>FR997806.1:7945853-13734635 GCA_905475355.2 Clostera curtula | reverse complement strand
GTTATAATCCTCACGGTTACCCCTGACGTAGAGCATGGCATTCATACTACCACTGCCACCAAGCATTTTACCTCGGGGCCAATTTACTACACCATTGATGTTCCCTTGATTTCCATAAGTAGTATTGACTGTTGTATAATTCCAATCGTAACCGGTTCTTACCATAGCACCAAAATATTGGGGTATCTGAATAGGAAAAAAAAATGAATAAAAAACACGGGTTGTTTTCAGTTTCATTATTTGACTGCTTCATACAGGTCTTCCATAAAAGCAAAAGATCCATCTGAGGATAATAAATATACTAGAGATTACTCTTAGATAGTATCCTTGTGATGGATTTAAAATTCTTAGTGCCAGTATTGTTAAACTGGCACTAAGAATTTTAAATGATCCCTATTCTAAGGGTATCTATCGTACGAGATGTAAATATATAATATTATAGATAAGAACTATCTGGGCATAAGGAAATGTTGATATTAAACCCTATTTTGTTAATAATACTCAATAGCGGGTCTTGTCCAATTACAAGACCCGCCTCAGTGCGTTATTAATGATGTGGCATTACAATACACTTATTTATTCCATAGAGTGAAATTTAAAAAATATAGCATCGTTTGTAGGGTAAAAATCCACTCGTATATTACTACTACTGCTCAGCCCAGAAATGGCGCACTGTTGAGTTCAGCCTGCTCCAGTTAGATGGAGGGTAAATAGCCTACAGTGACACGCTGGCCAGACGGGTTAACTGAGGGTTTTGCTTCAAGTTTTCTTTCGCTTGTGGCTAGGTTACCCTTAGTGTGGAAAACAGTGGTGACACAGAGTATTTTTAACCCCCCACGCAAAATGAGGGGTGTTATAAGTTTGACGTGTCTGTCTGTCTGTGGCTCCGTAGCTCACGAACGGATGAAGCGATTTGAATACAGTTTTTTTATTGTATGACAGGTGAGTAACTCACCTGTCATACAATAAAAAAACTGTATTCAAATCGGGCGAGTGTTCTTAGACATGTTTGATGAAAATCGGTTGAGTCGTTTAAAAGTTATGAGGGGGTGAAAGTTACATCATAATAAGCGTGTACCTATAAAAAGCAGAAAATAAAAATTAAATTAAAAATTTAAATAAACCCCCGACACAAGGAACCAAGTTCCCTTTAAAAAGTAAAATATAAAAAAAATACATCGCTTTGGGGCCCAAGGGTCAGGTAATAAATAAGTAGGAGCGGTCCCCCAACACGATGTATTTTTTTTATTTTTTACTTTTTAAAGGGAAAGTAGGTCCTTGTGTCGGGGGTTTAATTAAATTTTTAATTATTTTTTTTAAATCCGTCACAACACACTTGTATACTGAAAGTCAAAAATAGACTCACAGTGCTTTCACAAGGCGGATCTCCACCAGCTTCCAGAAGCAAAATTTTCCATGACGTCACTTCACTCAACCTGCTCGCTAACACGCTTCCCGCTGACCCAGATCCAATAATTATAAAGTCGTAAGTTGTTCCATCTAAAATTAAAAGAGCATTGGTAATCTCCGTCTAAAATAAGGATCTCATACACCTGACAAATCTAATGTCTAAATGAACTAAATAATAATGTTTTTTTTAGTTGCATTAATCGAGACTTTTAGTGGCTAGAAAATGCATTGGTTGCAAATTTCTTTCTTCAAAAACCAAAATAAAAGATTGGTGGAAATTGGTTTTTGAAGAATTCCAATCAGCAAAAACGCTGTTTCAGTTGCTGATCTTTCAGTGTATTGAAATAAAACAAGGAGTCCCACATACCATAGTAGTAGTAGTTGTTTTAAATATCGATCCACATCTTCCCCTTGGACCTCATAAACAAAAAGTATAAGTACCGAGAGAGATACCATGTAAATATGACAGAAAAAAGAAGCCAAACCTAAGATCCCAATATTTGTGCAATTGCGCTGCTATACTAAATTTAATGATACAAAAGCAAAACTTGAGCACGTCATAAAAAAATTAATGAAAGACATAGTCGCACTTACTAACTAAATTGGAGTCGGGTACCCAGTTTTCTGAGATGAGACATTGTAATCCTGCCAAATAAGTTAAAGCTGATGTAAACGCCGCAGGTGCAGTGCCCGTTGACACTAGGCAGGAGGAGTTACTGAAAAAAAAAACAAAATTCGCGATAAATTCAAACTGCAGACTAGTGGTTTTCGTATAACGGGACGTCCAGGAGCCAGTAAAGTACTGGAAAGGAAGAGAGTTTCTTTTTCTCTATATTTTTTAACATACCTACACCTGATGGAAAGCTGATGGCATTTTGTACCAATGGAGGGGAGGTATGAAAACAAAACTCATTTAATCAAGTTGGCAAGCCAAAAATAATATAAAATTAAAAATGTACTATTTACCACCGGTACGGAAAGCAGCTCTATAGAAAAGAGCCGGAAAGAAACTCTGTAGTTACTTTATTTTTTGTACAAGGCCGTGACAAGACAGTTTTGTGCCAGGAACCTCGCGCAATAGTCACAAAGGGCCAAACATTAGCAATATCTAGTCAATAATAGTAAACTTTTAATGCCTGAGCCAACCGTCAATCAGCAACGGCATCTGTTCACAAGCATGACACATGTGGCAATCATCGCTCTTGTCAACCATATTGCAGGGCAGAGAACGACCCGCCACACCAACGCGACTCTACTAGCAGAGGTAAAGTGTAAATTCGGTTTCGGTAAAGTATCCAACGAGTATGTGGACCTCTTTCATTAAGATTTAATCATCTAACAAGTATATATATATATATACTAGCTGACCCGGCAAACTTTGTTCCGCATTATATATATTCAAAACAAAAAGAAAGTTGGACATAGGATACCTGAGATTTTTATCCCGTCCGTATAAAACCTACTTTAACTAAACGCAACTGACAGCGAAACGTTATGTTGTCTATAGTTTAATAAGGTCGAACATTTGACAATTAGAAATTTTGAATTCGACTTGTTTATATTTGTTACTTGTTGTAATTCACATAATATCTTTATAACTTGTAGCCTATGTGTTATTCTGATGTATAAGCTATATTATTGTAAAGTTTCATTAAAATCCATTCAGTAGTTTTTACGTGAAAGAGTAACAAACATCCATCCATCCATACTTACAAACTTTCACGTTTATAATATTAGTAAGATATATATATATATATATATATATCGGTCAGGTCCCCGGTTGCCTGATATTTGCGATTTTCCTGTTTCGAAACTGCCCCCTCCATAGAGGTTTTTCCTAGGGCAGGGGTTTAATATTTATAAATATACTAGCGACTCGCCCCGGCTTCAATGATGAACCTCTAAATTTATCAGTGTTTCTCTGCAATATTATGGATCTATTATACATGTAAACCTTCCTCTTGCATCACTCTATCTATTAAAACAGCTTTAAATTCCGGTGCGCAGTTTTAAAAATTTAAGCATACATAGGGACGGACAAAGGACAGCGACTTTATTTTATACTATGTAGTGATATGTCCATGTAGAAGATTTAAAAACCTTGATGCTATCGGTCTCGTAATAGTGGGTTAAGTTAACAAAATCATGACATTAAAATCTGTACAAACTCATTAGTGGCATGAAGAGCCAAATTTTAGCTAATTGGACTACTATTGGTCATTGCAGTGCAACCCGTCTTGCGAGCCTGGCACAGTAGGTAAATTCCCTCCATGAGTTTAGAGGAGGCATGACCAATATTGGGTCATTTATGCACTGAATCGGCGAGGAACGACAGCTGGTCATTTGGGGAGTGCAATATTTTGTGAACATTTCGACGCGACCAAATTAGGTGCAGCAAATCTTGTTTTTCTTATTCTTATACTAGCGATCCGCCCCGGCTTCGCACGGGTGCAAGGGTGAACATCTAAATTTATCAGTGTTTCTCTACAATATTATACATATAAACCTTCCTCTTGAATCACTCTATCTATTTAAAAAAACCGCTTAAAAATGCGTTGCGTAGTTTTAAAGGTTTAAGCATACATAGGGATGGACAGACGACAGCGACTTTGTTTTATACTATGTAGTGACTTAAACGTAACCCCTGCACTAGGTATAACCTGTATTGCGGGGGCAGTTTACAAACATGAAATTCACGTACACAAATGACACTCAAACTCAGAGCAAGTGCCTTTGGTTTACACAAAGACACTTGCCCGGCACCGGAATCGAACCCAGGACCTACTTTCACAATACTGTACTCTACCGAGCGAAATATTGTCATTGACATATCTCTCTACAAAAGTTAAATACTGAAAGATACGATAAACTACTTACAATGTAGACATCTCGATTTGGTCCCCCTGTATTTCTTTGCTTCAGAAATACTCCACCAATGATCTGCGATATCTGTCAAAAACTACTGTGAAATCGACTTATATAGTATATATCTTGTGTATATTTTGTGAGGACAATATGTTTGATTAGCCGTTTCATTGTTTTCAGGAAATATGTTAAGTATTAATTAACACTTGTCTTTGTCCACAAGGCATCACACGTGACATATTTTGTCAGTGGAGTGCATCATCATCATATCCATACTCACTGCTGAGTCCAGCTTCCTTCGATCATTATCATCATCATTTCAGCCAAAATATGTCCACTGCTGGACATAGGCCTCCCCCAAAGATTTCCACAAAGTCCGGTCCTGGGCCGCCCGCATCCATCGTTTTCCGGCGACCTTAATCAGGTCATCGGTTCACCGTGTGGGAGGCCTACCAGCACTGCGCTTTCCGGAACACGGGCGCCATTCCAGGACTTTTCTGCCCCATCGGGCGTCGGTCCTGCGCGCTATGTGCCCTGCCCACTGCCACTTAAGTTTGGCAATCCTGTGGGCTATGTCGGTGACCCTGGTTTTCCTGCGTATTTCCTCATTTCTGATTCGATAGTATAGCCCTCTCCATTGCCCTTTGATCCTTTGATCCTTCGATCACATGGTAGGAAACTAGCCCACTGAGTCACGGTGAGCAGACGGATTAGTGTAGAGCTTCGTATCGAGTCTTCCATCACCGTTTTTAGGTATAAAAACTTAGCAAGCACTTATTTGTTGGTTTTTGGCCATAATCTGACTTATTTAAAATCATATCTACGGTCTGTAGCCGCTATTAGAGTACGGGCTGCTGGATTCAAGTTCGTGTGAAGATTGTTCAATTTTTATAATGAAATGCACATTACGGTAAAAAAATGTGGCGTTAAAAATAGTCCACCCACCACGGAACAGCAACACAGTCGAGTGTGTTTTGTTTTATTTCTACATCTCTCCTCTGACAAGATCAGAGATTTTTCCTTTCCTCTCATACCAGTTCTCGCTTTTATTCCTCTCGCACTTTCATTCACCCCCTCTTTTACCTACGGGTGGGAATCCCGTTCCCTAGTGACTACTAATTTACTAACTATGTATCCATTTATTTAGCTCCGTTTTCTGCCAAATTTATTTTTACTTTTATGCCATTTTATTTGACAGTGGTCACACGGAAAAGTATGTAAATACGAAGTGTGTTTTTTTGTTTCGCCGGGGAATTGCTTATTGCGTGCCGTTGCCCCTCGGGAGTGGTGGGGTTGGGTGGGACTCCGGAAAACTTAACTAACAACTAAAACCCGAGTGGTATTACACACACACGTCTGGTTTGGGCCGCCAAAAGTTCGCAAGGATGCATTCTAATGTAGCGGCCCGGCGGGTTAAGGCTATTGGAGGGCACGTAACTGGGAGACAGTACCCTCAGTGAATGAGGGTTGTCCCCTGACCCCCCAGGGGGTCATCACTTTGCGAGCCGCCTCGCCGCCCCCTTCTGCGTCATAACGGCCTCGCAGAAGGAATCCACACCGTCCCTCGGCTTAGCAACCAACCAGGTTGACAGGGCTCGCAGGGCAACCCTGAGGACTGATGAGTCCCCGGAGCCCAAACCCGCCACGACACTGTGTGCTGATCTTAGTCTGTACTCTTGTGTGGGACAAAGTTAGGCCATTATTTTGATAGGCTGACTTGACTGCCTCGTTGGTCTAGCTAGGTTTTAGATGCGCCTTTGGATCAATGGGTCTCGGGTTTGATTCCGGGGTCGGGCAAGTGTCTTTGTGTAAATCAGAGGTACTTGCGTCTGAGTTGTGTCATTTGTGCTCGTGAATTACATGTTTGTAAACTGCCCCCGCGATACAGGTTATACTCACTGCTGGGGATTCGTTTAGAAATAAATAAATTGGTGTCCCCAACGGATCATGAAGACATACAAGTCCCTCACTGCAGAAGGTAGCAGCAAACCTGGCCAGCGTTGCACAATTACCCTCCAGGTAAATGTAGGAGGCCCACTCAACAGTGGGTTATATCTGGGTTGAGTAATTTTTAGTAGTGATGATGATGATGACATGGCACTGCCTTGTTGGTCTAAGGGTTGGATGTGCAGTCATTGGATCGCGGGTTCGATTTTGGGTTTGGACCAGTGTATTTGTGTAAGCCACTTGCTCTGGTCTAGGTGTCATTGGTGTTCATGAATATCATGTTTGTAAACTGCACTGCTATAACTTCTAGGCGTAACCTAAAGCAGGGGCTTCAATTTCTTTTTAAATAAGAAATATTCGTTTTTCCCTTATTGCTTTTTCATTCTAATAGAACACAAACTTAAATGGAGCCCCGTTTAATCAACATTCTGAGCTGTCTATTCAAATGCAATGACACCTGAATCCAGTTAACCCAGATTCATGCTCACAGCCTGAGTCCCTTAATTAAGCCCTTAGGGATCGAAATAGTTGATGACTTTTGTTTCTGTAAAGAGTTTTTGGACACTTGACCTATTTATGGATGATGAGATGCAGAATTAGGCACATGTCCATTATTAATTGCGAGTTTACAAATAATTTTTATAATAAATTAAAAGTGGTGACAGGTTTAGAATACCTACATTGTTTCACCTCCCCATTCCATCCTAAGGGTACCGTAAGAGTCGGAAAAAGAAAATGGTAAGACTGAAAAAGCAAGAGAAGAAAAACGTGATACGTCACCCTGCGTCAAACTGTCTGGCCTTGGTGGCCCAGTAGGCTAATTTCCGTCCATTAATTTGGAGGGGGTCCGACCCAGTGGTGGGTAATTCATGGGCTGAATCGACGAAAGCCATCAAATTGAAGGTCTTATGGCTGTTCCCCGAGAAGGATCGGCAGCTAAAATGTAAGTTAGTAAGTATATACGAGTACTTATAAGTTAGCCATTAGCAAATGTAAGTTGTCCGAAATGCATTTGTTGGCGTCTCGCTATTTTTATCAATCATGTCGTGACGGTTCTGATTGTTTTTTTTTTTTGACACACATGTACTCTTTTGTTTATTGTTAACTAGCGTCCCGCCCCGGCTTCGCACGGATGCAATGATGACCATCAAAATGTATCAGTGTTTCTCTCCAATAATATGCATGTATTATACATATTAACCTTCCTCTTGAATCACTTTATCTAATAAAAAAACCGCTTCAAAATCCGTTGCGTAGATTTAAAGATTTAAGCAAAATATATAGGGACGGACAGACGACAGCGGCTTTGTTTTATAATATGTAGTGATGAAGTCTGTGTTCAAATGGCGAATAGAACTAATTGAAATTATAGTTTTTGATTATTTTAATGTATATGGTGAAAGCAGTGGATGCGGGCGGCCCAGGACCGGCCTTTGTGGAGATCCTTGGGGGAGGCCTATGTCCAGCAGTGGCCGTCTTTTGGCTGAAATGATGACGATGATGATGATTATCATTATGACAGCGTTTAAAGGACCTACTGAGTCGGTCTTCCCCGCAAAATTAGTCTACTAGTCTACGATGGCCTAAAGCATACAACCATTTTTTTAAACCACTATGGGGCTGTCCGTTAATCACGTGATATTTTTTTATCATTTTTAACGCATAAATGTTTTGATACTTGGTGAGGTTTACCAACTCCCCCCCCCCTCTAATTAAAAATCACGTGTATTTTTTAGTACCTACAAAGAATCTTACACTCAAAGGTTATTTATAACTACACGGCACGCCGCGAAATCTTACTATAGGTACCTCCCTCCCCCATTGTGATATTTCGTGATTTTTGCCGAATCCCACCCCCCCTTTTGAACCTCACGTAATTAATGGACAGCCCCTAGGGTGCTCAAGCTCGATGTTCTCAGCATCGGAGCTTGGGGCTCCACTAAACGAGGCGGGCTAGGGCCCCCAGGGTCACAGAGCATGAGCTCCTCATCGGGGAGCGAATTCCGTGGGTCGAGGCTTAATTTACCATCTCTATGCGCCCTGGAGTCCCACATAACCCGGGATTTCCGATGGAAAAAAGGAACGGCCTTATAAGCACAAGTTAATTTAAATTTTAACGAGACTTTTTACAGTCCTATTTAGATTGACTTCGTCTGCGGGTACGTTGTTATCAATTTTATCTGCCTCTCTAAAGATGAAATATGGGTCTGAGCTACCCTAATATATCCTAGCCCGTGCATGCTCGCATTAAACATATTTTCATTGAGAACGTAAACTCTGAGTGAGATAATAACTTATGTAATAGCGTTTTGTGTAAATGCTGAGATAATGAGGGTTAGTTTTCTCTCAGGTTCATTAATGAAACCTTATTTTATGGATAACTGGATCTTTAATACGCCAAGTCAAAAATCGTTAGATTTAGTTTATACATTTTAAAATTTGTTACGCTATATAAAAGTTTTAATTTGTCTTATGGCTGAAATCCTTAAAATGTGTGGTTTCGGATGTGACCCATACCATACTGAGGGTGTCGTAAGGGCCGACAAAAGGAAATGACGGCTGATAACCTTATCGCAAGAGAAGGAAAACTTGATACGAACTCGTCTAGCCATCTTGGCCCAGTAGGCTAAATACCCTCCATGTTATTGCAGGAGACCCGACTCAGCAATGGGTCATATATGAGCCGATACTTCTCAGCTCTTAAATGACCCACTAATGAGTCGGGCCTTAAGTTTAGAGGGTAATTATTAGCCTCCTGTACGACGCTGGCTCGCTGGCCAGATGGGTTGGCATAGAGTTTCGTATAAAGTTGAAATTAAACACCACTGGACACCTTGAGCGGTTTTTGCGTGCACTGGGAACGTTATCATCATCATCAGCCCACATTAGTCCACTGCTGGACATAGGCCTCCCCTAAAGAGCGCCATAGCGCCCTGTCTTCAGCTTGACGCATCCAGCTGCTGCCCGTAACCTTTCCCAAGCGTAGTGTGGGACGGCCCTCTGCTAGATGGAGCGAGCATCTGCGAAAGGTTGCGGAACGTTATCAATAAAACAAAATTATAGGCGGTGGATTTTAACTGTTTCTTGTCACATTGAAATTAAACACTTTTTAACGGATTTATCGCGTGTATATTACATTTTTCCCGACGTTTCTTTTCACTTTTGAAGACAACTGTCGTCTAGTCTATCCCGCGACCACGACTGCTACAAAGCATTCGAAACGTCGGGAAATTAAATAATGTAATATATACGCGATAAATCCGTTTAAAAGTGTTTAAGTAATTTCAATGTGTAATCATCGCGAAAACATAAGGAATCATTCGTATGAAGTTTTCTTGCGGCTAGTTTTTCGGCCTTATCATTTCCTTTCGGGTCATACGATACACTGAGAATGAAATGGGTTAGTGACACTGTGTATTCTAAATCCGTCATCACACGGAATTGAAGAACTTTTTGATGTGGGTTGACGATAGAAAGTATCCCAAAAATGTAAAGAAACGTTTTCATTTTTGTTGTAGCGGGACGTGCAACTCAGCTGGCCTACGTAAACACCTAAAGAAGCAAACACAAATAATAATTTGGTGGCGTTTACCGTTTTCGAAAACCTTTGCCAAAGAAACGTTTCCGTATCGCATACAAGAAATAATGACTTCCATCACACCATCGCGAGAAAAATATCAAAATGTTTCAGAGTGGAGTGCTTTCAAATGGTCCCGTTAATGATTTTGTCTTTACCATCAAAATCAAAAGGAACTTTATTCATGCAGGTTTTATCACAAAACTCATAAAAATCGTCATGTTCGAAACTAGCACCATCATATTGATTTATTACATTTCACGATTATTACACATTGAAATTAAACAGTTTTTAACGGATTTATAGCGTGTATATTAAATTATTTAATTCACGACGTTTCGAATGTTTCTTTATACTTTTGAAGACATCAGAGTCTCTACCGCGATCACGACTGCTGCACAGCATTCGAAACGTCGTTAAAAAGTCCGTTAAAACGTGTTTAATTTCAATAGCATTAGCATCTTTTGGCCCTTGTCCCACGCTAGGTGGCAGTCACCATACACACCTACCGGTGTAATATCTACATTCATGTCGTTCATGCATGCATCTCATTCACACAATGCATTCATATCTTTAGCAAAAGCCTTTACGTCCATCCACGTTCTTATGAAACAAAATTATAGGCAGTAGATTTAACTGCTTCTTTGTACTTTTGAAGACAACTGTCATCTAGTTTCTCCCGCTACCACTGTACTGCTGCAGAGCATTCCAAACGTCGGGAAATAAGTAATGTACACGTGATAATTAGCCTAGCTGTTTTGCCGCAGTAACGATTTTATTGTGATCGTTTCTTTTTGGAAGGGTTCGGGTTTAAAGATTTCTCATTAAGTGTTTAACCATTTATCTTATCACGAGTCTTCCATCAATTCCTCCATGCGCGATTCATATGTATGAAAATTATGTATTCACCCGAATATAATGACGCCCGTTCAATGCGTCGCGAATTGTGACGGTGTTTAAGCAGGTGAATATGTCAAAGTAAAATAAATGGGATATTTGCATATGAATAACATATTTACTTATATTTTAAGCCTATAAAAAAAAATTATTGTTGCCTTGAATGCCTTTGACCCTGGGCTTGCGTGATGGAAAGCAACGCCAGGATGGAGCAGGCAATTAAAGGAAATTCCCTTTCGGACCCCGGCTCTCACATATACACGACGAAACACAGTAAAACTGCTTGGTGCCGGACTTAGATGTGAGGGTAGTAGCTAGCTGGGTGGACCTTAGATCCTGCCGAGCGTGCTGGGTTTTACAACAAGCGTTTTTCCCAGCGTGCGGTGGGGAAGTTTTATATTCTGCCCCGTCCCCTCACGGGGAAAAAAGTTATTTTACATGCTCATTCCTTAAGGAAGCGTTATGTTCTACTTTGACCTGTAAATTTTCAATCGATTGGAAGAGGAGACGGTTGTTAATTTGGTTGCATCTCTTTATGGTTGTTACCGTATAACTCCGTCACTAACAAAACGATTTGAAAACATATTTTTTTATTTTAATGGCTAAAGTCAAATTTAAAAATAAAAAACAGGTATAAACAATGTTTTTTTTTAATCGCTATGTATCATGTTATTAACAAAGGTACAATGAATTTAAAAAATAATATTATATCTTTTTTTTAATTTAGTTATCATGGGTCAAAGGCAGCCAAGTTTGCGATTTTTTGAAACTTTAAAAATTCATATCTCTAAAAAAGGTGTGAATAAAAAAAAAGTGTCTAGTTGAAAAATAACAATTTCTTGAAATGAATAATAAAATCGGTTTAAGCAAAAACGAACAGGGTTGCCCCCTGGCAACATGCATTTATATCATCAGTAGGCCATTTTGAAGAGGATCGCATAAAAAAATTTAGGTGGAACACAATTGAGGTTTTTGACACTCGTGCGCCAGTTCCTCCCGGACTAAAACTGCCTCTTGCGTTCCTTTAGAATTCATCTGTCGATTTTGATTAATGACGACCTCGTCTTATTAGATGTGACTCTTAGGACGCCCTCAGGATAGCATAGGGTGGTGACACTACTATTACTCAGCCCATACATGACCCAGCTGAGCAGAGCCTCCTCCACATGGAAGGTCATTAGCCTTATGTGGCACGCATGCGAGACGGTTTGGCACAGAGTTTCGTATCAAGTTTTCCTTCTCTTAGGGCCTCCGCGCATTATGCGGCCCGTCCGCGCGGCCAAGTCGCTGCGGCCAACTAATTCTTCTACGATGTATATAGATAGCTGCCCGCATTACGCGGCCAAGTTTTGGTCGCGCGGCCAACGAATAACATCGCGTCACATACGCAGCCTATTGGCCGCCGCGACCAATCCGCGTATTATGCGGCCAGGCCGCGCGACTGACCGCGCGGCCTGGCCGCCTAAATGCGCGGGGACCCTTACAGCTAGGCTATCGTTTATGTCATTTCAATTTGTCTTCTCTTATGATACCCTCAGGATAGTGAGGAGTTGGTGACACTGTGTATTCTAATTCCATAATACACTGGCGGCTATGTAGCGGTGTAATAAGCGGCCCTACGTCGCCTAGTTTTTCTACTTTTTGCACGAGAAGGAATATTGTTATGGAATATTGTAAAAGAACTGTATCAATATTTGCTCTTCTATCTGAGGGAAACTAGATTCTGCGGGTTAGGATGAAATTTAAAAATGTAGATACTTGACCTATCATAAATATAAATAAATATATATCCTTGGACATTTCACACAACGCCATCTCGTCCCAAGCTAAGCAAATACATACATATTATAGATAGAAAACACCCAGACCCGGAACAAATACTTGTAGGTCGTACAAATATTTCTTCCGTGCGGGGATCGAACCCGCTACATGCTGCGCAGCAGTCGACTAACCACTCAGCCCATATTGCTGAGTCGGGCCTCCTCCCATGTCCACATGGAGAGTAATTAGCTTACAGTGCCACGCTGGCCAAACGGGTTGGTACAGGGTTTCGTGTCAAGTTTCCTTGCGGCTAGGTTATCAGCCTTGACATGCCTTTTTGTCGGCTCTTACAACACCCTCAGGATAGAAGGGGGAGATTCAGGTGGTGGCACTATGTATTATATATCCGTCAACATAGGTACAGTAACTATCATACACTCTTATCGAAAGAAGCAGATCTGTGTTTGAAGTATGAGTGAGATATTAACGGTTCGCCAAGCAAGTTCTTACTATGAAGGACACAATACGACAATTTGATCCCATTCAGGCAATAAGATGCGGTAGAATGCAACCATTCATTCAGGAAATTATTCGTCGTGCATTTGCCGATAGAAGTCGCAAACAATCTTTCGCATACCCTCGTTAATAAACCGTCAACAGCTGTTAGGAGCAGTGGGCCGGCCGTTATGACTAATAGCGATACAGTATCGGTAAGCACGTGCACAGCTACTGAAACCACTACCACAGTCCCGTCTCAATTACAACTCGATAAATGTGTGCATCACAGCGAGGACGTGAGCGCGTGCGGCGGCGATCCAGCCCTCACGCATTCGAGATTATCTGTAGCAGATGTAGTGCAAGCGAGTAGCGACTGTAAACAAAAAGTAGGGGATACGGACGAATGGACTAAAGTTCAGTATAGAAAAAAGCGAAGGAATAGATTTATCAGTAACACTGGAAAGGCGGCGACTGATTCTAATAGCATGTTTAAAGCCGCTCAAATAAGTAAAATACCTTTGTACATATCTAATGTGTGTAAAGAGTCAAAGGAAGAGGATATAAAACAATACATATTGAACAGAACTCAAGACTTAGTCACATTAGAAAAAATTAATATGAAGAAAAACAAGAATTACAATTCTTTTATTTGCTATGTCTCCAGCCACAAACTAAGCTTATTTTTAAATGATGAAATGTGGCCGGATGGTATATGTTTTAGGCGCTTTGTACAGTTTCGTAGCAAAGTAAACAAAGAGGGTCAACTAAAGTATAACAAATTTAATGAATAAAATGGCTACAAATACACATTTGAAGTTTGTAACATTCAACTGTAAATCCCTAAAAAGATCTATTGAAAGTGTTAGGTACCTATGTAAAACAGCTGACATAGTGTCATTGCAGGAGACATGGCTGCTGCCTCATGATTTATCCGTGCTTGGAAATATACATGACCAGTTTGAGTACACTGGGAAGTCGGCGGTGAATACCTCTGCAGGTATACTCACAGGACGACCGTATGGAGGAGTAGCAGTGCTATGGCGAAAAGGAATCTTCAAATCTGTGTCTATAGTAAAATGTAGTAGCGCTCGCATTTTAGCCATAAAAGCTTGTTTAGAAGACCGCACAATATTAGTGTTCAGTATTTACATGCCAACTGATTCGACTGAAAATCTCCTCGAATTTTCTGAGTGTTTAAGTGAATTAAGTGCTGTTATTGAGTCTAGTGATGTAGAAGCGGTTTATATGATGGGAGATTACAACTCTCACCCTCATCAACCTTTTTGGAATGAACTATGTAACTACAGCACAGACCAACGGTGGATTTGTGCCGACACAGAATTGTTGGGTCTAAATTCTGATAACCACACCTATGTTAGTGACATGAACGGGAGCAGGCGCTGGTTGGACCATTGTTTTGTGACCCAGGCTGCGTGGCAGACAGTTGTGAGTGTTAAAATAGAGTATGATGTTTTTTGGTCTGATCACTTACCGCTGGCCATCGAGTGCAACTTGTGTACAGTTGCCCAAAAAATCGTTATCAATCAGTCGCTATGTGACAAAGTAAAATGGCATGAACGTGACAGTGATCAGATTGAAAAATATTATAATATCTGTAATCGTGAATTCCGGAGCATGCACTTTCCGGAGCTTTTTATGACATGTGGTGATAAATGTTGTGATTCTGAAAAACACAGACGTGGGCTTGATAGTATGTATAGAAGAATTGTACATATTATGTCGGACGCAGCTATACAGACCCACAGAGGTGACCGGCCGCGGGGTAAAAGACACGTAATTGGGTGGAACAAGCACGTGCGCGCTGCGCACTTAGAGGCTAGGCAGAAGTATCAGGTTTGGATTCTTTTTAATAAACCTAATTCCGGCAGAGTTTGGGATGAGATGCGAGAAAGCCAAAAGATTTTTAAAGGAAAACTGAAATGGTGTCAAAATCACCAAGAACAAATAAAAATGGACTTAATATCTTCTCACAGATCATCTAAGAACTTTAGCCGATTTTGGAAATCCACAACCAGCCTTGAGCTCAAGCCAGCCCTTCCGGTGACAGTTGCCGGCTGTGGCACAGCTAAAGGTATAGCGAACATTTTTAAAGATCATTTTCTTGTTGTCTCGCCCCTGGGCCCTTCGGTTGGCGTGGCCGATTCTGGGACTAGTCGAAACAGCCCTGTTATCAGATTCACAGCCAAAAAAATATCTGGTATTATACAAAAAATGACGGGTGGAAAGTCTCCTGGTCACGACAGTCTCAGTATCGAACACTTAAAATATGCGGGGTTCCATTGTGCTCGGGTGTTGTCTATGTTTTATTCTTTGTGTATCAGTCACTCTTATCTTCCACCTGACTTAATGAAAACGCTAGTTGTACCCATTATTAAGAATAAGACGGGTGATATCACAGATGTAAATAATTTTAGGCCTATATCGCTCGCTACTGTGATTGCTAAAGTGTTTGACGGTTTGCTGGACAATATATTGGATAATTTCTTAAATCTACATGACGCTCAGTTCGGGTTTAGGCCAGGACTTTCTACTGAAAGCGCAATATTAAGTCTAAAGCAAACTGTCAGATACTACACAGATAGAAACACACCAGTTTACGCGTGCTTCCTTGACCTCTCCAGGGCTTTTGACCTTGTGTCATATGATATTTTGTGGAATAAGCTCAGGGAGGCAGGCGTACCTGCCGAAATAATTCGGGTGTTTCAGTATTGGTACTCCAACCAAGTGAACTTTGTGAAATGGCAAAACACGCTTTCTGATGCATACAGATTGGAATGCGGGGTGAGGCAGGGGGGACTTACCTCACCGAAGCTTTTCAATCTGTATGTAAACGAGCTGATAGCTGGGCTCAGCAGCAAGCGCATCGGATGCTGGATTGATGACACTTGTGTTAATAACCTTAGCTACGCTGACGATATGGTGCTGCTGGGCCCAACTGCCACTTCAATACGGGAACTTTTAGACTGCTGTAGCAAATACGCTGCAAACCACGGTCTGTTGTATAATTGTAAGAAGAGTGTCTACATGATCTTTAAGGCCGTCGGAAAAAAACTATCTCTTGAGCCTGTCATTACACTTAATGGACAGGTAATGCAAAGAGTGACACAATTTAAATACTTGGGACACTGTGTCTCTGACGACCTTAGGGATCATGCAGACATTGAGCGAGAACGCAGAGCTCTTGCAGTGCGCGCTAATATGTTGGCCCGCAGATTTGCTCGTTGTAGTGAGGATGTAAAAATAACTTTATTTAAAGCGTATTGCCAAACTTTCTACACGAGTAGCCTGTGGGTCAACTATACGCGTGGTGTATTGGATAAACTCCGAATCCAGTACAATAACAGCTTCAGGGTGCTTTTGGGCTTGCCCCGTTTCTGCAGTGCCTCTGGCATGTTCGCACAGGCACACACCCATGACTTTTTCGCCATGGTGAGATTAAAAACAGCCTCACTATTGCAAAGGACGCGGGCAAGCCCAAATAGCATTCTGAGGATGTTATCGAACAAGCTTGACTCACCTATTCTGCAACATTTTATGCGAATACTGGTGAGGCAAGAATAGTTTTGTTTTTTATTTATTAAATTTCACTTATGTTTTACTAACATAGTTTTTAAGCTGCCTTTCACTAACCTATGGACCTCTGTTGTCTGCCAAATAAATAAATTATTATTATTATTATTTACCACTAATATCATATAATTGGAGAACGGTTAGGGGCCGTATGGGTCGCTGACCGCACGGCCCCGTTTCAAAACGCACGTTTTGGTAGAATAGAAAAACAAATGACGTTTGTTTGTTTGGCTTTGACACCACCTGTCAATGTCAACATTTGTCTGAATCTCGGGACAGTTTCAGTCGAGGGTCAGCCAAGTGCCTACGAAAGCCATAAATACTTAATAAGTTTGATGAGTCAGGAGTAAAAAATTAAAACAGGTTGCGAAGGGATAAACAGAAATGTAATGATATTGACAAAAAAAAAAAATCAAGCGAATGTCGGTCAGTAGCCGTGGATTACAATGACGCCTGATACTTTTTAGTGAGCAAACACGCAGTAACTGCTCACACCTTAACATGCCCCCGGGCGTTGAAAGGTTTCTTTTCAACCTTCTTCCTTCCTTCCTAAATGCTCTTGATACTACACCTGTTGAAGTTTTGATATCAGCAACACTGTTGCTTCCGTCTGACCCGGAATAAACAGCTACAATGCGGCTTAATTTCCATTTTAAGGGAGGTAAGTTGACTTCCTTTGAAACCACAATGGTGTTAGGTTTCAATGAGCTGGTTCCAAGATTAAGCCTCTGCATGACAAATTACGGAATTTTTACGTTTGACTTTATTATCTACTTAAATAAATAAGCGTGGTTGATTCAGGACATTGTCCACTCTTGTATGAGGCTGGCATTATAATACAATATTTAATAGTCATTAAGTAGCCTACTGTAGGTACGTTAGACTGACTTGTACCCTTAATTTAATTTAATTTAAATAATTCTTATAAAACTTTTGCACACCTCACAAGGGTAAAATATGGAATTTTTAACCACGATGATATGTTCAGCAAATAAAGAGTTTGATTTGATTTTCCATCCTTCCATTTGACTAAGCTGTAGCTCACTAATGTACTCCTTGCTCCAACGGGACCTGAAGTGTAGTTGAAATTGTCCTGTGCTCTGGGACCGATTCAGGTGAGACGTCCGTCATTCACCATAACTTGGAGTTAGTAGGGATTTCAACGAAAGTCAAACGAGAAAATGTGCAGGAGTCAGCGGCTTCAAATCATTTGGTCGGTCGTTAAAGGGCGAGGATTCAGCAAAGCCTTAATTTGCACCAGAACGGTATGACCTTGTAAGTTAAATAATAGTTGACCAGTACTGGAAAACGATGGATGCGGGCGGCCCAGGACCGGCCTCTGTGTAAATGCTTGGGGGAGGCTTATGTCCAGCATTGGACATCTTTTAGCTGAAATGATGATGATGATGATGACCAGTACTAGTCGTAAATTAAAATTGTATAAATTAAAAGTTTAAAACGGTCGATAAACCGGGAGCAGAAGGTTAAAAAAGCTTGCGAAGAGAGAAACAAAAATTTGACAAAAAATTAGAAGTTCGATAACCTAGCCGCAAGAGAAGGAAACCTGAAACAAAACCTTTTTTTTGTTCGCCCGGGGAAAAATCCTTTATGGACTTCCTCGCCGGCCACGGGGTTGGCCAGCGAGGGGAGTGTGGGACTCTCCCCCATAGTGGGGCCTTACCCACTAAACCTCCCCGGGGTGCTCCAACTCGCGTCCTGTTGCGGCATTGTGGGATCTGATGCAGAACCACGCCGCCGCAGACGAGGAGCCCTCCTCCTCTCCTCAGGCTCCTTACGAGCACTCGACGTCCTGCCGTGAGCACCCGGCAGGACGTCGCTTCCCCTCAGATCCCGTGTGGGGCGAGACATCCCCGTACCCCGCCCCGGGATCTCCTATGTTTCGCCATGTGCGTGGACGGCGTCTCCTCGGGACCTGATCTCCATTGGGTGGGGGGCGATCCACTGTGCCCCCACCCGGAGGCCCCGGTTAGGGAGGCTGAAACGAAACCCTGTGCCAACCCGTCTGGCCTGCGTGGCACAGTAGGTTATTTTCCTCCCTGTGATGGGAGGAGGCCCGACCCAGCAGTGGGTCATTTATGGGCTGAGTAGTAGTAGTAGTCGTATAGATATGATACGGCCATTCCATTTTCAACGGACTTAATAAAGGAAAATGTCCTCAGTTCGCTACGACAACTATATGTATACCTATCGATAACTATATATATATATATATATACATATATATATATATATATATATATATATAGTTTTCTGCTAAACTACCGAACCGAATTCTTAATATATATATATATTAAGAAAGAAGAAGAAAGAATTCGGTTCGGTAGTTTAGCAGAAAACTTAACTCAACCAATAAAATGATGAGCAAAAGTTTGTAAGTACACTTTGTATTATTTCGACGAGTTTGATAATCGAGTCGCTTACAAAGAACTACTTACTATCACTAAAAATCGAAAAATAAAACATTTTGACAAATAGTGTAAACCAACATCACAACATCAAGTTAGGCACAAAAAGACGAAAACTGAACAACGAATACCATTATTTATACAGCTTTCGTTTAATTAGTGAAATTTCAACCGTGACTTTCTTAATGTATGCAAGCAAACAGTGCATTTAAAAAAAAACAGGTCTCAACGGTACCAAAGTTCTGACCTATGTGGGGGGGGGGGTGGTGGGCAGGGATCTGCGGTGGGATCTTATTTTCTCTTGTGATTGAAGCCCTTGATGCTGAAGCCCTTGCTAGGCACACCAGCCAGCGGCACGTGGACGTGGAAATGTGAGACTCCGGGACCGGGAAGCTCGTAGTTGAGCCCCGGCTACTGACCACTGTTCATGTGGCGTTGGCTTAAGACTACATTAGATTCACAATAGCCACCAACTTTGGCAACTCGTTTCTTTGTCGCACCTCACGAGCATGGAACTCCCTCCCTGCACACGTATTTCCATCCACCTACAATATAGGGTCTTTCAAACGAAGCGTGAAGAGGCACCTTGCAGGCTGGCAGGGCGAGGAGTGCTGTACGTATAGTTTGGCACTAGATATCCCCACTTCGAGACTGCATTTCCACTTAAAATCAGGCGGAATGCAGTCATATGCCTGCTCTAACATAAAAAAAAAACAGTGTCACCACCCCATTCGCCGATAACCTAGCCGTAAGAGAAGGAAAACTTGATACGAAGTTATGTGTCTGCCCACCTGACCAGCGAGGCACAGTAGGCTTATTACCCTCCATGTAGATGTAGGTGGCCCGACACAGCAGTGGGTCATATCGTCCTCGTAGAGCGAGAATTAAGTAAGTCTTCATAATTATGTAATTAATTTTCAACCTAAGATATCAGCACCTTAAGTTGAAAATGGCCAAACAATATTTTAAGACTTACTTACTTCTTTCTCTACAGAGACGATATATGAGCTGAGTAGTACCCACTAAAATCTATTACGGGTTTTTTTTACTGGAGCCTTGCGCGTAACTTCTATGTCTTTCTGGCAAGGAAACGCGTACGGGGAGAAATCTTCCTCGACCCTCACTACTCGGTTTTCCACTGGAGCAACTAAGCGAATGCCTGAAAACGGGGCATTGCACCATGCGGGTATCCGCCTTAATGGTCTAGATGTTAGATGTGGCGATCATAGATCCCCAGTACAATTCCGGGGTCGGTCGTTGTGTAAGCCAGACGCACTTGCTCCGAGTGGGTGTTATTTGTATTCGTGAATTTAATTTAAAATTAAAATGTATCAACGACATGATCATGAGCCACTATTGTCAGGCCTCTTCCAGTTATTTAAGGAGGGTAATTTTCCTACTATGCCACGTTCGTACAGGGATCGTATCAAGATTTCCTTATCTTGCCGGTAGCTTTTTTAGTTTGCCGGTAGGTCTTGTAATTTCCTTTTGTCGGCTCTTGTGACACCCTCAGGATGGAATCGGGAAAACAAATGGCCCGAATACGATGTGGCTTTTAGACAAACTCCACTTGTGGTCTTTCAGGTCTTTTGTGTACAGCTTCACGAGCACGTGTAGCTCTATCCTTTCGGTTGCAGACAAATGCTTCTACCTCTTCCTTCTCTGGTGGTAATCAGCTGTCTTCTAGTTGTTCCTGTACTTTTTTTATAAAAACATAACCCCTTTAGTAGCCTGTATCACGGGTGCAGTTTACAAACATGAGATTACCGAACACAAAATGAGACCTAGTCTCAGAGCAAGTGCCTCTGGTTTACACAAAGATGTGTATTTGTCTAAACCAGAAACACTTTCTAGTGCCCAGCTCCGCAATCTAACCCAGGACCCCGTGATCCAAAGACGACACATCTAACACCTAGACCATGTAACATTTTGCTGTTTTTCCCATTTCGACGAAGAAAAACGTGATGGATAAAACGCACGATTATTGTCACAGTTGAGTTAATACCGACTCTATTCTAGGATCTCTAATTTGGTGGAACCATTATAAATTCATGCATTTAATTGTTTGTCGATAATATTTAAGATGTTATTGATACATCAAATAATTACACGACAGCTATGCTATATAAGTGGCTCAGCTAATTAGCTCCTCAACAGACGACTGGAAATCTCGGGACAAGATGTCTACCCTGTAAGTAACTATGTTTGTAATTTATTTATGCGATAAACGCTATTGCCTTTAGTTATTAACTGATTCCTATTATTTTTTCCTTTTAAATTTATGGTAGTATTTATGATATTATACTACTACTATTAGGGGTTGAGCCATAAATGACTCTCTACTCGGGCATCCTCCCATTACATAAAGGGTAATTAGCTAACTGTGTCACGCTGGCCAGACAGATTGGCGCAAGGTTTCGTATCAATTCTTCCTTGTGGTAGATGTTTAGCCATGTTATTTCCTTTCATCTGCTCCATTTTAAATCCATTACCACAGGGTCGTAAGCTTATAGTTTTACAGAAACTTCATCTTTTTTAAAGGTGAGGCAATATATTATGGGAATGGCCAATGTATTTTCATAAGCAACATTAAATTATGTACTGGCTATAAGTTTATAGCTGCAGAAGTAGGGCTGGGGCCTTCTGCCAGAAATGCGCCTAAAGAGTGTAACAGGGAGATCAGCTAGCAGCCAGAGAAAGAAAACCTGACAGAAACACTGTGCCAATCCGTCTTGGTACTATGCCAAGTAGGCTAATTTGCCCTCCAGGATTTCCCTGCAAAAATTTGGCGGCCCGACGTAGTAGTGGGTCATATAAAGGCTCAAATTGTCAATAAGTAAAATTATATTGAAAAAACAACAATAATAATTGTCCAAGCAGTGTAAGTTTTTAAAGTCATACCCTGCAACATGTATATTGCAGAAGTTCGTTACTTTCATATAATTTACAAAAGAAATGTCAGTCAGATCAGACTTAAACAATGTCCGATCCCAGAAGCAACCAAGGACAGCGCTCCAAATACAGCGCGTGCAGCCCCTTTTTGGCGACGCTGGGGAAATGCTTTATACCGTGGGCACCACTGGCCTCCATGGCGAGGGCAGGATGTGGGCATAGAGTCGCCTCCTCCCCGGCTTCCGGCTGCGGCGCGAGTCAGCCACAGCATCCTCTACCCCGACCCGCTCCGCCGCCTCCTTCTGCGACATAATGCCCTCGCAGAAGGAGGTCAGCGTCTGCAGCCCATACATCAAGGCGACCTTTTAAACGTTCACATATATATCACTTTTTCTTACAGAAATGTTAGTAGTTGTGTTACAACTATTGGAGCTGGACCTGAGCTTTTTGCTTCAGCCTTATCGTATATTGCGGGATTGCAATGTCTGATCGACGAGAATTGGGCTCCTGAATCTAATTTAGTTGGTAAGTTTCCAAATGCAATCATCAAAATCACTTCAGCTAAAAGAACTCGACCATTCGACATTGGTGTACTAATGATTTGGAGGATCTACAAAATAGATTGTCTTCAAACGTCTAAGCAGAGTTTAAATATGGCTAGGTTAACACTAAAATTGGTCCATCACAGCTATCATGCCACAAATGTCTGTTTGTCAAACCTACAATACCTTTCATTTTGTAATGTGTTAAAAACATCTTATTTTATTTGTTACAGATGAATCTGTATACGATTTCATCATCGTTGGGGCTGGCTCAGCGGGTAGTGTATTGGCAAGCAGGTTAAGTGAAGTACCTTCATGGAAAATTTTAATCCTGGAGGCTGGAGGTGACCCTCCGTGCGAAAGTCTGGTAAGTTGGTGATGTGCAGAATTACACACACATGCACACCAATTTGTGGCTTAGGATTCTTATATATAAGTTTTATAATTTTCAGATACCACATTTTTTCACCGACCTGATGTTTACCAATGTCGACTGGCAATATCATACAGTCAATAATGGGGTATCAAATCAAGGAAATTTGAATGGGTACGTGAACTGGCCGAGAGGAAAAATGCTTGGGGGCTGCAGCAGTTCTAATGCCATGATATACAGTAGTGCCAACACTCACAATTTTGATTCCTGGTATTCAGAGGGAAACACTTTGTGGCATTCTAATACTACTAGTCAATATTTCAAGTTACTAGAGAGCCTGCAAGATGAATCTTTATTAAAGAACGCGACTATAAGTAATCATTATGGACACAATGGACGGCTACCTATAACCACTT
This sequence comes from Clostera curtula, assembly GCA_905475355.2. Lineage (NCBI taxonomy): Eukaryota > Metazoa > Arthropoda > Insecta > Lepidoptera > Notodontidae > Clostera > Clostera curtula. The sequence goes on along the minus strand of FR997806.1, from coordinate 13,711,440 downwards.
CTAACAGCACATTTAGACCCTTAACACTTAACATTTTAGAATCCTACAAAGATATTGGAATTGAGACGCAACTCGATATGAATACTGCAAATAATTTGGGGGCTGGTATTTTCCGAACCACTTCTGCTAACGGTGTCAGACAAAGTATATTTAAAACTTACGTGGACATTGAAACTGTCGCAAACCGTTCAAATTTGTTTATAGGTAAAAATGCCTTTGTAACCAAAGTTTTGATTGACTCCAGTAACATGACTGCGTATGGTGTACAAGCTGATAAAGACGGTAAATCTATGAAATTTTATGCAACTAAGCAAGTTATTGTGAGTGGAGGCACAATAAATTCAGCGCAGTTGTTGATGCTTTCCGGTATAGGTCGTAAAGAACATCTGGAATCTGTGGGGGTTACACATTTAGTTGAATCCCCAGTTGGCGAAAACTTACAAGATCATCCTGTCACACCTGTAACAATCTACAGTGATTTAGAAGACGTTTTACCTGAGAAGAAAAGAAATTTTGACGCGCTTAATTATTTGAGCAATCGTACCGGATTTCTGTCGCACATCGATTATCCTGACTTTACCGCATTGTGGGCTTTAGATTCTGAAGCTAAACAATCTGACTTTCAGAACCACATCAAATATTTTGCTAAAAACTCTAGCTTAATCAATAAGCAATTTGCTGCTTTATATAAAAAATCTATTGCCGACTCAATTCTTGAGCAAAATGCCGAAAAAGCATTGTTGGTATTTTTATTCATTATGTCACATCCTGATTCCCGGGGTAGTATAACACTAAACTCGAGTGATCCATATGATAAACCACTTATATATTTTAATCCTTTTGAAGAGGAAAGAGATTTGGATTATTGTGCAAAAGGAACAAAAATGTTAAGTAGTTTAGTCGACACTCCGTATTTCAAGTCTGTTAACGCTACTCTAGGTCGCCTGAGTTATCCTGCTTGTGATGTTTATGAATTGGATAGCACAGATTATTGGAAATGCGTTTGTACAAACATGTCTACTACGATATTCCATCTAGTAGGTACATGTAAAATGGGTCCTGATTCAAGCACAGCGGTGGTTGATGGTCGTTTGAATGTATATGGCCTGAGTGGTCTTCGTGTAATCGATGGTAGTATAATGCCAAATGTCACTTGTGGTAACACGAATGCTCCAATCGTGATGATGGCTGAAAGAGCCGCTGACCTGATAAAGGCAGATTTCGAACAGCCTGACTATATTCAAATTTCTCCAGATACTTTAAATAGTTAAAACATCTATCTACATATGCTTGTGCTATAATAAAGAATGTTCGTACACTGAAAGTCTGTCATTTTAATCGTGTTTTTTGTTTACCTATGGTCATTTGCATCCATGTAAAAAGTGAAAGCACAACACTGGTAGTAAATATAAAGCTACCAACATCATGCATGTTTTGATAGCTCTCGTTACAAACAAAAATACAACACCACTCTATTATTACGTGTCACTAAGACATACACTTCTTATGTTAACTACAAGTTACTAGCCAACAAAAGTAGTAAGAGTTGAAAAATGGAAATCACTACTTAGACCTAAGAGAAGGGGATCCTTCGCAACCAACTTTCCTGTAGCAACCCATCTGGCCAGCGTGGCACTCAAAACTCAAAAAACTCAAAACTCAAATCATTTATTTCAATTGAACCTATTTACTGGTGTTTTTGAAAAGTCAAAAGTGAAGTTAGGAATCTAGTTGCATGTTCTAAAAAGTAGATCCTATGGAGAAGAACAGGCAAGAAACTCCATGGACACTCTTTTTATCATATTTTCTGTTACAAGCATCTGATTGGGTTACATTGATTTCGTGTTTATTTATAGTAAGCTAAGATGTGAGGACAATGTAACATATTGCACAACAGAAGTGTCCAGGAGATCAATATAAAGCTATGTGGGTATGTCAATAGCAGTTAAGGGATGACCGGCCCCAACTGGCGGCACCCGATCACAAGCATGACGCATGTGCCAGCCATCCCCCAGCTCAACCATATTTTAGGGAACCGAAGGACCCGACACACACGACACCACCAGCATGACCTTTAAGCGAGCATGACATACTCTCAACTGCTTGTTTATATGATAAGTTATATAAATACGGTGACTACATAGTGCTCACATTTACAATTCCAAACTTCTAAACAATTATACAAAATAAAATGATAAAGGTCCTGTATAATACGAAGGTGTATAATACGAAATTTGTCTTTGTTTTTTTTTATATCGAGTATACACTCGATATAAAAAAAAACAAAGACAAATTAGTCCTACTCAGTGGTAAAAAAAAACAAGGAACATGAATATTTAATAAATCCATGATGTCAAAATAATATTATGAGATAGGTACATGTCAATAAAAGACCTAGTGAAAGTCCGGAATTAAATAATTATTACAAAAAAAGGAGTAGCAATATATGAAGACCACATAAGACTATTTCAGTGTGGCTGCGGAGCTGGACCAGCATTTCGCCAAGCATTTTTATCATCTACATATTCATCTAATTTATAATAAGCCTGCCTACATAGTGTGCGTTTTACACATATTTTAAACTTCTTCTCGTTTAATTGAAGGATGTTGGAAGGTATTTTATTGTAAAATTTAATGCAGTTCCCCATAAATGAAGTTTGCACTTTTGATAATCTAAATTTTGGTTGAACTAGTTTATTTCCATCTCTAGTAGTATAATGATGTCGTTCGCACTGTTTACTAAATAAATGCAAATTTTTCCTAACATACATGATGTTTTCATATATGTACTGACAAGGCACTGTTAGGATGCTGATTTCTTTGAACAGATCCCTAAGGGAATCGCGACTGCGTAGATTGTAAATAGCTCTAATAGCTCTTTTCTGCAGAATGAAGATTGATTCAATGTCTGCAGCACGTCCCCATAGCAGAATACCATAAGACATGATACTGTGGAAGTAACTAAAGTACACCAGTCGTGCAGTGTCTATGTCTGTTAATTGGCGGACTTTCCGAACAGCATACGCTGCGGAACTTAGCCGCTTAGAAAGAGATGTTATTTGGGGACCCCATTGTAATCTAGAATCAAGCGTTATCCCTAAGAAAACAGTGTCCTCTACTAAATCCAATTTATCATTATTCAATACCACATCACACTCACTATGTTTAACATTAGGTAAAGAAAATCTTATACATTTTGTTTTATTCCCATTTAATACTAAATTATTCGCAGTGAACCAACCATGTACTTGATTAATAATTTTATTTATATCGTCATAGTTTTTAGCACGTCTATCTACTTTAAAAATAAGTGAGGTGTCGTCAGCAAACAAGACTATCTTGGGTTGATTATGCAATGAATGGGGAAGGTCATTAATGTAAACTAGAAAGAGAAACGGGCCTAATATAGAACCCTGTGGTACGCCCATTATTACGTTTGAGCTCCTTGAATTGACACCGTTTATCTGAACCTGCTGCTGTCTATCACTCAGATATGATTTAACTATACAATATTTATGATTTAACTATATATTCTACACAGCAGAATAACTACCTTCTATTACTGGAAGAGGCCTGACTCAGCAGTGGGTGATCTATGGGCTGAGAAGTAATAGTAGTAGAGAAGTATGTTCACATGTTTCACAAATTAAAAATCTAATTCAAATATCTGCGGCATTCTGTAAGCCCATCACTATCACTATCGTGTATTATAAAACAAAGTCGCTGTCGCCCGTCTGTCCATCATTATCATCAGCAGCCCACATTAGTCCACTGCTGGACATAGGCCTCCCCTAAAGAGCGTCATAGCGCCCTGTCTTCAGCTTGACGCATCCAGTTGCTGCCCGCAACCTTTCGCAGATCGTCGCACTATCTAGCAGAGGGCCGTCCCACGCTACGCTTGCCGATTCACGGTCTCCACTCAAGAACTCGTCTACCCCAGCGTTTGTCGGTTCTTCTACAGATATGACCAGCCCACTGCCACTTCTGTCCATATGCATGCTTAAATCTTGAAAACTACACATGTTCATAGCATCAAATGATAGTAGACTAGACAAGGTACCTATAAGAAAAATAAATGTTCAAAGCGGGACCTCGCCGTTTTTTTAATTTAGTTTAATTTGATCCGCTCCATAAAAAAAAACCACAAAATCCATATTTCTGCCCAAACAATATTTTTTTCGTAATTTTTGCCAAAAGCAATTATTATTTAGATTAACGAACTCTATGTATTCACTTAAAGAAAAATGTTAAAGAACAAATTTGGTTCCTAAGTCCCTGTAATAGTGGTTTCGACCCTCTGTGCGCCCTTCGCATCACGTGCTGGGCTGAAACTACTTCTAAGCCCTTTCAAGGGTGTTGTGGATGGTCGATCAAGGATTTGACACATTTTTGCAAAAATACGGTATGCTCCGCTTGTCAAAAGGACAGTAAAATGGCTCAAGAGAAGATAATGGAGAGTGATAAGCCTAGTGTGCTGCTGACGGGTCATGCTCACTAAAATACTCTGAGCAGCGGTAGCGACATGTGACGGGTCGGTTACTTCCCTTTAATATGGTTGAGGAGATCGATGGCTGTCACCAAGGAAGTTTTAGTTTATTTTAATAATGTTGTATTGTTTTAATATTCACGTTCCAGTTGACGCTTTTCAGATCCAAAATAATAGTTTGTATATTGAATTTGTTGGGTAATATATATATATTAAATTCCAAATAGGACCGCAAAGTAATAAAAAAGAAAAGAATGACAATCCCTCTGAGTTTCTTGCCAGTTCTTCTCAGCAGTGGTCACGTTCCGAACTAGTGGTAGACTATATTACTTTGCTTTGTATAAATTTTATAATATGTTGACAAATTGTAAGTGTCCATTGTGTCCTATGCAAAATAAATGATTTGACTTTGGGTATATTTCTTGTTTTTCTCGGAGCCAGGCGAAGCTAGGACCCCGAAGTTATTATTCTCATTTTGTAGTGCCCATCTCACACGATGCAATTGCTAGAATAAATCTGGTGAAGTCAAAAATGCCTTGCCGGTTGGGTGTGCCGCCGTCTGGATCTCGAGTCCCTGTTCGACTCCGAGATTGGGCAAAACAGAGGCACTTGACTTGACATTTCGCCGCTTAAAAACGAAAGGGCCACAATAAGAAATTATTGTATTTAAAAAAAACTAGGTTCGCCAAGTATGCTAATATTGCCATATTAGCAAATGCACTTGTTGTAATCAGATTAAAAATAAAACTTAAATTGAAAATTTAAATAAACCCCCGACACAATGTTTGGTTGCGTTGGGGGACCACTCCCACTTATTTATTACCCGACCCCTGGTCCCCCAACGCGAAGTATTTATTTTTATTTTTTACTTTTTAACCCCCGACGCAAAAAGAGGGGTGTTATAAGTTTCACGTGTCTGTCTGTCTGTCTGTCGGTCTGTCTGTCTGTCTGTCGGTCTGTCTGTCTGTCTGTCTGTCTGTGGCACCGTAGCTCGCGAACGGATGAAGCGATTTCAATAAAGTTTTTTTTTGTATGAAAGGTGAGTTACGGGCGAGTGTTCTTAGATATGTTTGATGAAAATCGGGTGAGCCGTTTAAAAGTTATGAGGGGTGAAAGTGGGGAAGAATAACCGAATGTCTGCAAATATAATCGAGTGGGGTCTCAAATGAAAGCGCATCACGTGCAATTTAACAAAATCTACATTTAACTTTATTGAAATCGCTTCATCCGTTCGCGAGCTACGGTGCCACAGACAGACAGACAGACAGACAGACACGTGAAACTTATAACACCCCTCTTTTTGCGTCGGGGGTTAAAAAATAAGAACTATATAGTTTAAATGCCGGCCGGTATTAGAATACATAGTGTCACAACCCCATTTCATCCTGTGGGAGTCGTACGAGCCGGCCGATATTCTAGCCAGAGATGGAAAACTTGATACTAAACACTGTACCAAACCCAGTTGAGCCTTTTAAGGGGTGGCAGGTTTAGGACGTCTAAAAAAAGCTCGTCAAAAGAACTGTAGATGCGGCATAAAAAGCCTACAGGCGGCAAATCTGTAAATCCGCCACTGTTTAGAGGCGCAAAAATTGTATAGCCTATGGGCGGCAAATCTGTAAATCCACCACTGTTTAGAGGCGCAAAAATTGTATAGCCTATGGGCGGCAAATCTGTAAATCTACCACTGTTTAAAGGCGCAAAAATTGTATAGCCTATGGGCGGCAAATCTGTAAATCCGCCACTGACCAAACCGGCTAGCCAGTGTGGACTAGCCAGTGCGGAGGAGGCCCGACCCAACAGTGGATCATTTATGGGCTGAGTCGTAAACCGCTCCTGTCATATATGACAAAGCAAGGGGGTTGTTGATTAAAAAAAACTGACACTATAGGTACTATCACTCATCATCATCATTTCACCCAAAAGACGTCCACTGCTGGACATAGGCCTCCCCCAAGGATCACAAAGGCTGGACCTGGGCCGCCCGCATCCACTGCTTTCCGGCGACCTTAACCAGGTCGTCGGTCCACCGTGTGGGAGGCCTATCAGCACTGCGCCTTCTGGAACGCGGTCACTACTCCAGGACTTTTCTGCCCCATCGGGCGTCGGTCCTGCCAGCTATGAGCAGTGGGTTTATTGTGGGCTGAGTTGTACTAGTAGCTTAGAACTAAATCCCAAATAGTTCTAGTACTAGGATAACAAAATCAAGTCAAAATCGACAATGCAAGTTGATTTGTTGACTGCCTCGTTGGTCTAGTGGTCAGATGTGCCGCCTTTGGATCAACGGGTCCCGGGTTCGATTCCGGGGTCGGGCCAGTGTCTTTGTCTAAACCAGAGGCACTGGCTCGGAGTCTGGGTGTCATTTCTATCTATAATATGTATGTATTTACAAATAAAAATGTATATAATTAGTTTATCATCCATCTCGTTACCATAACACAAGCATTAAGTTGCATAACTTGGGACGAGATGGCGTTGTGTGAAATGTCCAAGAATATTTATTTATTTTATTTATTTTTAGCACGTTTAAATAAATATAAATACCCTTGGTAGCTGCTTTTGCTTGGATTCTTGCTCCTAATGGAATGAGTTTTTAACATTGTGCATTATAATTCATAACCACATTATAAGGAAAGACATTTTGTTAGATTTCATTACGTGCCTTACAGATTTTACAGATTATCGTGGTACCCAAATGTATTAATAAAAAAAAACAAGGCCTCTGAGTTTCTTGCCAGTTCTTCTCAGCAGTGGTCGCGTTCCGAAATGGTGGTAAACAATATTGCGTGAGGCACTTATTGGTTATATTGTCAATTAAGGATACCTCCTAAATTAGCACATCATCATCATTATCCCATAATAGACCCACTACTGAGTCAGGCCTCCTCCAAGTTCATGGAGGGAAATTAGCCTACTGTGCCACGCTGGCAAGACGGGTTAACACGGGGTTGTATCAAGTTTTCTTCTCTGGCGGCTAGGTGATCTGCCTCTTGCGTTCCTTTAGTCGTCGCTTACGACACCCTCAGGATAGTGTGAGCTCATCAATCCGTCAGTAGTGCAAGCTAATTACGTACAGGGCCGCCCTCAGGTGATGTAATTGAAAATAGTTGAGCAACGCGAGTAAACTTGATCTACTCCACCATTGCCACAATTTCACAGGACACACATAAAGAGACGAAAACTTTTCGCCGTATGGTTACGGGGCAGAATATAAAACTTCACCACTGCATGCTGGGCAATAACGCGTGTTGCAAAAGTCAACAAAACCCAGCACGCTTCGTGGTAGCATCTAATGGTCCGCCCGGCTAGCTACTACCGTCACAGCCCGGCAAGCAGTTTTACTGTGTTTCGTCGTGTGCGAGAGCCGGTGCAGGATGGGCCATTTCCTTCAATTGCCTGCTCAATCTTAGACCCTGTCTTTGCTTTCCATCACGCAAGCCTAGGGTCTAATACATTGAAGTCACTAATAAAAAAATGGCAGAACACCAAAAACAGTGTAATATCAACCCATATACGACTTCCACCACAAGATATAAGACCCAGAGGGATAGTGTGTCTCTTTTTTCCTTCATTGGGTTGGTACAGATCCCACAATGCCGCAACAGGATGCGAGTTGGAGCACTCCGGGGATGTTTAGTGGGTAGGCCCCACTCTGAGGGAGAGTCCCACACGCCCCCCTCTCGGCCATCCCCGTGGCCGATGGGGATAGTCCATAAAGGATTTTACCCAGGGCGAACAAAAAAAAAATAGGTGTTACCTGTGTCCGTGTGGTGACTTATTTAGAATACACAATGTCACCAACCCATACCGTCCTTAGGACGTCGTGAGAGGCGACTAAAAGAACGCGAGAAACTTGCTACAAACCCTGTGCCAACCCGTCTTGCCAGCGTGGCACAGTAGGCTAATTTCCCTCCATTAATTTGGGGGAGGCCCGACCCAGTAGTGGGTCATTTATGGGCTGTAACGAAGAGGTATTACCTGACTTGTCCAACGAAACAAAGAAATTAAAATGCAATAATATGACACATAATAGTATTCAGACACATATAATAGATGATCAGGTTTTTTAAAACGTGATCATCTTGTTGATCTGTAAACAAAATGCCGAAAAACATCTGTGCACATTGCAGTTGTGTTGTTTGACTATGAATTAATTAACTAGTAAAATTTTAATATTTTTTTTTGTCGTAGGCATGGTTTCAAGTAGGTACCTTTAATACATACAAGACGATGTTCGATGGCCTCTGTCGAGCCTCCGAACGAGTAGGCGTTAAGATGAACATGGAGAAGACAAAGATCATGTCTAATACCTACAAGCTACTCCTATAAACATCGGGGGCTCTATCCTCGAAGTTATAGACCATTATAATTACCTCGGATACACTATCCAGTTGGTAAGTCCAATTTTGAGAAAGAGGTAAATTGTCGAATCTAACTCGAGTGTGTTCGGGAAGCTTCGAAATGTCTACTCGTCCAAAACCGCTGCGTTTGAAAATCAATGTGAATTTCTTGTATGATGTAATCAGAAATGAGGAGATAAGCAGGACTGACGCCCGACGTTCCGGAAATCGCTTCCCACACGGTGGACCAACGACCTGGTTAAAGTCGCCGGAAAACGCCTTAATTTACTGAGTGCACAAATCCATCTCATCTTGTGTTTATACCGATGAGGTTCTCGACAATATTTAATGTGCGTCAGCCGCATTGAATCAAGTCAGTTCATTCGGTAAACTGATAGCTCTTTATTCTCCAAATAGACTTATGGATTATGCAGTCCTCCAGATTCCTGAATGGCGTATGGGAAGTGTCAACAAAAACGTGGTAGATTTTAGTGGGTAGACCGGGAGCACCTTATAATCTTCTCGATCCCGCATACTATCTTTGCCATTCTCTTTTTAATCGATCTTTGCGTGATGGAGTGTTTCCAAACACGTGGAAAAAGGCACACATAGTACCCATTCACAAAACGGGCTCTAACGTTAAAGTCGAAAATTATCGAGGAATCTCCATATTGAATACGAGTTACTAAAGTATTAAAAGTTCCCGACATTCAACAAGACCAACCACTACATTCATTTTGATAGACTTCAAATTCTTGCCAAAGAAAATCATTACATTCCCAGACTGATCCGCGAGGCTATTGAGATTAAAAACATCCAAATTTCAATAGAGAGGATGGTTGGCAAGTACCACCAGTACTTGCCAACCATCCTCTATATTGAAATTTGGATATTTTACGTACCACCTGCTTGGGATCCAGACTTTAAATTGATCAAATCTCAAGCACAACACTCATCTGCAAGACCTCTGGACACCGTGAGCGATTTCTGCGTGCACAGGTAACGTTATCAATAAAACAAAATTACAGGCGGTAGATTTAAAATGTTTATTTGTACTTTTGAAGACAATTATTGTCATCTAGTCTCTCCCGCGACCACGACTGCTGCAAAGCATTCGAAACGTCGGGAATTAAATAATGTAATTTAAACGCGATAAATCCGTTATAAGGTGTTTAATTTCTTTAATAATCGCGAAAACATAAGAAATCATTGTGTATTTAAACTGAGTGATGGGATAAGAAATAGTGTGTTAAGGAAACGTTGTGGTCTGAAAGAAGATGTAGTGACAAAAATTCAGAAAGGTATGCCGAGATGGTTTGGCCATGTCAAGAGAATGAATGAAGAACGATTGACGAAAAAAGTGTCTATGGCGAGTGTGAATGAAAGTGTTGAAAGGGGCAGACCTATACCCTGTTCACGATAGCTTGATCGATTTGACAGATGTCAATTTTTCTCAGATGACCATATACGAATAAAAACATTTTCATTTTGAAATAAAATTCGTTGGCTTTCGCACATTAAAATTTTACACTTTTACAATTATTATTTTCTTTTCTTTTTTGTTTACTTTCATGGTCTGAACCACCTATTTAAATTTGGGGGGAGGTCCAAAAATAACCCTGTAATATTATATAGGAACTTATTATGAATATTGACCCACCATCGCTTATCTACCCAATGTTTTATATGTCTAGTGCAATAAAGAATTTCACACATAATACACCCACGCCTACTTGTCACAGATACAAGTATTTTAAAATGTTATTTTTTGGACTACTAGATATTTACCGTTTCCCATCACTAGCCCGTCTGTCAAATCGATCAAGTTATCTTGTACAGGGTATCGGCGAACGTCTCAAGATCAAATCACGTCTTGAAAAAAGACCTGGTCAAGAGTACCCTAAACCGAAGAGCATGTATGAAGGGAATATCGAAGTGGACGAAGCGAAAGAAGTATGTAAATATCGTAGCAAGTTTAAAGAAGTGGTATCTGCCTACCCCTACGGGAAAGACGAGTGATTATATGTATGTATTTGAAGTACTTGTTTACAATGTTGTTAATCCGGTCTTACACCGGGGGGATAAGTAGTAAATGATAAATAGTTACTTTTCTTTTAGCTTTGAAAACTTGTTTTAAAATGCCCGTGGTAATTAACTGGAAATAAACTGTGAATAAGTAATAGTAAATAAAGCCATTTTATGTTTTCAGGCTAACACATTAGCGATAGGTCTTGACAAGAAAATATAAAGAATACAATTTTTAAAAGTTATGTTTGTAGTAAAATCTTTATTAATTTAAATTATTTTTTATTTTTATTTTTATATACAGCCACCTCCTTACTAATACTGATAAGAGGTCATAGCACCAACCCACTACGCCAATCGGCTTTTAGTATTTTTAAGTTATAATTTTGTATTTTCTCTGTAAGTGATTCTGTAAATCTTTTGAGAAAATAAATATCTTATACCGTATACCGTAAAATCAAAATCACTCATTAAATATTTTTACATAACATTATTAAAGATTATCTGTGTGGTGGCCGGCTTAGAAAACATACAATTGCGGCCTTCCTTGGGGAAGGCCTATGTCCAGCAGTGGACGTCTTTTGGCTGAAATAATGATGATGATGACTGTGCCTGCGATAACATGCAGACACATTCATGCTAATGGTTACACCACAAAGATTAGAAAGCCATGTTAAGAACAGTAGACCCTGGCTTAGTTATTTTATCTAAGAAACTAGCGAACCGACCCGGCTTCGCACGGGTGCAATGTTGAACCTCTAAATTTATCAGTGTTTCTCTACAATATTATGGATGTATTATACTTAAAAACCTTCCTCTTGAATCACTCTATATACACTGGGCTGCAAAACTAAGTATCACACTTTTAAAATTGCAATAACTTTTTTAGTACCTACATATGGTATACTTTCGAAATAAAAAGTACTCGCAAAAAAGTTTGTAGAGTTATTAAAGTTACATAGAAATGTGATAACATTAGATATAAAACGTTTTTTATTTTAAATCTGTAACTTCTATAGAAATCTTCTAGATTATAAAAAATGATAATATTAAATGTGTAGTAAGTAGTTAGTATTGCAGGTCAGTGTATTAAAAAAAACACTTAAAAATCCATTGCGTAGTTTTAAAGATTTAAGCATACATAGGGACGGACAGACGACAGCGACTTTGTTTTATAATAATTATGTTGTGATAACAACACTAGCAAATATTCCAAAGGTTGGAAGTTACTTCATAGCATTTGAATGACAAGACCGAAATCCTAGTAGTAGGAGAAGGAAAACTTGAAACGACCCCGACTCAGCAGGTTATTTGTGGGCTGAGTAGTAGGTACGCACCACACGGGTAAATTGTTAATGAGGGTGATGATGAAATGAGATACTCCTTGACTGCCTCGTTGGTCTAGTGGTTACATGTGCCGCCTTTGGATCAACGGGTCCCGGGTTCGATTCCGGGGTCGGGCAAGTGTCTTTGTCTAAACCAGAGGCACTGGCTCGGAGTCTGGGTGTCATTTCTATCTAAAATATGCATGTATTTACAAAAAAAATATGTATATAAGTAGTTTATCATCCATCTAGTTACCATAACACAAGCATTAAGTTGCTTAGCTTGGGACGAGATGGCGTTGTGTGAAATGTCCAAGGATATTTATTTATTTATAATCTTTGAACCACAATTCAACTGTGTTGGCGAAATTAACCTACTCATGGAGAGAAATTAACCAACTCTGCCACGATGACCCAATAGGTATTTTCATGGTTTATATCATGGTAATAAATTAATTTCAATCCAGTAGTAGAAGAAATATTTTTGCGACCTACAAGTCGCAATTTGTTCCGGGTCTGGGTGTTTTCTATCTTTAATATGTATGTATTCACAAAAAAAGTAGTTTATCATCCATCTCGTCACCATAGCACAAGCATTAAGTTGCGTAGCATGGGACGATATGGCGTTGTGGGAAATGTCCAAGGATATTATAAAGAATTGAAACAATATTGTAATATAGCAATTATGAATTCACACGACAAATGAAGGTTATGTATACCTTTAAGCAACGCTATCGCAGAGCACGAATAAATTATGTTTATTTATATATATTCTAAGATATGAATTGTGATAAAAATAGTGAAATAAATAAATAAATATCAAGATTTCCTACGTTATCTGCCTGTTAGATTTCTTAAGTCCATCCGTTGAATGCGTTTCTGACATCGAGTTGTTTAAATACGTCACTATATGGACATTGATGGCGGTAAATACACATAATCTATTTTGTATAAATGCAACTACGGAGATTTTTAACCCCCGACGCAAAAAGAGGGTGTTATAAGTTTCACGTGTCTGTCTGTCTGTCTGTCGGTCTATAGACCGCAAATAATTTCTCAAAAATTAAATTAAAAATTTAAATAAACCCCCGACACAATAACCTTTAAAAAGTAAAAAATAAAAATAAATACTTCGCGTTGGGGGACCAGGGGTCAGGTAATAAATAAGTGGAAGTGGTCCCCCAACGCGATTTTTATTTCGTATAATGAGCGATGAAATTACAAGAGTTTCTCGCCGGCTCTTTCGAACCAGTGGTATATGTAAAATGTACATTAAAGTGTCAAAAGAGCTCAGATGACCCGAATGGAATAAATAGATTTTTAATTTTGATTTCGAATCTGCTTAGTTTATATTAAGTTAAAATATATGAAAAGTATGGTATGGCTTTCTCTAGCCTAAAATTCTTCTATGTGATAGATGCACAGTTAGCCGCCAATTAAAACAAACATACACAGACAAAACCGTGCCATTGACATGTCTTATTAATTAATTAAATTTCTTTATCAACATTTAAACTAACAGGTTTTAGATAGTTCTAGAATTGTGTTTGAGATAGATAATAATGTCAACTTTTGTTACTAATAAAATACAAAACGTTACGTCTTTGACACATTTTACTTTAGTTAAGCTGTGGTGACTGTAGATCTGAATGGCTTGGTGAGTTTTTATCAATATATCCTATTGTATATTTAAAACGGTAGTTTTTAGGCACAGTGCTAAATAGACTTGTAAACTCTAGTGTTTGTACAAATAAATCAATTTATAAATGCGGCTTGTTGTAAATGTCGAATTTGAGTTTCATTTTGACAGAAAGAAAAAAACTTTTGATTATTTAGTAAATTTTGGTAACAATATGGTGTCTAAAAGGCAGGAGCTCAGTATTTCTTTTTTAATAAAAGCGGAATCCTTGCAATGTAACCTGTACTGTAGGGGCAGCTTACAAACATAAAAGTCACGAACACAAATAACACCTAGACTTGGTGCAAGTGCCTCTAATTTGACAAAGACACTTCCCCGACCCCGGAATCGAACCGGGAACACGGGATCCAAAGGTAGCACATCTTGCCCCTAGACCAGTAAAGCAGTCGTATACACTGCAGGTTTCTGCAGCACTGATTTCCAGCTCCAGCCCGGAGGAAACAGAGTTTATAAAGTTAAAATTAAATCGCCGCGACCTCTTTTTAACCGCCGCCGCAAAAAGAGGGGTGTTATAAGTTTGACGTGTCTGTTTGTGGCTCCGTAGCTCATGAACGGATGAAGCGATTTCAATACAGTTGTTTTTGTATGACAGGTGAGTTACGGGCGAGTGTTCTTAGACATGTTTGATGAAAATCGGTTGAGTCGTTTAAAAGTTATGGGGGGGGTGAAAGTGGGAAATAATAACCGAATGTCTGCAAATATAATCGAGTGGGGTCTCAAATGAATCTCATCACGTGCACATTACATTAAAATTAAATTAAAAATATAAAAAAACCCCCGACACAATAACCTTTAAAAAGTAAAAAATAAAAATAAATACTTCGCGTTGGGGGACCAGGGGTCAGGTAATAAATAAGTGGGAGTGGTCCCCCAACGCGATTTTTATTTCGTATAATGAGCGATGAAATTACAAGAGTTTCTCGCCGGCTCTTTCGAACCAGTGGTATATGTAAAATGTACATTAAAGTGTCAAAAGAGCTCAGATGACCCGAATGGAATAAATAGATTTTTAATTTTGATTTCGAATCTGCTTAGTTTATATTAAGTTAAAATATATGAAAAGTATGGTATGGCTTTCTCTAGCCTAAAATTCTTCTATGTGATAGATGCACAGTTAGCCGCCAATTAAAACAAACATACACAGACAAAACCGTGCCATTGACATGTCTTATTAATTAATTAAATTTCTTTATCAACATTTAAACTAACAGGTTTTAGATAGTTCTAGAATTGTGTTTGAGATAGATAATAATGTCAACTTTTGTTACTAATAAAATACAAAACGTTACGTCTTTGACACATTTTACTTTAGTTAAGCTGTGGTGACTGTAGATCTGAATGGCTTGGTGAGTTTTTATCAATATATCCTATTGTATATTTAAAACGGTAGTTTTTAGGCACAGTGCTAAATAGACTTGTAAACTCTAGTGTTTGTACAAATAAATCAATTTATAAATGCGGCTTGTTGTAAATGTCGAATTTGAGTTTCATTTTGACAGAAAGAAAAAAACTTTTGATTATTTAGTAAATTTTGGTAACAATATGGTGTCTAAAAGGCAGGAGCTCAGTATTTCTTTTTTAATAAAAGCGGAATCCTTGCAATGTAACCTGTACTGTAGGGGCAGCTTACAAACATAAAAGTCACGAACACAAATAACACCTAGACTTGGTGCAAGTGCCTCTAATTTGACAAAGACACTTCCCCGACCCCGGAATCGAACCGGGAACACGGGATCCAAAGGTAGCACATCTTGCCCCTAGACCAGTAAAGCAGTCGTATACACTGCAGGTTTCTGCAGCACTGATTTCCAGCTCCAGCCCGGAGGAAACAGAGTTTATAAAGTTAAAATTAAATCGCCGCGACCTCTTTTTAACCGCCGCCGCAAAAAGAGGGGTGTTATAAGTTTGACGTGTCTGTTTGTGGCTCCGTAGCTCATGAACGGATGAAGCGATTTCAATACAGTTGTTTTTGTATGACAGGTGAGTTACGGGCGAGTGTTCTTAGACATGTTTGATGAAAATCGGTTGAGTCGTTTAAAAGTTATGGGGGGGGTGAAAGTGGGAAATAATAACCGAATGTCTGCAAATATAATCGAGTGGGGTCTCAAATGAATCTCATCACGTGCACATTACATTAAAATTAAATTAAAAATATAAAAAAACCCCCGACACAATAACCTTTAAAAAATAAATACATCGCGTTGGGGGAACGCTCCCACTTATTTATTACCTGACCCCTGGTCCCCCAACGCGATGTATTTATTTTTTACTTTTTAAAGGTCATTGTGTCGGGGGTTTATTTAAATTTTTAATTTAATTTTTAGAGAAGGTAGTTCGCATTTGAGATACGGAGTGACGAAAATTACAGGCGAATTAATTTGATATAATTATTATTCCACGAAAAACTAAAACAACCTAGTTTTGGGTTTATTCTGCTAGATGTCAATGAATGCACAAAACCCAACATCATTTTTAATTAGAAATACTCGTGAAAGACTTGACCAGGTTATGTGGGTTACCGAGGCGCAAAAGGAACAATATTAGCGTCCTGAGCTACCCACAAAAACAAACGGCGATCCTCGACTACAAACATGGACATGCTCGATGGCCCTGTAAGGCCAGCATAACTATACGGTTTTTTTTTTATTTGGGGCATTTTATTTACAACATATAAAAGTATAATCATGATTAGTTTTGTCTTTATCATTCTAAGTCTCTGGATTCCACTGCTGCCGTATTAACACCCTGCTCCTTTACTCCCTGAGACCACGCTACTCCCGTAAATTCATTATAACTGATATGCTCAATATTATTTATAGCGCAAATTCATCATGCGAAACTACTACAACTGGTATAGCCCCCCAAATTTTCCATACCGCCTTGAACTTTTTTGCTGCTTCACAATGTCTCATCTCGGAAGGAACGTTGCCTGAAGTGCATGTATGTGGTAAGTTGATGTTGATTGTTTCACCACTAACAGATTGTCTTAGTAGTCATGTGAAATTATCACTAATACAATTAAACTGTACAAATAGTTACATTTTTTACGTTTGAAATCCTCATGGATAATCGACCGCAAACGCCAGACAGGTTATGTGAGACCTTGGCCCATTTGTACAAGCAGACCCCACGCTTTGATGGGGAGGTGCTGGATGAAGTGGCGCCCGATCCACGTGGTTCCGGCGGCAGCCCTGGTCCGCCTGCCTGGCCACCCCTCCGCTGCTAGTGGCGGCAGCCTTGGCCTTAACGCCTGCATTCACCACCCCCTCACACCACAAAAAGGCAGCACGGTGAAAGGGCATAGTTATAACACTGACGATACAATTTCAATCACAAACATATTTTTTATTGGCAATTGGAGTTATTGGTCTAAATATACATACTGTTATATTTTGGGGCCAATTAGAGGCAGGGTTCCGTATAAAATTAAAAAAAACTTCGTGATGTCACCGGTGCCCTACGTGGCAGTTTATGTATTAAATGCAAAATCCTAACAGTTCGTAATGCAGCTGACGCGCCAACAGTTATTAATTACTTACCTTCCGAAAAAGTTCCATAGACTTTTTTCCAAAATATGCTGTTTCGCTAATGTAATATTATTTATTGACAGATTCAGAAGAATTCGATTACATAATTGTTGGAGCTGGCTCAGCTGGTTGTGTACTGGCAAATCGACTAAGTGAAGTAAAAAAATGGAAAATAGTCCTCATAGAAGCTGGAGGTGAAGCACCAATAGAAGCTGTTGTAAGTATGACGTATAATGTTATTCTCTTCATTAAAAGAGTTATTGAGCGTTACGCTAACTCGTATTTTACACTATCTGTTTCGTTACTGCATACTAAACGTAATAAAAAATTAAGTATCGATGTTTAAATCTAAACCGATGCGTGTAGCAAAACGCAAATATCCACTATGCCGTTTGCAATGCCCACCGGATCTCAAGACAATGCACTGGGAGCAACAGCACGCGGCTGAAGTACAAAAATTCACGACCCTAACGCATCCAAAACCGTTGTGAATCCTATTTTATTCGGACACGTGAGATACCACACCATCCGGAATTCCTGTTTTGCCGCTCTGGGAACCATCGGAGGTGGAAGCCTCATCGGTGCTGTAGCAGTCCAGGTTTGCATCCCGTTGAGTTTTGAACATCGGTTTCTTTTAAACGGAGACGTTACATTTTCCCTGGTAGCAGAAAGCCACCAACACTATGTATTTCGGATACTCAATCATAAGTTGAATAATAAGAGGTTTATGATCATTCATTATATTAATTAGTATATTATAGTATTTAGTAGTTAATGTAATAATTTAGTAGTTCTTCTGGTTAATTTTAAGTTCTCATGGTTATGTTACTTGATTCAAATCTTACTTCTACGTTGAAATTAAACACTTTTTAACGGATTTATCGCGTGTATATTACATTATTTAATTCCCGACGTTTCGAATGCTTTGCAGCAGTCGTGGTCGCGGGAGAGACTAGATGACAGTTGTCTTCAAAAGTACAAAGAAACAGTTAAAATCTACCGCCTATAATTTTGTTTTATTGATAACGTTCCATGTGCACGCAGAAATCGCTCACGGTGTCCAGAGGTCTTGCAGATGAGTATTTTGCTTGAGATTTGATCAATTTAATGACTGGATCACAGGCAGGTGATACTTGCCAACCATCCTCTCTATTGAAATTTGGATGTTTTTTAATCTCATAGCCTCGCGGATCATTCTTGGAATATAATGATTTTCCTTGGCAAGGATTTGAGGTCTGTCAAAGTGAATGTAGTGGTTGGTCTTGTTGAATGTGTGCTCACAAACTGCAGACTTGGTCGAGCGTCTATTTTTCATGTCAGCTATATTATGTTCTTTTATGCGGATACCGACACTTCTATTTGTTTGCCCAATGTTAATAGTTGTTTGCCCATTGTTATAATAATAGGTGATAATCCACACTCACAGTCAAGTTTATACACACCAGCATCTTGTTGGGGGATGTTAGACTTCACTGGTCTTAAAAGTTGGCTGATCTTCCTGTGTGGCTTGAAATAAGTTTTTATTGAAGCACGTTTCAGAATATTTCCAACTTTATCAGTGATACCCTTGATATATGGCAAGACAGCAGGTAGTCGCTCAACTGTAGGTGCTTTGGGCTGGCTTCTGTTCTGTGACGCATACGTGGGAGTTTAAGATTGTTGTTCCGCAGGACAGATTTGACATGCAGAAGCTCCTCCTGCAGATGGTTGCTGTCACAGATGCCCCGTGCTCTCTGTAACAAAGATTTGCCTAAGGTAGCTAACTGACATGGATGGTGGTGTGAATTGCCATTGAGATAATTGTCTGTATGGGTAGGTTTTAGCCCAAAGCACCTACAGTTGAGCGACTACCTGCTGTCTTGCCATATATCAAGGGTATCACTGATAAAGTTGGAAATATTCTGAAACGTGCCTCAATAAAAACTTATTTCAAGCCACAAAGGAAGATCAGCCAACTTTTAAGACCAGTGAAGTCTAACATCCCCCTACAAGATGCTGGTGTGTATAAACTTGACTGTGAGTGTGGATTATCATACATTGGGCAAACAAAGAGAAGTGTCGGTATCCGCATAAAATAACATATAGCTGACATGAAAAACAGACGCTCGACCAAGTCTGCAGTTTGTGAGCACACATTCAACAAGACCAACCACTACATTCACTTTGACAGACCTCAAATCCTTGCCAAGGAAAATCATTACATTCCAAGAATGATCCGCGAGGCTATTGAGATTAAAAAACATCCAAATTTTAATAGAGAGGATGGTTGGCAAGTACCACCTGCCTGGGATCCAGTCATTAAATTGATCAAATCTCAAGAAAAATACTCATCTGCAAGACCCCTGGACACCGTGAGCGATTTATGCGTGCACATGGAACGTTATCAATAAAACAAAATTATAGGCGGTAGATTTTAACTGTTTCTTTGTACTTTTGAAGACAACTGTCATCTAGTTTCTCCCGCGACCACGACTGCTGCAAAGCATTCGAAACGTCGGGAATTAAATAATGTAATATACACGCTATAAATCCGTTAAAAAGTGTTTAATTTCAATGTGTATTAATCGCGAAAACCTAAGAAATCATTACTTCTACCTTTCAGATTCCATACTTCTCAAACAGCTTGAGGCGTCTCAATGTTGATTGGAATTACACTACAGCGTACAATGGAATAACAAATCAAGCCAACATTAATAATTCAATCAACTGGCCACGTGGAAAAATGATTGGTGGTTGCAGTAACTCAAATGGTATGTTTTACACAAAAGGATGTGACCAAGATTATGAAAACTGGGAAATGGCTGGGAATGTTGAGTGGGACGTCATGAATGTGCGACGATGCTACAGAAAAATGGAAAATTTACAAGACACGAATCTATTGAAAATCGAAAATGTGTATGATTACTACGGCCACGATGGCCCACTTGTAATAAACACTTTCAACCTTACCTATGAAGAAACAGCTAACTTTATCCTAAAATCATTGAATGAAATTGGGTTTAAAACTGTATCTGATTTAAATACTGAACAACTACGTGGTTGCGGAATATCTCGAGCAAATGCAGCAAATGGAGAAAGATGGAGTTCCAGTAGAGCATACTTATATCCAGTAATAAATAGAAACAATTTAAAAGTTATCTACAATTCTTTAGTAACAAAAGTTTTGGTGAGAGACGTGTCAAAGAAAGCTTATGGAGTACAGATAGATCGTAATGGTAAAATATTTAAATTACTAGCAAGGAAAGAAGTTATATTAAGTGCTGGAGCAATAAATTCTCCACAGTTGCTAATGTTATCTGGTATTGGACCTAAAGGACATCTTGTGTCAAAAAATATTAGAAGTATACATGATTCTCCAATGGTGGGAGGAAATCTTCAAGACCATACTTTCATCCATATTCCAATAGTACGTAAAAAAGCTATAGAAAAGGATGATCCTAACAAGAAATATTTAGAAGCTATTCAATATCTATATAATCGTACAGGATATTTGGCAGCTCCCCCATTATCTAATCTGTTAGCATTTTTTTCTTTAGAGTCAAATGTCACGTGTCCTGACTTTCAGGTTTACTTAACATACATGCCATCAAATACAACAGACCTCAAAGACTTTTTAGAAAATTCAAGATACAGAAAAGAACTAAGTGACCCATTATTAGCTTTGAACACAAAATATTCCTTATTTATGTTTCATGTTAGTTTGTTGCATCCGTACTCAAGAGGAAATATAACGATAAACTCGAATGATCCTAAAGATTCTCCGACAATATATTCAAATTACTTCATAGACGATCGGGATTTAGAATCGACAGTAACGGCTCTAGAGTTGGTGAGTGAAGTTGTTGATACGAATTTTTTCAAAGAGGGAGATAGTTTCTTGGCTAGAATGAACTGGCCTCCATGTAATTGTTTTAAACTTCGCAGCAAAGAATATTGGAGATGTATTGCTAAGAGCACAGTTAATACGGTGTATCATCCCGTAGGCACTTGTATGATGGGACCTGATCAAAAAACTTCGGTAGTAGATGGTCGGCTAAGAGTTCATGGTGTGAAAAATCTGAGAGTTATAGACGCTAGTATTATGCCTACTACTGTCAGTGGTAATACGAATGGTCCCGCTATGATGATAGGAGAACGTGGTTCAGAGTTAGTGAAAGAAGATAATGATGTGCCAGAATGATTTTTATTTATTATTGATGATCTCACGGCGACCGAAATACAGTTTCTAAATTAATAGCATATTTTGTTTAAATTAATATTATCTCACATCTTTATGTTTAGTTACAAAGACTTTAAAATTAAATTTATTGTATTCCTATATTTATACTTTCAATACTACAACTAATAAACTATGATCACACATATGAAATTAGCGTTTTGTGGTACTGACCACTTTGATCTGAAATATCTTGTCTGGTTAACCAAATTTATAAATTCATTTGGCTGGTACTTTTGAGTTTTAAAATAGTCATTCATTTTTTTTCTCCTAAAATCCACAATGGAAAACATGAAATATCGGTATCTTTACGAGTACGAGTTCTACCGTGGCACCAGTGCTGCATAACAGCTCGAAAGATTAATGATTTGTACGGCGCTGGTGTCGCAAAAAAAAGCACGGTACGTTTTTGGTTTCAACGTTTTCGTTCTTGAAATTTCGACTTACATAACCAACATCGTGGACAGCCGAAGACCAAAGTGTAAAATTAAGAATTAAAGGCTATTGAGGAAGCGAATCCATCACAGATCACTTCAGAGATACTTGCAGGCTTCGGGGTAAGTGGTGTTAAACTGTATTAATTAAACACTTGAAGCATATAATATATATCGGGAATATATCGGGAAAGTAAAAAAACTTGAACGATGGGTACCCTATGAATTGAGTGAATCGAACTTGCAAACACGCGTCAACAGCTGTGTTACTTTGCTCAACCGACACATCGAATCATTGCGATGAAAAGTGTATAGGTACTGTCCGACAATCAGAAGTGCTCGTCGCAATGGCAGAAACCTTGAGACCCAGAAAAATCCTGCTCTAAACGAAAATTGGCCCAGAAAAAGTTACTTGTGTGTGTTTGGTAAATGGTGTTGTTCACTACAGCTTTCTGAAATCCGGCCATACGATTACGGCAGATACCTATTGTCAGCAACTGCAAATCATGGTCGAAGAAGTAGCTGCTAAACCATCGAGATTGGTCAATCACTCTAGGTCACAACTACGCAAGACCACACACTGCACAACAAATAACCAAGTTAGATGAGCTACAATTGGAATGTCTGCGATATCCACCATACTCCCCGGACATTGCTCCAAAAACTTACCATTTTTTCCGGAATTTGGACAAATTCTTACAAGGAAAAAGATTCAGTCCAAACCGCCTTCAAAGAGTTTATTGATTCTCGCGCCGGTTTTTTAGTAAAGGGATCAATGAACTACCTATGAAATGACAAAAGTGCATAGACAACCACGGTGCATACTTTGATTAATTAAATATATTATACTAGCGACCCGCCCGGCTTCGCCCGGGTGCAATGATTAATATCTAAAATTATGAGTGTTTCTTTTCTTTACAATATTATGCATGTATTATACACATAAAACTTCCTCTTGAATCACTCTATCTATTACAAAAAACCGTTTCAAAATCTGTTGCGTAGTTTCAAAGATTTAAGCATACATAGGGACGGACAGACGACAGCGACTTTGTTTTATACTATGTAGTGATAGTGATTTTACAAAAAAAAATGCGATTTTGCGCGACGATGACGATTTTAGTCAAAATCAAAACTCATTTAAATTTTGGCTAGCTCTTTTAAAAAGATAAACTTAAGATTCACCATTTAAAATTGAAATTTTACCATCTACCACCGATTCGGAATGCAGCTCGCTAAAAATGCGTTTCGATCGCAATTTTTAGGTACAAGGTGCAATAGTCGCCAAGGGCCAATCATCAGCAACATCTAGTCAACAACAGTAACTTTCTAATGCCTGAGCCAACCAACCCCCAGCAACTGCACCGTGAACACGTGAACAATCATGACGCATGTGGCATCCATCCGCCTTAGTCATAGGTTGAAAACGCAAACACTGTGTGTATTTTAGCAACAAAACAAATGGTGTGATTAAAAAATGTTAAGTATATTTTTTGGCATTTTTGTGACATTTGTGATTTCTACGATTCAAATGCACCAGGGGGAGTAGATAAGTAGCTTTCGAAACTCACCGTTTGGTAAAATAGAAAACCAAATCTCGATTTCCAGCAAAACTACAAGTCCTATTTAAAAATTATACAGTAGAGTTGTAGCTAGTAAAAATATTTACAACTTTTGTATTTACACTTTTTTCACAAAACCTCAAATTTTTTGTGAAATATTCAAAAAACCAACATTTTGGATTTTGTTTTTTGCCAAATTTGCTGAATACCTTTTGAAGTCCTAAATACACTGTATATCTTTAAATTTAAAATATTTACTTTTTTTACCTTATATTGACTAAATCTCGAAAAAAGCACCTTAATTTTCAATCGAAAATTCTCGCATTTTTAGAAATGTCGGTTTTATTTTGTTCCTTGAAATCTCTCATTTCTGTTAATTTTAAAAATAATAAATAGGTTCATTACTAAGGTAAATTTTCTCAGGAAATGCTAGGAAAAGTTAACTGATTATTTTGGGATTTTTATAGCGTCTATAAAACAAAATTGCCGTCGGAAAATTTTGGAAGAGCTGATTATTTAGTTTTAACAACATTGTCTAAAACATACGTTAATTCAGCCAGGACAGTTTACGTTAAGTAAGTAATGTGTTTTAGTACCTTGATCACCTGATACCTGGAAATTGGCCGTTTGACCAAGCTAGCAGGTAGGTTTGCTATCGTAGTACATACTAACACCACTCATCATCATTATTTCAGCCAAAAGACGTCCACTGCTGGACATAGGCCTTCCCCAAGGATTTTCACAGGGGCCGTGCCTGGGCCGCCCGCATCCATCGTTTTCCAGCGACCTTAACCAGGTCATCGGTCCACCGTGTGGGAGGCCTACCAGCACTGTACACTACAAAATCGTCCACATTTCGTCCGTCAGAAAATACGTGATGTCTGGCGGCCCAATCTAGGACTATGTGACTGATTGCGATATTGATTTATGTGCTCAGAGACATAAATGGAACGGGATAAAATAACTAAAAACAATATGTTTCCCCGCCCGGGATGGAACCGGAAACACGTGATAACCACTACACTACGGAAACTTACTACACTCGTGTATTATTACATTTAGGCTTTCTCATACGTTAAATGTATTGAAAATAGTTATACGATATATATTTACGTAATAAAGCTTAATGAAAATGTGTTGAGCCATTTATCTTATCTCACCCACGGGGTTTGCTTTCATAGTAGTCCCAAATACACTTTGACCCTACGGGACCTTTTGTTTCCCTACCTTGTACCTCTTTTACTCATGCATATCATCATCAAAAACACTCTTGATGAGGTTTATGATTGAATTGAAACTGTAGGAGCCTGTATTCATCTGGCCCCCATCTTCATTAGCCGCGTACCCACCTAGTGCACAGGCGCGGCAGCCTCGGTGTCTGGATCGCGAGCGATGGCTCCCGCGGCAGCCTCAGTAGTTTTGTTCAATTTACACGAGGCTGCCTCGCGAGGCCGGCTGAGCCATCATAAGTCCGCAAGTATTCGTAATGGACAGTCGTGTATTTTCAGCTGCAGCTATTTTCCTAGCTGCTTATTGTTTAAAGAAACGAAAACAGTCACGTATCAAGAAAAAACCTAGACTGTACGTGCTGTATAGTTGTATTAAGCGAAAGGACTCCTCCTGACTGCCCATGATATCAAAATTACAGAAGACAAACACGGCAAGAGACAAAACTTGAAGTAGCTTCGCGCGCGAGCCAAAACATAACCGTCCCAACCTAACGCACAGCGCTCACTGAGGCAACTTTGAGCGCGTCAAGTTTACCGACAACGCTCGGCTCGGGCCGAGGCACGCTCGGTCGAGCAAATGCGCGCCCGAGGCAGGCCGAGGCACGTCCACACCAGCCGAGGCATTTGGCTCGCAAGGCTGCCGCGCGAGCCTGTGCGCTAGGTGGGTACGCGGTTATTCGCTTTCCCGTCAATGCATGTACACATCATCATCAGCCCTTAAATGCCCTTAAACCCCTAGACCAACAAGGCATCAACCATGAATTGGTTGTTGTCTGTGTTTGGTTATAGATATTTTTGATTGTATAATAAATGATTTGACTTATCCTAAGGTTTCTTTTACCATCTTATACTTATTTATTTATTTATTTATTTATTTATTTACGTACACACATAGAACAAATCAAGTAACAATTTTAGGAAAATTATGTACAAAGGTACTACTTATTTCTAAAGAAATCTCTTCCAGTAGACCCGCAAAAGGAGATGGTGAAGAAGTATAATAGGCTTAGGGTGTGTAAATAACAATACTGATAGATTAATGAATAATAAGACGAACAAATTTTAATATTACAAATGTGTAAAATAAATACAATGCAGATATTAATATGATAGAATAGATACATAAATTAATCCGCAATATAAATACATACTTACTACACATATATATAAATATATATATATATAACATAAATACAACAACTATGTCTAGCAACAGGATAGATAATATTCTTTGACTCTTCGCTTGAAAGTAAAAAGGCAATCAGAGCTCCGAATACCAGCGGGAAGTGAATTCCATAACCGAACGGCGTGTACAGAAAAGGAGTAGGAGTAAAAATCAGATGAATGAGAAGGAAATTGAAGGATGGAGCGTAGGTGGGATCTGCAAGGAGCATCAGTTAAATGAGCAAAGGAGAAACGTTCGCGCAGATAGGATGGAGAGGCAGGATTGTGAAGGATATTATATAGAACACACAATATTCGAGAGTTTCTGCGAAGACGGATTGGGAGCCACTTGAGACGTTTGCGAAACTCGGTGACATGATCATATTTTCTCAGGGAAAATATAAATCGTATACATAAATTTTGTAGACGCTCAAGTTTATTTAGAAGCTCCTCAGTGGCATCCAACAAGCAACTGTCAGCGTAGTCGATAAAGGGCTGAATGAGAGTTTGAGCGAGCAGGATTTTAGTCTCGACAGGTAGGAAATTTTGGAGACATTTCAGCGAGTGGAACGTGAAGAACACCTTATTGCTGACGCTACTAACATGATCGACCCAAGACAGATTGGAATCAATCAATATTCCCAAGTTTTTCACCGTATTAGTGAGCGCTATGTCAGACCCAGCCAGACTGATTGCAGGCAAGGAAGTGAAGTCCAAACTCGAAGTAAAATACCTACTGCCAATTATAATAGCCTGTGACTTTGCAGGATTTAGTTTTAGCCCAAAGCTTGTAGCCCATGAACTGATGCGGCATAGATCCTTGTTCATCGCATAAATGGCATGTGCAATGTCACTCCTAGCAAAATGTCTGTATAGTTGTAGATCGTCTGCGTATAGATGGAAATGAGATGAGATGACTCGAGTGACAGAGTTAATATAAATTGAAAAGAGAAGAGGAGATAAAACGCCACCTTGAGGCACACCCGCAAGCAGAGGGCGCCAATCAGAGAGTAATTCGTCATGGCGGACGCATTGTGAGCGGCCCCGAATATATGAATCAAACCATTTGACACAAGAATAAGGTATGTTAAGAGATGTGAGGGTGCCAAGAAGAATATCAAAGTCTACCGAATTGAACGCACTGCTAAAGTCAAGTAGTACAAGTAAAGTGAGGGATTTATTTTCCATAGCCCAACGTATGTCATCAGTGACCTTGAGAAGAGCCGTGACAGTGCTATGCCCAGCACGGAATCCAGACTGTAGTGGACTAAGCAGATCATTGTTTAGTAGGTATGATGAAAGCTGGCGATGGATAATGTGCTCTAGTACTTTGGAGAGAAAAGGCAGAATGGAGATAGGTCGAAAATGAGAAGGGGAAGATGGGTTGGAAGTTTTAGGCAGGGGGATGATATGAGCCTTTTTCCACAGATGTGGGAAAGACCCGGAAGTCAACGAAAAATTAAAGATGTGGACAAGAGCAGGAAGTATTTCAGTGAGGATAGGGGTGAACATTTTGGAGCACATGTTGTCGCTGCCTATAGCCGTGGAAGCAATAGCTGACAAAGACTTTTTAACATCATCGATGGTGATGAGGCTAAAGCTGAATGGAGGACAGCGAGGGAGTGGAGCATTAGAAATAACTGCCAAGGTTCGAGACCTAACATCAGGGTCAAGAGACACCGGGGGATGTGAAAAAAACTGGTTTAAGGCGTTCAGATCGGTACTTGAATCCAGGGCAAGATGAGAAGAGGATTTCCCGATTCCTACTGATCTCAGGAACTTCCAGACATCGGTAGCACTTCGATTTGTTAGAGAGTTGTGAAAGTAGCGTTTCTTAGCATCCCTACACAGACGACTACAACGATTGCGAAGAATTTTAAATTTTAATAGGTTTATTTCCGACGGATTTCGTCTCCAACGTTTCTTAGCCCTGTCTCTACATGCCATGAACTCTTTTATTGAAGGAGAAAGCCACGGAGCCGGAGCATGCTTGAGTTTAACTCTACGTACAGGGGCATGGTGATCAAAGAGCTGGGTTAGTTTACTGTTAAAAAAATCCAACTTGTCATCAATGGATGAGAGACTGCTTAATGTTTCCCACTCAATAGCAGCAGCATCTCGCTGTAATGTCTCCAGTTTAATTGCATTATAATTACGCAGAAAAAGGGATTTAACCTGCTTCTTGGGAGGGCGTAAAACATAGGAGATATAAATCAGGTCATGATACGAAAATGGGGCTAGGAGTTGTCCATGAGAGCTCACGCGGTCAGGGCTCGAGACTATGATAAGGTCCAAGAGAGAGGGTGTACAGCCAGGGGACTGATGAGTTGCGGAAAGAGTTAAAAGGTGGAGATTAAAAGATGTTATGATTGAATTTAGTTTGCGGGAACGTGAGTCAGCTTTTAAAAGGCAGGTATTGAAATCACCCATAATCACGATATTGCTGTAAATAGGACAAAGGTCATTTAATAGAGACTCGAAAGAGTTGAAATAATTGATCGTAAGGTTAGGAATGTAAAAGACTCCTAGTAACAACTTAGAGTGGCGAATTGTAAGTTCCAAGAATAAGTACTCGGACGTAGCCGAGTACTGGGAGGGAGAAGAAGTAATAATTTTGAAAGGTATTTCGGTGCGCAAATATATTGCTACACCGCCACCACCTTTACCTATGCGGTCATTGCGTATGAGAGTAAAACCAGGAAGGGAATAATGCCCAGAAAGCAGGGAAGGCTTAAGAAACGACTCTGAAATGAGAATAGCGTCTACGTGACTATTGCCGAAGAATACTTAGTACTTCTCAGCCGATAAATGACCCACAGCTGAGTCAGGCCTCCGCCAACTACATGGAGGGTAATAAGCCCACTGTGCCACGCTAACCAGACGGGTTGGCACAGGGTTTTCTTCCAGTTTTCCTTCTCTCGCGGCTATTCGGCCTTGTAATTTCCATTTGTCGGCTCTTACAACACCCTCAGGATGACATGCGGCGGTGACACTATGTATTCTAAATCCCGGACATCACACGTACTTTACCATCTTATGCGTACGTGCAATTCATTTCAGATCGAAACAAAACAGATATGTAATAAACTACTTCTGTGGAGTGAAATACGTAATATTTTATCGTCCTAGTTTTTGATCCGAGTACCCAATGTCTTATAGGGTCAGTACTAAATCACATTATATAACGGTCTCTTGTTCCATCGTAGAACATTATTCAACCGCCAAAACGACGACTGAATACGAAACAGAAAATATTAAACTACAAAATATGTGTAATTTAAGGATTAAACTGGGAACACACGTAGTAGTATGTATTCTGACTGCCTCGTTGGTCTAGTGGTCAGATGTGCCGCCTTTGGATCAACGGGTCCCGGGTTCGATTCCGGGGTCGGGCAAGTGTCTTTGTGTAAACCAGAGGCACTGGCTCGGAGTCTGGGTGTCATTTCTATCTATAATATGTATGTATTTACAAAAAAAAAATGTATATAAGTAGTTTATCATCCATCTCGTTACCATAACACAAGCATTAAGTTGCTTAGCTTGGGACGAGATGGCGTTGTGTGAAATGTCCAAGGATATTTATATTTATTTATTATTATAGTATAGTGGCAAGAAGGCCTCCTCCAGTTAAATGGAGGGATTACCCTACTGTGCCACGCTGGCCAGACGGGTTGGCACAGATTTTGGTTTCAAGTTTTCCTTCTCTTGCGGCTAGGTTTTCGGCCTTATGATTTCCTTTTGTTGTCGCTAACGAAACCCTAAGGCTGAAATATGTGGTTGAGACAATATGTATACTTTAAAAAAAATCTCTTAATTTACGTAGTAAGTTATGAAACTAATAAATTTGCAAGTCAGTGTAACTGTTACGTGAATTGATTAGCGGCGAACCAGGTCAGTAGGTACTCGAAAAGGGCATTGACCTTGTTCTCACATTATCTGTACCTACAGGTTTAATAACTCCCCTGGGATCGATAAATACCGTTATAGGATTTATCACCACTGTGCTTTTTTTAGAAGGAAGCGTTTTTGTAGTGGCAGGTTAGTCGACTCACTTGATGCAAGACTTATTATTCCATTTTTATTTCTCTTATTTTAATTTTATTACTAGTGACCCGCCCCGGCTTCGCGCGGGTGCAATGATGAATATCTAAATTTATCAGTGTTACGTAAGGATGGACGGACGAAACCGACTTTGTTTTATACTATGTAGTGATGATGATGTTCATATTTCAATTGTGAGCTTTTCAGAACCAAAGAAAACAACTTAGTTATACATACATGGATATTATATCGGGGCGATTAAAAAAATAGATGGATAAAAAAATTACGTGCGTTTTATTACAAACCTCTTATAAATCATATTTAAGACTAGCTGTGCCCGCGAATTCATGCTCGTTGAAGAGTGTTGTTGGGTAGCATTTTCATTCCCCGCTTTCAACTCTTTTTCCCATTTAAAAGTAGCCCTTTCACAGACTCTAGATTAACTGTGTAACTAATTTAATTTAAATACGTACACTAGTTTGGGCGTGAGACAGAATTACTTTCGCATTTATAATGTTATTATAATAATATAACAACCATTTCCAAACTTAAGTGGCAGTGGGCAGTGCACATAGCTCGCAGGACTGACGCCCGATAGGGCAGAAAAGTCCTCGAGTGGCGATCACGTTCGGAAGGCGCAGCGCTGGTAGGCCTCACACACGGTGGACCGACGACCTGGTCAAGGTAGCCGGAAAGCAGTAGATGCGGGCGGCCCAGGACCAGCCTTTGTGGAGATCCTTGGGGGAGGCCTATGTTCAGCAGTGGACGTCTTTTGGCTGAAATGATGATGAATAATAATAAAGTAAGGATTATAAATATCGTCTTACAGCCCTTATCCCATACACGTCTATCGGTCGTCATATTTACATTCACACCTTTGCTCACAACCCATCCATTTCTTTTAATCTCCCACAACCCTTTCGCCCACCCACAATCATACTGAAAATACCACCTCTGGCCTCTGGTTTACACAAAGACATTTGCCGGAATTGAACCGGGCACCTCTGTTTCAAAGGCGGCACTTTCAACCACTAGACCAACAAGGCAGTCATCATATGAATCCATTACCTATTCTAAACCCCTTAACTACTATTCAGCCTAAAATAACACACTGCTGAGTCAGGCCTCCTCCAATTACGTGGAGGGTAATTACCCTAATATGCCACGCAGGCCAGACGGGTTGGCACAGGGTTTCGTAACCAGTTTTCCTTCTCTTGTGGCTAGATATTCGGCCTTGTCATTTCCTTTTGAGGGCTGTCCATTAATCACGTGATATTTTTTATCATTTTTAACCCCTCCCTCCCCCTTGGTGATACGTGGTGAACTGGTGAGGTTTAAGACTAATACCCCCGCCCCCCATAAATTTTTATGTAACGTGTATTTTTTGGTACCTACAAATAATCTAACACTCAAAGGTAACGACAATACCCGCCGCTTTTCTGTACAAAAATCACGCGTTTGACGAAAAAATAAATACACGCGACAGCCCCTTGTCAGCTCTTACGACACCCTCAGGATGGATTGGGGTGGTGACACTTTGTTTTCTAAATCCGTCACCATACGGAGCAACGCGTTACTAAACAGCCAATATCGTATTATATTAAAAAAACTGCCGATACCAAACTCATAACACTAACAAACAAAATATCGAATATTGCTTTAGATACTCGTATTAAATCTCAATACCGCCCACTTGTAGATATCGATAGTTCAACAATATTACTAAAGTTGTTGTTCAAAGTGTTTGTAGCTCTGTTGCAAATACATATAAACCACAAGGATGTGGTCTGGCTCTGAACTAATATTATTCAATAGTATGTTGATATTTACAGATCTACTTATAGCGGTCTTTGGATCTTAATGTCAGAGAATCTTTACATTATCCTGAAAAACAACAATCCCTGCTAATTTATGTGAATAAGTTACAGCATTCACAGAAATTAAGTTAAAATATGAAGCTAATAAAAGCTAACTATACTGTTAAAAGTATGATTTTAAACTTAACTTTAGCTGTTGAGCAAGATACTTATCACAATTTGACCAGTAGTGAAAAATTCAAAACGACCGTTAGTTAAATTAAATTTTAAACAACGATTACGGTACACTAAAGACACTAACCTTTTGTATTATTCGCTACGAATACTACCAGAGTGTTGGGTAACGATATTATTTAATTAAATGCTTTGCACCGTAATTATCCTCAAAGCTTGGAGCAATGATTCCAATTCCGATGGGAAACTTTCAACTTCCACGTGTATGATAATCAAAAGTCCTCATAACGTTTCTTCGATATGATAGCGGGTCTTTTTCAAATATCTGGCTCGAAGGACCATGTATAGGTGACTAGGGACAATTGGAATAAAAACTGCTAACTGCATCGAAGAAATAAATGATTTAATAATGGTGTTAACTCAACAACAACAAGCAACAAGTGAAGTAAGAAAGCCGGTGCACATACCGAATAAAATAAGGAATTAGCTATTAAATTAATTGCCGCTTTTCTCAGTTTAGGATCAGGCGCTTCAACAATCTGTGTGTGGAAGGCTTACCAGCACTGCGTTTTCCGGAACGCGGTAGCCACTCGAGGACTTTTCTGCCCCATCGGGCGACAGTCGGGCGCCCTGCCCGTTGCCACTTAGGTTTGGCAATCCTGTGGGCTATCGTATGGCTGTGGGTATCAGTAACTCTGGTTTTCCTGCGTATCTCCTCATTTCTGATTCGATCTCACAGGTAAACTCCGAGCATAGCCCTCTCGATTGCCCTTTGGGTGACTTTGAGCCTTTTGAAGGAGGCCATATCGAATATTTCTTTGCAAGCTTGCAAATCACTATCATTCACCATATCAGCCCGTAAATGACCCACTACTGAGCCAGGCCTCCTCCAAGTTCATAGAGGGAAATTAGCCTACTGTGCCACGCCGGCCATATATGGGGGTTTCATATCAAATAGTTCTTCTCTTGCGGCTAGGTTTTCGGCAATGTATTTTCCTTTTGTCCGTTCGCAAGGAGAACGGGCTATTCGGTTCAATTATTCTGAAGTTAACTTGACTACAAACATAACTATTTATAAATTACTCAATAGAGTAATTTATAAATAGTTATGTTTTTTGTATATAAATCTTCAATAATTATAAAAAAAAACTTTATCTCGTATCTGTATCTGTACTAATATATAAAGCTGCAGAGTTTGTTTGTTTGTTTGTATGTTTGTTTGTTTGTTTGAACGCGCTAATCTCAGGAACTACTGGTCCGATTTCAAAAAATCTTTCAGTGTTAGATAGTCCATTTATCTGTACTAATATCTGTACTAATATATAAAGCTGCAGAGTTTGTTTGTTTGTTTGTATGTTTGTTTGTTTGTTTGAACGCGCTAATCTCGGGAACTACTGGTCCGATTTCAAAAAATCTTTCAGTGTTAGATAGTCCATTTATCGAGGAAGGTTATAGGCTATATTTTATTTTCATAAGAATTAGGGATCCGTATGAAAATTGCGATTTTGTAAACCAAGGTGTAAAATCGAAAACCTATTTATGCGTGCGCTGCAAAATCTATTGACAATAGAACAAAATGATGTACTACGGGTTTGTAGGTCTTATAAAGATCTACAAAAAAGTCCGCGAGAGCACATATCTAACTATCATAGTTTAGTCGCAATAACCGCTTTTATGTTCATAAAAAATATGCACAGAGATAAGCACGGGTTCGAAGCCCACGCGGGCGAAGCCGCGCACAAAAGCTAGTTAGGTATAAATACTTAATATTTCATCATCATTTGAGCCACAAGACGTCGACTGCTGGACATAGGCCTCGCCCAAGGATCTCCACAGAGGCCAGTCCTGCTCGCATCCATTGCTTTCCATCTACCTAGACCAGATCGTTGGTCCACTGTGTGGGATTCCTACCAGCACTGCGCCTTCCGGTACGCGGTCGCCACTCGAGGACTTTTCTTCCCCTTCGGGCGTCGTGCCCTGCCCACTGCCACTTAAGTTTGGCTATCCGGTGAGCTATGTCAGTGACCCTGGTTTGCCTGTGTATCTCCTCATTTCTGATTCGATCTCGCGGGGAAACTCCGAGCATAGCCCTCTCCATTGCCCTTTGGGTGGCTTTGAGCCTTTTTCACACCCTGGCTCATCAGCTTTTTCGTTGCCTTCTATCCCTCCATGGCTCGGCGCTCGGACCTGTATTAAATTATATATGGCACACATATAAATTTACTCTTCACTTAGTAAAACAATTATTTCCGTCTCGAAATTTATAGGTTACTACTAAAAGATGTCAACAACAGCGTAGTGGATATCAAGATTGACAAACGAGCATTCATTGTTATTCTAAGACCCCCATTGCAACCTTGAGGTCAATATCAGAAATCAAATTTTCCGATCTAGTTTATATATCCGATCTAGTTTATATCGGATAATTTGATCGGACTGTTTGATATTCGATATTTTTGGACACTATCACTAGGAAAGTTGGTCACAGCAATCATATTATATAATTCATTAGTGAAAATGATCTAAAAAATACATTTTAATTAAATTGTTATGTTTATTTCTAAACAATTTTCGAAACGAAGAAAGATTCATTGTAGTGACGGAAATATCTTCTGACTTGTCTATCTCCTGGAGTCTGCAGCCACACTAATTCTTCTAAGATATTTATAAGAGCGGCTGTAGTTGGACTGAAAAAAAAACCGTTTTATACAGTTTACATTGATACATAGTCTACTAATAATAATAATTATTTATTTTCGTACCACAAACAAAGACCAATTACAAACCAAATGGAACTTACATAGCTAAACTATTATGAACTTTGTTTGTGTATCGTAGGAGCCTGTGGTACGTAAGAAACCTGTGTTACAGGCATCTGTATCCCCATATTTAGGAAAACAAATTAGCTGTGCTTATTCTCATGTAAAATCATGCATACACTCCTTTAAAGTAAAAAAAAAAAACATAAAATCAAACAAAAGAAGGAAATAACTATGAAAACTAAAAATGCTACCAGCCTTCTTGGCACCGTACCCGGTGCCATCGAACTGGCGCAAATTAAATTATTATAATTTTAGTTATTTAATTTATATTAGTCATTTAGTTCAGTGTTTTTTTTATTAATTGTATGTTATTGGTTCTTAAAATGTAAAAAGAGTAATTAAAATAGAAGAATATGGAAAGTGTGAGACTGTGTGCATATGTGTGTGATACACTTATACATATGATGTGTATAAAATTCAAGAAATATGCAATATTTTTTTTAATTTCGCTTAATGAACGCGTCTTTAGTATTTCAACATAATAAATTAGCACACAAAACATGCAACGCGGCAGACTTAGATTATAGGATAATAATAAAATTATCTTGTTGGTTGGTTACCACTGGCGCCCATAATTTGTGATAAAAGTCTGCTACATCAAAACGTCGATATTTTACAATTAACTCTATAATAACGCATTGAAGCTATTTATACTTGCACTAGCTTTTGTGCGCGGCTTCGCCCGCGTGGGCTTCGAACCCGTGCATATTTTTTATGAAACTAAAATCGGTTATTGTGACTAAACTATGATAGTTAGATATGTGCTCTCGGACTTTGTAGATCTTTATAATACCTAAAAACCCGTAGTACATCATTTTGTTCTATTGTCAATAGTTTTTGCAGCGCACGCATAAATAGGTTTTCGATTTTACACCTTGGTTTACAAAATCACAATTTTCATACGGATCCCTAATTCTTTTGAAAATAAAATATAGCCTATAACCTTCCTCGATAAATGGACTATCTAACACTGAAAGATTTTTTGAAATCGGAACAGTAGTTCCCGAGATTAGCGCGTTCAAACAAACAAACAAACAAACAAACACACAAACAAACAAACTCTGCAGCTTTATATATTAGTACCTATAGATTTGCACTATTGGCGCAGTGGTTGAGCGATCGACTGCGCAGCATGTCGCGGGTTCGATCCCCGCACGGAAGAAATATTTGTACGACCTACAAGTATTTGTTACGGGTCTGGATGTTTTCTATCTATAACTAGCTTTTGTGCGCGGCTTCGCCCGCGTGGGCTTCGAACCCGTGCTTATCTCTGTGCATATTTTTTATGAACATAAAAGCGGTTATTGCGACTTCACTATGATAGTTAGATATGTGCTCTCGCGGACTTTTTTGTAGATCTTTATAAGACCTACAAACCCGTAGTACATCATTTTGTTCTATTGTCAATAGTTTTTGCAGCGCACGCATAAATAGGTATTCGATTTTACACCTTGGTTTACAAAATCGCAATTTTCACACGGATCCCTAATTCTTATGAAAATAAAATATAGCCTATAACCTTCCTCGTTTAATGGACTATCTAACACTGAAAGATTTTTTGAAATCGGACCAGTAGTTCCTGAGATTAGCGCGTTCAAACAAACAAACAAACAAACAAACATACAAACAAACAAACAAACTCTGCAGCTTTATATATTAGTACAGATATGTATGTATTTACAAAAAAAAAATGTATATAAGTAGTTTATCATCCATCTCGTTCATAACACAAGCATTAAGTTGCTTAGCTTAGGACGAGATGGCGTTGTGTGAAATGTCCAAGGATATTTATTTATTTACTTTACATTTTTTAATTCCTGACGTTTCAAAATAATAAATGCTTTGCAGCAGACGTGGTCACGGAAGAGACTAGATGACAGTTGTCATTAAGAGTACAAGGACACTGTTAAATGTACTAGAGCAAGAGCCCGTGGACCCCAGACCTACGGTATTTTATAAAAGCTGAAAGTTTGTCAGCGCATGCTCCCAACACAGGTAAGAACGATGGACCATTTATGAAGTTTGGGTTACAGTGGCTTTGGCAGGTACACTTCACTAAAGGTGTGTAAAATACCGATCTAATTACGTCAAATAATAAAGTGCGATTTTTTGGTATTACCTTTAGATCATTATAAAAAATCATGTTATTCATTGTCAGACACTTTACGTCGTGGAAACCCCTTGCCAGACACCCTTAATGTTCATGGCAGTATGCATATGGGTGGTTGCGCGTGAGATAGCGAGTTAAGTCTACCGCGGTCCCTCACTGCGCAGTTTTTATTTCTACTGCGCATGTATTGTTTAGTACTTAGTACGTGTTTACATTAGTTAAAATAATAAAGCGCCCCCTATATTGTTCCTTTATATTTATTCTGAGGCTCCATTCGCTACTATAACTATCTGCAGACGTAATCGGGCGTGGTGATTAAAATGCGGTCCTATTTCACAAAATATAATCGCAAATAATTTCGATAACAATTATTGCAGTTCAAAATCAGTACCATTTTAAATGGTTCTGATTTTGAATAATTTCTGGGATAACTTCGTTATAGATTCACTAAAAACTGTCTCAGGTATAAATACTTCAATCTATTTTCCATTTTTTTAATACTTTTAATATAATAATAATCTCTTTTAATAATCCCATTATCTTTTTTATATTTATACAGAAACTGACGAAGATTCGATATCGAATTGAGTAACAGTGACGAAGACAATTATAACATTGGTGATGATAATGTTAATGAATGAAATAATATTGTCCTTATACTCTATAATTGTGTGCATTGGGGGGGTTTGCCATAATCGCCACGCTTGGCAGGCGGGTTTGCGATCGCAGTACGGATGGTGTTTTTGGACAGAACGTCGCTGCTGCCCAACGTCTGTTGTCCCTTAGTCGCCTTCTACGACACCCACGGAAAGATATGGGGCGGTAGTATTCTTACTCCGCTACCACACGGAAAAATGGCAGAAAAGTCCTCGAGTGGCGACCGCGTTCCGGAAGGCGCAGTGCTGGTAGGCCTCCCACACGGTGGACCGACGACCTGGTTAAGGTCGCCGGAAAGCAGTGGATGCGGGCGGCCCAGGACCGGCCTTTGTGAAAATCCTTGGGTGAGGCCTATGTCCAGCAGTGGACGTATTTTGGCTGAAATGATGATGATGACTCTATAATAGTATGTAATGTCATCAATCAATTTCCAGTTTTTCGTTAAATTTTTGAGGAATATTTTATTTGGCTTTTTTAAACCTGATATTGACAGAATAAATTAAAAAATGAACAATTTAATGTAGTTGTAGCATCGAATGATTTTTTCTTAATAATTTTTTTAGATGTACGTAACATAGATTATTACTTTATTACATAGACTTTACTACTTATTACAGGCTGCAAAAAGTTCACAAAAGTTTTGCAGGTCTTGGTATTCGATTATTTAATAAAATTCCTAAAGGTATTCAAGACTTGCCTTTAGAACACTTTCAGTGTCAAATTAAAAGTCGGCTAATCTTTAAGGGGTCCTTTAAAGTTAACGACTATATCTTAGACAAAAATGCTTGGGAATAACTGATCGGTGTTGTTGCTAGTCCGATGCTCTTATTTAAATACTTTTAGAATAATGACAAAGTTATTAGAAATAGTGTTCTTCTCATGTGATATTTATACACAGTATGTGAGAGCATCCTAACGCGTTATTAGTACCTTTGAAATGTTCAATTCCTTGGTGCTCGAGTTATCATGCTCACTTTAAGACTCATGGCAGTAGTGGCGTCGTGCGGCGGGTCTTTCTCTTCCCTGCAATATGGTTGAGGAGGGCGATGGCTGCCGCATGCGTCATGCTTGTGAACAGGTGCCGTTGCTGGGGGTCGGTTGGCTTGGGCATTACAAGGTTACTATTGTCGACTAGATCTGGCTGATGTTTGGCCCTTTGGAACTATTGCGCGAGTTTGCTCTCACAAATCTGTCTTATAACCAGTCTTGTACCCAAATGGCGATCTAAAAAGAACAACTACAGAGTTTCTTGCCGGCTCTTCTCAGTAGAGGTGCATTCCGAACCGGTGGTAGATGGTAAATAATTAATTTTAAATGGTAAATTTTAACTTTTATCATTCTGTTTGACCTGTCAAAAGAGCTCTAATGAGCCAACTTGATTAAATGAGTTTTGATTTTGATTTTATCAGTAGAAATAACAACTGCGCAGTGAGGGACTGCGGTAGATTTAACTCGCTATCTCACTCGCACCCACCCATATGCATACTGCCATGAACATTAAGGGTGTCTGGCAAAGGGTTTCCACGATGTTAAGTGTCTGTCAATGAATAACATGATTTTTTATAATAAACTAAAGGTAATACCAAAAAATCGCACTTTATTATTTGACGTAATTAAATCGGTATTTTACACACCTTTAGTGAGGTTTACCTGCCAAAGCCACTGTAACCCAAACTTCATAAATAGTCCATCGTTCTTACCTGTGTTGGGAGCATGCGCTGAAAAACTTTTAGCTTTTATAAAATACCGTAGGTCTGGGGTTCACGGGCTCTTAGTCTATACCGCCTTTAGTTTAGATTTATTTTATGACGTTCCCTGTGCACGTCAGAAATAATAATATAAAATGTAAGATACACGCGATAAATAAGTTAAAAAATAATTTTATATACAGTATAGCATATTGTACTAACCTTATTATGACGGTGTCCATATCATTAAAAAAAGTCCTGTCGGCACCATTTTCGGTAATGGTTTCAGAGCGATGGATGCTCATCTAAAAAAATATCATTATATTTTATCATCACCTTAACAGCCAAAAGACGTCTAGTGCTGGACATAGGCCATTCTTCAGGATTTCCACGAAGGTCGGTCCTTATCCACCCGCATCGTTGGGCCCTCTTGTGGGAGGCTCGAAGACTAATATATACCCTCCATGTACTGGGTGGAGGCCCGTCTCAGCAGTGGGTCATATATGGGCTGGGTAGTAGTAGTAGTCACCCACCCATACCGTCTTCAGGGTGCCGTAAGAGGCGACTAAAAGAACGCAAGAGGAAGATCACCTAGCCCCAAGACAAGGAAAACTTGTTACAAACCCTGTGTCAACCCGTCTTACCAGCGTAGCACAGTAGGCTTAAATTCCCTCCTTTAATTTGCAGGAGGCCCGATCCATTAGTGGGTCATTTAGGGGTTGAAACGAGTAGTATTTGTAGAACCCACTTACCATCAAGTAAGATGCAAGCTTGTTAGCATAAACAAAATAAAAAAATCGCAACAATAGTATGCGCGCATTTAATAAAAACTTACCACGGCGAAAATCACAAAACTTTGCACTGCACGTGATATTTTTATCGTCATTACTATTTCACTATAAAATCCTTATGCTGTTTCGTTTTTATATGCAATTCCCATTTTAGGGTCCATTTTAACATTGACTAAAATATATTTTTATTTCATACTGTTGTGAGTAACGAAACTAGGTATATGAAATAAATATTAACTGTGCGTCGTTTCAGCCCACAAATGACCCACTACTCGCCGGGCCTCTTCCAAGTTCATGGAGGAATGAATAGCTTACTGAGCCACGCTGGCAAGACAGGTAGGTACAGAAATTGTGCTTTTTAAAAAAAAAAACCTAATCCCTGCTGTACGTTAACCTGTGTCGCAAGGGCAATTTACAAACATGAAATTCACGAACAGAAATGACACCGAGACTCAGAGCAAGTGCCTCTGGCTTACACAAAGACATTTGCCCGGCCCCGGAATCGAACCCGGGACCCCGTGATCCAAAGGCGGCACATCACATTTCTTTATTGGTTTCTCTTGCGGTTAGGTGATATACCTCTTGCATTAGGCGCTGGCGTCAAGTTGCCCGCCGATATGGTTAATAAAAGCTATAAAATATTTTAAAATTAAATGATTCAAGTTTTGTCATTTGAGCTTCTAGAAAACATTCACGCATCCATTTAAAATACTACTTAAAGTAGAGCATTTAATGATTTCTTAGGTTTTCGCGATTATTACACATTGAAATTAAACAATTTTTAACGGATTTATCGCGTGTATATTACATTATTTAATTCCCGATCAATAAAACAAAATTATAGGCGGTAGATTTTACTGTTTCTTTGTACTTTTGAAGACAACTGTCATCTAGTCTCTTCCGCGACCACGACTGCTGCAAAGCATTCCAAACGTCGGGAATTAAATAATGTAATATACGAGTACATGAGATAAATCCGTTAAAAAGTGTTTAATTTCAATAGCAGTATGTTCTTTATCCACAGTTAAATGATGAGATATGTTATGACAAAACGAACGAGGAAAAATTGCACGGAACATAAACCTTACTGTAAACGTGATAACAGTTTGATCCAAAGGATCAGAGCATTTGCTTCAACAAAGAGGATTGACGATTCGCGGTGCAAAAATTCTGGCTACAACCAACAATGTTATAGAAAT
The DNA here is from genome assembly GCA_905475355.2 of Clostera curtula. NCBI lineage: Eukaryota > Metazoa > Arthropoda > Insecta > Lepidoptera > Notodontidae > Clostera > Clostera curtula. Next base: position 13,670,137 of record FR997806.1, on the reverse strand, counting down.
ATATCGACACTAGTTTATGAACGCGATTTCTCAGTTATACTCAAACCGTGTACATCTCGAATCAAATAATATATTCCGTGTGGTGGCGGATTTTGAAGCGGATTTAGAATACATAGTGTCACCACCCCATTCCATCCTGAGGGTGTAGTAAGAGCCGATAAAAGGAAATGACAAGGCCGATCACCTAGCGGCAAGAGAAGGAAAACTTGATACGATACCCTGTGTCAACCCATCTGCCCAGTGTGGGGCACAGTAGGCTAATTCAGGCAGTAGGTGATTCCTTCCATGTTACTGGAAGTCTTCTATGAGCTTAGCAGTACTAGTAAATGTTTTTACTAATAAATAGTGACAGTTTCATCCCTCTTGAGGTTAAAGCCAACTCAAGAAATATTACCTTAATCATTAACTTAATTTTTATTAATACAATAACATGGTTTGCAAATTGTATATCATACTAGCTTTTGCGCGCGGCTTCCCCCGCGTGGGCTTCGAACCCGTGCTTATCTCTGTGCATATTTTTTATGAACATAAAAACGGTTAATGTGTCTAAACTATGATAGTTAGTTAGATATGTGCTCTCTCGGACTTTTTTGTAGATCTTTATAAAACCTACAAACCTGTAGTACATCATTTTGTTCTATTGTCAATAGGTTTTGCAGCGCACGCATAAATAGGTTTTAGATTTTACACCTTTTTTACAAAATCACATTTTTCATACGGATCTCTAATTTTTATTAAAATAAAATATAGCCTGTAACCTTCCTCGATAAATGGACTATCTAACACTTAATTTTTTTTTTCAAATCTGTCCATTAGTTCCTGAGATTAGCGCGTTCAAACAAACAAACTCTGCAGCTTTATATATTAGTACAGATATTTTATCGTAATTTGTGTTCGTGAATTTCATATTTGTAAACTATCCTTACGACATATATCGCCCAAAAGCCTGTCAACCCCGTTTTATACCTTTCAAAAAGCAAAAAAATATATTTATCTTTAAACAAAAGAAAAGAAAATGTTTTCCATGCCATTTTCAATCACGCATTTCTTATCTAATTAAAAACAATCAGCGTACCAACTTGAGTCAACCTTAACAATACTCTCCGATGCCCCAGCTCCAAAAGTTCTGGTTGATTCATTGAGACGACACGACACGACAACTGGATTACATCCTTAATTTATTGCCTCAGGAGGACGGAGGAGTCAGGCAGAGAATTCATCTTATTCTAATTTAGGAACGCGGAGTTTGAATTACATATCGTCGTGTTACACGGTAGGTAGGCGCTTATGAGTCATTGAATTTGACAAAGAAGAAAATGAACCGTAATAAAATATGGAATAGCAAAAGTGATTACATGTTAAATATTTTTTACGATGCCGTTTTTTTCGATTCGTGGGGGCAGTTTACAAACATGAAATTTGCGAACGCAATACACCCAGACTCACGGCAAGTGCCTCTGATTTAGACAAAGATACTTGCCCGGGACCCGTTGATCCAAAGGCGGCCAATCTAACCCCTAGACCGTCGATTTACTAGCATTAGCCATTACAAGCCATTTTCCGTGTGATGGATTTATAATACGTTGTGTAACCACCAAATACCATCCTGTGTGTGTAAGAGCCGATGAAAGGAAATGATAAGACCGAAAAGCTAGCCGCAAGAAAATGAAGACCTGAGACGAAACCCTGTGTCAACCTGGCAGTCGTGGCACAGTAGGCTTATTTCCATCCACGTGATAAGAGGAGGCCTGACTCAGCAGTGGGACATTTATTAGGCTGAATAATAGTAATAGCCTTACAGTGTTCATTCAGGACGTATCACTAATTGACACTATATAGGTTATCCGTGTGGTAACGGATTAAGAATACATGTGTCACCATCCCATTCCATCCTGAGGATGTCGTAAGAGTAAGGAAATGACGAGGCCGATAACCTAGCTGTAAAAGAAGGAAATCTTGACACGAAACCCTGTGCCCACCCGTCTGGTCAGCGTGGCACAGTAGGCTAATTACCCTCCATGTAGTTGGAGGAGGCCCTATTCAGCAGTGGGTCGTTCATGGGCTGAAAAGAAGTAAGTAGTAGGTAGTCACTTACTGATTTTGACGCTTATGCCACAAGCCCTTTTGGCAAAAATCTTTGAATTTAGCAGCATTCATACTAGCAGTCAGATGGGTCTTCAATGGCAAGATAATAAATAAATATTATTTATTGTGTGCCTTGGGTGGATGGAATTGAAGAACCTTGACATTATAAAGCCATTATAAAATGTTTGAATATGAAGTTTCAGAGAATTTTCAGTCAAGGGATATTCAGGAAATTGACGGTTCTGATTTGTTATTTTATTTAAATTCCAACGTTTCAGACACTTTGCAGTGTCCATGGTCGGGGGACGACAACCACGGACACTGAAATCATTTCCTGCAATATGCAAAGATCGTGAAAACCAAAGACATCATCTAGGGATATTGAAAATGTTAATGTCTAGCAAGGAAAATGTGTATAATTTGTTAAAACAATGTTTACAGCAGCATTCCATTACCAAATGTATTTATTGGTCCATTTGTATTACCTGTAGTAATTGTCAGTTATAAGCTCGCATCAGCATTCCATAAACAAATGTATTGGCCCATTTGTATTACCAGTAGTAATTGTCAGTTATAAGCTCGCATCAATAGTTCGTAAGATTTATACACAATGCGCGTTAAGTGACCGTCTAAAATCTGAGATTTATGGATTGGGTTCCGTGTCTCCAGAATCATAAATTGTAGTTTTACAACATTCAAACAAATACATTTTGGTCTAAGCGTCTTTAGATCACGGTTACAGACAGACAAGTGACCAAAGATACTAGCACTGTAGTCTGGGTGTCATTTGTGTTCTATGATTACACGTTTGTAAACTACCGCTGTGATACAGGTTAACGTTAGCCCAAGTTCGTTTTACAAAAATATTACCCATTCAACATATTCATTCAGGTTAATCTGCAGGCAGATTGCTTTTCAAAAACATTTACATAATCATGAATTTGCAGCTGGTCGACGTAAGTGCTTATGAAATCAAAATTACTAACTTTGAGGTGCCGTCATAACAATAATAAGAAACAAGGTTATTCACTTAAAAGAGATCAAGTCATGGTTTTTTTATATAATTCTCCTCGTTCCTCGTTTCAGCCCATTACTGACCCACTACTGAGTCGGGCCTCCTCCAAATTCTATAATTCTAACGTCGTACTATTACTACAATAAATAAATATATTAAACTAGCTGACCGGGCAGACGTTGTCCTGCATGATATTTGTTTACCGACTGCAGCGCCATCTGTCGGGCTGATTTGTGAATCTAAACCATCCTCGGTGCCACCCAAACTCATACAAAAAATTTCATTCAAATCGGTCCAGCCGTTTAGGAGGAGTTCAGTCACATACACACGCACACAAGAAATATCTATATTTAGATATAGAAGAAAGTGATGTCTTTTTAGGATCTAGCATGCTGGTCGCTGCATGATCACATCAGGTTCACCACTTTAGGCGCAAAGGGATGATCATCCAGCCTGACGAGATGGTATGTCTGGCAGGGAGCCGGGGTGCCTATCCCCCGATAGCTGTAGCCGGGAATTTCTTAATCGTGTGAATTGCTCTTTATACTTCGTTAGTGCGGTACAGGACTTTTTGGTAATTCTCGCATTTGTAGGCGATATTTCTTGATGTAGATAGTTCAGATTTTTCGGGTAAATTGTGAAAGTATGCAGCTACATATTCATTAGTCTGTATTATTATGCACTTAATAGAGATAGTCAAGGTTTCATTTTAACGTTGTACTATTGCTGAAAATGATGTCTTAAGTTTTTAAAATCCTTGCGGTAAATGATATTTTTTACGGTGTTGACCGTGTTGTTTTTATTAAAACGATTCAAATATATTACAGTATCCGTGGTCATCGCGGTTTAAATAAAACAACACGATCAAAACCGTAAAAGCATCAATAGGTACAAAACATAATTCAGATTTCAGGCAGGGATTTCTAGATATGAAACTATATACAACTCTTTTGTCTGAATACCACATGGATCCATCAAATTGGATGAATCCCGACAGTGCCATATTGGATTACTGGCTAATAAAGGAGCGCGTATCACTAACATACTAGTTACACCACAAAGGTATAGAAGCAGTTTGCGTTATGGATAAAGTATTTTTTAATACAGTTGCTCAAAAAGTGGCGTATTGCAGGGACGTATAGCGTTCGGGATGTGGGCTATTACACACTCGTGCCTTTTTTTTCCTTTCCCGAACTCGTGCGTTCACTTTCCCTACTGTCAAAATAATGTTTATTAAAAAGAAAAACCAAGCATGAAGATTTACTAAAAAAAATCATAGAAGTTTTATGATTCATGCAAATACGTATATTTCTAAAACTCGGGTAGACATTTGTCGGAACTCTTTGCAATGACAGCTTTTCCGCACTTGTAATGAAATAAATATTAAGACTTTATATTCATTTGAAATGACAGCTTAAAGTCAACGACAAGGAAGTTCTGTGTATTTTATTTTGAGTATGATGGAATTGTCCTTTCTGGTGATCCAAACGCTAATCAAAAACATATTGTATTTAAACCGAATTGAGCCACCTAAAAATATCATTCCACAAATTTCGTAATCTGTGATTCCAAAATATGCTTACTTCGTTTATTATAGCAATTTTGCCAAAAATTTAAGAAAATAGATTTAGAAATCTTACTTGACATATAATATGAACCGAAAATCATGAAGCAGCGATGAAATAAGCGAGAATAAAACGTATAAAGTAATTGTGGTCGCGTCCGCAAACATTTTCACAAAATGTATGCCAACCAAACCTTTTTTATTGGCTTTGTCAACAGTTTTGAACGACCTCTGTTTAAGCACATTAGGCAATTTCGTTTATCCCTGGATCTTGTACATAAAACCATAATGTATGTCTGTGTTTACTCATTTTGCCAATTTAAAGGAGAAAGACATAGTTGCCGTTCAAACTGGACCTCCCGGGAAAGAAATCCAAATGACAAAATACCACAAACAAATAGCCCACTCGAACACTAACGGAAGTGGAGACACCTTGTGGTGGGTCACCTTCTTTCCTGCAACATGGTTAAGGAGGGCGATGGATGTCACATGCGTCTTGTTGTATACAGGTGCCATTGCTGGAGATCGGCCTGCTTATTCGATTCAATTATAGCAAGGACTGGAAGTTAGTTTAATATAGACTATGATCCGAGATATAGGTATGACAAAAAAACTATATATTATTTTTTTAAATGTTATGTACGGTTGAAAATGTGGCAAAAGCTGCATTAGTCAAATAGCTATGCTAATTTTAATCGCAAAAAAATATCCAATCCTCTGGTGTGTGAAAAGGATTAACTTTCGTTTTATAACTTTGAAAAAGGTTTTCACGCCATTGTCCGAGGATATCCACGGTTCTAATCTAATGCTTGTTAAAAGTACCTAATTTACGCCACGTCACAGCCGTAATCTGAAGGGTGGAAATAGAGTTTTGTATCATCATCATAATTTCAACAAAAATATCCCTGATAGATATAGGCTTGCCCCAAGGATCTCCACTAAGCCCAGTCCTAACACCTTTTTTTGCGGGTGATAGCAGTGGATCATGTATGGATTGAGTAGTAGTAGTTATAGTTCCGTGTTGTTTGGATTTAGAATACGTAGAGTCACCACCTCATTCCATCCTGAGAGTGTCGTAAGAGCCGACAAAAGGAAATGACAAGGCTCAAAACCTAGCTCCAAGACAAGGAAAACTTTTTACGAAATCCTGTGCCAACCCGTCTGGTCAGCTTGGCACTGTAGAGTAATTACCCCCCTTGTAATTGGAGGCCCAACTCAGCAGTGGGTTATTTAGGAGATGAGTAATAGTAGTATTTATACTTTAAAAGACGGTATCATGGTTATATCAAAATTGAATAACATACAACTTGATCGTCACCAAAATTGTTCCATAATAAATTCTTTGTATTCTGATTCTGTTACATTTCTTATACTACTACAACTGCAAGTCAGCCCATAGATGACCCACTGGTGAATCGGGCCTCCTCCAGTTACATGGAGGGTATTTGACCTACAGCACCACGCTGGCCTAACGGTTTGCCACAGGGTTTTGTATCAAGTATCCCTTCTCTTGCGGCTAGGTTAGCAAGGTTGTCATTTATTTTTGTCAGCTCTTACAACACCCTGAGGATGGAAAGGGGCAGTGACGCCATATATTCTAAATCCGTAACCACGCGGACATTCCCTATAGTTTTAGATAACTTCGAATAATATGCATATCGATTTTCCCATATCTCCTCATATCTATAGAAAGCGTTATTTGGCGGTTTGCCAACACACAAATGTATTCAGCATCATTGCTCCTCTATGGCCCAGGGTCAATGAAAGAGGTGATGTCATAATTAAGGCCATTTCCCTTCTCATCATTCATTCGGAGGCCAATTTTTCATGTCTCTTAGAAATAGAAAACAGAGGGTTACCCGCGAGATAGGGCAACCATTCTTTTTTGTATCGTAAATTGAACAACAATGCTATTATGATAGAGTTACAAATACAGTGTAATATTATCATTTCGAAATTAGTCAAGACAGAAAACGCATCTTTATTTTTATTTGTTTTTATTTTTTTACTTTTTAAAGGTTATTGTGGGGAGGGTTTTTTCAAATTTTTAATTTAATTTTTTTTGTATACTTTTTATAGGTAGGTACACACTTATTATAATGTAGATTTTGTTAAATTGCACGTGATGCGCTTTCATTTGAGATCCCACTCGATTATATTTGCACATTTGGTTATTCTTCCCCCTTTCACCCCTCATAACTTTTAAACGGCTCAACCGATTTTCATAAAACATATCTAAGAACACTCGCCCGTAACTCACCTTTCATACAAAAAAACTATATTGAAATCGCTTCATTTGTTCGCGAGCTACGGAGCCAGACAGGCAGACAGACACGTCAAACTTATAACAGCCCTCTTTTGCGTCGGGGGTTAATTAGGGTTTGCAAAATTCTCCGTTTGGCCTGAGATTCAAGTCTCGTATTGGCTGATATATTTTTGAAACTAAAGCTTTTTGTTGACGTGTCAGTATAAGATTGCAATAACCAATTCACTGGACGTAATCTGTGTTCGTGAATAACATTTTTTTAAAACGAAAGTCCTGCACTATGTATGTCCTGTATTGGGAGGTTCTTGTTTACAAACATGTAATTTACGACTACTAATGACACCCAGACTCAGAGCAAGTGCCTATGGTTTACAGAAAGTTACTTGCCCGGCCCGGGAATCGAACGCGGGATTTAAAACCGGCACATCCAACCCCTAGACCAACAAGGCTGTGAATACATTGTGTCACTACCCCATTCCATGTTGACGGTGTCGCACGAGTCGACAATATAATATGACAAGGCCTGAAACTTAGCTATCCTCCATGTAAATGGAGGAGGCCCAACTCAGCAGTGGCATATATATATAGGTTGAGTAGTAATAGTTGTATTACGTTCAATTTTGGTAATTAGATATGAGATATTAATTTGCGCTTTAACAGCATTAAAATTGCTGAAGCTGTTAAATTAAACCTTCTCATCTTAATATATATATTTCTTGTGTGCGTGTGTATGTGACTGAACTCCTCTTAAACGGCTGGACCGATTTGAATGAAATTTTTTGTATGCGTTTGGGTGGCACCGAGGATGGTTTAGATTCACAAATCAGCCCGACAGATGGCGCTGCAGTCGGTAAACAAATATCATGCAGGACAACGTCTGCCCGGTCAGCTAGTATCTTTATATATATATATATATATAATTCTACTGTACCTACTTGTGTATGTCACTGAACTCATAAACTTTTGTATGCATTTGGGTGGCACGGAGGATGGTTTAGATTCACAAATCAGCCCGACAGATGGCGCTGCAGTCGGTAAACGAATATCATGCAGGACAACGTCTGCCCGGTCAGATAGTCAAATATAATTTTGGTGAAGTAATATATGGGATAGTGAATATATCCGTGCCCGTGTATGGGGAAATGATAATATCCGTGTTGTGACAGATATGTAATAAATAATATCACCAACCCATACCATCCTGAGGGTGTCGTAATACGCGACACCCTCAGGATGGATATAAAGGTACGACAGAGAACCTAGCTACAAGAGAAGGAATACTTGAAACAAACCCTGTGCGTCCTGCCAGCGAGGCACAGTAGGCTAATTTCCCTCGATAAAATTGGAGGAGGCCTGACTCGTAGTGGGCCATTAATGGAGTGAAATTATGATGGTGTGGTTTATATGTATGTTACTTTCATAAGTCCGTAATTTCAAAGGACGATAAAACCACATATAGACTAGCATCGTCAAAGTCAAATCATTTATTTTGCATAGGACACAATGGACACAAACAAATTGTCAACATATTATTAATTTTAAACAAAGCAAAGTAATATAGTTTACCACCAGTTCGGAACGCGACTACTGCTGAGAAGAACTGGCAAGAAACTCAGAGGGCTTGTCATTCGTGGTTCAGAACAATGAAATATTAGCCAACCCTTCTGAAGATGCTTACCGCAGACCTATCACGATGTAGCCATAAAGTGCCTTTTTAAATTGCGTACCTGCTTCAAATATCACGTAGAAACTCAACATTACGTGTTTGAGTGCCTCTGTACTTTTGGGAATTGAAGGAATTGCAATTCCTTCGTAGCGAATCTATTTACTCATACCTTTAGCATCGTCGTCGTTTCAGCCCCTAAATGGCCCACTACTGAGTCAGACCTCATCCAAATTAATGGAGGGAAATTAGCCTGCTGTGTCTCGCTGGCAAACCGGGTTGGTACAGGGTTTGTATCAAGTTTTCCTTCTTTTGTGGCTAGGTGAATCTGCATTTAGTCCATAGTATGAATCATTTTAAAGCTAACCTTTATTTATTAGAAATTCATTCCGTGTGGTGATAGGCTTAGAATTCATAATGTCACCAACCCATTCCATCCTGAGGGTTTCGTAAGAGCCGACAAAAGGGAATGACAACGCCGAAAACCTAGCCGCAATGGAAGGAAAACTAGATACGAAACCCTGTGGCAACCGTCTGGCTAGCGTGGCACTGTAGGCTAATTACCCTCCATTTAATGGGAGGAGGTTCGACTCAGCAGTGGGTCAATTATGAGCTGAGTATTTTTTGTGGTATAATGATGTCTTAGGTTAGTCAAATCTCAAGCCCGACACAAAACTGCAAGACCGCAAGATACTGTGAGCGACTTCTGTATCAACCGAGCACGTTATACATAGCTATGTTCAGCGTTACGTACCCCGCCACGTCACCGCGCCTACGTGACAAACAACATGACTCACGGGCTTAATAGTGCGTCACCACCAATAGAATGAGAGCTCATTAGTGTCTCACCAGTATATAAAAGCCCGCAGCGACAACTGCCATCCACTCGTCCCGCGACCACGGACACTGCAAAGTGTCTGAAACGTTGGGAATAAAATAAAGCGATTATAACCGTGAAGCCATCATTTCCTGCAATGTAGTAGTGGTATATAATATAAAAATTGCCCGGGGTTCCATTTTTTCATTCAATGGAATGCGCAGTTCTGACTGGACAAAACATCATTCTACCATATACCTTTGTCATCTTTACAATAGGTTTCACCCAATTGAAGCGAACATTTTTTCCGTTTGCATTCTGCAGGTGTTAGGATTAGTTTTATGCAATTTATCCTGTGAAGTTAAGATCTCGCGGAAAGTACTTTAATCTAGACTTAAATCCGCGCTGAAGTGGATCTGCGGGAAGCAGAGTTAAAATATTAACGACTTTATTCATAACTAGCTGATCCGCAAACGTTGTTTTGCCAAATAATTATTCGCGCCGCAACCCCCCTTTTTTGAAATTTCGGAAAATCCAAATAGCTGACCTCTACTCGGTGAAAAGAATATTTCTACCAAATTTCAGGTTTCTAGGTCTTATAGTTCCAGGGATATCGTGATGAGTCAATATATCTATAGAACAGCTCCTATATACAGGGTGTCCCAAAAATGGCACGCGACAGCGACACTGGAAGTAGGCTAACCCCAGGTCTATTCCACCAAAAAAAAAATGGCTGCAGAAAAGTCTCATGGATTTAGCGATATTTTAATTTTTCGATACTTTTTAAAATTTGCCGTTTTTTTCTCATGTAACAAAATCGTCACAAATACCAACTTAATGTTTATTTGATTTCTTAGGTTTTCGCGATTATTACACATTGAAATTAAATACTTTTTAACGGATTTATCGCGTGTATATTGCATGCACATGGAACGTTATCAATAAAACAAAATTATAGGCGGTAGATTATAACTGTTTCTTTGTACTTTTGAAGACAACTGTCATCTAGTCTCTCCCGCGACCACGACTGCTGCAAAGCATTCGAAACGTCGGGAATTAAATAATGTAATATACACGCGATAAATCCGTTAAAAAGTGTTTATTTTTTTTAATTCTAAACTCATTACTGATAGTTTTTGGAGTAAAGCGAATATGCCACGGCCAGACGTGTTGGCATAGAGTTTCGTATCAAGATTTCCTTCTCTTGCGGCTAGCTTTTCGGCCTTATCTTTTCCTTTCGACGGCTCTGACGATACCCTCGAGATGGAATGGAGTGGCGCCACTATGTATTCTAATTTTTCGGCCTGTGCCTCTGGCTTTGGCTTAGAATATAATAGAATAGAAATATGCTTTACTGGTTGACCCGGCGAAGCTTGTTCCGCATTATATATATATTTAAAACAAAAAGAAAGTTGGACATAGGATACCTGAGATTTTTATCCCGTCCGTATAAAACCTACTTTAACAAAACGCAACTGACAGCGAAACGTTATGTTGTCTATAGTTTAATATGGTCGAAAATTTGACAATTAGAAATTTTGAATTCGACTTGTTTATATCGTTGTAATTCACATAATATCTTTATAACTTGTAGCCTATGTGTTATTTTGATGTATAAGCTATATTATTGTAAAGTTTCATTAAAATCCATTCAGTAGTTTTTACGTGAAAGAGTAACAAACATCCATCCATCCATCCATCCATACTTACAAACTTTCACGTTTATAATATTAGCAAGATTGTATAAACCAATTATGGCATTCACAATCGTCAACGGATACATCAGTTTTATAACACTGCTACCAGGTCGGAACGCGGCACCAACCGAGAAGACCTGGCGGAAGAAACTCGGAGGGCTTCTTTTTTTTTTTTAAACGCCATATTACAATGGCCGTGTACTTAAAACTAACTAGGTTCGTTCGGTTCCGAAAGGCGCTCAACAGAAATGTGAATTATATCAGAAAAAAAAATTATAGATTAATGAAAAAAACTGAAATTACAAGTCTTGAATCCAGTGAGCCGACCAACCCCAAACAGCGCACCTGTTCACAAGCATAACGGATAACACGCGCGTGGCAGCCATCGATCTCCTCAACCATATCAAAGGGAAGTGACCCGCCACACGTCGCTACCACTGTCCGAAGTATTTTAGTGAGCATGACAACTCACAGGATTGACGTCCAAGAATTAATGAAGTTAAATTCATTACACAAAGATACTTACACAAAGATACTCCATTATTAGTATAATACTAGCTGCACCCCGCGGTTTCACCCGCGCTTACTTATTGTCGTACCGCGGGTGACGCCGCGGGGTGAAGCCAGTAAAAAAAAGTTGCCTAAGTTACTCCTTATATCATCAGCTATCTATCAGTGAAAGTCCCGTCAAATCGGTCCAGCCGTTTCTGAGATTAGCCGGAACAAACAGACAGACAGACAGACAAAAATTAAAAAAAAATGTTATTTTGGTCTATGTACTGTGTATACATACTTACGCATTTAGTAAAAAGTGGTTATTTTATTATTACAAACAGACACTCCAATTTTATTTATTGGTATAGATATAGATGGTATAGATATAGATAAAGGCTAATAATATAGTTACTAATAATGGAGCTCACATATCAAATCATACTGTTACTACTACTCAGCCCATCAATGACCCACTGTTGAGTCGGGCCTCCTCCAACTTCATGGACGGTAATTAGCCTACTGTGCCACGCTGACACAGACTCCGAGCACCGACACAGACCCCGAGCAAGTGACTCTGGTTTAGACAAAGAGACTTGCCAGACCCCGGAATCGAACCCGGGACCCGTTGATCCAAAGGCGGCACATCAAACCCCTAGACCAACGAGGCAGTCATATCAAATCAATATTTGATACACAGAACGTGTCGTCTTTCACTAACCACTAATTAATGATACCTGAAGGGTTGTTCATTCCATACAATATAACAAATGTCCAATAATGTAATTGTACGTGGCCAGGGTCTACGCAGGTAGCGTCCCTTCAGGAAAGGACTATATAAAAATCATTAAACTGCGGGGTTTCGCTTGACCGGTTGGGACGCAATATTCTCGAACAATGTCGAATGTATTACGCAGTAGTGATTTGCAAATCATTCTCTTTACCTTTTAAATGTCCGTTTATCCTTTTCTTCTCATGAATCTGATATTTTTAATGTATTGTTGTTATTATGACCCACTGCTGAGACGAGCCTCCTCCAGTTACACGGAGTGTAATTACTGTGTGACGCTGGCTATAAGAATTGATACAGGTTTTCGTATGAAGTTTTCCTTCTTTTGTGGCTGTTATCGGCCTTGTAATTTCCTTTTGTTGGCTCTTACGACACCCTCAGGATGGAATGGGCTGGTGACACTAAGTATTCTAAATTCGTCACCACACGGACAAGTCAGATTGGTATACAACAACATTCAACGCCAGACGTTGCTTAACCTACAGATCGATACATGGTTATTACTTAATTACTCATTTTATCTATTACTAGCGACCCGCCCCGGCTTCGCACAAGTGATAAACCTTCCTCTTGAATCATTGTATCTATTAAAAAAACCGCTTAAAATCCGTTGCGTAGTTTTAAAGATTTAAGCATACATAGGGACGGACAGACGACAGCGACTTTGTTTTAAACTATGTAGTGATACTTATGCACTATTAAAGTTATAAGCTAAGCTATTAGGGATGCTTCTCTTGTGAGACCATTAGTTAACTACGACCTGTAAAAATATTTGCAGATTACTGGAAAGATAAAGTGGAGAGCTATCGGGACTGGCTCGTAGTGGGCGATGCATGAAGAATTGAAGAGATGACAAATAGGAAGGTTCTAGAAGATGATGTATGGCTCGAACGATATTTTAGAGGCTGAGTAGTACCCGTTTACTAATTAGGGCCCCCGCGCATCTAGGCGGCCAGGCCGCGCGGCCAGTCGCGCGGCCTGGCCGCATAATGCGCGGATTGGTCGCGGTGGCCAATAGGCCTCGTATGTGACGCGATGTTTTTCGTTGGCCGCGCGACCAAAAGTTGGCCGCGCGGCCTGGCCGCGTAATGCGCGCAGCTATATACATCGTAGAAGAATTAGTTGGCCGCAGCGACTTGGCCGCGCGGCCTGGCCGCATGATGCGCGGAGGCCCTTAGTTATACACGCACACTAATGGAAGGAAGAACTGTCTAATAACAAGGCATTCGTACAAAAATGACTCCAATTACTATTAGTTTCTGATTGGATTAGTAGCCCAACGGTTACTGAGTCGTAAACTTTATTGCATCAGATTAACCGATAGAGGGCATTGATTTAGCTTTAACGACATAATAAGACTGCAATAAAAATATTGTTTGAATGAGGATAAAGAGATCAAAGTTCGTTACTAGATACACGCAAGAAGCATTTTTTTGTTATATATTTTACACAATTTATCTGATAAATCTGAACTATCGACATCCAGAAATAGCGCCCACAAATGCGACAATTACTAAAAGGCCTACACCGCTATAGCGAATTTTCCCCAGAAAAGTCACACAGTTAAGAAATCCTTGAATACACTTATCGGGGGACAGGCGCTGCGACCCTTAGCAAGACATACCACCTCGTCTGGCTGGATGATCATGCCTTTGCGCCTAAAATAGTTTATCCATGTGTTGACGTCATTGATGGATTATCCTCATGCAAGTGAAATGCAAGTCAGACAATTGCTCGAAACACAAAACGGCAACAAGTACATTAAATTTAACGTTCTAATTTCAAAATATTATACGTTGCCTCAGGTTTAAATATGCCTCCGTCCTTCAGGATGTTACCGCGTGAATTTCAGGGAGCCCGGAAATGTATTGAAACACGAACAATCAGAGACCAAAGCGTCATTAGGGAGATTAATAGCTGGGGGCACGACTGCGCGCTAAGAATTGAGGCGACGTTATTGCCATAATTGGGATTTTAAGGAAATTTTATATTACGTCTACATTGAGAATGTTGAAGGTCGTATCGCCAAGTACTCCTAGGTATAATCTGTCACAAAAGACGTGTGTAATTCAAACGGGTGTTCTATAACTATGTCAGTCGAAATAAATATGTCTGATGTATCTGAAGTGTTATTTACTTAATTATAGTCATAGCTAATACATATATTCAGCACTGCTACTATGCTGACTCGATTTCAAAAGGTGCGAAATGTACCTTCACAAGAAATGGTGGCAGATATGTTAAAAAAATGCCTAAAAAAATGCAAAAAGCCCCAAATAAAAAATAGCTTTGTCGTGATTACCCATTAAGAGGGCGGGTAATAGAAGTGAGGTAGGTTTGCTTGGTGGTAGGATCGAACGGTCCGCCCGGCTGGCTACCACCCTCACATTTAAGTCCGACGCCAAGCAGTTTTACTGTGTTCCGTCGTGTGTATGTGAGTTGTAAACAAGACCAATAATTTGAAAAAAAGCAACTACTGAGTTTCTTGCCGACTTTTCTCTGTAGAGCAGCCTTCCGAACCGGTGGTAGTTTCGGCATGAATGTGAGTGAACGCAGGGATTGTGAGCGATCAAGGGAGATGAAGGGATTGTAGGAGTGAAGAGTTGTGTGTGAAAGGTGTGAATGTAGGTATGACGACTGAGAGGTGTGTGTGGAGACTACCACCTAGTGTGGGACAGGGGCCGTAAGATGATAATGGTATTTATAAATATGACGATTTATAAGAGTTTTGTGATGAAACCTACGTAAATAAAGTTCCGTTTGAGTTTGAGAATCTCTAAGAGAATCTCTGGTTTACTCGATTTTTATTTTTCTTTTAATGTTACGTACGTAGTTATAGTTTGATGCGTACTCATGTGGCAGATTAAAGTTCGTGTTAAAGGTCGTATAGCCAAAAACTAGGTATAATTAAAAATATTATTATAAAAAAAATTACTTCGCGACTCGTCGCCTAATGGTTAGCGCTACAAAGGCAAAACTGCTGTTTGTATCAGACGCTTAACCCTACTGGGTATAGAGTTGATTTAGATGTTCATCATTTTTCGAAGTCAAACCGTGCACTGATACAACAATCGGAATAATGCTGGTTGACTCAACAACCACACACATGGCGGTCACCTCAAGGGCCAGGTCTATTTTTTTCTGCCTTCACGAGGTTTAAGATTTATAATTATTAAATAAATAAATAAATAAGCCTTTTATTCCGAAATTTAACAATGTTTCGTTATACTAAATAATCACTAGTGCTTTCATCACAGTAGGTCTCTAATTTCAGTGTGCCTTATGGCATAGGCCTCCTCCAACGACCTCCACTGTTTACTATCTGTTGCAATTCTTAGCCAAAGGGGACCAGCGTCAACTTCAAATCATCTTCCCATCTTTTCCTTTTGCGACCTCGACTTCTTGACCCGTCTCTTGGATACCAGACTGTTACTTGCTTGCTCCATTTTTCATGCTTACAGCGGAGCATATGCCCTGTCCAACTCCATTTTAATTGGTCAATACGTGTGTGGATGTCTGTGATTTTAGTTTTGTGTCTTATATCCACATTCCTGACTCTATCTTTTAACTTTAGCCCCAGTATGCTCCTTTCCATAGCTCTTTGACATTTTGCAAGCTTTTCCCTTTGTTTTTATGTTAAAGCCCAGGTTTCACAGCCGTATGTAATACACGGAAGAATGCATGTATCAAAAGTTTTCTTCTTCGTAATTATTACCTCACCAGTAAAAACCCGGTTTAAATATAAAACTCTTTAACTGTACTATTTACATCTGGCTGGTTTTAATGTTAAAAAGGTTACATTACAAAAAAGAAACAAATTAGAAAATAAATTTCCAGCTGAATGAAAAATCATTCGGTTAAAGGTCGTGTCAAAGGAGTGAATCTAATTCGATACGAGACCTTTCGATAAGGAATGCAATTCCATAATTCAGTCATTATCGAGATATTCTGCGGCGTAATAATATTATTAAAAAAAAGGAAAAACAATATATTTTTAATTTTTACTAATCTTAACATGCTACCCGGAAGTATTTATAATCTCAAAATATAATATTTTAAATTACGGACATAACGTTGAAAATCGTCTAACCGCATGTTCGCTACATTATGTTATTTCACGTTCTATAAGGGTTAAAAATTAAAACGCTCATTACACCGTTCATTAATCAACGAATAAGTTTAATCCGAGAGGGAATCTTCCTGGCATCTGGTACTCGTAGTACCCTACATCTAATATGAGGAAAATGTGTATTTACGCACGACGTCCTTATAAGCAGAAATCTTTCATTAGTGTAGGGAACCTCTATCAATTTGCACATTTGTTATTTATTAAAGCAAGATACATATAAAAAAACTACAATATGCCTCGTTGGTCTAGGGACAAGTTATTTTTTTACCAATTACTTGATCGCCTTTTACCCTAGGCTTGCGTGGTGGAAAGCACGCCAGGGTCTAAGATGTAGCAGGCAATTCAAGGAAATGCCCTGTCGGGCACCGGCTCTCACATACACACGACGGAATACAGTAAAACTGCTTGGCGCTAAATTTAGATGTGATGGTGTTAGCTAGCCGGGCGGACCATTCGATCCCACCACCAAGCAAAAAGGATGCCGCCTTTGGATCAACGGGTCCCGGGTTTGATTCTGGGGTCGGGCAAGTGTCTTTGTCTAAACCAGAGGCTTGCTCTATGTCTGGGTGTCATTTGTGTATTACATGTCTCATGTCATAAACTGCCCCGCGATACAGGTGAAAAAAAAGAGTTTTTGACGTGAAACCTTCTTTAGCGGCTTTGAGCACTTTTCTTGAGATGGGTATAAAACGACAAAGTTGCGTCAGGACATGTGACCTGATCGAAAATTCGTAAGACGTTCTGAAGTGTTAAATTTTGTATGTAATATAAATGGATATTATTGTGTACGATAGCGCAATAAATAAATGTTGTATTTATTTACATAACGAAACTCCTGCACTAGGTAACGGTGTAGCTCACAATTCTTTAAAACTATTGCTACTGTAATATATTTATTTTATTTCTTTATTAAGACAGAAGTATGTTTATGAAACGCTCTTTATAACCAAACTTACTACTTCTAAATCCCTTTCAAGAATTCAGTTTAAGAGAGTATGTACAATTGTACTAAGCTTGAAAAAAAACGCAATAAAAAAAAATCATAGACTATTGAAAATGAAGGTACTGAAAACTCTTGATTATAGTGTATAATAATTTTATTATGCTTTATTACATGTTCCATATGTGACGCTTAATGACAAATATTATAATAACGCGTAGTAAAAGGTCACCACGAGACAATTGATTTTTATAATAACGGAGTGACTTTTTCGCATATGCTTTGGTTTCCTAGGATTAGAGATGGGCAGTGGGAAAAAATCCAACGGGAATATACCCAGGTTTTTTCCCAATTGCGAAAAACCCGGGTATTTATGTGGGAAAAAAACGAAAATAGACGGGGTTTTTTCATTATATAGCGAAATTATCACGATCTTAATAAAATTAACTTTTTTTTTAATTTTTAGGACATAATGCAGCGAAATATAGGTACTTTGCGTCGGGGCATTTAGAGAGCACTAGCTGTTGCCAGTAAGTTCGAAACGTCAAAATGTGTATCAGGATTTCGAAACTAAAATAAAACCAGCAATTTATTATAGTTAGCAACAAAAATACGTTTTCATGTCTTATCATATGATTTGTTACTTGTCGCTAAGAGCGCATGAAGATGAACACACACAGACAGGTTTTTTTTTTAGGTAGCATGGATTGTATATAGCGTATTTATTGAATTATGAAAATAAACAAAGTTATTTTAGCTCTAAATAGTAGTAATAGTATGTACTATATTTTAATGTATAGTGTATCTACACAGTACCTAGATGTTACATATGCTAAGAAAAAACCCGAATATTATCCCATTCGGGAATTTTCCCCGGGATTTTTCCGGGTAAAATCCCATCTCTACCTAGGATCGCGGTGCCGTCATATAGCCGTAATATAACGTTGAATGACGTCACTAGAACGTTGTCTATGAAAACAAAATGGCGGGGTTTCCTAGAATGTGGTGGTGGTCAAAAAGCGGTGCCGCCATTTGCATGACGACCGTCTGGTCGGTGTCAGATGGTATCGTGAATGTTTAATTGATAGGGGTGAAGCTATTTTTAATACATATTAGTGTTTTTTTTTACCGGAACGACGTAAAAAATGAGTTCTAACTCTTGGAGCAGCGAGGACGACGAAATTTTAATAGATTTCGTACGTAACCATGAAGCTATTTATAATATAAAAGTAAAGAACACAGAAAAACCTCAATTGAAACAGAATTGGTTCCGTGAAATTGAGAAATTTTATTTAAAACAGGTTAGAGTAGTTAGTACATATAATTTACGAAAAGGTAAAGCCAAAGAAACATCATCATTTTCCATCCTAGGAAACCAAAGCTTTATATTGTATAGGACAACGTTCTAGTGAAGCCATTCACCGTTGTAATACGGCCGCTAAATGTCCTAGGAACTCAAGCTTTAACTATGATATTCTTTAAATAAGATATTATTTTTATAAATGTTGGACCATGATGGTAGTAATTTGCACAATTTGCTAGTACATTAGCACCTTCTAGTACACAAAAATTATGCTATTAATAAGACATTAGGACACCTAGATTTTAGTCTAAAACATTAATACCTTATGAGCGTACCCGTGTCGCAAAGTTAATCTGTCCTAAATTGGTACATTTTTGCTGCATGTGACGGATGAATTATTAAGTTCCCCGCATCCCTCCCAGATAATACGATTCCACGAGGCTCTTTCACACACATCACTCATTCAAACGCTTTTAAAGTAGTTATGTATACTCATGTATACACCGAAAAAGGTTTATAATGTACTTCCATGATTTCGGAAAGGATCCGATTTGTTTTGTTTTGAAAAAAGAACATCCCGACGCTAAGTTCCTGTGGTGACGGATTTAGAATACAAAGTATCACCACCCCATTCCATCCTACCTAAGAGAAAATCTAACGTCATATGGAAATATTATATATGCAATACCTCTATTCAAAAAGAGATTGGCATAGTCGTATAAAATGGCGCTGTGATACACTTCTATTCAATAGTTCTTCATATCGGTCTTCCATATGCAGTGAATGGGTAGAGCCTATAGAACAAGTTAGGAGTGCCATTATGTTAGAACACTGTTGACATGTTTTGATAACGCATATAAAAGAAGCGACTATGTCGCTGGTTTTTTTTAAATTTTAGACTATATAACTCGGTGAACTGCGTATCTGACATATGTTTGTGTAAAATGGAATCAAAACTTAATACTTTTGTATAAAGTTCTGGTGCACTGGCAAACGAAAACGACGAAATCCGAACTAAATCCCTGCAGTAGCGTTAATTCACGAACACAAATGGCACTCAGACTAGGAACAAGTGCCTCTGACTTACACAAAGACCGAATACTCGCACCGAGAACTGACGTGATATAAGGTGGCACATCCAACCCCTCAACCAACAAGCCCACCTTATCTATAGTCTATTGCCATAGTCTATAGTCATAGTCCATAGTCAGTCTATAGTAGTATCTATGTTAGTACTGCGATAGCTCCTTTCGTTTCTTTATTTGTTTCTATTTTTAAACGGTACCCTGCACTAGATATGACCTGTATTACAGTTTACAAACATGTAATTCACGAACA
This sequence comes from Clostera curtula, assembly GCA_905475355.2. Taxonomy (NCBI): domain Eukaryota; kingdom Metazoa; phylum Arthropoda; class Insecta; order Lepidoptera; family Notodontidae; genus Clostera; species Clostera curtula. The sequence continues at coordinate 13,650,038 of FR997806.1, read as the reverse complement.
CAAATGACACCCACACTCAGAGCAAGCGCCTGTGGTTTAGACAAAGACAGGCACTTCCTCTGAAGAGATTTTTGTTATACCCAGTATATAAAGCGTTGCAGACACGATTTGCTGGTTACAATATACTAATACTACTCAGCCCATAAATGACTTCCTGCTGAGTTGGGCATTCTCCCGTTACATTGTGGGTCATTTCAGCCAAAAGACGTCCACTGCTGGACATTGGACATAGGCCTCCCCCAAGGATCTCCTCAAAGGCCGGTCCTGGGCCGCCCGCATCCATTGCTTTCCAGCGACCTTTACCGTCGTCGTCGGTCCACCGTGTGGGAGGCCTACCAGCACTGCGCCTTCCGGAACGCGATAGCCACTCGAGGACTTGTGGGTAATTAATTAGTCTAATGTGCCACAGTCAGACGGGTTGGATTTCAAATGTGTCTTCTCTTGCAGCTAAATTTTCTTGTCATTTCCTTTTTTCGGCTCTTCCGACCCCCTCGGTTTGGAATGGGGTGGTGGCACTTTGTATTCTAAATGCGTCACTACACGGGATAATATAACTTAGCTATAAAAAAGAAGCAAGAAAGCAAATGGAATGTAATTGCTCAGAAGTCTCGGCCAATCCCTGTAATCGCGTTCTAACTTGCAATATAATTATCGTAGATGCTTTTAAAGAATTTCAGCTGCACTTTGTCCTGATCCTTATCAGAATTTATGTCTCATAAATAGGAACTTCTAAATATTAATAAGCTGCGGGCTTTCTTGGAAAGATTGCATTATAAAGGAAGAAGTATTTGGAATACGGATCAATAATAGTGATTAAGAAATAATAGGGCAATATCTGGTTGACCGGTATTTTTTTTTTATAAATTGTGTTTTTGGCAATTATATTTAAGTACGAATTACGCAAACACTCATTAACTTCGTGTTACTTAACAACGCCATCTGCCATCCATCTCACAAAAAAGTAGTATTATTATTCGCCAATAGATGTCATGATTCCTATTTTTATCGATTTATCCCCCCCTAAACCCGAATAAAATGACATTTTCTAAAAATGCTTCTAGCTAGATCGATTTATAATTTTTGTATATACATAGTTGGAGCCGATTCCGAGATTCCAATTATATATATACAAAAATTGCTCATTTAAAGATATAAGATATCTGGATGACCGAGCTGTACTCGGTATTTTTGTTCTTTTAAATTGTGTTTTTTTGAAATTATATTTATGTACGAATTACTAATAAAATAATGAAATATGAATAATATTTTTCGATTTTACCGATTTTACTCAAACGCCTCCTTTTTGTTATTTTTCTTCCAAGTTTAAAACAAATGATGATGATGATTCCTAGCTAGATCGATTTATCGCCCCCGAAACCCCCTTTAGACTAAATTTCATGAAAATCGTTGGAGCCGATTCCGAGATTCCAATTATATATCACTATCACTACATAGTATAAAACAAAGTCGCTGTCGTCTGTCCGTCCCTATGTATGCTTAAATATTTAAAACTACGCAACGGGTTTTGAAGCGGTTTTTTTAAATAGATAAAGTGATTCAGCAGGAAGGTTTATATGTATAATACATGCATAATTGCACCCGTGCGAAGCCGGGGCGGGTCGCTAGTATAAGATAAGATAAGGATAATAGAAAGTGTTATTTGTTATTTTCCTTGATTTCTTTGGCTTGCACATGTGTCTTATTATGTTTTACTACACCTATTACAACTACTACCCATACATGACCCACTGCTGAGTAGCTTCTCCTCTAATTACACAGAGCGTAATTAGACTACTCTGTCACGCAGGCCTGACGGGTTGATACAGGGTATCGTTTTTTTTTTCCTCGTGGTTTTGCATCAGATCCCACAATGCCGCAACAGGACGCGAGTTGGAGCACCCCGGGGATGTTAAGTGGGTAGGCCCCCACTATGGGGGAGAGTCCCACACTCCCCTCGCTGGCCATCCCCGTGGCCGGCGAGGAAGTCCATAAAGAATTTTATGGACTTTATGGACCCGGGTGAACAAAAAAATAAAAATAAAAGGGTTTTCCATCTCTAACGGCTAGGTTATCGGCCTTGTCATTTCCATTTCTCAGCTCTTACGACACTGTCAGAATGGAATAGGGAGGTGACACTTTGTATTGTAAATTTGCCATCCCTCGGATAATTATCTAAGCCTGCTGAAGTTTGTAAAGTCATATCAAGGTATTAATATCACCTATTTTACCAAGCTTCATTTAGCGCACAGTACACAACACTTATGTTTAAATATTTACCAATGCAAGTGACATGATAGAAAACGTTTGTTACCAAATAACTTACAGGTTTCCAATAAAACTTTTAACGACAAACAACTTTAAAACGAGCGATGGAGAAGTCATTAAAACTGAGAAGTGAACGAGCCAAATGAAGCGGGAAGAGTGAAGGCGCCCACAGAAATTTGATTTAGATTTACATTTGGGATTTTATGCGAGAGGGCTTTGAGTCTTTTAGAAATTAAGGAAACATCCATCCATAATACATTCTGTTGGATATTGAAACGAAACTTAAAAACCCTAAAAAAATAGTTAACCGACTTCAAATTAGGCATTAAAAACAAAGAACGAATAACTATTTGAAGTCGGTTCCAAATAAAGCTGGTGGTAGTTTCAGTAATTTTCATAGCTTTTTTTCGATATATTTCGACGTAATATAAAAAATCACTTCTACACATGCACAGTTACATGTATGTAACATTCATACCAGCTTAATAAATGACCGAAATGTTTTCCGTACCTGCAGACTGGAGTTGTCCCAAGAGAGCACTAATTAAAGTGACAAACCTTTCGGCTGGAAAAATAGGAATGTAATATGCCGGTGGCACCCGGAGACACATCCGACTTACGTCGGAAAATGTTTGTATTATCTGTTGAACAGTCTATTTTTAGAAAACAAGAGTTCTTTTGTTTTATTATGGTGTCGTATTTGCTATTGTTGTTAGAGCAAACCAGATAGGTTATATCTAGTTATATGTGAGATAGGAGTAAATAAACAGACAAGTCTCCAATCAATGTGTGTTGCCAGTGATCACTTAAGGTACAAAAATGTGGGCTCACTATGGGCTCTATTAACAGGCTCAATGTCACCCAAAAGGCAATGGACCAAGTGACTCTACAATTAGAAGAAGGTTGAAGGAACGTGGACTGGTACAGCACAAGCCAGCAAATGGGCCAAAATTAACTAGAGATCAACGAAGTGCGCGATTTACCTTTGCACGTGAGCACCTAAATTGGTCATACCTCCAGTGAAACAAAGTCCTCTTTTCTGATGAATGTCAAATTATGCTGTATGGTAACCACGGAAGGAACAAGGTCTCCAGAAGAGATGGAGAACGCTTTGCACAATGCTGCAATGAAGAATAATATTGATGTGAATAATATGATTGAGATAATATTGATACAGATTGGGTAGATCTTGTGGATTTTCTAAGAAGCGTGTGTTTTTCTAAGAATTGTGAGGGGAAACTGGATATTTAAAGCAAGGTACACTAAGCCGGATTCCCTTCAACCAGCTCAGCGATGAAATAGAATGAGAAGAATGATGTACATCATCATCATCATCATCATCAGCCTATTTCAGTCCACTGCTGGACGTAGGCCTCCCCCAAGGCTCGCCACTGAACCCGGTCTTCGGTTCTATGCATCCAGTTGCTGCCGGCTGCCCGTCGCAGATCGTCGCTCCATCTAGCAGGGGGGCGTCCCACCGAATGATGTACATTGTCGTTGAATTACTCTAACAATGCAAATCATCATCATCATGATTTCACCCAGTAAATGACCGCTGCTGCTGCTGACTGACTGCTGAGTCGGGTCTCCAATTACAGGGGGGAAAGGAGGAGGAAAAGGAGGGAGAGGTGGGAAAGGAGGGAAAGGAGGGTAAGAAGGGAAATTACCTTTAAACTAAATTACCTACTGTGTCAAGCTGGCATGCGTTGGTTTCGTTTAAAATATTCCGTCTCTTGCAGCAAAATTTTCTGTCATTTTCTTTAGCTGGCTCCCACGGTACCCTCAAGATGGCATGAGGTGTCAAAGTCAAAGGCAAATCATCTATTTTACATAGTACACAATGGACACTTACAAATGGTCAACATATTAATGAAATTTATACAATGCAAAGTAATATACTTTACCACCAGTCCGGAACGCGACCACTGCTGAGAAGAACTGGCAAGAAACTCAGAGGGCTTGTCATTTTTTCTTTTTTATGGTGGTGACATTATGTAGTCTGAATATTACTGTTTAATATATGATTGAAGTTTCTAGTCCGTGTGGTAACGGATTTAGAATACATAGAATACCCCATTCCATCCTGAGGGTGTCGTGAGAGTCAACCAAAGAAAATTACAAGGCACGTCTGGCCAGCGTGGCACAGTAGGCTAATTATAGGGCAGTGATGGGAGGAGCTCGCAAGACCGACGCCCGATGGGGCAGAAAAGTCCTCGAGTGGCGACCGCGTTCCGGAAGGCGCAGTGCTGGTAGGCCTCCCACACGGTGGACCGACGACCTGGTTAAGGTCGCCGGAAAGCAGTGGATGCGGGCGACCCAGGACCGGCCTTTGTGGAGATCCTTGGGGGAGGCCTATGTCCAGCAGTGCACGTCTTTTGGATGAAATGATGATGATGATGATGATGAATGGGAGGAGGCCCGACCCAGCATTGGGTCATTTGTGGGCTGACTAGTAGTTAGTAGTATATAGTATATGAGTGAACTGTGTGTTTAATAAAAAGTTCACAAATTATACAAATCCAGTTAAGTTTGGTTAAATAATATAGGCATATTTAGTGGTTTACGCAGAGTAGTTTTGACCGGGGTGCGTAGTTTGCGGGTATGGTTGTATGCGGGTGTTGAATATCCTTCCCAAACCTCATTCATTATTTGCTCGAGCGAACCGTTAGAAGCTGAGATTAACTTTTATTAATACCGCCTATTACCCGCGGCACCCACGCAAACCAAATTCAAGTTACATAACTAATAAATTTTACATTGTTTTAGTGTTAATTTCACGAATATTTTTTTTTTTTTTTTTTTTTTTTTTTTTTTAGTATTTTTGCAATCTGTTTTCATTTAACATTCAGCAAACGGTTATAGATGTTTCTTGTCTTGGAGGGCAGTAAGTCCAGTGACATATCCCCTTTATTATAGGTGGTTTTTATAAGGTTTTGTCTTATTCAAGAGTAATGAGATCCGTTGGTGATTTCCGTTTTAGTCGCTTGAAAGTCGTGTCGACATTCATCAAGCTCGCAGCTAGTATATTCGGATGTTTGTCCAGTCTGGTCTTGTAAGAACGCATTAAGTGTTTGATCTCTTCTTGAACTGTTCTGATTCGAAGGTCGTGGTGTAATTGTTGGTTCGTAATGAACCATGGGGAATTAGTGATTATCCTAAGCATTTTTGATTGGAAGCGTTGTAGGATTTCTACATTTGAGTTGGATGCGGTCCCCCAAAGTTGGATCCCGTAAGTCCAAACAGGTTTGAGTATACACTTGTATAGTAGTAACTTATTTTCCAGAGACAGTTGTGATTTTCTATTGAACAGCCAGTGCATTTTCCTGAGCTGTATACCAAGGGCTTTTCGTTTTGTAAATATATGATTTCTCCAGGTAAGACGACGATCTAAGTAGACTCCAAGGTATCTGGCATCATTTGCTTGGGCTATTTGGACTCCATTAAGCGATACGGGAGGGCACGTTTCTCGTCTCGTGGTGAAGGTTACCTGTACTGATTTTGTTTCGTTGGCCTTTATGCGCCAGGCAAACAACCAATCCGAAATATGGTTAAGGCACCGTTGGAGTATGTTACTGGCTTCCGTCGGGTCATCGTGGACTGTTAAAGCTGCTGTATCGTCCGCAAAGGTACCTATCAGAACTCCGTCGGTCATAGGTAAATCTGAAGTAAAAATAAGATACAAAGTTGGGCCGAGCACGCTACCTTGGGGCACTCCAGCATGGATCTTATGTAGTTTTGTTGTGTGTTCTCCTTGCCTTACATAGAAATATCTCTCGGCAAGATATGATTTAAGAAATATGTAATAGTTGGTTGGGAGTAGAGTCTTTATTTTGTAAAGCAAACCTTGGTGCCAAACTCGGTCAAACGCCTGTGAGATATCCAAAAACGCTGCACAACAGTATTTCTTATCTTCAAAAGCTTTATGAATTTCCTCTACCAGTCTATGGACCTGTTCTATAGTACCATGCTTTTTTCTAAATCCAAACTGATGGTCAGGTATTATATAATTTTCGGCTATAACTGGGTTTAATCGGTTAAGGAAGAGGATTTCCATTACCTTTGACAATATGGGCAGTAGGCTGATCGGCCGGTAGGAAGATACGTCTTCAGGAATTTTGCCAGGCTTGAGGATCATTTTGATTTGAGCTACCTTCCATTGGGGTGGAAAGATACCTCTGAGGAGTATAGCATTGAACAAGTGTGTCAAAAATGTGATAGCTATTTCGGGTATCTCACATAGAAGCTTTGCGGTAATCAGATCATACCCAGGCGCTTTCTTTTTATTGAGATTTCTAATAATTTCAATTACTTCCTGTTTCTTTATCCTCCTTAACGGGGGATCGAGTTGGAAAGGCTCATCCAGGCGCTTAAGGATACCTTCATTATGGGGACTTGGTATGTTATCCATTATGTTTGGTGTGAAGACATTATCTAAATGAGAGGCAAAAGCTTCACCTTTCTCTAGGTTGCTTTTAGCCCAAGAGCCATCCCGTCTGCGTATCGGAGGATTTGCGGAAGTCGTTTTTTTAAGTGTTTTGGTTACTTTCCATAAAGAGTAGTCGCTAGCTGCAGAGGTATCCAGGTTGCGTAAGTGGTTCTGTATCATATCGTTTTCTTCAGTTCTCAGTAGTCTCTTAAGCTTAGCTGTTAGACAGTTCAATCGTGTTTTATCCCTAGGAAATCTGGTAGTTTGCCACAATTTGCGCGCTTGTCTTTTTTCTGCTACAAGTTCTCGAACTGACTTTGAGCAGTTAGAATCGAGGGAATCTTTTGTGGTAGGAGTGCTGTTCCATGCAGCGTTTTGCACACTCTCATTGAAATGTTCAACCGCTATCATAATCTCCATTTCCGTTTTTAAAGGCATATCTGTGTTGATTGTGGCCTCTACCAGTGAGCGAAACAGGTTCCAGTCAGTTCTGCGACCATGTAACCATGCTGTTCGTTTCACGTGTTTGAACTTCTGGGAAACCTCCAACAGTATAACGCTATGGTCAGATGAGAGTTCTTGTGATGAAGTGCATTTGAAATAGTCTGTCGCAGTCCCTTTTATGACAAAAAAATCTACTAAGTCTGGGATTTTCTTGGGATCCGTGGGCCAGTAGGACGGTTCACCACTCGAGATTGTATGAAGATGTAAATCATTTATAGCTGCTTGTAGTTGTCGCCCTTTAGGAGATGTTAGTCGAGAGCCCCACAGGGTGTTTTTAGAGTTGTAGTCTCCACCAGCTATGAACCTGGGTCCCAGTGTTTTGAAGAACTTGATATAATCTTCCTTTTTGATTGCATGTTTTGGGGGAGAATACAATGCTGTGATAACAAGCTGACTCTGCCAGTCCTCAATTACGATACTTGTGGCTTGTATCTCCTGGGTTTTATATGACTCCGTCTCATGGTGTCTAATATTATTCCGTATGAGGATTGCTGAGCCTCCATGGGCTGTGCCATCGGGATGCATTGTTTGGTAGAACGTATAATTTGGTATATTAATGTGATGTTTTTTCGTAAAATGTGTTTCGGATATCAGTAGGATATCTATTTTGTTTTCTTTTAAGAACATCCTAACTTCTAGGACGTGGTGTGAGAGCCCATTAGCGTTCCAAAGAGCTATTTTTAATGAACGGAATTTGTAAATTTGGTCACGACTTCTATTAAAAGGTTTGTAACTGATGTTAATTGTTGCATTAGTTTGGTCATAGAGTTCATAAGTTCTTTCATATCTTCATTACTAGATGGTGTGGATTCGTTTGGGCTTGCCTTACTTGCAGATTGGTGTGATGGTTTGTTAGATTGGAGTATGTCTCTATATGATAGTCCAGTGGGTTTTCGATTGGTATTTGCTGTTCCTCTTTGGTATTCTGGGTGTAATGTTTGTTTGCGCTTAACCGGTTGTGAGGGATATTTGATTTTCTGGAGTTCCTTGTATATGGAGCAACCTTTATAGTTTGCAGGGTGGTTACCTTCGCATAGTACACATTTGACTGAGTCAGACCTCCCTTTGCGTTCGCAATTGACTGATGCATGGTCACCAGCGCACTTAATGCATTTGGGCTGTCTAAAACAATATTTTTTTGTGTGTCCGTATTGTTGGCAATTACCACATTGAGGGATCTCTCTTTTGGGTCTTGGCGGTTCAATGGTGATTCTGCAATGTTGGAGAGTTTTAATGTCGTAGATAAGTTTGTTATTAGTGTTGGCTTCTATTTCCACGAAGTATATTGGAAGGGGCTTCTTGGTGGATCTTTGTTTAACATTCCATATATTGGTGACTTTATGTCCTTGTGTTTCTATTTCAATTTTGATTTCGTCAAGGTCAGTGGATGGATGAAGATTTTTGAGGACCACTTTAAAAGGTCGATCTTGCTTTGGCCTGTATGTATAAAATTCTGTATTTTTCTCTTGTAAACCTTTAACGATTTTTTTGTATAGCTCCGTTGTTGTAGGTTGTATTCTTACTTGTTCATTACTTAGAACTTTTACCTCATAATTGCCATCGGCTATTTCGTCTAGCATCTTTAGCAAAGGTTGTATATTGCCAACCTTATCTACATATAAAGGAGGAGGTGTAGTTGGCTTTTCAATGGCATCTTTATCTTTATCCTGTGTTGTTTGTGGATCATTATCTAATTCGGAGAAACTATTTGAAGTTGGTGTAGGCTGACTAAGCCAATAATTATCCAGTTTTTTTTGTTTTTGAGTAATGCTACTTTCTGGACTTTCACGTTGCCTTTTTCTTGCAGGTACTTCAGTCCATTGGTAGTTATCCGTTGAGATTGGTTCTGAATCGGTTTGCTGAAGGTTGTCGAGATTACTTAGTGATTGAGTTTTTGGTCTATTGAAAAAGGATGGGTGAAATATTTGTTGTGACAATATTTTGTTTTGAGGTTTTTCTTGGTGAAGTGTTCTTAATCTATTTTTTTCTGAATCATTCATGTTGTTCCCACGAGTAGGGTCGATTTAACAGGTCACACACAGGGTGACGCCCATTCCTGTGTGAAGGCACTTTACAACAATGTGAGCCAGGTCCATTGAGGTTGGCGCTTGAGGCTGATCTCCCATCAGTCATTCATCCTTTTGGCGCGTTTCCCACCGTAGGATTAGGGTTAATTTTTATCGAGGCTTTCTACCTCATGACCCGGGCGGCTAAGCCGAGGTCCCCGATTTAGTCTATTTGATAACTAAGTTGCGGGTTGCAGTGGTCATTTCCTACCTCTGCTGGGTGCTAGCTTCTTAGGCCGGCTGTGTCGGGTTTATTGACCGTCGCCCGATGCTCGACGTTGACCTTTTACGGTTGGTTTGGTCTGTCCTCAACCAACCCTCCTCCTTTCACATACGGGCTTGGGACCGTCAACGGCGGAGTTAAAGTCCGAGTCCTTCCCAAACCTCATTCATTATTTGCTCGAGCGAACCGTTAGAAGCTGAGATTAACTTTTATTAATACCGCCTATTACCCGCGGCACCCACGCAAACCAAATTCAAGTTACATAACTAATAAATTTTACATTGTTTTAGTGTTAATTTCACGAATATACAATAAAAGCTGTTTCAACATAGGTACGTCCCAAACACACTGTAATTATTTTAATTTAAAAACTTCTCATCAGAAAAATCGAAGCACTTCCCTTTTTATGGTTGTTATACAAGATACGAAACTTATGAAAGTTTAATTTGAATTTAGAACATTAACATTAGGATTTGAAAACCTTATAATGTTCACTAAAAACGACATTTGACAATGTATATTACTAAATATATACATTTTTCTTACAAAACATAAACTTGCAAGGTGTTTCGATTTTTCTGATGAGAAGTGTATTTATTTTTATCACCTTATTTTGACTTAACATTTTACTATAGAAAAATCACCCTAATTTTCAATCGAAAATTCTCGTGCCATACAATCAGCTGATTTAAAAAAAATAGGTATGATTTAAATCAAAATGTACATCATCATATTACATCGGCGCCCCAACCCACCCAATAAAACCGCAGGCGATCCTCGACTGCGCGACTCCAGGGCCACGGCGCTCACTCCTCCCGATGGGGGAATATAGCCCGCGACGCTTTTGGTTTATGGTCTGCCTCGATAAGACACCTACTATATGAAATAACACATATTAAGTTGAGAACAACTGGGCGTGTAACAATCACACAATTTGTCAAACCACGCGGAAAATTCACAAACTTGTGTTATACCCTGAAGGATCTTTTCACAAAGTTTTGGCATAATTTATGGCACACAATACTGTTTTGATAAAATTCTAAGGGAGTTATAATAAGCACCAAGTTTCAGTGAAAAGATTGTTTATAACTTTACTTCTTGATTGCTGTTCAAATTATTTAGTGTTCTTGCACCAATCGGTATATTTAGGTGCGCAATGGTTCTTAGATATGTTTTATCAAAGTAAAGTTTTATAGTAATGTTTCTTTTTGTTTCTTTAAGTCTCTTCAAGTCTAGTATTAGTTTCTTTACTGGCGTGACATAGTACCTACGTTTTTTCTACTTCTACTACTTCTACTTTACATGCACCAATCTTTTTTTTACATGTGACTATTGACTACACGTTGTCCGATCGTGCAAATTGTTCACGTGCGAAACGGTCCTGCTGTTTCTGAAGCAACATTAAAAGAGATATTAAACGGCTGAGACTGAATACAGACGTCTTTCAGCTGTCGCCTCGGTAACGGTTAACTTGTTAAACTTTAATGGGATTTCTGCGAAGCTGCTAGGTGAACTCAATTTAAAGGCACTTGAATTTAATACGCGTTTAACGTATATATTCGCCACTAAACGATTCCGTGTGGTGTCGGATTTAGAATGTAACATGTCATCAACCATCTTGTGTCTTAGGAAGCGGCTAAAGGAACACAAAGATCACGTCATCGTAAGATAAGGAAAGCTTGATACAATCCTGGTGCCAACCGGTTTACCAGCGAGGTACAGTAGGCTTATCTTCCTCCTGAGTGAACCGGTGCCTAGCCAAGTGCTTCTGGCTAGACGCCGAAGAAGCATGTTCAGCCGCTTCAAGAGTTGGCACACTCACGAGCAAAGTGAGCATGAGAGGGAGGAGGTAGAAGCAACTGTCTGCAGCTGAAAGGAAAGAGATACGTACCCATGACGCTGCATCCGGGACCTGAAGAAGCACAAGTGGAGTTTAGTGAGTAGGCGGCGCTACAACATCTTGCGTTACCGAGTCTCACATACCCCCGGAAGCCCGTGAGAAGGGTTCTCCACTCGAAAAAAAAAAGCTTATCTTCCTCAATGAAAATCCAGATGGCCCGACTCAGTAGTGGGTCCTTTACGGGCCCTTGATGAATGATAATGATTTGCAAGCTTGCAAAGATATATCCGTTATGGGCTCCAGCAAAAGGGTCAAAGTCACCCAAAGGGCAATCGAGAGGGCTATGCTCGGATTCTCCCTGTGAGATCGTATGAAGAAATACGCAGGAAAACCAGAGCTACCGACACTCACAGCTATACCATAGCCCACAGGATTGCAAACCATGACAATTTCCAAAGAAAAAAGGAAGCAGACCAAGCCGGCTGCCCAGTTAAGTTGCTTAGCTCAAATATATGACTGACGCTCGATGGGGCAGAAAAGTCCCCGAGTGGCAACCGCGTTCCGGAAAGCGGACCTGATTAAGTTCGCCGAGAAGCGATTGATGCGGGCGGCTCAGGTCTGGCCTTCGTGGAAATCCTTGGGGGAAACCTATTTCGAGCAGTGGACGTCTTTTGGCTGAAATGATGATGATGATGAAGGAATATTGATGGCAACTTCAGACTTCTCAAACATGTACTCGTAAATTGCATACAAATGCTTAACCATACACACCACAAGCACAAGCCATGATTTTTTTATTGTACTTTTTTTTTAGTCATTTATGTTTAGAACTTGTTCATAAGGCTGATGCTTGTTCATAATTCAAAACGGACTAGTTAATATTTTTTTTCTTGTAAACTGATGTTGTTTTCGTTCGCTTCCACAGTTTTTATACTTCGATTGTTGTTGGAAACATTTAGCTTAACATTGTTTGAATTATTTATACGATCGTCAAAACTTTTTTGTACTCTATGCTTCTGGTATAAAATCAAAATATTTTTATTTTTATTCAAATATGGCTTTGAATTTTACAAATTTGGTATTCGTCCTGAACGGTCACCGATTTGCTAACGATTTCCATCGTCATCGTACAGAAATGAGATAGCAAATGTACTGGTAGTGCAAGAACGAGAGTACGACTTAAATTATACTTAAGTGATATCTCTCCTCCACCGTACTTCAGAGGTTATGTACAACCATGGGTTCCAACTGTCATTCTACCAATGGCAGTTGTTACACATAGTCAGTAATGTGAAAACTGACAGCTGACCCAACCGCATAATAACCGGTTGTCCCACTACTCGCGGAGGGTAAACGGTAATAGCTCCGTGTAAATACTGGTATAATTATACCTGGTATATCATTAAATATACCATTGTATAAATTATACCTATAAATAATAGTTAGAAAGCCGAAAAGACGACTAAACCGATGTACTTATACGGTTTGGCTGGCTTCAGGACTTTCGACCAGCTGTGAGTTCACCATGCAGACTAAGTTCTGTAGATTTTAGCATATGTAACATACGGCTTTAGGTACCCTCCAAAACACGGAAGCTAGGAAGATGATATAAATGACAGACACCCATCCCATTACCGTCAGAGCCACACATTGCTTCACGAGTAGATGGATTGCATTGTGCACTATCCACTAGGCTATATTTGTGCGACCCCCATAAACACCCAGAGTCCCCATAAACGGAGGGACCCGCTTCAGAGCATGGGTCGCAGAGCTTGTACCCCCATCGCAGAGCCAAGCTCGTGTTCCTGATTTGGGAAGATGAGGATCGCCGTCGGTTTTAGGCACTTGAAAGTTGATCCGTGTGGTGATGGATTTAGAATACAGAGTGTCATGTCCCCAATCTATTCTGAGGGTGTCCTAAGAGCCGACAAATGAAATCACAAGATCGATAACCTAAAGTGCATGTGAAGGATTTTTTTTATACAAAATCCTGTGCCAACACGTCTGGCCAGCGTGGCACAGTAGGATACCCTCCATGGAACTGGAGGAGGCCCGACTTAGTAGTGGGTCATTTATGGGTTTGTACATTCCGCGCCCCGGAGTCCCGGAGTATTGCCCGCGTGCATATGGCCTTGCTGGCCTAGGGGCTAGAAGTGCCGCCTTTGGATTACAAGTCCCTGGTTCGATTCTGGGTCAGGCTTTTTACGAACATGAAATTCATGAACACAAATGACACACAGACACAGAACAAGTGCCTCTGGTTTACACAAAGACACTTGCCTGACCCTAAAATCAAAACAGGTACCTGTCGATCTAGTTGTTTATTAGTTACTAGGTGACGCGGCAAACTTCGTACCGCCTCAGAATCAATAAATAAAAAACCTGAATGTTTTTTTTTTTCATATTTTCTCACCTTTTAAACCTTCCCTGGACTTACACGGACATTTCAAGACCCAAATTAGCCAAACCGTTCTCCAGCCGTTCTCGAGTTTTAGCGAGACTAACGAACAGCAATTATTTTTTATTTATACAGAAAAATTTTACGGCTTCAAGGCGTTTTAAAATTTACGATAAAAAGCTATACAAACATAATAGTAACCTAAATACATATTAGAAATCACCCAAAACACAATTGTTTTCATTCCACATGATAATTATGTTAACCAACGAAGCCCATTTGAACCCAGAGTATATACTCGTATTCCAAATTACATCTAATAATTTTAACAGGGAATATTTTAATGAACAAACTCGAGTGGAGCTTATCTTTACTCCGAAATTCTGTAACTCCAAGCATGTTTCCGCGTCGGAGTTTTATTTGGTAGAAAACGTTGCGCTCATTAAATCTGCGTTGTTGCTTCTATTGGGGGACTCACTACAGATTTCGTGATTTTATTTTATTCAGGCTTCTTCTTAAAGTGCCTCTCCATTACCGGAGGTTGGCCGTCAGTTCGCAAAATTTCGCCATCTGGAATAGCTTTTCCGCTTTGTTCATTCAAGTTTAATCCCTGATATTTTTTAACCATGACTTTATCCGTCGGCCCACTCGTTACTTGCCATCTTTCTTGCCCGTCATGATTAACAGAATCAGGTGATATCTATCCTGTCGAAGAACGTGTCCGAGATTTGCAAGAAGAACCCTAAAAAATTAACTGCTGAGTCAAACCTTGAACTGATAAGCAATTTTTTTTTTCGTGCAATATCCTCTTGGTTCCTCGGCCGTTGGGGACTGTCCGGGCTATGTGGGACTCCCGGGCGATCGGAGATCGTTAGTTGCACCCTAAGCTACCACTAAAACCAATGACGATCCTCGACTGCCCAACTTCAGGGCCACGGACGTTACTCCTCCCGATGGGGGAGTATGCTCTGCGACGCTGTTAGGCGTTTAGTGGAGCCCCAAGCACCGATGCGGGTTTATGACAGCCCCCCTGATCCACAGCTGAGAGGCGCGCGTGGAACGCAGCGCAGCATTCCGAGGGCACTGATGACCTTCAACATCTGATTTTAGCAGAATACGTCTAAGATCCATCACTAGAATACCCACATCATTATCAATCTATTACTTTAAGAGCTACCATGCCACATATAGGCACACAGACTCGTCAAACTTATAACAGCACTCTTTTTCGAAGGTTACGAATAACAAGCGTATCATCTCCATATAAAAAATGAGGTCCCGTTGATGGCGTCCATCGATTGTAAACTTTCGGGCAGCTTCAAACTTTGGTCGCTTATTTCGTGTTTACGTCTTCCTTGTGTATTGAAGCAGACATGTATTGATGACTAGTCATTTTGTTTGGTAAATTTGTATTCAGAATGAAATAAATATATCACTTCACTATCACTACATAGTATAAAATAAAGTCGCTGTTGTCTGTCCGTCCCTATGTATGCTTATATCTTTAAAACTACGCAACGGATTTTGAAGGTTTTTTTTTAATAGATAGAGTGATTCATGAGGAAGGTTTATATGTATAATACATCCATAATGTTGTAGAGAAACACAGGTAAATTTAGAGGTTCATCATTGCACCCGTGCGAAGCTGGGGCGGGTCGCTAGTATATATATCAATCAATGCCACTTTTCGTTGTAATTATACTCAAGAACGGCTGAAACGATTTGAATGTTTTTTTTTGTATGCGTTTGGGTGGCACCGAGGATGGTTTAGATTCACAAATCAGCCCGACAGAGCGCTGCAGTCGCTAAACAAATATCATACAGAACAACGTCCGCCCGGTCAGCTAGTACTCTATAAAAATAATTATTAGTGCCTCAAAGACTCATGGCAGTGGCCTAGTGTGGCGGGTGACCTTCTTCCCTACAATATGGTTGAGGAGGACTGGCACAAGCGTCATGCTTGAGAACAGCGTTTGCTAGGGGTTGATCGGTTCACCCTGTCCCAGTGGAGATACAGTCAGGGCCCACGGAACAGCAAGCCTGGGACGGTACACCCCGGGGACGTTTCGTGGGTATGCCTCCGTCTCCTCACAGAGGCAGAGGGGACTCCGACACACCCCCTGCTGGCCATCTCCAGGCCGGCGGGGATAGTCCATAAAGGATTTTAAGATCTTAACCCGGCTCAGAAAAGAAAGGGTGGGTCGGCTCGTGCACGCAGTTTTAAGCACTGCAGACTATTGCGCGGGCTTGTTAGACTAAACATATTCCATGTCCATAAATCATGATTTACTTATACGGAGTTTCTCATCGGCTGTATAGAGCAGCCTTTTTAACTGGCGGTGTAGTAAATGTCGTTGGTCTTGTGGTCAGGTGTGCCGCCTTTGGATCAACGGGTCCCGGGTTCGATTCCGGGGTCGGGCCAGTGTCTTTGTCTAAACCAGAGGCACTGGCTCGGAGTCTGGGTGTCATTTCTATCTATAATATGTATGTATTTACAAAAAAAAAATGTATATAAGTAGTTTATCATCCATCTCGTTACCATAACACAAGCATTAAGTTTCTTAGCTTGGGACGAGATGGCGTTGTGTGAAATGTTCAAGGATATTTATTTATTTATTTATATTGTTGTGCCCAAAGAGTTCAGATGAACCTTCTTGAAAAGATTTTTTGAATCTAAAATCTTTTTTAAATCAAACAAAACCCCTGCATTATATCGTCTTGGTAGAGGAAGAAGCAACTAAGTCTTAAAAAATTGTTTGGCCATTTTCAACCTAAGTTGCTGATATATTAGGTTGAAAATTAATTACATAATTATGAAGACTTACTTAAATCTCGCTCTATTGGGATGATATAGCCTGTATCGTGGGGGCTATTGCTACTAGTACTAGTAGACTAATCCCATAAATGACCCTTAAATGACCCACTGCTCCTACTGCTCCCACTGCTGATTCAGGTCTCTTCGGGTCCTCCCTCGCCTTTGATTCCGAAAGATTGACATGGGTTGGTGACATCCGTCACCACACGGAAGTAAGATAAAATTTCAATTATATAAGATACGATATAAGTTGTGCAAACTTCAACGTCTCCCCATATTAAATCCAAGAGCTCAAAGTACTTCGTCTCTTCGCCGACAGTCGAATAACTTTAATTTATTGAGACAACTCTAACAATGATTTGTATTACTCCGAGGTGTTCAATATTGATATTCGCTTTCAATTTTAGTTCATACACTACGCAAAAGTTGAACGGTGAGGCTGCCTGGAGTTTGCGAAGTTCTAATGATTACTGTCACAATGTATATGCTACCTTTGTGTCATTATATTTACCGTACTCTGCAAATTTCCAAAATAACACGGAAATACACGGATTTCCGTCTGACTTCCGAAACAACCGGGAATAACTGAATGACTAATTTGACTATTTGAAACTACTTTTCAGACTAATACTTTCTTTTTTCAAATCAAAACTAATTTAATCAAGTTGACTCATTAGAGCTCTTTTAGAAACAACAATATACTTACAAAAAAGTTTATAATTCTAAAACTGAAATATTATAATTTAAAATGTATCATTTAAAATTGATTATTTAATTATATTATATACTAGCGACCCGCCCCGGCTTTGCACGGATGCAATTATGCATGTATTATAAATATAAACCTTCCTCTTGAATCACTCTATCTACTAAAAGAAACTGCGTCAAAACTCGTTGCGTAATTTTAAAGATTTAAGCATACATAGGGACGGACAGACGACAGCGACTTTGTTTTATACTATGTAGTGATAGTGATGATAGTGATAATAAAACTTTACTCTTTAATAATCTACTCTAAATAATCTAATAAAATCAACATTAAGTTTTTTAAATTTTAACATATGGCGTCACAAAACTTTTGACCCCTCATTCCCCTGTCACACTTCACCGACCCCCCCCCCCCCCTCTTCATTAACGTATGACGTAATTTATGGATGACCCCCTAATCCTAACACGTAGAAAGGACAAATATAGCTGCAAAATTGTTACGTGTAAGCTTGTTTTAATCATATAGCAAATTAAATTCTATAGCAGACATTAAATAATAATGCGCTCTAAGGTTTCACGGTTTAGTCCCGTAACGGCTAGTCAGGGACGAAAGGACCGCAATAATTCGTGTAATCAAGTGTTTAACAGTAGTAATCTAGTTAAACGACACAATAACACTTATGTTGTGCAAAGATAGCCATTGAATGGTGAGTGAATTTGGCGAAGCGGTTATGTATCAATAGATTTTTAAGATTTCAATAGCAATAAATAAATCATATAGGTTTCATCACGTCAAAAATCGTCAGGTTTAAAACTACTATAATCATCATCTCTTGGCCCTTGTCGCATGCTACGTAGGTAGCCAGTGCAACAAAGCTTCTTTTTTTAACGAAACCTCTGATCTATGCATAGCCTGTAACGCGAGGGCAGTTTACAAATATCAAATTAACGAACACATATTGCACCCAGAGTCTGAACAAGTGCCTCTGGTTTACACAAAGACACATGCCCGACCCCGGAATTGAACCGGGGACCCATGATCCAAAAGGTGGATCATACAACCCCAGGACCAACAATCGCTCAATCAAGAATCAAATTAATTTCTCAGAAGGAAAATTTTCAGCTAATTTATATATGAATACGAGTACCTTACGACGCCCTCTCAGTCAACGATAGGCTTTTGTCGGTGTTGGTTTCTCCGATCCACCACCGGCCTCTTAGGTGAGGGCAGAAGGGGTCCACATCGTCCCAGCCTCCGTCCGCGGCGCGGGTCAGCCGGAGCTCCCTCCTTTACGACCCGCCCCGCGGCCCCCATCCGCGACATAACGCCCTCGCAGAAGGAGGCCCGTCAGGGGGTGCTATAGATGTCTGCTATGGGCCGTTGCGAGTGGTTTATAGCTATGTGCAGAGCAGAGTATCTATTTTTTTTTTTTTGGTGCCCATGTATAATCCTTTATGGACTATCCCCGTCGGTCCCGGGGAGGACCGACGAGAGGCGTGTGGGACTCTCCCCCACTGGGGGCCCACTAAACATCCCCGGGGTGTACCATCCTGCGCAGAACCGTCTCGTGGGCCCAGAAAGAGCACAGTACCTACAGTATGCTCGTGTTTGTCGCTTCATAGCGCATCTTCTTCGCAGAGTTACATAGCTTAGTATTGGTGGATAGTTGCATAGTACATCTCTGGTAGAAAGACACCCTATGGGTGGTGACACTTTATTTTCTAAATACGTCACCACACTAACAGTTGCTATCTGATATCTAATCGGTCTAAGGAGCGGTCAGTCATTAGAAGGCGAGATCCCTTAATATATCTTACTCTATATCATTCTCTCTTTGAGATATTTCTCAGGTATATTTTGAACATTTTTAAATTATTCGTAGCCCATTGCTGACGCAGGTCTCCTCCAATTATAAGGTGGGAAATTATAACTACAGTAACACACTGAACAGTTACTGGCACATTTCGTATCAAATGCGCATAGGCATTATTGATAGATGACTGCCATGTTGTTCTAGGGGCTAAATGTGCAGCCTTTGGATCACGGGACTCCCGGTTCGATTCCGGGGTCGGGCAAGTATCTTTGTGTAAACCAGAGGCACTGGATCTAAGCACATGGATTCTTTCAGCCTTTATATTAGTGAATTTTTGTACACAGTATGTGAGTGCAGTTTCAGCACGCACCATGTAATTTGTGTAATTTCACTGATTTTTATTTTCTAATTGTTTATATATGCTACATGTTTAAGCGTGTTATTGCTTTCACTAATCTGTCAGACTTGTTTGTACCACCATCATTGTAACCCTTTTGTTTAAAAAGATCAACCATGGAGTTTCTTGCCGGCTCTTCTCTGTGAAATGGCATTCCAAACCGGTGTGGTAAAAACTAAATGATTACTTAATAATTTCTTGTAAATTTTAATTTTTGTGCTTTTTTTTTTGACTATTTGAAGGAATTCGCAAGAATTTATTCGACTAAAAACAATTTTATTTTATTAGACCCTGTCTTTGAATGTCGTTGTAACATTGTGATAAAGACGAACACACAAGTCAAATCAAGCACTGATTCATTAACTTCTCAAATCATGAGTAACAAACACGTCAGAGTTGTGATCGTACATTGCTCACAATTGCACAAAGGACTGAAAGTAAATTCTTTGGAATCCAATTTTGAATATGAGCTCATTAGGTTGGAACCAAAAAGGTTGAGTGCATTTTTTCTTTTTCTGTTTGATTAAAATATTCATAAGTATCATATTGTTGTTATATACTGTGTACAATTGTATGAATCATGGTTGAAATCTCCAAATAGTAAATGCTAAATGTCCGAAAGGTGACGGATATAGACAACATAGTTTCACCACCCCATTCCATCTTGAGGGTATCAATTAATTAATGTTCGACGTCAACTGTGTGCCAACCACAAAGATTGTGTCAAGTTTTTCTTCTATTGCGGCTAGGTGATGTACTTCTTCCCGTGGAGATACAGTCAGGGCCCACGGGACAGCAAGCGCGGGACGGTACACCCCGGGTACGTTTAGTGGGTATGACTCCGTCTCCTGACAGAGGCGGAGGGGACTCCCACACACCCCCTGTTGGCCATCTCCAGGCTGGCAGGGATAGTCCAGGTGATGAGCCTCTTGCGTTCCTTGTTGCACCCTCAAGATGAAACACCTGTCCTGTATTCTGTTTGTTAAAAAAAGTTGTTTTTAACAGGATACAGGACAGGTTACGCTAGTTCAGGGGGCACTAGGGTGACCTGTATCACAGGGTTAGTTTACAAACATGAAATTCACGGACACAAATGACACCCACTTACTAATACTATCACTCAGCACTTAAATGACCCACTGCTGAATCTGGCCTCCTCCGACTACATTGAGGGTAATTAGCCTACTGTGCCACACTAGCCAGACGGGTTGGCATAGAGTTTCGTATCAAGTGGTCCTTCTAATTTTTTTTTTTATCGCCCGTGGTATAACCCTTTATGGACTTCCTCGCCTGCCACGGGGATGGCCAGCGAGGGGAGTGTGGGACTCTCCCCCATAGTGGGGGCCTACCCACTAAACCTCCCCGGGGTGCTCCAACTCACGTCCTGTTGCGGCATTGTGGGATCTGATGAAGAACCACGCCGCTGCAGACGAGGAGGCCCTCCTCCTCTCCTCAGGCTCTTACGCCTACGTTATCAGCCTTGTTATTTCCTTTTGTCGGCTCTTAAGACACTCCAGGACGGAATGGGGTGGTGACACTGCATTCTAAATCCGTCACCAACCGAAACCAAGGCGCAGTATTGAACATTTCATGTAGTCTTGATCATTGACCATTTGTACAAGCTAGTGAATACATTTAAGCCAAATTGTTCAGATAACCAGAATTGGAACTGAAATTGTCTTACTTCGACAAAGCCAATTAAAAATTAATTAGATATGTCCTATGGGCACGACACATTCTAAATTACAAAATTAATTAATTACATTTAATGATGAGTCTGCCTGTTGTAATAGCTTTGTAATTATATTAGGGAATGCTAAATTATTATAAGTACTTTTGTTCCAAAGTTTCGCAAAATGTTTGCAGCCAAATGTACATATTCATCAACATACGGAATTTAAAAAAAAATGTAACATCAACTTTCTACACGTGAATAAGATCGCTTAGCTTTTTTTCTCTCTTCTGAGTCGGACCTCCACCAATTACAAGAGGGAATTAATAGCCGTAATACGATACCTTATACGACACGATACGTTTTACTAATCCGTCTGTCCAGCGAGACATAATTACCCTCCTTCTAACTGGAGGAGGCCTCAGCAGTGGTTAGATGTGCCGCCTTTGGATCAACGGGTCCCGGGTTCGATTCCGGGGTCGGGCAAGTGTCTTTGTCTAAACCAGAGGCACTGGCTCGGAGTCTGGGTGTCATTTCTATCTATAATATGTATACTCGTATATTTACAAAAAAAAAATGTATATAAGTAGTTTATCATCCATCTCGTTACCTTAACACAAGCATTAAGTTGCTTAGCTTGGGACGAGATGGCGTTGTGTGAAAAGTCCAAGGATATTTATTATTTATTTATTTATGGGATGAGATGTAGTAGTCGGTTACCAAAACAGTCACAATTGACAATCGAAGGCAACAAAACCCAGCACGCTTGGTGGTAGGATCTAAAGGTCCGCCCAGCTAGCTACTACCCTCACATCTAAGTCCAGCGCCAAGCAGTTTTACTGTGTTTCGTCGTGTGTAGGGTAGACTGGGTACGGTTGAAACGGTGGACGGTTGAAACAAAGTGAATATCTTGTGAATAGTACGCGATGAGGTGGAGGGTACAAGGGGAGTACGAAGCGGATGACAGGTCGAAACATGAATTTTAGACTTGCATGGCTCTTCGGGCACTGTGCTTGTCTGTAGGAGGCCCCATTGTGTTTTTTAACGGAAAAGTAAGTATTTCGATATCTACATTTTTGCAATTATTAAGATTTCATTTATAGTTAGAGTATTGAGAGTTTAGTTACAGTTAAATTGAAGGTTGTACAATATCGAAGTATGATTAGTTTTTATTTAAATTTACTGTCATTCTTACTATGAACCGTTTTATACCAAGATGGGGGGTGGGGACAGTTGAAACATTATTTGTGGGTACGGTTGAAACAGTTTATGTTGAAGCAGTTAGATGCCGAGGGTACGCCAAAGAAAGACTACAAAAGGTCAAGCCGACTTATCAACATACCAATGAGCCTATGAAGATGTGAAAGCGGGATCTTCGTTGAGAACAGCGGCAGAAAAAAATAGACTGAACCACTGTTCCCTGTTCAGATATATACGTAAACGAGATTCGACTGGTAACGGTGACAATCAAGAAATGGGATATATGGCCCATAATCGTGTATTTACCCAGCAACAAGAGCGTGAGTTATCTAAATATTTAATTAGATGTGCTGATATACATATATTTAGGCCTAACTAAAAAGGATGTCATGAAATTGGCATACGAATTAACCATCAAGTATGACTTATCACGACCTCGGACTTGGGATGACAACGAAATGGCTGGCGAAGAATGGTTTCGCATGTTTATGAAAAGAAATCCTGAACTGTCGGTGCATGCAGCACAGGCTACAAGTCTTTCTAGCAACTATTTTTAATAGGAACAACGTAGATGCTTTCTACGACAATCTGGCTAATGTTATGGACCGCTATAAATTTGAACCACAACATATATGTGTATAATGTTGATGAGATATATTATAAGTACTTATAGCCAAAGAATTATCGCTACCAACATCTAATTATTATTTAGTTTAAGTTGTAGGTACTTCATATAAAACTGAAGGTTGATTAAGAATAATGTTGGATTATAAATATAGTCAAAGACTAGAATATTACTTAATAAAAATATTTGTAATAGTCAACTGTGCCATTAAGATTCGAAACATGTTATTAGAAGATTAATAAAAGATGATAATTGATTATATTTTGTATTATTTGCATGTGTTTCAATTGACCCCAGACACTGTTTCAACCGACGGGGACGGTTAAAACAAATTACTGTTTTTTTTTAATTTGATTTTGCTCCGAAATTACTATCCAGCGATCTTAAATAACATTGCCCTATAGTAGACAGATATAAGGTCTTTTATTTAGTATGTTTCCGATATCGCTCGCTTAACAAATCCCGATGCTATGCATAATAAATGCTAAAATGTTTCAACCGTACCCAGTCTACCCTACGTGAGAGCTGGTGCCCGACAGGGCATTTCCTTGAATTGCCTGCTCCATCTTAGACCCTGGCGTTGCTTTCCATCACGCAAGCCTAGGGTCAAAGGCATTCAAGCCAGTGATAAAAAGGAAATCAAGTTTTTTTTTAATTGCCATTTTTTGTTATAGGGCCGGTTTAAGAGGGATTTGTGAGAGCAAGCAAGTCGTATAGGGCCAAATATTAGCCACATCTAGTCAATAATGCTAAACTTTTAATGCCCCAGCCAACCCACCCCCGGCAACGGCACCTGTTCACAAGCATGTCGCATGTGTCAGCCATCGTCCTCCTCAACCATACTGCAGAGAAGAGAACGACCCGCCACACGACGCCACAACTGCATTGAGTCTTAAAGGGTGCGTGATATCGTTGTAATTCTTTGAATGGATACTTATTAGAGAGCGCCACGTCATCAACAAACCGTACAGCAATTAGGCGATATTTTTTTTTGTCTCCGCGCCTGAGGTTATTTAAAACCTAATGTAAGGGTTACGTTTTGAAGTATTTTTGGCGCAAGTTGCAGATTGAATGAGTACTATGACTACGAATCATGGTCTGAAGCCACCAATTTAATTAACAACCTAACGATTAGTGCAAACTAGGAAGCCCAAATTAAATAATGTTCTTTCTTGTCATGAAACCTAATTTATAATGACACCAACCCTTCCTTCTCTTGTAATTAAGCGAAACCCGACCCTGGGCCCTACCATTGGAGTATTTTTTTTAATTAGTATTTACACAAGTCAATCTTATCTGTGCCTACTTTTCATAAATACGCGCCGCGCTAGAGTTATCGAGCCTTTTTTTTATGTTGACGCTGGTTAAATACTTAATGCATACCGCCGCCCCTCGCGGGAGAGGTTTTCGATTATGCGGGAATCCGAAAACGACTCGTATACTCACTAAAACCCCAGAAGTATAACCTCACACGACACGCTTCGGGCGCCACAGGACGCAGTCTACTGTGACGCCCCGACGAAGTGCTCGCTACGTAGGCAAGCGACTATCGGAGGGTGTCCCGGGCAACTGGAACGCCCTCAGTCAGTGAGGCTTTCTTCAGGCCTCTACGGCGGGGGTAGGAGGTGGGCGTAGAGTCGCCTAGAGTCGCAACATCATGACC
The DNA here is from genome assembly GCA_905475355.2 of Clostera curtula. Classification (NCBI taxonomy): domain Eukaryota; kingdom Metazoa; phylum Arthropoda; class Insecta; order Lepidoptera; family Notodontidae; genus Clostera; species Clostera curtula. Next base: position 13,625,422 of record FR997806.1, on the reverse strand, counting down.
GAGAGATGTTTAAGGGGTGAACCTGAGACCCACACACCCCACACCAGCACTCCCCGGGCTGATGTGGTTACTCCATAATGGAAATTTTTACCCCCATAAAAAAATGACTATCAATCATTTTGTGAGTGCGAAAAACCCATCTTTGCCCCCGCTACTCGCTGAGAAAGGCCTCTACGTGAGCGGACGCGCTAGCATTATGCGTGGAATCGAAGACGCCTCCCTCCAGTAATGTTTAGGCAGGTACCCCCCCCCCCTACCCACTACAACTCCACTCATGTCCCGTCCTCACCCCGTTTTGCACTGCAGCGTGGACCTAAATCACCGTCCACGTTGCTGCAGAAGTTGTTTGGGGTTCCTGGGTGTTGTGACCAGGAATACCTATCAGTCCTGGCTTATGGGAAAATACGATCATGCTGGCGTCTCTCGCATCTCTTTGTTTAAATAATGAAGAACAAAATGACAAGGCCGTAAACCTAGCCGAAAGAGAAGGAAAACTTCATACCTAACCCTGTGCCCACCCGTCTGGCCAGCGCGGCACAGTAGGCTAATTACCCTCCGCGTAAATGGAGGAGGCCAGTCTCAACAGTGGGACATCTATGGACTGAGTAGTGGTAGTAGTATTATTTACCATGTACAAAGTTCAGAAGACTGCTGTTCTACAGAGAATCTAGTTCTGTTCGTGTCTTAGTGTGCGTGTTGTCGCTGGGAGCATTTATCGATGTAGCAATGATGATGAAATATAGACCTCGCCAATCTTTATGGCTGCTCTGAATGTAGTCGCATTACGCTGCGCACAACACAAAATCAGGTATCAGCGGGAAGGGGGGCCGGGGGCTGGAGAGGCAGGGCAAGTCCGCGCGCACAGTTTTTCACCCGCAAGCGTCCTCGCCACCCGTGTGTTAGTGTGAGTGAGCTACGTTCGTATTGGTTATGAAATGTACGATAAGCAATTCGTACCCACGGCTACATTCAGAGCGGCCATAAAGATTGGCGAGGACTGTACTAATAGTTCACATTCTAATTCTATCCAGTCGTCCCGCGACCACGGACCCAGCAAGGTCTCTCAAACGTTGGGATTTAAATAAAAGAACGCACTCAGAACCATCAAGAAATCATCTCTTGCTGTGTGCAAAGTTTGTGAAAACCTAAGACAATAGAGAATCTAGTTTTAGCGATCACTGTTTGATGAGAATACTTGATGAATATGTAATGCATATACTCGTACGTGCACAATTCGACGAAACGCGATCCGAAATAAACAAACAGTAAACTCATAGTAGGAGCCAACATTTTAAGTAATTACGAATGAAACCAAAGCACCTTAATGTGCCACCGAAAAGAAACCAGAAACCATGCTATAGAGCTTTTGTTTAATACTGTTATGCAAGTCGACATTAGCGAACCCGGAATTAAAGAAACTGTGTTTGTTTATGAACGAAATGCATTTACACTTTCGCAGCATTTGTGGCGGTGTTTATATATTACGTTCTCTGTAAATTGAATAATGTTAACCCGTTGAATACTGAGAGGGTCGTAAGAGAGTACAAGAGGCCTATGGCTCCAAGAGAACCTTAAGAAGGTCAGCTATTTTCCCTCAATCAGATGGTAAATAGTATCTACGAATATGTGTTTAATCTGCGGTTATAATATTTGTCCAATGGTAGAATGGAAACATTAAATACACGTTTACTTTCAAATTAATTTAATCATGTTATTAGAGCTCATTTGAAAAGTACAAAAATATAATAAAATTTCTAATTTATCATTTGCCACTGGTGCGGCATGTAGTTCTACAGAGAATAGCCGGCAAGAAACTCTGTAGTTCCTTTTTTTAGAGATCAGCCCTCGTGTTAGCGACCAACCAGGTTGATCGCCAACCCTGGTTGAGGACACTGGTGCACCGCACCGGTTTAGGGAAACGGGCAGGGAAACTCTGAGGACAGAGGAGTCTTCGGAGCATCCAAGTCATATTTACTTGAAAATACAGAGGTAGGAAGCGAATTCCACTCCTTAGCAGCCCGCATCAAGAAAGAGGAAGCGAAACGCTTAGTGCGAATATGTGGAATTTCATGGATGAAGGCCCGCCCGGCATGGGTGATCCTGATCAGGTATGACTTTAACGGATCCTGTAGGCACAGCACAGTCAAGGGGGAACTTTTTAATGTACAAGCCAACAAAACCCTAGCAAAAGCACCTGTTCAAAAGCAAGAGGCTTAAGGCAGCCAACGCCCTCCTCAACCATATGGCAGGGAAGAGTACGACCCGCCATTCGTCATCACCACTGCCATGAGTTTTAAAGTGAGAATGATAACTCGAGCACCAAGGAACTCCATAATAAAAAGCATATAATAACGCCTTGGTTAGCTCTCACATACTCGTACTGTGTAAAACATCATCAAATTTAATTAAAAGGGTATTAGAATCATTGAAGAGTATTCTTCCTAAAAATAACTTCAGCTAATGACTTCTATTTGTCCATATGGTGATGGATTTAGAATACATAGTGTCACCGCTGGTGAGTCGTGCCCCTTTCAATAAGATGAAGGGTAACTAGCCTATTGTGCCCCGCTGGCCAGAATGGTTGGCTCAAGGTTTTGTATCAAGTTTTCCTTACGGTTAGGCCTTGTCATTACTTTTTGGCGGCTTTTACGACACCCTCTGGATGGAACGGGCTGGTGACACTATGTATTCGAAATGTGTCACCTCTAGCTCTCATGGAGGCAAATCAGCCTCCATGTAACTGGAGGAGGCCCGATTCAACAATAGGTCATCTACTCAAAATAAATTAAATTGTCATCAAAATAAAATTTTATTATACATGATAAGTGACAATTAATTCGTGATACGTCCTTCTACTTTAAATCAATTGGGGCCAAAATGATTATTAATATTAATATAATATAATTATAAAGTTTTACAGCTTTTTTTATTGCAACAAACTTGAAAGAGAGATTATAACTCCATATATATTTTATACCAGTTATCTTACTGTTTTGAACTTCAGATGAGGTTTCATGTTATGGTCTTCTTTTATTAAATCAGCAGCTCGTTCTGCAATCATTACTGTTGGAGCATTCGTGTTACCACTTGTAATAGAAGGCATGACACTAGCGTCAATAACCCTGAGTCCAGAAGTTCCAAAAACTCTTAGTCGACTATCGACCACGGCAGTATTAATATCAGTTCCCATTTTACATGTGCCTACCGGATGATGCAATGTACCGACTACACTTAAACAAATACATCTTAAGTATTCATCACTTTCCTTCGACAAATTGTTACAAGGTTCATAGTCAAAAATACCCAACTCAGCACCAATCGATTTAAAATATGTAGTGTTTACAATTTTTCTGAGCATCTTTATTCCATCGACGGCCGCATCTAAATCTCTTGAATCTTTATAATAGTCATAATGTATTTGTGGTTTATCAAATGGATTGTTGGAACTTAGGGAAATATTACCTCTAGTATGTGGATGAAGTAAAACTACGCTGAAAAAAAGTAGTGCTCGACCATCCATTTGCTTCAATAGCGATTCGGATACCGATTCCACATATTGCGAAACCAGGTATTCATCGTCCTTTCCTAATTTCATCCCTTTTTGTTTTTTCTTTACTAACATTAAGATATTTTGAAACAAAGGATACTTCGCATTTGGCTCGTTAGAGTAAAAAGCTGTTATATCTGGGTAAGGGTGATGCGCTAAATATCCTTGTCGATTATAAATGTATTGGATAGCTTCAAATAATTTCTGCCTTTCATTTTCTTCTGGTTCATTTGCTAAAATAGGTACAGGATTGAAGGCATGGTCGTGTAAATTTGCACCAACCATAGGTGAGTCTATAATTGGGATAATACATTGAGACGTAAGGTGTTCTTTAGGTCCTATCCCAGACAGCATTAAAATTTTGGGACTATTTATAGTACCAGCACTTAGAATTATTTCTTTCTTACTGTAAAGTCGTATAATTTTACCATGTCGGTATACTTCCACGCCATAGGATCTTAAATTGTGATCAACGAGAACTTTAGTAACGAATGAATTTTTACCGACTTTCAAATTCGGCCTTTTATGTGCAACTGTATTTAAGTGTCCTTTACAACTACTAGTTCTCATTCCTTCACTAGCTGTAGACCTAAATCTGCCACTACCTAAGTTATTGACTGAATTAAGATCTTCGACCGTTTTAAATCCTATTTCATTCAAAGATTTTAAAATGTTATCTATTAAATACCCCAATGTGGTGTTGTATGTATTCACGACCAGTGGCCCATTTTGACCATAGAACTCTTTGATTACTGGATTTTTCAACAAAGTTTTGTCTTGAAGACTTTCGGCAAGTTTAAAATACTCTGTCACTATAGTGGGATGCCATTCTATGTTGCCTGCGTCGTACCAATACTGGTAGTCATGAGAATTTCCTCTGACGTGCGCCATAACGTTAATGCTGCCGGACCCACCAAGCATTTTTCCTCTTGTCCAATTGACAACGCCATTCCGTAGTGCCTGACTATTGATTCCATTGTTAACAGTGGTGTAATTCCAGTCATATTTTGTTTTATAAAGTCTTAAGGCCCATCCAGGTACCTAGAAACAAATATTAGTTGTAAATTCAATTAGACGTTTTTGGTGGCTATTTCTGTATTATTGATTTTCGTTTTTGGTGGTTGTCATTTTATTTATGTGCTTAAAAAAGGTTTCAGTTCAGAGCCTATTTACAATAATTATCTATATTTTTGAACTGACTATTGGTTACACATCGGTATGTGTGATGGTTATTCTCATTCACTGTTTATGTATGGCTTGTTTGACAAATTCATTCACACATGGCGCCTAATATCAAATTATGGTAAATATACGAATACGATTAGACAAAATTTCTTACATCACTCTCTATTGGTGGATCATCACCTGCTTCTAGTAACAACACCTTCCAATTTTCTTCACTTAATCTATTAGCCAAAACACTGCCGGCAGTTCCTGCGCCCACTATGATAATATCAAATAATTCTTCATCTGAAACATAATATAATGTTTCTCTCAAAAATCTTTTTTTAAGACTTTGTATACAGAGATGTCCCTTACGAGATGTAGTGAAGGCATGCCACTGGCTTCAGAAGGAAAAGTGGGTGCGTTTTGCTATCTACCATTCTCAAAAGAACTCGGCACGCACATTATCCACCATCAGCATCATCATTCCAACCAAAAGACGCCCAATACTGAACATGGGCCTCCTCCAGGGTTTCCACCAAATGTCGGTCTAGAACTACCCACTTCCAAAATATTACACAATAATGCCCAGCATAAGGTTTCACATTCGTGGAATGGAATGGAACCCCAATAAAATTCAGCCCTTCTGGCATTGTTGAGAGACAAACATCTATTAATCAGCTACATTCATATTATTATAATGGTAGTAATAAATTAATAGTTACCATGGTGGTGACTGATTCTAAATCATCAATACATCATGTCATCCTGAGGGTGTCGTAAAACCCGACTACAGGGAACTATATTGCTGAAAACCCACCGCAAGAGAAGGAAAACTTGATACCAAACCCTGTGTCAACACGTGTGGAAACAGTTAGGCTAGTTAACCTCCATGTAAATGAAAAACAAACCTTGGAGATATGCATCTGGAGGCCAATCGTTGATTTTTATCAAGCATTGGGCAGCAGCAAAGAAGTTGATGGCTGAAGCAAATGTTTGAGCCGCTGCACCAGTTGCGCTTGCATAATTAGTACAACTAAAAATATCAAAAAGGAATGCAATAGATTATCTGTATTTAAAATATTTAAGTACAGTAACATACATACGTTTACAAAGAACAATCACTATTGACCGAAATAAAATAAAACTTTTTCAATTATAACGCATCCTATTAATATACTCGTAATAAATCCATATGGTGACGAAGGTAGAATGTATGTCATCAACCCATACCATCTTGAAGGTGTTGATAAGGAACGCAAGAGAACGAATACTTGGTACAAACCCTCAACCCGTCTTGCCACGATCAATCAAAATTACAAGGAAACATTTTGCTTAGTTGTTCTCGAAAGTTTGCATGGAGTACTAATCGATAATTTCGTTGTACCAGTAGGATTTTTTTACAATGTATAGTTTGATAATGCAAACTTAATAACTAAGCAAAATGTTTCCTTGTAATTTTGATTGTGACGAAAGTACGAAAGCACAAATATTAGTTACGGAGCTTGTAGGATTCACCATAATATGAAGACGGCCTATTTCCAATAGAAGACACATTTTTTTTACTTCAGAATAGGTAAATCGCTATCACTATCATCACTATCACTACATATTATAAAACAAAGTCGCTGTCGTCTGTCCGTCCCTATGTATGCTTAAATCTTTCAAACTACGCAACGAATTTTGAAATGTTTTTTTTAATAGATAGAGTGATTGCCTCGTTGGTCTAGGGGTTAGATGTGCCGCCTTTGGATCAACGGGTCCCGGGTTCGATACCGGTGTCGGGCAAGTGTCTTTGTCTAACCCAGAGGCACTGGCTCGGAGTCTGGATGTCATTCCTATCTATAATATGTATGTATTTACAAAAAAAAAATGTACATATTTAGTTTATCATCCATCTCGTTACCATAACACAAGCATTAAGTTGCTTAGCTTGGGACGAGATGGCGTTGTGTGAAATATCCAAGCATATTTATATTTATTCAAGATGAAGGTTCATATGTATAATACATGCAGAATATTGTAGAGACACACTGATAAATTTGGATGTTCATCATTGCACCTGCTGCGAAGCCGGGGCGGGTCGCTAGTACATTTATAAACAGAACTACTCCTTTCGGTATTCTCTGTTCCCCTTAATTCTGGTGATTATAGGGTTATTGTTACAAGCTGTACACGCTTTTTTTATTAATACGCTTTTATTAGCTTCGCTTGTATGTATGTAACGGAATCTTTGAACATGATTTTGACCCAGTTAAAAACGTTGGATTAACACGAAATTTGGCATACTTATTAAGGACCGATGACAATTCAATATTTTAAACATTTTGACCCGTTATTACTAATAGAATAATAATAATAACGGTGATCAAGGTGGAACACCGCTTTCGGTGCAATAGCTAATAGAGATGTAAATATCATAAAGCTATTGCTATATTTTTTTGTGATTATTTAGCAATAGCTTTATGATAAACCAACTAAAAAATAAATAATTGTTTAAAAAAACTAAAAAAATACGGTTTTATAGAAAATCGAACTAAAAAATAGAAAATAAATTTTAACGGTTAGCGCAGTGGTTGAGCGATCGACTGCAGCGCAGCATGTCGCGGGTTCGATCCCCGCACGGAAGAAATATTTGTACGACCTACAAGTGTATTTGTTCCGGGTCTGGGTGTTTTCTATCTATAATATGTATGTATTTACAAAAAAAAAAATGTATATAAGTAGTTTATCATCCATCTCGTTACCATAACACAAGCATTAAGTTGCTTAGCTTGGGACGAAATGGCGTTGTGTGAAATGACCAATGAAAAAAAAAAAAAATTTAATTAAAAATAGTGTCAGAAAAAATGATGTTATTGTAAAAAAAGTGTGGGGTGCTTTTCAGGATATTATCAAAATAACCCTTCTAGTCATATCTGTTCATAAAATATTTAAGTATAACTATTTATACCATGCACCCCACGCTTTCTTTACAATAAAATATTTTTTACTGATACTATTTTTAATTCCAATTTATTAAAATTTATTTTCTACTAGCGACCTGTCCCGGCTTTGCACGGGTGCAATTATGCATGTATTATACTTAAAAAACCTTCCTCTTGAATAACTCTATCTTTTAAAAAAATACCGCGTCAAAATCCGTTGCGTAGTTTTAAAGATTTATACATATGGATAGGGACGGACAGACGACACCGATTTTGTTTTATACTATGTAGTGATTATTTACTTCGATTTTCTATAAAAGCGTATTTTTTAAGTATTTTTTAAATATTATTTTTGTCTTAAGTATACCGGTTTTCTATTAATTTAATAAGCTCTAAGATACCTTAATTGTGAAATGGGCTGTTAACTTTTTAAAGGTATATCAAAATAAAACTACTTACCTGATCACCATTTTCGTTCGCACTTCTTATTGTATGATCAAAGAAGAAACATTAACGGACCGCGCAATCAATTTATTCAAATTGTGTCCAATTGTACTCGAATTCAGAAGTGTATTGTACACACTTGTACAATTAACGGACGTCAATGGCGTATGTAACAATTATTTTACATAAAATGTGTTAGTTAGCAAACTATAATGCTTCATCACTATCACTACATATTATAAAACAAAGTCGCTGTCTTCTGTCCGTCCATATGTATGCTTAAATCTTTAAAACTACGCAACGGGTTTTGAAGCGGTTTTTTTAATAGAAATCCATAACATCCATAACATTGTAGAGAAACACTGACAAATTTTTGAGGCTCATCATTGCACCCTTGCGAAGGTGGGGCGGGTCGCTAGTAGAACTATAAACAAAAACCTCTTCTCGCGTTTGTCTGTCGGGACAAAGACAAAAACTAGTTGTTGGATTTAAAAAAATCTTTCACAATTAGATTGCTACATTATCGCCGAGTAACATAAGGCTATATGCAAAGCCGAGATAAGTACGGGTTTAAAAGCCGTGCGAGTTAACCCACTCGCATAAGTTAGTTTAAACAATTTGTTCGAGTTTCATGGACATTTATGTAGCCTCCCCCCATTATGGAAGGTAATAACCAACTGTCCACGATGGCCAGACGCATAGGCACAGGGTTTCGTATTAAGTTTTCCTTCTCTTACAGCTAGGCGAGTTCTCACGACAATCTAGGGTTGGAAAAGGATGGTTTTTTCTAAATCCGTCACCATACGGGCAAAAATTGACAATTAGGAAAAAATTGTTCGAAGATTTCGTCTGTTCCGTTTACACACACACCCTTTTTGTCTGTATTAAAAACATAAATAAACATTCAGTATAATTACAATAATAAATAATGTAGTTAAAAAAAAATATATATTATGTGCTTACTGTGACATTCTTGGTATTTTTTAAATCCAGTGAAGTTGCAGGTTGGTTGCTTGTTCTGGAAATAAAATAGTTTTTCTGAATTTTAAAATCTACATTTCGTATAAAATTAATTTCGTTGTAATTGTTATACTGGGAACGTGTATCAACTCTGACTTTTCCTCGGCAATAGTCTCGACACCAATTTTAGTCTCTTAATCTTAGTGTATGTTAATTTTATTCACAGATAACGGCCATTACTGTATTTAATACAGTACTATAGCTAAAAAAATACGCACAGAAACCCCAAGAACAAACGTAAGTGACGGAGACTGTAGGGTTTACGATATGTCTATAAGTATGTATTTTTTTAAATAAACTGAACCCCGCCCAACGTATGGGTTGGTGACATTGTGTAGATATTCTAAATCCGTCACCTTACGGACTGTTTAAATGTAAAAAGTATTAATACATACATACATAATACAGTCACGAGTTTATGTGAACGCTTCCCAAGTCAAACAATTCGTGAAGTATGCACGAGGAATGTAGTTCTCGTTTCGTTCCATTATAGGCCGCAAAGCTGGCAGAAAACGCGCGAACTATGCTTTTTCCGTAAAAATATATCATGAGCGGCCAATGGTCTATGCATTTCGTATTATTAACAATGTTATCTATCTATATAAGTAAAAAATAATCGCTGTTCGTTAGTCTCGCTAACTCTCAAGAACGGCTGGACCGATTTGGCTGATTTTGGTCTTGACATATTCGTGGAAGTCAAGGAAAGGTTTCAAACGTGAGTAAATATGAAAAAACTATTTTTTTTAATATGCTTCATTTTTGTTCGAAAGTAAGTTGAAACATTCTGGAATTGTCATTCAGGTTTTTTATTTAGTTATTGATTCTGAGGCGTTACGAAGTTTGCCGGGTCAGCTAGTGTTATATAAAACTCAGCGCTCATGTTTTCTCCCTATACTTAAATCAAACTATTATTCGTTTAATATTGGCTTCAGTCCGATCCCATATAAATTGACATACCGTGTCACAAACTCATACTATCCCTAGGCTGTTGTAAGAGGTAAATAATGGAATGCACGAGGCAGATCACCTCACCTAGTCGCAAATGCAGAAAACATTGACACAAACCTAACCTGTCTTGCCTACCTGACACTTTAAACTTAATTCCCTCCATGAATTTGGAGGAGGCTCAACTTAGTAGATGGGCTGAAATAATGATGGCACAGCTGCCTCTACAAATAAAACTCAAGTTTTAAATCAGTCAATACGTTTTGTCGCTACGACATTTAATTTAAATTATCGTGTCGTACGTTGTTAAGGTAATGTTGTACAAAAAGTGAGGCGTGGGGTGTGCCGCGACGACATTTATAAATGGCGATCATTTGTCACACGCATCTGATTAAACTTACGGCAATAGATATACGATCTGAGGAATGTCGGAAAACTTACTTATCCGGCTGAAAAACGTTTACATAAGGTTACAGAAGCATATGTCTGTGGTGTAGCATTTAAATTACATAGTGTCCATCAACAACATCCACAAGGCACAGAACCTAGCCGCAAATGGAGGTAAAGTTGAAATGAAACCCTATTTCTTTGAAGTGAAAACTTCTTTTACATCACCGTACACAGATTTTTCCGTAGGTAGTAAGTAAGGCTGCTCCGTCGTCACGCTCCGAGGTGAAAGGCTCGATCGGTTGAACTCGGGACTGCCGAGTATACCCGAGCGATAAAGTACAGACAGCTGCTCTTCGCTGTTGTGTCGCTGTGTAGTACATTCAATACATACGTAATAATTGTCTTTATTAATTTAATAGTTATTATTAGTACTTAATAAAAAATATTTTGACAATTATTTGGTTAGTGTGTGGCTAGTTAGCGGTTTATCGTGCTAATATTATATTTTTTTAAGTTTCCGCGTTTTATGGTTTCACTTCTACCGGCACTCCCGGAGTGCACACCGTTGACTTGTTTTTATAGTTCTGGAACAATTTTATAGGTGGGCTCTTTAAGGACTAGGGTATGTGGGAGTCCACGGGCGCGAGAAGATGGTGAAATGCGCCCGGGTTTTTTTTTTTTTTGCCCGGCATTAAATTCTTTATGTACTTCCTCGCCGGCCACGGGGATGGCCAGCGAGGGGAGTGTGGGACTCTCCCCCATAGTGGGGGCCTACCCACTAAACCTCCCCGGGGTGCTCCAACTCGCGTCCTGTTGCGGCATTGTGGGATCTGATGCAGTGCTAACCCATCAATCCAGCGTGGCACAGGAGGACCAACTTCACAGTAAGTCTTTTAAGGGCTGAGAAGATGCATATTGAAAAATACTCGGCACTGCTTCTTTTCATAGACTCACTTCCAATAGCCTTGTTAGACCAACTGCCTTGTTCTAGGGTTTGGATATTTGGTTGGATTCCGGGATCGGGCAAATGTCATTGTCTAAACCTTACTTGTACTAAGCATACTGTTTGCGTTCATTAATTTCTTTTTTTACAAATCGCTCCCGCAGGGCATCGATTTTTACTATCACTACTTAATTATAAAACAAAGTCGCTGTCGTCTGTCCATTATTATGTATGCTTAAATCTTTAAAACTACGCAACGGACATTAAAGCGGTTTGTTTATAAGTATAATACATCCATAATATAGTAGAGAAACACTGATAAAATTTAGAGTTGCCGAGATTGCACAGTTAGTATTATAATAAGAAAAAACACTGAAGATGTCTAGTTACGCCTTGTGTGACAGTTTACTGTATCTATTCAATAAAATGTGTACCTATATATTAGCTTCACAAAAAACTTCGGTATCATTTTTACCTGTACAACGTGACTTGCCAACGTCTTAACTCCCGCAGGACTCTGTGTACGGAGATAAACTCAGCGGTACATTCAATTTTGTAACACTGAAAAGGTTTCAAAGCGTATTTTCTGAGGTTGAAAATATATTTTTAATATTAAATCTGAAACTATAAAGTCCTTGTTTATACTTAGAGATCTAGCTACTAAGCATACACATACATTCATATTAAGTTATCTAATCCTCTCCAGGGGTTTGGTTCCTTAGTGGTCATAAATACAGTTCAACTACTTCTACTACTCAATCTATGGGTGGCCCACTCTTGGGTCGGGCCTCCTCCAGTTACATGAAGGGAAAAAGCTTTCCGACCCACGCTGGCCAGTCGGGTTGGCACAGGGTTTCATATAAAGTTTTCCTTCTCTTGCGGATTAGTTTTCGGCCTTGTCATTTACTATAGTCGACTCCAACGAGACAATGAATAGGTTCATCACCACACGGTCAAAAAACATATATTTTTTTTTACAAAAAAACGTAACCCCTGCAGTACGTTTTAAATAACCTGTGTCGCGGGGGCAGTTTACAAACATGAAATTCACGAACACAAAAGACACCCAGACTCTGAGCAAGTGCCTCTGGTTTACTCAAAGACACTTGCCCGGCCCCGGAATCGAACCCGGGTCCCCGTGATCCAAAGGTACATCCAACCCCTAAACCATAGAGGTAGTCTCTTAAATTGCAAATTATAATTTAACACCCAAACTTATCATACGTCCTAATGATGCATGAATTAAACATTAACTCATAATATCTGTTCTAGATTATTCGAAAACAGGTGGCTTCGAAATATACCGCGTAATAAATTACAAAGTCGGCAAGAGATTCTAGCTCAGTCGCTATTTGCAAAGTGCAACTTTTAATTAAAAAAACGTCATGCAAAATATGGAGATTAATTTGGTTTTATTCCATCCGCGTATCAAAAATGTACTCTTACCACGAGATTCGGTTGGTTTTTGTAATACTATTACTTCTCATCATCATTCATCATTTCAGCCAAAAGACGTCCACTGCTGGACATAGGCCTCCCACAAGGATTTCCACAAAGGCCGGTCCTGGGCCGCCTGCATCCATCATTTTCCGACGACCTTAACCAGGTCATCGGTCCACCGTGTGGGAGGCGTACCAGCACTGCGCTTTTTTCGCGTTGGTCCTGCGCGCTATGTGCCCTTTCCACTGCCACTTAAGTTTGGCAATCCTGTGGGCTATGTCGGTGACCCCAGTTTTCCTGCGTATCTCCTGATTCGATCTCGCAGGGAAACTCCGAGCATAGCCCTCTCCATTGCCCTACTTCTACTCAGCGCATAACCCACTGAGTCGGGCCTCCTCCAGTTACATGGAGGGTAATAAGCCTACTATGCCACGCTGGCCAGACGGGTTGGCATACGGTCGTATCAAACCTTCTCTTACGGCTAGGTTTTTGTCCTTGTCATTTCCTTCTGTCGGGTCTTACGACATCCTCTGACTGAAAATCCTCCAATCTCTATATATAAAAATGAATAGCTGTTCGTTAGTCTCGCTAAAACTCGAAAATGGCTGGAGCTATTTGGCTAATTTTGGTCCTGAAATATTCGTGTGAGTCCAGGGAAGGTTTAAGAGTCTAGAGAAAACATTGATATTGTAAGTAAAATAATACAAACAACAATTTTATTTTCCCATACAAACTGTTACCTGTCAAACATTTGACGTTCGTCCCGACGGTTCGCTATTTTTGGCATAATTACTTTTTTCTTTTTTAATTACGTTAAATAAGGGATTGGAATCGATAAGAAAAGGCGGTATATTAATTTATTATTAATTATTCCAATTCGAATTCAACATTCATAGTTCAGACAGGACAACGTCATAATTAGCCTACTGTGATACGCTGGCGACACGGGTTTGCACAGGGTTTCCTGTCAAGTTTTCGTTCTCTTGCAGCCCATTTGCCAGCTCTTACAGCACCCTCAGGCTAAAATGGGGTGGTTACATGGTATATTCTAAATCCGTCACCATACGGATATAGAGTTTGGGTATCGCTGTTCAACGCGGGAATGCGTCCAGTCTTTTGGGAACTCTATCTTGCGACAACTTTGCGCATTTGTATAAATTGTAATTTTTTTTTTTAAGTAAAAAGTTATATTTTTATTAGTGTATGTTGACGCATTTAGATAACATGGCATCACCATCACATTCCAGTTCTGAGTGTGTCGTAAAAGCTCAAAAATGGAAATGACAAGGCCGGAAACCAATCCGAAAGGGATTGAAAACTTGAAACGAAATCCTGGGGCAACCCTGGTCAACATGGCATTGGTTGTGTAGAAGTAATAGTAGTACAATATACTTCTAGTATATTTTTCAAACTCAAACTCAAAAGGCACTTTTACTTAGGTTTCATCACAAAACTCTTATAAATCGTAGAAGAAAAATATTTATAAATACCATTTTAATCTTTCATTTCCCACACTAGGTGGTAGTCTCCACACACACATATCAGTCGTCATACCTGCATTCACACCTTATTACTTTTTATAACGTAAATTTAATGTATAATCTTTCATATTTGAATTTGTATTGTATTCCTGATTATTATATTAGTGCATGGACGTATAAAATTTATTTTTAAATAACGTATAATAATTTTTTTTATACGTCCATGTATTAGTGTCATTTTAAATTTTCTTCAAACTCATTGCATTGTTACAAACCTACCCTCATTTACTAACAAACTTTCGAGTTTACTATCAAAGTGAGTCCCTGAAGCAGATTAAATTAATTCAGAAGCTACCGTATGTTTACACTACGTGATCCGAAGGTAAGGGACTTATAACATACAGAAGCACTTTAAGTAATTATTTTGCGATCCCGTGTGTTTTGCATTGCGCCGCATTGTTAACTTATTCTATCTCTTAAAGTATATTTTTAGGATTCTAACATTGAAATTGGAATAAACGAGGAATTAATGCATCTTGAGTTTCCGAATAAAATCCTGTATTAAGGAGAGGTTTTTCAAACTGCGGCGATAGGTAAATAAAACCATGCATTTACGCCGCCCATTTTTCCGTTTATTAGGAGAATTTTATATTAAGTATCTTTCTTTGAACCTAAAAAATAATAAACTAAGTTTAAAGGTTTTGATTTTTATTTCTGTTTTCTCAGGTCACTTTCCTTTATTACGCTTGAAGAGATCGATGGCTGTCACATGCGTCATACTTGTGAACAGGTGTGAACGTTTTATTCATGTTTATTTAACATCCAACCCCTAGACCAACGAGGCAATTTCAAAAGTATATTATTCGTAACTTAATAAATATCATAGAAACCTGTTCAGTTGTTTGGTATAAAACTTGAAATAAGTAATCAAAATTAAAAATCGTTATTACAGTTTCACTTGACTTTGTAAGTTGGTAGGCTCAAGGTTATATTTCCGTATGCGAAAAAACAATCAAAAACATTTACGAATTGTTCGGAAACAAATTCTATTGTTGTAGTTAAGCTTAACGTAATTCTAAAACTTGTTTTAAATACTACTTTTTATTTGCATGCTGATTATTAGTTAAACTAAAACGTATAAGATGTTTCATCACTATCACTACATAGTATAAAACAAAGACGCTGTCGTCTGTCCATTTGTATTATACTATGTATGCATAATATTGTAGAGAAACATTAATAAATTTATATGTTCATCATTGCACCCGTGCGAAACCGGGGCGGCTCGCTAGTTATTAAATATTTCATTGCCATGCACTAGTTTTGACCTGTATCGCAGGGACAGCTACACAAATTATAGACTTAGAGCAAGTGCCTCTAGTTTTACCCAAAGACTGGAATCGAAACGGGAACCCGTAATTTAAAGGCGGCTCATCCAAACCCTTTTTTTTTTCCCTAGGGCAACATTGTAGTCAGCAATTATCTTATTACTAGCTTTTGCGCGCGGCTTTGCCCGCGTGGGCTTTGAAACAGTGCATATTTTTTATGAACATAAAATCGGTTATTGTGACTAAACTATGATAGTTAGATATGTGCTCTCACGGACTTTTTTGTAGATCTTTATAAGACCTACAAATCCGTAATAGAAAGTACATCATTTTGTTCTATTGTCAATAGTTTTTGCAGCGCACGCATAAATAGGTTTTCGATTTTACACCTTGGTTTACAAAATCGCAATTTTCATACGGATCCCTAATTCTTTTGAAAATAAAATATAGCCTATAACCTTTCTCGATAAATGGACTATCTAATACTGAAAGATTTTTTAAAATCGGACCAGTAGTTCCTGAGATTAGCGCGTTCAAACAAACAAACAAACAAATAAACAAACAAACAAACTCTGCAGCTTTATAGATTAGTATAGATTTACTTAGCATTTGAATCCTGCTGGATATTACTTTAATGGAGTCCTTCACAAAGCATAGGTTTAGTTGTACTAAAAATCGAAAGATAAAACCTTTTTATCAAAACAAGTAAAATGACTTCAAAAACTACTTTAAATTCATTAAAATAAAAAACACAACGCTTTTCTTTTCTGTATTCTTAACAGCCAAGTTGCCAAAAACAACTTATCACGGAATTCCAGCGATGAATATTGCAACAACGAGTGAGAGTTTATGAATATTTTTTGACTTCGTTATGTTCCCTTCTCCCATCAGCGACGTGTTTGAATTAAAACACCCTCTAGCCTTGTTTTTTTCATAACAAAAGTAAATATTATTTGTGCAGAAAAAAGGCGAACGCTTTTCTCTTTGTTTTGACTTTTTAAATAGGTAGACGAAAAAATTGCGTTTTAGGACCTTTTGCAAAGCTACACGGAACAATTGCTGTGCTTTTATCTGAATGCAAAATTATGCATGCTTTTAGTGAAATCTTTTTTTTCCCGAGAAATAAGTTGAGTTATGATTCTGACGGGATTTATATATTGTTAGAGTGTTCGTTATGGTTTTTTTTGTTGAAGTGCACAGAGGAAAGCATTATTTTAATAACATAAACACAATGAAGCCTTTGAGTGAGTAGGCAAAAATGGTATGTTGAAGTATTTCAGATAATGTTTCATAAGGTCCTATGAAGTTAGCGTGGCGTGTCGTAGGCCAAACCCGATGACAAAAACATAAAAAAAAAACATTTAGAAAAAAGAAAAATATAAAAAAAACATCTCAGCTCATAAATGACTCACTACTGAGTCGGGCCACCTCCAAATTCATAGAGGGAAATTAACCTATTGTGCCATGCGGGCAGAGAGGTTGGCGCAGGGTTTGTATCTTTCCGCGCCCCGCGGGTCCGACATAACCCTGCTGGCGTATAGCGGTCGGGTATCAATGAGGATTTCCAACGTAAAAAAAGGGTTTGTATCAACCTTTCCTTCTCTTGCGGCTAGTTAATCTTCCTCTTGCGTTCCATTAGTCAATTCTCACGACACTCTCTGGATAGTGTGGGTTTTTTTTTAACGAAACCCCCTGCACTAGTTGTAGTAATGCATATAACCTGTATCGCGGGGGCATTTTACAAACATGGTAATTCACGAGCACAAATGACACCTAGACTCAGAGTGTCCCTGGTTTAGACAAAGACACTTGCCCGACCAAGGAATCGAACCCGGGAGCCATTGATCCAAAGGTGGATTTTGCTGATAACTAATTTGATATTACGTGTGGTCACGGATTTAGAATAGCAAAAAAGTCGCCAACCCTAAGGGCGTTTCGCCAACCCTAACGCTCGTAAGAGGTTTAAAGGTAAGAGAAGAGAACGAAAATTTTAAAAACTCTATGCCAACCCTATTGCCGTTGTGGCATAGTAGGCTAACCACCCTCCATGTAATTGGAGGAGGCCCCACTAAGCAGTGGGTCATGTATGGGCTGGCCACGCTGGCCAGACGGCTTGGCACAGGGTTTTGACAGAGACAGAGAGACACTCTCAGGACGGAATGGGGTGTTGGCTCTATATTTTAAGTGCCGTGGTGATGAAGGTTAAACTAGTGAGTTTTTGTTTAGCAATTACTTGAATGCCTTGGACCCTAGGCTTGCGTGATGAAAGCAACGCCAGGGTCTAAGATGGAGGAGGCAATTGAAGCATTTCCTTCAATTGAAGCCTTCCTTTCCCGTCGGGCACCGGCTCTCACATACACACAACGACGAAACAGTAAAACTGCTTGGCGCTGGACTTACCTGTGAGGGTGGTAGCTAGCCGGAGGGACCATTACATCCTACCACCAAGCAAAAGTAACAAGTTACAGTTACGGAGTTAGAAATAAAACAGACAGTATATTGCACATTACTTTATTATTAAATCGATGTCCGACATAAAAAGTTTACTGTATACAAGATGAGTTTTTTAATTTTTTACAATTAAAATATTGACTAACGCGCTTCGGATTGCATTCAATCAGTCATTTTAAAAATATACACATGTTATCACTCGACCGTGTCAATAAGTACGCTTAACATAGACTCTTATAACAAATAGAAAGGAACACTTTTTTAAAAAGCTTTATTACTTTTCTTCTTTATTTACATTATTGATAAACTCTTTGATATGAGTTAACTTTTTAATAAGATTGAAACAATATTTATTAATTGTACACACTAAAAGATTAAGGGTAAATATTTCAGTACGCCTGCAAGGTACTGGCCCAACCACTATACTAAAGATGTCAAAGGAAATTTCATCGTCATTTATGGCGGAAAACTGAAAACACACGGTCACATACACGGAGACAGTTTGTCTTTCGAGTTGTTATGAAATACGCTTAGAACTGTGCGCCTATACCTATAGTTTAATTCTATTTCGAACAATAAAAAAATGTCTCAGCAGCGCCGACACCTCAGATATCAGTGTGTTTTCACCTATAAAGAAACAATGATTTATATTTTTGTTTTAATAGCCGATGCATCACTCAAACTCTACTTTATCCGTAGTGCATGTGTGTAAATTAGTTATGCTTTTTAAGACAAGAAAATGTGTGAAGTTAATTTATTTATTTAACACTTTTTTGTACTTTAAATACTATAAACATAAAACATAGTTCGAAAGTAACAAAGTACATTTAGTTGTGACTAAAACTAAATTCGTAATTCTTTTGGGTTTTTTTACACCCTGTGTATAACACATCCAATGTTTACCACTAGCTACGCAAAATATGTTACT
Organism: Clostera curtula; assembly: GCA_905475355.2. Classification (NCBI taxonomy): domain Eukaryota; kingdom Metazoa; phylum Arthropoda; class Insecta; order Lepidoptera; family Notodontidae; genus Clostera; species Clostera curtula. The sequence goes on along the minus strand of FR997806.1, from coordinate 13,606,414 downwards.
TACATACAAAACTATGCCATTAGTTAATACAAACCAACAAATTTCCGCTACCAAGAGGCTAATTATAATAAATATTTGGACTCACTACACAGTCGAGTATTTAGTTTCATAACTCAAATAAAACGTGACATTCACGCAATAACACGCTCTCATTAATCTATGAAATAACTGGTAGACACAAAAAGCGCTGCTTTTAAACGAATGTTCTGGAATCTTCTAGAATAGAATGTTCTCGAACAATCATGTCTTTAGATTACTACAAGTCATTGCCAGTGGACTTGTAACGTCGAATACATAGTGACACACACCTATTTTATAATTAGGGAGTTCAACTATTAGAATTTTAAGAAGAAAAACGTATTATTGGAATTATATGTGTATTCAGTATCCAACTAAAAAAAAAACAACATGCTAAATTTAAGGCCGGGAAAGTATTCTCACGGGGCTTCTTTAAAACTCCTGCAAATGTGTAATATGGAGAAAAACCTAAATTATCGAAAAATATTTATGAACATTACATTCAATTATACAAAATTAAACTTAACACACCACAAACTAAGTCTAATACCGTCTGAACCAAACTTTCGTTCTCAAAAGGTCAACTATAACATAAAGTTGCACTAACAAGGTTCCATATCTCAAATTACAATAGACCATCCAACACGTTGTCTTTCTGTGTCTACAGTTGGCAAACTGTCAGTACAATAGGTAAGTTTTCAATTAATATCACAGTTTCCATATTAAAAGTAGGACATTACAAACTTCTACGTTGAGTAACATATCACTGCAGTGTATCAAATATACAGGGTGTAAATAAACTCTATAGCCATCCAAGTGAGTTAGTCAAAAAAAGCAGTTCAGTGTTTAAAATGTTTTTCTATCTTAACTTATGAGTGAGATATTGACATTTGCCTAAGCAGTGTTATTTTTAACCCCCGACGCAAAAAGAGGGGTGTTATAAGTTTGACGTGTCTGTCTGTCTGTCTGTGGCACCGTAGCTCGCGAACGGATCAAGCAATTTCAATACAGTTTTTTTTGTATGACAGGTGAGTTACGGGCGAGTGTTCTTAGACATGTTTGATGAAAATCGGTTTACTCGTTTAAAAGTTATAGGGGTTAAAGTGGGGAAGAATAACCGAATGTCTGCAAATATAATCGAGTGGGGTCTCAAATGAAAGCGTATCACATGCACATTACAAAATAATATGTTCCGTGAAAATCAGTTGAGCCCTGAAAAAACTCTGGGGGTAAAAGGGGGGGGATACCCAATATATATAAATTATATTTTGAAACTAGTGGCCCACCCCGGCTTCGCCCGTGCAAAGCGGAGGTGGTTTATACATATAAACCTTCCTCTTGAATCACTCTATCTATTAAAAAAAACCGCTTCAAAATCCGTTGCGTAGCTTTAAAGATTTAAGCATACATAGGGACGGACAGACGGCAGCGACTTTGTTTTATACTATGTAGTGATAGTGATGAAAATATTTCCTTTTTTAATATAGATAATAAATATCCTTGGACATTCCACACGCCATCTCGTCCCAAGCTAAGCAACTTAATGCTTGTGTTATGGTAACGAGATGGATGATAAACTACTTATATACATTTTTTTTTTGTAAATACATACATATTATAGATAGAAAACAACCTGACCCGGAACAAATACTTGTAGGTCGTACAAATATTTCTTCCGTGCGGGAATCGAACCTGCGACATGCTGCACAGCAGTCGGACGCTCAACCACTGCGCCAACCGTGTCGTTATGGTTCTACAGAGGCCTTCACTCATAAACTCGTCTCCCCGAGTGGTTGTCGGTTCTTCTAGAAATATGACCAGCCTAATGCCAGTTCAGTTTGCTATATCTCTGAGCTACGTCTGTGACTTTAGCCCTCTGTCGGATAGTCTGGTTGCGAACATAAAATAACTTCTCATTATCGACCAGTTGTATATTCCAGTGAATTGCTAAATATAATATCATCTGGGGTGTCGTAAGACGCGACTATAGGACCCCAAAAAGCAGTGCATCTAGCCGCAGGAGAAGATCAACTTGATACAAATCCGTCTTGCCCGCAGGAGATGCGACGTAGTTGTCATTTATGGGCTATAATTCCTTGTTTTTATCATAGTTGTCATATTATGGTTGTCATATTTTGTCCTGTGTAGTCTATGCTTGAATTGGTGAACTAGAAATTATTCAAAAATATTCAGAACGTAAACGCAAAACAATCTTTTCTTCAAGCTCCCATTTACATCAAGATTCCTAATGTGATACCCTGCAGCAATATGAGTGAACCTCAATTCCGTGATCTATATACACTTCACTACACCACTAGAAACAGTAAGTCCTAGATACGTCCGAGCACTGGCCTTTGTCTTGTTGTCACCCAAAGTAGTACTGAGCATTAGAATAGCGATATAAACTCCGCGTATTAGGGTCCGTTTCAGTTTGTATTTGAACTCTTGGCAACGTTTTCACTGCCACCCCACGACCGAGGGTTCCATGCGGCATAGTCCTGAGAGGCATTTCTATGGGAAACTCAGCTATCTGTCCATACATGTTAGTACTTACATGGGGATACGTATTAGGTACAGGTCGACCAACGTACTTATTGATCTTAGGGCTAAGAGCTACGCTGGAATATTGTATGTCTTGCTTGATACCGGAGTCTATAGAATCTACGGGTCCAGATAGACTGGTTATATTTATATCGTTGTCGACTTCCGATATGCTGTCGTTGAAGCCGTTAGGGATTTCTGTGGTGGCAGAGACGTCTGGACCTTTAGGTTGCGCAGATTTTTGCCTGTGCATGATACATCTAATGCTGCCGATGATGATGCAGAGGAGTAAGACTATGGCGACGCCACCAATGATGTACACGTACATGATGTCGAATCGATCTGCGGACAAAATTAGTGTTAAATACGAATTATACAGCAACCCGCCCCGGCGTCGCACGGGTGCAATGATGAACATCTAAAAAACCGCTTCCAAATCCGTTGTGTAGTTTTAAAGATTTAAGCATACATAGGGACGTTTTTCTTATGGGTTTAATAGTATATTTCATTACAAGTGCGGAAAGACTGTCATTACAACGAGTTCCGACAAATGTCTACCCGAGCCGAGGCGCAGCCGAAGGCGAGGGTTGACAGTCGGAACAAGTTGCAATGACGGTTCCGCACGTGTACTGAACGACTATTTTTAATACAGTTGCGAAAAAATGAAGCAATTTAATAAAATATTACAAACACAATAAACTCAACTAACTAATCATTTCTGAAAAATGGCGCCGACCGTAGAATATAAGCAGGTTTTTTTTTCTTCACCCATTCTGGTAGGCAAAAGGAACAATGCCCATACAGCCAAGTCTTCAGTAGAATTTTTTTATTGATATGAAATGAAATTTAATTAGATGAAATAAAACACATTCAATCAAATCATTAAATCTGATATTGAAACAAATTTGTACGTAGTTTCTTTTTAGAAATATACGTATTTGCATGAATCATAAAAACTACTATGATTTTTTTTAGTAAAAACTTCATGGTTGGTTTTTCCTTATAATAGACATTATTTTGACAGTTGGGAAAGAAAACGCACTAGTGCGGGAATGGTAAAGAAAAAGCACGCGTGTGTAATAGCCCACTTCCCGAACGCTATACGTCCCTGTAATATGCCACTTTTTGAGCAACTGTATTAAAAAAGTAATTCCAAGCCCATATATGACCCACTGGTCATTTATGGTCGTGTCGCGCTGGCCAGATGGGTATGCCCAGGTTTTCATATCAAGTTATCCTTCTATTGCGGCTAGGTTGTCAGCCGTATCAATTTCTTTTATCGGCTCTTACGTCACCCTCGGGATGAAATGGGGTGACGACACTATGTATTCTAAATCTGTCACCACACACGGAATAATAACACTATAATTTGTAAGTTCGTCATCTTGCAGATACACTAAGGTTCTTCACTACATAGTATAAAACAAAGTCGATGTCGTCTGTCCGTCCCTATGTATGCTTAAATCTTTAAAACTACGCAAAGGATTTTGATGCGGTTTCTTTTAATAGGTAAAGTGATTGAAGAGGAAGGTTTATTATGTATAATACGTCCATAATATTGTAGAGAAACACTGATAAATTTAGAGGATCATTATTGCACCCGTGCGAAGCCGGGGCGGGTCGCTAGTAAGTGATAATCAAACTACACACTAGTCCGAACCAAGAACATGTTTAAACAAGACTCACAACTAACAAGGCAGAGTTATTAATTCACTGTACTACATATATTCCTAAGCTCGAACCTCGCAACAACCTCTGATCTGCAGAGTTATCTTGCAGCTACAAATAATAAGTACCCATATAAATTATCTATGTGTGTAATAAGCAAGCACAGTTTTACGACAGTCAGCTTTGCTGCCCGCTTTCTACTGCGAAAATAGAAGCACATCTTCCATTATAATAAGCGGAGCGGAGTTAAATAGTTTGGATTAATAAAGATAAGGATTCTAATTCAAATTGATCCAGTTTTCAGACAATGTTGCACGCTAAATTCTTGTTCTGCTAAATTCTCTATCAAACTAAGAAAAAAAATATTAAATTAATCAATAAAATCTACCAGTGAATAAATTTTATGTTTAACTAGCTACACCCCGCGACGTCACCCGCGGTACGACAATAACCTCGGTTAACATGAGCCGCTAGTATATAGTAATAATGATTTAGTTACGTTTTAGCTAGAAAACGTTTGTATGGGAAAAAGAAAAAGGCTGTTTTTAGGGGGTTTCCGGCAATTATTCGATTTTTTCTCGCCGTAAAAACCATCCTTGATCTACAACGAACATTTCAAAAAAAGTATTGGGCAAATTGATCCAGGCGTTGTTGAGTTATGCGGTTACCAACACATTTTGCGATTCATTTTTATATTATACTAGTGGCCCGCCCCGGCTTCGCCCGTGCAAAGCGGGGGTGAGTTATACATATAAACCTTCCCATTGAATCACTCTATCTATTAAATAAAACCGCTTCAAAATCCGTTGCGTAGTTTTAAAGATTTATGCATACATAGGGACGGACAGAAGAATGCGACTTTGTTTTATACTATGTAGTGAAGATAATTTCTAATTCGAACTCAACCCACAAAATGTATACATGCAATTCGATAGAGAGAAATTAACCTACTGTTTTTGTTCTAGGCACGTTGCCACGAGGCTAATATGTAAAATGCTGTTTTCTGTGTATGCGTTTCTATTTACTTTTTGCGTACTAGTACTACTCAGCCCATAGGAGATCCACTGTCGAGTCTGGCCTCCTGCCACGCTGGCCAGAGGAGTTGGAACACAGTTTCGTATCAAGTTTTCCTTCTCTTACAGCTAGGTTATGGGCCTTAAAAATCCTTTTGTCGGCTCTCACGACTCCCTTAGGATGGAATGGAGTGGTGACACTATGTATTCTAAACCGGTCACCACACGGAGGAAAAAAAAATGTCATGCTTATCAAGTTTAGAGGATTCGCTCATCCACTAATGGAAGACAAGCTATAAGGCTCCGGGCACGAAATTTGCGACGGGCGGAGCGATGGCGGCAGCGGAACAACGGCGATGTATACAAAAGCACAGTATAGCGATGGGCTCGAAACGGGCGACGGCGGAGCGGGACGATCGAGCAATGCACGGGAGGCGCGTCGCCCCGCTGCCGCCTTAAAGCTCCGTCGTCGCGCGTTTCGTGACCACAACCTTAGTCGTATAATAAATTTCCGCACGCCGTATTACCGGCATAACACTTATCTCTGTTTACACAAGAGAAGTAATTATGCATATTGCTAACTCCTTTAAGTAAACTGCCTTAAATTACTGCGGTATTCGATACAGGAGCTTGCAGTAACTAATTGTGTTCAGTCATAATTTAGTTCTATGTAAGCGGATAGATGTCGCTAAGCTGAGTGTGTACGCGATATAGAAATTTACGCAGGTAATTGTTAGTAGCAACTCGTCTTAATTATAATTCTCAGTCCTGTACCGGGTCCGAGTAAATAGTCCATGCCTGGACTAATCTGCGGGCCTTTTTGGAACTTTCTTCCTACAAAACATTCTTTCTTACACCAGATTGTGTTTCGGAAGTTATGTGTTTAAGTTTGGTTATGTATTTGCTAGGAGGAAATATTTAATATCCGTTTAGTAATGAGGTCAGAGCTGCACGGAGTATTAGCTTTTATCAAGTGAGATTTGAACCTCTGAGAAAAGCTCCTTTATATTTGTTTGGAGTGAGCTACTCTGAAGAACTGTTCAAACTCAAAAGCAACTATATTTACGTAGGTTTTATGATAAAACTCTTATTAATCTTCATATTTATAACTAGCGACCAGCCCGGCTTCGCACGTGTGCAACGATGAACATCTACATTTATCAGTGTTTCTCTACAATATTATGCATGTATTTATACATATAATGTCTTCTTCGTCGTCTTGAATCACTATATCTATTAAAAAACCCGCTTCAAATTCCGTTGAGTAGTATTAAAGAATTAAGCATACCTACATAGGGACGGACAGACGACAGCGACTTTGTTTTATACTATGTAGTGATAGCGATAGTGATGATACCATACCATTATCATCTTACGGCCTTTGTCCATGAATCCTTCGGATTACCACGCCACCTTAACCAGGTCGTCGGTTCACCGTATGGGAGCCAATGATGTTGTAACATCATTGATGGGAGCCATAACAGGAATGCGCTGGGTAAGTTTTGATAGAAAGAAGAACCCTTACTCTAGGCAAAAGGCGTTAATCAAAAACCAGTAACCCTAATTTTATCAAATGCACTTGGGCCGTCCCGGAATAGAACCGGAGAGTCGTAATCCAAAGGTGTGCTATAGCGTGCAAAAACATAATTACCATCGTTAGGTAAGTGATGCCTTGGGGGTGACGCAGAAGGATCGTCTCTACTGATGCTGGAGACATTAAGGGTTGTGGTCATGGACGGTCTTTGAGGTGGAACTGCTGCAATCGCTGGCGCTTGTGGAACAGCCGACTCCCCCCACCACCGGTCACCAGACTCGTCTGAAAGAAAATAGTTCTTGAAAATATTGTTCAGCAGACGGCTTTTTTTTTCAGGTAACCTGTATTGCAGGGGCAGTTTACGAACATTACATCACGAATACAAATGACACCCAGACTCAGAGCAAGTGCCTCTCGTTTACACAAAGACTTGCTCGGTCCCGGAATCGAACCCAGGACCCCGTGACACAAATCATCACATTCCTTAACTTTTCATTCATTGTAGTAGATATCGGTCTAACCGGATTTGCTTTACTTTTCATATTCACATGGAGCGATTGCTCATGAGGCATATCTACTCCGAGACCCACATAGGTAATCATATGGTTAGACCAACTGTCAGTTTTCACGTCATATTAGAGTGAGCCCGCAAACGCAAATAAAGAAATCAATTCCATATCTACTACTACTACGCAGCCGATTTCATAGGTTCATTGTGTCACCACCCCATTTCATTCTAAGGGTGTTTAACTTTAAGTAAACTGCCTTAAATTACTGCGGTATTCGATACAGGAGCTTGCAGTAACTAATTGTGTTCAGTCATAATTTAGTTCTATTTAAGCGGATAGATGTCGCTAAGCTGAGTATGTACGCGATATAGAAATTTACACAAGTTATTGTAAGTAGCAACTCGTCTTATAGATAGTAGTAGACAACAGGGAATGGCAAGGCCGAAAACCTAGGTGCAAGAGACGGAAAACTTGATACTAAATCCTGTGCCAACCCGTCTGGCCAGCGTGGTACAGTAGGCTAATTAATTATCCTCCATGTAGTTGGAGGAGGCCCGACTCAGCAGTAGGTAATTTATGGGCTGAGAATTAGAAGAAGTAGTATGTTTTCGCGATTAGACTTTTTAAGGGATTCAACGGGTGTATATTACAATATTAAAATAGTTTATTTAAAAATTAATAACATTAAAATACTTAAAAACACTAGACTAAGAACAAACATTTACTAAAATAACTTAATAAATAACCTACTTAGAAATAAATATTTACAAATTATATAAATGTGCCAAACCACTGTCGCAAGGTAGGGTTCCCAAAAGACTGGCTGCATTCCCGCGTTGGATAGCGATACCCAATCTCTGTGCGAGATATGAGCCAGCCTTTTGTTCCCCTGTGACCTCAATCAGCCTCCTTGACAAATCCGAGAAGACTTGATGGGCACCCGGGCCCCACGGTCCCAACGTCTCTACAGCAAACGGCACAAATAAACAACTACTATCTAGTGTGTTATATTTGCGCCGTTTGTGAGATTCGGCTGAAAAAGCGGCACTTCCAGCCTCAACAGCTGTCCCCGGAAGGTGTGACGGCGCTAAAGTATCGACACATGTTGCATCCCATACTAAGGGCCGTCCCATCTTCCAAGGAATTAATGTCATACCATCCGGTCTCTTACCGTCGTCACGGACCAGCCCAGTTGGTTCCAAAGCGGCAGGTACATTGGCGGTGGTAAAAGCCCTACGAATGATATCGTTGATACTAGCGTGCCGATTAATTCTGCCAGCACTACGAAGACATGACAGACCATGGTGCCCGAGAGCATCGACGAGGTCACCACAGCGACAGTGGTGGGGTACTACGCACTTCGCTCCGATACGAAGACAAACAGCTAAACGAAATGAAGTGGAATCCATTAGTGTTCCGATATTGGTAGAAGGAAGGGCCTGCAACCATACACCTGACTCCCATTGACTAACAGCTAGGAGACGAGCCTTTTCCACGCGTGTCTCAGCCGTATTAATTAAATATGATTGTAGCTGTTTACTGAGAGGTTCGTCCCACTGCTTTTGTGAAGACGGATTAATAGGCGTACATGTGTTCGGACAAGCATTGCGCCAAGAATTTGTAGCTTCCTCTATATCCGATATTTCTGTTTGTGCATGAAGAGGTGCCAAAATCTTATTGATTAAATTTGTGTTTCCATGTACTGAGGATAGAAAAGCGGGTAAAGCTACACTGGATATTTTTCTGATTCCAAGTCCGCCAAATCTAATTGGCAGTGACAATTGTAACCAGGAACGCTCGTCTAAATTCCCGACGTTAATGGTCTCGCAAATTCAATATGAGAGGATGGTTGGCAAGTACCACCTGCATGGGATCCAGTCATTAAATTGATTAAATCTCATTAATATTTTAAATATACCGCCTGTAATTTTGTTTTGATTGATCAATTTTATAGAGTGGATCCCAAGCATGTGGTACGTAAAACATCCAAATATCAATAGCCTCGCGGATCATTCTTGGAATGTAATGATTTTCTTTGGCAAGGATTTGAGGTCTATCAAAATGAATGTAGTGGTTGGTTTTATTGAATGTGTGTTCGCACATTAACTTTCATGATTTATACCAATTTCGAAAAAAGGTTCTAGTGAAAATAGCTTGAAGATTTCACGATCCGAACCGCGTTATATGGTAGAACCTTATAAAGGTAAATTACATAGATTTTTATTTGGTTTGTCGTTCCAAATAAAAATGGTTACGGTTAGGAGTACGGTTTGCGCTAAAGTGAAATTCTACTAATTTCACAAATGTACTAAAATCGTGGAAAATTTGAATGAATATTGTCAAAATATGTGACACAAATTATTCTAAATTCGTCACCACACGGTAAGTAATATATGTATATCCATTTAACTACAACGTCAAAGATTATCAGAAATCCCTATTTGGCAATCTAAAGACGCCCTTTGCTCCTCAAAGCTCAAATGGATTATAGGATAATAATAGATTTGCAATAAGCGGCCGTGATGTTACATTAATGTTACAGTTCATGTATTATTATTATGTAACAGTAAGGGTTTTTTTAAGTATTTAAATTACCAAATGTTAATTTAGAATACATAGTACCCCATGGCATCCTGAGGGTGTCGTAAGAGTTACTAAAATAAATAACAAGGCCAGGATATCCAGTAAAACTTACCACATTTGTCCCAAATCACCTGTGGGAAACTTCGTAAACTTTAACAATATGGGTGATACGAAACCCTTTTTTTTTGTTGACGCTGGGGAATGCTTTATGCATACCGTCGATTATGTGGGACTCCGTAAACTACTCGTCTACCCACTAAAACCATAGCGGTATACCAGCCGGCCCCCAGCGTGTCGTGTCCTCACACGCGCCACAGGTTCGCGCCACAGGTTCGCGTAAACACATTTCACTGTGACGCCCCGTTGATACGAAACCCTGTGCCAACCTGTCTGACTGGCTAACAGTAGGCTATTTACCCTCCATGTAACGGTGCGTCCCTCCCGTCATGACCTACGGCGGCGAGACGTGGACACTCAAAGTGAGACTAGTTCACCAGCTCAAAGTTACTCAGCGTGCGTTACTCAGCATGGAGTGAGCTACGCTTGCGAGTTTCTCTGTAAGATAGGATCCGCTACGAAACTATCCGACAGAGGAATAAAGTCACGAAATAGCTCAGAGAACTGTCATAGCAGACTGAAATGGCAGTGGATTAGATGTGCCGCCTTTGGATCAACGGGTCCCGGGTTCGATTCCGGGGTCGGGCAAGTGTGTTTGTCCAAACCAGAGGCACTGGCTCGGAGTCTGGGTGTCATTTTCTATCTATAATATGTATGTATTTACAAAAAAAAATGTATATAAGTAGTTTATCATCCATCTCGTTACCATAACACAAGCATTGAGTTGCTTAACTTGGGACGAGATGGCGTTGTGTGAAATGTCCAAGGATATTTATTTATTTATATCTATAGTAGAACCAACAACCGCTGGGGTAGACGAGTTCTTGAGTAGAGACCGCGAATCGGCAAGCGTATGGTAGGACAGCCCTCGGCTAGATAGATTTGTGAAAGGAAGCTGAAGATAGGGCGCTATGGCGCTCTTTAGGGGAGTTATGTGTCTATAGAAAATAGTGCAATGATGATGATTATTTATTTTAATAGCTCTATCCTCCATCCTGTTTCCCTACCCTCAGAAAACTAATAAGTACTTATATCTTGTGAGTTAATCCAAAGTTACTTACAAGTAATGAAACAGGTTCCAAGAAAGACGATGGCAAAGGTTACATGAAGTTCACAAGGAGGCCAAATTTGCCGAAATTTTGGAGCAGAGAAAACCACTAACCGTCAAAAGCGTAACTCTTCATACAATAACCTCTTAAGCCCTTAACGCCATTTCTTATCAAAAAATAATTTCATGTAGCTAATTAACAATTCATTTGTAGTTAGAACAATGAACATCAAATCCCTATGACGCGGCACGTCTTTTGAGGTTGAAAGACGTTAAGCTTACACATCTTTCATTTGGCTATAAGAAGAAATCCTTAAATAATTTTATCAGAAATTAGCCTCTGGTTAAATCGCTTGTAATCTTACCTATAGGAACCTTGTTAAACACTTAAAGTCTACTTACGGAGTGATATGAAATTTATGATATGTATTTTTCTGTAAATTATAACAATGTTCTTATTTTCTCGGAACAAAATTAGTTTCCGTGAGATCCAGAAATAGAGAGTAGTGCAGATAAATCCACAAGATGACGTATTGGCGAATGTAAGTCAATGCGATGTCTCGATAAAAAAAATACAGAGCATAATGAACAGTACGAAAGAAAAACCATACGCTTTAGTATTTTACGTGGATCGAAATCCATATAAATGACCTCATCTGTATGGATACCATATAGGTAGTCCATGAGGTGATGGAATTAGAATAAATGCTGTCACCATCCCATTCCATCCTGAGGGTGTCGTAAGAGTCGACAAAAGGAAATGACAAGGCCGAAATCCTAGCCGTAAAAGAAGGAAAACTTGATACGAAACCCTGTGCCAACCCGTCTGGCCAGTGGGGCACAGTAGGCTATTGGCCCTCCCTGTTATGGGAGGAGGCCCGACTCAGCAGTGGGTCATTTAGGGCTGAAAAGTAGTACTATATACTTAAAAGTTTCGTGAACCGCTTGTAAATCCGTGATGTATTTATGCTTTACAGTATAAAGACTGGATTACAGACGATGTTCCATTCATCAACAGTATGTTATCACTAACCTACTAATATTATGAACGTGAAAGTTTCTAAGAATGTATGTTTGTTACTCTTTCACGCAAAAACTACTGAATGGATTTTGATGAAATAACTTATACATCAGAATAACACGTAGGCTATAATATAATTAAAAGATATATTATGTCGAACGATAACAGATTTTTGTATTTTTGTCAAATACCCGTGCCAAGCCGGGGTAGGCTGCTAGTCATATAATAATGGCAGTATGCACTTAGCTGAAATATCAGCTCCGTGGATGTATTTTCAAATTGCTCTGCTATAAATTGCAGACGCTATTAAAATAATTGTCAAGAACTTACACTACGAATCGTCCGTTCCTAAATATAAAATACTAGCGACCCGCCCCGGCTTCGCACTTGTGCAATGATGAACATCTACATTTATCAGTGTTTCTCTACAATATTATGCATGTATTATACATAAAAACGTTCCTCTTGAATCACTCTATCTATTAAAAAAAAGACGTTTCAAAATCCGTTGCGTTGTTTTATAGATTTAAGCATACATAGGGACGGACTGGCGACAGCGACTTTGTTTTATAATATGTAGAGATAGTGATAGTGACTATTTGCAACATTGAATATACATATAATATACAAAAAATAATTACCTTATTTTTTATTCTATTAATCTAGAATGTTTTTAACCCCCGACGCAAAAAGAGGGGTGTTATAAGTTTCACGTGTCTGTCTGTCTGTCGGTCTGTCTGTCTGTCTGTCTGTCTGTGGCACCGTAGCTCTCGAACGGATGAAGCGATTTCAATAAAGTTTTTTTGTATGAAAGGTGAGTTACGGGCGAGTGTTCTTAGACATGTTTGATGAAAATCGGGTGAGCCGTTTAAAAGTTATGAGGGGTGAAAGTGGGGAAGAACAACCGAATGTCTGCAAATATAATCGAGTGGGGTTTCAAATGAAAGCGCATCACGTGCAACTTTACAAAATCTACATTATAATAAGTATGTACCTATAAAAAGTATAAAATAAAAATAAAATTAAAAATTTAAATAAACCCCCGACACAATGACCAGGGACCAGGGGTCAGGTAATAAATAAGTGGGAGTGGTCCCCCAACGCGAAGTATTTATTTTTATTTTTTACTTTTTAAAGGTTATTGTGTCGGTGGTTTATTTAAATTTTTAATTTAATTTTATAATACTCCACTAATACATGGCCCACTGTTAAATAATTAGCCTACATTGCCACGGTGGCCAGATGGGTTGGCACTGACTGGGTTTCGTATCAAGTTTCCCTTGTCACCTAGCTGCAAAGGTTTTCATCATTTCCCTCTGACGGTTTTTATGACGTCCTCAGGATGGCATGGTGACACTATTGAGCCATCCTGTCGGGCTAGCGTGACACAGTAGGCTATTTACCCTCTATGCACCAAATTCACCGTGTGGGGACGGGGGAGAAAATAAATATTCCCCACCATACGCTGGAAAATAACGCGTGTTATAAAAGTCAACAGAACCTAGCACGCTAGGTGGTTGGATCTAATGGTCCGCCCGGCTAGCTATGACACGGTTGGCACGGTTGGCGCAGTGGTTGAGCGATCGACTACTGCGCAGCATGTCGCGGGTTCGATCCCCGCACGGAAGAAATATTTGTACGACCTACAAGTATCTAGGTGTTTTCTATCTATAATATGTATGTATTTACAAAAAAAATAGTTTATCATCCATCTCGTTACCATAACACGTGCATTAAGTTGCTTAGCTTGGGACGAGATGGCGTTGTGTGAAATGTCCAATGATATTATTTTTAAACTAGCTGCGCCCCGCGGTTTCACCCGTGCTTACTTATTGTCGTACCGCGGGAGACGCCGCGGGGCAAAGCTAGTCTAAAAAAAAGTAGCCTAAGTTACTCCTTATATAATTAGCTACCTATCAGTGAAAGTCCAGTTCAAATCGGTCTAGCCGTTCCAGAGATTAGTCGGAACAAACAAACAGACAGACAGACAGACGGACAGACAGACAAAAATTAAGAAAAATGTTATTTCGGTCTATGTACTGTGTATACATACCTACGGATTTAGTAGAAAGTGGTTATTTTATTATTACAAACAGATACTCCAATTTTATTTATTTGTATAGATACCACCCTCACATATAAGTCCGGCGCCGTGCAGTTACGTCGTGGGATGCGAGAGCCGGTGCCCAACAGGGCATTTCCTTGAATTGCCCGCTCCATCTTAGGGCCTCCGCTCATTATGCGGCCAGGCCGCGCGGCCAAGTCGCTGCGGCCAACTAATTCTTCTACGGTGTATATAGCTGCGCGCATTACGCGGCCAGGCCGCGCGGCCAAGATTTGGTCGCGCGGCCAACGAAAAACATCGCGTTACATACGCGGCCTATTGGCCGCCGCGACCAATCCGCGCATTATACGGCCAGGCCGCGCGACTGGCCGCGCGGCCTGGCCGCCTAAATGCGCGGGGGCTTTTAGACTCTGGCGTTGCTTTTCATTAAGCCAAGGGTCAAAGGCATTCAAGTCTCTGATAAAAAAATGGAGGAGGCCCGTATCAGTAGTGGATAGCATAGCATTATTTAAATTCAACTGAAGCGTGCCTTTCGACAGCCACTTGTCCTAAACCCTTTGAAGTTAATAATGATGGACATCAATCCAACGCTACGTCAGACATAGTTTACCAGCGGAATATTGCATTCCACACTATCCTATTTATCCGCCCTTAAATGACCTACTGCTGAGTTTTTTCGTATCAAGTTTTATTTGTCTTGTGGCTAGGTTATCGGCCTTGTCATTTATTTTCTTCGTTTCTGACGACAGCCTCAGCTATGTATTGTGCATCCCTCACTTTACGGTCCACATTATCCTAGCTAGATCATATATTCCCAGAAAAATAAGCTCCTTATTATCTTTTATTTGCCATAGTAAACTAGATTATCAAGCTTTTAAGGAAGGCTCGCGTAGACAGTTCACTTAGCAACAATAGCAACTTAGCAGACGCGGTTGTTAACCCCAAAATCAGTGGTTTGGAGGCTGTCTTAATATGGCTGGTTCCCACAAAGAAGGTTACGCCTAGGGGTTAGAAAAGGCTTTGAAAGGCCATGACTTGCGGGAAAAAGGCGCCTTTAATGATGTGGCACTTAATATAGGTCACATCTAGACTACCTTTTTGCGACTGAATCGGCAACTATCGTTATATTATGGAAAACTAGCTGCGCCTCCCGGTTTCAACCGCGTGGTTACGGAAAATTGTGATAATGATGATAGAAGGTAATTTATTTGTTTCATAATTTTTTTTACGTAATTGACATTATCGTTATTATTTGGATAAATTACACGTATCTTTGTGTTATTTTGATGTGCAAAACTATGTTATTGTAAAGTTTCACCCAAACATTCTTACAACCTTTATGTTTTTAATATTAGTAGGATTTTTAACCCTAAAACAGCTGGACCATATTCGTTACATAATCGAAATAATGTGGATTTATTAAATGCCTATTGTTTACATTATGAGATTGCTTTAAAGCGGAAAACTTGATAGGAAACTTTTTTTTAGTTGTCTTTGTGGATATTCTTTATGCATGCCACCGGCCCCCGGGGGATTAGTCCAGGACTCGCTGGGCAACTCTGAGGACAGAGGAGTCCCTGGAGCCTCAATCCACTGCGGCGCTGGGTGCCGCTCTTCGTCTCACCTCTCCCCGTGGGCCCGCCCGGCATGGGAGGCCCTGGCCGGTATGGCCCCTTGGATCATTGAGGCACTCAAGCCCTCTCACTATGACAAGGTGGCAGCACAGTCGAGGGGGTTGATAGGAAACCCTGGGCCAACCCATCTGGCCAGCGTCGCACAGTAGGCTATTTACCCTCTATGTAATTTGTGTAGGCCCTACCCAGCAGTGCTACATGATTATGCGTGTTATTGCTTTCACAAATCTGTAAGACTTGTTTGTACCACCATCATTGTAACCCTTTTATTTAAAAGAGCAACCACGGAGTTTCTTGCCGGCTCTTCTCTGTGAAACGGCGTTCCGAACCGGTGGTAAAAACTAAATGTTTAGTTAATTTTATATTTCGTTTAAATTTAATACATTTTTTTTGACTATTTGATAGCATTCGCAAGAATTTTTTCGAACAAAAAACATTTTGGTTTGATTTGATTTGAGTGAGTCATTTATGGGCTGAGTAGTTGTGCATTTACATCGGGTATTTTTTTTCTTTATTTGTTTATATAGACTTTTATACATGCTTATATGCCAGTCTTATTGTACCTAGCTCTATGATTTACAGCTACGCTTATAACTAAATATTACAAAACACTTTGTTTATTTGGCATACCTCACATTGCTGGGATTGGACAATATTATCTTGATAGATACCTAGTTGTGAAATATTTAAACCTAGAGTTTGGACAATTTGTAATCTCTGTGCTCGATACCGTACACACTCCATCAACAAATGGTGTATATCTTCTGTTACGCCGCATAAATCGCAATTCGGTGATGGCTTCTTTTTCATTATAAAGGCAAATTTGTTTGATGGAATATGTCCGGAACGAATTCTATGAGCTATAATAATATTTTTCCTAGTAATATTACAATTTATCTACCAAGGAATGCGAGGAGGTTGACATTGAATAGTTTTCTCTATGTTTTTAGAATACCTATAATTATGTAAACCAATATGCTAAAAAGAAAACTTGACTTGTCAATGGCGCTCATGTCAACTTAATTAATATAATATTGATTATGATGTAGCATAGTGGCAAGTTAAACAAAAAATTACATCTTATTTATTATTCTACCCAATACTCGTACAACTACTCGTAACAGCTTTAAGGCAATTTTGTTACTGTCTTACTATATAAAATGTTCTCTAAAATTGTTGAGCAGCTTTTATTATTGTGGCTCAAAATTATTTGGCGTACTGATTTATTCAAGACAAGTTTATAGCAACACCTTTATTGCTCAACTATAAAACTGCTGAAGCAAAGTTAAGAAGAAAAACATTATTTGAATAAAGTGGCTTTAACATTTTGAATCTTCTAGTAAAATACATGTTGGGAAGGTTAAGAAAACATGTTAAGTATCTTTTTGCAATGTAGACTCATACTGAAATTTATTTACGTAGGTTTTATCACAAAACTCTTATAATTCGTCATAATTTAATTAATTACCATTATCATCTTACGACCCCTGTCCCACGCTAGGTGGTAGTCTCCATACACAAATCAGTCGTCATATCTACAGTCACACCTTTCATACACAAGTCCTCATTCTTACAATCCATCCATCCCACTAAATCTCCCACAACCCTTGCGTCCACCCACATTCATGTTGAAACTACCACCGGTTAGGAATGCTGCTCTACAGAGAAGTGCCGGCAAGAAACTCTGTAGTTGAGAACATTCTAGACGTAAGGGAAGGAAAACGAAACGTCTGGCCGGTACACTGCAGTAGGCTCTTCCATGTATGAATTCCTAATTTGTGATAAAATATATTGTTGAATGTTATTTATTTTTGGTATGCGTAATAAGTTAGCCAATCCCTAAAAGTGGGTCAACATTACATACCTTCGTTAAATAATTTGTATATCTTTAATCGGTGCCCTGCCCTCCGGCAGATATCAAATTACTGTCAAAAGTTTGTACAAATAAAAAAAACTTTGCAGAATGCTTTGATGATTAACATACATACATATAATCACGCCTCGTTCGCGTAGGGGTAGGCAGAGACCACTTCTTTCCACTTGCTAAGAGCCTTACATACTTTTTTCGCTTCGTCCACTTTCATTATTCCCTCTAAACATGCTCTTCGGTTTAGTGTAGGTACACTTAACATGGCCTTTTTCCGCCTAGGTCTACCCCTTCCAACACTTTCATTAAATGACTCAGTGGGTAACTGAGTCCAATCCAGGGCAAAAGGCTATGTACACATAAACAAAATACAAAAATCCGAACCCGTACTAAAACATTCAGGAATACAAAACCCCATATCATATCTATATCCGGCCAACCGAAAACGTATTAGCTCTACCCAACTGTTAAACGTTGACATCTGTTTGCGTTAACAAAAAATACTTGTGTTTTATTTCTATAAGAACAAGGTTCCTTACGTAATAAACCAGCAATTAGACATAAACTGCAGATAGAGATTTTAGAGTCAAAAGTATTGACAGGTGCTGACAACATTTTAACTATTTGTTTCTGGTAGTGGCCGCTAAGCAATCGACATTTGACCATGATTTAATTTAATTTTATATTTGTAAATTATTAGCTGCGTACTGACTTAGCGAGCAGCTTCGCGAGGTAGCCTCGGATGTTTGCCGCAGTACGCAGTAGGCGAGGCAGCCTCGGCTGCCTCGGTCTCTAAGTTTTCTAATCCGAGGCTGCCTCGCGCGGCAAGGCCGAGCCACCGTGAGCATCGACGCTCAGTTTACTTGAAGTCGAATAGAGACCGCACGTGCGTACGCTCGGGCGAGGCAGCGCGTGCGTTTGCCTCGGGCGAGGCACGTCCTGACAGACTAAGGATTTGCCTCCCGCGGCTGCCTCGCGAGGCTGCTCGCTAAGTCAGTACGCGGCTATCAAGGTTTTATTGTCAACTAGCTTTTGCCCGCGACTTCGTCCGCGTGGACTAATGACTTCCGGAAAAAAACTATTTATCCCCCTTTTCTCCCCGTTGGGAGGGAATTTCCAATAATCCTCTCTTAGTGGTAGCCTACTTTCCAACAAACACACTGGCCAAATTTCAGCTCTCTACTGTCAGTAGTTTCGGCTGTGCGTTGTCTGTCAGTCACTCAGTAACGGAAGAGTTTTATTTATATTATAGATAGATATAGATAGCTGTGCCCGCAACTCCGTCAGTGTGTAATTCCTTGTGTGTTATTAAGTTAATGTATTGGTAATATTGTTTAGATCACGTGCACATGAGGCCTATACAACGAAAATAAAACTTCCGGGTCAACTACATATGTTGAAAGTCGACCCGTCCGGCACGTGAACATAAAGATTTCTAGAACTGCTAACCCGGGAAAGACCGACGTACAATTGACCATGCGAGAAACAACTGACACTGAGATCTACTCCAGCAACACGAAAAGTCGGCCCTTGAGCCTTATTAATTGTCATTGCTTATCACACCGATACTGGGAATTGCGTTCTTTTAAATTGGAATTGAAAATTGTTTGGTATTATGGGAATTCTGGGAATAAAGACGGTTTCTCCTGCACCGCAACCTGTTAAAATGTGAGCCTCGATTATATTTTGTTGCAACTGGGTTACTTTTAGCCGAGTTCCATTGCAAAGTTGTGGTGGTCTTAAATTTCGGAGCAGAATTATAGGAATGCCAGTTTTTAAATAAATTTCATGAGAAGGAAGTCCTGACCGGACTTTATTTATTTAAAGAATTTAAAAATTCTATCGGGTAATTAGTGGCTCGAATATAACACGCTACCAAAATAACTAATACCTATTTTATGAAATAACAACAAAAGTAAACTAAATTAATTTAAAGACTAAAAGTCGCGCTGATAAATAATATTGCCTGTCAATAAGGTCGAATGCTCGGAACGTCTACTCGCATCAACAGCCAAATATTGTATGAAGTTCCCCCTCCATTTTATACCTCACGCGGCGACCCGACGCGACGGTTACACAAAAATAATCCTTATAGCATGATTCAGTATTCACGCGCGATGGCTTATTAGCGTAGGTATTTCATGTATAACTTTGGTGTTTCTGTACCGATTTCTATGATTCTTTTTTTATTAAATAGGTAATAATGTTAAAATTTATTAATAAGGGATGATTGAGAGTTTTATACACGTAAGAGTAGACAAAATATAATCAGAAAGCTCTGAACTGCTAAGCTATCGGGAGTCACACGTGTTATTGTGAGTCAACCTTAAAAGATAGACATTTGCTGTCGCGGATTTTTTTTACATAATTTTAAGGAAAACATTTCCGTCATACATGATTTCTGTGTAGCTTTAACTATTATGGCTGCACAGGCGACGGAAGCTTAAAAAATGGAGTAAGTTCTCCTGTTTTCCCAACATTTCCCTTCACTGCTCTGCTCCTATTGATCGTAGCGTGATGAAAAGTATACTATAACCTGCCCAGGAGTATGAAGAACAATTGTACCAAGTTTTGTTGAAATCCGTCGAGTGGTTTTTGTTTCTATAACGAACATACAGACAGACAGACAGACAGACAGAAAGACAGACAGACAGACAGACAAAAATTTTACTGATTGCATTTTTGGCGTCAGTATCGATCACTAATCACCCGCTGATAGTTATTTTGGAGATATATTTCATGTACAGAATTGACCTCTCTACAGATTTATTATAAGTATAGAAGAAGAAGATAGAAGAAGAAGATAGATGAGGCCTATGTCCAGCGGTGGACGTCTTTTGGCTGAAATGATGTTGATGATGATGATTGTCAATGACTATACTTCACAGAATGGCCCACGAAATAGCACGCCACTGGAAGTAGGCTAGGCCTAGGCCTATTCCACAAAAAAAAATGGCTGACAGGTGTGATATGTTATTTAGGCCAACTATCATAGTTATCCCGTTACGGAACGCCAAAATTGAGGAGCACTTACCGACATCGTCGTGTTCAAGATCGGACACATCGTGAGCAACCTCATCCTCTTCAGGGGCACTCTCATACCGCTCCTTCAGCACTGTACGCGGGACTGCAAGAGAAAATACACTTTAATGATCAGTTCTAAAACCCACTTTGCAAGGGCAGACAGATATCAAGTACTCATTAAGTGGGGATGTTAATTTTAGAATTTTCGGGGGCTTATTTTTGTTTTTTTCGAGTGGCGTGGTTTATGTGGCATGGAACAGTTTCGGCGGAACGTGTCCTGTTATTTTTGGAATAGTTTTAGAGACTTGGAGCCAGATCACTACCAGAAAAATTTTACCGATTTTTTTTTTCTACAACAAGAGCTTATTCTTACCCCATAAATGACCCACTGCTGAGTCTACAAAGAGGGTAATTAGCCTACTGTTATCCGTGTGGTGACGGATAACATTGTGTCACCACCCCATTTCATCCTGAGGGTGTCGTAAGAGCCGACAAAGGATGAAAGGCCGAAAAACTAGAGAAAGAAAACATGATACAAATCCGCCCTTCCGTTCCATTCTACTTCTCAGCTCATAAATTGCGCACTGCTTAATCGGGCCTCCTCCAGTTACATGAATGACTAGCTGACCCTGCGAACTTTGTTCCGCATTATAAATATTTAAAACAAAAAGAAAGTTGGACATAGGATACCTGAGATTTTTATCCCGTCCGTATAAAACCTACTTTAACAAAACGCAACTGACAGCGAAACGTTATGTTGTCTATAGTTTAATATGGCCGAAAATTTGACAATTAGAAATTTTGAATTCGACTTGTTTATATTGTCGTAATTCACATATTATCTTTATAACTTGTAGCCTTTGTGTTATTCTGATGTATAAGCTATATTATTGTAAAGTTTCATTAAAATCCATTCAGTAGTTTTTACGTGAAAGAGTAACAAATATCCATCCATCCATCCATCCATACTTACAAACTTTCACGTTTATAATATTAGTAAGATAATTACCCTACTGTGGCATGCTGGCCAAACGGGTTGGAACAGGGTTTCGTATCACGTTTTACTTCTTTTCCAGCTAGGTTAGCGGCCTTGTCATTTTCTTTTGTCGGCTCTTACGACACCCACAGTATGGAACGGGCTATGTATTCTAAATCCGTTATGACACGAAATCTAACCGTAGTAATAAATAAGGCGTCAATTTGATATATCTCTCTAGTGTGATACCTTCTCAACAGAAATACAACCGTAACCTTTTTTTATTCGTCTATGAAGAGTCCTCAACGCAATCAATACGCAGGTTCGAAAGGTTTAAACGCGTTTGTTTGTCGAAATACATTTACAAAATCTTATTTCAAGATGTATGTCTCAATAGATAAACCGAGACGGCCTTTGGGACCGACTTCCAACATCTCATTTTGATTGTCAAATATTCAGAGCCCTGTCGGCGAGAAATGTTAGCCAACGCGCCATAAAAAACAAAAGTTCTTTATCAAATACTTGTAAATCGACTTCAAGGTACGCGAAAAATCCAACTAACATTATAAATAAATAATTAATAAATAAATATCCTTGGACATTTCACACAACGCCATCTCGTCCCAAGCTAAGCAACTTAATGCTTGTGTTATGGTAACGAGATGGATAAACTACTTATATACATTTTTTTTTGTAAATACATACATATTATAGATAGAAATGACACCCTGACTCCGAGCCAGTGCCTCTGGTTTAGACACACTTGCCCGACCCCGGAATCGAACCCGGGACCCGTTGATCCAAAGGCGGCACATCTAACCACTAGACCAACGAGGCAGTATAAACGCAAAAGTGTGTAAGAACGTATGGGTGTATGTTTGTTACTCTTTCACGCATAAACCGCTGAATGGATTTCGATGAATCTTTACATCAGAATAACGCAAAGGCTATAATTTATATAGATATAGAATGAGTTATCCAAAATACGATAAGAGTACCTAAGTAGAAAAAAGAACGGACTAAAAATAAAATACTTTCATCATCATTTTCACAATTTTCTAACAGCACGCGGGTGAAACCTCGCAGCTACTACTACTATTCAGCCCATAAATAACCCACTGCTGGGTCCGGCCTCCACCAATTACATGGAGGGTCATTAGCCTACTGTGCCACGCTTGCAAGACGGGTTGTCACAGGGGCGCAGCAAGTAATTATTAAAAGTAAATTCTAGGAATATGGTTTGCTTTAAACTCAAAGTATTCTAAAACCATGGTCTGGCTGTCAATGGTTTGTAAACAGCTCCGGCATAAATAGAGCGCAGGTTTCGTTTTAAAAAAAATCTAGCCACAAGAGAAGGAAACCTTGATACAAGCAACCCTGGCCAGCGTGACACAGTAGGTTAATCTCCCTCCATAATTTCGGAAGGGCACCTTCCAAATTCTGGAAGAGACTCAGTAGTGAGATTAATGGGCTAAAATGATGACGATGAATAAACCTGTAAAATTTATTCATGTGTCCATCAACATTTCAGATCTTTATGTAAAACTAGCTGTCCCGGCAAACGTTGTTTTGCCAAATAATTAACCCCCCCCCCGCGCAAGCCCCCCCCCCCCCCGCAACCCCCTTTTTTGGAACAAATTTAGGGGGATGAAAAATAGATGTTGTCCTATTCTCATACCTACCCAATATGCTCACAAAATTCCATCAAAATCGGTCAAGCCGTTTCGGAGGAGTTTGGCATCTAAAACTGTGACACGAGAATTTTATATATTAGAGATAAATAAATAAATATAAATATCCTTGGACATTTCACACACCGCCATCTCGTCCCAAGTTAAGCAACTTAATGCTTGTGTTATGGTAACGAGATGGATGATAAACTACTTCTATACGATTTTTTTTTGTAAATACATACATATTATAGATAGAAATGACACCCAGACTCCGAGCCAGTGCCTCTGGTTTAGACAAAGACACTTGCCCGAACCCGGGACCCGTTGATCCAAAGGCGGCACATCTAACCACTAGACCAACGAGGCAGTCTTATAACATCAATAAAACCATAGTGAGTTAGTTCTGCTTGACCTTAATATTAACGCGTAAGTAAGAATCTTCTATTAAAACTACTGCGCAAACTGTAATACGAAAGTTGCATTTTATCTTCATAATTTGTGTATTATTAAAGCGGTAATCAAACAAACCAGAAGAAGAAGGAACAGGCACACAAACTCTCGTCTCTGTATACAGGTTATAACAAAACCCTATAGACTTATTGAACGAATCGATAGTACTTCTGATAGTGTTCAGAAAGTGTGAGAAAAATCCAAGCAACTTATTCTTGGCTGCCCATAGGAGACTCTGAGGAGGCCTTCTTCTTCCCATTGTCGTTGTAAAGAAACAAGCATAGAACATTCAAGAAACAATATTTCACTTGGATGACTATAAAAGCCTTTAGGTAAGTAGGTAATAATAATGATAGGTAGTTGGTTGATTTTCAGTGAAAACTCTTGTTTTTTAGTGAAAATCTGGCCAAGGAAAACGTCTACAACTAAACAAATACTCGTATATAAAATTGGAGTGTCTGTTTGTAATATTAAAATAACCACTTTTCACTTGTCCATTTGGATGTAAACACGGTACTTAAAACAAAACAACATTTTAACAATTGTTTGGACGGACAGCCGTCTGTTTCGGCTAATCTCTAAAATGTCTGGACGGGACTTTCACAGGCTATAGATATCTTAAGTAACAAGGAGTAACTTAGGTTACTCTAGTGGTCAGATGTGCCGCCTTTGGATCAACGGATCCCAGGTTCGATTCCGGGGTCGGGCCAGTGTCTTTGTCTAAACCAGAGGCACTGGCTCGGAGTCTGGGTGTCATTTCTATCTATAATATGTATGTATTTACAAAAAAAAATGTATATAAGTAGTTTATCATCCATCTCGTTACCATTACACAAGCATTAAGTTGCATAACTTGGGACGAGATGGCGTTGTGTGAAATGTCCAAGGATATTTATTTATTATTATTTATTATTTTATTACCCCCAGACCCCGCGCTTTTCAGGAGCTGAGTTTTCCACATGGTAAATAACATGCGGTCGAATTCGCGGGTAACAGCTAGTTCATCATAAATGTTATCAATATCTCCGTGTGGTTACGAATTTAGAATACATTGAGTAACCACCCCATTCCATCCTGAGGGCCGACCATAAAATCCCGAAAACCGCAAGACAGGGAAAACTTGATACGAAACCCTGTGTTAACCCGTCTGGCCAGCGTGGCACAGTAAGCTAATTACCGTACATGTAATTGGAGGAGGGCTGACTTAGCAGTGGGTCATGTAGGGGTAGTCTAGCCACCATCTTGTATCGAATTCACCGCGTAATCTTTCCAATCTCGTAATATTTTTGTGATTTGTGATTTAAAATGTTAATAGACGTCTGTACTAACTGTTTGGAATATTATTTCGGATTAAAAGCATGCCTGACCACGCCGACAACGTCTAACCCTCCGTTATCAGTCTCATGTATCAACCTAGTAGTACCTAGTAGTAATAATTAAAATGTTGACAATTTGTAAGTTGTCATCGTGACCTACGCAAAATAAATTTATTTAGTTTGAATATTTTAGGCAATTTTAGAGGGATAACCTGTATCGCTGGGGCAGTTTACAAACATGTAATTCACGAACAAAAATGACACCCAGACTCCGAGCAAGTGGCTCAGGTTTAGACAAAGACACTTGCCCGACCCCGGAATCGAACCTGGGTCTCGTTGATCCAAAGGTGGCACACCTAACCCCTAGACCAACGAGATTAGTTAGTAGTAGTAGTTACTAACTTAAGTGGCAGTGGGCAGGGCACATAGCTCGCAGGACCGACGCCCGATGGGGCAGAAAAGTCCTCGAGTGGCGACCGCGTTCCGGAAGGCGCAGTGCTGGTAGGCCTCCCACACGGTGGACCGACGACCTGGTTAAGGTCGCCGGAAAGCAGTGGATGCGGGCGGCCCAGGACCGGCCTTTGTGGAGATCCTTGGGGGAGGCCTATGTCCAGCAGTGGACGTCTTTTGGCTGAAATGATGATGATGATGAGTAGTTACTAATCAGTTAGTTGTAGTCATCATCATTTCAGCCAAAATACGTCCACAGCTGGACATAGGCCTCCCCCAAGGATCTCCACAAAGGCCGGTCCTGGGCCACCCTACCAGCACTGCGCTTTCAGGAACGCGGTCGCCACTCGAGGACTTTTCTGCCCTATCGGGCATCGGTCCTGCGCGCTATGTGCCCTGCCCACTACCACTTAAGTTTGGAAATCCTGTGGGCTATGTCGGTAACTCTGGTTTGCCTGCGTGTCTCCTCATCTCGCGGGGAAACTCCGAGTATGGCCCTCTCCATTGCCCTTTGTTGTAGTAGTTATTATAATCAAAATGTTGACAATTTCTAAATGTCCATCGTGATTTGCTCACTTCAAAATAAAAAAGAAATATTTTAAAAAGAACTGTTTCATTTGATCTTGCTTTGATGGCTATTTTGTGACAAACTATATATTGGTAGCGATTTGTGCGACAATGCCGAATCGTTCTTTTCTCTAATTGTTCCGGGAATACCCGAATTCCTTCATTTCCATATCCAGTGGCACAGAAACAAATTGCGTGGGACAGACCCGATATTTACGTCACAACTCTGTTTAGGAACTGAACCGTTGTCGAATGTACTCCAGAATAGTGAGTGAATTTGATTGGAAAAAAAATATCGAGTGTATCAGGGTATAAACGGAAATTGATTTATAGGGAAAACCAGCTGTTGCTAGCCATATTCCACGCAGGAATTTCAAAAAGGATAGTTTTATAAACCACAATATGGGTTAGATGTGCCGCCTTTGGATCAACGGGTCCCGGGTTCGATTCCGGGGTCGGGCAAGTGTCTTTGTCTAAGCCAGAGGCACTTGCTCGGAGTCTGGGTGTTATTTGTACTCGCGAATTACATGTTTGTAAACTGCCCCCTCGATACAGGTACCTATTTATAAGTAGTAGCTATAACTAGTTTTAAAATAATTGTCAGTTCAGCTCAACCAATTTTTGGAGGAAAACTAGCCCACTGGCCCCTCCCACCTACATAGAGGGTAATTAGCCTACTGTGCCACGCTGGCCAGACGGGTTGGCAGGGTTATCGGCCTTGTCATTTCCTTCGGTAGACTCTTACGACACCCTCAGGAAAGAATGGGATAGCACCATATAAATAAATAAATAAATAAATATCCTTGGACATTTCACACAACGCCATCTCGTCCCAAGATAAGCAACTTAATGCTTGTGTTATGGTAACGAGATGGATGATAACTACTTATCATTTTTTTTTGTAAATACATACATATTATAGATAGAAATGACACCCAGACTCCGAGCCAGTGCCTCTGGTTTAGACAAAGACACTTGCCCGACCCCGGAATCGAACCTGGGACCCGTTGATCCAAAGGCGGCACATCTAACCACTAGACCAACGAGGCAGTCATTATATTCTTAGGCTGTGTCCACAGTAGGCAAACAGTTTGCAGCCGACTGAGTGAGCCGCAAATTTGTGGTGAACTGAAATTTGAGTGAGCTGCAAACTCAGATCGATTTTTGTTTGTTGCAACCGGTTAACGCTGCAAAAGGCATAAAGTGAGTGCAAAACTAGCAAACTGTGGACACTCCATCTTACTAATATTATAAACGTGAAAGTTTGTAAGTGTTAGTAAGATGGATGGGATGGATGTTTGTTACTCTTTCACGTAAAAACTATTGAATGGATTTTAATGAAACTTTACAATAATATAGCTTATACATCAGAATAACACATAGGCTACAAGTTATAAAGATATTATGTGAATTACAACAATATAAACAAGTCGAATTAAAAATTTCTAATTGTCAAATTTTCGGCCATATTAAACTATAGACAACATAACGTTTCGCTGTCAGTTGCGTTTTGTTAAAGTAGGTTTTATACGGACGGGATAAAAATCTCAGGTATCCTATGTCCTTTCTTTTTGTTTTAAATATTTATAATGCGGAACAAAGTTCGCCGGGTCAGCTAGTTTCAAATATATGGAAGGGCGTACTAAACCGATACGCCGCAAACTCAGTCGGCTGCTAACAGTTTGCCTACTGTGGACACAGCCTTAATCCGTCCAAAACAATACTAAATACAAAACTCATTCCAAAATACGCAATGTTTTTTGGACACTTGTGAAGTCATTATGCTAATGAAATGCGTTGAGAATTTATTACCGTATAAAGTGGCCAGAGTCCACAGTGCTACGTTTTCCATTTGCAATTTCTAGTTTCACTATTTAATCGTACAATTCCAGCCATAATTACTAGGAATTTATTTCTATCTATATTATGTATGTATTTACAAAAAAAAAAGTATATAAGTAGTTTATCATCCGTCTCGTTACCATAACACAAGCATTAAGTTGCTTAGCTTGGGACGAGATGGCGTTGTGTGAAATGTCCAGGGATATATATAAACCTTATAAACCTATAATTTTTATTTTTATGAATAATTGACTAGTACTAGCTGACCCCGCAAATGTTGTTTTGTCATACAAAGGGCTGAGAAGTAGTATTGTTTGTTATGAAATTGGCTGATCCTTTTCGTTATATATCGTGATTTCAGCTAATTAATGGCAGACTACTGAGTCAGGCCTCTGGCAAGACGGTTTGGCACAGGGATTATATCAAGTTTTCCTTTCTCTGCGTTCCCCTAGTCGCCTCTTATGACACCTGAGCATGGTATCGGTTGGTGCCATTCTGTATTCTAAATAGAGTTCTTTAAGCAAAATTCAACTTTTATTTATCTGAAAATCAATACGATTTAAGCTCATGAATGTTTTTTTTAATCATGCGCAGACACACGTCATTTTATTTTAAAAATAAATATAAAAAGTAAAAAGGAAACCCCTGCACTGTGTATCAACAGTTTACAAACATGAAATTCACGAATACAAATGACACTGCAATTGCCTCTGGTTTACACAAAGACACTTGCCCGGGCCTGGAATCGAACCCGGGATCCCATGATCCAAAGGCGGCTCATCCAACCCCTAGACTAACAAGGCAGTCAATAGGTCATTCCTTTCCTTGCCTCATGTATATATTATGTATGTATTTATCTATGTAAATAGTAAAAATCGAAACATACTTCGTTTCGTAATAAAGTATACTTCGTTTCGTAATAGATATCTGCTCATAAAAACATGAAGACCTGCCCAACCGGGCTTATGGGTTCTCGTCTTCATGAATAATATAAACTTGGCAACGCTGGAGAGAACACAGAAAATGAAAATATTTGTATACCAAGTCTTGTAAGTCGGGAAAAACAAAAAATACTTGTCCGAGCGCATCTCATTATCGTAGAAAGTCAATTTTATGGAAACAAACCGAACAAGAAAAATATTTACCACAACATAGACTAAGAGGTAGTCACGATTAGTATTTCTTTTATCGTTACAGCCCATAAATTACCTACTACTGGGTCGGGCCTCCTCCGAATTCATGGAGGTAAATTAGCCTACTGTGCCACGCTAGCAAGACGGGTTGGCACAGGGTTTGTATCAAGTTTTCCTTTTCTTGGGGCTGCCTCTTGCATTCTTTTTGTCGCCTCTTATGGCCTCTTATGGCCTTATGGAAATATTATTACCCATGCCTATCTCGACTTCATATATAACTTACGTTACTCGCGGATAGATGAAGTGAAAACCCTGATCGAAAATTCGTAAGACGGTTGAATTGAAAACTTCTTTAGCGGCGTTGAGTACTTTTCTTGGGATTGGTATAAAATGTCAAACTCGCGTCAGGACATGATGACCTAATCGAACATTGGTAAGACGGAGGGAGAGTAGACGTGTGCAACGTGCAAGAGCATATACCTATAGATAAAAAAAATAAGAAATAGTGAAAGAAAATGATAGAGTATTTTTTATTATATTCTGTTAAAATATTGTTATTTAAGTATATATGATTCTTGAACAAATTCTCAGAAAAAGTCGAACTGATATAATTTCATGACTGTGTAGTAGTTTTCATTAATTTAATACTTGATACCCTTTAACCAGTGCTCTCATTTATACACCGTACAAAAATGAAATAATTATGTAGAGGAAGATTAATTAAATTATAAAAAGAAATACGTAAGTGAATGAAGAATGAAATCAAAGTAGACGCATGCTCTTGGAGTTCCACGAAATATCCTACTTAATATTATAAACGTGAAAGTTTGTAAGTATGGATGGATGTATGGATGGATGGATGGATGGATGTTTGTTACTCTTTCACGTAAAAACGACTGAATGGATCTTAATGAAACTTTATAATAATATAGCTTATACATCAGAATAACACATAGGCTACAATTTATAAAGATATTGTGTATAAATTTATAGAGATATTAAGTTAAATTTTAATTTCTAATTGTCAAATTTTCAGCCATATTTAAATATAGACAACATAAGGTTTCGCTGTCAGTTGCGCTTTGTTATTCCACGTAGGTATTATATCACATTCTACGGGAACGGGATAAAAATCTTAGCTATCCTATGTCCGACTTTCTTTTAAATATAAAGATGTTGGACAATTCACAAAATCATACTTAATATTATAAACGTGAAAGTGTAAATGTGTGTAATCCCGTTCCGTGATATAAAACATAGTTTATCAAAATGCAACTGCTGGAATAACAAAACTTTACCGACAGCTAAACGCTATGTTGTCTATAGTTTGACAAATTTGACAATTAGAAATTTTGAAGTTGACCGGTGCATGTATTTATTTCGAGTAAATATTAGCATATTGTGCCGAACAATGAAGAAGAACTAAATAATGCACGTGAAGATCACCGCATTAGTATGGCTTGAATCCGTGCTTCTCAATCACTAGAGCAAATCGAGGCAGCCCGTGAAACGGATCGGTTGGGAATGCAAAATCGTCGAGCAAATTTAAGAGATCAACAACTAGATAATTTTCGAGGCACAAGAATAAATGTATAAAGTAGGTACTACATAATTTGGATCGAGCAACGTTTAGATACGGTGGCAGCACTAATTACTGCTTGCATACTTGCGTCCGCATTGGACCAATAGATGCCATGTAATATTACAAAACACTCCTCAGCGGCTAAAGTTTTATCACAATGGAAAATCATCATCTGGGACGAATGTACAATAGCGTATACACGTGTATTGGAAGCACTTATCTGATCCGATCGAACAACTACGCGAGGATTCGAGATGTTTGGAGGCGCAATGATTTTACTGTCTTGCTATTTCCGCCAAACACTGCCACGAATTCCAAGATCGACTGCTGCCGCTGAAATATGCGCTTGCCTCAAATCATCGAAATATTGATTTTATTTTCTTAGAATTTCTGTTCATCGAAGGACGAACTCACAAACACAAAAATAATGAATGGTTGACTAAGTGAGCTGTTTTGGCGACTAAGAATAAATATGTAGATGACATAAAGTAACTAACATAATTCAGAATGAAATCATTGGTACACTGCATTAATTCAAATATAATGATTGTGTAAAAAAAGACTCCTTGGATGTGCCTGGCTTACCACCGCACAATTTACGACTAAAGGTTGGCTACGTACTAAGTTTGCTTCCAAATATAAACCAAAACCACCAAACCTGTGCAACGGAACGCGTTTGGTGGTAAGTGAATTGATGAACAATGGAATATACTCAAAGTAAAGTTGGAAGGTGAGGAAATTCACATCCGAGGATTCCGACGATATCAACTGATATACCGTTTTAGTTTTAATGATTTCCCATCCGTCGTGCATTCGCCGTGACCATAAATAAATCACAGGGCCAATCCTGGAAAGTTTGTGGCCTAATACATGTATTTCCCAAGATCAATTTTAAGTGGCATGTTCCGGGTCAGAAGACCATCTGCGTTAATTATTCATGCGCCTGATAATAAACCGAAAATGTCGTCTGTCACAAGGTGATTCACTGAAAAGTGCAGTTACTAAAATAGATGGCCAATAAAGTATAATTAAAATCATAGCCGTTTTATTTATCCTGATAAAAAATTGAAGTTAATAAAATCAAATATCTGCTCATTTATTGCCTTTAAGGCGAAACAAAGTTCGCCGGGTCAGCTAGTATTAAAATAAAACTACAACGTTTCGGCTTATCAAAAAGGTACGAAATATTCATACAATCAAACTTAACATAAATCATTTATTCGTGTGATTTTTGGGCTTATTAATAGGTGTTTGTACATATTTTCAAGTTCTCAAAGAATATATACCACTGTATGTACACCCTGTACAAGATCAACTTTAGATAGTTGTGATTACATGTCATTTTGCAATTAATTATAATAATAACAAAAGAAAATCAGCACAAATTTAATAAAATAAGAACGTCATATTTACCACGGAAGTTAATGACGGTGAAAATTTAGGCGCAAATGCCTTGATCATACTGCCAGACGAGGTGGTATATCTGGCTAGGTCGCAGCACCTATCCCTCGATACTTGTAGTCAGGGAATTCTTAACTGTGCGAATTGCTCTTGAAGCTTTTATCGCGATGTAGGGCTTTTTGAAAAATCTCGCATTTTGTAGGCAATTTTCTTTAATGTTATTAGATTTTTCGGGTAAAGTACGTAGCATGCTGGTCACTTTCCTTTAAGACCAATTTTTTTTCCAAGGTATCATATTTATTTATTTATTTAATAATTCATGTACACATACAAAACATAAGTCGAACACATAGAAATATAGGACACATTATTACAAAGGCACAGCTTATTTCTAAAGAAATCTCTTCCAGCAGGCCCGGGAGTGGAAACATTGAAATAAAGCAAGTAGGGGTGTAGTGTATACGTACGTATGTATAAATATATATATATATATATATATACATATATATATAAATATATAATATTAATAAATACGTATGTATAGATAATATATAATAAATATTCATATCCATACCAGAATAAAAAATGTTCATTAATAACTCAAACAAGATTACTTTTATGAAATGGAAGAATTTAGAATTGGTAAATTAATTTGCCAAACGGTCGGAATATCATTCGAAATCGCCTATCATGGCCTAATGGAATTCGGATTGAATCGCAAATTCTAATAAAATGGTATTTAACAGCACCCACTGGGAAAAGAAGACTCGAGTTAATATCATCTCATAATATCCGTAATAAATATAGCAACTTTAAACCTTACTGACGTTGATCTGTATTTGTAACTTCAACTGAGTTGACAGTGAGGAGGAGGTTTCCAATTCGCTTGTATATAGTGTTTTTGTTTGTTTTTGTATGTGTGCGTTACCGCATAACTCAACGGGCAAGTATTTATCCCTGCGAGATCGAATCAGAAATGAGGAGATACGCAGGCAAACCGACATACGCCACAGGATTGCTAAACTTAAGTGGCAGTGGACAGGGCACATAGCGCGCAGGACCGACGCCCGATGGGGCAGAAAAGCGACTCTCGTCCTCGAGTAGCGACTGCGTTCCGGAAAGCGCAAAGTGAACCGATGATCCGGTTAAGGTCGCCGGTTAAGGCCTACGTGGAAATCGTTTGAAATGTAAACCAGAGGCACTTGCTCTGCGTCTGGGTGACATTTGCGTTCACCAATATCACGTTTTAAACTGCCCCGCGATACAGGTTATCTAGAAAAGGAGTATCTTTTATAAATATATTTTTTATGAAAATCAACTAGTTGTAGATTACTCGCACTAAAATCGAAAATAAATAACTTTTTAAACAAACATTGTAAACCACCTTCAAAATAATACACCACTACTAATGTCACCAACCCATACCGTCTTGAGGGTATCGTAAGAGGCGACTAAAAGAACGCAAGAGGCAGATCACCTAGTCGAAAGAGAAGGAAAACTTGATACAAACCCTGTGCCAACCCGTTTTACCAAAGATACAGTAGCCTTATTTCCCTACATGAATTTAGAGGAGGCCTGACTCAGTAGTGGGTCATTTATGGGCTGAAACGACTACTACTCAGCCGATAAACAACCCATTGCTTAGTTGGTACATTAAAATTAAATTGGGAACATTAAAATTGAATTGGGAACATTCTCATCTTAGAAGACGCTAGAAAAAAAATATATTAAAAATCCCACTTCTTATTTACCTGACCCCTGGTCCCCCAACGCGAAGTATTTATTTTTATATTTTACTTTTTAAAGGTTATTGTGTCGGGGTTTTTTTTAAATTTTTAATTTAATTTTTATTTTATACTTTTTACAGGTACACACTTATTATAATGTAGATTTTGTTAAATTGCACGTGATGCGCTTTCATTTGAGACCCCACTAGATTATGTTTGCAGACATTCGGTTATTCTTCCCCACTTTCACCCCTCATAACTTTTAAACAGCTCACCCTATTTTCATCAAACATGTCTAAGAACACTCACCCGTAACTAACCTTTAATACAAAAAATAGCTATATTGAAATCGCTTTATCCGTTCGCGAGCTAGGAAGCCACAGACAGACAGACAGACACGTCAAACTTATAACACCCCTCTTTTTGAGTCGGGGGTTAAAAATCAACGCGATCAAAGTGTAAATCTATGAAAGCTGGCTCATACTTCACGTATCCAATATCTCGATACCCAATTACGGCAACCAAATGAGATCGGTAACGATCAGCTATATTAAACGAGTACGTTGCTCTCCGTAAATTCAAAAGCATCTCCAAATAAGTTCCCGGAACAGTGGGCGAGGTTTTTGTAACCAGTAGCTTTTCCAGAGAATTTTTCATCTCTTATTTTCTTCATTTAAGGTGATCGCTCCAGGGTAGCCCGCGAAATTCAAATTTTCTTACGTTTTTTGCAATTTGCAGGCCAGTGCTAGGTTGTATGATGATGAACATTTGATTCGCGGCTGTAAGATGTATGTAGTTACAGAGTTATAATCATCAAACTCATCAATACAACCCTCCAAGCTCATAAAGGTGCAAGAATGAATTTGACGTTGAAAAAGTTTTTGTGAAAAAAAGTTCAACATACAACCTAGCACTGACCTGCAAATTGCAAAAAACGTAAGAAAATTTGAATTTCGCGGGCTACCCTGGAGCAATCACCTTAATTTCGAATCTTGTGTGAATCTTGTGATATAATTTATACTGCAGGAATTCGTCCGGAAGGCGCAGTGCTGGTAGGCGTCCACACGGTGGACTGACGACCTGGTTAAGGCCGCTGGAAAGCAATGGATGCGGCGGCCCAGGACCGGCCTTTGTGGAGATCCGTGGGGGAGGCCTATGTCCAGAAATGGACGTCTTTAGGCTGAAATGATGAATTCGTCAGGTCAGTCCGAAAACCTAGCAAGATAAGGAAAACTTGATACTAAACCCTCTGCCAACCCGTTTGGCCAGCGTGGCAAAATAGGCTACCCTCCATGTCTGGAGGTCCGACTCAGCAGAGGGTAATTTATAATAATTTAATTAATTAATTAATTAATTGTAATTTATTTTTAATATATTTTAGTACTAGCTGACCCGGCGAACTTTGTTCCGCATTGTAACTAAATATTTAAAATAAAAAGAAAGTTGGACATAGGATACCTGAGATTTTTATCCCGTCCGTATAAAACCTACTTTAACAAAACGCAACTGACAGCGAAACGTTATGTTGTCAATAGTTTAATATGGCCGAAAATTTGACAATTAGAAATTTTGAATTCGACTTGTTTATATTGTTGTAATTCACATAATATCTTTATAACTTGTAGCCTATGTGTTATTCTGATGTATAAGCAATATTATAGTAAAGTTTCATTAAAATCCATTCGGTAGTTTTTACGTGAAAGAGTAACAAACATCCATCCATCCATCCATCCATACTTACAAACTTTCACGTTTATAATATTAGTATAGTAAGATTTAAGTTTTAGGTTAATTGGTATTTTTAGTTTTGTTAATATGCACTTAAGTTAGTCTACTTGTGTATTTGCAATTTATGGTCTGACAAGAAGTAGAATTCGTCAGGTCCCAGAGGTCAGACGGCAATCATGTCTGCTACTACTCAGCTCATACATGACCCCCTGGTCCCACTGTTAAGTCAGACCCCTTCCAGTTACATGGAGGGTAATTAGCCTACAGTTCCACGCTAGCCGGATGGGTTGGCACAGAGTTTCGTCTCACATTTGCCTTCTCTTGCGGCTAGGATTTCAGCCTTGTTATTTCCTTTGACCGACTTTTGCGACACCCCCAGGCTGGAATGGGCTGGTGACATTATGTTTTATAAATCCTTCAAGGTACATTAACCAGGCTACGATAAATCAAATAAACTGTCTTCTTGATTAATAGTTTCTATAAATATGGACATTAGCGATACACAATAATCAATTTTATAATAAGAATGACACATGAGGAGTCAATCACATGGCGTATTATTGACAAAAGTTGAAATAACATCTCTGCCAACAGAAATTATACGTCCAATCCAAAGCAGAATAAGTTCAAAGGCAGAATATCCCATTTTGCAGATTAAAATATGAAAATCAATACAATAACTTGCAAATTTTGCCGAAAATGTGACGCAGTTTGTGATTTAGGGTTTGGTAGTGGCTCCTTTAACCTTAAAAGAAAACCTTTCCGACAGCTATCCTCCAATAAATAAACATTCGACAAGGAAACTGAAGAAGAAAAAAATACAGAAACAAAATGTTACATTAAGCACAAGCTTTTCGACCGATCGAAGGAACCATATTGTTACATAGATGTTTTGATATTGTATCTCTTAAACTAATAGCGGCCCGTCCCAGCTTCGCACGGGTGAACATATTTTGTTATTTTTTCTTATAATTAAAATAGCCTCATCCTAAGCATAATTAGTAATAGTGTAGCATTCAAATGGTGAAATAATTTTTAAAATCTTGCCACCGCCAGCATTTCGAGTTTGTATCAAGTTTTCCTTCTCATCAAGTCAAATTTCATGATCTACCTCAAGCGCTTCTTTGGTCGTTATCTTAAGACAATCTTCGGATGGTACAGGTTTGTGACACTGGGTTTTCTAAATTGGTTACCACACTGGCAAACATTGTATAGAATTTGCAAATAGATATCTCAAACATTATAAACATATCAAAAGACGTGATGTGTTGTTAATCTAAGCTAATACAATGATAATGTAATGAAGACGACTATGTCTAAGCACATCATTTTATTTAAAAGATTAGGGGACAAAGTGGATTCGCTTTTAATTAAGTTTAAGGTGACACCACTTAGTATGATACTTTGCCATAATCTGCAAATGGTGTTTCAAATAAAATAATGTTTATTTGACTTACATGCACAAAATGTACATACTTCATACACACACACACACACACACACACACACACACACTTAAACGTAAAAACCTAGCCACAAGAGAAGGAGAACGAAACATGATATGTAACCCTGTGCCAATACTAATTACCCTAATTACCCTCCATGCAACTGGAGGACACCTGACTTAGCTTAGTGCTTAGTGGGTCATCTATGAGCTAAGTAGTGTACTTATTATGCAATAATAATATAACATTACAGTGCCACATATCCAAGTTATGTTCGTAGTAAAGTAATTTCACTTTTTTTAAAGAAAATTACCCCTTGAGACTCGCTGTCTTTGCATCACGTGATCACGGCTTCGATTCCGGGGCCGGCAAGTGTCTTTGTGTAAACCAAAGGCACTTGCTCTGAGTCTGGGTGTCATTTGTCTTAGAGTCTGTATGCCACTGCAATGCAGGTAATAACTACTACAGAGGTTTCGTTTTAAAAAAAAACCGATGATGAATATTTGACATATGTATACGTAGCTATGATTCGTTTATACATCTAATAATAACTACCTATGAAATCCATATTACATTATCTTTGTGTTGTAGCGACCAACATGCTACATACTTTACACAATTTACCCGAAAAATCTGACCTAATTAAATCAAGATATATCGCCCACAAATGCGAGAATTACCAAAAAGTCCTACACCGCGATAGCGAAATTTCAAGAGCAATTCGAACAGTTAAGATTTCCCCGACTAAAACTAGCGGGGGATAGCCGCTGCGACCCCTAGCCAGACATAACACCTCGTCTGGCTGGATGATCATCCCTTTGCGTCTAAACTGGTTTCCTCGTTGCAATACACACTTTATTTCCAATCGTAACTAATTCGCTACCCTGCATTTTCACAAAAGTCCTGTTTTGTAGATATAAAGTCTGACAACAAAGAGACTGATAGAATCATCCGTCGACTCAACCCGTAGTTTGCTCACTATCTTTCGGCCCCTCGTCGCCACTAAACCGTCAGATTCAAGCCACAGTTAGGGTCTAAACTCACTTATTTATTAATATTTATGAACGACGCCGACATAATTTCTGTTTGAAATCTACGTTTTACGATATTGCTTTTGTAAGATATTTGATTGTTGGGGATCGGCCATGGATTCAAATTTGTTTGTACTTTCGGTTGCGGTTGCATGATAAATGGGGGCTCCTTGTCAAATAAATTTTTGTCCACTTGTCAGTTCCAACGGTTAAGCTAACGGCTGATAAACATTTTGTATCATTTTATTTATTGGTTTATTTTGGCTTTTGTTCTACTATAATGTTATCTACTACTACGGCCACACATGATCCACTGCTTAGTCGGGCCTCTTCTAATTACGGATTAAGGAGGGTGCTTTGCCTTCTGTGCGACGCTGGCACAGGATTTCGTATCGAGTTTTCCTTCACTTGTGACTAGGATGTGTGGTGACGCATTTATAATAAATTTTGTCACTAACCCCATTCCATCCTGGGGGTGTCGTAAGAGCCGACGAAAGAAAATGACAAGGCCGAAAAACTAGCCGCAAGAAAAGGAAATCTTGATGCGAAACCCTGTGCCAACCCGTCTTGCCAGCGTGGCACAGTAGGTTAATTAACCACCCTGTGATGGTATGAATTCCGACTCATCAGTGGGTCATTTATGGGTTGAGTAGTAGTAGTAATTGGATTATTCGACATCGATCCACTACTGACCGATCGACTGCTGCGCAGCATGTCGCGGGTTCGATTCCCGCACGGAAGAAATATTTGTACGACCTACAAGTCATTTGTTCCGGGTCTGGGTGTTTTCTATCTATAATATGTAAGTATTTACAAAAAAAATGTATATAAGTAGTTTATCATCCATCTCGTTACCATAACACAAGCATTACGTTGCTTAGCTTGGGATGATATGGCGTTGTGAAATGTCCAAGGATATCACTACATAGTATAAAACAAAGTCGCATTCTTCTGTCCGTCCCTATGTATGCATAAATCTTTATAACTATGCATCGGATTTTGAAGCGGTTTTTTTTAATAGATAGAGTGATTCAAGGGGATGGTTCATATGTATAACCCACCCCCGCTTTGCACGGGCGAAGCCGGGGTGGGCCACTAGTTATATTATAAACTAGCGACCCACCCCGGGTTCGCACGGATGCAATGATGAACATCTAAATGTATCAGTGTTTCTCTACAATATTATGCATGTTTTATACATATAAACCTTCCTCTTGAATCACCGTATCTATTAAAAAGAAATGCCTCCAAATCCGTTGCGTAGTTTTAAAGAGTTAAGCATACATGGGGACGGACAGACGACAGTGACTTTGTTTTATATTAATGTAGTGATGTAGTGATAGTGATTCAAGGAGGGAAATTATTATCAAGTTTAACTTATCTAGCGGCTACGTGATTTGCCTCTTGCGTTCCCTTAGTCACCTCTTACGACACCCTCGGAATGGCATGGGTTAATTCCTCGTTACAGCCATGACAAGTTAGCTAAAACCCTATTTGAGCCCATGTTTATAACCAATTTTATGTGCCCTTATTATTCCACCAGAACACATTCTTACACAACTGTTTACCAATACACGATCGCCACCCAACTTTATACGACTGCAATTTAACGATCGTTACGTCCCATATGCGCCTAATATGTGTTTTATTTGACTATAAACTGTTTTGGGAAAGTTTTGTTTTATCACATTTGTGACTGTACACGGAGATCTGATGCCTGAGGTTTCTACGGAGATGTGGTGGTGGAAATTCTTGGGGAATTCCAGCATCTGAGAATATAATAGAGAAAAAGGTCCATTCAAAATAATGGATTTTTTTCTAAAGTCAAACTCAAAAAGGACTATTCATATAGGTTTTTTTATTACGAACAAAAGCCTTGCACTATACTATTTAATAGTAGTAGATCATGTCACTCAGGTAAACTAATAAGGATATAAAATTTTAAATATCTACTAGTAAACCAGTACTGATCTGACTTCTACTATAAGTACGATAATTTTAAGATATCTTCTTTAAATAAATAAAAATGAATTGCTGTTCGTTAGTCTTGCTAAAACTCGAGAAAGGCTGGACCGATTTGGCTAATTTTGGTCTTGAAATATTCGTGGAAGTCCAAAGAAGGAAAGGTTTAAAAAGATAGTATGGAAATGCTCGGAATTACATAAAATAAAAAAAAATGCATTTCCTTTGACGTGATGCTTGACGAGCCTTTTGTTTGTTTTAAGTTTATTTTATACAAAAGTTGAGATCTTATATTATCGATTGATGTAGTACGAAGTCTGTCGAGTCAGCTAGTTATTTTTAAAATTAGATGTTCATGATCTGGGTTACAAAGCAACCAAACTAGGTATGCACACAAAGTAGCGGGTGGCACTAAATATTTTATTTTACAAGTTAAAATCTTGCTCACGTTTGCTTTACACGACTGTCGAGTCGCAGAAAACATTTTAACAAAAGTTTCGCTACTCCAAACGTTTTGCACAGCAATTGTACTGTGTTACTTTGTGCTTATTTTGTAAGCAAACAATACTAAAATTGCAGTGCTATACTAAAAATAGGTTTATAATATAATAATAAATAAATAATAATAAATAAATATCCTTGGACATTTCACACAACGCCATCTCGTCCCAAGTTAAGCAACTTAATGCTTGTGTTATGGTAACGAGATGGATGATAAACTACATATATACATTTTTTTTTTTGTAAATACATACATATTATAGATAGAAATGACACCCAGACTCCGAGCCAGTGCCTCTGGTTTAGACAAAGACACTTGCCCGACCCGGGAATCGAACCCGGGACCCGTTGATCCAAAGGCGGCACATCTAACCACTAGACCAACGACCAACTAAGTCATTTGAGAGCAAATGAGCTGATCGGTGTATTTGATTATGATATGTATCTAAAAAGGTCTTAGTTGGTCTACTTTGTGGCAAATCATATTGTTATTCGGTTAGTCTTAATATATTTTTGTGTTTCGATTTTATTTTTAATATTTTTTTTTCTAAATCCGACATAAAACTGACATATCACAGGTAAAAGGCGCCTAAAGGAACGGAAGAGGTAACTACTTACTACAAAACCCTGTGCTAGGCTGATTTCCCTCCATTATTTTGGAGGAGTCCTGACTCGGTAGTGGGACATTTATGTGCTGAAACAACAATTTCTTTTGTCGGCTCTTATCACACCCCCTATATGGAACAGGATGGTGACACTAAGTATTCTAAATCCGCCACCACAAAGGCATCTTTATAAGCATATTAGAAAACTTACCGCACGTGTAAACGACTTTGAGATAGGTTCTGCTTCCTGGGCGGCAAGGCTTGCCGAACATACTGCTATCAGCAGACAACACACATCTTCTCTTTCCGTGGCATTCTCGCATGGACGTCTCCGTAGCGTAGGGTTCTAAGCACGCTGGGAATAAGAATAGACATGTAATAAATAAATAAATATCCTTGGACATTTCACACAACGCCATCTCGTCCCAAGCTAAGCAACTTAATGCTTGTGTTATGGTAACGAGATGGATGATAAACTACTCATATACATTTTTTTTTGTAAATACATACATATTATAGATAGAAATGACACCCAGACTCCGAGCCAGTGCCTCTGGTTTAGACAAACCCCGGAATCGAACCCGGGACCCGTTAATCCAAAGGCAGCACATCTAACCACTAGACCAACGAGGCAGTCAATCTTCTACTACTGCTTACTACATGCTGGCTAGACGGATGAGAACCGGGTGTCGTATCAAGTTTTCCTTCTCTTACGGCTAGGTCATCGGCCTTGTCATTTCCTTTTGTCGGCTCTTCGTTGGTTGGTCTAGGGGATGCGTGTGCCGCTTTTAGATCACGGATCCTTGGTTAGATTCCGGAGTTTGGCAAGAAAATTTGTAGAAACCAAAGTCACGTGCTCTGAGTCTGGATATCTTTGTAAATTAAATGTATGTCAAAGACCCCCGCGATATATGGTTACATCTATCTATCTATAATATGTATGTACTTACAAAAAAAAATGTATCTAAGTAGTTTATAAACCATCTCGTTACCATAACACAAGCATTTAGTTGCTTAACTTGGGACGTGATGGCGTTGTGTGAAATGTCCAAGGATATTTATTTATTATTTATTTATTTACATCCTAAAGGTCATTGCTGATATGTACGATAGTTTCTACTAATAGTAGCTGACCCGGCAAACGACGTTTTCCAATATAAATATCGATATAAAAAAATAGGGTTTAATCGTAGAGGGGTGAATATTTAGGGTTGTATATAACGACAGAACTTAAAAGGCATGCCTAGTACTTTAAAAAATATAATTAATAATAACAAAATTACTAAAATTAACTGGTTATACGGTTTAGACATTGTCTGAAATATAAGAATATTTTTATTTTTATTGATATATAAATTCTATTAGCGAC
Source organism: Clostera curtula (assembly GCA_905475355.2). Lineage (NCBI taxonomy): Eukaryota > Metazoa > Arthropoda > Insecta > Lepidoptera > Notodontidae > Clostera > Clostera curtula. The sequence continues at coordinate 13,564,014 of FR997806.1, read as the reverse complement.
CCGCCCCGGCTTTGCACGGTTACAATTATGCATGTATTATACATATAAACCTTCCTCTTGAATCACTCTATCTATTAAAGAAAACCGCTTCAAAATCCGTTGCGTAGTTTTAAAGATTTAAGCGTACATAGGGACGGACAGACGACAGCGACTTTGTTTTATACTATGTAGTGATAATAAATGAAGATGGTTGTATAACCTGTCTAATGGGATGGGATAAATACATAGGCTACATGAAAAGGAACGTTTGAAATGAGACTCTATTCAAACCCGACAGTCCTCTAGGGCTTAATGGTCAACTCGAAATTAGGTTACGGCCGTAGAAGAAGTGTGGTGATGGATTTAGAAATACAGTGTCACCACCCAATTCCATCCTGAGGGTGTCGAAAGAGCCGACGGAAGGAAATGACAAGGTCGAAAACCTAGCTGCAACAGAAGGAAAACTTGATATGAAACCCTGTGCCAACCCGTCTGGCCATCCTGGCATAGTAGGTCCCTTCATGTTACTGGAAGAGGCCTGACTCAACAGTGGGTAATCTATGGGCTGATTAGTAGTAGAAGAAGTAATCTACAAATTATTTAATGATTAAAAAAAATTTCTTTTGTACAATTTTATAAATTTGGTTGAATATACATAATTTATTCAATAAACAGGCTTCAAATTCCTTATTTGCACGTTAAAATTAAATTAGAAACGTTTGCGCGCGCTCATTTTGAAATTAGGTTTCCTGAAGAATAAATTAGGAGCAATAAAATTGAAGCACTGAACATTTGTTGATTAATTTTCAATTAATGAGTTTTGGTTTTGTGTTTCATCGCTTTGTGTTACCGCTCGAAAGGTATTTGCATTTTTTTTATAATAAACTCGTTGATCTAGGGATCACGGGGTCCCGGGTTCAATTCCGGGGCCGGGCAAGTGTCTTTGTATAAACCAGAGACACTTGCTCGGAGTCTGGGTGTCATTCGTGAATTTCATGTTGGTAAACTGCCTGCCGCGATACAAATTATGACTAGAGCAGGGCTTTTTTTTTTAAATATACTCGGTCAGGACAAATACATCACTACCACTACATAGTATAAAACAAAGTCGCTGTCGTCTGTCCGTCCCTATACATGCTTAAATCTTTAAAACTACGCAACGGATTTTGGAGGGGTTTTTTTATAGATAGAGTGATTCAAGAGGAAGGCTTATATACATGCATAATTGCACCCGTGCGAAGCCGGGGCGGGTCACTAGTATTTTAATAAAGTCTAGCAGCGTATACTTTTTTTAAAATAAAAAACGATTTCAATAATAGTAGCCCCTTTTTTATAGTGGGGAAACTTGTTATAGGTCCCCAGCCGGGGGACGGGGCTGGGGTATGTGTGTCCCGGTCGCGATGGTAAGTTAAAATAAATCTAAACTAATTAATAAAAACATAATTTGTGGACATCCTTGGCGGCGGCCTATGTCCAGCAGTGTATGTCTTTTGGCTGAAATGATGATGATGATCATAATTTGAAAAGGAAATAAGCTATTTACTAATTAATTATCTATTTTACTTACTTTCTTCCTTCATTCCCCTTGGCTGCGGGCATTGTATTGAATCATATTCTGTTCTTCCATACTGCGCCGAGTAGATTGCGACTCTCGAATGAGGATTGCAACTTAGATGTAAGACATCGTTCTCACAACCCACTTTGCTTCGGAACTCATCTGTTGTAAAGAAAATATTTTTTTATTGCAACACTCTCTTAACCTTGCATTCGATACGTTTCATGTATCATAGTTTTTGACCTGCCAAAAAATCTATTTGATTGGGGCTTAATTTTGATTTGGAATGCTAATGAAGCTGTTTAAAATGTTAAACTAATAGTACCCTTAATTTCCTTCATGAAGAGATTTGATCAAATCACGTATTTACTCCCGTCTCAGCGTGTACCGTGAATAGTGTAATTGTCAGGGATTTAATCAAATCTCCAATTGTGTCACCTGCCTGCGAAATACACGATACATACGAGTACACTGTATGTTACGGCTTGTATTATTATATAATCACGCCTCTTTCCCGTAGGGGTAGGCAGAGACCACTTCTTTCCACTTGCTACGATCCTTACATACTTGTTTCGCTTCGTCCACTTTCATTATTTCCTTCATACATGCTCTTCGGTTTAGGGTACTCTTGACCTGGCCTTTTTTCAAGACGTCCCTGATTTGGTCTTGAAACGTCCGCCTAGGCATTCTCCTTCCAACACTTTCATTCACACTCGCCTTATACACTTTTTTCGTCAATCGTTCTTCATTCATTCTCTCGACATGGCCAAACCATCTCAGCATACCTTTCACAATACCGCAGTGTCTGAAGACAAAAGTCTTCAACCAATGTGTGTTGCCAGTGATGACATATGGAACTGAGACGTGGTCGCTCACTATGGGCTCCATCAGAAGGCTCAAAGTCACCCAAAGGGCAATGGAGAGGGCTATGCTCGGAGTTTCCCTGCGAGATCGAATCAGAAATGAGGAGATACGCAGGAAAACCAGGGTCACCGACATAGCCCACCGGATTGTCAAACTTAAGTGGCAGTGGGCAGGGCACATAGCTCGCAGGACCGACGTCCGATGGGGCAGAAAAGTCCTCGAGTGGCGACCGCGTTCCGGAAGGCGCAGTGCTGGTAGGCCTCCCACACGGTGGACCGACGACCTGGTTAAGATCGCCGGAAAGCAGTGGATGCGGGTGGCCCAGGACCGGCCTTTGTGGAAATCCTTGGGGGAGGCTTATGTCCAGCAGTGGACGTCTTTTGGCTGAAATGATGATAATGATGATGACATCTACGGCTTGTATATCTGTCTTATATTGTTGGTACTTATATCAATTTATTATAACATGGTAAGGTTTGGCTCACTGAAGCGCCCGTATGCTTAAGAGCGTGAAAATTTAATAAACGTCACCTTGGATGCTGAGTCTGACAATAAAAGTACGAAATTGCAATTTAGGAAGACGTGTAGCGTTATGTGCGGACTTTGCTCACCCGGTGTCACATCTGCGTGGTGACGCATTTAGAATACATAGTGTCACCACCCAATTATGAAAAGAATGAAAAGTATGAAAAGACTCTATAATGGTTTAAGTGAAAAAATGGGAGATGCTCTCGATTTGTTTCATATGGCATACACCTCATACAGAAGGACATTAAGGAAGAGCTACCTAGCATTAGATGGCCAGTAATCGATTCCTGAACGACTTGCTGATTTATTATACTTAATCTTAATTTGAATTATCTGCTGATTTATTATCTTATCTTAATTTGTCATTTTGTAAATTAGTAATAAGTATTATTAACCCCAGCTTTTGTGTAAATTCTTTAATATAACATTTTCTCTTTTTTCTAATTATTTTATGTAGGTATTTATATACATTAAATTATTTAATTTTGTTTAACATTTGCACTCAAAATGTCTAATCAAAACTCTGTGCTTATCCTTCTATAAATGCTATGCATACCTGTAATTAACATACCAGGGTGAATCAAAAAGTTCTTAGAAGTGCATATATATGAAACCTTTTTGGATCAAGTTCGATATTCAAATTAAAGAGTGTCTATCACACTATATTTATGCAGACTGTCACTTGTTTTTGTCAGTTCGTTCGCATGTAATAAATTTTTTTGTGCAACGAGTTGCTAAAAAGTCAAAATTATGGATAAAAGTGAGTTACGTGCGGTGATAAAATATCTCAGTTTGAAAAAAATGTCTACGAAGGAAATTTTTTTGGACATTCAGCAGACATTAGGGGGTGATGCTGTACCCTATTCTACGGTTGCGTACTGGGTGGCTGAATTTAAAAGAGGTAGATCAAGCTGTAAAGATGACCCGCGTTCTGGGCGGCCTTCAACCTCCGTTACAGAAGAAAATGTCAAAAAGGTTGAGAATCTGGTTTTGGAAGACAGAAGAATGACTATAAAACATATAGCTGAGATCCTAAAGATATCTTTTGGTAGCGTTCAATCCATTTTAATTGATTCACTGGGGTTCAAAAAAGTGTCTGCAAGATGGGTGCCACGAATGTTAACCGACGAAAACAAAAAGCGACGTTTGGAAATTTCCAAGCGTAATCTCGAAATGTTCCAGCGTGATTCGGATAATTTTTGCCGTCGTCTTGTCACCATGGATGAAACGTGGGTCCACCATTTTGATCCTGAAACTAAAAGACAAAGCATGTCTTGGAAACGACCATCCTCTCCATCCATTAAGAAATTTCGAGTTGCTCCTTCCGCTGGCAAAGTTATGGCCTCTGTGTTCTGGGATAGTGAAGGAATCCTTTTTATTGATTACATGCCAAAAGGCCAGACGATAACTGGACCCTATTATGCAAATTTAATCCCGAAAGTGCGTGAAGCGATTAAAGAAAAACGTCGTGGAAAACTGTCGTTGGGCGTGTTGTTCCTTCAAGATAACGCTCCTGCCCATCGATCGGAAGTTGCGCTCAACGCAATCCGCTGTGCTGGCTTCAATCTCCTTGACCACCCACCATATTCTCCGGACTTAGCCCCAAGTGATTTTCACTTATTTCCAAAATTAAAAGAGGAAATTCGTGGAACAAAATTTCACGATAATGACGCGGTTATAGCTGCCGTAGAGGACTTTTTCGAGAGTCAAGAAAATAATTTTTTTTCACAAGGAATAAGGAAGTTAGAAACGCGTTATTCTAAATGCATTGCATTGGAGGGAGATTATGTAGAAAAATAAAATATTATTATTTAAATCTTTGCATTTTTTAATATTGATTCCAAGAATTTTTTGATTCACCCTCGTAATTACTATAGTAATGTTTAATTGTTTTTTGTCATATTATTAATGTCAATGTAATTTATGTTGTTGGTGTGCTCATGAAATAAATAAATAATTATATCCTGAGGGTGTCGTAAGAGCTGACAAAATGTAATGACGAGGCCGATAACTTAGCCACTCATTTCCTCATCGGCGTCGTAAATATTTATATCTGATAATTGACGCTTAATTTGTATGAAGCAGAACCTAAAATATTCCTACAGTATTCAGTACTTACGCAATATTTATGCTTTACGAATAGTTTCAGAAAAAAACCACAACGAACACATAAAACAAAACTTTCAATGAAATCGTAAATATTACGAAGTTGAACGCAAAATGGCTTTTTGTTCCGTAACTGTAGTTTTAATGAATGAATATTAATTGTTAGCGTTGTAAATTAATTTTTGTACGGAGAATACGCTATTTTAAATATTGTATCGTTGTGGCCAAATTTTGAATTATAATAATTTTGTGAAGTCGTCACAAGATTATGTTTTAACTTTACACAACAAAACAATTTTACAGAAGCATCTCTTAATATCTCAGAGAACCAAGGACACCGACATAGCTCAGAGAATTAGCAGACTGAAGTGGCAGTGGGCTGGTCATATCTGTAGAAGAACCGACAACCGCTAGGGTAGACGAGTTCTTGAGTGGAGACCGCGAATCGGCAAGCGTAGTGTGGGAAGGCCCTCTGCTAGATGGAGCGACGATCTGCGAGAGGTTGCGGGCAGCAGCTGGATGCGTCAAGCTGAAGACAGGGCGCTATGGCGCTCTTTAGGGGAGGCCTATGTCCAGCAGTGGACTAATGTGGGCTGATGATGATGATGATCTCTTAAAATACAAGGTAAAACAAAAAACACAATTAATTATACATAAATCTGAGTTCAGCTACCCTGACAACATAATCTCGCCAGCGTGGTACTGTAGGCTAATTTCCCTCCATGAATTTGGAGGAGGCTGGACTCGGTAGTGGGTCATTTATGGGGTTATGATGATAATCTCAGGCCATAATAATATTAAATAAATAAATAAATATCCTTGGACATTTCACACAACGCCATCTCGTCCCAAGCTAAGCAACTAAATGCTTGTGTTATGGTAACGAGATGGATGATGCACTACTTATATACTTTTTTTTTTGTAAATACATACATACTATATATAGAAATGACACCCAGACTCCGAGCCAGTGCCTCTGGTTTAGACAAAGACACTTGCCCGACCCCGGAATCGAACCCGGGACCCGTTGATCCAAAGGCGGCACATCTAACCACTAGACCAACGAGGCAGTCCAGTGATTAAGACTTCGTGGAGCCTACTCTCCCATCGGGGAGCAAATCCTGTGGGCTCTGGGCAGTCGAGGATCGCGGTCGGTTTTAGTGGGTAGGTCTGAAGCAATTTACCATATCTACACGCCCCACATAACCCAGCCATCTCCAACGGCCGGGTATCCATGAGGATCTCAGACGTTAAATAATAGCTCATAAATCAACCGTGCTGCCGCCACCTTTGTGATGAGGGGCTTTCGTGCCTTTAGGACCCGTTGGAGCTATACTGGCCTAGGGTCGCGGAGTGCCAGACGAAGAGCAGCACATAGTGGATTTTGGCTCCCGGGACTTCTCCATCCTCGGAGTTTCCTTAGAAGACTTAAACTGCTGCGGGCGCGGTGTTAGGGGGTTCCAAGCTGGCGTAACACCGATGCTTTGGATTCCCTGCTAACCGCAGGAGCGGTGGGGCGGCCAGGCTTGGAGTCCAGTGCTGCCGCCGTTCATGGTAGCTGAGCATGGATCAGGAGACATCACAGCCGGCACGTGGCTCTTTGTGGGGTTGGGGAGCGTCCAAAGCTCCCCATCATTTAAGGTCGCAGAACATGTTACCCCACTGGGAAGCGAAAACCGTGGCCTTGTTTCGGACAGTTGGTAGTTTTAGGGGTTGAGTGATGATGATATTAGGAAATCGACTTTCATATCAAGATCTCTCTGGCTAAATTTTTGCTTCACTAATTATTTTAGGAGCCTGTTTTGTTGCCCGCAAATTACATTATATAAGAGGGGCTAGTAGCAAGATAAAATATGCGTTGATAGCCCTACGCATTCCACATGCCTGAACGCCCAAATTCTATCGACACAGATACTTAGATATACATCTTTATTTAGGCCCAATTTTTAGTTTTTTGATTCATTATCATCATCATCATTTCGGCCAAAAGACGTCCACTGCTGAACATAGGCCTCCCCCAAGGATTTCCACAAAGGCCAGTTCTGGGCCGCTCGCATCTATCGTTTTCCGGCGACCTTAACCAGGTCAACAGTCCACCGTGTGGGAGGCCTACCAGCACTGCGCCTTCAGGAACGTGGCCACTCGAGAGTTTTCTGCCCCATCGGGTGTCTGTCCTGCGTGCTATGTGCCTTAAGTTTGGCAATCCTGTGGGCTATGACCCTGCCTGCGTTTCTCCTCATTTCTTATTCGATCTCGCAGGGAAACTCTGAGCATAGCCCTCTCCATTGCCTTTTGGGTGACTTTGAGCCTTCTAATGGATCTCTGATTACAAAGCTAGTAACTACCCGAGAGAAAGAGAGATACTTATTAGACTGTTTATCTATTATAATATTCTATTTCGATTTAATTTTGAAATATAATTAATATCAGCATCATTTCGTCGCCTATACCGCAGAGTCTGAAGACAAAAGTTTTCAACCAGTGCGTCCTACCCGTACTAACCTAAGGTGCTGAAACGTGGACACTGACGGTGCGGCTAGTCCATCAGCTAAAAGTCGCTCAGCGAGCTATGGAGCGGGTTATACTCGGTGTCTCGCTACGAGATAGAATTCGTAATGAAGTCATCCGAGCGAGAACACATGTCATCGACATAGCCCATAGGATTAGCAAGCTGAAGTGGCAATGGGCTGGCCACATCTGTCGTAGAACTGACGGCCGCTGGGGCAAACTGGTGCTACAGTGGAGACCACGTACTGGCAAACGTAGGGTGGGACGCCCCCTTGCTAGATGGAGCGACGATCTGTGACGGGCAGCCGGCAGCAACTGGATGTATAGAACCGAAGACGGGGTTCAGTGGCGAGCCATAGGGGAGGCCTACGTCCAGCAGTGGACTGAAATAGGCTGATGATGATAAGCATCGGACAAGAATTGGTAAAATTAACCAATGATAAGTTGGAGCAGAATGACAGATAATTGCACTTTTATTTACCTGAAAGTGAAGTTATAATTCTTTTACTGTACGTAATCAAAATATTCTGCCATACCATCTAGGGTTAGATGTCAGTTTAATATACGAAATAAGGGTTATCTGATCCTCGAATGGACAGTTAAATGAATCCCATTAAACAAAGCCTGTCTGACAGTTGAAAAATTGAATTCCCAGCTATCAATGGAGTAAGCGCTATCCAGATGTTAATCCGAGGATGGAAGAATTGAGCTGAAGGGGATCTTGCGTGTTCTTGAATAATAGAGAAACTCCAGTCGAGGTGTAGCGAAGGAATGATTTATTGTGTACATCGTTGTGATATATATACAGAACATAATTTCTACTATTAGGTACTACTGCTAACAGGATACAAGAGAGAGAGAGAGAGAGAGAGAGAGAGAGAGCTTGTGTGAAAGAGATAGGGTGCGCAAGAGGGGGCATCGACTCGATGTGTGTGCGTGCCCCCAGAGGGCGCGCGCGTCGCGTGGATATACACAGTCGCGCGGCGCGAGCGCTCGCTCATTTCGGCGAGGCAGCCAGCGCGTGCGGACATCTCCACTGCTCCAGCGGTAGGCGGCGCGGTCGTCGTGTACTTAGCCGCGTGCAGCGCTGAATCGGCACGCGTGGAACCGACGTCTTCAAGCGATCTTTTCAGATCCACTTCTTGTTTCATAGAATCGATTACGACGTTTCTTGAAGCACACGAAATCGACTTACTTAATAAATACTTCCTTCTTGCATTGTTGTTTTATTGGTAAAGGTAATATTCGTGGTAATGGTGCGGTAACATATGTAGGTACACGAGGTAAGGTAATGTACCCTACAGAGCTATATTGAATAATAATATTAGAATAAAATATAAGGCGCTTTTATTTCCTCATAGAAGGTGATGAAAAGTCGAGTGTATCACTCGGGCGCAAAATATTTTTTGGCTCGGGCTTTGAATCCGTCGTCGTCCGCCTACGTTCAGAATTCTAGTAAAGAATCTCACTTCGCTCTGGATTCAAAAAGCACCCTCGCCTTAAAATATTGCTTTGCTCCCTTGTGATACAAACTATTATTGCCGCGCACTTTTTTAATTTGGAACATCTTAGTGATCAGCGCCAAAAACATCGAACGCAAATATGGTTTGATTAAAGACTGGCTTGCACGACGGCAGATAGTGGCGCGGCCTGCTGAATAAAAAAAAGTAAACTTACATGGCCGACATTTGTATGCGACTTCAACGAACCGTCTGGACCCCGGACAAGGGTCTACGCCAAACGCCTTGGGGCTTGTGTGGAACTTGCACTGGCGTTTCTTCTGACAGGCCTCCACCACAGTCTGCAACAATGAATACTAAAAAAAATTAGTTAGTATGCCTGTTCAGACAACACAAAAGTCAACAGTAAGTTAAGTGATATCATCATCATCATGGTGATCATCATGATGGAAGGGGGTGATGACGGCATATATTATTAATCCGTAACCACGGCATTTATAAAACTATGCCACTGAATAATGCGGAAAGCCTGACAAAGCCCAGTGGGCCTGGTCAAGATGGATGACCAGCCCCAATGGGGTGCGCAAGCAGTGGCATCAGAGCGAGCAGTGGAGGAACGCCGTGGGTTTTAGTTAGTCAATCAGGGTGCAATCCATCCTCACCATCTTCTGACGCCCCGAAGTCCCACAAAACTTGGCTAGACCCCATCAGTCGGGTATCCATGAAGATATCTCACGAAAAAAAGATAGACGAACAGGACAATATAGAAGATAGATCTTCTTTCTTTTAATTTTTATATTGATTAAATATTCATACTAATAATTAATATTAGACGCTCAGTGTTCGAAATTTTACCTTCGTAAATTTAAATTATAGGTAGTTCTATTTTCAATTTGTTTACAGACTATAACAATAAACAAAAGAGTTTATCTGTGTCAACATGGTAGTGTGTGTAATTTTCTTTTTGTAGATTTATTTATGAAAAATTAAAAAGAAAAAACATTCTGCACCTCTTGTTTTTTTTAAACTATACTATTTGCGTTGTAGCATGGTGCGGGTGACAGTTGCCATTATGACAGTACTAGGGATGTGACGATATGCAATTCATTTTTATCCCTAACGATACTCGCAGCATAAATCTGGTCGTCTTTAATATTGTTGTAGAAATGAGTGTGTTATTCAGTTTTCTAGTGTAACTACGTGTTAAACTTGTCAATATAAATGTTTTATGGCTAAATAATTATGTTTGTATTTATATAAAATAATCAAAATCGGGTTTACGTTGTTTTTTCTTAGCAACATTATAAGCAACCTTACCCTATAAATGTTCTGTTGTATACCAGCTTTAAAAATAAAAATTGACCTACGCACAATATACGTTTCTTAATATGAAAAATATCGACTATCCATCGAAGCAGTACATTCCATCACTAGATACGTCTATGGCGTTACGTTATACACATAACACTTTGCTTAATTTTTCATTCAATTTGCTTTTATTTGTAAACTAGCGACCCGCCCCGGCTTCGCCCGGGTGCAATGATTAACATCTAAAAATATGAGATCTCTACAATATTATGCATGTATTATACACATAAACCTTCCTCTCGAATCATTCTATCTATTACAAAAAACCGTTTCAAAATCCGTTGCGTAGTTTTAAAGATTTAAGCATACATAGGGACGGACAGATGACAGCGACTTTGTTTTATACTATGTAGTGATAGTGACTAGAACATTCTGGTTGGTTTCATTTAATTTTCTACAATTATTAATGATTAAATATATCACGAATACGAATGTGGTACAGCTGAAATACGAATGTCATAATATGAAAGTCTTAATTTGTAAATCACGGCAACTTTCAAGAGTGAAACGAAATGTTACCGAAACTGTCACCCGCACCATGCTATAACGCACAAACTATAGTAGTGCGAATTACTTCCCAATTTGCCCAATTTTCGTAAACAGGCTTTGCTTTACGTATCTATTGGTTTAAATAGAAATAGACAGATTAGTGTGTGAGTACTGTAAAAGGGTTTGTTCTAAGAAGCCAAAATAGCAATTTCTTAGCCAAAATAGTAAGTTATTTATCTAACCCTGAAGGTAAGATCTAGTTTGTAACTTACATTAATATGGTTAGCAGCCTAAAGAATGGGTCGTTCTATACAAAGCTTTCGCTGCCCGAGTTCGCAACTTGTATGGATTGTGTACATAACTGTGTTTGCATTGTAATACAAGCCGAAGCAAAACTACAAGGGTACGCCATGAATAATTCGGTACAAATTAATTTTCCATTAATTTTCTCAAAACTGAGCAGAAAATTAAACACAAATTATGCCGATATTATGAGCGTGGTGGTCATTCGGGAGACCACGTTAGAAGGTGAACACATTTTTTTAAATTAAATCAGGAATTTTTGATACATAAATTTAATATAAAATATATATTCATAAATATTTCCGCCATATTGAAAAATAGAGGTATTATCATCAAAGCGTTTTTATATAATATGCTTTAGTGAATATTTGTAAACAAACAGATCGTTTCAAAAAACAGCAACTACGGGGTTTGTTGCCGTCTCTTCTCTGTAGAGCGGCATGTTGCGGGAGAAGAGATGGATGGATTGTGTGAATGAAAGTATGCATATGAAATACATGAATGTAGAGTAAATTTAGCGTGGGAGAAGGGCCAAAATTATGATGGTAGTCGTTTTAAATATGACGATTTATAAGAGTCTTGTGATACAATCTACGTGAATAAAGTTGATTTTGAATTTTAATTTATAACTAGCGACTGGCCCCGGCTTCGCACGGGTGCATGCTGATACTAAATATACCTACCTTCCTGCGGGCCGGTGCCGCTATAACCAAAACCGCGATAAATAAAACCGCTTCAAAATCCGATGCGTAGTTTTAAAGATTTAAGCTAACATAGAGACGGACAGACGACAGCGACTTTGTTATATACTATGTAGTGATAGTGATGATACCAATAGTTCATATTAACTATCAGTCAACATTTACCACACCCAGGTCTATTTCCAGTACTAGAGAGGTTATGAGAAACCATATGTTTACAACAAATGGGTCGATAGCGTTACTGACGAAGAAACAGTGTAAAAGTTTTAGGGAGAAACAACACACAAGAAGTAACCTTTTTCGTCAAATGTTGATTACCAGATGGTCACGAAAGCGGCTGGACCGATTTGGCTAATTTTGGTCTTGAATTAATTCCAGGGAAGGTTTAAAAGGTGAGAAAATAAGAAAAATCTTTTTTATAATACGCATTATTTGTGTCCCAGTTAAGGTTTGCACATATTTTAATAAAGTTTGACATTCTGGAATTATCAGCTAGTGAAACAATATTTTAAAAACAGTACCTACTGCTTAATAAGCATTAAAAAGCTTTGGATGGTAATAGGGTTTTGGTTCAACCCTGTTTAACTGACATGTTTTAAAAATGTCTACAGCAACTATTTAAAATACGGTACACTTTTACAGAATAACTTACACCGAACCACCTTGTTAAACGAAACCGATCGCCTTAGGGCGAACATATAAAAATATAACATTGTAACTAATACCAAGTGAAATATAAGAATAACAATGTCGTATTTTCTTACTTAATACTTAGTCTATTATGTGTTCATGTTCAACAAAGACGTTAATACGTAGCAAAAGAATCACAGCAAAAATATTTCCCACCGCAATTACCCCCAAAAGCGTAGGAAAATAATTCACAAAGTGAATATCTTTACTAGATCCGACTTGTATTTTCTAACAAAAGAATCAGTAAAAACAATTCCAGAAGCCAACATCGATGTTAGAAGTAATGATAGAAGAACAATTGAAAAAAAAAGATATAACTCTGTATTTTTTGCCAAATGAGTTGGGTAGTAAGAAAAATATTGGCATATTTCACGATGAGAAAATTCTATCTACGGTTGGATTAGAAGGGTTGACAGTTCGACAGCCCGGCTAAAGGGCCCTTATTGCAGAAATGTTTGTGCGATTTCGTGTTAAATAATACATTTTGTTAGATCTGACGCTTAGACGTTTATGTTATTGTGTACATTTAATATTAAAATCTTTTTAACACAATTCTGTGTGTTCTTTTTAAAGTCGTATACTTACTATGCATTTGATCATGTGATGATCTTTAGCAAAGGGCTGTGCAAGAGCCCACGAAGGGTTCTGAACAAAAAAAATTGAATAGGTAATTGTGTAATGTCTTTCCTTCTTATGTATTTAAGTTAGCGGCGTAGCAACGCGCGTAGGGTACTGTTAGTTATAAACGTTTACGTAGACGTTTATGTCTGGGTCGACAAATTAAATGATAATGATCAGTATTTATGGGGAATGGGGAATGTAAAACGTAGTAATAACCTGAGTCAAATTTGCCATTTTTGGTAAGTTCAAAGCCATAGTTTGTAATGGTAAATGTGACAATGATACAAGCTCGCATTCAAACACTTTTAAAGCATAAAGTTATTTTAGAATGTCACGACACTTGCACTTGAATTAACACTATTAAATACCGTTAAAAACATCCAACATTTTAAACCGTTAAGTTATTGTTCAACTTCACCTTGTTTCCATATACCAACAACATATCACAATTTTTATCTTGAAATTTAAATTAAATTAAAAAAAAAAAAACAGAATTTATTCGTGCTCTGTGATGGCGTTACTTATAGGTATAAATAACTTTCAATTGTCGTGTGAATAATTTCTAGATTACAATATTGTTTCAATTATTATGTACAAAAATGTGTTTGTAGAAAAATGTAAAGTATTTCTAATAACATAATATTTCACACGAAGAACCAAAGACAAGCCCACCACGTGAACCCTGCCATGAGAGGTGGCATGAAATACATAACCAACAAGACATAATTCAAAGCAATTTCCTCATACCGTGCTCTTAACTGTTATTATGATGCGTAAGCACCATAGATTATGATATTATATCTTTCAATATTATGACAAATAATGTTTAACCATAACGCGTGTATGAAAGTGGAAAATAACCGAAAGCGTAGGAAAATTATATAATGGCAACCTTTTGATGATATGGAAATAAAGTAATGACATGGCGTGTTTGTATTTTGTATCAAATGAAAGTAAACAATTTATCATTTTACTGATAGCGTGACTGAATAGGAAAGAAAGATGGCTTCTTCAATTAACTAATATTGAAGACGTTACATTAATTTCTAATGAAGCTATTAAATGTGCAGAACTTCAGGCTAGACTAGATGTTTTAGACGTAAGTGCTAAGTATGCATTTTTAAAGGTTCTGTGTATGGCTCAAATTTGTACTATAGGGACTATCGATCACATGATATTTGGAAAATCTGTATTCTTAGTAGGAAATCGAATCGGGTGATTTAAAAAAGCCATCACACACGTATTATACGCACATAAACATTTTTATAATCCTTACCGTTAAATAAGAATACATAAATTCTAAAAAAAAAAAAGTAAAAGAGAAACGTAGGTATTACCGACATTATTTAAGAAAACTTTAAAAATGTATGGACTTCTTACTAGTTTTAAACGAAATATCCTTGGACATTTCACACAACGCCATCTCGTCCCAAGCTAAGCAACTTAATGCTTGTGTTATGGTAACGAGATGGATGATAAACTACTTATATACATTTTTTTTTGTAAATACATACATATTATAGATAGAAATGACTAAAACCTATCGTAAAACGTAGTCTGAATTGGCGCCAAACAATTATTTTAGCTCCGGTTCTCTTGGGGATATCAGCAATTTATCATTGAATCCTATCAAAGACAAATCTTTTCTATCTTTGTATATCCTCATGGATACCGGCATGTGGGACTCCGGGGAGCGCGAAGATGATAATTAGCGCCTCGACCCACTCACTAAAACCAACCACGTTTCTCGACTGCTCTATTCAGGATCGCTGGTTGCAGTCCCCAATGGGGGAAGAAATTAAATTTAAATAATACACCACCAAGTACTACATAAAAATAAAAATAAAATTCCGATGGCTGAAAAGTAATGAAAGTTATCTACAAAATGATGATTTTTAGTTTATTGTACAAATCTATACTAATATATAAAGCTACAGAGTTTGTTTGTTTGTTTGTTTGAACGCGCTAATCACAGGAACTACTGGTCCGATTTCAAATTCAAATTCTTTCAGGGTTAGATAGTCCATTTATCGAGGAAGGTTACAGGCTATATTTTATTTTCAAAGGAATTAGGGATCCGTATGAAAATTGCGATTTTGTAACCCAAGGTGTAAAATCGAAAACCTATTTATGCGTGCGCTGCAAAAACTATTGACAATAGAACAAATTGAAGTACTACGAGTTTGTAGGTCTTATTAAAATATACAAAAAAGTCTGGGAGAGCACATATCTAACTATCATAGTTTAGTCACAATAACCACTTTTATATTCATAAAAAAAATGCATAGAGATAAGCACGGGTTCAAAGTCCACGCGAGCGAAGCCGCGCCCAAAAGCTAGTGTTTTAATAAAACATTTTTTGTAATTAGACATTATTTTTTTGCTTACAAATCACATCACATTATTTCAATAGATTTTCGTATGTAAAAAAAGCCATCTACGTATGTTCTTTCAAATACTACCGTCGTCGGTTGACACGCGCGTGTTCTGTAATAGATCTATTATCACTACATAGTATAAAACAAAGTCGCTGTCGTCAGTCCGTCCCTACGTATGCTTAAATCTTGAAAACTATGCAACGGATTTTGAAGCGGTTTTTTTAATACATAGACTCATTCAAGAGGAAGGTTTATATGTATAATACATGCATAATTGCACCCGTGCGAAGCTGGGGCGGGTCGCTAGTTAATTAATATATCTTAGGTAGTATTATTCACTTAAATTTAAAATGTTTCAAAAAAAAATATACACTAAATTTAAAGTCCCTCATACGAGTATAAACGACCAACTGGCAGTTGACTTATGTATTTAAAATACAATGTAGATGCGAACAACTGCAAAATTTCGTTAGATAACAAGAAATTACCGAAATAAACATCATATATAAATAAGTAGGAGTGTAAAGATGTATTAATAAAGTTTACAGAAAAATCGATTCATTAATTTAAAAAAAAACACACGTCTTAGATCTTTTCGCTCTACTGTAAAGTAGCTATTTTGTAGATAACTCTTTTTACTTTGCACCCGTCATTTTGTTATCCGGGGGACGGGACAGTATATAAACTTCCCCACCGCACGGTGGGAAATAACGCGTGTTGTAAAAGTCAACAATAGTTAGTATGCTTGGCGGTAGGATCTATAATGGTCCGCCCGGCTTTCTACCACCCTTACATCTAAGTCCGGCGCGAAGCAGTTTTACTGTGTATCGCGGTGTGTGTGTGAGAGCCAGTGCTCGACAGGGCATTTCCTTGAACTGCCTGCTCCATCTTAGACCCTGGCGTTGCTTTCCATTACGCAAGTTTAGGGTCAAAGGCATTCAAGTCACTGATAAAAAATAAACCAACCTGCAGTGTGCTAGGCCATACACATGACGTGTCTCCAACAACTTCTACCGCAACTGGCTGGTACTCCGCCAGTTCGGAAGCACAGCTGGTCTGCGATGCAGCTGCCCCGTAATGTGCTATCTGGATACTGATGGTAGTTCCTCTGGGGCAAATGAGGGTGACCATCTCTTCATCGCAAGCGGCCTTTTGATGTGTTCGAAGAGTACCGAGGAGAAGTTCTGTGGACAACATAAATAAATTGGTCAAGATTTTTAAACGAACTGCTAACAAATCATGGTGAAAACATGTGGTACAAGGACTTGGTTGCTCATTAAAAGGCTCAATGTCACCTAAAGGGCAACGAAGAGGGCTATGCTACGAGTTTGGATTGAACCTCGTCGTTTCAGCCCATAAATGACCCACTACTGAGTCGCTAGTGAATATATAAAAATGAAAAGAGCGACCTCTATTTACATACATGTTTAATTAGCCTACTGTACCCGATTCAGCAGACGGGGGTCCTATCAAGTTGTGCCTAGGTTATAGGCCTTGTCATTTCATTTTGTCGGCTGTTACGACACCCTCAAAATGGAATCTGGTTGTGGTAAAGTGTATTCTAAATCCGGCAACAAATGGACATGAAAAAGAACTAGCCCAATTTAAGTTCTAAGTAACTTACCCAAATGTCAGTAAGCTGGTCCCTAGGCATCTGTAGGCGTGGGAAATAACCCACAATTAGACTAAAATTATCATGAACATAATGTTATTACAGCATAAGTTGGCATATTAAACACTAATCGGAGACGATTAACATATTTGACATTATTACAACCCTATTTTGGATATTTTCGTGGCACATCATTAAATGTTTTGTTAGTTTTACCATTAAAACAGTTTTGATGACCGCTATCCTTCACTTTCTATTCTATTCATATTTATTGATTAAGTTGTATTATTTAAATCAATCTTATGTACATACATAAATAATATGTTATACCTAATTGTTTTTTATTGCTGTTAATTACGTAAAAAGTTTAAGTTTATATTGGTAAAGGTTTAAATCGTTCAAAGTGTTACACGCCAAAGATGCCATTTTAGTTTATCTTTTTTGAATAAATAGATAAAGTAATTTGATTGTTGATTCTTGCGTAGTGTTTATATTAAGTTAAGTTTATAAAGAGTATTAAAATTTGAATTATGTTATTCTAAAAATTTCAATTGTGTTTACTTATTTTCTTTATTAATTAGTATTAAAAATTTATATTGTGTAATCCTACTGCAATTATATATTGTAATTATTGACATTATATAAAAATATATATACTGGAACGTAGAAAAACCCCTTTTTTAAATTAATCAAATCATTTTATAGATGGAGAATCATATTATAAATTAATTATTTTCAGTTATATTTTAATCTTAATTATTAATAATAGGATGCAATTAGAGATTTTAATTTGATCATTAATCTGATATTCAATAAAAGTATTTATTGTGTACAACATTTGTTACAGTTAGGAGCGTATGGCACTCGTGGGTCACAGCTGAAAATCAGCGTTAGGTATTTGTACTTGTGCCGATATCTAACATAATGCTGAGCTGGTGACCATTTGGCGCTAATACTCAATTTGATTATTTTTCTTGATAACCTAGTTTTAATTAGTGGCAATAAATGGATTTTCTTTCTTTACTTATGAATTTAAACCAATTAAAAAGAGAAGATACTTTTTTATATTTTACTAGGGAACTAGAATTACCGAATTTGGCTAACGTCCAGTATTTACACGGAAATGTTGTCGTCTGCCATCAGCGACAATGGGACAACCGGTAGTTACAATAAATGTTTATGCCGTCAGATTCCACGCTACTAACTATGTGTAACGAAGGCCATATATGGTAGAATGGCAACAGGGACCGATAACCATGTTTTTATGCCTGTTCGGTAATATTTTTCCAAAGACCATTTTTCTATAAACATAGAACTTTAAGTGATTTTTGATTCTACTACTTCTCAGCCTAAAAAGTCTTCCAACTGAGTCGGACCTCCTTCATTTACATGAAGGATAATAAACCTACTGTGCCACGCTGGCCAGACGGGTTGGCACAGGGTTTAATACCAAGTTTTCCATAAAATAATTCTAGATATTCGGTCTTATCAGTGCCTGAGCCGACAAACGGCTCTTACCTTACCACCCTTTGGCTGGATTTCGGTGGAGCCTGCCCCGATAAAATATCTACAACAATGTACAGTAGTATTCTATCTTCATTCTAAAGGTGCGTACAAATTAAGTAACATCTTGCATAACTTGTGTTTTATAACACGTACACATTATCTAACATTGTTTTTCAACTTTGCAACGTATAACAATACTGTACACATTAGAATAATAATGTTATATAACAATATTGTATGACATTTTCGTTGGTCGTTCTGCAGTAAATAGTAAATAATAATAACCTGTTAAATAATTTAATAACATGTTTTATAACATTCAGCCTCCACATTACTGAAACATATTTTATAACATGTTATGTTATATAATATGTACGCACCTTGCCTAACTCACGAATAAACAATGTTCGAGCTCAAGTAATAAAACAAAACTAATCTATACAAGATATATTATAATACTTATTGGCAATAACTATAAAAATATCCAACACTTTGTTCTTTCAATATTCTCGCAAGCAATAAAAACCTTAAGGGCTATACGAATACTGCATACTATAACGATCTATCAAAGTTATATCCATACTTAATTCTAATTTATAAGGGCCTATAAATCCGAGTTTCTGTTTACCTTATCTTTAGTGCTTTATGTGCAGCCGCACACGTGTAGGACGATAAACTTTTGAGACCATAGTCGCAGAGGCTGCGATGACATACAACAAAAAATTTTAATGTTACGAAATGAAATGAAATTCATCTTCGTTTCATATCATTACATTCATACAATATTTACTTTTTGTGTGAATTTTGGCCCTAATCTTAATATAATAACACTATCCTCCAAAATCATAACTTATTGATATAGTAGGTGTTTCATTTCGCCTTCTTCATGATCAGAAACAGATAAATATGCTAAAATTACTAGATTTACTTATTCATGTTACCCGCCAAGCTTTTTAAAACTACATTCTTATTTTTTTGGTCAACGTATATCAGACGCGAACTTCTAGACCGATTTCACAAATTATTTTTCTATTGTGTTTATTATTGTGAGAAGACAGTTTTTTAAAGAAATATATAGGTAACGAACGCTGCGCGAGATATAAGAGTATATTTTATATGATATTACAACGTTCGCTTTATTATTATTTGATGAAGGATAACTCACGAAGGGAAATTAGTGTGGTTCAGTTGGCTTATTTACCTCCATCAATTTGGAGGAGCCTTAACTCAATAGTGAAATATTTATAGGCTGAACCGACAATGACTTTATTTACACTATCTATGTATCAGCCACAGAAGTCCACTGCTGAACATAGGCCTCCCACATAGATTTCCACAATGTGCGATCTCGTGCAGACCGCATCCCGACTAGGTGGAAGGACGACCTTGTGAAGGTCGCTGGGAGTCGGTGGATGATGTCTTATTTACACTACTATTTCACAGCCCATGGTGTGATCCACTGCCGAGTCAGGCCTCCTAAAATACAAGGAGAGCAATAAGCTTACTGTTCCACGCTGGCAAGACGGGTAAACACAGGGCTTCATTTCAAGTTATCTTTCTCTTGTGGCTAGATGGTCTGCATCTAGCGTTCCAGTTTTCCTTTACGACACCCACAAGATGGTATGAGTTGCCGTCACCACACGAAAAATAATATTAGTAGGATCATCAAATGGTTACTAGCTCTGTGACTACATTTCAAACCCGTACACAACTCTGGTTTTTTAAACCGTAATAAAGTTGTTTGCATAAAAACGGGTCACATGCGCAAGCCAGGGGTGCATTTTACTTTTTTTCTGGAAAGTTTCATATGAGGCTAAATGCAATACGCTGGCATAAAGGTCAGAATAACAGAAGTTAGTTAACAGTTGCAATATATTTCGTCGTTAAGCTTATTTTATTATTTAAAAGATTTTCAATGACATAACTATCATATAACTAGCTGACCCGGCAGACTTCGTACTGCTTCAATCGATATACCTAAACCTAAACTTTTGTATAAAATAAACGTTTTTTGGGTCTTTATTTAATTCTGAGAAATACATACCCTAAACCTTCCCTGGACTTCCACGAATATTTAAAGACCAAAATTAGTCAAATCGGTCCAGCCGTTCTCGAGTTTTAGCGAGACTAACGAACGGCAATTTATTTTTATTAATATACTAGCGACCCTCCCTGGCTTCGCCTGGGTGCAATGATTAACATCTAAAATTATGAGTGTTTCTCTACAATATTATGCATGTATTATACACATAAACGTTCCTCTTGAATCACTCTACCTATTACAAAAATCCGCTTCTAAATCCGTTGCGTAGTTTTAAAGATTTAAACATACATAGGGACGGACTGACGACAGCGACTTTGTTTTATACTATGTAGTGACTAGCGACCCGGCCCGGCTTCGCGCGGGTGCATGTATTATACCTATAAACCTTCCTCTTGAATCACTCTATCTATTAAAGAAAACCGCTTCAAAATCCGTTGCGTAGTTAAGATTTAAGCATACATAGGGACGGACAGCGACAGCGACTTGGTTTATAATATGTAGTGAAGATAGATAATCACTACATAGTATAAAACAAAGTCGCATTTTCTGTCCGTCCCTATGTATGCATAAATCTTTAAAACTACGCAACGGATTTTGAAGCGGTTTTTTTTAATAGATAGAGTAATTCAAGAGGAAGGTTTATAAGTATAATATAATTGCACCCGTGCGAAGCCGGGGCGGGTTGCTAGTATCATATAATTGAAAACATTAATTCCTTCTCTTGCGGCTAGGTTTTCGGCCTTATCATTTCCTTTCGTCAGCTCCTACGACTCCCTAGGATGAAATGTGGTGGTGACAATATGTGTATAATATGTGTGCCTCGTTGGTCTAGTGGTTAGATGTGCCGCCTTTGGATCAACGGGTCCCGGGTTCGATTCCGGGGTCGGGCAAGTGTCTTTGTCTAAACCAGAGGCACTGGCTCGGAGTCTGGGTGTCATTTCTATCTATAATATGTATGTATTTACAAAAAAATATAAATATAAGTAGTTTATCATCCATCTCGTTACCATAACACAAGCATTAAAATTGCTTAGCTTGGGACGAGATGGCGTTGTGTGAAATGTCCAAGGATATTATTATTATTATTCTTAATCCTTCATCACCCGGAACGTCGAGCTAATCTAAGTAGACGAAGTAAAGTCTTGAAAGTGAAAAAAAAACAAAAGAAAAAACCTTTAGACAAAGGCCTTTCAAATACTATAATACTGAGCCACTCAAAGCGAGTCATCAGAGGGATGGGATCTATTTATAAACAGAGGATGAGCTCGTATTTCATACACGACGCGGGGCGTAATATGGCACACGTGTCGGCCTCTTGAACAGCGTCTCTCATTATCCTTGTACCATAAAATTGCCGACCGGTTAGTATATATTAATTATTAAATTAATTAAATGTGTACTGCCTACGGATTAAGGTATTCATTATAGGATGAAAATTAATAATACAGTGTAATTAAATTGTTATGTGTAAAATTTAAACAGGGTTTTCTTAAGCTGATTATCATGGATAAATTTTAATTGTAAGAAAATGACTTCCTGGATTAATATAATGCTTGTAAACTTTGATATGGTTGAGGAGATCGATGGCTACCACAAGCGTTAAGCTTGTGAACAAGTGCCGCTACTTGGGTTCGTCGGCACACTGGATTCAAGATTTATTATTTCAGTTTTAATTATACTTTTTTTTTTCATTAAATTCATATTTCGTTTGAATACCTTTCGGAACCAAACGAAACTAGTTAATTTTATGTGCAAGGTCATTGTAATATGGCGTTAATAAAAACCAACACCACTAAGTTTATTCCGCTGGGTTTTCTCGGTTGGTGCCACGTCCCGACCTGTTAGAATTGTTTTAAAATAATGTATGCGTTGACGAATGTCATCGCCATAATTGGTTTATACAATAAAGTATGTTTCTATTCTATTCTAAAAACAATTAATATAGTCACCAGATTTTTTTTTAGAAGTAAGAATGAAGAAAAAAGTGACATGAAATGGATAGCATCTCAATGTTCTATATAACTAAAATAATGTTCACAAAATAAGATTACTTAGATTTAACAAAGAAGAAGGAGAAACATAAGTACAAGTATGGGGTGTGAGGCTACAAATGGTCTCAACTCAGCTGTGATGCCACTAAATGTGGCGCTGATTTTCAGTTGGAGCCGTGCAGTAATATCATAGCGGGTAATCATACAAAACAAAGAATAATAAATTAAACTAATTACACACGTTTGTTTTTTTTTTTACTAGTTTTAGACATTGTATATAATATTTTATTTTATTACATTTATAAATTAACTTATCAAATAAAACATTACACACGTCAAACACAAACATTTTTTACATGCATGAAAAAAAATATTTCTAATTTGTTTATTAATTAATTTAATAAAAAATTAAAATTTAAAAAAATTAATTTATATTAATAAGGATCTCCAACAAAAGATATACACAATACATGATTCATTGTTAAATGGCAACATCAGGTATTAAATAGTGTACTCCTTCACTTATAGGAGACCACAGCATGCACAATAATTGTAAATAATTTTAAATTTAAAAACTAAGCCAAAGTTATATCATTAATATTAAGTAAAATTTGGAAAATAAAAAAAAATGGGAGAATATAACATTTAGATATATTGCCTACACAAAATGTACGATGCAAAAATTATTATAGCAGTAAGCCTTCTGTGCCACAGGGTTCTTTTTCAGTATTTCTTTTTTTGTGGCTAGGTTTTCAGCCTTGTGATTTCTTTCCGTCAGCTCTTGCAACACCCTCAGGATGGAATGAGGTGGTGACACCCCGTATTCTTAATCCATCACCGCACCCTGAACACCGGGGGATCACACACCACAAGGTAATGTAAGCTAGCAGCCGCGCAGCTAGTTAAAATTGGCGATAAGCTCGTTAAACTAAATTAATATGTCAATCGCCCAGTGAATCATTAGATTAAGTCAATTTTAATTGATTTCCCACATGTGTTTGATGAAATCGAATCGCGCATGTGTTTACGGTAGTTGATTGCTGACGTTTCGTAGTTTATTAGAGAGGCTGATTCTGAAATTGCACTAGCTTGTGATCTTATATTCAAGATAATAAAATATCAAGCACAACCAAGAGTTGCAAGATCGCTTGTGTCTAGTCTTGTGGTGACGGATTTAGAATACATAGTGTCCCCACCCCATTACATCCCGAGGATGTCGTAAGACCCAACAGAAGGAAATTACAAGGCCGAAAACGAGCCGCAAGAGAAGGAAATCTCGATACGAAACCCTGTGCCAACCATCTGGCCAGCGTGGCACAGTAGGCTAATTACACTCCTAGGAATGGGAGGAGACCCGACTCAGCAATGGGGCATTTAAGGGCTGACTAGTAGTAGTTGTCTAATACTCAAGGGACAACCTATCAAGAAGAGTTATTTTTGTGCCCTAGTATTTAGCATCACTATCACCACATAGTATAATACAAAGTCGCTGTCGTCTGTCCGTCCCCATGTATGCATAAATCTTTAAAACTATGCAGCGGATTTTGAAGTGGTTTTTTTATAGATAGAGTGATTCAAGAGGAAGGTTTTTAAGTATATTACATGCATAATTATTGTACCCGTGCGAAGCCGGGACGGGTCGCTAGTTTCTTTATATTTAAAATAGAACTGGAATCTTATCTCCAACGTAGCTTGAGCATACTGTTTTAAATGTCCGAGTATTAAATAACATGAAAAATACACGACATGATACTCCTAAATATATTGAAAGTGTTTTATCTTATCTTATATCTTTAAATGAGCAATTCTTGTATATATATATATAATTGGAATCTCGGAATCGGCTCCAACGATTTTCATGAAATTTAGTATATGGGGGGTTTCGGGGGCGATAAATCGATCTAGCTAGGAATCCTGACATCTACTTTTTTGTGAGAACAACAGCAGATGGCGTTGTTAAGTAACACGAAGTCAATGAGTGTTTGCTTTGAGGTTAGACTTAATTCCTGACATCTATTGGCGAATAATAATAACTTTTTTGTGAGCACAACAGCAGATGACGTTGTTAAGTAACACGAAGTCAATGAGTGTTTGCGTAATTTGTACTTAAATATAATTTCCAAAAAACACAATATATACAAAAAATACCGGTCATCCAGATATTTTTATTTAAACTGTGAAGATCGCGAAAACATAAAAAATAATTTAATAAACCATTAAAGTATGATTTGTGAAACACTGAGGCTAATAACACGTCCGTGTGGTAAAGGATTTAGAATACATATTGTCACCACCCTATTTTTTGTTGAGGGTGTCGTAAGAGTCGGCCAACCTAGCCGCAAAAGAAGGAAGACTTGATAGGAAACCCAGTCTAGCCAGCGCGGCACAGTAGGCTAATTACCCTCCATGTGATTGGAGGAGGCCTGACTCAGCAGTGGGTCATGTAAGGGCTGCGTAGAGGTAATAATTAATGGGCATACGATCTAGTAATATAATAAATAGTAAATAAAAAAGAGTAATAACTGACAATAGTTTCCGAGACAAGTAAATCAATCTCGTTATCTAAAAATACACTTAATGACACAAAATGGGGAGCATCTGGTTTGCGGTTAACACGCGTGTCGCTTAAGGGGAAGCAACCAAGAAATAATGAGAGTTGAACTTGATGAAGACACGGTTAGGAACGCATTAATCTTTGTCACATAATATTGTCGGCCATGGAATTTGGTATGAGAATAGTTGCGGTATTCAAGACATATTTTAGTGATGCCTTTAAATTGCTAATTATTTTTAAAATCGTGGAGTATTCTGGATTACAACATACATTTTGATTTAATTTATTTTAGAAGCTTTAGACTAACAACTGGCCTAGTTGTGAAAGGTTTTTTAACTAATCTGAGTCCACAAAAGACATCCCCAGTCGCGAAGAATTCCCCCATCGAGGAGCGAAACCCGTGGCCTTGGTTCGGGCAGTCTAAGATCACCGTTGGTTTAATAGGTACGTTATGGCGCTAAATGTTCTTTCCTCATCCTGGGCCACATACATGAGGACTTCCAATGTAAAATAATGTCCAAAAATGACCTACTATTGACTGAAGCACTCTCAAGTTGGATAAAGAAAAAATATAGGTGAAGAAAAAATAAATTAACATTTTTTATTGAACTAATATTTTGTTCAACGTCAGTTGTCTATCCTCATGATAACTTTTAGCAGATACACTTATCAATAACGTCTACTATACATTTATTTTAATATTATCTTTAATGTCATCAATTATTAACATATCATAGTAGTCTCTTCACTGCAGTCTCGGTCTTCACTTGACCAAAATATGCATGATATTATTGTGTAAGTCATCATTTTTTTTACAATTCATACCGCTCGGGTCTCTTAAGACGTAATCGACTCATTAGATTTGTTTGAGCAAATTAACAAAGCATCAACAAAATGGTGTTCAGTGCAAATACATGTAGGGTGGATCTTGATTACCGAGAACCGCAAAACATTACTCATTGTCACTTAACAATGAGTCTTGTTTTGTTAAGTGCAACTCGCTTGCGTGCGTCACATATTTGGGCCAGAAATGTAATGGAATTTCACTACTATAAAAAAGGCATCTTCCTTTTTTTAATACACCTAGTTTGCCGCATAACCCTTTACTCCTAAAGCTTGGTGATTTAAATCAATTAAAGTGAAATGTGATTTAAAACATTTCAGCCAAAAGACGTCCACTGCTGGACATAGGCCTGCCCCAAGGATTTCCACAGAGGCTGGCCATAAAACATTACGAGAAACAAATTATGTTCATAATCTACCTAACTAAAATATTAGTGCTCATTTTTATTTATTACTGGCAACATTTTTGACATTTGACATTTTCTACTTATTGCACGTTTATATACTACTACTCAGCCCATAGATGACCTACAGCCTCCTCCAGTTACATGGAGGGTAATTAGTTGCTTTACCACGCTGGCCAGACCGGTTGGCATAGGGTTTCGTTGCAAGTCTTCCTCCTCTAGCTTATACGCCTTGTCATCTTCGTTTGTCAGCTCTTAAAACACCCTCTGGATGGAATGGGGTGCTGACACTATTCTAAGTCCATCACTACACATACACGTTTATCGTTTATAAATAAATAAAAAAAGTTTAAAGGCCGCTGCTTACGTGACGGGTTTTTATACGGACGGGACGGGACGGGAATTATTGCAAACATCGTTTCATACAAAATGTATATGAAAGTGCATATTTCACGGAGACACGGACGGGACGGGAACGTGGCACGCACGGGTCGTGCCCGGTCCCGTCCGTGTTTCCGCTACGTATGCACAGTCACTCCGTTCGTTCCGGAAAGAAAACTAGTAACGTCTTGATGACGCAAGTGTCGAAAATGGGGTTTGTACAGAAAATCTCCTCTTCTTGTTCACGGTCGTAGCTACTTCGTCATCTAGAGCATTAGCAATTAAAGCCAATTCTTGAAACGAAAATCTATCTTTCCATATTCACAACACTAGCACGTTAGATCCGAGTCACTGTCACAGTGCGTATGCATTTACATCACGTTCCCGTTTTGGACGAGGCAGTCACGTCCCCGTCCCGTTCACGTCCCGTCCGATGTAATATCTCGTTACGTATGCAGCGACCTATAATAAACCCACATTACAACGAACTTCTAGCGCTTCAAACTTCAAAATATTTATAATTAGAATAAGCACCACGCCACTTAAATCTTGTCCGTCTCTATTTTAACTCCAAACATTCTTTGTGGCATTCGATCTGTAAATACAATACACTCTCATTCTCGGAGTAATGGTTGATGGATTTTCTATTAAATGGAATCCCTCTTTTATGTTCCCTTTTTGTACTTTTCCTTGTACGCTTTGAGGTTTTCGGGTAGATGATCCTTGTGTATGGTTTTTGTCTATTTTTTGTTGTCGGACATAATATGATTTGAAAGTAAACATGTTAGTATCAGAACTGAATCAAAATTTCCATATTATTTATTTCATAGTACGTACATTATCATTGCTTTAAAATATTTTACTACTAGTCAGCTCATAGACAACCCACTGTTTAGTCGAACCTCTCCCATCACGCAGACGGTAATTAGCCTACTGTGTCACGTGGCCTGATTGGGTTGGCACAGAGTTTCGTATCAAGTTTTCGTTCTCTTGCGGCTAGGTTATCTTACTCGATTTAAATGACCCGATAGCTTGGGATTGAGCTGATTGAGCACTTAAACTATGAATATAAAAAAAAATCTTCTTTGGATCTGAAATTGCATTTCTCCTGGAACTGAATTTTTCGAGCTTTTATTTTTTATTGCTTTACCGGTGGCTTTGGTTTGTGAGTTGTCATGCTCACAAAAAATACTCTGAGCAGCGGTAGCGACATGTGACGGGTCTGTTACTTCCCTTTAATATGGTTGAGGAGACCGATGGCTGTCACATGCTTTATACTTGTGAACAGGTGCTGCTGTTTGGGGTTGGTTGGCTCACTAGACCAAGAAAGTTTTATTTTAATTTATTATGGTTTATTTTGTATTGTTTTAATATCCACGTGAACAGTTTTTTAATGGAATTTGTTGGGAAAATATATACTAAATAGGACCGCTAAGTAATAAAAAAAGAATAACAAGCCCTCTGACTTTCTTGCCAGTTCTTCTAAGCAGTGGTCGCGTTCCGAACTGGTGGTGAACTAAAATAGATTACTTTGCTTGAAAATTTGTAATTGTCCATTGTGTAAAATAAATTATTTGACTTTGACATTTGGTGAAATGGAGTGGTGTCACTGTGACATGTATTCTCATCTATCACCACACGTGGTGGTGTAATAGTCTATTCTGTTAGCAATTTAATTAAATTACGTCGTTCCGTCTAGCTTATGTTGGACCAATGCTACTCGTCCCTCCTTTGAGCCTCCTTCCTTCACAAAAATAATATCACCACGAACACGGAGGATTACGCAATATAATTTTCCAAGTCGCAAATTAAAATTTCCATTGCCTAATCTTAATTTTCCTAATAATTATTCCCTGATTGTAGCAGTCTCACGGCGCGTTTTAATTTGAGCAAAAAAGTGGCGTAACCGTAGCTGTTACATCATTTACAAGCTAATGAACTCCAGTTTGTTCTCAATTTGCCTTTTTCTCCATTTACCTCCCTTTTATGAATAAAACATTGTTCAAAAGGATTGCGATTGTTTAAACAACAATTGCCTTTTAATTTACATGTTTTCGGAGCAATTAATTTTTTGACGTACATACAACTTCAAAGGGCCGTACTTTTTGTTTATACAGTCATTGAATATTGTTGATTCCTTTCACTTTGAAATAAGATTCAAATTACTATGACATATTTAGGTCAAAACCTTTGAAGCCAGCAGTTGCTATATTCAAAGAAATCACTCAAAGAAATAGTTTTACGAGTATTAAAAGGAAAAAAGATAGGACACGGATGGACATAAATGTCTTTGGAATGTATGTGCGCTCCACGTCCCATCAAAAGATTTTTACGATCGAACATGGCCAATGGTTGAAACTGCCCTCAGTGACTGATTTACGTTTCTGTTGAAAAACATAAAGAATACAGCTGCAGACATATTTAGCGGTTAATGGGGGCGTTTGCCTATTAATGTTGCCTTAAACAGTATTTAATGGTTCTTCTTGGGGGCCTATTAACGCTGTTTCAGATGTACCATAGACATAACAATCACGCGCTCTAATTAAATCGGATATGAATGCGAAAGTCAGGGTGGTGACGGATTTAGAACACATAGTGTCACCACCCCATTTTATCCTAAGGAAAAAATGGGGTGGCTTAAGAGCCGACAAAAGGAAATCGCAAGTCGGCGGACCTCTAATGGGGAACATGCTCCGCCACCTTGGTAGCTCTGGCCCGCCTCGGGTAATGGAGCCCCAAGCTCGAGGTGGGTTCATTTAGAAAGGCTATAGGGCAATAAAATAAAAACCTAGTAATTTTACACAAAGTAAACAGCTTGGTAGTTAACCCTTTTAAAAAAGTAAAGCTTATTAAGACATCCTTTGACAGCCAGTCTGACTCTGACATGATTTAAAATAATAATTTTAGAGCAGCTTTCGTAATTACTGGTCGGCTATAATTAAAAACTAGATGAGATTTGAAGTAAATATTTTAATCTGTTTATTTTTGGAGCCTGCCTAACTTTTAGAACGAAATCGTTATTAACCAAATAAGAACAGTTTGTTTTAGCGCATTGGTTGGAAAGTTTATTAACAGAATAGTAGTATTAGTAGCCATATATGCTAAATGAACGTAGAAAGTGGAGACCGCGAATAGGCAAGCATAGTGTGGGACGGCCCTCTGCTAGATGGAGCGACGATCGGCGAAAGGTTGCGGGCAGCAGCTGGATGCGTCAAGCTGAAGACAGGGCGCTATGGCGCTCTTTAGGTGAGGCCTATGTCCAGCAGTGGACTAATGTGGGCTGATCATGATGATAATGATGAACGTAGAAAAGAGCAATGGCATCGTTCACCGTGGGTTAAGGTCAGCACTGGACTGAATACACTGATGTTGGGGGAGTATGACTGCGGGTTCGGGGGAAGAAGATTCATGTACTGACTGGAAGGATGTGCGCGGCTGCTAGTCGCAGGCATGCCACAAAACCTAACTTTTTACTTTTTTTTTTTAGATTAGGTCAGTGTGTGTTGCCGGTATGCCACGGGTATGGCACGCCAGACGCTCCACCGTGTTGTGCCACCTGGGAGCCTGAGAAGCAAGCCTTAGTGGCACGGGTCGGAAGGGACCTCTCGCTGTCGAGCTTAATCGGACGGATGCTCGACAGCGAGGAGGGATGGGAAGCGATAGCTTCGAGTACGTTATGTAGCAGAAGGATGCGGTTGAGCGGGTCAACGAGGAGGATGTTCTGGCTGACCCATGCCGCAGACGGAGACCGGGGAGGAGGAGGCGACTCTACGCCTAACTTCTGCCTCCACCCTAGAGGCCACTCCACCAACGAAAGCCTCACTAGCCCTCGGATAGTGGCTTGCTCGCGTAGCGGTATATGTATATTAGAATAATATATACTAATATATAAAGCTGCAGAGTTTGTTTGTTTGAACGCGCTAATCTCAGGAACTACTGGTCCGATTTCAAAAATTCTTTCAGTGTTAGATAGTCCATTTATCGAGGAAGGTTATAGGCTATATTTTATTTTCAAAAGAATTAGGGATCCGTATGAAAATTGCGATTTTGTAACTCAAGGTGTAAAATCGAAAACCTATTTATGCGTACGCTGCAAAAACGATTGACAATAGAACAAAATGAAGTACTACGAGTTTGTAGGTCTTATTAAAATCTACAAAAAAGTTCACGAGAGCACATATCTAACTATCATAGTTTAGTCACAATAACCACTTTTATATTCATAAAAAAAATGCATAGAGATAAGCACGGGTTCGAAGTCCACGCGAGCGAAGCCGCGCCCAAAAGCTAGTAACAAATAATGAAAAAAAAAATTTAATGATTTAATAAACTAGGCCCATATGGTAATGTGCCTAAAATAAAATATAGTATAGTAGTAAATTTAGCTACTCACTTCATTCCTAAGTAGTAACTAAACTTTAAAAGTAATACTGAACGAATTTACCAAAATACAGGATTCGCTTAAAACCACACGGATTTACCGTCCCCGGTTTGTGGTTTAACAGACATGGCTGAAAACCGTAAAATGTACATAGAACGGGGCACCGGTTAGCCAAAATGGGAAATTGACTATAAGTTCTAAGTACATGGTAAACGTTTACGTTTGCGTTTTGCTTGTATGTTGTTACATGTTTACTTAGGGTCTAGCTAAGGACAGAAATAGGTTATAGATTTTATGGAAAGTTTTGCTGGCACAACGGAAATTTATCGTAGTGTGCGGTTTTAGTGTATTAGTATAAAACAAACTAGGTACTTCTAGGTTAGCTTACCGTTTATGTGTCATTAATAGATTACCGGGTATAATAGAGATTGGAATGTCAAGGGAAAGGTCAGGTAATATTGGAAAATACGGAGGCAGGCCTATACTCAAAATTGATATGGATCCCATAACCTAATTTAATTCGGTTTTTAATTAATTGCTGACACAACAAAACACTAGTTTTAAGCGACAAAATATTAACGACATTTGAAATGTAAAATGAGGTAATGGAATAAAAGGCTTATTATATGGCTATGATTATGAGTTAAAAGACATGGATTGTGTGTCATCAACCTATTCCATCCCGAAGATATCGTAAAACACAATTTAAAGATACAAAAAAGTACACCGTGAGTGAGGAGTTGTGTGTGAAAGGTGTGAATGTAGGTATGACGACTGATAGATGTGTGTGGAGACTACCACCTAGTGTGGGACAGGGGCCGTAATATGAATGGTGTTTATAAATATGACGATTTATAAGAGTTTTGTGATGAAACCTACGTAAATAAAGTTCCTTTTGAGTTTGAGTTTGAGAAACCTCGTCATGAAGGACAAGAGTAATTTCTCGTCATGGACTTGGAAGATAGTAGACAGGCTTCTAAGTGGGTAATTTCTGAGCCAAGAAGAGTAATTGGTCACGACCGAAGCACGACACTTCATGACTCAGTAGAGGGCGCCAATTATTGACATCACAGTCCATATTAGAATACTGGGCATTCTTCTCCTCCCTTCTTTCGGAGAAACGAAACCCCTGCTTAGTGCATAACCTGCATCGCAAGGTTTAGTCTCGTCTTATGTGCGTGTGTCAACTCGTATATTTTAATTCTGTCATCACACGGATATGATTATTTTTAACAATATATTATACAGCAAATATTGAACTAGCTTTTTATAGAGTAAATTATATTTGCCGAAATGTATAGATATTGATACTCGAGCTTATTTCACTTCTGCAACTATAATTATTGCAGTACCAACTGGTATTAAAATTCCATATTAGTTTTAGAATACAAAGCATCGCCATCCGATTACACTCTGAGGGTCTCGTAAGAGCCGACAAAAGGACATACATAACAAGGCTGAAAATCTAGCCAACCCAACTGGCCATTTATTGGCGGAATAGTAATAGTAGTAGGTTTTGACCCGTTGTTACAACTGCTACAAAGCATTCGAAACGAAAGTATTAATTAAATAAGGTAAAATAGACTCGATGTTTTCAATTTAAAAAAAAAATATTAGCCCCGTACCCGATGAAAGTGTTCTGGCGCAAATTTCATTGTTTATAATATTAGTTTTATTTGTTAACTAGCGACCCGGCCCGGATTTGCACGGGTACAATTATGCATGTATTATACTTATAAACCTTCCTCTTGAATCACTATTTATTAAAAAAACCGCTTCAAAATCCGTTGCGTAGTTTTAAAGATTTAAGCATACATAGGGACGGACAGACGACAGCGACTTTGTTTTATACTATGTAGGTAGTGTGTTGTAGGTAATGTTTTTAGAGTAATTTTAGTTACCTTGACTTTATTGTTTTTTTATGTATTTTAAACAAAGTAATTAGAAAAAACACGACCGTGTAAAAAATAAAAAGTATAATGATGTCTTAGGTTTTCACGATCTTTACACATTGCAGGAAATGATGGCTTCACGGTTATCATTTCCTGCAATAAAAAGTATTTTATGTTTGTTTAATATTTTTTCCAAAAAAAAAATTTGAGTGTACTTACATAAACGTCCCGACAAATAAACTACATACTTGACCCCGCTGAAGGTTGAATCCATCAAAAACATGCAGACGTCTATTCGCAAGGAATTTCATCAGCTTTCTTATTTAAAACATAAATCTAGTTTATTCATCTCAACGAGTTATATTTTATCCTTACAATTGCCCGCAAATTTGTTTGCCTTTACTTCAGCACCTTATTTTTAAGGCTGGCAACTAGAGAGTAATTGTATTTATGTTGGCAACAATATATTCTTTATAAAAGAAGATTTTATTTTATATATCTATACATACAAATAAATAAAATTGGAGTGTCTGTTTGTAATAATAAAATAACCACTTTTTACTCAATGCGTAAGTATGTATACACAGTGCAAAGACCAAAACAACATTTTTTAAAAATTTTGTCTGTCTGTTTGTTCCGGCTAATCTCTGGAACGACTGGACCGATTTTGACAGGACTTTCACTGATAGGTAGCTGATGTAATAAGGAGTAACTTAGGCTACTTTTTTTGACTAGCTTCGCCCCACGGCGTCACCCCCGGGTAACATCGCACCCGTGCGAAGCCGGGACGGGCCACTGGTTAAACATATATTTACGTAATACGTATATACTAGCTGACCGGGCAGACGTTGTCCTGCATGATATTTGTTTACCGACTGCAGCGCCATCTGTCGGGCTGATTTGTGAATCTAAACCATCCTCGGTGCCACCCAAACGCATACAAAAAATTTCATTCAAATCGGTTCAGCCGTTTAGGAGGAGTTCAGTCACATACACACGCACACAAGAAATATATATATTAAGATGTATATTTAGAAGTGCTACTACTACTACTCATCCAATACATGATCCACGGATCAGTAGGGCCTCTTCCAATTAAATGGAGGGTAATAAGCCTATTGTGCCACACTGGCCAGACGGGTTGGCACAGGATTTCGTATTAACTTTTTCTTCTCTTGCAGCTAGGTTTTCGGCCTTTTCATTTCTTTTTGTCAACCCTTACGATACCCTCAGCATGGAATGGGGTGGTGACGCTATGTATTCTTAGTCAGTCACCACATGGATAAAAAGTGGGTGGGAATGCAATACCAAAGTGGTCTTTTGTGACATGGAATGGAAATCGTAGTTGTATATTAAACCAAACACAAGCATTTACCTACTTATTTATTTATTTACTTACCCAATTCAGTCAGTCCCAAAAACGGGAATTACCAACATGAGTCTATTGTAATTTTAATTATAGTTTCGTTGAAAATTCTTGTTCCAACTATTTAGTTATTGCTAGCTAAAAGTGGTAGCTTTAGACTCGGCTATTCAAAATTAAATGGATTTCCCATTTCATTAAAGCAAATTTTAGTTTGGATAACTTAATTTGGAACAATTGCCCGTTAGAACCGGCAAATTGAAATTAACTCAATTCAATGCACAACGCCATGATATTCTAATGTGATGACATTATTAGCATAATATTACCATACCACGTCTGTGTTGTGACAGATTTAGAATACATAGAGTCACCACCCCATTCCATCCTGAGGGCGTCGTAAGGGTCGACAAAAGGAAAAGACAAGGCCGTGAACCTAGCCGCAAGAGAAGGAAAACTTGAAACGAAACCCTGTGCTAAGCCGTCTGTCCAGCGTGACACAGTAGGCTAATTACCCTCCATAAGTTGGGAGGAGGCCCGACTCAGTAGTGGATCATTTGAGCTAGGTAGTAGTAGTACCATCACATATTAATATTATTGACTGTCTCGTTGGTCTTGTGGTTAGATGTGCCGCCTTTGCATCAACGGGTCCCGGGTTCGATTCCGGGGTCGGGCAAGTGTCTTTGTCTAAACCAGAGGCACTGACTCGGAGTCTGGGTGTCATTTCTATCTATAATATGTATGTATTTACAAAAAAAATGTATATAAGTAGTTTATCATCCATCTCGTTACCATAACACAAGCATTAAGTTGCTTAGCTTGGCACGAGATGGCGTTGTGTGAAATGTCCAAGGATATTTATTTATTTAAAATATGCCAGTGGGCTAGCCTAGGCACACTTGATACGAAACCACGTGACACAGTAACTTGCCCTGTATGTAATTGGCGGAGCCCCAACTCAACAGTGATTCAAGTATGGGCTGAACTAGTAACTATATTGCTGCAATATGGTTGACGAGGGCAATGGCTGCCACATGCGTCATGCTTGTGAACAGGTGCCCTTTCTGGGGGTCGGTTGGCTCGGGCTTTAGAAGGTTACTATTGTTGACTAGATCTGGCTGATGTTTGGCTCTTTGCGACTATTGCGCGAGTTTGCTCTCACAAATCTTATATCCCGACTTGTACCCAAAAATTGAGATCTAAAAAGACCAAATACACAGTTTCTTGCCGGCTTTTCTCTGTAGAGCAGCTGCATTCTGAACCGGTGGTAGATGGTAAATAATCAATTATAACTGGTAAATTTAAATTTTATTTTGTCGTTTCAAGGACCGCTATTGAGCCGACTTGATTAAATGAGATTTGATTTGAATATTGAAAAATTATTTTTTTTATAAAAATCCCCATTTTTGTGAAACTGAAAGACGCTTTGACCATTTAGCATGCCATTTTCACTCAAGTTCTCGTCAACTTAGCTTAATTTCAATGAGCTTATTGTTAAAGTAAAATAAAAAAGTTAACCGAATTGAGAAATATGCGTCACAAAGAGAAGGCGGCTTTCTGAACTCGTTTGAAATTAGAATGGAAAATTAATTCAAACCAAGTTAAATGATGTCTTACAACAATTACGAAAATAGAATTTCATCAGTTCAAATAAAGAACTTCGTGTCAAATAAATGACGCACAGCTCCAGAAAGCTGAAAATAGGTAGAACTAGTTCAATCATGGAAAACATTCGCATACACAAGCGTAACTGCAAATGGCGCAGTTCCCCACAGTTGACCTGCAAATCTTTTGACCTGTAAACTAGAACTTTTGCACCGTCACTTCATATCGTTGGTTTATTTTTTATTACTGCCGCGGATGTTTTGGTAACAGTTACATAATAAATGTGACGAGTTTTTTACACCTGACTATCAATTGTCACAGATATTTCAGACTAAATATGGCACCATAGCTATTGTCTACTTGTGTCTATGGCATAATAGATTTGATCGTCGTTGAAGAGTAGTAGCGTGCGTGACACTTTGTATTCTAATTTCGTCGCTCGGATAACCATCCAGGTCGATAACCTAGCCGCAAGCGAAGGAAATCCTGATACGAAACCCTTTTTTTTTACGTCGGAGATCCTCATGGTTTCCCGGCTGTTGGGACTAGCCGGGATATGTGGGACTCCAGGGCGCGTAGAGATGGTAAATTGCGCCCCGACCTACCCACTAAAACCGACGGCGATCCTCGAATGTCCGAACCAGGGCCACGGGATACACTCCCCGATAGGAGAGCATGCTCCGGGACCCTGGGGACCTCAGCCCGCCTTGTTTAGTGGAGCCCAAAGCTCCGAGGCCCCTCCGATTACGCGGGGGATAGCTATAGTAGTCTCCCCCCATTCCACCGCTGGGAGGCACGCGCGAAACGCAGCGCGCCTTTCTCTCGGGGTCTATATTGCGCAGGCGATGGATTTCCCAGGTCTATCGCCCGCAGACCCACTTACGGTGGGCGGAGGTCATCCTGCGCCCTACAGCGCCGATTGCGGTGGCGCCCAGTTGGACGTAGAGAGGCCAACTCCCGCTCCCTCTCAGCCGCCTCCTTGGCGGACATGACGACCTCGCAGAATGAGGTCGTTTCTCTCCAGGCTCTCTCGCTCCGGACCATGGATCGAATGAGGTCCGGCAGCGACAGGCTTCCCACAACAGAGACGAGCCTCCGCCGTGATACGAAACCCTGTGCTAACCCGTCTCGCCAGCGGGGCACAGTTGGGTAATTACCCTCCAGGTAACTGGAGGAGGCCCGACTCAATAGTGAGTCACCTATGGGCTGATTACGTGTAGAAAAATAGTAGTTGAGTTTTCAATTCGGTTTACATACTTTTTTTAAGAACACAATACTAGACCTCTTAACCACATGTTTTTAGCTTCATGTTTTCTATTTTTTTTACTACATTTCTTTATCACTATCACTACATAGTATAAAACAAAGTCGCATTCTTCTGTCCGTCCCTATGTATGCATAAATCTTTAAAACTACGCAACGGGTTTTTAAGCGTTTTTGTAAATAGATAGAGTGATTCAAGAGGAAGGTTTATCTGTATAACCAGCGACCCGCCCCTGCTTCGCACGGGTGCAATGATGAACATCTAAATTTACCAGTGTTCCTCTACAATAGTATGCAAGTATTATACATATAAACCTTCCTCTTGAATCACTCTATCTATGAAAAAACCCGCTTCAACCGCTTCAAAATCCGTTGCGTAATTTTATAGATTTAAGCATACATGGGGACGGATAGACGACAGTGACTTTGTTTTATACTATTTAGTGATAGTGATATTGAAAAGAAACACTGATAAATTTAGATGTTCATCATTGCACCCGTGCGAAGCCGAGGCGGTTCGCTAGTAATAAAAAAAAAACTATCTATTTTTATTTTTTTCTAGGAGAGTTACAGCTAGTTGCTAGGTCTGACTTATATAGGCTTATATAGCCAGCCTCATTTTTACTATTTTATTTGTTGGTCTTTGGATGCACTGCCTTTACATAACGGGGTCCCCGCTTCGATTCCTGGGCTGGGCAAGTGTCTTTGTATAAACCAGAGGCACTTTCTCAGAGTCTGGGGGTAATTTGTGTTCGTGAATTTAAT
Organism: Clostera curtula; assembly: GCA_905475355.2. NCBI lineage: Eukaryota > Metazoa > Arthropoda > Insecta > Lepidoptera > Notodontidae > Clostera > Clostera curtula. The sequence continues at coordinate 13,525,860 of FR997806.1, read as the reverse complement.
GTTCGTAAACTGCAGGAGTTAGGTTGTTTAAAGAAAAAAATGTAGTTCCATATTCAATGTTATTGTGTGAAAAGCGTGTCGCATACGTCTTGAACTGACACTATATTAGTTACTAGCAGCCCGTCCCGGCTTCGCACGTGTGCAATGATGAAACTTTATCAGTGTTTCTCTACAATATTATGGATGTATTATACTTAAAAACGTTCCTCTTGAATCACTCTATCTATTGAAAAAAACCGCTTCAAAATCTTTAGCGTAGTTTTAAAGAATTAAGCATAGGGTAAAACCGGGATAGATGCCCCACTTTTAGAAAAAGCCACCCAATTTTTTTTATATGTGTTTTATACAAATAATTTCTATTAATGTAGCTAGCCCAATCCTTAATGCTGAATTATTACTATTAATATTCAACCTATCAAATACAGATTTTGCACAAAGTACCTTTTCGTAACATGTCTTTTTTGAGGATAGATGCCTACCTGTATGGATAGTTGCCCCACCATGGAAATACTGAGAAGGATAGATGCCTGCAGTGCAGGATAGATGTCCCCTATACTGTGTAAACTAAAAACCTAGCCCTCTTGTTAGGTATTTCTAGTCCTAAAACGAAACATGGATAATAAAGTATTTTTTACAGCGTTTGTTTAACTAAAATATAAATTATTAAACTTTAACAAGCATTAACATATTCTTTGTTCTGTAATTTTTTATGCATTTATTAAAAAAATATATAAATTCTTAATTGTTACTACCAATAATTTTCCACATATTGTGTAATAATTTCTGAAAAGTGTACAGGATTTGTATAGCCAATACTGACTCTGACACATTACACATTGAATCCAGTTGGACAAGAATTTCGTTCGTTCTTTCAAAACATTCAATGCAAATCTCTATTTTACTTGTATCTTTAGGGTTATCCTTCCGTTTCGTGGCATAGTTCTACTATAATCTTAAATAGCAGTGTATGGAGGGATAGATGCCCCTAAGGGCACCTACACCTTGAAAAATCGGGGCAACTATCCTTTATGATGGGGATAGATGCCTAAGTATTTTTTAAATAATATTATAAACTAAATAGCAATTATTTACACCTAGATACAGACTTAATGAACCCGTATATTGACATATGAAAAAATATAACAGAATTTATTAATAATTATAAAGTTATACAACGCAAAATACTAACGTTTAAAACTTTGACGGGTTCGTGAATGACGCCGCGGAGATAATTTCATACGCGAGCGAAATGCATCCACCTACACGACTGTATATGGGTAACTAAGGTATGGGGTGACTGTGGCTCATATTTATACAATTAACTTGAAGTCGCGAGTTCGCGAAGTTAGGTTTTTAGAATATGAGGCATCTATCCCACTGGGGCATCTATCTCGGTTTTACCCTACATAGGGACGGATAGACGACAGCGACTTTGTTTTATAGTAGTAGTAGTAATATGTAGTGATTAGTAGGTTACCAAAAATATCAAAATTGTTCTGTTATTTCACTCTGTATTCGGAGAAGTTTTAATTAATTCACCCAATTGTCTAATGCGAACATTGTTATATAAAGTGTCGTTAGTATTTCTGATATACACTCGTCCCTAATTAACCTTTACCGTTTGTGCGAAGTGCACACGAGTCCAAGTGTGACGCAATGGCTCGTGCGTTAAAAGCCTTGCCCGGTAAAGGGTTGAAAGCTTTGAAACTCTATTGTACGTAATGATATGACGCTCAAACGTCCAGAATACGGTAACAATACGGGTACATTATGAAAGAGGAATATATAGAGACATTGTTTGTTTAAATGAAGACCTACTTAAAGAACACTATAATGCCGGATTTATATTTGTCTGACGTGTCGCATTAGAGATGTATCGGTTTCATATACACTCGAGAGCAATGAATCCGGGTCACTTAAATAATGTTAAAAATCTCGGAAACTAAAAATGATAGGTTAATGCAATAAATTGTATTTAATAGACAATGTAATACTCCTTAAATGAAAGTAAAAAAAATATGAGTCACCATACATTTTATTAACACAAAATTACATAAAGAAAAAAACTGCTGATCTCTCCTTAAAACAAAAATAGGAAACATGAAATGTTTGAACTTTATTACGATTTTCTTGAATTTGAATACTTCGTATTGCCTCCTCGTGCTTCCATTACTGCGTTTACGCGGTTTGGCATGCTGTACACCAAGTTCCTTATACGATTTTGGGGAATATTCTCACATTCCTCTGTGAGAGCAATTTTGAGCTCACGAAGCGTGATTGGGGGAGGGTTTCGTTGTTTTACGCATCTGCCTAGCTCGTCCCAAGCATGCTCGATCGGGTTGATATCCGGGCTGCGCGCTGGCCACTCCATACGAGTAATGTTCATCTCTTGAAGGTAGTCATTCACAATCCTACCTGTATGAGGTCGGGCATTGTCATGCATAAATATAGCATCCTCACCTAAATTGACCATAAATGGACCAACGTGATCATTGAGGATTTCTTCCACATATCTTACGCTAGTGAAAGAGCCGTTTTCTATGATCACCAGCTCTGTGCGACTTTCAGAAGAAATTCCGGCCCACACAAGTACAGACCCACCACCGTAGGCTACTTTTTATTCGATGCATGCTTGCTTGAATCTTTCCCCTGGTCTTCGATACACTCTGTGTCTTCCATCGTGCTTGTAGAGCATACATTTTGATTCGTTGGAGAACATAACTTTTGACCAATCTTCAATACTCCAATTTACGTGGCTCTGGGCATATCTTAGTCTTGAAATACGATGCCCACGCTCCAGTTTAGGGCCGTTTGCAGGTCTAAGGGGTTTTAAGTTAGATTCAGCAAGCCGACGTCTTACTGTCCATGCACTTGGGTTACTTCCTCCGAGGCGTCGAAACTGATTTGTGAGTTCAGTTCCTGTGAGAAAGCGATTTCGAAGCATGGTGTTCACCAAGTATCGGTCTTCTCGTGCTGTGGTACACCTGGTTCTGCCCGTTCCTGGTCTGCGTAGGTTAGAACCAGTTTCTTCGTAACGTCGGAGAACTCTTTGTACTGTTCACAGCGACACACCGACAGTCCTGGCTGTATCGCGCTGACTCCGGCCGGTTTCCAGCATTGTAAGTATTCTGGTCCATTCTTCAGGCGTAAGCGACATAATTTCAGCTTGAATAATGAATATAGAGCACTATCAACATGGTTTATGTACCCACATTAATGACAGATTACAAACAAAAGCAAAACCAAATGCTGTAATTTCGTAGTTCCATCTTCGAAAGTGGCCCTTTTTCAAGTTTGATTTTTTTATGATATAACTTTACAATAACTAAGAAGTTTTAATACCTTCATTTAAGGAGTATTACATTGTCTATTAAATACGATTTATTGCATTAACCTAACATTTTTAGTTTCCGAGATTTTTAGGATTCTTTAAGTGACCCGGATTCATTGCTCTCGAGTTTAATACGCTGAGATTTATATGCAATCTGACGTGACGTCATCTTTGATGATGAAATATATGAATGATGCGGTACGTTACAACACGTCAGATAAATATAATTCCGGTGTAAGACCAAAACACACATACACTGGAGGCGGAAGCATGGGGAAGATGATATTTTTGTTGTGTTTTTTTCAATTAGAAAACCAAAATCTTACACAATGATGTCTTAGGTTTTCACGATCTTTACACAATGCAGGAAATGATCTATTTACGGTTATGATCGTTTGAACATATTTCATACTTATTGGAGATTGATGGATTGTGTCAATGAGAACATGCATAAGAATGACATGAAGGTAGAGATATAGAGCCTATAAGGAGACCATCTAGCGTGGAACAAGGGCCAAAAGATAATGATTGTAGTTTTAAATATGACGATTTATAAGGGTTTGGTGATAAAACCTACATGGGTAAAGTTCCTTTTGAATTTGCATTTGGATTCGAAAAAATCTCACAACCAACAAGTCTTCGGCACACTTCCGTATTGGTTTCTGTGCTTTAACCTAATTATGTGTGGCGACGAATCAATACATAGTATAAAACAAAGTCGCTGTCGTCTGTCCGTCCCTATGTATGCTTAAATCTTTAAAACTACGCAACGGATATTGAAACGATTTTTTTTAATAGATAACGTGATTCAAGAGAAATGTTTATAGGTATAATAGATCCATAATAGCACCCGTGCGAAGCCGGGGCGGGTCGCTAGTTTAGAATAAATGGTATAACCACCCCATTCTATCTACGGGTGTCGTAAGAACCGACGAAACGAAATGACACGCCCGAAAATCTAGCCGCAAGAGAATGAAAACTTTATACGAAGCCCTGTGCCAACCCGTCTGGCCAGCGTGGCACAGTAGGCTAACTACCCTCCCTGTGATGGGAGGAGGCCCGACTAAACAGTGGGTCATTTATGGGCTGCGTAGTAGTATTAGTGTCACCACCCCATTATATTCTGACAGAATGGCATCGGGTTTCGTTACAAGCTTTCCTTCTCTTGCGGCTAGGTTTTAAGCCTTGCCATTTCCATTTATCAGCTCTTACGACACCCTCAGTGCGAAATGGGGTGATGACACTATGTATTTTAAATCCGTAACCACACGGATTACATTAACTACGTTTTAGAAAAAAAAATCTATACCCTGTACAAGATAGCATGATCGATTTGACAGATGTCAATTTTTCTGATCGACATAAAGGTATGATTCCGAACTACGTCACGATAATGGGGACCAGTAGTGCCGCGGTAGCACTTCTGCGTGCAGCGTAGTTAGGAATCATACCTTTACTTTGCAATGACAAACAGTGATGAGAAACACATAATATCTAGTAGTCCAAAAAATAACGTTTTAAAATAATTGTATCTGTGACAAGATGGTGTGGGTGTATTATTATGTGTGATATTATTTATCACTTTTTCTTCACTTTATAAGACAATATTCGAATAAAACACATTTTCATTTTGAAATAAAATTCGTTGGGTTTCGCACATTGAAATTTAACACTTTCGCAATTATTATTTTATTTTCTTTTTTGTTTACTTCCATGGTCTGAATCACCTATTTAAATATGGCGGGAGGTCCAAAAATAACCCTGTAATATTAAATAGGAACCCACCATCGCTTATCTACCCAATGTTTTATATGTCTAGTGCAATAAAGAATTTAACACAAAGTACACTGACGCCAACTTGTCACTGTTAATAATAATAAATAATAAATTGTTTATTCACCAACAAAGTTACAGACATATAAAGCAGTACAAAATATTGCAAAAATATTGTTACAAGTATTTTAAAATTTTATTTTGTTGAACTACTAGATATTTTCTGTTTGCCATCACTAGCCCATCTGTCAAATCGATCATGCTATCTTGAACAGGGTATAAGAATGAAACTTATTTCTAACTGCGTACACACCAAGATCTAACGTACCAGGTGTAAATTGGTAAATATTTCGATTTACGCAGAAATGGCAGAAATTGCGACCACAAACTGAGGCAGAAGTTGGAAACAAATTCACGATTTGATTAAACTTTACCGACCGTTTTCTATTCTACCTTTGGTGGTCCAAATGGAACTCGTAAAGAACACCAAATTGATTCCTTGTGTTTACTTATACCGTTTACCTGTATTAGTGATCTGAGTAGACAGGGAAAGTACCTACTGTGCTATAGCTTCATCCAAAAGTAAAAAAAATAACCTTTTTTTTTTAGATATCGTCGGGGATAGTGCAAGTCCGCGAATCTACCATACGTAAAGTGCGCGTATCTGCGCAACTTGTAGATTTATAGGAGAAGGTTATAGGTATATATATTTTTTTATTATATTCATCGGCTATTGACATCATTTTTAGAGAGAGACTAATAATTTATGTGTTCTATGTATTGTTATGAGTATAAATAAATTAAAGTCTTATTAAAAACTAGCTTTTGGGCGCGGCTTCGCCCGCGTGGGCTTCGAACTCGTGCATATTTTTTATGAACATAAAATCGGTTATTGTGACTAAACTATGATAGTTAGATATGTGCTCTCGCGGACTTTTTTGTAGATCTTTATAAGACCTACAAACCCGTAGTACATCATTTTGTTCTATTGTCAATAGTTTTTGCGGCGCACGCATAAATAGGTTTTCGATTTTACACCTTGGTTTACAAAATCGCAATTTTCATACGGATCCCTAATTCTTTTGAAAATAAAATATAGCCTATAACCTTCCTCGATAAATGGACTATCTAACACTGAAAGATTTTTTGAAATCGGACCAGTAGTTCCTGAGATTAGCGCGTTCAAACAAACAAACTCTGCAGCTTTATATATTAGTATAGATTAGGATCTTGCGTGCATTACCCGCGAAATTTGAAATTGGCTACATTTGTCAGATACGCGGAATAATCCAATGCTAGTTCCGCGGATTTGCACTATCTCCAACGATATGTCAGATTAAAAAACCGATATGTTTTTTTGAAATTCAAATGGGTATTTATCTTAAATATCGTTGATTTTTATTATGATTTCTTTTCCTTTTGTAAATTTAAAGATCTATAGCTTCTATTTTCAATACTTTAGCCAGAAATAAAACTATAATGAAATTAATTTCATGATACCATTATATTCTATTCTATCTACCTCCAGCTAAAATCTCGAGTTTCTTATCTAGAAAACAAGGTTTACACTGTAATTAAACAAATGAAAAAATATGTATTTAACCTGTCTTGCTTAATTAAGCCTGTCTTGCTCACCCTCGAAGTTATTAACAAGGCATCACGATTTCATTTAAGTCAAATAATTCATTTTGTATAGGGCACAATGGAGTTCATTACAACATTACCCGTCTAGATATTATGAGTTGCTGAGTGTCATGTTTATATGACACGCAATGCAATATTGTCGAGTAGGTAATGTGTACGAGTATATTACCCTAAACCCTAATGTAAATTACCCTAAACATAAACTAAACTTGGTTTGAAAATCACGTAGCGTACAATCTGCCACTTTGGCGCGAAAATCCAATAAATATGCCTTGACTGCCGTGTAATCCGACAAGTTTCGGCCGGCAAATAAAAAATAAAAACGGCGTATATTGACGTATATTAATAGTAAGATCTAATCCTTAAAAACAAACGAAATACATTAATCTATGAAATGATGCTCGCGAAAGTTTGTTCTCTCATAATTTCAGCCAAAATAAGACCACTGCTGGATATAGGATAGATAGATCACATATTCATCTGAGGCCACCATAACAATGTCGTCAGTTCGTCGTAGCTTTCCTTGTCTTGCTATTTGCATCGAGGACCTTCCTACCCTATCGGCATTATGTGGGCTAACAATGCTAAATGATCAAAAAGATAATTTTAAATTGAATATTAAGATAACTTTTTTAATAGACAGTGGTATTACTGCTACTGCTGAATCGGGCGTCCTCCAGTTTCATGAAGTTAAAAAGTCTACTGTGCCGCACTGGTTAGATGGGTTGACATACGGTTTCGTATCAAGTTTTCATTCACATGCAGCTATGTTTACGTTGTTGTCATCTCTCGCGATACCCATGGGGTGGCCACTATACATTCAAAATCCACGACCACACGGACAATTGAGGGACACCACAGTTAGTGACTCTTAGCCACCAAATAAGCTCCAACCATGTCATAGTACGAACAAGTCAAAGGTCCGTAATAATATAATATGTCGCGTACAACATTCATAGTTTAAAGACTTTCTGCCATGATTGCGGGTACGCACACTGCAAAACGCGGTTAATGCCATTCACCACAAGGTGCAAGGATAGTGAAATCATTAAGAAATCATTATAAATTTAAGATAAATAATTTAAAATGTATTTACTACTGGCTTGATCCCGCGCGCGTTGCTACGCCACTGACTAAAATAAATTTGAATGAAAGACTTTACATATTTTTGTTCAGTAACCTTCATGGGGCCATGCACAACCCTTTTCTGAAGATCATCACATAATCAATAGCATAGTTTACGATTCTATAAACTCAAAAAAACTAAAAACTCAAATCATTTATTTCAATTGAACCTATTTACTGGTGTTTTTGAAAAGTCAACAGTGAAGCTAGGAATCTAGTTGCTTGTTCTAAAAAGTAGATCCTATGGAGAAGAACAGGCAAGAAACTTCATGGACACTCTTTTTATCATATTTTCTGTTATAAACATCTGATTGGGTACGAAATATACGAACGATATAGAGAGAAACATTATTTTATTTAAATATACATATATAAATCCACATGTACATGTAATGTATTTAGTATCGTTTACGAAGACTATCTATACTTTTATTGGCTCAATACATTTATTGAGGAAACACATTCAGTAGGATTCGTTCAAGTGTAAGAGGTATACATTATTAGAATTTATGGCGTTTTCAAGGAACAAATAGTTTGAGAGAAAGCATTGTGTTTCTGGAAATGCTTTTCATAACTTTTATCTTAAGGTAAAGGAGAAGAATACAGAATAATAGAATGTTATTTGGAACAAAAGTCAAAAAAGGAGATTCCCACTTCGTCTGTATGTAAAGGGAATTATAATAATAAATAAATATCCTTGGACATTTCACACAACGCCATCTCGTCCCAAGCTAAGCAACTTAATGCTTGTGTTATGGTAACGAGATGGATGATAAACTACTTAGATACATTTTTTTTTTTTGTAAATACTTACATATTATAGATAGAAATGACACCCAGACTCCGAGCCAATGCCTCTGGTTTAGACAAATACACTTGCCCGACCCCGGAATCGAACCCGGGACCCGTTGATCCAAAGGCGGCACATCTAACCACTAGACCAACGAGGCAGTCGAGATTAAATCTACTGTACCACGCTGGCATGGTGGGTTGGGCAAGAGTATGTATCAAGGTTTCCTACTCCTGTGGCTTGGTTGGCAGGTTCCTTTGGCTGCCCCTAAAGATGTATTTTTTTGTTTTTATTAAAACTAGCGACCCGGCCCGGCTTCGCACGCGTGCAATTAAGCATGTATTATACATGTAAACCTTCCTCTTGAATCACTCTATCTATTAAAAAAAAACCGTTCCAAAATCCGTTGCGTGGTTTTAAAGATTTAAGCATACATAGGGACGGACAGACGACAGCGACTTTGTTTTATACTATGAAGTGATAGTGAAGCGTAATCCTGTACTAGGTATAACCTGTATCGCATGGGACAGTTTACACACATGAAATTCAGGAACACAAATGACACCCAGCGAAAGGTAAATATGTGTGTCTGGCAGTAAGTTTTACTGCCTAACCCGCTTCATTGAGTTATATGAGTTAAGAAAACGTCCGAAGGTGCATGTCGAGGCATCAATATCGCGTCATGTGGGACGGCGGTTATTGGCCGAAAATGACGCGATAAAAGGGACGAATAGGAGAGGAGCTCGCCGCCGCGTTGTCTATTAGCTTACGACTCTCACGTCACGTTCAAAAAGTCCGTGTGGTGAAGGGTTTGTAATACATAGTGTCACAATCTAACCTGAGGGTATCTTAAGAACCGGCAATGGGAAATGACAAGGCCGATAACCTAGTCGAAAGAGAAAAAAAACTTGATACGAACCTCTGTGCCAACCCGTCTGGCCAGCGTGGCACAGTAGGCTAATTATCCTCCAAGTCACTAGAGGAAGCCTGACCCAGCAGTGTAGGTTATCTATGGGCTGTGTAGTAGTAGTATTCAAAATCCATTACAAAGCAGAAAGACGGGCAGTAGAGGATTAGTTTCCAGTAATCCCATGTAACAGTAAATTCGAGACTTGGCTTAATCCACGGTGGAACCATTACATAAAAAGAAAAATACAAGCCACCCTCTGTTCCTTTTCATTCCTGTTCCACAGTTTCGCCGACAAAGAAATCCGAATCGAAGTTAAACCGAACCTTTTGTAACTGACCCTTTCGGCGCCACAAAGGGAATTTTGTACTGTCCTGAGATTTGCTGCAATTTGATGCTTACCGTAAGGGAAGGCTAGGAGACTTACTAGCTAACTGTGAAACATGAGCTTGTCATTTTTTATTCTGTCCGGAAAGTTATGAAGAAAAGATATTTCTTTTTTGTCTTCGCCGTTAGGCCCCAACCTGTACGAAACTTTGAGTAACTATTTCGAACCCAAGCCGCGATATAATTTGATACAGAAGACAAGCTGCCTTGTTCGTTTAGGGGTCGGATGTGCCCCACCTCAACCGTGCTGCCATCTTGTCACCCATGCTGGGCGGGCCCAAGGGGAGAGGCCAGACCAAGAGCGGCACACGGAGTCATGGTGGGTTTTGCCTCGGAAGCCTTAACCTGCCGCAGCACATGGCGTGGTGAATGCAGTGGAGGGCGGCCAGGCATTAAGGCCAGGGCTGCCACCACTAGCAGCGTAGAGGTGGCAGGCAGGCGGGCCACGGCTGCCGAAATGCCCTATCGGGTTCCGGCTCTCACATGCACAAGACGAAACACCGAAACTGCTTGGCGCCGGATATAGACGTGAGGGTGGTAGCTAGCCGGGCGGACAATTAGATCCTAGCACCTACCAAATTTTTGTAAACAACCCCCCGCGATATAACTGGTTAATGCTAGTGCAGGAGGTTAGTTTAAAAAAAAGCAATCGAACAAGTTTTAGTGTCTAGGACAGGCGCTAATAGTACTTTTTGCCTCCCGGAGTCGCACATAACCCGGTCAGTCCACATCTCTCGGCATCACGGAAGGATGTCCCACGAAAAAATTTTCACTTTCAAACGGACGGTCAGATTCCTTTCCAGATTCCACTCTCGATTAAGGTGATAGTCTGATCATTTGTCTAGCCATTATGATGGCACAGAACCTGGGCCCCAAACTACAACTGTTTTCTGGTGATGTGTCCATCCAACACAATGCAATTGCTAACCGTAATCTGCTAAATTCAAAAGTTCTTCCCAAGTTCTCGTGTCCAAAGCAAAGTCCATACATCTCAAACTGACACTATAGTATTAGCAGTACTCCGGCCATAGATGAACCACTGCTGAGTCGGGCTTCCTCCAGTTACATGAAAGCCTACTGCGCCACGCTGGCCAGACCAGACCGGTTTCTTCAGGGTTTCGTTTCAAGTTTTCCTTCTCTTGCAGCTAGGGTATTGGCCTTGTCGTTTGTCTTTTTGTCGGCCCTTACGACACCCTCAAGGTGGAACGGGGTGGCAACATCATGTATTCTGAATCTATCACCACGTGGACAAAAAGTGCGTGGGAACTGGGAATGCAACACCAAAAGTCTTTTCTGTCATGGAATGGAAAACGTAATTTTATATGAAACCAAAATCAAGCAAATTTTCTTCTTTAATTCAGTATAAAATGGAAAACTGAAACAATTATGTGTTTCAGTTTCAACTTTAAACGTTTTAAGGAACTTAAATAGAGCGATAATAAGTTTAACTACACTAGCTTTAGAACTTTAATTAATGGTGTCAGATAGGTTTAAGAGTAAGTGATAATGACTGTAACTATAATTAAGGTCTTATAACTAAAACCAGTTTGTAGCACCTAAATCTGCACAACAGTGCTGGTTCTTGTTAACACTTATTATTGCTTAGTTGTTGCCGTGAAGTATAAATGCGTATTAAGATCGCAGAGCAGTTTACAAACATTGCCTCTGGTTTACACGAAGACAATTTCCCGGTCCCGGAATCGAACCGTGAATTAAGTTTAAGTGTAGAAATTTAAGTGGTAAATTAAAATAAAAAGGGGTTTGTTTTGAAGGTCCTTGATTTAGCAGGGGTGTATGTACCACTGAATAAAATGAGATAAATGTTTTTGGGTAGAGTGTAAGAAACTGAATGACTAAAAGGCATTGCTAAAAGGCAATCTGACAGAAATAAAAAAAAATGTTTACCGTATATTTCTCTATATTCGCTCGGGCAATGATCGGGAGTATCCACAAATGTATTGCATTGTGAATTACGAGTATCTTGTCATTTTTTGGTATGCGAATAGCTGTAACCATAATATTACTGTATTACTGTTCCGAGTACGTTTACTCGTAAGCGGTATTGTACTGCCTATAGGCGAACGAACGCAGCTGTACTCTTATTAATTCACCACTTGAATATGTAGACGCGGAGTAAAACTTTTTTACTGCACACGAGAAACGCCCAGATACTAATTCTACGACATATGTAGTTTCTTAAACTACCATTTAAAAATAACCCTATATTATTTGTTAACATTTAGTCTTATGGTGCGTACATATTATATAACATAACATGTTATAAAACAATGTTATAAAATATGTTTTAGTAATGTGGAGTCTGAATGTTATAAAACATGTTCTCAAATTATTTAAAGGTGCGTACATATTATATAACATAACATGTTATAAAACAATGTTATAATATATGTTTCAGTAATTTAGAGGCTGAATGTTATAAAACATGTTATTAAATTATTTAACACCAGCGACCCGCCCCGGCTTCGCACGGTAGAATTATGCATGTACTTAAAAATCTTCCTCTTGAATCACTCTATCTATTAAAAAAACCACTTCATAATCCGTTGCGTAGTTTTAAAGATTTAAGCATACATAGGGACGGACAGACGACAGCGACTTTGTTTTATACTATGTAGTGATGTTATTATTATTTACTATTTACTGCAGAAGGACCAACGAAAATGTCATACAACATTGTTATTCTAATGTGTACAGTATTGTTATACGTTGCAAAGTTGAAAAACAATGTTAGATAATGTGGACGTGTTAAAAATCACAAGTTATGCAACATGTTACATAATATGTAACATGTTACATAATATGTAACATGTTGCAGTGGTTGAGCGATCGACTGCTGCGCAGCATGTCGCGGGTTCGATCCCCGCACGGAAGAAATATTTGTACGACCTACAAGTATTTGTCCCGGGTCTGGGTGTTTTCTATCTATAATATGTATGTATTTACAAAAAAAAATGTATATAAGTAGTTTATCATCCATCTCGTTACAATAACAGAAGCATTAAGTTGCTTAGCTTGGGACGAGATGGCGTTGTGTGAAATGTCCAAGGATATTTATTTATTATTATTTATCTTTCTGTGTGGTGAAGGATTTAGAATACATCGTGTCACCACCCCATTCTATCATGCATGAGGGTGTCGTAAGAGCCGACAAAAGGAAATGAAACGTAAGAGAAGGAAATTTGATACCAAACCGTGTGCCAACTCGTCCGGCCAGCGTGGCACAGCAGGCTAATTATCCAATGTAACTGGAGGAGGCCTGACTAAGTTGGTCATATTATGGGCTGAGTAGGTAGGTAACAAAACCCTAAAACCATCTGAGGTGAGGGCAGGTAACCAAGAGGAATAGAGGCCGGTGGTGGGTCGGGGGACCCGCCACCGACGAAAGCCTCGAGACTGAGGGCGTCCCAGTGTACCGCGACGCCCTCTCTGATAGTCGCTTGCCTCGTCGGGGCGTCAACGTTGACTGCGCTCGCGCGAACCGTTGGCGTGCCGGTATACCGCTGGGGTTTTAGTGGGTATACGGGTTCTGTCCCGGGAGTCCCACATAATCACCGACCTCTCCCCCGGGGGGCGGTGGTATGCGTAAAGCATTTCCCCAGCGAAACCAAAAAAAAAAAGTTAACAAAGAGGAGCAGTTCTGTGCATATGTTATAATGTCCCACACGGGAGAATCTGGCATTTTTTAATCCAATTTTTTATCACATAATGAGTGTTTCATCAGATATTGATAGCTATCAAACTATCCAACAAGTATTGTAGCCTATCTTCCACAATGTTACTCAGGGTTTTATGTTCTAATTTATTTAGCTATAACACTTTCGTCAGCTTCCACTCACATAGTATTTGTTTTTAAAATATTAGGTTAGTAAATATCTATACAATACAATACTTTTCTAGTGCATCTGCCGTAAGCCCCTCTCTGCACTACCCAAAGGCTGACTGGGAGAGCATGCCTCTGTGCAATAGTCCGCCTATGTTAATCATTTGCATAAATAATTAAATAAATAATGAGACTGTGCGACCCTGGCCAGATGGGTTGGCACAGGGTATCGTATTAAGTTTTCCTTCTCTTGCGGCTTTGTTATCGGCCTTGACATTTCCTCTTGTCACCTCTTACGACACCCTCAGGATAGAAGGGGGTGGTGACACAATGTATTCTTAATCCGTGACCACGCATATATACTTTAACAAAATCAGCTCATCCCTCTCTCAAATTCAAGCGTATATTATACGGAGTTCATTAACACGAAAACATATTTAAATACGAACGGAAACCGCCTCTGATTACAAGGTACAATCACGCAGAGTTCATGTTAAATTCAAAATTTGATTAGGACCCGCAAATTAATTTCCTGGTATGTTATACTTTTAGATATAGACGTGTTACTATTTCTACGTTTGTTTTGCTTAAAAAGAGTCGCAAATGTCGACGTCCACTGCTGGACATAGGCCCCTCTCCCAAGGATTTCCACAAATACCGGTACTGAGCCTCCATCGTTTTCCGGCAACCTTAACCAGGTCATCGGTCCAACATATGGGAGGCCTACTAGCACTGCACTTTCCAGAACGCGGTCGCCACTCGAGGACTTCGAACAGTGCGTGTTGCCATCGATGACTTACGGATCCGAGACGTGAGCGTTCATAATGGGGCTTATTAGGCGGCTGAGAGTCACTCAACGTGCGATGGAGAGAGCTATGCTCGGAGTTACTCTTTGTCATAGAATCAGAAATAAGGAACTCCGTAGAAGAACCAAAGCGACCGACATAGCTAGAAATATTGCAATGGGCAGGCCACGTAACCCGAAGAACGGGGCATAAAGGGCATGGAGTGGCGTCCACATATGGGAAAACGAAGCGTGGGAAGACTCCGACTAAGCAGACGGAGGACCTTGTGAAGGTCGCTGGGAGTCGGTAGATGCGATCTGCACGAGATCGTGCGTTGTGGAAATTAATGGGGGAGGCATATGTCAGCAGTGGACTTCTGTGACATAGGGCGTCAGTCCGGCGAGCTATGTGACCTGCCCGGCTATGTGGGCAACTTTGGCTCTCCTGCGTATTACCTCATTTCTGATTCGATCTCGCAGGGAACCTCCCAGGATAAATATCCTTGGACATATCCTTGGACATTTCACACAACGCCATCGCGTCCCAAGCTAAGCCACTTAATGCTTGTGTTATGGTAACGAGATGGATGATAATCTACTTATATACATTTTTTTTTTGTAAATACATACATTTTGTAGATAGAAATGACACCCAGACTCCGAGCCAGTGCCTCTGGTTTAGACAAAGACACTTGCCCGACCCCGGAATCGAACCCGGGACCCGTTGATCCAAAACCGTCTCCATTGCCTATTTACCCTGCATACAATAGGAGGAGTGCCGACTCGGCAGTGGGTCATTTATCGGCGGACAAGCAGTAGTAGCCACCGAAACGAACTGTCATTTTCGGTGGCTACTTAACTACTAATTCAGATGTCTATGAAAAAGATAGCTTCTAGACAAATAATTGCAAACACGTCTGCCGCGCACTGATACAACGCTGCCTATATTTTTTATTGCATGCCATAAATAAAACACTTTCCTGTGTGCTCGTGCAGAAAGATATACGAAGAAAAATCGCTGGGCGGTATGTGGATAAATTCGACACACATATCAATATATTTTGACTATATCCACTGTGTGTGTGACGTTCTTATCCTTCAGTAATTGGATCATCATAATAAATAAACTATTAATAGTGTTCGACCAAATAAAGTGTACCGCTTCAATGTTCGCACTAAAATATTTCTTGTTATCTTTTGAAAGAGATTTATATCCTCTTGGGTGAGCATAACCTGCATCGCCGGGGCTGTTTACAACATGTAATTCACGAATACAAATGACACCCAGACTCAAACCCCGGAATTGAACCGGGGACCCGTGATCAAAAGGCGACACATCCAACCCGTAGGCCAACAAGGTCTGGCCAGCGCTTATTACCCTCCATGAAGTTGGAGGAGGTACGACTCAGCACCCCCTCGACTGTGCCGCCACCTTGTCGTGGTGAGGGGGCTTTAGTGCCTCAATGATCCGTGGGGCCATACCGGCCAGAGCCTCCCATGCCGGGTGGGCCCACGGGGAGAGGTGAGACGAAGAGCGGCACCCAGCGCCGCAGTGGACTGGGGCTCCAGGGACTCCTCTGTCCTCAGAGTTGCCCTGCGAGTCCTGGACGGGCCTCCTTCTGCGAGGCCGATATGTCGCAGAAGGGGGCTGCGGGGCGGGTCGCAAAGGAGGGAGCTCCGGCTGACCCGCGCCGCGGACGGAGGCAGCGGTGGAGGGGTCGTGACGATGCGAACCCCTTCTGCCCTCGCCTGAGAGGCCGGTGGTGGGTCGGGGGAACCGCCACTGACGAAAGCCTCGATGACTGAGGGCGTCCCAGTGTACCGGGACGCCCTCTCTGACAGTCGCTTGCCCGTTGTGAGCACCATGCCGGGGCGTCACAGTAGAATGCGTTTACGCGAACTTGTGGCGCCCCAAGCGCGCCGTGTGAGGGTATACCGCTGGGGTTTTAGTGGGTAGACGACCCTTGTCGGAGTCCCACATAATCACTGACCCCTCCCCCGACAATAAAAAAAAAAAGTTACGACTCAGCAGAGGATCATTAATGGGCTGAGAAGTCTCGTATTTAAGAACGATACAATTCAAAATACTAAACTTTTAGGAAAATAATTACGAGTGCTAGTTGGTAACCCTCCACATCGTCGCCCGACTCAACAGTGGGTCATCTGACTGCCTCGTTGATTTAGGGGATGGATTTGCCGCCTCTGGATCACGGGGTCTCGGTTTCGATTTCGGAGCCGGGCAAGTGTCTTTAAATAAATAAATAAATATCCTTGGACATTTCACACAACGCCATCTCGTCCCAAGCTAAGCAACTTAATGCTTGTGTTATGGTAACGAGATGGATGATAAACTACTTAAAATACATTTTTTTTTGTAAATACATACATATTAAAGATAGAAAACACCCAGACCCGGAACAAATACTTGTAGGTCGTACAAATATTTCTTCCGTGCGGGGTATCGAACCCGCGACATACTGCGCAGCAGTCGATCGCTCAAGTCTGGGTGTAAATTTGTGTTCGAAATTTGAATTTCATGTTTGTAAACTGCCCCCGTGATGTAGGTAACCTACTGGAGGGGTTACGTTAAAAAACAAATCAAATCTTTATTTTTATGGTATTGGTGCTATTTTAGCTATTGGTTGTAAACGAGCTAGCGGCCCACCCGATGGTAAGTGGTAACCGCCGCCCATGGACTTTGGCAGTGCCAGGGGCATAGCCAAGCCAAGGGCTGAATAGTAGTAGTAGAAGTTGGTTGGTTTTCACTAGAACTCTTGTTCAGAAAAACGTCGATTCCTCGCTCGTTCTTCAAAATGGGAAAGATTCTTAGAAAGAGCCTTCATTACGGATTTCTATAGAGTTGTGGTACACTGTAATTTATGAAAAGGCGGCGCCTTGGGCAATATTTAACCAGCTCTCAAGTAACAGTAACTTACGGCCTTGTAATTTAACCTTAGTGAGTTATGGAACCCTGTAACAGACTAGTGTCAGACCCTCGTATAATAGAACCTGACCCGAACAATCACGGAGCAAGCGTTACTTTGCATGTTAATTTTATAAACTAACTGACACCCGTGGGTCTACCCGCGTGGGATTATCTTACGACAAAATGATCATCTTCTTCGACATTTCAGCCAATAGAGGACCACTGCTGGACGTAGGTCTCCCCCAAGGATTTCCACAGAGTCTGGTTCTGAGCCGCCCGCGTCCATCGTTATCTGGTGACCTTCTAGGTCATCCCACACAATTTTGATCCCAAAGTTTAGAGTGCTTTCTCAATCATTATACTGTAGTGACCAGCGAGCTACAACAATTTCAAGTAATATCGTCTACAAATGCAAGAATTACCAAAAACACCTACATCGCGATACCGAAGTTAACAAAGCAATTCGCACAGTTAAGACATTTCCGACTAGATTTACCGGGGGATAGGCGCCACGGCCCCGTGCCAGACCAACTCGCCTGTATTAAGTATTAAGTACAGTATTAAGAACTAAGTACTGTTACACGAATTATTTCGTGAGGTGACGGATTTAGAATACACAGTAATACCATCCCATAGGAGCCGACAAAACGAAATAACAACACCGATAACCGAGCCACAATAGACGGAAAACTTGATAGGAAACCCTTTTTTTTGAGACGGGTATCCCTTCATGTGTACCCACCCACATTGGGGCCACGGCCGGAATATGTGGGACTCCAAAGCGTGTTAAGATGGTGGTTTTCGCTTTGGTTACCCACTAAATCCCTGTCTATGTCCTGACACGCGTTATATCCCTGTGGGTCCTATTTCTTCACTGGGTGAATTTGAGTGATAGGAAACCCCGTGACAACCCGTCTGGCTAGCGTAGCACAGTGGGCTAATTACTCTCCATGTAACTGGAGGAGGCCCGACTCAGCAGCGGGTCATATCATCATCATCATCATTTCAGCCAAAAGACGTCCACTGTACATAGGCAGTACATAGGTCCGCTGTACATAGGCCTCAGCCAAGGATTTCCACAAAGGCCGGTCCTGGGCCGCCCGCATCCATCGTTTTCCGGCGACCTTAATCAGGTCATCGGTCTACCGTGTGGGAGGCCTACCAGCACTGCGCTTTCCGGAACGCGGTCGCCACTCGAGGACTTTTCTGCCCCATCGGGCGTCGGTTGGGCGTCGGTGACACTGGTTTTCCTGCGTATCTCCTCATTTCTGATTCGATCTCGCAGGGAAACTCCGAACATAGCCCTCTCCATTGCCCTTTGGGTGACTTTGAGCCTTCTGGTGGAGCCCATAGTGAGCGACGACGTCTCTGTTCCATAAGTCATCACTGGCAACACACATTGGTTGAAGACTTTAGTCTTCAGACACTGCGGTATTGGGGACGAGAAGATCTTTCGCAGCTTCCCAAACGCTGTCCAGCCGAGTTGGATCCGACGATTAACCTCTATATGGGCAGCTTATTCAGATTGAGAGCGTAATTTTCTTGACAAAATAACAAATTCATCTCCAGACTGGACATTATTAGAGCTACGGTTTCCTCCGGGCCCGTGATTTATATAATTACAATCGCCTCCATTATCCTCAATTCATTCGACCGTTGTGATTTAGATGAGCAATTACACTGGGGATTCCGAATTTATGTGTCGAATTCGCCCAAAACTGTGTTATGATGTTTTCGCCAAGTAATTATCAAAAAAAAGTTTTAGCTATAAATTTTGTTTTCTGAACTGAAATATTAGCCACTTTTGTTGTCTTAAGTTTTCACGATCTTTGGAAACGATGGAATTTCGAGTAAAAAAATTAAATTTCCAGATCAAATTATGCGTACACAAAGTTTTTGAAGTCCGATTTTATGAACTTCCGTCCATGAATTTGAAGGAAGTTCTAAAGGCGAGAAGGCCGCCTTAAAATTTGTTTCTTATTTCATAAAATTATTCTTAGAATTCTTGACGGTTCTGATCGGTTCTTTAAACCCCAACGTTTCAGACAACTTGCAGTGACCGTGGTCGCGAGACGTTTTTAAAACCGTTTTTACCCCCGACGCAAAAAGAGGGGTGTCATAAGTTCTGTCTGTCTGTCTGTGGCTCCGTAGCTTTTTAGCGATAAAGCGATTTCAATTTGGTTTTATTTATGTTGTTATCTGGAACTATGGTGCCGAAATACTGATGAGCTCTCATTCTATTGGTTGCATTATGCCGCACGTCAGCCACGTTGTCGGTCAGGTAGCCGGCTTAATAACGCATAGTAAGTCGCGTTGCCGGTCACGTGGTCATATGCGTTACGCTGAGCATAGCACGATTAAAGTCGTCTTAAGGTCTGGGCAAACAGTGGACGGGGCGGGACGGCGACGCGACGCTGGCGGGACGCGACCGCTACTCTCGCGCCGAGCGCGACGGCTCTATGTGACCTATTCTACATTAACTAATACATTACAACTCTTCACGTCCCGCCAGCGTCGCGTCGCCGTCCCGCCCCGTCCGCTGTTTGCCCAGACCTTTAGTCTAGTTGTTCCCGCCTTTGGATCAGAGGTTCCCGGTTCGATTCCGGGGTCAGGCAAGTGTCTGGTCTCGGTGAGTCTGGTTGTCATTTGTATTCGCAAATTACATGTTTATAAACCGCCCCCGCGATACAGGTTTTATCTAGTACAGGAAAGCTATGTGTTACGTGCTTGGTTGATATAGAAGTCGCTCACAATGTCTTGCGGACTTGCAGTCATGTCTTGGGCGATTTGGTTTTTATAATAACCGGATCCTAGGCAGGTCGAACTTGGGTGTATAAAATTTTGGATGCCTCGCACATTCTATCCTACAACCACAATCACTGCAAAGTGACTTAGGGCCTCCGCGCATTATGCGGCCAGGCCGCGCGGCCAAGTCGCTGCGGCCAACTAATTCTTCTACGATGTATATAGCTGCGCGCATTACGCGGCCAGGCCGCTCGGCCAAGTTTTGGTCGCGCGGCCAACGAAAAACATCGCGTCACATACGCGGCCCATTGGCCGCCGCGACCAATCCGCGCATTATACGGCCAGGCCGCGCGACTGGCCGCCTAAATGCGCGGTGGGCCCTTACGTTTTGGTTAAAACGGTTGTTTTATTTAAAACAGTAATATCAAAACCATTTGGCCAAACAAATGAAAACCTAGTTTTGGAAATATTTTGTGTAAATTTGTAGAATCACTTCTTTAAACATATAATATCAACTAGCTGTATCTTGTGCGCTACACCAGTAAAAGCTAAATGTAGACTTAATTCGAATTAACGGTGCCAACAATTAGCAAAATTACTATCTCACTCAAGTTTTCCAATTACTGTTAAATAATGTTTCTACCACGATCTACTTGAATTCATTACGTGTTTGATATTCACACCCATATGTGAAGCCTATTAAGATTCAAGCAACTTACTATATTTGAACATGCCAACGGAATTTATTAAAGGACTAGTTGTTATGTAATACATATTTTAGACATAAACTTTAAAGAGAAAATTCTCTCCCGCGACCATGACTGCTGCAAAGCATTCAAAACGTCGGGAATAAAATAATGTAATATACACGCGATAAATCCGTTAAAAAGTGTTTAATTTCAATGTGCAATAATCGCGAAAACCTCAGAAATCATTATAAAGAGAAAAACTAAACATTAGAGTAATTATTTCTACCAAAACCACTATCAAAGTGTCGCTTTACAATTATATTTTACAATGAATATGTTTTACTTTATGTTTATTACGGAATATGCCTCGTCTATTTGTTGACGCATTTAGCATTCACTATGTCACCAACCCATTCTATCCTGAGGGTGTCGTAACAGGCGACTAAAGGAACGCAACAGGCTGATACCCTGGTCACAAGAGAAGGAAACTTGCGTAGCATAGTAATCTAACTTCCCTCCATGCAATTGGAAGAGGTCCAAGTAGGGACTGTGTGATTAGTAGAGCAGTGTGATTATAAATCACACTGCTGCCTGTAACGATGATGATAATGATTTGCACCATCCTAGTAGTAAAATAATATTATTTCAGGAATATTTTTATCTTAAGAAAACAGTAGGTACAGTAGCTTAAAAACATCTTGACACAAAATTGCCCTGGTGGAGGTAAGTCATGAACCACACTTCTCCACTAATCACCACCAAAGACATCCGAACATCGACTATTATGGCCCAGGATAGATTTTGGCTCAAGATGTTTATTAACTACTATAGTATGACATTGTATTTATTTATTTAATACTTTATGCAAACAATTATAATGGCGGACTTAATGCCTATAGTATGACCGTTACCACTGTACCGCGCCCTAGGTATGTGCGCGGCGAGGCGGGGGAGGGTACCGGCCGCGCCGGTTTGTCAGTAGGCCGCCAACGCTTACGGCGCGGCGGTGCTCTTCTTACCCTTCCCCCGGCTCGCTGCACATACCTAGGGCGCGGTACAGCGGTAACGGTCATACTATAGAGGCATTCTCTCCCATCTATAACGAATTAGCTAGCTACTCAGTCCAGTTACATGGATGGTAACTAACCTACGCAACGCCGGTCAGACGGGTGAGGCGCAGGGTTGAGTATCAAGTTTTCCTAGGTAATGGACCTTGTCATTTCCCTTTGTCGGCGCTTAGGAAACTCTCCGGATGAAATGGGTTGGTGACACCATGGTGTTCTAAATCTTCACTACGCGGACGCTATAAAGGATTAACACTTACCCAAATTATCAGCTCGGTAAAGGGGGAATATTGCAACCCACAGTACAACTAGAAGCCCAGCCTTTTTCTCCATCTTCATTTTAAGTATCTCTTAGCAATGTCAGTTTGTTTTGATGAAACCACATGACATTTCTGTATTCGGTTCCATGTCAATGGCCAATTGCAAAAGCGCTGCGTGTATCTGAAATAAACAAAAGACAGTTGAATTTACCTATACATACATACAATACAAAAAAATAAAATTGGAGTCTGTTTGTAATAATAAAATAACCACTTTTTACTAAATGCGTAAGTATTTATACACAGTGCACACATTAAATTTTTGTCTGTCTGTCTGTTTGTTCCGGCTAATCACTGGAACGGCTGGACCGATTTTAGCGAGACTTTCGCTGATGATTTAAGGAGTAACTTAGGAACCTTTTTTTTTTGACTAGCTTCGCCCCGTGGCTTCACCCGCGGGTAACATCGCACCCGTGCTAAGCCGGGACGGGCCGCTAGTTACAAATATACTGGATCTAGTCCACGTATTGACGGATTTAGAATTCTTAATGTCACCATCTTAACCGAAAACCTAGACGCAAGAGAAGGAAAACTTGATACGAAACGTGGCACAATAGACTTGTTACCCTCTATGTTATTGGAGGATGCCCGATTCAGCAGTATCAGCAGTCATTGTCAGTGCAGTTTTGGGCTGATTAGTAGTAGTAGTTTAAGTAACTATTGACACGAATACTGACCACAAGTTTCTCAACAAACGCACGGTCTCGGCGAACCCGAAACCACCGGAACCACAATTAATAAGGTTGGACGAAGTTTATTAACTTATTTCGATTTTCTTTATTTTGGAAATCATACGCTTGAGCTGGGTTATAAATAAATATAAATATCCTTGGACATATCACACAACGCCATCTCGTCCCAAGCTAAGCAACTTAATGCTTGTGTTATGGTAACGAGATGGATGATAAACTAATTATATAATTTATATTTTTTTGGAAATACATACATATTATAGATTGAAATGACACCCAGACTCCGAGCCAGTGCCTCTGGTTTAGACAAAGACACTTCCCCGACCCCGGAATCGAACCCGGGACCCGTTGATCCAAAGATGGTAATTTTCATCTCATGGTGCTGTCAGATGGTAATATATTACTTATTCAAAATCCGTCACCACACGGAAAGTTTACACGACAATGTAAACAAAATATTTTGTTTGATCGGTTGTAATAATTACCTCAATACGTTCAACTTAAACAGGTTCTATAAGAGAAAAAAAGCGTACGGGCATTGCCATATAAAAAAAATATAACGTACAATAACCGCGTTTTGTATTTTGGCTTTGAAGTGAGGGATACAATTTAGTGTAGGAAATATCTTAGCTGGGACTTTTGGGGTGATTAAAAATTACTACTACGATTACTACTATTAATCGGCCTTTAAATGACCCACAGCTGAGTCCACCCTCCTCCAAATGAATGGAGGGAAACTAGCCTATTACGCCACGGTAGGTAGATAGATTGGCATAGGGTTTGTATTAAGTTTGCCATCTAGGTTCCCTTAGTACCTTTAGTCACATTGTTTGTAATCGAATTCACGAATGCAAATGACGACACACTTGAAGCCATACTTGCTCGCCCCCGAAATCGAACCGGGTACTTGTAATCCGAAGGTAACACATCTATACCCTAGAACAACAAGGCGTCACCCTCAGGATGGAACGAATTGGTAACATGGTTTATCCTTTAACCATCACCGTTGCAAACGTGCCAGTTGAGCATTGATTAAATTATGAGCAAATATATTAGTGTTAATAATTGAATTTCCTCAAAGTCACCCAAAGGGCAATGGAGAGGGCTATGCTCGGAGTTTCCCCGCGAGATCGAATCAGAAATGAGGAGATACGCAGGAAAACCAGGGTCACCGACATAGCCCACAGGATTTCCAAACTTAAGTGGCAGTGGGCAGGGCACATAGCGCGCAGGACCGACGCCCGATGGGGCAGAAAAGTCCTGGAATGGCGACCGCGTTCCGGAAGGCGCAGGGCTGGTAGGCCTCCCACACGGTGGACCGATGACCTGATTAAGGTCGCCGGAAAACAATGGATGCGGGCGGCCCAGGACCGGCCTTTGTGGAAATCTTTGGGAGAAGGCATATGTCCAGCAGTGGACGTCTTTTGGCTGAAATGATGATGATGATAATATAGGAGCTGTTCTATATATAGATTCTCGATATCTCTGGAACTATAAGACCTAGAGACTTGAAATTCGGTAGGAATATTCTTTTCACTGAGTAGAGTTCAGCTAATAATGGATTTTACGAATAAAAAAAAAGTGGGGTTGCGGGTGGTTTATTATTTAGCAGCTAGAATTGGATTGCACAGTTAACTGGGGTTATTTGTGACCCCAAGATGCCGGTAAAGTTGAGGGGACAGGTCTATAAGACCATCATTA
This sequence comes from Clostera curtula, assembly GCA_905475355.2. Classification (NCBI taxonomy): domain Eukaryota; kingdom Metazoa; phylum Arthropoda; class Insecta; order Lepidoptera; family Notodontidae; genus Clostera; species Clostera curtula. Next base: position 13,501,141 of record FR997806.1, on the reverse strand, counting down.
GGCCGGTCCTCTTATACGCCAGTGAAGCGTGGCCGGTGTGAGAGCGACACAAACAAGAGCTGCGTGTCACGGAGATGATTATGCTGCGGTGGATGTGTGGAGTGATGCGGAAGGATCGCGTTAGGAACTCCCGCATTCGCGGCAGTCTTCATGTGGCATTGCGGATAAGTTGCAGGAGTGTCGGCTAAGGTGGTACGGCCATGTTTTGCGGCAACCGGCTGCTTACGTGGGAAACAAATGTCTGGCCATGCCGCCTCCGCCGGGCCCCGGCAGGAGGGGTAGACCCAAAAAGTGCTGGCTTGACGTCGTAAAGGGTGATATGCGTGCCAATGGGCTCACAACCAGGGATGCTGAAGACCGTGCGAAGTGGAGAAGAAAAAGCCGGAAAACTGACCCCGGGCGCCGAAGCGAGAGTTTGGGCTGCAACCGGGGTACAAGGCTAAGATAAATAATAATAATAATAATGTTTATTGATCAAGAAAAATACAGTTACAATACATGTCAAGCATAAGCAAAGCGTAGGGGGACCAGACTGGAATTTCCGTATCCTGGTACCCTACACCTTTCACCAGATAAATACAAGCACTCAACAAAATGGGACAATAGTTCTTTATCTGAAATGGAAGCATGCACACACACAGAAAAGTAAAACATAAAAAAAAAGTAAAAATAATAATCTGAATACATCAAGCGGATTGGCTAATTCAGATGATGATGATGATGAGAACGATTGCACAGTTGAAGTGGCAATGGGCAGACCACGTGGCCCGAAGAACGGATGGCCGTTGGGGCATAAAAGTCTTGGAGTGGCGCCCACGTATGGGAAAGAGAAGCGTGGGAAGACCCCCAAATAGGTGGACGGACGACCTTGTGAAGGTCGCCGGGAGTCGGTGGATGCGGTCTGCACGAGATCGTGCATTCTGGAAATCTATGGGGGAGGCCTATGTTCAGCAGTGGACTTCTGTGGCTGATAGATAGATAGATATAATTATTTAGCAAAACAACGTTTGCGGAATCAGCTAGTAGTATACAATAATCCTTAGCTGCGAATCCCATGTTTCCTGTTCATTATAGAACTGGCTTATGCAAATCAAGTTAAACGTATTAAAACACAGATGTTTCGTGATGCGGCAAGCCTTTGATGAATCACCCTTCATAGTTAAACGCTGGATAGGCTCTAATTTAACATACACATATATTTAGTTATTAGTTGTGTATGAAGATATCTTTCGTGTGGTGACGCGAATGTTTAGAGTACACAATGTCACCAATCCATATCATCCTGAGCATGTCGTAACAGGATGACTAATAGAATGCAAGAGGTAGTTCAAATATCTGAAAGAGATGGAAAATTTGAAAAAAAATGTTTTTTATGTTTTGTCAGCGTGGCACAGTAGATTAATTATTTCCATCCATGACTTTATAGGATGCCAGACTCAAAGCTGGGTCATTTTTGAGCTAAAACAACGAACTATGTATGGTTTGTCTACGAGGTGTAACATAAAAGGTACAAATAAAAGTTCGTCCATCGACTGTATGGTGTCAAATTCACTAATCTGTCAGACTTGTTTGTACCACCATCATTGTAGGCACCACCATGAAGTTTCTTGCCGGCTCTTCGGCCGGGTCTTTACCCGGCTCTTGCCGGGTAAAGACTTAATTATATATTTCTGTAATTTGAAATTTTGTATTTTTATTTTTTGACTATTTGAAAGCATTCGTAAGAACTAATTTGAATAAAAAATCATTTTGATTTATAAAGAACTAGTGACCCGCCCCGGCTTCGCACGGGTGCAATGATAAACTTCTACATTTATCAGTGTTTCCCTACTATATTATGGATGTATTATACATATAAACATTCCTCTTGAATATGACTCCATATATTAAAAAAACCGCTTCAAAATCCGTTGCGTGGTTATAAAGCATACATAGGAACGGACAGACGGCAGCGACTTTGTTTTATACTATGTAGTGATGATAGTGATTCATACAAAGTTTGTAATACGTAGGCGATCCGAAAGTCTTTTGTTTATCAACGTGTTGTGTATTCATAATTCACGAACATCGGACATGTAAATAATACCTCCTATTACTCAACTTATTCAGCTCATAAACGACCCATTGCTGAGTCAGGCCTTCCCACGTCACAAGGAGGGTAATTAACCTGGCCAGTGGGGTTGGCAATTATACCTCTGCATTATGTGAATTGCACGTGTAAGCGATCGCACTTTGTAGTTGTCCAACTTTATTAATTGTGGTTCTGGTTAGTTTCGGGTTCGCCGAGAGCGTTTGTTTGCTGAGCAACTTGTGGTCAGTATTCGTGTCAGCAATTACATATCATCATCATCATTTCAGCCAAAAGACGTCCATTGCTGGACATAGGGCTCCCCCAAGGATCTCCACAAGGCCGGTCCTGGGCCGCCCGCATCCACTACTTTCCGGCGACCTTAACCAGGTCGTCGGTCCACCGTGTGGGAGGCCTACCAGCACTGCGCCTTCGGGAACGCGGTCGCCACTCGAGGACTTTTCTGCCCCATCGGGTGTCGGTCCTTCGAGCTATGTACTCTGCCCACTGCCACTTAAGTTTGGCAATCCGGTGGGCTATGTCGGTGACCCTGGTTTGCCTGCGTATCTCCTCATTTCTGATTCAATCTCGCAGGGAAACTCCGAGCATAGCCCTCTCCATTGCCCTTTGGGTGACTTTGAGCTTTCTGATGGAGCCTATAGTGAGCGACCACGTCTCTGTTCCATATGTCATCACTGGCAACGCACATTGGTTGAAGACTTTCAGACACTGCGGTATTGTGGACTAATACTCAACCCAAAAATGACCCTCTGCTGAGTCAGGTTTCTTCCAGTGATATAGAAGGTAATAAGCCTATTGTGCCACATTTCGTATCAAGTTTTCATTCTCTTGCGGTTTTCGGCCTCCGGGTAATATTAGCTATATATCCCTTTATCTGTATTTAAAATGACACTTTTGATTGGACTTGAGTATTTTTTTGAAACTTAAGTCGTCGTCGTTTCAGCCCATAAATGACTCACTACTGAGTCGGGCCTCCTCCAAACTCATGGAGGGAGTTTAGCCTACTGTGCCACGTTGGCAAGGCGGGATGGCACAGGGTTAGTATCAAGTTTTCTTTCTCTTGCGGCTAGGCGATCTGCCTCTTGCGACTCCTGACTATAAGATAGTCAGTACGACACCCTCAAGACGGCACGGTGACATTGTGTATTCTAAAACCGTCACCACACGGACGAAAAAAAACTTTACTGTTGCACAGGAATTATCAAGGCACCGGGACTAGCGGCTAACGCAGCACGGCGCAACTGCGTGTGCTTAGATTTTTGGCTGAAATGATGATGATATAATAATAATAAATATCCTTGGACATTTCACACAACGCCATCTCGTCCCAAGCTAAGCAACTTAATACTTGTGTTATGGTAACGAGATGGATGATAAACTACTTATATATATATTTTTTTTTTTAATACATATCTAATAAGTATATAAAATTCTCGTGTCACAGTTTTAGATGCCAAACTCCTCCGAAACGGCTTGACCGAATTTGATGAAATTTTGTGAGCATATTGGCCTACCCAATATGCTCCTACCTATATGAGAATATGACAACATCTTTTTTTCATCCGCCTAAATTTTAAGGGGGGGGGGGGGGGGGGGGGTAAAAAGAATTGTTAATTTTTTAGAGAAAATTTTTTGCTTTTATTTTTTCATATATTTTCTTTTATTTATTCAGCATAAAAAAATACAAACAACCCTAAATTTTCACCCCTCTACGATCAACTCCTATTTAATTACATGGCAAAACAATGTTGTATAGATAGATTGAGTCATCACGATATCTCTGGAACCATAAGACCTAGAGGGTTGCGCGGGGTGGGGGTTGCGCGGGGAAGGGGTTTGCGCGGGGGATGGTTAATTATTTGGCAAAACAACGTTTGCCGGGACAGCTAGTTATAGATAGAAATGACACCCAGACTCCGAGCCAGTGCCTCTGGTTTAGACAAAGACACTTGGCCGACCCCGGAATCGAACCCGGGACCCCTTGATCCAAAGGCGGCACATCTAACCACTAGACCAACGAGGCAGTCAGATATCCTAGAGTTATGCAATATAAAAAAACAGGTTGCATGTGAAGAATAATCTGAGACAAACGTCCTTCACATTTATTCCCAAAATACGTTACCCTAAATTCTTACGCGTGACAAAACATAAACAAGGAAAATATCTTCAAAGACTTTCCACGTTAGGCAATAGTGAGTTTTCACATTAGTGTCTCCGAGAGGCTTATAACGATAATATCGATAGTTATTTGTCTTATTTCATTTAGAAGCCTTAATCTTTCATATGTTACAAGTGCCACAAAATAATTAGATACAGAAGTCAAGCTCGTGATATTAACTCACTTTTCATACCTACGCTCTGCGGTCGCACTTGGGTTATCAACTCTGACATATGCGAAAAAACGATGATGGTAATGGCACTCGTATTTAGTTGTATAATTGATCATCACTACATAATATAAAACAAAGTCGATGTCGTCTGTCCGTCCCTATGTATGCTTTTTAAAACTACTAACCGATTTTGAACCGTTTTGTATAATACATGCATAATTGCACCCGTGCCAAGCCGGGCGGGTCACTAGTTGAGAATAAAACGTCCACACAATGAACAAATATCTTCTTCTTCTCGGACCATAAGTGACCAACTACTTAGTCGATCCTCCCCCAACTACATGGAGGGTAATTAGCCTACTAGACCACGCTGGCCAGACGATCGGCACAAGGTTTCGTTTAAAATTGTCCTTCTCTTGCAGCTAGGTTTTCGGCCTTGGCACTTCCTTCTGTCGATCCCTACGACACCATTAGGCTGGAATGGGGTGGTGATACTATATTGTATTCTAAATCAAACAAAAAAATATTAACTCTTTATTCGTTGCTCCGTCTTTGCACAATTAACATCACAAGATGCATAATGGCAATAGCACTCACACATGCACACACACTAATCTCAACCGTCGCGAAATATCGTCTCCGTGAGCGATGTCTTAGTGTGTGTTACTTAAGAGCGCGATGTGTGTAGGTTTATTTCTGTATCTAAGTATTTTGTGCAAGCGTCGACAATTGAATCGTGGATCCCTGGTTTTATTCTATTTTTGTTCCAAAATTAGATATTATTGTTTTTTTTTTAATATAACCCTTGCACTAGGTATAACCTGTATAGTTTGCAAACATGCAATTTACGAACACAATAATGACACCCAGACTCGGAGCAAGTGCCTCTGGTTTAGACAAAGGCCCGGCCCGGAATCGAACCCGAGAACCGTTGTTAAACACGATGCACATAAAGTACGTATTAATTGGCTGACTCAACAATGGGATCAGTAGTGGTATAAGAAGATTGTATGTAGGCAGTAATTCTAACATCACTAAAACAAGAAAACAATTGCTATCGGAAGCCTTTTGTAATAAATCTTCCTATTTCTTCCCTATACCTAAGATTGAGCTCTATCAAAACAATGGTAAAGTAAAAAATAACATCCTTTACGATATTCTTGAAAAACTTTTCTCTTAAACTGTTGATGTACAAGGTGAGACTGTAACACAATATACGACTTAAAAATAAAAAAGGACGACCTAAATAACAGGTTATTACGAAATGTTTATTAAAATAATGTATTCCCTAATATATTCCCTGACGGATTTAGAATACATAGTGACGCCACCCTATTTCATCCAGTGGGTGTCGTATGAGCCGACAAAAGAAATTATATGGCCGAAAACGTAGCCGCTATGTTAACTAGACTAGCCAGCGTGACACAGTAGGCTCATTATCCTACATGTAGTTAGAGGAGGTTCGACTCAGCAGTGGGACATTAATCGGCTGAGAAATAGTAGTAATACCAAAAAAGCCTTGTCGAGAATATAACACAAAGCATGTAAATAAATAAATATAAATAAATAAATATCCTTGGACATTTCACACAACGCCATCTCGTCCCAAGCTAAGGAACTTAATGCTTGTGTTATGGTAACGAGATGGATGATAAACTACTTATATACATATTTTTTTGTAAATACATACATATTATAGATAGAAATGACACCCAGACTCCGAGCCAGTGCCTCTGGTTTAGACAAAGACACTTGCCCGACCCCGGAATCGAACCCGGGACCCGTTGATCCAAATGCGGCACATCTAACCACTAGACCAATATTAACTGTAGCTGTCACCAATCATCTTTATGTGTGTGTAAGAGGCGACTAAAATAATGCAAGAGGCAGACCACATTTCCGCAAGAGAAGGAAAACTTGATACAAACCCTGTGCCAACCTGTCTTGCCAGCGTGGCACACTAGGCTAACTTCCTTCCATGAATTTGGAGGAGGCCTGACCCAGTAGTGGGTCACAGTAGTGGCTGTAACAACGAAATGCTGTACAAATACGTATTTTGTGATTAAAAAATGTATTACAGACACTGTTTGTCCCTTAAAATTAACCTATAATATATTTCTATCTATAATATGTATGTATTATTGTAATATATATGAGTTTATCATCCATCTCGTTACCATAACACAAGCATTAAGTTGCTTAGCTTGGGACGAGATGGCGTTGTGTGACATGTCCAAGGATATTTATTTATTTATATTAATTTAGAAGTAACATAAAAAAAAATTTTTACAGAACTGCTTCTTTCGGCAGGAGGTGGCTATAGTGTTCTGGTTACACCTTGTATAAAAAAGACGAACATATATCGTCTTAAGCAAACATAAATGTTAAGGAAAATACTGTTAGAATAACACTAAGAAACTCAGCTTATATATGGCCCACTGTTGATGCAGGCCTCCTCCTTTTAAATGGAGGGGAAGGCTGGCACAGAGTTTTACATCAAGTTTTCCTTCTCTTGCTGCTAGGTTTTCATCCTGTCATTTCCTTTTGTCGGGTCTTATTACACCCTCAGGATAGAATGGAGTGGTCACACTATGTTTATAAATCCGTCACCATATGGATAATTTTACTACAAATAGCTAATACCAGAATTTATATTCGTTCCTAGGCGTCGATCCTTTGGTTGCTATCAATTTGTATCAGCATTCAATTAACTATACCAACAATCTTAATCCATGACAAGCTATCATAAACTGAATATAATCGATCAGGTATTCAATAAAACAACCAATAACGTTTCAATCACTCTTACGTAAACCAAACCCTCCCACCCAAGTGCCAACCAGTGATTCTCAAAGTGAAAAAAAAAAATGTACACAGCGGGAAATAACTGTACGGCAGCATAATTTTTTTTTTAATATCATTGGACATTTCACACAACGCCATCTCGTCCCAAGCTAAGCAACTTAATGCTTGTGTTATGGTAACGAGGTGGATGATAAACTACTAATATAATTTTTTTTGTAAATACATACATATTATAGATAGAAAACGCCCAGATACAACGTACGACCTACAAATTGCTCAACCACCGCATCTTCCGCCTATTTCATGCACACACACCAGTTCCAGTAGGCAATTTGTCTGAGATATTAAAAAAGCAATAAACTTAATCTTTGTGTACTCATTCAGCTGCTGTGAAACCTTTCGCAGTTACATGTTGAAATCATGATAATAATATTTATTTTCGGGGACCCAAGCAAACAGTTTGAGCACCTCTGGCGTGCACTAACACAAAGTAAACATATACTCCCTAATACCTTTTAACAACCCAGATCCATTCCCACAGCCTCAACTGTAAACAAACCGTTAACTTTATTATAAACAAAACAAAAGCCGTGCCCAAATTAAATTCCCAATTCCAGACTATATAAAAAGCCGTCCATTGTGGCTAAACCATTCCGTTAGCCTATACAAAACTGAGTCGCGTTTTCAACGATTGCCCTCATTTACTCTGGTGAGTTACACAAAAAAGCAGATCTTTTTAATGGGGTTCCGTCTATTTAAATGATTTTTCATCGGCTCCTTTCAGGGGCACGGTGCAGTGTGACTGAAGATAGAATTTAAAAATCCGTATTTTAAAATGCGAATAATTTTACTGAAAGGGTAATTCTTAATTTAAATGCTTTCATCTTAAACTGGTAGGGGAATCTAGAAGGTTTTATAAAAAAAATTGACATAATTACGGAATTATTCAATATTACAGTCAAAATGAAACAACCCGATCAATTTAGAAGCATTGGATTTATTGCTATTTTCTTTAAATTAGTAAAAGTGGCGAGGTGAACGAGTGTAGCATAAAGGATGTCATACACAGGTGATAATAATTCGACCTGCGAATTGTTTTAGACAGTTTTATGACAGTATATCTTATATCTTTAAATGAGCAATTCTTGTATATATGTAATTGGAATCTCGGAATCAGCTCCAACGATTTTCATGAAATTTTGTATATAGGGGGTTTCGGGGGGAATAATGGAATCTCGGAATCGGCTCCAACGATTTTCATGAAATTTAGTATGTAGGGGGTTTCGGGGGCGATACATCGATCTAGCTAGGAATCATTTTTAGAAAATGCCATTTTATTCGGGTTTAGGGGGGGATAAATCGATATAGATAGGAATCATGATCATGACATCTATTGGCGAATAATAATACTACTTTTTTGTGAGCACAACATTTCCAATGACAAGTGTGTTTAGTTTTGAAATTGCGATTCGGTATAATTTTATAAAACCTTATTTTTTCATTATGATAGTTTTATGGAAATCCGACCAAAATACGTGCACATAATACTCTACTAATAGATGAAAGGAAGTAATTTTCACTATAACACTTCATTGCAATCCTATTTCTTTGATCTTGGTGTCACACAAAAATACTACAATTATCTTATAAATGGCTGAAAAACTTCACGATGATACACCAACAAGCGGTGTAGCCTTAAAGCCGAACGTCCACCGCCAGCTAAAATAAGTTAGTTTAGTTTAGCTTGCATAGTTGAGCCAGTTTTTAATACATATGCGTCCACTGACGGTGAATGAACTTGTATGAAAAACTGGCTGAACTATGCAACCTAAACTAAACTAACTTATTTTAGCGGGCGGTGGACGTTCGGCTTAAATCTTGTAGGCTAATTTCTCTATATATCAATTTAGTGAAAACACAAGACAACAGAGGTTTGTTTGCGGTGATCAAATTGTTAGGTATTCTGTGCCGAGAATAATCTAGACCATGTTCTAAGCCACAATACTATTATAATCGTCGAATGTTTGTGATTTAATCACGAAAACGTGACCAGATTTCGACGATAACTTACTACTCGATTAGTCGATTAGTATTCGAAATATGAATATGATAACCATCTAAAAGTTTATCCACGCCCAGTCGATTAATGCGATCTGCATAGAATTCGTATCAAGTTTTCCTTCTTTTGTTGCTAGGTTATCGGCCTTGTCATTTCCTTTTGTCGGCTCATATGACACCCTCAGGATGGAATGCGGTGGTGACACTATGTATTCTAAATCTGGCACCACACGGACCGTATCGTTGTGAGGAAACTGTAAAACAACCCTTTTATCGTCGGGACCTAAAATAATTTTGATTTCAGAAGACGAAATGTTAAATAACAATATAACTTACTTTTTCAGACAATGTCCTAATCCTACAACTAATTAATTTTAGTAATGCTTTGTTATTTCGACTTTTCGTTCGACGTTTCGACTGTCTCGTTGGTCTAGGGGTTAGATGTGCCGCCTTTGGGTCAACGGGTCCCGGGTTCGATTCCGGGGTCGGGCAAGTGTCTTTGTCTAAACCAGAGGCACTGGCTAGGAGTCTGGGTGTTATTTCTATCTATAATATTATGTATATATTTACAAAAATAAATGTATATAATATGTAGTTTATCATCCATCTCGTTACCATAACACAAGCATCAAGTTGCTTAGCTTGGGACGAGATGGCGTTGTGTGAAATGTCCAAGGATATTTATTTATTTATTATTAATGTTATCACTACATTTATAAAACAAGTCCCTGTCGTCTGTCCGTCCCTATGTATGCTTAAATTTTTAAAACTACGCAACGTATTTTAAAGCGGTTTTTAATATATAGAGTGATTCAAGAGGAAGGTTTATATGTATAATTCATCCATAGTATTGTAGAGAAATACTGATAAATTTAGAGGTTTATCATTGCACCCGTGCGGTGCCGGGGCGGGTCGCTAATTTTTATAATATTTAATAATATCAGCAATGACCTTAGGACACTACTATTGCCCCGAACTCTTCTAAAATAAGTAGAGAAGCACCCCGTTTGTGAATAATCGCGTTAAAGGTAGCTTCAACAGATTTGGCTGAGGCACTACAAATTGCACCCGTAAAGCATTCAGAGACATCTGCGAATGTTGGACCCATAAGCTGGTCGTGTAGAAGTTTTGGCAATAAGTCTTAAACAATATGTTTTTTTACTACAACGAGCAATCCTACGGGCCAGCATATTAGCCCCGATGTAAACGAAGGATTCAGAATGACAAACCCAAACTCAAATCATTTATTTCAATTGAACCTATTTACAGGTGTTTTTGAAAGGTTGAAAGTGAAGTTAAGAAGCTAGTTGCCTGTTTTAAAACGTAGATCCTACGGAGACGAACAGGCAAGACACTACATGGACTCTCTTTTTATCATATTTTATGTTACACACATGTGATTGGGTTTCATTTCGTGTTTAATTATAGTAAGCTAAGATGTAAGGACAATGTAACATATTGCCCAACAGTAGTGTCCAGGAGATCAACACAAAGCTATGTATGTCAATAGCTGCTAAGAGATGACCGGCCCCAACTGGTGGCACCCGATTACGAGCATAACGCATGTGTCAGCCATCCGGCATCCCCCAACTCAACCATATTTTAGGGAACCGAAGGACCCGACACACACGACACCACCAGTATGACTTTTATGGGAGAATGACATACTCTCAACTGCTTGTTAATGTGGTAGGTTATTTATTTACGGTGATAGCACGAGATGCACTGACGATTGTGGTAAAAACTGGCTCTCATAATGTCTGTTGCACATTTCCCTATGCTTCAATGTCTTAGTAACATAATGACCAAGATACTTAAATGCGTCAAAACTCGTTTATGCTTTTCAACGATCTATTTATAGACCTCTTTATTTGTTCCCTACGGAATACTCTTAGCACTAACTTCAATTCGTCGTTTCAGCCCATAAATGACCCACTACTGAGTCAGGCCTCCTCCAATTTCATGGAGGGAAATTAGCCTACTGTGCCACGCTTTCAAGACGGGTTGGGTTGATCCGAAGATGCAGGTTCGTGTCCTGTCACGGTCTCCAAAACACTGGCGGAGCTATTGATTTTAAATAATAACTGCTCGCAGTGTTTAAAAATACATTTTTATTATATGAAAGATACAATTATTTTACTATGTCATGTCGTATATATTTTTTATATTCTAATTGAAAGAAGCGTGTAACACGCTTTTCTTAGCGGCCAGTATTATTGTTAGCATAAACAGTTTGTATCAAGTTTCCTTCTCATACGGCTAGGGGATCTACCTCTTAAGATCCTTTAGTCGCCTCTTACGACACCTTCAGGATAGGGTGGGTTGGTGACATTGTGTATTCTAAATCTGTCACTACACGGACAACTTAACTTCAATTATTCTATTATTATACATCGCAACGCTACTTAGTCACGGCAATACGAATTTCTGAGAATAGGACGCACTGCTGTCACTCCGAATAAAACGAGGAAGGTAAACTCCTAAGCCTGAAGGAACCCTGAAATTATATTTTATCTTGTTGCCTGGTAGGAAGAAATTAATGTCAGTCTCAAAAGGAAACTCTGATTCTTGTTTTGTAGTATAACGTGATAAAAACTGGACGCCAGAGACAATGCCTGACTCAGCTATCGAACAAGAGCTTGTTTGGTGCAAACAAAGAGAGTTTTGTTGAAGCATTATGGAAATCTGAAGAAGCATTATTATAATTGTTGGAATAAATACAGGAAGATTTTGAATGTCTATACTCAAACTCAAAAAGAACTTTATTTCGTCGTTATAGCCCTTAAATGACCCAGTACTGGTTCGGGCTTCCTCCAAATTTATGGAGAGAAGTTAGCCTACTGTGCCCCGCTGGCAAGACGGGTTGGCACAGGGTTTGTATCAAGCGTGGTTCTGCATCAGATCCCACAATGCCGCAACAAGATGCGAGTTGGAGCACCCCGGGGAGGTTTAGTGGGTAGGCCCCACTATGTGGGAGAGTCCCACACTCCCCTCGCTGGCCATCCCCGTGGCCGGCGAGGAAATCCATAAAAGATTTTACCCCGGGTGAACAAAAAATAAAAAAAAAGGATTTGTATCAAGTTCAACTCTTGGGGCTAGGTGCCTCTGGCGTTCTTTTAGTCGCTTCTTACAACACCCTAAAGATAGTATGGTTGGTGAAATTGTGTATTCTAAATCCGTCATCACACGGACAACTTTATTTATTACTAGTGGCCCGCCCCGGCTTCGCCCGTGCAAAGCGGGGGTGGGTTATACATATAAACCTTCCTCGTCAATCTCTCTATCTATTAAAAAAACCGCACCAAAATCCGTTGCGTAGTTTTAAAGATTTAAGCATACATAGGGACGGACAGACGACAGCGACTTTGTTTTATACTATGTAGTGATAGTGATAGTGATTATTTACGTAGGTTTTATCATAAAACTCTTATAAATCGTTACATTTAAAATTACCATTATCATCATCAGGCCCCTTTCCCACGCTAGGTGGTAGTCTCCATACACACCTATCAGTCGTCGTACTTACATTTACACGTTTCATACATAATTCTTTTTTTAATTGTGGGCATTCATTGGAGGGGTTTGCCATAATCGCCAATCTCGGCAGGCGGGTTGGCGATCGCAGTACGGATGGTGTGTTTTTGGACAGAACGTTGCTGCTGCCCAACGTCTGTTGTCCCTTAGTTGAGGATGCGGGCGGCCCAGGACCGGCCTTTGTGGAGATCCTTGGGGGAGGCCTATGTCCAGCAGTGGACGTCTTTTGGCTGAAATGATGATACATAAAATATCCTTGGACATTTCACACAAAGCCATCTCGTCCCAAGCTAAGCAACTTAATGCTTGTGTTATGGCAACGAGATGGATGATAAACTACTTACTATATACATTTTTTTTGTTTTTGTAAATACATACATATTATAGATAGAAATGACACCCAGACTCCGAGCCAGTGCCTCTGGTTTAGACAAAGACACTTGCCAGACTCCGGAATCGAACCCGGGACCCGTTGATCCAAAGACGGCACATCTAACCACTAGACATCATCATTCTTACAATCCATCCATCCACATAGAATATCGAAGTTAAATTATATTATCAGCAAGAGAAGGAAAACTTGATACGAAACCCTGTGCTAATCCATTTGTGGAGTATGGCATGGTAGGCTAAATACCTTCCATGTAATTGGAGGAGGCCCGACTCAGCAGTGGGTCATATTGCCTGCCTTGTAGGCTTAGGGGCTAGATGTGCCTACTTTAGGTAAACGCGTCCTCGGTTCGATTCCCGGGTCGGGCAAGTGTATTTGTGTAAACCAGAGGCACTTGCTCTGAGTCTGGGTGTCATTTGTGTACGTGAATTTCATGTTTATAAACTGCCCCCGCGATACAGGTTATACCTAGAACGGACCCTTCGTTTAAGTAAAAATTAAATATCTCTAACTATACTACGGACTAAAAATATGGTCTGGACAGTAGTAATAGTTGAATTCTCAAGAAGTAGACAACTTCTTGAATTTCATTAATCGCCTTATACGACACCTTCATTATGGAATGGGCTGGTGACTGTGTATTCTAAATCCACGTATATTTTTACACCATTTAAAAAACACAGTTTCTTTTTCATTTGTTTGTATTGAGTACAGAAAGCGGAGTTCAATGTAGTTTTTTTATCGATTCCTTAAATAGAACTCGAGCAGCTGCGAACATTTGGCTATTTGCATCCAAATACCAACCAATACAACGCCAAGGAATTCAATTAAGGATTTAAATGCGGTCCCGCAACAACTGGCTATGCAATATGGCTTAGGTTAAACCTATTTTGGTGAAACTTCTACTACTACACATCCCATAAATGACCCACTACTGAGTCGGGCCTCCTCCCATCACAGGGAGGGTAATTAGCCTACTGCGCCACGTTGGCCAGACGGGATGGCACAGGGTTTCTCTTCAAGTTCTCCTTCTCTTGCGGCTACGTTTTCGGCCTTGTCATTTCCATTTGTCGGCTTTAACACCCTCAGGATGGAATGGTGTGGTGACACTATGTATTCTGCTATCATTTAATAAAAAGCTGACTTATAAAAATTTTAAAATATTTAAAAAAGTAATTACGAAATTATAAGGCTTACTTCAAAATAATTGATACTGTACCTTTGAGACTGAAATTAGAACACCGATGTTTGAGCTTCTGAGATCATCGATCATAATTACCTCTTTCATTTTAGATGTAATTAACCATAGATTCTTGACGTGTCACAGTTAATATAAGAAGCAGTAAAGCAACTCGGCTTATTAGGGCAGTGAGGTTTGTTAATACAGTGTGTTATCCTATAGCTATAACTTTTCTTATGTTTTACAATGATATTATGTCAATACCTTTCTGAAATTGATGAAAACTAAACTGTTAGCTAGGAAGCTTTTACTTTAATGAACTTTAACATTTATTATGTTTTATAATTATGTGTCAATGCCTTTTGGAATTTAATCTAGCCCATGCACCCACATGTTTATATTTTATTATTTTTCTGATTATTTTCTGTTACATTGTCCAAATAAATAAATAAATTTGTGCTCGTGAATTACATGTTTGTAAACTGCCCCCACGACACAGGTTGTAACTAGTGCAGGGGTTTCGTTTAAAAAAAAATTAAAAAAAAAATACAATGACAGCCATTTTACATTAAACTTTTTTATGCTGATTGCGTATTTAGAATGATTTATGTTATGTGTATCTGGTGTAGATAGTCCGTTATGAATATTACCTCGTCAAATAAGAAGGTGAAAATGTAAATTTATTTTAATTCTTGACTTTATGGTTCTAGACCCAGTTATTTTGAGTTATTTTTTGGAAAAATGTATTATGCCAGGAGTTATCATTTGACCAAATTCGCAAACTGACATTGCGATGAAAATATCGAAGCTTTAGTTTAAGAGTGTTGTTACTACTTTAACATTTACTGTGACAGTGGCAGGTCGCTACGTCGTCGTCAGTCGAAGCCATGATCAAAGACTTCTAGTGTTGCGTTGAAAATCCAATTAGAAATCCGATGACGGCATCCAAGGAATGTTCAGTGAAGAATCTCGAAAGATATTGGAATATACAGAGTGACTTCATTATCATCAAATAGCAATCTTTCTTTCTAGAAAATCAAAGGAAGTTATTTTTTTTAAATTTTTTTTAGTAATAGCAAAGCAAAATACTGTTCCTATCTAGGCTGGAACCCGCACATTATGTTGACATGTCATGTCATAGGACTACAGATAGAATAATAAAACTCGACACTTCTGGTTTAATCTGTAAAGTGCAATCACAAATTCGCTCAGGTTGCAGTCAATAATTGTTCGGTAAATAATCTTATGTGTAAAGCAACTGCAACTTTTCAAACTGTCATAGAAATCATTTTGATTAAGCGAGAAGGGTCCGTGTGGTGACGGATTTAGAATACATAGTGTCACTACCCCTTATAATCCTGAGGGTGTCGTAAGAGGCGACTAATGGAACGTAAGAGGCAGATCACATCGTTCCAAGAGAAGGAAAACTTTACAAAAACCCTGTGCCAACCCGTCTGGCCAGCGGGGCACGGTAGGCTAATTGCCCTCCATGTAATTGGAGGCGGCTCGACTCAGCAGTGGGTATTTTATGGGTGTAGTAGTAAGTGAGAAGATGTCTAAACTTGGATGACTAGACCATAGTTTATTTTAGAGGATTCTTTCGTCTTATAAATATTTAAACGAAAAGCTCTAATAAGTAAAAAAACTATCTATCTATCTATAATGTCTTAGGTTTTCACGATATTTGCACATTACATGAAATGATTTCTCGAAGGTTCTGATCGAATTATTTTAGTAAAATCTCAATGATTCAGACACTTGCAGTGTGCGTGGTCGCGAAACGACTGCATGGGACGTTGGGATTTAAATAAAAGAAAACCGGCGTTAGAAGGATAGAAATGTAATAAGAGTGTCTCATAATGGATTTGTATAATGATCAATTCGGAAAACATAGTTTCACAGAACCATTTGACTCTGAGAGTGTTTTGCAGATGACTAACGAACTGGGCAGATAGTATAGGCGTAAAAAATAACAATCTATACATACATACAAATAAATAAAACTGGAGTATGTCACAGTACAAAGACCAAAATATTTTATTTTTTACTAGCGACCTGCCCTGGCTTCGCAAAGGGTGCAATTATGCATGTATTATACATATAAACCTTCCTCTTGAATCAGTCTATCTATTAAAAAAAGCCGCTTCAAAATCCGTTGCGTAGTTTTAAAGATTTAAGCATACATAGGGACGGACAGACCACAGTGACTTTGTTTTATAATAAATGTAGTGATAGTGATTTTTTGTCTGTCTGTTTGTTCCGGCTAATCTCTGGAACGGCTGGACCGATTTTGACGGAACTTTCACTGATAGGTAGCTGATGATATAAGAAATAACTTAGGCTTATGTTACTTCGCAATATGGAAGAAGTAACTTAGGCTACTTTTTTAGACTAGCATCGCCCCGCGGCTTCACCCGCGGTACGACAATAAAAGCGGGTAACATCACACCCGTGCGAAGCTGGGACGGGTCGCTAGTTGTTAATAAAGTCTGTGCCTACATAGTCCAGTGGCTTAATATCCTTGTTTTCCTCCACTGTATTGCAGTCAGGCCCCTGGGGCAGTCACGGTCGGTATACCGAGGGATGTTTAGTGGGTAGGGGGACTCTGCATCTGAGCCCTCCAAAAATAAGGTGATTGGACACAGCGATAGGTTAATGACTCCGTAAATCTAAACTACCTCTTCTATGGGACTACTTCCTTTTTATTGCCAGTATCTAATAACCCTTAAAACTATAAGGTTGCAAGCAACGATATTTAGCAGAGTCGCGTTGTAAGGTTTTCTCCAATTTCCCCAAAGGGCAAGTAAAAACTCTTCGCAATATGGAAACTAAGAAAGGGCTCGAGTACCGAGGCTATACGAGATTAGATTAGGGAATTAAAATGAGCCGAGGATTGCAGACACGAAAGCTGTATAGTGTTGTATTATAATGCGATTATAATTATATTCCTATTTTAATTATGAGATAGGCTCATGAAATATTATATTCTGTCTGAAGGCAAACGGTGACGACACGGTTGGTCCATTGGTAGAGCGATCGACTGCTGCGCACCATGTCGCGGGTTCGATCCCCGCACGGAAGAAATATTTGTACGACCTACAAGTATTTGTTCCGGGTCTGGGTGTTTTCTATCTATAATATGTATGTATTTACAAAAAAAATATATTTATATAAGTAGTTTATCATCCATCTTGTTACCATAAGTTGCTTAGCTTGGGACGAGATGGCGTTGTGTGAAATGTCCAAGGATATTTATATTTATTTATTTTATTTATGTGAATTTCCGCAGCTCATCTCGACTTTCGTCCTTTAACTTCCGTACTGCCTTTAAGTTATAGTTTCCCGATTTGTTCTTCTGCAATATTATGAGGCCGTGTGGGGATTTAGAATAGATTTAGTATCACCACCCCATTTCATCCTGAGGGTGTCGTAAGAGCCGACAACAGGAAATGATAAGGCCGAAAACCTAGCCGCAAGACAAGGAAAACTTGATATCATACCCTGTGCCGGCCCGTCTGGCCAGCGTGGTAGAGTAGGCTAATTACCCTCCATGTAATTGGAGGTGGCCCGACTCAGCATTGGGTCATGTATGGGCTGCGTAGAAGTATAGTATATAGCATGCCCTTCACTGCATCATGACTGCCTTGTTGGTCTAGGGGGTGGATGTGCCGCCTTTGGGTCACGGTTCGATTTCAGGCGTTGGTATTCGTGTAAACTTGAGGCATTTACTATTTGGCCTAGTCTTGGTGTCAAAGCAACTACAGAGTTTCTTGCCAGCTCTTCTCTGTAGAGCAGCCTTCCGAACAGGTGGTAGCTTCGGCATGAATTTGAGTTAAGGCAGGGATTGTGAGCGATCAGGGGAGATGGAGGGATTGTAGGAGTGAGGAGTTGTGTGTGAAAGGTGTGGATGTAGATATGACGACTGATAGGGGTGTGTGGAGACTACCACCTAGTGTGGGACAGGGGCCGTAAGTATTTATAAATATGACGATTTATAAGAGTTTTGTGATGAAACCTACGTAAATAAAGTTCCTTTTGAGTTTGAGTTTGAATTGTTGCTTGTGAACTTCACGTCAAAATTTTTTCCTGCGGTACTTAATTCTGTGCAATCAATAATGATCTTTATTGCCTTGTAACGCACAGCCCTATAATCAGACCTTCCTTAAGAAGTTTTCTCCTCCATAAATAAAATATAATGGCTTAATTACACCAGAATTTTGACACCATAAATCATCCTTATATCCCAGCGCAGACAAGGGAAGAAAGTCGATTGTATTCCATAAATATTGGACGGAATAAGCCAGCTTAATCCTGCTAAAGAGTGTTCTTTGATAAGCTTGACAGAATGAGGTCAAATTAACGATTCTTGGTTTAACGTTGTGATTTAGATGTGACGTGACGTCCACAAACCATTATTAGCGTTGTAAAATATGGAATTTCCGTGTAATTATCGATTTTTCAATTCCCAGATAAACAATATAAGTAATAATAGACTTTATCCATATAAATTTCTATTTAGAGCTAAGAAAACCCGCCCACAAAAGGTATAATTCGTAAATATCGTAGATAAATACCAAAAAATAATTATCATCACTATCACTACATATTATAAAACAAAGTCGCTGTCGTCTGTCCGTCCCTATGTATGCTTAAATCTTTAAAACTACGTAACAGATTTTGAAGCGGTTTCTTTTAATAGATGGAGTGATTCAAGAGGAAGGTTCATATGTATAATACATGGATAGTTGCACCTGTGCGAAGCCGTTCCGGGTCGCTAGTATAAAAATAAAAGTAATTTTTTCCCACAGTTTCACAGTAAATACACATTGTTGTCATCTTTTAAATTTTTTGCCTTATTTGAACGTCACATCACGGGAAGACTCTAGTTCATTGTAATTCTAATCGATTCAAGGAACTTAAATCCTGAATCAAATTTCATGGATAAAGTTTTCAGCCATCACCTATTTGTCCCACAAAATGTTTAATTCAAAAAACGTTGTAAGCTCCTAAGTGATTGAACATCGTCGTAGTGAAAGCTTTTCTTTTATTTATTAGTTGGCGTTGGCAAATCAATTCTGCGCGGTAGAAATTTGCATTTACTGGTTGACGTGATGTTTGAGTACCGAATGAGCATTGGGAAAATGAAATAGCAACTCCATATTGGTTTGTATTCGTTAATAAATTAATATACACCACTATTTATTGTGTGGTGACGGATTTAGAATGCGCTGTGTCACCATTCCATACCATCCCAAAAGGTGTCGCAAGACGCAAATCACCTAGCTCCAAGAGAAGGAAAACTTGAACCAAACCATGCCAACCCGTCTTGCCAGCGTGGCTAATTTCCCACCATGAATTTGGAGGAGGCCCGATTCAGTAATGGGTAATTCATGCGCCGAAACGACGACTATTTATTAATTACCAGAAAAATTAGGGGTAAGTGTTACGGTTTCTAATCACATCTATGAAATGAAAAAAAAAACTGAAAAAGAGAATCCCACAATACATGTTAGATTGCTGGCGATTTTTTTTTGCCGGCTACTGAGTTTTTTGGCGACTCTTCTTCAGTTTCAGCATGGATATGTGGGGACGCAAGGGTTGTGGAAGATCAAAAGAGATGGATGTATTGTAAGAATTGCGTTAACGTGTTGCGTGTTTATCTCATCTGGCGAACATGCTCTCACTATGCTGTTTAGTGTTTTTTGTAAACAAGACCTATGATTTGAAAAAAGCAACTACAGAGTTTCTTACCGGCTCTTTTCTGTAGAGCAGCATTTCGAACCGGTGGTAGTTTCAGCACGAATGTGGGCGGACAAGGGTTGTGGGAGATCAAAAGAGATGGATATCCTTGGACATTTCACACAACGCCATCTCGTCCCAAGCTAAGCAACTTAATGCTTGTGTTATGGTTACGAGATGGATGATAAACTACTTATATACATTTTTTTTTGTAAATACGTACATATTATAGATAGAAATGACACCCAGACTCCGAGCCAGTGCCTCTGGTTTAGACAAAGACACTTGCCTGACCCCGGAATCGAACCCGGGACCCGTTGATCCAAAGGCGGCACATCTAACCACTAGACCAACGAGGCAGTCAAATGGATGGATTATAAGAATGAGGAATTGTGTAAGAAAGTTGTGAATGTCGTTATGACGACTGATAGGTGTGTATGGAGACTACCACTTGCGTGGGACAGGGGTCGTAAGATGATAATAGTAATTTTAAATATGACGATTTATAAAAGTTTTGTCATAAAACCTACGTAAATAAAGTTCCTTTTGAGTTAGAGTTAACAAATTTCCCCATATATAACGGAATGAATAGTTGCTCAGTAACAGAATGGTTTTTATAATTGTCTGTGTATTTTCGGTATCAGACAAGAATGAATAAATAATTTTACTTTAACGCGGACATTAGCTATGACTAACTTAAAATACAGCCTTTGTACATTATCTTGATACGCTGTCTGGGAAATGAGATGTGGGTTGGAGATTCAAGCGAGAGTCAAGAATACAAATTAACAGTAAAGTACAGTCGGTGAAATTAAAAATAAATAATGTGTTATTACGGAGAGAAACTCTGTAGTGGTTTTTTTAAAGGAACTTGTTTTCTTGTTTACAAAACAATAGGCATACTGCTTAATATTCCAGTCATAATTAGTTAGTCAAAATTAGGGATTTGAGATACCAATCTGAATATTTACGGTATTTACGGAAGGCGCAGTGCTGTTAGGCCTCCCACAAGGTGGACCGACGACCTGGTTAAGGTCGCCGGAAAGCAGTGGATGCGGGCGGCCCAAGTCCGGCCTTTGTGGAGATCCTTGGGGGAGGCCTATGTCTAGCAGTGGACGTCTTTTGGCTGAAATGATGATGATGATCTGAATATTTGTAGTTGTCTCCAAACCTGTAAGTTGTGTCCAAGTCCAAACCTACATATCCTATAACCGCGCATTATCCGCCCTCTAACTCGAAAACTATTCAACGTTTAAAAAACAAAAAATAATGAATGTTACTCTGCGTGTCCATAGAGAATCGTACACAGCATTTGATCATGTGATGATCTTAAGCAAAGTTGACGATCACGACCAAAGGAAGGTTTCTGAACAAAAAAAAAAAAAATATGTGTAGTAATTAATACAACGTAGCAACGTAGCAACGCGCGCAAAGAACAGCTAGTTAGTTAATAATAAAAACAAATAGCGGAAATATGATGTATTTTTAAAAAATATGCACAGTATCGTTTTTTGTGACTTTTGAGCTCAAATTTTAATTGACGCGTACACCATACCAAATGTAGGTGTTAAGACAACATTTAGAATGCAAAAATACAAGTTTATACAAATGTTCAGCTGGGTATCTCAAATTTCGAACTTAAGGAAAGGTGAACTTACTAAAACGACTGAACTATAATGGACATAACATTGCTCCCTAATGTACGCTTGACGCAGTCTTATATCGGACATAACTTCGGTGGCTTAAGGAAGCGAGACTAAATCCCGTTAGGGAATCGTGTCCCGCTTCCCAAATACAGTTCTATATAAATGGTGACGTTATTCGCTATCTGATTTTAATATACTGGCCGTCTAATTTTAAGATATTCCGTAGGGTAACGCATTTAGAATACACAAGGCCACCAGCCCACACTATCCTGAGGATGTCGTAAGTGGTGACTAAGAGAACGCAACAGGCATGTTTTTATTTTTGCCTCTTAAGCCAAACGTCCACTGCCAGCTAAAATGAGTAAGTTTAGTTTAGCTTCATTTAGTTTTTCGACTTCATTTAGTTAGAATGGAATAGTGGATATTCCAAATACACACGAACTTAGTTCATAGCACAATGACACAGTGATCATCATCATTTCAGCCCATACATGACCCACTACTGAGTCGAGCCTCCTCCAAATTTAAAGAGGGAATCAGCCTACTGTGCCTAGTGTGACAAACGTTCATTTAAATATGTCAGAAGAAGAAGTAAAGCGTACATAAAAGTGGTTATTGCTTCCTTGACGGCTCTGATCGATTGCTCTGATGATTTATTTAAATCCCAACGTTTGCAAAGAACCTAAGACGTCAAAAGTGGTTAATTTCAGTTCACAGACAAACATTCATTTTTATATGTAAGAAGAAAGTTACAAAAATGTTTTTCTCTTTAAAAAAAATAAAAATTACAATTATACGCTAAAAAATCTTGTATTCAAAGCGACATAGATATGCCGCTGTTTTGCATTTTCATAACGCGAGTATGCGGCGGAAAATTTTACACATGCGACCCGAGTTATCAAATGTACCCTGAACCTCTTTTGTCTAAATTTACTTAATTAACTTGCTTTGAGCCGTATCTACATTCATATATATCACAAATTAGTAACCTCTAACGAATATAGACAATAGAAGAGAAGATCATTATCGTGAACGGGTATTAAAATACAGATGTTAAATAGAAAATAAGACATCATTTAATTCGGTTTAACGAAGGCTACATAAATAAGAAACACTATATTGCCTTAAATTTCATTTGATACCCTAGGCCTAGTTCGCCCTAGTTAGAACATTTAGTAACTATAAATGAAGTAAGTAGGTACGTCAAATGTTCATATTTTATAGACCTCTCATCTATAGATAAACGACTTCAAAGCTATCCAAAAATATTTTCACTCTCCTTTCCTCAATAATAAAGAAATATTTTTCTTTCATAATTATTTCTGCATACCCTCGGGGGCGGGGTGTTTCCAAAAGGAAAATATTTCATCAGAAAAATCAAGATATTGTTTGTTCAAAAATATTCAAAGGGAACTTCATTATTTATTTACATCAAATCAGATTAATCTAACAGAACCATCCCTAAAAACATGGCTGGCCCGTAAATTAAACAAAAACACAGCTTCGAAAAGAGAGGGCTCACAAAAAGATTATAAACGAAAGATAAACGTACCTTCAATATAACACGACACATAAAATCCATTTTACATTTACAATTTAAAACTCATCGAACACCGCACTAAAATTCGTCGCACAATTAAACATTTCACGCGTCAAAGTTGCACTCATTCCACTGAAGTTTAAATACGCGAGATAAATACGCGCGTATCTCGTGGCGTATTACGCGATACGCGAAACGCGCTACTACTCCGGTAGCGCAAGAACGACTGGCGTACAGTGACGCTGTGGCGGGAATCAACGCAGCCACATTGCGCAGATACTGCTACTAAGGAACATTATATGGTAATATAATATTTTGTGAGTCCGGTGAAGGAATTACAATACCTAATGTCAGCACCCCTACCTGAGGGTGTCAAACGACAAAACCAGGCAACAAATTTATTCAGAAGAAAAGACTTGATATACTCGATGTTACCCTGCCGTAAAACAGTAGACATTAATTTTATTTCATTGATATTATGATTAATTGGGAGATGTCAGAACGAAATCAAACCGAAAAGAAACTTTATTTACGTAGGTTTTATCACAAAACTCATATTTATAAATATCATTATCATCTTACGGCCCCTCTCCCACACTAAGTGGTAGTCTCCACACACCTATCAGTCGTCATACCTACATTCACACCTTTCATACACAATTCCTTACTCCTATAATCCCTACATCTCCCTAGATCACTCACAATACCTGCGTCCACTCACATTCATGTTGAAACTACCACCGGTTCGCTCTGCAGAGAATAGCCGGTCTATGATCAAAACTATGATAATAATAATGAATACTGGTCATATCTTACACTAATACCAGACTTTCTTATCTAAGGACAACTTGACCAAGCAATTTTTCTGTGCGCGACGGATATAGACTATGTCAGCGCCGTTTTCATCCTGAGGGTGACGTGTAAGAGGCGGCTTTTGGAATGCAAGACACAAAAAAGCCCCAAGATAATAAATCACCATCATCATCATTCCAGCCCATAAATGACCCACTACAGAGTCGGGCCTCCTCCAAATATCCAAATGGCCAAATTAGCCTACTGTGTCACGCTGGCAAGAGGGATTGGCACACAGTTTGTGTAATAACTAATCACTATCACTATCATCACTATCACTACATATTATAAAACCAAGTCGCTTTCGTCTGTCCGTCCCTATGTATGCTTAAATCTTTTAAACTACGCAACGTATTTTGAAGCGGGTTTTTTTAATAGATAGAGTGATTCAAGGGGAAGGTTTATAATGATGTATAACACATGCATAATTGCGCCGGGCGAAGCCAGACCGGGTCGCTAGTAAGTAATAAAGTAAGCTTGTGGTCGTGAATTTCATGTTTGTTAACAGCTCCGCGATACAGGTTATAAAACCTAGTGCCCCTTTCGTTTTATAAAAACAACGTCGGGCGGCACATTGGAATGGGTTAACGCGTACCTGTGGCGCCCCAAGCGCGTCGTGTGAGGGGATACCGCTGGGGTTTTAGTGGGTAGAGTAGAGTAGTTACGAGTAGTTTCTGGAGTCCCATATAATTGCAGGCACACCCCCGAAGGGCGGCGGTAAGCATATAAAATAACACCAGCAAAACAAAAAAAAATACATTAGTCTTATTATGTTTTCCTTTTGCTGGTTTTCTCCCTTGTAATTTAGTTTAGTCGGCTCTTACGACATAGGAATAGGGCGGTAACAATAAGTTTTTCTAAATCCGTCCCCACATGGAATTGCGGTTATGCGGCAACAAGCATTAAAATACATACCACCAAGTTCAACAGAGAACCAGAGTCACCGACATAGCTCAGAGAATCAGCACACTGAAGTGCCAGTGGGCTGGTTAAATCTGTAGAAGACTTGAGTGGAGACCGCGAATCGGCAAGCATAGTGTAGAACGGCCCTCTGCTAGATGGAGCAACGATCTGCGAAAGGTTGCGGGCAGCAGCTGGATGCGTTAAGCAGAAGACAGGGTGGACTAGACTGGACTGATGATGAACCGCGTTAAGAAACTCCTCCTTATTGAAAGTTGATTAAACGCACGCAGTTTCTATAATTTTTGTTTATTTTATATTAAGGGTTATGGTGTCCAAAATATGACTAATGTGTCATTTCAAGAGACTTCACAATACCAAGGCCAAAGATAGGATTCGAATTAAAATTAAAATGTAGATCTGACACGTCACTTACCGGCTAAGTCCCTTTGCTTTTACAATAAACAAGCAACTGTTTCTTTCCCTAAGCTCTTTTGTTTATTAAAATATAAGAGCTTAAAGGTCTTTTGTCTTACTTCGGATTTATATTGTCGTATTTTTTACGTCGAGTTTAAACAAAATTAATTATCACAAATCACTGTGATTGGTCGAAATGCCTAATTAAGGTTTATTTACTGGTGCTATAAAAATGATTTTAAAACAAAGCAGGACGTCAAATACTGGTTACGGAAGTTAATTAAAAGCTTGTTGATTGAAACATAAAATTAATTTCTGAAAGGGATTTTTTGGGCTTGCCACCGACTTCTTTTCGGGAATAATATTTTGAAGTTGTTTTATTTGTCATACAATTTCTTTGACAGTACTGCCCTTGACATGGTTACATTTTTAATAATCTTGAAGATACTAATTATTTATTAAATAAAATGTTTAAAAATCATTTGCAAAGTGTATAAAATTTCACAATACAATTTTTTTACAACTTTTTAACGGATTTATCGCGCAATATTACATTATTTAATTCCTGACGATTGCGTTTAAAATATATACCTACTATGCCACATTGGCCAGACACGTTGGCAGAGGGTTTCGTTTCAAGTTTTCCTTATTTTGCGGCTAGGTTTTCGGCCGTATCCTTTCCTTTTGTCAGCTCTTACGATACTCTCAGGATGGAATGGGCTGGTGACAATAAGTATTTTAAATCCGTCATAACAGCGTACAATGTTTTCACACTCACTAAATATAAAGCAGAATGTTACTTAGTCAGAATACGCAACGTCACCAACCCATACCATCCTGAGGTTGTCGTAAGAGGCGACTAAAGGAACGCAAGGGGCATATCAGTTAACTAAAAATCACGTATCAACCCGCCAACAGTAGGCTACTGCCCTCCATTAATTTGGAGGAGGCCAGACTCAGTAGTGGATCATTTAACAGCTGAAGCGACGAAAGATAAAAAATACAAACTATTCCGTTAGTCAAAAAAATAATTCAAGCGGTCGAACCTTCTTTCAAATAATAAAAAAATAATGATATACAACCACAGACACGAATTAAAAAAGAAAAATTGAGAAAAAAAAAACGAAAAATAAACTTATAGTAGACCTCTTGGCACTGTGTAAGCGAAGAGGTCTACCATAATAATGCTTCCAAGTTGGAACTTACATTCTGTCTCCAGCGTGCATCCGGTGTACAAAATGTGGCCTAAAAGCCTCATGTCGTGTTAATTACTTGATAAATGGATATTGGGCTCTTGCCGATGCAGCTTTGTTGCAATTTAATCGAGGCTTTATTGACTTCCACCAACTCTATCATCATCATCATCAGCCCAAAAATGACCCACTACTGAGTTGAGCCTCCTCTAAATTCAGGGAGGAAAACTAGCCTACCACGCCACCTAATTTCCCTCCATGGATTTGGAGGAGGCCCGACTCAGTACTGGGTAATTTATGGGCTGAAACGACGACGACGACTACGCTGGCAAATTGGATTGGCACAGGGTTTGTATCAAGTTCATCCCTGCATCGGATCCCACAATGCCGCAACAGGACGCGAGTTGGAGCACCCCGGGGAGGTTTAGTGGGTAGGCCCCCACTAGGGGGCAGAGTCCCACACTCCCCTCGCTGGCCATCCCCGTGGCCGGCGAGGAAGTCCATAAGGGATTTTACCCGGGGCGATAAAAAAAAAAAAAAAAAAGGGTTTGTATCAAGTTCCCCCTCTCTTGCGGCTAGGTGAGCTGCCTCTTGCATTCCTTTAGTCTTCTTTTAGGCCTTTAGTCTCTCTCTTTAGTCCTTTACTCTATCATCGGAGCCCATTAAAGACCCACAACTATCCCGTATGGTGATGGATTTAAAACACATAACGTCACCACCCCATTCCAGCATAAGGGTGTCGTAAGACCCGATAAAAAGAAATGATAAGGCTGAAAACCTACGGCTATGTACTCTGCGTCTTGCGTAGGCTTTTACGAGTCTCTCAGAATGGTTAAGTGATATTCTTAATCAAATAGTGCCACCATACAATTCTATCCTGTGGGTGTCGAAAGAGCCGATGGTAATTATAAGGGAATAAGCTAACCTCAAAAGAAATAATGTAATTGGTATTTACTTTCCGTTGTATTAAAATTAATATAATTTTGAAAACGTATAAATTTAATGGCCCACTCACATTTACGTTTCAATATGGTTGACGAGTTTGTATTAATTGAAGTTAATTAATATATCTTAATTAACCGTTATAATTAATTGTAATTAACGTAAGATATTATAAAAGGCTGACGTGACGGCATGGGAAACACACTTTTGAGTCAAAATTTTGACATGACTATCATAATTTCTGCCTTACATCGCGTGGTTACGGATTTAGAATACACGGTGTCACCACCCCATTCCATCCTACGGGTGTCGTAAGAGCCGAATAAGAGAAACGACAAGGCCGATAACCTAGCCGCAAGAGAAGGAAAACCTGATACGAAACCCTATGCTATCGTAGCACAATAGGCTAATTACCCTCCATGCAGGTGGAGGAGGCCCGACTCGGCAGTGGGTCATTTATGGGATGAGTAGTATTAGTAGAAGATGGTTACTTTGAAATATAAATTGCTTCAACCATTAACGAATTTAAATTGAAACACCTATAAACTCATTGAAATTAAACACTTTTTAACGGATTTATCGCGTGTCTATTACATTATTTAATTCCCGACGTTTCGAATGCTTTGCAGCAGTCGTGGTCGTGGGAGAGACTAGATGACAGTTGTCTTCAAAAGTACAAAGTCTTCAAAATCTCTCACGGTGTGAGGTCTTGCAGCGATTTCTGCGTGCACATGGAACGTTATCAATAAAACAAAATTAAAGGCGGTAGATTTTAACTGTTTCTTTTTACAAAGCATTCGAAACGTCGGGAATAAAATAATGTAATATACACGCGATAAATCCGTTAAAAAGTGTTAATTTCAATGTGTAATAATCGCGAAAACCTAAGAAATCATTACCTTATAGGTATTTATACATTACCTCTCTTTCGTAAGGGGTTTAAAGCCAAAGTCCATAGTTTATGATAGTAATTTGGTAATTCCTTTTAGCATATCGATAACAAGGTTCGACTATTGTAAATAAGAAAACCTTTCAATTGACGAAGCGGATATTAATGCAATCACCTAATTGGTTCGTTAGTAAAATTGATACTTTTCCATTTTCCGATTGAATTCTATGAAAAAGACCGGCTTTAGCTTTGGTTCCAGTTTCCATCTAATGTCTATTTTTTTTATTCTAGAGAATAATTTATTATAATTCGTGGTAATGGAGATCGGGAGTCGGCAAGTATATTTTGTTTTCATCTCTTTACACGGACTGAACAAAAAATCTGAAAGGCCCTTATCCGTGTATGCAGGGGCGTAAATAGAGAGATAAGTTTTAAACGCTATGGACATAATAAAATTCAAGTAATATAATAATGTGTCCTTAAGAATATGTCCGTGTGGATACGGATATAGAATACAAAACGTCACCAACCCATACATTGGGGGTGTTGTAAGAGGCGACTAAAAGAACGCAAGAGGCAAATCACCTAGCCGCAAGAGAAGGGAAACTTGATACAAACCCTGTACCAACCTATCTTGCCAGCGTGGCACAGTTGGCTAATTTCCCCCCATGAATTTGAAGGAGGTGGTGGGTCATTTATGGGCTGAAATGACGACGAAGATACAAAATATTGATGAATCTTCATATATCATCAGCCCACATTAGTGCACAGGCCTCTCATAAAAAGCGCCATAGGGCCCCGTCTTCAGCTTAAGGAAAAATAAATAGTAATTTAAAAAAACTAAAAAAATACGCTTTTATAGAAAATCCAAATAAAATTTGTAAATAAATTTTAATAAATTTGAATTAAAAATAGTGTCAGAAAAAAAAAAATATTGTCAAAAAAGCGTGGGGTGCATGGTGTCTAAATATTTTATGAACAAATATGACTAGAAGGGTTATTTTGATAATATCCTGAAAAGCACCACACGCTTTTTTTACAATAAAATCATTTTTCCTGACGCTATTTTTAATTCAAATTTTTAGTTTTTTTTTAAACTATTATTTAGTTATCATTTTTTGGTCTAATTTTCTATAAAAGCATATTTTTTAGTTTTGTAAAACGATTATTTATTTTTCATCTGATCCTGATTAATATTATCCTGTTAAGGATAACGGGTCCAAATGTAATATTGAATTGTCATCGGTCCTTAATAAGTATGCCAAATTTCGAGTTAATCCGACGTTTTGAAGGGGGTCAAAATCATGTTCAAAGATTCCGTTACATACTAACATACGTCTAAAGCTAATAAAAGCGTATTAAAAAAGGAAAGTGGCCAGTGTCTTCATAGTGAAAACCAAAGAGGCATAACAAAAAATGACATGGTTTCGAAATGAATGCACTTGGCTTGAAAAGGACGAGCTATTTTTAAGCGTTCAGCGATTATTTTAATTCCCGGCGAGGCCACTGCATTCCCTGTCTGTATAATGACTCAAACATATCTCTGTCAAGAACTAGGTGTTATAAAAAGAATGGATGTGCCACATCAGTGTTCTAGACATTGATGGCTCACAAAATATCTGTTGGTCGTTTACAAAAGTGACCCTGGCTGATAGCACCGCGGGTCTATAATGAAACCAGCTCAACTGGAAGGTTGATAACGTACAAGTTATACGGGTACGTTTTGATTTCCTAGTTTATTAAGATATTTATCGCTATTATGGGTGAAATATTTCAGCAAATCCTCAATGTGTAGACTTTCGTAACATTTCAACAGATCATGTATTTATGATATTACTAGCGACCCGCCCCGGCTTCGCACGGGTGCAATGATTAACCCCTAAATTTGTCTCGGTTTTTCTACAATATTAAGGATATAAACCATCCTGTTGAATCACTCTATCTATTAAAAAAAACGCTTCGAAATCCGTTCCGTAGTTTTAAAGATTTAAGCATACATAGGAATGGACAGGCGAAAGCGACTTTGTTTTATAATAAGTAGTGAGT
Source organism: Clostera curtula (assembly GCA_905475355.2). Taxonomy (NCBI): domain Eukaryota; kingdom Metazoa; phylum Arthropoda; class Insecta; order Lepidoptera; family Notodontidae; genus Clostera; species Clostera curtula. The sequence goes on along the minus strand of FR997806.1, from coordinate 13,470,590 downwards.
AGTGATGATGATGACTGCCTTGTTGCTCTAGGGGTTGGATGCGCCGCGTTTGGATCACAGGGTCTCGGGTTCGATTCCGGGGCCGGGCAAGTGTCTTTGTGTAAACCAGAGGCACCTGCTCGGAGTCTGGGTGTCATTTGTGTTCCTGAATTTCATGTTTGTAAACTGCCCCCGCGGTACAGATAAAAAAATGTCTAATGGTTAAATTTTGTGGTCAGCCCAGCGGTCGAAATACGGCCCTAATTAATTTATATGATAGTACTTTATATTTAACTAGCGACCCGCCCCGGCCTCGCACGGGTGCAATTATATTATACTTATAAACCTTTCTCTTGAATTACTCTATCTATTAAAACAAACTGCTTCAAAATCCGTTGCGTAGTTTTAAAGATTTAAGCATACATAGGGACGGACAGAAGAATGCGACTTTGTTTTCAATTTAAACACAGACTTTAACAAAAAACTAAATAGTTTAAATATATGTGTGTGTATTACACACATTTTTTTATTGATTTATTGTATTATTAGCTCGCAGGACCGACGCCCGATGGGGCAGAAAAGTCCTCGAGTGGCGACCGCGTTCCGGACGGCGCAGTGCTGGTAGGCCTCCCACACGGTGGACCGACGACCTGGTTAAGGTCGCCGGAAAGCAGTGGATGCGGGCGGCCCAGGACCGGCCTTTGTGGAGATCCTTGGGGGAGGCCTATGTCCAGCAGTGGACTTCTTTTGGCTGAAATGATGATGATGATTGTATTATTTGTTATTTGATTGTCTATAACTACAATAATCAAAACTATTGAGATACTTTTGAACCTACGAAAACACCTCGGAGCAGGTTGCGTAAGTACTTACATGAGTCTGCACTCTGGGACACTTTGAGATAAGGGTCGACAGAATGTTCCTCTGAAAATTTATATTCCACGTAGAAATACTGTAATAGAATATCAGAACCATTGAAAACGGCACATTTTTTAAATGGGACAGCTGTATTAGTAGGTGGACAGTGAATTATGGTATATGACTTTACATCTATGTAGATTTATCACAATCCTTTTTCAACCGACTTTATAAAGGAGGAGTACATTTTTTAAATGATTTTACTACATGATCATCATCCTCGTCAATTCAGACTATTAATGACACACTACTGAGTCGGGCCTCCTCGAAATTCATAGAGGGATATTAGCCTACTATGCCGCGCTGGCCAGCCGGGTTGTCATTTGTTTGTTAGTGTTCTCAATAGTCAGAAACCTGGCATTATGTCCAAAAATGGTGTAATGTGTGGCACCTACCTACTACTACTACTCAGGCCATAAATGACCCACTGCTGGGTCACATGGAGTGTAATTCTTGCTTCACTCTTTTCTTTCTTTTTTAAAAAACGAAACCCCTGCTCTTGGTATAGCCTGTGTCGCGTTGGCAGTTCACAAACATGTAATTCACGAGCACAAATGACACCCAAACTCCGAGCCAGTGCCTCGGGTTTAGACAAAGACACTTGCCCGATCCCGGAATCGAACCCGGGACCCGTTGATCCAAAGGCGGCACATCTAACCACTCTACCAACGATTACTCTATTGTGCCACGCTCGTGATTCGTCCCAGGTTTCGTTTCAACTTTTACTTCTCTTGCGGCTAGATCTTTACTGATAGAGCTCTGAAGACAATACCATACAACCCAAGTACTTTTGCTCGCGTACGCCAGAGACTCGTAGTCTTGGAGCAGGGCAGGCAACAAACGGTCAATAGGTAGAGGCTCAATCTTCTCGCACCTTGGAGACCCATACAACCCACGAGGATTTCCTTCATAAAAAAAGAAATAAAGAAGTATATTTCACGATAAACTTGTTATTGTTTTATACGGATTATTTTATTGATGCGTAAAAAAAATAGCGAAACAAGCGATATAAATCCAGTGAATGCATCAAACAAAATGGGTTATAAAATATTTACAGTTTAAAATTTAAAAGCACCGCATAAAATGCCAGTTATAGTACTGTTCCGGCCTCAAAAATTGCACGTCAAAGATGAGTGAATTTTGATACTTCTGTTTTAGATTTCATTTATTTTTCAACAATGAATTTGGTAAGAATAATTTATTGATTAACATTTTTTAGCTCTATAAAGTCACACTACAAAGTCCCCTTCCAATTGCATAAATCGAAATTTATAAAAAAAAATTATACTACGTCTGCATGGGTTTTGTATAAAGTTGTCCTTCTCCTATTATAATTATCTGACTCTTGTGTTCATTTAGTCGACTTTACCGACACCCACAGGATAGTATCATCATCATCATCAGCCAATAAATGACCCAATACTGAGTCAGGCATCCTCCATGGAGGGAAATTCGCCTACTCTGCCACGCTGGCAAGAAGGATTGGCACAGGGTATGTATCAAGTTTTCCTTCTCTTGGGCTAGGAGATCTAGGAGATCAGCGTCATGCGTTCCTTTAGTCACCACTTACGACAACTACAGGATGATTTGGGTTGGTGACGTTATGTATACTAAACGCGTTATCACACGAATAGATCCTTCTTTAACAATTCTGGCAAAAAAGTTAATGTTTTTTAAACTGTTGAAATGTCCAGTTCGAAACAATCTGAAATTTAATCTGGAAATTCATCTCTTTGAAACGGCTTCTTCAGAATGCTTTGCCTAAAAGGTTTAAGGTGTAAAAAAGCCTTGTTTGGTGCTACTTTTGTCTGAGACAACGGCATTTTCGTGGTTTCCTTATTGCGTCTACTTACTTAGTTAAATTCCATTTGATTCTATAGCACTTCTTTGTTGTCGTGTTGACCCAAATCTCAAATCACCAAATCTGTAAAACTCACCATTAATTTACAAAGGAAACTAGGCAAATCGCTAGCGATGTTTATTTGATGCGTACTTTGTACTTCAGCGGGCACGCACAATAGGCGTCAGCGCAAGAATTAGTCAATAACACTTTTTCTTAACAAACATTCGTGTTCTAAAATTTCTAGTTGCAGACAACTCAAAGTCAAGAGTTCAGGACAATCAATTATGACAATTTACAATCTTATTGGCGTTAACTAACTCTGAATTTGTCGCGGACCAATTGATGAACGCAGATAAATTGCAGACTTACTACATACAGACTTAGTATTAACAAAGCCAGAATGATATGACGTTTAGTTGAAAGAAATTTATCCGTTTTTTTTTTCAGGTACTTAAATCCACCATCTTGTTGATATTCGTTGTAAAAGGAACAATGTTAGTACGCCTTAACAAGCTGTTCCAGTACATTGATGGTTACCAGTCAGACCATAGACTTGAAGGAGTCCTCCACGTTGGCATTGACTATTCAATTTTTCTTCGCACGCCGAAGCCCCACGACCAATACCTAACATACGAGTTGTACGAGTCAAAAAATATACCCGATGACGACAAATACAAACCGCAGCTTTTGGCTGTTTCACAAGTAAGTAAATAAATAAATATCCTTGGACATTTCACACAACGCCATCTCGTCCCAAGCTAAGCAACTTCTTTCTTATGTTATGGTAACGAGATGGATGATAAACTACTTATATACTTTTTTTGTTGTAAATACATACATATTATAGATAGAAAACACCCAGACCCGGAACAAATACTTATAGGTCGTAGAAATATTTTTTCCGTGCGGGGATCGAACCCGCGACATGCTGCGCAGCAGTCGATCGCTCAACCACCGCTGCAATCTGAGCACATATACGATCCATTTCTGTTTCAGACCTCCTCTTTTTAATCCTTACTAGGATAATAATAATAACGGCGATCAAGGTGGAACACCGCTCTTCGATGCAATAGAGATGTAAATATCATAAAGCTATTACTATATTTTTTAGTGATTATTTAACAATAGCTTTATGATATTTCAACTAAAAAATAAATAATAGTTAAAAAAAACCTTTTATTTATAGAAAATCTAACTAAAAAATAGAAAATAAATTTAGATAAATTTGAATTAAAAATAGTGTCAGAAAAGGTGATTTTATTGTAAAAAAAACTATTATTTATTGCATGGAAGGGTTCGCACATCGTGGCTAGCATATCTGCCCTTTGTGTACATAGTCGGATCTTACGAAGTCTACTACTATGTACTTAGCCTATACATGACCCACGGTAGAGGCGGTTTACAAGTTACCTTCTCTAGTTATATTGGGAGTAATTAGCATACTGTGCCAGCCAGTTCGCATACGTTTTCAAATCAAGTTTTCTTTCTCTTACGACATGTTTTTTATCTGTTACTTAAATGCCTTTGACATTAAGCTTGCGTGATGGAAAGCAATGCCAGGATCTAAGATGGAACAGGTTTTTTCGTCGTGTGTATGTGAGAGCAGGTCGGGCACCGGCTCTCACATATACACGACGAAATACCGTAAAACTGCTTGGCGTCAGGCTTAGATGTGAGGGCGGTAGCTAGCCGGGCGGACCATTATAGATCCTACCACCAAGCGTGCTGGGTTTTGTTGACTTTTACAACACGCGATATTTTCCAGCATGCGGTGGGGAAGTTTTATATTCTAAATTGAATTAGAATCTAAATTGTTTGGTGGCATTTCAATGTCTGTGAACACCAGGGCCATTTTATATTGAAGTGATGGGCACGATGCTAACAATTGCATTAATCTGCTAAAAGATCTTGCCAAATACTTGGGTGAAAAGCGTGTGGGGTGGTTTTATTAGTAGGATAGGAAAACTGTCAAAATCGACGATCAATTAATAATAATAAATAAATATCCTTGGACATTTCACACAACGCCATCTCGTCCCAAGCTAAGCAACTTAATGCTTGTGTTATGGTAACGAGATGGATGATAAACTACTTATATACATTTTTTTTTTGTAATTACATACATATTATAGATAGAAATGACACCCAGACTCCGAGCCAGTGCCTCTGGTTTAGACAAAGACACTTGCTCGACCCGGGAATCGAATTGCACGATAAATGTCAATTCTGACTCTATTGAATAAGCATGTTTGCGGTTCTGGGTACGAATAAATAATAAGGTCCCTGGGGTATAATTACAAGCGTATCGAAGGTTTTCTCCTGCCAGTAAGAGCTCGATATTCCAGAAGACAGTCTATAGGTGTTGTTAAACCCCTGGAGTAGGTATAATAGAGCACGTGGCTCGCAGGACCGACGCCTGAGGCAGAAAAGCCTCTCACACGGTGCACTGACGACCTGGTTACGGTCGCCGGAAAACGATAGGTGGCTTAGGACCGGCCTTCATGGAAATCCTTGGAGCTCTAGCAGTGGACGTCTTTTGGCTGAGGGATGATGTTGCTGAACCGCAGTGGCTCTTCCAAACCATGTAAATCACGACCAAAAATGACACCCATAGTCAGAGTAAGTGCCTCTGGCTTACACAAAAGCACTTGTCCACCCCCGGAATCAAACAAAAGCTAATTCTATATCTTATCACCGCTGCGTAGAGTTCTATTTGGTAAAAGATTCTGCTCCTTATACCTATGCTCACTAAAATACTTCGGACAGTGGTAGCGACGTGTGGCGGGTCGACCACTTCTCTTTGATATGGGTGAGATCGATGGCTGCCACATACGTTTTGCTTGTGAACAGTTGCCGCTGTTTCGGGTTGGTCGGCTCACTGGATTCAAGACTCATATTTTTTTTTTCTATTAAGATTCATATTTCATTTGCGCGCTTTTCGGAAGCAAACGATACTAGTTAGTTATATGTACGGAATCATTGTAATATTGTGGCGTTTAAAAAAAGACAAGCCGTCCGAGTTTCTTCCGCCAGTTCTTCTCGGTTGGTGCCACGTTCCGGCCTGGTAGTAGCGTTATAAAACTGATAATAAATAAATAAATAAATATCCTTGGACATTTCACACAGATGGATGATAAACTACTTATATACTTTTTTTTTTGTAAATACATACATATTATAGATAGAAATGACACCCAGACTCCGAGCCAGTGCCTCTGGTTTAGACAAAGACACTTGCCCGACCCCGGAATCGAACCCGGGACCCGTTGATCCAAAGGCGGCACATCTAACCACTAGACCAACGAGGCAGTAGTATGATGTATCCGTTAACCATTGTAAACGCCATAATTGGTTTATACAATAACTAGCGACCCGCCCCGGCTTCGCACGGGTGCAATGATGAACATCTAAATTTATCAATGTTTCTCTACAATATTATGCACGTATTATACATATAAACCTTCCTCTTGAATCACTCTATCTATTAAAAAAACCGCTTAACAATCCGTTGCGTAGTTTTAAAGATTTAAGCATACATAGGGACGGACACACGACTGCGACTTTGTTTTATAATATGTAGTGATAGTGATGATAGAGATAGTGTTAGTTAAGCATTTTCATTCTAATATATTCTACACTCATTTTGATAAAGATGATTACTTGCAGATACCAATACAATACATAAAAGAACAGCTGGCGATTTTCCGTACTGAGTTGTATACTGCGATGTATATCGACAAAACTGCAGTACCAGGGACAGAAGTAAAGACGATACGCGAATGGCAGATTTCGAGGGCATTAAATTTGAAGCCGAACTATAGTGGTAAACTAATTATGAGTATGCCCATTTTAAGAACGGTAATGTGAGAAGAAATTCTGCAAAAGTGTTTTTGTAAACTGTGTGCATAGAGTAATAGTAAAGAAGTTTATCTAATTAGTTAGATGTAGTAATTATTTATTTATCCGAGTGGTGACGCGTTGAGAATACATAGTGTCAGCATTTCATGCTGAGGGTGTCGTAAGATAAATAAATATCCTTGGACATTTCACACAACGCCATCTCGTCCCAAGTTAAGCAACTTAATGCTTGTGTTATGGTAACGAGATGGATGATAAACTACTTATATACATTTTTTTTTTGTAAATACATACTTATTATAGATAGAAAACACCCAGACCCGGGACAAATACAAATATTTCTTCCGTGCGGGGATCGAACCTGCGACATGCTTCATGCTGAGGGTGTTGTAAGAGCCGACAAAACGAAATCACAAGGCCGATAACCTAGCCGCTAGAGAAGGAAAACTTGATACGAAATCATGTGCCAATCCGTCTTGCCTTGGTTTGTATCAAGTTTTCCTAATTAGCTGCTAGGGGATCTGCCTTTTGCATTCCTTTAGTCGCCTCTTACAACACCCTCAGGATAGTATGGTTGGTGACACTGTGTATTCTAAATCCGTCATCACATGGAACACGGAACATTTGAAACGTTATAATGTGTTTATTAATGTAAATCTTTGACCCAAATCTACCATGATTTTCTGCACGCAGCCAAAGGCGTATTTTGTTATCGTAACAGTTTTGATATATTTCTTAATACTCACTACTTTGGGCTCATTGACGATAATCCATCACCCAAATGCTGCCTGCTCAGCGGTTTGGTGTGTAAAGAATTTATTTTCGTTTACCATTTGTTTTCGAATCTTGTTATGAAACATTCATCATCATCGTCGTTTCAGGCCATAAATGACTTAATGAATTAATTCTTCTTCTTCCCAGCCCATAAATTACCCACTGCTCAGTCGGGCCTCTTCCAACTAGAAGGACGGTACTGTAATAAGTCATAAATTACTACCAATTAATTATATTTCAGCGTCCATGGCTAATTTTATTAATGATCTCTACTTTGTTTAATAATTGCATGCCTTCCTATTTTACTTCCACTCATATACCTACGACAATGTGCCACGCTAGTAAGACGGGTTTCATATCAAGTTTTACTTCAATTGCGGCTGGGTTTTCGGCCTTGTCTTTGTATATTGTAACTCCGTCACCAGATTAACATCGAAAGGAATAGCGTAAACTTGCCATTTTTATCGACGTGCCCATTTTTATCTTACAAGGTCCAATTGCTGTGTTCATGTAGGTATTCTATATTCATGTATTCTATGTTCATGCATTCTATGTTCGCGTACTCTATGTCCTCATATTCTATGTTCATGTATTCTATGTTCACATATTGTATGTTCATGTGTTCTATGTTAATCTATTCTATGTTCATGTATTTTTAATCCGTTGCAAACGCACGTCAACTTCCTAATACTATCGGTGTGTCTGAAGTGGATAGTGCACGTGCCCAAACAGATATTGTGTCGATGTGGATGTCTACGTCGAGCGCGCGTTGTAGGTAGATTCATTTCTGTGCTTTTTTTGTTACTTCAGTTACTAATAAACCCGATGAATCCATTAGGAGTGTTTAAGGTCAATGTTCTCCATCAGCCTGTTATCAACATCGCTTTAGGGATCATGGTAGGGGATCGACCTTCATTACGGTATAATTTATTGCTTTTACGCGGCGCCGAAAGGGTTCGTCAAACCATGACAACTTGCACTGAGAAGAAATTGGGGATCATTGTCCTTTTTATATTCATATAAAGCTTCGTACATACTCTTAAACTAAACTTTTCACCAATATATACTACTACTACTCAACCCATATGCGACCCACTACTGAGTCGGACCTCCTCCAGTTACATGGAGGGTAATAGGCCTACTGTGCCACGCTGGCCAGACGGATTGGCACAAGGTTTTGTAATGATGTCTTAGGTTTTCACGATCTTTACACATTGCAGGAAATGATCTATTCACGGTTATGATCGTTTTATTTTATTTTATTCCCAACGTTTCAGACACTTTGCAGTGTCCGTGGTCGCGGGACGACTGCAAAGTGTCTGAAACGTTGGGAATAAAATAAAATAAAACGATCATAACCGTGAATAGATCATTTCCTGCACAAGGTTTTGTATCAAGTTTTCCTTCTCTTTCGGCTAGGTGTCGTCATTTCCTTTTGTCGGTTGTTACGACACCCTCAGGTTGGAATGGGCTAGTGACATTATGTATTCTAAATCCGGCACCACACGGAATATATTCTGGTAGACATTATTTACTATGATGCTTAAAGTCTAAACATATATTAGTAGCTTGAACTTTGAAGCTTTCACACATTATTTTATAGGTGTGTAGTTGTGTGTGTGAATAGTGTGGAGTTGTCTACGTGTTGCTAAATCTATATCTATATATACACCAAAGGATTTTTCATCTCTCTCCTGAAAACTACTACTACCATTCAGCCCATAAATGACCCACTGCTGAGTCGGTGTCTGAGTCGAGTTACACGGAGGGTAATTAGCATACTGTACCACGCTGGGCTGACGGGTTGGTACAGAGTTTCGTTTCAAGTCTTCTCACTCTTGCGACAACAAAAGGATGGCGAAAACTTACATCTTACACGGTGTAATTGCTGGCATAAATCTGCTAAATTGAAAAGTGGTTGCCAAGTGCTTGTGTCAGAAGCATATAACATACGCCCCAAACTAGCGTTATAGTATGGCCAAAACTGTCAAAATCACGTTGATTTTCGAAATTGATTCTATTGGATTAGCAGCTTTGGTCCTGTTTAGCTTGCGTAATTTAATAGACGAATTCTCTCCATTCAATTTGTTGGAGGCATGAATCCAACATTAATTTGTTCTCTACTCTACCTGTGATTTTATCTGCGTTAAAATTAAATTGGGTTTGATGGCCGTGTGGTTAGGCATTTAGAATACATAGTGACACCCCGTTTCATTCTAAGGGTATCGTAAGAAGTAATAAAAGGAAATGACAAGGCCAATAACCTAGTCGCAAGAAAAAGAAAACTTGAAACTAAAACCTGCTGCCATCACGTTTGGTGAGTGTGGCACAGTAGGTTAACTACCCTCTATGTCACTGAAGTAGGGACTCGGCAGCGGGTCCTTTTTTTAAATAGATTTTAGACAGGTTTGTTTGATAAATTTACTTTAAATTGACTGTCTTATTGCAGGCAATCAGTCTTTCAGAGCGTCAATAAATAAATCAACATCAAATAGGTCGGTCATCCTACTAAAGGATATTTGGTTTTCGATATCAACATTGATATTCCTGAAAATGTAGGCAATTTTAGGTGTTGATGTAATTTATATTTTAAACTAGCTGTACCGAGCGCGTTTCTACGCCACTAACTAAAATAAAGAAAGAAATATATTACATTATTTTTTGGTCAGAAATCTTTTTGCCTCATGCACAACACTTTGCTGAATATATCCATCACATGATCAAATGCATAACTTAGTATTCTAGGATATACAGACAAACATAAATATTACGACACGGTTGGCGCCGTGGTTGGGCAATCGACAGCTGCGCAGCATGTCGCGGGTTCGATTCCCGCACGAAAGAAATATTTGTACGACCTACAAGTATTTGTTCTGGATCTGGGTGTTTTCTATCTATAATATGTATTTATTTACCAAGCGGACCCGGGCGCCGAAGCGAAAGTTTGGGCTGCAACCGGGATACATCGCAAAGATGATGACGATGAATATGTATTTATTAACAAAAAAAAATGAATTTAAGTAGTTTATCATCCATCTCGTTACCATAACACAAGCATTATGTTGCTTAGCTTGGGACGATATGGCGTTGTGTGCAATGTACAAGGATATTATTATTATAATTGTTTATAAATAAACAAATATGTCAAATTCACGATTACGAATAGCCAATTAAAATACCACCACTAGTGTGGAGAGAGCTTAATAGATAATAAGACCTGTCTATATTCGACATTGACTTATGTTAATTACGTATTAAATCGGTTAATCAACTGAAATTTGAAGCCAACGTTTAAGGACCTTGGTGGGATCAAAACACAATGTTATTGTTTAGTGTGGTGACGAGCTTAATGTACGGTGTCACCAATCCATTCCATTCTAAGCATGGCCGTATGAGGTGACTGAGACTGCTAACAACTGTAATCGGTTCCAGCCTTTCTTTAAATGGTTTTATTCGTTTTTTGTACATTAAATCTGGATCAAAACGTTGTGTTCCTGAATATAAATAGACCCGGCAATACAAAGTGAGAAGTTAGTAAAGATAAAAATAACAAAATTGCAATAACTCTTCCGACTCACCTCAGACTGAAATGGGGTTGTGAATATTGGTAATCTAAGTTAAGCACTAGATAGATGTTTATTCGTTCTTAATAAATAACAAATTTATATATCAGCGTCGACTGACCTGAATTATAGTTTAGTCTTAAACTATTTTTAAGACTAAACTATAATTCAGGTCTACGTAGATGTTTTATCATCTTTCGAGTAAACAGGCGAATTATGAAATAGATTTCCTTAGTTTCTTTTTCCTTGCTAAAGTCTAGAAGAAGTATAGAACAGGGAAATGCTTTATTGTTTAAACCAATAATGGCGTTCACTATCGCCAAAGAATAATGTAGCATCTAGTATGCTACATTGGTTACACAATTTCCACAAAAAAACTGAACTAACAACATCGCCTACCTTGCCAAAAAAATCCTACATCATGGTAGCGAAGTTTACAGAAATGCCCGACAACAGTCATCGGGGATAAGCATCGCAGCCCTTGCCTGACATACCACCTCGTCTGGCTGGATCCCTATGCGTTATAGATACATCTTTACGTGCTTTCTTTACGAAACTACTTTTTTAAAGACCTGGTATAAAAGGACTTGCTCATTATTAGCTGAAATTTTAAACACAGTATGTCAATTAGGAGTTCTATCTATCCTCTTGATATAAATATAAATATCCTTGGACATTTCACACAACGCCATCTTGTCCCAAGCTAAGCAACTTAATGCTTGTGTTGTGGTAACGAGATGGATGATAAACTACTTATATATGTCGGGGATTGATGAAGTTTAATTATTTTAAATGAAATAAATAATCGTCACCGGAAACGCAAGCGGCGCAGTACCTTCCGCTTGGACACGATCGTCGATAGAGCGGATGTAGCGAGACGGCGGCTAGATGGCGCTAGTAGAACGTGAACCGGATGCACCATTGACAGCGATAGTCTTTATAAGGAGCTGTGCTGTTGAATCGGGACAGACTTCTATCTGAGACGTCGCGGGGTACGGACCACTGCCTCAGACAATCAGTACTGTCTTTATTGTGGTGCGCTGTCTACGTCGGATGGTCTTGCATTACGCTCGGTGTTGACGCACGTGTTTGTTTCCATAATGTAGGAAGTCGTCAGTAAAAGAAAAATAAAGTTACTTTGATTTAAATTATCTTTCGTTCAAGTACCCAAGTCAGTGCCCTCATCCATCTTAAACTATGTCAGATTATGATTAAGACCGGATGCTTCACATCTCGGCCACCCATCCATGATCTCATGAGGGTATCTGCGACATATACATATTTTTTTGTAAATACATACATATTATAGATAGAAATGACACCCAGACTCCGAGCCAGTGCCTCTGGTTTAGACAAAGACACTTACCCGACCCCGGAATCGAACCCGGGACCCGTTGATCCAAAGGCGGCACATCTAACCACTAGACCTAATATGACTACAGGATTTTGTACCGCCCATTCAAAACCCCTGCCCAGGTCAATGACTCTAACATCATTCATTGATGTAAAGTTGTCTAAGCTCAAATCACACTTTTAACGCTTTGCAACACGACAGTAAAATCTCAGCATAATTAATGAAACACGTTACTGCACTAACATCATATAGAAACTCATTTAAGTAATCCATTTCTGTCTAAATAAACCACAAAGTTGTGTGAACCATACGTATAATACCCATGCAATGTTAACATGGACGACTATTACACCGTTACCGTACTTAGCTGCTCAGCGCGTAAAAGACTGCCGAGTCTGACCTCCGCTAGCCAGAGGGGTGGCACAGAGTTTCTATCATATTTTCCTTCTCTTGCTGTTGCTGTTGTTGTCAGCCCCTTTTATTTATTTATTTAATTTATTTCTTCATGCAAAATATTAACATAAGCGGACTTAATACTAAGAGGCATTCTCTAGCCGGTAGCTATATTCTATTAGCGAGCGAGTGGACTGTATATATGGATGGTGAAATTATAACGATGGTGATCACTGAATAGTAGTATAATAATAAAAATAAGTAACTAAGAAAAACATATACACGACACGGACAGTCAAAATAATATTAGCGAGCGAGTGGACTGTATATATGGATGGTGAAATTATAACGATGGTGATCACTGAATAGTAGTATAATAATAAAAATAAGTAACTAAGAAAAACATATACACGACACGGGCCAAACAACAGTCCAAAAGCCACACCAAATGGAATCTGTCAAACTTAAAACTATACATTTTTAAATATAAAAAAGGCCTTATACCAGCCAGTCGCGAACATATTCCTTCACTTAGATACGATGGTAGGTGTTGGAATACCAACCTTTACTAGCCCACCATGTGGGAGGACAACAAAAAGCTACTTTTGTCTATTTAACCTTATAACGGAGTAGAAATTAGAATCGTGTCTGTGAACAAATTGCAACCGAACAATACTATACATAAGCAGGAGCTGGGCTTACGCAGGTAAAGCCGCGCAACGAAATTAGTATCTCGCTTCTCGCGTTATCTTGACCCTTCTCACGAGGCCCGTAGTAAGAAATCACGTCTCTACCCCACATGTTAAGTAATCATGGACTTTAGTGTGAAACTTTGGATACATAAATTACAATTTGGTGTGACAGCGTGCCGCAAACTACCAGTGACGTTTTTCACTTGGGGCTCATAAATGGAGCCAGCCTGCTCCATTAGAGTGACTTTTCATTTAGTAATAACTGCACGAAAGTTGTGATGAGTTGTGCAAGAAGTTTTGTTATTATGATACAACATTATTCATGATGTGAAGTTTAAGGATTCCAACCGAAATCAGAAATAAAATGCTGCTTGTGTTACCGATAATCATTCTAGAATATTCCATCAATATCTAATACGATTGGCACGTGTTCTCTATTAGTTTATACATTGACGTCATATGATACAAATTCTCAATACAGTGATCTGATTTCGCTGTACCAATGGTATGATATTTGAGCTACTTCATACAGACAGAGTAATAATATGGAAATTTGACAATATAGAGGAAATGACAGTATTGTGTATTGAAGATCTTGATGCAGAGAAAAGAATGAGTCAATTTCGTTGTTCAAATTGAATTGTGATTTATATGAACATATTTGTAAATGTGCAGAGTATTGTGGTGACGTATTTGGAATGAAATGGAACAAACAAGACAAAGAACCTGGCCTTGGATAAATCTAGGGGTTGGATGTGCCGCCTTTGGATTTCGGGTGCCTGGTTCGATTCCGGGGTCGGGCGAGTGGCTTTGTGAAAGCATTGATGTCAGTCCGGATTAGTTTATGTTCACGAATTACTTACTTATTTCTAGAGGGATATTAGCCTACTGTCCAGCGTTATATTTCAAGGTTTCATTATCTTGCAGCTAGGTTAAGTTGGCTCTTAATACCCTTAGGATGGAATGGGGTGGTGACATGCTATAATCTAAATCCGTCACCTTACGGAAAATCGAGAATTAAATATTTGTAAATAGTGTCCGCGGCTTAATTTTATTAAAAAAAGAAAAAGAAATGATTAAAAACTTGGTAAGTCCCCTGGTAGTAATCCGTCTGGCCGGCCGTGGAAGGCCACGTCCCCTCTATGTAATATGAGGAGGCTGGTCTCAAAAGTGGGTCTTTTAAGTAGTAGTAGTACTCTCTTTCAGCGGATACTTAAGTAATTTGGACACGTTGCTCTCAGAAGCCCTGACAACCTGGAGAAGCTGATGGTAATTGGCCGGTCGAAGTGAAGAGACCACGCGTTCGCTAGACCTAATAAAAACGGTTACCGGCCTGCCAGTGACCAAAGCTATTAAGACCGCCGAGGACAGAAACACGTGGAAGAGCATTGTGAGAAAAAGGTCATGAAGATGCCGACCACGAAGAAGAGAGTTCTCGAAGAAGGTCATAAGTCTGGTTACCTAAAAATATATAAAATGGAAGTATTTATAATCACGACAATTACAAATCCGAACAGAGACACACGCCACCGAAACAAATGTTCATTATTTCCCATTGGCTCAACCAAATGACGACTGAAAGTGTATTTGTCTTCACTCTAGCAGAATAATAGCTGGCTAATTCAATTAACAAGGAAGCCAGCAAGGATATTAGGGCAAAGACAAATCGTTTCGCTTCACGCTTCAGCCCCGTAAATTCTTGTAGATTGCGATAAATTACAATCAGGCGTTTGCACTGAGCAATATCCTATTTCCTTCTGTTATTAAATTGGAGGGTACTTAAGAAATTGCGTTTTATGTGGAGCAACGGATTTATGAAAACCTTTATGATGTTATCACTACTTATTATTGTCCTACTAGCGACCTGCCCTGGCTTTGCACGGGTGCAATTATGCATGTACCAATCTATACATACTACATACTATACTACAAATAAATAAAATAGGAGTGTCTGTTTGTAATAATAAAATAACTACTTTTTATTAAATGCGTAAGTATGCACATAGACCAAAACGACATTTTTTTTATTTTGTCTGTCTGTCTGTCTATCTGTCTGTCTGTTTGTTCCCGCTAATCTCTGGAACGACTGGACCGATTTGACGGGACTTTCACTGAGAAAGCTGATGATTTAAGGAGTAACATAGGCTACTTTTTTTTTTAACTAACTTCGCCCCGCGGCGTCACTTGCGGGTAACATCGCACCCGTGAGAAGCTGGGACGGGCCGCTAGTTATACATATAAACCTTCCTCTTGAATCACCCTAACTATTAAAAAAACCGCTTCAAAATCCGTTGCGTAGTATTAAAGATTTAAAGGGACGGGCAGACGACAGCAACTTTGTTTAATACTATGTAGTGGTTAAGAATACTACTACGCAGGCCATCAATGACCCACTGCTGAAACAAGACTCCTACCAAAATACATGGTACATAGGGTAATTAGCCAACAGTGCCACGCTGGCCATACGGGTCTATTCCAACCCGTCTTTTCTTCGGATTCCTTTCAAGTTTTCTTTTCTTTACGGCTAGTTATCGGCATTGTCATTTCCTTTTGCCGGATCTTACGGCACCCTCTGGTGTTCTAAATCTATCATCACATGGACTATCTATTAAGAACGATGTAGTGAAACCATCACAAACTTAATTTTCATCCCCCCATCTCGGAAAGAGTATTTTTGCTCTTCGATATCTGAGTGCAAAAGCCGTTTTTATTCGCTAGAGAATAAAGTAAAGATTATTCTGTAATACTTACCTGTCATAATGTAATAATTAATACCTAAACTGAAATAAAAGTGTACCTATCTTTTGATTGTAAACGTTTTTTTTTTGCATTTAGTCATTTCCTCGCTGAGGTGGAATGAAAAGTTACGTGTTGCACTCGAGTGCAAAGATTTTTCACCTCGTGCTCTTTTGATTCCCTCGCTAACGTTCAGGATTCTTCGCTTGCTCGGTCATCAAAATTGAACACGCGGTTAAAAAGCAACTTTGCACTCTTGTATAACAAATAACTATTTCCACATGTTGTTAATTTTAAAAACTAAAACAAATACTATGCGTCTTTGATACTTATCAAAATACAGAAAACCTTTTATTTTATTTATCACGTCAGATATTAAAATTATGAAATATTATTATGTCCTTGGTGTATTTTGAATGTATTATTGAAATTGGGGTTGAAACTGAAAGTAGGAGAATTCCAAGGGCATCACAAAAAAGGCAATTAAAAAGAAGAGAAGAGCTGTCATAATGAGAAATAAATATCTTTGAACCGACTTTCAATTAGTACTGTTTAAATAAAGAAATAATCACAGAAAAAAACTGGTCTGCGGAATACGGAATTTTATGCTAAACTATAAATGTGACTGGACGAAAAACTCGACAATCTGATTCCGCCAACAGTTTACCTAAATATACTATCGAGTTCACCGCAGCAGTATTGCGAACGGAGAAACGTTGCCAATAATGGAGAAGAACATTTGGATTCATGAGAGATCGCATCTGCGTAATAAAATAAAACCAAAACACAACATGGATTGGTGCGTAACACCGTAGTTTCCTGAAAGAAATCTGTTTTTGGAGCACATTTCAAAGTCTACCGTTCATTTATTTATGTCGGTAATTGATTGTCTTTTTACCGATGGGGAGCATGCTCCGCGACCCTGATGGGGCTTGGCGCGCTTGTACAAGCGAGTTTCACGCTTTGAGGGGACCTGTGGACGCCCCCCACCCATCGAGAGGCACGTACGGGACATTGCATGTGCCTGCCTGCCTGGCCACGGCAGCCCTGGCCCACCTATGTTGCGGCAGATTAAGGCTCTCGCTGCAACTCTGAGGACAGAGCAGTCCCCGGAGCCAAAAACCACCACGCCTTTGGAAGCCGCTCTCCGTCCGGCCTCTCCCCGTGGGCTCGCCCTGCATGGGTGACCCTAAGCCAAGGACACCCTCAGGATGGTGACATATTAATAATGAATATCATAATGTAAAGTTTTCGACAGTTTACCACTAGTTCGGAACGCGACCACAGATAAGAAGAACTGGCAAGAAAGTTAAAGGGCTAATTTTTTGCCTATAATTTGCGTTTATTTTTAATATAGTTACTTATCTAAGTCATTAACAAAAACATTATGTGATAATTTTATAACAAAATGTTCTTTTCTGGTGTATTTAGGATAACTTAGGGTCGGTTCACATCTGACGGTTTTTCGAGCGTAATGCGTCGAGCGTATCATCGGTCGCGTCTATTCGGTCAAATTAGACCTTTACGTCTAGTCAGTTGCGTTCAACATTTACAGAGCGGTTGTGTTGTGTGATATTGAATTTTAAAATGAAGCCCATCGAAATAATTGATATTTGGGAGGCTTTTGAACAATATCGGAAAAGGAAACGTCGACATTGGGTACATCCTTTAAATACTAAAAGAATATCAACTGGCCAAGTGCATTGTCTATATGCAACTTTATGAGAGAATCCAACAAAATTTATTCAGTTTTACCCTACGGTAAAACTTTCATGAAAAGATTCTACGGACCTACGTCCGTAGAATCTTTTCATGAACTCCTTACGATTATGAAATTTGGCGCTCTTACGTCGACCGACAATGCGTTGACGGAAACGAAATAGACGCTGTACGCTCGACGCAATAACGTATCATCGGTTAGGTGTGAAAGGTTGAATGTTTTATCATACATTTGTCTGGTTTGGCGTTACGAGACCGAGAATACTCGACGTATTTTCCGTCATATCTGACCCAATCCTTAATCTTTTATAAAAATAACCACGACAATTATCTTCAATAACTTAAAAAAAATTACCGGAATTTCATAACGATTCATTTCAATTCATTCCAAATGTGTCGTGTTGATAAAAAGAGCTTTACCATCTTAGCAATAAAGGTTGTCTTAACGACGGAGGGCGTGATATTTTATTCTATCTTTTGGCTCACTTCACTTGATTAAAAAATTGGCGGCTAATTCAGGTAATAAAATTTTGGTCACGAATCCCCTTCTGGTAATAGACGCCACACCTCGCGAAAACCCCGATATTGCCCAAAATGGGAACCGTTACTTACAATCTGTTTTATGTTTTCAGATATTATTTCTGGTCATGCGACATTAGCCATGAAATACATTTGTAATTTTGTTTGAAACAATTCCTGTATTAAATCTCTGAGCTAATGAAGAAAATTTCTTATAATTATTAAAAACTATAATTATTTTATTTATTTACGTATATTGTATATGTGTGTTTATATAGGTAGGTTATTTATTTTTAAGTTAATTAATGTTATTAGGTTAAGATATATCTATACCCTATTTTCACAACTTGCCACTGCATCTGCCGTAATACCGTCTGTGCACCAGCCAAAGGTTGACTGGGAGAGAATGCTTCTATAATTTACCTAAGCATTAAGTTCGCCTATGTAAATTTGTTTGCATGAACAAATAAATAGATATTACTACTACTGCTATTCAGCTCTTACATAACCCACGGCTGAGTCACGCCTCCTCCAATCACAGGACGGAAATTACGTGTAGTCCACTGTGCCTCGCTAGCCAGATTTCGTTAGGTCACAGGGTTTCGTTTCAACTTGTCCTTTTCTTGCGTCTAGGTCTTCGGCCTTGTCATTTCCTTTTGTCGGCTCCTACGACGCCCTCAGGATGGAATGGGGTGGTGACACTATGTATTCTAAATCCATCACTACCCGGATGGAACTACCTTACTTCTCAACCCATAAACTACCCACTGCTGAGTGGGGCCTCCTCCAGTTACATGGAGGGTAATTAGCCTACTGTGCCACGCTGGCCTCGGTTGGCACAGGGTTTAGTATTAAGTTTTCCTTCTGTTGCGGCTAGATAATCGGCTTAACGGATATCTACCTATCTATCTATCAGCCAAAGAAGTCCACTGCTGAACATAAGCCTCCCCCATAGATTTTCACAATGTGCGATCTCGTGCAGACCGCATCCACCGACTCCCAGCGACCTTCACAAGGTCGTCCGTCCATCTGTCGGGGTTCTTCCCACGCTCCTCTTCCCCATACGTGGACGCCAACCAAGACTTTTATGCCCCAACGGCCATACCTACTATCTACTACTTATCTCTCTTCTATGGGGATATTGGGGACTTTATATCCACGGGCTGTAGCCCAAAAGAACCATCCAGCTCGGCAAAAGTTAATATCATTGGACATTTCACACAACGCCATCTCGTCCCAAGCTAAGCAACTTAATGCTTGTGTTATGGTAACGAGATGGATGATAAACTACTTAAATAAATTTTGTTTTGTAAATACATACATACTCGTATTATACATAGAATATACATACATATTAAATATATAATAAACGCGCAGTACGCTTCTAGAAAAAACACGACTAGCTTTGAACACGGCGTTTTGTGTAAAGTACAAGGGCGTTAATTATAAAATGCTGAGGGAGCGCGAAAAAAAGTTCTAAGGGGAGCTATATTTATCACAAAACCTGACGCTTAAACGCGTTGGTGGATCAATTTCTTTTTCTCTTGACAAAATGAAAAGAAATAATTAAGGAGAGATGCTTAGTCAAAGGGCGTGCAGGGACAAATTTTATATCATAAGGATGCTCAACTATAATAAAATTACCTTTGATATTAGATCCTTCATCGTATTGGCATAATGATTAAGGAAATAACGTCCGGACTTAATTTAATACGTTTGTAGGGGTAATATGTATTAGCCCCAGTAAAAATATAAAACACTTAACGTAAACGCACCTAATAACGACCCCTTAAAATCCGCGCCCATTACCGCCCTATTCAGAAAACTAGATTTTTTATGTGATGTATTAAAGGTAAACAAGTGGTTGCTTTAGAAAAAAAATAGATGTATTTGTATTGCAAATGTTCATATCTTGTTTGTGTATGTAACTCAACGATTTAAAGAATAATTGGTCAATTTGTCGGTGAACGCCGGTGTGTATAGTGTGGCGTTCCCGACGACGTAAGTACTCTTGTTTCTTTCTTAGCAGAAGATTATATCTTCAAGCATTTTAATGTTACTTCTAGTTCTTTTGATGCATTTTTCATACTTTCAGAAACACAAATAATAATTAATTTAACTGAGATACTATTACATATTGCTTAAAATTCGGAAATTTTAAGGAATATGTGGAAATCCTTGGGGGAGGCCTATGTCCAGCAGTGGACGTCTTTTGGCTGAAATGATGATGATGATGATGCTTAAAATTCAAAATTAAAAATAGGCGGTAATAGGAACAAAAATCACAATTTTATTCCCATTACCGATCCAGTTGTTAAACATGTCGCTGATAGGTACATTTCGTATCTTTTTTGTGCCATGATTTTTGTTAAAATGCTTCAATTAAAAGGCAGGAGGATACACTAACTCAGTTCCTTAGTATGTTAACATGTATTTGAGCTATTAACGCCATATATTTAAGAGCATTAGTATCCGTAAAAATATATATGTTCTTCTAAATATTTAGTAAATATTTTGATGAATAAAGGAGGTATAATTTTTCTAATAATGTATTTTTATAGTTAAAATATGATTATTATTAAAGATTTATAATAACCGCACCATTTAAAATCATACAAATGTCCGAAAACCACAAGTATTTAGGGTCGGTAATTGGTTATACGATTTCCTTTAAATACCTATTACCGATCTACTTGTACATTTATAACGAACCCCCTTACTACCTATTTATTTTCAAGTTATCATAAAGTTACCTAATTAACATTATAGTATTCCCTTATAAATATATATATTTTATAAATATATAAACATACATATTTTACATAAAAATTTAAAATACCATAAGCTTTATTATATAGTAATACATAACTCAATGCAAAAATCGCCTTTTAAAGATGTTATTTTCTATACTGGAGATCAAGATCTAAAACATCATCTCTGAAACCATCAACAACTACTCCGAAACCATCGACACCAACTCCGAAACCATCAACATCAACTCCGAAACCATTAACATCAACCCCGAAACCATCAACATCATAAATTCAAAGTACATGCGTGAATTTGAGCTCTGAATCTCTTGATAGCACTATTATTAATAGATCAGAATATTGTAAAACTCCACTAAAATCTACTACAATCAGTAAAAATATTCCAAAAGAACATTATATTTTCGCGAGAACAAGACCACGAAGAATCGAAATGAATTTATGGCATATCAGAAAAATAATGAAGCAGAAAAATTATAAATAGAAGAAAAAAAAATGAAACGAAGATTTGGAGAAGAAACCAAAAAGATAAATTAAGCAAACAAGGCAATCCAAAATAAAAACTACTAAATAAGGCAAAACGTAAAATAACCAAGGTGGACGCTTCAAAGGAAGATACAACTCATTCCGAAAATGATTACGAGATATGATCTTGGATTTCATTCTGAAAGTCTGTTGAATCAATTTCTTAATCTTATTTTTTTCGCCAAAGGTAACTTTTCTTAATTTATTTTATTTTTAATTGTTAATCTATTTTGATACTGATTTGACATGACTGCTAGTCTTAAAATTTTATAGTATTTTTATATTTATAAGTTACATTTTGTAAATAATAGATACCAAATGCCGCATTGATTACATATTATAGTATAATCAATGCTGGCCTTTTGTAATTTGTTATACATATTTGGTATAAAGAAGATTTTTTTGACTGATTTAACGCTGTTATGTATATTATATGATAAGAACTCAAATAATTTGTTATGTGTTGATAACATTCCGTACTGTATTGGAGCATTTAAATAAATAGTTGAACTATTCTAAATACTAACTATACACGAGCATTTTTATTTAACTTTAACGGTTTCATTTATTTAGTGGTCGGTATTAGGTGTCACATAAACGGTATTAGGCACACACCCTATATTTTGGATCAGTAATAGGGACATGGCCCTTTTTCTCTTTTAAGTTGTATTTAATTTTTAAGTAATTATAAGTATAACTATTTCTATATCAGAATAGAAACATGGATAATTTCAGTACTTGAAAAACTATTTTGATTGGCACCACATATTATGAAAGTGCTTATTTTTTGGACATCAATCCGAACTCGGCTTAAACTGGCGGTAATGGGTGCGTTTACGTTATTAAACTTAAAGAAAATTATTTTCATGGTAATTTGATAGATAATTTAACGTGTCCCCCGATCTTTTACCAACTTAACTATCGTAAAATTAACTTCCATCGTGAAACGGTGATAATGTGACTGAGCCCACGGGCTACACGTTAAATACAATGTTTCAAATCCAAAATAATTAAATATTGAATTAAAATAAATACAAAATTGGGTTTCTCTCATCTGGAGAACTTGCTCTCACCATGCTGTTCAATGTTTTTTTTTGTAAACAAGACCAATACTTTGAAATAAAAGCAACTACATAGTTTCTTACCGGTTCTTCTCTGTAGAGCACCTTTTCGAACCGGTGGCAGTTTCAGAATGAATATGGGTGGACGCAAGGGTTGTGGGCGATCAAAAGAGATGGAGCGATTATAAGAATGAGGAATTGTGTATGAAAGGGGTGAATGTAGGTATATGCTACCCCCTAGCGTGGGACAGGGGCCGTAAGATGAACATGGTAATTTTACATATGACAATTTATAAAAGTTTTGTGATAAAACCTACGTAAATAAAGTTACATCTGAGTTTGAGTTTAAAAAAAAAACAAAAAAAATCCAACGGTTCGCAATTTATTTTCAACTAGTGACCCGGCCCGGCTTCGCCCGGGTGCAATTATGCATGTATTATACATATAAACCTGCCTCTCGAAACACTCTATCTATTAAAAAAAAACCGCTTTAAAATCCGTTGCGTAGTTTTAAAGATTTAAGCATACATAGGGACGGACAGACGACAGCGACTTTGTTTTATACTGTGTAGTGACTAGTTATAATACCTTTTTAAAAAAGGTATTATCCAAAACATGTAAACACAACAATAAAACCGCGTGTTGAATGACTTATTATACACAATGTTGCAAACCCACAGTATCCTGAGGGTGTCGGAGGAGGCGACACTTTCAGAATATAGGGACGCATGAAACCACCTAGATGCAAGAGAAGGAAAACTTGATACCGCAACCCGCAGACCCGTCTCGTTGGCGTGGCACAGTAGGCTAATTACCCTCGATGTAGTTGGAGCAGGCCCGACTCAGCAGTGGGTCATTTATAGGCTGAGAAATAGTAGTAGAAATACTCGGTAGTGGACCAGAAATCACGATCAAAAAATAATTCGTACAATGGTAATTCCGATACTAATAACGACAGATCCACTAATGTTACTAGCTCTTCAAGTTTTGAAAGAGACGTACGGTACTATAATAAAACATTCCGAGCTGACTGACGAACCATGAGGAAACCGGGTGGTTTTTTTTTTAAGTCACTCCCTAACGACTCGAAACACCTGTGATGGAGATATTAATGCTGTAAATTTAGCTGCTGAAATGGCAATTATTCAATTTAATAGGGCCGTTCTGAAAGAAAAAGTTTGAATGGATATAATATTGCAGTGGCGTGGTAATGTAATGTCCGTGTGGTGGTGAATTTAGAATATTATGGTGTCACCACCCAATTCCATCCCGAGACTGTCGTAAGAGCCGATAAATTACTCATTTAATCAATCAAATCAAAACTCATTTAATCAAGTTGGCTCATTAGAGCTATTTTTAGTAATTATACAATAAAATATTTTTTTTAATTTACCATCTACCACCAGTTCGGTATGAAGCTCTATAGAGAAGAGCCAGCAAGAAACTCTATAGTTTTCATTTTTAGCTGCAAGGCTGGGATAAGACAGATTGGTGAGAGTAAACTCGCGCAATAGTCGCAAGGGGCCAAACATCAGCCAGATCTAGTCAACAATATTAACCTTCTAATGCCCGAGCCAACCGACCCCCAGCAACGGCACCTGTTCACAAGCATGACGCATGCGGCAGCCATCGCCCTCCTCAACCATATTGCAGGAACGAGAACTAGATTAGCAGTGGGTCATTAGCTGTGGGCAGTGGCCTCCATGTGCCCCCACCATTTACGTGGAGGGTAATAAGCCTAGTGTGTCACCCCGGCCAGACTTTCTCAACAGTGTTTTGCATCAAATTTTCCTTCTATTGCGGCTAGATTATTGACCTTGTTATTTCCCTTTGTCGACTCTTACGACACCCTTAGGATGGAATGGGGTCGAGAAACTATGTATTCTACATGCTGAGGACTAAACTATATCTATACTATATAGGTCGATCCTAGTTGCACTAGCATAGTCACATGGTTTCGTTTCAAGTTGTCCTTTTCTTGCGGCTAGGTCTTCGGCCTTGTTATTTCCCTTTGTCCGCTCTTACGACACCCTTAGGGTGGAATGGGGTGGAGCAACTATGTATTCTAAATGCGTCACTACACAGACTAAACTATATAAGCTACCCCAACAGCCTAGTAACCGTAGATCCAAGTTGCACAAGCATAAGTAAGTATCGTTCGCCCTAATATTACTTGAAACCAAGTTTAACGGCGGAAGTTAAATGACTGATAATGGACGCACTTTAAATTCCTCCCTATTACCGTTCAGCCGGGTGTCAGAATGCTGTAAGCATTACTGGCTTAGCTCGGCCCCGCTCTGTGGTTTAGTCTAAAATTAATTTATCGGTTTCAGTGGGAATTCTACGAGAGTTAGGGCCCCCGCGTATTTAGGCGGCCAGGCTGCGCGGCCAGTCGCGTGGCCTGGCCACATAATGCGCGGATTGGTCGCGGCGGCCAATAGGCCGCGTATGTGACGCGATGTTTTTCGTTGGCCGCGCGGCCTGGCCGCGTAATGCGCGCAGCT
The DNA here is from genome assembly GCA_905475355.2 of Clostera curtula. Taxonomy (NCBI): domain Eukaryota; kingdom Metazoa; phylum Arthropoda; class Insecta; order Lepidoptera; family Notodontidae; genus Clostera; species Clostera curtula. The sequence continues at coordinate 13,445,384 of FR997806.1, read as the reverse complement.
ATACACATCGTAGAATGTATATAGCTTAGAATTAGTATAGAAGAATTAGTCGGCCGCAGCGACGTGGCCGCGCGGCCTGGCCGCATAATACACGGAGGCCCTTAGGGCTAGGTACAGTACCATCCGTACTGTACTGGGGGCAGATCACCTAGTCCCAAGAGAAGGAGAACTTGATACCCTGTGCCAACTCATCTTGCCGGCGTGGCACAGTAGGCTAATTTCCCTCCATGAATTTGGAGGAGGCTCGACCCAGTAGTGGGCCATTTAAGGGCTGTAACGAACGAACGAACAGTACTATCCGCTAGATCTTCCTGACTGGGAAGGAACCTCATAGAATCTAGAGTGTTATGGACGCGTGTCTAGGACTGGTAACTATAACAGACTGCATTGTCGGTGTAGGGGGGGGGGTGCCGCCTATAGATCACGGGCCCGGTTCGACTCCTGGGTCGTGCAAGTGTATTTGCGTAAACCAGAGACACTTTTTCTGAGTCTGGGTGTCATCACGACGACACGATTGGCGCAATGGTTGAGCGATCGACTGCTGCGCAGCAAATCGCGGGTTTGATTCCCGCACGGAAGAAATATTTGTATGACCTACAAGTATTTGTTCCGGGTCTGGGTGTTTTCTATCTATAGTATGTATTATGTACGTATTTACAAAAAAATATTTATGTAAGTATGTAGTATATCATCCATCTCGTTACCATAATACAAGCATTAAGTTGCTTAACTTGGGCCGATATGGCGTTGTGTGAAATGTCCAAGGTTATTATTATTTGTGTTATGTATTTGATCCGTGTGGTGACGGATTTAGAATACACAGTGTCACCACCTCATTCCATTCTGAGAGTGTCGTCGACAAAAAAAGACAAGGCCGGTAACCTAAGCGAAAGAGAAGGAAAACTTGAAACGAAACCCTGTGCCAACCCGTCTGGCCAGTGTGGCACAGTAGACTAATTAACACACATGTAACGGGAGGAGGTAGGTCATTTAGGGGCTGATTAGTAATCGTCTGGCTAATTAGGCCTTACAAAAGAACCATCATCAGCCAAGTCGTGTTTTTTATTCTACCTACATGGATCTTGGATGAGGGTAGACAGTGAAATGGCGCATTATAATTTAATGCTCCACGCAAGAGGTGAAGAGGGATAATCCTTACAAAGTTGCCTTATTGAACAAGGACTGTATTAAGCCCCTTTTTATCATCGTCCTTATAATATGAAAAGCCTTTTATAATACCTTTATTACGATGAATTATCGCGGCTCACGTGATTCATTTGTTTGCCCCTTTTTATTTTACGTCGATAGAGACTGGCAACTTTTAATGAATTGCCTAACCATAGACAACTCCGTGGCTTCTTTCGGAATACCAGAGACCAGAGACTTTAAGAAACATTAGCATCAGTAGTTGTCCGTGTAGTGACGAATTTAAAATACATAGAGTCACCACCTTTTTTTTACGAGGGTAACCTATCATGGGTACTCGGACGCGTGGGAGACAGTTGGGCTATGTGAGACTCCTACTCTCTAAGCCCCTCGATCCCAACTTGACCTACTGATGAGTTGACGTGGGGCCTGACTTGTGCACCACTCTCACCCACCGTCCTATTCTATCCTGAGGATGTCGTAAGTGCCGATAAAAGGAAATGACAAGTCTTATAACATAGCCACAGGAGATCGCAAACTTGATACAAAACCCGATGTATATCTACATTCAAGTCTTTCAAATGCAGGTTCCCATTCACACAATCCCTTAATCTCTTTACCCACAACTCTTACGTCCATCCAAGTTTATACTACCCCCGTTATCCAGTAGGGAGACGGGGCAGCATTTAAAGCTTTCCCACCGCACGCTGGGATATAAAGCGTGTTGTAAAAGCCAACCAAACCCAGCACGCTTGGTGGTAGGATCTAATTGTCCGCCCGGCTAGATACCACTCTCACAGCTAAGTCACAGGTAAGTCAAGCAGTTTTACTGTGTGTCGTAGTGTGTGTGCGAATTGCCTTAAATTGCCTGCTCTATCTTACACCATGTCGTTGCTTTCCATCAAGCAAGCCTAGGGACAAAGGCATTCAAGTGAATGATAACAACTACTCAACAATGGTGACATCCAATTGAAAAGTAAATAATAACTGGCAGTATTTCGTCCATCGACACATGTTAAGAGAGCGACAAAGGAAATCCATTATGTATTTACGATTTCCTTATGACCTAAATAATGGGCTTACTGAAAAGAAACCACTTTATTTTGACAACGACGCTTTTTGTCAAAGCTCTTTATTTAGAAGGGTCTTTAGAACTGTCACATAGGGATGGCGGAACGGAAGCAATAGCGGAAAAGATAACTATATTGTCTTTTTCGCATTCCATACCATTGTATGTATGTTTTTTAACCAAAAGAGTGTGAATTAAGAAAAATGCTGCGCAATTATTGTCTAGCATTGTTGGTCTAAGGGCTAGTCGCCTTTAGACCACTAGTCCCGGTTCGATTCCAGGGTCGGGCAATTATCTTCGTGGCAACTAGAGGCACTTGCTTTGAGCGTTGGTGTTATTTACGAGTATATGCGGATTTTCATGTTTGTAAACTTTCTCCACTATAAAAAGGGAGTAACATTCAAAGAGCATGTAGATTCCACTGTCCATGTGGTGATAGATTTAGAATACATAGTGTCTCCACCTTGTTATATCCTAAGGGTGTCGTAAATGAAGGAAAACAAGCGAGCTGAGTAGTATATTCCACTGTACAAATATGTTGTGTTATCAACATTTGTGGCAAAGTCGGTTACAGTAATTTTTTATCATCATCATTATTTTAACTCGTTTAGAACAATGGACGTGGCCCATGGACGGTGGTAAACGAATTGGGGCAGGATAACTGCCTCTTGCGTCCCTTTAATTGCCTCATAGTGCGTCGCTTAGGATATTCTCAATTCATCAGGTCGAAAATTAATTGTAGTAGTTTTAAGAAAAACGACTATCTCTCTGTAAATTTAAAAACGAGTACAGCCAGTTGTATAAATCCGTGATGTGACGGATTAAGAATACATACTATCACCATCCCAATCCATCAATAGGGTGTCGTAAGAGCCGATAAAAGTATATTACAAGGCAGAAAACCTAGTCGAAAGAAAAGCTAACCCAACTGGTCAGCTAACCCAACTGGTCAGCGTGACAGAGTAGGCTAATTGCCCTCTATGTAATTGGGTAGTGGGTCAGATGTAGGCGGATTTATCGCGTGTATATTACATTATTTAATTCCGCACTTTTCGTATGCTTTGCAGCAGTCGTGGTGCCGGGAGAGTCTACATACCAGTTAAAATCTACCGCCTGTAATTTTGTTTTATTGATTTATTGTTTTTTGCACGCAAAAATCGCTCACGGTGTCCAGAGGTCTTGTAGATGAGTGTTGTGCTTGAGATTTGACCAATTTAATGACTGGATCCCAAGCAGGTGGTACTTGCCAACCATCGTCTCTAACGAAATTTGGATGATTTTTAATCTCAATAGCCTTGAGGATTATTCTTGGAATGTAATGATTTTCCTTGGAAAGGATTTGAGGTCTATCAAAGTGAATGTATTGGTTGGTCTTGTTGAATGTGTGCTCACAAATTGCAGACTTGGTCGAGCGTCTGTTTTTCATGCCAGCTATATTCTGTATACTTTTGAAGACAACTGTCATCTAGTCTCTGCTCGACTGCTGCAAAGCATTCGAAACGTTGGGAATCACTACAAAGTATAAAAAACGCGTTGGGGGACCACTCCCACTTATTTATTACCTGACCCCTGGTCCCCCAACGCGAATATTTATTTTTATTTTTTTCTTTTTAAAGGTTATTGTGTCGGGGGTTTATTTAAATTTTTAATTTAATTTTTCTTTTCATAGGTACATACTTATTATAATGTAGATTTTGTTAAATTGCACGTGATGCGCTTTCATTTGAGACCCCACTCGATTATATTTGCAGACATTCGGTTATTCTTCTACACTTTCACCCCTCATAACTTTTAAACGGCTCACCCGATTTTCATCAAGCATGTCTAAGAACACTCGCCGGTAACTCACTTTATTTAAATCGCTTCATCCGTTCGTGAGCTACGGTGCCACAGACAGACAGACAGACAGACCGACAGACAGACACGTGAAACTTATAACACCCCTCTTTTTGCGTCGGGGGTTAAAAACAAAGTCGCATTCTTCTGTCTGTCCCTATGTATGCATAAATATTTAAAACTACGCACCGGATTTTGAAGCGTTTTTTTTTAATAGATAGAGTGATTCAAGTGGAAGGTTTATATGTATAACCCACCCCCGCTTTGCACGGGCGAAGCCGGGGCAACTAGTTAAATAATATAATAAACACGCTATAAGTCCGTTAAAAAGTGTTTAATTTCAATTTGTAATAATCGTGAAAACCTAGGAAATCATTATCTAATTATGATAATCTAAATTTGACCAAAAACACATGAAATTTATAATTCACTCGACCGCCTTTCGGAGTCAGTCTCGTAAAGAAATAATATACGTAGCTTCTTCTTAATTATAAAAATTAATTTATGTTTTTTACAAAGTATCATTAACTATACATTTTATCATGTGTCAATCTTTAGCAAAATGTTGTGCATGAGCCCAGGAGGTTTTCTGAGCAAAAAAAAAGATATCTTTCCTTCAAAGTTATTTTAGTTAGTGGCGTAGAAACGCACACAGGGTGTAGCTACTTATCTATACTAATATATAAAGCTGCAGAGTTTGTTTGTTTGAACGCGCTAATCTCAGGAACTACTGGTCCGATTTCAAAAATTCTTTCAGTGTTAGATAGTCCATTTATCGAGGAAGGTTATATTTTATTTTCAAAAGAATTAGGGATCCGTATGAAAATTGCAATTTTGTAACCCATGGTGTAAAATCGAAAGCCTATTTATGCGTGCGCTGCAAAAACGATTGACAATAGAACAAAATGAAGTACTACGAGTTTGTAGGTCTTATTAAAATCTACAAAAAAGTCCAGGAGAGCACATATCTAACTGTCATAGTTTAGTCACAATAACCACTTTTATAATCATAAAAAAAAATGCATAGAGATAAGCACGGGTTCGAAGTCCACGCGAGCGAAGCCGCGCCCAAAAGCTAGTACTTAATATAAAAGGTTATGGTAATATGGCGTTTAAAAAATTTACAAGTGTAATGTATCGGTTAGTGGCGGTATGAAACGAACAAATATTATCAATATGGTGTGGGTACTCAGTCGCAATAAACTTGTCGAACTATTAAGAGTGTTTCCGTATCGATCCCGTTATTCCCGAATTTGTCAGTGGCGACGAGGATTATTTGGACTTTTCGCGTGAGCATTAAGTGTTGAAGAAATATAAAAACGTTATTTCAAGCTTTGTGATAATGTCAATCGGTAAAATAAGTGAGTTCAAAGTCCACTCGGACGATTGGTCGTTATACGTTGAACGCTTGGAGCATTATTTCATCGTTAATGCGATTAAAAGTGAACTACATGTTTCAACACTGATTACTGTGATGGGTGCAGAAAGCTACGAATTGTTGGTGAACCTTTGTACTCCTGACAAACCCAGTACTAAAACATTTGAACAGTTAACGGTCATCATGCAAAAACATTTACAACCGAAACCGAGTATTTTGGCCGAACGGTTCAAATTTAGGCAACGAAAACAGAAAGAGGGAGAGACTGTAGCAGATTACCTAGCGGTTTTGAAGAAGATGTCGAAAACCTGTGAGTTTGGTACGTGGCTAGAAGAAAGTATACGGGATCAATTCGTTTGCGGAATAGCCAGCGAGGTGATACGTCAACGTCTGTTTGCGGAGGATAAGCTGGACTACGTCAGAGCCTATAAACTGGCGAGCAGCATGGAAGCCGCGGAACAGAATGCAGCGATAGTGGAAGGGCAAGTTTCGGAACGCTCAGCAGACACGGCAAACATGAGGACGGCCGAGTGCTTGGCGATGACGGGGGCGCGACCTCGTAGTGGCGGTATCCGAAGACTTCCACCATCAGGAAGGGAAAGATGGCGGAGGATGGAGGACCAAGGACGACAACCGCCCGAGCCGGACAGACGTAGCCGGAGTCACCGGCAGCAGCAGCAGCAGTGCCAGGCGTGCGGTGCGGCACACGACACGACCGGCTGCAGGTTTGTGGGATATGTGTGCCGCGCGTGCAATCGGCAGGGGCATCTGCGGCGGGTGTGTCCCTTGGTAAAGGGCACTCACCACATAGAAGAAGAGGCGGCGCAATCGGACAGCGAAGGCAGTGAGGAGGTAATAATTTCAGCCATGAATCAATTATCTATTACCCAATGTCCACCAATTTTCTTGCCATTAGAAGTACAAGGAAAACATATTCATATGGAATGTGATACGGGAAGTGCCATATCGTGTATTAGCTACGACTTATGTAAAAAACTTTTCAAAGAATTAAGTATGAAACCAAGTAATATAGTAATTCGTTATTACACCGGTGAGCGGGTGAGCCCCGTGGGTGTACTTAGACCGACTGTTCGATACAAAAATAAGTGTAAAGAGTTAGATTTATACGTCATTAAAAACGGCAAAACCGTTTTGCTAGGCCGTCAATGGATGGCAGAATTAAATATTAAAATACCTAGTATAAGGAAAGGTAGCAGCAGTAGCGATACTGTCGGTGTAACGTTATTGTCGAACGATGAGTTTAACATAGCCGAATTCAGTTCCAGATATTGTAAGGTGTTCGAAGACGGACTGGGACGGTTCACGGGCGGCCCGGTGCGACTGCACGTGCGCCCGGACGCGCGGCCGGTGTTCCTGCGCGCGCGCCCGCTGGCGTACGCGCTGCGTGAGCCGGTGGAGCGCGCGCTGGAACAGTTGGTGCGCGACGGCGTGCTCACGCCGGTCGAGCGATCCGACTGGGCCACGCCCATCGTGCCCGTCGTCAAAAAGGATGGTACCATTAGAATTTGCGCTGATTACAAACTCACTTTGAATAAGGTTCTCGAAGTCGACCGTTATCCGTTGCCCCGCGTGGAAGATTTGTTGGCCAGGTTACATGGGGGGGAAAGATATAGTAAAATTGATTTGTCACAAGCATACGCTCAATTAGAACTGGACGATTCAAAAAAATATACCGTAATAAACACGCACAAGGGTATGTTTATATTTAATAGATTAGTTTACGGTCTGTCTTCGAGTCCGGGAATTTTTCAACGATGTCTCGAACAACTTTTTGCCGGTTTGCCGGATGTAGGTGTGTTCCTGGACGACATAATAGTAACCGGGTCAAACACTAGGGAGCACATACGTAATTTGCATAAGGTTTTTGAGCGATTGCAATCGCATGGTTTGAAGGTAAAGAAAGAAAAGTGTACCTTTTTCGCTAAGTCGGTGACTTATTTGGGGCATATTATTAGCAAAGACGGAATTCGAACGTGCCCGGACAAGATAAAAGCAATAGTGGATACTCCAACACCCCGAAACGTGTCAGAGTTGAGAGCTTTTATAGGCATGACTATGTATTATGCGAAATTCGTAAGAAACATAAGTACCATTTTGGCCCCATTTTATCGGCTATTACGAGCGGATGTCCGGTTCGAGTGGTGCAAGAAATGTGAGGAGGCATTCGAAAGAATCAAGCAGTTGCTGACGTCTAGCGAGGTACTAACGCATTATTCGCCTCACTTGCCTCTAGTGCTAACAGTGGACGCCAGCAGCGTCGGTGCGGCGGCGGTGCTGTCGCACGTGACCCCGAACGGCGAGCGGCCGGTAGCCTACGCGTCCCGCTCGCTCAGCGCATGCGAGCGGGCCTACTCTCAAATAGACCGGGAGGCCTTAGCTATTGTTTTTGGCGTTCGGAAGTACCACCAATACCTGTACGGGCGGAAATTTATTCTCAGAACGGACCATAAACCTCTAACTCACATTTTTGGTAGCAAAGTCGGTATTCCGGTTATGGCCGCTTCTCGTTTGCAGCGTTGGGCTATTTTGCTATCCGGCTACACTTATGACATAGAATACGTGTCATCAAAGAAAAATTGTGCAGACGCTTTGTCTAGGCTGCCGCCAGCGACTAAAGAATCTGGCTCCCACGGCAATAAGGAGGTGACGTATATTAAGTTTGTGGAAGATTTTTTGCCCGTGACGAATGCTGTGATCAGAAAGGCCACTTCGAGTGACAGTTTACTAACCAAAATAATACTTTATGTCCAATCAGGGTGGCCTTCAAATTGTACAGACGAGCGGATCAAACCATACTTCGCGAGACGAAATGAATTGTATATAGATTGCGGTTGTTTGATGTGGGGATACCGTATGGTCGTACCCCCGACTATTCGGGAAACAATACTGAAACAGTTGCACAGTAGTCATTCCGGTATCGTAAAAATGAAAGCATTGGCACGAAGCTACGTATGGTGGCCAAATATAGATAACGACATAGAATCACTGTGTCACCGCTGTGAAACTTGCGCGATAGAAGCACCTGCGCCACCGCGAGCACCGCCGCAGCCGTGGCCCTTCTCCGCGCAACCCTGGAGTAGGTTGCACATTGACTTTTTGGGGCCGTACCAAGGGCAAACCTTTTTGATCCTGATAGACTCCAGTTCTAAATGGCTCGAAGTTTTCGAAATGACCCGTACAAATGCTACTCAAGTCATTAAGGTTCTACGGAGTATATTCGCCAGATTCGGACTTCCGATTGAAATAGTTTCGGATCGGGGTCCCCCATTCACCAGTGAGGAGTATCGTAAGTTTTTAAACAACAATGGAATACGCCAATTATTTTCACCAGCTTATCATCCAGCATCGAACGGAGCCGCTGAAAACGCAGTGAAATTATGCAAAACGGCGATTAAAAAGGCTTACCGGGATAATAAAGATATTGATGCCTACTTACAATCGTTTTTGTTAAATTATAGAAATACTGTTCAAGGTACTACAGGAGAAACCCCAGCGATGCTGTTGCAGAGGCGTAGCCTGCGTTGCCGCTTGGATTTAATTCGCGGAAATCGCGCACTGGAAGATCGCGTTCACGATTTGCAAAACCGCCGGGTGAACGGCACGGAGGGTAAAGTGCGCATTCTAGATGACGGTGATACCGTGTGGTCAAGGAATTATGCGAAGGGCGATAAGTGGGTTAAGGGGGTGATACAGGCTAGGGCAGGTGATAGGGAGTATATGGTGGATAGCGGTGACGGTCGACTAGATAGAAAACATATAGACCACCTTAAGCGCAGATCAAGGTTGTCGGATATAGCGTGTTCTGATGACGTCATCCTGGACGACGCGGTCACGGGTACTAGCAATAGTACGGATTCGTTTCTGCCCCCGGACTTGACGACGGAACCCAGTGTTACGGCAACACCAGGAGTAGGCGAAACCAGTAAAGAAAATGTAGACGAATATTGTAATGGGCCAGTAACAGAATGTCCGCCGTCAATTCCGGAAGAACGTCCTAGAAGGATTCGAAAACCCGTAGTTCGTTTCCATGTTCAATAAACGTACCAAGTATACTTGTAATACTTTTAAAATAAATATTTGTTTAAGTAACTAGTAATTGTAACTGTTATACTTTAGAATAAGCGCGGAGGTGTAATGTATCGGTTAGTGGCGGTATGAAACGAACAAATATTATCAATATGGTGTGGGTACTCAGTCGCAATAAACTTGTCGAACTATTAAGAGTGTTTCCGTATCGATCCCGTTATTCCCGAATTTGTCAACAAGCTTACTGAGTTTCTTCCGCGTTCAGACCGCGTTCAGACCTAGTGAAAGTTTTGGAAAAGACGTATTCGTTGACGATTGTGAAGAATAAAGCATGTTTGTGTTCTGTTCTCATTATTTCAGCCAAAAGACGTCCAGTGCTGCACATAGGCCACCCCCAAGGGTTTCCATGAAGGACGGTCCTAAGCCACCTACATCAGGCTGTCGGTCCACCATGTGGGAGGCCTAGCACTGCGCATTCCGGAGCGCGGCCGCCATGACTTGTCTGTCCTATGGAGCGTCAGTCCTGCGAGCTATGTGCCCTTCCCATTGAATAACGCGTGAACCAAGCAGCCCTAGGACGAAGTATGTGGTGTAATGTATCTGCCTCAATAGAGGCGACGGACGAGTAGAGACGCGGGACACATGATCTGGCTGGAGTTGACCACGCGCCACGGGAAAGAGCCCAAAGTAAGTACCGGCGTCTCCTATGATTGCGTCTGAATGCCGAAAGGCGGGCCAGACCGTGGGACAAGTTTGGGCTATGTCGGTAACTCTGGTATCTGCTTATCGCCATATTTCTGATTCAGGGTAACTAGGAGCATAGTCTTCTCCATTGCGCTTTGGGCGACTTTCAGCCTTTTGATGGATCCCGTAGGGAGTGACCGCGTCTTTGTACCACATGCAATAACTGGCATCATATATTGATCGAAGACTTTTATCTACTATTCTATATCACATTATTTTATTTTGCCACTATGTCACTATTACTAAGATTGATGCGGGATTACTGAAAATTGCGATGTTCATTGAATAAACATGTCTAAGTCTATAAAAATAAGCCACCAATTTATTATTTAGGACAATTTGAGACCGCTTTAAGTGAATGATATTATTTGACAGAGGAAAATTTTTTGTGGCAATCTGACGCTCTGTTTCAATTAGACCGACCTAATTAAAGAATTGAGTGTTTTGATTTCATTTTAATTTCCCTATGACCCACTTGTGAGTTAGGTCGCCTCCGTTTTATTATATAAATAAATAAATATCCTTGGACATTTCACACAACGCCATCTCGTCCCAAGCTAAGCAACTTAATGCTTGTGTTATGGTAACGAGATGGATGATAAACTACTTATATAGATTTTTTTTTGTAAATCATACATATTATAGATAGAAATGACACCCAGACTCCGAGCCAGTGCCTCTGGTTTAGACAAAGACACTTGCCCGACCCCGGAATCGAACCCGGGACCCGTTGATCCAAAGGCGGCACATCTAACCACTAGACCAACGAGGCAGTCATGTATACAGGGTGTCCCAAAAATAGCACACCACAGCAACACTGGAAGTAAGCTAGCCCTAGTCAATTCCACAAAAAATGGCTGAAGAAAAGTCTCATGGATTTCGAGATATTAGAACTTTTCGAATTACCCGATGTTTGTATTGAAAATTACCCATTTTCCGTTCTATGTAACAAATACCAACTTAATGGTTTTTTTTTCACTGTGGCGAGCTATTTTTGGGACACCCTGTATATATAATACTACTACTACGCAGCCCTTAAATAACCCACTGCTGAGTCGGTCCTCCTCCCGTTACATGGAGGGTAATTTTCCTACTTAAACTAAACCTAGAAATTTAAGAAAAAATCTTTCTGAAAATGTTTCGAATATATGCAACACAGAATAAACTCAAAACACTAAACGCAACTTGATCAGTATTTATGTTCTAAGTTGAGACTAAGTTATGCTTACATAATACCTACTTAAGCGCGTTTCACGAGCAAGATTTCCACGCTGCTTGAGAGTTTAATTTTAGATAAATTGTTATTGTTCTACGTGAAAATGCATGACTTATATAATTAGTATATTTCGTCAATGAAACACTACAATTTTTTTTATAATGTATAGTGGGGTTTATTTTTTTCAATTTGGGGATGATTGTAAATTACCAATCCTTGCAGTGCAACCACACCATTCCATCCTCAGAATGTGATAAGTCCCACGAAAGAAAATTACGAGGCCATAAAGCTATGCCAACCCGTCTAGCCATAGCCAAAAAGCTATGCCAACACGGTCAGCGTGGCACAGTAAATGTTCCTGTGATGGGAGGACGACTCAGCAGTGGATCATGGGGATAAGTTTGAGTCGCGGAGTGGATGCAGTCTGCACAAGATCGTGCGTTGTGTAAATCTATGAGGGAGGCCTATGTTCAGAAGTGGAATTCTGTGGCTGATAGATACCCCGAATTTGCTCGCATAGGAGCATCACTATCACTACGTAGTATAAAACAAAGTCGCTGTCGTCAGTCCGTCCCTATGTATGCTTAAATCTTTAAAACTACGCAACGGATTTTGAAGTTTTTTTTAATAGATGATTTAATAGAGTGATTCAAGCGGAAGATTTATATGTATAACCTACCCCCGCTTTGCACGGGCGAAGCCGGTACGGGCCACTAGTTTACTATAATATATTTTTACTAGCTGACCGAGCAGACGTTGTCCTGCATGATATTCGTTTACCGACTGCAGCGCCATCTGTCGGGATGATTTGTGAATCTAAACCATCCTCGATGCCACCCAAATGCATACAAAAAAAACCAAATTGGCCAGCCGTTTAGGAGGAGTTCAGTGACCTACACACGTAGAGTAGAATTATTATTTTGTATAAAGATTAAGTAAAAAGCATCCTCCAAAAATACGTGTACAACGTTTCACGATGATCGGTTTAGTAGTTTTCGCGTGAAAGCGTAACAAACAAACTTACTATCATTTATAATATTACTAGAATGTAGGAAGAGAAACATAGTGTGGCAGCTGTATGAATCTACTCTCCCGGTACAAAAAAACCTACCCGATATACTTCACCAAAGTGAGAACATGGGTTTTTGAATTGATTCCTATCAAAAAACACACAATGTATCTCTAACAAAATCACAGTTACAAGCATTCCCTGTGGCTTCCGGATTATCCTGACAAGTAATATTTTCTACTTAACGTGTACAAAGATATACCCAGCCATTTAGCCTCGTTATTTTTCTTTTTACTCACTTAATATATCGTGGCTTTTTCTTTATTTTTTTCATTCAATAATACGAGAGAGCCTCCAATGAAAATGTGCCTCATAACTTTGCATGAAGCGTCATTTATTATTTTCATTCCGGATATATTTTATGGAACGAATATTAATTTTGCAAATGCATTATCCATTGTCCGTGTGGTGACGGATTGAGAAATCCTGTGCCAAGCCGTCTTAGACAGTAGACTAACTTTCCTCCATTAACTTGGTGGAGGCCCGACACAGTAATGGGTCATTTATGAGCTGAAATAATGGTGCTGATGATTATCGCGTTTCACAAATGTTTAAGTTATTTTGAGAAAATAACTATTGGTTTTAAGATTGTCAATCACTACATAGTATAAAACAAAGTCGCTGTCGTCTGTCCGTCCCTATGTATGCTTAAATCTTTAAAACTACTCAACGAATTTTGAAGCGGTTTTTTTAATAGATAGAGTGATTCAAGAGGAAGGTTTATATGTATAATAAATGCATTAATTCATCCGTGCGAAGCCGGGCCGGGTTGCTAGTATTGAATAAATATACTAACTGCCATCCTGCTAGTAGCCTTTCATTTTAAAAAATAATATATATAGGGTAAAGCTCTACGTGGATATCGAACTTGTGCTCTTCTCAGCTTCATGATGATCCAATTGCAGTGCTCAAAAAGTCTGTAATCCTTTTCCATTCCATCCAACTCAGTAACAAAATAACTACATTACAATTTTATTTTTGACTAGTGACCCGCCGTGGTTCCCATGGGTGCAATGATGAACATCTAAATGTATCAGTGTTTCTCTACAATATTATGCATGTATTATACATATAAACCTTCCTATTGAAATACTCTATCTATTAAAAAAAACCGCTTCAAAATCCGGTGCGTAGTTTTAAAGATTTTGGCATACATAGGGACGGACAGACGACAGCGACTTTGTTTTATATTATGTAGTGATAGTGACATGCAAGTCTAACAGTCATTACTAGTACCCCCGTATTTAGAATATTAGTAAGCATGAAGAAACTTTGGTCCAAGTGATGACGGATTTAGAATACATTGTGTCACCTTCCCATGCGATCCTGAGGGTGTCGTAAGAGCCGACAAAAGGCAATGGTTGCTGATAACCTAGCCGCAAGAAAAAAAAATACGACACCCTCAACCAACCCGTCTGGCCAGCGTGGCACAGTAGGCCAAATTGACCTCCATGTAACTGGATATATGCAGTGGGTCATATATTGGCTGATTAGTAAGAAATTTTAAATTGATGTATTACAAATTTTAATTCAATTTCTTCCAAACAAGACTGCCTCAAGACACAAAACTTATGAAAGGAAACACGGAAGTGGCGAGAGTCGAATTTCCTGTCAATTACGGAGATACGCGTTCGACGGGTTAATCGGATAGAAAAGTTTTGATTCGTTAATAAAACCATATCGTCGCCGCAGGGGAAAAGTGAGGTAACCCCAAAATTTCTTAGTTTAAGTGTGCAGTATGATGCGGAAATTCTATTTTCCCGAGAGTAAAATTTATTTACCTCGTCTAAGATAAATGTTGGGGGAACGGTTGGAGCTCTGCTGTAATATATCTGAACAAAATTGTACAAATACGGTGACACATTTTATTTCATAAAATTTGAATGCGGAACATTATTATGACGGTGAACAATTGAGGCAAAACAAAAGACAAAATAAAAGGCAACCAATCAGTTCAGTTTATTATAATTCGTGTGGGAACGGATTTAGTAACATAGTGTCACTAACCCATTTAATCCTGAGGGTGTTATAAAAGCCGACGAAAGGATAGCCGATAACCTAGTCGCAAGAGAACCTAGACCTTCTCAGCCACCTCCTTCTGCGACATAATGTCCTCGCAGAAGAAGGCCATTGATACAAAGCCCTGTGCCAATCCGTCTGGCCAGCTTGGCACAATAGGCTAATTAACCTTTAAGTAATTGTAAGATACCGGATTCAGCAGTGAGTCATCTATGGGTTGAGTAGTAGTAATAAATGTCATTGTTAAGACAAACAAAAAGCCGTCGCCCTAGGCAAACTTCCAGTCTTGAACTCATGCCGACCTGATTCATCTATGGCCTGAATAGCTAACTTATAAGGCAGAAGAGCTGGCAATATTGCTGCTGATTTTTATCAGGTTAAAATTATGCTTCTCTTGAGAAAGATAAAGATTTGAAACATGTGTCAAACATGACACACACAGGAAAAATATGATTACAGTCATTCATACTTCAATCCTATGGGCTCCATAAGAAGGCTCAAAGTCACCCAAAGGGCAAAGGAAAGGGCAATGGACAAGGCTATCCTTCAAGTTTCCCTGCGAGATCGAATTACAAATGAGGAAATACGCAGGAGAACCAGAGTTACCGATATAGCCCACAATATTGCCAAACTTAAGAGGCAGTGGGCAAGGCATATATCTCGCAGGACTGACGCCAGATGGGGCATAAAAGGTCCTCGAGTGCCGACCGTAGTGCGAAAGCGTAGTACTGGTAGGCCTCCCACACGGAGGACCGACGACTGGTTAAGGTCGCCGGAAAGCGATGGATGCGGGCGGCTCAGAGCTGGCCTTCATGGAAATTCTTGGGGAGGCCTATGACCAGCAGTGGACGTCTTTTGGCTGAAATGATGATGATACTTAAATCTGTTAAGTAAACAAGCCTTAACTATATTAGAGATAGCTGTCTTTCAATATTTTATCCACGCAATACACAAAAAACAACATAAACAAAGCAATCAATGAGTCTATAAACATTTCATAATATGCTCAAATATTTTATCTTCAAATTTAACAACTTAGGTATACTTGTACCTTTATTTCAGTCAATTGAGGAAATTGCCGTTTTCCAAGGCAAAGGAATTTAACATTTATCCTTTATTATTATAAAATTGGGGCCCGTTCAAAAGTTTCCTCATAACTTACCCCTGCTTGGTCGGGGTTCCAGGTAGTGATGGCAGATCTCAATCAAAGTTGGTCGCTTGAAGCTTGAAGTTTGTAAGCAGTTCTTAAGTTATGCAAAAACGTGTCGGAATGCTAATTGTCTGTGACTGCCGTTGCGGATTGACGTACCAAGAATTGAGCCTGGGGTATTTACCCGTAAAACACCCCCTGCTGAGTCTCTTCCATGTCTCCTATATTTACAGAAGAGGATCGACAAGTATCATCATCATTTCAGGCAGACGTCCACTGCTGGACATGGGCTCCCCAAGAATTTTCACGAAGGCCAGCCCTAAGCCGCCCGCATCCATCGCTCTCCGGTGACCTTAACCAGGTCATCGGTCCACCGTGTGGGAGGCCTACCAGCACTGCCCTTTCCGGAACGCGGTCGCCACTCGAGGACCTTCCCCAGGGATATCCACGGAGGCCGGCCGATAGCCGCTTGCAGTCAGCGGTTTCCTGTGACCTTAACCAGATTGACAAGCAAGAAGACTAAATATCTACTTCCACTTAGCCCATAAATGACCCATTGCTGAGTCAAGTCCCATTACATAGATGGTAATTAGCCTACTATGCCTCACTGGCCAAACAGGTTGTCGCTGAGTTTTGTTTCAAGTTTTCTTTCTCTTGTGGCGGCGGTTTTATGCAACGTAATTTCTTTTAGTCAGCTCTAACGACAACCTTCGGATAGAATGGGGGAATCTTCCTTACTTAATATAAACAAAATCCCCCGGCCGGGTGTGTTTGTATGTTCGCGATAATCTCAAAGGATTCTTTACTGATTTATGGATTGGTGCCTGTGGAAGGTTTATGTTTTTTGGCTCCGGAGACTCCTCTGTCCTCAAGTTGCCGCAAGAGCCTTAAACTACCGCGACAAAGGTGGGGCAGGGCTGCCGCCGATAGCAGCGGAGGCTCGGCCAGGCAGGCGGACACCCGCACGTGTCTCTCGATGGCTTGGAGAGCGTCCAGAGCCTCAAAGCGCGAGGCCTGAATGTACACGCGGGCTAAGGCCCCATTAGGGTCACGGAGCATGCTCTCCATTATGGGGAGTGAACCCGTGGCCCTGTTTCGGGCAGTCGAGGGACACCGTTGGTTTAAGTGGGTAGGTTGGGGTGCAATTACCATCTTTCCGCGCCTCGAAGTACCACATAACCCATAACTCAGCAGGCGTTTAGCGATCTACACGACCGCTAAACGCTAGCCATGAGGATATCCTACTACTGTGCTGCCACCTTGTTGTGGTGAGAGGGCTAGCGTGCCTTTAGGATCCGTTGGGGCCATACCGCCTCAGGGTAGCCCTGAGGCGGTATGGCCGGGCGGGCCCGCGGGGTAGAGGCCAGACGAAGAGCGGCACACGGAGTCGTGGCGGGTTTTGGCTGTGAGGACTCCTTTGTCCTCAGAGTTGCCTCAGAAGCGTTAGCCTGCCACGAACCACGTCGTGATGCTTGAAGTGCAGGGCTGGCCCGTCGTTAAGACCCGGGTTACCGCCACTAGCAACCACGTGGATCGGGCGCCAGTGCATCCGGCGCCTGACAGGGGCACGTGCAAATTGCCGCGGTCGGGTAACTTTGAACTCTCAAGGTAAAAAAAGTGACTTACTTTCGTGATGTGAAACATTTTATTTTAAATCCTACAAATATATATACTATATATTTTAAAGGCGAAAGTTTATATCCATATATGGATTGTATAACTCTGACAGGCAATAACCACTGAATGGACTTTACTTTACAATAATAATATCGCTAAAACTTAAAATAATATTGTTGAAACTGGCGATGCACTAATGCTGCGCAGACAAAGTCGCGGGCGGGAGCTAGTAATTAATATTTTAACAACAACAAACTTTCGAGTATTTTGAGAACAGCCACTACTAGGAGTTTTTACTGCTGTTACAACTGCTGATGTTTTAGTAAACCTTCATAAAATCAGTTATTATGTTTAACTTTAAAAACTTGAGGGCCTTTATAGTTCAATTTCTGATAGTAGAACAAACTTTACACGCAGCCTAGTTTATGTTAGTTAAAGCATTCCACTTAACATATTTCAGAATTACAAACTTTGTTTTATGTAATGTGACGAAGTTTCTAATTTATATAAAGGTTATGACTCATTGATGTGTCTGACTCTTGGATAAACAATCTATTTTTGAGACCATATCAAAGAATCAACTGGCATATAAATTATTTTGCAAACATAAATCATTTTGTTTTCAGTTCTCATACTCGTACAATAAAAAATCAACAAAAAAAATATGATGTGTAAAAATGGGTGTATTTTAGAACAGATTTAAATATTAATGATTGGTTTGAATGACTCGTATTTATCAATAAAAATTAGATACCTATATTGATGTATAATCGAGTTTCTAAATATTAGTATCTTGAACACGAAACAAACAAAATTAGGTAGGCGAACTTAGAAGTTTGGCAATGTGTCAAAAGTAAAGATTTGTCATACAAGTGAAAATGTTTGACCTAAATTGATGATTGCTGATGTCTTCGAGACTGTGCATTTTTGGACCATATATTTTAGGACTGTTTTGTAAATTTTTATCATGTCATCAAAAACAACATGTTGAATAAGGTTCAAATTGTCAGTGATCTTAGCCCCCTTACGCACTAGCGGTTGAAATGCAGAGGCGGCTGGCCACGCGGCAATGAAACATATTCAATTTTATTTTATCTTATAAACGTAATATAATTACGTTTATAAGATAAAATAAAATCTTTAAAAATAATGTAACGCAATCATCTCCCTAAAAGAAGATATTGCCGCAAATAAAAATGGAAGGGTGTCCTGATCGCCGAGAAGTATAGGCATACACTAAAGAGAGTCAGGTGAATCTTACTTTCTGCTGGCCCATCCAAATGTGAGGTTATTTTTGTATCCACTCCTTAGTTTTGTCAATCCAGTTTACAATAGATTAACACCCGACAAACGTTGGTTTGCCATATACCTGCCTCGTTGGTCTAGTGGTTAGATGTGCTGCCTTTGGATCAACGGGTCCCGGGTTCGATTCCGGGGTCGGGCAAGTGTCTTTGTCTAAACCAGAGGCACTGGCTCGGAGTCTGGGTGTCATTTCTATCTATAATATGTATGTAATTACAAAAAAAAGTAGTTATATAAGTAGTTTATCATCCATCTCGTTACCATAACACAAGCATTAAGTTGCTTAGCTTGGGAGGAGATGGCGTTGTGTGAAATGTCCAAGGATATTTATATTTATTTATTATTCAACTAGCTTTTGCCCGCGACTTCGTCCGCGTGGAATAATGACTTCCGGAAAAAAACAATTTATCCCCGTTTTCTCCACGTTGGGAGGGAATTTCCAATAATCCTCTCTTAGTGGTAGCCTACTCCTCCCAACAAACACACAGGCCAAATTTCAGCTCTCTACTGCCATTAGTTTCGGCTGTGCGTTGTCTGTCAGTCACTCAGTAACGGAAGAGTTTTATATATATAGATATAGATAGCTGTGCCCGCAACTCCGTCAGTGTGTAATTCCTTGTGTATTATTAAGTTAATGTATTGGTAATATTGTTTAGATCACGTTCACATGAGGCCTATGTACCTATACAACGAAAATACTTCAGCGCAAAGCTTCCGGGTAAACTATCCTACTTCACTTAAAACTAAATACCTATAACATAATTAATAATACCTATACCTTTAATTAATAAAAGTACCTACGCTTTTACTTACTTATTATTATTATTATTAAAAAAACTGAACATTAACCAAAACTTACCTACTACTAACTAACTACTACTAACCTATTACTACTTCACCTAAAAAGAAATAAAATGTTAACTATTAATAATTTGTAATTTGAACGAATATAACACGCCACCAAAATAACTAATACCTACTCGTATTTTATGAAATAACAACAAAAGAAAATTAAATAAACTAAATTATTGTAAAGACTAAAAGTCGCGCTGATAAACAATATTGCCTGTCAATAAGGGCGAATACTCGGAACGTCTACGCGCATCATCAGCCAAATTCAAATATTGTATGAAGTTCGCGTTTGGATCCCCCGCCCTCGACGACCCGATGCGACGGTTACACAAAAATAATCCTTAAAGCATGATTCAGTAATCACGCGCGATGGTTTATTAGCGTATTTCATGAATAACTTTGGTGTTTCTGTACCGATTTCTATCATTCTTTTTTTTATTAAATAGGTAATAATGTTAACATTTATTAATTAGGGATGATTGAGAGTGTTATAAACGTAAGAGTAGACAAATATAATCAGAAAGCTCTGAACTGCTAAGCTATCGGGAGTTACACGTGTTATTGTGAGTCAACCATAAAAGATAGACATTTGCTGTCAATAAATATTTTTTATATAATTTTAAGGAGAACATTTCCGTCATACATGATTTCTGTGTAGCTTTAACTATTAAGGCTGCACACGCGACGGAAGCTTAAAAAATGGAGTAAGTTCTCGTGTTTTCCCAACATTTCCCTTCACTGCTCTGCTCCTATTGATCGTAGCGTGATGAAAAGTATACTATAACCTGCCCAGGAGTATGAAGAACAATTGTACCAAGTTTTATTGAAATCCGTCGAGTGGTTTTTGTTTCTATAACGAACATACAGACAGACAGACAGACAGACAGACAGACAAAAATTTTACTGACTGCATTTTTGGCGTCAGTATCGATCACTAATCACCCGCTGATAGTTATTTTGGAAAAATATTTCATGTACAGAATTGACCTCTCTACAGATTTATTATAAGTATAGATAGATGAACCCCCCTGGCGGGTAACATTTTGTAAAATTCTTTCATTGTTGACCTCAACTCCACGAAAGAAATATTATTACCAAATTTCAAGTCCCAGGGCCTTATGCTTCCAGTTATATCGTGATTAGTCAGTATATAAGTGGACATCTCTTATAAATAATGCCAATGCATTATACATTATTCCAATCTTACTAATATTATAAACGCGAAAGTTTGTAAGTATAGATGAAGTTTGTAATTACTGAATGGATTTTAATGAAATTTTATGTCATTTATAGGCTGAGTAGTAGAATTATATTTGTAGTGACTCACAATGATTTTAGTTCAGTGACAGCCTACTGGATTTTAATTTTATCATTTAGGTCTCGTCTGACTTGTGCGTAAAACGCAAGTCAGTGGTTACCACAATGACATATGAAATTTTCCCATTCAACTTTTTAGGGCGCGCAATGTTTTAATCAAAGTTTTATTTTGTTGACATATTTGGATGGATCTCATATTCCATAATGAAATACGAGCCGTTCGCCAGTTCTTTGTAAAGCTAAATGTTTATTTTCCATGAATTTGGTTTCTCGTCAACTTGGACATAACTATGACGGGAAAGTTTCTTTGAAGTTAACCGAGATACCAGCCAATCGCATTGGCCGAGTTAACTCCTTGATTTGAGACCAGCGCGTTGAACTAGGCTTATAAAAAGAATTACAAAAGTAGGCTATACGCTGAGACCATGCCTCTGTAATTAAATCATTTTCGTGTGGTGACGGATGTAGAAGACACAGTGTCACCACCCTATTTCATCCTGAGGATGTCATAAGAGCCAACAAAAGGAAAAATAAACGCAAGAGAAGGAAAACTTGAAACAAAACCCTGTGCCGACCCGTCTGGCCGGCTAGGTTCATTACCCTCCCAGGGGGGAGGAGGCCCCACTCAGAAGTGGGTCATTTAATGACTAAGTAATAGTAGTATGTGTATAATGATGGTTTAGAGATTAAATTATAGATTAACTAGTGGCCCGCCCCGGCTTCGCCCGTGCAAAGCGTATAATGCGCGTTATATGTATAACCCACCCCGGGTTATACATATAAACCTTGCCCTTGAATCACTCTATCTTATAAAAAAAAACGGCTCCAAAATCCGTTGCGTAGTTTTAAAGATTTATGCATACATAGGGACGGACAGAAAAATGCGACTTTGTTTTATACTATGAGTGATTTTTATCATCATCATCATCATTTCAGCCCATATATGATCAACTACTGAGTCGGGCCTAATCGCAGTTCATCAACCGAAATTTCAGTTCACGAAATTATCGTACTGTGCCACACTGGCCAGATGGGTTGGCACAGCGTTTCTATCAAGTTTTCCTTACGTCGCGGCTCGATGATCTGTCTGCCACGTCCACACAATAGTATAGGTTGATCTTATCATTATGTTTCCGTGTAGTGACGGATTTAGAATACAGAGTGTCACCTGGCCGTAAGATTTGGAAAACTTGAAAAGAAACCCTATGCCAACCCGTCTGACCAGCGTGGCATATTAGGCTAATTACCCTCCATGTAGTTGGAGGAGGCCCGACTCAGCAGTGGGTCAGTTATGGGCAGAGAATTAAGTTGTCATTATGTATTTATAATCCGTACGTACGAGACTTATAATGATACTAATGTAATTATAAAAATAATTACAAACTAACCCTTCTATCTAACAAAGGTAACACACAATGATAACATAAACAAAATATTATATGTAACACAAACATCTACCCAATATTCTCGTCTACAAAACAAAAACAATCAGATTATTTTTACCTAAAATTCGTAAGCCTCCAGATGAAAATTAGGCATTCACCTTTTGTTCTAAAACAAACAAAACCTATTGTTTTAGTGAAATACTGCGTCTGTAAATATTTAATTTAATTAAGTAACCGAGCTTACAAATGTTTAAGGCGCAGATCCCAAACTGCGTAGTCATGCCGCTTTTACACTGTGCAAGTGGAGTCAGAAATAACTACATTTACGAAGTACTTGATGTATTTGTAATATTGTAACAATACATTGTAAAGGTAATGAAACCTAAAAGAGAAGACATCTATACATCATCATCATCATTTCAGCCAAAAGACGTCCACTGCTGGACATAGGCCTCCCCCAAGGATTTCCACAAAGGCCGGTCCTGGGCCGCATCCATCATGTATAGATGTACACAAATAAATAAAATTGGAGTGTCGGTTTGTAATAATAAAATAACCACTTTTTAATAAATGCGTAAGTATGTACCTATACACAGTAGGTACCTAGACCATAATAACTTTTTTTTTATTTTTGTCTGTCAGTCTGTCTGTCTGTTTGTTCCGGATAATCTCTGTAACGGCTGAAACGATTTTGACGGGACTTTCACTGATTGGTAGCTGATGATATATGGAGTAACTTATATCATATTTTTTGTACTAAATTTGCCCCGTGGCTAGTAGGTAATGAAAATAAGAAAGTGCGAGAGAACATGCTTGGTGGTTTCAATGTATAATTTAAACGGCATCGTTTTAATTATACATTGAAACTCATTTCAATGAAAACGATGATGCCACTATTCCTCAGCTCATAATGACCCGTGATTCCGTGTGGTGACGGATTTAGAACACATAATGTCACCAACCCATGTCATCCTGAGGGTGTCGTAAGAGGCAACTAATGGAACGTAAGAGGCAGATCACCTCGTCCCAAGAGAAGGAGAACTTGGCACAAACCCTGTGCCAACCCTTCTGGCCAGCGTGGCACAGTAGGCTAATTACCCTCCCTTGGGATTGGAGGACGCCCGACTCAGCAGTGGGTCTTTTATGGGCCGATTAGAAGTAATATTTGACCCACCGCTAAGTCAGGCCTCCTGCAGTTACAAAGCACAGGGTTTTATATCAATTTGTCCTTCTGTTTCGCCTAGATTATCGGCCTTGTCATTTCCCTTTTTTGGATTTACGGCACCTTCAAGATGGAATTGGATGGTGACACTAAGTATTCTAAATCACTACACGTACAGATTAATACAATTGCAAACATTCCCTACCATACCCAGAATTCGCTTAAATTAAAGCAAAAACATAACCTACTAATATTATAAATGCGAAAGTTTGTAAGTATGGATGGTATTTTGTTACTCTTTCACGTAAAAACTACTGAATGGATTATTTGAATTTTATAACCTTACGATGCTTTTTATAATACTTTTTTTTTCATTGTCTTGAATGGCTTTGACTCTAGGCTTGCATGATGGAAAGCAATGCCAGGGTCTCAGATGAAGCAGGCAATTCAAGGAAATCAGGCACCGGCTCTCGCTTACACACGACCGAACACAGTAAAACTGCTTGGCGCCGACTTAGATGTGTTAAGATATGATGTGATACTTTAAGTTGTTGCTTTTAATTAAATCAATATTTTAGCCGTAACCTTATAATATCAGTAATCATACAAGATTGATTACTTCCATTAATATGTATTTTACAATTTGATGACTGATGCAAATAGTCACTTTTAATATTATTAATAATTCGTTGTTTCTTCAATCTTCAACACTTAAATTATCATCCGTATTATTTCAGAGGTATCATATAATATTAGTACGTGCCTCTGAACTTCTCAAATATGCAATAATTGTATTTACAAAACGATATCAACTAGTACCTAACATCAAACAAATTTGTTTTAATCATACTATTAGAATCTTCAAATTTCATTGCTCAGACTTTATAAAATGACATTAAAAGTCTAAACACATTCAAACAAACTGTAATTGAAAACAAATACTGATTAAAGTAAATTAATGAAACTTGCATCGTCTGAGTCCGACGTTAGTGTGAATTTCAAACAATTCACTAGTTTAGTTTGGAAACGGATTAGGCCACGTCTCAGGGTTGCTCGGATCAGAGATAACCCTCTTTATGGCATTGTATCATCGGATTTAGTCCGGATTAATCGATTAATTCCGAGAAATTGGATCGGTGATTTAGAGGATCTGGGGGTAATGATATTTTTCCGTACTTAAGTAAGAATCGTGTTCTTTGACTTCCTATATAATCTAATTTCAGGGCTATCAGTTGGGAATGGTGATAGATTTACAATATATAGTGTCGCTACCTTATTTCAACCTGAGGGTGTCGTAAGAGCCGATAAAAGCAAATGATACGACCAAAAACTTAGCCTAAGGAGAAGGAAAACTGGTTACTAAACACTATGCTAACCCATCTAGCCAGCTCAGGGTTTCATATCAAGTTTTCCTTCTCTTATGGCTAGGTTTTCGGCCTTATAATTTCTTTTTGTCGGCTCTTACGACACCCTCAAGATGTAATGGGGTGATGACACGATGTATTCTAAGTCCCTCGCTACACGGACTATATATACCGAAAGATGATGATGGTAGTTATGAACATGACGATTTATAAGAGTTCAGTCTACCATCTAGCACAGGACAGGGGCCGAAAGATGATGCTGGTAGTTATGAACATGACGATTTATAAGAGTTGAGTCTACCACCTAGCACAGGACAGGGGCCGAAAGATGATGATGGTAGTTATGAACATGACGATTTATAAGAGTTGAGTCTACGACCTAGCACAGGGCAGGGGCCGAAAGATGATGATGGTAGTTATGAACATGACGATTTATAAGAGTTGAGTCTACCACCTAGCACAGAACAGGGGCCGAACGATGATGATGGTAGTTATGAACATGACGATTTATAAGAGTTGAGTCTACGACCTAGCACAGGGCAGGGGCCGAAAGATGATGATGGTAGTTATGAACATGACGATTTATAAGAGTTGATTCTACCACCTAGCACAGAACAGGGGCCGAAAGATGATGATGGTAGTTATGAACATGACGATTTATAAGAGTTGAGTCTACGACCTAGCACAGGGCAGGGGCCGAAAGATGATGATGGTAGTTATGAACATGACGATTTATAAGAGTTGAGTCTACCACCTAGCACAGAACAGGGGCCGAACGATGATGATGGTAGTTATGAACATGACGATTTATAAGAGTTGAGTCTACGACCTAGCACAGGGCAGGGGCCGAAAGATGATGATGGTAGTTATGAACATGACGATTTATAAGAGTTGATTCTACCACCTAGCACAGAACAGGGGCCGAACGATGATGATGGTAGTTATGAACATGACGATTTATAAGAGTTGAGTCTACAACCTAGCACAGGGCAGGGGCCGAAAGATGATGATGGTAGTTATGAACATGACGATTTATAAGAGTTGAGTCTACCACCTAGCACAGAACAGGGGCCGAACGATGATGATGGTAGTTATGAACATGACGATTTATAAGAGTTGAGTCTACAACCTAGCACAGGGCAGGGGCCGAAAGATGATGATGGTAGTTATGAACATGACGATTTATAAGAGTTGAGTCTACGACCTAGCACAGGGCAGGGGCCGAAAGATGATGATGGTAGTTATGAACATGACGATTTATAAGAGTTGAGTTTACCACCTAGCACAGGACAGGGGCCGAAAGATGATGATGGTAGTTTTAAACATGAAAATTTATAAGAGTTGAGAATGTAGCGACCAGCATGCTACATACTTTACACAAATTATTCGAAAAATCTGAACTAAGAACGTCAAGAAATATTGCCTACAAATGCAAGAATTACCAAAAAGTCCTACAACGCGATAGTGAAGTTTATATAGCAATTCTCACGGTAAAAAAACGCGGTTCCCCCTAGACATACCACCTAGCTGGATGATCATCCCTTTGCACCTAAACCTACATGAATAAAGTTCCTTTAGAGTTTGGTTTTATTATGCAACTTTCCTTTTTTACATATTTTTCGGCTTTGTTCAAGTCTCCAAGCAATGAAAAGATTGGCGATATCTACTACATACTACTATGCCAATAGATGGTTACATGGAGGGTAATTAGCCTACTGTGCCTCGCTGGCCAGACGGGTTTTGTATTCAGATATTTCATATTCAACCAAATATTTCTGTTATAAAGTTTGTTTATACAAATTTAATGTACTCAAGTGTACTCAATCAAAGAGTTAATTCATCACTCAAACATCCTCTAAATTCTGAACAATTATCGCAGAATTAATATCATTCCAGAAGGTTTCCGGGCGTACGGTACTATCAGTAGCACTTCATGACAAATACTTTAGTACCTCCAGGGGCCTACCATGGAATTTGAATCAAGGCCTAGATTTTGTTTTATTTATTTCTTTACTAATACTCAGCCCATAAATGACCCACTGCTGAGTCGGACCTCCTCCCATCACAGCCTACTGTGCCATGCTGGCAAGACCGGTTGGCACAGGATATCGTTTCAAGTTTTCCTTCTCAAATTCAAACCATTTATTTTGCTTGGGTCACGATGGACACTTACAAAAAGTCAACACAATATTCATAATTATTCTATATAATACAAATGGTCTACCATCTACCACCAGTTCGGAACGCGACCACTGCTGAGAAGAACTGGCAAGAAACTCAGAGGGCTTGTCATTTTTTTTTGCATTGTGTTCCTATTATGTATTTAAACAATAACATAAAAATACTGGCACTGAACAGCTTAGTCCCAAGCAGCTGTGTCGTTTACATAATGAGCAATGCGGTAATACGCTTTTTTGTAAAGTTTTGTCTTGCCCGTCTTTTGAAAGGCATTGCGAGGCAAGTCTCTAAGTTGCATCGGCAGTTTGTTATTAAAGCGATGCTCATGCGGCTAGGGTGTCGGCATTATCATTTCCTTTTGTCGGCCCTAACAAAACCCTGACGATGGAAAGGGTTGGTGACACTATGTATTCGAAATCTGTTTTATTTATTTATATAAGAGTATCTACTTTTTTAACTGTACACAGATAAGTAAAGTAACAATACATTTGAAATATTACATACAGGCGTGCTTAACTCAGCTCTAAATTTTCTTGCAGCAAACTTATGAGAAAGAGAGACATAACTCAGTACATATTTTGTATTTTGCCACTTAGCAAGGCCCACAAAATGAAAATACCTGAAAATACTTTTTTTATAAAGAATCAAGCCAAAGTCTCCCTTATTTTCATACTAATGAAGTCAAGACAAGTCCCTATATTTGTCGAAATCGGCATAAACATCTTTATTTTGTAGAAGACAGTAAAAATACCTAATCATCATCATCAGCCCACATTAGTCCACTGCTGGACATAGGCCTCCCTTAAAGAGCGCCATAGCGCCCTGTCTTCAGCTTGACGCATCCAGCTGCTGCCCGCAACCTCAAAAAATACCTGTTAAATGTTAATTATTTTAATCTGATCTCATAACTCGTCTTACCAGCGTGGCAGAGTAGGCTAATTTCCCTCCATCAATTTGGAGGAGGTCCGACTTAGTAGTGTGTCATTAATGGTCTAAAATGATGATGATGAACGTTACTATCAAAACATAGTATTCGCCAACAGTATTCAAGGGAAACTGGACGACTTGAGCAAGATTAATTAAACCTACAGAGCATCAATCATTTAGTAAGGGATACCATAGTGGCAGACGTTTCACCATTTCATTTTGCACGTTACTTAGATATTGATATTGACGGTATAGGTGTTAGATGTGCCGCCTTTGGATAAACGGGTCTCGGGTTCGATTTCGGGGTCGGACAAGTGTCTTTGTTTAAACCAGAGGCACTTGCTCTGAGTCTGGGCGTATTTTGTGTTCGAGAAAATCATGTTTTCGTTAAAAAAATAAATGTACGCGGGACGTGTAAATGTAACGGGGGAGGTATTCTTACGTGTGGTGACGCATTTAGAAAACATAGTGTCCCCACCCTATTCCATCCTAAAGGTGTCGTAAGAGCCGACAGAAGGAAATGACAAGGCCGAAAACCTAACTACTCGTCTAAGTTCGTTAAGTGCCAGCTATACGATGGTTTAGTAACTAAAAAGTAGATAATAATTATTTACCATTTTCTCACTTCGGCTAGTTACAGTTACTTCAATATTTAGATCATCATTTCAGCCAAAAGACGTCCACTGCTGGACATAGGCCTCCCCCAAGGATCTCCACAAAGGCCGGTCCTGGGCCGCCCGCATCCACTGCTTTCCGGCGACCTTAACCAGGTCGTCGGTCCACCGTGTGGGAGGCCTACCAGCATTGCGCCTTCCGGAACGCGGTCGCCACTCGAGGACTTTTTTGCCCCATCGGGCGTCGGTCCTGCGAGCTATGTGCCCTACCCACTGCCACTTAAGTTTGGCAATCCGGTGGGCTATGTCGGTGACCCTGGTTTGCCTGCGTATCTCCTCATTTCTGATTCGATCTCGCAGGGAAACTCCGAGCATAGCCCTCTCCATTGCCCTTTGGGTGACTTTGAGCCTTCTGATGGAGCCAATATTTAGATATATTGAGGTTATTGGTGTTAACCAACAACCTCAATATTGAATTCTTTGCTTCTTAATCTTTTACACGCAATGCTTTGAGCTATTATAGGATTGCTTGCAAAAAATTGGGTCGCCATAAAAAGTTGTCTGCGTACGTAGATCCTTATGTCAGATCAGCAGACGTGTTTACAGACGATTTTTTGTAACAGTTTACTTTAAGGATGTAATAAATAGCCGATATACTTTTATCGAACTTTTTTACTTTGCGCAGGAACAAAAAAAACACTCATCATTTTTCAACTACCAGAACAGCATTTTTTATGTAAAGCCATTGCATGTCTGATGACTTCGATAATATCTGTCTAAAAAGGTTATTAAAAATAGACACAACTACAGTGTTTCTTGCTGGTTCTCCTCTCTAGGGCAGCATTATTACCTATTGGCAAATTATACATGTATGTTTTCAGTGTGGTGACAGATATAGAATATTATAGTTTCAACACCCCATTCCACCCTGAGACTATCGTAAGAGCCGTCAAATTCCGATAACCTAGCCGTTAGAGAATGAAAAATATGCACGAAATCCTTTGCCTAGAACAACAAGATCAACAAGGCAGCCTACATAATAATTAAGTTGTCATATTGGATTTTAAGCAAGTTTGCTGATAGTTGTTCTAAAACTGTAGATAATTTTATATTGTGTTATCCTATCATATTTCATGTGAAAAAGTAGTAACATAAACTTAAACCTAAAGATACCTGTTATTGGCACTAAGAGTTACATAACAATGTTGTTGTAATAATTAAATTCTGTAGGCCATGATGAATAATGAAAAACATACAGCACTAATCTAAGAAGGGATTATAATACACAAATTATTTCAGTTTGCTCGATTCTGAAGCTCTAACTGTTACAAATGCCAAGCTTAAGCAGCGCCATCTCTGCCATCAATGCAGAAGTAAGTTGTTGTTGAAGCTTCTAATGTGAAGGTGAGCTTATGCTATCATTTTAAATGTTTTAATATTTAGCCATTTTGGTAAGAGATAAGGTTGATTATATGATGTTGTCAGTTATGGCCTTAACGCTAATATAATTTTGAATGTAGAATTAAATCTTGTTAAAGAATTATTAACAAAATTAAACGGTAAAAGTAAATATTATCTTGTTGTGTTGCCCTATAAAGTTATTAAATAGAAATAGTAATTTAAAAAAATATATATACAATTATTCAAAAATATTATGTCAATATCTACAAGAAGACTTTGTCAGGTCAGGTTAAATTTGTTAGCGCTGATTTAAATACGGTTTATGTAACTTCAATGTTAAATTGTTTCAAAATTCTAGCGTTACAGATTTATTAAAGATTTGATTTTGCCGGCAGCGTATTTCACGTCGCGAATTTGACGTTTATTAATTTGATTAGGCGTCACTTTTTATTAAATTATGAACAGACGATGAAAGGAAAACGTGATTTAAGACGTTGATAATGAAATCTTTTGTTTGTTTTAGTTTGGATTTATTTCGACAATGTTGTAGAGTCGTCTGTTTGTAAAGCATTGGGGCAAATTCATAGGACGGTCTTGGAATACACAGTACACCACCCCATTTCGTCCTAAGGGTGTCGTAAGAGCCGACAAAAGGAAATTAAAATGCCGTAACCCTAGCCTCAAGAGAAGGAAGCCAGCCAAGTATCAGTTAGCCGCCTTGGATTCTGTGGAGCGCCGGGCCCACAAGCTCATTGGTGATACGCGGTTGGTACAGGCAAAATTGCAGAGCCTCGAGCACCGACGACCAGTTGCTTGCCTCTGCGTGTTTTATAGGATACATTTCGGTGAGTGTGCGCAGGAAATGCACGATTTAATTCCACCATCCCCTTTCCATCATGGGGCATCCAGGCGTGGGGAGCGACTTCATCCTTAAGCAGTTGAAATTCCACATATTCGCACTAAGCGTTTCGCTTCCTCTTTCTTGATGCGGACTGCTAAGGAGTGAAATTCGCTTCCTACGTCTGTATTTCCAAGTAAATATGACTTGGATGCCTTCAAGTCTGGAGTGAATAGGCTCATACTGTCCCAGCGGGTTACACCGTCGGCCTCATCGTCACTTACCATCAGGTGAGATAGAGGTCAACCACCGGACAGTTGGTAACGATCACTTTTTTTTTTTTTTTGTTTCGCCCGGGGTATAATCCTTTATGGACTATCGCGCGTGTGGGACTCTCCCCCAGAGTGGGGGCCTACCCACTAGACTTCCCCGGGTTGCTCCAACTCGCGTCCTGTTGCGGCATTGTGGGATCTGTACACAGTACCACTGGTAACGATACACTTTTTTTTTTTTTTTTTTGTTTTCGCTGGGGAAATGCTTTATGCATACCACCGCACCCCGGGGGAAAGGTCGGTGATTATGTGGGACTCCGACAAGGGTCGTCTACCCAAGAGTCGTTTACCCACTAAAACCCCAGCGGCATACCCTCACACGACGCGCTTGGGGCGCCACAAGTTCGCGTAAACGCATTCTACTGTGACGCCCCAGCGTGGTGCCCGCAACGCGGGCAAGCGACTATCAGAGAGGGCGTCCCGGTACACTGGGACGCCCTCAGTCATCGAGGCTTTCGTCGGTGGTGGCTCCCCCGAACCACCACCGGCCTCCTAGGCGTGGGCAGAAGGGGCCCGCATCGTCACGAACCCCCCTCCACCCCCGCCTCCGTCCGCGGCGCGGGTCACCCGGAGCTCCCTCCCTTGCGACCCGCCCCGCTGCCCCCTTCTGCGACATCGGCCCCGCAGAAGGAGGCCCGTCAGCCCTCGGGCCGGCGCCAACCAGAGGACACCGGCGCACCGCAGCCGTCCAGGGCCCACAGGGAAACCCTAGGGACAGGGTCCACCGTCTACCCAGGTCCCCGGAGCCCCCGTCCAGGGCTCGCAGCGAGACACTGGGGACAGGGTCCCCGTCTACCCAAGTCCCCGCAGCCCCAATCTACCGCAGCGCACCAGCGATCCGTCCCGCAGCCCCCTTCTGCGACATACGGCCTCGCAGAGGAGGCCCGTCAGCCCTCGGCCGGCGCCAACCCGAGGACGTTGAGTGAGGACTCGGTTTGACGGCCAACTAAGTTGAGCGCCAACCCGAGGACCTCATGGTGCGCCGCAGCGGTTTACGACTCCCAAGGCAGCTCTGAGGACAGAGGAGTCCCCGGAGCCGCAACCCGCCACGACACTGGGTGCCGCTCTTCGTCTCACCTCTCCCCGTGGGCCCGCCCGGCATGGGAGGCCCTGGCCGGTATGGCCCCACGGATCATTGAGGCACTCAAGCCCCCTCACCGCAGCAAGGTGGCAGCACAGTCGAGGGGGTGGTAACGATACCCTAAGCCAACCGGTCTCGCCAGTGTGGCTTAGTAGGCAAATTACCCTCCCTATGATGGGAGGAGGCCCGACTCAGCAGTGGGTCAGTTATGGGCTGAGTATATATCTAACCACTAGACCAACGAGGCAGTCAAATCCTATCCTTGGACATTTCACACAACGCCATCTCGTCCCAAGCTAAGCAACTTAATGCTTGTGTTATGGTGACGAGATGGATGATAAACTACTTAAATACATTTTTTTTTTGTAAATACATACATATTATAGATAGAAAACACCCAGACCGGGACAGGACAAATACTTGTAGGTCGTACAAATATTTCTTCCGTGCGAGGATGGAACCCACGACATGCTGCGCAGCAGTCGATCGCTCAACCACTGCGCCAACCAACTGTTATTTAATGACAATGACAAGTGTTTTATTCATAAGAATGATTCTGACTTTTAGGGACTGTCCATTAATCACGAGAGGTTCGAAAGGGGGAGGGAGGTGTCCGGCAAAAATCACGAAACATCACAGGGGGGGAGGGGCTCACTACACTGAGCCCATTAAATTATGTTTATTTCTGTAAATATATCTTTTAAGGACACTTTTACAAGTCAATGTTTTTACATATATATATTTTAACTAGATGGCTCCGGCATTTCCTAACTGACGACCCCTGAGAAGAAATGCCAACAATACAACAAACACAGAGAATCATGCTCTCTTTTAATGCCCAGACAGTATTTAAAAGCAAATGTGAGTTACAATGCAAGGCAATGTCTGAAAAGGCCTTTTGAAGAAAGAACCATAGTGGCTTTGAGTAGACCAGTCACATCTGACGGCACGCATGCATCAGTCATTGTGTAGCTCGACCCTAATCTAGGGAGCCAAAGAACCCGTCACACTTCGATACCAGATCAGAGTAACATTTGCCTTATAAAAAACTCTCAGAGCCGAGGCATTATATGAGCCACTGCTGTATCGGGCCTTCTCCAGTTATATGAAGGGTAATTAGCCTTTATTTTTTTTTGTTGTCGCTGGGGAAATGCTTTACGCATACCACCGCCCCCTGGGGGATAGGTCGGTGATTATGTGGGACTCCCTGACTCGCTCCGCGGCCTCCTTCTGCGACATGACGTCCTCGCAGAAGGAGGCCACCGCCTCCCATGCCTCCTCGCTGTCGAGAATCCGTCCGATTAGGCTCGACAGCGAGAGGTCTCCTCCGACCTATGCCGCCAGGGCCCGCCTCTCGGTCACCCAGGCAGCACACTCCTCCACCGTGTGGCGCGCCGTGTCGACTGGCGCGCCACACCCGTGGCAAGGGTAATTAGCCTACTGTTACACGCTGGCTAGACGGAATGTTACAGGGTTTCGTATCAAGTTTTCCTTCTCTTGCGACTAGGATATCGACCTTGTTGACCTCACGATGGAATGGGATGGTCACACTACATATTCTAAATCCGCCACCATACGGACATCCGGATCTGATTAAATTCATTATAATTAAAATGGCTTCTCGATACTAACAAAATTTATACTTTATTTAAAAATTTAATAAATTATTCGAAACTAGCGACCCGGCCTGGCTTCGCACGGAGGATATTATCCATGTATTACACATATAAATCTTCCTCTTGAAAGACTCTATCTATTAAAAAACCCGCTTCAAAATCCGATGCGTAGTTTTAAAGATTTAATCATACATAGGGACGGACAGACGACACCGACTTTGTTTTATACTATGTAACTAGCGACCCGCCCCGGCTTCGGACGGCTGAAATTATGTATGTATTATACTTAAAAACCTTCCTCTTGAATCACTCTATGAATTAAAAAAAAACCGCTTCAAAATCCGTTGCGTAGTTTTAAAGATTTAAGCATACATAGGGACGGACAGACGACAGCGATTTTGATTTGATACTATGTAGTAATGATATTGAAAACGATTATTCACACTACATAGGCATGTGTTGCTTAGTCATCTTAATCAGAAGTTGTTTCCGAGGGTTATAGATATTAGTTTATCAACGCTCCTGTTCCCTTAATATATTCAGGGACTATCCCAATATTGGAGTGTCGAATGGTCGAAATATTCCAAACTAAGTTTACCATGCTTGTCGATTACTTACCGATAGAACATATTTATTTAGGACCACCGTATCACTAATACTACTACTCAGTCCATACATAACCCACTGCTGAGTCAGCCCGATTTCATAGGGTATTAACCTACTATGCCAAGTTGGCCAAGCTGGTTGGCACAGGGATTCTACTATGAAAATAAATATCCTTGGACATTTCAAACAACGCCATCTCGTCCCAAGCTAAGCAACTTAATGCTTGTGTTATGGTAACGAGATGGATGATAAACTACTTATATACATATTTTTTTGTAAATACATACATATTATAGATAGAAATGACACCCAGACTCCGAGCCAGTGCCTCTGGTTTAGACAAAGACACTTACCCGACCCCGGAATCGAACCCGGGATCCGTTGAACCCACTGGATTTAGGCCTGCACCAGTTACTTGGAGGTAATTAACCCACTGTGCCACGTTGGCCAGACAGGTTGGCATACGGTTTTGTATCAAGTTCTCTTGATCTACAGAGCTAGCCTTGTAATTTCCTCTTTATATACCAGGTCGCACAGGGGTCGAAATTCGAATTCTGTTAAAGTTAGACATATTGATATGGCACATCCTATCATCATCAATTTCAGCCAATAGACCTCCACTCCTGGACATAGGCCTCCCGCGAAACATAGGCCTCTCTCATAGGCATACGAGTACAATTATTTTTACTATCACTACATAGTATAAAACAAAGTCGCTGTCGTCTGTCCGTCCTTATGTATGCTTAAATCTTTAAAACTACGCATCGGATTTGGAAGCGGTTTTTTTTAATAGACAGAGTGATTCAAGAGGAAAGTTTATATGTATAATACATGCATAATTGCACCCGTCTATAAAATAAAGTCGCTGTCATCTGTCCGTCCCTATGTATGCTTAAATCTTTAAAACTACGCATTGGATTTGGAAGCAGTTTTTTTTAATAGATAGAGTGATTCAAGAGGAAGGTTTATATGTATAATACATGCATAATTGCAACTCTGCGAAGCCGGGGCGGGTCGCTAGTATATGTATAAATTATAAGTGATAATCTGATGATTAGGCTATATTACTGTAAAATTTCATCAAAATCTATTCAGTAGTTGTTGAAACAGTAACAAACATACATTCATACATTATTACAAAGTTTTAAGCTAGTTTTAATATTGTATAGATGAATGAAATATATATGGCCAGACATGATATAGAGATGCCAGCCATCCCCCTCGACCGTGCTGCCACCTTGTTGTTGTGAGAGGCTTGCGTTCTTTTAGGATACGTTGGGGCCCAGCAGGGCCCCCCGTGCCCCTGTGGAGATACAGTCAGGACCCACGGGGCAGCAAGTGCGGGACGGTACACCCCGGGGATGTTTAGTGGGTATGACACCGTCTCCTCACAAAGGCGGAGGGGTCTCCCACACACCCCCTGTTGGCCATCCCCAGGCTGGCAGGGAAAGTCCATAAAGAACTTTACCCCGGGTCAAAAAAAAGGGTCATCCGTGCCGGGCGAGCCCACGGGGTGTCCTCAGAGTTGCCTTGAGAGCCTTAAACTGCCGCGACATAGACATCAGTATCGTATCATATACTGATAACTTCCAAGAATACTTCATGTTTTCCCAAGAAAGCTCAATATCAACAACTTGCGAGAAATATAACAGGTCTATTTTATACCCTCAAGTGCTTTCTAACCGTAGTTTTCTCATTCGATTCCAAGAAGTGCCCCCGGGGGGCGGTCGACACACCTGTGCCCATGTTCAATCAGAATACTCCAATGTTATTTCTGACCCTTTATCGGCCAATACATTATGTATAACCGCAGATTGAGGTTAAATTTAGAGAGGACCGTGGCGAAATTGAATTTTTAGTTGTTTTCTATAGAAATGTAGGTTTTTAGTCCAGTTAATTTAGACATTGAAGGTGCATAAAGTCATTTTAAAGTCATAAAGAAAAATTCATTTTCAGATATTTGATGATTTTTTTTACACACGGGAATGATGGGGAACTTTCAAATATTATTTATAATTATGTTTTGAACAATTTTACTGATTTTCAGCTTGTTGGGACTTTATGTACCTTCACTCTCGTTTTTTGTCTAAATTGACTGGGCTATTTAGTATTTCAAATTTATATGTATTTCTATTCATTGGGCCTTCTCTCATCTCAGTTGTATTTTGAAGTCGGTTAAATAAGTCGGTCCAACACTGTGGTGGGAGGAGGCCCGACTCAGCAGTTAGTCATTTAAGGACTAATAATTAAATATTCACCAGAAGAGACCAAAAGCGAGCCATAGACCTTAGAAAAGCTACAAAATGGGACGACATCCAAGCTAAAATTAAGACATTGAAATGGCGATGGACTGGTCATATGTTAAGGGAAACTCGACCAAAATGGACTAGTGAAGTATCTGCCTGGACCCCGCGGTTTAACACTAAGAGGAGAATAGGAAGACCCCACAAAATGTGGTCTGATGATCTGAAACTCATTGCTATGGCAAAGAATAGCAAAGGATAAAGCAAAATGGAAATCGCTGGAGGAGGCCTTTCTATCAAAGATTGCTGATTGGAGGACTGATGTGTACCACCTAATTTAAAAATGTATATACATTGTATCATGTAAAGACACTGTACCTGTACTCTCTTCAGTAAATAAAGGCTTTGAAATTGAAATTGAATTAAATATTTAAGGGGTGGTAGTAGTAGTAGTCTTTAGGAAAAAACACGTGTTTACCGTTTTTTAAATGTAATTCCGTCATTGTCAGAATAAATAAGATCTAAATCTTGCTGAAACTTGGACGATGAAAGCTGCAGACCGCAGACGCATCGACGCCTTTGAAATTTGGTGCTGGAGAAAGATGCTTCGCTGTCCGAAATGCTGTCCAAGGAATGGACAGCATTTCGGACAAACGTTTCTATATTACACGAGCTCAAGATTTCCTCGCGGCTATCTTCTGAATGCCTACGCAGAGTCCTCCAATACTTCGGTCATATTGCAAGGAAAGATGGTGATAACCTCGAAAGGCTCTTTGTGATCGGCAAAGTAGATGGAAAACGACCCCGAGGACGCAGCCCTACACGTTGGTCCGATCAAATCCGCACCACTCTCAATTCTACGGTCCACAATGCGCTCCACACCGCCAGAAACAGGAACAGATGGAAGAACATCATACAAGAGAAAGTGATGCTGAAGGGTGGTCACGACCCTCAACATTGAGGAATACGACGCAAAGAGAGAAATCTTGCTTTCTAATCTAAATAGTACAGAAGAGTAAATATTTTGTTTTGACAATTTTACACAGTTTTGACAACTAGCCCATAGACACATCTTGACTCAGGAATTGAACCGGAAATCTGTGATCCAAAGGCAGAATGTCAAACCATGAGGCGTATCCCACATCCTTTGTTTCATTTTCTAATATTTAAATTTATTCTAGCGAACCGATCACTATTGTCGGTAGTAGATAACTGACTGACTTTTTACAGGCTCTTCCTTACTTCCAAAATAATTCCAATATAATTTAAGACAATAATTAAAATAGAAGCTTAAATCTGAAGTGGGCACTTCTTAAGATTAGCTCCCAGGAAATGACCCATCATCATCATCATCATTTCAGCCAAAAGACGTCCACTGCTGGACATAGGCCTCCCCCAAGGATCTCCACAAAGGTCGGTCCTGGGCCGCCCGCATCCACTGCTTTCCGGCGACCTAAACCAGGTCGTCGGTCCACCGTGTGGGAGGCCTACCAGCCACTCGAGGACTTTTCTGCCCCATCGGGCGTCGGTCCTGCGAGCTATGTGCCCTGCCCACTGCCACTTAAGTTTGGCAATCCAAATCAACTTATCATTAGCAATCAAATGACCCATAAATTTCACAAAATATTTTAGGTTAAATGTATATTTTTAACGAAACCGCTGCTCTTGATAATACCTGTATCACGAGGACAGTTTACAAACATGAAATTCACGAGTACAAATGACACCCAGACCAAGTGCCTCTGGTTGGCACAAAGACAGATTACAAATCAAACCCTAATCAAGTGCCTCTGGTTTACACGAAGACAGAGTACAACTGACATCCAGAGCAAGTGCCTCTGGTTTACACAAAGACAGAGTACAAATAACACCCAGAGCAAGTGCTTCTGGTTTACGCAAAGACACTTGGCCGGCCCCTGGGAATCGAACCCGAGACCCCGTGATAAGGCAGCGCATCCAACCAACAAGGCAGCAAATTGCCAATAACTCTCATCGTCCTATTTTGAAGTCGGTTAAATATAGCTCTTAACTACAGAATGGTGTCCAACGCCATCGAAATCCAAATCAATCTTAAAGCAGTGAGTGATATCAATCAAAGTATAATCCTTAACACGTTTAATGATCATGTCGCAACTGAACACGCTGCCATCATCAAAATGTACGGCAGTACCAGTTACAAGTTTCCCGGAATTAGAACAAATGGAAGAGCTTAATTGGCCTGTTACAAGAAAAAGAAAAAAAATTATAAGTCGATCGATTAGCTAAACCACTCTCACAGTTAAGTACGGTACCATTGAAAGTAATCAAATGTATCAGTTATCAAAACAACTCTATAAAGTTTCTTTTTCGTAGAGCGGCATAACGAAAGATAGCTTTACAATCGACTATTGAAAAGAATTTGACAGTCGATCCTTTCTGAATAAAGGTGAGTTTTGTTTCATTTTAATTTATTACTACTACTTCACTATCACTATCTACATACTATAAAACAAAGTCGCTGTCGTCTGTCCGTCCCTATGTATGCTTAAATCTTTTAAACTACGCAACGGATTTTGAAGTGGTTTCTCTTAATAGATAGAGTGATTCAGGAGGAAGGTTTATAATGTATAATAAATTCATAATATTGTAGAGATACACTTAAATTTAGAGGTTCAAGATTGCACCCGTGCGAAGCCGGGGCGGGTCGCTAGTAGCCTATAAATAACTTAGTGATGAGTTGGGCCTCCTCCCATTATATGGAGGGTAACTTCTGTGCCACGCTAGCCAGATGAATTTCGTTTCGAGTTTTCCTTCTCTTGCGGCTAGGTTTTCTACCGTGTCATTTCCTTTTGGCCTATATGGTATGACACCATCAGGATGGAATGAATAATATTCTAAATACGTCACCACACTTAAAAGTTTTTTTTTACTCTGGAGGTTATCTATACCTCCAGAGTAAAAAGTCTTACAATATTAGCCAACGCCAGAAGTGCAAACAAAACCAAACGAATGATCATATATCAAAAATTATTTTTCAAATTACTTGTGGTCATCGCTCTTAGATCGCTAATGGCTATATTTCCGTTCCCTTTTGGTATTTGCATATTTGCGAAGAAGAAGTCTGGCCCCCAACTTATGAGGGTAGTTGAACACAGGGACAGCAGTTTATGGCCATCAAAGGGAGAGGCTTTTATTCAGCAGTCTGTGGGTGATATATAGATAGATCCATTTTTATTTTGAATATCTTAATTTATACAAATTACGCGTCACGTTGTTTGTCCACGATGGCACCCTAACTACTTAACCGATTATTTGACAGTCATAATTATATGTTAGCTCGAAACAGTTCTAACAGATGGCGTTATTGTCGACTGGATTGAGTAAGTATTCAATAGATAGCGATAAGTTAAATTAATGTATGTTAATTAATTGAAACAAAACCTTAGCCACAGCATAAATTTCTCATGTTCATACATATCCAGTAACTTTATATCAGTGATAGTTTCCGCGTGATTGATGATGTGACGAATCAGGGCAAGCGACGTTGGATCATCGCACCGGTGATGGATTGCCCCTGGAAACGTCCAAGATGCTTGACTGCTCGGACATCTGATAACATGTTTTGGTGGTGACATTTATTATAAAAAGCTGGTTCGTTGGGAAGCTTATCACCTCAGAACGGCGCAACCAAAATTGATGTTTTTAA
Organism: Clostera curtula; assembly: GCA_905475355.2. Lineage (NCBI taxonomy): Eukaryota > Metazoa > Arthropoda > Insecta > Lepidoptera > Notodontidae > Clostera > Clostera curtula. The sequence goes on along the minus strand of FR997806.1, from coordinate 13,405,190 downwards.
TTAATTATATACATAGCGTCACCACGACAAAGTCGAACTCCTAGCCGCAAGAGAAGGAGCACTTGAAAGAAACCCTGTGCAAACCCATCTGGCCAGCGTGGCTCAGTAGGCTTATAACCCTCCATGTAACTGGAGGAGGCCCGACTCAGCAGTGGGTCATTTGTGGGCTGAGAAGTAAGAAGTAAGAGTTGATAGAGAGAGGCGGTATATAAAAAAAACCAAACACTTTTTATTTACAACCGCAAGCACGCATCTCTCACGTGCCTAAAAAGTTTTCCGAATCCACATCATAAAAAGTAAGTATTCCTAAAAAGCATACTTCATTTACACCTGACTCTGAAGGCCCTGATATCCTAAGTAGTTCGGCAAAGTAATGTCCATACATCATCCAGTGCTGGGACGCGATAGCTCAATAAATGGTCCGGTATTACTCACAATAAGGCAGGAAATTCTACTGGTCCAAATTGTGGCTTCGGGTTAAAGGGTATAACACATTATTCGTTACAAATCGCGCGTTTTATTGAACATCAAAATTAAGATATATGTCTTGCCACATCACCGGAGTGGGGTGTTAACAGCTGCGACACAGTCTAGCACTAATGTAGCTATTTATGGCACATAAATTAATGTATCCCTAGTTTTTAGTTCCGATAAATAAAGAATTTGAATCTACGTTTCAAACTTACTGAGTAACTGGGATTTAAAAGTAGATTCGTAGTTACAGTCTGATAGATGTTCTAACGAAGAAAAACAAAACGCGGTAGTCATTACGCATATTGTGTGAAGCACCTTAACCACCTGAAGGCTCCTATGGAATTTCATAGAAACAGGAGCACAGCATAAACGGACGTCAGTTATACAAACAACGGAACCCGAAATCTGGGACAAAAGTAGCCCTAGGATATCTATACACAAAGCAAATCTATACAGGGTACAATAAAAAGCTATAGCCATGACGAAAGACCGTGACGTGTGGTGACGGATTTAGAATACATAGTGTCATCACCCCATTACAACCTAAGGATGTCGAAAGAGCCGGCAAAAGTAAATGACAAGGCCGATGACGTAGGTGTAAGAGAATGATAACTTGATACAAAACCCTATGCCAGCCAATCTGGCCTGGCGATTGGCTGGTATGGCACATTAGACTCTGGCGTGGCACAGTAGACTAATTACCCTCCATGTAATGGGAGGAATCGAATCAACAGTAGGTAATTTATGGGCTGAGTAGTAAACTTAATGATTATGAATTTAACAATAATATTCATCTATACATATACAAAGTAATATAATTGGAGTGTCTGTGTGTAATAATAAAATAACCACTTTTTACTTAATGCGTAAGTATGACTGTATACACAGAACATAGACCAAAATAACATTTTTTTATTTTTTTGTCTGTCTTTTTGTTTCGGCTATTCTCTGGAACGGCTCGACCGATTTTGACGGGACGTTCACTGATAGATAGCTGATGATATAAGGAGTAACTTAAGCTACTTTTTTAAATAGCTTTGCCCCGCGGGTAACATCGCACCCGTGCGAAGCCGGGACGGGCCGCTAGTTTATTATAAAATATATAACAGTATTATAAAGTATATAACAGATAGTCCTCGAGTGACAACCGCGTTCCGGAAAACGCAGTGCCGATAGACCCTCACACGTTGAACCGATGACCTGTTTAAGGTGGCCGGAAAACGATGGATGCGGGCGGCCCATGATCGGCCTTTCTGAAAATCCTTGGGTAAGGCTTATGGCTGAAATGATGATAATGAATATATATTACTAGCTTTTGCGCGCGGCTTCGCCCGCGTGGGCTTCGAACCCGTGCTTATCTCTATGCATATTTATTATGAACACAAAAGTGGTTATTGTGACTAAACGATTTTAGTTAGATATATGCTCCCGGACCTTTTTACTACGAGTTTGTAGATCTTAATAAGACCTACAAACTCGTAGTACATCATTTTGTTCTATTGTCAATACTTTTTGCAGCGCACGCATAATTAGGTTTTCGATTTTACACCTTGGGTTACAAAATTGCAATTTTCATACGGATCCCTAATTCTTTTGAAAATAAAATATTGCATATAACCTTCCTCGATAAATGGACTATCTAACACTGACAGATTTTTTGAAGTCGGACTTGTAGTTCCGGAGATTAGCGCGTTAAAGATTAGTATAGACATACAGAATAATTACAAAAAAGAGCTACTAAAAATCACATGTAGCAGCGGAACGCCAATTACGATACGGCCTACGTTTTCCAATTCAAATAAATCTTAAAATTTGGTTTTGGGGGTCTAATCAGAGCTAAATACATTATCGGTCCAATAGAAACGTCAACATCACATTGAATATTCATGTCAGGAACTAAATAATGAGACCACAAGTACCTGGGAAAGGTCGCCTATACAAATTTAAAACGTATCGTCTGTAAGCGCTTTAGACCTTTCATTTAAAATCAGACCCAATTGGATTTTCCACAATTCAAAAATGACGAAACATATACATAGTACACATTGCTTATTTAAAGCATTAGGTAATTGGTAAGGTAAAGAAATGCAAAACACATGTAAGGGAATATTAAACCAACTTCAAGTTTGGGTTACTGAACCGATTTCGATATTTTATGGGATATTTCTGGAACTAAACCGGATGAACCAAATAAAATTCCGGTTAGGTTTATAAATTAAAATAACCTTCCAATTGAATTAAGAACCTATCCTACTTTTATAAATTCGTTTAATAGTAAGTTGTCATAGTGTACTGACATTCATTGTTGAACATTGATCTGATTGATATAGAAGTCCAAGGTTAGAATAGAATAGAAAAATGCTTTATTGTATAACCAACTAGTGCGTTCACAATCGTCATCGAATATATCATGTTTTATGGTCGCGGTTTTATGAACGCGGCACCAACCGAGAAATCCGTTTGGTACCATCCTGAGTGTGTCATGAGAGCCGACAAAAGAAAATGTCAAATTCATTAACTGAGCCGCAAGAGAATGAAAACTGGTTACGAAACTCTGTTCCAGCCCATATAGTCGCGTAGCACGGTAGGCTACTTATCTTTCTTGTAGTTGGAGGAGGCCCAACTCAGCAGTTGGTCATAATATGGGCTTTAGTAGTAATAGTTTTCTACCTAAGAAATTTTAAGCAGCTGAATTTCGTTTCTATCTAATACCGATAATATTAAGTTTTTAATAATTTAAATATCAAGACCAAACAGCTATTACCAAACATAAGCTAAGGAAGCACCTACTGAGAGTAGGTTAAATGAAACACCAATGTCCCAGGTGCCAAGGCGCTGGGTACGACAGACGAAAGGAAAAAAAAAGAAGACCAAATAATTACCATTAATTGCTAAAAAGAACACGGATTACAAGTATGTGGTGTTGTAACAAATAATAATAAAAAGAAAATACCGATAATACAACGCCTCGTATCATCGCCCAGGACGATGAAGCTATGAATTGAAAAAATAAAGGTAGCAAATCATGGATTCAACCGGGATTATGGGAATTTACCATTACCATAGCAATCCAAAACTAGTTGATTTACAAAATTGAACAGCCTGACCCACATCAGCACCTTTGCACTATCGCTAGGTAAGCAAGATGTATTCAACACTCTTATGTCGTAGAAAAAAACATAAATTCAACATGTAGAGATCCACCGTCAAGGAAAATGAGGGGTGCAAAACTCGTCTTTCGCGCTAAATTCATATAAAAAACGTGATGTGCGCACCAATCGCTGCACCCATGATTTTACATTGGTACTGGAAGAGACACAAAATTATAAACAAATTTAAAATTGAAAATGGATGTTATCACTCATGCACAGCTACACAATATTAGACCTGACAGATCAAAAACCATTTGTTTTGTTATTTATTATAAAGAATTTCTGAAAACATGGGTTACCGCCTTTGGATCAACGAGTCCCGGGTTGAATGCCGGGGTCGTGTCGTGTGTGTGTCTTTATCTAAACCAGAGGCAATTGCTCGGACTCTGGGTGTCATTTGTGTTCGTGAATTTCATGTTTGTAAACCGCCCCCGCGATACTGGTTCACAACTAGTGCAGGGTTTCGTATCGTTTCTTTAATATATATATATGTATATATAAGGGCGTGGAGTCCCTCCGCGCGGCAGTAGTAAAACTTCGTAATGTGGAAATGAAAATAGGAAGGGGTAGACATTATTTTTAAGTAAAATCATATTGTTTCTATAAGACAAAATTTATTAAGATTGCTTACAATTTCCAATTGATCGCATCTTTTAATCATTTTCGAGTGGAGAAATATCCAAATTTATGAATCTCTTTCTCTCTCCTACTAGACAGTAGGAGAGAGAAAGAGAGTGAGATAAACAAAGGTTTAACACAACCTTGTTGGAAGTCGCACTAAAAGTTTCACTTCAAAAAACATCCAACGTTCCATAATATGACACTGATTATTCATAGCTCTTCTAGTCACTCTATATCACAGTGTTTCACTTTCCCGGCTTCACACTTGATGAATGGCAAAGGTCATTGACAGATACTAGGTACCTTTGAAATTGTAATTTCGGGAGTGCCTGATAACGAAGTGGCGGTTGCCCAATTACGTGTGCAGAATAACAACTGTAATTAGAATTGATCATAGTTGAGCATTTTTAGCTCGACTTAGCCCGCTGGACAGTGGGGAATTCAACTGATCTGGTTAAGCAAGGTGTGGCTGACCCAGTTGTTAAACAGGTCTTCGGTGCGAGGGCTTAAATGTCATTTGAACATCTATGGCGGCGATACACGTGGTTTGTCAAGTGTAAACCGGTAATCAGTTAAACCATAAAACGAAAAATAATCATATAACGAGTTAGGTATAATAAATAATAATAAATAAATATCCTTGGACATTTCACACAACGCCATCTCGTCCCAAGCTAAGCAACGTAATGCTTGTGTTATGGTAACGAGATGGATGGTAAACTACTTATATACATTTTTTTATACATATCTATATTCTAATTAACGTGTCAAGTTGGCATCGACTCCACTGGTAGTTTATCGGTAATTTGTCGTTTTTATGTTTTGCTGAATTGTGCTTACATTGTATGTTATAAAAATGTGCATATAACTTTAATCCAAAAACTAGTAAGACGTCCGATAATAATACATTTTTTCTTCCAACAAATGGTTAGGATCACGTATTTCAAGTTTCTATTGGACCGATGTTTAGGCAACTCATTTTTTTTTATTTAGGTATGTTGCATATAGCTCGCAGGACTGATACCCGACGAGGCAGAAAAATCCTGGAGCTGCGACCGCTTTCCGGTAAGCGCAGTGCTGGTAGGCCTCCCACACAGTGGACCGTCGACCTGGTGAAGGTCACTAGAAAGCGATGGATGCGGGCGGTGCAGGACTGGCCTTAGTGGAAATCGTTGTGGGTGGCCTATGTCCAGCAGTGGACGTCTTTAGAAGGGATGATATTGTGTCAACTAATAACCAGGTGGTCATGCAAATTTTGAGTAACCATTAAAGTGGTTTGGCAACTATTTTACAATACAAGTTATAACCTATAAAATACAAGTAAATGAAAGGTACTATCTTCTCGCCATAAAACAGCACTAACATTAACGCTTAGTAAAATTTATGGGACTAGAAGATGGTTTGTCCATTACCCAAGATTAGGTAGATGTAGAAATTTGCATCGTCGACAGTTTGAAAGCAGTTAATATTATATTATGTTGGATTTTGGACTATCGATAAAGTGGCTGTGCATAGATAGTGAAGTATCTAAGATAGATAATTAGTTAGCCCTTAACTGCACTTCTAGCTTTTACATAAGTTTTCTTTGATACAGTTCTTATTTAAAGAAAATATAGTCAAATCTGTTTTTTTAATAAAAGCTATTACTGCACTAGTACCCCCGAGGCACATTGAAAACTCATTTTAACCGACTTAAAAAAGAGAGGACCTTCTCCATTCGACTATATCTTTTTATGTTTGTTACGTCAGACCTTTCGACTACCCAGTCGATTTTGATTTTTTTTTATATGATAGCTGGCTATTGCTGTGTAGTCCCTTTTGTGTCGGTTCAGTAATTTGCTATTAAACTTGAACTAAGTGAATAAAACCATTTGCCGGAAGGCAGTTTGGGTATTCTTGGACACCTTACTAGTTTTCGGTTCCGAGTAATACGAACAAAAATAAAATCTTGACCAAAATGTACACCGTCTTTAAAAATTCAAGAGCGAATAATAACCATTCAATAAACATTTGAAGTCGCTAGCAAGTTACATTGAAACTGAATTTAAATATGGATATAGGCCCAGGGCGAGCCTCCAAATGGTTATACTTCGCTTTTAAGTTTTTGAAGTCGGTTTAAATTTTCATCAAAAAGTTTTTTTACGCAAATGCGGATAATGACCTCTGCATTAGGCGGATATACCTCGGGGCCCTGTACTACGGGGACACTTTACAAACACAGCTTTCATGACTACCAATGACACCCAGACCCAGCTTAAGTATCTTTGAAAAGTATCCTATTGACAAAAAAACCTAGTGCGGAAAAATTACAAATAGAAAAACACACAAATGCCATCGGTTGAAAATATAATTAAGCTCCAGGTACCCAATTCTAAGATTGAGCAAGCACGGGTTTACTTAAAATACCTACCCAATAAGGAAAGTTATATTACTTTTCTTCGATTCCATCTCAGTCCCTGATTAGCTAAAGATAGGCGGTGCCCATCGTTTAAATCGAGATTTTGTCAATTTCACTTTGGACTTACAAAGTTTCCCCTTGTTACGTGAAGACAATATTTATTTCTGATAAAATGTCAAAGTTAAATAAGATATTTTTAATCTTGAACCATCAAAGTACCTTTTGTAACTTTTTAATCTTGAACCTTTTGAACTTGTGGTGACGGGTTTAGAATGCATAGTATTGTTGCCCCATTACAACCTAAGGGTGTCACTGTACCAAGCCCGGCTTGGTACAGGGCAACCAATGGTACCAAGCGGCTTGGCAAGCCACTTGGTCAACTTGGTACAGCACTTTTGGGTAATTCCCTCTGTTACAGTCCCAACGAAGCCAATGCTGTAGTAGGTCGGTAATGAAAAACCACCGTTATAAGGAAGTCAATAGTAGTCTATTAAGAATATATCCTACGACACTCACAATATTATTTGGGGGAAACCATATCGGCGCCTAAAATACCAGTTAGCGCCATCTATATTACAATATGCGAACTTTATATAATTAGGCTTAGATACCCTCCATCTAACTCAGCAGTGGGTCATCTATGGGCTGAGTAATAGCATTTGTAATACTATTATTTGATTATGGAAATAGGTGCATGCGTAGTAGATGTTGTAAAAATCTTAAGTTGTAAACGCGTGTTGTAAAAGTCAACAAAACCCAGCACGCTTGGTGGTAGGATCTAATGGTCCGCCCGGCTAGCTACCACCCTCACATCTAAGTCCGGCGCCAAGCAGTTTTACTGTTTTCCGTCGTGTGTATGTGGGAGCCGGTGCCTGACTGGGCATTTCATTGAATTGGCTGCTCCATCTTAGACCCTGGCGTTGCTTTCCATCACGCAAGCCTAGCGTTTCAACCGGCATTCAAGTAATTAAAAAAAAAAAACAGTTTATGCCTTGCTTAAAGAACGATTTCAAGATCATACACTAAATTCCAAATTCAAATTCCAAATACTATTGGCAAGTATCAGAACATCACTGAGCTAGAAAGACCGCACTAGTCACGTTCCATTACCGTTAAATTACACCTTAGGTAGCATTAAGCCAGTAAATTTAGACTAGTGACGTGCACAACACCTACGTGCGTTCGGGTAATCGACATATTATTAGCGATTGAATTGATGCACCCTGTTATCACGCTTGATTCGGTTAAATGTATTATCGATTCATAGACAGGTGCGTCTGCTAATATTATGATGGGTAATTGGATTACATTATTGATACAACGAACGTAAAGGATTTATTTGCTAGATATTTTGAGTATACTTGTCTGCGTGGTGACGCATTTAGAATAAACAATGTTATGAACGTATACCGAAGAACGCAAGAGGTAAATCACCTAACCTCAATAGTTTGCGCAAATTTTTCTGTATATAATGTGATGATTCCTGGAAGAGATAGCTTTTTGTGTTAAGACGCCAATTGTATATTTTATATAATTTTGGGGGAGGCCTATGTCTAGCAGTGGACGTCTTTTGGCTGAAATGATGATGATATAATTTCTCCTGTACGCCATGTTTATGTGGCAAATGTGCTAAAGTGTTATCTATCTATTTACCTACAAACCCTGTGCCAAGTGGCAGAGTCAGCTTATTTCCGGATATGAATTGGGAGGAGGCCCGACTCGGTAGTGGGTCACTACGCATTTTTTGAAGCCTGTACCATCAATGTTCTGTAGAAACATCCAGGATTATTTACGAAATTGCGTACCATCAATGTTTTGTAGAAACATCCAGGATTATTTACATAATTTATTAGTAGTTATAACTAGTAAATAGATATACATAATTTTCAACACACACAAATAGTTTTGCCAACATAGTTAAACACTCTAAATGAATATTCCTATAGAAACTTTTTAAGCATCACAATTCATGGAACACAAAAACAGCGAACAAGCACGCGAAGCTTATAAACTTACTCTTTTCGTCGGTGGGTAAAAACGGTCAAAGAATACAAGTACCGCATTGACTATCTTTCTGTTATAGTTTCATCAACACGTATAAACAAATGGCGTATTTAGAAAGCTTTGTCTGATACGCTTAGGACGTGCAATAGACTATTAATAACAGTTTACGTTTGATACCTACGTGTCGGGCTCAGTGCGTCAGATCGTGAGCATTTTCCATGCTCCGTACGTGAGGCTGTTATGAAGGATTATTGATGGTTAGAAGAGATTTTAGCCAATAGAAATAGTGAACATACTTCGTGGCTAATGTTTACTATGTGCTGAAGAACATTATAAAGTCAGAGCTCGTGGCGCCATCTGTTGATAAAATGATGGAACCTATTATATAATTTATGGAGTGAGTTTTACTACATTAATTATCATTTGAACCAATAAAATATCCAGTGCTGACGCCCTGCTTTTAGTACTACTACGATAACCCATAAAATATGTTCAAAAAAACTCAAAAAACTCAAATCATTTATTTCAATTGAACCTATTTACTGGTGTTTTTGAAAAGTCAAAAGTGAAGTTAGGAATCTAGTTGCATGTTCCAAAAAGTAGATCCTATGGAGAAGAACAGGCAAGAAACTCCATGGACACTCTTTTTATCATATTTTCTGTTACAAGCATCTGATTGGGTTACATTGATTTCGTGTTTATTTATAGTAAGCTAAGATGTGAGGACAATGTAACATATTGCACAACAGAAGTGTCCAGGAGATCAATATAAAGCTATGTAGGTATGTTAATAGCAGTTAAGGGATGACTGGCCCCAACTGGCGGCACCCGATCACGAGCATGACGCATGTGCCAGCCATCCCCCAGCTCAACCATATTTTAGGGAACCGAAGGACCCGTATGTGAGTCTATTGTGCCACGTGGGCCAGATCGGTTGGTACTGCCGGGTGCTCACGGCAGGACGTCGAGTGCTCGTAAGGAGCCTGAGGAGAGGAGGGGGGCCTCCTCGTCTGCGGCGGCGTGGTTCTGCATCAGATCCCACAATGCCGCAACAGGACGCGAGTTGGAACACCCCGGGGAGGTTTAGTGGGTAGGCCCCTACTATGGGAGAGAGTCCCACACTCCCCTCGCTGGCCATCCCCGTGGCCGGCGAGGAAGTCCATAAAGGATTTTACACCGGGCGAACAAAAAAAAAGGGTTTCGTTTCAAGCTGTCTTTCTCTTGCCTCTATTTTTTTGCCCTTGTCTATTTCCTTTTGTTGGCTCTTACTCCAAAAAGCCAATAAAAGGATGGGATGGGTACCTTCAGGATGAAATGGGGGAATAATATGTATTTTAAACCCGTCACCACATGGAATTCTTTTAAATGCCTGCGTTAAAATGGAGGGAAACAAGACTTCTTTTTTTACGTTGGACATCCTCATGGATACCCTACCGCTAAACGACAGGCGGGTTATGTGGGACTCCGGGGCGCGGAAAGATATTGCGCCCCAAGCTACCCACTAAAACCAACGGTGTCCGAAACGGGGCCACGGGTTTCACTCCCCAATGGGGAAAATGCTCCGCGACCCTGATGAGGCCTTGGTCCGCTTGTACAAACGGGCCTCACGCTTTGATGGGGAGCTTTGGATGGTCTCAAACCCATCGAGAGGCACGTACGGGACTTTGCACGTGCCGGATGAAGCGGCGCCCGATCCACACGGCACTTGGTTGTGGCGGCAGCCCTGACCCCCACGCCTGGCTGCACCTCCGCTGCTAGAGGTGACAACCTTGGCCAAGGAAATAAACCTACCGTGCCACGCTGCCCAGACGTGCTGCTACAAAGTTTCTTGTTATGTTTTTCTTATCTTGCGCCTAGATTTCTTTACCTTATCGTTTCCGTTTGTCGGTTTCTACGACACCCTCGAGATTCGACATTATGTATTACTAGCTGACCCGGCGAACTTTGTTCCGCATTATATATATTTAAAACAAAAAGAAAGTTGGACATAGGATACCTGAGATTTTTATCCCGGCCGTATAAAACCTTTTTTTTTTTTTTTTTTTTTGTTTTCGCTGGGGAAATGCTTTATGCATACCACCGCACCCCGGGGGAAAGGTCGGTGATTATGTGGGACTCCGACAAGGGTCGTCTACCCAGTCGTTTACCCACTAAAACCCCAGCGGCATACCCACACACGACGCGCTTGGGGCGCCACAAGTTCGCGTAGACGCATTCTACTGTGACGCCCCAGCGTGGTGCCCGCAACGCGGGCAAGCGACTATCAGGGAGGGCGTCCCGGTACACTGGGACGCCCTCAGTCATCGAGGCTTTCGTCGGTGGTGGCTCCCCCGAACCACCACCGGCCTCCTAGGCGAGGGCAGAAGCGGCCCACACCGTCACGAACCACCCTCCACCCCTGCCTCCGTCCGCGGCGCGGGTCACCCGGAGCTCCCTCCCTGGCGACCCGCCCCGCTGCCCCCTTCTGCGACATCGGCCCCGCAGAAGGAGGCCCGTCAGCCCTCGGGTTTTCGACAACCCAAGGGCGTTGAGTGAGGACTCGGTTTGACGGCCAACTAAGTTGAGCGCCAACCCGAGGACCTCATGGTGCGCCGCAGCGGTTTACGACTCGCAAGGCAGCTCTGAGGACAGAGGAGTCCCCGGAGCCGCAACCCGCCACGACGCTGGGTGCCGCTCTTCGTCTCACCTCTCCCCGTGGGCCCGCCCGGCATGGGAGGCCCTGGCCGGTATGGCCCCACGGATCATTGAGGCACTCAAGCCCCCCTCACCACAGCAAGGTGGCAGCACAGTCGAGGGGGGGCCGTATAAAACCTACTTTAACAAAACGCAACTGACAGCGAAACGTTATGTTGTCTATAGTTTAATATGGTCGAAAATTAGACAATTAGAAATTTTGAATTCGACTTGTTTTTAATTTTGTAATTCACATAATGTTGTAATCTTTATAACTTGTAGCCTATGTGTTATTCTGATGTATAAGCTATATTATTGTAAAGTTTCATTAAAATCCATTCAGTAGTTTTTACGTGAAAGAGTAACAATTGTAAGGTATTTAGAATATAAGACAGCACTAGTTTTAGGGAACATCCCTAGGGGTGTAGCGACGGGAGCCCTCGGTGGAGGAGATGGAGAACCACGTTGCACAAGAATTGATCCTCTGTAATTGATCTAAGAACAATTTGTAAACTAAGTAAATAAAATAAAATATAACCAACAACGAGACCATCATTACATGGCGCAGTCGGTAGGATCAAATTAATTAAAGAAGAGGAAAAGCTTAACATATAAAACATGGATTATCTGCGTCAGCCTCCGCCATTACTGTTGGCGTCAGGTAATATAAAAGAAAATTTCAGAAAATTTATACAAAAATTCATGTTTTACTACAAAGCGGCAGGTAAAAGCAGCAAAAATATGACGGAAGAGGAAAGAATAGCATTGTTATTGCATGTTATGGGAGACGAGGCCATTGAAGTATATAACACGTTTGATATTGGAAAATCGGCAACTATGCAGGATATAATTGACCGATTTGAAAATTATTGTACCCCGTTGAAGAATGAAACTATGTCGAGACATATATTTTTTCAGAGGGAACAAAAGGAATCTGAAACCTTTGGGGAATTTCTCACTGCCTTAAAAACATTGGCAAGTGACTGTGAGTTTGGCACCCTTAAAGATAGTTTAATACGGGATCAAATAATAAGGGGCATTCAAAATATGAAACTAAAGGAGAGGTTGCTCAAGGAGCCTGATTTAGATATGAAACGGTGTGTGGACTTATGCAAAGCGGCAGAAACTGCTTCAAACAACCTTAAGAGCTTGACCGAAAGCAGCTATGTAAACCGAGTGCAACAGCAGCAAACTCAACAAAAAAACAATAGGCAGGAAAAAAGTAAACAGGACATAGACAAAACATATAAGAAGAAAACCTGTACTAGGTGTGGATATGAACATGGCTTTAAGTGTCCAGCATATGGACAAAGGTGTGCAAAATGTAAGAAAATGGGTCACTATGCAAAGATGTGTATGTCAGTGAAAATGATAAGTAAACAAGAGGACAGTGAAGAAAATGAAAGTTTTGTGTTGGGATCAATAAATGTAAACGAAATAAAGGATAAGTCTCAGTATGAATGTTTGGAAATAAATAACAGGTTAGTAAACTTTAGAATTGACACAGGAAGTGATTGTGATGTTTTACCCTTTAAAATTGTAGAAATACTTAAATTAAAACATAAGATTGACAGATCTAACTGTAATTTGTACAACTATGACGGATCACCATTGAAATGCATAGGAAAAATCAAAATAGTCTGTAAACTGGTTAATGGGAAAAGTATACCTTTGATATTTCAAGTTATAGATTATATAGGAGTATGTCCAGTCTTAGGAGATAAAACAGTGAAAAATCTAGGTCTAATAGAAAGGAAATATTTGAAAAAAATAGATATAAAAAAACAATATGAAGAAATTATTGAGAAATATAGGGACAGTATATTTAATGAAAATAAATTAGGATTGTTAAAGAATTTTGAGTATGACATTAAATTATTTGAAGATAGTGAAGGCAAAATAGCACAACCACGTAGTGTACCATTAAAATTGCATGAACCACTGAAGTTAGAGTTAGAAAACATGGAAAAAAATAAGATTATAGAAAAAATTACTGAACCGACTGATTTTGTTAGCAATATTGTGATAGTAAGAAAACCCAATGGTAAAATAAGAGTATGCTTAGATCCAAGTAATTTAAACAAATATATAAAAAGAGAACATTTTAAACTTCCCACTTTTGAGGAAGTAGCTTCAAAAATGGCAGGTGCGAAAGTTTTCTCAAAATTAGATGCATCTACTGCATTTTTTCATATTAAATTAACTGATAATAGTTCTAAGCTGTGCACATTTACTACACCGTTTGGTAGGTATTGTTTTAAGAGATTACCGTATGGTCTATCATCTGCACCTGAAATTTTTCACAGACAATATAGTGAAATATTCCAAAACATTATTGGATGTGAAGTGTTTGTCGATGACGTAATAATCCATGCTAAAAATCAGTTGGATCATGACAAAATATTAGAAAAAGTTTTAAAGGTAGCTGAAGATAATGGCATACAATTTAATTTAGATAAATGCCAATTTGGAATTCCAGAAATTATCTATTTAGGACATGTACTGAGCGGTGAAGGTATAAAACCAGATCAGAGAAAGGTAGAGTCAATTTTAAACTTGGAAAAACCAAAAAATATTAAAGATTTACAAAGGCTATTAGGAATGATAACATTTGTCAAAATTTATACCTTCAATGTCTCAAGTCTGTAACCCATTAAGAGAGTTAGTCAAAAAAGGGAGAGAATGGAAATGGAACAGAGAACAAGATGATGCATTTGATGAATTAAAAAACATTTTAATGTCCCAACCAGTTTTGCAATTTTATGACTCCAAGAAACCTTGTAAAATATCAGTCGATGCATCTAAAGATGCTCTGGGGGCAGTTTTGTTACAAAATAACTTGCCAGTGGGGTATGCATCTAAAGCTTTGACGAACACTCAAAAAGCATATGCACAAATAGAAAAAGAAATGTTAGCCATTGTATTTGGATGCATACGATTCCACCAGTACATTTATGGAATGACTGTAGAAGTAGAGAGTGATCACAAACCTCTAGAGGTGATATTTAAAAAACCCCTGTGTGAAATACCTTTAAGACTACAAAGAATGAGATTGCAAATACAAAAATATGACATAAAGGTTAGATATAGACCTGGTAAAACATTGTTATTGGCAGATTCACTATCAAGAGATGTTAAAAATAATAAAGATGACAATAGCATCATAGAAGAATTATATGAATCTCAAGTGTGTTTAGTAAAATGTAATGTATCAATTTCAGACCATAAGTATGGAATATTTAAGGAAGAAACAAATAAAGATGAAGAACTGAAGATGTTAAAACAGTATATTTAGGAGGGATGGCCACAAAATGTAAATAATATACCCCATACGGTGAGGCCATACTATACATGTAGAGGAGAACTGTTTATTTATGATGGCCTGGTATTTAAAAACAACTGTATTATAGTACCAAAAACTCTAAGACAAGATATGTTATCTAAAGTTCATTATAACCACATAGGAGTTGAAAAATGCAAAAATAGGGCTAGGCAATGTATCTACTGGCCTAATATGTCAAAAGATATTGAAAATAAGGTGTTGTCATGTAGTACCTGTGATAGATTTAAGAATAAAAACTGTAAGGAACCAATGACAATTAGAGAAATGCCTGATAAACCATGGTCTCTGTTAGCTACTGATGTTTTCCATTATAATGATAAAAATTATTTAATTGTTGTGGACTATTTTAGTAAATATTTTGAGATTAAACAATTAGAAAATTTAACACCAGAATGTACCATAGAAACACTAAAGTCTGTATTTAGTAGACATGGAATACCTGATAAACTATATTCTGATAATGGGACAAATTACTCTAGCTATAAATTCAAAGATTTTTGCAGTAGCTGGAATTTCATTCATGTGACAAGCAGTCCACTACATGCACAATCTAATGGTCTTGCTGAGAGATATATTCAAACTGTTAAAAATATATTTAAAAAAGCTGATTTTGAGGGAAAAGATAAGTATTTGGCATTATTAGAATATAGGGCAACACCAATTTCAAGTTTAAATTTTAAGACTCCCTCTGAATTATTGATGGGAAGAAAAATTCAAGGTTTACTACCAAATATAGTTACTGTTAATGGTTGTGAAAATAAAAACATACAAACTAGGTTATATGAAAATTCCAATAATCAAAAACAATATTATGATAGAAATGTTAAAAAACTAAAAGATTTAGAAATGGGTCAAAAGGTAATAGTGACAACTGGTAATAAAAAACCATTAGTATATGCAGAGGTGTTGACTCAATGTGAGAGACCTAATTCTTATAAATTGTTAACCGAAAATGGAACTATTATTGACAGGAATAGAAAACATCTAATCGAGAGTAAAAATGATAAGAAAATGATTGTTGAACAAGAAGAGGAAGTAGATATAGATAATGAAAATGTGGAAATGTATCATGGTAAAGAAAACTTAGACTTTACTATTAATGATAATAATGTTAAGTGTGCCGATGGAAATGATTTAACAACAGTTGTAGAGCAGGAAACTGTAGCAAGGAGCCGATCAGGTAGAGAATTAAAAAAACCAAGTTATTTAAAAGATTATGTTTAATTTTATTAAGTTTCAAAGAAAGGGAGATGTAAGGTATTTAGAATATAAGACAGCACTAGTTTTAGGGAACATCCCTAGGGGTGTAGCGACGGGAGCCCTCGGTGGAGGAGATGGAGAACCACGTTGCACAAGAATTGATCCTCTGTAATTGATCTAAGAACAATTTGTAAACTAAGTAAATAAAATAAAATATAACCAACAACGAGACCATCATTACAACAAACATCCATCCATCCATCCATCCATCCATCCACCCATCCATCCATCCATACTTACAAACTTACACGTTTATAATATTAGTAAGATAAGTCCTTCAGCATAGAGTCGGACCTACTAATACAATAAACGCGAAAGTTTTAAAGAATGTATTTTTGTTACTCTTTCACGCAAAAAATACTAAATGGATTTTTTTTTAATCTTTATTTTTGAAGGACTTTTATTCTGACCAACACGTCAGTCCAATGGATCTTCATAAGACTTTACAATATCATGGATCGCGCAGGGTATAGCTAGTCTATATAAATAAAAATGAATTGCTGTTCGTTAGTCTCACTAAAACTCGAGAACGGCTGGACCAATTTGGCTAATTTTGGTCTCGAAATGTTCGTGGAAGTCCATGCATTATTTTTGTTCGAATTAAGGTTTGCAGATATTTTAATAAAGTTGAAACGGCGGCACTAAGTTTGCTGGGTCAGCTAGTAATATAATATATAAAGATATTTATGTATATCTATAACAGATTATTGTATTCTTCATAAATACCAGTTCGATGTCGGGGCGGGCCTCTAGTGGGTACACAGTATTTACATCTTTTGAACATTATATCAAATAGTGCTACTGCCACTGGCGAATACAGAATTGATAGTAGACCATTATAGTTGGTTCACTAGAATTGGTATGATTTTCTTAGGTTCATGTATTACTTCGCTATGTATATTATGTGTGATGACGGATTTAGAATACATAGTGTCACCACCTCATTCCACCCTGAGGGTATCGTAAGAGCCAACAAAAGGAAATGACAAGGCCGAAAACCTAGCCGCAAGGGAAGGAAACCTTGATACGAAACCCTGTGCCAACCCGCCCGGCCAGCGTGGCACAGTAGGTCAATGACCCTCCCTGTGATGGGAGGAGGCCCGACTCAGCAGTGGGTTATTTATGGGCTGAGTAGTTGTAGTAGTAGTAGAAGCCCATAGTCCGGCTTGTCGCCAGTGGCAGGGTATATGCGGATTTATAACGTAAAAAATGGTTAACATGACTTGAATTTGTGTGGTCGTCAATTTAGGTTGTTGGCAACATTTTAGTTAAACTACAAGACTTCCTTTTAGTAGGTAACTATTAACGTAACCTACTTTGCACGACATATACTATTCTAAAAAGATAAGATCCATAAAACTATCAGAGATTCCATATTACATTGTTGAGGAAATAATAGTACCTATAGAAGTTGAATCAGAAGATAGATTACTGCACAAGTGCGCTGTCGTCGTTGTCATTTCAGCCCATCAATGACCCACTTCTGAGTCGCGTAGCAGAAAAGCCGATGGGGCTGAAAAGTCCTAGAATGGGTACCGCGTTCCGGAAAGCGTAGTGCTGGTAGGCCTCCCACACGGTGGACCGATGACCTGATTAAGGTCGCCGGAAAACGATGGATGCGGGCGGCCCAGGACCGGCGGCATTTGTGGAAATCCTTGGGGGAGGCCTATGTCCAGCAGTGGACGTCTTTTGGGTGAAATGATGATGGTGATGACTGAGTCGGGCCACCTCCAAATTCATGGTGAGAAGTTGGCATACTGTGCCACGCTGGCAAGACGGGTTAGCACAGGGTTTGTATCAAGTTTTCCTTCTCATACGGCTAGGTGATCTGCCTCTTACGATCCTTTAGTCGCCTCTTACGACACCCTCAGGATAGTGTGGGTTGGTGACATTGTGTATTCTAAATTCGTCACTGTACTGTTAGTCCATTGAAAAGTTACATTTGGGTTGCGTTTCTTAGAGGACTCAATTTTATTTTTTTGTTGTGTAGGGGGGGCAAGTGTAAAGCTAAAACCAAGTTTGTGGGGTCGCCACACTTGTCCCACGGCCGCCATCTTGAAAAAAAACGCGTCTCCAGACTCTACCTCGTGGGTGGTGGGGATAAGAGTCAATAACTAATTATTAATAATATTGCAAAATTACTAATTATAAGAATTATAATAACAAAATAAAAAAAATTACTGATGACACATTATTATTACCCACGTATAATACATATATGTACCTATAGTTAAGAGTACTGAAAAATAGTACTCACTTCGGAGCGCTGTAAAACCTTAGCTATTAATGTAAAAATGTTGCCTATAAAAGTTGTTCCTTAAAAAACGATCAACAAAAATGGTCCGATATAATTTTTTCGTAAAATGATAAAAAAAAAGTTATATCGCGAAATATTTTTTTTCTCGAATTTCTGAACATTTTTGCTTATAACTTTTTTATTTATAGTTAAGTACTGGACCAAAGTTATAGAAAATTTAATTTGCAACGAAAAATGTTAACAATTTTTTTTTATCAGATAAATAGTTTAAGAAGTATATCGTAAAAACCGTTTCAACCCCTATTTTCAAGATGGCGAGGTCAAGGGTGGAGACCCCACAAACTTAGTTTTAGCTTTACACTTAACCCCTACACATTAAAAAAATAAAATTGCGTCCTCTAAAAAACGCAAGGTAAGGCCTAAAAAATGTAACATTTCAATGGACTATGTACTCTCTGTCACTGTACTCAATGCACTGTACTTGCAACAAAATATCTCGAACGTTCTGGAAACTTTTTCCGAATCTTTCCCAATTCCCACCACGTCCAGTCTCCGAACGAAGTCTTAAGTCTTCTCGAAAGTTCGCAAACTTGCCTGCCATCTGACGACTTTTTGGAAAAATATGAAGTCTCTAGATTAGTATTAAGGTGCAATTTAACTTTGATCTTTCTGATTACTTTAAGTTTCTAGTTAGGAAAACATGTACCAATACTGTATACTTCTTCACGCCCCTCATTTGTTTTATATGCTGCACGCAAATATCTACGGACTGCAATGTCAAGGTTTGATATTCCTATAGTTATTACACAATATAGATAGATAGATAACACTTTATTGCACATTTGCGACATAAACATAGCTTACAGGAAAAATTATATAAAGCACATACAATTGGCGGCCTTATCACTAAAAAGCAACAATATTACTCACACACGCAATAAATCCGTTAAAAAGTGTTTAATTTCAATGTGTAATAATCGCAAAAACCTAAGGCAATATTATGGTATCACTATCCTAAACCATCTCCGATATAATCCTACCTACTTAAAACTTAATAATGTTTTTTATATTATGATTGACTATTTACTATCAAAAGAAAACTGTATTAGTTTCAGTGAAAAAATAACTAATAAATAAATATCCTTGGACATTTCACACAACGCCATCTCGTCCCAAGCTAAGCAACTTAATGCTTGTGTTATGGTAACGAGATGGATGATAAACTACTTATATATTTTTTTTTTTGTAAATACTTACATATTATATATAGAAATGACAACCACTAGACCAACGAGGCAGTCAAACTTCTACTAATATTACTACTCAGCCCATAAATGACCCACTGATGAGATGGGCCTACTCCCATTACATGGAGGGTAATATTGTTGTTTTGTCTTTTTTTAAATGAACTGTAATTGTTGCTAATTAATTATTATAAGTACTACTAGTACTCTACTCAGTCCATAGATCACCCGCTGTTGAGTTAAAACATTCACCGCCTTATTACAAAACAGGTAACAAAGGATGGTACCATATTTTAATCAACTTTAAACGTCAGTCATGGATTTTATTGTTGTTTTGTCTTTTTTTTAAATGAACTGTAATTGTTGCTAATTAATTATTATAAGTACTACTAGTACTCTACTCAGTCCATAGATCACCCGCTGTTGAGTTAAAACATTCACCGCCTTATTACAAAACAGGTAACAAAGGATGGTACCATATTTTAATCAACTTTAAACGTCAGTCATGGATTTTATTGTTGTTTTGTCTTTTTTTTAAATGAACTGTAATTGTTGCTAATTAATTATTATAAGTACTACTAGTACTCTACTCAGTCCATAGATCACCCGCTGTTGAGTTAAAACATTCACCGCCTTATTACAAAACAGGTAACAAAGGATGGTACCATATTTTAATCAACTTTAAACGTCAGTCATGGATTTTATTGTTGTTTTGTCTTTTTTTTAAATGAACTGTAATTGTTGCTAATTAATTATTATAAGTACTACTAGTACTCTACTCAGTCCATAGATCACCCGCTGTTGAGTTAAAACATTCACCGCCTTATTACAAAACAGGTAACAAAGGATGGTACCATATTTTAATCAACTTTAAACGTCAGTCATGGATTTTATTGTTGTTTTGTCTTTTTTTTAAATGAACTGTAATTGTTGCTAATTAATTATTATAAGTACTACTAGTACTCTACTCAGTCCATAGATCACCCGCTGTTGAGTCAGTCGACACCACACTGCCACGCTATCCGGTTGGTATTGGGAGTGGGTTCAAGTTTTCCTTCTCTTACGGCTAGATTATTTGCCTTGTCATTTCCTTTTGTCGGCCGTTATGACACCCCCTTAGAATCGAACGGGGTGGTGACACTATCTTACTAATATTATAAACGTGAAAGTTTGTAAGTATGGATGGATGGATGGATGTTTTGTTACTCTTTCACGTAAAAACTACTGAATGGATTTTAATGAAACTTTACAATAATATAGCTTATACATCAGAATAACACATAGGCTACAAGTTATAAAGATATTATGTGAATTACAACAATATAAACAAGTCGAATTCAAAATTTCTAATTGTCAAATTTTCGACCTTATTAAACTATAGACAACATAACGTTTCGCTGTCAGTTGCGTTTTGTTAAAGTAGGTTTTATACGGACGGGATAAAAATCTCAGGTATCCTATGTCCAACTTTCTTTTTGTTTTAAATATATATAATGCGGAACAAAGTTCGCCGGGTCAGCTAGTGGAATATATATTCTAAATCTTTCTCCATACGGAAAGAAAAATGCATAAATATTTTTACTTTATTGTCCTCTTCAAACAAAACGTCCACTTCACTTATTTAAAAAAAAGCAACGAGTAACTTGAACCTTACCAACTAATATACAAATTCGGAAGAATTTACATTAATGACTTATATTTTTTTCAATATTTTGAATAAAAGTTGACATGCGGGGAATACCAAGAAAAGTGCTCAACGCCACTGAACAAGTGTTCACTTCAAATAACTACTATGCTGCTCATGTTTGAACAATCTTCTTTCTCCAGAAGGAAGAAGCCTGTTGCTATCACATTGTACAACAACGCCTTCTGAACATTTATTTGAAATCAAATCATCATCACTACATAGTATAAAACAAAGTCGCATTCTTCTGTCCGTCCCTATGTATGCATAAATCTTTAAAACTACGCAACGGATTTTGAAGCGGTTTTTTTTAATAGATAGAGAGATTCAAGGGCAAGGTTTATATGTATAACCCACCCCCGCTTTGCACGGGCGAAGCCGGGGCGGGCCACTAGTACTATATGAAACTTCACTTCTCACAACAATGCCCGACTTTTGCTTTCGTAGCGTTCCTCTTCGGGAATCGTTTTGTTTGCACTAAATGTCGTTATTCTGTGATTTACCGTTATAGGCCCCATTTGTTTCTTCACTACGTATGTAAATCCCGCAAAGGATTACTTATACCAATAGAAATGCGTGCTTTGAATACTGCTTCCTTTTTACGTTCTACAGTTTTGGTAAAAGGGTCCCATAGTTTACTAGGAATTCTTTGTGACGTGCGCTGTAGTTGGTTCCACGAAAACAACGGCTGGTTCTTGAGAAGGCAGCCGGTGAAAGATTTGAAAGAAGAAGAGATTTATTTGAGAGGCAATTTGATTATGAAAAAATTTATTGACCGTGTTATATAAGAAACTAGTGGCCCGCCCCGGCTTCGCCCGTGCATAGCGGGGGTGCGTTATACATAAAAACGATCCCCTTGAATCTCTCTATCTATTAAAAAAAACCGCTTCAAAATCCGTTGCGTAGTTTTAATGATTTATGCATACATAGGGACGGACAGAAGAATGCGACTTTGTTTTATACTATGTAGTGATTAGACGTTGCTAGTAGGGTTGCCAACTATATTGTTTTTCACTAAATTATACTTTTTACTGTTGAACAAAAATAAAGTATACAAAATACTGTTTTCAGCATCAAAATGTAAACACATTAGTAAGTGTTATACTTAGACGATCTCGTGCAGACCGCATCCACCGACTCCCAGCGACCTTCACAAGGTCGTCCGTCCACCTAGTCGGGGGTCATCCAACGCTTCTCTTTTCTTTCACTGTGGAAATCTATGGGGGAGGCCTATGTTCAGCAGTGGATTTCTGTAGCTGATAGATAGATAGATAGATAATACTAGGCGCTCACACAATTTTTTCAGTAATTAATGAGTAAGTGGGGGAGGATAGAAAATACCATTTATTAATTCAATAAAAACACAGTTATAGTTGTGGTGAGGAATATGAAGTTTTTAAAAAAGATTGTAAATTAGTAAGTTGTGCGAGAAACTATAATAATAATGTATTTAAAACAATTTTAGATAAATAAATAAATCTAAAATACTGTTTGATATTCTTGATAGACCTCAATATACGTTATTTCTTGCAAAAAAAGTGGGTAACCCTAGTTGCTGGGGAATTAAAACATTCACCGCCTCATTACAAAACAGGTAACAAAGATAGTACCATATTTCAATCAACTTTAAACGTCAGTCATGTATTGCTGTTTTGTCTTTTTTTTTAAATGAACTGTAATTGTTACCCCTCCATCAACTAATTATTATAAGTACTACTACTACTCAGCCCATAGATCACCCACTGTTAAGTCAGGCCTCCTCCAGTTACATGGCCTACTGTTCCACGCTGGCCGGACGGGTTGGCACAGGGTTTTATATCAAGTTTTCTTTCTCTTGCAGCTGGGTTTTCGGCCTTATCATTTACTTCTGTCTGCTCTTACGACACCCTCAGAATGGAAAGGGGTGGTGACACTGTGTATTCTAAATCCATCATAACATGGACCAACTGCAACGATTCAAATGAGTAAAACATTTTTATAATGTTTAGATATCAATCAGGGAGGAACCAAGACTTTTAAGCCAGTTCACACTTGGCCGTTTTAGAGGATGTCATGTGAATTTGGGTGTTTAGGGTTATTTGTTCTATCCGATCCCTTTTACGCTCGGCTATGGGTAAATGTTTTTCTATCTGATTTTATAAGATACAAAAGGCGCCAATACGTTACTTGCATTATGTATAACGTCAGCTGTATTTTGACCTACTTCATAAGATTGAAGAGATACTCACTTCGACTGTATGTTGTTTTTTAAAATAACATTGTCTAAAAGCGTTGACAAAACATCGGGAAGGTACCTATTTATCATTTTTTTCTGTATATTCTATATTCGTACATTTTTACATAATATTTATAAAAAATATTTTATTTTTAAATATTATATAAATATCCTTGGACATTTCACACAACGCCATCTCGTCCCAAGCTAAGCAACTTAATGCTTGTGTAATGGTAACGAGATGGATGATAAACTACTTAAACACCCAGACCCGGAACAAATACTTGTAGACTTGTAGGTCGTACAAATATAGTCACCTAGTGGTTAGTTCTGCAAAGAGAGGAACCGCCTAACAATACGCAGCAAAACTGCCTTTTGTGTCAGACGCTTAACCCAACCGGATATATAAGTTGATTTCATTGATTAGATGTTCATCAAAACTTTTTGAAATCAAACTGTGCACTGATACAACGATCGGAATAATACTGGTTAACTGAACATTCCACATGGCGGTCACCTCATGGGCCAGATTTAAATATTTAATTATTTTTCCGCCTTCACGACGTTCTCATCATGTGGAACGGTGATGTCAACCAGCTTTACGCCGCATGTAGACCGATCTATTGTAACAATTTCAGGTTTATTGGCAGCAATATACCTGTCAGTTATAATAGATCGGTCCCAGTAGAGTGTGACATGATCATTTTCGGTTGAGGCTGATACTGGTAATATGGAACTTCAGTATTCAGAAGGTCATATTTAAAGGCAATTTGTTGATGGAAAATTCAGGCTACTTGGTTGTGTCTATGCAAGTACTCCCCGTTGCCAAGACGAGAACAACCGGAGACGATATGTCTGATAGATTCACCAGGACGGTGGCATGCCCGACAAATTTCAACCGAGCCGTCCTACAGAATATGCCTCCGGTAGTTGTTCGTCATGATAACTTCGTCCATAATTGCAAAGATAAATCCTTCAGTTTCCCCAAAAAAGTTACCGAAGCGTAACCAGGACACGGGTGGGAGTTGGTCCACATCAGATCCCCTGAGAGCCCGGTGGAACCTGGCGGGTAACTCCTTGCCTTTCCATATATTATGGTCGTGCGATACAAAATACTCATTGCCTTCGGCTTCCTCCAATTCTCGGTAGAGACAGAAAAAAGTAATAATGCATATCCCAGAAGTGCAAGTATGCATATCCCAGATGACTAATTCTATGTCCTCCCAATGCATTATATTAGTGAAGCAGATGTAGCGTTGACTTATTTTCTCCACAGGTTCTGCAGATCAGTTACTGTTCAGCCCTATTTCGAGGAGGTGTTCGTTGGTCGCTAGTGGGTTCGCAAAGATTAGTAGATATTTGTTACTTGTGTTAGGGCCTAAAAAGTTAATAATTCTTAATCACATTCATATTTATTATGCACTCAAGCGTTGAATTGTTTTAGTTCAAAGTTGCTAAATTAAGCCTTTGTCCGTTACTTTATTTTTTACTAGCTACCCGCCCCGTCTTCGCATGGGTGCAATGATGAACATCAAAATTTATAATAGTATGTATAAGTATGTATTTACAAAAAAAAAATGTCTATAAGTAGTTTATCATCCATCTCGTTACCATAACACAAGCATTAAGTTGCTTAGCTTGGGACGAGATGGCGTTGTGTGAAATGTCCAAGGATGTCCAAGGATATTTAGTCTTGCACCGCATAGTATTTTTTTTTTACTTATTCTCACTTATTGTCTTTTTCTATCATTGGCAACAACTCTGTAACATAAAAAAACAATCCTATATCCTGATTCGTATAGATCCTCAAACGCAACGCTTGGTCTACTAACTCTACCAATTACATGAACGACATCGTGAATAGAGAAAGGTTATCGTAAATCAAACACAACCAAGATTATACCCCACACTTACTTGTTTGCCGCAGAATAATTAATGAGAATTATTGAACAGATTACAAACACATGTGTAGCGGACACGGTGATCGGCGACAGCGGGATCGGTGGAGAAGAATTAAATATGAGGGCAGACTTATAAAGTAGTCACAATAATGTTTGATTGTGTGCTGTGAATTATATAGGTAACCATATAATACTTTAAATATATTGACTTTTTTTATTCATATCGGTATTGCAATAAACATGACGCAGCACGCAATATTAAAATAAAATGTAAAAAAAAAAAATTTATCCACAAATGTAAGTAGTACTATTTTTTTTTTATCATTAGCATCTGAGAGACACTCAACGAGGAATATAGGGACAACTTATAGACAGTACATACGAAATTATAAATCACAACATACGTAATTAAGAGCAGGGTTTACGTTTAAAAAAAATGATTGTGGATGTGAAGACGGATTTAGAATACATACTGTCACCACACCATTCCACACTGTGGGTTGACAAAAGGAATCACAAGGCCGATAACCTTGCCGTAAGCCCCGGTCCAACTGCCTGGTTTCATCGCGGTTGCATATTAAACTGGAAAAGCGGCAGGCCGCGCGGCTAGCCGCCTAGGCGGCCAGCCGCTAGTGCGTACGGGTACTAAGAGAAGGAAAACTTGATATGAAACCCTGTGCCACCCCATCTGACCAGAGTGGAACAGTAGGCTAATTGCCATTAAGCTGAGTAGTAGTATAGTATTGTGCGGTTTGTAGACGTCATGTCTATATAATACCCCATGGCATTTTAAGGAAGGTGTGGTTTATTATTAGATGTAAATTGGTGACTGATAGAGCTGAACTATTCAGACTGAGATATGACTATTATATGATGGCATAGCGTATTGGACGGTCCTCCCATCGTACCCGAACTCTTCGTTCCTCATAATTCGTAATTATTTCAGCCAAACGCCGTGGATGGCTGATGCTGATGCTGGAAACAGGTCTCCCCAGGAATTGCCACGAAGGCGAGTCCTGAGCCACCCATCATTTACCGGCAACCCAGGTCTTTGGTTTGGCAATCCTGTGGGCTATGACGGTAACTCAGGTCTCTTGCGTATCTCCTCATTTCTGTTTCGATCTCGCAGCTGCACTAATGGTGTTATTTTACTATTAAAGTAGGTAACACAATAGTAAAAAACGTAGGTGCAAAAAGAAACCTCGTAACAATGGCAATCCACCCAGCTATCAAGTTAGGGGTAGTCTCAACACTATCGTTTATGGGCTCTGATAATGAAAATGACGAATACGCGTTTTTATTTCATTTCGCTCACTCTCCCGCTTCCGCTCAGTAATGTATCCGAAAGCTAACTATTGATCATTATCGAAGTTGTGAGCTGCAGGATTACAGCGGTTCACACAAAATTATGTAGATTCCTTCCATAAGACGGTGTCCATAACATCAGTCTCACACTGATAAAAAAATATAGCCCTCAGTATTATCGCAAACCGAATTTTCTTTATGAATATTTTTCAATCGGGTTTTGCTCATCAGGTTTGAACGTCTGGTATCTTCGAACATTTCCAACAAATCTGGTGCATAATGATGTTTAATAACTGGAGAGGTTTATCCTAGGAGCTTCCTTGCGAGATCAAATCAAATATGAGGAGATACACAGGCAAACCAGAGTTACATAAATAGCCCACAGGAGTGCCAAACTTCAGTGGCAATGGGCAGGGCACATTGCTCGCAGTACTGACGCCCGATGGGGCAGAAAAGTGCTTGAGTGGCGACCGCGTTGGTAGGCCTCACACACGGTAGACCGACGACCTGGTCAAGGTCGCCGGAAAGCGTTGGATGCGGGGGGCTCAGGACCAGTCTTTGTCAAAATGCTTGGCTCCCCCAAGCATTTTTATGTCCAGCAGTGGACGTATTTTGGCTGAAATGTTGATGATGATGCAGACCGGTATGTGAGGTTTACTAGGATAGTAAGTACTAGGATCGGATAGTGTGGAACGCATTCCATCTGCAGGATAAATAAAGTCTGGCTATGCTGGTCGTTGGATAAAGGTCCATTACTTGTTAGATCAGAACTTCTCCATGCTTCAGCAAGTCCGAAAGTCGTTGTTTGCGGCTGCCATTCTCCATCTAGCAGTCAAGGCAAATAGCAGTAACGGAAAACCTGACTGCTGGTCTAACCCTAAGGCTAACATTTGTCCTACTAGATGGACCGAGACAGAAAACGCTCCTAGTAAATACTGGTAGTTAATCAAAATAGGATAGGCTGGTGCTTACCATGCGATTAGGATTTTTTTTATCAGTGACTTGAATGCCTTTGACCCTAAGCTTGCGTGATGGAAAGCAACGCCAGAGTTTAAGATGGAACAGGCAATTCAGGGAAATGCCCTATCGAGCATTGGCTCTCACATACACCGGACGAAACACAGTAAAACTGCTTGGGACCGGACTTAGATGTGAGGGTGGTAGCTAGGCGGACGGACCATTAGATCCTACCACCAAGCGTGCTGGGTTTTGTTGACATTTACAACACGCGTTATTTCCCAGTGTGCGGTGGGGAAGTTTTATATTCTGCCCCGTCCTCACACGGGGACCAAATGTTAGTTTATTAGGAATTCGACTTTCGGTTTTGTCTCGTTACTAACCGCAGCCTGAGTTACTTACCATCTAATCACTTCATACCTCGTTAATCAGTTCTATTTGACGACAGACATTGGTCAGGACGCATTTAATCTATCTGTCTTGAAAGGAATGTTTTGAGGCAGAATATTTTATAATAGACACCTGAGCGTATTAGCGTTGACTAAAGCAACGTAAGACGAGTTTACCAGCGTGGCACAGTAGGCTAATTTCCCTTCATACATTTAGAGGTGGCCTGACACAATAGTGTGTCATTTACGGGCTGAGCAGTTGTTGTAGTCGACGTATTGTCTTCTGTGTGGTGACGGATTTAGAATACATAGTGTCACCATCCCATTCCATCATGGTAAGATCCAGATCCATAAGAGCCGACAGAAGGAAATGGCTGTGCCGAAAACCTAGGTGCAAGAGATGGAAAACTTGTTACTGATGTGTATGCGGCCTTTTTTATAGTTTATACTTCTTTATTGTCTATTATACTGTGATGTTCCTCACTTGAATAAATGATGGTTTCAACGTAGCACGCATTTTCACTAATTGGCGACGAGAAAAAAAAATTTTAATCATGGCTGGCGGTAAAATATCAGATTTTGATGTTGACGGCGGGAACTGGTAACTCTGGGATTGGCTGTCGGGAAGATATCGGGAAATTATATTGACGGCGGGAGCTCGGAACTCTGGCTTGGCGGTGAGGAAGGTGGCCAAGGAAGTGGTGAGGGGATTGTTTTACCATCTTCAGAGTCACCCGGTGCGGCTTAGAGTGGCTCACCGTCATCCCGGCGTTATCCCGTACGGCAACGTCGTTTTCCACGCTGGTTAGGGTTCTCAAACGATAATTAAAGAAATAAGTGTGAGGGTGATGTGTATGCGGCCTTTTTTATAGTTTATACTTTTATACTTCTTTATTGTCTATTATATTATTGTCTATTATACTCTGATGTTCCTCACTTGAATAAATGATGGCTTCAACGTAGCACGCATTTTCACTAGTTACGAAACCCTGTATGGCCAGCGTGTCACAGTAGGCTAGTTCCCCGGTAACTGGAGGAGGTCCGACTCAAAAGTGGGCTATCTATGGGCTGATTAGTAGTATTGTCTCCTTTAACCAAATCCGTATTTCATGACCATCCTGGCCAGACGGGCTAACACATAACGGGTTTCGTATCTAGTTTTCTCTTGTGGCTAGATTATCGTATATTTCCTTTTGTCGGCTCTTACGACACCCCTAGGATGGAATGGGGTGGTGACACTATGTATTCTAAATCCGTCACCACTTCACAAGAGACAATAAGTTGTGCTAAATTCAACCTTCAAATGGATATGTGAAATTAAACAACAATTTTAAAATAGTTTATTTTAAAAACCTTACAAAATTATCTTGGAAGAGAATCGTGTAAACAAAGCGCTGTACAACTTGTTCGATAAATTAATGATAACTTAATCTTATACATGATGTGACAAAGCCTCTTTAACCATTTTAAGCGGGAGCACTGAGCCTTACGAGCGTAGTTTTATATATATAATCTGTTTCTCTTTTAACTATGGGAGTGTAACCATTTTTTTGTAATCTTCACCAATCGTGATTGTATTCCGACAAACTTAGGAACACGTATCCATGATGGTTTAATTGTCTGTGCGTTAGGTGATTTACTGTCTACGCCAAATAGTTTGAATAATAAAACCGCGGCGTAGTGGGGGAAAGTTTTCGCATGTCATTGTAGCGACTAGAATGCTACATTGTCGTACTTTTCAGAACGTATCCGAAATATTTCAAACTCAAACTAAAAATTAACTTTATTTACGTAGGTTTTATCACAAAACTCTTATAAATCGTCATATTTACAGTTACCATTATCATCATCTTACGACCCCTGTCCCACGCTAGGTGGTAGTCTCCATACCTATCAGTCGTCATATCTACAGTCACACCTTTCATACACAATTTCTCATGGTTACAATCCATCCATCTCTCTTGATCTCCCACAACCCTTACGTCCACCCACATTCATGCTGAAACTACCACCGGTTCGGAATGCTGCTCTACAGAGAACTGAACTAATAACATCAAGAAATATCTCCTATAAATGCGAGTAGTAATATTGAAAGCTGCAGAGTTTGTTTGTTTGAACGCGCTAATCTCAGGAACTACTGGTCCGATTCCAAAAAATCTTTCAGTGTTAGATAGTCCATTTATCGAGGAAGGTTATAGGCTATATTTTATTTTCAAAAGAATTAGGGATCCGTATGAAAATTGCTATTTTGTAAACCAAGGTGTAGAATCGAAAACCTATTTATGCGTGCGCTGCAAAAACTATTGACAATAGAACAAAATTATGTACTACGGGTTTGTAGGTCTTATAAAGATCTACAAAAAAGTCCACGCGAGAGCACATATCTAACTATCATAGTTTAGCCACAATAACCGATTTTATGTTCATAAAAAATATGCACGGGTTCAAAGCCCACGCGGGCGAAGCCGCGCGCAAAAGCTAGTCTCCTATAAATGCGAGTATTACCAAAATGTCCTACACCGCGATAGCGAGGTTTATAGAGTAATTTGCACGATTAAGAACCTATAGTTATTGGGGGATAGGCGCCGCGGACCACTGCCATACATACCACCTAGTCTGGCTGGATGATCATCCCTTTGCGCCTAAATCATCAATCAATCGCGTGCGTTTCGGGCTCCTTCTCCGCCAATCACCGGCAGTGCGACATAAATAGTCGACTGTTGAGTATTTGACAGTAGTAGTGGTTAAAATATTGCACAGACTATATGACATTCGTCACAAGTTGAGCGAGTAACGTATGCTTGTTTTTCCCTTAGGTGTAGCAAACAGTGTCTTCCCAACAGTACTGAGTCTGTCGCTATATAAATAGGGTGTTTTTTCCACCCTTTAAATAATATATATAAAGTGACTTTGCAGTTAGACAATGTATGGATCAAGTCATTTTACCTTTACAATTCGTAAGACTGACAAAGACAACATTTAAAAAGCACAGAAGTTAGAAGACCGACTCAAAAGCTTATAATAAAAGTTTAAAAAAAATTAACTGCCACGAGTCTATTTAAAAGTATATTTTAGACGGAAACTCGGCCAAATCATAGATTAAAAAATAGAAAGCAATCAAAACTTTAATTAAATCATTTATTCATGGGAAAATTACAGCAGTCTAGGAACCACGATGAAATTTGTAAATTTATTAAGTACTTCTTGTAGCGAGTTGATGAAATGGTTTACTTTAGGAGAGTTACGAAAATAATTATTTATTTACTCTATGAATATAGTTACTCTACAGGTTTTGTGTAACACTAAATATACCTACAGTTTTATTTTCATATAGTTAACAAGTATTCTGCCATGACAGGAAAATAATTTCAGCAAGAAATGTTATTTTTGAGTAAAGACTCGCTTTACGGGTTTGGGGTTCCCCTATTTTTGAAGAACCAGTATCAATGAGTTTTAGTTGATGAAAAAAATATAGAATAAATTTTTATATTTCGGAGCATCTCTTAGAATACACAGTGAGATGTCGTCTTATTGAGAAGTACCCTGCTCTCTTAAAAAACTTATATTTATAGACAAACAATAACTAAAATTCTAAACTTCCAATTATCTGATGAGTTTCATTATACATACATTTTAAAGGTAATGTATGTTTGTAAATTTATGTTTGATTCAATAAATATAAGCATATATTTAAGTTTCACGTCAATTAATATCCTTGTGCAAATAACAATTACATATTTACATTATTTTACAACTGGGTAAAATAATGTAAATATGTAATTGTTATGTTACAAAGTATAAAAATACAATTTTCAAATAAACTCATACGCCACTTTGCCGTAGTCACCTAGAAACTAATTATACATTATAAGTTATGCTGCCAATTATGGCAAGATATTGATTAGAAATATTTAGAAGTATTATCAATAAAGGAGGTGTGATAGATGATATGTAAAAATAGATATTGGTGCGATAACGTGTATTTTGTAGTTATAAATTACTATTAAGTTGAATTATAAAGGGATTATCTTCTCTTACGGTCTACTTTATACATCTATTTTTGTCTGTAAAACATCTTTAATTGGATACAACTTCACTGCGTATTTTATTTGCTAAAGTAAATATTTGCATTTCATACAACAGCTATCTGCCAATGAAAGTCCTATTAAGATCGGTCCAAAGATTTCAGAAATTTTACAAATAAAAACAGATTCTTAAGGAATCGATGTCAACCGGTAACAGAGTATACAGTTCTAATATATTTTATTTACCAAGTATAACTTATAACACCTATGTATGTTACAAAATGCCATCTGTAATGTTTACGTACCTTTTCATACACTCTAGTGTTAATCCAGAAAGATCCCATCAAAATTCGTATATCATTTCTTAAATATTTAAAATATTACCATTATTACCTTTGGTATCGATATTTTTACAATCAATTAAAATCAACCGTAAAATTTCTTAAAATACACTTTAATACTAAGATATTTATAAAGTATGCTTACCAAGCACTGGTTAGCTTCAAAAGCGTAAAAATTCGTTGTGCAAACATCACATTAGAAACAATAAGTCCTGGAGGTTTCACAATAGCCTCCTACATCATTATGTCAGCCATAATAGAAATTAGAACTATGTGCTCCTAAACTTCTTGGACTAGTCATTATATTAGGGTTCATTTCCTCTTCGTTGCTCCTACTTCGAGTAAATCTTGTTGGAACATCTCTTGTTTGTGAAGGCACGTAATCCACTCCATACATATTTGTTTCTGTTGTAGGATAGATGGTTGGGTATATGGTACTTAAAGGTTTCATAGCGCGTATAGTACCTCTATTACCAGGAATATTTTTATATAAAATCATATCTGGATGTATAGGATCGTGGAAGGTCCCAGATATGTGACTGAGTTCGGGGTCATCTATATCCGAAAATGCATCATTAAACACGTTGGGAGCTTCCGTCGTATACATGTCACCATTTTTGGATTCTACCGTTTTCCTGTTAATGTAGCATCTGACTCCAATGAGTATTCCAATCAGTACCACTAATCCCAAAATGCCGATGCTAATGTAAATTAGCAGTGTCATAGCATTTGATAATGTTTCTGAAAATTAAACAACGTCACAAATAAGGTAAAATTGATTAGACTACAATTAATTAGTCTAATAAATTGTATTGTAATAACAACAGTTGTTGCTCTTATCGTGAGAAATAAAATATTGATCAAAGCTTTATTGATACATAAAACCTCACGTTCAATGTGTTATAAGAATGTATTGAAACAAGACGATAAAACTTATGTCTTCTTGTGTTTCAGTTAATTTGAATGTGTCTATCATATCAATTTTAAGTATAATTACTACTTAATTTTTAAATATTTGTTAACCATTAATAACTATTTATTTTACTATATCCTGACTATTACCTTTTGCTTTACCTTCACTATGATTTGTACTCTTCTGAACGTCATATTGTTGGGTAGTTTCTTCATATTTGGGTGTTGAAGTTGTCGTATCATAATATAATGTTGACAGGGGAACAAGGGCATGGTCTGTATGAGGTTCCCCCCAACGCTCGCCTGAATCCTCTACAATATGAAAAATGTATGTAATTCGAAAAAATGAAATTGGAAAAAGTAAAACTACGTTTAGTGACGGGTGCAATCTTAACTTCAGTAGTAAATCTAAAAGATCCATGGTGTAGGACTTGGATTTTTTTAAAAGCATACATGAAATTATACATGAAGTAAGTACATCTATATTCTATTGAAAAAAAATATAAATTAATTAGATGTTTTCAATGGAGTAAAATGTATACATAAGAATGATATACCTAAGTAAAATGGTCAAGTTTGAGAGAAAAACACTTCTTGCATTATTTTTCATCATCAATAGTTGGGGACTTACCAGAATCGTCAAATAAATCTTCATCTTGGTGAAATGAGTTTGCAATTTCATCCCTTTCTGCAGCACTTTCGTATTTTTCTGACAGAACTCCCAAACGTACTGAAAAAGAGCATTTGTTTATGGAATTTGTAAACAAATTTCAGGGTGATTTATGATAATTTTGCAGAATTTAGAGATTTACGTGTATTTTTACTTCAGAAATTTTATTAATTAAATTAAATTAAATTAGCCTTTGTTTTTTTTATAATTAGCTACAAATTTCAGTAGTAAGATTGTTAAGATTGTTCTTCAAAATTAGGTCAGTATCGAACAAATATTTAAAAATTAAACAACGTGCGTCCGAAATGTTCCCCTACTGCACACAAAGCAGGTAGGTAGATGATTTTTCACCATTTTTAACAATATCTACTAAGTATATCTATCCTTTACACTACACCTAAGACACGCGACATTTATTCGTTTAGTAATCAAAAGTACGCAAAACCACGATGTCAATCTCCGTTCTAGATCAGCGCTCCTAAATACCAAGTGAGATAGAGTTGCACCGATGCATAATTCCACTACTACTACACACGGACGTTATATTATGCTAGTCTGACTAGCTCTACAGTATTCTAACTTTCTATTGTTAAACTTCCACGATGCACCTTCAGGTGAAAAGTTGCATAAGAGCCACAATTACCATGGCTCTCGTCCTAGTTCTGTCAACTTGTAGATATTGTTATGAAACTTATTGCTAAGTTTCATAATCATCATCATCATTTCAACCAAAAAATGTCCACTGCTGGACATAGGCCTCCCCCAAGGATTTCCACAAAGGCCGGTCCTGGGCCGCCCGTATTCATTATTTTCCGGCGGCCTTAAGCAGCTCATCGGTCCACCGTGTGGGAGGCCTACCAACACTGCTTTTCGGAACGGGGTCACCACACGAGGGCTTTTCTGCCGAAACGGGCGTCGGTCCTGCGAGCTATTTTAGGCAATCCTGTAAGCTATATCGGTGACTCTGACGACTGAACGAAGAACGACCTAAAGAACCTGAATTGAGTTTAAATACCCTAGCATCAGTGGATCTTCTCTAAGTTGTTGACCATTATAATCACCTGGGACACACTGTCCAGTTAGGTTAGTCCAACTTTGAGAAAGAGATCAATCGTCAGATCCGACTCAGCTGGGCAGCGTTCGGAAAGCTGCGTAAGATTTTCTCGTCTACAGCACCGCAGTGTTTGCAGACAA
Organism: Clostera curtula; assembly: GCA_905475355.2. Classification (NCBI taxonomy): domain Eukaryota; kingdom Metazoa; phylum Arthropoda; class Insecta; order Lepidoptera; family Notodontidae; genus Clostera; species Clostera curtula. Next base: position 13,370,171 of record FR997806.1, on the reverse strand, counting down.
AAGACTTCGAACAACGTGTGTTGCCATTGATGACATATGATACATAGCTATGGTCGCTCACTATGGGCCCCATCAAAGGACTCCAGTCACCCAAAGGGCAATGGAGAGGACTATGCTCGGAGTTTTCCTGAGATTGATTCAAAAATGAGGAAATCAAATCAATCAAAGTGACAGACATAGCTAGACGGATTGCATAGTTGAAGTGGCAATGGGCAGGCCACGTAGCCCGAAGAACCAATGCCCGTTAGGGAATTAAAGTCTTAGAATGGCATCCATGTACAGGAATGCGAAGCGTCGGAAGACTCCCGACTAGGTGGACGACGACCTTGTGAAGGTCGCTGGGAGTCGGTGAATGCGGTCTGTCGTGAACGAGGTCGTTAGTAATGGAGTTTTAGGGAAGAGGCCTATGTTCAACACTGGACTTCTGTGGCTGATAGATAAACACCGATTAAACGTGATTGAAATAAAAAATCTACTGATAAGTTCTTCAAAGATACCATGTTTACGGATATACAGGGTGGTCAAAAAGTCGTGGATCAAACGAAACCAGCGGTTAGATGGGGCCATCAGCAGCAAAAAATTGTTCTACGGGAGGTCCTTAGGGTCAACCCCTGCAGAGTTACAATTGAATTTGTGTTTTTATGAGAAATTTTCTTTTTTTTACTAAAACTTTATAAAATTCGGAAAAATCTACATCCTGTATCTTTTTTATAATTTTCACTAGATTGGTAATGATGAGTCCTTTCATTAGACATGCTATTTTTGGTAGTTTGTGGGGTGTGTTGGCGATAATATTAAGTTTTACGAAAGCAATAATTCTTAACTCAAAACCTGTTATTTACTTCGGACCCCACTGTGAAAAAAAAATACTCTACAGAAAAGTGCCCCTGTATCACAATTTTTGCCGCATCTAATAGGGATTCTAAAAAGGTATTACACATGGCTATGCGTGGCTTCGATATCTTTCGAGGACGATCATTCTTAGCAAGGCCAGAGTTAATTCATACATAAAACTCGGTTAGGCCTACTAACCTAACCTTACCTAAGCGTGATCGTTTTCCGGACTACAGGGTCTTTGTCGTCGTTTCAGCCCATAAATGACCCACTACTGAGTCGGGCCTCCTCTAAGTTCATGTTGGGAAATTAGCCTACTGTGCCACGCAGTCAAGACGGGTTGACACAAGGTTTGCATCAAGTTTTCCCTCTGTTGCGGCTAGGTGATCTGCCTAATGCGTTCTTTTAGTCGCTTCTTGCGACACCCTCAATATGGTATGGGTTGGTGACATTGTTTAATCTTTATCGTCTTCGTTTCAGCTCATAAATGACCCACTACTGTGTCGGGCCTACTCACAATTCATGGAAGGACATTAGCCTACTGTGCCACACTGGCAAGACGGGTTGGCATAGGTTTGCTGACCCGGTAAGACTCCCTCCATGTACCAATTATGTACGCGCATAAAGAATACAATTCTAATAAATTGTCCGTGTGGTGACGGATTTAGAATACAGAATGTCACCAACCCATACCATATTGAGGGTGTCATAAGAAGCGACTAAAAGAACGCATTAGGCAGATCACCTAGCCGCAACAGAAGGAAAACTTGATGCAAACCCTGTGTCAACCCGTCTTGGCTGCGTGGCACAGTAGGCTAATTTCCCAAAATGAACTTAGAGGAGGCCCGGCTCAGTAGTGGGTCATTTATGGGCTGAAACGACGATAAAGACCCTGTAGTCCGGAGAACGATCACGCTTAGGTAAGGTTAGGTTAGTAGGCCTAACCGAGTTTTATGTATGAATTAACTCTGGCTTTGCTACGAATGATCGTCCTCGAAAGATATCGAAGCCACGTATAGCCATGTGTAATACCTTTTTAGAATCCCTATTAAATGCGCCAAAAATTGTGATACAGGGGCACTTTTCTGTAGAGTTTTTTTTTTCACAGTGGGGTCCGAAGTAAATAACAAGTTTTGATTTAAGAATTATTGCTTTCGTAAAACTTAACATTATCTTCAACACACCCAATAAACTACCATAAATAGCATGTCTAATGAAAGGACTCATCAGTACCAATCTAGTAAATATGATAAAAAGATACAGGTTGTAGAATTTTTCGAATTTTATCAAGTTTTAGTAAAAAAAAGACAATATCTCATAAAAACACAAAATCAATTGTAACTCTGCAGGGGTTGACCCTAAGTACCTCCCGTAGAACAATTTTTTGCTGCTGATGGCCCCATCTAACCGCTGGTTTCGTTTGATCCACGACTTTTTGACCACCCTGTATATAAACGCAAACCCTATCCCGCTACTTTTCAGCCCATTCCAGCCACGCTGGCCAGACGGGTTAGCATAGGGTATTTTTTAACCCCCGACGCAAAAAGAGGGGAGTTATAAGTTTCACGTGTCTGTCTGTCTGTCTGTGGCACCGTAGCTCGCGAACGGATGAAGCGATTTCAATAAAGTTTTTTTATGAAAGGTCAGTTACGGGCGAGTGTTCTTAGACATGTTTGATGAAAATCGGGTGAGCCGTTTAAAAGTTATGAGGGGTGAAAATGGGGAAGAATAACCGAATGTCTGCAAATATAATCGAGTGGGGTCTCAAACGAAAGCGCATCACGTGCAATTTAACAAAATCTACATTATAATAAGTATGTACCTATAAAAAGTATAAAATAAAAATTAAATTAAAAATTTAAATAAACCTTTAAAAAGTAAAAAAAAAAAATACTTCGCGTTGGGGTCCCCCAACGCGAAGTATTTTTTTTTTTTTACTTTTTAAAGGTCGGGGGTTTATTTAAATTTTTAATTTAATTTTTATCTAGTTTTCCTTCTCTTGGGGCTAGGTTTTTTCACTAGGTGAATCCACTACGTGAATCGCGGGGGCTCCGTGCGATACTGGTAGTAAGCTCGTGCTGACTAATTAAATTTAAAAAAGACGTGGGAGATTATGCTTCCTAATATTATAAATGCCAGAATAACTCTCCACTCCAAAGTCACGCCAAAACGACTAAACCAATTTAAATAAAACTTGGTGCACAGAAAGTCTAGTGCCTGAGAAAGTACATAATTACAAATGCCAAAAAGCGTTGTAATGAAGCGATCAAAATGCTACCCAAAGGCACTATTCCAAGCGCACGAAGTCACGGGCACTGCTAGTATAGCACAGTTGTGACACATCATAACAGAACTCCGGGATGTTACCAGCTTGTAGCGTCAGCGTAATCTTGCAGTCGTGTCCTTAAAGGAAAGTTGTGCTCTAAACTGACTAATTAATACGGTATCTGTCAAACAGCGTGCACAGGGAAGTTTTGGCTTGACCAAGTTTTGGCCGCTCATGTAACTAGATCATACAGCTCGTTGAACATATCGTTTATAGCGAAACTTGCGGTGACGGATTTAGAATACATAGTGTTGCCGCTACATCCATTCTTAAGGTGTAGTAAGAACCGACAAATGGAAATTTAAAGGCTGATCCTGGCTGCAAGGGAAGGAAAACTTGACACGAAACCCTGTGCCAACCATGTAATGGGAGCCGGACCCAGCAGTGGGTCATTTTAGCCTTTAGATAGTCTTGAGTAGTAGTTGTGGGCTCCATCAGAAGGCTCTTAGTGGACAGGGCTATGCTCGGAGATTCCCTGCGAAGTTGAATCAAAAATGAGGAGATACGCACGAGAACCGGAGTTACCAACATAGCCCACAGGATTGCTAAACTTAAGTGGCAATGGGCAGAGGACATAGCTTGCAGGACTGATGCCTGATGGGGCAGAAAAGTCCTCAAAGGCGACCGCGTTCCGGAAAACGCAGTGCTGGTAGGCCTGTGGTTAAGATCGCCGGAAAACGACGGATGCGGATGCGGGCTCAGTACCGACCTTCGTATAAATCCTTGAGGGCATATGCGCACGCATAGGCATATATCCAGCAGTGGACTTTTTGCTTGAAATGATGATGATGATGACATAATAAGAACCGATAAAATCCCACTGCTGTATCGGTGCCTCCTCAAAGTTCGTGGAGGAAAATTACCTTCCGTGACACGCTTGCTGGATTGGAGATAAGTTTGGTATTTATTTGTTTACTAGCGACCCGCCCCGGCTACACACGGGTGCAACAAACCTTCCTCTTGAATCACTCTATATATTAAAAAAAACCGCTTCAAAATCCGTTGCGTAGTTTTAAAGATTTAAGCATACATAGGGACGGACAGACGAAAGCGACTTTGTTTTATAAAATGTAGTGATAGTGATTAAAAAAAACTGAAGCTTTTGCACTAGGTAAAACCTGTATCAGGGGGGGGGGGGGTAGTGTACAAACACTGTGCCAGCCCGTCTAGCCAAAGTGGCACAGTAAGCTAATTTCCCTCAATTTAGCAGGAGGAGGCCCCGACTCATTAGTTGGCCCATACATGACCAACTAATGTGTAATAGTATAGTGACTGAGTAATAGTAACTTAACGTTACTAGTAACGTGAATAGGTTGTGTGCGTGGATATAATTTTCTAGAAAATTATGACTGTAACACATGTAGGTAAGCTAGACACGTTGTGTCCACTTAAAATTTAATTACATTAATCCCGAAAAGGGATGATGGCTCTCGTCAAAACTGTAAACTTTTGTTTCACGTGAATTAATAGCAAGGGTATGAAAGAACAACTTTCATTACGGCAGAATAATAAAATTATTTATTTGGGTGGCGGACATTATTTTTGAAGAAATTTTAAGGTCCACAATTTTTTTGTTATGAACCGTGTTTATATATCATACACTACTTCGACTACTCCGCCCACAAACCCACTTCTGAGTCGGGCCTCCTCCCATCACCGGGAGGGTCAATAACTACTGTGCTACGCTGACCAGACGGGTTGGCACAGGGTTTCGTTTCACCGCAACAGGACGCGAGTTGGAGCACCCTGGGGAGGTTTAGTGGGTAGGCCCCCACTATGGGGGAGAGTCCCACACTCCCCTCGCTGGCCATCCCCGTGGTCCATAAAGGATTATACCCAGGGCGAAAAAAAAAAAAAAAAGGTTTTCGTTTCAAGGTTTCCTTCTCTTACGGCTAGGTTTTCAGCCTTGTGATGCCTCAGGATGGAATGGGGTGGTGACACTATGCATTATAGATTCGTCACCACACGAAACATCATACACGTAATTTTTATGTATGTTGTTTATAAAGTATGATAAAATAAACTTTAATCTTCAGATACTAATTCAAACACGCTATCGATCAATAGATAAAAAAATACAATCTTTCGCCCTGAATGCTCTCTGCGGGACTTCAAATATGAGGTTTAGGTAGACCTGTGAACCGAAAATATGCTTAAATTTTAATTTAAAATGTAAATCTGTTCTACGTAATTGAATCAATAAAAGGCTCGGTAGATCTTTGAAAATAACTACATATAACTTTTTTTGTTTATCCGGTAAATTGCTAGACGATACGCCGAGAATTTACCCTAAAACTTGCTGATGATTATTGTCCATTGTAAATTGTCCATATTTAATGTATATCTAAACTACTTAAAGGGACTCCTCTTGTCTAAATGGACTCCTCTTGCCTAAAGGGACTCCATTTAATAATATATTTTAGTATTTTTTTTGTTTTTTTTTAGTTTTAGTTTCGTTAGTATTTTTAAGATATTGTCCATTTGTTGTGTTCTAAATAAGGGTTATATAAATAAACTATATAATGTAGAAAGAGAGATAGATAGATATTAAGTGGGTATTTATACATATATTTATATATTTGATATTCCAATAATATTTGTGGTTCCTTTTTTTTTAATTGTAGTGGCTCTTTTATTCGCGCCTACCATGTTGTTCTGAAGGTTGACTAGAACGAATGCTGGCATTAATCCGCCTATGTGAAACATATTGTTACATGAAGAATTCATAAATAAATTCAACTAAACTCGAGTAATGTCGTGGTTTTACCACTTAACTTACCACAAGCGTAAACGACTTTAAGATAAGGTCTGGACTGTGGCTTGCAGGAGGAATTGAAGGTGCTATTCGTTGCTAGGACTTGACACCGTCGTCTTCCTAAGCAGAGAGAGAGTACTGTCTTCACTGCATGTTGCGCGGTACAAGCTGTGGAGAAAACACTTCTATAGAAAAGTTCATACAACGTTTTATATAAATTCCTTTGAAAAAAAGTTATGTTATCAATTTCAATCTTCTTAGATATTACTCCTCCGAAACGGCTCCGAAACGGCTCCACCGATTCTCTTGAAATTTTATGTGTATATTGGCTAAGTCTGAGAATCGGACAACATCAATTTTACATCCTCCTAAATTTTAAGGGGGGTCCAAACGTCCAGTCGGATTGAGGCCCGACTCAGCATTGGGTCATCTATGGGTTGAGTAGTACATAGTAGTAATAGTTTAAATTATGGAACCTATTGGACCATCTTGGACAGAAGCAAAGACAACCAAGTCACTTTTATAAAATAGTATCCACTATTGGTTCGGAATGCTGTTCTATATAGAAGAGCCGGCAAGAAACACTGGGAAAATCGAAATCGGTCGACTTGACAAGAATATCGATGCACATACATAAAAAACAAAGCCTCTCTCTCATCTTTTTTGAAGTCGGTTATAATGTTAGAGATACCACGTAACGTTTTATTACTTGTAATTTCATTAATTCATAATTACGGTAGCCAAATATGGGGCAAGGCACACCCACGGTATGCCATTTGCTTTGACAAATGGTCATTGCGCGTTTTTAACACGGATATTAGAAATATGCTGTGAAACAATCTACATTGAAGGAAGATCCGCGGCTTGGCTTGCGCATATATTTTGTATTAAAAAATACGCTTGCCCATGGAAGATAGATGATAATGATTTTTATTTTCTGCTTGATTGATTGACTGCCTTGTATGTATAGGTCGACGATGACCCTATGTATGCTACTACACGGACCACAGCAGCTCTACCCCAGTGTCACAAATAAAATACTTACCAACGTTTCAAACCTCTGGTCCAGTGTCCACAGTGACACTGCCTCGGACAAAGTTGGGAATTAAATAAAATAACACGATCAGATCGCTCACAATGGGCTCCATCAGAAGGCTCAAAGTCACCCAAAGGGCAATGGAGAGGGAGTCGGAGTTTCCCTGTGAGATCGAATCAGACATGAGGAGATACGCAGGAAAACCAGGGTCACTGACATAGCCCACCGGATTGCCAAACTTAAGTGGCAGAGGGCAGGGTAGGCCTCCCACACGGTGGACCGACGAACTTTGTTAAGGTCGCCGGAAAGCAATGGATGCGGGTGACCCAGGACTGCCCTTTGTGGAGATCCTTGGTGGTGGCCTATGTCCAGCAGTGGACGTCTTGTGGCGGAAATGATGATGATGATGAACAAGTTCAGAACCGTCAAGAAGTCATTTCCTGCAATGTACAAAGACCGTGAAAACCTAAGACTTCATTGAAATACTTACTCTCATCCGGCTGTCCTTGTGTTTGAAAGCAGGTGACTGATTCGTACGCGGTTCGGCCGTATTGAGCATCGAATATGGCTATTCTAGAATAAGGGTTGCAGCTTAATCGAATGGTTTCACCTTCACACCCAGTTCGGCTACGAAACTCATCTAAAAAAAACATCTGGATTAATATTCTTTAAGTTTATATCCTATATATTATTCGTGTGGTGACGGATTTGGAATACACAATGTCATCAACCCAAACTATCCTGAGGGTGTCGTAAGAGGCGACTAAAGGATCTTAAGAGGCAGATCACCTAGCTGTATGAGAAGAAAAACTTGATACAAACCCTTTTTTTTTTTTTTTTTTTGTTTTCGCTGGGGAAATGCTTTATGCATGCACCCCGGGGGAAAGGTCGGTGATTATGTGGGACTCCGACAAGGGTCGTCTACCCAAGCGTCGTTTACCCACTAAATCCCCAGCGGCATACCCTCACACGACGCGCTTGGGGCGCCACAAGTTCGCGTAAACGCATTCTACTGTGACGCCCCGGCGTGGTGCCCGCAACTCGGGCAAGCGACTATCCAAGAGGGCGTCCCGGTATACTGGGACGCCCTCAGTCATCGAGGCTTTCGTCGGTGGTGGCTCCCCCGAACCACCACCGGCCTCCTAGGCGAGGGCAGAAGGGGCCCGCATCGTCACGAACCCCCCTCCACCTCCGCCTCCGTCCGCGGCGCGGGTCACCCGGAGCTCCCTCCCTTGCGACCCGCCCCGCTGCCCCCTTCTGCGACATCGGCCCCGCAGAAGGAGGCCCGTCAGCCCTCGGGCCGGCGCCAACCAGAGGACACCGGCGCACCGCAGCCGTCCAGGGCCCGCAGGGAAACCCTTAGGACAGGGTCCACCGTCTACCCAGGTCCCCGGAGCCCACCAGGGCTCGCAGCGAGACACTGGGGACAGGGTCCCCATCCACCCAAGTCCCCGCAGCCCCAATCTACCGCAGCGCACCGGCGATCCGTCCCGCAGCCCCCTTCTGCGACATACGGCCTCGCAGAGGAGGCGCGTCAGCCCTCGGCCGGCGCCAACCCGAGGACGTTGAGTGAGGACTCGGTTTGACGGCCAACTAAGTTGAGCGCCAACCCGAGGACCTCATGGTGCGCCGCAGCGGTTTACGACTCCCAAGGCAGCTCTGAAGACAGAGGAGTCCCCGGAGCCGCAACCCGCCACGACGCTGGGTGCCGCTCTTCGTCTCACCTCTCCCCGTGGGCCCGCCCGGCATGGGAGGCCCTGGCCGGTATGGCCCCACGGATCATTGAGGCACTCAAGCCCCCTCACCACAGCAAGGTGGCAGCACAGTTGAGGGGGTTGATACAAACCCTGTGTCAACCTGTCTTGCCAGCGTGGCATAGTAGGATAATTTCTGCCCATGAATTTGGAGGAGGCCCGACTCGGTAGTGGGTCATTTAGGGTGTTACCACACCAATCGATCGATAGTCGATCGATGGTAGAATGGATTAGTCGACGACAAAAGCGATTGACGTCGACTAATCCATTCTACCATCGATCGATAGTCGATCGATTGGTGTGGTAACACCCTTATGGGCTGAAACGACGATGTTTATTTATATTGTGTGTATACCGTGTGGTGACGGATTCAAATTACACAGTGAGACCATTCCATCCTGAGGGTGTCGTAAGAGCCGAAAAAGGAAATAACGAGGCCGATATCCATTTCTTCTTAAAAAAAAGAAACCTTTATCGGCCTTGTCGATAACCTTTTCTTTTTTTTTTACATAGTGTCAACACCCCTATTCCACCCTGAAGTTGTCACAAGAGCCAACAAAAGGAAATTAGGAGGCCAATAACCTTTTCTTCTTAAAAAAAAGGAAAAAGTTTACGGCCTCGTCAATATAATATGTAAAGTAATACATACAATATATGTAATATGTAAAATAATACAATAAAATAACCATTGTTTGCAACGCGCAATTGTCACCGTTAAACTAGCTGGTCCGATGTACATCCAGTTTATTAATTAGCTCTTCGTACAATCGAAATGTTAATTTTATAGCGGTGTAACCACAATAAATGGTAAATTTATTACCGCTATATTGGGAAACACAGTGTCAATTCAGCATTTGAGGTATACTGAATAGGACTGTAAAAATACATTAAAAGCTACATGTTACTAATAGAATAAATTTGGATGATTGTATGGGTAGATTCTAATAAGATATGTATGCGACAGAAGGTCTTTTAAAAAAGATAATCGAGAAGAATAAAACAACTGTTAAGAGGTTTCCTCGATACAGGCTTGCCTAGTTAGGAAACCGATGTATAATTTAGTATATGTAAACCAAGCACTATGCAAAATTTGCTAAATTTGTAATCGTTTTCTTACTCCTATGTTCTACCTACATTATGTAATTTTGCAGCAATAAATGAATTTATTTATTTATTATTTATTTATAATGGGTTGAAATACGTCCTACCTATATTATGTAATTTTGCAGCAATAAATGAATTTATTTATTTATTTATTTATGTTGGGTTGAAATACAAATGTTCAAGTCCTGCTTATGGTAACTTTAAGGCTGAAGGAATTCGACACCCTTGTCTGGTCTAGGGGTTAGATATGCCGCCTTCGGATTACGGGACCCCGGTTTGGGGTCGGGCAAGTGTATTTCTGTAAACCAGAGGCACTTGCTCTGAGTCTAGGTGTCATTTGTGTTCGTGAATTTTATGTTTGTAATTTTTTCCCGCAATGCAGGTCAGACACACATAGTGCATGGGTTTCGTGTCAAAAATAAGTTGGTGCAATCTTATCTTGAGCTTTCCCACAATGACATGAATTTTCCGAAGAAATTTTCTGGTTATGACTGCGAGGTTTTGCGAGTCTCTTGCAAGAAAGTAACACAACATAGCCGAGAATATCCGAAACACAGCAGTAAACGTTATAAATAAAACAACATTTTTACCAGTAGCTTTATCCGCTTCTGATATGTTTTTTTTTTTAATGTTTCATTTCAATGCGGAAAAGCCAAGGTTCAAAATCAAATGAATCATTTTTTAGTGATGTCATTATTATTGGAACGAAGTTCCTTATTTTTGTAAAAAAACAATTGTGTATTTATTACCCTTTTCTCTCATCATGTTTCTAGTTTGTTAATAGATAGTAGTTATTTAATAGATAAATATTGACACCACTCTTTTGTCCCAAATGCCTGTTCTAAAAATAGGTTTTATTAGTAGTTACATTTATTGTAGTACTAGTACACTGTATCAAAATACCATCGGCTTTTTCACGACGTACCTCCCCGGTTAAGTAACATCAACTATTACTAATTGATATACGAAAGCTTTCATCACATTGCAGTATCCGATTACATACTAATGGATACTAAAGGGTTATTTGAGTAAAAACAAAGGGTGTTTTGGTAAACAGCGGAATAGATACTCAATGGAGTGTGTCACTAATTGTAATTAGTAGGGGAAGGGGTTAGAAGGGCTATCGATCGTGAGTATGGGTCGTGCCCGTACAGGAGAACAGGTAATTCGAGTTAATAATGCTGGGTACCCCAGGGTGACGTTTTAGGGCCCGTTTTATAAGAGAAGAGTTATATTGTATTTAGACACACAGCAGTAAGGAAACCACTAAATAAACATATTCAGGTTCAAATTCAACAGCGAATTCATTAATTGATGCAAATAAAACTTATAGGAAGTCCTTATTTTAATGCATCTACCAATATATTATTGTTTTTTTTTAATCTGTTGCTGCATAAAACACCAGTAATTGGCTGTCACGAGATTTGCATATTCTTGTGAAAAAATCTTGGCTAACCATGCAAATTGGGCTATTAAATTTTACAACCACGTCGGCCAGCCAATTTCTGCCGCCAGTAAAAATATTAAAGTACTATGCATACGTAGGGAGATTCCAATGTTTTAATAATGGTGATATTATAATATGCCCAAAATACCTGACGTAGATTTTACTACTTCCCCCTTGACTGTGATGCCACCTTGCTGTGGTGACTGGGCTTCTGTGCCTTTAGGATCCATTGGGGTCACAGCGGCTCAGGTTCACCTATATCGAGCCCAAGGAGAGAAGCCAGAAGAAGAGCGGCTTTGGTTTATCTCCAGCGACTCCTCTGTCCTCAGAGTTGTGCCGGGAGCCTTAAACTGCTGCGACAAACGTCGCGGTAGTGGGTTGGTTCGGTCCGGCAATCATGCCGAACGAGTAGCATCCCCTGCCAACAGCGGGAGTGGGAGGACTGCCGACGCTAGCAACGGCTAAGCTCTACTAGCTCTCTAGAGATCAGAAAGAGGCACGTAAAAAGTCCTCTTTGTGGGTTTGAGGAGCTTCCAAACCTTCACATCGAAAGCGCGGTCAGCTAACTCGTGACCCTACCTCGGGAATTTGAGGGATGCCATTAGTTTTAGTGGATCCCCGACTCAATGAATATTCCAAATTGTAATAATAACTTCAAAACGATAAAGTATTATAATAGCCCATTTTTCGTACCTCCTGGGAATAGAACTCACATTCCGTGTGGTGACGGATTTTGGATATATAGTGTCACCACTTCATTCCATCCTGAGGGTGTCGGTCAAGGAAATAACAAAGTCGAAAAACCTAGCTGCAAGAGAAGGTACACTCGATACGCAACCCTCAGCCAGACCGCCTGGCCAGCGTGGGAAGTAGGCTAATTACCCTCCATGTAATAGGAGGAGGCCTGACCCAGTAGCAGGTTAAGTTATTTTATTTTTGTTTAAAATAAATATCCTTGGACATTTCACACAACGCCATCTCGTCCCAAGTTAAGCAACTTAATGCTTGTGTTATGGTAACGAGATGGATGATCTACTTATATACATTTTTTTTTTGTAAATACATACTTATTATAGATAGAAAACACCCAGACCCGGAACAAATACTTGTAGGTCGTACAAATATTTCTTCCGTGCGGGGAATTTGTGCTTCTGACACATGAACTTTTTTTAATTTAGCAGATTGCAAGAAATTGCTTTTACCGGATGTGCACTTCAATAAAAAATAACAGCCTTTGTACTCAGCTAATTGTCTCCAAAGGGCAATGGAGAGGGCTATGCTCGGAGTTTCCCTGCGAGATCGAATCAGAAATAAGGAGATACGCAGGAAAACCAGGGTCACCGACATAGCCCACCGGATTGCCAAACTTAAGTGGCAGTGGGCAGGGCACATAGCTCGCAGGACCGACGCCCGATGGGGCAGAAAAGTCCTCGAGTGGCGACCGCGTTCCGGAAGGCGCAGTGCTGGTAGGCCTCTCACACGGTGGACCGACGACCTGGTTAAGGTCGCCGGAAAGCAGTGGATGCGGGCGGCCCAGGACCGGCCTTTGTGGAGATCCTTGGGGGAGGCCTATGTCCAGCAGTGGACGTCTTTTGGCTGAAATGATGGAATTGTCTCCACCCTAAACGCGATTTGTGCATTATTTTACGAGTTGGTAGAAGCCAAAGTTTCGTACACCTATCTGATAATGTACAGTACAGATGATAACGTATATAAGTCTTTAAGTAATATTTGAATTCTGGTTGTATCAAGTGGTTTATATCAAGTAAGCAATTCACATTATAGGTGATTAGAATGTGACCAAGAATCTCGAGCATTTACAACTTCGTCGAGATATTGCTGCTCTGAGTGCATTCTACCGACTGTACCACGGGGAGTGCTCAGAGGAGCTTTTCTCCATTATCACTCCCTCTCCTTTCTTTTGTCGTAATACGCGTGCGGGGCTTCGGTGCCACCGATTCACAGTAGCCACCATTCCATCGCGAACCAAGAAATTTGGCAACTCGTTTCTTTGTCGCACTACACGAGCATTGAACTCCCTCCCTGCACACGTATTTCTATCCACCTACAATATAGGGTCTTTCAAACGAAGCGTGAAGAGGCACCTTGCGGGCCGGCAGGGCGAGGATGGCTAGTGCTGTATGTATAGTTTGGCACTAGGTATCCCCACTTCGAGACTGCATTTCCACTTAACATCAGGCGGAATGCAGTCATCTGCCTGCTCTTACATAAAAAAAAAGTATTTCACGAGTGCAATTTCGTGCAAACCTTAGTATATTATTTTGCAGCTTTCAACTCTCAAACTCACGTCTCTCTACAGTGCCCTGTAACAGCCCAATGGCAAAAACAAGGTAAGGTGCGGTCATTTAGCAAGCAAAATCTCAATGACCCTGGGTAAAACGGATGTGATTTTTTTCCTTTTTTCCCTTATTTTTGGGCATCCCTTTCTTTGCATACGTATTTTCCCTTAATGGCTGGCATGACGCACTCAAATCTCTTACGATGACAAAGTGAGTTCTACTCCCAGGAGGTACGAAAAATGGGCTATAAAGGTAAAATCCTTTATCATAAAAATGTCTTAAATCAGGAACAACGTTTTGAGGTTATTATTAATATTAAAAATATATCTTATATCTTTAAATGAGCAATTCTTGTGTATATATAATTGGAATCTCGGAATCGGCTCCAACGATTTTCATGAAATTTAGCATATAGGGGATTTCGGGGGCGATAAACCGACCTAGCTAGGAATCATTTTTAGAAAATGTCATTTTATTCGGGTTTCGGGGGCGATAAATCGATCTAGCTAGGAATCCTGACATCTATTGGCGAATAATAATACTACTTTTTTTGTGAGCACAACAGCAGATGGCGTTGTTAAGTAACACGAAGTCAATGAGTGTTTGCTTTGAGGTTAGACTTAATTCCTGACATCTATTGGCGAATAATAATACTATTTTTTTTGTGAGCACAACAGCAGATGTCGTTGTTAAGTAACACGAAGTCAATGAGTGTTTGCTTTGAGGTTAGACTTATTTCCTGACATCTATTGGTGAATAATAATACTACTTTTTTGTGAGCACAACAGCAGATGGCGTTGTTAAGTAACACGAAGTCAATGAGTATTTACTGAATTGCGGATCCTCTACTTAAACTACTATGCCACGCTGACCAGACAGTTTGGCACAGTTTGGTATCAAGTTTTACTTCACTTATCTTTGCTACTAGCCTGCCCATACATGACCCACTGCTGAGTCGGGCCTCCTCCAATTACATTGAGGTTAATTAGGCTAGTGTGCCTCGCTGGACAGACGGGTTGACAGAGGGTTTCGTATCAAGTGTCCTCCTCTCGCGGCTAGGTTTTCAGCCTTGTCAGCTCTTACGACTCCCCCAGGATGGAATGTGCTGGTGACACTATGTATTCTAATGTAATCCTTTACCACGCAGACACCCTTTAGTCATCTCCTTTAACCTCAGGGTAATACATGTAGGTGACATTGTGTATTCCAAATCCAAAAATAATATCATTTTGCGGAATTTAACAAAAGTCTAGGGAAGCAATGGCAACTTAAAAAGCTTTCAGAAAAATTAATGAAGTATCTCTATTCACGGTGGTTTAAAGAGCAATGAATATTTTCAAACATAAACAAACAAACATACTCCGTAGTGTGCAACATAATGCCAAACGAATGCAATGTTGCAAGTACTAAAATAAATTCCCAGATATTTTTTCCGTTCACCCTAAAAGCTAATAAATTTTCCCCATCACTGCAACATTCCAAATACAAATACGGAAAAAGACCAGTAAATTAGCGAGTACCGAGCCAGTACGTCTGGCCAGTAATGCACGCCGCGCCCAGCCGCACCTATCGCCACACCCGGTGGTTGACCCCGTCCAGAAATTTATTAAAAAGGGCATAAATCACTTCAATACACTTCCAGGGTTCTCGTAAAAACGTTACGTCACGCGATTAGTGAATCTTTCCCCTTATGACTCGGCGTTTCGTAAATCGCAGCGTTTTGTCCCCTCTAAGTAGTTTTTTCGACTTAATTTGTCTAACTGGTCGCTGCTCAGGTATTTTTACCGTCTGCAACCCAATGGCTTTGTTCGTTTTGTTTTAATGAAATTGGACGACATGAACTGAAACGGTCTTTTAAAAAAATGGGTTTGCTTTAAGGTGCTGGTATAATACGCAGTTTAAGTAAGTTATAAGTCTCTTTAATTTTTATATTTATTTAGTTACTATATTCAAATAGTAATGCTTTGTTGGTCTAGGGGTTGGATGCGCCGCCTTTTGATCACTTTTGGTCCCGGGATCGGGATCATAATGATAAACATTCAGTCAATGTGGGGGAGTAGTGTATCTAGTCCATTCCTCTTTCTGACGGTATAGTAAGGTGGTAAACTAATTAGTAAGTCACTAATTAGTGAGACAGAAAGTACTGCTACAAGAAAACTAAAACTTGATGTGTTTAACCAGGATTAAACAGTAAGGTACTCGTCTATGAAATTTGAGCACTCAGCATATGACCAGTTAATGCACTCCCTAATTGATAATAATTATAATTCCTTTTGATTGATATAGTCATAGTACCTATTGCAATTTTTACAATATTAAAGCGATTTAACTTATGACTCGTTTCTGTTTTATAATAACTCGTATATCAAATTTGAGGGACCTCATTCAGAATTTGGCGGCTAGTTATGCGCTCACTAATTCGTAATAACATAAAGGGAAACTAAAAGCGAACTAAAGGCTGGCTCGTATCTCGCACAGAGATTGGGTGTTGCTATTCAAGGCGGGAATGCGGCCAGTCTTAAGATAACTACCTTGCGACAGTGCCAGTGGTTTAGGACTTAAATATTAGGTTGGGGAAAAGTCTTGCACCTTCAGATTTCCACCTGTTTCGGTGAGAGGACTCCCAAAACCACTTGACGCGGTATTTTGATCAGAAGTCCCAAAATTTCTATAGCAATGGGATCATGTCCCTACCTACAAGATGGCAAAAAGTTATCGAACAAAATGGTAATTTAGATAAATGTTAATAAACGTTTTGAAATTTCTTAAAAACTGCGTGGAAACTTTTTCCCCAACCTATTTTATAATTTGTACTTATATTTAAGTAGGTTATTTTCTTTTCTAATTATATTTTTATTAAATTAGTTTAGAGTTATTTGTTATAATGTATTTCCAAATAAATAAAGTATATTGATAATCATTATTATTGATCACATTCATATAGTCATATTGCACATCTGGAAGAAATTGCTTTTGGTATTAAGACCGCCATTTGTACTGAAAAATGTTAATGTTTAAGTTTTTTTTTTTTGTTACTTTGTGTACATGTACAATCTATCTACCTATTGCAATTTTTAAATTATGGTTATCCTTAAAGCGATTTAACTTATAACTCGTTTCTCCTTTATAACAATTCTACACAATCCAATACAATTTTAAATAATTATGACACGGGTCTTAATCGCGGAAATATTTTGAAGGTAAATACCTTATACTGCCTGACGTTTCGGCGTGGGTTACACCAGCCGTGGTCACAGGCTGACTGATGGATGTAGCTCAGCGCCGTCTTCGTGAAGCTCGGGTCTCCATGCCTACCCTCGCTTGCTCTTCACAATTTGCTAGGTTTTGTAAATTGTCGGTATTCCGACACACCACACTAACGACGTCTACACACGAGCGGATTGGTTTTTTATTACGGAGATGACATTCACTAAAAACTGGATTCCACGATGATGATAAACGGTAACCATCCTCTCTATTAAAGCTGGTATGTTTTTTAATTTCAATCGCTTCCCGCGCAATTCTTGAGTAATAGTGACGGTCTGTGGAGAGGATGGTTGGCTTATGTAGCTCAATCCAATGGTTTGGTCCTGATTCCAGTAGATGCTCCGCAATCGCCGACTTGTTGACCTGTCTGTTTTTGACAGCTGCAATATGCTCCTTAATTCTCTCTGCGACAGTTCGCTTTGTTTGCCCGATATAGGAGCTACCGCAGCTGCAGTCGACTTTGTAGACGCCTGGGGTCTGAAAGGGTATAACGTCCTTTGGTGTCTGTAGGTGACGAGAAACAAGAGATTGTGGAACGTAAATTGTTTTGATGGATAATTTTCTCAGGGCGTTTCCCACCTTATCTGTCACGCCTTTTACGTAGGGCAGGTATGCGGGTGCTCTGCTTACCTCTGGATATTTTACCCTCTTCCTGCACGTATATGGGAAATTCTCCTGGTAGCCGTTCCATTTTAGTACCTTCTGAATATGTGCCAGTTCGGTCTCTAAGTATTCAGGATCGCATAGATCATAAGCCCTGGACTGTAGGGAAGCGGCTACGGAGACAGAGCTACGGTACAGAAACGCCAGCGATCGCTGGCGTTTCTGGACCTAAAAGTGACAGTGAGAACCAATGGTACGCTCGCGCACACAGCTTATAGAAAACCGACCCACACAGACAGGTACCTGCACGGTGATTCGCATCACCATCCACAACATCTCCGCTCCGTAGCCGCTTCCCTACAGTCCAGGGCTTATGATCTATGCGATCCTGAATACTTAGAGACCGAACTGGCACATATTCAGAAGGTACTAAAATGGAACGGCTACCAGGAGAATTTCCCATATACGTGCAGGAAGAGGGTAAAATATCCAGAGGTAAGCAGAGCACCCGCATACCTGCCCTACGTAAAAGGCGTGACAGATAAGGTGGGAAACGCCCTGAGAAAATTATCCATCAAAACAATTTACGTTCCACAATCTCTTGTTTTTCGTCACCTACGGACACCAAAGGACGTTATACCCTTTCAGACCCCAGGCGTCTACAAAGTCGACTGCAGCTGCGGTAGCTCCTATATCGGGCAAACAAAGCGAACTGTCGCAGAGAGAATTAAGGAGCATATTGCAGCTGTCAAAAACAGACAGGTCAACAAGTCGGCGATTGCGGAGCATCTACTGGAATCAGGACCAAACCATTGGATTGAGCTACATAAGCCAACCATCCTCTCCACAGACCGTCACTATTACTCAAGAATTGCGCGGGAAGCGATTGAAATTAAAAAACATACCAGCTTTAATAGAGAGGATGGTTACCGTTTATCATCATCGTGGAATCCAGTTTTTAGTGAATGTCATCTCCGTAATAAAAAACCAATCCGCTCGTGTGTAGACGTCGTTAGTGTGGTGTGTCGGAATACCGACAATTTACAAAACCTAGCAAATTGTGAAGAGCAAGCGAGGGTAGGCATGGAGACCCGAGCTTCACGAAGACGGCGCTGAGCTACATCCATCAGTCAGCCTGTGACCACGGCTGGTGTAACCCACGCCGAAACGTCAGGCAGTATAAGGTATTTACCTTCAAAATATTTCCGCGATTAAGACCCGTGTCATAATTATTTAAAATGTGTGAAAATCGCGTTAGTCTAAAAACTTTAATCCAATACAAACTTTAAATGAGATATAGTTTGCAGCAAAGATAGAAAACTTGCCTGAACGAAACGACTTCGCTAATAAAATTTTATAAATTGATCTCAACTCTGATACTAAAACAGAAAGGGAGCACGGAAATGGTGTACAATATTTTTCAGTAGAGCTCCCGAATTGTACAGATGAATTACTTTTATACGTTTTAGAGATTGTTCGCTTTTATTTGAAGAAACAAATTGGTTTCGCTTACTTTTCGTAATAAATTACAGATTTGGGATAGAAATATATTTAATATGAAAAGACTACAAGATCACCTTAAGTCTTAAATCACTGAATTCAGTCGGTCGACTTCTAGCTCGGATTTCCTTAAATTCACACTCAAAAGGACCTTTATTTACGTAGGGTTTATCATGAAACTATTATAACTCTTCACATTTGAAATTACCAAAATCATTTTTCGGTCCTTGTCCTATGCTAGGTGATATTATCTATACACTCCTATCGGTCGTATTATTTTTCTTTAAAATAACGTAACTAGGTATAAACCTGTATCGCGGGGTAAAATTACAAACATGTTATTCACGAACAAAAATGACACTCACACCCAGAACAAGTGCCTCTGGTTTAGACAAAGACACTTGCCGACCTTGGAATCGATTCCGGGACCCGTTGATTCAAAGGCGGCACATGCAGCCCAGGATTGTGAGAATCTTCCTCATTCTCACAATCCATCCATATATTTTGAACTCCCACAACCCTTGTGTCAATCCACATTAACACTGAAGTAACCACCAGTTAGGAATGTTGCTCTACATAAGAGATCCCCATCAGAAGGCTCAAAGTCACCAAAAGGGCAATGGAGAGGGTTATTATTGGAGTTTCCCTACGAGATCGAAATAAATATGAGGACCCTCAGAAATAAGGAGATACGCGGGAAAACCAGGGTCACCGACATAGTCCACCGGATTGCCAAACTTAAGTGGCAGTGGGCAGGGCACATCGCTCGCAGGACCGACGCCCGATGGGGCAGAAAAGTCCTCGAGTGGCGACCGCGTCCCGAAAAGCGCAGTGCTGGTAGGCCTCCCACACGGTGGACCGACGACCTGGTTAAGGTCGCCGGAAAGCAATGGATGCGGGCGGCCCAGGACCGGCCTTTGTGGAGATGCTTGGGGGAGGCCTATGTCCAGCAGTGGCCGTCTTTTGGCTGAAATGATGACGATGATAAGAGAGCCGACAAGCTCTATTTTGCTTATCAAAAATGACGACTTCCCTTACGACGCAGGTGAATCCTCTTATCGTCTCTTTGGGGGCCTTGACATAATTTTAATTTAGCATATTCGTGAAGGTAGATGTTTATAAACTGCCCCCAGGATACATGTTATAACATAATCATGATACAGTGCAGGGGTTTCGTATTAATGAAAGAAAACACGCACACAAAAACACCTAGACCTAGGAGCAAGTATTTTGCACATAGATATTTGCCTGGCCCCGGATTCGAACCAAAAACCCCTAGACTTAAATAATGAATACGGGAGAGCAGCAACAGCCTCCTTAGTGTCGTTGCCGACAGTCTGGATGGGCCGTTTAATCAGTACTGGGGGTCTTTGCACGCACCTGTGTTTAAAGCGTGGAGTAGTTGATGTAAATAGTAATACAATTAAAATAGTTTAGTTTTGTTTAGTAATTTATAAATAGTGTAATTTGATTTGGTGCGATATGGATTTTGTCTGAAATAAATTATTATTATTATTAATGAGCCCACTATGCACTTTGCTTTAATTCCTTCCATTGGTTTCATGGGTGACTCATTATTTCGTCAACTCGATACACACTAGAAAGTCAGTCATAAGCAGAATACTACTCAGCCCATAAATGACCCACTGCTGAGTCGGGCCTCCTCCAAATTTATTAGCCTACTGTACCACGCTGGCCAGACGAGTTGGCACAGGGTTTCGAATCACGATTTCCGTCTCTTGCGGCCAGGTTTTCGGCCTTGTCATTCCCTTGTGTCGGCTCTTACAACACCCTCAGGATGGAATGGGGTGGTGATATTATATATTCTAAATCCATCACCACACGGACCTAAGCAGCATAAGCAGAATAAGCTAGCTGAATGGCACGGGGTCACATGTCAATATTCCTGCCAAAACAGTTCCGTTGGTCGTCGTTACAGCCCATAACTGGCCTACTACAGGGTCGGGCCTCCTCCAAATTCATGGAGGGAAATTAGCCTACTGTGCCACGCTGGCAAGACGGGTTGGTACAGGGTTTGTATCAAGTTTTCCTTCTCTCGAGGCTAGGTGATCTGCCTCTTGCGTTCTTTTAGTCGCCTCTTACGACACCCTAAAGTCGGTACGGGTTGGTGACATTGTGTATTCTAAAGCCGTCACCACACGGACAGTTCCATTGGTAGTCACTTTCAACACCCAGATGATAGAATAGGTTGGTGAACGTCTTCTCCGTCATCACAAGAGGCACAATGAAGTGTGTGAAAATTACTTTATACTCACAAGGACGACACTTGTATGAGACCTCGACGTATTTACTCTGCGTGGGGCACGGGTCGACCTGACCCGGTGCAGGAATAGTACTAAATTTACATTGTTGCTTCTTCTGGCATGCTTCTATCACAGACTGGAGAAGAGAGTACTGAAACAAAAGAGTTCAGATTACGAGAGGCAGGCATACTACTATTCAGACCATACATGACCCACTTGGGGGTGGGTCATATATGGGTCACAAGTGGGTCATATATGGGTATTCAGTAGTGGGTCAGAATACATCTTGTCACCTCCCTATTCCATCCTGAGGGTGTCGTCAGAACCGACAAAAATTAATTACAAGGCCGTAGCCGCTAGAGAAGGAAAACTTGATACGAAGCCAAGTGCCACGCCACGCCACACCAAGTGGCTTACGAAACGGACGTAGGATAGAAAATCAAATGTATAGGACTGACAAAACCTGTCAGTCTTAACTAGGCCACCTGGTATCGGAAGTCTTTATGTATGTATGGATGTATATCCTACTTGGTAATCGAAACGGAAAACTCATATACAGCAAAACAAAATAAGGCTTATAATTGCACATTCCGAATTCCACAGTGAACGCCACCTGACCACGAACAATTTAGCAATTAGGAATCTAAATACGTTACACAAGCGACCGTAAATCGTTGGGTAGGAATAGTAAAATCGAATCCCATAAATTTCACTACCAAAATAAGTGGGAGAGCTTAGTTAAGCAAAGGATTTAATGGAATGGCTGTAATAATAAATACTAGGCGTTAACCCTGAGAGTATATCTGAATGGACTTTAAATTGGCTTAGTTCTGTGGTACGGATTTAGAATACACTAGCGACCCGCCCCGGCTTCGCACGAGTGCAATTACGCATGTATTATACTTATAAACCTTCCTCTGGAATCACTCTATCTATTAAAAAACCGCTTAAAAAATCCGTTGCGTAGTTTTAAATATTTAAGCATACATAGGGACAGACAGACGATAGCGACTTTGTTTTATATTATGTAGTGATGATGTCACCAACATTCCACCTTGCCTTGTGGGTGTCGGAAGAAGTGAGTAAAGGAAATACAAAGTCTGAAAACCTAGCTGCAAAAGAATCAAACACAGATACGAAACTCGGACTAGTTAACTATCCTATATTTAATTGGAGGCGACTCGACTCAACTGTGGGTCATCTTATGATCTAAGTAGTAGTAGTTGTTAACGCAACTACTGTGGCGACAAAAACTGGTAAGAGCCACGCCAGTTTAATAGGAACTTATCATAATCTATGTACCAAGCTTCTATGATATATTCATCACTTTTATAATGTCAAAAACGTTATCTAATTATAGGACTTGAGATCATACCCAGAGTTCCATTTCCACGCAAAACATAATATTTCCTCAGCAAAATAACACAGATGTGTCCGATGGCACTTTCCGGTAAATAACACCAAAGGAAAATATTCCATTACACGCCATATTTAAATTACCCTGGACTTTAAGGATCTACCTTGGCTGTACATTGCTTTTTAAAAATACTTTAGTAATATTTCGTTTGGGCGGGTTATTTTGGAATTGGTACAAGATTTATCTCCATGAAAGTAAAAACGAGATGTATACAATATTAATACAGATATTCATTCATACTACGTTCTATTTATTAGCGGCATGAACGATTATCAACTTTTTTTTAAACAGATTCCCTTTTCTTTTTATAACCTGTATCGCAGGGCTATTTACAAACATGTAATTCCTGAACACTCAGGCTCAGAGAAAGTGCCTCTGGGCTACATAAAATTATTTACACAGATTAGCTACATGAGTAACATAGGCTATGAACATATATGAAGCCGAGATAAGCATAGGTATGAAGCCAAGCCGCGCCCAAATGTTAGTCATAAAGTTTTTTTTTAATCACCAATCCCCTTCATAAATTCAATCGCATACTATTCGCACCATCATTACCTGTCAGACTAGAAGTTATTTACGAGTACCACTAAGCCTACTTTTAAGAGAGAAAATTAGATATAAAGACTTTAAGCATTTACTCATGGTGGTATGAATGATGGTGTGAGTGTAGATTTTAATGGCCGATAACAGGGTATAGACATACAAGACGCACGATTTCCCCTTGCGTGGGACAAGGGTCAGAAGATGGTTATGACTCTCCTCAGGATAAAAAGAGTTGAATGGTAGAAAACACGTAGAGTTTGTTCAACCTCTACGTAGAGTTTTGTTCAAACTCTACTCCTATATATTACACGGACATTATTATAAATTTATGGGCTCGCCATCGCTGTAACGCCTTAATTATTTATAACCAAAAGAGGAAAGATATTTAAGAAAATGGTATTCCCAAAAATACCTTATTCGTAAATTTGACAAAATTGCGGATGTCTACATTGTATAACGCACACTTAACATCAGGTGGGTATACGGCCCTTCATCATTTTGTGGCATAACAAAGAAAAATAGCTTTAATAGGAAACATTATATCATCTTTCACACTTAAGCGATATTTTCTTTCGAGAACCTTCTTCAAGCCTATGATCTATGTCTGGGCTTTGAATGTTAAAGGTAAAACAAAAAAAAAAGAGTGTCCTTAAGACTACACGACTGTAGTAAAACTTCTTAAGCTCCATCTATATATAAATACAGTAAATATGGATAATATAATATGCTGAAAAACATCCATCGAAGGTAGTTTTATTTTTCAAGATCCTTTATTAACCAACATTAATTTGTTTCTCAATAAAGATAGAACTTATCATCTTCTCAAACCATAAACGGAGGAAAAAGCTCCTGAATATTACATATGAGAAGAGCTTTAACAAATAAAGCTCTTAGGAAAACATACAAAACAAAAATAACGTATTGTACGGGACAAAAGTGATCAAAGTTTTACCAACCTGCAAAGAATTTGGCCTCTTACAATTGCGTTCAGCCTCAGTTTCCTGTCCGACCCCTTCCTTAACACAAGCCTTATCTATAGGTGTCCTGCTGTATTGTGCTTCTTGAATGCTGATTGTTGTACCTCGGGGACAAGCCAGGGATACGATGTCATCATTACAGACGGCTCGACGCACCACTTTGAGGGTGTCCAGCAGAAGTGCTGTGAAAATAATAAAAAAACAATTTTCAACTGGACCAGTGGTTTGATAAGGTTGCGTGCCTAAACCTATCGGGGAGAGAGCGTACTGCCGCGTGAAATAAAAAAAAAACGTTTGTTTTGATACGCACCATATTACATGAAACCATAGTTTCATGTAATATTTCTGTGCGCAAATACTTTTATTGTAATAATTTTATTGTATTTCAATCACGTATTCATCATTTCTCTGAATTGAAAATCTACGATCCTTCTACAAATTAGGCGGTGTGGATTCTATACTGGATTCACTACCAGCTTGTACCACCATAATTGTAACTCCTTTATTTAAAAGAGCAACCATGGAGTTTCTTGCCGGCTCTTCTCTATGGAATGGCATTCCGAACCGGTGGTAAAAAACTAAATGATAAATTATTTTTAAATATATATTTTTTAATTTGATTTAGTGTTATATTTTTTTTAACTATTTGAAATCATTCGCAAGTATTTATTCGAATAAAAAACATTTTGATTTTTCAGCTAAATGTACCTGTATAAGCCAAAGATACTTTCTTCGTAGCTTTCTCTAGTTTCTCGGTTGCGTGTTAATCGCGGTCGCCAAATTAGGTGTTTGTACCCCTGCGATATAATTTAAACCTAATGCAGAGGAGTCGTCTTAAAAACTAAAGAAAAATATTCTGACGAATTGAGAATCACCTTCTATTTTTTAAGTCGGGTAAAAATTATAGGGCAATACGAAATTTAAGTTAATAAATGTCTAGTTAAATGGAATAGGTGGTTTTAAATCTCGCCTCTTTAAGGAACGCACGTACAATCACACTCTTGATATAATGTCTATTACCTATATTGGTTTACTTGTCATTGTATTTTTCTTTCTTCGGACACCGTTATACTATTTATTGTAGTCATAGTTGCTCCGTGTGGTGACGAATTTAGAATACATAGTGTCACCACCCAATTCATTCCAGGAAAAGACAAGGCCGATAACCTGGCCGTAAGAGAAGGAAATCTTGACGAAACCCTGTGCCTTCTCGTCTGGCCAGCGTGTCACAGTAGGCTGGTGATTCTTGCATGTAACTGGAGGAGGCCCGAATTCAGGCTGAATAGTAGTATTAGTAGTAGTAGACATTTGACAGTAGACATTTGACGACACGGTTGGCGCAGTGGTTGAGCGATCGAATGCCGCGCAGCATGTCGCGGGTTCGATCCCCGCACGGAAGAAATATTTGCACGACCTACAAGTATTTGTTTCGGATCTGGGTGTTTTCTATCTATAATATGTATGTATTTACAAAAAAAAATGTATATAAGTAGTTTATCATTCATCTCGTTACCATAACACAAGCATTAAGTTGCTTAGCTTGGGACGAGATGGCGTTGTGTGAAATGTCCAAGGAAATTTATTTATAGTAGTCAAACAGCGTGCTATTGATTGTCGACAGTTTATAATACTGTAATGTCAGTTGGGGACGTACGCCTTTTGACACAAGCTCATGGCAAGAACTTTTAAATTAAGTAGATTAATCTTATAGCATGTCGGAAAGAAAAATGTAGGTTTAGTGCGGTACCAAAAAGAAAAACAATATTTACAGAAATCTTATAAACATATTAAAGTTCAACTGCTGTAAAAACCTTTTCATTTAAATATTCATAAAACCAATACGTCTTATTATAATCCCATGGCAAGAACGTGTCGTCTCTGTAGTGACTTACGTTGTAGTCATCCAATACTTTAAAATCTTCTCGCCTAATTAAGTTTAATTTCATGATACAGTTCGAAAGGTGTTCTAAAGATAATATTTAGAACTTTTTAGATTATACTACTCGTATATAAATTAAAACAATAGTTGCTTTTTATTATTATATTGTCTTAATATTTATGGGTTCCAACCTAGATTAGATCCGTCTATTAGAATTACTTGTTTAGTTACTAGTTGTTACCTGTTTTATTGTCATATCAGTAAATAAATAAGAAAACACAAGGATCACTGCTGTAAATAAAATATATCAATGGTGATTACACGTGCCAATATCCGCCACGTGTGTTATCGCGTGCAAATACAAGATATTTTCATCTTTGTACTGATTACCTAGGGTAGTGCCAAGGGATAATACTCCAAGAGCTAGTGATAAATTACATATTCGGTATAAGAAGAAACCTCGTTATGTAATACATCATCACTATCACTATCACTACATATTATAAAACAAAGTCGCTGTCGTCTGTCCGTCCCTATGTATGCTTAAATCTTTAAAACTACGCAACGGATTTTGATACTGTTTTTTTTAATAGATAGAGTGATTCAAGAGGTAGGTTTTTAAGTATAACCCACCCCCGCTTTGCACGGGCGAAGCCGGGGCGGGCCACTAGTATATAATATACTACTACTCAGCCAGTACATGACCCATTGCTGATTCAGACCCCCTCCCATTATATGGAAGGTAACTAACCTACTGTGTCATGCCAGCCGGCTGGGCTGGCACAGGTTTTTGTATCAAGTTTTCTCTCTCTTGTGCCTAGGTCATCGGTCTTCACGTTTCCTTTTGTCGGCTCTTACGACACCCACAGTTAGAAATGGGGTGACACTATGTATATTATATGTCAGGGTTCTATTATTCTTAAAGGGTCATAATAAAGATGACGTATATAATAATAAGTTAATGATCAAAGTATTATTATTTTTACCGTGATATGGAAAAAGTCAACCGCAAATTTTATACATTTTATCGAAATTAAATTTGTTTCCTTATTAAAGGTGAGTCTATCTTTATCTAACACCTCTTACATTCTACATTTAAAACTCTAGTGCACATTATAAAAGCAATATTAAAAATAATGACTGTTCTGTCAAAAAGTGATTTAGAAATAAAATTCCAACCTGCAGTTAAAACGAGGCATAATGTTTACTCTCATATATCGGGATTTTGCTACGTAGCCGTATTATAAAGCTGCCCGTTTATTAGTAAATTTACTTAGGATGAAAGCGAACGCTGTACTTTAAGTCACTAATTACAATATACGTAAATATTATTAAATTGATGACCTACGGGCTTAATAGTAGTCTTATTTTATATTTTGCGTACTTAGAAGTTCTACAAAACAGGTATTACGTGTGTGTTAATAATAAAATCAATTCTACATATTAAATCTATTAATCAAATTGCATCAAGATCAATCATCATTTTCATTATGGTATTTAAAGAAATAACACATACGATGTCGGCGAGAGCAAATTTAGGAGCAGACAATCGTGACAAGCGGATCACAATGGTAATTGAATGGCATTCCAAACCAGTAGAAAGACTAACTTTTTTTTTACTTTTTGAAAGCATTCTGAATTTATTCGAATAAAAACATTCTGATTTTGAATAGCAAAACAAAGACGTCAAAAACACATGTCTGTTTACTATTATATTTATTGTGTGGCCTCCTGGACTGTTTACGTCACACGGCAACGTGAAATTGTCGTCTCTAGGCCCAGAAAGGTATAAGCTGGTAATGACTAGCAGTTTCACTAGCAGGTAGGCCGAAGAGAAATGTTGGCACTATTTCATTTTGGGCCAGCAATCCTAATGTTGGCCTATTGGCCTTTTGGGACAAAACAAATGGTGTACGTTTGTTTTCATTAAGAAACTCAATATAGTTCTCGATACCTACTCTTGTTATGTAGTTTTTATTTAAGGTAATGCCGACTAGAGGGAACAAGGCAGTTGCAAACCCGTTTAATAAGCGTGGCACAGTAGGATAATTGCTCTGCGTGTAATTGCAGAAGATACGTCTCAGTAGTCCATTAAATGGCCTAAGATGATGATGATGGTGATTATAAGTGCCTCTCACTAAGTCGGGTGGGTTCCAAGATGGTACCATGTTCCGACGTATTTATAAGGATGGTTTTTTTAAGTTATTATTCATCATCATCATCATCATTTCAGCCAAAAGACGTCCACTGCTGGACATAGGCCTCCCCCAAGGATCTCCACAAAGGCCGGTCCTGGGCCGCCCGCATCCACTGCTTTCCGGCGACCTTAACCAGGTCGTCGGTCCACCGTGTGGGAGGCCTACCAGCACTGCGCCTGCCGGAACGCGGTCGCCACTCGAGGACTTTTCTGCCCCATCGGGCGTCGGTCCTGCGAGCTATGTGCCCTGCCCACTGCCACTTAAGTTTGGCAATCCGGTGGGCTATGTCGGTGACCCTGGTTTTCCTGCGTATCTCCTCATTTCTGATTCGATCTCGCAGGGAAACTCCGAGCATAGCCCTCTCCATTGCCCTTTGGGTGACTTTGAGCCTTCTGATGGAGCCCATAGTGAGCGACCACGTCTCTGTTCCATATGTCATCACTGGCAACACACATTGGTTGAAGACACAATACCGCAGTGTCTGAAGACAAGTTATTATTACCACTAACTAATGGTGCCGGATTTAGAATACACTGTGACGCCATCTCATTTCACCCTGGAGGTGTCGTAGGAGTCAACAATAGGAAATGACAAGGCCGAAAACCTAGCTACAAGAGAAGGAAAACTTGATACTAAACCCTATACCAATCCGACTGGCCAGCATGGCATAGTAGGCTAATTACCATCCATGTAGTTGGAGGAGGCCCGACTCAGCAGTGGGTAATTATAAGTGGGTAATTAAATTCCATCGTACAACTCGACATCGCAGCAGGGTTCATCCATATCACCTGGAAACGATAACGTCCAGCACGGTACGCTTCCAGCGATCATTCCTACCACGTACGTGCAGACTCTGGAATGAACTACCTGCGGCGGTGTTTCCCGAGCGCTACGACATGTCCTCCTTTAAACGAGGTTTAAAAAGAGCACTCACTTCACGGTAGGCAACGGCTTGGCTGTGCCCCTGGCACTGTTAATGTCCATGGGCGGCGGTCAACACTTACCATCAGGTGGGCCGCTAGCTCGTTTGCCACCAAGAGCAATAAAAAAAAATAAAAAAATATTTATGGGCTGAGAAGGATCACAGGACTGACGCCCAATGGGGCAGAAAAGTCCTCGAGTCGCAACCGCAAACCGGAAAGCGTAGTTTTGCTAGCCTCCCATATCGTGAACCGATGACCTGGTTAAGGTTGACGGAAAGCGATGGATGCGAGCGGCTCAGAGCCGGCCTTAGTGAAAATTCTTGAGGAAGGTCTTGAGGTCTGTTTGTAATATTAAAAAGATCGATTTATACTAAGTGCATTTGGATGTATACACGGTACATTGGTATTTTTATAACAACATCTGTCAGCTTGTTTCGACTAATCTCTGAAATGGCTGGACCAATTTTGACAGGACTTTCACTGGCTAGCTGAACATGATGTGAATTAGGCTACATTTGTTGACACCCCCACCTCGCTTTTCAGAAGCCTATAACTAAAGCAATTTCCACATTGTTAAATACCACGGATGAAGTCGCGGGTTACAGCTAGTATTTAAATAAAAAAGAACTAAAACTAAACTTCAACTGACTTGTTAGAAATTCCATTTAAACAAACTTAAAAGTTAAAACTACTTGAGCAGTTAAGTGCAGGAGAATCGGTAACTCGTGATGAAGCTTAAGTTTGAAGCCTACAAGTTTACCGTTAACTTAATGCACTTCGAATCTTTGACCGTTCAGTGAATCTTAATGAATGTTTGAGCAAACTTTTCTTAATATAGAGACACGTTTGAGCGAGTGATATAAATAAAAAAGGAGTCTTCATCATCAAAATTCTCCCAGTCCCGGTGCAAAAGAAATTTATCTTAGGTTTCAGACTGACAATAATAAATGTTGAAAGCTATCGATATTGTCACGCATAGTTTTTAGTAACCACTAGACCAACGAGGCAGTGTTGACTGCCTCGTTGGTCTAGTGGTTAGATGTGCCGCCTTTGGATCAACGGGTCCCGGGTTCGATTCCGGGGTCGGGCAAGTGTCTTTGTCTAAACCAGAGGCACTGGCTCGAAGTCTGGGTGTCATTTCTATCTATAATATGTATGTAATTACAAAAAAAATGTATATAAGTAGTTTATCATCCATCTCGTTACCATAACACAAGCATTAAGTTGCTTAGCTTGGGACGAGATGGCGTTGTGTGAAATGTCCAAGGATATTTATTTTATTTATTATTTACATACTTTCTGTACGGTGGAAGTTTTTTCTACCTCAGTCGCTACTTCTCAACCCATAATTAAAATAATAATAATAATTTCTGACTCTCCGGACTTAATACAGATAAAGCGTGGCATTTTTCAAGGTGATAGTCTGAGCCCGCTTTGGTTTTGTCTAGCATTGAATCCCTTAAGTACTTTACTTAGGGATTCAATGTTAGGCTATCGTCTGAGAAGGAATGGTGAGATCGTATCTCACCTTTTGTACATGGATGACGTAAAATTGTATGCGCCAAACGAATCCGATTTGGTAACATTACTTAAAATTACGCATAATTTTAGTAATGATATCAGAATGGAGTTTGGCATTGACAAATGTGCTGTCATCCGTGTACAAAGAGGTCAAATTGTAAACTCATCCGGTGTAGACATTTCTGAATCTGTCTTTCTACACTCTCTCTCCGAATCCGAAAATTATAAGTACTTAGGCATATCACAGGGTCTTTGCATTGCTGATAAGGACATGAAACAATTGTTGACGGCACGTTTCTTGGGTCGCGTAAAAAAAGTTTTTAAAAGTCTTTTGTCGGGCGGCAACAAGGCTCGTGCTTTCAACAGTTGGGCTATTCCTGCACTTTCATACTCATTCGGCATACTCAAGTGGACTCAGACTGAACTGGACAAATTAGACCGGAAAGTCCGTCGACTAATGACATCATTCCGAATGCACCATCCGCGCTCATCAGTCATGAGATTGTATATTCCGCGGAAATGTGGTGGTCGTGGCTATCTTAACGCCAAATCTCTTCATAATCGTGAAGTATGCAATCTCAGAGACTATTTTGTTCGTATCGATGACAATTTACATCGGGATGTTGTCAGTGTCGATAATGGACTCACACCTTTATCAATGGCAAAACAAAACTGGCGCAGGCTAAAGGTATTAACCACTCCAGACCGTATAGCTGTATGGCAGAGCAAGGAATTACATGGTCGCTTTTATCGCGCTTTTACAGGTCCTGATGTCGATCAACAGGCATCAATTTCTTGGCTTAGTTTCGGAAATCTCTTCGCTGAAACAGAAGGTTTTGTCTGTGCAATCATGGACGAAGTGGTTATGACGAACAACTACCGGAGACATATTATAAAAGATGGCACCGTTGACATCTGTCGGGCTTGTCGTTGCCCCGGTGAATCTATTAGACACATTGTCTCCGGTTGTTCTCGTCTAGCCAATGGTGAGTATTTGCACAGGCATAACCAAGTTGCCAAAATAATTCACCAGCAACTTGCTCTGAAATATGGCCTTATTGATAGTGAAATTCCGTATTACCAGTATCAGCCTGCACCAGTTTTGGATAATGGTCTTATCACATTATACTGGGATCGATCTATTATTACTGACAGGACTATTGTAGCTAATAGGCCTGACTTAGTACTAATAGATCGGTCGGTGCGCAAAGCAATGATAGTGGATATCACCATTCCACATGATGATAATCTCATAAAGGCCGAAACTGAAAAACTGAGCAAATACCTTGACTTGGCTCATGAGATAACTTCAATGTGGGGTGTTGATTCTACTATCATTGTGCCGATTGTTGTGTCGGTAAACGGTTTGATAGCGAAGAGCTTTAATCGCTATCTTGAAAAGCTCTCGCTTAGTTGTTGGGTTAAGCACTTGGCCCAGAAAGCCGTCCTTTTAGAGACTGCGCGGATTGTAAGAAGATTCCTCTCTGCTGACCCCTAACCGCCGTTGGCTTGGGTCATTGACTTCGTCTTCGGCGGGTGACATCCTATTTTTATATATATTTTTATGAATTTGTTTCTTTTTGTAAAAATATATGTAACAATGAGATAATAAAGAAATATACATAATAATAATAATAATAATATTTATTCAAAAATCATTTTTTACACTATAGTAACTATAAATGCAATATTATACTAACTGTGCTATGCTTTAAGTGCCTGAACTAGGAAAACCTGTGTCTCAGGCGTATTGGGCTATAATTTTCTTAAAAATAATCACTTTTCACTTCATTAATAATACACTTTTCGTAACGTGTTACTAAGAAAAAATGCTTTAGCAGGTACAGTTAATTTACTAACAATAATAGCTATATTTTATTTTAGTACCATTAATAACTTCTCTGTATCTTCGTACGATAGATTTTGAAGGACATCTTTCAGTACTTTTTTGCACATTCTATAGTTGAGTGGATAGATGTCTGTTATTGCATTTAATTTATTGTATAGAATTGGTCCTAAACAAATATAAAATTTTGATGTAAAAGCATGTTTTGTTCGTCTGTTTTGAGGGCAAACTATATCCTTCCGTCTCTTATTCAAAATGTCAGTGCTATATGGAAGAGACGCATGCTGCTTTAGTACAGTGCCCAATATAAATAGTTGCCGAACTGTTAGTACTTTACAGGATTTGTAAAGGTGGTTAGTGGGAAAGAAGAAAGGGCGAAAAGTAGATACCTTAAGGATTGCTCTCTGCGCCCTCTCAATAGATATTAGTAACGATTTACTTATTCCACCCCAAGATGTAATACAGTAGCTTAAAATTGATTGGCATAACGCAAAGTAGACCTGCCAAATTATTTTATTATCAGCGATATACCGAAGCTGTTTAAAAACGAAAATCAATTTGCGAAGTCTGCTATTTAATACGTCTACGTGTTGTTTGAAACTAAGTGTTTCATCTATAATGATACCTAGATATTTAATGGTATTGGTATTTTGAATCATAGGGCACCTGCATTGATTGGTAGAGTTTCTGCAATAATGAGCGTATAGAGGAAGATTATTTGGTATCACTGACTTACGCATGGAAAATCTAATGTAGTGTGTTTTGCTGGCATTTAATGTTAGTAGATTTTGCTGAAGCCATTTATTAACAACATTAAATCCCTGTTGTGCGTATCTAAAAGCGTCTTCTTGACATTCAGCTGAGAAAAGAAGAACTGTGTCGTCAGCGTAAGATATGATTGTGCCATGATCCAGCCTTAAATTGCAGAGGTCATTCATATAAATCAAGAACAAAGTCGGTCCTAGTATACTTCCCTGAGGAACGCCAAAGGATGTGTTTTTTTGATCAGCGCTCGTCACGTTACCAAGCCTTACGCATTGGGTTCGGTCTGTAAGATAACTGGTAAAGAGTTTCAGTTGAGTGCCTCTTATACCTATCATTTCAAGCTTGCGCAATAGAATGGGTACGGAAACTGAGTCAAAAGCTTTCGAGAGGTCCAGAAAGATCCCGAAACTGTTTTTACCATTGTCTAGTTCCTGAGCTAGGTAGTTAGTCAACTTATGGACAGCATCTGCAGTTGATATCTTAGGTCGAAAACCAAACTGATATCTGGACAAAATCGATTTTCCTTCTAGGTATTTCATTAATCTATTATTAATTATTTTTTCTAGAATTTTGGACATAGATGGTAGTAAGGATATTGGTCTATAATTTGTAACTTGGTCTTTACTGCCTGATTTGTATATCGGGATGACAATAGCTTTTTTAAGGCACCCGGGAAAATGTCCTGAAGATAAACATTTTTGGAAAATGTTTGTAAGTGGTGGTACTAAAACATGCTTGCATTTTTTTATGATCTTATTGGGTATATTATCCCAGCCGGTGGCACAGTCATCTTTCAAGCTCATAATTATATTTTTAACTTCAGTTTCGTCAGTGTTGAGTAGTGCAAAGGAAGTTAAATTGTTGTTAAATGTAAGCCGAGTGCTCGCTAGGTGTTGTGATTGATTACTAATGTTTTCGGCCAGGCACTTGCCAGCGTTCACAAAGAAATTATTTATTAAATCAGCCGATGTCGACTGGGATGAGTGCGCTTTAAGTAGGGGTGAGGAAGATTCGTGCTGTTTTGTTGTGTAGGTAATGTTTTTTATACACTCCCATATCTTTTTACTATTAGTTCCCGCTCTTTCAAGTACATTTTTATTGTAGTCTATTTTTACTTTTTTTAAAAGATCATTGCAGAAATTTCGATATCTTTTGTATGTTATTTGCAGTATTTGATTATGTGGACTTGATTTAGCTTTGTAGTGCAGTTTATCTCTATGTTTTATACTGCGAATGAGCCCTGGCGTAATCCATGGCTTTATGTTAAAGATTTTGTTATTCAGTCGAATGTGGGTTGTATTTTTGTGTATTGCTTGCTGAACAGTTTCTATTAAGTAAAGCATACAAAACTGTGGGTCAGCGGATTGATAAACTGGAGCATAATCGATATTGCGCAGTTCTTCTTCAATTTTGCTTATATTTAATTTAGTAACTATGCGCATGTTTTCGTCTTTCGGTAGTTTGCAATTTAAGGTTAGTAGGACAGCCTTGTGGTCTGTTATTGTTGAATTAATAACAAGTGTTAGTGCAGGAAAGCGGGTTTTAATTATGCTGTGGTCCAAGCAGGACCCACTGTTATGTGTGGAATGCGTATGTGCCGGGAGTAAGCCATGAAAAGAACATAAATTGAGATACTCTTTAGCAGTAGCATCGGTACTTTCTGGCATTATATTAATATTGATGTCACCTGTTAAAATTATGTTTTTAAAAGTAGATAACTTTTGTAAGGTTTCATTTAAAGACTCTATAAAGTTATTTATATTATGGAATGAGGGGGGTCTATACAATGCTAATATTGCAAATTCTGATCCGATTTTGATCAGTAATCTATTACAGTCATTTATATTTGGTTCTTCTACACAGACATTAAGGTAACTTTTTGCATAAACTATCACGCCATCGTTTTGATTATAGTTTACATTGGTCTTGTACATACTATATCCCGAAATTTGTGGTACGTTATACTGCTTGGCAAGCCAACATTCCGTTAAAACAATGACGTCACAGCTCACGCTGATTCTTGCTAGTAATGTACAGAAGTTATCGAAGTTTTTATAGATACTGCGTATGTTTTGTGTTAATATGGTTAATGGATTATTGTGCAAGGAAAGATATTGTTTGCAATCTTCCACCTCACAAATCGTCGATTCCGATACAGTGAAGTTATCCAGGTCATTAACTAAATTACAATTCATATTAACAAGATATAGATTAGATTAAAAAAGTTAAATAAAAAGAAAACGTAGAATTAAAGTAAAAGTGCAGTTGTTTACAGTTTGCGGCGCTCTTAGGCGCCTCCATAGTCTATTGAATTTATATACCTTTTTTCTGCCATCAATTTCGCCGGACAGTCAACAGCCCCCGTACTATGATTGCTTGGCTTCTTGAAGTGCCAGCAGGTAGCGCATTTTGGAGCATCTGCCTTATTTGTGCATTCTTTAATTGAATGACCTTGACCGCCACAGTGGCCGCAGGTATGGCTGGATTCCCTACAAGACTTCGCTGCGTGTCCATACTGCTGGCATTTAAAACACCTTGTAACTAAGGTAAAGTCCCTTACAGGACAGGAAGACCAATTTATGAAGACCCTTTCTTTAAAAACTAAGGCTTTTCGAATGTCTGCAGTGACTTCTAATATATAATTGCAGGTCTCAGCGTCTTTTTTGCCTGACTTGTGGCTTAGCTTGATGTTAGACAAGAACTTAACAAGATCGTAATTTTGTAAGTTATCTGCCAGGTTTTGATGATATATGCAGTTAAAAATCTCCTTCTCCTGCATAGTTGTGGGCACTCCTATAATAACTACTTTCGGTTTCCGTTTAAAGGGCTCATCAATCATAAGACCCGAGTTCGTTAGCTGTGCAGATTGTTTAAGCTTATCGATGTCCTCTTTTGTGTCTGTGCTGATTATGACACCGCCGTTTCTAGTTTTACGCATGCCTCTCACATGGAGTTTCATAAGCTCTGGGCAAATGATCTTTTGTACCAAAGATTTGGTGTCGTCACTAGATTTTAATTTATCGTTCGGATAAATGGCGACCGAGCTTAGTGTTGATGGCTGAATGTAGTTTGAAGGGCCTTTTTTAACCATATCGGCAAAAGAAGATATAGCCGGTTTTGTTGATTCTTCTACACAGAGTTTAAGGTCTGTCAGCTTCTGCGATAGGTCGATTTGGTTTTCAAGGTGCTGGATAGAACTTTTAGTTTGGAGTGCTTTTTGTTTAAGAGCCTGGTACTGCACTGCCATCTGCGAAGATCCGTGGCCCACTTTCCGGCACAAAGAACTAACTCTTAGTTTTTGCTCCGAGTTCAATTTGCTCTCAGCTGCAATAGAGCACACTTCATTAAGGCATTGCTCAATGGATGTCATCCAGTTCTGAATTTCAGAGGTCGATATAATTTCGATTGCTTCCATCGGTTGGGGTGCAGGTGAGCGAGGCGGGGAACGGGCAGTCCTGGTGCTCCGATTAAAAGGACTATTGTCCATTTTAAACAGATTTTTTATATTTAGCTACTATACACTATACAGTTTTGCGATGTCGCATAATTGTTTATGTTATTACCGAGTGCGTCGGTCGAAACGAGGTCACGACTCAGAAAGTGATTAATTTATTATTATAAAAACTCAATTGAACACGTCTGTACAACACAAGAACAAGTGGATCAATCTCTCAAATTGACCCACAGCTGTGTAGAGCCCACTACTCCCTTGACTGTACTGTTACCTTACCGGGTTGGGAACGGAATCCTCAACACTACCTCCATGAAATGAAAGGAAAATAAAATTGGATGGATGAGGCCCTAACCATCGGTCGGTCTTAGTAATGTGCTGGGATGATGACGTCGTTACAGCCCATCAATGACCCATTACTGGATCGGACCTCCCCCAAATTCATGGAGGGAAATCAGCCTACTATGCCACGCTGGCAAGACTGGTTGGCACAGGGTTAGTATCAAGATTTCCTTCTCTTGAGGCTGGTGATCTGCCTCTCGCGTTCTTTTAGTCGCCTTTTACGACACCCTAAAGACGGTATGGGTTGGTGAATGGTGACATGGTGTATTCTAAATCCGGATGATAACAATCACTATCCCTACATAGTATAAAACAAAGTCGATGTCGTTTGTCCAT
The DNA here is from genome assembly GCA_905475355.2 of Clostera curtula. Taxonomy (NCBI): domain Eukaryota; kingdom Metazoa; phylum Arthropoda; class Insecta; order Lepidoptera; family Notodontidae; genus Clostera; species Clostera curtula. Next base: position 13,332,780 of record FR997806.1, on the reverse strand, counting down.
CCCTTTGTATGCTTAGTGGCCGCTCACTATGGGCTCCATCATGACTCTGAAAGTCACCCAAAGGGCAATGGAGAGGGCTATGCTCGGAGTTTCCCTGCGAGATCGAATCAGAAATGAGGAGATACGCAGGCAAACCAGGGTCACTGACATAGCCCACAAGATTGCCAAACTTAAGTGGCAGTGGGCAGGGCACATAGCGCGCAAGACCGACGCCCGATGGGGCAGGAAAGTCCTCGAGTGGCGACCGCGTTCCGGAAAGCGCAGTGCTGGTAGGCCTCCCACACGGTGGACCGATGACCTGGTTAAGGTCGCCGGAAAACGATGGATGCGGGCGGCCCAGGACCGGCCTTTGTGGAAATCCTTGAAATGATGATGATGATGTATGCTTAAATCTTTAAAACTACGCAACGGATTTTGAGGCGTTTTTTAATAGGGTATAGTGATTCAAGAGGAAGGTTTTTATGTATAATACATGCATAATTGTACCGTGTGAAGCCGGGGCGGGTAGTTCAGTAATAAAAGGAATCATTAACTCTCAAACTTCATATTCAATTTTATTAGTGGAAACACCCATTAAGTTCCACTAAACCACTGATATAAAACCAGACAAATTGTTTCGCTAACCAATTTATAATTAGTAATCAGAAGTATTGCAATACTTGAACCCTTTGACCCCAATAAAACAGAAAAGGCACTTACACCACAGACTACAAAATGAACCATAAGTTTAAATTAAACTTAATTAAATTTAAGTAAAATAAACTCCAAGTTGTAGGCCCAATTCCACGAAAGGGGCCTCTTAAAATCTAAAATGCGAAACAAATAAACTGTATCTAACAAGAAGGTAACTTTACCGAAATTAAGTCTAAGGGAGGTCCTCGCAAGCAAGATCTATCATCATCGTCATCATCAGCCCATAAATGACCCACTACTGAGTCGGGCCTCCTCCAAATTGGGCTAGGGGTTGGGTGTGCCACCTTTGGATGATAGGGCCTCGGATGGTCGGGCTGTGTCTTTGTGTAAGCCATAGGTACCTGAGTCTTGGTGTCATTTGTGTTCGACAAATACATGTTTGTAAAGATCCCCCGCGATACAGGCTATAGACATAACAAGGGTATCGTTTTAAAAAAATAAATGTACTCTTTCGATTCGATAGCCTATTCTTATTACTACACTAGCGACCCGATCCGGCTTCGCACGGGTGCAGTGATGAACCTCAGAATTTATCAGTGTTTCTCTACAATATTATGGATGTATTATACACTAGCTGACCCGGCGAACTTTGTTCCGCATTATATATATTTAAAACAAAAAGAAAGTTGGACATAGGATACCTGAGATTTTTATCCCGTCCGTATAAAACCTACTTTAACAAAACGCAACTGACAGCGAAACATTATGTTGTCTATAGTTTAATATGGTCGAAAATTTGACAATTAGAATTTTTGAATTCGACTTGTTTATATTGTTGTAATTCACATAATATCTTTATAAATTGTAGCCTATGTGTTATTCTGATGTATAAGCTATATTATTGTAAAGTTTCATTAAAATCCATTCAGTAGTTTTTACGTGAAAGAGTAACAAACATCCATCCATCCATCCATCCATCCATCCATACTTACAAACTTTCACGTTTATAATATTAGTAAGATATAAACCTTCCTCTTGAATCACTCTATCCATTAAAAAAAAAAAACATTTCAAAATCCGTTGCGTAGTTTTAAAGATTTAAGCATACATAGGTACGGACAGACGACAGCGACTTTGTTTTATACTATGTAGTGATAGTGAAGTTGAAGTGATTGTTTAAATCTGAGAAACTAAAACAAAAAGGTCTTGAGTGCTTCTGAAAACTAGTCGATAGCCTTTAGGGAAATCAAATTTGCTAAAGTTCCTTTATTATAGTTTAACGCTTGTCTTTTGTTTCTTTGATATTCTTAGCGATTTTATTCCTTTTTTAGATTTTAAGATATTATTAGTAGGAATTTAGCTAACTTAAAACGTAGAGGTTCTTTGTGTTTTGAAATGGTTGATAATCGGCAATTTTATAGTATACCGATTTTTGAAGTTACCTCCAACATCAAACAGGATATCTAGACTTCAAACAGATTTTCAATAGCTACTTTTCGCTTTTGGTGAGATTTTGACGTCAGTTCTTTTCCCAAAAAAACATTAACAACAAAGACAACTTCGCGCCTTAGGATTCTCTGCGTGCCGGAGACTCTTTTTAAAAAGTATGAATCATTTCTACAATTGCCGTCATTATAAACTGAAATGACTGTAGTCTGAATTTCGTCACTGTTCCACGATGGAACAATCATTTCAATAATCATTTCCATTAGCATTTTGAAGATGTTGGCATAATCGTTTGGAAAACTCATTTCAACTGTTCTTTATTCCTTTATTTATGTACTTTTACTTTTATTTTTTTCTTTCCCAATGTTGTAAAGTGGGCACCGGTTTAACTTGATTTGGATAACTACCAGTTTTTTACACTAAGCAATTACCGAAAAACCCATCTAGTTGAACCACCAGTAATTAAATGACAGTTTTCAGGCTACTGTCAATGTGTCACGACGGCCATAGATTATAATAGAATGTCTGGAGAAGGCCCGACCCAACAATGGGTCATTTATGGGCCGAGTAGTAGTATTTAGTAGTAGTTAGCATCTAGTTTCGGAATATACTAACATGGCACTGTAAGATAGTTTTTTGAGGAGGGTTGACTAAACTGTGGGTCAAAAATTATGAGGGATCATAATTTTAATCATAATTTTAAACTTTGATCATAATTTTAATTTTTAATCATAATTTTAATTTTAATTAGAATTATGAAACGGTTGACGCAGTGGTTGTGCGATCGACTGCTGCGCAGCATGTCGCAGGTTCGATCCCCGCACGGAAGAAATATTTGTACGACCTACAAGTATTTGTTCCGGGATTGGGTGTTTTCTATCTATAATATGTATGTATTTACAAAAAAATATATATAAGTAGTTTATCATCCATCTCGTTACCATAACACAAGCATTAAGTTGCTTAGCTAGGGAGGAGATGGCGTTGTGTGAAATGTCCAAGGATATTTATTATTTATTTATAATTTTAGTCATAAATTTAATTTTTAGATTATGATTATCGCGTATGCTAGTAATTTACCGTCACGTCTGTCTGTCTATAATTATGTTTGCGTTAACTGCAAAAGCTAACTAAAATCTAAACTAAACACTGATTATACCGATTGAGAGAATTAAACACTGTATGGTGGATTAATCCTCTTGTATGGGTCTAAAAAATATAAAGACTTTTCAACTTTTTTTCCACTAGAACTTGAAGAAGCGGGGCGCGTCGCTATTTTGTAATAGATAGTAAGAATCCATGGCAATGGGACTAACGGTATGGTGTGTGTTAGTTGCTAAATGTGTAATAAATAAATCTAAAACACCACATTCGGTGAAGATGCTCCCAATACCTCATTTATTAATTTTGCTATGCAGGCTTTAAGAATAAGCGCATTATCAGAATGAAATGAACAATGTTTACTATTTCCACATGAACAATGTCAACTATTTGTATCTATTTCCTCAATATTCGAGCTGGCCTCTAATAAATCCGCTTCAAATTTATTACAATTCGAAAAATATAATAAGCGTGAATCTAATTGTATACGTAATTTCCTCTATCCAAAATTTTCCTTTTATTACTATGATGGTGTTGTCTTTCATTATCGTTATCATAAAAGGAACTCAACACTTTCGTAGATCTCAAAGTGCCTACTTTTTTGCTCTTCTTCCAATATCTAAATCCAACAGGCAATTTTAACTTTCACCGGTGTATTGTTTCACAGGTCTTAACACACACGGTACACAAAATACATACTTACTTTCGAAGTTATAACTATTAAAAATATCTTTTTCTAGCCTTTTTTGACAGCAGTATAAGCTGATTAAGATAATTGCCAGTATGTACACGCCTAATTTTGTTTTAGGCTTGCACGCTGGGCGTTTAGCAGAGTTTTGGTATTTCAACACAGAAAAAGGTTTCGCCCGGTTTAACGTTATGTAGATAGGTGTCTCCGTGTGATGATGGATATAGAATACATATTGACAACAGTCCGTGCCAGCCTGAGGGTGTCGTAAGAGCCGACAAAAGGAAATGATAAGGCCCAAGAGCTACTACTACTGAGAGCCACTACTCAGTCGGGCCTCCTCCAAATGGAGGGAAATTAGCCCACTGATTTGTACCAAGGTTTCCTTTTCTTGCGTCTAGGTGGTCTACTTCTTGCGTTCCTTAAGTCGTCTCTTACGACACCTTCAGGATGGTGCGGGTTGGTGACATTGCATAATCTAAATCTGTAAAAAAAACCAACAGCTTTACTATAATATTTCATCTGATTTCCTGGAAAACAAGTAAAATTGCTTTTTAGAAGTCGATTGACAGCTGATATCCAAACAAATGTAAACAACTGCTGATCGACGGCGCCGAACACTGTTTGCGTAAACACAATATCGATTTCGCAAACTGTTCCTAATTTTGGTTCTTTTGTTCTGTGGATGAATCTGGATGCTATTATCACCGTTAACTATCCTGTTCATATTATATTACATTCGGGACAGTCCTAGCGGCCTGCTGAACCGTATTTTGTTCAGGTTTGACTGCCCTATAGTGTGTCACTGGAACGAAGTACATACCGGCTCTAGGCCTGTAATTTTTAATATTAAATAAGTTGCTACTAACGTAATCATAAGTTAATACTAACACAATGGCTGTACATCTGATCCATAATAAAATAATAATAATATTGGTTTCGTTGAATTATTCGTTTCAATACGTCGTTACATATTTAGCTATTACTAGATATCGTGACAGCTTTCGTATGGGAAAGAGGAGCGTGGGAAGAACACCGAATTGGTGGACGGACGACCTTGTGAAGGTCGGTGTCGGTGGATGCGGTCTGCACGAGATCGCACATTGTGGAAATCTATGGGGGAGGCCTATCTTCAGCAGTGGATTTCTGTGGCTGATAGACAGATATCGTGAGATAGATATTTTCGTGAGGTGACCGATTTAGAATACATAGTGTCACCACACCCTTCCATCCTGAGGGTGTCGTAAGTGTAAAGGTAATGACAAAGCAGAAATCCTAGCCGCAAGAGAAGGAAAACTTGATATGAAACTCTGTGGCAACCCGTAGTGGTAGTGGTAGTAGAGATTACTAATATGTCGAAATTCGACAAAAATACATGCACGGCAAAACCATCTTAGCACCATAATATAAAAAAAAACTAGCTTTTTTAACCCCCGACGCAAAAAGAGGGGTATGTCTGTCTGTGGCACCGTAGCTCGCGAACGGATAAAGCGATTTCAATATATTTTGTATGAAAGGTGAGTTACGGGCGAGTGTTCTTAGACATATTTGATGAAAATCGGTTGAGCCGTTTAAAAGTTATGGGGGGTGAAAGTGGGGAAGAATAACCGAATGTCTGCAAATATAATCGAGTGGGGTCTCAAATGAAAGCGCATCACGTGTACATTACAAAATAATATGGTCCATGAAAATCGGGTGAGCCCTGAAAAAACTCTGGGGGTAAAAGGGGGGCAAATACCCAATATCAACAAATATATGGTAGGGAGAAAAAGAGGATACGACAAGAATCTATGTATTAACAACATAACAAAATCTACATTATAATAAGTGTGTACCTATAAAAAGTATAAAATAAAAATTAAATTAAAAATTTAAACAAATCCCCGACAAAATAACCTAAATCCTTTTAATAAATAAATAAAATTATTTTTTACTTTTCAAAGGGATTTAGGTTATGATAACATTATTCTCCTTCCGAGTGCCTACTTTTAAACTTTACATCAGTCAATGATGGAACTGATAATTAAATGAAGAAGAAGCGGATTTAAACCGACAGCATGTTTCATTGTTTTTGACATATTACCAACGGCCATTAGTTTAAGTCTGTGACTCTAGCTACAACTAAATGCAAGAAAAAAAAAATCTGTTTCTGAAACTTACTTCTTCTAAATAGATTAGATTTCCGCCCTATAAACTTTTAACTATGCCAGCCATAATACAGTTACCACAAACACACCTAAAAACGGAGCCAAATTTTTTTACGTATTATATAGATGCAGTCCTTCGTCATCTCAGGCTTACTTAATAATACAAATGTTTTCCTCAAATGCTAATTTACTTATACAAAATTATGGCTGCGGCTTGTATTTTTACATTGGGTTTATCCTCTTAAATTTCTTGTTTAATTCCATTATTCATTATCAGTTCGTACTTTCAGATCAGGAAAAGAATTTTTCTTTTGATATTTTTTCTCACAAACTATTTTTTTCTGGTTTTATCACCAAATACAATTACTGTAGCCTTTTTCAAGTAACCCTTCCTTACAGTTTTGGCACAAGGGTCTAAACTAATATACATAATTATGTTTGGTAGTACACTTAATGTCTTTGATGGGTGATTGAAGCTAAATAAAACGGTTTCTTCTTTTATATTAACTATATAAGTAACCACAAAAATACACGTGCATAAAAATGTTAACATATTGAGTATGAAAAATTATATTATAAATAATGCTTTCAGTGAATACCCAATGTCACTGACCCATACCATTATAAGGCTGCCGTAAGTGTTGACTAAAGGAAAGCAAGAGGCAGACTATCCAGCCGCAAGAGAAGGAAAACTTGATACAAACATGTGCCAATCAATTTCCCAACATGAATTTGGAGGAAGCCCGACTCAGTAGTAGGTCATTTATGGGCTGAATGACGATAATTAATCAAACAGTGTCAGAAAGAAATGACAGAACATTCCCAACGCCATGATCAAACACATGGATATCCACATGGATTGACGTATCCAGTTTGAGTAATTGGACCCTACACTTACAAAATCAGTCTTACGTGGTCTTCCTAATGAATCAGCTAAACTACGTGTGCCTCTGAGAACATATTGAATTTGTTCGTCCCTAATTCGTCACTGACAAGAACTATAGCCACCCTTTTCTATCAGTCTACTGTCGTCTGGGCCTACAAGGTTGTGAGGGAATGTCGTTTTCCCAACAAAAGTCTTTTGTTTTCAGGTCAGGAAACTGATTTAAATTGGAAATACAGTGTTCTGTCTTTTAAAATATTATGTTCAGACTAATTTTAAACCACATTAAGCCGTGTACAGATTTGCAAAATGTAGCTCGCAAATCTGTACACGGCTTTAAGAATCCCTTGATTGACGACTACATTTTTTTATGTCCAACCATTACACAAAGCCACTTGTTTCAAAGGATATTTACTGATTTAATGGGTAACCCGAGTGCAACTCATAATATTCTCGTGTCCGTGGAGTTACCCATACCATGGTCTCCCGGCTGGGAACCTGTTATACCTTCTTGTTAGGTCTCCAAACTTGTATGACAATGTAATTGTTATGTTTTTTATTTTTGCCCAATACACTTCTAGTGTAATGAATTTGAAATTGTCAATTAATTATTCCAGCATTTCTTAATTTTTTCTCGCTTATTTTCATGTACACTATACGGTCAATTAAAATAAATATAAGAGGAGTATCCGTTGTAGCCGCAGTTAAAAATTGTATTTTTCTATGTAAATTATTTGGGAGGAGCAATTTATGGCGTGTACTAGGTGTAATTTTTTTCTTTTTTTTTCTTTTGTTTATTATGCGCTACATATGGCTGAGCTGAAAACCAGCGTTGTGGATGTTATCTACAACATATGCTGAGCTCAGACCATTTCTGGCAATGCTGTATACAGCATAGAATTTTTTGTGCATCAGTTTGTATAGAAATACTTATTAGCTGTAAGAATTTAATGTTATATGTATCTTTATATTTGTATTTCCATAAGTTCTGTGTTGTGTGCAGTTTTATCAGAATAAAGGTTATTATATTCTATTCTTATAAATAGAACACTTAAAAAATTACACGGAAAAATAATCTAATAGTGAACACTATCGTTTGTTTGAACCAGTTTCAGAAATAATGTAGGTAGTAATAGTATCTTTTAGTCCAGTGCTTTGATTCGTCTTATGAATTCATCTTTACCATTTCATTCAAAATAGACCTCTACGAAGGATTTTCCCAAATGCCGGTCAGACTCGCCCGCATCTTTCGGATTCCAGCAATCTTAACCATGTCATCGGTCCATCGAGAATTGTCTATATATATATGCCGCCTACCGTCAATATTTTTTCCCTGATCTAACCTCTTACTTGGATCTCGCACATCAACAACACCGTTAACTTAGAAATAGTTTGTTTTTCTTTTTTTTTTAACCAGATCATAACATTAATCGCGGGGGCAGTTTACATACATGATATTCACAAACACAAATGACACCCAGACTCGGAGCAAGTGCCTCTGGTTTACACAAAGACACTTGCTCTACCCCGGAATGGAACCGGGGACCAGTGATCTAAAGGCGCGATATGTAGCCCCCAACAATTGATGATTATATTTTCAAAACTATTCTTACTTATGCCCTAGAGTTATGGCATATCAAAAACAACACGTTGTATGTACGTCACCACACAGATACTTATGCTCATGAAAATAAAGTTCAAATTCCTACGGGTCTTCGATAAAATTTCGCGCATAATATCTGAAAATCAAATACCCAGTTGGAGTCCTATTTTAATTACTACAGCAATAAGTTTGGCGCCATCCGACGACTGTGATCGAATTTCATAAACAAAATAAACGATACATAAAGGACAGACCTAAACCTCATTGTTGGGTTTATTAAATTCTCTTTGTCCAAACAATAATAGGTGAGATATGAGAATTATTTCCATTTGAATGGGACTCGATCCGTTTTAGGAGAACGCTTTTTTAAAATAGATTATGCCGCACAAATTTTGGCATAAGCTTTCGCAGTTTCAAACCACTTTCAAAATCACTAAAGATAATGTTATTTTAGAACTATCACTATCCGAATGGTCCGTGCGGATTAAGAATACGCAATGCCACCAACCCACACTATCCTGAGGGTGTTGTATGAAGCGACTAGGGAAGTGCAGGAGGCAGACCTAGCCGCAGGAGAAGGAACTACTACTACTATTCAGCCCATAATGACCCACTGCTGAGTCGGACCTACACCAGTCATTCTATTATAATCTATGGCCGTCGTTACACATTGTCAGTATCCTGGCTTGGTGGTAGGATCGAATGGTTCGCCCAGCTAGCTACCACCCTCGCACCTAAGTCCGGCGCCAAGCAGTTTTACTGTCTTCCGTCGTGTGTATGTGAGAGCCGGTGCCCGACAATTTCCTTGAATTGCTTTACATGGAGGGTAATTACCCACGCTGGCCAGATGGGTTGGCACGGGGTATCGTATCAAGTTTTCGGCATTATCATTTCCTTTTGTTGGCTCTTACGACACCCTCAGGATGGTATGGGCGGGTGACTCTATGTATTCTAAATCCGTCACCACACGGACCAGGAGAATTCCCCTCCATTTAATTGCAGGAGGTCCGACCCAGCAGTGGGTATTTTATGGGCCGAGTAGTACCTAGTTATGTCTTCTAAGGTGTCCGAAAGATTGATCAATCTTATGATAATATGCGTGTGATTATGACTTCGATGAGTTCTCCAATTTTTTTGTATAAAGAATGATGCACGTGTCTTGATTCGCAAACACTCTATTCTTGCTCGATATAATTTTAAATTCAAATATAAAGTTATAAATAATCGAGGTTAAAATGATGCGCACACACTACATCGTCGACCAATCACGAAAGCGGTTCTTCAATTTGGAGTCTCTCCAAAATGACTAAAATACTAGCCGATGTTTTTTTTCTTCTTTTTACAATGTAACCGTAAACAAGAATTAGATTAGACCCATCAGGCGGCGTTGTTTACAAAAGAAATACATTACATTTAGCTTGTTTACACGAAAATACACTCCAAAACTTTCGAGGCCGAAAATTTGAACTAAAAAATAGTATCGCGCTATAAATCTTCGACAAACTGACACTTTAGTGTTGGACGGTGGGTACAAGATAAATAAAATTGTATTGCCAACCAAGAGAATTCAAGCCGGAGTAGGCAGGGTAGACTAGATTTTTTTGATATAATTATTTAATGTTCTAGATGACAGTAGAGTATATTATAGTAATATCGAAAAAAAAAACTTTAAATAATATAATCTATACATCTATACAAATAAATAAAATTGGAGTGTCTGTTTGTAACAATAAAATAACAACTTTTTACTAAATGCGTAAGTCTGTATACACAGCACAGAGACTAAAATAACATTTTTTTTAATTTTTGTCTGTCTGTCCTTCTGTCTGTCTGTCTGTCTGTCTGTTTGTTCCGGCTAATCTCTGGAACGGCTGGACCGATTTTGACGGAACTTTCACTGATAGGTAGCTGATGATATAAGGAGTAACTTAGGCTACTTTTATTTAGTCTATACATCTATACAAATAAATAAATGCGTAAGTCTCTATACACAGCACATCTATACATTTATACATCTATCTATACATCTATACAAATAAATAAAATTGGAGTGTCTGTTTGTAACAATAAAATAACAACTTTTTACTAAATGCGTAAGTCTGTATACACAGCACATAGACTAAAATAACATTTTTTTTAATTTTTGTCTGTCTGTCCGTCTGTCTGTCTGTCTGTCTGTCTGTTTGTTCCGGCTAATCTCTGGAACGGCTGGACCGATTTTGACGGGACTTTCACTGATAGGTAGCTGATGATATAAGGAGTAACTTAGGCTACTTTTATTTAGTCTATACATCTATACAAATAAATAAATGCGTAAGTCTCTATACACAGCACATCTATACAAATAAAATTGGAGTGTCTGTTTGTAACAATAAAATAACAACTTTTTACTAAATGCGTAAGTCTGTATACACAGCACATAGACTAAAATAACATTTTTTTTAATTTTTGTCTGTCTGTCCGTCTGTCCGTCTGTCTGTTTGTTTCGGCTAATCTCTAGAACAGCTGCATCGATTTTGACGGGAGTTTCACTGATAGGTAGCTGATGATATAAAGAAGAAAGAAAGAAAGAAAGAAAGAAATAATATAACAACTTTTTACTAAATGCGTAAGTATGTTTAAACAGCACATAGACCAAAATATTTTTTTTTTTAATTTTTGTCTGTCGGTCTGTTTGTTCCGGCTAAAACGTTCAGTACTTTGGAGACATTGTTAAAAACTTAATTTAAAATAAAACATGAGAGCACATCATTCAGCTGATTCAGAATTTAGTAAAATTCTTCTTGATGTTGGAGAGGGAAAGTGTCTAGAAGTCAATAGTAATCATGATATAGAACTTCCTACCAGTCTTTGTTAGGTTGTGGTGGACACTGAAACTTTAATACATACTCGTAGTATTTATGATGATATTCACAATCTCAATATCAAAGAAGATTCGATAAATAAGCCAACAAAAACTGAAAATAAATGATAATTAAAATAAATGCAAAAACCAAAAAAAAATATTAATGAACTAATTAACTTTTTTTAAATTCCACGCGGACGAAGTCGCGGGTACAGCTAGTAGATAATATAAACTGACGGCGTTCCGCCTTTGAATAGCTAGACAGATTCGGTCCGAGCCGAGGTAGCTGCCAGCTCTTCGGTCTCCTGTGATGTCGACTAACCTTTTTGCTATTTTTCCTTAATAAATTTAATTTTTGATATTACGTGTACATTTTAGCTGATTAAAATTTACAGGTTTAATTTTTGATTAAACATCAATGTAAATTTGTGTAAATTAATGTAAATTGATTAAACATTAATGTAAACATTAACGACTAGAATAATAAAATTATCGACATAATTTAAATTGTGTCTTCTTCAAAAATAAGAAAGAAAGAAAAATAATTTATTCGGCGCAATTTTAAATACTAACTATAATTACTTAAACTCTAATCTAGATTGCGCTGAAACGGCGCTGGTTCAGCGCAAATATTTGTTGATTACTTATTTCTGTCAAACTACTGAACTGATTATGATCAATCTGGAACCAATACCGAACTAATAAAAATCGAATCTGTTTGTAAATACATGTAACATGGTAACCTACCTTTTCAAGTCAGTTGATAGTACCACCGTTACTGCATATATTTTACAATGTTTGATATATATTTTGTTATATTAAAAAGGATCCAAACACATACCTTAAAAAAATACTCCCTCTCTATTTTGCGCCTTTATTTCGTTATAACAAAAAGGATCCATACACATATCTTAAAAAAAATACTCTACTTTGCGCCCACGCAAATATCGAATCTTTTTAAATAAAAGTAGTCCATTTAACGCTTTACTATATGTTATAATGTCCTTATAACTACGATACACTTATATAAAGCCACGTCACTATCTTGTAAAGGGCTAAATTAAAGCCGGTTTATATAGTTTATTCCTGTTCCATATTATTTCGCCCTGTTTATGAAGATTGTTTCGTTGGAATTCGAATGAGGAGCCAGGAATTTCGGAGTTTTAAGCGCGGACTGATGTTTAACTACAGTATTCATAGGGTTAACTGGCCGGTTGCCCGTTTCAGAATGTTTAAATTACCGTTGGCATACTTCAGGTTTCCCTATTTATAGCTAGACTAATGGTCGTAGAGTCCATATTGTTCGTTGTGTTGTAGTATAGAAATATTAATGTGGCTTTTTCCTGGTTAATGCCACAGAATAATATAATTCAGTTATTTTGTACAAGACGAAACTTAAACATATACTAATCTACGAATGTATTTTCATTTTGACAGTGGCCCACGCTTTTTTGGGAAGTTGTGAAGTTGCTCCCCAACCCTCACGGAGTTTATCTTTTCTATAATAATTGAAGCTGTGCCTGTGAACACGTGACCAGAGAACTGGTTCCTAGCTTACTCAGTACTCGTATCAAGTTTTCCCTATTTTACGGCTATTATCAGCCTTATCATTACCTGTTCACGGCTCCTACGATCACCTCAGGATCAAATGGTTTAGTGACAAATACCTATTCTAAATCTGACACCATACGAACTAATATGAATCGAGAATTAGAACTTGTTCACAAGAAAAATATCCGAGAATATATATACTTAAATTCACGCAATGCCTCTGCAACTTCGTTGACACTATGTATTCAAAATCCGTCACCACACGGAAAGACTGCTGGAACTACATGCCCTATATACTAATGCTTAAAGTATTTCTGAAATCTGTCTAGTATAATTTATTTATTTGTAACGAATAAACTCATTATTCGTTACAAATAAATAAATATAATAATATAAATATCCTTGGACATTTCACACAAGCCATCTCGTCCCAAGCTAAGCAACTTAATGCTTGTGTTATGGTAACGAGACGGATGATAAACTACTTATATACATATTTTTTTTGTAAATACAAACATTTATGGATAGATAACACCCAGACCTGGAACAAATACTTGTAGGTCGTACAAATATTTCTTCCGTGCGGGAATCGAACCGCAGTCGATCGCTCAACCACTGCGCCAACCGTGTCGTCAAACATACAAATCTTTCCTTGTAATACTAATATACAATATAGATAAAGATATCGGTCAGTTACAACGTTATTATATGTTATAATCATAGTATTACTTGCTGAGGCGTACGAGGCACGTTCTGGTATTAAATTGGGTACTGTAATAGTTGGCGACCCAATGTGTGCTAGGATTGTATTACGGAAGCTTTTACTGTGGACAATAAATAGTAATGCAATATTCAAATTGTGTACAAACATCTCGGACACAAATAGGAGATGACTTAGGTCCTTTTTTTCAACAGTTTTCTACAAACAATCTGATATATTTATCGATTTGTTTATCTGTGAATAAACGCATTAGTATATAAATATGTTATTCCATTATCCGTTATATATATTATCATAATAGATTCGATTTATAGCTATCTGGCCAAAATAACTTAAACTATCGTGGCTTAGATCAGTGAAACAAAACCTTATTGGTTATTCAAAACACATCTCCTCTCCTCTCCTTTCCTCTCTGCTTTGGTAGAAACGGGGCCTTAAAATCCAGTTCGTTAAGGTGCCAAAGAGATAATGAAATCAATATTATCATCACATTGGTGCAGTAGACTATCAACCTAGAAATACTGAGACATATAACTTAATACATATTGAAATCAAACACTTTTTTTATTTATTTAATTTATAAAGTTTAATTTCAATGTGTTACAATCGCGAAAACCTAAGAAATCTTATTTATTAATCTTACAATAATTTATGATACCTTAAAAAGTGCATATTGTTATATTATTATCCACAGACCTCATTTAATTACATATTTAGGCCACAAACCCCAGTTCAATAAGGCAAAGAGATAATAAAACCAATATTATAATTACATTGTCGCCAAATTTGTTTTGGCATAAAAATATTCGGCAGCGTTATCGTCTTTCCTGCCTTCAACAAAATTGAGAGTATTTCCTTTCCCGTCGTATTTAAAGTGGAATGTCAAGAAATGAGAGGATCTAATAAATTTTGTTTTATTTAACAGCTAATGGATAGCAGTGAGATGCCAAAAGCACCCTTGGAAGGATGAGAATTCTTTATGCTAATGTCAGACTTAAATAATTTATGTCGAGTATTTTCTTTGATTTTACTGCGTGCATTATAATGTTGTTATTTGTAATATGTTTGCTTATTATACACCTTTTTTAACGTGGAGGAAACCTCTTATAGGTCCCCAGCCCGGGGGACAGGGGCTGGGGAATGTGGAAGTCCCAGTCGCGAGGAGATGGTAAGGTGCGACTGGTGTACGCACTAAAACCTACCACGAATTGTTAATCTCGGGCCGTCTCCCGTATGGGTAACTACTTAAACGTTCCATTTTGGCAGCGGCTGCTTTTTGTACACCTGTGTCTGGAGACATTTGGTGAATTTAATCTGCAAACTACTACTTAGCCCATATATGACTTACGGCTGAGATTAAATTCACAATTTTTCTCCAGTCATAGGTGTTTAAAAAAAGTGAGTAAAAAGGGAGTGATTCAAGAGGAATGTTTATTTATATGTATAATACATCCATAATATAGAAGAGAAACACTGATAAATTTAGAGGTCCATCATTGCACCCGTGAGAAGCCGGGGTGGGTCGCTAGTTCAATTTATAATTCAACTGTACGTGTATATGTCACTGATCTCCTCCTAAACGGCTGGACCGATTTGAATGTTATTTTTTGTATGTGTTTGGGTGGCACCGAGGATGGTTTAGAGATTCAAAAATCACCCCAACAGATAGCGCTGCAGTCGGTACACGAATATCATGCAGGACAACTTCTGCCCGGTCAGCTAGTGTAGATTTTACAGTGTGGTTAAAATACATATTGGCTTCACCGTATTATATCCTGAGCGTGTCATATGAGGCGACAAAAGTAAATGTCAAGACCGATGACCTAGTGCATGATACGGAAAGCTTGATAAAAAAACCATGTGCTTACCCGTCTGGCCAGCGTGACACCTCCACGTAACTGGAGGAGGCCCGACCCAGCTGTGGGTCATCTATGGGCTGAGTATACAGTTCAATGATCTACATACTAAACCAAAGTAGGACACATTTATATTGATAACACGTTTGTTTTGGAAAAACACATACATAAAGTCTCGATATGTTTCACCACCGTCGTATTATCAGATGTATCTATACGGTCTACTGAAATCCACACGTACAATCCCACGAGATACGAAGGTGCTCCAGAATGTTAATATACAGGCCGAACGAAATACCTATTTACCTTTAGCCGGCTTTTATTAAGCCCAAGAGACTTACACGAGTAGAGTGCGTGCGGCGTACGCGTTCCTTGAAATACTTTTAACATTATACAGAAATTTACATAGATATATAGGTTAAAAAAACTGTTTGGACGCAATGACGTATTTGCAAAGGTTGGAGTCGATAGGGCTGGGTAACATTGAATTTTCGAGTTACTTTGAATGAAACTGAACTGAAGATATGTCATGAATAAAAAAAAAAAAGGTGAAACATATTTAGGAAGGGATGGTCATCCAGTCAGACGAGGTTGTATAGTATATCTTGCAGGCGGCCGCGGTGCTTATCCCGTGGTAACTGTAGTCGGGGATTTTTCAACCGTCCAAATTGGTAAATTTCGCTATCGCGGTGTAGGACTTTTTGGAAATTTTCGCATTTCAGATTTTTCGTATAACTTGTGTAAAGTATGTAGTATGCTTACATTGCTACGTGAAATGGAACAACCAACTACGATAAATTTCAAACCTACCATAAACAACTACGATAAATAAAATTGGAGTGTCTGTTTGTAATATTAAAATAACCGCGTTTCCCTAAGTGCATTTGGATGTATAAGTACATACAAACACAAAAACATTTTTTTTTTAAATCTTTTGTTTGTTTCTTTTCGCTAATCTCTGATATGGCTGGACCGATTTTGACGGGACTTTCACTGGCGCATAGGCTACTAGGCTACTTTTATTGATCATAGTTACTTTCCACATTTTTAAATACGACGCGGACAAATTCGCGTTTAACAAACAGCTAGTAGGACATAAAATTGTCAGGTATCTTTCAAGTTTATTAGATTGTCGCCTTTCTCAGATTGTTCACGAAGAAAAAGTGTGTGTTTATGGAGCATAAATAGAGAGGATGGCTGGCAAGTACCGCCTGCTTGGGATCTTGTCATTAAATTGACCAAATCTCAAGCACAACACTCATCTGCAAGACCTCTGGACACCATGAGCGATTTCTGCGTGCGCAAGGAACGTTATCAATAAAACAAAATTACAGGCGGTAGATTTTAACTGTTTCTTTGTACTTTTGAAAACAACTGTCATCTAGTCTCTCCCGCGACCACGACTGCTGCAAATCGGGAATTAAAATAATGTAATATACACGCGATAAATCGATTAAAAATCATACTTACTCTTCATCTAAAGGTAATAAATTTAAATTAATTTCAATCCAGTAGTTATAAACACATTTTTGTACATTTAAGAATTGAAACAATCTTGTAATGGATAAATTATGCATTCACACGACAAATGAAAGTTATGTATACCTATAAGTAACGTCATTACAGAGCACTATAAATTATGTTTTTTTTAATATTTTATGATATGATTGTGATACGTTGTTGGAATGCTGAATAAATAAATAAATACTCAAATGTCATAAGCAACCCGTTATAAAGTATTTTCATTGCCCAAGTTCCATTCAAAATTACGTATCATCATCATTATTTATTTCATGACCCTTATATGACCCACGACTGACTCAGGACTCCTCAACATGCGCTGAGTAGTATAGTAGTAGATACACGCTTAGTTAATAGTAGCAGTAACATGCGAAGAGGGAACGCAAAAGCTATTATAGTAATTCACCCAGTAAGTGAAACAACTTTGGAATAGTGTCACAGCCAACGCGACTAAGGTATAAATACTAATAAACATTTGTTTTTCCAAACGATGACCCAGAATAGCTAGAGAATACTTGATGAAACATAGTTGCTAGTTATCTCATAGTTTGTCTGACGTATACCGTATACTGTAATCCAATTCTTTTTCATTTTTGTTTTTGTGGTTCTTCTTCTTCTTCTCTTAAACCACTACTTTTAATTACCAGAATTAAAATCGGTATGTAACTATAATGTATTATGCTGAATACATCGTAAATATTTCATCGAAACTATTTTTACTCGACAATGACAAAGTCACGAGTATTACAAGTGCAAGTTTGGCATAAAATCTTGGCCACTATATTGCCTTATAACCACATACACCTACAGACACATTTTGACTTGCTTTTTGTGGAATATGTTTATACAACCCGTGTTGTTTTTTTTGTAAATGTCATCAGAAGCGGTGACTCACATATTACCGCCTATATTTCTTTTACTGGTAATTAAAAAATAGAAGTATATAAAAGTGTTGCCTAAATAGACAGACGTGTGTGTTGATGTTCTTGTGTCTCTCAGTTTTGATCGACTTGGTTCTGTATTTAGTTCCTGAATTAATGAAGAGGTTATGTTTTCTTTTTTTAAAAAGAGATCTATTTCAAAAGTGTAATTAGTTTTATTTGAAGAAGCGTAGCAATAACAAACTAATGTTCCTTATTCACCATTATTTTAAATTAGTTTGTCGCTACGACTCTTACAATGCCAAGGTTTTCTTACAATTTATTTTGGTTTGTAAAGCCTAGCCTACTCCTAAGCGCATTCACTAAATCAGTTATAAACTTTAAACCATTAAATAATATAGCAGCGTTAATGACTTTGGTAAATTGGGAAACTTTATAAAAGGTATGTCATAAAAGGTTTGTGTTGCTCTAAAAGCGAAAAACGTGCTAAATAAGTTTTTGCATTATATTCTGCAATTTATATTTATTAAAATAATAACTCGTAAACACAAATTCGGTGTTACACTTTCATTTGTGAAACTTTGACGTACACTACGTACCTCTGTTTTAATTTAAACATTATGGTGCTTCTGAATTGTGTTAGGGGGTCATGGCAGAGTAGGCAAAACACGGTGGAAGCTTCGTAGTAAGTATAATAAATAAAATATATAAAATGGTTAAACAACACGACATAACAAGATAATGGAGTACACAAGACAATAGAATAAACTTGACAAATATTTAAACAATATATTTACAAACAGCCTGTGCTGTGTTGAATCCATGAAGGTGATACTTCAACACACCCCCTTCAACTCATGGACTCAACGCCTTAAAAACTAATTAAGTCCGCACACACAAACCTAATTCATACGACAAAGATTCGTGTCTCACGCGGGGCAAAGGCTTGGTGAGAATATCTGCCAACATCTTATCAGTTGCCAAATGTTCCAAAGTTATCGCTTTATTTTCTCGCAGCACATCTCTAACGAAAAAGTGACGTATATCAATGTGCTTGCTCTTCGCATGATAAACACCGTTATCTTCGGCTAGGCAAATGGCACTTAAGTTATCAGCATGCATTCTTACCTTAGAAAAATTCTGTAGACCTAATTCGTTCAACAGACTATTTAGGTACATAGCCTCTTTCATGGCCTCAGCCAAACTCACGAACTCAGCCTCACAAGTCGATGTTGCTACGATGCGTTGCTTTTGTGAAGCCCACGAGATACCCGCACCCCCTAAAACGAATACATATCCCGTAAATGATCGACGATCATGTGTACAACTTCCCCAGTCCGCATCCGCATAGCCATGAATGCATAACCCAGTTTGTTTGTATACCAAACTATAACTTATAGTACCTTTTAAATAGCGTAGAATCCTCTTAGCGGCTCTCCAATGCGTTTCGTTAGGATTCTCGGCAAACTGTGCCAGTTTAGCCGTAGCGTTTGCTATGTCTGGCCTTGTTGCCACGCTTAAGTACATGAGCGATCCTATAAGCTCTCTATAGGGAAATATCTTCCCCTCCTCCTTTTTATTCTCGCTCAGAACTGGTTTTCCTGTTTCCATAGGAGTCTTGACACATTTACAATTCTCCATGCCAAATTTCTTCAATATATCATTGATATATTTCTCTTGTGACAGATAATAACGCCCATTATTTTTCTTAATATCAATCCCAAGGCAAAAAGTTGCATGGCCAAAATCTTTCAAATCAAACCTTTTTGCTAGTTCATGCTTGAAATTGTCAATATAAAATCTCTTTTGTGAAGCTATTAATATATCATCTACGTAAATGACTACAAAAATATCAGATCCATCCTTATTTTGCCTGTGGTATAAGCAGGGCTCATTTACAGTTGGTTTTAAACCTAACTCTTTCAGTTTCGTGTCTAGTTTCACATTCCACTGTCGTCCGGCTTGCTTTAGGCCGTACAGAGATTTTTTTAAAAGACAGGTGTTTCCACCTTCTCTCATTTCTTCAAGCATCTTCGCTGCTCTCTTACCGTTCGTACTGTTACGACCGTCAACTTTTACAAGTTTTTCTAAACTTTCTTTTAGCAGCTCTGGGACTTTCATATAAATATCTTCGTTCAGATCACCATTCAAATATGAGTACTAATGTCGTACTAATGTCTAATTGATCGATGTCCATGTCCATTTCAACAGCTAATGCGACCAACAAACGTACTGTTGCTATCCTTGCAACTGGTGCGAATGTCCTGTGATAATCAAGGCCAGGTTGTTGACTATATCCTTTTGCGACAAGTCTCGCCTTCTTTTTCTCAGTTTTGTCGACATTAAGCTTCGTAGTCAGTACGTACCGACATCCTACAACATTGCGGTCAAATGGTTTCTTAACGATTTTCCATGTGTCATTTTTCACCAAGCTCCGTATTTCGGACAGAATTGCTTCCTCCCACTGACTCTTCTCGTCACTTGATAAAGCATCCTTCAATGAGGTTTCAATAGCCCCAGCAAAATCATCAGTATCCACGAATTCGTCCACTGAAGATTCACCCTCGCTATTTTCTGATACTTCGACCATATTGTAGATTTTTCGAGGTCGTCCTATCTGTCCTCTCTCAATCTTAGGTCTTCCAGGACCACGTTTCAGTGTTACCCTCCTTTCACCAATCTCAGTATGTTCCATACCTTCTGTACTTGGTGTCGTCGGTAGCTCATTTGATGTCACTGGTGTACTTGGCACCTCACGCAATGTCCACGGCTCTACAATTGGTGTAGTCGACGGTTCTTGACTCGGTTCTTGACTTAATGACACATCTCTTTGAATTAATTCAGTTGGATTTAATGGTACATCTGACTTTACCTCCAATGGAAATTCAACAGTCTTCCTCACAGTATCCTTATCACACTGTGACTCAAGAAGCGGCTGATACGATGTCTTGCTTTCACTGTCAAGATATTTCTTGCCTTCTTGAAATCTGACATCCCTTGACACGATGAACTTTTTACTCTCTGGTATCCATATCTTGTAACCGTTAGATTCGACTGGATATCCTACAAAATAACCAACAACACTTCGTGAAGCAAATTTATCTTTTCCTGGTTCTTTATTTAAAACATGAACTTTGGTACCAAAAACTTTCAAGTAACTTACGTTCATAGGTTTTTCGAACCATTTCTCATAAGGAATCCCCCCATTTAAACTGCTTGTTGGACATCTGTTACGTAAATAACATGCAGTGGCTACTGCTTCTGCCCAAAAGCTTGCTGGCATTCCTGACGATAAAATCATGCATCTTGCTGTTTCGAGTAAAGTACGGTTAATCCGTTCCGCAACACCATTACTTTGCGGCGTGTACGGAGTTGTAAAACGCCTTTGAATTCCATTAGTTAGTAAAAATTCATCAAATATTTTATTTTTGTATTCCGTACCGTTATCCGTTTGAAATGTTTTTATTTTCCTGCCTGTCAAGTTTTCGACATGACATTTATAAATTTTGAATTTTGACAATACGTCACTTTTATTTCGTATCATAAATACTTCACACCAACGAGTACAGTCGTCTATAAAAGTGACAAAATATTTGTTGCCTCCGTTCGATTGAGCTCTCATTGGCCCGACAATATCGGAATACACTATTTCTAGTTTATCATTACAGGGTTTTCTGGACTTCACAAAAGGCAACGAAATCATTTTTCCCTTAGCACACACGTCACAATCACGCAAGTCAATATTGGTCTTAGATGGGCCTATGCCCGATTTCTTCAGTACTTTCATAAGATCCCTAGCATTCAAATGACCCATACGCTCGTGCCATCCATACAGATCCACATTATTCGCAGTTACTGCTGATGCTGAAACATCGGCCTCCCTCAAATAATATAAATCTCCTCGCCGATCAGCGGTTAGCTTTACCTCACCATTTTTGATGGCATACGCAACGTCACGTTCAAAAATGACTTTACAGCCTCGTTCAGTGAGTTTGGCGATCGAAATGAGACTATTACGTAAATCGGGAACTAATAACGTATCTGCAAATTGAATTTTACGCGTACCCTCATCATTGCATGCTAATATCTTAACTGTACCCTTACCTTGCACGGTCGTCATAGATTCGGTGGCTAATTTTAACTTTTGACTCGATGGTAGTACCTCATCAAACCTTGCCTCGTATATATAGCCGTGCTGTTGATATCAAAAGTCGACAGGAGTGGATTTTTGATAGCGGCTGCACTTCTCATATGTGCAATGGCACATATGAGAAGTGCAGCCGCTATCAAAAATCCACTCCTGTCGACTTTTGATATCAACAGCACGGCTATCTGAAATTTCAACACTGGTTAAAGTTTCAGAATATTCACACTTTTCACGATCACATGACTCTACACATCTGGTTTCTACGGTACTTCCCTTCTTCTTCTTCTTACATTCTGAAGCCTTATGTCCATATGTATGGCATTTAAAACATTTATATTTAAAATTCTTGCCAGCTCCAGCTTTATGCCCCTTCTTCTGATGTTTATTTATACTATACATAACGCCTTCTTTACTTTCAACATCGGTGTTTGCTCTTGAATTGTACTCTTCTAAGATTTTCACCCTCAGTTGTTCAGGCTTCGGAAGCTCGTCCCTAGACTCAATGGCGCATCTAAAATTTTCATAACTAGCCGGCAGACTATTAATAGCATTATCGCTAGTAAATCGTCATGAATTACAATGCCCATGTCCTCGAGTTTGTCGACAGCTTCGAAAAAATAATCGAGATGTTCGCCCACCTTTTGATTTTCGCTCATTTTCTGCAATATGAGCCTCTTCATCAAGGTTGCTTTCTTCGCAGGGCCTCGTGATGCGAACAAACTCTCTAACTTCAGCCAAACATCTCGTGCCGTTGTCACCTTTTTAACATGACGAACTACGCTCGGATCCAATGCCAATATCAATTCAGATTTTGTTTTTCTATCCGCAATATCCCATGATAATTTTGCAGCATCATCATCCTTCGGCTTTGGCTTTTCTCCACTTACATACTCCCAGTAATCGTATCTTGTTAACAATGCCTCTACCTGTATTTTCCAACTATCGTAATTATCTCCCAACAATAGTTCTATAAGTAGATTAGACATTTTTTCGCCGATTGTACTTTTATTTATGATACATTACACTACCAGTATTCAATTAGTGTCTTCTGGGCCATAACCCTTGTTAGGGGGTCATGGCAGAGTATGCAAAACACGGTGGAAGCTTCGTAGTACGTATAATAAATAAAATATATAAAATGGTAAAACAACACGACATAACAAGATAACGGAGTACACGAGACAATAGAATAAACTTGACAAATATTCAAACAATATATTTACAAACAGCCTGTGCTGTGTTGAATCCATGAAGGTGATACTTCAACAAATTGTAACCTACAACATATTTTATTTTATTACTATTCGGGAGTCTTACATCTAGTACATATTTAAATACAACTTATAAAAATAATATTGGCCATTTATAAATTTCCACTGATCAAACATTCGTTCATTAAATCCAGTGAAAGGGTCGATCACCACAAGGTGATTGTATAAAAAGTAAGCAAAATCTAAATCAAAATGTTTTTTATTCGAATAAATTCCTGCGACTGCTTTCAAATAGTCAAAAAAAATGTATTAAATTTAAAATAAATATAAAAATAACTAATCATTTAGTTTTTACCACCGGTTCGGAACGCCATTCCACAGAGAAGAGCCGGCAAGAAACTCTGTAGTTGCTCTTTTAAATAAAAGGGTTACAATGATGGTGGTACAAACAAGTCTTACAGATTTGTGAAAGCAAGAACACGCATAATCATGTAGCCTATTAAAAATTTAAAAATAAAAATCTGTGAAATTACACACAAATTACATGGTGCGTGCTGAAACTGCACTCACATACTGTTTACAAACTTCACTAATAAAATAGCTGGAAGAAGAGAATAAAAAAGCTTTAGTTAACGCAAGTTTAAGCTTGGAAACACTGTTGTTAAATAACATCATCATAATCATGAGCTCACTATAGTGTTCTCTAAGAGCGCCATAGTACCTGTCTTTAGCTAGCATCTAGCTGCTGCCCGCATCGTTCGAGGGGCGCCCACAAGAACTCGTCTACCCCAACGTTGGCGGTTCTTATACACATGTGGGTAGTTCACTATTAGCAATTTTCATAAAAAGGTGTAAAAAGTGTATGCTTCACACATTAATATATCATCCCCGTAAAGCGAGAAATAAGTAAGTCTTCATAATTATTTAATTAATTTTCAACCTAAGCTTATAGCAACTTAAGTTGAAAATGGCCAAACATTTTTCTAAGACTTAGTTACTTCTTCCTCTGCCGATATAGCAACTACTACTACTACTCAGCCCATAAAATACCCACTGCTGAGTCGGGCCTCCTCCAAGCCCACAAAGGGTAATTATCCTACTGTGCCACGCTGGCCAGACGGGTTGGCACAGGGTTTGTGTCAAGTTTTCCTTCTCTTGGGACGAGGTGATCTGCCTGTTACGTTACATTAGTCGCCCCTTACGACACCCTCAGGATGAAAAAAGGGTGGTGACACTATGTATTCTAAATCCGTCACCACACGTAATATTATTTATTTATTTATTTATGTACACACATAGAAAAAAGTAAAATTACAATTAGGATAAATAGGTACAAAGGTACTACATATTTCTGTAGAAATCTCTTCCAGTAGACCCGCAAAAGGAGATGGTGAAAAAGTTTAATAGGCTTAGTGCGTAAAAATAATGTTAAACTTAATATTAAGATTACAAATTTAAACAATAAATATAAGTAGGTAATATAGACTAAATATAGACAATGAGCATTTTATTCCTCTTTAATTCAATGTCATCTCGTATAGTTTCATCATACTTTATTTAGAAAACTAGCAATCTAGATAGAACTAATGATATTTACATATCCATATCCTTGCAAGAACATTCCAGAGTTATTTAAATATTTATGATGTTTATCGTCAATACAAACTTGACGCGATAGACTCTGTGATACCTTCCTAACTTCTTTTACTATGGACATGTAATTAGTTCCAGCACTAAAACATTGCTAATTGATGAAAATCATATAAGCGGGCCATACAGGTCGTGCGTGATCCAACTCGGACCTCGCCCACTCGTATATTAATTAAAACCGTGACAACCACGAGTTTAGCCCTTTTTATGTCGTGACTGAACCGCGTAATAGGGGAAACAATGTGATAGAAGGCGAAATTATGGATTAAAATTTGAATAATGTTTGGCAAGGAGGCCGTAGCTTTTTTCTGGTTTATAAATGTAGGACTATGGGTCGCGGAAATGGAAATTACCGCACTGACCTACCCGAACAGAAAGATGCTTTATTGTTTCAACCAATGTTAGCATTTGGAAAAGCTTTTTTAGTAGATCTGTACACCGTACATACCATCTGAGAAGAGCTGGTGATAGAGATTGTCCTTATCAAACAGACAATAAGCTATTAATAGTAACAATCAGTATGATAACGTCCTACTGACTTTTTGAGAGGCGAAAATAAGGAATCACGACTTGACAAGCGACTTCGTGTAAAAAGTTTGTATTTTTTTAATATCGAGTTCATTGGTTTATTTTGTTGTTCTTGTTTCCAGTTACGGTCACCATGTTATAATCATGTAAAATTGTCGTACGTTTTTAAGATTTAATAAAGACATTTAATCTTTGCCAATAAGTAGCAACAATCAATCAAAAATAATTTAATCAAGCTGGCTCTTTTATCTAGTTAAAAAGAAAATAACTACAGAGAAAAGAGGCTAAGAAACTCTGTAGTTGCTTATTTAGATCGTCATTTTAGATACAAGGTAAGAATCAGACAGATTTGTGAGAACAAATCGGAACAATCGTGGTGACGGATTCGGAATACATAGTGTTACACATTCCATCCTGAGGGTATGTGCCGACAAAAGGCAATGACAAGGGCGAAAACCAAGAAAACAAGAGAAGGAAAACTTGATACGAAAACCTGTGAAATATGACCAGCGTGGCACAGTTGGCTAATTGCCCTCCATGTAACTGGAGGAGGTGCGACTCAGCAATGGAACAACGTATTTGCTGAGTAGTAGTGGCTAATCATCATCATCATCATCATTTCAGCCAAAAGACGTCCACTGCTGGACATAGGCCTCCCCCAAAGATTTCCACAAAGGCCGGTCCTGGGCCGCCCGCATCCATCGTTTTCCGGCGACCTTAACCAGGTCATCGGTCCACCGTGTGGGAGGCCTACCAGCACTGCGCTTTCCGTAACGCGGTCGCCACTCGAGGACTTTTCTGCCCCATCGGGCATCGGTCCTGCACGCTATGTGCCCTGCCCACTGCCACTTAAGTTTGGAAATCTTGTGGCTAATAGGTAAATAGAAACACGATAAAAAACTTAAAACAAAATTCTGCAAATAAAAATAGAGATATACTGTTATCGGTAATAACTTTTTTATTTGTAACACGGTAAGAGTCTTATTTAAGTGCACTTCTAAAGTTTCCAGGCCGCAATCTTGAAAGTAGCTTCTAAGTTGGCGAGTAAGCTTGATCTACTTCGCTATTTTTATTAGCAATGAAGTTTATCGAGCTATTTTTCAACCAACCACATCTGATGGACGCTCGTTTGCTGATGGCTTTAGAATTTTCAATGGCGCTAGTATATTCAGCAGAACAAATGACCGGGACCTGAAAAAGGACTTTGTTGCCAGCGTAATAAAGAAACAGGCCGAAGAATAGAATAGAATTTAATATTTTGGAATAGAACTAGCTGACTCCGCAAAAGTTGTATTGCCATTTATAAATATCGCTATTAAAAAATAGGGGTTGGTCGTAAACGGGTGAAAAATTATGTACGCTGAATCATAAAAAAATAAAATTAAAAATTATTGTCAAAATACGAAAATAAAAATTGGGGATGGTACCCTTAACATTTAGGGGGATAAAAATAGACGGGTAGTAGTAATAGTATGAAATAGAAATAAAAGAATACAAAGTGAACATAGCTCGAGTTGAATTTGAAAACTACCCCGATGACGTGTGGTCATAGCAGTCCTAGAGTGGAAGTCATACATGGGAAAGCATAAATTGAGACAACCCTCGACTAGATGGATGGACGACCTTATAAAAGTCGCTGAGAGTTAAACGTAGCTTAAGCAATACCTTTTACCTAGTTTGTGTCCTTATTAAGTCACTAGTATAGAACCAATATTCGCTACGTTAATTAATCGAATTCTATTATTTCTCCAGTCAATGTGTTTCATGAAGTTTCTTGTGACATACAAGGAAGTTTTGATATTTAGGCACCATTTCATGGAAATTGGGCTACTTAATTTAGATATAGCATATGTATTATTTGTAGTGACGGATTTAGAATGCGCGGTGTCACCAACCCATACCATCCCGAGGGTATCGTAAGAGGCGACTCAGGGAACGCAAGATAAATAAATAAATATAATAAATAAATATCCTTGGACATTTCACACAACGCCATCTCGTCCCAAGCTAAGCAACGTAATGCTTGGGTTATGGTAACGAGATGGATGATAAACTACTTATATATATATATTTTTTTGTAAATACATACATATTATAGATAGAAATGACACCCAGGCTCGGAGCCAGTGCCTCTGGTTTAGACAAATACACTTGCCCGACCCCGGAATCGAACCCAGGACCCGTTGATCCAAAGGCGGCACATCTAACCACTAGACCAACGAGGCAGATGCAAATCATTCAGCTGTAAGAGAAGGAAAAGTTGATACAAGCCCTGTGCCAACCCGACTTGCTAGCGTAGCACAGTAGGCTAATTTCCCCCCATGAACTTGGAGGAGACCCGACCCAGTAGTGGGTCAGATAAGTATTATTTATCTACCAGTCTGATACAATGTTCATTGGCATTTCTAATAAGTATTGTGACAAAATGTAGGTTCCCAAACATTTTTTAAATGGGGCACTATTAATTAGGTAGTAAATATTAGATAACCTTAAAACTAAGCAAACGAATTCAATAATCAATCACCCGAAAACGGTTGTCAGGTAATGATCCACTGTTTTCCGGCGACCTTAACCAGGCCGTCGGTCCACCGTGTGGGAGGCCTTCCAGCACTGCGTCTGATTATAATGATATTACACCTAAAATAATTAAAATAAATAATAGTTATTTTCTATTTTAGTATTTCACTTGGCAATCAAGTACTGGTCGCTAAAACACGATAAATTCAGGTGATTTAGGACCAGTCTTTAGGAATATTTTTGGGCAAATCCTATGTCGAGCAGTGAACTTAGTTTGGATGAAAGATGATGAAAAATTATGTGTCCAAAAATGTTTACCATAAACAAAATCTATTCCAATAATAATTTATTACTACTGATGCTGAGCCTTTTTATCGTTCATTATTCAAGAATCATGTTGAGGGTGTCGTAAGAAGCGACTAAAAGAACGCAAGAGACTGGTCACCTAGCCGAAAGAGAAGGAAAACTTGATAAACCCTGTGCCAATCCGTCTTGCCAGCGTGGCACAGTAGGCTAATTCCCTCCATGAATTTGGAGGAAGCCCGACTCAGTAGTGGGTCATTTATAGGCTGAAAAGACGACGACGATGTTTTATAATATTAGTCAAAACTTCATTAAGTGCATATGCTTTATCATTGCTCTATTTGGTGGCATGCAAGTTACGACGTCGCTTAATACTTCCGATAGTCCTTGTTAGTGTAAGAGACAGATATTTGATTCCATTACTGTTATCAATAAATGTGTTAATTAACTGATGTATGCTTTGATATTCAATTAATACATTCTCAATCAATTGAGAAATCTGATGATGTTCAACAACCAAAAACTGGCATTCTTGTCTTATTTTCTTTTAAGATAGCAACTTCTTTAGACGTACAGTTGTTAGGACAAAGTATGTATAACAGAACTTTTTTAGATTTTAAAAAATCTTGTTGCAGCTAGTTTGAAAATAAATGTTGTCAATAATAATGTCGACAATTTGTAAGTTTCTATCGTGGTCATTCGATCTAAAATAATTGGTTTGAATTTGAATTGAATTCTGTTTTTAACAAAATACCTAAACAATCAATAGTTTTGTAATTTTTTTATCAGTAGATAGTTTGTAGGTATGCCATAAAGTTTATTAAGACCGGCCGGCGGCGCTTTAACTATAACGCAGAGATGGCATTTAACTTCCAAACTCAATCAAACTTTTCTTCTATTATGTTAATGGGGCATATCTATTTTTTTTTAAAGAAACGAATGCCCTGCCTTCGGTATAACCTGTGTCGCGGGGGCAGTTTACAAATATGTAATTCACGAACACAAATGACACCCAGACTCAGAGCAAGTGCCTCTGGTTTAGACAAAGAAACTTGCACGACCCCGGAATCGAACCCGGGACCCATTAAGCCAAAGGTGACATATCTAACCCCTAGGCAGTAATCAACAAGGCAGTAAAAAAAAAAGCTGAACTTATTCGAACGTTTATAAATTCAGAGATGGTCATTTTATTTAATGCTTCATGAAACCAAAGATACGAAGGCAGACTTAATTAATTATGGCATTGCTCCCAATATAGTTTAATATGGCCGAAAATTTGACAATTAGGAATTTTTAATTCGACTGTTTATATTGTTGTAATTCACATAATATCTTTATAACTTGTAGCCTATGTGTTATTCTGATGTATAAGCTATATGTATTATTGTAAAGTTCAAAATCCATTCAGTAGTTTTTACGTGAAAGAGTAACAAACATCCATCCATCCATACTTACAAACTTTCACGTTTATAATATTACTAAGATTATGCGTTCCGAAATTTTTTTTGTTCCCTTATTTCACGGTGTAAGTTGCTGTAAGCAAACTACTGAACCAGTTTCGATAAAACTCCTATGGGACCAATCTGAAGGCGATCCAATGAAATGAGAACCTTTTACGAAGTCGGTGAAAAAGCAAACTTCTACCACTTTTACAACATTTTCCTCGATCAAATATTTTTCTAATACTTCTGCTACGAAAGATCTGTCTTGTGGCTTGAAAAGAAAGTAAATCTAGAAAATTATTTGGCTTATATCGTATACTAGATTCAAACCGAAGGCAATCAAAAGCTTCTTAAAGAAATTTGTAAGTACCGGAATGAAAGAGAAATAAAGTCCCAGAAGTGTTCCTCTGGTATACCGGTGTTGTAACTCTAGCTGTAAGTAATAATGTGAAAGCATAACGTTTCCTGTAGAGGGGCTGGGCAGGGAATGGTCAGGTGGTAGACCCATCACGCTTGGTGGTAGAATCTAATGGTCCGTCCAAGCTAGCTACCGCCCTCACATCTAAGCAGTTTTCTGTGTCTCATCGAGTGTATGTGAGAGTCGGTGCCCAACTGCTCTATCTTAGACCCTCGTCGGTCGTTGCTTTCCGTCACGCAAGCCTAGGGTGAAAGGCGTTCACTGTTAAAAAAAGAAAAAAAAAATCAACCGATTCGATTACTCAGAGCGTAGCATACCTACTCGTAGTAGGTCGAAGTCCCGCTTCGAACTTGGAGGAGGCATGTCTGGACAACGGGTAAATGTTTAATAAATTGAAGGCTGAAATGAGATGATGAGATCACCTAGCTACTAGAGGAAGATATTTTTTTTTACGTTTGAAATCCTCGTGAACACCCAACCGCTAAACGCCCCGGCCGGGTTATGTGGGACTCCGGGGTGCGGAAAGCTAGTAGTTGCGCCCCAACCTACCCACAAAAACCAACGGTGTCCCTTAACTACCCGAGACAGGGCCACGGGTTTCACTCCTCCGTAAAAACGGGCCCCACGCTTTGATGGGAACTGGCCGCCCTCCACTGCAATGACCACGCCGTGTGTCGCGGCAGGTTAAGGCTTCCGAGGCAACTCTGAGGACAGAGGAGTCCCCAGCGCCAAAACCCACCACGACTCCGTGTGCCGCTCTTAGTCTGGCCTCTGTGCCAACCCGTCTTGTCAGCGTGGCACAGTAGGCTAATTTCGCTCCATTAATTTGGAGATCGTCGTCGTTTTAGCACATAAATGACCCACTACTGAGTCGGGCCTCCTCCAAATTCATGGAGGAAAATTAGCCTACTGTGCCACGCTGGCAATACGGGTTGGCACAGGATTTGTATCACGTTTTCCTTCTCATACGGCAAAGTGATCTGCCTCTTACGATCCTTTAGTCGCCTCTTACGACACCCTCAGGATAGTGTGGGTTGATAACATAGTGTATTCTAAATCCGTCAGCACAAGGACAATTAGTTTGTAGGTGGCACGCCTTAGTATCAAGTCATTTCCGGGCTGAAATGACGATGGTTAAAATACGAAAAAGAAACTAATATAGATTCAAATGTCCGATCTGCTCTAGAGCTACTAAGATAAGACCTAATTAAGACTAGTCTATTGTTTCTGTTTAAGCTCGAGCGCTATCTCTATCCGTTTACCCTTAATATTGGGAGAGATAATGATGTCAAAGCAAATCCCTCATTATCTATCCGTCGCAGAACGTAATGATTCTTGCTTAATAGCTCCGGTCACTGGTTTATCTGTGCTTTATAAACTAACTGACCCGGCAAAATTGTCATATATATATCGCTATTAAAAATGGGGGTTATAAATTTTGGGTTGTATGTATATTTGTATGCTATATCATAAAAAAGGTGTCTAAGACAAAACATATAATTTTGGGGTGGACTTTTTATTTAGGGGGATGAAAAATCGATTCGCAGACCTAAACGATATGCACACAAAATTTCACGAAAATCGGTTGAGCCATTTCGGAGGAGTATAATTACAAATACCGTGTCACGATAATTTTATATATTAGACTAGCTGCCCCGCAAACGTTGTTTTGCCATGTAATTAAATAGGGGTTGTATGTATTTTTGTATGCTGTATCATAAAAAAATATTAATAAACATTGTCAAAATAATAAACAAATATTTTTGGGGTGATAAACCCTTAACACTTAGGGTGTAAGAATTAGTTATCAACCTATTCTCATACCTACTGAAATTTCATCAAAATCGCTCAAGCCGTTTCGGAGTAGTATAAACACTAAAACTGTGACAATAGAATTTTATATATTAGACTAGTGTTTGTAGCGTTAACTTTAATATGGATTAGTTTATTTGTTAATGGATGGAATTGGAGATCCTTTCCCAATAGAGCTTGACTGAGCCAGTGGCCAATCTGTAATCCCTACCGCTTTAAAATGTTACATTTACAAGGAGACCGCATGTATTATGTATACTGCTCTAGCTTTAACCTGCATCGCGGGGGCAGTTTACAAACATGAAAATCACGAAAACAAATGACACCCAGACTCAGAGCAAGTGCCCGACCCCGGAATCGAACCAGGGAACTGTGATCCAAAGGTGGCAGACCCAACCCATTTTTTTTTGTTGTCGCTGGGAAATGCTTAATACATACCACCGGCCCCCGGGGGAGAGGTCGGTGATTATGTGGGACCCCCGGGACAGAACCCGTATGCCCACTAAAACCCCAGCGGTATACCCTCACACGGCACGCTTGGGGCGCCACAGGTTCGCGCAAGCGCAGTCAACAGTGGCGCCTTGACGAGATGCCCGATGAGGGCAAGCGACTATCAGAGACCCAGACCATACCCCTAGACCAACTAAGCAGACAAGACTGACAGACAAAGTGCTTTCGGTTAGCCGGGTTATGTTGGGATAGATACAAAATGTCACCACCCCATTCTATCCAGAGTGTGTCTTATGAGCCGACGAAAGAAAATGTTAAGGTCGAACACCTAGGAGAAGGAAAACTTGATACAAAACCCGTCTGGCCAGCGGGGCCCGGCAGGCTAATTAACCTCCATGTAATTGGAGGAGGTCCGACTCAGCAGTGGGTCATTTATGGGCTGTGACGTAGTATTAGTAATAAATACTCTCATTATCCTTATTAAAAATCAACAAGATAATGATTAACGATTCTACGAGTATGTTCTACGAGTCCTTCAGACTAGTCTCGTCTAAGTCTTAAAGTAGGTATAGACTTTAAAACTATTTGAAAGTCAAAGCCAGTGCTTCCCTCGGGATCCCGGTAGAATGTAGCATATTTCCATTTCGTTCACTTGAATATGCAGCTTAAAGAAATCCAGATTTAAGTTAAAGTAAAGACGTGACTGGATCTTAGCTTATGTCTAAGCAGTCCGGATTTTGAAATGAAGTGACGCCAGCTTCATCCAACTAATGAGAAAGGCCGATTCAAAGAACTATAGTTGACCTATAGCTATACAGGGTTGATACGACATAGGGGCATTTTTTAACTGCCTATACTAGGTATCATTTCCAGGCTCTGTACCAAAATCAATTAATTTGGAGCAATAGATTAGCCGCAAATGATTTTTTAAATTTTTGCATCATTCGAACATTTTTTTTTTTTTTTTTTTTTTTTTTTTTTTTGGCCCGGGGTCAAATCCTTTATGGACTATCCCGTCGGCCACGGGGATGGCCGAGGGGGGTGTGTGGGACTCTCCCCCAGAGTGGGGGCATACCCACTAAACATCCCCGGGGTGCTCCAACTCGCGTCTTGCTGCGGCATTGTGGGATCTGTACTCAGAACCACGCCGGACGCATCATTCGAACATGATGTATCTTTCCTAACAGATGTTTATGCCTAACGCATCGTTTATTAACCTTAGGGGCTGTCCATTAATCACGTGATATTTTTTTAACATTTTTTAACCCCTCCCTCCCCCTTGGTGATACCTGGTGAGGTTTAAGACAACCCCTCCACCCCCCATGAAAAATGACGTGTATTTTTTTTGTGCCGTTCGTATTCATACTAATCACATATAGTATGCGTAGTGTAATTTAATACCCCTCTGTCGTATCAACTCTATCTATCATAAAATATAACTAACCTGACCTGACCCAATAGCGGATACTAAAGCACAACAATGATGATGATCCAAGACGAAGGTTTCATGCATATTAAAGAATCGTAAAAATAAAAAAAACAATGATGTTTCCTACAATTTTCAACTCTGTGTCCAAGGTCTAGAATTTATATTAGAAGACAAGTAATATGAAGCATGTTTCATGTTAATTGTCATCAACTGAACACTACGGTAAATTATACAGAATATTTACGGGATAACATAATTTCCTGAAGCTGTACAGGAAATTGAATTGTAAAGCATACCTAATTAGTATCAAATTATGTAGTTCATACAGCAAATAATAATGAAAGATAATAACATTTTCAAATATATTTTTTATCTGGTACGCGTTTTAATTACTCATTTAGAATTAATAAAACACTATAATGCAATTTAAGAATTAAAAAGCAAACGAATCAACAATATTTTGTTTGTTTTTAAATTTTTTTAATAGTTAGGTATTATTTATACAAAACATGGATGGCTTTGAAAACAAGAAACAATCAATTTGAATTGTAAATACTATAAAATCATACAATATGTACTGGTGTGTGGCAATTTACTTAGTATTTAGTGCATTTTTAGCTTAATATAAAAAAGTGCATAAACAAACCATCAAAACACCATTAGCTACTGACAATAAACATTATCTAAAAGCATAAAAGCGTGCATCATCCAACAGTGTTAAGCTAACGCCATTAGCAGCACAACGGATACCCTAGTAATTATGTTAGTAATAAATCTCACACCGACCTAAATTATCTGAGTTGCTGCAGGAAGGGCTTGGGAGGACCAGGAAGCCGAGAACGAGGCACCAAAATCCCCACATACTACTAATTAGTACGTACGTAATGAATCCAATTCTAAATCCTCATCAAATCTCACATCACTAAATGACACATGACAGATGAAATTCGCGCCGTAATTCCAATTGCGAACGTCAAAGACAATAATTAAAGTTCGAACGCGTTCGAATTAGCAAACTTTTTTTTAAAAGTCACGTGCGTGTGACCACGTGGTCGACCTCGTGACAGGACATGTCCACGGTAAACAAGCGTGTGGCCACACTCACTCCGGACGTTCGACTGACGCGACCTAGCGATACAAACGCCCCACGACTATTGGTCACGGCACACGGCGAGCCCATCAATTTCTCTTGACGTTTCAATGAAAACCCTTCCTACTTTTCCCTCGGGCAGAATTAGGGAGGTCTGGTATAATTAAAAAATGTTTATCGATTAGCCCGACCTTATTGAACTTCGAAAGTTACTGTGATAAAAAATGATTTCAATTTGTCAGTTTTATCCCATTTTAAATTAAAATGAAACAGCATTTGCATAGCTGTTAAAAAGGGAAGGTCGATGGTCAATAAGATGTAATGAATCCATTAATTTCTAGAAGCGTCCGGCGTCTGTCTGGATATTTTAAACGCTCCGGTATAAATAATTTGAACTTTAAGCGTCTACGGCAACTAAGGGGAAACTCGCAGCTGTATTTTTCGGCGTTTCATATTGGTCACTGTTATTTGTTAAGCGCAGTTACGTACTTTGGTGATTATTAAGTTATAGTAATCACAACTTAACTAACTACAAAAAAGACTTTCGTTGTTACTCAGAATTTATTTATTTATTCACAACAATTGCTTGCTGTACTTAAAGTTTCCCAAGGCGTACACTAAGCTTAATTACTCTACTAACTAATCTTATTAATAAATTCTATACAGTATCTTACAAATTGGCCAACTGTATTATGGAATATATACTTCAATTCAACCTATAAATAATCCTCTGATAGTCGGACCTCCTCCATTAAAATAGAAGGTAATTAGCCACGCTGGCAAGACGGGTTGGCACAGGGTTTCATATCAAATTTTCTTTCTCTGCGGCTAGAACCTTTTGATGACATATGGAACAGAGACGTGGTCGCTCACTATGGGGTCCATCAGAAGGCTCAAAGTCACCCAAAGGGCAATGGAGAGGGCTATGCTCGGAGTTTCCCTGCGAGATCGAATCAGAAATGAGGAGATACGCAGGAAAACCAGGGTCACCGACATAGCCCACCGGATTGCCAAACTTAAGTGGCAGTGGGCAGGGCACATAGCTCGCAGGACCGACGCCCGATGGGGCAGAAAAGTCCTCGAGTGGCGACCGCGTTCCGGAAGGCGCAGTGCTGGTAGGCCTCCCACACGGTGGACCGACGACCTGGTTAAGGTCGCCGGAAAGCAGTGGATGCGGGCGGCCCAGGACCGGCCTTTGTGGAGATCCTTGGGGGAGGCCTATGTCCAGCAGTGGACGTGTTTTGGCTGAAATGATGAAAAAAAAAAGGAATGAGAACCTTTTAACAGCTCGTATATAGCTATGTATTCTAAATTGGTCGCCACACCGTATTCAATACATTGGATATTAATTTCATACTATTGATATTTTTTTAAGGAAGTCGCTTATTTATAATGTAATCCCTTGTAATCCTTTTAAGTAATTACATTTAATTATCCTACATTAAACCGCAGATATTTGACATAAAGAGGATTACCTATAAGCAGTTAAGGTTATGTCTATTATTTTGGTTAATATACACATCCTGTATATATACTTTAGATGTACAACTTTGGTTTTGTATGTTTGATATTATTTATATGATATTAAATCTCAAAAATAAGCTTAAATTGATTTAGGTTCATTTGCAAAAAAAAGGAGTAAAACTTTTATGTAAAAAAAAAATAAGTTGTGTTTTGAATATTATTAGGTTAAATTATTCACCGAAATTTATGTACACGCATGACCTCATGCCGCCTTTTGATGGGCAAGGGTGGTTTGATTCCGGGGTCAGGCAGATATTTTTGGATTTTTACCCACGTGTAAAAAATGTATATTTATTTCTTCTGTTAATTAATGTTAGGACAATGTCTGTACATAAATAAGAAAATTTAAAACTATTACCGAACATGTTGTTCTCTTTTTAAATCTCGACGTTCACTGGGTCACCTTGTTTCATCATCATCATCATTTCAGCCAAAAAACGTCCACTGCTGGACATAGGCGTCCCCCAAGGATTTCCTGGGACGCCCGCATCCATCGTTTTCCGGCGACCTTAACCAGGTCATCGGTCCACCGTGTGGGAGGCCTACCAGCACTGCGATATCCGGAACGCGGTCGCCACTCGAGGACTTTTCTGCCCCATCGGGCGTCGGTCCTGCGCGCTATGTGCCCTGCCCACTGCCACTTAAGTTTGGCAATCCTGTGGGCTATGTTTCACCTTGTTTAGAATATTATAATATATTGTCACCTGTACGTGAGAGTATCTATTATTCTAAGCAAAAAGTTATTAGACACGCAAAAGTCGAACCGCAGGGTAAAGTTGATAATGAAAACATGTACTAGCCCGCCCAGCGATATAATTATAGGCTCACTGAGAAATCCCGGAGGTTCCCTGCGAGATCGAATAAGGAGATAGGCTGGCGAAATAGGGTTGAATAGGCCACACTGTGTAAGCTTATTTCGCCAGCCTATCTCCTTATTTCCAAATTTGTGTGGCGGTATATAGCCAGCAGGACTGATGGCCAATGGGCCAGAAAGGAAGAAACTCTTCTTCCTTTCTGGCCTTCTTCCAGTCTGGTGAACGGAACAGAGCGGGCTAAAGACCAGGCTAAGGTGGCCATAAATCAATAGACGCAGGTGGCCCATGACCGGCCTTTGTGGAAATTATTGTGGGGAGCCGATCCAAGCAGTGGATATCTTTTCTTTTGCTTTTTTTATCAGTACCTTCCCTACTCCAGTTACAACCTGTTTATAGAGGTTAGTTTACAAAATTGAGAATCATGAACACCAACACAAATGACACTGCGACTAAGAGCAAGTGCCTCTCGCGACCGTGCCCTGAATCGAAGACAGCACACCCAACCTCTAGAACAATAAGGCAGCCTATCTTTGGCTGAAATAAAAACACTTCCAAATAGACATTTGACAATTTACGCACAGAAAAAAATATGATGTTTTTTTTAAGAGACTCGGGCACCTACTAAGCCAATGCCATTTACTTACGGTTCATTAACCAATTTCGGCTAATTACGCGCTATTGAGGATCGTCTAGAGCCTGAACGTAACTGCTATTTTGGTGATTAAGACGGTCGGTATTAAAAATTCGAGAACATTTAAACCTGCCGAAACTATTCATGACATTTTTTTGTTAAACGAATCTCCTGCACTAGCTATAATCTGTATCGTATTTCAGCCAAAAGACGTCCACTGCTGGACATAGGCCTCCCCCAAGGATCTCCACAAAGGCCGGTCCTGGGCATCCACTGCTTTCCGGCGACCTTAACCAGGTCCCACACGGTGGACCGACCACCGTGTGGGAGGCCTACCAGCACTGCGCCTTCCGGAACGCGGTCGACACTCGAGAACTTTTCTGCCCCATCGAGCGTCGGTTCTGCGAGCTATGTGCCCTGCCCACTGCCACTTCAGTTTGGCAATCCGGTGGGCTATGTCGGTGACCCTGGTTTGCCTGCGTATCTCATCATTTCTGATTCGATCTCGCAGGGAAACTCCGAGCATAGCCCTCTCCATTGCCCTTTGGGTGGCTTTGAGCCTTCTGATAGAACTTTATCTATACAAATATTATAGAGAGTAATGATTTGTATGTAAGAATGTTTGTTTGTAACGAATTTTCTCAAAAAGTATGGATTGATTTTAAATATTCATCATTTGAACGCTACATTATCACTAATTAATATAGGCTATTTTTTAAATAAAATTCATTCTGATCACTTTACTTATAACATATAAATAAAACTTAAGTATCATAACCTTTCAGAAGGCGTTACGCAGATACATGGGGAGTGTTTCTGTCCCTAAAAAAATATTCATAAATTTTGTGATCTTAATACAAAGAGTCCATTAGGCTACTCCTCTGGGGAGTTATTCTGAGAACGATTCGTATCGGATTGATCGAAAAAACCTATAAAATGGAAACAAAAGGCAAACGAGGCAACCTGACAAAGCGACGCACGGGAAAATCCAAATTCAATAACGTATAGGAGAATGAAACTTGGCGAAACGTCGACTGGGTCTTTTAGTTTTTGTTACTACCCAAAATTTAGTTTTAGTTCCCAATATTTAGTGTTAGTCTTATCTTCTCAGCGCGTAGATTGTAGACCGAGCGTGGCACAGTAGGTTAATTACCCTCCATGTAAAAGGAGGAGGGCAGCAGTGGGTAATTTAGGGTCGCCTCACACGGGCCACTAGCCACATCCACAATGATCGCCACTTGAAGCTATAAACGGCTACAAAAAAGCTGACGCGCGCGACAGCCACTTGTGGTCCGTGGCCGCTAGTTATGGCATTTGAAAAAAAGACTGCGCGGGTGCGTTGCCTTCGAACTGGTTGTGAAATGAAGGGAGAGAGGGGGGGCATCGCGCGAGTGGCTTGTGTCAGCGTTTTGTGGCCGAGCCGACTGGTCGCCACACGCCACAGTGGCGATTTGTGGCGTGTGGCGACCAGCGACATCTACAGTGTGCGACGAGTCCATGAAAAATGTATGAAACAACAGGGTGGCCCCGTTTTGTGGCTGTGGCTGGTGGCCCGTGTGTGGCTACACTTATCTATCTTCTATCTATAATATGTATGTATATATAGATAACTAGTTTATCATCTATCTCGTTACCATAACACAAGCATTCATTTGTTATTTTTAAACTTTCGCGATTTGTACACATAATTAAAAAAAACTTATCGGGACTTATCGCGCACAGAATGAATACCTGTTTTTGCAGTCAGCTCGCGACCACGGCCATTGTAACATGGTCGAAACGTCGAGCAAAAACAAGCATTCAGTTGCTTAGCTTGGGACGAGATGGCGTTGTGTGTAATGTCCAAGGATATTTATTTATTTATGGGATGAGTAGTTGTAGTAGTAAGTTATAGTTGTAAATTCCTTTAGTTACGTCATCGTCGTCTTCATGATGTAATGCGTTAGTGACTTTACTCATCCGTCACTGCTAGAACTTTGGTAGTTTGCTTGTTATGGCGTGTTTGTTAAACGTAATTATAATTACAATGTCTCTTTGAAGGATAAAACACGTCAAGCGAAGCGGACATTATCCAAGCCGAAACTCAACCAGGTCTGCTCATAAATTTGCATTGATATTTCATTTGAGAGGTGAATGTCAATACTGAAGAATCAAATTATACACGAAGTTAGAGCCTTCACCAACTCAATAGTTTGCGCGGGTGATGTGAGCTGATGAACGTGTTTGTCTCACGAATATCGCCAAGAAGTATTGACGTCACATAGTACTGACTCGTTCGGGAAGCTGCGAAAGATCTTCTCGTCCACAATACCGCAGTGTCTGAAGACAAAAGTCTTCCAATGTGTGTTGCCAGTGATGACATATGGAACTGAGACGTGGTCGCTCACTATGGGCTCCATCAGAAGGCTCAAAGTCACCCAAAGGGCAATGGAGAGGGCTATGCTCGGAGTTTCCCTGCGAGATCGAATCAGAAATGAGGAGATACGCAGGAAAACCAGGGTCACCGACATAGCCCACCGGATTGCCAAACTTAAGTGGCAGTGGGCAGGGCTCATAGCTCGCAGGACCGACGCCCGATGGGGCAGAAAAGTCCTTGAGTGGCGACCGCGTTCCGGAAGGTGCAGTGCTGGTAGGCCTCCCACACGGTGGACCGACGACCTGGTTAAGGTCGCCGGAAAGCAGTGGATGCGGGCGGCCCAGGACCGGCCTTTGTGGAGATCCTTGGGGGAGGCCTTTGTCCAACAGTGGACGTCTTTTGGCTGAAATGCTGAATGATGAGTACTGACTTGACATAGTAAGAAGGTTGACCATCAATTTCACAATGCGCACCCACATAGAACTACTATTTCTACTCAGCCCATTGATGACCCACTACTGAGTCGAGCCTCCTCCAGGTACATGGAGGGTAAACAAGTCTACTGTGCCACTCTGGCCAGACACCACAGGATTTCGTATCAAGTTTTCCTTCTCTTACTGTACATGCGTTCATTTATTAATTAAATATTTATATTTTTTTAATGCGTGGTGGCGAAATTAGGATACAAAATGTCAGTATTCTGTTGGTGTCGTAAGAGGCCACTAAAAGAACGCGCGAGACAGACTACCCAATTTCAAGAAAAGGAAATCATGATACCAACCTTTATTTTGCCTTCGTGGCACTTTAGGCTTTTTTCCCTCCATTTGAAGGGTCCGTCACGGCTATGATTCACTTATGTGCGGGCTGAAAAGATGATGATATAGAGTCTCAATACTAAAATATCTTTGCACAAAACGTATATTTCTCAGCAATTTTTCCTTCATAAGAAAGGGTAATCGATTCTGCTACATATGAACTTGTTACAACAGCTCATTAATCTTCTCAGCTGCTGACTTTTACGGCGGGCAGTGCATGCGGGCGAGCAAAAATCCTGGCTGTGACAAGTCAACTTGATTAACTAGTAATGTGAGTGAGTGTAAGAAAGCTACAATAATTCTGATATTTATTTGCTTGGTGATAAGCACTTGTGGTGGCGGATTTATAATACATGGTGTTGCCACCCCATTTCATCCTCAGCGTGTCGTGAGAGCCGGCTAAAGAAAATGGCAAGGCCGAAAACTTGGCAAGACAAGGAAAACTTGAAACGAAACCCTGTGCCAACCCGCCCGGCCAGCGTGACACAGTAGGGTAATTACCCTCCCTATGATGGGAGGAGGCCTGACTCAGCAGTGGGTCATTTGTGGGATGAGTAGTAGAAGTAGTATTTAGTTGGTATTTTGATGTTATACGAATCGTAGTCCAAGGAAGGTCTAGTGCATTGTGCGACATGCAATTGAACTGTAGGCAACGATTAGGTTCACATTCCGTGTGGTGACGGATATAGAATACAAAGTGTCACCATTCCATTTCTGATGACTAGAATCCACGCTATCTTGCGGGTGTCGTTAGTGGTCAATACAGGAACGCAAGAGGCAGATCACCCAACAGCAAAAGAAAGAAAACTTAATACACAGCCCATGACCTTTTCAACCTTTCTTGCCAGCGTGGTCTACTTAATTTCCTACCACCAATTTGAAAGAGGTTCGATCAGTGGTTCATTTATGGGCTGAATTGATGAATAATATAATAAATAAATAAATATCCTTAGACATTTCACACAACGCCATCTCGTCCCAAGCTAACTTAATGCTTGTGTTATGGTAACGAGATGGATGATAAACTACTTGTATACATTTTTTTTTGTAAATGCATACATATTATAGATAGAAAACACCCAGACCCGGATCAAATACTTGTAGGTCGTAAAATATTTCTTCCGTGCGGGAATCGAACCCGCGACCTGCTGCTGAGTCAATCGCTCAACCACTGCGCCAATCCAAATGGACTGGAACAGCAGTCGGTTATTTTTGAGTTGCGAAAAATGTTAAAAGGCCTTTGGAGCAAAGAAAGTCCTGAAGTGGTGTTTGGTATAAACACTTGTGGGACGAACCCCGTATAGGTAGACAGACGGCTTTATAAAGGTCACTGGGTGTCGTTGGACGCGGTGTCCACAGGATTGTAGTTTGTCGCAATCTAAATGGGAGGCGATATTTTTTTTACATGGATAACGTTATAGATTCCTGACCGCTAAACGCCAGTGGGTTATGTGGGACTACGGGACGCTAAAAGACATAATTATTGCGGCCCATCTTACCGACCATAACCAACGGTGTCCCTCAACTGCCTGAAACAGGGCCACGGGTTTCACTCCCCAGTGGGGGAGCAGGCTCCGCGACCCTGATAAACCTTAGCCCGCCTGTCAACGGGTCCTACGCTTTGAAGGGGAAGCTCTGGATGCCCCCCAACCATGAAGGAAGCCTACTTTTTTATTGTGGGTTTGTACCTGAAAGATAGGTAATTAATCAATGAAAGTATAATTCATGGGCTAAAGAAAGAAGTAATCCTGCATGTAAGTTGATTTACCATTGCAACAAATTATATTGTTTATAAGATGCATCTGTCATGTATCCAATCTTGAACATCGTAAAAGGAATTTCGAAAAGAGCTCGCAACTACGTGAATAACATTCAGAAAGATCTTTCTAAAATGGATTGAAATCGTAGCCGCAAGCTCTTTCTTGATTCGACTGATATAAGATGCCTTCCAGTTCACGGAATAAAATATAATAAACTACCTATGACTCCGAACTTTTTGGGGAACGAATCAGTTATCGTCGTCAGTTATCTCCGCCCATAAATGACCAAATACTGTAGGTCTCAGGGAGATATAATTAGCTTACTGTACCACGCTGACAAAACGGGTTGTCAGGGGGTTTGTGTCAAGTTTTCCTTCTCTTGCGGCTAGATGATATGCCTCTTGTGTTCTTTAAGTCACTTCTTACGATACCCTCGAAAAAGTATGGGTTGATGACCTTGTGTATTCTAAATTCGTCACCACACCGAGTCTTTATCTAATAAGTGCTAAGACCAACATTTTTTTAGTTGTAGTAACGCATCTCTATTTGATCTATGAAGTGACAATGGGAA
Organism: Clostera curtula; assembly: GCA_905475355.2. Taxonomy (NCBI): domain Eukaryota; kingdom Metazoa; phylum Arthropoda; class Insecta; order Lepidoptera; family Notodontidae; genus Clostera; species Clostera curtula. The sequence goes on along the minus strand of FR997806.1, from coordinate 13,289,435 downwards.
GGCCACGTGACCCAAAGAACGGATGGGCGTTGGGGCATAAAAGTCTTGGAGTCGCGTCCACGTATGGGAAAAATAAGGGAAGCGTGGGAAGACCCCTGACTAGGTAAGACGGACGACCTTGTGAAGATCACTGGGAGTCGGTAGATCAGATCGTGCATTGTGAAAATCTATGGGAGTGTACTATGTTCAGCAGTAATCTTCTGTGGCTGTTATATAGATAGATCTCGATATAATATATACCCAGTAATAGTGCTAAATAAATGGGACTGATTTAAGGGCCAAAATAAAAAAACCCTTCACCTACATTGCCAAACATTGCCGAAAAGAAAATAAACAAGGCAAGACGGCAGAATGCACTCCGTCGTCGCCAAACAACATTTTATGTGTCTTTAAAGTATATACGTGTCAGAATATATTCACTTTCATCAGCAAAGCATCTCTACACTGAAAGTCGATAAAATAAGGGACCTTTTAAGACCACCTTTAGCACCACTTAAAGGTCCTTATCTCGTCTTCGAACAGATATTCGGATATTCACAGCCCGAAAACTGTATGCACGGTCCAAGACGCGCAAGTCCTACGATCCGAAACGCTATTACGAAGACGGCAGCTAGTGCGAATATAGGACTTAACTCTAAGCATTAAGGTCCGTTATCAAACTTTATATATCATCTATCACACTTATTTATAGGATATAGGAATCCCACAACGGCAGACTGGGGACTCTATCTCCCAAGCGTATGTCGAATGTTATCGTGAGTGGTATCAGTTTTACTGTTTTCTTATTATTTTTTAAAACCAATCCCCTGCGCTATTTGTCCCGGGGGCTGTTTACAAACATGTAATTCACTAACACAAATGACACCCTGACTCAGAGCAAATGCCTCTGATTACACAAAGACAACTATTACCCATACTCAATATTCATAATCTACTACACAGCCAATAAATGACCCACTGTTGAGTCGAGCGTCCTCCAGTGACATGGAGGGTAATTAGCCTACTGTCCCAAGCTGGCCCGACGGGTTGGCACAGGATTTCGTATCAAGTTTCCCTTACTCTCGCGGCTAGGTCATCGGCCATCACATTTCCTTTTGTCGGCTCTTACGACACCCTTAGGGTGGAATGGGGTGGTGACACTATTTTTACTAAATCCGTCACCACATGGATGATTACCCATATCCAATATTAATAAAATAGAGAAAAGTCAGGTCAGAGACACCCCAAACCGACGAGCATGCATGAAGAGATTGATAAAAGTGGAAGAAGCGAAAGTTGTGAGCCAGGATCGTAGCAAGTGGAAGGATGTGATCTCTGCCTACCCCTACGGGGAAGTGGCTGGAAGAACATATAAATTACTTTTGTTAAAGTTACTTCCCATTTTTTACGCTTGGCGGCGCTAACTACAGACTGCCAGAATATTTAACTCCCCAGTATTATCATCTGACCATTAAATGAAATTTGAATAGTAATTATTTGAATGATAAGGAGTAATGAATGACCTTTCGCCTAGAGAACATTAAGTCGATAAGAAATAGCTGGTATACTTATCAATATTTATTTTGCGAGTGTCCCAAAATTATCACGCAACATTAATGTACATGTTGTTCTATGTGATCAATTACTTTATTGATTAATAACTAAATAACAACTAGTAATATAATGCTGTGCTTAATTCAAATGCCGATTACGTCGAGAAATAGATTCTTATTCACAAAATCAGAATACAATTCGGCAATCCACAATTAGAAATGAAACAAACTGATCACAATGAACACTAGCACCTGTTATCGCCGAATAGTTCGCGTTTTATTCGAACTAATCGGCGTTTTTGGAAAAGTAAATCTTTTTTACGTTGGAGATCCACATGGATGCCCGGGTTATGTGGTACTCCTGGTTGCGTAGAGATGGTAAATTGCGACATACCCACTAAAACTGACGGCGATCCTCGACTGCCCGAATCTGGGGGTCTTGGCCTGCCTCTTTTAATTGGGTCATAAGCTCCGAGGCGATCCTCTCCCATTACGACAATATCTAGCTTCATCATCATTCTATTTTCAGCCAAAAGACGTCCACTGCTGGACATAGGCCTCCCCCAAGGATCTTCACAAAGGCCGGTCCTGGGTCGCGCAAATCCATCGTTTTCCGGTGACCATAGGTCAAGTCATCGGTCCACCGTGTGAAAGGCCTACCAGCACTGCGCTTTCCGGAACGCGGTCGCCACTCGAGGACTTATCTGCCCCATCAGGCGTCGGTCCTGCGAGCCATGTCCACTGCCACTTAAATTTGGCAATCCTGTGGGCTATGTCGGTAGCTCTGGTTTGCCTGCGTATCTTCTCATTTCTGATTCGATCTCGCAAGAAACTTTGAGCATAGTCCTCTCCATTGAACCTTTGGGTGACTTTGAGCCTTCTGATGGATCCCAAAGTCAGCGACCTTTTTTACTCTTTTTTTACCAAGTCTGCCTTTTTCCAATTTGAGTTCGCACCTGTGCTACCACTACTAAATATAACTACTATGCGATTTTCTTCTCACCCTTGTAATTATAGGATGACAGGCGAGGCAAATGACTTGTACGTGTCTTTCGTTCTCATTATTAGCAAAAGATCAAATGAAGAAGAAGCATTTCTTGGGATGTGTTTTAGTGACCATCGCTGTCCAAAAACATTTCAAACATTTAAAAGAAGTTCTTGTTTGCGTTGAGATCAAGCTCTAGTAGACGGCGGGGCGGGACTTCAAATTAGGCAAATAGCAAATGGCCATATCACTTTGCTTTAAGAATATAATAATATGAAGAAAAATGAATACAAAAGTATTTTGTTGAGCTTGATCTCAACCTACATATAATATATCAGACATAATATGTGAAATAATACCGAAAACCATTGAGTCGTAAAAGAAATATCCCGAAGGGGATACCGTGCTAATGAACACAAGAAAGGAACGTTGCTAGCCAACAATAATTTGTCCCCGAAAATGTATGATATTTGCGCTCATAGCCTTTTAGTTCGACCGACCACCGCGGAATAGAATATTTCCAAATACCAGCCGAAAGACGATCCATTACTGAGCCAAGGCCCTGTGCAGTACGTTGCATACAGTTTTACCAAGTTTTGCTATTTTTGTATAAAGATTTTTTACCCATCTTACAACATTCAAGTTCAAGGAACTCATTTACTGTCAATTAATGGCAAATTCCGTGTAGTGATGGATTTAGAATACACAATCTCAATGCAAGAAACTGATCACCTAGCCGCAAGAGAAGATAACTGGATACAAACCCTGTGCCAACCGGACTTGTTAGCATGGCACAGTAGGCTAATTTCTTAATGAAATGGGACGAGGTGAGACTCAGTAGTGGGTCATTTATGGGCTGAAACGAGCGTACGAATGCCGGATTTAGAACACACACCCTAAGGGTTATGATAAGAGCCGATTAAAGGAAATTACAAAGTAGTAGTTGACACCTAGTCGTAAAAGAAGGGAAACTTAAACCGAAACCCTGTGCCAACTTGTCTAGCCAGCATTTCACAGTAGGCTATTTTCCCACCTGTATTTTTTTAAAGAACGTATCTCCGTGTAACTTGATTGGCGCGGCTGTTTACAAGCATATCATTCACAAATGTCACCCAGACTCAGAGCAAGTACTTTTGGTTTATACCCTGTACAAGGTGAGTTGATCGATTTGACAGACGGGCTAGTGATGTGAAACGGAAAATATCTAGTAGTCCATAAAATAACGTTTTAAAATACTTGTAACTGTGACAAGTAGGCGTGGGTGTAATAAGTGTGAAATTCTTTATTGTACTAGACTTAAAAAACATTGGGTAGATGAGCAATGGTGGGTCAATATTCATAATAAGTTCCTATTTAATATTACAGGGTTATTTCTGGACCTCCCGCCAAATTTAAATAGGTGGTTCAGACCATGAAAGTAAACAAAAAATAAAAGAAAATAATAATTGTAAAAGTGTTAAATTTAAATGTGCGAAATCTAAAGAATTTTATTTCATAATGAAAATGTTTTTTTTATTCGAATATTGTCTTATAAAGTGAAGAAAAAAGTGATAAAGAATTTCACAAATAATACAGCCACAACATCTCGTCACAGTTACAAGTATTTTAAAATGTAATTTTTTGAACTACTTAGTAAATATTATCTGTTTCCCATTACTGTTCGTCATTGCAAAGTAAAGGTATGATTCCGAACTACGCTGCACGCAGCAGTACCGCCTCAACAGTGCTGTCGCGGCACCACTGGTACCCATACAATATTTTTAAAAGCTTATATGAGATTACATTCCGAGCTAGGCAGCAATGTAGCGGTTGTATGGGAACCAGTAGTTCCGCGACAGCACTGTTGCGGCAGCACTGCTGCGTGCAGCGTAATTCGGAATCATACCTTTATGTCGATCAGAAAAATTGACATCTGTCAAATCGATCAAGCTATCGTGAACAGGGTATAATCACAGACAAGAAAAGAAGAAGCAGAATTATTACCAAAATTGGCTTAGCTTGTCATCGTGATATGTTTGGACGGTGAAAGGAACTTAGGACTCGCGAGGTTGGCTAAAATTTCTACTAGATATTATTTTGCTTGGATATTTTTACTTAGCAATAAAAAAAAGTTTTCCTATTTCAAATTATTTTAAATGTACAGTGTGTTTATACAGATGATCTATCGGAAATACCCAGAGCCCAGATAACCTATGTAACATTATAGAACTCTAATAACTAAGCTTGTAGGATGTTAATGATAGCTAATCAGTGGGTTTTTCAGGAAGCCACGTTCTGTGGTTAATATCTCTCTCATACTTCATTATATTTTAGAATAACATTTTAAATATTGAACTGATATTTTTATTAGCTCTATGACTAAACTTCGGATGGTTATAGGTAGTGTTGCCCAAAATCGGTCTTGGTCTTACAGTCTCGGTCTAGTTCTCGAATTTTTGCAAAACCAAAATATAGACTGCCCGTGCAAGATTTGAGCAAGAACAAGACTAAGCCTGCGTCTTGCAGTTAGGACTGAGTCGTTTCAGGAAGTATAGGAGTTCGGATATACGCTAAAGGACTCAATAACTCAATAAGACACATTTTTTTTATATGGAACATTGGGCCTATACGCTTTATGATATTATTTTAGGCGCAGAGGGATGATCATCCAGCCAGACGAGATGTTATGTCTGGCTAGGTGTCGCAGCACGTATCCCCCGATAGTTGTAGTCGGGGATATCTTAACCCTGCCAATTGCTCTTGAAATTTCGCTATCGCGGATGTAGGACTACTTTTTCGTAATTATCGCATTTGTAGGCGATATTTCTTGATGCAATTAGTTCAGATTTTTCGGGTAAATTGTGTAAAGTATGTAGCCTGCGGTCGCTACACCATTAACCTGCATAGCGAAGAAAATAGCGTCTTATTGTCGGCATCATTAAAGGTTGGATACTGCCCTGTCAAAGAAAGTTTGCTATTTGGAAGTACAACAAGGTCAAGATTACACGCGCCGACGGCTTCTATTGATATCGCATCGCATACAACGCACAACATTTGACTTGATATTGTTTGATTCCAAATAATAAAATAAGTTTCCGAGTGCTAAGAACGTGTGTACATGATACTGATCTCGCTAGGAGTATTGTAATTAGATAATGGTAAGGATAAGTAGACATCGTAATAATTTATTCTAATCAGTATTTTTTATAATCTCAAATAATTACTTACTATTCCACGAGACTACCACCTAGTGTGGGACAGGGGCAGTAAGATGATAATGGTGTTTATAAATATGACGATTTATAAGAGTTTTGTGATGAACCCTACGTAAATAAAGTTCCTTTTGAGTTTATTATTATTATTACCTAATAGATAACTTGACGGATTTATAATACGAAGTAGTAACACTTACTTTGTTCCATCATGAGGGTGTCGTAAGATCCGACAAAAGGAAATGACATGGCTAGCCACAAGAGAAGGACAGTTTAATAAGAAACCCCTTTTTTTGTTTCGCTGGGGAATTGCTTTAATCATACCGCCGCCGACACCCTGCGGGGTGGGGTCGGCGATTATGAGGGACTCCGAAAGGACTCGTCTACCCACTACCCCAGCAGTATACCCTCATATGACACGCTTGGGGCGCCACAACTTCGCGTAAAGGCATTCCACTGTAACGCCCTGGTGGACGTTGTGCCCGCAAGCGTCTATGGAGAGCGTCCCGGGCAATAATCCCGGGAATAGTTATTGCCAGTTACCAGTCTGTACACAAATCACCATAGTCCGTGTGGTGACGGATTTAGAATACACAATGTCACCAACCCATACCGTCATTAGGGTGTCGTAAGAGGTGACTAAACGAACGCATGAGGCATATCACCTAGCCCCAAGAGAAGGAAAACTTGATACAAACCCTGTGCCAACCTGTCTTGCCAGCGTGGCACAGTATGCTAATTTCCCTCCATGCATTTGGAGGAGGCCCGACCCAGTAGTGGGTCATTTATGGGCTGTAACGACGACGACCCATTTTTCTTAAACATAACCTCGGTTCCATCATGTGTGTGACATGAAATTCACGAACACAAATGACACCCAGACTCAGAGCAAGTGGTTTCGACAAAGACACTTGCCCGACCCCGAAATCGAACCCGGGACCCGTTGATCCAAAGGCGGCACATCTAACTCCTAGACCAACGAGGCAATATCAAGGTGTATTTATTGTAACGGTATAAAGGAATATTTACGATTTGCACATCAAAAAGCATGGCTGCTACTGTACTCGTTATTTGCCTGCTCTTTTGGCAATTTCCGCCGAGGCAGGCGAGCGAGTGTAGATGGAGCAGGATATTGAAGTCTCGAGCGGAAAATTCTTAAAGAAATAGACTAGCTCTGGGCGTGTTCTTTCAGAAATCAACTGTCTCTATCTAACATATTCATTTCAGTTCACAGTACCTACACTATGATACACTACTCATTGATGAGTAATAGGCCTGTCTTACATAGATTACCGTTTACTCTAGTGATAAGTGGGAACCCACAATGACTCACCAGTTAATTTATTCTAGTATACTTCTAAGTAATAATGTAGTCGATGGTTCTCCTTGAATATATAATATATAAAAAAAAAAAAAAAAAAATATGGATAGGTATGAATCTAAGTCTATGTGGTACGGATTTAAATTATATTGTGTCACCACCCCATTCCATCCTGAGCGTATGAGAAGACCGAACACCTAGCCGCAAAAGAAGGAAAACCTGAAACGTAACCCTTATTTTATTTTATTTTTTTGAGTGGAGTAAACCTTTTATAGGTTCGCAGCCGAGTGACGGGGCTGGGGTATGTGGGAATACCGACCGCGACAAGATGGTGAATTGCGGTCGGTGTACCCACTAAAACCTAACCACTGCTTATCCAGACTCCAGCCAAATCATCTGCGGGAAAGCTTCTATTCTTCTCACTAGATGATGGCTGGGCGAGGGGAGGTCAGAACTCGCCACTTGGTTCTTTGGCTGTATGTGGCGCTATATGAGAAAGGCGCCACTCCCTCTCGGAGGTATTAAGTTGAGCAGGGACCCGTCCCAAGTCCGCTGCTCAGACCTGTAGAAGAAGTCTCTGAAAAGAAGACTCTTCTCTTTCGTCGGTCAAGGTACGTGCATCCATGACGATCAACGTTTCAAGTCCAGGCTTGCGTCTAGTACGGGTTAGTTCTCCTCTGAGACGAAACCCTGAACCAACCCATCTAACCAGCGTGGCATAGTAAGCTAATTGCCCTCCGTGTAGATGGAGGAGGCCAGACTCAAGAGTGGGTCATCTATGGGCAGAGCATTAATAGTAGTGCGTCTTATATGGGGTGAGTAGTGTTAGTAGTAAATGTATTTAAGTTTAGTCATTTTTACCTGATCTTCCGTGTAACTGGAAGACTCAGAAGTTGGTCAAGTATGGGCTGAGAAGTTTTAGATCTTCAACATATCTATCTATAGATCTATCTATATAAATAAAAATGAATTGCTGTTCGTAAGTCTCGCTAAAACACGAGAACGGCTGGACCGATTTGGCTAATTTTGGTCTTGAAATATTAGGGAAGGTTTTTTAGGCACAAACGGATGATCCCCCAGCCAGACGAGGTGTTATGTCTGGCTAGGGGGCGCAGCGCCTATCCCCCGACAGTTGTAGTCGGGGAATTCTTAGCTATGCGAATTACTCTTGTAATGTTTTTTTGTAGGACTTTTTAGTAATTCTTGCATTTGTAGGCGATATTTCTTGATGCAATTAGTTCAGATTTTTCGGGTAAACGGTGTAAAGTATGTAGCATGTTGGTCGCTACAGTTTAAAATGTGAGAAAATTTGAAAAATCTTTTTTTTAATAGGTTCAATGCGTATTAAAAAAAAGAATTTTCAATTTTTTTTTCAATTAAGGTTTGCATATATTTTAATAAAGTTGAAACATTCTGGAATTATCATTCAGGTTTTTATTGATTGATTTTGAGGCGGTATGCAGTTTGCTGGGTCAGCTAGTTGTTGATTATAGATGACTAGCGACCCAGGAAGGTTTATATGTATAATACATATCCATGTATTATACATATAAACCTTCCTCTTGAAACACCCTATCTATTAAAAAACAAGCTTCAAAATCCGGTGCGTAGTTTTAAAGATTTAAGCATACATAGGGACGGACTGTCCCTATGTATGCTTAAATTGCGAGCGAAAGCGAATTTGTTTTATAATATGTAGTGATAGTTAAGTGATAGTGATGTTCAACAGATTATTGCATAGAGAATAAATTAATATACAGCTATGAACGAATTGTTTTGGGAACCATGTACAAATTGTATATTATCAGAAACCGCGATATAATACCGCGAATTCCATTATGCTATGTAATTTAACATGACATTAGGTACGACGGTTTCCGCTCAGATAACATAAGCTATGGCGTCTCTTATCATGTGGCGAGGGTCCTTGTTGTCATCACTTTCAAATATTTGGTTGTTTTTCTGTTAACATTGCCTTGGCCCGCGGCTAAGACCAAATTTTGTACTCATATTTATCTTAACTTTCAATATAATCACTTATTCTCTCTTAACTTAGTCCGTTTGGTGACGGATTTAGAATACATAGTGTCACCAACCCATCACATCCCGAGGGTGTCTTAAGAGGCGAATTTGGGAACGCAAGAGGCAGATCACATAGCCGCGAGAGAATGAAAACTTGATACAAAACCCTGTGCCAACTCGTCTGGCCAGCGTGGCACCAAAGGTTAATCCTCCATGTAATTGGAGGAGGTCCGACTCAGCAGTGGGTCACTTATGGGCTGAGTAGTAGTATGTGAAAGGTATTCTAACAAACTTTGACGTTTATAATATTAATAGGATAATATAAGTAGAATTTATCACGAGTAGTGACATGTTTTGTAACTCAAAATTGGTTACATAACTTCTCCCTCACTATTACCAAAATAACTCGACAGCTGTGCAGCATGTCGCGGGTTCGATTCCCGCACGGAAGAAATATTTGTACGACCTACAAGTATTTGTTCCGGGTCTGGGTGCTTTCTATCTATAATATGTATGTATTTACAAAAAAAAAAAGTATATAAGTAGTTTATCATCCATCTCGTTACCATAATACAAGCATTAAGTTGCTTAGCTTGGGACGAGATGGCGTTGTTTGAAATGTCCAAGGATATTTATTTATTATTTAATAGCAAAAAAACTTAGAACTGCTTGTCTCTATGTCCTTACTTCGTCGTTTTTGTCTGCGATGCGATGTATACTCGTACAAGTATCTGTTTTTTACTCCTTTGCTTTTATGTTTTAGTCTCATCAAAAGGAGTAAGGAATTATTTTTAATAGCCTAACATCAACGCCAGGTTATACAAATTGTAAGAGCATTTCGTAGAACTGACTGCCGCTGGGGCAAACAGGTGCTACAGTGGAGTCCACGTACTGATAAAAGTAGGGTGGGACGCCCCCCTGCCAGATGAAGCGACGATCTGCGACGGGCAGCCGACAGCAACTGGATGCATAGAACCGAAGACCGGGTTCAGTGGCGAGCCATAGGGGAGGCCTACGTCCAGCAGTGGACTGAAATAGGCTGATGATGATGATGAAGATAATTTCAATGGCATTACATCCCTCCAGTAAAAAGCTGTTTGTACACAAATTTTGTACTTTTTCCATGTAAATATGACCCCATTCTTTTATAAACACACAGTCTCGAGGTTTCACTAATTGAGCCAGCCCAGCGTGTTTGTATATCATTTATTTACAAAACAGAATTATTCGTGGTTAAATTATTTGTCAATATTTGCATTAATTTATAACATTGTGCTTGACTTGAGATTCTCCAGTTCAATAATGGCTGGATGCATTTTAGCCCACGCTAATTATCAGACGTGTATGACGCTGCTAGATGTTGGATGGGTCTCCATCACTTGTAACATCTAATCTCCTTCGTGCTTCGGAGAAGCAGAAACTAAACTTCTTCTTCTTTCTATTCTTCAATGTTATTCTTCCTTCTATGACAGTCGTTACACGTAGTCAGTAACGAGATACTAACAAATGGTCAAACTAAATATGTACCTAGTTCAGCCAGTTGTCAGTTCAGTTATGTATTGTTTTTAATGCTTCATTTATCGTGGTACATAGGCGGACTTCATGTCATTAGGCAAACGACATAAAAACATCCTTTCAGCCAAAAGACGTCGACTGCTGGACATAGGCCTCCCCCAAAGATTTTCACGAAGGCCGGTACTCATCCACCCGCATCCATCAATTTCCGGCGATTTTAAGCAGGTCGTTGGTCCACCGTGTGGGAGGCCTGCCAGCACTGCGCTTTCCAGAACGCGGACGCCACTCAATCACTTATCGAGACAGTTCTGCGAGCTATGTGCCCTGCCCATTATCACTTTAGTCTGGCAATCCTGTGGGCTATGTCGGTAACTCTGGTTCTCCTACGTAACTCCTCATTTCTGATTCGATATCACAGGGAAATTCCGAGCATAGCCCTCTCCATTGCCCTTTGGGTGACATTGAGCCTTTGAGCATTGTGCTTATTGCAAAATATATACCGATACACAATATTTGGCCCAAAAGATAAGCCGTCCTAATTCCTCAAAGGACTACACTCAAGGCATAAACAACACCGTTCACGTACAAATCCCTTGGAATCGGTCCCAAAAGATAGTTTACCGAAAACTGAACACTATTGCGTAGTACTCTATTGTCTATGTCTACATAAACATGTTAATGTAATACAGATTGTATAATATGGTATAAAAAGTATCCATATAAGTGAGGGTGAAAAGTGAAAAGGCAGTTCGATTTTTAAAGCGCAATTCCAAAGGAGAACCTATTTCAAAACCCTATTAAAAATAATATGATTGTTGGATGGATTAGATTTCTTTCATCATCATCATCATCATCATTTCAGCCAAAGGACGTCCACTGCTGGACATAGGCCTCCCCCAAGGATTTTCACAAAGGCCGGTCCTGGGCCGCCCGCATCCACTGCTTTCCGGCGATCTTAACCAGGTCGTCGGTCCACCGTGTGGGAGGCCTACCAGCACTGCGCCTTCCGGAACGCGGTCACCACTCGAGGACTTTTCTGCCCCATCGGGCGTCGGTCCCGCGAGCCATGTGCCCTGCCCACTGCCACTTAAGTTTGGCAATCCGGTGGGCTATGTCGGTGACCCTGGTTTTCCTGCGTATCTCCTCATTTCTGATTCAATCTCGCAGGGAAACTCCGAGCATAGCCCTCTCCATTGCCTTTTGGGTGACTTTGAGCCTTCTGATGGAGCCCATAGTGAGCGACCACGTCTCTGTTCCATATGTCATCACTGGCAACACACATTGGTTGAAGACTTTTGTCTTCAGACAGTCTTCAGACATAGATTTCTTTATTGCCACTTAACTTAATTGTGGAGGAACATAATTTTACATACAAAAAATAAGTACCTACTGGCAACGGGTTCAGCTAATGCGGAGAGAGCTGCACTTTGGCACAGTTTCACCCAGCGCTGGTTTACAGCCCAGAGCTGACTACAATGTTTTTATAATATTTGCATTTGCGGGCACATACTGAATAAAACATTTGCATGAAAATCAGTAATTAATTAAATGATCTATACTACTACTCAGCCCATAAATGACCTACTGCTGAGTCAGGCCTCCTCTCACCACAGGGAGGGTAATTATCTTAATGTGCCACGCTGGCCAGACGGGTTGGCACAGGATTTCGTATCACGATTTCCTTCTCTTGCGGCTAGGTTTTAAGCCTTGTCATTTCCTTTCGTATGTATTTTAAATCCGTCACCACAAGAACAAAACACAAACCAGGTTAGACTGGCGTTGACCCAAGTTGCAAGATTGTTCAAGTAAATAATGTTACAGTTTTACATAGCAACGCGACAAAATTAGTACGAGTATATATAAATAATAAAATTTATTATTTATATATACTGTGAAATGTCCAATGATATTCATATTTAATATGAATATCATTGGACATTTCACACAACGCAATCTCGTCCCAAGCTAAGCAACTTAATGCTTGTGTTATGGTAACGAGATGGATGATATCATACATAGAAAACACCCAGACCCGGAACAAATACTTGTAGGTCTTACAAATATTTCTTCCGTGCGGGGAATCGAACCCGCGACATGCTGCGCAGCAGTCGATCGCTCAACCACTGCGCCAACCGTGTCGTCTATATATAAAGGACAGGAGTTCTTTCTTAGTTTCGTTACCCATATTCAGAATACAATCGCTTTGTGACAAGGCGAATGGGAAATGACAAGGCGAACACTGGGCGACATTCTTGTCTAAGGTTCCTTTCATCATCATCATCATCAGCCCACATTAGTCCACTGCTGGACATAGGCCTCCCCAAAAGAGCGCCATAGCACCCTGTCTTCAGCTTGACGCATCCAGCTGCTGCCCGCAACCTTTCGCAGATCGTCGCTCCATCTAGCAGAGGGCCGTCCCCCACTACGCTTGCCGATTCGCGGTCTCCACTCAAGAACTCGTCTACCCCAGTGGTTGTTCTACAGATATGACCAGCCCACTGCCACTTCAGTCTGCTAATTCTCTGAGCTATGTCGGTGACCTTGGTTTTCTGTCGGATAGTCTCGTTACGGAGATTTCTTTCATAAAAGTTCCTTTAATAAGACTCTATTAATTGAATATTTATAATTTGTGGTTTAATGCTTTGTATTGTTTTCTATAGTGCTGTGTGCTAACCTTTAACTCCTTAACTCTAACGTAACTCATGTCCAATTCATTTTAACTGTCACAATCCCTCGAACTTTAATAACAAAACGCACTTGTTATTGGGGAAATCGATACAGCGATGGAAGCCAAAACCTAAACAGAGAAGAAGATGGAAGTAAGACAATGGATGCTAAGTGAAAATCTTGAATGTTCCGGACAGTTTTTTTTTAAATTTGTATCTAGCACAGGTTTTATAAACATACAGTCATTACAGTTTATGAAAACGCAATTTATAACATGTTATTTATCACACTTCAATTTGATTAGATTTCAAGCACAATTTGTTATATTTTCCTTTTTATATTTCACAGCCATAAATAACATCCATCACAAAAACAAGGAAGCTGAAATGTCCTTCATTATCATAATAAACCACGCAGGGGAGGAAACTAGAGGGAGCTTAAATTCACAGGTCATTTGTCTTGTGTGAGGGGCCATGATCTATGTCGCGACGGAAAAAACAGGGAAGTTTTACGGCGTCATGGGGTATGCCGAGTTGACCCCGGGCTATTCTCTAGGTCTCCGAGTGGTAACAATATAAAATGACAAGGCCGAAAACCTAGCCGCAACAGAAGGAAAATTTGATACTGAACTCTTTTTTTTTGTTGTCGTTGGGGAAATGCGTTATGCATACCACCGCCCCCCGGGGGAGAGGTCGGTGATTATGTGGGACTCCGACAAGGGTCGTCTACCCAAGAGTCGTCTACTCACTAAAACAACCCCGCGGTATACCCTCACACGGCGCATTTGGGTCGCCACAAGTTCGCGTAAACGCAGTCTACTGTGACGCCCCGGCGTGGTGCCCGCTACGCGGGCAAGCGACTATCAGAGAGGGCGTCCCGGTACACTGGGACGCCCTCAGTCATCGAGGCTTTCGTCGGTGGCGGTTCCCCCGAACCATTGATACTAAACCCTGTTCCAACCCGTCTGGGCAACGTGGCACAGGCTAATTACCCTCCATGTAATTGGAGGAGGCCTAAGTAAACAGTGGGTCATGTATGTGCTGAGTATTAGAGGTTTTCTGTAAAGGTTACTTTTGGAGACCTTAACGCGACGAGGCAATATATTTCTCATTAGAACCTGGGTAGGGGTTTCATTATGTGCTATAGATTACTGTACCCATTTATATTCTGGTCGTATTCCGAGGAACCGTGACAGGGCTACCTGTTTGCAATTTGCCGATTGGTTACTGAGAAAGTGGTTAGTTCATTAGCTAATGGTTTACCTCATCACAAACAGTAACAGTACTATGTGTTGGCTTATTGCTCACGTACAATATGGTACTGGTATTTGTCTTTAAACAACAACTACTAGTTACTACTTGTATGAAAACGCCACAATGTCACTCCGACTCCAGGACCAGACCTCGAAACCGATCCAGTTGAGGTGTGAGTGTGAGACAAGGAGATGTTATCTCTCCGAAACTGTTCACCGCTGCACTAGATAATGTTTTCAAGGAACTGGAAAGGGCTGGCCATTAACGTACACGGCGAGTATCTACATCACTCACCTTCAATTCGCTCACGACAGAGAATGGCGGAGACCATGGAGGGCCTCACTACGGTTCTTGATTGCCTCTGAACCATCATGGAGAAAACTAAGGTTATGTCTAATACAAGCTTCAAGCTAGTCCTGTTGATATCGGAGGTTGTTGACCAATATTACCATTTACCTGGGACACACTGTCCAGTTAGGTAAGTCCAACTTCGAGAAAAAGGTCAATAGTCGGATCCAACTCGGCTGAGCAGCGTTCAGGAAGCTGCGAGAGATCTTTTCGTCCACAATACCGCAGTGTTTGAAGACAAAAGTCTCACAATGGAGAAGGTTATGCTCGGAGTTTTCCTACGGGATCCAATCAGAAATGACAGAAGAACCAGGAGTCCGACATACCCCTCAGGATTGCCAAACTTAAGTGGCAGGCTTAAGGTAGGCCAAAATTAAGGCGCAGGACTGACGCCCGATGGGGCAGAAAAGTCCCCCAGTTGCGACCGTGTTCCGGAAGGTGCAGTACTTGTAGGCCTCCCACACGGTGGACCGACGATCTGGTTAAGGTCGCCTAAAAGCGATGGATGCGGACGGCTCAGGACCAACTTTCGTGGAAATCCTTGGGGAGGCCTATGTCCAGCAGTGGACCTCTTTTGTCTGAAATGATGATGATGACTTATACTTCGCCCATAAATGACCCACTGCTGAGCCCCCAGCTGCGCTGAGCATCCTCTCATCACAGGGAGGGTAATTAGCCTACTATACCACGCCGGCCAGACGGGTTGGTACAGGGTTTCGTTTGCCAACACTTTTGGAGGGCTGGGTTATCAGGCGGCACGGTACTTTAAATTACAATCTCATGCAGGTCCTCTCGAGGCACGGCTGCTTCGGGAGGTTCCTACACATGGTGGCGGTCAGAGAACCAACGCCCAGATCCCACCACTGTGCCTCCTGGAGTGCCGATAGTAGTCATACGGTGGAGGAGTGCCCGGCGTAGCACCAGGAAAGGACGGCTCTCATTGCGGTCGTGGGACCTGACCTCTCGCTTCCAACCCTGGTCGCGGAGATGGTCGGAAGCGAAATAGCATGGCAGGCTGTGGCGACTTTTGCGGACACAGTAATGAGAGCCGAGGAAGCAGATGAGAGGGAGCGAGAGAGAGCTCCCGGAGCGCACCCTAAGGGGACGCAGACGTCTGGCGCACGAGCGCCACCTGCCCCCCAAACCGGAGCCTCCGGGTGAGTGATTAGGGGGAATTGCTCACCCGTAGGAGAGGAGACCCTGGGAGGGACGGTGTCATTCCACATGCCTTGGGTGTGACACCGACGGAGCCTCAGAGCTCCACGCGAGGGATACTCCAGAATGGAGCCTGATAGATAGGGTCGAGAAGCATCTCCCCCTGGCGCTCAAATTCACCCAGTGGAGAAATAGGACCCACAGGGATATAGCGCGGGTCGGGATATAGACGGGGATTTAGTGGGTAACCAAGGCGCAAATCACCATCTTAACGCGCCTTGGAGTCCCACATAACAAGTTTTCCTTCTCTTGCGGCGTAAGAGAACTTGACACGAAACCCTGTGCCAATCCGTCTGGCCAGCGTGGCACTGTAGGCTAAATACTCTCCGTGTAATGGGAGGAGGCCTGACTCACAGTGGGTCAACTATAGGCTTGCTTATATTTATGCGTATCGGTCGTATTTTTAACAATAAATCATATTATACAATGTAAAGTAATATAGTTTACGACCACTTCGGAACGTGACCACGGCTGAAAAGAACTGGCAAGAAACACAAAGGGGTTGTCTTAGGGGATATGTGTCGATGAAACATTACTCTGGCATAAGAGTCATACAAAAATTGTGTACAAGCATATCGGACATGTATGCAGTAGCTGGATGCGTCAAGCTGAAGACAGGGCGCTATGGCGCTCTTTAGGGCAGGCATATGTCCGGCAGTGGAATAATGTGGGCTGATGATGATGATGATAATGATGATGATATCGGACATGGTCATGTGAAATTCATACTATACATATTGGTATAAATTTAAATAAATTTGGTTGGAATAAATTTGGCTAGGTATATAGTTTTAACAATAAATTTTAATATCGTTCGCTCCATGCCTAAATAAAACGGAACAAATTTTTGAAATTTGCACTTTAACTTTTACAAATAAATGAACAGATGTTTCTGATTAAACACACAAAACGTAGTCTCATGATTAAAATTTAAATTAATGTCGTAGGTATATAATCTACTGAAGACCTGAAGACACTAACCCGCGACTTTGTTTAAGTAGTCGGTGAAACAATTTAAAAAAAATACGTGCGTTACGGAGCTATTTCAGTACGATGATATTTGCTGAGAACAACTGTTTCGTACGAGTTAGGGACCGACCACGCGTCTAGGCCATTAAAAGGCAACTTTGTTTTAAATAAAATACATGTGATGATTAACGTATTTATTTGGATAAGGATTGTTTATAAAAACACCTTTGCAAATAATACATTATTAAACAAACATAAAAAAGGGTTATAGTGAATCAACCTTAAAATATAGACATATGCTGAGGTGGACATTTTTGGAACTTTTAAAGGGGAACAATTCTGTCATACTGGATTGTTGCGACACTTTAACCATTTACGCGGCGCACACAGAAGAAGTTCTTAAATGGAAAAAACACCCGATTTTAAAACATTCTTCATTGGTGCTCCGCCCCTATTGGGCTTAGCGATATACCCACAAACCTATAGCCTTCCTTGGTAAATGGGCTAACACTGAAACCACTTTTCAATTCGGCCCAGTAGTGTCTGAGATTAACGCGTTCAAGCAAACCAAAAACCCCTTGCATTGAAAAGTACGTCTTCAATTGGTCAATGTGAACGTGACTTTCTAATTTGAAATTATTTGATGAGTTAGGGGGCGTGGCTAAGCCGAGCGGACAGTGATGGCTCACTGCATTCTGAACGCGAATGAGGTATATGGTCGTAGCACAGACAAATAAATTGTGAGCCTATGTTTTATTTTCCAAATAACTAAGCAAACGATCCTTGACTCAAATTACTTTAATAGATAAGAATTTACTGTTTACAACCTTGTGTTAAACTTCGCATCCTGTCATGTTCTTTGGGGCGATTGTTTTTATTAAAATTAAAATAGGGCTGTGCTGAAGTGTAATAATGTTCACATCATCATCATTTCATCCCTAAAAAGGCCCACTGTTGAGTCAGGCCTCCGCTTATCACATAAAGGGAAATAAGCCTACCGTGACACGCAGTAGCACGGGGCGTGCTGAATCAAATATGTATTTCTATGCTATTCGTGAACTTATTGTTAGTGCTGGAAAGATACTCACTTCAAAATTACTCATGCTATCAGGAATTGCACTGTCTAAACATTTATCTGCAGTAGGAATTCGAACTATTAATTGTTCATTTACCAGTTGGAGAAAACTATCATAACCATTGTCCGGTACCAATGTCCCGACACAAGCGTATTTTACTCAGTTAACAAAAACGTTACTTATCCGGACTTTCAATGTACTGTGAAAGTATATTCTAAAAACACTTCAGAAGCAAGAGCTGAATTTCTAGGGTGACTTAACAAAAACCAATCTTAGATACTGTACTTAAAGAAAATACTAATAATGCACTCATAAGGTTCTGAGTTATTCTTTTATACCCACTATCAAGAGGAACAATTGAAATCAAACAAATATGATGATGAGCCTATTATTGAAGCTCGATACTTTTACAATGAAAAGGGTTTACAACTTGCAGTCGACGGGATACAAAATGATGACAAAAATACTCAATACGCCATACTTTAAAAGTTTCGTTGTATATTTACATAGGCTGGGTTGGCCACCTTGTGATAAATTTCTACTAAGCAGTAGAGATTTCTGGAGATGTTCAATTATAAATACTTTGACAAGTATGCGTAATTACTGTGCGTAATTATTATTAATACATTACGTAGATACAGCTAGGTTGGGGCCAGATCCAAGAAACTTGGTAGTGGATAATTATTTAAGGGTACATGAAATTGAGAAGCAAATATCGTGCGAAATATAACTGGAGGCAATGCTAATGGCTTGGTTGAACTGATAGCTGAGAAAGGGGCTGATTTTATCCAAGTGGCATACAGATATTATGAATAAAAAAATGGCTCTCAGAATTCAGTGAATATAAATGTGACGTTTTAAATTGGTCGTATTATTACATCAGATTTGTATCTAGCTTACTTTTTTTCTCTTGGTTATGGTCAATATTTAACCAGACTGCAGTAAACTATAGTAAAATGTAAACAACTGTATCTGCTACGTCATATCACATGACAAATTAGAGAACAACCCGAAACAAGTGTAATGTATTTTGGTAAAGAAATGAAGGAGACGCTAGACAACAATAGGTAATTATTTCTTACACTAAATTTTATCTCAAAAATATAACTTGATAATTAATAGAAAAAGTGGCGTTGTATGCAAAATAAAATCAAAATCATTGTTGTTATCTGAGATCGGAAGGTGGGGGAGGGGGGGATTTTAAGGATAAAAATGGTTTATCTCGGTTTCCAGCAAAACTACTACTCCAATGAAAAAAAAATGTTATTATTATAATGTTATTTTCTTTGCATTTTTTGAGAACATTTACCATAGTAATGTATATTTTATACATCATCAGAAAGAAGATATTATTTCAACGAAAAAATTGCTTACAGACTTTTTTAAAAAGTTGATATTATACGAGAATTTTTGATTAAAATTTAGGATGGTTTTTTGATGTAAATCAAAATTAAGGTGACAAAAATATTTATTTATTTATTTATTACTTTCTTGTACAAATAAAAATACAAAACATAGCTTATATTTAGCAAAAAAATGCAGTATATTTAGGACATAAAAAGGCAAGTTTTCACCAAATTTCGAGACAAAAAATGTATTTGCATCAGATAAACCGAGTGGATCTGTCCGGAGTGTAAAAAGAATTTGGCGAGGAAAAATAATGCCGACACCCCTGTGAGGGGAATATCGTCCGATGTTCAACCAAGACAGGACCTCCTTGACTCAAGTGTAATGAGTTGCACGTTTCATGATGACACTCAAGAGGTTTGCTCACCGGGCTTTGATATTCAGGTCATACTCCGTAATTTCAAAGCCGACCTGCACTTGGAGCTCGGTGCAGTTCTACGAGAAGAACTACAAAAATTAAGAGGCGACATTCAGAGCGACTTCCAAAAGCTTCACACTTGTATGGCAGAATTACGAGCTGATAACGATAGGCTTCGGGCCGAGAATGATAAGCTCAAGCAAGCGGCTCAAGCGTGCCAGGACAGAGTAGAATGCTTGGACCAAAGAATAACCGTTCTCGAACAGCCCAAAAAATCAGCGGATCTTGAGGCAACTATGGCGCAGCTGAGGCAAGATATGAATGACCGTGATCAACAGCTATTGGTGACGGAATTGGAAATTACCAACTTACCGGAACAAAGCGGAGAAAATTTATTCCATACCATCAAGGGAATAGCCACAAAACTTGACGTCACCATAGAGGAGCAAGACGTGGTAACTGTTGACCGTGTCGGTGGTCATAATCTAAATGCAACAAGCTCAGCGGGGCCTGTGCAGGCACGGCCGCGAACGGTCGTGGTACGACTGGCGCGGCGCGACAAACGCGATGAACTAATGCGCAGCGCGAGAGTGAGACGAAATATCACCACAGCTGATCTAGGCATTCCAGGCGCACCGAGACGCTTTTATATCAATGAGCGTCTTACAAAAATGAATCGGCTGTTATTTTGGAGAGCAAGGGATCAGGGCCAACGACTCGGCTGGCAGTTCGTCTGGACGAAGAACGGTCGTATCCTTGCACGACAAAAACATGGCGACCGGGCGTACCCCATCCGTAGTGAAGAAGATTTACACCGTGTGTTTGGATCGGAGGGAGGAGCAAACGCTCAAATTATATAACTGTTTTCATTATAGCAAAGACTTATTTTTAAACATAACAAACATTACTAGAAATAATTTAAACATTGTATTCTTGTTTTTTCATCACTTAATATTAGTTTACATTTCGTTTATATTTTTTATGATATATCTCTGCATTGAGCATAGCATCGGTATTCAAGTAATATTATTTTTTGATAATGCCTACGTGAACTACTATCTATTGTTATGTGTTTGTTTTGTCCCAACCATGATCAATATTCAGATACTATTCATAAGATTACTTGCTTCTTTTTCAAATTATATAATTGTTATAGGTAACCAATTTATAAATATTTGTCTATTACATGACAAGATAGAATTATATACACTAAATTATTATTTTACGTTATACATATACTCGTCGAATTTGCAAATATGTTTAGCTAGGGATAGTACGCTGTGGCTATACCTACTGCTCAATTATTATTACTTGTCATCATCTTTCACATAATGCCTCAAGATAAGCAAGTAAAATTTGGACTACACAATGCAGGTTCCCTAGCAACAAACCACGATGAATTCCTCATAGCGATGGCCAGCCATTCCGTGGACATCATGGCTATTAATGAGACATGGTTACGGAAGGGGGAGGAGGGCCGCGCGCCATGTGTGCCGGGCTATCGTCTACGTCATATCCCGAGACCAGTTAGTGTAAAAGGTGGTCGTGGGGGTGGGGTCGCTTTTTATATAAAAAACGAAATAAGGCCACAAATAAAAAAACACCCACACCACCCAAATGTTGAAGAAATGTGGATGAGTGTCAATGCAAATGGAAAAACGCTCTTAATTGGGACTGCATACCGCCCACCTTGGCTTGACTTAGACATCTTCTTCGATGCAGTCACAGAAACAATTTGTGCCTTAGCACCTTATGACAAAGTAATTTTAATGGGGGATTTCAACGTTAATACTCTTGAAAACAATAGCCTTTCGAGAGCTTTATTAGATTTTTTGGAATATAATAATCTGAAACAGATTGTCGACTCACCCACACATTTTATCGGCAACAGCTGCACCCTTATTGATGTTATCTGCACAGATGCTAGTTATAGAAGAGTAACAGTAGACCATGTTAGTGATTTGGGTAATCACGCATTTATTACTTGTGAAATTCTATTTCGTAAAGAGAAAACTCCTAATAGAATCGTCACGTATAGACCTCTCAAAGATATGGTAGTATCCCAGTTTGAAGATGATCTTAAATCAATACCATGGCACTCCATAGGCGATATGGAAACAGTGGACGATATGGTAAATACATTTAACTTTAATATAACATGTCTTTACAATGCACACGCTCCGTTAAAAACAAAGGTATTTAAAGGTCCACCTACACCCTGGATTACTGAAAATATACGACTAATGCATAAACTTCGTGATGAAGCTCGAAAACGTTTTCAAAAAACTAAACAAGAATCACATAAACGATATTACCTCGAACTCAAACATTTAGCAATAAGTTCATTATACAATGAGAAGAAAGTATTCTTCGAAAAACACATTAATGATAACTCTCATGACGGGAAAGTGCTCTGGTCCAACCTCAAAAAATTTGTTCTCTCAGATCATAAGAACACAGACCTAGGACAGTTTGATGATCCTGATAAAATAAATGCAGCCTTCTTAGATGTACCAGGGAACCAGGATGTCAGCATCAGTAACTTGACTAATTATGAATTTAAACGATTCGGTCCGCATGAGTTCACCTTGAGACTAACGAATCAGGAGACAGTTAGCAAAATTATTAACTCTATTGCCACCAATGCTCAGGGAATTGACGGGATATCTAAGGATATGATTATGCTCACTATTCCGGAAACAATTGTTGCCATAACCGCAATAGTGAATAAATCCATAGCAACAAACACATTCCCCAAGCTATGGCGGAGGGCACTTGTACGGCCTTTGGCCAAAAATAACAACCCGCAGACATACAAGGACCTCCGGCCAATTAGTATTTTGCCCTGTTTGTCAAAGGTTTTGGAGAGAGTGGTATACCTGCAGGTCATGAGCTATATCGAAACAAATAATATCTTGCCAGATATGCAGTCAGGGTTTCGTAAGGGTCGAGGAACAACAACAGCCTTGGCGGACGTAATTGGGAATATTATTGAAGCCCGGGATCATGGGGAGGGTTCAATATTGACCCTACTCGACTTTTCCCGAGCTTTTGATTCAATTTATATTCCCCTCCTTCTCGCCAAATTATCGTACTATGGTTTTGGACATGATGTGGTGGCGTGGTTCGACAGTTACTTGTCGGGCAGATCGCAACAGGTTGAAATCCATAGGCCGGACGGAACAACAGTGCGTTCATCTCCGCGTAATGTTTCAAGGGGAATTCCTCAGGGCTCCCTTTTAGGACCGATTTTGTTCATATTATATAGTGCTGACATTACACAATGCATAAAACATTGTAAATACCACATATACGCAGATGACACGCAACTTTATTACTCATTTAAGCCACATGATGTTGAAAACGCGGTACAGACAATAAATGCAGACCTAAACCGGATAGCCAGATGGTCACGGGATAACACATTAGTGCTGAATCCGAACAAGTCTAAATTTATTATTATGGGTAGTCGGAAACAGGTGGGTACTATAGCATCGGCAAACCCCAAAGTTAACATCATGGGCTCTGATATAGAGAGAGTTTTACTCGCTGACAACTTGGGTCTGTTGCTGGACCAAGAACTGCACTTTCAGAATCACATCAATAATATGGTTAAAAATTGTTTCTACAGATTGAAGGTTTTATACAGAATAAGGAACTTTCTCAGTGTGCCAATCAGAAAAACACTAGTGGAAAGCATAGTTTTGTCAAAATTTAATTATTGTGATGCGGTATACGGGCCCTGCTTAATGTCCCGAACGGAACGTCTTATTCAGCGCGTTCAAAATGCGTGCACCAGATACTGCTTCAGTATACCTCCTCGAAGTCATGTCACACCTTATTTAAATACTAATAATATAATGAAGATGGCAGCGCGTAGAAGGCTACACCTCGCGAGTATGTTATTCGGAGTAATAAAATATCATCAGCCTGAATACCTCTATAATAAATTAAACTGGAGAGGGGATCATTACAGCTATTCTGCGCGTTCCACATCGAATCCATTGTCCATACCCCGATACAGAACGACGGCTTTCAGGGGATGCTTTAAATACGCAGCCACTCGTTGCTGGAACGATTTGCCTCCTCCACTTCGTTGCCTAGAAACGAAGAAAACATTTAAATTTCATCTTAAGAAAATATTGCTCGAGGAGCAGAATATGCTCTAATGCGTATGTATTAGAGTATGTTTTGCTCTTCGAGTAATAATAGTATGCAATGTAGAAACTGTATTAGTATTTTAATAGTATTTTATAGTAATTACCTGTCTAGATCATTTGTAACTTGTGGCAGCGTGTTGGTGAATCTCGGAGGTCTTCCAAATAAAATAGTTTAAGTATTGGGAATAAGAACGGGCACATCGGTCCGTGTCAGCTATGCGTAAGTGAATGTTGGTGCCGCGGCGGCGCGACCGGCGGCGGCGCGGCGGGCGTGGCCGTTCTCGGCACCTCGTCGCCCGCTCCTCGCTCCCCGCTGTCGCCTACTGATCGCAATGGCTCGCCGTACGTCTGTCTTCAACACGGAATTTTTGTCAATTTTTTAATTTAATTTAATTTTTTATTTTTTGTTTTGTTTTTTCAATTAGATATTTTTGGGATGATACAATTAGTAAGTTTCGCACTTTTAGGTAGGTTATTTCTTTCTTTTTATATTTTTGGCTTCTATGGCTTTCTTTCTTTTTTATATTTTGTTTACCTACATAATTTAGTTATAGTATACTTACCTATTTTTTGTTAATTGTTTATGTATGTGGCTTCGTGTTCGCCCCGCGTATTAGGTTCACACTGAAAATCAGTTGCCATGTTGTGATCTTCGTCGCAACACGGCAGAATATGCTGAGTGTGGACCTTTTTTGTGACTGAACACGGTGTGCACACGTAATGTAGGTACCTATTATATAGTTCGTTATAAGCTTTTTTTACTGTGTGTGTTAGGTACATACCTACATGTTATTGACAGCATTTCTCTGTAGTGCGCCGTGTTCTTTGCACAATAAAGAATTTCTCTCTCTCTCTCTCTCTCTCTCTCATAAAAATAAAAATCCAAAAACTTGGTTATTTGAATTACTCACATAAATTTTGAGGATATGTGAAAAAAGTGTAAATAGAAAAGTAGTACCTAGATCTTTTTATTACCTACAACTGTCACTTATATTTTTTCCATAGGACTTGTAGTTTTGTCGGAAAACGAGATAAAACGTTTTTTACCCTTAAAAACCGCCCCTCCCCCGCTTTCGGACCTACAGCCGACGCGGTCCAGCATCCGAGCACTCGCTTGAACGCGCGTTTCAAATACCGCGTTCGAACGCAGACAGTGGCTAAAACGTGACGCAGCATCGATGCAGTCGCAAAATCGCCGATCGCCGATGCTAAAGGTTATAGCTAGCGTGCTGTGGCCCTAATTTATTTAAAGAGTAGAGTGCTATAAAAACCACGACGGATACCATTAAACAGAAGTTGTTACATTTAAAAATTACAAATAGAAAACGAATTGCAATTATTTCTTTCATTTATAAGTAGACTAAAGTTTTTTTTCTTTTAGTATTTAACTTTGTGTCAGCGAGTTTGGTGTAATAACGACTGCATAAGTCATTGATAACCGACTTTAAAAGTTGGACTTTAATTTTCGGCGCTGTGTTTTTCATATTAAGTAATTATTGGACTTTAAAATATCTATTTCTTAAACAGTTCGTTTATATAAAATCAGTTTTTGGATGCCTTGAACGCAAGTACGTGTATGAGATAATGTTACCTACCGTATTTTGATATACAACCTGTTTTACCCCATAACTGTAGAATACGAATGAGACCATATAAAAAAACCTTAAAACCGTCTAAATTATAGGAATAGATCCTTTTGAAATAAAATAATCAGTTCGGATGACGGATTTAGAATAAAGAGTGTCACCAGTGCGTTCCATACTGCGGGTGTCGTAAGAGTCGACAAAAGAAAATAACAAGGCCACAAGACAGGGAAAACTGTCTAAGAAACTCTGTGCCAACCCGTCTGACCAGCGTGGCTAATTATGCGATTCCTCTATGTAGATTGAGGAGGCCCGACTGGGTCATTTATGGGCTGAAAAGTGAGAAGTGTATTAATATACAATTTTTTAATTACAAAAATGATATACACAATATACCTACCTGTTTTCTCCTTTATTATACTACTGGAGGTACACCTGTTCAACTTCAACTAGATAAAAGCTGTGCAAATATCTTTTTATATAAATAACGCGTAATTGATAAGATATTCCACAAAAGTCATGTTGCATTTGAATTGTCAGGTTACATGAAAGAGAATAAAAATATAAAAATAAAAAAGCAAGTTATTATAAAAAATTGACAACGCACATGATGTCATGGTAAGTATGATTTTTTTTTTGACAGTCGAGGTTTTATTATATCGTGACTTTTTTGTGACTTTATTTTTTTTTCTTCAGTGTCAGCAATGGAAATTGCTTATCGCCAACCAGTGGCAATGCGCCGCAAATATTTGCCTCAGCCCTGCAATACTTTGCAGCTGCACAGTGCCTTATTACTGAAGACTGGCCTCCGGATGCCAATGTTAAAAGTAAAACTATCTTTTTTTTTTTTAGATCCTTAAATGTTGTTTATTTCTACCCATAAATTGCCGACCAAAGTGTGCCTCGTGCAAAATTTATGGAGGGAAATTATCCTACTATACCACGCTGGTGAAGCTGTTTGGCACAGGGTTTGTATCAGTTTTCCTTCTTTTACGTCTAGGTAATCTGACTCTTTCAGTCCTTATATCACCCACTACTGAGTCAGACCTCCTCCAAATGCATGGAAGGAAATTAACCTACTGTGCCACGCTGGCAAGGCACGTTAGCACAGGTTCTGTATCAAGTTTTTACGCCACCTTTTACGACCTTTTACGACACCCTCGGGATGGCATGGGTTGTTGGTGACCTCTTGTATATATAAAATGCATCACCGCATGGAAACCGCACGTTCGCTACACGGAATATCAATGTGGTGTATATAATGTGTATCATAGAAAGGAGATGACAACGCCGATAACTTAGCCGAAAGAGAAGGAAAACTTGATATGAAACCATGTGCCAACCCGTCTGGCCAGCTTGGCAAAGTACGCTAATGACCCATATAACTGAAAGAAGCGAGTCACCTATGAGCTGAGTAGTATTAATAATATTCGATATGTTCTAGGTGAAGAAATCTTCGACTTTATAATAATCGGCGGAGGCACCGCAGGATGTATATTAGCTAATCGACTAAGTGAAGTGGAGCATTGGAAAGTGCTGCTCATTCATGAAGGAGGTGATCCTCCAGTCGAAAGTATTGTAAGTTTTCGTACACAATCAGTAATTTAATAGTTCGTAAGCACGTACTTAAATTATTTGGAATATCTAAAAATACACACACAAGCACCTAAAAATTTAAGTGGCTACGAGCAAAAAATTTGGTGGTGGTAATACTAGGGCAGTTTACAAATATGTAATGCACGATCATAAATGACACAGACACACAGACAAAGACACTTGCCCGACCGCGGAATCGAATCCGGCACCCGTTGATCCAAAGGTGGCACTCAAACGAGGCAGTGAAAGCCTTCAACGGTGGTTTGTCGACTGCCTCAAGCTCTTTGAACTCTTCTGCTACCTGCCATAAAGACTCCAATGCCTGAACAGCCTTTTGTGGAAAATGATTACGTCACAGTTAGCTCTGGATATGAATGATTGCTTTGAATGGCTATCTATTATTATTCCCATGTCTCTTTATTTAAATTTGTTTAATGATTATGAGTGTTATGTTCGTTAAGTTGATGTCTTCGAAAGTTCGCATTTGGAATACATATCCTAGGACATTTTCCATTGTGCTTACTTATAGAATAGAACCCTAGAGATATGGGATATCAAAAACAATAGATTGTATATTAGAATATAAAAGTAATAATAATAATTCATTACAGATACCACAATTAGAAAAAAATGTCGTCGGAAGTAGTTTTACGTGGAATTATAAAACAAAGTATGACGGAAAAATAGGTTTGGCTCACACCAACGGCACAATCGACATTGCCATAGGTAACATCTTGGGAGGTGGAAGTAGCGTCAATGGTATGGTATATGTGCGAGGTGATGACCACACTTACGAAGAGTGGTATAAACAGGGTAACAAAGACTGGCATCCAGATTTAATTAAAGAAGCATTTAAAAAAGCGGAAAGGCTTGAAGATAGTAGGCTTCTTAAGTACCCTAGTGTCAAAAGTTATTATGGGTTACATGGTTATCTCCATTTAAACTATTTTAACACCACTGATATAGCCGATAATGAAATAGTGTCGTCATGGCACCAAATGGGCTTTAAAAATGTTATAGACATTAGCAGTTCTAATGGGCTTGGCTCTGGTCTTTTTATTGGAACGATTTCCAAAGGAAGGCGAGAGAGTGCTGCAAAAGCATATTTAACGGGTAGAGTAGGGCGAAGACCTAATTTGAAAGTCATGAAATTCACTACGGCCATTAAAATTCTAATCAATGATGAAAGAAGAGCATATGGTGTAATAGCAAGGCGTGATGGATCAAATATGTATTTCTATGCTAACCGAGAAGTTATTGTCAGTGCTGGGGCGATCTTCACTCCAAAATTGCTCATGTTATCAGGAATTGGACGGAATAAACATTTATCTGCAGTAGGAATTCGACCCATTGTTGATTTGCCGGTGGGAGAAAATTACCATGACCATTGCCCAATACCATTTACAATCTACGGCAATATCGACGAAAAAAGGACAGCAGCTGAAACTAATTTTGAAGCCATTAAGTATATTTATAATAACACTGGTTACTTTGCCGACAATTACTCTCCTGACATAGGCGCATTTTACTCAGTTAACAAAAACGCTACATATCCAGACTTTCAATGCACTGTGAAAGTATTTTCTAAAAACTCTTCTGAAACTAGAGATGAATTTCAAGGAAGGAATTACGAAAAACCAATTTTGGATACTGTCTTCAAAGAAAATATTCATAATGCACTTATAAGGTTTCAGCTTATTCTGTTACATCCACTATCAAGAGGAACAATAACATTAAAATCAAACAAATATGATGATGAGCCAATAATTGAACCAAAATACTTTTACAATGAAAAGGATTTAGAACTTGCAGTCGATGGAATACAGATGATGACACAAATAGTCAATACTCCATACTTCAAAAGTATTGGAGCATATTTACATAGGTTGGGTTGGCCGCCTTGCGATCGATTTGAATTAAATAGTCGAGATTTTTGGCGATGTACAATTTTAAATACTTTGACGAGTATGCGCCATTACGTTGGAACAGCTAGAATGGGGCCAGATCCAAGAAACTCGGTAGTGGATAACTATTTAAGGGTACATGGTATTGAAAATTTGCGCGTGATTGACGCAAGTATCATGCCAAATATAACTGGAGGCAATACTAATGCTCCAGTGATAATGATAGCTGAGAAAGGAGCTGATTTCATCAAAGCAACGTACAGACACGAACTAAACAATTTTTCGTAGAATACATTTAATTTGTTAAATGGGTCTTATAAATTTGTATTAAGTTAACTGATGTTTTGGTGACTGTAGAAAACTCAAAATATTCTTATAATTTGTATTCCTACAAGGTAAATAAGAAATATATATTTTTTTATCTAAATTAGGTGCTGGTAACGATATAAAGAATATAGTAAAAATATATAGAAAATTTTGACACATAATACATGAATATATACAGACTTTTGTTTCGTACCTTCCCTAAGTATTAAAAAAATATTAAAATTTTATGTTTTGAAGAAAAAGAACGTTGAACGTTTACTCATAACTGTGGACAATTAATTCTACGAACATAGAATACTGACAGTAAGTTATCTACTACTCAGCCCTCCCAACACTGAGAGGGAAGATAGCCTACTGTGCCACGTTAGCCAGACGGGTTGGCACAGGGATTCGTTTCAAGTGTTCCTTCTCTTATGGCAAGGTTATCGGCCTTGTTAGGCCGATAAGTTATCTACGTAAATTATATTAGATTTATCAGGATTTGCATCCCGTAATTATCTCAATATTTACGCTCGTCCAATTCGAACCAATTGATGTTTACTATCGACCCGCCCCGGCATCGCACGGGTGCTATACTGATACTAAATATCGGCCTGCGGGTCGGTACCGCCGTATCACTATGTCCCTGCATTTAAAATCTGTAATATCTTAGGGAATATTCATTTAAATTACATGCTGTAAAGGGCCATATTGGATAACATAGAGATTAGATAATAATTTTATATAGATTAGACCCATAATCTATATTATTAAATGGACAATGTATTTAAGGTATTGGATAAGGATTTATATGTATTTCTTAAAATCACGTCGTTAATAAGCCATATTTTCTCGTAAAATGTAAAGGATAAAAAATGGTTATTGTGGGTTATCCATGGGTACGACAGTATCCCCCCTCGACCGTGCTGCCACCATGTTGTGGTGAGGCAGCTTGCGTGCCTTTAGGAACCTTCGGGGCCATACCGGCTCAAGGTCACCCATGCCGGGCGGGCCCACGGGGAGAGGCCAAACGAAGAGCGGCCCACGGAGACGTGGTGGTTTTTAGCTCCGGGGATTCCTCTGTACTCAGAGTTGCCTCGAACTGCCGCGACAAAGGCGGGCCAGGGCCGCTGCCGATAGCAGCGGAGGCTCGGCTAGGGCGGCGGACCATGGCTGGCGCCATGGCTGGCGCAGGCAGACATGTGCAATGTCCCGCACGTGCCTCTCGGTGGGTTGGGGATCGTCCAGAGCTCCCCATAAAAGCGTGGGGCTACATGTACAAGCGGGCCAAGGGCCCATCAGGGTCACGGAGCATGCTCCCCTATCGGGTGGAGTGAAACCCGTGGCCCTGTCTCGGGCAGATAAGGGACACCGTTGGTTTTAGTGGGTAGGTTAGGGCGCAATTATCATCTCTTCGCGCCTCGGAGTCCCCAAAAAAACATGGGTACGACTGAATAATCAAGTTTAGCAATCAGAGCATCTTTCATAGAAGCAAAAAAATTATAAACACGCGTTTAACATCTAACCAGGCGAGTTAGTGTAAATTTATAAAAACTTCTATACATTCATTTTATTTTTAAAACAAATACGACCGTGACCCGCTGATTAATAATGTAAATAGTAAGTAGAAAATGGTAATTAACTGCAGATATCACAATAGAAAACAATTATCATTGGAAATAATTGATTGTAATTAAAAAACTACTTACAATGTCAAAATAGGGTTACTGCAACCGAGACGCTACATCATGTCGCATTTACCAAAATGGTAGGAAGAGGGAGCAATGCTAATGATGTGGTTTAGGTCGCATTTCGCAGCATGTCGCGGGTTCGATTCCCGTACGGAAGAAATATTTGTACGACCTACAAGTAAGTATTTGTTCCGGGTCTTATATTATCGTATGTATTTACAAAAAAAAAATATTTAAGTAGTTTATCATCCATCTCGTTACCATAACACAAGGATTAAGTTGCTTAGCTTGGGACGAGATGGCGTTGTGTGAAATGTCCAAGGATATTTATATTTATTTATACCTCTGAAAAAATTAAATTAAAAATTTAAACAAACCCCCGACACAGTAACCTTTAAAAAGTAAAAAATAAATACATTGCGTTGGGGGACCGCTCCCACTTATTTATTACCTGACCCCTGGTCCCCCAACGCGATGTATTTATTTTTTACTTTATATAGGTTACTGTGTCGGGGGTTTGTTTAAATTTTTAATTTAAATTTATTTTATACTTTTTATAGGTACACACTTAATATAATGTAGATTTTGTTAAATTGCACGTGATGCGCTTTCATTTGAGACCCCACTCGATTATATTTGCAGACATTCGGTTATTCTTCCCCACTTTCACCCCTCATAACTTTTAAACGGCTCAACCGATTTTCATCAAACATGTCTAAGAACACTCGCCCGTAACTCACCTTTCATACAAAAACAACTATATTGAAATCGCTTCATCCGTTCGCGAGCTACGGTGCCACAGACAGACAGACAGACAGACACGTCAAACTTATAACACCCCTCTTTTTGCGTCGGGGGTTAAAAATGGTCATCGTCGTCGTTTCAGCCCATAAATGACGCACTACTGGGTTAGACCTACTCCAGCTGGAGGAAAATTATCCCACAGTGTCACGCTGGCCACAGGGTTGCCACAGGGTTTCGTATCAATGTTTCCTCCTCTTCCGGCTAGTTTATCGGCCTTGTCATTTCCGTTAGTCGGCTCTTACGACACCCTCAGAATGGAATGTAGGTGTACATATTAGGGTAATTACCCTCCATGTGATTGGAGAAAGCCCAACTCCGCAGTGTGTCAGATATGGACTGAGTAGTGCACGCGCAGGAACTAAGGATAATATCATTTGCCTTATGTAAGGTGAATTATTATAAGGTAAAGTAAATTAATTAAACACTTTTTAACGGATTTATCGCGTGTATATTACATTATTTCATTCCCGACGTTTCGAATGCTTTGCAGCAGTCGTGGTCGCGGGAGACTGGATGACAGTTGTCTTCAAAAGTACAAAGAAACAGTTAAAATCTATCATTAAATAAATCGCGAAAACCTAATGAATCATTAAATTAAGTAAGCCGTAAAAGAAGGAAAACTTGATACTAAACCCTGTGCCAACCCGTCTGGCCAGCGTGGCACAGTGGGCTAATTACCCTCCACACATAGCGGAGGCCCAACCCAGCAGTGGGTAATTTATGGACTGAGAAGTAGTAGAAGTAGAAAGTAAATTATTACCACCATATCACCAAAACTAAGATTACGTTTTTAGTTTCTTCGCTTCAGCCCATATATGACCCACTACTGAGTCGGGCCTCCTCCAAGTACAAGAAGGGAAATTAGCCTACTGTGCCACGCTAGCAAGACGGGTTGGCCCAGGGTTTTTTTTTTTCAAGTTTTCCTTCTTTTTCGTCTAGGTGATATGCTTCTTGCGTTCCTTTAGTCGCCTCTTACGACACCCTCAGGATGGTATGGGTTGGTGACATTTTGTATTCTAAATCCGTCACCACACGGAATAGTTTTAGTTTCTACGAGTATGCAATTATAATGCGTGTCCGTAGATTGATTTTCACTAGCTGAATTTGTTCAACCCTGCTAATAGTTCAACACAGTAATTTTACCTGATAACATGTTTTAATATATGACGTGGAGCACTATTTACTACTTTTCTAGTGGCTTCTCACCACACATTGTCAACACCGTATACGTAGGAACCTGTGTTTATAGTTGCTTTCTTATTGTTAAATTGCAACAAACGAGTTATATATACTCGTATGTAGAACATTGATTCAAGAAAAAACTTGTTATTTTGGTAACTAACAAGATGTCATGGTAAGCAAGTAATAATAATTTAATCTTTTTTTACTTAGAATTTGTGAATTTCATGAATCATTTCAGATTCAAATTGATAAAATATAATAGTATAATCAATAAATATTTTAAGGTTTTTTTTTTTGTAAATGTAACTTCTGAGTCGGACACATTTGTCAGAGCGGTCGTGGGTGCAATCACGACGTAACGAGTCATAAAAAGAGGCATTCTTCGTGACTTTCAAAATATTCGCTATAGAATAGAAACATTAATCATTTTTCTAGTGCCACCAATGGAAGTTGCTTGTCGCCTACTACTGGAACTGCCCCGCAAATATTTGCTTCGGCCTTGCAATACTTTGCAGCGGCGCAATGCCTGATTACTGAAGACTGGCCCCCCGACGCCAATGTTGACAGTAAACTACTACTAATATATTAATATACACACAATTGACTGCCTCGTTGGTCTAGGGGTTAGATGTGCTGCCTTTGGATCAAAGGGTCCCGGGTTCGATTCCGGGGTCGGGCAAGTGTCTTTGTCTAAACCAGAGGAACTTGCTCGGAGTCTGGGTGTCATTTGTGTTCGTGAATTACATGTTTGTAAACTGCCCGCTGCCTGCTGCGATACAGGGATTTCGTTTAAAAAAAAAATTACAATTTATACACAGTCCTCCAAATTTGTGGAGGAAAATTAGCCTACTGTGCCACGCTGACAAGACGGGTTAACACAGTGTTTGTATCAAATTTTCCTTCTCTTGCGGCTCAGATAGATTTTTATAAGTGATCAAGAAGATCACTTAGCCGCAAGATTCTGAGGGTGCCGTAGGAGGCGACTTGCGTTCCTTTAGTCGCCTCCTACGACACCCTCAGAATAGCATGGGTTAGTGACGTCGTGTATTCTAAATCCGTTACCACACGGACAATGGAGTAAGGTTTTATTTCGGCGGCATAGCATAGCATAGCTCTTGCGGCTATGTTATTGGTCTTATTATTTCCTTTGCGACACCACATGATACCACGACAGGATAGAATCGGGTGGTGACACTATGTATTCTAAACCCTTTACCACACCGATCTAAATCCGTTACCACATATTACATTACATTAATTTTCTTTACATATTTTTTTCCTATGTTATGTGCTTGAGGTATGTGCTAAATTTATGAATTTCTTTCTTTCTTTAACTTAAGTAACGAATGATAACTAACTAATAAATAATATAATCAATTTCAAATTCATCCAGAGTCATAAAAAACCAGAATACCAAGACCAAAACCAGAGTACCAGAATATCAATTTAAAAACAAACAAACATTAATACAAAATACAACAAAAGGTCGTCATTATTAAAAAAACATTTCTAAAGCAATATTTAAGATGAACTCTAGCGTACAGAACCCTCAGCTAAATAATACAAAGATGATCTTTGGCCGGTGTGGTGTTCCTACGAGTGAGTGAGGTCGTGAGAACTCGGTGAAGAAAAATCTGGTGCTGGTATCAGACCTACCAAGGCCATGCTTTCACTTTATACATGGTCGGCGATGCGTGAGTAACGCTTCTGGTGTTAAACACGTCCAAAGACGAAGATAACCACTCACCAATAATTAATCAGGCGGCAGTATGCTTTAGTTACAATGCTAATAAAATAGAAGTTGTTAAATCGGACTTCAAATTAAACGTTTTAGGTGGAGAAACGTTCGACTTTATTATAATTGGAGGTGGCACTGCAGGGTGTGTCTTAGCAAATCGATTAAGTGAAGTAAAGCATTGGAGAGTTCTACTCATTCACGAAGGAGGTGATCCTCCGGTTGAAAGTATTGTAAGTATACAGTTTCCTATCCACAAATCATCAGGGATAAATCCTACTGTGAAAATTATCGACCAATAAGTATTTTACCATGTTTAGCAAAATTTATAAATAAATAAATATCCTTGAACATTTCACACAACGCCATCTCGTCTCAAGCTAAGCAACTTAATGCTTGTAACACAAGCAACGAGATGGATGATAAACTACTTATAAACATTTTTTTTTGTAAATACATACTTATTATAGATAGAAAACACCCAGACCCGGAAAAAATACTTGTAGGTCGTACAAATATTTCTTCCGTGCGGGGATCGAACCCGCGACATGCTGCGCAGCAGTCGATCGCCCAACCACTGAGCCAAACGTGTCGCAAACTTATTAGACCTTTTCTTTTAAATATTTATAAAACCAATACGTCTTATTATAAATTATTAAACATGCAGGTAATAAGAAAACTTGATTTTAGATTCCACAATTGGAAAAAAAAGTTAGTGGACCTGAGTTTACTTGGAACTACCACACAGCATACGATGGAAAAATTGGTTTGGCTCATATCAACGGTACAATTGACATTGCCATTGGTAAAATGTTGGGAGGTGGCAGTAATATAAATGGTATGGTATATGTGCGGGGTGACGACCATACCTTTGAAGAGTGGTATAAACAAGGCAATAAAGACTGGTGCCCAAGTTCAATAAAGCAGTCATATAAAAAGGCTGAAAGGTTGGAAGATATTAGGTTACTTAAATACCCCGACATCAAAGATTACTATGGCCTAAATGGCTTTCTGGCAATAAACTTGTTCAACAGTACTGATATAGCCGATAATGAAATATTATTGTCGTGGAATGAAATGGGTTGGAAAAACGTCATCGACATTAGTAGTTCAAATGGACTTGGTTCTGCGCGTTTTGTTGGGACAATTTCAAAGGGAAGACGCGATAGTACAGTAAAAGCTTATTTGACAGGTAGTGTAGGACGAAGACCCAATTTGAAAGTCATGAAATACACGATGGCTACTAAAATCCTAATCAGCCGTGAAAGAAAAGCTTATGGTGTAATAGCACAACGTGATGGAAAAAATATGTGGTTTTATGCTAAACGTGAAGTGATTCTTAGTGCTGGAACTATAAACACCCCAAAAGTACTCATGTTATCCGGTATTGGACGAATGAAGCATTTATCTGCCATAGGAATTCAAACCATTATTGATTTACCAGTTGGAGAAAATTACCATGACCATTGTCCAATACCTATCACAATCTACGGTAACATTACTGAGAAAAGGACCACAGCTGAAGTTAATTTTGAAGCTATAAAGTACATTTACAATAACACAGGCTATTTTGCAGACAATTATTCTCCTGACATAGGCGTGTTCTTTTCTGTGAAAAAAGACGCCACGTATCCAGATTTTCAATGTATTGTCAAAGTGTTTTCTAAAAACTCTTCACAAACTAAAGACGAATTCCGCGGAAGACATTACGAACCACCTATTATGGACGCCGTTATTAAGGAAAATATCAACAACGCACTCATAAGGTTTCAATTTATTCTATTACATCCACTATCAAGGGGTGTAATCACTTTGAAATCAAAAAAATATGATGACGAGCCTATTATCGATGCAAGATACTTTTACAATGAAAGGGATTTAGAACTTACTGTTGACGGAATACAAATGATGACACAAATTGTCAATACAACCTACTTCAAGAGTATTGGTGCATATTTACAAAGCATGGGTTGGCCTCCTTGCGACAAATTTGAATTAAACAGTAGAGAATTCTGGAGATGTACGATTGTGCATACTTTGACAAGTATGGGTCATTATGTTGGAACCGCTAGGATGGGCCCAGATCCAAGAAACTCGGTAGTGGATAATAATTTAAGGGTGCATGGTATTGCGAATTTGCGCGTCATTGACGCTAGCATTATACCAAACATAACTGGAGGTAATACTTACGGCCCCGTTGTAATGATAGCCGAGAAAGGAGCAGATTTCATTAAAGACACATATAGACATGAATTAGAATAACTGCTTATAAAAATAACTTATTGCATTTTCTTCTTTTCATAGACAAAGTCTTCATTGTTATCCATATGGAATTGCAACTATTATCCAAAACTTAAATGTATAAATTATGTAAATTGAATCTTTTAGTTTTACTTTTCCATTCGTCGAAATTCCTTGTTTCGAAATATAGTAAATTGATATATCGTTGTTCATACTGATTATAAAAGATCTAATTAAAATGTCGAATACAATTGAAATATATAGTAGACTAGCTGACCCGGCGAACTTTGTTCCGCATTATATATATTTGAAACAAAAAGAAAGTTGGACATAGGATACCTGAGATTTTTATCCCGTCCGTATAAAACCTACTTTATCAAAACACAACTGACAGCGAAACGTTATGTTGTCTATAGTTTAATATGGTCGAAAATTTGACAATTAGAAATTTTGAATTCGACTTGTTTATATTGTTCTAATTCACATAATATCTTTGTAACTTGTAGCCTATGTGTTATTCTGATGTATAAGCTATATTATTGTAAAGTCATTAAAATCCATTCAGTAGTTTTTACGTGAAAGAGTAACAAACATCCATCCATCCATCCATCCATACTTACAAACTTTCACGTTTATAATATTAGTAAGATACATACGTTGTATGAAGGATATGGCAGCAGGCATATGGCAGTGGGCTGGTCATATCTGTAGAAGAACCGACAACCGCTGGGGTAGACGAGTTCTAGAGTGGAGACCGCGAAACGGCAAGCGTAGCGTGGGACGGCCCTCTGCTAGATGGAGCGAAGATCTGCGAAAGGTTGCGGGCAGCAGCTGGATGCGTCAACTGAAGACAGGGTGCTATGGCGCTCTTTAGGGGAGGCCTATGTCCAGCAGTGGACTAATGTGGGCTGATGATGATAATGATGAAGGATATACGCAAGAGGCAAATCACCTAGCCATAAAAGAAGGAAAACTTGATACAAACCCTGTGCCAACCCGTCTTGCCAGCGTGGCACAGTAGGCTAAACTCCCTCCATGAATTTGGAGGAGGCCCGACCCAGTGGTGGGTCATTCATGGGCTGAAACGACGACATACGTTGTTTTCATTGGACTGTCAATTGAACTTCAATGGAAGCTATCGATTATACCTTCTCTTAAGTAAAATATTATTCT
Organism: Clostera curtula; assembly: GCA_905475355.2. NCBI lineage: Eukaryota > Metazoa > Arthropoda > Insecta > Lepidoptera > Notodontidae > Clostera > Clostera curtula. Next base: position 13,251,201 of record FR997806.1, on the reverse strand, counting down.
TTACCACACTAGTTGTACATAACCATTTACGAGTATCACCACAGAGTATACAGAGGGAAACCTTCTAAAGAGTTAGCAAAATTGTTATCTATTCTTATAGGGTTGGCACAGAAGAATTAAAATAAATACACAAAAGTTTAATATTTTGAGACATACTTTTAGTCATAAGCTTATCACATAATTTCAAAATGTCGTCTTAGGTCTTTGGGATAATTAAAAAAAGGTATGTTTTAATTTTTTCGATTGCAGTTCATGCACGCAGTACAATAAACCATATTTACTCTTTCTAATTTATTCAAATTTCAATTTTAAACAAACACGCACGACGCGACACATAGCGAGTGGTGAGGTAGCCCTTTGTTAAAGTGACGTTGTTAAAGTGACGTGACGAGCCGCCAGTGCTCCCGCACACATGCGCATCATACTTGTAGTGGTGTACCTGCCTTGTAGTGGCGCTGTTCTTAGAAGGTTTTCCTCTGTCCTTTATCTACTCCTGTGGTATTACTCTAGTTTATTATATACATGCTTTCTGTAGTTGAATGATATTGACATATAACTGCACAAATATTTTTGTTATTGAACAATAACCATTGCATACTTATTGTCTTCCGATGTCTAAAGCTGTTGTTATAATTATTTCAATACGAAAATGTTTTCGTTATTTAATATGTTGTTTTACTTTAATGAAGCTCCTTTGATTGAACTCTTGTAGCATACTAAACATGTCTGCGTAAGTACTACCTATTTGAGTTGAACTAGAGTTGTCCTGTTTAAGAATATGATATATTTGTTCAAGAGTAGAAGCCAACCTCAATCTCGGAAAATAATCATTTATTCTATTGGAATAACTATTGCAACCGTATATTAATGGTTTATTTTTTTAAATACATAAGTCACAATTATGCATCTTCCTCCAGAAACGTATCGTGCCTATCTCCAAGTACTGGTGCCGCACCCCAATTATTTGCAACAGCATTGCAATACTTTGTATCAGCGCAATGTTTCCTTTGTAAACCAACAATTCCAGAGAAAAAGCAATTAAGTAAGTAAATATATTACTATAGTTATTTGTGCAACAAGAGAGCAAAGTCGTTTTTTGCTGCGAGTGCTGATATTGAATCCCGAGCAAGTGAAGGAATCAATGATTAAATCACGAGCATAGCCAGTGATTCTAAAGTTGATTCCTGAGTGTTGCGAGGGATTCAAAGGCACGAGATGCAAAGAATTTTGCTCTTGTGTAACACACATAACTTTTCACTTCAGCAGCGAGAACACTATAGAAGATGAATTATATTACATAACATTTTTGAAACTAGAATTAAATAGTTGTTGTTTAAATATCAGGGTTTTAAGCAGAAGGAAACTCATTTTCGTTTAAATACAACAATAAGTAAAAAATTACATTAAAAGACATTTCTATTCATTTTCCTTTTCTGTGCACGCTGTTCGTCTATGGAATTCTCTTCCAGCTGACATTAGAAAATCAGACTCAATTTTCATCTTTAAAAAACGAGTCAACGTATTTAATCTCTCCTTGACCTAGTCATTTATTATATGATTATACATATATATTTTTTTCATTTTGCATGTTAGTATTATTATATAATTACACTAGCTTTTGGGCGCGGCTTCGCTCGCGTGGACTTCGAACCCGTGCTTATCTCTATGCATTTTTTTTATGAATATAAAAGTGGTTATTGTGACAAAACTATGATAGTTAGATATGTGCTCTCGCGGACTTTTTTGTAGATTTTAATAAGACCTACAAACTCGTAGTACTTCATTTTGTTCTATTGTCAATCGTTTTTGCAGCGCACGCATAAATAGGTTTTCGATTTTACACCTTGGGTTACAAAATCGCAATTTTCATACGGATCCCTAATTCTTTTGAAAATAAAATATAGCCTATAACCTTCCTCGATAAATGGACTATCTAACACTGAAAGAATTTTTGAAATCGGACCAGTAGTTCCTGAGATTAGCGCGTTCAAACAAACAAACAAACAAACAAACAAACTCTGCAGCTTTATATATTATATATATAAATGAAAATTAAATAAATATCATCATATGCTAAATTTCTTTAGTTAGTACGAAATTCCGAACGTGTTTGTCTTTGAGGTCGAATTCAAAATCGGAGCTGTTGGTGCTGGGGCTTTATCTGTCTCTTTTCTATTGGCGGGAAAGAGATAGTGTGTTAATGTTTCGAATTAAAAAGTTACATTGTCTCACTGTTTTCAGTGAGCAAAACCTACATGTTTGAGCTACTGAAATGAAAAATAAATTGATATAGTTAAATGATACCAACTTTAACAGGTTTTGTGAAGAACCAACTTAACTAATACTAGATAATAGGTGGGTTCTTAAACCATGCTTTGTATATAGAATCTATCTCATATTAAATAAAATCTGTAATCAAAGTATACCTGGTGTAAGGTCTTAATATTGTGTGCTGGAGTTTTGAAAGTTCGGGATAACTATCAGTCATTTTGAAATCTTAATGCATTGCAGGTCTGAAGGTCCTTAGGGGAAACTTTTGTCCAGCAGTGGCCTTTTATGCTATTATTGAGAAACGATAACAAATAGAAAAATATTGTCTCAGATTTTCAAGAATTTGACTTCATCATAATCGGTGGTGGAACTACTGGCAGTATAGTTGCAAATCGCCTGAGTGAGGTAGAACACTGGAAAATACTTCTGATTGAAGCTGGGGGTGATCCACCTACAGAATCTTATGTAAGTGTTTTTAAGCCATTCCCGGCCCGTCCCATACAGAGTTTCATCTAGGTAAGGAAACACTGTCTCACCTATGGGTGAGTATCATTCATCATCATCAGCCCACATTGGTCCACTGCTGGACATAGGCCTCCCCAAAAGAGCGCCATAGCGCCCTGTCTTCAGCTTGACGCATCCAGCTGCTGCCCGCAACCTAATTGGCAAATTATTGGAAATATTTCTTATTATATGCAGACACATGACATCGCTTTTGGATGGCGTTATTTGACTGCAGTATTCTGCAAGATAGAGGTTCTTCCGTAATCGAGCACCTCTCGTCTGACACAGCAGCCATACCTTTGACATTTACATTGTTGAAGTAGATCTAGTTCTAATTCATGATACGAGCGTATTGTATGAATCTTAGCACATTTTGAACTCTCGTCGTTTCAAGGTACATGACAAAGAAAAAAACAATTTACTAACTACATTACTAAATACTTGAAACCATTTCAGATTCCAGGATTTGACGTATCATTAATAGATACAGTATACGATTGGAAATATAAAACCGTTAACAATGGCAAGATTGATCAAGGACTTCGAAATAATACTTCACCTTGGATTCGATCAAAAATGCTTGGTGGTTGTAGCAGTATAAACGGCATGATATATGTACAAGGAAATGATAATGATTATCAATCATGGTTTGACGCTGGAAATAAGGAATGGAGTGTTCATCATGTACGCCGATGTTTTAGAAAAGCCGAAAATTTTCAACACCTACCGTCACTTTGTATTCCTAGTATTAAAGACCATTACGGACGTAGTGGACCGCTGATTATTAACAAATCTAACAGCACATTTCGCGAATTTACTAATGGAGTTTTATCTTCATGGCGGGATATAGGCATTCCAAATGTTCCTGATCTGAATGTTGCTAATGTTTTTGGTTCTGGTACTATAACGGTAACAGCAGCGGATGGTGTTAGACAAAGTACTAATAAGGCATATTTGCTTCCAGCCAAGAATAGAAAAAACCTGGTTATCATGAAAAATACATTTGCCAAAAAGGTACTTATAAGAGCACAATCAAAAAAGGCTTTTGGGGTACTGGTGGCGAGAGGTGGTGTAGATATGGTTCTCTATGCTAAACAAGAAATCATTTTGAGTGCTGGCGCTGAAGGTTCTCCAAAACTTTTACTTTTATCAGGTGTAGGACAGCGTGCCCATTTAAATTCTAAAAATATCAAATGTTTGGTTGATTTGCCAATGGTAGGTCAGAACCTACAAGATCATTTGCTCGTTCCGATTCCAATATTCGGTGAAACGCCAGAAGAAGCATCTCTTTTAGACCAAAGCTATGATGCTATACAATATTTGTATAACCGCAGTGGGCTATTTGCAGAAAGCCGTGTCGTAAGCGATGTCACGGCTTTTTACTCCAATAAACAAACGCTGATCCCGGAGTTCCAGTTACATTTATCAATCTGGAGAAAGAATACAGCCAAATTTAAGCAAATAATACAGGGTTTCTTTGGGGTAAAAGATATGGTTGTCGATCATTTAGTTCAACTAAATAAGAACTATTCACTTTATGCATTTCATTTTATCTTGTTACATCCGTATTCTAGAGGAAGTGTTACTTTACGCTCAAATGATCCATATGACTCTCCGGTGATTTTCCCAAACTATTTTAGTGACCTGAGAGACATAGACTTAGCTGTGCGTGGACTTAAACTGGCAACAAGAGTATTGGATACCAAGTACTTTAGGTCCATTGGCGGATTTTTAGCTAGAATGAAGTGGCCTGCTTGTGACACGTTTCAATTGAATAGCGATGAGTATTGGAGATGTGTTTGTATTAACTTTGTGTCTTCTGTTTTACACCCGGTTGGAACTTGCAAGATGGGCCCAAATCCTATCAATTCCGTGGTCGATAGTCGATTACGAGTACATGGTGTAAAAAAACTTCGGGTTATTGATGCGAGTATAATGCCAATTATAACTAGGGGAAATATATTTGGCCCTTGTGTTATGATTGGTGAACGAGCGTCAGAGTTAATGAAGGAAGAATATGGGATTGTTCCATAAAAATACTATTAGCAATCATGAAAAATAAAACGTTTATTGGGGCTCGAATCTTGCCTTCAACTTAGTTTGCGTTCATTACATCCAAGTGCAACTGATAATATAACCTTATTTAGTAAACCTAATTTCAAACACATAAAGTTTTTTATTATCCTTATCCTCAGCCTTGTCAATGGTTTTTCTATAAACACTATATTGAAAGTAGTCGTTTCAGCCCATAATTGACTCACTATTGAGTCAGGCCTCCTCCAAATTCATGGAGAGAAATTAGGCTGCTGTGCCACGCTGGCAAGGCGGGTTGGCGCAGGGTTTGTATCAAGTTTTCCTTCTCTTGCGGCTAGGTGATCAGCCTCTTGCGTTCTTTAAATCGCCTCTTACGACACCCTCAAGGCGGTATGGGTTGGTGAAATTGTGTATTCTAAATCCGTCACCACACGGACTGTAATGAAACTGATGATTTGCATCGCTTTCATTAAATTTTGGAGTAAATTGATTTGTGTCAAAATTGGACAAAATGTTGCTTTGGTATGTACGAAGAAATATGGAAATTCACAATCACCTGGATTTAGATTCCATCCTTTCCAGCAACCGAATTTTGAGAATTGCAAATTTTAACCTAACATTAATTTCAGTGTGTCCGTTTCGTTTGGTGACAGATTTAGAAAACATAGTGTGTTGACGGATTTAGAAAAACTTGTGTGGTGACGGATTTAGAATACAGAATACACAATATTTCATCCTGAGGGTGATGTAAAAGCCGACGAAAGGAAATGTTAAGGCCGAAAACCTAACCGCAAGAGAAGGAAAAATTGGTACGTAACCCTATGCCAACTCGTCTGGACAGCGTGGTACAGTAGGCTAATTACATTCCATGTAGTTGGAGAAGGCTCGACTCAGTTTGTCATTTATGGGTTGATTAATAGAAGTAGTAGACCCGCAGCACTTTTGACTATGCATTGAGATGTCAGTCTGGAGTTTTATACGTAAAATGGCATATAAATAATATGCCATACATATAATCAAAATCAAAAATCAAAATCAAAACTCATTTAATCAAGTTGGCTCATTAGAGCTCTATTGACAGGTCAAACAAAAAATAAAATTTAAAATTTACCATTTAAAATTAATTATTTACCATCTATCACCGGTTCGGAATGCACCTCTACAGAGAAGAGCCGGCAAGAAACTCTGTAGTTGCTCTTTTTAGATCGCCATTTGGGTACAAGACTGGTTTTAAGACAGATTTGTGAGAGCAAACTCACGCAATAGTTCCAAAGGGCCAAACATCAGCCAGATATAGTTGACAATAGTAACCTTGTAATGCCCAAGCCAACCGACCCCCAGCAACGGCACCTGTTCACAAGCATGACGCATGCGGCAGCCATCGCCCTCCTCAACCATATTGCAGGGAAGAGAACGACCCGCCGCACGACGCCACCACTGCCATGAGTCTTTAAGTGAGCATGATAACTCGAGCACTAAGGAATTGAACATTTCAAAAGTTATACTAATAACGCGTTAGGATGCTCTCCGTCAATCGTATCCATTACCCAAAACGTCTTTGCAGTCGACTTTCTCATGAAGTTGGGCTCCAGTTTTGGAGAGTATCCAATGTAATTTATTAAAATCTGGCAAAACTTCCAACTGCTCCCTCAAAACAGCGATTTTCGTATCGGAGCAATTGCAAAACTCATGTTTATCCGTATTCCTACTTTGAATTGGAACTTTTTGATTTCAATAATCCTAAAACTTAAAAAATATCATCCAGCTTTCGATTTTACCAGTGGTATAAATTTGTAATTACGGGATGCACAATGAAATACGGTAGATTTGAGACTGTTTTATTGGTAGTAATGACGGTGGTACAAAAACAAATATTTTCCGCTTACCTACTTTTAGACAATGTTATCCAAATGTACCCCACATACATTACAGTATTGTGAAGCAATAAGGTAAAGCTATACAGGGTGTAAGGGAAGGCATCCCGAAAAAATCGTGAAATGGGCTTTCTATGGGCCCTTATTATCATGCAAAATTCAGTTCAGCAAAAAAATGAAGAATAAAAGATTTATCATTATTTAGTTAATTCGCGCTACGCAATGTACAGCGAACAATACAATTTATCGCTGCAGCGTCGTACCACACGCAAACGCGGAGTAGAGGTCAATGAACGCATGCCAGTGTCATTGTACTTGCCGCCGTAACATCTGGTAGTGCAATTTTTCGTGTCTTAACTACATTGCGTTTTTTTGGGAAATTGTTTAATTTTTAGAATTTTATAAAAAATTTAGTGCAGGTCGACAATAGCAACTACTTCATTACATTATATGGAAAAATAATGCCAAGAAAAATCGGAAAATTTATGAAAAAAAATCCGGAAAATTCGACCGCCATGGGCCTCAGTATCATGTACTGAATCGCTGGTATCTTTTTTCGGGACGCCGTAACTTACACCCGGTATAGATAGATAGATAAGTCTTTATTGTAAAATAACAGTATTACTCAACAGGAAACACATACGAGTCACTTGTACAATTAGGCGGCCTTATCCACAGATTAGTATTAGTAGCTAGGCCTTATCGCTAAAGAGCAATCTCTTCCACAGAGGCAACCCACAGATGGCATCAAGGAAAGTTCTCTAAATATAAAAAATATAGTGGGGCTAAAACGCCCCACTATATTTTATTAGCATAAGGAATAGAAATAAAAACAAATAATTATAAAAAAACTATAAATAAATTATACTTTAAAGGCACATAAAAGAATCATTAAGGCAAAAACCTTTCATATATATTCTTTATACAAAGCGTAGGCTTATATGCAAGCTTAAAACATTTGTTGTTTCTGCAAACCTGTTTTCTTGAAAAAATCTCAAACAATATCGTCTATGAGGAGGAAAAGTTCGTTCTTGACACAGCAGGGGGTGGCACAAAGCCACGTAAATCAGACACTGACAGCCGCTTGTTTAGAATAGGCTTGCAATTTGTCACGCCAAATTATTCAAAGCCAGCTGAAAAGGGTGGTTTGTTAGGGATCAGTTGACAGCGAAACTTTTGCCTTGCCCTTTTTTATTCTTTTGTTTTCTAAAAAGAACTTTTTTGTAAAATGCAAACAGTGTTTGGGAAGGTATTGACTCTACCATTTCTTTGAACTTAAAGAGTTAAGAACGATAAATAAAAAAAAATGACGGCGCGGAAGAAGTGAAACTTCGTAATGTCGAAATGTTCGATTTTTAGTGAAATAATATGGTTTTTTAGACAAACTTTATAAACATAGCAATTCACAATTGATCGCATCTTGTAATGATCATTTTCCAGTGGAGAAATATCCAAATCTATGACTCACTCTCTTTCTCTCTCCTACTTTCTACTTTTGTTTCTCTCTCCTTCTTGTGCGTTAAACTTTTAACGCAACCTTGTTGGATGTCGCATTAGAAGTTTCACTTCAATAGAGTAAAGATTAAATATTATCTTTGGAACTGAATGCAAAACGTTTATTCAAACCCCCCTGAAGGAGAGCAGTTACAGCTGCCTATATTTACGTTTACAACAATAGAAGTGTGACTTTCGTGTTACCGACTGTAACTATACTCGTAAAAGAGAAAACAAAAAGTTGTTAGCAAAACAATTAAAAGGGTGGTACCTATTATTTGGTTGCGATATTTGAACAGCACTAATCTGTCAGACTTATTTGTACCACCACCATTTTAACCTAATTTAAAATAGTCCCAAAAGTAACTTTTTTTTAGTTGGATTAGCATCAATAATTTACCTAAATACTTCATAATTATTTAAACTTATGTAAGGTATATTTTATTTCCGGTAGCAAATATTTTATTCTAAGTAGTATTTAAAATTCAAACAGTGGCAATACTGTGGCGTTCCGTTGTTTGTGGCGGACCTTGAAAATGTCACTTGAGTTTTGGTGTTGGTGCAGTGCAGACCTACAATGGATAAAATGTAATTAAAGTATTCCAGAACCTACCCGAGGATTTTATTTCTTACACTTATATATGGCATAAAGCATTATTATTTAGTGAAACAAAATTGTTTACAAGTGAGGATGTTTACACACCATATCAAATTACTACTGCTCAGCCCATAGATGACATTGGGTCATCATTGGATGAGTCGGGCCTCCTCCAGTTACATGGAGGATGATTATCCCACTGTGCCACGCTGGCCAAAGGGGTTGGCACAGGATTTCGTATCAAGGTTTCGTTCTCTTGCTAGCCGCACTACTATTATAGGTTATCGGCCTTGACGTTCCTTTTCTCGGCCCTTACGACACCTTTAGGGTGGATTGGGTGGTGACACTATGTATTCTAAATCTGTCACCACACGTACAAATAGTATATAATAATAATACAGCCCGAAAACCTAGTCCCAACAGAAGGACAGCTTGAAACGAAACCCTGTGCCAACCCGTTTTGCCAGCGTATTAAAGTAGGCTAATTAACCTCCATATAATTAGAGGAGGCCCGACTCAGTAGTGGATCATTTATGGGCCGAGGGGTGAAGGCGGGAAATTCAACTGTAAATAATGTTTTATTTTTTTTGGTCCTACGGAACCCTGGCATTAGACGCAGAATGTTCTTGCCCAATTTTTATTTATGCCGCTACATATCTGTACACAGAGTAATTGAACCAGTCCAAATTGACCTTATTAAGCGTTAAATGGATGCCAGCCGAAACGGACGTTTGTCAAAAGGATTATGGGATTCTGTACAGTGCGTGATTTTGTGACATTCATTTTCATTTTATGGAGTCAATAGGTGCTGTGTAAGCGCTATTTACTCGTCAATTGAATATTTGCCTCTACAAACAAAAACGAATCATTCTATTACCGTCATCATCATCTCCAGTTAAAGTCTAGAGTGAGACGCTGGCAAGACGGGCACAGCGTTTCGTATCAAGTTTTCCTTCTCTTGCGGCTAGGTTGTCGGCCTTGCCATTTCTCTTTATCGGTTCTTACGAGACTTTTAGGACGGAATGGGCCGGTGACAATAAGTATTCGTTATCCGTCAAAACACGGAAGCTTGATTGATATTAAAAAGTAGGATTAATAAAAAAATAAAGATACCTTGCTTATTCCGATATCGCCACATCTAGACTGTAGTGAAACTAAAAACTATAGCAGTTGATTTTCTCCAAAATATTCCTTCGCATGCTACATAAATAATGAAGAGGACGGTCTGTTGAACTCCAAACTTGCAAATACTTCAACCCTTCCTTAGTCCTCACGCAAAAGTTATAATAGAGTTTTTTCAATACGTATCTTTGAGAACTGTGAATTAAAATAGTTTTGATATATGTAAGGGGCAAATATATCTATACTACAAATAAATAAAGTTGGAGTGTCTGTTTGTGATAATAGAATAACCACTTTTTACTAAATGCGTAAGTATGTACATATACACAATACATAGACCAAAATATTTTTTTATTTTATTTTTGTCTGTCTGTCTGTCTGTTGTTTCCGCCTAATCTCTGAAATGGCTGGACCGATTTTGACGGGAGTTTCACTGATAGGAAGCTGATGATATAAGGAGTAACTTAGGCTACTTTTTTAAGACTAGCTTCGTCCCGTGGCGTTAACATCGCAGGACTCGCGGCTATATTAAATAAAAATATATTTTAATAGTATTTATTAATTTATGCTGACGTAAAACAATCCCAAAAGCATTAGCGCAAAAAAATCTGTAATATGTGTTGGTTGCCTGGAAGAGATTGCTTTTCGTGATAAGGTCGCCAATTGTATGTGCTTTATATAACTAATTGTTCTTGTAAGCCATGTATATATCGCAAATGTACATACAATGAAGTGTTATCTATCTATCATAGAAACGCCAAAAGGCAACATTCACAAACGCTTCGCATAGTCAAGCCACACAATGATCGCTTGGTTCTGACAGGACAGACAGAAGGTTCGTTCCTCTCCATGCCTAGCCAAATACAGAAATTGTGAATCAGAAAACCAGATTAGCATTCAATTCATTTTTTTATGAAAATGAGTTGTCAGCCATTTTTATGCTTTTTATTTGACACTAGCTATACACTGCGAGGGTTGCTACGCCACTAACTGAAATAGATTTTCCTTTTGTTCTTTATGCACAACTATTTTCTCTTAAAGTTCACCACATGATCAAATGCATAGTTTACGATTCTATAAAGAACATACAGACAAACATTCATCTTATATAAAAAAAATCTCGTGTCACATACTCCTCCGAAACGGCTTGACCGATTCTCATGAAATTTTGTGATTATATTGGGTAGGTCTGAGAATCAGCTACTATTTATTTATTTATTTATTTAATACTTTATGCAAAAGTTTACAATGGCGGACTTAATGCCTAGAGGCATTCTCTCCCAGTCAACCTTTGAATGGTGCAGAGAGGGGCTTGGCAGATGCATTGGAAAATTGCGAAAGTATTGTATAGATTTAAATTAACATAATGACATAAACTAACTTAAGAATAAATATCATACATATATAAACATACGTATACTTATATACATATATAAGAATATTGATCAAGATACAATATACTTATATCAAATATACATAAATATATTAAATATAAGATATGACGGTTTGAGAAACTCACAGATAATATTTTAAACGGACTTCATACACTTGTAAGCAAAAAATAACCAAGGCTAGCATTGGGCACACCTACATCCTAATTTTATTAACGTCAGTGTCAATTTATTTTAGAACCGAGATGTTTTCGGAACCTACAACTAGTAACTAAGTCATCCAAAATCCCAAATTTGCCTTACGACAAATACTTTTTCAAGTTATTCACTTACTTCAAGTTTAATAGCAAACTACTGAACCGATTTCGATACAAATTGAAATGGGACTAAATTGAACTACTCAGCCCATAAATGACTCATTGCTGAGTCTGGCCTCCTCCCATTACAGGGAGGGTATTAGGCCTACTGTGCCACGCTGGCCAGACGGGTTGGCACATGGTTTCGTTTCAAGTTTTCCTTCTCTTGCCGCTAGGTTTAAGGCCTTGTCATTGCCTTTTGTCGGCTAGTACCTACGACACCCTCAGTATTGAATAGGGTGGGGACACTGGTGGAGATCCGTAAATACAGTCAAATTAAGGACCTCCTCCTTTTTTGGAAGTCGGTTACAAAATAATAACGAACAATATGGCCGTATCACATTTTAACATTACAACCTAGACCTAGGTTACCTCTAGGTCATATACATAATCGCGATAAGTATTCTATTCCCCCTCGACCGTGCTGCCACCTTGTTGTGGTGAGGGGGCTTGCGTGCCTTTATGATCCGTTGGGGCCATACCGGCTCAGGGTCACCCATGCCGAGCTGGCCCACGGGGAGAGGCCAGACGAAGAGCGGCACACGGAGTCGTGGTGGGTTTTGGCTCTGGGGACTCCTCTGTCGTCAGAGCTGCCTCGGAAGCCTGCCGCGACAACCGCGTGGATCAGGCGCCAGTTCATCCGGCGCCTGATGGAGGCACGTGCAATGTCCCGCACGTGCCTTTCGGTGGGTTGCTCCCCATCAGATGGTGGGGCCCGCTTGTACAAGCGGACCAAGGCCCCATCAGGGTCGCGGAGCATGCTTCCCTATCGGGAGGAGTGAAACCCGCGGCCCTGTTTCGGGCAGCTGAGGGACACCGTTGGTTTTAGTGGGTAGGTTGGGGCGCAACTACCAGCTTTCCGCGCCCCGGAGTCCCACATAACCCGGCTGGCGTTTAGAGGTCGGGTAACCATGTGATTTCCAACGTAAAAAAAAAATTGAGTATTCTATTGAAATTGTTTTAGCTATCGGCACATAGTTTTAGCATGATGCGACGCGCTGTACACTCTTTTGTTCCAAGCACCGGTTAAAATATTCGTAACCATTTGAAGTACGTACGTAACTTTGACCAATCGTTTGAAACGACTGGGCCTAATCTACGCTCCGTGCTCACACTTGGCGCGCCGCAAACCCACGAGCAAAAAGTTGAATCGTGTGACGAAGACAAATCGTTTTCCCCACATATATTTTTACAGAAACTCGTGTAAATTTTTGTACATAAGTATGAAGCTGGTATATGTTTAAAAAGTTTTAAATTAAGAACTGCTACGAGCTGCTTTAATTAGAATAGATTGTGTCACCACCCCATTCCATCAGGCGGGTGTCTAAATGCCTATTTAGAATACCTAAATAAAATACCAATGCTGAAAATTCAATGATTACTTAGGTTTTCGCGAACCTAACTTTTTTTTTCTTCTCGCTTATTTTCATGTGAACTATACGGTCAATAAAATAAATATAATGGGAGTATCCGTTGTAGCCGCAGTTAAAAATAATATTTTTCTAAGTAATTTATTTGGGAGGAGCAATGTACGAGGGTGAATCAAAAAATTCTTGGAATCAATATTAAAAAATGCAAAGATTTAAATAATAATATTTTATTTTTCTACATAATCTCCCTCCAATGCAATGCATTTAGAATAACGCGTTTCTAACTTCCTTATTCCTTGTGAAAAAAATATATTTTCTTGACTCTCGAAAAAGTCCTCTACGGCAGCTATAACCGCGTCATTATCGTGAAATTTTGTTCCACGAATTTCCTCTTTTAATTTTGGAAATAAGTGAAAATCACTTGGGGCTAAGTCCGGAGAATATGGTGGGTGGTCAAGGAGATTGAAGCCAGCACAGCGGATTGCGTTGAGCGCAACTTTCGATCGATGGGCAGGAGCGTTATCTTGAAGGAACAACACGCCCAACGACAGTTTTCCACGACGTTTTTCTTTAATCGCTTCACGCACTTTCGGGATTAAATTTGCATAATAGGGTCCAGTTATCGTCTGGCCTTTTGGCATGTAATCAATAAAAAGGATTCCTTCACTATCCCAGAACACAGAGGCCATAACTTTGCCAGCGGAAGGAGCAACTCGAAATTTCTTAATGGATGGAGAGGATGGTCGTTTCCAAGACATGCTTTGTCTTTTAGTTTCAGGATCAAAATGGTGGACCCACGTTTCATCCATGGTGACAAGACGACGGCAAAAATTATCCGAATCACGCTGGAACATTTCGAGATTACGCTTGGAAATTTCCAAACGTCGCTTTTTGTTTTCGTCGGTTAACATTCGTGGCACCCATCTTGCAGACACTTTTTTGAACCCCAGTGAATCAATTAAAATGGATTGAACGCTACCAAAAGATATCTTTAGGATCTCAGCTATATGTTTTATAGTCATTCTTCTGTCTTCCAAAACCAGATTCTCAACCTTTTTGACATTTTCTTCTGTAACGGAGGTTGAAGGCCGCCCAGAACGCGGGTCATCTTTACAGCTTGATCTACCTCTTTTAAATTCAGCCACCCAGTACGCAACCGTAGAATAGGGTACAGCATCACCCCCTAATGTCTGCTGAATGTCCAAAAAAATTTCCTTCGTAGACATTTTTTTCAAACTGAGATATTTTATCACCGCACGTAACTCACTTTTATCCATAATTTTGACTTTTTAGCAACTCGTTGCACAAAAAAAATTATTACATGCGAACGAACTGACAAAAACAAGTGACAGTCTGCATAAATATAGTGTGATAGACACTCTTTAATTTGAATATCGAACTTGATCCAAAAAGGTTTCATATATATGCACTTCTAAGAACTTTTTGATTCACCCGGGTATGTCGTGTACTAGCTGTAATTTTTTTGTTTTTTACATAATTTGTTAATTAAGCGCTACATATGGCTGAGCCGAAAACCAGCGTTGTGGATAACATCTACAACATATTATGCTAAACTCAGACCATTTCTAGCAATGCTGTATACAGCATAGAATTTTTGTGCATCAGTTTGTATTGAAATACTTATTAGCTGTAAGAATTTAATGTAACATGTATCTTTTTATTTGTTTTTCCGTATGTTCTGTGTTGTGTGCATTTTTCTCAGAATAAAGGTTATTATATTCTATTCTAACTTAATACGGAACTGTGCCACACTGTGCCACACTGGTCAGACGGGTCAGCACAGAGTTTCGTATCAAGTTTTCCTTCTCATGCAGCTGGTTTTTTAGCCTGGTTATTTATAAACAGAATCAATCATAGTATTTATGTTTATGTCGATCAACATAAATTATAGACTACTAGCGATCCATTTCGGCTTCGCACGGGTGCAATGATGAACCTCTAAAATTTATCAGTGTTTCTCAAATATATTATGGATGTATTATATAATATACAGGGTGTGGCCTGTAATAGGAGCAATAAATTTAAACGATGATTCTACAGAGTATACGCAGTTACCTTGATCTTATCTTAATGCTCCAAAGCGATTAAACTCAGATATATAGCCATTCAAAGTTACAATACATAATCAATGTATTTCATGATCGCTAAATTGTCGGTTATCGATCCTTAAATATCTTGGTACAGGGCATTTGCTTGGTACGGGGGCCGATGTATCATAATGAGATAGTATCTACTTAACAATCCATCAATCGAAACTAGTTCTTAGCCTCACGCATTAGAAACTACTAATGAAAGCATTATTCAGTGAACCTTTATTGTTATGTTATTAATCACGTATAAACTTTATTAATTTTATCACATATAAACTTTATTAATCACGCTTATACAACCTTTTTTATTGATCTGACGTTGTTATTTTATTTTGACTTGGTGATTGACAATGTGATTTGACAATCAATGGCCGTCACTGATTTAAAATGGCACGAATTCGCTACGACGCTCCAGAATTGTGCGACATGATATTATGAAATCAAAGCAATGAATGTGGGGTCACCAAATGCGGTTCTGATTATGGAGTGTGGGTGTTCAGTCAGAGTAAAACTGAAACTCTTTGTCAAGTCGGAGTGGTGTCAAACAAGTAACAGAGCATACGATCGTAGTCGTGCTCTTGCTAAACAAACATCCTTACAAATTGTTTAAAGTGCAAGTTGAGTGGTCAAGAGGATACCGGTAAGATAGACATAATAATTATTTGTGATTAGTGTACTGTTTTTGTTGGAACTGTTTAATAAATAGTTTGAAGTTACTTTATAGCCTTTTACACATTTCGTTATTTTGCTAGTTCACGCCTAATTATTAAGGTTGTAACCTGTTACGTAATGTGACTGTTTAATTAATAAGTGCCTATGTTAAATAAGCAATATTGATGTATTTAATAGATTTTTACGTGAAAACGATAGTAAATGTCAATGTCAAGTATGCCGGCTAGACACATAATGTCTGCAGTACATTGCTGGCTCTATTAATTTTGTTAGAAAATAACGGTAAATTATTTTTTCATTTTATTTAATTGATAGCATTCGGAAATAATTACTGGTTAGTTAAAGGTTCTACAATTTTAATTTTTTGCTCCTATTACAGGCCACACCCTGTATAAACCTTCCTCTTGAATCACTCTATCTATTAAAAAAACCGCTTCAAAATCCGTTGCGTAGTTTTAAAGATTTAAGCATACATAGGGATGGACACACGACATCTACTTTGTTTTATAATATGTAGTGATAGTGATAGTGATCTAAAATCCCCGATAATCTTATCTAGAGATTTACTCTCTAAAGATAACATCATTAAGTATGTAATAAATAAAGATTATCAAATACAGTTAAGTAGTTCGTACTAAAATTGCTCGAGTATTAAATTGTTCTAAATCCTAAGTTTATGCTTCGGTGAGCATAAATGAGGTCTTTACGCGCAAAGGGATGATCATTTAGCCAGACGAGATGGTATACGTTTATCTGACGGGGGCAGCGGCGCCTATCCCGACATGACTAATGTCGGGATATTATATTCATGCAAATTTCACTACAATTATTTCATTTGTGCGCGATATCTCATATTGACTCAGGCTAAAACAAAAGACGACACGGTTGGCGCAGTGGTTGAGTGATCGACTGCTGCGCAGCATGTCGCGGATTCTATTCCCCGCACGGAAGAAATATTTGCACGACCTAAAGGTCTGGGCAAACAGCGGACGGGGCGGGACGGCGACGCGACGCTGGCGGGACGTGAAGAGTTGTAATGTATTAGTTAATTTAGAATATGTCACACAGAGCCGACGCGACGCGACCGCTACTCTCGCGCCGAGCGCGACGGCTCTATGTGACATATTCTACATTAACTAGTACATTACAACTCTTCACGTCCCGCCAGCGTCGCGTCGCCGTCCCGCCCCGTCCGCTGTTTGCCCAGACCTTACAAGTATTTGTTCCGGGCCTGGGTGTTTTCTATCTATAATATGTATTTATTTACAAAAAAAAGTATATTAAGTAAGTAGTTTATCATCCATTTCGTTACCATAACATAAGCATTAAGTTGCTCAGCTTGGGACGAGATGGCGTGGTGTGAAATGTCCAAGGATATTTATTTATTTATAATAAAGGTCTGGGCAAACAGCGGACGGGGCGGGACGGCGACGCGACGCTGGCGGGACGTGAAGAGCCGTCGCGCTCAGCGCGAGAGTAGCGGTCGCGTCGCGTCGGCTCTGTGTGACATATTCTACATTAACTAATACATTACAACTCTTCACGTCCCGCCAGCGTCGCGTCGCCGTCCCGCCCCGTCCGCTGTTTGCCCAGACCTTTAGTCCGGATAGTCCCAAACAACGGTCGCATATCTATACGGACTAGTGGTGGTCCAGTGATCAGAATTCGAACGTAATTAATTAAATCTTCTATCTATATAAAATAATAATTATTATTCAAGATCTATTAAATAATAATTATACTGATTGTTTTTATAAAAAAATAAATATTATATGTTACATACAACTTCATACTTAAACTGATGATCTAAGTTCGATGTGGATTTTGGAACTTTAGACAAAGATTACTTTTTATTGTATCTTGTATATACTCCGATGTTTTAACATAATCATCTCAGTTCTTAAATAACTGACTATATCTTTATTTTTATATTCTACTGTACGTATGTATGTCAGTGAATTCCTTCTAAACGGCTGGACCGATTTGAATGATTTTTTTGCACGCACAGTGGTACCGTGGCACCAAGGATGGTTTAGATTCACAAATCAGCTCGACAGGTGGCGCTGCAGTCGGTAAACGAATATCATGCAGGACAACGTCTGCCCGGTCAGCTAGTAGTTAAGCGCGTCGTCCACGCAGAGAGTAGAGCTAGACGACTTGACAACTAATCTAATCTATACTCTAATTTCTACGTACACGTAGCCGAGAGTACGTAGACAGTAGTGACACATTAGCTAGGGTAGTCTCGTTAATGTGTACACGTCGTAGATTGCCCTATGACAGTCGCTCTCTGTAATTTTAATCTATCGTGAACGTACGTGAAAGTTTTATTTAAAGATATCCAACGATAAAAAAGAATGTTATTTGGCTTCAACGGCAATTAATAAATGCATCACTGCACAAATGCGTATTGAATACGTTTACAAATTAAATTACCAGCAGTTACAAATTTCCCAAGCTTGAATTATACACCAACAATTTCATACTGTGCTAAAAATCTGTAGAATATTGAATCTTACAGCAATATATATAAAGTCTATAACTTTAAAATCGATCCCGTGTGACTTAAATCGTTTCCGCGTAACTGAGCTCGTTTCATATTTACGTTGCCCGAAGCTGTGTATGACGGAAATTAAACTTGTAAACCACTTGTGAATAACATGACAACTTAATTAAACCGTTTTCACTTGTAGACTGCGTTATCAGAGCAATAAATCAATATGGTTCGGCTATTTGACTAATCAAAACTTAGCAGTGTGCGCTATTTTACGATAGAAAATGACTCTACATTGTATTTAAATAACTAGCTGCGCCCCGCGGTTGCACCCGCACTTACTTATTGTCGTACCGCGTGTGACGCCGCGGGTGAGGCCAGTCAAAAAAAGTAGCCTAAGTTACTCCTTATATCATCAGCTACCTATCAGTGAAAGCCCCGTCAAAATCGGTCCAGCCGTTTCTGAGATTAGCCGGAACAAACAGACAGACAGACAAAAATTAATAAAAATGTTATTTTGGTCTATGTACTGTGTATACATACTTACGCATTTAGAAAAAAGTGGTTATTTTATTATTACAAACAGACACTCCAATTTAATTTATTGGTATAGAGTATAGATAATAAAAATGTTTATTCACCAACAAATTTACTGACATTTATAGCAATACCTACAAATTTTGCAAAATCCGTACAATCATTTTATATAACCCTGCCTCTTAAACTAGGATCACCTGTACTTAAGAGATAATTTTGGGCCGAGCAGTTCCATGTACATAATTTGATGCAATAGGTGAATGGAACTGAAGTAAATCAAGATTTTGTTAAAAACTTACATAGAATCGTTGTGTGAAGTTTAAGGTCTTCTAGTTTTTATATCTTCTTCTTCTCGTTGACTTTCTTTAATTAATTAAATTGTAAATAGATTTATTTTGCTGAAATATTATTCATATTTATTAATTATATTTCATCAAAAATAAAATCCATTCACAATTAAGTTTCGCCTTAGTATCAATTAATAAATGGTATTAAGTCCCAAAATTTATATTTATATACATTATTACATAGATATTTTATTATTTAATCATAATAATTTTAATAATATACACACATGTAAAGGTTGCAAAACATACTAAGATTTTCTTTGTGTGCGTCTAAATTAAGTTTACTAAACTACAAAGCGCGGCATGAGACAGCATCGTTAGCGAGTATACTAGAACTGAGGAATAGAACTATAACAAGGAATAAGTTTCACTGTCGCAAATGCCTGAGGTGAATTTTGATTGAATTATTTCAAATTCCACGAGTACGTCTTGGTACACAGTCAGGTAATATGGAGGCACCTCACTTCTTATCTTATTTGACTAGCTGTTACCCGCGACCTCGCCCGTGTGGTATTTGGAAAGCAATGTGGAAAGCTCGTTAACTAAGGGCTCCTGAAAAGCGGCGGGAGGGGGCGTCAATAAGAGTAGTGTAAAAAAAAAAAGTTACGTCAAGATTGGTCTTGCCATATCAGATAGTCTCATTACGGAGCCTATCTTTCAGAGAAACTCCAAGCATTGCTCACTCCATAGCACGCTGAGCGACTTTGAACTGGTAGACTAGTCTCACTGTGAGTTTCCACGTGTCGGCACATGGGTCATGACGGATATGACGCACGAAACATGGTATTGGCAGCAAAATGAATCAACATTTCCTTCTGCTGCCAGCGTCCTGCCTTTTTACACGATCGGGGACACGTCACTGACTTGGTGTTGCTAACGTCCATATTATGCTGTTTCAAATAAGCATACTAAGAAGTTGGCCGTACGCTTATAAAAATAAGACAATGATGATGATTTCAATTTGTCAGTGGCGGTGTGTGTGTTCCAACTATTTAACTTTAATTAAACGTCCAGAAGTATTCAGCCACACATCAAATAGTTCGACTTAATTCACAGATCTATTGGTATTACTGGAAGTGTTCCCCTAATTTAGAGCTACGAGTATCTTGCTACGCTGCCTGTGTATTTGACCAGGATTGAATATTTTTTCAAAATAAAAAGAGTTAACCGACTATTAAATTAACAGAAAAAGAAATAAAAACAAAAATTCCCCTCGCGTTTTTCTGAATTTTGGACTGCTTATTGGACGAATTTATTTTTTATTTATTTAAACAACTAGCGACAAGTCCCGGCTTCGCCCGGGTTTAATTGTGCATGTATTATACATATAAACCTTCCTCTTGAATCACTCTAACTATTAAAAGAAACCGCTTCAAAATCCGTTGCGGAGTTCGAACCAAACCAGTTAAGTAGTACTTAATAAAAGTGTCAAGATTTATTTTGATATTTTTTTTTGATCTTGATAGGCTCTTCTAGTTCAATAAAGCCTCGCAACTTTATTTGTTTTCGTCCATCAAAGCCACAACACGTATTAAACTTTTGCTCGGGAATATTTGTTCTGTAACTTTACCTATTAGGTTTTATTGAAAGACTATTAATAAAATCTTTATTACACACCTTGTTGTAACAACACATTAGAACTACTACTTTTGATACAAAAAGTTACATCAATATATTATTATCGCTAATGAGCAATCCTTTCCAAGTAAATTTAGTATTTTTAACCTGACTAAAACTGGAGTGTTAAAGGTTTGACATATTAGTCTGTTGGGTTGACTGTATCTCAATAGGATCGTAACTCTTGAACGATGACCAGATTTTGTAATACAAAATCATTTGATTTTGTATTTCAAAATCTGTTTTTTTATACAATGCTTACAAAGGTCACACACATATCAACTCGGGAAGGGATCGGCACCGTATCCTGACCTTTATAGTGGTATCTGAGAGTTTTTAATTTTGTCATATCATTTTCTCAAAATCTTAGTGATCTCAAACTATTAGTGAAGTTGACATGTTTATTAGGGAATCACCTTGTTTCTTTTGTTTTTGTAGATGAAATCGTCAGAGTAAATTCAAATTTTATACATCCATTCAACCTCGTTGCTGCAAAGAAATGCGCTACTGATTTATCTGTTAGAACTTTTAAATATTATTTTATGGATAGTAAAATTAAAGATACCGAGAACCGACAACCGCTGGGGTAGACGAGTTCTTGAGTGGAGACCGCGAATCGGCAAGCGTAGTGTGGGACGGCCCTCTGCTAGATGGAGCGACGATCTGCGAAAGGTTGCGGGCAGCAGCTGGATGCGTCAAGCTGAAGACAGGGCGCTATGGCGCTCTTTAGGGGAGGCCTATGTCCAGCAGTGGACTAATGTGGGCTGATGATGATGATGATGATGAAAATTAAAGATTATTACAGATAGGTACTACTACTAATATTCAGTCCATAAATGACCAAATGCTGAGTGGGCCTCCGCCCATTACAGAGAGGATAATTAGCCTACTATGCCACAGCGTTTCATTTCAAGTTTTCCTTCCCTTGCGCTTAAGTATTCGGCCTTGTCTTTTGCTTGTGTCGGCCCTTACTATGATACTAGATTTAAGAAATAACTAACTAATATATTTCACTTAATAAATAAATAAATAAATATCCTTGGACATTTCACACAACGCCATCTCGTCCCAAGCTAAGCAACTTAATGCTTGTGTTATGGTAACGAGATGGATGATAAACTACTTATATAATTTTTTTTTGTAAATACCTACATATTATAGATAGAAATGACACCCAGACTCCGAGCCAGTGCCTCTGGTTTACACAAAGACACTTGCCCGACCCCGGAATCGAACCCGGGACCCGTTGATCCAAAGGCGGCACATCTAACCACTAGACCAACGAGGCAGTCAATAAATGTATTCAGTTCCCTCCATTATTCCAACTCTAGATATCAAGAGTAAATTAAATTAATTCCAATTGAATACGCCATGGCGTTACCCAGAAATAGGGCAGTTGTCTCGAAATTTACGTGGGATACAGCAATGACAAATTTAACCGTATAACACTTAAACAAAATATAAAATATTAATTTCAGTCCGTCCCTCATCCGCTTGTTTATTATTCAAACGGCTCTCTAAAGGATCGCCTGGCTTCGATAAATTATAAAATCTTGCTTGAGCACTCTGAGCTGATGGAATGCAAATCACTTCACACTTTATTATGTCAACACTTTATGCGCAATTTTAGTTTTAGTTACATTATAATCTTCATCAAACATATTCCACTGTTGGACACCACCAATCATTTCTACTTACAAACATTTGAAAATAAAGTGCAAGACACGTTTTCTTTCAATCATAATATATAAAAATACTAGTGGCCCGCCCCGGCTTCGCCCGTGCAAAGCGGGGGTGGGTTATACATATAAACCTTCCCCATGAATCACTCTATCTATTAAAAAAAACCGCGTCAAAATCCCTTGCGTAGTTTTAAAGATTTATGCATACATAGGGACGGACAGAAGAATGCGACTTTGTTTTATACTATGTAGTGATAGTGATGATTGGGTCACTTTGTAAGCGCACTCCTCCGAAACGACTTGACTGATTTTTTTGTGGCAGTAGAAACGTTATTGTAGCTATTTTTCTTACGATTCTATTTTTTGGAAACATATGATTATATGAATTAAAACCGGAATATTTTGTCATTAAATAAAGGCACTAATGTTTATTTAAGTTTAGAACACCCTGAAAAAGTTATTTTATAACTCTTACTAGCTACCCGCCCCGGCTACGCACGGGTGCAATGATGAACATATAATTTAACAGTGTTTATCTACAATATTACGAATGTTTTATACATATAAACCTTCCTCTTGAATCACTCTCTGTATTAAAAAAAACAGCTTCAAAATCCGTTGCGTAGTTTTAAAGATTTAAGCATACATAGGGACGGACATACCACAGCGACTTTGTTTTATAATATGTAGTAAAGTAATGATGATAGTGATAACCCATAGCTTATTTACACCATAAATTTGGTGAAAACTAGTTGAAAAACCTACACCTGTTTGACTGAATAGTCAAAAGTTTTGACAGCATGGTAAAAATCCCTATAGTTATTCCGTTTTAATTGTAATAATGAAATCATACTACTGCTACCATTAATACTATTCAGCCCATAAATGACCCACTGTAGAGTCGCCCACCTGCTGGAGGGCAACTTAGGGGAACGTGGGGGAAACGCGAACGCGGGGTAATGCCGAATTCAATGGTTCTACTATGTTAGAAAGAGATTGCCATATTTCACCTGCCACCATTTCGGAGATCACACCACTACTAGTGCCAGTCAGCAACACGGGAGACGCGGACGCTTGAACTTATCAAGGTATGCACTTTTCAATGTTTTGTATGATTTAGATGTAATTTTTGGTAAATTCAAGTTGGTGTAGCTTTATTTCTATCTACAATAGTAATTCAACTTTTACATAGTGGAATATTAGTGAATTAGTTAGACAGATAAGTAAACTTTATAATAAAAGAATAAAGAAAATTCTGTGATTAAATTCCACTGTTTTATTTAAGTTTTCCCTTAGGTGTTCGTATTTCCCCCACTTTCCCCTACTGTGCCACGCTGGCCAGACGATTTGACACTGAGTTTCCTATCAAGTTTTCCTTCCTTTTGTCGGCTCTCACGACGCCCTTACCGTAAAGTAAATTAGTATAAATATTCTATGTATATTAGTATTTCATTCATTTGTGATGGATGCTTCAGCAAACCAGACGTGTAATGAAATTAACCACACACGACTTCACTAATGAAATTAGTACTATTCATGTTAAGGTGTCTACAGATGAGACACTGTCACGTGACCATCATCATCATCCCACTCTATCCCCTGTCGAGTGCCATAGCGCTCTGTCTTAAGCTTGACGCATAGAGGCATCCAACACTATGGCTAATCAAAAAATTGTCTACCCTAGCGGCGTTTGCATGAGTTCTAGAGATACGATCAGTTCACTGCAATTCATCAAGCGATAAGTATAAATACTCTATGTCGTAACGGATTTAGAATAGTGTCACCACCCCCATTCCATCCTGAGGGTGTCGTAAGAGCCGACAACAAGCAATGACAAGGCCAAAAACCTCAGTGCAAGAAAAAGAAAACTTGATACGAAACCCTGTGCCAACCCGTTTAGCCAGCATGGCACAGTCTTATGCCCTTAGTTATGACCATCCATGTAACTGGAGGAGGCCTGACTCAACAGTGGGTCATATATGGCCCGAGTAGTAAAAGATAACTTGTTGTTTTTAAAAAAATTGCTCTTTTTTACTAAGCTATGAAGCGAAAGAAATGATCACAGACTTGAAGTTTTGGAATTGAAAGTGAGAGAACATTACGTTATATTTGTTCGTGCCATGTGAAGAACCTTTATTGTCTGCAGTATTTCCCATGTACGTGACACATGTTTACTTAAATGTCCAGTGACGCGTTAACTAGTGACATATTTTGCTAAATGAATTGAAATATTTCCGCGGAATTGTCGTGGGAGCAATCAACTACACAATGAATTATTGCAGTGACACTGTTTGCTGCAAACGATTGAATGAACATTGCGCATCAAAGTTAAACGAGTTCTATTTTTAATTTATTAGAAAAGTTCTCACATATCAATAGAGTTCCTCCTGAAGGTATTGTTAGAAATGATAAGGCCGAAAACTTAGCCGCAAGAGAAGGAAAACTTGATACCCTGTGCTCGTCTGGCCAGCGTGGCAGAGTAGTCTAATTACTCTCCATATAACCTCTCGACTGACACTTAAACCAATGTATACACAAGATTTTCTTAACCTAATACCAAAAGAGGGGTTATATACAGACGTCTATGGAGTGTATCGTCACTGTGGAATGTACGGAATGCTGGTTATATTTACAAAAAAAAATACCGCTTGGTCCTTGAGTCGCGCTCATGTATGAATATTTCGGTTCACAGAACTTCACAGTCCCTACTGACGATACAAACCGCGCGTCTGCGCCCTTTATTGGTTTGCTTTTTACTTAAGGGCGCGGTAAACTGTTTACCGGGTACTATGCTATTGTTCTTATACGTCACTCGTCGCCGTCTACTCGCTTAGGTGGACAACAAAGGTTGTGGAAAATATTTTTACAAAATGATAATTTCACCCCATAAATACCCACTGCTGAGTCGGGTCCTCCAATTACATGAAGAGAAATTAGCCCACTGCACCACGCTGGCTAAAGTGATTGGCACAGGGTGTATTAAGTTTTAAATATTATATCTTGTAGCTAGGCTATCGGCCTTCTCATTTCCTTTGGCCTTAAGGTGAATGTTCCAGGGTAGCCCGCGAAATTCAAACTTTCTTACGTTTTTTGCAATTTGCAGGTCAGTGCTAGGTTGTATGTTGATTAAAATGTTATTCGCGGCTGTAAGACGTATGTAGTTATAGAATTATAATCATCAAAATCATCAATACAACCCTCTAAGCTCATAAAGGTGCAAGAAAAACTTTTTCAAGCTCAAAGTCATTGGATAGAATGGGGTAGTGACACTATGTATTCTAGATCCGCCACTATACGGACCAGTGTCGTTAGTATTGGTTGGCACAGTTTCAAAATCTAAATTTACCTAATTAATTGGTTAGAAATATTACAATAACCTGTATAATAAACACTCACATATATGTTCACTATATTTAAAACGGTGTATAGTTTTTATACTGTTGATGTTCCATTATTATAATTATATACGTTTTTATCTGATGTGAAATAGAATCTTTGCAGAAAATATGTTTTAATTGTACCTATTGTATACTTCTATTTACTAGGTTCCTGTGACATACTTCACAGTATCTTTTTTTGTTTATAAAACGCGTTATATAAAACTACTGCAGAAACAATAGTCTGTATATAGTTGAACAAATATATAACATACGTCAAATTCCACATATTGTTAACAATTAAAGTACTACAAGTTTAGTCATAAATCAGTTTAGTTATGTTCGTTGTACAAACTACAACGATTTGAACGTTAATATTATGCGATATTCACGATATATTTTACATCTCCTAAAAGTTATATTCATCGTTTTCCGGCGACCTTAATCAGGTCATCGATCCACCGTGTGGGAGGCCTACCAGCACTGCGCTTTCCGGAACGCGGTCGCCTTTGAGGAAATCTTTGGGGGAGGCCTATGTCCAGCAGTGGACGTCTTTTAGTTGAAATGATGATGATGATGATGAACAGTTATATTAACATGATGTAGACATCGTTACATGTTATAGCCGATAACCTATCCGCAAGAGAAGGAAAATTTGACACGAAACCCTGTGGCAACCCGTCTGGCCAGCGTGGAACAGTCGGCCAATTATGGCATGTAACTGCAGGAGACCCAACTTAGCAGTGGGTCATAAATGGGCTAGTAGACATCGTTAACCCGATTTACTCGTACCCGTCGCCTTAAAAAAACGACAGTTTCTTATTTCTGCAGACGACGCAAGCAAGGAAGGATTTCCCCCGAAAAAAAATGTTAAGTATTCAGGACAAGACACTGATAAATTACTGGATGTTTTACAGACACGACACGATTTATTACGGCGGCCTACATACAAATATTTGACATAAATTTGTAAATACTCGACGATATCGACGTGTGCCCAGCTGTTCGCGAAAGCCCATGCAACTTAGAGACTTGCCTAGCAATGCCTTTAAAAAGACGGTCAAGACAAAACTTTACAAAAAAGCGTATTACCGCATTGCTGATTATGTAAACGACACAGCTGCTTGGGACTAAGCTGTTCAGTGCCAGTATTTTTACGTTATTCAATTATGTTATTGTATATATGTATACATAAGAAATAGGACCGCAATGCAAAAAAAAAAAGTGACAAGCCCTCTGAGTTTCTTGCCAGTTCTTCTCAAGAGTGGTCGCGTTCCGAACTGGTGGTAGACTGTAGACCATTTGTATTATATAGAATCTTTATGAATATTGTGATGACTTTTTGTAAGTGTCCATCGTGACCCAAGCAAAATAAATGATTTGAATTTGAATTTGAATTTCTAGGAAGTGCGTACGTAATGTTTGCCGGTGCCATGTGGACGGAATCATAGAATGGTTTCTTTTTCTTATTACAACCGATGTATTTTGCCTTTTTTTTTAGTTTATCTTATTTGTAACCTGTCTTTTGTACCGCTCAGATGTGAGAACAAAATAAACACGTTTCTTTCTTTCTTTCGTTCTATGTGCAATAATGCTGACTAGAAACACCAGATTAGAAATAATGTAGTACATTCTAATGGACCTACTACACCGCCCTTATATGACCCACTGTTTAGTCGCGCCTCCTCCAGTTACTTGGGCCGTTAGGCTACTGTGTCACGTTGGCCAGAAGAGTTGACAGTGTTTTTCTTTCTCTTGCACCTAGGCCTTGTCATTTCTTTTTTTAACCCCCGACGCAAAAAGAGGGGTGTTATAAGTTTGACGTGTCTGTCTGTCTGTCTGTGGCACCGTAGCTCGCGAACGGATGAAGCGATTTCAATATAGTTTTTTGTATAAAAGGTGAGTTACGGGCGAGTGTTCTTAGACATGTTTGATGAAAATCGGTTGAGCCGTTTAAAAGTTATGACGGGTGAAAGTCTGCAAATATAATCGAGTGGGGTCTCAAATGAAAGCGCATCACGTGCAATTTAACAAAATCTACATTATATTAAAAATTAAATTAAAAAATTTGAAAAAAACCCCGACTCTATAACCTTTACTTTTTACAGGTTATTGTGTAGGGGTTTTTTTTATTTTTTATTTAATTTTTTTCGTCTCTCAGGACACCCACGGAATGGAATGGGGTGGTGACCTTTTGTAGTCTAAATCTGTCACTACACGGATAATGTAGGTACATTGTCCGTGTGGTGATTATATATTTATCTGTATTTTTTTACTGTACATATTTCATATATAATTTCGTTTATAACGAAAAGTAGTTGTTGGTAGTAGTTGTAAAGCTTTCCTACGTCTTAAAAGAACATAAATATACTCATCAGTGGTATTTACTTTAAAGTTTTTTTTTCGTCGGAAATTCTGATGGATATCCTGTTGGGCTGTTAGGGACTGTAGCTGTTGGGGACTGGCCGTGTTACGTGGGACTCCGGGACGCGTGGAGATGGTAAATTGCACCCCGACCTACCCACTAAAACCGACGGCGATCCTTGGCTTCAGGATTCCAGGGCCACGGGTTTCAGTCCTCCCGATAGGGGAGTATGCTCCGCGACGCTGGTGGGCCTTGGCCCGCCTCGCTCAGTGGAGCCCCAGAAGTTAGAAGCTACCAAACGCACTAACCTTATAATGTGTTCACCGTAATAATAGCATTGACATCTTGTGAGTCTAGAGCTTGCAAGCCACGCCTTCGGAACAAGCGATCGTAAACTAAAGCATTCTCATTAATAACACTAAAGACAACCACGCGCCACACGTTCCATACAGAATAATATCGTCTTTGTGACCAATGGCAAAAGTATCATTTTCGCGGATTACCATTTCTTTCTACTTTTATTATTCTAGCCAACTTTTTAGGTCTCATATACTAGGTAGGTAACGCCAAATACCTTTACCACACCATTTGCCTCGTTTCCCCATTTACGCCGCATACTTGTACTCAGATAAACGTCGCATGTGGACAGGATGCCATAATCAGTCAAGGTCTTTTGCACGCATATTATTAAAGAGCTAGACATGACTTTTAAAATGTCACCAGACTAATAAGCAAGTCAATGATGCTGATGATGAAAAAGACTTCTTTTTTTGAGACTAACAATTCACACTTGATGTTTTATTATTTTGCTAATATCAATATTTTATTATATTATATAAAAATATATTATATATTTTTTTATATTAGGAACAGGACTTTTATAACAGGTTATTTCCTAATTTCAAACACACTTACTTAAATTATAATTGGATTTATGCATACTGAATAACGATCTTATGTTTACACGAATAAATGCAATATGTTGCTATCACATCGTTAAGCGCCTCGTCCACGATAGATTAAAATTACGGAGAGCGACTGTCGTAGGGAAATCTACGACGTGTACACATTAGCGAGACTACTACGTAGACTGTATTGACACATTAGCTAGGGTAGTCTCGCTTATGTGTACATGTCGTAGATTGCCCATGACAGTCGTTCCCAGTAATTTTAATATATCGTGGACGAGGCGCTTTAGCAAATTATGTAGTAACTTACCAAAATAAATATGCAGGTTGACATTTGACAGAAACAATCGTTTTGTAATTTACAAGAGCAATTAGTGAACAAATGTGACCCATCTATTACTGTCAAGGGATAAACGCTACGATCCACTTAACACACCACTACCTCAACAGTGTAACATGTTATGTTTCATCATCACTTAGCACCGACCACAATATAGTCACCATCTCTCGGCCTACTGAATCCTCACTAAACCCTTTACACTTCGCTGTACTGACGTGAATAGTTAACCGTTCCTTTTACGGTACCCAGAGAAAAATAGCGCGGCACAAAAAGCCCGTTTTCGCCACCCGGACGCGCCTGAATAATTTATTAAGAAGAATGCCCCAAACAAAAGAGGCCTGAGTGTTTTATGGCTGTGTTTTTTGCATAATAGCCTTTATTATATTCGTGCTAATAAAATATAAGTGGCCTAACTTTGTGAGGCACCATCGAAATATAGAGGTTATTGGTAAAGTTATTGAGAGTATAAGATACATTTCTTCATCAAATCTTCTTAGTTTTTGGGTTAATAGTCCTACCTGTATATTTCGTGTAGTTTGGCAGAGGTTCGTTGCCAGTTGTTGGTTGTAATCTAAGTAAAATGTACACATTTAACGCGAAAAAATTGGTGCAAAGTCAAATCATTTATAGACACAATGAAAACTTACAAATTATCAAAACATTAATAAAAAATATACAATACAAAGTTATATATTTAGTTTACCACCAGCTCGGAGCGCGACCACTGCGGAGAAGAACTGGCAAAAAACTCTTGTAATTCTTTTTTTTATTACTTTGCCTTGGGCATACCTATATCCAAATTTTCGCTTTTACGAGTTTTGAAGCTAGTTTACATTTTTTGTGTAATAGTTTTGAACAATAGACCGACAAACGAAAATTTAAAAAATATATATTTTAGTATATGTGCTATGTATACATACTTACGCATTTAGTAAAAAAATGATATTTTATTAATACAAACCGAAACTAATTTTATTTATAACTAGCGACCTGCCCCGGCTTCGCACGGGTGCATTTATGCATGTATTATACATATTAACCTTCCTCTTGAATCACTCTATCTATTAACAAAAACCGCTCCAAAATCCGTTGCGTAGTTTTAAAGATTTAAGCATACATAGGGACGGACAGACGACAGTGACTTTGTTTTTAAACTATGTAGTGATAGTGAAGTGACTAGCTGACCCAGCAAACTTTGTAACGCCTCAGAATCATATTTTCTGGACTTTCCCTGGACTTCCACGAATATTTCAAGACCAAAATTAGCCAAATCCAGAGGTTCTCGAGTTTTAGCGAGACTAACAAACAGCAATTCATTTTTATTTTATACTAGCGACCCGCTCCGGCTTTGCACGGGTGCAATGATGAACCTCTAAATTTATCAGTGTTTCTCTACAAGAATCATCATCAGCCTATTTCAGTCCACTGCTGGACGTAGGCCTCTCCGATGGCTCGCCACTGAACCCGGTCTTCGGTTCTATGCATCCAGTTGCTGCCGGCTGCCCGTCGCAGATCGTCGCTCCTCGCAGATCGTCGCTCAATAATAAAGAATAAGAATGTATTATACTTAAAAACCATCCTCTTGATTCACTCTATCTAATAAAATAAACTGCTTCAAAATCCGTTGGGTAGTTTTAAAGATTTAAGCATATACAGGGTGGTCAAAAAGTCGTGGATCAAACGCAACCAGCGGTTAGATGGGGCCATCAGCAGCAAAAAATTGTTCTACGGGAGGTCCCTAAGGTCTACCCCTGCAGAGTTATAATTGATTTTGTGTTTTTATGAGAAATTGTCCTTTTTTTACTAAAACTTGATAAAATTCCACAAAATCTACACCCTGTATCTTTTTAAAAATTTTCAATAGATTGGTACTGATGAGCCCTTTCGTTAGACATGCTATTTATGGTAGTTTATTGGGTGTGTTAAAGATAACATTAAGTTTTCCGAAAGACATAATTCTTAAATCAAAACTTGTTACTTACTTCGGACCCCACTGTGAAAAAAAAATACTCTACAGAAAAGTGCCACTGTATCACAATTTTTGGCGCATTTAATAGGGATTCTAAAAAGGTATTACACATGGCTATGCGTGGCTTTGATATCTTTCAAGGACGATCTTTCGTAGCAAGGCCAGAGTTAATTCATACATAAAACTCGGTTAGGCCTACTAACCTAACCTTACCTAAGCGTGATCGTTTTCCGGACTACAGGGTCTTTATCGTCGTTTCAGCCCATAAATGACCCACTACTGAGTCGGGCCTCCTCTAAGTTCATGTTGGGAGATTAGCCTACTGTGCCACGCAGCCAAGACGGGTTGACACAGGGTTTGCTTCAAGTTTTCCTTCTGTTGCGGCTAGGTGATCTGCCTAATGCGTTCTTTTAGTCGCTTCTTACGACACCCTCAATATGGTATGGGCTGGTGACACCACACGGAAAATTTATTAGAATTGTATTCTTTATGTGCGTACATAATTCGTACATGGAGGGAGTCTTACCGGGTCAGCAAACCCTGTGCCAACCCGTTTTGCCAGCGTGGCACAGTAGGCTAATGTCCTTCCATGAATTGTGAGTAGGCCCGACACAGTAGTGGGTCATTTATGGGCTGAAACGAAGACGATAATGAATAAACAATGTCACCAACCCACACCATATTGAGGGTGTCGTAAGAGGCGACTAAAATAACGCATTAGGCAGATCACCTAGCCACAACAGAAGGAAAACTTGAAGCAAACCCTGTGTCAACCCGTCTTTGCTGCGTGGCACAGTAGGCGAATCTCCCAACATGAACTTAGAGGAGGCCCGACTCAGTAGTGGGTCATTTATGGGCTGAAACGACGATAAAGACCCTGTAGTCCGGAAAACGATCACGCTTAGGTAAGGTTAGGTTAGTAGGCCTAACCGAGTTTTATGTATGAATTAACTCTGGCCTTGCTACGAAAGATCGTCCTTGAAAGATATCGAAGCCACGCATAGCCATGTGTAATACCTTTTTAGAATCCCTATTAAATGCGCCAAAAATTGTGATACAGTGGCACTTTTCTGTAGAGTATTTTTTTTTCACAGTGGGGTCCGAAGTAAGTAACAAGTTTTGATTTAAGAATTGTTGCTTTCGTAAAACTTAATATTATCTTCAACACACCCAATAAACTACCATAAATAGCATGTCTAACGAAAGGACTCATCAGTACCAATCTAGTGAAAATTATAAAAAAGATACAGGATGTCGATTTTTTCGAATTTTATCAAGTTTTAGTAAAAAAAAGACAATTTCTCATAAAAACACAAAATCTATTGTAACTCTGCAGGGGTTGACCCTAAGGACCTCCCGTACAACAATTTTTTGCTGCTGATGGCCCCATCTAACCGCTGGTTTCGTTTAATCCACGACTTTTTGACCACCCTGTATAGGGACGGACAGACGACAGCGACTTTGTTTTATTCTATGTAGTGATAAATGCCTGTGGGGTTTAGCAGCTGTGGCCTGTGGTAACAACTTGATCATTCAGCTTTAGTCCTGCAGAATTGGAGCGGTAGAATCATTTCCAGCGAACGTATACAAATATGTCCACAATAACCGCTCTTCCCCACAATAACGCGCATCAACTGGATTAAGCCCGTCACAGACGTAGCTATCATCATCATCAGCCCACATTAGTCCACTGCTGGGCATGGGCCTCCTATATCAATTTAAATTAATCTGAATCTTAGCAAGGCATATTACGAAATATCTATACTTAATCTATACAAATAAATAATAATAAAATAACCACGTTTTACTAAATGCGTAAGTACCTAAAAGATAACTTTTGTTTGTCTTTCTGTCTGTTTTTTCCGGCTAATCTCTGGAACGGCTGGACCGATTTTGACGGAAGTTTCACAGATAGGTAGCTGATGATATAAGGAGTAACTTAGGCTACTTTTTTTGACTAGCTTCGACCCGCGGGTAACATCGCACCCGTGCGAATCAGGGATAGGCCGCTAGAATAAAATAAAAATACGAAACTAAAACACACACACGACAAGGCAGATAATGACAGCCAGAAAATCGAATATATAGTCAAAATTAAAAATATTTAAAATTTAAATATAAAAAAGGCCTCATACCAGCCAGTCCCCAACAAGCTTGGTGGAATAAAAATATATAACAAGGTTCATTAAGATTATTACATTCAGCCAGCTTATCGTAGGTACATTAACTGCAGCATACACACTTAATAGTTGGTATAAAACTGAAATGTTCATCTTGATACTGGTAACGTGTGAAAAAGGTTGCCATATCGTAACGATAAGCTAACAGCACTTTAGTTGGTGTTTATTACGGCGTGTATAGCCTCATTAAACTTAATACGTTGTATCTAGTGGTATGTTAGTAAATGGCATTGTAAATTGTACTCTATGTGTTTGTTTCTATTTCCATTTTCTAGTGTTGAGTACGAAATATTTTTACTCAGTTCTAAAAGGAGGCGGTGTGTATAATTTTCACTTGTTCTATCGTAATAAAGCTTTTTTACCCATTATTTAATACAATTACTTGTATGCCTTTGACCACGGCAGGGTCTAAGATGGGGCAGGCAATTCAAGGAAATGCCCTGTCGAGCACGGCTCTCACACACACACACGACAGAACACCGTAAAACTGCTTGGCACCGGACTTAGATGTGAGGGTGGTAGCTAGCCGGGCGGACCATTCGATCCTACGACCAAGAGTGCTGGGTTTTGTTGACTTTTACAACACGCGTTTTTTCCCAGCGTGCGGTGGGGAAGTTTTATATTCTGACCCGTCCCCACACGGGTAAAACGTACAAGTGTAGGACGTACAAGCTTAAATTTTCCGTTATATGCTCTCTGTGGTGACGGATTTAGAATACATAAATAAATAAATAATAAATAAATATCCTTGGACATTTCACACAACGCCATCTCGTCCCAAGCTAAGCAACTTAATGCTTGTGTTATGGTAACGAGATGGATGATAAACTACTTATATATATATTTTTTTTTGTAAATACATACATATTATAGATAGAAATGACACCCAGACTCCGAGCCAGTGACTCTGGTTTAGACAAAGATACTTGCCCGACCCCGGAATCGAACCCGGGACCCGTTGATCCAAAGGCGGCACATCTAACCACTAGACCAACGAGGCATAGTTTCACCAACCATTCCATCCTAGGGTCACAAGAGCAGACAAAAGGGAATAACGCCGAAAGCCTAGCTGCAAGAGAAGAAAAACTAAATACGAAACCCTATGCCAACCCGTTTGGCCAGCGCTGCAGCGTGGCACAGTAGGCTAATTACTTTCCATTTAATTAGGGGAGGCTTAACTCATCAGTGGGTCGTGTATGGACTAAATTAGTAGCTATAGAAAGCTGAGTTGCATAATGTTGCGTGGATGCTCTGTACCCATTTCTCTAGTGGGGCATTCATTACCAGTAGGAGATAAAGATTTCAAGAAAAAAAATCACATTTCAGCAGTAACCGCAGTACTCACCACGATCCTTTCATTTATGGCATATTGGTTTGTATAAAATATTACAGATAGTTGTTCTAAATCTGTAGGCAATTTTTGAATTTGTATTTTGTTATCCCTTTTTTTTTCGTCCGAAATCCTCATGGCTACCCGGCCGTTTGGGGTCTGGCCGGGTTATGCGGAACACCGGGGCGCGTGGAGCTGGTAAGTTGCGCCCCAACCTATCCACTAAAACCGACGGTGACACTCGACTAACCTAACCTTGTATTTAAATTATTTATTTACCTTTCCATAGAATTATTTTTGTGCCTAGTCTTATTACTTTTGTATTTTTCTGGCCACAATAAATATTATGTCGATATCTATTTCATCAGAAAAAAATATATAATATACTTACATATAAGAAACCTATTATGGGCAGTAAGAGCTACATAATAATGTTGTTGTAATAATTAAGTGGTGTTGGCACATGAAACATGTAAAAAATAGTTTTTGTTACACTCTGAATACCTAAGACAAACTACAAAGTTCCACTCACAAATCTGAACTCAATAATACCTGTCTAAAGATCGAAAATGTCTTATAAGCCTATCGCATATTTTTAGTGAAGTATACATTTTATTATACAATGAGAAAACACTTTAAACATTGATTCTAAATTCAAAATATGATCTAAGTAAGGAATACGCTTTAAGCGTAGTACATAATTAATGAAACCGAGTCTCGTAGCAGACTCGCTACGCTTGTTTCTGTGGTGCTTTCTACAAAATAATGGCGTAGTCGACGACTTAGCCTTACTGCTACGAAACACGTAGCAGTTTTCTTGTGTCCTCGCATTATGTTGAGCCAAATATAGGTATCTTATAGGTTGCTTATGTCTGTGGGTTTAGTCGCGTAAATTTTGGGTCCTTACTAATAACCTATTCACCAACATTAGTAGCTCTCTCTTTATAACTGGATTTATATAAAAACCCAGCTTATTTTGCAGCTTGGGGTCTGTGTAAACCAGAGGCACTTATTCTTACTCTGAGTGACATTTGTTTATGTGGATCACATATTTGTTAACAGGGTTTTAGGTTATACCTTGTGCAGTCATTCCGCTTTATTCAAAACCAAAGACATACTTATTACTATTACTTATTACTTTTTTTTAAACGTAATCTCTGCTCTTAGGACAGTTTAAAAACATGTAATTCCCGACACAAACGATACCCGGACTCAGAGCAAGCGCCTCTGGTTTACACAAAGACACTTGCCCGACCCCGGAATCGAAACCGGGACCCATTGATCCGAAGGCGGCACATCCAACCCCTTGACCAACGAGTTTAACTTATAAAAATTACATTCAATAACATTTATCTTGTAAATAAATAAATAAATAAATATCCTTGGACATTTCACACAACGCCATCTCGCCCCAAGCTAAGCAACTTAATGCTTGTGTTATGGTAACGAGATGGATGATAAACTACTTAGATAATTTTTTTTTTGTAAATACATACATATTATAGATAGAAATGACACCCAGACTCCGAGCCAGTGCCTCTGGTTTAGACAAAGACACTTGCCCGACCCCGGAATCGAACCCGGGACCCGTTGATCCAAAGGCGGCACATCTAACCACTAGACCAACGAGGCAGTTGTGAAACGTTAAAGTTATAAGATTAACTGGAAAGCTTAGTTTCTGACTAATGAATACTGAATATAATTAGTTTAAATTTCTTTTTACCAGATTTACTCAATTTCAATGAAACAGTTGACAGATTATAAAACGTAACTCAAATATTAATTGTGAAAAGTAACAAGCCATGCACTCCAACAAATGATCTTTCGTGTAATTTTGAAACCTGTCTGCTATCTCGAACATTAATTAAAAAGTTGTTATAACTCGCATAATAAAATGTATTTGCTATCAGAACGACATTCATCTAATTAACTAAATTGCTTATGGGTCTGGTGTCGTATTTAGAATATATAGTGTCACCAACGTATACGTCCCTGGTGGTGTCATAAAGGCCGAGGGTGAAATAGATTTAGAAACACTGTGCTGAGTCACCTAACCCCGTAGTTCCTTCATCTAATTTGAGTATATCTAACTATCCAGATTGTCAATGATAGTACTCGTATATTTGACAAATTGTTAAAACAAGTTTTAAAGCAATAACAATAAACAAGCATTCAAAGTCTGTCTTGATTATAGATTGATTACAGATTATATTTATTCGCAAGCCATATTTATTATTTTTGTGCATAACTAATATATCATCCAAATCCAAATCATCAATCATCAAATCCAAATCATCAAATCCAAACTCGGAAAGATATATTAGAAGAACTTTCCCATATTTATCCAGGTTTGGAAAGCATTTATATTCAAGTTCTCCTTCTCTTGTAGCTAGGTTTTCAGCCTTGTCATTTCCTTCTGACAGCTCTTACAACACCCTCAGGGTGGAATGGGGTGGAGACACTACGTATTCTTAATCCGGCACCACATGGACCCTAACCTGCTTTAACCACCATAGCTAAAATTTCCTCCCGAATATAGTAATTAACTGTGAGGCCGATTTACCAAGAATCTCGAAGGTTCTTAAAGTAACAATGGCCAAATTACTAAGGATATTTTCTCTGTAATTAATTTAAGAATGATTCCTCCTTATTCTGTCTTAAAACCTTACAGTATTAATTACTTGAAGCCTATATTAGCTTGAGATGTTGCGTTACTTCTTTGTCTTTCACCTAATTTCATCATCATCATCATCATCATCATCATTTCCGTCAAAAGACGTCCACTTCTGGACATATCCCCAAGGATCTCCACAAAGGCCGGTTCTGGGCCGCCCGCACCCATTGCTTACCGGTGACCTTAACCAGGTCGTCGGTCCACCGTGAAACCAAAGGTCTCCCTCGACTGCCCTAAACAGGGCCACGGGTTTCACTCCCAATGGGAAGCATGCTCCGCGACCCTGATGGGGCCTTATCGAGCTCTGGACGTTCTCCAACCCATCGAGAGGCACGTACGGGACATTGCACGTACCCGCCTGCTTGGCCACCCCTCCGCAGCTAGCGGTGGCAGCCCAGGCTCTCGGGGCAACTCTGAGGACAGAGGAGTCTGAGGACAGAATAATAGTTTGGAAAGAGGTGGAAAGATTGTATGAATGGGACCATGCGTATGAAAGGTGTAAAATGAAGATACGACAACCGAAAGAAATGTACAGAGACTACCATCTAGCGTGGAATCATAGCCGAAGGTTGCTGATGATGTTAGTTTTAAACATGACGATTCATAGGAGTATGCTAGTGGTGGCAGCCCTGGCCTCAACGCCTGGCCGCCCTCCACTGCATCACCACGCCGTGTGTGGCTTCAGGTTAAGGCTTCCGAGGCAACTCTGATGCCAGAGGAGTCCCCGAAGCCAAAAACCACTACGCCTCTGTGTGCCGCTCTTCGCCTGGCCTCTCCCCGTGGGCCAGCCCGGCATGGGTGATAGGGATCCTAAAGGCTCGCAAGCCCCCTCACCACAACAAGGTGGCAGCACGGTCGAGGGGGGTGCCACATTAACCCTCAGTAACATGGACCATAAGCGACGCCGAGATAAGCACGGGTTAAAGCCCACGTAACCGAAGCTGCGCGCGCTAGGTAGAACAATATATTTGGTTCGCTCGTTATTTCTGCTCACGCGAGTGAAGCCCGACTAACAAGGATGTCTGCCGCCAATCTGCATGTTGAACGAATGTACTCTGTCGCATCTTTATAGCAGATGGTCTTAAATTTTAACACAGACTTGAATGACAAACAGACTGAAGAAAAACTTGTTAATATTGTGACATTGAAATTGATTTTGTAGGTTAAAATCCTATGTCTGTCTCAGCCGATTGTCAGATAGGTGTTTCGTTGGTGTCGGAATAAGAATACATAGTGTCACCACCCCATTCCATCCTGAGGGTGTCGTAAGAGCCGAAAGGGAAATAGCCGATAACCTAGCCGCAAGAGAAGGAAGCCTTGAAACGAAACCGAAGGCCAGATTAGCATGGTAAGCTAATACCCTTCACGGAACTGCAGTAGGCCCGATTCAGCAGTACCTACGTCATCTATTGGTTGAGTAGAAGTAGTAAGCAGTAGTAGTGGCTGCTTCGGAAGTTACGTAAAGTTACCGCTGGTCCCAGCTGTGACTCTGATTGTGACCATCTATGGCACTTGAATCTGCAAGCGTAGTGTGGAACAGCCTTCTGCTAGATGGAGCGACGATCTGGGATAGGTTGCGGGCAGCAGCTTGATGCGTCAAGCTGAAGACAGGGCGCTATGGCGCTCTTTAGGAGAGGCCTATGTGCAGCACTGGACTAATGGGGGCTGATGATGATGGCAGTCGATGCATGCAGTCGGTAGCGTGAAGACTGCAAGCAGGTCTACCCGATAATTACCGTTGTTAGCTATATCAATATCAAGTTGGACTTATTACTAGCTACCGCCAACCACGAAGAAACTGGGAAAAGCTGACAAAGTAAGTTTGGAAAGAGGTGGAAAGATTGTATGAATGGGACCATGCGTATGAAAGGTGTAAAATGAAGATATGACAACCGAAAGAAATGTACAGAGACTACCATCTGGCGTGGAATCATAGCCAAAAGTTGCTGATGATGTTAGTTTTAAACATGACGATTCATAGGAGTATGCTAGTGGTGGCAACCCTGGCCTCAACGCCTGGCCGCTCTCCACTGCATCACCACGCCGTGTGTGGCTTCAGGTTAAGGCTTCCGAGGCAACTCTGAGGCCAGAGGAGTCCCCAGAGCCAAAACCCACCACGACTCCCCTTGTGCTGCTCTTCGTCTGGCCTCTCCCCGTGGGCCCGCCCGGCGTGAGTGACCCTGAGCTGGAATGGCCCCAACGGATCCTAAAGGCACGCAAGCCCCCTCACCACAACAAGGTGGCAGCACGGTCGAGGGGGTGCTATTGAAACCTATCATTACCCTAAATAACCATATCGTAATACTCAGTTTCAACGCTGAACATTGCGTAAAACAGACAATGGCGATAATTACGCCACATTACGTTTAGCATACACGAATATATTACCACTCAAGGAAATTTACGCTCTTTTGGAAGGGGCCAAATAATATGAGCAAGAAACGTGCGTATATACTTTATACCTTCGAGTTCGTTTCCTTTGCTTTTGCCGATTAAAATGAATACAATAAAAAATCTATCTTCTATCTATCTTCTTATTTATAAAAATGAATTGTTGTTCGTTAGTCTCGCTAAAACTCGAGAACAGCTGGAGCGAAATGACTCATTTTGGTCTTGAAACATTCGTGTGAGTCCAGGGAAGGTTTAAGAGGTCAGAAATATATTTTTTATTCATTCTGAGGCGGTACGAAGTTTGCCGGTTCAGCTAGTCTTTACATATAAATAAAAATGATTTGCTGTTTGTTAGTCTCGCTAAAACTCGAGAGCGACTGAACCGATTTGGCTAATTTTGGTCTTGAAATATAGAGAAAATATGATTCAGGTTTTTTATTTATTGATTCTGAGGCGTTACGAAGTTTGCCGGGTCAGTTAGTATTTAATATAATTTAGAATTTACTGCTAGGAAAATCTAAATTATATTCCTGGTTTGGATATCGTTAAAATATCCAGGGCTATGAAAGATTATTATCTAAAAATTATCATAAATATGAAAGGTTGGTTTAATGGATGTTTGATCTCAATCACGCCAAAATAACAGAACAAATTTGGATGAGATTCGGCAACATGCATTTATTTTGGTACATATACATCGCCATCATCATCATCATGAGCCCACATTAGTCCACTGCTGGACATAGGCCTCCCCTAAAGAGCGCCATAGCGCCCTGTCTTCAGCTTGACGTATCCAGCTGCTGCCCGCAACCTTTCGCAGATCGTCGCTCCATCTAGCAGAGGGCCGTCCCACACTACGCTTGCCGATTTACATCGCCATACTGTGCTACAGTTTGTTGGCGATTGTGGCGGTCTTTATCTTAGTATTAGTTTATCTTTTAGTGTTACAATACTGCTAACCTAAAAAGTATGTAACAGAGTTAATACTAGAAGTAATTTCTGTGATAGATTTTGTTTTGCACTACGGAAACATTTATTTATTAAAGTATGTTGTATTAAGAAAATATATTTTATAATATTGTTTTGTCCGTGTGGTGCCGGATTTAGAATACACAATGTCACCAACCCATACCGTCTTTAGGGTGTCGTAAGAGGCGACTAAAAGAATGCAAGAGGTAGATCACCTAGCCCCAAGAGAAGGAAAACTTGATACAAACCCTGTGCCCTGGCCACTGTGCCCTGGTTTGGGCAATCGAGGATCGTAGTCGGTTTTAGTGGGTAGGTTGCGGCGCAATTTACCATCTCTACGCGCCCTGGAGTCTCACATACCCCGGCCAGTCCCTAACGGCCGGGTATCCGTGAGGATCTCCGACGTAAAAAGAAAAAAGGTTTTCGCATCAAGTTTTCTTTTTCTTCTGGCTAGGTTATTGGCCTTGTCATTTCGAACTTATACGTATTCGCATTATACTGTTCATTTTGATTTAAAACGTAATGAACCCTAAATATGAAAAGACTTACAAACCTGTCTCACATCAAGTCAGTAATTTTATTATGATTATATTATGCTAATAATGGAAACAGACTCTCTGTTACTCGATTAATTAAAGGAACGTAGCGATGCGAGACCTCAACGACATTACCAGATGAAAGGAATACGGGTAAAACATATCGCTGTGATACTTAAATTGTCAAAAGAGGTTCCAATCTGGTTGAAATGCTGATTCTTATTGTCGTAAATTCTTTGTTGTTTGTCTCACTCTTGATATAGCTCCCAACACAGGTAAGAACGATGGACCATTTATGAAGTTTGGGTTACAGTGGCTTTGGCAGGTACACCTCACTAAAGGTGTGTAAAATACCGATCTAATTACGTCAAATAATAAAGTGCGATTTTTTGTTATTCATCATCATCATCATTTCAGCCAAAGGACGTCCACTGCTGGACATAGGCCTCCCCCAAGGATTTCCACAAAGGCCGGTCCTGGGCCGCCCGCATCCACTGCTTTCCGGCGATCTTAACCAGGTCGTCGGTCCACCGTGTGGGAGGCCTACCAGCACTGCGCCTTCCGGAACGCGGTCGCCACTCGAGGACTTTTCTGCCCCATCGGGCGTCGGTCCTGCGAGCTATGTGCCCTGCCCACTGCCACTTAAGTTTGGCAATCCGGTGGGCTATGTCGGTGACCCTGGTTTTCCTGCGTATCTCCTCATTTCTGATTCGATCTCGCAGGGAAACTTCGAGCATAGCCCTCTCCATTGCCCTTTGGGTGACTTTGAGCCTTCTGATGGAGCCCATAGTGAGCGACCACGTCTCTGTTCCATATGTCATCACTGGCAACACACATTGGTTGAAGACTTTTGTCTTCAGACACTGCGGTATTGTGGACGAGAAGATCTTTCGCAGCTTCCCGAACGCTGCCCAGCCGAGTTGGATCCGACGATTGACCTCTTTCTCGAAGTTGGACTTACCTAACTGGACAGT
The DNA here is from genome assembly GCA_905475355.2 of Clostera curtula. NCBI lineage: Eukaryota > Metazoa > Arthropoda > Insecta > Lepidoptera > Notodontidae > Clostera > Clostera curtula. The sequence goes on along the minus strand of FR997806.1, from coordinate 13,208,714 downwards.
GTGTCCCAGGTAAATGTAATGGTCAACAACTTCGAGGGTAGAACCTCCGATGTTAACAGGAGTGGATTGAACATGGATATTAGACATGATCTTCGTCTTCTCCATGTTCATCTTAAGGCCGACTCGTTCGGAGGCTCCACAGAGGCCATCGAGCATCGTAGTGAGGCCCTCCATGGTCTCAGCCATTACGACTATGTCGTCAGCGAATCGAAGGTGAGTGATGTACTCGCCGTTCACGTTAATGCCCAGCCCTTTCCAGTACAGAACCTTGAAAACATCTTCCAGTGCAGCGGAGAACAGTTTCGGAGAGATAACGTCTCCCTGTCTAACACCTCGCTGCAACTGGATCGGTTTCGAGGTATGGTCCTGGAGTCGGACTGACATGGTGGCGTTTTCATACAAGCACTTCAACACTTCGATGTACCGATAGTCGACTTGGCACCTCTGGAGAGCCTGCAATACTGCCCACGTCTCGATCGAATCGAAGGCTTTCTCGTAGTCCACGAACGCCAGACAAAGTGGCAGGTTATACTCCTCGGTCTTCTGTATAACCTGCCGTAGCGTTAAAATATGGTCTACGGTACTGAAGCCTTTTCGGAAACCGGCTTGTTCGGGAGGCTGGGAATCGTCAAGCCTGCACGCGAGTCGATTCGTGATGACCCTCGAGAACAACTTGTAGACATGGCTCAGAAGTGAGATGGGTCTGTAGTTCTTCAATAAGGTGTTATCTCCCTTCTTGAAGAACAGCACCACCACACTTCTGTTCCATGCCTTTGGCGTTCGTCCTTCGAGTATGACGGAATTGAATAACTTCTGAAGGGCCCTAAGGATCGGTTCTCCACCCGCCTTCAGAAGTTCTGCGGTAATTCCGTCATCACCCGCCGCCTTGTTGTTTTTAAGTTGCTCGAGAGCCATCCCGATCTCACACAGGCTGACGTCCGGGAGGTCTTCTGTGTAGTGCCGGGTTAATCTAGCTCGTGGGTCGTCTGCTAGATTTATGACGGGTTCCTGTGTAGACTTTTACAGTTGTCCATAGAAACTCTCGACCTCACCCAAAATCTCGGACTTCGACGTGACGATCCTGCCGTCATCAGTCTTCAGCCTGACGAGCTGGCTTTGCCCAATAGACAGATCCCTGGCAAAAACCTTGGAGCCCCTGTTACGTTCAATAGCCTCTTCAACACGATTCGTGTTGAATCGGCGTATATCACGCTTCAGGGACTTTGATATCTGTCTATTGAGCATCCGAAGCTGCGTCGCATCATCTGTAGACTGCAGAACCATTTTCCGTCGCTCGTCCATGAGATTTAGGGTGAGGTCCGAGAGCTTTTTGGCCGTTTTCAGGCGTTGGGTCTCACAGAACTTCGACCCAACTTTGCGGACAGTCTCCACGAACCCGTTATAATCGTCCACGTCAACGCCTAGGCTTATAAAGCGGTTTTGCAGTTCGAGCTAAAAGCTCTCCGGGTTTTGAATTTGAACTGGCACGGGACGCAGCGTAGACCTCACCAGGCGCGACCTTTCAAGCTTAACGTCGATATTCAATGTGCCTCGTACTAAGCGGTGATCGCTTCCGGTTTTGACCATATTGATCACGGAGACATCATTGAATATGTGCTTTTCCGTCGACATGATGAAGTCTATCTCGTTTTTTGTGGTGCCATCCGGACTCAACCAGGTCCATTTCCTCTGTTCTGGTTTTTTGTAAAAGGAATTCATCATATAGAGTCCCTCCTTCTCCAGAAAACCAGCCAAAGTCTGGCCCCGTTGGTTCCGGTGTCCAAACCCAAATTGCCCCACTTGCAGCTCATCTCCGCTCCGCTTGCCCAGTTTCGCGTTAAAATCCCCCATGACAACGGTGTAGTGCGTTCTAGAGCCATGTATGGCCGAGGAAATGTCCTCATACATTGTCTCCACCGCTTCGTCGGGGTGTGCCGAGGTCGGTGCGTATACCTGTATGACCTTCAGCGAATAACGCTTGGTTATTCTGAGTATAAGGTACGCCACCCTGGTCGACACACTCTCGATTTTAACAACGTTGTTCACAAGGGACTTGTGGACGATAAACCCAACACCACCTTGGGACTGTTGGTCGCCCTCCCGGAAGTAGAGCAAGTTGCCGGATTTGAGGGTTATCGTGTCCTCTCCCTCTCTTCGGACTTCAGACAACCCCACTATATCCCATCGCAACTTGCTCAACTCTTCCTCGAGTTCTACGATCTTCTCGTCAGTCCGCAGTGTCCGTGTGTTATATGTTGCCAGGTGCAGCCGTCGTTTTTTGTGGTAGCCGGATCTCTGCCGGAGATTGTTCGCACCCCCTGCCCCACCGTTACCTTGGCTGCTACCGTGGCCGAAGGAATAGTGGGGCTGCCGGGGACTGGGGGCCGTTTTCCTGTTTGTATCCATTCATTTATGGGGGGGGTTTGCCATAATCGCCACGCTTGGCAGGCGGGTTGGCGATCGCAGTGATGGATGGTGTGTTTTGAACAGAGCGTCGCTGCTGCCCAACGTCTGTTGTCCCTTAGTCGCCTTCTACGACACCCACGGGAAGATATGGGGTGGTAGTATTCTTACTCCGCTACCACACAGAAAGTTTGTTATTACCTTTAGATTATTATAAAAAATCATGTTATTCATTGACAGACACTTAACGTCGTGGAAACCCTTTGCCAGACACCCTTAATGTTCATGGCAGTATGCATATGGGTGGGTGCGCGTGAGATAGCGAGTTAAGTCTACCGCGGCCCCTCACTACGCAGTTTTTATTTCTACTGCGCATGTATTGTTTAGTACTTAGTACGTACAGTCATCATCATTATCATTACAGCTCGTAAATGAACCACTAGTGACTTGGGATTTCTCCAAATTCATGGAGGGACAAAAGGTAAGAAGCTTGGCACAGGGGTTTAATCAACCCCATCGACTGTGCTGCTACCTTGCCATGGTGAGTGGGCTTGTGTGCCTTCAAGATCCGTTTGGAGCTATACCAGCTCAGGGTCACCCATGCGGAGCGGGCCATGGGGAGGGGCCAGACGAAGAGCTGCACATGGTCTAGTGGTTAGATGTGCTGCCTTTGGATCAACGGGTCCCGGGTTCGATTCCGGGGTCGGGCAAGTGTCTTTGTCTAAATCAGAGGCAGTCTGGGTGCCATTTCTATCTATAATATGTATGTATTTACAAAAAAAAAATTTATATAAGTAGTTTATCATGCATCTCGTTACCATAACACAAGCATTAAGTTGCTTAGCTTGGGACGAGATGGCGTTGTGTTAAATGTCCAAGGATATTTATTTATTTATTATCTGAGTTTCCCTGCGAGCCCTAAACCGCTGCGGTGCACCAGTGTCCTTGGGCTGGCGGTCAACCTGGTCAACCTGGCTTCCTTCTGCGATTTGGGTGGGACCGGAGCATGACGTTACGCCTCCTTCTACCCTCGCCTTAGAGGTCAGTGGTGGGTTGGCGGACCTACCACTGACACACGCCTCATTGACTGAGGGCGTCCCAGTTATCCTGGATACCCTCTGACTGTCATAACCCGTCAGGGCGCCACAGTAGAATGCATCCTCGCGAACCAGTAGCGTCTCAAACAAGACGTGTGAGGGTATACCGCTGGGGTTTTAGTGAGTAGTCGAGTGTTTTGGAGTCCCAAATAAGCGCTAAGCCCGGAATTCCCCAGAAAAAAACAAAAAATATTTGTATAAAGTTTTCCTTCTCTTGCGTTCTTTATTCGCCTCATCCAATACCCTCGGGATAGTGTGATAGAGTTGATGATCTCATTGTAAGTTCCAAATCCAAACAATTGTAGAATTGTTAGACTGCTCGTGTAAAAAGGTAGAAAAACTGGATAGTATGAAACCTTGTGGCAGCGGAGTATAATAGGCCATTACAAGTTATCAAGTTGGCAAAGGCAATCAATTCAATTTAGCTGGTATAATAGTCAGCAGACTTGGCTACGTTTACAGTTAGCACCAAAATTTTCCCAGTACTTTATGCCTAAGCCCCTTCCGTCTAGGTCCGATAATTTTGAGAATTCTTTTAAATGTTTGCTATAATCATCGTTTCAGCCCATTACTGACCCACTACTGAGTCGGGCCTCCTCCAATGACATGGAGGGTAATAAGCCTACTGTGCCATGCTGGCCAGACAGGTAGGCAAAGGGTTTCGTATCAAGATTTCCTTCTCTTGCGGCTAAGTTTTCAGCCTTGTCATTTCCTATTGTCGACTCTTACGACACCCTCAGAATGGAATGGGGTGTACACAATATATTCTAAATCCATCACCACACGGAGATTCGAACGTTTACTGTTAACCCCAGGTATGCTGAGATGGTTTGGCCATGTCGAGAGAATGAATGAAGAACGGTTGACGAAAAAAGTGTTTAAGGCGAGTGTGAATGAAAGTGTTGGAAGGGGAAGACCTAGGCGGACATTTCAAGACCAAATCAGGGACGTCTTGAAAAAAGGCCAGGTCAAGAGTACCCTAAACCGAAGAGCATGTATGAAGGGAATAATGAAAGTGGACGAAGCGAAACAAGTATGTAAGGATCGTAGCAAGTGGAAAGAAGTGGTCTCTGCCTACCCCTACGGGACAGAGGCGTGATTATATGTATGTATGTATGTACGCACGTTGGGAAATAACGCGTATTATAAAAGTCAACAAAACCCAGCACGCTTGGTGGTAGGATCTAATGCCAGATCTAATGCCCGACTAGCTACCACCCTCACATCTAAGTCCGGCGCCAAGCAGTTTTACTGTGTTCCGTCAGGTGTATGTGAGAGCCGGTGCCCGACAGGGTAATTCCTTGAATTGCCTGCTCCATCTTAGATGATCTTTCCATCACGCAAGCCTAGGGTCAAAGGCATTCAAGTCACTGATAAAAAAACTTCGATAGCGCGATGTAAGCAACCGGCGTATTCTGCAATAGGTACTATATTATAATTGTTGTTATTGGTGCGGCTACCTCGTTACGGTCGCTTCAAAATAATGTGCGGTCACCCTTAATCCTTGATCTTTACTCTACTTCGGAGACTTGGGTTCGAACCCATGTGACATTAGATAGGGAACTTGAGACAGCAATTACGAAGATAGTAGATTGAACCATTGCATTAGCCTTGATTTAAGTTTGTATTGTTTTAAATACACATGATTTTGAGTGCGTAGTATTCTAACATTGACCTTGTATACTGAGGAGACCATTTCATACATGACCCACAGTTGAGTCGGCCCTCCTCCAATTACGTGGAGGGTAAGAAGCATACTGTGCCGCGCTGGCCGGACGAGTTGGAACAGGGTTTCTGGCCCACAATTGAGTCTGGCCTCCCCCAGTTACGTGGAGGGTAAGAAGCCTACTGTGCCACGCCGGACGAGGTGGCACAGGGTTTCGTCTCAAGTTTTCCTTTTTCATGTAGGCTTTTACGACACCCTCACGACGGAATGGGGTAGTGACACTATCATCGTGACCAGCCGGGCGATTTTTTTATCCGTGGATGCATATTTAGCTTGCATCGAGTTTTTATCGATGTTCCTTTTGTTTGGTCCACTGATCATCAAATGGTCTGTACGATAAGAAGAATATCTCTGTGTCCCTTTCACAAGAAACTACTACTAATCTACCCATAAATTACCCACTACTGAGACGGGCCTGCTCCCATGGAGGGTAAAGGCCTACTGTCCCACGCTGGCCAGACGGTAGCTCCCATGGAGGATAATTAGCCTACTGAGCCACGCTGGCCAGACGGTATGGCACAGGGTTTCGTATCAAGTTTTCTTTCTCTGGTGGGTAGGTTTTCAGCTTCGTCGTTTCCTATTGTCGACTCTTACGACCTTCAGGATGCAATGGGGTGATAAAACTATGTATTCTAAATCCGTCACTACACACTACACCACAAGACACATAGAGGTCATATATACATAGCATTTCTTTGTGTATAGATGAGTATATAACATCGTGGGAAATTCCTACCGAACCACGAAGGTTATGGGTAGAAATCACTTTACGATACAAAATATTTTACCGAAATATAATGTTATTTTATTATTAACTAGGGATGGGACAACTTTTTAGATTCATTTCATTACTCTTTACATACCGCTGCTTTAGAACTAAAGGACTCAACATTTTGTTATTTTCAGGAGGTTATTTTGACCATTTAGTTGTGTTATATTGGCTTGTATGAATGTGTAGGCAATTCTATATGTGTCTTTGCTAACATGAAAATAAGGCAGATGTTAGCCTGATGTTTTGAATAAAAGATTTTTCTGATAAATTTCTTTTGGGCCCTTTCGTAAGCAGCGATGTGTATGTGAAGTAAAATAAACAGGTAAGAATTGCAGGAAATGATTTCTTCACGGTTCTGATCGGTTTAATTTATTTAATTCCCAACGTTTCAGACACTTCACAGTGTCCGTGGTCTCAGGACAAGAATTGCCGTTTGAAAAAGTAGATAAAAAATCAATTATTCTTTAACTTTAAGCCTTTACACAACATTGTTTGTGTTTTAATCTAGTAACTCTGAAGTTCTAATTAAAACAATAGAGCACAAGAAATTAGTACAAGAAATAGCTTGTAAGGATGATTAGTCATTGAATGAGTATGGCAAATTCTACAAGTACATGCGTAGCTTGCCATGAATTAAAATGAAAAGATTTTTCTTTAAATATTAAATATAATTTCCTTTATTGTACATACGAGGGTAAGCTAGACTCAAATATGAGTTGTCTTACACAAAACATCTGTAAGGGAGTACCTAATTCGTTAAGGATTATAGTTAGTTAACTCTACAAAAGTAATTACAGGGATGCCCATATTATTTTTAGTTATAAAAAATCATGTATTTATGTATCCAGTTTGGAGGTATCACGATTTAAATATGTATGTACATTTTGGAACCCTGATTTAATATATCTGTATCCTATCCAAAGCTGGCACCGCACTAGTGGTGCGGTTGTTTAGCAGCCATCAACGAACGGTACGGGGAGGAGAGAATAATGAGAGACGAAAATTAATAAATGGGATTACAAAAGATCTTATTACGCCCATTTCCCACAGCACAGCCTCAGCCAGAGCAATAATTAGTAAAAGAAATAGCTGGTAAGAACTTAAGATCATTTATCTTGCAGAAGACAAATTTGTTTCAGCTTTTTGATCATTTGTAATCGCTGTAATTTGTAAATGGAAATGTTGAATGCCCGGAAAAGATTAAGTAACAGTGTGTTTATTTTATTTCAAATTTTATGAATGACATCAATTTGTTGAGAGGCATCTTTGAGGTATATTGGAATACGTATACAGGGTACCAGTACCCTGTATATGTAGACAGGGTAATCCGTGATCCGTGTGGTATCAGATTTATAATACAACGTGCTACCACCCCATTCCATTCTAAGGGGGGCCATAAGAGTAGAAAAGGAAATGACAAAGCAAAGGAAGGAAATATTGATATTTTTTTTATTACTCTCCATGTATAGAGAGGCCCGACTCATCAGTAGATCATTTATGGCGGAGGTTTATGGTAAAATCATAAAGAACTAAAAAAATACTTATGGTTTTGTACTTTACAAAATTAAACAATTATATGAAAGTAAAATATAGTTATTTAAAATTAAAATAAATGGAAATATTCGCCTGGTCTAGTGTAATTATTTTTGCAAGTATTTTGTTCTGTATTTTAAACACGCTCAAGAGAAATTAAGCTTGAAATATTTTAATTAGAACGCTCACACTAATTTTGTTTTAGTTACAATTATGGTAAAATAAACACAACTCCTAATTAAAAAAATATACATGTTTAGACGGCAATTTATAGTACGACGAAATTCAAAAGCAATATCCCACATAAAAAAAAAACTAAAATATTATGTTAGAAGCTTTACGTGTGGTGACGGGTTAGAATACACGATTTCACCACCCATATCAATCTGAGGGTGTCGTAAGAAGCTAATAAAAGGTGACGCGATACAATCCCCATGCCAACCCATCTTGCCAGCGTAGCACGTTAGGCAAATTTCCCGCCATGACTTCGGGGGAGGCCTGATTCAGTAGTAGGCTGAAACGGGTAAGTACAAACGTGTAAAACTTGGAGAGACTGCCCTCCGAGACCCGATATACTAGCAGTGGCGGATTTACCAATAGACTGAGTAGGCTAGAGCCTAGGGCGGCATATTTCAAGGGGCGGCAGATTTAGGACGTCTAAAAAAAGGTCGTCAAAAAGATTGGACGTCTAAATAAAAATTAAATTAAAAATTTAAATAAACCCCCGACACAATGACCTATAAAAAGTAAAAAATACATCGCGTTGGGGGACCGCTCCTATTTATTTATTACCTGACCCCTGGTTTTATTTTATTTTTTGCGTTTTATAGGTACACGCTTATTATGATGATTGTAATGTGCACGTGATGCGCTTTCATTTGAGACCTCACTCGATTATATTTGCAGACTTTTGGTTATTCTTCCCCACTTTCACCCCCCATCACTTTTAAACGGCTCAATCGATTTTCATCAAACATGTCTAAGAACACTCGCCCGTAACTCACATGTCATACAATCGCTTCATCCGTTCGCGAGCTACGGTGCCACAGACAGACAGACAGACACGTCAAACTTATTACACCCCTCGTTTTGCGTCGGGGGTTAAAAAAAGGCAAAAAGTGAATAGCCTATGGGCGGCAAATCTGTAAATCCGCCACTGCCTACTAGTAATGGTAAGGAGAGACAAACCATCACAATTATTACTTATTGGCCGGTGATTTGCAATTCAGCAATAATAAGCCGAAAATAACGTTTACGAATGCCCTATAAAGCCCTTTAAATGTATTAAAATATTGGACTAAATTCACATAGAAAAATAACATTGAATGGCGTAAAGGGGCGCTCGAGTAAAATGCATTAGACATTCCAAAGGTGAGTACATAACAGTGACCGGACAACTAACGAGCGACCATCTGCATATCGAGTGAGAGCTCAAACTCAATTGGCGTCATCCGGCGTAGGGCTGTGTTCTACTGGTGATAAAAAACTATAAACATAAAAAGTAACGATTTGTCAGTAATTTTTTTTATAACAGACTTTTTACTAAATATACTAATACACTATAATAGCTTCTATAAGATTACAACCTGATCAAAAACTTTAAATTTTTTATTTGTAGCCGTACCCTCGGCGGGTTGCTACGCCACTAACTAAAATAAATTTGAAAGAAAGACTCTAGATTTTTTCTTTTATGTTTTTGTTCATAAACCTTCTTGGGCTCATGCACAACACTTTGCTGAAGATCATCAAACATGATCAAATGCATAGTTTACGATTCTAATAAAGGACACATAGACAAACATTCAGTTTTTTTTTTAATATATAGATTGAAAATCGACATAATCCTTTGTCATAGAAATTCCGTGTGGTGACGGATTTACAATACATAGCGTCACCACTCTATTCCACGCCATTGCCACTCAGGCCAGATTGGTGGGCACAGCGTTTCGTATCAAGTTTTCCTTGTCTTCTTGCTGGGTGTTCAACCTTAACATTTCATTTTGCGGGCTCCTACGATACGATACCCTCAAGATGTAATGGGTGGCAACAGTATGTATTCTAAATCCGTCACCAAACGGAACGGAATATATCCATATTTAGTATTTTAGCCGCAAAGGGATGATCATCTAGGAAGCAGGAGGCCGCGGTGCCTATCCCCCAATAGTAGTCTGGGATCTCTAAACCGTGCGAGTTGCGTTTTAATTTTGTGGGTTGGTGTAGGACTTTTTGGTGGAGACACCCCGTGGAGACACAGTCAGGACCCACGGGACAGCAATGCGCGTGACGGTACACCCCGGGGAATTTTAGTGGGTATGCCTTCGCCTCCCCACAGGGGCGGAGGAGACTCCCACACATCCCCGCCGGCCATCCCCACGCTGGCGGGTCCAGTCCATAAAGGATTTTACACTGGGTCAAAAAAAAAAAAGGACTTTTTGGTAATGCTCGCATTTGTAGACGATACTTCGTGATGTTATTTGTTCAGATTTTTCGGGTATATTATGAAAAGTATGAAGCATGCTGGTCGGTACAGTATCAACCCTATATTGGTTGCAGAGACGGAGTGTGTGCACCACACTTTAGATTGCTATAAAACGTTCGGCGGCTTGAATTGGCGTTGAGAAGCCGACCGAGTTCCCTATGCGCAATCAATTTTATTGAATCTCAATGGCTTCGACCTTAACAAATGTTTGAATATGTAATGCAGGTAATGTAACATTTTTCAGTTGGATTTTTTGGTTGGAAAATCTCAATGAAAAGTGTTAACTGAAGGAAAGAGAGTTCTACTTTCGCTAAGCTTGTACTATTTAAAAACACGGAGGGGTTACTACTTAGCGAATTGTGATGGTTTTTTTTTTATTTGAAAGCACAATTACTAGTGGTTGTTCGTGGTCATGTATTATCAAAATCTATACGTAATTTCAAAGTCATTAATTTTTATTTATATCAGTATCAGAGTTGGCTTACATTTTTTCAATTTCTGACTAGGAACTTAATATACCAATTAATGCAATAAGCACAGTGTTGGTAGGTGAACCGGTGACCTGGTTTAATCGCGGGAATCCAATGAACTTTTTTAAAAACCTTTGTGGAGGCCAGCAGTAGGCTCCTTTTGTAAAAACATCGACACCAGGTGTCTGTTAATTTTTTTAAATCTGCGGATTTAAGTACCGAACTTTAATGTACGACTATCTTAAATTAAACGATATGACTGTCCATCAAAGGATATCAGATCCTAGGATTTCTATGATGCTCCTATGCAGTCATCATTAGTCACGTAATGCTGCGGTTCTGTGAAATATTATATTTTTGTGACGATCAAACCAGGGTGGACCCAAGCTTCACAACGAAGGCGCTGAACTACTACATAAGTCCATATGTAACCACAGCTGGAAGAAATCACCAAAATATCAGGCTAATACAGTCTTGTCCGCGATTTAGTCCCGTGTAAAAATTATATGAAAAACGTTAACTTTCAGAAATTACCTAATGTAATTAACATTGTACATCAGTCTCCAACAAACTATTATACGCATACATGGCCCGCTCCCATCACAGGGTATATCGTATCAAGTTTTCCTTCTCTTGCGGCTAGGTTCTTGGCCTTGTCTGCCTGACCCCATAGGGAACTGAAGCCGGGATATGTAGGACTCGGAGGTGCGACCGTAAGTTGAGCTCTATACCCACTAAATAAGTGTCGATATTTCTGGAAGCTTGCAAATCGTAAATTTTCACTAAGGCCACTCAGGTGTCGCAGGGGGAGGAAGATAACTTTATCCTGGATTTCCTTTCCACACGCAACCTCCCCTGGAGTCTCCTGCTCCTACCTTGTGTTCCGGGCAAGACACCGCCACATTCCTGTGACCCCTTTCAGGCCCCCTACAGGAAGGGGTGAGACTTTACCAAGTTCCTACTCAGGTTTGACTGCAACGTAGCCATAAGAGAAGGAAATCTTAATACGAAAACCGGTGCCAACGCTGGAAGCACCGTAAGCTAATTTCCTTCCATGAAATTGGAGGAGGCTTGACTGATGATGATAAAAATCAGCTAATAATTTACCTAAATTTCATACCTTTTTACTTTATTCACAGGTTTGTATCGAAACCCCAAGCTTTATATTCGACGTCGAGGGAAAACCGAGAATCTCGTTCGGAAAAAATCTCAAAGGTGCATTCAATACCGTACCTTTGTTCGGAAAATACTAAATTTGCCGGCATTCTTTCCGCTTTCGATTATTTCCCAGCCTTTCAAAAGGTGAGCCTTTGTATTTGTTTGGTGTACACCACTCGTTTTGAATTTTCACTGATCGAATTATATTTGAATTTCGAATTTCGGTAGGTCGCATTCTGTTTTTAAATGCATGCACTCCCAGTTATCCTACTAATATTATAAACGTGAAAGTTTGTAAGTATGGATGGATGGATGGATGGATGGATGGATGGATGTTTGTTACTCTTTCACGTAAAAACGACTGAATGGATTTTAACGAAACTTTATAATAATATAGCTTATACATCAGAATAACACATAGGCTACAAGTTATAAAGATATTGTGTGTAAATTTATAGAGATATTAAGTTAAATTTAAATTTCTAATTGTCAAATTTTCAGCCATATTTAATTATAGACAACATTAGATTTCGCTGTCAGTTACGTTTCTACGGGAACGGGATAAAAATCTCAGGTATCTTATGTGAGACTTTCTTTTATATATAAAGACGTTGGACAATTCATAAAATCATACTTCACTATCACTATCATCACTACATAGTATAAAACAAAGTCGCATTCTTGTGTCCGTCCCTATGTATGCATAAATCTTTAAAACTACGCAACGGATTTTGAAGCGCTTTTTTTTAATAGTTAGAGTGATTCAAGGGGAAGGTTTATATGTATAACCCACCCCCGCTTTGCACGGGCGAAGCCGGGGCGGGCCACTAGTAATATTATAAACGTGAAAGTGTAAATGTGTGTAATCCCGTTCCGTGATATAAAACATCGTATATCAAAATGCAATTGCTGGAATAACAAAACGTCACTGACAGCTAAACGTTATGTTGTCTATAGTTTGACAAATTTGACAATTAGAGATTTTGAAGTTGACCGGTTGATGTATTTATTTCGAGTAAATACTGAATTTGGATTTAGCAACGTTTCGATACGATGGCAGGCATTGGACCAATAGATGTCATGTAATATTACAAAACACTCCTCAGCGACTAAAGTTTTATCAAAATGGAAAATCGTCATCTGGGACAAATGTACAATAGCGCATACACATGCATTGGAAGCACTTATCCGATCCGACCGAACACCTACGCAATGACTCGAGATGTTTTGGAGGCGCAACTATTTTACTGCCTGGCTATTTCTGCCAAACACTGCCACTAATTCCAAGATCGACTGCTGCCGCCTTAATATGCGCTTACCTCAAATCATCGAAATATGTGGATTGATTTTATTTTCTCAGAATTTCTGTTCATCGAAGGACGAACTCACAAACACAAAAATAATGAATGGTTGACTGAGCGAGCAATTTTGGCGGCCAAAAATAAATATGTAGATGACATAAAGTAACTAACATAATTCAGAATGAAATCATTGGTACACTTGCATTAATTAAAATATATTGACTGTGTAAAAAAAAAGGTTCCTTGGATGTGCCTGGCTTACCACCGCACAATTAACGACTAAAGGTTGGCTACGTACTAAGTTTGCTTCCAAATATAAACCAAAACCACCAAACCTGTGCAACGGAACGCGTTTGGTGGTAAGTGAATTGATGAACAATGGAATATACTCAAAGTAAAGTTGGAAGGTGAGGAAGTTCTCATCCGAGGATCCCGACGATAGCAACTGATATACCGTTTCAGTTTTATTTATTTTCGATCTGTCGTGCATTCGCCGTGACCATTAATAAATCACAGGGCCAATCCTGGAAAGTTTGTGGCTTAAATCTAGAAAATTCATGTATTTCCCAAGATCAATTATATGTGGCATGTTCCGGGTCAGAAGACCATCTGCGTTATTTGTTCATGCGCCTGATAAATAAACCGAAAAATGTCGTCTGTCACAAGGTGATTCACTGAAAAGTGCAGTTACTAAAATAGATGGCCAATAAAGTATAATTAAAATTATAGATTTTTTATTTATATGTATCCTGATAAAAAATTGAAGTTAATAAAATCAAAAATGCTCATTTATTGCCTTTAAGGCGAAACAAAGTTCGCCGGGTCAGCTAGTCTTACTATCTTACTAATATTATAAACGTGAAAGTTTGTAAGTATGGATGGATGGATGGATGGATGGATGGATAGATGGATGGATGGATGGATGGATGGATGTTTGTTACTCTTTCACGTAAAAACTACTGAATGGATTTTAATGAAACTCTACCATAATATAGCTCATACATCAGAATAACACATAGGCTACAAGTTATAAAGATATTATGTGAATTACAACAATATAAACAAGTCGAATTCAAAATTTCTAATTGTCAAATTTTCGACCATATTAAACTATAGACAACATAACGTTTCGCTGTCAGTTGCGTTTTGTTAAAGTAGGTTTTATACGGACGGGATAAAAATCTCAGGTATCCTATGTCCAACTTTTTTAAATATATATAATGCGGAACAAAGTTCGCCGGGTCAGCTAGTTTATAATATTTTTCCAATTGTAAAATTGTCCAAAAACAATTGAAGATTTTACAAAAACAAAAAGGTTCAAATTAATTATAACATTGTGCAACCGCGTGTTAACACATTGTAAATACATAATGTCACCAGCCTACTACCAGCTGAGTAAAGAAAATTGCATGGCAGAAAACTTAGCCGGAAGCGAAGGCAAACTTTAAACAAAACCCTGCGTAAAACCATAGAGCCAGTGTGGCACAGTAGTCCAAATTCCCTTATGTAATTGGAGGAGGCCTGACTCAGCTGTAGATGCACACATGCACACCACCACAACGGGCTGAGAAGTAAGACGAAGAAGTAAGCCAACGCAAAGTTACTTTTGACAGTTGTTTCATCGTAAACTATTTTCAACCAACCTCTTTACCAATCTTGACTATTTAGACATATATTTGTAAATTTCTAATGGGGATGATGATGGGGAGAAGACACTAAAACATCTACAGCAGTCGATATATGAAGTCTCGTCGTTGGTATGATCAAATAATTGCAGATATATTTAATATCTAAACTACTATTTGAGTAATATTGATACATATTGAGCATGGAGGGTTATAAGCCTACCGTGTTCTGCTGGCAAGACGTGATGGCACAGTGTTACGTATCAAGTTTTCCTTACGACACCCTCAGAATGAAACGGGATGGTAACACTATGTATTCGAAATCCGTCACCTCACGAAATTTATAAGCTACAGTAATTACTATAGCTTATAAATTTCGTGAGGTGACCAAATACCACCAAATTGCGGTCTAGAAAGTTCGATCTCTCACTTACACGTCCTGCCGGCCCACATCAACCCGTAATACGTAGGTTATGACGTCACATCACTAGTTTGGACGAACTAAGCCCCTGTCCAACGACGGTCCTTAATCCTTTACCTGAGGACTTAAGAACTACGTGATAAATGAAAGCAAATTCTCTGTCGTCTCGCTGACTACTGGTGATACGAATAGAGTGCATGGTGCCATTGAGTTAAATGTACTACTAGAGAAGCTATTTCAAACAAAAGGTATCGCGTAACTTCATGACAGCGGGGCAAGCGGGGGGTGTGATGTTTTCATAGATAAAATCAATACCCGCAGACGCGACTTTATTTTATTATTCTGCCTACTTGTTACTGTGTGACTACATAGGGAATAAATAAAAAAGTTTTTATACTGTAAACATATTTTAATTTCCTTTATGTAATTTAAGTTTAGTTCGTTTCTGCCGTTTGGTAAAGTAATCCACAGTTTCATCAGTTTTATGCTTCGTGATGCAATCCAATTTTTGTGTACTGATTTATTATGGCTCGAGTTAAATGAATTCTGTGATTGAATGTTGATGGCTGATCCAGTGAATATTGATTCAAATTTGTAAATACGTATTCAGCTTGCTTAAGGGTATTAATCTAGTTTCATGACATGCCTGAGGAACTCTAAAAATCCTAATAATAGTAAAATGTATATTCTTAACGTATAATCACGTTAAGAATATACATTTTACTATTATTATAATACATTTTACTATTATCGAGAGTTTACTGCGGAAACTTACTAATCTACATTTCGAGCAAAAACGAACCACTTGAAAATGAAAAACGAGATAAATAATGAAAAATACAAACGAACATAAAATCTTTATTTTACATAATACCCTAACTACTAAAATATACCGTATACTGGATACAAGGCCTACTAAAACTATAGCATTTGTATTAGATATAATCTTTAAAAAACGCAATAATTCAAAACTCATTGCATTAGTCATAAACTTTTAAACGCAATATCTCAAAACAAACTTGATTGGTTTTCGCAATAAACCCTATTCATATTTTACTGTCCTTAATTATTTGACGTCGATAGTGTCAACTCTGCGCATTCAAATTCTGATTACTCTTTGATATTCACATAAACATGGCAGCATGCAGTGAGGCGTCGACAAGAGTTACGATAAATTGGTAAATATGACTAGATTAAGCGTGTTTTAAAAATAATATGTTGAAAAGTTACTCCTTGACTTTTACTTGTATTTCTCGAATTTTTGAACGGTATCTCAACTCAATACACACGAAGGCATACCTAGTTTAAAAAACAAAACATAGCACTTAAACGTGTCACGTTGCAGCAAGCGCTTGCAGACTAAATGAGTTGGAGTGCGCGCACTCTAACGCGTGTTACAAACAAGCCAGTTGAGTGTCTCCTCTAGTACGAAGTACATTTAACTCAATGCATGGTGCATGCATTCTTATTCTGAATATTTACGATTTTTCTTGTACTCTAAATCATTAGGCCCAGCTATAAAAATATAGTTTGTTCACGTTAAAAAAATAGTGAGTAAAGTTATATTTTATTTTAAATTAAGGACATGGAACAACCTTTGCGTTCCAAAGTATGCCATTAACTGGCTACTGTGAACGTGACTATCTAATTTGGAACGATTTGATTGGTTACAAGGCGTGGCTAAGCCGGTGGACAGTGATGATTGACTGCATTCTTAACTCGAACGAGGTATAATATTGACCACTAACTTTTTAAGAAAAAATTGAGGTAGAAAACCAAGACACAAATAAAGGAAAGTAAGTAATGGTTAAGGTAAGGAAAGCGATGGATGCGGGCGGCTCAGGAGCCGCCTTCGTGGAAATCCTTCGGCGAGGCCTATGTCCAGCAGTGGACATCTTTTGGCTGAAATTATGATGATGACCCTGTATAAGTCCGTTTTGAAAGGATAAAACTCATTTCGCTCAGCCCCACTCTTATCAGCAGTAGGACGTTTCAATCTTGTATTATTGATGAGCCTGTAAGCGATCGAAAGAGTTTGCTTAGATATATTCCTTCCCTTATGATCCGTGTGGTGATAGATTTACCATAGTACCACATTCCATCCTGAGGGTGTCGAATGGCAAAAGGAAATGACAAGGCCGCATAACCTAGCCACAAGAGAAGAAAAGCTTGAAACGAAACCCTTTGCCTACCTGCCAACGTGGCGCAGTAGGCTAATTACCCTCCATGTAATGGGAGTAAGTCAGGTAAGAATTGAACAATGGCACCCAAAGGGCAATGGAGAGGGCTTTCCCTGCGAGATCGAATCGGAAATGAGGAGATACGCAGGAAAACCAGGGTCACTGACATAGCCCACCGGATTGCCAAACTTAAGTCGCAGTGCGCAGGGCACATAGCTCGCAGGACCGACGCCCGATGGGGCAGAAAAGTCTTCGAGTGGCGACCGCGTTCCAGAAGGCGCATCCCACACGATGGACTGACGATCTGGTTAAGGTAGCTGGAAAGCAATGCATGCGGGCGGCCCATGTCCGGCCTTTGTGGTGATCCTTGGGGGAAGCCTATGTCCAGCAGTGCAGTGGACGTCTTTTAGCTGAAATGATGATGATGATGACGGTAAGAGTAAGTGAAAGCGCAATTCAGCAGTAGGTCATTTATAGACTGATTAGTAGTAATAGCACAGAGTAATACAGAGCGAAACCTAAGCTAAAGGGCTAAATCTAAAGGGTGAGCAAAATTGTTACCTATTCTTATAGGGTTGGCACAGGAGGATCAAATTAAATACACAAAAGTTTGTTTACATCTATTTTTCATTTAATAATTTGAGAAATACTTTTAGTCATAAACTAATCACATCATTTCAAAAAGTCTTTGGAATAATTAAAAAAGATATGTTTTTATTTTTTCGATTGCTGTTCATGCACACAGTACAATATTTACACTCTTTCTAATTTATTCAAATTTCAATTTTAAACAAACACGCACGACGCGTTACGCAGCGAGCGGTGAGTGAGGTTAGCCCTTTGTTATAGCACTGGCCGAACCAGTATAAACCGGTTTCGTTCCGTACGTGACGAGCCGCCAGTGGCCCCGCACACACGCGCACCGTGCTTGTAGTAGTGTACCTACCGTGGCGCTGTTCTTAGAAGGTTTCGCTCTGTATTACTCTCTACTCCTGTGGTAATAGTAGCTATATTTAAAAAAGGAACTTGCCAGATTTCTATAAACCTAGCAAACAATTTTCCCGCGCTTATCTTTCTAACTCTTACGCCACTGACGTCAGAGGCGGGCGAGGCAAACAATGTCATGATGTTATCAGGTCGCCGGCATTGCGCTGGAGCCGTGTTAGCTACCATGCGAGAGCTAATGTAAATAAAGATACCTACATGGTCAGTATAAGTTCTATCCGCGTCTTCACATCATCATCGGCAAATGCGTCAGTCTTGTGTGCCGTTGCTGGGGGCTCCGTCAGCTTTGTATGCGAAGTTGTGCATTTGAAAATTCACAATACAGCATTTCTTGTTGGCTCTTCAGGTTTTCGAATCAGGGGTAAATAGTAAATGAAAAATAGGGACTAAAAACTACTACAGAGTTTCTTACCATTCTTCTCTGTAGAGCATCCTTACGAACCAGAGGCAAAAAGTAAATGTTAAATAAATACTCGTATTAACGTGTAAAAAGAGCTCAGATGAGCCAACACGAATTAATACATTTTTGATTTTAAAATGATCAGCTTTTTGAAAAAGGAACTCTCTTAAAATTACGCACTAAAGTAAAACTATTCAGACCATAAATGACCCTCCTAAGTTGGGCCTCCTCCAATTACGTAGAGAGTAAATTTGCGTACTATGGCTAGACGAGTTGGCAAAGGGTTTCGTAGATACCAAGTTTTCCTTCTCTTGTTGTTCACCCAGAAGGAATCGGTCTTTTCATTTCCTTTTGGCGGCTCTTACGACCCCCTCTGGAGGGAATGGGGTGGTGATACCATGTATTTTAAATCGGACCATGTTGATAAAAAACATTATGTTTACGCATATGTATTATATTATACTCGTATAGAGTGCAGATCGTTAAGGACTGAGTGATTAAAGTAAATACTGACGACGTTGAATCTATATATAATTTTGCTGACTAAGATGTCGTCGTTTCAGCCCATAAATAACTACTACTGAGTCAGACCTCCTCCAAATTCATAGAGGGGAAATAGCCCACTGTGCCACGCTGGCAAGATGGGTTGGCACAGGGTTTGTCTCTCACACACACACTAAGTCACATCTGTCACACACTAAGATGTATTATTAGGTAAACTTAACGCTGTGGCTAGTTGTGTGTAAAGCCAAACTTATTTGCATCAGACTGGGCACCTAACTTCCTTTGTGTCACAAAGTTTTAGTCGCAAATGAGTTAACTCACACTTGCGACGCTTGAGAAGCGTACTTGTGGTCCGATAATTTAAATTCGCCTTTGGTTTGGAAATGCTGTCACTTATTCCACTATCCTGCATGATATTCGTTTAACGACTGCAGCGCCATCTGTCGGGCAGATTTGTGAATCTAAACCATCCTCCAAACGCCATCCAAACGCATACAAACAAAAATATTCAAATCGACCTAGCCGTTTAGGAGTTCAGTGACATACATACGTACAGTAGAATTATATAATCAGAGGTATCATAGTTACCTGTGTGAAGGCGTGGCAGAATATTAGGTACACTTCCCCACCGCACTCTGGGAAAAAACGCGTGCTGTAAAAGTCAACAATGCGCGGGTTCGATCCCCGCACGGAAGAAATATTTGTACGACCTACAAGTATTTGTTCCGGGTCTGGGTGTTTTCTACCTATAATATGTATGTATTTACAAAAAAAAAAAGTAGTTTATCATCCATCTCGTTACCATAACACAGGCATTAAGTTGCTTAGCTTGGGACGAGATGGCGTTGTGTGAAATTTCCAAGGATATTTATTTATTTATTTATTGGTCCGCCTGGCTAGCTACCCCCTCCCATCTAAGTCCGCCGCCAAGCAGTTTTACTGTGTTTCGTCGTGTGTACCTATGTGAGAGCTGGTGCTTCCCTTGAATTGCCTGCTCCATCTTAGATCCTGGCGTTGCTTTCTATCACGCAAGCATAAGGTCAAAGGCGTTCAGGTAATTGTTAAAAAAATATCGATATTGTGACGGCTTAAAATACACATTTTATCCGAAGGTGTGTTAGGAACCGACTAAAGGAAATTATAAGGAATATACAGACCGAGTGAATGAGGAAAGCTTGATACGATAGGCCAATTTCCATAAAATGGAATAATGTTATGTCGATACAACATTTCCTACATAGAAATGGAACAAGCCTAACTCGGCAGTGGTTGGAATCTAGAATGTGTGTAACTACCTTGTTGGTCTAGGGGTTGGATTTGCTGCCTTTGGATCACGGGTCTTGGGTTCGATTCCAGGGTCGGGCAAATGTCTTTGTGTAATCCAGAGGCACTTGTTCTGAGTATGGGTGTCAATTTTATTCGTGAATCACATGTTTGTAAACTGCCTCCGCGATACAGGTTTATACCTAGAGCTGAGGTAACTTTAAAACAAACTATCATTTAAAGAAAAATAACCATATGTTATGGATAAGCATAGGCTCATACCGTGGAATAGACTATACCACCTCACGACATTTTTTAGGCGTTCTTATCAAAAATAAATGTTTTCTGAACATTCAAATGAAGCATAATGATCCCCATCTTTCCTTAGTGAATAAGCCAAAGATAAGTTTTTTTTTTTTTTATTTATTTATACATACAGGTTTACAGGGTTTTTTTAGTTTATAGATATCGCCAAACTGCTGTACAGTTTGTTGGCGACATAGCGCTCTCTTATAAAATATGTTATCTAATATGTAGTATAGTAACCGTTTAACATTATTATACAATTACAGTATTACAACCATATACATAGCAATGTTATATAAAACTATTGTTGCAGGAGTGTATCTAATAAATACTTTTTCAATTTAGTTTTAAAATCATTTCTATTCCGATACCAGCACATTGATATTCCGAAAATATTTTATTAAAAATTTTTGGTATTAAATACTTCCTTGTTCGGAGAGCGTTGCCTCATAGAAATGTATAATTAATGTGTTCTAAAGAAACGAGGTTATGTCAGTAAATTTTAAATTGACAACCATGATAAAGGGTATCTTTAGAAAACGCCTGGCTTAATGAAGGTCACTGCATTATGGCACGTACAGGGGCCGTACTTTGTAGAATGCTATTAAAGACGCCAGCTATATCAAAAGTGTACAAAAATTATCGTTTGTAATGCTCCTGGAAGTGCGTACCTGCTAGATAAATGAGGCAAAAAATCCAATTAGGCGCAATTACAGTCAGTTACACAAAACACTCATCGGCTCCTGAGAATTCGTAAGCTAATTTAATTAACGACCGTAGAAACTTAGTTCGCCAACAATAATTTGAATTGCAAACGTAATTAACGATTTTCGTTTTCGTCTCGCGACGAATTAGACGAAGGATCACAGAAGTACATAAATAATACAAAAAAAAGTTGGTGACGCGTGGGACTTCCCGAAGTTGCAACGCTGCCTTCGTGCTTTATTCTGGTTACTCCAAGCAGTTACATTTTGCGAGTGTCTTAGCGACTTATTTTTTTAATAGTTATAAAGTTTCCCGCCTACATAGCACCGATGACAATTTTTTGGCCAACCAATGGGTGTATCCAGTGATGACATACTGCACAGAGTCGTGGTCGCTCACTATGGGCTCCACCAGAAGGCTCAAAGTCACCCAAAGGGTAATGGAGAGGGCTATGCTCGGAGTTTCCCTGCGAGATCGAATCAGAAATGAGGAGATACGCAGGCAAACCAGCGTCACCGATATAGCCCACAGGATTGCCAAACTTAAGTGGCAGTGGCGGCACATAGCACGCAGGACTGACGCCCGAGGGGGCAGAAAAGTCCTCGAGAGGCAACCGCATGTCGGAAAGCGCAGTGCTGGTAGGCCAGATTCCACCGTGTGGTAACACGGAGGAACGATGACCTGGTTAAGTTCACCGGAAAATGTGGGGACGGGTCAGAATATAAAACTTCCCCACCGCACGCTGGGAAATAACGCGTGTTGTAAGAGTCAACAAAACCCAGCACGCTTGGTGGTAGGATCGAACGGTCCGCCCGGCTGGCTACCACCCTCACATTTAAGTCCGACGCCAAGCAGTTTTACTGTGTTCCGTCGTGTGTATGTGAGAGCCGGTGCCCGACAGGGCCATTCCTTGAATTGCCTGCTCCATCATAGACCCTGGCGTAGCTTTCCATCACGCAAGCCTAGGGTCAAAACATTCAAGTCACTGATAAAAAAAAACGATGGATGCGGGTGGCCCAGGACCGGCCTTTGTGGAAATCCAGTGTGTCTTTTGTCCTGTCTCTTTAAAAAGAAATTCCGTTGGCTGAAATGATGATGAATTGAAAGAGGAGCAACTCTGCACTGGGTAATTGATGGGCGGAGCATTAACCGAATGTATCAATTAATTTATCATTATGAAGATCAAATCCTGAAAACCTAAACGAGTTCCTAAAATTCAATTGTAAAGATTCCATAACAGGGAAGATTTTCCCTGTGAAATGATTATCCTTATTATGTGAGTGATATAATAGACGATACCACCTCACAACATTTTTAGGCGTTCTTTACAAAATTAAATGTTTACTGAACATTCAAATGAAGCATAATGGTCTCTCCATCTTTGCTTACTGAATACGCTAAACTCGGCTCGGCTCACTGTATTCAAGACTTGTAACTTCAGTTTTTAATTACTTATTATAAAATTAATATTTCAGTTGAGCGCCTTTCGGAAGCGAACGAAACTAGTTAGTTTTATTTATTTAGTTTATTACTACATATTTAAATACAACTTATAAAAATAATGAGGGCCCTTTATAAGTTTTCACTGATAAAACATTCGTTCATTAATTACAGTGAAAGGGCGTTTAAAAAAAAGACAAGCCCGAGTTTCTTCCGCCAGGTCTTCTCGGTTGGTGCCGCGACCTGGTAGTAGTGTTATAAAACTGATGTATTCGTTCACAAACACATTAAAGCATTTTTCTATTCTATTCTAAAGATAAGTGAGAGCGTTGCCTAATAGAAATTTATTAATAAATGTGTTCCAAAGAAACGATAATTAAGATTAATGGGACGACTGACAGCTTTGGGCTAATTAAGCTGGATCCTTTAGCAACATGACTGAAAATAAAGTTAAAATATGTTAAAAGCTCAGGTGTTGATATAATATCAAATGAGATGTACACATTCAGCTTTAGAGATATAGAGTAACTTAAGAGAGCTAAAAGTATTTTAATCGTCTTGATATTAGTAATTACTTTGATTTGGAAAATTTGATAGAGATTTTTGAGGAAAGTATAGTGAGATTACTCTAGGGATAGAAGTAATGCTGGTCACAAAGCTGCAAGCTGCAGTGCAAGACCGCACTGCATTGTCTGTTTGGACAATGGCCGGGAGGCAGGGAGCTGCACATTGCGGAAGCCCAAGCCGCCGGCTAAACCGGCAGGGACGATGCAAGTGAGGCCATAGCCCACTTGCAATTTATAGTTAGTCGGGGTCCTGGTACGCAGTACGGACCACCCCTCTATGAGCCGCGGAGAGATTAGGGCCCGTGGCTCGAATAGGTTGTGAAGGATACAAAAAATAAAAAAGGGTCCGGATCCGGGTCCGGTGTGCCCCCAGAGAAGTTCGCACCTTGCAATAAGGTGCAAGAGTCTGGTTGGGTTGAGGTCTCGTCCACGGAAAGAATATGTAATTTTCCGTACAGCAGAAAGCAGCAGTAGGTTTTAGTGGGTAAACCGGTTCGCAACTGCCCACCGGCTGGGTACCTATAAAAGGTTTCCCCCACTGCGCTTTTTTAAGTTAAAGGGTTCTCTTTCGAGGCTTTCAAACTCGTATAATTCCTGCATCTTATTGGCAAGGCACCGTGTATAATAAACCTGGTTGATGTCGGCTGTTTCTCCAGTTATGCATGCCAGTTGATTGTTAGTTTAGGCCTCTATATTACACGCGCCACAAGCTACTCGGGTGACCAACGTTCATCCTTACTCGGAGATTTTCTTCTATCAACATTTAAATTAACTTTTATCATTATTATTTGGTGGTGCAAAGCGGGGGTGGTTTATACATATAAACCTTCCTCTTGAATTACTCTATCTATTAAAAAAACCGCTTCAAAATCCATTGCGTAGTTTTAAAGATTTATGCATACATAGGGACGGACAGAAAAATGCGACTTTGTTTTAAACTATGTAGTGATAGTGATAGTGAAGAGAATACATTGTTCACTTAGCGAATAAACACATAACTAAGGTAGGTGTAAGTCCAGTAGCTATCAGTTTGTTTTCTTTGTGTGGGTATTGAAATAGGTATTATTGTGTAGCTTATAACGATAATAGTTTTGCGTTGTTAGTGACGTAATTCTTGAGTTTTGTTTTAAATATGTTAAAAGAAGATGTGCTACTGATATCTGCCGTTAGATAATTATAAAGTTGAACGCTTTCATACTTAATATTTTTCCTGCCGTATTGCGTTCGTGGGGGTCGCGTCTGTATTTGGTTGGGGTTTCTTTGGCTGTATTTGAATGTTTTGGTGTTGAAGGATAATTATGTGTGTATGGTTTTGTTGAGATTTTTTATGATCAGAATGCAAGAGTTGAATACTTTAAGTTGATGAATGCTCATTAGTTTGGTGTTTTACTTTGTAGTTCGGATGTGAGTGTGTGATAATTGTAGTTAAATAGGTGTTTAATTACTTTATTTTCTGCTATTTTTAGGCCTTTGATTGTAGATTTTTTATTTTTGACTGTTTGGGAGGAAAGATACGATCCAGATAATGAACTAATTGAATTAAATTCAATTTTTAAAAAGCTGGTCACCCTATTAGCACATAAAGCGTTAACAATGCAAATATTTGTCCTAAACAAGGATTCCACATTGTAGCCCGCTCGTCCTATGTACACCATGAGTCAGGACGAGAATCACAATCGCCAGTACCCACAAGTTTCAATAACGCGTGTACTCTGTACTCATTTACCAATCTCAGAAAACAGGTCACCTCACATCCCTGTCCGTGATTTAGACTACATGGTGTCACCACCCCATTCTATTCTGAGGGTGCGGTATCAGTAAATAGAACGAAATGACAAGGCCGATAACCTAGCCGCAAGAGAAGGAAAACTTGAGGCGCTATTGCCATCGCTCGTGCGATGTCGCGATGCCATTTTATCGTGCGATGAAACCGATCGCGCGATGAGAAAACATTTTTGTCCTATTACGGTCGTACGATGATTAATAATAATATAGTATTATAATATAGATTATATAGTATTATAATATAGATTCGGTGCCTCATTCATGGCTAAGTAGAGTACTAGATTTGTACCGTCTCCATCCAAATCTATGCTCTTTTCTTAGCGTATGCATGAGCCAGTGGACCACACGTCTCTGTCTGCCAGACATGGCGGGGTTTTCTGACTCCACAGGCTTTTTAAGGATAAAGCGTGGAATTTTTCAAGGTGACAGCCTGAGTCCCTTGTGGTTCTGCCTAGCTATGAATCCATTAAGCACGCTACTAATGGATTCAAAGATAGGCTACCTACTCCGCAGAGATGGTGAAGTCATATCACATCTTTTATACATGGATGACCTCAAATTGTATGCACCAAAGAAATCTGATTTAGTATCACTATTAAAGATCAAAGAAAACTTTAGTGTGATGTAGTAATGTAGTATGTAGTAATGATATTAAAATGGAGTTTGGTGTCGACAAATGTGCGGCCATTCATGTACAGAGGGGCAGAGTTGTAACTTCGGAAGAATTACAACTCTCTGAAAATATGTCATTCAGGTGTCTCTCGGAGTCGGAAACCTATAGGTACCTTGGAATGGCAGAAGGACTAGGTATAGCTGACAAGGAGATAAAACAGGCATTGACAACATGTTTCTTCAGCCGCCTTACAAAAGTACTTAAAAGTCTTTTATCTGGCGGTAATAAGGTTCGCGCTGTCAATGGTTGGGTTATGCCTGCACTTGCTTACTCGTTTGGCATTCTAAGGTGGACTCAGACTGAGTTAGACGCCTTGGATAGAAGGGTACGTCGACAATTGACCTTATATCGAATGCACCACCCCCGTTCGTCTGTTATGAGGTTGTATATCCCACGGAAATGTGGGGGACGTGGTTTTTTAAACGTCAGAAACCTACATAACCGCGAGGTATGCAATCTGCGGGAATATTTCCTACAGTCAACCGAGGATGTGCACCGAGATATGGCCAATGTTGACAATTCCTTCACACCTTTATCCTTGGCAAAACAGAATTGGCGCAAGCCCCAGGTGTTAAGCATTTCGGACCGCACGACTATATGGAAGAGCAAGGAGTTACACGGAAGGTTCTACAAGGCTCTCACTGGGCCGGACGTAGACCAACTCGCTTCTGTGGCTTGGCTACGCTTCAGTAACCTCTTTGGGGAGACTGAAGGGTTTGCCTGTGCAATTATGGACGAAGTTATTATGACGAATAACTACCGGAGACATATCCTAAAGGATGGGACTGCCGACATCTGTCGAGCCTGTCATCGTCCAGGAGAGTCCATTAGGCATATCGTCTCTGGCTGTTCTCGTCTTGCTAACGGAGAATACTTGCATAGACACAACCAAGTGGCCAAGATAGTCCATCAACAACTTGCCCTGAAATATAGTCTTGTGGATACTGAAGTGCCCTACTACCAATACCAGCCTGCGCCAGTTCTGGACAATGGTCATGTCACGCTCTACTGGGATCGATCGATTATTACTGACAGGACTATTCTCGCTAATAAGCCTGATATAGTGATAATTGACCGATCGGCGAGCCGGGCAATGCTTGTTGACGTCGCTATCCCGCATGACGAGAACCTCGTTAAAGCTGAAAAAGAGAAACTCACAAAGTATCTCGATTTGGCTCACGAGGTTACCGCAATGTGGCATGTTGATTCAACAATCATTGTGCCGATAGTTGTTTCAGTAAACGGTCTTATTGCGAAGAGTTTCGACCAACATCTCAAGAAACTCTCGCTGGGTTGCTGGATTATGGGCCTGATTCAAAAGGCTGTCATACTGGATTCGGCAAGGATCGTGAGGAGGTTCCTCTCTCTGGAGCCCTGAACCGTCGGTAGCTTAGGTCATCGACCTCGTTTTCGACGGTTTTTGTCTATTTTTATGTATATTTTTTTTAAAACATTTTGTATTTTTTAAAAATATATGTAAAAATATGAAATAAAGAGACATGGAAACAGTATATAGTATTATAATTATCAATGAATAATAATAATGTAAGTTTTATTAAAATATTTTCACTTAATCTTCTTATTTTATTCAAATTCATTGCAACAACAGCCCACTCTATGTCATATTAAGCCTGTTTTTATAGTCTTCACTCCATTTATTCCAGACAATGGGATGAGCACGCATTTTATTAATTAAGTTTTCTTCAAATATCATCTTACGAATTCATGGAATCGAACCATACGACATTTAGTAGATATCAGAATATTTGAACACACGGTCGTCCGATCAATACGATGCGTTGAACTTGAGACTTAGTGTATTATCCTGATGTGGCTACCAGTCCTCTCAACCCCTTTGGGAAATAAGCGTATGAAACCTCTTGGTACATAATTCATCATCATCATCATTTCAGCCAAAAGACGTCCACTGCTGGACATAGGCCTCCCCCAAGGAACTCCACAAAGGCCGGTCCTGGGCCGCCCGCATCCACTGCTTTCCGGCGACCTTAACAAGGTCGTCGGTCCACCGTGTGGGGGGCCCACCAGCACTGCGCCTTCCGGAACGCGGTCGCCACTCGAGGACTTTTCTGCCCCATCGGGCGTCGGTCCTACGAGCTATGTGCCCTGCCCACTGCCACATAAGTTTGGCAATCCGGTGGGCTATGTCAGTGACCCTGGTTTTCCTGCGTATCTCCTCATTTCTGATTCGATCTCGCAGGGAAACTCCGAGCATAGCCCTCTCCATTGCCCTTGGTACAAGTCAAACCCAATTTGGCTAAATACCACAATTCTCGACCCAACTCGTAAACCGGCAATGATTTAGTTAGACCAGCTGTCAGTTTACACTCTACTGCGTCGGAACCGTGGGGTTTACATGCAACAAATATTCCAAATATCTTTAAAAACAATAACGCTAAATTCAATCAAGCATGTCAACAGCAACGAAATTTTGTTCATACATCAGGAAACGACGCATGACAACCAGGACACCGTAAGGAAATTAATTCTCGCATCGTCACCGCGTTTTGATATTCCGACATTCGTGTTTAGACAGCTGCATCCGACGAGTTAGGTGAGTCTGTGTGATACGGAAATTGTCTAAGTACGGATGCGTATGTGGTATTCCGCACGTCTGTTTTGCGAAGCATCATCGTTTGAATTTAGTCTGTTCTCCATTCAAAAGTGAAGCTTTGGTCAGGTAACCCGTGTCAATATTTATTATCTATACAAATAATTTAAATTGGAGTGTCTGTTTGTAATATCAAAATAAACAAGAGTAATATCAGCAGAAAAGTCAAACCTACTATGTACGCACTTTGTCGAAAAATGGAACATTAGTCAAGATCGCCAAAAAGTTTCCAATTATAACCAAATACTATGAAATATAGATTAGCAATAGATTGCAAAAAAACCTATAATGAAAAAACAACCACTTGTACGATTTGTATGGAAAAATACGTTTGGTATATCGATTCGAATGGCAGAGTTAGGTTACTGAATATATTAAACTGTATGTTTGCTTTTTACTAAGTAAATTTGGATGTATACACTGTACATGTACCAAAGTAACATTTAAAAAAAATTTTGTCTGCCTCTTTAATTCGGCAAATCTTTGAAATGGCTGGACGTATTTTAACGAGACTTTCACTGGCAGACTGGTGATGTAACAGGGAGTAACTTAGGCTGGGGAAGGGTGTCAGTAAAAGTTGTTGTGTTTATAAGTATGGATGGATGTTTGTTACTCGTAAACTTTCACATAAAAACTACCGAATGGATTTTAATGAAACTTTACAATAATAATAGGATATACATAAGAATAAAGATATTGTGTGAATTGTCTAAAAAATAACAAAGTGTCAAGTAGAGAAAAAAACTGCCGATGAAATTAATTCCATCACCACGAGGGTAAAACCGCGGGGAGCAGCTAGTCCATAAATAAAGAGAGTCATTACTCGCCCCACTCATGATTGCCCGCGTCGTGTTGATCGGTTGGAGTGGACGAGTGGATGGCTCTTCCTATATTTGATTTGACGTTATTATACTGCTCTCATAATCAATGCGCTGCCCTATGAGGATATGAATAATAAATAGATATTCTTGTGAAGATTGATTTATAATACTATACAAATAAACTAGCGACCCGTCTAAATTTTTCAATGTTTCTCTTGTATTATACATATAAAGGTTCCTCTTGAATCACTCTATCTATTAAAAAACCGCATCAATATCCGTTGCGTAGATTTAAAGATTTAAGCATACATAGGGACGGACAGACGTAGCGATAGTGATGATAATGATGACCCGCTGCGGATTTGGGCCTCCTCCAACTATATGGTGGGTAATTAGCCTGCTGTGCACAGTGTGCAAATTTGGAGGAGGCGCAACTCAATTGTGGGCTGAAACGACGACTACTAATAGAAATATATTACTTATATCAATAAGTAGTAGTTAAACCTTTACCGTAGCCAATCAACTCCAGGTCTGGGGCTCGGAATTTACTATCTCGCATGATTTTTATCTGTACTCCACACGACCCATAAATCGCGTGAACTGTCACGTTCAGGGATGCTGGCTTTGTACATTATACGGCGCAAACTGCGGTGTCGTCCTTTATCTATTGTCGAGTTTAGTTATAAGTTGAAATTAATTAATTATTAACGTTGCTTTAGGCGCAAAGGTTTAATCATCCAGCAAGACGAGGTGGTATGTCTGGCAGGGGCCCGCGGCGCCTATTTCTTAACCCTGCGAATTTCTCTGTAAACTTTGCTATCGCAGTGTAGGATTTTTTAGTAATGTTCGCATTGATAGGCGATATTTTTTTTGTTGATAGTTTAGATATTCCGGGTAAATTGTGTAAAGTATGTAGCATGTTGGTAGGTATATTGCCAAACTTAAGTGGCAGTGGGCAGATCATATAACTCGCGGGACTGACGCTCGATGTAGCAGAAAAGTCCTCAAATGGCAATAGCCTCCCGGAAAGCGCAATGCTCGTGTTCCCACGCAGTGGATCCATGACCTGGTTAAGGTCACGCGAAAAAATATGGATGCAGGCGGTGCAGGACCGGACAAAGGCCTCCCCATTAAATGTATATGTCCGGCTAAACAAATTGTTTGTGGTCAATATGTGGGTATTACCACTGAAAACTTTAGCGGTCAATTTGTGGGTATTACCACTGAAAACTTATAACTGAACTGGTTTTTTTTTACGTTGGAAATCCTCATGGATACTTGACTCCGAGGCGCGGAAAGATGGTATAATTTAATTGCGCCTCAACCCACCCACTAAAACCAACGTTGTCCCTAAACATGGCCGGGTTTCACTCCCCATAATGGGGAGCATGCTCCGCGACCCTGATGGGGCATTGGCCTGCTTGTACAAGCGGGCCCCACGCTTTGATGGAGAGCTCTGGACGCTCCCCAACCCACTAAGAGGCAAGTGCGGGACATTGCCCCAACCAGGCGCTGGATGAACTGGCGCCCGATCCACGCGGTTGGGGCGACAGCCCTAGCCGCAACGCCTAGCCGCCCTCTACTGCAATCATCACGCAGTGTGTCGCGGTAGCTTAAAGGCTTTCGAGGCAGCTCTGAGGGGATTAACACCCACCACGACTCCGTGTGCCGGTCTTCGCCTGGCCTCTCCCCGTGGGCCCGCCCGGCATGGGTGACACTGAGCCAGTATGGCCCCAACAGATCCCAAAGGCACGCCAGCCCCTTCACCACAACAGGGTGGCAGCACGGTCCAGGGGGAAAATCTAACTGTGTATATACCGTATTTCTCTATATTTCTCAGGTATTGTAATTTAACAAAATATTGTTAAATCAATGACGAAATAAAGCTTCCTTATTCATAATTACAAAACAGATTTATCCAAAATTGCATAAATCTGTTTCTCAAATTAACATTTAAAAAAGTATGGAATGTCATAGCATTGTAAAAATGCACAGTTAAACTTCATGCAATAACAAACTTTAAACTTCATAACATCGGCACACCGCGCACGCACGCAAATTCAACGAACTTTTTAAATACTTTAACAACTGCGACAAAAGCTGTAAATAATTGTGAATTTTGCATCATGGACATAAGATACATATTCAAATAGTTTTGCAGTGATCAGTACACCCTTTTTTTCAGAATTGCCTTCATTTAACCTGCATGTAGACTGACACGAACTGCTCAAAATATAATAAAAAAAATATTTTACTGTTGAAATTAGCGAATGTACAAGCTTGGCACACGAATAGATTCAATACATAGTGCATAGACCTTGTTAGTCTAGGGGTTAGATGTGCCGCCTCACGGGTCCTCGGTTCAATTTCGTGGTCGGGCAAGTGTCTTTGTGTAAACCAACTCTTGCAATCATTCTAGTCAAACGACACCCCGTTTGTGTTCGTAAATGGCATGTGCGTAAACTGCCCCGCGATAAAATGACTAGTGTGAGATTTATTTATTTATTTATTACTTTTTTATAAATATAAAATACAAAACATAGCTATAAATCGAAACAAGTTTGTACATGTGGGCGACCTTATCGCTAACAAGCGATCTCTTCCTGGTAACCCTGCGGCGTACAAAGCATCTACGGCACCTGATCAAGTAGATCAGTAATAAACAACATACATAGACATAGTACACATATACTATATAATATATACATACATGCGCATACTTACATACACAATCATAGGATTAATTTAGAGTAAGAAAGTGAGATTTTAGCCTCTTCCTAATTATGTTTACGTTATCAGCGCGCCTAATTGATTCTGGTAAGGAGTTCCACTCGCAAATCTGTTTTCTTTACTAATATTACAAATAGAAAAGATTTGTATGTCTGTAACGAATTAACTCAAAAACTGCTGGACAGATTTAAAAAAATCTCACTTCTCAAAAATTTAACATTATGTTGGATGGCTTTAAGGTGTTTGTAACACCTTGTACAGATGTCCAAATATTTTGTACCTGACTTGCAAATATTTTGTCTCAACGAATCCGAACCTAGCAAATTTCTGCAAGCCAAAGGGTTAATGCATTCAAGAATAAACATTTACTGCAGGAGCGATAAAACTTGAGTAGGCACTAAACGTGGTTTTAGCTGGAAGTCGTACCTTAAATTCATTTGAATGTTGAATAAATAAATGTTATTGTTTGTGTTTATGACTGACATCTGCTTGCCCAGCGTTTTGTGCTATCTAGTGTTTAACAGAATTTGTTGTTGTACTCTATGGGGTGTTAATTGATATGTCCGTTAATATGTACCTGTACCGTAGTCACTTAAAAATATAGATAGATAGATAAAACACAAAAATACTACACATTGTACAAAGGACTAAATGCGATTTCTTACAGACAACCTTGGGATGGACATTATTTAGAACTTATACTACTACTAATGGGCTCCATCAGAAGGCTCAAGGTCACCCAAAGGGCAATGGAGAGGGCTTTGCTCGGAGTTTCCCTGCGAGATCGAATCAGAAATGAGGAGATACGCAGGAAAACCAGGGTAACCGACATAGCCCACCGGATTGCCAAACTTAAGCGGCAGTGGGCAGGGCACATAGCTCGCAGGACCGACGCCCGATGGGGCAGACAAGTCCTCGAGTGGCGACCGCGTTCCGGAAGGCGCAGTGCTGGTAGGCCTCCCACACGGTGGACCGACGACCTGGTTAAGGTCGCCGGAAAGCAGTGGATGCGGGCGGCCCAGGACCGGCCTTTGTGGAAATCCTTGGGGGAGGCCTATGTCCAGCAGTGGACGTCTTTTGGCTGAAATGATGATGATGATGATGACTACTACTAATATACACGGTGATTTTTTTCCCATTGTTTTCCCGCGGCAGATCGATTTGCTATTAGTAGTACTATCGATTGATAGCGATAAATTAAAAAAATAAAAGGTTTTTTTTTTCAAATATCAAAAAAAATATTACAGCAACTCGAAAGCCTGAGAAGCAATAGTAATTCACCAAACATAATATTAAAGTAGGTATCTACATACGAGATAACGGCGCCGACCACGGTGAAAGCCTCCCCTCCCTCACCACCCCCTATACCCGCTATAACCGCGCCGGGCGCCGCCTCAGTTAGTGGCGAATTGGCGACTGTCGTCGCACGCGCGTTATGTTTTCGTGCAGTGGCGTTTGAGTGCAAAAATGAATCGGCACTACAAATATTCTAACTTAGAGTACGTCGCTATGGTGCAACTGTACGCTCGGGCTGATTATGACTCCCACGCTGCCCAGCGGCTTTATGCGGAGCCGCAACACTTGGAGTCGCTCCGTCTTCGCGGGATTTTGAACCCCCAAGTCCCACAGGCCCGGACAATCGTAGCGGCAACACAGCGACTACTCGATCATGGACAGTTTGAGACACCAGCGCATGCACAGGGCAAATTCTTCGAACGGGATCCTCGCCGGAGTACGCGTATGGCTGCGGCTAGGTTTAACGTAACTTTTATGTGTAGTGTATCGGGAAGAACACGAAACGCGCGACGCGTTGATAACTGCGATAGTGGACGATTTTAATATCGTAAGAAGTGACAGAGACACTCTAGTGAAATTGAAAGACAATCAAATGAAACGTGCTCAATTGTGCATTCAACGAAATGGGTTGCACTTCGAACAATTACTTCGGTACCGGTGAGTGTAATTAATTACTTTGTAAATAGCAAAAATTCATAGTAGGTACGTAGGTTAGTTAATCAAAATCATTGTAAATAAGTTGATCCCAATTTTTTTAATACGCCGTAAATACTTCAATAATACAAATATTTTTTTGTATGATATTAAACTTGTTAGTAGTTTCGTATTTAGTTAGTTGAAGGTAAAAAGTATTGTTACGCCGCTAATGAGTGAATTCAAGAATCGCATTCCGTACCTACCGAAGGCTATGGCTCAGGGTTCCCAAAAGTACTGGGGAGTAAACAAAGGCTTTTGTTTCCCACGTTAGTTTCTTTTGTGTTGTTGTAACAATAGCGTCTGTTAAAATGCCGACACCTATTGTAGGTGTTTATTTTTATGATGTTTTTTTACATTTCACCGGCTGATTAGCGTGTGAAAGACTGTGTGGTAATGAAGTATTTATGACGGTCCTAAGCCCGTTAAAGTATGAAGGAAAAATTGCAAAACTTTTAGGTAATTAGGTTTTGTGTTGCGTTAACAAGCCCTCGTGCTACAGCTTACTACGGAAGGTATTAAGTATCAGCTGATAGCGCAATGAACCGCGCGTCGCTCGCGCCGCGCCCGCCGCGCGCTGCCCTGACTATTGGTAGGACGTCGCTTTCGAGTTTTGTTTTTCACAATTGTAAATCTGACATTTATTAATAATTAAATTATTTGTTGTTATAAATCGTTTGTACTACCGGGAGGAAATCATTTCCCTGCGGGAAAACATCCATTTCAATTTCACGGTGTATACTACCACTACTCAGCCCATAGACGACCCACTGTTGAGGCTGGTCTCCTCCTCACAAGGAGTGTAATTGGCCTCCTGTACCACGCTGGCCATATGGGTTCGCACAGGGTTTCATATCAAGTTTTCCTTCTTCTGCAGCTAGGTTACCGGCCCTGTCATTTCCTTCTGTCGGCGCCTACAGCATGTCGCGGGTTCGATTCCCGCACGGAAGAAATATTTGTACGACCTACATGTATTTGTTCCGGGTCTGGGTGTTTTCTATCTATAATATGTATGTATTTACAAAAATATATATATATAATATAAAAATTTGGGGGGTTTTGCGCCGGGGGGGGGGTGGGGTTGCGCGGAGGGTTGTTAAAAAACACAAACATAACACAAACATTAGGTTGCTTAGCTTGGGACGAGATGGCGTTGTGTGAAATGTCCAAGGACATTTATTTTATTAGAATAGGGTTTTACTGTTTATGGTTTATTCTAAATCCGTCAACCACACGGATACGGAAAAATATATGTAACAGCTTTGCTTACAAAAAAACTGAATAGAATTATTTATTTAAACTATGGGCACGTGAAGTCACGACGGACGTGTTGCTGCACAGTACGCTTTTTGTAATATAACCGCCTTTAAATTAAAGTTTGGTAATCTCTCTTTTAACGTTAGTTTTGTGTGTTTGTGAAAGCTTTATCTACGCTTACGTGTTTTGGTGTGTCGTGGTAAAATGGAATCGCCACAAATAGATCGTACACAATCTACACCAGACATATTTTCAACACCTGAAGACAGCGGTAATATAAATCGCAAACGTAAACTACCGGAGAATGAGATTTTAATAGCATTTAAAGATTTTCGCCGCCATATGGAAAGGAACCTATCAACTTTAAAAAATGAGCTCTCTAATGAAATTGGCAACGTGAGAAACGATATCTCGTCTTTGAAATCGGATTTGGCTAATTTTTCAACGCAATTGTCGAAAATTAAACAAGATGTCACAGGTCTACAGTCTAATCATCAGGCCCTCACCACACGCGTTGAAAAAGTAGACAGTAACATTGAAAATATTACTTTGGACATTACCTCTCTGCAATCTGCCAGCGAATACCAGTCGAGTCGTCATGATGACCTATCAAAACGTGTGGACGACTTAGAAGCTATAATAAGGAATTCTACATCAGACACTACTAACTTAACGGTTCTCCAGCACAAGATCGATAATTTGGAGCAGCAGGCTAGGCAAAATAATATAGAAATAAGCAACATCAACGAAAGAAGAGGTGAAAATCTGATCTCAATTTTTTCCGACATATGCATGTCTATTAACCAGAGTATCGACAGGAGAGATATAATTTCCATTCACAGAGTCCCTCACGCCCAGTCTCACAATAAACATCCAAAAAATATTATTGTGAAACTCTCGTCACGTATTTTGCGTGATAACATTTTGAGTGCCTACCGTCTAGCCCGCAAGAAAACTTATTCTTCGCAGACCACTAGCACGCCATTAGACAAAATAACATATTACCTTAATGAACACCTTACTTTAAATAATAAAATTCTTTTTCGGGATTGTCGTGAGGCTGCGGCAAAAAATAATTTTAGATATGTGTGGATCAAGAATGCCACAGTACTTGCCCGTGAGTCCGATAATTCGCCTATTATTGCCATCAAAACGCCCCAAGATATTGTTAAAATTAAATGCAGTCATACTTCTAAACCGCAATCCAATTCCCAGTAGGCATATAACTACCTACTTGCATTGTAATTTTATTTATTGTATGTGTCAGTTTAAGTCATTTCGTGCTATGTACCCATTTAAAAAACCCTACTCTGTCTGGTCCAATGAAAACCATTTCACTAAAATGGTAAAGTTCATATTCTATTACATACTAATCTTACTAATATTATAAACGTGAAAGTTTGTAAGTATGGATGGATGGATAGATATCCATCCATCCAGGATGGATGGATAGATGGATGGATGGATGGATGGATGTTTGTTACTCTTTCACGTAAAAACTACCGAATGGATTTTAATGAAACTTTACAATAATATTGCTTATACATCAGAATAACACATAGGCTACAAGTTATAAAGATATTATGTGAATTACAACAATATAAACAAGTCGAATTCAAAATTTCTAATTGTCAAATTTTCGGCCATATTAAACTATAGACAACATAACGTTTCGCGGTCAGTTGCGTTTTGTTAAAGTAGGTTTTATACGGACCCCCTCAACTGTGCTGCCACCTTGCTGTGGTGAGGGGGCTTGAGTGCCTCAATGATCCGTGGGGCCATACCGGCCAGGGCCTCCCATGCCGGGCGGGCCCACGGGGAGAGGTGAGACGAAGAGCGGCACCCAGCGTCGTGGCGGGTTGCGGCTCCGGGGACTCCTCTGTCCTCAGAGCTGCCTTGGGAGTCGTAAACCGCTGCGGCGCACCATGAGGTCCTCGGGTTGGCGCTCAACTTAGTTGGCCGTCAAACCGAGTCCTCACTCAACGTCCTCGGGTTGGCGCCGGCCGAGGGCTGACGCACCTCCTCTGCGAGGCCGTATGTCGCAGAAGGGGGCTGCGGGACGGATCGCCGGTGCGCTGCGGTAGATTGGGGCTGCGGGGACTTGGGTGGATGGGGACCCTGTCCCCAGTGTCTCGCTGCGAGCCCTGGACGGGGGCTCCGGGGACCTGGGTAGACGGTGGACCCTGTCCTAAGGGTTTCCCTGCGGGCCCTGACGGCTGCGGTGCGCCGGTGTCCTCTGGTTGGCGCCGGCCCGAGGGCTGACGGGCCTCCTTCTGCGGGGCCGATGTCGCAGAAGGGGGCAGCGGGGCGGGTCGCAAGGGAGGGAGCTCCGGGTGACCCGCGCCGCGGACGGAGGCGGGGGTGGAGGGGGGTTCGTGACGATGCGGGCCCCTTCTGCCCTCGCCTAGGAGGCCGGTGGTGGTTCGGGGGAGCCACCACCGACGAAAGCCTCGATGACTGAGGGCGTCCCAGTATACCGGGGCGCCCTCTCTGATAGTCGCTTGCCCGCGTTGCGGGCACCACGCCGGGGCGTCACAGTAGAATGCGTTTACGCGAACTTGTGGCGCCCCAAGCGCGTCGTGTGAGGGTATGCCGCTGGGGTTTTAGTGGGTAAACGACTCTTGGGTAGACGACCCTTGTCGGAGTCCCACATAATCACCGACCTTTCCCCCGGGGTGCGGTGGTATGCATAAAGCATTTCCCCAGCGAAAACAAAAAAAAAAAAAAAAAAAAAAAAAGGTTTTATACGGACGGGATAAAAATCTCAGGTATCCTATGTCCAACTTTGTTTTTGTTTTAAATATATATAATGCGGAACAAAGTTCGCCGGGTCAGCTAGTATTTAATAATAATTTTAAGCGAAAAATTGTGCGTCACACTTACATCACTTACATTGTTAAAAATTCTAATAAAATATCCTATTATTTGTACACACTTCAATCTGGCTAATAATACCAGCATATATTATCAAAATTGCAGGGGTATCCGAACAAAACTGCAAACACTTTATACTAACATACTTTCTAACTCCTTTGACTTGATTATTCTCTCTGAAACCTGGTTGTTTAGTGATATATCAGATAATGAATACATAGACGATAGGTATACTGTGTTTAGATGTGATCGTGATCGTGTCTCGACGGGCAAACGCGACGGGGGTGGTGTACTCATCGCTGTACGCCGCCAACTGAGGCCTGTGCGTGTAAATGTTATGCGCGCGCCGCTCGGGATCGAGCACGTCATCGTTTCATTACCTGCGCGTGACACTTCTAAGCGGCAAATTATTAGCGCTGCCTATGTCCCTCCCCGTGCGTCTGTCGATTCACTTAGCGAGCATTTGAATACATTACTGCCTTTGGCGAACGATCCTAGTACGCAGTCATTTTACATTTTTGGTGACTACAATCTCCCTGACATTACTTGGGTTAATCATGATACCGATCCTGCTGGATTTACTGGTAACTATAACACTGCCAAAAGCAAGATTCTAGTTGATTTTATGTCTTTAACTGATTGTTTACAATATAATTCATCTAAAAATTATTTGGGGCGTACTCTTGACCTTTTACTTGCCAATGCAACCTGCTCTCTAATTCCTTGTCCTACCTTACTCCTCGCAGATCCCCACCATCCTCCATTTGCAGTATACATCGAGCTTGATCATAAATTCATATCATTACCATCACAAATGACACCGCGTTATAACTATAACAAAGCAAACTATGATAACATTAACGCGGCGTTACGTGAAACTGACTGGCACAGTATACTCGAAAATAATAATGATGCTGATAGTGC
Organism: Clostera curtula; assembly: GCA_905475355.2. NCBI lineage: Eukaryota > Metazoa > Arthropoda > Insecta > Lepidoptera > Notodontidae > Clostera > Clostera curtula. The sequence continues at coordinate 13,169,678 of FR997806.1, read as the reverse complement.
CGTAAATAGTTTCTACGAACATATATATGCGATAATCAGGAAATATGTACCCATTACTAAACCGAAGTCTACTAAGTTTCCTAAATGGTTTAGCTCTTCACTTGTACATATTTCTAGAAATAAAGAACGCGCATGGAGGAAGTGGAAAATTTACGGAAATGTAAGTGATTATGAAAGTTTTTCAATACTTCGAGCGCGCTTCAAAACTGAATGTGATTTGTGTTATGCGAGATATATAAATATGGCTGAGGAGAATATACCTATCAATATTAAATATTTTTGGACGTATGTCAATGATCGTAAACGTTCCTCTAGTATCCCATCCAATATGCACTTCTTGCATAAAGAATCAAGTAACCCAGTTGAAATTTGTGAACTGTTTTCTAGTTACTTTAATTCAGTCTATGAACCCTCAACATTTGATCCGGATTTATGGAGACCTACTCATCACACTGCTAACAATAACATTAATATCACAAATATAATCTTGACCCGACATACTATCAAACTTTCACTGATTGCACTTGATATCTCAAAGGGTCCCGGCCCTGACGGTATACCTGTTAGGTTTTTTAAAGCCACCTCTGAAGCATTAAGTTTACCACTCTGCATATTGTTTAACCGTTGTCTTAGCGAGGGAGTTTTTCCAAACATATGGAAGCAAGCCTACATTATACCTATTCACAAAAATGGTGACAAGCACAATGTTGTGAATTATCGCCCTATTTCTATTTTATCCACCATGTCAAAACTTTTTGAAAAACTCGTGCATAACTCGATCTACTCAACTATTCATTCCATCATCATACCTGAACAACATGGTTTTGTCCAACGCAGATCTGCAATAAGTAACTTAGTCTTATATACCAACTCTTTATTTGAAAACATGGATCACAGACTGCAAACTGACGCTATCTATACGGATTTCCAAAAAGCTTTTGACAAGGTGGATCTCAAGCTATTGCTTGATAAAATAGCTTTTAATGGTATACGAGGCAACTTACTTCGATGGTTTGCGTCGTATGTTCATAACCGGACCCAAACCGTGGTAATTAATGGATTCAAATCTAATACCATCAACGTTACTTCTGGTGTAGCTCAGGGATCCGTAATGGGTCCGTTGCTGTTTGTTATTTTTATAAATGACATAAAAAGATGCTTTTCCCACTCCAAATTCCTCTTATACGCTGATGATCTCAAAATTTATAGACCTTGTCAGAGTCTTTATGACTGCGAGCTGCTCCAACAGGACCTTAATAATTTCTCGATCTACTGCTCACAAAATAAACTTCGTCTTAATGTCACAAAATGTTATTCTATAACTTTCACTAAAAATAAAAATATTCTTAACTATAATTATATAATTAACAATCAAAACATTAACAAAACGACTACGGTTCGAGATCTCGGCATTATACTCGACACTAAGCTCCATCTAGACCAACATATTCAAGCTATTACAGGCAGAGCGTATCGTATGTATGGCTTTATACGTCGTCTATCCCTTGAGTTCAAACGTCCTACCACTTTTCTCGTTCTATTTAACTCGCTTATTAGATCGCAATTAGAGTATGCAGTCCCTGTTTGGAATCCCCTGTACAATAAGTATGACGAAAGTTTGGAATCCATCCAACGTAAATACTTAAGAAGTGTGCAATGGAAGTGTTGTCGTGTACGATTACCGTATAATGAACTTTTAAATAAATATAGATTGTTAAGTATCGCATCCCGGCGTAAACTTCTTTCTGTCATGTTCTTGCATAAACTCTGTAACAATGACATAGACTGCGTGGAACTATGTAGCAAACTGTGTTACATTGTACCACGCACTGTGTACCGCCGTGGGGTGCGTGAGTATCAATTATTCTACACTGCCTCCTGTAGGACTAATGCTGGTATTCGGGCACCTCTTCGGCGTACACTTGCTGTTTATAATTCCGAGTTTTCCGAAGTTGACTTGTTTTCTAATTCTGCAGCACAATTCAAAAAGCAGATTATTAATATATTATTTAAGACTAAATCTAATTAACTGTAAATGTTATACTTTTTTCATTTCATTGTGGTTCATTATTGTTAATTATGTAGTATAATTCGTCTTAGATGTACGTGTAATGTAGCAGTCACATGTCGTCGTTTTATTTAATATGTGGATAATGTTGTTGGCCGTACGATAACTTAATATTAAGACTTGTTCTATTTACTACAATTTTTACATTATACATATTGTACGTTGCTGTTTTTTATCCCAAATAAAGTAAAAAAAAAAAAAAAAAAAAAAAGTCACCTAAAGTGAAAAAAATTAATTATCTCCCGAAACAGATGGATCCGGTCTGATGACCTTAAACGAAGAATCTGCTATCAGCATTATAAACCGCATCATAATCGGTTTATTCGTTTGGTAGGTACGACGCCACAGACAAACACTTTGAACTTAATTGAATCCAAATCGTTAAAAGGGTCAAGTGAAACCTTCTTTTAAGTATAAATATAAATATCCTTGGACATTTCACACAACGCCATCTCGTCCCAAGCTAAGCAACTTAATACTTGTGTTATGGTAACGAGATAGATGATAAACTACTTATATACATATTTTTTTTGTTGTAAATACATACCTATTATAGATAGAAAACACCCAGACCCGGAACAAATACTTGTAGGTCGTACAAATATTTATTCCGTGCGGGAATCGAACCCGTGACATGCTGCGCAGCAGTCGGTCGCTCAACCACTGCGCCAACCGTGTCGTCAAATATAAATGAATGTTTGTCTGTATGTCCTTTATAGAATAGCATTTTTTATCGTTTATCATCTATTTATCATCTTTATAGAATTGTTGTGCATGAACCCACGAAGGATTCCGAACAACAATAAAGTGTAATTTCTTTCATTCAAATTGGCGTAGGGCACAGCTAGTCACTATCACTACATAGTATAAAACAAAGTCGCATTCTTCTGTCCGTCCCTATGTATGCATAAATCTTTAAAACTACGCAACGGATTTTGAAGCGGTTTTTTTTAATAGATAGAGTAATTCAAGAGGAAGGTTTATATGTATAATATAATTGCACCCGTGCGAAGCCGGGGTGGGTCGCTATTTAAAAATAAAACACAATGACGCCTGTGTCGAAACTTAACATAAATCGCAGCTCGCTACAACCACCGACCATGTAAGCTCTGCTCATGAACTTGTCCGGATTAACTAATGGTTTGTGGTCAACCCCACTAATGCTCATATTTACTGGCGGTGTGTGTGACACCGTCCTAATTGCCTGCCAAACCTTAACTAATCTTCTGACCGTACCATCTGTATTTTGTGTCGTCAAATATAAATGAATGTTTGTCTGTATGTCCTTTATAGAATAGCATTTTTTATCGTTTATCATCTATTTATCATCTTTATAGAATTGTTGTGCATGAACCCACGAAGGATTCCGAACAACAATAAAGTGTAATTTCTTTCATTCAAATTGGCGTAGGGCACAGCTAGTCACTATCACTACATAGTATAAAACAAAGTCGCATTCTTCTGTCCGTCCCTATGTATGCATAAATCTTTAAAACTACGCAACGGATTTTGAAGCGGTTTTTTTTAATAGATAGAGTAATTCAAGAGGAAGGTTTATATGTATAATATAATTGCACCCGTGCGAAGCCGGGGTGGGTCGCTATTTAAAAATAAAACACAATGACGCCTGTGTCGAAACTTAACATAAATCGCAGCTCGCTACAACCACCGACCATGTAAGCTCTGCTCATGAACTTGTCCGGATTAACTAATGGTTTGTGGTCAACCCCACTAATGCTCATATTTACTGGCGGTGTGTGTGACACCGTCCTAATTGCCTGCCAAACCTTAACTAATCTTCTGACCGTACCATCTGTATTTTGTGTCATTGACACTATAGATATACTACTACATACAGGGTGTGACAAAAGCCCTATAGTTATAACGAAAGTATCGCCAGTACTATTGATACAGATAAAGTGCTCAACATTTAAGGAAAAAGCAACCATATTTCTAGAAATTTTGGAAAATTCGTACAATAAGCACAGAGAACCATTATGGAACTGAGTTTATTAAGCTTGCAGTATAATAATAACGATAGTTAACTAGTTTTTTTTTGTTGGATTCCGTGTGGTGACTGATTTAGAATACACAGTGTCACCACTTCACTCCATCCTGAGGGTGTCGTAGGAGCCGACAAAAGGAACTGACGAGGCCGAAAACCTAGCCACAAGAGAAGGAAAACTTGAAATGGAACTGTTTTAAAATCTTGAAATATAAGGAAGAAATCGATGCCTTGCAGACACCAGATTTTAATTACCAAAACGTATGTTATATTAACTATTTAACCTGTTATTTTTAAACCAGATGCTTGTCTCTGGATCCGAAAAGTTTTTTGTATTCTTCGTTACATAATTCTCTTGCAAAGACTTTTTTTAATTTAGTGGCCATATCACTATCACTACATAGTATAAAATGAAGTCGCTGTCGTCTGTCCGTCCCTATGTATGCTTAAATCTTTAAAACAACGCAACGGATTTTAAAGCGGTTTTTTTTTAATAGATAGATTGATTCAAGAGGAAGGTTTTTATGTATAATACATGCATAATTGTACCCGTACGAAGCCGGGGCGGGTCACTAGTTTTTTTATAAAAGAATAAAAAATTACATATTTCGTTATCACTGTTAGCTGATTTTGTCCGTGTGGTGACGGATTAAGAATAAGGGTGTCGAAGTAGTCGACAAAAGGAAATAGTAACGCCGAGAAAGTGGCCACAAGAGAAAGAAAATTTGATACGGAACCCTGTGCCCACCCGTATGGCGAGGCACAGTAGGCTAATTACTCTACCCGTGATGGGAGGAGGCCAAAATCACCAGTGAGTCATTTGTGGGCTGAGCCGACTCTAACCCACTGTTGGACATTAGCCTCCCCTGCGCGAAAGTACGCTGTACTCTAGCTTGATGCTTACTTTTCAGAATATTATAAAATACTTAACGTTACAGCCCATAAATGACCCACTACTGGGTCGGGGCTCCTCCAAATTCATGGAGGGAAATTAGCCTACTGTGCCACGCTGGCAAGACGGGTTGGCGCAGGGTTTGTATCAAGTTTTCCTTCTCTTGGGGCAAGGTGATCTGCCTCTTGCGTTCTTTTAGTCGCCTCTTAAGACACCCTAAAGACCGTATGGGTTGGTGACATTGTGTATTCTAAATCCGTTACCACACGGACTTACTAATACTTATAACTACTTACGAGCCGTTAATATTATAATAACCTATATTGAAGAACAAAGGTATCTAAGAGGAATTCAAATAGCACTATTTGACCTCCTGAGACGGATCGCCGTTGGTAAAAATTGAGGGCGCAAGAATTCTTCTCGAACATTCCCCAATGATCGTCGGCAATTACGGCCTTATCTTCTATGCGAATTTTCTGAGTCAGTTTAAATAGCTATCATTTTCCCTTGTGGGTTCTGAACAGTAGAGATGTTCAGGTTAGGACGAGTACACATCACTGCAAATCTTTTTAATTTGTAGAGTCCTCTTGCCCTCAACTACAATTTTATATTATACTTTCTATCTTATTAATCAATACTTTCTATATTATAAATCACTAGCTGACCCGGCGAACTTTGTTCCGCATTATAAATATTTAAAACAAAAAGAAAGTTGGACATAGGATACCTGAGATTTTTATCCCGTCCGTATAAAACCTACTTTAACAAAACGCAACTGACAGCGAAACGTTATGTTGTCTATAGTTTAATTTGGCCGAAAATTTGACAATTAGAAATTTTGAATTCGACTTGTTTATATTGTTGTAATTCACATAATATCTTTATAACTTGTAGCCAATGTGTTATTCTGATGTATAAGCTATATTATTGTAAAGTTTCATTAAAATCCATTCAGTAGTTTTTACGTGAAAGGGTAACAAACATCCATCCATCCATCCATCTATCCATCCATCCATCCATACTTACAAACTTTCACGTTTATAATATTAGTAAGATAATCTTAATAATCTATCTTAAAAAATCAGTAACATGCACGAATTTTACTGTTTACTGATCCACGCGGAAAATGGTAGGTATTAATTGGCGATAGCTGCTACACAGCCGTGTACATATTTTTTTTTAATATACTTATATATGTAACTATAATATATATATTTAAATAACTATTTATCGCTCATTATTAGTGTAACCGGAAATTATATTATATTTTCCACAGATGTGAATATGAATTTCTAGGATCTCTAACCTTCTCAATTTCGATGGAAGAGATTGGAGCTAAGAATAATAAGACCGCCCAATGAACGAGTGTTATTTTTTATACTTTGTATATACTATTTTTAGAGAAGATACAGAGTATAAAAATAAATAATATACTAAGTTTGAATGTTATAATAAGAACAGGTTATCTTCCAATTTAAGAGAGGAAACATAGCTGTCGATCTACACTGGCTTGATGCGTTCGCGCGTTGTGTTTCTTGCCACAAGAATATAAATCGATACGATCTTTAATACAATTGATGATAGTATAACGACTCAAATAGGTTGTACCTATATATATATTTAGTTTTAGTTTAAATATATACCGTTTTAATCGTTGATACAGCTAGGTTAATTATGTTAAGCTCCAATTGGCTGCGGATTTCTCTTCAAACATGGAATGGGACACCTAAAACAAAGCTTAATAACAGTCGGTTTATCGGTCTAAAACCAACGACTAGTACAACAGTGTTACAACATTTTCGGTCGTTTAAAAAGGTGTGTTATTATCCTTAATCTTCAAAAACGTAACAGTTGAACGCATTACGCTTATGGATGTTTGCCCTGCTCCCTTCAGTTGCCATTAGACACGCAGCTAAGGACCGAACACAGTAATCAACATTAAATACTGAATTTAAATGGCATATTGCGGAATGAAAACAGGTTAATTGATAAAGCTAATTGTAATTTTCCTCCCGGCACTCTTTTAAGGTTATGTACAAAAGGCCACTGTTAAAACAAATATATCTAAGCCTTGTGGACCGTCCAGTAATAACTGCAATACGGTCCTTGTTTTGCTGGAGCAAAAGCATCATCACCTCCACCACCAATCAGCCCATAGATTACCCAGTGCTGGGTCGAGTCTCCTCCAACATGGCGGATAGTTAGCCTGTGCCACGCTAGTCAAGCGGGTTGGCACTGAGTTTGTATGAAGTATTCCTTTTCTTGCGTCTGGGTTGTATGCCTCTTGCGCTCGTTTATTCGTCTCTTACGACACCCTCATGGTGGTATGGGTTGGTGTCATTGTGTATTCTTAAAGAATTGGTTCAGTAGTTTGGCAGTAAACTTGATATAAGTGATCAACAAAGATTTGTAAAACGTTTTACGTTTATTTGCACTAAAAATAGAAAAATATTTAATTCTGTTAACTAACTTCAAAATAGGATTTTCTATGTATAGTAGGTACTTATAGTCAAATTAATTAAGATTTAAAAATGAATAACATTAAAATACTTAAAAACACTAAAGGCTAGGAACAAACTAAACCTAAAACTTAAAAATAGAAATATTTATTTTTACTTATTTTTTATTAATTTTAGATTATTATTAATTAATTGTATTTAAAAAAATTAAAACTAACTTAAATAAAATTGATACCTACGTTAATTAGGATTTATGTATTCCTATTATAAGACGATTATTTTTAACTTTCTGGTTTCAATTTTGAGGACTGTTTACATTATTTGCTAAAAAATGTTTTGTTGGTGATAAATTTCCCGAAGACTATTTTTTATGCTTGCCATAGAGCATCCGACGACGGCCTCGACTTTTCGCTCTCATTCTAACAGAGAAACAAACAAGGCACGTATACCACTAACCAAAACCAAAACAAGAAAAAACCTCTAAAAGTAGTCGAAATTATGTACATGGTACTACATATTTTTATATTTCAGTTACCTCAGATACCTCCTGAACCTCCTTCAGATTAAAGCCTATACAGACAGCAGACTTTTTTTTTTCTTTCAAGTAACCACAACATTGAATCATTTGTTTATATCATTAATATAAGCTCAGTCAGTTGCCGGAATGTTGCTTGCAGTTTAAATCATTGTATTGCTGTAATATTGGAGCAGAAAAGTCCTCGAGTGGCGACCGCGTTCCGGAAGGCGCAGTGCTGGTAGGCCTCCCGGCGGACCGACGACCTGGTTAAGGTCGCCGGAAAGCAGGGATGCGGGCGGCCCAGGACCGGCCTTTGTGGAGATCCTTAGGAGAGGCCCATGTCCAGCATTGGACGTCTTGATGATGATGGCTGTAATATATGAACATTAGCTGATCCCGCTAACGTTGTTTTGCCAAATAATTAACCGCCCGCAACGCTCCCCCCCCCCCCCTTTGAAATTCCGTTCTTAGCTGACCTCTACTCGGTAAAAAGTATATTCCTACCAAATTTCAAGTCTGTAAGTCTACCAACAACCAACAAAAACTTTTATAAATAACGAAGTTATGCCATAACAAACATCAGTATAAGTAAAAAAACATACAATCAAATTAATTACCTCCCCTTTTTTAAAATCGATAAAATTAAAATAAAGTTCGGACATACCGTCGCCCGTCCGCAGTCGACACAGATTTTTCCCACCGCAGTGAATGCCGCTGAAATATTTAAATTCTCATTAGTGCTGCCCTCTAGTTAACAAGATACAGCTTGATATATAATTCTCTTTTTACTCCCGTAATTTGTTTTGTGTAAACGATTTAGACGATTAGGAGGGATTCGTTGTGCTATCTTCAATTTAAAAAAAAATGTTCACCTTTCGTACTTAACCATCTTGAAAAAGTACTACTACTACCCATGACCCACTGCTGAGTCGGACCTCCTCCAGTTACGCGGCGGGTAATTAGCCTACAGTGCCACGCTGGCCAGACGTATTGGCACGATTTTTGACGTGTGAGGGTATACCGCTGGGGCTTTAGTGGGTATACGAGTAGTTTCAGGAGTCCCACATAATCGCTGACCCTACCTCCGAGGGGAGCTAAAAAAGGGGTTCCATCTCTTACGACATTCTCAGGATGGAATGGGATGTTGGCACTATGTATTCTAAATCCGTCATCACACTAATACAGGTTAAAGTAAATATTTTTAATAATTATTTTTCGCTACACACATCACGTAATTGTCCTGATCCCAAACGTTTGACGCTCGAGAAATCGGCCCGCCTCGTCATCATCATTTCTAATAAATGACCCACTACTTGGTGTGGCCTCTTCAAAATTCACGGAGGGAGAGTTAACCTACAGTTCTTCGCTGGCAGGATGGATTGGCACAGGGTATGTATTGTAGCGACCGCATGCTACATACTTTACACAATTCACCCGAAAAATCTGAACTAATTGCATCAAGAATTATTGCCTATGCGATAATTACGAAAACATCCTACACCGCAATATCGTTATGTCAAGAGCAATTCGCAAGGTTATGATGTCGCCGACCAGGGCCGGATTTAGGGGTCCAGAGGCCTCGGGGCAACAAAGGAGTGGAGGCCCCCTTGCCCCAAATTATTTTCCAAATAAAATGAAAAAAAATTTCAGTAGAGTTTTTCAATAAAACTACTAAGTATTACTAGTTGAAATTTGAAAGATTTTTTTTTCCGAAGTCTATTGTGGAGGCCTCCTGCTTGTGGAGGCCCCGGGGCTTTCGCCCCGGTTGCCCTCCCCTAAATCCGGCCCTGTCGCCAACTACAACTATCGGGGGATAGGCGCTGCGACCCCTAGCCAGACATCACACCTCGTCTGGCTGGATGATCATCCCTTTGCGCCTAAAGTATCAAGTTTTCCATCTCTTGCAACTACGTGATCTGCCTTTTGCGTTCCTTTAGTCGTCTTTTACACCAAGGTAGTGTGGGTTGGTGACATTGTGTTTAATGGCGCCTGACGGTATCTATACTAAAACATATCTGGGTGTCATTTCTATCTATAATATGTATGTATTTACAAAAATATATATATATGTAAGTAGTTTATCATCCATCTCGTTACCATAACACAAGCATTAAGTTGCTTAACTTGGGACGAGATGGCGTTGTGTGAAATGTCCAAGGATATTTATTATTATTATTATATTCTAGAGAGGAAAAAAATTGTGTGTATGTTTGTAACGAGTAAACTCAAAAACTATATGACTGTTTTCAAAAATAGTTTCACCTTTAAAATGCCGTGCCATTATCAGCCTTAAGGAAATAACCGGTGCGAATCCCACGCCGGCGAAACCGCGCGTTTAAATTAGTGTCTCAATAAAAATAATATGAGAGAAAACAAGGTCAGTTATTAAAAAACACAGTCAACGCATTACGTTTCACCTTATAAGAGTATAACAATTTGACAAAATTACATCATTAAATAATTTTCCAGCTCTATAGACTTTAATCTGGCCTGTCCTCTTCGCAGTCATAAAGATAAATAAAAACTTGTACATAAAGAACAACCGTTAACCAAAACAACGGGACTAGTTCCCGAAATATCCCAAATGCTTTTTAAGTCCCAAACTCCGCAACGCTAATGAAAATTACAATACATTATGATATAGCATACAAAAATACATACAACCCTAAATTTTCACCTGTGTTACTAAAAATATATTTATTTAACCATCAGAATAATATCTTTCCAGGCAGCTAAAAATACTAAACAGAGATACACTCCGATAGCAATACATAATAGAAATTCAATTTATATTTATTATTATTGCGTAGGTTCCTTGGATTTCACGTAATACCTCCTAGGGCTGTAACTTATAAACAAGTTGAGTATAAAATATGTTTTGTTAACTAAACGAAAAAATATTTGAGAAGCGCTATAAAATAATTTTGAGTGTGAGTAAAGTTTTTATTAGTAATTCTACACCAGTATTTTTGACAATAATAAAAAATTAAAATACTGAAATACATTATAATTAGGTTTTTGTCATCGGGATTTGTATACATTATATCATGTACACAATCTGTTTAAAAGAAAAGGTGAATTTCGATTTATTTTGAAAAGTAATGTTTTATATGGCAATATCCATTTTGTCCCCTTCAAAGTAACCCCCCTCAGATATAATGCACTTATGCTAGCGCTTCTTCCTATCTTCGAAGCACTTCTGAAATGCGCTTTTCGGTATGGCCATCAGCTCGTTCTTCGATTTTGACTTTATCTCATTAATTGTGGCAAAGCGCTTACCTTTCACTGGTCTCCTCAGTTTTTGAAATAGGAAAAAATTGCAGGGAGTCAAATCTGGTGAAAAAGTAAGCTTGGATCGTCGTTGACGTCATTAAACAACTCCTGAGCGATAATAACCTTACTCAAAATTTAGCAATTTTGGAACAAACTTCGCTGCAACGCGTTTCATGCCCAAAACATTCGAGAAAATTGCATGGCATGAGCCAATTGAAATGCCAACATCCTCTGCAACGTCCCTAATAGTGATTCGACGATTTTCCAGAATATTTTTTTACTCCAGGACGCTCATCATCATCAACAACTTCTCGGCCTTCTGTAAAGCGTTTGTACCTCTTAGAAAGAATTTTTTGAGGCAAGTTAGACTCGCCGAATGCTACAGTCAACATCCCAAGTGCCTCGGAGCACTTTATTCCATTTTTAACGGAAAATTTTATACAAATTCTTTGATCCATTTTTTTTCAAAAGTCAAAAATCTAAGAACTCACAAAACGTGACTAACCTTTTCAGTTGTCAACAACAAACTACGTATCTAAATGGGCTGATAACGCAACATATGATTAACACATGTGTCACAACATAACAAAAAAAAATTCAATTATCTAATGTACACAGCCCGCGAAAATTCAAAATTCAGAGAGTTGAGTATATTGAGTATATACTCAACTCCAAATATCATTATGATTTGTTAGGCTTTCGCGATGATTACACATTGAAATTAAACACTTTTTAAAGGATTAATCACGTGTACATTATTTGATTCCCAAATTTTAGCTTTTATCACACCTGTTATCTTGTCTCTATCGCGACCACGACTACTGCAAAGCATTCGATACGTTGGGAATTAAATAATGTAATGTACACGGCATAGATCCATTAAAAGTGTTTAATTTCGATGTCCAAATATCATTATTATGTGGTCCAAATATCAGTCGTGTACTACTCCATATACAAGGGAGATAAGCCTGGAGATAAGTGAGCAAATCTGGCCCCAATAAGATTGGAAATAGATGAGGAAAAACATTGTAGACTATTTATATATGGGCTTATTAAATTTTCTTGACGCTTTCTCAATTATATCTCGGAACGAATACCACATGTTTGTTGGTAAACATTTAATCACGATATCGATTAGTGCGACATGCCCAATAAGGAAAAAAAATCAAGGCTTCTTCTATATTCGAGCGGATGTTTATTTATTCCGAACGAGTGCCCCCAGAAATAAGTCTGGATGGAGTTCCGTTCGCTACTGAATATACAAGGCACAGAGGTGTCACTTCAAAAAGCTTTTTTTTAAATAACAAAACTCCTGCACTAGGTATAACCTGTGTCGCAGGGGCAGTTTACAAACATGTAATTCACGAACACAAATGACACCCAGACTCAGAGCAAGTGCCTCTGGTTTAGACAAAGACACTTGCCCGACCCCGGAATCGAACCCGGGACCCGTTGATCCAAAGGCGGCATATCTAACCCTTCTTGTAACTGCCTTGTTGGTTAGATGCCTAGAGGTTAGACGTGCCGCTTTTAGATCACGGGTCGCGGTTCGATTCCCGGCCAGCGTTTTTGTGTAAACTAGAGGCACTTGCTCTGCGTCCGAGTCTCATTTGTGTTCGTGAATTTCATGTTTGCAAACTGTTCCTGTGATATAGGTTACACTAGCGCAGGGATTTAAAAAAAAAATACTGCTACTCTGCCCGCAGATGACGCACTGTTGAGTCGGGACTTCCCGCCTTTGGATCACGAATCATTGGATCCTGGATCCAAAGGCGACAGATCCAAGGTAACATTTATTTAATATACAAACAGAAAAACAAATATGAATAACATTATAATACTTAAAAACACTACAGACTAGGAACAAACTAAACTTAAAAATAGAAATACTTATTGTTGGAAAATAAAATTAAATATAAAATACTTCATCCAGACTGCTTCCCTTAGCGAGGGAAAAACCTTGCCCAAAAACCTGGCGACATTGCCTCGCTGTACGGCGAGGCTTATTCGCTGACCGAAGTATGCGCCAGCCTTCCGGTCACCCGTGTGTTCGACGAGTCTAGACGAAACAACGTTAAAAAAATGCTTTGTTTCGTCTCCCCATGAGCCTAACGTTTCAACCGCAAAAGGTAAAAATATATAATCACGAGTCAGTGACATATATTTTCGCCTCTTGCGAGTTTGCGCATCAGACGCCGCCGCACCCGCCGCTTCTGAAGTTGCATGTAAATGGGAAGGTGCCCGTGTGTCTATGCATGTTGCATCCCACACTAGACGCCTCCCACCTTTCCATGGAACTAACGTCAACCCATGAGGCCTCTTGCCATCATCTCGTGCAATACCATTCGGTTCTAAAAGAGCCGGCACGTTGATGGAGACCAGAGTCCGACGGACGAGATCATTCAGAGCAGCATGGCGCGACATGCGACCCGCACTACGCTGGCACGAAAGCCCATGGTGGCCTAGTCGATCTACCATCGCCAAGGTAGACCAATAAGTATGTTCCACAATATATTATTTAAACCGTGTAGAATACACAGTGTCAGCACCCCATTCAGCCTTAGGGTAGTCGTGAGGGCCGACAAAAGCAAATGGCAAGGACTATAACCTAGCCGCAATAGACGGAAAACTTGATACGGAACCGTGTGCTAATTAATCTGTCTGGCCAACGTGGCACATAGGCTAATTTCCCCCATGAATTTGGAGGAGGTCTGACTCAGTAGCGGGTCATTTAAGGGCTACAATGATGTTGTAGTAGAAATATAATAAAAAAATATCTTGTCTGTATATTTATTCTTTGAGCCAAAAAGCGTCGGCGGAAGATTAGTGTTTACCGAAACTCGCGAAGCCCAGGATTACGGTGGCCAACCGACGACATCTCTCAAATACATTAACTGCTCCAACCAATCTCATTTTTCAGTACTAGCAGCAAATAATATTAAAATTATTATTTTAAGACATGCCCGTGTAGTGAGGGATTTAGAATAAATAATGTGATTTAGAATACATCGTGTGATTTAGCATACATCGTGTAATTTAGAATACAACGTGTGATTTAGTATACATAGTGTGATTTAGAATACATAATGTGATTTGGAATACATCGTGTGATGTAGAATACATAGTGTGATTTAGAATACATAGTGTGATTTAGAATACATAATGTGATTTGTAATACATCGTGTGATTTAGAATACATAGCCGACAACTCTCGGCTCTTACGACACTCTCGTGATGAAATGGGGTGGTGACATTATATTCTCAATCCTTCACCACACAGAATGAACATGAATAGTTTACTTAAATGGTCTAGAAAGGTGAACAGAATTAGAATATCTGCTAAACTCCAGCCATCGTCTTCCATACAGTAGTAAATAAAATCAATCTCAACCATATTGGCTCCGCGTCTCGGAGACTTTCAATATTTCATATCGATCACTTGCCTGTCAAATGTTTGGCGGTCGCTCATATTTCATACAGTGGCTTCTGTGATGCATTGGACGATTTACTATGCTGCCTGTTTGCCAGCTCCAGTTAAATTTACATTTTACTATTCAAGACTCTAAATTCAAATAAACTCAAAACAAATTTTGTTACGAAACTCTACGTATTGAAATGAAACACTTTTTAGCTGATTTATCGTGCCTGTATTTTTTTATTGTGCATCATCACTATCACTATCACTACATATTATAAAACAAAGTCGCTGTCGTCTGTCCGTCCCTATGTATGCTTAAATCTTTAAAACCACGCAACGGATTTTGAAGCGGTTCTTGTAATAGATAGAGCGATCCAAGAGGAAGGTTTTTAAGTAGAATACATGCGTACTATTGTAGAGAAACACTGATAAATTTAGATGTTCATCATTGCACCCGTGCGAAGCCGGGGCGGGTCGCTAGTGACATTGTATAATTGCCGATGCTTCGAATGCTCTGCAGTAGTCGTGGTCACGGAGAGATATAACCCCCTTCAAAATTGTTTAATTTCAATGTATAAGCCATAAACATAATTAAAATCAACGTAAATAAAGTTTCTTTTGAGTATAATCGCTAGCTTCTCAAAATGTAATCTGCTAAATTTAAAAGTTCTTGTGCCCAAAGCGTATAGCCTACTGAGCCACGCTGGCCAGACCGGTTGGCACCGGCTGTCGTGTCAAGCTTTCCTTCTCTTGCGACTAGTTTATTGGCCTTATCATTTCCTTACCGGGTACCGACACTATGTCTACTAAATCCCTTACTACACGAAATAACAACCAGAATTTGATCCCTATTGTATACACCTCCTCCATCAGAAGGCTCAAAGTCACCCAAAGGGCAATGGAGAGGGCTATGCTCGAAGTTTCCCTGCGAGATCGAATCAGAAATGAGGAGATACGCAGGAAAACCAGGATCACCGACATATCCCACCGGATTGCCAAACTTAAGTGGCAGTGGGCAGGGCACATAGCTCGCAGGACCGACGTCCGATGGGGCAGAAAAGTCCTCGAGTGGCGACCGCGTTCCGGAAGGCGCAGTGCTGGTAGGCCTCCCACACGGTGGACCGACGACCTGGTTAAGATCGCCGGAAAGCAGTGGATGCGGGCGGCCCAGGACCGGCCTTTGTGGAAATCCTTGGGGGAGGCCTATGTCCAGCAGTGGACGTCTTTTGGCTGAAATGATGATGATGATGATGATGATGTATACACCTAGATAGTGTTAGAATACAGTATATGCTTTTTTCAAGGTCATGTGGTTCAGTTCCTGGCTACGAATTATGATATTTCACAAATCCAATGATATAGTTTTATTATACACTGAAATCGGTTCCAAGATTCCTTTGAGAGTTTGCAAAGTGGATAGGCAAACCCGACATTAGAATGAATAGCGATTCCAAAGGTGCTGCCACACTGGTGTTTAAAAATGTTTACAAACTGCAGGAAATGATCTCTTCAGGGTTCTGTTCGTTTTATTTTATTTTATTCCCAATGTTTCAGACACTGCAGTGTCCGTGATCGCGGGACGACTGGATGGCAGTTGTCGCTGCGGGCTTTTATTTACCTGCTAGACACTAATGAGCTCTCATTCTATTGGTGTCTCGCCGGTATATACAAGCGTTGGGAATTAATTAAAATAAAACGATCAGAACCGTGAAGAGATCATTTCCTGCAATGTGTAAAGATCGTCAAAACCTAAGACACCATAATGTTTACTAAATATTTTCTAACAATATTACATTTACTAACAAATGTTAGAAAATGTTGCATTCTGTTAGGGATTGCATTGATATACATATCAATGAGGGATTGTTAAATGCTTTAAGCCCTGGCCCAGCTCTCTTCCCACACCCTCAATTTTGTTCAGAAATGTTTACTAACATTATCTAACATGAAAATATTTTCTTACATTGTGATCGTAGGTATGTTTCTTAACAAATGTTTACTAATGTTTGTAAACATTTTTAAACAGCAGTGTGGCAGCACCTTAATGTAGGCCTTGGCCAACTACGGACACTTGAAAACTCTACCTCTATAATACAAATTCCCTTCAAATGTCTCGTTAAATTCTTGCTCCATCTTAAATTGGGCGTAATTGAAAATAGAGGGTCTTTGTTAACCATTCAATCATTCGCAAATACCGTTTTCATTAATACTAATTTGAACAGTCCGCCGGTACCGTGATTTCTGAAGACATATAGTCTTTAGGATATAGGCTATATTTATAGTCATATAGGGCAATGGAGAGGGCTATGCTCAGAGTTCCCTGCGAGATCGAATCAGAAATGAGGAGATACGCAGGAAAACCAGGGTCACCGACATAGCCCACCGGATTGCCAAACTTAAGTGGCAGTGGGCAGGGCACATAGCTCGCAGGACCGACGCCCGATGGGGCAGAAAAGTCCTCGAGTGGCGACCGCGTTCCGGAAGGCGCAGTGCTGGTAGGCCTCCCACACGGTGGACCGACGACCTGGTTAAGGTCGCCGGAAAGCAGTGGATGCGGGCGGCCCAGGACCGGCTTTTGTGGAGATCCTTGGGGGAGGCCTATGTCCAGCAGTGGACGTCTTTTGGCTGAAATGATGAAAAGTCTTTCGTAAATCAAGACTGCAATCATATATTTTATCTACTAATACACAGCCCGTGAATGACCCACTGCTGTGTCGGGCGTCCTTTCATTACAGGGAGGGTAATTAGACTACTGTGCCATGCGGACCAGACGGGTTGGCACAGGGTTTCATTTCAACTATACCTTCTCTTGCGCCTAGATTTCGGCCTTGTCCTATCCTTTTGTCGGCTCTTACGACACCCTCAGAATGGAATGGGGCGGTGACACTATGTCTTCTAAATTCATACCATTGCCATTGCCATATGTAAATATAATCTGTAAACGTGACATAATTGAAAAACAAAACAATGTTCTAGTTCTTCTGCTTTTGTTGTTTTTTTTTTCTCAAAATATAACATTTTATTTATACACATTTAATTGTATTTCTGCTCTTTGTATTCGTTGGCTTTGTTTTCTAAAGACAAAGGCGCAACTTGGAGCCGTCTAACAAACATCCTACCTTTGTAGGTGAAATACAAAGAGCACCCATATCCAATGCAAGCCACCTTAAGTGAAAACTCGTGGCTCAGGAATCAAACTCTCAACTTCTCAATCCATAGGCAGAGAAACACTGCCTCTGCATTAAGAAGATACTATACATTTCGTAATCAAATATTCTTTATTAACACTAGCAGACTTGGCCATGTGTTGCTGTGGCTAAGCTTTCTGTTATTACAGAAATAAATGTAATATACTTTGTTTATTACATTTAACATTAACACACATTAATTTTACTTTTAACACAGCGACATCTTTTGAATACTTACTCAATCCAGTCAACAGATATCGCCATCAGTTAGAATCGTTTGGAGCTAACATAGGTATAATATAATTGTGACTATCAAATAATAGACAAACAAATAATTTGCAATAAAATAATATTGCGACTATAAATTGAGATAAAAGCTGTCATCTTCATATATATATAATTCTCGTGTCACCATGTTCGTTCCCATACTCCTGCGAAACGGCTTGACCGATTCTCGTGAAATTTTGTGAGCATATTTAGTCTGAGAATCGGCTACTATCTATTTTTCATCCCCCTAAATTTTAAGGGGGGGTCCACACCAAAAATAATTGTTTATTTTATTCCCACGACCACGGACACTGCAAAGTGTCTGAAACGTTGGGAATAAAATAAAATAAAACGATCATAACCGAGAACAGATCATTTTCTCTTTCTTAAAAATTGTGTCATATATTGTTACATTACACCATTTAAAATAAACTCCGATTCAACTAGAAAAGTGGTTACACTTTAAACTGGTGATCGATTGGTTAACCACGTCAAACCTATAACTCTGCGGATGAAAACAGATCAAGCATTTTAGAGCTGCCAATAAAATAGAGGCATTACTAAATTCTCTTTGAGAACTGCACTCCGCAAGCCAATCACAGTTTGGCAAAGGCTAGATTATTACATTCTGCCTAGTTCAGATATTCGGGTTTAACGGAACAAACCTGGTTCGCTCCACTGCACTAGTAGATTTTTGTGTGGAACTCCCAAAAGCGGCTGGCGAATTTGGATGACTAGATCGTAATGTAGTTAGTTGATTGAAAGTCTCTTGCTGTTTTACCCACGACAAGAAAGATTTTGTCATTTCTTCTCGGTTGGTGCCGCGTTCCGACCTGGTAGTAGCGTTATAAAAATTATGTATACCTAATTCAAATTCAAATCATTTATTTTGTGTGGGTCACGATGGACACTTACAAATAGTCAACACATTGTCATATTATACAATAAAAAAATCGACCGTCTACCACCAGTTCGGACCACTGCTGAGAAGAACTGGCAAGAAACTCAGAGGGCTTGTCATTTTTTTTTCCATTGCGGTCCTATTTGACTAGTAACATAAATAAAGAACATAAAAAATACACTGACACTGAACAGCCTAGTCCCAAGCAGCTGGGTCGTTTAAATAATCAGCAATGCGGTAATATGCTTTTTTAATACAGTTGCTCAAAAAGTGGCATATTACAGGGACGTATAGCGTTCGGGAAGTGGGCTATTACACACGCGTGCTTTTTCTTTACCATTCCCGCACTAGTGCGTTTTCTTTCCCAACTGTCAAAATAATGTCTATTATAAGGAAAAACCAACCATGAAGTTTTTACTAAAAAAAATCATAGAAGTTTTTATGATTCATGCAAATACGTATATTTCTAAAAAGAAACTACGTACTAATTTGTTTCAATATCAGATTTAATGATTTGATTGAATGTGTTTTATTTCATCTAATTAATAGTATATTTCAATACAAGTGCGGAAAGGCTGTCATTACAACGAGTTCCGACAAATGTCTACCCGAGCCGAGGCGCAGCCGAAGGCGAGGGTTGACAGTCGGAACAAGTTGCAATGACGGTTCCGCACGTGTACTGAACGACTATTTTTAATACAGTTGCGAAAAAATGAAGCAATTTAATAAAATAATAAAAACACAATAAACTCAACTAACTAATCATTTCTGAAAAATGGCGCCGACCGTAGAATATAAGCAGGTTTTTTTTTCTTCACCCATTCTGATAGGCAAAAGGAACAATGCCCATACAGCCAAGTCTTCAGTAGAATTTTTTTATTGATATGAAATGAAATTTAATTAGATGAAATAAAACACATTCAATCAAATCATTAAATCTGATATTGAAACAAATTAGTACGTAGTTTCTTTTTAGAAATATACGTATTTGCATGAATCATAAAAACTTCTATGATTTTTTTTAGTAAAAACTTCATGGTTGGTTTTTCCTTATAATAGACATTATTTTGACAGTTGGGAAAGAAAACGCACTAGTGCGGGAATGGTAAAGAAAAAGCACGCGTGTGTAATAGCCCACTTCCCGAACGCTATACGTCCCTGTAATATGCCACTTTTTGAGCAACTGTATTAAAAATTTCATTTCATATCAATAAAAAAATTCTACTGAAGACTTGGCTGTATGGGCATTGTTCCTTTTGCCTATCAGAATGGGTGAAGAAAAAAAAACCTGCTTATATTCTACGGTCGGCGCCATTTTTCAGAAATGATTAGTTAGTTGAGTTTATTGTGTTTATAATATTTTATTAAATTGCTTCATTTTTTCGCAACTGTATTAAAAATAGTCGTTCAGTACACGTGCGGAACCGTCATTGCAACTTGTTCCGACTGTCAACCCTCGCCTTCGGCTGCGCCTCGGCTCTGGTAGACATTTGTCGGAACTCGTTGTAATGACAGCCTTTCCGCACTTGTAATGAAATATACTATTTTTTGTGCCTACGATTGTGAACTCCATAATTGGTTTTTACACTTTTAGGCGCAAATGGATGATCATCCAGCTAGACGAGGTGTAATGTCTGGCTAGGGGTCGCAGCGCCTATCCCCTGATAGTTGTAGTCGGGGATTTCTTAACTATGCGAATTGCTCTTGAAATTTCGCCATCACGGTGTAGGACTTTTTTTGGTAATTCTCGCAGATGTAGGCGACATTTCTTGATGCAATTAGTTCAGATTTTTCGGGTAAACTGTGTAAAGAATGTAGCATGTGGTGCTACAAACTAAAGTATTTTACTATTCTATTCATTGATCGGCAAATATAACTTTGAGTAGTGCGATATAGTTCCTGAATGATAAAACTAAATTTAATTCGTTTTTTTTTATTTGATACTTGTGTTACTCGAAATCAAGAACGACCTGTTTCGAAAGAGTTTTGTTTTAAGGAAACCAACAAATTGTATGCTTTATTAATTGTTTGTTGTTAAAATACAATAATTGTACAATAGAGTACAGTCTGCTTAATGCTGTATTTACATAATCGAGTCCCATATGCAGTCGATACACGAAGTTGATAAGGTGAACCTAAGATAGCCTTTTAAATAAAAATGTTGACCCACTTCAAAGGAGACGAAATAACTACAAAAAACAATTTGAAGTCGGTGCCCACTTAAACAGACACCGACGTTAATTAGGATATAATATAAACTGAAGTGCCCGACTCGAATACTGGTATCGTCGCAATAACACATTTTTTTATGTTACAAACCTTTTTGATGTCTTATTTCAAATTATCTGCCAGTCTCCGAATTTTTATTTGTTTACAAATGACGGAGTTAAGCATACAACCGAATAGAAACGCCCTCAGTTTTAAAGTCGGTTAAAAATTACAAAGTCGGTTAGATTTTAGAAACACGTGCCACAATACGTAGGTAGGTGTTTGTAATTTGCGTTTCAATATGACACCAAATGTGGAGATGGAGGGAGATAATGTAATTGCTTGCGGGGAAGCGTAGCCGAGATTATAGATTACATTCAATTAGCTGATGACTTCGAAATTCGTTGTACTTTCCCGGGATTGCGTATACCCTCAAGGTATATACGCGGTTCCACAGAATACAGCCCATCAATATGTCGTTATAAGCTGAAGACAGGGCGCTATGGCGCTCTTTATGGGAGGCCTATGTCCAGCAGTGGACTACTGTGGGCTGGTGATGATGATGAATATGTCGTTATCTCCAAGATATATATGGACATAGGCCGTTTGTCCACCGCCCGCCGTCACCGAGAACGAGATTATTTCGGGCCGTGTTTAAGATGACGTGACGGCGATCGTTTGTCCACCACGCCACGGTAATATTATCATTATGCTTACGTACCGCGCGGCTGTAGGCGTTTATTTCAAGGACACGGCCGAGTCACACTACTGTTTAAGATAATATTACCGTGGCCACGCCGCGCCGCCGATATATCGGTGGTTCAGTTAAAACAAAAACCGGGCGATCGGCGCGGTGCGACGGTAGTGGACAAGAACAAACGTGTTTTGTATTGCCGGCACATCGGCCCGTCATAAAACCGTGCCGAGTTCTAGCGGGCACGCCGAACTACTCGAAACATCGGCGGCCGAGATGATGGCTCTCGGGTGACGGGCGTGCGGTGGACACGTGACCATAAATGTATGTATCACTAACTCGGTGCCGTCATCTGGCCATCTCGTTCTCGGTGTCGGCGGCGGTGGACAAACGGCCATAGGGAGGGTACAACTACTACTGCGTGTGGTGAAGGATTTAGAATACACAATGTCCCCAACCCACACCGTCTTTATAATGTCGTAAGGGGCGACTAAAAGAACGCAAGAGGCAGATCACGTAGCCCCAAGAGAAGGAAAACTCGATACAAACTCTATGCCAACCCGTCTTGCCAGCGTGGCACAGTAGGCTAATTTCCCTCCATGAATTTGGATGAGGCCTGACCCAGTAGTGAGTCATTTATGACCCAATGCTGGGTTGGGCCTCCTTCCACTACACGGAGGGTAATTACCCTACTGTGCCACGCTGGCCAGAGGGATTGCCAAAGGGTTTCGAAGCAAGTTTTCCTTCTCCTGCGGCTAGGGTTTCGGCCTTGTCATTTCCTTTTGGTGGCTCTTACACCCTGAAGATGGAATAGGGTGGTGATACGATGATTTTTGTAAATCCATTACCACGCGGATGAATTATATTATAGATACGGCTAATAATATAGAACCAAGATAAGAACGTCGTTTAACAAAACTTCGATTTATTCAAAGCAGATTTGAAAAGTTTCGCCGATTTATTATCATTTCATCGGTAAGTGTCTAACATCTGTACGATGTCGAATAAAATACGAGACGCCGTCATTCTGATAAACGAATCTTCAACCGAACGTCTGAATTTGTTCACCCTAAGAATTGTTTTAAATATAATTCAATTATCGAGTAAGTTGACTGCTCTAGAATACACGATGTTATCACTACATCGAAGAAAATAAAATCTGTTGAGCGTCTTTCGGAACCAAATAAATCATCTTAGTTACGCAATCTGGTTAATATTTGTATCTGTTATATATTTAAATGCCGCGTGCCAGTGGCAGTATGTAAAACCTATGGCGCAGTACCAAGCTCCGCATCCGCGTACATGCGGAGTTTGGTACTGCGCCTCGCACGCGGCTCGTGGTGAAGAATCCTTCCAGCTTTTTTATACCAATAGAATGGCGGTCAAATCCACTTTTTAAAATGAAATTATCTTTCTGAGCCAAGCCGGCAAGGTGGGTTGCCCTGTGGTTTGTGTCAATTTTTCTTCTCTTGCAGCAAGATGGTCTTGCTTTCCTTTAATCGCTTCCTACAATATCCTTGGGTTGGTGACATTCTATTTGCTTTTTGTAAACAAGACCAATAATTTTAAAAAAAGCAACTACAGAGTTTCTTGCCGGCTCTCCTCTGTAGAGCAGCCTTCCGAACCGGTGGTAGTTTCGGCATGAATGTGAGTGAAGGCAGGGATTGTGAGCGATCAGGGGAGATGGAGGGATTGTAGGAGTGCAGAGTTGTGTGTGAAAGGTGTGAATGTAGATATGACGACTGAGAGGTGTGTGTGGAGACTACCACCTAGTGTGGGACAGGGGATGATAATAGTGTTTATAAATATGACGATTTATAAGAGTTTTGTGATGAAACCTACGTAAATAAAGTTCCTTTTGAGTTTGAGTTTGAATTGTGTATTCTAAATACGTGAATTCTCATAAATATTAGATTTTATTAATATAATAATAATAATGAAGCTTTATTTAAATTCTAATTATTAAAATTACATTGGAAACTTGTTATTCTATAATACCTACACTTAGATGAATATATATTTTTTTTAATTATAAATTCTATAATGTAATTAGATTTTATCAATATCAGACATAAAAGAAATACAATAGGGCCCTTAAATTCCTTATTCGCATAAGAACTCGTTGGATGATAACAATTTATAAACCGTTTACAAATATTACCCAGTTTTTCCGCAAAAAATGTTACAGTAGCAGAAAATATTGTATTTATTTTATTACAGCTATTGATTCATGTATTATATTGGCAATGAAACTGGGCTTCTGCCATTTATACAACGATAACTAACAAAATATTCGACGATAATTCGAAGATTAAAAAAGCCATGTAATAAAAACGGTTACCATACAGAGCGTTTTAAATGCTTGAATAAAAACGTTGAAAAACGTGTTATTAAAAATGTGCAAAGAATATTTTACAAATAATATAGGTTTAGTTTTACTTGTATCCCATGGTATACTGTGGATAATGTTAAGTATGATTCGTTTTATTTTAAACTAGCAACCCGCCCCGACTTCGCACGGATGAACAACCAAATTGATCAGTGTTTCTCTACAATATTATGCATGTAATAGACATATAAACATTCCTCTTGAATCACTCTATCCATTTAAAAAAAACCGCTTCAAAAACCGTTGCGTAGTTTAAAGATTTAAGCATACATAGGGACGGACAGACGACAGCGACTTTGTTTTATACTATGTAGTGATAGTGATAAATATCATTTAATTTGATTTTTTACTTAAAGATACGACATCTTTGCAATAGATATAACCTGTATTGTTGAGGCTCCTTCATCATCATCATCATTTCAGCCAAAAGATGTCCACTGCTGGACATAGGCCTCCCCCAAGGATTTCCACAAATGCCGGTCCTGGGCCGCCCGCATCCACTGCTTTCCGGCGACCTTAACCAGGTCGTGGGAGGCCTACCAGCACTGCGCCTTCCGGAACGCGGTCACCACTCGAGGACTTTTCTGCCCCATCGGACGTCGGTCCTGCGAGCTATGTGCCCTCAACTGACACTTAAGTTGAGACTCATGTAATTAAACGCATGTAATTATATAAATGCGTGGTCTTAAGTATAAATATATCTCTACTCAACCTGTAAAAGACCCACTGCCGAGTTACATTGAGATAGGCAACGCATCCTCATTGCTGCCGGTGTTTTCAAACGTTCCCAGAAGGCTGGCGGCAATACAATCATTTATAGCTATCGTGTCTGCTAAAAAGCATACAATTCATAAAAATAACTAGTCTATGCCTGGGCCAGTCACTTTATATGTCCTAAATACTAGCATGTTACAACTTCCAAAAGTTTCGGACCAAAACGTGCTGAGTCGGAATAAACTTTGCGCCTGAACTCAGTAGGCGGAACTATAAATACACAACTTCACTAAGCTGGAAGAAGATTCCTCATGTGGAGGCAAACTTTTCGTTCATGAATTTATTGTGGAGGCAACTAAACAAGTAGAGCGAGATGCTGTTCACATAAAGTTCATGCGTAGTTTGCGTACAGCGAAGAATACTGTCGGTTCAGGATATATATTATCCGTGCAGTGTTAACAACCCATTCTATCCTGAGCGTATCTTATGAGCCGACAAAGGGAAATAACAAGGCTGATAGCCTAGCTAAGAAAACTTGATAAGAAACCCTTTTTTTTTACGTTGGAAATCCTCATGGATTCCCGGCCGCTAAACGCCAGCCGGCTTATGTGGGACCCCGAGGCGCGAGGAGATGTAATGGCGCCCCAACCTACCCACTAAAACTAACGGTGTCCCTTAACTGCCCGAGAAAGGGCCACGAGTTTCACTCCACCCGATAGGGGAGCATGCTCCATGACCCTGATGGGGCCTTGGCCCGTTTGTACAAGCAGGCCCCACGCTTTTATGGGGAGCTCTGGACGCTCCCCAACCCACCGACAGGCACGTGCGGGACATTGCACGTGCCTGCCTACATTCTCGCTTCGTGCGCGCCCTGCGTCCAAGCTTGTGAAATGCTCCTTTCATGTTACATTGCATGCTACATTTCGCAAATCTGTACACGGCTTAAGACACTATGTATTTATATTGGAGGTTATGAAAAAATTACCACGCCTGACATTTGAAGGAGATACTTCATTCAACTTCTCAACGCCATACTTAAATTCCCGAAGTTTTTCCCCATTATGATTGGAAAGATATTAGAAACCCTTCTGGCGCAAAAAATGCAAATTACTTCGTCACAGCGTTTTGTGCTACAGAGTTTCCGTTTAAGAAAGTTAGATCTTATTGCGACGGAAAATTACTTGAATGGGTAGAAATAATTTCTGTTTTCGAGTTATATTGACTAATAAATCATCATCATTACCTGATTGATGACCCACTATTGAGTTTCTCCTTCAATTTGATGGAAGACAAGACATGAAAACCGACTTTACAAACAATAATCTAAAAAGCGAAATATAACCAAACCCAAACCAACCAACCCACACTATCCTGAGAGTGTCGTAAGAGGCGACTAAAGGAGCGTAAGAGACAGATCACCTAGCCGTATGAGAAGGAAAACTTGATAAAAAGTTGATGTGAATGATGTATTGTAAATAAGAGAAACCGACATTAATTTGCACCTACATGCTAATTATACCCAATGCGTCAGTGTGGTGACGGATTTAGAATACATAGTGTCACCACCCCATTCCTTCCTGAGGGTGTCGTAAGATACGGCAAAAGGAAATGACAAGGGCTATAACCTAACCGCAAGAGAAGGAAAACTTGATACGAAACCCTTTTTTTTGGAGCCGACAAAAGTACGATAACCTAGCCGCAAGAGAAGGAAAAATTCGATACGATACCGTGTGCCAAGTTGCGTGGCACAGTAGGCTAATTTCCCACCATGAATTTGGAGGAGGTCCGACTCAATGGGGGGTAATTTTATTTTTATTTTATGGTTTTTTCTAATCTATTCTATTCTAAATTCAAAACGCAATGCTGTTGACAGGTGAATGATAATTTTCCCTCGACTGTGCTGCCACCTTGCTGTGGTGAGGGGGCTTGAGTGCCTCAATGATCCGTGGGGCCATACCGGCCAGGGCCTCCCATGCCGGGCGGGCCCACGGGGAGAGGTGAGACAAGAGCGGCACCCAGATTCGTGACGATGCGGGCCCCTTCTGCCCTCGCCTAGGAGGCCGGTGGTGGTTCGGGGGAGCCACCACCGACGAAAGCCTCGATGACTGAGGGCGTCCCAGTATACCGGGGCGCCCTCTCTGATGGTCGCTTGCCCGCGTTGCGGGCACCACGCCGGGGCGTCACAGTAGAATGCGTTTACGCGAACTTGTGGCGCCCCAAGCGCGTCGTGTGAGGGTATGCCGCTGGGGTTTTAGTGGGTAAACGACGCTTGGGTAGACGACCCTTGTCGGAGTCCCACATAATCACCGACCTTTCCCCCGGGGTGCGGTGGTATGCATAAAGCATTTCACCAGCGAAACCAAAAAAAAAAAAAAAAAAAAGGTGAATGATAATTGAATTACTTCAGGCTTCTCCTGATTGAGCTCAAGGGTGCTTCCAGTATGGCTGCTCAATTCAGTGGGTGGTTATCCACTTTGCTCATATTGCGTTATATTGTCCGTGTTTGTATATATTAATGTGTGAATATAATATTCGGAGTATGAAAATATTTGGAGTATGAAATTTCCCACACCTATAGTTTATTATAGAGAATGTGTGCGAAATGCTAATTTAAAAAAATATGCAATAAAATTATCAATAAAAATTACATTACACACACTACCATGTATTTGACATACATAGGCACATATACGCTTTTGTTCATTGTCGAAACCAGTGGCCAAATTGAGAATATATCTATATCACTATCACTACATAGTATAAAACAAAGTCGCATTCTTCTGTCCGTCCCTATGTATGGATAAATCTTTAAAACTACGCAACGGATTTTGAAGCGGTTTTTTTTAATAGATAGAGTGATTCAAGGGGAAGGTTTATATGTATAACCCACCCCCGCTAAGCACGGGCGAAGCCGGGGCGGGCCACTAGTATTATATAAACAACTATAATTTAAATAAAATATGGTCGAATTTCTACCAATAGGCGGCCACTAGTTATATTTATTCTCTCGCTCGTTGCCTCACATTATTAGCACTGACAAATACCAATAATATGTAATCTAAATATTATTTCTTGTCTAGCGTGGGCAAAAAAAAACAGGCATGATAGGGAAACATCAAAGTATCGAATAATTCATCTATACGAATAAATAAAATTGGAGTGTCTGTTTATAATATTAAATTAACCGCCTTTTAATAAGTGCGTTTGGTTAGATACACAGTACCTACGTATACCAAAACATAAGTTTTTACTATTTTCGTCTATCTGTCTGTTTATTTCAGCTGGACCGATTTTGACGGAACTTTCACTGGCAGATAACTGATGTAACAAAGAGTAACTTAGGCTTGTTTTATTGACAGTCCCCTCGCTTTTCAAGAGACCATCGTTACCGAGTATTCCACATTGTTAAAAAGTTATTTAAAAAAAATCCAATTTAAACGGTACAATGTGGACATCACTACATAGTATAAAACAAAGTCGCATTCTCCTGTCCGTCCCTATGTATGCATAAATTTTTAAAACTACGCAACGGATTTTGAAGCGGTTTTTTTTAATAGATAGAGTGATTCAAGGGGAAGCTTTATATGTATAACCCACCCCCGCTTTGCACGGGCGAAGCCGGGGCGTGCCACTAGTGTTTTATAAGAAAACAAAACACTATAGTTTCATAAACACACGTATTACTTAAACATGTTTCTGTACGACGAAGCTTTATGGAAAAATTAAACAAACCCCCGACACAATTATCCTTTACAAAGTAAAAAATAAAAAAATACATCGCGTTGGGGGACCGCTCTTACTTATTTATTACCTGACCCCGGTAGAATCATATTTATTTAACAACAAATACAATAATAATTTATAGTTAGACCTATGGTATCACACATCCTATCTGTAATAAATAATTAACTCTATTTTTTTATAAGATATAGCCTGTGTCGATGTATTAGCTAAAATATATTAATGTAAAGTTTCATCAAAATCCATTCAGTTGAAAGAGTAACAAACATACTCGAAAAAATTTCACGTTTATAATATTAATAGGATAACATTAGGTAGTGTGATACTTCATACGTATATACACACTTCTTTCCTCAGATTACTATACCCCAGGGAACACTGACATTATTATATTTCTACTTCAAATGTTCCCTGAAAGGTCTATAATAAGCCAAAGGCCACGTACTTGACAAACCGCTAAAGGCTAGTGATTTGTCACAGCGTCTTATCAAGTGGTCGATCCGAAGCATTTACTGTCACAACAACAAAGGGAGAAGTGACTAAAACAGCGTACAAATAGATCGCGACACCGGGGAACTACAGAACAGCGCCATCTATCTTTTTGAGACGTTTATTTACGAATCTAAAGGTTTGTTCACAATTTAACAGGTTGTTTTGTCGTGAGGTGAGTGTATTGCTGCCAGGTTTTAGAGTAAATAGTTAATAGATTATTTATTATGATTTCAATATCATTTTAGCCCACAAATTATTTAAACACCCATCCTCTCATCATTATCTTTTCTAGTACTACTAGTAGTACTAGTAGTAGGTAGGTAGCCCTTAACGATCAGGTATGAGGAATTCTCACGTTAAAATTAGCCATGTTGTGTATTCTTCTTCTTCCTCGCCTTTTCTCAATTTCAATGAGGTTGTTACCATACGAACCTGATTTGATGAACTACCAGCATTTCCACGAAGCGCTTGCCGTATGCCCTCCGCAATCCATCTCGTGGAACCAATGGTAATTACAGTGCAACCTTGGTATAACAAATCGCTAGGGAATAAGTAAATATTCGTTATAACAAGTAACTCGTTAAACTGAGGTTTTACTTAGGAATAACAAAATTGTAGACTAATATTGTAGACAATTTGTTATAAAGAGGTAAAAACAAATATTTACCTCAACATTACATACTGATTGTTCATTAACGTTTTAAAAAGGGTTTGGATTGATAAAATGAGTTCGAGGTATTTACACTTTTTTGATTGTTGAAAATTCGTTTTATAGAGGTTATTCGCAAAATAAATTGGCAATGCTATGGACAATTCAAGGTAACTGTTATGGACAACTCAAGGGGATTACGAAAAATTTGTTAAAACGAGGACTTGAATGCCTCGCTGGTCTAGGGGTTAGATATCAATGGATCAATGGCTCCCGGGTTCGATTCCGGGGTCGGGCAAGTGTCTTTGTCTAAACCAGAGGCACTTGCTCCGAGTCTGGGTGTTGTTTGTGTAATTGAATGCCATGTTTGTAAACTGCCCCCGCAATACAGGTTATACCTAGTGCAGAGGTTTCGTTTTTTTTCAAGCTACTCATTACGTGGAATTACTGTTGTAGACGGCAGAATTGCAGCAGGGCTGGTTAAACATGCTCTCCGAAGTACGGAAGTCAGATATGTAATCTATACTATACAATATAATATTATAAAGCTGCAGCGTTTGTTTGTTTGTATGTTTGTTTGTTTGAACGCGCTAATCTCAGGACCTATATATATACTGGTCCGATTTCAAAAAAGTCGTCTTTCAGTGTTAGATAGTCCATTTATCGAGGAAGGTTATAGGCTATATTTTATTTTCAAAAGAATTAGGGATCCATATGAAAATTGCTTTTTTGTGCCCAAGGTGTAAAATCGAAAGCCTATTTATGCGTGCGCTACAAAAACTATAGACAATAGAACAAGTTTAAAGAACATATTAAGATCTACAAAAAAGTCCGCGAGAGCACATATCTAACTATGATAGTTTAGTCACAGTAACCGATTGAATGTTCGTAAAAAATATTAAATCATCTGAAGAAAGAAAACACATTTATGGGCTATATGCGAAGAGGAGATAAGCACGGGTTCGAAGCCCACGCGGGCGAGCCGCGCGCAATTGATAGTATAATAGATATGTTATAATCTGATCACGCATCCAAGCATTGCTTAACCTACAGATCTATTACTTTCCGTACTGCCCTTTAGGCTACACCTTTTATACTACTATTACTATTCAGCCCATAAATCACCCATTGCTGAGTCCGGCCTCCTCCCAATACATGGGGGGTAATTAGCCTACTGTGCCACGCTGGCTAAACAGATTGGCACAGAGTATCCTATCAAGTTTTCCTTCTCTTGTGGCTTGGTTATCGGCCTTGTTAATTCCTTTTATCGGCTCTTAGGACACCCTCAGGATGGAATGGTGACGCTATGTATCCTAAATCCGTCACCACGTGGACAACCATTTTCATGTACCATAATATTATACAGACAGGCCTACGATGTACCGTAATCAAGTAGATCCGTCACATGAACCCTCCTGTGGTATATTGTGGGCACCCAAATCAGTAATTAGCACAGCGTCAATCAACCTCAGTCTGTCATCCCTTCCTTGTCATCAATTACTTTCGTACCTTCAATGATACGTATTAATCGAATCTGTCTGCTGCCAAACCTAATCCGATGAATGGGCCGCGTTAAAAGAGTACTTGCCTTATGCTTTGGGTTCCGTAAATTTAGCTAACACTCCGTGTGGTGACGGATTTAGAATACACAATGTCACCAACCCATAATATCATGAGGACATCGTAAGGACTAACTACATGAGAAGGAAATCTTGATACGAACCCTGTGACAACATGTCTTGCCAGAGTTCCTTCTATGAATTTGGAGGAAGCTCGACTCAGTACTGGGTCATTTAAGGCCTAAGTTAATGATGAGATGATGGGTGGGCTTTCCATTTGTACAGTTTTGGCGATATATAAGTGACGCCTCCGTTACAAACGTCACAAGATAACCACTTACTATCACGTTAGGGGCGTTTTTGTTGTGTTTAATTATTTATATCTCGTTATGAGCCATTTACGCGTTAATGGCTCAGACAATGACTCCTAATCTAGTGGTAATTGTGTTATGTACAGCAAGTCAGAAGCATCGCTATACTCTGTTAGACTTCCAATTTTAATTTACTTTGATTATGTTACCAGAAAAACACAAAAATGTTAATACAATAAAACATCCTAAAATATTGTATGACTCTGCTTCACCAACATTTATTCAATCAGATGGACAGGTAAACACATCTTCAGTGAAGTGATTACAACCTTAAATGAAACGACAAGCAAAGGGTCAGGGCGAATACTCATTGAATTTTCCAGAAATCATATAGTGATGTCACGTGAAAAAATTCGTGAAAATATTTCATCATGATCAATCATGGGACTACGAGATAGACAGTTTGAGTAACGAGATCCAGTTGCTGGACTGCCTGTTGCTGATCGTCGTTTAATGTATCAGAAGAGCACCTTTGCTACGCTTGCCGAGCAGAGGTTTCCACGTAAGACTTGGTCCCAGCGGTCATCGGTTCTTCTTTAAAATTATGATATTACTATCTTATCTTATCTTATATTATAATACTTGTACCGAGATCTTTATATGAGGTAACCATCACAATGGCATAAATTGAGCTGCGTATTTTACTCTGTGATAATAAGAAACATGTTTCAGTAGTTGATAAATTCGCTAATGGTGCCGAAATTTGTATTGATGTTTCCACATTAGTAAACGTATATTGTCAAAGCTAAGTTTCAAATTCTCTTTCACCATTTGAAACTCTGTCAAAAGTCGGTATTTTGATTTTCAATTCAATTTCGTCGATTACAAAAGATTATTAGACAACATTTATGCAGTCTCTTCAGTTTTACTATATTGTTTCAAAATTTCATTGCTTTCTTTCTTTGCGTTAGCATCATCATTTGCTTTTTCAATATCGTTGCTTTCGAATACATTCATCTCTTTTTCAGCATCTTTTTTAATAGCCGGTTGATTTAGTTCTTCATTAGCGTCATCATAAATATTTCCGTTTAATTCAATTTGAATCTCTCTTAAACTCTTACCCGTCGTTTCTGGTACCAGAAAGTAAGTAAATACTACTCCAATAAAGCAAGAGGCTGCGTAAATCCAAAATACTCCTGTGAGACCAATTGTATCTTTGATTTGCTGGTAGCACTTCACAGTCAAGAAATTTAGAAGTCCCCCTAGAATGTGTAGAAACGTATTTGCCACCGACTTGATATTGATTGGAAAGAGTTCAGCAGGAATGAAAAGGCAAACGGTGTCAAAACCAATGACTCCAGCTGCTGCTGAGATGATTATTGCTATCAAAGGAATATAACCAAATAGTGGTGATGCAGGCTGTATGAGGAAATAGATACCAACTATAACATGTGCTATTCCCGATAGGTTAAAAGTGTGAATAAGTAGTGGTCGCCTACCGATTTTGTCCATAAAAAATGATGACAAAATACCTGCAAAAGTAATATGAATTACTGTAAAAATTAAACAGTTATCACTGACAGTATCTATGAAGCAAGTGTAAGACGGTATGTTTGGCATTAAATTATAAAGTTGTTTATATCAATTTGACCATAATTAATGACCTACTGCCTTCTTGAATGGCCCTTTCAGTTTAAAAACAAAAACATATTTCTGCCGCTCCGTGACTAGATAGATGGTAAAGGGTGTTAGAAGCTGTCCTTATCTTTTGGCTTATTTATTTGCTTATCTAGTTTGTTGGCACCCTTGGATTTATTCTTAGTTGCTATTTATATGAACTCTTCTATCTCACTTTACCAAATAAAAATCTTACCCGATACAAATTTAACGGCACCGAACAGGATCAATATATTGGATACGTTGATGTTGCACTCTTGGGTAATTCTGCCCAAGTACTGTTGAATTGCGAGGGAGCCAGCACATATCTGTGTTAATTTCAGACCTAAAAATTCAAACACTTTTCACCTTACACTAACGAGTTTCAATCTAAAATAAATTACTTATGACAACTTTTACGTTTTGAGCATTAATTATTCAAGCCTGTTCCAAAAATACTTTAAGCGACTGAACGTGTATATCACTTATCTATCGGATCACAAGAGGACCCTTCACGCTTCATTGAATCATTGGCACTGTCTTCTTTAAGCCACCTAGGTCTAATATTTGATAGACCTACCTAAGACTAAACATCAGTAACGGTAGAAGAAACTAATTTCTTGGAGCATGCTGATGTGAACCGACCTTATAGGTAGTAAGGAAATAAGGCAGTCCTTTAGCGGAGTTTCAAATTCGTCGTGATCTATCCATTCTAGACACAAAGTAAAGGCAGGCATTTTGGGCCACAAAAAAAATATCAATTCGTTCCATCTATGTTGTTCCATCTATGCACAGAAAAAAAACCAAACCCCTGTCAAAACCGAATCGGACGCGCGTTTTCCCTGTACCGTACCGTACCGTAACTGTGCCGTATATTCGTTTCATTAACATCAGAGTCATCTAGTCTCTTTTAGATTAATACTTCTCTGAGAAAGCCAACAGTTAAACTTCAACCGCAACCACTTGCGCATTATTGTTTCGTTAGCTGCGCCTAATATTTTGATAGAGGTCACTATGTAAGCAAAAAGGTTTCTGTTTGATTTCACGGTGATGGAATTGAAGGGTTATTTAAAATTCATAACTTTTGGTGGCCTGTTTAGTGACTCCGATTGCGCTAGATGTCGCTTTCTGTAGTTTAATCACTAAATAGTTTTATACCAAGCAAGGTTTAATTTTGTTTATTTTTTTAATAAGTTCATTCACAAGATTCGTAGACTAGATTTTAGTCATATTTGAATAAGTACATAATATCTTCACAAGACCAATCAAGAATTTGAACAGACCGAAAGGAAATGTTTTTTCCTGTTCGGAGGGACGAAAATGCGTCAGTGATACTCTTTTAATAAAAACGTCTATAGTGCACCGCTAGCTATCAAGGGGTCTACCTTCTTAATGATAAAAAATGAAAAAAACTATGAGTTAATGATATTAATATATAATATTTAAATACGGGGTTAAATTTAGCGATATCATTCCGGCGTTAATATATATATGTACACGTAAGGCAATAGTCACACACCGCCAGATTATCGGTTTTGACTTACTTTTTTACAACATATTACTCGTCTACCATTTTTTATCAGTGCCGTGTGAAGAGAGAACATTTTTCATGCTCTCGATCTCACTAGCGTAACTTTGACTTTTAAACCTATTAAAGAATTGCATATTTTGACACTAGATGGCGTTTTATCGTTTCCATTGACGCGATCACCCGAAGCCGCAGTCGATTTGGTGGAAAAACCTCCTCTAATTGTTAAGAAAAGTAGAAATACCTGTGACTACAATCAAAGCTTTACGATACTGTTTTCCAGTGAAAAGTTCCTTCATAGAACTTGAGCGTAGCATCTCTTTCCTCACGTCAGACCGCATCATAGACAGATTATCTGCGAAAACCTTTAAAATACGAGACTCATTAATATAGTTAATATACTAACTTTTGGCTGGCACATGGCGCTGCTAATAGACTCACTCTAACAGAGTTCTAACAGGGAAAGCGAAGTGATGATGATGCCATCCACAGAGCTAATCGTAAAGGGCATAATATATAGCTGTGCCAATCTGATAAGGTACGGTGGCACAGTAGGCCTATGCCCATCCATTTATTCGATCCGAGATCTGTCTCAGCAGTGGGCCATATTAAAGGCCACTAATATACTGCCATTAATATGGCTCACTGCTATTTCCCAAGCGGCATTATAATAACGCTTTACAGTCGTCATCGTCATCAACAACATGTCGGTGTACAGTGTGGGAGGCCTACCAGCACTATGCTTTCCGGAACGCGGTCGCCACTCGAGGACTTTTCTGTCTCATCGGGCGTCAGTCCTGCGAGCTATAGATTTACAGTAATCAACAATATTATACTATCTCTTACCTTTTCATCCTTATTCCCTTTTAATTTGATCAAAGAAGCTCTAGCTGCTTCCACGTTGCCAACCTTCAATAAATAGTACGGCGATTCCGGAATAAACCAACAAGCTATTAAATAGCATATTGGTATGACTAGAAGCATATAGCTCAAAGTCTGATAGGAAACGAAAGGTCCGAAGATCATAACCAGGAGGTTCCCAAAACTCAGCATGTAGCGGATAGCAGCGGATAATTTACCTCTTATATCCTTGTCTGCTATTTCTGCCATGTATATTGGCGAAACCTGGGAGAGGAGCATTAATATAAAGGACCTTTAATATCTGTGGGTTTCCAAATGTCACCTTTGGAACCTGCTAATATCTTAGTTTAGCTAGTACTCTTCAAAATAGTTGCAGTATTGCTTGGTCTTAGCTTCAAATTGAAGCATTTACTGACCTACTACAGTCTTCAATGTATACAGGAATTCATAGTCCAAGTGTTTTCGTGAGATCAAACTATAACTTTAAACTACATCCCGAACCGAAAGAAATAACTAAGCAAAACTTAAAAGACAAAGCACTAAGTCAATAATTTCCAACACTTATAAATTTTTCTGGCTTAAGCTGTTCAGGCCACTGAGATTTATCAAATGTCCTTCTGTGCCTTCTATTTGTGAAGGTCTATCAACACAACACCACGGGTGTCCACTGTAGAACATAGAACGACACACATCACAGATAAGTATACCGCTTTCAACAACTCCTCAAGTATTATTTTACGTTTTCACATACGTCACCAATCAACTTTACAATCCTGCGAGCGATTCGATCCGTTGTTCAGTATTCGGGCAGTATATCAGTTTGATTGAATGAAATACAGTATTTATGGAACTTCTTATCGATATAACTACATAAGCAAACAAAGGAAACATAATTTACTTACAGTTCCTACCATCCCCGTACTAATACCCCATAGAAATCTTGCAATACACAGCCAATATGCTGTTGCAGTAGTCAAAATGAGAATCTGCAATTTAAAAAAGGATGTTAACTTATAAGAAAGACGAAGATAATGTTAATGGTTAAAACATTTGTAACGTTTGTAACTTAAACTTCATAAACTCTGTTTAGCTTTATAATTTGTTTAGTTTCTGGTTTCCGGGCTGGAGCTGAAAATCAGTGCTGCAGAAACCTGCAGTGTATGCTGAGCTCCCTGCCTTTTAGACACTAAATTGTGACCTAAATTGTTTTTACTATCTGTATGTGTGTGTGTCTAATACAAGTTTTTTCTTTCTTTCTTTCTTTCAAGCATATATTTAGGTCATCATTTGGTAAGAGGTGGATAAATTGATGAAAATGATGGAAACAGGCTAAGAGCATATTACAGTCCTTATTTAACTTAACTGAATAGCAGTATTCGTGTGATAGAATACATAATGCCACCACCTCATTTCATCCTAAAGCCGACAAAAAGAAATGACAAGGCTGAAAATCTATCCGTAAGAGAACCTAATTACCCTCCACGTAATGCAGTGTAAGGCATCGTGTATGGGCTGATTAGCAGTATTAGATAAAATAATTGAAAGTCATTACGTAAGTATCCGTCAAAAGGTAAGCCATCTTATACCCAATATAGGCATAGACCGCCCCTAAGGATTTCTCGGTCTCCCACATCCATCCAATGCCAGTAACTTTTAACAGGTCGGTGCACCATTTGTGGGTGGGAAATCTACTTGTACTGCACTTTCCTGGACGTAGTCGCCATTCAACCTTCCTGCTCCATCGACCTAT
Source organism: Clostera curtula (assembly GCA_905475355.2). Lineage (NCBI taxonomy): Eukaryota > Metazoa > Arthropoda > Insecta > Lepidoptera > Notodontidae > Clostera > Clostera curtula. Next base: position 13,132,138 of record FR997806.1, on the reverse strand, counting down.
GTAGGTGGCTTTGGTTTGCATCCCTCTCTTTGCGTCGTATTGCTCAGTATTGAGGGTCGTGACCACCCTTCAGCATCCCTTTCTCTCCTTCCTTCCTCCCTTCTCCATCTGTTTTTTGTTTCTGGCGGTGTGGAGCGCATTGTGGACCGTAGAATTGAAACTGTTGCGGATTTGATCGGAGCAACGAGTAGGTCTGCGTGCTCGAGGTCGTTTTCCATTCACTTTGCCGATCACAATGAGTCTTTCGAGGTTATCATCATCTCTCCTTGCAATGTGACGGAAGTATTCGAGGATTGGTACGAACGAGCAAAGCACTTTGGGTGACTTTAACTTTTTACGAAGCCCAGGTATAGTCAGCAACCGGTCTTACCAGTCTTACTTCACTAATATTACAAAATTACACATACTAACAAAATTATCGATTCGAGTCGATTCTACCCATGAATGACCCACTAATGAGTCGAGCCCCCTTCAAATTCAAGGAGGGAAATTAGCCTAACGTACCAAGCTGGCAAGACGGGTTCGCACAGGATTTCTATCAAGTTTTCCTTCTCTTGTGGCTAGATGTCCGTTCACCGCGTTCGTTTAGTAGCCTCTTACGACACCCTCAGCATAGTACGGGAGAAATATAATTACCGTGCCGACGATAACTGGCAAAGCACTGGCTAGAATCGTGGTACGTCGGCCTAATCTGTCTGAAATTTTAATCGTTGCTAAACTGCCAGCAATGTATCCCAGGGAAGACACTGCGGTCATCCATGATATCTCCTCCTGTAGAATAAAAAGAGGTTATAAATAAACTCTAACTCAAAAGGAACTTTATTTACGTTTTATCACAAAACTCTTATAAATCGTCATATTTAAATACACGACACGGTTGGCGCAGTGGTTGAGCGATCGACTGGTGCGCAGCATGTCGCAGGTTCGATTCCCGCACGGAAGAAATATTTGTACGACCTACAAGTATTTGTTCCGGGTCTGGGTGTTTTCTATCTATAATATGTATGTATTTATAAAAAAAAATATTATATAAGTAGTTTATCATCCATCTCGGTACCATAACACAAGCATTAAGTTGCTTAGCTTGGGACGAGATGGCGTTGTGTGAAATGTCCAAGGATATTTATTTATTATTATTTATTTATTTCATCCTAAAGGTGTCGTAAGAGTCGACAATAGGAAATGACAAGGCAGAAAAACTAGCCGCAAAAGAAGGAAAACTTGATAATGAACCCTTTTTTTTTTTTTTTTTTTTTGCCCGGGGTAAAATTCCTTACGGACTTCCTCGCCGGCCTCGGGGATGGCCAGCGAGGGGAGTGTGGGACTCTCCCCCATCGTGGGGGCCTACCCACTAAACCTCCCCGGGGTGCTCCAACTCGCGTCCTGTTGCGGCATTGTGGGATCTGATGCAGAACCACGCTGATACTGAACCCTGTGTCAACCCGTCTAGCCAGCGGGGCACAGTAGGCTCCGCTTGGGTGGAGGAGGACCCAGCAGTGGGTCTTTTATGGGCTGAGTAGTAATAGTCGACTCAGTTCCATGCGTACTTACTTTTGTAATGTTGAAACTGGTCTCATGATTGTGGAACTTTGGTATGACCGGTGTACTCCACGACAGAGAAACTCCAGAGGAGGCTAGCGCAATTGACACTGGAAACAACAAAGCCAAGTGTCATTGGTTTGCACGAAAAATTATTACATTGTAATATTTAGAATACACTGTGTCACCAATGTTCGTTGACTGCCTCGTTGGTCTAGTGGTTAGATGTGCCGCCTTTGGATCAACGGGTCCCGGGTTCGATTCCGGGGTTGGGCAAGTGTCTTTGTCTAAACCAGAGGCACTGGCTCGGAGTCTGGGTGTCATTTCTATCTATAATATGTATGTATTTACAAAAAAAAAATGTATATAAGTAGTTTATCATCCATCTCGTTACCATAACACAAGCATTAAGTTGCTTAGCTTGGGACGAGATGGCGTTGTGTGTAATGTCCAAGGATATTTAATGTTCATCTTGAGGGTGTCGTCAGAGCCAACAAAAGGAAATGGCGGCTCATAACCTAGCCTGGCAAGAGAAGGAAAACTTGATACGAAACCCTGTGAGAGTGGCTCGACTCAGCAGTGGGTCATATATGGGCTGAATAGTAGTATTCTTAGCTACACGTGAGTTGACTCCATCCAAATCTATCTAATTCCATATTAAGACATTAAGGTGGATGCTCCAGGGTAGCCCGCGAAATTCAAATTTTCTTACGCTAGCTAAGCTCATAAAGGTGCAAGAATGACTTTGACGTTGAAAAAGTTTTCCTTGCACCTTTATGAGCCTGGAGGGTTGTATTGATGATTATAATTCTATAACTACATAAGTCTTACAGCCGCGAATAACATTTTAATCAACACTAGTGCCCCGCCCCGGCTTCGCCCGTGCAAAGCGGGGGTGGGTTATACATATAAACCTTCCCCTTGAATCACTCTATCTATTTAAAAAAACCGCTTCAAAATCCGTTGCGTAGTTTTAAAGATTTATGCATACATAGGGACGGACAGAAGAATGCGACTTTGTTTTATATAGTGACTAGTGGCCCGCCCCGGCTTCGCCCGTGCAAAGCGGGGGTGGGTTATAAATATAAACCTTCCCCTTGAATCACTCTATCTATTAAAAAAAACCGTTTCAAAATCCGTTGCGTAGTTTTAAAGATTTATGCATACATAGGGACGGACAGAAGAATGCGACTTTGTTTTATACTATGTAGTGATGATACAACCTAGCACTGATCTGCACTGATCTGGAACATTCACCTTAATTTTAATGTGTAACCAAATATAGATGACCCACCGTCGAATCCGTACTCCTCCAGTTACATGGAGGGTTAATAGCCTACTATGCTACGCCGGCCAGATGGATTGGCAGAGGGTTTCGTATCAAATTTTCCTTCTCGTGCGACTAGGTTTTCAGCCTCATTTCCTTTTGTCGGCTCTTACCGCACCCTCAGGAACGAATGGGATGGTAACACTGTGTACTCTAAATCCATGACCATTTACCAATTATTCTGAAGATAATAGAGTAGGTAATGTTCTGAGTGAAATTACATAATAAATAAAATATAAATAATAAATATCCTTGGACATTTCACACAACGCCATCTCGTCCCAAGTTAAGCAACTTAATGCTTGTGTTATGGTAACGAGATGGATGATAAACTACGTATATACAATTTATTTTTTTTGTAAATATATACATGTTATAGATAGAAATGACACCCAGACTCCGAGCCAGTGCCTCTGGTTTAGACAAAGACACTTGCCTGACCCCGGAATCGAACCCGGTACCCGTTGATCCAAAGGCGGCACATCTAACCACTAGACCAACGAGGCAGTCATGGACTAGCTAACAACCTTATATTGACACAAAATTTAAGGCATAATTCAGATTTATGAGTTATATTTTCGTGAAGTTTCATTTTAATGGATGAGCAATGGAAGAAAGACAAACAAAGATCCATCCTTTGTATAAGTTTTACATTAATACTATTAGTAGGAGAGGATTGGCACTGTAAACAAAAACCTTACTTACCAGCCGCAGTCACTAAATATTGCACTGTTCTACCTTTAGCCATCATTGAATATGAAATAAATTAATATTATAAACGCGTTTTTGTCATAGTTAATCCACTAACAACGTTGGAAACATTTTATTAGTACTTTTTATACCTACTTTTCAACGGACACTGTTTGTTTATCAGCGACTTCTAAGTGATATGATATTAATGACGCTTTATTATAATTTAGGATTACGTAGTTAAACTTTAAAAACGGTATTTTAATATTTAGTACAACGTGTAGGATTTTAAACGTGTTTCAATGAGGCTCCGTAGAATAATTCTATTCGTCGTATTCTACGTTCATGTGCCAGTGGGTTGAAAAGGTGCTCTATAAGGCTATAAACCCCGCCGCACATGCTAACCCTCGCATTAGCTGTCACGAGCCGCGTGCGTGTGGCAGTATTTAAAACCTATGGGGCAGTACCAAACTCCGCATTTGCTCTCACGTGTCGACGCACTCTCGTACATGAGCGAGTACGTGCGTGTCAGCTAGATGACCGAGACATTGTTTTCGAGGGGCAGTGGCGCGAGTGTTTCCAAATCTGAAGCAATCATCGCATGTACGTTTTTAAAAGCGTTCCTAGTCTTTCTAAAAAAAACATTTCGGCCGAATATTCTGAAGTTTATTTGAATTCTTCATGTGTTTTTAAGAGCTCTTCCATATTTTTCCGGACGCTTTCCTTATTAACATTAATCTATTAAAAAACTCGTTATCACTGTCGGATTCTGAACATAATATCAATCGCGTAGATAGACGCGATGCTTCGTTTTCGTCTACGAAGGGTGTACTAGAGACACTGACGGATGTACTCGTGAAAGCAATTGGGGACACACACGTGTGCACCAATGTCAATGCGACATTGGCGCGGTGTCGTGAACGAGTGCGAGTGTGGGCATGTGCGGCGGGGATTAATAAAACAAAATCAATATAATAACTTTAACACTAATATAAATTTAATTTTTTTTTTCAATACCATTATACACTTATCTTGATCATGTTCATTTGCACACACCGCCATGTCGGTAAATAAAACGATTAGAAAGAATAGCCTAAAAGATAACTTTATTTTTATAGTATCAGATAAGAGTTTGTGTAAATTAACATAGATTACTACTCGTCCCAAAATGTAACACTGTTCCTATGTCTGGGCATAAAATTATAAATTACGGACATTTACACTTTGCAAGAAAATAAAACCATATTTTTACCGCCTCTTAAAAAAGTCATACCACCTCTTACATAAAAGTTAAAGAAAGACTCGCACATTTAAAGATGGCTCCGTTTTTTAGCTTGTATCTGGTTCCGTACTGTATTGTGCTCGCTACAAACACATTCATTTAGACCCAAAGAAAGTGTGTGTGGTTTACACAAAGACACTTTCCCGATCCTTAAATGGAACTCTCGAAGGTGGCTCCTGCAACACCTGAATCAACAAGGCGATATGGCAGCTTGGGTCTAGTAAATAATTACACCAACTTAATTTCAGAACTTTAATGAATTTCGACACTGTTGAAGTCTGTAACTTCATTATAGTAGATAGCATTATTAGTTATAATCTGCCATATGACGTGTGCGCGGGTCAAACTGTATTCTAGTCAAGAATTGACAATAAATATGACAGATTGGCGATATGTGCTAATACTACATAACTAATAAATTCACGACCACAAGTATTATATCCCAATAATTTCAACATAAACAAATATCGACTGCCCTATTCTCAACGACATCTTACATTTTTGTAGAATCACCGTCTTGTTGCGGCAATTGTTTAAAAAGAAACATCAACTTTCTTAGTTTTGTTTTCTAAAACGTTTTCAGAACTTTCAAATAAGTTATACACAGCTTATATTAATCACTTTATAAATTAAAAAAGATAGCGAAACACCTTTGGTATTAAGTGCCTCTCTTCGCATTGGTATAACAGTTACAAATTCGTTTCGTTCTATTCGTTCTAAAATTCTACAAATAATGACTCGTAATCACCTATTCAACAATCCGTCACTTTCACCTTTTATTTCCTTCAACTCAGTGCCTTCTTTGGCATTAACATGTTTACCACTATCTTCATTTCCAACAGTATCTAATTCAACAGTGGTGTCATCAAATAAATCTCCTTGCAATTCCATTTGAATCTCCTTCAAACTTTTGCCCCTTGTTTCTGGCACAATATAATAACAAAAAACCGCACCACTGAACGCCATGATTGAATAGAACCAGAATACTCCGTGAAGTCCAGATATGTCTTTAAGCAGTTGATATCCTCTGATTGCAACAAAGACAACAAACGCAGAAAATATACTGTAGACACCCATGGCTGTGGAGCGAACATTCAGTGGAAATATTTCACCAGGAACGACGAATATTAGGATATCGAAGCCCAAATTTGATATGACTTTGCAGAGAACCATTGCGGCGAATATGATAGTGCTGAAGCGGCTCAAATTTGCGTTTTGACTAATCGCTTCTTTGTTAAAGAAATAGGTTCCGTTGATGGCTAGTATTATTCCAGCTCCGATGTAAGAGTAGATGAACATTGGACGCCGTCCGATTTTGTCAATAACAAATGATGATGGGAATCCTGGAAAACATAGAAGTACTGTTTATATACAATTTACATATTAATGTAAATAAATAAATATCCTTGGACATTTCACAAAACGCCATCTCGTCCCAAGCTAAGCAACTTAATGCTTGTGTTATGGTAACGAGATGGATGATAAGCTACTTGTATACATTTTCTTTTTGTAAATACAAACATATTATAGATAGAAAACACCCAGACCCGGAACAAATACTTGTAGGACCCTCTAAAAATCAGTTTTCTATTACTACAAATCGGCAAGTTTTGATGCCGTTGGGAGTGTAAAGCACACTGCCTATTCCTTAACTATACGATTCATATCGACTTCTTTGTATACATAACCGAATACGCGTGTATTATATACTACTGCTCAGTCCATACATGACCCACTGCTGAGTCGGGCCTCCTCCAGTTACATGGAGGATAATTGGCATACAGTGCCACGCTGGCTAGACGGGTTGGCACCAGATCCCACAATGCCGCAACAGGACGCGAGTTGGAGCACCCCGGGGAGGTTTGCCCACTATGGGGGAGAGTCCCACACTCCCCTCGCTGGCCAACCCCGTGGCCGGCGAGGAAGTCCATAAAGGATTATACCCCGGGTGAACAAAAAATAAATAGTGTTTCGTATCAGGTTTTCCTTCTCTTGGCTAGGGTACCAGACTAGGTTATCAGCAGTCATTTCTTTTTGTCGGGTCTTACTACGCCCTCAGCATGGAATGGGATGGTGACACTATGTATTCTTAATCCGTCACCACACCGAATAACAAGGACAACGGACAAGTAATATGACACGAGAAAATCAACACAAAGTGCACATTTATTCAGTGTTTACTATAAATTGCGATTCCATCATTTGTTTCAGATCTTATTCGGAATATTTTGAGTGGGGTCCTAGCGCTATAAGCCTTTTTAAGGAAATAGCAAAAAGGTTAGTCGACATCACAGGAGGCCGGAGAGATGGCAGCTACCTCGGACAAAGAATCAGTCTAGCGATTTAAAGGGGGAACGATCCTTTAAATAATATATTTTTTTAGTTTTAGGTTAGTTGGTATTTGTATTATTTTTTGAGAATATCTATCTAAATAATTCCCTTTGATGGTTCTGATTGTGTTGCTTTATTTAAACGCTGATGAAACGCTGCTGAAAATGATGTCTGCTGTCTGCATCATTTACAAAATGTATGGATCGTGAAAACCTAAGACATCATTGTGATTTATCTTTTGTAGTAGTAGTGTACTCGCCTTAAGACTGCACCATTGTTATCACAATCTAGCCTAGGCTAATAAGTAATTTTTATCTGTCCTAAATTACTACAGAAATTAATAAACTAAGGCAATGTCCACTAGCACTTGTCTTATGTGTGAAATAATAAATCACTTCGTTCGTGTGTTCTTCACACTATTGCGCTAGTGAAGTGAATAACAGTGATATACTCGTATGTAGAGCACATATGAGTATATCACTGTTATTCACTTCACTATTTGGAAATATCTACTTGAATTTAAATATAGAAAATATCTTACCAACTAAAAACCGTGCTATCCCAAATACTATGAGAGCAGTTGTCACTTGAATATTAATGTTACTCTCTAGAATTATGGCACCCAAGTACTGCTGGATAGGTATAGATCCTGCCATCACTTGAGTGATTCTCAAACCTGAAACAGTTACCAAAATAAAAATACTTATTTAAAGATATATTGCACTTTAGAAGGGATAATTTTACTTTACATAAACACCGTGTTTTACAACAACCTCAACAGACACTTTATGTTGAGGGTATTGTACTAACATAATTAAAAAATATCTGGATGACCGAGCTTTGCTCGGTATTTTTTTTTTTTTACAAATTGTGTTTTTTGGAAATTATATTTAAGTACGAATTACGCAAACACTCATTGACTTCGTGTTACTTAACAACGCCATCTGCTGTTGTGCTCACAAAAAAGTAGTATTATTATTCGCCAATAGATGTCAGGATTCCTAGCTAGATCGATTTATCGCCCCCGAAACCCGAATAAAATGTCATTTTCTAAAAATGATTTCTAGCTAGCCCCGAAACCCCCTATATACTAAATTTCATGAGAATCGTTGGAGCCGATTCCGAGATTCCAATTTTATAATATACAAGAATTGCTCATTCAAAGATATTTAAAGATAAAGATATAAGATACCAGAGTCACCACCAATTGAGGCATAAGAGAATGACTACTACTACTAAGCCCATCCACTACTGAATCGGGCCTCTTGCAAATTTACGGATGGTAATTAGCCTACAGTCCCACGCTGTCCAAACGTGTTTCTTTTCGAGTTTTCCTTAAAATGTGGTTAGATTGTCGGCGTTGTCAAATCCTTTGGTCCGCTCTTACGACACCCTCAGAGTGAAATGGGGTGGTGTATTCTAAATCCGTTACCGCACAGAGTAAGGAGGAAAACTAATCTACTATAACACAGCCAGGCTTAGTAGGGGGTCATTTATGGGCAGACAAGTGTTTTTCCTCCTCCATGAATCATGGTGTGTCAAGAGGTGATCAAGACCTCTTGACTAACAGGTCATTTACAGACTGATGATGGGCAAGTCTGTGTTGTGACGGATATCGAATACATAGTGTCACCACCCCATTCCTTCCTGACGGTGTCGTAAGGGCTGACAAAAAGAAATGACAAGGTCGAAGAGCTAGCCGCGAGAGAAGGAAAACTCGATACGAAACCTTGTGCCAAACCGTCTGGCCAGCGTGGCACAGTAGGCTAATTGTCCCCTTTATGTAATTGGAGGAGGCCCGACTCAGTAGTAGATAGTCTATGGTCTGAGTAGTAGTAGATAAGCAATCTGATAATCAACAAAGTGCTTACCAACACAGATGAGAATTGCCTTTCTGTATCGTCGACTAGTTAATAGCTCTTTCACTGAACTAGACCGCGTCATGTCTCTCTTCACTTCAGCTCGCATAGCAGTCAATTTCTCATCAACTTCCTTTAACAGAAATCCTCTTTAAAAACATAAACAAAATATCCTAAAACAATACATATCAACAGAGTAATCTTACTAATATTATAAACGTGAAAGTTTGTAAGTATGGATGGATGGATGGATGTTTGTTACTGTTTCACATAAAAACTATTGAATGGATAATGAAACTTTACAATAATATAGCTTATACATCAGAATAACACATAGGCTACAAGTTGTAAAGATATTATATGAATTACAACAATATAAACAAGTCGAATTCAAAATTTCTAATTGTTAAATTTTCGGCCATATTAAACTATAGATGTAGACAACATAACGTTTCGCTGTCAGTTGCGTTTTGTTAAAGTAGGTTTTATACGGACGGGATAAAAATCTCAGGTATCCTATGTCCAACTTTCTTTTTGTTTTAAATATATTTATAATGCGGAACAAAGTTCGCTGGGTCAGCTAGTAATCTATACAAATAAATCAAATTGGGGTGTCTTTTTGTAATAATAGAATAATAACTTTTTACTAAATGCGTAAGTATGTATACACAGCACATAAACCAAAATAACATTTTTTTAAATTTTTGTATGTCTGTCTGTTTGTTCCGCCTAATCTCTGGAACGGCTGGACCGATTTTGACGGGGCTTTCACTGATGGGTGATGATGTAAGGAGTAACTTTTTTTGACTAGCTTCGACCCGCGGCGTCACCCGTGGATAACATCGCACCCGTGCGAAGCTGGGACGGGCTGCTAGTTTTACGAATAAAAATAAATACTGGCTTGTTGGTCTAGAGATTGGACGTGCACCTTTTGATAACGAGTCCCCGGCTTGGACATCTGCGTCTTGCGTTTATTTAATCGCTTCTTAATGGTATGATGAACACCCTCATAATGGTATGAGTTGCTTACAGCGTGCATTCGAAATCCATTAATACAAAACTTACCTTTCCATTCTTCATGCCACTCAATTTCATAATATCACTTCTAGCTAGATACACTCTTCCTCTTCTTAAGTGGAAATATGGCGTCTCAGCTATGCCCAAGCAAACGAAACTGTAGCACATAACTACGCCAATAATAACATAACTTAGTGTTTGGTACGAGACAAACGAACCGACAATTAGAACGAAAGTTGCACCGAAGTTAAACATGATCCTTGTACCAACGACTAGCGTACCCCTGATTTCCTTGTCAGCGATTTCTGACAAGTATACTGACGACACCTGAAAAAAAAACTGCATTACATACTTGAATATACAGGGTTGATACGACATAGGGGCATTTTTATTAACTGCCTATACTAGGTATCATTTCCAGGCTCTGTACCAAAAATCAATTAAATTGGAGCAATAGTTCGTTAGAGAACATGATGTATCTTTCCTAACAGATGTATAAGCCTAACGCATCGTTTATTAACCTTAGGTGCTGTCCATTAATCACGTGATGTTTTTTTAAAAAAATTTTACCCCTCCCTCCCCCTTGGTGATACCTGGTGAGGTTTAAGACTACCCCTCCACCCCACATGAAAAATCACGTGTATTTTTTTTTGTACCGTTTCGAATTCATATTAATCACATAGTATACGTAGTGTAATTTAATGCCTCTCAGTCATATCAACTCTGTATATGCAAAAGTTTAGATGTAGAGCACCACTCACTGGTACTGACCGACTGAGTCAGGACTTCAAACTTGGAGAATACCATCTACTTCAGCACATAAATTACCCACTACTGATTTAGTTTCAGTACATGGAGGGAGATTAGCCTACTACAGCAGCAACCTTGCAGTATACCGACTGTCAAAGACACCATCGTCTCGGTAGAGGAAGAACTAAGTCTTAGAAAAATGTTTGGCCATTTTCAACTTAAGTTGCTTATAGCTTAGGTTGAAAATTAATTAGATAATTATGAAGACTTACTTATTTTTCGCTCTAAGGGGACGCCATGTCCCTATTGCAAACCATGTATATATACTACTACTACAGTCCGTAATATATGACCCACTGCTGAATTCGTCGTCGTAACAGCCCATAAATGACCCACTACTGGGTCAGGCCTCCGCCAAATCCATGAAAGGAAATTAGCCTACGGTGTCACGCTGGCATGACGGGTTGGCACAGAGTTTGTATCAAGTTTTCCTTCTCTTGGGGCTAGGTCATCTGCCTCTTACGTTCTTTTAGTCGCCTCTTACGACACCCTAAAGATTGTATGGGTTGGTGACATTGTGTATTGTAAATCCGTTCCCACATGCTGAATTAGATGGAGGGCAATTGGCCTACTGTGTCACGCTGGCCATGTGGGTTATGTACATGTAACTTTTACTTACAGTATTAATCATGCCATGGGCGATACCCCATAAAAATCGGCCGATGTAAAGAATCCACGGCATCGTCGCGCATAAAATAAATATCTGTAATGAAAAACATGTTACATTACTTTTACTTGCTTTTCAGCCTATAAAAGACCCACTGCTGAGTCAGGTCTCCTCCCATTACATGGAGGGTAATTAGCCTACTGTGCCACACTGGTTGGGACAGGATTTAGTTTCAAGTTTCCCTTCTCTTGCGGGTAGATTTTTGGCCCTGTTATTTTTAACCCCCGACGCAAAAAGAAGTTTGACGTGTCTGTATGTCTGTGGCTCTGTAGCTCGCGAACGGATGAAGCGATTTCAATATAGTTTTTTTTTTTGTATAAAAGGTGAGTTACGGGCGAATCGGTTGAGCCATTTAAAAGTTATGACGGTGAAAGTAGGGAAGAATAACCGAATGTCTGCAAATATAATCGAGTGGGGTCTCAAATGAAAGCGCATCACCTGCAATTTAACAAAATCTACATTATAATAAGTGTGTACCTATAAAAAGTATAAAATAAAATTTTAAAAAACCCCCGACTCAATAACCTTTAAAAAGTAAAAAATAAATACATCGCGTTGGGGGACCAGGGGTCAGGTAATAAATAAGTGGGAGCGGTCCCCCAACGCGATGTATTTTTTTTTTAATTTTTAAATATTTTTTTTCTATTCTCGGCTCTTACGACATCCTCAGGATGCAATGGGGTGGAGACACCATGTATTCTAAATCCGCCACACGGACACTAAAGTCCATTTCGCGAAAGAAGTCCCGCAGACGCGGCGCTGTATTCGCGCGAAATAATGTTGCCAGGGTTAAGTAAGGGGAAATCAGGGGAAACAATTTATTGTTCATTTACTTTCATTTTAATAACTACTACGACTCGTATATTTAGATAAGAAAAAGATTGTGTTTAATATAGTATATTTTTAATTTAAGTACCTATTTGATGTCCATACTGCTAAGGTTAGATTAGTGAAAAATAAATCTTCCTGTAATTTCTAAATCATAAAATGGAGATGTTCGACCAACTTTAAATTATAAAAATAAAATAACATTTAAAAGTATTATTCAAAGTTTTATTGAATAATTATGATCAGTCAAACTATGATCACTGTCAGAAGAGTGAATAGAAACAGAATCAGATTCTGTTTCACTATCACTAGCCGTGGATTTATTATAAATCGATCCATTTCTTCATCCACAAGACCATCATTTCAATCAGTGATTTTTTTGCCGCATAGCGCACACATCAAATCCATCCAAGTAGAACTTTTTGGGATGTGTTCTATTCTTCCCTGGGGTGACGATAACTTTAGAAGTACACGCGCTGTAGCGCCTTCTTTTGTAACTCGTTAAATTTTCTCTGACACAACTGCATGAATTATTATTTTCGTATTTAATTACATTATTTTTTAATATAACTACAATTTTTTGTTGGGTTGTGTTAATTCCTTTATAAATTTTCCTTAATAAAAATCATGCATTAAAAAAACATAATTCCGATCTGTAAGAAATCAATCGGGGGGGAAATCTGTATATGGCAGTCCCAAAATGTACCTGTCATGGCGGCGACTATCTTGCGAATATTGGTATTAAAACACCGTTATTCTTGTGCTTCGCTTCAAAGAACTCCTTCAACTTCAATATCATTTCTCGACCTGCACTTTTTACAACTTTTCGCATCGTAAACAAACCTCATAACGCACTAATCCAATTATAAACTCACAAAATATCTACCACAACAAATGCACCTTGTTATCATCGACAAACGACAACATGGCTGATCTCCCCATCTGTCAAATTTAGTTGTTCCACAATGGTGCGCGGGACTTCTTTCTTCTTTGTAGAGCAGCCTTCCGAACCGGTGGTAGTTTCGGCATGAATGTGAGTGAACGCAGGGATTGTGAGCGATCAGGGGAGATGGAGGGATTGTAGGAGTGAGGAGTTGTGTGTGAAAGCTGTGAATGTAGGTATGACGACTGATAGGTGTGTGTGGAGACTACCACCTAGTGTGGGACAGAGGCCGTAAGATGATAATGGTATTTATAAATATGACGATTTAAAAGAGTTTTGTGATGAAACCTACGCAAATAAAGTTCCTTTTGAGTTTGAGTTTCGTTAAATGGACTTCTCCATCCATACAAAAAAAAAACCATACAAAAAAAATCCAAGAACTCACATTGTGCGTAGCGTTCGAACGTGCCGGTGGTTGTCGAGACGATAAATTGTTTGAAATTATTTTGTTAGATTAAAAAAATATTTTGTTAGTTAAATTACGGTGTTAGTTGTATCTGATTTGTAAAATGAATTTCGGGAAGTTAATTTTTAAAATCTTAATTTTTAAAAAACCTAATTTGCTTCCGATCGATAAAAAATATTTATTAGTATTTGCAGATTTTGGTTGTTTTGTCCTACGCCACTGGAAGTTACATGTTTGTAAACAGTGGTAAGGTTACACACATCTATTTTTCATCCCCAAACATAATATTTTTATTTTTTAGACAACATTTTCAGTTTTATTGTTTTGAGATACGTTACGTAATTAAGTTCGCCTATCTACATCGCTTAGACAAAATAATGCCTGTATTAATAGTACTACGGTTACTGCTTACAAAATTGGCCTAAGCAACAAGGCCATCTCTAAGGGCTAATAACCCCTTAAACTCCAAAACGGCTGGGGAAAATTAGAGGTCTTTATAATCCGTGGTCACGAATTCTGCAAAGAGCTCGTTCTTCAATTCTACGGCTCGTGGCCGGGATGTGAATGTGCTCGTCTCTACTTTCTAGACAGTCCGAATAGTTAACTAAATATCTCACTCCCTAGATAGTAGCATAATGATATGATGATGATTGTTCATTGAAGTATTTTTATCGGAATCGGAGGTAGCCTAGCGTATAGTAACGTTTTGCAACGTCATGCTCGTCACGCCGTATCATTAGCCATTCAATCGTTATGGGCTCATTGTCAAGGTTTGTGACGTCAGTAATCATTATGCTGCACGCGTGATGTGTTCGCCACACTTCCTGTACCTATCCGCTTGAACCGTCCACATTATACTATCGATGGTTTCAACTACAAAACTCTCTAAAGAAGACTTTCCACTATTAGCCCCGCCAAAAATACAATAAATGTGTGTATGTCTTTCAATTTGTGCGTGTGTGTGTGTGTGTGTTGCTTATCTATACAAATAAATAAAATTGGAGTGTCTGTTTGTAATAATAAAATAACCACTCTTTACTAAATGCGTAAGTATGTATACACAGAACATAGACCAAAATTTTTTTTTTTTTTTTTTGTCTTTCTGTCTGTTCTCTGGAACAGCAGGACCGATTTTGACGGGACTTTCACTGATTGGTAGCTGATGATATAATGAGCAACTTACTACTTTTTTTTACTAACTTCGCCCCGTAACATCGCACCCGTGCGAAGCCGGGACGATCCACTAATAAGTTATAATTCATCATCATTTCAGCCAAAAGACGTCCACTGCTGGACATAGGCCTCCCCCAAGGATCTCCACAAAGGCCGGTCCTGGGCCGCCTAAGTTATAATTACGTTTACGTAATTTATGGGCATATAATATTTGAAATTAAGTGTACGGTCAACTTCCGTGTGGTAGCGGAGTAAGAATTCTACCACCCCATATCTTCCCGTGGGTGTCGTGAGAGGCGACTAAGGGACAACAGACGTTGGGCAGCAGCGACGTTCTGTCCAAAAACATACCATCCGTTACTGCGATCGCCAACCCGCCTGCCAAGCGTGGCGATTATGGCATAACCCCCCATATGAATAGCACAAATATGCAACGACGGGCAGCCGGCAGCAACTGGATGCATAGAACCGAAGACCGGGTTCAGTGGGGAGCCTTGGGGGAGGCCTACGTCCAGCAGTGGACTGAAATAGGCTGATGATGTACGGTCAATAAATAGAATACATGTCGCGCCCCCCAGCGACGTCAAAGTGAGCCTGGATGATCGTTTTCCCCAGGTATCTCAGGACGTTTAATATCTATCTTTATAGAATATGAACAACCCTTACCGTACCGGCGATGAAAGGGAAGGCGCTTCCTAAGAGAGTGATCCTTCTTCCTAACTTGTCAGAAATAAAGCTAGCTGCCATGCTGCCCACCACAGAACCGGGCGATATGACCGATACCATCCATGACAACTCGGTCTGGAATTATTCATAGAAAAGATGAAAAATTAGATAGCACTTCGAACTGGTCATCATCACGGAGACGACACCCTCGATAATGTGGGTTGGTAATATTTTTTTTTTTTTTTATCCTTGGACATTTCACACAACGCCATCTCGCCCCAAGCTAAGCAACTTAATGCTTGTGTTATGGTAACGAGATGGATGATACACTACTTATATACATTTTTTTTTTGTAAATACATACATATTATAGATAGAAATGACACCCAGACTCCGAGCCAGTGCTTATATTATAAATCCGTCACCGCACTCACGTAGTTTGAACTGGTAGGAGATCCAAAAGGCGAAGTAGTTATGAAAAAGTGCAATGGGGGGTGTTTCCACTCTTTGGATCCAGACAACGGGAATTGATCATTTTTAAGGTCGACTTTAAGAGAACCAGTGAATAAGGACCAATATCGTATTCAAATTTATGTACTTATATTAGTATTTCACAGGTTGGAGAAATTCATCAGTTGACGTTGATTGACAAAGCTGACTTTGTTTAAAAACTCCATCGCAGCGACTTTTTACCTTGTTATCCGCTTTAGAATTCACGAAGATAAAAACACTCAGCCCCCTTGTTTACACAAACACAGAACCCGGAATCGAACCAGAGAAAAACCCAAAGATAACAAGACTATAGTCAGGGCCGGTTTTAATCATCACAAGCATTTAAGTTAGGAATAAATAAATATCCTTGGACATTTCACACAACGCCATCTCGTCTCAAGCTATGCAACTTAATGCTTGTGTTATGGTAACGAGATGGATGATAAACTACTTAAATACATTTTTTTTTTTGTAAATACATACATATTATAGATAGAAATGACACCCAGACTCCGAGCCAGTGCCTCTGGTTTAGACAAAGACACTTGCCCGACCCCGGAATCGAACCCGGGACCCGTTGATCCAAAGGCGGCACATCTAACCACTAGACCAATTTAGCTCCCTTCTATACACCTTTTTCTGATAAGTAATGGAGAAAGAGATTCTCGGTTCGGACCATAATGGTAGTTGTTACTACAACTACTCAGCCCATGGATGACCCACTGTAGACCTCCTCCAGTTACATGGAGGATAATGAGCCTACTGGCCAGACAGGTTGGACAGGGTCTCATATAAATTTTCCTTCTCTTGTGGCTAGGTTAACGGCTTTATAATTTCCTTTGTCGGCTCTAATAACACCTCCGGGAAGTAACTGGATGGTGACGCTATATATTCGTCCGTGTGGTGACGGATTTAGAATACGCAGTATCACCAACCCATACCATCCCGAGTGTGTCGTAAGAGGCGACTAAAGCAACGCACGAGGCCAATCACCTAGCCGCAAGAGAAGGAAAACTTGATACAAACCCTGTGCCAAAACGTCTTGCCAGCGTGGCACAGTAGGCAAATTTCCCTCCATGAATTTGGAGGAGGCCCGACTCAGTAGTGGGCCATTCATGGACTTAAACATGGAACATGTCTATAGATTCTAAATCCGTGGCGGATTATGGATAATGATACTTACGTCAGTAATATTCATATCAATCTCCTTATTTATAAACTTGGGCAGTATTGGGGCACTCCAAAACTGCGCTATTCCCGTTGCCATCGCGGTCAAAGACACTGGAAAACAGCACTTATTAAGACGCGAACAAAAAATGCCTTAAGATCAACCAACAACGTTACCTCTTATAAGCGAACTGTACCGTGTGTCACCTCGCCCAAGAATATTAACTGCCTCGTTGGTTAATTGGATGTCGGGTCCCTGGTTCGATTCCGGGGTCAGCAAAGTCATTCATCATCATTTCAGCCCATAAATGACCCAGTACTGAGTCCGGCCTCCTACAAGTTCACGAAGGGAAATTAGCCTACTGTGCCACGCTGGCAAGACGGGTTGGCACAGGGTTTGTTTCAAGATTTCCTCCTTTTTCGGCTAGGTGATCTGCCTCTTGCGTTACGACCCTCAGGATGGTATGGGTTGGTGACATTTTGTATTCTAAATACATCACCACACGGAAGCGCCTTTGTGGAAACCAGAGGCACTTGTTCTAAGTGTGTGTGTAATTTGAGTTCGTGAATTTCATGTTTGTAAACTACATGGTGCTAGCATATACGAAGCCAAGGAGTTCCGTATTTTTAAAAAGAGAGAGAGATAGAATAGATCACCCACCTCCTGGAATTTAGAGTTAGTCTGCATATCTAGTTCAGTAAAGTAGTTAGAGCGCTGAGGATAGAATGGGATAGTGGCCCTATGTATTCTAAACCGGTCATCGTGTGGACACAACTTAGTCAAAACCTTTCTTAAATTTTTAATTACCACTTACTGCCAGGAATCCAAACTTGCAGGCAATGGACAGGTCACATAGAACATACATTGACTTGTAACAAAGATTAAACCAGTTTTAGCGCGCTCTTCTCTGTAGAGCTTCGAAAATTGCATATGTGTCGATTCAAATTGAGTGTTGTTATAAGTTGTGTACAAACGCAAAACATAGCTATTAACTATAGCTATTTTAGCTTACTAACTATCCTACTATGGTGAAGGATTTAGAATACACAGTGTCACCACCTCATTACATCCTGAGGGTGCCGTAAGAGCCGACAAAAGTAAATAGCAAGGCCAAAACCCTAGCTGCAAGAGAAGGATAACATGAAAACCCTATTATTTATTTTTTTACGTCAGAGATCCTCATGGATACCCGGCCGTTGGGGACTGGCCGGGGTCCGGGGCGCGTAGAGTTGGTGAATTGAACCCCGACCTACCCACTAAAACCGACGGCGATCCTCGACTGCCCCAACCAGGGCCACGGGATTCACTCCCATTACGGAAACATGCTCCATGACCCTGGGGGAACTTGAAAACCCTGTGCCAACCCGACTGGCCCTCCATGTAATGTGACACCTGGACCTGACTCAGCAGTGGGTCAATTATTGGCTGAGTATTAGTAGTATTATTTAAGTTTGGGGCCCGGGTTTATGGTGTGCATCCCCGAAGCACTAGTTTCATACGGCCACGGAATGCCACATTCTCAGACTGTATGGTGTTGTGTGTGAATATTACGTAAATGTGCGTGCTTTTACACATTATTAACGACTAGCTGACCCGACGAACTTTGTTCCGCATTATAAATATTTAAAACAAAAAGAAAGTTGGATATAGGATACCTGAGATTTTTATCCCGTCCGTATAAAACATACTTTAACAAAACGCAACTGACAGCGAAACGTTATGTTGTCTATAGTTTAATATGGCTGAAAATTTGACAATTATAAATTTTGAATTCGACTTGTTTATATTGTTGTAATTCACATAATATCTTTATAACTTGTAGCCTATGTGTTATTCTGATGTATAAGCTATATTATTGTAAAGTTTCATTAAAATCCATTCAGTAGCTTTTACGTGAAAGAGTAACAAACATCCATCCATCCATCCATCCATCCATCCATCCATCCATCCATCCATCCATCCATACTTACAAACTTTCACGTTTATAATATTAGTAAGATAACTATCCTAAATTTTATACTGCTCTGTTTGAAAAAAAAAAGCACATACTGGCAGTTCAACACTATAATATGATAAAAAAAAACCTAATTCAAATCTTACCGCCAAACGCTGAAAAATACTGATATCGCCGACTCTGCGTCATAATTCGAAATCCGATTCACAACTTTAAAAACACCCAATACTGTAGCACTCGACACTCAGTTATATACTGTGAAATAAAGTACAGTTATCTCGAAACGGATCACTCTCGCTATCACTTTTATCGGGATTCCGCACACTGAATTTAATAATGCCACCAAATAGTTTCCATTTTACGTTAGTGTCGTATTATCGCTTCTAACATTCAAGGTCAGTTACCTATATTTATCAATCAAGTGTCGCAAACAGAACGTGATAACCACTGGCATCACAGAACTAAAGTGTTAAAGTATACTTGATCGCTCGGACGAAGTATGACAACATTAAAGCTGAACGTCCACCGCCAACTAAAATAATTAGGAACTAAGCTCAGTTACTAAGCTAAGCTAAACTAGGAAATAGTTGTTCGTCCACCGACAAATCTATACTAATATATAAAGCTGCAGAGTTTGTTTGTTTGTTTGTTTGTTTGTTTGTTTGTTTGTTTGTTTGTTTGAACGCGCTAATCTCAGGAACTACTGGTCCGATTTCAAAAATTCTTTCAGTGTTAGATAGTCCATTTATCGAGGAAGGTTATAGGCTATATTTTATTTTCAAAAGAATTAGGGATCCGTATGAAAATTGCGATTTTGTAACCCAAGGTGTAAAATCGAAAACCTATTTATGCGTGCGCTGCAAAAACTATTGACAATAGAACATAATGAAGTACTACGAGTTTGTAGGTCTTATTAAAATCTACAAAAAAGTCCATATCTAACTATCATAGTTTAGTCACAATAACCACTTTTATATTCATAAAAAAAAATGCATAGAGATAAGCACGGGTTCGAAGTCCACGCGAGCGAAGCCGCGCCCAAAAGCTAGTAAGCTATAAATACGTTAGTGATGGTCACTATGGTTAGTTTGTGCTGGAGTGTCGAGTTAATCAGACGTGATGGATGAACAAGAGAGGATTCGCCATAGGAAAAGAAGATTGATTATTGCATATTACACAAGAAAACACGCAAACATAGATACTGGTTAAGCAAACACATTCAACAGTGGAAAACAAGTGGAGAATTTAACACTGTATAAAGAAATAGATGATGATATTTTTAAGTTGTAGGTACTGTAGTGTATCTAGAGAACAGTTTAATGAGTTATTAATAATGATTGCCAAAGATATCTCTAAAATTAATAAAAAATTAACGAAGCGCACGAGGTGCGAGAGGGGAAACACATGGGGGTGAGAGGGGCCGATCTCACACTACAATAAATCACTAGCGAACCTAGCGAGCCTAGCTTGGTTCACGTAGCGACGGGTCAGCATATACAGTTAAGTTATTTTGACCTAGTTGGTATATTTTAGTTAGCTTAGCTAGTTTACGGTGGACGCACATGTATGAAAAACTGGCTCAACTATGCAAGCTAAACTAAACTAACTTTTTTTAATTGGCGGTGGACGTTCGGCTTTATAATGGCATCGATACATTGTCTTTATCGCACCTGCAGTAATCCTGTATTCAACTGTGATCGTGCGTGTGGTGAAGGCTTTACAAAGTGTCATCAACCCACTCCATATTGAGAGTGACGTTTATAGCGACTAAAGATACTAGTTAAGCAAAAAAGCTGGACATGAGGCAAGTAAGACCTGGTATATTAAATACCAAGTCTTGGAGTAACCTGGTTTAATGAGGTGATGAACGAACATGACTGCCTCGTTAGTTTAGGGGTTACATGTGCTCCCTTTGGATCAACGGGTCCCGGGTTCGATTCCGGGGACGGGCAAGTGTCTTTTCTAAACCAGAGGCAATTGCCCTGAGTCTGGGTATCATTTGTGTTTGTGAATTACAATTTTGTGAAAACTTCGCACAAGAAACGGGTTCGTTAAAAAAAAATTCTATTGCAATCAGGTTCTACTGATTGCGCTTGGCGTAGCTTTTTTCGTGGGTAAGTAGGCGCGTTATGTGGGACTCCAGGGTGCTAAATGATGGTGATGGTAGTCCAATCCAGGCCTACCTACTAAAACTAAGTGCGTTCAAAAATTGGAGTACACGCCCCGCAAGGTGCTAGGGTCACCCTACAGTCTGGTGACATCTAGAATGGCCACGTATCCCAAACAACTCAGTCTATTTGTATTTGAAATAAGACTATTTGTTAATTACCAGAACAAAAAAAAGTAACCGGAAAATTGTCTGCTAATTTTAAGGACATAAAACATCCTACTTTTCTCCCACAAAAATCAAGTCGGTTTAAGTTGTTGACAATATTGTGGCCATGATTTAATGCCAAAATTCAGTAGTTATAAATTTGGAATTCCCGAGTAAAAAATTTTAGACTAAATAATTAGGTACGCTCTAATAATTATGTATTATACAGAGTTGATATGACAGAGGGGCATTAAATTACACTACGTATACTATATGTGATTCGTATGAATTTGAAACGGTACAAAAAAAATACACGTGATTTTTCATGGGGTGTGGAGGGGTAGTCTTAAACCTCACCAGGTATCAACAAGGGGGAGGGAGTGGTTAAAAAATGTTAAAAAAACATCACATGATTAATGGACAGCCCCTAAGGTTAATAAACGATGCGTTAGGCATAAACATCTGTTAAAGATAAATCATGTTCAAATGAGGCAAAAATTTAAAAAATCATTTGCGGCTAAGCTATTGCACCAATTTAATTGATTTTTGGTACAGAGCCTGGAAAGTGGAAATGATACCTAGTAAAGGCAGTTAAAAAAAAAAAAAAAAAAAAATGCCCCTATGTCGTATCAACCCTGTATTACCCGATTGTCTTCTGGTAATTAAAAAATAGTGATGTATAATATCCACACATATGTCAAAGTGGTGGAAGATTTGGAATAGATAATCATAAACCCATCTATGCCATGAAATTAAACGTCAGATGGTTCACCAACCTAATCTATCCGGTAGGAGACGTAAGAATCGACTCAAGAAACCAAAGCAGAAAATGTAGACGAGGAAAAACCTTCTTTTGTATGATGCTGAGATGCAGCCATTTAGACACATTAAAGTATACCTTGCTTTCTGTTTTATTATCTATGGTTTTTATTTTTTGTGTCTAATAAACATTTTCTTTCTTTCTTTCTTTTTTTTCTTTCTTTTTTTTTACTTCTTCACATCCTATTTGAGCCGCGGGTCCGCGTAACTGGACACCGAACATGGCCTCACTTGCATCGTCCCTGCCGGTTTTGTCGGCGGCTTGGGCTTGTGCACGGTACAGCACGCGCCGCACCAGTGGTTTGCAACCCAACCATTGTCCGCACAGACAATGCAGTGCGGTCTTGCACTGCAGTTCGCAGACAAGGAAAAACCTACGCTAGCTCCTCTGGCCAATGTGGCACATATTTTCCAGCAAGTTCCATCCAGGAATGGTCTAAGATTATGATGATATAAATAAATGTGTGTATCTCTGGCGTGTTCAGTGATATTTTCCATAAATTTGCGTACCACAGATGTACTGCAGATGTTTTTTGTTCCTAAATAAAAAATGCATAGAATGATGTCATTCAATGGACAAATAGTCTCAGTGATACGTGATATAACACAAACACGACCTTGTGCATACTACATTAGAATAATAACTAACTACTGACTAGCTAAGCTATAGAATTTGTAACTCTAGACTACGAAATGTTTTTATTTATTTACAATTAAAGTACAAAATCAAAGTCCACATACTTTTCTATTTGTTACCATACTAAAGAACAGTATGTGATGAGTTTTCTTTCTCGGAACAACATTTAGATACACCGACCAGAGATCGCTCGATCATGTAAAATCGACAATAATACCTGTATGGCGTTATATTACGTAATTAAAAAGTAAATTAATTGGCTTTTATATTATCTTAATAAATATCAAAGTCATTCCGATATTTGCATTCCTCCATGCATATTAAATGTCCCAGCAATCATAATTCTCCTTCTACGGAGTTTTCATAAAAAGGCGTAGAACGGTTTTCTTTCACATATTAAACAGATAAATAATTCGGATCGCAAACAGTTTATCACAATGATATGTTACATTGTCATTCATTTGTCACTTATATTTTTAATTCCATCCTCCTCTTTAATTAGGGCGTCTTCTCCTGTGAGTTTAACACCGTCTTCTTCATACAAGTCACCTTGCAGCTCCCTCTGAATTTCTCCCAGACTCTTCCCTTTAGTTTCAGGCACAATAATAATAAATAATAAATAATAAATAAATATCCTTGGACATTTCACACAACGCCATCTCGTCCCAAGTTAAGCAACTTAATGCTTGTGTTATGGTAACGAGATGGTTGATAAACTACTTATATACATTTTTTTTTGTAAATACATACATATTATAGATAGAAATGACACCCAGACTCCGAGCCAGTGACTCTGGTTTAGACAAAGACACTGGCCCGACCCCGGAATCGAACCCGGGACCCGTTGATCCAAAGGCGGCACATCTGACCACTAGGAATAGAACCAAAAGACGCCGTGTAAACCAGACAGATCTTTTAACACCTGATGACCCCTCATGACCGCAAAAGTAATGAGCGAAGAGAATATACTATAAATTGATAGGGCTGTAGCTTTTACATTTAAGGGAAATATTTCACCAGGTATAACAAACACTAGCATATCGTAACCCAAATTTGAAATCACTTTGCAAATTAGCAGCCCTATAAAAATTAATATGCGAAAACGACCAAAAGATTCGTTTTCACTAATGGCGTCTTTGTAAAAGAAGTATGTTCCGTTGATTGCCAACATTATGCCAGTCCCGATGTACGAGTAGATGAACAATGGTCGTCGTCCTATTCTGTCAACGACGGCTGACGCAACGAAACCTGGAACAAAAGAATCGTAATCAATTTGCATATCTGTGGAAATGACACTTTACATTTCTTTATGTGTGACTCAATACACTGAGAATTCTTCACTGATATTTCAATCTATACTTAGCCCAAAACATCAATGTTTATTGCTGCCTCTGGAATATACAGGATGGAAGAAAAGCTCCATAGCCTTAACGAAAGTGTTAGTCTAAGGGAGGGGTTTCTTGACAATGGGCTGGTCATGTAGCTCGGAACGGATGGCCGCTGTGGACGACAAGTCTTAAACTGTGGACCACGTACGGGAAGGTGTAGCGTCGAACAACCCTGAATAGATGGACGGACGACCTTGTAAAGATAGCTCTAAGTCGACAGTATTATAATAGATTCGTTGCGTAAACGTGTAGCATGTGCCTCTCATCTGGCGAACTTGCTCTCACTATGCTGTTTAGTGCTTTTTGTAAACAAGACCAATAATTTGGAGAAAACGCAACTACAGAGTTTCTTGCCGGCTCTTCTCTGTAGAGCAGCCTTCCGAACCAGTGGTAGTTTCAGCATGAATGTAGGTATTCGCAGGGATTGTGAGCGATCAAGAGAGATGGAGTGATCGTAGGAGCGAGGAATAGTGTATGAAAGGTGTGAATGTAGGTATGACGACTGATAGGTGTATGTGGAGACTACCACCTAGTGTGGGTAAAGGGCCGTGAGATGGTAATGGTAATTATAAATATGACGATTTATAAGAGTTTTGTGATAAAACCTACGTAAATAAAGTTTCTTTTGAGTTTGAGACTTAAAATAAATTTACGCTGTACATTACCAACAATGAACCGTGATACTCCAAATATAATCATGGCCGTTGACAGTTCGACTCCAGCATTGCTTTCTAACATGATCGTTCCAAAATATTGCTGAATCGCCATAGAACCAGCTAATATTTGAGTTACACGCAACCCTATAAAAATCAAACATGTTAAACATTTAACTTACATGATCAAAATCAAAATATTTTTTAATCGAATAAATACTTGCGAATGCTTTCAAATGAACAAAAAAATAACACAAAAATTCAAATTTAAAAGTAAAATTAAAATAATTAATCATTTAGTTTTTACCACTGGTTCGGAATGCCATCCCACAGAAAAGAGCCGTCTAGAAACTGGAAATAGGTTGCATGACGATGCTATAAAATATACCTACTCATTTATTTTTACCAAGTTATATGAACCATTGATTCGAATAACGTGATATACTGGGTAAACTTACGAAGAAACACAGTATTTTAGTGGGCGAACAAAACATGTAGGATTTTATTGTATTAAATATTAACATTATTAAAAAAGATGGTTGAAATAACTAACCAACACAAATAATGATTGCCTTTCTATATCGTTTGCCGGTAAACAACTCCTTGGGTGAACTAGACCGCGTCATTTGTCTTCTCACGTCCACTCTCATCGCGGATAACGTATCTTCAATGATCTACAATAAAACCATAAAATGCAAAAAGTTGTAGGTTGTGAAAAAGTCTTAATCAGAGATCATCGATTTAAAATACAAAGTGTTCACGCTTGTTACAGACAATGTGAAAGTTATAATTCTCTAAATAATTCTTTAAATATTCCTAAATTGTACAGTACTTTTGAATTTTGAAAATGAAATTCGTTATGCAATTAAAAATCGGCGTGTGTGCGAGAGAAATCGAGAGCGTGCGAGCGGAAATGAAGTCTCAGTAACGAAATGTCAAAATTGCTTCGTTCAGAAAGCGGGAGCACAAAGTATCATAATCTACAGGGGACATTCAATAAACCCAGGCTTGTGCCTGCATGAAAATGTGGCCCGAAATCAAACTATCTGCCGTTGGTCAGCGGTGCCATGCATAGTATAAAATTATGATTTAATAGCATTTTATGTATTTTCCCTTCATTTACAATTATTCAATGCTTGATACATCCAATCGCAAATCATTAACTAATTTAACCCGCCTCACAATTTTTTATTTTTTTATTAACACACGCCAACAACATACATATTATGACATTGCAATTACATTAATTAATAGGTTTAAGACTGATATGCATGTCAGTTATAGGCATGAACAGCATTGGCATAATATCTTGGCAACACATAATAAATGTACACAAATTCAACAAAAGACTAATAGCATAGTCTAAGATCACGCTATACAACCTTCACCCACATATTATACTTTATTGGAAAATTGTTAAATTCATTAGCAAACTGATATTTTTAAAGACGGTTTCACATTTATTCTACTACAAAAGCCCGGTAAACAATTACATAAAACGTTCTAAAACATAAGAATAGACCTCACTAAATCCTCCTGACTAAAGAGAACGGTTACTAATTTAGTATAACTAAGTTTTACCTTTTCATTCGTCAAACCACTTAGTTTAGTAATCTCCTTTCTTGCTCTATCGATCTTCTCTTCTTTCAAGAGGAAGTATGGCGTCTCTGGGATCCACCAGCAGACGCAAAAATAGCTTGCAGTCATTGCCAATATCATGTAGGTCACAGCTTCATATGATACTAATGAGCCCACTATTAGCACCATAGTTGCACCAAAATTAAACATTACCCTGGTGCTGAGAGTCAAAGACCCCCTTATGTCTTTATCAGCAATTTCTGATAAATACATTGATGATACCTGAAATACAAACATGTCTTTAGATCTTCTTCCTCGCCTTCCGGTCTAACATGATTCGGCTAACTACCAGTCTTTACAGGGAGTGATTGCCGTCTGCCTTCAGCAATCCAATACGGGAACAATTTTGTCTGACTATTAAACTCAACTACTCAACAACTATCCGTGTGGTGACGGATTTAGAATACACTATGTCACCAACCCACACTATCCTGAGGGTGTTGTAAGAGGCGACTAAAGGATCGTAAGAGGCAGATCACCTAGCCGTATGAGAATGAAAACTTGAGACAAACCCTGTGCCAACCCGTCTTGCCAGCGTGGCACAGTAGACTAATTTCCCTCTATGGATTTGGAGGAGGCCCGACATTTACAGGCTGAAACGACGACTCAGCCGCGTCTCCCAATTAAATACAGGGTTCATTAGCTATACCGCGCTGGCCAGACGGGTTGGCACGGGGTTTCGTATCAAGTTTTTATTCTCTTGCAGTTATTTAATCTGCGTCTTGCGTTCGTGGCCCAAGTTTGGGTAATCGAGGATCGCAGTCGATTTTAGTGGGAAGGCGCAATTTACCATCTCTACGCGTCCCGGATTCACTGGGTATCGATTATAGTCACCACACAGACCGAAAATTAGTTCGCTTGCCTTGAAATTATAAGACGGCGGAAGGATGTTAGACTCTTGAGCCTAGTTTTCTTTACATAATACATATAATGGTTTGGATGGGTCATCGCAAAATTCTTATGCAAACGTCCTTGATATACTACAATCATTGTGTTTCGTGTGGCAATGGATTTCGAATATACAGTGTAACGACCATCTCATATCACACTCGTATCACATTAGTGTTAGATAGAGGAAGACTATTTGCTGCAAAATCCTAACACAACCTGTCTGCCGGTTATTGGAAGAGCTCCTATCTGCCTTGGGCCTATTAGGACAAAAAGGAATCAATTTTAAAAAGGCCTTATGTCGCTTACCGCAGAAATTAGACCAGTGCCACAACCCCAGAAGAAACGGGCTATGTAAAGCATCCAAGCTTTAGTTGCGCATAAAACGAACACCTGAAATGACACATTATTGATACCATAATACTATAATAATGTGGATGTTCATATATACCTACAGGATGTCCCAAAAAATAGTGTCTAGCGGAAGTCCAGAGATAGAGCACCCCTTGGGGTACCCGAATCACCCCCAAATATATTCTGCGATGCGATTTTTCATGGTTTCCATGTTATGACGTTTTTTCAGATCGTTTAATGGTTGGTTTTATACCAATATTTTCATAATTTTGGTCAAAGTTACGAAGCTGATTATTTTATGCTTAAAAGTAGTTTTTAGGTCGAAAATTCAGAAAAAGAAGTCAGGACAACTATGAAGGGGTGCTCTATCTCTGGACTTCCGCTCGACACAATTTTTAGGACACCTGTATACATATGTTACACCTTAAACGACCGAAAAAAAGGGTTTTTATCGAGATGCAAAACCCGGTTTTCGTTCGTTTTCAGGCAAAATCTAAAGCCTTATAGTACAAATCCTTACCGTACCAATGACGACAGGGATCATACTCCATAGAATTGTAGTTCTTCTTCCAAATTTGTCAGCTACAACACTAGCGACCAAGCTGCCTCCGACCGAACCAGGCAGCAAGAATGACACTACCCAAGACCCCTCGGTCTAAAAATCAATTAACACATTTTTATCCTCATCATCATTTACCTATTTTTAATTTACTTTAAATTAAAAAAAATTAATGACGACACGGTTGGCGCAGTGGTTGAGCGATCGACTGCTGCGCAGCATGTCGCGGGTTCGATCCCCGCACGGAAGAAATATTAGTACGACCTACAAGTATTTGTTCCGGGTCTGGGTGTTTTCTATCTATAATATGTATGTATTTACAAAAAAAAATGTAGGTATATAAGTAGTTTATTATCCATCTCGTTACCATAACACAAGCATTAAGTTGCTTAGCTTGGGACGAGATGGCGTTGTGTGCAATGGCCAAGGATATTTATTTATTATTTAAATTAATTTGGTTCTTGTGGTGACGAATTTAGAATACATAGTGTCATGTCACTACCGCATTCTGGGCTGAGGGTGTTTTAAAAGTTTACAAAAGGAAATGACAAGGCAGAAACCTAGCCGCGAGAGAAAATGGGAAGCTTTATACTAAACCTTGTGCCAACCCGTCTGGCCAGCGTGGCACAGTAGGCTATTTTGGCAGGTACTAACTTCTCTTTGAAAGATAAAACTTTCCCTTTTCCCAGTCACGTCAGGGCGATTGACGTTCTGATTGACTTTGAATATGACGGGAGTCCATACACATTTTGATTATTAAAAAGAAATAACTTAATTTGTACAAGTAAACCAACACACCAGTACTGAGAAGAGATTACTGCTCTCACCCTTACCACCGAAATTGATTGAAACTAGTTGTACACGTATCTACTACCTATACTACTCGGCCCATAAATGACCCACTGTTGA
This sequence comes from Clostera curtula, assembly GCA_905475355.2. Classification (NCBI taxonomy): domain Eukaryota; kingdom Metazoa; phylum Arthropoda; class Insecta; order Lepidoptera; family Notodontidae; genus Clostera; species Clostera curtula. The sequence goes on along the minus strand of FR997806.1, from coordinate 13,102,827 downwards.
GTCGGGCGTCCTTCAGTTACATAGAGTGTAATTAACCTATTGTTCCACGCTGGCCAGACGGGTTGGGACAGGGTTTCGTATCAAGTTTTCCTGCTCTTGCAGTTAGGTTTTTAGTTAAACACTTCTTAACGGATTTATCGCGTGTATATTACATTATTTAATTCCCGACGTCCTCGACCAAGTCTGCAGACTTGGTCGAGCACATATTCAACAAGACCAACCACTACATTCACTTTGATAGACCTCAAATCCTTGCCAAGGAAAATCATTACATTCCAAGAATGATCCGCGAGGCTATTAAGATTAAAAAACATCCAAATTTCAATAGAGAGGATGGTTGGCAAGTACCACCTGCCTCGGATCCAGTCATTAAATTGATCAAATCTCAAGCAAAATACTCATCTGCAAGACCTCTGGACACCGTGAGCGATTTCTGCGTGCACATGGAACGTTATCAATAAAACAAAATTATAGATTTTAACTGTTTCTTTGTACTTTTGAAGACAACTGTGACCTAGTCTCTCCCGCGACCACGACTGCTGCAAAGCATTCGAAACGTCGGGAAATAAATAATGTAATATACACGCGATAAATCCGTTAAAAAGTGTTTAATTTCAATGTGTAATAATCGCGAAAACCTAAGAAATCATTAGGTTTTTAGTCTTGCCATTTCCTTCTGTCGGCCCTTATGACACCCTCAGGATGGAATGGGGTACCACATACCCAGTTCTGTGTTTTAATTTAACATACTTACACTGGTTAAATTGAACCCCGCCTCGTTATTTAGAAGCTTCGGTAACATTGGTGCAGTCCAAAAAAACGCCGATGCCGTCGTCATCATTGCCAAAGATACTAGAATACGTTTAATTTGTAACGTCATCTTTACATTCGACAAAAGACCTGGTACTAGGGGTGGTGATAAGTTAATAGAATAGAATCGAAAATGGTTTTTTTTGTAACAAATACACCCATGACAAACTTTTACTTTTAATATAAAACAACACAGTATTTCTATACTGTGTTGTTTTTTGTTAAAAATAGCCTAGCCTCATTTTGTGTTGCCTTGACTCTGTATCACACAAACACAAAAGATCCCACAGAGTCGACGTTTACATGGGACTACCACGGAACAAATCCTTTAGTATAGTATAGGTAAGACCCATTACCATTACCATTCACAGTTTTTATTTATTTTAAAGATAATTTATTTCCAGACTAAAAGACATCCTACACATAATGAGGTATCATAGAAATTAAATTATCGATTGATTAAATTTAATGACGAAATGTCTAATGTAGATATCGAATTATCTTAAACGGTTCGAAAGGCCTGATATCCAAATTACTCTTTACTTTTTTAATTTATTAGTAACAAATGTCAAAAATAACGAAACGAAGAAACTGATGAACTTAACTGGATTTGATTACATATGGATAAATACTAATGGCTTAACTGGATTTCCTTACTTATGAATGAATATAAAACTAATGAATTTTATTGGAATTACTTATATTATGAATATACATACTAATGAATTGAACTGGATCGACCCTACTCAAGAAAACTGCTAACTGGTGACTAGGCAGCATGGTCTCAGACCCTAGCCTGCTCCATCAGGAACGAATATAAAAAAAAAAAAAAGTAATAAATGTCATATTTCATCCTGAGGGTGTCCTAGCCGCAAGAGAAGGCAAACTTGATGCGAAACCCCGTACCAACCCGTCTGGCCAGCGTGGCACAATAGGCTAATTACTCTTCATGTAGAGGAGGCCCGACTCAGCAGTGAATCATTTATGGTCTGGGAAGGAAGAAGGAACTCAACTGTAGGTAAATATTATTTTTAACTTCACTTACCACCAAATGCTGCAAAATATTGGTATCCTCGAGTGAGCCTCATTGTACCAATATTAACTGTATTACTAATAACTATTCCGTAATCCCTACATTACATATGAATGAGATAGCACCGTATTACGAGTTACTGAGTAATATTCACACTAGACGAACATCAGTACTTAGTAATATGCATCAATACATCACTAAAATGACTCTTTATGAATCTTTCAAACACGTCGTCTCTAATATCTTTCATTTCAATAACTACGCTAAACTACAAGGTAAGGCTATTTCAGTATAATAAGGGTCATTTTCCATTAGACCGCGGGACTGGGTAAGCGAGAAAAACAAGCTTTATTGGTCAAGATGAATAAGGATCAAATTCTAAAAACCTAAATGGTATATTAAATTTTCTTTGCACCTAAGCAGGTGAACCAGTAAAACAGAAACGTAGAACAAATATTGGAAAAGTTTAAAAAAATATACGCAGCCTTTCCACCTACATGGTTGCCTGGAGGAAAATATAAGGCCAATGATACTTTTGTATGTTTTGTGATGCTAAGTGGTTATCAATAAAATGTACCCATTTAACTAATTACTTTTAGTATGTACTTATTATTATTATAAGAATATAAACGTATGGTGACGAATTTATAATACACTAGCTGACACGTAAAACTTTGTACCACGTCAGAATCAATAAATAAAAAAAAACATGAATAATAATAAAATTACATGGCAGAGAAACTAGTTGCAAGAGGTGGAAAACTTGATACAAAATCCTGTGCCAACCAGTCTGGCCAACGTGGCACAGTAGGCTGATTTCCCACCTGCAATTGGAAAAGGCGCCTCAGTAGTGGGTCTTTTACGGGCTGAGCAGTGAAGAGAATACAAATAAAAAAAATCCTTTCGCCGCCATTAGATATTCACCTTAATGTTTAACGACTACAATCTGCCGATACAGTAAATGCATAGCCGGTAAATACACTTGCTGAAAATTTTATGATACCTCACAGAAACGCGTTGTATATATTTCCGACTCCTTTTTTCCAATTCCATTGCGGTCAGCACTGGTCTAACCTAACCTGTTTTGTTTCGATGGGGAAATGCCTTATGAATATCGTCACTCCACGGGAGTGGCGGTTATGTCCACCCACTAAAACCGCAGCGGTATACCCTCACACGACAGGCTAGGGGCGCCACAGGTTCGCGTAAATGCATTCCATTGCGATGCTCCGAAGTCTAACCGAACCTAGCTACAGGTATTTACAGCATGAACACTCCACATAATAAATCATTATTAACAGCCAGAGTGCAATACCGGGAGTGTTTTGGTTAAAGATCTCAGATTCTCATATTATTAGTACCTATTTTAAAGTCTGTTATGAATAAGCATCAAACACACACCACAACTGTAGGTAACTGCACGATAACTACACTGCTCTAAGCTATAATTACCTCAAAATAGCTGCTGGAAAACCTTGAGAAACGGGATGTCATCAAGTCATGTCGTATGGTACAAATTTAATGTCATGCACAGTTGATAATTAAGGTATTTTTCATGTTGTATAAATAACTAGTGGCCCGCCCCGGCTTCGCCCGTGCAAAGCGGGGGTGGGTTATACATATAAACCTTCCCCTTGAATCACTCTATCTATTAAAAAAAACCGCTTCAAAATCCGTTGCGTAGTTTTAAAGATTTATGCATACATAGGGACGGACAGAAGAATGCGACTTTGTTTTATACTATGTAGTGATAAATAAGTTACTATTACAAAATATGTATTAACTATTTATTTCCTAAATAATTCGACTTACTTTAATTTTTGCTACATACATAATATTATGTTCAATCGTCTCTCGGCTCGGTATCGGACTTCAGTTCCTTTAATTCTGTGCTTTCATTACAATCATTTATGTCGCCATGCTTATGATCCTCATCATAAATATTGCCGCGCAATTCAATCTGAATCTGCCTCAAACTTTTTCCCTTTGTTTCAGGTACAATAAAATATGAGAAGATAGCTCCAGTCAGCGCTATGCTGGCAAAAATCCAGAAGACTCCATATAATCCCGTCCAATCTTTCACTTCTTGGTAGCATTTCACTACCGTAAAGTTGAGACAACCACCGCAGATATTAAGAACAGTCATAGCCAGGGATTTGACATTGATAGGAAAGATTTCCGCTGGTATAACAAAGATTAAAGAGTCGAAACCAATAACTGATATGACGCTAGACAAAATTATGCCAATGAAGGCTATGTGGCGATATGGATTGGCTTCTTCATTGTCGATGCCGACGACCTCTTGGAAATAGAAGTAGATTCCGACCATGATATGGCAGACACAGGTTCCGAAGTATGAGTAGATGAGAAGTGGGCGCCGGCCCACTTTGTCGACTAGCTGGGAGGAAGCGATACCTAGAAATTGTAAACTATATTGCAACAGCTGTATTGGCCATCAAGGGGGGTGTGCCATAAACGCCACACTAGGCAGGCGGGTTGACGATCGCAGTAACAAATGGTGGATGTTAAACAGAACGTCGATACTGCTCAACATCTGTTGTCCCTTCGTCGTCGTCTACGACATCAACGGGAAGATATGCGGTGGTAGTATTCTTACGCCGCTACCACATGGAGAACCAGAATTACCGACATAGCCCACAGGATTGCCAAACTTAAGTGGCAATGGGCAGGGCACATAGCTCGCAAGACTGACGCCCGATGGGGCAGAAAAGTCCTCGAGTGGCGAAAGCGGTCCGGAAAGCGCAGTGCTGGTAGGCCTCCCACACGGTGAACCGGCGACCTGGTTAAGGTCACTGGAAAGCAATGGATGCGGGCGGCTTAGGACTGGCTTCCGTGGAAATCCTTGGGGGAGGCCTATGCCTAGCAGTGGACGTCTTTTGGCTGAAATGATGATGATATTGATCAATTTTCAGACATAACCAAGAGCATTGATTTAAGTCCTTCCGTCGGGCAGCACCAGGTAGCGGCACACTATACTTTTTTTTATACTAGGCATGAAGGGATTCTTACCAACAATAAATCTGACTGCTCCAAATATGATGAGGGCCGTAGACACTGCAATGCCTGACTTGCTTTCCTGCATGATACGACCCAAATACTGCTGGATTGTCACAGTACCTGATCCGATCTGTGTAAGCTTTAGACCTAGAATCATTGTTCAAACTCACACTCAAAAGGAACTTTATAGTATAGGATCCCGCTATACAACGACCTTCACCGATATGTTTAATGGGTGAAAATTATTTTATTCGACATTTCATCATCATCATCATCATTTCAGCCAAAAGACGTCCACTGCTGCACATAGGCCTCCCCCAAAGATTTCCACAAAGGCCGGTCCTGGGCCGCCCGCATCCATAGTTTTCCGGCGACCTTAACCAGGTCATCGGTCCACCGTGTGGGAGGCCTACCAGCACTGCGCTTTCCGGAACGCGGTCGCCATTCGACATTTAGTAAGTTAAAAATTATAAAAAAATAGGTTGCCGAAAAAAATCGTTGTATAGCGGGATCTTAGACTATTATTCATGTAGATTTTATTACTAAACTCTTATAAATCGGCATGTTTAAAACTACCATCACCATTTTTCCTCCCTTGTCCCACGCCAGGTTCGTGTCCTTTCGGCGTCATAACTACAATCAGGTCTTTCGGGATTTATGAAATACTATAATACTGCGGAAAGTCATGTCCATGTATTGATTTCTCGTGTTTATCACCGCATATATTGCGCTAGATAGGAATATCGAGCTAGGTTTTGATGAAAACCAAAACTACATTATTGGAATGTTTTGTATTGATTTTAACCCGAAAGTTTCGAGAAGAAAAACACACCCTAATAAGTATCCCTAATAAGGTACAAATTCTGGAAAGTAATGCCATATACCATGTGCCGTGGCTATCTTACTAATCTTACTAATATTATAAACGTGAAAGTTTGTAAGTATGGATGGATGGATGGATGGATGGATAGATGGATGGATGGATGGATGGATGTTTGTTACTCTTTCACGTAAAAACTACTGAATGGATTTTAATGAAACTTTACAATAATATAGCTCATACATCAGGATAACACATAGGCTACAAGTTATAAAGATATTATGTGAATTACAACAATATAAACAAGTCGAATTCAAAATTTCTAAATGTCAAATTTTCGACCATATTAAACTATTGACAACTAGCGTTTCGCTGTCAGTTGCGTTTTGTTAAAGTAGGTTTTATACGGACGGGATAAAAATCTCAGGTATCCTATGTCCAACTTTCTTTTTGTTTTAAATATATATAATGCGGAACAACGTTCGCCGGGTCAGCTAGTGTGTAATAAAGTGTACCTATAGCGACGAGTAGAGCTCTCCGATACTGTTTCCCAGTGAACAGTTCCTTTAAAGAACTGGAGTGGTCCATTTCTTTCTTAACATCTGACCTCATCAGTGATAGCTGCTCTTCCAATATCTACGACAAATAATATTTTCTTTGTAATATTTACTGTATTATGTGTATATTTACCTTATCTGCAAAATTGCTGATTTATGCATATATATTAATGCAATTGTGAAGCACTGATCATACTCACAGAGATTCTTTTAACCATCTTGGAAGTCGGTTAAACAAACATAATTATTATATCTATACTATCTTATCTTACTAATATTATAAACGTGAAAGTTTGTAAGTATGGATGGATGGATGGATGTTTGTTACTCTTTCACGTAAAAACTACTGAATGGATTTTAATGAAACTTTACAATAACATAGCTTATACATCAGAATAACACATAGGCTACAAGTTATAAAGATATTATGTGAATTACAACAATATAAACAAGTCGAATTCAAAATTTGTAATTGTCAAATTTTCGACCATATTAAACTATAGACAACATAACGTTTCGCTGTCAGTTGCGTTTTGATAAAGTAGGTTTTATACGGACGGGATAAAAATCTCAGGTATCCTATGTCCAACTTTCTTTTTGTTTCAAATATATATAATGCGGAACAAAGTTCGCCGGGTCAGCTAGTATACTATAATATTATATTGAGGAAAGATTTGCATGTAAGTATGTTTGTAACGATTTGGCACGAAAAGTACTGGACCGATTTTAAAAATTCTTTCACCATTTGAATGCTACATTATCACTGATCAATATAAGCTATTCTAGCTAAACACACTACCATGTATTTGACACACACACTCATATTATTTAATTTAGTTTATTGTCTGTGGTCAAATTGATAATAAAACTATAACCAAAACAATTATGGTCGAATTTCAAACACATATCAAAACTATGTATGATATTTACAAGACAAGCGTACTTTACAAACCTTATCATCTTCATAACCTCTTAATTTCCTCAGTTCCTCTCTAGCTGCGTCCACCTTCCCCTCCTTCAGATAATAGTAGGGTGTCTCCGGTATCCACCAGCATACAGCGAAGAAGATTATGGGCAGTATAAGCAGCATATAATTCAGTGTTTGGTAAGAGACGAAGGGACCTATAGTCATCACCAGGAAACTGCCGAAGTTATACATGAATCTATTCCCAACTGACAACGAGCCTCGTATATCCTTATCTGCTATTTCCACCAGGTATATTGCCGCCACCTGTAATGTTCGTCGGGTGATTGATTAGCATAGTAGCACCATCCCATTCCATCCTGAAGGTGTCGTAAGAGCCGACAAAAGGAAATGACAAGGCCTATAACAATGATGATGTAGCTGCAAGAGAAGGAAAACTTAAAATAAAACCTTGGGCCAACCCGTATGGCCAGCATGGTTCATTACTCTTCATGTTACTGGAGGGCACCGTATCAACTCGTGGCGTTCAGTATTATTTGTATGAAACTCCCTACTGCAAAGCACACTAATCGGATTTGTAACGTAAACGCCTCGCCTCGGGAGTCGGGACAAGCTCTTGAACGCCGTACGGCGCGTGGACAACCAGCGCCGGTCCCCGCGCTTACGGCACAGGAGTAGAGAGTAAAACAGAGCGAAACCTTCTAAGAACAGCGCCACGGTAGGTACACTACTACAAGCACGGTGCGGGGCCACTGGCAGCTCGTCACGTACGGAACGAAACCGGTTTATACTGGTTCGGCCAGTGCTTTAACAAAGGGCTAACCTCACTCACCGCTCGCGGCGTATCGCGTCGTGCGTGTTTGTTTAAAATTGAAATTTGAATAAATTAGAAAGAGTGTAAATATCGTTTATTGTACTGCGTGCATGAACAGCATTCGAAAAAATAAAAACATATATTTTTTTAATTATTCCAAAGACCAATGAAGTCTTTTTGAAATTATGTGATTAGTTTATGACTAAAAGTATTTCTCAAATTATTAAATGACAAATAGATGTAAACAAACTTTTGTGTATTTAATTTAAGTAATCCTCCTGTGCCAACCCTATACGAATAGGTAACAATTTTGCTCACTCTTTAGAAGGTTTCGCTCTGTATTAATCTGTGCTTACGGCTCGCCGTTCACACGCTTACGCCTCTCCGCCGCGCCGCCGCGCTTGCAGGACATAACATATTCGTAACATTCATTATCTTACGTGCCATCCGTAAGCGCGGCGTCGCCTAGCCGTAGCCGAGACCACTTATCAGAGCGCTTTGGTTACGTGCTTACGTTAAGTTGACGCCTGTTTGACGGCGAGGCGAAAGGCGATACGGTGCCGATCCCTTTCGGACTGTATATGTCTACGTCTACGTCCTTTACCCTCCATGTAATGAAATTAGGTCCAACTGTCAGTCATGTCTGACATGAATAATAGTAGTAGTAATAACATTAAAAAGAGCCTGACTGATGTCGGTGGGACCACTACCGTACAGAACACAGTAGTTAAATGACACTATAATACCCTCGTGAGGTCCTACTTGTCACTAAGGTCATGCCACGTCTGCTAAGGAAAGCATGGTGGTGCTATCGAAATAAAACCAAATCCAGACTTGTGTCATAAATATATATAATTTGTTTAAATCGCGGGAGTCTAAAAACATTTGTGGTACAAAAACTAAAAATAAAATGGACAGATGTTAAACAACACAAACTACTTTTGTTAATTTGCCAAGAATTCTGTGTTTATGTCAGATTGTATAACATAAAAACTGTTGTATGTGTGAACTAAACATATTGTTTAAGTACCCGGAAACATACTAGTAAGGATGTATACTTTTTTAAATTGTATAGTCACGACTCTACGCACTGCCTTATCCAGTAGGTACGCCACAGTACCTACATCTTTACTATTTAGTGTATAGATATTTTCCATGTGTTATATTAGAATACATAGTGTCACCCCATTCCAACCTGAAGGCCCTATTTTGCTGTTAAACCCAACGCCCTCATGGGTATATCTAGTAGAATTAATATATTGATGACTGCCTCGTTGGTCTAGGGGTTAGAGATGCCATTGGATCAAAGGGTTCGATTCCGGGGTCGGGCAAGTGTGTCTGTCTAAACCACTTGCTCTGAGACTGGGTGTTATTTGTGTTCGTGAATTAAATGATTGTAACCTGCCCCGCCCCGCCATACCTAGTGCAGGGGTTTCGTTTTTAAAAAGACACAAAACGTAAATAAATTCATCCCACAAGTAAGCCACTATTAAAATTAAACACTTTTTAACGGAGTTATCACGTATAAATTAAAATATTTAATCCCCACGACCACGACTGCTGCAAAGCATTCGAAGCGTCGGGAATTAAATAATGTAATAGAGTAAGGGCGATCAATCCGTTAAAAGTGTTTATTTTCATTGTGTATTCATCGCGAAAATCTAAGAAATCATTAAGCCACTATTATTTTTTCGAAATTCATCTGTAACTTTGGAGAAAACATTAACTTACTGTAACAATTACTCCAGTCCCGCATCCCCACAGAAATCGTGTCACATACACCATCCACGGTGTAGACGCTACCAGTAAAATAATCTGAAACGAACAGCATTACGTTTCAAATACATATATTTATATACATTACTAAACCTGTCGGTGTGGTGACGTATTTAGAATACACAATGTCACCAACCACTATCTTCAGGAAATCATAAAGGCGAGTATAGGAACGGAAGAGGCAAATCACCTAGCTGCAGGTCAGGGAGAACTTGATACAAACCCTGTGCCAACCAGTCTTGTCAGCGGGTAGGTTAATTTATCTTTAATGATGATGAATGACTACTACTCGTCAAAGACGTTCAAGTAGCTTTTTTGTTGTGTCGTCTAATGCTGGACGCAAGAGTGACGCGGGCAGAAGCAGGTTGTGTGTGGACTTAGGGGCGCCATAGCGGTGGAAAAGAGGTGCACCATTTTCATGTTCGTAGCTAGATCTGCTAGCTACTAAGGAATGTAATAGATCTGTCAATCAAACATTTTTAAGCTTAGGTATTGTATATATAGACACAATAAAAAAAACAGCTTAAAGAACCAGTTTTATTACACACTAGTGGCCCGCCCCGGCTTCGCCCGTGCAAAGCGGGGGTGGGTTATACATATAAACCTTCCCCTTGAAGCACTCTATCTATTAAAAAAAACCGCTTCAAAATCTGTTGCGTAGTTTTAAAGATTTATGCATACATAGGGACGGACAGAAGAATGCGACTTTGTTTTATACTATGTAGTGATGAAGTAACCATTAATGATAGTGAGTAACTTTAATTGTTCTATAGAGATTTCAGCCGAACACTTTTCAAGCTTAATGCTGGTCGCTACATATATAATCTTGTAAACCCTTAAACTGAAGTGAAGAATCAAACAGGGGAATAAAACTTACCGTTCCAACAGTGAAAGGTATCGCACTACCCAGGATAGAGGATCGCCTCCCGAGTTTGTCTGCTATGAACCGCGTCGCCAAACTCCCTGTCATGAAACCTGGCGAAGACATCGCCGTCATCCAAGAGATTTGTTCCTGGCAACCAACATACAAAAGTAAATCATCGCCTAATACACGTTTAAAAAGGGTGTATCTACAAATAGATGAACAAATCGGTTTTATCCGTCCAAAAGCTACAATTCCATAGACAAGTCAAAGTTATGAAAGACTGATATGAAAGTTGTCGTTTATCTCACTGCAGTACACATTACCCAATAAAAAAAATATTGTCCGTTTTGATAAATTACACAGTACTTAAATAGCGTCTTTTTTGCAACTTATTATGCAACTATTAGTATTTTTTCCGTGTGGTGACGGATTTAGAACACATAGTACATAGTGTCGCCACCTCATCTCATCCAGAGGGTGTCGTAGGAGCCGCCAAAAGGAAATGATAAGGCCCAATGATGTTATAAACTTGATACGAAACCGCGTCTTTCCATTATGTACAAGGCCAGAACGCAAGGGTATGAAACTAATCACGTATAGATTGGAAATAAGATTTTTAAGAAGTTCTTCCAATCCATACAATAACAGTACGCAACTACTCGCGTATACTTTGTAGTAACATAGAATTATATCTTGTTCCATAACGTACAGCGCCAGTACACATAGGGACTAATCGTGTATGTTTCGGAATAAGCGCGCTAAAACCTAGATCACTATTTGTAATATAAATTATGGCGATATTACATATAAAAGCCATTAATATTTTCAATAATTCTTTAAAACATGTCACTACAGACCAACAGCCCCAAAATTTTAGTTTCAGCAACTTTAAAAAAGGACTGTCCCGATTTTTTTTATGATAAAAGTTATTATTATGTATATAATCCTGCCTATTTTATCCTACCTAATAAAGTTCAATTATAATTCCATATTTAACTGAATTAAAAATATACTTAGACTTATATCACTCTTGTCAAATGTATATGCAAGTAATTCAGTATAGTTAGGAACGAAGACGCGAGCATTCAGGATACAAACTATACACGACGAGTACGCAAAATTCTTGTATGCATTGTAATAACAGTTTTTTAAAACAAAATTACAATATATACGCGAGCAGTTTCCTATGTCTGCGTTCTGGCGTTGTATAGAATGTAAAGACGCTACGAAACCCTGTGCCAACCCATCTGGTCAGCGTGGCCCTCCAGGTAGTTGGAGGAGGCCCGACTCAGCAGTGGGTGATTTATGGGCTAAAAAGTGAGTAGGTAATTTTTTTAATTATAAATTTGAATGTACTACTGTATCGCGCAGATTATAATTCGCGAACACAAATTACAACCAGACATACAGTACATCAGTTAAAGTATCTCTCTTAGAGTATCTTTCGTTTACACAAAGACACTGTTCCGATGCCGGAATCGAACCAGAGACCAGTTATCCAAACACATCCAACCCCTAGGTAACAAGACGTTCAAGTAAAATGTTAACCGATTTCAAAAACAATAAAAAAGCGTAATGTTACCCATACGTAACTATTGGAAGTTGGTGCCCTGGGTAGACCTTTATCTTAATCAACTACAAAAACAAACAAGCGATCCATAATAAACATATTATTCGGATTACACATCGGACTTACATCAGTGATATGTAAACTTGTTTCATTGTCATGGATCTTTGGGATGATGGGAGTACTCCAGAAAACCGTAACACCGGCTGTCACTGACGCCAATGATACTGAAATCAACAATGTCGTAAAAATGGTTAGATATACGCAAACCTAATTATAATTGTGGCAAAACTCTTCTTAATACTTAGGGGAGGTCTATGACCAGCCCCCTCGACTGTGCTGCCACCTTGTCGTGGTAAAGGGGCTTGAGTGCCTCAATGATCCGTGGGGCCATACCGGCCAGGGCCTCCCATGCCGGGCGGGCCCACGGGGAGAGGTGAGACGAAGAGCGGCACCCAGCGCCGCAGTGGACTGGGGCTCCAGGGACTCCTCTGTCCTCAGAGTTGCCCTGTGAGTCCTGGACCGCTGCGGTGCACCAACGCCCTCGGGTTGTCGTTGTCGGGAGGGCTGACGGGCCTCCTTCTGTGAGGCCGTTATGTCGCAGAAGGGGGCTGCGGGGCGGGTCGCAAAGGAGGGAGCTCCGGCTGACTCGCGCCGCGGACGGAGGCAGGAGTGGAGGGGGGTCGTGACGATGCGAACCCCTTCTGCCCTCCCCTGAGAGGCTGGTGGTAGGTCGGGGGAACCGCCACCGACGAAAGCCTCGATGACTGAGGGCGTCCCAGTGTACCGGGACGCCCTCTCTGACAGTCGCTTGCCCGTTGCGGGCACCACGCCGGGGCGTCAAAGTAGAATGCGTTTATGCGAACTTGTGGCGCCCCAAGCGCGCCGTGTGTAGGTATACCGCTGGGGTTTTAGTGGGTAGACGACTCTTGGGTAGACGACCCTTGTCGGAGTCCCACATAATCACCGACCTCTCCCCCGGGGGGGGCGGTGGTATGCATAAAGCATTTCCCCAGCGACAAAAAAAAGGCCTATGACCAGCAGTGGACGTCTTTTGGCTGAAATGATGATGATGATAATTAAAGCTCTTCTAAAGGTAGAAGTAAAATTATGCAGAATATAGCCGCCATCTTTACGCCTACATTCGATCTAATGCAATTCAACCTTATGCAAAAGGGATTGGGCTTAGCGACTAACACCCACTGCTCGAACTGCTACTACTCAGCCCATACATGACCCACTGCTGGGTCGGGCCTCCTCCAGTTACATGGAGGGTAATTAGCCTACTGTGGCTGGCTACCCAGAAGGGTCGGCACAGGGTGTTTCTTCAAGTCCTTATCTTGCAGCTATGTTATCGGCCCTGTCATTTTTTTTGTCGGCTCTTACGACGACCTCAGGATGGAATGGGGTGGTGACACTATGTATTCAAAATCCGTCAACACACGGAGTTTTCATTCCTGTTTTAGACGGCCAATATTTTAAGTACATACCTACATCATAAGGAGCCTATAACACAGATCAAAAATCCAAACTCATACCGTGATTACACAAAAAAAATCTGCCAGCTGCCAGCTGAGTGCAAATATTCTTGTCATCAATAATACAGTAAGAAAACACATACCCGCAAATGTCACTATGTATTGCAGTTTTCTACTAGTACTTTCCCGTTCCATCTTTTTGCACAAAAATGGAATGATTAAGTCAAACGACCAACATAATACTGAAATGCCTTACCAACCGGTAGCAGTATTTTGTCTTGTTAAATAATTAGCATATGTGCGCGAACTTAACACGACCTTAGGACAAACACGATTTTCATGTAAAGCAATAAATTCTTTCAGTAAAAAAATCGTCATTGTGAGAGACTATAATTTTCGCACAACCATCACGCTTTTGTTGTTTAGCTGCTGCTAGCGACGGCAGCTCTAGCCCTCACCCCTCTTCTCACCGCGCAGATGTTAGGATCCGTATCCATCGGCATTGTTACCGGGCTGGAGCACCCCACCACTCCGGTGTGTATCGCGGCTACTTAAGGTGGATGCTCGAGGGTAGCCCGCGAAATTCAAATTTTCTTACCTATTTTGCAATTTGCATGTCAGTGCTAGGTTGTATGTTGATTAAAATCTTTTTCGCGGCTGTAAGACGTATGTAGTTATAGATTTTTTTTTTTTTTTTTTTTTCTCTTTATTTGTTTAGGGGCTTATCTCCCATTGGATAAGTCAGCCCCAGCGTTACCCTTACTAACTATTAAATACAATTTATTTAGGTACTAGGAATATCAGGAATCATTAATGCAAAATCATATTATCTATTAAAAATTTTGCAACATCAGATGATGGTCTCGCTAATATAGTTATAGAATTATAATCATCAAACTCATCAATACAACCCTCCAAGCTCATAAAGGTGCAAGAATGACTTTGACGTTGAAAACAGAGTAAAACTCTGTAACTACATACGTCTTACAGTCGCGAATCAAATGTTCATCATCATACAACCTAGCACTGCCCTGCAAATTTCAAAAAACGTAAGAAAATTTGAATTACGCGGGCTACCCTGGAGCATCCACCTTAAGGCTCCCAAGGCAATGCTAAAGACAGAAGCCCCGGAGCCAAACTCTCCACGACAATGTGTGCGGCTCTTGGTACCGTACTGCTATCCATGCAGTACGGGTCTTAGGTCTTATGACAGTATGGCAAAAAAAAGCATTACGCCAAGCGTAGTGCTTTTTTTGTGGCTAGCCACCAGTAAGTTATATTATAATTCGGCTAGTGCATAATGCAGCATTTTAACGACACCAAATCAGGTTTATTATAGTTTTGACTGGCTTTAGCCTAAGCCACAGCAAAACATTGTTATTCTATCAAAGTGTCTGATTTGCAAATCAGTCACAATTATGTACGTTACCAAACATTTGTGTTACCTAATTAAGATAGATAGATAGATATACTCTTTATTGCACACGTGAAAAAAGACAGAACACAAAAAAAAAATACAACGCTTTGTACAAAGGGCGGTCTTATCGCTAAATGCGATTTCTTACAGACAACCTTGGGATGGACATTAATTAGAATTTGCTGATAATGAAGATGCTTGATAAAAAAAGCTTTGTTAATTACTTATTTACAGTTTTCGGCCAAACTACAGACCCGATTTCGATATATGGAACCAATCTGAAACCAACACCATATTTTTCGAATCGGTTTACAAATGACCATTATGTAAATATTTAAAAAATAAAACATACAGGTGAATTGAGACCCTCGTCCTCTTTGAAGAGAAAAAGGCGCGGTAGAGAACGCTTAAAATATGTTCTAGTCACAATTAAACCGATAAGTTCGTTAAAAAGTGTTTAATTTCAATGAGTAATAATCGCGAAACCCTTAGAAATAATTATGTTCTAATCAGTTTCATTCGAGTTTCAGCACAGCCCAGATGTTTTCTTTTTCTAGAAGATTGCTAGATATAAGTAATCGGTTGGCTAGTAAATAAAACACATCACATAAAGGGCCAAACCCATCTCAAATAACAATTTTAATTCAAATCTCTATAAAAATACAAAATAGCACGTCCAGCTTACAACTATATCTATGAAATTAGCGTGTCTTAGACACTCTTATCACAAATAGCTTTAACTTATTTTTCTTTAGTAAGTCTTTACACCTATCATAGCACCATCGGCCGTCAGGGGCCAGAGCAAACCAGCATGCCAGTCACTGGCATTCCGCGACGCAGTAATACCAGGGCCAGTGGGTTTCTACAATAAACACCTTTATACCAGTGATTTAGGCTAAAAATCACAGTTTCGTGTGCCTGTAGCTGGTATGCGTGACGCTCTCCCGACTTCCCCACTAGCAAAATCAAACTATCTGCGTTTGCCTTTGTGTGGCGGAATGTAAAAGTTTAATCGTTTGTTTTTAAATTTATTCTCAGTATCCGTGTGACAGTTTAAGAAAACATAGTATCACCACCCCATTCCAACCGGAGGGTGTCGTAAAGCAGACGAAAGGCCGGAAACCTAGCAGCGAGAGAAGGAAAACTTGATAGGAAACCCTGTGCCAACCCGTCTGGCCAGCATGGCATAGTAGGCTAATGACCCTTCTTGTGATGGGAGAATGCCAGACTCAGCAGTGGGTCATTTATGGGCTGTAGTAGTAGTTTCAGTAGTTTTAGGTTTTTAATTTGTTTGTACATAATATCTTATGCTAAAACATTTTATACATTTATGGGCTGAGAAGTAGTAGTCATATTAGATCGCTGCCATTGAGTATTTTCAGTATATATTTTTTTCAGCTCAGTTATTTTACTTAAGGCGTGATGCTCCAGGGTAGCCCGCGAAATTCAAATTTTCTTACGTTTTTTGCAATTTGCAGGGCAGTGCTAGGTTGTATGATGATGAACATTTTTAGAATTACTTTGACGTTGAAAAAGTTTTTCTTGCACCTTTATGAGCTTGGAGGGTTGTATTGATGATTTTGATTTTTATATTCTATAACTACATACGTCTTACAGCCGCGAATACAACCTAGCACTGACCTGCAAATTGCAAAAAACGTAAGAAAATTTGAACTTCGCGGGCTACCCTGGAGCATCCACCTTAAAACGACATATCGATTACTTATACTTTTCTACTATAAAGATACCCCTTGTAGGTAGCCTTGCTGAACATTTGCCAGCTACTCACACAAACAGGTAAGTAAGAATCTTACAACTAATATAGGTAATGTTTACAATATGGCACTTATACTGGTATAACCAAAATCTTTTGCTAGCACTTAAATGGGCATTCGTGTTCGCTATTCGTGTGCGGTATCTATTTGCGCCTTCCTGTTTGGTACTGTTGTATGACATTTTTTTTATAAAAATTGACAAATGATATTGTTTATGGCAATCTGCCGTTGTATTCGGCAGTTTTTGCCAGTGTTGCGTGATAGCTGGTTAATGACAAAAATGACAGATACGGAATAACAACAGCGAAATGGAAGATATGGACAGGGTGTAACAATGAGCATAGAGCGATGCGCAGTGAGGGCATAAAGCTAATCAAAAGAAGCAGTTCCACTTTGTTCTTTTTGTATCTTCATGAATCAGTGGGTCATCATTTACTAAACGTAGATTTTAGAACATCCCAGATCATTTTAGAAATTTCTGAATCATTCTAGAATTTTCTACAACATAATCATTCAATCAGAATCAAGGCATACATTTTGGAACTTTCTAGAACATACCAGGAATTTCTAGAACAATCCAGACCATTTTAGACCAATAATAGTATTACATTTTTAAAGTTGAATATGTTTCATTTCGCCCTATCTTTTACATCCTTATAATTTATCGACTTGCAACCATCGTAGTGCACGATGGGAGCCTTTTACCTATTGTCACATACAATAACTATTCGTCTGCGATGCGTACAGTCCTCGCCAAACTTTATGGCCGCTCTGAATGTAGTCGTCGGTGCTAACTTGCGCATCGTACATTTCGTAACCAATACGCACGCAGCACACTCTCACTAACGCAGTAGGGGAGCGAGGACTCTTGCGGGTGGAAGACTGCGAGTACGGGCGTTCCTTGCCGTCACCGCGTACGTCTCGCTGATATCTGATTTTGTGTTCTTCTCAACGTAATGCGGCTATATTCAGAGCGGCCATAAAGTTTGCGAGAACTGTAGTTTTGGGTGCAAAGTGAAATATCGGACACACACCCCCAATTTTATATATATAAAGATAGGCGTAATAACTAAGTTGCATCCTGTTTCTTAGGTTTCGTGTGCTAATTTCTCTTGTAAACTTTCGACATTTTATTGTAAAGTAAACATGTAACTAAATCAGACTATAATGAAGATTATTTTATAAACTTCCTTTCAGTCTGTGGAATGTGGTCCTTGACATATATGTATAAAAATACTTATCTATATTATCATAATAAATGCGCGCGATAACGTATATTTGGTGTATAATCATACAAACAGTTGACTTTATAAAATATGAAATAATGTCGAAAATTGTAAAACTAAATAGATAATCTCTAATGTCCTAATCCTCCATTATGTTTTTTTTTCCATTAGTCCTTTAATCAGGGCAGTTGACTGTACTACTGGGAATAGCTCGACAGTTATCTGATGGTGAGTAGTGCTTGGAGGTGAAGTGTTCCGCCACGCTCTTGAAGGAATTGAGCAATATATTCAATGACTAGGATACACTAAGTGCCTCTCAACATGCCATGGAGATATGTTAGGAGTTACTTTGCATTATCAGAAGAATTTATGTGGAAATAACTCGAAGTGGGAGTGGGCTGGCCATATAGCTAAGCGAGTGAGAAATAAGTATTAAAAAGCACAGCGTGGGATGGGCCTGACTAGATGACCTTTTAAGTCATAGTTTATACTATGGGAAAAGCCTATGTTCATTAAAATAACTAATAACTATGAGGTATATTTCCAAATGTTAGCCTATTAGTACTTAATAGTATTCATAACTAGATAAACAATAAAAATAACAGATAAATGCTCGAATAATGTTATAGACTTTTCCAATACTCACGTTAATAAGTTCACAAATAAATCTAAAGGAGGTATGAGTATGAAGACAATCTAAAACTTCAATGCAGAGTCATGTTTCCGGGCCGCATTATTGGCCTTTGGGTCTTAGTTCCTCTAGTTCAGTTTCACCTACATCTGGACTCGATTCTTTATCATATATTTTACCTTGCAACTCCCGCTGAATCTCCGATAGCTCTTTACCCTTAGTTTCAATAACGTACACATACGTAAACAAGGCTCCAGCGAAACCGAAGAAAGCGTACATCCAATACGCACAGTAAGCATATGGCGACGTACAATTCTTACAATCACTACTAATAAATAACCTACCGATTACTTTAGCGTTAAATGCTCCTAAAATAGCACCGAAAATGTGAAGAAGAGTCATTGCTGTTGCTTTGATGTTTATAGGGAATATTTCCGCTGGTACAATGTGTATCAGGGACTCAAAACCCATGGTGGATAGGACATTAACTACGACGATAGAAAATAACGGTATAAAGGCATATGATGATAAATCGCTTAAGGGTATTCCGATAACGCTGTGCAAAAAGAAGTAGAGACCGACAATGATGAGTGCCAACGCCGTACCAAGGAAACTGTAAGTCATTGACATCTTACGGCCCATCCTGTCGACTAAAAATATCGACATTAGCCCTGCAACAAAAATACTAAATTAGTTTTAACGTCTTATTATGGATCAGATACATTATTATACGATAGACTTACTATACTAGCGTTTATCAGCTAAATTCAAAAGTTTTGGCGAAATACTTGTGTCAAAAGCGTGTTGCATGCGGTCCGGACCGACACGGTACTAAAACTATCAAAATAGGCAATCAATGGGATGATTGATGATTTTGACTCTATTGAATTAGCATGTTTGCGGCCCAACCCAATAGTTTAAGTAAAGTCTTATTTTATTAGGAAAATCTTAACGGATTTATCGCGTGTATAAATAATGTAATAATATCTGGATGACCGAGCTTTGCTCGGTATTTTAATTTTTATAAATTGTGTTTTTTGGAAATTATATTTATGTACGAATTACGCAAACACTCATTGACTTCGTGTTACTTAACAACGCCATCTGCTGTTGTGCTCACAAAAAAGTAGTATTATTATTCGCCAATAGATGTCAGGAATTAAGTCTAACCTCAAAGCAAACACTCATTGACTTCGTGTTACTTAACAACGCCATCTGCTGTTGTGCTCACAATAAAAGAAGTATTATTATTCGGCAATTATTATTCGCATTATTTCTAAAAATAATTCCTAGCTAGATCGGTTTATCGTCCCCGAAACCCTCTATATACTAAATTTCATGAAAATCATCGGAGCCGATTCCGAGATTCCAATTATATATATATATATAATTGGAATCGGCTCCGATGATTTTCATGAAATTTTATATATATATACTCGTATATATATCATCTAAGTTTATCAGTGTTTTTCTACAATATTAAGCATGTATATACTTAAAAATATTCCTCTTGAATCACTCTATCAATTAAAAAAACCGCTTCATAATCCGTCACGTAGTTTTAAAGAATTAAGCATACATAGGGACGGACAGACGACAGCGGCTTTGTTTTATACTATGTAGTGATAGTGATACTACTCGTAGATTATCTGTATAAATATACATCTAATCGTATCGAACGACCCCTTCGGGATAGAGCGAGTGAGTGAATGACATAATTCTAAATCCATCACCATACGGACCATTATACTCACCAACAATAAATGAAATAATACTATACACTAAAAGCACATGCTTGGTCTCATATTTGATTCCAGTATCTGTGATAATCCAGCCAAGATAGATCCGAGTGTTGGTACCACCAGTCAATAATGCTGCCGTTTTAAAACCTGGAACAAAAAAGTTTTAGTACAACACTATGCCATTATCATCATCATGGAGGCCTATGATCGCCACTGCATCTAGCAGGAGGGCTCCCCTCAGAACGCTTGCCCCTCGTGGACTTAGACATAGACATAATATTTATTGCGGCAAGAAAAATAAAAAAAATACAAATGCAGACACTAAACTAATTGAATGGAAAACCTCTGTGCCACAAACGGTCTCAAACTCAGCACGACGCTGGCTGCAAGCAATCAACGCTGGTCTTCCATCAGGGGCTAGGGGTGACGTCACATAATATGTATGTTACAAATTACCGACAAAGTAAAATATGCAAACTGACACTGAAGCACCAATATCTCCAATGTCAAAAGTGTAAGTAAATTCATATTATGTAAAAAAAAAATAACATGTAAGAACATGGAAAATGCTAAACACATAGCACTTTGCTTCAGTGGCATCATTAAAAACAGTTGGTTAAAAAACATATTAACTGCGCTTAATAGAACTCAATTTTGATGGAGGTGCTTTCATTATGATTTGTTAAAGCAAGCAAGGCGTGAATCTCTTTATGACGCTAGTGTCGGTCTTCCCTTTACTCCAGAATCAATTTCACCCAATGGACATTAGATCTCCGACTTAAGTGATCAGCCCACTACCAGTTTAGTAGCCACCGCCTGCTATGACTTTAAGCTGGTGGTCTAGTCACACAGTAAGTTGGTTAATACGAGTAGGACACATTCGTTGAAGACCTTCGTCTTCAAACTTTGCTTTGAAGCTTCCCGAAAAAGCGGGACTGCGTGTTTTTAGGATCGGCTGATCCGGGACCGGCCAAAGAGTATGTGAAGTGTACAAGCGAATGTAAATCTCTGACATTTTCGGAGCTATTATTCGGAGAATGATTTCTCGTCATGTAGCATCCGATGATAAACTCAAAAGGAACTTTATTTACGTAGGTTTTATCACAAAACTCTTATAAACCGTCACATTTATCATCTTACAGCCCATGTCCCACGCTAGTTGGTAGTGTCCATACACACCTATCAGTCGTCATACCTACATTCACACCTTTTATACACAATTCCTCATTCTTACAATCCATCCATCTCTTTTGATATATGTGTGCTTAAGTGTCTTTGCGCGTGAGACTTACCAAAAGCTATAATTAAAGCTTTTCGATACTGTTTTCCTTTTAATAACTCCCAGTAGGACTGGAATAATATACCGGTTCCGCTCAATTCTTTTTTAACGCTACTCTTTATGTTAGCTAGTTCAGCGTCTATGAACTGAAAAAAAAATTAATCAGTAATTCAAATACACACACACAACAATAATATCAATTTACTGAGTTTAATATAGAGCACCTTGTTTGTTGGATGGCCCAATTTTATGATAGCCATACATTTCTTTATTCAGGAAAACAAACTTTTAAAACATGCCTTGTATCGAAGACACAAGAAAATGTCGCCAATTCTTTAAACCTGGCAATATCACGTAAACTTTTCGTTTCAAAGTTAAATTAAAAAGGCGGCTATTTTACGTACTCAGCCCATAGATGACCCACTACTGAGTCGGCCTCCTCCCATCACAGGGAGGGTAATTAGCATACTGTACCACGCTGGCCAGACGGGTCGTCGCAGGGTTACCTTTCAAGTTTTCTTCTCTTGCGGCTAGGTTTTCGGCCTTGTCAATTCCTTTTGTCAGTTCTTGCGACGCTCAGGATGGACTGGAGTGGTGACACAGAATACATATTCTAAATCCGTCACCACATGGACACTGGGACTGGGTAGCCTAAAATATGTATACCACGAATGTTTTTTTTTTGGCAAATACAACAAAATATACTCACATTACTATCAGCATTGGCGCGTAGTTTTTTAAGACTTCTCCTGGCGGCGTCCTCGTTTCCTTCCTTCATATAAAAGTAGGGAGTTTCCGGGATCCACCAGCAGGCCGCGAAATACGCGAATGGCAGGATTAGTACGGAGTAATTCAAATTTTGGAAAGAAAGGAACGGACCGATCGAAGTAACAAGGAGATACCCTAATTTGAACATGATGCTGGAAATATATGAAAGTGTAGCTCGCGCATCCTTGTCGGCTACCTCAGCATAAAATATGCCGATTACCTGAAATTTAAGTAAAATATCATGATTACTGGGCAACTGGTCAGGATTTGGCAGATGGCGGAGTCAACTTGGACGGAGAATAGACAACTGTGCCACGCCGGACAGTCGTGGTTGTATCCAGTTTTCCTACTCTAGCGGCACCGTTTTCTGCCTATTAGGTACCTTTAGTGGTTTCTTACACACTAAGGATGAAATGGTTGTAGTATACTGTATATTGAGAAAAAAAATCGTATATATTCTTCTTCTTAAACATAAAAATCAATGTTAGATGTTAGTGGTTAGATGTGCCGCCTTTGGATCAACGGGTCCCGGGCTCGATTCCGGGGTCGGGCAAGTGTCTTTGTCTAAACCAGAGGCACTGGCTCGGAGTCTGGGTGTCATTTCTATCTATAATATGGATGGATTTACAAAAAAAAAAAAAGTATCTAAGTAGTTTATCATCCATCTCGTTACCATAACACAAGCATTAAGTTGCTTAGCTTGGGACGAGATGGCGTTGTGTGAAATGTCCAAGGATATTTATTTTTATTATTTATTTATGTCTTTTAGAGAATCGTAAACTATGCATCTCCAGCAAAGTGTTGTGCATGAGCCCACGAAGGTTTCTGTCGTCGATGTCTATCGTTCAAAATTATTTTAGTTAGGGGCGTAGCAACGCACAGGGTACAGTTAGTCCTGGATAAAACTTGAGCCGCCTGATTACAAAACAGTTTCTAAAGTTAGTACCCTATTTTATTCAACTTGGTGAACCTATTTTCATGGTACTTGTTTAGTACCATAGTTGGCCTTAGTCTGCCTTTTGTAATAAGAAATGTCGTAGAACGAGTTTTAAAGTTGACTAAAAAAGGCTTAGTACCTTTTTAAATTCAGAACCTGTTTTGTAATAAGACGGAGGGGTTTTTGCAAGGAATTAATGTTCGTCGTTTAGTTTGTGTTAGCAGATTACTAAATTGGGTTTTTATTATCGTGACTTTGACACGACTCGGCGATGAGTCACTGTGGCGCCTACCCAAATCGATTGTTTTTCGGAACTGGCAACCATATATTATTATCGGTCGTTCACCAGTAATGCTCGCTCGTGAGTGGAAAGTGTATTCGTTGCGTACGGGGCGTTTAAATTTCCCACGGTCGTATATATGCTTAGCTAAATATCAACTTTTAAGTAGACAAGCAGACCCGGCCACGCGTTGCTGTGGCTAAGGTTCTTGTTAGATAACATTCACATACATTAATTTAACTTTTAACATAGCGCCATCTATTGAATACTTACTTAATCCAGTCAGCAGATATCGCCATCTGTTATAAATGTTTGGAGCTAACATATAACTGAGACTGTCAAATAATAGACAAATAATTTGCAATAATATAATATTGCGACAATAAATTGAGATGTAAGCTATCCTATCTTTCAAGTTGGATCAAATTGCACACGGTGTGCAAAGTTGAATAAAATCGGTATGTAGTTTTAAGAGTCCATCGCGGACAAACAACGTGACGCATAATTTATATATATATTACTAGCGACCCGCCCCGGCTTCGCACGGGTGCATTGATGAACAGCTAAATTTATGCATGTGTTTTACATAAAAACCTTCCTCTTGAATCACTCTATCTATTAAAAAAACCGCTTCAAAATCTGTTGCGTAGTTTAAAAGATTTAACCATACCATAGGGACGGACAGACGACAGCTACTTTGTTTTTTACTATGTAGTGATGAAGATAGAAGATAGAAGAAAATACTCACACTGCTGAGAATTCCCGTGCCAATATTCTTTATAAAAGATCCGGTACATATCAACCATGCCGTACGTGTGAATGTTATTATAACCTGCAAAGTATATCTACATGTAAATCCGATACAAGTACATGTATTATAGCGTTTAATATTCGACTGGTTGTTGGTCTAGGGGTAGGAGGTGCCGCCTTTGGATCACGGAGCCGGAGTTCGATTCCGGAGTCGGGCAAGTGTCTTTGTGTAAACCAGAGGCACTTGCTCGGAGCCTGGTAGTCAAGTGTGTACGTGAATTTCATGTTTTTAAACTGCCCCCGCGATGCAGGTGCCATATACCAAGTGCAGGCGTTTCGTTTTTCTAAAACCTTAATTTACTCAACAGTTCCATCATACAGGACCGTGTCAAGCAAACAGTCTCAAGTTACAGGGCCCCCAAAGTCACATAATTACTTTGACGCAGTTATTTTGTTTGGGGCCCTCCAAGAAATATATTTGACATTTTTATGACAACCAATCCAATATTAATCACAGCACTCGCAAAGTATTACGATATACTAACAGAACCAAGAGCAACAGGCACTGCACTGGCAAGTATAGTAGTTCGCCTCCCGAACCTGTCTGCTAGGATCTGCATTGTTAACGCGCCGACTGTAAAGCCCACAGGAGTTAGAGTTGGCAAAGTTGTTAATCCGTCCTGTAATTAATAAATCTAAAATCAACTGAAATATGTAATAACAAAAGGAAATTACAGGGCCCGAAACCTAGCCGCAAGAGAAGGAAAACTTGAAACGAAACCCTGTGTTGGTATAGTAGGCGGAAAAGTATAAAAATATAAAGGCTCTCTGCATTTTACTGGGGCTACAATATGGCGAATCGGCCCTGCACACCAGGGAAATACTTCGAATTTCTACAGACAATGGCACAAGCATGAAACACAAAGCCAAAAACAAACCCCAAAATGTTCTCTTGTTTTAACCCTGCATATTCTTATTGCCAAGTCAGACCGACCGAGACCTTTGGGCTCCTAAATACATATATTGAAGAAGGTTAGAGTACCTTCCCCAATTGATTCGGGCGCCATAATTTTACCAACAACTGAGTTTGTGTTGACAAGTCGCCATATTGGTCGGACATGCCATGCCGCCTTAAGATCAACGGATCCCCGGTTTGATTACGCGGTCGGGCACCTTGCTCTGGACCTTTTTTTTTATGTAGCAGGCAGATGCCTGCATTCTTCCTGATGTTAAGTGGAAATGCAGTCCAGAAGTGGGGATACCTGGTATCTGTGATCAAGAATTATATGTTTGTAAAGTGCCCCAGCAATATAGACTATACATAGGACAGGGGAGTTGTATTTTATAAAAAGGGGGTAACAATTAAATAAATGTATACGTCGTTTTGGGAGAAGATGGTTAAATAGAATGATATGTTAACGTGGCTTAGGAGCATGATTATAATGCCAATAAATTCCCAACAATGGAAACTGCGCTTGAATAAATTTATGTACATAGAGAGACTTTACTCACTTGGTCGATTACAATACCAGTCTCGCTTTGGTTGAACCTTAGAACTTTTAATGCTGGCATCATCCACCCAGATGTGACGCCGGCAGTAAAGAATCCAAACGAAACTGAAAGTTCAAATTGGTCGTCAGGGAAATAAGCCGAATTTGGCTTACACTTTCGGCGATAACACTATCCATCTACCGGCCACAGAGACCCACTGCTCAACTTAGGTCTCTCCCAGATTGTACGATCTTGAGCAGACCGTGTCTACCGATTACCAGCAACCTTTACAAGACCGTCCGTCCTCCTCTCAGGGTTGGTTGTAATAATGGAAAAGATTGCACAGTTGAAGTGAGAGCCTCTAGAAATCCAAACTAAGGGCAAAGAGCTAAGTAAAATAGAAATCTATCAGAATTTTACTACGTAACTGGATTCGCACTATTCAACTTGTAATAGTTATTATAAAATTGTAATCAATTTAGCCCAGTCATATTAGGTAAAAAAATGAGTCAACCTCGGAATGAAAGATAATAAGCTGTAATTTGGTATAAACCTTTGTTTTGTCGTTCTAAGTTCAAACAATAGTTGTCAAGAATTGTATACTCTACAACTTTTATAATCGGTGCAAATCTAATTTAAGCAACAGAAAGGGAGATATTCACGAAACACCGATTTTTAAAACCTTTGACCCTCAATATCTTAAGACGCGGACACGATAGCACTTTTGAGACAACATTTAAAACGACAAAACAAAGGTTTATACAAATTTCCAGCTTATTATCTTTCATTCCGAGGCCAAACCCCTAATATGACTGGGCTAATTTGAAGTTCCAGGAACAAAGTTTTGAGACAAAATACGTGTTGCTATCGGCTTTAAATTTGCCTAAAATGTGGCACACAGTATCTTTATCAGTAGTACCTACTATATAAATTTATCGCGATATAAAATCTTGCGCAATCGTTATAATCGTCTGTGTAGAGATGCAAAATACGCCTTAACTACGAATCCATTCATGGCACTTCCGCAAATCTCTTGGAATCGGGAGAGTCTGCAAAGACAGTATCCCGGATTTCGATTTAAATGCATTATACATGCATTTTTCCAAAACACAAGTTTCATTAGACAACGATGTCAAAGCTTCTACGATAAGAGGCCTTTCTAATTTTTCCTTGCCAATAAGTACTTCATTCTCGTTTCACAAGGTTACAGAATGTGATATTAAGAAATCCATACCCACTAAAGCAGTAGGCAGTGATGGCTTACATACTCATATGCTCCGCCCCATCCTAATATCCTTGCCCCTGTTATTGTCCATCTTATCAACCACTCACTTGATGCAAACACCTTTCCCTCAGAGTGGAAAAAGGCTCTGGTTATTCCACTCCCTAAAGTGCCTCATCCCTCTTCCGTAGCCCATTTTCGTCCTATATCTATTTTACCAATCCTATCTAAGGTCCTTGAGAGCGTTGTTCATGATCAACTGTAAAATTTTCTCTCGTCTAATAGCCGGCTGAACCCATATCAGTCTGGTTTTCGCCCTTGCCACAGTACAGTAACAGCACTTATTAAAATTACTGACGACATCCGGCTTGCTATGGAGAATAAGTGTCTCACTGTGTTGGTGCTACTAGTGCTTTTAATTCGATTGATAATACAATCCTTAAACTTATCATCTTCTGTAATATCCTGGTTCAATTCATATCTTCGGGACCGCTCGCAATCGGTGCGCAACGAGGTAATCTCTGAGTGGTGCGATCTGGTTGCGGGTGTACCCCAGGGTGGCGTCTTATCTCCTCTTCTCTTCTCAGTATTTATTAATGCTATTTCCAAAAATATTTCTTCAAAATAACATCTCTACGCAGATGACTTGCAACTCTATCGCCATTCAAAAATTGAAGATTTCCCGGAGGCCATTGGTGCTTTAAATAGCGATTTGAATAATATTTGCGAATGGGCAAAATCTTATGGACTCATTGTTAATCCAACCAAATCCAAGGCGCTTATCATTGGTAGTAAATATTACTTTACGTCATTGGATCTAAAAACCCTCCCACCAATCATATACGACTCCACACCAATAGCTTTCACCAGCAGTGTAAAAAAATTAGGTGTCTACATAGACTGTCATCTGTCATGGACTGTACATATTGCTGAAGTTAGCAAAAAGGTGTATTGCTCGTTCCAGACTCTCAAACGCTTCCAAAAGTTCCTGCCTTTTCAAACCAAAATAACGCTTGCTCAATCTCTTCTCCTTCCCCTCATAGACTATGCTGATGTCTGCTTTCTAGATGCAACTGAGGAGCAGGTAAATAAACTCGAACGTCTGCAGAACCTAGCGATCCGCTTTGTTTTCGGTCTCCGGAAATATGACCATGTGTCAGAATTTCGCAAGAAACTAGAGTGGTTACCTGTTCGGCAGCGTCGGGATTCCCATATTCTTTCTCTTCTTTACTCTACTCTTCACAACCCTTATGCTCCTCTGTATCTACGGGAACGCTTTGAGTATCTTGTCCCCAGAGGTAAAGCATGTCGCTCTTCCTCATCTCTCTTACTTCGTGTCCCTCGTCATTCATCAAGCCGGTATGACGGTTCTTTCACTGTACGTGCGGTGCGACTATGGAATTCTCTTCCACACTCAATTCGCGCCAGCGTCTCTTTGGAAGTTTACAAGAGAGGAGTCAAGAATCACTTTCTCTCTTAACAGGTATAGTATTATATGTTTATGTATTTTATATACTAGTTTTACGTTAGTTGTATTATATGGATTTACAATTTTTATGTGTATATTTACGTTTATTATATTTATGTGTGTAAATATTATAAATAGGTATATTTTGTATGGCTATTTTTATTCATATTATGTATATCCTTTATATATTCGAACTGTAAATTTGTATGCATAATTTTATTATCCTCAATAAAATTTCTCTATCACTCGAGTTTGCTGTCAGAAAACTCATGTATGAGTTAAGCTCGCCTTTGTACATGTAATTGTAATGTATATTAACAAATGTATATTTCTGCTTTAAGTTAATTATTTGTGTACAATAAAGAATAAAAATAAAAAAAATACTGTCAGTTGCCAAATTAAATGAAATATATTTGTTTTTAGCATTTTATATTTTACTAATATTTTCTTATTATTATACTTACTTATATTTATTTAAATATATTCGCGGCCGAATCCGCGAAAAAATCGCTTCTTTGCAAAACAAATATCACATTGCTTCCATTAATTTTATTTTGAACCTTGTCTTTATGTAACAAGAGTGGTTTCTTGCAGGTCCATTCAATACTTTGCTGAATATTATCTAACGTATTTTTACGGAAATGCCAACAACTAACTTACCCGATAGTGTCACCAAATATAGTACTCTCCTGTCCTTGAACTTCATGTTCTGAAAATAGGCGAACGGAAATAAATTAAAAAAATAATCAGCTTAGATCCACATGCATCCCCACCCACCATACTGTGACATTGCTGCGGTGGGGATCTTGCGTGCCTTTATGATTCTTTGGGGCCAAACCGGGTTTTCGGGTTTAAATTTTTTGTAAAAATACAAAAATATCCAAATTTGCCATTATCTTCATACTGATTTTGATAAAACTCCCATGGTAAAAAAAAATCTAAGTCGGTTAATACATATATTGCGGAGTTGCGTGGTAACACACATACAAAGAAAATGATACATGACAATTGAGAGGCCCACTCCTTTTTTGGAGTCGGTAAAAAATATTTTAGACTAAATGAGGTCGGAGTTGCGTGGTAACACACATACAAAGAAAATGATACATAACAATTGAGAGGCCCACTTCTTTTTTGGAGTCGGTAAAAAATATTTTAGACCAAATGAGGTCGATATTTTTTCATAACATTTTGTTAGAAAAAATAATCAAAGAGTGGGAAACGATATATTTACGGGTCATATTAGTTATCTTTGGGCTACTACTGAAATTCATCGGAAGTTCAACTAGAACCGAACGCAACCTAACCTTACAAAATATAAAGTCAACAATCCTTGTTTACTATTATATTAATAACCTTTACTACGGAAGATAAAATGTTAGGACCATTAATAACTTGATATAGTAATACTGACCAAATATTACCGCACAATTATTTGTAGGTATTAACTCTGAAATAAATGCTAAACTCGCATAGAAATTATTGCAAATCTTATTAAGTAGTAGGTATTGACTTACATGACCTTTTCTTGGATTCGATATTCAAATAAACTTAATTAGTGTGATAAAAAATGTGTAGAGAAAACAATATCTTTATGAACAATATTCACTCATCATATAAAAAGGTTATAATGTGAAATCGCACTACTGAATCAGACTCGCGTGCTCTCACGTTGAAAGCGTGAACTCTACTAACTAACTAAGCTAAGATTCTAAATATTTATACATAAGTAGTACTTCTAAATTCATATTCATAAGTCTGTGGTTGTAGTATGTTAGTCTGCATGTATAACAAAGCATTAATAGTGTGCAGTGCAACGATGATTGTGTGTTTGTAATGTGCATGTATCCGTAATATGAAGATCGCGGTCTAAGGACGTCTGTAACCAGAGATGGCACTAACTTGTAATTTGTGAATCTATGACGATTGCGTCATAGATTTACGGAGAAAGATTCCTTCAGCTGCTAACTCCATGCTACCCCTTCTGGAAGGAAAACCAAACTTCAAAATAGGGTCTTTTTTTTATCAGTGACTTGAATGCCTTTGACCCTAGGCTTGCGTGATGGAAAGCTACTCCAGGGTCTAAGATGGAGCAGGCAATGCAAGGAATTGCCTTGTCGGCGCCGGCTCTCACATACACACGACGGAACACAGTAAAACTACTTGGCGTCGGACTTAAATGTGAGGGTGGTAGCCAGCCGGGCGGACCTTTCGATCCTACCACCAAGCGTGCTGGGTTTTGTTGACTTTTACAACACGCGTTATTTCCCAGCGTGCGGTGGGGAAGTTTTATATTCTGACCCGTCCCCACACGGGTAAATGTTATCTTAGGTAGAGTTATCTTGTTGACCTGTGGCGCCCCAAGCGTGTCTTGTGAAGGTATACCGCTGGGGTTTCAGTGGCTAGGCTAGACGAGTCGTTTCCGGAGTTCCACATAATCGCCGGGCCCACCTGCGAGGGACGGTGGTATGCATAAAGCATTTTCCCAACGTCACCAAAAAAAAAGGTAGAGTATTCGGTCCTCCCCGCGACGTTAGGCGCCAAGACCACGGTCCGGTCACGGAGCATGTTCTATCGGGGAGTGAATCCGGTGGTTCGGGTAATCGAGGATCACCATCGGTTTTAGTAGGTAGCTTGGGTAGCAATTTACAATCCCGCCCTCGACCTCGCCCTCGACGAATCTTGAATGACTCCTGACGAAAAATATATATATTGAGTATTCGATTGTAATGTTTTCTTACGTTATCTTCCATCACTCTTTTATTCGCATCACTCTTTTATTTGCGCTACCAATACAAAAATAAACACTTTTTAACAATAAATATAAACCGACTTCGAAACTGCACCAAAATTTGAAAATGTTAGGTACTTAAATTATTTAAATTAAATAAATTATTAAACTTAAATTAAACTTAAATTTATAATAATGAAATATAGAAGTATGTGCATATTTCTGTACTTCCAGCACTCCCATGACACGCCAGTGACTAAAATTAAAGAAAATTCTGTTTTGCCTGAAATTTAGCAGACAGTCGTATCGATGTTTTCGTTATGGCTATAAGTTATTTGTTACACTCTGTTTAAATGCATAGTCCGTGTGGTGACGGATTTAGAATACAAAGTGTCACCACCCCATTCCATCCTGAGGGTGTCGTAAGAGCCGACAAAATTAAATATGTAATAATAAGGCCGATAACCATTTGATTATTATATTTTCCAATAGATATCTACATATAACTTTTAACATATAATCTTTTTATATATTTTTTTAATTATTATTTTATACTCAGTGATTTCTAATTTCTTTATAATTTTAAATTTATTTTATGGGAAAATCTTACTAATCGAACTTGAAATTTGAAATTGAATTCTTTAAAATAATTGTGTAATTGCATGGAACAAAAGGCTTTTTTATTTTTTTATTTATTTATTTTGTTAAGGCCGATAACCTAGCCGCATGAGAAGGAAAACTTGAATCTAAACCGTGTGCCAAACCGTCTTTCCAGCGTGACACAGTAGGCTAATTAAATTACCCTCTCTTTTATAGGAGGAGGCCGACTCAACAGTGGGTCATTGATGGGCTGAGTAGTGAGTAGTAGTAGTTTAAGCGTGGGTCTATTCTGACGTATCGTTCATATGGTTTCGAAGTCTCAAGATCTGGAAGCGAACACACATATACAGAGTGGTCAAAAATTCGTGGATAAAACGAAACCAGCCAGCGGTTAGATAGGGCCATCAGCAACAATTTTTTTTTTCACAGTGGGGTCCTAATTAAATAACAAGTTTTGATTTAAGAATTATTCCTTTCGTAAAACTTAATATTATCTTCAACACACCCAATAAACTACCATAAATAGCATGTCTAACGAAAGGATTCCTCAGTACCAATCTAGTGAAAATTATAAAAAAGATACAGGATGTAGATTTTTATCAAGTTTTAGTAAAAAAAAGACAATTTCTCATAAAAACACAAAATCAATTGTAACTCTGCAGGGGTTGACCCTAAGGTCCTCCCGTAGAACAATTTTTTGCTGCTGGTGGCCCCATCTAACCGCTGGTTTCGTTTGATCCACGACTTTTTGACCACCCTGTATAGAGAATAGTGGCTTCACCATCCATTGAAATCGAATAGATTTATTGTGATAAGTTTTTAAATGTATTACCCTCGTGTTGTTACAATATTATTTAGTTAGAAGACCACGTGAGTCGGGATTCCCACTCGGGAATGTCCCATAAAATAAAATGTACATACGACCGAAGAGGTCAAGCATTAATTAACATTTTTATAATCCGCAAATTTTAGAATGGCTAAGGTGCAGGAGGCGCAACATCATTTCAGCCCTTAAATTACCCACTACTGGGTCGGGGGTCCTCCAAATTCCTGGAGGGAAATTAGCTTACTCTGCCAAGCTGATAAGACGGGTTGGCACGGGGTTGGTATCGAGTTTTCCTTCTTTTGCGGCTAGGTTATCTCCTTATTGCGTTCCTTTAGTCGCCTCTTACCACACCCTCAGGACTGGATGGACAGGAATGTGGGTTGGTAAAATTGTGTGGTCTAGTGGTTAGATGTGCCGCCTTTGGATCAACGGGTCCCGGGCTCGATTCCGGGGTCGGGCAAGTGTCTTTGTCACACTAACGCACGGGAGGCGATGGCGCTTGCTGGTGGAAGACTGCGAGTGCGGACGTAATGCGGCTACATTCAGAGCGGCCATAAAGTTTGGCGAAGACTGTACGTGGCATGGAAATCCATCCAACATCCAGCAGAGCCAGACGGCGCTTCACGTGCAGATGTAATAAATCACGTTTAATAGAAAAACTAGGAACAGCTATTATCTAGTCTTACAAAAATTTGTCATTTATTTACAGAGTTCCTTGCCGGCTCTTCTCTGCAGCATAATTTCAAACCGGTGGTAGTTTCAGCATGAATGTGGGTGAACGCAAGTGTTGTGGGAGATCCAAAGAGATGGATTTTAAGAATGAGGAATTGTGTATGAGAGGTGTGAATGTAGCTAAGACAACTGATAGGTGTGTGGAGACTACCACCTAGCGGGACAGGGGCAGTAAGATGAAGTACTGGTAATAAATATTATGACGATTTTATAATTTGATAAAACCTCCATAAATAAAGTTCCTTTTCAGTTTGAGTTCCTTTTGAGTTTGAGGCCGTACAAGTATTGCGTAAGCGCTTTATGGAGACAGGGCGTCTAGATGGTGACCACGTCAGCAGTATTTATTTACTTTTTTCACTTATGGCAACCTACACATTGTCACGATTGAAAACGAAACGCAATAGTGGGGGATCCCACAAAGTAATGTTTACGATTAGGTTCTTGCATAAAACTAGAGATTTCCCGGAAATGGCGATTATTTTAGTTTAAAACGTGTGACTATAACATGCTTCCGTCAACTGATGGAAGCTGATATTTGACTCTTAGTAATTTTTGGGAAGCTGCGAAAGATTTTCTCGTCCAAAATACCGCAGGGTCTGAAGACAAAAGTCTTAAACCCAATGTGTGTTGCCAGTGATGACATATGGAACAGAGACGTGGTCGCTCACTATGGGCTCCATCAGAAGGCTCAAAATCACCCAAAGTGCAATAAAGAGGGCTATGCTCGGAGTTTCCCTGCGAGATCGAATTAGAAATGAGGAGATACGTAGGAAAACCAGGGTAACCGACATAGCCCACCGGATTGCCAAACTTAAGTGGCAGTGCCCTGCCCACTGCCACTTAAGTTATGCACCACATAGCTCGCAGGACCGACGCCCGATGGGGCAGAAAAGTCTTCGAGTGGCGACCGCGTTCCAGAAGGCGCATCCCACACGATGGACCGACGACCTGGTTAGGGTCGCCGGAAAGCGTTGGATGCGGGCGGCCCAGGACAGGCCTTTGTGGAAATCCTTGGGGGAGGCCTATGTCCAGCAGTGGATGTCTTTTGGCTGAAATGATGATCATTTTTTGCAGGAGCTTCTTCTCCGAAATCTGTATTATCACTGTCTATAAATCTAAAATTAGCAATAGAAAACAGCCACTACACAGTTTATTGGCAGCTCTTCTCTACACCAGCCTTCCGAAACGGTGGCGAATGATAAAATTTATCTTTGACCTGTGAAAAGAGCACACATACTACAACAAATTATTATATTATGTAGATACATAGTATTAGTATTATAAATGTTTCCTTGAAGTTGGCATAAACATTATAATTATGCGACTGTGCAATTTACATTGAAATTGTTAGGTATTCTTAATTTTTCTTTATATTCATACAAGAATGTTTGCCTGTCCTTTACAGTATCGTAATGCATTTGATCATGTGATGATCTTCAGCGAAGTGTTGTGCATAGAGATATTATGGGATTTTACCCGGAAAAACACCAAATGTGGGAAAAATAGGGAAAAGCCCCGGGGAAAATTCCCGAATGGGATAATATTCGGGTTTTTTCATATTTAGCTTAAGTAACATCTGGGTAATGTGTAGATACATGTATTTACAAATAGTACGTACTATTACTACTGTTAGAGCTAACCTAACTTTGTTTATTTTCATAATTCAATATACGCTACATCCACTCCATGATATCTAAAAAAAACCTGTCTGTGTGTGTTCATCTTCATCCGCTCTTAGCGACAAGTAACAAATCTTATGATAAGACAAGAAAACGTCTTTTTGTTGCTAAAAGAAATTGCTGGTATTGTTTTAATTTCGGAATCCTGATACACATTTTGACGTTTCGAACTACAGGCAACAGCTAGTGCCCTATATGCCCTGACGCAAAGTACGTATTTGTCGTAGGGTACTATATTCCCGTTGCGTTTTCCCCACAGCCCATCTCTAGTTGTGCATGAGAACAGGAAGGTTACTGAACTAAAAAAATAAAAACTTGTGTAATGTCTTTGCTTCATATATGTTAGTTAGTGGGGCAGTAACACGCGCAGGGTTTAGCTAGTACATTATTTAATATAACTTACTTGACTCAAAAGGTTATATTTCAAATTATAAATATTAAAAAGTTAAGCTATAACTAAATGACTATATACCCATGCCAGGAATAATATGCGGAATCTAGGATTAAAAAAACATCTTTCGAAACGAAAGTGTCGTGCGGTGTTGGCGTTATCCATGATATAATAATTTGATTTTTTACAATTATTCGCCATGTCAGAACATGTTTTACCGGCTGAAGAGCCGGTGCGTTTTATATCTCCCCTAATTCAAGACAATCCTACAGGATGGGGTCCGTGCGAAATGCCGGAGCAGTTCAGAGACATGCCGTACCAGCCTTTCAGTAAAGGTGATCGCTTGGGTAAAATTAGTGACTGGACAGTTGTTCAAGACAAGAAATATCAGAGTAAGTTTCCATTTATTACCTCAAAACTCTTTGTCAGCATAGTATATTCGAAAGTTCTATCTAACTAACACGTTTGAGGTTATGGTGACGTTTCCTATCACTCTTCGCTGCCAGCTTACAGAATATCCGTAAACCTGGAACGCCTTGATAATTGTGCTTTCCCAAACCTATGTCTGATACTCACCTGCCAAATATTGGTTACACTAAACGTCCTAAAACAATAATTCAATCATCATATTGATCTAGTGGTCAGATGTGCCGCCTTTGGATCAACGGGCCCCGGGTTCGATTCCGGGGTCGGGCCAGTGTCTTTGTCTAAACCAGAGGCACTGGCTCGGAGTCTGGGTGTCATTTCTATCTATAAGATGTATGTATTTACAAAAAAAAATGTATATAAGTAGTTTATCATCCATCTCGTTACCATAACACAAGCATTAAGTTGCTTAACTTGGGACGAGATGGCGTTGTGTGAAATGTCCAAGAATATTATTATTATTATATTGTTACACCCAGACAGATATATAAACATCATAACTACCAAAAACACTTAGACCATCTGCTCTGAACTCGTTTTATTGTGAATAAAATAAATTTAACTAAATATATATTGATACGACTCAATTTAAAGGCTAAATAATATAGTTATTAATACATGATATTTGTTTACTAGCTTTTACTCTTAACTGATGAGTGTTGTGAGGAAAAAGGGGCCAATAAAGTTTAGATTTAAATCATGATTTTCATGTGTGTTGATGACGTAATCTAAAACAACTATAGGGAATAGAGAGGGAGTATCAACATAAATTTTATTGAGATCTAAAATTATATTGTTACATTACAGTCTGGAACCAAATGCTTAAAATTAATAGATTCTAAGCAGTCCCATATCACCAGTCTCTAATGTCTACTATGGTGTTACTTGATGGTACATATTTTAATTACGATCAAATTCTGGGTAGCCTACTCATATACCCTGCATAGCTTGACATCTATAATTCGTCGATGTTTCATCCCATAAATGACCCACTACTGAGTCAGTTCTCCAAGTTATGCCTATGCTAGATTAGTTTTCATGATTGTTGTATCTAAGGATACCGAGCTGTCTGATACCCGTGTAGTCGCTCAAGGGCCTAGCAGAATACTAGCGATGCGTCATTTATTGCTATGATGTGGCATATGCTGAGCTATGGTCATTTTTTGTTCTCGCAAAACAGGAAAAATAAAAATTGTTATCATTATATATTTTGTATTTTATTTTATTTGTAACATGTTCTTTTGTACCACTCAAGATGTGAAAACAAAATAAACACATTTCTTTCTTTCTTGATTGGGCATTTTATTTATTTTCATAGTAATTTAGGACACATATAAATTACTTATTAGCCTAAGCTAGATTGTAATAAGAATGGTGCAGTTTTAATACGAGTGCACTATTAAAACAAAAAAATTATTGGGCATCCTTCTGACAGATTTCAGATGCTACTGCCTATGTACCTGCATTGTACAGGTGTCTCAAGATAGAGACTGCCTTGTAGGTCTAGGGGTTGGATGTTCCAACTTTGGATCATGGGTCCCCAGTTCCGTAAATGGGCAAGTGTCATTCTGTAAACCCGAGGCACTTGCTCTGAGTCTGGAGATCATTTTGTTCATGGGTAACATGTTTGTTAACAGCCATCATAATAATTAGAGTGAGATTCCATTTCAATAAAAAGAACAATAACAATATAAC
This sequence comes from Clostera curtula, assembly GCA_905475355.2. Taxonomy (NCBI): domain Eukaryota; kingdom Metazoa; phylum Arthropoda; class Insecta; order Lepidoptera; family Notodontidae; genus Clostera; species Clostera curtula. The sequence continues at coordinate 13,065,101 of FR997806.1, read as the reverse complement.
AACTACACCCATCACCATATAGACATGCTCATAATTGCCTTCAAACATCTGTCAGATATATTTATACCATTCAAATTCAAAACCATTCGCGCGCGCGCATTTGTCGTGAGTGCACATATCGCGTGAGCTTTGTTATTATCGAGAAAATAACAAATTTTCATAGTACCCCCATTTATGATTCTAACAAAATGGCAGAGGTCACTAGACCTCCGTCCAGAAATAGTGTTGTTAGTGAAGAAGATCTGTTAAGAAGTGGTATTACATGTAGTTTGGAGGAGTTTAGTGCGCATGAGATGGCAGTACATGATGTTTCGAACAGTGCAACAAGAAGAAAAAGAACAAGAATAATCAGTGACGATAAAGAAGTGGAGCAATATTTTGATGATGAAGAGGATGACGATGAAGCTTTTACGTTGGTGCAGAAGAAGAATAAAAGAGTTAAAATAACAAATAGAGCCCAAGAACAAAATCAGAAGACCTACAACACAGAAGTTAATACAAGTCAAAACCTGGTTGAGGTTTGCGTTTCTTCCCATCAGGTACTACCAAAACAAATAGGTATGGCAAAACTTATGAGATTGGAAAATATATCAAATGTTACCAAAATAAAATACAAATCCCCTTATAAAGTGTTCATGAAATTTGAGTTGAAAGAAGATGCTTTAAAACTGATTAATAACAAGAAGTTTGCTGAACTAGGATATAAATGCCGGCTGACTAATGAAGTTACATTCACCTATGGTATATTGAAATATATAGAAATGGACTTAAATGAAGAGGAGCTAACAAAAGGTTTGAGAAGTGAGGTGGAAATTACAGCAGTGAAGCGACTAAAACGTCTAAACGAATCTGGTAATTGGAGTGACAGCGAGACTGTGCGAGTCTGTTTCAAAAGTCCATATCTTCCTCAGTATGTGTATGGCTTTGACGGCCGCTTTGAAGTTGAACCTTACACCTTCCCAGTAACACAGTGTTCAGCCTGCTGGAGGTATGGACACATGGCACGAGTGTGTCCATCTAGAAAAATTAAATGTCCCAAATGCAGTGGTGACCATGCCAACTGTGAAGTCACGGAGTATAAATGCATAAATTGCAGAGGTCCCCACATGGCATTTAATAAAAAGTGCCCCTTGTTTTTAAAAGAGAAGGCCATCCGACAGATAATGTGCAATCAAAACTGCACGTATAAAATGGCACTATCAACATACCTAGAGGAAAACAAGCCCTCCAAACCTTCAGCAATTAATCATACATTTGAATATGACACTTCTGACAGTTTGCCTCCAAGGAGGTGGGAGAAGACAGAATCTAAAGACACTCATTCTGCAGAACCGTATAAAATTGTGACTGTAGCAATGGTACACAAAGAGAACACCAACTTAGTGGACACAGAGGATAGAGTAACTAAAAGTAGCACCGACCAACAAGATCAGACTGAAACAAACCACGTAAAGAGAAGGAAGAGAAAACCACCTCAAAATAAGCAGAACATTAATTCTGGATCTCGCGAGAATATACACTCTTCTGATGACAAAATGGAGAATGGGGAAGATAGTACAAGAAAAAAAGAAACAAAAGAAAAACATGAAGAAGGATACGATAAGTATCAAAACTTTCTAGAACGCTTAAAATCAATTCTTTTTGTAGGTAATAGCCTCGAAAACATCCTCAAAAGTGTGATAGATCTGCTATTTCAAGAAATATCGAAATTCTTAGTTAGAGTAGTTAGTAGTGGAGATCTCATAACAAAATTCCTTTCTGCATTTAAGAATGGATAGTTACAAGTACAGGCAAGAACGCAAGCAGGCAGGCTCGGGGACATCCACCTTCCAACACTTCGGTATTGGGCAGTGGAATGCTCAGAGCTTGGCTCCCAAAAAACACGAGTTAGAACTTTTATTGATGCAAGAGAAGCTAAGTTTTAGCTTGATCAGCGAAACGTGGCTTAGTGAGGACATAGATCTAAGGTTTAATGGTTACCAAGTGTTTAGAAAAGACAGAGAGGATGGTTATGGTGGAGTCGCCATCGTAGTGCATAATTCAATTAAAGCTTATTCACATCCCATGACACTCAGAAATTCTGGTATCGAAATTGTATGTGTTAATGTTATAAACTGTAATTTTGTCAAAAGAATTATCTCTGTTTACTGTCCAGGGACAGTCAGGACATCTCTAACTGACTGGGATGAGTTATTTTCTAAGTGTGGGGAAAAATCTATAATAGCTGGGGATTTTAACGGTCACCACTCTAATTGGTCAAACAAAGTAGACACAAGAGGTATTCAATTATTTGACGCTAGCATAGAAAATAACTTTGTAACACTGAATAACGGTGAACACTCTAGAGTTAAGCTAGTTAATGGGCTGCTTCAAAAAAGCACGCCTGATATTTCTTTCGTATCTACAGATATCGCAGTATTTTTTGAAAGATGGCAGGTAACTACCGAAAACCTAGGTAGTGATCACCTCCTGATCAAATACACGGTAGGAGGTCAGTGTTCCCAAACCTTTACAAAATGCCGAAATTTTATACTAGCTAATTGGAAACTCTACTCCGAAAAATGTCAATATAGTTTCTCAAATAACAGTTCATTTAATAACATTTCGGCTGATTCCGTGCAACGAGTGTATGACTCTTTTAGCGCAGTTATAGAGAGCGCAGCCGATAAAAGCATTCCAACCTACAAAAGATATAATGGCTTATCGCCCGTCTTCAAACCGAAACCTTATTGGTGTGCGTTTCTGTCCCACGCAATCGCGAAACGCCGCCTAGCGCTCAAAATGTTTAGGAAAAATCCAACCCCAAACCATTTGACGATTTTAAAGCGTTGTATTGCTGAGGCACAAAAATGTATAAGGCAAGCCAAATCAGCTAGTTGGAGGAATTTTTGTGAGAATATTGATGAGACAACTAATTCGGCAGAAATGTGGCAAAAAATGCGCTGGATTAAAGGTCTTAAGAAAAGTAGAGTGTTCGCTCCCAATGACAAAAAAACTGATCTATTACAGTCACTTGCCCCAGACTTTACCGAACCCATGGCACCATGTTTTTATTCCATAAATACACAAATTGATAATGTATTTACCCAAGAAGAACTCAAGAACTCTTTAAAAAGAAAGGATACGGCGCCCGGGTTAGATGGAATCACATACTCTATGATTTTTCATCTTCCTCCTGAGGGAAAAAATATCTTACTCAAAATATTAAATTGTGTTTACAAACACTCAATAATACCAGAACAGTGGCGCATTATTAAAATAATGCCGATTCCGAAAAACAATTCCAGTCGCGACTCTTCGCCTAAATTTAGACCAATTTCATTAATTTCATGCATGTGCAAAATTTTTCATAGTATGCTACAAAAACGACTAGAATGGTTTGCGGAAAGAAATAGAATTTTGGCTCCGTCCACCTCTGGATTTAGAAGAAGTCATTCCGGATTGGACTGCATTGTCAGACTCACTTCGCAAATACAGTTAGGGTTTCAAAAAAATATACCGACTTTGGCATGCTTCCTTGATATTGATGGCGCATACAATAACGTTTCGGTTAGAGAACTGGTTCAGATATTGGATAATATAAAGGTTGGGGCTACAATGTGCACTTACTTGTATGAGTTTCTCAGAAAACGATGTTTAATTATTAAAGATGAAGACTATATATTGACGAGATGGACGGGAAAGGGCCTCGCCCAGGGCGACCCGCTCTCCCCATTGTTATTCAACTTAGTTACATCTAATATACGTCCTTCTTTAAATAATATTAAGGTTTTACAATATGCCGATGATTTTGTCTTTTATATTCAAAATGAGAATATTCCAAACAGTGTAAATGATATGGAAGTGTGTATTGGATCTGTTTTAGTAAGTTTAGCCGAAATTGGTTTGGATATTTCCTTAACGAAAACTAAACTGTGCCTTTTCAGCAGAAGAAGGAAAAGGGACCCTGTGCATGTAGTTTTGGATGGGCACCCCTTAATGGTAGTAGATAACCTACGATATTTAGGCCTATGGATGGACAGATCTCTGCGGTGGAATAGGCATATTAGAGAGACTCAAGAGAAATGTGCTAAACTATTGAATACCCTAAAAATATTAGGAAGTTCATCATGGGGGGTCCATCCAAAACATCTTAGACGAATATATTTATCTATGATTAGATCCCGAATAGACTATTGCAGCTTCATCTATGATTCAGCTGCCAAAACTCACCTGCTGAAACTGGACAGGATTCAAAACATAGCGCTGCGGATAGTTGGGGGCTTTATTAAAACTACACCCATTTACATTATGGAAAGTGAATTAGCAGTACCTCCACTATTTCTGAGGAGAGAATTCCTAGCTTTGAAATATTGTCTAAAAGCCCGGTCTTGGGCAGGTAATGTCACCATTGATGCTTTGAGGAAACTATCCAACTCCTCAACATACCTTAACAGGAATGAGAGAATACTTTTATGTAAAATTACTGAAAGAATTAGTAAGGAGACTATTCAGACGTGTAATCCACTTCACATGTTTACTATGGACACATGGGTATCGAATATAAATATAGAGTTTATAAAAACCAAAATGGACGACACATTAGGGCCAAAAAAATCATGTGATAGCCAGCTCCTAAGAGACAAAACAGAGACAATGTTACTGAATCAATATGAGGGCTGGCATACCATTTATACCGATGGGTCCATAGTGAATGGTATGGGTGGAGCCGCATTCTACGATCCTATATTTAATGTTAAAGAATGTTTCAAAATTGTAAGCCAAACTAACTGCATAATGTCAATTGAACTGTTTGCTATCTCAGAGGCGCTCTCCTATATCATTAATGCAGGCTTGAAAAAGGTAGTGATTCTGTGTGACTGCAGAAGTGCCTTACAACATGTGGCTCGGTGCGCATCTGGACACAGAGGTGCATCGATTGCCTATACTATATTAAGAAAGGTCTCGCAATTGGTGGTCGGGGGGGCGACCCTGGGATTGCAATGGATTCCATCACATGTTGGCATCCGGAATAATGAGAGGGCAGACTGCTTAGCTCGCGAAGCCGTCACAAAGGGCACGGAAGTCTATATGAAACCAGAGTTCTCGGACTTAATTGTGAAATATAAAAAAGATCTAAAAATTAAATGGAAGGAATATTTTGACCAAGTGTCCCGGGAGAAAGGCATTTGGTACAGAACTATGCAGAGTGAGCCCCCTCATATTCCGTGGTTCACTAAACTTAAGTTAAGTAGGAAATTAATTGTTATTGCGCATAGGCTGAGATCTGGCCACGTTCCGCTGAGAAGCTTTAAATATCTAATGGGAAAAGCGGAAAGCCCAAATTGTGAAGTCTGTGGCACTAAAGAAGATATTTATCACTTCTTAGTGGAGTGTGTCCGGTCCCAGCCTATGAGAGATCAAATACGCAGTATGCAGAGGAGCTTTGACGTGGGCCACTGCCAGGCGGTTCTGGCTGCGCAAACAACACAGGCAGCTGTTGCGCTGTACCAGTCTGTGTACAAGTTACTGTCGGATATGGACAATTGAAGAGTATATCGTGGAGAGCTCGATGGGGCTGACATAGTCGCAATGCGACTAAAAGCACCTAATTAACATCAGAATAAAAAAAAATAAAAAAAAAAAAAAAAAAAAAAATTCAAAACTCACTTAAAGAAATTTACCATCTACCACCGGTTCGGATTGCAGCTCTGCTCTTTGGCCTTAAATCAATGTATTCTTATTTCAGACAAGTATGCATCACAATTTGGTGCTGGTTCATCATATGCATACTTCCATGAAGAGGATGAGAGCACATTCCATTTGGTGGATACTACTAGGGTGCAGAAGCCACCATATCAGAGAGGCCGTGCTCGTGGCCAGCGCGGTCGTGGGCAAAGGGGTGCTCGTACACCTGGTGGCATGACTACATTGAACAAGGTATTTTATAATTTTACATACTTTGAACCATATTTGAAATACTATGATACCGGAAACATTACATTAGATTTATGTATGTAGGTACCAAAATTGCTTAAGATTTTATCATCCATACACTAGAACTCACTATGGTAGATGCAGTTAATGGAAAAATTACATTCCACGTCTTGCTGTGTGCAATTTTTACATTCAGTTCCTACTTCAATAATGTTATTCTTATCCAATAATATTATTATTCTTATCCAATAACCATTTATGCATTTAATTAATTATTTGTGTTTTTCTTTTGTAAAATGCATTTTATTGAAAAAAACAAACTATAATATAGCTATAAAATTATATTTATACATTAGAATAGTCTTTATTGCACCTTAAAAAATGACACAGCTTTGAACAAATAACACAGATAAAAGAAACAATTACAACTGGATTACACAAAAAGTATTGCAATTGGGAGCCTTATGGCTAAAAGCAATCTCTTCCAGGCATGTATTTTCTTGTTATGACTATTCTAGCAACGTGATCGTAAAATGGGCAAGAGATGGGGCCAGCGAGGGGCTCCTATGAAAATCCGCGATGCTTCGGTCACTGTGAGACCTACATGGGTCACCATTGAAGATATGGACTTCCCACGTCTTGCTAAACTATCTCTGCCTGGCATCAAAGAAGGTAATCTCTTTTATGGGCAGCCTTAAATTTATTAGTTATAAATTTAATGACTCTTCTTCTTTCTACCGGTGATCAGAATCAGACTTCGAGAAACAGAAACACTTCCTCAGGATCTTATTTCTTTAATGATCGACAATGTGTTGATCGAGGGGTATAACTATAATGTTTATAATATAATATCCTTGGACATTTCACACAACGCCATCTCGTCCCAAGCTAAGCAACTTAAAGCTTGTGTTATGGTAACGAGATGGATGATAAAGTATACTTATATACATTTTTTTTTGTAAATACATACATATTATAGATAGAAATGACACCCAGACTCCGAGCCAGTGCCTCTGGTTTAGACAAAGACACTTGCCCGACCCCGGAATCGAACCCGGGTCCCGTTGATCCAAAGGCGGCACATCTAACCACTAGACTAACGAGGCAGTCAAAATGTTGGTCTAGGGGTTGGATGCGCCGCCGGGGCGTCACAGTAGAATGCGTTTACGCGAACTTGTGGCACCCCAAGCGCGCCGTGTGAGGGTATACCGCTGGGGTTTTAGTGGGTAGACGACCCTTGTCGGAGTCCCACATAATCACTGACTTCTCTCCCGGGGGGCGGTGGTATGCATAAAGCATTTCCCCAGCGACAACAAAAAGAAAAAAAATGTTTCCTCCATCTGTATTAGGATGCGCCACCTTTGGATCAAGGGATCCCGGGTTCGATTCCGGGACACGGCAACTCCTTCCTTCACTTTTAGCTAGGTTTTCGGCCTTGTCATTGCCTTTTGTCGGCTCTTACAAAACCCTCAGAATGGAATGTGGTGGTGAAATTATGTAACCTAAATCTATCACTACTCGGATTTTTATTAACTACTAGCTTTTGGGCGCGGCTTCGCTCGCGTGGACTGCGAACCCGTGCTTATCTCTATGCATTTTTTTTTATGAATATAAAAGTGGTTATTGTGACTAAACTATGATAGTTACATTTGTGCTCTCGCGGACTTTTTTGTAGATTTTAATAAGACCTACAAACTCGTAGTACTTCATTTTGTTAATAGTTTCTGCAGCGCACGCGTAAATAGGTTTTTGATTGTACACCTTGGGTTACAAAATCGCAATTTTCATATGGATGCCTAATTCCTTCGAAAATAAAATATAGCCTATAACCTTCCTCGATAAATGGACTATCTAACACTGAAAGAATTTTTGAAATCGGACCAGTAGTTCCTGAGGTTAGCGCGTTCAAACAAACAAACAAACTCTGCAGCTTTATATATTAGTATAGATAAATAATATTGCGTATTTCCTAATCGATGGTTAATTTTAACAGGTGAAGATATAGCGTGCTGTGGTACGCTAGAATACTACGACAAAGCATATGACCGCGTCAATGTTAAACATGAAAAGCCGCTGCAGCGTATTGACCGCATCTTCCATACGGTACGTATAAAAAAAAAATTAAAAAAATCCTTGATGCTTGAAATTGTGTAACCATAACCAGCTAGAACCCGCTAGAACAGTTGTTACCCCGCGCTCGCACCTACAGCGGACTTTCAATGTGTCCGGCAAGATGTAAAAACCATTTAAACTGTCCGGCTTTTGAGATGACACATTTTTTCATAGGTAACATATATAAAAAATAGCTTTTATACTTTAACGAATTTAAGGTACTATTTTATACACCTTTACTACCTGTTACCTGCCCAAGAAACCACAACCCAAGCTCAATAGTCACTGGTTGTTCTTACCTGTATAGGAGCTATGCACAGAAGAACTATCATCTTTTATAAAATAACTAGCGGCCTGCCCCGATTTCGCACGGGTGGAATTATGCATGTATTATACATAACTAGCGACCCGCCCCGGCTTCGCACGGGTGCAATGATGAACCTCTAAATTTATCAGTGTTTCTCTAGAATATTATGCATGTATAATACCTAAAAACCTTCCTCTTGAATCACTCTATCTATTAAAACAAACCGCTTCAAAATCCGTTGTGTAGTTATAAAGATTAAAGCATACATAGGGACAGACAGACGACAGCGACTTTGTTTTATACTATGTAGTGATAAACATTCCTCTTGAATCACTGTCTATTAAAAAAAACCGCTTTAAAATCCGTTGCGTAGTTTTCAAGATTTAAACATACATAGGGACGGGCTGATGACAGCGACTTTGTTTTATACTATGCAGTGAAGAAGGTCTGGCTGTCGTGGGCTCTTGCACTATTATTTTTCAAGCAATATAATCCCACAATGATCTATCTACTAGGACTTTTCAGCGTAGTTTCAGACCAAAATCAAAAGGAATTTTATTTATGTAGGTTTTATCACAAAACTCTTATAAAATTACTTATTGTATTGGTATAAAGATATTTCATCTTACGACCCTTGTCCCACGCTAGGTAGTAATCTCTATACACACATATTGGTGAAAATACCACTGCTTTGGAAGAAATGACCCACTACTGTACCATGCTGGCATAACAGGCGCACAGTTTGTATATTTTTTTCCTTCACTTATGCCTAGGTGATCTACCTGTTTCGTTCCTTCAATTGCTGACAGTGTGTCCTTGACACAGTTCCGCAATATGTGTTCCATTTAGAAATGCCAATTACATATAGTACTGGGATGCCATTAGAACATTTTACAGTAATATAAAAACATAAACATATTTGTAATATTTCCAGGTCACTACCACGGACGACCCGGTGATCCGACGGCTCAGCAAGACTGTGGGTACTGTGTACGCCACAGACACCATCCTGGCCACCATCATGTGCTGCACCCGTTCCAACTACTCTTGGGACATTGTCATTGAGAAGATTGGTGAGTAATTTTGAATAGACTTTGTTTATTTTTGTTTTTTTTTTCTTCTGTGGCGTTCGCAATTATTATATTGCCATTACCAAGTTAATCCAAAAAGGGCGGGAAACCCCGCTTTTTTTAAGTTTCCCGCCCTTTCGGGCCGAAGTTATTCTCTTTGTTTTTATAGTATGCCATAACCGTTACCTCATATATATTTCCAGTAGACCTTTAAAAGAATAGATCTGACTGCATGGTTTTTATCAAATTGAATACCTCAGGGTAGCTTAATGTGTAGGGCTAATCTAGAATTTATCATCCAATTTTATAAGCACAATAGCTGCGCCCCGCGGTGATGGAATTTATTTTTCGTTCGATTTTTTTTCTATTTGCTTGTCACTTGGTATTGTTATATTTTCGACCATTCACACAATATCTTTATAAATTGTTTATAAATAGCCCATATTATGATGTATAAGCTATATTATTGTGAAGTTTCATTAAAATCCATTCAGTAGTTTTTACGTAAAAAAGTAACATACATCCATCCATCCATACTTACAAACTTTCGCGTTTATATTACAAGTAGGATAGTCAAAGGTCCCATACATAAATAAATACTAGAGAGGAACAGTCTAGTAATAAATTAGTCGATTACTACAGGCGACAAGCTGTTCTTCGACAAGCGCGATAACACTGAGTTTGACTTGCTCACCGTGAACGAGACGTCGATAGAGCCGCCTACCGACGATGGGAACTCCATCAACTCGCCGCGCAATCTCGCACTTGAGGCCACTTTCATCAACCATAACTTCAGCCAGCAGGTCTGTATCGGGGGCTGTCCATTAATCACGTGATGTACGAGGGGGGGGGGGGGGTTCCGCAAAAATAACGAAATATCACAAGAATGGAGGGGGTACAAGATATCACGTGTATTTATTTTTTCGTCAAACGCGAGATTTCTAAACCGAAAAGCGGTAGTGTAGGATTCTTTGTAGGTATTAAAAATTGTGTTGTTGGTGGGGGGTAGTCTTAAACCTCACCACGTGTCATCAAAGGGGAGGGGGGGTTAAAATGTTAAAAAAACATCACGTGATTAATGGACAGTCCCCTAGTCTAAATGCACACGATCATAACATGGACAGTTCATTCTCTTATATCTACTACAGGCCTCCTCTAATTACATGGAGGGTAATTAGCCTACTGTGCCACGCTGGCTATATGGCATTTCATATGAAGTTTTCCTTCTCTTGTGGGTAAATTATCGGCCTTGTCTTTTTGTCGGCTCTTACGACACCCTCAGGATGGAAAGGGGGGTGACTATTATAAATCTATTATATCTCTTACATAAATGCATAAAATTGTTGGCGCTATTTATTATTATTATCTTCTCTAAAGGTATTGAAGTCTGGAGAGAAGGAACCAAAGTATAAGTTCCCGGAACCGAACCCATTCGTGTCTGAGGAAGAGGGCGAGATCGCCTCAGTTGGTTACCGCTACCGCAAGTGGAACCTCAACAATGGAGTGGTGAGTCGCAATTACTTTTTATTACATGGTTACGACTAACTACTACTTCACACAATCTTATCTTTCGTTATCTTATTCTATTTTTACACCTGTAAAAACTATCTACTACCTACTAGACAATTTGGTTTAAATATTTATAAAACCAATACATCTTATTATAATCCCATGGCAAGAATGTGTCGCCTTTATAATAAACTATTCAGTAGTCCAAATCCAAATTTAGATATCTTCTCGCCGGATCAAAATTATTTCCATGATATAGATCAAAATGTGCTTTACAGATATGATTTAGAACTTAAAATATTTTTTTAAGTGTGTTGTGTATAAATTAAAACAATAAATGGTTGGATCTAGGATGGTAAAACAACCTAGATTAGATCCGTCTATTAGAATTACTTATTTAGTCGCTAGTTGTTACATGTTTTGGTGTCCTATAAATAAATGAACACTGTAATTGCTGAAACTTGCCTGAGGGTTGTATAACCATTTTTTATTGTAATAATAAAAAAAATACAGTACAGCTTCATGACAAGCTATTTACATCCACACTTTACGTAGGCTAAAGCGTAGATTAACTTATTCTTTTAGTGACTGGAATTAAGGAAAATAATTTAATTGGTCAATTAATTACAGGTGTTGGTAGCTCGTTGCGAACACGACGCCGTGATGCAAGGGCCGCAGAACGAGACCCAGTTCCTGAGCATCAAGGCTCTCAATGAGTGGGACTCGAAACTCGCCAATGGCGTTGAGTGGCGCCAGAAGTTGGACACCCAGAGGGGTGCCGTACTCGCCAACGAGCTGCGCAACAACTCCTGCAAGCTTGCCAAGTGGACTGTTCAGGTATGATAGTGTTGTAATAGTGGGCATAGGGAGTGAACAATGAAACACGTGTTACGCAGAGTGTGGTATATTTGGGAATAAAATACAATATGCTATGAAATATAAAGAAATTAATATTTGACAATTCTATAACATATTCAAAAAACATCAGAGTGGCCAGGGTGTTCACATTGTTAACCAAAGAGGTTTAACAGATAGAGCGAGACCCCAGGGCCGCCAGACATCACGTATTTTCTGACGGACGAAATATAGTCGATTGAGTAGTGTTAGCTTGCGTGATGGAAAGCAACGCCAGGGTCTAAGATGGAGCAGGCAATTCAAGGAATTGCCCTGTCGGGCACCGGCTCTCACATACACACGACGGAACACAGTAAAACTGCTTGGCGTCGGACTTAAATGTGAGGGTGGTAGCCAGCCGGGCGGACCGTTCGATCCTACCACCAAGCGTGCTGGGTTTTGTTGACTTTTACAACACGCGTATTTTCCCAGCGTGCGATGGAGAAGTGTAATATTCTGTACCCGACCCCTCACGGGTAAATCGAATCGAAATTGATAGCATCACCTGCTAGCTTGGACAAACGGCCAATTTCCAGGTATCAGGTGATCAAGGTACATAAAATCATTACTTCACGTAGATTCTCCTGGCAGATTTTCACGTATGTCTTAGACAATATCCTTGGATATCCTTGGACATTTCACACAACGCCATCTCGTCCCAAGCTAAGCAACTTAATGCTTGTGTTATGGTAACGAGATGGATGATAAACTACTTATATACATTTTTTTTTTGTAAATACATACATATTATAGATAGAGATGACACCCAGACTCCGAGCCAGTGCCTCTGGTTTAGACAAAGACGCTCGCTGGTGCTGCCCAACTGGGGGCGGACTCTACAGAATACTTCTACTACTTAGCCCCCGCTAAGTCGGGCCTCCTCCAATTACATGGAGGGTAATTAGCCTACTGTGCCACGATAGCCAGTCAGGTTGACACAGGTTTTGGTACCAAGTTTTCCTTTTCTTGCGGCTAGGTTTTCGGCCTTGTCATTTCCTGATGTCGGCTCTTACGACATTCTCATAATGCAATGGGGTGGTGACCCTTTTTTTTTTTTTTTTGCTATCTGCAATCAGCCTGGCAGCTATAATCAAATGTGTTGTTTGGTTTTGGAGATGTGCACATCCAATAATGTGTCATCTCATATTTAAATAGCTAGATATTATATAATAGTAGCGACCCGCGCCGGCTTCGCACGGGTGCATGTATTATACATATAAACCTTCCTCTTGAATCACTCTATATTTTAAAGAAAACCGCTTCAAAATCCGTTGCGTAGTTTTAAAGATTTAAGTATACATAGGGACGGACAGACGATAGCGACGTTGTTTTATACTATGTAGTGATTAGTGATAATATGAATTTCAAAATGGTGTCAAAGTAGTATTGCAGATAGGTCTTTATTCTTCGGAATAGTCGATATGACTTAACTGAAGACCTTTGCCTATAACAGTCTCATCTAGTCAAGACTTTGTTACAATCCGTAGGCTCTGCTGGCTGGCTCGGACCAGGTGAAGTTCGGTTACGTGTCGCGCGTCCAAGTGCGCGACAACTCGCGTCACGTGATCCTCGGCACGCAGCAGTTCAAGCCGCACGAGTTCGCCGCTCAGATCAACCTCTCCATGGACAACGCCTGGGGCATCCTGCGGTGCATCATTGACATCTGCATGAAGCAGAAGGATGGTCAGTTCCATTGACTTTTTATACCAAACTAGTCACCCGCCCCGGCTTCGCACGGGTGCAATTATGCATGTATTATACGTATAAACCTGCCTATTGAATCACTCTATCTATCAAAAAACCCGCTTGAAAATCAGTTGCGTAGTTTTAAAGATTTAAGCATACATAGGGACGGAGAGATTTATTATACTATGTAGTGATAGTGATGATTCTTCCTGAAATGATGGTTTCGTCCGTGTATACAACCTGTTGTTTTTATATGCCATAACTCTATGGTTGAAATATAATGAGACCATTATTCAATTATTTTTTATTTATTTTTCGTAGAACATAATTCGCCAGTCATGATAATTAATGTAACTACAGTAAAAGATTGCAATGTCACATTTTTTAATGACTCGTATTTATCAATGAAACGTTTTCTTGGCTGCTACAATTTTTAATGGAAATTAATAATTATTGATTAATTTTTCGCTTTTGTTGTGTAATATTATTGTTTCTAAAGTATGTAAAATTTTAATGTTGGTAAATCTTCATTCTTTTTTTGTCCATATCTAGGATGTCGTCTAATAATAAGCAAATTTGCTTTTAGACTAAAAAAATATGGTTGATATCTTCGAAACTTTGCATTTTTCATCCACATATTCTAGACTTATGTATTTTTTATTATATTAACCTAAGTATATAATGGTTGCCTGGAAGAAATCGCCTAAATAAGGTCGCATGGTGCATTTCTTTTTTTTTTGTATTCGTCTAATGCCATGTTATCCTTTTTATTATTGGTGTATAGTAAAGAGTATACCACAGAGGCCGGTCCTGGGTCGCCCGCAGCCATCTTTATGGAGGCCTATGTCCAGCAGTGGACGTCTTTAGGCTGAAATAATGATGAAAGAGTATTCTATTCTATAACTACAGTTAAGGGATATAAATAATAATAATAAATATCCTTGGACATTTCACACAACGCCATCTCGTCCCAAGCTAAGCAACTTAATGCTTGTGTTAAGGTAACGAGATGGATGATAAACTACTTATATACATTTTTTTTTTGTAAATACATACATATTATAGATAGAGATGACACCCAGACTCCGAGCCAGTGCCTCTGGTTTAGACAAAGACACTTGCCCGACCCCGGAATCGAACCCGGGTCCCGTTGATCCAAAGGCGGCACATCTAACCACTAGACCAACGGCATAAAAAAACATGTTGTATAACAAATACAGTCATACACTGCTCTTAACATACATACATACATATAATCACGCCTCTTTCCCGTAGGGGTAGGCAGAGACCACTTCTTTCCACTTGCTACGATCCATACATACTTGTTTCGCTTCGTCCACTTTCATTATTCCCTTCATACATGCTCTTCGGTTTAGGGTACTCTTGACCTGGCCTTTTTTCAAGACGTCCCTGATTTGGTCTTGAAACGTCCGCCTAGGTCTTCCCCTTCCAACACTTTCATTCACACTCGCCTTATACACTTTTTTCGTCAATCGTTCTTCATTCATTCTCTCGACATGGCCAAACCATCTCAGCATACCTTTCTCAATTTTTGTCACTACATCTTCTTTCAGACCACAACGCTTCCTTATCTCACTATTTCTTATCCTGTCACTAAGTTTAACTCCTATAATACTCCACTCAGTTTAATAACTAAGATAATCCATTTTAACGATAGAAGTAACTCATCATATATATATATATATTTTTTTTTTTTTTTTTTTTCTGTTTGTTCTTTTTTAATGAAACTATTTCTTAACGTTTTTATATTTTTAATAAGGTACACATATACAATTTGTAATTTTGAAATTTGTGTGATAAGTAATTTGTAAGTCTCAACTCTGTGCTTAATCTTCTATAAATGCTATGCATACCCGTAATTAACATAATTACTATAGCAATGTTTTATACTGTGAACGTCATGATGATACTATGATTGTAATTTATGTTGTTGGTGTGCTCATGAAGTAAATAAGTAAATAAATAAATATTTTCTCCCTTTCAGGCAAGTATCTGATCATGAAGGACCCCAACAAGCCGCTCATCCGGCTATACGACATCCCGGACAACACGTTCGAGTCCGACGCGTCCGAGGACAGTGGGGACGAGCCTGCAGACACGCCTTTCGCGCCGCTATACTCCTATGGCAACGCCAAGCGCGTATAACCTGGACTATGCAACCACAAGACTTGACAGGCCATTGGTATTCCTCACAACATTACAGGCTGAAACGAAACTGTGACCTATAAACAATTGTTTGTGTAGTGTGTAACGAAATGTATATGTACAGACTATAATAGTGCTGAGGACAGGCCTTGGATTTTCTTAATAATCTGTGGCAGAGGATTTGGTACGGGGCATTATAGTATTTCTATAATATGAAATTTCTAAGAGTACTAAAATGTAGTGCAGTAACTACTAAGCTTACAAGAACTGAAATAGAACTGCTTTATCTCTCGTATCCAATTCCGATACATCCAGTCTCTCCATCAATTTGGATGGAAACATGATCAGCACTTCAGATGTATAGACCTTTTCCTACACTCTTTTTCATACTACATACAGTCCATTTTCAGACAAAACCGTAACTAATATTTCAGGGCGTGTCTATTTCCACTAGTTCAACTGAACTATCTAGAATAAAGCGTTTGGCATCAACGAGGTCTTAATTGTAATACCATGAGACCTGGCCTATGACGTCACTACCATAACCACGTGGACAACACCAACATCTAGTAGGAACAGTTTCAGATGTAACAGAAAACAAAAAACGTTATAATAGTACTAGGACAGGTTCATACTTCCGTAAGGCGCTTGGGCGCGTCATTATAAATAAGATTTTCTAGTAATCAGTATGTATTTCGTATATTATTTCGGCAGAATACAGTTTTTATTGTCACATTTTGATCTATTATTTACATTTCAACACACCTTTTGATTTTCCGTGTGGTGACGGATTTCGAATACAGTGTCACCACGCTATTCCATTCCGAGGGTGTCGTAAATGCCGACAAAAGGAAATGACAAGGCCGATAACCGAGCGTAAGAGAGGGAAAACTTGACACCGAAACCGTATGCCAACCTGTCTGGCCTAATTACTCTCCATGTAATTGGAGGAGCCCGACTGCAGTGGGCCATGTATGGGCTGCGTAGTAATACAAACCCTTGGATACAAAATAACTATACCCTGTACAAGATAACTTGATCGATTTGACAGACGGGCTAGTGATGGGACACGGAAAATATCTAGTAGTCCAAAAAATCACGTATTAAAATACTTGTAACGGTGACAAGTAGGCGTGGGTGTATTATGTGTAAAATTCTTTAATGCATTAGACATATACAACATTGGGTAGATAAGCGATGGTGGGTCAATATACATAATCAGTTCCTATTTAATATTACAGGGTTATTTTTGGACCTCCCGCCAAATTTATATATGTAGTTCAGACCATGAAAGTAAACAAAAAAGAAAATAATAATTGTAAACGTGTTAAATTACAATGTGCGAAAGCCAACGAATTTTATTTCAAAATGAAAATGTTTTTTATTCGAATATGGTCATATAAAGTGAAGAAAAAGTGATAAAGAATTTCACACATAATACAGCCACACCATCTCGTCACAGTTACAAGTATTTTAAAATGTTATTTTTTGGACTAGTAGATATTATCTGTTTCCTATCACTGTTCGTCATTGCAAAATAAAGGTATGATTCCGAACTACACACTGCACGCAGCAGTACTGCTGCAACAGTGCTGTCGCGGCACTACTGGTTACCATACAATATTTTTAAAAGCTTATATGAGATTACATTCCGAGCTAGGCAGCAATGTAGCGGTTGTATGGGGACCAGTAGTGCCGCGACAGCACTTCTGCAAGTGCAGCGTAGTTCGGAATCATACCTTTGTCGATCAGAAAAATTGACATCTGTCAAATCAATCAAGCTATCGTGAACAGTGTATAATATAAATATATCCGCGCTCCTTTATAGGAGGTTAAAATGTACGAACCGTCTTGATCACTGACTGGAGAAACTAGCTGCACGAGAAGGCAACATTGATATGACACAAAAGCCAACCAAGATGAGTAACTTTTTGTACCACTAGGGCTCGACACTATCGGCCTATCTGATGGTAACATGGTTTTCTATACTTAAAGGTAATCACTAAACAGGAGCGTAGCTACCGCCGTATCAATTATACGGAGCCCCCGGGCCATGGGGGCCCCGAAGTTCGTAAGCAAAAATTAATAAAAACTTCAAATTTTTTTATTATTTCAGAAATGACTTAGAGTAAATACAACATTTCTTTTTTCTCGTTAACATCGGTTATTTTTTTTTACACATTTTTTTTCTTTTGTCGGAAATCTTTACCCTTCGTAACGGCCCGCAAATATTTTTTTATACAGGGCCCCACCAAGGCACGCTGTCACTAAATCACATTTATACAGCCTGAGTGGTAAACGACGTGTGGTTAAGTATTTGATCAGCCACCGCATATGTAAAATAAGGAACTTCGTTCCAAAATAGGTACTTTTAAATTTTACTAAATATCCTTAAAAAATATATAATGTACAACCGTGTAGATATCGAAGTTGATTGTTTACTAAGGGGCTGTCCATTAATCACGTGATGTTTTTTATAATTTTTTAACCCCTCCCTCCCCCCTGGTGATACGTGGTGATGTTTAAGATTACAATACCCCCACCCCCCCCATAAAAATCACGTGTATTTTTTAGGACCTACAAAGAATCTTACACTCAAAGGCAACGACAATAGACGCCGCTTTTCGTTAAAAATCACGCGTTTGACGAAAAAATAAATTCACGTGATATCTTTCGTAAAAATACTTTTTCCAATGCTGTTTTACTTTTTCGTTTACTAAAGTAGTATTATTTAGTTTCTGGCACAATGAAAACTTATCTATCTTACAAAACTAATTTTACCAACTACATAAATTCTCTCAAACACAAAATATCAATACGATACTCTATGATTTATAAGGCACCTTCAGACCCAGCTATCAAACATTGACAAAGCTGTGTGGAACACAATATTCTTTTATTTATAAACTTCGATTAGATAGACTAGATGGAGGTTCAATAACAAAAATAAGTCGAGTGAGGGCTACATGCATCGCCCATTTGGTTTGTATCAAACAACAATCTAGTTTGGTAGCCTGCCACTCGTCATCATGAGCTCACTCTAGTCCACTGCTATAGAGCCATATCTTCAGCTTGACGCATCCAACTGCTTCCCGCAACCTATCGCAGATCGTCGCTCCAACTAACAGAGGCCCTACACTATGCAGTCATTGTTAAATAAATAAATACACACATTTACATATGTCTATGATTGGATAGCTGGTTATTGGCATACACGTCCTATTATTTCCCTGACCGTGTTATGTGCCGTATAACTTAGACTCCATAACTGTATTGTCAGGTGAAGCGACGATAATGAACGCTGACCTTCATGCACCAGTCGTCATTCAACAATTTTCTTCAACCCCACTTCTTCATCATGACCCTTAAGCGCTTCTTCTTCTTCAATTTGCGTCTTCAACTCTGGCGACTTATCTTGTATGTAATCCTGAACTTCCTCCAAAGATTTGCCTTTCGTTTCGGGGACAAAGAAGTATATAAAGAATATCCCCACGTATCCAAGTAAAGCGAACGACCAGAACACAGTGTAGTGCCCGAAAGAATCCTTCACGCCTTGGTAGCATTTCGTGACGATAAAGCCCAGTATACACGCCAGCATAGTTGCTGAACTGGAGGCTACAGCTTTTACGTTCACGGGGAATAGCTCCGCCTGTAACACGTATGGTAGACTGCCCACGCCGAAGGAGTACGTTACGTTGAACCCTAACATTCCGACTAGAGGCATCCAAGCAACGGAAGCTAGGGTTTCTGGAGTGACATGCAGTGTGTCTTTTAATAAGAAGTAGAGACCAACTAGGGTCATTGCTACGGAGACTCCGGTACATGATACGAGTAGGAGAATTCGGCGACCGCACCATCTCGTCACGAATGTTGCGCTTAAGCCTGGAACAAATAAGTTACCATAAAACTATTTGCTTGATACTTTGTGGTGTCGGATTTATAATTCTTAGTGTCAACTTTCATTTCATCCCGCCAATGCCGAAAACCCAGCGAAAACTTGAAACGAAATCCTGTGCGAACTCGTCTGGGCCAACCCAAAATGGCCGGACTCAGCAAGGGGTGGGTCATTTAAGTGCTGATTAGTAGTAGTAGTAGTTGCTTAAAAATAATAGGCCCACATTATTATGCTCTTGATATAGATTTTTTAATACAGTTGCTCAAAAAGTGGCGTATTGCAGGGACGTATAGCGTCCGGGAAGTGGGCTATTACACACTCGTGCTTTTTTTTTATTTTACCATTCCCGCACTAGTGCGTTCTCTTCCAACTGTCAAAATAATGTCAATTAAAAGGAAAAACCAACCATGAAGTTTTTACTAAAAAAAAACATAGAAGTTTTTATGATTCATGCAAATACGTATATTTCTAGAAAGAAACTACTGACTAATTTGTTTCAATATCAGATTTAATGATTTGATTGAATGAGTTAGGTTAGGTTTCATTTCATTTCATCTCATTAAATTTCATTTTAATTTCATATCAATAAAAAATTTCTACTGAAGACTTGGCTGTATGGGCATAGTTGCTTTTGCCTACTAGAATGGGTGAAGAAATAAAAGTACATACATACATACATATAATCACGCCTCTTTCCCGTAGGGGTAGGCAGAGACCACTTCTTTCCACTTGCTACGATCCTTACATACTTGTTTCGCTTCGTCCACTTTCATTATTCCCTTCATACATGCTCTTCGGTTTAGGGTACTCTTGACCTGGCCTTTTTTCAAGACGTCCCTGATTTGGTCTTGAAACGTCCGCCTAGGTCTTCCCCTTCCAACACTTTCATTCACACTCGCCTTATAAAATTTTTTCGTCAATCGTTCTTCATTCATTCTCTCGACATGGCCAAACCATCTCAGCACACCTTTCTCAATTTTTGTCACTACATCTTCTTTCAGACCACAACGCTCCCTTATCTCACAATTTCTTATCCTGTCACTCAGTTTAACTCCTATCAAACTTCTTAACGCTCTCATCTCAACTGCATTAATTCTGCTTTCATGTTTCTTCTGCCATACCCAGCTTTCACTTCCGTACATGAGTGTCGGAACCAACACTCCCTCATGCACAGCCAAACGAGCCTTGTTAGACACCTTCCGACTGTTCATAAAGGAGTGCAAAGCTCCGTTCACCATGTTCCCTGCATTCACTCTTCTTTCGATATCACTCTGCGTCTCTCGACAAAAAGTCTCTGCGTATATTCTACGGTTGGCGCGATTAGTTAGTCGAGTTCATTGTGTTTTTATTATTTTATAAATTGCTTAATTTTTTCGCAACTGTATTAAAAATAGTCGTTCAGTACACGTGCGGAACCGTCATTGCAACTTGTTCCGACTGTCAACCCTCGCCTTCGGCTGCGCCTCGGCTCGGGTAGACATTTGTCGGAACTTTTTGCAATGACAGCCTTTCCGCACTTGTAATGAAATATACTATATTCAACTCGTCCTAGCCTACCAAACAGCGAACACACAATCGATCTGCGTTGAAGTTTTCCTTCTCTTGTAGCTAGGTTATCGGCCATATCATTTTCTTTTGTCAGTTCTTACGACACCCTCAGGACGAAATAGGGTAGTGAATACATAGTGATGTATTCTCCATCCGTCACCACACCATGTTTTCTCAGTATCACCCAAAGGTTTACCTTTATATGCCATCTAGTGTGAAATCTTCGTAAACGTATGGATTGGCTACACGCCTACGTCTGTGTGTGTGTAAACGATACTATAAATCGAGCTTTGTGTCGAATTGGGTGTATTTTGTGGCAATGTTATGATCCAGTAAAATAAAGCGTAATGTCCGATAGCCGCGAACGCTACTCCTAGGTCATAATAATTTTACAATTACACACCAGCCCAAATAAACTGAAACTATTGACTTCAACGCCATCTCTCGGGAAAATGGCCGGGAACAGACCGTATCTTCCACCTTAGCGATTTTAGCAGGAATAATTCGACTATTATTTTACTTACTAATTCGTTGTTGGTCTACGGGTTAGATGTACCGCCTCTAATAATAACCTGTATACAAGTATGGAGTTGATTTCGGTGAAGGTGCCTCTTTTCAACGTCTGCTGGCATTTTTTTATATTGAACTTAATTATGCTTCTGTATAAATACTCACCAGACGCCAATTGCACCATTCCATAGATAATACTAGCGTACGGACCGGAAATGGAGCTGGTTTGTCTGAATATCACCTCTAAATACGACTGTATCACCAGTATACCGGTCATGTATTGAAGCAGCTTAAGACCTATAAAGAATAAGTTTATTTAAAACTAGCTGTATACTGCGCGCGTTGCTCCAGAGAATGACAACTCTCTGCATTACACATTTATTTATTTTTTCGTTCAGTAAACTTCTTGGGCTCATGCTCAACGCTTGGCTGAAGATCATCACATGCTCAAATGCATAGTTTACGAGTATAGAAAGGACATACAGACAAAAATACATTTTTTTAAACATCTAAGAAATAGAAGAAGATTAATCATTACAGTGCAGCACAAATATTTTCTTATAGTCACGGGATGCAATGAAATACAGTTTATACAGTACCTAATACTACAATCTACATCGAATCATTATTGACAAGGCAAATACCTACGTAGGTATATTTATCAAAGCCCCATATTAACAACTGCAAGGTTACAATAATTGTTCAAATAAGCCATTATCAAAGTATGCAGACGTTTGTTTACATAATTCAAGAAAACTAAACGGGGAAAAGTAAGAATGAAAACAAATTGTGTATAAACTACAGAAATAGCCGAACAATGGTTCAGGTAACTACGGTACTACGATCGAATGACGTTGGATTGGGGCCAAAACAAAGTACCTCTACGTACATAACACACTATAAGTTAATTTATAGTTCATTAACCTGTGATAGTATGTACCAACCGTTCGGCTAACATCGTACAATTTCGGCTCCTAAATTGTATATGTTCTGATAGCTGGTATGATTAGTTTAATATCATGAGCCGCGACCGAAGATATATCAGATGAAGATGTACCTGTATGTGTTACTTTTAGAAAGGTTGCAACCGTATCGGGCGCCTAACTTTTGCAAACGTCTACGTTTTAACTGGCACCACTACTGGCTTGGGAAAACATTCTACAGCCACATTGACGTAACGTGTGCAGTATATCATCAGCCGGGACTAATACTATAGACATAGACAACTTTATCTCTCACTTAACCGTAACGAGAACCGTCCCAGTGGTCCGATTACCTTTCAATGTTAGTCACGATATATTCTATTCGCGTTTCTATTTTTGCTACAGGATTCACAACCCTATTATTGGGTACTTACACACTTAATTACCTGTTACTATGTAAACAGCCCTCCTGTATTTTAAATTCGTTATAAGCTCTTTAAACGTCGTTTTGTTTTCCATACTCGTTTTCACGTGAGCTCGCATTTCGCTCATTTGTTCCTCTACCCACTGCAACAATGACAAGTCACATTATAGGACTCTGCAATACATGAATAATACTAACACGTCGTTCCAGACCATAAATGACCCACTACTGAGTCGGGCCTCCACCAAATTCATGGAGGGAAATTAGCCACGCTGGCAAGACGGGTTGGCACAGGGTTTGTATCAGGTTTTCCTTCGGCCTCTTGCGTTCTTTTAGTTGCCTCATACGACACCCTCAAGATAGTATGGGTTGGTTACATTGTGTATTCTAAATCCGTACGTACACGTACATTATACTTAATAACCGCACATTATGCGAGAATTATGTAGACTTGTCTATGTAGATCCATTGAGCCATTCTAGTGTCAATGATTAACCTACATCAAATAATATGTATTAATAAATAATCTCTATTCTAATCTATACTAATATATAAAGCTGCAGAGTTTGTTTGTTTGTTTGTTTGTTTGTTTGTTTGAACGCGCTAATCTCAGGAACTACTGGTCCGATTTCAAAAAATCTTTCAGTGTTAGATAGTCCATTTATCGAGGAAGGTTATAGGCTATATTTTATTTTCAAAAGAATTAGGGATCCGTATGAAAATTGCGATTTTGTAAACCAAGGTGTAAAATCGAAAACCTATTTATGCGTGCGCCGCAAAAACTATTGACAATAGAACAAAATGATGTACTACGGGTTTGTAGGTCTTTTAAAGATCTACAAAAAAGTCCGCGAGAGCACATATCTAACTATCATAGTTTAGTCACAATAACCGATTTTATGTTCATAAAAAATATGCACGGGTTCGAAGCCCACGCCGGCGAAGCCGCGCCCAAAAGCTAGTCATTAAATATTATTTATTATCTTATTTGATTATTATCTTTGACGTTTGTTTTTATACGAATACTATCAATTCATTATCTATGGAGCCAGCTATGTAGGCTTTTAATGAAGTATCATAAGGATAATGAGGGTCGTTTTCTTCTCTGCAATATAGTAGAGGAGGGCGATGGCTGCCGCATGCGTCATGCTTGTGAACAGGTGCCGTTGCTGGGGGTCGGTTGGCTCGGGCGTTAGAAGGTTAGTATTGTTGATTAGATCTGGCTGATGTTTGGCCCTTTGCGACTATTGCGCGCATTTGCTCTCACAAACTGTCTTATCACGGCCTTGTACCTAAAAATGGCGATCTAAAAAGAGCAACTACAGAGTTTCTTGCCGGCTCTTCTCTGTAGAACTGCATTCCGAACCGGTGGTAGATGGTAAACTTAAAATTTTATTTTGTTGTTCGACTTGTCAAAAGAGCTCTAATGAGCCAACTTGATTAAATGAGTTTTGAATTTGAATTTGAGAGAGCGGCCCGATTTAGCAAGGAGGTAACAAAATGCCGTAGCTACACAACGTTGCGATTACGCTCTTTTAATTTCAAATTCAAAATGAACTTTATTTATGTAGGTTTTATCCCAAAACTTATAAATGTGTAAAATTAACATATGTAGTATTCTTTCGGCCTTTGCTAGAAGATCCATACACTCATATCGGCCGCCATATCTACATTCACACCTTTCATAC
This sequence comes from Clostera curtula, assembly GCA_905475355.2. NCBI lineage: Eukaryota > Metazoa > Arthropoda > Insecta > Lepidoptera > Notodontidae > Clostera > Clostera curtula. The sequence continues at coordinate 13,040,453 of FR997806.1, read as the reverse complement.
GCATGTCCTCATTCAATCCATTCATCTCTTACATCCATCCGCATTCGATACTGACATTACCACCGGTTCGGAATGCTGCTCTACAGAGAAGAGCCGGTAAGAAACTCTGAAGTTGTTAATATGTTTTCGTGTATACTTTGTAAAAAGCAGTACGGGATTTAAGCTCAGGCGTAAAGGATATCCTTGACTGCAATAGAAACCGTTTCTTGTGTAAGCAAATATGAAGTAACTTTGTGAAATAATTACGCAATCAACTGTAGAACACAACAGTGACTTCACGAATATACATTTTACGCTACGAGGATGCTAAAATCTAAAGTTAATCCTTACACACACTTAATAGAGATACGAGGAAATACGCTTTTGACGTTATAGACGAGAAGATAAAAGATTATAAAATGATAAAAATACTGAAAGAAGACGATCAATGTCTGACAAATTATGATACTTAAGTAATCTAATCTTTACAATGACATAATAACTGCTGATATAATGGAGACTCACAGATGAACAAAGATACAAACTGCAAAACACGTGATTATTGATAAAACACGTCCGCGGCTAAGTGTCCGGACTTGTCATTATCTTTTATCGTCTCTTCCGACACCCTCAGCATGGAATGGGGTGGTGACACCATGTATTCTTAATCCGTCACCATACGGAGTGTCTATAACTAAATTTCAAACTTACATTTTCATCCGTATTCTGTCTCAGCCTCATAAACTCTTTCTTGGCCAATTCCAGTTTCCCCTCCTTTAAATAGAAGTACGGTGACTCAGGTATCCAAGAACAGAGGATCAGAAATATGATCGGCAGAGCTAATATGATGCCATTCAAACTCATGTAGGATACAAAGGGGCCCACGCTGTAAATGGTCAGGGCGCCAACATTGTTCATCACGGACACCAAAGTGCCTAAGGAGCCCCTGATTTCCTTGTCGCTTATTTCGGTAACATATATCATGGTCACCTGAAACCATTTTTTTTTTAAAAACGAAACCCCTGCACTTGGTATAACCTGTGTCGCGGGGGCAGTTTACAAACATTTAATTCACGAGCACAAATGACACCCAAACTCCGAGCCAGTGGCTCTGGCTTAGACAAAGACACTTGCCCGACCCCGGAATCGAACCCGGGACCCGTTGATCCAAAGGCGGCACATCTAACCACTAGACCAACGAGGCAATGTTTCTTGTTCAGTTACTGTTCATCCACGAACTGGTTTATTGGAAATACATCGTCTCAATAACAGTCGTCTTGTTGGTGTAGGAGTAGGATGTGCCGCCTTTTGATCACGGGTAACCGGGTCGATTCCGTTCTCGGGCAACTGTCTTTGTGTAAGGCCCGGTTTCCACCAAGGAGAGGAGACGTGAGGAGATGTGTTTTGTATAACCAATTAGGTTTCGTTATTCTATTACCACCGAAGCTAAGCGGAGAGGAGATGTGGAAATAACGCAACCTGATAGGTTATTCAAATCACATCTCCTCTCGTCTCCTCTCCTCTCGGCTTTGGTGGAAACCGGGCCATAACCAGAGGCACTTGCTCTGAGTCTGGGTGTCATTTTTGTTCGTGAATTTCATGTTTGCAAACTGCCGCCGCGATACGGGTTATAGAGCTGATATTTCGTTTTTAAAAAATAACATAACTGGTAGAGATTTTGTACTAAAGAATATCTATGGTATGCAGTCTGTCTTTGTTCAAATCATGTGCTAAACTGTTAATTAACAAATGGCATGCAGTGGAGAAAATGTCGTAGCCTACTGGACAAAGCGGATTGCAATTGATCTGTAGAGCGATGGCGTCTGTCAAAATGTATCTCTTTAGATCAATACGCGAATAGTCCGGGAGGAACTGGCGCACGAGTGCCAAAAACTGTTCCACCCCAATTTTTTTGTGCGATCCACTTCAAAATTTATGATACTGATGATATAAATGCATGTTGCCAGGGGGCAACCCGGTACGCTTTTGCTTAAACCGATTTTTTTTTATTCATGTCAAGAAATTGTTATTTTTCAAGTGGACATTTTTTTTATATTCTTTATTGAAATACAAATAAAAAAGGTCCTATGACTTTTCACGATAAAGTTAATATTTTTAGAGATATGTTATTTTAAATTTCGAATAATCGCAAACTTGGGTACCTTTGACCCATGATAACTATATTTAAAAAAAACCGGTTTAAGCTAAAACGTACCGGGTTGTCCCTTGGCAACATGCATTTATATCATCAGTAGGGCATTTTGAAGAGGATCGCATAAAAAAATTGAGGTGGAACAGTTTTTGACACTCGTGCGCCAGTTCCTCCCGGACTAGAAGCAAAAACTCAGCCGTGGTCGGAAACGGCTGTGGTTATATTGAAAATAGCACTATGTCTTAGATATGTAATTCCACGTTCAGTTTCACATTAAGATCACAAATATTAACATTTATACTTACTACAGCTATTACACCAGTCGCCAAACCCATGAGCGTCCTGGCGACGTACATGAGCTCGGGCATTCTTGTCACCATCATTGTGACCTTTAACGAATACGGATAATGTTATTTTGAGAAGAACTCCTATGTAACCCTTACAAGCTCAATGGGGTGATCATCCGGCCTCTCCTTTATTGTCGGGAATTCCTTATTCATGCGAATTGTTGCGCAACGCAACCTCCGTTAATGCGATGTACGCTATTTTCGTTTTATACGTTACGATATTTCAACAAAGAACCTGCGCCGAAAAACCGTGGAAGCAGCTAGCATTTGAGTCTATAGGGTGTAAAAAGGTATTATCCATACAGAGTGTTATAGGTTACCGGAAAGGATGACTTTGTAGCGACTAGCATGCAATGCTCCTCAGCAGCACTCACACAGCAAGCCAGAGTCAGTCTTATCTGGACCACACAGAACCGACTCACCGTGCTACCGTGCTTCTGTGGCACGGCACTCTACCGCCCAGTGGACTCCAGTACACCGATAATGTGCTCAGTCTCGACTCATAGACTCACAGAGATCAGTCAGGCAGAGTCAGGAGTTCTCGAGCAGGCTTGCAAGTGTCAGGTCCTGACACTTGCAAGCTCATCGCACGACATCGGAAGTTCTAGAAAAGTTCGACCTCCGGTCGAGCCATTCAGCGGTGAGCATGCTACATACATTACACAAAAATCAGAAACATCGCGAAGTATACAGAGCAATTCTCACAGATTAGGAATTCCGGACATCAATAATTGGGACAACGGCGCAACTTATTTATTTATTTCTTATTATTTGATATAACTTAAAGGAAATGTTCTATGGCATTCTACGCTCCGTTAAGTCACCCCAAATTTAAGGTCGCATACAGTGAATACTCACAGCACCTATTAGAGCCGGTACTGTAGACGCGAAGAATGTTCGCCGGCGACCCACCCGCTCGTTCAGTACTTGTCCTATGTAGCAGCCGAGCAACGCACCAGCGTTGTGAAGTGCAACCACCCATGACGTTTGAATCTGCAATACATTTGCCTCTTGAAACCCTCGTCAATGTAAACCACGCAGACACAGAATTATGCCCTAGTATTTCCTTGTGCCTCGTTCAGAGAGCTATCTATCAGCACTTAAAAAAAAATGCTCTATAGTCTATGTCATTTGTGGTATTATTAAAACCAATCATAGGTGGTTCAACCCAATCATTCCAATCACAAACGAAATATATACGATCTAGTTCGTGTTCCTCTTTCTAGAACAGAATAGAAAATTTCGATTTGTTGTTACCAATTACGGCCTTAACAATAGTGAACGGATACATTATTTATATAAAACTTCTACCAAGTCGGAACGCGGCACCAGCCGAGTAGACCTGGTGGAAGAAACTCAGTGAGCTTGTTTTCTTTGACACCGACGTTAATATCGTTAGGATAAAGCCATATAGATAGATAGATAGATAGATAACACTTTATTGCACATTTGCGACATAAACATAGCTTACAGGAGAAATTATATAAACCACATACAATTGGCGGCCTTATCACTAAAAAGCAATCTCTTCCAGGCAACCAACACATTTTAAACAGAAAATTTTGCGCAAACCATAGGGATCGTTTAACGTCAGCATTAATTCATATACAAACACTATTATAATAAATTATGTCTAATATAATATAAATATCGATTATATTTTGCTTTTTATTTCTTTTATTGTTTCTGGGCATAGGTTTCATTAATATTCGTGAACTGTCATTGAAAAGAGAAACAGGCAATATAGCTCAGGGGAGTCGTCTTTCCAAAATAATATTTAGCACATTTTTAAACGGAATTTTCCGTGTGGTGACGGATTTCGAATACACCGTGTGACCACCCCATTCCATCCTGAGGGTGGAAATGACAATGCCGAAAACCTAGCCGTGAGAGAAGGAAAACTTGATACCAAACCCTGTGCCAACCAGCGTGGCACAGTAGGCTAATTACCCTCCTGAGTCCTGACTCAGCAGTGAGTCATCTACCGGCTGAGTAGTAGTTTTAAACGGAAGAATATATGAAACGCACTTACATCTGTGATATCTACATTCGCATCCCCATTTTTGAACTTCGGTATCGCCGGAGAAGACCACGCCAGCGTCGAACCCGTAAATGTGAAGGAAAAAGCAGCTGCACAAAAATAACAGTTGACTCATCATCATTTCAGCCAAAAGACATCCACTGCTGTATACAGGCCTCTCCCAAGGATTTTCACGATGGCTGGTCGTTAAGCGTAACGTAAACAAAATGAATGCTTTGAATTTGACTCGCTTACCACTAGGCCGATGTTGTTATACGGGTTGCATGCGCCGCCTTAGGATCACGGGGTCCCGGGTTTGATTCAAATTCAAATCTCATTTAATCAAGTTGGCTCATTAGAGCTCTTTTGACAAGTCAAACAACAAAATAATATTTAATTTAAAATTTACCATCTACCACCGGTTCGGAATGCAGTTCTACAGAGAAGAGCCGGCAAGAAACTCTGTAGTTGCTCTTTTTAGATCGCCATTTTTAGGTACAAGGCCGTGATAAGACAGTTTGTGAGAGCAAACGCGCACAATAGTCGCAAAGGGCCAAACATCAGCCAGATCCAATCAACAATACTAAGCTTCTAACGCCCGAGCCAACCGACCCCCAGCAACGGCACCTGTTCACAAGCATGACGCATGCGGCAGCCATCGCTCTCCTCAACCATATTGCAGGGAAGAGAACGACCCGTCGCACGATTCCGGGGCCGGGCAAGTGTCTTTGTGTAAACCAGAAGCACTTGCTCCGAGTCTGGTTGTCATTAGTGTTCGCGAATTTCATGTTTGTAAACTGCCCCCGCGATACAGGTTATAGTTAGAGCTGGGGTTAAGTTTTTTTATAAAAGCTTGAAGCTACCCTTGTGGCGTAAAAGAAAATTGGTGAGATTATACATATATGTACATTCTAAATCCGTCACCACACACAAAAACTGTGCAAATTAAAAACAACGCTGTCATACTACACGCTGTTACACTGAATTGGAAATCGTAGACCTCGCGAAATCGTCCTTCACCACAAAAATTGAGAGCATCAAAGGCGCTAAGTATTTGCTTTTATCTGAAATATATTTTAAAGTTTATTTACAACGTTATTTATAATACGCGCCACAAACGCCACTTACCACAAAATCCTGCTAAGTATTGCACAGTCCTATTAACCGGTTTCATTGTGATAAACAATATTAATTTATTAACACTTATTAATTTATTACCATTTCCCTATAATAACATAGTCAAATTCAATTTCAAAACAAGTAAACACTGTTTCAAAATTATTTTGTGCGTGCGCTCGACAGCGAGCACCCGTTGATATGATAGTATTGTACGGTCAGAATGACATAATCAGCCAATGTGAAATGTGTTGAGTGTTGATTGTGGGTGGGTGTACACTGTACTCAAACTGAGAACAGCACTGCACTGTAGCGTGTTACAAAGTCTTATCGCACCATTCGCTTTTAGCCTACCTACTAATTTTTTTATTTTTGTAATAGTGCACTCTTGTTAAAACTGCATCATTCTTATTACAATCTAGCATGCTAATAAGTAATTTGTATCTGTCCTAAATTACTACGGAAATAAATAAACTAAGGCAGTGTCCACTAACACTTGTCTTATTGTCTCTAGAATTATAAATCACTTTGTTCATGTGATCTTCATAATATTGCACATATCACTATCACTACATAGTATAAAACAAAGTCGCATTCTTCTGTCCGTCCCTATGTATGCATAAATCTTTCAAACTACGCAACGGATTTTGAAGCGGTTTTTTTTAATAGATAGAGTGATTCAATGGGAAGGTTTATATGTATAACCCACCCCCGCTTTGCACGGGCGAAGCCGGGGCGGGCCACTAGTTGTACTATATATATCACTATTATTCACAATGATGTTACAAATAAAAGGTGTAGATACGTTACCTGTACAACATTCGATCTATAAAAATGGCAAGCCAACGCACACATAGTTAACTTAATATGCAATATGCACACTGCTTTAGATGAGTCGTGAAAGTAGGATGGTATGATTTAATAATCACGTGCTAAATAGAGACAAATATAATTTGTTGTGATGCGTCGTCACATGCACTAGAAACAATATAGATTAATTAAATCAGACATAACATTTTGACAAGTCTGTGACGCAAAATGACATCTATCTCTTTTGCACTTGGTAATGAGGATACTTTTGTTCCACTCATTGATTTTTACCGCCATATTTTACGAATAACATTTTAATTTGTAAAAAATATTAATTATAGTACAGAAATAGTGATAGTTACGAATGATAAGTGATTCCTTGACTTTTAGAAGTTTTGTTAGAGTAGTTTGTGCAATATCTCATAACACACGACGGCATTTTCAATTGTTTTATAGCACTTTTTACACACGGTTCTTGACGTGCATCTGTTGACGCCAGCGACGCAACACTGAGGTCAGGTTTGCTAATTAGCCTACTTTTAACGTGCCGCTTGCTGACCGCTTATAACCCATCTACACCTTTTTACTTGTAACATCATTGATTATTCACTACACTAGTTCAAAAGGTTTAGTCCTTTTTAACCGTCTTATAATGTCAGTGGTGTCGAGGAGCTGGATAGCCTCGACATTCAAAACTAATTTTTATAAACGCGAAAGTTTGTAAGTATGGATGGATTAGGACTTTTTAGTAATTCTCGCATTTGCAGGCGATATTCTCTTGACGTTGATAGTTTCAAATCGTTCGGTGTAAATTGTGTAAAGTATTTAGCATGCTGGTCGCTACAGTCTCAGTATACCGAATCTGAAATAGTTCGTCTCGGTCTCGCAGCATTGTGTAGGTATTTAAAGATTTAAAAGCATTTAGCATCGCGTGGGCCCTGCCAGTGAGGTGACGGATTTAGAATATATTTATCAAGTCGTGCTGTTCCTAAAATTGCCTAAATCAAATTAATAATAGTATTCCATGGACGTATAAAAAAAGTTTTTTTATACGTCCATGTAGTATTCGCTCTAAATCTTTCCTCCGAATCACTACACAGTATAAAACAAAGTCGTTGTCGTCTGTGCGTCCCTATGTATGCTTAAATCTTTAAAACTACGCAACGGATTTTGAAGCGGTTTTTTTTAATAGATAGTGATTCAAGAGGATTGTTTATATGTATAATAAATGCATAATTGCACGCGTGCGAAGCCGGAGCGGGTCGCTAGTATTAGATAAATTAATTTTTACATCAGATTTTTTTCTACTTACTTGACATCTTAATCAATTGTAGCCTATGTGTTATTCTGATGTGTAAGCTATATTATTGAATAGTTTGTCATTCATTAGTTTTTACATGAAAGAGTAACAAACATACAACCATCCATACTAACATACTTTCGCGTTTATAATATTAGTAGGATTATCTTATCATCCATCCACCCATTTTTTTGGGTTTTATTACTCGGATGCTACAACCTTTAGGTCAAATAATGGTGTAATGCAGTTATTCATTCAGCCAGAGGGAGGATACAGCATTATAAAAAAAAATTATGCATAAAGGCATACCAAGTTGTACTTTTCTTAATTGTATTTAATTACCAAATTAGTTGTATCACATAGAGTTTGCCAATTTGGTTACAGTATATAATACTATTGCCTTCAATTCTTGAAAAATATATACATCAATGATGTCCATATATCTTTAAGCATTGTACACTTCTTTAACCATCAGATCTTTCATTATTCACCAAATATTTTCCAGCAGTTCCCACAATGTCATTACTATGGCTTGAAGTCTTCTGGCATCTTCTCAATTATCTGTTTAATTTGAGTTGCAATAATAGGGTTATCTGTGCATATATCTGACACATTATATGGTGATAATAAGCTGACATTTCCCAAAACTATTTTATTGTCCATTTCTTGAACTGGTATTAAATTGTACTTGATCCATGCCATTAGTTTTGTTTTCTTCACCAATAAATCTTCTGATGACTCTATTCTTACTTCTTGTCTTCTTATTGGTTTGATGTATTCCCCAGATGGTACTTCAATAATATCCACTATGGCATGGCCAGGTATGAGAATTGTTTCAAATACATCTCCTTGTGGTACTGATAGTATTACGCTGGAAATATAAATAAGATCAACATCATAATATATGCATTTGAATACTCCTCTCTCCTAATATTCTATTTTCTTTTATTGTCACTTACAACCGCCTCAGGATGGAAAGTTGGTGACACTGTATTCTAAACTCATTGCGACATGGACGGTAAAATAAAGTATACTTGTGATAAATTATGGTTTGCTTTTTTAAATTTATATTTAGTAAACCTAATTATATTGAAATACTAGTGACCCACCCCCGCTTCGCATGGGTGCAATTATGCATGTATTATACATATAAACCTTCCTCTTGAATCACTCTTTTTAATGATTTAAGCCGTCCCTGTGTAAACAGGGACAGAACACACCTACATTGCTTAGACAACAGTGAGTGGTAGTAATTTAATATGAACTTTGTACAATAGCAATAAAGCTCAAATTGTCTCTATGTTTTAGTTTGAAAACGATTGTATGGGGAAAAGAAAAAGGCTGTTTTTAGGGTTTTTCCGGCATCCTTGAAATTCAACAAACATTGAAAAAAAAGAATTGGCCAAATTGGTCCAGGCGTTGTTGAGTTATGCACTTACCAACACATTTTGCGATTCATTTTTATATTATAAGATTGCTGACATATGCTAAACATAATCATAGAGATCAGCTCTACTATTTCCATTTCTAATGCTCTAACGAAAGTTAAAAAGAATGAAAACATTTTATTTAACAAATGGAAATTAATTTATGACGAGCTTACCTGTATGTTATTGGATCGATCGAGTGTAAAAACCCACAGTGGGAGCAATTTTTGATCAATTCTACTTTGATGTATTTATCAATAAGTTTTAGTAGAGCTTCGGGATCACTTTTCAGATTGGTATAATTACATGAATTATTTAAATATTCACTCATCTTAGTATTATTAATGTGTATTATACAATTTAACTTTAAATTATATTATTTTACTCTATAAGTCTAACACTCGAGTCTCAAAGTTCGATCGAACATAATCATAGAGATCAGCTATACTATTTCCATTTCTAATGCTCTAACGAAAGTTAAAAAGAATGAAAACATTATATTTAACAAATGGAAATTAATTTATGACGAGCTTACCTGTATGTTATTGCATCGATCGAGTGTAAAAACCCACAGTGGGAGCAATTTTTGATCAATTCTACTTTGATGTATTTATCAATAAGTTTTAGTAGAGCTTCGGGATCACTTTTCAGATTGGTATAATTACATGAATTATTTAAATATTCACTCATCTTAGTATTATTAATGTGTATTATACAATTTAACTTTAAATTATATTACTTTACACTCTTTGAGTCTAACACTCGAGTCTCAAAGTTCGATCGAACAAAACAAAACAAACAAAACCAATATCAGTAAGTTAAGTAAAATATTGTCTATTGCGGTTTTTGATTCGAATTTTCTGTCATAGACAAACTACAAAAAATCGATGTTTAAAGTTCTCTGCCTACGCTTTTTTTTTCTTGTAGTTCTTCAAAATTCGTGTTCAGCAAGTATCTGTCTTCTTTTTCTTTTCTTCTTGCCTTGCATTGCACAAACTAAAATAGAGTACTGTACTGGTGGATTGTTGTTTGTTGGCTCTCAGCAAGGGATGTTAAAAAATAGTGGATTTTTATTGAAATCGATTATCATTTTCTTATAATCGAGTTTTATAATAATAATTAGGGGCTGTCCATTAATCACGTGATGTTTTTTATCATTTTTTGACCCCTCCCTCCCCGTTGGTGATACGTGGTGAGGTTTCAGACTAATACCCCACCGCCCCATAAAAATCACATGTATTTTTAATACCTACAAAGAATCTTACACTCAAAGGTAACGACAATACCTGCCGCTTTTATGTATAAAAATCACGCGTTTGACGAAAAAATAAATACACGAGATATCTTACTATACCCCCACTCCCCCCTTGTTATATTTCGTGATTTTTACCGGACCCCTCCCTCCCCATTTCGAACCTCACTTTACTCACCGATTAATGGACAGCCCGTTACATAATAGATTATGAGTTAATCGATTATGCAATTTATGTGTTTAAATCGATTTTCGATTAAATAAAAACGGCACCATCTGTAGGCATGTACATAAGCGTGTAAAGTAGTTTCAGTGCAGTGGTGAGTGAGATCAAGTTGTTGCTATACCACAAAAGCCTTCTAAAAGTAAAACACCTAAAATGTATCATCATCATCGTTTCAGCCAAAAGACGTCCACTGCTGGACACAGGCCTCCCCCAAGGATTTCCACAAAGGCCAGTCCTGGGCCGCCCGCGTCCATCGTTTTACGGCGACCTTAACCAGATCCTCGGGTACACCGTGTGGGAGGCCTACCAACACTGCGCTTTCCGGAACGCAGTCGCTACTCGAGGACGTCGTCGCAGTCGGTCCTGCGCGCTATGTGCCCTGCCCAATGCCACTTAAGTTTGGCTACCCTGTGGGCTATGTCGGTGACCCTGGTTTGCCTGCGTTCGCGTCATTTCTGATTCGATCTCGCAGGGAAACTTATAAATAACATACGTCTTACAGCCGCGAATAACATTTTAATCAACATACAACCTAGCACTGACCTGCAAATTGCAAAAAACGTAAGAAAATTTGAATTTCGCGGGCTACTCTGGAACATTCACCTTAAGTCAAAATAAGGTGAAAAAAATGAATATTTTAGATTAAAAAAATACTGTTTATTTAGGACATAAAAAGTCAAGTTTTCACGAAATTTCGACAAAAAAAAAATGTATTTGCATCAGACAAAAATAAAAACCAAAAACTTGGTTATTTGTAATTTTCACGTAAATTTTGAGGGTATGTGAAAAAAGTGCAAAAACGAAAGTTGTAGATCTTTTTATCACCTACAACTTTGTCTTTTAATTTTTTCCTTAAGACTTGTAGTTTTGCTGGAAATCGAGTTATACCATTTTTTACCCTTAAAAACCGCCCTTCCCCCACTTCCTGACCTCAGATCGCCCGTAATTATTTAGATACGCGTACTGGGGCCGCTCATTTTACTAATTTATATCAATGACTTCCTTATAGCCATAGAACATCCGATGATTCTCTTTGCCGATGATAGCACCGTCATCTTTAAAGACATTTTTGTTATAGGTATTATTTTAAAACAGGTTTCATGCTACTATTATGTTATTTCACTTTTTACCATTTACTCAAACTTCAGCCCTGGTCTATTATTGAACTAAATATTCTGAGGCTTAGTGCTGCTTCAAATCTGTTTAACCGACTATAGGCTTCATATAAAAATTAAAAGCTTAAATTAAAGAATAGTAATCCAAATCCAAGTCCAATATTCAAGTGCTAGATGAGATGTTTTACTTCGGTTCGATAGCATGTCGATCACATATAATTTAAATATGGCACAGAGAGAAATTATTTCTTGGTTTCTTTTTACAGTTGGGTTTCATACAAATCACACGTTTTCAAATCCAATAAAATAAAAATATACTTTGATTTCTATTTAGGCAACACCACTATATTTTCTGGTAGGGTATTCCCATTACTTTCTTATAATATTAACTTCAATATCAGCTTGTAAAATGGACTCCATGTTCATGAAATTAGAGTCCAAAATTGTTTGCACTAAAGTGCATAAGAGAATGAAATGTTGGCTGCAATTGCAATACAATCCGGCTTCAAGTTCTGTTCATTCATTCATTCATATTTCATTTTAGATAAATGCATCAAGTGATCAAGAATTACACGTATTGTATTTTTGTCATAGATCTCAATTAGTCGTGTTGTAGGTAGATTACATGGTTCTTTTCTTATTATTGTTTAAAATATACCGTGCTTACACTGTGCTATCGTTTTACACTTCTTTTACACCCTACTGTAAGTGAATTCATTATTTTATTTACATTGCATTCGAGATAAGTACACCCCCTTTTTTTTCAATTTGGTTTACTTTTCCAAACGCTCCTTATGCGGTCCTCGTATAATATTATGTAATAAACTAGCGACCCGCCCCGGCTTCGTACGGGTGCAATGATTAACATCAAAACTTATCGGTGTTTCTATACAGTAATAAGCATGTATAAATTATACTTAAAAACCTCCATCTTGAATCACCCTATCTATTAAAAAAAAACCGCTATATAATCCGTTTCGTAGTTCTAAAGATTTAAGCATACATACGGACGGACAGACGACAGCGACTTGTTGTATACTATGTAGTGATAGTGATAATAATATGCAGCATATTCATTAAATATCTAACCGATTCATATTATTCTCGCATATAATTAGTTTAACCAATGAAATGTAATACTGTATAGAGAGAGAGAGAAACGTTTATTTATTAGAATATAAGTAGTTATTTAGATGTTGACAAATGTATGTGTCATTATATTCCACCGGTTTTGCCGGTGTACAAATATTAAATGTAAAATTATTATATTAAATTCTCGCAATTTACCATAATTTAAATTAAAATGACATAGATATTATATTGAATTCAATCATATTATTATTAATTAGCATTCACGCAAAATATATAAACCAAAAAAGAAAAATACAATTATATTAATAAGTCCATTATTTACATAAATACTTAATAAAATTGTCATCATTGAAATCATATTTTGTCTGTAAGAAAATCTTTTACTGAGTAATACATTTTACCTATTAATAGTTTAAATAAATTAGTTTTAAATCGAGTAATTGTTAATGTTTTGAGGCTATCAGGTAAGTGGTTAAATATCCTGACGCACATGCAGTAAACATTGTTATGAACAACACTTAATTTTTGCTTTGGTACATTTAATTTGTGTTTATTACAGTCAGATCATGCTTGCTCATTAGACTGGAAAAGATTTTTATGTTGGAATACAAATGAACTTATTTCAAATATATACAGACATGGAAGTGGAAGTATATTTTGGCTCTTAAACAATGGTTTACACGTATCTAGATAGTTAGCTCCACATAGGGACCTTATGCACTTTTTTTGTGCCTTAAATACTGTTACTGATTCCCCAGAGTTACCCCACAGTATTATGCCATATCTTAACAATGATGAAACATATCCATGATAGGCTAAATTAGCTGCATGCAATGACGCCACTTCTCTAATTCTTTTAAGTGCATAGGTAAATTTATCTAATTTTTTACATGTCATGTCGCAGTGAGCCTTCCAGTTACAATATTTGTCAATAGTTATGCCTAAAAAGTTAGTGGAATGTACATTTTCAATTTTAATGTTATTGTAAACTAAATTAAGTTCAGGTATATTCTTATTGTAGGTTAGAAATTGCATAATTTTGGTTTTACTCAAGTTCAATTTAAGGTTGTTACATTCAAGCCAGTCAACCACGCTATTTAGCGTTTCTTTTGACTTAGTCAATAGATCTTCTTTAATATCACTCTTTATTACTATTGTCGTATCATCCGCAAATAAAATACATTCATCATCGGTAATATTGGGTAAGTCATTTATATACAATAGAAATAACAGCGGTCCAAGCACACTGCCTTGTGGAACACTGCCTTGTGGTTAGACTGATGAACTTCCCTACGGTTGTTTTCAATTCTAGATATTTCAACACACTGGACTCTGTTTTCTAAATAGCTTTTTAACCAGTCGTGAGCTTTTCCCCTTAATCCATAGTGTTCGAGCTTTCGCAGGAGCATTTGATGTGATACTAGATCAAAAGCTTTGCTCATATCTAGGAATAGCGACAGTGGATAGATCCCGTCATTAAAGCACTCAGTAACGCTTTTAACAAGTTTAAAACAAGCAAGTGTGGTGGAACTTCCTTTTCTAAAGCCAAACTGCTCATTTTTTATTATATTGTGTTTTGTTACAAAGCTATATATTTTTACAAACATAACTTTTTCAAATATCTTAGATATAATTGGGATCAAGGAAATTGGTCTATAATTTCCCATTTCGCATATGTCACCCTTTTTAAATAACGGTTTAACAACCGTTTTTTTAATCTGCTAGGAAATTTACCTTCACATAGTGACCTATTAATGACGTGCGTAAGTGGTACGATTATATATTTAGCTAATTGTTTAAGAGTCTTAGTATTGATCAGATCATAACCTGTAGCATTGGTGTCGTTTAGTGACTTTATTATCTTATAAATGTCTTCCTCATTGACTGGTGTTATAAATATTGATGTTAAACAACTTGCAGTCTTATTGGTTGTACTGTTGTCTAATTTTGGATTCCTTTGAGTATCTGCTACCGATATAAAGAAGTCATTCAATAAGTTACATATTTTGTTAGGATCATCATAGGTTATATCAAAGAGTATAATAATAATATGGGAGAAGAGAGCCCTCTTGCGCCATTTTGAAGCATACAGATTTGAAGCGCCATCTGGATTTCTTAACGAGTACTAAGGCTCTATAGGTAGCTATAGGTAGAATGTATGTATACCTTCTATACCAATAGATAGGTCAATATTTGTTTGCTTGGTGATCATTCAAATTTTCTATTGGTTTTTCAAATAGCAGCTGTGTTTACGTCATATGTTGATCATAATGCGATTTGCGAAAAAAAAAACAAGAAAATTTGAATGATCACATATAAAATAGAAAAATAAACAAAAGTATAAACAAAACAAAAATAAAAGAATTTCGCCGGCTACATTTATATTTGAATAGAATTGGCAATTACACATTAATGAACTATTTTGCTCCATTTTAATTCAACTTTACGAGATCAATGAAGATAAAACACCCAAATACCAATAATTAAGCACAAAATGGACACACGAAACAAAAACAAGCGCGAGCGCAAGTTGCGGCGACCATTTTGTGATGTTGCCAAGACAAGGTTGCCATAATTGAAAATATTGGACAGCCATGAAATATAAAAATGTGATAATTTTGAGGAAAAATTTAACAATTAATCTCTAGAAAAATACTATTAAATTAAATTAGAGAATTGTTTTTTTCGCATTAAAGTTCGGAACGCAGAGACATCTATCGGTAATTATGAAACTAATAGTTTCTCTGTTAAGAATTTTAGATGGCGCCTCTTTCTTTAGTGAAATTGTGCTTGTTCTAACTGTCTCCCCCCTGGTTTATATTATTACATTTTATCGATTTTATATTACTTTTATTAGAATGCGGCTCAGAGGTTTTCTTAATTAATTGCCACGAAGCCTTACATTTGTTTTTTGAACGCTCTATAAATAGAGTGCCGTCTTTTTTTGTGACTGGATAAGACACTTTTTGAGGATTTTTGTATAGTTGGAATAATTTATTTTGTTCCTTTTTTTTCACAGTGGATCAGTGAAAAATGGTAATGTACTCTTGAGGGTTGTTGGAGACTTGGAGTTGAAGTGTATGCTTGAGGCCACTTCGTAATGACGCATAAAAAATCTTGGTATTTTTAGCTTCTAGGTATTTTTGGTACCACCACGTAGAGGCATCGTAAACGAACCTATTGTCATGCCGCCTGTATCTAGTGGGACAACGGTCGGTAATTATTTATTTAAGCCAACTGTTTCCTAATTAGGTAATGTATTTTTTTTTAACTGAATCCGTTCTCTTGGCACATGTATCGCGGGCATTCGCGGGAGCAGTTTACAAACATGTAATTCACGAACACAATTAACACCCATACTCAGAGCAAGTGCGTCTGTTTAGGTAGACTAAGACACATTACCCCGAAATCGAACCCGGGACCCGTTGATCCGAAGGTGGCACATCCAAACCCCAGACCAACGAGGCAGTCGAACTATTAGTCTTCACATTGCTGACTACAAGTGACAACTGACCTATGTGGTAAATAGCACCTAAGACTGAAAACGTTACGTGCCCTTCAAATCTTTTTTTCCCTGCACTAGGTATAACCTATGTAGCGGGGGCAGTTTACAAACATATTTTAATACACGAACACAAATAACACCCAGACTCGGAGCTAGTGCCTCTGGTTTAGACAAAGACTTGCCCGACCCCGGAATCGAACCCGGGACCCGTTGATCCAAAGGCGGCACAAATTATTGTCACTCAACCAAGAACCAGGAGAGTCAGATGTTGTTTAACCTGCGGATTGATTGGGTGCCGCACTGTGGCTAGGCTTTGACCTAAACCTACCGGACACGTCTAATACTAATAATACAATGTTTAATAAACACATCACTTTTGTTACAGTTGTAAAACAATGGCGTCTGGGAAAGCTAACAGAAAGTGAGTTAATTTAAAGTTACATACATAAAGTTCTACTAGAATCTCTAACTAAGAAAATGTTATTTTCTGTAGAAGGAAAACTGAGCAACCAAACATACGTAACAATACATACATTTTTATAACGTTTGTATAACAAAAGAAATATCACAGGACGATGACGTTCGAAATTTAATTTCGAATTGCTTTCTGTGCGGCCAGTGACAATTAGGCTGCTCAAAGCATTCGGTTGGCGAGCTATATATTGAACCGTACCGGCCTTTTGATAATTCATCTTCTCAGCTCTCATACCCGCTTATGAGTCGGACCTCCTGCAATTACATGGACGGAAAGTAGCTGTACTGTGCCATGCTAGCCAGACAAGTTGGGACAGGTTTACGTATCTAGTTATTCCTTAATCCTGTTAAATTAAATCACGGGACAAATTATTGGAAATGTCCAACTTTAGTGGTCTTACCAACAAATCGCACGTACGTAGTCCAGTGTTTTAATTTATTATGAGTTTTATTTTAATCCATTCAATACATGTCTTTTTTAATTCCCTAATGGAATTTCATAAATAAAAATTAAATAATACTTCAAACGGCCTAAATGTTGTAATTATATTCGATACAGCCAAGTACCGTATCGACCTTTCATTGCCATATTGTAGTCCTTTCATTGCCGATTAAAATGGCGTACCTTCCTAAAAATGAATAGGTATTAAGTGTGTAAAAGTCAATACATAGTATGTGATACAAAACATGTATATATAATCTTTAATGAAAAAATTTTCACCTAAAAAACGATCTTTATACCTAAATCTTGATATCAACCCGAGCTCCAAATATTGTCGCGGGCTGAATATAAAACCTACTAACTAAGTAGTAAGTAAACTAAGTAGTAAATAACACGGAAGGTCGTGAAATGTGATTAACACCCTCTTCAATTTTACCCATTATCTAGTACATAAATGATCTGCAGCTAAGTAGGAACATGCTGCAGTTTGATGATGGGTAATAAGCCCATGGCATTACTCAGAAGACATTGCGATATGGCGCTTAGGGGAGGCCTCTGTCCAGCAGTGGATAGAACTCGCACAAGATAAACATAATTATTCCTTTGCTAGCCTACATTGATACTGTTCAAATTTTTAACCATGTCCACTACTGCTTTTAGGGGTGCAGCAGCAGCGGTAGAGCTTCCGGATTGTCCTGTGTGTATGGAGTTAATGACTGCGCCAATCTTTCAATGCCAGTCTGGGCACAGCCTATGCAACTCTTGTACCTTCGCCTTGTGTCCAGCTTTGTGTCCAATTTGCCGCCAACCTATGACTCAAATGAGGAACTGGCAGCTTGAAGATATTGTAGCTAAGGTAAATTTAATGTCTTTTTGGTCTAGGGGTTAGATATACCGACTTTGGATCGATTCAATCGTCAGTATCTTTGTGAAAGCCAGAGATACTCGCTCTGGGTGTCATTTGTAGTCTATAATAATAATAAATGGTCTGTATTGCAGCAACATCGGTACTACCACCATCAAAATGTACAGAAAGTTAAATTAAAACTAAGTACGTGGCTATTTAGACCATTATACTTTTTAACTACTTACTTGCTCCAGACATTTAACTAGAAAGATTAATTCACACAAAATTTCGGCATTCCAAGGATTTAGAATACACAGTGTCACCGCTGGAATTCAGTGCTGATGGTGTCGCAAAAGTCGACAAAAGTATTAAGCTGAAAATCTAGCCACAAGAGAAGGAAAACTTGATACGAAACCCGTGGGTCATTTATGGCTTTGATAGTAGCTGTAGTTAAGTGGAGAGTGATATATAAGGCCCTCTGCTAGATGGATAGACGATCTGCGAAAGGTTGCGGGCCGCAGCTGGATGCGTCAAGCTGAAGACAGGGCGCTATGGCGCTCTTTAGGGGAGGCCTATGTCCAGCAGTGGACTAATGTGGGCTGATGATGATGATGATATATGAAGTGCCCCTGCAGATTATGACAGTGCAGAGGAGTCGTTTTAAAATGAAAGAAAAAAGAAGAAAGTTACTAAAGGATTTCGCAGGTTTTTATATTACTAGACTAGGGTCAAGCATAAGGCCCGGCTGATAGCGAATATCGTCGCCTATCGCCTGATTGTGCTTCGCCTTCTGTTCACAGGCTAAAGTGTCGTGCCCAAACAAAACATCGGGATGCGTGTATACCATGGTGTCAACCGACCTGGAAGACCATCTTAAAGAATGCATCTTCCGGGAGATGGATTGTCCTCTTGGTGTGGTGTTCGGGAAATGTTCTTGGACTGGTATGTAGAACAGTATTTGAAGATTAATAAGAATTGTTGCACAGTAAAGCCCAAGTACTGTTATAAATGCGAACGTAACTGTCTGTCTGCGATGTGTAAATAGCTCAACCGATTTTGATTAATTTATTGTCTCGTTGGTCTAGGGGTTGGATGTGCTGCCTTTGGATGGACGGATGGCTCGCAAGTGTCTTTGTCTAAACCAAAGGTACTTGCTCTGAGTATGGATGTTATTTGTGCTCGTGAAATACATGTTTGTAAACTGGCCCCGCCATACTGGATATAACTAGTGCAGGGGCACAGATATACTAGTACTAAAGTAGCAGGGGTTTCGTTTTTTTTTAAGTATAATTTTGATTTCTTGTCGTAAAATACAAATAATTTGAAAGGCGTGTATGCTTGTATGAAGGACCAAAAATTTCTCCAGCTCTGAATAAATAAAATAACTAAATATGAATAGACTAAGTGAAAATGCGAAAAACATCCCCAAAAATAAGCCTTGGCGCCATTACTTACAATATTACTTCTAGTTTTTGATTTTGTTGTTTAAAAGAATTGCCACGTTAATGATATCATTTATTCGTGATGAGTCCTCACAATTAATTAATACAACTGTAAGTAAACTGATAACGAATCCGAAGACGGACCGATATCCGACATTTTATTTGTGTTTACTAAAGACCCTTTGTTCAAGAGTCATTAAATGTGACGAACAAACGGTTATGTTTTCGTATCTTTGTTCATTAAGGATAGTTTTATCTTTTAATTGGTGGTCAAATATACTATTATATTGGTTGATAAAACGAGGATCATTATTTTTAATTGCATTAAAAAGAAATTTAATCTAACCTTTCTATAGCGTATTGAACATTTTTACTTATATTGGCTATAATAACTTTTTCTCTCTGTGTTGATCTGACTAATCTGCGAAACTGAACGGCTGGACGAAGGGGAATTTCACTGGCAGAAATCTGATTATTTACCTAAGGAATGCCGATCGATCTAACTATGAAAAAATATTGACGATTATGCCAGTACCCTACAGTAGGCGCAAACTATAGCTCGCACTGATTCCACGTGAATGTAGCCGCGGTATATTAGTCTTATATATTGAATAAATAGAGATCAAATCACCACATAACAGTGATTATTGGCCAGTATTGTGTACGTGTACCTAATATAAATACAATACAAATATTACAGGCAAACTGAAAGACATGATGGACCATTTCAAAGATCGTCACGCCGAGAACTGCAACGTTAGCACGGACGAAGAAGTTCAGGTTGACGTTGATGTCCAGAAAGACGACCGACACTTCTACTTGATGGCCCAGAACAAAATGCTCTTCATCATCACCATGAAGGTTGACACTCTGCAGAACATGGCTTACTGGGCCATACAGCACATCGGCAGTAAGAAAGCAGCACAACAGCATATTTACGAAATACACCTGCTAAGCAAACAAGATCCAAGAAGGAAAGTCGTGTTTACCGAACACTGCTTCAATGACGCAGTCAAGGCCGACGATGTGTTCCGTCAAGCTAAGTGCGGCGTTTTGCCCTTAAATGTTTTAGCGCATTTCATAAAGGATAAAAAAATGGGTTTTAGATTCTTTGTGAAGAGAATTCCGCTCGGTCACAAAAATCATGACGGTTCCGGGAAGAATGAGAATAAATCGCCCAATTCGGGACCAGCGCCCAAAGGACCTAAGGGACCTGGACCTAAAGGACCAGGAGGACCTAAGGGCCCGGGACCGAAAGGGCCTGGACCTAAACATTTTAATGGTCCTAAAGGGCAGCCAAAAAAAGCCTGAATGTACGCGTGTTGCTGTCCTTCTAGGACTACTTATAATCCGATCATTTGGTAGTTATATCTAGGAAAAGTTCCGGGGGTTTTGAAATTGGTGATTATATTGACTTTGACATGCTCTTTCCGAATTTTGACTTTGCAACCTGGTGTCTGGGCCGCTATATCGACGAAATGGCGGAGTATTCGACAATGTTTTCTTTTCAATTTATTGTATGACAGAAACGTGTAGGTACTTTACATTGATACTCGGGGAAATTGTATACAATTGACGTTTCTCAACTATTTTCAAAACTCTAGGAAAATTTTCCATAAAATCGCTTTATTTCGTACCAAATGGCTGTATTATTATTAGGTATGTAAGGTTTTTTATTCGTTACCATGTTGAGTTGGTTCTAAGAGTAGTTACGTTAGGGCTTTAATTTTTACGATCAAGTATAAAGTGGTGGACTTCTCAATTCTTGTACAAGTGCTATTTGAGTACCTTTAAACAAAAATACAAATCGCCTTTTTGCAAGAACGTGACATTTCGGAAACCTAAGACATCATAATATAAACAAGGTTCAAAATAAACTGAATCGTCGTTTGCAAATGTCACATTGTTTTTGCTGTTAATCGAAGTGTTTTCGCTGGACGGTTAGGCAGTCCGTACATTGTAGATAGGTACTGGAGGAATTGGATTTTAAGAATAAATTACGCATACCACTCTAAATTTTCGCGGACTGTTGGTCTTATTATCTTCTCTTTAGTATCAAATTAATCTTATCTCGGTATCTATCAATGCCTGTCCTTAGATCTAGTACAATGTTCCGTCTGATCTCTAATGTGTTACAAAGCCCAAGTGTCTGACGCAGCAGTATCCATAAGGGTGGGTCCTGTCAATTCGTATTCTACACATCTTCCCGCAACATTGACGGGTCTAATGTGTAAAGGCCTCCGCGCATTAGGCGGCCAGGCCGCGCGGCCAAGTCGCTACGGCCAACTAATTCTTCCACAATGTATGTAGATGCGCGCATTAAGCGGCCAATGAAAATCATCGCGACACATACGCGGCCAATCCGCGCATTATGCGGCCAGGCCGCGCGACTGGCCGCCTAATGCGCGGGGGCTCTAAGGGTGCGACTGTCGATATGACGTTGCCACTCGAAGGCTTAAATGACCATTGTTTCCTGACCAATGCGCTCTGCATTATCATGGAACAACTAAGATACGATAATAACAATCAAGGATGCCTTTCCTTGGTGTTTCTCCAAGATTAAACGGGTTGAATTTGTCCTTGATCGTCCCTCAGTGTGGAATTGGTTGATAGCATTGTGTAGGTGTTTCTAATAATACCTACTTATTCCAATCAATCTTACTAGAGTAACTCGTATGTTACTAAACAGATGCTCAGACAGGGTTACAGATGTCAGCGGTCGCCTTACATACCAATAAGTTCTAAAGGCCGGCCTTTAAAATATTGCGCTGGGCCTGATCTATCCTCAAAATGGTATCTAATTAGTCTTATACCTGTTTTTTGACTTTACGGATACCCGTTGCGGGCAAGCTGCGTTATGCCGGAATTCGAGACACTCGTCGGTGAAGAACACCTTCCCGATTTACTCACTAAAACTTATGTGGTCAATGTGAGGACCAGGGAGCTGGTTCAAACCCGGAATGTTTTCCAATAGTCGTTTGCCTGCCTAGCGGTCAACCAGTCGTAGAGACAGCTTCTATAGTTGGACTCCATTCTAAACGAGACATAGGAGGTTCCCAAAAGAGTTTTAGTGGGTGTTCCCGAGTCCTAAATATCTGCTGACCCTACGGTATGCGTAAAGTATTTATTTATTCATTGTTGGCGAGACAAATTCACGATTCCGCCAATGCCGAGCAAAGCAACGCGAGGGGTCGAGTGACATAAACTGTATTCGTTATGGTCAATGTGAATTCGCTGATGGTTTATCGGCAATTATAGACAAAAGGAAAATCTCACGCTATGTTGCTGTTCCATCAGCGCAATGACTTAGCAGGGGTAAAGACTTCTCTAAAGTATGCCTCCCGCTCGGCTTCTGCCAATATAACGATGTGAGTTGAGCTTAGTGCACCACGCTAATTGCCACAAGGCATAAAGCCTTACTTTTGCCGTGGCATTTGTTCCAGTGTCTTTAGTCGATCTCACTGAGGATTGGTGACTATTTTCCTCACGTCTGGGCCGGCCTATATTACCGCGCCCTAGTGCCGGTTCAAATGCATATATATGTGCTGTAGATACCGGAACGTGAGGAATTAGCAACCGTGGGCAGGATGTCCCACCATAAAGCTGACAAATACATATTTGTCGGCTTATTAGAAGCTACCTCAGTAATTGTTGTTGGTCCAACCACGAATCTCCAGTTCGATTCCGAGGTCGGGCAAATGCCTTTGTGTCAACCAGAGGGTCTTGCGGCGAATCTGGGTGTCTTAAGTATTCGTGATTTACATGTTGCAAACTACCCCTGTGATACGGGTAAAATCAATAACAGAAAAAAATCTTGTTGGCAGAGGTTTTATTTTCCCCGTCATGCTTTCGTTTTTTTACCTCGTTATAGATGGCTCGCATTAGTGTACCCGCTTACCATCAAGAAGTAGGTACGCATAAGCGCCGCCGTGGAGTGTATTATTATTCTGATCTTTCCTGCAAAATATTGATGAAGGCACCCACTGACTAAAGTAGGTACTAAAGTAAAAGTTAATGACCTTAATTATGACTGCTCACTATCAACCAATGTGAGTAATTATTAGTGATGTTGGTTGTATGGATGTCATATATTATGTGCAATTGTGCACTAATAATCTTGTTATTATTCAAACATAAAATAAATTATTTCCACCAGTTTACACTAGGCTCTAAAGTTGGTACCTTATCATAATCAATTAAAAAATCTTTCCATCATATTTCTTATTATATGCAGACAAGGCTATCTAATATGCTAAATAACTAATGCAATGTACCAGTTTTGAAGTTGATTAAATTTGGTTACTAACTTCAGTACCTGTTGTATTCAGGCAGGTAATAATTTTACTTCACTTCTTGTCACAACTTCACTTGTGTAAAAATACATTCATATTTAGAATACTTTTTTGTATCCTCCTATGTAGCTTGAGGTAGAATTAAAGATTTTGTAATATTAAAAAATAAATAAACATTTATGTTTTTAATTTTTTTATTCCTTACAAACTAGATGTTCATTTCTTGGCCTTTGCTTCTCTTGTGGCTTTCCTCTCTGCTGCCCTTTCAACTTGTTTGGCAGTTTTAAGGTTACCTTTCTTGCAGAACCTCTGGTTCCTCAAAAATTTAGGGTCCATCTGTAAATGAATGGTCTAGGGGTTAGATGTGCCACCTTTGGATCAAAGGGTCCTGGATTTGATTCCAGGATTGGGCAAGTGTCTGTCTAAATCAGAGGCACTTGCAGTGGAGTCTGGGTGTCATTTGTGCTTGTGAATTACATTTTTGTAAACTGGCAATGTTCGCAAACTGTAAGCAGGTTTTATCTAGTGCAGGGGTTTCGTTTTTTTTAATAAGTGAAATTATAAGATCCTCCACCTTTGATGGAGAAGTTATTGAAGATCAATCTTATCAAAATAAATCTATCAGCCACAGAAGTCCACTGCTGAACATAGGCCTCCCCCATAGATTTCCACAATGTGCGTAATATATCAAAATAAAAGACCCATTTTATTAATTAAAGTTTATGTGCCAAGAAACATTTTTATCACCTTGTAAGGGACCTATAACAACAAATGAAACATTTTATTTCTTTACTAGCGACCCGCCCCGGCTTCGCCCGGGTGCAATGATTAACATCTAAAATTATGAGTGTTTCTTTACAATATTATGCATTTAATATACTTAAAAACCTTCCTCTTGGATCACTCTATCTAATACCAAAAAACCGCTTCAAAATCCGTTGCGTAGTTTTAAAGATTTAAGCATACATAGGGACGGACAGATGACAGCGACTTTGTTTTATACTATGTAGTGAAGTAAGGCCTTGTTATTGACCCTATGTATCCATCCCTAAGACATACTTAAAACTTTAGTAGCTGTAAGGCTTCCATGCATTGTTTAAATCTAAACAAATTCAAATGTTCTTCACATGTAAACTTATAGATTAATATTATTATTTAGTTGGTTAAATTATGTGAAGTCACATATAAAGCCCTAGTTTACTAATGAAGTTGCATTTTGTGGCCATAGATTACGCCAATTTAAAGACATAGGCCTCGTATGATTGATAGTACCTTAGAGGAAAACTGCTCAATAATAAAAACATGGAAGAGTAATACATATTGTGGCTATGGGTTTTTATCACTATAATCGCCGAATTAATAAAGGATACTCACGCCAAGGGTAGATTCGTGCCTAACTTTCGTAGGCTTCTTGATTCCATTTCTGTGCGCTTTGCGGTCTGTAATACGAAAACACAAAATATTTTAGTTAGGTAGATGCCTCGCAAACGTTATGGCCGTTTAGTTTCCTAATTCACACACTGGCTTTGTACACTGTCTTTTTCACTTGAAAATCAACGTTTAAACACTCACTTTGGTTATGATTTGTATGATTCTTTGACTTGGCCATTTCGGCAAGGTTTCGGACCTGAAATAGAAATAACAATGTCTTTTATTACATGAGCGAAAGAGTATCTATGGAAGTAAATCAGATTACACTAAAATAGTGAGATTTCTCAGATTTTTACGAATATAATATTGAATACCAACCTAAACGGCGAGATAGCAAGAAAAAAAGGAAAACAATAGGTTCGCACGTAACTGTCAAATGTCAGTGTCAAGTCAACCTTGTTAAACCACAGACAGATGAGATGCAGGCGTCGATCGGTAATACCAATTCCTTATAGTTTAAAATAATTGTAAGTTCTGAGGTTTTGCTTTATGCTTCGATGCACCCTCAGATATATACACAAAACGCAGTAGTTTTCAATAAGTTTCAATAATAATAAAATGTTTTACAATTTTATTTTGTTCAAACTGCTGTAACCTTTTAATGACGCAACCAAAAAAAATGTCCTAACGAAAATATGGGGTAAATAACACAAATTTAGCGCAATATTCATAATTTATTTAAAAATACCTATAAATATATAAACAATTTCTTCATCTCCTTCATAAATTAAAAGAAACTCAATATTATTCCCTCTGTGTCTTTAAGTGCAATTAAATAAATAATAGAACTCTCATATTTAATTGCAAATAATAAATTTAAACACGTGCAGAAACGCAATCTCGGCAATGTCTTTGAATCTGAATAAGTGAAGTGTGATTCCATGTTTGGCTACAGTTAGTAAGTTTAGCAATCCTAGTTTAATTCTATCTCTTTTGTTCACCACTGAAACACGTAAGACTGAGCTGTATGAAGATGTGTGTACATGTTATGCTAAGTGTCACTAAAATTTAAGATTTCAGCCAGACAGCTGTGTGTCGTGTTGTCAAGTGTTGTCCAAGATTTTACGTAGATTTATGCTCAAATTTTTCAATTATAACGCTTTATTACCTAGATCATGGTCGTGCTAGAAAGTGATTCTGGAGATGGAAAACCCGTAGCATTGGATGAAACAGAGAAGGAAGATAAAGTCAAATTGTTAACCTTAGAGAGTATCCTTTACAAATTTCTCTTTACATTTATTTTTTTAATGGATTCACTATTAATCCTATTGCAAATTATATGTGAAGAGGTGACCAGGGTTATATCATTAAAATAACTTATAATTAGCTTGTAAAATAATTAGCATATTTTTTACCATCTCTTGGTCAAAGAGTAGAAGTTTCGTGCGGTTGTAGGAAACAGAAACAATAGTAACGTACCACCAAGGTGGTTAAACCCTTTGAGGTAGATATAGATACCCAGGTTTTAAATAGAGGACTATAAAAATGTTATCACACAAATAAATTTGTACTTAAAATTTCATACAATATACAGATAGAGAATACTCAACACTATAAGTTTCTATCAGTTATTTCAATTATAATGTCATTGTTATGGAGTTAGTCCAAGGAGTTATCTATCTCATCAACAGTTGGTTGGGCGTTTGCATGGGTGGAAATATATAGGACCTACATTCAATTATGTTTTTAAAATTGTGGTAGTACTGCTTATAATAAAACAACTCCATATTTTATTACCTTCTGTGAAATCACAATTAATATCTAATTGTTTACTACACTATGACTGGTACTCAGCCCATATATGACCCCCTGCTGAGTCAGGCCTCCTCCAGTTACAAGGAGCGCAGAGGTGTTGGCACAGGGTTTTGTATCAAGTTTTGCTTCTCTTATGGCCAGGTTATTGGCTTCGTCACATACAATTCTCATCAAATTATTTATTTCCGATATGTCTAATAAGCAATATTTTTCCGAAATAATATATCAGTATTCCGCATCACAAAGGATGCACAACAGCAGCATGGCCTCCGCCACGGTGATTATCAGCGCTACCGGGGGTATTGTTCCCGCCGTTTGAGGCGTATGCGCAAAGTCCTCAAAATCCCTCAGGTTTGTTTAGTTGTTTAGAAAAACATTACAGTCGACTCTCGTTATTTCAACGAATTATTGTTATTTTACAAAATCTCTTTATAATTCGAACTAAATCTATACATTTTTATGCACTTAGTAATTCGAACGACTAATCATTGATAAATAACAATATAACGACGCGTTAATTCGAAGTCAATGGTGTCCAAGACTCGATAATTCAAAGTTTCAGAGAGAAAGAGGCAGAAAGATTGTATTGTAAAACATTATGCGTCAAGTTCAAGTTCAAACTTATATCACGAATTGGTGTGTTTAGTACATTATCATTCAGATTTCAGTTACTGTTAGGCTTTCGCTGGTATACAGATTAAAATTTTCTGTTAGTCATGAGCCCTAGAAAGTATAAATGCTTGACGAGTGAACCAATCGATATTTCAAACATTCGATAATTCGTATTAATTTAAGAGTCCCTCGAGTATCGAATTAACAAGAGCCGACTATAAATATTTCTCAGTTAGCCAGCTGACTATAAAATATTTGATCATATTCTTTAGAACTACTTTTAGAAGCTCATGAGACAAAGATAGGAACTTGGGTCAAAGTATATGATGAACAGATTGCAGTTTGGACACATCCCATTAAACAGTTTCTAATACTTGATGTAAAATGTAGAGCCCAAATTGTGATTGTAGAGAAGATCACTAGGAAGTGATAGGAAACTTCTCAACAGTCAGTACAGTCTCTACAGTAAAAAACAAAGGCCTTGGATGTATTTGGACACACAAATACATCCAAGACCTTTTTTTTTTTGTTGTCGCTGGGGAAATGCTTTTTAAATACCACCGCCCCCCGGGGCGAGAGGTCGGTGATTATGTGGGACCCGACAAGGGTCGTCTACCCACTAAAACCCCAGCGGTATACCCTCACACGACGCGCTTGGGGCGCCACAAGTTCGCGTAAACGCAGTCTCCTGTGACGCCCCGGCGTGGTGCCCTCTAAGCGGGCAAGCGACTGTCAGAGAGGGCGTCCCGGTACACTGGGACGCCCTCAGTGATCGAGGCTTTCGTCGGTGGCGGTTCCCCCGTACCAGTCGTAGTTATTGATATTTTATTCCCAACACTATTTCATAATGTGAATGTTTCTATAGGCTGCAGTCAAAACTCTTACTCAGGCAGTTATGAATAATAAATTATTGCGCAACTGCCAACTTATTGGGACACATTAATGTAGTTTACATTTGCCCTCTTCTTTTAGTGAAAAAGTATGTTGTCTTGTTAAAAACTTTGAGTGCAACACTGAAATCGAGAATCAAGTTAATATTAAACATTTAGTATATAGTGGTATGTGATATATGTACCTCTATATTCGTTCTCGTAACCATTTTAGGGTGACCGACGCCACTACCGTCGGCGCGATGTGACCACGGTTCACTTAACGGCCTCCAGCGCCGAAAGCCGCTTGCTGTGCGTTCCCTTACTGCAGGCCGAGAGGGCCTGGGCCCACGCCATGCAGCTCCGGCAGGAGGCCAACACTGAACCGCGAAAGAAATTCCATCTGGTATCGCGGCTTAAGAAGGCCTGTTCTCACGCGCAATTACTCTTGCGACTGTGTGAGGTAAGTATTATAATGTTAGAGATGATAGCATTTACGGTTTTAGCAGAACAGTACTTACAATATATACAATTATACAGTCCTTTTACCATCCTCTTGTACCTTGGGTAAACCTTTTGTAGGTACCTACCCAGCTCCAAAGATTGGGGTATGTAGGAATATGGTAAGGTGCACCTGGTTTACCCACAAAAACCTACCACTTTATTGTCTTCGCGTGCCATCTGCGATTCTCATACTGTATAAATAATCTAATCTATTCTCATAATCTATCCATGATAACTACACCATCCTATCGGGTTTTCGTTAACCCGAAAATATTTTCCCTCCGCGCTGAATTTTGCTCTGAAACCACTCTGTATAAATGACGAGATTTCTACATTGATTGATTCACTGTGGTGCAAAACTATTCGACTGACAATGCAATGTCTTTGGCCCTTGGTCAACGCCCCATGTTTGTGGTTGTGTGCGTTAAGTTCTACCCCAGTCGGAGTATCGAAAAAATACTGAAACAGAAATAACAGACCAAGTACCTACTCTATAATATGTTATCTTTATCATATTTGCAGGAGTTCAGACAACAATACAAAGTTCGAAGAAGCAGCCATTTTTTATACGATACCCTTGCTTTTGTTATAACCTGTATCGCGGGGGTTGTTTACAAACGTGTAATTTACGAGAGACGCGGCGCTCACTATGGGCCCCATTACAAAACTCAATGTCATCGAAAGGCCAATGGAGAGGGCTATGCTGAGTTTCCCGAGATCGAATCAGAAATTAGGATATACTCAAGATAGCCCATAGGATTTCCAAACTTAACTGGCAGTGGGTGGGGCACATAGCTCGGATAACTGACGCCCGATGGGGCAGAAAAATCCTCGAGTAGCGACCGCGTTCCGGAAAGTGCAGTGCTGGTAGGCCTCCCATGCGGTAGACCTACGGCCTGGTTGAAGTCGGGCGGCTTATGTCGTCCAGCAGTAGAGTTATATTGGTTGAAATGATGATGATTTAATTTACAAACACAAATGGCACGTAGACCCATAATATAAGTGGCTCTATTTTACACAAAGACACTTGCCCGACCCTAGGCTTTGCTCCTGTTATTCCAAACCTTTCGCTCTGCTTTGTTCCGCTTATATGAAAGAACCAAAGTATAAGAAGGAAAACAACCGTAAAATTATTCAATACTTCCTGCGTCTTTTAGCAAAGCTTCGTATGCGATGCGCGTACCCAGCTGGAGGCAGGGGCATACGCGGCGTGGCTGAGCGGCGTACTCTTGGTGGAGTTACAGCAATGGCGCGCGGCGGCCGAGAGCCTTCAGAGGGCGCAGCTCGTGTTGGAGAAGCTGTGTGCGGCCATGCCGGAAGATGAGAGGACCGTGTACAAGCAGAAGGTAGCTATTGAATTGATTACTTTGTTATGAAAATAGATTTATTTGCCAGTATTGTAAAAGTTTAAAGTGCAGAATGCTAATATTTTATTTATATAAAAATACATTACCATGAATTTGGCACAGACACAGTGTCCCAAAAATAGCACGCCACAGCGACACTGGAAGTAGGCTAGCCCGAGGTCTATTCCACAAAAAAGAATTGGCTGAAGAAAAGTCTGATGGATTTCGAGATATTAGATTTTTTTTGCTATGTTTTTTTTTTTTTTTTGAACTCATTACTGATAGTTTTTGGAGTAAAGTAAACTAATTATTGGTCGGTAATTGGTGTACAATCCAAAAATTTAGAAATGGTATAATAAGTACACAATAAATTAAGAAATTCAGTTTTTATGTGTGCCATGTATGGGCCAAATAGCCGAATTGGTGCGGCGAGCCAGTGAAATGAGATAATTCGTCAAACACTTTTGGAACTAGCCAGTTATACTGGGATATTTATGTGGCTGTAATATTCGTATAGGGATTCACTTTGTGTTAGTAGGACAAAAAAAAAGATTTTAATCATGGCACATGTAGGCGGTTTTTTTTTTAATATACGAAACCCCTGCGCTATGTATAACCTGCTGAATAGAACCCGGGACCCCGTGATCCAAAGGCGGCGCATCCAACTGCCTTTCAATCTTTTTCCGGAGTCCCACTTCAGAGTTTCCCCATAATTATCAAGCTTTTACTCTTTTAGCTAGTTTGGCTGCCCTTTTTTATTATGTCGTCTCGTACCCTTACAATTGAATGAGTTGCAGAAAGTCAAAAATTGACATTCCTAATAATGTAATCAGGTTGAGGAGTTGAAGCCTAGTCTCCGCTACTGCGCGTACAACATCGGTGACGAATCTGCGGCCGGCGATTTGGTGGCAATGCGCGGACAAGGACTCATCGAGAACTTGGACTCTCTCATGGCCCAGGCCAAGTAAGCAACCTAACATACCATCCGTTTATTAATGTAAGGGCTTAGAATACAGTATCACCTCCCCATTCCACCCTGACGGTGTCGTTAGGACCGGCCAAAGTTAAGAAAACCCTGCATGCTTGGTGGTAGGATTTAATGGTCGGCCCGGCTAGCTACCACCCTCGCATCTAAGTCCGGCCAAGCAGTTTTACTGTTTCATCGTGTGTATGCGAGAGCCGATGCCCGACGGGACATTTCATTGAATTGACTGCTCCATCTTAGACCCTGAGATTGCTTCCCGTCACGCAAGCCTAGGGCCAAAGGCACGGATAAAAAACAAACCACCCCATTCCACCCTGAAGGAAAACTTGAAATGAAATCCGTCCGGCCAACATGGCACAGTAGGTTAATTACCCTCCATGTAATTAATTAGGCCCAGCTCGGCAGTGGGTCATTTACGGGCAGAGTGGTAGTTTTATTTGCTGCGTATTCCGCTAGCACTGCAGGTAGAGTTTAAAGCCATCATTTTCGCACTTTAGGGAGTCCCGTTCCGGGGTAATGCACGAAGTGGAATGGCGTGGGCGTCGCGTCACCGTCAAACCCGAGAAGGTGCGTCTTTTCCTCATCGCCCTGCAGGACTTCGACAAGTCAGTCGCCAATGCCGACTCCGTGCAAGCCAAGATCGACATCCTCGAGAACATCCTGATGGACTGCAAGGACGCCATCTCCGCCATTAAGGACGAGATCAAAACGGAGACTAAGCAAAAGCCGGCTTCCGAACCTCAGCTCTCCGGCATCAACTATTTGCTGTCCTACCTCATGTACTTGCGTCTAATGCGCACTATCGAAAGGAACAACTTGCTCGTCCAGCAAGCGGAGGAAGCCCGGAAGAACAACATTCAGATCGACGGCAAGAAGGTCCGCCCCCAAGACCTGACTAGACTATACGAGATCATTCTGCAGAACTTCACCGAGTTGCAACAACTGCCGGGGTTTGAAAACGACGCGGCGTATCAGAGGGAGATAGAGATGCAGTCGAAGGCGTACCGCGCGTTCCGTTGCTACTACATAGCTCAAGTGTTGACCGGGTTGAGGCGTTTCAGGGAAGCACTCGCCATGTTGGAGCGATGCAACAATTACACAACGGAATCTTTGAACAGCAAACTGAAAGATAAGCAACTGACCGACAAGTTGCAGGTCCTCAAGAAGGACATAGAGAGTTGCAAGTTCGAAGTGCACGCCGACTCCGTGTTGGAGGATGATGAGGACGACGAAGAGTCAAAGTACGCGACCAGTGGAAAGTCTTACAAGGACAAGAAGCCTCTAGTTGACCGTCTCGATGAGTACAGGGAAGATACCCAGGTTCTGACCAAGAACCCGAACGTTTACAAGATCCCTCCATCCATGGAGGCTATACCGTGTAAGCCGTTGTTCTTTGACTTGGCTTGCAACTTTGTAGAGTTCCCCAATTTGGACGATAAGACGGGAGCGGGTGATAGCAAGAAGCAGGGAGCTGGCTTGACAGGATTGGTTAAAGGCTTCTTGGGATGGGGCAAAAGCGACAAATAGTGTTGTGCACACATATATATTAATTGTTCCAAGTTTTGAGGTTCAAACTATATAAAATTATATCATATTGTATAAACTGCTTGTTTTGTAGTTATTTTCAACCTTTCCGAGTTTGACGTCATATAGTTAGGGGCTGTCCACTAATCACTTGATGTTTTTTTAACCCTTCCCACCCCCTTGGTATTGTGCGAGGTTTAAGACTAAACCCTCGCCCCCCATTAAAAATCACGCTTGCGCTATATGTTGAAAAAATAAATACACGTGATATCTTACTAAACCCCTCCCCCTTGTGATATTTCGTGATTTTTGCAGACCCCCCTTTCGAACCTCGCGTGATTAATGGACAGCCTACCTCTAACATTAAGAGTTCCTCACCTTTTCTCTGTAGTCTCTGGAGTAATTTGATCCCCTCTGTTACTTAGAAATGTAGATAAGGTATACTCTATCCATCCCAATCAATGCTTTCGTGGAGTAAAAACAGCACAAAGCTGTTGCAATAAAACCATAACATTTGTATTGAACAAAATACTTTACACAAAAAAAAACTTAAAAATGTTGTTCTATTTTGAAGTACAAAAATATAATAAATTTTCAACCTTGAAACAATATATTTTACATGGGTATAAACATTTACATTTAAAAAATGATCACATATTAATCTAATAATTGCAACACCGATCTACGTGCAGCGACGAAAACTCCATTGACTGGTGGCTAATAACGTGTGAACGGCCTATTAGTGTTGCACGAATTGGCATGATCGATATCATAGTATAGAGAGAATCACGTGTTCGATATTATCGACAAGTTCTTTGAAAATGGTACACACATGTTAAAATATAAAACCTAGTACGCCAAAATTATCATTCTGAGAAAAACAAAGACTGCATTGATAAATTTTCGTGAAAGCCTAGTGATACCAGCGGAATTAAAAGAGCTCTGGATATTCATTATTCCTTTCGTCATAATGGTGACAAGCATATTGCTGTTATAAGATTCGGCACTATCAGGAGTATTATTAATATAACCTTTCAGGAACCTACTACCAAGTTATCAAAAAAAAAACCATTTGATACATAAAACAGGGATGTCAATGAGATAAGAAATTTAAGTTCTTTTTATGAACATAACGTTCTGCAGTTATTATTACTGGTTCAAAAATCTCGGCCTGACAGTAAATGGCAATGTGTTAATTATTTAGACCTATTGAAAAACTGACGCATCTTATCACTGAAAGCAGTACTTAAATGTAAATAAAGTAACTTGACTTGCGGATTCAAGCACAAAGTCTCAATCTGTATTAACAAATAAATTATATAAACAAGCTATTCCGAAATCAATAACAATATCTAAATTACTTTTTTAGAATATTATGATAAAATGAAGAAAATGTTATCGCTACATTAAAACTGAATTACACAGCAAATTGATTTATCGATAACAATCGCGGCCCACACTCACATCGACACTGCTACTAAGGGCCGAGTCACATCGGAATGGCAGCGTCGCGCAATCACTTTCAGTGTTAAATAATTTTAAACTTTATTTAAATACGTAAAAGATCAGATCTCTATCACCACCGACAACGCACGTGGCGCGCGGCCGTTCGCTTCACCGCGGGCGGGAGGCGGTTGCGTCGCGACCGTTTCAAGCGATACTGATCTTTTGGGTATGTAGATAAAGTTTAAAATTATTTAACACTGAAAGTGATTGCGCGACGCTGCCGTCCCGGTGTGACACGGTCCTAATGGAGTCGCGTCATTTTCAATGCAACTCTATATACAAAAGTAATAGAATAATAATCTATTTACATTATTTTATGTGTGAATATACAATTATTAGATAGTCTATTTCGAAATATGTGACGGGTCAGATAACATTTTGTCAAAATTATAGGCAAGAGTGTGTTGCGTATTTGAGAAAAGAACAATCACATTCGGGGCGACATAGTAACTAATAATTACATATACAAAAAGTAATGTTCTTATTAAAATGGCAGATGTTTTGCCCTTTGTGACTATTGCGCGAGATTGCTCTCACAAATCTGCCATATGTCATATCCTGGCCCTGTACCTAATAATGGCGATATAAAAAGAGCAACTACAGAGTTTTTTGCCGGCTCTTTTCTGTAGAGCCGCATTCCGAACCAGTCGTAAATAGCGAGTTTCCAATTTTAAACGGTAATTTTTATTTTATTGTGTCACTTGTCAGAAGAGCTCTAATGAGCCAACTTGACAAAATTAGTTTTGATTTTGGTTTTGAAAACAACACTGTTGTAAATGTCATTATAAACTCTTGTTTGGAACACGAGAACAGTATAATCGTAAGATGACCTGGCAAATATATTCTGCACGGAAAAATATTCGTGAATAAGATCAAATGCTGATATTTCGACTGTTAATAGCTGTTTATGATTTCTTAGTTTTAGCAATTAGTAATACATCTGAATTATGTTGATATTGAATTATTTGATCATTTAAATAGGGTAATTTTAAAGGTCTCATGATATCGTATACCCTAGGTGGAGTTTGACATAATACGGTATACATATTGAAATACCACCTACAAGATGCAATTAAATTAATACCTGTATTATTCGCGACTTGTACAAATATGACTGATTATACTGTAGTTAAGATCAATTCAAACCTTTGTACGCTACATCAACTACTCATAAAAAGCGACATCATCCATCGATTGCGAGACGAATATTTTTCCGAGGGCCACCGATAGATGGCTAGCGCGACGCGAGGGGAGGCCAGTGAGCCGTATCGTGGGCGATCCTGTCGCCCGTCGCCAGTAACTGTCCACAAGTCCTACACACCTCTAGGGTGGGGAACTCCCTCCCCACGACCAGCTCCTGCTGTTTCGCAATGTCCGGCAACAAAGCCACCAATTCCGGGAACACGGCGTCGAATTGCTCCCCTAGGGCCGTCTGACAATGCTGGCGGAACTCGTCCGCGCCGATGATGGTGTCGCGAAACGCTCGCGAAGCAACTTTGAAGTCCTCAACGGAGGCAGCGTCACCTAGCGCCACGGCAAACTTCTTAACTAAATTTCGGTTCCGTTGTTCGAAGTCCGGCGGCGGAATATAAGAGTGCACGGGCGCTGGGAACGTTTGACCTGAAGAATTGGTGAACGTCATTCCGTTGCACGCCGGCCGCGACTTGAAGCCGGGCGGTACCCCGTTGGCCACCTTGCGAGGAGGCGGATAGCTCACTGGGGGAGGCTGGCAGTTCTCGCTTTTCGGATTCAGCGGCGGGTAATCCATGGCCGCTAGTTTAAAGTCCCCGTTGCCGCCGTTCTTATTCTTCCCCGAATTGACGGTGACAGTTGACGTAGTTTCGACCGTTTTGATTTTTTTATCGATAGAAACAGTTTGATCCTCGTCGAGACTGAGAGCCGCGACGGATTCGCGGACGCGCCTATCGTTGCCGCCGTTGATATGGTTAAACTCGGACACATTCTCCTTCTTACTATTCTGCTTCTTCTTCTCCTTCTTACTCAGTTTCGTTGTATCACTTTGGATGTACGTTTGCTGCGGTGGTGGTTGTGTTTGTTGAGTTTTTTTCGGCTTAGCCTTGTTGATAGGTAGTGTTGGGAAGTCTGCCACAGCGTTGAAGGCTCGCTGCTTTTGCAGAGGCGGCTCGAGCTTGACTTGTTTGGGCTTCTCTTTGGATTTTGAAACAGTGATCCATTGGGGAGCACCGACGGGGGCCGCTGTAGAAGACAACGCGGGGAAAGCCTCCGAGTTGAGTGAAACCTTTTTCGGCTGCGAATGACTTTGTTTGGTCTTGAGCGCTTGCATTTCTTGACTGTTGATGAGAGTTACCTGTGTGAAATGGGTAAGATAGGAAATTACTTATGAACGTCTCAATTTCCCCCACCCCGTTTCATCCTGAGGGTGTAAGAGCTGACAAAAGGAAATTATAAGGCCTAAGCCTCAAGAAAAGGAAAACTTGATACCCTCCATGTAGTTGGAGATGCCCCGACTCGGAACAAAAGTGTACTTAATTTTCCTATTTTAATCTCTCTTTTAAATTGAATTTCTAGCAATGGAGTTTCATGCGCATGTTTCATTAATAAATGACTTGTAGTATTTTCATTTATAGTTAATATATTGTACCTGACTTTTTACACGATATTTCAAAGCTTTCAGTTGATGCAACATTGCCTCGTTGGTCTAGTGGTTAGATGTGCCGCCTTTGGATCAACGGGTCCCGGGTTCGATTCCGGGGTCGGGCAAGTGTCTTTGTCTAAACCAGAGGCACTGGCTCGGAGTCTGGATGTCATTTCTATCTATAATATGTATGTATTTACAAAAAAAAAATGTATATAAGTAGTTTATCATCCATCTCGTTACCATAACACAAGCATTAAGTTGCTTAGCTTGGGACGAGATGGCGTTGTGTGAAATGTCCAAGGATATATTTATATTTACATTTCTGAGTTAAAAAAAGTTAAACCTATATATATACGATCTAATCATTATATATTAACCGTTTTTTTTCTGGTAGTTAAAAATAGTGGTGTATAACATATTTTATGACAATTGGATCAAGCCGCAAGTTAATTACCTTAGCCGGCTGCACAGTACCAGCCCCTAAGCTGGGGTGGTCATCTTTGGGTACGGGCCCTAGAGAGGGGAAGTCGTCATCACTGAGGGGCGCCTTCCGTTGCGGAGGCGGAATAGAAATGCGGTTCCCACTCGTCTGAGTGAGCCGGAAGTTGCTGGCGCTCGCTGGTTGTCCGTGCACCTGAATGGACACTCCAGGTTTTGCTGCAAATATAACATTAAAGAAAATAGTTTTCATCTTGACCTAAAACACCGTGGTGGGTAAAGTTTAAGTGTCTTCCTCAGCCAAAGAGAAACAAAAATTAACTATAGCGCATTTCTCAAGTTCTTTGGTCACCACTATTCCTTTTTTTTTGACGCTGCGGGAATTATTTATAAATACCGCCGCCCCTCGGGGGTGGGGTCGGATATTATGTGGGACTCCGATATAGACTCGTTTAACCACTAAAACTTCAAATCTCACACGACACGCTTATGGCGCCACAGGTTTGCATGAGATCATCACTATACCTGGTTTAAGAGTTGAGGGGTAAACACAATCATATACAGACGAATACGCAGTTGAAAGCTAGTTTTCATGTTATAGAAAAAAGTTGTTACCATTTCTAAGTATAGCAGAGGCGACAGAGGGTTGCGACGAGGTAGATGGGGGACGGGATGGACCCGCACCCCCCTCTAGAGCGGGGAAGTTACGTTCCGTACGAGCCAAGCCCTCAGTACCTGGAAAAAAATTACACTACAAAGTACCACAAAAAAAAGTGTGCGTTTCGGTACGCCCGACAGAAGTGATAACTTAACCTAATCAAAGTTAAACTATTTATATTTAATAATGAAATTGGTTAACATGTGAAAAGATTAGGTTATGCCAAATTTGAATCATCACTACATAGTATAAAACAAAGTCGCAGTCGTTAAAACTACGCAACGGATTTTGAAGCGGTTTGTTTTAATAGATAGAGCGATTCAAGAGGAAGGTTTATATGTATAATAGATGCATAATTGCACCCGTGCGAAGCCGGGGCGGGTCGCTAGCATAAAATATAATCAAAATCGGTCAAGCCGTTTCGGAGGAGTTACAGGAGAATAACACAAAACGTGACACAAGAATTTTACATATTAGATAACTACTCAGCTTATAGTCGACTGGTGATTCGGGCCGCCTCCAGTTTCATTATGTATGGAGGGTAATTAGCCTCTGTACCACGCTGACCAGATGGACACAGGGTTTTGTAACAAGCTTTTCTTCTGTTGCGGCCTTTTCATTTCCTATTGTCGACTCATATGACACGCTCATTCTCATACATACATACATATAATCACGCCTCTTTCCCGTAGGGGTAGGCAGAGACCACTTCTTTCCACTTGCTACGATCCATACATACTTGTTTCGCTTCGTCCACTTTCATTATTCCCTTCATACATGCCCTTCGGTTTAGGGTACTCTTGACCTGGCCTTTTTTCAAGACGTCCCTGATTTGGTCTTGAAACGTCCGCCTAGGTCTTCCCCTTCCAACACTTTCATTCACACTCGCCTTATACACTTTTTTCGTCAATCGTTCTTCATTCATTCTCTCGACATGGCCAAACCATCTCAGCATACCTTTCTCAATTTTTGTCACTACATCTTATTTCAGACCACAACGCT
Organism: Clostera curtula; assembly: GCA_905475355.2. Lineage (NCBI taxonomy): Eukaryota > Metazoa > Arthropoda > Insecta > Lepidoptera > Notodontidae > Clostera > Clostera curtula. Next base: position 13,001,365 of record FR997806.1, on the reverse strand, counting down.
TCCTTATCTCACTATTTCTTATCCTGTCACTCAGTTTAACTCCTATCATACTTCTTAACGCTCTCATCTCAACTACATTTATCTCTCATGTATTCTAAATCGTTCTCATGTATTCTAAATCCGTCACACTGAACTCACCAGCCATACAATTAATCACGTTGTATAAAAAATCCTGTAGCCTGCGGACACGAAACTTGCGACGGCGGAGCGGGGCGATCAAGCGATGCACGGGCGGCGCGTCGCCCCGCTGCCGCCGTCGCAAGTCTCGTGTCCGCAGCCTCAAAGTTACCTCTATACGACCGCACAGGTGCAGATAGTACAAGCCCCGGCTGCGCATGGCCGGTAGACAACCGCGGGAACTGCGCGTCGCTACGAGTGTCGATGGACTGTGGCGCCACCTGCACCGGCGTCTCGGGACTTTGTGCCGGCTCCGTGCGATCGCGATCCCTATCCCTAACAAAATAAGGTCTAAAATTACCTCGGGGTTTATTGAAACCATTCAAGTCAATCTTGCTTTATAACTAGCTGACCCCGCAAACGATGTTTAGCTATATAAATATACACTATTAAAAATTTAGGGTTGTATAATTTTTGTATGTTGTATCATAAAAAAATATATATAAAGAATGTTTGGGGCGATGAAAAATAGATGTTGTCCGATTCGCAGACCTACCAAATGTGAATATAAAATTACATCTAAATCGGTCGAGCCATTTCGGAGGAGTTCAATAACAAACACCGTGACACGAGAATATTTGAGAAGATATGTATCGACACTTCAGAGATAAGGACAAACGAAGGTCGCATGGCTGGACACAGTGTAGGCGAGGAATATAATATGTTTTGAATGGGTAACCAGGGCGCAATTTACCCCAGTCTCACGTAGTTCTGTTGTGTTCCTTTTATACGGCTGAGTAGATATACGCCAACCGAAAACTCACAACCTTTCATGTTCATATGCCACACACAAGCGGGCCAAGGCCCCATCACGGACGCGGAGCATGTTCCCCATTGGGAAGTGAAACCCGTTGCCCTGATTCGGGCAGTTGAGGGACACCGTTGGTTTTCGTGGGTAGGCTGGGGCGCAGTTACCATCTTTCCGCGTCTCAGAGTCCCACTTATCCCGGCTGGCGGTTAGCAGTCAGGTATCCATGAGGATTTCCATCGTAAAAATCTATATTTTTCGCCCGTCTATATGAATCGACCCGGGACCCGTTGATCCAACCCTATGGGTTGGATCAACGGGTCCCGGGTCGATTCAGGGATAGGGCTTCTACTAAACCAGAGGCACTTGATCCGAGTTTGGATGTCAGTTGTGTTCGTGAATTTGTAAACTGCCCCCGCGATACAGGTTATACCAAGTGCAGGGGTTTCGTTTAAAAAAAAGAAGAAGAAGAAGTCTATTTAAAAGGTTTTGAATCCTCATTTAAGGTGCCATCATTCCACATAAGTTTTATTTTTAATAATGATGTATTTGTACCTTGGCGCCCTCTCGCGTACCACTGGGTGAGGTGTGATGTTGAACTGAAGTTCTAAGGTCCTCGCTTGCCGAGTCGCACCCCTCGGCATTCCACGGCCGTGGACCGTCGCTTTATGACCTGTAAATACATACGATATTCGTTGTAAGTCGAAAACACTATTCTAAAATACCTCTAACTAACTGCTTATGATATTTTATCTACTAAAATACTGACTGCCTCGGTGGTCTTGGGGTTGGATTGCCGCCTTTGGATCACGGGGTCCCGGGTTCGACTCCGGGGTCGGGCAAGTGTCTTTGTCTAAACCAGAGGCACTTGCTCTGAGTCTGGGTGTCATTTGTGTTTGTGAATTACATGTTTGTAAACTGCCCCCGCGATACAGGTTATACTCGTAACTTAGTGCAGGGGTTTCGTTTTTTAAAATAAATAATAAATAAAAATGCTGATAAATTAGCACACAATATATTGGGGTAGTCCCAAAATAAAATCGTTCTAATATCGTTGCTCAGTGAATAATTATTTAAGGATCTAAGTCTGTGTGATGACACGGATTAAGAGTACACAGTTCCCCATTCCATCCTGAGGGTGTCGTAAGAGCCGACAAAAGGAAATGACAAGGCTGATAGCCTAACCGTAAGAGAAGGAAAACTTGAATCGAAACCCTGTGCCAAATCGTCTGGCCAGCGTGGCGCAGTAGGCTAATTACCCTCCCTGTGATGAGAGAAGGCCCGACTCAGCAGTGGGTCATTTATGGGGTGAGTAGTAGTAGTAAGGTGTCTAACTACACGTTAATGACACAAGGAAAATTAACTCGAATTCCAAACCTTTAAGGTCGATTTCACTTCTGAACACGGCTGTCAAGTGTTGTCCCGCACACTCGCCCTCTTCGCACAGATAATGGTCTGTGCGAAAGTGGTGAGCTAGGGCGGAGTGAGTCGCATAGTAAAGATTGCGACCATCCGCGTCGCACAGATGGCAGTACAAATGCTCCTTCCTTAAATGGCGGTACAACTCATCCGCGTCCATGAAGCGCTCTTCGCAGAACTCGCAAAGAGGATGACCTCTGTAGACAATTGAAACATTACATTTTACAAAGAACTACATACATTTCTTGGTTAAAAAATTTAATTGTACAGGGGTGGAGGTGGATGAGGGTCATAACTATATTGACGGGTTTCTTAACCGATAAAAAATAAAATTAAAAATTTAAATAAACCCCCGACACAATGACCTAAGTATCCTATAAAACGTAAAAAATAAAAAAATACATCGCGTTGGGGGACCGCTCCTATTTATTTATTACCTGACCCCTGGTCCCCCAACGCGATGTATGTTTTTATTTTTTACTTTTACTTTTACTTAGGTCATTGTGTCGGGGGTTTATTTAAATTTTTAATTTAATTTTGATTTTTTGCTTTTTGTAGGTACACGCTTATTATGTTGTCTGTAATGTGCACGTGATGCGCTTTCATTTGAGACTCCACTCGATAATATTTGCAGACTTTCGGTTATTCTTCCCCACTTTCACCCCCCATAACTTTTAAACGACTCAATCGATTTTCATCAAACATGTCTAAGAACACTCGCCCGTAACTCACCTGTCATACAAAAACTGTATTGTAATCGCTTCATCCGTTCGCGAGCTACGGTGCCACAGACAGACAGACACGTCAAACTTATAACACCCCTCGTTTTACGTCGGGGGTTAAAAATTGTCGGTACTGGAACAGCGAGAATCCTAAACTGAAGCACCAGAAACCACTACGTAGTCATAAAGTGACAACATGGGCAGCAATCTCAGGCAGAGGGATAATTAATCCTTTTTTTCTTAGAAAATACGCGTCACTGTCAATACCAAATGCTATGTTCGAAGATTTTTTGGCTCCGATACTTAAAATACACAAAAAGTGAATTCGTTTGGTGTGTGACGTGTTGAAACGAAGTCCTGGGTTTCAACACTACCAGTCACACACCAAATGACTCCATGGCGGTTGTTAAACAGATTTTACCTGGCAGGCTGATTTCAAAGTCTTTTACAGTGTTGCCAAACCTGTAAAAAGTCACTAAACTTATATCTAGGAATCGTCACCTGTGGGAAGTATCGTCGAGATCGCCTTTCCGTCGATGATGAGCTAATTCTTGCCGCGTGTAGCACTTTCTCTCGTTAGTAAAGATCTAAAAAGTGAGATCCAAAAATGTCATTCAGCTCTTATATGACTTTGTTTTGAGTTCTAAAAAGCATGACTGGTTTATATTTGTTGAGTCTACATAAGGTTTTGATGAAGTTGTGAGGAAAAGATTAAATTAGTTCAGATTTGTTGCTGAGACTATGGAATAAAATTACTGTGTCATTAAGAGGCAGCTTTTATGAAAGCTTTTTTTAAAGACGGCTAGTAGTGCCACATATTGACAAATTGGTATTCTGGCAATGTGTGGCAAATATTGATACTTGTACAATTAATAAAAGTTGTTAATCTGACTTTATAAATAGAAACTTCAATTTTTATTATCTTTACGTTTAGTAAATATAATTAAAATTGTAGTATTTAATTAAAATTAAAGATAAAATAAGTATTAAATTTAAATTAAAAAGAGAAATATTTCTTTCAAATACAATTAAACAATAACTGTAATTAATACAATAATTTTTCCATGTGGTGACGGATTTAGAATACATAGTGTCACCACCCCATTCTGTACTGAGGGTGTCGTAATAGCCGACCAAAGCCAATGACAAGGCGAAATCCTAGCTGCAACAGAAGGAAGACTTGATAAGAAACCCTGTGCCAACCCATCAGGCCAGAGTGGCACAGTAGGCTAATGACCCTTCCTGTGGCCCTTCCCTGAGGCCCAACTCAGCAGTGGGTCATTTATGGGCTGAGTAGTAGTAGTACTAGTAGGATAATAAATTTCGTAAATAAATGATTCAATTTAACAACAAATTTCTGCCAAAGAAATTGCCATCAAATTAGATCCAGCCATTTTGGAAATAGACAAGCAATTAAAAGGTAATCTGTATCACAAACAAATATGTAGTTACGGTTTTTTAAATTGCAACAGTAACAATTATGAAGTAAATTTTATGGGTATAATATTATCTGTTACAGATAACAAATGTTTTACTAATTAAAAAAGTAATTAACATTACATTTTTGTTATCATTAAAAAAGTATAAAACATTCAGAGTAAAAACCATACCAGTACAGATACAACAACAATGACTGGTAATTTAAAATATTAGTGTGTACATTAGTACATATAATAGATGTCATGATACATTTTATTTATCTAGAAGGAACAAAAAATAACTCTACAACCTTTTAGAATTGTCATTGATATTTTTTATTACTATTTTCTCTTTTTAAATTTAGATTAAAGACATTAACTATGTAATGATGCTAAAACTAGTTTTTTTAAACTATTTATTTAATAACAATAAATATTTTTATATAATTAATATATATAATAAATAAATTTATATATTTTTATTTATATTATATAACTTTTAGAAGTTATTTAAGTAACTTTAACATATGAAAAATATTTCTGAAAATACTTCTTTCCATTGCTTACATGTGCACAGTGATATTAATATAGTATATCTATAATATGCATACCTTCAAATGTTTAACACAGAGATCGCAAAAGTATCTTTCATGAACTTTTCTCATGTGATCACTGAGCATCGAGAAGGTCCTGAATGGTGGTATTTTATCACAACTCCTGCACCGATTCTCCAGCAGATTTTCATAGGCCTTTTTGATCTCTTCATTAGAGAACCCAATTTTAAACTGCCGCTCAAAGAGTCTATCAGTAAAAACCCTGTTACGAAGCTCCTTATATGGTTGGATGGAATCTGTGAATACAACCTGGAATCATACAAAATTATAGTAGCTTAAAAACAAAAGTGCCACCATTCTTTGCCAGTCGCCAGAGATCCAAAAATCTGGCAATAATTCAATGGCAATAATTGCCCAAGCTATATTTAGGCCCAAGATGTTTACTATTATACCTCTGTAGAGTTATAAACAAAAACGTGAATATATAATAATGCATTCAGCAAATAAAATTAAGACAGCAGGAGATTGACTTTCTATCCCTAGATTGAATGTCCTGCTGTCTAATAAGACTCATGTTTAAGTCAAACATATAAAGCACTTTAGAGATTATTACAATCTTTTCCAGATAAATTTCAATATTACCTTGAGTTTTGTTTATAATACCTTATCGGGCTACAATTAGACATCTCCAACACAATTGCAAGTCAAGAAACAGATAATTGTTATGCACATTCATAATATTGTGTTGCACTCCAAAATCTAGATAGATGAAAGGTTTTAAAGTATGAAGACGGACCGGGAACTTACCCTTGATAAGTCGTGCCGGCAAATTGGACATTCATTTTGGAGGCATAACACTCGCATTCGTGTGGAACACTCGAAACATACGGGATGGTCGCACTCTCCAATCGAATAGTACAGAACGTTTTTGAAACACACAACGCAAGTGTTTTCGTTTGCATGTGAGTCGCTCATTGTAACAAACTGATTACTGGAAAAGTATATACCGGGTTGTTATGTTTAACCTGGATTATTTATTAAACGTTGTGATTTCGGGATAATACAGTAAAGCACATACGTAAGATGAAAAAGGAAGGACGAAAATTTCGTGCTGAAATACTATGACAGCTGGAAGTGGATGGAAGTAAGGAATGTTGCCAACGGTGATAAAACTTAAGTGGCAATCTGTCACAATTGGGCCACAGACCCTAGTAGCCCTCAGCTGTTTCTGAAATGAGCTATAGAGCAATAAAGGTGCATTCATTATAATTATCAGCGAGTAACTATCACACCCGGCTAGTAAAGATACATGCAATGTAATCATGAATATAGCTCCACACACATTGTTAATCAAATATCATCGGCACTCTCAACCTGTCGAAATTAAGCACTCATATTAATCGTAAAATCTGAAAATATCTATTTGTAATATCCTGTTATGTTTCATCGGGTAGGTTTCTATAATGACTTCATCTGTTCCTAAAAAAAGAACATAAGTACTCATGCCATGATATCCACAACGTTTGTCCATAATATGGATTGTTTCATTATGCTTGGACATGTCATTGATCAGTCATCCATCACCCTCCAGTTACTATTTAACCTCTGTGAAGTTCACTATGTTTGGTTATCTATCTATATTATCATTTTATAGTCTATGATTTGATTGAAGTATTTGAACGGATTTCATGTGAAACGGTTTGATTTGAATTGTATTGTTTTCTATACTTTGTATTTAAAATTTGTGGATTTTGCGTGTAGTTTTATGAAAAGTTCAAATGTAGCAGTTAACCAGTAAGCTAAAATTACTGGTTACAAAATAAAGGTGAGGATTCACTTTGATTTTTAACCAATGTCTCTATTCAATTACTTTCTCAAAAGTGTACTTGAAATCCTGTGTAATAATAACAAGTATCAAGTGATTGATTTTATTTCAGCCTCTCAGGTGTAATAGACAAAACAATACCTAAATAACAAGAAACAAATGAATGAAAAATATGTACTTTCAAGTAAGTATCGAAAAATGTTAAACAAGGAAAGTTTGGCTTAGTAAACCAATATTATATTTAATACTATACCATTAATTCCTAACTTTTAGATTGAGAACACTCCTGAGCATATACGAAAGGCGCGTCGTGTGCAACCTGTAAAAGATGAATCACCTAAAGAGGAATGCCCACGTCTTATCCTTGCTCCATTCTCTAGACCTCCACAAGTTGTGTTTGACAATGTCCTCATTGGGAGCTGCTGTGAGAGGAGCTTGGAGGTGTTTAATCCTACTAAGCAAGCCCAACAGGTAGTTTTGTTTCTCATTTAATTTGTTACCTTTATTTCTGGTCACAGGTCACCTACAATTTCGTCAATTGATGAGATGAGTTGCCACAGACAGGGTATTATATTGTTTTCCCTTTTTTCTGCCTAATTAATTACATGAGACATCTTACAATACCTACTGAATGATGAATGGATGTTAAACATTTGACTTGTCCTGTGCAGCATGCATTGTAGCTCTTAAATTAATGAACCAATTATCCTGAGGTGCTTTTTATATAAAAGCTGATTTTGTAGACTATTGCTCCATTTATCTCCATTTTGGTTGTAGAGCAGATTCCTCATAATCACTTATATCATACTGCAAATTACTTGCAGACTAGTTTTGTTCTAACTCTATAGTATATTAATTTATTGTCCTGCTCATAGCAATGATAGTATAATCCAATTCATTGACATTCCTAGATAACTCTTGGTAAAGCATTACCACCCGGTCTGGTGATAGAACTACCTGGAGAATGGCTCGAGTTAGAGCCAGAGACATGCTATGCTGTAACCCTGGCTTGGACACCGACCCAGCCTACGGCCATGAGAGAAACTATACGGTTTACAAATGAAAACCGTGGCAGATATGATGTGATTGTAGTACTCAAGTCTGTAATGGTATGTGTATTTTATTGAGCTGATATTGAATTCAAGATTTTGTCTACCCTATTTTGTATTCAACTTCAAAGCTTCTATATTTTATTAAAATGGGCGGAGTAAAGACTACTCCGCCCATATATGACCCAATTAGCCTACTGTATCACGCTGGCCTGAAGGGTTGGCACATGGGTTTCGTATCAAGTTTTCCTTTTCTTGCGACTCCGTTATCTGACTGGTTTCCGTTTGTCGGCTCTTACGACGCCCTCAGGATGGAATGGGGTGGTGACACTAAAGGCTTCGTCAAACAGAACGAGTACTCAGCGCGTGTGAACACATCTGGGCGTCATAGCGCGCCACGAGTATAGCGCTCTGACGCGCGCTAGGTACTCGATCTGTTTGATGAAGCCTAAAATATTCTAAACCCGTCACAGAGACCCATATTATTGATAATTTCTTTGTCAAATGCTAGTCTAATATGAACAATCTACCCACCAATGTTTGTTAGAATCCTGCTTATGTGTTCTTCAGATTTATGTGATTTTGGATTATCACCACACCAAATAATGTGTAACCTATTAACAAACTATGACATAACTAAAAGATATTGGAATTTAAGAGATACAAGTTCCACATAAATTTTGTGCACTCTAACCATCTTAATCATAATCATAATAGTTTTATAAATAAAACTTGTATTATAATATAATACATGTTTTATTTATAAAACCGTTTACACACTAGTTTAGATATAGCGGCTGTCGGATCGGCCAGTTGTTAATTAATATAAAACATGTATTCTTTGAAATAATTTCACTATACCGTATTACGCGCCATTTCAGAACATCAAAGGCAAAGGCGCACAAACAAAGGCCTTCAAAATATCCCCAGGTAAAGTAAAGAAGAAAGTGTCAAAGAAATCACCTGTCTCTATTTACAAGAAAAAATCAGAAGTAATTTATAACACTACGCACATTAAAAAGACAATCAACGTTATTCAAACAAAGCAAAGAATAATGCAAGGAAATGATAAAGAGAATATGACTATTGACGATTCTATGCACTCATCGCCGATTAAATGTCCATTTGACTCGCCAAACAGTGTAGATTTCAACTTCGACACCTCGGAAGTCTTCTCGAACATGCGTAAAACTGATTTACAGCAAACTTACGAGAAGTCTTACGCTAGCTCCAATAGACTCCCTGTCCCTCAAAATGTCCTTAAACCATCAAATAAACAAACACAAGATATGTCCGCGTCCACTTTGTTCGACAATCTGACGTTTACCCCCTTAAAAACGGCGTCTAAAACTGAAAAATTAAACAAAGGCCCCCAAATTATACTGAGCATGAACTCCGAAAGCGATTTCGATGACAGTTTAGACTTGAAGAATTCGAACAAGGAGAATGAAACGCACTCCATAATAAGTATCGTGTCAACACAGCAGCAAAAACAATGGTTGACCGTCAACCACGCCCAAATTGAAGATCGTCATTTGGAAACACCCACCATCCCGGCCAAGAAGCACCCAAATACTTCATCTCCGAAAGAACTTAACAGTCCTAATTTTTCTATTAACACCGAGTTCTCTCGTATAAGTGATTTATCATTCTTTCCGCAAAGATTTTCCACCGAACGGAAATGTTTCCCTAAAATGAACAATGAAACACATGAAATGCTTGATGAACCCATCAAACTGAGCTCCGACACCTTCACCAAGGAGTCTCCAAATACACCGATCGAACCTAATTTCAATCAAGTACACGAGATGAGACCACCTCACTTCTTTCTCAAAGATCAGCCGAAGATGTGCAGACAAGCACTTTTTAGGGAATACCAACATCAAAGGGAATACCAACATCAAAGAGAATTCTACGATAAGACACCATGGAACCCTAATGGTTATGAACACAACGTGTGGCAGAACGACTTGCGGGTGGATACTAGATCTCCGCCCCGATCCATAACTCCACCTTTGCAATCAATCCCTGAAGAAAGTTATCAGTTGTCTGACACTCACGTTCTAGACAGAACGGAGAAGCAAACGCATACTTTTACTATCAATCGTACCTTTGATAAAAGCAATGTGACTACTAGCAACACGCAGTCATGGTCTAAAAAAGCTGTTAGAGCAGAGCCGGATCTGTGGAAAATACCCATAAGTCATGTTAAGAAATCAATAAAAAACAGACAGTCTATTAAAAGTAAAGACTCATTGTGTGGCAAATTATCAAACAAAACGTTTGAAGGAAACAAAAGTATCAACCAGAACATCACAGTCAATCAAATCGGAAATATTTACTCCCAGTCCTTCACGGTAGATCCATTCCTGTCCTCAACTTATTTCTATGACGAAGAAGCGGTACATAAATTTGAGAATGAATTCAAACGGTGGCTGAACTACATTTTGACTCCGCCTGCCGATCTCGACAGTAACGTAGAACAGAAGGTTGATGTGGGCAAAGCGTGGATAGAGAATAGAAATAAAGAAATCCCATTGGCTCCGACCAAGGAGCAAGTTTCGAGCGTATATCACAACAGTCATCGCTTGGATAGTCTCCGAAAGTCGGCCAGAGCCCTGCTCATGAGTCCGGAAATCGCACAAGTGTTTCAGAAACTGGCTGTACAAATAGAAAAGAAGTTGATCGCGATCAGACCAGACCGAAATTTGCATTTAGACATTGGTCTGCAGAAAGCGATTATGGAGATATTGCTATCCTATAATCCATTGTGGCTCAGAATAGGACTGGAGGTCATATACGGAATTGTGTTGCCTTTGAAATCAAACAGCGACATAGAGGGTTTAACAACATTTATCATCCATAGAATGTTCAAGAATCCTTTTCTCAAAAACAAACATTCGAAATCAAACGCCCCTAACATGTTACTTCCTGCTTACATGGAAGCCATAAAGAAATTCACTTTGAAGAAATTTTTCATGCTCGTGTTCTTCTTGGACCAAGCTAAACAAAGAAAGATGATACCCCACGATCCGTGTTTGTTCTGTAGAAATGCAATCTGCAAAGAGAGCCGGGAAATTATAATCAGATTTACTAGAGAATTAATCGCTGGTATAGGCGATATCACTAAACATCTTAGACCTCTTGGCTATGTAGTATGTCACAAACAGTCGTATTTAGACGAATACAAATATGCAGTGCACAATATCGCTGCAGATATCAGAGATGGTGTCAGATTAACCAAAGTTATGGAAAACATTTTGATGAAGGATGGTTTGTTGAATCAGCTTCGGACTCCCGCAATATCGCGGCTGCAAAAGATACATAACGTACAAGTTGCTCTCAATGCTCTAAAAGAGGCCAATTTCGTTATTGTTGGTGATATAACAGCCACTGATATAGCCGACGGCCATAGAGAAAAGACCCTATCTCTGCTGTGGCAAATAATTCACGTATTCCGGGCCCCGCTCTTCGAAAAAGCCGCGAATGTAATTCAGACGTGGTGGAGAAAGAAGTATGAAGTGATAGTCGAAAAGAAGAAGGATGCTGAAAGGATATTACAACAACAAAATGACGCAGCGAGTGCAATTCAGACTTGGTGGCGCCGTATACAATACAATCGATATGTGGAGATAAAGATGCAACAGATTACTACTGCTACGATTATCCTACAAAAGTACTGCAGGATGTGGCTTTGTCGTACTCGTTTGCGGAGATACAAAGCGAGTGCTCTGAAGATTGAGGAATGGTATAGATCTGTGACAATGATGAGACAAGCCAAAGAATATCTTGAGCTACTGCGGAGAGAAAAGGAAGAACTTAGGCGCAAATCTGCTACGCTTATTCAGACATATGTACGACGTTGGTTGTGCATGAAGCATTATGATATTCAATTAAAGAAGATCGTGCTCATACAGAGCTTCGTAAGAAGATTCATAAGCAGGCGGAAATTCATGAAACTGAAGGAATCAACCGTTTATGTTCAAAATAAGTTTAGAGGCAAGCTTTTGATGAGAATTCAAATGGAGAATTTCGCCAAGATGAGACAAAGCGCGATATTGATACAAAGTTACTACCGCATGTTAATACAGCGAAGATATTTCTTGAAGTTAAAAACTGCTGTGAGTGTTACTGAGAAACGCTATTCGGCAATTTTGAAAATGCGAATTGAGCGTAACAACTACTTGAGTCTTAAGAAAAGCGCAATTACATTACAAGCTTTATGCAGACGCCAAATTTGTCGTCGCAATTATTTAAAGCAGCGGGAGTTGATAATAAAATTACAGCAGAAAATCAGAGCTCACCAGCTAATGAAAAAAGAGAAAGCGCAATACACTCAAATCCTACACGCGGTTAAAATTCTACAGACGCGTGTCAAAGCCTACTTAGTAATGAAAATATTGAGGCAAGAATATCTTACGCGTCGACAATCTGTAATTGTAATACAGAAATACTTCAGATCGTACTTGATAACAAAGTCACAGCGGAATTCTTATTTACGCTTACGACAAGCCACGTTAGTGTTGCAAAGAGTTTACAAAAGTAAGCTTCTGATGCGGAAACAGAGATTTGAATACCTAGAGCTGAGAAATGCCGCTATTGTAGTACAGAGGAGGTATAGAGCGCGAGTTATGATGAATAAATGTCAACATGATTATGCACAGCTTCGGCAAGCAGCTTTATATATTCAGCATAGATTCCGGGCTCAGATAAAGATGCGCGAGCAACGAAAGATTTATTTGAAACTCCGAACGTCTTCTATTGTAATTCAGAATTACTTCCGAGCGTACGTGTTAGGTAAACAGCGAAGACGGGAATTCTTACAAAACAAACAGGCAGCCATCACAGTTCAGAACTGGTTTAGGCGGTGCAAGAAAACTAAAGAAGTGCAAAAGCATTATCAACAATCTAAACAAGCATGCGTCACCATACAAAAGTACTTTAAAGCATATATCATTGGAAGGAAACAGAGACAGGAGTTCGTCAGAGTTAGAACAGCAACCATATGCATTCAGAAATATTATAGAGCTTACATCGAAATGAAGGTCGTAAGACATGAATATTTAAAACTTCGAACCTCAACAGTCGTCATCCAAAGATATTACAGATCGCTTGTAGATATGAGAAAACACAGGGACGTATACCTACGGATGAAATCGGCTGCCGTGTTGATAGGAAATTATTACAGAATGACTAAAGAAACAAAAATGATAAGGAAAAAGTATCTACAGCTTCGACAAGCTACCACGGTCGTTCAAACAAGATACAGAAGTATCTGCGCGATGAGAGTGGAAAGACAACAATACCTGAAGATAAGGCAATCGGTAGTAATGATACAACAAAAATATAAAGCTTTGGTTTCTATGCGAAAAGAACGACAAGCGTATCTCCGATTGCGTTCGGCATGTATTTTAATTCAACAGAAATATATAGCGTACAAACTTATGACTGAACAAAGAATGAAATATATGGTGATCAAAAAGTCTTGTACCTCTATTCAGAGGTATTATAGAGCTTATAGGGAGGGGAAATCACAAAGACAACAGTATTTGAAGTTAAAAGAGTCTACACTCGTTTTGCAGAGGAGATACAAAGCGATTATTGAAATGAGGAAATGTAGACAAGACTATTTACAAATGCAATCAGCGGCTGTTGTTATGCAAAGAAAATATAGAGCACGATGTCTTATGTTGAAGGAGAGGCAAAGTTATTTGAAATTGATTCAAGCTTGTGTTAAAATACAGGCCACTGTAAGAGCGTACTTAAGTGGTAAACGCCAAAGAATGGCATACGAGACATTAAAATCTGCGACAATTTTGATACAAAGACGTTATAGATTGATCAGGGAAACGAGGAAAATTCAAACTTCGTACCAGAACTTAAGGAATGCGGTACTGTTAGTACAGCGCCGGTTCCGCGCAATCACATTACTTCGCGATCTGCGTCGGAATAAAGCCGCTAGGAGAATACAGGCGTGGTATATCTCTGTACGGTTGCGTAATGTGTGCCGGCAAGAGTTCCTTGAAATTAAAAGAAGAGTTACAGTAATACAGTCAATATGGCGTATGCGTGTGGCTCACAAAAGATTTATATCCCTTCGTAACGCGACTATTTCCATACAACGATATTACAGGGCATACAAATTGGCAGTTAAAGAGAGACAGGACTATCTGGGGACTAGGCAGGCTATCGTAAAAGTGCAAAGTTACGTTAGAACTTACGTTCAAAGAAAACGGTTTTTGAGGGTGCGTTCCGCAGTACTGACGATACAAGCTGCGTTCAAATTGAAGCGCGAAAACGATCTTCTAAAACTTCGCAGAAGAACTGCTGCGATATGCTTGCAGAAGTACGTACGGAGATATCTTGTACGGTCACGTTATTTGGAGTATAGGAAGCGAGTGATATTTATACAGAGTTTGTGGAGAAGCAAGTTGGTGACAAGGTTGGTGAGGTGCGAATTTCTGCAGAAGAGAAGATATATAATTGAATTCCAGTCCATAATAAGAGGGTATTTGGTGAGAAAACAAGTACAAATTAAGAAAGCGGACATACAGAGAATGAGGGAAGAGCAGAGACAGTATTGGGCAGCTTCAAAGATTCAGGTATGTTATAGCTGTAGATACTTATTGCCATATTTTTGATCATTAAGGCGAATGTTCCAGGGTAGCCCGCGAAATTCAAATTTTCGTACGTTTTTTGCAATTTTCAGGTCAGTGCTACGTTGTATGTTGATTAAAACAACCCTCCAAGCTCATAAAGGTGCAAGAAAGACTTTGAGCTTGAAAAAGTTTTTTTCCACCTTTATGAGCTTGGAGGGTTGCATTGATGATTTTGATGATTATAATTCTATAACTACATACGTCGTACAGTCGCGAATAACATTTTATTTTATTTATTTTTCGAAAACTTACAGCTAGAATAAACATAGAACATAAAATAGTAGACGAAGGCCAATTACAAGTTTAATCAACATACAACCTAGCACTGACCTGCAATTTGCAAAAAACGTAAGAAAATTTGAATTTCGCGGGCTACCCTGGAACATTCACCTTAATACGCTTTTATTAGCTTCGCGTGTATGTATGTATGTAACGGAATCTTTGAACATGATTTTGACCCAGTTAAAAACGTCGGATAAACACGAAATTTGGCATACTTATTAAGGACCGATGACAATTCAATATTTTAATTATACTATTTTGACCCGTTATTTTTATTTTTAGGACGGTAATTAGCCTACAGTTCCTCTCTGGTCAAATGGGTTAGTACAGAGTTTTGCATCAAGATTTCCTTCTCTTGCGGATAGGTTTTCAGCCTTGTCATTTCCTGTTTTCGGCTCGCGACACGATACCCTTATGATGGAATGGGGTGATGACACTATGTTTTATAAATCCTTCACACGGGCAATTTTTTTGCGTTAAATTGTCAATGCAACCTAGTCAGGATAATAAAAGATTTCCGAAGAGCATTTGATGATGAGTTTCGAGCAGACTTAATATCTCTATTAGGATCTTTCACATCATTTGATAGAGCTTTATTGCGATGTTTGTAGTAGTCTTGTTCTTATAAAAGTATAATTGTGTTGCAAGCTTCTGTTTTATTCTCTTTTGTTTTTTTAATGTGTCTAATAAACCTTTTCTTTCTTTATTTTTATTTCTATTCATTATCTTCGTCTTTGTCAGGCATTGTTCCGCGGACACAAGGCCCGCGCGGAAGTAGCTCACGACAAGCGTGTCGTTGAGTTGCGCCGCAGATGGCGCGATGGCGGACTCCACTCAACTCAGGAATCCATGAAGGAACGCAACGAAGAAGCCATGGAAGTGCTGCGGAATATAAGTGGCATTGAAACTGTCATTAAGGCATTTAGGTCACTTGGTTAGTATAATGATGCCTTAGGTTTTTCACGATCTTTGCACATTGCAGGAAATAACTTCTTAACGGTTCTGGTGGTTTTTTTTTTGTCTGAAATGTTGGGAATAAAATAAAATAAAATGATCAGAACCGTCACTTGGTTAGGTTAGTGTACTATTAAGCAGACTTAAAAAAGAGGAGGGTTTGGGTGTCATTTGTGTTCGTGACGTGTTTGTAAACTCCCGCCCGCGGTACAAGTCACATTCTTAAAAAAAAGAGTTAACTAAGGGAGTACCTAGTATAGTGATTCCTGATGTGCAATGACACAATCGCTAGCCAACAATATCTCCTCTGCCAACGTATATTTGGCAGAAAAAATATTTGGTCGGGTAGACGTCAGCTAAGAACAGGATTTACAAAATTTCACTGGCAAGGTGGCGTTAATAATTTTATTTGGCGGTCCACTAGCAGTTAATATTTTTAAAATACGTCCACCGATCTTATACTTACAGATGTATTTTTAAAAAAAAATGGTAATGTATGTTACATATTTAATTATACTTAATGCAAGCACTAGCAAAAGCGGACTTAACGCCGCCATAAAGACTTTTTCATTTTAGATGCTCCCAGTATAGGGTTGCGCAGCTTTAGAGGTAGATACATCGTAAGAACTTTGTTAGTCACATTCTCCTTTTTTTTATTCCAGAGCTTTTGACGGAGGTGTTCCCAATGATGTATAACCAAAACGCGTCGGGAATCGTACACCGCGTATATACTTACATGTCGGTAACAAACAGATCTATTTCCAGTATCGAAGTGCTAAAGTCGGCCGCTGCTGTTCTTGTTAACCTGACGAGGTACCGTGTGACGGGACCTAAGATTTATTTGGTGAGTATTTTGTGCGAGTCATGCATGTGTGGTAAGGGCTTTAGATTTTATGTTCGCAAATACCCACTTCCACGCTCCGTGTGGTGACGGATTTGGGTTAGATAGTGTCGCCACCCCATTCCGTCCTGAGGTTGTCAGAAGAGCCGAGAAAAGAAAATGATAAAGTCAAACACCTAGCCGCAATAGAAGGAAAACTTGATATGAAACCCTGTGTCAACCTGTCAGGCCAGTGTGGCACAGTGGGCTGATATCCCTCCCTGTGATGTGAGGAGGCCCGACTAAGCAGTGGGTAATTTATGGGCTTAGTAGTAGTCGTAGTTTTTTTTATTGACACTAAGGTACAAAATATTTTCATTGGCTTTGTCGTTACCGGAGATAAGTCATATAGATATTTAAATGCTTCTGTTGGAGGGTGTGTGTCTTTTGAAATATCCAATCACAGAGGAGTGCTTCCGAGAGCACGTAAGGCCGTCGGTCCC
This sequence comes from Clostera curtula, assembly GCA_905475355.2. Lineage (NCBI taxonomy): Eukaryota > Metazoa > Arthropoda > Insecta > Lepidoptera > Notodontidae > Clostera > Clostera curtula. The sequence continues at coordinate 12,984,235 of FR997806.1, read as the reverse complement.
GGCTTCCATTCAACAATACTACACTACAACCATACTAAGTCAGTAGTGTGAATACTGGAGTATGGGAGGATCAAATAATTATCGGTAGTCTCACTAGATTACTGGTAGTTAATCAGATCAGGTTAGACTGGTGGCGATCCCAATAAAATCGCGAAGAAGTCGAGGAATTTCCCAGATTACACTATGAGTTGTTGAGTTTATTGGCCGAGAGGCGCAAGAAAAGTGCAACTTCATATAAAATCGTTTGCCAAAACTTAAGTAAGTAAGTAGCATAAACATAGTAGGCTCATTTCCCACCTAGCGCGCTATCCTCATTCTCCTCCTCATTTCCATCGCGTGTAGATTACATTATTTAAATCCCGACGTTTCGAATGCTTTGCAGCAGTCGTGGTCACGGGAGAGACTAGATGACAGTTGCCTTCAAAAGTAACAACGAAATAGTTAAATCTACCGCTTATAATTTTGTTATATTCTCATGATAACGTTCTCTGTGCACGCAGAAACTGGGTCATTTAGGATATGGCATGACTGATGATGTTAATATAAATTTTTTTTCAGAGGGATCGCATACCGCCTATTTTGAAGTTCATGTGGAGGTTTAGTAATAGTGAAACACAGTTGTTCTGTATAATGGCGACGTATTTGTGGCTGTTTTCAAAATACGAATTTGTCAAAGAAGTAAGTGTTACCGTATATAAAATGTTATAGCTTACTAAAGATAATAGTTTTGACACTAATATAATACTTTCGTTTATCAACAGGATCTGACAGAGCTTCTCAACTCGCCCGAAAATCACAGAATGCTAGTAACAATCAAAGGCAACGTGGACAGGACTAAAAGAATGGCCAGCAACATAATAAAGAACAAATTCCACACTCCACAACCTTCCAAATTTGTATCTCATACAAACAATAATTCTATGAATGCCAGTGTATGCAGTATTAGCTATTCGAATATTGTATTGCCAGCCCTCGAACCAGACTATGGCATAATAAGAATAGACAAACCTAGATATTTTGAAGACGCGCAACAGGCGATCAATTGTTTATTCCATACTTATAAGTTGTAAATCATGACAAAATGATTGTGTGACTTGTTATAAATTGTATTAGTACTATGCTTAGAAATGATCTTTAAAGTTAATATATATTTCCAATACACTAATGTAAGAAAGACTGGATCTAAATTATAGATCAACCTTTGTAGTTGCATTCTTACCCAAGTGTGACAAATATAGTTAATTAATTATTAACATCACTTTTTGTTGTTAGCTGGGTTATTTGTATGGCCCTTAAACAAGTTGATAGACTACCTCCTTATTTTAGAAGTAAGCATCTTTATGATAGCTTAAATTGTCATCAGCTTATTAACAGAATTTAAAAAAGAGGTTCTCAATTCATTGGTATCATTCTTTTAACACCATAAATTTGCTTACATGTATGGCAAAGAACAACTCTGCCGATTAATCTTAAAATGTAGTTGTAGTATGTAAATGTAGTTATCAGTGATGGTAATACAAAGCTCGTAATAATCGGAATTAAATACCATAAGACTAACCTGATAACTTTGTATCCACAATAATAATTATGTATGTAGCAAAAGGAATAGAATAGAATTATTTAGTGCTTATTTTAATTTAGAGTTATAAATTGTTTAATTTAATTATGCATTCAATTATATTGTTGGTTAATTTCCATGAAATGATAATTGGAATTATTAATATAGTCCTGAAACTAATGTGTGTTTCATTTGTTATGCGCATTATCTAATGACCGGACTTGCGTTTATTATTTTTTGCCTATCGAATTAAACTTTTAGATTTCTTACTTTATGTATGTATATAAAAGACATTTATATTTTAAGTTTCTACTAGAACTACTTGTTTTGGAATATTATTAAATCTATTAGGTACTCAACAAGTCCCCCTTGACCGTGCTGCCACCTTGTTGTGGTGAGGGGGCTTGCGTGCCTTTAGGATCCGTTGGGGCCATTCCGGCTCAGTGTGACCCATGCCGGGCGGGCCCACGGGGAGACGAAGAGCGGCACATGGAGTCGCGACGGGTTTTGGCTCTGGGGACTCCTCTGTCTTCAGAGTTGCCTCGGAAGCCTTAACCTGCCGCGACACACGGCGTGCTAATGCAGTGGAGGGCGGTCAGGCGTTGAGGCCAGGGCTGCCACCACTTGCAGCTGCCGCCGCAACCGCGCGGGTCGGGCGCCAGTCCATCCGGCGCCTGACGGGGGCACGTGCAATGTCCCGCGCGTGCGTCTCGATGGGCTGTGGAGCGTCCAGAGCTCCCCATCAAAGCGCAAGGAGCATGCTCGCCCATCGGGTGGAGTAAATCCCGTAGCCCTGTCTCGAGCAATTAAGGTGGATGCTCCAGGGTAGCCCGCGAAATTCAAATTTTCTTACGTTTTTTGCAATTTGCCGGTCAGTGCTAGGTTGTATGTTGAGTAAAATGTTATTCGCGGCTCTAAGACGTATGTAGTTATAGAATTATAATCTATACTAATATATAAAGCTGCAGAGTTTGTTTGTTTGTTTATTTGTTTGTTTGAACGCGCTAATCTCAGGAACTACTGGTCCGATTTGAAAAAATATTTCAGTGTTAGATAGTCCATTTATCGAGGAAGGTTATAGGCTATATTTTATTTTCAAAAGAATTAGGGATCCGTATGAAAATTACGATTTTGTAAACCAAGGTGTAAAATCGAAAACCTATTTATGCGTGCGCTGCAAAAACTATTGACAATAGAACAAAATGATGTACTACAGGTTTGTAGGTCTTATAAAGATCTACAAAAAAGTCCGTGAGAGCACATATCTAACTATCATAGTTTAGTCACAATAACCGATTTTATGTTCATAAAAAATATGCACGGGTTCGAAGCCCACGCGGGCGAAGCCGCGCGCAAAAGCTAGTCATCAATAAAATAAATAAATCAATACAACCCTCCAAGCTCATCAAGGTGCAAGAAAATCTTTTTCAACGTCAAAGTCATTCTTGCACCTTTATGAGCTTGGAGGGTTGTATTGATGAGTTTGATGATTTTAAATCTGTAACTACATACGTCTTACAGCCGCGAATCAAATGTTCAGATGTTGAGCTCTGGACGCTCCACAACCCACCGAGAGGCACGCTCGGGACATTGCACGTGCCCCCGTCAGGCGCCGGATGGACTGGCGCCCGACATTGCTGGTTTTAGTGGGTAGGTTGGGGCGCAATTACCATCTCTTCGCGCCTCGGCGTCCCAAATAACCCGACTGACGGTTAACGATCGGGTATCCATGAGGATTTCCAACGTAAAAAAAAAACTACTCAACAAGTTCGTGTTATAAATAAATAAATAAATATCCTTGGACATTTCACACAACGCCATCTCGTCCCAAGCTAAGCAACATAATGCTTGTGTTATGGTAACGAGATGGATGATAAACTACTTATATACATTTTTTTTCGTAAATACATACATATTATAGATAGAAATGACACCCAGACTCCGAGCCAGTGCCTCTGGTTTAGACAAAGACACTTGCCCGACCCCGGAATCGAACCCGAGACCCGTTGATCCCTCCCAAGTCGGTAAGTTCAGGGGTTACCCGGAAGGCACTGAGCGCATATTATCTGTAGTAGTTTAGCGGTTTTCTGGGGTGCGACGATATGTGTTTTATCTATGAATACCATGATTTGAAAGAAAGCAAAGTAATTTTATTTAGAGTCTGCAGCACAACACCTAAAAAAATAATGAAATTTTCGGGGCGCCCACAGAGTCCCTTCCCCACGAGTGCAAGAAATATGCACAGAAAGTATTTTCTATGTGGGTTGAAAAGAGTTATTAGTATCATTATAGCCAGCGAACTATAATGATAAGGAGATTGTTCAAATCAATTAGGCAAGCTTTCCTAAAGTAATATGTAGTTATTTTATTTGTCTATAACATCAGCAGTTTGTACTATTGGCCAGGCAACAATATCATTGGTTGCAATTGGCAAAAGTTAAAATCAAAGAGTAGAGTAATAATACCAAAAGGTTAAAATGTACTAGGCACCTAGGTATGTCGTACTGAAAAAAAAGAGCTGTCAAACGAAAATTTTAGGTTATGATTGAATCGATGCACAGTGTGAAGAACCAATAAATTAAAACAATAGTTTATCGGGTACAACCAATTAGAGGAATACTTTTTTACAATATCCATATTTAAATGTTTACAAATGGATGAATTTGTGAACTACATTCTTCTGATATTGGTGATATTACCTGTGCTCCTGTTCTTCAACCTTTGGGCTGGCATCGGCTGGGAGTTGTTCGAGAACAATTGATCATGGATGAAACTTTTATTAGTCTACTCTTAAGTAATGTAGAATTAAAGTAATTCGGTCATAGAATAGTTTGTTTTCTAAAATGTTACATTCTTACCTAATAATTTTATAACGATATTGTCAGTTTCCCAACATTTAAACAATCCCAATATCTTTTGCATATATGTGACACAATGAGCTAATAATAATACAAACAATTGTATCTAGTTCAATTCTGGGGCTGGGCAAGTTGTGCATGTAGACCATAGACACTTGTTTGAAGTCCATTATTGATATTGAAAATCCAACTAAGTTTCATTAAAAACAATAGACAGGCTCTGTTCTAACTGCTAGTGGTAATTTGGTCAAAGATAATTTAAACTATTTTTAGACCATTTCACAATTTAAACAAAATAATTCAATTAATGTCCTACATACTTTATTTAGGTAAGTGGGGTAAAGATAAAAAAACAACAAAAGTAACAGCCATTCTTAACTTTTAATTTGGCATTGCTAGATAGTAAAAAAACAGGGTGATACAAAAATATAATTTGATACAAATAAATAGTAGCTTCTTTAAACAATACTGGCTGTTGCATAGGCTTCAAACCCATGCATATCTCAGCTTTGTTTAAAGCCTATGTTACTCAGGGATAATGGTCCAACAGTTTTAGAGTAATTCATACATACAAATCTTTCCTCTTTATAATATCAGTATAGATTATGCTTTAAGTTGTCATTATCACTGGATATAACCTGTTATCCCCAACCCCTGTCTATTCAAGTACATAAATATGTAAAATATCCTAGATAATTATGATTCAACTAGCATTTCTATAGTGTTCAAGTACAGAGTCTCTTGCCGGCTCTTCTCTGTAGAACATTCCGAACTGGTGGTAGCTTCAGACTTGACCATGCAAACAGTTTGTTATCAAACCTACTTGGATTAATTGTTTTCTAATTTTGTAGTAGCCATAACTAAATTATCTATACATATATTCCTTATATTTATGTCATAAATACAGAATTGTCATTATAAACACAGCCTTATTAGCTCTGGAAGAATAGAAGCAATATTTAATATATTTTCAGAAACTGGCTTACTGTCGTTAATCACTACATGGTATAATACAAAATCACTATCATATGTCCGTCCCTATGTATGCTTAAATCTTTAAAACTACGCAACAGATTTTTAAGTGGCTTTTTTTAATAGATGAGTGATTCAAGAGGAAGGTTTATATGTATATTACATGCATAATTGCACCGCGAGAAGCCGGCCGGGTCGCTAGTTAAAAATATATTAAGTATCCCATCAGATCTTGCACAAAGCCAACTTACTTGTAAAAAATAAGAGCACAATGACCTGTGTAGTTCTATTTCAGAGTTAACATTACATCGCAAGGCTAACACGAAATTATTATTTGTGATTCATCCATCTTACATATTCTTGATGATTATACAATGGAATGCTTCACGTTCCATTGTTATAATACAGATTTTCGTATACATATTTCTTTGCTCTTATACAAATCACCACCTAAATAACGAAATAAACTATAAAACACGATTTAATAAGAAATATCAACCATATAATACATACTGGTTAGACAATAGAAGAATTGCAAAATAGCCTAAATTTATAAAAGCCTCACTTTGTATCATAATCCGTACTAAATACTAGCTTCAGCCCGCGGTTAGACTTCACAGTTTCGCGACATAAATTTGTGTGTCTGTAATTTTCATCCAAGTTGTCCTAAAAAGGGCTTTGGCGTGAAAGCGTAACAGTCTTGAATTATTGTAAGAATGTATGTTTGTTACTCTTTCACGCAAAAACTAGTAAATGGATTCGGATGAAACTTTACAACACCAAAAAAATAAATAACAGATTTATGTATTTTCCGTTAAAACCCGTGCGAAGCCGAGGCGGGCTGCTAGTATATTCATAGTTTATTCATACTTTAAACTAACGACACGTATCTGAATGGCGGTAGAAACTTGAAGTTGAATACCTCTATCTACAAGAGCAATGAATTGCACCTGAATTTTAAGAGAGCGCGCCATTACCATCCTCCGATCCACCAAATAGCTCGCACTGCATCGGAACGGATTTCAGTATCTTTAAACAATATTAACCGTGCGGTGACGGATTTAGAATACACAATGTCACCAACCCATACTGTCTTTAGGGTGTCGTAAGTGGCGACTTAAAGAAGGCAGATCACCTAGCCCGAAGAGAAGTATACCTGATACAGACCCTGTGCCAACCCGTCTTGCCAGCGTGGCACAGTAGGCTAATTTCCCTCCATGAATTTGGAGGAGGGCCCAGTAGTGGGTCATTTATGGGCTGTAACGACGAAACTATATTAAATCATGCACACAGCATTTAAAGTCTACTAGTGACCGATAGTCGACCATAATTGCATTAATTTTTAGTTCTATAAAATATAGTCTCTTGCAGCCAGCATTCTCTGTGGAACGGCAAAGATTAAATGATTAATTGTTTTCAATTAGACGCTGTCCATTAATCACGTGATGTTTTTTTATTATTTTTAACCCCTCCCTCCCCCTAGGTGATACGTGGTGAGGTTTAAGATTACCCCCCTCCCCATCCCCCCATAAAAATCACATGTATTTTTTAGTAACTACAAATAATCTTACACTCAACGGTAAAGAAAATACACGCCGCTTTTCTGTTTAAAAAACACACGTTTGACGAAAAAATAAATACACGTGATATCTTACTATAAATAAATAAATATCCTTGGACATTTCACACAAAGCCATCTCGTCCCAAGTTAAGCATCTTAATGCTTGTGTTATGGTAACGAGATGGGTGGTATACTACTTATTATACATTTTTTTTTGTAAATACATACATATTATGGATAGAAATGACACCCAGACTCCGAGCCAGTGCCTCTGGTTTAGACAAAGAAACTTGCCCGACCCCGGAATCGAACCCGGGACCCGTTGATCCAAAGGCGGCACATCTAACCACTAGACCCCCCTCGTCCTTGTGATATTTCGTGATTTTTGCCGGACCCCTGCCTCCCCCTATCGAACCTCACGTGATTAATGGACAGCCCCTTAGTTGACGCAAACACAACACGTAAATGCCCGCAGGCGCGCTTAAAGCCAATTCATACGAGTGCCGTTAGCTTAAAAATACTTCCGCGTTCATAATATCAGTTTGCATGTAACATCCTCAGATTTCACTTGACAGTATCAGCTCTTCCATGCCCATGTGTCCGCGATGCCTCCAAACACGATACCTGGCGATATCCTTCCGAGTGACCATACCAACCACCTGTATATGAAAGTGTTTAGTAGCTAACAAACATCTAGCCCGCGTAGTGACGGATTTAAAATACCAAAGTATCACCACCTCATTTCATTCTGAGGTTATCGTACGAGCCTCTAAATAAACAAGGTCGAAAACCTAGCCGCTTGATACGAAATCCTGTGCTAAGGCGGGAAGGGGGGGGTGTCATTTCCTGATTGGCGGACATACAGACAAAACGATTTCAAACCTTCGCGATTAGTATACATTGACACCCGTGTTTTTAGTTTATGATACATACAGACATTTCTTTTTTTTTTTAAACGAAACCCCCGCCTATTCCTAGACGTATAGCCTGTATCGCGCAGGCAGTTTACAAACATGTAATTCATGCACACTAATGACACCCAGACTCCGAGCAAGTGCCTCTAGCTAGCTCTAGCTAGGCTAGTCAAAGACACTTGCCCGACCCCGAAATCGAACCCGGGCCCGTTTGATCCAAAGGCGGCAGGTTGGTCTAGGTGCATCTAACCCAACCGCCACCGACGAAAGCCTTGATAACTGAGGGCGTCCCAGTGTACCGGGACGCCCTCCCTGATAGTCGCTTGCCCGCTGAGCGGGCACCACGCCGGGGCGTCACAGTAGACTGCGTTTACGCGAACTTGTGGCGCCCCAAGTGCGTCGTGTGAGGGTATACCACTGGGGATTTAGTGGGTAGACGACTCTTGGGTAGACGACTCTTGGGTAGACGACCCTTGTCGGAGTCCCACATAATCACCGACCTCTCCCCCGGGGGGCGGTGGAATGCATAAAGTATTTCCCCAGCGACAACAAAAAAAAAGGGGCATCTAACCCCTAGACCAACGAGGTAGAGTTTCTAGCCTGTACATCTCCATAGGATCTACTTTTTGGAACAAGCAACTAGCATCCAAACTTCGCTTTTGACCTTTAAAAAACACCTGTAAATAGGTTCAATTGAAATAAGTGACTTGAGTTCGAGTTTGCAGTTAAACTATTAGTGTAGATTACCTCATTGACGTCGTTGACTATCGGAAGGTGCCTCAGGCCGAGAGCTCGGAACAGCTTGAACAGTCGTGGAAGAGACGCGCGGTGCGGCAACGTGTACGGCGAAGGGTTCATGAAAGGACGGAGGTCTATTGTGCATGTCTTCTCCCAATCTTCTATGTTGAGCTGAAAAATAAGCTTAATTATAACTAGCATAAGGGTTTGATTCCCAAGATGAACAATCCCGCTATACTGCGTTTTGTTATAAATATCTCAAACGATATATTAGGTCGGCAAAGAGTGTCTATTTATGAAAAGTTCTTATTTACATCACTACATAGTATAAAACAAAGTCGCTGTCGTCCCTAAGTATGCTTAAATCTTTAAAACTACGCAACGGATTTTGAAGCGGCTTTTTTATTAGATAGAGTGATTCATATTTCGTATAAAATAAATTCATAATATTGTAGAGAAACACTGATAAATTTAGAGTACCCATGCGAAGCTGGGGCGGGTCGCAAGTTTAATTATATTTTAGTCTGTGTGGTGACAGATTTACTATACATTGTGTCACCACCCCACTACATCCTGAGGGTTCCGTAAGAGCCGTTAAAAGGAAATGACAAAGCCGAAAACCTAGCCGCAAGAGAAGAAACTTGATACGAAACCATGTGCCAACCCGTCTGGCCAGCGTGGCATAATAGGCTAATTACCCTCCATGTATTTGAAGGAGCCGACTCAGCAGTGGGTCATTTATGGGCTGAATAGTAGGCAAAGAAGCCGCCCGCTCAGAATCATCCTTTGTGGAAATCCTTGGGGGGAGGCCTATGCCCAGCAGTGGACGTCTCTGGCTGAAATGATGATGACGTGTGCTGAAACACACCATTTTGCTTACTTACCTCAGATATAGATGGATACCGCGGGTATTCTTTTCTGAACAAATTCATATCGACGTTTAAGTTGGACCAAGTGGTGTTCGCGTTTTCATTGTAAATCTTGTTTTGCAGCAACACTATCAGTTGGGAGCGCAAGATCATTCCTCGCAGCCTCTTATACGTGGTGACTTCCATCTTAAAAGGAATTTTTTTTTCAGACAAATCTTAAAAAGGCCTATTAATAAAAAAAAAACTATGAATTTGTTTGATAAATCTTTCACTACTAGAATCCCTTTCTGGTTTCGCCAGGGAATTATGCACACCATCGGTCGGCGATTATGTGGGACTCCGGTACCCACTAAAACCCCAGCGTTATACCCTCACACGACACGCTTAGGGCGCCAGAGGTTCGCATAAACGCTTTCCACTGTGACACCATTAGAATCCCATTATATGATGAACATAAGCGATAGAATATTTGAATATTTTTTTTGGGTAAAATAGCCGTCTGAAGCCGGGTCGGAACGCTAGCTTTCAATATGTTTGAAAATCGCGTATAAAACGTATCTATATTTCAAATTTGATCGAATTTCAAATTCGACGATTTTGAGCAACCCCACGATACACCTGAGGTAATTGGGCTACTCACATCATCTGCCAACGGCGGATCGACCACCGGGAACCCGTTGTAGGAGACCAGCTTGAGTAGCTCCACGATGTGTCCAACATTCTCGACGGCCCGCAGCGTGAACACTGGATGCGACATCACCTCAGACGCGTAGATGTTGTGCGCCAATGGGGGAGGCTCCCACGGCAAAAGCGGGACGGCTGCCAGTTGAATATGGATGTCGTAGATGCCCTAGAGGTATCCAATATTTAAAAACTGTTCCTAATTAAAATGAAAATAAACAATAAAAACTATTTGGATTCGGCGCTAAGTACACAGGTGCAAAATAAAAAAAAAACAAAATCAAAACTCATTTAATCAAGTTAGCTCATTAAGGCTCTTTTTACATCACAAACAATAAAATAATTCTTTTTTTTAAATGTTCGTTGAAGTTCAAGGATGGGTTTTACTACGAGAAAAATCAATTGCCGGAAAAACCCTAAAAACAGCTTTTTTCTTTTTCCCATACAAACGTTTTCTAACTAAAACGTAGAGACAATTTGAGCTTTATTGCTATTGTATAAACTTCATATTAAATTACAACCACTCACTGTTGTCTAAGCAATGTAGGTGTGTTCCTAACCTCAAAGAGTCAATTTGCACTTTAATACCGCTTCCTTTTTGACAGGACGAAATCTGTCGGGTCCGCTAGTGTTTAATAAATATTACTAGAACTGTGGAAAATGTCACACTCCTCCAACCGCGCAATTTTCCTAAAAAGTCGTATTAAGCTTTTGCTTCACGTATTAATATATAAATATCAGACGAAATCCAGCTGCTACAGAAAACTTACCTCATTGAAGAAGTCGCCAACCCACTTGGCGACTACGAGCGTGATGATAATCGGTAGCGCATTAGATATTTGTCCTGTAGTCTCTATAATGATGACCGTAAGTGAGATAGTCATTCGCACCACGCCGCCTAGTTGAGCCGCCGCACCCACTAACGCGTACTTAGCCGGATTGATGCTCTATGACAAAAACAAACTGTATTAATCATTAATTCGCTTTCGGAACTGTATATTCCGGAGTATGCATTTACTAACCCAAAAAAAAACCCTTTTATTATTTTGCTCCTTCATTACCTAATATAATAGCATGAAATAAAAGAGATTTTAAATTAATATTTAAAATATGGACTGAAATATGTTAAAGTTAGTTCTTTGGGTAGGTATTTTACAAAATTCAAAATATTTGTTGCACACCATACATAACCACCAAAAATCACCATTTTCGGAAGGAAGAGGCTGTATTGACTTAGAATAATTATGATATTTTATTCCACTTCCTAGGCGCTGTGCTGGTAGGCCTTCCACACGGTGGACCGACGACCTGGTTAAGGTCGCCGGAAAGCAGTGGATGCGGGCGGCCCAGGACTGGCCTTTGTGGAAATCCTTGGGGGAGGCCTATGTCCAGCAGTGGACGTCTTTTGGCTGAAATGATGATGATGATTCCACTTCCACACACTTAGCAAGTATTAGTACTGTTCTGTTAATTATACTATCTGTGTGGGGGGACGAATTTAGAATACGTACAGTAATTACCCTATTCAATCGTGAGGGAAAAATTGGAACGAAACCCTGTGCCAACCCGTCTGGCCAGCGTGGCACAGTAAGTTCACACTCCCTTCGATAGGAGGGTTGAATAGTAGTAGCAGTAAGAGGTGGTATTTTATACAAAGTTTTCCAAGTAACTTACATTAGACGGCAACATATACTGTATAAACACAGCCAGTAGTCTTCCCCACGCTGCACCAGTCAGCAAGTTAGGTATGAACAGCCCGCTGGACACCGCCAGGCCAAACGTCCACGTAGACAGCAGAAAGTAGCAGATGACGAATATGGAGATGGACCACGGCTTATACGAGCCTATGGGGTCGTGGATAAAGGACCGGACCGACGCCTCGGGCGTTTGGAACCAGATGGCTGCTAACGCGTTGTACTCCCCATCGGCGCAGTACAGCTATGAAGAAATATCTTGGCTTGAATCTATTCTAGAGATTGAGCGATTGAACGCGGCGATGATACGCGTCTGTGGGCTTACTCACGAACGCGATTCCGATCGATGGGGATTGGTCTTGTTACGTTTCGTTCTCTTGAACACACTTGAACGCGACGCTAGCGCTAAATTGCTTCAATATTGTGTGGCCATTGGATGAACTAATGGGATTCAATCCAATATTCGTTTTATAAAGTAATTATTATTGCTATTCCAGTTTTCGACTTCATGTGTAATGATAATGACACAACCGCTAGCCTATACAAGAGCAATTCCGATTTCAATCCAATGTTGTCAGTATTGTTTTCAAGAGTATAGTAATTTAACAGGATTGGTTATGAATTGGATCGAAAATGGCATTTTTTTTCTTTAAAAAAAACGAAAGCCCCTGCCTTTACCTGTGTCGCAGGGGCAGTTTTCAAACATGTAACTCACGAGCACTAATGCCACCCAGACTCCGAGCCAGTGCCTCTGGTTTAGACAAAGACACTTGCCCGACCCCGGAATCGAACCCGGGACCCGTTGATCCAAAAGCGGCACATCTAACCACTAGACCAACGAAAATTGTTAAAATTGTTATTCGATTCAAGAGTAAGGGAGGTCGGATTTGGAGCGGGCATTATATCCATACATACATTAGATTTCGGTGACGGTGCGGAGGTTTTGCACAACCATCACCGAACGACTAGGGACGGCGCACAGTTTCATGTTGTAGAAATTCCCCCATTACGCACGTAACGGTTTACCGCTTCATACCTACATTATGCGGACAGCTAAGGAGTCTAAGGAGCTCTCGGCCGAGGTGTGGTTTTCCCGAACAATTCCCGAATATAATCTAGACCTCTATATTTTGACCAAAGTGAACAGACACAGAAGGTGTCCTGTTCAATCACGTGTCGGCAAACGTGTACCATCTTAGGCTTCATCTAGATTGAGGTCAAAAGTGTCAATTATATTATTTAAAAAAAATACATATATGACTCAGTTCTTGGTTAGTCTCTGCCAGTTTCATTTCTTTAATTGTTTCTTACGATACCCTCAGTAAGCAAAATGTTGATGGCATTACCATTCTAAATCAGTCACGATACAGCTTTTTTATTTCCGTAGGAAATCCTCATTGGTCGCCGGCGGTTGGGGAATAACCGGGGTACGAAAGATGGCAATTAGCGCCCCGACCTACCCACTTAAACCAACGGCGTTCCTGGACTACCCGCTTCAGGGACGCAGGTTGCGCACCCCAATGGGCTCTCTTGGGAGTCTTTTTTATTTTATTTATAGTGCGGGAACCTTTTATAGGCCTTTTGTTATAGCTGATATCTATCTATCTATCTATCAGCCACAGAAGTCCACTGCTGAACATAGGCCTCCCCCATAGATTTCCACAATAACTGATAAGCTGCTGATAACTACGGGTTAATCCACTAAAACCCGACATTATTATGTGTATGCCAGCCATCTGTCGTTTGGGAAACATCGTAAACGATCCATTTGGACCTTGGCGGCCTCTATTTATGGAGCCCCAAGCTCCGAAGTACAGCCTAACAAAATGATACAGCATTTCTCTATTATATTCTGGATATAGCTATGAAATAATTACTAATATTACTTGTAAAGGCACTTTGGTAGGGTCTTCGCCAAGGGGTCGGCAGTCATTCAGCAAGAACATCATAAGGAAGCCACAGGTGGCGCTGGCAGCTGCTACCAAACACGCCTCGACCACTCGTAACCACGGCGCTGTTATATACCTTTAACAATGAGACACGAGGTCATATAGCCAGCAGTCGAAATTCGACCATAATTAATTTATATTATAGTTCTTTTCTCAATTTGACCACAGACTTTAACAATAAACAAAAAAGTATATATGCGTGTGTGTCAACTACATGGTAGTGAGTGTAATGTTTTTTTCTTTGATTCAATGCATTTTTATGCATAATTTAAAAGATAATGCAATAGTTCTGCAGAATATGCTCAGCTCAATGGTTGATGGTGACCAACATGTTCTACCAGCCGGCCATCGTCGCCACCTGGACGGAACGTCGTGTCGAAGGAAATGGGGTGGCAATCTTGGCATACACTTGACACCCGCGCAATACTTTTATTAATTAAAACTAGCGGACCCGACAGACTTCGTCCTGTCAAAAAGATAGCGGTATTAAGGTTCGAGCACATTATGCCGCATTAGGCCGCAGCGACCTGGGGCGGAGCGCAAAAATCCGCTCAAATCGCTTCAATACAATTTGTAAGAATTATCGCACACTGTGTCGGGCCTTGGGTTTGGCGATTGGTGCCCATGCAACTTAGAGAATTGCCTCGCAATGCCTTTAAAAAGACTGTTAAGACAAAACTTTTCAAAAAAGCATATTACCGCATTGCTGATTATTTAAACGACCCAGCTGCTTGGGACTAGGCTGTTCAGTGTCAGTGTATTTTTTATGTTCTTTATTTATGTTACTAGTCAAATAGGACCGCAATGAAAAAAAAAAAGACAAGCCCACTGAGTTTCTTGCCAGTTCTTCTCAGCAGTGGTCGCGTTCCGAACTGGTGGTAGACGGTCGATTTTTTTTATTGTATAATATGACAATGTGTTGACTATTTGTAAGTGTCCATCGTGACCCACACAAAATAAATGATTTGAATTTGAAATTTGGGCATATTTTGGTATTTCCGTGTTCCTGTGGTGTGCAGATAAATGAATAAAGAACTCAAAATCCGTCAATGCACTGCGACCCGGCCGGTCACTAATGTGCTAAGTACGCATTTTGCTCTGCGCTGCGGCCCGACATAATGTGTTTGAACCTTTAAAGTGCAAATTGACTCTTTGACATTAGGAAAAAACCTACATTGCTTAGACAACACTGAGTGGTTGTAATTTAATATGAACTTTATGCAATAGCAATAAAGCTCAAATTGTCTCTACGTTTTAGTTAGAAAACGTTTGAATGGGAAAAAGAAAAAGGCAGTTTTTAGGGGTTTTCCGGCAATTATTCGATTTTTTCTCGTCGTAAAAACCATCCTTGAACTTTAACGAACATTTTAAAAAAAGAATTGGCCGAATTGGTCCAGGCGTTGTTGAGTTATGCGGTTACCAACACATTTTGCGATATATAATAGATTTAGGGAATTCTGCTTGAAGTTGAATACGAGTAATTAATATGCCTTGATAGTGACTGCTTGTTGTGTGAGATTCTGTTGCAGTAATGGTACGACACAATTGAGTTTGAGTAAAGTTTGACTGAGGTTGATTCAAGTGGCAAAGTGATTATATTCTGAATATGAGTAACAAAATTAATAAATTCAAAAATTTAATCTAGTTTTTAACATTTACTCTATAACTAAATTACTAAGGTTTAAAAAATAACGTTATAAACTATATGCGACACTGCAAAAAATACAGAATTTTTACAAGCTTGTTTCCTTACCTAATTCTGAACACAGCCAATTTGTAGTTAATGAAGTTCCACAGTGCGCCCAGAAGGCCGCCAACCACTCCGAAGAACATGAATACTGGCAGCTCATAGAATTGGAACGGGAGTGGTTCCATTTTGCCCAAGTTTAAAAGACCTGCGACAACATAACCTCAGAGATGTAGGCATAGCGGATAAATATAAATAAAATAAATATCCCTGGACATTTCATACAACGCCATCTCGTCCCAAGCTAAGCAACTTAATGCTTGTGTTATTTTATTTTATTTTATTTATTTCGAAAACTTACAGCTAGAATAAACATAGAACATAAAATAGTAGACGAAGGCCAATTACAAGTTTTCACATATAATACATACATTAGAACAAGTAAAAACGACAAGGTAGAAAGAAGAACAAAAGAAGAAAGGAAACAAAGACAGAAGCCACCACCGGAAGTAACTTAACGCTAATTATAATTGAAAAAAAAAAAAAAAAAAAAAAAAAAATTGCCGCCTTATTCTTTTTCAGGATACTTAAGCTATCACAGAACAGGTCGAAGTCTATCCTCTCACACGCAATGTTGTATGCCCTGGCCACCCTTATCATGTAGCTATTCTGTCTGTAGGTAGTGTGTGCTACGGGTACATCGAGGAGTTTATGCTTCCTCAACATTGCTGCAGGAACACGTAGACCTATCTTTTCTAAAAGCTCAGAGCAGTCGATGGAGTTGTTAACTAGTCGGCAGAGAAACATAATATCTGCTATTTTTCTTCGCTCGTGCAATGGAAGTGTGTGAAATCTTTTACATCTGTCTGTATAATTAGGTAAGAAGAGCCCGGCCCGAAATTGGATAAATCTCAAGAATTTACTCTGTACGGCTTCGATGCGATTTATATAAATGTTATAATTAGGACTCCAGACTTGAGAGCAATATTCAAGATGACTTCGAACAAATGCACAGTATAGAATTTTGAGAGTTTTGATGTTTGAAAACTCGGCGCCTATTCTGAACACGAAACCTAGCGATCTGGAAGCTTTCTGAACTATATTATTAACGTGCGTATCGAAGAGTAGTTTTGCATCAAAGGTTACGCCCAGATCTTGAATTGTGCTCACTCGGGTTAAAGATGTGCCGGCAACTGTGTAGTTGTACTTGATAAAATGAGGCTTACGAGTGAATGAACATATGTAACATTTTGAGATATTTAAATCAAGCTTATTAACTACGCAGTATTGATAAAATTGATCCAAATCATTTTGCAAACTAGAGGCATCCGCTAAAGTTTTGATCGGCCTCATTATCTTCATATCATCAGCAAACAAAAGAATTTTAGAATTAGTGAAGCAGTTAGATATATCATTGATAAATATATTGAATAAAAGCGGGCCCAGTAAAGATCCCTGGGGTATTCCCGAAGGAGCACATACAGATCGGGACATGTAACCATTGAGGACAGCTATTACCAAACATAAGCTAAGGAAGCACCTACTGAGAGTAGGTTAAATGAAACACCAATGTCCCAGGTGCCGAGGCGCAGGGTACGACAGACGAAAGAAAAAAAAAAAAAGAGCAAATAACTACCATTCATTGCTAAAAAGAACACGGACTACAAGTCTGTGGTGTAGTAACAGAATAAATAAAAAAAAAAAAAAAAAAAAAACCATTGAGGACCACAACTTGACACCTGTTTTGGATATACGACGTGAACCAACGGAGAAGGTTTCCCCTAATGCCCATGCGGTCAAAAGCCTTGCTAAAATCGGTGTATATAACATCTACTTGACTTCGTTGTGACATATTGCTAGTGAGGTAGTCAGCGCAAATCACGAGGTTGGTTGTGGTCGACCGACCTTTATAAAAACCGTGTTGATTGTCGCTAATGTAACGGCGCAGGGCAGAGTATAGTTGCCGGTAGACAATTTTTTCCAAAATTTTTGCCAAAATGCAGAGTTTTGATATAGGCCTGTAATTCACAACCAGATCTTTAGGTCCCTTTTTATGAATAGGGGTAACATGGGCCGATTTCCAAAGCTCTGGTACTCTGCCAACATAAAATGATTTTTTAAACAAAAGTGACACAGGAATGCACAGACTTCTGGCACACTTAGCAATAAATATTGGGGGGATGCTATCAGGCCCTGCAGATTTATTCAGGTCTACCTTTTTCAGAAGTCTGTACACCTCTGATTCCTGCACTTCAATACAATGTATATCAGGAACAGTATCATAAGAGTGTGTACTGTTATTACAGGCATGAAGAACCGAGGACAGGTTGGTACTAAGGTTGATATCCAAAAAATTTGAATAAAAATAATCGCTAAACATATTACAAATGTCGTCCCCATTACCCGAAATTCTTGATTGATATTTTAGAGTTGAGGGATATGAATTAGCCTGATTTTTGGACTTTACGTAAGACCAGAAGGCTTTTGGGTTTTTGGATATACTATCTTCAGTCCTGGCTATATAACTGTTGTACATTTCAATTTCTAGTACTTTAGCCCGTTGTCGTAATAGTGTAAACGACTCGTAGTCGGAAATGTTACCATATTTTTTGAACTTTTTGTGGAATTTTGATTTTTCTTTCAATATCTTTTTTAGGGGCTGTTTATACCAGGGCGGAAACTTTTTGTTGGGGGTGACTATTTTCGATGGCACATATTTGTCTCTCAACTCATGCAGCTTACTGTAGAAAAAAGAAGTAGCCTCTTCTAGGGACCTGCTGCTGATCTCTTGGTGCCAGTCTACTTTGCTAAGTTGGTCGGATATGTTAGTGAAGTCTGCTATACTGTACATAAACTTTGTACGCGGACGTACATAGAGGGTACTGGAATGACTGATATTTATTGAACCACAGAGGCATGGGTGATGAGAGTCTTCTGGAACTAGCGGGTCCGTACAGCGTAAAACAGTTATGGTAACGAGATGGATGATAAACTACTTATATACAATTTTTTTTTTAAATACATACTTATTATAGATAGAAATGACACCCAGACTCCGAGCCAGTGCCTCTGGTTTAGACAAAGACACTTGCCCGACCCCGGAATCGAACCCGGGACCCGTTGATCCAAAGGCGGCACATCTAACCAGTAGACCAACAGATGATCTGAATCGGCGAGGATTGCACCAGCGGCGGTCACAGGCAGAATAGACTGAGTAGCTCAGGGACGTTTTCGTGAGGCTCGGGTCTGCATGCTTATCCTCGCTTGTTCGACAATCACACGTCGATTTTCAACTATGACAGTTTTGATAACTTACAGTCCGCGCGCGAGCTCCGAGGAATTTGTAAGGAATGTTGACGTGATGTGCTAGAGATATTATATACAAGCCCATTATTTTCGCTCAGCGCGTTCGCATTTAATTTATTATTCAAGAAATCCCTGATGATAGTATGTGGTTGAGAATTAATAACAAGTTGTATGACAAAAAATAATTTTAATGAACGAATGAATATTATATTATATTATAAAATGAATGTTTGTCTGTATGTCCTATAAAGAATCGTAAACTTCATGCTTCATTCATGCATTTGATCAGGTGCTGATCTACAGCTAAGCATAAACTCACTAAGGTTTCAGAACAAATAAAAAAAAATTTCTGTAATGTCTTTCCTTCAAATTTGTTTTAGTTAATGGTGTAGCAACGCAAGCCGGGTACAGCTAGTATTCAATATAATTTTAATATTTGTAAGAAGGTTTAGTGTTTTTTTCTTTTTGTATGTTAGCTATGTATGGTGAAATCCACCAAACGAAATAAAACCATAAGTATTTTATACCAGGATAGCTCAGTTCTCCCGGTCTCCCATGGTACGCGGACAGTGCACAGTTGAGGGTGAAAGTGGAAACTACAGTCCCGAAGAACGTCCGCCATGTTAACGCCTGGTTCCAGAAACTCGTGCCTTCTTCCAAAGAGAAAAGGACGCCACCTTGTAGTAGAAAAAGAAAGTTCATGTTATTCAAATAGCAAAGAAAATCGTTTCTTGTATACCAAATTGTTCACAACATCAGTACCTAATATAGAAACACAGACGCGTTTTAATATGAAATGTAAACCGACATAAGAAAACCCGTTTGAAATTGGTGCCCCAAGCAAATCTATATCCTAACCTAATTAACGTAGGTGTCAATTTAAGTTAGGATCAATTTTAAATGGTTTATTGTTTCTCGCATTTTAATGCCTATGTTAAAGTCAATGTACATTTTTCTTATAAAGCTTTTATTTTTAGTGCCTATAAAAGTATATCTTGTAAATGAGTCGAATTACACAATTAAAAAAAATACACTAATACCAATTTTTGTTCATCACATATATTTCAAGTTTTACACCAAACTACTCAAATTCTATAAAATTTCTATGAAACCATTTTCCGATCTTCATCAATTTCAATGCAGAGCCTAATGTTTAAAACAGTAAGTCACTATAAGTAGAGCTATATCTGTCGTGGCTTCATTGTTCCTCAGTAGTTCCTTGATACGGAGCCTGCAGTTCATAAAATTCCCCTGGTACTGATAGGGAGTGGGGCAATCGATTCTTTTTAAAAAAAGATATTTTAATTACTGGAAAGAAATATATTAATAGAAAAAAATATATTTGGATGTGTCTGTCCGTCGCGACGTTCAAGTCCGGTCTAATGCATCTTTTAATCAAAACAATGAATCGCGGAATGAGAAACCAACGTAAGTTGTTTTATTACGTATGGTTAATCCCATGACTTTAGATAAAACAGTACGACACCATCAGGGTTGTAGGAGTTACATTCGAAATGCGTCAACATAAATATTATTATAGATATTAATAATTATTAAGGTGACACGGTGATTTATTGACCATTTTCTCTCCCGCATAGACAGGGCGTTTGTCTCTCACCTAGGGTTGCCAGCCATACTTTATAATAAAGTATCCTACTATATTTTTGGTAATTATACTTTGGTATACACCAATAAAATATGTGAAAATACTTTATTTCCGAACGAATTGTTTATTTATTTAAAAATTTGGCACAAGCTTGAATAATTTAAAAAAATATGTGTTAGAGGTAAAAGCATAAACAAAAAAAAATTGTTTAAAAAATAACTTTTTTTCTGCGGAATACTTTATTTTTTTCCTATCCAAATCATTTTATACTTTTTTTTTGTCAAATAAAGTTGGCAACCCTACTCTCACCAATGGGCCATTAGTCTCTCACCTATAGGCGCTCCAAAGGCAGCAGACACTCCGGCAGCCGCGCCGGCAGACACAAAATCTCGCTTCTCATGATCCTCGCGAAAGTATTGGAATATTTTGAAGTCTTTGTTCAAGGTCGTACTTTTGCCTTGCGATATGCCCGCAGCCACCACAGCCCCGCTGTGGATCATAGGCCCTTCCTATAATACCACATTACTGTTTAGTATTAACCCACAATATCCTGAGGGTGTCGTAAGAGGCGACTAAAGGAGCGTAAGAGGCAGATCACCTAGCCGTATGAGAAGGAAAACTTGATACAAACCCTGTGCCAACCCGCCTTGCCAGGGTGGCACAGTAGGCTAATTTCCCTCCATGAATTTGAAGTAGGCCCGCCTCAGTAGTGGGTCAGTATGGGCTAAAACGACGACGACTGTTTAGTCGCAAGTTGTGAATCACCAGAATCTCAAATACACCAGTTAACTGGTCTGTCTGTGTACATAACCCCAAAGTGAGGAGGGGCTAGGCTCCGGGTTTCTCTGCGAGATCGTATCAGGAATGAGGAGATACGCAGGCGAACCAGAGTTACTAATGTAGCCCACAGGACTGTTGGTAGTCCTCCCACACGGTGGACTTACGACGTAGTCAGATTGCTGGAAAACGATGTATGCGGGCGGCCGAGGACCGGCCTTAGTGGAAATCCTTGGAGGAGGCCTATGCCCAGCAGTGGACGTGTTTTTGCTGAAATAGTGATGTTGTACCTAATCAAGTAACCACATAATAAGTAACTATTCCATAGGTGTAATTTGTGTTCGTAAATTATATGTTTGTAAACTGCCGTGTGGTGACGGATTTAGAATACATGTGTCACCACCCCATTTCACCATGTGGATGCCGAAAACCTAGCCTCAAAAGAAGGAAAACTTGATGCGAAACCCTAATGCCAACCCGTCTAGCCAGCGTGGCACAGTAGGCTAATTACCCTCCATGCAGATTGAGGTGGCCCGGCTCAGCAGTGGGTCATTTATGGGCTGAGAAGTAGAAACTGTTCTCGCGATACGGGTTACACAAAGTGAAGGTTTGGGTTAAAAAAAATACAAAGAAATGGTTACCTTGCCTCCAGCCAACCCTCCCACGACCGCCGTAATGACACCAATTGCCTTAACTAAGAGGGTCTTAATTCGTACCACTCTAGGCACTTTGACGCCATTCAAGTAGCATTTGACTTGCGGAATACCACTGCCCGCAGCAACTGGCTGAAAGACAATATATTGAGCTAATAATACATCTAATAATGATCAAAATCCATTAACTCAAACTAAATAATTATGCGAAAGTAACTATGGTCCGAGAGCTCCGACGAAGCACCCCGTTCGCTTCCTCCCCAATGGCACAGTATCTTTATCACTATCACTACATAGTATAAAACAAAGTCGCATTCTTCTGTCCGTCCCTATGTATGCATAAATCTTTAAAAATACGCAACGGATTTTGAAGCGGTTTTTATAATAGATAGCGTGATTCAAGGGGAAGGTTTTTAAGTATAACCCACCCCCGCTTTGCACGGGCGAAGCCGGGGCGGGCCACTAGTATATTATAAACAGTTTTTGCGGGAGAGTAACAAAGATCCATTCATACAAAGTTATGTGTTTGTAATAAATAAATAAATATCCTTGGATATTTCACACAACGCCATCTCGTCCCAAGCTATGCTTGCGTTATGGTAACGAGATGGATGATAAACTATTTATTATACTCTTTTTTTTTGTAAATACATACATATTATAGATAGAAAACACCCAGACCCGGAGCAAATACTTGTAGGTCGTACAAATATTTCTTCCGTGCGGGGAATCGAACCCGCAACCCAAATACTCTTATTAATTACTAGCTTTTGCGCGCGGCTTCGCCCGCGTGGGGTTCGAATCCGTGCATATTTTTTATGAACATAAAATCGGTTATTGTGACTAAACTACGATAGTTAGATATGTGCTCTCGGACTTTTTTGTAGATCTTTATAAGACCTACAAACCCGTAGTACATCATTTTGTTCTATTGTCAATAGTTTATGCAGCGCACGCATAAATAGGTTTTCGATTTTACACCTTGGTTTACAAAATCGTAATTTTCATATGGATCTCTAATTCTTTTGAAAATAAAATATAGCCTATAACCTTCCTCGATAAATGGACTATCTAACACTGAAAGATTTTTTGAATTCGGACCAGTAGTTCCTGAGATTAGCGCGTTCAAACAAACAAACAAACAAACTCTGCAGCTTTATATATTAGTATAGATATAGATTTTGCGGCTTTAAGGCGGTCGACTAGAATTAGAAAAGCTCGAAAAAAAAATGTTACCAAAATTGTAAACCCCCGATAAAACCAGAAAAGAGCTGAGGCCTTGAAACAATGTAACGACACGTTGCTCGCTCCACGCTGCTTTAAAAACCTGACATCAGGTTAAATTTGTAATTTCTTGCAAATATCCAAAAAAATATAATTATAAGACTAGCTATCTCCCACCCGCTTCGCGTAGCATAAAAGCCGCTTCGCGTAGCCAACCGAGAGAAATATTTAATTCACATAACGCCCCTCCTGTTTCTATACATAGTTATAAAGTCCGTTTCGGGACCTTGTGTTTCCAGAGATAACCTAATGAGTCAATTTATAGATGGAAATCCCCTTTATATAAAAATAGCAGTGAATCAACTACATTATTATCTTACCTCAACAAAGGCGACTAGCATCGAACCAATAAACACAATTGCTATATTTGACAGCACCCACAGCAAATATGGTATGTACAGTTTGTCATCAACCACATATTTGTCGACGGCTGTGAAATTTGAATTAAGAAAATAATTTAAAAATAATATGTCGTCAACCAGGCTCAGAGCCTCTGCTGCCATACACAGAAAAAAGAATATAACATTTGGTGGTAAAATGACGTCATAACGATTCTGATCGTGTTCTTTTATTTAAATCCCAACGTTTCTGACACTGTAGTGTCCGTGGTCGCGGGACAAAACGTATCTGAAACGTTAGGATTTAAATAAAATAACACGACCAGAACCGTTAAGACCTCATTTACCTCAATGTGAAAAGATTGTGAACACCTAAGACATCATTTAGAATAGAATACGTAGCAGGACATGCCGCTCTTCAGCTACATTCATAGGTCCAAACACTGCTAGAGTGAGACAGGACATAGTGCCCTGTCTCACTCTAGCATAACCGCTCGACTGGAGAAGTAGCTCCACCTTAAACCGCAACCCTATAATACCATCCTATTGGCTTGTGTTAGGCTTCTGCTCGTTTGGGTTGGCAGCAGAAGAAACAGTTGATGTTGCTGCCAGCGTTAACAATCGTAACCCAAAAGCATGCGAAGCCACACAGCACACTACGCAGCTACTAGAAATAGTTTCTAAATGTTCATATCTTCTCTAGTTACGTACTAATTAAATCTGACCCACAAAACACTGATTTAGATTTATGATGCATGTAATGGACAAAGGTCAGCATTGTTAATTGATAGGACTTTAAAGTGTGAATTATGTATAAAGTTTACTATCGCTGATAAAATAATTTATGACTCCAGTAATTAAGCTATTAATTAGATGCTAAATTTAATAATTAGTAGATAATATTAAAATCATGGGTCCAGCATTCGACTAGAGTGGGCTGATAATGAATGGGTCTGCTTAATCTACTTATAAATATGTAGTACTACTGAACAGGTGTGCGAAATTCCTCCTAGAATCAGGTGACAAAGTTATGACGACACAAGAAAAAAAATCTATTTAATGAACATTTGTTTCACCTTTACAGTCAACAATGCAATTTGAATACAGTACCAGATACGAGACATTTATATGTGTGGTGACGGATTTAGAATACATCGGGCGTCACCACCCCATGCCAACCTGAGGGTGTCGCAAGACCTGACAAAAGTGATTGACATAACCTACAACTTAGCCGCAAGCCAAGGAAAATGAAACCCTGTGGCATAGTACGACAATTACCTTCCATGTAATAGGAGTTTGGAGACGATCTGCGAATGGTTGTGGGCAGCAGCTGGATGCGTCAAGCTGAAGACAGGGCGCTATGGCGCTCTTTAGGGGAGGCCTATGTCCAGCAGTGGACTAATGTGGGCTGATGATGATGATGATGATGAATAGGAGTATGAGGCCCGACTCAGCAGTGGGTCATTTATGGGCCGAGTAGTAGCAGTAGAAATAAATAACTTCAGAAAAGGATACATTTCTTTAGTTCCCTATATTTTATTTTTGAGAATTCTTCTATACACACGTCAATGAAAAATGCAATAAGGGCTGTGATTATCCCGATCAACAGGATAATAAACCATCTTGCTATATCTTTCCAAACCACGAAAGGGTAGCCTCTTTTTCTTTCTTCATCAAGGAGTAGGTGGTTTTCACATGTATCATAGTCTAAACTCTGAAAAAAAGTACACAATGTAGGTTTATATCCCTACTTATATCCCCTAGTTTCTTCTCCTAGATCTGCTAGAAGAGATTACTTAAAATAAACAATGTACAAGTATTTTTTTTCTAATATCTGTCTGTGCAGATAATTAACAAAAATAAAATATATACATACATAGGTGACGGTTCCTGAAATAATATGTACATCAACAAAATATAATAGATAAAGTTTAATAGATTTATTTTATAAACCAACACTTATAAGCTATCAATCAGATAAATTTCTATGTAAACATTACTATTTAGACAATGGAGGATAGTAAATTAAAACTGTTTACTGAACTAGAGCATTGCTGTGTTTAATAACTTCCTCAAAATGTGGGCACAAATATTTTATTATTAAGATGAACAATGAAACAACAACAAAAATCAAAATTCAATGGTTAATGTCCAAATTGTTCCTGCCAATGTATCAAATGCATGTATCAAATGCAACTATAATCTAGAGGTCTTCAAGACAAGAGTGAATAGATTATTATAGGTACACATTTTGTATTGATATGCCCATCAAACAAAAAGCAATTGCTAGTAATAATCTGCTAAATTAAAAATACTCTTGCCAAGTGCTTGAGTCTAAAGAATATAGTAATATTTCCAAAACGAACACTATAGTATTAGTAAGTTGATTTTGACTCCATTTACTTAGCAATTTTCAGGCCCTGTAATTACTATGAATTACTTACTTCATATTTAGCTGACAGTATATTCATAGATCCAGGTTCTATCTTTTGTGTAGGGTGCCGTCGTCTAATGCCATGGCTGCCCTGAAACTCGTCATCTTCTGTTGAATTCTATAAATGAATAACAAATAAGTTCAACAATCATACAGGATATTACTTTGTTTTTTTTCAGATATTATTTGTTTCTAGATATATTCTATGTGTGCAGGAAAGAAATTTATGGGCTGAATAGTGGTAGTAGTACAAAAGTATTGATCAAAACTTTTTTATGAAATCATTAAATATGTATTTGTAAACATTGCAACAATTCTAGTTGTACTTAAAATTATATCGGTTGTTCTATGGTTCATATAGGTCGCAATATATAATCGCAAAGCATATACCTCCAAATATGTTGATTTATTGAGTTGCGTATAATTAGAGGTACTCGCTGCTTCATTGCTAATCAGTTGTGCAGTGTCTGATGTGCTTTCACTGGGGGTGTCATCAATTACGGACGTTGCCGATTGAGTCATTGTTAGGCATGTAGACAAAGTAGGCAGTTAACTATTATCACATTAACAGAACCAATAAAGTAAATTCACAATTGATAACAAAGTACTATGGGACATTTTAAACACGAAGGGGTTTCTCAACTCCTTAGCACCACGGTTATGAGCACTACTTTTATGATTCTACAATCCCTCAGAGAAGTCTTAGAACTGTATTACTGATCAACTAATTTACAATTTATTTGACAAATCTACGATTATCAAACAAAAAGTATTACGAATATATAGAAAAACCTCTGCTGTAATGCAAGATCTGTCAGTTCTGTCACTGCCAATGTCTAATTGACGTTTACGGGCAAAACGAAAGCGACGAAGACTAATCATTGGCGGACGGAGTTATGTTGTTGTAACATGGCAAACCAAAAGAAGTGAAGTGAAATGACAATCCAATACAACGATTTCTGGTGTTTAATTAAAGATAACGAATGCATACCAACGTAACCAATATCAACTTTGCTAACTTTCGGCATGCATGCATGCATAGTGAATTTTATTATAGATCTTTATACATGTATATGTACTTTCAAGATTTATAATATAAGTGATCAAGGAATAAAATGTATTAGAAGTATTGACCGCAGAAATAACGTTGTCATAAAAACGGGTACTACGATATATAAATAATTATATTGCTTGTTACGACAATAAGGTTTTTTCTCTATTTTAAAACTTTTCGTTTATTCTTTTAGCTCTCATTTTTTGCTGCCTGCCTGCCACCATCATACATGATTGATTACACGTGTAACAATATGTGTTGACAGATTAAGCTTAGGGTTCTCCAGTTCTCCGGTCTTGCGAACGGTATAGAATCGGACCAGCTTATAGATTGGCCGCGCCACTCCAACCTTACCATTGGGGTCTTTTTGCATTATCCATCTAAATCAGATAATAAAGTTTAAAAATGAACTAACTACGGTTGGAATTATATATATTTAAAGATTTTAGATGTTCATGCGTTAAAACACTAATTTAATTTATATTAATTTTTAAGTGATATTTCATCGCAGGGCAAAATTGTTTCAAGAATTACTTTAAAAATGATTTCTTTTTTTAAAAGAGTTTTTTTGAGATATTTGATCTAATTAGTTACAAAGATAAGTTAATATGATATTACGAACGGAATAAACTTCAAATTATGGTTTTAATCGATATTAAACCGTAAAGAAATGTTTATAAAATGTAAACACTAAAGCAAATACCACTCCTTGGTTGGCCCTTTAGTGCATCTGAATTCTATAAATATTTATAGTGTGAAGTGTCTCAAAGAAAAAAGAAAAGAAAACAGCTGTTGATTATTGTCATCACTTAAATTTACGGATATAGCAACACAGTCCTTTGAGGAAAATTTACTGATACAAGTGCTCCCGCTGCTGTAGCCGTAACACTAAAATGTATGGGAATGACAAATTTATACGAAAATCTAGCTTAAGGAACTTTCATAGCTGATACAATTTTGCGGAAAGATTACAGAGTTATGTGGAGTTCGCATACCCATATCACTATGACACCATCCAGTGTAAGGATAGGTAAAAAAAAAAAATCAAATCTTTTGTCATGGCTACTGATTGAAGAGCTTGAGTTTTTCTTCAATATTGTGTCTTCCCATATATTCTTTTTTATTATTTGCTAATTACTTGCTATATTTTCTGTAACTTGTCAATTCTATATTCCACTAATCAAATTTTATGTTTAATCTATTAAAACAATAAAGGTTGGATGTTAAAGATTCAAAAACTGAAATTAAACTAATTTTGATTTATTTCTATTCTTATTTACTCTACATTAATCTCGCAAAAGTAATACTAGAATGAAACTCAATATTTATCACTAAAATTGATAAATCTTGCTAATCAGTTCAGTTTGATAATGTTATCAATTTATCAGTGCGTAAACAAGAACAAACTTTTGCTTCACACATGCAAGTACTTTATTGGTACACACAGAGCAACGTAAACAATAGGACTTTTTTATATGTGTGTGTGGCTTGCTGGTTGGTTTGGTTGACAATCGCGATGTGATGTATTCTAAATCATCGCATGCTGAGTTATATTTTCAACAAACTAAGTTACACGATTAATTTCTAAATGTTTTCTTTCGTTGTGATCACGTTTATCTATTTTAATTTCTAAATATGTGTAATTTGCCTCCGAAGTTCCATTCAGTGTGTCGCCTTTGTTTATCATTCTGTGGCGATAATTGCAGTGATGTTAAACTTCCAATTTTCGACCGTGATAAGGATAAATCTCGACTTTCCGAGATAATAACGTCAAATTTATCAATAATGGTAATTATTTTGTGTTATTGAGTGTTCATAACATTGCGATAGATGAGATATAACGCGTGAAAGTTTAGCGTAAGCGTACGAGATTGTGGATGCTGATAAGCGCCATTAACTTTCTCGCGGGTGTTGGGTATTTTCGCATTGTGATATCATATTACGGCCCACGCGTCGATTGCTCGGCTATGACTAATGTGGTTCGTGGAAGTGATACGCGAGGCGTGTGGCAGGCGCGCGGTATCAGCGGCCGCGTCGCTGATAACAAAGGAGCGAGATCACTTCGCCTCCAGTCGCCCGCACCCCGCCTGCCCCTAGCCCGTAACTCTGCTGGCGGACTTCCTCGCTGTTGCTGTGCTCCCTCATGTCATGCTAAACTCAACTGCCACTTTATTACCCCTCAACACTTTGCTATTTTAGGAATAAAGCATTTTCTAAAATTAGATATTTATTTTAAGGGATAATATCTGTAGGGGACAATATGATACCATTTTTAAAACAGGATCCTGGATGTTGCAGTGTATGGATTTCCTTTAAATAATTTGTTATCAAATTGCTACTAGTGACTCATCATCTATGATTACACTTCCAATAGGTCACTGACCACATCACCTTCTATAATGACAGTGGTATTGTGAAACCAAGATATATGTAATAATGATGTAAATGACAATTTTAGGTGTCCCCAGAAGACTTGCTGCCACAAGTTGTGTGTGGAAGTTGTGCTCACAAATTGGACGAATTTCACACATTTAGAGAATTGACACATAAATCTGAACGATTACTGGAACAGTTTGTGCAGTATGCCAATTCATTATCAGGGCCAAAAGAGGTGAGTTTTTTTTCCATACAATCTCTAACCTAATTACTATTCGTCATCATCATAATTTCAGCCAAACATAGTCCACTGCAGGGCCTAATGATTTACACAAAGGTCAGTCAGCCAGTTATCACATCTCAACAAGAATGATAAATACTTATAAAAAAAACTTGCAGCAGGCGATAGATCAATTGTTTCATCCATATTAAAAAAAATTGCTATGAGCAAACATAAAATAAAATAGTGATTTAATACAGTTTACAATTAGGAAACACAGAAAAATCTTACTTTCTTTATTTCATACTTCCAAATACATAATACAACTCTTTTATTTACAATAAATTCTATTCTATACATTGCTCAATAGTGAATATACATGAGTTATTCTATTTTACTCTTACAATATTAAGTCACAAGTAACTAGGATCAGAGATAATGTTTATGTAGCGAATTGGCTGGCTTCTGAACTTATTATAGTAAAAGGCTTTGATGGCATTAACTGTAAGACCAAGAAGCATACCAATTCCTGCTACAACAGCCACAGCCAGGATACTCCACACCACATGCTTTGGTTTCAAATCAGAGAAGCTGAAGTTCTTTTTGGGGCCAAATGTGGAATCTAATGTTGGACAGTATGTCAGTGTAATGTTTGTAATATATGCTCCACTAAACCTCATTGGTGCGGCACAACTGAAATGGAAAAAATATTGATTGACTCTAATGAACATTACATTGTATATTTAGTCATTAGTGATGTATATTTATTGGATTTATAAGTTAGTTCCTGTATTCACAGTGTTTGTTGCAAAAGAAACTTGAGAATATATATTCATTAATGTATTGGAACTTAATATATTTGAATTTATTAATAACTAAAAGTAATGAAATTGTTGTTTTAACTTTGACATGTCTGTCTCTGGCATTGTTTCCAAATGAATGAACATAATATAAAGAATAGATTTTTTTTAAAAAGTTGTTAATTCAGGTTGTTCTTAGAGTCATAATGACTATTAGTTATATTTATAGTCATTTGAAAATTATGAAGTCTTTGGACATGGAAGGAGTGGATCTTATTATCTTTGTTATTTTATTTTTTTGTTGGTAGATGATATTTATTGCCTATACTTACAAGGGAATATCGCCTTGTTTGAACTTGGTACCAGCTGCCTGTGTAGTGACAATATTAGCTAGGTCACAATTGCACAGCCAGTTGTTGCCAGTCATTCCAATCACTTCTACTCTGTTCCATGGCATCAAATCTGTCGACAGTTCGCTGAGGTTGTTATCATCCAAGTACACCTGTAGAATATAATATAGGTTTTCATGCCAAAAAAACGTAAAAATGCCTAGCGTAATCCATATTATTACTACATAATCTTTTTCCAGAAATGGAAAGGAAAGCGATAAATACTACTAGCAATGTTTTTAAAACCATGTCGTAGGTTCCTATTAAAAAACTAAAATTCGATAATTGTACCAATCAGCGTCGGCGTAGTGTTCACGTCCTACACTTGGCAGGCGATTAATACGTAGCTATGGCCCCTGGTTGCAATAGTAAGGATTACTGTCATTTTGTCATATGATAGTTATCATGGATGTTTGTGTTTATTATAAAATGCACATGTGCGTGTGCATTATGTTTTCAGCACATGGACCGTAACCTTTATATGTATAAAAAAAACAATACAGCGTTTTTGGTGATCTACTTAGTTACTTACAACAAAATCTACGCGCCTCTTTACTTAGTTTAACTTTGCAATGATTTGACTTTTAAACTTGTTGTTAAATTTCCTCCGAAATTACGGTACGTAAATTACATTTCTTTACTGATCTAGTTTTATTAGTTAAGAAGAACTTCAGCATACTAGTGCTGTTATTTCAGCACATTATTTGGTTCCATGTATTATCAACCGCTGAAATGATTAATAATCTGACCCCGTTTTGTACCTGACTGTCTGTCATGTAAGCACCGAAATCTGGGCCACATTTGATTGCACACATTCTAAAGTGATGATTATGATATGCTTATTAAATATTATTTTGTAAACACCGGTAATGATCGTCCGAGAAGATTGGATACACAATTTGTAGCCGTAATTATTTCTAGTTCTGGATGCGATGTTTTGCTGATCGGAGTATTTTTCTTAATGCTGCTCGTTATGGCTACGTGGTATTAGCGTAATACGTTTATCCGTATTCTTTTTGATAAGACGTTTA
The DNA here is from genome assembly GCA_905475355.2 of Clostera curtula. Taxonomy (NCBI): domain Eukaryota; kingdom Metazoa; phylum Arthropoda; class Insecta; order Lepidoptera; family Notodontidae; genus Clostera; species Clostera curtula. The sequence continues at coordinate 12,952,486 of FR997806.1, read as the reverse complement.
CTACGTGATTTGAGTGTTTTGCATTGTCCGGTTGGGGCTTCTCTTAATTGGTGGAGAGAAATTGGCGTATACACATTGACTAGATTTTTGGTCAAACAATTGCTTTTAGTCGCCTTTTACGGCAACTTGGTAAAATAGGTTGACACTCGACCCATTTCGCGTGTCCCATTTAGATGTCGCAGTCTAAATCCTTCATGCTTTTTATAAGCTGTCATGTATGATATTTAAGTATTTATGTATAATAAGGGTATACCTCTGGGAGTTATCGTGGCGAAATTTCTATAACATAACTAGCTGACCCGGAAAACGCTGATATTCCATATAAATATCGCTTTTAAAAAATATAGGTTGATCGTGAAAATGTAGGGTTGTATGTATTTTTGAATTTTGTATCATAAAAAACCACACTAAACGTTTAAGGGGATGAAAAATAGATGTCCGATTCTCAGACCTAACCGATATGCACACATAATTACACGAAAATGGTTGAGCCATTTCGGCGAAGTTCGATTCATGGGTCGGGCAAGTGTCTTTGTCTAAACCAGAGGCACTGGCTCGGAGTCTGGGTGTCATTTCTATCTACTATAATATGTATGTACTTACAAAAAAAAATGTTTATAAGTAGTTTATCAATCATCTCGTTACCATAACACAAGCATTAAGTTGCTTAGCTTGGGACGAGATGGTGTGGTGTGAAATGTCCAAGATAAATATATTATATATATAAAGTCTTTTAAAAACACCGTGACACGAGAATTGTTTATTAGAAGATGTTTTCATATTGAACCCGATCAGCAGGAGGCCACGGGACAGCCTAAAATATACACACAAACAAAACAACACCAACTACATATTTGAAAACTAATAAAAAATACGCTACGAAATAATATGCTTCCGCTATAGTTTTATATTCCGTTCGAATTGTTCAAATAGGGAAAACCATTAAACCGCGCAACAATACAGTAACTGCCATAGGATTGTTTAATAGACATTTTTATCAAAGTGAATCAACAAGCTAAAAGCGAATATTTACTCACAACAGATCTTATCGTTGGAATAAATTACTACACTTGTCTATATTGACGGCCAAGTTGAACAATGTTATGCTGGGTTTTCCATTCGCAAAACTGTTCGTAAAGTAGCTATTATATAGGTAGGGATGTTAAATACGCGTTGTACTTTTAATGTATCTACTAATGAATGAAAATATATAAATAAATAAATATCCTTGGACATTTCACACAACGCCATCTCGTCCCAAGCTAAGCAACTTAATGCTTGTGTTATGGTAACGAGATGGATGATAAACTACTTATATAATTTTTTTTTTTGTAAATAGATACATATTATAGATAGAAATGACACCCAGACTCCGAGCCAGTCCCTCTGGTTTAGACAAAGACACTTGCCCGACCCCGGAATCGAACCCGGGACCCGTTGATCCAAAGGCGGCACATCTAACCACTAGACCAACGAGGCAGTCCTTAGATATGTAATCTTAGTGCGTGTTGAAGATACTCGTTTAATGAAGAAGTAACTATCGCCTGCTGCAGTTTGCAGGGTATCATAGTTATTTTACAATAACTATTGGTCGCCCAGAAATTCGAGCATAATTAATTTAATTACAATAAAGTTTTAATCCCAATTTGACCACTGACTTTTTGTTAAACTAAAGAGTAAATAAGCGTGTGTGTGTGTGTCAAATACATAGTAGTGTGTGTAATGTTTTTTTATTGGTTTAATGTATTTTTTATGCATACTTAATTGAAAGAAAAATATTAGCCTTCTTCACTCCTTTTCTCTCTATATAAACTAAGTGTGTGAAATGTCATACGCCTCCTCGCAATTTTTGTAAAAAGAGGGTGCAATGTTATTATTTTATGTAATAATGTATTGATTACTGTAGTGAAAAATACTCACTTCCTTCAAGCTCCACGTGTCCTTTAGTCCTCGGAAGGCATTGTGACTTATATACTTGAGGTTTCTGTTATGACAAAGGTGAAGTATCTTAAGGTTTTTGAGCGGTGAAAACGTGCTCCGTTTTATTTCATCCAAATAGTCGTTCTCACCAACTTCCAACTCGATCAAGTTGTTTAAACCTGCGAAAATACTGCAATTGATAATATTGCATGCGCCAGTGTTTACTTAGTGTGATATAGTTTTGATCAACCAAAATAATTCGACTGATAATGCGTGACGCAAATTTCAACAAATCATCTGCGGTCATTCTTTTGTTACTCGAAAAAAAGGTATGAAATTTTCCAACATTATTTTAGCGCTTTTCTTTGATACACGATGACATAATTATAATTTATCACTTCCACAAATACCATAGTTGCCGAACATCGTGCACAAAATATTGAATTAATTTATTTAAATCGGATACTGGTTAGATGTAATAACTAATCCGTACCAATATTTTTTTACAGACGCATTGCAGTAAAACCAACTTATAATCTAGTATCATATAAGATCTACTGATTCTACTGATTTCTAAGTGTCTTATACATATACCTACTTGTAGGGAGATTCGCGAGCAACACAGCTTACTGCTACAAAATTAGAGTATTGTCGTCTGTCGAAATTTTAGGATTACTACGAGAATAATAATGTCATAGCGGATTTAATATAGCTTAATAAAAGTGTCGGACCAATTTAGCTTAGTCTTGAAAGCTTGTCTCGTATCTAAAATTTTGATAATGTATATGATAAACGGTATATGAGTGTGTAATCATCAGCTATTATTCACATAAGCTTCGTTATCCCTTAGTTTTTTGTTAATAAAAGCTGAGATCCAGAGCCGTGGACTCCATGGTGCCAACACACACATAATATTTGCAAACCTTTTTTAGTTCAACTGATAAAATGCTTTTATCATATCGCCTCTTTGAAAGACATCTCAAACTCCACGTTCTTGCAAGAAACAACTTTGCATCCATCTAAGCAAGGTTCAAAATAAATTGAATCATAGTTTGTCGATGTCACGTTGTTGCAAAGAAATTATTTATGATCTGCCGTGCCCGATATTATGCTTATGTGGATATTTAGAACACTTCCTCAGTCCTCTCACGATGTCCTACTATGGTGCTATTTTATTGGTGTACGCATCCAACTGTTACTACTAATATTCAGCCCGTAAAGGCGCACTGCTGAGTCGGGCCTCCTCCAATTAAATGGAGGGTAATAAGCCTACTGTGCCACGCTGGCCAGACAGATTGGCACAGGGTTTCGTATCCAGGCTTCTCTTGTGGCTAGGTTATCGGCCTTTTCATTTCCTTTTGTCGACACTTACGACACACTCAGGATGGAATGGGCTGGAGACACTATGTATTCTAAATCCGTCACCACACGGTCATACAATCCAACTGTTGGTGCCCCGAAACTCTTGAAGAACAAAGACAGGGCGCTAACTCTAACATAACATTATAGAGCAAGAGCCCGTGAACCCCAGACCTACGGTATTTTATAAAAGCTGAAAGTTTCTCAGCGCATGCTCCCAACACAGGTAAGAACCATGGACCATTTATGAAGTTTGGGTTACAGTGGCTTTGGCAGGTACACTTCACTAAAGGTGTGTAAAATACCGATCTAATTACGTCAAATAATAAAGTGCGATTTTTTGGTATTACCTTTAGATCATTATAAAGAATCATGTTATTCATTGTCAGACACTTTACGTCGTGGAAACCCCTTGCCAGACACCCTAAATGTTCATGGCAGTATGCATATGGGTGGGTGCGCGTGAGATAGCGAGTTAAGTCTACCGCGGTCCCTCACTGCGCAGTTTTTATTTCTACTGCGCATGTATTGTTTAGTACTCAGTACGTGTTTACATCAGTTAAAATAAATTGTTCCTTTATATTTATTCTGAGGCTCCATTCGCTACTATAACTATCTGCAGACGTAATCGGGCGTGGTGATTAAAATGCGGTCCTATTTCACAAAATATAATCGCAAATAATTTCTGCGATAACTTCGTTATAGATTCACTAAAAACTGTCTCAGGTATAAATACTTCAATCTATTTTCCATTTTTTTAATACTTTTAATATAATAATAATCTCTTTTAATAATCCCATTATCTTTTTTATATTTATACAGAAACTGACGAAGATTCGATATCGAATTGAGTAACAGTGACGAAGAAAATTATAACATTGGTGGTGATAATGTTAATGAATGAAATAATATTGTCCTTATACTCTATAATAGTATGTAATGTCATCAATCAATTTCCAGTTATTCGTTAAATTTTTGAGGAATATTTTATTTGGCTTTTTTTAAACCTGATATTGACAAAATAAATTAAAAAATGAACAATTTAATGTAGTTGTAGCATCGAATGATTTTTTCTTAATTATTTTTTTAGATGTACGTAACATCGACTATTACTTTATTACATAGACTTTACTACTTATTACAGACTGCAATAAGTTCACAAAAGTTTTGCAGGTCTTGGTATTCGATTATTTAATAAAATTCCTAAAGGCATTCAAGACTTGCCTTTAGAACACTTTAACTGTCAAATTAAAAGTCGGCTAATCTTTAAGGGGTACTATAAAGTTAACGACTATATCTTAGACAAAAAAGCTTGGGAATAACTGATCGGTGTTGTTGCTAGTCCGATGTTCTTAATTAAATACTTTTTTAATAAGTAAAAGTTATTAGAAATAGAGTTCTTCTCATGTGATATTTATACACGGTATGTGAGAGCATCCTAGCGCGTTATTAGTATAACCTTTGAAATGTTCAATTCCTTGGTGCTCGAGTTATCATGCTCACTTTAAGACTCATGAACAGGTGAACAGGTGCCGTTTCTGGGGGTCGGTTGGCTTGGGCATTACAAGGTTACTATTGTCGACTAGATCTGGCTGATGTTTGGCCCTTTGGAACTATTGCGCGAGTTTGCTCTCACAAATCTGTCTTATAACCAGTCTTGTACCCAAATGGCGATCTAAAAAGAACAACTACAGAGTTTCTTGCCGGCTCTTCTCAGTAGAGGTGCATTCTGAAACGGTGGTAGATGGTAAATAATTAATTTTAAATGGTAAATTTTAACTTTTATCATTCTGTTTGACCTGTCAAAAGAGCTCTAATGAGCCAACTTGATTAGATGAGTTTTGATTTTGATTTTATCAGTAGAAATAACAACTGCGCAGTGAGGGACCGCGGTAGATTTAACTCGCTATCTCACTCGCACCCACCCATATGCATACTGCCATGAACATTAAAGGTGTCTGGCAAGAGTTTCCACGACGTTAAGTGTCTGTCAATGAATAACATGATTTTTTATAATAATCTAAAGGTAATACCAAAAAATCGCACTTTATTATTTGACGTAATTAAATCGGTATTTTACACACCTTTAGTGAGGTGTACCTGACAAAGCCACTGTAACCCAAACTTCATAAATGGTCCATTGTTCTTACCTGTGTTGGGAGCATGCGCTGAAAAACTTTTAGCTTTTATAAAATACCGTAGGTCTGGGGTTCACGGGCTCTTAGTCTATTACTATTGTGTTAGATATGAATTAATTGACTTACCTACGAAGCTGTCATCATTAAGTTCTACAATAGGGTTGTTATTGAAAGTCAGGTATTGCAAGGTCTTTCCGACTAGGCTCAAGCTCTCTGGGACTGTCACGAAGCGGTTGTCAGATAGGTCGATTTGTTGTAACTTGTTTAACCCCTTCAATGCGTTAAGCGGAATGCTGTCGATGTCGGTTTTTGCTAAGTCCAGTACCTGAAGTCGAAATAATTGATTAAAATTGATACTTGTATTGAGGGTTTACGTTTCAGAGATATTTGGGACTGGCAGATGAGACCTTTAGTCACCGACGAAAGAGAGGGATGGTTTATATTATACTATTTGTGCTGTAGCATGGTGCGGGTGACAGTTGCTATTATGACGTTACTAGGGATGTGACGTTATGCAATTCATTTTTATCGCTAACGATACTCTCAGCATAAATCTGGTCCTCTTTTATATTGTTATAGAAATTAGTGTGTTATTCAGTTGTCTAGTGTAACTACGTGTATAAACTTGTCGATATAAATGTTTTATGGCTAAATAATTATGTTTGTACTTATATAAAATAATCAAAATCGGGTTTACGTTTTTTTTTCTTAGCAACCTTTTATGCAACCTTACCCTATAAATGTTCTGTTGTATAATTATAGACCAGCAATAAAAATAAAAATTGACCTACGCACAATATACGTTTCATAATAAGAAAAATATCGACTATCCATCGTAGCAGTACATTCCATCACTAGATACGTCTATGGCGTTACGTTATACACATAACACTGCTTAATTTTTCATTCAATTTGATTTTAGTTGTAAACTAGAACATTCTGGTTGGTTTCATTTAATTTTCTACAGTTATTAATGATTAAATATATCACGAATCCGAATGCGGTACAGCTGAAATACGAATGTCATAATATGAAATAGTCCGGGATCCCCGGTACATTGTTTTCACTTGATTACTATCAAGCTAATTTTTCGTGAGTAGCTTCATTTTCATGAGACGCCCAACATTTTCTTGTCGACAACTCTTGATTGTGGTAGCTAACAGAGGTAGCAAGGGTGAAATATGTTGATTTTATGATTCAAAAATATTTATTACTAACCGGGTGCTTTTTGGTATATCTGATGATAATTATCTAAATTATTCGAAAATGTATTTGTCCTACAAAATGTGTGGTTTGATCAAAGAGTCCTCCACCTCCAATATGTATGGATAACGAGGTCATAAAAAATGATTACTAACCAGCTGGTTTTTTTTTATTTACTTAATAAATATGTATATTATTTAACCGTCATATTGTCCTACAAGTTGCGTGGTACGTTATCCCGGTCCTACGCTCAAAAGTTGTTAAAACCACAAGACCCATTTTGTCATCACTAACTGTAGGACAATAATTTTACATGATAGTTTAGTGTATTCTCTGCCCAAATGATACAATGTCCTACAAGAAAACAGGTATGTAACGCGAGTCCGACAAAAATTGAAATTTTTTCGTTTTCCTTCTTATAACTTACTAGCGACCCGAACCGGCTTCGCACGGGTGCATGTATTATACATATAAACCTTCATCTTGAATCACTCTATCTATTAAAGAAAACCGCTTCAAAATCCGTTGCGTAGTTTTCAAGTTTTAAGCATACATAGGGACGGACAGACGACAGCGACTTTGTTTTATACTATGTAGTGATGATACAGTGAAAACGTCTTTTTTTTTATTTAAATAAATTATTTTTCTTAAGTAGTACAAAAAAGTAATTATTTACATATAAAAAAAAAAAAAATTCATCAGATTCATCTGATAAATTTTCAGTATCATCACTGTCATTTTCATCTATTTCATTTTCCTCGTCTTCTGTCTCTGTAATGACGTAAAAAATTAAGTACTATTATTTAACATAAAATGAATCCACTTCGTTTTATAGTGTGCAAAACTTTTTATATAGTACACACATACGGATTCCGCTATACAACGACATTCACCGTTAGGTGTAATGGATGAAAATTATTTTATTAGAAATTTAGTATGTTAAAAATAATTTTAAAAAATGGTTTGCCTGAAAATGTCCTAAATTTCTAATAAAATATTTTTCATCCATTAAACATATCGGTGGTCGTTGTATAGCGGGATCCGTATATGTACTATATAAAAAGTTTCGTACACTATAAAACGAAGTGGATTCATTTTATGTTAAAAATACTTAATTTTTTACGTTATTACAGAGTCAGAAGACGAGGAAAATGAAATAGATGAAAATGACAGTGATGATACTGAAAATTTATCAGATGAATCTGACGAATATACATTTTTTTTTAAGTAAAAGTTATTTAAGTTAATAAAAAAGATGTTTTCACTGTATCATAAGTTATAAGTAGGAAAACGAAAAATGACAATTTCTGTCGGACTCATGATACATACCTGTTTTTTTGTAGGAAATTGTATCATTTGGGCAGAGAATACTAACCTATCATGTAAAATTGGTGTCCTACAGTTAGTGATGACAAAATGAGTCTTGTGGTATTACCAATTTCTGAGTGTAGGACCGGGATAACGTACCACGCAACTTGTAGTACAATATGACGGTTAAATAATATAAATATTTACTAAGTAAATAAAAAAAAACCAGCGGGTTAGTAATAATTTTTGATGACCTCATTATCGATACATATTGGAAGTGGAGGACTCTTTGATCAAACCATACATTTTGTAGGACAAATACATTTTCGAATAATTTAGATAGTTCTCATCAGATATACCAAAAATCACCCGGTTAGTAATAATTTTTTTAGAATCATTAAATCAACATATTTAACCTTTGCTACCTCTGTTAGCTACCACAATCAAGAGATGTCGACAAGAAAATGTTGGGCGTCTCATCAAAACAAAGCTATTCACAAAGATTCAGCTTGATAGTAATAATTTTTTTTCTATGATCTGTAGAACAACTTTTAAGTGTAGGACCGGGATAACGTACCACGCAACTTGTAGGACAATATGACGGTTAAATAATATACATATTTATTAAGTAAATAAAAAAAAACCAGCTGGTTAGTAATCATTTTTGATGACCTCGTTATCCATACATATTGGAGGTGGAGGACTCTTTGATCAAACCACACATTTTGTAGGACAAATACATTTTCGAATAATTTAGATAATTATCATCAGATATACCAAAAAGCACCCGGTTAGTAATAAATTTTTTTGAATCATAAAATCAACATATTTCACCCTTGCTACCTCTGTTAGCTACCACAGTCATGAGTTGTAGACAAGAAAATGTTGGGCGTCTCATGAAAATGAAGCTACTCACGAAAAATTAGCTTGATAGTAATCAAGTGAAATCAATGTACGGGGGACCCCGGACTAAAAGTCTTAATTTGTAAATCGCGGCAACTTTCAAGAGTGAAACGAAATGTTACCGAAACTGTCACCCGCACCATGCTACAGCGCACAAAATATAGACATGTGTTTGTCGGTGTATCTATGTTTATGTGTGTGGTGAGCTTCTGCTTCTGGTCTGAGCGTGGACCAATTTTAATTGAAAGTCCTGATTTGCTCAGCTGTTTTAGAGTTATCATCGGTATTCTAGTGATATAAATTTAAAATCTATGAAACTTAAAAATTCATTTCAATATAATTTCAACGCCGTCGGTTTTAGTGGGTAGGTCGGGGTGCAATTTACCATCCGTTTAGAGATGGTAAATTGCAGTCCCGAACGCCGGATATCCAAGAGAATTCCCGTCGAGACAAAAAGTAGTATTCATGAATAACCATAAAGTACTTATTCACGTCTAATTATTTTTTAATGTTTGATCATAAATCATAATGAAGATAAGCGGCTTGACGTTTCGCCCTGAAGGTGACGTACCTAGCGACTCCTAAGGCGAAATCTCCATACAATTTATACACAATAGTACCAACAATCGAATGTGACCCGGTACTAATTTATTGAGGTGGCATCATTTGGTGATGGTATTGATTATGGTAGCCTCACAACCCTCCAACTAACCAATGGGTAATTTATAATGAACTAGATGTGCAACTTCGTCCGCGTGGAATAGTGTCTTTGGATAGCATTTTTAATTGTTTAGGCTAATAACTTTTTATCGGGGGATAAAAAGTATTGGTAACGATGAGACTAGTGGCGGTTTTGAGTAAGAAAAAACTTCTTGTAGGTTTATCTTCTTTTATTTCCAAAATGATACGTAAATACACAGAGTACAGACAGCGCGTCGCGTCGTTAAAGTTCTTAATTGACAAAAGTATATAGAATGAGTGATTGGGCGGAACGAATGAACGCGTGAACTTCGTTCGCTACGGTGTCACGTCTCACTAGCGCCGTTCACGGCAGCGCGAAGTTGCCGGCGTCAACAAGTATAAACCCCTTAAACTTTTTTCGCATTAAAAAGTATGCCTATTTAATTTAATATTTCTCACGATCTATATTATTAGGAACTTTATTTAAAAAAAAATTAGGAATCCGTAAGAAAATTGCGATTTTGTAACCCAAGGTGTAAAATTTTATTTTATTTTCAAAATCCATTCACGATTTAAATCTTATAATGACCTCTAAGTAAGATTGGTTTTGTCCAAAGCGGAGATAAGCACGGGTACGAAGCCCACGCGGGCGAAGCCGCGCTAAAGCTAGTTACGATATAATATGTTTATGGTAAGCGGTTACTCTCTGCTTATTTACGTTTGCAATAGCACTAAATGTTGTACATACGATCTATAATATTTCTGTATTCCTTTTTTGCGTTAACTTTCACCACTCGTCACTACGTTTGACTACCACATTTAATAGTAGGTTATTTAATTTCGCAAACAATAAACACGAGAACGCCGTAATCAAATAAAATTATCTATGCTGAAACAATATTTGTCTCGTGGCGTATCTGAACCGCAATTACGAATGGTATCGCAAACATTTCTAGCGCTGAAAACTCAAACAGTTATTAAGAAAGTCAATATTGACTTGTACTAAATGACAAGTTATTGAATGAAATGGTAAATTTTATTGCAAAGCGATCTGGCCATTTTATTTGAATTTGATTTTACAAACATCATTATAAAGGTCAAAACACACACAACAAGATGCCGTATGTAACGGAGACGGGTTTTATGTTCGAATCAGTATGAAATTCACTTCGAATTGTGTGTCAGCCCATAAATGACCCACTACTTATTCTTCCCATTGCGGACATATGGAGGGTAATTAGCCTTCTGTGCCACACTGGCCAGGGCACTGGGTTGGCAGTATTTCATTTCAAGTTTTCCTTCTCTAGCGACCAGGTTTTCGGCCTTGTCATTTCTTTTTATCGGTTCTTACGACACCCAAGAGATAGAATGGGGTGGTGACTATGTTTTCTAAATCCGTCACCACACGGACAATGGTGTGTACCTATTATTTCATACTAATTCGAAAATTACAAAAAAAAAACTGTTACTAGTTCGCATCGGTATTTACCTTTACCCTGTTGCTGATCCATGGATACAACTACTACTAGTACATTTTTTTTTGGTCTAGTGGTTAGATGTGCCGCCTTTGGATCAACGGGTCCAGGGTTCGATTCCGGGGTCGGGCAAGTGTCTTTGTCTAAAAACCAGAGGCACTGGCTTGGAGTCTGGGTGTCATTTCTATCTATAATATAAATAAATAAATATCCTTGCACATTTCACACAACGCCATCTCGTCCCAAGCTAAGCAACTTAATGCTTGCGTTATGGTAACGAGATGGATGATAAACTACTTATATATATATTTTTTTTGTAAATACATACATATTATAAATGACACCCAGACTCCGAGCCAGTGCCTCTGGTTTACACAAAGACACTTGCCCGACCCCGGAATCGAACCCTGGACCCGTTGATCCAAAGGCGGCACATCTAACCACTAGACCAAAAAAAAATGTACTTAAGTAGTTTATCATCCATCCAGTTACCATAACACAAGCATTAAGTTGCTTAGCTTGGGACAAGATGGCGTTGTGTGAAATGCCAAGGATATTTATTTATTATTTTATATTTATTTATTTGTCGGCTCTTACTCCGCATAATGGAATGGTGACACTATGTATCTAGATACTCATAGTGTCACCAACCCATTAAATTCCGTCACCATACGGACTATTCCTAGTCTAATCATGACTTGGAAATAGGGTTCATGATTTCTCGAGCTTTTCAATTTCTCGGGTCTCGAGAATTCTCGAGGCTCATTTCTCGGGACTCTCGGGTTGTCGAGAAATTTACATTTACGTACGTTTTCTCATATTATTTGGTTCCAATTGCGTCTAAAAATCAGTGGTTTTCCTCTCAAATAAAAGTATCAAATTAATTATAAAACTTTCATAGATGTTATTCAAAAACATTAATCTTATAAATATTGTTTTTTAAAATATTTGAGAAAAAATATTATTCCGGCTCATAATCATAATGACAGCACCATTTTTAGTTGGTTATTTAGAACCGTATCAGCCGTATCAATTATACGGGGCCCCCGGTCATCATATAATTCATAAAGTCTAAAGTCATCATCAGCTAAAAATCATTTAATAAATCAGTTTGCCGAAAAAAAGGAATTTATTTTCTTTTGTGAGAAATGTTTCACTTCGTTGGTTTTTTTACCCTTCATGGGGCCCATGAAGGGTAAAAAAAAACAACGAAGTGAAACATACAACATAAAAATATAACATAAACAAATGAAACATATCATTTATGGGCAAATAAATTTTTATACGGGGCCCCACCAAGGCACGCTACGCCCCTGGTCTCTTTAGAATTCTTTAGGCAGTGTCAGGTTAACATCACGAGATTACTGCTAAAACCACTTGTCGCGGTATTTTGATCAGTAGTCCCAAAATTTCTATAGCAATGGGATCATGTCCCTACCTACAAGATGGCAAAAAGTTATCGAACAAAATGGTAGCTACATACTTTAGTTAAATGTAAATAAACGATTTCTTAAAAAATGCGACGAAACTTTTTCCCCAACCTATTATATTAACTTACATTACATTAGGATCACGGCACAATTTTGGGCTGGTTATTTAGAAAAAAAAATCAACTTAAATCTTGTAAACAAAATAGCTTCTATAAAACACGAAAGAAATCTTTAATATCTTTAACTCAGGTAGAAAGTAAATGTAAATTATAATTACATTACAATCATAGCACCATTTATGGCATGTTAATAGAATATAAACAAATTAAAACTCTGCAAGTTTATTTTCTACAAACGTACATGATTTCTCGAGTTCTCGACATTTCTCGAGCTAGATTTCCCGGGAACAAAGCCCAACGATTTCCCGGGAATTCTCGGCTCGAGAATTCCCGGGAATGAACCCTACTTGGAAAGTCATCGCCATCTGAGCCCATGAGACTCATTACTGAGTCAGTTTTCCATAACATGAAAGCAAATTAACCAAAAGCCGAACGTCAACCGCCAGCTAAAATAAGTTAGTTTAGTTTAGCTTGCATAGTTGAGCCAGTTTTTCATACATGTGTGTCCACCGACGCGACGGTGAACTAACTTGAATGAAAAACTGGCTCAACAGTGCAAGCTAAACTAAACTAACTTATTTCAGCTGGCGGTAGACGTTCGGCTTAATACCAGTTATGTCGTAGTATTACTGCATCCTATTGCATGATGCGCAATCATAATCAACATGTAGACAGACAAACAACTTCAACCGAAAAAATAATTTTGACTTTATCAGATTAGCATGAATTTTGCTTTGATATCTTTATTACCTTACCTCTGCGTTCGTTTTATGTAAACACGCTAATCTTTTCTTTTCTCTTCAGCTCTTTTGCAACAATAACCAATTTTTTTCCTCAATAGTAGTCGTTCACCCGAATTTCCATACATAGACATACGAACAATATTTGATTAGTTTGTAGTAACCAGAATGATACAATGTCTGCGTCGTGAGTGACGGATTTACACAATGTCACAAACCCATTCTATCCCGAGGGTGTCGTAAGAGGCGACTAAGGGAACGGAAGAGGCAGATCACCTGGCCGCAAGAGAAGGAAAACTTGATACAAACCCTGTGCCTACCAGCCTTGCCAGCGTGGCACAGTAGGCTATTTCCCTCCATGAAGTTGGAAGAGGCCCGACTCGGTAGTGGGTCATGCACGGGCTGAATCGACGATATGGAGTAAATGACGCTTCATGTATTTTAGAACATTAGGGCTGAAAGTTGTTAAACCTATAATTAACATGTATCGTACATTTCTGTGAGTATGAAGTAACAACTAGTGCATCATAAAGGAACAGTGTTTAAAGACTTACCTCTAAATTGGTTGCGCTGGAAATCGCTAGAATTGTCACATGGTCCAGGATTTCGATTGGGTTATTGTTAAGGTAGAGCCTGGTCAAGTTTGGCGTGTGCTTGAACAGATATCTGTCTAAAGAATGAATCTCGTTGTAACCCAAGTTTAATGTTTCCAGTGCGATGCTCCTGTATACTCCATCCACGTAGGGCCCTTGAAATATTTCGCTTCTTAGCACTTCACCTGAAATTTGATTACAATGTTATCGAGTACGTTGAATGGAAATTCACTTCTGCATACTATGCTTGTACTACATATTTTTTTAATTTATTTATATCTTTGCCCATGTTCGTTCTTATAAAAGTCGAAAGAGTGGTCGAAATTTAAAATAAAGGTGTATAAATAGTCCTTGTAATAGTTGAAAATATTTTGTGCGCATGCCCGAACTTCTGTCATGTTTATTTAAAAATGTGATGTGTGATAATGCTCGTTGCACAGCCATAGTTATGAAAAGTGCCCGAAACTGTCATACTGCTGCGTTTTTGATATGGCGGACGCGCCTGCGCTATACGAACTATAAAAAGGCCTATAAAGTTCTATTCTAAATTTGAACACAGGCTATAACAATAAACAAAAGAGTGAGTGTGTCAAATACATGTAATAATAATTATTAAATGTAATAATGTAATATTTATTATTAATAAAATGTTTTTTTATGCTTAAAAGTAAAGTTAAATTAAGATAATAAAAAACAATAGCATTCAGCACTCCTTCTCTAAGTATACATATACGCGATAAGTGTGGGAAATTTCATACACCTCCGTCAGCGCAGTTTTCGTCAAAAGGGTGTTTTGCATCACGTATTAATTACACGGGTCAACATGAATCAACATGACTTTGATTGCAAAGCATTAAATTTCGGTAGTTTAGGTCGTAATTAGACGGAAAAAAATATATGGCATGAAAAATTTTGCTTTTGTGCTTAGAAGACTGACAGAACGAAATTTTTAAAAATCTCGGAATTTAATTTTTGATTGAAAATAAAACTATTGAAATAAAAATGTTTATTATTTTTATTAAGTTTTACTATCAAATTAGCTTACAGAAAAGTGGAAAATAACTTAAAAGTGCACACTTTTACTTTTTCTTTTATGTGTTAGCTACTTTCTCTCAATAAACCCCAAATATAGTCGCCCATCATGTTTTCATTGTATTGGCCTAGATAGCGTTGTTCAAAATTCATGATGTCCTGATGGAAACGTTCTCCTTGCTCTTCGGAATAGGCTCATATATTGTTTTTAAATTTATCCAAATGAGCATGCAGCATATGTACTTTTAATGACATCCTGCAGCCCATGGCCTTAAAATTTGTAAGCATATCCTCAACCAAATTTTCGTAGTTTTCAGCTTCACAAAAGCAAACTTTATACCGAAAAAAGGTATTTTCTTTTCGTTTTTGTGCATAACTAACTGGAAAATAATAGTATAAACTTTAGGACAAAGAACGAAAATTTTTTTGTAGTCGTGCTTTACCCAGTCTTAAATTATGCTGACAAATAAACATGTTGGAAAACCAATTAGTCAAAAAAGTGCACCCTACCCTCCTGATGGGAGGAGGCCCGACTCGCATTGGGTTATTTATGGCTAGTACGACGTGGTATAAATATAAATCTAAAAATATTTTATCATTATCCGACACTGTCTTAGGATGACAAGGCCATTATGATTAAAAATTTTGATCTAGCCTCCAATCTGTCAAATAAACGAACTTGAATTTAAGTGTTGGTCGTATAGTTAGCCTAATAAGGGCACTGGCAAACACTTCTGGCAAAATATAAATTCTTGAATGTATAATATAACATACATAATATTGTACATTCTTATAATATGTCTCTGAACTACAATTGTAATTGATTTAGATAACACGCAACAGACAGATGTTGCTGTCACATTTATACTATTAGTTTAGAAGAAACTATTAAAATATCGCCATCATATGTCATCAATCATATTTTGTACATAATCACGATTACACGGATCATTTAATGTAATGTAATGTCATTTCTTATTCGATTATTCCCTTCGTATTTTGTAGGAATCGATAATTGTACGATGTTAGCTTTCTAAAGACACTAATCGAATGAATAGTCCGATTTAATATCACGCGTAACTTTCTTTATGATTATGTATGGAGATGAGAAAGAGGTATTTTGCATAAGATTCGATTGCATCTCGGCGTTACTCTGCACACTTGATATACTAGACATGAGTAATGTTATCATACAGGTACGTTACTGCAGTTGTCTGTGCCACCAGAAACCAGTTTGCGTTCTTATAAGATGTACTCTTCTATTATTAATCTGGGCGCAATAAAAGCCTTGATTTGGACATAAAGCAATTTATTGTGGATCGTTGAACTATAGCCTTTGATAAGCCTGTATGACGTCATCTAGTCGGCGATAGACAATGTTTCGGGGGTTTTGTTTTAGCAGTTACAAAAAGAATACAGTGTATGTAGTGGAAAAGTCTGAGAAAGAAACGTATGCATTTTAAAATTCTCGATTCAATTCTTGCTTAGGTGTATACAATCTTATTGATCAATAAACTTCGGAAAGTTTCCGCTATTAGTCCATAAAAGACCTTCTCCAATTTGGCGTAGGAAAATAAGGAGCTATGTCACGTTGCCCAGACGTGTATCAAGTTTGCCTTCGCTTGCGGATAGGGTGTTTGTGTTCTCTAAGTGGCATCTTAGGGCGCTCTAAGAGTTCAAGGATAAAAACTTAAACTGCTACTACTAGTAACTCGTACTACAACTACGCAGCCCATACATGACCCACTGCTGAGTCGGGCCTCCTCCATTTACATGGTGGGTAATTAGCCTATTGTGCCACGTTGGTTAAACGAGTTTTCCTACTCTTACGACTAGGTTATAAGTCTTAACCTCTCCTTTTGTTGGTTCTTACGACACCCTCAGAATGGAATTGGGTAGTGATACTATGTATTCTAAATCGGTCACCACACGGACTGGTACTATGAAACTAGGACTACAAACGGAAGTTCTTAACATTTAGTAAATTTTTATTATTAGGTGTTTGTGATTCAAATGTAGCGATTGTGTTGCAAGTCACCACGTTATATCGATGAACGGATCCTTATAAATATACCAATGCCGATGAGTAATATTTTGAAAGACGTCCGCTCGCAAAGTGCTGTGTGAAAGATAATAAACCAGTTATTTACTGCGTTAGCGAAATCACTATCGCGCCAATTCTCACGTAGGTATTCTGTAAGTTTGTAGTTCAGATGGCTGCCTTGATGATAAATCGGAAGGCTGATTTAGGCAACTATTCACAATTACTTATTCTAAGCTCTGCTGTGTGTTCTAGAATATTCGCAAATTGAAACGCGAACGTTTCCACAATTTGCGAATATTCTAGAATAGTGGATATTGATTGCTTCAAATAAGTTGCTGTTGTGATTTCCTTTTTTTTATGACGTTGATCTGTTCTTGTCTCTTTTCTCTGGAAGTGACCTTTTAGTACGGAAGTATTATGAATGAGCTCTGAATCTCGCAAAAATTCTATGTTCGTGTTATATGCTGCTGATTTAATGTCTGTCTGGGTACATATATTTATATTTATTATCGACCGGAATCGACTAGGACCCGTGGTCTAAAGCGGCACAACCAACCCATAGACCAACGCATAGACCAACGCCTTCTTGGCATATGTATGAGGCAGCCGTCTATGTTAGCCTATATTACTTAACTATACGTAAGAGTATGTACCTGTCGGTCCGTGTGTAGAAAGATTTAGAATACATTGTGTCACCACCCCAATTCCATCTGAGAGTGTCGTTAAAGCCAACAAATGGAAATGGCAAAGCCAAAACCTAGCCGCAAGAGAAGGAAACCTTCATGCGAAATTCTGTGCCAGCGTAGGTGCCAGCCCGTCTGGTCAGCTTGGCACAGTATGCCAATTACCCTGTCTGTGTAGCAGTGACTCATGTAAGGGCTGAGTATTAGTATAGTACTAGCTGCGCCCGGCGGTTTCACCCGCGCTTACTTATTGTCGTACCGCGGGTGACGCCGCGGGGCATAGCTAGTCTAAAAAAAGTAGCCTAAGTTACTCCATATATAATTAGCTACCTATCAGTGAAAGTCCCGTTTAAATCGGTCTAGCCGTTCCAGAGATTAGCCGGAACAAACAGACAGACAGACAGATGGACAGACAGACAAAAATAAAAATAAAAAATTCGGTCTATATACTGTGTTTAAAACTTTAAATACCTACGAATTTAGTAAAAAGTGGTTATTTTATTATTACAAACAGACACTCCAATTTTATTTATTTGTATAGACAAACAGACACTCCAATTTTATTTATTTTTATAGATGTATAGATATAGTATAGTAGCAGATGTATCTACAATGTATATGTTCTCAAACTCAAAAGGAACTTTATTTACGTAGGTTTCATCACAAAACTCTTATAAATCGTCATATTTATAAACACCATTATCATCTTACGGCCCCTGTCCCACACCAGGTGGTAGTCTCTACACACACCTATCAGTGATCATTACATTCACACCTTTCACTTTTCACTCCTACAATCCCTTCATCTCCCCTGATCACTCACAATCCTTGCGTTCACTCACATTCATGCCGAAACTACCACCGGTTCGGAAGGCTGCTCTACAGAGAAGAGCCGGCAAGAAACTCTGTAGTTGCTTTTTTTATAATTTACTAGTGGCCCGCCCCGGCTTCGCCCGTGCAAAGCGGGGGTGGGTTATACATATAAACCTTCCCCTTGAATCACTCTATCTATTAAAAAAAAACGCTTCAAAATCCGTTGCGTAGTTTTAAAGATTTATGCATACATAGGGACGGACAGAAGAATGCGACTTTGTTTTATACTATGTAGTGATAGTGATTGGTCTTGTTTACAAAAAGCACTAAACATGTTATGTTAATAATACATTATCGTTCATAAATTTCTTTCATGTACCTACTGTCTGAGAATTTCATATCACAAGGCGCCTCGTATTTAACTAATGGGTTGGCATTTTAATCGTTTACCAAACTATACAATATTTCTGTACTTGTTATCGTACATTGACGACGACGTATCGTTTCGGTTGTTATTTTGTTGATATTTTCCCTATTAGTCGACTTTCAGGTATTCCCCATAAGCCAAGTTCTTATATTAAGCGTATTATCAGATTATTGCGTTTTATTTTTAGTTATCTTATCAATAAATACTAGATTAATGTATGACATCCTGACATCCGGTGACGGATTTAGAATACATTGTGTCACCACCCCATTCCGTCCTCTCCACCACCCCTTGTGTTGAAATGACAAGGCCGAAAACCTAGCCGCAAGGGAAGGAAATTTTTTTTTTTTTTCACCCGGGTTAAAATACTTTATGGACTTTCTCGCCGGCCACGGGGATGGCCAGCGAGGGGAGTGTGGGACTCTCCCCCATAGTGGGGGCCTACCCACTAAACCTCCCCGGGGTGCTCCATCTCGCGTCCTGTTGCGGCATTGTGGGATCTGATGCACGCCGTGAAACGGAACCCTGTGCCAACCTGTCTGGCCAGCGTGGTACAGTAGGCTAATTACCCTCCATGTAATTAGTGGAGGCCCAACTCAGCCGTGGGTCATTTATGGGCTCTGTAGTAGTAGATTTATGTCTACTACAGAGCCCATAAATGACCCACGGCTGACTCTGTATTGTTTAAAATGATATATTCCTTTATTTCAGCCCATTAATTATCCACTATTGTGTCGGCATTTCCCCAGCGTCGCAAAATTCGCCGTAGCCCGCTAATGTAGCCCCAGCATTACGATACCCGCGGGTACTGACATTATAAGAATATACAATTAAATTTAAAAAAAAACCCATAAAAATGGGGGCTGAGATGATTACAGAGAACTGAAAATTTGCTGAATGTTCATTGCTCTTTTACGCACTGTACGGCTCTTGGAGACTCTTGGGAGTCTCTTGGCTTCCCTAGACTAAAATTAGTTTTATTTTAGTGGCCGAATGACATATAACCGTAAGGAACCCTCCCAAAGGCCAACCCCACGTCCGTGCAGAACATCTTACACACTCAAAATGAAATTACTTATGAGTGGCTAACAGGGAAATGGCAAACCCATGAAGAAATAATATTGAAATGATACAAAGTGACTTGACATTGGCTAAACACAAACCGTGAGAGCCACAAGAATAAAAAAAAAAAAAACCGTAAGGAAGTATTTTTAACACATCAATCTTAGTCTTTGCCGCCATCTGTGTGATACTGTAATAATCATAACAAACTTAAACGACCTGACAACGGTATACTTACCAGATAAGTAATTGTTGCTTAAATCCAAATACATGAGTCGTTCCAAGTTTCTGAAGGCGTCGTCCTCGATTTCCACAATCTCGTTGGACTTCAAGCTCAATGCGATCCTACTGCCTGGGATTGAAGGTAATTGCGACACGTGGGATATGCTGTTGTTGAAGAATGTTATCAGCACATGGGCATCTGAAACAACATGGATCGGATTAAACCTTGCGCGCACTCAATCAATCATTCTAATTTGAAACTAATATGCTCGTAATTAGTGGCTGCCTTAAACGGTCGAAGTATCTATTGTCGTGTGTTTAGTGGCGCTTTTAACGCGTATGTTGTAATGTATTGTTAGACGCCCCAAAACTTGTCTAATGTTATAAATGAAAAAGTTATGTTGTTTGTGTGTGTACTTTTACGCAATCAATTTGTAGTATAGAAACAGACGCTTTGCAGAATTATATAGTTTTAGTCATTTACGTAATAAGAGATTCGTCTCAATTATCTTTTTAAAACTATTTCGGGGTTATTGTCAGAGTTGTTTTAAAACCACGATATCGTTATTTAATATATTAATGAATATTGCTGTGACGGGGAAATCGGGAAATATTGCTAGAATTAAAGGTTTCTAACTACATTACAAACACTGGTGTGTTCGTTTCATAATTTTAACCGTCTTCAAGAACTGAGTAGTTTCTACATTCGTCTCCATGTTTTTTTAAGTATGTTACCGCATATCTCTGCTATGTATGATTCGATTTAAAAAAATTGCATTAGCATCGAATTAGTCCCATGGAAATGCTATCAAAATTTGGCTTAGTAGTTTTCTTTAAAATAAGTAAACCGACTTCAAAAGCATTAAAATAACTAAAAAAATACCAATCAACTATCATTTGAGTTGGTTAAGGTTAATAAAGCTTAATGTTACGCCGTCATAAATTTGGATATAGGTACATTTAGGTACCGACTTCGAATAGTTGTTTGCTGGTATTTTTTGAAATTGTTTTTGAAGTTGATTTACTTTTTTTGTTAAAATGTTTTTATAATAATGGCTATCTATGTGACTTAGGCTGGACGTATAAAACTATGTCCATGTAAATCGCGGTAGCTTACCAATAACTCTATCAGTATATATTTTCAGTACTAGATACCCATCATACAAATATCACGTACTGTACGTCATCGGTTTAGTTTAGAGATGCGATTCTTATAACATTAAATAGCTGACGCCACGTCCAAATATTCATCACATGAGGAAATCACGACAAAGTAAAATGTGTGGACACTCTGAATGTGTCCTAGATTATGGTGTCCAACTTGACTCAAAGTACTTAATTTGTATACAGGATGTAACAAAAACCCTATAGCCATCGGTGATTAAGGCATAGAACTAATCTAAACAATTAGTTCATTGTTTATAATAGGTATAATCTTGGAGTATGAGGGAGCGTTTTTCTGAACCATAATTTTACTTGACCAACTAAATAGCAATCGTTTTAATGATGTTACAAGCTTAGCAATTTGGAGTTTTCGGTGTCCATTATACATATTTGTGCCTTTTGCTGAAGACGAAAATTTCAAGAAAAACTTTGCTTATTTTTGCCTGATATTTTGCACACATTTTATCTTTATCAATATTACTATAGATATTTTTTTATGGCTATGGGTTTTTTTGTTACAACTTGTTTAATTAAAGTTCAAGTTAATATTATTCGTAAAATGTGTAAGTTGATTTTTGTAAAATCTAATAAATTATATCCGCGTCGAGATTTATTGCTATCAGCTGACACGTGATACAAGAAATAGCCACTAAATATTAAAATAGTAAAAGTTGATGACTTAATGATTTTGCGAAAAATGCTGAAATCGACGTAAGATGTGATCGAAGTAACAGCTCTTTGTTTTGTTTACGTCATTCTTTGCGTGATAGCGTAAAATGGGAAATGTTGCATTTAATGTCCAGTCGGTGGTTTTACCTTTGTTTATATTGTTTACTTGCTCCGGCCACTTATCAGGTATCTCATCGATGTTACGGCGCGAGCAGTTCAAAGTGAGATTGTTCACGTCTTGTATGTTAATATCACAGAGCGCCCTTTTCGCGTCGGCTTCTCGGCTGCGGCTCGGTGAAACTAGGGCGCATATTATCATTAACACCTACAACAAAGAAACACCATTACATAAGTAATCTTGACGCTACACAAACTCTCCTCTCCTTCGCATCGCGACCGCGGCGGTCACTCACTTGGCATATCGACGGAGTATACATTTTCCTCCACAAAACAAGAAAGGACACTGCGAGAACACCTTCTCAATATGCTATTATCTTATCTGTTAGGAGTCTAGTGATATCTCGAGTGTCATGAAATGAGCGAGCGCCTCATTGGTCGGTGTTTATTTGTGTTATCTTGCAATTAATACGGTGCGCCCCTGTTCAAACACTTGTCTCTTTATTTTAGGAGGTGTTGAACATTACGGCGGCGAAGCTGGAGGAGATAATCAAGCCACTAAACGAAACCGAATATGAGTCCGACGCGAAACACAAGTATTCGGCGATCGGCTCGCCTGACTCCACCGAGGAAATGAAGAATTTGGAGAGCCGGCAGGCTGCGGTTACGCTACTACAGATAAAAAATTACGACCCGAGTAAATATGTTGCTAAATCGGAAGACGAACCTCATATTATGTTCAACAGCGTGCCGAGTTTACCGCCCTCGGACCGAGCGAGAGAGGTGATGCACTGTAATACGGTCATCGATATAATAAGCAAGGCGGTCGCGGTAGCGCAGCGTGAGAACGAGGAGTCGCAGAAGTTTCCCAAGAATTACGCCGTGGTTATAGACAGGACGCACGCGGCGAGCGGGGACGTCTACCAACAGGAGTACCCTGACGACCAGTACGCTTATACACACGCTTCTCAGACCGCCACTAGCCCGTGCAGCAACGAGGACAATGAGAACAAGGAGATGGACCTCTCTCTCTACAGCATCAAAGGCGAGCCGATCGAACAGAACGGGCCGCAGGAACAGACGGCGTACTACCACAAAACTGTGGCGCAAACGAAATCTTTCGCTGACGAGTACCAGCAGCATGTGTTTAGTAGAAGCGTGAACAATATGCAGACGAAAGAGAACGCGGCGGTGTACGAGGATTTAAGTCAGAGTAGTAGCGGGTCCGACCCGGATAGGCTGCAGATGGATATATCACAAATGTCGCAGGTGAGGCTATACACAATTTTCTGCCTTGTTGGTCTTGGGTTTGGATGTGGTACAGGGTTCGATTCCGGGGCCGGGCAAGTTTCTTTGTCTAAACTAGAGGGACTTGCTCTGAGTCTGGGTGTTGTGTTCGTAAATTTCATGTTTGTAAACTGCCCCGGCGAGACATGTTACAGGTAGAGCACGGGTTTCGTTTTTAAAAATTAAAAACAATTGTTAGCAACGTATTGCAGGATGCAACAGGTGTTTCAAATGTATATATTTTTTTTTTTTTTTTTTGTTATATGCTTGGACATTTCACACAACGCCATCTCATCCCAAGTTAAGCAACTTAATGCTTGTGTTATGGTAACGAGATGGATGATAAACTACTTATATACATTTTTTTTTTTTGTAAGTACATACATATTATAGATAGAAATGACACCCAGACTCCGAGCCAGTGTCTCTGGTTTAGACAAAGACACTGGCCCGACCCCGGAATCGAACCCGGGACCCGTTGATCCAAAGGCGGCACATCTGACCACTAGACCAACGAGGCAGTCGAGTATGGAACATGTTTGCAGATCTGCTATATTGCCTCCTAGCATGCGTCTTCGAACTTGTGGTGTCTTAAAGGAGATGTGTGAGGGTATACCGCAGGTGTTTAGTGGGTAGTCGAGTGTTCCGGAGTCCCACAAAACGGCTGACTCATTTCATCAACCAAAAAAAAAGAAGTCGGTCAAAAAATAACCTCAAAAATTTTCATTCAATTTTAATATTTCTCCTGTTTGCGTTAATAGAGCATATTATCATTTGTCTCTTTTGTCTTACATTGTGAAGAGGTTCCTGTACTCGGGTACCGTAACGAGGATTAATAAAATTTTATGCTATCACCTTGCAGGACGACCCAGAAGAAACGCAGTCAGCGCGATCGACGCAATCGTCACCGCAGCCTCCGCCAGAAAACGAACAAGACAAGGATTCCTTATGGCACGCTCTTCACAGGCAAAATGGTCAGTATACAAATAGGAATAGGGAGCACACTGTCAAATATCAGCCCATAAATGACCCACTATTGAGTTGGGCCTCCTCCAAATTCATGGGGGGGAAATTACCACCTACTGTGCCACGCTGGCAAGACGGGTTGGCACAGGGTTTGTATCAAGTTTTCCTTCTCATACGCCTGAGATGATCTGCCTCTTACGATCCTTTAGTCGCCTCTTACGACACCCTCAGTATAGTGTGGCATACTCTAATTGAATTGAAATTGAGTGTAATTGAATTGAATATTCCTTTTTTTTTTACGAAATATTAAGTACTAGCGGCCCGCCCCGGCTTCGCACAGGTATTTAACTTAACAAAAATCTGTTAATATATGCTATATTAGTGTAAAGTTTCATCAAAATCCATTCAGTAGTTTTTGCGTGAAAGAGTAACAAACATACATTCTTACAACCCTTCACGTTTGTAATATTCGTAGGATCGTGATTTTTACACGACACGGGTCTGAATAGCGGCAAAAATAGGAAAAATAAGGAAGAACATAAATATCTTTATTTGCCCGACGTTTCGGCGTGTATAACCACAGAGCGGCCAAGTTGGATAACCACTGATTATATGTCATAATCAGGTCGTATAATCAATAAAAGGTCAAATGATATCATTTGACCCACTCGTTTGTTTCGGAGGACTTCGGGTAAAGTACCGGCTACCATTGGTCATAATACAGAGTTGATATGACAGAGGGGCATTAAATTACACTACGTATACTATATGTGATTAGTATGAATTCGAAACGGTACAAAAAAAATACATGTGATTTTTCATGGGGGGTGGAGCGGTAGTCTTAAACCTCACCAGGTATCACCAAGGGGGAGGGAGGGGTTAAAAAATGTTAAAAAAACATCACGTGATTAATGGACAGCCCCTAAGGTTAATAAACGATGCGTTAGGCATAAACATCTGTTAGGAAAGATACATCATGTTCAAATGAGGCAAAAATCTAAAAAATCATTTGCGGCTAAACTATTGCTCCAATTTAATTGATTTTTGGTACAGAGCCTGGAAATGATACCTAGTATAGGCAGTTAAAAAAATGCCCCTATGTCGTATCAACCCTGTATAAAGGCCATGCAAATCGCTAATGCGCTGGAAACCTAGGTAGGTACGTAGGTCTTACGGCTATGTAGTCTTCCGTTTTGCGTTGCTTTAGTTGGCTCTTACAACACCCTCAGGTTGGTGTGGGTAGGTGACATTGTATATTCTAAAGCCGCATCCACACTAATATTATTTTAACTATTGGCATTTGACATTGTGTCGTGTCATGTCATGCTCACTCAAAGGCTCATGGCAGTGGTGGCGTCGTGTGACTGGTCAACCTCTTCCCTGCAATAGGAGGGCGATGGCTGTCACATGCGTCAATCTTGTGAAGAGGTGCCGTTGCTTGCAGGCATGCAGTTCTAAATACTGACAAAATACTGCTGATGCATGCCCCTTTGTGGACTTTACGCGGGCTTGCTCTCGCAAATCTGTCTTATCAGTCTTTGTATTCAATGGCGATTTAAAATTCTTGGTAGCCGCCTGGCTAGCTACCACCCTCACATCTAAGTTCGGCGCCAAGCAGTCTTACTGTGTTTCGTCGCGTGTGTGCAAGAGCCTTGAATTCCATTACAAGCCTAGGGTCAAAGGCATTCAAGTCACTGAAAATAAAAAAAGTTTCTAGCCCGCTCTTCTCTGTAGAGCAGCCTTCCGAACTGGTGGTAAATGGTATACAGTAAATGCAACACCTGCATTTTAATAAATAGTTTTTTTTTGTGTTGGATTGTTTTCATCCAAATTCCTATGGTCCAGGTCGGAGTGGTGAAGCGACACAGTTGCTGAGGAGGTTGATCAACAGCAAGCAATTGGGAATGACTGTGTCGCCGTTGAGAGCTCCCACCTCTCCCCTCGCCTCCACGCTACAGTTACCGCTCAACGGCAACGTGTCACCGGTGAGTACTGGTTTATGATAATCTGGACATCCTAACTTTACTTACTACAAATTCCTACAAATGCAAAGTACCTAAAGCTTTGTATAATAATAAATGTGGCTTCTATCGATTTAAAACCCGATATAAGACTTTACAAAATGAGGTTTTAATAATGAATTAATTTGTTTTTCATCATATTCAGCCGATAACCTTGATTTCGCATATAACATTAGATTTTTTACATTTTTTCAAATTATCCGGGTTCGCCATTGCGGACGAATATTATAAATCAATTTGAAAAATGATTATTGCTAGTCAGAAATCGCTTCCAAATACTTCCTAGTATGTTCTTGGATTGCGCAATAATAAAGGCTGCGTAATTTTTTTAAGAATCTCTGGGTTCTATTCATTATCGGGAATAATGACTTTTCAATAGCCAGACGTGCAGTTTTAGTTATAATCAAAATCGGTCTCGAGAAGCATTTCAGCGTGTTTCAGTATTCCTTCTAAGTAGTTTCGATTTAAGCTAAGTTATTTTTTATACGAAAAATACGCAGATGGGACCTATTTTTCCGCACAGTTAAAATAAATGTGGCGAAAAGGAAATATTTTAAAACGTTTTTTTTTTATCAATAACCGAAGAAATCGTTACACTACCAAGCATTTGAAATGCACACACAAGTAAAACGGCACATTAGTGGTTTATAGTGAACTTTTTTCCAAGGTGTTTTTTTGTATTCGTGATTATGAGTTAAGGAGGTTGTTGGTGACAAAATGAAAATTCCTTGATTTTCAATTAAATATGGCGTCTGCCATTGGGAGCAGCGAAAAACACGTCCGTAGCGCACCGTTCGTTTTCATAGACGACATTAGCTATCAATGTCAAAATAGAGCTCTACGCTAGCGCCACGGTATATTTCACTGCTTACAAAAGAGGTTGCCTACTTTATTGCCAACCGTCCTCTACATATTCCCCTCCCCAGTGCTGGCACAGCACTATTCTACCACAGGTAACAAAGCAACACGTGCCACCGATCAACGCGACACGTTAGCGTACCAAGTACTTCGTTGCGTGGTGCCATCTCTCTGCGTGTAGTCCTCAGTGTGGTCTTGATACTACGAATCAATCTATTCCATGCCCCTCCCCAGTGTAGACTCAACGGGGGGATGAATGTCCACGTGGTTCCGTAGCTCAAAGACTCTTGTTTGAGAAAATCTTCGTCAAGCTCTTCAACAGATTTCTTATGTTCCCTATCAGCGCCTCTCAAAATCGTCTCACTGTCTGAATAAAGATGCTTTGGCCATCCACGTCTAGCAGCCATTCTTCGTAACGCCATAATCAAACGTTTTTTATATCCATTCCATTCCATTCCAGGGGCAGGAACAGCTGATAAGTCCAAGGGGGGTACGTGAAGGATATTTATACATTCTAGGTCCACGTCCGTACTACGTAGCTGATTCTGCGCCTCCATGGGCCAGTTAACCGTTGGTTCATACAAAAAATACGGTCTGTGCAATCTCTTGTTCTCAAAGCCCTTTAAGTCACATGTATCTCTTGTGTCAAGGTCAGTGGTACTCAAGCACATGATGGACTGCTTCTCTACGTCATGCAGTGGCGACTTTATACATCCATGAATGCACCAACCAAGTGGCGTACGTGTGAGATAGGGTTGCTCACAGTTCCCTTTGATTATTTCTAATGGCATTAGTAAATGATAATTATCTTGACCAATCAACATTTCTGGTTTTTTTATTAGCCCATCACACAGGTCAGCTTTTACTTGCTCCGACAGGTCATAGTTTGCAAGGTCAATATTTCGTACGGCTTGCTCAGGTAAGTTTAAATTGGCCACACTGCGTGCTCTGATAGTAAACGAAGTACCATATTTGTTTGTCAATTTCACGTCGACTAACGTAGCTTCACACACCAACTTGCTATTGGTCCATGCACCGCCAACATGCATTTTCTGTCGCTGGCCGGTTAATCCTACTCGTGCTGCCAGTTCACCGCTGATGATAGTAACAGTAGATGCGTCGTCAAGAAGTGCAGTACATGTTTCCGTTTTGTTAGGTCCGTGCAAAGTAATCGACACGGTCTTCAGTAGTACTTTTCGACAGCTAGACATATTAATGTTCGCAACGGTCTCGATACATTCAGAGCTTTTCTCAGCAGACACGTTGACACTTTGACCTTCTACTCTATAATGCAACAGACGGTGATGCGCCCCGCCGCAGTTGTCAATATCACACGCCGGTGCGGGACACGTTTCTTTGAGGTGCCGTGAAGTCAAACATTTGAAACACAATCCACGCCGTTTCAGGTAGAACCATCGATCTCTTCGTAAGGACCTTTTAAACTTTTTACAGTCCGTTAGTGGGTGGGAATCTTTTCGACAAAATCCACACTTCGATTCGCTGTATTCAGTTTGGTTCGTACGTTCATTTTGTACCAAAACAGTTTGATGACGTTGGTGCTGATGATGATAGGATTCGTTGTTTCTAGGTTTTGACGTCACGTTCAATAAATGTCCTAGATTCACCGTTGTTTTCGAAATTTTATTCGCTTCCTCCGTTAGAAACTCGCTCAATAGTACAAGTTTAGGTTTGCTGCTGCCCGTGTTCATGAGATTGTAGCTATAGTCAGCCCATTTGGATATTAATACTGTAGGTAACTTAGACAGTACTGCAGACACTACATTAATTCCTTGTAGGTACTCATGATGGCCAATTGATGTGACAGCTGCGACGTAGTTGCGTACTTTGATAGAGAATGCGATTATGTCTCTGTGGTATTCTTGTGACATGGGCTGCAGTCTATTGATATCCCGAAGTATCCTGGCGATTATAACGTCTGGGTTTCCAAATTGCAATTCAAGCGTAGACATTACAATATCAGGAGATGTAGCGCTGATCAGCAGCGCTGATACTGCTTCCTTAGCTGGTCCATGTAGACAAGTCCTTAGCCTCCACAGGTTTTCTCTTTCGTTAAAGTGACATACTTGGGAGGATTCTTCATAGGCCCTTTTAAAATGAAGCCATTCCATTGGGTCGCCCGAAAACGAAGGTAAGTCCTTCGGCGTACATAAGCGGCTGAGCATCCTCGAGTTGGGTCCACTCACGTTGGCTTTGGTAACAGCGGCTAAATCCTTAAGTGCGTTCGCTAGCATCTTCATAGTTCCGTCGGTACCTTCAGCGGGCTGGCCCGGCTGTGATGGGGATGCTACGAACGCTGCACGAACGGGCAAATCTACGAATTAGGCGGTCAAAAATACAATCCTTGAAATATGTCGCAGGTAAAAAAAAATGACTACCTGCGACTGGTGAGTAACCGTAGAACAATGGGTGACCCCACCCGCTTCCGCACTGGAAGCTCACGCCGAGGTATGTCAGTCTAAACTTGATCGTCGCTCTAAGTGTTCGTATTGCGTTTAGACATTTTGGGAAAAACTGCTATTTTAAAAGTGAATATTTTTATTTTGGGGTGTGTTGTGAAGAATATTGTGATGGATTCAGGTATAACAGGTAAGAATACATATATATTAATAAGTTTTATTCCAATGGTTAAAAAAAAATACAGCGTACTTGAAGATTAAAAACCATGCTCGAGATTGTTGTATTGAAATATATTTTTTTGTTTTTAAAATGGTTTTTGTTATACTTCAGGGTTCGTCCCATTGGGTTTGTCAGTTGTAACATAAAATAGAGTATTTAGGCTAATTGAAAACGATGAAATTGGCCGTGATCTCCCGTGAAATCAACATTTTCAACATCAATGAATGATGTAGTAGAAATTCATCGAATTTGCTAATTATTTATTTTCCTTTTTTAAACCAGTTTTCGTTCCATTTCAGAAGCTGAGGGTACCTCAGGAATGCGAGTAGTAACGCGTAAACACCTTTTTAACAAAATGCAGGAACAAGACTTGCATAATTTTGACGAAAAGTTGAATTATCTCGAGAGATATATTTTATCGCAAGATGAGTATTGTGAAGAACTAAAGAAGGAAGTGAAACATAAATTATCTTATTTGAAGTCTCAATTTAAGAAAAAGTGGATAGAAGCTCATAAAAAATCACAGCTTTTCCTTCAAAAGAATGATAAGTGGTTGCAAGGAACCTTTGAAATACCAAGGGCTAGAAGACGTTCTTCTGGTCGACCAAGAAAGTCATTTATAGATTCAAGTGAAAGGAGTAAACGCAGAAAAACAAGGGAAGTGCGCAGTGCTGTTGAAAAAGAATTACTAATACATGCTGCTCAGACATCCCTTCAAAGTTCTGGAGAGAGAATTGCATCCAATATTTTAAAAAACATTACCAACTCTCCGCAGACAGCTCAAGTATATAAAAATGCTTACAAAATAACCAAGCAGTGTAAAAAACAAGATCCAACAACTGCCCTCTCAATGTTTGTGGAAGCTGATCTTTCAAGGCGACAATATGAAATAATTAGAAATGGCAACAAGAAGTTTTATCCGAGCTACAAATTGTTACAGGAAGCAAAAAAGACTTGTTATCCGGCGAAAGATGCGTATCGGATAACTGAAACATGTGCTGAAATTAACCTGCAGGATTTATTGGACCATACAGCTAAACGTTTGGCAACATATTTAGAGGATGTACTTAAACAATTAAGTCCACAAGACCGTCACTCTTTGACCCTAATTTCAAAATGGGGATGTGATGGGTCGCAACAATCACAATACAAACAAAAAATGCAAGATAGAGATGCGAGTGACAGCAACATTTTCCAAAGTTGCTTTGTTCCGCTACAGTTAATATGTGGTTCAAACAAAAAAGTTGTTTGGCAAAATCCAACTCCTTCTTCGCCACGATTCTGTCGACCAAAGGATCCGTTTTACTAAAGAAACAGTGGATAACACTAAGTCTGAAATCGCAAATGTCGAAGAGGCTATAAATGCATTGAAAACCAGTGAATTCGTGCTGAGCGAAATGTTATTAAGTGCAAAGCACGTCATGACTGACTATGGTTGATGCAAAAGTGTGTAACGCTGCAACTTCAACTACTTCAACGATGAGATGCTTCATCTGTGGTGCTACATC
Source organism: Clostera curtula (assembly GCA_905475355.2). Lineage (NCBI taxonomy): Eukaryota > Metazoa > Arthropoda > Insecta > Lepidoptera > Notodontidae > Clostera > Clostera curtula. Next base: position 12,921,107 of record FR997806.1, on the reverse strand, counting down.
AAAAGAATTTAATAACCTCGATATGAAGAAAACTGTTGATAGCGACGCATTACAGTTTGGCCTATCCGTGTTGCATGCTAGGATTCGGTTTTTTGAAAGCATACTTCATTTGGCATACAAGATTCCTGTTCAAAAATGGCAGTTAAGGTCGGAAAATGACAAAGACATTGTCAAACAGAAAAAGGCAGAAATACAAAAAAAATTTAGAGAGCAAATGGGCCTACTAGTAGATGTGCCGAAAGCTGGTTTTGGCAATACCAACGATGGCAATACTAGTAGAAGATTTTTTGCCAATCCTGAAATTGCTGCTGAAATCACCGGCGTGGATTTAAATCTATTAAAACGCTTGAAAGTGATTTTGGAAGTCATATCCAGCTCTTATAAAGTAGATTTAAAAAAGTTTGCTCTATATGGGTATGAGACTGCGAAGATTTACATTGAATTATATCCCTGGCATCCGATGACACCCACGATGCATAAAATATTAATTCATGGCGCAACTGTCATGGAAAATGCACTTTTGCCTATAGGTTTATTATCTGAAGAAGCAGCAGAGGCGCGTAATAAACATATTCGACTGTATCGGCAGGATTACGCTAGAAAATTTTCTAGGGAGCAATGCAATTTAGACGTAATGAACAGATTATTGCTCAGCTCTGATCCCTTGATATCTAGCATAAGACCAAAACCTAAAAACAGGTCTACGCCACATAGCGAAGAAGCAATAAAAATGCTTATGTCAGCTCAGCCCCACACGGCTGAAGAGAATTCCTCGGACGAGGAAAGTGGCATAGAAGGGCCTGACAATGAAACGAAAGGTTTCAGCTCTGGTGAAGAGACGTGGGACTCCTCTTCCTGATTTTTTTTTGTTTTATCAATAAAACGTGATTTTTTTTATGAACAATTGATTTTTTCGTTCACCAAAAGCTTATATAATTGAGATATAATAATTATAAACTATTTATAATACATAAAATAAAGAAAATAATTTTGACCGCCTAATTTTGATAAATGCCCCACTGTGCGCTGGCAGTACAGTTGGGTCCAAACAGTGTGAGCTCGCGGATTGCTGAGTGCACAGCTTCTCCTCCATATTGTTCCGCGTGACCACCTGCACATTATTCTCCAACCGACTTCTATCCAACCACTGTTCTACTTCATGATGGACACCAGTACTCACTTCAGTTCTAGTTCCTTCAGTTGAACTGTATTTTTCCTCTTCTTCGATCTCAGCGAGATCTGCCTCGAGCCTTTTGTCTATGAGGTCCATTTGTATGCGCGCTTTTGCTTCCGCCGCCTCCAGCTCCAGCTTTTTCCTTCGTGCTGCAGCAGATGAAGATGTTGATCGTCGTCCCGATCTTGCTTTTGAAGGTTCAGATTTTCCTTCAAAGCCCACTTTTGTTTCTTCTATACCTTCTGCTGTAACTTCTTTTGTAGCTTGAGCTTCTTCCCGTTTTTTTCCGCTTCTCGTCATTATGAAGCTTTTCGGCGGTGTCCTATACATGATCCGGCTGAAGTTCACCAGCAACTTTGTTGATGACAAAATTAAAATTCCTTATTTTTCAATCAAATATGGCGTCCGCCATTGGGAGCAGCGAAAAACACGTCCGTAGCGCACCGTTCCTTTTTCATAGACGACATTAGCTATCAATGTCAAAATAGAGCTCTACGCTAGCGCCACGGTATATTTCACTGCTTACAAAAGAGGTTGCCTACTTTATTGCCAACCGTCCTCTACAGAGGTATTACCATACAGGTATTATGGTGACAGCAGTACCTACGACATTATGAGGCACTTTAAGAGAAGCACGGCGCGATATTTACGTTGACAATCTGCGAGTTACACCTGGGCAAACCTGCTAAAATCTGGCGAACTTGCGCTCATTATGCTGTTTAGAGCTTTTTGTAAACAAGACCAATCATTGAAAAATAGCAACTACAGAGTTTATTGCCGGCTCTTCTCTGTAGAGCAGCATTACGAACCGGTGGTAAATAAATAGTAAATAAATAAATATCCTTGGACATTTCACACAACGCCATCTCGTCCCAAGCATGAATGTGGGTGGACGCAGGGGTAAGAATGAGGAATTGTGTATGAAAGGTGTGACTGTAGATATGACGACTGATAGGTGTGTATGGAGACTACCACCTACCGTGAGACAGGGGCCGTAAAATGATATTAGTAATTTTAAATATGATGATTTTTAAGAGTTAAAACTGACGTAAATAAAGTGCTTTTTAAGTTTGGTTTTTATTAACAGACGTCAGCGTTATTAACAGAGTCAAAATCGACAGTCCTCGTGTCTTTGATTGCCGATTTTGTTAGTTACTGATAACCTATACTATAGTGTCAGTTCAGGACATAATGCCACACGCTTTTGCACTTGCTATAAAGTATGCTTTTTCATTACTCATACTCGGAAAGCAGGTCTGAAATTGCCTGATGAGCACCTGAAGGTAATGCTTTTCAGCCTCAGGGAGACAGACAAATTAAAAAAAGCTTTTATACCATTTCTATTAAAACCTTGTTGATCTAGGGGTTGGACGCGCCGCCTTTGGATCACGGGGTCCCGGGTTCGATTCCGGGGCCGGGCAAGTGTCTTTGTGTAAACCAGAGGCACTTGCTCTGAGTCTGGGTGTCATTTGTATTCGTGAATTTCCTGTTAGTAAACTGCCCCCGCGATACAGGTTATACCTAGTGCAGGGGTTTCGTTTTTCAAAAAGAAAAAAGAATGAAAAAAAAAAACGATTTTTATAGCCACTCAATGATTGCAAAATGTAAAATTTTAGAATATATTTTTCAAATATTTTTATTATAAATTACTTTCAACTATTTCTTTAAAATACCATGGGTTTGGGCAAAAGAAAAAAGTAATAGCTAAATGCCGTGGCTGATCTGATCACATAATAAAACGATCATAGTACTATTTTGTAAACAAGCCTATTTTGTAAACAAGCCATATCTTTTGAACCCGGCCAGCCTCAACGGTAGGATATCAACGAGGTTTTCAGGCATAAAAAAAGGTTTGGGCCCCTGGGCTAAACGTCCATACACGAAGGTAACCGCATCAGTTAATTAGTTGGGTCGTATGCTTGAGCGCCATGCGAATGGTATAAAAAAGCTGGATGACCTCTTTAATAATAATATGTTTCTTATATTTTTATCGTAAATAAAATTAACGCAGCTTTCCACAATTGAGTAGAATTTAAAAAAAAAAATGAAGGCTTATAGTCATGTGCAGATCTAAGGTCATCACTTTTGTAGGCATCGAATTCACTTCCCCGCCCGTCTCGTGACACCACGTGCTCGCATAAAAACGTGTACCACGATTGTATGTCATTGAACTTTTTCAGTTAATAGTAAATTCAAATTGTATACAATGTAATCTATCCTGAAATAATGTAGAGTGATAATGCAGTTTTTTGCGTTATAAATGGCAATATTGTGTTTATAAATAGTGATTATAGATATGCGTTATCGCTCCTGCATTTTTCATACATAGACTGCAGTATCCGTGTGCTTCTAATGCCTCGTAGTAGATCTAGTATTTATTTTTCGCGTTATCCTAAGTAGATAAAATTATAAACTAGTCACTTTTGTATTTTGCCAGATTGTATAAAAAATAAATTAAACTAGTTTTTTTAATAAACGATGTCGCTGCTATCAAGCTGAAACTCGATACAAGAATTTACAAACGGCTGGATATAGAAGAATTGGTTTTGTTAAGTTACTTTCAAATGTATATATTTTAAGCCTCCGCTCTTTTGACTTACCTACCGAGTTTAACTAAAAGTATAAATGTACTTTAGTTGTTTAATAGGTACAATGTTGTATTAGTTACGAATAAACTCTTTGAGTTTCAATTTGCCATGGTCCTAAGTGGGAGTAGGTACTTTTTTTTAATAACTTTTTGATAATTAAGATGTTTTTTTTGCACCTGAACCTGCATCGCGGGGGAAATTTTCAAACGTGAAATGCATGAATACAGATGACACCCACTTTGTTAATGTAGTGTAGAAAATGATACCTAAATTACTTAGTTAGACCTATCTACCTACTCAGTCCATAAATGATCCACTGGTGAGTCGAGCCCCCTCCTATTACGTGGTGGGAAACTAGCCTACTGTCTATTAACTTCAACCAGTAATTACTTTAGTATGTTCTAAAAAAACACTATAATGGCAAACATCTGTGCAATTTAAATATTTATGAAACCAGTTTATTAGTGAGGCGCGTGATACTAATAAATAATAATGAAATAATGAGTTTAAAAAAAACTCTGATATTTTCCTTAAAAATAAAGACCGAACAAGAAACAATAACGAAGTTACATTGCATTAGTAATATCGAATGGACGGAACACAGAGTCAGTTATTACTGTAACAGTAATTGTCACTTATTTTCTTCGAAATGACACGATGCTCTTAAAATTGTCTCTTTGTGTCTTTACGAATGCCACTTTTCCATAACAAAAAGTATAATGTTCTTCTTCTTATCCATAAATGACCCACTGCGGAGACGGCTCTTCTATTGTATTAAATTGTTTTTGCCATCGCTTAGCTCTTAGAGGTTTCTTCTGGCTGTTTTAATTGTCTTTTATGACATCCTTAGATGGGAATGGGTTAGTGACCTTTTGTGAATTTATTGATTCTAAATCCGCCACAAACCAGGTACATATTATTTATGTTTGACTTCACTATATGGATGAAGTGTAAATACTAACGTATTTTTGTCAAATCGACTCCTTGTTTACCAATATTTTACCTGTGACTTTTCGCCTTGATTTCCCATGGGTACTAATGAGGAAATTGAGGAAAAACCTTCCGCTCGCTTTGTTCTTGTTTGTATAATAGTTGTGTATGTACGACCGTATACTGTAAATCTTTTTCTCAGATTAATCTGATAAAAGTACGTAAAAACTTAACGTAACGTTAGCTAATATATCGATATTTCTAAAGCACTCCATAGTATCTTCTGCTCACTCACTCTCAAGTTTATGGATATTGTGTCGTACACGTTTTGCCCTGACAAACACAAAAATAACAAAATATAACTCGCTAGCGCTTATTTTTTTACCATTTGATTTTTTATTGTAATACTAGCTGACCTCGCAAATGTTGTTTTGACATATAAATATCGCTATTAAAAATAGGGGTCGATCGTAGAGGTGTGAAAATTTAAATAAATAAATGTCCTTGGACATTTCACACAACGCCATCTCGTCCCAAGCTAAGCAACTTAATGCTTGTGTTATGGTAACGAGATGGATGATAAACTACATATATACATTTTTTTGTTGTAAATACATATTATATATTATAGATAGAAAACACCCAGACCCGGAACAAATAATAACAAAAAATTATTTCTTAGGTTTTCGCGATTATTAAACATTGAAATTAAACACTTTTTAACGGATTTATCTCGTGTATATTACATTATTTAATTCCCGACGTTTCGAATGCTTTGCAGCAGTCGTGGTCGCTGGAGAGACTAGATGACAGTTGTCTTCAAAAGTACAAAGAAACAGTTAAAATATACCGCCTATAGTTTTGTTTTATTGATAACGTTCCCTGTGCACGCAGAAATCGCTCACGGTGTCCAGAGGTCTTGCAGATGAGTGTTGCTTGAGATTTGATCAATTTAATGACTGGATCCCGAGCAGGTGGTAATTGCCAACCATCCTCTCTATTGAAATTTGGATGTTTTTAAATCTCAATAGCCTCGCGGATCATTTTTGGAATGTAATGATCGGAAAAAAATCCGTTTAGTGTTTAATTTCAAAAAACAAAAAAAAATGACAATAAAATAAAAATATTATTTGTATATAAGGGGATGAATAATGGTCCAATACGCAAACCTAACCGATATGCAGAATAAATTTCACGACAATCGGTCGAGCCATTTCGGAGGAGTTTATTACAAACACCTTGACACGAGAATTTTATATATTCTTTTACTGTACATTCTAAAGTGCAAATTTTATACCATATGGAATAAAACATTTATATCATAACTGAGACAAATATGGAAATAGTTAGATTACTTAGCAGCCATTTATTGCGTTGACGCAACAAATTATTGTGTTTCAATATTTTTTACACTTATGCGGAACTTGAACATGACGTGGGATTAGTAATACACGACGTGTTTGGAAATAAGTAATTCTATTGGTCAAAAAATATGCAATGGACCAGATAAATGTTTAAATATCACGCGGTGTATATATTGTGGCTACACATTTGTATGTTTTTGTTTATAAATGGACAGTTCACTGGTTCACGCGTATCGCGGAGATTCTTTACAAATATCGAAATTATTGATAGACACAAGTGAATCTCGGACCCAGATCAAGTGTTTCTGTAGTACACAGATACATCTATGAAGAAAATGTTAGTTAGATTGCTGTACATAATAGACCAATATTGCAAATTACATAATGTGTTTCAACCCCTCCATTGTCTCTTACTACCAGTAATAGACAATGGAGGGGTTGAAACATGGTAGGTTTGTAAAAGTGACAAAAAAAGTATGAGGGACTGTAAGGGAGACTGAACTTGGTTAATAGTCATAGCTATTTGATCAATATTATTAGCGTTAAATTAAATTGTAACGTTGTGTGTAATAAGTATTGTTATTTTTAGATAATGTTCCAATTACAAAAAAAATATTTTATGTAATGTCTTACTGAGTTTATGAAATCACATTACGAAGCGCCTACCACTTAATTACGATACTATTTCACATGATCATTAAGACAAAATTATACACTCCAATTGTCAATTACCTATCTAACACACATATCACGTGAACCAACAAAAGAGACTTATATTTTTATTAAAAAAAAATACTGACAGCGATAATTTCACTCATGGCGCGTTAACGTGCACTACACTTTTAACTCCAAGGCTGTGGATCGCGTCAATATGCAGCACTTATGCTGCGATGGTCAAGATCACACTGCAGGCCATCTCGGCGACAATAACAGATAAATACTGACACGAGTGTTGTGCGCCATGACACCACTGTTTGTTTCTTTATGTTATGCTAATGTTCGGCTCTCACAGAACGTTTTTCCTTGATCGGCTATCGCTGTGAACCGGCCTCTTCGGAGCTTTATCACGAGGTTTACTATTCAGTATATAGCTGGTTGTCAGCAGATATGCTGCCTTAAGAACAATTGTATAGAAGTCTGATATACCGACTATATTGCTTTCTCCAGGTCACTCTCCAGGTTCTCCACGCCAATGTTGCCCACATTGGCGTGTGTCGTTATTAGTGTTGCCCAAATGCAAGAACAAGACGAGACTTAGCCAGTCTTGGTCTTGCGCCAATACACCTGGTCTTGGTCTTGGTCTTGGTCTTGCGCTCCCAGTCTTGGTCTTGGTCTTGCAGCAAGAGTCTTGCAAGTCTTGCAATTACCTATTAGTCTATTACTATTTATTAAAGTGTAACGTTATTGTTACATATCTCAATTTCTAATTAATAATATAATAATAATAAACATTAAATCAGAATTAAATCAGTTAAATTTCTTTTCATTTCATTCCATATAAGTAATCAATATTATAATATATACTTACTAGAATGAATTAATATGACATCTACTACCTATCCTTACCATTTTATCCTAATCATAATACTACTTGCGTGATCAGTATAATGTATTCATTTTCATTCTAAGCACTCTGAAACTTATTTATTCTTTGGAACACCTGTAGGTACTCTACTAGGAAATTATTTTGCATGAGTATACCTACGCCCTATGGCGGCAATCAAATAGTGTCAAATGTTATGATTTGGCGTGGCGGCAACGATTGTTTTAGATTTCAAAAGAAGCCGCCGGCGCGTGTATCATAACCATGTACTTCCGAAAAGCGGCAAATTTCTTTGAGAAGTAAGTACAAAACCTTTGATGCCGCATTATCAAAGTGCCGATGGTTAAAACATAACTATGCATGCACTCAGTTTGATTTTAATAGATATTTTTTTATTAAATTCAAATTCAAATTCAAATAATTTATTTTGCATAGGACACAATGGACACTTACAAATTGTCAACATATTAATAAAATTTTATACAATGCAAAGTAATATTCTTTACCACCAGTTCGGAACGCGACCACTATTCGCTATGTTTATGGTATTAGTCGTAATGCGCATAGGTCCAGTTTTTCATATTCTTTGATACAGTTTTTTGCGTCTCATAGAATTCCTAAGCGTACCTACCTATACACCGAACTGTTACACCTAACTACTCAGTGAAATAGCGCTAAGTCCTAGCTGCAAGACCCAAGAGTCTTGCAGGCTATGTCTTGTTCTTGCTCAAGTCTTGCACGGTCAGTCTTGGTCTTGGTCTTGCTAAAAATACGCGGTCTTGTTCTTGGTCTTGGTCTTGCAAAAACGCAAGAACAAGACCAAGACTGAATTTGGGCAACACTAGTCGTTATTATACTACTACTAAACCCATGTGTGACCCACTCTGCCGAATCGCACCTCCTTCAGCCATAAAATCCTTGATGAACTATCCACATCAGTACGGGGAGGGCTGGTGTGTTGCGTGTGGGACTCAGGTCCCCCTACCCACTACACATCCCCCGGTGTACCGTCCCGCGCTGACGGTCCCACGGGGACTGTATGTCCTTTATTATTTGTGGCTCCTTGTGGAGCACCTTCCTCTTGGAGCTCTACGACTCCCATGATGCCATGCCCGGTACACGTAGCATGGCACCGTTCGTCCCGGGGCCTACTCTCCTACAGGGTGAGGGATTGAACTGCGATTCACCTGCTATTTCTCTAGAATAGAAGAAGTTCGGTTAAGAGTTGCAGTGTTGACCAATGACCTAGTCATTTGTAGAGTTCGTGTTTGAACAGCTAAATCAATAGACGCCACGTGACCTACTTTGTCATTATCTACATGAAAGAGCATTGTTATCACTGCACTTACGTTGCACGACTATCCATACATTGCCTACCGATAAATTCTTTTGTGACGTTATCATGAGCTCGAGGACTGTCAGATTCGAATTTGGAATTACAAAGTTCTCTATTTATTTATGTTTCAAATGGCTTATTGGTTCGAGCGAGATAGGTCTAGTTTATCTCACTGAACACGTAGGACATCGCACGGCGTTTCATATCAAGTATTCATTCTTTTGTTCTTTATGTTGTTGTGCCCGTCTTGCACTAATTATGGTCGCCTAGTATGACTTTGTGCATTTATAAGTGCCGGAGTTCCTGAAGAAGGAGAAATATATGTGAGGTTTTGTCGTATACTAGTTGTTTAACACCCTTTATTTATTTGAAATCTTATACACAGTGTATTAAAATCTCTATAACCACAACGAAAGGATAGATAGTACTACTGATAAAGATACTACATGTTTTTTTTTTGCAAAATATAACAAACGCAACTTATGAACTCAAGAAACAGTATTGAACTTAGGTTACTAAGCTTATATAGGTTTCTTTTCTAAATAATAAATAAATATCCTTGGACATTTCACACAACGCCATCTCGTCCCAAGCTAAGCAACTTAATGCTTGTGTTACGGTAACGAGATGGATGATAAACTACTTATATACATTTTTTTTGTAAATACATACATAATTATAGATAGAAAACACCCAGACCCGGAACAAATACTTGTAGGTCTTACAAATATTTCTTCCGTGCGGGAATCGAACCTCATGAACAAAGAACGGGTTTAGATAAACGTCAATACCTCCGTCAGACATCATCTGCTATTAGGTACATACTACTCGGCCCACACATGACCCACTGCTGTGTCGGGCCTCCTGCAGTAATACGCACGGTAATTAGCCTACTGTGCCACCCTGACCAGTTTCGTTTCAAGTTATCCCACTCTTGCGGCTAGTGTTTCGGCCTTGTCATTTCCTTTTGTCGGCACTTACGACACCCTGAGGGTGGAATGGGTTGGTGACACTATGTATTCTAAATCCGTCACAACATAAAAAGTATACATGGTGTAACGAAATCCCTATATCATAGCGGATAACCGTTCGACTTGGAGAAGTACCTTACAGAAATATTGGCTAACTAGCGACCCGACCCGGCTTCGCACGGATGCAATAATGCATGTATTATAAATATAAACCTTCCTCTTGAATCACTCTATCTATTAAAAAAAAACCGCTTCGAAATCCGTTGCGTAGTTTTAAAGGTTTATGCATACATAGGGACGGACAGACGACAGCGACTTTGTTTTAGACTATGTAGTGATTACCCTCCATGTAATGGGAGTAAGCCCGACTCAGCAGTGGGTAAGGGGGGAATAGTAGTAGCAACAAGTGTATACTTGCTTTTGTGTTTCGAAATTTACGGAAGTTTGTTGCAGTAATGTAGGTGACAGACATCTCATTCATAATCCTGTGTTGAAGGTTTGTTTGCGTTCTGATAATACGTTATATACATTGGGATGTAAAGAAGCGCGTGGCGCAAGCAGTTACTGTCTTTGTTTGAAAAATAAACGTGTATGTCTGTTCCATTTAAGGTCTTACCTTTACAGGTGCGATATCTTGCTAGTTATGGAATTGTCTTTTAGATAAACATACACTTCTTGTCGTATCCGTGTTTTCAGTTTATAGACTCAAATCGACATTTTTTATCGGAATAAATTCTCTAAATTCGGAATAAAGAAAAATTAATGTGATATCGTCATATCTACAGTCACACCTTTCATACATAATTCCTCATTCTTACAATCCATCCACCTCTTTTGATCTCCCACAACCCGCGCGCTCACACACATTCATGCTGAAACTACCAACGGAATCGGAATGCTGCTCTACAGAAAAGAGCCGGCACGAAATTGTGTAGTTGCTTTTTTCAAATAATTGGTCTCGCTTACAATTCGAGGGGAATTAGCATACCTGTGCCACGCTGGCCAGACGGGTTGGCACTAGGTTTCATATTAGGTTTTCCTCTTCTTGCGGCTAGGTTTTCGGCTTTGTCATTTCCTTTTGTCAGCGATTACGACACCTTCAGGATAGAATGGGGTGGTGGCACTATGTATTGAAAATCACTGTATAACAGTACAAACATTCGTATTTAAGGTGGATGCTCCAGGGTAGCCCGCGAAATTCAAATTTTCTTACGTTTTTACAATTTGCACGGCAGTGCTAGGTTGTATGATGATGAACATTTGATTAGCGGCTGTAAGACGTATGTAGTTACAGAGTTATAATCATCAAACTCATCAATACAACCCTCCAAGCTCATAAAGGTGCAAGAATGACTTTGAACTTGAAAAAGTTTTTCTTGCACCTTTATGAGCTTGGAGGGTTGTATTGATGATTATAATTCTATAACTACATACGTCTTACAGCGGCGAATAACATTTTAATCAACATACAACTACGTTTTTTGCTATTTGCACTGACCTGCAAATAGCAAAAAACGTAAGAAAATTTGAATTTCGCGGGCTTCCCTGGAACATTCACCTTAAGTAAATTCCACTTCATCATCATTTTAACCTTCTCTAAATTCATGGAGGGAAATTAGCCTAGGGTGTCTCATTGCGCACCAATTCTCGAAATAATAATAATAACAGTTTAAGCATGTGACCTCATTTCTTTAAAACAAACGATAGTTAAATTACTTGAATTACTTATACGTCCTTACTCGTTGTTTCCGGTGATTATGTCATGAATAATATATGTATAAGGTGCACGACTATAGATGCCAAAAATGTGAGTCACACTTTCCTAAGACCGGTTTCCTTATGTATTAAAAACTCGTCTCGAACCGTCATCATCCACCACAGTTCATGTGCATTGCACTGTGTCCGACTGTGACGAATTTAGAACGCACTATGTCACCAACCCACACACTATCGTATTAAATGTGTCGTAAAATATTACTAAAGGAAAGCAAGAGAAGGACTGAAATCTTGATAGAAACGCTTTGTTTTTAGTTTCCCAGGGAAAATTCTTGAAGCAAACAGACTTGATTCAAACCCTGTGCCAACCCGTCTTGCCTGCGTGGCACATTAGGCAAAATTTCCCTCCATAAATTTGGAGGAGGCTCGATCCGGTAGCTAGCCATTTATGGGCTGTAACGATGACTTATACTGATAGTTTAATGAAATATATAGTAAAACATAATATTATATTAAAACCCCACCGTTCCTTTTTATACTGGTGGCCGATAACCGGCCTCAGTGGGGTAATATCCCAAAACCTTTATTTTTTGCTCTAGGAAGATGTTCTGAAATGATGTTGTTATTCTGGTTTCAATTAATGTAAAGTATTTATTTTATTTAGAACGGAGAATGGCACGGCTCCGGCCGGGGCGCGAATGTAGCAGGCACAGCGAGGAGGAAACAGAGCTTCCCAGCGCGTGCGCAGCCGATTGCGCCACATGAACCACCGGCCAACGCGCAGTGGCAGCCTGTCTCAGAGAACGTAAGTATATTTTTATTACATTACTAGCTGTCCCGGCAAACGTTGTTTTGCCAAATAATTAACCATCCCCCGCGCAACCACACGAATCTAAAACTGTGACACGAGAATTTTATATATTAGATGAGTCATTTAGAGGCTAAGTGTCACGTTCTGGCATATATTAGGAGCATCGGCTGGGTTAGTGAGAAACTGGGGTGCAACAACCAATTAAAATAAAAACTCCGACATAACCCGGCCCAGCGTCCGCGGCAAAAAGATACATCGGACGTGGTAACGGATGGAGGAGTCCTTAAAATTTCTGCCGCAATGTAGACCGGCTTCGCCCGGATGCAATTGTGCATGTACTATACATATAAACCTTCCTCTTGAAACACTCTACCTATTAAAAAAACCCGCATCAAAATCCGTTGCGTAGTTTTAAAGATTTCAGCATACATAGGGACGGGCAGACGACAGCGACTTTGTTTTATATTAAGTAGTGAGTAGTGATGCTAATTACGAAAGTTAAACGATCGTTCGTTATCATTTTTATTTACTTTAAATGAACGATACAATCTTAACTCTAAGTACAAAGGAGTTCAAAAACTTCTGTAAACGAACAATAATTTAAAAAAAGCAACTACAGAGTTTCTTGCCGGCTCTTCTCTGTAGAGCAGCCTTCCGAACCGGTGGGAGTTTCGGCATGAATGTGAGTGAACATATAGGGATTGTGAGCGATCAGGGGAGATGGAGGGATTGCAGGAATGAGGAGTTGTGTGTGAAAGGTGTGAATGTAGGTATGACGACTGATAGGTGTGTGTGGAGACTACCACCTAGTGTGGGACAGGGGCTGTAAGATGATAATGGTGTTTGTAAATATGACGATTTATAAGAGTTTTGTGATGAAACCTACGTAAATAAAGTTCCTTTTGAGTTTGAGTTCTCTTTTTTGTGAACACACATTAAACAAGACCAACCACTACATTCATTTTGATAGAACTCAAATCCTTGCCAAAGAAAATCATTACATTCCAAGAAAGATCCGCGAGGCTATTGAGATTAAAACAACATCAAAATTTTAAATTGATCAAATCTCAAGCTCAACACTCATCTGCAAGACCTCTGGGCGCGCCGTGAACGATTTCTCCGTACAGAGGGAATGTTATCAATAAAACAAAATTATAGGCGGTAGATTTAATTGTTTCTTTGTACTTTTGACGACAACTGTCATCTTGACTCTCCCGCGATCACGACTGCTGCAAAGCTTTCGTAACGTAGGGAATTAAATAATGTAATATACTCGCGATATATCTGTTGAAGTGTTTAATTTCAATGTTGTCTTTGCTATGTTCAGCAAGAGCCACTAGAAACATCGCCGGGGGGAGGTAGTGGGACGAGAGGCGGTGCGCGTGTTGAACTATCGTGTAGCAACTGCGGTACCCACACAACGACAATATGGCGACGCGATGCGCGGGGCGAGATGGTTTGCAATGCTTGTGGCCTCTACTTCAAACTTCACGGTGTTCCACGACCCACTGCGATGCGCCGGGACACGATACACACGAGACGCCGCCGGCCGCGACACGATGCTAAACACACCAAGACCAGTGAGCTACTTTCTAATATTCAACCTTTATTTTCTTCCCAATGTCAATTTATATGGAGCGATTGTAATCGAGTAAGACCACTATTACTCACCCCATAAATGACCCGCTGTTGACTCGGGTCTCCTCCAACTACATGGAGGGTATTTAACCTACTGTGCCACGCTGGCCAGTCGGGTTGGGACAGGGTTTCGTATCAAGTTTGGCTTATCTTGCAGTTAGGGTTTCGGTCTTGTCATTTCCTTCTGTTGGCTCTAACGACACCCTCAGGATGGAATGGGGTGGTGACACTATGTTTTCTAAATTCGTCACCACACGAACGTTGGACCACTGGTAGTGTCAAATGATTACCAGCATCAGACCATTATCAAATTTCACATCAGTTTCAGTATTGGTTTTAAAAAATTAGGGAGTCAAACTTATGTTTGAGGGAAAACTCGCCCAAGTGTGTCAACAATTGGCTTTACTTAATAAAAAAATAAACAATCAAATAAGTGTCAATCAATGACTTAGACACGACTTACCGAATAACACATAGATTAGATATGGTGTGATATTTTTTTTAAACGAGAGTATTAAAAAAATACCTGGCTTTGACTTTGATGAAGAAAAAGTACACATGTGTCGATTTCCCAGAATCGCGTCGGAGCGGGGTCGGAGGTGGTGGAGGGGGCGCGGCCCCAGTGTCCGAGGTGACGGAGAGTGGACAAGCAGTGGCCTCAGCCGCGGGAGGGGAAGGGGCGGAGGAGGCGGTTCTTGCAGCACTGAGGCGGCAGTTGCAGCCACACCTGTTGGCCGCACTGCATGCGCATAACACGCGTACTCACAGACACCATCGTCCGCAGGTAACGGATCAACACGTGTAATGAAAGCAAATTGAATATTTGACCGACTTTCTAAAAAGGAGGTTCTCGATTCGATTTCGCCGATTAATCGAAGACGCCTGAACCGATTTTAAAATTCCATTTAAAGTATTCGTAAAGTATCCTATGGTATGCAGAGCACCATCATACCTACCGTACTTATAAGGAGTGACAGACAGTTGGAACAGCTCCGAATAAATTTAACTTCATAATTGTATATTTCTCCCTCTACTCTACTCAGCCCATACATGACCCACTGCTGAGTCGGGCCTCCTCCAATTACATGGAGGGTCATTAGCCTACTGTGCCACGCTGACCAGACGGGTTGGCACAGGGTTTCGTATCAAGATTTCCTTCTCTTGCGGCTATGATTTCGGCCTTGTCATTTCCTTTTGTCGACTTTTACGACACCCTTAGGATGGAATGGGGTGGTGACACAATGTATTCTAAAGCTGACACCACACGCATTGTACATTTGGCGCAGTGGGTGAGCGATCGACTGCTGCGCAGCATGTCGCGGGTTCGATTCCCGCACGGAAGAAATATTTGTACGACCTAAAAGTATTTGTTCCGGGTCTGGGGGTTTTCTATCTATAATATGTATGTATTTACAAAAAAAAACCATGTATATAAGTAGTTTATCATCCATCTCGTTACCATAACACAAGCATTAATTTGCTTAGCTTGGGACAAGATGGCCTTGTGTGAAATGTCCAAGGATATATAAATTTATAAAACATTAATCTTCATGGGTGTTCGCCGCAGGTCGGCCTGAACGCGCCAGAGTACGACGAGGCGCCGCTTAACCTGGTGGCCAACCACGTGGCCGCCGAGGAGACGCACTGACTGCTCCCCCTTCCCCTCAAACTTTAACCTCCCGCACTGTGATACACACCATGACCCCGACTCCCCCAACTAACAAATCTACTGCTCGTACAGGCCTTATTTATTGTGTATTAGAGTCCAAAATGCATTGCACGTGACCTTAATTATAAAGTCCTATATTTCACGATGACGTCTATTATATTTTGATTTAACTGTTAACATTTTTAAATTAAAAAAATTATAATTCGGATATACTCAAAGAAGAAAATATTTTGTTGATGTTTAGTTTATGTGCTATAATTATCTCAAAACCATATAAATATTCCTTTAGATTCCGTTAACTTGAACTGTTAACTTGAAAAGACGTCTTAGTGCAATCCTTCTAAATAAAACACTTTCTTCCCATCCGATAATTTCAAAATCAGCGAGAAATCAAAAGAAATGCAATTTATGAATTCTTTATGTTACATAGTAATAAATATCTGTTATAGTGATAGTTGAGGCCAGTGTAATAGGACAATAGTGGAAGATATGATTAAAAGAATCTCTCATTCCTTCAACGGTCGTTAACTTTTTAATATTCGCGAGATATGAATAAGGTTTATACGGTGATTCCACCGAAAACTTTAGTTAAAAGTGAGTGTAATAAAATAAAATAGTTTCTCATATGTAATGTCTAATATGGAATTTTAAAACAATATCAAGCAAATTCTGTATTATTATTGTCAATTTTTTTTTTTCAACCTAATCATAAAGTAGTATCGCACTCAATAAGTTTTTAAGAAAAACACATTTGGATTCTATTGTTTTTTTTTTCACTTTGTAAAGTAACGACCGTTGATACTCAGAATTACAATCAAACGTTTCACCTAGGTTAGGTCACAATCAACTCGATTTAATTCCATTCGAATGAGACAACGCGAATCGATACAAGATCGCTTGTTTTTTTTAAATAACGTTTTACACCGAAATAGTATTGATGTCAGACGCAGGGCATTATGCGTTATGTTTAGTCGGGCGCGGGTAGCGATCCAAGTTGATTATCTTAGTGCCTATTTTTAATGTTTATAACGAGTACCGCGTTGTGTATTATTGGGAAAGTGGTACTTTCCGTGTGTACATATTTTCCTGACATGTGATATGTATGATTGGTGGTCATGCATGAGTTAGTATCGTGCAATTTGCGGTGTGGCGTGCTCACGTTGTTATTGAATTGATAGACGTCGTAATTTATTGGAACGCATAGTTTAAAAAAATAAACTATTCTTCGCTCTGATTTTGATTTTGGCGCCATGAGATTTAATCTAAATGCCGCCCTGTTAAGTACCTTCACTTGCGACTCAAGTGTGTACACACTAGCTTGTGTACCCTTAGTGGGGTATTACATGCCTAGACGTCAGGTAATTAAAGTTCAATTTTAAATCTACGATTCCAATCCGTTTTTCCAGTTTATACTGCGAGTTGAAAATGTTTTTTTAATGTTCTACTCTTACAACCGACAAGGTGACTGGTTGATATGAAGCTCCTATAGAGTATTAAATAGACCTACTAATAGATAGTTAATTTTTGTATTCGTCCAAAAACTTTAGTATCCATTTCTTTTGAATGTCACAAACGATGCGTTCTTTATTTATTACGGTGTCTGTCTGAATTCAATATCGCCACAATATAGTGTCTGCGAAATTCCGGTCGCACGAACGGACTCTCAGTGTTTGGATTGGTATTTAGAAATCTCAAAAGATAATGACACTATGATATTATCGGTTTTTAATTATAGTAAGCCTTGCCTTAAATGCTCTCTTGATGTTCATCAAATTATAATGTACGGTTACCTTACGCAGGAAGCAAGTATTCGTTTAGTGTTTAGGTAGTATTGTAAATTTTATTTTTACTTAGTAGTTTAGTTGTCAAGTTGAATTCGTTAAATTGTAAGTGTCTAATTTATTTCCCGTTTCGGTCAGTATTTAAATGTAAGTATTTTTTTTTATTCTGTCTAGTAGTATATTCTATTTAAGTAACGTAACGTGAAGCAATAATTAACGGAGGATATGTTCTGATATTGAATCTCGAGATTTGTAATATTAACAGTGTGACCAGTTTGAAATTAGTACCTAAATTTATTGGAAATCAGTCTCAAATATATATTTTATTTACTTAAACCATACTAACGTGGTGATGCCTTTACCCATAGTAATAATGAACCCATGTAAGTTTTTGGCATTATTTAAAATAGTTTTAATTACGTACGTGATAAGATGAAAGATTTATTTTAGTATTAACTTTGTGAATCCATATTTATCGGGCATTGTGGTCGTTCGAATAGAGCGCGTAACAGAACGTTTATATGCTGTGGCATTATTTGGATGTGTTAAATTTTACCGTTCTCACCTCATTTTGGTCAGTGTGATGTTTATTTGAAGCATATGCATTTACGTATGTGCGGTCAGGATCAAATTGGTATTGGCTGCTAGAATGTTAAATCCTATCAGACCATGTTAAAACATAGAAATATCTTCTATTAATTTTGAATTTGCCGGCAGTACCCCCTTACTTACTTAAAGACCTACCAAAGTTACTTAAACCAATTATGTATAATCAAATGTTTACGATTCGGTATCCTTAACCTTCAAGGTACGGACATGCGCCATACATTTGTGCGGAAGGATGGTCATGAGATTTGTATCGTAATCACACGATATTATAGAAAATATTGACGTTTGATCAGTGAACAGTTGCAAAAACTGCAAATCGGTATCCGCAACACTAAAGTGTATGGGATTAGATTTAAGTCACGTTACTTAGCGTTTTGAAATGTCATCCCATACATTTTAGCGATGCGGACAGCGCGGTTTGCGTTTTGCCCCTGATTGTTAAGTTTCTCGTAGTTTTTAGTTGCGGATACCGAAGCGTGAGCGTCTGAATACGCCATCGTACGTCAGCCAATATGACTTCGATAGTGACCGCGCAATGAAATGGGCATGTTGTTGCTTCCAATTCGACTTATCGTTTGCTGTGAACTCTGTCACCGTCCTTTACTTGACGTCTCTACTTAATTTAGTATTAGTTTATTGTCGAAACCCCCACGGGCCAGTAAAATACAGCTGTCTATGAGACATTGTGATAATACTTAGCTAGGCGACGCTCGGCCGGAGCGAGCGAGAGTCTGCTTACGCGTGATTATGTTGCAGCTAAGGGAACGTTTCTTGGGCCAAGACCAAAGACAAAAATATTTTTGTTCAATATCTTGGTTTCGTTTAATGTTTTATATGTTCGGTGTTAAAGTTCTCAGTCAGCTATAAACTAAGAAATCGTATGTGTCGCAGTGTGATACAGTCTCTTTCGATCTCCTTGTAAATAGCCGTAAAAAAAGAAATAATGGACACCGCATTTACCATTATAGTATATTATATCGGGATGTTGTCTTAAAATATACTAAGTACAATTATAAAGTCATTATCATCAATTTATCATACATTTAATTCACCGGGACAGTTATTTAGGTATAATAGAAGGATCTACTTTAAGAATAGTTCAGTACTTGCACATAATTTTGCCTTGGTCTTGGCTCAACCGTGACTTCCCAAACCTTTAAACGCTAACGTCAAGCTTATCGTATTTAAAAAAGCTTTAAAATTGAGATTATTTATTCATTATTATTTGGATCACCGCACAGGTGGCGGTGTAGCGTGTACTGTTTAGTAATGCATACTATTTATACTTCGGCGTAGCTTTCTACCTTGACAATAAAGTTCCATTTTTTTCAAATGGAACTGTACATTAGGGATACGTAAATTTAAAAAACTATTCGCTCTCTACCAGTTTAAAGCTCTCTTTGGGATTATATTGAAATTAATGTATAGATCGGTCCTTATTTTTAGACAAAGTTTTTTTTTTTACTAATTTGTAATTATAAAAAATGTAACTTGTAATTCGAAATTCGATTTTATTTACGCGTTAAAATGAAGTACGTGCGCAGAAAGTAATTTAAAAAATACCATTTACAGTAATAAATGTAATTTTACTCATCAGTACCTAAATGAACATGTGTATTTTATTAGCATACGTTTTGTCCATGTATGCTGTAGTAGACTTAAAAGTACTTCGTCTCAAACGCATAGCAGTTTTTGTCCAATAGTACTGCTGCTTGCAGTAGTGACACAGTATTATTTTATTGAAATCTATTCTGTACAGTTGTTAGTTTAATTGTTTTATTCGCTATAGTTTTTACTGCAATTTGCCTTCCGAATTTTGTATTTATTTCGTGTTCCTCGATTACCATTATATTTATATGTATACTGCCAAGATTTCATCTTTTTCTCCAACATTGGCAATCAGCCTGTCGTCCGATCTTCCAAATGGGTTATTTATTATAATTTAGGTTAATTACCTGATTGTAAAGGTAAAAATTGAACAAATCATTGTATATCGCGTTTAGTTACTAACAAACCGGTTGTGTTGTGTGTGCTTACGCCTAACAAGCATGTGTTTGTCATTGTGTTTTATTGCGTCCAAAATAGGCGAGATATGTGGATGGTTTTGCGGTAACCATAGATTCGGTGTGAAATACATTTTTTATTTTCAAAAATGCTTATATAAAATGTAAGCGTTCTTTTTTTGAACACGTACCACGAACCATGCCGGCTCACTTCAGACGTCAGTTACCGAAAAACGAACTTAAGGCTGTCTCACACATGGCACATTTTTCAACGAAGTTATAGGGTTGGCCGCCAACAGACGTTTTACAAATGTAAACTATATTGTCAGCCTAAAGACCGTTTCGTGGCCAGGTTGTGAAGTGAGGCGGCGGCGGGCAAGTGAAAGGACGCTTGATCCAATTGTACTCAACTCCCAGTTTGAACTACTCATGTAGTGATTCTTCGAACCTGTGGTCACCGCCCTGTTCTTCCCTATCATAATTTATGCTGGAATATCGGCTTTATTATCATCCAGTCATTTCAATTCGTTACTACACTCGAAGACTAAAGACTGACAATCCCATTGCGTCTTCTGTTTTAATATAACATGTTATCCTATCATCGTATATTTCACTCGTATTACATTTGAAAAGTATTTTAATTCAATTGTGATAATATTTTGTTTGAGATGTAGATGTATGTATCCGAAAAGCAATAACATGTGATAATTGGTGATGAACATTGTACTGTATGTGAACTGAACAGATATATTTGAATAATAAAGAATGAATATTGTCAATTATAATGTTGGGTAACACGGCGACGAACGGTTGCGTTCACAGTCGATAGACAATTCGGATAAGTTTAACATATACGTATTAAAATTGTTTGCTCATAGGTTGGTGTTGTGATGAGATGAAATTGAAAGCAATATTAGTGATAACCCGTAACTATTTACTGTGGAATGCGAGTTCGACTGTCAACGTCATAATCTCGCTAGACTCTTTTCAACTTACTTCATTGTAGCTTTAGGCAGAATTATAATTATATCATATTATGTACATCTGATATTATGTTCCGTTGAAAGATGTATCTTAGTACGATCTAAACAATATTTTCTAAAACATAGAAAGCTTATTGGACCATTGTTGTTTGTAAAATAAAGTAAATTTAGCGTGCTATAAAGTTTGTTAACCACGTGCGAGTGTTTTCAAACAGTGAATAAATATTTGATTCTAGTTTTAGGGTACTGATTGACCCACACAGGACTCCTAGGCATTTTCCATTCATGTATGTCACTCCACTGTTTACTACTGAAAAATTAAAAGTAAATTATATAAAACATCTCACCTCTCATTTATAGAAGTATTATATCAATATCACTGATGTAATCCTATAATATTGGCATTTTAATTTTGCAGTACCACACTGCTTTGTCGTGTCCCTTATACTCGATCAGTTGGCCTATTATGCCTCAGGCAAAATAATTGACTGGCGCCGAAAAAGTATCTCATTGGTTGCATTCTAGCTGTGGTTAAAAAACTTCATAATACGTACTGCTGTATATTATATTGTAAGTTTCAGCATTAACGTGGTCGCACATTTGTAAGCGCCAAATGAAAGGAATTTCGAAACAACGCGTTAAATAGCCCGAATAGTGTGCCGCCTTCTTGACTTCTATTTGTTCGGCGCGTACAACTGTGCGAACACTATAAATTATCCGTTTGAGATTGTTTAGCGGACACGTGGCCGGAATACTCATTGAAAACATTAGATATTGTTGTATAGATGATAAATAATGTGACTTACGCAGGGATGGATACTTAAATTATTAAAGTTTTAACTGATATATTGGCTATGTAGTGAGTAGAATATTTTTTTACAAATAAATTATAGCAGCTAGTTAATGTGTTTTCATTCATGTCCTTTTTGTTTATTAGTCGAACTAAATATATCAACAGACTATATATGGAATTCCGTTACTTCCATATCTTTTTTTTAATTGAATTAAGTAGGTAATTACGAAATTTTATATAGTGTTATTTTTATTAAACCTCAACGTTTCAGACACTGCAGTTTGCCCGTCAAATCTCAATAAGGGGCTGTCCATTAATCACGTGAGGTTCGAAGGGGGGTGGGGTTCGACAAAAATCACTAAATATAGCAAGGGGGGAGGGGGTCATAGTAAGATATGACGTGTGTTTATTTTTTCGTCAAACGCGGCAATTTGCAAGGATGGTGCAACACTAAAACATCATTATATTATTGCTAAAACAATCTAAAAGGAGTATTATATGAACAATGTAAAAAAGATCAAGCACCTTAAACGTTTTATTTGATAATCTATCATGTAACAGTGACAATAGGTCGTTTTATCGCTTGTCGCGTTCTGCGACGTTTGTCTTTTGTTCGCTTCGCTGTCGTGGCTTCGCGGAATAGCTGCTCATTCTCGGTCGCTTCTACTTCGCGTCGCATCCAGTGCAGAGCGTGGACGTTGTACCCGACCATATCCTGGAAGGGGAATTAAATAATCCATCGTCATCACGCCAGAACCTTAACCATCTAGGCGCCCGTAAGCAGTTGGCGTCCTTTTATGTCCTGTCCCTGTTAAGGGCTGTCCATGATTCACGTGAGGTTCGAAAGGGGAGGGGGAGGTGTTCGGCAAAAATCACGAAATATCACAAGGAGTTATAGTAAGTTATCACGTGTATTTTTTTTGTTATTGTGATTTCTAAATCGAGAAACAGCGAGTGGTATCAAGTAACCTTTGAGTGTAAGATTTTTTTGTAGGTACTAAAAAATACACGTGATTTAAATGGGGGACTGGGGGGTAGTCTTAAACCTCACCACGTATCACCAAGGGGGACGGAGGGGTTAAAAAATGTTAAAAAACATCACGTGATTAATGGACAGCCCCTTAGTAAAGGATGCTAGCCGAGATAGATCTTGTAGCGCCCCTGATGGCCTAATGCTCTGTGTTGCCCCGCCCTAAACTCGTTGGTGATCATACCATAAATTACCCCGCTGCTTATGATAACCTCTTCCAATTGGATGGTGGGAAATAAGACCACTGAGCCAGGCGACTTGTCGTACATTGCCCAAGCGGGTTGTCGCAGCAAACCTTATTTTCACACCTCAGATATCTAGTTTCTTTAGTCAACTAGTACATTTATTTGATCGATGATTTAATTTTATTGTCTTGTTGGGTCTCTGTGGTACTGATTGTACTAATTGCTAGAACTAATTTAATTGTAAGCACTTATACAGGGTGACTGGTAATAGTTTGACATACTGAATGAGGGTAGATAAAATAATCAAAATACGATTCTGCTAGCACATACCTATCTAAAAATTGATTTTGATCTAATTATCCTTTAAAAATATTTATGTGCGGATAACCACGCATCGATATCGAAGCTCTGAGCATTAATCAATAATCTTTTTCTTAAATTGTTATGGGTTACATAATAATCTGTGTGGATTTAGAGAAGAATAATAGATATAACATACCGCCCTGAGGGTGTCGTATGTGGCGACTAAAGAAACGCAAGAGGCAGTTCACCTAGCCACACTATAAGGAAACCTGGATACATACCCTGTGCCATCCCGTCTTGCCGGCGTGGACATTAGGTTAATTTTCCACAAATTTATGGGATAATACAATACACCACTGCATAATACAATATTTAAGTATATCTTATAATAACAGTCACAATGAAGATATTGTTTCGAAATACTTACCCGCAACTCATTGAGCTTCAAGTTGGCTTTGGCCTGTATCTGAATCATATGTTTGAGAAGCGCCTGGTTGGCCACTAGTGGCGCATGGTGTATCTTCAGCAGGAAGATCGCGAGGCGGCAAAACAACTCCGTGTGGTCCCCACGCTCCAGCAGTTTAGGGAGCATCTTCACGACATCGCACGCTATGCTGAACGGTATCAGCAGGAGCGCTTCTTCTAAGTCACTGCAATATAAAACAAATTACATTGGAAAAGAAAGCCTAAGGCTTTAAGCATTAAGTCCGCCTTAGCATAAACTAAAATATAAATAAACTAGATGACCCGGCAAACTAGTTTTTTTTTTTCAAAATTGTTTTCCCGGTTAATTAAATAGTGGTTGATCATAGAGGGGCGAAAATTTAGGGTTATTTGTATGCTGTAGCATCAAAAAATAAAAACTTTTTTTTGTCTAAAAAATTAATACATGTGGTGGACCACCCGTAAAATTTAGGGGGATGAAAAATATCCGATTCGCAGACCTAACCGATATGCACATACAATTTCACGAAAATCGGTCGAGCCATTTCGGAGGAATTTAACAACAAATACTGTGACACGAGAATTTTATATATAAGATAGATATTAAAACTGAGTTTGTTTCTCGATGTGTACAATAAAATGTTGTGTCAACTACGGAGTCTAGCCTCCTTCCTTCAATTTATTGGGCAAATATTGACCCCAAACAAAAGCTTTCAATTGTCTGGATATGTAGAGTAGCTGGTCTTGATGATACTGCGGCATCCATCTCTTCGAGCTTGATGCTCCCAGGATGGTAAGCCTACTTCTTCTACAAAATATCTAGTGACAAATACACAAACCCTTACCTGGACCGTATCTTCTTGACAATCTCAACAAAAAAGTCTTCTGTGGTCGTGCAGTTGTACGCAGCCATCAACAGTGGAGGTTGCACGTACTGACCTCTCGCTTCGGCCAACTCGCGTTTGTACTCCGCACCCACCGACAGACATTCCATGATGGAATCAGCCTGTATAAATTACACAATTCGTGTCATTCAACTATCTATCAGCCTTCGAATACGACGTGATAGTGGTCACCGCAGCTGTGCAATTACCATTGTAGGTGTAAATTGTTTAAATTATAATGTTTTGTCCAACAGATAAAACATAATTAAAACTTTATTGTACCACTAGCTGCTCCCTGCTGTGTCATATATATGTCTATCTAAGTCTAAGTATATAACCTTCCTCGATAAACGGACTATTCAACACTGAATTTTTTGAAATCGGACCAGTAGTTCCTGAGATTAGCACGTTCAAACAAACAAACTCTGCAGCTTTATAATATTAGTATAGATTACATAACTATACATGTACGACTTAACGGTTAATCAAGGTAACTTTGACTCATAATCATCTTTAGTCCACTGCTGGACATAGGCCTCCCCTAAAGAGCGCCATACTACCGTCTTCTACTTGACACAACCACCCATCTTTCGCATATCGTCGCTCCATCTAGCAAAGTGTCCCTACACTACGCTTGCCGATCGCGGTCTCCACTCAGAGCTCGTCTACTCCAGCGGTTGTCGGTTGACCACTACAGTTTGCTAATAATCTGGGCTATATCGATTAATTTCAATCTAACTTAAATATTTGATTTACTTTAACAGAAAAAGATCATTTAGTGTAACAACCTTTACACAAAATTTTAGCAACCTGAATTCCGCATAATTTAAGCACAAATGAGAAATACCAACGTCATGAAATTACGCATGGAAACGCAGGGTACGAAGATCCTATTTTGTGCCAAAGTTGCGTACCACCTTACTTGGCTGCAAGGTCACCTTTAATAATATTATGCCCAAAATAATTTGTACTTACAGATTTTTCTGCACCAATCGTTTTCTTTGTAGGCATAATCAGCCCTGGTAGACCGGGCACTGGAGCCTGTGAAGTAAATTACATTATTTCAGTAAAATACAAAACTCAAACGAGTCTTTCCGTATTCTCTATATACTCTACAGCCGTTAGAAATCATCCGATTTATTGATTGCAATAAAAATGGATGAATATAGCCATCAGTCCGAAATTAAGGCGTATTACTAGCAGTCTTTGACAGCGATACAAGAGTCGAACACTCCTGAATAACAAAGTTACCAGCGATATTGTATTAACATTGAACTATAGGTGTAATTCCTATGGCCCACCATATTCAGTTTTTATAATTATCTTTGAAAATGTTTTAGGTCCTGCGAGCCGGATTGAAATAATTTTGAAATCAATGTTCCAGTTACATCTTAAACAACTTGAGTGGGACTATCGGTAATCACAATGGCTAGAAGAACAGCTATCAGTTTTCACACTATTGACTTCGTGTATCGATTATTGATTATAATTTAATCCTCTTTGATAGTTTTCTGAATGATATTGCAGGTCCTTCGAGTCACTTGGTGTTTATATTGATCCAATTACGCATGGACTTTCTGCAGATAAGCTTCTATGTTTGCATCACACAGGTGTTTATTAAAGTGGAAGTTTAAAGTTTAAGTACCACCACCCCATTCCATCCTGAGGGTGTCGCAAGAGTCGACAAAAGGAAAAGACAAGGCCGATAAAATAACCTAGCCGCAAGATAAGGAAAACTTGAAACGCCATGTGCCAACCCCAGACGGGTTCAGCCAGCGTCCCATCATAGGGAGGATATTTACCCTCCCTATGATGGGAGGGGGCCCGACTCAGCAGTGGGTCTTTTGCGGGCTGAACACTAGTAGTATCCATGTATTATACTAATGAACTTATTAAAAAAATGTTTTTTTTTAATACGCACATGTTGTTCTCCGGTAGCTAAGCCCTCTTCTTCCTCGTCCTTGTCGCCTAAAACGATTGGCTCTTCAGTCCTCGAGTAGAGCCGCAGTGCTCTGTCGGAGCCGCAAGATGCCGCGTGCAGTCCCCCTGCGCCTACAACCACGCCCCAACACTCGCCTGCGTGACCCTGATGCAAAAAAATATTATACAGGGTGGCAGAGGTAGCCGGAATCGTAACTATGAAAAACTAGCGACCTGCCCCGGCTTCGCACGCGTGCATTGATGAACATCTAAATTTATCAGTGTTTCTCTACAATATTATGCATGTAATATACATATAAACCTTCCACTTGAAACACTATCTATTAGAAAAAACCACTCCAAAATCCGTTCAATAGTTTTAAAGATTTAAGCATACATAGGGACGGACAGACGACAGCGACTTTGTTTTATAATATGTAGTGATAGTTATATCGGAAAATAACATGTAAAATCTTCGTATCAGTACCGTGGTCTAGTTTTTTCTATATGCATATATCAAAGTTTATTTAGAAAATAGTTGTTTACACGAACCGATACTTTATTATAATTGTACTAGCTGACCCGGCGAACTTTGTTTCGCCTTAAAGGCAATAAATGAGCAGATTGTTTATTTTATTAACTTCAATTTTTATCAGGATAAATATAAATAAAACATATAGGATTTTAATTATACTTTATTGGCCATCTATTTTAGCAACTGCACTTTTCGACAGTTCGACAGAGCACTTTTTGTGACAGACGACATTTTTCGGTTTATTATCAGGCGCATGAACAAATAACGCAGATGGTCTTCTGACCCGGAACATGCCACATATAATTTATCTTGGGAAATACATGAATTTTCTAGATTTAGGCCACAAACTTTCCAGGATTGGCCCTGTGATTTATTAATGGTCACGGCGAATGCACGACGGATCGGAAATCATTAAAACTAAAACGGTATATCAGTTGGTATCGTTGGGATCCTCCGATGAGAATTTCCTCACCTTCCAACTTTACTTTGAGTATATTCCATTGTTCATCAATTCACTTACCACCAAACACGTTCCGTTGCTTTTTCAGGTTTGGTGGTTTTGGTTTATATTTGGAAGCAAACTTAGTACGTAGCCAACCTTAAGTCGTAAATTGTGCGGTGGTAAGTCAGGCATATCCAAGGAGTCTTTTTTTTACACAGTCATTATATTTGAATTAATGCAGTGTACCAATGATTTCATTCTGAATTATGTTAGTTACTTTATGTCATCTACATATTTATTCTTAGCCGCCAAAACAGTCGATCTTGGAATTAGTGGCAGTGTTTGGCAGAAATAGCCAGACAGTAAAATCATTTCGCCTCCAAAACATCTCGAGTCCTTGCGTAGGTGTTCGGTCGGTTCGGATAAGTGCTTCCATTGCACGTGTATGCGCTATTGTACATTCGTCCCAGATGACGATTTTCCATTTTGATAAAACTTTAGCCGCTGAGGAGTGTTTTGTAATATTACATGGCATCTATTGGTCCAATGCGGACGCAAGTATGCAAGCAGTAATTAGTGCTGTATCGAAACGTTGCTCGATCCAAATGATGTAGTACCTACTTTATAAATTTATTCTTGTGCCTCGAAAATTATCTAGTTGTTGATCTCTTAAATTTTCTCGACGATTTTGCATTCCCAACCGATCCGTTTCACGGGCTGCCTCGATTTGCTCTTGTGATTGAGAAGCACGGATTCAAGCCATACTAATGCGGTGATCTTCACGTGCATTATTTAGTTCTTCTTCATTGTTCGGCACAATAAGCTAATATTTACTCGAAATAAATACATCAACCGGTCAACTTCAAAATTTCTAATTGTCAAATTTGTCAAACTATAGACAACATAGCGTTTAGCTGTCGGTGAAGTTTTGTTATTCCAGCAGTTGCATTTTGATAAACTATGTTTTATATCACGGAACGGGATTACACACATTTACACTTTCACGTTTATAATATTAAGTATGATTTTGTGAATTGTCCAACATCTTTATTTAAAAAAGAAAGTCGGACATAGGATACCTAAGATTTTTATCCCGTTCCCGTAGAATGTGATATAATACCTACGTGGTATAACAAAGCGCAACTGACAGCGAAACTTTATGTTGTCTATATTTAAATATGGCTGAAAATTTGACAAATAGAAATTAAAATTTAACTTAATATCTCTACAAATTTACACACAATATCTTTATAAATGGTAGCCTATGTGTTATTCTGATGTATAAGCTATATTCATGGACGTATAAAAAAAGGCGGACGGAACGCTGGCTAAGACAAAAGTGAGACGCCAAAATGGCGGCAGCTCTGTATGTGTGAGTTAATTTTGGGGTTGCCAAGATACACAAAATTTTGCAATAAAAACATGGTTAAAATATAAAAAAAATTGTTCGAAATTGTTATGTTTAACTTTAACATCCTAAATGCTGAGTTTTTTTTTATAATAACGTCTTTTAAATTTTTATATTACTACTATACTTTTACTATTTTATAATAACGAGATGTGTTGAAAACGATTCTAAATTAAAAGAAATGCTTTCATTACCAAAAATTTTTTTGTGATAATACATTTATGTTGCCTAACTATAATTTATTGCGCACCTCTTGAGAAGCACTGGTATTAAATGGTACAGTAACAGTAACACGTGGCAGAGGAATACCTCTGCCACGTGTCTTGACTCAAACAAATATTAAAACAAAATAAAGCACTGGGGATTAAAATAACGTATGATTAAGTTTACGATTCGACGACACGGTTGGCGCAGTGGTTGAGCGATCGACTGCTGGGCAGCATGTCGCGGGTTCGATCCCCGCACGGAAGAAATATTTGTACGACCTACAAGTATTTGTCCCGGGTCTGGGTGTTTTTCTATCTATAATATGTATGTATTTACAAAAAAAAATGTATTTAAGTAGTTTATCATCCATCTCGTTACCATAAAACAAGCATTAAGTTGCTTAGCTTGGGACGAGATGGCGTTGTGTGAAATGTCCAAGGATATTTATTATTTTTATATACCGACACAATAGCTACAATGTACATTTAAATTTTGAAAAAATAAGCGGCATACAACATGTCAGTCCGGGGCCAATCAGCATTGATGGTACTCCACTTGAAGTTGTTTCGGAATACATCTACCTCGGGCAGTGTCTGCAGTTAGGACGAAACAACTTCGAGAAGGAGGTAGCCAGAAGGATTCAGTTGGGCTGGGCAGCATTTGGGAAGCTTCGTCAGGTCTTTTCGTCACCCATACCGCAGAGTCTGAAGACTAAAGTCTTCAATCAGTGCGTCCTACCCGTACTAACCTACGGTGCTGAAACGTGGACACTGACGGTGCGGCTAGTCCATCAGCTGAAAGTCGCTCAGCGAGCTATGGAGCGGGCTATGCTCGGTGTCTCGCTACGAGATAGAATTCGTAATGAAGTCATCCGAGCGAGAACGCGTGTCATCGACATAGCCCATAGGATTAGCAAGCTGAAGTGGCAATGGGCTGGCCACATCTGTCGTAGAACTGACGGCCGCTGGGGCAAACGGGTGCTACAGTGGAGACCACGTACTGGCAAACGTAGGGTGGGACGCCCCCCTGCTAGATGGAGCGACGATCTGCGACGGGCAGCCGGCAGCAACTGGATGCATAGAACCGAAGACCGGGTTCAGTGGCGAGCCATGGGGGAGGCCTACGTCCAGCAGTGGACTGAAATAGGCTGATGATGATGATGATGAAGCGGCATAGTTTCATTTTTTTTTTTGTATTATCCATGTCTTGGTAGATTGCTCATTTACCTTTTAAGGTACTGCATAAGCAACAACACGCCGGAGTCCTCCTTTAGTTGTTTATAAGTCATCCGCATCAAAATATAGACTGCAAATGACACTGTATTTGTTTGGAATCCAATCGTTTTCACCATTACAATTTCTACTAAGTAATTTTAATTCAATCATTTCTCTATACTTAATTTTCCTTAGAAAATCTAGCAAAAGGAATATAAAATAAAATACCCAGTAGTAACTATTAAATAATTAACCATAATAATATATTGATTTTTATAATCAACGAAAATTGCCCACATTTCGGTTAATTTGCACACGTGAATATTGGCAACACTGAACTTAAAATTAATTGTTTTGTTCTAGCAAATACAAATTGATTTAATGTATATTAACTGGAAATAAGTGATTGAATTATTCATTTACGTATGAAACGTGATTCCTGGATTGTTTTTCTTTCGGTCACTACGGTTTTTACACCATTTTACCACGCAAGACATGATTTATAGTTTTTATTTTTTCGCCGCATATTGCGTCTTTAAGCATCGATGTTCACGCGTGTAATGGCCGACTAATGTGTGAAAGTGTGCGTGCTGGCCTGTACATATAGCTGATCTGGCCGACTATGATGTCACAGTTTTTAGTTAGCGAGACTCTGTCCGACTTTTTTTATACGTCCATGGCTATATTATTATAAAGTTTCATTAAGATCCATTCAGTCGTTTTTACGTGAAAGAGTAACAAACATCCATCCATCCATCCATACTTACAAACTTTCACGTTTATAATATTAGTAGGATTTGCAGTTAACCGCGACGCTAATTCCTTCATTACAAACAGATGTGATTGATCTGTTAGTGACTGCCTTGAATGCTTTTGACCCTAGGCTTGCGTGTTGGAAAGCAACGCCAGGGTCTAAGATGGAGCAGGCAATTCAAGGAAATGCCATGTCGGGCACCGGCTCTCACATACACACGACGAAACACAGTAATACTGCTTGGCGCCGGACTTAGATGTGAGGGTGGTAGCTAGCCGGGCGGACCATTTGACCCTACCACCAAGCGTGCTGGGTTTTGTTGACTTTAACAACACGTGTTATTTCCCAGCGTACGATGGGGAAGTTTTATATTCTGCCCCGTCCCCACACAGGTTTTTTTTTTATATTATAACTGTTGGCGACGCATGTTCCTATATTACAAATAAATGTCGGTGCTTAAATTTTCAACACGATATTACTATCAACAAATTGATACACAACACAGAATGATCAATCACTTTCAGAATTATAATATTAGTAAGACAATCACTCTTACTCACATTTAATGTGATAATATTATCATAGCTATCACCATCCCACTGCTTCACTTTCCCGTCCTTCGACGCCGTGAAGAAGTAATGAGTGCTTGGCACAAACTGCAGTGACGTCACAGAGTCGTTGTGAGCGAAGATGGATTTATGACAATCACCGAAGTCCATGCCCCATATTTTGACGTTTCTGTCGGCTGAGCCAGTCGCGATGATGTTCGAATCGTAGCTGATGTCGAGACAGAGGACTGGCAGCTTATGACCGTAGAGTGACAGGTAGAACTGCGTGTGAAATAAAATAAAACATAAGAACACCATCTTACAGCTTATGTGGGTAAATTTGTTTCGCCTGCGTATCTCATTGTTAGTGGTAAACGGATTTAGAATACATAAGTCACCACATGGACAGTGCACCACGTGCACAGGGAACGTTATCAATAAAACAAAATTATAGGCGGTAGATTTTAACTGTTTCTTGGTACTTTAAAGACAACTGTCATCTAGTCTCTCCCGCGACCACGACTGAAGCATTCGAAACGTCGGGAATTAAATAATGTAATATACACGCGATAAATCCGTTAAAAAGTGTTTAATTTCAATAGAGTCACCACCCCATACCATCCTGAGGGTGTCGTAAGATCCGGAAAAGGGTAATGACAAGGCAGATAACCTAGCCGCAAGGCACGGAAACCTTGATAAGAAACTTCTTGCCAACCCATCTGGCCAGAGTGGCACAGTAGGCAAATTACCCTCTATGTAACTGGAGGCGGCCAGACTCAGGACTGAGGAGTAGTGGATTACTAAAACGTTAAAAAGAGTCATCACTATGCCTTTGAACGTATAATTTGAATCCACTACAATAGCAGACTTGGCCCGTCTTCTATTTCATTCGAGAATGGACATAATTAAAAACAATTGGCCTTAAAAACTTAATTCTATGACGTTTTACCTTAAACGTGTCAAGGAAGAAAATCTTCACAGTCGAATCCATTAACGCCACAGCTATAAATTTGTTGTTCGGACTTATTTTTACTGCCATAACTGATTCTTCTAGTTCAAGTGTACGCGTGTGTAGAACGGATAGTACCTGTAATCAATATTATTTAGCTAGTATACACCCGCAAATATTATAATAATCTTAATACATCTAAATAAATAACAAACAATAATAAATATCCTTGGACATTTCACACAACGCCATCTCGTCTCAAGCTAAGCAACTTAATGCTTGTGTTATGGTAACGAGATGGATGATAAACTACTTATATACATTTTTGTAAATACATACATATTATAGATACTTATACACCCAGACCCGGAACAAATATTTGTAGGTTGTACAAATATTTCTTCCGTGCGGGACTCGAACCTGCGACATGCAGCAGTCAATCGCTCAACCACTGCGCCAACTGTGTCGCAAATCGGTTGGCGATAAAATATATTCACTCGTCACGTTGTTTGTCCGCAATGGACTCCTAAACTACTTAACCGATTTTAAACAAATTTGAACACCACGTATAGGTTTGAAGCTGACATCAAAAAGGAAAGGATATGTATTGCCGCTGCCACCATCTTACTTACGGCCAGGAACACGTTACCAACCATCATAGAAGTTGCACGTGTACAATAAACAACTGGAGAACTTACTTTCGCCTTGGACTCTCCCGTTTGATCTTCAATCAACTCGAATTGCCACAATTTGACAGTTTTGTCCGCTCCGCCAGAAAAACAGCCTCGCTAAAAACAGAGTTGGGTTAAAAAAAAACAACAAGCTAATTATTGCCATGTCTGTGTGGTGACGGATTGAGAATACAGAATGTCACCAACCCGTACAATCCTGAGGGTGGCGTAAGAGGAAACTAAAGGAACGCGAGAGGCTAATCACCTAGTTTTGTTCACGTATTTCAATTTTAATAGCAAAATACTGAATCGATTTCGATTTGAAATGGATGGCCCCACGGAAACCTTTAAAATAAAACAAGAATCATCAAAATCAGTTCACCCAGTCCAAAGTTGCGTAAAACATAAAACAAAATACAGTCAAATTGAGAACCTCCTCCGTTTTTTGAAGTCGTTTGAAGAAGAACTTGTGAGTTAGTGTGTGTGCAATACATGTGGCACAAAAAATACTCACCATATCAGGCGTCAGTCCGACGGTAGAACATTCGCCCGTATGTGCAGGCACCTGTTCCAATACCCTGCCGGCAGCCACGTCCACTACAAGAAGAGCTCCGTCCGCACACCCAACCAAGGCGTGCCTGTCTCCTGGCGCAAAGCAAACGCTGGTCGGCCGCCCACAGGGCACGGGGATGGTGCGAAGGCACGACTGGTTTGTTCTAGAATGTAAACAATGCGTTTATAAATTGTTTATCAGGTCATAACTAAATAGCTCAAGTCTGCTCTACTAGTTCTACTCAGCCCAAACATGACCCACTACTGAGTCAGGCCTCCTCTAATTACAAGGAGGGAAATAAGCCTGCTGAGCCACGATGGCCAAACGGGTCGGTACACGGTTAGCGCAGTGGTTGAGCGATCGACTGCTGCGCAGCATGTCGCGAGTTCGATTCTCGCACGGAAGAAATATTTGTACCACCTACAAGTATTTGTTCCGGGTCTGGGTGTTTTCTATCTATAAAATGTATGATTTTACAAAAAAAAAATGTATATAAGTAGTTTATCATCCATCTCGTTACCATAACCCAAGCATTAAGTTGCTTAGCTTGGGACGAGATGGTGTTGTGTGAAATGTCCAAGGATATTTATATTATATTTATTTATATTATATCAAGTTTTGCTTGTCTTGCGGTTAGGTTTTCCGCCTTGACATTTCCTTCTGTCGGCACTTACGACACTCTCAGGATGGCGCCGGACTTAGATGTGAGGGTGGTAGCTAGCCGGGCAGACCATTAGATCCTACCACCAAGCGTGCTGGGTTTTGTTGACTTTTACAACACGAATTTTTTCCCAACGTGCGGTGGAAAGCTTATAATAACATTTTGTTATATACCACGCGAACGAATTATAAAATACTAGCTGTCCCGGCAAACGTTGTTTTGCCAAATAATTAACCATCCCCCGCGCAACACCCACCCTGCGCAACCCTCTAGGTCTTATGGTTCCAGAGATATCGTGATGACTTAATCTATCTATACAACATCTCCTATCGCAAACGTTGTTTTGCCATGTAATTAAATAGGGGTTGATCGTAGAGGGGTGAAAATTTAGGGTTGTTTGTATTTTTTTATGCCGAATCCAAAAAAATAAAAGCAAAACATTTTCTCTAAAAAATAAACAAATATTCCCCCCCCCCCTTAACATTTAGGGGGATGAAATATGCTCACAAAATTTCATCAAAATCGGTCAAGCCGTTTCGGAGGAGTTTAGCATCTAAAACTGTGACACGAGAATTTTATATATTAGATAAAAGTCATTGAAATTACATGCAATATGGTGCGTTAAGAAAACATAATTAGAGCAGACATGAGTGTTAAATGTGATTATAGCATCCCTGTATAATATATCAGAATAAAACATATAAATGCTCACCTGCTCCATAACTTTATAGAGTCGGCTGAAGCGGACAGTAACGCCAAATTGTCCGAGCTGATTGCTACACACCGCGGGTCTTTTTGGTGGCCCGGTAAGCTTACTTGTTTCAAACAGGTCACTGAAAATTAACAGTAGGTGTAAGACAAGACCGAAACTAAGTTGTCAAGTTGGCGTCATCATCATCATCATAATTTCAGCCAAAAGACGTCCACTGCTGGACATAGGCCTCCCCCAAGGATTTCCACAAAGGCCGGTCCTGGGCCGCCCGCATCCACTGCTTTCCGGCGATCTTAACCAGGTCGTCGGTCCACCGTGTGGGAGGCCTACCAGCAAGTTGGCGTAGTATAATTAATTCATTAATTTAATTGTAGTAACCTAGATGCTAGTTATGTTAGTGGAAAACGAAAATAAGAAGAAGAAAATCTATGTAACATCTTGGATAATGTTTATCATTGGCTAATGGAATGTGAAATTTAAATAGCAGCGAATTAAAATTGTTCAAGATTCTGGCTTAAATAATGTGCATGTTGCCGCTTATCATAGCATATTGTCTACGCCAAATAGTCTAGAAGCCTGTAGTATATACCGTATATTCGTTACTTAAGTTTCCTTGAATAAGGTACTATAGGACTGGCACTTACAAAATTGTATACAAATCCTTTTTACACATAAAGATTTAAAAAAAAAAATACTAAATGTCAATATTAAACACATTATAATCACGAAATTATCGCGTGTATTTTACATTATATAATTACCGACGATTCGAATGCTTTGCAGTAGCCGTGGTCACGGGAAAGACTCAGATGAGCCTACTTGAATAAATAGATTAATGGTTTTAATTTTATACTCTCTCGTACTTTAGGATTGCCTTGTTGGTCTAGCTAGTGGTTAGAGGCGCCGCCTTTGGATCACGCGGTCACGGGTTCGATTCATTAAATGTTTGTAAACTGCCCCGGCGATGCCTAGTGCAGGAATTTCGTTAAAAAAACTTATTTTTTAGAAGTAAAATTAAACGAACTGCTTCCCGTCTCTATGTCGTCACTTCGGATGGCTATAAGGATTTTGTTTTATCCTGTATTTATACCTATATATGTATACATCCGTGTGGTAGCGGAGTAAGAATACTATCACCCCATATCTTCCCGTGGGTGTCGTAGAAGGCGACTAAGGGACAACAGACGTTGGGCAGCAGCGACGTTCTGTCAAAAATCGAACATCCGATACTGCGATCGCCAACCCGCCTGCCAAGCGTGGCGATTACGGCAAACCCCCCCATGATTGACACAAATTTAAAAACGGCCCCCAGTCCCCGGCAGCCCTGCTATTCCTTCGGCCACGGTAGCAGCCAAGGTAACGGTGGGGCAGGGGGTGCGAACAATCTCCGGCAGAGATCCGGCTACCATACAAAACGACGGCTGCACCTGGCAACATACAACACACGGACACTGCGGACTGACGAGAGAGTGTGTCGACCAGGGTGGCGTACCTTATACTCAGAATAACCAAGCGTTATTCGTTGAAGGTCATACAGGTATATGCACCGACCTCGGCACACCCCGACGAAGCGGTGGAGATAATGTATGAGGACATTTCCTCGGCCATACATGACTCTAGAACGCACTACACCGTTGTCATGGGGGATTTTAACGCGAAACTGGGCAAGCGGAGCGGAGATGAGCTGCAAGTGGGGCAATTTGGCTTTGGACACCGGAACCAACGGGGCCAGACTTTGGCTGGTTTTCTGGAGAAGGAGGGACTCTATATGATGAATTCCTTCTACAAAAAACCAGAACAGAGGAAATGGACCTGGTTGAGTCCGGATGGCACCACAAAAAACGAGATAGACTTCATCATGTCGACGGAAAAGCATATATTCAATGATGTCTCCGTGATCAATATGGTTAAAACCGGAAGCGATCACCGCTTAGTAAGAGGCACATTGAATATCGACGTCAAGCTTGAAAGGTCGCGCATGGTGAGGTCTACGCTGCGTCCCGTGCCTGTTCAGATTCAAAACCCGGAAAGCTTCCAGCTCGAACTGCAGAACCGCTTTATTAGCCTAGGCGTTGACGTGGACGATAATAATGACGGGTTCGTGGAGACTGTCCGCAAAGTTGGGTCGAAGTTCTGTAAGACCCAACGCCAGAAAACGGCCAAAAAACTCTCGGACCTCACCCTCAAACTCATGGACGAACGACGGAAAATGGTC
Organism: Clostera curtula; assembly: GCA_905475355.2. Classification (NCBI taxonomy): domain Eukaryota; kingdom Metazoa; phylum Arthropoda; class Insecta; order Lepidoptera; family Notodontidae; genus Clostera; species Clostera curtula. Next base: position 12,883,563 of record FR997806.1, on the reverse strand, counting down.
CTGCAGTCTTCAGATGATGCGACGCAGCTTCGGATGCTCAATAGACAGATATCAAAGTCCCTGAAGCGTGATATACGCCGATTCAACACGAATCGTGTTGAAGAGGCTATTGAACGCAACAGGGGCTCCAAGGTTTTCGCCAGGGATCTGTCTATTGGGCAAAGCCAGCTCGTCAGGCTGAAGACTGATGACGGCAGGATCGTCACGTCGAAATCCGAGATTTTGGGTGAGGTCGAGAGTTTCTATGGACAACTGTACACGTCTACACAGGAACCCGTCATAAATCTAGCAAACGACCCACGAGCTAGATTAACCCGGCACTTCACAGAAGACCTCCCGGACGTCAGCCTGTGTGAGATCGGGATGGCTCTCGAGCAACTTAAGAACAACAAGGCGGCGGGTGATGACGGAATTACCGCAGAACTTCTGAAGGCGGGTGGAGAACCGATCCTTAGGGCCCTTCAGAAGTTATTCAATTCCGTCATACTCGAGGGACGAACGCCAAAGGCATGGAACAGAAGTGTGGTGGTGCTGTTCTTCAAGAAGGGAGATAACACCTCATTGAAGAACTACAGACCCATCTCACTTCTGAGCCATGTCTACAAGTTGTTCTCAAGGGTCATCACGAATCGTCTCGCATACAGGCTCGACGCTTCCCAGCCTCCCGAACAAGCCGGTTTCCGAAAAGGCTTCAGTACCGTAGACCATATTTTAACGCTACGGCAGGTTATACAGAAGACCGAGGAGTATAACCTGCCCCTTTGTCTGGCGTTCGTGGACTACGAGAAAGCCTTCGATTCGATCGAGACGTGGGCAGTATTGCAGGCTCTCCAGAGGTGCCAAGTCGACTATCGATACATCGAAGTGTTGAAGTGCTTGTATGAAAACGCCACCATGTCAGTCCGACTCCAGGACCAGACCTCGAAACCGATCCAGTTGCAGCGAGGTGTTAGACAGGGAGACGTTATCTCTCCGAAACTGTTCTCCGCTGCACTGGAAGATGTTTTCAAGGTTCTGGACTGGAAAGGGCTGGGCATTAACGTGAACGGCGAGTACATCACTCACCTTCGATTCGCTGACGACATAGTCGTAATGGCTGAGACCATGGAGGGCCTCAGTACGATGCTCGATGACCTCTGTCGGGCCTCCGAACGAGTCGGCCTTAAGATGAATATGGAGAAGACGAAAATCATGTCTAATATCCATGTCCAAGCCACTCCTGTTAACATCGGAGGTTCTACTCTCGAAGTTGTTGACCATTACATTTACCTGGGACACACTGTCCAGTTAGGTAAGTCCAACTTCGAGAAAGAGGTCAATCGTCGGATCCAACTCAGCTGGGCAGCGTTCGGGAAGCTGCGAAAGATCTTCTCGTCCACAATACCGCAGTGTCTGAAGACAAAAGTCTTCAACCAATGTGTGTTGCCAGTGATGACATATGGAACAGAGGCGTGGTCGCTCACTATGGGCTCCATCAGAAGGCTCAAAGTCACCCAAAAGGCAATGGAGAGGGCTATGCTCGGAGTTTCCCTGCGAGATCGAATCAGAAATGAGGAGATACGCAGGAAAACCAGGGTCACCGACATAGCCCACCGGATTGCCAAACTTAAGTGGCAGTGGTCAGGGCACATAGCTCGCAGGACCGACGCCCGATGGGGCAGAAAAGTCCTCGAGTGGCGACCGCGTTCCGGCAGGCGCAGTGCTGGTAGGCCTCCCACACGGTGGACCGACGACCTGGTTAAGGTCGCCGGAAAGCAGTGGATGCGGGCGGCCCAGGACCGGCCTTTGTGGAGATCCTTGGGGGAGGCCTATGTCCAGCAGTGGACGTCTTTTGGCTGAAATGATGATGATGAAAAATGATGATGTATACATGGAACTTTCTGGTCGGGAACGGCAGGTGACGTCACCTGCCACACGCACACACGCTCATATGTTACTTATACAAACACATTCAATAACGAACCTTCATTGCCATGTCCCATCTTGAGACTGTGCAGTTCGACAGTGTTATTGGCTAATGTGACGCCAACCCGCATCTCTCCCGTGGTACCCAGCAGTAGCGTGCTCGATTTAATCTTAGCATTTAGCTTTATCGAAGAGAGTCTACGCACTTCGTCAGACAGCGTGAGCAACTCAGCTACATCGGTGGCTTCGGCGTCTATTTCACCGGATTCTTTCTGTTTCCTGGAAATTAATTACTTACTTTGTATGGGGATTTACATTAACAGGTCGTGTTCATCCTATACATTGGTTGTTCTATTCTACCAAAGCATGCGATCCTTAGGTACAGTCCTCGCCAATCTTTATGGCCGCTCTGAATATAGCCGCGGGTACGAACTTGCGCATCGTATATTTCAAAACCAATACGAACGTAGCTCACTCACACTAAAACGCGGGTGGCGAGGACGCTTGCGGGTGAAAAACGGCGCGCGCGGGCGTGTCCTGCCCCACGTACGGCCCACTGATACCTGATTTTGTGTTGTGCGCAGCGTAATGCGGCTACATTCAGATCGGCCATAAAGATTGGCGAGGACTGTACATGGCCAGAAGTTTGACTCACACTTGGTCCGACGGCAAAAAAGAACAGTGAGTTGTTTAAATATAAATTTTAATTACGTAACATGTGCTTGAGTCATGTTCTGCCTTTATAGAGTCTTCTCTTAGCGCCTATATCATACATTAGATATCCATTCCTATCTAAAAAAATACAATAGCCACTTACGCTAATTTCTTCCTCTGCTTCTTTAGACGCTTATCCATCCTCGCTTTAGCTTCATCGTCAGTACAGAAGGCGAATAGCTCTAGCAACGAGTCTGTACCGTAACAGGCCAGCACGCTGAGCCCCGGATCCGTAGAGAGGCCTACCACGCGACCTTTACCACCTCTTACCAACGTGCCAACTAAATGACATTGCAGTACCTAAAAACACTAAAGTTACAGAATTCCTATTCTCATCTTTGACCCTACGTATGATCTATGCTTCATTCGCGTTAAGAATGCAGCGAGTCAGAATTGTCTGCCACGCCTCTAACCAATCAACTTTACGGTACAGTCCTCGGCAAACTTTATTGCCGCTCCGAACCTAGCCGCATTACGCTGCGCAGAACATAACGAACGAGTCATAACGAGTCAGTAACGAAATCCTGTCCATTGATTCCTTTACTCTGCAGTTGAACTGATGACCCATTTTAACGCGAACGAACTATATAACCAACGTCAGGCTCTTTCCAAAATAACAGATCGTTTTAGCATGTTACTTTGTTTGAAAACAATCTTGCGAGATCGGCGGATTGTGAGCCTATTATTATCCGTCGATTTTTTCACAATTTCATTGAGTCGGTCTATCCAGATTCGGCTGCCAGACAGCAATTGCCGCCTGGCAGCTCCAGGTGAGCTGGTGGTACAGGTAAAAGTATTTTCTAGTATACTTACAGAACTATCTTCCACATTTTCGGTATCTTCCAGCTTAACAATTTCCAGCTGCCTCGAGAGCTTCTCCTCGTCTTTAACATCCGCCGTCCATTTCAGTTTCCAAACACGCAGCTCTTGGTCTATGCTGCCAGTGATTAGATATCGCTCTTCTTTAAGCAGTGCTGCTGACCATACCTTTTAAATAAAACGGAAATTATATGTAGATACTTGTAAAGATTGATGAGAAACACCTATAAAACATAATGATACCATTAAAATAAATGTCTTAAAATGGTAAATCAATGAGTATGAACTTACGCAAAACAGAGGCTATAATGATGAGGTATTGCTTTATTTGTTTTGTTTTTGCATCTATACTGAACTTGTGGTTCGCTTAAATGTGTTTATACTTACTCCCTTTTGCATAAGTCCTTCCTACAAATTTTAATATACACCATGATTTTTAATGTTCCAATGCGACATGACAACTTTTTTTCTATATATGATATATCATATTATATTTTTAGTTGTACATGTAAATACACACAGCCCATAACACAATGAATCTGAAAGTTAAGCAAGCTGGCTCTACTGGATGACTACCTGGCTGCCAAGTGTGGCGATTATGGCGACCCTTATGTTATCCCTTATGATTATGGCCCCTCCAGATGATCAAATCATCAGGGATTCCTACTTATGTCCAGCAGTGGATGTCTATTGGCTAAAGATGCTAAAAATTCTACCATCTATGGCGGTTTTTACACAAAGTCAGTAAAGTGAAAAGTGACAACTGCCAATACAAAAACTAATTAGGTCCAAGTAGATGGGTTGTGCATGTCACACGACAAACATTCCATGTAAATACTGGGAGTACTAGTCTGTGGTGACATATTTAGAATACACAATGTCACCAACCCACATTATCCTGAGGGTGTCGTAAGAAGCGCCTACGAGATCGTAAGATCCAGATCACCTAGCCGTATTGTGAAGGAAAACTTGATACAAATCCTATGCCAACCCGTCTTGCCAGCGTGGCACAGTAGGCTTATTTCCCTCCGTGAGTTAGGAGGAGGCCCGACTCAGTAGTGGGTCATTTATGGGCTGAAACGACGACTGGGGGTTAGCCAAATCAAGTAACACTAGAAAAAGGCGAGAGACAAGGACTTACCTCTGTTTGGTGGCCACCCAATGTTTTGAAACAATGCTTAGTTTCAATATCCCAAAACTTTACAAATGTGTCTTTGGAAGAGCTAACCACACAGTTCTTGCCATTGATGAACAACACACTGGTTATAACTCCCTTGTGGCCACTGAACCTAGCTAAACCAGTCTCAGAAACTACGTCCCAAAGTATCACTTCAGTATCCTGAAATTAATATACATTTTTTATGACCAGAACACAATTAATACACTAATTTCCAAAGAACTTCAGCACATGGTGTTTGTGTCTATCAATCACAGGGTGCTATGGCGCTCTTTAGGGGAGGCCTATGTCCAGCAGTGGACTAATGTGGCCTGATGATGATGATGAATCACTGCCAATGAATCACAAAAAATTTAAATTGCACATTGCTACTGTTCTTTGGTAATCATTTACATTTACCATTTACACTTACTTACCTTACCATTGTAAGTAATTTTATAATCTTAAATTATATTTTATAAAGTAATTTTATTTGATTGTTTGACTTCTTAAAAGAGCTAACTTGATTGAAAGAGTTTTGATTTTGTGAAATTACAGCTTCAAAATGTCTATAGACATAATTAATAAATATGGAGAGCAAAACATTTGATTAACACTATACTACTTTATTTTAACTTGAAATTCTGCAATATTAAAGGAATAGATATTTAATATATTTACTGACCTTACCACCAGACACCAATCTATGGCCTTGTTCATCATACTTTAAGCATGTGATCGCAGATTTGTGACCCGCAAATACACAGACAATTTCATTGTTGTTGAGCTCAAACACATTGATGTTGCCATCTACATATCCCACAGCTACATGGTTGCCATTTGGACTAGCCGCTATTTGTGATACAATTACGTTTTCACCTGGAAGGACTTGGGCCTGAAAGTACATTTAGATTTTCACCAGAGAAATTTTGGCCAGTGGGAATTGGACATCACCATAAAATTTTCAAGAATCCTAGCACAATTAATCACAGCATGTAACCCATATTGCAGAACTCTTATATGTAATACAAATTGTAAAGACCATGGTGATGATAATATAATATAGTTAAATAATATGATATATATAATAAAGCCTAAGTTACTCCTTCTTCCATCAGCTATCCGCCAGTGAAAGTCTCTTCAAAATCGGTCCAGCCATTTTAGAAATCAGACCAAACAAACAGACATACAGAATAAATATTGTTTTGGTATAGGCAGTTCGTAAAAAGCGGTTATATTAATATTACTAAAAGACACTGCTATTTTATTTATTTGTTATGATCTTATTATAGGGCTCTCCTTTACCTTTTCGCCTAGTCTCATATCCCAAATAACAACATGTTCGCACGCACCGACAGCAATATATCGGCCGCTAATTCCATTCAAGGACACATGTACACTGTTGCAGTCGGCACTGGCGATCACATTGAACGTTCCACTTGGTGCATATCGCAAATATTGTTTAGTTAGACCCATTGCGATTCAATTTTGCAAAATTATCCACATAACCTCTACTACAAAAATATACCATAAACACACGTTTGTTTGTTATGACATTTAGTCAGCAGGGGGAACAACTTAGCGAAAACTATAAAGTGAGTAACACATTTATCTACCTTTTAACTTCGGTACGTATGTCAAAATCTAAATAAAATTTAAAAAAATAAAGATAATATAACTGGAAATTAGATAAAACAAAACGATTTGAACGAAACGAAATTGATCTTACTACTATTACATGAAAAAATAATAAATTATGACTAGTGTGGCTGGTATTTTTTTATCTACGAACACCTTCAGTTCAGCAATTCTTTTAAAATCGCTCAATTCGTTCATCTACATCTAATTTCAATTCGTTCGTTGAGTGGTTTGCGATAGCAATATTGTTTAACTATATTTGTATAAATTATACGAAATCCAAGGCTATACATGATAAAACCAATAAAATTGGCATAGAAAGTGTCAATACTTTGATTTGTGATAACAACAGATATTGCCGTTATCGAAACGAGACTGCCATCAGGTTATTATGTTACTCAACAAAACCAGGTTTATTGTTTTTCTTGTTGCTCCATCGTGACGTCCCTACCCCGATTTATTTGTATTTATTAGCACTGATCGTGTTAACCGGTAATTGACGAGAGTGCTCTGGTGTTGTTGCAGGCTGGTGGGGCTAACGAATAGGCCTCGCAAGAGCAATATGGAGTCCAACTCCACGTCAGACATTGTGATCATAAGTGGCAATTCACACCCTGAATTAGCCGAGCTAATCGCCAGGTGAGTTATCGTACATGGGCCTCCATGTTTAATGTTAGGTTTTGTAATTTGATCTAGACCTAGTTGACACTTGTTGAGGTTAAGTAGTTTGACCTCAATTTTTTATATTCATTTATTACCAATGTTGTCATAGCATTTTTATGTAAATTTTGTACGCTTTTTAGTAGTCTTGGCCTTGTAGCTTTGATATGAAGTCTTTCCTCTCTAGAGAAATTGCTTTTTAGGATATGTTTGTTATGTTACTGACTAGTTTTTGATTGTGTTTTATGCCTTTGAAGCTTGTAAAACTGTGACATGCTGTAAAGCTATTATATACATATGTAAACAATATGCAACACATATCAAAACAATTCAACATATTTTTGGATAACATAAAAAATCTCGTCTCTGCTTCAGCCGTCTTGGTGTGAGGAAGGGAGGATGTTCAGTGTACCATAAAACAAACAGAGAAACAATGGTTGAAATTGCAGACTCTATTCGTGGGAAAAATATATACATTGTGCAAACAGGGACTAAGTAAGTATATATAATTTAAATTACACACTGTTGACACCTACTGTAACATATTGCATTATTTAATATTACTGATTACTGATAACTATTATAATTAATAAATTATGACAACATTAATAAAATATATTAGGATTATACAATAGAATTATTACAGACTTGACTCCACAAGACAATGTTGAAAACTTACACTAGAGTTTTGAACCATAAACTGTGACTGTCAAAACATATTATATTCACTTTATGAATGAAGTCTGACTTTCTAAATATGTACTCATTTCAGCCAAATGACGTCCACTGCTGGACATAGGCCTCCCCCAAGGATTTCCACAAAGGCTGGTCCTGGGCCACCCGCATCCATCGTTTTCTGGTGACCTTAACCAGGTCATTGGTCCACCATGTGGGAGGCCTACCAGCACTGCGCAGTGGTTGCAATTCAACCATAATTAATTTAAATTATAGTTCTATTCTCAATTTGGCCACAGACCAATAAACAAAAGAGTGTGGTGTGTGTCAAATACATGGTAGTGTGTGTATTGTTATTTTGATTGATTGGGTGTATTTTTGATGCATAATTAAAAAATAATAGCATTCTGCACTCCTTCTCTAATATCTGTGAGAAATTAAAAACAGGTTACAAAGATTTTTCTTCACATATTACTATAGAGATCCAATTTAGTTGCATTATATTTGTGCCTCAAAGTGCAGTTGGCCTGATAAAGTAACCTTCGAGTGTTCATCTTTAACAGGGATGTAAACAACAACATAATGGAGCTACTTATAATGGCTTACGCTTGCAAGACTTCATCAGCAAGATCTATTGTAGGAGTTATTCCATACTTACCATACAGCAAGCAATGTAAAATGAGGAAACGAGGTTGCATTGTGACAAAACTCCTTGCCAAAATGATGTGCAAGTCTGGCTTGACTCATATCATAACCATGGATTTACATCAGAAGGAAATTCAGGGGTTTTATGAGTGTCCAGTGGACAATCTACGGGCATCTCCTTTCTTACTGCAATATATTCAAGAAAGTGTAAGTTCCGTTTGCTTTTTTCATAGTATGAAACAAATTCTAGTCTCAAAATATCTTTGTGCCATTGTTTTGTTATTGAATTCATGTATGGTTTAAAATGGTTTTTATGACATGTATTTTTTATTAAGTCTTGTTTAATGTGATTGCATAGTTCCATTACAAGCATTTTTTTTTTAAGTGATATGGTAGGTTTTAAATTGAGATTTATTATTAGAGTGTAAGGTGCCTTCACTTCAACATCAACTTGAGCACAAAGTGTGGAATGAGACACAAAAATCGACTATTGTGCATTACTGAATTTGTTTAGCTCTGTACATTTACTTTGACCTTCATCATCTTTTGAGCAATGACAGTCTATTGTTTCAACAGGCACAACAACTACTAATACTCAGCCCATAAATTACCCACTGCTGGGTCGGGCCTTCTCCCATCATAGAGTGGGTAATTACCCATTTTTTCCTGACCCGTAGTGAAATCCTTTATGGACTATCCCTGCCAGCCCAGGGATGGCCAACAGAGGGTGTGTGAGAGTCCCCAGAGAGGAGACTGAGGCATACCCACTAAACATCCAAAGACAGTACAAGTTATCAGTTCGACTGCTGCGCAGCATGTCGCCTGTTCGATTCCCGCACAGGAAGAAATATTTTGTACGACCTACAAGTATTTGTTATGGGTCTGGGTGTTTTCTATCTATAATATGTATGTATTTACAAAAAAAAATGTATATAAGTAGTCTATCGTCCATCTCGGTATCATAACACAAGCATTAAGTTGCTTAGCTTGGGACGAGATGGCGTTGTGTGAAATGTCCAAGGATATTTATTTATTTATTATCTATTGTCGGCTCTTAAGACTCCCTCAGGATAGAATGGGGTGGTGACGCTATGTATTCTAGATCAGTCACCACGCGGACAGCTGGCACATGTGACTTCATAATTAAATAATTTGAATTTAGATTCCAGATTACCGTAACTCGGTGATAGTAGCGCGCAACCCTGGCTCGGCCAAGAAGGCCACGTCATACGCGGAGCGTCTGCGGTTGGCAATCGCCGTCATCCATGGAGAACAAAAGGAGGCGGAGAGTGATGAAGTGGATGGACGATACTCGCCACCCTGCCTGCCTAAGTAAGCACCTAACAAAGTTGAATATTATTGATTCGAATTGGTGTGAAATGTGCCCCGAAGTGTGTGACGTTCTTGGATATAACATACTAAACGGGACTGATAACTATAAACATTTGTATGTACGAAAAAGATCCATATTACAAGTTGGTAAAGTATGATGTCTTAGGTTTTCACTATCTCTTGGGTTTCTGCGTGCACAGGTAACGTTATCTACTACTACTACTTAGCGCATAAATGCCCCACTGATGAGTCGGGCCTTCTCCCATTAGGGGGGTCATAAGCCTGCTGTGCCACGCTTGCCAGACGGGTTTGGCACTGGGTATCGTATAAAGTTTTCCTTCTCTGGTGGCTAGGTTTTCGGCCATTTCATGATGGAATGGGGTGGTGACAATATGTATTCTAATGTATAAAGTTATCAATAAAACGAAATTATTGAATTAAGGGCCTCCGCGCATTAGGCGGCCAGGCCGCGCGGCCAAGTCACTGCGGCCAACTAATTCTTCTACGATGTATGTAGATACGCGCATTAGGCGGCCAGGCCGCGCGGCCAACTAAAAACATCGCGACACATACGCGGCCAACCCGCGCATTATGCGGCCAGGCCGCGTGACTGGCCGCCTAATGCGCGGGGGCTCTAAGTCAGCATATTATAAATGTATTAAATTATTTATTTATTTGTGTACTAAAATAAAAAAGAAGTGGGTATTATTATCCTTATACAAATAAATACGTTACTCGGGGCCGGAATCGCCGCGCCGGGTCACTCACTAAAAAATATATGTACTCTTTTATAGCAGGTCGCGCACTATGGATGTGTCTGTGGGCGTGCCGGTGCACCCCGCCAAGGAAAAGCCCCCAATAAACGTCGTGGGTGACGTGGGGGGAAGGATAGCCATTATGGTGGTAGGTATCAAAGTGTGCTATTTAAAAGTTCAACATTACTCTTGCTGCTTTGAATTGGTACAAACTGCATATTATAAAAGTAACGGCTTTTTAGTGTTGGCGTTCATGGCGAAAAACTTGACGATAAATCTACCAATATTTCCCTTTTTGTCAAAATGTTATACATGGTGTAACAACGTATACTCACAAACATGTAGTGTTCACCTCAAAAAGTTTCATCGTCCTGCGCATGCTTAGTAATCGCAAGATAAATTTAAAAAAAATGATTAGAGACTAACCTTGCGTCAGGTGCCGTAGATAAGAATTAAGAGCAATGACATCGTTCGCCGCGGGAGACAGGTGTACAAAAATTATAAAAACTATTTATTAATTTTGTATAGAACACAAACTATAGATTTATTAGATATTTGGGAATATTCAAATATGATCTGCATTAAACTCAGACAATATAACCTCCGTGGAATGTTACACCAGTATATTAGAACAAAATTAGTTTTTTTAATATAAAGCGAACGATATATTATGTACTATGGTAGGTATAAGCCGAATCGCTGGGTCACTTTACTTACTTACTATTTAGTGTATAAATTACCCACTACAGAGTCGGGCCTCCTCCCATTACATGGAGGGTCATTAGCCTACTGTGCACAGGTTTCGTTTCAAGGTTTCCCTGTGTAGCGGCTAGTTTTTCAGGGTCACATTACCAACAAATGGCACCTGTTTTTTTGTTTGGCTGGGGAAATGCTTTACGCATACCGCCACCCCTCTGGGGTGGGTTTTGCGATTATGTGGGACTTCGAAAACGACTCGTTTACCCCCTAAACCCCAGCGATATACCCTCACACGACAGGTTTAGGGCGCCACAGGTTCGCGCCAACGCAGTTTACTGTGAAAACAAATGACACTTGCTCGACCCCGGAATCGAACCGGGGACCCGATGATGCAACGGCATCATCAGACCTCTAAAACCAACAAGTCTACGTATATTCGACTGCCTCGTTGGTCTAGTGGTTAGATGTGCCGCCTTTGGATCAACGGGTCCCGGGTTCGATTCCGGGGTCGGGCAAGTGTCTTTGTGTAAACCAGAGGCACTGGCTCGGAGTCTGGGTGTCATTTCTATCTATAATATGTATGTATTTACAAAAAAAAATGTATATAAGTAGTTTATCATCCATCTCGTTACCATAACACAAGCATTAAGTTGCTTAGCTTGGGACGAGATGGCGTTGTGTGAACTGTCCAAGGATAAAAAAATATATATATTTTTAGGACGACATGATTGACGACGTCCAGTCGTTCGTCGCCGCAGCGGAGGTTCTAAAAGAGTGCGGCGCGTACAAAATATACGTGTTGGCGACACACGGGCTGCTGTCTTCTGACGCGCCACGGCTCATTGAGGACTCGCCGATCGACGAGGTAGTGGTCACCAACACGGTACCGCACGAGCTACAGAAGATGCAGTGCAACAAGATCAAGACGATTGATATATCGGTGCTGCTCAGCGAGGCCATTCGACGCATACACAACAAGGAGTCGATGTCGTATCTCTTCAAAAACGTCACCCTCGAAGATTAGCTCGGTCCCTATATTCCTTTCCATGTTTTGTAATGTAAGCATTTGAATAAGTATTATTATTTCGTTCTTGTTGGACTTTGCGTGTTGCGATGATATCACATCATATTGTTTTGTATTTCTCTTGTTTGACAGCAAATTGAGTTCAAATACATTTAGTGGCCATTTTTTTTGTAGGTACCCGGGTCTAAGCCTGGATATTTATGTATTTATACAAATATTTTAGAACAACCACAAGCCATATATTATATATATTCAATAAAGTACGTTAATTTAAAATTTCATTGCAATGAGACAAATATTCGTCGTATCAGCATGACCCACTGTTAGTCCGGTCTCCTCCAAATTCATGCAGGGAAATTAGTATTTTGTGCCACGCTGGCAAGATGGGTTGGCACAGGGTTTCTATCATGTATTGGTGATGTCTCCTGTCGGAAGGGGCTGGCGACATGTTGTTATGATTTTATGCTTACATATGATACATTCATTAAAGCTTGAAACTTGGGAGTTACGAATTGTTGGAAATGAAAATCGCACCTGTATAAAAATATTTTTATTACTAATAGCAAAGTTCAATAAGCGTATTGTAATATTCCTTTATGTATTTATAAGTCGATATATAATTATAATTTACCCTGTTTAATGATGTATGTTGAAGAAATCGAATTTGTCCGTTTGAGGTGAATGCTTTGCTAAATAAAGTAACTTGTGTAGAAGTATTAGCTTGCTTCACGTTTACATAAAACCTTTTGTGGCTGCATATTTCTTTGATTTTGTAGTCTTTGCCAAAGAAATGATATTGGTTTAATACGTTTATTTATGTCACGACTGTTAATAGAATCAGCTATTTGTTGTTGTATACAATTGCAGATTAAACTACACTACCATTCAATGTTTTTGCAAAATATTTACAGATAACAGATCTATTTTTCTTTTTATTGTATTCCTACAATTCCCATATAATTGGAATGTTATTTATGCCTTGATTAAGCCCCAGAATAGAATTTGTCCGTTTCACACAATAATCTTGCAAGAAGGACTCTCACACACTGACAAAGGACGTACTTACCTAAATTGTGTGTTGTTATGTATTTGCTTGTGTGTGCCGACTTGTGACGTCACTATTAAGTTACCTAATGTTTCTAATTATGTATTTATTTGAACAGCAAACATAATCGTTCTATTTTTTCGTATACCTAATTAGCAGTTTGTAGGGTAGGTATAATAACAGTCTCCTCAAACGATTCGTGTGACGTTCCTCATTTACTTTAAATTATTTTCAAAAAGTTTCAGGACTTATCTGTGTCGGAAATGGCAATGTTGTCGTGGTTATTTATAGTATATTGAATTTGTATAGCTTAGCACTATAAATAAAAAGTAATTTCACATTCATGCGTTTTCAATATTTTTTACTGATGGAAATTACGGACTAACTGGCGGTCGTGACATCGGAAAATTATTACGATTAGCCGCGTACCCATTTAGCGCACAGGCTCGCGCGGCAGCCTTGCGAGACAAATGCCTCGGCTGGTGTGGACGTGCCTCGGCCTGCCTCGGGCGCGCGTTTGCTCGACCGAGCGTGCCTCGGCCCGAGCCGAGCGTTGTCGGTAAACTTGACGCGCTCAAAGGTGCCTCAGTGAGCGCTGTGCGTTAGGTGAGGGCGGTTATGTTTTGGCTCGCGCGCGAAGCGACTTCAAGTTTTGTCTCTTGCCGTGTTTGTCTTCTGTAATTTTGATATCATGGGCAGTCAGGAGGGGTCCATTCGCTTAATACAACTGTACAGCACGTACAGTCTAGGTTTTTTCTTGATACGTGACTGTTTTCGTTTCTTTAAACAATAAGCAGCTAGGAAAATAGCTGCAGCTGAAAATACACGACTGTCCATTACGAATACTCGCGGACTTATGATGGCTCAGCCTGCCTTGCGAGGCGGCGGCCTCGTGTAAATTGAACAAAAGTCAAAACTACTGAGGCTGCCATCGCTCGCGATCCGGACACCGAGCCTGTGCGCTAGGTGGGTACGCGGCTATTGGCATAAATTGGATTGTGATGTGGTTCATAGAAAGATAAATTGACAAGTTTGTAATTATAGTTTGGAGGCCGCTTATCACGGGGTTGGCTTTGATGTCCCTTCAAATTATAAGATAATATATTTATCTTCCCATCCATATTGTTGATTGAGAATTGATAAAGTCCCTACGAATATGTGATTAATATAATATTGGTGGCCATGCGATGTAGGATTAACCGGTTTAATGAACGTGATGTTCGTGTCCTTAAATTGCCATTATAGTTTTTCTGCGATCCAAAATATTTGATACCTATGTGATCGTAATAAAAAAAATGATAATTTTTTTTTTTAGGTTAGGTATAAACTGCTGTTCCTAGTAATTTATTAAAAATGAATTTAATATTACAATTAATGCGTAAATCTAAGCATAATTGGTTACGTTTACGTAAGCGTAATTATGCAAGTCGAAATATATTGAAGTTAAGTGAAAGGGGAATGTATCAGGACATGTTTCCTAGTACTGCAGGGTAAGTTCAAATTATTTGTTAAGATTTTGGCTAATATACGAATCTATCAGTACTATAATTACGTAATTGTCTGGCAAAAACATCACCATAAATTTGTACACTATTAGTCTCTAAAGTCTACTTATAAGTCCCTGATTGAAAGTCTCTATTTTTAGCGCAGAAATACTGAACTTATTAAATAAGGCACCGCAGTGTGCCTATGCTGGGTTTGATCCTACTGCAAACAGTTTACATGTTGGCAACCTGCTTGTCATGATCAACTTATTACATTGGCAAAGAGGAGGACACAATGTTATTGCATTGGTAAATAAGTTTTTGATTAATAACTTTGAATTCATACAAGTTTGACTTCACTGACTGTGATTTCATCTTAAACTCCTCTGTGGGAAGTGCCCCCTTTGAATCAATGGGTCTTGGGTTCAATTCAGAGTTGGGCAATTGTGTTTGTCTAAACCAGAGGCACTTGCTCCGAATCTAGGTGTCATTTGTGTTTGTGAATTACATGTTTGGAAACTGCCCCCGTGATACATGTAACTAAATAAAGTCTAATAAGTCAAAATATGCAGAGGTCTAACAGTTTTGATGTCGGCCACTACAAGGCAAGTCTGGCTGTGCACAAATAGCTATTGCAATTTACCGAGTTGTACACAACGTTTTGTCAGACATGAAAGTTTAAAATGTAATATGAGGTTGGTCTTAGAGATCTTGATGAGGCTTTCATAGTCATGTATAGACCCACATAAATAACAAAAAATATGTATAGCCTGAAGCTCCTAAATGTAATGTTGTTAACGGTCTTATTTAAGAGTGATCCTTAGCTGTAATTGAAGTGTGCTCTTTTTTTGAAATTTGTTATAAAATAAATTCTGTAACTTTCTAGCTGGGTGGAGCCACTGGCTTCATTGGTGATCCCAGTGGAAGAAGTACAGACCGTGTAGCCTTGCAACACGAGGTAATACAACAGAATATTAAGTGCATACGTCACAATCTTGAAACAGTATTTGAGAACCATAAGAAGTACATATGGTCAGAGGAACAGGAGAAATTAAAAGATATAAAGTAAGTAATCCGCTTGTTACCAAAGCTCACTATAATATCTAAACATCCACCTTATAGATTCTCACAGCAAAATAATGTAATTTTGGATGGTATTGATTACCTTCTATTGTAGCTAGGTCATTGGTCTTGTGATTTCCTTTTGTCGGCTCTTACAATACCCTTAGGATGGAATGGGGTGGTGACACTATATACGAGTATACTAAATCCGTCACCACACGGAAAAAAATAAAAAATGATATCTACTAGCCTATATCCTCCTTCCTTGATAATAAGTTAGTTGTTTTATTCATTTCCAGAATAGTCAACAATGAGACCTGGTACAGAAATATTGACTCTATTCAATTTGTGAGTGAAATTGGAAGAAACTTCCGGATGGGCACAATGTTGCTGAAACAGAGTGTGCAAACGAGAATCAATTCTGAAGTTGGCATGAGTTTCACGGAGTTTGCATATCAAATATTCCAATCCTATGATTGGTTGCATTTGCTGAAGGAGTATGATTGTAGGTTTCAGGTAAAATTATAGATGTAGTTTTGACTTAGAATTGGGTTTTTAAGAAAATACTGTAGTCATAAAATTTACATATTCACTTACAAGAATTTATTTCATAGTGTTGTTTGATTCTCGTGCCATTTGTTTTAGCTATCTATGTTTTTCTGTGTCCTGTATATTTTAAAATTATACAATTTGTATTTGTATGTAAACATGATAACTATCACAATATAATATGGTCAAAATTCATCATAATCATTTCAGCCAAAAGACATTCACTGTTGGACATAAGTTAGTATTGAAACTCTTTCTAGTCGTTATTGTATAAATGTATTTATGGACTACTCTGTACTTCTTCTAATATTATATTATAATCAGTGGATAACAGTGCTGGGAATATTATTACCTGAGTTGTTACCATCTAGATTTTTGTTAATAACCATAATACTTATGTTTGTTGTCCCTAATAATCACTACATAGTATAAAACAAAGTCGCTGTAGTCTGTCTGTCTGTCTGTGTTTAAGCATACATAGGGTATGCTTAAATCTTCAAAACTACGCAACGGATTTTGAAGCGGTTTTTTTTAATAGATAGAGTGATTCAAGAGGAAGGTTTATATGTCAATATTGCACCCGTGCGAAGCCGGGGCGGGTCGCTAGTGTAAAATAAAATAGCCCCCCTCCCCCAAGGATTTCCACAAATGCCGGTTCTGAGGCGTCCATGTCGATCGTTAAGGTCGGTGATTATGTGGGACTCCGACAAGGGTCGTCTACCCAAGCGTCGTTTACCCACTAAAACCCCAGCGGCATACCCTCACACGACGCGCTTGGGGCGCCACCGTCTACCCAGGTCCCCGGAGCCCACCAGGGCTCGCAGCGAGACACTGGGGACAGGGTCGCCATCCACCCAAGTCCCCGCAGCCCCAATCTACCGCAGCGCACCGGCGATCCGTCCCGCAGCCCCCTTCTGCGACATACGGCCTCGCAGAGGAGGCGCGTCAGCCCTCGGCCGGCGCCAACCCGAGGACGTTGAGTGAGGACTCGGTTTGACGGCCAACTAAGTTGAGCGCCAACCCGAGGACCTCATGGTGCGCCGCAGCGGTTTACGACTCGCAAGGCAGCTCTGAGGACAGAGCAGTCCCTGGAGCCGCAACCCGCCACGACGCTAGGGTGCCGCTCTTCGTCTCACCTCTCCCCGTGGGCCCGCCCGGCATGGGAGGCCCTGGCCGGTATGGCCCCACGGATCATTGAGGCACTCAAGCCCCCTCACCACAGCAAGGTGGCAGCACAGTTGAGGGGGGATCGTTTTCTACCTACCTTAACTAAATCGTCGGTCTACAGTGTGGGCGGTCTACCAGCACTGCACTCTCCGAAAGCCGTCTATGGGGCTGTCCACTGATAGTGGATCGTACCAACAGCCTTGAACTAACGGGAATGCTGAACCTTGGTCTAACATTAATAACACAGGTTCATACGAAAAAGAGATAAGGAGACGTATAGGGATAGCCAATAATGCAATGTCCCAGTTGCATAAGATATGGAGAGACGATACATAACGAGAAGAACTAAAACCACATTGGTGACTTCGCTAGTTTTCTCCATATTCAGTTATGGAGCGGAGACCTGGACACTGAAAAAGGCTGACAGAGAATAGACGCCTTTGAAATGAATGTTGCTGGAGGAAAATGCTACAGATTCCATGGACCGCCTTTCACAGCAACGTGTCTATTCTGAGAGAGCTTAATGTCAAAACTAGACTTTCCACTATATGCTTTCGTAGGGTGCTGGAATTCTTCGGACATATTGCTCTTTACGGGCACAATCTGGAACAGCTGATGGTGAAAGGTAAGGTAGATGGCAAACGTCCCTGACGACGCAATCCTACGAGATGGTCGGACCAAATACGATCTTCTCTGAACATCTACTTCCACAATGCCCTTCATGAATCTAAGGATCGCAGCAGATGTAGGGAAATCGTAAGAGGGAAACTGATGCAGCGGGGGACTCACGACCCTCAGTAATGAGGAAAACGACACGAGGAGGAGGAGGACAAAGAATCTTACAATCAAAGCTTTTCGGTTTAGAAATCACAATACAATACACGTGATACCCCCCTCCCCCCTTGTGATATATCGGACCTCACGTGATTAATGGACAGCCCCTGTCCTGCGCGCTATGTGCCCTACCCTATGCCACTTAAGTTTGGCAATCTTGTAGGCAATGTTGGTGACTCTGGTTCTCGAGATACCCACTCCACATTTCTAATTCTCAATATCATTAATAATTACTTGTTGAAGTTAATAATATTTTAGCAATAGATATTAAAGGTATGAATAATGTTTGTTGTAGATTGGCGGAAGCGATCAAATGGGTAACATAAGTGCTGGACATGAGTTAATAAGCAGAACTGCAAAGAAACATGTCTATGGTTAGTATACTTATATTAAGGCGCAAAGGGATGATCATCCAGCCAGACGAGGTGGTATGTCTGGCTAGGGGTCGCTGCGCCTATCCCCCCGATAGTTGTAGTCGGGGAATTCTTAACTACGCGAATTGCTGTTGAAATTTCGCTATCGCGGTGTAGGACTTTTTGGTAATTCTCGCATTTGTAGGCGAAATTTCTTGATACAATTTGTTCAGATTTTTCGGGTAAAGTATGCAGCATGCGGTCGCTACAAATACATGACCGTGTTGTCGACTTTTGGGTGACCATGGTGGAGCAGGGTGTAACTCACGCGATTAGTTATTGACATAATGTGAGTTTTTCCTTTTTTTTTATGACTCGGGGTAAAATTCTTTATGGACTATCCCTGCCAGCCTGGAGATGGCCAACAGGGGGTGTGTGGGAGTACCTCCGCCTCTGTCAGGAGACGGAGTCATACCCACTAAACGTCCCCGGGGTGTACCGTTCCGCGCTTGCTGCCCCCTGGGCCCCGACTGTATCTCCACGGGATGTGAGCTTTACCCTGCCAACACTTTTTTAAGATAATTTGTGGCTACTATATCTGAGTATGAATTGATTCAATAAAAAATGCTGGTTTGGGAGCGGACACATAGTGTCATCAACATTCCCTCCTGACATATAGCTTGAAAAAGGATATGTACAATGTTGCCAACTTGAAAATAAATCCGTCAGTCATATTTTAAATATCTTACTTCTCAGCCCATAAATTACCCACTGCTGAGTCGGGCCTCCTCCAACTTCATGGAGGGTAATTAGCCCACTATGCCACGCTGGCCAGACGGGTTGGCACAAGGTTTCCTTCTCTTGCGGCCAAGTTTTCAGCCTTATCATTTCCTTTTGTCGGGTATACGACACGCTCAGAACGAAATGGGGTGGTGACACTATGTATTCTAAATCCGTCATCACACGGAATACACAACACGGTCTACATGACCGGAAATGTTCTGTAAACACATATAATTGACTAAAAAATGAGTACCATAGTTGCGCAAGTATCTGTTACAAAAGACACATTCCGATGATGAAATAGAACTGGGGAGTCATGATGATGATGATCATCATCATTTCAGCCAAAAGACGTCCACTGCTGGACATAGGCCTCCGCCAAGGATCTCCACAAAGGCCGGTCCTGGGCCGCCCGCATCCACTGCTTTCCGGCGACCTTAACCAGGTCGTCGGTCCACCGTGTGGGAGGCCTACCAGCACTGCGCCTGCCAGAACGCAGTTGCCACTCAAGGACTTTTCTGCCCCATCGGGCGTCGGTCCTGCGAGCTATGTGCCCTGCCCACTGCCATTTAAGTTTGACTGCCTGCCACTTAAGATATAAGATGAATCAAGGATAATTTAATTATTCTTTCAGGTTTAACATTGCCCATAGTGACCACAGAAGAAGGCGACAAATTTGGCAAATCGGCAGGCAATGCGATTTGGTTAGATGCAAACAAAACTAGCCCTTACAGCTTATACCAGTATTTCATACGTACCAAAGATTCTGAGGTGGAAAATCTTTTGAAGTTATTCACATTTTATACTTTAGGGGAGATAAAAGATATAATGTTTAAACATAAGCAGCATCCCGAAGAGAGGTACCCGCAGATGTGTTTGGCACAGCAGATCACCACATTAGTTCATGGAAGTAAGTTATCTATACAAATAAATTAAATTGGAGTTATTTTAATATCACAAACAGATTAAAATAACCGCTTTTTACTTAGTGCATTTGCATCTAATTTGGAGGATGCCTGACTCAGTAGTGTGTCAATTATGGGCTGAAACGACGACAATGACAGTACATATTCCACAATATAATTTTTTAAATTCTTGTGTCACTGCTAATCTCTGAAATGGCTGGACCGATTTTGACGGGACTTTCACTGGCAAATAGCTGATGTAACAAAGGAGTAAGCTACTTTTATCGACACCCTCCAACTTTTCAGGAGTCTCAGAGTACTGAGTCGAGTCTCCTTCACTACATAGTATAAAACAAAGCCGCTGTCGTCTGTCCGTCCCTATGTATGCTTAAATCTTTAAAACTACGCAACGGATTTTGATGCAGTTTCTAATGGATAGAGTGATTCAAGAGGAAGGTTTTTATCTATATCATCATTGCACCCGTGCGGAGGCGGGGCGGGTCGCTAGTACTAACATATAATTTCTTACATATTTTTCCCATGACACACTATGCTGGTTTAAGTCTTGTGAAAACCCCTTGAGGACAGGCCTATGAAGTACGACTTCTTTTGTCAGAAATGATGATAATATCTTCACTGACACGTGTTTTGCAGGAGAAGGTCTGGAGCGCGCACAGAAAGCCACGGAGGCGATATACAGCAAAGACGCAAAGTCCCTCGTATCTTTGACGCCCACGGAATTGGAGCAGGTATTCTCTGAAGCGCCTGTCGTCAACCTGCTACTGTCTCCCGGCATCACTGTGCTAGAATTGGGCTTGAAGGCGCACTGCTTTCCTACAGAGAGTAAGTTAACTTTTCAGATGTATGCATTATATTTAACTAGTGGCCCGCCCCGGCTTCGCCCGTGCAAAGTGGGGATGGGTTATGCATATGAACCTTCCCCTTGAATCACTCTATCTATTAAAAAAAAACGCTTCAAAATCCGTTGCGTAGTTTTAAAGATTTGTGCATACATAGGGACGGACAGAAGAATGCGACTTTGTTTTATACTATGTAGTGATACCTCATAAAAGTGCTGGTAGGCCTCCCACACGGTGGACCGATGACCTGGTTATTAAGGTCGCCGGAAAACGATGGGTGCGGGCGGCCCAGTACCGGCCTTTGTGGAAATCCTTGGGGGAGGTCTAACTCCAGCACTGGACGTCCTTTGGCTGAAATGATGATGATGATGACCTCATAAATTTCCTACTGCTGAGTCATGCTTACAGTGCTACGCTGGCTAGACGGGTTGGTGATGATTTCGTTTCAAGTTTTTCTTCTCTTTCGGCCTTTGCATTTCCTTCTGTCGGCTCTCAAGACACTCTCAGGAGGGAATTACTATGTATTCCAGCCCATTACCCACTGCTGAGTCGGGCCTCTTCCGAACATGGGAAGGGTGATTACCCTACTGTGCCACGCTGGTCATACGGATTGGCACAGGGTTTCGTTTCAAGTTTTCTTCTCTTGCGGCTGGGTTTTCGGCTTTTTCATTTCCTTTTATCAACTCTTACGACGCCCTCAGAATGGAACGAGGTGGTGACTTCTATGTATGTAAACCACACGGTGTCAGTGAAAAATGTCGTAAGACTGCCTACATTCGATTTTTTCTTTCTTAATCTCTTAGGTGTTCACGATGCTTGCAGTGAATTGTGTTTTTTTTTTGCTACAGGCGACGCTATGAGAATAATACAAGCTGGCGGTTTCTACATCAACCACCAGAAGATGAAAAAAATCGACGAAGTAATTACCCAATCAGCGCATATACTGCCCAATCTTATCTCGCTATTGAGAGTCGGTAAACGGAACTACTATATTGTAAAGTGGCAGACATAGAAATAAATTATTTAATTACAGAATTATTATGTTTATATCGAAACCCCTGCACCACGTGTGACCTGTATCGCGGGAACAGTGTACAAAACAAGCATAATTACCACCGTCCCCACAGCGCACACTGAGGCACCTTTGAGCGCTTCCTGTTTACCGACAGCTAACCGCTCGACCGAGGTAACGTGCACTCGAACAACCTCGAGTCACGACTCACGTCCACACCCAGACACGCCTCTGGTTTAGACAGTCTCTTGCCCGAACATTAGCAGAAATTTCCTTTTTTTTTTAGTCTATCTACACTATTTAGGAGTTTCGCTTATCAGTGCACAAATTTTCCAACTCTCTACAATACCTTTCCTTTGACTTACTTCTTGATAGGACACGACATTTAGATTTTCTCCGAGTTGCTTAAAATAGTTACTTCTAAGACTTCAAATTTAAAAAGTACTCGCCTTGTCTCAATATTTTTGAAAATGTCGTTTTTCTTACACTACGTCCAATACTGCTTCATTTTTTTTCTACGCTATTTATTTTCCCAATTCCAATGTATATTCGCTTTTTTACCAACAAGTAATTCAAAATTTTTAAAATGCGTAATCCGACTAGATTATCATGTAATAATATTTTGGGCCATAGACATGTAACAACTAAGGAGATAAAATAAAAATAGGTTCACTTTTAAGGCTATTTTATTTTTCATTTAATACTTACAACAGAAGCTGGTAGGTATACTTGTAGTATATAATAAAATGCGTATCACATTACAAGACTGTAAACACTACATAACATACTTACGGCTTAATTCAATGAAACAGCTTTGCATTGATTACAATTAGCACTGACAAGTTAATTATAAAAATATGGCTGTTTGTTACAATAACATATTTTGTGCACCCTCCCTATACCGACCGTCGCATCACTGGCAGGGAGTCGATTATTTTCCTAATATCACAAGGATCAATTGCAACATTCACTCGAATATATTTTACAACGTGTCACCGTTTTTGCCCAAATACAATCGATACTCTGCGTCAGCAACTTTTTTCAATATCAATGACATATAAAAGTAGGCCCGGAGTAATTTGAAAAAAGAAGTTGAACTAGCAATTTAGCATAGTTCCAGAACTCCTGAAAGACCTGTAATGCATGCATTGTAAAACGTGACTATATGCGACAGAGCATTAAAACGATAATTTGTGACTGACTACACGATTATGTCTTGCCCACTGTTCATAGAGCTTGAATACGAAGTCCGTTTAGTTCTGAAAAATGCTAAACGTTATCGAATGTATATTGGGCCTTAAACTTACTGCGTAACAACTACATCGACAATCTCAACGATATGTCTTTTTGGATTAATCTCCTCATTCAATAATAGCCTTAATTAGTCGAAAGTCTTACGTATTACTTGCAAAAGCGGTCACTAGCAATGGTGAATAACTATTAATGGATTATCACGCGAAACCTTACAACTAGCGCTAGTTTTAAAAAAATAAATACATAATACTTGTTTGATGCAAAGAAAAATATCTCTCAAATATTCTCTAACAATTATATAGGCTTCGGTAGAGAATAGTAGAAATCATCAGTCTCATTGCGACTTGGGGAATCTCGGTGGCGGCCGCGCCATTATGCGGACACTTGAGTATGTCTCTACAGGGTGTAACAAAACCCCAATAACCAACCGAAGGGAAGGCATAGAGCCAAACAAAAGAAACAGTTATATGTTAGAAATAGTTTTCTATCTTGAAGTATGATAGTTTTTGTGAAACAACATTTTAATACAAAACGGGTTCCAACCGTAGTAAAACCAACCAACTACGCATCAATATGATACATGCTTATTAATTCGTGTTCCATTAAATTTCTTTATAGTTTTTGTGCTTATTTCTCATTAGCGGCCCGTCTCGGCTTCGCATGAAAGGACATTTTTTTTTCATGCAATTATATTAGTTATATTTTTTCAGTGATATTGTAGCATTCAAATGGTAAATTAGAATCTTTAAAATCGGTCCAGTACTTTTTGAGCCAATTCGTTACAATCATACTTACATACAAATCTTTCCTATTTATTACTTAGTATAGATTTGTCACCACAAAAGAAGTTGCTTATTTTTCTCTCAAATCAGTAGTACTATCGATCCCTTCGTTATCGCTATAGGTTTTTGTTACATCTTGTATAATAGTACATTCGAAGCGAATACGCTTAGAACCTTACCACTAGAAATAGCTAACGTGCATTTGCCACAACAATTGCAGAACGTGCAACTCGAATGACTTGTAATATTTAGCAATATGTACATGTGCAATGATTATTATTTCGAAATTTGTTACTCAATTCTGCGGGTACATCATGTGCCGCGGCCGCCCGGAGCACTAACGCCGTTTCCTCCTCGGCATGGGAACCGGAGGCTAGAGATCAGTGCTTTCGTGTTGAGGTTGATTCTGTTTGTCAGCTTGTGCCGGTGTAGGGGGCGGGGACTGCGCGGAGGCCACAGGGGGAGGAGGGGCCGGCACCAAAGGCCGCGGAGGCCTCGACTGCGGCCGAGGGGACGGCGGTTCAGTTATGTCCCCTTCCGACTGTGACAGCTGCCTGCTCGCGGCACAAAGGCTTCGAGGCTCATCACCTTCTGCGTCCCGACTACCGGAGCTATGCGTTCGTTGGACGGACGAGCGGGGAGACTCGTCTGTATCGGTATCGGTCGCAGGCGGTGCCCCCACCTGGATGACTGTAGGGTGCTGTTTGTCGACGGAGTAAATATGAGTACGCTCCAGTACGGTGGGAGCGACTTCACCTGACTCTGGGAGGGAGGCACGAGGTCCTCGGAAGCTTTGCGGTCGAAGCGCGGCTGGGCGTTCCGGTACAGCGGGCTTCAGTCGCAATTGGACCTCCCCCTCCGGGTCACCCAATGTGAGCACTGTACGAGGAGCCGCTACTGGTTTTACGGGACCGCCCGGCTTGACCGGCTTCACTCTCTCACCCAGAGAAGATGGCCCACTGTCGCCGACGATTTTCATCCGACTCGCGACTGCCGTTTGGGCGGTCACGTTTTTAACGACTAGAGTCGACTCCTTCCCGTCCGCTCTGAGCGTGTCTAGCTTCTCTTTGTCTAGTTCGAGGCTCTGACGCCGTGTATCTGCCAAGTGTTCGCGACTACCTCGCGCCTCTTCTTTCATAGCCCGGCTCTGTCTGTACGTGGACCGGTTTATGGTCTGGACGCCGGATATAACTTTCCCGGTGTCCGAAATCACCGGTCTGGGAGGTTTCGCCGGTTTGTCGAGTTTGTCCATCTCCGGTTTGGCAGCAACCAGCTCTTTTGTGACTTCGACTGGTTGAGGCGGAGGTTGAAACTGAGCGGGTGGATCCGGCCGCTTGCCCTTGTCTGGGGTAAAGTTTGGTGGGACGGGAGCCAAGGGTTTGTTCTTCCGCCTCATGATGGGTTTGGGGCTGCCGTGCGGGGGACTAGATTGGTCGGACAGAGAGCTATTCGACTGGGCCTTTTTCATATCGTTGTCCAGTAAAATTAAACTAGTATCGTGACTGTTGCTCCTCGAGTGCCGGCCGGAGCCGTCGCCCTTTTGAGCCTGAAGGTTGTAATCGAACATAGACTTGGTCATGCTATTGCAGTCGCCATTGGCCGGGCCTTGCGTCAGTGCAACGGTTTGGTTGTAACCCTGGACGAAGTTTGTTGTGAAGCCGTACTCGCACTGATCTGCGCTGTGGTTAGGGAGCAGATCCTCTTTGGTGAAGGAGATGAAGAAATTGATGTCGTCTTTGAAAAACCAGTCGGCGTGTTTTATGAGAAGCTCCGCCACGCAATTGACGGCCGTCGTGATGTTCATATCGAATGTGCTTTCGTCGCTCGCCCACAGCAAGTTGGGGGCGATCACGATGGCTAGATTGGAGGGAGTCATCTTGTTCCTACTTTGGTTTTGCGTCAAAGTGGACAAAAATTTGATAAGGTACCTGAGGTTTTGGTAGTTAGCTTCGGGCAGTAAGTGTATAGCTTCCCATAGAGCGTTCAGTCGCGCCTGTTCTGAGGGTAGCCGCGACGCGACCATGAAGTTCTCGTAGAGCCGGAAGGTTAGTAGGGGCTCAGGGAGCTCCCTTAGGTAACACTTTAGGACTGACGCTACGACGTGCATATCTTTGTACACAGGCGGCAAAGGTACGTTGAACAGGCCTGCATCTAAAGATAGCTTCATTCGTCGGACTTTTGAGGATCCTGCAACAAAATAACAAGGAACATGCATATTACGTAATACCCCGGCCTTACACAATAGATGGGACCGAGTGATAAGTTTAAGCCAGAATTCGCCTAAATTGAGGTTCATCTTGACACTGCAAAGACGTTTTTTTTCCTTACTTCTCAGCCCATAAATGACCCACTACTGCGTCGGGCCTCTTCTAATTACAAGGAGGGCAATAAGCCCACTATGACAGACGGGTTGGCATAGGGTATCCTATAAAGTTTCCTTCTCTTGCCACTAGGTTTTCAGTCTTATCATTTTGTCGGCGCTTACGACACCCTCACCATGAAATGGGGTGGTAAAACTATGTATTCTAAATCCGTCACCACACGTAATACATCTTTCCTTGTTAGGTTTAAATGACCAAGCTAACAGTATTACATTGGTATTAAAATCTGCTATTTAAAATTGGGAGTAAATTTACGACATAACAACAAAACTTAACATTATTGTAGGCGTTAACCTGCAGTTGCTATGAGAGCGTAAATATTGTAATGTGAATAACATGCGTGGGCGTGACGGCGCGTCACAAATGAACAGCAATACTTTAATATCACATTACAAGATCAAAGGCCGGACAGATAATACTTGGTCATGCACTAATTCAAGCGTATGAACTTGAGTGAATCGACATCGTGAACACTATGGAAAATATCGTTATTTGGACATCAACCAAGGTTACGGGTATTACCAAACGGCAATAGATCCTGGGAATTCTGGTAGTTTCGGCCATATAACGCTGTCTTCAGTTTTATGCGCAGTTGCTACCAGCAATCTTTCGCAGATCGGCTATCTAGTGGAGGCCCTACACTTCACTACCTAAACTACGATCCAGTAAAGGTATTTTTTTAAACGAAACCCCTGCACTAGTTATAACCTGTAACGCAGGGACAGTTTAAAAACATGTAATTCACGAACACAAATGACATCCAGAGTCCGAGCAAATGCCTCTGGTTTAGACAAAGACACTTTCCCGACCCCGCAATCGAACCCGGAACAGGTTGATCCGAACGCCAGTCAGGTCAGGTCAGTTCTTTGGTATGCACACACTTTTCAGACCACAGAATCGAACCCATGAATGTTATCTATACAATAAGTAACACCCGAATGGTGACGAATACATAGCGTCTATGAAGGTACCCGGTATAGTCGCCGGCAAACATTTTGAACAAAAAGTGCCGTGGTGTGGGAAAGTTCACGCATGTCACCAGCCCTTCTCCGCCAATGGCCGCAAATGAGACATAAAAATAGACTGCGCAGTCAAGGTAATTGTTTACCTTGCTTGCCGATTGTTATTCTTTCTTTCTACAAATTCAAATTCAAAACTCATTTAATCAAGTTGGCTCATTAGAGCTCTTTTGACAAGTCAAACAACAAAATAAAATTAAAATTTACCACCGGTTCGGAATGCAATTCTACAGAGAAGAGTCGACAATAAACTCTGTAGTTGCTCTTTTTAGATCGCCATTTTTAGGTACAAAGCCGTGATAAGACAGTTTGTGAGAGTAAACTCGCACAATAGTCGCAAAGGGCCAAACAATAGCCAGATCCAATCAACAACACCAACCCTCCAACTACATTTCAAATCTCCCGACTTAACTGTAGTGAGTGTCGACACATATAACCTCATTTATATCTTCAGTTTTCCTCAACAATGGCAATGAGTATCAACCAATAAGGATAACATAGCGTGTACCTGGCAAATTAAACGTTAACTTTTCCTATTACGTACCTCCAGCAATCCTGAATAGGCCTTCCTCGTTCAAAGCGAGCTCGTGTAGCGTGCAGACACACAGTTCTATTGGAAATGCGATGGTGCGACTAGTCACTCGAAGATGTTCTTCTAACGGATAATTAAACACTGGTTTCACTGAGCTGTCGTCTGTAAAACGAAATATAAATATATCGCAAGATCCTCCAAATTCATGAGGGGAATTGTGTGTACTGTGCCACGATGACTGCCTCGTTGGTCTAGGGGTTGGATGTGCCGCCTTTGGACTACGGGGTCCCGGGTTGTGTAAACCAGAGGCACTTGCTCTGGGACACATTTGTGTTCGTTAATTTCTTTATTAAACTGCCCCAGCGATACAGGATATAACTAGTGCAGGGGTTTCGTTTTTTTTAATGGCTCGTTGCTATATATTATGTTGTCCTTCTCTTACGTTCCATTAGTCGACGACGACATCCTCAGGATAGTGTGACATTGTGCATTTTAAATCTGTCACCGCACGGAATATTTCTAAACGTAATATGTAGAAGGCCTTCTTATTTTATGACTAGTTATGTCATAAATTAATGTTGATGAATGAGGAATTCTGTATGAAAGTGTGACTGTAAATATGACGATTGATAGCTGTTTATGGGGACTACCACCTAGCGTGGGACAGGGGCCGTAAGATGATAATGGTTATTTTAACTATGACGATTTAAAAGAGTTTTGTGATAAAAACTACGTAAATAAAGTTCCTTTTGAGTTTGATTTGAGTTCGATCAGTCCGGTTTGTATTTAAATAATGATCTTAATTTTTTTGTAACGATGAAATCAACACATACCATCCTGAGAGTGTCGTAAATGGGAACTAAAGGAACGTAAGACGTAGATCACCCCAAGAGAAGACACAACAAGAAAACTTGATACAAAACCTGCGCGAACTAAACTTGCCAGCGGGGCACTGTAGGCTAGGCCTCCGTGAATTTGGAGGGGGCCAGCCTTAGTAGTGGGTAATGTATGGGCTGAAACGACGACATGGTGCAATAAAAAAGTTATGTGCATAAAAGCGAGCGTACTAAAAAGAACCAGCTTTGTGAAGAAAATAAAATCCACGTACGATTTTCTAAATCAATCTTTAGTTAATAAAACGTGCATTCCATTGGAAATAAACCGAATAGCTATAGTTATTATCTACAAGTTTCCTATTCTGTTTCTATAGTTCGTTCGCGGTAAGAATGCAGTGAGTCATCAAAACAGCTGCAGGATCATTACCCCGCAGCTGAGTTAAGGCCGCAAAGGACAAGATACCGCTATTGCGGTAGGTGTAAACTTTACTGTCGATTTATAAACGATTTGATTGGTTGGGAGCATGATTAAGCAAGCGGGGAGACAATGATGACCACTGCATTCTAAACGCGAACAAAGTACAGTATTCTCTGGGGTTTCTGCATCTAGTTTTATAGATATGTAACCATTTTTGTTGTGTCGTGAAAATGTTCGCATTGGCAAATCTTCCATCCACACACACACACACAAGGCACACAGATTTATGTCAAATACGCGTATAGCGGAGTGACGTGTGACGATGAAATGAAGGCACGAAGTTAAAATAAACGTGGCAACAGTAAAATTCATACAAAACATTTAATATTCCGTAACAGTTTGCTTGCATGTTTAAACCGCATATTATAAAAAACACTTGCAACTACTAATATTTGTCAATAACAAGACACATCTATAATTAACATACTTATCTGCTAATTATTAGTCTGATAGTCGTTGGTAACTGTACATAATCTATTTGTACTTTACCAAAACTAAAACAAAAGAGGTCTACATTCACACATAATACAACCTTTCATTCCATTAAGAAAATTCAGATTGTCAATATTATTAATAAATTACTTTTATAAACATGCATGGCATGGTAATGAAATCACTTTAGGATGTTCATTCTTATTCATATCATGTACTCAATGGGATGACAAAAGTAACAGTTGCAACATACTTCAATATAATTTTGTTCCACTGGAGATTTTTTCTTTGAGTAGCTCTCTTTAACAATAGAAAATCTAACATGGTCCATTTCATTGCAAAGATAACAAAGAATTATTTAAACAAAAAGGATAGTTTGATTGTATTACTAATTAATGATTAAGAGCCTTTAAATGAAAATATTTTAAGTGGCTTAATTACCAAAAATGCTTTACCAATCTACTCATCAGCTGTTGCAAACTACAAACTGTTAATTCAGGAAGAAAATACAAAATAATTGTTTTTTCCTAAAAACTGGTTGCACGTTTTTTTTCATGAAAAAGGTGCATATGAAACACTAAAACAAGGCAACAAATTATGGTACTTTTATAATATTAACTTTTTTTACTAATACTACTTTGGTTGCCTTTCTACAAAATGTTTTTGTTCTTACAAATATTTAAAGACCTGCTAAAATTGTTTGAAACTGTAACTCTTCCAATTGTATAACCCAATGTTCCAAATTTAATACACATATAAATATTAATAAGCTTAGATAAAAAAACATATAAAAGAAAATAACATTAACAAATTGTGATATGTATATTTACATTTTTTGGTGTAGTGTTTTATTACACAAATGTCAATGTATCCATCACATTTTGCACAAATCAAGTAGCATATGATCAGGCTTCTTACTATCATCATCATCATCATTTCAGCCAAAAGACGTCCACTGCTGGACATAGGCCTCCCCCAAGGATTTCCACAAAGGCCGGTCCTGGGCCGCCCGCATCCACTGCTTTCCGGCGATCTTAACCAGGTCGTCGGTCCACCGTGTGGGAGGCCTACCAGCACTGCGCCTTCCGGAACGCGGTCGCCACTCGAGCACTTTTCTGCCCCATCGGACGTCGGTCCTGCGAGCTATGTGCCCTGCCTACTGCCACTTAAGTTTGACAATCCGGTGGGCTATGTCGGTGACCCTGGTTTTCCTGCGTATCTCCTCATTTCTGATTCGATCTCGCAGGGAAACTCCGAGCATAGCCCTCTCCATTGCCCTTTGGGTGACTTTGAGCCTTCTGATGGAGCCCATAGTGAGCGACCACGTCTCAGTTCCATATGTCATCACTGGCAACACACATTGGTTGAAGACTTTTGTCTTCAGACACTGCGGTATTGTGGACGAGAAGATCTTTCGCAGCTTCCGGAACGCTGCCCAGCCGAGTTGGATCCGACGATTGACCTCTTTCTCGAAGTTGGACTTACCTAACTGGACAGTGTGTCCCAGGTAAATGTAATGGTCAATAACTTCGAGGGTAGAACCTCCGATGTTAACAGGAGTGGCTTGAACATGGATATTAGACATGATCTTCGTCTTCTCCATGTTCATCTTAAGGCCAACTCGTTCGGAGGCTCCACAGAGGCCATCGAGCATCGTAGTGAAAATTAATTAATTAATTAATTCTTACTATAATACTTACTAATGAATTTCTCCAGCTCTGGTACAGTGTCCTGTAGCGAATGTAGTGCCGATTCATGGTATGCTCTCTGTAGTTTGACATACTGTAAGAGTGTGTGTGCCAATTGAGCCTCTTTGGCAACAAGAGCAAACATATCGGCCGCAAGTGCATCTTGTGCTGCCTCCACCCTGATACTGACATCTTCTAGTTCTTCTTTGGCTGCATTTAATTTGGTTGGATTTTCTTCTTTTTGACGTTCCAACAAGTGCTATTAAAACAAATATTATGAATGCCAACAAATATTATGAATGCCATTTTCAAATCTAATCCACTGAAATTAATTTGATGAATGTTTGTATAGAGTACCATGGGACTTGAAGAACTATATTTGTAAATGTTTTAAACATATAAGCTTTTGAGAAAAACAATTGTATTACAAACATCAAACTTTAATTATTGGTCATGATTTATTAAAATTGAATTGAAATGAATATTGAAGTGTATAAATAAATAACAATTGCACTGTATATGCTAAATTATAATATATTATTCAATTTTAAATATTTCAGCGTGCAGAACATTAGCAACAATTTAGTTATATTATTTTACATGTACCATAAGCATGCATGATACAGATAAGTTGATAAAATCTCACAATTCAAGTGGGTGAGAGATAAGTGAGACAAACATGATAATGTCACTCACATTATATCTGCTTGCTGCAGTTTCCTTCTCATTCATGAGTCTGTGGAGATGTTTCTTTGCTTTCATTATAGCTGGCAGGTCCTGATCACCAATTGTTGTCAATGGTGTACATACTAATTGTTCTACTTTCAGTTCATGTTCGGCTATTTCGTTTGCAAGGAATTTTTCAGTTTTACCTGGACAACAATAATTTATTGAAATGATGATGATGCAAATAAAATACAAAAGCCCAAGATGATATGACAAGTATTCATCTAAATAGACATGATAAAGATAGATAACTCTTTATTGTAAAATAGTTGACAACATACTACAGTATACAATTATAGGTGACTTGTACAATAGACAGCCTTATCACTAAAGAGCAATCTCTTCCAGGCATAAAGAAGAAACACTATAGACTACACTGAAACTTATGATCTAATGGGTGTTCTAACACTGGTAGACTGGGGGTTTAATTTTATATAACTCAAGATCCCACAGGTTGATAACAGACCTCAAGCTAACCCATATAACTAGTATAGGATAGTAGGCTTGTGTGTGGGATAAAATAATAAACAGGCATAAAATACTTACCACATTCATACAAAATGTATTTCAATATGCTTTCATCATCATCAAAATTGCTGGCTTCACACATAGACAATCCTAGCATGTATTCAGGGAGTTTTTTAAGTCTCTTCTCCCTAGCAGCTGGGTCTTGACCCTGGGTACTACCCGCCCCTGTAGACAACCTCTTGCTAACCAGCTGCAATGCATTTCGTAAGTGTTCTACTTTCCTGTCTGCAGTTTGCAACTCGTCTGTTAAAGTATCACCAGCTTTGCCAGACCTGCAGAAAAAAAAAAGTTAAAACAATGATTTGATTCCACAAAAACAACAGACAAAATTGTGTAATAATTTTACATTTCTGCGAAAGGTCGTTGTTATTGTATCTAATGCGACCAACTAAATTCTGTAACGTCGAATCTGACGGATTCTTGAATCTTATCTGATAAGTATGTACTTGTAATACCTTGAAAATGTTTGGTCGGCCAGTTGCTTCACCCGATAGAATTGTTTTTTCATTGTCACTGAGCAATTTCTATGAAATTATTTATATGCCACAAGGTCATTGGACTCTGTAAACTAATAAAACAACCAAGATTTTGCTAAAGGAACGTAATGTCAGAACGTCAATGAGATCATCCTCATCAAAAGGTAACAGCCAATTACAATGTTAGAAAAGTATAACACACACTAATAAGGCACTACATTTGCTTAAATTATTAACTACGTAACACACTACAAAAATCACAGGGCTCTTTAGACTTGATATTAAATAAACTCGATGAATCAGAGAAAAATAAATTATTGTAAGATCCCCAGAAACAACATTTTTTATTTTTTTAATGGTTACCTGTGAGTTGCCAGGTGAACAAACTGTAAACTGTGTTTTAGTCTTGAGATTTAGGATTTGCTAAACTTTAAATAAATCAAAAGTATTATAGGCGCGCGAGTTGATGTCCATCGGGACCTAAATAAATAATTACTTGTCACATTTATTTTATTTCATAATTTGCAAAATTACCATACGTTACAATACACCAAAGCTGTTGACTGAATCGGTAGTTATTACTTATTATCGACATTAACATTATCATAACTATGTAGGTAACAGCATTCCAGCATTCCTCAGGATGGACATGGACTCGCGCGCCTATAATAAATGTTAGATTTTAATAATCCCATACAACCTGGCCCATGTGCAAATTTTCACGCTTCTGTATACACAATACTAAAATGTTAGGGACCAAAACGGCAAAATTCCATTTATATCGGTCACACCTTTTTATTCCAGAACTTTGAATTGACTCCCTGATCCCCGTCCATAATAATGTAACTTTATCAGCCATTATTTTATGTTTATCGTTATTAATATTTTTATTGTGGTTTTCATACAATACGTTCATATCGCCTTTCCATTTTGTTGATTTACATTAATAAAATAACTTATTACATAATATTCGAACCTACTACTACTAATCAGCACCTATATGACCAACTGCTATTCGAACGCTATTCATAGACAAAATAAGCAAGACAGGAAAATGTCAGTGTCATATTGATTAGTTATATCTGTCAGGCAGTGTAAGAACTGTCAGATATTTGTTTACATATAAAATGAAAACAACAATTTCAAATATTCACGCAGTATAGTTTGTGGTGGGAGTTTCGAGAGTCGAATGTATCAGTGTTCAGGAACGTAAATACTGCAGTTTACATAAAGTATCTTGACTGTGCAGTTGATTAAACTGCACACATTTCGTGCCATTTGAAAGTGTAAAGTAAAAATTGCAAAAATGAATCGAAAATTTTGTAATGTTATTGTACTTGGATTTGGGTTTATGTTCGTCTTCACGGCGTTCCAAACTATGGGGAATATTGAAGTAAGTGGTTTGATAACCTATATTTTTAAATGCAATTAATTATGTAAAACCTTCAATTGCATAGTTTACCAAGAGGATAGATATTGAAACATATAATTTTATCTGCTATAAACTAACGAAATGAAACAATAAATGCTGCGTATTGCACAGACATGCCACCTCACACAGCTCATAAAGTGTAGTTGTATTGTAAATATATTTAAGTTTAAAAGATAAAATTTTTTAGGCTTTTAATTTGTTTTGTCTCCTATTCATAGTGCTGACATTTACACAACTATAATGAACTATTGTAGCATCAAATATCTCATGCAATATTTAAACATTGTCAAATTCTAGTAAACCAAATACTTATGTAGAGATTTACAGTCTACAATGTTTACCCAAAAATTATGATAGGGCTTCTTCATCAATAAACAAATATTTAAGGATATATGTATAATAAACTTCAAAATTCACGATAATGAACTTTAATAGAAATATAATAAGATAAATTTTTGTTCTTATTCTTCCATGCATGGATTAACTCACAGGATCTTATGTTTATGGGCTAACAAGAAACATATGTTTCAGTGAAGATAAAACTAGCTAGTTCAAAGTATATTTCTTGCTATCATAAAAGTTTAAAAATGATACTGACATTTATTGCAATAAATTTTAATGATGTTCCCTTTAGAAACCAAATTTATAATATATTTAACCAAATGTCCATATATCTCTTTTGCTAATCTGCATAAGATTTTATTGGAAATATGTGAAACTGTTTTTTTGTTGGACATGACACAACTTTTTTGAAGGTTTTGGCTATTTACTTTTTTGCATCTGTATACTAAAATTGTAGTTAGTATAATGTACAAAAAACATATCATAAGTCATCTACAGTAGATATAATGTCTGGTCTAGACTTTTTTAAATAATTTCCTGCTTTATCTATATTTTCTTGATCCTTGTGATGGAAAGAAGTGGTCTCTGTCTACCCCTACGGGAAAGTGGCATGATAGTACACATGTATGTATTGTTCTCAAATGTCGCACCGTCACGAACCCCTCTCCACCCCTGCCTCCGTCCGCGGCGCGGGTCAGCCGGAGCTCCCTCCTTTGCGAACCGCCCCGCCGCCCCCTCTGCAACACAACGGCCCCGCACAAGGAGGCCCGCCAGCCCTCGGGCCGGCGCCAACCCGGGGACGTTGGTGCACCGTAGTGGTCCAGGACTCGGTCCCGGAGCCCCAATCCACTGCGGCGCTGGGTGCCGCTCTTCGTCTCACCTCTCCCCGTAGGCCCGCCCGGTATGAGAGGCCCTGGCCGGTATGGCCCCACGGATCATTGAGGGACTCAAGCCCCCTCACCACGGCAAGGTGGCAGCACAGTCAAGGGGGGAGCTATGTGCCCTGCCCACTGCCACTTAAGTTTGACCATCCTGTGGGCTCTGTCGGTAACTCTGGTTTGCCTGCGTAGAATAAGGCGTCATAATTTAAAGGTCAAACAGAGTGCTTGAGCGTGCGTGAGTGCATCGACGCCAATGTACCTTAGGCCCGAGATCCCAATTCCGTTAAAGGCACCTCCGTTTCGGATTCCCCTCCGCTTACCTGATTTTCTCATTACCTAATAACAAACCGATGTTTAAAACTCAAATGTGTTACTATTCCCCCACTCGAGCTGTCAATTTTATTTTTCTTGAGCCACTTACTTGGATACTGTACCAAGTCTTACAACACTTGTTACAGTACTTACAATTTAACACTTGCATGGAACACCGAAGTCTGTTTTATGACCAGGGGTCAGAAAAATAAACATCGCTCACGGTATCCGCAGCGCTAGTGTATGGGTCGACATTTTACAGAATACTTAGAAATGTCAGAATGTTTTTGTATTGGGCCCAAGATCATTCTGTTTCCAATGAAAATTTAACCGATACATACAAACGACGAAACGAGCAATTAGAGTTTTAAGTTTCAAAATGCCACACCTCATACTCGTATATATTTCTGCGGAAAGATCGACATGAGGAGTGTCTATGTATCGGCCCCAACCCCAAGTAAATACGAGAGCCTCCAAATTATGTCGCCATAACACAAATTCGACTTGAGTTCATTGTATTGCTGTAATTAACATATTTAAAGAGGTCTAGATTTTGGTGGTTCTAAAAGAACAGGCACAGGAATTGTATTAAATGAAGTGGCCAGCCTCTTGCGTTCCTTTAGTCGCCTCTTACGGCACCCTCAGGATAGTGTGTATGCGTGATTGCGTATTCTAAATCCGTCACCGCACGGAATGGTTACTAGGATGGGACTTATATTTTGGTGACGCTGGGGAAATGTTTTAAGCATACTGCATACTGCCTCATTGGTCCAGGGGTTAGATGTCCGGCTTTAGATCAACGGGTCCCGGGTTGGATTCCGGGGTCTGGCAAGTGTCTTTGTGTAACCCAGAGGCACTTGCTGTCTGGCTGTCACTATGAGTTTGTGTTCGTGAATTGCAGGTATCTAATCTTCTCCCGCGATACAGGTTATACCCAGAGCAGGGGTTTCGTTTTTTCGTTTAAAACCGCCGCCTCTTTCTGCGACATAACGTCCTCGCAGAAGGAGGCCATGACCTGAGAGGCGTGCCACCAGGGCTCGCCTATCAGGCTCCCAAGAAGAATGCTGGAATGGGACTGGGACTTCCAGATTATTCTTAATATATCAATAGCATAAAATACTTTGTGACGACGACACAAAGAGTAATCCATCAATTTAGACAAAAAATATTTGAAATAATAAACAAATTTACATACGTTATACATATAATTGTTATATTCGACACGACAAAGCGAAGGTGTCCAATTTGCTATAGCAAACCTAACAAAGATCAC
This sequence comes from Clostera curtula, assembly GCA_905475355.2. NCBI lineage: Eukaryota > Metazoa > Arthropoda > Insecta > Lepidoptera > Notodontidae > Clostera > Clostera curtula. Next base: position 12,846,115 of record FR997806.1, on the reverse strand, counting down.
GGGTGAGTGATCTACCTGCGTACTGCTTGGTGTTGCTTACATAAAGATCACTCGTTGCATTGGTATTCAGGATCCGTATTCGTTGTATTGTACATTTTTTACCTCGGAATGTCCATAAAACAAAGACTTCTGTGTAACAAATCAAATAAAATAAAATATTGGCAAGTAGTCGAGAGCTTTACACAATAATGTACCTTAAATGAAAGGCGCTTTTAGCCTCTGATAAAAAAGAGGAATGTTACTACATAATACATAGTTTGACGGGCATTGACTTAGTTTTTTTTTCAAAACACTCCGTTTATTGAATCTGTTTACATTTTTATAGTTAAGTGTACCTTGGCTTAACGCATACCGCAATCTCTTCCAGGCAACCTTTTAGACATTTTCAGCTATGTTTACTAGTGACGATTAGTTTTGCTATTTGTTAGTATTCGTGTGTTTATATTTATGGGAAAGTAGGAATCTTACCTACTAGTATGGTGTGAGCAGGATTGAGCCTTCTTTGCCAATATATCATACGGAACCTCATAAAAACATTTTTCAATATTCAAAATAAATCGAAACGTAAACAAAGTTTTTAAGAATGCGACAGAAAGGTCACACACCCTTCAAATATTCCGCCTTTTACCAAATTGGAATTTGGCGTTTAATAAAAGGATTATGTTTACGGCCATACTGGCTATAACCTTAGTCGCGTGTACAGGTTTATAGGAAATAATTGCTTATTAAATAGGTTTTCATCAATAACAAGGTTATAGAATAGTCAACTATTCTATAACCTTGTAATTTATGAAAACATAATATAAAAATGGTGCATAAGAATTTACGCGAAGTTAATTAATTATTGTTTAAAATATACGTGAAAATAGGCCAGGAGAAATTACGTGAAGTAAGTAATGTTTTTATGTACCTTGACCACCTGATACCTGGAAATTGGCCGTTTGACCAAGCTAGCAGGTCGACGCGATCTTATTGCATACTAACACTACTCAATCGTCCACATTTCGTCTGTCAGTCACTACGTGATGTCTGGCGGCCCTGGGATCTTGGACTAAATACTTCGTGTGTCGACTGAGATATTTTAATGGCAGCTGCGACTAGTCGCGACTTCCCTCCCAGCATGGAGGAGGTGGTGTATTCTGGATCCCAAAGTTTGATGGAAACCCATCCAACTTCCAGTAGAGTGAGACGTTGCGTAACCTGCTGGTCTGTTACATACCGCACTCTTGGAAAATTACATACGAGTTTATAAATAGAGACACCATTGACCTTTTGTTGGTACCGAAAAGGTTGTATTTTACGACTTTATTATTTTCAAAACTTCTCAATTGCCAATAAAGTCAAAAAAATCTATTGCATCGTTAAAGTGTTTTTCTTTCCTTTTAATGTCGAATATATTATACATACTATAACTAACTGTCCCGGCAAACGTTGTTTTGCCATATAAATATCGCTATTAGAAAATGGTTGTAGAGTGGTAAAATTTAGGGTTGTATGTATTTTTGTATGTTTTATCATAAAAAAAAATCAACCAACTGTCTAAATAATAAAAAAGAAATTTGGGGTGGTAAAACCCTTAACATTTAGGGTGATGAAAAATAGATGTTATCTGATTCGCAGACCTAACCGATATGCACACAACATTTCACGAAAATCGGTCGAGCCATTTCGGAGGAGTTTATATAGTTTATTAAATTTCTGACAATAAAAGTACAATATTCTTGGTTTTTGTGATAGGTACTGTGAAATTTGTCTATAGTTTTTATTTGTCGACATGTTTGTACATACTGTTAATAAAATGTCTGTCTATTTGTTTGTGCGCTTGTGCACGTCAAGGAACCAATTAAGCGACACAAGCGTTGAAAGCTTCCTATAACATTTAAGTCTTATATAACACTAGCGGCCCGTCCCGCCTTAGCACGGGTGCGGTGTTACCCGCGGGTCGAAGCTAGACAAAAAAAAGTAGCCTCAGTCACTCCTTATATCATCAGCTACGTGTCAGTGAAAGTCCCGTCATAATCGGTCCAGCCGTTCCAAAGATTAGCCAGAACAAACAGACAGACAGACAAAAATTAAAAAAAAATGTTATTTTGGTCTATGTACTGTGTATACATACTTACGCATTCAGTAAAAAGTGGTTAGTTTATCATTACAAACACACTCCAATTTTATTTATTTGTATAGAGAATAGATTTAAGTCATATATATCAGTAAATCATTTTCGTTTTTCTAAAAAAGTGTGTTTGACTCAAATCGGTTAATAAACAAAAAAGGTACGTCCAACTTATGTTGAACTCTCGCAGATACGGTCAACCGAATAACACGCGGACGGTATTTCGGGCACAGCTAGTTACGTAATAATTTGCAAAAATTATGAAGCGAACCACAGATGTTGCTTGAGCGCAATGCCATATTGAATCTTTGTTATTACATTTAAGTGTGTCATTGATAAAGACTACATTATTTAATTTTATTTACGATTGACAGTCTTTTTATGGATATTGTCTTACATTACATCTTGCCATAAGCACTTTGACATTAAAAAGGGGGGAACCGACTCTCCGGCGCCTTTTTTTGTTACATAACTTTGTATTGCGATTATTTCCCTTGGACATTTATTTTGTAATCCTGTGCGGTGTCATCTATCAATTGAACGTAATACTTTAGTCCTAGAGGTAGACAGATCTAGTTACAATCTTTATATCTTGTACCCAATTCGTGCCCGTGTCGTGGTAGATTTAGGTAGTGTCACCAACCTATTGCGTCATAATGTCATACGAGACAACTAAAGGTGCTAATATGGCAGAGAAACTCACGATAAAAAAAAGAATCGATACGAAACTCGGTTAGCGTGGCACCGGAGGAAATATCTGTAAATTTTGAAGAAGGCAAGCCTCAGCATTTGGTAAATAATGCACGCAGGATAAATAGTGCAAGAAATCTACTACGATCTGATTCTAGATCCCAAATATGAATGCTATACTAAAATTCAAATACCCATGAAACGTATCAGTGTTACTTTTACCTTAGTTTAAAATAAAGCATCCATTTACGTAAAAAAAAATGAAGGTGCCATTCGTTTCGACCATTAGTCGAACAATGTATTTTGAATGTGGCCTACAGCATAGTTTAGCAATTATGCAACGCAAAGTACAGCTGATTGCATAAATGGCTCGTTACGGATATTGCACATTTTGTTAGCGTCATTTATTTTTCTATGTCTATCTGCGATACATTTCATTGTTCTTTGTTCCCCTATATTCCTCTTTCCTTCTCTCAGCCCATAAATAACTCTGCCACTGCTCCGGACGGACGGAAATCGGCCTACTGTGCCGCGCTGATCATGTCATCATCATCATGTCGACCGTATAGCATCAATATAATATGTTTCCTTAAAAAAGGTTTCGTTTTTTTGTGGTTATGTTGGAATTCCGGCTTGCCTTTATGTCTAGCTACAAATGAAGGTTGTAGTTACACCCTTAAGAGAGAGTTGAACGTATGTTCAACTGTCTTCATAGATTACCCTCGCAGTCTTAGAATTTGATGGAAATACTAGCTGATTGTGCCTTGCTGGCTAAATGTTAACGTTTCCTTCTATGTATTCTATTACCTAAGTCCATTCTACATCCTCGTGTAATAATAAGCTGCTGTCTTAGTTTTCCTAATTTGAGATCAGCACTACTTTTATTTGATTTACATTTAGTTTGGTGACATTATTCTACATACATCCATCACCACAACCTGCCAAAATATGATCGATAATCATTCTTTCTTCCATGTATGTCATTCGTCAATAGGTGTCGATATTGATGTGCCTTCTGTGTAGCCGTTTATTATGTCATTTATTTATATCGGTTATCTAGTCTTATTGGAGACGGGTTATTGCACTCATTCAGTTAAACTTATTGCATAATTTCAAACGGGGAAAGGCAAGGTTTTTACATAAATTCCGAGGTAGCGTTTAATGGTTAACCGCAGCTATTAGCTTCTTGCACCCCGAAGTACCCCATTTTCTAGCTTAAGTCCCGCTGGCTGAGCACCCATCAAGGGTTTCTCTCACGAGAAGCTCACCTAGCCTTGCTGCAGCAACATATTCTATAATACGATATTTTTTATCGTTGTCAGCATACTGTGTTCTGTAGACGATTAATCTTTAGATGGAGGGGTTGATATTATTATATTCCAAAGGTCACCAGAGTGATCGTTCTTCGCCTTTTCAAGCCAATCATGTCATCATAATCATCAGCCCACATTAGTCCACTGCTGGACATAGGCCTCCCCTAAAGAGCGCCATAGCGCCCTGTCTTCAGCTTGACGCATCCAGCTGCTGCCCGCAACCTATCCCAGATCGTCGCTCCATCTAGCAGAAGGCTGTTCCACACTACGGTTGCCGATTCGCGGTCTCCACTCAAGAACTCGTCTACCCCAGCGGTTGTCGGTTCTTCTACAGATATGACCAGCCCACTGCCACTTCAGTCTGCTAATTCTCTGAGTTATGTCGGTGTATTAGCCAATCATGTAATAACACAAAACTTAAGCTTGCCAGCCAGATATGACACATCACGCAGACACAATTTTTTTCTGGTAACTCCAAATGATTAGGAGACCTGTAGGGGTTATCCGACTTTATATCCATAATAGGTTTTAATGACTCCGACTGGCGTACTGTGCGAATTTTCACCTATTGGCTTCTAGATGGGTTATTAAGATTTTTCATATTTCAGAACCAGATTTTAAGGCATCTCGTCATTATCGCGCCTATTGGTCTTGCGCTCCTTTTTTTAAAGACATCTTAATTAGTTTCTGACTACTACTGTTATTGTAATGACTCCTCCTGTAAATTGATTCCATACAGACATAGAAGTGGGCTGTAGCTACTTTAAATATTTATTTTTATTAGTACGTTAGGCAATGCACGCTTAAGGCTTAAGTGGATATTTATCACTGTTTACCCATATTCGATAAATTCAAGGATTTGTTTGTAAGTATTCAATTTAGGTCAGACAGATGTATTGCATAGATATTAACTTATCAAGGATTTTTTTGTTTTCAATGACACTTTACTGATGAGGTTGAAGTGATGAGATTGTGAGATAAAAGTTTGCCTCGTGATGGTACAGTTTGTTTATTGTGCTCGGCAATGAATTGAGGGATATGTTTTCCTTTGGTAAGCGTTGTTTGTAACATTTACTATTTCAAGCCATAAACCATACAAAACATTTTCTGTTTCATCAGTAGTTGCTATGCAGCTACCTAGATTACAGGTCGTTTAAATAGTTTAATCAAATTAATGTACAAAAGTGGAGATTCCACGTCGTTGTCCATGATATTATTAAAATACGCTTGCAAAATCCTTTTCGTTAAAGTTCTTCTCGTAAAATAATAAAACGGTTCCGCACCAAATGTGCATGACAGGTTCTTCGTTAACCATAACTTCGGTTAATCGAAGGAAACGCTTTGCTGTCGATTAAAAAAAGAACTTGCCCATTTCGCGGCTCGTTACCAGTTTCAGATACCGAGTATCGGGTTATTGGTGATTTTAAGAATGCACCTTGCGATCATGGTTTGTATTTTAGGTGGCATTATCTCTTACACCATTTTTTTTAGTTTGTGTACTGTAAAGCTTAACCAGACTGTACATTATTGCAGACCGTGATATGCCAGGTGATTTGTTTTGTGATTATGTGATGCTACTTCGATATTCATTGGCTGGCACATTGTGCGTTACACGGGGTTACGTTTATTCACCACCAACTAACACTGACGTTGAGACTATCAATACTTTTTATCTATAGAAGAACTAACGACATACTCGTACGTAGAACCTTTCGTGTTTATTTTGTTTATTATTTTTTTCCACTGCATGTTGTATGTTCTGTTAACCTTTTTTTATAGGGGCATTCTCTTCCAATATGTATCGTTTGGCAATATTTCGCATCCTTGCACGCCTAAACCAAGATAAATTTGCATCATGGAAGTATTAGAAACTAAAAAGTGTTATAAATCTATCGATTACGACATAGAGTGAGACACAATGCAACACTTATCTAGAGTATTATCCTAAACATACAATGGTATAACCTCATTAAATTCTTGTCTGCAAACTGAATGGACTTGTCCATATACGTTTTACATTTAAAGTCTTATTGATAACTAGCGACCCGCCCCGGCTTCGCACGCGTGCAATGATGAACCTCTAAATTAATCAGTGTTACTCTACAATATCATGGATGTATTATACATATAAACCTTCCTCTTGAATCACTCTATCTATAAAAAAAAACTGCTTCAAAATCCGTTGTGTAGTTTTAAAGATTTAAGCATACATAGGGACGGACAGACGACAGCGACTTTGTTTTATACTATGTAGTGATGTAAAAATGTTGCAATTCAAATATATTGGCATTTGTTTTTCGCATCTTTTATTATTTGTCCCACGCATTGGTTTCTCAAGTAAGTTTTACGTTTTTGGGTGCAGTGATGTCGTCATTTTTACCAAACATAAAACTTTATTTAAAGTATATTCGCCAATGTTTGATTCCGAAATCGTTTTACTTTTAATGCAGTATTGCGGATATAAAATAAAATGTATAGGAGCTTAGTTTTTAGATAGAATCCTGTTCATAAGAATTAATTCCACGTGCCCGTTTGATAAACATGCCTTGTTTACTTGCCACTAATTTATATTGCATATTGGTTTACAATTATCTTACTTTATCATTCTATGATGCTACGCGTGACAATCCACATTAGAGGATGTATAATTAAATTACTATTTACTTCGAGGCATGGGTGAATCGTGAATCGGGCTGAAAAAAATTAGGGGCTACCAAATTACTAAAAAACTTTTGTCAAAAAAACTGTTTTCGATAGTGATGTCCGAGTAGATAGATAGGTCGAATTATTTTTTCACGTATCGACCCGTGTTTCATTGGGAATGTTGTTTACTTTCATGGTCTGAACCACCTATTAAAATCTGGCGGGTGGTCCAAAAATCACCCTGTATAGAAGAAATAGGACAATAAAATTTGATTTATTTGGTGATTGGCAAAGTAAAAAAAATCTTTAACTGGCCTAAAAAATCTTTAACCGTGGATACAAAGGGCTGGGGGCCCTTTGTATCCACGGGGCCCTGGGCTAAAGCCCAAAAAGCCCTTAGGTAGATCCGCCCCTACTTCGAGGGACAGTTGGAGACCCAGTTGTATCCCTTGTCATCGTAGAACAGCGCAGCCATTTCCCCACAGCTGTTCATATCTGTGGGGAAATAGCTGGTCTTTAAAACATACTCATACTAGTCTTGTAGATAGACAACAAAACGTTAGTTTGAATAATCACGCCTCTTTCCCGTAGGGGTAGGCAGATACCACTTCTTTCCACTTGCTACGATCCTTACATACTTGTTTCGCTTCGTCCACTTTCATTATTCCCTTCATACATGATCCTCGGTTTAGGGTAGTCTTGACCTGGCCTTTTTCAAGACGTTCCTGATTTGGTCTGCTCTTCCAACACTTTCAGTCACACTCACCTTATACACTTTTTTCGTCAATCGTTCTTCATTCATCCTTCATACCTTTCTCAATTTTTGTCACTATACATATTTTAATTATAGAGTACGTCATTTACACGTAACAGGGGATTGCCAGCCAGTTATAGCTATTTTTAAGTTTACTAAAACGATGGTTGCTAAAACGGAAAATTTTAGGGACATTTCGAGAAATGTTTGTATTATTATACGCAGTTTTTGTTGTTTTTGAGTTTTTATATTAAATATTTTATCTCGGTCTTGCCCTTGAGAAACAACTCTGCAAATAAGATAAGATTAATATGATTAGAAATGCAACAGATTTTACCCTAAAACTTCCATTGCGTGACTACGTCCAGTGTTTGGCATGATCGGTTTATAAAGGATTATACTACTTACTATTCATATAGGAATAGTAAGTAGTATTCTTTCCATAAATATCTTTCTTATTTTGATAAAGTCTAAGCCAGATTGTGTTTCTACTCTTCAACATTTGAACTGAATGATAATAATGAATGTATCAGTGTTTCTTGGAATTCAAGTATTCATTTAATAGCTCTTAGTCTATTAGTGAATGGTCATTATTGTTATCTGTCAGATTAGCATACGACATATACCTAGTTACAATGTCAATAACTTAGCTCGCCCGTTCTTGATCTTTGATTGTGCGAATCTGTACCAAGGTCTATAAATCTATGTCACATAAACACAAAGTTTCAAGATATGCTGACCGTTTTTACCTAATTATCATAATCGATTTGTTTGATGATTGAATAGATGCCATTAACCATGTAACAAAGTGTGACGAAATAATGATGTACTTGCATAACATTATCATTGTTTTCCTTGTTGTTTTGAAAAATACTGTTATTGTTTTGCTTTCACTTGTCGACTGTCGTTCTTCAAAGATTTACGCTTAGTTACATAAGATTTACAAGAAAAATCCGTATCGTAAACATGTTTTACAGGACAATTGTGTTTGTGTATTATTAAGTAAATTTATCTGACACGATATGAACAGATGAAAATCGGAGTTTATTACTTTTAAATTATCTTTAAAAATATATTCGCTTGGTAATGTCTTAAAATCAATAAAATTTATGTTAATTTTATTACACACGAACTGTGAATGCAAGGGTTGTCGAATAATATAATTCTCTTACTGACATCGTTTTTAAAGATGATTCTCCGGACTGCTCTTAATGAGACAAGTATCTCTGGCTTGCACAAAGATAACCCGACCCTGGAATCGAGTCGGGGAACCGTAATGTAAAGGCGGCGCCCCCAATCCCTAGACAGACTAGGCGATAAATGTATTTGGTTTCATGTATCTTTGTTCATAATTTACTAAATGTAGTTTCTGTTGTCCACAGAAAACAGTGATAGACAGTATAACGCAAGATGACCCGTCGTTTACGGGTGACGGATACACGTCCCTGGCCATCATTTACGCGACCCTCGCTCTATGCAACTGGATGGCGCCCTCCATAATCACCATCACTGGACCTAGAGGCGCGATGCTTATAGGCGGATTGACATATTTGTAAGTAGAATTACACATTTGCACGAGGCTATGTCTACACTACAGTATATCTGCACTACAGAGTCCTACAATACCGCGCTGTTTTGTTTTTAGATTTTATTTAAAATTTCCTGCCCCCTAAAATCGGATTAGGCTTCAGCATCCATGACTGGAGCTCAGGGTACATCGATCGGAAGAAATTTTTCGATTATCTTGGCAAACTGAAATGACAAATGTGAAATTTGACATCTATGAAATCAACAAGTTTAAACACTAAGTGTGTAGCGTCGCCTGCCTAAACGCTTCACTTATTAAAAACAGCAATTAGTAATTGTAGTTTTGGTTTTTTTAAAAAAAAAAAGGAAACTCTTGCCCTTGGTATAACCTGTATCGCGGAGGCAATTTACAAACGTAACTCACGAACACAAATGACACCCAGACTCAAAGCAAGTGCCTCTAGTTGTTATATGTGTCTCATTGATCGCTAATCTATTCATCACAATAACATGAATTTACGCATCAAAGATTCATTGAAAGTGGTCAATATATTTCCATAAAATTGTTATGAATAATTAAATAAGGAATTAGTAATTAGATCTCTAGACAAGAAACTACTTCCTTATTGTGCAATTGCAGTACGAGCTTATCCAATATTGTCTTATAGTTTTTAATTGGTTGGTTCTTTAAATGTTTTTTCTCAAAGTTAATGTTAAATATTTATGCGACATACGACTGATACGTACGTAGGCTTATCAAAGCAACCTAGAATGCTATAGGCACAGTCTATACCAAGGAATTGCAAATAGCCACTTGATAACACAATACTTACCGATGTATATAGGTTTGCCAACTATAGGTACTGTTTTAACAGTATTATACTGTTTTTCACTAAATTATACTTTTTACTGTTGAACAAAAATACAGTATACAAAATACTGTTTTCAGCATCAAAAATGCAAACGCATCTTTTTTTTTTTCTTTGTGGGTAGTCATTGAAACAAGTTGCAAAATTTTTCGCTCTGTAATAAATTTGTTTAAAACTATTAATAAGTGATCCAAATATTGATTAAATGTACAATTATTAATATTTAATTCTATCTACCTGCCCACTGCTGTTTCCATCGACCAGTTCTTTACCATCACAAATACTATCAAACAATGGACGCGATTAAAGACACACTTGTGAACATGCAAGATTTATTCACTGCAAGGATGGCTAGCTTTGAGACAGAGCTTCACAACGCAAATTCCCCATCGAACGTCAGTAGCTTAGCCTCGGAATTTTCATCATTCAAGACCTTCATTCATGATGTCCTTGCTAATCTGCAAAAGCAGGTCAAAGCACTCGCTCAGGACCTTGATCGTCTTGAGATGCGAAGCCGCCAAAAGATGCTATTGTTCCATGGTGTGCCAGAGGTGAGTAATGAGCAGACTGAACTAGTGGTGTCAAAGATTGTTCAGAACCAACTTCAGCTGGGCGAGTTCACAGTCTCCAACATCAAGCGCTGCCATCGCATGGGGCGCACAAATTCTCAAAAGCCTCGGCCAATTGCGATAAAGTTCAATGAGTTGGCTACCAAAGAGAAGGTATGGTCCCTCAAGACTAAGCTGAAGGGCAGCGGAACCACCATGTCGGAGTTTCTGACAAAGATGCGTCATACCACATTCATGGCAGCTCGGACAAAATTCGGTGTAGACAAATGTTGGACAATGGGAGGCTATATTCTCATTCTGCACAATAATGTTCGGCACCGAGTCACTTCACTGTGTGAACTTGACAGTATTGTCGACATAGCACCAACGGCGTCCACTGCTACCAAGACCACCAGGAGCAGACGAGCCGCCTTGAAAAAGTAACTGCGGGACCGATTATTACTTTTATTTTTTAATAGGTGTAACTTTCTTTTGTTTTTATTTCCAATTTGCATTATAATAATCTTTTAAAATGTGAGGTAACTTTTACTTTTGTAGGGAGGGACTGAGCCAGTCATATGTCATGTCTGTCAAAGTCAGTCAGTTCGTCAGTCGAGCCCATGGAGCTATTATTTGTTGTTAACTTTGTGTGTATTAATTATTCTTATAGCAGCTGGCAGGTGATAGGATTAGATTGCTTTGTTTTGTTTTGTTTTTGTTGTTTTATACTTTAATTATATATATACTAATATCTTATATTTATATATTATTTATTTATGTATGATGTTATTATTGATAGTGACAACGAAAGTTTTCACTCTGCACATAGTGACTCCGACAGCTATGAAAGTATTCCGTCGCTAGCAGAATCTCTAAATTCGACTTTCTCTGATGTTCCCAAGAATTTTAATGTCGTCCATATTAACGCTCAGAGTATTCCGGCTCATTTTACAGATATGCTGGCTAGCTTTGAATGTAAAAATTTACATGCTATTTTAGTATCTGAATCTTGGCTGAAACCATGTCTTTCATCAATCGCCTACACTCTTCCTGGTTTTCAACTCATAAGGAATGATCGAGTGTCTGGGAGTGGTGGCGGTGTCGCTATATATCTGCGAACACATATCCCATATTCTGTTGTCGACACGTCGATGCAGCCACCACCCTCCAACGCCGGTGAACACCTATTCTTAGAGATTGAACTCCACTCCTCTAAAATACTTCTTGGGGTTTATTACTGCCCATCCCTGCGAGTAGATTATTTTTCTTCTTTTGAAAACATTCTCGAGCAATTAGTCCCGACTTACAAACACAGCATAGTCATGGGTGATTTCAATACATGCTTGCTAAAAAGCGATTCCCGTGCCTCTTCTCTCAAGTCTATTTCCATTTTTAATAATTTGTCTATACTTCCTCTAAGCGCTACGCACCATCTCCCGAACTGCAATCCTTCTTTACTGGATATAATGATGGTCTCGTCCTGCGATCATGTCGCCAAGCATGGCCAGTGTACTGCTGATTCCTTTTCTTATCATGACCTCATTTTCCTATCTTACAAAGTTCGTCCACCCAAACCGCAACCAAAAATACTTCAGCAGCGCAATTTTGCTGGCATGAACCTTGATAATCTCCGCGTTGATGTTGCCGATGTCGACTGGAGCCCTCTTTACTTTTATGACGACATTGACCAAAAAGTTTCCTACCTGACTAATACGTTGGTCAAAGTGTACGATGTCCATGCACCTATACGTCCGATCAAAATTAAACATCCACCAGCTCCGTGGCTCACAGAAGACATTAGGCTACTTTTGGCCAAAAAAGCAAATGCCAAATCTAAGTACAAGTATCGCTCTACACCTGCAAATCTAGAAAAATATATAGCCATCAGAAATCACTGCAATAAGGTGTGTAGGAAAGCACAGTACCTCCATATCCATAGCTCTATTGAGAATGGAGATCCAGCTAAGGTCTGGCGATTTCTAAAATCATTAGGAGTTGGAAAAGTTCGTAATGACAATATTCCCAAGGATTTAGATATCAATTTATTGAACTTCCACCTTTCATCTTCGCCCAATTTTAAAGGGCAAAAAAAAACCGAAACTTTAAACTATCTTTCGTCGCTTCCAACTCCTAACTACCCATCTTTTGTCCTAAGTCAATTCTCTGATGACGATGTTAGGAAAGCTATCCAATCGATTGCATCTAATGCAGTTGGTAGCGACTGCCTCAGCCGTAATATGCTTATCCCCATCCTTGACTTAATCCTTCCCGTTTTATCCCACATCCTTAATTACTCTATCAGTTCTGGCCAGTTTCCCTCCTCTTGGAAAGATGCTCATATTATCCCCCTGCCTAAAAAACCTAAACCCTCTTCTTTTTCCGAATATAGGCCCATTTCTATTCTCCCCTTCCTCTCTAAAGTCCTGGAACGCCTAGTTTATAATCAACTAAATTTATTCCTTTGTAGTCAAAATCTCCTCAATCCTTTCCAATCTGGTTTTCGTGCTGGTCACAGTACCTCGACTGCCCTTGTCAATATTACGGATGACATCAGATCAGCTATGCAGGATGGAAGTCTAACAGTACTTTCTCTCCTTGATTTCAGTAATGCATTTACTACTGTAGACTTTGACATCCTGCTTGGTATACTTGCCACAATTAACATTAGTCCATCAGTTGTTGAATGGTTTCACAGTTATCTGTATGGTCGCCGGCAGCGAATACGCATTGAGGATTCCTTTTCTTCATGGTGTAGTTTATCTGCTGGCGTACCACAAGGAGGTGTGCTCTCTCCTCTACTTTTTGCCGTATTTATTAATACCATTTCTAATAAACTTCTTTCTTCCTACCACCTTTATGCAGATGATCTTCAAATATATTGTCATGTACAACCTAAAGCATTAAAGGCTGGAATAGACACCATCAATCAAGATCTTATAAAAATTTGTCACTGGAGTGAATCTTACGGACTCAATGTCAACCCATTAAAAACTCAAGCTATAGTCATTGGCAGTCCCAGGGCACATGCTAACGTCGATTGGTCCCAAGTTCCTGAAATTTCCTTTAATAACAATACAATACCTTTTTCCGAAAACGTCAGGAATTTGGGTATTATTCTTGACAAGAATCTTTCCTGGATACCACAGCTTCAGGAAATAGGTAGGAAGCTTTTTGCGTCAGCAGGTTCATTAAAACGGATACGTAACTTTCTCCCTATTGCCACAAAAATTGCGCTTGCTCAATCTTTACTACTCCCTATCCTTGACTATGCTGATACCAGCTATCTTGATCTCTCTGAAAACCTCCTAGATAAGCTTGAGCGTCTCCAAAACTTTTGCATTCGGTTCATATTTGGACTAAGAAAATATGACCATGTCTCCGAATTTCGTAAACAGCTCAAGTGGTTACCTATTCGCCTTCGCCGGAATTCTCATATTCTTCACCTTCTTTTTAATATACTCTTCAACCCTACCTCTCCTTCTTATTTAAAACAACGTTTTCGGTTCCTTCATCAGGCGCACCCAAGGTTTTTGAGATCATCAGAGAATCACATTTTAGATATTCCTCTCCACTCGACCACGATATATAGCAAGTCCTTCACGGTACAGGCTGCTCGTCTTTGGAACGGTCTTCCTGAGACGGTCAGACAAGCGAAATCGTTTCCGCAGTTTAAAAGATTGCTAAAAGATCACTATGCATCTCTCCAACAATAATAATAATTTACTATCTATTGATATTATAGTTAATATATATATATATATATATATATATATGTATGTGTATTATATATTCATGTATTCTGTTTAAGTATTTATTTTTAGTATGTACTGTATAAATATATGTAGTGTATAGTTACATTTATATAACTTAAAGTATTATAGTTTACTGTTTGTCGGCACAAGATTAGCCCACTTCTCTTTAATTTCTCCAATTTTCCATCCTAAGGTTGCCTGGAAGAGATTGCAGTTTGCAATAAGGCCGCCCATTGTACAAATTATTTTAAGGTTTCTCATTTATAATGTCAATTTTGTTTTTTTTGTGCAATAAAGTATATAAATAAATAAATAAAATAAATATGTTTTGTACTTATACGACCTTTTTTTCAGTAATGAATTCTAAGTAGCGGGAGGATAGAAACAGAGCATCTATTAATGTAATAAATAGTTTAATTTTTTTTAAATTTAATAAAAAATACTTCCTCATTTATTTTAATTTCAGTTCTAATTGAGGTGAGGCGTATAAAGTTAAAAAAAAGATTATAAATTATTAAGTTCTGCGAGTAGCTCTTAAAAGTAAGTATGTATTTAAAACAATGAATAAATAAAAAACTGTTCATTTTTCTAAAATACTGTTTAATATTCTTCATAGAGCTGAATATACTTTATTTCTTGTAAAAAAAAGTTGGCAACCCTAGATGTATGGCACTTTTACTGATGAAACAATCTGATGCTACTGTCTGTGCTGTGATGATGGTATTAGAATACATAACGTCATCAACCGATTGTATCTTGAGGCTGTAGAAAGAGGTGACTAAAGGAACTTAAAATGCTAACATGCTAACACGTCTCGCCAGTGGCTTCCAGTAGGCTGCGATGTTGTTAGATGGAGCGAAAGTATTCCCTTTATGATATTGAAGGAGGTCCGATTCAAGAGCTAGCCATGCGAGGATGATTGATCTATATATTTTTATTTAAGAATGAAACCCGGTAAGGTATGACCTATATCGCGGGGACTGTTTGCAAATATGTAATTCACGAACACAACTGACACCTCACTCAGAGCAAGTGCCTTTAGTTTAGACTTTAGACAAAGACACTCAAAGTTCATTAGCTAATTCAAGTATTATTTTTAACTAGTGGCCCGCCCCGGCTTCGCCCGTGCAAAGCTGGGGTGGGTTATACATATAAACCTTCCCCTTGAATCACTTTATCTATTAAAAAAAACCGCTTCAAAATCCGTTGCGTAGTTTTAAAGATTTATGCATACATAGGGACGGACGGAAGAATGCGACTTTGTTTTATACTATGTAGTGATGCTGCCTTGTTGGTCTAGGGGTTGGATCTGTCGTCTTTGAATCAACGGGTCCCCGCTTCGATTCAGAGGTTGGGCAAGTGTCTCTGTAAAAACCAGAGGCACTTACTGTCTGGGTGTCATTTGCATTTGTGAATTTTATATTTTTGTAAATTAACTAGTGCAAGAGTTTTGTTTATTTAAATTCTTATTATGAAATTCTCTGCAAACTGTTGCCCGTATCACTTTTTTGTACATTCAACTTTGGCCTTAAATTTTGTCACGTTGTCAATAGACTCACATGTGAGAGAGAATTCAAAGTCCATTTGAAATGCTAAAATTTATATATAAATATGCAAATATCCCTACATATAAGCCAAATTTAGAAAACGCAAATGTCGTCATATGGTCGTATTGTATCCATTTATGTGTCTGTCTATTCAGATTTAACCGCCACTTTTAACATTCAAATGTGGGAAATTACCAGAAAAAGGCTATCAACTCTTTTTTTTATGTAACTAAAGTAGAGTAGGATGATTATAAATAAATTCGATGTACGGTACTCCACAAACTAATCGCTAGATGGTGTTTTTAATATCTATAGGTAATTGTTTATTTAAAAATTGGCTTGACATTTAGTACGCGCTTAAAATTCATGCGAGTTCAGTCGCGGGAAATATTTGTCTATACATTTAGTCACGGGTTTTATTAAGTTCATGTGGTGTACAAATTACTTTATGGTCAATGTGTCACACACAATATCTATTATACTGCGTGATGTATCTCGTTTTGGGACTCATATAAACTCTAGTGTACGAGTAGGTCAGTGTGTTATATTTACCAAATTAATCAATATGGCATTGTCATGGTATCCTAACTACTGTGTAATAAAACTGTCAGTTGTCAGAACATCTTGTACTATAGTACCTACTTTTGTTTATGTTACTTCGTCCGTATGGTGACGGTTTTGGAATCCATAGTGTCACCACCCTGTTCCATCCTAAGGGTGTCGTAAGAGTATACTAAAGGAAATGACAAGGCTGAAAAACCAGCGGCAAGAGAAGAAAATCTTAATACGAATCCCTGTGCCAACCCGTCTGGCCAGGCGTAGCACAATAAGGTAGTTACCCACCCGAGAAGATACAGTCAGGGCCCACGGGGCAGAAGGCCCGGGACGGTAAACCCTGGGGACGTTTAGTGGGTATGCCTCTGTCTCCTCACAGAGGTGGATGTCACTCCCACACACCCTCCTGCTGGCCATCCTTAGGCTGGCGGGGATAGTCCAGAAAGGATTTTACCCCGGACCAAAAAAAAAGAAAAAAAAAAGGAAAGTTAGTCACCCATTATGTCTGGAGGAGCAGCTTTACGGGATGCGTAGTTTAAGTAGTATGTAAATTAAATTAAGAGATTTTTGTGGGTAAAAACTTTTCAGTTTAGTTTGACGAGACGAAGCAAACTTTAAGATACGATCAGTGGTTTATGCTTGAAACACATGAATTATGCGGTGGAAAATTCCTAATCTTACACATTTAAATGGTTATTATCAAAATTTTACTGGCTGCTTATGCTTTATAATGTTTACGTATGCTATATTAACAGTCGGTCTGCTACTGAATACATTTTTCTCTAATTTCGTCTAATAAGTTGTAACATGTAAGTACATAATAATGCTAACGGGCAATTTTACAGTATAATTATCTTTTCTTATTCTTCGCATTTGCCCATTCAGGCGTATACAATTTATTGTAATTCAAAGTCGTATGACATTTTAATATAACTAGGTTCCACATTCGATTTTATAACCCGTTCGTTCACGTCGGTGAACGCACATGTATGAAAAACTGGCTCAACTATGCTAAACTAACTTATTTTAGCTGACGGTGGACGTTCGGCTTAATGCTATTCCATATCCACTTTTCATAGAACGGAAGCCATGCGGGATCCGTTATGTACAAGCACTGCTTTGCATTTTAACTAGCTGCCGACTATTGGTACCTTTTGTTTATTTTTCCGCTCGTGCTCTGGTTACCAATGAGTAAACGATCTTGTATTTGACCATTCACTATTTTCTCTAATGGTGTCTTCTATTTTAGTTTCTAACTTATTTTACTCTTATCAAGATCGTAATTTTTTTGTCTCTCCACTTTAATGTTTATGTTGTATAGAAGGTTAAAGGGAACGTTTATGGTTTTCAATCACTATAGCTAACTTCACTCACGCGTAATATGTGAAAATTAAATCTCATATTTTTTTCTAAACAGTGACTCGGTCGGAAAGAGACAATTGGTAGCCAGATTTTTTAAAATAATGTCCTTTTTTATAAATATTTCTTTGCAGGCAAAGGTTCCTTAATTAAATACGATTCCTAATGACTATAAATACGCTATGTTTATTTTAAAAATACATAGAATGCATATACAGATGACACGTGGCCGATGACTTTTGGGAAAAGCGTGGATCAAATAGACACCAACCTGCACTTTAGTGGCGATACGTAAATCTCCGTATCATTTGACCTCGGCTCGACCTGTCACGTATGTTTTAATCTGTTATGTCCGTATGGTAAGTATAACACGTTAAACTTACATTGATTTTCATTGTAGACTGCTTAACATCTTTATGCGTATATGTATAGTCGGTATGGGTTCCGTATAATTTCATATTAATTACACGTTTGGTGGCGATGAAATGTCATGCTGCTTTAATTTTGTAATCTGAATTGAGCAGAGACACATCTGTTATTTAAATCATTCTGTTTGTGCGTAATAATAAAACTAGTGTATATTGTAACAAGGTAGTTAATAGTAGATTGTCTTGTCGGAATGCGGCATTCGACCTTTATCAAGGATTTAGGAAGCATATGGCGAGAAATGTTCAGTTGAACTATAGTTCGTAACCTGTATGATTAACGATGAGAAGTATTTTCCTTCCATATTTGGAGACTTCGGGAGTTTTTTTTTTAGGTAAAGAGGCCCCAAATTGTTATCTATCTCCAAGCCAATATGACCTTGGATCGGCACTGCGTCTACGCATATTGTATAATCTTAATGTAATATGATAAATGTGAAAGTACTAGAGTTGTTGCTCAACTTTGCTAAAAAGGTTAGAGCAATTGTTGGTATGCCTACGTAATTTGAGGTGGAGCTTGAACTAGGCATAGAATAGATATGTTGTGTTTTGTATGGAAAGCCTGGATACCTTATATGATTACATCGTAATCAAGAAATATTTTTTTAGAATATCTACAGACAACTACAATACACTACTTCAGATAACTACAAACTACAACACAGCCTGTAATCCTTATACGAAAACGAATACTCTATAAACACCCCCAATTAAATAACTTTTAAATTATAATCGTATTGTAAATATTTTAATACAAATAATATTTAAACAAGACATGACAATAATTAGAGTACAAAGCACGAGATAAATAAAATGTATAACTAGTATAAGCTGGGTAATACGAAAGTGATACTTCAACCGAAAAAAAGCTAAATGAATGAAAATCTGTTACTTTTTCGGGGGCTTAGATGCCAGGCAGAGTTTTAATACCCACTTTCCGTTGGAGGTCAAAAAATGATAGTTCAAACTATCATAGAGGAAGATTATACATTTAAAATTAAAAAAAAACATCGCGGTAGTCTGATACGATACAAAGAAACCGTCTTCGCCACGTTCCGCCTCGGGTGTCTGTTTGTTTCCCTTAGTCCTGACGATTTGTAAGATTTTCGTGAACATTCCATACAAATAAAGTTACCATATCAGCGTTCCTGCGCTGGATAGCAATGCTCATCCTTTGCGCAAGATACGTGCACACCCCTCTGGTCACTAGAACTATCGACCAACCTACGTGACAGGTCTCTGACTGAATCGTTAATATAGTTTCTGCACTCGATAGTTTATATCGTAACATTTCGTTCAGAACCTTTACCAGACTAAGCTGATCACAGTTTCAAGGTTGTCCGTTGACTTTGCGCATAGTTTCATTTTGCCTTTCATTTTATACAACAAAAATTGTAGCAAGCGATATTAATACGATTAAACGATATAAATGATTAAATGATTTTCGCTGATAGTCTTATGTGAATGTCAAATACCGCTAAATATGGCCATACAAGTCCCATGGCTTGCAAAATAAATGCTTACCTGACTGGAAAGAAAAAGTTAGAAGTTATCTGTTGAAATCTGCATTTTTAATCTCCAGAAAGACGAATCGTGAAATAACCATTGAAAGTTGTTTCCAGGCAACCCATTTTTTATAATTTTTAACATACTAAATGTCTAATAAAATAATTTTCATCCATTAAACATATCGGTGATGGTCTCTGTATAGCGGGATCTTAGATGAATTGTGTATTCAAAATCTGTCTCAACACGTAAAAAACAAAGTTAGTATACCTATTCGGCCGCCACTGGCTCCGGGGGTGTACCTATGACTTGACGTAAGATAATAACTGTATTTCGAGCACGAGACTTAATATTTTTTATTGAACTATAACACATGTGGCTGCCTCTCCTTTATAACAGGCATGCAATAAAATCGTCTAGCTCTTATGCGAGTGTCAAATTTTACTGCATGAAAGTTTCATTATGAGCTTGTTTATTGTTACTATAATTATCATATACATTTTTAAAACTGAGTTAAACTGAGTGACAGGATAAGAAATAGTGAGATAAGGAAGCGTTGTGGTCTGAAAGAAGATGTAGTGACAAAAATTGAGAAAGGTATGCTGAGATGGTGCTGAGATGGCAGGCCATGTCGAGAGAATGAATGAAGAACGATTGACGAAAAAAGTGTATAAGGCGAGTGTGAATGAAAGTGTTGGAAGGGGAAGACCTAGGCGGACGTTTCAAGACCAAATCACGGACGTCTTGAAAAAAGGCCAGGTCAAGAGTACCCTAAACCGAAGAGCATGTATGAAGGGAATAATGAAAGTGGATGAAGCGAAACAAGTATGTATGGATCGTAGCAAGTGGAAAGAAGTGGTCTCTGCCTACCCCTACGGGAAAGAGGCGTGATTATATGTATGTATGTATGTTTTATCAATGTATATACTATATTGATCAATGGTGATAACTGTTTAACATCAATGTGCTTTAATGTAGTTCAAGTTCTTTCAATTGTCGATAAGATTGTAATAAATCAATTGCATTATTTATTTGATAGCTATCTATGTATATCGTTCAATGTCGTAATGTTTGAGTAATATTGGGTTAAGTTTAACGTTATTACGGTGGCGACCAAACGGATATTCTGAATCTGATGATTATTTTTGTTATTAAGTACCTAACTTCCAAGAAATTGTCGGTACTTAACTGTTTAAAAGAAATTATTCTGTATTGTGTGTTCAATTCCGATTTAAAAATAACTATTCAATTACTATTATTTATTTATATTTTAAATGTCTCTGTGGCGACGGATTTATAATATGTATATGGTGTCACCACCCCATTCCATCCTGAGGGTGTCGTTAGAGCCGACAAATTTGATACGAAACACTGTGCCAACCAGTCAGACTAGCGTGGCACAGTAGGATTTTTTATGACCCTTGTAAATCATCTAGAGTGAAACTGTTTCTAGTACAGAATGCTGCTCTAGGTACAGAGCTAATAGGCACTCTTTGTAGTTGCTTTTGTAAAAACCCGGTAAACTTACCTACAATGCATATGTAAAAAGTAATGAGTATTTTGTAAAAACAATAACTTACCCCGGTAAATAGGATCTGGGAATTTAGTACCTACAGAGCATGGACGTATAAAAAAAGGCGGACGGAACTCTCGCTAAGACAAAAGTGAGACGCCAAGATGGCGGCCGCACTTTATGTGTGAGTTAATTTTGGGGTGGCCTAGTTACACAAAAATTTGCCATTAAAACACGGTCAACGTAATAAAAAATTTCTATTGTCAAATAATTTATTTTGTATAGGACAAAATGGACACATACAAGTTGTCAACATATTAAAAAAATGTATAGAATGCAAACTACTTATATACTTTTTTTTTGTAAATACATATTCTATAAAGGAAACACCCAAACCCGGAACAAATACTTAAAGGTCGTTCAAATATTTCTTCCGTGCGGGAATCGAACCCTCGACATGCTACATATACATAGTTTCCCACGAGTTCGGAACGCGACCACTGCTGAGAAGAACTGGCAAGAAAATCAGAGAACTTGTTATTCTTTTTTTAATAATTTGCGGTCCTATTTCATTTAATTTAGAATCCCAAATGCTGAGTTTTTTTTTTAGAATAATGTCTTTTACTTTGAGACGTTCTTGAAATTTCTTCTAATTTCGAGGTGTGGTGAAACCGAATCGTTAGATATTTTTCCGCTATATATTTAATAAGACTTCTTTTGTGTTCTATTCCGGCGAAAGTATGTTCATATTCCAAGTTAAACAAACGCTTTCATTACCTACACATTTTTCTTGAATTTTTGTGATAATATATTTATGTTGCCTTTCGTTGTACAATGTTATGCTTTCTTTTATAATTTTTCGTATGACCATTTCGCAAATACAACAAATATCGAATATATCTTTCGATGGTAAATGTAGGCCTCCTCTGGTTTTTAGGTGTATTAACTTATGTTTCGTTTTTTTATAAAAAACCACGTCTTGTTAGATTGCTAATTTACCATTTGAGGTACTGCGTAAGTAACAACACGCCGGAGTCCTCCTTTAGTTGTATAAAAGTCATTCGCATCAAAATGTATACTGCAAACGACACTGTATTTGTTTGGAATCCAATCGTTTTCACTATTACAATTTCTAATTATTTGAATCCAATCATTTCTCCATACTTAATTTTCCTTAGAAAATCTAGCAAAAGGAATATAAAATAAAATACCCAGTAGTAACTATTAAATAATTAACCATAATAATATATTGATTTTTATAATAAACGAAAAATTGCCCACGTTTCGGTTAATTTGCATACGAGAATATTGGCAACACTGAACTTAAAATTAATTGTTTTTTTCTAGCAAATACAAATTGGTTTTAATGTATATAATCTGGAAATAAGTGATTGAATTATTCATTTACGTATGAAACGTAATTCCTGGATTGTTTTTCTTTCGGTCACTACGGTTTTTACACCATTTTATCACGCAAGACATGATTTATAGTTTTTATTTTTTCGCCGCATATTGCGTCTTTAAGCATCGATGTTCACGCGCGTAATGGCCGACTAATGTGTGAAAGTGTGCGTGCTGGCCTGTATATATAGCTGATCTGGCCGACTATGATGTCACAGTTTTTAGTTAGCGAGACTCTGTCCGACTTTTTTTATACGTCCATGCTAAAGAGTAACTTTTTATTGAAGGATTTAATTTTTCTTACTCGCCTCCTGAAAGCTTCTGCTAGTACTCGTACACCGATATTCAAAAGTACGCGTATATACTCATAATGCGGTACGGACAATAGTATAGCAACAATACCTATTGCATCTAATTGTTACGGGCGGCCTCGTTCGCTGTAATCATCGAAAGCAACGCGCAAGTGGTTGAGTCCAACAGACATTGAGTGTTTATTTACTTTAGAGTTAGACTATGGACTGCAGTAGTTACTAACTCCGTCAAGTGTGTGTGGAGTCTGTGACGGATTTAGAATACACGGTGTCACCACCCTATTCCATCCTGAGGGTGTCGTAAGGTCCAAAGAAAATAACAAGGCCGAATCCTAGCCGCAAGAGAAGGAAAACTTGAGACAAATCATTGTGCAGTATTTGTAGCTTGGTAGCTTTGATATTTACCCTAAGCTCTCTCTCTCTCTCTTCTCTCAATTACTCTCTGCGATGGGAGGAGGCCTAACTCAGCATTGGGTCATTTATGGACTGAGTAGTAGTACTAGTCACTAACATATAAATATTAATGTTGCATCATCCATGAACATTGCTGTCATTAAAGGTGTGGGGGACTCAAGACAATGCGCTGTGAATGCTTTAGTTATCTTGCTTGCTTGTTCGATGCAAGTGGCTAGTCCACAAAGGTATTCTTGTTTTATTGAACAAAAATAGTGTATTTCACGCTTTTGGTTCGCTCATAATATCAATTTTATACAAGGAGAAAACTGCAATACAATCCATTTAATTTGGCGTGTTAATATAGTTTTTTACGCTGAGATTCATGCATATCTAACTAAATAGATTGGTGAAATATTAATTTCTAGCGTAGGTTTTTTATTTAAGTATCTTAATAAGTAGCAGTGCATTATTTTCATTTTGATCTTATTCCGTCTACATTCATGATGTTATGGCATGACTTTCGTCTTAGGTTGGTTACAGTAGAATGCATTCTCGCAAACCGGTGGCACCCTGAACGACACGTGTGAGGTTATACCGCTGTTGTTTTAGTGGCTAGACGTTTGTTTCCAATCCCCTCAAATCCCAAGCGACATCGAAAAATTCAATAACACAACGACTCAGTCAAGTGTGACTTGTCTTCTTTTAAAATTGAGCGTGGAATGTAGGATAAGTTTGCGGAAGATATGGAAGAGTGGAGGCAGGGGGTGAAGACAATACTAGTGTATCTAGAACTTGGTTCGACAAGATTGTTAAACTAATATATGTAGTTGCCCTTCTGCTGCAGTCTTATCTTATGGTTGCGGGAATTATTGACAGGCCAGAAATGGACTGCTCAACCACAAGAGAAAGTGTTGTAGTCATCACACTATAAGATGCAAATGATGAGTTTGATGTGATTAGATCAAAGCATATTGGTGACTCTACACTGGTTTCTCCGCTAACTGGTCTAATTGAGCTAGTAAGCCTTATAAAGTTATTCGGACAGTTACATAATCCTATCTTATAAGTTGTTCATAGTGTACTATGCATAATAGTGTCGTAAATCATAAACAATTACCTATTGTAAAAAATATTATTAATAATATAATTACCAAATTAAATTAGTTATAAGGTTTGGACTTTGTCTGATAAATAAAGTTATTATTATTATTATTATTTACGTAATAGTCAACATTGCTTCTGTCAGCAGTAGCTTCGTAGCCCATTGTGTAGTGATTTTCTCATAAACATACACATATTAGGTTTTTTTAATGCGGGATCAGGTTGTGTATGTGCCATGCAGGTTGTAGATGTGTCCATATATCGATGCCTATTTATGTGGAGATTATAGAATTTTCCACTAATAAGTTAATCACTATCACTATCACTACATATTATAAAACAAAGTCGCTTTTGTCTGTCCGTCCCTATGTATGCTTAAATCTTTAAAACTACACAACGGATTTTGAAGCGGTTTTTTGTATTAGATTGAGTGATTCAAGAGGAAGGTTTATATGTATAACCCACCCACGCTTTGCACGGGCGAAGCCGGCGCGGGCCACTAGTCTAATATAATTTACGATGGAACAAGTTATTAGGGAATGCCAAAGATAGAGCCATTTGTTACTTATATTTAATTGAAAAATTCGATTGAAAAGCTCACGTGGAGCTTGCACCCAAAACAACTAGACGTTTTAATGATCTGGCTAGTTAGTAGGCAGCTGATGTTGCTTACGAAGCGGGAAGTCTAGGTTCGATTTGTATCTCGGACCAGTTTCCGTAAGCCTGATAACCTACCAGGAGTCTGAATCTTGCTTTTATTTTACTACGTCATTAAAAGAACTGTGAAGTGAGTACCTATGTACATTCCAACTGTGGGTAAAAAAAAGTGAAGAATACAGATATACAAGCTTACCAAACACTGACCGATTCCAATGCAGTGTGATGCTGTTACGTATTGTTTATAGTCTAGTTCTTAATTGGTCTCGGTTGCAGGTTCTTCATCATTACTTTCCTGTTTCCTCGTACATGGCTGCTATACGTGGCCAGCGTGTTGATCGGCGCCGGTGCAGCGGCGATTTGGACCGGCCAAGGCAACTACTTGACCCTCAACAGCGATGCGGACACTATATCCCGGAACTCTGGCGTTTTCTGGGCGATGCTGCAGTGCAGGTAATTTCGCTATACCTTTTTTTCTACTTATCGCGGCCTTTTGTAAACAGTTACTGTACCAGTGGATGTTTGTAACATTATAGGTCCCTAGTTGGTCAAAACGGCCCTGTAAAACGTGCAACATGACGCAGACATAAAAAAAAATATTGGTGCTTTGTGCTTTGAACACCAACATGGTGTCTGTACTGACACAACGGCTGCGTTATTTTATATAGTGTAGGCCTCTCACCGTACGGGTAGCTTTATGCTAACTGTACTATAGTGCAGGGGTTTTGTTCTGTAAGCAGAAAGAAAAAATATCAACTTTTTTAAATCATAGATTTGCAGTATTTAGTGCCGGCTTTTATAGCCGCTTTGTATTCGATGAAGATAATAAGTTAATCGTTTTGCGTCGTTGCACCATAATGACGATATTGTCCACTTTCGAATGCTGAGTTTTACCGATACAGCGGTGTGGGTTAGCATTTTCTATTTTGCTTACAAATTCAATTCTATAGGCAATTCTAGCCTAATAGTTTCTGTAATGTGATGCGCGATTTAGTTATGATGCGGTTTGTTAATTGAAATTTAAAACGGGACAAAGTGTAACTAAAAGGGAATATACATAACCAAAGGCGCAGTACCATTGAAAAAGGTTGTTTTTCTCCACCCGGTTTAATAAGGGAAAACGGTTTTTACAAGAAACAATATTATTTTCTTTTTTTTAAGAAAACGAAATCGCTGCTCTCTGTAGAACCTGTATCGTTGGGTCAGTTTACAAACATGAAATTCACGAACACAAATGAAACCCAGACTCGTAGCAATTGTTTCTGGTTTACACAAATACACTTACCCGACCCCGGAAGCGGAGGGATTAAGGTGACACATATAAACCCTATTCAAGATAGCGTGATAGATTTGACAGATGTAATTTTTTCTGATCGACAAAAAGGCATGACTCCGAACAACGTCGCGGTAATGGGGACCAGTAGTGCCGTGGTAGCACTTCTGCGTGCAGCGTACTTCGGAATCATACCTTTACTTTGCAATGACGAATAGTGGAGGGAAACAGATAATATCTAGTAGTCCAAAAAATAACGGTTTAAAATACTTGCAACTGTGACGAGATGGAAATTCTTTATCACTTTTTCTTAACTTTATAAGACATTATTCGAATAAAAAACATTTTCATTTTGAAATAAAATTCTTTGGCTTTAGCCCATTGAAATTTAACACTTTTACAACTATTATTTTCAGTTCGTTTTTGTTTACTTTCATGGTCTGAACCACCTTAAATTTGGCGGAAGGTCTTCCGCCAAATTTTATATAATTTAAATTTTACATAATATTATATTAAATAGGGACTTATTATCAATATTGACCCACCATCGCTTATCTACCCAATATTTTATATGTCTAGTGCAATAAAGAATTTCACACATAATACACCCACGCCAACTTTTCACTGTTACAAGTATTTTAAAACGTTATTTTTTGGACTACTAGATATTTTCTGTTTCCCATCACTAGCCCGTCTGTCAAATCGATCATGCTATCTTGAACAGGGTATAGCCCCTAGACCAACAAGGCAGTCTAGTTATGTACTAGTTACTAGTTTTATTGAGGAAAATACGATTTGTACATAATAAATTTGATCAGACATACATTGAACCTCCCATATACTGGAAGACTGAAATATAATTTATATAGACAGTACTTCCATCCGGCTCTGTGCCCTCACTTCAAAAATATAGGCTAGGGTGTTTTTATTAGCGGTAATTCCAAGGATTTCCACAAAGGCTGGCGACCTTAATCGGGTTGTCGGTCCACCGTGTAAGAGGCCTACCAGCACTGCACTATTATACTGTACAGGATAAATATTCGGAAATAATGGGAATAGACCGCTAATAGTATATGTTTTCTATTTACAGTATGTTCTTCGGAAACCTCTTCGTTTTCATCAAGTTCCAAGGAAAATCACATATAGACCTAGAAACAAGGAATGTGGTATTTGGAGCCCTTACCGGAGTCTGTGCCGTCGGTATGGTCTTTCTGTTGCTGCTTCGGCCAGCGAAGCGCACCCCGGTACTGGAAGATGGCAAGGTAAATTGCACTCTATTATGACTACTAGTAAGATTTCTTTTAATATTCTGATAATGTTGTTCCAATGACATATTGGAAACGTGATCGACATGGGATATAGGTCAGTATCGCGTTTAGATATGGTTACTATTTAGAATATACAATTTTTCCAACCCATGCCATCCTAAGGGTATCGAAAGAGGCGACTAAAGGAGAGCAAGAGGCATATCACCCAGCCCCAAGAGAGGGAAAATTTGCTAGAAACTCTGTGCCAACCTACCCATTTTGCCCTCCATGGATTTCTCCATGGATTGGATGACTGAATCAGTAGTCGTACTGACTAGTCGTCGTCTGTAGGTGATTTTTACTGATTTTTACTGATGTGATGAGACATACTTTGTGGTTGACAGAACGCGTGGAATTTTAGAATCCTGTAAAACACATGTGCGAGGTTTTAGACTGTGCGATCACTCTAAGGCTTGGTTAATACTTTAAAGTTTCTTAATTATACCAATAAATAAAATTAAAATATAACATAGGCTTAAATAGAACATCGCCGTGTTTATAAATGTTTAAAATATGCGCTGGTAAAAATATAATAACGCCCCATAACTGAGTATTACGAATGACATATTTCTCGTAATCGTAATTTTTTGGAATATTTCAACTAATTATCATTTAGTTACAATACTGTTATCCGCGATACTTGTACTAGGAAATCCTCCGCAAATATCAATTTAATACAACGTTTAATTTGATCGTTAAAAACACAACATTTGGACACAACAAACTCAAACTCAAAATGAACTTTATTTACGTAGGTTTTATCACAAAACTCATAAAAATCGTCATATTTACAGTTACCATTATCTTACGACCTCTGTCCCACGTTAGGTGGTAGTCTCCACACACACCTATCAGTCGTCATATCTACAGTCACACCTTTCATACATAATTTCTCATGCTTACAATCCATCCATCTCTCTTGATCTTCCACAACCCTTACGTCCACCCACATTCATGCTGAAACTACCACCGGTTCGGAATGCTGCTCTACAGAGAAGAGCCGGCAAGAAACTCTGTAGTTGCTTTTTTCAAATCAATGGGTTTGTTTACAAAAAGCACTAAACAGCGAGAGCAAGTTCGCCAGATGAGAGAAACACAACACGTTAACGCAATGAATGACAACTAGGCCTTGGGTCAGGGCCAATCAAATACAAGTCCGCGAATAAATAGCTATCCATTGCGTCGTTGCGCACACATACAGTGTACAATATATGACATTGTCTAAATGCTACGTACAATACAAGTGAGATTTATTATTCAAGAGGCTAAAGGCATCAATGTCACACAGATAGTCATTGACGCGGTAGTACCCTTTATTAATTAAAGTAGATTTACCAAAAAATTTCAACTCTATGAAAGGTAGACTGACGATAGCTTCAGGAATTTTATTATACAAGCGAACACCGAGGCCTACAAAAGATCCATGGGCTTTCTGCAGTCTGTGGTGAGGTATCACTAGTTTATGCCTATTCCTTGTCCGGATAGTGGACATAGTGACATCACAGTTGGTCTTATACTGACTGATATTCTGTCTCACAAATAAGATATTAGCAAGGATAAACTAACTACTAAACTAGGATAAGATATATAAACAACGTTGAAACTATATTCAATTCTCCGCCGTCCTATTAAATCTTCTATAAATTAAAATTACGATATACAAAATGTATGCATGTATGTAAACCAGTCAAGTGATATTTTAAATGAACGATTATATACTTAATAAACATGTTATTGCTATTAATGTCACAGGTAAAACAGTGTGTTTGATATGGGATTCCTGCAAAATGGTTTTATTGTGCCGGAAATTTTCATGGATTCCCTACAGCTAAGCGCCAGCCGGGTTATGTGAGAAAAGTTGGCGTTGGCTCGCCTAATTTTTTTATTAATTGGACTTTTTTTAAATAATTTGGGATAAAAAATACTTATAACCTAATACTTTAGGACTTAAAACTTAAGGTTTACACTTCTACCACCTGCCCCTATGTTTTAATACCGGTATATAATCTTAGTTAGTACGGTTTCGAGAACCACTCTCCTACACACCTCCACACTGGAGCTCCGCCATCAACTCCTAGAAATGATCCACAGCTGAGTCGAGCTTTCTCCATTTTAAGGGAGAAAATTTTTATTATTGTGCCTAGCTTGGCCAGGCGGGATGGCAAAGCGTTTCGTTACAAGTTTTCATTTCTCTTGCCGCTAGATTTTGCCTTGTTATGTCCTTTAGACCACTCTTATTAAAATTTAAACAATAAAATAAATAAAGGGTTTTTTATCGTAAATATCGTCGGTCACGGAAAGATCCGGTCCATTAACATCGCTAATTCTGTCCAGTTCAATCGCACCTTAACTGTGGCATGGCCAGCCGGATTGTAGTCACCTTGCAATTTACATTGTGGATATCTCGATAATTTAGTATTTGATTAAAGGATATTTTTAAGGCATCGACAAAAGTGTTACGGTCGTAAAGTCTTCGAGTGGATTTCATGAAGTCATGGATATGATATCCTTGACGTTGTTACGTGGGTCGGGACGCAATGCAATCGATGCAGACATCTTTACGATCGAAAGTCGCCAAAATTGTTTTTGCATAACATTATTCGGAACGTGTTTTATAATAAAAAAGTTATGAATTTGGAAATAAAAGAAAGTGTTTATTTGTTTTGATACGTTTTCAAGATTATAATATAATAACACAAAATAAAAATTTGTGTAATGTCTTTCCTTCAAATTTATTTTGGTTAGTGGCGTAGCAACTTGCGCAGTGTACAGCTAGTAAAGAATTAAATAAATTAACATTTTAGTCATATTCAAGAATTCCTCTGAGCATATTAGAAGCCGAGTTGGTGTCGCAGAGTGAAGTCACGTAAAGTCATTAAAGATTTAATTTTGCAATTCGGTCGTTAAAACCCCCTAAATTGCTCATCGTTTGGGGGAATATTTCATTTTCTACAATCTCTATTCATACATTACGTTAGTGTGTAGGTATTCACGCATCGAATGGACTTTTATATGGAACTAATGCGCAACGGAACTTCGTTTTTATAATAAAGATTGTGTCACGTCTCCAGAAATCAAGCCAAATTTATTACTATGAAACAAGGTAGTTTGGATTTTTTGCCGCCCGTTGTGATCTCGCCACTGTTAATTTAGGAGGTATTGTGGTTAGCCACCTTCGATCATAAGATAGTTATATCTAGGTCCACGCGCGCGTCTATTTGTGTCTGACGTCACGTGTTCTCATAAGTGTTATGTTTTCAGATAGAAATCGTGAGCCATGAAGTTTCAGAGAGCCCCATGGAAGCGTTCAAAGGCGCAATTAAATTGTTCTGCACTCGCGACATGCTGTTGCTTAGCATCACATTCATATACACAGGTGAGTTTGAATACAAAATGTCACCAACCTATACTGTCTTGAAAGTGTCGTAAGACTAAAGGAACGCAAGAGACAGGCCACCAAATTGGAGGAGCCCAACTTAGTAGTAAGTCATATAAATAAATATCCTTGGACATTTCACACAACGCCATCTCGTCCCAAGTTAAGCAACTTAATGCTTGTGTTATGGTAACGAGATGGATGATAAACTACTTATATACATATTTTTTTTATAAATACATATATTTATATTATAGATAGAAATGACACCCAGACTCCGAGCCAGTGCCTCTGGTTTAGGCAAAGACACTGGCCCGACCCCGGAATCGAACCCGGGACCCGTTGATCCAAAGGCGGCACATCTGACCACTAGACCAACGAGGCAGTCTAAATATAGGGGATGTAATGATGACGGCTGTGTAAGGTTTTAATTATTGGCGCATTAGTAGATTGGTAGAGTTAGTAGTAGAGGTCATTAGTAGAGGGTTGCCAGATGATAAGCGGTTATCTTCGCCTACGGACATTCACGACATCAGAGATATTAGTGGTTCCTGTCGCTTCGTCTAGTAAAGTTGTATTTTTGTTTTTTTATGACCTTTACCGCGGGGGCAGTTTGCAAATAAGTAGGTAATTCACAAACACAACTGACACCCAGAGTCAGAGCAAGTGCCTCTGGTTTAGACAAAGACACTTGCTCGATCCCGGAATTGAAACGGGGACACGTCGATCCAAAGGCGGCACATTCAAAACCTAGACCAACGAGGCAATTCAAAAGTGTGGAAATTTCTTTCTCAGAACTCTGTTCCAATCTTTCTGGGCAGCATGGCTCAGTGGGTTAATTTCCCTCGACATAAATTGGACAGGCCCGACTCATATATAGTTTTTACGGGCTGTGACGATGAAGGTAACCCATAATGTAAAGGCTTTTGTGATTTTTAGGCGTGGAGCTATCTTTCTTCAGCGGCGTGTACAGTCCTAGTATTGGCTTCACATTGGCCATGGGCGAGAACGCCAAGCAGCTTGTCGGACTATCTGGCGTGTTCATTGGAATGGGAGAAGTACTAGGTAAAACAATTGCTTAATTTATGTACGACTAGCGACCCGGCCCGGCTTCGCGCGGGTGCAATTATGCACGTATTATACATATAAACCTTCCTCTTGAATCACTCTATCTATTAAAAAAAAACGCTTCATAATCTCAATCAATCATAATAATAAATTTTAAAGATTTAAGCATACATATGGACGAACAGACGACAGCGAATTTGTTTTATACTATGTAGTGAAGTCCCAGAACAAAAGCCCTAAAGCCATAACAACAGGCTCGATAGTACTAATGATATACTTGGCGGATTTCGAATACACAGTGTCACCAACCCACACTATCCTGAGGGTGTCGTAAGAGGCAATAAAAAGAAATGAAAACGAAAACCTAGCCGCAAGAGAAGGAAAACTTGATACGAAATCATATGCCAACCAGTATGGCCAGCGTGGCGCAGTAGGCTAGTTATCCTCATTGACAGGAGGAGGCCCGACCCAGCAGTGGGACATTTATGTGCTGAGAAGTAGAAGAAGAAATAACATGTTGTTTTCTTGTTCTTCAGGAGGTGCTCTCTTCGGCATCCTAGGCAACAAGACGACGCGCTGGGGCCGCGACCCGATCGTCATCATGGGCTACATCATCCACCTGGCCAGCTTCTTCCTGATCTTCATTAATCTCCCGAACGTGGCGCCTTTCGGTGACACTCAGGAAGTGTCCTACATATCGCCTTCCCCGTACCTGGCCATGCTCTGCAGTTTTCTCCTTGGCTTTGGCGACGCCTGCTTCAATACGCAGATCTACTCGATCCTGGGGGGCAATTACGCTGACAATAGCACCTCAGCGTTTGCTCTGTTCAAGTTCACTCAGGTGAGTTCCTGTTTTATTGTTAGTAATAAACAGAGGTCGGAGTAGGTAGATTGATTTAAGGTCGTAGACGTCAAACGTAGAGCATAATATGGATATGCCTCCAAAATACCGGAACTTCACATTTATTGTGATATTTGTTCCGGAATTTTGAAATTGGCACGAATTTGTGTTTAAGGTGAAAAACGTATTAATAATATCAATCTACGCTGCCAGTGTTAACTAATGGTGAAAGAAATCGGTATTTTAGTTTATACAAAACCTAGTGGCCCACCCCGGCTTCGCCCGTGCAAAGCGTGGGTGGGTTATACATATAAACCTTCCCCTTGAATCACTCTATCTGTTAAAAAAAACGCTTCAAAATCCGTTGCGTAGTTTTAAAGATTTATGCATACATAGGGACGGACAGAAGAATGCGACTTTGTTTTAAACTATGTAGTGATTAAATTAAAAATTTAAATAAACCCCCGACATCCTATAAAAATTAAAAAATTAAAAAATACTACGCGTTAGGGGAACCGCTCCTATTTATTTATTACCTGACCCCTGGTCCCCCAGCGATATGTATTTTTATATTTTTTACTTTTTATAGGTATACGCTTATTATGTTTGTAATGTGCACGTGATGCGCTTTCATTTGAGACCCCACTCGATTATATTTGCAGACTTTCGGTTATTCTTCCCCACTTTCACCCCCCATAACTTTTAAACTACTCCACCGATTTTCATCAAACACATCAAACGAACACTCGCCCGTAACTCACCTGTCATACAAAAAAAACTGTATTGAAATCGCTTCATCCGTTCGCGAGCTACGGTGCCACAGACAGACAGACACGTCAAACTTATAACACCCCTCATTTTGCGTCGGGGGTTAAAGAATACCTTGGAATAGTTACACCGTATTTTGTCCCTTACTGTTGAATTAGAAATGACGCTTGACAGTATGAGACATAACTTAGACAGGGCCTTTTGTTTCTTTATCTCATGTTCATCTATGTTTTTTATTTTATTACATAATTCCAATCCCGGAACTTTTTCCGGTACTTCCCGTACATTATGGATAAAATGGCATGTCCATATTATAATATCTTGACGCAAGTTTAAAAAATCAATCTACCTACTCCGACCACTGGTAATAAATTGTTAAGTGTTGTTGTAAGAGGAGAGTACTTACATGTACTCGGCCCATACATAACCCACTGCTGAGTCGGGCCTCTTCCAATTACATCAAGGGTCAAGCTCAACTCAAGTCAATCAGCCAAGATCAAGCTGAAGACAGGGCGCTATGACGCTCTTTAGGGGAGACCTATGTCCAGCAGTGCACTAATGTGGACTGATGATGATGAATTCGTATCAAGTTTTCCTTCTCTTGCGGCTAGGTTTTCGACCTTGTCATTTCCTATTGTCGACTCTTACGACACCCTCAGTATGGAATGGGGTGGTGATACAAGAATTAAGATATCATAATTTGGCTGATTTAAATTCTGATTTATCCACAGTCAATGGCCGCGGCTGCTTGCTTCTTCTACTCGTCCAAGGCGCTGTTGTCGGTGCAACTCATTATTTTGGGGGTCCTCGCGTCTTGCGGTACAGCCACCTTCTGCCGAGTTGAGTGGGGGGCACGCGCCCGTGCGAGGGCCAGGGAAGCAGCTGTTGCCGACGACAAGATCACTGCCACACACGCGTTAGCCGACAACGATTTACACTACGATTGATCTATTGAGTAAGATGTACTAGGACCAATAATTCCATGCGTACTATAGTAACTGGCAGACATCTCGAGCAGAAAATGTAGTGGGGGCAAGTTTGGTAATGTCACCAACCCCTTTTCTGCCACTAAGCCTGTTTTCTAGTTTATTATACTTTATTTTTCTCTACTCTTTACACGCCAGTGTATGAAACAGACAGCATGAGGGGCATGCTTCAATATGGCGAATATTTAGACGTTGGACATTTCGTTATTCCATCATTCCGTGTAGTCTTTGACTGTATCGCAGAGCTAAACGTAAGGCTAGACGCCTCAATTGAAGTGGGATGTTGGAATGTTAAACAACTACGTCACAAACGAGTAACGGCGCACTCACACAAATGTGGTATAATATACACAGATATGTGAGTGTGGCACATGGTCTGGATGCGATGCGTTTTGACCGTTTGTTATAAAATATTTTGTTTTTGAATACCGAATGTTTATTGTTCACTGTTTGCTCACTATTTAACCCACCTCGAAAAAAGAGGAGGTTCTGTACTTTTTTATAATTATTTTGCAACTAAAACTGTAAAATTAATAAACCGTAATTAAAAGTAAAATAATTTTTGGCACTGCTCTTTAAACTATGGAGCGAAATCTTTGATTAAGGTAAGTACATAAGTAATTGAAATGGTTCCTTTTAAAGGTAGCTCCAGCCATACTGCTATTTAATTAATCATCATCTTAGGCCTTACAGCCCAGGGTGGGCCTTAGCCTGGTCCAGTATGTTCTTCCAGACCGATCTGTCCATGGCTTTCTCCTTCCAGCTTCTGACACCAATCACTTTGAGGTCCTGTTCGACGCCATCTAACCATCTGAGCTTGGGCCTGCCACGACTTCTGCGGCCATCCGGTTTGCCGTATAGTAATTGTTTCGGCATTCTAGTCTCGCCCATCCTAACAATATGTCCTGCCCATCTTAGGCGGCCAATTTTTATGGTTTTTATAATATTGGGCTCTCTATAAAGTTGGTATAACTCATGGTTATAGCGCGTCCTCCATATGTTGTTTTCCTGCACAGCACCGAAAATTCGCCTAAGGATCTTACGCTCGAACACAAGTAAACGGTTCTCGTCTTTTTTGCTGAGCACCCAGGTCTCTGAGCCGTAGGTAAGTACGGGTCTTAATAAAGTTTTGTATAGAAGAATTTTGACATTTCGTGAAAGAATTTTTGAACGGAAATATTTAAGCAGACCAAAATAACATTTATTCGCCGACAATACCCTTTTTACTATTTCTGCAGATGTATCGTTATTATACGTTATCAGAGAACCAAGATATAAAAATTCGTTTACGGTTCCGAAAGTATTATGGCCAAATGTTTTGTGTGCGGTGTTCTCACGTCGATCCCTCGACCCCTTCAGGTACTTAGTTTTGTCTACGTTATTTAATTAAGGTTTAACTAAAAATATTATTTTTAATAATGACAAGAAAACTTTATGTTACTGCTAATAAATTAGTTTAGTGTGCAGTTAAACAAGATATAAAGATTCTATTGCTACTTAATATTCCTTTACTATTGTACTATTCTTGCATTTGATTGTAATTTTACATTCCAGTGTGTATACATTTTAAAATGCAATGCCTAAATCCAATAATTCCTCAGCATGTAATTTTAAGCTTATTATTTTAAGCATTTGATTCCTGGCTAAGAATAATAATGATAAATTATTATCATCCTTGTGGTGACAGATCTAGAAGTTATAGTGTCATCAACTATAATGGCTAGGTCACTAGGGAACTGGGGAGGGAAGAGAAAGATATAAAAACCTATGTAACTCATCGGTGGGTTGTTTGTGGGTTGTAATGTTAAAATTAATAATTATTTAGATTATGTGTAGAAATAATGAGCTTGCTTCAAATGTAAAATAAAATAACACATACGAAATATTAGGTTAATCTAAAGTTAAGGTGAAAACTGTGTTTTGTGTGTGACACTGGAGCAGACGCATTGTGAAGACCGGTTTTTTTTGTTTGGATTAGTATGAAAGCCTACCCGCATTTCGGAGTGTTTTAATA
Source organism: Clostera curtula (assembly GCA_905475355.2). Classification (NCBI taxonomy): domain Eukaryota; kingdom Metazoa; phylum Arthropoda; class Insecta; order Lepidoptera; family Notodontidae; genus Clostera; species Clostera curtula. The sequence goes on along the minus strand of FR997806.1, from coordinate 12,809,502 downwards.
CTAATTAGAACATAACCCGTTTTCAACTTTAATGCTAAATGTTTTATGCCTTAAATGTAAATATGAACATATAATTTAAGAATTGAGGTGCTATAATTTGACAAAGAATGTAATAATAATGAGATATTTTATTTTTTAATGAAATAGGGACGAATCATTTAAAAAAAATTAAGGCACAACTTAATATTATAAAATAAAGAAAATTATATAAAGGGCTTACTAGTGAGACTATCGAATTGTTTAACAATACAGAATGTGTTTTTTTTTTTAAAATCACCAGGTTGATTCCGAGTGTAATTAGTTATCAATCTAATGATTAATGAGTGTTTTGGAGCCATATAGTTACGGTGTTGGCCATCCACTCGAAATTAAAAAAATGCAAAATTCTTCTAGTCACTGTACCTGTTGATATTATGTATATTAGTCATATGAAACATTTACTTTGCATTTCTCTTATCTACACATTCCATGTTTTTTACACCATCACTTTTTGTGTTGACATACTACTATTTTTACTTTATATTCTAATGGACTTATAAAATTGAGAATGTAACTGTACACGTGATGACGGTTTTAGAATGCACAATGTCACCAACTTACACCAGCTTGAGGGTGTCGTAAGAGCATATCACCTCTCTTGTGGCTAACAAGAGAAGGAAAAATTAATACAAATTCTGTGTCATTAATGGGCTGAAATGATTCTGGTGATGATGAACTTTAGTAATGTATATAATCTACACTTATTTGATATAATTTGATAATCATATCATTCGTATTCCGATAATCAATTTGTGTCCATGTGGAGATTAAGAATACATAGTGTGGATGGAATGGGGTGGTGACCCCATTCCATCCTGAGGGTGTCTTAAAAGCCGACAAAAGTATATGACAAGGCAGAAAACCTAGCCACAAGAGAAAGAAAACTTGAAACGAAATCCTTTGAAAATCCGTCTAGCCAGCGTGGCGTAGATGCCTAATTTCCCTCCCTGTGATTGGAGGAGGCCCGACTCAGCAGTGGGTCATTTATGGGCTTAGTAGTAGATAATCATATATGCATATTTTTACATATTGATACATTTAGGATGTATGTCAGATGATTATTGTCTTTTATTTTTCTTAAATATGTTGATGTATACATACGACTATAACAAATAATTTACAGATTCATTTAAATACCTTGCATGTGCTCTTGTACATGTGTTTTTAATATTAACTGCTATGATTGCCTTTTACAGCTAGTTCAAAGTTCAAGAGTTATTTTTTTATAAAACTATTAATGTGTTAACATAAATAAAATATTTTAACATATCTTGTGTGTTTTACTAAATATCTGCCATATATTTTGATCTTTATAAGCAATTTAAAAAAAAGTTTATGACCTAGTAATACCAAGATTTTTTTAGTTTTCATTGAAAAGAAGCATCTGATGGAAATTGTTTTGTTTCCTTGTTAAAAATTATAATGTGAAGAAAAAGCATCTGATGTTCATCAAACACAGAGTAGACCACACTGTGTTTGATGAACATCAGATGCTTTTTCTTCACATTATAATTTTTAACAAGGAAACAAAACAATTTCCATTACCATATTCTATCAAGTTGACTTCAATTTTATTATCATTGATTTAAAATAATGGTGTGAAAGTAATTGTAGCTGTTTCAAAGATATATATATAAATTTTATTTTTTATTTAAAATGTGTTTATGGTGTTTGTAAATTAAACAATGCTTTGCATACAGCCTAGAAAAGTGCAATAGCTACTAGAAACACTGGTTCAGCTAGTATTCCTTGTAATGGGCCCACATGATTATGTTTTAAAATAACTTTTAGGTAATAATGTCACAATCTATACACATTGCAGGAAATGTCTTCACGGTTAAGACCGTTTTATTTTAATTTTATTCCCAATGTTGAAGAGTGAAGAGAAGAGATCATTTTCTGTAACTTTTAGGTGCTAGTTTGGCTAGTTGTGATGGAGATTTCTTTACATTATCTATTCCTTATATGTATTTAGTGCCAAAATACATTTAAGGGAGTTTTTTAGTCCCTATTATATGTCCACAGTGTTCCAGTGTACTGTTGCAATGTTACAGTTGTAATGAGTATGTCACACAGTTGAGATATTATTTAATTACCGTCAGGATTATTTAGCAAAAAACAGTAACAAAACATTTACTATCAGAACAACTTTAGTATTATATTAAATAAATAACAATTAATACCTACAATCCTAAACCTATTTGCTACCACTACTTTCTTCAGTATCTCCTAGTTTGAAATCCATAGGCTTGTCATAACCCATTATTTTGGCGTAGTGTAGCGGGTCGGTAAAGTGTCTTGCTTCAATGAACAGCGGTTTACCCTTGGCATTCATTGTCGTGAACATACCGGGAATGTCAGGCACAACAACATCATCAGGTTTGAACTCGAGCTGAAAGTAAATATAATGATGTGTTTTATTGGAAAATTATTAATTAAGTCATTCATTTGTCAATCATTTGAAACTAAACATTTAATATAACTATTAAAAAATTAAGAATGTTGATAAATTGACAAATAATTTATTTTAAACATATTTGTATTAGCCTTTTTGAAAAAATAATAGAATACTCTTTGCTTTTTTCAGAGAAGAACAATATATAACAAAATGTATAACTAAATTAAACTGGTACATAAGCAACAAATCTAATTATTATGGCTTCCAGGCTGATTGCAGACAGCTAGAAGTAATTAAAGAAAAAATAAATTAAACTGAAAGTAGTGCAATTAGCAGCCTTATTGCTCCAATGAATCTCTTCTAGGCAAAAATACTTAAGGAAGCAAAATGTAAATAAAATTAAGAACCTAACTATTGACAGTATTTCCTATGTGTAGCATTGTCAGGCATTTCCTATTATCAGTTGTATTTATTTAATTCTACTGATATTATAAATTTATTAAATTATTAAATATGCAGTATTTACAATAATTAGTAATGTAGAAACATTAATACATACCTGTTTTCGAGCAAGAAAGAAGTTTATGGTTGTGGCGCTATATGTAGATGTCTCCGGGTTGTAATAGATATCTGTCACATATTTCTTTGTAACAATATGAAGGAGTATCGGAGTTATGAATGTAAAGAACCCTACTACTGAACAAAGAGCCACCAGCAATGAAGTACTGCCAATTGTAGCAGCTTCGTTTATGATAATAGGCTGTGCTATTAGACCGGCTATACTTGAGCTCAATGAAAATACTTTTACTCCTCTAATTTGTGGCGTTAGAGGTCCGTAATATATGCGTTCAAGCTTAACGTCGTCATTCATCAATTTTGTTGCGTAATTTCTGCTAAAAATGCTATTTTGACTGCTTGCGTATTTAAATTTTGAGGTTGTTTCATTGATAAGAAATGGTTGTATTAGCCGCCTGCTTTGTAAAAGGCCAGTATTTACACATAAACGAATCATTGTGTTGGTTTCAATTTGAAATAATGTATATTTATTACATTTAAACCATGATTATTTTACACAACAACGTTTAGTAGTTATCATCTGACATTAGGATTAGACTTGAGTAACTCACGAGTGATTCGTTCCACTGAACTGCTCATTTGCAGTGAACGAATTGGACTAAATCAACTCTGATATGCTCGGTGGGTGGGTATTTTTTAGTTTTTGGTCTTATAAAGACGATTTTTTTTATGTTATAGCATTCAGAAATACATGCGACCGTAAATTTTCGCCCCTCTACTATCAACCTCTATTTTTAAAAGCGATATTTATATAGCAAAACAACTTTTGCCGGGTCAGCTAGTAAAACTATAAAAATATACTCTCGTTCACAGTTCGTGAACTCGTAGCTGAATGAATCAATGCTATTCAGTCACTGAGTCACAGAACGAAATGAACTGCAGAGCGATTTAGCTGAACGAGATCACTTTACTGAACGAGATTTGGTGAACTGAATCTTTAGTGTGAACTGTGTTGCCCAAGTCTAATTAGGATTTTAAATTTTCACTTCATTCGTTGGTTGACTGAACTTTTATAACTTGGCAGGCAACGCATACTTTATGTCAAGCCGAATCAAGCGTGAACTGGCGTGAAGTTTAACAATAACATTACACAAAAATATATTAATTAAATTCTAAATGCTTTATGGCACCTTTATAATTATCAATATATACTTAAATGTAATAAACGTGTAAAAGTAAAGAAAAAGCAATAGGTATGTGCTATATTGCTTTACGAATTCCCCAGGAAACGCCAGCATATTTGTGTATTTGTAAAACCCAGCAGTGGACGTCTTTTGGCTAAACTGATGCCTCTATTGCTTCCACGCGATCCGCATTTCATTAATTAAGAAATAATTCTACTAGGATAGTATGTGATTGAAAAGTAATAATCTATTAGATTATTTTGTGTTTTGAGGTTGAATTTTTCTTTTAGTCTGTAAGCTATGGAGGAATAATGTATTTTTCTAATAAAAAGTATACATTTATTATTCATGCGATTTTCAATATCTACATAATTATTATTGCAACATGTATTAATATTATTGCAACATGTCGTCGTTTCAGCCCATGAATGACCCACTACTGAGTCAGGCCTCCTCCAAATTCATGGAGGGAAATTAGCCCTAAATAATAAATTGCAACTTGTACATACTTACAAAGCCGGCTCTACATTCGCGCCGCGAACAGCCGCGACAACTGCGAATCACGAGTGTACAATAGTTGTTCACGCCTTCTCGTTCGCGCTTCGCACCGTTCCCCGATCAGTGCCGGTTTTTTGCCCCGCGTCAAAGGATTTGCTTTAGTGCTCTTTCACGTTGACTCGCGGGCGCGGTGGCGGGCGCGGTCGCGAAATATCAAACATTATGGCGTAATATCCAAGTGTTCACGTACGAAACGCACGCGCGGTGGAAGTAGCGGACAAGCTAGCGACTGGTGCGCGCGTTGCGCTCGCGGCAATATCAAACACGTGAGTTGTATGTGTGTGTTCACGTCGAACTAGCGGCGAAGCGCGCGATTCATTCGCGACGTCAGGTAAGTTCGAACAGTTTGAACAATGATATCGCGGAAACGCCTGGCGGCCAATGTGAACACGAACTCGCTACGTCTACCGCGCCTGCACCCGCCACCGCGCCCGCGCGTTCAGCGTGAATGAGCACTTAGAAATTGCGTCGTCGTCCATCAGAGTCGCGAACACGCGGGTCACGGCGTTTATTCACGGCGTGAATTCTCGGCGCGACGTCACGCGTCAGTGTAGAGCCGGCACACCAGCATTAGATTACCACTAAGGGCACAGAGTATAGTATAGGGGTAGCGCAGACAACAGACTATCCTTGCTTGTCTGTGTCTATGTCTGTGAAAATATGAGCATGCGCGAAAAGTCCAGCACACAAAAAATCCGTGTCATTCTGGTAGATCGCGCCGCGCCTCAAAAAAGTGCACGAACGAAATAAAACCTTTGCTTCAACGAGCGCTAACACAGACGACCGACGCACACTTTTAGTACCTCTGCAATCTGTGGGGGACCTAAGCCAGAATATCATGATAGACATTTAAAAATAATTGTAGGAAGAAGAGTGCTGTATTATTTATGAGCGTCGTGTGCGTTGAGTCTGCGTAAAACCCACGACGGACTTTTTTCCATGCCATGCATACATTTTGTGCGCCACAGACTCGATCGCACAAAAAGTGTGTCGTCTGCGCTGCACCTAATATGTACTAATTACTACCTTATACCTACTACTTAATTACTATTGTTATTAGAAACATTACAAGGGGCAATTACCAAAAGTTTGACGGTTTGACTAGGTTTGTAAATACGCTACTTTGTCTAATAGAGGCTAAGTGAAAATAAGAATAACATAAATAATTTCTGAGGTTTATTTCATATTCACAAAACAGGTACAGAAAATATCAACATCGTAAATAGATTTCACTGATAAACAACTGGGAAAGGCTACCTATTTATAAGCTTCATGTTTAGTAGGGCAGTTGTCAACTTCGTAACAAAATCCCGTTTCCGTATCTAAAACCATAGGTACAGGACAATCACATCTCGAAAATCCACAGACAGTGCCCACCAGCATTTGCTCCGGGTTTTTACAGGTCCTTTGGGCTAACCAATAGGTCTGCGAGCAATCGCTTTTTGACACTACCATCCAGTCGGGGCAACCTTCCACACCTGAAAATAAAACAGTTTTTTGCTTATAGTAGCTTTTGTGAAATCTTCGGTACAGGTTTGTTCACTTTGGGTGTGAAGAACAATAATGGGTACTGCCAATTTGTATGTGCGTCCTACAGGTTGCAAAATTTTGGAACCCGGGCCGCGTCGGGAGTTTGGGGCAATCAAGGAACCAAACGGCGATCGCGCTGTTGATATAGAAGTGAATAGTAAATCCAGTATTTAGACACCCAGACACCGTTTGTGTATAGTAGTGAAATTCAGTATTTGACCGTTGGGAGGCTAGACGGAAAAAGTGGGACTGCAAGGCGCCTAAAGGCAAGGCAAAGACTAGTGCAATATAACCACATTTGGTTCCTTGATTGCCCCAAACTTTACACGGCATGACAAAATTTAGGTACTCGCGGCGCGCATCCAAAGCCGGTTAGTCACCACACCACAGGTATACGTTAAAAATACTTACATGTATCATTATGCCACAGACATGAATCTATTGTCGATTTGTTGTATGCGGAAATTACACTGAACGAAATCCATAGTAATATGCACATAAACATAATGACTACGCCCCTCGAACTGATTAATTATAAGATCTCCCTTTTTATATATAGCATTCGTTGGTCATTTGTTTATGATCGTAAAATAATCATTAGCTGCATAGACAATAGCTTCTCTATTCAAACTGTCGAACAATAGAATAATTACAATACGTAAGCGCCGAATTAGAACATCACAAAATTAAACATTATCCTTTGAAGTGCTCATATCATGGCAGCTGTTTTTTGTATTCGTCTACATAACCAAAAATACCATTAAGTGGTAGATTAAGAATAACCACCAACCCATTCCATCTATAAGTTTCATAAGAGGAGACTAAACGTAAGGACGGCAGGCAGATAACCTAACCTAGAAGGAAATTTTGATACAAAGTTATAAACAACAAAAGTGAACATTACCTCCATCAACTTGGAGGCTCGACTAGGCAAGGCGTTATTTGTGGGTGTGGAGGATAACAATGTTAACAATAAATAAAGTATGGTGTTGGCAGCTAAAATAACTCAATGTAGGCACATGTAGATTGCCTCGTTGGTCTAGTTAGATGTGATGCCTTTGGATCAACGGCTTCCGGGTTCGATTCCGGGGTCGGGCAAGTGTCTTTTTCTAAACCAGAGGAACTTTCTCGGAGTCTGTGTAAATTACATGTAAATTGCCCCCGCGATACAGGTTACACCTAGCGCAGGCGTTTAAAAAACCTACAGGGTCGACAACCCCTCGATGACACCTCCAGTTTCTCAAACATCCATAAGCCATAATATGAAATGATACAAACACATTTTATCGGATAGGGAAAGACCTTATTCTTCCTCGCCTATTTCCCAAATTAATCAGAGTTGGCTACAGTCCACTAAGTATATTGACTAGGTACCATTTACAAGAAGCAATTACCGCTTGCTCTCTGCGACCAATATATTGGGTGGGACAATCAGTAATTAGACCAGCTGTTACTTTACACGCTACTGACGACGCGACTGCCTTAGATGGTAGAATGCCAGGGACCGAGGACTATACGAGCCCATCGAAGACTGAGATTAGATATAACAAATGATGAACACCCATTCCACGTCGGGCCAGACGTTCCGTTCCGCACTATCAGCCTTGGTACAAGCTCCTCCATAGAGACCGAAATAAGGACATACGTATCATAGGTGTTTATTTTCTGTCAGTGACCTCAGTACCTTTCGTAGATATTTACGAACAGACGTTCGTAAATCTCGTAAATCGTATAAATTTACATATTATAATAAAATACCAATAAATTATAACTTTGAAAGCCCAAACATTAATTATAGAAAAAATCTGAAATCATTATGTAAAGGATCAATAGTACCTACTACTGATAAATCGATGTTGAAACTTTTTGGCAAAATAAGCAACATTTTTCCTTATCATTTTGGTGACCAGCCTTAGGTAGAGAAATACATTGAATGCAATGCGGAACACAGATTTCCTCCTACAACCACCATAACTAGAAGTAGTGCCGTGACCGCCTCGTGCAGAGTATTAATAAATTTACCCTTTTAAATGTCGCTGTTTCAAACTGTCCATTAAGATAAGGAATGAATCAGCTTAAGCAAGCACAAGTTTAGTCAAAGCTATGTCCCGACGACAATGCTATCTATTAGCAAATATCGGCTATTGATTTTGTTATCTTTATGTAAACATCATCGCACGCTTGCATCGCGTCCAGTTTGAAGGCACGTATCCTCGTTGAAAACAACTCATTCAGATTATTTTACCATTGTATGGAAATCTTTCAAATTTTGCCGCCTTTAAATCACTGGTCCCTGGTTCGATTCCAGATTCGATTGTCTTTATGTAAACCAGGGATACTTGCTCTTGGCCTGGGGGACTTTGTGACAGATAGATAACACTTTAATGTACAACAGTATTAACCATTTAGAACAGAATAGATACATTTTTATGTGACTTGTACAATAGGCAGCATTATCGCTAAAGAGCAATATAATTCGTGATTTTTAATTTTTTAATAGAGCTTACCAGGTTACAAGTTAAGTTAGAGGAATAATAATTGAGAATACTTCATATCCACCCCCCCTGCTTAACAAGACGAGACTACGACAAGAATGGGTGAACTACAGAAAATGCAATATACACAACCTACCTGTAAAAGATGCAAACTTTGGTATGTTATTATGTGCCAACCCGTCTCTGGCCAGTGTGGCACAGTAGCCTAATTTCCCTCCTTAAAATTAGAGAGGGTCAAAAGAAGCAGTGAATCTCAAATTGAATAAAATGAGACTATAATGTAACAAATGAAATATGTTTAATAATGAGTATGTATTAATAGCGCTATAATTTTTTTAGAAGAAATCTGTGGTTATTTATAAAGAAACACATTATAAGTAGAAATAGTTTATACATATCATATAAAAAAGGCCACCTTTTACAGGGTCCATAGATTCGATTACCGGCCTACACAGCACATGTCTAGTCTGGATAATATTTGACACCCTTTCAGAGTACTCTGAAACTGTATTGTGCTCTTCCAAATCATGCGGAATATCTCTATTTTGTAAATAAAAAAGTATTTTTTGTTTGTGTGCTGCTACTAATTGCTACGCTGAACTACGATGACTCTAATCTTATGAAAAAAAAAGTTTCGCGCCGATAGGCATGCAAAAAATAGAGCAGGTAAAAAGTTGTACCTAATTACTGCTTATAAAATCATGATTTTTGAAATTTTATTAAGTACCTACGTATAATGCATTTAACCTCAAAGGGACTACCTGTGATAAGAAATGTGAAGTTTTATTTAACGCTATAACTATAATTTGAGATAATAAATTAGGGAGTTAGGTATATTTAGAAATACAAATCGGAGAAATGCCACAGACCACAGCAGTATTACTCTACTGATTTTAACATCGTGTCATTTGCCTTTTAGCTTCATCATCATCATTTCAGCCAAAAGACATCCACTGCTGGACATAGGCCTCCCCCAAGGATTTCTAAAGGCCGGAAAGCGCAGTGCTGGTAGGCCTCCCACACGGTGGACCGATGACTTGGTTAAGGTCGCCGGAAAACGATGGATGCGGGAGACCCTTTTAGCTTTGCTTTTAGCTTAGAAATATTTAATCATTTGTTTTGATTCAAGTTTTCCTTCTCTTTCGGGTAGGTAGAGGTTCCCTCAAGATGAAATGGGTTGTTGACACTATGTATTCTAAAGCTGTTACCACACGTACAATAATAATGCATATGCTTACAGACAATGATATCAATTGTTTTTTTTTCGGTTATTTGCAATTACGTAATTCCCAATTGTATTAACGGACCATATAACTGTTTCTATAGCAAAGCTATTTTACGAAATAATTCAAAAGGAATTAGAATAAATTATTATATTAAACACCTAAAGAAGAAAGCTGAAGATTTAATATAAATTGTTTTACTTTTGCCTTTTTTTATACGTCCATGACTTTTGCCTACGCACAAAATTTTTTAGAGATAACAACCAACCTTTCCCGCCAATTCTAAAAACTACAAAAGCCTTTCCTTTGTCTGTATTTAACTTTCAACTTAGCACTCTTTGTTTTTAGGGCTAAATTTCTGTAATATCTATTAAGTTAACGGATCGAATAGATATATATCCCTATCTCGCTCTCCGCCGAAATGTTATTATGGCTATCTCTTTCACTCCACTGTGAAATAGTGTCCGTCTCTGTTACACATAGCCCGATAACTTAGTGAGTGAGTTGAATAATGAATTAGTCGCGTTTCCGAATTGATGTCGTATTGACGTGTGCGCATTGCGGACAAACTTTGTTTTCTCAACATAATTGAATATGGAACTAAGTTAGGAATAACACGAAAGTGATATGAATAATAAGACAGTGTTAGCTATTGGTTGATGTGACTATTTTGAAGTGAAAATGACAATGGCGCGCGTTTTCTGGACTTTTGTTTTGGGAATTATCAGCACTGCGGAGGCGGGGATGATGGGTGATCAGTGCGACTGGATTGGCAGGTATGTTGATGTTGAAAGTTCTATTGTTTGACACACTTTTATTAGGCAAATAAAGAAAAACACTGTCAATTTAATTAAACGCCGCCGTGTCGTTAGTGATGTTACACTTTTAAAATAAAATATTTTTGAAGGCGTTTTTTATCTGATCGTTTATGTACCGTACTACGTAGGTCGAGACGCTATAGTTTAAGGTGTAGTCGTATTTTTTTTAAATAGAACTTATTGTACTTGGTAAACAATGAATGGGTATGCTTTGGGGGTTAGTTATTACACCATATCTTTGACATTATTCAAATAAGTAGAATCATAAAAGTATTTTTTAGGGACTAACCTGACGACTGTGTGGTGACGGATTTAGAACACATAGTGTCACCACCCCATTTCGCCCTCAGGGTGTTGTAAGTGCCGAAAACAGAACGATAGGGCTGAAAATCTAGCCACAACAGAAGGAAAACTTATACGAAACCCTATGCCAAGGCGTCTGGCCAGGCGTGGCTCTACGCAAAAAGGGTAATTTCCCTGTGTCAATCTGGAGGAGACGGAGAGGCGGAGAGTGTTGAGGTGTTCATAGAGAAAAACGCGACCTTTTTCTTTTAACAATGGTCGCATTGCTATGTTCTGACACCACATTTTAGTTTGGCTTCGCAATAGTTATCCATAGCTATGAGATTAGCGTTCGCTTACCACCAAAAGAACAGGTTGGCTATTTCTCTGAAGTTAATACATACTTTTTTTTGCTTCAAGAGCTACGTTGTTGATACTTTTGCTATAGCAACTTTTATTAAGCACATACTAGGTGTAGCTACTATGTATACAGCATGTTTATAGGAATAGTTATCAATGTTTGAAAATCTTGGAGTGACCAAATAGTGGCCTCACGCCTAGAATTAGTTTCAATTATATTATATAAAAAAGAAAATTGACGTCATTTATTCATTTAAGTACACTATACTCACTCTTTGTGTAAAGTTCAAGTGACTTATCCGTGTGGATAAAATACACAGAGTCACCACCCCATTACAGATAGAGGTTGTTGTAAGAGCTGACAAAAGGAAATGGCAACGCCGAAAACGTAGCCCCAAGACAAGGATAACCTGAAATGAAACACTTTTTTTTTTTGTTCGCCCGGTGTAAAATTCTTTATGGACTTCCTCGCCGGCCACGGGGATGGCCAGCGAGGGGAGTGTGGGACTCTCCCCCATAGTGGGGGCCTACCCACTAAACCTCCCCGGGGTGCTCCAACTCGCGTCCTGTTGCGGCATTGTGGGATCTGATGCAGAACCACGCCGTGAAATGAAACCCTGCGCCAACCCGTATAGCCAGTGCACAGTAAGCTAACTCAACAGTGGGTCGTATAAAGGCTTAGTAGTAGCAGAGTACTTATTAACATACAGCATGCTTTAAATAAGCCAGGAATCGAACCCTGCAGTGCGAGGTATAAGCTGTGTGATTAAAAGCCACAAAGCCGAGCCTCTAAGCGATGATTCGTGTTATGGGATTCATGCATGACGTGTCCGTATGGTGACGGATTTAGAATACTTGGTGTCACCACCCCATTTCCATCCTGAGGGTGTCGTAAGACGCGACTAAAGGAAATAGCAAGGTTGTAAACCTAGCCGAAAGAGAAGGAAACCTTGATAGGAAACCCTGTACCAACCCGTTTGGCCAGCGTGGCACAGTAGTTTTATTACTGGAGAGTATCTGGAGGAGGCCCGACTTAAGAGTGGGTCATCTATGGGCCTAGCAGTAGACGTATATCCGCATCAACAATTTGAATAATTCTTTGAGAATGAGTGGAAGGTGTAGGTCATTTGATCTCCACCTGAGGCGAAATCCGTCGCGGGCCGTGCGTGGCAATTTTGCTAATACGGGTGAAGTTATTCAGATAACATTTGCCATTGCGTGTGCAAAATTATAGGGAGGTTGATTAAATTTAGATCTCATTCGTGGAATACCGTAGCATATAAAATATTTGGTTTATTACTCACTATTTTTGTGTGGTGACGGATTTGGAATACATAGTGTCACATCCCCATTCCACCGTGAGGGTGTCGTAAGGGCCGACCTTACCGCAAAACAAGAAACCCTGTGCTGCGTGGCACAGAAGAATGATTACCCTCTGTATGATTGGAGGAGGCTCAACTAAGCAGTGGGTCATGTATGGGCATCCTGGCTGGTTAGGCATGGAGTATCGATAGCTATAAATAGAACACACAAGCCATTTCACACAATATCAAAAACAACAACAATTTCCCGAATGTACCACCCTTGTGTACATATTACCTATATAAAAAATGTCAAACGAGGCAGTCTATAATTGATTTGGAACGCCATATTTTGGTACTTAATCATATTTATTTAGTAGCCATACTCTCGGTACGGTGAAATTTACATCTTACTAATATTATAAACGTGAAAGTTTGTGAGTATGGATGGATGGATGAATGGATGTTTGTTACTCTTTCACGTAAAAACTACTGAATGGATTTTAATGAAACTTTACAATAATATAGCATATACATCAGAATAAAACATAGGCTACAAGTTATAAAGATATTATGTGAATTACAACAATATAAGGAAATCGAATTCAAAATTTCTAATTGTCAAATTTTCGACCATATTAAACTATAGACAACATAACGTTTCGCTGTCAGTTGCGTTTTGTTAAAGTAGGTTTTATACGGACGGGATAAAAATCTCAGGTATCCTATGTCCAACTTTCTTTTTGTTTTAAATATAAATAATGCGGAACAAAGTTCGCCGGGTCAGCTAGTACTAAATATGACGTTGCGGACCTGTGACAACATTCTTCTAAGACGTTCTGTTACACAAATTATAATAATGTCTTCCCCGGCATTAGTAGTAGCCGTAATTTTCGAGACCCCTTAATAATCTTAGCAAGTGTCTTTAATCGTTCGGTCTGTCAACAAGTGAAGGACATTGAAACAAAATAATTGTTAATGTAGACCGGAAACTAAATTAAATGGGGGCACGAATGCTCGGAACAAAAATCAACAAGTAGGGTTTCCCATACGTCCCGGGGTTGCGTGGGAAACGCCAGAGGAAACTGTTCTCGTCATCCCCCTGTGACCCTTCCGGCTAAAGGCACACCCCTGGTTACATTAGACTTTGTTGATTTAGACACGTGTCACGCTGATAAGGTATCAATTGAATGAGTGATTGATTAGTTTGATCAATGACATATAATATTGGACTTACTCGTATTTACCTAGTCTAGACGACAGGCAAGGAAAACTTCTTCGTATCTCAATGTTTGTTCACCTCTCAGCCCATAAATGACCCACTTTGAGTCGGGCCTCCTCTAATTCTATGGAGGGTAATAAGCCTACTGTGTCACGCTGGTCAGGCTGGTTGGCACAGGGTTTCGTATCAAGTTTTCCGTCTCTTGCAGCTATGTTTTCAGCCTCGTCATTTGCTATTGTTGACTCTTACGACACCCTCAGGATGGAATGGTGTGGTGATACAATGTATTCTAAATCCATCATCACATGGATGTATCCTACTAATATTATAAACGTGAAAGTTTGTAAGTATGTATGGATGGATGGATAGATGGATGGATGGATGGATGGATGTTTGTTACTCTTTCACGTAAAAACGACTGAATGGATTTTAATGAAACTTTATAATAATATAGCTTATACATCAGAATAACACATAGGCTACAATTTATAAAGATATTGTGTGTAAATTTATAGCGATATTAAGTTAAATTTTAATTTCTAATTGTCAAATTTTCAGCCATATTTAAATATAGACAACATAAAGTTTCGCTGTCAGTTGCGCGTTGTTATACCACGTAGGTATTATATCACATTCTACGGGAACGGGATAAAAATCTTAGGTATCCTATGTCCGACTTTCTTTTAAATATATAGATGTTGGACAATTCACAAAATCATACTTAATGTTATAAACCTGAAAGTGTAAATGTGTGTAATCCCGTTCCGTGATATAAAACATAGTTTATCAAAATGCAACTGCTGGAATAACAAAACTTCACCGACAGCTAAACGCTACGTTGTCTATAGTTTGACAAATTTGACAATTAGAAATTTTGAAGTTGACCGGTTGATGTATTTCTTTCGAGTAAATATTAGCTTATTGTGCCGAACAATGAAGAAGAACTAAATAATGCACGTGAAGATCACCGCATTAGTATGGCTTGAATCCGTGCTTCTTAATCACAAGAGCAAATCGAGGCAGCCCGTGAAACGGATCGGTTGGGAATGCAAAATCGTCGAGCAAATTTAAGAGATCAACAACTAGATAATTTTCGAGACACAAGAATAAATTTATAAAGTAGGTACTACATAATTTGGATCGAGCAACGTTTCGATACGGTGGCAGCACTAATTACTGCTTGCATACTTGCGTCCGCATTGGACCTATAGATGCCATGTAATATTACAAAACACTCCTCAGCGGCTAAAGTTTTATCAAAATGGAAAATCGTCATCTGCGACGAATGTACAATAGCGTATACACGTGCATTGGAAGCACTTATCCGATCCGACCGAACACCTACGCAAGGAGTCGAGATGTTTTGGAGGCGCAATGATTTTACTGTCTGGCTATTTCTGCCAAACACTGCCTCTAATTCCAAGATCGACTGCTGCCGCCGAAATAAGCGCTTGCCTCAAATCATCGAAATATGTGGATTGATTTTATTTTCTCAGAATTTCTGTTCATCGAAGGACGAACTCACAAACACAAAAATAATGAATGGTTGACTAAGCGAGCTGTTTTGGCGGCTGAGAATAAATATGTAGATGACATAAAGTTTCAAATTACAAATTCAGAATGAAATCATTGGTACACTGCATTAATTCAAATATAATGACTGTGTAAAAAAAGAGAAAAATATATAAACCAAAACCACCAAACCTGTGCAACGGAACGCGTTTGGTGGTAAGTGAATTGATGAACAATGGAATATACTCAAAGTAAAGTTGGAAGGTGAGGAAATTCTCATCCGAGGTTCCCGACGATATCAATTGATATACCGTTTTAGTTTTAATGATTTCCGATCCGTCGTGCATTCGCCGTGACCATTAATAAATCACAGGGCCAATCCTGGAAAGTTTGTGGCCTAAATCTAGAAAATTCATGTATCAATTATACATGAATTATACACCAAGATCAATTATATGTGGCATGTTCCGGGTCAGAAGACCATCTGCGTTATTTGTTCATGCGCCTGATAATAAACCGAAAAATGTCGTCTGTCACAAGGTGATTCACTGAAAAGTGCAGTTACTAAAATAGATGGCCAATAAAGTATAATTAAAATCATAGATGTTTTATTTATATTTATCCTGATAAAAAATTGAAGTTAATAAAATAAAATATCTGCTCATTTATTGCCTTTAAGGCGAAACAAAGTTCGCCGGGTCAGCTAGTTATTGATAAAATCGAAATTAGTAAGTTACTGTGATTATGTCTTATTATTACTTATGTGTCGCGCCAGATCTTTTTAGATTTATCAGGAAATTCTAGTTTACATAGATGCTCCGTCCTACCATGAATCATTAACAAATTCCTATAGGTCGAAGATATCCAAAATACCAAAAGGTCACGACGCACAACATTTTTGTAGTGGTGCAAAAAAGCAAATTGAGTATCAATGTACCAGCATAGCTGCTTTATGAAGCATTCAAGTTCATACATTAATATTTATTAGTACGGAGGGAGTGAGATGAGGGGACCGGGATCTGTTTATTATAATATCCTCTATTATAACGCGTTCGCACGACAAACGCTCCAATCTGGATGATTGGTAAATGCGTGGCGATTATTATTTGAACCCTCCATGTCAGCAGGAGCATGGAATAAGATCACAGATATCGTAGCAATACTAATAAAATTCGACAAACTTATGAAAATTATACATTGATTTTATGCTATTAAGAATATTATAAGTTTTCTTTTATAATAAATGCAATATTTTGATCTGATTTTAATGTATAATTGGCACACCTGTAAGATATTTATTTCCATATACAATTTGGTTCATCAATATTGAGGAATATCCTTTAAGATGAGCTTCACTAATACACTAAACTGAAAGTCAAAATTTGGGATTGGCGAAATCATCAATTGTATAATAGAATATTCTGAAAAAGCTATCTGGTTGCAGATACACTTTAAGCTAATTCTACTGATAGGCATTGGACTAATGCCCTTTAACACTTCACAGTTCACACACATCAAAAAACAAATCCCATACTACTAACTAATGTCAACAGTCTGACCTCACATTCAGTGACGTGGAAATGTGCAGCAAATTACGTTGGCTAATTAAATTGCCCCACGCAAGTGCATCTTAGCAACGGATGTGCGTAATGATTGGGACAACTGAACGTCGCGCCTTAGAACAACAAAAAGATGAACAATTCAAACGACGAAACATCAAAATCATTTGTTAAATGGTCCACTAAAGATCAACAATACAATTCATCTAGTGACGCGGCAAATGTTGATGCAAAAACTATGTTGCTTAAACATTTTTGTTGAAGCAAAACAACAAAAAATATCGAACAATCTTTCACTGATAAGGCTTAAATGCTTTTAAGGGCACCTTTTTTTAAGTGGCGCCTGTTTGACAAAATACCCTGACAATGGGTATGACCATGTTAGTTGTTGTAGTTAAGATAAAAAAAACTTCACTGGTAAGTCACTGTGACGATTTTTAAATACAATGTCTATTTGAATTAAATGGCTGCTGGAATTAAATTGAAATATAAAACACATTTTTTTTTAAATACTGTAAATAAGTCTTTGGGCTTAGCTATGGATGACAGTGAGAAACAGATATTCTGCAATAAATATAAATTTGGCGAAGATTGCGAATATTTTTGCTAAAAGCTTATCAGGACGGATAGCCAAATTTGATGGGAAAACGGCGCATTGCGGCTTTACTTCCTGAATTTGACCCATATTGGGCATGCCAAACCACTAAATGCGGATGTTGCTATCTCAATATTTGTAATGGTCAGTCACGATAAAACATCAGATGGTGGATTGAACGGCTCGGGTCTCACGCTCTCCATATGGCGAGTTGGAGCCAGGACGCAGTGTTTACGATTCCGCCTGTTCTCGGAAGAAGTTCACGAATCATATTCCACGGTCGGGCTCATTATCATTTTTTTTCGATGTTGAAATTAGCATACGAGGTTAATTTGCTTTTGACTATCTAAGAGCCTGTTAATCATGGCCATAGCTTGCAAAACGACTTTCGCATACATATTTTCTCAGTGATACATCTAAATAAATGGCTATAACTATAGAATATTTCAGCTTTAAACAATTTTATATATTCAGATTTTGCAATTTATTTGCATCTACTAGGTCATAGGTTCTACAGTTTTGGAGCAAAGATAGGATTTTATCGTAATTCGTGTTCCGAAAACAGTAATGACTAATGATCGGGATTTGTATGTATGGGATCTTTGTATCAGGACATTTCACATGAGATGGGAGCTTGTGGGAACTCCATGCTTCGGTACACCGAAAGAAAATAAGCTACACATGTTGCGGGATGTAATCACGGTTATTTTTAAGCGACGATTGTTTTTATTCGCTCGCCAATTGGGGGCAATCAACGACACGTGTTCCGTTCGAGACACTTGCCTTAGGCAGCTATTGAGCTCATTGGTGCCATGTAGGCAAATCTTCCGAGAATCGGAGTTATGGCTATCATTGTTTTAAATGTTCTTAACATCCGAATCAACGGCAAAAATATGCTAAATGATGGGGTGCAGTAGTTCAAAATGTGTGAGTGACTCTTGAAATCACGCTTCTGATTTGTTTGTTTTACTTTAAATTGAGTTTTAACCGATGTCATAAACGGAGGAGGTTTTCAATTCGTCGACTCAATTTCATGGTACTGATTCTGTTGGTACTAAACTGATATAATTTATATTAGTGGGGCGATCTTAATCGATCGTCTTTAACTACTACTTATCAGTCAATAGGTGGTTTCTTCTCAGTAAGAAACCTATTAGGTATATTATACAAAGTAGTTACTCGACCGACACACACACACTCATATAGTGGGCAATGTGGCGCTAGATTATCAAAATTAATTGACGAAGAAGTGATATCATCGCTAGAATATTTTTAGTAATAGAATTCGGTTGAACTTTTAGGACTTGCAGATGTCTCCGAGCGTTCATGTAACATAAATCCCATGGTCGTTCCCAAGACACTTGAGTAATACCCATTACTACTATCATCTTTCGATCCATAACTGCATGTAACTCTACTTACAGACAATTTTTATAGGCTCTCGACTTCAAATCACAGGAGATAACGTGCCTGCGCATCGGATCGTCGCCCTGGGTAATCCAATCTTTAACATGGTGGGTCGCA
This sequence comes from Clostera curtula, assembly GCA_905475355.2. Classification (NCBI taxonomy): domain Eukaryota; kingdom Metazoa; phylum Arthropoda; class Insecta; order Lepidoptera; family Notodontidae; genus Clostera; species Clostera curtula. The sequence continues at coordinate 12,790,386 of FR997806.1, read as the reverse complement.
CTCTTCGTTTTGCCTTATTATAAATAGCTTTGTGACAACTTCTTAAAACCGGTTTAGGGAAAATAGCTTCTACGTGGCATCCCTGACAATGGAAGACTAGAACATTCTATGGTACCTAACGTTTTTGGCGTTGATTGCTGTAATGATTATGACCCAGTTGGAAACAATCTTAGTCATAGCGGGCGCATTGTATTGAAATTCGTGCCTCTATTTGATATAATATTCATGCTTTAGTTTTGGTCATTGGTCTGATGCATTGGACCTTTGGATCACAGATGCTTGGTTGGATTCTGGGATCGCGCATCTGTTATTATAACTCAATGATATTTAGGGTCTAGGTGTCATTTGTGATCGTCAATTATTTATATTTGTAAAGAGCCCCGACGGTACAATAAAATATAAATTAAAATCTACAACATGAACAGTAATTGACTATTTCATCACCGAGTTACTAAAATATGATGAGCCTTGGAACATCCTATCGGACATATTTTAGAAGCGTCGTAACCTGAAGAGTACCGGCTAATGGTTTCAATTCCATTGAACCTGTAAATGAACAGAGCCAACTAATTAGATCGGCATTGTGTCGGATAATTCAGATAAAGGCTCTCTTTGTGTTGTGACTGTTTATTTTTCCATTCCCGGAGCTACGTTCTTCCACCTCCGTTAATTACAAACGTGATAACTGTAATGTAAGCAAAGTTGTTTGCGATTGTTTCTACGTTTTATGAAGCTACTTTTATGATTCGTAACGTTTATGTGGGTCAAGAACCTAAACTTGCGCTCTCTTACTCGCTACTTCGTCTAGATATTCAGTATCTAATCATAGTCGTCGTCGTCCTTTCAGCCCATAAATGACCCACTACTGAGTCGGGTATCCTCCAAATTCATGAAGGGAAATTAGCCTACTGTGCCACGCTGGCAATACGTGTTGGCACAGGGTTTGTATAAAATTTATATCATACCCTCAAGACGGTATGGATTGGTAATCATAGTAAAACAGTTAAATTGTTTGTATATGTCAAAAAAAGACATTAAACTGAGAACAGCAAAATAATAAAAAAAACGTCTCATGAGTAGAACATTCAAAATTATGTGTTTTCTAAAGTCTTAGAAGCTATTAACGCTGACACATTGTTTGCCGAATTTTTAAGATTTGGGATCAGCGGGGCTCGAAGCCTGTTGAATAATACATTAGCGTTTTCTGGTCCCTTACAAGGCGGAGTGCACAATGCAGGTTTCAAATCGCTTACGTTTACTCGAGAAGCAACAACCTTCACAGGTGATGTAAAAGAAATTTCTTTCAAAATAGTACACGTTTTACATAAACCTCGTCAAAATCAAAATTGGATATCACTTTTTTGGGGCTTGAAATGAATAGAGATTGAATACGGGCTGGTAAGAATTCGATGGAACCAGTAAACAAGATAATAAAAAAATTAAATTAAAAATTTAAATAAACCCCCGACACAATAACCTTTAAAAAGTAAAAAATAAAAATAAATACTTCGCGTTGGGGGACCACTCCCACTTATTTATTACCTGACCCCTGGTTTATTTAAATTTTTAATTTAATTTTTATTTTATACTTTTTATAGGTACATACTTATTATAATGTAGATTTTTTAAATTGCACGTGATGCGCTTTCATTTGAGACCCCACTCGATTATATTTGCAGACATTCGGTTATTCTTCCCCACTTTCACCCCTCATAACTTTTAAACGGCTCACCCGATTTTCATCAAACATGTCTAAGAACACTCGCCCGTAACTCACCTTTCATACAAAAACTTTATTGAAATCGCTTCATCCGTTCGCGAGCTACGGTGCCACAGACAGACAGACAGACAGACAGACCGACAGACAGACAGACAAGTGAAACTTATAACACCCCTCTTTTTGCGTCGGGGGTTGAAAATAAGGATGAATGAAGAAAAAAAAACAAATGCCACCGACTACTAGTCAATACAACTAATGTGACAAGGAAATTGGTGATTTCGATGATGAGTATCGTTCACCAATTATGTATTGTGAATTGGCCCTTACCGATGACGATGCGCGGGCGTAGGGCGGCCGTTGCGCCGCACGAGCTGCATATTAATGCTCTCCATTCCGACGGCACGGTGCCAAATCACAATACATCATTTGAATGAATTTCCGAAAGAGATTCTAATGATATATCCCCTGTCACATAAAAAAATCATACTAAGAATAAATTATATTCGTAAACCGGAATGAGTATATTTTAAGCTGCTTTACACGTTTTATAAATATTTTTTGAATTCATAAGAGGCTTTTGTTTCGGGCGATGGGAGTAATGGGAGTTAGAGGCCGTTGTTTAATAGCTTTGTTGAAATGGAACGGTAAATAGCAGTCGACTAGAATGGGCAGATATTTAGGATGAGCTTCGAGGTACTTTGAAAAGCAGCTGGTACAATATCAATTAATTCAATTTCTATAATGTACTGACTTATGCTTATGCCATGTTATGTTTGAAAAGTTGTACATGAAGGACGAGTCTCATCGCAATCTGGAAAATAATCTCCTTAAAATCCAAATTTCACGAGGAATCACACTTGAACACACCACACAAGATTAATTCAATCAACATTGCCACAGCAACAATCTAAGTAACATTAGAAACATGGACAACATCGGACTTTAAACAGAATAATTTAAAGTCTAAATTCAAAAATCTTTCGGTTTTATGCTTAAGGATTTACAAACTTGAGCCGAATATATGCAGAATTGTGATTAATGGGAATGCGTCGCTAATGAAGCGACACGGGCCCCCGTAACCTGACTCCGGTCATGCGCCAGCCGGGCCGGGCCGTCCAGGGCTCGAGTCCGGACATGACATAGTCTCATCACGTGTTTGTCCTTAGATTTACCATGAAGGTACCACCCACAGATAATTTAAGGTGGTTCAAAGTTATACAAGTTATACTAACAGAGAGTAAACATCTTACAGCCTTATTCATAATAACTGTTATCTTAGCGAACCTGTAAAAATATCTTTGAACTTGTCATAAGACAGCCGAACGAAAGGGAGAACAGCGGATCTAACACACATTCAAGTTATTAAAAGTTAATAAACTACACTGACCTGCAATACTAAGTACTACACTTTTAATATATATTTTTTTTCTAAACTATAGAAGTTAGAGATCCTACTAATATTATAAACGTGAAAGTTTGTAAGTATGGATGGATAGATGGATGGATGGATGGATGGATGGATGGATGTTTGTTACTCTTTCACGTAAAAACGACTGAATGGACTTTAATGAAACTTTATAATAATATAGCTTATACATCAGAATAACACATAGGCTACAATTTATAAAGGTATTGTGTGTAAATTTATAGAGATATTAAGTTAAATTAAAATTTCTTATTGTCAAATTTTCAGCCATATTTAAATATAGACAACATAAGGTTTCGCTGTCAGTGACGTTTTGTTATACCACGTAATATATCACATTCTACGGGAACGGGATAAAAATCTCAGGTATCCTATGTCCGAATTTCTTTTATATATAAAGACGTTGGACAATTCATAAAATCATACTTAATATTATAAACGTGAAAGTGTAAATGTGTGTAATCCCGTTCCGTGATATAAAACATCGTATAACAAAATGCAATTGCTGGAATAACAAAACGTCACTGACAGCTAAACGTTATGTTGTCTATAGTTTGACAAATTTGACAATTAGAAATTTTGAAGTTGACCGATTGATGTATTTATTTCGAGTAAATATTAGCATATTGTGCCGAACAATGAAGAAGAACTAAATAATGCACGTGAAGATCGCCGCATTAGTATGGCTTGAATCCGTGCTTCTCAATCACAAGAGCAAATCGAGGCAGCCCGTGAAACGGATCGGTTGGGAATGCAAAATCGTCGAACAAATTTAATAGATTAACAACTAGATAATTTTCGAAGCACAAGAATAAATTTATAAAGTAGGTACTACATAATTTGGATCTAGCAACGTTTCGATACGATGGCAGGCATTGGACCAATAGATGTCAGTATTACATATATAACAAAACACTCCTCAGCGGCTAAAGTTTTATCAAAATGGAAAATCGTCATCTGGGACAAATGTACAATAGCGCATACACGTGCATTGGAAGCACTTATCCGATCCGACCAAACACCTACGCAAAGACTCGAGATGTTTTGGAGGCGCAATGATTTTACTGTCTGGCTATTTTTTCCAAACACTGCCACTAATTCCAAGATCGACTGCTGCCGCCGAAATAAGTGCTTGCCTCAAATCATCGAAATATGTGGATTGATTTTATTTTCACAGAATTTCTGTTCATCAAAGGATAACCTCACAAACACAAAAATAATGAATGGTTGACTGAGCGAGCAATTTTGGCGGAATAAATATGTAGATGACATAAAGTAACTAACATAATTCAGAATGAAATTATTGGTACACTTGCATTCATTCAAATATATTGACTGTGTAAAAAAAGACTCCTTGGATGTGTCTGGCTTACTACCGCACAATTTACGACTAAAGGTTGGCCACGTACTAAGTTTGCTTCCAAATATAAACCAAAACCACCAAACCTGTGCAACGGAACGCGTTTGGTGGTAAGTGAATTGATGAACAATGGAATATACTCAAAGTAAAGTTGGAGGGTGAGGAAGTTCTCATCCGAGGATCTCGACGATATCAACTGATATACCGTTTTTGTTTTAATGATTTCCGATCCGTCGTGCATTCGCCGAGACCATTAATAAATCACATGGCCAATCCTGGAAAGTTTGAGGCCTAAATCTAGAAAATTAATGTATTTCCCAAGATCAATTATATGTGGCATGTTCAGGGTCAGCGTTATTAGTTCATGCGCCTGATAATAAACCGAAAAATGTCGTCTGTCACAAGGTGATTCACTGAAAAGTGCAGTTACTAAAATAGATGGTCAATAAAGTATAATTAAAATTATAGATGTTTTATTTATATGTATCCTTATAAAAAAATTACGTTAATAAAATAAAAAGTCTGCTCATTTATTGCCTTTAATTAGGGCGAAACAAAGTTCGCCGGGTCAGCTAGTTTAAAATAAAAACGTTCTATAGCGAATGTTATCAGCTTTCTATGTAACTATAGCAAACTACAAACTTTTTTTCGAGATTCGAAAGTATATCTTGTGTACTTAAAAAGTTATTGCAAATTTAAAATTGTGATACTTAGTTTTGTAGCCCAGTGTAGGAGGCCGTAAGCCTATATAAAATATCGCACTGTCCAGTTGTGTCTTCTATACAATATGTGTTATGACGATAAATTGGCCTACTGTGCAATACCATGCACAGAGTGAGTTGGTTTTCAATTTTTCTTACTTTTGGTTGACAGGGTGACTGCCTCTCTTGAGACGCTTCGTACGACACTATGTACTCAAAATCCGATACATGTAAGACCGCTAAGGCGCGATGACATTTTACCAAATATTGCATACACTATAAGCACATCGCAGCTCCACAGTCATTTGGGTCCATCATCGGTGATCCAAAGAGCAAAAAGGGTTAAGTTGGGACCGACCGATTATAATGTAAAAAGAGGTTCGCGGTCGTTCCATAACCGATTGCAAATGGCAACCGCCGCAGGCAACCCTGCGCCATTTATAGCTTCGCAATCTCGACTCTTAAAAAACACTCAACAATTTTCTTCGGTGGACCGCTCACTATCGAACTTATTATTAAACGAAATAAGATGCCGAAAGACAATAAAATTTACTTGTCACAAAAACTCTGGAGCTTCGGCCCCTCAAGATGCCATCGCGTTCGACAGTCCTTCCGTTTTTGTTAGCCTTAAATAATTGTGGTAAAAGGAGGTCTAGATCAAAGTATTTGGCCTTGATCGGAAAATATCAAGGTTTTAGTAGCGGTTACGGTTACAATTTATTGAGTTTGCTACAATTTCTGTTGTTTAAACGAGTTGTATTTCGTATATACAGTGGCCCAACATCCACTATTCTCTTCAAGATTCCCAAACAAATATCTAATACAATAAATAAAATTGTGACCAATACCTTGAATATGAAAAAAATGCAACTCATGGAACATAGACAGTCTTGGTCCCTTTCTCGTTACCTTCCATCTGGGATGGATGTGCAACAATGTACATATATACCAAACTTTTCAACCCTCTCAATAACATTATTGTGGTGGTAAGTTATAAATTGGTCTACGGGCTCTATATAACATTTTGGTACCAAATGAACAACCAGTTTTGTTTGCACAACAACTCTTGTGTCCATGGCTGCACTGACAACACAATGGACGCCCAGTGAGTTAGTCCGACGTTCGTTATAGACTTTGTTCGATAGAAGCACATTGGTCGGCGTCTGTTCACTTAATAAGGGATAGTATTATCAACTATTATAGCAGTAACTGTAACGTTTTAGAGCTTAAATAGGAACTGGTCTGTTTTGGTTCAGAGAAGGAGCTTTTCTTACATCAACGGGTTGTTGTTGTCATATATTGAGAAGCATTATGTAGTACAGTATCTCTTGGGAAACAGAACAAAATAGCCTTGTACATGTTGCGTCCGTGCCACCAATATGACGAAGCCAATGTAGACTAGAGCCTACTAACGCTAAACCGTCTGTCTAGGTTGTTGACTATTGTAAGGTCGGTTACCATCATCTGCAAACAACAGCAAACAAGTTTTAAACTACTTCACATTGTTTTAAATATTCTTAGATAGGTAGATAGATGAACTCATTATTGTACACAAGAGAAATAATACAGAAAACACCATAAGCAACAATTTGTACAACGGGCGGTTTTATCGCTAAATGCGTTTTTTTACAGACAACCTTATTGCTTATGCTTATAAAATATTCTTAATGCTTATTTAAATTCTATCTCTTCGTTCTTTAGTCTGATATCAAGGAAGAGTTGTACCTATGAGAAGCTTTATTGCTTCACATGCAAATCACAATAACAATTTTCATTGTTATACTTCTCATAATATTATACAGCTACGATATTTCGAGAGATTATTTGTTATTTTCTAATTACGCAATTACTTTGCGCAATACGCTTAATATGAGTCAGATTACAGACAATCAGATCATAACTCCACTTAGTCGTAAATCACTATATTATTCGAGACAATTAAATCTGGACATCCGCTGGTAAATCCTCACTTCCTCTGTTTTTAAATTACATAATTCCGCTCGAATACTCGCTACGCTTCGCTTGAAAATGCGTGCGCGCAGTAACTCTATACGAGATCACGCAAAGTGACATATGATACTGCATACAGGCGCTCAGTCGACCCATTTTGACACATTTACTTAAAAACCGTGATGAAATTGCTGTTAGCTGCAGATGCATTTCTCTAGTCACGTTTTAAAAAACATTCTTTCAAGCAATAATAGCGCATTAAGACGTCGATTTTATTTGTGTGTGTGCGTGTGTGTGTTATTTTTGCCTAATTTGTGCACATTCCCTTATGACATTTAAAGGTGGTAGTGACGATAAGGAGTACCTATTCTAATACTTAAATTTCACTGTCTAACTTTAGTAAGCGTAAAAGTTGCAGAATATCGAAGTATGCAGCAAATTGTAAAAAGCAAAAGTAGAATGCTTTGGAATTCTATAACGGGAAACCTTATGAAATTCGAGTATCAGTACCTAATCTAGTTTCCAAATAGTCGGTCGCTATTTCTAGAACATACCGTTCCAAATCTTATAACGGTCATTCACAAAACATGAAAGGCACATTAGCTTAGCAGCTTACGAAATGGAGCAAAGAATAATAAATAAACAAGAAATATAACGTCAAATACAGTATATAGAGGCACAGCTCACGGATTTGTGAGACAGGTCCGGTAAGCGGCTTACCTACCACATTAAGAATACCACGGCTACAAGCTTTTCACACCTTCGTGTTTGGGCCGCGCGTTAGCGTTCACACCTACCCCTAAACTTCGCGCCTTCCTTCACATATCACACGTCCAGTATTTATAAGTATTTTGGAGTCTGTCGTGGCACCGCTTCACACCCTGGTTATTTGAAAACCAATATAAATCCTTAAATGTGATACGTATACTTTTTTGGGCAGACGCCCCTCGGACTTGTTAAGTGACGTCTAAATTTCTTCAAGGTCTAGACTTAAAAATACTTGCATCCGAATGCGAGGTGTTTTTTCTATGCTTTGTAATTACAGTTGCAATAAATTTTTCTTCAATACATATTATCATAATACGCATTTTTACTGGTATAGAATTTTAGCATAACTGTTCCCTAGTATTCATGTTTGTTGAGTATTATACTCATGATTACACATAGAAAATAGTAGATGGATTGTATGTATATTGTTGACGCGAATCGGTATTTTGTTGACAACTACAATATATTGACAACGTAGGCACTTAGAACACAGTGTCAGATAACGAAGTAGTAGCAGCGACTTACCACAGCTTTGGGCCACTAAGGTCGTGATCTTAAACGTGGGTCTCCATTGTTGAAGTGAAAGTCCCCGTTACGACCGCCTTGCGTGTTAAAAAACATCATTATGCTGAGATGACAATTCTGTCCGTCTATTCGTCTAATGACTCGGACTTTATCATCTAAGCTTTGTTGTTCGACAAAGCAGGCAGTATAATTTATCGCTATTACGTTTAGATAATGTAGAAAGCATTTTTAATCTGTAATGCCTTGTTTGTACGTAAAAAAGTATGATTTAACTATTAATATGTACTATATTTTAGCTTTATTTTTAGCATGTTAGTTCATGAACGATGCAACAACAACTGCAAGAAATCATTGAAATATACACTCCGATAAGCCATCAAGTTACAAGATATAGTCATTCCGTTACAATGTACCACGACAACCATAATATGGCCCTCAAATTTGTTCTCTTTTTTCATATCTCCGATAAATAATGTCTTCATTGTAGTCAATGTAATTGCTGCGTTCTTATTGCAACAGGACTTAATCAGAATTGCATTACCTTCGTGGTTGCTTCGCCCAGTACTGACAAAGGCCCAGTTGTCACGCATGAACAGGCAAAAAGCGCATTCATCTTAAATACCATCTCGTCATAACACTTGGGCGTTCTGAGATTGATGACATAATTTATTAAGTTACATATGAACATTTTATTAACTAATAATTTAGACCCAGCGTTGCGTCGGGCTTCCTCTAGTTACATATGGGAAAAAGGAATACTTTACCACGCTGGCCAGACGGGTTGGCACAGGGTTTTATATCAACTTTTCCTTCACTGCTCAGGTTAGTTCCTTATATCGGCTTTTACGACACCCTCAGGATAAATTAGGGTGGTGATATTCTAAATCCCTAACCACACAGATACATAATGTACAAAGGTCCATTGAAAATGATCATATCTATGGTTCCGCTAGGTATTGAAATGGTCTTGTGTATCGTAATTGAATCATACTTATATGGATTTACTTGGTCTCGTTTAAATCAGGGCAGTTAATAATCTCCATTGTAACTATATCCAGCCATATTAAGACAGGGTACAATGTAAAACAGGGTACAAGGCGAAACGACTCTTATGCGACTCGCGCTTAAGGCGGTTATGGCGAATCACCTTTATGTTATGACGATAATAATTACTGACATGCCAGGGACTGCACCTGCGTGACATTACAATAGGATGTTATGCGTACTTTTAGTATTTCATGTACCTATATTGGACGGCGAGCGTGGGCGCAAGTGCTTGGTGTTTCTAACAAGTTGTATCAACAAAGAATCGAGTGTCCACTGGCGCACGTTCCAAGTAGGCAGCTACATCGAGGGTGAGGTGTCATTTCTGAAATGTTTGGAAAGCACACTAGCTATGTACTCTGTGTACCAGCGAGTGCATCCTGCTGTACATTGAAAGTGTCTACAAAGATATGTATTGGTAAATTATCGGTTGGGGCGTTAACGCGCGGTAAATGGAAATTACTTGGTACAAATGTGACAATCTTGTTACGTTGGGTATTATTTTTTTTGAGTTTGAGTTTATTTACTACTCAGCCCATAAATTACCCACTGCTGAATCGGGCCTCCTCCCTTCACATGGAGGGTAATTAGCCTCTATGCCTATGCCAATCTTGGCATAGGCTTTCGATCGATGTTTTCCTTCTCTTGCGGCTAGGTTATCGGTCTTGTCATTACTTTTTGTCGGCTCTTATGACAAGCTCAGAATGGGATGGGGGAATACTCCATATTTATCGCTTTATCGTAATCAGAAAGTGAAATGAGTTACATACCTACACTGTAATGTTAAGGTGGATGCTCCAGGGTAGCCCGCGAAATTCAAATTTTCTTACGGTTTTTGCAATTTGCAGGGCAGTGCTAGGTTGTATGATGATGAACATTCGCGGCTGTAAGACGTATGTAGTTACAGAGTTATAATCATCAAACTCATCAATACAACCCTCCAAGCTCATAAAGGTGCAAGAATGACTTTGACTTGAGCCGCGAATAACATTTTAATCAACATACAACCTAGCACTGACCTGTAAATTGCAAAAAACGTAAGAAAATTTGAATTTCGTGGGCTACCCTGGAGCATCCACCTTAAGCATGAAACTGTGCATAAATTAACACAGATGTATTAGTCACTGTAAAGAAACCTCTGTAAAATATAAACCATTTTGTTAAAATTTCGGATTAAATCAAGAGAAGTAGACGTTTTATCAAAATAATATCCGAACGCGCCATAGGAACAACGCTGCGGTGATCTTGTTTTTTTAATGCGATATGAAAATAAAACTCGATACGTTTGTATAGGACAGGGCGCATAGGCTCGCGCGGTCAAAATATTTTATTTGCCCAGCACCCCACAAAGAGGTAAAAGGCTTGTTTGCGGTCGACCATTGTGTTCGCTTTAGTGGTTTCTTAACAGGTCCATGTACGTGTCACACAACAAAAGATAATCACTCGCTTTTTAAACACGCAAATGTGACCGAAGTATTTTTGGCCCAATCAGAATATACTAATACTCAGCCCATAAATGACCCACTGCTTAGTCGGGCCTCCTCCCATCACAGGGAGGGTCATTAGCCACGCTGGCCAGACGTGTTGGTACAGGGTTTCGTATTATAAATAATAAATATCCTTGGACATTTCACACAACGCCATCTCGTCCCAAGATAAGCAACTTAATGCTTGTGTTATGGTAACGAGATGGATGATAAACTACTTAGATACATTTTTTTTTGTAAATACATACTTATAATATATAGAAATGACACCCAGACTCCGAGCCAGTGCCTCTGGCTTAGACAAAGACACTTGTCCGACCCCGGAATCGAACCCGGGACCCGTTGATGCGGCTAGGTTCAATTAAAATATGCTAATTAAAATCTGCGGCATGACTAGGTAAATCTGTTGTTAAGTAATTAAAATCTTTTTTGTATACTTTGTGGCAATAAAATGGTTTTAGAAGAGGCGTTGGAATTGTTATATATTTAGGTAGTACTTTGCCAACCCGTCTGGACAGCGTGGCACAGTAGACTGATTTTCCCTCCATGTTCTGGAGGAGGCCCCAATCAGTAGTTTCATCCCGTAACTGATGTAATTAACCTACAGCCATTACCAGAGACGATAATAATTCGATAGTTACACAGATGTTGATGATGATGATGAGGTGTCCAAATTCATGGAGGTAAATTAGCCTACTGTGCCAAATATACGTAACTTCTCCTAATTATATGTGGGTTAAAATACCCAACAGTCCAGTGAAATACTCAGTCAGTCAAGTCAGTGCTAGTGGGTTGTATAACAATTAAACCAGGATTTATTTCATTTTTGTCTTTATTCCTCGTATAAGGCATTTCGTCCGTTTAACTTCTTGAACGTCAATTGTTGAAACAAGACAATGAAACGCGATATTGTTTGCAGAACACTCACCACCGAGTCTGGCGGAATTGCGCCTAAACCACGTCTTTATATTTTTTTGATCACGATTTTATGAACCATTTTCGAAAGCTTACCGGGTTGCGATTCAGTACCTACTATTAATTTATTGGAATAAAATACTGTATTTAATTTAAAGCAAATATTTTGAAGGCATTAGAATACATTGACGAGTTTCCCAAATTTATGGGTGATACGGTTGAATATTTCTTTTTAATTTCGTCTTCAGCCAAATGAATGTCGTAATTAAAAAAGATTATACAAATTGCCATTGATTTTCTATAAATAACGCCTGTCTCGTTACTTGCTTAATGAGTTATAAATTGTCATCTTTGGACGCAGTTACAAGGTTTTAAATTAATTTACACTGACATTTCATGCAGCTCATAAATCAATACTAACAAGGTCCAAACTTGGAACAAAAGAAGTGTATTTCTCGTTAATGTGACATCATCGGCGGCTTGTTTTGTCAAACTTATACAGAAACTCCACTAATTGGGGCTAAATTCTGAACCACGGCCAATAGACAGATTTAATTAAACATCGTTAGAAATAGTTTTAGATAGCATAATAGGTTTCTTAGAAGAGAGATTTAAAAATAAATAACATGACAGCTTCCATTCGACAGTACTTAATCGTTCAAAATCATACCTGCAAACTTAATTGATGACAGAAATAAATTACAGTCCATATTTTTAATCTTCTTACAGACTAGTTAACCATTACGGATTACGATTCTCCACACTAGTCATTACGAGAGTTATAACAAGAATAATTATGATTAAGTATCTAACAAAACTCTATTCTAATTGACTGCTGGTCTTTTTGACTCTTTAAACCCTCGATTTCTCTTGATATTTGAATATGGAAAAATCTGTTATAACGTCATTACTGTTCGCCAAGATTACTTGTATGTTACTTCAGATGCAGAACTCTTAAGTTCTAAGGGACTAATATAAAAGTGGTAACAATAGTGCGTAGTTGAAAGATTTCCCGATATACGTTACCATAACTTTCGAATCGCCTTGAAATGTTCAACAGATTTTGTCTCCCAGTTGTAGTCGTGAGTTTGGTTTCATTTAAGCCAGTTTATTATGGTACTGATACTAGATCAGTGGAAGTTGTTAGATTAGTAGATTACTAGCGTTATGTCGCGGAGCATGTTACTCCATTGGCGAGCGAAACCCGTAACTCTGGTTGCGGCAGTCGAGGAAGCCGTTGGTTTTAGTGAGTAGGTCGGGGCGCTAATTTCCGATTATCTGTGCCCCGGCTTCCCACATGAGCTGGAAGGATATCCAACGTTAAACAAGTTGATACCATTTGAATGGTCATTTAACATTGATTGGCACGATTGGCACGAACCTCCATATAAAGGCGAGACGTTTAGAATATGTAATGTTCTGCGGTATAACCAGAGGCGAGGTTTTTAAAAATCGACCCTTAAAAGAAACTTGAAAAGCTTGTAGTTCCAACGCCAAATTTTCAAATAGAGAATTAGATAATTTTATAAATTAAAATCAATTAATCTGTTTACGAGAATAGTTATGATACTTATGATGCAGACTGCATAAACAGGGCCTTATTAACCCTGCTATTTTTTATTAAAGTTCCATTCGATACTATACAATTGCTAGCCGTAACCTGCTAAATTAAAAAGTTCTTGTTTAAAGCGTGTGCCATAGGTCCCGAACTATAAGCGTAGTTTAAAAAAAACTGTTCAAATCTCACAGTCGTCACAGTGTATCGATTTTCCCAGATACGTCAAACTCAGCTCTTAAGCTGTGTAATACAACAAATCGTCATGGTAAGAATGGCAAAATAGGCCTAAAACTTGTTGCTTAGGTTAACATTATTCTCGTACTTTCTGAAATCAAATTTAAATCTCACAATTCCTCGTATCTATTGGTGCGTGGGCATTTATGAACAGATGTCTATAAATCAAATCGAATAATACAAATGCTGTCGGTAGCGGCGCGTGCCACAAGGCCGGTCTGAGCAGGAGTCAGATATCCTGGGCGCATTCCTCTCGCTTGCATTTAGGGCTGCCCTACTTCGACGGGGTATGTACTAGATATTAGCAATGGATATGATTACTACGTAACTTTCCTAGACTAATAGTATTTAGTTAAGAACCTTTAATTGAATCCATTCCTTATCTACTGGAATTTAGCACTTATTTTGGAGTTCAGATATCAACTGATCATCGTATCCTAATTTTAGTGTTGATAGTGGAATCTATGAACAGCATACTGCTCTGTCGGGCCTCAAATAAATTGATGCAAATTAACCTACTGTACCTGACCAGACATGTTAGTGTTTTTTAAAACCAGTTTTAGGCCACATTTTTAGCTAATTAATGACTTTAATCGTCTCCCACGAAGTGCAAAATTTTGGACTATGTATTCTAAATTGTCAGCGCACAGACGATTCAGTCTCAATTTCAACAGGTATTTCATCACCAGTATACACTTGGCATCAAAAGTACTGCACGGTTAAGTAAATAATAATAAAAAGAGTACATATCTATTGACTGCCTCGTTGGTCTAGTGGTTAGATGTGCCGCCTTTGGATCAACGGGTCCCGGGTTCGATTCCGGGGTCGGGCCAGTGTCTTTGTCTAAACCAGAGGCACTGGCTCGGAGTCTGGGTGTCATTTCTATCTATAATATGTATGTATTTACAAAAAAAAAATGTATATAAGTAGTTTATCATCCATCTCGTTACCATAACACAAGCATTAAGTTGCTTAGCTTGGGACGAGATGGCGTTGTATGAAATGTCCAAGGATATTTATTATATCTCGGTAAAAAATCACTTTATTAGATGCTGGCAACCATACCCGCTCGCCAACGCCTTAAAAAGGAGTGTCGGCTATTATGATTATTCTTTAATGGAGTTCTGACCTGCTTGGCAGTCACGTCGCGTTCGTCATTGCATCCATGGTGACGAGCTTGTTTTACAATGGATCACGGGAGGTATTGTATCGAAATGGCTATAGACTAAACGTTGTGACGATGGATCCAAACGATGCTATTGCTTTACGGTCTGCGAAGAAAGAAATATAGATTAACTAGCTGACTAGGCAAAAGATTGGTGCCCTAAAATAAAATGTATCATACCTAAAAGGTAAATATAAGGGTGTGGAGACCCTCCGTGCGGAAGAAGTGAAACTTCCTAATGTGGAAATTAAAATAGGTAGAGCTAGAAATGGATTTTTAGAGAAATATCCAAATCTATGACTCGCTCTCTTTCTCTCTCGTACTTTCTACCTTTGTGTATCTTTCTGTCTCTCTCCCTCTTGCGCGTTAAACGTTTAACGCAACCTTGTTGGAAATCGCATTAGAAGTTTCACTTCAAAAATATTGGTCTAGCTGTTTTAGGCCAGTTCGATAACAAACACGGTCACGAGATTTTAATTTAAGTATTCGATTGAGAAATTTGATAAGTTCCTTTTTTTATTTGACACACTTGTTTTATGCGTTTAGTGCCACGCTGGTCAGGTGGATTGGCACATAGTTTTGTATAATATTAGCTTAACTAGTCCAGAGTCGCCTCATACAACACTGTGAAATTTCAATGAGTTGGGCATACGGTTCTGTAAGAAATCATTTTTTTATTTCATCGCTTATAATTCTAGTCACAAAATGAATTACATATCTTTAGATCTTAATATGGCCCCGGTTGCAGCAATGTGGAATAAGCTTTACATATGGAAGCGCGTGGCTATGTATGGCGTATGCCACTGGACACCGCTATGAGTTTATTCAAATCACTGGCGAGATAAAAACCCGTCGCCAAATATAGAAAACGTGCGCGCAATTCGTAATACGCATTTGGTAAGATGGCGGAATTCGGTGGTCATTTACCTAATTGCACAACCTTGTTCTACATAATTAATGATGACACATGCCTTATATTTATTTATTTAATCCTTTAGGCAAAAAAATACATAGACGGACATAATGCCCAGAGGCATTCTCTCCCAGTCAACCTTTGGGTGTGCAGAGAGGGGCAGATGCACTGCGAAATTATATATTAGTGGTAAAGACAACGTTACTGTGTAGACCAGTAGGTAGACAGGTTATCCTCGGATTTTGTTGATGCCCAACGAATAATTTTATTTGCACTTTCCTACCCTATTTTACTTCTGTCTAGTTATATCTTAAGTTTTTCTTGCTTTGGTTATTGTTTGTTTGGTTACCTTACTGAGCAATGCACGAATTTAAAGCATACTCAGCGTTGCTCATAAAATAATACACAACACGTTTAGCAGGCCTCGCTGCGATAGCCGGGGGCGGCTGTCCGGCTGGCCCACCGGTAAATAATAACAAGCATGTACCAGTCCAGGTCCCCACCGAGCTATAAATTGCGCGCTGCCGCCGGCCACGAGCCACGCAATCTCAATGCGGAAAATAGATGCTTACTATACCTGCATGTATAGTTAGGGTTACTGTCTGCTTGGTCTACGGTCTACTCTTAATTGACAAGCTGATATAAATTGTTATCATAATCGAGGAGCAACTGATACTTGTAATTGCTCACCTAAATGTGAAATGCTGATATATTGATACTTCGTTTGCACTCAATTATTTTTAATACCGGGTCCCCAAAAAATACAAGAATTTCTCGAAATTTACAAGTTTACTATAAGAAGGATTAGTTGTATTTTTACACAGGTTTCTGGGGAATTCCTGAGCTCTGTTTTGTGATTAAACCCGTAGGAAATATCTCTCTAAGTCCAGCAGTGGTCTTCTTTTCGGCTACATTGATGTTGGCCAGAATCCTTAAAGTTTGGATCAACGGGTCCCGGGTTCGATTCCGGGGTCGGGCAAGTGTCTTTGTCTAAACCAGAGGCACTGGCTCGGAGTCTGGGTGTCATTTCTATCTATAATATGTATGTATTTACAAAAAAAATGTATATAAGTAGTTTATCATCCATCTCGTTACCTTAACACAAGCAATAAGTTGTTTAGCTTGGGACGAGATGGCGTTGTGTGAAATGTCCAAGGATATTTATTATTATTACAATATTTTTCTATTAATTACGGATAAAAATGTATAATAACATTTTCCTTCTTTGTCCGGCGACAACCCTAGTGACTAGAGTACCAAGCGGGTTCTAGGCCCGTTGGCGATATAAAGCCTAGTATTGTTGCTTTTGCTCTGTACTTGTCATACCAGTAAAATAGGTAAACTATATTTGACATTCCGTGTACAAATTATACTGTTCTTTATAAGAAGCTGTAAACAAAATTATGGTTCAACAAACACACATAAACCCATGCTCATTTTGGATAGGCTTAGTTAATTGAAGCGTAATGTAAGATATATAAATAGAGTACATAATTGTAAACTCGATCTACTCATAAATCGATTTAAGTTATCATTTCCATTTTAAGAAAAGTGTCGAGTCTTTGGCGTAAACGTACTTAGGTACGTAGGTAGGTAGTACTTAGGTACTTAAAAACACGTGCATTAAAACTGGTTTGTTTTCAAAATGTAAGAAGCTTTACAATGGTTGCGCTCAACTGTGGCACGTGCACTTTCGAGCTTCTATCCTGTAGATTTATATTTTATAAGACTTCCAGGACTAATCTCGGGTATAAAGCAGTCTAAAGAGAGCTTTAGTTCCTGTAAATATGATTCTATATGAAAAGCAAGTAAGTAAGTTTAATAAAGCCTTTAACGTTGGCCACCGTTATGACTTGTGTCTATTTTATAATGCTATCCCTAGTCATATATGTACATTACCACTTTTACTGCTTTACTATAATTTGTTTCAGTGCCGTCAAGTCAGTTTCTTTAATATTTTTTTAAAGTAAACTCAGGGGTATAGCGAGCCTTGGTGGGGCCCCGTATAAAAAATTATTTGCCGGCCCCTAAGAGGGGTATTTCTCAGCAAAAGAAAAAAAAATCTTCCAAAATTTATTCAATCTAGTTATATTAAATATTCACTCTCCTTGCCTTTTTTCGTCAAACTGATTTATTAAATTATTTATAGCTAATAATGACTTTAGATTTTCTAATGTTTCTGCCTCTGAAATAGTAAAAAAATCGGGAAGTTTTTATTAATTTTTGCTTACGCACGGCGGGGCCTCCGTGGCCCGGGGGCCCCGTATAATTGATACGGCTGATACGGCGGTAGCTACGCCCCTGAGTAAACTGTTGAAGCATTCTAGTTCAAGAATATTTACCTACTTACTTTTGGGACCAAGATAGTTTTTCTTTTAGTGAGTGAAATCTA
Organism: Clostera curtula; assembly: GCA_905475355.2. NCBI lineage: Eukaryota > Metazoa > Arthropoda > Insecta > Lepidoptera > Notodontidae > Clostera > Clostera curtula. Next base: position 12,772,228 of record FR997806.1, on the reverse strand, counting down.
TGGGCTGAGTAGTATTAGTAGTACTTGACTTTTATCGAAATTGTTAAATCGACGTTATAGGTATACGTAGCTTTAGGATATCATTGATTGGATACCCGTTACTGTTACCCCTTACTGTTATCACAGATATAATAATACTAAAGTACTGTTACATAAAGAAGCCCCCGTGAGGATACTTTTTAGTCTCCGTTCGGGCGTGTACTCCACGCATTCCAGCTCTTTGTCACGCGACCACGTTCTAACCACATCGGATTACAGGTTTATTCCCATTGCGACCCATTGCATTTCGACGCCACCCAAAAGTACTTCCCAAATGAATCCTATTACCATGACGTTATGAGACTATCGGATTTGTAATAAGTTAATACGCATTGCCAGTATATATAATTATATCGTATTACTGAATCGTATTTGTGTAAATTTTTAACTTTTGAACGGTATTAATAAATACTGTGTAATAAATTTTACTATGGCGACATATTACTCGTTAATCTAGAATCGAAGTTAGTCCAATTTCTGGCACTTTTCAGTTACAGAGGGATTGATTGAATCGAAAGTTATCAAGGGAGTTACAAGATATATTATAATTAAAGTGGTCAAAAGGAATGAGTCGTGTACGGAACGCACTTGCGTCCATTATATTCGATACAGTTTAGACACGGGCCACTGTTTTTACAAATAATAAAACCTCGGTGATCTATGAGTACTTTCATCATTAATCAACCGCGTGGTAGGTACCTACTCTTATTTCTCGAGCCGCGGTAGCAAAGCCGCGTTTATCTATCTGTCCAGCGACTTTTTGCCGTCGTCGTAAATTTTATTTAATTACAGTGCTTTGTAAGATATTGAGGTTAGTAACGGAACGTAAAACACAACACCGTGTCTCTTGGAGCTGTGAGGGTCGTAAAACAATTAAACTATTAATGTCATAACTTAATTGGCATTTATATGTATTGATAATTTTATCTATCACAAACATGATTTCGTAGACGCACATTTGGTAGGAAATCAAAACGACTTTTAATGTTTTTATTCTATTTTCTTAAAATGTAACGTCATTCTCTGTTTTTTTGCTGGATACTATTTAGATACTTCTGTATAGATAAATGTATAGATGCCTTAGTCGCCTCGTACGGCAGCCTCGGTATGGAATGGGATAGAATTACTTATTTAGCACACGGAAATTTCACGCGTTGTAAATGCGTTATTGCAAGGATAGTGATCACGTTGATGTCTTATGTACGAAATCGAAAGCACTAAGAAAAAAAATACAGTTTCTATATGGGCAAACAAATTTAGCCTTAATGTACACCTTTAAAAACGAAAGTTCCATTACGTAAATCTTGCAACATTTCCTACTGATTACGCTGCGTACGCGAAGACTTAGAAAGTGCTATCAAAATAAATAGGACAATGAAACTGTGAGTGACTTAGTATTCAGTTGGCAAACCGCACGAGCATTTCTCACGGCTGCTTGCGTATTCCACGGGAGTAAACGCGTGAGAACCGTGTCCCAAAACATGCGGGTGTGTGGATGGGTACCCTAATAACTCCCAAACTCCAGTTTTAAATAATGTTCTTGCACATTTTTTATCTATAAAACAGATCCATCTCAGTTTAGAAATTATCTTCTCTAATTCCTCAAAGCTGATCAATAGGCGGGCTGCTAGAGTTTGCATTAAGTTTCCCTTCATCACATAATTATATATTTGTCATTGAAGTAATGATCATTATAATTAATAAACATTTGTACGCTTTACTATAAGCAGATTTTGAAAGTAATTTTAATACATCATAAGCAACACCTAATCGAATGTACCCAGAATCTATACAAATAAATTAATTTTATTCTATTCGCTAGCGGCTAGATTGTCTTCATCCAGCTCTTATTTTGTCGCCTCTTACGACAGTCTCAAGGTGAAATGGGTTGGAAACATTGTGGCACACGGTGATTTAGAAGAGATACAGCAAGGTTGACAAATGGGTTGGCAGAAGGTTTGCATAAAGATTTCCTACTCTTGCGGATAAGTTACCTGCCTGGTTCCTTCTCCTTGGGTCACCCAAAAGACCGAATAATTTGGCGATACTAAATCCGTCGCACTTACGGTAGTTCAAATAACTGTTTAAAATAACTTTAAGCACGTATTATGTACCTACTTCAAATACTTAATACTATTACTATGACTGGTTGGTCAAGCTATGGCGCTCTTTAGGGGAGGCCTATGTCCAGCAGTGGACTAATGTGGGCTGATGATGATGATGATTACTATGACTGAGACATCTGTCTCCTTAAATATTTCGCAAAGTAGTAAAGCCAAGATAGGGAACCATTTGCATAGAATAATTGAACCAGTTATTATCAGCTACAAGATATTGCTTTCGCGTTTGCATAATAACGTAGACACAATCGCGTCTAGTTCTGTTTCTTATGAGGAGTGATCGTAATTTTATAGCCTTAACATTTTTAATGGCTATTGAAAGTTGTTTCAACCGAGCGCTATTTATCTTGTATGAAAAACATTTGTATAATATTAGCATGATCATTAGCCGCTTTTTTGTATATGCTCAAGGTTATGCCAGTAATTATCGGCTTCAATGTAAATGAAATAGTCACATTCGTTTAAATTATTTTAGTATACTTAGTCGCATTTTTTAATAGGTTTCGTGAAATCACAATTTTGATGTTTATTTGTAGTAGCTTTGTATAATATGTCTCATACCTAATTTAAAATTATTATAAAATATTACTCTAATTTGTGTTAATTTGTTTTTGTTTCGACATGCAAACGTAATAAAAGTTCCCCACTAATATAGTTTCGCAGTATCGTTGTGTAATTGTAAGAGTAAATTCGTTCTATCACAATATAATTTGCGACTAGTAGTTTCCTGTGACGCCGAATTTGGACCACACAAAAACTTTTGAAAAATCGTCGAGTTGTGGGATCGTTCTAGTGGCGTTTAACCATTTAGCCTATAAGTAGCCTTGTGTATTCAAACATTTGGACAGACAAGGAAAACAATATAAAAATGTGTATTATGACGTCAGTTAAATTTATTGTATATTTGTAACATGTAAAGAGAGTTAAAAAAGGATCGTACTCATACCGTCATATTCAACTTCATTCTTTAGTGCTCTTGTCATAAAGTGGCTTTACAAAAATAAATGATAAATTTATAGCATCGTAAGACAAGAGTAATCGTACAAGACCGCGCCAAACATATGGAGAACAGGCGCCTTAAAAGTTCTGCTTTGTCCTCATGGATTTAAGTTAAGTGATAATAAATCTTAAGAATTGTGCCACGAAAACTTTACAAATGTTTATGTGCATGTAAAGTTCTTTGTTCAATAAAACTTTTTAAATAAAGAGTGACGAATACTGGTGCCATTTAAAATAATGCTTTCTTTTGTTTTATTAAATCCTTGAGTCCAGCCAGTATAAGATTCTTTGTTTTACATACACCTACTCGAATAAAACATGTAAGGTTTTTTTTTAGTATACATATGCTAGGTAATTGAACGTACAATATTGCCTCTATAATTGAGATTGGCGAAATCACCCAATAATAAATAAAAATGACGCGTTTAATTGACTATCATTTGAATGTTTTGAAGAAATATCAATTTGTATAATTAACATAGGTACCTACTATTAATATCTATCAAAATATTAACGGCTATGGTCAAATTACACATGATTTCGACGTGCTGTTTCATTCGTTTTATCATGTTTAGTAATCAAAATTAATTATTGAAACGATTTTCAACTACACAGATAAAAAATGTTGGTATTTTAAGTATTAAGCTTATCGCACTTTCCAGAAAGAGTCCGATGAGTTTGCTCTCTTTTTAGAAACGCTTGTAGACCCCGGCTATCGCTGAAATACTGTACTGGAAATTTTTTGGAAGCTTTACATGGTGTAAGTAAAGCTTGCAAAAAAAGCAATAAGCATTTTATTTCTCTATTACACGTTCAATAACGTCACAATATTCTTATATATTAGATAAGGCTAGCATTAAGACCTTCTGCGTTTTATGATATGGCTTCCGTCATGCGGTTGATGATTTTGACAGCTACAAAGTTAGAAAGTGCAAAACACAAATTTTAATTGTTCGGATGTAGCTTTCATAACACCAAAACTTGGTCGTGGTGTCGAAATGTTGACTGACCGCTCCAGATCTCAATGACAAATGTCAAATTTGTTAGATAAAGGTGTGTGAACTATGCTTATCTGGTTGTGGCAATCCGTTCCATGGGAATTTAATTTATCTGGCTCAGACAGGAATTTCATCACAGTTTATATACACTTCACACATAGATAGAATGGAATAACTTAGACTATAAACAAGTACCTTCATGTTCGTTACAAACGACTTGATCCAAAATTTATCCCGCGCTATAGTCGATTTCTGGTTCTCCTTGCGGGTGAGCCACGCGTTTGGTGGATGACGTGCATTAACTTTCCGGCGCGTTTGGTTTAAGATGTTTTAAGCTACTATACTAAAGTATGCCAACCCGTCTGGCCAGCGTGCTACAATAGGCTAATTAGTTGGAGGAGGTCCGACTCAGCAGTAGGATGTATGGGCTGAGAAGAAGAAGATATTAAAGTAAGTTATACTGAGTTACACAAAGCTTGCGACGACTCTAAATATGTATGTAATCAAATTTAATATATTAAATTATAAAAATGTCTTCAAGACTTCAGTGAATTGTATAATATACAGTTCAGCGATTTACGTTCGCGTTAATTAAACAGTGTTTAATTTGGATAATCAATCACACATACCTTTTGACAACATTTTAATATTTGTGTTGGCGACCCGCAACCTCTTTGGTCTTTTTTTATACTCTTTTATTATAATTTTAAATAGTGTTCCTTTTTTAAGTTAGTTGTTTCTGTTTTTCTGGTCAGTCTCTTTTAAAAGATCGTAAGATGTGCACGTGCCAATAAAGTGTGTTATTATTGTGCATCAACATGTATAATTAACAAGCCTTAACAATTTGTGTTCATATACCTTTTGGGTAAAATTGGACTAATTTACTTGATGTGAAATTCGATGCAAAATTTTCCCCATCAAATTAGATTATCTCGGCTCAGTAATGGGATCAATTCAAAAGATCAATTAATTTATATAACCAAATCAATTTAAAGATAGTATGACAACTGAGGTGCGTAATGCCATGGAGCTATGTTAAAGAAATTACTCTAAACGGCAAGATAATTAGAGTCGTAAAATATTTATTTCTCACTTAATATTATCTAATGCGCACTCAAGTAAATTTAATTACTTAACTCGTTATCCATATCACTTTGATTGAATCGGTATAGGTACCCGTAGTTAATAATAATAATAATAAAGCCTTTATTGCTGTTACATAGGTAATTTTACAGTAAATTTTAAAAATAAACTTGATATTATTAATCTAAAAAAACTTAAAATCTAATCTTAATTCTGTTGGTCTTCCATATTCACAGCTTGTCTTTCGACAAAGGCCTCCTCCAAGGATTTCCACTTGTTTCTGTCTTGTGCTGTTCTTATCCATTCTGGACCTGCTGTTCTCTTAATATCGTCTTCCCATCGCTTAGGTTGTCTTCCTCTGTTTCTTGTGCTTCCTCGCGGGTACCATTCTGTTATTATTTTGGTCCATTTTTCTTTCTTTTCTCTCGCCATATGCCGGGCGGGCCACTAGTGTTTTATAAAGTGGCCCGCCCCGGCTTCGCCCGTGCAAAGCGGGGGTGGGTTATACATACAAACCTTCCTCTTGAATCACTCTATCTATTAAAAAAAACCGTATCAAAATCCGTTGCGTAGTATAAGCATACATAGGGACGGACAGAAGAATGCGACTTTGTTTTATACTATGTAGTGATGATTCTTACGTATTGACTGCGTATAATGTGAATATGTACTAAAAAGATTTGCGATATTTCGAGACTGCGATACTAAATACGTAGGTATTTATTAATTACTAGCGACCCGCCCCGGCTTCGCACGGGTGCAATGATGAAGATTTTAATCTATGCATGTATTATACCTAAAAACCTTCTTGAATCACCAAATTTATTAAAAAAAACGCTTCAAAATCCGTTGCGTACTTTTAAAGATTTAAGCATACTTATGGACGCACAGACGACAGCGACTTTGTTTTATACTATGTAGTGATATAATTAGACGTATTTTATGTTCTGTTTTACCCCTATATATGTATTTTTATATGAAACTAGCGACCCTCCCCGGCTTCGCCCGGGTGCAATGATTAACATCTAAAATTATGAGTGTTTCTCTACAATATTATGCATGTATTATACACATAAACCTTCCTCTTGAATCACTCTATCTATTAAAAAATAAAGGCTTCAAAATCCGTTGCGTAGTTTTAAAGATTTAAGCATACATAGCTTTGTTTTATACTATGTAGTGATGGTGATACATTATTAATTATGTTCAGGTTGTGTAATACAATTAAATTGACTATACAGTCCTATAGTCAATTTAATTTCCAACCCCTTTCAACTAGTTTCAAATCTTTACCCAAATTGTTTATTTACTTTCACATGTATCGAATTCTTATCGGTTTTACGACGGCCAATTTACATGTCCAGGAATAATCTTCAATATAGATCATCAGCAATCATTCCCACGACTGGTTCGGTCCCGTGAAAGTATTTGATAGCGTGATTCAATTTTTATCAGTCCCGTTTTCCCATGGCGGCTATTCTTCGCAACATTTCACACATATTTACTTATTTGCATGTCTGATTATGGTGATCGATTAATATTGTGGATGCAGTGTTTGTTGGTTTGCATATCGTATCTTGACATGGATATTTTGCATGTATTTCTTTGAGCCGATATGAGCTCGATTCTTTGCAAGTTTGCAGTATTTGGTTTACTGTGTAATTTTAATGTTAAAACATACTAGAAGGTTTATTATTATTAAATATCGCATTGAAAATTTAAAAAAGATAAGAAGTGCTATGTACGTAGGTTATCTTGGTATATTTGGTATGCATAATTTTACAAATACATACATTGTTACCGTAAAGATACCTTACTTAAGTTTATAATGTATGGTTTCTAAAGTATAAATAAAGCCATATTTACGGATATGTATTTATAATATGCAGGCGGTTATTTTAGTCAATGAATATTTTGATTACTTCAGATATACAGAAAATCGAAATGTTTGAATAACAGACACTAATTTAAATTGTAATCATCAATAAGCCATAAAATTTCCATAAAAATAATAAAGTACAAAATTTCCAATGGACATGCGATGCGACGTACCTAGAAAAATACAAAGCGTACACGCAAAGGGAATGAGAAATGTCGCCCCTGCGGCAATCGAGTAAATTGCCTTCGAAATTACAATAGTTACCGCACATAAATACGTATCTACTTTTGTTCTCATTTGTTCATTTCCATTGTTTGAAGCAAGGTCTTTTATCATTATGTCCAGCTTATACAGGAACGTCTTACTAGGGGATCCCAGTCTCCTTTAATAAGAATATGCTTTATTGTAAACTAGCTGCGCCCCGCGGTTTCACCCGCGCTTACTTATTGTCGTACCGCGGGTGACGCCGCGGGGCAAAGCTAGTCTAAAAAAGTAGCCTATGGTACTCCTTATATAATCAGCTACCTATCAGTGAAAGTCCCGTTTAAATCGGTCTAGCCATTCCAGAGATTAGCCGGAACCAGCAGACAGACAGACAGACAAAAATAAAAATTAATTATTTCGGTCTATGTACTGTGTATACATAGACCGAAATAATTACTTACTTACGGAAATACATACTTACGGATTTAGTAAAAAGTGGTTATTTTATTATTACAAACAGACACTCCAATTTTATTTATTTGTATAGATAGATGTCGCAGATCCGTGTAGTGACGATTTAGCAATGCATAGTGTCACCACCCCATTCCATCCTAAGGGTGTCGTAAGAGCCGGCAAAAGGTAATGACAGCGCCGATTATCTAGCTACAAAAGAATGAAACTAATCACCCTCCATGTAATTGGTAGGAGGCCAGACTCAGTGGGTCATCTAGTAGTAGATGTCGCCGCTCCAATTTTTAATGCGATGTAGCTTCACAAATTATTGCTGCAACGGAATGAGTAGTTGTTCAATCACTTTCAGATTTATAATATCCTACTAATTAGAATATAGTATAGTAGACCTTTAGTTTAAATAAATAAATATCCTTGGACATTTCACACAACGCCATCTCGTCCCAAGTTAGGCAACTTAATGCTTGTGTTATGGTAACGAGATAAATAAATAAATAATAAATAAATATCCTTGGACATTTCACACAACGCCATCTCGTCCCAAGCTAAGCAACTTAATGCTTGTGTTATGGTAACGATATGGATGATAAACTACTTATATAATTTTTTTTTTGTAAATACATACATATTATAGATAGAAATGACACCCAGACTCCGAGCCAGTGCCTCTGGTTTAGACAAAGACACTTGCCCGACCCGGGAATCGAACCCGGGACCCGTTGATCCAAAGGTGGCACATCTGACCACTAGACCAACGAGGCAGTCAAATGTCAATCACTTTCATATTTATAATATCCTACTAATTAGAATATAGTATAGTAGAACTTTAGTTTACTAAAGATAGTTTTTTATTAGGGGTTAGATGTGCCGCCTTTGGATCAACGGGTCCCGGGTTGGGTGTCGGGCAAGTGTGTTTGTCTAAATCAGACGCACTTGCTCGGAGTCTGGGTGTCAATTGTGTTCGTGAATTACATGTTTGTAAACTGCCCCCGCGATACAGGTTATAAATATTGCAAGGGTTTCGTTTCTTTTAAAAAAATAACAAGAAGTGTATAAAAAGGGACGAACATTATACGTTACATATATACGTTCTTGTATAGTATGAAACGATCAGTAATCATGAATGGGTGGATTCTAAAATGCGAAGGTCAGCGATATGTTTGTTTTGAATTAAACAGATTGTTTCAATTCTTCGTCAGCGGTATACCATATGTGCTGAGTCGGTGGTTGGCGCCCGATGACGTAGGTGGCGGCGCCGACCTCACATGCGCAGGCCCAAACACCCACACTCCATAGGGAAACGATTCTGGTTTACAAGGGTATATTCAATAATTTAACGTGACAGCTACACGGCACTTTTTTAATACGGATCCAACAGTCTTGTCGTTGAAACATGCGTAAGATGAGGTTAGTTGTAAAGAAGTGTGTCTTACAATTTCACAAATTGTCGAAATTGCAGGCCGTACCTTTCTTAACTTCTTCCTAGTAATGTTCATATCAAGGTTGTCTGTAAGAAATCGTATTTAGCGATAAGACCGCCCCTTGTACAAATTGTGGTTTATTAAGATTGTGTTTTGTTAATATTTCGGGTGTACATTAAAGAGTTTATCTAGTTACCTCTGATAGCATGTCAATTATTGTATACCGACTGTCGTATTAATACCGTATTGTTCAAATAAATCGTTATTTATAAGAAATATTTAAACTTTTATACAAAAATATACACAAACAATAAAATAAAAATATAAAATACCAAAAATCCTTTGAGAATTTCTTTAAACATATGAGAGGGAAAGAAACAAAATGCAAACAATGTCATTCATAAATGTAAAAGAAATATATGTACAAATTCGGTGACGAACGAGGCTGACTCCGAGCGTAATTATGTAGGAAGGATTTACTTTACAGGCAGCAGTGTATGTGTTGTTTGTTGAAATAGTTAGCAGGTGTCGAAGCACTTTCTGATTGGAGATGAGGGGCACACCCATTAGCCATTAGACATCGGGCTCTGTGTATATTCTATATACCTCCTTTAACGAGGTGCTACGAAAATGCGCTTTTTGTATTGCGTATTACTGAATACATTCGGATAACCAAAATTGAAATGATTTTTGTACTCGTAATAGTACCGGGACTTCTTAACCGCCGGCACTGCTAGGAAAGGACGGTAACTTTTATCGATTTTGATATAACATGTGTAAGATTAAGTATACATAATGTCACCAAATCCAATACAGGATACTGCAATCGCCAACCCGCCTGCCAAGCGTGGCGATTCTGGCAAACCCTCCCATCTTGGGGAAGGCCTATGTCCAGCAGTCGACGTCTTTTGGCTGACATGATGATGATGATGAATGTCACCAAAATATGAGAGTGTCGTAAAAGGTGACTAAAGGAACGCAGGCGACAGATCACAAGGCTGCAAGATAAGGGTAACTTGGTACCTATAAACCCTGTGACAACCCGTCTTGCCAGCGTGGCAGAGTAGGTTAATTTATCTCCATGGATTTGGAGGAGGCCCTACTCAGTGGTGGGTCATTTATGAGCTGAAACTACGACTAGTCCTGAATCTTACTGGTTGTTCGACGACAGCTAGTGGTGTTAGTAGACATTTGGTATACTCCACGCATACAAAAGTAATCACCATCATCATCATTTCAGCCAATAGACGTCCACTGTTGGACACGGCCTCCCTCAAGGATCTCCACAAAGGCCGGTAAGACCCCGCATTCAAAGTAATACATACTTAAATTTAATTTACGAACACTTATAATTAAGCCGAAAAATCAAACGAATAAATGTTTTATAAATAAAATACAGAACTGTCTATTGTAGTTTAACACTTACGACATGTATTTATTTAATTTTTATACTAAGCTAATAATTTAAATCAATAAACTAACAGATAAGATTCCTCAAGTCAAAGATGATGAGGAGATTAACCGGTATCGATTCCAAATGAACGCCCGGCTTAATCGAATCAAGTTACTAGACAATCGAAAGGAAATTAACGCTTACTTATTGGGAATTCCTGCATAAACTATCTGTCTCACGCTTCACTCGTTGATAATGATGTAAATCGATGAGCTAAATATCGTCAGACTAGATATGTATCTAATTTGGATGTCGTGTTAGTGATACCATCACTAACACGACATCCATGTTTAAAATGTAGTTTTTAGTGATGCAGTAAATACTTTTTCAGTTGTTGGGTGATTCTGATTAGATTACGTCTGCATATTTTCATACGAACTGAGCTTTTTAATCGATTGTTTAAATTGACATATACATATGCTAAGATTATAGAGGCTGAATTCGTTGGCTTACATTATCTCTGAAACTATGTATTTACCTACTGATAGGAATCTGTAAATTTTTTTTTTGCTATTTATCAAGGAACTCTACAACCCAAAGTAATATCATGTAATTAGCGTAGGACAAGTGCCAAAAGATGATAATACTGCTTCTCACTTCTCAGCCCATAAATTATCCACTGTTATTTCAGGAGTCCTCCAATTACATGGAGGGTAATTATTAGTCTACTGTGCCACGCTGGCCAGACGGGTTGGCATAGGGATTACCATCAAGTGTTTCTTCCCTTGCGGCTAGGTATTCGCCATTATCATTTCCTTTTGTCGGTTCTTACGACACCCTCAGGATGGAATGGATTGGTGACACTTCTTCTTCTTCTGCCTGGCGTTAGTCCCGGTTATTGCCAGGGTCCGCCTTCCGACTGAGCTTCCTCCACTTACTCATCTTGTCCATTTAATATTTGACTGAGGTTGGTTTTACGTGGGGCGACCAGCTGTCTGACCCCCACAACCCGACGAGAAGGAAACTAGGTTCGCCAGAGCCTCGTCCGTTGGACAGCAGGGTGCACCGCTAGCAGGTAATGTTGGCTTGGGTCCTTAGGATGTTAGCGGACCCCATACACCCCAAAACCAATTGGTGTCACTATGTTTTCTAAATCCGTCACCACGCGGATAATGGTAATTATAAATATGACGATTTATATGACTTTTGTGATTATAACCTGCGTAAATAAAGTTATCTTTGAGTTAAATCGTGCAAACGGGAATCCTAGGCACTATGGAATATGCTCGCTTGTTTATTTATCTTGCAATATCCCCTTCACGTTCTAACAGGATTGTCCTTGCACGTATAAAACAGTCCAGTTGGAACCGATTCAGTTTTATTTGTAGACCTCAATTGATTTAAAAGGTGCAGAATAGCGATCACCTCCTTAGTTCTAAGGAGTTGACAGAGGGGCGCCCACGCGCTGTCCGCTCGAGTTTATACAATCAGGACGAATCAACACGGTACGATGGTTAACTGCAGAGGTCATTACTATTCGTAATCCAAAGATAGTTTCCTTTGAGAATATAATTTGCAATTCAATGCTGACTCGGCGATACACTATGATATTTGCGATTACTCCGATACACAATTTTCTTGTTTTACTACTACTTACTTCTTATCGTACTTAAAGTTACTAGGCCTATTAGTCCCTTTCCCTATTAGTACTGAGTTTTATGAGTGGTTGTTACGTAGTACATATCTATACTCTATACTAATATATAAAGCTGCAGAGTTTGTTTGTTTGTTTGTATGTTTGTTTGTTTGTTTGAACGCGCTAATCTCAGGAACTACTGCTCCGATTTCAAAAATTCTTTCAGTGTTAGATAGTCCATTTATCGAGGAAGGTTATAGGCTATATTTTATTTTCAAAAGAATTAGGGTTCCGTATGAAAATTGCGATTTTGTAACCCAAGGTGTAAAATCGAAAACCTATTTATGCGTGCGCTGCAAAAACGATTGACAATAGAACAAAATGAAGTACTACGAATTTGTAGGTCTTATTAAAATCTACACAAAAGTCCGCGAGAGCTTATATCTAACTATCATAGTTTAGTCACAATAACCACTTTTATATTCATAAAAAAAAATGCATAGAGATAAGCACGGGTTCGAAGTCCACGCGAGCGAAGCCGCGCCCAAAAGCTAGTTGAAAATATTTCTTTAAGGCTATTGTTGGCGACGCGCAACCTTTTTGGTCTTTTATATACTTTTTTAAAATAATTTAAAATAGTGTTCCTTTTAAATGTGAGTTGCTGCTGTTTTTTTGTTGTTCTCAGTATCTTTTGTAAAATGTTGTTCATCTGTTAATAATAACATTAGTACCTATATTTAGTAACTCTTAATGCTCTCATATACCATGTAAAATAATGCCACACTCCTCTTAAAAACGGACAGATAAATCTTAAGTGGCTTTTTATAAGGCATTCAGTATAACTGTAGTGTTTCTCTATAAAACCAGTCCAATCGTGCGCAGCCACAAGCGACAGAGAAACGCGATGATCAATAGATTCGATGCCCGACGCATTGTGTTGGGCTGAGTCTGGTCTCATTTGCATAGGGATGCCAAGCGACTTCCCGAGTTTTATTTGAGAAAGTGCTTTGTATAGATGTGACGATCTAAAAACGAACTATGTTTTCTTAGTAGTAGTCTTCTAGTTCTTCTACGCATAAAACATTTAGCCCTTACTCACATTCCCCTATAACTAAAGAGCAAAGTACACGCTACAGAGCTTCTTTAATTATACATACTTAGTTATATACCATATAATTTGTATTTTGCCTTTGAATTATTGAGAAAACATTATAATTTCAAGGTGAACTATGCCTATTTTTTTTCTTAAATGTACGAAAACATATTAGTCGTGCTCGGAGCTTGTCACACGGGTTCGAATTTTAAAAGTAGCATTAGAGCTAGCATTTGTAGGCCTAATTAACATAGTTTGGTTTTAATAATGCATAGATTAGATAACCGAAAGCGTGTGTGTTTAATAGTTTTATGAGAAGATAATACCTACGAGTATGTTACTATTACTAGGCAATTATTTAAAGACCTAATTAACACAATCTGGTTATTTAACAATGCATAGCAAGAAACAGCAGTATTTTGATGAAGAACTAGCTGACCCTGCGGGCGTTGCTACGCCAAAAAGTAAAATAAATTTGAAGGAAAGACATAACACAAACGTTCATTGTAATATGTACTTACATAAACACTAACTTAAGTAATAAAACAAGACTAAAAATACTAAAATATTTTTTGTTTTTTGACTGCCTCGTTGGTCTAAGGGTTAGATGTGCCGTCTTTAGATCAACGGGTACCGGGACGGGCAAGTGTCTTTGTCTAAACCAGAGGCACTTGCTCTGAGTCTGGGTGTCATTTGTGTTCGTGAATTACATTTTTGTAAACTATATAAAAAGTTGGTGAAGTTCATCAAATGCATAGTTTACGATTTTATAAAGGACATACAGAGAAACATTTATTGTATGTATTATTATAAGAAGATATTTAAACAATCCAGTTTCAATTGGTCAGCCCTCGGCGAACGTTCATATATTATCGTATGAATACAATGGGGTACGCACGTGCGCTGTGCACCGTTCGTCGCCCCGACCATTGTCCAATGGGCCATTGTCTCAAGGAAATCGTCTACATGCCTTGACACTCAGAGTTATATCCTATTTTGATAAAGAATTGGCCATATGTTTGTAATAACGCCAGACAATAAAATATAATAGGATATGACAGTGAAAGGAGTGAGTGGAATATTTGATTAGTTTATAAAAAATCTGAATCTATTTAGTTAAGCATAGCTAAAAAGCAATTTGTCCCCGATATGTACTAATAATATTATACAGCCCATAGATGACCCTCCAGTACCGTGGAGGCTAATAAGATTCCTGTGACACACTGGCCAGACGGGTTTGCACAGGGTTTCTTAACATTTTTTTTTTCTTGCAGCTATGTTTTCGGCTTTGTCATTTCCTTCTGTCGGCTCTTATGACACTCTCAGGACAGAATACGGTGGTGACACTGTGTATTCTGAATCCGTCACCATGCGGAATTATATTATAAGACTTGTAAAGACTTGTATTATAAAGATTTGTATAATTGTAACGAATGAATTCAAACAATGTTCGGCCCCAAACCTATGAACGTGCTATTGATGGTCGATATTGATACTTTTGGTAAACTACTAATACTATCGTTTTGATAGTTCTTTCATCATTAGTATGCTATATTATCCGTGAGAAACACAGGTTACATGCACGTGATAAGCTCGGGTTTAAAGAAAACGCAAGTGGAGCCGCGTGTCTAAGTTAGTGTTGAATATTATTAAAGCAGGAAAAAGAAATTCTTCTGAAATCATTATTGCTTTAATTCCGAACTCCACGCAAATCAAATCAATGATGAAATCAAATTTAAAATGCTCCGTCCGATGACTATTTGATAAATTAGTGACGTTAGCGGAACCTTAGCCAAAATAACATCAAGTTGTCGCAGTAACCTTGCTTTTGCATTCATTTATAAAAACTCACACAAATGAGAATAATAAATCTAAAGTTAACCTACTTAATAACGTAGCACACAATAGTGTAGTAATGGTCTCAAAGAGTGAAACTATTGAACTGGCCATTACGAGCACGGCCAAACAAAACTGGATCACGGAACTGCTTCGTTTTGTTAGCTAGCTTTGCGATCGTTCTTATCTCCACAGCTTGGGGTACGGTGACCTAGAAACAAAAATGTTGGAGAAGGTAGAACCTTACGTGGATCTGGGTTTCGTACATTTCATTCTTGCTTATAAACTTCCGCATCGTGCCAATGACTAGAAAAATAATGGTTCAAAAAGGTTTAGTTGAAAAAAAAGTTTAGTCTTATTGGTAGCTAAGCAAGAACTAAGTGTTTTTTGTATTAAATAAGTATTTTCAAAAGTAAACAAAGAATATTTCGGCAAAGTACACTATGTACATATACCATTTTTGTATCAGTATACTATTAAAAATCTCGAAACGGACCCATAAAATGTATTGTAAGCGCCAGTCTTTGTGCGCGGGCGCATTCATTTCTTACAAGATTTTAAGTTTGTTTGTGTGGGTGAGTTTGAAAGCATAGAAATCTGGGTGGCTGTATCTGTGTGCGTGGCTTGACAATAATCGATATCAACACAATGGTATGGTATAGTAGACTACATAGTACATAACATACCGTCCGGCAGTAAACCAGATTCATATTGGATTATAATGATAAATCATTCTTAGATAGAATGTAGAAGTCAATATTTGTTGGAAGTAAATATAATGTTCAGTGAAACATCGTCTTATGTAAAGTTATGTTAAAAATTGTGTTTTAGAACTTTTCTCTCGCTCATATAACCTACAATAGGTAACAAAGAACGAAGGCTCTCGAGAAAATTGTTATTTCTACAAATAAATTTGTCTACCGTGCCACTTTGGCCAGTCTCTCCCTCTCTCTTACGGCTAGATGCCCTACCATATTTGGTAATCCGTTGTTTCCTATGACACCTTAAATTTAGAAATATCTTGTTCTGATTGTTATGAATGGGTATCATAATAATGTAGACGGAATGTTGTCGCACCAAAACTTGAGATCGGAGTTGATTAATATTTTTTTCTTTGTGTTTATATGATGTTAGTATTTTTCAGTTAATTTAATTGAAGCCATGGAGTGACCAGGTGAGGTATACATATTACGTGTAAGTCGAGGTATTGCAAATAATGTTTGGTAAACATTGATATTTGTAAATTAAATGTAAGGTACTTTGGGGCTGGTGTAAGGCCAAAAGACTGACAGACTGTGACAGAATGCTTAGTGATACCATGTTTAAAAAAATCTTAATGTTACCGTTAAAGCCTCATTCGGTACAAACGATCGCGTGATCCAGAATTTATGTTGTAGTAAATAAATCGTGTAGTGTAGGGAAATGACAATGAGTGGCGCGTGGGCAGCCTACGCGGGCGCAGCTTTCTTGGTTCAGGGTTGCTATGCCACGTTTTTAAGTGCTTTAAATATTTCAAAGCTATTTGATAGTCGATTGAAATTATTAAAATAGTATACGTTTATTGAATAAAGCTTGAACTGATTAAAATCAGAGTTGAATTCAATGAAGGTTTTTTTGTCTAATGTGAACATACGCACGCTGACTGTATTAGGCAAAACATCAGCAGAAACTCTTGTACTGACGATATATAGACGAAATCTAAACGTCGCTGTTTAAATTCTCGTTCTTTTTGGTATAAAATCTACCGCCTTCAATGACGTGATATAATATTCTGTCGTCCTAAGCGGTTCGCAGGGTTACGTAGATTAAAAAGAACTAGTAGAGAGACTTGTCTTTGAATATTCCCCTCATCGAATTTGGAGGAAGCCCTACATAACATTAGGTAATTTGGGGGTCGAGGCGATGACAGTAGGTTGAAGGCGATGATACTGTCATGTTGGCGATGTTGAAGGCCTACTGGTTGAAGACCTTAATTATCTTTAACGCTCAACGCTTGATTGTTCAACGCCATTTTTATATTCATTATTCAATCCGCATTCTTAATACATGTGTGTGTCGCATTTGTCACAAAAAATGTCACGGTCATTTTGTGTATCGTTTATATCAATATTTTTTGTTCTCGTTATTGTTTAAAATGTTTCTTCCTGCTCGGAAACAAGCGGTCACTTGTTTTAATTAGATGTTGCCCCTTGATAATGATGTAGATGAAACAATAATACCAATCAGAGAAGGAAATGCATTGAAATTGGAGTTAGCCGGACTTAGTGATAATTTATAAAATTAGATGCTGATAACGAAGTAGATAGCTAGTTGACTTTTAGATTGAATTACCATTCCAAATACGAAATATATTAAAATACATTTTATGAATATAATTTATAAGAGGCCCACTTAATTGTGGGATGTAGAGCGTATGCGCTGAATGATAATGCTAATGTTTCTGATAAAAGACACATTTGCTGAAACTGCGTACGACGAATGCCTCAAACTTGGAACGTATACGTAGATATTAGTATTAGTAATCAAATTCAAATACTTCACGACTTCTCTACACTTTAAACGTTATAAAACGTTAACGTTCTAAGGTCAGCCCTACAAAATGTCTGAGGCTGGGGTTGAACGCACGCGACATTGTTATCTGGGCCCAGGTTTGAGCGAGAATAAATAAAACTCTTCGTAGAAAAACACACATTTATTTTATTATGCTGTCGAGGCTGTTGTAACATTGCGATAACGCTTTATGGGACCTGTTATCGCGCACTAACGAACTTTCTACGTAGCTTATGGCATCTTTGTTAGTCATTCGGTATTTACACGGAATTGCCCTTCAAAGAGATATTAAAGTCAAAAGTTCTATTGACAAATCAGGGGTCATGTCATGAATTAAATACTTTAAGTTCTAACAACGTACCTAATAGTAATAAAATAATACTAATAAAAATACTGCACATGATGTGTAGCAAAGACTTAATTTATACATTATTATCTATATTTTATACATACATTGTCAAGTCATTAACAAAAAAATAAGGATTTTGTGAATTTAAAAATAATCTGGTATGAAACTGGTCATCACACCTACACGAAGATTTTTATTTACATAACAAGTCAGAATTTTAATGCGTTTCTCATAAAGATCCTAATGGCTTGGTAATTTCAAATAAATTATAATCCGTACAATTAATTAACGCCGATTGTACAAACTTGAATTGATAACAAAATAGATTATAAAATATTTTGTAGCTTAATTGCGGTGATATACCAATTTTATTAATAATCCTTTTTAATCCAAGAACTCGCCGCCTTTTAATCCGGTTTAGCATTGCGCTGGCGGTTGATTACATTCGAAATAAAGAAATATGTAATAACGTTTTGATTGATATAGGAAGAATCGTCAAAATTTAATCAAAAGATAAATTCTCAATATCGGCACAATACCTTTAGCTTGTGCCACAAAATGATATAATTTAAAACTAATTGGACCACTCGCGCGTGACTCCATTCGAGATGTAATTCCTTACACATTTTTGAAAGAGACGGCTATATTGTTGATACGTGGGGTGACAAAGATAAAATACATGTCGATGGGTGACGTTATGGTACATTAACAGCTTTTAGGCCGGTATCAGCGCCCGCCTCATTTGCCTCAATTTGAATCTGCCGTTGTTTTTTTAATTTGCCTCCTGAGCTAATGGATATAACTTATGTGCATATACAATGTTGTAGTTATTTGTCTTTTATTAAGAGGGACGAAAGCACCACTAAGTGCATTATAAATCAGACAGTATCGAGTGTTTAAGCAAGCCAACTATGTGTAGATAGAGACGCCTTCATAGCACGAAAATGAACTACTGTGGCATTTATTCTGGATTTTCTGCCTGTCTATCGAGTCGCCTAATACGACGCCCTCGAAATAGTATAGGTTGGTGACAGTATTCGACACGAAACAAAATTATAATATTGTACAGTCAAGAAAAAAGAACACCTAAAATATTCATGTTTGCGTCCGAACTAATACAATCCACCAACCTAATCAAGTAAGAAGGCGAAAACAAGGAACACGTCGCTACATTTAACACCCCTGCACCAGTTTTTTTTTCTGTTTTGGTAACATGAAAAAATCCTAGATGCGGTTTTTGTGTGTCGTTTTTGTTTGTCTTACCGATAGCTGAGGCGACAGGGCTTAGTAACCGGGCGGGTTTTTGTGGTAAGCCGGCAACTCATTTTACTTGCGCAATTTTCCTGCCACAACTTAGAATGTACAGTAATGAGTGTTTCCGTAAGCCTAGATTAAGTAGTAGATGGCGAAACGCTTGCAAGCTGTCTTTAAGGTTTAATTTTAGCTAGGCTAATTTTTTCGTAACAGTGGTCAACATATGTATATTATCAAATGTCTGAATCATCATCGTCACCATCATCGCAGTCCACTAGTGAGTCAGACCTGCTCCCAGTTAATGATAAGAAATTTGCCTTAGAAATTGCGTGGCAAATTTTTGGTCCTTCATTTTAGCATGTTAATAGTCTACATTGATTTGCTTGGTGATGCAATAGTAATAGATGATTCGATTCCGGGGTTGGGCAAGTATATTTGTGTAAACAGGGCATTTGCTCTAAGTCTGGGTGCCATTTGTATTCGTGAATGTTCGAAAACGACTCCTTCGATACCAATATACCTAGTATGTACATGGGTTTATTCTAATAATAAAAAAAAAATCCAATTTTACAAAATCTATGTTTTGTTTTCTATGTATATGCTTTGTTATCCAGCTTCCAAAATCTACATACAGGTTAGTTAAAAAAAGTGGGATTTTACGATTCAATAAACCATTATGTCGAAACGTCCATCAGTGCCCACATCTTTTAATTAATATTCCGTTCATAATTACTCGAGACTACACAAACGATCGAACATTAGAGACGATTAATAAAGATTGAATAGTAAAACCAACCTATACTCAGGTAGGTTATCCTTTCATGGAAAGGTTGTTAACCCCTGTAGACAAGGGTAGAATGTTTCACGTGTGTTGGGTTGAACAACATATGAGTTCCACTTGTCGCCATTAGCGAACACGGCGTAACAGAAACTCTGTAACATTACGAAAGGATCCATGGTAGTTGCTACTGTTTACAGGGTGTTTCTTACATAAATCCCATAAACGGGAGTGTTGCTCATACCAGATACTATGCGTGTAAGTTTTAGGAAAATAACAAGAAACTTTTTTCTGAAAATTGGAGAATAAAATTTCATTACTATTTCAATAAACACATAGAACCAGACAAACATGCGGGAACTGAGATTTATTACCACTCCCACTTATTTATTACCTGACCCCTGGTCCCCCAACGCGAAGTATTTATTTTTTACTTTTTAAAGGTTATTGTGTCGGGGGTTTATTTAAATTTTTAATTTAATTTTTATTTTATACTTTTTATACGTACATACTTATTATAATGTAGATTTTGTTAAATTGCACGTGATGCGCTTTCATTTGAGACCCCACTCGATTATATTTGCAGACATTCGGTTATTCTTCCCCACTTTCACCCCTCATAACTTTTAAACGGCTCACCCGATTTTCATCAAACATGTCTAAGAACACTCGCCCGTAACTCACCTTTCATACAAAAAAAACTTTATTGAAATCGCTTCATCCGTTCGCGAGCTACGGTGCCACAGACAGACAGACAGACAGACAGACAGACACGTGAAACTTATAACACCCCTCTTTTTGCGTCTGGGGTTAATAATAAAGCAAGTTGTTGTAAGAAAATAGATGTCCATTCGTTGTTTGTAATAAAAATCTGGTTTTGAAACAACGCCGACATTTATTTTTTTGTTTTCCCCACATAGTTCAATATACAAGAA
Source organism: Clostera curtula (assembly GCA_905475355.2). Taxonomy (NCBI): domain Eukaryota; kingdom Metazoa; phylum Arthropoda; class Insecta; order Lepidoptera; family Notodontidae; genus Clostera; species Clostera curtula. Next base: position 12,751,190 of record FR997806.1, on the reverse strand, counting down.
TAATTAACCGTAAACCTACTCATTTTAGTCAGCTCTTTCCTCACAGGGACCTATGACCGTGCTTCGAATGGCTATGAGGTTTTTGTTACAACCTGTATAATTTACATCGCATATTTCAACTTACCCATTAGAAGGGATTAAGGAAGTCTCGATGACAGAAAGGATATGACGATACAAAATTCCTTATTAGCGTCGTGAATAGAAAATGTAATGACGAGTTTTGATTAATGTATGGGATGGCACAGTCGTGATTGTGAGGAAGCTTTACAGAAATATTTCTTGCCAACAATAATTATAATACGGATGATGGGGAACAGTACTGAATTTCTAATATCGGTGCATATGTAGGGACATTTTACTAGCGAAGATTGATATGGTGGCTATTTGTGTTTACCATATTTGACAATGAGCGCCAAACAACTACTACTACAACCACTCAGCCCATAGACGACCCACGCTTCAGTCGGGCCTCCTCCAGTTATGTTGAGGGTAATTAGTCTACTGTACCACACTGGCCAGACGGGTTGGCACAGGGTTTTTCAGCCTTGTCTTTTCCTTTTTTAGGCTCTACGTCATCCTCAGGTTAAAATGGGGGTGGTGACACTATGCATTCTAAATCCGTCACCACACGGATGTGCGCGGTGGATGCAAAATATATAAAAAAAGCCAATACGAATAGCCATGTGAAATGTCAACAGCAGATCGAATCTGCTAACAATTTATGCTAACAATGTTAGTCCCGTTAGGTTGATTATTGCTCAGCTGGTCCTTCAAAATCGAGATATCTATACAATTTCTATCGTATATAGCCTAACTTTCTTAAAAGACAAAATCTTATTGGTATCTTAAAATACCGCGAGCCCCACAGACAAAGCCTCAGAGTACCGCGTTGCTTTTATATTATGCCGCCGCTTGTTAACATGTAAAATCTCTCCATGACCTTATAGGTAGGTAGCTGGGGATCCGTTTTATGAGTTTCAGTGTACAGATTAATCTAACTAGGTATTTATTACACCAGGTACAATAGATATGTGACGATGTAATTTTAATCATGAATAAGTACATATTTGAAATTCAATATTTAGTTTACCCATACATCAGCAGCCGAAAGAGCTATTATGTAAACAGATTTTGTTGATGTTTTACAGTTTCGAACACAAAATAAATGTCAGTAAACTATGGTGCAGTATGATATCCCACTAAGCTATGGTGTGGGAATAAAAGTTGATATACTTATTACATTGGACATAAAAATTAAGGCTTGGTATTCGAAAAGCCATTTTTCCGCTTTGTTCTACGTAATAATTTGTGTTTTAATAAAAACCATAGATTGAACGTATATTTTCGGGTAATTCTTGTATCAAAATATTGTGTGAACAAAACTGAAACGTTATCTTTGCAAGGCCATTTCTCTTTCTAGCATTCTATGAGACTCGAATGTGCAGCCAAATACCCATTTATTCGCCAGCCTCCGAGCTAAAACTGGTATCTCTATAGACATATCTTTATACAGTTCCATCATATATCTCGTCTTTATGGCGAGTGCTAGTGGGCAGTCTGGGCGTGGGCGCTACTCCAGAATCGCGGCCCACGTGCCGTCGATCGCAGATAGCATTGTTCACCGCTTGTTTATGGAACACTCACGACATATCGGGGAAATGACACTCTGATAGTTGAACACTCCTTGCTACACTTTCGAACTGATATTAAAGCCTTAAATATTGTTACTGTGCCTTCTTTATAAATGGTTTATTTTATATGTGGATAAGATTGAAGCTACTTGCTAATTTAAGTATCAAAACATATTGAACAGAAACGCGAGAATTCCCAAATATCCTACAACAGTGACATACAATTTGAGTTACAGAAATATTTACACGGGTAATAAATCTCCAACAATATCATCTAATAATCATCTCTTTGCACCTATAGTAATGATTATTTTCCGTGTGGTGACGGATTTAGAATACATTTTGTCACCACCCCATTTTGTCCTGAGGGTGTCGTCAGAGCCGACAAGCCCGGTAAAAGCAAAAGGAGATGACAAGCCAAATAACCTAGCCGCAAGAGAAGGCGGACTTGATACAAACTCGTGTGCCAATCCGGCTGGCCAGCGTGGCATTGCCCTCCACTTAATTGGTGGAGGCCCGGCTCAGCAGTGGATCATGTATGGGCGTAAATGAAAATCTTTCGTTTTGTTAGTTCTCTTTAGAGCACTTATAAAATATTGCTAATTGTTTCAATTCAAATAATTCCATCACCAATTTAGCAAAATCAATTCGTGATTGATTTCTTCCAATAAAAAATTCCTTCGACAATCAAATATAATTTAATAACAATAAAAAACGGTAAAGTTCATAGTGGCTTCATAACCGCTCGTGCCTCGAAGCGGCTACCGGTTCGGTAAATTTTTAATATTTTCTTTTATTACTTTTATGGGCCAAAGCCGGTTGGCTGTGTCGCTGCGATCACAGAATACGTAATGAGCTTTCTGCTTAAAATTAATGGGCTTCGGTAGCCAAAGGCGTTCCAATACCGACGACCAAATATGATTAAGACATGTTGCTGACACGGCCATTAATAATTATTTGGAAATAGTTGACATAATGAAGTGACTCTGGAGGTGTACTGCCACCCGGTCAACCTGGCTTAATTTATTCTATTTGTTAACCGTACAGGGTATAACAAAAACTCTAGCCATAACGAAAAGATCAAGAGGAGTTAGTACTGAACTATTATTAAAAAAAAAGTTTGCAAAATGACAGGATTTTTTTATTATAACACTAGCGACCCGCCCCGGCTTCGCGGGGGTGAAATTATGCATTTATTACTTAAAAAAACAATCCTCTTGAATCACTCTATCTATTAAAAAAACCGCTTCAAAATCCGTTGCGTAGTTTTAAAGATTTAAGCATACATAGGGAAGGGACGGACAGACGACGGCGACTTTGTTATATACTATGTAGTGATGATAGTGATGTTGGTCAACACCGGAAGGTGAAAGCGTTATAACTAGGGAAATAAGCCCAAAACCCCACGAAACATCGCGGAAGACACTTTAAGAAGATTATAGGACAATATTCACTCTGGCTATTCCGTGTGGTGACGCATTTAGAATACATAGTATCGACACCCCAATTTTTCCTGAGGGTGTCGTGAGAGAAGCAAAGGATATGATAAGGCCGAAGGAAAACTTGTTACGAAACCGTATGCCAACCCGTCTGGCCAACGTGGCACAGTAGGCTAATTGATACAAATTTCATTTTTTAGTTAATTTGCTTTAATACATTTTGTGATTAATCTGACGGTTAATTTGTATTTAACAAGTTAGCTGAATGTATATTGATTAAATTATAATTATTAAAGTGGATGTCTACTGGCAATAGATCGTATTTTATTGGGCTAAGTAAAAATCGTATCAAGGTGCCCCAACTCCCCCTACACTAAAGTAATGTTTTGTGTAGGTTCTATGGCCTCATTTCGGATGGCTATAGTGTTTTTGTTATCCCCTGTATTTTTCTTGTACACACTGTTTTACGATGACATACCAAAAAGCTATTATTCTAATGTTTTGATAGCGAAGATTTATAACTATAACCGTGCTGTCGTTAAAATGTACGTGTCTTGTACCTAAATAGTCGCTAATCATTCATTTTTATTCGATGTAGGTTTATCGATATTTACGCGGAAATATTGTAACTGCTGGACATATTCCGTAAGGTACCAAATGTCCGAATAGAATGAGGGGTAGGGTTGATCGGAACGGGGCTTAAACAATTGAAAATGTACCTAATTAATGTAGTAACGTGCATTATTGGCGCGAGTTCATGTCCATCGGGGCCTAAATAAGTAATTACTTATCATATTTATTTTATTTTATAATTTGCAAAAAACCTTAGGTTACAATAAACCAAATTGACAGCTGTTGACTAAATCGGTAGTTATTATCGACATTAGCATAACTAATTAGGTAACAGCATTACAGCATTCCTCAGGATAGACATGAACTCGCGCGCCTATTACAGCTACAAGATGTTTTTCTTTTTTTTCTACCGTTCGTTCTTCGTTTATTCTACCTCGCTAACGTTCCTTTTTAACATCAGTTAATTGTTGTTACAGTGGTCTCACATCAAATACTGAACGAGGAGTGACTCCTGTGTACCTGCGGTGTCGAGAAGGTACCATATCCTGGGTATATCCTCGAGGCGCTCTGCGGCTGTTGTTCAAGCCTCCGCTACCCGCTGATGAGAGGGACTTCAGGGTCTGCGTGCGAGTCATAAGAAGACCTGACCCACCTGATCTGTTCCATTCGTTGCAGTTTAATGATACAGGTAATGGTCTTATATATTTCTGGGAGATTCTACAGGTGTAGTGACTTTATCGCTGAGTCTATTCACATCCAATAATGCCAAAATATTATACAGGGTTGATACGACATAGGGGCATTCTTTTTAACTGCCTATACTAGGTATTATTTCCAGGCTCTGTACCAAAAATCAATTAAATTGGCGCAATAGTTTAGCCGCAAATGATTTTTTAAATTTTTGCCTTATTTGAACATGATGTATCTTTCCTAACAGATGTTTATGCCTAACGTATCGTTTATTTACCTTAGGGGCTGTCCATTAATCACGTGATGTTTTTTAACATTTTTTAACCCCTCCCTCCCCCTTGGTGATACCTGGTGAGGTTTAAGACTACCCCTCCACCCCCATGAAAAATCACGTGTATTTTTTTGTACAGTTTCGAATTCATACTAATCACATATAGTATACGTAGTGTAATTTAATGCCCCTCTGTCATATCAACTCTGTATTTAAGGATATTTACTAGCTTAAAAAAATCTTGCATGCTCCTTGAATGCTTAGGTTCCTGGCCGGAAAATCGCTACTATACTTACTATACATATTTCATTATGGTAACGTGTGCATTCGGAATACACAATGCCATACTATCCTGAGGATGTCGGTAAGAGGCGACTGAAGGAACGCAAGAAGCAGATCACCTAGCCGCAAGAGAAGGAAAACTCGATACAAACCCTGTGCCAACCTAGCACAGTAGGCTAATTTCCCTCCATGAATTTGGAGGAAGCTCGACTCAGTAGTGGATCATTTATCGGATGAAACGACGACGACTATCCATATTCTAGCGACTTATCACATTGTTGGTAAATGAACATTTTGTCCAACACAGAAGCTGCCGAGCGTTTCCCAGCGCGACTGTTTGTAGAAGGTGCACGTCATCTGGTTCCCCTCTACGCACCCAATGATGGAGACCCACGGGAACTAAGATGCTTCAGAAGCCGACGCGGCCGTGCCGCTCTTTACGTGGAAGCTGAACCAGAGGAGGGTCCGACACGGAGAGAGGCTACCTTCAAGTACGAAGCCAAGCCTTTGGACAGGCGGCACTACGATCCTGCGACCGCAGACTGCAGACCATGCACGGAATCTGAGCTAGAACTGGCCTTCTGTACTGGTGACCTTGGTAAGTTATCGAAGGATCCCTTTTATAGATGTGTTTTCGATGTCAATAGCAGTGTTCCGGCGCCATCTTTATAACATGTTCATGTTAGCCCTCTCGTAGAATTATAAACTGAATGTATTTTTTTTAAAATCCCTTTTTTTAATTAGCTTATTGTATTCCATGTTAGTTAAGCTTAAGGCTAAGTTAAGTTAAGCTTTTAGATAATTTCATATAAATTAATTTGTGTCTCGCTAAAACGATATTACTTTAATGTTATAGCATGCCTGTGATTTGTGTGATTACCCTTGTATGTTGCTTAAAAATACTGTTCTGTTTAAATTGATTTCGGTGATTATGAATGTGGCGTGTGTATTTTTATTTAAATAAATAAATAAATACGATGAATTTTCTAGATTGTTCTAGGATATTTAAAAATAAGACACGATGATGACACAGCTTATCTGTCCTCAATAATCATCTATCTACCAATGGCTAGAGACTGCAAGATAACATCAAATTGGATCAGTAGTTCTTGAGAATAGCGTTTTAAAACAACCAAACTCAGTTTATGATATAAAGTGAATCACAATATTTTCATTGGTTTAAGATTAAACTTCTACTAGCACTACTCAGCCTACATGACCCACTGCTGGGTCGGACCTCCTCCAATAACGTGGAGGGTAATTAGCCTACTGTGCCACGCTGGTTAGACGGGTTGGCACAGTTTCGTGTCAAGTTTTCCTTCTCTTACAGCAATGTTTTCGGCCTTGTCATTTCACTCTCTCGACTCTTACAATACCTTTAGGATGGAATGGGATATTGACACCATGAACTCTTAAGCCTAGCCCGTGTGGTGACGGATTAAGTATACATGGTGTCACCATCCCTCCATATAGTTGGAGGAGGCCCAACTCAGCAGTGGTTCATTTAGTAAGTAGAAGTACTAAGATGAGAAGTAGTAAGTAGAATACTTAAGGTGAATGTTCCAGGGTAGCCCGCGAAATTCAAATATTCTTACGTTTTTTGCAATTTGCAGGTCAGTGCTAGGTTGTATGATGATGAACATTTGATTCGCGGCTGTAAGACGTATGTAGTTACAGAGTTATAATCATCAAACTCATCAATACAACCCTCCAAGCTCTTAAAGGTGCAAGAATGACTTTGAGCTTGAAAAAGTTTTTCTTGCACCTTTATGAGTTTGGAGGGTTGTATTGATGAGTTTGATGATTGAATCAAATGTTCATCATCATCATCATACAACCTAGCACTGACCTGCAAATTGCAAAAAACGTAAGAAAATTTGAATTTCGCGGGCTACCCTGGAGCAATCACCTTAATCCATCAGCACAGGAATGTTTACGTTCATGAAACTTATTGGAAAGGAAACGTTAAAATAGTCGTAAGTTATAAGCGTAGGTACGTCAAACAGGCTTTAACAGACTGTGACGTCACGGTGCTAGTCAACTTTACGTAGTTGTTCCCCAATTGACAAAAGTTTGCACAAGAATGTTTTTTTTTTGCGTTCTTTATATGATTAGTTCTGTGTTGCTAACCCTGACTGAATGTTAATAAGCTCCGCACAGCCGCCGCGCCGTAATTTGTCGCCATAACCGAGATTCCCGCCTGAAATTAAATTAAACGTAGTACTTATAGTTGAAAAATCTCCTGTGTAATTACCATAAAGTATTTAGCTCCGAGACGCAACCGTTTATAAAGTTGCACTCGTTATTTTTGTGGAATTTCGAAATTTTTCATGGAACCAAACAAGAACGCGTCATTGTCTGCATTGTTAGTGGGGCCTTTGTGTGGCCGCTAAGTGGTGCAAAGAGAATCTTCACTTGTGGTTAGATGTGTTTCACGATTAGTTGCCCGTATAATATCTTTCACAGAAATCTCTTCTTTTTTAATTTTAAAGGGTAATTATAAAGCTATTAGCGTCCGTGCGGTGACGGATTATGAATACCTAGTGTCGCCACCCCATTTCATCCTGAGGGTGTCGTAAGAGCCGACAAAAGGAAATGATAAGGCTGAAAACCTAGTCGCAAGATGAGGAAAACTTGATACGAAACCTGTCTGGCCAGAGTGGCAAAGAAGACTTATTACCCTCCATATAGTTAGAGGAGGTTTTATAGGTTCAGAAGAAGTAGAAGTATTAATATTTTTTGTTGGTATAATGTTATGCCATCGGTAGCAACCAAAACTGTTAGTTCACATTTATAAAGAGCTCCTGCTTGTAAAGATGATGACGATGACATATTAGTCATTATATACAAATATATGGTCCCATGAAGTAACAGCGTGTTGAATGATGAAGCTTGTGATAGCAGGATAACTTTACAGGGGTCCATTATGGAACCTCCGGAATATTTTATTAATGCAAGCGGCTAAGGGCTACTGGATTCGCGGAGCACAAACCCTCATGGCCAATCCCAAGACAGTCTTCAAAAATAGCAACCGTCTCATTTAAGGCCGAAATTCCCGGATTTTTCCATAATAGTTCAAATCTTAGGCGTTTTTAAATCAAGTCAAATACAAATACTTTTAAAATGAAAAAAAAAAAGTTTTCGATATAAAGCCACCAACTCATTGGGTATAACTAAATTCCCTAATAGCTAGCATTTTGCCAACCAGCTAGAAGTTGTCTGCGACATTGTCACTTCATAGAGCCGTGCATAGATTAACTTGAGCTCCATAATAACCGCACATGACGAGTGCGGACCGGATTGACGGGTATGGCGATGGGCACGCGTCTCGGCAGGGAGTTGATATTTTTTTCTCGTCTGATACACAGCGTGTAACAAAATAAACGTATGCGGGACTAAAGGATCGACAGTACTTTAAACGATAAGCACTTTTCAACCAACTTCAATAATGAGGAGATTCGAAATGCGGTAGTAATGTTTACCACCTCATTCAATTCATTTCAATTACAATACAACGTGCCGCTATTAAAAATGAATTATTTAAATTGGATTGGGAATTAAAAAAAAAAATAATCAAGGAGAATGTAACACTAAGCTTGTGCGAGAACAAACACGTCATCATATACTAATAATTTATTTATTAACACTTCATTGTACAGCTGTAAAAATGTTAAAAATATATATTCATTAATCGTAAATGTACAGTACATAGAGGGCAAATACCCTCTATGTACGTGGAGGAGGTCCGACTTAGCAGTGGGTCGTATAGCAGCAGTAGTATAAGGAGCGGCTGTACCCGTACCGGCGATTTCTTCCAGGCATCCCAATAGTACTGTGCTTGGACAAATTTAAGATACATGTCGATTTCTCATGAAATGTTATAACTAAAGGTCGGAGTGGGTAGATTGATTTAAGGTCGTTGACGTCAAACGTAGAGGATAATATGGATATGCCTCCAAAATACCGGAACAAAATCCCGCACATTATAGATAAAATGACATGTCCATATTATAATATCTTGACGCAAGTATATAAAATCAATCTACCTATTCCGACCTCTGTTTATAACAACACAGAACTGCTCCTTCTTCTTAGCTCTATACCCTCCCTTTAGATGTTTACCCTTTCAGCTACAACCTGTATTGTAATAGTTGAGTTATGTCACTGCACGCAACATCCCGCTGCGTTCGTCCCCTGTGCCCACGTTATTACCCACCTACGTGTTGTAGCATTGATTTTTTACGATATTGATTTTTTTACGTCATTCCACGTGTTAAATAAAATATATTTTTATATGTTTAGGTAACAAAGGTTTGAGGTTGAGGTCGTCAATAAAATGTTCACGATTCGAGGGAATTAAGAACTGGTTGTTCTATTGTTTCGACGTATTTTACGATCTTTTTGTGACGCTGGATAGAATATGTGATGTTACGAGTATGAGTTAATAGATTAATTTCTAGCGCTTAAATATAAAAGAAAATGACACAAAGTACATTAACTTTATTTTCTAGCTTTTATACACAGCTTTTCTCGCGTATCGATTGATATAAATGTACCTCCTCTTTATTACACACAGAGAACGGGTTGTATATAGGGTTCATTCCCGGGAATTCTCGAGTCGAGAATTCCCGGGAAATCGTTGGGCTGTGTTCCCGGGAAATCAAGCTCGAGAACTCGAGAAATCATGTACGTTTGTAGAAAATAAACTTGCAGAGTTTTAATTTGTTTATATTCTATTAACATGCCATAAATGGTGCTATGATTGTAATGTAATTATAATTTACATTTACTTTCTACCTGACTTTAAGATATTAAAGATTTCTTTCGCGTTTATAGAAGCTATTTTGTTTACAAGATTTATGTTGATTTTTTTCTAAATAACCAGCCCAAAATTGTGCTGTGATCTTAATGTAATTAATGTAAGTTAAGATAATAGGTTGGGGAAAAAGTTTCGTCGCATTTTTTAAGAAATTTCAAAACATTTTTTAATATCGTTTATTTAAATTTAACTAAAGTATGTAGCTACCATTTTGTTCGATAACTTTTTGCCATCTTGTAGGTAGGCACATGATCCCATTGCTATAGACATTTTGGGACTACTGATCAAAATACCGCGACAAGTGGTTTTGGCAGTCCTCTCGTGATGTTAACCTGACACTGCCTAAAGAATTCTGAAGAGACCGAAACATGTGGAAATCTGAAGGTGCAAGATCAGGACTGAAGATTTTATTACAAGTTCATACATACTATAATGCGTAAAGACTTTTTCCCCAACCTAATATTTACGTTTTCTTTCATGTTGATTTTTTGTTTATTTTAAGTTCTAAATAACCAACTAAAAATGGTGCTGTCATTATGATTATGAGCCTGAATAATATTTTTTTCTGTAATATTTTATAAAAAAATATTTATAAGATTAACGTTTTTGAATAACATCGATGAAAGTTTTATAATTAATTTAATACTTTTATTTGAAAGGTAAACCACTGATTTTTAGACGCAATTGGAACCAAATAATATGAGAAAACGTACGTAAATGTAAATTTCTCGACAACCCGAGAGTCCCGAGAAATTAGCCTCGAGAATTCTCGAGACCCGAGAAATTGAAAAGCTCGAGAAATCATGAACCCTAGTTGTATACAACACATTTCTTACTAATGAGACTTTATATTGTTCGACTTTATATTGTTAAGTATACAAATTTTATAATAAATTAAACATATATAAAATTCTTTTATTACTAGTTTTTGTTTGAAGCTTCGCTCGGGTGTAAAGTGGAAAAAGAATATTAAATCTGTCAAAAGTACTTCTTTTAAATGTGTAATGTACGTCAAAAATTACCGGAAAGTTATAAAAAAGATTATCTACTTTCATTTGTTTTTCGAATAGTCATCAAAAGAATAATAACATAACTCAACTCAAGATAATTATCGTCGAACGATACATCGTCCGTATTTCGAATCTCACATCGCTAACTTACAATTAAATTAACAATTCCCATACAAGCCACACTAGATAGACATGATAGCTCGTTAGCAAGGTTCCTATGTAATTATCAACTCGGCCCGCGGTTGTTGACCGTTCACCGAATACCACTATTCACTTATCTATCTCAAACAAATGCTAGTGAAAAAAAACCGGCTGGTGCACAGAACACAGAAGTAACAGGCTTAGAAGCCAAGTCCATTTCTCTGAGAGACTTGCCGCGGAAACTTCGGATTAAAATAAAAAATATATGTATCTATAATTAAGACTTAATTTCTACCAACGTTATTGTTGCGCTGTCACCTAAAATAATAAGCGCTCACTTACACACAGATAAGTGTCCATGTGTTGACAGATTTAGAATAAATAGTGTCACCACCCCATTCCATTCTGAGGGTGTCGTAAGAGCCGACAATAAATAAATAAATATCCTTGGACATTTCACACAACGCCATCTCGTCCCAAGTTAAGCAACTTAATGCTTGTGTTATGGTAACGAGATGGATGATAAACTACTTATATATACAGGCAATAACAAGACCGAAAACCTAGCTGCAACAGAAGGACAACTTGAAACGAAACTCTGTGCCAACCCCCCCTTGCCAGCGTGGCACAGGCTAATTACCCTCCATATAATTGGAGGAGGCCCGACTCAATTGTGGGTAATTATGGGCGGAGGAATTTCGGTTTCTATATTTAAACATTTGTACTTGACTGCCTTGTTGGTCTAGTGGTTAGATGTGCCGCCTTTGGATCAACGGGTTCCGGGTTCGATTCCGGGGTCGGGCAAGTGTCTTTGTCTAAACCAGAGGCACTGGCTCGGAGTCTGGGTGTCATTTCTATCTATAATATTGTATTTACAAAAAAAAATGTATATAAGTAGTTTATCATCCATCTCGTTACCATCACAAGCATTAAGTTGCTTAGCTTGGGACGAGATGGCGTTGTGTGAAATGTCCAAGGATATTTATTATTATTATTTTATTATGTACCATATCCGTAAGAAAATGAAAACGCGGCACATTGGCTGTAGGCAGTAATTTCCTTCTATGTGCTAGGCTCTCAGCAGTGGGTTATTATTCTATGGCTACCTTTTGCGCTTACTCACGGCACAGACAAAAAGAGCCTGACAATGGCGACACAGTGATTAATATCTATACAATATATCCGTGATGTCGTGAGTCGGTCGCTGGCGTTAGGAGTGGTCTGGTCTACAAGTTTGAAATAATAGATATTTTCAAATGTCTTGAATGTTTTCAATTTCAGTCGATTTAAAAAATATGGATCCATAGACGAGTTTGCACGCCATAATTATTATACAATACAGCATTTTACAAATCAATGATTTTTTTGTTTGTTATTATTGTTTCGAGGTTGATTTTCGATTTGTTTATTTCACATTTGTGTTCAAGCACTTTAACACCTAAATGAATATCGGTTTAACAGTTTAAGTTTAACAAAACTACGTAGATTTTTTTTGATACATATCCCTATGAAGTGTCTATGTGTCATAACTGGAGAAATTAGTGCAGAGAACATTTCAAACGCAGAACAGCTTCTTTTCAAAATCTCTATTGCCTCATAGTTTTTTTACACCCTTAAGAACTTTTTAACCTAACGCGCCCGGTTAGATCCAAAAAGCGACTAACGGGCGGGATAGATTTTTGTTAACTATTTTACTAAGCATTAAAACCTCTTATGACATACACACGCAACATCTGCGAGTTTTATAGCGTTAAATGCCATAATATATTCTTCCCAATATGGCTTTAATGTACAAGTTCATAGCGCACTGACGACAATTTTACCGTGCCATACGTTGAAAACCCTAAGATTTTAATTTACGGCTAAAAAAAGTAAACTTTATGTAGGGTTGTCCGTTGCGGAGTGCAACCCGCGGCCCTGAGCGGGTAGTCGAGGAACGCCGCCGTCGGTTTCAGTGGGTAGGTTCGAGCGCTAATTACCTTATTTCTGCGCCCGAAGTCCCACATACCCCGTCTATTCCCCAAAGGCCGGAGAGGATTTTCAACGATAAAAGAAGGGGTGTCACTAAGCGAATTACGGAATTAGGTAGCTTTAAACGCAAGTAAAACAACACCTTCTACACAATATTTTCTATTCGTTAGCGCCTTTAAGAGCCCCTTATGATGGAATGTGTCGATGATACTATTCAAAACCGTCAAAACTCTGACAATTCTTGGAATACGAAAATAAAATTAATTAATAATAAATAAAGAACCTTTAAAATTACATTTATTCAGCATCTATCAATATACCTATGAATTCAGGTCCATTGTAATTAATCCCACAATTGTAGTCGAAATATCCTTTTTCTCTGATAACTTAACATAATTAGGTCGATGTAACATTACGAAATGAAATAATTTTTGGAAAAAAATAATTTTTGGTAACCCTATACGGGCGTATGACTCAATTGTGTTCTCGAAGCACGCTCTCCAGATAGTCGAGTGATTAAAGTTTATAACTTCTAATTTGTTTGCGCTAGCTATTACCATAATTAACCAAATTTTAAGTAATAAAACAAAACGTCTGTGCTGGCAGAGTGAGGTTCGTAATCAAGTTTTGGTACTTACTGTTAAATATCATTAGAGATTTGATTCTATTCCTAACATGGCTTGCTTTAAGTATTAAGATTAAAAGTCAGAATATAAACAATTACCTTACAAAGTTGAAGTTGTCAACATAAAAAATTATATTTCTAAAAGTTCCGAACAATCTAAAAGACTTTCAGAGATAGATCAGAGAGTCACTAGTAAAATAAATACGAACTGCTGAGTCGGGGGTTCTCCAATTAATTACATGGAGGGTAATTAGCCTATTGTAGGACGCTGGCGTTTTCGGACTTGTCATTTCCATGATAACAGTGACGTAGCTAAAACATGGTAAAATTGTAATGCTCTCTTTTTTTACAGTTTCCCGAGGAATCATCATAGGCAGTGAGCCTCGCGAAGACTTGGACACTACGCAGCTAACTTTAAAGCTGACGAAGCTGATCCGTGCTACATCAGGAGATGGGGAGGACAGGGATAAACCGGAATTGGTGGATCAAGATGATTACTATAGGTAAGCACGTGAAGACGTTTCTGCATATCCCTACCTCTTTTAGCATCCTATTAGCAAATAAGCTAGCTAATTTTGGGTCAGACTCCTTCCAATTTGAAGGTGGGGAAATTAGCATGCCCCAAACATACTATTTTCTTTTGAAGTGCCAACGATGCAATTGCTTGCATTAATGTACTAAATTCAGCCGTTCTTGCCTGCTTGTGTCAAAAGCGTGTGGAATACGTGCCAAACTGACACTATAGAATTACAGTAGTTACCAAAACTGCCTTATTGGTCTGTCGGTTGGATAGGCCTTAGCAAAATCAAAATGTTTTTTATTCGAATAAATTCTTGCGAATGCTTTCGAATAGTCAAAAAAAAAGTAACACTAAATGAAAATTAAAAAAAAAACAAAAAAAAAACATTTAGTTTTTACCACCGTTTCGGTATGCCGTTACATAGAGAAGAGCCGGCAAGAAACTCCATGGTTGCTCTTTTAAATAAAAGGGTTACAATTATGATGGTACAAGCATGACGGGTCCCCGGTAAGATACGGGTCGGGCAATTGTCTTCGTGTAAACCAGAGGCAGTTGCTCTGAGTCTGGGTGTCATTTGTGCTCGTGAATTACGTCTTTGTAAACCCCCGCGATATGGGTATACCTAGTGCAGGTTTTTTTTAAAGAAACAAGTAAAGATAAGTGTCAAAATCTTGACTCTATTGAATTAGCAATTTTGGGGCTCTGTTGCCAGCCTTTTGTTTCGTCTCTTGCGACATTCCTAGAACGGACTAAGTTGGCGACATTGTGTATTCTAAATCCGTCGCCACACGCACTACTAAATAACACAGTTTAGATGCTGTGATTATGTTTAATATAACCAAATAATAACCAGTCTTACCATTTAGATAGAAATGTTAATATTTTTTTTATATGTCATAAAATTTATCGTTCATCAAGACTTCTCGAGAACAAACATGTTGATATAATCTAAATCCTGTCGTCCGCAACTGCCACTAAAGGTTACATTTTCGCTTAGCTCCATTGCCAATGAAGCACGGTAAATTCATAAGTGCAGTAAAGTTGGTGCAAGCGAATTTAGTCCCTCGAGTAAGGAAGTGATGGCAGTATTGCAGACAGGAGTAACAAATTATCAAGTACAATCTAGGTCGTATATTTTGTAAAATTTTTGTAACCATATACCTAATTCTGTTTATATGTTTGTTGCAACAATGAACTTCTAAATTTAACAGTGGTTCTCTACAATATTATCCATGTATTAAACATATAAACCATCGTCTTGAATCACTCTATATATATATTAAAAAAAACCGCTTCAAAATCCGTTGCGTAGTTTTAAAGATTTAATCATACATAGGGACGGACAGACGACAGCGACTTTGTTTTATACTATGTAGTGATAGTAATAAACAAAATTAATCATAAACAATTGGGATGACTATAGTTCAGGATTTAAGGAAAGGAGTTTTTAATTGCATGCTTTAAAGACCCTAATAAGTCTATTAGACATTAATTAGCTAGCTTGCTTTGTGATAATTCAACACCGCATTCCATCCTGAGGAACGAAATGACGTATGAGCCGACGAAAGGAAATGACAAGGTCGAAAAGGTCCAGCGTGGCACTGTAGGCTGATTTACCCTCCATGCAATGCGAGGATTGACTCAGCAGTGGGTCATTAATGGGCTGAGTTGTAGTTATAGGTTGTAGTTTTAAACATAGTTGTTTTTTTTTTTAAATCCGATATTATTTGTTTCAGGTACGACATCGACAATACTCTCGAACGTAGTACCCACCGTAACCACAGAAGTAGACGGAAAGACCGTAGTTTGCACGCCCACGTCCATGTCTCCTCAGTTTGCGGAGCATCTGCTGGCGCGGGGGAGTTCCTGGTTATGGCAAGGAGAAGGCTAGGCCGGTACTCCTTAGTTTGCGCACCGAGAATAGAAGATTGGATCGACCTAGTAAGAAGAAGAAATGAGGACGGTACGGCCCATTGTATGTTACAACACTAGCCGCTAGCCGATTAGTCATTGGAGAATTTGGTTGAACGTACAGTCGGGGTTAGAAAAAGTTCGTCATTTCATAGTCGCTTAAAGGCAATTGTCAGTCATGTCAATATTATCTTGAACGGAATAGAATTTCCTATCGATGGATGCAATAGGCTAGTCGACTAAATATATGAGGCGTTATTATTTGCAAACAGATTTAAACAACTAGTATAATAAATACGAATAGAAAGTAATATTATTCGATGCGAATTTTCTAATAACCGTTATAACATTATTGATTGTGAAACTATTCAATACTCTAGTTAAACTGACACTTCTGATTGAACGTTTAGTGATGGACCAAGTGTCTGCCACTTGATAGAGGGTAGTGTTTAAAAGCTGACGAATCTTTTCGTACACCAACTGTACATACGCATTGATCGTTTGTCAAAATCTATTCGATTCGGTATACGAATCCATACTATATCCGAATTAGCACCACCTATTTTCGTATAAAATATTACGATATTTAATGGATGGGACATATTTACCATACGTTAAGAACTCTGCTATACATGAATGTCTAAAGAGTTTTTTAGTTAAAAGGCACCTTACTGCGTAGGTTCAACAGTTGTGCACTCTTCCGGGGTATTTTCACGAAAACTACAAAGACGTCAAATTTGGTATTCATTCATAAAGTTCAGGAAATAAAAATTGGTCACATCTTATCCACTTTACGATCTTTACAAACATTCAATTCATATTTCCTGAACTATACCTTCCTACGTATTTCTTACACCTGTCTAATTAATTTACTGACTAATAAAACAATACGTTTGTAGAAATAGAGCAGTCGTTTCAGCCCATGAATAACCCACTACTGAGTCGGGCTTCCTTCAAATTCATTTAGGGAATTTAGCCTACTGTGCCACGCTGGCAAGACGGGTTGGCACAGGGTTTGTATCAAGTTTTCCTTCACTTGCGGCTAGGTGATTGGCCTCTTGCGTTCACTTTGTCGCCTCTTACGACACACTCGGGATGGTATGGGTTGGTGACACTGCGTATTCTAAATCCGTCACCACACAGACTAGAAATATAGCAGTAAATACCTTAAAAATAATATAATTAAAGCAGTAAATACCTTAAAAAGCCGATTTTAGGTATACCCCGGAAAATAATACCATTTTTGAACCCCCGCAGATTGGTGGCTTTACATTATGTTATTATTTTGCTTGCCATAAACCAGCTCGCTGACGCAATATTGTACAAAGTTCTAATTTTATATTTAAAATGTTTATGAAAATAGTTATATACGTAATTGTAAATTTTACTAGATTTAAAGTGAAATGTGGTCCAGCGTGCCAAAATATGTTAGATCTTCGTTAGACGTAAGGTTGATCTCAACTTTGTACATATTAAATATAAGAGACAGATATGTGAAAGCCATAGTAACTGTTAATTACCATAGCCTTTTTTACTAGGAGTATATTTTGCTACAGAAAATATATATATTACAAGATACAAGCTAAGCACAAAATAAATGAAATATTCTGTAGTTATTGCTATACAAATATTAGTCACTCATACTTTCCTGAGTATATTTTTATCGCCTATAAAGAACAGTTGCCAATTCAATGTTTAATGGTGCCAATTTGATTAAAAATGACTTATTAATACATAGTGTTTTATATATGTGTGTGTATATTTATTACACATGATCCAATAAATAACTCTAAATGGTGATTCTAAACCACAGGGGACCATTGAGACAAAAATGTGCTTTACATTCTTCATACAAATTTTGTGCAAGTCAGTTAAAGTAATCATTTTGCAATTTTATTTACATTGTCCCAATTGTCTATCTTTAATTATTTTTTTCACATAACTTATCGCTGGCATTCAATGAAATCTTAGATAAAGCGTAAAGCCATTTCTTAAACCGCAAATTATAAACCAGTTTGCCAAGTAAGAACAACAGGAATAACTAAATGAAGTTTCACCATGTTATGCTATAAGTATTTGCAACAACTTTACTGTCTGTTTATGGTGCATTATAAAGAGTTAAAATTATATATTCTAGAGATTTAATTAGACTATGTATGTTGTCATTTACGTAAATGTTATAGATAATTACTATCTGGTATTCCCATGTCTAGGGCTTCCAAAACACAGCTTCCCTGTATAAAATATTAAAGCAGATTATATTATGGAACTATAAACAATATTAACTTGTGAATATGTAGTAATATATTTGTATAGATTTTAATATACTTGTCGATATGTGATATAGTTTACAACGATTTATTCAAGTGCCTATTGTATATAAGAATATAGACGTTATAGTTTTATAAACACGCACACATTATGTAAAGAAACTGTTGAATAAAATAGTTTACAATTTATATTTACTTTTAATTTGCATCTTTCAAATATAAGTAAATTTATATTGCAAGGCCCGTACACTCTTAATGTAAGACTGCTTATTTAATCAATGATTTGAATTTGTGATACGGACGAACTGGTAGATATTCAGATATACCAGTTGAGCTCTTAGATTTTTTAATACATCTCTGCACTACGATAAATAATAATAATAATAAATATCCTTGGACATTTCACACAACGCCATCTCGTCCCAAGCTAAGCAAACTGAATGCTTGTGTTATGGTAACGAGATGGATGATAAACTACTTAGATACATTTTTTTTTAAATACTTACATATTATAGATAGAAATGACACCCAGACTCCGAGCCAGTGCCTCTGGTTTAGACAAACACACTTGCCCGACCCCGGAATCGAACCCGGGACCCGTTGATCCAAAGGCGGCACATCTAACCACTAGACCAACGAGGCAGTCAATACATAATTCACGAGCACAAATGACACTTCGACACAGAGAAAGTATATCTGGCTTACACACACACTTTCCTGATTCGAACCCCAAACCCGTTGATCCAAACGTCATGTTCAACCCTTAGACCGGGTGTTGAGGGTAGCTTCGAGGCGAATGAAAGAAGACTAGGCAGAAAATCCAGCTGCAAGATTGATGACCGACTCGTTAGTGGATCATTTATAAGGTAACATGACGATGATCACGGATCATCGTTGGCTTTGCCCTCGGATTGTCTTGCCTTATTTCCTACAATAGTGATTAAAATTAAAAACCAACGTGGTTGTGCCCAGTTTCATATAAGCCGAGCCAAATTATGAGGGAATTTGGGTCCGAGGACAAAATACCGATAAGACAAAACATGGTCCAAGAATTTGATTACCCAATTACAAGGTACAGTAATAAAATTCAAACTGAAATATAGCAATTCGTTTATTGAAAAAATCACAACTGATACCACATAGAAAAACTACTCGGCACGGTTTAATTCTTAACTATATATAATATCACATAAACACTTTATAATTTGATAGACTATATACATATAGTCCGGGATCCCCGGTACATTGTTTTCACTTGATTACTATCAAGCTAATTTTTCGTGAGTAGCTTCATTTTCATGAGACGCCCAACATTTTCTTGTCGACAACTCTTGATTGTGGTAGCTAACAGAGGTAGCAAGTGTGAAATATGTTGATTTTATGATTCAAAAAAATTTATTACTAACCGGGTGCTTTTTGGTATATCTGATGATAATTATCTAAATTATTCGAAAATGTATTTGTCCTACAAAATGTATGGTTTGATCAAAGAGTCCTCCACCTCCAATATGTATGGATAACGAGGTCATAAAAAATGATTACTAACCAGCTGGTTTTTTTTTATTTACTTAGTAAATATTTATATTATTTAACCGTCATATTGTCCTACAAGTTGCGTGGTACGTTATCCCGGTCCTACGCTCAAAAGTTGTTAAAACCACAAGACCCATTTTGTCATCACTAACTGTAGGACAATAATTTTCCATGATAGGTTATTGTATTCTCTGCCCAAATGATACAATGTCCTACAAGAAAACAGGTATGTAACACGAGTCCGACAAAAATTGTAATTTTTTCGTTTTCCTACTTATAACTTACTAGCGACCCGAACCGGCTTCGCACGGGTGCATGTATTATACATATAAACGTTCATCTTGAATCACTCTATCTATTAAAGAAAACCGCTTCAAAATCCGTTGCGTAGTTTTCAAGTTTTAAGCATACATAGGGACGGACAGACGACAGCGACTTTGTTTTATACTATGTAGTGATGATACAGTGAAAACGTCTTTTTTTTTATTTAAATAAATTATTTTTCTTAAGTAATACAAAAAAATAATTATTTACATATAAAAAAAATAATATTCATCAGATTCATTTTGTCATTTTCATCTATTTCATTTTCCTCGTCTTCTGTCTCTGTAATGGCGTAAAAAATTAAGTATTATTTAACATAAAATGAATCCACTTCGTTTTATAGTGTGCAAAACTTTTTATATTGTACATTATACGGATTCCGCTATACAACGACATTCACCGTTATGTTTAATGGATGTAAATTATTTTATTAGAAATTTAGTATGTTAAAAATAATTAAAAAAAATGGATTGCCTGAAAAAGTCCTAAATTTCTAATAAAATAATTTTCATCCATTAAACATATCGGTGGTCGTTGTATAGCGGGATCCGTATATGTACTATATAAAAAGTTTCGTACACTATAAAACGAAGTGGATTCATTTTATGTTAAAAATACTTAATTTTTTACGTTATTACAGAGTCAGAAGACGAGGAAAATGAAATAGATGAAAATGATAGTGATGATACTGAAAATTTATCAGATGAATCTGATGAATATACATTTTTTTTAAGTAAATAATTATTTTTTTGTACTACTTACTTTTAAAAAAAAAAGTTATTTAAGTTAATAAAAAATATGTTTTCACTGTATCATAAGTTATAAGTAGGAAAACGAAAAATGACAATTTCTGTCGGACTCATGATACATACCTGTTTTTTTTTAGGACATTGTATCATTTGGGCAGAGAATACTAACCTATCATGTAAAATTGGTGTCCTACAGTTAGTGATGACAAAATGGGTCTTATGGTATTGCCAATTTCTGAGTGTAGGACCGCGATAACGTACCACGCAACTTGTAGAACAATATGACGGTTAAATAATAAAATATTTACTAAGTAAATAAAAAAAAACCAGCTGGTTAGTAATAATTTTTGATGACCACGTTATCGATACATATTGGAAGTGGAGGACTCTTTGATCAAACCATACATTTTGTAGGACAAATACATTTTCGAATAATTTAGATAATTCTCATCAGATATACCAAAAATCACCCGGTTAGTAATAATTTTTTTAGAATCATTAAATCGACATATTTAACCTTTGCTGCCTCTGTTAGCTACCACAATCAAGAGATGTCGACAAGAAAATGTTGGGCGTCTCATCAAAACAAAGCTATTCACAAAGATTCAGCTTGATAGTAATAATTTTTTTTCTATGATCTGTAGAACAACTTTTGAGTGTAGGACCGGGATAACGTACCACGCAACTTGTAGGACAATATGACGGTTAAATAATATAAATATTTAATAAGTAAATAAAAAAAAACCAGCTGGTTAGTAATCATTTTTTATGACCTCGTTATCCATACATATTGGAGGTGGAGGACTCTTTGATCAAACCATACATTTTGTAGGACAAATACATTTTCGAATAATTTAGATAATTATCATCAGATATACCAAAAAGCACCCGGTTAGTAATAAATTTTTTTGAATCATAAAATCAACATATTTCACACTTGCTACCTCTGTTAGCTACCACAATCAAGAGTTGTCGACAAGAAAATGTTGGGCGTCTCATGAAAATGAAGCTACTCACGAAAAATTAGCTTGATAGTAATCAAGTGAAATCAATGTACGGGGGACCCCGGACTAATAGACATATTTATTTGTATTTGGTACACTTATTAAAATACGAAACATGAAATGATCGTACATCTCATCTCATAAATTAAAAAAAGAACATAAAAACATTTCCTTTACATTAATAAAACATTACAAATATTCAACGATAAAAATAAACAAATACATCTGCATTTAAAATGCGTGAGAAAACTACGGACAGCCTTCTCTCATATCAACTCATAAATCAGCTCCGGTTTTTAAAACATAATCTAACTTACAACAGTGCAACCTTAATATAACGCACCTCAATATAACGGATTTAATTTTTCGTAATCCTCTTGAATTGTCTATACTTATGAGTCAATCTAAAATATTCCTTTACATTGCGAAGTTTTTTTCTGAACAACCTCTCTAAAACGAATGTTCATCTATCAGAAAAGTATAAACACCTCTAATTTTATAAACCCAAACCCTTTATATAACGTTGATGAACGAAGAGTATGTAATGTTAAGGTGATTTTTTTTTACCTCTGCCTGTTCTCTACCGATTTGTTATATCAAGATTGCACTGTATTTCTTTTTTATCTTGAAGTATGTGCGAGAAATGAACGTTTTTTTATAGCTGATGTATATTACAAAACCCGGGTTCTAGTAAAATGCACACAACTAGCTCTCGTTATGATTTGGTGGTGATCTGAACTGGTGATCATACAGCAGAGCTAGAAGTGGCTTAACCTGCAGATCAATTGCGGTCGGCTTTTTCCGCCAAGCTACAATCTCCTCCTTCAACTATTCTCACATAACCAAACTCTAGAACGTCGTTTATGAGATGATATCATGATGAAAGTTAAAAGTAGCATTACAACGCGAAATCAATATAATAAAATACCTCAAATCTTACACAGTCAGCAAATGTAATAACAAAAAGAAGTTTTGTATTGGGCATTTCATTATTTCAGAATGTTCGACATTTGTATTGGTAAAACATCGGGTAATTTTTTCTCATGACACTCCGAACACTCGTCAAACAAGGCACTGTTTGCCGAGCATTGTTCTCTACACTTATTGTCAAATATGGCAAATACGCAAATTTAAATAACGAAGCGAAGAACCCTTAACAATGATTATACTGCAAATGTTGATCTTGTGACTGTGGACTACGAAAACCAGGTACATAGTTGAAATTGTGATATGTAGACAAGTGTATAAAGAGCAAGTTTGTATTTTTTTAAATAGAATTGATTCGAGTATCTGACAACAATGAATGTAGATTATAACTATATTGCCGTAATCGACAGCTGAAGAGACGTTAGGCTATATTTACAATGTCGTTTTTCAACGAGTCAATTTAAACACTTCATCTAAATAATTGTTGCCCGATTGTGAAACTGTACTTATATTTTCTCAAAATAGGTAAATGATAGTACTTCGGTTTGCGATCTTGAATACGTTACAAATTATGAAAAATAAACACTAATCCTATCATACTATAACGTCTCTTCAGCTATCCAAATTCGTACTGATTTTATTAATCGAAATATTCATAAGACTTTCTTTACACATAGAAAATTTACTAAAGAACATACCGAGTACAAACATTTAAATTTGGCCGTACAGCTCGAAATATAATATTGAATAAATACGGCAAAAAAATAATTATACAGCACAGACGCTATTAAAATTTCAGAACTCTATATACACCTATTGGAAACCATAATATGAACTGCCGCAAGCAAAATAGCGTCAATATATGTACAACATAAATTAATAGCAAATACTTCACATTATCTTTTGTATCAATTGCGGTACAAAACATGATGTGGGTAACTCGAGCGTATAATTCTGAAATTCAAAAGACGTCGGAAAATTCTTACTAAATTCGACCATAGAGCACATATCCTAACCACCACCATTTCCCTTCAACTTTCATTCCGTTATATCCCATGAGCAAGTACCAATCAGACTTTCATTTTCCACGAACATTGCACAAAAATATTAACTATGATTACAATTCGTACCAAAATTCAGATATTCGAATTTGAAAACATTAATACGTAGCCGCGATAGTTCAATCGCCATTTTGAATGAACGATGCCCACGCAAAAATGTCACGTTAGAACGAATGAAATACAAATAGATATATATAAACAAAATATTAATTTCATGTTAATAACGTTCTAATTTACTCGTCGATTCGCCATTACCCATTATAAAACAAAATACATATACTTTATATTTACATTTAAAATACATACGTGACATGTATACCTACCTAAAGATATAATTTTTAAAATAAATATTTCGAATTATTTAAAATGGATAACTCTTTTGTTATTTTTTTTTATTATAGAATTTGGATATATGTTTTCTACACATAACAATAGTTCAAAGCTGGATTATTGTCAAAATCATTTTAAGAATCGCAAGGAAGTTCGATTTCTAGATTTAAAACGGATACATAAACAAAGAGTGTAACAAAAATGGTATATGATCAACAAAAGAACTACACATTACGCTATTGCTACTCACAGAAGAAAGGCTATACCACGAAAAGCATACTAAAATACACTAGCAAGCTTCTAAGAGCGAGTTTATTTCCAATTGACTACAAATTTAGTAGGCCACTTCCTGTCTGTGTTAAGCTTAATACAGAAAAATAATTTCACAATAATCGTTATGATTGTGTTAGTATTATAATATAATTTTGGATATTTATAACTTTTCTTAGGGTGACTTCAATTTAGGTGTTTTTGACGGCCTGCTGCAGTTCGGAATAGGTGCTTTAGTCGTACTACACACAGACTGTGTTGTTTAATACAATCGACCGTGTGTAGTAAGACTAACGCACCGGCAGGCCGTCAAAATACTCCTAAATTGAAAGCACCCTTACACTTTGTAAAAGTACAAAGAAAGATACTAATTAAGATAAAGTGCACTGCATTGTTGGTAAAATTAGTAGAACTATCAAACCTTTCCTATGAGGTAACTGGCAAAGGGTCAGCGCCCACCAGCGGAGTGGCGGCGAAGAGCAGTTCAGAGGTCGCAAAACACACTAAGCGGCGCGCGGTCGTCGACGAGCCGCGCCTATTAAATAACTATGAGAGCCGTCGCGCTACTCCGAGCGCCTCCGCGCGCCTATCGACCGCGCTTTACGTCGCTCGCCGTAATTGTATTTCGTTGTACCAAATACAGTTGTATTCTAAAGCGTTTTAGGTTCAAATTAAATTGTTACTGAAATAGCCTCTTCGCCGCCACTCCGCTGTTGGGCGCTGACCCTAAGGTATACAACATTATGTTCTTCTGTTTTCAATAAAACTCATTTATTATGCGTAGATATATAGCTTT
This sequence comes from Clostera curtula, assembly GCA_905475355.2. Taxonomy (NCBI): domain Eukaryota; kingdom Metazoa; phylum Arthropoda; class Insecta; order Lepidoptera; family Notodontidae; genus Clostera; species Clostera curtula. The sequence continues at coordinate 12,726,043 of FR997806.1, read as the reverse complement.
TTATATTTATTTAAGTATTTTATTTAGATTTTCCCGTCTAAAATGATTTGTTTTATTTTTATGTAATTTCTAATTTTCTAGCTGTGTGATGATAGTTTTAAACAGAGAGTAAATTACTTCTCTATTTTAATAATAATAGACAATACTGTTTATTAAACTTAAGGTTAGGATAGATTAGGCTATAAATTACTAAAAGGTAATTAATATTGTGATGATAAGAATCTCTCAGAAAGTGAGCTTTAGAAGTCAATTTTGATGATACATAAGCGAAACATTCCTGGAAAATAAGAATTGTTTCTCGAAATCGTTGAACAGGCAGTGTGTTAAGTTTGTTGGAAGATAGAAGAAACAAATACATAAATTGAGATACCGCTCCTAAACACCATCAAATATTTAAATACTATTGTCTATAGCTCATTCCAATTTAAGTGTGGTTCAAAGATTGTCATCAGTAGATCGGATGAGCTATTGCTTCCAAACTTTGCATCTAAATTTCACTTTTTTTTAACTTGTTAACTAGACTTTGAACCCACGACTTTGAAGAAAATCAGAGTCTAATATTATTGGACTCCGATTTTCTTCAAAGTCGTGGCCTGTAGATATTCAGCCCAAAAATTACCCTATTCATTTAATTACAGACTGCATGCTACGGAAATAACGATTTAATACTTAGTAACATAAAGTATAATTTTAATTATGTTGTCTACGTTACGCTTTCTAACTTCAAGCCATGACATTCCGTACCAATGAAGCTAGTTAGTTAGGTATCAACTCAGGTTGCTAAAACCTGTTGCTTAGACCCAGACTGAGTACCAAAAGTCCCCATCACACAAAACGCAATGCACTTGAGATTGCGGTTAGCCAAATATTTATATGTCACGTGTATAAGTTTGACGAGCCTTTCTTGGTGGCACAATAACTCCTCACCGAATAATTTAGAGGACATTTTTTATCACGTTTATCTACAGTCCACGCCAATCTTTATGGCCGCTCTGAATGTAGCCGCATGACGGTGCGCAGAACACAAAATCAGGTATCAGCAGGACATACGCAGGGCACCCCCGCACGCGCCGTTTCCCACCCGCAAGCGCCCTCGCATCCAGCGCGTTAGTGTGAGTGAACTACGTTGGTATTGGTTACAAAATGTACGATGCGCAAGTTCTTACCTACGGCTACATTCAGAGCGGCCATAAAGATAGGCGCAGATTGTAAGTAGGAATAATCGGCTGATTAAAAGCTTTAATTTTTTTTCTAGTCTATCAAGGACATCATAGGACATACAAAATAGCGCATACCAATCCAGAATAGATTCTTACGTTCTATCATTATTATTTCATTATTTCAAACTACGTAATATCCACTTTATGTTATTCCGATCAAAGTTAGGTTAGGTTAGGAATATACCCTACCGGGATCCATACACATCAAAGACATATTATACGGACAGTCTTACTCAGTTACTCAAATTCCACGGGGGTTGGTGTCATGACGTCGACCTGTATATCTTCCATGTTGGGCAACACTAGAACTTTCTCGAACTCCTTGCTGAGTTTCTGTTCGATCCAGTTGGTGATGTGCGCGAAACGAAGCGTCCTTGCGCCGAATGCCGGCCGCGCTTTTAGTATTAGTTGCGGGTTAGTACGGAACCTGGAATTACAATATAAGTAGAACAATCAGCCTACTATCGAAGTCTTGTTAGATAAGATATGTTGGAACGGGGGTTTATTCATCCTTCGTACGGTAGAAAAGGACTATTTTGTGATGTCACATATCAAAATCAAAACTCATTTAATCTAGTTGGCCCATTACAGCTCTTTTGACAAGTCAAACACTAAAATAAAATTAAAAATTTTACTTCTACCACCGGTTCGGAATGCACCTCTACAGAGAAGAGCCGGCAAGAAACTCTGTAGTTGCTCTTTTTAGATCGCCATTTTTGTTAAAAGACTGGATATAAAACAGATTTGTGAGACCAAACTCGCGCAATAGTCGCAAAGATATGATCACACAAAATCCGTAATAATATAATCCGTAAAGATAACAATTCCTTATTTCTTTTATTTTTCTTTCGGGCAATCCAAGCCAAGATTTTCGTATCTGTTGAGCTCTCTAGTTAACGAAACCATTTTTTTTATATATAAAAACCGAAACCCCTGCGCTACGTATAAAGCTGTGTCGCGGGGTCTGTTTACAAACATGTAATTCACGAACAAAAATGACACCCACACTAAGATCAAGAACTCCGGAATCAAACCGGGGATCAGTGATCCTAAGTCGGCACATTCAACCCCAAACAAGGCACGGGAAGTGTATGTTCCCAGAACTTTTATACTTAATAGCTTCGTTGAAGTGAAAGTGGCATAGTTCCCTTATTTGTAAATAGATGTCGCTGCTTCAACTTTTTACTACAACTATTTACAAGTCATTGCATAAGATGGAATGAATAGTTGTTCAGTCACTTTCTAAATCATAATTTATTTATTTACCATACTACATTATCATCACAGATAGACCAATACAATAATGCAAGACTTACAAAAAAAAAAACGCAAGTAACAGAAATTAAAATAATAAATAATAGTAATAGGTAATTAATATGCTCTCCACAATACAATATGTGTCTCTATGCCAGATTTCATCCGTCAGCCGTAGCATTTGACATCACCAAATTTAAACTCATAAAGCTGTGATACATACCCAACCCATATGCGGTCGTGAGGCGGAGGGGGTAAATTTACTGCCAATCTCCCTTCCAGTCCATGTATTTCTAAATGCAGCTTAATATCCGTGTTAGAGATGCCCTCCATCGCTCGCTTAACGTACTTGTAGTCAGTAACCTGTGATAAAAAGAAACCAGTCACAATAATTAAATTAATCAATATTCTCTTTTTAATATATCTTTCGTTAGTCTCGCTAAAACTCGAGAACGGCTGGACCGATTTGGCTAATTTTGGGCTTGAAATGTTCGTGGAAGTCCAGGGAAGGTTGAAAAGGTGAAAAAATTTTTTTTGTTTTTTTTTATTTTATTTATTGATTGATTATGAGGCGGTATGAAGTTTGCCGGGTCAGCTAGTAACCAATAAATATAATATAATAAAAGCTATCTACCGTATCCTTCAATATCTTACTAATATTATACCTAAACGTGAAAGTTTGTAAGTATGGATGGATGGATGGATGGATGTTTGTTACTCTTTCACGTAAAAACTACTCAATGGATTTTAATGAAACTTTTGTAAAGTTAAGTTAATATAGCTTATACATCAGAATAACACATAGGCTACAAGTTATAAAGATATTATGTGAATTACAACAATATAAACAAGTCGAATTCAAAATTTCTAATTGTCAAATTTTCGACCTTATTAAACTATAGACAACATAACGTTTCGCTGTCAGTTGCGTTTTGTTAAAGTAGGTTTTATACGGACGGGATAAAAATCTCAGGTATCCTATGTCCAACTTTCTTTTTGTTTTAAATATATATATATGTGTACAATCTTATAACAGTCACCTAGTGTAAGCTACTTGAAATGGAAGTATATCAGTAATGATAAAGGTTAAGACGCACGCAGAAGACAGTTAAACATAAACACGGCAAAAAAGCAAGCATTCTAGTTTAAAAAGCACATACCTGTTGAAAATACTTGTTGGTAGCAATTTTATCGACCATCCTTAGGAACTTTCTTTTCGATGACACTTCCCCTGCCGGTGTCGATCTGAAACAGAAATTACATTAGGCGAGATAATAGCGTGGCACTTATACAGTTGCCATAACGAAAGGATAAATAGTACTACAGAAGTAATTAATGTGTGCAATATCTTAGGAAAAACAAAGTCACTTTATATTTTGTATCTTAACTTGAGAGCTCAGAGAATTCGAGAAACATTATAGAGCTTAGATTACGATGTATAGTGGTAAAAATAGCTTCGTTTCAGCCCATGAGTGACCCATTACTGAGTCGGGCCTCCTCCAAACTCATGGAGGGAAATCAGCTTACTATCCTGCGTTGTAGGATGGGCTGGCACAGGGTATGTACCAACTTTTCTTTATCCTGCGGAATTATGCTAAACTTCAAAATATTTCAAAATCAAAATGTTTTTTATTCGAATTAATTCTTGCGACTGCTTTCAAGTATTAAAAATCATTTAGTTTTTACCACCGGTTCGGAATGCCATTCTACAGAGAAGAGCTAGCAAGAAACTCCATGGTTGCTCTTTTAAATATAAAGGTTACAACGATGGTCTAGTGGTAGATCCAAAGGCGGCACCTTTGGATCAACGGGTCCCGGGTTCGATTCCGGGGTCGGGCAAGTGTCTTTGTCTAAACCAGAGGCACTGGCTCGAAATCTGGGTGTCATTTGTGCTCGTGAATTACATGTTTGTAAACTGCCCCCTGCACTATGTAAACACAGGTTATACATAGTGATAGTGGTACATACAAGTTAAGAATTTGAATTTGATCTCGAAAAATTAAAAAATAAAACGAGTTATCGAGATATCACTGGAATTTCGTGTGCGAAAAAAGACACTGAATGCTAAATACTAATAGGGTTATACATATTTATGTGTATGAACTTACGCTGATTCCGCTACGGTGACATTCTCGGCGCTGTCGACAGGCTGCACTGGCGGACTCTCGTCGTCACTGCTCGACTCAGCAGAGTCTTCCACCTCCGAATCATATATCGCAGGCTTTCGTTTCTATCACGCACAAAATGAGACAAAACATTTCTTTAAATCTGTAAGTAACTAGCTGTCCCGGCAAACGTTGTTTTGCCAAATAATTAACCATCCCCCGCGCAACCCCCGCAACCCCCCCCCCCCCCGCGCAACCCACTTTCAAGTCTCTATGTCTTATGGTTCCAGATCTATACAACATCTCCTATCGCAAACGTTGTTTTGCCATGTAATTAAATAGGGGTTGATCTTATAGGGGTGAAAATTTAGGGTTGTTTGTATTTTTTTTATGCTGAATCTTAAAAAAATAAAAGCAAAAAATTTTCTCTAAAAAATAAATAATATTTTTTTTCGACCCCCTCCCCCTTAAAATTTAGGGGGATGAAAAATTTATGTTGTCCTATTGTCAGACCTACTCAATATGCTCACAAAATTTCATCAAAATCGGTCAAGCCGTTTCGGAGGAGTTTGGCATCTAAAACTGTGACACGAGAATTTTATATATTATATTAGATTGCGTGCTTATTCTAGAGCTTGGCGAATTCTAGGGTAAGGTTCTAGGCAAGAAACCGGTTAGTCGCTTTTGCGGGAAATTCCTGCAAAACATTCGATAAATCTGTTAAAAGAGTTTAATTTCAAAGACAACAAGTTTTTGGCTCATTAATATATATTTATGTGGGGTGCCCCAATAAGCCTATTGGATTAAAAAAACTTACTCGTAATTGTTTCTCGACGAATCCAAATCTACTGGACGATGTAGTATTATCCATCACGGTTTCCGCTGTCTCTAGTAAATGCTCTTCTAACGTCACATCTGTTCGAAAATTTTAAAAACCTTTATTCTCAAATGCTTGCCTGTGTCTACAGTTTAAGCCATATAGACATTAAGCTCACTTCGAAACATCGGCCCAGCCGTTTCCTATTTAAAATAACTGCTAAATGTTTCATGATTTGTTAACAATAATGTTTTCTTTTAATTAATTTGGCATAATGACATTACTTCATAAAAAAATATCGATTGGCCCTACCAATTGGATGGTATAAAAAAAGTTGTAAGGCCTATGATGATTATAGGTTGTTTTATTTTTAATCATCGATGACGCTAAGCTACTCCCTCCCTCCATTCCGCCTGTGACCACAGCTGGTACAATCAACGCCAAACGCCAAACGACAGGTAAATATATCTTCACAATATTTCCGCGATCCAGACTCGAATCATACATTTAAAAAACGCTACGAAAGACATTACACAAATTTTCTTATTTTTTTCGTTTAGAAACCTTCCTGGGCTAATGCACAACACTTTTGCTGAAGTTCGTCACATGATCAAATGCATATCTTACGTTTCTATAAAGGTCACACAGGCAAAAAATATTTTTATACATAAGAAGAAGAAGAAGGAACTTTACTACTAATATTACTAAATATAGAGCAAAACTGACTTTTCTCTTTAAGCTTCATAAGGTTAATTTGTGTCATCAACGCTATGTAGGCGCCTCCGTCGTACCGCAGATCGGCATCCAACCAGACGCCGCGAGAATCCCAAGATGGCGGCAACACCCTTTCGACCAGCGGACACGCCCCCGACAATGATAGCTCTGTTATCACCAGCGGGGACATGAATGAAGGTAACTGAAACAATCATTACAACAATCGAATAAAAGTAAAACATTTTACAGGTTGACGTGAAGAGATTACAATTGGGGATCGAGATAGACATACAAGACCACGCTGAGACGGGGGTCCTCCAGTTACATGGAGGGTAATTAGCCTAATGTGCCTCGGTGACCAGACGGATTGGTACAGTCCGGCTACAGATCCCGGGGCAGGGCACGGGGATGCCCTCGCCCCACTTGTGGAGATGCGACGTCCTGTTGGGTGCTCACGACAGGACGTCGATTGCACGTTCAGCGAGCCTGAGGTGTGGAGGTGGGCCTCCTCGCCTGCGGCGGCGTGGTTCTGCACCAGATCCCACAATGCCGCAACAGGATGCGAGTTGGAGCACTCCGGGGATGTTTAGTGGGTAGGCCTCACTCTGGGGGAGAGTCCCACACGCCCCCCTCGGCCATCCCCGTGGCCGACGGGGATAGTCCATAAAGGATTTTACCCCGGTCGAACTAAAAAAAAAAAGGGTTTCGTATCAAGTTTTCCTTCTTTTGCGGCTAATGAAAACGACAAGGCCGAAAACCTAGCCACAACAGACGGAAAATTGACAGAAAATCCTTTGGCCAGCGTGGCACAGTAGGCTAATTACCCTGCATTTCCCGACTCAGTAGTTGATCATTTATGGGCTGACACGGTAACCATCAGACAGGTAAGCTTGAGCACTCAACCGGTATAAAAAGCTACTAGTACATATAATTCATACCTTCAGCGTGTTAAGTTTCCTCTGTATCCTATTCTGCAGTCTCATGATGATCGCTGGGTCCCTCATGACGTCATAAACGACGCGGGCTAGCAACGTGTTCACCCACGTGACCTCAGCAGGGAGCATCCGACACTCGCATGCTGCGCCAGGACTTTTGTTTTGCTGTGGATGAAATTATTCATCACTAAGGGTTGATATTGCGTGGAAGGTAATTTACAGAGCCCTTAAAAAGGAAAAGCTACGAAAAATTACATATTAACGACGTAATTTTATATAGCTGCCATGCTGAACGTCGCAAGGGACACAAGATTACTCCATGTGTAACTCTCATTGGTATATATGTAGGAGTGATCTTTTTTGGGAGAAAGACAACGCTGCAAATCTCCCTGATGGAGTAATATAGCCATAGTAAAATTCATAAATTGCCTATTTCTAAATTAGTTTAGACTAGACCTTAGATTTCACTCTTGTTCCTGCCTTGAATGCTTTATAAAAAGTTCAGTCAAAAGGTAAGTCACTAAATCTAATCTATTTACATTACTGTTCACGACTAAAATAAATATTAATCAGAGTAACATTAAGGTTTTAACAACGGAACACTTTGACATATAAGTTCTGATACACTGCTGAAACAATCCATTACTATTTTTAAAGTAAAGGTGCAGCCAGGTTTATATTTAACACTGAAATTAATGACTATAGAATATGCTACTCTTTCAAACTAACTAACTAAAATATCAATTACAAAAATAAAGAGAATCGCCTAGACTTAAAATACACGACTCTACAATAGACAACATATAATTCAAAGACTAATACAGTACACCTTTATACTGTCAAAGACTAATATAATACACTATCAATACTGACATCTTTTCGCTTTTTCTTGGAGCGTTCCCGTGGTGATGGTTCTATCTGACACATGACGCCGACCTCTGTAGTTTGTTTCAGTAACACCTCATGAGTCTGTGTCAGGTAACGTTTTAAATCATACCTATTAATTACGTCAATATGGTGCATTTAGATAGAACTCAATGTATACTTCGAATGCCTATCTTACAACAACTAGAATAAATGTTATAATTTTGAAGCTTTCTTTCTTCAGACATTGTTACGGACATTTGAATTCAAATGAGACACTTAATCAGTATCTGTCCATTCGTTCTAGGATGCCACCGTTAAGCTTCAGGGCTAAAAGACCACAAACGGAAAGGTTTTTTTTAGCAATCAAAAATTACTGTAATCCAAACGCTTACATAGACAAAGTATCCGCAAGACACGGCGACATTTGCATAACATACCTGTAAAATTTTAAAGAGATAAGGCCAAAAGTTCTTCTCGTAGGAATCTGGTTCGAGCGGAATCGGTTGTGATATTGAGGTGATTGTGACGCCCCCGCCGCTGTCGGACATTGAGTCCAGCGTTTTATTCTGTAGAAGAAAGTAATCCTTACGTCACACACATGTAGGAATATCGTTACATCTCCTCTATTTACACGAAAGGGATGATGTTTTGAAATTAAACACTTTTTTTAACGGATTTATCGCGTGTATATTACATTATTTAATTCCCGACGTTTCGAATGCTTTGCAGCAGTCGTGGTCGCGGGAGAGACTAATGTAATATACACGCGATAAATCCGTTAAAAAAAAGTGTTTAATTTCAATGTGTAATAATCGCGAAAACCTAAGAAATCAGGGATGATGTTATTTGGCTACAATTTTCTATAAGGCGAGCGCTCTTTCTTAGTCGAGTAGTTCCAGCAAACGAACACCCTCAGAATAGGTTTGGTTAGCCGGCTAACAAGTTAAGCAAAAAATGTAGTGATATGGGGACAGTTTGGACATGTATTCAACCAATTTATTTACAGCCCGCGCCAGTATTTATGGCCGGTCTGAATGTAGCCGCATTACGGTGCTCACAACACAAAATCAGGTATCAGCGGGACGTACACGGGGCGGGGAGGCAGGGCACACCCGCGCGTTTTTAACCCGCATGCGTCCTCGCCACCGCGTGTTAGTGTGAGGGAGCTACGTTCGTATTGGTTATGAAATGTACGATGCGCAAGTTCGAACCCACGGCTACATTCAGCATTCAGACCGGCCATAAAGATTGGCGCGGAATGTAGCTTCAATTTGATGAAAATTTATTGAAATATCTTTAACGTTCCGTGTGGTTTAGAATACATAATGTCGTCACCCCGTTGCATTCTAAGGGTGTCGTAAGAACCGAAAAAAGGGAATTTTGAGGTTCAAAACCTAGCCGCAAGAGAAGGAAACATTTAATACAAATCCCTGTGCCAACACGTCTCGCCAGCATGTCATAGTAGGCTAATTACCCTCCATGTTACCGCAGAAGACCTGACTCAACAGTGGGTCATTTATATGCTGCGTAGTAGTAGTTACACTTTTGAAGACAACTGTCATTTAGACAATGACTGCTGCAAAGCTTTTGAAACAACGGGTATTAAATAATGTAAAATACACGCCATAAATCCGTAAAAAGTGTTTAAATTCAACCTTAAAATAATTTATATAGAGCTCAATTTACCTTGGCAAATGCAACGGTTTCCTTCTCAGTCAACTTGTAGACTGCCAACTCTATTCCGTCCTTGTTTTCCACAGTCGCATCGCTATTGCTTTTGTCGTCCGCCGCAGAAGAGTCCGGCGAAGAAGCATTTGCTTCTGCTATAGCAACTGTTAACCGTCGGTACCTGACAAAAACCATATTCACACTAATCATAATCAACAATTGGTGAATCGTAGCGCTGATAGGCCTGGGAGACCAAAGACCTGGTTAAGGTCGCCGGACAACGATGGCTGCGGCTGGCCCAGGACTAAATGCAAATCCTTGTGGGAGGCCTATATCCAGCAGTGGACGTCTTTTGGCCGAAATGATGATGATACAACTGTGGGCCGGTTCAAGTTCCCTTAACGTACGCAAAAATAACTTGTACTACCGTCAAATCAAATGGAGGGGTTGGTGAGAGTTTATTGGATAGAAATATTGTTTGTTACATTAGTACATCATAACCACTACATTCCATCCTAAGGGTGTCCTAAGAGGCGACAAAAGGAAATGACAAGGCTGAAAACCTGGCCACAAGAGAAGGAAAAGTTTATACGAAACCCTGTGCCAACCGTCTGGCCAGTGTGGCACAGTAGGCTAATTACCCTCCCTGTGATAGGAGGAGACCCGACTCAGCAATGGATCAGTTAGGGGCTGTGTGGTAGGTAGGCTGTGTGTGGTAGATTACTGTACCTCGCTGGCCAGATGGGTTGACATCACGTATCAAGTTTGCCTTCTTTTAAATATGCTGTCTATCTAATTCCTTACGACACCCTCACAGTAGGATGAGTTGGTGACACTCGCGTATTTAGCATAGGTATGTGTTTATTTACTGAGTGACAGAATAAGAAATAGTGAGATAAGGAAGCGTTGTGGTCTGAAAGAAGATGTAGTGACAAAAATTGAGAAAGGTATGCTGAGATGGTTTGGCCATGTCGAGAGAATGAATGAAGAACGATTGACGAAAAAAGTGTATAAGGCGAGTGTGAATGAAAGTGTTGGAAGGGGAAGACCTAGGCGGACGTTTCAAGACCAAATCAGGGACGTCTTGAAAAAAGGCCAGGTCAAGAGTACCCTAAACCGAAGAGCATGTATGAAGGGAATAATGAAAGTGGACAAAGCGAAACAAGTATGTATGGATCGTAGCAAGTGGAAAGAAGTGGTCTCTGCCTACCCCTACGAGAAAGAGGCGTGATTATATGTATGTATGTGTTTATTTACCATTCATGTTTGTCGCGACCGGTGCGCGCAAACAAGTACAGATGTGAATGTTTGTCTTTAGACTCTTTCACGTGTATACTCCACTCTCCTTCCACTGCGCTTTCGGCACCAGGCTCCAACTCCTAGATGCAAAAAAAACAAAGAGTTGAAGAAAGTTAGTAACAGTCTGGACCTCTTTAAGGCCAAAGACAACAAAACCCGTCTAGGCAAATGTGTACCATCTTAGGCCTCATCTTCGCCTTCCATCGAGCGAGATTAAAGTCAAACGTAACCTATGCTTTTATAAAAAAAAAACCCTATGTTACCAATCAATGACTGCCTCGTTGGTCTAGGGGTTAGGCCGCCTTTGGATCACGGGGTCCCGGCAATTGTCTTTGTGTAAACCAGAGGCACTTTCTCTGAGTCTGGGTGTCATTTGTGTTCGTGAATTTCATGTTTGTAAACTGCCCCCGCGATTCATGTAATAACCTACTGCAGGGGTTACGTTTAAAAAGTATGTCCGATGAAAAAAAGAGGCCCTTCGGCATTTTTTTATTTTTTTTTATTTAAATATCCTTGGACATTTCACACAACGCCATCTCGTCCCAAGCTAAGCAACTTAATGCTTGTGTTATGGTAACGAGATGGATGATAAACTACTTATATACATTTTTTTTTTGTAAATACATACTTATTATAGATAGAAATGACACCCAGACTCCGAGCCAGTGCCTCTGGTTTAGACAAAGACACTTGCCCGACCCCGGAATCGAACCCGGGACCCGTTGATCCAAAGGCGGCACATCTAACCACTAGGCTCTTTTATGGCCAGATACCGTGATAGTGACAGGCAACCAATACTAACGGCATCTTCCAAGAAGTCTTTGATCCGCAACAGTTCGTTGTCATCGATGTCATCGTCGTGGTCGTCTTTGGTACCGGCGGTGTAGTGAGAGTTGCCTTCTCCATCGACGTCGGTGAACGACTCGTCCAGCTTATCAGTCTGCACTTGGCTCTGGCTGGGAGTATCAATGGACTCCGTACATGTCGACACGCTGTCTGGCTTCTTATCTGAAGATTTGGTTGATGAGAGGATAGATAGTCGATGACATGCAAGTTTCGTTCGTGGGGCGAGGATTTTAGGACACAAAATATCCCTAACCCATTTTATCTCGAAAGTTTCGAAATGCGCAAATATAGGCAAGAAAATTGTTATACAGGTCCCTATATTCATAACGAAAATATCGATAGGACTAGAGAGGGCCTAGCCAAGAGACTGACAGGTGAGATAAACAGAGAAATGTTAAGTTGTGGTGACCATGTCTGTGTGGTGACGGTTTAGAATATATAGTGTCACCACCCCATTCCATCCTGAGGGTGTCGTAAGGCCAAAAACTTAGCCGCAAGAGATTGCTCTTTAGCGATAAGGCCGCCTATTGTACCTACAAGTGACATAAAAATGTATATTGTCGTAAGTTGTTCCTGTTGTGTAATACTGTTGTTGTACAATAAAGAGTTATCTATCTATCTATCTAACACTTTAAACGAAACCCTGTGCCAACCTGTCTGGCCACCGTGGCACATTATAGACTAAGAGCCCGTGAACCCCAGAACTACGGTATTTTTAAAAATTAAACAAATGAACAATTTAGGGTAGTTATAGCATCAAATGATTTTTTTCTTAATTATTTTTTTAAATGTACGTAGACTATCAGTAGAAATAAAAACTGCGCAGTGAGGGACCGCGGTAGACTTAACTCGCTATCTCACGCGCACCCACTCATAAGCATACTGCCATGAACATTAAGGGTGTCTGGGAAGGGGTTTCCACGACGTTAAGCGTCTGACAGGGAATAACATGATTTTTTATAATAATCTAAAGGTAATATCAAAAAATCGCACTTTATTATTTGACGTAATTAGTACGGTTTTTTACACACCTTTAGTGAGGTTTACCTGCCAAAGCCACTGTAACCCAAACTTCATGAATGGTCCACCGTTCTTACCTGTGTTGGGAGCATGCGCTGACAAACTTTCAGCTTTTATAAAATACCGTAGGTCTGGGGTTCACTGGCTCTTGCTCTATTAGGTCAATTACCCTCCATTTAATGGGACCCATTCAACAGTGGGTAATTTTTGTGTAGTAATAGTAGTCTGTCCCATACATTTGTTTTTCTATTACGCCAAAGCGCGCGCTTCAAAAGCCACTCGGAAACAAGGCTAGATATCTCAGACAAAAGTACCATAACTAAACTTAGATAATCCAAAAAGCATTGTAGACAACAGAACACCATATAGGAATGCAAGCTAGACGGCTCACACTTTTTTCTGGACCAGCTTTTTTTTAGCATAAAAACTATAAATCGCTAAGAAGCGAATTAAATTCCGGAAATTTCCTTTAAAACTGTCCCGCTTTGCGAACGGTACCTGTATTATTTGTTATTAAAATGTAACAACCAATTTAAAGTGTAAGAAAATATTGGTGTACGTACCTCTGTGCATTTTTCTTACAAGTCTATGTCTAAGACCCTCCTTTCCACTTTCATAATCAGACTGTGAGATACTGGAAACGGACAAATTCAAATATTAACTACTACGCAATTCGATAGTGAATACATTATAATGACTTAGGTTTTAGCAATTTCTGCGTGCACAGGGAACGTTATCAATGACACAAAATTATAGGCAACTGTCATCTAGTATCTCCAGTGACCACGATTGCTGCAAGCATTCGAAACGACAGGAATTAAATAATGTAAATTACACAAGATAATTCCTATAAAAATTGTTTAATTTTAATGAATGCCGACAAAATGAAATGACAATGCCGAAAATCTTACCGCAAGAGAAGGAAAACTTGAAACGAAACCCTTTTTTTTTGTTCACCCGGGTTATAATCTGGACTTCCTCGCCCACCACGGCGATGGCCAGCGAGGGGAGTGTGGGACTGTGCCAACCCGTCTGGCCAGCATGACACAGTGGGCTTATTACCCTCCCTGTGTTGAGAGGAGGCCCGACTCAGAAGTAGGTCATTTATGCAGCTGAGTAGTAGAGTAAGAACATTATCCTGTTTGCAAAACAATATACGGTTACACAAACAATTTATATCAGTATTAGCTGACCCCGCAAACGTTGTTTTGCCATGTAATTTAATAGGGGTTGATCGTAGGGGGTGAAAATTTAGGGTTGTATGTATTAGTGTATATCGTATCAAAAAAAATAACAAAAAAATATTGTCCAAAAAATAAAAATAACATTTTGGGTTGAACCACCCTCAACACTTAGGGGTGTAAAAAAATAGTTTATAACCTATTCTCATACCTACTGAATATAAGTACATATGAAATTTCATTAAAATCGGTCAAGCCGTTTCGGAGGAGTATACACACTACAACTGTGACACAAGAATTTTATATATTAGACTAGCTGACCCGACAGACGTTGTCCTGTGAATACTATGAATATTGAATTCGAATTGGAATAATTAATAATAAATTAATATACCGCCTTTTCTTATCGATTCCAATCCCTTATTTAATGTAATTAAAAAAGAAAAAAAGTAATTATGCCAAAAATAGCGAACCGTCGGGACGAACGTTAAATGTTTGACAGGTAACAGTGTGTATGGGAAAATAAAATTGTTGTTTTTATTATTTTACTTACAATATCAATGTTTTCTCTACTCTTAAACCTTCCCTGGACTCACACGAATATTTCAAGACCAAAATTAGCCAAATCGCTCCAGCCGTTTTCGAGTTTTAGCGAGACTAACGAACAGCTATTCATTTTTATATATAGAGATATACTAGGTAAGAGAAACAAGTACATCCTTGAACTATGACTTTTCATAATATTGTGAAATAGCGACTATAAATCTTTCACAGACTTACATTGGCGCGCAAGATCCAATGACACATATTTAAGAGTATTTATAGACGACTAACTTGTCAGTGTGGTTATGGATTTGGAATACATAGTGTCACCACCCCATTTCATTCTGAGGGTGTCTTAAGAGGTCTTAAGAAATCAACGCCAGGGTCTAAGATGGAGCAGGCAATTCAAGTAAATGCCCTGTCATGGCACAAGTCCAATGGAGATACATATTAAAAAAATGCACCAACCTTTTCTCTCTTTTCCTCCAAACGAATTTCTTCCTTTTTTCTGGACTGGCGTTTGTCTCGGTCTCCATTTCATGCTGGTCTTTCTTCTTTTCGCTGGCACTCTCCGACTGTTTCTTGTCGGCTGGGAAGTTTTCCTTTTCAAGAACTTGTATTTTCTCTTTCTCATTCAATATAATACATATTGGGTATTTTTTACTCCATTGCCTGTGAACAATGTGGAACATATTATTCATAAGGTTTCAAAAAAAAGCTGTCACACACTGAAGGCGTCCCAGTTACACGGGAAAACGTCCGATCGTCGTAATTATATTAAAAAAAATACATTTTCTCTGCACTAGGTATAACATGTATCGCGATGCAGTTTACAAACATGTAATTCGCGAACACAAATGACAAACAGATTCGAAGGAAATGCCTCTGGTTTACACAAAGACACTTGCCCGACCCCGAAATCGAACCGGAGACTAGTGATCCAAAGGCGTCACATCCAACCCCTGGACCACCAAGGCAGGCATTAGACATTAAGTATTCCTTCAGCAAATATATAAAAGTGCCTCAAACTTGGATTACCAAGACTATTGTATTATGACAAGCCCTCTGAGTTTCTTGGCAGTTCTTATCAGCAGCGGTCGCGTTCCGAACTGGTACTTAACTATAATTACTTTGCTTTGTATAAATTTTATTAATATGTTGACAATTTGAGTGTCCCTCGTGTCCAATGCAAAATAAATGATTTGACTTTGACTTAATAAGAGTCAACATCGAAAATCAATTGTCGATTCTGGACAAATGAGACCTGTTTTTTATGTATAAGTTAAACTGGGTTAAACCCCCACACTGGTTATAACTTGTATCACGGGATCACTTTAAAAACATGAAATTCACGTCCGCATATTTGACTAACTAGTATTTTCCCGGAGCGATTGCGGTTACATATCCTGCTAATATTATAATACTGAACGTACAGCAAGTAGCAAAAAATACCTCCTCGTTAAAAAATGTTATTTGAGCAACAACTTTAAAAAAATTACAATTGGCTAATACATATAAACATAGAACATTTCATGCGTGGCCCTCAGAATTAGCTAGTTTAAATTACTAAGGCTAATTAGTACTTCATACTGACATTAAAACTAGACATACGCTATCCGTGCGGTGACGGATTTAGAATACAAAGTATCCCCACCTTATACCATCCTGAGGGTGTCGTAAGAGCCGACAAAAAGAATAAAATAAATAAATAATAAATATCCTTGGACATTTCACACAACGCCATCTCGTCCCAAGCTAAGCAACTTAATGCTTGTAAACTACTTATATATATATATATTTTTAAATACATACATATTATAGATAAAAAACACCCAGACCCGGAACAAATACTTGTAGGTCGTACAAATATTTGTTCCGTGCGGGAATCGAACCCGCGACATGCTGCGCATCAGTCGATCGCTCAACCACTGCGCCAACCGTGTCGCCATAAATTACAAGGCCGATAACCGGGAAGGGAAACTTGATATAAAACTTTTTTTGTTGACGCTGGGGAAATGCTTTATGCATATCGCCGCCCCTTGGGGGTGGGGCCGGCGACTATGTGGGACTCCGGAAACTATTGATATAATCCTTTATGGCCTTCCTCGCCGGCCACGGGGATGGCCAGCGAGGGGAGTGTGGGACTCTCCCCCATAGTGGGGGCCTACCCACTAAACCTCCCCGGGGTGCTCCAACTCGCGTCCTGTTGCGGCATTGTGGGATCTGATGCAGAACCACGCTGATATAAAACCCTGAGCCAACCCGTCTGACCGGCGTGGCACATTAGGCTAATTATCTCCATGTAACTAGAAGAGGCCCGACTGAGCAGTGGGTCATCTATTGGCCGAGTAGTAGTATTAGATATAAAGCATAAGTGTAGGTCATTGTCGATTGCAATGTTAAACAAATATGTACACGAATAGTGAGCAACGTTTGAAAAATCGGTACTACGAACAATGAGCATCGTTATCAATCGAAGTGGCCTTTGTTTTACGTCATAAATCGATCACTTTAATTGGTCTTACCTAGTTATCTAAATTACAACAATTACATTGTTTTGTTAACATACGTTATAGCACACTACTGGTAGAGTAAACATTAATGTTGACAGCAGTTCAATGACGCACCTTCAGAAATACGGGTAAAAGTCGACCGACAACAATAAGCCCCGCCGCACATGCTCAGACGCGCATTGGCTGTCACGAGCGTGCCATTGGCAGTATTTAAAACCTATGGCGCAGTACCAATCTCCGCATGTACGCGAGTGCGTCGACACGTGAGAGCAAATGCGGAGCTTGCTTGGTACTGCGTCATAGGTTATAAATACCCTGCCACTCGCACGCGGCTCGTGACAGCCAATGCGAGTGTGAGCTTGTGCGGCGGGGCTAGGTCCTTGTCAGGTTACTACTACCACTCAGCCTATGGATGACCACTGCTGAGTCGGGCCTCCTCCAGTTACATGGAGGTTAATTAGCCTTTAGTGCCACGCTGGCCAGACGGGTTTGCACAGGGATTTGTATATAGTTTTCCTTCTCTTGCGGCTAGGTGCCCGGCCTGTTCTCTTGCGTTCATCTTAAGACACCCTCAGGATGGTATGGGTTGGTGGCATTGTGCATACTTTTCAAATGTTACAAACGTAAACTAATATTAACGTTAACGTAAAATAAAGTAAACTAATGTTTCAATTGTATTTAAACAACCACTTTTTTAAAAATAAAGCATCGATATCAAAAGTTGTGGTACCCACGCTAACGTCGTAAGAATTAAAAAAAAAAACAAAAACAAACCTTCGCTTGACCAATCCTTTGGGCAGCAATAGAACCCGCGCTCCGGTCAAATTATATAATCTGTGTTGATAAAACGTCACCTTCTCAATCTTTTCATCCCACAACGCTCGCTTTGCAATTTTCGCCCTTGTGTACGATATTCTTAAGTTGCAACCTGCAGATAAATGCAAATGTTATATGCAGATGTGAAGACAGATTTATTCATCAATCAATAGCGAGATCAATTTGTTTTTATAGACGATTGTGCGACCTTCGGACCTTAAGTAGTTTTTTTTAAGTAATTTCCCACATTATAGTGTTTAAAGAGGAGTGCAGGCGGCAATTTTTTTTTTATTAGACGTAATAAAACATTAAAATTATTTAAAAAAACATTAGACACTACCATCTATTGAACACACGTTTAGTGTTAAAGTCTGTGGCTTAAAGTACAAATTGAAAATAGAACTATAATTTAAATTAATTATAGTCGACCACTGTGCGATTATTACCCACCACTATTAATATTTATTTCAGCTTATACGACTGCTAATGAGCTTAAACTTATCGGATATCATACATTAGTTTTAGTGTACCCGTACGTACATATTTGTTTCTCTAAGCATGATTAAACTTAGAGCCTTATACTTACTTGAGTAAATTTAAAAAGAAAACAAAGGCTAGGTCTGCGACACACCCCGATAAGGCACTGACATAAATTAAACACAGATTACACGATAAGATTATAGTTGAGTCATAACAAGATTATGTATGTATATTTTAGTAGGAAATGTGCGTTTCTAATGCTAATGAAGTGGACAAAGTGGTGAGGTACGTAGTGAAAATAATGCCGTTATTAAACTTTGTGGCATATTGGCTTCGAACTCTGGACGACAAGCCTACATATTTAAAAGTTAGTCAAAAGAAGTCCATTGCTAGACATAGGTCTCCTCCAAGGAGTTCTGCCTATGCCGGTTCTGAGCCGGATATCATAAAAAATTCAACCATCGACATAGCGTAATACCAAGGTGTTATATCGTTTATATTGGTTTGTCTAACAAAGAAATAACATCGTATCTATAGTGTCTATCAAGTGAACTCGTATCGAAGTAAGACCAATTAACAAGAAAATCAAAATGGCGACAGTTGCGGTAATAGTAATGCAATTAAAAAATAATTTGTCTAAAGAGAATTTAAGGAACACAAAATGGAAAAAACACTTTTTAATCAGTAATTCGAAAATTGCGCATTAAATTACGAGGGTGAATCAAAAAGTTCTTAGAAGTGCATATATATGAAACCTTTTTGGATCAAGTTCGATATTCAAATTAAAGAGTGTCTATCACACTATATTTATGCAGACTGTCACTTGTTTTTGTCAGTTCGTTCGCATGTAATAAATTTTTTTGTGCAACGAGTTGCTAAAAAGTCAAAATTATGGATAAAAGTGAGTTACGTGCGGTGATAAAATATCTCAGTTTGAAAAAAATGTCTACGAAGGAAATTTTTTTGGACATTCAGCAGACATTAGGGGGTGATGCTGTACCCTATTCTACGGTTGCGTACTGGGTGGCTGAATTTAAAAGAGGTAGATCAAGCTGTAAAGATGACCCGCGTTCTGGGCGGCCTTCAACCTCCGTTACAGAAGAAAATGTCAAAAAGGTTGAGAATCTGGTTTTGGAAGACAGAAGAATGACTATAAAACATATAGCTGAGATCCTAAAGATATCTTTTGGTAGCGTTCAATCCATTTTAATTGATTCACTGGGGTTCAAAAAAGTGTCTGCAAGATGGGTGCCACGAATGTTAACCGACGAAAACAAAAAGCGACGTTTGGAAATTTCCAAGCGTAATCTCGAAATGTTCCAGCGTGATTCGGATAATTTTTGCCGTCGTCTTGTCACCATGGATGAAACGTGGGTCCACCATTTTGATCCTGAAACTAAAAGACAAAGCATGTCTTGGAAACGACCATCCTCTCCATCCATTAAGAAATTTCGAGTTGCTCCTTCCGCTGGCAAAGTTATGGCCTCTGTGTTCTGGGATAGTGAAGGAATCCTTTTTATTGATTACATGCCAAAAGGCCAGACGATAACTGGACCCTATTATGCAAATTGACCTCCCGGACGTCAGCCTGTGTGAGATCGGGATGGCTCTCGAGCAACTTAAAAACAACAAGGCGGCGGGTGATGACGGAATTACCGCAGAACTTCTGAAGGCGGGTGGAGAACCGATCCTTAGGGCCCTTCAGAAGTTATTCAATTCCGTCATACTCGAAGGACGAACGCCAAAGGCATGGAACAGAAGTGTGGTGGTGCTGTTCTTCAAGAAGGGAGATAACACCTTATTGAAGAACTACAGACCCATCTCACTTCTGAGCCATGTCTACAAGTTGTTCTCGAGGGTCATCACAAATCGACTCGCGTGCAGGCTTGACGATTCCCAGCCTCCCGAACAAGCCGGTTTCCGAAAAGGCTTCAGTACCGTAGACCATATTTTAACGCTACGGCAGGTTATACAGAAGACCGAGGAGTATAACCTGCCACTTTGTCTGGCGTTCGTGGACTACGAGAAAGCCTTCGATTCGATCGAGACGTGGGCAGTATTGCAGGCTCTCCAGAGGTGCCAAGTCGACTATCGGTACATCGAAGTGTTGAAGTGCTTGTATGAAAACGCCACCATGTCAGTCCGACTCCAGGACCAGACCTCGAAACCGATCCAGTTGCAGCGAGGTGTTAGACAGGGAGACGTTATCTCTCCGAAACTGTTCTCCGCTGCACTGGAAGATGTTTTCAAGGTTCTGGACTGGAAAGGGCTGGGCATTAACGTGAACGGCGAGTACATCACTCACCTTCGATTCGCTGACGACATAGTCGTAATGGCTGAGACCATGGAGGGCCTCACTACGATGCTCGATGGCCTCTGTGGAGCCTCCGAACGAGTCGGCCTTAAGATGAACATGGAGAAGACGAAGATCATGTCTAATATCCATGTTCAAGCCACTCCTGTTAACATCGGAGGTTCTACCCTCGAAGTTGTTGACCATTACATTTACCTGGGACACACTGTCCAGTTAGGTAAGTCCAACTTCGAGAAAGAGGTCAATCGTCGGATCCAACTCGGCTGGGCAGCGTTCGGGAAGCTGCGAAAGATCTTCTCGTCCACAATACCGCAGTGTCTGAAGACAAAAGTCTTCAACCAATGTGTGTTGCCAGTGATGACATATGGAACAGAGACGTGGTCGCTCACTATGGGCTCCATCAGAAGGCTCAAAGTCACCCAAAGGGCAATGGAGAGGGCTATGCTCGGAGTTTCCCTGCGAGATCGAATCAGAAATGAGGAGATACGCAGGAAAACCAGGGTCACCGACATAGCCCACCGGATTGCCAAACTTAAGTGGCAGTGGGCAGGGCACATAGCTCGCAGGACCGACGCCCGATGGGGCAGAAAAGTCCTCGAGTGGCGACCGCGTTCCGGAAGGCGCATTGCTGGTAGGCCTCCCACACGGTGGACCGACGACCTGGTTAAGATCGCCGGAAAGCAGTGGATGCGGGCGGCCCAGGACCGGCCTTTGTGGAAATCCTTGGGGGAGGCCTATGTCCAGCAGTGGACGTCCTTTGGCTGAAATGATGATTATGCAAATTTAATCCCGAAAGTGCGTGAAGCGATTAAAGAAAAACGTCGTGGAAAACTGTCGTTGGGCGTGTTGTTCCTTCAAGATAACGCTCCTGCCCATCGATCGGAAGTTGCGCTCAACGCAATCCGCTGTGCTGGCTTCAATCTCCTTGACCACCCACCATATTCTCCGGACTTAGCCCCAAGTGATTTTCACTTATTTCCAAAATTAAAAGAGGAAATTCGTGGAACAAAATTTCACGATAATGACGCGGTTATAGCTGCCGTAGAGGACTTTTTCGAGAGTCAAGAAAATAATTTTTTTTCACAAGGAATAAGGAAGTTAGAAACGCGTTATTCTAAATGCATTGCATTGGAGGGAGATTATGTAGAAAAATAAAATATTATTATTTAAATCTTTGCATTTTTTAATATTGATTCCAAGAATTTTTTGATTCACCCTCGTATATTGAGTACTCTAAAATCGAAAAACTGACAGCTAGGCAAATATGTAGTATGTAATGCTCTATGTAGTATTTGCCTAGCTGTCAGTTTATCGAAAAACAATACATTTCACGATCATGGCACATTGCAGAAAATGATTTCTTGACGGTTCTGATCGTTTTATTGGAATTAAATAAAAAAATACTAAAAGAATCGTCAAGAAATCATTTCCTGGAAAAAATAACTCATGTTTCAAAACGAACCTATTTTGAAGGGACCTTCATTGACTTAGAGGTGATAAGGGGTGATTAAGAGATGTGCATAAATTGCCGAGATTAAAAAAAGGGTCAATATCCACGCTGGCGCTACCCGCAATTTTAAATGACTAGCTGACCCGGCCATTAAATTAGGTTATGCCGTTTCACAGGAGTTTATATTTAATTTAAAGATAAGATTAAAAATGTAAAAAACTTGTAATAGACTCACCTTCAAGCTTCATGAAGGCTGTTGTAGTTTTATTAATGTGGTACGTGTAGGCGTCATAGTCAGGAAATCTGTAGTGATTTATCCACCCCTAAGAAATATCGAAAAAAATATAAGACTTTTGGGAAAATGAACTATTTACGTTAAAATGTTCTAGAATCAGGGATTGAAAATTTCTTATGCAATTTTACCATAAAACCAAACTAACAAAGCTTTATTCCATTATTAAAAAAAAACATTAATATAATTTATTTTTATTATTAGTAATTTAATATTCTTCTTCTTTTCACTATATACAAATGTCCGAGTGGCGACGGATTTAGAATACATAGTGTCGCCACCCCATTCCATCCTGAGGTTGTCGTAAGGTAAATGATAAGGCCGATAACCTAGCCACAAGACAAGGAAAACTTGATACGTAACCCTGTGCCAACCCTGCGCGGCACAGTAGGCTAATTACCCTTCATGTAATTGGAGGAGGCAACAGTGGGTCATTTATGAGCTGACAAGAAGAGAAGAAGAAGAAGATATACAACTCCCGTGTGGTGACGGATTGAAGATACTACTTACAAGAACATGTCGACGCTTGATAGAAGGTAAGAGGCAGAAAGACGAGCCTCAATACCCGGAGAAATTGATATGAAACCCTTTTTTTTCACCCGGGGTAAAATTATTTATGGACTTCTTCGCCGGCCACGGGGATGGCCAGCGAGGGGAGTGTGGGACTCTCCAACTCGCATCCTGTTGCGGCATTGTGGAATCTGATGTAGAACCACGCCGCCGCAGTGATAAGAAACCCTGTACCAACTCATCCGGCCACCGTGACAAATTAGACTAATTTCCCCCCAAGCATTTGGAGGAGACCCACGAGAAGAAGATGATGAATACGTACCTCGAACTTCTTGAGAGGCGTGTGCTCCTTAACCGACGGTATAGTGTACGAACTTGGGACAGAGTTATGTCGCTTCAACGTGAAAAACCTATGCTTCTGTGGTTCATCGCTAAAATAGTTGTCCAACACCCAATTCTTCGCGTTGCTCGCCAAACAGAACACCCAAAGCCCCAAAAGGAACCCGTTCCAGACATTCGAATTGGGGAACAGGAATAAGTTAACAACTAAAAGGAATGTGAGCAGATACATTGAGAAGTTGAAGAAATATTTCTTGGGCTTGGCGATTTTTTGTGGTTCCTTGAAGTTCGTCTTGCTTGGAGGGAGGCCGAAGTTTTCTGGTGTGCGTGGAGGCGTTCCGGGGCCGTCAGGAGTGGTGTTCCCCTTTTGCATCTGAGTATTCAGGTTGTCGACGTCACCAAATGCGTCTAAAGTATCTTCCAGTGCCTCTATCCCTGATTCAACCTCCATCAAACTGTCATCGCTAAGAATGTCCTTGGGTATATCCGCAGATTCGGAACCTAAAACGAAATTTAGCTGGAGAAACGCATTTGCACAATAAAGCCCGATTCACGCTAGAACGGGCCGTGCCCCGTACGGGCCCCGTGCGGGGAACTTTGTATGAAGTGGTCCCGGCCGGGGCACGGCGGAGCCACGTCCAAGCACGAATAACTTCATACAACATGTATACTAACAATGTTCGACCGTGTCCCATACGGGGCACGGCCCGTTGTAGCGGGAAACGGGCTTTATGGGATAATATTTTTTAATTTATTATTTCTTAATGTTAGAAAGGACTTGCTTGTTAAGTCGACCTTATCCGTAAATAGGCTGATGATGATGATGATGATGATCAGCTTTGAACTAAATATATGTCATCATAATAAACATCATACTACTACTCAACCCATAGATGACCCACTGATGAGTCTGGCCTCCTCCAATTACATAAAGGGCATTGCCAGACTGGCCAGACGGATTGGTTCAAGGTTTTAAATATCTAGTTTTCCTTCTCTTGCGGCTAGGTTATCGGCCTTATCATTTCCTGTTGTCGGCTCTTACGACACCTTCAGGTTGGAATGGAGTGGTGACACTGTGTAATCTAAATCTGTCACTACACGGATAACAAGCGGAAATTATGTTTCATTAATACAGTTTGCAAAATTACATAAAACCACCCTAATCCGAGGCTCCATCTATCTATAGTTAAAAACTTATCGGGACTTATCGCGCACAGAATTAATACCTGTTTTTTCTCGACGTTTCGACCATGTTACAATGGCCGTGGTCCCAATAAGTTTTTAATTATGTGTTCAAATTGCGAAAGTTTAAAAATCCATCTATCTACACCAAATTACATCAAAATCCATTGAACGACGTAGAACTATAGAGATAAAGAATCTCATGTATAATATTACTTTGGACTTAAAGCTCACCTAAGTTTCTATGCGTGTCGTCGCTGGAATCCGAATGGCTTTTGTTATCTGAGGGAATGCCGGATTCTCGGTCGGTCGGCTTTGCCGTGAGCGGCTGAGTCATCTCCGATAAGTTTTGAATGCTGCTCTCTAACGAGGAAACCTAGTTGACGGGTACATTTATTAATCAACGGTTCGTAAACAAGTTCGTACCTACTTGTATATCATCATCATTTCAGTCCGTAATAGAGGTAAATCCGCCTAGCTTTTGTTTTTTTTAAGTTACATGAATGCCTTTGACCCTAGGCTTGTGTGACTGAAAGCAACGCCAGGGTCTAAGATGGTGCAGGTAATTCATTTCCTTGCACCGGCACGCGTGACACACGCGACGAAACTTAGAAAAACTGTTTGGCACCAGACTTAGATGTGAGGGTGGTAGCTAGCCGGGCGGACCATTAGACCTACCAACAATGTTCCTTTAGTCGCCTCTTACGACACCTTCAGAATGGTACGGGTTGGTGACATTTTGTATTCAAAATCCGTCACCACACGGACCTGTAGATCTACTACTACAACAATTACTCAGCCTATAAATGACACAAAGCTAAGTTAGGCCTCCCCTGTCACATGGGGGGTAATTAGCCTACTGTGCCACGCTGGCCAAACGGGTTGGCACAGGGATTCATATCAAGTTTCCCTTTTGTCGGATCTTACGAAGCCCTTAGGATGGAATGGGGTGATGACGCTATGTATTCTAAAATCTAAATCAGTCACACAGATACCTGTTTATACATTAATACGTTAGGTACGTTAATGTTTCGTCAATCCCTTATTAGTAGTCTATTTCACTTTATTAGTTAGTACCTATATAAATGTGTATGTGTTTATGAAAGACATTACAAATATATTAATTTTTTGTTGTTGTTGGGAAACCTTCCTGGGCTGATCCCCAACACTTTACTTCCAGATCATCACACGATCAAATGCATAGTTTACGATTCTCTAAAGGACATATAGACAAACATTCATTTTTATATCTAAGAAGAAGAAGAAGATCAATTGTCTAGATATTTTTAAGTAAAGTAATAGCGATTCATCATCTCTCTTGAATTACACAGGTTTCAGTGTAATAAATTCAAATGACAGGAAAACTGTTCACCATAACCATTATATTTCTGATACGGGCTGTAAAACACCGACTCCTTTTGTTCCAACCTACAGTTAATGAATATTCATTCATTATAAGCCTACACCAGTCTAATACTGGAGACACAGGCATCCCTAAAGAGCGCTATAGCGCCCTGTCCTCAGGCACATCCAAACTGATGTGCTAATTATATGTCAATTAGATTTACATTGGGGTTACAACCGGGTATCAGCCTTAACAATGATAAGAGTCCCCTATAGGGCCGGATTTAGGGGGGGGGGGTGAAAGCGGGGCCAGAGCCACAATAGAGACTTCGGAAAAAAGAAATATTTCAAATTTCAACTAGTAAACCTAGTAAACATCTTTTCCTTTGATATTTTTTTTCGCTTTTACCTTTACCTACAGCCTAAAGTACTTTATACATACATGATTATTTGATTATTGTAATCTTAATTATCCGCTCACTTACTTGGTTTCACAATAAATTATTTATTGAAAAACTCGACTGAAAAAAATTGTTCATTTTATTTGGAAAATAATTTGGGGCAAGGGGGCCTCCACTCATTTGTTGCCCCGAGGCCTCTGGACCCCTATATCCGGCCCTGGGCCCCTAGGCTACAGAGGCCCCGCAAGTGTGTGTGCAAAAATCTTTAAAAGTACATTAACTAGCTGTAGCCTGTGCGCGTTGCTACGCCACTAACTAAAATCAATGATTAAATGCATAGTTTACGATTCTATAAATGCCATACAGACAAACATTATTTTATATATATATATATATAAGATATCTCCCAACACATTTGATACAGGGGCCGTTTAAGGCAAGCTACGCCACTGGTTACAATAATAAGTAAGTGAACATGAATATTTTTTTTAGTTTGAACATTGAACGTAAATGAGGCAGCTACAAATTAGAACATTACTACTTATTACTATTTTAGTATAGCAAATACATCGGACACGCAAAAAGGTCCAGTTGAGTGTGCTAACGAGTGAGTGTGTGTGTTGTCTAAAAATGTCAATGCCAAATTAGTTTAATGACCAGCCGCGGCATGTAAAGTTGAATATATTAAATTATTATGAGAAATCGGATATTTTAAATAATTCAATGTCTGCCTCACAAATATTTAAAGGCGATGTCTTTCATCGCTCATCAAGTACACAATAACATTTCACGAAACTAGTAACAATTGCTTTGTTGCTATTCAAATTATTACTTAACAAGGAAATGCTCTAATTTGTATGCGCCATAGCACATTTAAACACAGCTGTACATGTTCACAAGCGGACGCGATAGCGGGGATCGTCGCCACATTGAAAGCTTACGATTAGTAGACACATCAAGAATCGAAATCGCGTTGTCTACATTTAATCTATTTTATTGTTTGCCACTGTACAGTGCAATGACATGCTGATAGTGTTATATTATGCTTATTATGGAGCACATTGATTAGGCGGACCCTGGCAATAGCCGGGATTATCGCCAAGTAGAAGAAGATGTAGCACACTGATTGCATCTCTGATATCGTGTATCATTTTACCCAATTGCGTGGAATATAAAAAATCTGGTCGTAACTAAGATCTTAAAGACACTAAGGATTTATGTTTTCTAAATTCTAAATATCATACACAGGAATGAATAATTACGTTAATTAGATAACAAGTATTTTGTATAATCTACATCTTACAAATCTAATTAAACTTGGCTTTGTGAAAATATCGAAATTATTCGAAAGTTTTTTTTAAATGGTCATTGTTCAATTGACTTATTAATAAATAATAAATTTATATATGCTCTCGGAAAAACGTCTATATCGAATGTTTTAGAATACGGGCACTTGTCATCTTTGGGGGAAAACCTCAAATATAGCCTCATACTTCAAATTCCTATACATATCTACCACAATACAAGGCAATGAAAAATATGTGAGGCATCAATACTCAATATGGTAACAAAACACTCAGGTCGGCCAACATTACAGCGTACGGACTATAGTAAAGCGTGCGCCGACGACACCAAAAGCGCGGCAACTTTATTCTAAATTTATTTATTTTTAACAGTACCACAAAAAGTTGCAACTCTGGGTTTTAAAACAACACGATCAGAACCGTCAAAATATCATTAAGTACTGCAGCTGAGTATTCATTTTTAGAAATTTTTTTTTGCAAATTTATTGTAGGTACTGTAGAAGGCTAACAACTTGTATAAAGTCGATTATTGTTGTACTATTTGTATGGAACCTATCTAATTCAATACTACTGGGAACAATTAGTCACAAGCACTACACAAGTAAACATCAGTTGTACAAATAGCACTTTGCGACAAAAGCTGACAGCGTGTCTCGCGGGTTCGCTGCAATCGCTTCGTCGCTCGCTAATGTCGTCAATAAACGCAATACGATTGTGCTGGCGACATTCCAACAACATAATATTGATGCATAAAATATTTTCACTTACACATTCGGGTTCAGGATCGGGATCAATAGTAGACTGCTAACGTTGTTGCATTAATAAAATTATAATATAACTCAAACAAAATTAGTAATGAGAAATGTATAGTTTGTGAAAGAACATGGTTTTCATTTCTTGAAGTTATTAAAAAAGTAATAAATTTACGTGTTAGAAAGTGCCTAATAATAAAATAAAGTTCCATCCTTTTCAGAAAACTCTAGTTAATTACAGTTAAGAAATCTTCATATATGAATCGAAGAATTATTTGTCTCTTCACAATATGTATCTAATTCCAAAAAATGAAATTGTTCATGATTTTATCTGATCGAAACTAACCATATAAAATGCTGAAAGCCAAGATTAAACTTTGTGGTCAAATGCCAAGAGCAGTTTTTATTTATATCCATGATCACAGAATCCTAAGACATTGAATATTTGTTCTCAATTTCAAACTACTATTGACGCTACATTGGTAAAATATAAATAAAATGATAGATATTCTATATGATGATATTTCAATGTATGTATAAGGCACACACCTGGTTATCTGTGTCTCCAACACTTTGTTGATCAGCATCTTTAATGACTGAGTTCTCTTCCGAATCAGATGTTGAATTTTCCCGTGGGATGGATTTTTCTTTTTCCTTAGTGTCTATAACAAACAATTATAATTCTTTAAGTACTGTTTATCTTATATACAGCGTCACAAACCGTATGAATGATAGTATACACCATGAAACACATGTAAATATGGTATATTAATTTATAACAATACATAAACAGTTACTAGGTAAACAGTAGTTTATTTTACTAAATTAAATAGCACTGTTCTTTTATACAGTAGCTAATGATTGTAATGAAATATTATTTATACACATTTTAGGTGTAGATAAGCAGTTTCTGAATCTAGAAATGAACTAGTCACTTTGTCGATCAAATAACCAAGACACAGAAACATTTACAAGTTATCATGAAATAAAAAAACACAGTGAATAAGAAAGATTTTCTACAATAGACAAGACCTTAGTATTTTTTTTAAATTTTTAACATACCATCACCAGATCGTGTTTTCATATCCTCGACTGCCTGTGCTATCTTAAACTTGAAATCATGGAATATTTTCCAGGTTTCATTGCTGCCTTCTTTTCCTTCTGGCAAAACTTCTGATGTATTTTTCTTGCCAAGCCGATTCAAATAATCCTTCATGGGAGAGGATGTGACCTCTTTGGGAGGAGCTGGCTGGCTACTCTTGGCTTCTTCTTTAACTTCCACAGACTTAGCATCTTCAGTTTTTTCAGCTGGTTTCTCAGCACGCATTGATTTAAAATACTTGTCTATTATTGAAGGAGTTTTATCCCCACGCTTGGGACTAGGATTTTCACTCTGTATTGTGACAGGTGGGTCACTTTGTGGTGTGGGAGGATCATCTTCACAAGCTTGATAGAGTTCCTCTAGCTCTTCATTATTTGCATTGTATCTAAAGGACAACGAGGCGTTCGGGGATTTCCCTGAAAAAATTGGAATGTCATTTTTTTTGTGAACTCCAAATACTTGAAAAGATCTAGCAAGCGGGTCATTAATGCCAAAAAGAAACCTGTTTTTAGGATTAACGATTTGACGATATCTTGAGCCCAATAAACAATATAGGCGATATTTGTACAATCTGCGTGTTTGTTTTCGTCTTTGTTGTCAAAGTAACAATATGTTGCAACAATATGTACACTTAAAAACAGGCGGTATTTAACCAATTTCATTATAAATTACCAGTACATGCTGCTTGAAAGAAACTGGTTTTATTACATAAATATTTTCCACAAAATACGGACAACTTCATCAAATATTTTTTCGTAAAATAAACTCGATACATACCTACTCCAGAAACCTCCATTTTTAGTAAGAATCTCTATATTTATGGCCAAACAGCCATAATTTAGATTACAGTGCACCAAATAAAGTTCTTTTAAGATCGAGTTTAAATATTTTAATAATGTTTATTTCGTTTTAAATTTAACACACCTACAACTCGCAACAACAAAATACGAATTTGTCCTGTCAGCTGTCAGGCTCAGACTGATAAAGGTGTCAATGTCAAGGTGACAATAACAACCTGATGTTGCTAATGGCAAAATTATTTTAGGGTTTTATTAATTTTTACGTATGTGTGTACATTTATATTTACAACGTGACATTGGCGCACTTATGTTGTTTTCCTGGTTGTTGTATGATGGCAAGCCATTAATCAAATAGTAACTTTAAGTGCAGGTTTAGTTATAAGGTTTACATAAATGTATGTGCAAGGTAATGTGTTAACGTTTCTGAAAACGGAACAAACCCATCACTGTCATGTAACTACTAAACAAATTATCCAGCAACTGAGAAATTGACTGTTAACTGAATGCTTTACATACTTTAAAACGCGATACATTATACTCATAGCCAAATGCATACATCATAGCTAAATGATATTTGTCAAATTTTATAAATGTTGCTCCTGCTTCTGTCGTTCGTGAGTGTTTTTAGGGATCCTTAATTTCTATTATTTTTTGCAAATTGCAAAATTATCAATCCATTAACGATTTATTTGATCCCAACTCGTTTTTGCTAGATAAAATCGACATACCGCATACCGTGTTCTTAATCTTCTGTGTAGTATTTGTCTACCACTAGATTATTGGGTAAAAACGTAAAAAACACGGTTACCCTTGGAGGACGTCTTCAATACTCGGCGTATTGCAAAATAGAACGCGAGCAACACGGAACTCACGGAATTCACCTTCGCTCTAGAGTCTGCCAGCATCGGCAGCAAATGGTGCACTTGGATCGCACGGCGGTCAGCAACGTACACATATATAAAGTTCAACACACAAATAGTAGGGTGTTATCATACCGAGCGATCGGTCGACGTTTATCGATGATACAGTTGATCGACGGATACCGGTCGACAAACCAATCGATCGATACACGGCCGATGGCGTCGGTCGACGACAATGGGGAGCTCAAGCAGCTCGATCGACGTTGATTAATCCATTCTACCATCGATCGATCGACAATCTACCGATTGGTCTGGTAGAAACTATCGATCGACGTCGACTAATTCATTCTCCACTTGATCGATGACCCGTACGCTTATTACCCCTGTGATGAGAGGAGGCCCGACTCAGCAGTGGGTCATTTATGGGCTGAATAGTAGTAGTTTATTGGCTTATTTTTCATTTGTACAATTATTATTTTACCCGCTTTAGTGAAATACGGAACTTCTCACGGAACATGATGCAATTTTTTTATGGTAATTGTAATTTTTGATGGCGGAATTCAAGTTGTTTTTTTTGTTTGGCAACTTATCTGCTATATGTTGAACGCATGATTGACAGAACTGTCAGTCACGGCTTTAACGTCATTATTGTCAAACACAACATTGCAACATTCGCGACTGTTCTTTCTTTTGTGCTGTTTTGGTTTTTGCGTTATAAAATTACATGAAAAATAATGGAAATGACATGCATGTTCGATCATAAAATGAATTAAACTAGTGAGAAACATGAGGTGTCTATTATCGATATTGTTCTTGTTTGGCTCCTATGGGCTGGAGTCTGTTGTGGACCAAGACCCTAAGGTTGGTGCGAGCCAATGATTGTTGATTGGTTGTAAAATGTTTAATAATTATATTTTCAAGGTAAAGTAATGTATATGTATGAAGCATTAATAATATTTGTAGGAAATTGCGGAACTTTCGCGGGCTTTAGATGACCGGCCGCTACTGTTTGCCACGTTAGGGGGCGGCATGGTAGCGGTGGAGCCGCTAGCAGGCAATATTATATGGAAACTAAAAGATGGTAAGTAATACGTTATTGTTCATAATAGTTAGTCTTGAGTCTGTAATTCAACATGTCAACAATATCTCCATGTATTTTTTGAGTTGTATAATTGTAATAACTTCAACAACTTAACAAGCTATGCATTACTTATAAAATATTCAGTAGACAGGTAGGTCTATGTATAAGTCTGGTTGTTAACTCTACCAACAATACCCAATGGTGGTCAGTTTCTTGTGAAAACATCAAGTACAAATATATCTTCAATGATGTGCACACTATACACCCATAAATTTTGTCATAGATGGGCTGTATCACTTTTATAGTAATATATTGTTTTATAAAACTGACTGTAGTTTAATGCTATTCACAATTAATTTGCAACTAACCCTTTGGTGGTACAGTTTTAATCAACTTTCACTTGATTAGTCATCATAAAGTTTATCAGTAGAAAAGTTTATGTAATTAGTTAATTAGTATAACTTTCTTAAAATAGAATACAAATAATAACATTACACACAAATATACTTAAATTAATAAAAAATCTCCTGCTCCTTTTGCCAATTTCATTAGGGTTGGCACTGGTCTCTTGAAATTATAAATACTAGTACTAAATGTATATTTTAAAGCTTTAGGAATATTTACTCTATAAAGGTATTCCTTAAACATATAAGCAATATAAGTGTTATAAGTATACCAACATATATATTTGGCTGTCAAAAATCCCAACTAATCAGATAATAAGATTTAGATTGTTTTAGCCATGCCAAATCAGTACTAACTTCCTTTCTAGAAGCTACATGATTACTTATGATTATAGTATTTTATCTATACACATTTGTAATTTTATCAATTGCTAAACTCATCACTTATGTATTTTTAAAACGTAAATAGGTCACACAAGAAGTAAATGGATGCTCCGTAAATCCAATATACTTATTTGTAAACAGCCCCTGTGATACAGGTTTACCTAGAGCAGATTTAATTCAAATTCAAATCATTTATTTTGTGTGGGTCACGATGGACACTTACAAATAGTCAACACATTGTCATATTATACAATAAAAAAAATCGACCGTCTACCACCAGTTCGGAACGCGACCACTGCTGAGAAGAACTGGCAAGAAACTAAGAGGGCTTGTCATTTTTTTTTTTTCATTGGACTAGTAACATAAATAAAGAACATAAAAAATACACTGACACTGAACAGCCTAGTCCCAAGCAGCTGGGTCGTTTAAATAATCAGCAAAAATATTTCTCAGAAACAAAATTAAATGTGATAGAAAGAAAAAAACAAAATGTTTATTTGACACAATAAAAAACAAAAGAGAATAAAACAGAAGGTGCCAACAAAATTAACCGTTTATGTGTCTAAATGGCTGCATCTCAGCATAATACTAAGTTTCCTGTAGAGCTGATTTTCGGCTACAGCCAGAGTGATACAAAAATGTGTACTATATTTGATTGTTTGAAAACATTAATGAATATATTATTTAAGTAGATGTAGTTTATCCGAGTCAGTGTTTCCCAATGTGGGGCCCACATCCCATAGGGCGGCAATTTTATAGTTAAGGGTGGCAATTTAAAACTTATCATTTATATTACTTATGGGAAAAAAAAATTTGAAGGTTAAAGTTATGTATGTATAAAAACTTTAGAAATGTTTAGGTGGGGAATGGCCTAAGCAAGGTTGGGAAACACTGATCTATATGAAACTTTCAATATTTTTAATTAGCTGTTGATGATTGTCCTTTATAATTTCGCCTTCGACATTCAAGAGACAGATGATGTGGAACACAATCAAACTGCAGCTCAAACAACATCTGCATCTGCTGGATGGATGGCCATCATTCGTAATATATGACTAGCTCAATGCTTCAGAGGACACTCGGACCTATTTCAGTTCTTGCTTGAGAGAATAGTGACAACTGGTCTAATGAAATTATTACCGACTACCGCAATTGGCAAACACATCGTGTAAATACTTGTAGTTACGTAGATGTGTCTTACGCCTCTTTTTAAATAGCATTTTTGCATCATACAGATATTTCACAACAATCTGGCTATGTTACTTTAGACAAAAGTCATTTGTTAAACAGTAAAAATTAAGATAGCTTGAATGTCTCATTCTGAAATAAGAGTGTCGATAATATCGACAAATGATTACTTATGTAACAAAACATAAAATTACACAATTACAATTAAGCATACTTTGTAATGAAATGTATTAAAATGCTTTAGTTTACATTAATAGGTCGTTCAGATGATAAAAATGTTTATCGCCATGTGCGCGCCAGACCTGGTATCCATTACAACTGTTATCAGAGGCATATCGAATCGGACATCGCTATCATGACTGTGACTTTCGATGTTAAGGGTTGGTCCAAGCGGATTTTACTACTATATAAGTTTTCACGTTATAGTATAGGATCCCGCTATACAACGACCTTCACCGAGATGTTTAACGTTTGAACGTGTTTTATATTTAATACTAGCTGACCTGGCAAACATCGTACCGCCTCAGAACCAATAAATAAAAGACCTGAATGATAGTTCCAGAATGTTACAACTTTACTAAAATGTATGCAAACATAGCTGTAACAAAAATAATGCGTATTTAAAAAAAACACCTTTTAAACCTTCCCTGGACTTACACGAATAATTCAAGACCAAAATTTGCCAAATCGGTCCAGCCGTTCTCTAGTTTTAGCGAGACTAACGAACAGCAAATCATTTTTATTTATATAGATGTAAATAAATGCATAGCTTAAGCGTTGCAAAAAAAAAGGAATTTTAACATTTCACCGGTTTGTTTATTAAACAAATTCTATACCAATCGAAAGTATGAAGCTCATAGAATATGCAAATGTTAGGTTGCCTATTCTTTTCCGATCACAATTCTCGGGTAGCCAGGTACAGGTAAATCGATACTAGCATTTTGCATCGGTCATTTTGTCACGTTTGCATATTCTATGGGCTTCATACTTTCGATTGGTATAGAATTTGTCTAATAAACAAACTGCTGAAATGTTATTTTTTTTCTATTATTAACTATACCCTGTACAAGATAGCATGATCGATTTGACAGATGTCAATTTTTCTGATCGACATAAAGGTATGATTCCGAACTACATCGCGGTAATGGGGACCAGTAGTGCCGCGGTAGCACTTCTGCGTGCAGCGTACTTCGGAATCATACCTTTACTTTGAAATGACGAACAGTGATGGGAAACAGATAATATCTAGTAGTCCAAAAAATAACGTTTTAAAATACTTGTAACTGTGACAAGATGGTGTGGGTGTATTATGTGTGAAATTCTTTATCACTTTTTCTTCACTTTATAAGACAATAATAGAATAAAACACATTTTCATTTTGAAATAAAATTCGTTGGCTTTCGCACATTGAAATTTAACACCTTTACAATTATTATTTTCTTTTCTTTTTTGTTTACTTTCATGGTCTGAACCACCTAATTAAATTTGCCGAGAGGTCCACAAATAACCCTGTAATATTAAATAGGAACTTATTATGAATATTGACCCACCATCGCTTATCTACCCAATGTTTTATATGTCAAGTGCAATAAAGAATTTCACACATAATACACCCACGCCAACTTGTCACTGTTACAAGTATTTTAAAACGTTATTTTTTGGTCTACTAGATATTATCTGTTTCCCATCACTAGACCATCTGTCAAATCGATCACGCTATCTTGAACAGGGTGGTATTTTATCACTCAATGAAGGGTGGTATTTTATCAATCAGTGATCATCAACATCATCAGCCCACATTAGTCCACTGCTGGACATAGGTCTCCCCTAATGAGCGCCATAGCGTCTTGTCTTGCCTGTCTTCAGCTTGACGCATCCAGCTGCTGCCCGCAACCGTTAATCAGTGATATACAACCCTAATTGATACCACCTTGTTTTATGCTCCATTTTGGGCATATTTTTTATCATATCTATTCAATGTAATGTAATCGCTCGTATGGATTTATCAAGAGAATAATGTTGTTATTTGTGGTGTTTTTACGTGAATTACGCAGACAATTTGTAACACAATGCCTGACCTTCTGTAGGCTATTGTAATCGTACAGCTGGGTATATTAGAATTTTCTGTGAATCAGTATTTAAAAAATAAAACCGAACCGGTGGTAGTTTCAGCATGAATGTGGATGGACGTAAGGGTTGTGGAAGATCAAGAGAGATGGATGGGATGGATTGTAAACATGAGAAATTGTGTATGAAAGGTGTGACTGTAGATATGACGACTGATAGGTGTGTATGGAGACTACCACCTAGCGTGGGACAGGGATCGTAAGATGATGATGATGATGATAACTGTAAATATGACGATTTATAAGAGTTTTCTGATAAAACCTACGTAAATAAAGTTAATTTTGAGTTTTGAGTTTGAAAATATCTATGGCATTCAAGGCCATAGCTATTTTTTACATACTGCTCCGCCCATAGATGACCACTGTTGAGTCGGACCTCCTCTAGTTACATGGAGGGTATTTGGCCTACTTTGCCACGCTGGCCAGACGAGTTGGTACAGGGTTTCGTATCAAGTTTTCCTTCCCTTGCGCTTAGGTTATCGGCCTTGCCATTTCTTTCTATCGACTCTTACGACACATTTAGAATGGAATGGGGTGGTGTCACTTTGTATTCTAAGTCCTACGCCGTGTGTGTCACCATTCAAAGCCTTGACTACTATGCGTTGATCTAAGTTTTCAATCGTAACTAGCAGTTCACCTAGCCCCAAGAGAAGGAAAACTTGATATAAACCCTGTGCCAGCGTGGCACAGTAGGCTAATTTCCCTCCATGAATTTGGAAGAGGCCCGACCCAGTAGTGGGTCATTTATGGGCTGTAACGACGACTAAATGTACAATACTTTCCTTAAAATGTTTGGATAATATAGTTAGACATACTAAGACATGATTGGGTTTAAGGCAATATCCTTTTAAACAGAGACTACTAAAATATGCGGCTGTACGGCCACACATAAAATCTATACTAATGTAGCGACCACATGCTACATACTTTACACAGTTTACCCGAAAAATCTGAACTAATTGCATCAAGAAATATCGCCTACAAATGCGACAATCACGAAAAAGTCCTACACCGCGATAGCGAAATTTCAAGAGCAATTCGTAAGGTTAAGATATCCCCGACTACAACTATCGGGGGAATAGGCGCTGCGACCCCTAGCCAGACATCACACCTCGTCTGGCTGGATGATCATCCCTTTGCGCCTAAACTAATATATAAAGCTGCAGAGTTTGTTTTAACGCGCTAATCTCAGGAACTACTTTACCGATTTCAAAAATTCTTTCAGTGTTTAATAGTCCATTTATCGAGGAAGGTTATAGGCTATATTTTATTTTCAAAGGAATTAGGGATCCGTATGAAAATTGCTATTTTGTAACCCAAGGTGTAAAATCGGAAACCTATTTATGCGTGCGCTGCAAAAACTATTGACAATAGAACAAAATGAAGTACTACGAGTTTGTAGGTCTTATTAAAATCTACAAAAAAGTCCGCGAGAGCACTTTTATATTCATAAAAAAAATGCATAGAGATAAGCACGGGTTCGAAGTCCACGCGAGCGAAGCCGCGCCCAAAAGCTAGTATTTCAATATGTCGTCTGAAATTGCTAGAAATGTTGCGTAATTAGTCATTGTGCTGAAGAAAACATATTGCCCGTGCCGTGCGACGAGAATTTAAACCAACTACGATATTATATACGTCATATTTTGTCGTTGTAGAGCCTGTAGTAAAAGTACCAAACCAGCAGGCGGATCTGATGCCACAATTCCTGCCGGACCCTCGTCATGGGTTCCTCTACATGTACGGTCCCAGAGGCGACCAACAAATGCTCAAGAAACTCCCCTTTACTATACCGGAGCTGGTTGCGAACGCACCGTGTCGCTCTACTGATGGTATCCTGTACACGGGGAAGAAGAGCGATACGTGGTTTATGTTGGATCCTTTAACGGGGTCCAGGGAGCATGTCTCAGGTTAGTGCTTTTTTCTTAAGCCATGTGTATTTTAATTTTTCTTCGACCAGTTTATCATCCATCACTCAGCCCATAAATAACTCACTACTACAGTTTATCATCCATTACTCACCGAGTCGGGCCTCCTCTCGCATTATATGGAAACAAAACGCTTGCACCCCGCAATACAACGCAAACACCGCGATACAGGTTATACCTATAACCTGTATCGCGGGAGCAGTTTCATCATCATCATTTCAGCCAAAAGACGTCCACTGCTGGACATAGGCCTCCCCCAAGGATTTCCACAAAGGCAGGTCCTGGGCCGCCCGCATCCACTGCTTTCCGGCGACCTTAACCAGGTCGTCGGTCCACCGTGTGGGAGGCCTACCAGCACTGCGCCTTCCGGAACGCGGTCGCCACTCGAGGTCTTTTCTGCCCCATCGGGCGTCGGTCCTGCGAGCTCTGTGCCCTGCCCACTGCCACTTAAGTTTGGCAATCAGGTGGGCTATGTCGCTTACGCTGGTTTTCCTGCGTATCTCCTCATTTCTGACTCGATCTCGCAGGGAAACTCCGAGCATAGCCCTCTCCATTGCCCTTTGGACAATGGAGGGCAGTTTACAAACTTGTAATTCACGAATACGAATGACACCCAGACTCAGAGCAAGTGCCTCTGGTTTAGACAAAGACACTTGCCCTACCCCATAATCGAACCCATTGATCCAAAGGCGACACATCTAACCCCTAGTTCAACGAGGCAGTCATTAACTTCATGTGCCACGCTGGTGGGACGAGTTGGCACAGGGTTTCATTTCATGTTTTCCATCTCTTGCTGCTAGGTTTTCGGCCCTGTAATTTCCTTTTGTCGGCCGCTACGACACCTTCAGAATGGCATGGGTTGGTGACATCAAGTATTCTAAACCCGTCACCACACGGCCGTTAGCGTACACTCCGTTAAGCGTTTAGAAGATTGATTATGACATATTATGCTTGAACCATCGATAATAGGGGAGGAGATATCGATAGGGTGGTTGCAATTCGAAGTTAGGTCACGGCTGTCGGGTCAACATAAATCATCATAATTTATGTGAACTGATCCATCAAAATTAGCTTATCGTAGCGTATCGAAATCAATGTTCGGTGTTGCTAATATTTGGAAGACAGTGTGAATTCATTTAATATGTATGTACGAGCATTTATCCTGGTGACTCGAATAAAAATAACATTACGGTGCAATTTCTTGTCAATTTGTTGGTATTTCCTATAGTGCGGTAACTAAAAGCGAGTTTATAAGCCCGTTGTTTATAAATTTGCTAAAATACACTGCTATAATGGTTTTATTGCTTGTCATTACACAAGCACAAGTACCGCCTTATCAGCTCATTTATGGGTTGCCATCGTAATTAGCATCACTATTTATTGCTAGAATGTTTTCCAGGCTTCGACAAGTCAAAAATATTTAAAGCCTCCGATGAAAATACGTGCTCCCCCGATAAGAATAGGGGTATTTACGTTGCGAGAACAGAGTACAACATTCTGATGCACGATTCCAAGAACGTCAATCATAAGTGGAACGTCACATTCTTTGATTATACGTCACATGCCATGGGCAAAGAGATGATCAATGATTACGGTAAGCTACAATAGTATTGATAATTTTTTTCTCGAGAATGTTTTATTATTATTGGGTACTTGATTCCTTGAGGTTTTCTTCTATTTGACCTTTTCTATTAATTTTATTTCCTGAAAAAATCCTGATTATCCCTTCATTCCCCGATCAATAATATGAGTTTGATAAATTCAACGATCAAGTTTGTGTCATTTCGTACCGGATTTGCTAATTATTTGAAAATTTTGCTTTATTTTTACGAGTGCTACAATTAATATGTCTATGATTACAGATTATCAATCACATCTTATCTATATTTATGTGAAGGCCAATATTACTAATATATGTTGTATTGTATATCATAAACAAAATATCTTTTTTTAAATCAGGTATAATCCACTTCACATCAACGTCAAATGGGCGAGTGATGTCCTTCGACCGAAAGACAGGGGATCTTGTCTGGTCGCATAACTTCGAGACGCCAGTAGTGGCTGCATACCTCTTAGACAGAGACGGCCTTATATCTGTGCCCTTCAACTCCATTGGGGATGATACTTTGGATCATATTATGGAAGATGCAACCACGTTGAGCAACGGACAGGGGATAAAGAACTCTAATATGGAGCTGTAGTGAGTATGAAATAGACTATTTTTCATATTGTAGGCAAAGTTTTATATTTGGCAAAGGTCTGACGGCTGATGTCGAAGTGTTTAGCCGTATGCTGTTAATATTGGGCCGTATGCTAACTTACGTTTATTTTATAGAAAAACAAAAACTGCACATAAACCATCTTCGTCATCAATGTATATAGTCAATGAATAATAAATAGAATCACTGTTTAAAAATCAACCAAACTTGTAATTCGTAAAAGACAGAATGACGCCAAAAACAAAAGAAGGCACAGAAGCGTAGGCCGTGGAATTCCATTTTTAAATTTGTTATCGGCCGGCATTATACGTACTCTCCTACTACCCAGCCCAAACATGGCCCACTGCTGAGTCGGGCCTCCTCCAGTTACATGGAGGGTAATTACCTTACTGTGCCTCGCTTGCCCTACGCAACCCATTGTTTTGTATCAAGGTTTCCGTCTCTTGCCTCTAGGTTGACGGCCTTGTCATCTCCTTTTGTCGGCTATTACGACGCCCTCAGAATGAATGGGGGTGGTGAATTTGGTGAAAAGCCTAGCCTAAGTTACTCCTTATTACATTGCCCACTAAAACAGCAGACAGACAAAAAAAAATGAAAAATATTTTGGTATATGCACCTAGGTTTGCCAACTATACTGTTTTTCACTAAATTATACATTTTACTGTTGAACAAAAATAAAGTATACAAAATACTGTTTTCAGCACCAAAATGCTTAGACGCTCTCACATTTTTTCAGTAATAAATGCTAAGTGGCGGGAGGGTAGAAATAGAGCAGCTCCTCATTTATTTTAATTTCAGATTTATGAGTGGCGAGGCAAATAAAGTTTTTAAAAAATATTATAAATTAGTAAGTTGTGCGAGAAGCTTTAAAATATGTATTTAAATCAATAAATAAGTAACATACTGTTCATTTTTCTAAAATACTGTTTAATATTCTGCATACAGCTGAATATACTTTATTTCTTGTAAAAAAAGTAGGCAACCCTATATGCACCGTGTATACATCCGCACTTTAATATTACGAACAGACACTCCATTTTTTTTTATTTCTATAGATATAAGTAGATATTTAAACATAATGGCGCCGACACAATGCGGGGTACAGTTACATCGTGAAAAACGATTCAGTATCGCCGCCGCAGGGCATTGACACCTGTAAAGCAAATAGAGTAATGGATTAGAAATTATCATAGACACGTGAAGGCTCGACACAAGTGTCCTTAAGACTTGACCTTGAACTCGAACTTGTCAGAACGATGTCAGGAAGACTAAATAGGTTGTAACGACCACATCTAAGCTTCTGTTGATATTGCTAGGGTTTGCTCGCATGGATACGCTTGGATTTATCGGCGACCGGAGTAAGGTCTGGTAATACACAATTTCACCAACCCTTTCCATCCTGAGGGTGTCGTAGGAGTTTACTAAGGGAAGGAAAGACGCTGGCAAACTAGCCTCAACTATCACGTAGAGGTTGAGATTGGTATAGGGTTTGTATCAACAAACCCTGTACCAATCTCGGCTTTGGCCAGTATGCCACAGTAGACGAATTTCCCTCCGTGCAATTGGAGGAGGCCTCTTTTTTTTAATACGAATCCTAGTAGTAGTATGCTTTGTAGTAAACGTATTCGTTTGACTTTTGATGATATATTTATCGGTAATACTATCGATTATTGCTATACGGTTTTCGTTTATAAACTTTTTGTATATATTTTTTCTATACTCTTTTAGTAAACGAGTGTTCATAACTTTCAGCCCTACGTTATATGTCGGCGAACACAACCACGGCCTATACGCGTTGTCGTCTCTCGTGGACAAAAACACTATAACTATATCCACAGGGTACGCTCAACCATTACTCCTAGAAGGACCTACCACAGACGAAGCAAATACCGACAAACCACGGTACGAACCGTTCAGAAACGTTCACTATAAACTGAAAGATTTGAATCTACACGTGTCGGCGCCATATTTGCTGCTCGGCCATTACAAAGTTCCCGAACTGATCACGTCGTGGATGCCGCAGCTTCCAAATTTGAATTTGCTGAATGGTCGAGAACAACAGAGTAATGGTATTAAGTTGATAAACGGCCAGATACGTCCCGATGGTCAGAATGACTTGGAGAATGAAACCAATTTGAAGAGTAATTCAATATCGGTGTCAGTGCAGACTGAAGATTTGTTCGAGGGCATGAGCTTTAGGCCAGATTTGTGGTACAAACGAGCGTACATTTGGTTTCATCAGCAAGAGAATCAAGTGTTGAAGGTGGCACTTATCATACTCATCGGTTTGGTGATCACCCTGTTTTGGTATCTGCGTTATCAGGTAAGACTTGTTGGTATCACAATTAATCCATCAACTCAGCCCATACAATATCTACTACTATACCAGAATGGAACACATGGAGGGAACGTGACTTATATTAGGCGCGCGAGCTCCGAGGCAGCAGGTGGAAA
The DNA here is from genome assembly GCA_905475355.2 of Clostera curtula. Classification (NCBI taxonomy): domain Eukaryota; kingdom Metazoa; phylum Arthropoda; class Insecta; order Lepidoptera; family Notodontidae; genus Clostera; species Clostera curtula. The sequence continues at coordinate 12,683,334 of FR997806.1, read as the reverse complement.
CATGGGGCGATCGCATTTACCCATTACTAGTCGCGCCTTGGAACACGATAGACTACGTTACAGAGTCCTGACTTTTTGCGATCGGCCCTAACACATAAAATTCTTCTAAATACTGAATTGCGAATTTAAAAAAGTAATTTAATTCATTTATTCAGTTCATTATAATTAAATTTAGTTCAGGCATACGACTATCCTCGTAAAATTAGTTCATAATTAATTAAATGCGCACATGCGGCAGCAAAGCAGTACGTGCGATAATGTTCCGAGTAAATCACAATACTAACTCATTCCTTAAAATTCGCCGGAGCTCGCGTGCGGTCTATAATGTGCCATGCTTTTTTTATTTCACTGGGGAAATACTTGATGCCATCGCCCCTCGGGGTTGTGGTTGGCGGTTATGTGTGGCTTTGGAACATGCGTTGCGACCCGGTCACCCACTAAAACTCCACCGGTATACCCACATATTATGTCTCGTTAGGGACACCACAGGCTCGCGACAACGCGGTCTACGATTGCCGACGGGTGCTAAATCGAAAACACCATTGCTCTATGTTCATAATAATTCAATCTTCGACTAGTCTCAAAATATATTTTTGTGCGTAAATTAACGATTTGTTGATATGGATTTTATTGCTTACTGGTTAGACGGGTTCCTATTCAATGTGATTGAGGAAAATTGGCCTACGGCGCGAAGTATGTCTGCATATTTTACCTTTAGTACTACAACAATGGCGAAGGATGTATCATCATCATCATCATCAGCCCACATTAGTCCACTGCTGGACATAGGCCTCCCCTAAAGAGCGCCATAGCGCCCTGTCTTCAGCTTGACGCATCCAGCTGCTGCCCGCAACCTTTCGCAGATCGTCGCTCCATCTAGCAGAGGGCCGTCCCACACTACGCTTGCCGATTCGCGGTCTCCACTCAAGAAGGATGTATGTTGATGAGGAATTGTGTATGAAAGGTGTGAATGTAGATATGACGACTTAAAGGTGTGTATGGAGACTACCACCTAGCGTGGGTCGTAAGATGATATTGGTAATTAAAATATAACGATTTATAAGAGTTTTGTGATAAAACGTAAATAATGTTCCTTTTGACTTTGAGTTCTCTATCTCATTAGCTTAGCGGTTAGCCCATAAATTACCCATTGCTCAGTAGTTTTTTCCCCCCTTACCCGGAGGGAAAATCAACTTATTTTGCTACGCTGGCCCGCAGGCTAATCGCATTTTAATTACTAGAAATCAATCATAGAGTGTTCTTTCAACGTGAACCTTATCGCAATCGCATATAAATTTTAAGTTTCATAATGTTCGAACATTTAACCTACCTACGGATTTAGAATGCAAGTAAAATTTTATACTGTTTAACGGATTTATCGCGTGTCTATTACATAATTTAATTCGCGACGTTTCAAATGCTTTGCAGCAGTCGTGGTCACGGGAGAGACACGCACATTACATGTATAAGTGTGGGTGCGGGCACTTATACAAACACACTTATTATACAGAAAATATGGTGCAACCATTCTCATTTCACACCAACTCAAACATAATGTACACTATGTTTTTTATCGTGGTGTCTTGGTGTATTTTTAACCCCCGACGCAAAAAGAGGGGTGTTATAAGTTTCACGTGTCTGTCTGTCTGTGTGTCTGTCTGTCTGTCTGTCGGTCTGTCTGTCTGTCTGGCTGTCTGTCTGTGGCACCGTAGCTCGCGAACGGATGAAGCGATTTCAATAAAGTTTTTTTTGTATGAAAGGTGAGTTACGGGCGACTGTTCTTAGACATGTTTGATGAAAATCGGGTGAGCCGTTTAAAAGTTATGAGGGGTGAAAGTGGGGAAGAATAACCGAATGTCTGCAAATATAATCGAGTGGGGTCTCAAATGAAAGCGCATCACGTGCAATTTAACAAAATCTACATTCTAATAAGTATGTACCTATAAAAAGTATAAAATAAAAATTAAATTAAAAATTTAAATAAACCCCCGACACAATAACCTTTAAAAAGTAAAAAATAAAAATAAATACTTCGCGTTGGGGGACCAGGGGTCAGGTAATAAATAAGTGGGAGTGGTCCCCCAACGCGAAGTATTTATTGTGTCGGTGGTTTATTTAAATTTTTAATTTAATTTTTATTGTTCCATTTATCGTCGCTGTGGGTTAAATCTTAGTCTCACGCTCCGCACTAACCTTCCCGGACTGGTGTGCATAGTCCGTTATGGATTTTACCCCAAAAAAGGGTACCCTCCCTCATATTGGGGACCTATCTCAGTAAAATTGTTGGGGATGGGAAAATAATTATTATATATTTCCGTCGAAGGTCTTGTTAAGTACACAATCCTTGAAGACGTTTTCACAGGTGTGTTTGCCACATTCATCTGTTCTTAATTAATATATTATTAATAATTGAAGTGCGATAACGAGCCTGTCATTCAATCACTATGCCTCTTTGTCTGCTTATTTAATTGCCTTTTGTATCATGAGTTTCCGTGTTCGATTTTAGAGGACGAATAGTGACTTTTTCTAACCTATTAATATTGGGTGAGTGAGTGAGTCATTGTTAGGGAATCCCGCTTATTTGTCATTTATTGGAAAGTTCGTTCGCGTTAAGAATGCAGGCAGTCACCAGTGCAACTGCAGGGTAAAAGACAGGACGGTGGTACCGTTGCGTTCGAAAGTACGCCTTCAACTGGTCACTGTGAACTGTGAGTTAACTTTCTAGTCAGTTACGATTTGATTGGTTAGCGGCGTGACTTAGCTCGGGGATAATAAATACTCAGTGTTTTTTTACGAGAACGAACTATAGTACATGGGTTTTGTTTAAAAAGTATTGCGGTGCAGGCGGTAGTTGACGTCTAGTCACAAATATTAAATTTTTCCAATTAATATTTTATTTAAATACAGTTATACAGTATAAAACAGTACATTATTGAAGTACAGTGTAAAACGGGTAAAGTAGTACATAGTACCTTTTTGTTAGTATGGTAGCTTAGAACACCTTTAAAAAAAATGAGGGGGGAACGTTTCCAAAATCGACTACTGCGCGGGATACCGACTCGGGCCTCCTCCAATTTTATTAAGGGAAATTAACCAACTGTGCTACGCTGGCAAGACGGGTTGGCACAGAGTATGTATAAAGATTTCTTTGCGGCCAGGTGATCTGCCATTTGCTTTTCTTTAGTTGTCTCCTATATGGATAATGATGGTATGCTTTGGTGGCATTTTGTATTCTAAATCTGTGACCACACAGAAAGTACTATACTAATTATTATACCTATTTTAAAAGGAGACCGTTGATAATTATTCCACAGAGAATATAATTTAGATGATGATGACTTAGGTTTTCACGATCTTTGCACATTGCAGGAAATGATTGTAAAGTGTCTGAAACGTTGGGCATTCAATAAAATAACTCGCCAAGAAATCATTTCCTGTAAAGAAATCTTACGTCTATACCCTGTTCAAGATAACGTGATCGATTTGACAGATGGGCTAGTGATGGGAAACCGAAAATATCTAGTAGTCCAAAAAGTAACGTTTTATAATACCTACTTGTAACAGTGACAAGTTGGCGTGGGTGTATTATGTGTGAAATTCTTTTGGACTACTAGATATTGTCTGTTTCCCACCACTGTTCGTCATTGCAAAGTAAAGGTATGATTCCGAAGTACGCTGCACGCAGAAGTGCTACCGCGGCACTACTGGTCCCCATTACCGCGACGTAGTTCGGAATCATACCTTTATGTCGATCAGAAAAATTGACATCTGTCAAATCGATCATCCTAACTTGTACAGGGTACAACAGATGAAATTATATTTCACTTAAGTTTTTTGAGATATGTTGATTTTCATTTGTAGTTCAAGTTAATTGGAGTGCAGTTACTACTAACCACATTTGTCTTTATAAACATGTTTCATTGTCCAATATCTTAGCGACTACTGTATTGTAACAGATGCTTGACGTAATGTTTGTTTTAACGTTAATGGAGTAAACACTCGAGTGAGAATGCTAATTTCCGTTGTTTGTGTGTTCAGCTGGGTTGTAATTGGTATGTGGGGGAGTGGAACATGGGGGTGTCGTGATAACGTTATGCTGGTTGATTTGTTTATGAGCTGACAATTAGCCCCAATCTTGCTGATTCAAAATTGTCAAAATCGATAATCTGTGTGTTGATTGACGATTTTGACAGTTTTGGTAACTGACGTAATAAATAACACAGGTTTTTGGCACAAGCGCTTGGCATTATCTTTTGAATTTAGCAGAATAATGCTTGGAATTGCATCGTGTCCGATAGGCCCTTAAAACTCGAACACTAATTACACTAGGTATGACAGAATTCATTTAAAAAATCCGTGTATGGGAAAATATTCTGCGAGGGGACGCAGTACATGATAGATATTTTCACCACCCCGTTCCATCCCGGGGGTGACTCAGGGTGGACTCAGCCGTGGGTCATTTATGGGCTGAGTAGTAGTTGTAGTATGTATTTTAAAAATATAATGGGTTTTTTAGTGTTTCTTATTTCGTCTTCTTTATGTTTTTTAACCCCCGATGCAAAACGAGGAGTGTTATAAGTTTGACGTGTCTGTCTGTCTGTCTGTGGCGCCGTAGCTCGCGAACGGATGAAGCGATTTCAATACAGTTTTTTTTGTATGACAGGTGAGTTACGGGCGAGTGTTCTTAGACATGTTTGATGAAAATCGGTTGAGTCGTTTAAAAGTTATGGGGGGGAAAGTGGGGAAGAATAACCGAAAGTCTGAAAATATAATCGAGTGGGGTCTGAAATGAAAGCGCATCACGTGCACATTACAAACATCATAATAAGCCTGTACCTATAAAAAGCAAAAAATAAAACCAGGGGACCAGGGGTCAGGTAATAAATAAATAGGAGCGGTCCCCCAACGCGATGTATTTTTTTATGGAATACTTAGGTCATTGTGTCGGGGGTTTATTTAAATTTTTTATTTAATTTTTATTAGTATGTCAACATTATGATAGACTACGTATAACTTGTTAGCAGTTTATTTTATAGCAGCTGTATGCCTGACAGCAGCTCTCTTTGAGAAGAAAGGTTCTTGTCTCTTATTTGTATGGTATATATATTTTTAGGCTCGCGAGTTTCAACAGTTATCCCAAGGCGGGTCACGTAGCTCTAATATGTCTACATCGTCCAACGGCGAAGTCACCGGCCAGCTGGTAGAGACAGGGAATGGCGAAGTGCGGATTGGGAAGATTAGCTTTAACACCGAGCAGGTGTTGGGGAAAGGCTGTGAAGGCACTTTTGTTTACAGGTAATATTATACACAAATTTGTGTCGCAAGTAAATAATATTTTCCGATAGTCTGGATAGAAATTGATCTACAGGTTAAAGAACGTCTGGTTTTTTTAATGGGTGTCTATTATATTAAACATCCAAGTTCCACCGTGCTATGGAAAGACGAAATTTAATCGGTCTCAGTTGTTATTGTAATATTTGTGACAGTCTTATAGTATTTATAATGAAAATAAATAAGCATTTGACGTCGGTGCATTTGGCTTTAAGCTAATTAAAGTCGGTGTCAATTTAAGGTTCTCCGCGTGGTGACGGATTTAGCATACATAGGGTCACCACCCCATTCCATCCTGAGGGTATCGTAAGAGCCGACAAAAAGAAATGACAAGGCCTACAACCTAGCCACAAGAGAAAATCCAACAAGGAAAAGACAAACATGATACGAAACACTGTTCCAACCCGTCTCGGTCTGGTCAGCGTCGCACAGTAGGCTAATTACCCTCCATGTAATTGGAGGAGGCCCGACTCAGCAGTGGGTCATTATGGGCTGAATAGTAGTAATGGTCAATTTAAGCTTTCATCGACTTCAAATGGCTCTTTATTTTTCTTTATGTTCAAACTAGCGACCCGCCCCAGCTTCGCACGGGTGCAATGCTGAACCTCTAAATTTTATCAGTGTTTCTCTACAATATTATGAATTTATTACACATATAAACATTCCTCGTGAATCACTCTATCTATTTAAAAAAACAGCATCATAATCCGTTGCGTAGTTTTAAAGATTTAAGCATACATAGGGACGGACAGACAACAGCGACTTTGTTTTATACTATGTAGTGAAGGTCCTATTTCAGGGTTGGCGACTCGTTAGTGGTAACATCCGAGTGGCTCTGGCCTCAAGCTTGAGTGGTGGCATAGATGTGTAGAAAAAAAAATGCTTGAAATAGTGTTATTTTTTTCAGAGGAATGTTCGACAAGAGAGCTGTGGCAGTTAAACGCCTACTTCCAGAGTGTTTCACGTTCGCTGACCGCGAGGTGACGTTGTTGCGTGAGTCTGATGCGCACGCGCATGTCGTTCGGTATTACTGCACAGAGCGCGACAAACAGTTTAGGTAAGAAATAGTATATTTCATTACAAGTGCGGAAAGGCTGTCATTGCAAAGAGTTCCGACAAATGTCTATTCGAGCCGAGGCGCAGCCAAAGGCGAGGGTTGACAGTCGGAACAAGTTACAATGACGGTTCCGCACAGTACGGAACGACTATTTTTAATACAGTTGCGAAAAAATGAAGCAATTTAATAAAAAAAAAACACAAATAACTCAACTAACTAATAATTTCTGAAAAATGGCGCCGACCGTAGAATATAAGCAGAGATTTTTTTTTTCTTCACCCATTCTGGTAGGCAAAAGGAACAATGCCCATACAGCCAAGTCTTCAGTAGATTTTTTTTATTGATATGAAATGAAATTTAATGAGATGAAATGAAACTCATTCAATCAAATCATTAAATCTGATATTGTAACAAATTAGTACGTAGTTTCTTTTAGAAATATACATATTTGCATGAATCATAAAAACTTCTATATTCTTAAACCACCCATGAAGTTTTTACTAAAAAAAATCTTTTTAGTAAAAACTTCATGGGTGGTTTTTCCTTTTAATAGACATTACTTTGACAGTTGGGAAAGAGAACGCACTAGTGCGGGAATGGTAAAAGAAAAGCACGCGTGTGTAATAGCCCACTTCCCGAACGCTATACGTCCCTGCAATATGCCACTTTTTGAGCAACTGTATTAAAAATATCTTTTTTCTACAGGAATTGGGAAGTACACGTGTGATGTCAATATACAGTCGACTCTCGTTAATTCAAACCTGCGATAATTCGATCCTCTCTATAATTCAAAGTTATCACGAGAACATGGCAGCATCGCTGGTGAAATTAAGCTTTACACAATCACACGTTTTTAATGTCATGCTTGTACTGTTTTAAAGCGGGCCTATGTTTGTATCACTGGCCTAAGCCTGCGTGGATGACGAAGTGGTGCTCAACTCGACTTTTAGCTCTTAACTATTTTGAATATTTTCGAGTTTTTTTTTACTTTCATCTTTACAGGGTTGATATGACATAGGGGCATTTTTTTTTAACTGCCTATACTAGGTATCGTTTTCAGGCTCTGTACCAAAAATCAATTAAATTGGAGCAATAGTTTAGTCGCAAATGTTTTTTAAAATTTTTGCCTCATTTGAACATTATGTATCTTTCCTAACAGATGTTTATGCCTAACGCATCGTTTATTAATTAACCTTAGGGGCTGTCCATTAATCACGTGATGTTTTTTTAACATTTTTTAACCCCTTCCACCCCTTGGTGAGGTTTAAGACTACCCCTCGACCCCTCATGAAAAATCACGTGTATTTTTTTTGTACCGTTTCGAATTCATACTAATCACATATAGTATACGTAGTGAAATTTAATGCCCCTCTGTCATATCAACTCTGTATAACGGCTGTCCTTTGGGTAGTAGCATGATAATATACCGCCTTCTTGACAAACGTTTTAGCATAGACAATGCACGGGTCACAGAAAATTGCGATTATTATAAGAATTTAAATAGCGAAATTTCTTTTTTTAAGGTATATAGCGCTAGAACTGTGCTCGGCGACGTTACAAGACTACGTTGAGAAGAAGTTGAATTTTGAGTGCAATATTGATGCGGTGGAGGTGCTCCGGCAGGCTACTATGGGTCTCTCTCACTTACACTCTATGGATATTGGTAACTACTACTACTATTTTTAAAGTTGAAAGTGCAGTGATAATAGGCCTCCGACGACCTGGTTAAGCTCGCCGGCAAACGATGGATGTTTGATGGGCGCCTCAGGACCGTAAATATTTATACACAGAACTGCTCTTTCCAACAGATGCGTCGTCGTCACTTTAACAGGAGGAGATTTTCAATTCGACCGTATGATGTTTGTATTTGTATGTGTGCTACCGCACAACCTTGTTATAGCGATTAGGAAAAATATTCGATATTGCCTTCATTCCAATAGAACGAATGGATTGGCCCCATACAAATGTTATCGAAATCGGTTCAGTAGTATGCTATAAAACTTGAAATATGTGATAAATCTCAATGTTTATTAGCAATATTCTTTTATTGCAAATTATTTAGTTAATGAAGTCAGTTTCGATTTCTTTTTACATTTTCGGTTTTATATGTTCCTTAGACGTACAATTAATCGCGAATGTAACTCTATCCCTTGCGCTTTCACACAGGTGAACCGATGTGAAAGGACGGCAGAGTGATATACACTGTTAGTCGGAACGTTTTTATCGGTTTTAGGGTTTCTACGGTTTTTACGGTTTCTAACAAACCTAATCTTTGCAGTTCACCGTGATATAAAACCGCACAACGTTCTTCTATCAATGCCAACGGGTTCTGGCGAGGTCCGTGCTATGATCTCGGACTTCGGCCTTTCCAAGAAGCTGAACATCGGCCGCGTGAGCTTCTCACGGCGTTCCGGAGTAACTGGCACTGATGGATGGATTGCACCTGAAATGATTAATGGAGAGAGAACGGTGAGATATGATATTTTTTTAGGAGATATCCTATAGGTTTTGGGCTGGGCGGGAGAGACAGAACATCAGATGTTTAGTGGGTGACCGGAGCGTAATGAACAACTTTGACCTGGCCTCTTATCCATAAAAGGCTTTCCAGACTATATTACTCGGAATAAAACGTGTGACATGGAACGAAAAATATGTGAGAAAATCAAAAGATCTGCTGTAGGTATTCTTATATCACGTCGGTGTCAACCATATAATGCCATGTGAGCACACATTCAACAAGACCAACCACTACATTCACTTTAATAGACCTCAAATCCTTGCGAAGGAAAATTATTACATCCCATGACTGATCCGCGAGATTTTATTCAATAGAGAGGATGGTTGGCAAGTTCCACCTGTTTGGGATCCAGTCAATAAATTGGCCAAATCTCAAGCTCATCTGCAAAACCTCTGAACATCTTGGTGATTTCTGCGTGCACAGGGAACGTCTTTACATAGTATAAAACAAAGTCGCTGTTTCTGTCCGTCCCTATGTATGCTTAAATCTTTAAAACTACGCAACGTCTTTTGATACGGTTGATTCAAGAGGAAGGTTTATATGCATAACCCACACCCGCTTTGCACGGGCGAAGCCGGGGCGGGCTACTAGTTATCAATAAAACATAATTATAGGCGGTAGATTTGACTGTTTCTTGTACTGTCACCTAGTAACTCCCGTGACCACGACTGCTGCAAAATTTTCGAACACACGCGTAATTAATAACTTTATTTTACTTTCAACATATAATTCAATATAATCTCAGTGTCGTTGTAGGGTGCCTCTTAGGGTCGCCGGGTCAGGAACGTGTTTACAGTAAGCGCTCATTCACGGCATGTTGTCAACGGCACAGCCAACCGCAACCGGCGACCCGCGTCGACGGCTGCAGTTGGCTGTACTGTTGTTACATACCGTTCGTGTGTATGTGCGTTTAACCAGAGGTACATGCTCTGAGTGTGGGTGCCAGAGATTCGTTTAAACCCCTACCTGCCATTTTAACGTTCACAAGTCCTATCCATCCAAAGGTTGTCTGGAAGAAATCGCCTAGCGCGATAAGACCGCCCATTGTACATTTCTTTGTTGTATTTCTCTGATACCATGTTAACCTTTAATTGGTGTACAATAAATAGTATTCTATTCTATTCTAAAAAGAAGTAATTTCTTATTTGTTACAGACTACTTCTGTCGACATATTCTCATTAGGCTGTGTGTTTTACTACGTGCTGTCAAAAGGTTTGCATCCATTTGGGGATGTGTTGAGGAGACAGGCGAATATACTTACAGGCGACTATAACTTAGAGCAGTTAGAGTGAGTACTTAAATTTTTTCCCTCTTGTATATCAATCATCTTACCATTTTTTTATATGGGTTTTAACTTGTGTGGTGTTGGATTAAGAATACAAATTGTCACCAACCCATGCCATCCTGAGGGTGTCGTAACCTAGCCTGAAGACAATGAGAATGCCACAGTAGGCTAAATATCCTCCATGAATTTGGAGGCGTCTCGACTCAGTAGTGGGTCATTTATGAGCTGTTGGCCAATGTTTCATTGAAGCTTTTTGTTTGTCCGTGTATCGACTTCTAAATCCCGGCCCGATACAATATCACCGGCCCGCACTATACTGAGGGCGTCGTAAGAGGCGACTAATAGAACGCAAGAGGTGGATAACTTAGCCTAGGAAAACTTGACAAATAAATACCCTGTGCCAACCCGTTTTGCCAGCGTGGCACAGTAGGCTAAAACCCCCTCCCCCTCCCATGAATTTGGAGGAGGCACGACGAGTCATTTATGGGCTGAAACGACGACTTTCATTTTCAGTAAACTATTACCCGAAGAAGAAGTGCTGATCACAAAAATGCTTATCCGCGCAATGATTTCGTCGCGGCCTCACGCTCGCCCGCCGTGCGAGACTGTTCTCAAGTATCCCATGTTCTGGGGCAAACAGAGCATACTTAATTTCTTACAGGTAAGTGTGGCCTGTTTATTGTACAACTAGCAGACGGCTAGCTGTGGCTAAGGTTTATGCTATATTACATTTAACATTAACATACATTAATTAAATTTTTAACATAGCGCCATCTATTGAATACTTACTCAATCCAGCCAACAGATATCGCCATCTGCTAGAATCGTTTGGAGCTAATATGTAATGTTGCGCAGCTTAAAGAGCGCCATAGCGCCCAGTCTTCTGCTTGACGCCTCCAGCTGCTGCCCGCAACCTTTCGCAGATCGTCGATCCATCTAGCAGAGGGCCGTCCTGTCGGTTCTTCTACAGATATATGACCAGCCCACTGCAACTTCGGTCTGCTAATTCTCAAATAGACAAATAATAGACAAAATAATGTGTAATAAAATAATATCGCTTATAAATTGGGATGTAAGCTCTATTTATCTTGGTGTTTCGATTTCAAGGATGTTAGCGACCAGGTTGAGAGCTGCATGATTCCTGGAGATGAGCATCCCTTGGAGAGAGGCGCCCGTCGCATAGTCAGAGGCGACTGGCGGGCCCACGTGTGTGGCAAAGTGGCCGGGGATCTGCGTGCGCGCAGGACCTATAGAGGGGATCGCGTGGCGCATCTACTCAGAGCTATACGAAATAAGGTAATTGCTACGCGAATGATAGATTGAATGGTGAATGAAAACTGTATGACTGGATGGACTATGAATGAACCATACATAAACAATGGCAAATTCAAAAGCAATAAAAAATAATTACAATGCCAATATATCCAATAAACAACTATTTGAAGTCGGTACTTTGGGTATGTCTATATCCTTATTATCGGTGTTCATTTAAGTTGGCACCGTCTTCAAAGGGTTGATCGGTTTTTTTTTACTCCAACAACCAGTAAACCGTTCAAAATCACCCAAATTTGCTTAGCGAAAACTGGTTTTCTCCACCTAATTATCATTGAACCAATTTCATAAAGTTTCAATGGGACCAACTTGGAGGCAATACCAATCGAATATAAAGATTCCAAATAGGTTTATAAATGACGGAGTTATAGTAGGATAAATAATGGAAAGTCGAACTGAGAACTTCTTTTTTTGTCGTCGATTAATAATAATAATAAGCCTCAATAATCGTATTTTAATTTCCCACAGAAACATCACTTCAGAGAACTAGACCCCGAGATCCGCGATAGCCTCGGAAAACTTCCCGACGGCTTTGTCACGTATTGGCTGCAACGGTTCCCCCTCCTACTGCCGCACGTGTGGCTGCAAATGCAGCAATATCGCCAAGAAGACATCCTGCAAATATACTACCCCCACTCCTTCACATTTAATAGAGACGACGTTATAGAGTTAGACGATAATGCTGACTACGATGATTTTGTAAGTATGCGCGATACCGAGAAAAACGAATTGTTCGCTAAGAGCAGAGTTTATTATGAAGAAAACCAGGACTCGCCGTTCAGGTATTATAGGAAACCTGAAGGCTCGCCTCGGCATCGCAACAATTGGAGGGCCGAAGCCTTGGAAAGAACGAGACAGGATGATGTCAGAATGAGAGATCGACATTATAAGAAGAAGGAGAAAAAGAGAGAGGAGATCCCAGTGTGGACGTTGCCGCCGCAGTGAATAGTTTAGGTTAATTTGTTAGTCAAATGTTATTGCGTGAAAGGATTGCCTTTCACGTGGAGTATATGTTGAGGTTTAGTGTTATAGAGTTACTCAGGAGATTACAGGCGAAAATAAGGAGATCGGAGGCTATGCGGAGACGGACACAATTCGGAGCGTCATTATCATCATCATAATTACAGCCCATTAATGACTACCGAGTCCGGCCTAGTCAAAATCAGGGAGAGCAATTAGTCTACAGTGTCACACTCAGTGGCAGATTTACAGATTTGCTGCCCGTAGGCTTTTTATGCCGCCTCTACAGTTCTTGAGACGACCTTTTTTTAGACGCGCTTTGATGTTGCGACTTTTTTTCAGACGTCCACTCTTTTGATGACCTTTTGTTTTAGACGTTTTTAGACGTCCACTCTTTTTGACTACCACTTTTTTAGACGTCCGCTCTTTGTGAGGACCATTTTTTTAGACGTCCTAATCTATCGCCCCTTAAAACATGCCGCCCTAGGCTTCAGCCTACTGGTAAATCCGCCACTGGCAAGACGGGAAACCCTGTATCAGGTTTGTATCATGTTGTCCTTCTCTTGCGGCTAGGTGTCCTACCTCTTGCGATCCTTTAGTCGCCATTTAAGATAACCTCAAGATGATATGGGTTGGTGACATTTATTTATTTATTTATTCTTCTGCACATGGGTCGTGCACAAAAGCAGACTTAATGCCTTAGGCATTTTCTGCCGGTCTACCTTAGGGTAATGCAGAAACGGTGCGAGACAGGTGCACTTAATCAACTAGGCTAAATGGTATTGCCTTAAATTACTATTATTATAAAGACTAAGTGTAATGATAATATCAACAAAACTATAATAGGTACTTTATTATACGCATACTCTTAATAAAATACTACGTATATACTAAGTACGCAAAGGTGTGGATTGCCAAAATACTAATCCGAGATGTCTAAATGCATCCGAAATTTCCGTCACCACACGGAAGGAATAAGAGTACACAATGTCACCGACCCGGAGCGTATTTCACGTCTCTGGCATGCCTCGCACCGGTGTATAATTGTTTTCACCTCTGACCCAGGAAACATCCCAATGATATGAGTAGTAAAGTTATTATATGTACTTAGTTAACAAGAAATGCAAATCGTGCGCTTGTGCGGTGGGCACGCTTACATACACATGTATAGTCCTCGTCAATCTTTATGGCCGCTCTGAATGTAGCCGTGGGTACGAACTTACGCATCGTACATTTCATAACCAATAAGAACGTAGCTCACTGACACGTTAATGCGGGTGGCGAGGACGGTTGCGGGTGAAAAACGGGTAGTGCGGGCGTGCCCTGTCCCCCGCCTCACGTACGTCCCGCTGATATCTGATTTTGTGTTGTGCGCAGCGTAATGCGGCTACATTCAAAGCGGCCATAAAGTTTGGCGAGGACTGTACACCGTGTGACATTTGTGTGGGCGATATCACGTGTCACGTGGTCTACGTGTTGCAAACCTTAAAAAATAATATTTTAATAAACTGATGGTTAGCTCTGCTATATTTTCTTAGTAATAAGTTTATTTTAATAATAATGACAATGTTTGTTGACGATTGATATTATAAGTAGACGCTAGATTGCAAAATAAATTTAGGAATACTATGGAGTGTAGATTGTATAGATTGGTAGGGAGACAAATGGGAGTTTGTGTAATAGTCATTTTTGTAATTTAAGCCCCGTCTGGCCTTGCTCGATGTCCATCATGTCTATCTACTACTTCTACTCGGACCATAAATGACCCACAGCTGAGTCGGGCGCCCTCCCCAACACAGAGAGGGTAATTAGCCTACTGTGCCACTCTGGGTTCGTTTCAAGTTTTCCTTCTCTGGCGGCTAGGTATTCGGCCTTGTCATTCATGTGACAAGGCCGAATGCCTAGCCGCCAGAGAAGGCCGACATGTCATGTGACACTATGTATTCTAGATCTGTCACCACATGGGCATGTCATGTCTATCAATTTTGTGTCTAATATCAGAACCCGATGGAGGGCACGTAAGCCCTTCGTGCGTAAAAACCGACATCTGGTCTAACCATATAATTACCGGGGGTCCCAACAGATCGGTCGTGAAGGGCAGACGGTAATCCGACGGGAATCCGGGACTGGTAGTAAATCAAACCAGTTTAGACCGGTGCCGATTCCAATGAAATTGGGAAATATGTAAAACATGAATATCTATAAAACATGTATTTTTTTTAATGCAAATTATACCTAATTTTAAATTCTGATTACTTATTAACACTTAGCATATTACCAAAGCGTTTCTGTGTTTGCTAAGGTTGGATTGGCGATTTTTATACATTTTTGTCTAAAGGTAACACAGTGTTATTGTATATGTTTATACAGTGTTATTATATTTTATAGTTATTTTCTTTGTTAATTATTGTTGACATTACTAATTAGATGTACCAATGCATAATTAATGTATGCCTTGTGACACAGAGACGAAAACAGCGACCGCTTTTCCAGAAGAAATCGGTTTACTAAATTTAGTATATATTGTTGAAATCAAGATTATTTTGAAATTATTGTTTAAACTCAAACTCAAATCATTTATTTCAATTGAACCTATTGTTGTGGTTGTGGTGTGTACAGGTGTTTTTGAAACGTCAAAAGTGAAGTTAGGAATCTAGTTGCTTTTTCCAAAAAGTAGATTCTATGGAGAAGAACGGGCAAGAAAATCCATGGACACCATTGTTGATGGCTATTTCTTTTTTTAAACTGGCAATAATAACATAAAAATTATACCCTATTCAAGATATCGTGATCGATTTGACAGATGTAAATTTTTCTGATCGACAAAAAGGTATGATTCCGTACTACGTCGCGCTAATGGGGACCAGTAGTGCCGTGGTAGCACTTCTGCGTGCAGCGTACTTCGGAATCATACCTTTACTTTGCAATGACGAATAGTGGTGGGAAACAGATAATATCTAGTAGTCCAAAAAATAACGGTTTAAAATACTTGCAACTGTGACGAGATGGTATGGGTGTATTATGTGTGAAATTCTTTATCACTTTTTCTCAACTATAAAAGACAATATTCGAATAAAAACATTTTCATTTTGAAATAAAATCCGTTTGCTTTAGTTCATTGAAATTTAACACTTTTACAACTATTATTGTCTTTTCTTTTTTGTTTAGTTCATGGTCTGAACCACCTATTTAAATTTGGCGGAAGGTCAAAAAATAACCTTGTAATATTAAATAGGAACTTATTATGAATATTGACCTACCATCGCTTATCTACCCAATGTTTTATATGTCTAGTGCAATAAAGAATTTCACACATAATACACCCACGCGAACTTGTCACTGTTACAAGTATTTTAAAACGTTATTTTTTGGACTACTAGATATTTTCTGTTACCCATCACTAGCCCGTCTGTCAAATCGATCATGCTATCTTGAACAGGATATAGCAATTCATGTGCTCTACCACGCTGACAATTACGACGTATATACTATACTATACTTATTGAGTATCTACGTACCTAGTCCTTAATGAGAGTAAATGCGCAGCGACGATAAGTGGCCAAATGTAAGATTGTAGAAATATAAAAATGCCGTGTTGACCTAGAAGTTGCATGTGCCGCCTTTAGATGACGGGTACCTGGTCGATTCCGGGGTCGGACAAGTGTCTCTGTTTAAACCAGAGGCACATGCTCTCTTGCTCTGCATTTGGGTTTTTAAACAGCCCTTGCGATA
This sequence comes from Clostera curtula, assembly GCA_905475355.2. Lineage (NCBI taxonomy): Eukaryota > Metazoa > Arthropoda > Insecta > Lepidoptera > Notodontidae > Clostera > Clostera curtula. The sequence goes on along the minus strand of FR997806.1, from coordinate 12,667,119 downwards.
CAGGGTATACTTAGAGCAAAGGTTTTGTTTGTAAAACATTTCAGCATGGCATTCAGATTGTGGTAGTTATAATATTACAATGTTTTCTGTACGTAGGAGAAAATTAAATGTAAATTATAAAAATCAAGTGTTCAATGGACTTAGCACAAATTTATTTATTTTGAAATTATGATAATAAAAGATTAATATATTCATTTAAATGTTAAGGAGCGAGTGTACTACGATCCCTCGTTTAAAATATAGTTACGTATGTATATCTGCTAAGTATAGTTTGGGACCAATTATACAATAACAGTGATTATACTCGTACTTGAAAGAATTGAAGGAAAGTTAGATATGTTAAGGGGAGCTTAGCACAAATTAGCGTTCCACAGTCTAAACTAAAGTAATACGTGAAGCAAAATCTTTGTAGTAGTTTGTGTCTTTACAAAAAATGCGCATATGGCAGAGTATGAAATTTCTCACGCTTATCGTTTATATTATTTTAAACACTTATTTTTTAAATTATGCATAATGAATATATTAAATCAATAAAACACCACCAAACACACTACCATGTATTTGGCACACACATGTATATATACTCTTTTGTTTATTGTTAAATCAGTTTTCTAAATTTGAAAATTTGTTTTCGAAATTTCTACCTTTGGGCGACCGCTAGTTTTATGATAGAGATAATTTAGGAGTTATTTGCTATCGAAGCCCCAATCATGATAACTAAAAAGTTCATGCCAAGTGCTTGCGTTAAACGCGTGTGGCATAAGTTGTTGAACGTATGCCTCACGGCTATTAACGGCCATAATAATATGGCTAACATCATATTAATAATAGGGTAATACCATACCGTATTAGTATGTTACCAAAATAGCACGTTTATTGTCGATTTTGTCTCTATTCAATCAGCAAGTGTGGGACAACATAATTATGAATGTTATATTTTATAATTTACTAGTGGCCCGCCCCGGCTTCGCCCGTGCAAAGCGGGTGTGGGTTATACATATAAACCTTCCTCTTGAATCACTCTATCTATTAAAAAAAACCGTATCAAAATCCGTTGCGTAGTTTTAAAGATTTAAGCATACATAGGGACGGACAGAAACATCGACTTTGTTTTATACTATGTAAAGAAGTCACCATATATCCTATCCACTGCTTTACATCGCTACAACAATGGATCCTCCTCAGACCACGGCCGTAATGGTTTCGTGAAGTTTAATTATATTTAATGTTTTTAATCTATACAAATAAATAAAATTGCAGTGTCTGTTTGTAATATTAAAATAACCGCGTTTTACTAAGTGCATTTGTATATAAATACGGTACATATACCGAAACATTTTTTTTAAATATTTTTGTCTGTTTAGTGCTAATCTCTGAAATGGCTGCAACCGATCTTGACGGGACTCTCATTGGCAGATAGCTGATGTTGTTACAAGAAGTAACTTACTCTTTTACTGACCCCGTCGCGTTTAACTGCTAGTATAATAAATACATCCTGACCGCGCATTATTCATCAAACGTGGAAAACTTACAAAACATGATAATGATGTGCCGTCGTCAATTATCATAGGGTTATGGCCTCCATGGACTAAAGGGGATTAATTTTAATTAAATATTTTAAACTTTCAATTCAATTCTTGTTTGAATGGCTTGCCAATGTGATTATTTTAAACTTTCACGATTTATACAAATTTGTCAGTCAGGAAGTTACCACGGCGTCGGGCAAAAAAAGTTTTACACCTTCATATTTGTACTGCGAGTCACACACGTGTGGTTACTTTAAAACATATAAATGTTTTTTATAATATTTTATTTCTGTAATGCACTTAGCACTCGGTGCAGTGATTAATTTATGTTACTCATAGTTATAAAAACAAACATGAAATATGCCACAAATAATTAATTGTACAATTCCTGTTTGAATACATTATTATTGTGTAAGGTGTGTTGGTGCTATGATTACTGTTAATGTAAATAACCTAGTAAAGTGTAACCAGTAAAATATGTATCTATTAAATGTCTAGATATATATAAGCGAATAAGTGCATTGAACTTTTTTCAAATCACAATCTACATGGTACTAAATTAAACGAGTATAAATCAAATTAGTTCCGTCTTCTTTCTTACGCACACCCTTTGACAATTGACTTAGTTAATGCCACGTCGACTCTACTCCATGGACATACGATGGAAAATGTATTGTCACTGAAACTATTCTATCATTACTCTGTCAATAATTACCCATCTCAGTGACGAGTCGGGGTTTCGGCATTGAAATTAGCCTATTGTACCACGCTGCCCAGACTAGTTGGTAAAACTGTTTACAAAGCTCTTTTTTCGTTACAAGGTGCCTAAAATGTGTCTGAGTTTAGCAGTAAAAGGATCCGTTAGAGATAACCAATAAAATACTATGCTTGTAGCGAGCAGCATGCTACATGCTTTACAAAAATTCCAAAAATCTGAGTTATCAACATCAAGAGATATCTATCGCTTAACTGCGAGAATTACCAAAAAGTTTTATACCGCGATAGCGAAGTTTACAGAGCAATAGGCTTTATAAAGTACGCATAGCGCAGGCGCGTCTGCCATCTCAAAAACGCAGCAGTATGACAGTTTCGGGCACTTTTCATAACCTATGGCTGTGCAACAAGCATTATCACACATCACATTTTTAAATAAAGTGGTCGAAAAACATGACGGAAGTTCGGGCATGCGCACAAAATATTTTCAACTATTAAGGACTATTCATACGGTTAGGAAATCCCAGCGCCCCCCTGCCAGAAATATCATCACCTTGTCTGCAGTGCCGGATTAACCACGTAGCAAGAGTAGCAATTGATACGGGCCCCGCATATTTAAACCCACACCTGAGCGTAATTTTTGAGTGAAATTTATTAAGATGTGGTAGGTATGTATTAATTGTATTATTGTGTATTATTAATTGTATGTATTACCCACAAAATTGTAATTTATAGACAGCAAATAAACGTATTGAGTATTGAATTGTACCACTATATACTTAAGAATCAGATCAAGGGCTCTTTGAGAATTTGCTATGGGGCCCCGCGTTTTGCTACGGGTCCCGCGCTTGCTTAATTCGGCACTGCTCGTCTGGGTGGATGAACATCCCTATGCACCTAAATGCTTATGTCCGTTTAGAACTGCGTACACAAATCAAAAATGAGTAAACTTAGCTCGTGTGGTCGTGAAAAAGTTACATTTATGACATTTTTAGTATCACAAATGATAGGTACACTACATTACTTACTAGTTCGAAGAATCTAGTCATTTGTAAACGTCTATAATGTCTGGGGTCAAGGATCTGAATAGCCTCGACATTCATGTGATAATATAATCATCGGAGCTATAGACACCACGCAGGTACAGTGGTGTGCCGTCAGCCAACTTCCAAGTAGCATCATTCGTTCCAAATTGTACTTTATTATACGTAACAAAAATACTATCAAGATATATATATATATTTACCTTGGAATTGCTCATGGATTCCCGACCGCTATACGCCAGCCGGGTTATGTGGGACTCCGGGGCGCGGAAAGGTGGTAGTTGCGTCCCAACCTACCCACTAAAACCAACGGTGTTCCTTAACTGCCCGAGACAGGGCCACGGGTTTCACTCCCCAGTGGGGAGCATGCTCCACGACCCTGATGAGGCCTTGACCCACTTTTACAAGTAGGCCCCGCACTTTGATGGGGAGTTCTGGACGCTCCCCAACCCAACTGAGAAGCACGTGCAGGACATTGCACGTGCCCCCGTCAGGAGCCGGATGAAGTGGCGCCCGACCCACGAGGTTGCGGCGGCAGAGGTGGCATGCCTGCCTGGCCGCCCCGCCGGTGGCAGCCCTGGCCTTAACACCTGGTCTCCACTGCATCACTACGCCCTTTGCCGCGGCAGGTTAAGGCTTCCGAGGCAACTCTGAGGACAGAGGAGTCCCCAGTGCCAAAACCCACCACGACTCCGTGTGCCGCTCCCCGTGGGTCCGCCCGGCATGGGTGACCCTTAGCCGGTATGGCCCCAACGGATCATAAAGGCACGCAAGCCCCCTCACCACAACAAGGTGGCAGCACGGTCGAGGGGAACTATCAAGATACCTAGCACCTGTAGCATATCTTAGCTCGAATAAAAATTCCTTTAAAACTCGTCGGCTAATTATTATTACCGCAATAGTTATAAAAGCGCTATATTAAGTCATATTACCACGTTCATTAAGAAAACCAGTCCCTAGACTGTGATATGTTAATGCCAAGGACTTAGGCAGAAAGTCATTAGTCTCGGAATAACCGGTTCTCGTAATTTATGCGCGTACCTTTATTTATTTAACTATCATTATTGTGTGCAATTTTAGCCGCTGAATGTAGGTACCGATGTGGCTAAACGTCATTTCTATTTTGAAGTCCGCATGGTAGCCAGTTTAAAATACATTTACCTATCTATACTGAAGGTCCCGTAAATGATGAGATGAGAGATGTACGGCTCAATTGCCATAGAAAATCTATCTGCAAAAGGGAATACGAAAATCTATGCCATTCGGCTATACCTATTATTACTCCAAACCTATGATTATATCTTTTTTCATATAGTCGGGAGACTCGACTGTGGTCTACGCGTTACGTCTGACAACAAAAAAATATTAACTTTCGATCAAGGGCGGATCCAGGGGGGGGGTCATGGGGGTCATGACCCCCCCCTGAGCTGGTTCCAGGACTTAGGTGGACCACTAATTGAACATAATGATTTTATTTATATATTTTGTGACCATACAGATTTTATGTAACTACATACCTTCAATAATTATTTAATTAATATACGAGTAATATACTAACTTTGTATGATGGTAAATGTTTGGGAACGAACGTATCGAAAATTTGAATTTTACCGCGCCACACTTGCGCGCGCTTGTCCACTAGCTCTCCACGCGTCTAGCTGGTAGACCAAAGAGTAACGTAATAATAGCAAAAAAGGACCTAACCTCAAATATTTTTTTTTATACTCCTCGGTCTTCTGTATAACCTGCCGTAGCGTTAAAATATGGTCTATGGTACTGAAGCCTTTTCGGAAACCGGCTTGTTCGGGAGGCTGGGAATCGTCGAGCCTGCATGCGAGACGACTCGTGATGACCCTCGAGAACAACTTGTAGACATGGCTCAGAAGTGAGATGGGTCTGTAGTTCTTCAATAAGGTGTTATCTCCCTTCTTGAAGAACAGCACCACCACACTTCTGTTCTATGCCTTTGGCGTTCGTCCTTCGAGTATGACGGAATTGAATAACTTCTGAAGGGCCCTGAGGATCGGTTCTCCACCCGCCTTCAGAAGTTCTGCGGTAATTCCGTCATCACCCACCGCCTTGTTGTTTTTAAGTTGCTCGAGAGCCATCCCGATCTCACACAGGCTGACGTCCGGGAGGTCTTCTGTGTAGTGCTGGGTTAATCTAGCTCGTGGGTCGTTTGCTAGATTTATGACGGGTTCCTGTGTAGACGTGTACAGTTGTCCATAGAAACTCTCGACCTCACCCAAAATCTCGGACTTCGACGTGACGATCCTGCCGTCATCAGTCTTCAGCCTGACGAGCTGGCTTTGCCCAATAGACAGATCCCTGGCAAAAACCTTGATATACTACCTTGATATACGAGCGTGATATACGCCGATTCAACACGATTCGTGTTGAATCGGCGTATATCACGCTTCAGGGACTTTGATATCTGTCTATTGAGCATCCGAAGCTGCGTCGCATCATCTGAAGACTGCAGGACCATTTTCCGTCGTTCGTCCATGAGATTCAGGGTGACGTCCGAGAGCTTTTTGGGCGTTTTCTGGCGTTGGGTCTTCGACCCAATTTCGACCCAACTTTGCGGACAGTCTCCACGAACCCGTCATTATAATCGTCCACGTCAACGCCTAGGCTAAAGCGGTTTTGCAGTTCGAGCTGGAAGCTTTCCGGGTTTTTAATTTGAACTGGCACAGGACGCAGCGTAGACCTCACCAGGTGCGACCTTTCAAGCTTAACATCGATATTCAATGTGCCTCTTACTAAGCGGTGATCGCTTCCGGTTTTGACCATATTGATCACGGAGACATCATTGAATATGTGCTTTTCCGTCGACATGATGAAGTCTATCTCGTTTTTTGTGGTGCCATCCGGACTCAACTAGGTCCATTTCCTCTGTTCTGGTTTTTTGTAGAAGGAATTCATCATATAGAGTCCCTCCTTCTCTAGAAAACCAGCCAAAGTCTGGCCCGGTTGGTTCCGGTGTCCAAACCCAAATTGCCCCACTTGCAGCACATCTCCGCTCCGCTTGCCCAGTTTCGCGTTAAAATCCCCCATGACAACGGTGTAGTGCGTTCTAGAGCTATGTATGGCCGAGGAAATGTCCTCATACATTATCTCTACCGCTTCGTCGGGGTGCGCCGAGGTCGGTGCGTATACCTGTATGACCTTCAGCGAATAACGCTTGGTTATTCTGAGTATAAGGTACGCCACCCTGGTCGACACACTCTCTATTTTAACAACGTTGTTCACAAGGGACTTGTGGTCGATAAACCCAACACCACCTTGGGACTGTTGGTCGCCCTCCCGGAAGTAGAGCAAGTTGCCGGATTTGAGGGTTATCGTGTCCTCTCCCTCTCTTCGGACTTCAGACAACCCCACTATATCCCATCGCAACTTGCTCAACTCTTTCTCGAGTACTACGATCTTCTCATCAGTCCGCAGTGTCCGTGTGTTATATGTTGCCAGGTGCATCCGTCGTTTTTTATGGTAGCCGGATCTCTGCCGGAGATTTTTAGCACCCCCTGCCCCACCGTTACCTTGGCTGCTACCGTGGCCGAAGGAATAGTGGGGCTGCCGGGGACTGGGGGCCGTTTTTTAGTTGTGTGCTTCATTGGGGGGTGTTTGCCATAATCGCCACGCTTGGCAGGCGGGTTGGCGATCGCAGTACGGATGGTGCGTTTTTCGACAGAACGTCGCTGCTGCCCAACGTCTGTTGTCCCTTAGTCGCCTTTTACGACACCCACGGGAAGATATGGGGTGGTAGTATTTTTACTCCGCTACCACACAGAAACCACGGCTATGGAATATAAATAGGCTGCCTCATTCAGTGCGTGATAGTGGTTCTCTGGGTGTCTTCAAGAGGGCAATATGTACGTGGATATGTACAAGTTATTATGTGTGGAGTTTTTCAAGTGTACAATAAAGAATAAATATTTTTAAGTACAGTACTTACGTACATTAATATAATACCTACTTTTTACTTGTATATATTGTTATCAAAATTAAATTATAAGTTCTTGACTTGACCACGACTATGTGACCCCCTCCTGGCGCCAAAGCTGGATCCGCCCTTGCTTTCGATAGATAGAACTAAAATCGTGGCTTGACTTCATTTAGTAATGTAGACAGCTCAGCACAGTCAAATAATTAATTAACCAATCAATTCTCACTTTTTTCGGAAACTCCTATTTCGTGGTTGGAACTCGGCCGCAACGCAAAATTCCATAATACATTTTTGGGGACAAGGCAGAAATAAAGCTGCAGGTGTCCCCCGTAACCAGTTAAATTTTGAAAGTGGTCTATGGGAAAAATGTCTGAATGCCTCTTGTCAATCTCATTCAAATAAAAAACAAATTTGCAATGTTCAATATTTTTATTGTCAGTCAAAACTTAAAATAAATCAATATGGTTAAAAAAATCAGTCTTTCAACAAAAATTGGTGGCACAGCAAAATTTAAAGTAGCAATATTGTGTGCAAAAGTGTAAGAACAAATAAAATTAGTCATAAATTGCAGTTGCCTAAAAATAAAATTTCATAAGATAAATGTTTCACATTACCTATTGTTTCGGTAGTTTTCTTTGAGAATTTTTTTTTGTGACAAGCGCAGTAACTACTCAAACATGCAATTTAATTCCAATAATTAGAGGTTAGGTGTGCCGTGCCGCCTTTGGATCAACGGGTCCCGGGTTCGATTCCGGGGTCGGGTGTCTAAACCAGTGACACTTGCTCTGAGTCTGGGTGTCATTTGTGTTCGTGAATCGTGAATTACATGTTTGTAAACTACCCTCCCGATACAGGATACATAGTGCAAGGGTTCGTTTTCTTTTTAAAAAAATAAAAAAATTAACATATTCCTGAACAAGTTAGATTCTCTATACGGAAATACATATAGTATAATTGGTATCACATTAAAGCTATAAGTAATGCATTTATTCTTAAAGTTAGATAGTATGGCCTCCAATATTACTAGATAAACATTTTATTCGCTATAGAAAGTTTTAGTCTAAGTAGATTTTTTAATGCAGCTAAATGTGCTGCATACATGGTGTAACAAAAACAATAACTATCCGAAGTGAGATAGAGCGAATCGATCTGATAATAATTATAATAATCCATTATTAAATTCAAAATTATACCTAAACCATATTTTGGCAAATAATATTTTGGCGTCAAATCAAAATGGATGTAGTGCCGGGTCCCGAGGTACAAAAGACCTCCTCATTGACACGGCTATTTGCCAACAAGTTCGGCGGTCCAAAAAAAATATCTCTATGGCCTGGATTGATTACAAAAAGGCCTATGATTCGGTACCCCATTCATGGCTTATGAGAGTACTAGATTTGTATAAAGTTGATGCAAATTTATGCCTTTTCCTAGGCTCATGCATGACGCAATGGAGCACGGTTCTTTATCATCCGGGACCCAGACATTTTTTTTAATCGTCGGAACGAATATGGATAAAGCGTGGGATATTCCAAGGTGACAGCCTCAGTCCATTGTGGTTCTGCTTGGCATTGAATCCTTTAAGTATTTTACTAAAGGATTCAGTGCCCGGCTACCGACTTCACAGAGGGGGTAAGACCATATCACATCTCTTGTACATGAATGACCTCAAGTTGTACTCACCAAAACAATCTTAGGTACCTAGAGTCCTAAGCTTCTTGAATAATTTTAATTATGGTTATTGATGTATATGGCTTTCATTTAACTGTAAAACGGATAAATTAGATTTTTTACGTAAGGTTAATTTGTATAAAATGTTATAAAAATAACAAATATTTGGAGAACCGCAAAGATAACCGTAATATCCTCTCATATGCTTGTAGTGCTAAGTATTTGTGATTTTTGGCATACTCCTTATAACGTTTACTGCCCGAGTACACCTACACCATGAGGAAAACACCATGAGGTGAAAACATAGTCCTTAGTAATAAATATCAGTATATGTTATTTATCTTGGCAGTGGACAATTTAAGATATTTTCTATCTGAAAAGTCAGTAACACTCTTGGAACTTGATACAGGCTACAAGAAAACCAACTCGATTTTAGATCTACTGTTGTAGTTCATACCAGGATACAACCAACCGTTAATAAATTGAGCCTAGTTTTCACTAAATTTGGCTTAATTTATTTAATGATATCATTATTGCCTAGTGGTTGTTATTAACATTAGTTAGTTCAAGAATTCAATCTACTTACATATTTATCTATCAAGTCTATTATAGTTAAATGTACTTTTTCTTTAGCTACATCTAACGCTGATTTTTCAGCCCCATTCAACATAGTCAAATCTGGGTTGTAGCCTAGTAATATTTTCGCAGCGCCTATATTACCCATTTCACAGATATCATGCAGTGCTGTGTTCCCAGCTGAGTCTATCGCATTTATATTGGCCTTATTGTCAAGCAACAGCCTTATTACATGTATTTTATTATTCAGAGCAGCAATATGTAAAGGTGTTTGACCTTTTTTATTACTGCAGTTCACATTGGCATTGTTGAGTATTAAAATATTACAAAGTTCATCTAAACCATACCTGGCAGCATAATGTAGAGCAGTAAATCCATTTGAATCCGTAAAGTTGATGTCAAAATCAGTCGAGTATGACATATTCTTCCTGCATATTTGACACTCACACAAAGGATGACAAAGTGTAGTGTTTGGTTTGCTATTTGGCTCAGTATAGGCAGCATAATTTATATTCATATAAAAGCAAGCAAGCTTCACATCGCCATATGAAATTGATTTCAATATTCTGTCTATGAGTTTCAAATGTTCTACAGTTTTTGAAGCATTCCTGTTGTCATTGATTAAACTTGTTTCCTGTAGATTTTCCTCAATAGGAGTCTCAATTTTGCAGTTCAGAGTTTTAACATCAGAGCTTGTTATATGTATGTATTCATATAAATTGGGTTTGCAAGACTTTAAGACATGCAATATTCTTAAGTTATGAGCATGGTCAAATGCAGTTTTATTAAGTTTATTGTGCAGGGATGGTTCAGCACCATTTTCTATTAACAGTCTAGCAATGCCCTCATAGCCCCACTTTGATGCTAGGTGCAAAGGTGTATTGCCACTATTATTAGGACAGTTTATTTTAACCTTTTTCCTGCTATGCTCTGCGTAATAAATAAGTGCTTTGACACAACTCATGTGACCATTATTGACAGCCATGTGAATTGGTGTATTCTTATCTATGTTTGTTTGATTAATATTAGCTCCTGAATGCAATAATAGTAGTAATGCATTTTGGTGTCCCCTGGATGCAGCATAGTGAATAGGAGTACATTCGTTTAAGTCTGTTGCATTAATGTCAGCACCCATTTCTATTAAAGCCTCAACTATGTTAGCTTTTCCATGTATACTGGCCACATGTAATGCTGTCAGTCCGTGGCTGTCTCTAGAAGCAATAGTTGGGGAAATTTTCAAAAGATTCCTGGATATTTTACTACAGCATTTTTTACAGTTACATAAGGGGTGGCACAGTTTGTGGTAAATTTCTGTATCACTGTCATCATCATCCGTTGTGAAGCTTTCATCCAGAGCCTTCAAGATATTGTTTTCTTCATTTTCTATACTATCAATATGCTTTTTATTTTTCAATAAAACAGCCTGTACTTGTTCACAATGGTTTGCTTTGATAAGGTCAAATATGTACTCTAAAGTTTCCTCTTTACTGTTTGTGTCTGTGGAAATGGATTCTGTCAAACTGTTCCTCCTTTGGCCACAACTCAGATTGTCTTCAGTGAGACTACTTTCATAGTAATAATAAGACTCAGGGTCTGGAGGGCCAGCCAATGCCCCCGACTGGATGTGTTCTATGACTGCTTCTAATGTAGTTATAAGGAATGAGCTTTCATCACCATCTCCTTTGCCAACATCACTGAAACGGAACTTCTTCATGTAAGTCAGCTGACTAAACCAGTTTGGTAAGCCCGATTTGATGACAAGGAACACAAAAACAGGAAGCAAGTCATCAGCTGTGAGCAATATAATATTGTTACTGTCATCTCTCTTGTTAATAGCATTCAGAGCTTGTTTAACACACAACACTTTTTCTAAAACTGTATTGTATGTGTTTATTTTGGAGAGAATTTGTTTGGCTTTAGGTACTGCATGGTAGAGGTCTTTTTTGATGTCCAAGTCTCTCAATTGTATATCACACATATTTCTAATTTTTTTATTGAGATGAGAGTCTTCATATGCGCAGGAGGTACAGATAGGTTTGAATATAGAATCAAAAATTAAATGCTGCATGTAACATTCAACAGCCAGCTTTATATTTTCCAGAACTTGCTTACATGATTTTGATTTATCTCTTAATCTTCTATTTTGAAGCGCAATTTGGAGGCATTGTGTGTAAAGTTCACCCACAGTGTCTCTAAGAGGGCCAATAGCAATTGGTAGTGTTGTATGTTTCTTTAGAAATGATTGGACACTCTGTTCAATTTGGTCTAACACTTGTCTGCCAGCCGCTTGTGTCCATAACAGGTCTATACAATCATTGATAGATAAAAGGTAATCTTTTGTTATAGTGCTATCACAGAATGTAGCAGTGGGTTCTAATGGAGTTTCTATGCACCATACCTTGTATTTAATAAAGTCTTCTGTGTAGAATGTCTCTTCAAAGAGTATATGGCTTTGTAGAGGCAAACCTTTGGTGAGTTCTAGGGTTATCACTTTGTTAGTCACAGTCACTTGTTTCTCTGTAAGCGTGCTGTAGTGTGTCTCGGGTAATTCATCGCTGGGTACCAATAAATGGGCACAGAAGTCCTCCACAGTGAAAACTCGACTCGTAACACTTCCAATCCGCGGGACACATATTACCCAAGATTGAGAAATACAGTGTTGAAACAAATTAGCATATTCGGTCTTCAATTCCACAAAAAATGGGTTATCAGAGATGATTTCGTCGTAAGTACCATCCATTTCCGAGGATGTATGCCAGTAATGTCACAAAATGTTTCACGATACGCCTACAACTATGAAATAAAGCCACGTGTTTTAGGGAGTTGCGATATTATTAAGACTAATTGAATTATTTAAATCGAAATTATCATAATTATGGGTTGTTTCTCGTTACGACCTTGGTTGGACAAGACGGCTCAGATTTTGACAGCAGTTTGTTGACATTCGTTTTCTGACAGCTGATATTGACCAAATGTTGACATATTGACCATGGGATTGACGCGAAGGCCACGATTACGAAACTAAATAAAAAATCTCATTCTATCATCTTATCCATGAGTACCAGATTATAAATACTTAATCGGCTGGATAGTCAAATCATAAACTTGATATTGGCCTCATAATTTCTTTTTATCTCAACTAGAGAACACGATTTAAACTATAAAATATGTACAAACCATTTAAAAAAAAAACAAAACAATTATTTATAGAAATATTTCTAAATATTTAATTAGTTATACAACAATTAAGTTATTAGCAATGTCTAGAACATTGAAACGAATGGGAAGTTTTACAAAGTATATTTTAAATAAAAATCCGGATTTACATTTCTTTGTTAAGCGCGTGTAATTATAGGCGCTTGGGTTTGACGACGACGATCGAGCGACGCGGCGTGGCTGCGTCTCGCCTTATATATGGCTGCTTGCCAGCCGGAGGGGGTCGCTTCCCTCGCGCGGCGTCCATCTTCGGTTCTTCCATTGTGATTGGCGGACGTCTTGCCTCGGCGAAGTATCGGCGAATAGAAAAAGCCGCGAGCCTGTGCTACGGCCTTAAATGGTCGTCTGTCGGCCGGAGGGGGTTCACTCCGCGCTCCTCGGCTATCTTCGGCTGCTGTCGTTCGCCTCAGTATCGGCGCGAACATCCTGCCCCCCTTGAAAGCACCCGCTTTCAAGCCTGACGTCTTCTTCCTCCTTAGTTTCCGCCATGGACGGAATAATGCAGAGTCTGTTGTATGCCCTCTTCACCACGCCCTTCGCCGTAGTGACGTCAGCCACTCGAGCCGTGCCATCCGAGCCCGGGTAAAGCCGCGAGACGCGCCCCAGGCGCCATCTCAGCGGTGGTAGGTTTTCTTCCTTTATGTAGACGAGATCTCCAACGCGTAGACCTCGCTGATGGGTGCGCCACTTCGTTCGCTGTTGCAGCTCAGCTATGTATTCTCGGCGCCACCTCTCCCAGAACTGCTGTCTCAATAGCTCTACTCTTTGATACCTGTTAGGTCTAGAGCACGTTACAGGTGTAGACGGAACGGAGGTTAGTGGCCGTCCGACCAAGAAGTGTCCTGGAGTCAATGGAGATAGATCAGTTGGGTCGGACGAGAGAGGAGATAACGGTCGGGAATTTAATATGCTTTCAATTTGCGTGAACAAGGTCGTTAGCTCCTCAAACGTCAGTGAACTATTACTAGCTACTCGCTTTAAATGGGTTTTGGCGGATTTTATGCCAGCCTCCCATATTCCTCCAAAGTGAGGGGAATATGCGGGGCTGAAAACAAATTTGATACCTTCGTTAGCCGAGTAATCATACACAGAATGACGACTAGACCGTATCACTCTGCCCAATTCCGCATTCGCACCTACAAAATTAGTGCCATTGTCGCAATAGATCGAGATCGGTTTACCTCTTCGTGCTACAAAACGACGCAGTGCTAATAAAAATGCTTCTGTACTCAGTGCGCTAACGACCTCTAGGTGAACCGCCTTAGTTGCGAGACATATAAACAAACATAAATAACATTTAGACTGGCGACTACCGCGGCCAGTCCGACTAGTCACCAGGAACGGTCCGGCCAGGTCAATCCCGCAGGACTCGAAGGCGAATCCCTCTGCAGTTCTTACAGAAGGTAAGTTACCCATTATAGGCTGAGTAGATTTACCCCTTAATCTTGTACAAGTCACGCATGCCCTCACGGTTTTCCTGGCTAGGTATCTGCCCCCAATTGGCCAGTATTTCTCCCGAACTGAAGCCAATAAGTGCTGCGGACCTGTATGAAACAATTTAAGATGCTCGTTTCGCATCATTAGTTTAGCAAAATGATGATTCGAATCTAAGACTATTGGATGTTTTTTGTTATATTCAAAATTTGAGTTTTGTAAGCGTCCTCCTACCCTTAAAATACCACTAGGGTCAATAAACGGGTGAAGAGAAATAAGTTTCGATTTATAGTGTAGCTGCCCCCCTTTATTGAGAACCTTTATATCGCTACCTAAAATATCCCAGTACACATCAGCTCCCAAAAGTAAATCGATCTCAGAGGGAGATCTAAATGTCGGATCCGCTAATTCAACGTTCCCCGGAATATCAATTTCTTGTTCAATAGGCAAGTTAGGTAGATAATTAGTGATGGTAGGCACAATCAAGCATACGGTTTTAACGGTAAACTCCCTTACTCGTGAAACTAACTCGACCGTGCAACGCTTGGAAATATTTAAAGTTGCATTATTAATACCGGAAATATTTATAGGCTTAGTGTTAATAGGCACAAGGTTTAATTTTCGTTGCAGACCTTGTGTGATAAATGACGTTTGACTACCTGAATCTAACAGCGCGCGCGCGCGGTAAGTGCGCGTTCCGATTATGATATTAACTATAGCTGTGCATAACAAAACCTGTCCGGCGCGCACAGCTGGCAGCGCCACCGGCAATGCGGACTGTACGTCGCTAGGTATAGAACTATGGACAGGTCTATCGTCCCTATGTACTAGCGTGTTATGCCTCCCTTTGCAGGTACGGCAGGAGCCACGTAGTCTGCACTGAGCAGGCAAATGACCGGTGCGAAGGCAAATCTCGCACAACGATAGCTTATTTACGTGCTTAATTCGATCATTGATACTCATGTTTTTAAATTTAGAACATTCGTAGACTAAATGATTTTGATTACAAATGTGACACCTGTTATTTAATGTAGAAACAACAAACGCCTTAGGTCGTTGATTTGATGACCTGAATGAAGCTACGGGTTTACTTTCTATTTTAAAATTCTCTGTAGTTTCCAATACATTTGCGCTGTTACGGAGAAAACTATTAAATTCGTCTAAAGTGGGTAACTCGCTTAAACTATTCTTATATTCTTCCCATTTGCGACTCGTTTGGGAGTCTAACTTTGTGGAGACCATATAAATGATTAGAGTGTCCCACTTGTCGGTCGGTTGACCCAAAGTATTGAGAGCGCGCAAATTTTTTGAAATATGATCTATGATAAAACGCAACGCTTTATAGGATTCTCTGGAAACTGGTTCAAGGCTAAATAGGGCCTTTAAATGATTGTTAATTAATAATGTTTTGTTATCAAATCTTTCACATAGAATTTTCCAGGCAACCCCATAATTTTCAGATGTAAACTCGATCGACTTTATTACGACACTGGCCGAACCTTCCAATGAGGATCTAAGATAATGGAATTTATTTATGTTCGGAATTGCATCATTACTATTTATTAAAGAGTCAAAGGTATCCTTAAACTCGAGCCATCTTAGGTAGTTACCGTCAAAATGAGGTAATGTAATTATAGGCAATTTTATAGAATTAAATTGCGACTTATTTGACTCGACACTATCATTAATTGGTTCTTTGTGATGTGCCGGGACAGAATCGACAAATTGTTGTGCATTGCAAAGGAGGGAGTAGAACAAAGATTCGGTAGCATCCCGTTCTGTTAATTGTTGATCGATATCATCGGACAGAGATTCAATATCAGTCTGTAAGCTATCAAATTTGACGAGTAATTCTCGGATCGCCGTTATACGCATAGACAATTCGTTAACGTTTAATTCTGATATCTTTGAACGATCCATTTTCTCATAATTATTTATGTAATCTTTAAAACGCGTCAGGCGTCCTCGCATTACACTTCTCCTCTTAATCAATTCTTTTAGACCGCCTTCCTCATTTGCACTGAACTTTAACTCGGGTTGAGACATGTCGATTATAATTAGGTGCGATTAACACAAACTAGGCAAAGCAACACGGAATAATCTGACCTTAAAATGTGGTAACGATCACCCGTGACTGCGATGATCACTCGGCGCGCAGGTAGGTAGATTGAAGACTCCCGAAATCGCTTGTTGCTCGTCCACTAGGCCAAACGAAGCTTCGCTTGGCAGGACATACTGCAAAGTTTAAAATAGGTTAAAGGGAATCCGTTAACATTGGTTCAAATAGGCTAAAGGGAATCCATTAACATTTATCGGCGATTGTGGGGTATTTTCATTTCACCCGCGCCTTTTGTCCTATAAATTTATTTTATAGCAATAAATTTAATTAGGGACTGTAATAGGAAGCAAGAAACGTTGTTCACACAAAGTAGCACGTGGATATAGACACGTGGGTTATAGGCGCGTGGGTTTTCACACAAGTAGCACGTGGATTATAGACACGTGGGTTATAGGCGCGTGAAATATAGGCGCGTGAAATATAGGCGCGTGAAATATAGGCGCGTGAAATATAGGCGCGTGAAATATAGGCGCGTGGATTTAGGCGTGTGATAGGATTTTGGGCACCTGGATTATAGGGCGAATGGGTTGTAGGGTAAATGGAATGATCTTACTCCGATCCAGTTACTTATTGGTTTTTGACCATCCCGTTTCGCTTCTCCAGTTGCCGTAGATTGATTTTTCTTAACGACGGTAGGTTGACCGGCTTGAGGATCCGTTCTTCCTTGCTTCTTTTTCCAAAATTGTTTCTGTTCGAGCGCCACTTTTCAATGTCTAGAACATTGAAACGAATGGGAAGTTTTACAAAGTATATTTTAAATAAAAATCCGGATTTACATTTCTTTGTTAAGCGCGTGTAATTATAGGCGCTTGGGTTTGACGACGACGATCGAGCGACGCGGCGTGGCTGCGTCTCGCCTTATATATGGCTGCTTGCCAGCCGGAGGGGGTCGCTTCCCTCGCGCGGCGTCCATCTTCGGTTCTTCCATTGTGATTGGCGGACGTCTTGCCTCGGCGAAGTATCGGCGAATAGAAAAAGCCGCGAGCCTGTGCTACGGCCTTAAATGGTCGTCTGTCGGCCGGAGGGGGTTCACTCCGCGCTCCTCGGCTATCTTCGGCTGCTGTCGTTCGCCTCAGTATCGGCGCGAACAAGCAACTTAACCTCTTCCTCCACCTCGTCCTCCACCAAAGCCGCCACCGACTCCTCTTCCCCCGGCGAAACTACCAACTCCTCTGCCCCCAAATCCTCTGGCCCCACCGAATCCTCTTCCGCCAAAGCCCCTACCACCGAATCCCGTTCCTCCAAACCTCGAGCCAATCCCAAACCCACCACCAACTAGAATGGGTACAGGCACAGGATATACATTGTAGTATGGTCCTGGAAATAAAAATGAGTGTGCTTGAATGAAAAATGGCATATTATGATTTATCTTGTACATTATGTCTTCATTTTGTTGAGTTTACTAGTTTCAATGACGGAGTTAAGAGTTGGCAGCTTAATAACATGCAGCAATACTCAAAGTATCTAACTACGACTTTCTTCTATAACGGCTTTCCCCATATGAATTATGTACAAGTGTCAATAAAACGCTTTGTCTCTATACGAAGGATTTAGAATACACAATGTCATCAAACCCACACTTTCCTGAGGGTGTCGTAAGAGGCGACTAAAGAAACGCAACAGACAGATCTTCTTGCCGATCTTGACGGGACTTTCACTGATAGGTAGCTGATGATGATATAAGGAGTAACGTAGGCTACTTTTTTGACTAGCTTCGCCCCACGGCGCGGCGTCACCAGCGGGTAACATCGCACCCGTGCGAAGCCGGGACGGGCCGCTAGTAGTGAATAAACTAATCGGACGCATCCAATATTATGCGCGCAACATATTTCATGAACGATAACAGACTACAAAAAATGGAAGTAGCATTCAAATTTTATTTGCTTTTCAATTGACAAGTTCCATTAATGAATTTGGAGGATGCTCTATTCATCATCATCATCATCAGCCCACATTAGTCCACTGCTGGACATAGGATTAATTCACACACTCATTCAGCAGTTGTTTATTAGTAACGCCGATTAATACTCACTTCTGCGACGATATAAATACGGTTCATAATAAAACTGTCGTTTCACGCGAGATAGTGACGTCTTATCTGTTCCGTTACTGTCTTGATTTTTCGATTGTTTTTCGTCCAGTAGTGCCTCCTTTTGGAAAGATGCTAAATGATTTATCTGTCTATCGGGACGCAGTGATGATTCAGCCGTGGCATCGACGTAAACAATAAATAATACGCAAAATAGGACGACAGCCTTTTGAGTAGAGTGAAATATCTGTAAAATTAAAATAAAGAATTAAAATGTCATTCGAAGTGGGCATAGAGCTTAACAAAAGAAACATTTCCGTGTTTAAAATACTTTTTAAAATCTTTTTTTTTCATTATTGTTGCATATCTCAAACACACAACTAAAATTTTCAACAAAATCAGTATCTTTAACAGCAGTACTTTCGATCATTTCGTTATGGCTGTAGGGTTTTTGTTATACGTACCTACTCTGTTTAAACCGAATATTGTATAAATAAGTAAATAGGACTTCGTTTCAATTATTTGAATCCCCAACGTTCTAAATAGTTTGTAGCTATTCCAATCTTAAAAAAGCTTAAAATAAATCATTTCCTAATTTCCTATTGTTTGTTCTTGAGTAAGCTATGTATCAATTTATCTGGCAATTATTGTCTTGTTCTATTGGTTGACAGTAACAAGGTCCGTGGATAATCGATCATCTATACTCGGCATCAGGAAGTTCAATTTTCATTTCCAAACTATTTTAAAACAATTTTTGTTATCACTTACTGCAGTTTCCATTGTCAACATGTGTTCAGCTTTCCTTTACGACTGAAGAAAATGGCATTGAGCCTCTGATATAAATATTTGACGTTATAGATCACTGGAGTATGCTAATTGGCTCTACAAGTCCGTAAATACAATCGTCACGATCACGGTGACACGATCAATACACCCGGACTTTCCGTTGTTTTGGATAACATTGTCATATCAACACAAAATGTGATAATTATTCTGATTCCTAAGTGGTAATTGATACTGCAAGGGATTCGAATATTTGAACAAGTCCGGATTTCCAGTGACATCCAGGCCTAGCGTATCCAGAAATGTTCGTTTGATTTTGGTTCTTTAACTAATTGTAGACCAAAGATCAAAGAGAACGAATCTTCATATTTTAAACTGGCATCATCATCTTTCGGCCATTGTCCAACGCTGGGTGGTAGATCAAACGGGAAAGATAAATTAGAACCATATTACAAACCCTTTCCACCTCTTTCCTTTTACCTATTTAATTATCACTTTTTTGTACATTATGTAGATACTATAAACTTAAAACATAGCAAGCGACCTCTTCTTTTTATTTCTCGTCATAAATACATCTACGTACCTACCCAGCGGTGTTATTATCCTTAATCAAAAAGTCCTGTTATCGTTTCTTCTGTAATTATTTTTGAAAACCATTTGGATGAAACGTTTAGATTCGTCTTATTTTTAAGTCACGTGACGTTCATCCTCTTTTCAGCAAATTGGAAAACTCAATATTGAAAAGGATTTTTTTGGTAATATCAATAGTGAGACCCAGTACGTGGTTAGCTTATTTGCAATGTGAGTAACAACCACAAAATGCACTATCCATTAGTGTAGAAGCCGATATCACTATGTACGACGGTCGTTGTACAAGAAAAATAGGAACACCGCCGCGCCGGCAGGCTTCGGTAAAACCGGTACACCAAATAAACTAGTTTCCAGAGCCCCCCTGTGCCAACCCGTCTGGCCGTGGTGGCGTGGTACAGTAGGCTAATTAACCTTTATGCAATGGGACCAGACTCAGCAGTGGGTCATTTAAGGCCGAAATAATGATGATTGATCAATCATTCGGCTTTCTGTTTCATAAGAAGTATTGTATTTGTAGTGTCACCGCCCCCTGAGGGTGACGTAAGAGCCGACAAAACCTAGCTGCAAGAAAAGGAAGACGAAAGCCCGAATCAGTTGTGAGCCATTTAGGGAGTGAATAGTAGTACTGTATTTACAGGGCGAACGTAAAAACAAATACTGACAAAGCAGCGGACATAAACAAATAGGTACAGGATATTTTAGATATTCAACAATGCGTTGATATTTTAAAGCACTTTTATATCCGGCCAATGTGCGGCTCTTCGTATAAATATTTCAGCGCGCACGGGTCGGGTTATGAAGTGGTTAATTTAAATTCTGGCTGACTGCGTACCGTGGACCGCCGCTCCGCTGTTATATTTCAGGTTGCCAAATTTTCTTGAAAAGCTGAACCGACTCGTAGAACTCGATTCTTCCTTTATTCGTAGAATGAACATTTAACATGAACTATACTCAGACCATACATAGCCCACTGCTTCTACCACATGGAGGGTAATTAGCCTAATGCGCCATAGAGTTATCGATAATCTAATCGAGTTAAAAATAAAAAGGTACAAATTAGTAAATTTTAAGAAACCGTCTGCATAGCAGATATTGCTTGAGATACGGTGGTAGAAAGTTTGTTTGTTTATAATGCTGTTTAAATAAAAGAACGTCGACCACTTGATAAAAATGTCTCAATCTTTGGGACAAGCAAACCAGTTTACGAAGCATCTTGATACCACAGAAATATTGAACCGTACAATTTCTAGAAACTTTTTCAGTTACGAGGAAAAGTTTGATGTCGCACTGATGTGCGTTTGTTGTGTGTTTGGTACCTTAGACCACTATTGAAATTATTTTCAATAGTGGTTTATGGTACACAAACTTGAAGAAAATAACATGTACTCTATGGCTGGACTAACATCGTTGTGATTATACTATACATATATTCGCAAAACCCATTATAAAAATAAAAAACTAATATTGACTAATAATAATACTACTACTACCCTGCCTCTCATTTGGACAAAGACACTTGCCAGACCCCGGAATCGAACCCGGGACCAGTTGATCCAAAGGCGGCAAATCTGACCGCTAGACCAACGAGGCAGTCAACTATTTATATCCGTCACCATTCACCAAACTTACATTTGAAAAAAATCTACACTGTCTTATTCTAGTTGTGTCAGGTATCACTTTTCTTTTAAAAATGTCAGGGATTTCCTATTACAATTTTGGGTACTACAATATTTGGGACTGTCTACAAATTACAGCATAAAATGGCCACCCGAATTATGGCAGTTTTATATTTTAGGTTCTGACTGCTCTTCCTTTCCCAATGCAAGTGGATGGTCGTTTTTATTGCCGGAGTTTCGGAGGATAGTAAAGTATTGGAAAGCTTTCGTGTTAGGCCCGAAATGATGAAAGAAATAAACAGAAATGCAGATGATTTTTCAAAGGTAAGTTATATAATAGGTTGGGGAAAAAGTTTCTTCGCATTCTTTAAGAAATTTCAAAACATGTTTATTATAGTTTATTTACATTTAACTAAAGTATGTAGGTACCATTTTGTTCGATAACTTTTTCCATCTTGTAGGTAGGGACATGATCCCATTGCTATAGAAATTTTGGGACTTCTGATCAAAATACCGCGACAAGTGGTTTTGGCAGTCCTCTCGTGATGTTAACCTGACACTGCCTAAAGAATACTGAAGAGTCCGAAACATGTGGAAATCTGAAGGTGCAAGGTCAGGACTATACGGCGAATGCATTAACACCTCCCAGCCAAACTCTCTTAATTTTTGCTGTGGCTAAAGGTCTAGCGTTATAATGTTGAAAAACCACACTTCTTGCTTTAATCTCATCAGTTGTTTGCAGTAGAGTTCAGAATTGATGGTCCTGCCTGGTGGTAACAGCTCATAATGAATAATGCCCTTCCAATCCCACCACACACAGCATCACCTTGTTGCGAGTTAACCCGGGTTTCGCCACAGTCTGTGAAGCCTGACCGGCCTTTGATCACGACCTTTTTCACACGTTCTTGTCGTACGTGATCCACTTTTCATCACCAGTTATCAGCTTCTTCAAAAATGGTTCCGGTTCATTACGTCGTAATAAAGAATAACAAATGAGTACACGGTTCATTAGGTTTCTTCAGTGAGCTCGTGAGGTACCCAAATATAGAGCTTTTTTGTGTACCCAGTTTTTTTCAAATGTGCCAAAACTGTTTTGTGGTCAACTCTCAGTGCGTCAGCTACGTCGTAACTACTGATATGCCGACCTTGCTCCACTTTTTCAAAAATGGCATCCATTTTATCCGTAATAGGGCGACCAGAGCGACGTGTATCTTTGACATCAAAATTTCCGGATTGAAAACGCTTTAACCAAATTTGTGCTACTCTCACAGACACTGCACTAGGTCCATAAACATCGCAATTATTTTTTCGCGACTTGCGTTGCCTTTTTTGTAGTAAAATTTTAAAATGTATCGAATTTCTTCATTAGATTCACTCATCTTGACAGTACGAAAAACAAGTGAAAATCACACATTATCCTAATTTGAATTTGGAATTATGTTCTTTAAAATTGTTTAAAATCTAAACTTTCAATGATACCAAAACCAGCCAGATACAAATAGTATAGCCAAAGAGATTTTATTACAAGTTCATCATCACTATCACTATCACTATCACTACATAGTATAAAACAAAGTCGCATTTTCTGTCCGTCCCTATGTATGAATAAATCTTTAAAACTACGCAACGGATTTTGACGCCGTTTTTTTTAATAGATAGAGTGATTCATGGGGCAGGTTTATATCTATAACCCACCCCCGCTTTGCACGGGCGAAGCCGGGGCGGGCCACTAGTACATAATAAAATGTGAAAAGACTTTTTCCCCAACCATAATATCAATCCGGCTTGTGGTTTGATAAAAGTATATTTATTTATTTTTATTTATTTATTTATTTATTCAGTATACCAACAACGTATCACAATTAATATTACATAAAAATCATAATTTCTTCGTGCTCTGTGATGGCGTTACTTATAGGTATACATAACTTTCAATTATCGTGTGATTGCATATTATTCATTAATTCTACATAACAATTTTCTTGCTATTCTTAAAATTACAAAAAAAAAAAAAAAAAAAAAAACTGTTTTTAGCGAATTGATTGAAATTAATTTGAATTTATTAAATTACATATAAAAAAAATTGTAAGTAATACCAATAAAAAAGAGTTAGTCGTAGTAAAAATAGTAAAAAATAATTGATAATCGATAGGTACATAACAATAATAATAATAATTGACCTAGGGTTTTATTACATTGTATTACAATTGTGAGAAATAATAATTAATATCACTGTATCAGTTTATTCTTAAATGTCTCTAATGAATCAGAAAAAATATCTACTGCAGTATTGTTATTCACAATTTTGTTGTACGAACTTTGCATCCTGTTAAGAGGGGCGGAACGTCCAAGATTTGTGCGACAAAGTTTTAGTGAAAAAGTATCCAGCTGCTTGTTAGGTCTTATTAAGCTGTAACGAGGAACTCTCAGTCTCACTTCCCCGAGCAAAGTTGGAATAGATGTAATGCCATTGACAATTCTATGAAACATTAACATGTCCTGCACCTCGCGACGTTGCCTTAAAGGAAGCAGGTTAAAATATCGTAATCTGTCATAGTAATTCGCTCTATACGGGCAGTGACCGTCTTTGTACGCCAAGAAACGTGTAAAATTTCTTTGAATATTCTCTATTCGGTTTCTATGTAATTCATAATACGGGTTCCAAGCAGGAGATGCGTATTCCAGACCACTACGTACATAGCAATTGTAGAGTAATAACAAGCTTCTCACATCGCTGAAATCCTTGCCAATTCTTTTTACAAATCCTAACATTCTCGCTGCTTTGTCAATTACATTATCTATATGAGGTACTAGGGAAAGATTTGCATTAAGTAAGACTCCCAGGTCCCGAATGGTATCCACGGATTTAAGCACTGTTTTGTTTATTCTGTAACTGGACTCCACATAATTTCTCCTCTTGCGCGTAAACGTGATGTGATAACATTTGTCGGGGTTGAGAGTCATGCCGTTTTCCAAGCTCCATAAATGTAAAGAATCGAGGTCTTTCTGTAAAATGTTGACGTCCGCAGGTGATTTTATTTCACGATATATTTTAACATCGTCCGCGAACAAAGAGCAATGACTGTTAGTTATGCGGTCAGCTATATCGTTAGCGAAAATGACAAAGAGAATAGGCCCAGTGTGAGAGCCCTGTGGCACGCCTGAGGTGACCTCATATTCAGCAGATTCGTAACCGTTCAATACAACTTTCTGTCTCCTATCGCTCAAATATGATTGAAACCACTTCAATAGATGTCCATGTAATCCGTGACTAGAAAGCTTGCCCAGAAGAATAGTATGGTCGACTCTATCGAAGGCGCTACTGAAATCGGTGTAAATAGAGTCTACTTGTATGCCATTGTCCACTGATGTCGATATATCGTTTATATATGCAGTCAGGTTAGTGACCGTAGATTTATTAGCACAAAAGCCGTGCTGCTGTTCTTTGATTTGCGGCCTAACGTGCGAAGTCACTATTTCACAAACAAGTGACTCAAATATCTTAGCGAATACAGACAGTAGTGACACCGGACGATAGTTACGAACGTCAGCGTTGTCTCCCTTTTTAAATATTGGTATAACGTTGGCCCGCTTCCACTCAATTGGAAATTGTGATGTTTGAAGTGATGTATTAAAAATTAGCATCAGGGGCAACGCCAATGCAGTTGCACATTTTTTCACAAATATTGGAGGTATTTGGTCAGGTCCGCAGCTTTTGTTTATGTTGATTTTTTTCATTGCCTTAAGAACATTTCTCTCTGAGAACTGAATTTTGCCAATGGTACTTTGCCTCAGGTTGGATGTACTTGAAGTCCCTTTGGTAAAAGAGTTTGCACTATTGTATGAGAAAACACTTGAGAATCGTCTTGCAAATAAACTACAGATTTCGTCACCGGTTGTAGCTGTTTTGTCATCAAGTTTCATTTCCGACGGAATCACAGATCTGTTGCGTTCTTTGCTTTTAACAAATGTCCAAAACGCTTTAGGGTTGTGACGTATGTTGCTCTCAATTACATGAACATAAGCCTGATAGCAAACTTTTACCAATTTCCGAGATCGGGCGCTAAGGATTCTGAATTCAAGTTTGTCACGAGGGTTTCCGTATTTATTGAATCGTTTTCTTATTCTTTCTTTCTCGTTAAGTACTTTGACTAAGGCCTTTGAAAACCATGCCGGGAATTTTGAGTTATTACGCTTGCTCTTTGGTACCTCCCCTTCAATCAAACTGTACAAAAAACTATAAAAACGTTTTACCATCGAGTCTACGTTATCGTATTTGTTAAATTCTTCTACCCAGTTCACTTTGTTAATTTTGTTTTTAATATCTACATAGTTCGCTTGCCTGAAATTGTAACGTATTACACACTTTGGTTTGAGAGGATAATTGACATCGAGACGTAGGTCTATGTCCAATGTAGGATGATGCCCATCAACCTTAGACAAAGGAGCCAATGATTTCTGCACTGACAGTTTCTTTATATTGGAAAAAATTAGGTCCAATATCCTGTCATTGGAATTTCTGACTGTATTAAATTGTTCAAAGCTATTCAGGGACATGAAATCCTTTATTAAATATCCGATGCTATTTTGGTAATTTGTTAGCTCGGCAAATGGTAAATTCGGCGCTGAGTCATCCAGTTTCCAGTTCAGGGTCCCGAGATTAAAGTCTCCGATTATGATTATATCCTCGTCTATTGTTTCGTTGACTCTTGATACAGACTCTAAGAATCCGTTGAGAGTCTCTCTTTTAACTGGCGGGGGCATGTAGACTGCGCAGATGCAAATTTTTTTATGGATGGCACCTTCGTTAATTATCAAACGCACCCAAATGTCCTCGATTTCTGTTTCCCATTGGCACGCGCGATAAGAGCTGATATTTTTTGAGACCGCGATCAATACACCTCCGCCTTCTTTTGGACCTAGAGCGCTAGAGTCCCTATCTCTTCGGTACACATTGTAATTTGAACAAAATATTTCACCATCGTTAATGTTATTGTTTAGCCACGTTTCTGTTGCCACTATCACATCGAAGCCTGAAGTACAAATGGCGAGGTTAATACCACTTAGCTTGGTTCTCATTCCTCTGAAATTTTGGTAGTAAATCCTGAATTCTGTGCGTATCCTCAATGTTCTGGACTAGCATTCCTTTTTCCGTTTACTGCAGTGTAGTGGCTCCTTCTATACTTTTTATTTGCTTGGCTGGTGATTTGTCATCTTTTCGCACTAGGATTCGCCCGTCACGAATCCATACGTATTTATAGCCTTTTTCGCGCGCGGTTTGCCTTACTTTGGCGTGAATTGCCTTGTTTGTGGGGGACAAGTGTTCAGACACATAGACATGAGATTTTACGCCTGCATAACCTAGATGAGCGGAGTTCAGCTTGTTAGAGTTATTGGTACGATTGAATTTTGATACCGCCGCCAACATATTGTCCCTGAGTTTGATTGATTTTAGCTTGGCCACGATAGATCGAGGGCGAGTACTTTGACTATCCATTTTTCTGATTCTCGTGATTGAAACAATATCTTCTTCTTTAATATTACAGGAAACGACATTCCCGAGTTGCACTAAGGTAGTCACAAGATTTTCATTCTTATTCTCAGGAACGCCACTAATTTCAACATTTTCTTGCCGGGTATACTGCTCTATTACGTTAAGTCGGAAGGACAAATCTGTAACAGTTTTTTTTAATTGTTCGTTTTCCTGAGTAAGTTTCATTGTAACTTCTCTGTTCTTTTCCAGTGATTGCTTGAGGTCGTCAAACGATCTGCTCATAAAATTAACGGAATCTTTTAGATCACGCAGTGTTTCAAGCTTTGTTGCAATATCAGACAGTTGCTCCTGGAAAAACTTTTGGTAAGCGGTCTTTAATTGGGTTTCAATTATTAGACTAATCTCCATGTTAACCGCTGATTGCCACTCTGGGGTGATTAAATTATTGTGAAATTCACATGCTTTGTTCGAAGTTTGGTCCTCAAAAGACTCATCATCTGCTATACTAGACTCATTAAGGCGCTGACGCTTAAGTTTCCTGGATGTATTTATTGAGTCGGGGCCTGGGATATCAGCATCAGGGGTTTTACCCGTTATATTAACAGTCTTAGGGTTGTTTTTTTTTTCAGCCGTTTGTGGAGGAGAACGCTGTACTCGTGGCATTTTTACTTCGTCAGCCCAATCCTATCAATTAAGTCCAGATAATTTAGTTTGTTACGATCTGGTGCCGATAATTAATAGAAAAATTTGTCGTGCGCCTCACAGTTGTCGTAGCTCAGCGGTACAACGCTCGGCTTGTTAGCAGATTGTTGCGCGTTCGAGCCCGCCAGCAGCCACTCTTTGTGGTATTGTAATGTATATTTCTTTCCTTAAAAGGTGAATTAAACAAAAATATTTCGTCTCACTCTAGGCCAGCCCACTGGGCGGGGTTGTTCCATATGCAGACCCTTGGAGAGAGCAGGAATCCACTTTAAAGCAGCCGGCCAATCACAGATGTTAAATTAAATAAAATTAAATAAATCACAGCGTAGCTAACACACGTCCGCTCTTGCGTCGTGCAAAAAGTGTTATTTACACGTAGATGCATAAAATTATATTAGAAGGTTAAAGATTAAATTATAAAATAAATTATATTTCTATTCATTTTTAACGTTTTTAGTATTCATTATTGGTTTTAAATATTTTCGATGTAAATAAAATAATTTTATGAATATAAAATGATATATTTATTAATTTAAAGCGTTATGAATGATTGTTACTCATTTTATTAATTAATTTATGATTTGGATATTAAACAATTATTTTAGTATCATTTCTGCAATCTAATAATGATGAGTATCTGAAATAAAATATTATTATTAACATTAAAAATATATTTATCATGCCACTCGTAATTCCGTTAGTATTTCAATATTTTTTTTAGGATATATTACTTAAAGGAGAGTATAGTGCCGCTGGGTATCCATGAGCTGTAATACACGCACACTTAGAACGACCCCGAAATAGAACCAGGGACCTGTGATCGAAACCTCTGCACCGACAAGGTGGTAAACAAGATTTAAAAAAATAACAACTACAGAGTTTCTTGTCAGCTCTTCTCTGTAGAGCAGCACCGAACCGGTGGTAGTTTCAGCATGAATGTAGGTGGACGAAAAGGTTGTGGGAGATCAAAAGAGATGGATACGTAAATAAAGTTCCTCTTGAGTTTGATCTTTTACGAGCTGAGCTTACGTAACTGAAGAAACTAGCTATGTCAGCTTCCAGAAACAAACAGACCCCATCAAAATATAATATTAATTTTTTCGTCATCAACAAAGTGAATATTTATATACCTTTAGCCATCAAACATTTGCTCCCCGTTTTTCCTCAACCCAACTCGAAAATATAAAGAAATGGAGTTTCAAATGTTCTCACGAACTGTATAGTAAAAGGGCCTCGCTCTTTGCGTTCCCATGAGAGCCCCGCGGAGTGCCGGCTGGAAGGTATTCAAGGATTCAGAGGTTTTTTTGAAGTATTACACAAACAAGCAGGCATTGTTACGGCGAGGAATTAAGAGAATTTAATTTTGTAGATATATGCGTATCTATACTAATCTATACTAATATATAAAGCTGCAGAGTTTGTTTGTTTGTTTGTTTGTTTGAACGCGCTAATCTCAGGAACTACTGGTCCGATTTCAAAAATTCTTTCAGTGTTAGACTGTCCATTTATCGAGGAAGGTTATTGGCTATATTTTATTTTCAAAGGAATTAGTGATCCGTATGAAAATGGCGATTTTGTAACCCAAGGTGTAAAATCGAAAACCTATATATGCGTGCGCTGCAAAAACTATTGACAATAGAACAAAATGATGTACTACGGGTTTGTAGATCTAACTATCATAGTTTAGTCACAATAACCGATTTTATGTTCATAAAAAATATACACGGGTTCGAAGCCCACGCGGGCGAAGCCGCGCGCAAAAGCTAGTAAATAGATAACTGTATTTGTGTTTTGGTAGGCACAGGCAGGTACATACAGGGCCTAACACAAACTCTTTTTCCATCCGAAGTGAGGACAGAGAATCAACCAAAAGGAGCAGTTCTATGCAAACATCATCATCATCAGCCCACATTAGTCCACTGCTGGACATAGGCCAAAGAGCGCCATAGCGCCCTGTCTTCAGCTTGACGCATCCAGCTGCTGCCCGCAACCTTTCGCAGATCGTCGCTACATCTAGCAGAGGGGAGACAATGTAAAAAACAAATGAAAAAACAAATTCATAAAACAATGTAAACATTGTTTTTTTTATTTTGAAACTAGCTGACCCGGCGAACTTTGTTCCGCATTATAAATATTTAAAACAAAAAGAAAGTTGGACATAGGATACCTGAGATTTTTATCCCATCCGTATAAAACCTACTTTAACAAAACGCAACTGACAGCGAGACGTTATTTTGTCTATAGTTCAATATGGCCGAAAATTTGACAATTAGAAATTTTGAATTCGACTTGTTTATATTGTTGTAATTCACATAATATCTTTATAACTTGTAGCCTATGTGTTATTCTGATGTATAAGCTATATTATTGTAAAGTTTCATTAAAATCCATTCAGTAGTTTTTACGTGAAAGAGTAACAAACAAACATCCATCCATCCATCCATCCATACTTACAAACTTTCACGTTTATAATATTAGTAAGATACAAGGGTGAAAGATTTCTAATCTACTTTTTATTCTAACGACGCATGTTCCATTGGCAATGAGGCATAATTTTATCCTGATTATAGAATATGTTTTAAATTTTCTGTGCTCTATTTACGACACGTCGTGAAAGTCAGTTTTTTTTTTATTTCATAAACTTGCTGGTGACTTGTATTTGTGATGATTAGTCAAGTTTATATTTTGAACAAGTCTACCTTCCAAATGTTAAATGTAGGTAGGTGCAACTTATTTGTCATTAAACCAGTCTTGAGCTAACCTGCTTGTTTTACTGATGTGTCCTTATAATAGCATTACATGGCGCAGTCGGCATATATCGTTTTATACGTACAATAAATAACAAAATTGAGAATTATGTCAAGTAATTAAAATTAGTGTCAGAAATAATGTAAGAATAGTTTACGGAGCAGAGAAGTCGAAGAAAAATATCAAAATGGAAGCCATTTTGCAGCCACCGCAGCCGTTTATATTCGACAATGACTTGTCGAATGTTACATCAGGGAATCTCAGCAAGGAATGGGAGAAGTGGAAAAGTTCATTTCAAATATATTATGAAGCGTGTGAACTGCATAAGAAAGACAGCAAGGTTCAAGTTAGTATTTTGCTACATATCATCGGTGAGAAATGTCGAGAAGTTTACACACAGTTCAAAGGTGACTACAAAACTACAAGTGAATTACTCAAGGAATTTGATAAATTTTTTTTACCAAGAAAGAATCTTACTATTGAACGACATCACTTTTTCACAAGAGACCAAAAAGAACTGGAGTCTACGGAACAGTACGTGTTTGAGTTAAATAAAATTGCTTCAAAATGTGAGTTCAAAGATTTGTGCAGTGAATTGGTGCGAGATAAAATGATATGTGGTATAAGAGATGGAGCCTTGAGAGAACGATTACTAAGGGAGCCGGATTTAACACTTTCGAAAGCGATCGATATTTGTAGGTTAGCAGAAATGTCGCGAGCACAAGCCAGCAGCATCAAAGCAGAACAACATAATCAAGACGTTCATGCCATCGCCTCATCGTCACAAAATACCGTGCAATACGTTAGGGGTGCATCCAATAATAAGTCACGTCGAAACATAAAATGGAAGGCGAATTCGAATACCAACCAGCTTTCGAATCAACGTAACTCTTCAAGATTCAATCAAAACCGTAACAACGGCCCGTCGGGAGATACAAGAGGGCAGGCTCGCAGTGTTACAACATTAGCTTCGTGCACCAGATGCGGGACAAAGCATAGGAAGTTTGAGTGTCCAGCCTACGGACAGCAATGTATGGCTTGTAAAAAAATGAATCACTACGCGCGCATGTGTCGAGTTTTTGAAATTACGGAGGACTCCAGTGATCAGGTAAATTTTCACAATCAGCATTTATCCTATGATAATGAGTGGTCCGTTGAATTAGTTATAGCAAATAAAGTTATTAAATTTAAATTAGATACTGGAGCGGACGTAAATGTGTTGCCTAAATCTTATTTAGAAAAAATTAACTTAAGCCCTAATAATATCACAAAAACTTCCGTAAAATTGCAAGGTTATTCGGGCAGTACCATACCAGTTGTTGGGAAATGTTTTCTTAAAGTGACATATAAAAATAAAGTGTATATTTTAAAATTTATCGTTGTTGACACTTCCTCCCCTCCTATTCTAGGCAAAAGTTCTTGTCAGGAGTTAGCACTAATTAAAAGAGTTATTAGTGTCAAAAAACCAAACGATAGTAGTAAAGCTATTCTGGATGAATTTCCGGACTTATTTGTAGGTATCGGCTGCATGCCGGGGACGTACAAAATACAATTAAAAGATAACGTGTCACCCGTTGTGCATGCGCCCAGGAAGTTGCCTATTGCAATAAAAGATCAGGTTAGAGACAAATTAATAGAAATGGAAAAAGATGGTATTATAGAAAAAGTTCAAGGACCAACCGACTGGGTCAATAGCATGACAGTCGTGAAAAAGCCTAATGGCGACCTGCGTATTTGTTTAGATCCTCGTGATCTAAACAAAGCAATAAAACGAGAACATTTTAAATTACCCACGCTCGACGAAATTACAGCCAACTTATCCAAGGCCAAATACTTTAGTACTTTAGATGCAAAACAAGGATTTTGGCACGTGAAACTTCATGACAGTTGTTCAGACCTTTGTACCTTTAATACTGTTTTTGGTAGGTATACATTTTTAAGATTACCGTATGGGATATCTTCAGCTTCAGAAATTTTCCACAAAAGGCTTTATGAACACCTGGATAATATAGAGGGGGTAATACAATTTATTGATGACATTTTGATTTTCGCGGAAAACAAGGAAAGTCACGATAAAATTTTACGCAAGGTCTTGCAAAAATGTCAAGAAATTAATATAAAATTAAACAAAGATAAATGCAAAATAGGCCTCAACGAATTAACCTATCTAGGTCATAAAATAACAAAAAATGGAATATTTCCGGACGAAAAACATATTTTGGCTATAAAAAATATGCCTAGACCGCAAAACGTAAAAGACGTAGAACGTTTTTTAGGTATAATTACTTATGTTAACAATTTTATTCCTAATTTCTCCGAAAAAACATTTCCACTGCGAGAGTTACTAAAAAAGGACATTGCGTGGCACTGGGATAACAGGCACGAACAATGTTTTCAAAACTTAAAAGATCAATTAAGTAACCCTCCAGTATTGAAGTATTATACTCTGAGTAAACCGGTTGTCATATCAGTCGATGCTAGTAAAAATGGTCTGGGTGCATGTTTATTGCAAGATAACTTGCCTGTCTGTTACGCATCAAAATCACTTACAAAAACAGAACAAAACTATGCACAAATCGAAAAGGAATTATACGCATGTGTGTTCGCGTGCGAAAAATTTTACATGTATATCTACGGCAGATCAGATGTTACCGTCGAAACGGATCACAAGCCTCTCGTCAATATAATTAATAAACCGTTAGCTGGCGCCCCGCCCCGTTTGCAAAGAATGCTAATGAGATTGCAACCATACTCATTCAAACTTGTTTACAAACCGGGCAAATATCTCTTCATAGCCGATGCGTTATCACGTGCAGTCGCACCGGCGAGCGGTGATAACAACACGGCCCCCCGCGATCACCTCGACGCCCAGGCGCAGGTATGCGAAATATCAGCTAGTAACCCGCTCACGGACTCGCATTTTCTACAGATACAGAGATGTACGCAAGAAGATATCGAAATGCAATCTTTAAAGAAAATAATAAAACGAGGTTGGCCAATGCATAAAAATGAGGTAAGTGACATTAACTTGAGGCAATTTTGGGACTGCAGGGATGAGTTAACAGTTAGTTACGGTTTAGTTTGGAGAGGAAATAGAATTGTCATACCAAAAAAAATGCGTTATGAAATGTTAAAGAAAATTCATGTAGGTCACTTGGGTGTAGAAAAGTGTAAACTTAGAGCCAGAGAAATAATGTATTGGCCAAATATGAATTCGCAGTTACAAGATTTTCTATCACACTGTCAGGCGTGTTTGACGTATAGGAAACAAAATACAAAAGAACCGCTTATGTCACACGATGTTCCAAGTAGGCCCTGGTATAAAATTGGAGCAGATATTTTTTACTTTGGCTCGAATTCATATTTAATTGTAATTGATTATTTTAGCAAATTTATTGAGGTCGTAAAATTGCGATCACAAACCTCTCAAGAAGTAATAAAACAGCTAAAATTAATTTTTAGAAGGCAGGGTATTCCACAAACTCTTATGTCGGATAATGGCCCGGAATTCTCCTCACGATTATTCAAAGAGTTCTCGCATATGTATAATTTTGAACATGTTACTTCTTCTCCTGGACACTCTCAGTCTAATGGCCAAATTGAGAGGGCGGTTCAAGTGATAAAAAATATAATGAAAAAAACTAGTTATGAAAAATCCGACTTTGATTTAGGTTTGCTTGAATATCTGAATACACCTATCAGTCGCGACTTATGTTCCCCCGCGGAAATGTTATATAACAGGAAACTGCGTAGCATTCTTCCTTGTACACCGCATTTATTATTACCGAAAATACAAAAAGATATCGGTAAAAAGTTAAAAGATCGCCAAAGAGTTCAGAAAAAATATTATGACCGAGGTTCTAAAAATTTGAAACCCTTGAAACCTAAACAAAAAGTTAAAACAAGAATAAATAATCAATGGGTGTCTGCGACAATAGAAAAAATAATCGGTCCAAGGTCCTATTTGTTACGTAACATGAGAACAGGAACCATTATAAGACGCAATAGGAAACATATTATTGTTGACTCGGAACAACGGGTCGATGAGTCGAACGACATCGGTTTCACCTACGGTGACACAAACACAAACACCGTCACTCCTCAACAACATACATGCGCCAGCTCCAGTACTCCGCAAAATAACTCGGCATCTGATTCTATTGGTAATAACTTATACCAAACTCGTTTCGGCAGGATAGTGAGGCCACCTGATCGCTGGGTTCATCCGGGCAACGTAAGGGCAAGGCACTAATCAGAAGGTGATGTTACAAAAGATAAGTAATGTATTTATAAAGTAGGTAATATATTTTATACATTCTTCATAGTTTTATATAGAAAATTTTTAAAATGAACTTAATTTATCTGAATAAATTTGGTGCCACTTACTTTACAGAAAATCCAGTAATTAATGTACTTAATTTTTAATTATTTTCCATATCACATCAAAATTAATCGAATGAATTTTGTCCAAAAATCAATTTTAACTTTATATAGCTAAAGTTTTTAATTGATATTTATTTTATACGTTTTAATTTTTTTTTATATAACCATACATACCGATTTACATGATGGTTTTGTTTAAATGTGTAGTATAAATTTTTGTTCTGTCTGAGTTTGCATGAAATTAAGATTTTTTTTTATAATTTTATTATTTAATTTTATGCATGATAATGTTTCTTAAATTTACACAGGAAATAAAACATACAATTTAGATAGAATGAATATATACAGTTATTACTATTTTTTAGAAAGGGTATAATATTGTATTTAAATATTAAAATTGTATTAAAAATTAATTTTGCGCATATTGCATCTATGTACCTTGTTTCATTAAAGAAAGGGGTTGTGATGATTAGTCAAGTTTATATTTTGAACAAGTCTACCTTCCAAATGTTAAATGTAGGTAGGTGCAACTTATTTGTCATTAAACCAGTCTTGAGCTAACCTGCTTGTTTTACTGATGTGTCCTTATAATAGCATTACAGTATTTTAAGAAAACATATGAAAAGGTACCCTTCTGATGATGTCCTATGTTTGCTATATAAATGCTGCAGCGACAGCCGTCATCCGGTTGTCCTGCGACTACGGACTCTGCAGTGTCTGAAACGTTAAGATTGAAATAAAACAACACTATGAGAACCGTCAATACATCGTTTACCACTTAGTCATGCTAGTCCTTAGAACAGAAAGCATCATTACGACAGACGTGAACTACCTTCGGTTTCCCCCTCTGACCCTTGTTGATGCGGTATACTACACACTTTTATTAAAAAAAACCCCGTTAGAAATGAGGATTTTATTTCAATACTTGACAAAAAATAAACAGAAGACAATATTACGCCCCATTTCCCGCCTCCACGACGACAGTAAGTGTCTCTCGGGGTCCCTATGTTGGCAACAAAGGCGCGTTTCCACCAAGTGACACTTGTCGCCGAATAGGAGCCATTAGGCGGTTTAATAGCGGCACAGCTGAAAATTTGTAACGCATGGTTTAAATATTACCAGGTAGTGTAGGTAGAATTATGTCAGTAGTTTTATATTTTTTTTAAATATACCTACATGAAGGAAAATGTGTGAATTTATAGGTAGTATTTTTGATGGTTATACACTGGTAGTTGTTCTATTCGGTTGTATCAGTGAAGTATATTAGTATATTTAAAGTTGATATTTTTGCTAGTGGTTCTATGTAAAATAATTAGTATAGAGAATAGTTTTAAATGGTTTATTATTATTTTGACCACTCAATAACCATGTTTGTAGTTAGATTATTTCTAACGCCTTTAAATTAGGTAATAATACTTATCCAAAACTTTTGTTCTGCCATAATATGTATCCTTTTTGAAAAAAAAAACATTATGTTGATTCATTTGAATTTCAGACCTATGCTACCTGTAATATAAGATTCCTACCTATTTTCCGTGTTGTAACGCAATTAGTATACGTACCATATCTCCTCCTCGTGAGGGTGTCGCAAAAGCCGACAAAAGGAAATGAAATGGTCGAACACCTAGACGCAATACGAGGAAAACTTGATATTACGTAACCTTGTGCGCGCCTGACTAGCCAGCGTGGCACAGTAGGCTAATTACCCTCCATGTAACTGTAGGAGGCCCGATTCAGCAGTGGGTCATTAATGGGCTGAATTAGTAAGCAGTTCCTATCTCGTCAGTCAGTTTTCGAAATTGATCTTGATAAGCGACTGAATTTAGGAACTACAATTACGATATTAGTTTAGACTGCCCCGTTGGTCTTGGGGTTAGATGTGGCGCCTTTGGACCAAATTACCCCGGGTTCGATTCCGGGACCGGCAAGTGCATTTGTGTATAAAAATTAAATTAAAAATTAAATAATCCCCCGACATACTGACCTAAGTTACCATTAAAATGTAAAAAATTAAAAAATAAATACATCGCGTTGGGGGACCGCTCCTACATATTTATTACTTGACCCCTGGTCTCCAAACGCGATGTATGTTTTTTTTAAATTTTTACTTTTTATAGGCGACTTAGGTCATTATATATTATTTTTTTTATTTTAATTTAATTTTCATTTTATTAGTACACGCTTATTATGATGTAGATGTTGTTAACTTGTCAATACATAGATTCTTGTCGCATCCTCATTTTCTCCCCACCACATATACTTGCAGATATTGGGTACCCCCCTTTTACCCCCAAAGTTTTTTCAGGGCTCAACTGATTTTCATGGAACATATTATTTTGTAATGTGCACGTGATGCGCTTTCATTTGAGACCCCACTCGATTATATTTGCAGACTTTCGGTTATTCTTCCCCACTTTCACCCCCCATAACTTTTCAACGACTCAACCGATTTTCATCAAACATATCTAAGAACACTCGCCCGTAACTCACCTGTCATACAAAAACTGTATTGAAATCGCTTCATTCGTTCGCGAGCTATGCGAGCGCACCCCTCTTTTTGCGTCGGGTGTTAAAAACAGAGGCACTTGCTCCGAGTCTGAGTGTCATTTGTGTTTGTGAATTACAAATTTGTTATACCTAGACTAGAGGTAAACTAGTGCAGAGGTTTCGTTTTATTAAAAAGAAAGACTAACACCGTAATTTAGATAAAATGACATTTAGCTATATACTCGTATATAAAACAGAACTGAATATTAAACAGCAATCTTGAGTACTGCAGTTTGCAAAGCGTCAACGCGGGCGAGACTAGTGACTCGAGCAACGCTTTGTGACAAAGCCCCAAGGAAATGGCTTTGTTGACAAAAGAACAACTGCTGTGGTTTGTAGTGTGAAACGTTTAATATTTAATGGGGTTTTCTTGATGCTTTGTTGGTTTAGCAAACCTTATCGGTGGTTACAAGGTAGGTACTTGAACAACGTACCCATGCTGTTGCAAACAAAGACATGAAGGAAGGAGCACCCAGGGGATGTTTAGTGGGTATGCCTTTACGGAGGAGAGTCCGACCCCCCCCCGTCGGCCTTCAGGCGGGGATAGTCCATAAAGGATTTTGCCCCGGGTAACAAAAAAATGGTTACGATGTACTTGAGGCGCGCCAATGCCCCCAGGGTCCATACTCTCCTATCGGAAAGCGGATTCCGGGGCTCTGATTCGGCCAGTCGAGGATCACCGTTGGTTGTGGTTACGAGGTGCTTACCCGCCACCGAAGAATGCCTCACTGATTGAGGGCGTCCCGGGAAATAGGGAAACTGATAGTTGCTTGCTCGCGGAGCGGGCACCTCGTCTGGGCGTCACAGTGGAATGCGTATACGCAATGTCGTGTGAGGGTATACCGCTTTGGTTTTGTTACCTGTTTGCATAGGTCTAGTAAAGGGTGACGGATATAGAATACATAGTGTTATCACCCAATCCATCCTGTGGGTGTTGTCAGAGACGACAATAGGAAATGACAAGGCCGATAACCCAGCTGCAAGAGAAGGACAACTTGATACGAAAAACTGTGACAACCCGTCTGGCCAGCTTGGCACAGTCGGTTAATTACCCTGCACATAACTGACGGAGGAGTAGTATTAATAGCAAATGTACTTACTAACATTTATTGGAAAGAGAAGAGAAAGAGAAACTCATCTCTTTAGTATCGGAAGTTCACCAATTGTCGTCCATTATCTGAGCTTATTACTAGCTAGCAGAGCGCCGGATGCGGAAGGAGCGGGGCGCCGGAAGCGACACGTTCCGGGACGTTATCCCCACCACGGTTTCCGGTCAGTGCGCTATCTCTGAGCTTTGTTGAAAGTGCCATTTAATTTGAATAGAGCTGCATCTATGCGCGGAGCGTTCTAACTGCGAGCTCAGTTTCGAGTTAAACAATTTGTGTCTTTGCATTTCGCGTCTGTTTCTGCATTTGAAATTGTTTGATTTAACTCAGAAATTTCTGCAGTCCTAACAAAATGAAAAGCTTAAATTCATGAAGAGATTGTGCGTCTGTTTAAAATGCTGTATTTTGTTTTGCATAAAAATATTTATGACTATATTTATTAATACAT
Source organism: Clostera curtula (assembly GCA_905475355.2). Classification (NCBI taxonomy): domain Eukaryota; kingdom Metazoa; phylum Arthropoda; class Insecta; order Lepidoptera; family Notodontidae; genus Clostera; species Clostera curtula. Next base: position 12,628,427 of record FR997806.1, on the reverse strand, counting down.
ATTACGAACATCTTGAAAGAAAAGAAATGAAATAAGTATCCAAGCAAATATTGTCAACTGTGTACTTAAATTATCCAAAACTCCGCCGGGCCTCGTCCAATTTTATAGAGGGAAATTTGTATGAAATGACCTCAAGTGGGTAGATAGAATTAATAGTTATAGAAGGTTTGGACATACGCTATACGATATAAAGATAAGCTTATGGAAATGCAGAAGTCGAATATTTATAAGATTAAGAGATTATGTTGCTGATGTTTGGCACCTTGCGACTATTGCCTTTCGAGTTTGCTCTCACAAATCTATCTTATACCTAAAGGTGGCGATCTCTAAAAGTAATTATAGAGTTTTTTCACGGATCTTCGCTGTGGAGCTACATTTAGATGAAAAATTTTAAATGGTAAATTTCTATATTTTATTTTATTTTTAGACATATCAAAACTTGATTAAATGAATTTTGATTTTAGATACGCAGACAAAAATGTATAAAATCATCTTATAATAAGTTCACGTACTCATAACTCGGTATATTGCAAAACAGCAGACCGCGCTTCATAAATCCAACCGCGGCTTTCCAAAATAATTGCTCGTAAAAATGAATGTGACATTTGTAGCCATATTTCGAATGAATTACAGTTACTGCAATACCTAGTGTAAGCTGTTTATTCAGTGTATCGTAAATATCTGACAAAATATTTGTACAAAAAAATAAAATGTAAGTAGGACATGAATTTAAATCAGTTTACAAAGAATAGTCCAGGCGTCTGTTAACTTTAACCGGTGACAAGAAGGCTGGTTATTACTTCAGCTAATTAACATTGCCATACAACGTGGCAATGCTACTAGCGTTCTTGGCATCGTACCCGGTGATCCCGTGACCGGAGTTATTTACAGTGTCTACTAGGTTATAACCCGCATCGCGGTGGCAGTTTACAAACATGAAATTCACGAACACAAATGACTCAAGCAAGTGCCTCTGGTTTACACAGACACTTGCCCGGCCCCGGAGTCGTACCCGTGACCCCGTGATCCAACGGCTGCGCATCCCTAGACCCTAGACCAACAAGTCAGTCGTTTTATTTTTTATGTACATTAATATATTTTTTACGAGTATCAAAGTATTTACTTTTTTAATTAACAAAGTACTAACAAAGTACTAATTTACAAAGTATCAGTATTTACATACTGAAGATAGAATCGTCAACACAAGTAAAAGATTATTAACTTTTCAATTAAAATTTCATCAACATTATAAATTTCTTGGTGAACATTTTCTGTACGTTTCGTGTAATTCACACTAATTATCACACATCGTTTCACGTACTTGTATGCACATAAAATAAGCCAGGGTTTTCGCGTGTTTCGTGACGGGTTTTAAACTTTTAAATACATAGTGTTTAGGCCTACCTAGAGGGGCACACAACTTAAAACATGACCTTGACTGTGCTGTAAGAAGGTGAAACGCACACGATTGGTTGATGGCATGCGAACTTTCCCCCACATGGCACGTTTTGTTCAATATCTGTGCACATTATTATACCTCGGAGACTATACCAATCCGTTCTATCTTGAATGTCCTACAAGGCAACTAGTAGATAGAGAGACTAGTAAACCCTGATTCAACTTTAAGGGTCCTGGAACTGCCCTTCTGGGGAAGAATAGGGCAGAGAATCTTCACTAATTCATCCATCATTTCAGCCCAAACATAACCCGCTACTGAGTCAGGCCTCCTCCAAATTCATGAAATAATAGCCTACTGTGCCAAGTAAGACGGGTTGTCACAGGGCTCGTATCAAGTTTTCCTTCTCTTGCGGCTAGGCGATCTGCCCCTTGAGTTAATTTAGCCGCCGTTTATGACTCCCTCAGATTGGTATGGGTTGGTGAGATCGTCCGTCACCACAATGACCTTACAGACCACTGCAAGCAAGTTACATCACCCTTGGGTAGTGTCGGTCCTGCGAGTAAGGCCACATCAGAGAGAATACGGTGCTGGCTACGGAAGATTACCAATGTTCTCTCTGATGCCACCCTATTACTTTCACTTGTAACATCGCTATGTTTTAACAGATGTTACTATGGGTTCTTGTACCCACATCCTTACGGAATGCTATTAACAGATGTGGAAATAATAATAATGGGGTTCCCAGAGCTCCATAGGAGCTCACTCACTGTACCGCGCGTACTTCCCGTAATCGTAAGCGTACAATTTGATATTTAAACAAGCCACTTAGTTTTAATGTTAACGGTGGATAACCATCAATGGAGACCACTTGCTATTGCTAATAAAATTACGGAACGTTTAGAGATGTGTGTGAAACAAAGTATTTCACGTAAGCGATTATATTTGTTTATTGTTATCAATCCAGGATTGCCAAAATTAAGTGGCAGTGGGCAGGGCACATAGCGCGCAGGACCGACGCCCGATGGGGCAGAAAAGTCCTCGAATGGCGACCGCGTTCCGGAAAGCGTAGTGCTCCCACACGGTGGACCGATGACCTGATTAAGGTCGCCGGAAAACGATGGATGCGGGCGGCCCAGGAAAGGCCTTTGTGGAGATCCTTGGGGGAGGCCTATGTCCAGCAGTGGACGTCTTTTGGCTGAAATGATGATGATTGTTATGAATTGAGGTAATATTAATTTGATGATATTGAGACTAGATTTTACTCATATCCGTGTGGTGACGGATTTAAACGGGTGTCGAAAGAGCTGATTAAAATAAATCACAAGGCAGAAGAGCTTGAAACTATGTCCCAACCCGTCAGGACAGCGTGGTGTTGGCTAATTTCCCTCCTGTAATAGGAGGCAGCCTGACTCAGCAGTGGGTCTTTTACGGGATGAAAGGAAGGTTCAGGCAAAATTCCAGTGTCAGTGTTAGTACATAACTAATCATAATTTAATGTTCCATAATAATCAATTTTCATTTATGCAACCCGCTCTTTCTATTTTCTTGTAACATCATCTTTATTACAAGAAAATATAAAGAATAAAATAAAATAGCTCGATCCCGTACCGGTAAACTACCCCTAACAAATATAACTACTACACAGAAACAAGATCTAACGTAAATAAAACTCTATGTTATCGAATTGAACTGACAGCTAATTGGCACTCGATACGACAAGAATCGAGTAGACAATCGACAATGCTCGGATCCTCGCTCTACGCTTTCGTGTTTGTTTTGTTTCGAATGCAACAATGCGAAGTATTGTTTTCCTTTAATCAAAGAGTTATATTGAACCTATTCAAAAATGGAACATTGTTAATAATGGAACGAAAAATGTATATTATCTTATCAGCCAAAAGACATCCACTGCTACCCCCCACAGCTTCCCGTGTGGGACGGGCCAGAATATTACACTTCACCACCGCACGCTGGGTAAAAACGTGTGTTGTAAAAGTCAACAAAACCCAGCTCGCTTGGTCCGCCCGGCTTGCTACCACCCTCACATCTAAGTCAGTGCCAAACAGTTTTACTGTGTTCCGTCGTGTCCTTGAATTGCCTGCTCAGTCTTAGACTCTGGTGTTGCATCAATGCTGTCAAAGGCATTCAAATAACTGATAAAGAAAATGCCTCCTACGATTTCCACGAAGGCCGGTCCTGAGCCGCCCGCATCTATTGTTTTCCGGTGACCTTAAACATGTCGTCGGTATACCGTGTGAGAAGCTAACCAGCACTGCGCTTTCCGGAACGCAGTAAATCACTCGAAGAATTTTCTGCCCCATCGGGTGTCGGTCCTGCGCGCTATGTGCCCTGCACGCTGCAACTTAAGTTTGGGTAATCCTGTGGGCTATGTCGGCTACTCTGGTTCTCCTGCGTATCTCCTCATTTCTGATTCAATCTTGCAGGGAAACTCCGAGCGTAGTCCTCTCCATTGCTCTTTGGGTGAATTTGAGCCTTCTGATGGAACCCATAGTGAGCGACCACATCTCTGTACCATATGTAATCAGTGATGCACAATGTATAATAATCTTCACAAAATTTTGTGACAGATCTCTTGCACCAAGGTGTCTGCCTCTTGCGTTCCCTTAGTCGCCTCTTAAGCTACCCTTAGGACGTTGTGGGTTGGTGACACTGTGTATTCTAAATCCGTCATCACACAGACTGCATACACGGCTTGAATTACACGGGTTTTGACGCAACGTTTGTTTTTGTTTAGTAGTCACATAAACGTACCTGTTGCTTTTAAACCCTTGTGGTGGCACTCAAGAAGACACCGAAGATGCTACTCACGTGTCAGCGACCCTGTAAATACTGAAAGCACGACGCTAACACTATGTAGTTAGCTATCTTCATGATTACTCCACAAACTTTTAAATATTGTAGCGCCTTTTTGTAAGAACAATGTAACATTTTAAAATCCACTTTCTTGCAATAATTCACTTTTAAGCCATAGAAACAAGGTTTAAAAGAAAATTAACCATTGTTCGGAGTTCGGATATATCGTCCATCATTATTTTGCCCTTAGCTGATCACCTTAGCTGGTCACCTTAGCTGATGATGACCTCGGCTTACTAAGCTTGTTAGATAACACTAACGATAGCTATCAAGAAAGAAAACATTTTCAAAGCTGAACTGCTTTAGTTGATTACCTCTATATCTTTTTAATACTTTGGATGGCTAAACTGATTGGTCCCGTAAACGTGTGGCGTAAATTGCTCTCACTATGATGTTTAGTGCATATTGCAAACAAGACCAGTAATTGAAAAAAAAACCATTACAGAATTTCTTGCCCGCTCTTTTCTTTATAGCATCATTCCAAACCGTTGGTAGTTTCAGTATGAATGAGGGTGGACGCAACGGATGAGGACGCAACAGGGTTGTGGGAGATCAAAGGAGATGGTTGGATTGTAAGAATGAGGAGTAGGTGTGAATGCAGATTATGACGACTGATAGGTGTGTATTGCGACAACCATGGGACAAGGGCCGTAAGATGATATTGGTAATTTCAGATATTATGACGATTTATAAGAATCATGTGATAAAAGCTAAGTAAATAAAGTTCCTTTTCAGTTGGTGTTGAGTTTAGAGGGTTTTTAATCGTAGCAGTAGGTAGTAATATCTGTTCTTTCGTTTTGGCTATACCGTGTATACCGAAAGAGTTTAGTATTTACCCCAGCACGTTACGTCGGCAAAAAGTAAACGTTTTCTAGATTCTATTCCACCCGTATCGTTCCCTCGCTTCTGCGCTAAAAGCGTATTCATGTCCATCGCCGAAGTTTTAAGCTGCAATAGAGTGGAGAGTTGGATGCCGGGCTCCATTTTAAATCGCACGATACTTGCGTATAGTATTCGTGTTTGAAAAAGTTTAAAAGCCATTCTTTCATTGGATAGCACCTTTTTGAGGTAGAAAGGTGAACAATTTTTTGACAAGAAGTAAACTAACTTGGTGACGACAATATTAAATAAACATAGTTTTTTTATAACAATAAAAAAATAAAACGCTATTGTTAAAAAATGAATTTTCTATAATCAGTGTTAGGCGGTCTCTAGACGATCAATTATATTGTGCAATATTACGTATTGTGCAATATTATTGACGGTCTAAGGTTAATATTGAAGATTGCGCAATGATTGAAGGAAAGTTTGAGTGAGTTTAATTTTTATTGCACAATATTTTTCCATGGTATCGTGAAGGGTCAATACTATTCTCCGACTGAACACAAAAACGTATTATTGTGCAATATAGTTAATCGTTTGGATTCAGAGCGCCTTTCAATCTTATTGTACAATAAAAGTATTGTACAATGTTATTTTAGGTCTAGCGGCCGCCTTACGGTCCCATTCATATTAAAAACGCGATTTGTATATATTTGATACTCTGACGCAAAAACTATTAGAAGGATTCAAATGAAACTTTAGAATAGTTTATGACATTAGAATAACATTCACGACGTCCAATGCTGGACAAAGGCTCCCCCAAGGATCTCCACAATGGCCGGTCCTGGGCCGTCCGCATCCACCCTAGGGTGAGGTGTGCCTCCTTAGGGTCTCGGGACCCCGATTTGATACTGTCTTTGTGTAAACCAGAGGCACTCCCTGAATCTGGGTGTAATTTGTGTTTGTGAATTGTTATAATATTAACGTAACGTAGGGTGGGACCCCCCTGCTAGATGGAGCGACGATCTGCGACGGGCAGCCGGCAGCAACTGGATGCATATAACCAAAGACCGGGTTCAGTGGCGAGCCATAGGGGAGGCCTACGTCCAGCAGTGGACTGAAATAGGCTGATGATGATGATGATGTTATAATATTTGTAAACAGCCCCTGCAATACAGGTTAAGAATAGTGAAGGGATTGCGATTAAAAAAAAAAACAAATAGTACATAATTATATTACGTTCAATCAAGTTTACTACAAAAAAGTAAACGTCATTAATGTTACCGGTTCATAGACACATATCCAATCTGTTCAGGGAATGCTCGCCTTAAAAAACTACTGTTCTTCATGATTTAGGTCAGCACATTCGAGTGGTATCCGACAAATAACCATAATTGACCAACGGGCCGGCAAATCGATGCCTTTGCACTGAGCTGATTAAATTCTACGTATAATTAATGAATGAGCGTGGCTTCGCATTGATTGCGGGGTTCAACTTAGCTTTTATTAGACAAATGAATATTGTTGTGTAGAGTTTTAGTCGACGTTTCAGCCCATGAATGCCTCGTTGGTCTTGTGGTTAGATGTGCCGCCTTTGGATCAACGGGTCCCGGGTTCGATTCCGGGGTCGGGCAAGTGTCTTTGTCTAAACTAGAGGCACTGGCTCGGAGTCTGGGTGTCATTTCTATCTATAATTTGTATGTATTTACAAAAAAAAACATGTATATATGTAGTAGTTTATCATCCATCTAACGAGATGGATCCCAAGCTAAGCAACTTAATGCTTGTGTTATGGCGACGGCCATAACACAAGCATTAAGTTGCTTAGCTTGGGACGAGATGGCGTTGTGTGAAATGTCCAGGATATATATATATATATATATATATATATATATATATATATGAATGACCCACTACTTAGTGGGGCCTCCCGCAATTTCATGGAGAGAATTTAGCCTACTGTGCCACGCTGGCAAGACGGGTTGGTACAGGGTTTGTATCAAGTTTTCCTTCTCTTGTGTGCGTTCCCTTAGGCGCCTCCTATGACACCCTCGGGATAATAAGGATTGGTGACACTGTGTATTCTAAATCCGTAACCACACGGAGTTTTAGTATTAATTAACGGGTGTAATAGGTTGTATCCGTGTGGTGATGGATTTAGAATACATAGTGACACCACCCCATTACATTATGAGGGTGTCTTACAAGCCGATTTTATGAAACGACCAGGCCGAAAACCTAGCCGCATGAGAAGGAAAACGTGATACGAAACCCTGTGCCAACCCGTCTGGCCAGCGTGGCACAGTTGGCTAATTAACCTCCCGACTCAGCAATGGGTCATGTACGGGATCAGCAGCAGTAGTAGTCAAGGTTGTTAAAAGACATTTTCGAACAAAGCTTACCTGAGCGCCGAATGGAAGGCTTCATCTGGCGCCTGACAGAGGCACGTGAGACGTCCCGTACGTGCCTCTAGGTAGGATTAGGCAGGGTACAGAGCTCTTCCAGCGGTGTAACGGGGGGAGGCTACTATAGCTACCCCCCACGTAATCGGAGGGGTCCGCTTTGGAGCTTGGGGCTCCACTAAACGAGGCGGGCCGAGGTCCCCAGGGTCCCGGAGCATGCTCTCCTAATCGGGGAGTGAATCCCGTGGCCCTGGTTCGGACATTCGAGGATCGCCGTCGGTTTTAGTGGGTAGGTCGGGGCGCAATTTACCATGTCTACGCGCCCCGGAATCCCACATAACCCGGCCAGTCCCAACGGCAGGGAATCCATGAGGATCACCGACGTAAAAAAAAAGGGTACAGAGCTCCCCATCAAAGCGTGGAGCCCACTGAAAGGCAGGCCAAGACTCATCAGGGTAGCCGAGCATGGTAGGTTGGGGCATAATTTCCATCTTTCCGCGCCTCGGAGTCCCACATGACGCAGCTGGCGCTTAGCGGTTGAGTACCTAAGATGATTTCCAACGGAAAAAAGGTTAAGTCTTGGTCTGGCTAAATAACATCTGACTCGTGTAGTAATATTGTGAACTACGTTGTTATTTGTCTTACAGGGATATGTATTTTAGGGATTTCTATTTTCATTTTTAAAAGACGAGTCAAAGAATTTTATCTCTCCTAATTCCTAAACTGACCTAATTCTTTATTATACGTATGTATTTTAGTTTGTTTGTATTATATATGATCACATTATACAACTCTATTTAATATATACCTATATATTTATATATATATCTATGTTTGTATACACTACAGCCCAATATGTTTTATTTCAATGTATCCATTCCTGGGCCTGCTGGAAGAGATTTCTTTAGAAATAAGCTGTGCCTTTGTACAAATGTGTCCTAGATTTCCATGTGTTCGACCTACGTTCTGTATGTGTACATAAATTGTTAAATAAATAAATAAATATGTGGCGACTTAGCAACAAAGCCCCTAAATAACATATACCTATACCTAGCTGACCCCTGGCCGCTTCGCGTGGCATAAAATACATGCCAAGAGAAATATTACGTATAATTAAAGCGCCCGCGCCGGTATATTTTGCAAAATCCATTCTTAACTGACCTCTACTTGACGAAAGAAATGTACCAAATTCCAAGTCAATTATGTTAATAATGGTACCTAGGTAACCTAGGAATTTATAGCATAATGTATTATGTAGTATTTTGGAAGTAAGCGAGACAAAGAATTATTCTTGAATAATTTCAATACTGTAATCTTAATAATCATCTTTTCAGCCAAGAGAATCTACTGTTGAAAATAGGCCGCCTAATAAGATCTCCATATGGACCAGCGGTCGAACAAAATAATTACTGGGACTGAAAACCCAACGAAATTCACAACAATGCGAGGAAGAAAGAATTTTGATATTTTGATTTCTCTCCTTTATGAATTTAACTTTACAACTCTGTATTCTGCACGGCATATTCGTAGAATTTTCAGCCTGGTATGCAGAGGTTCATTAAATTTCACGTTCCGCTTTATATAGCTCGTTGATGTACAGTCTGAATGCTTTAATTTATTTTGAAAATCTGTAGCATGCTAAGCAGAGCGGCCTTTCACTATTTTGAGCACTTGTTAATGTGAAAACGTCCATGATATATGTAGTAATTGGAAATGTAGTTAGTAGAAGTTTCTCACGATTGCGTAAAACACACATAAAATTGAGGGATGATGAAAAAGTAGTTTCTTAGCAATATTTTTATGTATAGATATTTGGTATCAAATATTTGATACCTTTGTATTAATTAATATTCTTTTTAACAAAACCAAGACATTTTCTGTACGCTACCTTGTATCCGGCTTTTTGTTAATATATTGATTTATTTCTATGTACACGAAAATGGGTTTCAGAAACTGTTGATTTTGTTTTAAGAAAAAAAAAAGATTTCGAAATTCGGTACCTATATCTATAATTCCATATTATAATTTTTTAATTTGATTATGGCGCTGCACCGCACCGCACCGCACCGCACTGGCCGCCACATGTGCAGTGCGGCGTCGCAACGTTCCTACGACGTGCGCCAGCGCGTCAACCTCAACAAAGTTGTCGACAGTTTTTTTTTTTTTCTTCCTTGTGGCTCTCACGGTTTGTGTTTAGCCAATGTCAAGTCACTTTGTATCATTTCAATATTATTTCTATTCATCATCATGGGTTTGTCATTTCCCTGTTAGCCACTCATAAGTAATTTCATTTTGAGTGTCCCCCTCCCACGTGGGAGGGGGGACACTCAAAATCACGTGGATAAGATGTTCTGCCTGTCGACAGTTGATGACGGTCTAAAATTTATGCCGTACAAACATCCAGTGCCGGCGCCGCTGCGGCACGGCACTGCTTTCACCCCTCCCCCCCTCGTATTCCTCGCGCCGTTATCCGTAGTAAACCGTTGCGGCACCGCTGAGGCGTCGTGCCGGAGCCGCACCGCACCGTGTGCCGTACACAATGTCACCATCCTGAGGGTGGCGTAAGAGGTGACTCTGCTACTCAGTCCTATATAACCCAATCCTTAGTCAGGCCTCCTCCAGCTACATGGAAGGTAATTAACCTTCAAAAAAGAAAGGACATTTTTTTTATAAATTTACCAGTAAGCAAGTACAGTTACAGACACAGGTTATGCAAAAATGCTCCCCAATATAGAGGTGTCTTTATAATTTTATGGAATATTTGTGTAATCAGACCGCTACGGCGTAGCTCGTAGTTATTATGTGGCTAATGAGATGTGAACGCTATTAGCCGTAGCATTTATGTATACGCTACGGGCTACGAGCAGTTAGATATCTATTGAAGAGATCATTAACGTAGCGAATTGTGTGTACCGCAATCTGTCTTCAGGGCTGTATTTTACATCAACGGCTGCAACTCTAACATCAACGATAGTCGACACGCGTAGTCAATAGCGTGATTACTGATAGCTGATGTAATCAAATCATTAGCAGTTACCATTAGATTGTTCACGGACGGCAAACAGAATTCGCTCTATGTTTTAATAGTGATCAAATTACGCTATACTGGTGGTAACCCGAGGTCAAAGCTAAGATAAAAGAAGAATCATTGCAGCCCATAACAAACCTCTGTTGAGTCGGGCCTCCTCCATATCCATGGAGGGTAACTAGCCTACTGTGCCACGCTGGCCAGACGGGTTGGCACAGGGTTTGTTTCAAGATTTCCTCCTCTTGCGGCTAGGTGATCTGCCTTGTAATTTCCTTTTATCGGCTCTTACGACACCCTCAGGATGGAATGAGGTGGTGACACTAAGTATTAGTGGTGATACAATAATACACATGAAACTTATCATTTCTCTTTTGTTATAGGTTGAAACTCTAAGGCTTGTTTACACACATTATACAGAAATAATGAGGTGCAATACACGTTGCCCCTTTTGTGACTTTTACACTTTAGATCTTAACAAAAGCCCCAAACTCAAACTGGGAAAACAAAGGCACAAAAAGCTATTACACCGCTTTTTGTCGTAGCCGGCTCATTTTAGCTGATTGCAGTGCGAACCGCCTTTATGACGACACGCTTTGTGTTATTCTAAATTTGTACCTTATAACGTGTGTTGGGGAAGTAAGTGATTGTTTTTAGCCTCCAACGAAAAAGAGCGGTGTTATAATTTAACGTGGCATTATAACTCCTATCCGTGTGGTGATGGATTAAGAATAGTTTCACCGGCCAATTCCATCCAGAGGGTGTCGTAGGAACCGACAAAAGGATATGACACAAACCTAGCCGCAAGAGAAGAAAAACTTGTAACGAAACCTTTTCCTTTTGGTTTCGCTGGGAAAATGGAAACTGGAAACGACACGTCTATTCACTAAAACCCTAGCGGTATATCCTCACATGAAACGCTTGGGGCGCCACAGATTCGCGTATTCCACTGTAACGCCCCGACGAGGTGCCCGCTACGTGGGCAAGCGACTATCGGAGCAACTGGGGACGCTGTGAGGCTTTCACCGGTGGCGGGTCCACCAACCCACCACCGGCCTCTGTGACGGGGTCAGGAGGCATCGGCGTAGAGTCGCTTCCTTCACTACAGTACGCTAATAACCCTCTATTTAATGGGAGGTGAGCTTGATGTTGGCCCTTATGGCAACAGCTTTAGAAATTTATTATTCGCGGTATTTTTTTAAATTGCGGGCAGTCCAACCTGATTTGGCCAACTACCAGTATTTCTTTTAATTAATCTTTTACTCCGCCACCCAGGTTGTGGGACCACGGGTAATTGGTTACACCAGCTGTGAGTTTGTACGCTACTGACTACTTGTAACAACTGCTATATATAGTATTCTACTATTAGACCGATGGCTTTACGTGCTCTTTGAAGCACGGAGGTTAGATGTGGATGAGGACGACGACATAATTCGTCGCATAACACCTAGCAAACATCCAGCAGGGCCTTTCGTTGCTTACCTTGCAATCTTATCCTAGTTGAGCTAGATACATGATCTTGTTGCAAGAGAAACAAAATAGTTTACTTAAAAACAAGTATTCTAAATTTGAAATAAATTGGCTCAATAGGTACGGAGCCACGATAATATTGGCTTCACAAAAAACATACATAAAATCCCCTTAGTTTTATAAACTGAATGTTTTTCGTTTGAATTTGGAAGCGTATTTTGTACAACCAGTATTTATTTTAAAAATGCCTGTTGGCGACCCATTGCCATAATATTAGAAACTTTTATGTTCATTTATATTTTAAATATTAATAATTTGTAATGTACATAAATAAGAAGAAGAATGTAAGTAGTTACGGAAAAGTCCGCGAGGCGCAGTGGCGCTATTCGCGCACGGTTCTGTGCGCACATAAAATGGCGGCGGTGCAAAATTAAATTCGTTCACGTTCGCATGTATTTTTTAAGTTTTTATTATATTTTGGCTTGTATACATTAAAACGGTGGTGTATAGTTTTGGTGAAGTTTCTTTTAGCGTTCCCGCAGCCCCGAGGTGTTACAATTGTGGTCCTTCGAGCCGGATCAGCGAAAAGGTAAAAACAAATGATGATTCACACGCCTCGAGGCCCCAGAACTAGAGGAGACGTGCGTAGAGAGATAGAGCGTCAATTAGCCGACGCACCGATTGATAATATAGAACTCTCTACCACGCACGCCGACGCTACCACGACTGCCGTTTCTATGTCTACCACGGTACCCGTGCCCGCAGTGCCCGAATCACCGGCGACTGTATCGCGCCGAACGCGATCGGGCAAATATTCATCTTCATCTGCAGCACGGCGAGCTCAACTGGAGCTCGAAGCAGCCGAGGCCAAAGCGAAGATCCAAATGAATTTAATTGAAAAAAGGCTTGCTGTCGAGCTCGCTCAAATGGACGACGAGCGCGACAGCATAGCACAATCCCGCACCACGCATAGTATGGTCAACGAATGGCTGGAGCGCAGCAGCCAACTGGAAACGCAGCCTGCTCCTAATTGTACCTATGAAAAACCGGGCTCGCTGTGTCCGCCGACGAACGCCGCCGGCACAGATGATGGGACAGTTCGGCTACTTGCCAGCGCTCTAAAGAACTTGACGACCAACCAAAAAGGACCTACACATGACACGAATTTGCTAAGTCGTATCTGCACTCCGCGCGAACTGCCTACGTTCGCCGGTGACCCATTAGAATGGCTCCAGTTTAAGCAGGCCTACAATGAGTCTACGCAAGTGTGCAACTTCTCTCCGAGGGAGAACTTATGGCGTCTTAGGAAATGTCTTAGCGGACAAGCCCGCGAATCCGTCTCAGCTCTGCTCATCAGTGCGACCTCGCCTGAAATGGTCATTTCAACTCTTGAGCTGCAGTTCGGTAACCCCGACATTATATTGTCACGAATAGTCATGGACATAAAGAAGTTACCACCAGTATCGCATGGGTATAATAGAGATATTGTCAATTTCTCAGTCAAGGTGCGTAATTATGTGACAGCCATAAGTGTAATTGGTCGCGAAGAATACCTATTGGCAGCGGATGTACTTACATGTGTGCTGGCAAAATTGCCTACTATTTTGTTGTCGAAATGGGCCGACTACTGTTACCCACTGACGCTGAAAGGTAAGCGACCTAATTTACAAACATTGTCTGATTTTCTTCACGAGGAAGCCCTAAAGATGAATTCCGTTGCCTTGTTGACACATCTTAAGTTTGATAGTAAACACAGAAAGTACACGGATCATTCAGTTCTGTTTCATAGTGAAGAAGAAAAAGAAGAAGCAGACAAATGTCTTTATTGTCGAGCAGCAAAACACAAACTCACTGATTGCAAAAAGTTTAGCAGAAAGCTGTGTAAAGACAGGTGGCAGTTTATTAAGAAAAATAGACTGTGTTATAAATGTCTAATACTCAGACACGACCGTAATACCTGTCCAGCTGCCGTCTGCGACATTGATAACTGCGGCCTGCCACACCATCGCTTGTTACATTACAGAAAGAAAATTGATAACAGCGGGCAAGACCGCGAGGTAGGACAAGGTCATCCGCCGCCGCAAGAAACATCTGAAAGTGTCACCCACATGATGTCTGACTGCAAGGTGATGCTGAAGATCGTACGAGTAAACCTGCATGGACCAAACGGTGTTATCAGTGCGTATGCGTTATTGGACGACGGGTCCACGGTTAGCCTTATCAGTGCCGAGCTGGCGTCACGGCTAGGAGTGACCGGGCAACGAAAGACATTACGAGTTCGTGGAGCCTGGGACGTCAATGAGCTTGTCTGCGAAACTGAAGTTGTGCGTCTTGAGATTTCAACCTGTAACGGTCATAAACATAATTTTAGAGCTCGTAGTATGTCAGAGCTCAAATTGCCAAAGCAACACTGTTATGTAAATTGTAATAACTATAGTCATTTAAGTAATTTAGATTTAAGTATTTGTAACGAAAACATAATACCTCAAATTCTGATAGGACAGGATAATTATCATTTGTTAGTGCCGCTAGAAACAAGAGTAGGTAGGGTAAACGAACCCTGTGCAACACTCACCCCCTTAGGTTGGTGCGTCCATGGAAGAGTGCCGATGACGTCATCGCGACGCCACAGCACGCTAATGGTCAAGGACGTCTGCGGGGATGATGATGAACTCTCTCTGCAACACCTGGAGGATGAGGTACGTAAGTCTTTCTCTATTGACTCGATGGGTATATTGGGTAAACCTCGCCGCAATGCCAATGACCTCCAAGCACTCGAACACCTGGAAAAGACTGCCGTCTTGATCGACAATAGGTGGCATGTCGGCCTTCCCTGGCGGGATGTCAACTGTCGACTGCCTGATTCGAAGCCGGCCGCATTGATCAGACTGAAAGGTGTAGAAAGAAAGATGAGGTCGAATGACGAGTATGCTCAAAGATATCGTGATCGGATAAAACATCTGTTTGATAACGATTTTGCAGAAGAGACGAAAGAAAGTTGTGAAAATTCAAAAATTTGGTACTTACCTCATTTCGGGGTCGACAACCCCAATAAGAAAAAGTTGCGCCTTGTATTTGATGCTGCTGCAAAAAGCAAGAGTTTATCATTAAATGATTATCTGTTAAAGGGTCCCGACCTACTTATGTCTTTGTTAGGTATTATGTATAGGTTTCGTGAACATAAAATAGCAGTTGCCGCGGACATAAAAGATATGTTTTTACGGGTTAAAATCCTAAGTCAAGACCAGGATGCTTTGCGATTCCTCTGGCGGGATGATTTAAATTCTTCAATTAAGTATTGTAAAATGACTTCTTTAATTTTCGGAGCCAACTGTTCACCGTTTATAGCTCAATTTGTTAAGAACAAGAATGCACAACGTTTTCAGACTATGTTTCCGTCAGCTGTTGAAGCAATAGTCAAACAGCACTATATGGATGATTACCTTGATAGCCATTCGGACGAAACGTCGTGTAGTAACTTGGCTAAAGAGATAATCAACATTCACAAAGAAGGAGGCTTTGTGATATGCAACTGGCTAAGTAACAGCCCGAAGGTATTAAGTAATTTGCCCAATGATTTGTAATTGTTTCTTGTACAATTGTATGACGTTTTTAAACTGTAGATATATTTACCCCCCAATGCCCATATATAAAATAGGTCAACATATGGATGGTGAGCGAACCCTAGGACTATTATGGTGCACTGAAAGTGATTCCCTAGATTTTATGTTTCGTTCAAACGTATTCCGTCTGGTATACTAGACGAAAAGTGACCTACTAATCGGGAGGCATTGCGGTTGATTATATTTCAGTTTTAATGTTCATGAGTTCATGGTAACTTCATTTACTCACTAGCAAGTCTAATAAATGTGTAAGTATACTGTATTTGTAATGTATAGATAGATGTAGGCATAGGGTACTTACTAGTTACTGTGAGTTGATGACCCGCGCTGAAAACTTATTACTAAATACACAAAGGGTCAGACTTTCTGTGAGGAGATATCTGAAATATAAAATGTTAATGTATTATGAAAATTAATAGGTTACTTACCTTAAACACGTTTCCTGACGAACACAAAGTTCTTCACGCACAGGGATGGATATTGTTCGCTCCTGGAGTTTATTTCTATGCGCAGCAACCTGCAATACTAGATGGAAACAAATAATTGCGAATTTGCAGATAGGTATAAGCACGTGAAAGTTCGTCATGGTAATTAGGAAACGGTAGTTAGTTTAGAAAATATAGTGATTAGCCGTCGTTAATCACATGTCTGAGTTGAAACAGGAACTTCTCTCCCTTATGCTAAACCATGTTCTTCTGGGCTGTCCATCAAGCATACCTGTGATCGGAGTTTTCGATGACTCGCGCCTTTATTTAAGGATACAGTAGCACTTTGCTCAGGTTCTGTCGATATGTTTTGGAGGCGTTGGTTGCGCGAGGTGTTGCCCGACATGATACCTAGGAAGAAATGGAATATCGAGCAGGAACGTGCGTTGTAGAAGGGCGACGTAGTGTTCATCATAGATCCGGACGCCCCTAGAGGTGTGTGGCTAAAGGGAGTAGTGGTCGACGTGTTTCCCGGTGAAGACGGTCGAGTTCGTGTGGTAAATGTGCGAACTCCCACAGGCGTTTTAAAGAGGTCCGTGACACGTGTCGCCAGAATTCCTATAGGGGATGAGAGCTGCCAGGGCAGCACTAGGGTGGGGAGTGTTGGCGACCCATTGCCATAATATTAGAAACTTTTATGTTCATTTATATTTTAAATATTAATAATTTGTAATGTACATAAATAAGAAGAAGAATGTAAGTAGTTACGGAAAAGTCCGCGAGGCGCAGTGGCGCTATTCGCGCACGGTTCTGTACGCACATAAAATGGCGGCGGTGCAAAATTAAATTCGTTCACGTTCGCATGTATTTTTTAAGTTTTTATTATATTTTGGCTTGTATACATTAAAACGGTGGTGTATAGTTTTGGTGAAGTTTCTTTTAGCGTTCCCGCAGCCCCGAGGTGTTACAATGCCGTCTAATTTTAAAAAACAATTCTATTTTTGTAAATTCTTATTTGGTTTTATAAATTTACATACGAATAAAAGCATTATTAAAACCTGATAATGATCTATCAGATATTCTCGTAGCCTAAACAAAATGCATGTCTCATATTTCATACCATTATTGTCGACGGAAAATGAAATCTCTTTTAAAATATAAAAATGAATCGCAAAATGTGTTGGTAACCGCATAACTCAACAACGACAGGACCAATTTGGCCAATTCTTTTTTTTAAATGTTCGTTGTAGTTCAAGGATGGTTTTTACGGCGAGAAAAAATCGAATAATTGCCGGGAATACCCTAAAACCAGCCATTTTCTTTTTCCCATACAAACGTTTTCTAACTAAATCATTATTATTACATACTAGCAGCCCGTCCCGGCTTCGCACGGGTGCGATGTTACCCGCGGTTATTGCCGTACCGCGGGTGACGCCGCGGGGTGAAGCTAGTGTTAAAATAAAATCTTTTCATAATAATTATTTGTGCTTATTTATGTAGGCATCAACACTGTAGCCCATAAAAGATCTACTGCTGTGTCAGGCCTTTTCCAATTACATGGAGAGAAATGAACCTATTGTGCCACTCTGGCCAGGCGGGTTGAAACAGGGTATGAAGCTTTCCGCGCAGGTACGGGTCACAATGCAGGGGAACTGACTGCCTCGTTGGTCTAGTGGTTAGATGTGCCGCCTTTGGATCAACGGGTCCCGGGTTCGATTCCGGGGTCGGGCAAGTGTCTTTGTCTAAACCAGAGGCACTGGCTCGGAGTCTGGGTGTCATTTCTATCTATAATATGTATGTATGTATTTACAAAAAAAAATGTATATAAGTAGTTTATCATCCATCTCGTTACCATAACACAAGTATTAAGCTGCTTAGCTTGGGACGAGATGGCGTTGTGTGAAAGGTCCAAGGATATTTAAAAAAAAAAACACCTGCCTTTTCATTTGGACGATTTACAGTCAAACATTGCGAGGGTGGTTTACTCCCCTCAGGTTTTTCATATAGATGTTTTGATCTAATGCTACACTTCACACTGGTATAGATGTTTACAATTAGTGTTTGGAATCCGTTTCGGTTATTCGTGTATATTCCTAGTATGTATTAACTATGTATTGACTACTAGTGTCCATTATTCGTATGAATTATTATATTCAATACTAGCGACCCACCCCGGCTTCGCACGGGTGCAATTATACATGACAAACCTTCCTCGTCAATCACTCTACCCGTTAAAAAAACCGCTTCAATATCCGTTGCGTAGTTTTATAGATTTACTAGTGACCCGGCCCGGCTTCGCACGTGGGCAATTATGTGTGTATGCTACCTAAAAACCATCCTCTTGAATCACTCTATCTATTAAAAAAAACCGCTTCAAAATCCGTTGCATAGTTTTAAAGATTTAAGCATACATAGGGACGGACAGACTACAGCGACTTTGTTTTATACTATGTAGTGATAGTGATTCTTGTTCGCTCTTACTATTACTATTACTACTCAGCCCGTATAAGACCCACTGCTGAGTCGGGCCTCCTCCAGTTACATGGAGGATATATAGGCCACGCTGGCCAGACGGATTACGGATTACGGCTAGGTTATCGGCTTTGACATTTCTTTTTGTCGGCTCAAACTCAAACTCAAACTCAAAAGGAACTTTATTTACGTAGGTTTTATCACAAAACTCTTATAAATCGTCATATTTACAAACACCATTATCATCTTACGGCCCCTGTCCCACACTAGGTGGTAGTCTCCACACACACCTATCAGTCGTCATACCTACATTCACACCTTTCACACACAACTCCTCATTCCTGCAATCCCTCCATCTCCCCTGATCGCTCTTTCGACACGGTTCTACAACACGGACTCTAAATCCGTAACCGCACGGAAATTTAGCATCAGTTTAAATAATTACCCTCCCTGAGATGGGAGGAGGCCCGACTCAGTAGCGGGTCATTTATGGGCCGAGTGTTCACTCTCCTTACTCGATATTATTTTATTCGTCGTTCACTCGTCGTACTTCATCGCCCACTGTTCCACGCTGGCAAGCCGGACTGGCACTGGGTTTGTATCAAGTTTTCCTTCTTCGCCGGCTACGTAATCTGCCTCTTACGACAGTTTGAACACAGCATGTTGTTTGGTGATGTGGTGTATTCTAAATTCATCACTACAAGGATTCTTATTTTATTACTAGCTGACCCGGCAAACGTTTTTTTGCCAAATAATTACCCCTGAACACAGCAACCCCCCGTTTTTGGAAATTCCTACCAAATTTCAAGTCTCTAGGTCTTATGGTTCCAGATATATAGTGATGACTCAATATATCTATACAACAGCTCCTATCGCAAACGTTGTTTTGCCATGTAATTAAATAGGGGTTGATCGTAGAGGGGTGAAAATTTAAGGGTTGTTTTTATTGTTGTATGCTGCATTTAAAAAAAATAAAAGCAAAAATTTTTGTCTAAAAAATAAACAATTATTTTATGTGTGGACCCCCCCCCCCCAAAATTTAAGGGGATGAAAAATAGATGTTGTCCGATTCTCAGACCTACCCAATATGCTCACAAAATTTCATGAGAATCGGTCAAGCCGTTTCGGAGGAGTTTAACCACAAACACCGCGACACGAGAATTTTATATATAAGATTACTGGCAAATATGCGACTACGAATAGTGAAGTGAAGTGCCACTATAGCGGGTTATTCAGACCTGACACCAAGTATACTTATGTTCTATCTCTAATGATTGCTTTCGCTACGGTTTCCTCGAATTGGAATGACGCTTGAAATGTCGTGTACACTAACAGTCCTGGCAGCTATGGTGACGTGTGAAGGATCCTTAACTTTTCTCCAATTTGGTTGAGGAGGGTGGAGTTTAGAGTGCTATAAATGGAAATATCGGCTAGTATTCTATTCTGTCGGATAGTTTTTTAATTGGATTAAAAGCAGGATAGGTCGCAAATAGCACGCAACATATTAATAGATCTTGGCCTGAGCCCATAAATAAGTCAGCCCGAATTTATTGGAAGGAGAGAACAAATTTCAATTCTTTGCGACTAAATATCCTGCCTGTTCAGTTACTTTAATCTAGCGTCACCCTATTAATAGTATGGGTACATTTTACGGGATAAAGTGGTCACATTGGACAATTATATGAGTATAAAGATTAAGGGTTTTATTTAGGAGGCGCGGGGAAGCGATGGATTGAGGAATCAATGGTGACTAAAAGATCAGAAGACAATCTAGTCATCAGCAAAATCTTAATATTACTTACTACTACTTCTCAGCACAAAAATTACCCACTGCTGAGTCGAGCCTCCTCCAACTGCGTGGAGGGTAATCAGCCTACTGCGCCACGCTGGCCAGCTGGGTTGCCACACGGTTTAGTATCAAGTTTTCCTTCTCTTGCCGGTAGATTTCCAGCGTTGTCATTTCTTATTGTCGACTCTTAGGATGAAATTGGGTGGTGGCAGTGCCGGATTTAAGTTTGTGCCGCCCTGGGGCACTGAAGAAAATGCCGCCCTATGACTTAAATTTTATTTTAATAGTTTTGGTTTTGATATATTATTTTTTAAGAATTTGAATAACTAATTGATTGCAGTAAATTTATTATGTATTATATATTAATTATTATACATTACGTTCTATTTATATTTAATTACTCATATATTATTTATTATATACTATAGTAATATAAAAACAATATTTGTATTTTTCTTAGATTTATAAATTTTGCACTAAGAACGACTTATATTAGTATTGCATTATTTTTTTCAGAGGCAAACTACGCCTAACTTTTTGAATTGCAAACTGGTCGATTAAATCTTTACAATCTAAACGTTGAAGCACATCTGATTCTATGCATAGATATTGAGTCGTTATTATATAGATTTTTTTCTCACTTTCCAAATTTTGCCGCCCTAGAAAATTTGCCGCCCTGGGCACTAGCCCCGACTGCCCCTAGTGTAAATCCACCACTGGGTGGTGGCATAATGTATTCTAAATCGGTTATTACACGGAAAATCTTAATAGCCCTGCGCTAATCCATCTGGCACAGTAAGCTAATTACCCTCCATGGAAATGGAGGCCAACTCAACAGCAGGTAGTTTGCGAGACGCTAATGATGATTGCTACTTGAACACTTTGTCGCGCAACACAGAACATTTAAGTGGTTATATTCAACTTTCAACATAATTCAACACCCCCTGACACGTGTACAGACAATGGTCTTCGTTGCAGTGCACTCGATATGTGAGGGCTCTTGACCCTTTTATCTGATGACCATTGATGTATACAGCTAAGTTGCACGCTTTAATAAATTACTATTCTATTACTATTCACCCTAACTTAAGTGGCAATACAAGGCACGTAGCTCGTAGGATGCCCGATGTGGCAGAAAAGTCCTGGAATGGCGACCGCGTTCCGGAAAGCGCAGTGCTGGTCGGCCACCCACACGGTAGACCGACGACTTCTCCAGAAAGCGAGGGATGCGGGAGGCTCAGGACCGGCATTCGCGGAAATCCTTGGGGTAGGCCTATGTCCAGCAGTGGACGTGTTTTGGCTGAAATAATTATGATAATTCAGCCCATAAATGACTCACTACTGAGTCGGGCCTCCTCCAGTAATATAAATAAATAATAAATAAATATCCTTGACATTTCACACAACGCCATCTTGTCCCAAGCTAAGCAACTTAATGCTTGTAACGAATGGCAAAGAAGAGATATATCGTCCACCATTATTTTGCATTGTAAGAAACACCAACATTAGAAGAAAATAAAGTTGCTTACTTTTCCTGAAATTAATATAAATAAATAATAATATATATAGTTAAATATTGGACATTTCACACAACGCCATCTCGTCCCAAGCTAAGCAACTTAATGCTTGTAACGAATGGTAACGAGATGGATGATAAACTACCTATATACATTTTTTTTTGTAAATACATACATAATATAGATAGAAAACACCCAGACCCGGAACAAATACTTGTAGGTCGTACAAATATTTCTTCCGTGCGGGAATCGAATCCGCGACATGCTGCGCAGCAGTCGATCGCTCAACTACTGCGCCAACCGTGTCGTCAAATATGCAGAGTAATTAGCTTTGTTTGCCACCCTGGTCAGACGAGTTGCCATTGGGTTTTCTTTGTCCAGCGGCTAGGTTATCGGCCTTGTCATTTCATTTGTCGGCTCTTACGGGACCTTCAGAATAGAATGGGATGGTGACACTATGTATTTTTTTCACCACACGGACCAATTGTATTGTTTTTTGGATATTTCTCAGATTCGTCACCAGTTCCACCTGTTCCAGTGTATTCCAATTACCTATTACAATTTTAGTATGAGAAGATTTCCTTTTTCACCAATCTCAGGTGTTATCTTATTAAATTTAAGCCCCTTTTTACGAATGAATTTTCCCACACTTACAGTTTATTTATTTATTGAAAGGAGAACCAACAGCTAAAATGAATGAAAAACAATTGAATAAGAGACACAGAGCCAATTACAGGTTCTCACGGTTCTATACAGAGAAGTAGTATGCATTTTTTTTTCTAAGTAGTACAGGAAGAATTTTTTTTACCCCTAGAGCAACAAGGCAGTCTATCGGGAGGCCTATTTATCAGCAGTATCTGGCCGATAGATACATTATAAGACAGTGTGAAATTCGATTTACATTAATACGAATTTCACACTGTCTATAACCTCATTTAACACCGGTAACGTATTATAACTCGTTCGCATATCGCGAAAATTTGTATCCATTCAACGTTTGCCGAATTCTTTGAAGCTTTAAGTAATGCGCATAAATTAGTGTACAGGCGTACTTACTCGTGAAAGTATGCAAAATTACGTACAACGGGCACATGTGGGGTTGTTAGTGGAAGTGGGAACTGTAATAAGGGCTCTTAGCTAGGGTGACCAGATGTTAACCTTGGCAAAGCGAGACACTACAAGAGAAAATTAGTATGGTAAGTTTAATATGTACATCAACTAAGTGATTATAATATACAAGCGAACCGCCCGGCTTTGCACGGGTGCAATGATGAAACTCTAAATTTATCAGTGTTTCTCTAAAATATTATGGATTTACATATAAACCTTCCTGTCAAATCACTCTATCTATTAAAAAAACGCTTCAAATCCGTTGCGTAGTTTTAAAGATTTAGGGATACATAGGACGGACTTTATAATATGTAGTGATAGTGATAACTGTCTGTGGTGACCACACACCACAGACAGTTATCACGTATTTAGATTATATAGTGTCACCCCATTCGATCCTAAGGGTGTCCTAAAAGCCGACAAGGCTGAAAATCTAGCTGTAAGAGAAGGAAAACTTGAAACAAAACCTTGTGCAAACCCGACTGGGCCAGGCACAGTGGGCTAATTACTCTCCAAAAATTTGGAGGAGGCCTGACTCAGCAGTGGGTCATGTACGGGTTGAGAAGTATAAAATTGTTGGTTGAAATCAATCTTATAAACTTCTGGTACGATTTCATCTCAGCGTGTTGCTAATAGATGTCGCTGTTACAAAAATGTAATAGTTATTAAGTCACTTTCGGAATTATTATATTAGTAGAATTTGAGAACTATAATAAGGTACATATTAAAATTAATAAAGCGAGATACTATTTGTAGATTCTTTTTTTATTTGACAATAAATTAGTTGTGTTTTATGGTCACAGCATAAGTAAATATTACTTAATACATATTCTTAGTCAATTTATTTTTTCCTATGACTTATTTTATACAAAATATCAACTATCTGCAGATTTTCTTGACATAAAATTTACTTTTTGTGATGTAAAATGTACTGTACTGTGCTGACTATAACTGCCACCTAGCTTTCGTAAAAAAGGTTTTAACTTGATTATTGCTTTTAATGTCATTTCAGTAAATCGAGTCAAATGTGAACTGTCCCTGCAAAAGCCAGGCGTCAGCTCACCTCAATCTCACTGCATACGTGATGTTCTCTCCATAGACTGTAAAATCTAATTTAATGTTTAAAAAGTTAGCACGATGGTCCTTCGTACATGACGTAGGTATAGGGTGCAAGCAAAGTCTTTAGTCGATAAAAGCATTAAATCCGTTTTTACCTTCTTAGAATGAATACAATCCGATTTACCTTCCCAGAAATTATTTTCCCATCAATATTGTTTTAGGCAGACTAAATTAATGTTATTAACATTATTATACTATTTTATAAGTTATTGTTTTCCTTCGCAATCGCTATGAAAGTCTTTAGGCGATAAATTAATTAAAGCCGTTTTGTTTTGACCTTCTTAGAATTAATATAATCCGCTTTACCGTGCCCGAAATCATCTTTGCCATAATATTGTTATGGGCAGACTTTTTTCAACAACAAACAACAAGTTTCTGACAATATTTATAACGATTTCCGATTTCCATAGGGTAATCAGAGGGAAGACATAGTGTCTTCCCTCCAGGTCAGACTACTTATAAGAAGATTGCATAATACATTTCATATTTAATGTCTCGTCAAATAATTACAGTCACAACATAATAACGAAACCATTTATCTATATAAATAAAAATGAATTGCTGTTCGTTAGTCTCGCTAAAACTCGAGAACGGCTGGACCGATTTGGCTAATTTTGGTCTTGAAGTATGTAAGTCCAGGGAAGGTTTAAAAGGTGAGACGTATTATTTTTGTTTCAGTTAAGGTTGGCACATATTTTAATAAAGTTGAAACATTTTGGAATAATCATTCAGGTTTTTTATTTATTGATTCTGAGGCGGTTCGATGTTTGCCGGGTTAGCTAGCAAATTATATTATATACTGTGACTTAATAACTAACTCAACAGGAATATTGTTGTTGTGTTACATCACACACACACACTCAAACAAAACTTGTTTGGCGACTTTTGAAAGCGCTGTCAAAGCGCTTCAGATAATCAGAATTTGATATAGATAAAACACGCCGCAGCATCAGAAAGACTACCGATGCAGGGTTGTGCTTTTTACTCACTAATAAGCGTAATGATGTTTATCTATGCGATGCAGCGTTTATTTTAGAGATAGTAGCACAAATGAGCATTAGCAGTACCAAAATATAATGATTTTGTCCGCAACCCGGTCACAGAGTAGGACAGAGACAAAGATTCAAAGAACAGCGCCGTGGTAAGTCATCATCATTTCAGCCAAAAGACGTCCACTGCTGGACATAGGCCTCCCCCAAGGATCTCCACAAAGGCCCGTCCTGGGCCGCCCACATCCGCTGCTTTCCGGCGACCTTAACCAGGTCGTCGGTCCACCGTGTGAGAGGCCTACCAGCACTGCGTCTTCCGGAACGCGGTCGCCACTCGAGGACTTTTCTGCCTAGTATTAGTATTAGTAGAACTGTGCCAAGCTGCAAAGACGGGTTGGCACAGGGTTTCGTTTCGTTTCTGCATCAGATCCCACAATGCCGCAACAGGACGCGAGTTGGAGCACCCCGGGGAGGTTTAGTGGGTAGGCCCCCACTCTGGGGGAGAGTCCCACTCGCCCCCCTCGGCCATCCCCGTGGCCGACGGGGATAGTCCATAAAGGATTTTACCCCGGGCGAACAAAAAAAAAAGGGTTTCGTATCATGTTTTCCTTCTCTTGCGGCTAGGTTATCATTTTCATTTGCCAGTTCTTGCGACACCCTCAGGATGGAATGGTGTGGTGACAATATGTATTCTAGATCCGTTACCACACGAACTAATCTATTAACTAACAATTCAGTTAAGAACAGTGGAATACCAATAAAATTGGGGAAAAAAAGGGAAAGTGATATATTAATTGATTTCATAATTCATTTATTCACCCTTACATAGAGTAAGAACAAATTGATGATAGTCATGTTACATTTAAGCACATTCTATTTAGCCTGTATTTGGCATGAGTTAATTCAAAAGAAAGGATAAGAAATTAGAATTAGAAATTATTTTTAAAACACATCTTTTATAAGTTTCGAATAAAAACTTGATATTACAATTTGCGTTTGACTTTTAACGAAAATATTAGTCACCAGTACTTGAATTCATACATATTAATCCAATAATATATCAAAAATCAAAATATTTAAAAGTAATTGGACATGTTTTGGTATAGTTATAGCTGACATAAATTCAAATAATTTATTTTTGTTGTGTCACGATGGACACTTACAAAAAGTCAACAAACACATTATTCATAATCATATCTATCTATATAAATAAAAATTAATTGCTGTTCGTTAGTCTCACTAAAACTCGAGAACGGCTGGACCGATTTGGTAATTGTGGTCTTGAAATATTCGTGTAAGTCCAGGGAAGGTTAAATAGGGGAAAAAATATGAAAAAATATCATTCGGGTTTTTTATTTATTCATTCTGAGGCGGTACGAAGTTTGCCGGGTCAGCTAGTTATACAATAAAAAAAGTACCGTCTACCACCAGTTCGGAACGCGACCACTGGTGAGAAGAACTGGCAAGAAACTCAGAGGGCTTGTCATTATATTTTTCATTGCGGTCCTGTTTCATATGTATATGTACAATAACATAAAATACTGACACTGAACAGCTTAGTCCCAAGCAGCTGGGTCGTTTACATAATCAGCAATGCGGTAATAAGATTTTTTGATTTGACCGTCTTTTTAAAAACATTGCGAGGTAATTCTCTAAGTTGCATGGGCATTTTGATAAAAAAGCGTATACATTGATAAACGGCATCAAAACAATATTGTGAAACGTATCATTCAGAGCTGTATTGGTAATCATTATTTTGCATCAACTGATAGCATTGGTCCAAGTTGAGTATTGCATGTTTTCATCCCATTTCGTAGTTGAGTGTACTGTTAAATTGTATTTTCAGGACTGTACAAATAAATTAATTGCAAATAGCAACTGCTTTTAAATCCTCTCGAGCTTTGATGTCTATGAAATTAATTATATTTGAATATCAAATCACAACTATGTTTAGTTTTGGTTTCAATTTGCGGTTTCATAATAAAATATAAATATAAAAATCCTTGGACATTTCACACAACGCCATCTCGTCCCAAGCTAAGCAACTTAATGCTTGTGTTATGGTAACGAGATGGATGATAAACTACTTATATACATTTTTTTTTGTAAATACATACTTATTATAGATAGAAATGACACCCAGACTCCGAGCCAGTGCCTCTGGTTTAGACAAAGACACTTGCCCGACCCGGGAATCGAACCCGGGACCCGTTGATCCAAAGGCGGCACATCTAACCACTGGACCAACGAGGCAGTCAATAATATATCAGCCGTGTGATTACTACTCACCCCATACATGATCAGCGAACCGGGCCTCCTACGTTTCACGGAGGGTAATTGGCCTCCTGTGCCACGCTGGCCAGAAGGGCTGGCACGGGGTTTCGTAACAAGTTTTCCTTCTCTTGCAGCTGTCAGGCAGGTTTTCAGCCTTGTCATTTCCTTTTGACGGCGCTTGCGGCACCCCAGGATGGATGGGGCTGGTGACATTGTAAATTCTAAATCCGTCACCACGCGGACAATAGATTGAATAAACAACACCCTGTTAATAATAATAACGCTAAATAATACTAAAAATGTTTTGTAAATGATGGATTTAGATAACTAGCCACAAGAGAAGGAAAACTTGATACGAAACCCTTTTTTTTTTGCCCTAGGTAATAGTTATTTGTTATACAAGAGTGCAAAGTTGCTTTTTAACCGCGTGTTCAATTTTGATGACCGAGCAAGCGAAGGATTCTAAAATTAGAATCCTGAACGTTAGCGAGGGAATCAAAAGAGCACGAGGTGAAAAATCTTTGCACTCGAGTGCAACACGTAACTTTTCATTCCACCTCAGCGAGGAAATGACTAAATGCAAAAAAAACCGTTTACAAACACAAGATAGGTACACTTTTATTTCAGTTTAGGTATTAATTACTACATTATGACAGGTAAGTATTACAATCTATACCTTTACTTTATTCTCTAGCGAATAAAAACGGCTTTTGCACCCAGATATCGAAGAGCAAAAATACTCTTTCCGAGATGGGGGGATGAAAAATCCTTTATGGACTTCCTCGCCGGCCACGGGGATGGCTAGCGAGGGGAGTGTGGGACTCTCCCCCATAGTGGGGGCCTACCCACTAAACCTCCCCGGGGTGCTCCAACTCGCGTCCTGTTGCGGCATTGTGGGATCTGATGTGATACGAAACCCTGTGCCAACCTGTCTGGCCAGCGTGGCACAGTAGGCTAGTTACCTTCCATGTAACGGAAGAGGCCCGACTCAGTATGGGTCATTTATGGGCTGAATAATAGTAGTAAGTAGTTATTAATATAACCAAATTAAAATTGTATATTTTTAGGCTAATTAGTAGTAGTTATTAAATATAATCAAATTAAAAAACTCCCGATACAACTAGAAATGTTCTTGAAACAGCTGAACTTTGTTAAATTGCCTAAGAACCGCATCATATTCAACTCTTTACGTGTCGGTGGCTAAAAATACCCAATTATGTACCTAGAAGTTTTGGCGAGTAGAAAACATTTTTTACAACATCCAGTAACCCTGCTCGTAAAAGAGTCAAAGCGAAGTGAAAAATTAGTCTCTTAAGAAACTGTTCTACTACGTCGCACCTGTGGAGACGTGAGGAATTATGGCGTAGGTCGTAGGGCTGTGTTAAGGGTACTCGGGGGCCCTCGGAGCACGTGACGTCACAGGCGTTGCCTGGAAGCCTCATTTTATTTGTGCGCTGTTTGAAATTGGAATAGATAAGTTGTGTGTAGCGAATGACTATTTGAATTAATGCTCTGTAAACTTCGCTATCGCGGTGTAGGACTTTTTGGTAATTCTCGGATTTGTAAAGTAAAGATGATTGTGTAAAGTATGTATGTAGCAAGCTAGTCCCTATAAGGTCATAGAGCGGAATCACTACATCATCACTACATAGTATAAAACAAAGTCGCATTATTCTGTCCGTCCCTATGTATGCATAAATCTTTAAAACTACGCAATGGATTTTGAAGCGGTTTTTTTTAATAGATAGAGTGATTCAAGGGGAAGGTTTATATGTATAACCCACCCCCGCTTTGCACGGGCGAAGCCGGGGCGGGCCACTAGTAGTTAATAAGTGTAGGGACGGATTTAGAATACATAGTGTCACCACCCCATTCAATTCTGAGGGTGTCATAGCTCGAAAACTAAGCCGCAAAAGAAGGACCACTTGAAACGAAACCCGGTGCCGTCTGGCCAGCGTGAAACAGTAGGCTAATTACCCTCCATGTAATGGGAAGAGACTGTACTCAGTAATGAGTTATTTATGGATTGAGTAGTAATAGTATGGAAATGTCGTTAGTCTCAACCAAATTTTTATTATAAAGCATGGGTTACAGAGAAATCCAGCTAAACTAAAAGCTTAGTGATCTGGGTATTTATTATTGACTGCCTCGTTGGTCTAGTGGTTAGATGTGCCGCCTTTGGATCAACGGGTCCCGGGTTCGATTCCGGGGTCGGGCAAGTGTCTTTGTCCAATCCAGAGGCACTGGCTCGGAGTCTGGGTGTCATTTCTATCTATAATATGTATGTATTTACAAAAAAAAAAATGTATCTATGTAGTTTATCATCCATCTCGTTACCATAACACAAGCATTAAGTTGCTTAGCTTAGGACGAGATGGCGTTGTGTGAAATGTCCAAGGATATTTATTTATTTATTATTTATGTTTTTTTGGTTATCTTTGCTCAGATTACGAAAAACAAAATTATTATCTGCTGTAATTTTACAGACAGTACCTACCTGTTATCGATTGTAAAATCGATAAATATGTAATGTCTATAGCAGTTTTGTCACAGACTGTTTGACGAAAGGGTCGATAGGAAGTTTTGCTTTTGATACAACCTCTTTATACATAATCTCGTCATTAAGGCGTTATAATTCTATAACTACATACGTCTTACAGCCGCGAATAACATTTTAATCAACATACAACCTAGCACTGACCTGCAAATTGCAAAAAACGTAAGAAAATTTGAATTTCGCGGGCTACCCTGGAACATTCACCTTAAATAACCTTTGTACGCAGCAGCGGAAAATAAATGTAAGATTAAATCAGATCGAATTAAAAACAAAATCTAAGTGTAAAATATAGGATGAATACAATTTTGAAACAACGTGTGTCACCGAACACACGCAGCTCTCAGCCATGTGGATAGTTTCGAGCGATACAATCGAATTATTCAAACGATTGAATCGATTAATCGCATCGTAGTGCACAATCGATGCAGCTGGGTGAACTGAGTTATAGCATTCGTGAATATGCTGGTACCTTAAAGGTGTCCAATATGCAATATGAAAATATCACCTTCTTATTTTCATAATCTATATATTAATACATGAAGCAAAACGTTGTGCCCTTTTTACGAAAATTGCGCGGACGTAAAGTTATTTAATGTTTATTTATTACGTAATTTTCAACATGATTTCGGTACGAGATAAGTAAAAACCATAGACCAGATTTTTATGTACCCCGACACGTCTAACACTGTCATCCACCATCGGATGGAAGTAATTACCAAGGATTTACGTGTGTTATGATAATTGCAAAGAGATATAGGGTGACATCACCCCGTTCCATCCTGAGGGTGTGCTAAGAGCGGACAACAGGATATGACAAGGCAGGAAACAAGACAAAGATTTTTTTTCACACGTCACGCTTGGCTCTCCACAGGTTCGCGTAAACGCCTTCCACTGTAAAACCCAGCGTCAACCCATCGGGGCAGCGTGGCGCTGTAGGCTATTGCCCTTCATGTAATTGTAAGAGCTCCGACTCGGCAGTGGGTTATGTATGGGCTTAGTAGAAGAAGTAGTGTATAGTGCGTGCAACTGTGCAATTTATTACAAACTAGCGGCCTGTCCGAGCTTCGCACGGGTGCGATGTTACCCGCGGGGCGAAATTAGTAAAAAAAAGTAGTTTACTCCTTATATTATCAGCTCCCTATCAGTGAAAGTACAGTCAAAATCGGTCCAGCCGTTGCAGAGATTAACCGGAACAAACAGACAGACAGACAAAATTAAAAGAAATATATTTTTGTCTATGTGCTGTGTATATGTCAACGGAAAACAACAAGAACCGGAAATTTATAAATTTCCTAGGAAATTTATAAACGTCCGTAGGATTCCAAACGAGAGATAAATTGTATAACTTTACGCCCACATTTTCGGAAATCTATAAACTTACGACGTCTCGTCGTAAATTTATAAACTAACGGATATCCATTCGTAAGATTCTAAACGGTTCGACCAATCACAGTAGAGGTTTTAATTTTACGCTTCTACAAGATACGGCAAATAACACACTGTTCTCTGATTGGTCGATGTTGATAGTGGCATGCTTGTGTACATAGACATAGGTACAATTAGACTTGCCAAACTATAAATTTATCAGTACGTAATAGTATTTTTACTTTAAAACTAGGTAAGTACCTATAATACAGTGTTACTGTTTTACATAATAAGCTAATGACCCCTACGTCACTCTATCAAAATAAAACAAAAGAAATAGAGTGATGCGAAGTAAAAAAAAAAACAATCATAAAACAATAAAGCCGGCCTTCTGCCAAAAAAAAAACAAACATTATAAAGTTTAATTTTAAAAAAAACGTGAATTGCGATCGCGATTGGCGAATTTCCAAACAGACGCTAAGTAATAAAAACAATGCTTAACAAATTAAACATAATAAAATAAGTATTTAACTTAAAAAACCCCTGACATCAGACTGCATTATGGCTGAGTACACCCTCAATGTTCACTACATTGAGAGTCTACTCAGCCATAAATGTCAGTTACCTAACTTTTTTATATCTGTTTCATTGATACCCTTACAATGAGTCCAAACACGATACATCTACTGTAATTTGGTAAGGAGTTGGGTATCCTATAGATTCCTGATGATGCAGCAGTATCAGGTCTAGGTTACCACAAGTAGACAATATCGAACAATGGCGGCGGAGAGGACAGAGACTTATTCAACCAATCAGAGCGCCCATGGCGTTTGGTTATTGCTACTTATTATTTTACGCGTGAGTTCAGTAAGTTTATAAATTTCCGAAAATGTGGGCGTAAAATAATACAATTTATCTCTTGTTTGGAATCCTACGGACGTTTATAAATTTCCTAGGAAATTTATAAATTTCCGGATCTTGTTGTTTTCCGTTGACATATACATATTTACGCATTTAGTAAAAAGTGGTTGTTTTATTATTACAAACAGACACTCCAGTTTTATTTATTTGTATTTTTATGTGTGTACTAGTGGCCCGCCCCGGCTTCGCCCGTGCAAAGCGGGGGTGTGTTATACATATAAACCTTCCTCGTAAACCACTCTATCTAATAAAAAAAACCGCTTCAAAATCCGTTGCGTAGTTTTAAAGATTTAAGCATACATAGGGACGGACAGAAAACATCGACTTTGTTTTATACTATGTAGTGATGTATAAATTAAAATTTGTATTTAACAATGTTGTAGATTACTTAAGTAGACGATGTCCTCATTATTGATTTTAGTCCCCAAAATAAAAAGGTAATGCGTGAGATACCAGTATTTGCGTTGCACAAAGAATATATTAATCTAGTTAATGGACATTGGGCGATCCTCCCTCTTAAATGAATTTGGCCGGACCATGAATATCTTTACGTAGTAATAGAATACCACCCGTGTGGTCACGGATTTAGTATACACAGTGTCACCACCCTAAAGATCTCGTAAGGACCACAAAAGGAAATAACAAGGCCAAAAACGTAGCCCAAAGAGAAGGAAAACTTGATACGAAACCCTGTGCCTACATATCTGGCTAGTGTGGTACAGTAGGCCAATTACCCTCCTTGTAATGGGAGGAGGCCCTTCTCAGTAGTGGGTCATTTATGGGCTGATTAGTAGTAGTAGTTTGACTATACTATGTAGGTATTTATTATAAACTAGCTGCAGCACGCGTCTTCGGTCGCTATTTTTTAACAAATTTAAAACTAACAAAACATGTTTCTTATTACCTGCCTCCTTGGTCTAGTGATTAGATGTGCCGCCTTTGGATCAACGGGTCCCGGGTTGGATTCCGGGGTCGGGCAAGTGTCTTTGTCTAAACCAGAGGCACTGGCTCGGAGTCTGGGTGACATTTCTATTTTATTATATTATTTTATATTATTCATAATATGTATGTATTTACAAAAAAAATGTATATAAGTAGTTTATCATCCATCTCGTTACCATAAAACAAGCATTAAGTTGCTTAGCTTGGGACGAGATGGCGTTGTGTGAAATGTCCAAGGAAAAAAAAAAACTCATTACTACTACTACTTAGCCCATAAATGACCCACTGCTGAATCGGGCCTCCTCCAGTTCCATGGAGGGTAATTAGCCTACTGTGGTACACGGTTTCGTATCAAGTTTTCCTTCTCTTGCAGCTAGGTTTTCGTCTTTATCATTTCCATAGGTCGGTTCTTACGACACCATCTGAATGAAATAGTTGGCGACACTGTGTATTCTACGAATAACTACAGCATTACTCCCAATTGATCTTGGGTACAGAGGAAATGGAATGGTCCATTTCTGAGAATTTATCTCCGCTTTGGTGTACGGTTCGCTCGCTGTAAGCTAGACATATTTTCTATTAGAGCATTGTGTTCCGTTAAACTGTGTGGCGAATTATTTAGAACACGCAATTTCACCAAATGCAATATGGGCATAACCTTGCAATGGCAAGCCGAGGGTGTCTTATAAAGCCTGAAGAGAAGAACTCTTCATTAAGAGAAATATATCGAATACAGATACAGATGTTTGTAACAGAAAATATGATTCCATGGAGTTTCTTGCCTGTTCTCCTCCATAGGATCTACTCTTTGGAACAAGCAACTAGATTCCTAACTTCACTTTTGACTTTTCAAAAACACCAGTATTTACTGGTGTTTTTGAAATAAATGATTTGAGTTTGAGTCAATTCGTTGCCAACTTCTTAATAAATAAATAAATATAAATATCCTTGGACATTTCACACAACGCCATCTCGTCCCAAGTTAAGCAACTTAATGCTTGTGTTATGGTAACGAGATGGATGATAAACTACTTATATACATTTTTTTTTTGTAAATACATACATATTATAGATAGAAATGACACCCAGACTCCGAGCCAGTGCCTCTGGTTTAGACAAAGACACTGGCCCGACCCCGGAATCGAACCCGGGACCCGTTGATCCAAAGGCGGCACATCTGACCACTAGACCAACGAGGCAGTCAAGTTCTTTGATCAGCGTGGCACATGTGCTGATTTTTCCACCGTGATATTGGAGGCCTACCTTGGCAGTAAGTACGGACTGAGATTATGTTGATGATAGCTAGGCTAAATCTTTAGAATGTCGTATATTATAGGTAGGTAGGTCATAATATACATTCACACACCTGACACTGGTCTTTCCTAGAACAGTGTGAATATTCCATAGAGGATCTAACCCCGCAAAAAAAGGCTAGACGGGTAGGTGATCTGCCTCTCGCGTTCCCTAATACGCATCTTACGACACCATTGTGTATTCTAAATCCGTCACCAGACGAACGGACGGTAGAGGTATAGTGTGCCTAATAAGAACGCTTTAAAATGTCCGTAGATCCATGGAATACTCGTGTTTTGATCACAGAATCCGTCCGAATCCTGTTATAAATCCCGCTTAGATCGGCCAGCATTCCTGGCAAGTTACCGAACAACGGTAATGAACGTCCAATCTGCCGAATTCCAGTTTAATCCGGCCCGTTCTGGATTGCGAGCTACAATTGTAGAGATGGTTGCGCCATAATACGCAAGGAGAACGTTTAAGCCAGGATTTAATGGTGGAACAGAGCGATAATTACTGTTTCGTATATGTCATTGTAATGCGAAATTGATGCTAATATTTTGAAGATTTACCTTACCAGGTTGTTACACATTGCATTCGGATTTATAATGCATAATGTCAAAAGGTGTATAAAATGGCGACGTGGAACTGCACAAAACTGGATACAAACTATCTGACGACGTATAGCCACCGTGGCACGGTTGGCGAGTTTCACTCGCGATTGGGGGATCATTTATGGGTTGAGTAGATGTAACACGACATTATATTAAACGACAGGATCTACAGTACGAAACATGTAGATCACACAAAGTCATTATGTAACGTAAACGCACCCATTACCGCCAGTCTAAGCCGAGTTCGGATTGATGTCCAAAAAATAAGCACTTTCATAATATGTGGTGCCAATCAAAATAGTTTTTCAAGTACTGAAATTATCCATTTTCTATTCTTATATATAAATAGTTATACTAATAATTACTTAAACGTTAAATACAACTTAAAAGAAAAAAGGGCCATGTCCCTATTACCGATCAAAAATATAGGGTGTGTGCCTAATACCGTTTATGTGACACCTAATACCGACCACTAAATAAATGAAACCGTTAAAGTTAAATAAAAATGCTCGTGTATAGTTAGTATTTAGTATAGTTCAACTATTTATTTAAATGCTCCAATACAGTACGGAATGTTATCAACACATAACAAATTATTTGTGTTCTTATCATATTATATACATAACAGCGTTAAATCAGTCAAAAAAATCTTTATGTACAACAAACCAATTATGTATAACAAATTACAAAAGGCCAGCATTGATTATACTTTAATATATAATGCGTTAGTCCGGAAAACGATCACGCTTAGCTAAGGTTAGGTTAGTAGGCCTAACCGAGTTTTATGTATGAATTAACTCTGGCCTTGCTACGAAAGGTCGTCCTTGAAAGATATCGAAGCCACGCATAGCCATGTGTAATACCTTTTTAGAATCCCTATTAAATGCACCAAAAATTGTGATACAGTGGCACTTTGCTGTAGATTTTTTTTTTATCACAGTGGGGTCCGAAGTATATCACAAGTTTTGATTTAAGAATTATTGCTTTCGTAAAACTTAATATTATCTTCAACACACCCAATAAACTACCAAAAATAGCATGTCTAACGAAAGGGCTCATCAGTACCAATCTAGTGAAAATTATAAAAAAGATACAGGATGTAGATTTTTACGAATTTTATCAAGTTTTAGTAAAAAAAAAGACAATTTCTCATAATAACACAAAATCAATTGTAACTCTGCAGGGGTTGACCCTAAGGACCTCCCGTAGAACATTTTTTTGCTGCTGATGGCCCCATCTAACCGCTGGTTTCGTTTGATCCACGACTTTTTGACCACCCTGTATAGCTTATATAATAACTAGCTGCGCCCCGCGGTTTCACCCGCGCTTACTTATTGTCGCACCGCGGGTGAAGCCGCGGGGCAAAGCTAGTCTAAAAAAGTAGCCTAAGTTACTCCTTATAAAATCAGCTACCTATCAGTGAAAGTCCCGTTTAAATCGGTCTAGCCGTTCCAGAGATTAGCCGGAACAAACAGACAGACAGACAGACGGACAGACAGACAAAAATTAAAAAAAAGTTATTTCGGTCTATGTACTGTGTATACATGCTTACGAATTTAGTAAATAGTGGTTGTTTTATTATTACAAACAGACACTCCAATTTTATTTATTTGTATAGATATTTACAAAAACAGAAAAATATGAAAATACAAAGCAAATGAGACACAAATAAAAAATAACAAAGAAACACTTTTGTAAAATATAGCATTTCATTAACATAGCATCCCTTTAACGAATTTACAAAGATATTGTTATAAATTTTAATACGTTTCTCGGCGGCCATTACAATTTTATAAATGACGTCACATTATGGAGGTGGCTAAAAGCACGTTTTAAAAGGGCAGCCTGAATAATTTCACCCTTAGGGCAGGATCGGGACGGTACACTTGGATAATGTTTCTGCGGAACTACGAAAGCCGAGTTAAAAGGATATTATGAAATTAAAGTGCTTTTTTCTAGACAATATTCTTTGTGTCCAGTGAATGTTCGCAGCATTTAAAGAAAAGTGGTGTTAAAAATGATGATTTTAAAAGTAATTATTTATTTTTATTAGTTCTCAGTCATAAGTGTCTCATATTATTCTTTAAATAAACGAAACCCCTGCACTAGCTTGAACGTGTATCGCGGGGGTAGTTTACAAACATGAAATTCACGAATACAAATGAAACCCAGACTCAGAGCAAGTGCCTCTGGTTTACACAAAGACACTTGCCCGGCCCCGGAATCGAACCCGGGACCCCGTGATCCTAAGGCGGCGCATGCAACCCCTAGACCAACGAGGCAATCTATCCTTACTACAAATAAATAAAATAGGAGTGTTTGTAATAATAAAATAAACTCTTTTTACTAAATGCGTAAATAATATGTATACACAGTACATAGACCAAAATAACATTTTATTGAATTTTTGTCAGTCTGTCTGTCAGTCCGTCTGTCTGTTTGTTCCGGCTAATCTCTGGAACGGCTGGACCGATATTGACGGGACTTTCACTGATAGGTAGCTGATGATTTATGGAGTAACTTAGGCATTTTTTAAAATTATTTCGCCCCGCGGCGTCATCCACGGGTAACAACGCGCCCCTGCGAAGCCGGGACGGGCTGCTAGTAACCTATTGTTTATGTTTATGATCATTGGCAGAAATTGATCGACTCTTTAGACTGTTCAGAAAGATGACGGTATCATTTGTTAACGGAATGCTGTCGTTGAACAGTTTGAGATCGCAGGTTATATGATACAAGTCTATGCGCATGGCTTCACCTGCATGGGTTTTCTAACCATGTAGGTATTTTATATTATATTGTCTGGGCCTAGTCAATTCCCTTTGTTGGCTCTTACGACCCCCTCAGGATGGTATAGGGTGGTGACACTATGTATGCAAAATCCGTCACCACACGGGCAACTAAATATCATTTCATTATATGTATTACCTGACCTAAGCACTGCCAAATTAATGGGTACATGAATTTGGTATGTCAGGTCCCCTAGTTTACAACTCGGCCTCAGTAGATGCGTTAAATTAGACGAGATATACCCGACTTTAATCTAGCTGTCAGGTATTGTGGTTAACCGAGTACTGTACAATGCCTACTCTATCCGACACCTCGCTCGCTCGCATTTAGATAATTGCGGATGGCGGTGGCGCTGTGGTTGCGAGGCTGGCGCTCTTTGTGCGAGCAGACACGTAGTTTTACAGGCAACTTTTTTGTCGCCCAATGTGGTATCTTTGCCACTTTTTTTTGTCGCTTTAAGGTGAATGTTCCAGGGTAGCCCGCGAAATTCAAATTTTCGTACGTTTTTTGTAATGTGCAGGTCAGTGCTAGGTTGTATGTTGATTAAAATGTTATTCGCGGCTGTAAGACGTATGTAGTTATAGAATTATAATCATCAAAATCATCAATAAAACCCTCCAAGCTCATAAAGGTGCAGGAAAAACTTTTTCAAGCTCAAAGTCATTCTTGCACCTTTATGAGCTTGGAGGGTTGTATTGATGAGTTTGATGATTATAAATTTACTTTATGACTCTCTTCCTTTATGATTTAGAATACACAATGCTACCAACCAAATCATCTTGTGGGCGTAAGAGGCAACTAAAGGAAGGTAAGAGGCAGATCACCTAGCCGCAAGAGAAGGACAACTTGATAAAAACTGTGCCTGTAATTTCCCTCCATGAGTTTGGAGGAGGCCCGACCCAGTAGTATACAACATACTGGGCTGATGATGATGATAACTTTACAATTACTGTTTTGTCGATCTCTTGCTTGGATAGCATATTCAGAATGCGCGTCTTTAGAATTTACTTGGGTCTGATTTTACCAGTAATCGTTAAAAGTTATATGTTTTAAATATTGTTTGCAGTGATTTTGTCGGTTCCGATTAAGCAGGATAAGATTTTCTAGTGTGCTTGGAAGATCGTGACTGAAATTATAAGTTGTATCAGTGTATTCGAACTAAATGGGTTCGAATTTTAAATCATCTTTGAAATCAAAGAAAACCACATTATTATTAAAGACTAAAAAAAGTAGCCCGTCTGTATTGTCTCTTTGAAGTGCGTTTTGTTACAATGTCCGATGACATTTGCCGACAACGTATCCTACGACCGATGAGGTTTCGTTTGAACACGTTCATTAAAATAATGACGCGGTTCTCTATACTGTCATATGAAACCTTCTAGTAGAGATAGGTCTAGCTTTGTGCGCATAGAAAGTTGTCGTCAAAGGCGTTTGAGAGGGAATGAAATCGCCTGTAATCAAGCGCCGATCTGTGGTGCGGTGAGTCTGAATATTACGCCTTTTAATTAATCAGTATTTTGAGATGTGCGATATCAGTATTTTGGACTAGAACTAGAAGTAGTTTATTCAAGAAACAGAGCTTGCAATACAGTATTTGTGAAAGACCACGTGCGCCTTCTAATGGTGATTTGGAAGGACTGTCAAAGCTCTCCATTACCGAAGAGCCCGTCTTGTAACTTGGGGCTCCATAAGCACAACTTCTGTTCCTGGTTCGGGCAGTTGATGATCTTCGTAGGTTTTTAGTGGTAATTTGTTTAAAATAAGGAGTATCTAATGTATTTAATTGAAATAAAGAGAACCATGTGCCGTGTGATGACAAATTTAGAATACACGGGTCATGATATAAATGACTAGCTGTACCATGCTATGCCACTAACTAAAATAAATTTGAAGAATAGATTTTTGTAACGAAATCTATTTTTCACTTCAGTAGCTCAAACATGTAGGTTTTGCTCACTGAAAACAGTGAGCAAAATGCGAGTGACACAAAGTAACTTTTTAATGATAATTCGAAACATTGTCACTCTATCTCTTTCCCGCCAATAGAGAAGAGGGTAACAAAGCCCCAGCACCAACAGCTCCGATTTTGAATTCGACCTCAAAGACAAATACGTTCGGAATTTCGTACTAACTAAAGAAATTTAGCAAAAATGATAATTATGTCTTTTAAGTAATGTAATTTATTGATTTTTTTACTTGTTGTTGTATTTAAACGAAAATAAGTACTACCTGCTACTACTGTATCTACTGCTTACAAAACTGATATTTAACCTATAAATATTTAATTCTAGTTTCAAAAATGTTACGTAATATATTTCATCTCTTATAGTGTTCTCGCTGCTGAAGTGAAAAGTTGTGTGTGTTACACGAGAGCAAAATGTTTTGCATCTTGTGCCTTTGAATCCAAATTCAATATCAGCACTCACAGTAAAAAACGACTTTGCACTCTTGTTGCACAAATAACTATTTTTTGTTCAGAAGCCTTCGTGTGCTGAGGTTATCTTATTGATCAGACGCATAGATTACGATTCTTTATAGGACATACAGACAAACATTCCTTTTTATATGTAAGTATGATGATGATGTATGATTACAAAGATAAGTAAGGTAGAGGTAAGGTAGTAGAGATAATAATAATCAAAATAATCTCTCCAAACAGCAGAGATTATTTTTCATAGCCTGTATCGCGGGGGCAGTTTACAAACATGAAATTCGTGGACACAAATGACACCCAGACTCGGGGCAAGTGCCTCTGATTTATACAAAGTCTTGCCCGACCTCGGAATCGAAACGGGGACCGGTGATCCAAAGGGCACTTCCAACACCTAGACCAACAAGGCCATTTCCTTCCACAGCTAAATCATTCTCGATTAGGCACCGTGAGAAAAAATAAACTAATTCAGCACATTCGTTCAGAAGCCATGATACACGCTTAAAATTTTGCATAGTTGGTCTAATGGTTAGATGTGCCGCCTTTGGATCAACGGGTCCCGGGTTCGATTCCGGGGTCGGGCAAGTGTCTTTGTCTAAACCAGAGGCACTGGCTCGGAGTCTGGGTGTCATTTCTATCTATAATTTATGTATGTATTTACAAAAAAAAAAATGTATATAAGTAGTTTATCATCCATCTCGTTACCATAACACAAGCATTAAGTTGCTTTACTTGGGACGAGTTGGCGTTGTGTGAAATGTCCAAGGATATTTATTTATTCGCTTGCGTCTCTTAAATTCCTTTATTCAACTCTTAGGACACCCTCAGCGTGGAATATATTGGTGACATATAGTATTCAACCTGTCATCACATGAGTAACCTATCAGAAAAGTGCAGACGTATTTTTTTTATTTCTACGTGTAGTGTATGTGTCGTTAAATTGATACGTTAAGGATTTTATAACTACAATCTCTTTACAGTGTTGAAGATAACTTAACCGTAAACTTAACGGCTTGAAAGGCAGTAAACTCTAAATGGCTCGTAAAGTATTGGTAGGGGCGTAAAATATCTAATCTGCGTTAAAATGTTGGCTCCAGCAGAGGTTTTTCGGGAGAACCATGGCGATGGCTTCACCACCGCTCCTTACAGGCATTTCTACTCAGTTTTTCTTTAAGTTGTTTTTATGTAAGACTTGAATGCCTTTGACCCTAGGCTTGCGTGATGGAAAGCAAGGGCCTAAGATGGAGCAGGCAATTCAAGGAAATGCCCTGTCGGGCACCGGCTCTCACACATACCACGGAACACAGTATAACTGCTTGGTGCCGGACAGATTCACATCTGTCCGGCACCCATGTGTCGGTCCCTCACGGGTGGTAGCTATCCGGGCGAACCATTATATCCTACCATCAAGCGTGTTGGATTTTATTGACTCTTACAACACGTATTTTTCCCAGCGTGCGGTGGGGAAGTGTAATATTCTGCCTTGTCCCCACACGGGTAAAAAGAACGACATATCCGTCACTATTTGACGACACGGTTGGCGCAGTGGTTGAGCGATCGACTTCTGCGCAGCATGTCGCGGGTTCGATCCCCGCACGGAAGAAATATGTATGTATTTACAAAAAAAAAATGTATCTAAGCAGTTTATCATCCATCTCGTTACCATAACACAAGCATTAAGTTGCTTAGCTTGGGACGAGATGGCGTTGTGTGAAATGTCCAAGGATATATATGTCGGAGATAGCGACGGCTGAGCGATAGAGTCGTCATCATCTTGACTTGGTACGAGGTTTATTACTTGTAACTTTATAATTCACAATATTAACCACAGTATCAATAACAATGTTCAGTTAACACACTTAAATAGACAAACCGACAGGTTCGCAACGGAGAAGTGTCTCGGTCCGTGTCCCAACGTAGACTGACTGATCGAGCCAACCTCACTTTCCATTACGACTCTGTCCACGTGCCGCCATTGCAAAACAACTGACGTCACCGCGTTTGCCGCACTACTGTGTCAACAATCAATTGAGAAACTTAATAAAACGATATCGTTATCCACGACACGGCCATTCTGACGAAGCACACGTCCTCGTGTGTACTTGTAACAAAATAACCAACTGAGGCACATTTTCACGTTCGGCCAACCTGATGGTAATGGTCCGTAATCGTATCTTACGAATAAAGTTAACAGAGATCACGTTAGCATACAAATAATTTCAACAACTTTAACACGAAAGGTTCCTCTAAGCCCATAATCTTTAAATCTCAATACTGATACTTTAAAACAGTAAGTTTAAAACAAAAAGTACACAACACATGGCCCAGCTGTCCCAGCAGCTAGTGACAATTCACGTGTCACCCATATCGTCATCGCCAGCTTGTTTGTCGAGTACTCCACGTAGGTCGCAGCCTTGTCGCTCGTGTACTGCACCATGTCTCGAAACAGGTCATGGAACCTCTTAGTAGCTGCAAACTGACGCGTAAGTCGTTCCTTAGCTTCGCCCCAGGTCTTGCACAGAGGATAAGACTTCGATGCCCATTTGCGAGCGAAACCATCCATTTACTCGTTCCTTCGTTCGATACGTCACAGCTCTTCAGAATCTATGCGCAGCGCCATCCGCGAGTAATGCCACGGAGGCGGCATAGATGGCGCTAGTAGTACTAAAACGTTAACTCAATACGCCACACGACCATCCTGACAGTCAGCGCGTTCTCGCGCGTCTTTCATTGTCGTTGTGTGTGAAACGTAATAAAAGGAAAAACTCGTACGGTTATCGGGGTGCCCCGAGTCACAAAGCGCCAAGCTTTCAATGGTCAACTGTACGCGAAGCGCGTAGCTCCCGACGTAACAGTACGGGCTACACAAAACACGGAGTTCCGACGTACAGCACCGGAGCTACGTGAAGCGCGGAGCTTCCAATACACTATAGCAGTGTTACACGAAGCGCGGAGCTTCCAATGCACTATAACAGCGTTACACGAAGCGCGGAGCTTCCAATGCACTATAACAGCGTTACACGAAGCGCGGAGCTTCCAATGCACTATAACAGCGTTACACGAAGCGCGGAGCTTCCAATGCATTATAACAGCGTTACACGAAGCGCGGAGCTTCCAATGCACTATAACAGCGTTACACGAAGCGCGGAGCTTCCAATGCACTATAACAGCGTTACACGAAGCGCGGAGCTTCCAATGCATTATAACAGCGTTACACGAAGCGCGGAGCTTCCAACGCACTATAACAGCGTTACACGAAGCGCGGAGCTTCCAATGCATTATAACAGCGTTACACGAAGCGCGGAGCTTCCAATGCACTATAACAGCGTTACACGAAGCGCGGAGCTTCCAATGCATTATAACAGCGTTACACGAAGCGCGGAGCTTCCAATGCATTGCAACGGTGAACTTAGCAAACTTCCACATGCCTCTCGTTACTCGCCGCTGCTGCAGGCGCTGCTCCGAACTGCTTGCGCCTACTGCCGCGCCAGCTCCTCCGCTGTTGCCACGTGGACACTTCGTTGCCAAATGTCCGGCGGTGCCGCACCTGAAACAGATTAAGTCCAACCGCGGCCTCGGTCCCGCAGAGCTTGACGCCGAAGTGACAGCACTGGCTGCCTTGCCTTTCACCTCGCCTTTGGAACGGCAATCGGACGGTCGGTGACCTATTTTACCGCAGTTGTGAAATTTCACCGTTGCCGACTGAAACTTCGATCGCCTGAAGTCTGGATCTGCTGTCCTATCGCCTTATGTTTATGCTCTCAATCTACCTCACCGATGCAAATCAAGGCATATAATGGTGCCATAATCTTGGAAAACTGATATAACCTGCCGAAAATATGACGCTAGACCGATGAACTGTCAAGCTAAACAAGCACAGCAATCTAAACTTCGTATCGCAAGTAATTAACAGGTAAACATGTAAAAGAATTTCAAATAATATTTTCTTACACCGGTCAAAGCCACACTATCGTAAAGTCGTATACCATACAATATACCCGAGTAATAAAATGGAAACTGCTCACCGGAGTGACGTAAAATTGCAGCTGGTGCGCTTACTACAGATCCACTCACTATTCTTTGACCTGGCTGACCGCAGTACTGTTGCTCGCCTTCCTGCTGCTCCGCTCAGGGCAGTTAGACCCATAGTGTCCTTGTCCATCACAATGAAAGCAAGTGATCCCCACTTGGTTAATCGCCGCACTATGACTGCAGCTTGTGATCTTCAGTTTAGAACAATCTTCATGTAGCTTAATGTCTCCTTTATAGTGACAATGAATCGCCATTATCGGTTATTTCCATCGCGTACAGAAGCACACACATTATCACTACACTGTTTTCTCCACGTGGGCTGAATGAGTTACATCCCACTTCTGATGTCGGAGATAGCGACGGCTGAGCGATAG
Organism: Clostera curtula; assembly: GCA_905475355.2. NCBI lineage: Eukaryota > Metazoa > Arthropoda > Insecta > Lepidoptera > Notodontidae > Clostera > Clostera curtula. The sequence goes on along the minus strand of FR997806.1, from coordinate 12,583,798 downwards.
AGTCGTCATCATCTTGACTTGGTACGAGGTTTATTACTTGTAACTTTATAATTCACAATATTAACCACAGTATCAATAACAATGTTCAGTTAACACACTTAAATAGACAAACCGACAGGTTCGCAACGGAGAAGTGTCTCGGTCCGTGTCCCAACGTAGACTGACTGATCGAGCCAACCTCACTTTCCATTACGACTCTGTCCACGTGCCGCCATTGCAAAACAACTGACGTCACCGCGTTTGCCGCACTACTGTGTCAACAATCAATTGAGAAACTTAATAAAACGATATCGTTATCCACGACATATATTTATTTATATTCACGACCTCAAGATACCCAGATCCGGAGAAATGATTACTTGAGCCCAGTATTGAACGAGGTTATCGTCCGAAGCCCTAAGCAGATAGTCATTGCGTTCATCATCATACTATGACTACTATTCAGCCCATAAATGAGAGTGGGGCTCCTCCAACTACATTGAGGGTAATTAGCCTACCGTACCACGCTGGTCAGACGGGTTGGCACAGGGTTTAGTATCAAGATTTCCTTATCTTGCGGCTAGGCTTTCGGCATTTTTTTTTGTCAGCTTTTACGACACCCTTAGGCTCGAATGGGGTGGTGAAATTATGAATTCTAAATCCATCACCACACCGACAAACTCTGATACTACACTGAAACTTTATTGCATTATTATAATTGCAAATGCATTTCCTGATAGTATATAACTAAGTAACGTAGATATACAAAAGCCGTGAATTATTAATCCCTTTGTATTGCTGTACAAAATTTTCGATACCAATATATGGGAAACTCACAAAGGCATTGCGAAGTTGACAACGTTCGGTTTTCAATTCAAAATGCAATCAAATTAATTCGTCGTTGGAACTTTTGTTTATTTGATACGATACTTGTGTCGGTATTGTATTTGGATTCGACATCCATGTAAAATATAAATCAATTAAATTGGAGCAATAGTTTAGCCAGAAATGTTTTTTTTTTTGCCTCATTTGAACATGATGTATCTTTCCTAACAAATGTTTATGCCTAACGCATCGTTTATTAACCTTAGGGGCTGTCCATTAATCACGTGGTGTTTTTTTAACATTTTTTAACCCCGTCCCTCCCCCTTGGTGATGCCTGGTGAGGTTTAAGACTACCCCTCCACCTCCCATGAAAACTCACGTGTATTTTTGGAACGAAGTTCCTTATCGCGCGTTGTGAAAGGGGGCTAGACGGAAAAAATTCTTACGAAAAGTTGTCACGACACTTTTTGCTATAGTATGTATGCTCTGTCTCTCTCTCTCTTATAGAAAGCAAGCCAGATATTTTCATTTCTATTTCGCATTGAACAGTGTGGTGTCGCGACGATTATTTTTGTTGAGTGTATACAGGTTTTTTGTAAATAATAAAATAAAATTTTATTACAATTCCTTCACTAATTAATCGAAAGGAACTTCGTTCCATCCGGGTGTCCCTTGACACCTCTCAAGTTTTTTTTGTACCGTTTCGAATTCATATTAATCACATATAGTATACGTAGTGTAATTTAATGCCCCTCTGTCATATCAACTCTGGATTTCCACAAAGGCCGGTCCTGCGCCGCACGCATCCATCGTTTTCCAGCGACCTTAACCAGGTCATCGGTCCACCGTGTGGGAGGCCTACCAGCACAGCGCTTTTCGAAACGCGGTCGTCAATCGAGTACTTTTCTGCCCCATCGGGCGTCGTTCCTGCGCGCTATATGTCCTGCCCACTGCCACCCTGGCTGTGACCCTGGTTTGCCTCCGTATCTCCTCATTTTTGATCTTGTAGGGAAACTCCGAGCTTAGCCCTCTCCATAGCCCTGGGTAGTAGCAGTGTAAAATGGGACAATTGCGTGAAAATGGGAGCATTCCGGTCTGCCGCGCATAGCCACGGAAAGCGTCGAGTGGACACTGAACCGATTTCCCGGCGAGTGCACACAATCGTTTCACTCGCCGCTTGTTCCCATAAATAAAAATGCATTGTCCCGATCGTTATTTATGAGCAGTCTCTATTTTATTTGGACCGCATTCTTTTTTATTCCGGGTGGTGACGGATTTAGAATACATAGTGTCACCACCCCATTACATCCGGAGGGTGTCGTAAGAGCCGACAAAATGAAATGACAAGGATGAAAACCTAGCCGCGAGAGAAGGAGAGAAGGATAAAGTTATACGTAACCTTGTGCCAACCCGTCTCTAGAGTATGCATTAAGGTTAGTGGAATTAGTGGGAAGAGAGAATGGTAGCACCATATTTTCTGTGTAGTGTGTGTGTTAATGCGAGTGTGTGTATGTGTCTGTGTGTGTGTGCGGATAGATGGGATGTATGTGTGTATATACGTTTGTACGTATTATAATTCTATATTTTCTTTTTTAATATAAAATTACTAAGAAAACAAAAAAAAAAAAAAAGATATTGTTTCTTCAAGGAGCAAATGTTGCAGTTCTACATAGCAACACGAAGGAAAAAGTAGATACCATTAAAAAAAAATAAAAAAAAACCCGTCTCTGGCCAGACGGGCACAGTAGGCTAATGCCCTGTCTGCTATAGGGCAGCAGTGGGTCATTTATGGGCTACAACTCAGCCCAATAGTAATAGTAAGTAAATAAATATAGTAGTAAATACCTAGTAGTAGTAGCATTCTATTTAACCAATTCGAAAATAAGAGGGATTATACGTTTGCCATATCTGTGACAAAGAAAGGCTCGTAAAATCAAATTTCGACGGGCCAATCCTATTTTTGCTATCTCTATATTAAATTTACTAGCAACCCGGCCCGGCTTCGCACGGGTGCAATTATATTATACCTATAAACCTTCCTCTTGAATTACTCTATCTATTAAAAAAAACCGCTTCAAAATCCGTTGCGTAGTTTTAAAGATTTATGCATACATAGGGACGGACAGAAGAATGCGACTTTGTTTAATACTATGTAGTGATGATGTATTGGGGAAATAAAATAACTACTAGCCAAAATCCAATCAACGTGACGGAAAAGTGACGGATTCAGAACACATAGCGTCACCACTGCATTCCATCCTGAGGGTATCGTAAGAGCCGACAAAAGGTAATAAGATAGAGATAAACCGATAGCCAAAAGAGAATGAAAACTTGATACAAAACCCGGCGCCATCTTGCCAGCGAGGCACAGTAGGCTTATTTCCCTCCATGAATTTGGAGGAGGGCTGACTCAGCAGTGGGTCATTTATGGGTTGAAACGACTGTCTAAATGATTACCCGAATAACTCTAGCACTATTAGCTATGGACGAGTACCCATAAAAAGATCCGGATGTAGGGATGCATCCGGATGCTACATATTCTACAGAAATTTCCCCTAAAATCTGAATTATCAACTTCAAGAACACCGCGATAGCGAAGTTTACAAAAAAAATTCGCACATGTAATCCCCGACTACAGCTATTGAGTATAGGCACCACGGTCCCTTGCCAAACATACTGGCTGGATGATCAACGCTTTTGCATCTAAAAGTATTTTCTTTAAACAACGACCTCTTATTGATAGTACATCTGTGTTTCAATAAATTGGGGACGGTGATTGTTCAATACGTCGATCGTTTGTATATTAATAATTGGAAATTGGATTACGTGATGCGGCGTCGCCTGTTTGCTCTCATCAGGAGTTGCTGGCAATCCAGTTACGAACAATTTTGTTTGGTTTTATTATTAAGGCCTTCATTGACAAGTCTGAACCTAAGACCGTCCATTTTTAATGCATCTTTGAGTTATGCCAGTTCTATTCAACATTAACCTGTCTTTTTTTTATTTCCCCTTAAATTTTCAAAGTCATTATACTTTTAAGTAATACCATAAACTAAGTGAAATAAAATGAATCAGTTAAAAAATATCCATAATAAATATCCTAATAAATATCCTTGGACATTTCACACAACGCCATCTCGTCCCAAGCTAAGCAACTTAATGCTTGTGTTATGGTAACGAGATGGATGATAAACTACTTATATACTTTTTTTTTGTAAATACATACAAATTATAGATAGAAAAACACCCAGACCCTTGTAGGTCGTACAAATATTTCTTCCGTGCGGGGATCGAACCCGCGATATAATATGATATTGTCCGTGTGTTGACTGATTTAGAATACCTACACAATGTCACCACCCCGTTGCAATCTGAGGGTACCGTATGAGCCGTATAAGGAAACGACAAGGCCGATAGCCTGACCGCAAGAGAAAGAAAACTTGATATGAAACCTTGTGCCAACCCGTCTGGCCAGCGTGGCACAGTACATTACACTCCAAGTAACTGGAGGACTCAAATATGGGTCATGTATGGGCTTAGTAGTAGTAGTACTGGTGACACTATGAAATCTAAAACCTTCAGCACACATAAATCTGATCACATCTCAGCCGCTAAAATACCCATTGCTGAGTCGTGTTTCCTCCAATTACAGGAGGGAAATTACCCTACTGTGCCGCAATGGCCAAACGGGTTGGCACAGGGTTAGGTTTCAAGTTTTCCTTCTTTTGCGCCTATACCCTGTACAAGATAACTTGATCGATTTGACAGACGGGCTAGTGATGGGGAACGGAAAATATCTAGTAGTCTAAAAAATTACGTTTTAAAATACTTGTAACTGAGACAAGTCGGCGTGGGTGTATTATGTGTGAAACTCTTTATTGCACTAGACATTTAAAACATTGGGTAGATAAGCGATGGTGGGTCCATATTCATAAGAAGTTCCTATTTAATATTACAGGGTTATTTTGGACCACCCGCCAAATTTAAATAGTTGGTTCAGACCATGAAAGTAAACAAAAGAGAAAAGAAAATTATAATCGTAAAAGTGTTAAATATCAATGTGCGAAAGCCAACGAATTTTATTTCAAAATGAAGATGTTTTTTATTCGAATATTGTCTTAAAAAGTTAAGAAAAAGTGATAAAGAATTTCATGCATAATACACCCATACCATCACAGTTACAAGTATTTTAAACCGTTATTTTTTGGACTACTAGATATTATCTGTTTCCCATCACTATTCGTCATTGCAAAGTAAAGGTATGATTCCGAAGTACGCTGCACGCAGAAGTGGTAACCACGGCACTACTGGTCCCCATTACCGCGACGTAGTTTGGAATCATACCCATTTTTGTCGATCAGAAAAATTGACATCTGTCAAATCAATCACGCTATCTTGAATGGGATATAGGTTTCCTGCCGTGTGATTTCCTTAAGTCGGCTCTTATGACACTCTCAGGTAGGTTTGGGGTGGTGACACTATATATATATTCTCAATCCGTCACCACACATAAATAAATATAATCGTTCTTAGCAAAATTACCGCCCGGACAAAGCTTTTAAAAATATATGTATAGTAGTATAAAATAATGTCATCTCCCGTCGTCTAAAATCAATCAACCTCCTCACTGAACTAGGTCAACACTCAATCAAATCCGAGGACAATGGCAGAAACGTAGTCACAGATCTATATTGCCAATTGTTCGCGCAGATATGACGTAGTTGAAAAAAATATTATTATCTATCACTACATAGTATAAAACAAAGTCGGTGTCGTCTGTCCGTCCCTATGTATGCTTAAATCTTTAAAACTACGCAACTGATTTTGAAGCGGGTTTTTTTAATAGATAGCGTGATTCAAGAGGAAGGTTTTTAAGTATAATACATCCATAATTGCACCCGTGTAAAGCTGGGGCGGGTCGCTAGTTTAATAATACGTAAAGCAAAATCTTTGTACCCTTTTTTTCCAAAAAAATACGAGGACGAGGTATGAAATGACCGACACCTATCCTTTATAAAGAAATTAGCGACCCACCCCAGCTTCGCACGGTTTCAATGATGAACCTCTAAATTTATCAGTGTTTCTCTACTATATTATGGATGTATTATACATATAAAGCTTCCTCTTGAATCACTCTACCAATTAAAAACCGCTTCAAAATCCGTTGCGTAGTTTTAAAGATTTAAGCATACCTACATAGGGACGGACAGACGACAGCGACTTTGTTTTATAATATGTAGTGATAGTGATAGTGATGATAGTGATAGTGAAGGTGCTGAAGATAGAGAATTTGAAGATTGCAGACAGCGATATTTTTTTAAAATTAATAATTATAAAATAACTACCTTCCATGTATTTGACACACACGCATATGTACTCTTTTGTTTATTGTTAGACTCTGTGCTCAAATTGAGAATAAGTTTTAGCACTTGCAGATTGGTAGTTTTACAAACACCCATTGGTGTACTGCAACATATTAATACCTGACCAGCCTGCTTGAGCACCACTCTAGTGGTATAAAAAATACGCCTAGAAATATTCTAATATCGCCGGCATTCGTCAGGAAGTCAGTATCGCGAAAACTGACTGCAGTAATAAAAAAAGATTTTTTTTAAATAGTGTGATGTTGTTTACTTTTTATCGTCCCTAATTTATTATTCGTGGGTATTAAAACCTTTGGCTTGACTCTGATTTGCAAGTTAATAACATATTTGACGCCAGCGTGTGAGCTACGTATTCGCAATAAGCCTATGTTAATTTATGGAAGTAGACAGGTTTAAAGTCAAACCGTAAAAGAGCCCTTTGATAATCTGCTGGGTATCATGGCAACATTTTTTAGCCCACATGATTGCCAATTTGAAGTGACACGTGGCAGCGCACATAGCCCGCACGACTGATGTGGCAGAAAGGTCCTCGAATGGCGACCGTGGCTGGTAGAACAACAACCTGGTTAAGTTCGCCGGTCCGATGGATATGGCCGACCCTTGTGGAAATATTTCGTGGATTTTTTTTGGTTGAAATTATAGTGCTGATACGATTATTCCGTGTGGTGACGGATACAGAATGCATAGTGTCACCATCGCATTTCATCCTGAGGGTCTAAACCACAAGACCACCCTATTAGTACTTTTACGAAAATTGCGTGAACGGAGGAGTATGAAATATCCCACACTTATTAGAGAACTAGCTTTTTCCCACGGCTTCGCTCGCGTTATGAAGTATTATTATTAATTAGTTGTAGTTTTTGCAGCAGGAATTTATCAAAATCCTTTCTTAGCGGATGCCTACGTCATAACATCTACCTGCATGCCAAATTTCAGCCCGATCTGTTTAAAATTGACAAATTTTCATACAAACTTCTATCCCCTATTTTATCCCCTTGGGGGTAGAATTTATCAAAATCCTTTCTTAGCGGATGCCTACGTCATAACATCTACCTGCATGCCAGCCCGATCCGTCCAGTGGTTTGGGCTGTGCGTTGATAGATCACTTTGTCAGTCAGTCAGTCACCTTGGAGTTTTATATACATAGGTGAATCAAAAAATTCTTGGAATCAATATTAAAAAATGCATAGATTTAAATAATAATATTTTATTTTTCTACATAATCTCCCTCCAATGCAATGCATTTAGAATAACGCGTTTCTAACTTCCTTATTCCTTGTGAAAAAAAATTATTTTCTTGACTCTCGAAAAAGTCCTCTACGGCAGCTATAACCGCGTCATTATCGTGAAATTTTGTTCCACGAATTTCCTCTTTTAATTTTGGAAATAAGTGAAAATCACTTGGGGCTAAGTCCGGAGAATATGGTGGGTGGTCAAGGAGATTGAAGCCAGCACAGCGGATTGCGTTGAGCGCAACTTCCGATCGATGGGCAGGAGCGTTATCTTGAAGGAACAACACGCCCAACGACAGTTTTCCACGACGTTTTTCTTTAATCGCTTCACGCACTTTCGGGATTAAATTTGCATAATAGGGTCCAGTTATCGTCTGGCCTTTTGGCATGTAATCAATAAAAAGGATTCCTTCACTATCCCAGAACACAGAGGCCATAACTTTGCCAGCGGAAGGAGCAACTCGAAATTTCTTAATGGATGGAGAGGATGGTCGTTTCCAAGACATGCTTTGTCTTTTAGTTTCAGGGTCAAAATGGTGGACCCACGTTTCATCCATGGTGACAAGACGACGGCAAAAATTATCCGAATCACGCTGGAACATTTCGAGTTTACGCTTGGAAATTTCCAAACGTCGCTTTTTGTTTTCGTCGGTTAACATTCGTGGCACCCATCTTGCAGACACTTTTTTGAACCCCAGTGAATCAATTAAAATGGATTGAACGCTACCAAAAGATATCTTTAGGATCTCAGCTATATGTTTTATAGTCATTCTTCTGTCTTCCAAAACCAGATTCTCAACCTTTTTGACATTTTCTTCTGTAACGGAGGTTGAAGGCCGCCCAGAACGCGGGTCATCTTTACAGCTTGATCTACCTCTTTTAAATTCAGCCACCCAGTACGCAACCGTAGAATAGGGTACAGCATCACCCCCTAATGTCTGCTGAATGTCCAAAAAAATTTCCTTCGTAGACATTTTTTTCAAACTGAGATATTTTATCACCGCACGTAACTCACTTTTATCCATAATTTTGACTTTTTAGCACAAAAAAATTTATTACATGCGAACGAACTGACAAAAACAAGTGACAGTCTGCATAAATATAGTGTGATAGACACTCTTTAATTTGAATATCGAACTTGATCCAAAAAGGTTTCATATATATGCACTTCTAAGAACTTTTTGATTCACCCTCGTATATAGAAGATGGGTGCAGAATGCAAAAATATTTTAAATTATGCATTATTAAAACATTATTATATCAATAAAAGAACCATTACACACACTACCACGTATTTGAAACACACGCATATATACTCTTTTGTTCATTGTTAAATTCGGTGCTCAAATTGAAAAAAGAACTACATACATAATATCACTATAATTTAAATTAATCACGGTCTAATTTAGACAGTTGGGCGAGCAGTAGTAACTGTTTACAACTGAACAACACAGATTTTGGCTCAAGGTTCGTGTGTATTTTGACATGTATTTTGTATTTAGACTCTTTTACAAATCAAATATAACGAACAAGTTCCGATTAAGGTTTCAACAATACGCGTCTGTGAACGTCCATCAGCGAGCGGATTTGTGTGTGGAGCGGGTCACGCGCCGATAATGGAAAACGGATTACTGGGCAACTCTAGCTAAAGCTGCAGATCGGTTCACTGGCAGAGTACTTGCAGAATTGGGCCAGAATTTGCATTACGTTTTCACGTATATACGACACAATACTATTTTATAATTTAAGTATTTGTTACTCAGATTGTAAAGTTGAGTATCTGTTACTCATATTGTAAAGTCAGTCACTGTTTAAGAGCGCTTCGGTCTTCTCAGTGGATGAATTTCCTATTTAAATTGACTTTTCTTTGACACGATAATAAGATAAAGCTGAACTACGAGTATGTCCATACTCGTAGTTCCTTTCCTTCTTTTACATTCTACTTTCTACAGTAAAAGAAGAGGTTCTTAATTAGTCTGTACATTGTTTAGTATATTTGTTACCGAATAAATCTTTCTCCTCATATCTCACAGTTGGATTTTCTTTATTCGCTTTGTCTTGCCTTTAGATTGATCCTGAAGTCGGCTCAGTAGCTTATTATAAAACTTGAAATAACTGGTCAAACCGTTTGTCGAAAGGCCAATTTGGCAAATGTATTCTTGGACGACTTACTAGTCGAAATTAAACACTTTTTAACGGATTTATCGCGTGTATATTACATTATTTAATTCCCGACGTTTCGAATGCTTTGCAGCAGTCGTGGTCGCGGGAGAGACTAGATGACAGTTGTCTTCAAAAGTACAAAGAAACAGTTAAAATCTACCGCCTAATTTTGTTTTATTGATAACGTTCCATGTGCACGCAGAAATCGCTCACGGTGTCCAGAGGTCTTGCAGATGAGTGTTTTGCTTGAGATTTGATCAATTTAATGACTGGATCCCAGGCATTCGAATTCGAAACGTCGGGAATTAAATAATGTAATATATACGCGATAAATCCGTTAAAAAGTGTTTACTTTCAATGTGTAATAATCGCGAAAACCTAAGTAATCACGACTTACTAGTCGTTCGGTCAGAGTTATATGGATTAAAAAATGGCAAAAAATGTTAACCGACTTCAAAAACAATAAGACACAAATCCCGAAATAACAAATAAACAACCATTTGAAGTCGGTGCCAACTTAAAATAATATACTCGTATTTCAGTGAATTTTATAGTGGGATTAAAAAAATATCACCAGCCACGCTATCAAAGTGAAATAAAATAAACACACTCATCGATACCTACATTAATCTATTAAACCACTCATAATTTCAATGAAACCGCAAATAAAATAATACACTGATATTATTTCAACGTCCAATACGTTCTCACAAAGCTGGTCTGCAGCGGGAAATTGGTAAAACACTTCGACCTGTATAAGCTGTATTTGTAATACCATGTTGTTGAAAATCAGACTTTCCTTTGTTCACAAAGGAAATACGGAATTTAGACTAGACTTAGACTAGACTTACTTACTAAGTACGTGATGTCATCATTCCATCCTGAGGGTATCCTAAGAGCCGACAAAAGTAAATAACCAGGCACATAACCTGGCCTGAAGAGAAGGATCACTTCGTATTAAACCCAGTGCCAACTCGGCCAGCTTATGTATTCTAAATCCGTGACCACACGGAGAACATACCATGATAGATTATTGCCGCCAAATAAATACACTCGTCGGTGATGTTGCGTTTGCGCGTCAGTAGTAAAAAGTTCGCGCGTCCCCAGATCTCAATTGAGAGAAGCAAGGAGTTAGCAGCTAAAACCAACCACTCTGCTTGTCATAAAGGTCTAGGGGCTAGATGTGCCACCGTTGGATCACGGGTACCCGGTACGATTCCGCGGTCGGTCAAGTGTCTTTGTGGAGGCATTTGTTCCGCGTCTGGATGTCATTTGTGTTCGTGAATGACATGTTAGTAAACGCGACGTTATACCTAGTGCAGAGGAGTTTAATTTTTATTAAAAACTAGCTTCACCCCGCGGCGTCACCCGCCGTAGGCACATAAGGCGTTTCACACACTGGCCCCAGGCTCCGTCGCCTGGCGCGGAGTGGCAGATATTAATACCACCCGAGACATTAATTCGGTGTGTTGGACCTGGCGTGTTTTATATACTAATCGATGTACTTGCATACAATATTAAAATCTGCCACTCCCCGTTAGGCGACGGTGCGCCGGGCAGTGTATGAAGCGCCTTACACTCGTGCGAAGCCGGGATGGGCCTAGAATAATAATGATTTAGTTGGAAAACATTTGTATGGGAAAAAGAAAAAGGCTGTTTTTAGGGGTTTTCCGGCAATTACTCGATTTTTTCTCTTGTAAAAAATGTAAAAACCATCCATGAACTATAAGGAACATTTAAAAAAAAGAATTGGCCAAATTGGTCGAGGCGTTGTTGAGTTATGCGCTTACCAACACATTTTGCGATTCATTTTTATTTATATAGAAGATAGACTAGCGGCCCATCCCGACTTCGCACGGGTGCGATGTTACCCGCGGGAGACGCCGCGGGGCGACGCTAGTAAAAAAAAGTAGTATTAAGTTACTCCTTATGTCATCAGCTACCAATCAGTGAAAATCCCGTCAAAATCGGTGAAGCCGTGCCAGAGATTAACAAAAAACAGACAGACATACAAAATTTTAAAAACATGTTATTTTGATATATGTACCTACTGTGTAACTAAGTATGTACCTACTTACGCATTTAGTAAAAAGTGGTTATTTTATTATTACAAACGGACTCAAATTTTATTTATTTGTTTAGATATCTCAAAGTGTGATTTTTTGTTATGTATCTGTCTGATGTTGATCCAGTTAATGGACGCATGCCTATAACTAGCGGTCGATCAACGTATTACCTTTAAGATTGCCTCAAAAACTGATAAACAACTTTCTTGATCATGTTGGAACAATGTTTTTAAATGAACGCATGGAACAAGAATACCCAATACTCAGTTGGCAAGGAAAACTAATTAACACAGAAACATAATTACGAGCCGTGAAATCATGGCGTTTTCCGTTATTGCACAAATTTTACAGTTCACCATTGCATGAAATTGGCAGAAAAATGTTATATTACTAGGAATAAAACTCAAATGCAATCTCACTTTTATCCGTGAGGCGACGCAGTTGGAACACATGGTCGATATCCCATTCTATCCTGAGGGTGTTGTAAAAGCCGACAAAAGGAAATGATAAAAATTAAATTAAAAATATAAATAAACCCCCGACACAATGACCTAAGTTCCCTTTGAAAGGAAAAAATAGTAAAAATACATCGCGTTGGGGGACCGCTCCTACTTATTTATTACCTGACCCCTGGTCCCCCAACGCGATGTATTTTTATTATTTTTTACGTTTTAAAGGGAACTTAGGTCATTGTGTCGGGGGTTTATTTAAATTATAATTTAATTTTTATTTTCTACTTTTTAAAGGTACACGCTTATTATGATGTAGATGTATAAGTTGTCAATACATAGATTCTTGTCGCTTTCTAATTTTCTCCCCACCACATATATTTGCAGATATTGGGTTGATATTGGGCCAAACGGATTGTATTATGGTTTCCTTCTCATCAGGCTAGGTTGTCAGTCTGTTGCGTTATTAAAATCATTTCTTGCGACATCCTCAGAATGGAATAGGTTGATGACATTGTGTATTCTGAATTTGCCACCACACGAAAAGTGTTGATACACTCAACTAACGAAGTCTTTCCGTTTGGTAACCAGTGATCATGCGCTCTGCAGAACTGCAGTTCCGGAGATAATCCGAAATGTGCTAAATCTGAATATGATCGCCGGCCATCAAGGTACAAGCCAAAGCATTGCGTTCCACAATAAATATTGTAAACAGAACATTAATTCTGCGTCGAAGAAAGTGCAAATTAGTACCAAATGTCATTACTATTTAGTGTATTACTACTGCAAAGCGTTCATATTTATTGAAAACTTCCTTGTTTATTAATTTGGCATTTACTATTACTTCCCAGAAGATTATTATTGACAGTATCAGATTTCTTTTTCTTTCATATTTTCGATTTGGAAACCTGACTAGGAACAATGATTAAATAAAATATAATAACGTAATTTTAGATTTGACGAAAATCGAGCCAAATACTCATCGATATTTAGTAACAATAGAAAAATTAACCCTCTATATGTTGGTTGGCGTTAGTTTTTTTCTAAACTAATCGCATGACATAATTAACACGCAACAACCCTTACAACAATAGCTTATGTTCTGCTTCGGAGGAAACAAGTTGGCGTTGTATTACTGATTTTATGTACGCTGTGGTACTACAGTCGTATTATGAGTGGGTTGGTTGGAACCGAACGGAATATCGAATATTCCAGCTCAGCGATATGAACAATGTTTGGAATGAAATGTACGCGAATTTACTGGGAAATTGAAGATTTCCATTATGGCGAATGAGTAATCTGTTGAGTGCTGATGATTTCCATTCAACATAATTGTTATATGGTTGCATATAATTATGAAATTTAATTAAATATAAATAAATAAATAAATATCCTTGGACATTTCACACAACGCCATCTCGTCCCAAGCTAAGCAACTAAATAATTGTGTTATGGTAACGAGAGGGATGATAAACTACTTAAATACATTTTTTTTTGTAAATACATACTTTTTTTTGTAAATACACCCAGACTCCGAGCCAGTGCCTCTGGTTTAGACAAAGACACTTGCCCGACCCCGGAATCGAACCCGGGACCCGTTGATCCAAAGGCGGCACATCTAACCACTAGACCAACGAGGCAGCTATAATAGTAGCTTACCGGATCGTGCAGAACGCAATTTATTTCCAGGTAAAGCAACGTGCAGCTCTGCTGAATTTTGGGTGAGTGGCCATCATATTATAAACATCGGACTTCCTCCGGAGGCCATGTCTCTTGCTCTCGGTTGTCGAACGACAGCCGGTGGTGGGATTACCATCTATGGCTGTAGCGGGAAAACTGACAGCAGGTCTAACCAAATTATTACCAGCTGTCCAACTAGATGGGACGTGGAGGGCAGACGGTAATCGCTCCGCGTAAATACTGGTAGTTCGCCTAATCTGGTGCGTATGGAGATTACCACCTAGGGTGGGACAAGGGCCGTAAGATGATGTTGGTAATTATAAATATGACGATTTATAAGAGTTTAGTGTAAGCCCTACGTAAATACAGTTTGTTTGAGTTTGAATTGGGAAAAGACCAGGTTGAAGAAAAAGACGATTTCATCCTACTAATATTATAAATGCGAAACTTTGTAAGTATGGATGTTTGTTACTCTTTCACACAAAAACTACGAAGCTAATTTTGATGACACTATAAAATAATATAGCTTAACACATCAGAATAACACATAGGATGTAATTTATAAAGATATTGTGTGCATTATCCAAAATGTAACGATAAATGTCAAGTGACCGCGGGACGCAGCTAGTTTATCAGATGCAACCATCATTATGTAATGAATATGCAACAATTACTACTAAACTATTTGGCCAGAGAAGCACCGTAGGCTAAATGCCCTCCATGTAACTGGAGGAGGCCCGACTCAGCAGTGGGTGATGTATGGACCGAGTAGTAGTATACAATGCAAACGGCCAGACGGGTTCGCATAGGGTTATGTATCAAGTTTTCCTTCTCATAGCTATGTTTTCTGTCTTGTAATGTTGTCGTCATTTGAGTCCATTCGGATGGAATGGGGTGATGTTTAAATATAATTATGGCAAAAAGGACCAGCTAGTTCTAGCCTGAGGGTGTCGTAAGAGCTGACAAAAGGAATTGGCAAGGCAAACAAACTTTATGTGAAATTCTCCTGGCCAGATTGGCACAGTAGGCTAGTTACCCTGCATGTAACTGGAAGCCCGACTCAGTAGTGGGTCTTAAATCGGTTGAGTAGTAAGTAAGTGTGGTAAAAAGGTACTTTGTATTATTTAAAATGCCATGTGTTCAATGTCGAACTTTAATGGTTCGAGTTAAAGTCGGTTTTCCCGTTTCTAATAGTAGTAAGCTCAGGTTTTTGTACACTGTTCCGGTTCATAGCTGGAGTGGCTTCTCTCCGTCGCATTATGTTATAATTAGAAGATATTGTGACAGTATCATAGTGGTTACATAGGAGGGGCTTAAATAAATCTCTAAAAGGTGCAGGTTTCCTACATAGAAAGCTTATTATGATGAGTGGAGCAGCAACATTATGTGAGAATGTAATATATAAAATTATTACTGGATTGTATTTTTTGTAGTCTTTGGAATTCGAGCTATCACTATCACTACATAGTATAAAACAAAGTCGCATTCTTCTGTCCGTCCCTATGTATGCATAAATCTTTAAAACTACGCAACGGATTTTGAAGCGGTTTTTTTAATAGATAGAGTGATTCAAGGGGAAGGTTTATATGTATAACCCACCCCCGCTTTGCACGGGCGAAGCAGGGGCGGGCCACTAGTTTAATATAAAACAGAATTGATGAAAGGGTGCGTATGTTTTTATGTGTGTGAGAAAGGGAGAGGACAAGAGAAAGAATTGTTCTGTAAAGTCGTCTTTCACATTCAATGAAGTGTCTATTTCGAAGACTGTCTGACTGGTCTGACTGCCTCGTTGGTCTAGTGGTTAGATGTGCCGCCTTTGGATCAACGGGTCCCGGGTTCGATTCCGGGGTCGGGTAAGTGTCTTTGTCTAAACCAGAGGCACTGGCTCGGAGTCTGGGTGTCATTTCTATCTATAATATGTATGTATTTACAAAAAAAAAATGTATCTAAGTAGTTTATCATCCATCTCGTTACCATAACACAAGCATTAAGTTGCTTACCTTGGGACGAGATGGCGTTGTGTGAAATGTCCAAGGATATTTATTTATTTATTTAAAAAAAGAAGATAATGTCTAGTGCAATATTTTGTTGATCCGAGACGGTGTGTTAATACATTGTGACACCACTCCATTCCATTCACCTGGTGTCGTTAAAGCCGTCAAAAAGAAATGACGTGGCCAAATACCTAGCCGCAAATGAAGCTGAGTTGGCTACATACATCCATAATAAACTCAAACTCAAATCATTTATTTCAATTGAACCTATTTACTGGTGTTTTTGAAAAGTCAAAAGTGAAGTTAGGAATCTAGGTGCATGTTCCAAAAAGTAGATCCTATGGAGAAGAACAGGCAAGAAACTCCATGGACACTCTTTTTATCATATTTTCTGTTACAAGCATCTGATTGGGTTACATTGATTTCGTGTTTATTTATAGTAAGCTAAGATGTGAGGACAATGTAACATATTGCACAACAGAAGTGTCCAGGAGATCAATATAAAGCTATGTAGGTATGTCAATAGCAGTTAAGGGATGACCGGCCCCAACTGGCGGCACCCGATCATGAGCATGACGCATGTGCCAGCCATCCCCCAGCTCAACCATATTTTAGGGAACCGAATATTGTAGATAAACACTTATAAATTTAGAGGTTCATCATTGCCCCCGTGCGAAGCCGGGGCGGGTCGCTAGTAAATTATATTAAATAAGACCGTTAGTATACTTTATTAAAGCTTCGCGATCTTTAAACGTTTTTAAAAATACAATAGGGTTTCTAGCGCTACGACTAGTGCAAACAGACTGACAGGTGAAACGAATGCACTTTTTACATTTTCACATTTGTCTATTTCATGTTACGCGTTAAAACCTGTAGTATTTTCTTTAAAACTGTATGTAATTATATTCTGAATGGATAACTTATAGTTTCTTTCGAATCGTACAGAATGTAAATAAAACATGGCAGTAAAACAGTTAACAGTAACAAATTCCCAGTAAGCTTCAGAATCGTGGTTTCGGAAGAATTCAGACAAAGCCGAGAGTTACTGTTTGTTTACTTACTGCTGAATGCTGGCATTTCCTTGTGGATTACTGGGATTTATTGTAGCGCCTGCGAGATATACTACAATGGTTTATTTAATACTAGCTGCTGCCTACGGCTTCGCGTGGATATCTAGATTTCCGAACTTGATAGTATTAAAAAATTACAGCTCGTGCCGATGCCCGATTCAAAGGCGGTAGATTAAACTATGCTACATGTTTATGCGTGTTATTGCTTTCACTAATCTGTCAGACTTGTTTTACCACCATCATTCATCATCATCATCATCATTTCAGCCAAAAGACGTCCACTGCTGGACATAGGCCTCCCCCAAGGATCTCCACAAAGGCCGGTCCTGGGCCGCCCGCATCCACTGCTTTCCGGCGACCTTAACCAGGTCGTCGGTCCACCGTGTGGGAGGCCTACCAGCAATGCGCCTTCCGGAACGCGGTCGCCACTCGAGGACTTTTTTTCCCCATCGGGCGTCGGTCCTGCGAGCTATGTGCCCTGCCCACTGCCACTTAAGTTTGGCAATCCACCATCATTGTAACCCTTATATTTAAAAGAGCAACCATGGAGTTTCTTCTAATTGTAAATGTAATTCACGAGCACAAATGACACCCAGACTCCGAGCCAGTCCCTCTAGTTTAGATAAAGACAATTGCCCGACCCCGGAATCGAACTAGGGACCCGTTCATCCAAAGGCGGAACATCTAACCACTCAAACTCAAAAGGAACTTTATTTACGTAGGTTTCATCACAAAACTCTTATAAATCGTCATATTTATATTATCATCTTACGGCCCCTGTCCCACACTAGGTGGTAGTCTCCACACACACCTATCAGTCGTCATACGTTCACAATCCCTGCGTTCACTCACATTCATGCCGAAACTACCACCGGTTTGGAAGGCTGCTCTACAGAGAAGAGCCGGCAAGAAATTCTGTAGGTGCTTTTTTTAAAATTATTGGTCTTGTTTACAAAAAGCAATTCGCAAGAATTTATTCGAATAAAAACATTTTGATTTTGATTTAACCTCTAGGCCAACAATGGGGTCAAGTACTTTTATATTAATTACTAGCGACCCGCCCCGGCTTCGCACGGGCGTAATTATGCACGTATTATACATAAAAACCTTCCTCTTGAATCACTCTATGTATTAAAAAAAAACGCTTCAAAATCCGTTGCGTAGTTTTAAAGATTTAAGCATACATAGGGACGGACAGACGACAGCGACTTTGTTTTATACTATGTAGTGATGATATTACACCAATACTCATTAAATAGTCTTGTACTCAGTCTGAACACTTTCCACACACTACAGTGATATTCAAGCATGCATCCCATCAGATGGTAAGTAGTTACATCACCTCCCAGTAGCGACACTCTCGCTCCTGTAAAATATTATTCTGGCAGTAAATTGGAATGGCAACACCATATTTCCCTTGATAGAGTTGTGGTGGCATTATTTACGTGCAACACCCAAGGGTGGCATCAGGAAACCGTTACATGGCAGTTTTGTGTGACATCGATAATAAATTCCGTTTTCACATTAATGTCGGTCATAGATGTTACTAGCTGCCAGAAATATGTTCCCACAAATAGATAATTAATGATGACTCATAAAGTCCGTCTCACCGTGGCTTAAGAGGCTAATTTCCCTCTTAGAATTTGGAAGAGGCCCAACTCAGTAGTGGGTTATATGTGGGCTGAATGGACATAAAGCTCTAAAGCAAATTCAATATATTTTAGTAATTTTACCTCAATTGCATGCTTTGTAGTTTACTCTATAAACACGAATCGTAGTCAAACGGTAAATGGATCAACATTAACATTAATACTGAAACATTATATAACATAGATTTAGGAGCTATAGTATAATAAATAGAAACATGTATAAAATTGTACAAAAACGGATGCTCCAATAATTATTTAAAATCCGAAAAAAATATTTGCGTAGTATTTTGTAAAATTGCATTAATTGTTTTATTGTTACAAAAGAGCTTAAATTCTACAGCTTAAAATGCAAGTGAGGTAAGCCAAAAATGTTTCTCATTAACTTATCTCGGCGGAGTTTTGAATTTGTCTTATCTATAACGAGAACTCGGCGCTACGAGGTTGTGGCGTAGGTACTACGGCGTAGCAATTCTGCTACGAGGGAGGTTAGAGTGGTACGTGCCCTCAATAGAAAGGCTTGTTTTGAAGTGATAAGAAATTATTACATTTACATATTTATATACAGGATGTAACAAAAACACTACAGCCTTCTAATGTGGAGTTGTAGACATAGTCAAGGCAGGCAATTCTTTGTTTAAAATGTTTTCTGTCTTCAAGTATGAGTGAGATATGATCTGAGCCTTGTTGGTCTAGGGGTTGGATGTACTTTAGATCACGGGGCGCCGGTTCGATTCCGGGGTCGGGCCAGTGTCGTTGTTTGGACTAGAGGCACTTGCTTTGAGTCTGGGTGTCATTTGTGTTCGTGAATTTTATGTTTGTAAACTGGTTGTACCTAGTATTGTAGTGGTTAATGATTTATACTTTATGGTTTTATGAATAAGATAGTTGTCAACTGACTCTCGTCGTGTCATTACATAACATGGTGACAGCGGTGAAAATTATTATTTTTACCTTTTGATTTACTTTATTTGCTATAATTATTTTATTTCAAATTTGATTTGAAGAAATTAAAAACGCCCTTCCAATATCTGAAAAACACTGAAGGGAACGACGTCAGCGGCGCTGACGTATGGCGATGTCGGAAAAAGAAGTTCAATCCATCCCCTAAAGCATCAGGGATGCTCAAGGGAGCCGCTTATGTGGTGTGAAGCAGGTCTGGGATCAGCTCACGGGAACACGGTGTGCGTTATGAGGCGCAAGTGCCTAAATAACCTGTGTTGCGGAGGCAGTTTACAAACATGTAATTCACGAGCACAAATGACACCCAGACTCTGAGCATGTGCCTCTGGATTAGACAAAGACACTTGCCCGACCCCGGAATCGAACCCGGGACCCGTTGATCCAATGGCGGTACATCTGACCACTAGACCAACGAGGCAGTCATGTTTCTCAGAACCAGTGGTAACGTGGGAAAACGTTACCAGAACTAGTTACCAAATCATGGGTTTCAGTAAAAACCAACCAACGATATTTCGTTCCTATCCTAAAATCTTAGTAAGGGGTACACACACACATCGTCACAGTATCTATATTAGTAGTCCTATCGATGCTAGTTTATAGCAATAGAGTTTTTGTTACATGTAAAAATGTGCTAATACGCAACGCAAAAACTATAAGCCTCCTTTTACGAAAATTACGCTGGTGGAGTAAATTATAAAATAATAAAAATAAAGACAAAATATCAATGTAAATGTCGTCGTCGTCGTTACAGCCCATAAATGACCCACTACTGGGTCTGGCTTCTTCCAAATTCATGGAGGGAAATAAGCCTACTGTGCCACGCTGGCAAGATGGGTTGGAACAAGGTTTGTAAATGTAAATGTAGCAATTTCAAATCAGGCAAATCAAAATTCACAACATGTATAACTAAGCATAGCTGAGTTACGTACAAAATATGGTCATCAGGATCATCATTTCAGCCAAAGTTCATGGAGGCAAGCCGGATTGGCACAGGGTTATAACAAGTTATCTTCTCTTGCGGCTAAGTGATCTCTGACAAAACCCTCAGGATGGAACGGGATGGTGAAATTGTGCTTGGCCAGTCCATGTGGAGGCAGATTAAGAAATCCGTCACCATACGGACTTGCCTAGCTAGGTAAAAGGGTGCCAGTTCATATTAGATTCGAATATCGATAAAAATCTTCGTATTCTTGCAGATTATAAACTACGTTACCGAGTGGTGCTGAGTTAGCGAATCCGAACCGAGATATGCGGGCGAGAGAAATTTGCAAAAATTGCTGGTGAGTTCAGTTTTATCTGTGCATGTTAATATGTATTTATGTGTGAGTGATTTTAATGTGTAAATAACCACTCGCAAGGACGCGTTCTGGAGTCCTCCATTTAAGAGCTTGATATTTTAAAAGATGTGTTAATTAGTAATAATAAACTAATAGACATTCCTTTCTAAGACAACACCTCTTCTATTGGGTTTAACGTCGTATCGCGGGTGCCTTTACTTCATGGACAAAAAGTCACTAAGACCCAGAGCAAGTATCTCCTCTGGCTTACAAAAAAAAAACACTTTCCCCGACTCGGAATCAAACCAGAGATCCAAAGGCAAACAAACCAAGAAGGTAACATGAAAACAATAAAAAAGTATGAATAACCTTGATACAGTATAACAAAAGTATTTTCTGATGTTTTAGGTTCACAGTTTCCTCTTGGAGATACAGACAGGACTCATGGGGACGGTGCACCAGGGGATGTTTAGTACTTAGGGGGACGCCCCTCACCGCCTCACACTCACACACTCACATCAGCCCTCCCTGGGCTGATGTGTATAGTAGATCAAGGATTTTACCCTCGAAAAAAAAAGTTCTGATCTCTGCACATTGCGATTAATGATGTTTAGAGGGCTCTGATCTTTTTATTTAAAAAAAAATGAATCCTCTTGCACCAGCTATAACCTGTATCGCGGGGGCAGTTTACAAACATGAAATTCACGAACACAAATGACACGCAGACTCAGAGCAAGTGCCTCTGGTTTACACAAAGACAATTGCCCGACCCCGGATTCGAACCGGGCACCAGTGATCCAAAGTTTTATTGAAACCCAAACGTTTGATCCCGCGACCACGGCTACTACAAAGTGTCTGAAACTTTCTGATTTAAATAAAAAAAAACACGTCAAAAATCGTTAAACATCATTTAATGTAACGTATTCCTTTTTTAAATAACCAATAATGCTATAGTGACGTCATAGTCTTGTCGACGCAGATCCGGTATAACGGGGAAACGGCGCACTCAGACACGCCTCATTTCCTGCAGTCCTTCGCATCTGCCCTCGGGAATGGTAATCAACACTTTTCCCTTTTTTGCTATTAAGCCGTTGGTTCTGTCATTAGTGCGGCCATCTCAGTTGTGATTTAAGAGTAGCTTTTCAAATGTATTTCTTGCCTTTTGCGCGTGATTTTTCCTTGTCTTTTCCCAATTCCATTAGGGTCGGGACCAGCCTAACTTCGTTGGTCCTCATATACCAACCAGTATTTACACGGAGCGATGCCGTGGTTTTGTCTGCTATCAGTGACCCATCTATAGTTCGTTCACATTAAGAATGCAGTAACTTAATGTGTATTTTATAACACACTAGTGGCCTGCTCCAGCTTCGCCCGTGCAAATCAGAGGTGGGTTATATATACATATAAACCTTCCTCTTGAATCCCTCTATCTATTGAAAAAACCCGCTTCAAAATCCGTTGCGCAGTTTAAAAGATTTAAGCATACATAGGGACGGACAGACGACAGCGACTTTGTTTTATAATATGTATGTATATGTATGTATGTATGTGTTTTATAATATTTATGTTTTATAATATGTAGTGTTAAAGGACGGTAAATAACCGATGCGTTCGAAAGTATGCTTTCAACTCGTCACTGTGAACGTGACTTTCTAATTTCGGTCTTAGAATGCGGATAATGATAGCTCACTACGTTCTTAACGCGAACGAGCTATAGTGATATTACGGGTAATGATTTGGCGTGACCAGATACTCGAGATACACATTTTGTGTGTCCACAGTCCATATCAGGGTGGTGTCGGTTTTTAAAAGCTTAGAATATGGTTAAAAAAGGATGCCGGGAAGGATGCCACGGAAGGCACGTAGAACTATCGGGCACGTAATGCCCGATAGTTTTACGTGCCTTCCGTGGCACTGGCAACATATGCGATCGCCATTATCACCCAACAACGGTCTGGCGTAACCTGCAGCTTAATTGTATCCCACATTATCCGGTAAGTTGCAACCGATATTATCTTAATCTATATATGACCTAAAATTAAGTTGACTGCTTTGTGCATAATGAAATTGTGGATCTAGAGATTGGATGTGCCGCATCTAGAACATTGGATCCCGGTTCAATTCTGGGGGCTGGGCAAGTGTATTTGTGTGTACACTTGCTCAGAGTAATTTGTGTGGGTGAATTTTATGTTTCTAAATTGCCTCCGTTGTTGCAAAGTTGTAAATATCCGTGTGGTGGTGGATTTGGACCACAAAATGTCACCAACCCATACCATCCTGAGGGTGTCGTAAGAGGCGACTAAAGGAGCGCAAGAGGCAGATCACCTAGAAAACTAAACTAAACTGTTCTAAACCCGTCACCACACGGACCCATAATTTCGGTTGCAACAGTAGTCTGTATTTGAATTCATTGCCACTAACACTCAGATGTTTTATTGTATTTTTTTTAATTTGATGTTTGAAATAGGAACGTCGTTTTTTAAATAATTTTATTAGAACTGTCCCATTTATCGAGATAAAGTAGCTTAGAGTCCTCACCTTTTCGCAAATCTATATTTATGACTCAAAGGCCCTTTTTATCATTATGATTATGACAAAAAGAGCGTTTGCTTAAAGCGTTAAAATACTGGCTTATCTTATTACTTTTGGTAGCGGATAAAATGTTTCAATGATTTGATCATCATCATGAGTTCACTAAAGTTGACTACTGGGACTGTCATATCACTCCTTAGTTAGACACATCCAACGCCTGGGTTTGGTCATCCGGAATTTGAATTAGACCCATGACCATGAGCATTTAAACTCTAACAAAGTTCAAGTCCCATAAATGATCCATTGGTATGTCGGGTAAGATGGGTTGGCAAACGGTTCATATCGCTCCTAATCAAATTTTTGTTAAACAAAATTATAGTAGCTTAAAAAAAATTGTGACGTCTCGTCCTCCAATATCCTGACAAGAAATAGGCTTAAGCTAGTTACACCATTCCACCGGCTACAAAATCTACATGGTTCTTTTGTAAGTCTTGGAATTCGCCTGTTCAACAAATTACCGGGAGCAGTTTTGGGTTGGTCGTTCGAGAAATTTAACAGTTACTTTTAGTCCGGTTTAATTAAAAACGTACTAACAAGTTAATGACTATTTATCAGATAGTGTGCATGGAAGTAACGTCGGCTGTGTTAAGGTCTAGCTCTAATATTTCAGCCAGCGCCAATTTTAAAAAATATCGTTTTATTGTACCGAACAAGATCGGACAAGACATTATCATAATAAATAATACGTGGTCAAAGTTTTTGTTTTTCACGATCAAGGATGTGTAAAATTATATTTCTTTCTTTATCTGAGCTGGACGAACTAGTACTTTTATTTTGACGCACCAACTAATTTCCAACTGCCGCCGTAAAAGGCATTTTTATTAAATACGATCATAAGTAAGTTAAATTCTCCTTGAAAAATAAAGTATATACTTTTTTTTAATAAATCATCTTAACCAATACTTAATAGAACTTATTGATACCACTTACAAATTGTAATAAAACCTCATTAACCTTTTGTTTAGATTTTTAGCTATTTTTATTATTTAAATGAACGCCCAAAACGCTCTAAAATCCATACCACTTGAGTAAATTATTGTGACGCTCAGAACCAAGTGGAACGGCGAATACCGTGGTCGTGAGCGTGGTCGTTGTGAGCGCTAAGTGGAACGCACCCAAAGCTCCATGTGCATGTCCATCGCTTATCTACCCAATGTTTTATATGTCTAGTGCAATAAGGAATTTCACACACAATACACCCACACCATCTCGTCACAGTTACAAGTATTTTAAACTTTATTTTTTGGACTACTAGATATTTTCTGATTCCCATCACTAGTCCGTCTGTCAAAAAGATCAAGGTAAGTTGTACAGGGTATAATCTGTCAGACTTATTTGTACCACCGTCATTGTAACCCTTTTATTTCAAAAGAACCACCATAGAGTTTCTTGTCGGTTCTTCTCTGAGGAACGCCATTCCGAACAGGTGGTAAATACTTAATGGTTAAATATTTTTAATTTCTCTTTCTAAATTTTATTTTTTGTGTTATGATTTTTGACTATTTGAAAGCATTCGCATGAATTTATTCGATTATAATATAAAACTTTTTTTATTTTGTTTTAGTGGTTAGGTTGTCTGCCTTTTGTGTTCTTTTGCCGCCTCTTACCGCAACCGAAGGAACAGGTTAGTGTCATTGTGTGTTCTTAATCCGTCGCCGCAAGTACTTTCAAAGCATAGCTTACAGTCTTAAGTAACGTAAGTAAGTCCTAATCCAAAAAGCAAGATTTCTGCCCCATTGCCTGAATTTCTTTATTTCCATAATGTTGACAGAAATGCTCAGCTTTTCATCAAAATATGAGTATACCTCCACGGCACCGCAATACTTCTCGGCGGCTCAGCTATAAATCCTTATAATCCACGAAAGGGGCGCCAACATTTCACACAAAACCGACTCCTGTTTACCGACCTCTGCTGAATTCTCGAATGAAATCTTGGGACCCGAAGGATTTATTTTGTCACTACATTTAATCTGCGGATTGGTCCGCGTAGATTCAAAAACCGAGTTAAATGCCAATCAGGACTTTATACATTAAATATTTGTCTTTTATTTATTTATTTATATTATTTTTATTTTACCTAGCTAATGGCTTAGCCACGTTCATCTGGTAACAATAGTTATTTGTGCAACAAAAGAGCATAGTCGTTTTTTGCTGCGAGTGCTGATATTGAATCCCGAGCAAGCGAAGGAATCAATGATCGAATCACGAGCGTAGCGAGTGATTCTAAAGTTGATTCCTGAGTGTTGCGAGGGATTCAAAGGCACGAGATGCAAAAAACTTTGCTCTCGTGTAACACACATAACTTTTCACTTCAGCAGCGAGAACACTATAGGAGATAAAATATATTACGTAACATTTTTGAAACTAGAATTAAATATTTATAGGTTAAATATCAGTTTTAAGCGGTAAATACTTATTTTCGTTTAAATATAACAATAAGTAAAAAATTCAATAATTTACATTTTAAGACATAATATCATTTTTGCTAAATTTCTTTAGTTAGTACGAAAGTCTTTGAGGTCGAATTCAAAATCGGAGCTGTTGGTGCTGGAGCTTTGTCTCTCTCTCTTTTCTATTGGCGGGAAAGAGATAGAGTGACAATGTTTCGAAATATTCTCACTCAGTGGGCAAAATCGCATTTTGCCCATTGTTTTCAGTGAACAAAACCTCCATGTTTGAGCTATTGAAGTGAAAATCATATTTTTTTACCTTTCTCAGGAATTTGTTTGGTGAAAACCGCATGCAAATTAGTGCAGTATATTGTGAGTATACTATGAACATACAAATATTACCCGTAACCCGCCTCGTCAGCGTGGCACAGTAGGCTAATTTCCCTCCATGAATTTGGAGGAGGTCGTCTCAGTTAGTGGGTCATTTATGGACTGAAACGATCATAGATGATAGACGGTAGATGGTAAATAATTAATTATAAGTGGTAATTTTTAAATTTCAATTTGATGTCTTGTCAAGAGATCTTCATTGAGCCAACTTAATTAAATGAGTTTTGATGATTTGATTGATACAAACATATACATGCAACAAACATATGTTTTCATATCCATTTTCTAGTTTCGACGCTCGCTTATTTGAAGCATCGTTAGTCAGTTTTCTCTTCCTGGAGGAAATGGTGAGTCATTTATGGGAGACTATATTGATCTACTGCATAATCGCTGGCAGTTTTTGTAATAAGAAAAAAAGTTACCTCCGTCACATTATCACATCAAAAATAGGTGCAAATAAATAGCCAGTCAATAAAAAAAATACTGCTCAATTTCTGCCACAATATCATTCGCCAACTTTCCCAAACAATTTTTGTTGTGTATACTCAATATGCCATTAAAGCACTTTGCGTGTGAATTATTTGGTAAGTTGCGTGGTAGAACCCATTATACGATTTATATACTAGCCTTGTAGCCCGAACACCACAGAATTATAAGTCCAGAGAGAGCAGAGGTCCAGAAACAGAGTCAGTTCAGTTAATTTTAGTCTACAGGGTGTCCCAAAAATAGCACGCCACATCGACACTGGAAGTAGGCTAGACTTAGGCCTATTCCACAAAAAGAAAAAAGTGAAAAATGTACTCGATTTTTTTATTGTGGATGAGACCAAGGTTTAGCATACCTGAAACAATTAAGTATACCAGAAGGTATGCTAAATGGAGTGGCGTGCTATTTTTGGGACACTCTGTATATGATGAAAAGTAACCAGCAAGTTTATAGAGAGTAATTAGCTTACTACACAATTAAAGTTGGTATGTATGGTGACGGATTTAGAATACACATTATCGCCACATCATTTCGTCCGTTTTCGCGCGAAAACAACTGAACCGATCATTATAAAACTTTAAACACATTCTCGGAGGTATTAGAAGTAACATTAGAACTTCAATGCGAGCGCCGCGGGTTAAAGCTAATAGTATAGGATCACACTATACAACGACCTTCACCTATATGTTTAACTAGCGACCCGCCCCGGCTTCGTACGGGTGCAATGGTGAACCTCTAAATGTATCAGTGTTTCTGTATTATATTATGGATGTATTATACTTAAAAAACTTGCTCTTAAATTACTCTTTCTATAAAAAAACCCGCTTCAAAATCCGTTGCGTAGTTTTAAAGATTTAAGCATACATAGGGACGGACAAACAACAGCGACTTTGTTTTAGATTATGTAGTGATAGTGATAGATGTTTTTTTTATTCATAGCCTGGCCAGGTATTTTTCAGGTAACCCTTTTTTTAATTTTAACTTACTAAATGTCTAATCAAATAATATTCATCTTACGTGAATAAAGTAATGTTTGTCTTTTGGTAATTTCTTCTCGCAGACGGAGTTGTTCTCGGCTTCAACTTCAATCTATGAAACTGATACTCTATGTATCATTAGTCTATGCCGAACACAATGTCCATTAAAAATCGTGCCAGCCATGTTGATAGCGCGTTTTAACGCGCTTAAAACCTTTTTTGTTGGTCGGTAAATGGTTTTTTATATGTTTTATACTGGCTGGAAAAGGATTGTAAATTTTGCATGAATAGGTTATGTATTGTCAAAATGGCACAGTTCTGGTAGACCCGGTGGACCGATGATGACCTGGTTAAGGTCGCCGGAAAACGATAGATGCGGGCGGCCCAGGACCGGGCTTAGACATTACAATGTCGGCAACCAATTTTGGATAGGTAAAAACCTAGTTTTTTAGTTTTAGTTTTAGCAGCAGCATGATTTTTTTTATTTTCCATCTCATCATCATCATCATTTCCGCCAAAAGACGCCCACTGCTGGACATAGGCCTTTTCGTACATTTTCCATCTACGAGTACTAAATTACGCGAAGCCTATTCTAGCCTATAATATTTATACATTACTACCGGCTCGTCCCATCTTCGCACGAGTGGAGATTTATTTATATTTTTTTTTCTTGCATTTTTGCAATTGCACCTTTTTCATAACTTCATTGGGGTCTAACCTAATTTGGCTTACTACCAGTATTTACACGAAGCGATTAATCTGCCCTGGGAAATCCACATACTGGAACAACCGGTAATAATTTTATGTAATGCAGAGGTCCGTTTTCAGGACTAAGTGTAACGAATGCCATAAATGGTAGAAAGGCATCCGGGACTAACAGTTCACGTGCTCTACGAAGCATGGAAGAGGTCTGATATTGCAAATGACATCGAAAATCCAACAGAACCAGACATTTCTTAGGGCCAGCGCAGACAGAACGGAGCGCAGCGGAAAGGATTTTATTAACGCACTTGAACATATACTTTAAAATTATTACAATAAAGTGCATAAATGCTTGAACCTAACAAACGCATCCTCGAAGATACGCGGGAATCCCGAGACTGCGCTAGGATTATTCCTCTCTGTCTGCGCTGACCCTTAATCTGCTGATCAATTGCGTTTCGCACTGTACGCTAGACTATGAGCTACTCTCATTAAAATAAATACTTCGCGTTGGGGGATCACTCCCACTTATTTATTACCTGACCCTTGGTCCCCCAACGCGAAGTATTTATTTTTATTTTTTACTTTTTAAAGGTTATTGTGTCGGGGGTTTATTTAAATTTTTAATTTAATTTTTATTTTATACTTTTTATAGGTACATACTTATTATAATGTAGATTTTGTTAAATTGCACGTGATTCGCTTTCATTTGATACCCCACTCGATTATATTTGCAGATATTCGGTTATTCTTCCCCACTTTCACCCGTCATAACTTTTAAACGGCTCACCCGATTTTCATCAAACATGTCTAAGAACATTCGCCCGTAACTCACCTTTCATACAAAAAAAAACTTTATTGAAATCGCTTCATCCGTTCGCGAGCTACGGTGCCACAGACAGACAGACAGACAGACCGACAGACAGACAGACAGACACGTGAAACTTATAACACCCCTCTTTTTGCGTCGGGGGTTAAAAATTAGCTAAAGTGAAACGTACACAGTTACTAAGAGGTAGTTCTTATAGCAGTCCGTGTGGTGACGGATTAAGAATACACATTGTCACCCATTCCATTCTGAGGGTGTCGTAAGAGTCGACAGAAGGAAATGACGAGGCCGATAACCTAGCTGTAAGAGAAGGAAAACTTGACACGAAACCCTTTGCCACCCCGTGTGGACAGCGGGGCACAGTAGGCTAAAAACCCTCCATGTAGTTGGAGGAGGCTTGACTCAGCAGTGGGTCATTTATGGGCAGAGAAGAAGTTCTTGTAGTAAATTTGCTTATTTGTATTTAATCTGAAAATTCCAACAGAGTAAAAATGTGCCCGTTATTTCCTAAACTCTTAATTTTTTGATGTGTGTTTGATGGCTGAGAGCTTTCTAGTTAGATATAGCTTACAATACCGTGTGTTCTGACAAGGGCTTCAATCTTAAGCCCTAGTCCTTTAAAATAAAGATAATTTCACAAAAATGCAATACCCTTTTATATAATTGAACGAACGAGAACCGACACCTTTTTATGATAATAATATTCAAGTACCTAAGGGAGAACGCTGACACAGAAATAGACATACGTGTTGTAGATAAAGTCTGAATTTGGTTACACAAAATATGCTTTTGTCTTTTACATACTTTTTTCGGGAAAAGTACGTGTTTATTTTCTTTGATGACTTAGTGGTAATTTCATTTATAAATTGATTTCTATTTTGGAGTGTGAGAAGAAACCGAAGATTCTGTTTAAGAAACTATTTGCAGAATGGTAATGGAATTTCAGTAGCATACCCATCCTATAACTACAAATCGAGTAGTCTTAGGCTCCAGGTGAAGGGTAATGTTGCTAATTACGCTGGATTATTTTTTTTATAGTCAGAGTTTCCCTGCGAGATCGAATCAGAAATGAGGAGCTACGCAGGCAAACCAGGGTCACCGAAATAGCCCACAGGATTGCCAAACTTAAGTGGCAGTGGGCAGGCCACATAGCGCGCAGGACGGACGCCCGAAGGAGCAGAAAATCCTTGAGTTGTGACCGCGTTCCGGAAAGCGCAGTGCTGGTAGGCCTCCCACACGGTGGACTGATGACCTTGTTAACCTGGCCAAGGACCGGCCTTTGGGGAGATCTTTGAGGCTTATGTCCAGCAGTGGACATCTAAGCTGAAATGATGACGATGATGACTGATTTCTCTTTGAGTGGAAAAGCAGACATGGGACCTTTTGTTCTTTTTTTGTTGTCGCTGGGGAAATGCTTTATGCATACCACCGCCCCCCGGGGGAGAGGTCGGTGATTATGTGGGACTCCGACAAGGGTCGTCTACCCAAGAGTCGTCTACCCATTAAAACCCCAGCGGTATACCCTCACACGGCGCGCTTGGGGCGCCACAAGTTCGCGTAAACGCATTCTACTGTGACGCCCCGGCGTGGTGCCCGCAACGGGCAAGCGACTGTCGGAGAGGGCGTCCCGGTACACTGGGACGCCCTCAGTCATCGAGGCTTTCCTCGGTGGCGGTTCCCCCAACCCACCACCGGCCTCTCAGGCGAGGGCAGAAGGGGTTCGCATCGTCACGACCCCCCTCCACCCCTGCCTCCGTCCGCGGCGCGGGTCAGCCGGAGCTCCCTCCTTTGCGACCCGCCCCGCAGCCCCCTTCTGCGACATAACGGCCTCGCAGAAGGAGGCCCGTCGGCCCTTGGGTTAGCGACAACCCAAGGGCGTTAGTGCACCGCAGCGGTCCAGGACTCGCAGGGCAACTCTGAGGACAGAGGAGTCTCTGGAGCCCCAGTCCACTGCGGCGCTGGGTGCCACTCTTCGTCTCACCTCTCGCCCGGCATGGGAGGCCCTGGCCGGTTTGGCCCCACGGATCATTGAGGCACTCAAGCCCCCTCACCACGACAAGGTGGCAGCACAGTCGAGGGGGAAGCAGATATGGGGCCTTATCTAAGTTCGTGGAGCATGTTCCCCAGTGGGCGCAACCCGCGGCCAGGCAGCAGTTGGGGCGCCTATTGCCATTCTTAGCACCCCTGAGTTCCATTTCATTTAAACCATTTATTGTACTCCGAAGAGGAATTGAAATGAAAAAAAGGACCATGCCACGGTGATCAATCGTCAAGGCTTAAGTTTTACTTATGACAATTTGTAATTGACAGGAATTTAAAGTGTTCCTGTGACACACGTTGAATTAATGAACGGGGTCATATTATTCTCCTAATGAAGTAAATGAGAGTAGTGTGCGTCACATGGGCGACTGAGGGGTTAAGGACTAAGCGTTTCATATAATGGCATCGTTTTTGTCTTCCCAACTAGGTAGGTACTAGGTATCTAACCTATTATATGACATAATCTTCTTCTTCTTATAAATAAAATAGTCTCGCTAAAACTCGAGAACGGCTGGACCGATTTGGCTAATTTTGGTCTTGAAATATTTGTATAAGTCCAGGGAAGGTTTAAAAGGTTAAACATTCTGGAATTATCATTAAGGTTTTTTATTTATTGATTCTGAGGCGGTACGAGGTTTTCCGGGCCAGCTACTCATTATATAATTATTTGTACAACAACAACTTAAGATAAAGGCCGCATGGTGACGGATTTAGAATACATAGTGTGAGCACATCATTCCATTCTGAGGGTGTTGTAGAGCCGACAAGAGGAAATGACAAGCCCGAAAGCGTAGCCGCAAGAAAAGGAAAACTTGAACCTTGATGAAACACTGTGCCAACCCGTCTGGCCAGCGTGGCACTGCAGTGGGTCATCTATAGGCTGAGTAGTACTAGTAGTCCCGTGAATACTGCGAAGTATCTGAAACGTCGACCGTGCAACATCATTTGCGGCAATGTGCAAGTATCGTAAAAGCGTTCTTTATAATTTTACTGACTGAGATATTGTAAAAGAACTTACCTCTTTTTTATTTTTTGTCCATATAATTCGGAACCAACAACTAGAAAATTGTCGAAAATCCCCAAACTTGCCTAGCGACAAATGGTTTTGTTAATTTATTTCAATTTTAATAACCAACTAGGTACTTAAGCGATTTCGATACAAATTGAAATGGGACCGGGTAGCACTAGCTTCAAATAACAAGAATCATAAAAATCGGTTCACCCAGTCGAAAGCTCTGAGGTAACAAACATAAAAAAAAGAAAAACAGTCGAATTGAGACATCCCCCTTTTTTTAATATGGCATACACCATGCCATTAATTAATTTATCACTGATTCCTTTTTTAAGTCAGTTAAAAATTAAAAGTGATCTGAGGGTTGGATGTAAAGCCTTTGGATCAACGGGTCCCGGGTTCGATTCCGGGGTCGGGCAAGTGTCTTTGTCTAAACCAGAGGCACTTGCTGTGAGTGTGGGTGTCATTTGTGTTCCTGAATTACAAGTTTGTTACCTCCCCTGCGATACAGACTACAGAGCAGAGGCTCCGTTTAAAAAAAAAAGAAAATTCGTTTAACTATTTTATTGGCAGTGGAATTTTAGCTTGAGGACGGGGAGGACAGCCCACGTGATGAAATTGGTCTAGTGGTTAGATGTGCGACCTTTGGATCAACGGGTCCCGGGTTCAATTCCGGGGTAGGGCAAGTGTCTTTGTCTAAACCAGAGGCACTGGCTCGGAGTCTGCGTGTCATTTCTATCTATAATATGTGTGTATTTACAAAAAAAAAATGTATGTAAGTAGTTTATCATCCATCTCGTTACCATAACACAAGCATTAAGTTGCTTAGCTTGGGACGAGATGGCGTTGTGTGGAATGTCCAAGGATATTTATTTATATTAGTTAAAATTTACTCTTTACAGTCTTTTCTGTACTCAAAGTCCTTTAAACAATACGTGGATCGTTACACTGTTGCAACGTAATCTATTTTCCATTATGGGACACAAACCTCCTTTCTGATGGCCGGTCCATTGTGAATATGTAGCGTTTGAGGGCGCGGCAAACAGGTTATTAACTTGCAAATCAACCTGGCTACGACCAAAAGCCTGACAATGTTATTAACTTAAATGTAGTGAAAGTTTATCTCGTCGCAGCCAGGTCCTGTGGGTTATATGAATTGTTAATAGTGCCCAAGGTGTGATGATAATGTGACCTTTATTCGTGGGAATTCCGCATGTATACCCAGCTGCCGGGTTTTGTTGAACTGCGGGGCGCAAAAGAAAACCTTGCCGCAAGAGAGATGAGAATCTCTTTCACACTGTCGACCTTAAGCTACAATGCCGTTAACTGCAATAACTAAATCTAGGTAAAACCTTAGAAAATTATCAGTAAAACATATCTTAACAGCTTTTAAATCTTTTTTTGTACAACATTTCGCTGCCGTAGTTCAACAGTAAGATAATTTAAAAAAAAAAAAGAAAATTGAGATAAGATTTTTTTCATGTGAAAAATTTGCTCTTCTCTCCTGACATTTGTAAAACGCAACCAAAGTGCCTAAATTTTAACGTCTCTCTAAGACATTTTAGCATATTTTGACCGACCTTTAGTTCAAGTTTCTGATATCGTATAATATTTATATAGTCAGAAATTTTACTATTTTACTTTTCTTTTATTTCTACACAGAGATTTCTTCAAATGTCGTTTTATGGAATTTCAAAACCACATTTCAATTAACAACTAGTGAATTAATGACAGTAAAATCATAAAAGTATGAATAACTCAAAACATACTTTGACACACACACATATATACATACCCTATATATATATATATATATATATATATATAGGGCAATTTATAGAACCTAGGAACCTGATATAGTTTTACTGTAAATGATGTTCTGACACATTGCTGTGTTCGTGTGATGACGGATTTAGAATACAAAGTGTCACCACCACAGTTTGTGCATATCGGACAGCGACGGGTGTTTCGAAGCAAGTTGTCGACAGTTTCGCTAAGTTCTAGAAAGTCGGTCTAGTGTCGGAAACTACGCGTAACACGAGAGGGAACATTGTAACACTGTGGAGTATTGTAGGATATCTATGGATCTAGATTTTGAACAATACTATGTAGATTTTTTTTGTCATTACTACCTACTGTTACTGCTTCGCCCATAAATGACCCACTGTTTGGTCGGGTCTACTACATGGAGCTTACTGTGCCACGCTGGCCAGACAGGTTGGCAAGGTTTTGTATCAAGCTTCTTTCTCTTGTGACTTTTTTTTTTTGGACATTTCACACAACGTCATCTCGTCCCAAGCTAAGCAACTTAATGCTTGTTTTATGGTAACGAGATGGATGATAAACTACTTATATACATATTTTTTTTCTTTTGTAAATACATACTCATTATAGATAGAAAACTCATTATAGATACAAATATTTTTATTTTGTCGGCTCTTAAAACACCATCAGACAAAATCAGATGTTGGATCACGGGGTCCCGGGTTCGATTCCGGGGCCGGGCAAGTGTCTTTATGTAAACCAGAGGCACATGCTCTGAGTCTGGGTTTCATTTGTGGTCTTGAATTTCATATTTGTAAATTGCCCCCGAGATTTCGGTTATACCTAGTGCAGTTTAAAAAAAACCTGGTATTACTATATAGAACATTCTGTAAATATATCGCTGTAATAAATACGCCTTGTCGTCCATCCGAACATACGTCTAAGTAACTTGACCTACAGGTAAATTCGATTTTCAAGTTTTCTTATATGAGTTACTCAAGCAGTTTATGAAAAAGACGATCAATTTTACCGAACAGGCGTACCAAAGTTCATAATTTGAATGTAAAACGTCATCAAATTGGCAAAATCTAGGGCACACGAGGAAAGCAACTCCCAACAACTTGGCAACGCGTTGTACATTATAAAGTCTCTGAAGTAGAACTTCGCGAAACATGGTTACGCTGCAACTTGGTAAACTACTTGCACATTGAAAGGCTTTAAGTTTCACTCCTATTATAGGCTGTGTCGCGGGGCAGCTTACAAACATGAAACTCCCAAACGCAAATAAGACCCATACTCAGATCAAGAGCCTCTGGTTTACACAAAGACAATTGCCCGATCCCAGAATCGAACCAAGGACCCGTTGATCCAAAGGCGGCACATCCAACCCCTGGAACAACGAGGCACTAGTACTAGTAATTTTTACCATGTGTGACGAATTCAGAATACATAATCTCCCCACCCCATTAGTTAAGGTGTCTTAGGAGCCGACTAAAGCAAAATACGTGGCAGAACCAACATAACCACATTTGTCCAACCCCGGAAAACACCTAGACCTGCAAGTTTTAGCTTACGAACGTTTGATAGGAATGTAAATGTTAGCTAGTGGTAATAGTAAAACACCTATTTAATCATATCCTTCATTCATTTAATGTTATTGCCACAGATGAAAAAAAAAACATTTGACAGTTATCCCAAATTACCTTTTTTAATAGTCTTTGTATTATATCATAAAATTCTCGATTTAAAGTGCTAACTAAGACGTAAAAAAAGTACAAAACACAGTAAAGAAATCGATCTCATTTATCAAAGAATTTGTTCTTGCAAATTGGTTTTACTTTTTTAGGCACAAAGGGATGATCATCCAGCCAGACGAGGTGATATGTCTTGCTAGGGGTCGCAGCGCCTATCCCCCAATACTTGTAGTCGGGGAAATCTTAACTAGTCGAATTGCTCTTGAAATTTCGGTATCGCGGTGTAGGACTTTTTGGTAATTCTCGCATTTGTAGGCGATATTTCTTGATGTAATTAGTTCAGATTTTTCGGGTAAATTGTGTAAAGTACGTAGCATCTTGGTCGCTACACATTAATTATGTATGAATCATAAAGCTTATGAACAATGCTTCCAAAATGTGACTATTTAAATGTTCGATATATCGTTTTATTTACCCTAATGACTTAGATACGGAACAGTATATTTAGAGTCTTGCTTTAAAAGTATTAGTAGATGTTACAAGTGGGACCAGAAGTTTAAAATAACGACACAAAGATTCATGCTGAAACTTTCACAAGAATCTGCACTTTTGAAGTAGTTAGGACGCAACTGGGTTTGTTAAAAATGTGCTTCCTCAAGAGCAAAATATTTTTTATTTTGATTAAATTCTAAAGAATGTTGAAATTATCACTTTTAACGGATTTATCGCGTGTATATTACATTATTTAATTCCCGTCGTGAGCGATATCTGCATGCACAGGGAACGTTATTATTAAACAAAATTAAAGGCACTTCTAGTCCAGTGACCAGGACTGCTTCAAAGCATTCGAAACATTTAATTTCAATGTGTAGTAATCGCGAAAACTACGACACTCCTAAGAATGCTTTCAAATAGTCAAATACACACGTGTTTTGACCACAGAACTGCATCTTTTGATTGGATCTAAGCTCTCACAGATGGCTAAATGGTTTTTGTTACTCCTTATATAAACGCTAATTCACGGTTGGCACAGTGGTGGAGCGATCGACTGCTGCGCAGCATGTCGCGGGTTCGATTCCTGCACGGAAGAAATATTTGTACGACCTACAAGTATTTGTTCCGGGTCTGGGTGTTTTCTATCTATAATATGTTTGTATTTACAAACGAAAAAATTTATATAAGTAGTTTATCATCCATCTCGTTACCATAACACAAGCATTAAGTTGCTTAGCTTGGGACGAGATGGCGTTGTGTGAAATGTCCAAGGATGTCCAAGTATATTTCAAGCATGTATAAACAAACGCCTGAGGGGCTAATCTAGCATTGAAAGAGTGGGTCGTCACTTTACCACACAAAGCGGCACGACACATGCGTTATACTTGTGAACATGTGCTGCTGTTTGGGGTTGGTCGGCTCACCAGACCAAGGAAGTTTTAGTTTATTTTAATAATGTTGTATTGTTTTAATATTCACGTTCCAGTTGACGCTTTTCAGATCCAATAGAATAGTTTGTATATGGAATTTGTTGGTTGTTGTATACATATATATATATATATATATATATATATATATATATATATATTAAATTCTAAATAGGACCGCAAAGTAATAAAAAAGAAAAGAATGACAAGCCCTCTGAGTTTCTTGTCAGTTCTTCTCAGCAGTGGTCGCGTTCCGAACTGGTGGTAGACTATATTACTTTGCTTTGTATACATTTTATTAATATGTTGACAATTTGTAAGTGTCCATTGCGTCCTATGCAAAATAAATGATTTGACTTTGACCAGGTAAGGTAACATACATATTATGTGACTATACCTTACGTGTCTCTATTAGCAGTAGTTTATAATGGGACCTGTACGAAAGCGGAGGGGAAGTTAGATAGTGATGTAAAGGTTCAATTTCAAAGTGAAGGGAGTATCAGAATGCTACAAAAACCCTACTGCCATCCAATGTGAGAACATACAGCCTACTGATAGGAGTAGGTACTTGTAGTTCTATGTAAATATTAATTATCTGTTTTGAAGTTTGTGGAAGAAGTAGTTAAACGCTTTTCTGAGCAAATTTTTTAACCAGAAATTTTGTATCCCCGTGTTCTACTAATAAGGAATATTATTCCACAAGCTCCTCGGGTCACATTATGCTTTTTTATCTGGTTGGGGCACTTTTGTCACCAGCTATTGACTAACTAGTAGATGACAAACTGTTGAGTCTAGCCTCTTCCAATAACGGGGATAATTAGCCACATTGGGCAGACGAGATGGCACATAGTTTCGTATCAAGGTTTTTCCCTTGCGGTCAGATTTTCAGCGTTGTCATTGAGCTCGTACGACAAACTTATATTGGAATGGAGTGGTAACCCTATGTTTTCTATATCTTTATGTCGTTTACCAACATTTCATAAAAAAAAATATTATTATCGATCCTTTCTTTATGTTTATAGGGGGTTTGTTGCACCCTGTAAAGTGTCACCATCCTAATGAGAATGTCGTAAGAACCGACTAAAGGAAATGTCAAGGGAAAGCCCAAGGGGCGTCCCTCGTAATTGCAGGGCGCCCGAATAAACTGTAGGTTGTTTATGGCTTGATGTGATACTATAACGATATATGTACAAGTAAATAAAATTGGAGTGTCTGTTTGTAAAATTAATATAACCGCTTTTTACTTTGGCCTTTGGGTGTAGGAACAGCAAATAGACGAATTCATTTATTTTTTGTTGTGTTTCAGCTAATCTCTGACAGGGCTTGGCCAATTTTGACGAAACTATTACGGGCAGATAGCTAATGTAGAACAAGGTACTTTTATTAACAGCCCCCCCCCCCCTCTTTTCAGGAGCTCATAGTTACTGAGTTTTCCACGTTTTAGTGGCAAACTCTTTTTAGTCGGTTATTCTAAATTTTTGAATATTCGTCGTGCAAAATACAGATTTAAATTAAATTATTTATCATAAACTCTGCGAAATTAACAATAACTTTTTTGTTAATTACCACGCGGACAAAGTCAAGGATTACATCTAGTATGGTATAAGAACCCTATACCTTCGAACTATGTGCGTAATAGTGTACAAATTGGAATTGAACTCTCGACATAGGTCCTTCTAATTCATATCACACACAATAAGCGTAGCTCGCAGGACCGACGTCCGATGGGGCAGAAAAGTCCTTGAGTGGCGACCGCGTTCCGGAAGGCGCAGTGCTGGTAGGCCTCCCACACGGTGGACCGACGACCTGGTTAAGATCGCCGGAAAGCAGTGGATGCGGGCGGCCCAGGACCGGCCTTTGTGGAAATCCTTGGGGGAGGCCTATGTCCAGCAGTGGACGTCTTTTGGCTGAAATGATGATGATGATGATGACAATAAGCGTTATGCCAATGTCAATACAAAAATGCTATTTATTATACTTATCAGTAACTCGATCACTCACGAAATAAAATAATACGAACCAAATTAGGGGTACGGCGAAATAATGGCATCTCTTATTTCAATTCACTAAGCGTCAAAGGCGTTGAATGACAGGCGCTTACGTATTTTCCCCCAATACAGCGTTTCTCAAAGTATACGTCAAGGCACACAGTTTTTTTTATTATCTACTAGCTGTACCGTGTGTGTGTTGCTACGCCACTAAATAATATATTACAATAAATTTGAAGAAAATACATTACCCAAATTTTTGTTTGGAAACCTGGCTGGGATCTTCCACTTTGCGAAAGATCATCACATGATCAAATGCAAAGTTTACCATTCTATAAAGAACATACAGATACACATTAATTTTTATAAATAAGGAGAAGATGAACTACTGATGTTCCTTTTGGAACAAGGACGTTTTTATAGATAGTTAAGATTAAGACTTCATTTTTTTTACTCACCCCATGAAAGACTCACTGTTGAGTGTTATCCCCTCCCATTACATCCAAGGCAATTAGCCTACTGTGCCACGCTGGCCAGACCGATTGGCACATGGTTTTTCCTACCCTTGTGGCTAGGTGATCTGCCTCTTGCGTTCCTTTAGTCAGCCTATTTACATTTAATCCCGGAATAATTGTAATACCCTTACTGCGTCTTTATGGGGAATAGTCAGATTTTATATTATACCTCCAGTATACCTCAATGCTTATTGTCTGAGATATGAATATTCTCTGGCTGTGCAATGAATTGAAAGATTTACTATGTAAATAATGAAATCCAGTTATAAAATTATTTTTGCGCCGAATTTTGTTCACAACCGTTTGGCTAGATGTACTGATAGTATTGATTATAAAGTGTTGCTCCATTTATGGACAAATTTTCTGTTTATGCAGCCACTAAGGTACTTGACTTAGGCCAAATATGGTAACGTTCCCTATATAATATGTCGGTTGTATGCGTAGTAACAGGGTAAATTACAAAATGGCGTTTCTGCACTAGAACAAACCAAGATAAATATTTATAAGTCAATGAATAGCGGGCAACCACGAAAGGTTGAGAGCAACAGACCTACTGCGTGACGGGCATGTAAATTCCGAAAGTGCTTATTCAGAATCTGTTTCAGTCTTCCATCATTTTCCGGATTCCGGGAGTGCTACGGTCATGTCGTATTCCCTTGAAAAAAGTACGCGTGGTTAGAATTGAAGAAAAGAAAATTGTGTACCTACCAAAACTATTCCAACCGGTTGGAGAGTTAAACATTTTCAAAAGAGTTCAAATTTTCTTGTTAACTTATTTTTATTAGTGTCAATAAATGAATTTTCTTTCTATGTTAACATAGTAGTAGAGTTTAAAAGTATATGATAAATAATAATAATAAATATCCTTGGACATTTCACACAACGCCATCTCGTCCCAAGTTAAGCAACTTAATGCTTGTGTTAAGGTAACGAGATGGATGATAAACTACTTATACATTTATTTTTTTGTAAATACATACGTATTATAGATAGAAATGACACCCAGACTCCGAGCCAGTGCCTCTGGTTTTGACAAAGACACTTGCCCGACCCCGGAATCGAACCCGGGACCCGTTGATCCAAAGGCGGCACATCTAACCACTAGACCAACGAGGCAGTCAGAAGTTATGTACATATTTATGACCGATACGTTATTTTCTAAATTAGGTAGGTCTTACAGAATAACCAGCTGCTCGATGGAGCTGCCCACCTGGAAAAGGGGAAGGGAAACCGAAAGGCATAATGCTACAGCCATATAATGCTTGGGTGGTGTTGTTTTGGTGCTCGTGGGCAAGGTGTTCATGTGGTGACGGATTTAAAATACAGTCACCACCCCATTCCTTATTGAAGGTGTCGTAAGAGCCGACAAAAGGAAATGACAAGAGCTAAAACCTAGAAGAAAAACTTGTCAGAAAACCCAGTGCCAACCTGTCTGGCCAGCGTGGAACTGTAGGCTAATTACCCTCCATATTATATAGGAGGAGGCCCGACTGAGCCTACTGAGACTATGAGGTCATACATGGGGTAAGAAGTAGGTAGTTGTGTATACTACCAAGGTGCCTTGGCATTTAATTTTGTCGGCTCTTACGACACTCTGGAATGGGGTGGTGACACTATGAATTCTAATTACGTCAATACGTGGACTAGTAGTATATAACACCACAAATATAACCTACAAACGCGAGAACTAGTAAAAAAATATCTACATCGCGATAACGATGTTTACAAAGCGATTCGCATGGATAAAGTACTAGACGACAGTCCACATACCACCTGGTTAGCCTGGGTGATGATCCTTATTCGACTAAATAGTAAAAAAACAGGTTTAACATCGGTACAATAGATAAATTACCACAGTCGCAAATATTTTGTTTATAACAACATCAAGAACAAACATTTGGTAACATCACTATGAACACACTAAACGGGGCTTGTCTATTATCAGTAAAGTTCGGATTAACATCTGTCTCCAGCCGAGGCCGCAAAAGGACCGCTCAGGAAATGAGTTTTGTCTGCAGAACATGCCATTTCCCAGTGGGCAGGGACGCGCGGAAAACATTGACTGCACAATATAATATTTACTATGGTAAAAGGCAGATAGAGTCCGTATGGTGACGGATTTAGAATACATAGTGTCACCTCATCATTTCATCCTGAAATGACAAGGCCAAAAACCTAGCTGCAACAGAAGGAAAACTTGCTACGAAACCCTGGGCCAACCCGCGTTTGACCAGCGTGGCACAGTAGGCAAATCCCTCCTTGAATTTGGGGGAGGCCCAATTTAGCAGTGCGTCATTTGAGGGCTGAAATGGTGGTTTCGTGGTAGTTTTTCAGGGCCCAGTTTGAAGTTGGGTTAATTTTTGTTGGTAAAAAGCATTTCGTGTTACATGAAAGCGCCAATGATATACTCGTACATAATATGTAATCAATACCTAATTTGAATGTCTTACTGTCACTTACAACTGACTTGCTTAATTTCAGTTATTTTGGCGCTAAAATAGTGGGACAATAATGCATGACAAGGATGAGTAACCGGACCCGGTTGGCTTATCAGTACCGGATGGGAACCGAGCAGCGTTCGGAACGGATCCGGTGGGCTTATCTATATGGGATGTGCGCGTCGTAGGCCTGTATCGAGTCAGGTTTACCTACTAAATCTGGAACAATAGAGAAAGTTATTAGTTATTTTTATTTATTTTATTATCTCTATATTATTTATGTAGTCTTCTTTAAATATAAAAATGAATGTTTGTCTGTATGCCCTTTAAAGAATCGTAAACTATGCGTTTGATCATGTGATGATCTTCAGCAAAGTGTTGTGCATGAGCCCTCGTGGATAGATATTCTGCATAGTCGGCTCTTATGATGCTCTCAAGACGGGACGATGGCACTCATCATCATGAGCCCACTCCAGTTCACTGCTGGACATAGGCCTCCCCTAAAGAGCGCCATAGCGCCCTGTCTCCAGCTTGACGCATACAGCTGCTGCCCGCAACCTTTCCCAGATCGTCGCTCCATCTAGCAGAGGGCCGTCCTACACTACGCTTGCCGATTCGCGGTCTCAACTCAAGAACTTGTCTACCCCAGCGGTTGTCGGTTCTTCTACAGATATGACCAGCCCCCTTCAGTCTCCTGATTCTATGAATTCTCCTCTTGAACGATGACACTATGTGTTCTAAATTCGTAAATTTTTTGGTAAATGTTTTCCTAATTCTCAGTAGCGTCTTGCAGCTGTGCCGAGTTTAAAATAATGGTAAGTACCCGAGTTTTGGCGCGAAAACTTCCCCGTGAGCCCGCACTTACTGCCAAAAGACTTGTCTCCAAGTCCGTTGTTATATAATAAACTTAAATGGACTTTTGGTTGCTCTTTTACAGCACGAAGAGTGAAAACTTTCTTAATATTTTTAAGTAAGATTGTAATATTTTAGTCCAAGTTTACGACTACGTTAAAAGTTGTTACGTGGACGAGTATTTACGTATATTCTAATAAAAAAGATATTATACATTTCAGTTATTAGCGGCGTTTCTGTTACATGATAGATTGCACTTATACAGGCTGTGACATAAAATAGAAGTAATCAAATGAAGCAGTTCTATGCGAATGAGTGAAATATTTTTCTAACTTGTAAGAGTGACATATCGACGTTTTACTAAATCATACATTTTCTTATTTATTAGCTACTCCTCTCATAATAGCTAGCTATTTTTTATTTTATGTTATAACTAGCGAACCGCCCCGGCTTCACACGGGTGCAATGATGAACCTCTAAATTAATCAGTGTTTCTCTACATCATTAAAGATGTATTATACATATAACTTGAATCATTATATCTATTTAAAAAAACCGCTTCAAAATCCATTTGGTAGTTTTATAGATTTAAGCATAGGTACATAATGACGGACATACAACAGCGACTTTGTTCTATAATATGTAGTGATAGTGATAATCAAGTTATAAGACGTCACACGTAAATGTCCTCATGCAAAGATTCGAATAAATATAAACCGATAAATTCGGCACAAGAACCCAACAATTGTATCTCAGGTGACTTGTCATTTCTTTGAATGCGAAAAGGCATTAGG
This sequence comes from Clostera curtula, assembly GCA_905475355.2. Taxonomy (NCBI): domain Eukaryota; kingdom Metazoa; phylum Arthropoda; class Insecta; order Lepidoptera; family Notodontidae; genus Clostera; species Clostera curtula. The sequence goes on along the minus strand of FR997806.1, from coordinate 12,540,186 downwards.
AGAATTAATGTCCCAGCTTTCGATTCTGTCCGCCTCTCCAAGTATATCCGAATCACGATAAAATCGATATCTTGAAGGACGATCTGATACCTACTTATTAGCGAAAGGATATGGGGTGATTGATTGTGACAAGATATAACGATTTGTTTGTCGGTAACGTTGTCAATCTATACGAGTATAAATAAAAATTCATCGCCAAAATATACGCGATGTACGCCTTCCGAATGACTGCACTAATTTGGTTAATCTTTTTTTGTTTGTTTTTGGACGGGATAAGGTTTGTATAAAAATAAATGGAACGAATGTTTTGATATCTCATAATATGGGCTTACAAAATTCACCAGATCAGCTAGTGTGTAGTGATTTGTATAATATAAAATATCATTTAAAAACAAATCCCTGCACTACGTATAACCAGTGTCGCTGAGGCAGTTTACAAACATGTAATTCACGAACAAAAATAACACCCAGACAAACCCTAAAAAAATAGACCGCTCAGATTTAAATTAGACATGAGTTACACCTGAAGCTATAGAAGAATACATTACTTATATGATAAGTAGTCTATCGCATTGGGTTAGCCTGTAATGATAGGTCACTAACTGTTAAATAAATAAATAAATAAATAAATGTTTGACAGGTAACATTACTTGTATGATGATGTAATATGAAAAATATGCCTTCTTATTTGATGGCCCTCTATCTGGCTTAAAAAAAAATCTGCGCAGAAGGTTCAACTAGGCTTGGTAGAATACCCGATGCGCATCCTACAAATGTCTGGCGAATCACTTTTGTAAATGGTACTATCTCACGTTTTAGGTTTTCATAACGTTTCTATGCCACTTCTTATTTGACTAATTAGTGTGGTTAAGAGTAATAAAAAACAATATATCTTGATTTGTCTACACCCAAACGTAAAGTAGCATTTATGATCCAATAAATTAATTCAAAAGACGAGACAAGGGATCGGAGCAACTTATAATACCTCATTTTAACAAAGGCTCCGACAAACGTCCATCTTATTTTGTACTTCCAAAAGCTTAGAAAATTAATTGATAAAGATTTTAATAGTCTCAAACCTCGTTTGTTTATTATTATTGAGGAATATAAAATACTAGCTTTTGCGCGCGGCTTCGCCCGCGTGATCTTCGAACCCGTGCTTATCTCTATGTATATTTTTTATGAACATAAAAGCGGTTATTGTGACTAAACTATGATAGTTAGATATGTGCTCTCACGGACTTTGTATTACGGGTTTGTAGATCTTTATAAGACCTACAAACCCGTAGTACATCATTTTGTTCTATTGTCAATAGTTTTTGCAGCGCACGCATTTATAGGTTTTCGATTTTACACCTTGGTTTACAAAATCGCAATTTTCATACGGATTCCTAATTCTTTTGAAAATAAAATATAGCCTATAACCTTCCTCGATAAATGGACTATCTAACACTGAAATATTTTTTGAGATTAGCGCGTTCAAACAAACAGACAAACAAACTCTGCAGCTTTATACTCGTATATTAGTTTAAGCAACAATAATTTGTAAACTTAGCACCCATATCTGGGTGTTAAGTTTACAAATTATTGTTGCTCATATATAAAAAAAATCGTCGAGAAGGAATATTACACACTTAGCTATGTTTTGAATAGAGATGCATTTTTTTGTTTATAAAAACAGCAGGGGTTTCGTTTTCGAGATACATCGCGGAGGCAGTTTTCAAACATGTAATTCACGAACACAGTAAGTAATAAAACGACACTACATGTGGTGACAGATCCGTGTGGTGATAGATCTAGAATACTGTGTCACCACTCCATTCCGTCCTGAGGGTGTCCTAAGAGCCGATAGAAGGAAATGACAAGGCCAAAAACCTAGCTGCAAGATAAGGAAAACTTGATACGACACCCTATCTTGCCAGCGTGGCACAGTAGGCTAATTACCTTCCATGTAACTGGACCCGACTCAACAGTGGATCAGCTATGGGCCGTGTAGTACTAGTACAAGGCTATATTGTACATAGGGTTGCCAACTATACTGTTTTGAACAGTATTATACTGTTTTTCACTAAATTATACTTGTTACTGTTGAACAAAAATAAAGTATACAAAATACTTTTTTCAGCATCAAAATGCTAACACATTAGTTACTATGTGTTATACTTAGACGCTCTCACATTTTTTCAGTAGTGAATGTTAAGGGCGGCAGTATCGAAATAGAGCATCTATTAATTTAATAAAAAATGAGCTCCTCACTTATTTTAATTTCAGTTATAAATTGTAGTGACGCATAAAAGTTTAAAAAAAAGATTAGGTATATATCAGTAAGTTGTGCGAGAAGCTCTAAAAATATGTATATAAAACAATAACTAAATAAAATACTGTTCATTTTTCTAAAATACTGTTTAATATTATTCATAGAGCTGAATATACTTTATTACTTGTAAAAAAAGTTTGCAACCCTATATGTACACTTAGATAGGTGTTGAATAGAGATGCATTTTCAATATAGTCACTAATAAAACGACACTACATGGAGAATATTGAACACTTAAACGCAATGGAGCGAAACTGCAGATAATGCAATGTTCACCTATTCACTAATACCCATTTCCTAATGAGCATTCCCACAGAATATTCACATTTGCGATCAGATTGAAGCTCTAAAACTGGTTTGTTCGAGTAATGACCGGCGTTTGTTTAGGAGATGTGGAACGAAATATTTTAGTAATGTACACTGTGTTGGTGTGCGTTATGCCCGGTTTTCACCAAAGCAGAGAGGAGAGGAGACGAGAGAAGATGTGTTTTGAATAACCAATCAGGTTTCGTTATTCTAATTCCACTGAAGCTAAGCGGAGACGGGATGTGGAAATAACGATACCTGATTGGTTATTCAAAACACATCTCCTCTCGTCTCCTCTCTGGTTTGGTGGAAACCGGGCCTTATTGTCTTTGAAACACGTTATTAATAATTGAATTTTTATCTGTAACCAATACAGATGAACGTCGATGAAAATTTAAGTTGGCAGTTGGCACCGATGTTCATAGTAGTATGCGGTCATAAACAAAAAAAAGTACATACCGTACGTATATATTAAGAACCTCCTCTTTGTTTAAGTCGATTGATAAACATATTTTTTATAAGTAGTCATATGTGTAAAATTGTTTAGCATACTTAATTGACTGATTGATTCATTGGGTTTAAAAATATATATACACCATCCTGAGGGATTCGTAAGACCCGACAAAAGAAAATGACAAGACCGAAAGCCTAGCCACAAGAGAAAGAAAACTTGAAACGAAGTCCTGTGCTGATTCGTCTTGCCAGCGTGGCACAGTAGGTTAATTACCCTCCATGTAATGGGAGAAGGCCCAACTAAGGAGTGGGCTATTTAAAGGCTGAGTCTGTCCGTGGATATCATTGTATTAATAATGTTTGTAAAGACTATAGCGCAAGGTAGGAATGCTGTCTTATAAAAGCAATTAATTAAATGTTTGCGTCAATAGCTCTCACACTATTTAATGGTACGAGGCGATTTGAATGCAACTGTGCGAAATGCCCGCCTGCAATTAAATGTTTCCATTTCAATGGTGCTTTGAAATAAGACAAACAGTCGCTGTTTTATAAAGGGTATGAATAGTGCTTCTTACTAACAATAGTTCTTTTAAATTATTTATGAACATTTCTTATGATTACGCAAAACGCGAGCCGGGTTATGTGGGACTCCGGGGTGCGGAAATATGGTAATTGCACTCGCTGCAAGTGGTAGCAGCCCTGGCCATAACGCCCGGCCATCCTCCACTGCAAAATCCGTTTGTCGCGGCAGGTTAAGGCTTCCGAGACAACTCTGAGGACAGAGGAGTCCCCAGAGCCCACCACGACTCCGTGTGCCGCTCTTCGACTAGACTCTCCCCGTGGGCCGGCCCGGCAAGGTTGACCCTGAGCCGCTATGGCTCCAACAGATCCTAAAGGCACCCAAGCCCTCTCACCACAACAAGGTGGCAGTTCGGTCGAGGGGGTAGATAACCCTACCTCAAGACAAGGAAAACACATCTTACCATAGTAGGTTAATTTCATTAATTTGGAGGATGCCCGACTGAGCAGTTATTCATTTATGAGCTATAATGATGATGATTTAGCTAACGACCAGTAGTTGCCTTTATGTGCCCTTCGAGGGAGTCAGATATTAAACAGAAATTATGGTCATGACGTACACCCATCGGTGACGGATTTCGAATACACAGAGTCACCAGTACCCACCCTGAGGGTGTTGTAAGAGTCGACGAAAGGAAATGGTGAGGTCCAACACTTAGCCGCAGGGAAAGGAAAACTTGATACGAAAGTCTGTGCCAAGTTGTCTGGACAGCGTGGCACATCAAATCAAAATGTTTTATATTCGAATAAATGCTTTCAAATGAGAAAAGTCAAAAAATATAATACAAAAATTAAAAGAAAATTTTATATAATTAATCTTCAATTCGTTTTTACCACCGGTTCGGACTGCCATCCCACAGAGAAGAGGCGGTCAAAACTACATGGTTGCTCTTTTAAATAAATGAGTTACTGCTATGTCCAATACAGTAGTATAACTGACTATTAGTTATAGTGGTAGAGCACCCATGCTCGTCCAGCAGAATAATTTGATTAATGATTTACCTTAGTTAGAGCGAATGCGTTACACACAGCTAAATTAAAGCCGCAAAAAAAGTTATAACGTAAACGTCATTTGTATAGAAAATTTACTCGATCCTACAGAGACTCTCAAGTTGGTAAAATAACTGTGACCCATTTGGCTGGGGGTGTGAACTGTGAACGGGTGAAATCCGAACGCCCCTGTTGCAACTAAGTTCTCAGTTCGCGGGCGAACGCTGGTCGGTAAACACGTGCCGAGCTCTCTTTCATTTTTGGAGGGAAAAGTTTTCCGAAATACGTTGGACGGAACTCCTTTAGGACTGCAGTGAACAGTGAATTTTAACCGTGATTACCATGATACAGTCAGAAGATTGTTTTGGTGGAGTGTAGTGGTCGGAATGATGCAAGGTTTGTTTATCAATAATCTTTTATTTTTTTTTTGTTTTTATGGTCAGTGAATATGCTTGGGGACACAATCTTATTTTGTACTTTTATTATTTTTAAATTTAGTAATATATTATTATAAACTATATCTAACAACTAGTTAAAAATAATATATAGATAAAAGAAAAGAAACGAGAACGAGACACTAAACACTTTTTAGACATAATACACTGGTTTGCAAAACTAAGTATCACACTTTTAAAATTGCAATACCTTTTAAGTAAACATTATAAAGGACTCGAAAAAAGTTTGTAGAGTTTGCTATGGTTACATAGAAAGCTGATAACATTTGCTATAAAACGTTTTTTATTTTAAATCTCTAACTTCTATATGTTAGAAAAACATGTTAAATGAAATACGTAGTATTGCAGGTCAGTGTATTTAAACTAAATTACTAGTTGTTATTCACTATTATACTACTTCTTAAATTTTGTATAAAACTATTGAATCAATTTTATTAGATATACAGTAAATATAGTAAGTAAATATAGAATTTCTTTAAAATAAAAGAAGATCGTTAGACTTTGGTGCATAATTTATAATAACTAAATGAAAATATTTCTGACACTTATTATCGTTTTTTAATCAACGTTTAATGGACACTATACTTCGAATAGGGTTTACGATGAAGATTTTTTATATCTGGAATTCCTTTAAACTTTCCCGCCCTATAATTTTCTATTATCAATATAAAGTTTTAGCATTGGCTAATTGAAAACAAAAAAAACTTGTGAATTCCCAGACTTCACTGTTTTCGGAAGTTGATGTTTCATTTCAAGTTTATTAATAAAGAAAAGTTTCAATACGATACTAAGTAATATTGCTTTAGGCAGTAAATTAATTGTAAAGCTTCAATTTGCCTATATTGCGAAATCACGTCATTATTTGTTTTTCTAAATACTTTAAAAAATCTTTTATACTCTTAACTGTGTTACTACTGTTGATGATCAACTATTGAGTCAGGCCTTCTCCCATAAAAAAGAGGGTAATTAGCCTACAGTGCTACGCTGGCCAGACGGGTTGGCATATTAATTATTTCCATTTGTCGGCTCTTACGACACCCTCAGGATGGAATGGGGTGGTGACACTATGTATTCTAAATCCGTCACCACAAGGACTAATAGATTTAATTGTGTTACTAGACACAATCTTTAAATATTTTTGTGGGAAATCCTCACACATAAGCTATATGCGACTAGTCTGGTGCTGTTCCGAACCTGTTGTAGTTTCAGTATGAATGTAGGTGGACGTAAGGGCTGTGGGAATGAGGAAATGTGTATGAAAGGTGTAAATGTAGATATGACAACCGATATCTATACTCGGGTATGTGTATGTAGATTACCACCTAGGGGACAAGGCAAGGGACAAGGCCCGGAAGATAATATTGGTAATTGGATGTATTTAAGGTAAAACTCGGCAACTACGGGATGGCGACAAGCGGTTGAGGGGCGGGGTATCAATAAAAGTAGCCTAAGTTACTTCTTGTTTACATCATTAGCTATCTGCCTGTGAAAGTCCCGTCAAATTCGGTCTGGCTATTTCAGAGATTAGCCCAAACAGAAAAAAATAGTAAAAAATGTTGTTTTGGTCTTGGTATACGTGCCGTGTAATCGGCTATTTCAATATTACAAACATACACTCCAATTGTATTTATTTGTATAGATTTCGATTTACATTATGATGATTTTTAAGAGTCTTGTGATAAAGCCTACGTTACGTAAATTTTCCTTCTAGTGACAGATTTAGAATGCATAATGTCACCACCTCTACCATCCTGAGGGTATTCTAAGAGCCGACAAAAGGAAATGACAAGGCCGATAACCTAGCTGCAAGTGAAGGAACCCTTTTTTACGTTGGAAATCCTCAGGAATAGCCGATCTGCGAAAGGTTGCGGGCAGCAGCTGGATGCGTCAAGTCGAAAACGGCGCTATGGCGCTCTTTAGGGGAGGCCTATGTCCAGCAGTGCACTCGTGTGGGCTGATAATGATGATGAAACGCCAGCGAGTATAAGTAGGACACCGAGGCACGGAAACACATTAACTGCGCCCTAGCCTACCCACTAAAACCAAGGGTGTCCCTTAACTCAGTGGGGGAGCTAACTCCGGGACCTGGGCCTTGGCCTGCCTTTCAGCGGGCCCCACGCTTTGGTGGGGAACTCTGGACTCTCTCCAAACCATCGACAGGCACGTACGGGACATTGCACGTGCCCCTGTCAGGCACCAGATGAGGGGGCGACCCTCCACTCCTATCACCGCGCCGTGTGTCGTGGCAGTTTAAGGCTCTGGAGGCAACTCTGAGGACAGAGGAGTCCCCGGAGCCAAAAACCACCGAGCCTCTGTGTGCCGCTCATTGTTTGATTTCTCTCGGTGGGCACGCCCGGCATGGATGACCCTAAGTCGGTATGACCCCAACGGATCCTAAAGGCATGCAAGCCCCCACACCATAACAAGGTGGCAGCGTGGCCGAGGGGGAGAAAAACTTAACTCTGAGGCAACCCGCTTGGCCAGCGTGGCGTAGCAGATTAATTTTCCTTTTGTAATTTAAGGCCTGAGTCTGCAGTGGGTCTTGCACGGGCTGAGAAGAAGAAAAAGAAGATATATTTATATTTTTTTTCAGAACACCCGTGGCCATACCTCGTCGTTTGGCTGACCATAGCCGCTTGCGTAAGCGGTAGCGACAAGCGGCCACATTTCGTGACTGAGCCGCCTTCGCGTGTTCTATGGCCCGCCACTCGCGGAGCTCACGCTTTGTGCCGGGCAGCTGGTCATCCAACGCCTGATGTCCACTGGGTTACCACCGAAGGGCAACTATTGACGACTATACCTGGACTCAGGTAAGAAGTAACCGCTCTCTCTCTCTCTCAACGCCCGTCGGACACGACAAGTTGTGTGTCTTTTCCTGGTTAATCACTATCATCATCACTATCACTACATAGTATAAAACAAAGTCACTATCGTCTGTCGGTCCCTATGTAAGCTTAAATCTTCAAAACTACGCAACGGATTATGAAGCGTTTTTTTTAATAGATAGTGATTCAAGAGGAAGGTTTATATGCATAATACATGCAAAATTGCACCCGTGCGTAACAGGGGTGGGTCGTTAGTCTTTGTATAAACCCATAAATTACCCACTGCTGAGACGGGCCACTTTCAACTACATGGAGGGTAATATAGCCTGTGCCACGCTGGCCAGACACAGGGTTGACACAGGGTTTTCCTTCATCAAGTTTTCCTAAAACTAGCCGCAAGCGAAGGAAAACTCGACACGAAACCCTGTGCCAACCCGTCTGGCCAGTGTGGCACAGTAGGCTAATTACCCTACATGTAACTGGAGGAGGCCCGACTCAGCAGTGGGTCATCTATGGACTGAGTAGTAGTAGTAGTAGAAGTAGTTAAATGAAAATTATAATTATCACCCCCAATTAATGCTGCCTGAACAAATCTAATTAATTGATTTCACTAATGAACTGGCACCGTTTTGTGTACATAATGAATTAATTATAACTAGCCGAATAATCGAACTGCGCCTACATTCGATTTCGTGAATCTGTCGACACAACAATCATGAAATTATAATTTGAATATCAATTTATTCATGGTTGAGTTTTGGTTTAGGTAAATTGACGAATCGTTTTGCATCGCGCAATGATTTTATATTACTAGATATGTTACCTTAATACTAACCGACTCTTCAAATCTGATCCCGCCATAAATACATACCGATATAGTGCGCAATGTTGACAAGTAGCATTAATGAAAAGTACAAAAGATGGGCTAAGCACGTGAGTAAAAAAGATAGCTATAACGGAACGATTGCACTTCAAGTGTTATGTCGAACCATAGATTACGATTTTGTTGAACAGAAGGATATTTCGATAGGATCTAGGTAAGAAACAAAATTTGATGAAACAGTTAATATTATTAACCTTCGTTTACTATTTTATGTTCTATGTTTATTCTAGCTGTAAGTTTTCGAAATAAATAAAATAAATAAATATGTACAAGGAAATTTATTATTTTATTTTTTTATTAATTTATATTATTTTAATTAATTAAGTTTATTACATTATTTCGAATTCTTTGCAGCAGTCGTGGGTGGGTCGATATGTATAGGTGGGTAATACATATTTATTTATTATCCATTTAAATTCAAATTCAAAACTCATATAATCAAGTTGCCTCATTATAGCACTTTTGACAAGTCGAGCAATAAAACGAAATTTAAAATTAACCATCTACCACCGGTTCGGAATGCACCTCTACTGAGAAGAGCCGGCAAGAAACTCTGTAGTTGCTCTTTTTAGATAGCCATGTTCATCGCCAACAAATAATTACCATAGTAACACAATAGTCAATAATTAAACACCTTCGAATAGATTTAATTATTTCTTTTCTGCCTGCTCTATGACAAATATTAAAGCATTACAAATAATAGCACAACAAATATTATTAATTAATTAAAAAAAACAGGTAAAGGAAACTGTACAACAGGGTAATTCTTACTTTAGTGCCTACGACGATGTTCGCATCTGTACTTATAATCTATGTACGTAGTACATGCGTCCTTGTCGTGCTCGCGAAAAAAAGTATTTATTGACTGTCTCGTTTCTTTACTAGCATTATTTATGAATATTAATAAACTAATTTGATTCAATCAAATACACTATTAAATGGAAATATATTTTATGTACTTACATGTGATAGGATATCCCTTGTGATTTATTAATTTTGGAACAATAATTTAAAATAAACAAATACTCTGGTTAGTCCCTGTACGGGCTCGTACATTCGGCTGACACTACAAATGTAGCGTCAGCACTTTACAGCACATGGCTTATTTTCGCAGCATTGAAAGCAGTGCGTTCCGTGCAAGTATCGCGATCGGGCACGCGTACTCCTATCATATCACCCTATCATTTATCATCCGATCAATTAGCATTTTATCACTTAGCATAAACTATCAATTAAACTATCAATAAACTATATATCATAAAGTCTTCCGGTTCTATCATTTCTATCAAGCATAAAACAACGTAGTACAGGTTATCAACGTCCCAGCCCGTACATCGTTTTTGGTCCTTCGAGGACCTCGCGTGTGTTTATACCGTCCAAGTGGTCTAACAGTGGACTTAGTGTGTAGGAGAGACTTACGGTGTATCGCAAGTGAGGACTGAACCAGCAACTATCAGCAAGCAACCAATCGTTGAATTTTATCACCCCTATCATTTAATCCAGTGCGCAGGGACGTTCACTGGCAAGGCAGCAGCAAGCAGCTAACCGGATCTGACCAAGTAAGATCTTTCCATATATATTATCAAAATCATGTCGAACATGGAAGACATATTGGCAAATCAGCATCAACTTCTTAATGCTGTGGAGCAAGTGTACACTAACTTTAAGAAGGATGGTGCCGATCGGAAGACTTCTGACTATATCAAGCGGAGGTTGGAAACGCTTGACAAATACTGGCAGGAGTTTCAGGCCAATCATATATTATTGTGCGGAAATGAGTTTGCGAAATCGCACAGCTATTTTACTAACAATCAATTCGAATTGGCGAAAGAAAGGTACGGAAACATTAGAGCAGTGCTTAGTAATTATCAGCATAGGGACGACCGGCCTTCAACACCCGTTTTAAAAGCGGCGACTCCTTTGGGTATACCTGGACCATCTTCCCAGGTGCCGTCGCCTCAAGTACCCCTACCTCGGTCCCAGGGTACAACTAGCAAAACGGACGAAATGTTACGGAAGCAAAACAGCAATTTTAAGGCGTTCGAACACACAGTATCAAATATAAATTTAGACGCTATAACAGAAAAATGGGAATTCGATCATTTATTACGTGCTTTACAATCGCGTTGGTCCATCATTGATTCCACTCATTGGGAGATAGATAGTGAGCTTGGAGATCGGTGTCCAGAATACGAGGCAAAGTTCTTTAAATATGAAGGGAAGTATAACGAAATTACAAAAGCAATCAATCGTAAATTATGGTCTGTATCACATAGGGAAAAATCGACACCTCAAGTAGACATACCTACATTTAACGGTAGCTACCATCAGTGGACCTCGTTCAAAGATCTGTTTATAGAAACCATTCACGGAAACCCATCATTATCAAGTGCACAGAAGATGCAGTTTCTTAAGACTAAAGTTCGAGGCGAGGCGGAAAGGCTTATTCAACACTTGCCTATATCGTCTGATAATTATTCTATTTGTTGGGATATACTGTACCACAGGTATAACAACAAACGTTTAATATTCCGCTCGCACATTGATATTTTATTAAATATTCCGGTAATGCAGCAAACATCATTAAACCACATAAAACGACTTCACGATACTACTTTAGAAACATTGAACGCTATCAAAAATTTAGGAGTTGAAGTAGAGTCATGGGATCCGATTCTAGTGCATCTCCTATCTCAAAAACTCGACACGGAGACTCATAACGAATACGTGTCCTCGGTGAAGCAACCCCGAGAATTACCCGATATGCATGAATTTTTATCATTCTTAGAGGGCAAATTTACAAGCCTAGAGTCATCTCGTAAAAAGCCTGAAAATCATAACAAAAACCTACATAATTATTCGCCGCCACAATTTAACAAATATCATAGAAGTACGATTAACAAACAAGCATTTCCGGCGCACGGTAGGTTTATTTCGCAACAGTCCAACAGCAAAAACAGTTATTTCGGCAAATTTTACAAGTGTGGAATATGTAAAACCAATGATCATAGCCTTTATCGTTGTCATCAATTTTTAAATTTGTCGCCTTACCTACGGCGTCAAACAGTATCGAAGCTAAATGTATGCGAAAACTGTCTATATTCTCATAATGGTAAGCAATGTTTTTCCGAAAAGAGGTGCAATGAATGCAATGCAAAGCACAATACGATATTACACGAGGCATATCAAGTAGGTCAAACAAATAATCCTAGCTCATCGAAGTTGGTAAACAGCGGAAATGGTCAGAAATCCGATCCGCAAGTACGTAGCAACTCGCACGTGTCATTACAACGTGACATGCCCGAAATTCTTTTAGCAACAGCCATAATTAGGGTGCAGTCAAATGACGGGTCTTACATTAATATGCGTGCACTTATAGATCAAGGATCTCAAACTTCACTCATAACAGAGCAAGCGGCCTTATTGCTGGGCCAGCCCCGACTTCGCTGTCGGGGAACTATATCAGGAGTGGGTGCTAAAGAAAGCAACTGCAAGGGCGTTATGAGCATTAAGTGTGCGGCCACCAATGGCAATTTTGAATTTGAAACTGAGGTATATATCATGAAAAGCCTTATCAAAAAATTACCTAACTACAGCTTTTGTAAGCCGTCTTGGACATACTTGGATAACATCAACTTAGCTGATCCAGAATTTAATATCAGCCGCCCGGTGGATCTTTTATTAGGGGCAGACATTTATTCTTTGATTTTACTCGAAGGAATCTGTAGAGTCAGCGACAGCGTACCTATAGCCCAAAATACTCGGTTAGGTTGGATTTTAACAGGGAATGTTAAGACATTGCAATGCAACGTGATCATTAATAATTTAGAAGAGATTCAAAAATTCTGGGAGATTGAGGATATCAGTGAGGAATCAACCCTATCAACAGAAGACCAGCAATGTATCGAATACTACAAGTCTACCACTACGCGACGTGCGGACGGTCGATATGAAGTCCGTCTACCAATGATATCAGATTTTACGGACAAATTAGGGGAGTCAAAATTCAAGGCTATAGCGCAATTTAAATCATTAGAAAATAAATTCAATAAACATGGAAACATCGAAAAACAATATAGGTCATTCATAGACGAATACCGCTCGCTCGGTCATATGATTCCTGCAATACGTGACACGAGTTCGGAGAATCGACAGTGCATTTTAACACATCATTGTGTGCGATCTGATGACGCTCATAATTCTAAATTTAGAGTGGTATTTAATGCATCTTGTAAAACATCATCCGGTAATAGTTTAAATGACTTGATGAAATGTGGTCCAAACCTTCAACAAGACTTGCAGTCTCTTATCATTAAGTGGAGACAATATCAATTTGCTTTTACCGCTGACATTGAGAAGATGTTTCGGCAGATTTGGCTTAGGCCTGAAGACCAGCAACTGTTGAAAATAGTGTGGCTTGATTCACCCTCTGAACCTATTAAGGAATACCAGCTTACAACTGTCACATACGGGACGAAAGCAGCTCCGTTCCTCGCTATGATGACGCTCAAACAACTTGCATCCGATGAGGCAGAGAACTATCAAAACAGTCAAGCAATCGACACATTACGTAATTCCATGTATACTGATGACCTGGTACATGGGTGTCACAGCATAGACGCTGCAAGAAAATTACAGCGTGACCTTGTGTCTTTGTTAAAGTCTGGAGGCTTTCATCTGCGGAAGTGGAAGTCGAATGCACCTGCGTTATTGCAAGATGTCGAATCGGCACAGAGTAAAGAAGAGTTCAATTTTAAGTTATCAGAACACACAAAAACACTGGGTATTGGATGGAACCCGGAAAAGGATGAATTCACTTTTCAATCGAGTTTAGAACCGGCGGGACTAACAAGCAAGGTCACAAAGAGGACCCTCTTGTCAGATATATCAAAACTGTTTGACCCGCTCGGTTGGCTATCACCTCTATCAACAAAATTAAAAATCATTTTTCAACAAGTATGGGCTGCAGACATTAAGTGGGATGACCCCGTACCGAATCACATCCACATAGAGTGGTTGAAAATTAGAGAGGATATGGATAATATTAAAAACATCAAATTACCTCGATGGATGGGAACCCACGAACGGGAGAGCATCGAATTACATGGATTTAGCGATTCATCTGTAAAAGCCTATGCTTGTGCAATTTACTGTCGCGTCAACAAGGGCGAAAAATCATCGGTAGTGCTATTGGTTGGAAAAACAAGACTAGTTCCTGTCAACAAGGCGATCACGTTGCCGAGACTAGAACTCAGTGGAGCACTACTTTTATCAAAACTCATGAACAAAGTCCAAAATTGCCTTCAAGGCCATCATATCAAAACGTACGGCTGGGTGGATTCCATGGTGGTACTAGGTTGGCTCAACGGAGACCCAGCCAGATGGAAAACGTTCGTCGCCAACAGGGTGCGCGAAATAACGGCGAACATGCCTTCAGAGTGTTGGCGATATGTCAAATCTGAGGAGAATCCTGCGGACTGTGCTAGTCGTGGTCTGTCTGCATCGCAGTTGAAAGAACACAGTTTGTGGTGGCAGGGCCCGACTTGGCTATCAACATTCAAAGATCGTGATCAACAGATTGAATACACTACGGACCAGGAAATAAAATTATTAAAACAAGCAAATGTTATACAGCAAAAAGACGACTCTATCATTCAAAAAATATTATCCAAATATAGCACATTTATCAAGGCAGTGAGAGTAGTAGCGTGGATTCGTAGATTTATTACGTACAAGAAACAACAACGTAATAAATATTTATCAGTAGAAGAGCTGAAGCAAGCAACATTATCTAACATTAAAATTATACAACAATCCGCGTTCGAAAAAGATCTACTCGATTTGCAACATGAAGACAAGGTACATCGGAAAAGCAAGCTTTGCGAATTGAACCCGTACCTTGATCAGGATAAGCTGTTAAGAGTGGGTGGAAGGTTGCGTCACGCTAACCTCGACGCCGATATGAAAAACCCTATCATAATACCAAACAACAGCCGACTAGCGGAATTACTAATTGATCAAGCGCATGAATTAACTTATCATGGAGGCGCCAGGCTAACATCGGCCTACTTAAGGAAAAAGTACTGGATTTTGGGTGGTAACAGGGCCACCAAGAAGAAATTACGTAACTGTATCCAATGTAGAAGGCAAGAGCCAAGCAAACACTATCAACTTATGGGTGATCTTCCAAGCGCCAGGACCAACCCATCAAGGCCGTACTCTCATGTGTCGGTGGACTACACGGGCCACGTGTTTATCAAGGCTAGCGCAGGCCGTGGCATTAAGACTACCAAGGGATACATCGCGGTGTTCACGTGCATGGTAACGAAAGCTGTGCATTTAGAGCTGGTATCAGATTTGACGAGTTCCGCGTTCCTAGCAGCGTTACGAAGAATGTCAGCTCGCCGAGGGAAGCCGAGTCACATCTACAGTGACAACGGTACAAATTTCGTTGGTGCCAACAAGATCTTACAACAAGAGTACGAAGAGTTGTTAAAAGTTTTCGACGATCAGTTTTACTCAGAATTAGCGGATATGGGTATAACTTGGCACTTCAACGCACCTTCCTGGCCATCAGCCAGTGGTTTGTGTGAGGCAGCAGTAAAAAGTCTCAAATATCACCTCAAGAGGGTTATTGGAGATCAAAAACTGACGTATGAGGAGTACAGCACACTTCTTGCTCAGTTAGAGGCAACCCTAAATTCGAGGCCATTGTGCCCCCTGACTGAAGACCCAGATGACTTAAATTATTTAACCCCGTCGCATTTTCTATCAAGTGGTCCGATACTATCAATATATGAGACGGAGAGGGACCTTCGCACCAGGTGGCACCTAACACAAAAAGTCTTCCAAGACATTTGGAAGCGCTGGCAACATGAATATTTAACAAATCTAACACAAGACAGCATCAAATTAAATGACGTTGTAATCATTAATGACAACCTGCCAGCAGGCAAATGGGCTCTAGGGCGTGTCGTTGAACTTCATCCAGGCAGTGATGGCTACGTACGAGTTGTTACGCTAAAAACCAAGAGAGGTTATATGAAGAGACCAATTGTCAAACTATCAGTTCTACCGGTACATCCAGAAAAAACCCAAGACGTGGAATCTCCAGTAAAACCTGATGAAATGGTAAAAAGAAAAAGACGAGGGAACCAAAAATACAACTTTGTATCAGTAGCCGCGGCAGTACTACTCTATTTTATGACTTTTATATCAAACTCCTACGGATTGTATACAATTAATCACCTGCAAAATAACACAACATTATATTTCGACAAAATTACAAACATGCATTTAATAAGAGACGACTGGCGACTTGTTGTCTATTATGATATGACCCCGTACTGGGAAGGCGTTACTGCCTCAGTAAAGTACATGGAATACCTGGAAAGCATATGTTCAATGATAACAGGGCGCTCACCCTGCGACGGTATCATGTATCAATTAAGTCATGAGTACTCCGAGCTAAACCATTACAATAAAATGCTACTGAATTAGCAATTTACAACAAGTACACGTAAACGTCGAGGACTCATTAACGGTGTTGGTAACCTCGCCCACTCTTTATTTGGAGTACTGGACAGCGATTTTGCCGAAAAATATGAGAAGGACATTGCATTAATTAGAGAGAATCAAAAACATTTAGCAAAATTGTGGAAGAACCAAACATCAGTTGTGGAGGCAGAATTTAATCTTATCAAGAGGACAGAATCTGTCATGGAAAAACATTTTCACTCCAACAAACAAACAAAACGTCTACTTTTATTTCTGTTGTAATGATTGTCACTTCAAGTTACTGTGTGAAGATCAAGTTACCGCCATACAGCTTAGTCATTCAGGACTGATTACATTCGATCAAGGCTGTATGATTAAATCAGCAGATTTCTATTTATATTCGCATAAAGAAGACGTAAGCACTATCAAGATGAAAGCCGACATTGGTGTTCCACAGATCGCTCCAATAAATCATCTCATCAACATTTCATTACCGGAGTTACCTGCCAGTACCAACTCAGATACCAATAATACACAACAGCTGCTTGCCATCCAAGACCAACTGGATATCATGAAGCGGAGTGAGCCTTTAGCAGAAGGTGTATCGTACCACGACATACACCATTACGTCGCGATCTACTTAATGGTCGCCGCAGTCGCAGCAGCAGGCGGATTCTACGTGTGGCGCGCGAGCGCCGCTCGCCCAGGCGGGCAGGGGGCGTTCGCAGAGAAAACCAGTGCAATAGTGAAGTGCAGTGCGTGGATGTAGAATTACAACAGGAGAGCGCAGTGCAGTGTTCCTTAAATAATAATAGCATCAGTGACAACCGACATACGAGTGCACGTAGCCATAAGCAAAACCGGGGCACTTCACCAGTGTTCCAATCATTGTTTACTATATCGGACACAGTAGTATAGCTTACCTTTCTTGTTTACTTTTTAGTATGTATTATTAGTTTTAAGGAAATTTAATATCACGATGTTTTAGTTTTAGTTCATCCCATTACATTTCATCCCCATCCTCATCTTTCGGCCCGGGAGCATGTACGGGCTCGTACATTCGGCTGACACTACAAATGTAGCGTCAGCACTTTACGGCACATGGCTTATTTTCGCAGCATTGAAAGCAGTGCGTTCCGTGCAAGTATCGCGATCGGGCACGCGTACTCCTATCATATCACCCTATCATTTATCATCCGATCAATTAGCATTTTATCACTTAGCATAAACTATCAATTAAACTATCAATAAACTATATATCATAAAGTCTTCCGGTTCTATCATTTCTATCAAGCATAAAACAACGTAGTACAGGTTATCAACGTCCCAGCCCGTACAGTCCCTAACGCCCAGGTATCAGGATTTCCAACGAAAACAAAAAGAGATATAATTTCGTAAGTCATGGCAAAACATTTTCGAATGTGAATCAATTGCCATTGAAACTTTGGTGTTATAAAATTCCATCGCATTTTCATCAGTTCTCGGGCCGGAAATTCGACACAAGTTGAGTTTCGGAACATTGAGAACTTCTGTAATTGCCCACCACCCTACGCGTATAACTGAGATCGTAAGTTACTTGACATTAACGTCATTTCGAACACACGTACCGTCGACACAGCGTTCGGCAGGAGTCAATCGGAAATGTTCCACGATTTTATTATCCTTTCTTCGCGAATCGGTGCAGAGTTTTGTTGTTGTTCGTAAGAATTGTTTTGCTCAGTTGTATTATAAGCATGGGTAAAACCTGTAGCTGAAACTACTTGCTCAGTTGAATTATACTTACTTGCTTACTTCTCAGCCCATAAATGACCCACTACTGAGTCGGGCCTCCTCCAACTTCATGGAGGTTAATTAGCCTACTATGCCTCGCTGGCCAGACGGGCCTATATCAGGCTTTCGTGTCAAGTTTTCCTTCTCTTGCGGCCAGGTTTTAAGGTCTTTTGTTGGCTCTAACGACACCCTCAGGACGAAATGGGTGACACTATGTATTCTAAATCCGTCACCACACGGAAATGTTGTAATATAAGTAGTATTACAAACATGGGTAAAACCGTTAGAAACTACGAGATTACTATGAACTGGTTTACAACAAAAATGTTGATGGTAGTTCGCCAAATCAGCACGGACTGGAGTCAAAAATGACGTCAGTCTTTGAAACGCCAACATAAAGATATAAAAAACATAAAAACGCTACTAAGATGCTACACAGACTCGTGTCCGTATGGTGACGGATTAAGAATTCACCAACCCATACCATTCAGAGGGTGTCGTAAGAGGCGGCTAAAAGTTACGCTTAGCGTGTCACAGTCGGCTAACGTCACTCCAAAAACTTTATGACCTAAAATTATGATGATGATACTGCTACTGCTGATCGTTCAGCTTTTCTGTTCTGAGCCCCAAATTTGCTATATAGTTATATATAGTGTCAATTCGGGACGTATGCCATGCCACACGCTTTTGGCACAAGTAATCCTGTTTCTCTTCTCTTTCTCTTTTTTAAAAACGAAACTCCTGAATTAGGTATAATGCCTGTATCGCGGGGGCAGTTTATAAACATGAAATTCACGAACCCAAAATGACACCCAGACTCAGAGCAAGTGCCTCTGATTTACACAAAGACACTTGCCCGTCCCCGGAATCGAACCCGGAACCCCGTGATCCAAAGGTCAACCCCTAGACCTACGAGAACTTTTAAATAGAATAGTGCTAGTGATTGCACTGTGTCGGATACGCACTTTTATGGAAAATAATAAATTTAGAGCCCAGACCAAAAATCTGAACGATTAGGTTACCGCAAGTGTTAAAATCGAAAGTCAATGGAACGTTGATTGTCGTTTATGACTTTATTAAATTTGCGAGTTTGGTCGTTACAACATACATTTTAATGATGTGACTACCGGAGCGTGAACATTTCTCGGTCTGGCTAGTCATTTTAATTGGTAAAAGCATTTAAAAAGTTTAAGTGTCTAAGGTACTAAGCCTTATTATAAATACGGAACTGGCCGACAAGATATTACTAAGTGGTTGTAAAAACTTCGAAGCGTCTGCGAGCGCTCATGTAAAGACATTTTTCTTACGAAATTTCCGCTGAGATTAATTGAAACAGTTTGTCTTGGGCTTGGTAAAACATGCTGTATTTTAGTGCTGTTGGGGTTTAAATTATCCGCGTGGTTACGGATTTAGAATACACAATGTCACCATCCCGGCCTGAGGGTGTCGTAAGAGCCGACAAAATAAATAATAATAATAAATATCCTTGGACATTTCACACAACGCCATCTCGTCCCAAGCTAAGCAACTTAATGCTTGTGTTATGGTAACGAGATGGATGATAAACTACTTATATACATTTTTTTTTTGTAAATACGTACATATTATAGATAGAAAATGACACCCAGACTTCGAGCCAGTGCCTCTGGTTTAGACAAAGACACTTGCCCGACCCCGGAATCGAACCCGGGACCCGTTGATCCAAAGGCGGCCAAACCTAGCTGCAAGAGAAGGAAAACTTGATACGGAACTGGGTACCAACCCGTCTGGCCAGCATGGCAAATAGGCTAATTTCCTTCCATGAATTTGGTGGAGGCTCGGCTTAGTAGTGGGTCATTTATGGGCTGGAACGATGGACGTTGTTTATTAAAATAACGCCATATTAAAAATAACATACATAGATAAAATATATTAGGTTTCCGTAATTTTGACTGTGAGAAATACGAGACGTTTAGTTTCAAGATTTGCTCATCTACTTAAATGGTGATCGATTTGTTAGTTAGTGTCGTTAGTCTCTCTCTCTCATTAGATTTTTTAATTAAATCTGTCCGATGTACGTAGACGGTATAAGTTGTTTTAACAGTTTTTATGACGTGCCTTGTAAGGCCTTATTTTATTTCTTCACTAGCGACCCGCCCCGGCTTCGCACCGGTGCAATGATGAACATCTAAATTTATCAGTGTTTCTCTACAATATTATGCATGTATTATACATATTATAAACGTTCCTCTTGAATCACTCTATCTATTAAAAACCCGCTTCAAAATCCGTTGCGTAGTGTTAAAGATATAAGCATACATAGGGACGGACAGACGACAGCGACTTTGTTTTATACTATGTAGTGATGGTCCGTGTGGTGTTAACGGATTTAGAATATGTAGTGTCACCACCTCATTCTATCCTGAGGGTGTCGTAAGAGCCGACGAAAGAAAACTACAAGGCCGATAACTTAGCCTCATGAGAAGAAAATCTTGATACCCAACCCGTCTGGCCAGAGTGGCACGGTCCATCTAATTGGACGAGGTCCGGATCAGCAGTGAGTCATTTAAGTTCAAATTCAAAACTCATTTAATCAAGTTGGCTCATTAGAGCTATTTTGACGAGTCAAACAACAAAATAAAATTTAAAATTTACCATCTACCACTGGTTCGGAATGCAGTTCTACAGAGAAGAGCCGGCAAGAAACTCTGTAGTTGCTCTTTTTAGATCGCCATTTTTAGATACAAGACCGTGATAAGACAATTTTGTTTGTTACTTTGTGTACATGTACAATAAAGAATATTCAATCTCTATCTATCTATCTTCTAACGCCTGAGCCAACCGACCCCCAGCAACGGCACCTGTTCACAAGCATGACGCACGCGGCAGCCATCGCCCTCGTCAACCATATTGCAGGGAAGAGAACGACCCGTCGCACGACGCCACCACTGCCATGAGTCTTAAACTGAGCATGATAACTCGAGCACCAGAAAACTGAATATATAGAAAATTATACTAATAAGGCGTTAGGATGCTCTCACATACTGTATGTAAACATCACATTAAAAGAGGGGGTGAGTAGTACCTATTTAGTAGCAGTAGACCGACGATATAATATCCTCACTCGTCTTAATCTCAATTTCTTTTTTAACCCCCGACGCAAAAAGAGGGCTGTTATAAGTTTCACGTGTCTGTCTGTCTGTCGGTCTGTCTGTCTGTCTGTGGCACCGTAGCTCGCGAACGGATGAAGCGATTTCAATAAAGTTTTTTTTGTTTGAAAGGTGAGTTACGGGCGAGTGTTCTTAGACATGTTTGATGATTGATGTTTGAAAATCGGGTGAGCCGTTTAAAAGTTATGAGGGGTGAAAGTGGGGAAGAATAACCGAATGTCTGCAAATATAATCGAGTGGGGTCTCAAATGAAAGCGCATCACGTGCAATTTAACAAAATCTACATTATAATAAGTATGTACCTATAAAAAGTATAAAATAAAAAATAAATTAAAAATTTAAATAAAACCCCGACACAATAACCTTTAAAAAGTAAAAAATAAAAATAAATACTTCGCGTTGGGGGACCAGGGGTCAGGTAATAAATAAGTGGGAGTATCTCAAGTTAAATAAAATGTTTTGTAATGAGATTTGAGAATAAAAAGTCCGCAGTGTGTTTTTTAGGTATCGAAATGATGAAATAGGATAATGCCAGTGCACATCGGGCGAAGGAAAACTTGATACTAACCCTGTGCCAACCCGTCTTGCCAGCGTCGCACAGTAGGCCAATTCCCTCCATTAATTTGGATGAGGCCATCAGTGGTAGGTCATCTACACCGGCATGGGGCGTAAATGACTTCAATCTATTTTGATAAATAGTATCTAGTTTAAATAAACTTACACAGAGGCTACTGTTCCCAAGAGTAAGGCTTAGTTCAGGTGATGACGTGACGCATCCAAAGTTGCAAACTTAGTTCGAACAAACACCGCCTTGTTACTTATTGCTGACGGCTGCGGAACGTGATACGGAACTTGTCCAAACTGTGTGAGCTAAGGCGAAAATGACCCTTAAGATATAAGGGTTCTAGAAAGTTCGTCAAAACATGGCACCATGTAATCTTGTTAGTAGGAACAGCTTGATTTCTATTTGTTGTGTGAAAAGTTTGATTCTGAATGTATGACGCGGTATGACTTTTACCACGCGGGAAAAAAAATGTGTAAATAAAAAAAAATCTTCTTACCCATCCGAAATGATGCAATTTTTTTTTTGACAAGTCAAACAACAAAATACAATCGGCATATGGCAAGTGTTAAAAGTGTCTTGGCTATGAAAATTTAGTGACAAGTTGATGACAAGTTAAAGGCAAGTTAATGACAATTTCCTTGATTTTATAATTTTACTAGTGGCCCGCCCCGGCTTCGCCCGTGCAAAGCGGGGGTGGGTTATACATATAAACCTTCCTCTTGAATCACTCCATCTATTAAAAAAAACTGTATCAAAATACGTTGCGTAGTTTTAAAGATTTAAGCATACATAGGGACGGACAGACGACAGCGACTTTGTTTTATACTACGTAGTGATAGTGATGATTGGTGTCGCCTATCAATCTAATTTATATAGGCTAACTGCCAGTACTTATACCGGTGTGATTTTGTTGCAGAGAACATACGGCAATCAATCAGTGCAAATACTGGTAGTAGCCAAACTAAATTAGACTGGTGCTAACCTCAATAACATTGGATACAAGGACAAGGGAGGGCCGATCATAAATTAATAAGAAAACAAAAATCTACTCGTATTTGTTCAAGTTGGCACATCTGAGCGTCAAGCCGTGATGCGTCAATATACATTGTACATTAACAATTTGCCATTTACCACCGGCTCGGAAGGATGCTCTACAGAGAAGAGCTGGCAAGATTTTCTGTAGTGGCATTTTTAAGTCGCCGTTTTTGTATACAATGACTGATATGACAGGTTTGTGAGAGCGAAAACATAAAGAAATAACACCTAGCCAAAGAAATCAACTGAACAGTAAGGGGTTGTCCATTAATTGGAGGGGTTCGGCAAAAATCAAGAAATATCACAAGGGGGTATAGTAAAATATCACGTGTATTTATTTTTTCTACAAACGCGTGATTTCTAAACCGAAAACTAGATGTTACTAAAAATACACGTGATTTTAATGGGGGGTGGGGAGGTAGTCTTAAACCTCACCACGTATCACCAAGGGGGGGGGGGAGGGGTTCAAAAATGCTAAAAAAACATCACGTGATTAATGGAAAGCCATAGAAAGTGGGTCCGGGTCGCTAGCTAAGCAAACACATGTACATAATGTTTGGTAAACACACGGTTCAAACAAGTCCATTCTGAAAATTGAGAAGGCAATTTCACGGTATCGCGATTAAGGTTTAATTACGAAACGTATCTAATTTTTATTTCGCCTTCGCAACTTTGTGGCCTTTGGTTTATCTCGCTACACATTGGAGCAGAAAATTAGCTTCCCTTACGTATACCGGTGGCAACAAAAATCCTTTAACAACTTTCTATGTTGAAGTATGGGGATACCATATTTTATATCGCGATACGATACGTTACAGCCCCTGAATGGCCCATCACTGAGTCCGGCCTCCACCAAATTCATAGAGGGAATTTAGCCTACTGTGCCACGCTGGCAAGACGGGTTGGCACTGGGTTTGTATCAAGTTTTCCTTCTCTTGCGGCTACATTATGTGTCTATTGCGTTCCTTTAGTCGCCTCTTACGACACCTTCGGGATGGTATGGGTTGGTGACACTGCGTATTCTAAATCCGTCATCTCACGGAGATGCGATTACATGGGTTTAATTCAAACTAACCCTGTAGTGTGTGGGTTATCCCACACTCCTATGCTCCTAGAAGCTTAGTAATTTATACCATGGTGTTTCTTGGGTTCTTTGTCCTTATTACTTGTGTAATTTAGTGGATGTGGTGATTTAGAATACATAGTGCCCTATTGCATCCTGACATAGGCTGTAACTGAAATCCAACATACAGAGTTGATATGACAGTGGGGCATTAAATTACACTACGTATACTATATGTTATTAGTATGAAATCGAAACGGTACAAAAAAAAATACACGTGATTTTTCATGGGGGGTGGAGGGGTAGTCTTAAACCTCACCAGGTATCACCAAGGGGGAGGGAGGGGTTAAAAAATGTTAAAAAAACATCACGTGATTAATGGACAGCCCCTAAGGTTAATAAACATAAGCTTGATACGAAACCCTGTGCGAACCCGTCTGGCAAGCGCAATACGCTACTCAACCCATACATGACCTAAGTTGGGCTTCTTCCAGTTACAAGGAGGGTAATTATCCTACTGTGCCAAGCTGGCCAGATGGGTTGGCACAGAGTTACGTATTAAGATTTCCTTCTCTTACGGCTATGATGTCGGCCTTGTCATTTCCCTTTGTCGGCTCGTACGACACCCTCAGGAGAGAATGGGGTGGTGACACTATTTATAAATCCGTCACCACACGGAAAATACTACCCGATCTAATTGCGTCAACCTGTATATGTTGGGTTTCAGTTACAGCCTATGTACAGACTGAGTTCAACAGAATGTGTATGTCAGTGGAAAATTGGCAATGATCGAATATCTCAGCTCTGCCGATAATCTGTCAGGCGCGGAATGATGAGCAAGAAATATTGAATAATAGCGGCCTAATATTTTGCGTATTTTCGCTCGCGAATTCAAACGATACAGCTTTACCGTGTGGCCACAGCCAACAGCGGTGCGAATTGCGGAGCGTCTTGCGGCGCGGTAAGCGGTGAGCGGCGAAAACAAATGGTAAACAAATGGTAGCTGTGACATACTTCGAAGATTGTCATCTATGAAGTATGCCACAGCTACCGGCGACGCGATCGGCGGCGCGTCTCGCGGAGCGACTAGCGGCGCGGTGCACACGGCGGCGACGAGCTGCGCGATGTGCGAGTGAAACAAATGTACTAGCAAATATCGAGGTGGCCACAGCCCAGAGCGTTGCGCGCGGCGGCTTCGGTGGACGTATTGAGGCATCGCGCGACCGAAACAAATTATTTTGTTTTTATCGCGCGTTGAGCTAATTATTAATGGTTATGGAATAGTTCTTTAGTGAAATATTAGTACTAGACTTTAGTTTTCAAGTCTTCGTGTATGTGACCGAGTATATAATCAAAAGTATATATGCTTGCCCGCGTATATTAAAAAAATATCGGGATAGTTCTTAAACTCATAATAAATTCTCTCCTTTTCTGGTTAACTGGTTTTTGACTGAATGATATCTTCAGCTAAGAACGTACTTGTTTCAAGGCAATATCGAGCCACTTTTGATATTTTAATAGTTTATCCGTTCTCTAAATACGTGCCTGGCGCCGCCACCGCTGTCAAAACTAGACTAGTTGTGACATACCACCGCAAATCGCGCCGTCCGCCGCGCCGCTCAACGCACCGCGCAACGCAACGCCTGTAGCTGTGGCCAGGCCCTTACGCGTTTTCTCGTAGAAAAATAGGGAGCTAATATGAAAGGTTTTGTAAAGACATAATTTAGCTTTTTTGTCCAGTCGACCTAGCTAGGTGACGCAGAGAAAGAGACAACAAATAAACTAATAGCCGGGCAGTGGGCGCAATGGCGCAATTCATATTAATTTAAATTAAAGAAAGAAAGAAATCATTTGTTTTTTCCACAGACACCCAATCGCAACCACATACTTTAATAATAAAGGGTGTACTGTCAATTAAGGACGAAGTTATCATGACGAACACCTGCCGACATCTGTCGAGCCTGCCATTGTCCGGGAGAGTCCATTTGGAATATCGTCTCTGGCTGTTCGCAGCTAGCTAACGGTGAATATTTGTACAGACACAACCATGTGGCCAAGATAGTCCATCAACAACTTGCCCTTAAAGCCTTGTGTATACTGAAGTGCCCTACGACCAGTATCAGCCTGCGCCAGTTCCCGACAGTGGTCACATCACGCTCTACTGGGATCGATCGATTATTAATGACAGGACTATTCCATCTAATAAGTCTGATATAGTGGTAATTGATCGATTGGCAAGTCGGACAATGCTTGACGTCACTATCCCGCATGACGAGAACCTCGATAAAGCCGAAAAAGAGAAACTTACCAAGCATGTTTATTCAAGAAAACTTGTGCTGATAGTCAATTCAATAAACGGTCTTATCGCGAAGAGATTCGTCCAAACTCTCGCTGAGTTGCTGGACAAGGGTGTTACAATAAGCTGTCATCCTGGATTCGGCAAGGATTGTGAGGAGGTTCTTCTCTATGCAACACTGAACCGTCGGTAGCTTACTTCATGGGCCTCCATTTTGAGCATGGGTTTCCTATCATTTTATGTTAATTTTTAAATAACTATTTTATGTATTTTTAAACAGTATATGCATGTGTAAATATATGGTAGTGTGTACACTGTTTTTTTATTTAATGTATTTTTAAGCATATTTTTTTTAGAAAATATGTATAAAAATTCTGCACTCATTTGATAAACTATAAGTATGGACAATTTCATAGACCTCCGCCCGAGCAATTTTCGTATGAACAATACGATATAATATTACGAATCTATAAATCCCGAAAATTAATATTTAAAACCTTCCGCACTCGCTCTTTACGAGTCAATAACGCTATATTGGTTGCTACTTATAAAGTCCGTACTGCGTGAGGAGCAATGAAGTGGAATATTTTTGGAAGATCAAACAGTTTTAGGTTGAGTTGAACATAGATAGATATTCGACGTGAAAGATAAGATACGAGGATAAAGAGTCTATTAGCCTGTGGCCGCCAGATATTAGTTATTTCACAAAAGCTGAGAGTTTCTAGCTGACCCTCTGATATATGTATATATCGCTATTAAAAATAGGCGTTGATAGTAGAAGGGTGAATTGCACCCTTAACATTTAGGAAAATGAAAAAAAGATGTTTTCCGATTCGCAGACCTAATTGCACACAAAATTTCACGAAAATCGGTCCAGCCATTTCTGAGGAGTTTAATTACATACACCGTGACATGAGAATTTTATTTATTAGAAGATAAAGATTCGTTTTTTTTTAATAATTCGTCTTGTTTTTTCCCGACAGACACGTGTTGAGTGATGGGCGATTAGTAATGGGCGCCCGTCGCTCCCTGATAGATGCAGGCAGTGGAGGTGCTGGGGCATTGCTAAGATGCAAAGCCTCCAATCGACTAGGCACAGTGTTGTCCAGGCCAGTTATGTTACAGCCAGGTATGTACTTCTATAAGATATCTATCTATATAAATAAAAATGAATTGCTGTCCGTTAGTCTCGCGGGAACTAGAGAACGGCTGGACCAATTTGGCTAATTTTGGTCTATAAATATTCATGGAGTCCAGGGAAGGTTTAAAAGGTGAGAAAATATTTTTATACGCATTATTTTTTGTTCCAGTTAAGGTTTGCACATATTTTAATAAAGTTGAAACATTCTGTAATTATCAATCATGTTTTATATTTATGGATTCTGAGGCGGTACGGAGTTTGCCGGGTCAGCTAGTAAGAAATATAGGAAAGTTCTAAAACTAGGCACCGGCTCTCACACGACAAGACACCGGTCTTTTGTCAGCTTTTACGGCACCCTCAAGAAGTAATGGGTTTGTGACACTGCGTATTCTAATATCCTTAGTATAATAGAGGAGATTTTTGGAGTTTTCATTTGGTTATTCAATGTATCATTCATAATCCTGTGATGAATGCCTTCATCACAGGATTATGTCTGTCTGGGCACAATGGCACTAAATCCTGTTATTGTCAATGTTAAACTTACTGACAATGGCTACAAATGAATGTATTAGGTATACCTAAACTGAGCAGAGACTGTCTGTTTATTTATTTATTTTATTATGGATCTCCAACAAAAGATATACACAATACATGATTCATTGTTATATGGCAACATCAGGTATTAAATAGTGTACTAGTATTAAATAGTGTAGTCCTTCACTTATAGGAGACCACAGCATGCACAATAATTTTAAATTTTAAAACTAAGCCAAAAGTTATATAATTAATAATAAGTAAAATTTGGAAAATAAAAGAATTAGGAAAATATAAGATTTAGATATAGGTACTTAAATTAAATTACGTTAAATCTGATAAACACTTTTTATATTTGGACAGAGACTCACAGATGTCCAAGTTCGTAGTTTTTGCTAACATATTATATTGCCTACAAAGTCTTGGTACAGCGGCGTAATAACCGAGGTTTGTTTTGGAGCCAGGAATGTAAAAAAATTGTATTTGTTATGCCTCATCCAAGTCGGAATTTTAATCTCTAAAGAGCTTAAAAGTTCACTGCAATCTATCGTTCCATTTAATATTTTGTGAAGGGTGATGCCGTCCAGTTTTCTCCTACGACTGGCTAGTGTATCCATGTGATAGTGTGTCAGCCTTTCAGTGTAGCTAGTGAGTTGCTTCGCTAAGTGATTTCCGTAGCACAGATGGTAAAGGAATCGCTTTTGGACACTCTCTAATCGCTTGGAGTAAACCTCGTAATGCGGATTTGATACCACGGAACTATATTCTAGATATCACTACAGACGCGATACTAAGCCTACACCAGATAGTTTGAGCAATGTGCAAAAGTCTAGTTTGGAGTCGCACTGAAAATTATTGGATATGGTGACATGAGTGAACTTTTCCTCACTACTGCACTTTGTGTTCAAGTTCTTAAGCGTAGACAGTATACCTCTAAAAGGAAACTTAGTTTAAAAATTAGTCCTGAAGGACGTGTCGTAAGAGCAGACAAAAGGAAAGACAAGGCTGATAACCTAACCGGAAGAGAAGGAAAACTTCAAACGAAAACCCGTCTGGCCATCGTGGCACATTAGGCTAATTACCCCCTCTCCCTGTGATGGGAGGAGCTCCGATTCAGCAGCGGATCACGTATGGGTTGAGTAGTTACTTAATTAATTAGACTCTGTTTAAATATTATCGGTCTAAGGTGGGTTGGCAAGTAGCAATATCACTACATAGTATAAAACAAAGTCGCTGTCGTCTGTCCGTCCCTATGTATGCTTAAATCTTTAAAACTACGCAACGGATTTTGAAGTGTTTTTTTTAATAGATAGAGTGATTCAAGAGGATGGTTTTTATGTATGACACACCCATAATATAGTAGAGAAACACTGATAAATTTAGAGGTTAATCATTGCACCCGTGCGAAGCCGGGGCGGGTCGCTAGTAAAAAATAAAGTAATCTTTTATGTAAAAAAAATTGAACGTTGAATAGTTTTTATTGGGTTCTAAGAAACCAGACATTACACGTTAAATTAACAAAGTTACGGCCTTATTACTTCCAGGCGAACTTTATCTTCCATGTCAAAATCACTCAATATGTTTAATATTGTATCATGCCATCAAGTCTTTATGTGTGTATGTGAATGTTTTAATGTACTCATTTTTGTTGTATTGTCTTGTCTCTAATGTTTACCCATCAAACTAATTATACATTTTTAAATTCATGAAACATGAATAAATACATTTAATAAAACACAAACGCATTTTAACGCGGGTCATTTTAAAAGTAAGTAGAGAGCTATAAGTAGAACCAGCTCAAGCCGCGGCCAAAGCTATCTTTGATGAGGAAAATAAATGTTCAAGAACACGAAATTAAATAAATCAATTTAATAAAACAAACGCATTTGCACCGCGGGCCATTTTCAAAATATACAACAAAGCAACTAATAAATAATACCAGAAAAGCTTTGTTCGAGTTAAAATATTAATCATCCGCACCCTTGGAACACAGAATTTGTAATGAATAAATAATCTCCAGGATTAAATAATGTATCGATCGCGTCCCCGCTCAGAAATTATACCCGACCGTAATGGGAATTACAAAAATTGTAAACAACAGACTGGTAATAAACAGACGTGAGGGAGAGAAAAACAAATTACAACTTCGACTCCAGTTGGACCAATTAACTTTCCGTTACAGCTACGGAAATATGAAATAAAATGAAAAACAGCTGCCGTCGGCCGCCCAGCTTTTTACATGGGCAAACTTTTAATTAAGGGATTAAAAATGACATTACAGTGAGTCCGCAACAACGTAACTTCTCTTTTGTTGAGAATATCCGCAAGGTAAACTCTAACAAACGAAATTACGATCACGTAAATAGATAAGGACCGAATAGAGGGTTTCTGTCTATTAAGCCTTGTTAAATCGCCGCGTGCCCTAGAGGACAATGTTACCTTGAAACCAACAAAGACATCAATTTTAGGAAACGAAAACTAAATGGTGAGATGTTTGTTACTTTTCAAGATTACGCCATTGGGGATTGAAAGTACGCGCAGTTCTACATAGGTTCAAATTATGTTAATATTTGTACCTATGTAGAATATTGGTTACGTTAATTGTTTTTAAATTGTTTTTTTTATATACATGGACATTATTATAGATTGCGTGCCACCCAAAACCTAGCCGCAAGAGAAGGAAAACTTAATACAAAACCCTGTGACAATTCCCATCCATGTAACTGGAGGAGGCCAGGCTCAAGTAGTAGTAATCAGTTGGTAAACAAAATAAAAAAATAAAAACATGATCTATACCCAAGTAATTAACCCCCCTTAAAGTTGGCCTTGACAATTTCTTTTGTCGGCTCTTCCGACACCTTGAAGCTAGAATGGGGTAGACATAATTCTAAAAACATACTCGTGAGTTAATAACGTGGGTTAAAAACACAACGTATATTATGGTTTGTTCCCGTCTGCCAATACTTTAAGTCATTCATCTCGCACTGTTAAAGACAATATTGAAAGATGAGACGCTCGAATGGTTCTGTAATAAACAGTACTGTTATTTCCTCATCATATTTGAGGAGCATTAATCAATTGGGTCTGTCAGCCAAGATAATTCTTTGGGTCGTTAGCTACAAACTTTATTCCGTAACTTTGTTGTATCAAGGCTCATTACATACGGATTGCTCTAAGTTGCCTACTTAACAAAGTAGTCCATACTCGAGTGTGATTAACAAAAGTTTCTATGATGAGCTAACATCCTGTGTTATGAAACTCTTATTGAATAAACAGGATATAAATTTCACACCGCTTAGATGGAAATAAGATCCTTACATTTTGGTTCTTAAATGAGCCAGGACAGTGGACTTGGGACACCCCTTTTCACCTTACAATAGAGGCTATAGAGGCAATCGAAAAAAACGTCCGTTCAGTTTGAAGCAGTAGACTGTAAAGAAATATCGACAATAGGAACAATGACAAAATTTAAATTTAAAACGAACACCAATATCAAAATATGTACTCTTTTATTATCAGCCAGTACCCAACATCCTGAGATATAGCACAAACAGCGCTTTGTTACGTAAAACCAAGGGTCCAGTTCATCTCCCCTTTTCAAGTTTCCCGCGTGGCATAATATAAAAAAAAAAAAAAAAAAACATGTTTTCCTTCTCTTGCGGCTAGCTTATCGAGCATAACATTTCCTTCTGACGGCTCTTTAGTTAGGGTTTCAAACAGACGCAGCCGTGAACTGTAAGTAGTGTAAGAAAATTCATGACAAAATATCCAAAATGACAGAAAGGAAAGGATTTGCCCGTGTAGTGGCGGATTTAGAATAGATTATGTCACCACCCCATTCCAACCTAAGAGATTCGAAAAAAGGACATGACAAGGCCGATAACCTAACCACAAGAGAAGAAAAACTTGATGCGAAACCCTGTGTCAAGCCTGGCCTGCGTGGCACAGTAGGCTAATTACTCCCCCCCCATCTAATTGGAGGAGACAAGACTTAGCAGCGGGTCATTATGGGCTGAATAGTACCTATTAGTCGTAGCATCATATGGTTGGAACGTTACGGAAGTATATGTTATGATGTCTTAGGTTTTCATGGCGTGACAGAGTCGGCTAAGGCCAGACTTAGTAGTCCCTTTAGGGTCCCGTGGAGATACAGTCAAGGATGCAAGCGCGGGACGGTACAGCCAGGGGACGTTTAGTGGGTATGCCTCCGTCTCCTCACAAAAGCGGAGGGGACTCCCACACACCCCCTGTTGGCCATCCCCAGGCTAGCGGGGATAGTCCATAAAGGTTTTAGCCGGGTCAAAAAAAGGCATAGTACTGGGTTATTTAGGGGTGAAATCATGATGACGAAGAAGATAATGATGAAATCTCATTATACGGTTATGTTCTATAATGAACCCTTATAAACTCTGCATTGGAAGTTTAAGAGAGGTCACGAGAACTCCTCAGAGTTTCCAACTAACATTCAAGTTACAGATTTTGCTTACCATATTTTAATATTTCCCTCAACAACGGGAACTGGTACAAAGGGAAAATTGAAAAGCAACAAATGGAGCCAGTGGAAGCTTATTCTCATTCAAATGAGTTCCCAAGAAAGTATTCGACACTTTGATGTGGCGATATTTATTTATGTTGCTATTTGTATTCGCTGCTTGTTGAAACATTATTATTGGTGTTTATCGATTGAATTTAGAACATGTTATTTTAAGCATTTTGTGGGTGTCTACTTAATTTCTCGTTGATATAACTAGTATTTCACATTAGTTGAAGACAAAAGTCTTCAACCAATGTGTGTTCCCAGTGATGACTTATGGAACAGAGACGTGGTCGCTCACTATGGGCTCCATCAGAAGGCTCAAAGTCACCCAAAGGGCAATGGAGAGGGCTATGCTCGAAGTTTCCCTGCGAGATCGAATCAGAAATGAGGAGATACGCAGGAAAACCAGGGTCAAACTTTTTTGTTGTTGATTGCCAAACTTAAGTGGCAGTGGGCAGGGCACATAGCTCGCAGGACCGACGCCCGATGGGGCAGAAAAGTCCTCGAGTGGCGACCGTGTTCCGGAAGGCGCAGTGCTGGTAGGCCTCCCACACGGTGGACCGACGACCTGGTTAAGGTCGCCGGAAAGCAGTGGATGCGGGTGGCCCAGGACCGGCCTTTGTGGAGATCCTTGGGGGAGGCCTATGTCCAGCAGTGGACGTCTTTTGGCTGAAATGATGATAACTAGTGTTTAGCCCATATCTGACCCCCTGCCGAGTCGAGCCTCCTCCAGGTAGATGGAGGGTAATTAGCCTGTGTGCCCTGCACTGGGTTGGCACAGGGTTTCGTATCACTCAGGCTTCTACTAAGGGTCAGAACAGCAGGCTCGGGACCGCCTGACTCTCATGACACCTGACCCACGAGGGGAAGTGGTGCCGTAAGGCCTGGCGCCATAAACTATATTAAAGACCACGAGAGTAGAGTTCTGTCCTCCCCTCGCCCAGCTACCACTTAACTTGATGACGTTTAGGAAGGTTCCCGCAGGTGGTTTGGATCGAGACCGGAACAACAGTGGTAGGTTTTAGTGGATAACCAGGGCTTACTTCACCATCTTCTCGCGCCCGTGAACTCCCACATGCCCCAGCCCCGTCACCCAGCTGGGGACATAAAAATGGTTTCCCCCACTATTAAAAAAAGGGTTTCGTATCACATTTTCCTTCTCTTGCGGATAGGTTATCGGCTTTGTCATTTCCTTTTGTCAGCTCTTACGACGCTCTCAGGTTGGAATGGTGAAATTGGCTCAATATAATGTAATATCGTTATAATATTGAAATATAGGACAAACTTTATTTGCAAGGTAAAAGCTTGCACATTTAAATATACATCTTTTGTTGCAAACCGTCTCTGTCGTTGTTAAGTGAATTCCCTCGAAGTTATATTCATCATCATGTAATTACTTTGAATTTAATAAAATCTGACATCAAACGGCATCAAATTTGCTATAAAAAACAGGTTACAGGTAATTTAAGGTAGCACAAGGTTATTTTCAAGGAAAACAATTTTGCGTAACTTTGATGTTTTTTATGATCTAATATTGCCCACGAATAAAATTAACCTCCATTGTGATTCAGAAGTTCGTTATATTTAAACAAAGTGGCTCAAAACCGATGAAGTTGGCCCACGATGGTTTCACAAACAAAGCAATGTCAGACGCAATTATTTTTTAAATTAGTATCCGTCTTTTTGTTGTTTTTTTTATATTGTTTTTAGGAAGCTATAAAAGGAGACTTGAGTTACGCTTTATTAAAAATTTTAAGAACGTTGCGAAAAAACTCTCTTCTTTTGTTAATGAATATTCGGCTTTATTTCTTGGGTCGCCTGATTATTTGGCTCTGAAATTATTTCTGTCTGAGGAAAAAAACATAACACGAAATCTATGAGAAATCGCAGAATATACGTGGGGGTGATTCGGGAACCCCAAAGGGTGCTCATCTCTGGACTTCCGCTGACACTATTTTTTGGGACAACCTGTATATATTAGCTTTTGCGCGCGGCTTCGCCCGCGTGGGCTTCGAACCCGTGCATATTTTTTATGAACATAAAATCGGTTATTGTGACTAAACTATGATAGTTAGATATGTGCTCTCGCGGACTTTTTTGTAGATCTTTATAAGACCTACAAATCCGTAGTACATCATTTTGTTCTATTGTCAATAGTTTTTGCAGCGCACGCATAAATAGGTTTTCGATTTTACACCTTGGTTTACAAAATCGCAATTTTCATACGGATCCCTAATTCTTTTGAAAATAAAATATAGCCTATAACTTTCCTCGATAAATGGACTATCTAATACTGAAAGATTTTTTGAAATCGGACCAGTAGTTCCTGGGATTAGCGCGTTCAAACAAACAAACAAACAAACAAACAAACTCTGCAGCTTTATATATATAGCCTATAACTTTCCTCGATAAATGGACTATCTAATACTGAAAGATTTTTTGAAATCGGACCAGTAGTTCCTGGGATTAGCGCGTTCAAACAAACAAACAAACAAATAAACAAACAAACAAACTTTGCAGCTTTATATATTAGTATAGATTATTAGATAAGATATTAGTTATTTAGTGGGGTTGACAAGTTCTAGAGTGGAGATCGCGAATTGGCAAACGTAGTGTAGGACGCCGCTCTGCTAGATGGGGCAACGATCTTTGAGGTTGCTGGCAGCAGCTGGATGCCCAAGCTGAAGACATAGCTATGGCGCTCTTTAGGGGAGGCCTACGTCCAGCAGTGATCAAGAGTGATCTGAGTGAGCTGATGATGATAAGGATATTAGTTAGCGCGATCAAATAAACAAACGTTTTCATTGTATACAGGGTGTAACAAAAAACCTATAAGCCATTCGAGGTAAGGATAAAGAGTACAGAAATTTGCAGTTTTGTGTATGAACATTTTCTTTCTATTTCAAAGTATGATGATGATGAGCCATCTATCTATAATGA
Source organism: Clostera curtula (assembly GCA_905475355.2). NCBI lineage: Eukaryota > Metazoa > Arthropoda > Insecta > Lepidoptera > Notodontidae > Clostera > Clostera curtula. Next base: position 12,504,851 of record FR997806.1, on the reverse strand, counting down.
GTATTATCCTACGAGCTGCGCAATCCATAATGCTTCTTGGGTTTCTACGTTCTTTTTCTCTACATATGGCACTTTCGTCACCACGCACGGCTAATAATATCGGTAGTATTGACCATTTAGTTACAGGATCTTTCACCCTGTATAATAGTAATGTATAGAAAGTAATTTATATTTATTATAATTTTGTCTCAACAGTGGAAGATAACGTACTATCTCACGCTGCCCGACAGCTAACTCCTGCGAAGGTAGCTGGCACTGTTGTTCTGCGTTGTGAGATGTCCCCCCAAATCGGAATTGTTGATGTTACTTGGTTGCAAGATGGACTGCCACTGGCATCGGGCTACATGAGCAGCGGTATGTGGACATTTTTTTTTAATAGATATGTTAATGTCACCAATTCCGTTCTGACATGACACCAAATATGGAGGGTAAAGTTCAAAATGAAAGTATTTATGAACCTTGTATATAACCTCTATGTAACTTCACATATGAACCATATAGTGATTTGTTGCCTTGGTCAGGAAAGTGTTTATGTGTAACCAAAAGTACTTGCTCAAGGCCTGGGTGTTTTGTCAATTATACATAATATGTGTGTAATGTGTATAGATAACGCGTGAGCTCCTAGGAATTTTAAGAAATTACAAAATAACAACCTAGATCGATCACACTATTTTACTATAGATGCGGCCTTGTTTCTAAAATTAATTTCCTCTAGGCAACCATTTATGTAATTATGAAGTAATTTTATAAGGGACTTTAAATAAATTGTATGACTACATTTAATTATAATGAACTTCATGAAAGACAAATCAATGTAATGCAAAAAAGCTAATTATATGCTTTTAACCACGTGAAAAATCCAAAAAATGATTAATTTTATATTGGATCATGTTTTATAACTGAAAAGTTGTTTCTTAAAACGCAAATGTCGAATTTGAGGTTCTTACAAACATAGGGCGATATAACCTATTACTGGAAGGGTGCGGTGTTTTGAGCGACGGTTACCCGCCTGCTTCTTCGGAGCTCGCGCAGGACGTAAAGACCCACGTTAAAGGTTATACCTAATACCCGTGGTGACACAGTTGCGTGTAGACACAGTCGGGACCCATGACAGGCGGTGCGGATTTTTCCACACACCCCTTCCACAGGTCAGTGTGAATAGTTAAAGGATTTTACCCTCTGAAAAAAAACATCAGAATTAGGCGCGAAATCAGACCTTAGACTTTTGGATAAGGTGGTCATTGTATTATTAAAAACACTTGTCTCCATGTAGTTAGAGGAAGCCTGACACAACAGTACGTAGTTAATGTTCGGATATTGTGAAGATGATGATAAATCATTAATTTAATCTATACATCATTTGCCGTAGGTACCTTACAATGACATTCATATTTGATTTCAAAGTACATTTATTTCAGATTCTCGGTGGATATCTGGGGCCGGAGGTATAATTCTTGGCCTAGATCTCACACAAGCAGATATACAAGCTGAATATTCATGTGTAGCGCTTGATGGCCCAAGTCCACCATTGAAACTTACAACTGACGGTCGGTTTATGATATTATACTTACAGACTATTCAAACTCAAACTCAAAAGGAACTTTATTTACGAAGGTTTTATCACAAGACTCTTAAAAATCGTCATATTTATAATTACCACTATCATCTTACGGCCCTTGTCCCACACTTGGTAGTTTACTTCCATATAAATATTATACTTCCGTAATTAGTTGAAAAACCATAAAAATCGTTGGTCAAATTGAGAATAGAACTGTATATAGAGAACTATAATTTAAATTAATTATGGTCTAATAAATTCATATGAATGCTTTCAAATATACAATTATTAAAAAACGTAACACAATCGAAAGTCAACACAGTTACGCAATGTCAGCACGAATGTTATGTTTCTTTCAATTTGTTTATTATAAAGAGTGAATATAAAAATAATATTATCCTCCAAAATAAAAGTAATTTAATTTCTGTAGATAGCAGTTGGTTGGAAAACAACGAGTTAAGCTCAATAGAAGCTCGATCGGGTGACAATGTTATTCTACCGTGTATTATACGCCATACCAGTGGGCATGCCATTAGGTGAGTTTTGTTTTGACGATAACTTTAAAATATATGTCACCAAATCTTCCTAACCAGAGGGTATATAGTACGAAACGAATACATTAACTAAATAGGTAGCTGATTTAGCCTAGGGAAGGAACATTCTTGGTATTTGCTATCGACATGACCAGCCATAAATATGCCATTACTAGCAATTTGCATTAACCTCCAAATTCAAAAGTTCTTGCCAAGTGCGGTGTCTTGAACTAAATCTATAGTAATAGTAAGTTACTAACATCGATAATCACATTGATTATCGATTTTCACTATTCAATTAGCCTTTTTCTACGTTCGGACTGGGGTCAGTGGTTATGCCCCTAATCTAATCGTCTACCCACTGAAACCCCAGGCTCTAGCGTTCCTTCCCGTGTAACTGCGTGGCTGCGATCAGTCAATTACGCTTTCGTCGTTGACGGGTCCCACCACCGCCAGCTTCCAAAAGTTGGAGCCTTGGCTAATCTCATAAGTCGTTAATAAACCTTTACGAAATTAGATGAAGCCGGTTGGCCAGTTACGTTTGGTAATGATCTTTAAGGTGTAACAAACGTTGTTATATTTGTAAAGTATAAAATTAGTTATACATTTTTATTGATAGTTGGCAGAGACAAGATGGCAGCGGCACATGGATGACAATATCAGGCGAAGGCACTGTTCAAGGTGGCGCTCTAGTCATCGCTAATGCTAGATCACATCAGGCTGGCAGATACTCATGTCTAAGTAATCCAGAATCTTCATCGAGGGTCTTGATAAAATTGGTAGTTTACGAACCGCTAACTGTCACTGTGACACCGAATCCATTAGTAAGTTTTTGTATCATATAATATCTGGGTTTTAATGCTAATCATAAATTAGAAGCAAATATTAGAAACGTTGTAAAAGTATGAAATAAGATTGTAATCCTTGAGATAAAGGTACCTAAACCTAAATGAAAGTGTTTTGATCCGTTATTTCTAATTGTGATATTCTAGATGATAGGTACAGGGAGTTCTAGCCATTTTAACTGCACGGTCCACGGTGGACGAGGAGGAGGGGTCACGATAAGTTGGCAACATGAAGGGAGACCACTCCATGCTCCACAATCCAGACTTACCGTTGGGCCTGTTCGTAATCACCATTCCGGTCTATACCAATGCACTGCGCACGACCATTCTGATTCAGCAGTTTCTGGTGCAGAACTCATTGTTGCTGGTAATAAATGAATATTTTATAATTCTGACTAATAAATTGATGTATACGTCAAACCGTTATCCCAGTTACTCTGTTCCAGACAGGCCGCCAAGGTTGGTGTCAACTTTTAGTGAAGTGGTTAGTCGGGTAGGACAGAGCATAGCTCTAAGGTGTGCAGCCTCGGGGGTTCCATCACCAAGGATAATTTGGACATTAGATGATAGACCACTGCCTTCAGCACCAGACAAGTAATTAATTTCTCTTCTTAGGTTCGTCAGTGGGATTTGAAAGTATTCTTTGGTTGTAAATATACCACTGAAATTTTGTAGATATGTTGTGAACACAAGAGCAGAATCATTACCTGGTAACGAAGAGGGGGCTATTGTATCTATATTGAGTATAACAATTAGAACAGCCGAAGAAGGTGGAAGATACGGATGTAATGCCACAAATTCTCGTGGATCGCATGCACATCAAGCAAGATTAAACGTATATGGTAATACTTTCTTCGTTTAAGCTACATTATACCGGTTAAAAATATTTTTCAGTTATTTATACAAGATATTGATATTACAGGTCCCCCAAACATTAGATATTTACCAGTATTACATGTAAAAGCTGATACAGATGTGACAATAACTTGTCCTTATTCAGGATATCCAATAAAGTAAGAAGATTCTGAATGATAAATATTTTTATAACCATTTATCGTAGTAACAATATATTATTTGCTTAAGGGAGGTCGTGTGGCGTCAAGAGGATGGTTCCCTGATAGAAAGTGGATTAGAATCAGTAAATGTACGTGGTATTTTGAGGTTAAGTTCAGTTAGAAGCACTGCTTCTGGAAGCTATACATGCGAAGTTAGAGCAGAAAGTGGTGAATTGGCACGAAGAACTGTACGTCTTGATGTTCATAGTAAGTAATTATTATGTGTCTAAGTTATTAATTGACATTCGAGACGAGGAGAAATAACTTGGTCATTTTTACAGAACCGCCGAAGATTGCACCTTTTCAGTTTCCAGAGGAACTTGAGGTGGGAGGTAGTACTCAAGCAACGTGTAGTCTCATATCCGGTGATAAGCCTATACAATTTACTTGGCATAAAGACAATTTGCCAATTCCGGCAGTGCTGAAGGTAACCTATTTATCGTGAGGTAAATTTCCAAATAGAAACGAAATTAATATATTTTTTTTTTGTTTCAAATAGGTTGAACAAAAGAATATGGACTTTTTCACAATACTGATTATACAAGATCTTACGTCATCGCATACTGGAGAATACACTTGCAGGGCTACTAATGACTTTGGGACTGTTAGCCACAGTGCATCCTTGATCGTCAAAGGTATTGTCCTTGAAGTATCCTGAAGTCCTTGAAGTATCTTATGAGTGCTCACAATGGCGTCAACTATAATTTATGATAATGAAGTGAGTTCCCTAATTCAACGGATTAACATAAAAAACAGCTTTTCTACACAGAATCGCCGACGTGGGTGTGGCGAGCACAGAACACTTCAGTCTCTGCTGGTGCTGCTTTGCTGCTTCCATGTTCAGCTAAAGGGCAGCCCACGCCCAGGATATCATGGGAATATTCTGTTGGTAATGTGTAATTAGAATTCTTCCTTATTTCATAAAATACTATCTGTTCTAAATTAACAAGGCTTCAAATAATTAAATGAAACTGACAGATATCGCTGTTTAAAGATAAAAAATCATTTACTTGATAAACTGTAAGATTGAATTCTGTCGATACAGATGGAAACAACTGGCGTCACATATTATGGGGACAAACAGAAGCAACGGACGCGAGTGGTGGATCTGTGTTATCTGACGGGACAATTTGGTTGAAAGCAACTAATCCTGAGCATGAAGGGTGGTATCGATGTACAGCCAGAGTTCTACATTCATTTCTCCACCATTCTTTTTATCTTGATGTCAGAGGTGAGTGTTATTCTTTTCGTTTAGTCTATATTAATGATTAGTTTTGATTTGTTTTGCATCTTTCACAAATTTCGTCCTTTAACATTTTTTAAATCTGTAATTTCATTACTCAGAAATCCCTGAATCTAATTCCTACGTTTGAATGTACCTATTTTTTGCATAAAAAATATAAACCATGCAATTTTATTTAGAAGTTACTCAAGGTCGATCTAAATTACATTCTTCCATTCAATAATAAAGCCGAAAATGCTTCAATGAGAATAAGATCATGCTTCGATTAGTTATCATTGCTACCAGAGGAGTTATGGAATTGCAATATGTTGTAGGATTGTAGAAACTATTTAAAGTAAGGTGATGAAATGCTATTTTTTGTTTGTTTAGAGCCTCCAAGATTAAGCAGAAATGGCAGTGGTGAAACGAGATGGGTTGTACGGGGTTCTACTGCTCACTTAGCTTGTACTGTGAGGGGAGAACCTGAGATACATGTGCACTGGACCCATGATTCCAGGCCTCTATCTTTGCAGTAAGTAGTAGTGAATTACCAAATTTGTGATTTGTATGGATAGTATGGTGTATAGTTTTGAATCTGAGAAAGCGGTTGATGGTATTTACATTTTTTCCGGAATATTTTATTTTACTACAATATCCTGAACTACCGATGTGCACGGTACAAGCATAAAGTGGGTGGCAGCAAATACAACACTATACGAAAACGTTGAAAATGGATAAAATAAACTGTCACCACAAACTCAAACTAAAAAGGAACTTTATTTATCACAACGTAGGTTTCATCACAAAACTCTTATAAATCGTCATATTTACAAACACCATTATCATCTTACGGCCCCTGTCCCACACTAGGTGGTAGTCTCCACACACACCCATCAGTCGTCATACCTACATTCACACCTTTCACACACAACTCCTCATTCCTGCAATCCCTCCATCTCCCCTGATCGCTCACAATCCCTATGTTCACTCACATTCATGCCGAAACTACCACCGGTTCGGAAGGCTGCTCTACAGAGAAGAGCCGACAAGAAACTCTGTAGCTGCTTTTTTAAAATTATTGTTCTTGATTACAAAAAGCACTAAACAGCATAGTGAGAGCAAGTTCGCAAGATGAGAGAAACACGCTACACGTTTACGCAATGAATGACGGATAGATCTTGACGATCCGCGATTAAAGGTCTCCATTGCGTCATTGCTCACACACGAGACCTAAATTAAATTCTGTCACACCCTGCAGACTAATGTTATTATCTCTCTTGTTGACTGGTTTTCATGTGTAGTCCGTGTGGTGACGGATTTAGAATACACAGTGTCACCACCTCATTCCATCCTGAGGGTGTCGTAAGAGCCGACAAAAGAAAATGAGAAGTCCGAAAACCTCGCCGAAGAGAAGAAAATCATGATACGAAACCCTGTGCTAACACGACTGGCCAGCGTGGCACAATAGGCTAATTACCCTCTGTGTATGAATCACGGACTCACACTGGTCGCAGTGGACTGTATATAGGAACTGGATTGGCAAGCTGGTACGGCGGTACAAGATAACACGGTTATCCTTGGAGAACGTCTCCAATACTCCGGCGTATTACGAAATAGAACGCGAGCAACACGGAACTCACTCACTTTCCCTCTGGAGTGTGCCAACATCGGCAGCTAGTGGTGTCGGTCTCAGATCGCACGGCGGTGAGCAACGTTCACTTAACTTCAGCAGCAAGTTATTAAAATATAATTTTGCTGCACAGAGCAGTACGCCGTACACGCCAATGTTAAAACAACAGCCAATCGCCTTTAAATTGTTTTTCATGACCAACGCGATTTTAATACTGGCCACCCATTGGTCAAGGAGCAAGCCTATGCCGCATCACGTCATATTCAAAAACACGCCGGAATACGGAACACCCTCCCTATGACGGGAGGGGGCCAGCTCATTTAAAGGCTGTGTAGTAGTAATAATGACTAGTTTTAATGTAAAATGGGTTCTGACTACTGTTAATTAAAAATAATTAATAAGGCACGGCATGGTATTTTATAACATAATCTAAAGGTTGACGCTAAAGTCCAACTAAGTTTCTTTTTTATTTAGTGGCTCTGGTCTCATAGAGACAAGAGAGACGGGAGTTGGAATCATGACTTCAGAACTCAGCATTGCACACGCAGGGCCCGAACACGCTGGAGAGTACAAATGTTTAGCAAGGAATTTGTATGGCAGCGACGAGTTAACTTACCGGTTATTTGTTAAAGGTAAGTTAGATTTTTGGAATAAGCTTATTTGCAAAATCTTGGCATGAAATTCTTTAAAGTTTAGGGATGTTATAAGATAGATAGTTAATAAAAGCGCAAATAGAAGTAACATTCTAAAAAGGAATGGGCTTACGCCAGCTTGGTTTCGCAACAACAACAATCCATGGCCTGAAATAATGAAAAAATTACTTCGGAACATCGTTATATTTCTTCCGTTGCTCTTTGTTGTAAAAATCTTAGCGAACAAGCAGGTATTTAAATAATTAATTATTGACTTAATTTCTAGGATCATAAAATAAAGTAACTACGTACGGCACAAATTATAATAGTTAGTCAACCACGTAGTGTTTCACATTTGATATGTGTTATGGTCGCTAGGAGCCGCCTGTTAAGGCAATTATTCATAATACGAAATTCTACTACTGCCAACACAACGCTCATGTGAAAGCTTCTTACTGGGGGAACGAGCCACACTGGAAGTTTCAAATAAAATAATATCTAAATCATATTTAATACATTTTATGTTGTTATTTAAAAGTTATGTATCTATAGATACTGTCACTGACGTTCATATACAAATAGGCCTCCCCACAGTGCACCACAAAGTAAACCCCTGTGTAGTCCACATTTGCCAATTGCAACGACGTACAGTTCAATTCTACGCTTCGCGTATACAAAGTCGCCGCTACAAGATTTTTTCCTCCAGAGAGACCATCTGAAGATTTATCAGTCAGAGTATCTCCAAGGATATTTTAATTTAAACTAATGAAGAGATTTCAGTTTAGGTTACTAGGTATTCCAGCACTGGCTCAAACATATGTACAACAAACGTAGCCATGGTTATGTACAAATTTGTATTATTAAATTATAATAGTTAGTTTGCGTTAATAATACAGTAAGTAAAAGTAAAGTCACGGTGATTTCACATCGTGATAAAGGACAGTGCACAACTATTGACTTCAACTAGTCACTGTGCACGTGACTTTCTAATTTGGAACTATTTGATTGGTTACGAGGCGATACACGGCGGACAATGATGGCTCACTGCTTTTTAACGCGAACCAGGTTTAGTTCTTGTTATACCACACTACTTTGGCGCCCAAACATAGAGTTCCAGTGCCTAATGGACATCAGTCAACAGTCAACGACAGAGGTGTCAGTCACGTATCACGGACCATGTGAAACTGAAAGTTTGACTCTAGTAGTAGAGGGACTTGTGCACAGTAAAATCCAAGCTGGCATTATTTGACTACGGTATTACGGCTGTACGGTGGCCGTCTTGCCCGGTAGGTTATGCCCTGCCACATTAGTTGTGTTCCATATAATGAAATTACATTATTGTTGAGGTTATTTGTATTTTCTGTTTGTTCAGAACGTCCAAGCATGCCAGAAGAGGTGCGAGTGTCAGAAGTGTGGCCACGCAAGGCGCGAGTCACTTGGCGACTCGTACGTGGCGCTTTAGTGTCGCATTATTCGCTACAATACAGGGCATTGACGCGGGATTTGTCTAATGCACCTTTAGACACCCCGTTGCCGGCGTTACTTGATGCCTGGGACACTAAAGAAGTTCTCAATATGACGCTAGCCAATTCGGATTTACTTCATGTTGCGTAAGTATTAAAGTATGGTCTGTTTGTTCTACTATAGTGTTTTATACAGAACAAGTGCCTCTGGTTTAGACAAAGACACTAGCCCGGCTCCGGAATCGAACCCGGGACCCGTTGATCCCAAGGCGGCACATGGGCGGACAGCCCAGAGGGTGGACTGGGGTGGTGATACTATGTATTCCAAATTCTTCAATTATTATACATAACTCGTAACGTAGAATACACAATATACCTATCACATTCATTCACACTTTCTTACGTATATCGTATTATGTATTACGTTGGAGAGAAAGATACTTAGCTAATCGCTAAACCATAGTCGTTTACGTAAACGTTGCTTATTTTAACCTGAAAAGTTGTACACAGAATCTTTATCTGAAGATATTTTCACTATGGGTTTTGTTATTTTTGTATATTGACATATCCTGTTTAAGTAATATTCAAAACTATCCAAAAGTAAAAGACATTGTCTTTAGATCAAACAAATCACATTGGTCCCGATGACCGGGGAACCAATAGTATGTGTGGAAACGTTGCGTAAATGCTTTCTCAAGCTTATTTTACAAGTGTGTGCTGTTAACATCACTGAATTTCACTGCTATATGCGCATCATACATCAGTTTTCTCAAAATAAATCTTTTTTTTCTGTCACAGATGAAATGTGCTATTGATTATTAATTGTCAGTATCTATCAATATTGGTACCTGTTCAAACTATTAACCTTTAAAGGAAACATATAAATTACAATATACTAAGTATTTACGAAAATTATCTACACGTACTATATAACCTATCCATGTGGTTGACGAATCACAAGGCAGATCACTTAGCCCCAAGAGAAGGAAAACTTGAAACAAAGCCTGTGTCAACCCATCTTGCCAGCGTGGCACAGTAGGCTAAATTCCCTCCATTAATTTGGAGAAGGGCCGACCCAGTAGTCGGTCATTTATGGGCTGAAACGACTGTATTACCGCCACGTGAGACACAAGAGCTGTTATAGTAGTTCTGATTGCTTCAAGCAAAGTTTGCACTGACTTATGCATATGATAATCCTCTAGCGCTCGCGATTCTATAAGCGTAGTTACAATAAATGTCGCTACAATATCCGAGGAGGATTTCTGTTAATAATGTTGTACGAGAAAACGTGATTGGACTGTACTGTATAATAAAATAGATAGTAATATGGTATACGGAAATCACAGCTAATATAGAGGTATATACTGTTCAGCACATAAATAACCCACTGCAGAGTGGGGCCTCCTCCAACTACATGGAGGGTCATTATCCTACTGTAATGTGCCACACCGGCCAAACGGGTTGGCACAGGGTTTCATATCAAGTTTTCCTTCTCTTGCGGCTAGCTTTTCGGTCTTGACGTTTCCTTTTGTGGGATTTTATGACACCCACATGATAGAATGGGGTGGTGATACTAGCCCACCGTCCGCTGGTATAGCCTACCGACGTGTAAGATGTAGTTGGAGTCGGAGTAAGTGCCTCTGGCTTATACACAGACACTTGCCCGACCCGGGAATGAAACCGGAGACCCGTGATCCAAAGCACATTTAATCCGACCGATGAGGCAGTCAGGCAGCAAATGATGATTCAACGCAACGATATACCGCTCATTGCTGAACTACGAGTAGCTTACCAAATAACAAGACCCCAAACTTGCTAATTCAATAGAGTTGAAATCGACAATCACCAAGCGTTTCATTGTCGATTTTGACCTACTTTTGACTCAAGAACAATTTTTTTTCTTAACTCGAAGAAGACCAACGAACTTTTTAACTCAGCAAAGGTTTTGCATAGTCAATAACTCAAGATTATTCGATTAGATCCATTAAAGACAATATTCAATAAACCGAATAAATACGTCGTCATAAAACAATGTTTTAATAAGATATAAACATAACTTAAAAATTTTAAGCTTTGTAATTACGTTGTAACAAAGTAAATTAAGGACAATTTAAAATTAGTCAGAATATTTAAGACCTAGTTTCCTAATAAACGAAAACAAACCAAACCTGAATTTGTATTTTTATTATCTATATTGCTCCAATCTGTTTGCTCACAAACGTGAATGCACGTCAAATAAATATTTTTAAAAACGTTATATTAGAATATTGTTTCGTGTAGTTCAATAACATAATCCGATAATAAGACCCAGTTCAAGATGTTACGAGCTCAACAGTATCGGAGCGAGCGGCTGTAAGTAAAGTTAGTGTAGTTTTAGTAAAAGCATTTTATTCTCTGAGCTTCCAAGTTGGAACTGGCTAGGTTAAAAAGCGCTGAGCCAGGGTAAAAGCGGCTTTGAATTAAAAATTGTTAACCGGTTTTTAGGTCAATTGGAAGCGCTAAAAAAATTCATAGTCTCGCCTTTACTACTACACAAAACGGAACTTGCTCCGATTTCGTTTTAGTATTTAATTAAATGTTTCCTAACAGTCTGATGATAAGAATTTGATATTAACTTAGTTACATACATATATAGATTTTTTAACTATTACCATAATGTGTCACTGGCAGAATGGTTGCAAGCACGACTTAGTTGCCATACAATAAATAATAGTTTAAAAAAATACGCTTTTAAAGAAAACCCAACAAAAAAATAGATTTCTTTTTAATAAATTTGAATTAAAAATAGTGTAAGAAAAAATATTTTATTGTAAAAAAAGGATGCATCGACGAAGGGGTTCAAAATCATGTTCAAAGATTACGTTACATACATACGTTTGAATCGAATAAAACCTAATTAAAAAACAAACATCTAGTTTTTCTTACACTTGTAAAATCTAGTAGGCAATTGTTTATTTGAAGTTTATTAAACACGAGGACTTTGCAGGCTACTTAAAATCGGCTGTCTCGGTTGCCATTCTACCATTCATTGCTGTCGTTATACGTACTCATCACGTGTAGATGGACAGTTGATCTAACCAAAAAACTACGGGTTGTCCCACTATTTATTTATTTATTCAGTATACCAACAACGTATCACAATTAATATCATAGAACATAAAAAACATAATTTCTTCGTGCTCTGTGATGGCGTTACTTAAAGGTATACATAACTTTCAATTGTCGTGTGATTGCATATTATTCATTAATTATACATAACAATATTGTTGCAATTCTTAAATTTACTATAAAGTAGGTTGTCGAGTTTAGACGGTAATCGTTCCCTGTAAATACTGGTAGTTTGCGAAATCAGCCTAGACTCGACTCGATGTAAATTTTGACCTTACAAATGATTATTGATCAATTATTTCAAGTTTTCTGCCAAACTACTGAACATTCGATAAAATTACTAGCGTACAAATCTGGAATCAATATCAATCGAATAAAAAATAATCTCTTTACAAATTACGGAGTTATGTGATAACAAACATAAAAAATAACATACAATCGAAATGATAACATTCTCCTATTTCAAGTCAGTCGATAAAGCAATTAACCTAATTTTAAGTCAACGCAGATGCAATCATTGACACCAGCTATTAAGACAAAAATCTATACTATATATATATATATATATATATATATATATATATATATATATATATATATATATATATAGGTTTGAATATGTCTAATCTGTTGATTAGTCTGTATGTGGTTTATAGCATAATGCATTTGATTATGTGATGATCTTCAGCAAAAGTGTGTCATGAACCCCGAAACATTACTGAAAAAAAAAAATTAAAATTTGTGTACCTAATGTCTCTCGTGGCATAGCAACGCACGCAGGGTACCTACAGCTAGTAATATTATAGAGAAGAACAATATGTTTATATATGTACGTTTATAAGGTATGTTTATTGATAAACATACCGTTTTACATAGTATAAAACAAAGTCACTGTCGTCTGTCGGTCCCTATGTGTGCTTAAATCTTTAAAACTACGCAACGGTTTTTTTAATAGATAGAGTTATTCAAAGGAAGGTTTATATGTATAGCACATTCATAATATTATAGAGAAACACTAATCAATTTAGAGGTTCACCATTGCAACGTTGTGAAGCTGGGGTGGGTCGATAGTAAGGTATAAAATAAAACTACTGGACCTTTTTTATAACATCTATCACAATTTGAATACTACATTATCCCTGAGTAACATACGCTATATGCAAAATGACATAAGGGTTTGAAGCCCAAGCGTATGAAGCCGCGCGCAAAAACATATATAAAATATGTTTCACTATTTCTAAGTGAAGCTGCTTCTAAAGGCTTGCGAAAGCCACATAGAGTTAACTTTGCTTTCAAAGTAGAATTTCGTGGTCGTCTCACTATTATGGAAATAAGCTTTGCAACTCGCAAACACAGACTGACCTAAATATTCTGCTTTGGGAGCAAAAACCCGCTCTTGCATTTTTTTTGATGTTTTAACAATTTATTTGTCACTGCGTTAAGAAATAAGCAACAAATAAAGTTGGTTGCGTTCAACCAATATTATTTGTTGCAGAGTTTCGTTAGTAGGCTAATTACCCTCCATAGAGTTGGAGGAGGTCTGACTCAACAGTGGGTCATTCACTAGGTCCTACCGTGTGGGAGGCCTACCAGCACTGCGCTTTCCAGGTTGCCAGTCGACGACATTTTTGTTGCATCTAAATAAATAAATAAATAATAAATAAATATCCTTGGAAATTCCACACAACGCCATCTCGTCCCAAGCTAAGCAACTTAATGCTTGTGTTATGGTAACGAGATGGATGATAAACTACTTAAATACATTTTTTTTTTGTACTGTGTACTATGTACATACATATAATAGATAGAAATTATTTGTCCCATTCGGTGTCGAGACCCTTGGTCCGTGGGGTCCTAGCGCTATAAGCCTTTTTAAGGAAATAGCAAAAAGGTTAGTCGACATCACAGGAGACCGAAGAGCTGGTAGCTACCTCGGACAAAGAATCAGTCTAGCGATTCAAAGGGGCAACGCTGCCAGTATCTTCGGAACCTTGCCTAAAGGGACTCCTTTAAATAATATATTTTAGTATTTAAGTTTTAGGTTAATTGGTATTTTTAGTCTTGTTTTATTACTTGAGTTAGTGTTTTGTAAGTACATATTACTTAAGTTAATGTCAATTATGCGTTTAGTTAATAGTCTAGCATATTCATAATATATCATAGATAGAAATGACACCCAGACTCCGAGCCAGTGCCTCTGGTTTAGACAAAGACACTTGCCCGACCCCGGAATCGAACCCGGGACCCGTTGATCCAAAGGCGGCACATCTAACCACTAGACCAACGAGGCAGTCAAGCCATCTGCCATCAATACGAGCTATGTGCCCACTGCAACTTAAGTAATCCTGTGGGCTATGTGGGTTACGCTGGTATACTCAGCCAGAAACCCACTGCTGAGTCGGTTCATCACAGGGAGGGTAATTAGCCTATTGTGCCACGCTGTTGGCACAGGTTCCGTTTCCTCGTCATGTGGCCAGGTTTTCGGCCTTGTCATTTCCTTTTGTCGGCTCACGGCTACGATACCCTTAGTAGGGCATGGGGTGGTAACACTGCTTATTTTATATGACACTAGCGACCCGGCCCGGCTTCGCGCGGGTGCATCTATTATACCTATAAACCTTCCTCTTGAATCGCTCTATCTATTAAAAAACCGCTTCAAAATCCGTTGCGTAGTTTTAAAGATTTAAGCATACATAGGGACGGACAGACGACAGCGACTTTGTACTGATACTTTTTTTAATCATTATATATTTATTTTTATTAATATTTTTAATGTAATGCATAGGTCGGAAGGACCTGGTCGAGCTGGAGCCTCAATATCTGGACTTTCACCGGACATGAGGTACGCATTAAGAATGGCGGCGTACAATGATGTAGGGGGTTCCCCGTACACCACTCCACTGCATTTCACTACTAGAGAGGAAGGTAATTATTAATAACTAGCAAAAACTCCCGACTTCACTGGCGTTTAAGATTGTAATTTGGGTATTGAAATAGACACCAAATGAAAAGCATATATTTGTCTCTCATTTAGTCAGGCATCCTCCAACTAAATGGAAAGCAAGCTTATTGTGCAACACTAGCCAAATGGTTTGGCCCAGTGCAGTGGCTTGAAGTCGTATCAAGTATTCCTTCTTTTGCGGCAAGAGTTTCTACGATTTCTCTTGCTTAAGCCTGTTCAAGTCGTAAAACCGGGATTTAATGGCAATGGATACGTCAATTGTTGTTCAATTAATTGTTAGGTTTTTTTTTCACCTATCACCCGCTACTCAGTCGGGCCTCCACCAAAGGGATAGAGGGAAATTATCTTACATGAAATCAGCTACGGGTTGACAGAGGGTTTTTATCAAGCTTTCCTTCTCTTGCCGCTCTTGCGTTCATATAGTCGTCGCCTCATAAAACATCCTCAGCATAAATTCTAATACAGTTATAACTATTAAAAAAAATTACTTTATTTTATATATGATTGTTTGTGTTTTATTTTTTCTATTCTTATTTAGTCTGTACACTTGATTTTAATTGTTTTATCTAGCCCAAGATATTGTTTGCTCCACCCAATGTTTGACTGTTGGAAAATGTCTTTATCCATTAAGTCCGCCAATGTACCATGTTACATGAAGAATAAAAATATAAAATAAAATAATTTACAGAAAGAAAATTACCTGTGGTAATTTATGGTAATATTATGACCCTGTGTCAAAAAATAACACCTGGGCAAAACTATTAGTCTAGTTTATGATCAGAAGCAAATCTAAAATAGAAAAATAAATTACACATACTTAAGCATACTTACTTGGAAAGCCTAGCTATTTATTTTTGCGACCATTATTAAATCCAGTGTTTAAATTCGTAACGAAGATGCGATAATTACTAGTTGATCCGGGATTGAGCTTATAAAATAGTTTTCCATCACAATTTGAATCTTATTTGCAATGACATAGAGTTCAGGGTATTGTACGTTCAAGTTGTATGGCAATATAAACCTTAATTCGTAGGATAAAGAGTTGTAGTTTGGAGGGCGGTGACATACCTACTATTATTTTTTTATCAGCTCCCGGAGGAGTGCCACGGGATATTACCGTCAGAGCGCTTAGACCTCGTGAACTACACATTACATGGCAGGTAAGTAGTTTTATTTTAACACCTGACGAAAAGATGGCTGTTATATTTTTGATGCGTATGTCTGTCTGACTGGGTATGTGTTTGAATGTGCCATCATAACATGTTACAATAAAAAAAATGCATAGCAAGTTTAGTAGTATTATTATCGAATTTTAATCCGTGTGGTGACGGATTTAGAATACATAGTGTCACCAACCCATTTGATCCTCCCGTTATCGTAAAAGCCGACAAAAGGTCCCGCCTCAGCAATGAGTCATTATATGGGATTAGTTGTTGTAGTATCGAATTTCAATACCTGGGCGACTTCTGTTAAATACATGCACAAAAACATTTAACACAATTAATTTAACACCATTATCATCATTTAAACCCACTACTGAGTCGGACCTCCTCAGAATATTGAGGGAAATAAGCCGACTTTGCCGTGCTGGCAAGATGTGTTGGTACAGGGCTTGCATCAAGTTTTCCTTCTCTTGCGGCTACGTGATCTGCCCCTTGCGTTCCTTTAGTCGCCTGCTACGACACCCTCAGGATAGTGTGGGTTGGTGACGTTGTGTATTCTAAATCTGTCAGCATACGGAAAATCTATTTACAAACATACGAGTATGATTTACGACACTTATATCCGGAGCTAATTTGACTCCCTCGTTGGTCTAGGGGTTGGATATACCCTAGACTTTGGATCTGGAGTCCCTGGTTCGATTCCGGGGTCAGAAAAACGCCATTATAAAAACCAAAGGCACTTGCTCTGAATCTGGGTGTCATTTGTGTTAGTGAATTACATGTGTAAATCGACCCCGCGATACGTCTTAATAAAAAAAAACTCTGTTTTACCTGACACCGGAATCGAACCAGGGAACCAGCGGCGCTTGACCACTTTCTAATTTCTCTCTAGCCCCCGCCCAGAGAATCCTGGCACGGCACATTACTAGGCTACACCATCCGATGGTGGGAGGTCACCGAAGATGGTAATGGAGCGTTAAGTGACAGCCCTGGCTCAGAAAGTGGTGCAAGCGCGGATGCGACGAGCACAACCCTGAGGGGATTAAAATCTGCCACGCGGTACGGAGTGACGGTTAGAGCTTATAATGCTGCTGGCGCAGGACCTTTGTCGCAACCTCATTACTGGCATACGATGGAATCACGTAAGTTATTTATTTTTAATTTATTGAAGCCGTTGAGTCCCTAGATCCATTGGTTTCATGGTGATAGGCAACGGAGTTGTCATGTACCTTCTCTGCTACTGCCAAGTGGGAGCGTATTCCAAAAATAAAATACAGTTTGTTTAAAACAGCATTAGTCATATTTTTCTCTCATCGTTGTTTGTCCGCGATGGACTCATAATAGACTAAGAGCCCGTGAACCCCAGACCTACGGTATTTTATAAAAGCTGAAAGTTTGTCAGCGCATGCTCCCAACACAGGTAAGAACGATGGACCATTTATGAAGTTTGGGTTACAGTGGCTTTGGCAGGTACACCTCACTAAAGGTGTGTAAAATACCGATCTAATTACGTCAAATAATAAAGTGCGATTTTTTGGTATTACCTTTAGATTATTATAAAAAATCATGTTATTCATTGACAGACACTTAACGTCGTGGAAACCCTTTGCCAGACACCCTTAATGTTCATGGCAGTATGCATATGGGTGGGTGCGCGTGAGATAGCGAGTTAAGTCTACCGCGGTCCCTCACTGCGCAGTTGTTATTTCTACTGATAAAATCAAAATCAAAACTCATTTAATCAAGTTGGCTCATTAGAGCTCGTTTGACAGGTCAAACAAAATGATAAAAGTTAAAATTTACCATTTAAAATTAATTATTTACCATCTACCACCGGTTTGGAATGCACCTCTACAGAGAAGAGCCGGCAAGAAACTCTGTAATTGTTCTTTTTAGATCGCCTTAGCCTAGGTACAAGCCTAGCCTTAGGTACAAGACTGGTTATAAGACAGATTTGTGAGAGCAAACTCGCGCAATAGTTCCAAAGGGCCAAACATCAGCCAGATCTAGTCGACAATAGTAACCTTGTAATGCCCAAGCCAACCGACCCCCAGCAACGGCACCTGTTCACAAGCATGACGCATGCGGCAGCCATCGCCCTCCTCAACCATATTGCAGGGAAGAGAACGACCCGCCGCACGACGCCACCACTGCCATGAGTCTTAAAGTGAGCATGATAACTCGAGCACCAAGGAATTGAACATTTCAAAAGTTGTACTAATAACACGTTAGGATGCTCTCACATACTGTGTATACATATCACATTAGAAGAAAACTATTTCTTATTACTTTGTCATTATTCTAAAAGTATTTAAATAAGAGCATCGGACTAGCAACAACACCGATCAGTTATTCCCAAGCATTTTTAGATATAGATATAGTCGTTAACTTTATAGTACCCCTTAAAGATTAGCCGACTTTTAATTTGACACTTAAAGTGTTCTAAAAGCAAGTCTTTAAGCGCCCGATTACGTCTGCAGATAGTTATAGTAGCGAATGGAGCCTCATAATAAATATGCTTGTCACCTTTAGTGAGGTGTATCTGCCAAAGCCACTGTAACCCAAACTTCATAAATGGTCCATCGTTCTTACCTGTGTTGGGAGCATGCGCTGACAAACTTTCAGCTTTTATAAAATACCGTAGGTCTGGGGTTCACGGGCTCTTGCTCTATAAGCTGCTTAACCGATTTTATCTAATTTGCATACCGTGTACAGTTTGATCCAACTTGAAAGTTTGGATAGGTTATAGTCGCACTAATATTATATTTCCAATTATTTGTTTGTCTATTATTTGATAGTCACAATTTTATGGTAGCTCTAAACGATTCTAACAGATGGCAATGTCTGTTGACTGAATTGAGTAAGTATTCAATAGATGGCGGTATATTAAAAGTTAAATTAATGTTTGTTAATGTTAAATTAACTTTAAGTATTTAAATTAAAATTAAGTTTAAGTTAAATTGTTATATATAACAAAAACCTTAGCCTCGTCAACGAGTGGCTGGGTCTGCTTGACGTGCTCTCGAAAGAAGAATCCACACTCGTCAGTAATTATAAGCTGTCAATATTCCTATCGTTTAAAGAGCCTGCCAAGTTTGACCGTCGTCGGCTGAGAGAACGCTGGCCCGTATTTTTGTTTTTAGTATCCATATAAAGGGGGAATCAAAACATCAACTCGTATAACCGTAATTTCCATATTAATAGTACTAGATCCCAACTATGTCCAAACATTGAGCAAAAATGACATCATTTTGATTACCAACTGGTGACGAAAGTAATGTGTATATTATATATATTGAGCCGTTTCCCTAAAGAAGAATCCCGACCCAAACGTAACCTAAATTCCTAGTATATCGGAAGTTCTGCCGTAGTAACATACAAGAATTTAAGAAAAGAAACAAATGCCTCGACAAAGAGAGCAGTCTGCGACTGCAAAGGCGACTGCAAGAAGCCACATACAAAAGACACCACAAAAGTGAAATAAAGAACTTACTCGTTCCGGTTCAACTTCAAAGTGGAAAAGTTTATAACATGAAGATTAAGAAAACCGATTGAGCGCTCCGATACACAGCTATACAAAGTTGAATATCGATGAATTAAAAAAAATCGCATACGGATACTATGCTGGCAGCACAACAATTATTTAGAATACATAGTGTCACCACCGCATTCCATCCTGAGCGTGTAGAGCCGACAAAATTAAATGACAAGGCCGATAACATAACCGTAATAGAAGGAAAACTTTATACGTAACCCTTTTTTTTTTTTTTACGTCGGAGATCCTCATGGATTCCCGGCCGTTGGGACTAGCCGGGATATGTGGGACTCCGGGGCGCGTAGAGATGGTAAATTGCGCCCCGACCTACCCACTAAAACCGACGGCGATCCTCGAATGTCCGAACCAGGGCCACGGGATACACTCCCCAATAGGAGAGCATGCTCCGGGACCCTGGGGTTATACGTAACCCTGTGCCATCCCATCTAACCAGCATAGCTCATTAGGGTAATTACTGGTTACCGAAGTAGTAGTAGTTGGTTGTGAAGACAGTCGGGATCCACGAGGCAAGCGGCGTGGGACAGTACCCGGGGGATGTTTAGTGGGTATGAGTTCCAGTAGTGTAGTAATAGTGTGTGTGTGTTTTTGGCTGGCGGGTGAAAATCAGCCAAAGTTTTGGCGGCGACTGTTACATAAAGAAATCCACACCGCTAAATATATAGAAGGGTTCATCATCATCATCATTTCAGCCAAAAGACGTCCACTGCTGGACATAGGCCTCCCCCAAGGATCTCCACAAAGGCCGGTCCTGGGCCGCCCGCATCCACTGCTTTCCGGCGACCTTAACCAGGTCGTCGGTCCACCGTGTGGGAGGCCTACCAGCACTGCGCCTTCCGGAACGCGGTCGCCACTCGAGGACTTTTTTGCCCCATCGGGCAGAAGGGTTGCTGATATTAAATTCGGAGAAATGAATGCGTATAAAACACAATAAAATATATATTTTTACACACACAAATTCATAACTCACTCGTGTTTAAAAAAACAATATCAGACAGAATAGAATTAATATTTTTTAATTATCGAATTTCTCGCGCCCGAACTCTTGCCGGCCCGATGTTTAATGCACGCAGCCTACATCACTACATAGTATAAAACAAAGTCGCTGTCGTCTGTCCGTCCCTATGTATGCTTATATCTTTAAAACTACGCAACGGATTTTGAAGCGGTTTTCTTTAATAGATAGTGTGATTCAAGAGGAAGGTTTTTATCTGTATCATCATTGCACCCGTGCGAAGCCGGGGCGGGTCGCTAGTGTTTTATAAAAGACAATACATTTTTCGTCTACCGAATTATTTGTTATAGGTGCTACTCAGCCATAAAAGAACGGATACTTGACTACTACTAGTAATAGTATCAAGTATCCGTTCTTTTATGGCTGAGTACCAGATACGGTAGTATCTGACCAGGGCATTATTTCTACTTCCTCTCAGCCCATAAATCACCCACTGCTGAGTTGGACCTCCTCCACATCGGAGAGATATTATATCTACTATGTCATGTTTGCCAGAAGGGTTGGCACAAGGATTTTATCAAGTTTTCCTTCTCTACGTCTAGGTTGTCTACGTCTTGAGTCCCTTAAGTCACCTCTTACGACAAGCGGCCTCAGATACGAATAGATTGGTGATACAATTTCGTATTCTTAATCCGGAGTCACACGCGTTATTTTATGCTTTCAAATTTAAGCTTGGTAGTAACTAGCCATTTTTGTAAGGAGTTAAGATGTGTGTTATCACTACATAGTATAAAACAAAGTCGCTGTCGTCTGTCCGTCCCTATATATGCTTAAATCTTTAAAACTAAGCAACGGATTTTGAAGCGTTTTTTTAATAAACAGAGTGATTCAAGAGGAAGGTTTTTTAAGTATAATACATGCATAATTGCACCCGTGCGAAGCCGTCGCGGGTCGCTAGTTTAATAATAAAATGCTATTTTAATTAATAACCTTTAGCAGTTTTAAACAACTATGATATTTAAAATATATAATACAGTAATCCTAGGTTAAGCGTCAAAGCTAGAAGCTTCAACGTAAAACGGCGGTCGTAAATTTTCTCATCAAAATGCAAAATGGCTTAATTGGACTGTGGCCTTTTCGATCTAGGTCGAACGGTTCGGCTCGAATTGACGGCACTTTCGTCTGACTTTTGTTTCACTTATATTACAGCTAGTAAATACAATTTTCATCAACAAAACTTTAATCGACCAATTACTTGTCAAAATAAAATAAGAAAAATAATGAGGATGGAATGGGGTGGTGACATTGTCTATTCTTAATGCGTCACCACACGGATACTACTTATTCATAAGTATAGTTAAGGGTTAATATACAGGATGTGACAGTACCCCTATAAGACATACAGAATAAATCTTCCGTACTGTTGACAAAGATAACAGATTTTTTATGGATAACATTTTCGTCACCTTGGTGGCCACCACTTGAGCCATAAGCAATGGTAACAAAAGAAACATAACGGAACTCAAACTAAAAAGCTTGTAGGATAGTATTAACGATAGCTAGTTGGGTTAATTTCAAAGGAACCCAAAAGAACTTCGATATCTCACTGTTACTTCAAGACAGAATTTTATTTCACACCCTACTGCTTCTTTTGATTAGCTCCATGCCCTCACTCCTGATGTCCAAAGGGCTTTTGTTGTTTTGACTGCCTCGTTGGTCTAGTGGTTAGATGTGCCGCCTTTGGATCAACGGTTCCCGGGTTCGATTCCGGGGCCGGGCAAGTGTCTTTGTCTAAACCAAAGGCACTGGCTCGGAGTCTGGGTGTCTGGGTGTCTGGGTGTCATAATATGTATGTATTTACAAAAAAAAATGTATATAAGTAGTTTATCATCCATCTCGTTAGCATAACACAAGCATTAAGTTGCTTAGCTTGGGACGAGATGGCGTTGTGTGAAATGTCCAAGGATATTTATTTATTTTACTGTATAAAAAAAGGAAGAACTGACTAGGTACCAAATTCAACTGCTATCGTTATGTTACGATACTATGATCCCTTTTCCCCTATTCAATTATATTGTAAGCGCAAGGAGATTTGCGGCCTAAGTGATTCCTAATGCGTTATGAAAAAGAGATCATCCAAAATTGAAAGTCATACTAACAATTTGCTGAAATTATATTTAGGACCGATCAAGTCCGTCCGTTTTCGTCTATAATATTTTACATACCTTTTGCGTAGTCACGATACGCATTTGGATCAGATCATTATCATCGAGATCCAAACTTGTGTAAAGGTATGGTAAAGGTTATAGTTTAAGAGTACACCTAGCAATTGGACTTGGCTATAATATTAAGTACATTTTAGCGCTATTCTTTATACATAGACCTCAAGTATTCATTATTTTTATGGTTATCTAGTAGATCCGGACAGGAGTTGCTGTGGCGAAGGTTTTTGTTAAATTACATTTTAAAATTTAAAAACATTAATGTAACTTTTAACATAGCGCCATCTATTGAATACTTACTCAATCCAGTTAACAGACATCGCCATCTATTAGAATGGTTTGGAGCTAAAATATAATTGTTACTGTCAAATAACAGACAAATAATTTGGATAGACAATTAGGCTGTTAGGCTAAACTTATTAATAGAAATGTCACTTCTACCATATAGTTACTAGTTCTACTTCTCAGCGCATAAATTACCTAATGCTGAGTCGGGCCTCCTCCAACTACATGGACGGTAATTAGCCTATTATGCCACGCAGACCTGAAGGGTTGGCATGGAGATTCGTGTCAAGTTTTCCTTCATATGCGGCTAGCTTTAGAAAATTATCTTTTATGTTTGTCGGCTGTTACGAAGGTCTTATTGAAATTGGGTGGCGACACTAAATATTCTAAATCTGTTACCACAAAAAATCGTAACCGGCTTTAAAATAGATACTAATAGTTAGGTAAAATATAAACAACTATTTAAAGCCGTTCCCTTAGGCGTACCTATGCCCTTAATTAACTTCGTCGGTGTCAAATTGAGTTGGCACCGAGTTGAAATAGCTGTTTATTTTACATCCTGCCAAGTGCTCCAGGCAATACGTCTAGAGAGCGGAATAATTCCGCTCAAAAAGAGGGAATGCTCGAAAATGGGCAGGAGATAGAGGAGGTGAAACCTCTGGTTTGCAGCAGCAAGGATAGAGACTTCACTTCGTCTATGCTGCTGCATACCCGGACATGAGACGGAGAACCCCGGGTTTGTTTAGTTATTATGCCTCTCCGGAGGAGAGTCTCACAAACCCCCCGCTAGCTATCCCCAGGCTGACGGAGATAGTTAATATAGGATATTACCCCAAGTGAAAAAAAAAATGGTTATTTATTTTTCGTATTTAGTGCACATTTTAAAGTCGGATGACATTATTATGACTGCCTCGTTGGTCTAGTGGATGTGCCGCCTTTAGATCAACGGGTCCCGGGTTCGATTCCGGGGTCGGGCAAGTGTCTTTGTCTAAACCAGAGGCACTGGCTCGGAGTCTGGGTGTCATTTCTATTTATAATATGTATGTATTTACAAAAAAAAATGTATATAAGTAGTTTATCATCCATTTCGTTACCATAACACAAGCATTAAGTTGCTTAACTTGGGACGAGATGGCGTTGTGTGAAATGTCCAAGGATATTTATATTATATTTATATTTATTATTTTTGGATGGTGTTTATTTTTAAATGCGTTTTTGAAGCTTTGTAAAGGGTTCAAAAACCAATATAGTCGAAATAATAATAATTTTGGATTCTTACAATTCTTTGTCAGTAATCAACTTATTTTAAGGTTTTTGCCAAAGTTCATAACCGATTTTGATAAAGTTTATACGAGTATGAGACTAATCTGGAAACTAAACAATTTGTCATCGTCATCATTTCGGCCAAAAGACGTCCACTGTTGTATGTCCAACAGTGGACGTCTTTTGGCCTCCTTCAAGGATTTCCAAAAACGCTGCACCAGCACTCCTCTTTCCGGACCGCAGTCGCCATTTGTGAACTTTTCTGCCCCATTGGGCATCAGTCCTGCGAGCTATGTGCCCTGCACGTTGCGACTTAAGTTTGGCAATCCAACAAAACAATTAGAAAAAATAAAATCGAATCGGTTTCCAAATTACGGAGTTATCTGCCAACAAACTTAAATAAACTTACGTTATCTTAGCTCCATCTGGAAGCCCAGAAGCAGTATCTTGCATACCGAGCGGTTCAACGTCTCTCAGCATATCCTGGCGACCCCCCGCTGAAGAGAATAGAGGAGGGCTGATAACCCACTTTACTTTACAATACACCAGACGAGACTCAGACCCGTTGCTACCGTCGCAAGACGCCTATCTTCGTGTCCAGGTATGTTAGTAGAGATAGATAGAATATTCTTTATTGTACATGTACACAAAGTAACAAACAAAATTAAAAAGAAACTTAAACACTAACATTGTATAGCACAAATGGCGGTCTTATTGCTAAAAGCAATTTCTTCCAGACAAGCGTTGGATGGACTTGGTTGGAATAGAGATGCATTTAGATAGTCAAAAAATTAAATAAAAACAAAATGCATCATTTAGTCCCTACCACCGCTTCGGAATGCTATTCCATAAGGGAGAGGTGGATAGAAACACTAGGGTTGCTCTTCACTACATAGTATAAAACAAAGTCACTGGCGTCTGTCCGTCCCTATGTATGCTTAAATCTTTAAAACTACGCAACGGATTTATAAGCTGTTTTTTTTAATAGAGAGATTGATTCACGAGGAAGTTTTATATGTATAATACATGCCTAATATTGTAGAGAAACACTGATAAATTTAGGTGTTCATCACTGCACCCGTGCGAAGCAGCGAAGGGGCGGGTCGCTAGTTAAATTATAAAGTGATGAGTGAGTGAATTATTTTAATAAATTAAAGTGAGTTTAAACAAAATATGGTGGTACAAACAAGTGTGACAGACTAGTGAAGGAATTACACGTAAAAATATGAATAGCAAATCGAGAGTAGCAGCATAGCCAATAGACACACACAGACAGAGACATTTGCTCGGAGTGCAAGCTTGCTCGAAACCTGCATGTGCATTCATACTTAAACGAATAAATGGCTTACCATAACTTAAGTCTTTCTCTTCTTTAACAGGGCAAAGAAGCTACAGTGTCCCGACTGACACCATACGCAGAGTATGAAATACGAGTGCGAGCACATAACGCCGCTGGCGATGGCCCATTTTCGGCACCGCAAGTGTGCAGAACTGATGAGGACGGTAAGTTATACTCTAAAGTTAAGCTTTTAGAGTCTACTATAGTATTTAACTTACGTTTATGTTCAAATAGATTTGAGTACAAATACTGCAATACATATACGAAAGCAACTTTAAACAGAATTGTATTACTTGTGTTATTATACTAAAGTTCCTGAATTTGATTTCTTTCTTGCTCTCAAATTAACTCGATATTTATTTAAGATTTTATCGATTCGCTTTTATTCGATTTGATATTGATATTATTCGATTCGATATTGAGTACATGTTGCGTTACTTTTATACTCGGTTGCTTTAAATTCTGTTTTCAAAAAGTAAGTGTGCTATTTCTGTTTATATCCACGACGACAAATAGGGATGTTATAAGTTTGATATATGTCAGTCTGTGGCGCCATTACCTCTAAATGAATAAAATGACTTTGATTGTAGATTTTTAAGTTAAATTGAATTCAGTGTCCGTGTGGAATTTAGAATACATAGTGTCACCACCCCATTTCATCCTGAGGGTGTCGTAAAAGCCGACAAAAGCAAACGAGAAGGCAGATAACCTAGTCACAAGAGAAGGAAAACTTGATACGAAACCCTGTGCCAACCGTGGCCAGCGAGGCACAGAAGGCTAATTACCTTCCATGTAACTGGAGGAGGCCGAATCGGCAGTGGGTCATCTATGGTCTCAGTAGTAGTAGTAGATTGTCTGAAGGAATCTGCTCAGTCTTTTTGGTGTTTTTTCCTGTTGTATGGTGTAGTGCCAAGTGCGCCAGATGGGATGAAACTGATCGCTTTGGGTGAACGCTCACTGAGGGCATCATGGCTGCCACCACCAGAACCTAATGGAAAACTACTATTCTATTCACTGTACGTCAAGGACTTGTCAGGGTGAGTTAATGGAATGTTCTAGAAGTTTTAGAATATTAACGATACAAAAGCGTATAGATATATGGTTAATCCAATACTTCTGACGGCAAAAATACCACAAAGGCTTAAGACTTTTGGTTGGCGATGATGAGCGATGGCCGTAATTTAATGTGTTTACATTCTTTTTTATTGTGTTCACAGACGAAATAAAAAAGACAACGTCATGTTTTAAATTTTAAGTTCGATAATTTTTATGAAGATAATGATGTCCTAATTTTAAGTTTTAATTTTATATTACGAGTATTGTAAAAGTGTATTAAAGGGCGAAGTAGCCGATTAGTTTTCCAAGCTCTATTCTTTATTTCGACTGCCGAGATCCCAGCTCCACATCGCTTACACTTTTGTTTTTATATAATATATGAATCACCTTAATAAGCAATGAACCATCACATACTGAGAAACATTAAAAAAAAAACATGTTCGTATATTTTACCATTCAATACATAAAATGTCTCAAAAGCGGTTTATGTATCTCGTTAAGTTGACGCTTATTATGCTACAAATGGTTTAACGTGACGCGTATCTACATAAGTGCTTTAATTAGTCATTCCCTCTACTCGTAGTAGCGTAGCGCTTAAGATTAGCCGCTACGAAAAGCAGCTACGAAAGTACTTATTGCGTAGTCATGGTGCAAAGTGGCTGCTACATTTTTCTAAACTCGTTAAATCGTAGACAAATTATTTTGGGGCGTACATTATAGTCATAGGCGAGAAAAAAATGTATGATTTGTACTTAAACAATGGTTTAAATTGTTTTGTTAAGTATTTAAATTCGAGTGGAAGTAATAAATATAAATTCGAAATAGAAGATAAAATGGTATATTTTTATAAGTTTAATGAGCAGACTGTTCAAAAGGAATAATTAATAGTTGAAAAACATTAGTATATTTAGTTTCAGCATAGAGGATATTTATTAATTAAATTTAAAGTGAAAACCAACCGTTTTCTTTCATACCTATTACAAAAATATTACAACATTTAAATAAAGACGATTATGTTTTCCGGAAAGTAACAAAGCAAGCAAACACAAGCATTAAGTTGCTTAGCTTGGGACGAGATGGCGTTGTGTGAAATGTCCAAGGATATTTATTATTTTATTATTATTTGTCTAGATCCATTTTAATTAAATTGTTAAAGTTGTTTGAAAATTAAGGCTAACTCGTCTAAGTGCTAAGGGACTTTACACAACCAATTAGTAGTTCTATCAAGATAAAGTCGAGTTAATAGTTTACAACAGTGGCTGTTCGTCTGATGAAGGAATATCTTAGTTGTGACACAGACTGGGCACTCTACTCACTGTTAACGAATTATGAACGTTGTTTGTTAGTATTTACAAAATATGAACTAATGCCAAATTCATATTTTGTAAATAATGTGTTCTTATAAATATCTGTTACTAATTTGTATACATTAAATGTGGTACAGACATGATAGAGAACATAATGTGGGAATTCCATCGAGCTAATCTTATAAGAATATTATACATTTCTGCCCCATCGAGTATCAGTCTTGCGAGCTATGTACTCTGCCCACTGCCTCTTAAGTTCTCTCCTAATTTCTGGTTTGATCTCCAAGCAGGGAAAATCCGAGCACAGCCTTCTCCATTGCCCATTAGGTGACTTGGAGCCTTTTGATGGATCTATTAGTGAGCGACCACGTCTCTGTACCATATGTCATCACTGGCAACACACACTGATCGTCTTTTTTATCTTCAAACACTTAAATAATTTTTAACATCATTTGTTGAATGGAGTCGTGTAAACATAATGAGGTTGTTATGAGCCAGCAAATCTAGCGTAAATGATGATAAATTTTCCTCTTATTTTGTACCTTTAAATTAATAAACTTAGAATGCGCTTAACATTCACCAAGTCGTAAGCAGATTCGAATAGCTGGGTCCACACCGGACGATCCATCGCGCTCCGAATGTGCATCTGTAATCCAAAACGGATCGTTTCGTGAAGACCCAGTTTTTTTATTCGCGCTCCCGCCGCGCGCCATTGAAGCGTGATGGATCGTCCGGCGTGGACCTAGCTATTGATCAGCAAAAATATACCCCTGCACCAGGTATAACCTGTATCGCCGGGGCAGTTTACAAACATGAAATTCACGAACACAAATAACACCCAGGCTCAGAGCAAGTGCCTCTGGTTTAGACAAAGGCACTTGCCCGACCCCGGAATCGAACCCGGGACCCCTTGATCCAAAGGCGGCACATCCAACCCCTAGACCAACGAGGCAGTCAAAAAACCTAAAACCATCGTAGCTCATGAATTGACTTCGTAATATATGTCGGAGAATTAACTGTTTAATTAAACCTTTTAATTTGAGCAGCGGGTTCAAGGTACCGATCTTAACTACACTCCAGCATTAACACACCGCACCGCAACCACTGTTTCTATCATAATGCGCGATCCACCGCGATCGCGCTCCTTTTATACGTTTTTGCCGAACGTCAAGATGGCGCCTCGACCCCGCTCGAGGACTACCCTCCGCTCTGACAATGTAAAATAATATAACGTCTTCTTTTAAAAAGATGACAAACTAAATTGAATAGAAAAATATAACAAATTAAACTAATTAAAATGAAGATTTAACAAAGTATTTTCTAGGCTAATTAATATCGTCTTTAAGTAACCAGTAATCAACTCCATTCTGACTACTTCCTCCGACATATATAACCTTTTTATAACCGGGTCCCGGGTTCGATTCCGGGGTCGGGCAAGTGTCTTTGTCTAAAACCAGAGGCACTGGCTCGGAATCTGGGTGTCATTTCTATCTATAATAAGTATGTATATACAAAAAAAATATGTATATAAGTAGTTTATCATCCATCTCGTTACCATAACACAAGCATTAAATTGCTTATTATTATATTATATATTATATTATTATTATATAATTTTCTAATTTAATATTATTTGTTTTCATTTCTATGCAAAGTAAATCGACAAAGTCATGATTATTAATTTAACCCTTACGTGAAACATTACAACGTCGCATTTTCTTAGCATCACTATCACTACATAGTATAAAACAAAGTCGCATTCTTCTGTCCGTCCCTATGTATGCATAAATCTTTAAAACTACGCAACGGATTTTGAAGCGGTTTTTTTTAATAGATAGAGTGATTCAAGGGGAAGGTTTATATGTATAACCCACCCCCGCTTTGCACGGGCGAAGCCGGGGCGGGCCACTAGTTAAATATAAATGATTGGTTTCAATGACTCTTATTTATCAACAAAATTTTCCTTTTACTAGCTGCTACAATTTAGGAGTTTCCCTGCGAGATCGAATCAGAAATGAGGAGATACGCAGGCAAACCAGGGTCACCGACATAGCCCACCGGATTGCCGAACTTAAGTGGCAGTGGGCAGGGCACATAGCTCGCAGGACCGACGCCCGATGGGGCAAAAAAGTCCTCGAGTGGCGACCGCGTTCCGGAAGGCGCAGTCCCACACGGTGGACCGAGGACCTCGTTAAGGTCGCCGGAAAGCAGTGGATGCGGGCGGCCCAGGACCGGCCTTTGTGGACCCTTTGTGGACGATGTTAACAGGAGTGGCTTGAACATGGATATTAGACATGATCTTCGTCTTCTCCATGTTCATCTTAAGGCCGACTCGTTCGGAGGCTCGACAGAGGCCATCGAGCATCGTAGTGAGGCCCTCCATGGTCTCAGCCATTACGACTATGTCGTCAGCGAATCGAAGGTGAGTGATGTACTCGCCGATGTACCTTGAAAAAATCTTCCAGTGCAGCGGAGAACAGTTTCGGAGAGATAACGTCTCCCTGTCTAACACCTCGCTGCAACTGGATCGGTTTCGAGGTCTGGTCCTGGAGTCGGACTGACATGGTGGCGTTTTCATATAAGCACTTCAACACTTCGATGTACCGATAGTTGACTTGGCACCTCTGGAGAGCCTGCAATACTGCCCACGTCTCAATCGAAACGAAGGCTTCCTCGTAGTCCACGAACGCCAGACAAAGGGGCAGGTTATACTCCTCGGTCTTCTGTATAACCTGCCGTAGCGTAAAAACATGGTCTACGGTGCTGAAGCCTTTTCGGAAACCGGCTTGTTCGGGAGGCTGGGAATCGTCGAGCCTGCATGCGAGACGATTCGTGATGACCCTCGAGAACAACTTGTAGACAGGATCAGAAGTGAGATGGGTCTGTAGTTCTTCAATAAGGTGTTATCTCCCTTCTTGAAGAACAGCACCACCACACCTCTGTTCCATGCCTTTGGCGTTCGTCCTTCGAGTATGACGGAATTGAATAACTTCTGAAGGGCATTAAGGATCGGTTCTCCACCCGCCTGCAGAAGTTCTGCGGTAATACCGTCATCACCCGCCGCCTTGTTGTTCTTGAGTTGCTCCAGAGCCATTCCGATCTCACACAGGCTGACGTCCGGGAGGTCTTCTGTGTAGTGCCGGGTTAATCTAGCTCGTGGGTCGTTTGCTAGATTTATGACGGGTTCCTGTGTAGACATGTACAGTTGTCCATAGAAGGTCTCGATCTCACCCAAAATCTCGGTCTTTGACGTGACGATCCTGCCGTCATCAGTCTTCAGCCTGACGAGCTGGCTTTGCCCAATAGACAGATCCCTGGCGAAAACCTTGGAGCCCCTGTTGCGTTCAATAGCCTCTTCAACACAATTCGTGTTGAATCGGCGTATATCAAGCTTCAGGGACTTTGATATCTGTCTATTGAGCACCCGAAGCTGCGTCGCATCATCTGAAGACTGCAGGACCAGTTTCCGTCGTTCGTCTATGAGATTCAGGGTGAATTCCGAGAGCTTTTTGGCCGTTTTCAGGCGTTGGGTCTCACAGAACTTTGACCCAACTTTGCGGACAGTCTCCACGAACCCGTCATTATAATCGTCCACGTCAACGCCTAGGCTACTAAAGCGGTTTTGCAGTTCGAGCTGGAAGCTTTCCGGGTTTTGAATTTGAACTGGCACGGGACGCAGCGTAGACCTCACCAGGCGCGACCTTTCAAGCTTAACGTCGATATTCAATGTGCCTCTTACTAAGCGGTGATCGCTTCCGGTTTTGACCATATTGATCACGGATTCTATCTCGTTTTTTGTGGTGCCATCCGGACTCAACCAGGTCCATTTCCTCTGTTCTGGTTTTTTGTAGAAGGAATTCATCATATAGAGTCCCTCCTTCTCCAGAAAACCAGCCAAAGTCTGGCCTCGTTGGTTCCGGTGTCCAAAGCCAAATTGCCCCACTTGCAGCTCTTCTCCGCTCCGCTTGCCCAGTTTCACGTTAAAATGTGTGGAGATTGTGGAGTTCCTTGGGGGAGGCCTATATCCAGCAGTGGACGTCTTTTGGCTGAAATGATGATGATAATTTAGACCTTATCTAATTATGTTTGATGATATCTTCGAAACTACGCGTTTTTACTGTGAAGTTGTGTGGTCTTCGTTAAAGGAAACACGTGCGTTCAGACATGATTGCGTTTATTCAATGAATATAAAAACGTTTCTCACGGCGGCATCGGCACCGAGCATACACAACAGTTTTACATTACATCATTGGTGTATATTACAACTCCCCCGAAAAGATGGGACTACAACCCCTCCCAACAAAAAAAAATCAAAGACGTATACAGAAATCACGTTTTATCCTAGGCTAATTATACTAACTTATTATAGTGCTTATACTAAAAGGGATACAATCACAAATAAAACAATTTGGTATTATTCTTATGTACTATAGATATCCTATTGTTTTTTAAAATCTTTACGTTCGGTGACAAGTCTTCTATGACTTCATACGGGCCAGTATATAAACTTTCAAGCTTACCCCCAGTCTGGTTTTTTAATAAGACCCGGTCTCCTTTTTTGTAATGCATGGAATTAGTGGACTTGTCATAAGCAAGTTTTCTTGATATTTTACTTTGTATTAGGTTTTGTTTGGCTTCGGCTTGAGCCTTTGCTAGTCTGAACTTCAGTTCCTTAGGGTAATCATCATAGTTGTATAAAGGTTCGACATCTAAAAGTAAGTTACTGGGCAAATTACATGTTTTCCCGAACACCAATTCGAATGGAGTGTACTTCGTTTCGCTATGCACTGACGTATTATATGAGAAACACCAGAATGGTATCCAGTTACTCCAATCTGTTTTATTGCCTTCACACTGAATTCTGAGATAAGCACCCAAATGTTTATGACTATTTTCAAGTGAGCCTAAAGTTTCGTGATGGTAAGGGGTGGACAAAAGCTTTTCGACCTTCAAAATTTCACATATTTCCACTAAAATACACGAAATAAATTCCGTGCCTTTATCGGATAAAATTTGTTTTGGTATACCGTATCTTAATATAAAATTGTCGACAAATGCTTTAGCCACTGTTTGTGCATCTTTGCGTACCAATGGATACGCCTCTACAAACTTAGTCAGATTACACTGCAGGGTTAAGATATACCTGTTACTATAGTTATCTATCTCTAGAGGCCCCATTAAATCTAAACTGACGATCTCGAAAGCTGAGTTGGCAGTCGATGTTATAACCATAGGTTGTTTTACCTTTTTATTTGAATATTTATGTATTTGACAACTTTTACATTTACGTACATAATTAATGACATCACTAGTTATTCCAGGCCAGAAATACTTTTTCTTTATGTTACTAAGCATTCTGTTTATACCTGCATGCCCACTAGTTGGTAGGAGGTGATAATCGTTTAGAATTACTTTAATTTGTTCGCTATCAGTTACGCGTGTGATGCCCCTTGCTATAAGAATACGCGGAGAACTGGCCTGTGATTCTCTCAGAGCGCGCGACAACATTTTTATTTGTAAAGCATTACTTTTGCTTTTAATAATTAATATTTCCTTTATTTTTATATTACTGCACAAATTTTCTAGATCCCTCGCTAACACTGACGGAGTAGATAACGATTGGGTACGTAGATAAATTAATGACCGTGCAGGTAAAAATATGCAGTGATTATGTTCCGAAGTTGTTACGTTATTAATATGTGATAACTCCGATTGTACGGTTTTGTCACAAAAAATAAGTTCAATTACATCGTGAGGTCTTTTGAGAACCTCTACTGTTGCGGGCTGGTGTGGGTTACAAAAAGGCAATTGCGATGTACTTTCGTTAAGTTCACACTGTTGCAACTTTTTCTTTTGGGCTCGTGTCATTGCCATGATTGCTTTATCGTGCATATTCTTTAAATCGCAAGACGATATTGATATACGGCTTAATGCATCGGCGGCTGCATTATTACAACCTGGAACATATTCTACGTCAAAATCGTACTCTTCGAGATAAAGCCTAAATTTAGTCAGCCTACTAGACGGGTCATTTAAGCTAAAGAGATATACAAGTGGCTTATGATCTGTTAATATTTTAAATTTTCTGCCGTACAGGTACGGTCTGAAGTGCCGGACTGCCCAAACGATTGCTAATAATTCTAATTCTATGATGGGGTATCGTGTTTCAGCCGGCTTTAAACTTCTACTCGCGTAGGCGATAACCCTACCGTTACTGTTTGATAATACTGCGCCTAGGCCGAATTTTGATGCATCCGTATGTAACTGGAAAACATTGGAATCAGAAAAATCGGGATAGTCTAAAATCGGCGGACTTGTCATAATGTGTTTTAAGTTTTGAAATGCTGTTTCGCAATCTGTAGTCCAATTAAATTTCGCTCCCTTCTTACAAAGCTTATTTAAAGGGAATACAATGTCGGCGAAACGTGATATGAATCGCCGGTAATAGTTGGCGAACGCGACAAAGCGTTTTACCTCGTCAGCACATGTTGGTCGTGGGAAGTTGTTCATAATATTTACTTTATCAGGGTCTGGAAATATGCCGCCTGCTGTGATTTTATGGCCCAAATATATAATTTCCCTTCTTAAAAACTCGCACTTCATGGGATTTAATTTTAGATTAACCTCTCTTAACCGGTTCAACACACAAATTAAGTTCGAATTATGCTGATCCATGGACTTGCCTATCACAACACAATCGTCTAAATATTGGAAACATTTGTTGTAATTAAGGCCGGCCATCGCGATGGTCATCAGCCTTGAAAAAACACTAGCACTTGTTTTCAGCCCCATTGGGCAGCGTTTCATCTGATACTGCTTGCCCACTGAAAAAGCAGTGGTTTTACGTGAAGTTTTACTTAACGAAAGTTGGTACATTTTATTTAAGCTGAAAGATGTGTATTTCCGCGAACTATCATTTAAAGATAACTGATAGTAAGATTGAGATAAATCTAGTTTGGAAAAATAAACACTCCCAGAAAGCGAGTCTAATATTTCTGTAATATTAGGCAAGGGAAACTTGTCGTCCTGAATTCTGTTATTTAATTGTCTGTAGTCTATGACAAGTCTCCATTTTTTTTCCTGCGATTTATCTGCTTTTTTTGGCACTAATAATACTGGGCTGGACCACTCGGAAACGGTCTCTTCTATGATGTTATTGTCTAACATTTCACGGACCTGTTTATCCACCTCTCCTTTAAGCGAGTGGGGTATTCTATATGGTTTAACGTATACTGGCGTGGCGTCTTTCTTTAATACGATATTGTGTTGCATTAAGTTTGTAACCGTCAACTTGTCGCCGGGCAAATGAAAAACGTCCGCGTACTTAGCACATATTTTTTCAATGTTAATCTTTTCTTCTTTATTCAAATAGCTCATATCTAAAAGTCCAAATAGGGTTTTGATACGGTCTACTGACTTATTTTCCTCATGAAAATGACACAACTCAAAATTATCAATGGACGAAACCACTAACATAGACAAGTCAACCATAACCTGTTTATCTAAGGTATTTAATATTTTAACTGGTATACGACCCTTATGTGGTTTTGCTATCATTCCGGCAATAAACACACCGTTTTGGATTTCCTCGGCCAGAACAACTGTATCATGTTGCGTAGTGCAAGGTACGAACTTGATCGCTTCGCAACGAGGTGGTATCAAATGTACGGAGCTATTGTCGTTAATTCTCACGCAAATATTTTTATTGTTTTGTGTGAGTCGCAATACATTTTGACTATAGTCTATAATGGCGTTATAACGCTTCAAAAAATCTTCACCTATTATACCGTCTACAGAGCACGATAAGTTTTTGAAAACGTAAAACTTTTGCTTGAAAGTCATATTATGTATTTTTAAGTCCATATTAATGTATCCTTCGGAAGTTAATTTTCCGCTAACACCTCTAATTGTAATCTTATCTATATGTACTTGATCTTTATATTCGCTAAACCTACACAATGATTCGTACTTTAATACGCATAGACTTGCCCCGCTATCTACTAATAAATCTAGTTTTTTGTTGCTTATACCTAAATTCATAGAAACGTAACTACTATTATTGAAGTTCATAATATATGTTTTATTCATTTTCGGGACGAAAAATTCTGATTCTGGCTCATTCGTGTCCTGATTGGGTTGATAAAGATCCTGCGTCGTATGAGC
This sequence comes from Clostera curtula, assembly GCA_905475355.2. Classification (NCBI taxonomy): domain Eukaryota; kingdom Metazoa; phylum Arthropoda; class Insecta; order Lepidoptera; family Notodontidae; genus Clostera; species Clostera curtula. The sequence continues at coordinate 12,468,537 of FR997806.1, read as the reverse complement.
CAGATTGTATCCAAAATTAGGTTTACTATCCCCGCGATTGGATCTGCCCCTTCCACGGTAGCCACGGTGGGGACGTGTTGAACCATTATGAAATATCCGGGGCTTATAAGTTTTATGTTCGTATTTCCCGCTCTCGTTAAATGAGTTGTCTGGTGGATGATAGCGCGAAAAACGGTTACCTCGCGAATCAAACCTAGAAAAGCTCTTATTAAACGAGTATGGCCTATTGGTTTGTAATTGCATAACCTCGAGGTTGTCGTCGACACGTAAGGACTGTTCGTCTATAGCTGCTCTAATAGTCTCCGACAGCGAGGTATACGTCCGTGAAGCAATAATCGTGCTAAGGCGCGGGTCCGATAGTCCATCCGCGAACCGCTTGATGGCCGTTTTTTCATTTAGTGGGAATAATACGCGATATTTTTCTTCGTCACCGTCAGCTTGAGCTAAAGTGAGGTCTACAAACAAGCTCTCAACTTCGCAACCATATTTTTCTATAGTCCTATGACCTTGTTTACTATGAAACAGCTGTGATTGTAAAGCAACAGATGATTTTTTTTTGTATAAGGTTGTTTCGCATAGCTGAAATTAGTTCACTAACACTACTATATTTCGGGTTTAACCGAAGTTTGGCACTTTGGGACAGTCTCGTTTTAAGCACGAACTCGATAAGCTTCTTGTTACCATCTTCATTCAGCATGCTACTGTAGAGCTGGATGCTATCTATCGTTTGCAAAGTGACTTGTTCGTGGCCTGTCATTACGGGTATTAACGCAATAGCAGATTTCAAATCAAAATTTTCGGCTGCCATTTCGTCTTTGTGGCTTAAATTTTCTGTAACTGAATCTCCTTTTTTTAACACTAAACTCACGATTGTGCTATACAATAAGTGTATATCATTAATTAACTTGTTGATAGACCGTAAGCTTTCGGTGCTTATCTCGGACTTGTCGGTCTTCTGTCTGATTTCTGCAGAAATAAACTCCAAACGACTATAGATAACCTGAGCTTCGACAAATTTTTTTTTTGACGTTTCTGATGTCTGCCGTCGGATTGGTCCGATTTTTACCAGGTAACCTTTGATATCTTTTAAGGTATTATATGTAGCCGTTAGTTCAGCTACAGGCATCGGAATATAATCAAATATTATAATATATGTGTATATAAAATGTATCAAATTTATATTAAGACTACAGGCGAAATTAATTACTTATAGTAAACTCGTATATCTAATTAATAAACTCGCAGTATACACACCGGACTCGCTCTGTACTGCTTGGCTCTGCTTGGTACTTCTAACTGCATGTCCTCGATTTTCAAGTCTTATCTTTTCAGTCTTTTGATTGACTACGGAGTGGTGGCAAGGTATGGTCTGGTTATATCCTGGATTTTCTCCTAGGCTCGATTTTCAGGTCTTCTCTAATGTTCTCTTCTCTCTTCTGTCTTTTGATTTGCTACGGAGCGGTGGCAAGGTCGGGTCTGGATACGTAGTTAAGACTGGTAGCGTTGAGCTCGCGTCGTAGCGTATGTACTGCGTGGGTATGACACTTCTTAAAGAGGAAGTATACAATGGCAGCAACTAAAAGGACGACGACGGTGACCAACAGGATGGAGTCGGTGCTAATCCCGCTTGGCATGTGCTGGGTAGTTGAAGCAGAAGCATCCCCATTCGCGTTTTGGGCTATAACTACTTCTTCTTTGGAGTATGTTTTCCCCATAGTAATATTATCTTCTTTCTTCTTAATTTTCAGCTGGCAGGGTCGCCATGTGAAGTTGTGTGGTCTTCGTTAAAGGAAACACGTGCGTTCAGACATGATTGCGTTTATTCAATGAATATAAAAACGTTTCTCACGGCGGCATCGGCACCGAGCATACACAACAGTTTTACATTACATCATTGGTGTATATTACATTACTTTCGCATTATTTTTACTTAAACAATGTAATCCTAGAGGTATGGGATTTAAAAAACTAAACACCTTGTTTATTTGTTGTTTCTGCTAGAGCCAAGAGTGTCCAGCCTGTACATAGAACTATTAAGCATTCTGTGGTCGTAGTAATCAAAGTTTAATGTTCGTTGGAATTGAGCTATTACTTGCCGCTTTGTTACTGGGTATTAGTAAGTCTCTCTGTACTTTGGTTACGATATTTTAATGGAACTACAATGTTAAATGCGTTCCATTCCTTTAACTGGCTATATTCAAGCGTTAACAAGGCTTTGCAGTTTTAAAGGGTTCCAGTATATAATTGCTACTATAAAAAAATAATCCATCTTTTACTGACGATTCTAGCAATGACCCGTTATAAAGTACAATATTTTAGGCACAATAGTATCAACCAATCAGGCGAGGTATTCTTAGTATACCTGGGTTTTTTTTCTGTAACTGATAGCGTGATGTAGAATATTTTCGTATTTTCTTTGATGCTATAATTTCATAATTCTGTAGGAGATCTAGACTACATTAAATATCATGTAATCAAACTGCTTACCTTAGATCACAGGAACCAAATGTGACCCGAGTGAATGCTTGTGCCGAGGTTGAGAACACCACACCTGAATGTATGAAGCCGTTACGGGGACTCCGCGCTGGTAGAACTTATGAAGCGTGGGTTAGAGCAGCTACCACAGCTGGGGAAGGTCCACCATCTCCTGCAGTCGCTTGTCAAACTAGTGCTACTGGTGAGTCAATTGTTTCTATTTTAATGCCTCTCAGATATTTTGTCAGGATTCAAATTAAATATTGTCACCATCCCATTGTTTCCATTTCAAGAATACATCAATACATAGTGTCGCCAACCCGTATCACTGTGCACTAATTTACCCTCCATGTATTTGGAGGAGGCCCGACTCAGTATGGGGTAATTTATGGTCTGAGAAGAAGAAGATATATTATACATATTTTATAAGAATAATCTCGCAATACCTGAATCTGTATCCATTTTCTTTTGTAGCAAGAGCGATCTCAAGCAAATGATTTGATTTCTCGGTGAACATTTATTACTAGACATAAGCCCGTCTCAACCAATAGATGCTAATATTCCATTAAGTATTTTTCCCTCATATTAGCCAAGCATTGCCTGGATTAACTATTTTACGTTAACTTTAAAAAAAAAAAATACATTTGTCATTAAAGAGAAATTTACGTTCCACTGACCAAAGTGTAGCCTTGGGAACGATAGCACAATTAAAATATGATATAAACATTTACGGCTACCAAAATTACATAAAAACTAAATTATAACAAAGTTCCAATGTTTTATTCCGTATGGTGACGGATATAGAATACACAGTGTCACCATTTCATTTCATCCTGGAAGTGGATAGACGGAAATAACAAGGCTAAAGACCTAGCTGTTAGAGAGAGAAGACTTGGTACGAAATCCTGTGCCAACCCGTCTGGCCAGCGTGGCACAGTAGGCTAATTACCTTCCATGTAGTTGGAGGAGGCCCGACTCTGCTGTGGGTCATATACGGGCGGAATAGTAATAGTGTTGAAAAAAAAGGTCACACGAATTCCTTGCTTATCTTGAGTTTGGTCTGACAATCATAGCGCCGGCTCGAATATCTTCGTTCGGCGGAGTAGCCATGGGTGCTGCGGGTGGACCATTGTCACTTCGATGTGTGGTCGGTGGAGCCCCGCCTCCGTCCAAAAGATGGCTTAGAGGCGGGAACCCATTGCATCCTCGACCACCGTTCCATTTGGATGGAGACGCCTTACTGATCAGAAGTAAGTTGGAAACATTTTTCTCTTATCAACATTATTATGTATTTATCTTTAGTTATTCTTAAGTATAGTGATTCCGTGTGTTGATTTAGAATACTTATTGTCCAGCCGTGGACGTCTTTTGGCTGAAATGATGATGATGATGATTGTCGCCACTCAAAAACATAATGAGAGTGACGCATCAGCCGACAAAAGGAAATGATAAAGGCGAAGACCTAGCCGCATGAGAAGAAAAACTTGAAACAAAACCCTGTGCTAACCCGATTGGCCAGTGTGGCACAGTATGTACTCCTACTACCCGTGTAGTTGGAGGAGGCCCGACTCGGTAGTGGTTCATTTAAGGGCCTAAATATGTATCCATGTTCTTTTTGAGATTGTGAGAGATTGAGAAGTAGTATCTTTAGTTAGCGTCGTTTTCATTTTGAATGTGGTCTCAGCGACATTTTTAAGAGACTTTTTAACTGACCTATAAAAGAATGGGGCTCTCAATTCAGTTGTACGCTTTTTTCCTTAATGTTGGTTTCCACAAAAGTCCGTTTTGATTAAACAATTTTGGTTATTTTTGTGCCGTTTTTGTAGACGGTTTTGTGCACAGATGCGTAAAATGTTATCATCAACTATGCTGGTCGTTGCCTCGGTGCCTCGTTGGTCTAGTGGTTAGATGTGCCGCCTTTGGATCAACGGGTCCCGGGTTCGATTCCGGGGTCGGGCAAGTGTCTTTGTCTAAACCAGAGGCACTTGCTTGGAGTCTGGGTGTCATTTCTATCTATAATATGTATGTATTTACAAAAAAATATATATATAAGTAGTTTATCATCCATCTCGTTACCATAACACAAGCATTAAGTTGCTTAGCTTGGGACGAGATGGCGTTGTATGAAATGTCAAAAAAAAAACTAACAACTTGTATTAACATTTTGGGCCGGTTGAGTTGAGCTGACGCTAAGTACCACCGACGAGGTTCTAAATAGTTTGAATATGCGGGTGAATCACACATTTAATTTATTACATTCGGTAAACTTACTACGGCTTATAGTATAACCAAATTCCAAATAAAATATTCGTGGAAGTCCAGGGAAGGTTTAAAATCAGCGCATTTTTTTTTCAGTTAAGGTTTGCACATATTTTGATAATGTTGAAACATTCTGGAATTATCATCCAGGATTTTTCTTTATTGATTCTGAGGCGGTACGCAGTTTGACGGGTCAGCTAGTTTACAATATTTTGGATTGTGCTGTTGGTTTGTTTGCTGTATACTGAACAAAAACTGCATTATGAGCGTTTACGTTGTTCGACTCGCATCTTAGTTTAATAACTCAAGTACGTGCTTAAACTTGCAACAAGTTTCTGCAGTCTAGTCGCATTTCATGAAGCACTCACTAACTTTACGGTTTGAGTAAACTTAGTCTGTAATGTGAGTTCCTCGGTATTTCTTAAGTGTAATGTTCTTTTTATTCATTTATGTCTTTTTTTCTATTTACTCCTGTTTGTCATTTTTTATTTTACTTTCATATATTTATCTCTATATACAGAGTTGAATGACAGAGGGGCATTAAATTACACTATACTTAAACTATATGTGATTAGTATGAATTCGAAACGGTACAAAAAAATACACGTGATTTTTCATGGGGGGTGGAGGCGTAGTCTTAAACCTCACTAGGTATCACCAAGGGGGAGGGAGGGGTTAAAAAATGTTAAAAAAACATCACGTGATTAATGGACAGCCCCTAAGGTTAATAAACGATGCGTTAGGCATAAACATCTGTTAGGAAAGATACATCATGTTCAAATGAGCCTGGAAATGATCCCTAGGCATAGGCATACAGGTATAGGCAGTTAAAAAAAATGCCCCTATGTCGTATCAACCATGTATGTGATGATGATGATGAAATGATGATCCTCCAGCGTTGGTTGCATCGTGCTGAGTTTGGGACGGTTTGTGGCAGGAAGGCTTTCCATATAATTAGTTTAGTGACCAATTTTATTACTTTTGTATTTTTTGCCACAATAAATATTATGTCTGTTACGTCTATATCTATATGTTTAAGCGTTTTAATTTTACCTACGTATTATTGACCTCCGTAATAAAATTCTCAGTGGACCGATGACCTGGTTAAGGTTGCCGGAAAACGGTGGATGCGGGCAGCCCAGGCCGGTCTTTGCGGAAATCCTTCGAATTGGAAATCGTTCCTAAACGAACGTAGATGTACCATTTATAGTAGTAATTATACATCCTTCAACCAGGGAACCTCAAAGGCCGATCAAGCCGGCAATATTAAGTTGACCTACCATGTCAAATTATTCTTTAACGCAATTAGATCTGGAACTATCCCACGCCGATAACTACACATGCGTGGCTGAGAATCCACACGGGTCCGATTCCGCTACATGGCGGGTGGTCGTTTTGCGTCCACCGGCGCCTCCTAGCTTGGCCTTACTGGAGGCGCGCTCAAGGGAACTTGAGCTGGAACTGAGGCCAGCTGCTAGGACACCTGGCCATGCGATACCTAAGGCGTATAGCTTACATTGGCGACTGTCGTCCCCCGAGGTAAGTAATAGATTATTTTGAAGTTTTCATGCCAGTATGAGTAACAATCTACAGGTTGTTTAGGGGCCTTTTGATCAGTCAGGCAAGTGTATTTGCCTAAGTCAGAGGCTCTTGCTTTGAGTTTGGGTGTCATTTGCGTTCGTGAATTACAAGTTTGTAAACTGTTCTCGCGATAAAGCTTATACATACTAAGTGCAGGGGTTTCGGCTAAAACAAAAAAAAATTGGCTCTGCTGGATGTTGGATGGCTGACTATCATATCTATTACTAGTGGCCCGCCCCGGCTTCGCCCGTCCAAAGCGGGGGTGGGTTATACTTAAAAACCTTCCCCTTGAATCACTCTATCTATTAAAAAAAACCGCTTCGAAATCCGTTGCGTAGTTTTAAAGATTTATGCATACATAGGGACGGACAGAAGAATGCGACTTTGTTTTATACTATGTAGTGATTTGTGTGTAATATCTGCCGTCCAACCGGCTTCGGAAAGCACGTAAAGCCATTGGTCTCGCCTGCCATTCATTGCAGTGATTACGCGTAGTAATCACTGCAATGAATGAAAACGTGAAACTGACAGCTGGTCTAACCATATAATTAGCGGTGTTCCGACTAGATGGGTCGAGGATGGTAGACGGCAATTGCTTCGTGTAAATACTGTTAATTATAAATTCAGGTTAGACCTGTGTCGACCCTATTGAAAATGAAAAAAAAGGCCAGAGATATATAGATGGGAACGCCAATTTTATTCTTGGAACTTTCATATCTACGTCTATGCATGGGAAGCTGTAGAATTTGAATTGCCCGCCCAAGATTGTGTTTACCGATTACGTCACGGAGGAAAATTACCTGGGCTGTGCTAACTGGACGTTTCGTTTCATATCAAGATTTCCTTTGCGCAACGGATTTTGAAGCGGTTTTTTTCAAGAGGAAGGTTTATATATATAATACATGCTTATTACTACATAGAAACAGTGGTAAATTTAGATATTCGTCATTGCACCCGTGTGAAGTAGTTAAAAATAAATCTTTAGAGGTATTGTCGAAGATATTTAATTGATTGATGTTACAAGGGGGAATGGCGAACTCAGACTGTCAGTCCTGGGCCAGTCACGCTCTCAGGGCTGCGCTGTGGGTCCGCGTACCGGGCATACGGTTCAGCTGGCGGGGCCCCCGGATCGGAACTCGCCGTACGAACATCGGGTGGTCCACCTACGGCGCCCCCGGACGCACGATGGATCCGAACTAATGCCACGCATGCTCGGTTCGATACTAGTGCGTGGAGTGATGGTGGATGTGGACCCGTTGCCTTGAAGTTAGAGTGGTTGGGCTCTGGAGGCGCTGGGACTAGAGACGTGTCTGTGGGTGGAGAAATCGTCCTTGGGGGTAAGTTCAGATTGGTAATCGTCTTTTAATTTTGAAGTTTTTTTTAAGTATGGGAAAACAAAATGTACATATTTATGTCAATATGTATGAGTGAAATAGTGATATTAATAAATCTGTCCTCGCAATCGTGTTTCTTCATAGTTGCTCTATCTGAAATAATTACTGATTTTTATTCCAATATAACGTTTTTAATGCAAAACATTTCCAAATTCATTTTTTTGTAGGAACATTTTCATAAGAAGAAGCATTCATTCAAATAATTTTAAAATTATATTAAATCTTTACCAGTGGTATGGAACGCCAAAGCTGGAAAAAATCTCCCTGGTTGTTTTTTTCCATAAGAGGGTTACAATGCTGATGGTAGTACCGGTCTGACAGATTACGACAAACACCAGCCTCTGTCCTCAAAGATAGTAATCAAAGAAGATATAAAGTAATCAAGATCTTTAAAATAAGATGTTGGTTCGTTTAATTTTAAAAGTGTTCCTTTCGCTTTCATATCGTATTTTAAATTCATCAATCATCTCAACCAATGACTTAGCCGATGTTTAGTCTCCTTCAACTTAATGTAAGGGATTCATCATATCGTGTAACTCCTTATCAAAAAGGACTTATACCTGGATCTCGATACCGCGTTGCGGCTCGGGCGTCTAACGAAGCGGGCTGGACTCGTGAGGTCTACGAGTTCACCACCGCACTATCCGAAGGTGGCCTGGCTGAAGAAGTGGACGCGCCATTCCCAGCTACTGCTGGAGAACTGGCTGTACTACTTGCACTGTGTGCAGCACTGTCGGTCGCTGCTTTAACCATACTGGCGATCTTGCTAAGGAGAAAAAGGTATGTAATATTTTTACGTAGAGAATTTACGCACTATTTGAATTTGTCGCTAAGTATGATAAAAATCACCATTTTTCATACATAGGTATAGTATATAATTGTTTTGTCAGGTTTTTTGTTATTGAACTCCTCCGAAATGGCTCGACCGATTTTGATTAAATTTTATATTCACACTTGGTAGGTATGCGAATAGGACAACATTTTTTCATCCCCCTAAATATTATTTACTTATTTTCACCCCTCTACGAGCAACCCCCATTTTTATAGCGATATTGATATGGAAAAACGTTTGCAAACCAAATATTGTTTCCGAGTCGGAAAGGCGTCAAGCGAAACGTGAATGATAAAACCAAGGTGACTTGGTCTATTTATTCCTCATACTGCAAAATAAAAAAATATATTTATACGCAAAATGCTCCTTTCGATAGGCTCTGTGCCTTTACTCCGGCGACTATAGTGTTTTTAATACATCATGTATATTTTAAATAATTATGACACGGGTCTTAATCGCGGAAATATTTTGAAGGTAAATAATTATTCAAGAATTGCGCGGGAAGCGATTGAAATCAAAAAACATACCAGCTTTAATAGAGAGGATGGTTACCGTTTATCATCATCGTGGAATCCAGCTTTTAGTGAATGTCATCTCCGTAATAAAAAACCAATCCGCTCGTGTGTAGACGTCGTTAGTGTGGTGTGTCGGAATACCGACAATTTACAAAAGCTAACAAATTGTGAAGAGCAAGCGAGGGTAGGCATGGAGACCCGAGCTTCACGAAGACGGCGCTGAGCTACATCCATCAGTCAGCCTGTGACCACGGCTGGTGTAACCCACGCCGAAACGTCAGGCAGTATAAGGTATTTACCTTCAAAATATTTCCGCGATTAAGACCCGTGTCATAATTATTTAAAATGTGTGAAAATCGCGTTAGTCTAAAAACTTTAATCATGTATATTCAATCAATATTTCTTCTTCTTCTTTATAGATAACCCATAGCTCAGTCCGGCCTCCTTTACTTGCATGGAGGGTAAATTGGCCTACTGCGCCATGCTGGCCAGACCAGTTGCCACAGGGTTTCGTATCAAGTTTTCCTTCTCTTGCGGCTAGGTTATTGGCCTTGACATTTCATAATGACGGCTCTTACAAGACCCTCAGGAAGGAATGGGAAGGTGACACTATGTAAATCCGTCACCACGCGGACCGCACAAATCTATATATAAAAAGAAATATTTTAATAAAAAAATATAATTTAACCGTCTACATAAAGCCTAGCAAAACTTGTAGTATTCATGCCTAAATCATTAAGCTGAGCATAAAAAAATGTTACTCGAAACGAAGGTAGATTGTTAGCACAGGCTGATCGCAATCTGTGTATGGTGCTGACACAAAAGGCCGCCATCGACCCTTCTCACTTATCGCACCGTCAACGCTTCATAACATGTATGATTTTTCTCCCAAACCATTAGCGGCCTCCGATATTTATTTCCCAACCCAATAGTTAAATGGCAACTTTAAGTATTTGAAATGAAAAGACTTTAAGTATGTCGCTAGTGGTGTTTTTAAAAGTCGGTGTTAAGATTTTACTTGATTAGTTAAGTATATTTGCAGACTTCACATGCTTTTTAAATTATGATTATGTTATTTTTGGGGCTCTCGAAACTAAACTAAACCAATTACCCATTTTACAGTATAGATATAGAATGCGGAATTATCTCAGCCTTTAAAATATTTAAATGCTAGTTAGACGATTGACGATTCAGATTCAGTGAGGTGTGTCATAGACTTCTCTCTCTGCCATGCCGGTATTTGAACCTTGTGACGTGTGAAGGTCTGGCCTCTTACGACCTCTTTTGCTGTAGGCCTTTTTAAATTTACAGAATGGTATGTATATATATATACCATTCATACATATATTGGGCCGTTCTAACGGTGATGGATTTAAAATACTCAATGTCACCAAACTACACCATTCTGAGGATGTTATAAGAACTGACTCTATAATGCGTTCCTATGAATGCAATAGGCAGAACAATAGGAAAACTTGATAGGCACCCTGTGCCAACCCGTCGTGCCAGGGTGGCACAGTAGGCTAGTTTCCCTCCATAAATATAAAGGAGGCTAGACTTGGTTGTGGGTCTTAAAAAGGCTGAAGTGTTTGTTAGTATATATGACGCTCAATGTGAGGGATAATCATTGTCTGTCTGTATACGGATTTTTTTTATTGCATCTATTCTCGCAGTCGATAAAAACAATGACAGAGAGATAACCTAGCCGCAAAAATTGATAGGAAACCATGCGTCAACTAGTCCGGCTTGCGTGTTACGTACAGGGTTGATACGACATAGGGGCATTTTTGTAACTGCCTATACTAGGTATCATTTCCAGACCCTGTACCAAAAATCAATTACATTGGAGTAATAGTTTAGCCGCTAATGATTTTTTTAAATTTTTGCCTCATTTGAACATGATGTATCTTTCTTAACAGATATTTACGCCTAACGCATCGTTTATTAACCTTAGGGGCTGTCCATTAATCACGTGATGTTTTTTCACATTTTAACCCCTCCCTCCCCCTTGGTGATACCTGGTGAAGTTTAAGACCACCCCTCCAACCCCCAGGAAAAATCACGTGTATTTTTTTTTGTACCGTTTCGAATTCATTTTAATCACATATAGTATACGTAGTGTAATTTAATTCCCCTCTGTCATATCAAATCTGTATGGCTAATTTTCATTAACCACATTTAAAAAGGTCAAACTCCACAGTGGGTTGTTGTCGCGGCACATGGTTTGTATTACCAACGACCCGGCTAACTTAGTAGATACTAGCCAGGGCGATATAAAAAAAACAACGGGTTGCACTCCGGGAGTGCCGGCAGAAGTGAAAACCTTAACGTTGTGAATTTTTTAATATTTTGGAATGGTTCGGAAATTATTTTGCACGAATTGCTTTATTTATCAGTATAAAAGTACATACTAGCATTTATGTGGCTAAATACAATATTTATTTATTACGCTGCTGTTCACAAAAATAACTATTTATATTACATTTTCGAGGGCAATTTACAAACATGAAATTCACGAACACAAATGACACCCAGACTTAGAGCAAGTGCCTCTGGTTTACACAAAGACATTTGCCCGGCTCCAGAATCGAACCTGGGACCCCGTGATCCAAAGGCGACACATCCAACCCCTAGATACTCTCCGCGCCAGGGGTCTACTCTCCCTCCGACTTATGCTTGGCATGCAAAGTGCTCAACGCCGCTCGTTAAGAAGTTTTCACTTCAAAAACAAAACATTATGTTAAGGTCGGATGGTGCAATAGCTCGAGTTTCAACCAGTGCTGAAAAACCGTCCTGTGGAACATACAGGGCTCCACCACACCAAGCCACAAAACTACCTCCGGATCCCCCAGGTATGTTAGTCTTCCCCGTGGAGATATAGTTAGGGCCCACGGGGCAGCAATCGCGGTTCGATACACCCCGGGGACGTTTAGTGGACATGCCTCCGTCTCCTCACAGAGGCGGAGGGGACTCACCCCCTGTTGGCCATCCCTAGGATGGCGGGAATAGTCCATAAAGGATATTATCACGGGTCAAAAAAATTGGTACGTTAGTCTTTGAAATTATGGTCAAGCTTCTGGGCGAAGGAACCACACAAAAATTTATTGACAACTTTCATGTTTTATTTGTTTGTACTCTATGGTGTATATACACAGTTTTTCTTAACATTTAAAAAAACGGCGGTTACAAAAAGAGAGTACTTGTATATTTATATACTAATATACCTTTCACAGTGACGTCACTAACAGTATACTCACATAACATTTATTTGAAGCATATTTAAAGATAAATATCACTCACATCTTTGTAAATTACGTTTTCTGCGACATCACTGTGAAAGTAATCTTTGATTTATTATATTCTGTGATACAAGTAATGTGTTTAAATATTTAAGAACAATTTAGTGTACATTCGTATATACTCGTCTAAAACCTTTTAGAAAAGACTCTCAGACAAATCCCCAATGGACTATACGTATTTAATATTAGCTCGTTTAGAATGAAGTTTAAAAGCAAATAGAAGAGACGAGTTTAAATTTCACAGCTTTTCAGTTACCACTGAGACTGCATTAGTTAAAGTAAGTATGTATTTGATAAAATGAAACCTTTTAAGTAAATGGCTGGTGAGGTTTTTTTTTCATTTTAAAAGTTTTCATAGACTGAGTGTGATAAGATCGGTAACATTCTAAGTCGGAATTTGATCACCATTCTTTTCACAACTGTTTGTATTAATTGTTAATAATAATATAATTGGATTTTTCCGTGTGGTGACGGATTAAGAATACATAGAGTCACCTTCCCATTCGATCCTGAGGGTGTCGTAAGAGCCGACAAAAGGTAATGTAAATGAAAAGGGCGAAAACCCGGGACGCGTAGAGATGGTAAATTGCATACCACAACTTCTCAGCCAGCCCATAAATTACCCACTGCTAAGTCTGGCCTCCTCCAACTACAAGGAGGGTAATTAGCCTCCAAACTGACTAACGTAACCTTGAAACCCAATCGATTAGTTTAATACAAATCCTGTGGTATGTATTATTTAAGGGTACTAATGTTCTTTGTCAGATGTATATGAAATAAGTCCGTATGCAACGTTCGCGGGTGGGCCAGGTGTGGGCAGTGGAGGGGCGCGGGCCTACACTCTGCAACTGCGAGCCTTGGCCAGGCATGATGACGAGGCAGTCCCGCCACCACATACAGGGTGCTGCGATGGTAATCTTTTCTTTTTCTTCTTTTGCATCGTCTTTTCTTTTCAATAGGCATTTTTGGGAGAAAATATTTTGTACTTTTAATTAATTAAAATCTATATCGCGGGTGTTAAATCTAATTCACGAACACGAATTGACACGATATATTTATTTTTGCAGTATAATATTATCCGATTATAAAAAAAGTATAAAAACATTGCCATTAGTAAAGCTCTCGGCTTTATACGGACTTTATAGGTACTTAAGAGCTTTTAACAAGATAGAAACTAAACATGCTCGTGGAAAATTTATTTTCAATGTTCGCTACAGCTAAACTGATATAAAATGATACTACTTAGTAGGCTAAGCCTTTAAGCTTAAATAAAATATTTCAATAAATTATTAATAATTAAAAAAAATTGACAGTGAAAAATATACAGGATGTAACAGAACTCCTGTAACCATAAAAAAGGACTGACAGTACTACCGATAAAGATAAAATTTGTGTACAAAATAGCCGGCCGAAATAAGCATAAATCAAATTGAGTAATAAGCTCAGAAAATTCGTGCAAATAAGATTATTAAGCTTGTAGGATAATAATAACGATAGTTAGTTGGTTGTTTTTCACTGACATGTTTTGTGATAAAAATCAGGTTCGGAAATACATCGGTATCTCACTCATACTTCAAGAGAGAAACACATTTTAAACAGGGACCTGTGCTTCTTTTGATTGACCCTCATTCATTAAATCATCATCGGACTATAGGGTTTTTGTTACACCCTGTATAGTCTGTATGGTCATACTCAAGAGTCAAGTTAGCTTCTTGAAAGGAATCTATTATGAGACGTATTTAGAGGTGGTTTAAATAATAATTTTAATTCACAGAAGAGACGTGTGTTGATGCATGCGATGGTCAAAGACGGCGAAGGCGTCGTCGTCATTACTGTCCTGATCATGGTAAGATAACTGTAAAATTTAATTATATATTTTCTTCACTTCTCTTTTTGTTTAATGGCTTGCCATATTACAACAACATAAATCCGCCAATGTCAGGGTGTACAGGTAGGAAGGAAAATAGCTATAAAAAAGGATCTAAATAATTTAGATTTTGACTGGTTTAATTTAGTATTAAAATATCTACAAATTAATTTTATATTATACTAGCGACCCGCCCCGGCTTCGCTCGGGTGTAATGATGAACCTCAAAATGTATCAGTTTTTCTCTACAATATTATAGATGTATTTTTACATATAAAACTTCCACTTGAATTACTCTATCTATTAAAAAAAGCGCTTCAAAATACTTTGCGTAGTTTTAAAGATTTAAGCATACATAGGAACGGACAGACTACAGCGACTTTGTTTTATAATATGTAGGATAGGATTAAAGTAAAAAAAAAAAAAACATAACATTCCAAGATCTTAACTAAACAAGGCGGTAGAGGTCCCCAGGGTCCCGGAGCATGCTCTCCTATCAGGGAGTGAATCCCGTTTTCCTGGTTCGGAGGGTCGAGGATCGCCTTCGGCTTTAGTGGGTAGGTCTGGGCGCAATTTACCATCTCTACGCGCCCTGGAGTCCCACATAACCCGGCCAGTCCCAACGGCCGTGAATCCGTGAGGATCTCCGACGCATAAAAAAGGGGAAAAAACATAATTGAATATTGTTTCATTTTAATAATGTCGCTAATTAAATAATTTTAGTATTTGATGATATTAAATACATTGTTCGTTAGGTGTAAAAGAAACATTTTTATTTGACTTGCGAAGTCAATTTGGTTTTTACCTTTACATAGCTTACATTAACCCTTTCGTGCCATTTTTTAATATAATATGCCATTACAATTTATTTATTTTTGTTAACAGGTTGCTCACAAGATTCCGGGAGTTGAAACGAGTTTGCCAAAATTAAAGTGACAAATATCTAGTCAGTGTAATAGTTAATTCGGTTAAACATATTGATATGTGTACAAAAATTTATACAATAATATTGTCTATTTATAATACGAAGTTTCTTTTTACTTTTCTTACCTATTTTCTCGGTCTTTGGAATAAATGAAATAGAATTTTCTAGTTCTTTTTCTGCTCAAATGAGCCAAATGAGTCCTTCAATGAGAGGGATCAGTGAATGCTTGGTGCAGTAAGCATACTTTATATGCAGTATTCAGTACATTTCTATGGAAGTGCCTTTCAAGCCACTTCAATCTGCATACATTTAAAAATTTGCTGAATCATGAAAAAATGTTCGGAGCTCTATTCACGGCTAATATTTGAATAGTAGCAGTTTTTGACGTAATGTATTACTTGATGCTTGACTGAACTTGAAAGTCAATTCCTTTTGCAACTAAAATATTCCGGAGATATATAAGATTTTTTCATCTCTATATATAAAAATGAATAGCTGTTCGTTAGTCTCGCTAAAACTCGAAAACGGCTTGAGCGATTCGGCTAATTTGGGTCTTGAAATATTCGTGTGAGTCCAGGGAAGGTTTAAGAGTCTAGAGAAAACATTGATATTGTAAGTAAAATAATAAAAACAACAATTTTATTTTCCCATACAAACTGTTACCCGTCAAACATCTGACGTTCGTCCCGACGGTTCGCTATTTTTGGCATAATTACTTTTTTTCTTTTTTAATTACATTAAATAAGGGATTGGAATCGATAAGAAAAGGCGGTATATTAATTTATTATTAATTATTCCAATTCGAATTCAATATTCATAGTTCAGACAGGACAACGTCTGTCGGGTCAGCTAGTCATTTATATTTTTTACTACTACTACTCAGCCCATAGATGACCCACTACTGGGTCGGGCCTTCTCCAGTTGCATGGAGGGTAATTAGCCTACTGTGCCACGCTGGCCAGAGGGTTGGCACGTGGTTTCGTATCAAGTTGTCCTTGTCTTGTGGCTAGGTTATTGCCCTTATCACTTCTATTTTTAACCCCCGACGCAAAACGAGGGGTGTTATAAGTTTCCGTGACCAGGGGTCAGGTAATAAATAAGTGGGAGTGGCCCCCCAACGCGAAGTATTTATTTTTATTTTTTACTTTTTAAAGGTTATTGTGTCGGGGGTTTATTTAAATTTTTAATTTAATTTTTATCACTTCTATTTTTAACCCCCGACGCAAAACGAGGGGTGTTATAAGTTTCACGTGTCTGTCTGTCTGTCGGTCTGTCTGTCTATCTGTCTGTCTGTCTGTGGCACCGTAGCTCGCGAACGGATGAAGCGATTTCAATAAAGTTTTTTTTGTATGAAAGGTGAGTTACGGGCGAGTGTTCTTAGACATGTTTGATGAAAATCGGGTGAGCCGTTTAAAAGTTATGGGGGCTGAAAGTGGGGAAGAATAACCGAATGTCTGCAAATATAATCGAGTGGGGTCTTAAATGAAAGCGCATCACGTGCAATTTAACAAAATCTACATTATAATAAGTATGTACCTATAAAACGTATAAAATAAAAATTTAATTAAAAATTTAAATAAACCCCCGACACAATAACCTTTAAAAAGTAAAAAATAAATACTTCGCGTTGGGGGACCAGGGGTCAGGTAATAAGTAAGTGGGAGTGGTCCCCCAAAGCGAAGTATTTATTTTTATTTTTTACTTTTTAAAGGTTATTGTGTCAGGGGTTTATTTAAATTTTTAATTTATATTTTCAGCTATTACTTACAACAGGAAGTCGACGCCGTCAGGATGTAATAATAATATTCAGATAATTTGGTCTGTATCATGGTTGGCTAATTAAATTACCCTCCATACAGTTGGATGGGAATGGGGTTTATCAAGCTGGCGACATAAAGAACATTGGTTATATGTACACGGTCATTGTAATATGGCGTTAAAAAAGACAAGCCCACTGAGTTTCTTCCGCCACGTCTTCTTGGTTGGTACCGATCTAGACGTAGTAGAAGTTTTATAACAATGAAATGAAAATTGCCCTAATTGGTTGCAGTAAATGATACGTGGTAGCGGGACGATTGTCTTCCCGCTCCCACGAACACTGATATGGGTTCAGACCCACCCACGTTGGGATTTAAATAAAGAACATGATCAGAACCGCTAAGACATCATTCACTGCAACGAGCAAGGATCGTGAAAGCCATCATTGGTATAACAATAAAGATTTTTTTTCTATTCCATTGCAAAGGGTCAGCGACACGTGACACATGCGACGGCGAAGGTTCGCATGCTTGAGCTTCACCATAGCGGTATAATTAAAGAAGCTATAATTAAATAAATATTGAAACAAAGAAGAAAGAAAGAAATATTTTATTACAGGACAAGATAATATACAATATTATACAATAACTCGTTGTCGCCCGCGGTCGACATTCCACCATATTTTTTTAATTAAATTTATAGTTCTACATATATAGTTCTATTCTCAATTTGACCACAGACAATAAACAAAACAGTAAGGCCTTCTGTCAATAACTAATAGTGTGTGTAATGAACTTCTTATCGATTTTTTTTTCATGGACAATTTAAATTATTAGCATTCGGCACTCCTGCCTACATAAACTATAAGTGTGGGAAATTTTATGCTCATCCGTCCGCGCAATTTTCAATATGTGAAGCTGGAAGACTTTCGAAACGAGACTTAGCTTTATAACAGAAACTCCCAGAATTTAGTAGGTTAATACTCTCGCCGCAACTTAGCGTACGGTGCTCAAAAGGGTTTGAACTGGAAATTTAAAGTAAACCGCAACATTGAATAGCTTAAGCTTGAACATTCTGTTTATTGTTCACTTATGAGGTCGCAGTAGAGAATAGTGGGCAGGTTAAACAGCGCCTGGATTAGCTGGTTTTCGAATAGTGACCATAATATTATAACACCATTATATAACTAAAACCGTTATAAAAAAAAAAACAAAAAAAACAGTGGACCATGTATGTGCTTTAGTACTCACTACACAGATGACCCACTGTTGACACCTGCGTAATTATAGTTCCTTTTGAGTTTGAGATTGAGCTTACGAGTACGTCTGGAAGTGCGAAGTTCTCTAAGCTAATGCTTGGGGTCGACCAATGAAATTTGGAAACAGTGATTATTATTGTAGTGTACTGGCCGGTTACGGTCGTAAATGATTTTTCTTCCCCCCATCTCGGAAAGAGTATTTTTGCTCTTCGATATCTGAGTGCAAAAGCCGTTTTTATTCGCTAGAGAATAAAGTATTTTTGCTCTTCGATATCTGAGTGCAAAAGCCGTTTTTATTCGCTAAAGAATAAAGTAAAGATTATTCTGTAATACTTACCTGTCTTATTGTAGTAATTAATACCTAAACTGAAATAAAAGTGTACCTATCTTGTGATTGTAAACGTTTTTTTTTGCATTTAGTCATTTCCTCGCTGAGGTGGAATGAAAAGTTACGTGTTGCACTCGAGTGCAAAGATTTTTCACCTCGTGCTCTTTTGATTCCCTCGCTAACGTTCAGGATTCAATTTTAGAATCCTTCGCTTACTCGGTCATCAAAATTGAACACGCGGTTAAAAAGCAACTTTGCACTCTTGTATAACAAATAACTATTACTACTGTCCTATTTTGACGCTGTCAATTTAATATGTATTGTGCCAAGTAATAAATGTGTATGCGCGGCT
Source organism: Clostera curtula (assembly GCA_905475355.2). Taxonomy (NCBI): domain Eukaryota; kingdom Metazoa; phylum Arthropoda; class Insecta; order Lepidoptera; family Notodontidae; genus Clostera; species Clostera curtula. The sequence continues at coordinate 12,449,694 of FR997806.1, read as the reverse complement.
ATCCATGGGTTCCGTAAATTTCGGTGCTGTCACCGAAGCATGGATCCCCGTTCTCTACTCTTAACCGGCCTGCGGTTGATTGTTCTCCGTCAGTATTCGAAGTTGAGTCTCTACCTCTCTTCAGGCTAGACCTATACGCCAGTGCAGTCACACAAATCCTCCTAGATATAAGTTTTGATATTAATTTTATTATTTTCTAGGTAATTGTATATGGACTTCTACTTTTGTAAGCTGGGATAATGTAGTGTACTGGCCGGTTACGGTCGATGACAATTTTACTACTGTCCTCTTTGACGATTGCTTTGAATTAAGTATTGTTCTATTAACTGTCTTCTATAATTCCTAAATGACGTATGTTGAATCTTCCATCCACACATGGCTCTTATTGCAAAATATGGCTACGATGTGAATACGTATATCAATGAGAAGTGCCACCATAAGACAGTCCTATTTTTATTACGGTTTCAATATTCAAATCCAGACTGCATTCGTAAATCGTGAGCTTGTTATGAGCTTACGAATTTGCATTTTTCTCACACTTGGACGGATTACCGTTATCTCTTATTTCCACTCTTCTAGTCGCATTCGAGTCTTAATCCCTCTGATAGTTCGCTCTAAGCCGATTTAGCCCATTCGGTTTTATTAGGTGCTTTTATAAATGAAGCAGAAATAAAATTACTCTCGATTTTTTATTTCGAGCATTTGAGTATGTATAGTAGTTTATGTAGTGGCGAGAGACGGCTTTCATCCTGAGGGTGTCTTAGAAGCCGAAAAAAAATGACAAAGCTGATAACCTAGCCGCAAGAGAAAGAAAACTTGGTGTCAACCCGTCTAGCCAGCGTGGCCACAGTCGGTTATTTACCCTTCATCTAACTGGACGAAGCCCGACTCAGTAGTGGATTAACTATGGGCTGGCAGCTCGAATCTTCAAAATGATGCTATATATACATGTGTAAAAAACTATATAGCCATAACTAGAGAAAAACCAAGGAAACTAAACATAAACATGTTAGATAATTATAATAAAACTCTGGTTTAGAAAAAGATTGATATTATAAGGGCCTGGCCACAGCTACAGGCGGTGCGTTGCGCGGTGCGTTGAGCGGCGCGGCGGGCGGCGCGATTTGCGGTGGTATGTCACAGCTAGACTAGTTGCGACCGCGGTGGCGTGGCCAGGCACGTATTTAGAGAACGGCTAAACTATTAAAATATTAAAAGTGGCACGATATTGCCTTGAAACAAGTGCGTTCTTAGCTGAAGATATCATTCAGTCAAAAACGTTAAGTTTAACGTTAAGTTAAGTTTAAAATTAAAGCGTTAAACGTTAACAAATTTACGTTAAGAATATTTCTATTTTCTGTATCTTTCTTGTTATAGTGTGCAATAAAGAGTTTATAAATAAAAATTAACCAGAAAAGGAGAGAATTTATTATGAGTTTAAGAACTATCCCGATATTTTTTTTATTATACGCGTGCAAGCATAGATACTTTTGATTATATACTCGGTCACATACATGAAGACTTAAACTAAAGTTAACTAGGTACCACCAGGAATTTTTTTGTTTTATTTCGTCCAAATTTTTTTTTAGAACATGGTTTTAATTGTGATGTGGTTTTTGACATCCATATTGCTGGTCTAGTACTAGTATTTCACTAAAGAACTATTCCATATCCATTATTAATTAGCTCAACGCGCGATAAAAACAAAATAATTTGTTTCGGTCGCGCGATGCCTCAATACGTCCACCGAAGCCGCCGCGCGCAACGCTCTGAACTGTGGCCACTTCGATATTGGCTAGTACATTTGTTTCACTCGCACATCGCGCAGCCCGTCGCGCCCGCGTACACCGCGCCGTTAGTCACTCCGCAAGACGCGCCGCCGATCGCGTCGCCGGTAGCTGTGGCATACTTCATAGATGACAATCAATGAAGTATGCCACAGATACCATTTGTTTTCGCCGCTCACCGCTTGCCGCGCCGCAAGACGCTCCGCAATTCGCACCGCTGTTGGCTGTGGCCACGCGGTAAGGTTTCAAGATAGTAAAACATTTTAAACACAGAATTGTCAATTGTCTTTAACCTAAAAAATTGAACGTACAAGTTTAAAAAATCTCACTTGTTTACGTCACAGTCGACCCCAAAAAGGAGAGCCATAACAAACATTATACGACTTTTACGTTCGTGCTCGGATTCAAATAATTCTCTCTGTATGATAAGGTAATGGACACACAGGGTGCTACACAAGTATACGTTATCAAATCGACCCAAAAGTTCGCAAGGGTCTCACCGGTGCTGGATAATACCTACTTGGAGGGACCGTTTTCCATCAGAGCGGATTCTGCGAATAAAATTTACATATAAACGTGTTATATACGGTAATATACTGAAACCGGTTTGGAAACTACATCTGGATACAGAGTGGGAGAGAGCGTTGCAATGCTATGTGGACTTGTAACATTTTTAACTTGGAAGTTTATGTGACTTGGTTACTGTCAATACTAATAAATAAATAAATAAATATAAATAAATATCCTTGGACATTTCACACAACGCCATCTCGTCCCAAGCTAAGCAACTTAATGCTTGTGTTATGGTAACGAGATGGATGATAAACTACTTATATACATATTTTTTTGTAAATACATACATATTATAGATAGAAATGACACCCAGACTCCGAGCCAGTGCCTCTGGTTTAGACAAAGACACTTGCCCGACCCCGGAATCGAACCCGGGACCCGTTGATCCAAAGGCGGCACATCTAACCACTAGACCAACGAGGCAGTCACTGTCTCGCTATAGCCCATAAACGACCCACTCCAAAATCATGGACGGAAATTAGCCTACTGTGCCACGCTGGCAAAACGCGCACGTTTTGTGTCAAGTTTTTATTCTTTTGCGGCTAGGCGGTCGATCTCTTGCGTTCCTGTAGTCACCTCTTACGACACTCTCAGAATAGTGTGGGTTGGTGACATTGCGTATTCTAGATACGACACATTATCCAGACTATTTATACCCTGGATCTAAACCAAGAACATCTGCATATATATCCTTCTGGAGGACTCTAACCGACCCAATTACTGAAGATTACCTTACGGCCCCTAATATAAGATACCCATTTTAAATGTAATTACTCAACTTTCAACTACTGTTAGATACCATAATATAATGGTCATATCTTAACAAGGGATTAACCCTCGGGAGGTGTCAGTTTCCAAAGCTATGATTAATTGAGCGTAGCTTGCTTGTTATCCTAACACCTAAAGCGTAACTTTAATACCTAGGTCTTACTTAAGGTGCCTAGGTACCTAGGCTTCCAACGGCCGCACCACCCGTAAACTTTTCGGCCCATAAATGAATGAGTCAGGCCTTTTTTTTTTTGTTCGCCCGGGGTACCTTTCTTTATGGACTTCCTCGCCGGCCACGGGGATGGCCAGCGAGGGGAGTGTGGGACTCTCCCCCATAGTGGGGGCCTACCCACTAAACCTCCCCGGGGTGCTCCAACTCGCGTCCTGTTGCGGCATTGTGGGATCTGATGCAGAACCACGCCGCCGCAGACGAGGAGGCCCTCCTCCTCTCCTCAAGCTCCGAATGAGTCAGGCCTCCTCCAACTATATGGAGGGTAACCTACTGTGCCACAACACACTGGCCAGACGGCTTGGCACCGGATTCATATCAAGTTTTCCTCCTCCTGCTGCTAGGTTTTCGGTCTTATTGTTTCCTTTTGTCGGGTCTTACGATATCCTCTGTTAAAGTCCTAACGAAGCCAGTGGTAGTGGGTCGGTGTAATGAAAGACTACCGCGTTGTAAGGAAGTCAATATCTAATATATAAAATTCTCGTGTCACAGTTTTAGTTGCCAAACTCCTGCGAAACGGCTTGACCGATTTTGATGAAATTTTGTGAGCATATTGAGTAGGTCTGAGAATAGGACAACATCTATTTTTCATCCCCCTAAATTTTAAGGGGGGGGGGGTCAAAAAAAATTTGTTTATTTTTTAGAGAAAATTTTTTGCTTTTATTTTTTTAAGATTCAGCATAAAAAAAATACAAACAACCCTAAATTTTCACCACTCTACGATCAACCCCTATTTAATTACATGGCAAAACAACGTTTGCGATAGGAGATGTTCACGATATCTCTGGAACCATAAGACCTAGAGGGTTGCACGGGGGATGCGCGGGTTGGGGGTTGCGCGGGGTGGGGGATTGCGCGGGGGATGGTTAATTATTTGGCAAAACAACGTTTGCCGGGACAGCTAGTATTCAAAATAAATCCTTCGAAACTCACAATATTATTTGGGCGAAACCATACGACGGCTAAAGTTACATTAGCGCCATCTATATTGAAACATGTGAATTTTATATAATTAGGCTTAGACACCCTCAGTATGAAATGGGGTGGCGGCATTATGTAATCCGTCACCACGCAGATATCATACTTTGATATCGTTCTTGCAAATTTTTTATCTAAACTAATCTATCTATCTTCTATAATATAAAAATGAATCGCAAAATGTGTTGGTACCCGCATAACTCAACAACGCCTGGACCAAGTTGGCCAATTCTTTTTTTGAAATGTCCGTTGTAGTTCAAGGATGGTTTTTACGGCGAGTAAAAAAATTGCCGGGAACCCCCTAAAAACAGCTTTTTTCTTTTTCCCATACAAAAGTTTTTTAACTAATATGTAGAGACAATTTGAGATTTAATGCTATTGCATAAAGTTCATATTAAATGACAACCACTGACTGTTGTCTAAGCAATGTAGGTGTGTTCCTAATGTCAAAGTGTCAATTTGCACTTTATTACCGCTATCTTTTTGACAGGACAAAGTCTGTCGGGTCCGCTAGTATTAAATAGAGGAAAAATTTGATTATTTGTTTGCATTGAATAGGCTCGGAAACTACTGGACTGACTCGAAAAATTTTTCACCATTAGTAATTATTATATTCATATTTAATCAGGGATAATGTAGGATTTATCCCTGATTAAATATGTAGGCGATGAAATATTTTCCAAAAATTGAATTTATACAAAGTTTTAACTTTGATATTTTTATTAAATTTCCTTGCGAAGCCGGGGCTGACCGAAAAATAAAAGTAAGACAAGGGAATCTTGATACAAATCTTATAGTCAGCGTGTTAGGCGAATATTCCTAGATAGAATATTTAAAATAATGACAATATTTTTTGTTATTTATAATAGAACTAGCGACCCGCCCCGGCTTCGCACGGGTGCAATGATGAACCTCTAAATTTATCAGTGTTTCTCTAATCTACTATATTATGGATGTATTATAATATTATAAACATTCTTCTTGAATCACTCTATCTATTAAAACAAACCGCATCAAAATCCGTTGCCTAGTTTTAAAGATTTAAGCATACACAGGGACGGACAGACGACAGCGACTTTGTTTTATAATATGTAGTTTAAATATAATATATAGTACATAGTGTTTCTGGCGACACTGTGTATTCTAAATCGTCAGAGCACGTCTACCTACACCGTACCGTAGATATGTTTTTATTCTAAGGCTAATTAATCTATTAGTGAAAATGTGGCACAGAACGTGTCGATATCAAGCCTTATTAATTAACGCTAGGTAGAGCAATCAATCTTTGTGTTTGTCACATAATCAATACTAGTAATATTATACAGTGCTACCAGATTAGGAGAATAGGCACTCAAATGTTAATTTAAAATGAAAAATGTAATAATTTTTCAACAAACTCCAAAGGAGGTTTTTTAATTCATTTGTAGATTTTTTTGTTTCTTACCGCATAGCTCCGATCGTATCGATCTTTATCGTCGTTAGACTCATTTTTAAAAGAAATAATGAAAAACAAACTTGATTGCTATTGGTTCTAGATTGGTCCCACATAAATATGTATTATCAAAATCTGTTCAGTAGTTTGACAGAAAACTTGAATTAAGTAATCAAAACAAACACATTATTTGTATTATTTCGCGTACTTAACACAAAATTCATACTTATTTCTACTAAAAATAAAAACTTTACATATATTTTTTTTATTGAAAACCGTTTATTTGTTTTAATAGAGCGACAAGACAAGAACGATTTTTTTATACGGACATATTGACCAGTATGTGTGGTAGGGACTTGACGAAATATATTCTCCAATTAACAGGTACAACATCAAAAACGGTTGACCTTATTTAATTATGAATCAAATGTTTAATATTAAAATTTATAGCTCACAACGATTTGTTGCAAAACTGGGCCACGCTTTGCAAGCTGACGCATACAGCTTTAAAGCTACACAACTGATTTTTTGCCAGACGTTCCCTTCCTCAGGCGAGCGAGATTAATTACAGAATCGACAGTTTTAATTAGTTTTGTAATTAACAGCATGGCACGCCTTGGGCCGAACTAAAATAAATTGCCGTTAAGCACAATCAGCTCCGGTTTAAACGGTCATGACGCAGTTTACGAGTAACTCCGATTTGTACTGGAAATTTGATTGTAAATGTTAATTTCCTTAACAGCCAAATAAATATCGCTATTAAAAAATAGGTGTTGATCGTGAGGGATGAAAACCTATCCAATGGGACCATTAGTATTTATATGATAATTTCTTAGTTTTCTTAGGTTGAGGTAACATAAAACAACATTATTGGCGGTAAATGTTTACGGTTTCTTTGTACACTTTTGAAGACAACTGTCATCTAGTCTCTCCCGCGATCACGACTGCTGCCAAGAATTCGAATCGTCGGGAATTAAAAATGTAATAAACACTCGATAAATCCGTTAAAAGGTGTTTAATTTCAGACTTCAGGCCCCCACACATATTAGAAAGAAAAAAGAAAGAAAGATGTAACGTCTACCTTAGATGGTAGAATTACTAAACCCAACACACCACGAACAACTGGGTATAAAATTAGTGTTCACTTGTCTTACAATACAAGCCAACTTATAGTTACAGTCCGCGCCAATCTTTATTGCCGGTCTGAATGTAGCCGCATTACACTGCGCACTGTTGTGCGTAATCAGGTATCAGCGGGACGCACACGGGGCGGGGAGGCAGGGCGCGCCGTTTTTCACCCGCAAGCGCCATCGCCATCCGAGTGAGTGAGCTACGATCGTATTGGTTATAAAATGTGCGAAGCGCAAGTTCGTACGGCTACATTCAGACTGGCCATAAAGATTGGGGCGGACTCTACATCCCATCATATTATTCCTTATTACTTTATAATCTTCGCAATAATACTGTTTATTGTTTCATTTGTTGCTATAGCAACGACATTGAAACTGCTGTTTTATGATAATTACCTTGTAAATTAACGGTGATGATTATTCAGTAGCTTTATTTCCACGAAAGGTACATTGTAAAGATCAAAACGTTTGTATCAAGTACCTGGTCGGTTGGTCCCATTTCATTGAATCAAAGGAGAAAGAGCCTGGCACAATGTTTCGAACTAATTCGTCACAATCGGAATTGTCACAATCCCCTTGAGGGGGGTCTTTGAGAAAAATTGCCGCTAACGAGCTCCCCCTCCCTCCTGTCCGGGCCTCACCCCCACTTTTAATCCGCCCCCTTTATCCATAGCACTTTAAAACCCTTTTGCGATTTTCCGCACGGAGAAATTATGAAGAAAAAGGGAACAGTAACTCATTGTCTACGTTTTTAAATTATTCGTTATTAATCTTGGGTCAAATATCTTTATTGTCTCGTTGAATTTATGTAAATTAATATGGATGAAATAAATTGATCCAATCTCTTTTGTTTACATTTGTCTCTGGAAGTTGGAGGTTTTTTTTTCTAGTAGATATGTAAGATAAGATAAGATATAGTGGAAGATTTATTTCGTGCCAAAATATCTAAATGCCAAGAGTGGAGAAATATTTTATATTTTTTAAAAAACAAATTTGGTAATTCAGTAGTGTCAATTAGCGTGCTATCGATCATCAAATTTGACAGTATTGGTAACCTACTAATACTACAATGTCCGGTCATGAACCTATTCCACACGCTATTGACTTGAACCTTTGAATTTAGCAGATAAGATGTTGGCCAGCAACTGTTTCGTGTCAAATGGGCACTTTGATAGAAATAGAATGCATAAATATCGATTTTACATCAGTATCCGATTACATTCCAAACCGATTTTGTTGTGTTTTCTGGGCTACCAAAGCATAAGTTTTCATATGTTATATTAAATTTGTCTTACATAAAGCTTCGACAATTTAATTTATGTAAGAAATAAGCCAATATTGAATACAATTCTTTGAACGGCAATTACTAAATTACAATTTACAATAAAAGAATTGTTAGAATTGAGCCGAAATGGGCAAATTTGCTTGCGAAGTGTGTCGCCTTTGAGTAGCGTTCAGCCTCATTAGCGATTTTCCATGCGACCGAATCGTGAAAAGACGTCGAGAATTCTCGGAAAATTAACTACACTTCAGCCCTGGCTTGGCTTAACCTCGATTAGAAATAGGCTATCGTGCAAAATATGTGTCAAGGCAAGAAGAAACAATAATATTTTGTGAATAAAATAATAGGTAGTTAATACTATAAAATCTCACCAACCCATACCGTCTTGAGGGTGTCGTAAGAGGCGACTATAAGAACGCAAGACCGAGATCATCTAGCCGAAAGAGAAGGAAACCTTGATACAAACCCTGTGCCAACCCGTCTTGCCAGCGTGGCGCAGTTGGCTAATTTCCCTCCATGAATTTGGAGGAGGTCCGACTCAGTAGTGGGTCATTTATGGGCTGAAACGACTACGACTATAAAATAATTTCTTATTGTCTTTTACAAGTATATGCCACTTCCTAATTCGTTAATTAGCATTGCAATGCGGCCAGACTTATGGACACATTTCTCCGCGAAAGCGTTCATACGTCCTTGCTTCTCATTGCTCATCTAAATCAATGTTATGAATACTGAAATAGCTATCTTTTTGCTAAGCATTCAAGTCTAAATGCTGGTTTTAAGTCATGTAATTGGATGTGTTGAGATAGGTAAAAAAATATTCAAATACATTTTTCATAGTGAGATTAAAAGGCCAAAAAAACGATCTTTAAAATCTTTTCAGTACATTTGGACAAACACCATTTTTATCTTAGACTAAATCCGTGTAGCCGTCGTGTGTAGGTTGACATTCACACAGAATAAGGAATTGTGAGCTATTGAACTGGAAAATGGCTGTCGTCTCTTTGTCAACGTCAACATTTCTCTACGAACTTTCTCATAATATTTCGCAGGACTGTTTTCATCTAACATCATCCTTGAAAAATACTTTTTTAACAAGAAATGTACAGTGACTTCAAAATAGGCACTGAAATAAGAAAAAATTACGACCGATTGAAGCATTTAGCATACCTATATCCTAATTAACTTCGGTATTCATTTGAAATTGCACTGACTTCAAATCGTTGCGAATTTTTCATTTTCAGTGTCTATTTTAAAATCGGCTATTGTTAAAAAGTTTTTGAATAAAATTTATTTCTAAATCATCAAAATTATATACAGGTTATGCTGGTATATCTTAATATGGGCATTCGTATGCGGTGTTTATGTGACAGATTCTTATAATAATATTTTATATTTAAAAAAATGAAGTATACTTTTTTGACTAATATTCCATTAATGTCACATATTACTGATATGCCAGTACAATTACTTCGAAAGGTTTTATTTTGTAGTAAATTGTGGAACAATGAAACAACAAAATACTTTTGAGATTTCAATAATTCAGCTTTCAATGACACTGATTTTATTTAAGGGAGTCAACTATCATGTGTTCCTGTGTACGAACTATTTCTAAAACTTAAACCCAAATCAAATTGCAAAAAGTATAAAGATACCAATTGTATATTGACTGCCTCGTTGGTCTAGTGGTTAGATGTGCCACCTTTGGATCAACGGGTCCCGGGTTCGATTCCGGGGTCGGGCAAGTGTCTTTGTCTAAACCAGAGGCACTGGCTCGGAGTCTTGGTGTCATTTCTATCTATAATATGTATGTATTTACAAAAAAAAAATGTATATAAGTAGTTTATAATCCATCTCGTTACCATAACACAAGCATTAAGTTGCTTAGCTTGGGACGAGATGGCGTTGTGTGAAATGTCCAAGGATATTTATTTATTTATATATTGATAGTAGTAAGATACATATAATACAGCATTTCAGAAACTTAAGCTGAAATAACACAATGCTGCGTCCATAAAACTACATAGTAAATACATTTTCACGTTGAAAGTCGTAAATTCTCCATTACAAGTTCGGCGTAGAACGACGCACTTAAATCACAAATCTAGTTTTGGCCAGTTCTAGTTGTAAACTCTAGCTCTGTTAACGTAATAGGCACTTGCCATTATATGGGATACGTTGAAGGGATTTAGGGCTAAGGTAAGAAATTTTAGTGTCGCCTAATAGACTTCGTCGGATAGACAGAGACGGGTATAACTGTGGAGGCCGTGTGGTGACAGATTTAGAATCGGTCCCCAACCCATTCCATCCTAAGGGTGTAGGAGCCAACAAAAGGGTATTTCAATTTGATCTACAAGTTAAGCAACCCGCAACTTACTTACTTTGCTAGAGGTGTCCATAATCGATCTATCTACTATCTATCTATATCTGTCATATAAATAAAAATGAATTGCTGTTCGTTAGTCTCGCTAAAACTCGAGAATGGCTGGACCGATTTGGCTAATTTTGGTATTGAAATATTCGTGGAAGTGAGAAAATATGGAAATGCTCCACATTAAATAAAATAAATAAATAAATAAATATAAATATCCTTGGACATTTCACACAACGCCATCTCATCCCAAGCTAAGCATTAAGATGCTTAGCTTGGGACGCATCTTAATGCTTAGCTTGGGATGAGATGGCGTTGTGTGAAATGTCCAAGGATATTTATATTTATTATTTATTTATGTATTTGAAATCCTTAACCATACGGAAACTAGCAGCCATACGGACGCTCATCAAGTATTGTAATAATTGATTGTGATAATTATATATTTTTAAAGAACAGGGTCAAAACGATCAACATCCTACTCTATCACCTGTACTAGTGATATGCCATTAGCGAGGATAGTAAGCTAACGATCGGCCACTTAGATGTCTCGTCGGACCCGGATCGGTCCTTTGTCAATATTATACTAATGTCGCCCAATCTACCTCGCGGACTGAAAGCTTTGTTTTGAGCAAAAGATTTTATGTCAATATTTGTCGATATTATTAATTCTCTTTCTTTTTAAACGTTATTAAAAGCCTCGAAACGTGCTAAATTATTGATTTTTTTTTTCAAGAAAATATTGGTAAATATATACAAATCTCCGTGGAAAATGTTATAGGATAGGTCATGACGACGAAACTTGAAAAGAGAAAAGTGTAGTGATCCATATTTCCATTGACACCCAGCTAGTTAAAAATCCAAGGAATTTTATTTTTTCGTAAGGTTTTTATTGCTCTACACTACATGTTATAAAACAAAGTCACTGTCGTCTGTCCGTCATAAGTATGCTTAAATCTTTAAAACTACGCAACGGATTTTGAAGCGGTTTGTTTTAATAGATAGAGTTATTCAAGTGGAAGCTTTAATATGTACAATAAATGCATAATATTGTAGAGAAACACTGATAAATTTAGAGCTTCCACATTGCACCAGTGCCAAGCCGGGACGGGTCGCTAGTTCATTATAAATAAAGGTACATAAATTCACAGAGGCGTATTTACAGATGAAAATAGTTTATATATTCATCAAAACCTTGTCATTTCATAATGCCATCAGTCGCCTCTTATGACCCCTGTGGATGGAATGCGTGATTGACATTTGTATTCCAAATCCATCAAGGATCACGAATATTGTTCATTCAAACTGTTTAATTACTATATAAGGTTCAAACATAACAATGCGTGATGCGGAAGGATGTCATGAAAATGTTTGGTTGCCATGGCTCCATTTGTATTACATCATTGGGAAAGGAAATTTCTAAATTTGTACCATGCAGAAAATACCTCGACGTCTACGATAAAAGCAATTTGTGGCTTTGTAATTTTATAAAGCATTTGATTCTATTTCGGGTAATTCCGCGGGTAACGCCCACACGTCGTGTTTAATATTAAAATGCGTTATCAGGTTTATTATCTATATAAGAATTAAGTAAAGGTTTAGTAGGAACTTATGGTTTAAGTATAATACATATGAGTAGCTTATAGAGTTTTAAGATAATTTAGTGACTTTATTTGATAATCATTTTAAACACAGTTTGGATAATTTTTAATAAAGAATACTATAAATTCAACTCGACCTTTTTAAATTGCCGAACAGATAATATAATGTTGCTTATATCGAATCGATCCGAAACGGTTATGTTTTTGGTAAAGAAATACTTTCAATCTTGTGCTGTCAATTGTACAGTCTATCGTTAAAAGCATGATGAAAATTAGTAAAAATAAAAGTAAATTTTCCGACTTTCCCAAATAATATTACAAACTACGCACTGAAAATACCCACTAGTAGTAAAGCAAAGGGGCTCTTAACCAAGAGTAGTATGTAATGCTACCATATAGTTCCCTAATGTACCCGTGCCATAAAACACACACAACTTGACAGACCTTTCCGTGCCCTCTCGCGTTAAGTAGCTCGAGGCACGTTTCGGGCGATATTGTGTACGAGAAAAGTCTTGTGGAGTTACTGAAAATGTGTTTGACAAAGTTCCAACGGGTGTGATTCTTCAAGCTTTTTCGGTTTGGCCTGATTTTAATCTGATATTAGCTTCTAAGTTCTGAAAATGTAGTCAGCCCCTGCTTGTGATTTTGAGCTCTATTGCAAAAACTAAAATATAAGTTAATTTTTTTGTCACCTGTTCTCGAATTTACAAGTAAAATGAAACCTAGGTTTTGGTAAAACTACGGAGTATATTTTTACGGAAGACTTAATTTGATACTATACTTTGTCCATCACGGAATTTACGGACACAGTAAATTAGAAAAGAACATTCTGGTCGTCAATCGTCAACTATATTCAATATTTTAATCTTACATCGACAGACTAAATATTTTCTGTAGTTCTGATAGTTTTTTTCCTGTTAGTTAATACTACCAGAATCCGTTCAAAACCCAATCCCTATAACTATACAATCATTTGAAACTGTAACAGTTCGCGTGAATATTTTTTCATAGGCAACAAAAATCCATCTGTGATGCACTTCAATATCCATTACCGCGTGACAGTCAGTGCAGTGCTGTTCAAACAGCAGCCGTTGCACCGCGTCAGCTCTCAAATTGCTGTGCAAGCCATGAACTGAAGCTTAATTTGGCATTGGTAATTCCCGACTGACTTTGAATGTGTAGGCTGCGTGCATAAAACCTCTACGTGCTGGCGCGCTAAATTCAAATGATTAAAAAATATAAATTCCATTCTAACCTCTATTCTTTTACACAATACCATGCAATCTTTCTGTGCTGTTCTGCATTTTAGTGACGCATTCATGGGGTGTTTGCGGTTATTACACATTAAAATTAAACACTTTTTAACGGATTTATATCGTGTCTTTTACATATTTTAATTCCCTATGTTTCGAATGCTTTGTAACAGTCGTAATAACGGGAGACATTAGAGACAGTTATCAAAAGAAACAGTTAAATCTATCGCCTATAACTATGTTTTATTAAAGACGTTCCTTGTGCACGAGGACATTGCTTATGGTGCCCAGAGGTCTTGCAGATGAATGTTGAGCTTAAGATATGATGATGTCATCCTGTCTCTCCCGTGGCCACGATTACTGCATAACATTCTAAACATCAGGAATTAAATAATTTTAAATACACGGGATTAAATCTGTTTGATTTTAAAGATAAGATAACTCTCGACTCGCCCGTGTGAATTCGAGTGTCATAAAAGAATTTAAAATAGACAATGTACCCTCGAGAAAAGGCAAACTTGATACAAGTACTGTGCGCAGTCAACTGGCCTGTGCATAATTTCCCTTTTTAACCTTGGAGGTGTCCGGGCCGGACTTAGCAGCTCTTTTTAGTAACACGTTCATCATCATCCTCTATTTATTTTACGTAGGTATATCTCTGCCACTGGCTCTATCAGTATAGACTGATAGAGCCAGTGGCAGAGATATACCATACCTATCATAAACTATCATAATACTGTCATATCACCCATATCACCTGGAAACGATAACGTTCAGCACGGTACGCTTCCAGCGATCATTCTTACCACGCACGTGCAGACTCTGGGATGAATTACCTGCAGCGGTGTTTCCCGAGCGCTACGACATGTCCTCCTTTAAACGAGGTTTAAAAAGAGCACTCACTTCACGGTAGGCAACGGCTTGGCTGTGTCCCTGGCACTGCTAAAGTACATGGGCGGCGGTTTACACTTACCATCAGGTGGGCCGCTAGCTCGTTTGCCTATAAAGGCAATAAAAAAAAAATATATATGTACTGAACATAGTGTCAATATCTCAGTATGTCTCTATGTCACCTTAGCTCCGTAGTGGTTGAACCAATTCTGATTTGGTGTGAAATGCGTGTTTTGAGTGGTGTGACATCGAGTGTTCACAGTTGTTTGGAGAAAATCTACCTAGCCTTTTTTGTGTTGACGCTGCAGAAATGCTTTAGGCATGCCACCGTCCCTCGGGGTAGAGGACGGCGATTATGTGGGACTCTGCCTCGTTGGTCTAGTGGTTAGATGTGCCGCCTTTGGATCAACGGGTCCCAGGTTCGATTCCGGGGTCGGGCAAGTGTCTTTGTCTAAACCAGAGGCACTGGCTCGGAGTCTGGGTGTCATTTCTATCTATAATATGTATGTATTTACAAAAAAAAAAATGTATATAAGTAGTTTATCATCCATCTCGTTACCATAACAAGCATTAAGTTGCTTAGCTTGGGACGAGACGGCGTTGTGTGAAATGTCCAAGGATATTATTATTACTCTGAAAACGACTCGTATACCCACTAAAACCCCAGCGGTATACCCTCACACGACACGTTGGGGCGCCACAGGTTCGCGTAAACGCAGTCTACTGTGACGCCCCGACGAGGTGCCCGCTACGCAGGCAAGCGACCATTGGAGGTCTCAGGCAACTGGGACGCCCTCGGTCAGTGAGGCTTTTGTCGGTGGCGGGTCCCCCCACCCACCACCGGCCTCTATAAAATCTATCTAGCCTGGCCAGCGCTGGTAATAATTAGGTGTAGGTTTGTTTTTAATTATCATCACTTACATGGAGGGAAATCAGTAGGAATTAGCCTCCTCCATGTTCATGTAAGGAAAATAGCCTACTGTGCCAGGCAAGACAGTTTCGCATAGGACTTAAATTTTACTTCTCTTGGGGCTTGGTTGCCTGCCTCTTGCGTTCCATTAGCCGCAATTTACGACATCCTGGATGTGGAATGGGTTTATATATTCTAAATCCGTCATCATACTTAGTGACTGTACTTTTTTGTGAAGCGCATTTTGCACACGCGATAAATATTGTAGATTTGAGTCACTCATTTAACTTGTACCACAGCCCAAGAACTGATGAGCTCCGCGGTCGAGCTCAGCTAAAATAATTAACAATGTCTCGCTCAATAATTATTGCAGCATCACAGGGCAAACATTTTGCAACTTTATTGCTTCTCGTATAAGTTTCATTATGCATTGCCCTTTTTATTAATAACTCTTAACTTTCATTGGATATCTTTTGATATATCAAGTCTAAGGCAATACTGATATTGTTCTCTTGGCATTGAACTAATAAATAACCATTATTAAACTCACTCAAAAGTTATTTATGAGCTGTTACCCAACGTTTCAGAAAGTAAAAAAAAACCTAAATGTACTACTACTCAGCCCATAGGTGACCCACTGCTGAGTTGAGCCTCCTCCATTTACATGGAACCCTCCATTTACATGGAACTTACATGGAATTAGCCTACTTTGCCACGCTGGCAAGACAGGTTGGCACAGGGTTAGGTACGGATTAGGGGATATCCCTCCCCCATAGGAGAAGAGAACCCGGGGCGAAGGGTGCCACGCCGCGTGTACCGGGCATGGCACCGGAGCAATAATTGCTCCAGAGGAGGATTCTCCTGAAGGAGCTGGGACGAAATGGGGTCGAACGGTTCTCACCGTTCCCCCAGCGCATGCTTTCCCCGTGGAGACACAGTAAGGACCCACGGGGCAGCAATGCGCGTGACGGTACACCCCGGGGACTTTTAGTGGGTATGCCTTTGCCTCTCCACAGGGGCGGAGGAGACTCCCACACATCCCCGCCGGCCATCCCCACGCTGGCGGATCCAGTCCATAAAGGATTTTACCCCGGGTCAAAAAAAAAAAAAAAAAAGGGTTAGGTACGGCCCCCTCGACCGTGCTGCCACCTTGTTGTGGTGAGAGGGCTTGCGTGCCTTTAGGATCCGTTGGGGCCATACCGGCTCAGGGTCACCCATGCCAGGCAGGCCCACGGGGAGAGGCCAGACGAAGAGCGGCACACGGAGGCGTGGTGGTTTTTGGTCAGAGTTGCCTCGGAAGCCTTAACCTGCCCCGACAAACGGCGTGGTCATGCAGTGGAGGGCGGCCAGGCGTTAAGGCCATGGCTGCCACCACTAGCAGTGGAGGGACGGCCAGGCAGGCGTGCCACGGCTGCCGCCGCAACCGCGTGGGTCGGGCGTCACTTCATCCGGCGCCTGACGGGAGCACGTGTAATGTCCGGCAAGTGCCTCTCGGTGGGTTGGGGAGCGTCCAGCGCTCCCCATCAAAGCGTGTCGCCGCTTGTAAGCGGGCCAAGGCAGATCAGGGTCATGGAGCATGCTCCCCCATTGGCTGGAGTGAAACGTGGTCCTGTGTCGGGCAGTTCAGGGACACCGTTGGTTAAGTAAGGGGGTAAGTTGGGGCGCAATTACTATCTCCTCGCGCCTCCGAGTCCCACATTACCCGGCTGGCGTTTAGCGGCGGGGTATCAATGAGGATTTCCAACGTAAAAAAAAAGTGTTACGTACGAAGTTTTCCTTCTCTTACGGCTAGGTTATAGGCCTTGCAATTTCCTTTTGTCGGCTTTTACAGCACCCATCAGGTTTAAATTGGGAGTTGAGTATTCGAAATACATCATCACACGGCTATCAGTACGTATAGATAGCTATCTATCTATACGTACTAATCATCATCATCATAATCCAAAAGACCAAAAGACGTCCACTGCTGGCCATAGGCCTCCCCCAAGGATTTCCACAAAGGCCGATACTGAGCCACCCGCATCCATACCTTTCCGGCGACCTAAACCAGGTCCCCTATAGGTACTAATATCAAACTATAATGTGAAAAGGGAAAAAGACTCGAGTGGTTGAGCGATCGACTGCTGCGCAGCATGTCACGGGTTCAATCCCCGAACGGTAGAAATATTTGTACGACCTACAAGTATTTGTTCCGGGTCTCTGGGTGTTTTCTATCTATAATATGTATGTATTTACAAAAAAAAATATCTAAGTAGTTTATTATCCATCTCGTTACCATAACACAAGCATTAAGTTGCTTAGCTTGGGACCAAATGGCGTTGTGTGAAATGTCCAAGGATATTTATTTATTTATTTATCATCATCTTAGGCCTTACAGCCCAGGTTGGGCCTTAGCCTGGTCCAGTATGTTCTTCCAGACAGACCTGTCCATGGCTTTCTCCTTCTAGTCTCGCCCATCCTAACAATATATCCTGCCCATCTAAGGCGGCTGATTTTTATGTTTTTATGATATTGGGCTCTTTGTTAGGTTCGTATAAATATCTAACTAAATGGTAAAAATAATATGATGCAGCAACCATGTTTACCCAACAGTCTTGTTTTAATAAATGGGGGTCACCATTTCCCGCGTTTATTCAGTAATTTATTCATCCCTACTTTTATTAATAGAATTAGATTAAGCGCAAACATGTGGCCTCGGCTCTCTGCCAGCTCCACCATTATAGACTGAGCTTCCTCTAAAGTAAACTCAAACATTCGTGTTAGGCTACGGATTATCCTTGCGTCACCTAACTTTTAATTAATGAATATGCAAATGGAATGGATAGAAAATACTTTGATGGAGTTCTGATATTATAAGATGTAGCAACCAAACTTACTTACAAAAAGTACAATTCCGCGTGGTGTCGGATTTAGAATGCGCAGTGTCACCAACCCATACCATCCCGATGTTATCGTAAGAGGCAACTAAGGGAACGCTAGATATAAATAATAAATATCCTTGGACATTTCACACAACGCCATCTCGTCCCAAGCTAAGCAACTTAATGCTTGTGTTATGGTAACGAGATGGATGATAAACTACTTAAATTTTTTTTTTTTGTAAATACATACATATTATATATAGAAAATACCCAGACCCGAAACAGATACTTGTAGGTCGTACAAATATTTCTTCCGTGCGGGGATCGAACCCGCGACATGCTGCGCGGCAGTCGATCGCTCAACCACTGCGCCAACCAAATAACCTAGCCGCAAGAGAAGGAAAACCTGATACAAACCTTGTGCCAACCTGTCTTGCCAGCGTGGCACAGTAGGCTAAATTCCCTCCACGAATTTAGAGGAGGCCCGACTCAGTAGTGGGTCCTTCGTGGGCTGAAAAATGAAACATGAACCAATCTTACCGTGTGGTGACGGTTTTAGAATACCTAGTCATTATTTCAGCCAAAAGACGTCCACTGCTGGACATAGGCCTCCCCCAAGGATCTCCACAAAGGCCGGTCCTGGGCCGCCCGCATCCACTGCTTTCCGGCGACCTTAACCAGATCTTCGGTCCACCGTGTGGGAGGCCTACCAGCACTGCGCCTTCTGGAACGCGGTCGCCTCTCGAGGACTTTTTTGCCCCATCGGGAGTCGGTCCTGCGAGCTATGTGCCCTGCCCACTGCCACTTAAGTTTGGCAATCCGGTGGGCTATATCGGTAACCCTGGTTTGCCTGCATATCTCCTGATTTCTGATTCGATCTCGCAGGGAAACTCCGAGCATAGCCCTCTCCATTGCCCTTTGGGTGACTTTGAGCCTTCTGATGGAGCCCATAGTGAGCGACCACGTCTCTTTTCTTAAGTCATCACTGGCAACACACATTGGTTGAAGACTTTTGTCTTCAGACACTGCGGTATTGTGGACGAGAAGATCTTTCGCAGCTTCCCGAACGCTGCCCAGCCGAATACATAGTGTCACCAACTAACTCTATCCTGAGGGTGTCGTAAGTGCAGACAAAAGGAAATGATAACCTCTAATCTGAATTGGCTAACTATCAGAGGTTATTGTTACTAGATCCAACTAGTCAGATAACTATGACTAGGTAATAATTTTCTTCGGTAATATTTGGTTACTTACTTTCTTCTTCTTACTACTTCTCAACCCATAAATAACCCACTGTTGAGTCAGCCCTACTCCAATTTAATGAAGGGGAAATTAGCCTACAGTGCCTCGCTGGCCCGACGGGTTGGCTTTGAGTTCCGAACGTCCACCGCCAGCTAAAATAAGTTAGGTTAGTTTAGCTTGGATAGTTGAGCCAGTTTTTCATACATGATAGCTTACCGTCGGTGGACGCACATGTATGAAAAACAAGCTCAACTATACAAGCTAAACTAAACTAAACTAAACAAACATATTTTAGCTCGCGGTGGACGTTCGGCTTTAGAGTGGAATGGAATGCTATGTATTCCCACACCACACGACTATATTTTAACCATATCAAGAACTACGAGTATGAGGTGTCAAAAACTTAAATCAGACAGAAGAAAACATCGTCCTGGCTTAAAATTAAACACTTTTTAACGGATTTATCGCGTGTATATTATTACATCTCTTCCGCGACCACGACTGCTTCAAAGCATTAGAAACACTGGGAATAAAAAAATGTAATTTACACGCGATAAATCCGTTAAACAGTGTTTAATTTCAATGTGTAATAATCGCGAAAACCTGTTGAAATTGAAGATTTCTTAGCAGTAACAAAGTTATTCAAAATGTCTCATTAGGATAATACGAAATGAGATACTTACCTTATGACGGTCTTGCAAAAGAACTGTAAATAGTGGCGTTGTAGAGCGGCGTGGCGATAAAATGAAAATGAGGGGGAGGGGGCTCGTTAGCGTCCTCTCACTGCGCTTCGTGTTTGTCACCACCTCAATATATTCTACCAACCCAGAAAAATAACCTTATTCCTTTAAATATAAGGTCTGAAACGAACCAGCACAAAATCCTTTTTAAAAATGTCGTCGAAACAAAGAACGCATAAAGTTCTGCAATACAAAGGATTTTCAGAAATGTAACAGACGTAATGTCTAATTAGATGATTCGTTCGTTGCTTTTGTCGAGGTGAATATTATTTTGTGGGGATTTTCAAGCGGCGGATTCGATCCGAGCCATTGATTAAAACAGCAACTCCTGAGAGCCGATCAAATCACTTCCTGTAATGTTTGCGCAAAGGAATATTAATAACATCATTTCAGCCAAAAGACGTCCACTGCTGGACATACATTACATAGCTACGAGGGCAGTTCAATGTATTCTCGGTATCGGGGTAATATACCCAAACTCAAACTCAAACTCAAAAGGAACTTTATTTACGTAGGTTTCATCACAAAACTCTTATAAATCGTCATATTTATAAACACCATTATCATCTTACGGCCCCTGTCCCACACCAGGTGGCAGTCTCCACACACACCTCTCAGTCGTCATACCTACATTCACACCTTTCACACACAACTCTGCACTCCTACAATCCCTCCATCTCCCCTGATCGCTCACAATCCCTGCGTTCACTCACATTCATGCCGAAACTACCACCGGTTCGGAAGGCTGCTCTACAGAGAAGAGCCGGCAAGAAACTCTGTAGTTGCTTTTTTTTAAAATTATTGGTCTTGTTTACAAAAAGCACTAAACAGCATAGTGAGAGCAAGTTCGCAAGATGAGAGAAATGTACATTTTTGCATAACAAATTAAATAAACACGCTACACGTTTCCGCAATGAATGACGGATAGACCTTGACAGGGCCAATCAAGAAACAAATCCGCGAATAAAGGTCTCCATTGCGTCATTGCTCACACATACAGTGTACAATATATGACATTTTCTAAATGCTACGTACAAATTATTTCGCCAATGAGATATATTATTGAAGGGGCCAAAGGAACAGAGCACAGGCACAAAATGACAGTTACTTCCAGGCATCATTATCACACATATAGTCGTTGACGCGGTAGTACCCTTTATTAATTAATGTAGTTTTAACAAAATGTTTGAACTTTATGAAGGGTAAATCTACAATAGCGTCAGGAATTTTATTGTACAGGCGAACACCGACGCCTGCAAAAGATCCATGGGCTTTTTGCAGTCTGTGGTGAGGTATCACTAGTTTATGCCCATTTCTTGTACGGATATTGGACGTAGTGACATCACAGTTGGTCTTATAATGACTGATATTCTGTCTCACAAATAAGATATTAGCAAGGATAAACTGCGATGCCACAGTCAAAATTCCTATATCACAAAACTTATTTCTAAGTGATTCCTTGGGTCCTAGATTGTAAATGGAACGCACAGCACGCTTTTGTAATACAAATACAGTTTCAATGTCTGCGGCCAATGATGAGGGTCATTAAATTATCTCATTAGTTATTGACCAGTCATTGAGGGTATAAATACAAAATGTTATTTGATTGTCGCCATTAGTATTCAAAATATCATTTCGGAAAGGCAACTACGATGAATGTTGAAAAAAATCGAGTACATATCGCGCTGTGATAAAATTCCGCACAAAACAAAAAAGACTCAAAAAGTGTTTACCAAGAATCTGCCCCTTCATGATCTACAATTCAGAAGTGGTCAAGTGAATTTAAACGGAGTAGAGAGAGTATTGAAGACGACCCTCATGCCGGTGGGTCGGTTAGTGTGTGCGATTGCTCACAGCGCTTCAGAAACAAGCGCGAGTTGATTGTTGCAAGGAGTTTTTGGAGCTCTGTGGTGAAAATCCGCAAAGTATTTATGATCGGATTGTTACTGGTGATCAAACGTGGGTTCATCACTATGATCCTGAGAGCAAGCAGTAGTCTATGCAGTGGCATAAAAAAGGAACAGTCCCACCGAAGAAGTTCAAAATCGGCCCATCGGCCGGAAAACTCATGGCCGCAGTGTTTTGGGATTCCAAGGGAATCTTATTAATTGAGTACACAAAAAAGGTGAGAGTATTACTGGCACAACTTACGCTAATAAAGGAGGTAATAAAAGAAAAAACACGGGGAAAATTGACCGCAGGTGTATTGCTTCAGCACGACAACGCGCCTGTTCACAAGGCACGCATTGCCAATGCTGCTGTGCGGGATTGCGGATTTGAAGAAATCAATAATCCACCCTACAGCCTGGACCTAGCTCCTAGTGATTACTCTCTGTTCCCAAATCTCAAAAAAGAACTTCAAGGCAACCTTTTTCCGACAATTAAGGGTTAAAGGCAGCAATTAACGATCATTTTACAGACCAGGAAGAAAAATATTTTTTGGAGGTAATTGAAAAGTTATTTTCCAGGACAAATAAGTGTGTTCAGATCCTAGGGTACCACATTGAAAAAAAAAAATTATTCAGAATTTTCTGCTTATTATTTCATGCCTATACCGAGAATCGCCTCACGAATCGCCTTGCATGCAGGCTCGATGACTCCCAGCCTCCCGAACAAGCCGGTTTCCGAAAAGGCTTCAGTACCGTAGACCACATATTAACGCTACGGCAGGTTATACAGAAGACCGAGGAGTATAACCTGCCCCTTTGTCTGGCGTACGTGGACTACGAGAAAGCCTTCGATTCGATCGAGACGTGGGCAGTATTGCAGGCTCTCCAGAGGTGCCAAGTAGACTATCGGTACATCGAAGTGTTGAAGTGCTTGTATGAAAACGCCACCATGTCAGTCCAATTTCAAGACCAGACCTCGAAACCGATCCAGTTGCAGCGAGGTGTTAGACAGGGAGACGTTATCTCTCCGAAACTGTTCTCCGCTGCACTGGAAGATGTTTCAAGGTTCTGGACTGGAAAGGGTAGGGCATTAACGTGAACGGCGAGTACATCACTCACCTTCGATTCGCTGACGACATAGTCGTAATGGCTGAGACCATGGAGGGCCACACTACGATGCTCGGTGGCCTCTATCGAGCCTCCGAACGAGTCGGCCTTAAAATGAACATGGAGGAGACGAAGATCATGTCTAATATCCATGTTCAAGCCACTCCTGTTGACATCGGAGGTTCTACCCTCGAAGTTGTTGACCACTACATTTACCTAAGACACACTGTCCAGTTAGGTAAGTCCAACTTCGAGAAAGAGGTCAATCGTCGGATCCAACTTGGCTAGGCAGCGTTTGGGAAGCTGCGAAAGATCTTCTCGTCCCCAATACCACAGTGTCTGAAGACAAAAGTCTTCAATCAATGTGTGTTGCCAGTGATGACTTATGGAACAGAGACGTGGTCGCTCACTATGGGCTCCATCAGAAGGCTCAAAGTCACCCAAAGGGCAATGGAGAAGGCTATGCTTGCTGTTTCCCTGCGAGATCGAATCAGAAATGAGGAGATACGCAGGAAAACCAGGGTCACCGACATAGCCCACAGGATTGCCAAACTTAAGTGGCAGTGGGCAGGGCACATAGCGCGCAGGACCGACGCCCGTTGGGGCAGAAAAGTCCTGGAATGGCGACCGCGTTCCGGAAAGCGCAGTGCTGGTATGCCTCCCACACGGTGGACCGATGACCTGATTAAGGTCGCCGGAAAACGATGGATGCGGGCGGCCCAGGACCGGCCTTTGTGGAAATATTTGGGGCAGGCCTATGTCCAGCAGTGGACGTCTTTTGGCTGAAATGATGATGATGATACCGAGAATACATTGAACTCTCCTCGTAAAACCGTACCAAATAAATCTGATCATGATCATATACTACTGTGCCGTTTCACAAACTTATTTTCTTCTAGATTGTATATTAAAAAAATGTGATAATGTATATTCTTCCCAAACCCCAACTTAAGGCTCTTAACGTTAATTTTATGTTTTCCTAAAAGTCCATTTAGCAAGAGGTCGGAGCTCACAATGGCACAGGAGTACTTTCCTAAATTAATATCAGTCTGGCTCTGCTCAGGTTGCCTGAAATGCTTTTGATAGATGTTGTCTTTAGCGAAATTAAAAATGTCTAGCCCATAGTAAATTTTTGTCTTTGGACGATATTGTTTTTTTTTAGATCTTAAAGGACTGTATTCGTTTTTAGAGGTAACATGAAACATCTATTAACTCTGTAATTTGAATCTATGTGCTAATGAATTTAGAGTATAGAATGTCATCAACGCAACGGAATGTCTTACAGTATGCACGAGACAATAAAATGAACCCAAATAAGCATATAATCTAACCTCAAGAGAGTAACCACATACAATAGTAGGCTAATAAAAGTTAATTAATTTGAAAAAAGGCAATATAACGAGCTTTGTTACTAAGAAACTATTTGATCTTATGCATGGTTTTCAATCACAGATAATAATCACAGATAATAATCACAGATAATATATATATAATAATCAGGGTCGGAAGGAAAACCAATTACTCTCAGGGTCTAATAACTCTAATCCAAAATATATATACAAACGAGTTTTTCTTAAATAATTAAACGAAGCTCCAACTTAAAAACTCACAGGTCGCAAAGCAATCCTTTTTCTGCGATACGGCTATGCAATTCAATCACAGACGGTCACACAGCACTATCTGTGTGCCATCTCCATATGAGCAAGCTCAAACAAGCAAAGACAGGAAAGGCTTAGGTGTCGTCACTCACACACGCGAGGCGGTGGGCTTGTCACAACATAGATCTCTCGACTACGAAACAATGGATGTGATAATGGGACCGTAATTTTTAATATGGTGACTATATCAGTCGTATCTTTTGTAGGCCGACGTCTGGTAACATCCAGTAAGCACTTTTAATTGATGTTTAATGGATGTTACTAGAATTCTCCTAAAATTGACATGAGAGAAAATATTTAATTGACGAGAACGAAAGACTTAGAGCCATACCCAGGTCCAGAACACATAAAGATACTTGCTTATAATCCCAATTCAACCTAGAATATTCTACAGAACTTGCAACCATTGTCAACTCTGCAATGTTTGCCAACTCTGGGTCATCAATGCCGTTGGTCAGCTGCGGTGTTTTTTCTAATCTGAAACCAATAGGCATCAACTGTATAAAAAAT
Source organism: Clostera curtula (assembly GCA_905475355.2). Classification (NCBI taxonomy): domain Eukaryota; kingdom Metazoa; phylum Arthropoda; class Insecta; order Lepidoptera; family Notodontidae; genus Clostera; species Clostera curtula. The sequence continues at coordinate 12,424,482 of FR997806.1, read as the reverse complement.
ATACTCATTTTTCTGTTTACAAATTACGGAGTTTTGCGGTAACGAACATTTCTTAAAGTAAAAATGGACAACAATATATTTGTCTCACTGCCAGAAGATATAAGCATCTGCTACTACTACTATCCAGCCCAAACATGATCCACTACTGAGTCGGGCCTCCTCCAGTTATATGGAGGGTAATTAGCCTACTGTGCCACGCTGGCCAGACGGGTTGGCACAGTGTTTCGTATCAAGTTTTCCTTCTCTTGTGGCTAGGTCATCGGCCTTGTCATTTCCTTTAGTCGGCTTTTACGACACCTTCATGATGGAATGGGGTGGTGACTCTATGTATTCTAAATCCATCACCACAGGGATACACACAAGCACCCATCGCCTTCCTTTAATATTCCTTCATATTTAGTTTTACCTCCTCCAAAATACTATCTACGTTTCGTAACTCCCTATCACACATACAGAGGCACGCGATGAAAAGGCACACCGGGGACAAATGTCGGACCTTTTAATGGCAACTGCTCGCTCGTCGGCACTGAATAGGAAACATGAAACGCACTGCGAACGCCTGACAATGTGAAGAGGTCTTTAGTGTAAAGATAGCGCTTAAAAAATGCTGCATCAGCTGCAAGGCTTTAATTCTTCTTCTTCTACTCAGCTCATATATATGCTGTGTCGGGTCCTCTCTAACTACAAGGAGAATAATAAGCCTACTGTGTCACGCTATTAATATAATTTTTCCTTCTTTTTTTCCTTCTCCTGCGGTTAGATTTTCGGCCTAATCATTTCCTTTTATCGACTTTTACGACATCTTTAGGACAAAATGGGGTAGCGATGATATGTACGATGAACTCGAGTTGCACACTTAACCATGCAGCCTTCCAAACTGATAGAGGCGACATTCAGAATAGCTAAGTATCAGTTGGTAAAGGTCGCTGGAAAACGATGGACGCGCGCGGCCCAGAACCGGCCTTTATGGTGATCCTTGGGAGAGGCCTTTGTGAAGTAGTGGACGTCTATTGGCTGAAAATGATGAATGAATGATACTTCAAGTTAGAACGTCATTTTATACAGATAACTGCCTTTTCTTAGCTCCTTTTCTTAGCCTTTTCTTAGCCCTCACTGGTAGGTGGCTATAGGGTGTAGAGTTAGAATGTCCGACCTATTGTGAATGTCGCCTCTGTCAGTTTGGAAGGCTGCATGGTTAAATTTTCGACTCGAGTTCGAAAATTTAGATCCTACAGACAACACGAGCAAAGCCATGGGCAGCAGCTACTGTATATTTACTTGTTAGCAAATATATGTTGTGAACCCATGTCAATAACTTAAAATGTTTAAGTATGCATCGGATAGAAACTTCACAACTTTCAGAAACACAATCCTTCGACCCCTCTTAACGTCAGACCCATTTTATCTAAGTTCCAGGAAATGAAGCTGTCTGTCGGGAACAGAAGAAATCGATCTTTAGTTCCAACTCTAGGATCCCATGTTACTACAAGTTTCCGTCCGACTTATGTATTTTGTTAATTCCCTTGTTGGTTTCAATAAAGATATATTGTTTGTGAAATAATAAATAAATATCCTTGGACATTTCACACAACGCCATCTCGTCCCAAGCTAAGCAACTTAATGCTTGTGTTATGGTAACGAGATGGATGATAAACTACTTATATACATTTTTTTTTGTAAATACATACATATTATAGATAGAAATGACACCCAGTCTCCGAGCCAGTGCCTCTGGTTTAGACAAAGACACTTGCCCGACCCCGGAATCGAACCGGGACCCGTTGATCCAAAGGCGGCACATCTAACCACTAGACCAACGAGGCAGTCAAATCACTATCACTACATAGTATAAAACAAAGTCGCATTCTTCTGTCCGTCCCTATGTATGCATAAATCTTTAAAACTACGCAACGGATTTTGAAGCGGTTTTTTTTAATAGATAGAGTGATTCAAGGGGAAGGTTTATATGTATAACCCACCCCCGCTTTGCACGGGCGAAGCCGGGGCGGGCCACTATACTATATAAAGAAATAAAGCCTGCTTGTTGGTCTTGGGGTTGGATGTGCCGCTTTTGGATCACGGGGTCCTGGGTTCGATCCCGGGTGTCTTTGTGTAAATCAAAGGCACTTGCTCCGAGTCTGGGTGTCATTTGTGTTCGTGAATTTCATGTTTGTAAACTGCCCCGCGATACAGGTTTTACCTTGTGCAAGGGTTTCGTTTTTTATTAAAGACTAGCGGCCCGTCCAGGCTTCGCACGGGTGCGATGTTACCCGTGGTTATTGTCGTAACGCGGGTGACGCCGCGGAGCGAAGCTAGTCTAAAAAAAAGTAGCCTAAGTTACTCTTTATATCATCAGCTACCTAACAGTGAAAGTCCCGTCAATATTAGTTCAGCCATTCCAGAGATTAGCCGCAACAAACAAACAGACAGAAAGACAGACAGAGACAAATAAAAAGGTGTATGTACTGTGTATAGATACTTACGTATTTAGTAAAAAGTGGTTATTCTATTATTACAAACAGACACTCCGATTTTATTTATTTGTATTATAGATATAGAAAAGAAAAAAACAAAAGACAGAAAATGATATCCCATACCTGTGACACCCTCAGCATGGAATTAGAAGGTGATGCTATTTATTCTAGATCTGTTACCACAAAGCCCGAGCTCAAAAGTAGTCGATTATAATAATAGACCTGTTAGTTGAAGCTATCGTTTAAATGCGGTTTAAGCTTTTCTGGGTATTTAGCCCGTCAGTTCAAATTAGAATAACCGATGGCCGTGTGAACGAGTTATGCAAATCCACTTATCTGTTCTCCAGCGTCCGGTTAATTCAGTTCTTTCTCCGGTACCGACGGTGGCCGTCCGGGAAATTGTGCTGCTTTGCATTTTGATGAAATATTTTGTCCGGACGCGAAGCAAATAGTGTTTGTTGCTTTCCACGGAGATTTTGCAACTATTGCAGCATCTAAATGTTTGCACAGCTGGATTTGATTCACGGTGTTATTATGAATGTATTTAGTTTCAATTAGTTTCTCGTCTACTGTTTATTTACTTACTAGTGGCCCGCCCCGGCTTCGCCCGTGCAAAGCGGGGGTGGGTTATATATGTATAACCCACCCCCGCTTCCTTCGCAACCTTCCTCTTGAATCACTCAATCTAATACAAAAAACCGCTTCAAAATCCGTTGTGTAGTTTTAAAGATTTAAGCATACATAGGGACGGACAGACAAAAGCGAATTTGTTTTATAATATGTAGTGATGATAGTGATAGTGATGATAGTGAAGTGATGATAATAAACGTTTATTGATATGGAATTCTAGCTTAGTATTATTAATACACCGCCAATTTCCACAATATCTTTATCAATTACAGCATATGTGTTATAGTATTTCTCTTACTTCTACTAGCTACCCGCTTCGGCATCGCACGGGTGCAATGATGAACATCTAAATTTATCAGTGTTTCTCTACAATATTACGAATGTATTATATATATAAACCTTCCTCTTGAATCACTATATCTATTAAAAATCCGTTTCGCAGATTTAAAGATTTAAGCATATATAGGGACGGACAGACGACAGCGACTTTGTTTTATAATATGTAGTGATAGTGATGATAGTGATTAAGTACAATGCTCTGAGGCCTCAACAGAGTTTCTCAACAAATTGGTCTAAAAATGAAAATGGTTAAGACGAAAATCATGTCAAATGTCCATGTTGCACCGTATCCGTTGAGAATTATCTCCTGAAAGTTGGGGCATAAAAGTCTTGGAATGGCGTCCACGTTTAGGAAAGCGAAGCATGGGAAGACCCCCGACTTGGTGGACGGACGACCTTGTGAAGGTCGCGGGGAGTCGGTGGATGCAGTCTGCATAAGATCGTGCTTTGTGCAAATCTATGGGGAGGCCTGTTCAGCAGAGGACTTTTGTGGCTGATAGATAGATAATAAATAAATAATAATAAATTGGTCTAGTGGTTAGATGTGCCGCCTTTGGATCAAAGGGTCCCGGGTTCGATTCCGGGGTCGGGCTAGTGTCTTTGTGTAAACCAAAGGCACTGGCTCGGAGTCTGGGTGTCATTTCTATCTATAATATGTATGTATTTACAAAAAAAATATGTATATAAGTAGTTTATCATCCATCTCGTTACCATAACACAAGCATTAAGTTGCTTAGCTTGGGAGGAGATGGCGTTGTGTGAAATGTCGAAGGATATTTATTTATTTATAATAATATTAAAAAACAAGTTCTCAGATTTGCTTCATTTAGGATCAAGAAACACCAAAGCCATACATAGGCGTCAATGTATGATCGATTTCAACATTAAAACCACTATTAGGTATTGTTCCAAAAATATACAACGTAATCCAGGACGTAACGAGAACTTCACGTCGTCCATAAAGCGGCCCTCGTAAACGCCGCGTGGTGTTAACGCCACAGTTAAACAAATAAACAGTAGCTAAATTTAGCCACTTCGTAGTGTAAGTGATACTACCTGGAAATAAAGTAAACCTACCAATTTTTATCTACCTTGCCTTTTGCTCAATTTAGATAGATGTTTCTCGTTCTTTCCACTTAACTTGATTCTGTAGGTACATAATTTTACATCATAAATAAAAACATAAAATTGAGTAGGTACTGACAACGGGTGTAGACTCAGCTTTCCACTAAAATCCACGGTCCTCCAAACTATTGGTGGGGGGAGGGGGGATTGAACGGTGAGCCCCATGTAGCGGGATGCGTACCATGATAAAATGTACTTACGCCATTTGTCGATTATGTGAAAGTCGATAAAAGGCGGACTTAATGGTCTAAGCATTTTCTGCCAGCCTTTGGCGGTGCAGAGACAAAGTGCGGTTAGATGCCATCCTTTACTGCTACGAAAACGACTGCCAAATGTAATAAAGCCCATGTGACTTTTATAAATCTGAAGCTGATTTGATTCATGTATGTGTGTGTGAGTGAACTGCGCGTGACGTTTGTGTAAACATCGTTTACTGCTTATTGAGCATGTTCTATGTTAACGTCGCGCCACAGATGTTATCACGACATAAAGCGCCCAAATTAAAACCCATAACATATTGAGAGGCCAACGTGATTTACGAGGTTGCCATATGCTGAAATTACTGCGACAAATTTATTTTCTTTCAATATCGGTAATCGTAAAAAAAAATGCGATTTATCTCGAACGTTAATTAAATAATCAATCTGTGGTACACGTGCTTGTATAAATGAGTAAATTATTTCGTGTAACTAAATATTTCAAATAGGGCTCATAAATACAATTTGAAACCGTCAGAGGCAAGTCTTTTTAGAGACTAACAAATATAACTTCCTTAAGTTCGTGATTTTTTTAAGTAATACTGAACAAACAGTATGTAACAATTTGGGATCTTCATAGACAGAAACTCTATCCGCGACGGAAAGAAACCCATCCATAATGGGTTTAGTCACAATTTAAGGGCTGACAACAAGAAAAACGTACCTGCGATATAATGAATATTTCTACTGTGTGTGTATTATACAGATACTAGCAGCCCACCCCGGCTTCGCACGGGTGAAATTATGCATGTATTATACATATAAACCGTCTTCTTGAATCACTCTATCTATTTATAAAAATACGCTTCAAAATATATAAATAAAGATTTAAGCATACATAGGGACGGACAGACGACAGCGACTTTGTTTTATACTAAGTAGTGATGATAAAAAGCGTACCATAATACAAATACCTTTAGGTCAACTCTTCAATATTTGCAATCTTTAAACATTTATGAATTACAATTACAAGACGTTGATTCTACAGGCACTGTTCGAATCAAAACTATCGAACTTCACGCTACACTTATCGCTTGTACTATTCAATGATTCGACTAATTATACAATTTCACATAATGCTGGCTTTTCGGCAATTCGTGTGCGCTAAAAAAAAAAAAAAATGCATACGGATAGGGAAGTGCAGTGTCAGCATTATACCTTATGCCAAATTCCCGCCAAAAGTTCCCTCGTTGGTTTAGGGGTTGGACGCGCCATCTTTGCATCAATGGGTCCCGGGTTTAATTCCGGGGTAGGGCAAGGTGTCTTTGTCTAAACCAGAGGCACTTGCTCGGAGTCTGGGTGTTATATGTGTTCGTGAATTACATGTTTGTAAACTGCCCCCACGTTACAAGTTTAAAAAAAGAAAGAAGAAATACCCAAAAGGGGCGTTCAAGTGCAATATCTGATCATAGCAAATAGTTGAAACAGTAGCATAAGAAGAGCTCTTTTCAATCCTGTTCATCAAACCCGACGCGTGTCTAAGAATATCCTCATAGAATTATTAACTAGTAGTCGGATAACGTTGACAATAGCCGTTTGCGGATCAGAATTTCATCACAGAAAAAAAGACGCAAAATAAGAAGTATTAAACTTAGATGCTGGGTATCAGTAAAAAATGCTGTTTTAGAAAGCTTTAAGGCTTTACTTTTATGGGTATTCGAACAAAATGTTGTAATGGATCAGTAAAAATGAAATAAAAAATCATTTTATCAAGTTAATGTAAGTAATGTGCCTTTAGAGGCCTTTAATAAGACAAAACATTTTTTTTTATTCACTATTATACAGTCTTGCAAGAAGATACGGCAAGAAACAGTGGTGTTGTTTTTTTAGATCGCCATCGCAATTACGTATGGTAACAATTTAATACTCACTTAATTTGTGGCAACATTACTACCTGACACTAACTACACACTTATAGCCGTTTGGCTTCAACTTTGGCACAATAAAATGACTATCGGTCTTATTTAATTTGTTTCCTTACATATTCTGTGGGCTAGTAGCGTATTTATAGACCAGATGCGAAGTGTCGAGATAAATGGTCTGCGGTACATGCTTCATCACGCAAAGCGCTAACTACTGAATAATACATTACGTGCACACACTACATTTTCATAAAATATAGCTTGTTTGTGGTTAGGCTGGAGTATCCTATGTAACAGGGCTGTGCGCACGGAAAATTCGATTCTTTTCCATAGACAGATGGCTCATCATTTGCGTTTATAGATGTAAAATCTCCGGGGTAGGCTCAACCAGTTTGGCGGATAAGTCTTCTGATCTTCCGAGTCGGATACTCTTGTCAGAGCTGTCGTGGTTGCACTGACTACTGTCAAATCGGAAACCAAAAGCATGCATGGCTGTTAATTTTGACTGAATTCTGTGCAAAATCAGCGAATTTGGTCCTCAAGCTTTCCTTCTCTAGAAAATTTGTCTTCTTATGTAAAAATCCGTTCTTTTTTAATAATAGGTAATTGAATAACCCTTCAACAAATTGTACTCTTCTTTTAGCCCAGTTCTTCCGCAAGCTCGTCTTTTCATGTAAAGGTTATCAACATTGGACCAGCGGTGCATTTCCGTGCAAATTTCTCTTCCAGAACAAGAATATTAAAACCATTATAAAAAACATAAAAAAATCTGTTATACAGTGTAAATAAATAGACTAAATAACAAACAGCTATTGTCGCATTTAAAATCCTAAGTCACACACAAGTGAAAACATACATGCGTCTTACAATGTATGTCTTAGTAACATCTATCGATGAGCAAAAGTTTAGACTTTGATAGACTACGGCTTTAGTTCTACGCTGAACTTAGTTGTAACTTTGTGGAACTTGGCGATAGGTGATACATTAGCACTTGATTACACTCGGGTGGCTTTACTGTAGTTTATAAGCCAGTCGATTAGTTCATAGACTGTGTGTTTAAAACAATATTATTTGAAATTGGAACTGTACAGGGTGTTGATAAATGTGTGTACACCACCCAAGAATACCGCTGAGACAGACGGGCCAGACGGGCCAGACGGATTGGCACAGGGCAACCGATAGGTTATCTCTTACGTCACCCTTAGGATGGAATTGGATGGTGACATTATGTATTATAAATCAGTCACCACAAGGAAACCGATATAAACAGTGTTGTCGGAAAACAAAACCGTATTTTTTATATTGAAACTTCATTCCATCAATAATTTTAACGACACTGCTTTTTTATTGATGTTTCGTTCGAGCTTTATTTTTTCATTACCACACATTAAAAATGTCACAGCATAGAAAAACAAAGGAAGGAAAAGATTGAAAAAAAAAACTCGAGAAAAGAAAAAACTCTGTGCTCGCTATTTTGATAACATAAATAATTATGGTGTACATCAGTTGGTTTGATCAACTTCGATAGTTCAGTGAGAATAAGTGGTGACAGATTTCGAATACATAGTATCTCCACCCCATTCCATTCTGAAGGAGTCATAAGGGTCGTAAGAGCCTTAAAGTAAATTACAAGGCTGATAAATGAAATGACCTAGCCGCAATAGGAGGAAAACTTTATACAAAACCCTGTGCTAATCCGGCTGGCCAGAGTGGCGTGATATCGCGTGGTATTGGGGTAATCATCAACCTTGTTAGCCACTCGTTAGCCAAGAACCGATGGCCCCCCTTTTTTTTTGACCCGGGGTAAAATCCTTTATGGACTATCCCCGCCAGCCTGGGAGCCAACAGGGTGTGTGTGGGAGGCCCCTCCACCTCAGTGAGGAGACGGAGGCATACCCACTAAACGTCCCCGGGGTGAACCGTCCCGCGCTTGCTGCCCCGGGGCCCTGACAACCTTCGAGGTCCCGGGGCCGATCTCCACGAGGACAGCGTGTACCGATGGCCCCATGCCATCCGATATCCACCCAAAAGCACTACCGGTAATCATTTAGGTTATACCACCTGGTCCCCAAACCCGCAATTTTGTATGAGTGTGCCTACCCGATATAATGCAATTGCTAGCCATAATCCACTCAATTCAAAAGTTATTGTGTCAAACAAAACCAACAAACAAAAAGCACTTGCCGCCCTAACAGCTGATAGTGCGAGTTTTCGTATCATATCTTTTTGAAAATTGTTTAATTTTAGAATTTTATGAAAAATTTAGTACGGTTCGACAATAGTAACTAGTTCATTATATTATATGGAAAAAAGTCGAGAAAAATCGGCAATTTTATGAAAAAAAAATCCGGAACATTCGACCGCTGAGGGCCACAGTATCATGTACTGAATGGTTCACTGGTATCGGTTTTCGGGACGCCGCCGTCCCTTACACCCTGTATAATATGGTGCATACCTACTCATCCAACAAACCGACAGAGCTAGATTTTCCTTGACCTGCAGAACAAGTGTCCGTCAGAATTAAAACTCTTTGTAACAGCGTCTTTTTTCTAAAATATTATCTGTCCAAAATAACTGAAAAATATTCTTTAAAGTTTCCAATAAACTTGCTCACTTTGAAAAAAAGGACATGAATCTTAAGGATAATTTTATATTTTAGATTTTTGAGGTCCTCTTAAAGAGAATAAAGTGAATCCTTTCTGCGTAGACAGTTTGACACCCTTTTTGTCAGGAACAAATCACTGAAAAGTACTTTTAGCCTCAACTTACAACGCCCGTGGAATGGAATGGCGGATTCGGAAGAATGTTTGAGAGTTCTCGCGCATTCTAGGAATTCGCGTGACTATGCTTTATAGTACATTAATTTGTTAGTCTAGATCCTTTGTTCCCAAAGTGGTTCAGGCGGACCCCCGGGATCCACAGTAGATTAGACGGGATCTAGTAATATGAAAAAAAAAAACACATTTTGGATTGGCCAACTTCACAGCACAGCACAATCATTTAATTAACCAATACATTCTTACTTTTTTTTCTAAAACTATTAATTCGTGGATGGACCTCGACCGCAACGCAAATTTCCATGATGAGATCTCTATCTATAATTTAATCTTCACATTTTTGTCGAGCTCCAGGAATATGGTAGGAATATAGCTGCAGATGTCTAGCGGAGCCAGCAAAATTTTGAAAGTGGTCTTTGTGAAAAAAAGTCTGTGTACCTCGGGTCTAGATCGATTCACTGCTCGCGCCACTTCCCGCAGATTCCACAGACGGCACGGATAGTAGCTAGGGAAATCTCCAGAATGGGTGAAAAATCCCCGGAAGATGCACGTCATTTTGTGCTCTTATTTAGTCTTTTATACAATTGTTAAAAAGATTATTATCCTGTGTACAATTTAATTGCAAAAAGTCGTGCCATTCAATTCCACGGCAGTGTAAATTGTGCCTGACTTCAGACGGAAACCTTTTTGCAACAAGTTTTTATTTCACTTTGTTCTCATTCGTTGATAAAAAGGTTATTTTTGGAAACTTGAAAATAATCTGAAGTATATTGTCGCTACAGCCTTTCAAATGGAATGGAAATATAATATTTATTACGTCACAAAAGACCTAACATAGACATTTTGACATGAACAGTTATAATGAGGCTATTTTATCTAGTATTCATCATCCCAAGCCAATCACTATCACTACTCACTACTTAGTATAAAACAAAGTCGCTGTTGTCTGTCCATCCCTATGTGTGCTTAAATCTTTAAAACTACGCAACGGATTTTTTTTTAATAAATAGAGTGATTCTAGAGGAAGGTTTATATGTATAATACATGCATAATTGAACCCGTGCGAAGCCGGGCCGGGTAGCTAGTAAATGATAAAGAAGCCTTTCGTTTGATAGCTGGTATTTACTTAAACAATATATTTTATTATCTGCTACTACCACTACCTAGTCCAACGATGACCCACTGCTGAGTCAGGGCTCCTGCAGTTAAAAAAAAACGTAATTAGCCTACTGTGCCACACTGGCCAGAAGAGTTGGCACCAGGTTTCGTATCAAGTTTACCCTTATCTGGCGGCTAGGTTTTCGGCACAGTCATTTCCTTTTATCAGCCCCTACGACACCCTCAGAACAGAATGGGATGACACTATGTATTCTAAATCCATCACCACACAGATTTATATTTCACTTATGTACATATTTAGAATACACAATGTCACCAACTCATACCGTCTTGAGGGCGTCGTAAGAGGCGACTAAAAGAACGCAAGAGGCAGATCACCTAGCCAAAAGAGAAGGAAAACTTGATACAAACCCTGTGCCAACCCGTCTTGCCAGCGTGGCACAGTAGGCTAATTCCCTTCATGAATTTGGAGGAGGCCCGACTCAGTAGTGGGTCATTTATGGGCTGAAACGGTACGGTACGGTACATATTATAAAAATCCGACTTTCAATCTCCTGTTAATGAATGAAGAACTTGAACTTGCTAAACTTCGTTAGTATGCCGTTTCTCCACGTGTAACAAAATGCCTTATGCATTATGAAATGAGGGCTAAGCACTAGCGGTTGAACCTCGGAGGCGGCTAACCGCGCGGCTTGCCGCGTTTCCAGTTAATATGCAACCGCCTATGATTGTACGCTAGTGCGTACGGGTACTGAGAGCCTGTTAGTAGGAGCAGTTCTCCATTTAAATTGATTTTTCCATTTTGATTCTATTTCCTTTTTGTCGGCTCTTACGACACCCTCGGGATGGAATGGGGTGGCGACACCCTGTATTCTAAATCCATCACCACACGGATAAAAACGTTATTTCAATCTTCCCTAATTTGATTCTTACCCGAATAGATTCTCCTGAAGGCTCGGGACAAATAACAACCGGGAAACTCATGATTAAATTGATACCTTACAAAAAATGGAGCCTTTATACTCGTTCTTTGAAATGTTTTTGAAGACTCAATAAAATTGTGACATGGCCATGACCAATTTCTGTACTTAGTAATATATTTTGTACAGAATACGTATGTGTTTACATAAATATTTTTTCATGCTAGTGGCATAAACATATATTATATACTAGCGGCCCGTCCCGGCATTGCACGGGTGCGATGTTACCCGCGGGCGATGCCGCGGAGTGAAACTAGTCAAAAAAAGTAAAAAAAGTTTCTCCTTATATCATCAGCTACCTATCAGTGAAGTCCCGTCAAAATCGGTCCAGCCGTTCCAGAGATTAGCCGGAACAAACAGACAGACAACAAAAAAAAAATTAAAAAAAATTTGGTCTATGTACTGTGCATACATACTTATGCATTTGGTAAAAAGTGGTTATTTTATTATTACAAACAGACAATCCAATTTTATTTATTTGTATGTATAGATGTTTGACTAGCATGACAAAATATACACGACAAAATGAAAAAAATAAAACTTTTTCCATGGAAATGGTCTGATGGCCAATATTTGGGACTCTAAAACCTAATGCTACTACTGCAACTGGAGAAAAGTGGTCTCCTCTCTTACCATATTATAAGTGGTAGCGTTCTAACCACCAGAAGCACGGCCGAAAAAAAAATCAAGGCATTAAATAACGGGTCGTGTAGCCCAAATATAACCCACTGCTGAGTCAGTTCTCCTTCAATTACCTAGAGAGTAACCAGCTTACTGGGCCACGCTGGCCAAACGGATTGGCACAGGGTTTCGTGGCATGTAAATATAATAAATATAAAAATATCCTTGGACATTTGCGCGGGGAAGGGGGTTGCGCGGGGGATGGTTAATTATTTGGCAAAACAACGTTTGCCGGGACAGCTAGTTATAGATAGAAATGACACCCAGACTCCGAGCCAGTGCCTCCGGTTTAGACAAAGACACTTGCCCGACCCCGGAATCCGTTGATCCAAAGGCGGCACATCTAACCACTAGACCAACGACCAACCGTTGGGGCCATACCGGCTCAGGGTCCCCACCGACAAACCCATGGGGAGAGGCCACACGAAGAGCAGCACATGGTGTCGGAGCGGGTTAGGGCTCAGTGCACCAGTGTCCTCTGGTTGGAGGTCAACCTGGTTGTTCTCTAAGCCAAGGGCTCACGGGGCTTCCGTCTGGCCGTTATGTCGCAGAAGGGGGCGGGCGGGGCGGATCGCAAAGGAGTGAAAACAAAAAAAGGTTTCGCATCAATTTTTCCTCATCTTTTGGCTAGGTTTTCGGCCTTGTCATTTCCTTTTGTCCACTCTCGCGACGCCCTTCGCATGGAATATGTGGTGACACGATGTATTTTAATTTTATTATCTTAATATACAGAGTTGATATGACAGAGGGGCATTAAATTACACTACGTATACTATTATGTGATTAGTATGAATTCGAAACGGTACAAAAAAATACACGTGATTTTTCATGGGGGGTGGAGGGGTAGTCTTAAACCTCACCAGGTATCACAAAGGGGGAGGGAGGGGTTAAACAATGTTAAAAAACATCACGTGATTATTGGACAGCCCATAAGGTTAATAAACGATGCGTTAGGCATAAACATCTGTTAGGAAAGATACATCATGCTCAAATGAGGCAAAAATTTAAAAAATCCTTTGCGTCATCTATTGCTCCAATTTAATTGATTTTTGGTACAGTGCCTGGAAATGATACCTAATATAGGCAGTTAAAAAAAATGCCCCTATGTCCTATCAACCCTGTATATTAATTACGTGTCACGTTGTTTGTCCGCTCTTAGGGCCTCCGCGCATTACGCGGCCAGGCCGCGCGGCCAAGTTTTGGTCGCGCGGCCAACGAAAAACATCGCATTACATACGCGGCCTATTGGCGACCAATCCGCGCATTATGCGGCCAGGCCGCGCGACTGGCCGCCTAAATGCGCGGGGGCCCTTAAACTACGCAACCGATTGCTACAAAATTTTTACACCGTGTGCAGTTTGATCCAACTTGAAAGATTGGATACCTTATATCTCAATTTAAAGTATTTAATGTAAGATTCAGCATTGTGTGAAAACATTATAGTTATAAATAATTGACAATGACTGTCTTGTTGGTTACCTAGTGTTAGTCCGTTTTTCTTTATAATCAACTAGTGACCCGTCCCGGCTTCGCACGGGTGCAATGATGAACATCTTAATTTATCAGTGTTTCTCTACAATATTATGCATATTATACATAAAAACCTTCCTCTTGAATCACTCTATCTATTAACAGAAACCGCTTCAAAATCCGTTGCGTAGTTTTAAAGATTTATGCATACATAGGGACGTACAGAAAAATGCGACTTTGTTTTATACTATGTAGTGATGATAAAAACTTAATCCTTGTATTAAAGCAGAGTAAAACAGACTGTAAAAATAAAGAGGTGAAAGACTTATCAAGAAATAAGTCTTTGCGAAAGCTCGAGTCGTACCGCGCAATTTATTTAAAAAGTAGATAGGTATTTTCAGGGCTGAAAGGTGCAATATCTCGTGACTAATGTAATGACTAACGGTCTGCAACCACTTGAATCGCAACGCTTATTTAATTTCATCGTAAAGCGTCGTCTGATATAATGCTCAACTAAATAACGAGGACAGAGCCAAAAAGGGTTGCCTGTCCAAAATAAATAGAAAAAAAGTAAGACACCAGAGTACCAAGCTTCTTTTTTTTTAAATTTCATTATGTTCTCTGTATTCGAATACGAGTAACAACTAAGTAAACACAAAAAATTATCGCGTTAAAAACTTGTTAACACCTTGCAATAAATAATATTTAGTAATAATGTTTGCAATTTATAAATAGATAGATATTCTTTATTGTACATGTACACAAAAGAAACTTAAACATGAATAACTTAGATACAACATTACAGTACAAATGGCGGTCTTATTGCTAAAAGCAATTTCTTCCAGACAACCGTTGAATGGACTTAGCTTGAACAAGAAACCAATGTGGGTAATTACAGTGTACATAAATAATATACTTATGTAGATAATTACAAGAAAACATATAAAATATGTATATATATAAACAACTAAACATATTATGTACGACTTCAACAGAAGGTCAAGTAATGCTTCTTCACCATACTTTTGAAAATCGTCAAGGATTGAGCGCACCTTACCGACAATGGCAAGGCATTCCACAAACGTACGGCTTGAATAGTGAAAGATTTATCGTAAAATCGCATGGAATGCATGGGCATTGCCAGCGTTAAGCTCTCTGATGATCTTAAGGACAATGAATGTGTATCAGATGAGAACTGAAACCGTTCTTTGAGATAATATTGGGTAGAGGGAATAAAAAGAATACTATACAGCAGTGAAAGGATGTGAGTATTCCGACGAAGACGAATTGGGAGCCACTTGAGCTTGTCACGAAATTCCGATACATGATCATATTTGCGTAAACCAAATATGAATCTTATACAAACATTTTGAAGTCGCTCAAGTTTGTTAAGTTGCTCCTCAGTGAGATCAGGATAGCTGACATCGGCATAGTCAAGTATAGGAAGCAGAAGAGATTGAGCTAGCGCAATTTTAGTAGCAGTCGGTAAAAAATTGCGCAGTCGCCTCAGGGAGCCTAAAGATGCAAAAATCCGTCGACTAGTTTCTCTTATTTGTGGGACCCAAGATAAAGTGTCATCAATAAAAATTCCAAGATTCTTAACAGTCTTTGACATCGGTATCTGAATACCGTCGAAGATGACTTGGGGTAAATTAAACCAGTCAAGTTTTGAGACCATTCGTGAGCCACCAACAACAATGACCTGCGTTTTTGTGGGATTCACTTTCAGACCATAGCATTTACTCCACTGAGATATTCTGGAGAGATCTTTATTTATTGTCCCTATGGCCTCCGCTATTTGCTCTGCTGGTGCTTGTGTGTAAATCTGGAGATCATCTGCATATAAGTGGTAGGAAGAAATTAAGTTATTGGAAATGGAATTAATGAATATTGCGAAAAGTAAGGGAGATAAAACGCCACCCTGCGGCACACCAACTGTCGTACGACACCATGACGAAGAGGTATCCTCGATACGGATACGTTGCCGGCGGCCATGCAGGTAACTACGAAACCAATCAGTTACCGTTGGAGATATGTTTAGACTGTGCCGTATCCCAAGCAGAATGTCAAAGTCAACAGTGTTAAAGGCATTGCTGAAGTCAAGCAATGCAAGTGCCGTCAACTTGCCATCCTCCATGCCCAGTCTGATGTCATCCGTAATATTGACAAGAGCGGAAGCAGTGCTATGTCCAGGACGGAAGCCGGATTGGAAGGGATTAAGAAGCCTATTCATTGAGAGAAAAGAACTAATTTGATTGTGAATAAGGCGTTCTAGGACTTTGGATAGGAAAGGTAATATTGATATAGGTGTCCATTGTATCCTATGCAAAATAAACGATTTAACTTTGAACTTGTGGCGATTGTAATTAACCTCCCGAGATCTATTTAGAGGGATTACTGGTTGTCCGTTCGTTAATACGGCTAGGATGTGAAGCCATGAAGGACGGCGAATATATAAATACATATAAGTTTGAAATAAAAGAATATTTATTGTAAACCAAAAGCTACCAATGTCTAATTGACATATTTACATCCTTCATAAGCAGAATGCTCTTGAAATAATCCCACTAAAATTATATGCTAGCAACAAAACAATACAGCAAAAAATTTATAATGTCGAATACAACTAGCAACACTGAGCCTCCCCTTCCTCCAAAGCCCCCGCCTCAACCAGATTAATCTTCCACATGCCTCAATGTCATCTGCCGTTGCAAATGACGCAAAAAAATAATGATAAACACGACAGAAACGCGGTATTCTTTGCAGCATGAAATATTTTGTGTCATACTCGGTATTGCCGTGAGCGATGATAGCATTTCGCGCTCTTTTGTTTCAAATGTTTTTTTTTTGTTCTATTTTCGAATTCAGGTCATTACAAATTAATTTATGTCATGTAGGTACTAGCTGACATCGAAAGAGTTAATCATACCTTTTTAATGATCAACCAAAGGGATTGCTAAATTTGACGTTTTTCTCTGTGTTTGTCGGGTATTTTCTTTTTCTTTATAAAATGGAGTCGTATTCCGTTAAAATATTTAAAAAAATCGATGAAATTACTTTTTCACTTCAGTAGCTCAAACATGTAGATTTTGCTCACTGAAAACAGTGGACAAAATGCGATTTTGCCCACTGAGTGAGACAAAGTAACTTTTTAATTCTAATTCGAAACATTGATACTATCTCTTTCCCGGCAATAGAAAAGAGTGAGAGACAAAGACCAAGTGGCCAGTACCAACAGCTCCGATTTTTCTTCTTCTTCTTCATTTAGGTTTTGGCTTCCATCGTTATACCGATGATTTTGCCAATGACAAGTGTGTTGTGTTAGAAATTTCGTGTGATTATGAAAGTTAAATTAATTGGTTATAAGTTGCGTTAGAGTTATGAAGTTAAATGTTAGCAGGTAGCGCTACCTGCTAACATTTAACTTCATAATACTTCATAGAAAACAATACAAAGCATTAAAGTACAGATTATAAATATTAAATTGATAGAGCAATATTATGGGAACTATATTTGATTAAATACAAACTAGACGTAATTTTAACAGTTCGATTGGATGAAAGGAGTTCGTTATGGGGTTACTCCGATTTTTTATTCGACCTCAAAGACAAACACTTTCGGAATTTCGTACTAACTAAAGATATTTAGCAAAAATGATAATTATATCTTTTATTGTAATTCATTGAATTTTTAACTTATTGTTGTATTTAAACTAAAATAAGTATTAACTGCTTAAAAAACTGATATTTAACTTAAAAATATTTAATTATAGTTTCAAAAATGTTACGTAATATATTTCATTTCCTATAGTGTTCTCGCTGCTGAAGTGAAAAGTTATGTGTGTTACACGAGAGCAAAATTTTTCGCATCTCGTGCATTGAATCCCTCGCAGCACTCAGGAATCAACTTTAGAATCACTCGCTACGCTCGTGATTCAATCATTGATTCCTTCGCTTACTCGGGATTCAATATCAGCACTCGCAGCAAAAAACGACTTTGCTCTCTTGTTGCACAAATAACTATTTTAATGTTGATGAGATTTATGGTCATTTTGTAACCATGTTTGATGGTTACAAATTGATCACATAGAACCGCAACACCACATCGTAGAGCCCGGTTAGGCCCGATGTTAGGCCCAGTACAAGATTTTAGCTAGCTATGCGCATCTGCTAGGTACATATAGTAGGGTTTTAGGCCCCTAAATAAGTATGGACGGATTATTTCTAGTTTTGGTATAGTATATTTAAATGTATTGCAAAGTCCAATAGTAAATTAAGAAAAATAATTGATGAAATATTCGACTAACATTGTGTAAGTCCCAAATGTCTATCTTATTAACTTGATATGGTCATTAGCAACCTTGTCAAAAAGGCTCACATGAGCCAAATGGACTTCATAGATTTGATATTCGTTTTGAAATTTTATCTCATGATGCGTTAAGAACCCAATTGTATCTTTCCTTTCTTTCTTTCTTTATATTATTTCAAACATTTCCAAACAACACAAAAACATCACGAAATCTCAACAAAAATAATCATAACTATATATAAATGAGGAAATCTGCATATGACCCAAATCGACAAACGTAGCTCGAACAACGCATGGCCGTTGGGGCAAAAACTCTGAGAGTGGCGTCCACGTGTAGGAAAGCGAAGCGTGAAACTAGGTAGACGGCCGACCTTGTAAGGGTCGCTGGTAGTCGATGGACACGATCTGCACAAGATCATCTATACCTTTATTCAGAACTACAGAAACAAGCTAACAAAAAACAATTGAATAGCTAAAGACTAATTTACAATTCGAAAAGTCTGTCGCATCACACACGTGTCATATTCCCGCCAATTTGAATCGACGTTCGGATATCCACCGGAGCGAGTAGCGACAAATCAGCAGTACGATATTACCTCCATTTGGATTTACGCTCGCACACCTATGAAAATGCGATTTCCCATCGCATGAAAACCGATATCGATTTAAAAACACGCAATAACATAGAAGCTTGCAATTAGGGTAATGGGTTCTGAAGCGCTTGCCGATTGATAAATTGTTTATTTTTGATTCGTTGATTGAAGCACTGTGTTGGTAAACAGCCCACACTATGGACCGATAAAATGGTTGAGGTCAATTTTAATCACAAAATGAATCAAAATCAAAACGTTTTTTCTTGCGAATGCTTTCATATAGTCAAAATTTATAACTTATGACATAAATAATAAAAATAGACATTTAAAATCGTTGCATTCGTAATTGTTGGCTTAGGTACGGACGCATTTTATATAAAATTTTCAGCCGGTAAAAACAGTTTTGCACACAATTCGCGATGTGACTCTCAAATCGTAGAGATTGATCCATTAATAGGCCCAAATTTGGTTCAATATGTTCTCCAAGTATAGTTACGACAGGTGGAGTGTCATATATACTTTGTAGTTTTTGTAATTGGCTGTCAGTACCGAAAACCATACATTTTGTTTTTTTAGTGTTTAGGATGAAAGAGTTCTGATTTGACCATTGGACTATTCTATTAAGGTCCTCATTAATAGCTTTTACTACCGTGGAATAATCTTGAGGTTTTAAAGATATATACAATTGCACATTGTCGGCATATATATGGTATTGGGAATTATTCACCACCTTAACGATATCGGCACTATATAACGAAAACAAAGTGGGCCCCAATATTGAACCTTGGGGTACGCCCTTATCTAAAGAAACAATACCAGATTATAGCCTTGACCCACTTGCGTTCCGAATCTCTACATATTGGGCTCTGTTACTTAGATAACTACTAAACCACCGTATAGTATCCGGATCGAATCCGTAATACGACATTTTGGAAAGAAGTAATGTTAAATTTATAGAATCAAAAGCCCTGGAAAAGTCTAGTAAGACCAGCAGCGTGCACATTCCATCATCCTGAGCAGCCAAAATATTAACTATCAGTCAACCTACCCACTAAAACCAACGGTGTCCCTTAACTGCCCGAGACAGGGCCACGGGTTTCACTCCACCCGATGGGGGAGCATGATCCGTGTCCGTGATGGGGCCTTGGCCCCATCACGGACAAGCGTGCCCCACGCTTTTACGGGGAGCTCTGGGCGCTCCCTAACCCACATTGATGAACTGGCGCCCGACTCTTGCGGTTGCGGCGGCAGCCGTGGCACGCCTGCCTGGCCGCCCCTCCGCTGCTAGTGATAGCAGCCCTGGCCTTACTGCCTGGCCCTCAACTGCATTCACCACGCCATGTGTCTCGGCAGGTTAAGGCTTCCGAGGCAACTCTGAGAACAGAGGAGTTCTTAGAGCCAAAACCCACCACGACTCCGTGTGCCACTCTTCGTCTGGCCTCTCCCCGTGGGTCCGCCCGGCATGGGTGACCCTGAGCCGGTATGGCCCCAATGGATCCTAAAGGCACGCTAGCCCCCTAACCACTACAAGGTTGCAGCACAGTCGAGGGGGAATTTATTATTCCTACGCGCCCCAAGGTAACTCATACCTACCCCTCCCCGGTCAGCCCCAACGGCCGGGTATCCATGAGGATCGCTGACGTAAAAAAAAAGAGTTTGTATCATTGAGTTAAATGTACTGTTTGTATATAGTTTTTCTTCTCTTGCGGCTTGGTGATCTGCGTCTTGCGTTCCTGTAGTCGCCTGTTATGAAACTTCAGGATACTATAGGTTCGTGAATTGGTTTCGGTAATACCAAACGCTCAGTTGTCCCTATCCCAGATTTCTATCTTCCAAACACTTTCATCACCAATTTTATTAGTCGCATTTAAAAAAGCAAGTATCTTATTTTTCTGGACACACTAGCAATCTTTATTTTCTTGGTATAGCATTTTGTTACACGTTGTATAGTTCAAATTATTACCAAAATGTATGCAAGGTATTCACATTATCAAACACAGAAAATACAGTTCAAAATTAAGAAAACAATGCCAAAAATTTCACAAGCTTATTATGGGATCGAAAAGTTTTGGTCCGTGTTTTCTTAATTTAAATATTCGCCAGTTTCTATTAGCGTAACAGCCCGAGGCATTCGTCGTTTTAAATAGCTGGACATTGTGTGTGCCCCTAATCTATTGTGGCCTTCTAAAATCACTTAGTAGTAGATTCACCTCACCTTTTTCTTAGTAAAATGTGAGGTTAATCTTAATTAATAAATAATTTTAAGTCATTGAGAATGTCACTACCAAGAATAATGCGCAGGTAGAAAATACCCAAGTGGCCGTTTGGGACTAAAAACCTTCTTCTTCTTCTGCCTGGCGTTCAGCCCATCCCTGCAAGGGTAGGTTTTCAGCCTTACCATTTCCTTTTGTCAATGAAATGGGGTGTTGACACTATGTATTCTAAATCCGTCACCGGCTTAATAGTTCTGAACTCAGTAAATGGCATTTTTCTGCCCTGCCATAGTTCACGAGTGTTACGTTATATAACCATTAAATCATGTTCGTAGTTACGTTGGATTATGCGAGGACTTATATCGGAGTTAGCGTGGCTGTCACAAGGGATTGGTTCGGAATTAATCCGAAGATTATGTAAATCTTCGGAAACGTAGACATCGGTGATCCCAAGGTATTTTGTATTTACAAAAGCTTTAACAGCAATCAATAGTAGACAAATATCACATAGTAATTATTAAAGCGTATAAATATTTAAAGTAAATGTTTAAGAAAACTAGTTTCAAAATTAATAAATGTTCCCATTTTCATATGTTTATAATATAATATGTGTTAATATATCTGTGATATTATACACGGCAGAACATGTTGATGTTGACAACAACAGTGTTACTGTCGAGGAAATAAAATTAAAATAATTAAACATTTGTATTAACTCTTATCTGGCGAACTTACTGCACAGTACCTACAGTTTATTTTTTGTAATCGTTGTTTTTTTTCCGGCTCTTCTCTATAGGGCAGCATACCAAAACGGTGGTCGTTTCTGTATGAATACGGATGGATTTAAGGATTGTAATGGGTCTCTTACATAGATTACTCTTACAAGAGATTGATGGACTGTCTGAATGTGAACTTGTATATGAAAGTTGAGAATATAGATATAACGGTTAGTGTAGTTTTAAATATGTCAATTTATAAGAGTTTTACGATAAAACCTACATAACTTTTAGTTTGAGTTTCATTAAAATATTTTTCAAGATACAGCGTTATAATATAACACATGCTTGTGATGGCCGCGTAACGATGTGCGATTTCTTATTTTTCTTTGTCCGCGAGGGAAATCGGACGATCCCGCAAAAAAACATTATCAGCGATTATTTCCATTCTGAACTGACAGGTCTTATATGTATCAACTAATACTAAGTTCCTTTTAAAGAACTAGTTATATTACAGATAAAAATGTAGTCGGTAGAGAAAAGTGACTATGAATGAACCCATGTGATCCATTAGTGGTGGCTTTCTTCTTTGTCTATCGCCTTTACCGGAGATTAGTCGTCAACCTGGAAAACTACGATCCGTGCTTTGCTAAGTGGGACAAATTTGTTGCATCGGTCACACCTATTCCCTCCCCGACACACTCAACCAGAATGGTTTGCATCAAATCAAATCAAAACTCATTTAATCACATTACGCTCACTAGAGCTCTTTTGACAAGTCAAACAATAAAACATAATTTACCATTTAAAATTGAAAACTGAATACCATCTACCACCGGTGCAGAATGCAGCTCTCCAGAGAAGAGTCGGCATGAAACTCTGTAGTTGCTCTTTTTAGATCGCCATTTATAGGTACTAGTTAGGGACAAGACATATTTGTGAGAGCAAACTAGCAAGGTCGCAGGATAGTCTCAAAGGGCCAAAGATCTGCCAGATAGCCAATAATAGTAACCTTCTAATGCCCGAGCCAACCGATCGGCTGATGTCAAATCTGAGACTCAGGTAAGATGGAGGGATGCCGTAAGTAGGTAACAAGTATTTTATTAAGTTAACTTAGATTTGCGTGAACAACACTTCGGATCGTTCTATAATTATTTTCTTCGCTTCTGGAAAGAACGGCAAGATGTTGATCCAGTCATCTAAGCTGAGTGTTAAAATGGTTACCTGTGGAAGAGATTTCAAAACATTATAATAAAAAAACATACAACCGAATTCAGAACCTATTACTTTACGTAGTCGGTTACAAAGCACAACTTACCTTAGTCTCAGCTCTATACGAGAAGCTATGTGAGACGCCTTTATTAAGTCCTTGCAATATTCCAAACACATCACCAGCTGTCAAAAGTTCATGAGTGACCTCAGTAAGGTCTGACCGCACGGAGACCACGGACACAGTCCCCGAAGCCACCCAATACATGCGGGCTTCACTATCTCCCGCAACTACTACGTAATTACCTGGAAGAAAGGCGTCGAGTCGATTTTACAATTAACGTAACACGAAGATTGGTGACGGATTAAGAATACGCACTGTCACCATCCCGAGGGTGTTGTAAAAGCCGACAGAAGGAAATGACAAGGCCAAAAACCTAGCTGAAAGAAAACGAAAACTTGATATGAAACCCTGTGCCAACCCGTCTGGCCAGCATGGCACAGCAGGCTAATTACCTTCCATGTAACTGGAGGAGCAACAGTGGGTTATCTATGGGCTGAGTAGTAGTTATACGGGGGAGGCGTATGTTCAGCAATGGACACGTCCATTTGTTCATCATAATCATCATATTCATGTTGTTCATAGATACAAATAACGAAATCATTCAAAATCTCAAATTTGCTTGAATACTTGCTTGAATAGAAATAATATATAGTTTGTCTTTCAAATTGCTTTTGCTTCTACGCTAATATTATTTAGTCTCTGGTGTATTTATTTTCAACAGGAGCAAATATAAAATAATTAGTTCTGAAAGTCACAGTCACGGTAGGTTTTATTCCTATTATAAATTAATGATTCAAGTCTAGTAAATAAAGGTATTACTAATGGCCAGATTTTTTTTAATTAACGCCTTTGTTTTTTGCGCTTTGTTCATTCGTAACGTTTTTTTTTATAAAGTATAGAGTGACTAAAATTCCAGTTAGTTCTGCAACGTGTTAAGCGTATTCTATTTTTGAAAATTTTTATGTTTGAAAAGCATCTTACTAAGAATATTAGAGAATTCCTCTACTCCTTCTTTTTTCTCACCTTTCCCCAAACATTTCACCTTTATGCATACCGCCGCCCCTCGGGGTCGGATCCGGCGATTATGTGGGATCCCGGAAGCAACTCGTTTACCCACAAAATCCCCAGTGGTATAGCCTCACACCACACGCTAGGGGCACCACAGGTTCGCGTAAACACAGTATTGGGGTAGGCACTAGTCTAACCTGGTTTGGCTAACTACAACTACAAATTAAGTAGGCCGCGATCCATCTAGTAGGACAAGCGGACTAGCTGTTAATTGTCACGCCAATTACCACGTGTAACTACTTCTATACATTCGATTAGTAGCAGATAGATTGCCCCATGGCTTCACGTGCACTCCTAAGCACAGACGTAAGATATAACGTACGATGGACATCCAACCACTGTAGCCAGACATTGCTTAACTTGCTGATCGATTGTGTACCACATTGTCCGCTAGGCTTCCATATACTCCCCCAGGGTAGATGGTACTGCGTTTGCTGGGCATGGCACTGATGGAGCAACAGTGGATGCTCCAAAAGGAGCTATATAACATAGGGGATAGAGCTGGGATTCCTCGCTTCCCCTGGCGCTGACAGGAACTATTCCGTGCTGGTGCGAATAGTACAACAAGGATTTTACGCTACTGCATCTACTCTTCTACTGTACCTGCATTTACTACTAATATTAATACGAATATTCAAAATATGTATTCTAAAATTCCTTTTGAAAAGCTGGCAACCTTTTTTTGTACAGATTGGAACTGTATCGGAAATTTCTGATGGGTAACTGGAAATGTTTATCAAAGGCTTTCGAAATGTAAACTATTTTTTTCGAATGTGTGCTGGGCTGAATAGTCAGAAGTTAACGTTAGCAGGCAATACTTAAATTTCGATAGCAGCAGATATTTTTAATACTTGTGGTGTTTAGCCCTTGTGGCGGTTTAGAAAACATAGTTTCACCACCCCATTCCATCCTGAGGGTGTAGAAAACCTAGCCGCATATCTCTCTTGCGACAATGTTTTCGGCCATGTCATATCGTTTCACTAGCTCTTACGACACCCTCAGTATAGAAAGGGGTGGTGCCACTATGTATTCTAAATCCGTTACCTCAACGAATATGTTTCACACATAAATAACCCTAACTACATAAAATAGCAGCTCTGAGAGATGGTAAACTAGAAAAAATATATATACCTGGAAAGAATATAGTATAGTCCAAGCATACAGTCAGTTGGCGTATAAAAGATTCTCCAGTGTCAGCGAATATGTAGCAGTTCCGAATGTGATGGCTAAACATTGCAGACATCAAGTCGCAACGCCTTACGTAAGGCGTTTGCGATAGTAGTAATGGCAACTGAAAATAACATACCATAGACACAACATTTTGTCTGCCACACTTCCTTTGTTCAAATAAGAAACCTTGGACGAAGACGAATAACTTTTTGTTTCAGAATAACTTAAAAAGAATTTAATAGAGAATTAAAATAAAAAAGGCGCGGACTTATAGGTAAATGTTGCTTACAGGTAGATAACGATATCACATATTCTTTATAATCTGCTGCTAGACGCCAGCCGGGTTATGTGGGAATCTGGGGCACGAAAAGATAGCAATTGCGCCCCAACCTACCTACTAAAACCAACGGTGTCCCTCAACTGCCCGAAATAGGGCTACGTGTTTCGCTCCCCATTAGGGAGCATGCTCCGCGACCCTGATGGGGTCGCCGTGGCCGTAGCCATACTGGCCCCAACGGATCCTAAAGGCACGCAAGCCCGCTCACCACAACAAGGTGGCAGCGCGGTCGAGTGGGTTGACTTCTGAGCCTTACTTAGCCTAAATCTAGCATAATTCAAAGTCAGCACCTGACGTCCACGTTCCGTTACCCAAAGCTGTTGGATGTACTTCCAAAACTTCTGCATCTGGTAATCTACAACAATAGAGTATATTAAGTAATATTTTAAGTAAATAAAATCGAAATTTGGGAAAGTTTACAACCTGGTAATTTTTAATAGACCCATCCACTCGTTCCATACTAAAGGCAACTAAAGGATCTATGTAGTTTGAAGGACAGCTCAGGTACTAGAAAAAGAAAACATACAAAAACTGTTTATAGATGGATGGATAAATTATAACACTAAAATTATAGACAATACAGAAGAGGCATCATTCAGTTATACACAACAACTGTTTGGCAGCGGTAATCTGTGAGCTGGGCGTCCTTTCCTATCAGGCAGCTACCGAAAGCGTATGGTTATCTGCTATTCCTACTTGTATAACTCTCTTGATCACATACAATAAATACCTCCATGAAGCAAATATTTAAGAACCCTATACACAAGAGTTCGTGAGGTGACTTGATTTCATCCTGAGGGTGCCGTAAGAAATGACAAGGCCGAAAACGTAGCCGCAAGACAGGAAAAACTTGATGCGAAACCATGTGCTAACCCGTCTGGACAGCGTAGTACAGATGGCTGATTACTCTTTATGCAATGAGAGGCGACCCACCTCCGCAGTAGGTCATTTATCAGCTGAGTAGTAGGAATCAACACGTTCCTTACAGAAGTTATCGTACTAAGTAACTAAAGGACAGAAGGGCTACTCAAGAAAAGGCCGTTACGTGCAGAAAAAAAAATGGCATCCAAAGGTATTTGGCAGCAGTACCCTGTAAGCTGGATGTCCTTCCCTATTATGGAATTACCAGCAACCGTCTAGGTATCAGCTATTTACTACTTCCCTTGATAATATACCATATTATTTACTACTAACTATATAGCACAATTCAGAATAATTTCTACACGAAGAATTAAAGTTATATTACTAAACTTACTAGATAAACCCTGATTCTTCAACATATCCAACAACTCTCTGGTCACCTTCTCATAACTCGTCAAGGCATACTTTGTGGAGTATGCGATTTGGATCGCAGTAGATACTACAATAGCTGCCAGCATCTTGCCACAGATTATAATTATTGCGAGAATCAGCATAGGTAAAACCTCGTCAATCACAAACTCGTCTCCACCAGTAGTGGTCAACTCGGAGACAACAATGTAAAATGATGTGGTGTAATCCCATTGACGTTGCGGCATTTCTCTAAAACATGTTTTATTGGTCTAGTGGTTGTATATACCGCCTTGGAATCATGGGGTCCCTAGTCTTAGTGTCAACCAGAGGCACTTGCTCTGAGGCTAAGTGTTATTTGTGTTCGAGAATTTCATGTTTGCACCGCGTTACGGGTTATACCAAGAGCAGGGGATTCGTTTAAAAAAATTACAAAACATTATCAAATTACCCCTTTATTTCTCGCGATCTTAATATATGGTATTGACTTAAGAAAAACGCAAAAATTCATCACCAAGGTTGTCCGGATGAAATCGGCGATTAGACTGTCCTTTGTACGTCTCTTTCTTGCAGTTATTTAGTGCCATATTAACCTTTTTATTATAGGTTTTCAATTAAGAGTATTCTATTCTATTCATCAATCGCACACGACTTACAAAGTCAGTTATGGGGAAATTGTCAGCTGGTAGAACCAAATATTATGGTAGTTGTAAGTACGTAGCAATCTAACTCAAAAGTAACCTTATTTGTATAGTATTTTAACAAAGCTCTTACAAATCGTCAGGGCTTAAGGTACACACAGACACCAGAAGCGGAAGACCGGTGGAGACCCCAGCACACCTCTGGTTCAGAATGCTGGTCTACAGAGTAAAGCAGGCAATAATGTCTGTAGATTTTTTCTCAACTGGTTTTGGTCACAGTAAATTCACTAAGGTAGTTAGTAGTAGATAGTTGCTGGGTAATTGCACCGTAGATACTATGTCATAAAACTGAAATTTAAATATACTCGCATTTACAAGTACTTACTCGTCAATCAAGTGTATCTTGAGGGTCCTAATCACGCTATAGGGAGAAATCGCGATCAAAGTAATGAGCCAGATGCATGCAAACGTATGGATTATCAGCACCACCACAATTATTGTCAGCACAGCCTGGGAATAAAATGATATTTAAAATAAAGTACAATTTTTTATTTATTTTTATTCTATGGCCATCTGCCGTTGACTACAGCAATTTTTGCCAGTGTTACATGTAGTTGCCCTTACAATTTTTTCAAGTATTGGTTTCACAAACACAACAAACAATGTCTTAATGTAGAAAGTGCTATTACTATTTTCTTATTTTTTCTTCTGCTTGGGCCGTTGGAGGCTACCTGGCTATGTGGAACTCCGGTGCGCGTAGATGTGGTAATTTGCACCCTAATGCTCTGCGACCCTGGGGACCTTGGGGGCCTCGTTTAGTGGAGCCCCAACCTCAAGGGCGGGCCGCTGTGACTACGGGGAGGATCTGCACCTGTTTCACAGCTGGGAGGCTTGCAAAAAACGCACTGCTTCTTGTTCCTGTGGCCTGTACCATGCAGGCGATGGTCTTTCCAGGTCCAGTGCCCACAGGTTCTCCGCCCGCCGTAAGTTCCAGAACATCCTGCGTCCTACGGCGCCGCGATTGCCACTGAGAGGCAGCGGGTTAAGGCAGACCAACTCCCGATCCCTCTACATCACCTTCATGGAGGATACGATCATCACAGAATAAGGGCTTCTCCCTCCAGGTACTCTCGCCCCGGGCATGGATCGAATGAAGTCCGACAACAAGAGGCTTCCCACAACAAGGACAAGCCTCTGGCGAGGTCCATCCCACGCAAGGTGCACCTTCAGGGTGTAGGTACTAAACAGGTAATACCTCCTAATCCCAACCCACTGCTGAGTTGGGCCTCCTCCAGTTACAGGGAAGCTCACTGTGCCACAGTGGCGAGACCGGTTAGCACAGTGACTCGTTTCAAGTCTTCCTTCTTTTACGATTAGGTTATAGACCTTGTGATTTCCTTTTGTCGGCTCTTACGACACGTGGTGACACCGTGTAATCGAAATCCGTCACCACGCGGAGAGATAAGTTTACTTAATGCATTAGTATTTTCAATCTAGACTTTTTGTCGCATCTTATCAATCGTAATACTCACTTGTAATGTCGTTAGATTGTTAGTGAGCTCAGCAGCGGTGCCTCGATAAAATTCAACTAAATATTTGAGTCTTAACAACTTGTTTGTGCGAAAATAATGCATTGATGTTACGGGTGAGCTGAAACATTGACGTAGTTGTAAACAAATCATTAAAGTCTTAAGGCGTGACTTATAAAATTGCCACTTTCAAGCTATCGAGGACTGAGGGAAATTTTACCCGTGTGGGGACGGGTCAGAATATAAAACTTCCCCACCGCACGCTGGGAAAAAAACGCGTGTTGTAAAAGTCTCAACAAGTCTCCGTAGAGAGAGAAATAAGTAAGTCTCCAAAAATATGTAGTTAAATTTCGACCTAAGCTATCAGCAACTTATGTTGAAAATGGCCAAACGTTTTTCTAAGACTTAGTTACTTCTTCCTCTACCGAGACGACCAACAGGGCATTTCCTTGAATTGCCTGCCCCATCTTAGAACCTGGCGTTGCTTTCCAACACGCAAGCCTAGGGTCAAAGGCATTCAAGTAATTGGTAAAAAAAGATCCTAACCTAAGGGTGTTATCTATTGGCCCAATGGGTACTGTCTACGTCAAATAACTTGAAGGATATAGATGATAGGTGTTAAATATCACACATTTAACTATGCAGTCTCACCGCTCTGTAACACTATAAGGCATGAGGTTTTTAGACTGGCCCGATTTGTACACATTTTATGTATTTATGGCAAGGGTCTGGGTCGCGGTAATATTGTGAAGGTACCTTTATTTTCCTGACGTTTGGTCGTGAATTGCACCAGTCCTGATCCCAGGAGGATCGACAGCGTATAATTAAAATAGTAACGAGATAGTGAAATCAGTATCGCTGACATTCTTCAGTTGTTTAAATATAAGCTACGAAACCAGTTTCACCGTAAGTTCAACATGTCTCCAGTTACTTAGTTTAGTGGTATATATATTTCATATATTTATGTATATTTGATATGAGCTTGTGTCTTTTATAAATATACAAAATATATATATTATATGTGTTTGTGTTTATATAGCTGATAAGCTATTTACTTTAAAGTTAATTTATGTTATTAGTTTAAGATTTATCTAAACAATACTTTCGCAATTTGCCAGTGCATTGCAGCCACTCTCTGCACCACTCAAAGCTTGACTGGGAGAGATTTTGCATAAAGATTTAAATAAATAAATAAGTGAGGGTACGCATGCAGCCCCAAGCCTGACGCAGAAGACGCTGAGCTTCACACACCAGCTAGTGCAATCTACGCCGAAGCTTAGGATTTTTGTAACTACACCCTAAACTACAAAGGAACTACCAAAAAGCTACATACCTGAAAAATAATCCTATAAGTTCAACTGGCAAATTCACCATCACGTCTGACCACACCCACCATTTATGCTTGTAGTATCTTAGACGACATTTTGGAGCATCCATTACCAGCTCTCCGTGCTTGTTTATGTAGCCCTAAAATATAAACCACTACTTTACAACTTATTCTACTTAAAACAGATAAGTAACAAGGTACCTTGAGAAAGTAAGTAAGAAATAAGTGTGGGTTGGTGGTGACTTATTGTATTCAAATTGTGGTGACGGACCACACCTACAAGCTATGGACAATAGGATGATGTCGATAATGAAGTTACGAGTATATTATCTCAACAAATGTACCCTATTTGATCGGCCAGGATCCAGGCTGGTATGAACAGTCCCGTTCTTTTTTCGGGGGTTAAATCTTTTGTGATTTTAACCCCCGAAAAGTGAACGGGTTTCCCCCATATTTTCACAATCCAGCAAAATACGTACCTACTATATATCATCATCATTACAGCCAAAATAATAATCCACTACTGAACATAGGCCTTTTTTTTTCGCCCGTGGTAAAATCCTTTATGGACTTCCTCACCGACCACGGGGATGGCCAGCGAGGGGAGTGTGGGACTCTCCCCCATAGTGGGGGCCTACCCACTAAACCTCCCCGGGGTGCTCCAACTCGCGTCCTGCTGCGGCATTGTGGGATCTGATGCAGAACCACGCCGCCGCAGACGAGGAGGCCTCCTCCTCCTCTCACTGAACATTGGCCTACCACAACTACCACAAAGGCCTGAGCCGTCAGTATCCATCTGATTCCAGCGACCTAAGCCCGGTGATCGTTCCACCATATGGGAAGTCTACTAAAACTGCACTATTCCCTGCCAATTTAGTTAACTTACCCGATGCATAGTGAGATAAAGGTAGACGTAGAAGTAGATATCGAACAGTGATTGCAGCCAAAACAAAACGGAGCAATCGTTGAGCGTCACAATTCCGTACAAGCCAAGTACATAGTTGGCCGTGGCCATAATACAAGTTGTGTATCCGAAACTCTGCAAACACCAAACGATGTAATTGTGACCGTGTGGTTGACTCCGCCTTATGCAATTCTGAGTTGTATTACAAAATCTATTAGAATCATTGTAGAATATGGAGTATATAACTCCCTGAGCTGGCATGGACCTAGTGTATCCTAACCAGCTTGGATGATGTTTTTTAATAAAATATATAAAAAATAAAATAAACTTGTGTAAATAATCGTTCAGTTTTTTTTTTCACAAACACTAAGACTGCCAGACTCGGAGAAAGTGTATCTTACGTTCCTTTATTCGCCTCTTCCGACACCTTCAGAATGGTTAGAGATCCACAAAATAGCCGTTATTTTAGTCTTCATAAATTTTGAGTCATCATATAATATTACCAGCATCGTATCTTGATTTGAACACAGTATCTACCCCATATAATAAGTAAGATAACTTTTGTATCATGAAATACAAGGCCAACTACTGATAACCAATCGAGCTGAAGCCATGGCAATGACACATCCATTCAACGATCCAGACGATAGCAGCAGTGTATTATTTGATTTTGAAGAAAAATAGTATTTGATATTGCTGTTAAGATTCCTTTAATGTGGTATTTCAGAGAAAGCCATTCATTCATATACTGTGAATTTATTCCCCTGCCAATTCTGTATTTCTGAGAAATAAACTATTACATGTTACATATATATTGTACATGTATTCATAATTGGACGAATTGATATGCTAGGAAGTTTCCTAACCATTGATTTCAACAAAATTATGTTGAAATTAAAACTGCTTGTTTTACATGTATGAATAATATTTTCTCCTAGTGAAGAATCGAATCCAAATACTTTGCAAATAATATGAACGCACGCTATTTTATTAAGCTATCTAATAGAACCATTATGAGTATCAAATTTTGGAAATCAATGTCATACACCAAATAAATAAAACAAAGATTTTTAAAACATATCAAATATCAGTAACAATAAACTAAACTGAAGATCATAATACAGGTTGTTTCAACAAAGAACCTGTACATCATCTTTAGTCTACTACTACAACTCAGCCCATAGATAACCCGTTATTGAGTCAGACCTCCTCCAATTATATGGAGGGTACTTAACCTGCTGTTTCACGCGGGCCGTACGAGTTGACTCAGGGTTTTGTATCCAGCGGCGTGGTTCTGCATCAGATCCCACAATGCCGCAACAGGACGCGAGTTGGAGCACCCCGGGGAGGTTTAGTGGGTAGGCCCCCACGATGGGGGAGAGTCCCACACTCCCCTCGCTGGCCATCCCCGTGGCCGGCGAGGAAGTCCATAAAGGATTTTACCCAGAGCAAAAAAAAAAAAAAGGGTTTTGTATCCAGCTTTCTTTTCTCGCACCTTCCTTTGTCGGCACTTACAATACCTTCAGGATAGAATGGGATGGCGACACTACGTCTTATACATCCGCCAGCACACAGATTAAGTGTCCATTATAAAATGTAAGACGAGTTGTATTGTTCTTACCTGGTACATGTAAGTGCCTGGGCGCAACATGTTGTACAAATTTGTATAACTGATATACGTAACTCCACTCGCAGAGGATTTTGCCTGGCTAACGTTTGATTGGGATGCCCGCCTCGTCAAGCCTGTACAAAACAACATTGATTTAATATTTTATCTGTGACACGATTAAAAAAATACCAGAAACGATGTTATAATTTTTAGGCAGGTTTTCTTCATAGACAAATGCATTCATATAAAACTGCTGAACATAGGACCGTACCACAGGCCGCATCCATCGACACCTAATGATATTTATAAGGTCGTCCAGAGGATTTTGCCTGGCTAACGTTTGATTGGGATGCCCGCCTCGTCAAGCCTGTACAAAACAACATTGATTTAATATTTTATCTGTGACACGATTAAAAAAATACCAGAAACGATGTTATAATTTTTAGGCAGGTTTTCTTCATAGACAAATGCATTCATATAAAACTGCTGAACATAGGACCGTACCACAGGCCGCATCCATCGACACCTAATGATATTTATAAGGTCGTCCGTCCTCCTAATGGGGGCTTGTACTAAGCTTCGGTTTCCGATACGACTCTAGGACTTTTTTGCCTTTTGACGGCTATCCATTCTTCGGGCTACATGCCCACTGGCAAGTTATCAGTGCAATCCTTAGAGCTAAGTCGGTCACTCTGGTTCTTTTGCAGATTCCTCATTCAATCATCAAAGTTGATACATAATCTTGAACTGGTACCTACTGTACAGGTTGTAACAACATACTATTGATTCGTTTTATATTTAGAATACGTTTTGTATTATTTGACCTGTTGCCAACTGATACGATTTTCTGTGCGGAAAATTCCATCCAATTACATTGTTAATAGGCGCTCTATCAAATTACCGGCAACCAGATATGACCAGGCAGTTAGATTGCGTTCGAGTAGAATGGTCAGAATTACGCCCAGGATAGGAAATTTACTTTACGAATAATTAGATAAAGTAATACCTTGCCCATTATACTACTTAGCCCATAAATGACACACGGCGAAGACGGGCCTCCTCCCATCACTGGGAGGGAAAATAGCCTACTCTGCCACCCTGGCTAGACGGGTTGGCACAGGGTCGGTCCTCCGGAGGAATAATTGCTCCAGAGGAGGATACTCCTGAAGGAGCTGGGACGAAATGGGGTCGAACGGTTCCCTCAGCGCCCGCTTTCCCCGTGGAGACACAGTCAGGACCCACGGGGCAGCAATACGCGTGACGGTACACCCCGGGGACGTTTGGTAGGTATCTATTTGCCTCCCCACAGGGGCGGAGGAGACTCCCACACACCCCCCGCCAGCCATTTCCACGCTGGCTGTCCAGTCCATAAAGGATTTCACCCGGGTTGAAAAAAAAGGGTTTCGTTTCAAGTTTTCCATCTCTTAGAGCTAGGTTATCGGCCTCCTAATTTCCTTTTGTCGGCTCTTACGACACCCACAGGATTGAATAGGGTGGTGACACTATGTATTTTAAATTTGTCACCACGGACGTATGCACGGTATGCAAAAGTGTTTACGAGCGAATTTTTCAAATGTACTTA
Source organism: Clostera curtula (assembly GCA_905475355.2). Taxonomy (NCBI): domain Eukaryota; kingdom Metazoa; phylum Arthropoda; class Insecta; order Lepidoptera; family Notodontidae; genus Clostera; species Clostera curtula. Next base: position 12,390,229 of record FR997806.1, on the reverse strand, counting down.
TACATCGTTAGATTTTTATACAGAGTTGTTATGACAGAGGGGCATTAAATTACACTACGTATACTATATGTGATTAGTATGATTCGAAACGGTACAAAAAAAATACACGTGATTTTTCATGGGGGGTGGAGCGGTAGTCTTAAACCTCACCAGGTATCACCAAGGGGGAGGGAGGGGTTAAAAAATGTTACAAAAACATCACAGATATTGGACAGCCCATAAGGTTAATAAACGATGCGTTAGGCATAAACATCTGTTAGGAAAGATACATCATGTTCAAATGAGGCAAAAATTTAAAAAATCATTTGCGGCTAAACTATTGCTCCAATTTAATTGACTTTTGGTACAAAGCCTGGAAATGATACCTAGTATAGGCAGTTAAAAAATGCCCTTAAGTCGTACCAACCCTGTATAAGTATTTTATGGGTCAATGTCGCTGGAAAGCGATGGATGCAGGCGGCTTAGGACCGGCCTTCATGGAAATCCTTGGGGGGGTCCAATGCCCAGCAGTAGGTATACGTTTTTGGCTAAAATGATGACCATGATAATGATGAATTGATGGGTTGCTAGCTGCCCACCGCTTGGTTTGCCAGGGCTGGGAGCAGATTATTCGTACTTGTTTTGTTTCATTGTAATTTGGTAATTTTGATCGCTTCATCGAAACACTAAACACTCTTCATAACAACACTTCATGCATCTGGTCTTGTCTCTTAAATGACCCGCTGTTGAGTCGGACCTCCTTGAAGTTCAATTGTTATTTTTTATGAGGGTTGATCCTGCCTCTTGGGTTTCGTTCATCGCTTCTTACGCCACCCTCAGAACAGGAGGACAACATAACAAGTCGTTCTAATAAACGGATCTAACCTAGGTGACCTAGGAACCCTTAATTAAGTTGACACATCATGTTATATAGTTACATACATATTATATTAATACTATGCTAGTGTGGTCACATCAATGTAACCCAATCAGATGTTTGTAACAGAAAATATCATAGAAACAGTGTCCATGGAGTTTCTTGCCTGTTCTTCTCCATAAGATCTACTTTTGGAACAGGCAACTAGATACCTAACTTCACTTTTGACCTTTCAAAACACCTGTAAATAGGTTCATTTGAAATATATGATTTGAGTTTGAGTTCATCGTGTATTATCGTCACCACAGAACTCGCTCGGATAATGCTTTAAAACTTACTAATATCAATCCTACTGGATCCACTTCGTGAGGTGGCGCCTGACTCGATTGACAACAAGTCTGCATCGGATTCATCTGTTAAAAAAAGCAAGACTTATTTATTGTTGGTAGAATTATGGGAAAATAATAAATGAAACTTCATTTAAAACTAATCATTCTACTATACATAGTATAACAAGACCCCTATAGGCATAACAAAAGGATCTATAGTATTGATGATACTCTGCAACAATTCAGGACAAAATAAACAATTTCACGTTCTTACAATGTTTGCCACCTGCGGACGAAAGTGTCACAACTATGGAAACAAGCATAAAGAACCCAAGAAGCATTGTGGACCACAGATTATTAAACGTCTGATATAATAATTCACGATAGTTAAGGGCTCATTGCCGATGGAAGACACGTAATAAGTATTGTAGTTAAACACTTTTCGACGGATTTATCGCGTCATTATTGAATTCCCGACGTTTGAAATGCTTTGGGAAGTCCTCTAAAAAGTGTTTAATTTCAATGTGTATTAGTATCATATGCGCGAAAAACTAAGACATCACACGTTTAAGATTAAAATTTTATGAGAAATGCTCACTTTCTCCCTCATACTTCAAAATAGAAAAAATATTTATAGAAAATAAAACGCAGTGCATCCAGAAAGCGCAGTCCTTCCATGTGGTGGACCAACGACCTGGTTAAGGTCGTCGACAAAACTAAGGATGCGGGCAGCTCAGGACCGGCCTTCTTGGAAATCCAGCAGTGGCCGTCTTTTGGCTCAATTGGTGCCGATGGTCAACATGAAGTAATTACCTGAAGAATCATCATCAGCCATTTCCATAGTTATCGGCAAAATGTAATCTCTGGACATCTCGAATGCCTTATTCAAAGGCTCCTGGATCTTGGGGTAGTATTTAATTAGGTTAAAGAAGGTCACGCTTGGTATGACCAACAAGTCCAGGCTCCGACTAGCATAGATGGTTACATCAGAGCAAGATATAGGTTTCTGAAATACGGATTTTTAAGGATGCCATTTTTGGTTCAGCACCAATTAAAATTCTCCTTTATTATACAGGTTAATATATACAAATAAATAAAAAAGGAGTGTCTGTTTGTAATCATAAAATAACCACTTTCTATCTCTGGAACGGCTGCACCGATTTTGACGGGCCTTACACTGATGGGTAGCTGATAATATAATGAGTAACTTAGGCTTTTTTTGACTAGCTTCGGCCCGCGGCGTAACATCGCACCCGTGCGTAGCCGCTAGTATTATACATATAATTTATCCGTGTGGTGATGGATTTTAAAATACAAAGTACCACCACATCATTCCATCCTGAGGGTGTCGAAAGAGCCGACAAAAGAAAACGACAAGGCCGATAACATAGCCGAAATAGAAGGAAATCTTGATACGAAACTCTTTGCCAACACGTCTGACTAGGTGACACAGTAAGTGTAGGACCCTCCATGTAGTTGTAGGAGGCTCGACTTAGTAGTACCGCTTTATATAATAAAAAAAAACTTTTCTAATATAAATGTCCTAACAATAATCTTACTCCGGTAAAATTGCCAAACATCCCGCCAGGTCCCATACACGTAATCATCTCGTTATAAGACGACAGTACATCGACCTGAAAATAAAAAAAAGTAAATTCAGTTAACCATGTCCTGTTATGAAGGAGTATTAGAATCATAACATCCCTCATATTTTACGAATAAAAAGCAAACATCCGAAATAATCCAATGATATTCTTGTTATTCTTTCTGTTGAATGATTCCGCCGTGTCGAGGGGTAGGCAAAGCGGATGCTGGTATTTTGGTAATGGTATATGCTCGACCACTAGACCAATAGGTGCCCAAAGGGCAATGAAGAGAGCTATGCTCGGAGTTTTCATGCGAGATCGATTCAGAAATGAGGAGATACGCAGGCACACCAGGGTCACCGCCATAGCCCACAGGATTGCCAAACTGAAGTGGCAGTGAGCAGGCACTGACGCTCGATGGGGCAGAAAAGTCCTCAACGGGTGGGTAAATTATCGGCTGAAATTATGATGATGATAAAATTGGCTAGTGCGAGTAGGGTCAAGACATTTTCGAGCTAGCTAAAAATTAAAATAGCTGTCTCACACCACCTAGTTTGTCAGTTGGTGTGTTTTGGTCTAGGGGACGGATGTGCCGCCTTTGGACTACGGGTCCCCAATTCGATTCCGGGGTCTCGCAAGCGTCTTATGCCCGTTTTCACTAACGCCAAACAAGGCGACGCCTAACTAGGTAATGCCTAATGTAAGGGGACGCCTAAGCAATAACTACTGTTTCACCGTTTTAACCTCAAATATCCGATTAAAGTGCGCGAACGACCGTCAAATGTATGTAAAAAATAGAGTCGCCGAATCGGTGTCGTAACTTTTTAGTCGACGCCTAACCATTGGTGAAACGTTTTATTGCGCTAGGCAACTGCTTAATATTTAGGCATAACATTTAGGTGTTTCCTAGGATTGGTGAAAACGGGCATTAGTGTAAACCACAGAAACTTGCTCCGACTCCGGGCAATAAACAAACTGTCATTTGTTTACGTGAATTACTAATAATAATCATGCCAATTAATGCAATAAGCCCATTAATGCTCTAATGCTCGGAGGGTAATTAGTCTACTGTGCCACGCTGGCCAGACAGGTTACTTACCGCCTTAACAGGGGTCTCTGGGTGAGGGATTAGGGGATATCCCTCCCCCATAGGAGAAGAGACCCCGGGGCGAAGGGTGCCACGCCGCGTGTACTGAGCATGGCACCGGAGCATTAATTGCTCCAGAGGAGGATGCTCCTGAAGGAGCTGGGACGACATGGGGTCGAACGTTCTCACCGTTCCCCCAGCGCACGCTTCCCCGTGGAGACACAGTCTGGACCCATGGGGCAGCAATGCTCGTGACGGTACACCCCGGGGACGTTTAGTGGGTATGCCTTCGTCTCCCCACAGGGGCGGAGGAGACTCCCACACAAACCCCGACCATCCCCACGCCGGCGGGTCCAGTCCATAAAGGATTTTACGTATTAAGTTTTCCTTTTTTCTTTGTTTCCAGCCGTATGTATGGGACGGTGTCACTATATATTCTAAATCCGTTACCACATGGAAGAAAAATAAGAAAAGTAATAACGAGCCCTAGTAAAGTTTGTATAGCGAAAATAAAGTGCTTCATGGCTATCCGACTACAAAATACCCGATCACTCACCCGTAGTAATGTTTGACTTCAGAGATCAACTGCGGTCGGGAGCTGATATTATGTAATATCGAAAAATATCCATGAATATAAACAAGCTACCTTTCAAAGAGCGAATAATGTTTATCTTTACATACAAAAAAAAAATTCCGTATGTTTGTTGTGTCAATGTCTAGCTGTAATCATGGGTTTGACTAAAGTAGTGGTTTCGACCTTAGTTAATTTAAATTATAGTTAGTTCTATTCTCAATTTGACCACAGACGTTTACAATAAACAAAAAAGTATACATGCGTGTGATGATGATATTATTTTTTATTGATATACTTAATGTATTTATTATGCTTAATTTACTCGTATTAAAATATTTTCATTCCGCACTCCTCTATTTAAACTGTATATTTTAAAACATATGTTTCATAGGTAAATTACATGTTTGTAAAGTGACCTTGCGATACAGGTTATACCTAGTACAGGGGATTCATTATTAAAATGTTGTTGATAGGGACGCAAGGCCAGGGGAAATGGTTATACATCGAATATCTACAAAGAGATGTTGAATAAAAATGGCAATTTCCATGAATCATGATACTCTCCGTCCGTATGCATTGCACCGCTGTTCTGGAGCTATAATAAATCAGGGACCCAGTGCTATTTGAATATGGAATTCGTATCTTTATAAACACATTTACTTGGACGAAACCACAACAAAACGGTCCACTAGAAACAAATATAATGATACCACAAGTAAAACTACGCAAAATTTTGCACATTTTTGAGCTTTAGCACTTGCGTCAATTACCTAACTGTGAACTAGAGTGCGTTGATAATCATGATAACACAATGATGATGGTCTTTTAGAGTGGTTGTCGTTTCAGCCCATAAATGACCCACTACTCAGTCGGGCCTCCTCCAAATTCATGGAGGGAAATTAGCCTACTGTACCATGCTGGCAAGACGGGCTGGCACAGGGTTTGTATCAAGTTTTCCTTCTCATATGGCTAGATGATCTGCCTCATACGATCCTTTAGTCACCTCTTACGACACCCTCAGGATATTGTGGGTTGGTGACACGAGGTATTCTAAATCCGTCACCACACGGACAGTGGTAAAGGATTCACTTCACATTCAAGAAGACCCCACTGGTGGGTGGTTGTATGGTCAAAGTACGCACACAGAGAGTCGTATTGAAGGCATTACTGTACCCGAAGCTTTGCATGGTAGTATCATTGTAGCGATTTTTTATTACTTATCCTTGGACATTTCACACAACGCCATCTCGTCCTAAGCTAAGCTACTTAATGCTTGTGTTTTGGTAACGAGATGGATGGTAAACTACTTATATATATTTTTTTGTAAATACATACATATTATAGATAGAAAACACCCAGACCCGGAACAAATACTTGTAGGTCGTACAAATATTTATTCCGTGCGGGGATCGAACCCGCGACATGCTGCGCAGCAGTCGATCGCTCAACCACTGCGCTACTAAGCCCATAAATGACCCACTGCGTCAGGCCTCCTCATAGGGAGGGTATTTAGCCTTCTGTGCCACGCTGGCCAGACGGGTTGGCACATGGTTTCGTATCAAGTTTTCCTTCTCTTGCCGCTAGGTAGGATGGAATGGGGTGGTGATACATTTTTTTCTAAATCCGCCCGTCCTAAAGTAACTAGTATAGTTTCTTTAAAAAAAATGACTGCCTCGTTGGTCTATTGGTCAGATGTGCCGCCTTTGGATCAACGGGTCCCGGGTTCGATTCCGGGGTCGGGCCAGTGTCTTTGTCTAAACCAGAGGCACTGGCTCGGAGTCTGGGTGTCATTTCTATCTATAATATGTATGTATTTACAAAAAAAAATGTATATAAGTAGTTTATCATCCATCTCGTTACCATAACACAAGCATTAAGTTGCTTAGCTTGGGACGAGATGGCGTTGTGTGAAATGTCCAAGGATATTATGTATATTTGACAAACTATACAAATAAATTAAAATTTTCATTACCTACATTGTCCCGAGGGTCGTATGAGCCGACAAAGGGAACGCAAGAAGCATATGATAGAATAGGAATAAGGCATAGGCTTAAGATTGGGAAATCTTGATACAGACTCTGTGCAAACCAGCGTGACACAGTAGGCTAATTTCCCTCCATGAATTCGGAGGATGTCTGACACATCGGAAGTAACCCGGGCATTCGAAGATCGCCGCTGGTTTTTGGGAGTAAGTCGGGGCACTAATTATTATTTCCGCGCCCCAGTGTCCCACTTCACCCGGCTCTCACGGCCCGAAATCCATGTGGACATTTCGACGATGCCACCGAAATGATGATGATAAAGTAACCAAAGTTTTATTTTTGTGTTCGTGAATTTTATGTTTGTAAACCGCTTGTTTGTAACCTGCTGCTACTGAAGTGATATTGTATTCGACTTTTCGCTAGCGAGTTTCTTACCTTGCCGCGATAGATAATATAGATGTAGGGTTGAATATCCCTACACTGAATGACCGTGTCCCCTTTAAGCAGATACATCTCATGCAAGTGTTGTGTGATAACTCTAATAAAAGATCTCTCGACTTTTCCGAAGAGTGGAACTTCACGCAATGCTTTCTCGTACATGAAAATTAAAGTGTCTTCCATCAGAGCTGAGTTGAGGCGACGGCAAATTTTCTGTGAAGACAATCCTTATTATGAATTGTCCTTCATTTGTACGGAATAATATGGGGCTCACTTGCACAGAACGTTCAATGACTATAATTATGACTTAGCTTTCCACTAAAAATCTGTTCAACTGAATTTCAATCCTATTAATATATTTTTTAATAGATGGATTTCGAAAATCCTTTGGTCGGCCTGTGTCCAGTGGACATGGATTTTTTTTTATAAATAAGGTAGTTAAAAAATAAAATCATTCATTTTCAACACTAAACTTGACTTGGCTCATGTAAAGCCTTGTAAAGCCTCATTAAGCCGAACGTCCACCGCCAGCTAAAATAAGTTAGTTTAGTTTAGCTTGCATAGTTGAGTCTCTCCATACATGTTAGTTTATCGTCGCGTTGCTTATCTACATGCCGTAACAAAAATCCTCTAGCCATAACATAAGGATCGATTATACTGCTATAGATACTGCAGAAAACATTTCAGGAAAAATAATAACTTATTTATTTGCATGTTTACTCACGTGCTGGTGACAAAATTATCAAATGCTCGAGGAACGAGAACAAAGAAATCAAGAAACAGTTATGGAACTTGAATTACTAAACTTGTAGCTAGTTGGTTTTCATTGGAAACCATGTTTTAAAATAAAAGCCTAGTTTAGAAAAACGTTGAAACCATTTTAAGTGTTTCTGCTTGCAGCAGGGCATTACTTAGCCTTCACTTATTGGCTATAGGGTTTTTGTTACACCCTTTATAATTACATAATTTCTCAGACTGGTATTATGATCAATAGATAATCAAAATGGTATTATCAGACTGGTATTATGATCAATAGATAATCAAAATGACTGGGACTAAAATTGTGAATCGTAAAAGACTTTGGAATTCCTTAGTGAAAACCTTATATCCCATATACTCGTATTTATACTCATATACTCCTTTTATACCTATTGACACTCATAAGTACAAAATGACTATACTAAAATAGAGTTCAGAACGAGTCGGAAATCACGTGGCCAGAACCTTATATACAAGCCAAACTTACCTGGGGATTACTACCCTTAGTTCGTTTCCAGACATATTCAAAATATTTCAACGTTTTGCTCGTGAGATTTGGATCAACATTCTCCTGATACAGAAAGTTGGCCAGATCCTTTGTTTTTTCCTGCGGAACAAACTAGAAGTTAGCTCGTTAAAACTAATTTAATTACTGTAGTAAAACTGTCGTAATATTTTTAATGACGAAACTTCTGCTTCGTTGCGGCTGGTTTTGTTGGGAAAGATGGTATGAAACTGTAATGAGGATTGCTTGGTTCTGTTGCTATTGTTACCAAAGATTCAGAAAAAGTTTCCAGCAAGTAATTATATCGGTGAGGGTATAAGAATTCTTTTTTTAAATATTGAAATCTTACATATTGGTTATCGGACCGGTACTAGCTTGTGTTCTGCTGGCCCCCATGTGCGCCACTCTATATGTCATAAGAACCACAAAGGGCATATCTAGTAGTGGTCAGTTCGATTCCGGGGTCAGGCAAGTGGTTTTGTCTTAACCAGAGGCACTTGTTCCCAGTCTGTGTGACATTTGTGTTCGTGAATTACATGTTTGTAAACTACCCCTGCGATACAGGTTGTACTTACTGCAGGGGAAAAAAACTCGAGGATACTATGTGTCTCACCTATGGGTTGAGTAATTGTACAGAACCTTTATCAGAGGAAGCAAGCGTGGTTAATAAACTTGTAAAGAGAGACATTAAACAACAACCAGTATGTTCATGGTGTATCTATGAGGGTGACGTAATCCCCAGGATTAAACCCTCAATAAGCTAATCACTACATAGTATAAAACAAAGTCGCTGTCGTCTGTCCGTCCCTATGTATGCTTAAATCTTGAAAACTAGGCAACGGATTTTGAAGCGGTTTCTTTTAATCGATAGAGTGATTCAAGAGGAGGGTTTATATGTATAATACATGCATAAATGCACCCGTGCGAAGCCGGGGCGGGCCGCTAGTAAATAAATAAAAAAAAAGACGAGCATTTTTACGTCTATGCTGCTGTCATGAAATGAAATGGTGTAAGTCAACTAAACACGATTCTGAAAAAACAGCTGTTTCGTCCAAAAGATAGAGCTTATTCTTCTAATAACAATAACTAACAACAACCACTGACACGCGAAACCAGAGCATGAAAACTGACTGTTATTCTAACCAAATGCCTGATAATCCCACTGACGCAGAGAGAGAACAGACCTGCCTAAAAAAGTTAAATTAGCTTACACTGTTATAGTTATGTTATTTGGTAACCACAATTACATTTAGAAATTGCAGAGAAACAGACAATCAACTAGAGCTGATTTTTTTTTCTTAAAACAAATAACTGATATTAATAATCGAGACTAATCAATACGTCTTAAAGAAAATTGGCGCACATCCTTATTGAATAACTTACTGTATACCACTAAGCAGATATTACGGGAGCCGATTTAATATCCGGACTCGGAATAAATAAGGAAATAATCCGGTTGATTTCCTTTAATACAAAAGAAAATGGAACATGACATATTGATTCCCTAACGTAGCGCAATATTAACTTTTTGTTGTTCTTGTCTTTCTTTGTAGAAAACATCCGGGAAATAGAAATGAACATTCACAAAATGAGCATGCATAATATTTTTTCTCTACAATATTATGCATGTATTATACATATACACCTTGCTCTTGAATCATCCTATCTATTAAAGAAACCGCTCAAAATCCGTTGCGTAGTTTTAAAGATTTAAGCATACATAGGGACGGACGGACGACAGCGACTTTGTTTTATTTTATGTACTGATAGTGAAGAGCAACCGCGGTACAGATTTTTCTTAGTCCAGGGGATAGAACTATAGGGTGAATGTTCCAGGGTAGCCCGCGAAATTCAAATATTCTTACGTTTTTTGCAATTTGCAGGCCAGTGCTAGGTTGTATGATGATGAACATTTGATTCGCGGCTGTAAGACGTATGTAGTTACATAGTTATAATCATCAAACTCATCAATACAACCCTCCAAGCTCATAAAGGTGCAAGAATGACTTTGAGCTTGAAAAAGATTGTCTTGCACCTTTATGAGCTTGGAGGGTTGTATTGATGATTTTGATGATTATAATTCTATAACTACATACGTCTTACAGCCGCGAATAACATTTAATCAACATACAACCTAGCACTCACCTGCAAATTGCAAAAAACTTAAGAAAATTTGAATTTCGCGGGCTACCCTGGAACATTCACCTTAAAGAATACAATTAGACTCGTTAGGCTAGGGGTTTGATGTGCCGCCTTCAGATCTCGGGTCCTTGTGTAAACCAGAGACACTTGCTCTGAGCCTAGGTGTCATTTGTGTTCGTGAATTACATTTGTAAAATCTCCTGGTGCAGCAATTCATTACATAAATCACTACTACTACTACTAATCAGCCCATAGTTGACCCACTGTTGAGGGTATTAAGCCTACCGTGCCACGCTGGCCAGCGGTGGAATGGGGGGAGGCTACTATAGCTATCCCCCACGTAATCGGAGGGGCCCGCCTCGGAGCTAGGGGCTCCACTAAACGAGGCGGGCTGAGGTCCCCAGGGTCCCGGAGCATGCTCTCCTATTGGGGAGTGTATCCCGTGGCCCTGGTTCGGACATTCGAGGATCGCCTTCGGTTTTAGTGGGTAGGTCGGGGCGCAATTTACCATCTCTACGTGCCCCGGAGTCCCACATATCCCGGCTAGTCCCAACGGCCGGGAATCCATGAGGATCTCCGACGTAAAAAAAAAAAACAAAAAAAAAAAAAGGGTGTCGTATCAGGCGTGGTTCTGCATCAGATCCCACAATGCAGCAACAGGACGCGAGTTGGAGCACCCCGGGGAGGTTTAGTGGGTAGGCCCCCACTATGGGGGAGAGTCCCACACTCCCCTCGCTGGCCATCCCCGTGGCCGGCGAGGAAGTCCATAAAGGATTTTACCCCGGGGCGACCAAAAAAAAACGGTGTCGTATCAAGTTTTCCTGCTCTTCGGATTTCGGCCTTGGAATTACCTTCTGTCCACTATTACGACACTTTCAGGGTGGACGCTATGTATTCTAAATCCGTCACAATACGGAAGATTACTTACATTATGGTCAAGCAAAGCAGGGGCAGCCGCTGAGCAAGTGGAAGCAATATATCCAAACATAAATGCAAAGTACAAGAAGCCAGATATCATGAGCAACATCATAAGCCACACTGATACATTATTGGTCATGCCAACTGGCGTGCATCCCAATCCTGCGGAATTATAGCATATGGGTATCTTGGATATATACTGCCTCTGCCTTTCGACTTCCTCGTTGGTCTAGTGGTTAGATGTGCCGCCTTTGGATCAACGGGTCCCGGGTTCGATTCCGGGGTCGGGCAAGTGTCTTTGTCTAAACCAGAGGCACTGGCTCGGAGTCTGGGTGTCATTTCTATCTATAATATGAATGTATTTACAAAAAAAAATGTATCTAAGTAGTTTATCATCCATCTCGTTACCATAACACAAGCATTAAGTTGCTTAGCTTGGGACGAGATGGCGTTGTGTGAAATGTCCAAGGATATTTATATTTATATTTATACTATCGATTTTTAAGTAAAGAAGTTTGTAGCCTAGTGAACATCATCATCATTCATCATTTCAGCCCGTAAATCACCCACTACTGAGACGGGCCTCCTCCAAATTCGTGGAGGGAAATTCGCCTAATGTGGCAAGACGGTTTGCACAGCGTCTGCATCAAGTTTTCTTTTGCGGCTAGGTGTCTGCCTCTTGCGTTTCTTTTGTCGGCTCTTACGACACCCTTAGGAGGGAATGGGGTGATGACATTGGGTATTCTAAATCCGTCACCACTAGTGCGTACCAGTCTAGCCTCGACCTAGCGAATATGTCCGAATACAATCAATCTGCAGGTTGAGCGACACCCGGTGCAGCCGGGTATTAGATTCACATTGTCAATAGACCTTCTCCATGCTTCGTAGCACACGTCAAGGTGCTTCATCTAAATGTCGATAGCCAAGTAACATTTAAGCGAAGGAAGTCAAAAAATCTAAATGTTTTTTATTCGAATAAATTCTAAAGCCTTCCAAATATGTAGTCAAAAAATATATACACACCGGCACAATTAGCGGAACACAAAAAACACATCACACATCGTCATTGGGATTTGACGAATGGCAGCAGGTTCTCTTTACTGATGAGTGCAGAGTTCTTTTAAAACAGATCGATGGGAGACAGCGAATATGGAGACGCAAAGGAGAACGCCACATACAGTCTAATTTTGAACACACAGTGGCTTATGGTGGCGGCTCGATTATGGTTTGGGGAGGGATATGTTTGGGAGCTCGCACGGAGTTAGTGATAGTCACAGGAGGGACCATGACAGCAGATCGATACATCAGAGACATTTTAGAAGAACATGTTGTACCATTTGCCCCATTTATTGGTGACGACTTTATTCTAATGCAAGATAATGCTCGTGCTCATAGTGCACAATCGGTACAGGCATATCTGAGCCACGTAGGTATACCGGTGATGCAGTGGCCAGCAAATTCCCCCGATATGAATCCGATAGAGCATGTCTGGGACTTGCTAAAAAGAAGGGTTAAATCCAGAATGCCACCCCCCAAAAATCTGAATGAACTTGGAAACGCATTACTTGAGGAGTGGGAGCGGTTGCCTCAAGAAATCATCGATAACATAATCTGTAGCATGCCCAGACGAATGGAAACCGTAATCAGAGCAAGAGAGGGAAACACTCGTTATTAATTTTGCTTTAATTTTATTGTTAAATCATTTAATGCTTACTTTTTATTTATGCGAAATGATGGTTCATAATCATCTAAAAATTTCGCTTATTTCAAATTTCTTTATTTTTCAATAAAAAATAACGAAGACTTTTCAAAGTCGTTGTTAAAAGATGTTAATCAATTTGTTATTTTGTGCCTAATTACATTTTCGTCAAATATATGCGTTATTATCTCATAGTCTCACTTTTTTTTCTGTTCCGCTAATTGTGCCGGTGTGTATAATACAAAAATTCAAATTTATAAGATGTCCCATGATCTACCGACTGAAATTTATCATTTAGGTTTTACCACCGGTTCGGAATGCCAATCCACCGGGAAAAGCCGGCAAGAAATTGCTCTTTTAAATAAAAGGGTTACAATGATGCATTATAAGCCGCATTAAAAGCCCCATTGTGAACGCCCACTTCAAGCATTCTAAAAGACATCCCTGGAAACAGGCACTGTTCGAAAACTTTGTCTTCAATTCGACGCTGCGATCCCTAAACCCACCAAACGGGCAGCCTATTAAATTAAATAAAAAATGTATCTGCAATTTCCTTAACAACTTACCCACATATATTTCAAAAACCCAATAAAATGTGTGAATATATTCAACAGCTGCATCTGAAGAAAAAAAGATTCTCTATACAATATTCTAATTTTAAAAATAAAAATTGACCTTAATAAATACACCAGCGCCAACATAATTGACTGTTCTTTTTTTAAAAAAAAGAAGTACGAAGAACGCGACTCCAATTAATAGTAAAGACTGTCGTTGAAAGTGGAGATCAAGAGTTCATAGACATTTTTTGTTTTCTTTTATCATCTCAGCCCATGACAGAGTCATTGTGCGCTTATGGACGGAGCCTATTGTGACAGGCGGTTTAGCACAGGGTTTCTTAAAAGTTTTCCTTTTCATACTACGTCTTCTCCCTTGTCGTTTTCTTACCGGCTCTTACCTTACCCTCAGGATGGAAAGCAATGATGATACTATGTATTTATATATCCAACACCACACGGAGAGTGACAAGAAATACTAATACAAACAATTGTTAGACCATCATCTTCTCATGTAATAAATAGAAGACCTATTTAGCACTTATCCATTTTGTCGGACTTTTGATAAGTCAACTCAACATTATTGTACGTACAGTTGAGATTACGAACTTAGCAGAATTTAACTTAAACTTACATTTCTCCTCGAACTTGCTACTGGAGACAATGAGCAGTCTAGTACAATTAGCGCCCATAAACTTTGCGCCAGGCATCAAGAAGGTCTCACAGGAATGTATGAATATAAATGACGTAACCAGGTTGACAATGGTGACGGCAATCGGCAGAAATTTGAGCAACACCACCGCGGGATTCACTCTCATTATATCACTTTCCCAATACGTGAAAGCACCAGTTATTCTGGTCACCTGCAATAGGAAATAATCTACATTTATATACATTACCAGCGAGCTGCCTTGGCTTCAAACATCTGTTTTCATACTGTAGATGTCTACAAAACATAAATGCGGCGGAACAAAAATAGTCGATCCCGATGTCAATTTATTTAACGGTTCTTTATGACGACACGGTTGGCGCAGTGGTTGAGCGATCGACTGCTGCGCAGCATGTCACGGGTTCGATCCCCGCACGGAAGAAATATTTGTACGACCTGCAAGTATTTGTTCCGGGTCTGGATGTTAACGACTGCCTCGTTGGTCTAGTGGTTAGATGTGCCGCCTTTGGATCAACGGGTCCCGGGTTCGATTCCGGGGTCGGGCAAGTATCTTTGTCTAAACCAGAGGCACTGGCTCGGAGTCTGGGTGTCATTTCTATCTATAATATGTATGTATTTACAAAAAAAATATGTATATAAGTAGTTTATCATCCATCTCGTTACCATAACACAAGCATTAAGTTGCTTAGCTTGGGACGAGATGGCGTTGTGTGAAATGTCCAAGGATATTTATTTATTTATTCTATTGCAACGACAATAGTCAGTCTTACGTGTTCTTTTTTACTAAAAAAGAATTAGAATTAATAACCCTGACACATGACATAACGAGATAAAGATAAACTATAGTTGAGAACAGCATAATATAGGCAAGTGTTTTCCTGGTAAAATCCACGGTGCTCGTGGAACAGATGATACAACTTATAAGATTTTTTAAATGTGTTCTTAGCCACCATGTGGTGACGGATTTAAATAACACAATGTCACCAACCCATACTATCCTGCGGGAGTCGTAAAAGGCGACTAAAGGAACGCATGAAGCAGATAAACTAGCTCCGCAAGAGAAGGAAACCTGAGACAAACCTTGTGCCAATCCACCTCCAGCGTGGCACAGTTGGCTGATTAACCTCCATGAATGTAGAGGAGGCTCGACTCAGTAGTAGGCAATTTATAGACCGAAACATCGCATATATAGGATAGTGAGGATAGATTAAAGGATATGTCACTTATCACAGCTATTTCAAGTGATACACGCTTTGTAGTGATAACTACTACTTATTATCACTCAACCCAATATGACCCACTGCTGTGTCGGCCTACCTCCAGTTACATGGTGGGTAAATGGCCGACTTTGCCACGCTGGCCAAATATATATATATGATAGTGATACATGGTATCTAAAACTTGTATTGCAGAAAAAAAAATTATTAACTGTTCTGATCGTTTTATTTTATTTTATTCCCACCGTTTCAGACGCGCCGTCCTATTGCCATCGTTCGCGCGATGATGCGTCCGTCCGACAGAAATGATCGTGCGACCGTGCGATCAAACCTACTGATATCTAGTGAATGTCCTATTGAAGGAAGTGCGATCAAGCGATGCGACCAAATTGTTTAAAAGCATCGTATTGATCGGACGACCGTGTGTTCAAATATTCTGATATTTACTAAATGTCATATGCTTCGATTCCATGGATTCGTAAGATGATATTTGAAGAGAACTTGATTAATAAAATGCGTGCTCATCCCATTGATTGGAATAAATGGGGTGAAGACTATAAAAACAGGCTTAAAAATGGCTATTATTGCAATGCATTTGAATAAAAATAGAAGATTAAGTGAAAATATTTTAATAAAACTTACAATATTATTATTGATTGATAAAACCTACAATATTATTATTGATCATCGCACGACCGTAATAGGACAAACGTTTTCTCATCGCGCGATCGGTTTCATCGCACGATAAAATCGCATCGCGACATCGCACGAGCGATGGAAATAGGACGGTGCCAGACACTTTGCTGTGCCCGTGGTCGCGGGACGACTGGATGGCGGTTGTCGCTGCGAGCATTATACCGACGAAACACTAATGACCTCTCATCCTATTGGTGGGCGCATTATGACGCACGTGAGTCATGTTATCGGTCACGTAGCCATGCCACCCGGCTACGTGGCGGAGTTCGTTACGCTGAACATAACATAAGCTATGTATAACGTGCTCGGTTGATACAGAAGTCGCTTATAAAATAAAACGATCAGAACCGGTAAGAAGTTATTTCCTGCAATGTGCAAAGATCGTGAAAACCTAAGACATCATTAAACCGTGTATCACTATCACGCCTCGCAGGAATACAAAGTGCAAAATAACGCCTATTATACTCCCCTGCAAGTGAGCGAAAGCATCCGTTATCCTAGTCAGCGGTACAAAAGAACCGAATGCTATTGTGTTTCACAAACCTTTGAATATCGTGAGAACGGAACTGTGTTTTGTGATGGAAACAGTGTACCATTTCGATTTATATCTGATTATTGCGTAGACTCTCCGAGTGGCGACTGATTTAGATATATAATAAATATCCTTGGACATTTCACACAACGCCATCTCGTCCCAAGCTAAGCAACTTAATGCTTGTGTTATGGTAACGAGATGGATGATAAACCACTTATATATATATTTTATGTAAATACATATCTACATATTATAGATAGAAATGACACCCAGACTCCGAGCCAGTGCCTCTGGTTTAGACAAAGACACTTGCCCGACCCCGGAATCGAACCCGGGACCCGTTGATCCAAAGGCGGCACATCGCCAGGATATCGTAGGATAAGACAAGGCCGAAAACCTAGCCGCAAGAGAAGGAAAACTTGTTATGAAACCCTGCGCCAATCCGTCTAGCCAGCGTGGCAGAATAGGCTAAATACCCTCCATATAAATGGAGGAGGCCCGACTCAACAGAGGGTCATGTATGGACTGCTAGTATGAACAATCCATCATCATTTCACCCAAAAGAAGCCCACTGCTGTGCATACGGCTCTCCCAAGGATTTTCACGACCATCTGCTCGCATCCATAGGATTCCGGCGATCTTGATGAAGGTCGCCGGTCGTCGGTCAACCGTCGGCCTACCGTTACGCATTCCGGTACGTGTTCGCTACTTAGAACCGTTCTATCGGCCGTCAGTCCTGCGAGATACGTGGCAATCCTGTGGGCTCCTTGGTCCTTGGTCATTGCCGAAACCAGAGCCACTTGCTCTGAGTCTGGGTGTCATTTGTGTGTGTGATTTACATGTTTAAAAACTGCCCCCGTGATAAAGGTTATACCTATTGCAGGGATTTAGTTTTTATAAAAAAGAACAAAATAGAAGAAAGACGCTGTGTTGGTCACCTATAAAATATTACGTCTCGAATACCAGTGTAATGGGTACTATATCTTAGAAGTCGTTTTATACTTTTTGATAAACCTTTTTCGATATAGAATCTACTTGTAGGTACATAGAACTACTTTTAACTTACCAAGAGCATACGATTCATCCTGTACAGGTCCAAATTAGTCTTGTCGTTTATAATACGAATCTGCAAAATGATATATTTTTTTATTTATTGGACAACAAAAAATGTACATCATAGGTAACACGATCTAACGGTTGGAACCCTTAATTATGTTGACACATCATGTCATATAGTTACATCACTATCACTATCACTACATAGTATAAAACAAAGTCG
The DNA here is from genome assembly GCA_905475355.2 of Clostera curtula. NCBI lineage: Eukaryota > Metazoa > Arthropoda > Insecta > Lepidoptera > Notodontidae > Clostera > Clostera curtula. Next base: position 12,372,403 of record FR997806.1, on the reverse strand, counting down.
CTGTCGTCTGTCTGTCCCTATGTACCTATGCTTAAATCTTCAAAACTACGCAACGGAAATTGAAGCGGTTTTTTTTAATAGAGTGATTCAACAGGAATGTTTATATGTTAATATTGCACCCGTGCGAAGCCGGGGCGGGTCGCTAGTATTATAGTAAAAAGCTACTTTTATTAAAATGTATGTATTATTATAATTTAAAAATGTCTAAAATTCATCTTCTAAGTTCAAAATCTTTTCTGTTACATCTGAAACTATACGAGACCTTATGAAACCACACGACTGAAGAAACGGAACACTTAGTAACTCCTACTACTCCGCCCACAAATAACCCACTGCTGAGTTGGGACTCCTCCCATTACACGGTGGGCCACTGGGTCACACGGGTTGGCACAGGGTTTCGTTAAAAGTTTTCTTCTCCATTAACTTAAATATTCCCCTCAACTGCCGTTCGCCTGGCCTGATCACACTTTTCGCAACACTCTCGTCACGCATTCACCAGTTTACTCCCCAAATCAACCGTTCGTAAAGAAGTTTTATTTCAAAAAGATTCGACCGCCCCTTCAGTAGTACAAAATGGGTACCTTTTCTAGGATGGAATGTGATAGAGAATACAACATAAAAAACAAAACACTAACCACTTGTTCAAACGGGAACACACTGATAACATCAACAATGAACGCGTGCTTCAAATAGTGCGACACGGTCATTAGAGGGTGTGTTATGAGTAGTGACTTGTGATTGTAGTAGGCGACGTAGGACATTATCACCAGATCAATGTATAAGAATATGTCCATCCAGTTGTATAAGCGACCGTGTTTGTGCTGTCTTGTCTGAAAGGAGCGTAGGCCTGTTAAAATATTCTCTCTAACCGACCAAAAGAGGCGACCTCTAGTGTGACGTGTTGCTCGTAAAGTCATTCTGACTTCCTGGTCTACGGGTTGGATGTGCCGCCTTTTGATCAGGGCCCCACGGTTCCATTCTGATGTCAGACAAGTGTCTTTTTGTAAACCAGAAGTACTTGTAGCGCGTCTACGTTCATCTCTTCTATCTTTTGTGTTCGTGAAGATAATGTTTGTGAACTGCCCCAGCGATACAGGTTAAATAGTGCAGGTATATTGACAGCCTCGTTGGTCTAGTGGTCAGATGTGCCGCCTTTGGATCAACGGGTCCCGGGTTCGATTCCGGGGTCGGGCCAGTGTCTTTGTCTAAACCAGAGACACTGGCTCGGAGTCTGGGTGTCATTTCTATCTATAATATGTATGTATTTACAAAAAAAAAAAAATTTAAGTAGTTTATCATCCACCTCGTTACCATAACACAAGCATTAAGTTGCTTAACTTGGGACGAGATGGCGTTTTATTTATTTATTTATTTATCATTTAAAAAAACAAATAACATTGATGACGCACTAGGGTTTTTGTCTTTATGATCAGACCGCGTGTTATTTCAATGAAACCTAAAACAGGATTCCACGTGTTTCATAGTTTGAAGCCGCCTCCCTGATTGAAGATGTTGTAATTCAATACTTCTATAGCTTCTTTAGTCAGTCTGGGTGTGTAATGGACTCCTTATACTGGTGTCATACCCACTCGACCAATGATATTCGTATTAGGGGAAAAGGTATATTGTACATAGTATTTGTAATAGTTTTCACTTACAGCTATATCGTAGGGCACAATTATAATATAGTAGATGGCGATTAGAAACCTCAGTGCGCACCAGAACTTGAGAAACATCCCATGAGGAGTGATGCTAATAGGTAAAAATATGCAGCGAAGATGTCTGTTTCAAAATTAAAGGAAATTAAATTTCTTTCTTAAAAGGATCCCACACTATCCTGAGGGTGTCGCAAGGGGTGACTAAAGATCGTAAGATTCAGATCCCTTAGCCGTATGGCCGCTAGTGTTTTTATATAAGTTTTAAATGAAAGTTTTAATGCATGGGTCGTCATTTCAATTCATGGAGGGAAATAAGCCTATTTTGCAGCGCACGCATAAATAGGTTTGCGATTTTACACCTTGGGTTACAAAATCGCTAATAAATAAAATATAGTTTAAAACCTTTCTCGATAAATGGACTATCTAACACTGTAATATTTTTTGAAATCGGACCCATGGTTCCTGACATTAGCGCGTTCAAACAAAAAAAAACAATTATTTGGCAAAACAACATTTGCGGGATCAGCTAGTAGTACGAGTATATATAAATCATAAACCGAGGTTTTAGGAAGCACGGTTGAAAACAACTCCTCGAATTAGATTATATTTTTCAGTTTCTTTACCTACCTTAACACGTAGATCGTGTCAGATTTGTGATTAATCACAGCTTAGATTATGATTAATCGTAATATTTAAGTGCCAAAGATTATTTTTATAGGAGCATTGGTTTCTTTTTTTAAAAATAAGAGTGTTTATGTTCGAGTTTTATACGTGGTGTAACGAACACACTACAGCCATAACGTTAGGATTGACTGTAGGTACTACTTTTAAAGATATTATGTGTAAAAATTTCAGGCAAAAATAAGCACTTTCTTAGCATTTTGATAACACACTGGTGACGAAAGTATCATGAGCACAAAGTAATACACTTGCAAGCACTTGTGGGATAAGCAAAATGAAGCAATTGTCAAGTCTTTTTTAAACGACACCCTTGCACTAGGACTGGGACCGATACGATACGAACCTGTATCGCGGGGACAGTTTACAAACATGTATTAAACGAACACAAGTGACAACCAGACTCAGAGCAAGTGACTCTGGTTTTTATAAAAGACACTTTCCTGGCAAGGCATTCAGTTTTTTTTTATAAAAACTTTACCCTTGTCTAGTACAAGTATTGGGGTTAGATGTGCCGATCAACGGGTCCCGGGTTCGATTCCGGGGTCGGGCAAGTGTCTTTGTCCAAATCAGAGGCACTTGCTCAAAGTCTGGGTGTCATTTGTGTTCGTGAATTACATGTTTGTAAACTGCCCCCGCAATGCCTAGTGCAGCGCTATAGTTTTTTTGTAAATAATAAAAAAAAATCTAAAACATGATAAATTCGCCAGCGCAGTGCTAAATTTGCCAGCAAGTAAAATACGTTCAATATACGCCTCGTAATTCATGTGGGCAACAGAGAATGCTCCCAAGGATAATATATCATTTGACGTAACACCGAGTACAGGTGGAGAATGTAATAAAAGTGTTTTAATTTTCATGCTGCTACAGAAAAATATCGAATGCAGTCTTGGAATGGAACAATCCAATGTTTTTATTTTATTCGCCTTGGTAAATATAGAATATTCTGGAATATTTGATAGTTTTACATCTGTTATACTTTTTAAGGACTGCCTTGTTGCTTTATGGGTTGGGTGTGTAGCCTTGGGATCAACGGGACCCTGGTTCGATTCCGGGGTTGTCTTGTGCCTTTGTCTAAACCAAATGCTCTTCCTCTGAATCTGGGTGTCATTTATGCTTGTGAATTACATGTTTGTAAACTGCCTCCGCGATGCAGGTTATACCTATGCATAGGTTTCGTTTTTTTAAACTTTAATAACTACGGCACTTCTGGGATTATAACACTGAGTAATTTGTTGTCAAACGACGTTAGTTTTCATTATAAAAATAGACTGCAGATGTAAAGATATCCCTACGAGGTTTGAAGCTTTCTTTTTTAATCCAGTAACCATCAGTAACTTAATTATTTTGGGGTCTTGGCCGGGAACTACCGTTAAGAGACGAAACTTCTAACCAGGATTAAAAGCTAATCTCATATTGTTCTAAACTACGAAGACCACTTGTTGAGTTAAGCTTTTTGTCTCAAATGGATAGTTTGAGGGACGCAGAGGTTTTTAGTGCGTATTTGGAGGCACACCAACATCTATTTTGCCCTCGACTTCCACTAACCTGGGAATAGTATCACAACCATAATCACAACCAAAGAACCGTCAACATCACTATCACTTCATCACTATGACTATCACTACATCACTACATATTATAAAACAAAGTCGCTGTCGTCTGTCCGTCCCTATGTATGCTTAAATCCTTAAAACTATGCAACGGATTTTGAAGCGGTTTTTTTTAATAGATAGAGTGATTCAAGAAGAAGGTTTGTATGTATATTAGACTAGCTGACCCGGCGAACTTTGTTTCGCTTTAAAGGCAATAAATGAGCAGATTTTTTATTTTATTAACTTCAATTTTTTATCAGGATAAATATAAATAAAAAATCTATAATTTTAATTATACTTTATTGGCCATCTATTTTAGTAACTGCACTTTTCAGTGAATCACCTTATGACAAACGACATTTTTCAGTTTATTATCAGGCGCATGAACAAATAATGCAGATGGTCTTCTGACCCGGAACATGCCACATATAATAATTGATCTTGGGAAATACATGAATTTTCTGGATTTAGGCCACAAACTTTCCAGGATTGGCCCTGTGATTTATTAATAGTCACGGCGAATGCACGACGGATCGGAAATAATTAAAACTAAAACGGTATATCAGTTGACATCGTCGGGATCCTCGGATGAGAACTTCCTCACCTTCCAACTTTACTTTGAGTATATTCCATTGTTCATCAATTCACTTACCACCAAACGCGTTCCGTTGCACAGGTTTGGTGGTTTTGGTTTATATTTTGAAGCAAACTTAGTACGTAGCCAACCTTTAGTCGTAAATTGTGCGGTGGTAAGCCAGGCACATCCAAGGAGTCTTTTTTTACACAGTCAATATATTTGAATTAATGCAAGTGTACCAATGATTTCATTCTGAATTATGTTAGTTACTTTATGTCATCTACATATTTATTCTTAGCCGCCAAAATTGCTCGCTCAGTCAACCATTCATTATTTTTGTGTTTGTGAGTTCGTCCTTCGATGAACAGAAATTCTGAGAAAATAAAATCAATCCACATATTTCGATGATTTGAGGCAAGCGCTTATTAAGGCGGCAGCAGTCGATCTTGGAATTTGTGGCAGTGTTTGGCAGAAATAGCCAGGCAGTAAAATCATTGCGCCTCCAAAATATCTCGAGTCATTGCGTAGGTGTTCGGTCGGATCGGATAAGTGCTTCCAATGCACGTTTATGCGCTATTGTACATTCGTCCCAGATGACGCTTTTCCATTTTGATAAAACTTTAGCCGCTGAGGAGTGTTTTGTAATATTACATGACATCTATTGGTCCAATGCCTGCCATCGTAACGAAACGTTGCTATATCCAAATTCAGTATTTACTCGAAATAAATACATCAACCGGTCAACTTCAAAATTTCTAATTGTCAAATTTGTCAAACTATAGACAACATAACGTTTAGCTGTCAGTGACGTTTTGTTATTTCAGCAATTGCATTTTGATATACGATGTTTTATATCACGGAACGGGTTTACACACATTTACACTTTCACGTTTATAATATTAAGTATGATTTTATGAATTGTCCAACGTCTTTATAAAAAAAAGAAAGTCGGACATAGGATACCTGAGATTTTTATCCCGTTCCCGTAGAATGTGATATATTACGTGGCATAACAAAACGTAACTGACAGCGAAATCTTATGTTGTCTATAATTAAATATGGCTGAAAATTTGACAATTAGAAATTTAAATTTAACTTAATATCTCTATAAATTTACACACAATATCTTTATAAATTGTAGCCTATGTGTTATTCTGATGTATAAGCTATATTATTATAAAGTTTCATTAAAATCCATTCAGTCGTTTTTACGTGAAAGAGTAACAAACATCCATCCATCCATCCATCCATCCATCCATCCATCCATACTTACAAACTTTCACGTTTATAATATTAGTAGGATGCATAATAATTTAGAGAAACACTAATAAATTTTGATGTTCATCATTGCACCGTGCGAACCGGGGCGGGTCGCTAGTTACTTGATAAAGTTGTAAGTCCGATTGTTATTTGTCAAATACTTTTATAATGACGACTCTACTTCTTCTAGACATTCTTGGACTGCGTAATTATAACCAGACCTTAAGCGAGTAACAATATTCTTAACTGACACTGTTGTTTTTATATAAAAACGAAACACTTGGTCTAGGTATTGCATCTGGGGGGCTGTTTAGGAACACGTAATTCACGAACCCAAATGAGCAAGTGCATCCCACACAAAGACACTTGCCCCGCCCCGGAATCGAACCCGGGAACCGTGATTCAAAGGCGGCACATCCAACCTTTAGAACAACAAGGCAGTCAATAAATAGTATAACTAACGTGACTTTACGTCCCGCTTTGGGCGGGATTGTCCCGCTTTCAGGCTCTCCGTCCCGCTGTCCCCAACGAGAACAAAACTGTCCCGCTTTTACAAATTAAATATAACATCTTACACTGACGTACTCAGAAATAAAGAAAATAAGTAAAGTAACATAAGGCGCACAATATAAAAGCATTGAATTGTTACATTCCAAGACTGCATTCGATATTTTCTGTAGCAGCATGAAAATTAAAACACTTTTATTACATTCTCCACCTGTACTCGGTGTTACGTCAAATGATATATTATCCTAAATTCTAATTAATGTCCATCCCAAGGTTGTCTGTAAGAAATCGCATTTAGCGATAAAACCCCCCTTTGTACAAAGCGTTGTATTTTTTTTTGTGTTCTGTCTTTTTTCACGTGTGTAATAAAGAGTATATCTATCTATTCTCTGTTGCCCATGAATTACGAGGCGTATATTGAACGTATTTTACGTGCTGGCAAATCTAGCACTGCGCTGGCGAATTTATCATGGTTTCCTATATTGGGGGTAACAAACACCTTATAGCCATTCGACGTGAGACATCATCATCTTCGTCAGCAGCCCACTCTACTCCACTGCTGGGTATAGGCCCCTAAAGCGCCACAGCGCCCTGTCTTCAGCTTGACGTATCAGAAGTCAGTGCGTAGCGACAATTAAAAGAAGCAGTTCTATGTATAAAATACTTTTTTGTGTTGAAGTCAGGGGGAACCGTCAACGTCTTTATCAATCAACAAGGAATTGGACCTTCGGATCAACGGGTCCCGGGTTCGATTCCGGGGTCGGGCAAGTGTCTTTGTCTAAACCAGAGGCACTTGCTCTTGAGTCTGGGTGTGTCATTTGTGTTCGTGAATTACATGTTTCTAAACTGACCCCGCGATACATGTTATACTTAGTGCAGGGGTTTCGTCTTAAAAAAAAAGTATCCAGGTTATTCGAATTTAAGTGTTGTGAGTTCACCTCAGGATTCCCAATTTGTTGAACGTCTTCACATAGTATATTCTTTGGTAGCCACTTAGTACCACAAAACTATCCTTTATTTCTTGCTGTAAACAATAAATTAGAATTCAGGTTAGTTATGGAACAGATATTTAATCGATTAGTACAGGCACTTAATAAAAAAATAGAGTATAAGTATATAGCTATCCTGTCTGCTCCTTTTTTTAGCATGTATTATTGCTTCTCCGTCCTCTTGGACACCTGTTTAGCCTTCTACAGAAAACCGGCTATCGAACGCAATATTTTTATCGATCTTATCAGATCACTGTTGTACAATGGACACTTACAAATTGTCTACATCCTCGCCCTTATTTTTTATATTTAAATAAGACATCTTGTCTTATTCGGCCTCTATGTTCATAAACGCAAATAAACAAAAACAAAGATCAGAGTAAAAATTTGCATTTATGCAAACTTTTACTCTGATCTTCTGGAAACACCAAATTTTAGGTTAACGTCCTGTAGTTGTAAAGCAGGGCACATAGCTCGCAGGACCGACGCCCGATGGGGCAGAAAAGTCCTCGAGTGGCGACCGCGTTCCGGAAGGCGCAGTGCTGGTAGGCCTCCCACACGGTGGACCGACGACCTGGTTAAGGTCGCCGGAAAGCAGTGGATGCGGGCGGCCCAAGACCGGCCTTTGTGGAGATCTTTGGGGGAGGCCTATGTCCAGCAGTGGACGTCTTTTGGCTAAAATGATGATGATGATGATGAGTAGTAACACAACGATATATGAAAGCGTACTATTATATCACAGTCCATATCAATATCGGTGGTAGGTACGAATAATCTCGTGAATATAATACTCACTGCTATTCTATTCGTCTTGACATTAAGTTTCCCAATAAGAGGTGTAGCATTCTCATAAAGTGATGCTTGCAACTTAAGCTCAGGGTCATTTAGTACCTGATGAGCAGGAAAAACTTAATCAAGTAATTCCCATTCCATTAATTACGGTATCACGCTGGCATTGATTTGACACATATCTTAGCCTTATTTCAAGTCACCAAGACACAGGCTTGCCTAGTTTGTGATCTGTAGTGTAATATAATAATTACTCTGTGCACTATTTTTAAAGTAAATAAAATAAATGCAATTTTTTTTTTGTTATAAACATAAAAATAAACTCTTTTTATCGTGTGTATTTAGCATCCAAATTAAAATTCCAAACTCATTTAATCAAGTTGGCTCATAAGAGCTCTTTTGACAAGTCAAACAAAAAAATCTAATTAAAAAAATTCTCTTTTCATTGTTTGATGCGGCTATATAAAACTGGGGAGTCGGGCCTCCTCCCAAAACATGGTGGGGAAACATAATTAGCCTACTGCGCCACGCTGGCCAGAGGAGTTGACACAAAAAAAAAATGGTTTCTTATCTAATAAATGTGTTTCTTCTTTTTTTCTTTCATAGGAAGTTTTCCCTCTCTTGCGGCTACGTTATCGGCCTTGTCATTTCATTTTGTCGGCTCTTCAACACCCTCAGGGTGAAATAGGGTGGTGATACTGTGACACCACACGGACTAATAATACTACTCTACTCTAAGCGATATTAAAGCTATAAATTACGGTGATAATGGGATGACTTATGTCTGGGAAACTGCCCCAGCATTGCACCAAAGCCGTGTACTTTACGTGCAGCAATATGCAGTTTGTAGATGTCACCACAGTGTAAACCTGTGGAAAATACAATATATTCATGAAATTGGTTGCGCCATTTTGATATTTTCGCTTTGGTACACGTCTCGGTACGAAGTTTACAATATGATGTAGTTTATGTATTACATAGTACATAGAATAGAACTACCTTTATTCAGAGAAAATTACACACAATATAAAGTGATACAAATAGAAAAATACACATCTTTAAATGTGTATTTTCTATTTATATCACTTTATGCAGGTAATAGGTTTTTTCATATCTTTATATACATCATCATCATCATTTCAGCCAAAGGACGGCCACTGCTGAACATAGGCCTCCCCCAAGGATTTCCACAAAGGCTCGCAGGACCGTTGCCCAATGGGGCAGAAAAGTTCTCAAGTGGCGACCGCGTTCCGGAAGGCGCAGTGCTGGTAGGCTTCCCACACGGTGGACCGACGACCTGGTTAAGGTTGCTGGAAAACGATGTATGCGGGCGATTTACTTTATTCAGGGCCAATATACCTTGGGTAAACCAAACAGCATTTCGACGAGTCCAAAATGACTGCCAGGTCCTATAGAGTAGATTACTTTTCCAAGGTGATTCAATACGTTGCAATGTCCCTATAAAGAAGTTAATGATTAATCTTATTATATATAAATTACGCGTCACGCGATAGACTCCTAAACGACTTAACAGATTTTAATCAAATTTGCGCGCCATGTGCAGTTTGATCCAATTTGAAAGATAGGATAGCTTACATGTCAATTTATAGTCGCAATATTATTTTATTGCAAATTATATCTCTATTATCAGTCACGATTATATTGACTAGAGTAAGTATTCAATAGATGGCGCTATGTTAGATATTGTTAAATGTAATGTTAGCCACAGCAACGCGTGGCCGAGTCTGCTAGTACAATATAACAGACGGCCCGTCTGGCCAGCGTGGTGCAGTAGGCTAATTCATCATCATCATCATCATCATTTCAGCCAAAAGACGTCCACTGCTGGACAAAGGCCTCCCCCAGGAATCTCCACAAAGACCGGTCCTGGGCCGCCCGCATCCACTGCTTTCCGGCGACCTTAACCAGGTTGTCAGTCCACCGTGTGGGAGGCCAACCAGCACTGCACCATCCGGAACGCGGCTAATTACTCTCCATGTAACTGGATGAGGCCTGGGGGACATCTATGGGCCTTGCAGGCAATCTACTACACCTCTTCTGCCCTCCGTTACCCATCTCTTAGGACCACTGGTCAGATATTACAAATGGACAGAGAGTAGAGCAATATTCCAAGCAGCTTTAAAACATCTCTGTATCCAGCATAAAAAGGACCCCAGTATACAGCATAAAAAGGCCTACAGTTGCACGTCTTCACGTTACAGAATGTATGTAGCGACATTTAAAGATGTACTCAGTCGTAGCAACTTATACAGATTTATTGTCAGCTGTACGCCTGAATAAACTTTTTTCAAATTCCCTGCGTAACAAACCTTTTGCAAAATATACATATCTCGTCCTATGTTCGCTGCGTGTTGTACAATCTCATTGTCAGGCAGTAGTATTGTTCTGGTGTTACCGGCTACAGTCTGCAGAAAGTCGCGATTACATTCCTGTGAATTCATTAAAACGTGTCCCATATTCATATTGTGTTTTCGAATATTATATTACTCTGACTTATATGTTGACGGGTTAAGAATACGATGCATCAGCCCATTTCAACTTTTGAGTATCCTTAGAAGCTAGTTAAGGAGTTATCTTGAAAATTTGGCCGCAAAACATGATCTGAAACCGTGAGATAAGCTGACCCAGGAACTTGACGTGTAATGCCATGTCATCTTCATTTCAGTCCGTAAATGATCCACTACTAAGTCGGACCTCCTCCAAATTCATGGAGGAAATAAGCAACGCTGGCAAGACGGATTGGCGCAGGGTTTGTGTAATTTTTTATCTTGTGGGTTTTGAACTAACCGAATAGCTGTTGATTTACCCAGGGTATAGATATACCCTGTTTTTTCCAAATGCGAAATGATTGTAAATCTTCTAGACACAGATTGTAATTAAGTGTGTACTTCTACTTCTCATCCCATAAATGACCTACTGCTGAATGGGGCCTTTTTTGGTGACGCTGGGGAAATGCTTTATGCAAACCGACCCTCGGGAGTGGAACCTACTCGTCTAGCCATTAAAACCCCAGCGGTATACCTTCACATGACGTGCTTGGGGCGCCACAGGTTTGCTTATACGCATTCCACTGACGCCCCGGCTGAATGGGAACTCTTTTTTTTTTTTTTGTCGATGGGGTAATTCTTTACGCATACCACCGCCCCCCGGGGGAGAGGTGATTATGTGGGACTCCCGGGACAGAAACCGTATACCCACTAAAACCCCAGCGGTATACCCTCACACGGCACGCTTGGGGCGCCAACGGTTCGCGTAAGCGCAGTCCTGCTGAATGGGGCCTCCTCCAACTACATGGAGGGTAATTAGCCTACTGTGCAACGGACGGATCTGTGCTCATCCGTTTCGTATCAAGGTTGCCTTCTCTTGCGGCTAGGCTATCAGCCTAATCATTTCCTTGTGTCGGCTCATACATGACATTGCATATTCTGAGTCCGTCATCATACAGACAAAAGGTTGAAGGTATTTTTCAAAATACCTGGAATAAAGGACAGTACAGCAAAGTCTTCACCATTTCTATAGATACCACTTCTTGTTGTATGTTCGTAGACATATCTTTGAACAATTCTTCAGTGGATACCGCATTATTGTAGTACCTGATTATATCAATAGTGAACTATATTCATAACATTTAATTTAAAGTCATCCTTGCTAAAATACAAATTACTACTACTCAGCTTACAGATGACCCACTACTGAGTCGGGCTACCTCCAGTTACATAGAGGGTAATTAGCCTACTGTGCTCGCTAGCAAGACGGGTTGGCATAGGGTTTCGTATCGAGTTTTCCTTTTCTTGTGGCTAGGTTACCGGCCTTGTCATTTCCGTTTGTCGGCTACTTACGACACATTTAGGAAGGAATGAGGTGGTGACACTATGTATTCTAAATCACCACGCAGACTGGACTGACATATGGAACAGAGACGTGGTCGCTCACTATGGGCTCCATCAGAAGGCTCAAAGTCACCCAAAGGGCAATGGAGAGGGCTATGCTCGGAGTTTCCCTGCGAGATCGAATCATAAATGAGGAGATACGCAGGAAAACCAGGGTCACCGACATAGCCCACCGGATTGCCAAACTTAAGTGGCAGTGGGCAGGGCACATAGCTCGCAGGACCGACGCCCGATGGGGCAGAAAAGTCCTCGAGTGGCGACCGCGTTCCGGAAGGCGCAGTGCTGGTAGGCCTCCCACACGGTGGACCGACGACCTGGTTAAGATCGCCGGAAAGCAGTGGATGCGGGCGGCCCAGGACCGGCCTTTGTGGAAATCCTTGGGGGAGGCCTATGTCCAGCAGTGGACGTCCTTTGGCTGAAATGATGATACAGGGTTGATACGACATAGGGGCATTTTTAACTTATTTACTTATTTATACATTTAACTGCCTATACTAGGTATCATTTCCAGGCTCTGTACCAAAAATCAATTAAAATGGAGCAATAGTTTAGCCGCAAATGATTTTTAATTTTTTTGCCTTATTTGAACAGGATGTATCTTTCCTAACAGATGTTTGTGCCTAACGCATCGTTTATTAACCTTAGGGGCTGTTCATTAATCACGTGATGTTTTTTAAACATTTTTTAACCCCTCCCTCCCCCTTGGAGATAACCCCCCATGAAAAACGATTTACGTGTATTTTTTTTTGTACAGTTTCGAATTCATACTAATCATATTATATAGTATACGTAGTGTAATTTAATGCCCCTCTGTCATATCAACTCTGTATATATACATGTGTCACAAAGCTTACCTTAATTTAATCGTGTCAGTTTGGGAGCTATGCCACACGCCTACAGGCAAGTACTTTTGTAACTAAAATTACTAACTTTACCAAGCTAACAATTCCTACGTATTGGATGTGTGTTGTCCTAAGACTTGGGGCCCTAAATAGAACCTGGTGCCTTGAGATAGTAATAACATCGAGGATGGTTTTATTTCCAAATCAGCCCGACAGATGGCGCTGCAGTCGGCAAAAAAATATCATGCAGTACAACGTCTGCACGGTCAGCTAGTTCTTTAAATAACTCGTAGCATTTACTCTATAGCTTCCGCCTAATAAAACCTTATTAAAACTTACCATTGAACAGAAAAGAACTTTTTCACTCGCGCCTTAATTTTTCCGCTTACGTGGTTCACGGAGAGGAAATAGAATAACTCCCTCATCGATTCCTACGTAAGACAGATGGAGGTTATAAATCACACTGTATAGAATTTATGTTTATTTCTACAGTTTTCGATTACAATAAATATTTCGATACGATATGGCTCATGTAGTATCGAATCTAGTATTCGATACGTAGTTTTTTTTAATCTTACACATCAATCCCTTGACAAATACGCATTCGGCTATAAATAGCATTCGTTATTATTATGTTCACGACGAAAACTATAATGGCACTAAAATCGGTTAAGTGTGAATAAATAATATGCTGTTTAGTACACTCACTATGTCGATAATTTGAAAAATGCAACCATAGAGTACTCTTCTCTCTCATCACTTTCTCTCTCATCCCGAACCGATGGTACTTTCAGTATCAATGTGGGTAGACGCAGGGATTGTGGGAGATCAAAAGAGCTATTTCGTTTGCATCGATTCCAAGGATTGTGAGAATGAGGAAATGTGTGAATGTGTCGACGATAGGTGTGTATGAGTCTCCATAGCTTCACCTACCTTGGGTAATTTTAAAAATGACGATTTATATGACGTTTGAGTTTCAATTGGTTATTTATGCAATCAAAAGCCAAAACTATAAATGTCAACTACACATTTAGCAATTCCTAAAAAGGGATCATCGTTTGTCGTTACAGCCCATAAATGACACTACTGGGTCGGGCCTCCTCCAAATTCATGGAGGGAAATTATCCTACTGTGCCACGCTGGCAAGACGAGTTGGCACAGGGTTTGTATCAAGTTTTCCTTCTCTTGGGCCTAGGTGATCTGCCTCATGCGTTCTTTTAGTCGCCCTTTTACGACAACCTAAAGATGGTATGGGTAATAGAATAGGAATACCTCGGAATTAGGTGCCAATCGAAAGCCCCTTATTATGCAGACTTTTTAATCAGCTTAGCATATTTTTGCGGTAACAAGCTTTACCAACCAGCCACCAAGCTAGTGTTATAAGTTGGGTATAGGAGAAGAAACATGAAAGCAGAATAAATGCAGTTGAGATGAGAGCGTTAAGAAGTATGATAGGAGTTAAACTGAGTGACAGGATAAGAAATAGTGAGATAAGGAAACGGTGTGGTCTGAAAGAAGATGCAGTGACAAAAAATGAGAAAGGTATGCTGAGATGGTTTGGCCATGTCGAGAGAATGAATGAAGAACGATTGACGAAAAAAGTGTTTATGGCGAGTGTGAATGAAAGTGTTGGAAGTGGAAGACCTAGGCGGACGTTTCAAGACCAAATCAGGGACGTCTTGAAAAAAGGCCAGGTCAAGAGTACCCTAAACCGAAGAGCATGTATGAAGGGAATAATGAAAGTGGAAAGAAGTTGTCTCTGTCTACCCCTACGGGAAAGAGGCGTGATTATATGTATGTATACTCGTATTAAGTGAATCTTCATTCCTTCAATCACCTAGTTAATTTAATCAAGTCTTGTTTACTTGCACCACACACCTCTCCCGGTTGAAATTAATCTCTTAGCATAATAGCGTAGCTAACAAACAAGACCTTTATTGCATCGCTCTGTCGAATCTTTCGTGTGTTCGTGAATCGATAGCTTCGCAGGAGAGGGTTTAAATTGAAAATGTTCGGGTACCTTGAACTTCAATCTCCTTTGTGTAGAAAGCAAATATATGCTGCAGATTTTAGCCGTGTAGAAGGAACTCAGGTATACTCCAAATATGAATAAGATTGACACCTGCAAAATTGTCCAATGCGTTTATACTGGTGCCGCGTGGACTAGCTTTCCCTTGAACGGACAACCCCGTATCAGAACTAGACAGCAGAGCCCCAACCGTTATGTGAAAAATAAAGGCGCATTTTCACTAGGCAACATGTCGCAGATAGTTGTCGCTCGACATTCACGTAGTTGTCTCTGCAAAAGTTGTGGGACAATGTCCCGCGACATATAACTCGTTCACATTGGCCTGTCGCGATCAGGGTGTCGCCCGAGGAAGTAGTGGGAAGAAGTAGTAAGTCGCAGACCATCGACTAGCGACAAGTTGTGCGACCCGATGTCCCAAGCGACGTCGGGCGACATCGCGCGGGACACGTGAATTTCGTGTCGAGCGACAGAGAAGCGCGACAAATGTCCCCTAATAAAAATGCGGCTTCACGGATAAGGCCTTTTAAACGTCCGTTTTATATTGATGTAACTTGGTCTAATAAAATGTTATCCATCTATCACTCAAAGCAAACCTCTGGATTTTCGTGAAATAAGATTGACTAAGATTGATAAGACTAAGTTGTAAAGCAATAAGCTTTGCAGGTGTCAATATAAGCGGGTCAGAATATAAAACTTCCCCACCGCTCGCTGGGAAATAACGCGTGTTGTAAAAGTCAAGAAAACCCAGCACACTTGGTGGTAGGATCGAAATGTCCGCCCGGCTGGCTACCCAGCTACTCCAGGGTTTAAGATGGAGCAGGCAATTCAAGGAATTGCCCTGTCGGCGCCGGCTCTCACATACACACGACGGAACACAGTAAAACTACTTGGCGTCGGACTTAAATGTGAGGGTCCTTGAATTGCCTGCTCCATCTTAAACCCTGGAGTAGCTTTCCATCACGCAAGCCTAGGGTAAAAGGCATTCAAGTCACTGATAAAAAGAAGGTGTTTTGTAAAATGCCTGTAGGTGACAGCACTGCGTTCTTTCGTAATTCATGTTAGCTTTCCAACATACACACCACCATGAGATCATTATCCCCTGGTACCAAATCGCTTGTCCCTGATGCCGTGAAGACTGCGGTTCCGAAAGCAAATGACGTCATCAACGGCGACTCGTGCTTGGCCCGATTCGTCATGAATACTTCAGTCTCCCAATAAATCAATTCTCGCATCCAGGAATCCTTTAGAATGTAACTTGTTTAAAAATAGAATTATGTATTTTTATCGCATTAGTAACTTCTAGAAGAATAGAAACTGGATGACATATTGCGCGAACGGTACTGTCTCTTGTTAGTGACAATATTAGAAAAAAAAATAGGAATATTAATATTTCTATTTACTACTTCTCAGTCCATAAATTACCCAATGCTGAGTCGGGCCTCCTCCAATTACGTGGAGGGTAGTTAAAGTATCCGTGTGGATTTAGAACACGTAGTTTCACCACCCTAATTCGTCCTGAGGGTTTCGTTAGTACTGACAAAAGAAAGTAATACGGCCGAAAACCTAGCCTTTAGGTAGGCTCTGGGTTTCGTTTCAAGTTTTCCTTCTCTTACCCTAGCCGTAAGAGACGGCCTTCTCATTTCCTTTGTCGGATAGAAACCCTCTGGATAGAATGGGGTGATGACACTATGTATTCTTAATCCTCACCACATGGATACCGGCATGTTTACTGATTACCAATTATATACCCTCCATATAGTTGTAGGAGGCCCGACTAAGTATGTCATTTGTGAGTTGGGAAGTCCCATGCGGTCTATAGGCGCTCATACACACGAACGGCATGTTGCCAACAGCACAGACAATTGTAGCTGACGACGCGGGTCGGCGGCAGCCGTCGACGCGTCAGCGAGTGCCGTCAACGGCATCCGACGGCAGCTAACGGCAGCCGACTGCGGCCGTTGACAACATGCCGTTCGTGTGTATGAGCGCTTAAACAGTTTATTTTGTATTTGTTATTTAATCTTACCTCACGGCACAACGTCCTCGGGCATGCAAACAGATATAAAAAACAACCAGACCAATAGCAGAATATGGTGAACAGCAGACAGAATTTCATTAGATTGAGAAACTGAAACGAAAATCTATGGTTTATTATCATCATCATCTGACTCTCATCATCTCAATAATTTATGTCGTATTAAAGGTCATCTGAACCCATAAATGTCCGTGTCGTGACGGATTTAGAATACATAGTGTCACCACCCCAAACCATCCTGAGGGTGTCGTAAGATCAGACAAAAGGAAATGACAATGCTAGCCGCAAGAGAAGGACAACGTGAAACCAAACCCTGTGCCAATTCGTCTTGCCAGCGTGGCATGGTTGGCTAATTAGGTCCCTTCCATATAATCGGAGGAGGCCCCACTAAGTAGTGGGTCATTTGTGGGCTGAGGAGGTGGAGGAGCCCATAAATTACCCACTATTGTTACATCCCTCCAATAATATATTAGGAATCTGTCCAATAATATCCATAGACATCACACAACGCCATATCGTCCCAAGCTAAGCAACTTAATGCTTGTGTTTTGGTAACGAGATGGATGATAAACTACCTACATAAATTTTTTTTGTAAATACATACTTAATAAAGATAGAAAACACCCAGAACCGGAACAAATACTTGTAGGTCGTACAAATATGTCTTCCGTGCGGGAATGGATCCCGCGACATGCTGCGCAGCAGTCGATCGCTCAACCACTGCGCCAAGCAAATCGTTTGGATATTTATCCTACTGTGGACCGCTGCTCAAACATAGGGTGGACATAGGCTTCATTTCAAGGTTGTAACTGTTAAGGGCATCAGGAATAACCCCCGGTTCAATGACGATCGACTTTGTAAAGGTTGCTGGATGCGGTCTGCACAAGGGCGTACATGGTGGATACTTATCACTCCATGTTCGACTGTAGAGGCTTGTGACTGATAGAAAGATACGGGTAATAGAGCCGGAAAACAACTTGAACTATAATCTTGACGGGGCGTCTTGAATAGTCTAATTTTGAGTCTCATTGGCGGTCATTGGTGGAAAATGGAGGCAAAAGCCACGCGATTGGTTGATGGCATGCCCGGACTATCACGCTCCACGGCACTTTTTGCCCAAGATGTTCGACAAGTTCAAACTTTTCATACCTTAATATGACTATGAAAGTTGTCAGCCCATTTGTTGATATAGTCCCAGAGATGCCACACCTGAAGTATTGGGAAAAGTTTGGCTACTTGTCCGGATACGGACTCCCTCTGTGGGTCCAGTGTATCAGTAAATATGTACACGGGGAACACTGACATAATGTCCAAGTAGAATCCGACACACGCCAATTTCACTTCTGCTATGTCCTTTACAGTTTCCTTCTTGACATTCTAAAATAAATTTAAATTGTTATTTAAATCTATGAATTATGTTTCATCACATCACTATCATCATCACTATCACTACATATTATAAAACCAAGTCGCTGTCGTCTGTCCGTCCCTATGTATGGTTAAATCTTCAAAACACCGCAACAGATTTTTAAGCTGGTTTTTTAATAGATAGAGGGATTATTGTAGAGAAACACTGATAATTACACCAGTGCGAAGCCGGGGCGGGTCACTAGTATATTATATAATGTATAGATATAAATTCAATATTAATATTATAGTGTATTAGAACTCCAACGTTCTTAATACAATTTAGCCTGGGCTAATTAGTAATTTGTATCTGTCCTAACTTCCTAAATAAATAAACTAAGGGCGTATACACATAGAACGCTGGTACCGACGCCGATCTACCAGCACTTATCGGAATCGGTCCGCGCAGGTAGTCGGCGCAGGCGGTCTTTATACTCTGTGACGAACCAGCGCGTCTAGGGCCGATAAGTTAAGGTGAATGTTCCAGGGTAGACCGCGAAATTCAAATTTTCGTACGTTTTTGCAATTTGCAGGTCAGTGCTAAAAACTTTTTCAAGCTCAAAGTCATTCTTGCACCTTTATGAGCTTGGAGGGTTGTATTGATGATTTTGATGATTATAATTCTATTACTACATACGTCTTACAGCCGCGAATAACATTTTAATCAACATACAACCTAGCACTGACCTGCCAATTGCAAAAAACGTAAGAAAATTTGAATTTCGCGGGCTACCTTGGAACATTCACCTTAAGTCTGATGAGCTCAACATTTTGCACGCTACTCAGAGATTTTGCATTTTGCACGCTACCCAGCCAGCTTCCGCTTATATCAGCTTGCTTTATGTAGAGGTTAACTGAACGTAGAGGTTAGCCAGCTTTTTTATATGTTAATACGCGAAGCAAAAACTTTGTAACCCTTTTTACGAAAATTGCGCGGACGGCGGAGTATGAAATTTCCCACACCCACAGTTTATATTGAGAAGGAGTGTATATTATATTTTTTATAACTAATATTAAAAATATATTAAATAAATTAAAAAAAAACACTACGATGTATTTGACACACCCATGAATGTTATACTCTTTTGATTATTGCTAAAGTTAATGGTCAAATTGAGATTATAGCTATATTTAGAACTATAATTTGAATTAATTAATGTCCGAATTTCGAACGCAGGGCGAGCATTAGTAATTAAAAAAATATAACGTCATCTCTTTCTATTATCCTTGTGGTGACAGATTTAGAATACATAGTGTCACCACCCCATTCCATCCTTAGGGTATCGTAACGTTCGTATCCCACTTCTGACAATCCTTTACAACGGTAAGGTTACAGCCGCGAAAAACATTTTAATCAACATACAACCTAGCACTGACCTGCAAATTGCAAAAAACGCAAGAAAATTTGATTTTCGCGGGCTACCCTGGAGCATCCACCTTAAGGCTGAAGCGTGGATAGAAAGTTCCTTCTCTTGCGGTATTCCGCCTAGTCATTCCCTTATATCGGCTCTTACGACACCCTCAGGATAGAATGGGGCGACACAATGTGTTCTTAATCTGTCACTGCATGGACCATTACCATTGGCTATATTAGGTAGGTCTCCCACACGGTGGACCGACGACCTGGTTAAGGTCGCTGAAAAACGATGGATGCGAGTGGCTCAGGACCAGCCTTTGGGGAGTTCCTTGGGGGATGCCTATGTCCATTGGCTGATATGATGATGATGATGATATAGAATACATACTAATTACTTTATAAACTGTAACAATCACTTTAATTAAAAGCCTTTAACACGTTTCGAGGTAACGTGCGCTTGAAATCAAACCAGGTCGCCAGGTAATTAAATTTACCTTCTACCGTACTAGGAAACCCCGAATGTTCCGAGAAACGTCATTGTTGTATAATACATTTAATTATTGTACAATTGGTATTTCCACGACGGACACGGAGCAATAAATCACCTAATCATTTTCTCTAAAACAAAAAGGAAACCGACTTCGAAAATCGAATCAACCAATTACTAACCAAAATGGAAACGACTTTAAAATAGGAACTATAAATAAAACAATAACCGATCACAACCATTTTAAATCCAGTGCCATGGATATATCTACATCCTCATTAATTTGGGTGTCAATTTAAGCTGCCATCGGTTCTTTTTCGCCTTATATTTTTTTAATTTTATTTCTAGTCACTATTAAATTAAGTGACTGCCTCGTTGGTCTAGTGGTTAGATGTGCCGCCTTTGGATCTACGGGTCCCGGGTTCGATTCCGGGGTCGGGCAAGTGTCTTTGTCTAAACCAGAGGCACTGGCTCGGAGTCTGGGTGTCATTTCCATCTATAATATGTATGTATTTAAAAAAAATGTATATAAGTAGTTTATCATCCATCTCGTTACCATAACACAAGCATTAAGTTGCTTAGCTTGGGACGAGATGGCGTTGTGTGAAATGTCCAAGTATATTTATTTATTATTATTATTAAGTGTGTGCTTTGTAAAGGACTAAGTACAACCGCTACATTTCGGTATTTTCTCTTAAAACAGGGCCTGACCAGCGCCGTATTGTAGGCAAATTTTCCACACAATAAATAGGACGAGGACGACATGTAAAAGGAAGTGATAACGCCGAAAACCTAGCTGCAAGAGAAGGTAAACTTCCTACTCAGCGGTGGGTCATTTTTGGCCTGATAAGTAGAAGTACTTGGTATAAAAGACTCTATAAACAACAGTCGACTAAATAAAATCAACATTTTTTAAGTAATGATTTCTTAGGTTTTCGCGTTTATTACACATTGAAATTAAACACTTTTTAACGGATTTATCAGACAACTGTCATCTAGTCTCTCCAGCGACCACGACTGCTGCAAAGCATTCGAAACGTCGGGAATTTAATAATGTAATATACACGCTATAAATCCGTTAAAAAGTGTTTAATGTGTAGTACTACGTAAGTAAGTAAGTATTTTAAACACTTATATCATCATCATCATTTCAGCCAAAAGACGTCCACTGCTGGACATAGGCCTCCACCAAGGATTTACACAAAG
Organism: Clostera curtula; assembly: GCA_905475355.2. Lineage (NCBI taxonomy): Eukaryota > Metazoa > Arthropoda > Insecta > Lepidoptera > Notodontidae > Clostera > Clostera curtula. The sequence goes on along the minus strand of FR997806.1, from coordinate 12,351,076 downwards.
GCCGGTCCTGGGCCGCCCGCATCCATCGTTTTCCGGCGACCTTAACCAGGTCATCGTGTGGGAGGCCTACCAGCACTGTGCTTATTTAAAATATTATAATAGTATTACACCAAACTATTGAACCGAAGTGTGGTGGTCGATTTAGAATACATAGTGTCACCACCTCATTCCACCCTGAGCGTGTCGTAGGAGCGACACCCTCAGGAGACAAAAGGATAATAACAAGGCCGATAACCTAGCCGCAAGAGAAGGAAAGTTTGATAGGAAACCCCGTGCCAACCCGTCTGGCCAGCAGCGTGGCACAGTAGGCCAATTACCCCTCATGTAACTGGAGGAGGCCCGAATCAGCAGTGGGCAATAATTTTCGCTAAATGGTGTTAGTCATAAAATATATTCAGCTCAGCAAATCATTTTATTGCAAAGTTAGGTAATAGTTTACTTCATATGGAACTAGATGTCACTGTGCTGTAAAAATACTCGATATTGAAATTTACACGCAATATTGTAGATAACAGATGTATATAAAGAAATTCAATACTGGTAGTTAGAAAAATACTTTTTGAATAAATGTTACTTCATTGAAGGACATTTAAGTAATAATACCATTATTTATACTGACCCATCCATGACTCAATGAAATGAAATTACATACGTAAGTTCTACTTAACTTACTGAGGCTTAAATGAGTTATTAAACAAGTAAGTACGAGTAAATGCTAGAATGCTACCAAATTTGACATAAAAATATTTGTTTTTTTAGCATTTTTGTATCGCAACGAAGAGAAGCTATAGAGAGAAGGCAAAGATATATATAGGTCATCGACTGTGTTAATGTTTCATCAGTAAGTAGTTGCGATGCGTATCACATCCAAATAAATAAAATCAAAGATTTTATTTCTTATATAGCGATACATTCTCCTTTGTAAAATACATATGACGAAATTATCAGTAACTTCCAGAGTTATTGTTCAGTTCTGATCCGAGTGGTGATGGATTATCAATCCATGCTGTCACCACCCCATTCCATCCTGAGGCGCCAAAAGGAAATGACAAGTTTGAAAACCCAGCCGCAAATAAAGAAGAATTATTTTTTTTGTAATTGGAGAAGACAACAGTAGTGAGTCATGTATATGTTGTGTAGATGTAGTAGTATTTACGTGTGGTGACGGATTTAGAATACACAGTGTCACCACCGTTTTCCATCCTGAGGGTATCGTAAGAGCCGACGAAAGGAAACTAAAAGACAGATCACCTAGCCGCAAAAGACGGAAACCTTGATACAAACCCTGTGCCAACCTGTCTGGCCAGCGTGGCACAGTAGGCCAGGGCCGGATTTAGGGGTCCAGAGGCCTCGGGGCAACAAAGGAGTGGAGGCCCCCTTGCCCCAAATTATTATCCAAATAAAATGAACAATTTTTTTTGAAAAAACTTATCAAAGTATAAGATGTTTACTAGGTTTACTAGTTGAAATTTGAAAGTTTTTTTTTTCCGAAGTCTCTATTGTGGAGGCCCCCTGATTGTGGAGGCCCCCTGCTTGTGGAGGCCCCCTGCTTGTGGAGGCCCCCTGCTTGTGGAGGCCCCCTCCTAAATCCGGCCCTGCAGTAGGCTAGTTACCTTCCATGTAACTTAAAATTACCTTCTCAGCTATCGCTGTAGTAAGTTGTATGTAAAGATTACATATCAGCCCGCCCACTACTATATTAGTGGCAACCTTCTGAACGTAGGGTAGAGTGAGCTGAAGCGCACTGTATGGCGACATAACACATACATACAACACCAGAAAGAAGTGCAACACTTCCAACATTCGCGTCTGAAAATGAGAGAAACTAACTGTTAGGCCCTTCGTACACAAGTCGCACAACGTCTTCAAGGGACTACCGCCATACAAATCCATTGAGGTTTGTACACGAGTCACGTCGCCGACATTCGTCCCGCGACTCGCGTCGGGCCTGTCGCGCGCTACCTGCCGGACGAGATCTTCGCTACATATGTCGCGGCGATTTCCAAGATGGCGGTGGATTTGTATGGATTTCCAATTGTGATTGGCTTAGCCGGTACGCCAATAGTAACTAAATAGGTAATTCATGTCTTGCTTTTCAATGTCGCGTGTACGGACCGTGCGCTACTCGATACTCGCGACTTGATACTAATGTAGTATTACAACATTAGTATACACTAACTAACATTAGTATACAACAAATTAAATAATGTAATATTTAATTTGTTACAGGCGATAAATCCTTTTTTTTTAATTGCAATGTGTAATAATCGCCAATACCTATAACATCATTGTGATATTCTGCAAGATTGGTGCATAAATTTAATTGGGAATAGGCGAGGAAGAAGCAGAAGTTATACCAAATCAGTATCCGGCTCAAGAATCCATGGGAAACTGGAACGCAGACATATCTTAGGCGTTTCAATGGTAGTAACGTTAGTAGATAGTTCATAGAGATTCAAATACTCGGTTGTGAACTTCGCTTGGCGAATATTATTATTATCTGTGGAAGAAAATTTATCATTCTGGAGGGTAAGGTTAGGTTAGGTGACGGATTTAGAATACGCAATGTCACCACGCATGTCCAGCAGTTTACGTGTTTTGGTTGAAATGAAACTTGATACACACAGTTTGATTTATTTGACTGCCTCGTCGGTCTAGGGGCTAGATTCGCCGCCTTTCGATCACCAGGTCTCAGTTCAATTCCGAGGCCGGGTAAGTGTCTTTGTGTAAACCAGAGGCACTAGGTCTGATTTCATGTTTGTTGACTGCCCCCGCGATACATAGAGCTGGGAAAGTTTTTTTTAAAGAAAAAAAAAGTAATAGTATTCAAAACTGTCAAAATCTACAATCAAAAGCAGGTCGATATTGATTGTGTTGCATTAGAGTTATTATTATGACGTACGTACGAAACGTTGACCAACCGTTTCAAATACATACATTACCGGGTACGGTAATAAATAACATTATTTTTTTATTATCTTGCCTCATTGTTTGTTATTTTTAGGTCAAATCTAGTCATTCAAAATTCACTCCCTGTTTGTTAACAGATAGTGATTTTTGATACAGATATTTAGTGACAATGATGTATCACCGTAAAACTAATATGATCGTTGCGCTGCCACAAAATGGCGCCCCTTCAATATGGGTATTAATTATAACGACTTCACTAGCTAAAAGGCTATTAAGGTGAATGTTCCAGGGTAGCCCGCGAAATTCAAATTTTCTTACGTTTTTTGCAATTCGCAGGGCAGTGCTAGGTTGTATGATGATGAACATTTGATTCGCGGCTGTAAGACGTATGTAGTTACAGAGTTATAATCATCAAACTCATCAATACAACCCTCCATGCTCATAAAGGTGCAAGAATGACTTTGACGTTGAAAAAGTTTTTCTTGCACCTTTATGAGCTTGGAGGGTTGTATTGATGATTTTTATGACTATAATTCTATAACTACATACGTCTTACAGCCGCGAATAACATTTTAATCAACATACAACCTAGCACTGACCTGCAAATTGCAAAAAACGTAAGAAAATTTGAATTTCGCGGGCTACCCTGGAACATCCACCTTAAAAGGGCCATATAACATTCTGAGCTGTTAATCCCATTAGTACCACCATTACTACTGATCAATTACATGACACAATATTAGTTAGTAATAAGAGGGCCTTAAGAGTACGGATTTGTGTTTCGTGGAAATTCCCGTGCCAGTTTCTTCATTTCCATTTTTGGGTTGTTTGTGAAATTTATGTGTGCCAAGCAATACATGTTACTATCCATGTTAAACCTTATATTCATGACCGAAAAGACACGAACGTGAGGTTTACTATTTATAAATAGAAGGTCAGCGGAGATAGCGAACATCGCCATCTCGCTGTTGGTAAAAAAGATTTCTATGTAATAGACTCCCAAAACATTATGTACATTATCATCATCATCATACTCTAACTCATATTTATTCTTTGGACTACACCATCTACAAGTGACCAGAAAACTATCGAAGGAAAAGTAGAAGATGATGTATAAGTGTGATGAGTAGCTACTTGCAGAATACAGAATTTACACCATTTAACTGAAAATATTTGCAAAGTCAAGTTGAGCTGCAGTTACTGTGATGCTGAGCGTCAGACAAAATTAGACTCTTGATACCTCTATAGTACATGTGCGAATCGTCCACAAAAGTGGGGTCGTCTTCCTCAACTCCGCTTAACGTGTCTTTGAGTACTTTCATAGGTCGGTACCGGGTTCGGATCAGACGAGAGTCGCCTTTATCATATTTCTCTATTGCTTCCTGCAAAGATTTTAGAGACGTAGAGGTGTAGGACTATCACCCGCTCACATAGAGCTGCCAGATGTGTGGATGGACCTCCACCCAGCAGACTCACCCTTGGGTGGTGGTATGTTCCTAGGCCCTTCTATTTTCTATTGGAGTACCCATCCAAAATGAAACAATTGCCAGCCTTAAGGTCGTATTACAGACCGCTACTCAAGACCCGCTTAAGTAGCGTTCAGTTGATTCCTGCTTGACACGTGAATCTCGATTTGAGCGTCCAACGTATTACAAAACGTTCCTCAAAATCAAGTGAAATTCCGCTGAGTTGACATTTTGATCACCAATAAATCTTGACTACGTAGTTATTGTTCTGATAACATTAAGAGTGTGTATTTTCTATTGCAAACGAAGCAATCTATACTTATCTTTAATCAAATGTGCACCCGACCACACTTGCGAAAATAGAGATGAAATGTCTTCTCAAGCATTATTGAGCCTATTACCGTTTTCGGATAAAGATCAGTTTATTCAACACTAGAGTGTTCAACATTTGAATGTTTTAAAGTACGTGACAAATGTCGTCATTACGCACTGAGGTGATTCTAGTTTGAAATTAGTCTACTGAAGCATCGTTTAAAATTACTACTCCGACTAAAACTAGTCTCAAGTATTACTTGAGACTTGAGTAGCTTTCTGTAATACGACCCTTAATCTGCTAGATTAAAAAGTGTTAGCCAAGTTCTTGTGTCAAAAGCGTGTGGAATACGTCCCGTACTGTCAGTATAATATTAGTAGGTTGCCAAAACTGTCAAATCGAGAATAAAATGCCCTGTGATTGTCGATTTTGACTCCATTGATTTAATAGGTTTGGGACGCTGTGCGTGACCATCACCAGAACTCAATCAGAAAAAGAATGGTGTTGGCATTTTAATGATCTTTTTTATGATTGTTTAATGCAATGTGATTAACTTTATTTTGACTGTGAATCAGGATATTACATTATTACCAATTAAATTGTGTCAATTAATTAATTAATCGAAATATCAAGGCTGAAAACCTATTATAGCTCAACTGAGGCTGAAAAGTTATATTTTATTCTCGCAATAAAATTTTAGATTTATTTGAAGAGATATATTTTAGATTTAATCTTTCAAACAGCAAATACCTCACTTTTCAAAAAATCTAAATAACATTTTGTTTAACTGTTCTGACGCAAGAGATGTACACACAGACAAATACCGATACCAAATATCTCTTTTTTATGGGTACAATAAAAATCAAGCTTTACCTGCACCATATGGCATTTACCTGCCTAGATCGTGATTTTCTTAACCTTCTCGTGATTTTTCCACGTATATGATGCAACATGGTAGGATGTTCAGAGATTTCCCGCATAAAATCTGTTCTCCGTAGTACCTAAAATGGAAACAGTGGTTCTTCAAAAATGTTCCATAAACATCTAAGTTTTCGAAAACATAAAACCCTCTACATTTATAGGATGCAATGTTATGTTGTAACAGTTGGAGGTCTGCAGCGCCATCTGTAGTTTTCAGAGTAAGTAATTAAATAATAAAACAATTGATGGCGCTACACACGACTTACATCATTTTAGAGGTGACCACATCAAGACGATGGCAACACTACAGTTATAGTACTGAACATAAATATAAAAATATAGACAACAAAATACAAATGCCTAATACACGATTATTTTTTATATAGTTATGTGAGTATATTTTTTCAAGGATTTACACATTTGATACTGATTTCATAAATGCCTATGTCAACTACATATAGTCTTAGGCATTAACTAGTAAACATACGCTAACAAAATAGAAATATAAAACTGAATTAAGCATATCGTTCTTTTTGCAGCCTGTTAAAAAATAAATAAACACGTACTGTGTTTATTTATTTTTTAACAATACAGACAGGCTCCTTTTAACATACCTTATCAGAGGTAAGGTTTTGAATCATGATTGTCTTTCTGTGTTCAGATTAAAATGATTCTCGATTCCTTTCTTTAACACTTTGAAAGAGACGCAATTGCTAATCTTAATTAGAATTTCTATAAAATAAATACATCGACTCAAAGCTGACTCCAACCCCACTTCCACAAAGTTAATGTAATTGAGTTTTTATACGACTTCATTCCAAAGTAATTAGTACTTCTGTTACTCGCCTGTAATTCCACGTAAGTCGCGGCTTTAACAGTAACTTTGGCTGGGATGGAATAAAACAAACTCAGCTCTCCGAGGACCTGAAATTTGAATATTTACTTTACTAACACGGACCGAGTTGTCCCGTTATAATACCGCGTATTAACTAAGTTTAGTACTGGTTGGTGCTGTAAGAAAAATGCCTTACTTAATATAAATGTGCAAAGTTCGTATGGTGACGAATTAGACTTATACAGGGTGTAATAAAAGTCCCATATCGATAGGAATATTGATATAGGTGCAGGAAAATTCTCGAGGGACCCGCCACCGACGAAAGCCCACTGACTGCGGGTGCTCCAGTTTCTCGGACCGCAAGACCGAGGGCAAAATAAAGGCCGGCAACGCACTTGCAACCCCTCTGGTGTTGTGGGTGTCCATGGGCGGCGGTGATCACTTACCATCAGTGACCAGCTTGCTCGTTTGCCTCCCTCTTTCAAAAATGAAAAAAAAAATAGAGTTTGTTAAGCTTCTACTATCATTACTAAAACACACTAAAAAGAATGACATTAGTGCAGAAAAACGACGATGTGTCACTTCATACTTCAGGATAGAAAAACATTAAAATAAATAGAACTGCTTATTATGATTAGTTCTATGCCTTCACTTTGGATGGCTTTGGTTTTTTTACACTCTGAGGCACAGGGTTTGTATCATGTTTTCCTTCTATTACGGCTAGATAATCTGTCTCTTGCGTTCTTTGAGTCGCCTCTTACGTCAGACAATACCTCAGGAAGGCATTGTCTATTGTTATTGTAATTACGTCAAAATGATCCCTCAAAGATCAGTTGCTGGCGATCCTATCCGGGTCTTCGGCCCACAGATACAAATACTATATATTAAAAAAAAGTTGTTAGGCAACTATAAAGGAGGTTATAATCATGTATTTTTAATCAAACTGCTTATTTTTACAAGAAAAAATTTATTCTCACAGTCCCTTCCTTGAACGCTATCATAGGGCTTTCGTCATCTTCATCTGATAACATCTCAATGACACCTTGCTTGACGCATATCATGCCATTTTTCACCACACCTTGACTCCAAATTGGTTGGCCGGCGAGGTAAATCTCGTGTCTCATCAACAGAGAAATCTGACGCATAAATGATTCGCCTGTAATCGAGGGTCACTTTAAAATCTAAATGTAGTTAAACGGCTTTACCCGATACTGTAGGTGACTCCAGAAACGGCACTAAAACGAATAAAATAACCAATGTACAACGATTTGAAGGTAAATTAGGTATGCCAAATAAATAACGTCGATGCCAACTTCACCGGCTTTTTTCAGCGTTTTAGTCCGTTTTGAAGTCGCTCGAAAATATTTTACTAATGCTAATAAATGTAGATAAGCTTTGTAAAGGAATCGAATTGTAACTAAAATTCTCTGGGACGAAGCTGGAAGCAATACAATTCGAATAAAAATCTGTTTTTATATAACAGTGTTATGCAGTAACAACCATACAACTGAATTGAGAAAACAGCCTGTCAGTTGAAATAGAAAGATTTGAGCCGTGATTTGGAGAAATAGAGAATACAATGCAAATGAGAAGCAGGCAACGGTGGCGTCGGATTTAGAACACCTAAGGTCACACACTCCATTAAATACTTAGTGTGAAACCCGTGTCTCTGGATCGGGCAGTCGAGGATCGCCGTTAATATTATTGGGTAGTCCATGATGATATCCAGGCATAAAAGTGGCACATATGCTAAAAAAAAACATTACTTACTTGTGTTCCGAAACAACACAGAACTATGGAAGTGTCCAACGTTGATGTCAAATATCAACTCCATCCGTAGGGGCAAGGGTAGTTTGTGGAGATGCTCTGACGTCACGACTCCATCTTTCATCTGCCAAAGCTGCAGCTTATAATTGGTACACTGTTGCATCAACCAGGACGGGGCGTGGCGGAGTTGTAGATACTTCACCATGTGGTGATACTACAAAGGAACAAAGTAGTGTAGTGAAGATTATAGTTTTTTTTTGTTTATACATACAAATAAATAAAATTGGAGTATCTGTTTGTGATAATAAAATTACCACTAAATGCGTAAATGCGCACATAGACCAAAATAACTTTTTCTTTAATTTTTGTATGTCTGTCTGTCTGTTTATTCCGGCTAATCTGGGGAACGGCTGGACCGATTTTGACGGGACTTTTACTGATAGGTAGCTAATGATATATGGACTAATGTAGGTTACTTTTTTTGACTAGCTTCGCCCCGCGGCGTCTCCCGAGGGTAACAACACACCCGTGCAAAGCCGGGACGGGCCGCTACGCTAGTATGTATATAAAAACAAATCCCCGGCACTAGGTATACCTAATGAATGTAAAAAGAATGAATGAAAGTATACTGTCAGAACCTTTGCCAAGGGAAGCTTAAAAGTAAGTGTAAAACCAACCTTTTCAACGAAATTAGCTCGCCTTGTGTTTTCGAGAAACAGCTCCCAAGCCAATGTGCCTATGAAGCGATATCGGAAGAAAACGTATCCGATAAGCATCAGGCTTGATGTAAGCCATTTTTGAACATTACGCTGTAACGAAAGGTAGTTTACAGGTGATATAAACCGAATTCTGTATATAAGTGTTTGTCTATGGGTGTAAGATAAGACAGTTTAAATATAGAAAAAGGCTTTATATAGGGTGCGTGAAAACCCTATAAACGTACGAAAAGGTATTAGCTAATTAAAAGAAGCAGTTATGTCTTATAGTGTGAGTAGGATATCGAGGTTTTTGTGAACTAGATATTGATTTAGTAGTTATGGGAGTTCCATAAAGTTTGTTGGACACAGTTTTTATTTCAGTAGCACTACCGTTCCTTTCTATATGGATAAAGGATTTTTATTAGACCCTGTATACACAACAATATACATAAATATTTTCAGGAAAATTAAGACATTCCTAGTTTCCTAAGAGCTCCCACCAGTCCGCCTTTGACCACTACCGAAACGGCAGGATAATAAGCCTGTACCATATTTTCGCGTAACAAACTGTGTAATTAATACATAAAATGTGTACAAATAGCATGAGTCTAAAACATCAATAAATATTCACTTATTAAGATATCTGAGAAGCTTATTAATAAATATCAGTTACTTACCACGGGAAATGTGTCCCCAAATATCACGTTGAAGAACCGGCAGGTACAGTAGTACAGGCACGTTCTGTAACTAAAAATTATATAATCGTCAAGTCGTGAAAGTAATGCGGTAGTGACAGAATTTGTAATACGTAGTGTCACCTCCCCATTCCATCCTAAGGGGTGTCATAAGAGCCGACAAAAGGAAATTACAAGTAGCAGTTTTACTGTGTTCCGTCGTGTGTGCGTGAGAGTCGGTGCCCGACAGGGCATTTCCTTGAATTGCCTGCTCCATCTTAGATCCGGGCGCTGCTTTCCATCACGCAAGCCTAGGGTCAAAGGCATTCAAGTCTATGATAAAAAAACCTCAGAATGTTATGGGTTGGTGCCTTGCCGCACCCGCTGAAGTCTACTTATCGTCAGTCAATGATCTTCGATTTCTACTCGACCACTTGTATCTTTAGGCGCAAAGGGATGATCATCAACCCAGAAGAGGTGGCAGGGGTCCGCGGCGCCTATCTTCCGATGGCTGTAGTCGGGGATTTCTCAAACGTGTGAATTGCTCTAGAAATTTCTCTTTCGCGGTAGGACTTTTTTGGTAATTCTCGCATTTGTAGGCGATATTTCTTGATGTTATTAGTCCAGATTTTTCGGGTGAATTGTTTAAAGTATGTAGCGTGATGGTTGCTACATATACATTTAAAATAATAAGCCAACGATTAATAATAACAAAGGGCAATGGAGAGGGCTATGCCCGGAGTATCCCTGCGAGATCGAATCAGAAATGAGGAAATACGCAGGCGAACCAGGGTCACCGCCAGCCCACAGGATTGCCAAACTTAAGTGGGCAGGGCACATAGCGCGCAGGACCAACGCCGATGGGGCAGAAAAGTCCTCGAGTGGCGACCGCGTTCCGGAAGGCGCAGTGCTGGTAGGCCTCCCATACGGTGGACCGATGACCTGGTTAAGGTCGCTGGAAAACCCATGCGGGCGGCCCAGGACCGGCCTCTGTGGAAATCCTTGGGGGAGGCCTATGTCCAGCAGTGGACGTCTTTTGGCTGAAATGATGATGTTTAATAATGTTAAAAATACCCGTCAAACTTCAAGCTTCTCCTGTTGATGTCAGGGGGATATCCTGCATTGTACCAGCTGGGTTCAGCGTTCGATGGCCGAGTCGAAGCATACCAAAGACAAGTGGAAGCATGGAGAATCAATCCTACTGTCACAATTTGCTCAAGGAAAAACAACAATTTGCGTGACTTTCGCATCTGAAAAAGTTAGTCTATTAAACGTTTCTACCTTGAATTTGATGTGGTGTTCTGAAGAAGTTGTGGTTTGGAGTAGAATTAAACTAACAGAAACGTAAAGCCTTACAAAGGGCGAACTTTAAAAAGCGATAGATTGCAAGGTAAGGAACACGTGTGTAAAATAAAGGGTTCAAATATTTTTTCTGTGACAAAGTGATTATATTCTCAACTAGCGACCCGCCCGGCTTCGCACGTGTGCAATTATGCATGTATTATACATATAAACCTTCCTCTCGAATCACACATAGGGACGGACAGACGACAGCGACTTTGTTTTATACTATGTAGTGATAGTGATAGTGATATCACTAATCTATACTAATATATAAAGCTGCAGAGTTTGTTTGTTTGTTTGTTTGTTTCAACGCGCTAATCTCAGGAACTACAGGTCCGATTTCAAAAATTCTTTCAGTGTTAGGTAGTCCATTTATCGAGGAAGGTTATAGGCTATATTTTATTTTCAAAGGAATTAGGGATCCGTATGAAAATTGCGATTTTGTAACCCAAGGTGTAAAATCAAAAACCTATTTATGCGTGCGCTGCAAAAACTATTGACAATAGAACAAATTGAAGTACTACGAGTTTGTAGTTCTTATTAAAATCTACAAAAAGGTCCGGGAGAGCACATATCTAACTATCATAGTTTAGTCACAATAACCACTTTTATATTCATAAAAAAAAATGCATAGAGATAAGCACGGGTTCGAAGTCGACGCGAGCGAAGCCGCGCCCAAAAGCTAGTGGAACTAATAAAGTCTGAAATTATTGAAGTAACTTAACTAACAAATAACTTACGCGTTCATTAATTTCTTGGAAGTAATCAAACAGTCTATAAATACGACTTATTCCCATCCATCTCCCCAAGAGAATACCTGGTTGGTAGCTGTAGTAGGAAGCTGGAAAGTTTAAGCGGTATTACGAGAATTTCAATACTACTACTCAGCACATAAAACACCCACTGCTGGGTCGTGCCTAGTCAAGTTGCATGGAGGGTAATTAGCCTACTGTGTCACGCTGGCCAGGCGGTTTGGCACAGGGTTTGTGTCAAGTTTACCTTCTCTTGGGACGAGGTGATCTGCCTCTTAGTTTAGTCGCCTCTTACAACACCCTCAGGATAGTATGGGTTGGTAACATTGTGTATTCTATATCCTACACCATACGCACAAACTCTTCTTATCCTACTAGTTATGTAAAAATAGTATAAATAGATCGTCGAAGCTATTTAATCTACATTCGAAAATTTTACTCGTAATTTGCAGGACCTCAGCTTGCACCTTGGAAGAGATTTTTTTCAAGAATATAGTTTTTAAAGATAGAGCTAATGATATTTGTATCTTTTCAATCTATCCTACACACACGCAACAGACCAGTTAATATCTTAAACATAAAAATAAATGTTTGTCTGTACGTCTTTTTATAATCGTAAAATATGCATTTGATCATGTGATGATCTTCAGTATAGTTTTTTGCTTAAGCCCACGAAGATTTCTGAACAAAAAAAAGTGTAATTTCTTTCCTTGATATTTATTTTAGTTAGTGGCGTAGCAACGCGCGCAGGGTATAGCTAGTAGAAAATAAAATACTGCGGTAATGTAAGGTAAACAAGTAATGTAAATAAAGTACTGATGTGGTAACGGTTCTGAACGTGTTCTTTTTATTTAAATCTCAACTTTTTATACACTCTACAGTGCCCGTGATCTCGGGACGACATAAAATTGTAAATACAAAATACTGACAACCAATCCTACAATACACTCAACTAGTATAACTTTACTTACATACAAAAGAAACAGGCAATAACGTTATGACGTCATACGCCAAGACGATCGGGTTTCTTCTATAGACCCTCACGTGAAGTCTTACTAGAGGCCAGAATGCGTGTAGCAAGTGCACAAAGATATCTATTTCATATAACGTCTCACATACTCCTATAGTGAGGTCGAGGAAGAGCCAGGAAGAGTCCAGGAAGTAAGCCAGGAGAAGATGCATTATGTATTTGTATACCACTGTGAGTAGCACTAGGGTCTGAAAAAAAGATGGACTGCCTTGTTGGTCTAGCTAGGAGCCGACTTTGGATCGCAGGGTACCGAGTTCGATTCCGGGGCCGGGCAAATCCTTGTGTTAACCTGAGGCACTTGCTTAGTCTGGGTGTCATTTGTGTTCGTGAATTTCATGTTTGTGAACTTCCCCCGCGATACAAGTACACCTATACGCCTATCGTATACGCCTACAGTACTTATACGCCATAGTATATCTAAACCTTCAAGTTAAAAAAAAATTGTTACACTATTTTAACGGATTGTTCGGGTAAACTATCATCATCATCTTGGTAGACCATACAAAAATCCACTGCTGAATCACGCCTCCTCAAAATTACATGGAGGAAAACTAGCCTACTGTCCCAAGTTTTTCTTCTGCCTCGTTGGTCTAGTGGTTAGATGTGCCGCCTCTGGATCAACGGGTCCCGGGTTCGATTCCGGGGTCGGGCAAGTGTCTTTGTGTAAACCAGAGGCACTGGCTCGGAGTCTGGGTGTCATTTCTATCTATAATATGTATGTATTTACAAAAATAAAATGTATATAAGTAGTTTATCATCCATCTCGTTACCATAACACAAGCATTAAGTTGCTTAGCTTGGGACGAGATGGCGTTGTGTGAAATGTCCAAGGATATATATTTTTTTTTTTCTGTTGTAGCTAGCTTTTCCGTCGAGTATTTTCCGTGAGACGACTTTTGCGACAACCTCAGAATGGAATGAGGCTACGCATACTAAATTCGTCAACACATCAACAGTCCAGTGAAGAATTAATTTCATGTTAAGCCGCAAGTCATACAATAAAACTTTACTTGTACAATTAAACTTTTACACCAATACTACTTACTCAACCCATAATGACCCACTACTGAGTTAAGGGGTAAATAGCTGTGACACGTGGCCAAACGTTGGCACATGGTTTTGTACTAAGTTTTCGTTCTCTTGTGGCTAGGTTATCGGCTTTCTCATTTCCTTTGGTCGGGTTTTACGACACCCTAAGGATGGATTGGGGTGGTGACATTATGTATTCTTAATCCGTCAACATCTCACATTTCACCAATAGTTCTCTTATAATACAACAACTGTTGATGGAAATGCAATAATATACTCGTAAAGAGTTTTCTTTTATAGGTACCCACTATAAATTATTTAAACACTCAATTCAATGCGCGAATTGTAATCAGCGCAAATTTATTAAAGCCTGAACTCGTAAAATACGAATATTTGATTTGGCAATAAAAAATACGCGCCTTTTGGCACATTAATTTCGTTTTTACTGCCGTAAGCTGTATGAAATATGTGAGATATATGAAAATGTCTTGAGTTAGGTGTAGTGAAAAATATGTGTAATTTTTTTATGTTATACCAACTAGTTCTAGGCATCAGTTTTTGTCAGTGAAGTGACGGATTTAGAATACATGGTGTCAAATATAAATATAAAATAAATATAAATATCCTTGGACATTTCACACAACGCCATCTCGTCCCAAGCTAAGCAACTTAAAGCTTGTGTTATGGTAACGAGATGGATGATAAACTACTTATATACATTTTTTTTTTTAAAAATACATATTATAGATAGAAATGACACCCAGACTCCGAGCCAGTGCCTCTGGTTTAGACAAAGACACTTGCCCGACCCCGGAATCGAACCCGAGACCCGTTGATCCAAAGGCGGCACATCTAACCACTAGACCAACGAGGCAGTCCAAGTCAAGGTCAAGAAAGTCGTTGTCTCGCCATCCTAAAGTTTCTACTAATATAATTACTTGGAGTTTTATAGCCTCTCTTTACCTGAAACCATACATTCCAAGGCAGCATGACTATACCGTGGGTGACTTTGCCCAAGCGACCTTGCCAAAGAAATTGTAGTCTATGCCGCTTGACCTTCGTCTTAATTGAATGACAAACATTTGTACGGCTGTTAATTTCTGTGGTATTCGTCGCCACGGTGCTGTGAACCGAAAGTATATGAAATTAAAGCTTTTTATCAAAAAAATTATGGTATGTTTTGGTTCACTTGCTCTTATTTCAACTCCTGAACCGATTTCTATACATTACCCAAATCATTCGTAGTTACATTTTTTTCTTTTTCAAATCGTTTTACAAAAGACGAAGCTTTGCGGTAACAAACATACAACTGAACTAAAACCTCCTTCTTTTAAATTTGGTTGAAAGTCAGTCGCAATGGATAGCTATTTATTCGCGGAATTGTATTTGATTGGCCCTGACCCAAGGCCTAGTTGTCATTCATTGCGTTAACGTGTTGTGTGTTTCTCTCATCTGGCGAACTTGCTTTCACTATGCTGTTTAGTGCTTTTTGTAAACAAACCCATTGATTTGAAAAAAGCAAGTACAAAGTTTCTTGCCGGCTCTTCTCTGTAGAGCAGCATTCCGAACCGGTGGTAGTTTCAGCATGAATGTGGGTGGACGTAAGGGTTGTGGAAGATCAAGATCAAGATGGATTGTAAGCATGAGAAATTGTGTATGAAAGGTGTGACTGTAGATATAACGACTGATAAGTGTGTATGGAGACTACCACCTAACGTGGGACAGGGGTCGTAAGATGATGATAATGGTAACTGTAAACATGACGATTTATAAGAGTTTTGTGATAAAACCTACGTAAATAAAGTTCATTTTGAGTTTGAGTTTGAGAAGACTTGGAGCTAATATCGAGATATTAGCCATTTCAAAGTTCACTTACGCATTGCCAATAGTTCCAACAGATGGCTCGCTGACACTTCTGTTTAAATTCATATGCATTGTAAATGCTTAAACTGAATCGATTGAAACAGACATACGGCAACAAACAATAATCGTATCCAATACATTGAATAACGCCTTTCAACTAGGCCGACTAGATTTTGAACGAAATCGATTTGGTTTGGAATGCTATTGATTCTAAGTTGTCTGTATGGTGACGACTTTAGAATGGCGTGCGATCGTCCTATTCGATTCTGAGTAAACATATAACAGCAAGAGAAGGAACATTTCACATGGAAGCATATGCTAAGTTATTTGGCCAGCGTTGCTAATATCCCAGTATGGACTTGACATTGGCAACTGCCTCGTTGGTCTAGTGGTCAGATGTGCCGCCTTTGGATCAACGGGTCCCGTGTTCGATTCCGGGGTCGGGCAAGTGTCTTTGTCTAAACCAGAAGCACTGGCTCGGAGTCTGGGTGTCATTTCTATCTATAATATGTATGTATTTACAAAAAAAAATGTATATAAGTAGGTTATCATCCATCTCGTTACCATAACACAAGCTTTAAGTTGCTTAGCTTGGGACGAGATGGCGTTGTGTGAAATGTCCAAGGATATTTATTTATTTATATAACAGCAAGAGAAGGAACATATCACATGGAAGCATATGCTAAGTTATTTGGCCAGCGTCGCTAATATCCCAGTATGGACTTGACATTGTGACTGAATATCTATTGAGAATAATCTCGAATACCATAGCCTTAAAAATAAAAAAATACATATCAAAAAGGGTTCATTCATTCCGTGGTAGACACGTAAAACTTACTACTACTGCAGTGTTAGTTCGAGACGTATGCCTCGCGCTTTTGACACAAGAACTTTTAACTCTACTACTACTACTCAGCCCATAAATGAGTCGGGCCTCTCCCAATTTTATCGGGGGAAATTAGCCTACGGGCCTGGCCACAGCTACCGGTGGTGCGTTGCGCGGAGCGTTGAGCGGCGCGGCGGGCGGCGCGATTTGCGGTGGTATGCCACAGCTAGACTAGTTGCGACCGCGGTGGCGTTGCCAGGCACGTATTTAGAGAAAGGCTAAACTATTAAAATGTCAAAAGTGGCACGATATTGCCTTGAAACAAGTGCGTTCTTAGCTGAAGATATCATTTAGTCAAAAATAGGAGCGCACCCAGTTAACCAGAAAAGGAGAGAACTTGGCGAATTTCACACTCTTTATTGTTATGAATAAAAGACAAACCCGATTTTTTTTTATTATACGCGTGCAAGCATATATACGTCTTGAAAACTAAAGTTAACAAGGAAATTGTTGTTTTATTTCGTCCCACATTTTTTTACAACATGGTTTTAATTATGATGTGGATTTTGACATCCTTATTGCTGATCTAGTACTAGTATTTCACTAAAGAACCATACCATATACACCATTAATTAGCTCAACGCGCGATAAAAACAAAATAATTTGTTTCGGTCGCGCGATGCCTCAATACGTCCTCCGAAGCCGCCGCGCGCAACGCTCTGAGCTGTGGCCACCTCGATATTGGCTAGTACATTTGTTTCACTCGCACATCACGCAGCTCGTCGCGGCCGCGTACACCGCGCCGCTAGTCGCTCCGCAAGACGCGCCGCCGATCGCGTCGCCGGTAGCTGTGGCATACTTCACAGATGACAATCTATGAAGTATGCCACAGCTACCATTTGTTTTCGCCGCTCACCGCTTACCGCGCCGCAAGACGCTCCGCAATTCGCACCGCTGTTGGCTGTGGCCACGCGGTACGGTGCTACGCTGGCAAGATGACGTGGTGATAGAAGAAGAAGCTACTCACTTACAGTTTCTCTATTTATGCTTCTGTATGTATGTTCGTATATGTATTTACACCGTTCTATTTTCGAAAGTATAGTAAATTAAATGCTTTATTTAGCAAACATTGAAATTTTATGGCGACCAGTCCCACCCCTATGTGGCTTGGTAAAGAGCACGAAATGTATGCTAATTTATTCCGAATATGTTACGTACGTAGAGAGACAGTGAGGTGAGATAGCTAACTTTTATCTACGGTTACACTATTGTTCCACATAGTGGGATTCAAAGAACGATATAACCAAAGTATTCAATTTTAAGAATTTCCTAACCCAGCTGGTACGTCGTTAGTTTGATATAGCCTGCCTCGTTAGTCCAGTGGTTGCATGTGTCGCCTTTGGGTCAGGGATCTCCAGTTCGGTTCTGGGGACGGGCAAGTGTTTTTGTGTAAACCAGCGTCTAGGCTCATAAATGACCCACTACTGAGTTGGGCCTCCTCCAAATTCATGGAGGAAAAATATCTTACTGGCAAGACGGGTTGGCATAGGGTTTGTATCAAGTTTTCCTTCTCTTGCGGGCAGGTTGTCAGCCTTGTCATTTTCTTACTCGGCTCTTAAAACAGCATCAGGATGGAATGGGGTGGTGACAGGCTAGCAATTGCATCGTGTCGGATGAGCCGATAGAAAATAGAGTATAGCCGTTTATTGTATTGAACGCCATGTCATGTCTTGAATGCTCATACTTTTATAACCTATCTTGGCTTAGGTAGTGGATAAATATAACTTTTCTCCCTCCCACCAATGCTAAAAGCTCTTATGCATATTATGACTACAGTATTATGTCGTCCTTGTCCTATTTATGAAAGGAAAATTTGCCTACAATCCCGCTGGTCAGGCCCGTTTGTTTTAGGAGACCATAAGTGAATAGCTGAAATTAAATGTTTGGAAGCTATTTTTTTAACAACTGTGACAAGTCTTTCTCATTGAAATTAATAGAACCTGTTAAAACCTATCCAACTCAAGGGCATGAAATATTTACTGTTAGTTCTGAGATATCTAAATATCAATTGATACGAGTATTAAAAAGAAGCTTCTGAGGTAGAGCCGAGTTCCTTCTTAGTTACACACACAGAAACAAAATAAAAATCGTTTCATTTAATAGTTCTATATATTTTTATCCTAATATTTTGACACCAAAAACTAATAATCAATCAACTTGCGATATCTGGTCAATGGGACATTATTAAGGTCCTTTCCCTGTACCGTCATCTTAAGTTTTCCGTCGCCCTGGTCTTCATGGTAGAATGGGTTGATAAAAAAATACATGTGTATTTTTTATGATGACCGACTTGAATGCCTTTGACCCTAGGCTTGCGTGGTGGAAAGCAACGCCAGGGTCTAGATGGAGCTGGAAATTCAAGGAAATGCCCTGACAGCAGCTCACATACTCACGACGAAACACAATAAAACTGCTTGGCGCCCCGGCTACTTACATGCGAGGGTGGTAGCTAGCCGGGCGGACCATTAGATCCTAGTTACCACCAAGCGTGGTGTTGACTTTTACAACACTTTTTTCCTAGCGTGCGGTGGGAATATTCTGCCCCATCCCCATACGGGGTAAAATTCGGGGTATTCTGAATCCGCCACGGCCCTGATATTACAGTAAAATATATTGTACAGTATAGTTAAATAATTAAGAAGAAACCATCATATTTTATGCCCCATTTCGGTATAGCTAGGAACCACCCAAATGAAACGCCGTATTTTGACGGATATTGAAATTTTACTGCGGACAGCTTTGCGCAAGGCTGCGATCGTAAAGTGGCTAAAATAGATGCCGAGTTACTAAAACATATTAAAATGCTGCAGATATATGTAAAAAAAATTGAAATAATCGTTTGATAACTAATTCTCCTACTTCGGTTAGTGATGTAGCTTAGTCATGTATAAAAAACTTTTAGACGAAAAATGTAAACCGACTTCATAAACTTAAAAGCTTTGTTATTATTCGCCAATAAATATGCGTTTGAATCGGTGCATAAAAATTAACGTCGGTGTCAATTTATTTTAAGTTAGCATCGACTGCAAATGCTCATTCATTGGTTACTTTTCGCTTTTAAGTTTTAGAAGTCGGTTTACATTTTTTGTCAAATAACTTTTATTTTTTGTAAATTTAACTCGGATCCATCCACCAGTACGTTATCCAAGAATACCCAAACATGCCTTCCGAATGGATGTGTTCACTTAATTCAAGTTTAATAGGAAACTAATGAACCGAACTCAATACAAATTAAAATGGCACCACACGGAAAGTACCCGCTTTCAAATAAAAAAGAATAATCAAAATCGGTTCACCCAATCTAAAGCTCTAAGAAACACGTTAAAAAAGTACTTCAAATTGAGAACCTTCCTATTTTTGGAGTCCGTTAAAAAACAAATGCAGCATTTTCTCTTTAAAAATGAAGACGTCAATCGCCCGTTGATTATCGATGTATCTTATAATGGAAGACATACAAATTATTTTATTAACTTATCTTCCTCTTCTCTCTCGTATCAAAGCCGAAAACACCCCCTTCTCCCAATGGTGATAAACTGCGTAAAAGTGCGAAAGTCTTCAGCGATGGATTCGTAATAAAACGATTTATTGGCCAAGTTTGAGTTTGCGAACTGCAAACGTCTTGAAAACCAATATTTAATGGCAACACTGATCACTTATTAAGTTTATTTTAGCAACATATTGATGACAATTAATGGATAGTCCGTATGGTGAAGAATTTAAAATACATAGTGTCACTACCCCATTCCACCATGAGGGAGTCATAAGAGCCGGCTAAAGGAAATGGCAAAGCAGAACACTGCATAATGATTTCTTAGGTTTTCGCGATTATTACACATTGAGATTAAACACTTTTTAACGGATTTATCGCGTGTATATTACATTATTTAATTCCCGACGTTTCGAATGCTTTGCAGCAGTCGTGGTCGCGAGAGAGACTAGATCTTTTATTAGATTAGATTAATTGAGATTAAAAAACATCCAAATTTCAATAGAGAGGATGGTTGGCAAGTACCACCTGCCTGGGATCCAGTCATTAAATTGATCAAATCTCAAGCAAAATACTCATCTGCAAGACCTCTGGACACCGTGAGCGATTTCTGAGTGCACAGGGAACGTTATCAATAAAACAAAAATATAGGCGGTAGATTTTAACTGTTTCTTTGTAATTTTGAAGACAACTGTCATCTAGTCTCTCCCGCGACCACGGCTGCTGCAAAGCATTCGAAACGTCGGGGATTAAATAATGTAATATACACGCGATAAATCCGTTAATAAGTGTTTAATTTCAAGAACACTGCATGTTATAGAATAATAGAAACGAGGCCAGCGATTTTTTTTTATTTACGAATTACCTTCCATGTGATTGGAGGAGACACTCCGCAGTGGGTATGGGCTGAGTACTAGTAGTGTTAGTTGATGAAAAGCGATTCAAGGGCCTCAAGTAAATATCCTTAGACATTTCACACAGCGCCATCTCGTCCCAAGCTAAGCAACTTAATGCTTGTGTTATGGTAACGAGATGGATGATAAACTACTAATATTTTTTTTTAAATACATAAATATTATACCCGGAACAAATACTTGTAGGTCGTACAAATATTTCTTCCGTGCGGGAATCGAACCCGCGACATGCTGCGCATCAGTCGATCGCTCAACCACTGCGCCAACCGTGTCGCCAAGTGTTGTCCAACTCTGAATACTTCACAAATGCAGTCTGCAAGAATTTAATTACCTCAGTCTGTAGAATTTGGAATGGACACAAAAATATAACGGCGCAAAAAGAGCAAGTAAAAAATCTGGACGCCGAACACAGCCGGCGCTCATGTTATATGCAAATATGCGTCCAAACCGAGGCAACGAAAGAATAATTCATATTCAGGGACGCCGTCCATTTTCCATGGTTATTATACCTACGAAACCCTCGTGTATTCTGTGCTCGTATAATTAAGAGATTAAACCATCAACGAGTGGGATTCCCGCAGTTTTATTATTTTTAACCCTCACAATAAGAGGGGGGATGTAATCTTCACATGACCGTCTGCGGCATCATAGGGCCTAAAGATGAGAACAACGTTTTTATTTATTTGAAAGATGGATTTCTAGCGATGTTTCTGAAACATATTTTTTCAGAAACGATTAAGTCTTTTTTAGGGTCGTACGCTCTTTTCTAGGTATATAAGGGGTGGTTTAAATATTTTTATTGTGTTTTTTATAGAGTACGTAATGCTGGATCTTAACAACTTTTTAGTCCGTAACAGTCACAATGTTAGACAGACACCCATCAAAGAATCAATCAAGTTTCGTTATTTCCACATCTCTCCGCTTAGCTTCGGTGGAAATAGAATAACGAGACCTGATTGGTTATTCAAAACACATCTCCTCTCGTCTTCTCTCCTCTCTGCTTTGGTGGAAACCGGCCCTAAGAGTTAACTAAAGAAATGCAATATGTAGACCATTTAGCCGCAAGAGAAGGAAAACTTCATACAATCACATTACCAACCCGTCCGGTAAGCCTTACGACTTTCCATAAAATTGATGATGAGATGATGATGATGTAAGCTATAAAAATATATACGGACGGAGTATGTTACACGGGATTCTCTGGCGCGCTCTATTTCTAAAAAAGTTGGGTAGGTAATGAAAAAGGTATGAAAAAATATTTCATCATCATCATCATTTCAGCCAAAAGACGTCCACTGCTGGACATAGGCCTCCACCATATTGAAAATAAATGCAAATAGCATAAAATAATTACCATAATTAACAAATAAAACAAATTGCAAATTGCCTTTGTCCCCTCATTTTAGAACTTGACCATCCAATTTCATGTGAATTTTGAGAACAGTTTCAAGATGCCAATGTAAAAGTTTTTACGTGGTAATTAAAAAAAAACAATATGTTGATTTTCCGAAGTGAACCCCCTATAATGACTGGTCTACTACTGCACTGAGCTTCAGTTATCTCACCCGTAACTCAAAGGATATAATGAAAACTGACTAATATGACGCTTGTTGCTAATCAAAAAGTTTCGCATGAACACATAAAGGAAACAATAATGAACAGATCACAAAGGAAAAGTTGGCAGTCGAGAACAACACTAACTCCACAATGTGAAAGTTAAAAAGTTGGGTTTTGTTCAACACATTTTTGTACCATTAAGGCACTATAACATGCAAAAATCAAAATCAAATCTCATTTAATCAAATTGGCTCACTAGAGCTCTCAAGTCAAACAATAAAATAAAATTTTCCATTTTAAATTGAAAACTCCACTCCAGGGCCACGCGTTTCACTCACCAATGAGAGCACGCTCTCTGACGACGTTTAGTATAGCTCTAATAGGGCCTTGGGGCTCGTCCTCTAATATGCCAGCCTCTGCGTCAACGGTCAGAACCCTTTCAGTGCCGGCGACACACTTCCCAGGTCTCAGCGGGTGGAGGACATCCTGCGTCTATTTGAGCGTATGGCTGCCAACTTTCCTTTCGAACGCCTCTTTATATGACCAACGACCCTCTCAATCCTATTCCATTACCATTTCAGCCCTTAAATGGCCCACGGCTTAGTAGGGCCTAAGTTAATGGAGTAGGTTATACAACAATTGATAGTGAGATAAGTTAAGGTAACACAGTAGTTTACTAACGAGTAACGTTAACTGTTTGTTTCGCATTACAAAGTACCAGCGTAGTTACTCAGCTAGTGCAGAAAAGTAGAATTTCCTTGTGACAAAGAAAAATATGCTCGCATTACTAAGGTAGCAGTTACTTTGTGAGTTCGTACTGCGCTGGAGCTAATTAGTGGCTTTTAATGTATTTTGAAACGTAAATCCACGGTAAATTGGGCTGTATTCCGTAGCAAGAAAGTTTATTTTTGATGTAAAATTATGTATGTTTTGTTCGTCTGTTGCTCAACGAAATATTTTAATCTACAATGCCCTGGTAATGGTGGTTTATCGAATTTCGTACTAAGAGAACTGTTTTAATTAGATTTTTGTTACTTAATCTATCAATAATATCTGCTTAACAGTACTAATATCCATGTTCAAGCCACTCCTGTTAACATCGGAGGTTCTACCCTCGAAGTTGTTGACCATTACATTTACCTGGGACACACTGTCCAGCTAGGTAAGTCCAACTTCGAGAAAGAGGTCAATCGTCGGATCCAACTCGGCTGGGCAGCGTTCGGGAAGCTGCGAAAGATCTTCTCGTCCACAATACCGCAGTGTCTGAAGACAAAAGTCTTTAACCAATGCGTGTTGCCAGTGATGACATATGGAACAGAGACGTGGTCGCTCACTATGGGCTCCATCAGAAGGCTCAAAGTCACCCAAAGGGCAACGGAGAGGGCTATGCTGGGAGTTTCCCTGCGAGATCGAATCAGAAATGAGGAGCTACGCAGGCAAACCAGGGTCACCGACATAGCCCACCGGATTGCCAAACTTAAGTGGCAGTGGGCAGGGCACATAGCTCGCAGGACCGACGCCCGTTGGGGCAAAAAAGTCCTCGAATGGTGACCGCGTTCCGGAAGGCGCAGTGCTGGTAGGCCTCCCACACGGTGGACCGACGACCTGGTTAAGGTCGCCGGAAAGCAGTGGATGCGGGTGGCCCAGGACCGGCCTTTGTGGAGATCCTTGGGGGAGGCCTATGTCCAGCAGTGGACGTCTTTTGGCTGAAATGATGATGATGATGATGAGTACTAACATCTTTTCAACCCCGACGCAAGAGAGGGATTATAAGTTTTACATGTAAGTCTGTGGCGTCACAATTTACGAATGGAAGAACCGTCTTGCCTTCTTTTTTTATGGAAAATTTAATCGATGTTCTATAAGTGAAGAACAATTCAACCGTTTAAATGCTAGTTGTTTTTTATGTTTAATTTATTTCACTGCTGAGAAAATGCTGACAATCTAAAAAATTTCCATATATTGCGGCAATTGTTTACCACTCGTTAATCGCCTCATCCGATAGTATGTGTCTACCCTAATTAATGATTCTTAATCCGAGATCCCATGGAACCGTCACGAACCAATCGAATAAATCTACAAATAAAATTGGAGCGTCCGTTTGTAATATTCTAATAACCGCTTTTTACTTTTTCAAGTTTTTACACGTGGTATACACAGTACATAACCGAAACAAAATTCGTATACAATTTTTGTCTGTCTGTATGATTCGGCTAATCTCATAAGGGGCGGTAAATATCATTAAATATCACAAGTGGGGAGTGGGGGTATAGTAAAATATCACGTTTATTTATTTTTTCGTCAAACGCGTGATTTCTAAACCGAAAAGTGGCGTGTAGTTTGAGTGTAAAGGCCGCTGCATACGTGACGGGTTTTTATACGGACGGGACGGGACGGGAATTATTGCAAACATCGTTTTGATACAAAATGTATATAAAATCGTCGCCGACGATGTTTAGCACGTCCCGTGAGTGCCACGTTCCCGTCCCATCCGTGAAATATGCACTTTCATATACATTTTGTATCAAAACGATGTTTGCAATAATTCCCGTCCCGTCCCGTCCGTATAAAAACCCGTCACGTATGCAGCGGCCTTAAGATTCTTTGTAGGTACTAAAAAATACACGTGATCTATAATGGGGGTCTTAAACTTCACCACGTATCACCAAGGAGGAGTTAGGGGTTACAAAATGTTAAATAAACATCACGTGATTAATGGTCCAGCCCTTTAGGGGCTAAAGGGCTGGACCAATTTTGACGTGACTTTTACTGGCAGATATCGTTTTGGTTTTCGTCGGAAATCCTCCTGGGCGCGTGGAGATAGCACCCGACCTACTATCTGCGTGGATAGAAAATAACAAGTCGGAGGCCTACGAGGTGTTTGTCGATAATGACATGAAGTTCAAATAAACTTAGTTAGGAAGTCAAGACACCGTCACGTCTGAGATCCACTGGGAAAAGTATTTCTGACAAATTTACGATACCGGTTATTAAGTTATCGGTCAAAAATACGAGAGGTGTACCAAAAATTTTCTGGCAATTAGAACACAGAATAAATTTATCTTGAACTAGCTGTTACCCGCAACTTTGTCCGCGTGGTATTATACAAAAAAGTTATTGTTCAGTTCGTTTACCATAACCTTATAATATACCTTATTATATACATTAATAAGGTATACTTATACAAATAAATATACCTTATTAATTTTGTATTTTGAATAATTGGAGAAATTTGTAAAATCTGTACCATGGGCTCCTGAAAAGTGCCTATGTGTCTATGCATACAAAAACAGCGATTTAAAAAGCAACAACAGCGTTTCTTGTCGGCTCTTCTCCGTAGAGCAGCCTTCCGAAACTGTGGTAAATTGTAAATGTAAAATGTATAAAGACGTGTAAAAAAAAGCTCAGACGAGCCATCTTAAATAAATAGATTGTGAGATTTTTGTTGGAAGGTCGAGGGATAGAAGCTTCGCGCAGGTGATTCGGCTCGAGACTGGACAAACAGTGGAGGTTTTAGTGGGTACACCGACCGCAACTCACCTTCTCATCGCGGTCGGGATTCCCACATACCCCAGCCCCGTCCCCTGCCTGGGGACCTATAAAAAGTGTTGGCGACCCATTGCCATAATATTAGAAACTTTTATGTTCATTTATATTTTAAATACATATTAATAATTTGTAATGTACATAAATAAGAAGAAGAATGTAAGTAGTTACGGAAAAGTCCGCGAGGCGCAGTGGCGCTATTCGCGCACGGTTCTGTGCGTACATTAAAATGGCGGCGGTGCAAAATTAAATTCGTTCACGTTCGCATGTATTTTTTAAGTTTTATTATATTTTGGCTTTTAGACAATAAAACGGTGGTGTACAGTTTAGGTGAAGTTTCCTTTAGCGTTCCCGCAGCCCCGAGGTGTTACAAAAGGTTTTATCAACATTATAAAAAAAAAGGGTGCACCCCGGTGTCCTAAATAATCCGACTAGGCCCCAACAGCAACAGCTATCCATAGGGATGTTTAACGTAAAAAGAAGACGTGGAATGAAGTTACCGAACAATTACGTGCTAGACCCTGTACAAGTTAGCTTGATCTTTTTGACAGACGGGCTAGTGAAGGGAAACAGAAAATATCTAGTAGTCATTGATATACAAACTAGTAGTCCAAAAAATAACGTTTTAAAATACTTGTAACTGTGACGAGATGGTGTGGGTGTATTATTAAAGTGAAATAAAAACTTAACATTGAAGGACTGCCTTGTTGGTCTAGGGGTTGGATACGCCGCCTTTGGATCACGGGGTTCGATTCCGGGGCCGGGTCGGGTCTTTGTGTAAAACAGAAGCTCATGGTCTGAGTCTGGGTATCATTTGTGTTCGTAAAAAATTTGCTGGGTTTGCGTTACAAAAAAAAAACAGTGCCACGCGGCTCGGTTTTCCTCCTTGTCGTATCCTTTTGTCGGCTCTTACGATTTCCTCAGGATGGAATGGAGTGATGACACTATAAATTCTAAAAAGCACACAGATTACGATTTATTGGTATACGTATATTTAGTGGGATGTCTATTTTAGTAGTGAACAAACCCTAAGAAATGACAAATAAACTTAGTTACCAGCTCGCGTCTCCCGTCTGGAAGCCGGCGGAGGAGAAAAATCTCGAAAAGCAGTGATTAAGTTAGCGCTCGTCCAGGATGCGTGTAGACAAACTGCACGTCAAAATAACGAGAAGAAGAATAACTTTCTCTCTTCTTTACCGTACACGTACCGTACAAAGGTGGTAAGAACGATACAGGAATCCGTAGACAGCAAAAGCGTGTTCACCCTCGCAGACTAAGACTTGTGGAGATATTCTAGAGGACTAAGATGTGTTCCTCATGTATTGTCTGTAGTCCGTAATTTGACGTATAATGCATCAGTTCACATACTTTCACTAGCGACCTGCTAAATACCTATAGAAATATCTATCTATAAGCATCCTAACGCGTTATTAGTATAAATTTTGAAATGTTCAATTCCTTGGTGCTCGAGTTATCATGCTCACTTTAAGACTCATGGCAGTGGTAGCGTCGTGCGGGGGGTCGTTCTCTTCCCTGCAATATGGTTGAGGAGGGCGATGGCTGCCGCATGCGTCATGCTTGTGAACAGGTGCCGTTGATGGGGGTCGGTTGGCTTGGGCATTAGAAGGTTACTATTGTCAACTAGATCTGGCTGATGTTTGGCCCTTTGCAACTATTGCGCGAGTTTGCTCTCAAAAATCTATCTTAGATCCTGTCTTGTACCCAAATATGGCGATCTAAAAAGAGCAACTACAGAGTTTCTTGCCGGCTCTTCTCTGTAGAGGTGCATTCCGAACCGGTGGTAGATGGTAATTAATTAATTTTAAATGGTAAATTTTAAATTTTATTTTTTTGTTTGACTTGTCAAAAGAGCTCTAATGATACAATTTGATTAAATAAGTTTGATTTTGATATACACACATGCTTTAGTATACCTGCTAGTTGTGAGAAGTATCTGGTAGATAGTTAAGGAAATAATTCTCATTAAAATTTTCTCTGCACCATATCCTGTATGTATCATGTTGCGGCGTTGTAGATGTGTACCGCGATATAACTATTTGTACATGACTGCATAATGCGGAATGAAGAGTTGTTCAATCACTACCAGATCCTCTATCACGGGTTTTATTTCAAGGTATGATCATTATAGCGCATTTGTTTTGATTTTTTTTATAAATACAACCTGTTCTAGGTTTTTGTTTAGTTTTGGTAACTGTATTGTGTTGACGTGATATCAGTAGACTATTAACACATTTGCCGCCAATTTTGCCGTTCTACAACTCTAGTTCACAGTCATATAGTTTTAAGTGTTTTTTTAATTTTGTTGATTTTTTAAAAGGCAAATATATGTAGCTATAGTTTAAAATAGCTGCCACCTAAAGTATGACGCATTAGGCTACTCAGGCTGCTGGAAAATCCACCAATGCATAATACTCGTATATTTGAAATATTTACTCTAGGCTTTTGTATTTACGCGGCCCGGATGGACGTCCCCTGTCGCCAAGTAATGCAATACCCGCCATTTGCCGAAGCTCCGGTTACCACTTCTACAGAGGACTCTCTTCAATAATATAGCTTTGAGGCAATCGTTTAAGTCTGATAGCCTTGCGACAAAATGTTAAATGATTGTACATTGTAGCTCGAAATTTCCAGAAAGCTGGGGAAGGCTGGAAATAGTCGAGAAAAGGAAATGGGAAACTGTGTGCCAACCTGTCTGTGGCCCGGGTATCTGGGTATCGTCCCCTGTCTGACGGAGCCGGTCATGAGACGAACTTCCGGAATTCACTACTACATTAGACATTTTGGAGGCGAACTGGACAAGACTACCGAATTAGCACATTCGGCTACCGCACGGTCTAAACGGAAATAAGAATCTTAAATTTCGGTCCCTCCCCACTGCTAGGACAGCGGGATCAGGACACTCCTGTGTCAGCCTTACAAGGTGAAAGCCCCTCTTTCACCTCGTAAGGCTGACTTGTAAAGCGGCCTGTAAAGCTGCCTTGTAAAGCGTTTTATAAAAACAAATTTCGAGTTCGTGTCAAGCTTTCCATTAGTGGGTCAGCCTAGGAACTTTGTACTCTATCAAACCAAGGGCAAGGCCTCATATCGCGGATCATGCGTTTCCATTGGGGAGAAAACCACATGACCCTGAAGTGGACATCCGAGGATCGCCGACGGTTTAGTACGTGGGGTGCTAATTGCCCCTAAAGGTAGCTAGGACACTGCAATTGGTTTGCACGTTCCACTTGACAATGGCACAATAGCGTACAGTGGTCAAAAGTCATAAACGAAGAAGAAGAAAATCTACATATTATGCTTTTTTTAATACGCTTTTATTCGCTTCAGTAGTAGGTATGTAACGGAATCTTTGAAAATGATTTTGACCCACTTCAAAACGTCGGATAACTCGACTATATTATAAAAAAAAACGTGGGGTGCTTTTCATGATATTATCAAAATCCTTTCTAGTCATATCTAATCATAAAAAATTTAGAACTATTGATACCATGCACCCCACACTTTTTTTACAATAAAATATTTTTTTCTGACACAATTTTTAATTCAAATTTATTAAAACTTATTTTCTATTTTTTAGTTCGATTTTCTATAAAAGAGTTTTTTTTTATTATTATTATTATTTATTTACCAATTACTTAATGCCTTTAACCTAGACTTGCGTGATGGAAATCAACGTCAGGGTCTAAGAAGGCAATTCAAGGAAATGCCCTGTCGGGCCGGTGCCCGACAGGGTATTTCCTTGTGTGAGAGCCGGTGCTCTCACACACACACGACGGAACACAGTAAAAATACTTGGCGCCGGACTAAGATGTGAGCATTCGATCCTACCCCCAAGCGTGCTGGGTTCATGGCGGCAATAATGTGAAACTGCTCCCAAACGGAGTTAAAGGTCAACTTTCATTTCAATCATCATCATTTCAATCATCAATCATCATTTCAACCATCGTCCCAATATCTGCAAACTTCATAGAACATTTCATAAGCCTATGGACTTGAATAAATATTCGTAATGAATTCCTGTATAACGTTCTCTTTCGTACTCCTATACAAACTTGCATAAATATGAAGACCACTGAGCTGAATAAAATGCTACATCTTTTACTTTAATTCAATGAGCTCGCATTAACGGGCATTCAGAGCTAGTGAACTAGGTTCAATGGCAGCCCGGCAAGCACTCCCGGTTATACTCCGGGCTCAGGTGAGATAATTTTGTAATGGCATGAAAAACACTCCAGATCTTTCTAGAAAACATTTTACATATTTCGTCGTGATAATGACAATGTAAATCAAAAGTAACTACAACAGAAAAGGACAGGTATACTACTGCTCGGCTCATACGTGATCCACTGCTGAATCGGGCTTCCTCCAGTGACATGGGAGGTAAATACCTACGGTATCACGCTGGCGCAGAGTTTCGTTTTCTTCTCTTGCGGCTAGGTTACCGGCCCTGTCATTGCCTTTTGTCGGCTCTTACGATACTCTCAGGATAGGATGGGTTGGTGACACTGTGTATTCTAAATCCGTCACAACACGAACTATACTTCAGCCTACTTATTTATTCTCCTTTTGCGTCTCCAACCGTATATTGGACAGATCACAGTAACTTACGAGAACTAACTTTAATAATCGAATTATAGATTCTACAGATAGCACTATCTAAGGGCGTGGTGGGTTCCGAACAGCACATGGCCCCATTAAAACCTCTATGGAGTTACATTAATAACAACACATTCACCCCAACATCAAAAGTGAAAGTCCAAATGGAAAGGGAACTCTTGGGAGCAAACTCCGGCCGCAAAATTAGTGCCACTAAATCGGAGGACAAACTTACACTAAAAGCTAAACTTTCGCGTCACGGATTGTACTCAATTACAAATTCAGTTCCAGCACTGAAACTGTAAGCCGGGATTATAAGCCGAACAGATTTTGAACGAGAATATACATTTTAATGCGGATTTATGACTGACTATTACAATGACTTAGCGATAAACTGCGCATGGTTCTCTTGGTGATATTTAGTCAATTTACTAATCTTTACTAATATTGTGGTGAGGGATTTAAAATACATAGTGTCCATTCCATCCTGAGGGTATCTTAAGAGCCGACAAAAGGAAATGATAAGGCCGAAAACCTAGTCGCAAGAGAAGGAACATTTGAGGGTACAAAACCATCTGGCCAGTGTGGTACCCTTCATATAACTGGAGGAGGTCCGACTCAGTAGTGGGTCATATATGGGCTAAGTAGTAGAATCGTAAGTTATTTAAGTAATCTACGATTGTTTCCATAGATCGATAAAATAACCGAGACAGCAGATGTTAATAATCTCGACTTGAAACGAAAAAAAATAGTTTATCGTTCAACAAGTGAATGTCGAAACTACTTGACAGCATAGTACTTAGATCTGGCAAATTAGCACAACTAAATCCGAGGACGAAGTCGCAAGCCATTACTTGGTGAGAGCGAAACTTTGAGAGCTCAATTAGAAATTCAGTTTAACTTCAATGTAACTGAGTACTTGCTCTATTTTGCGGGATACCTAGTTTCAGCTAAGACCACATTTATACTTAACATACACCAAAATAAATATATTTCATACTAGCAACCCGCCCCGGCTTCGCACGGGTGCAGTGATGAACCTCTAAATTTATCAGTGTTTCTCTACAATATTATGCATGTATTATACATATAAACCTTCCTCTTGAATCACTCTATCTATGAAAAACTGCTTCAAAATCCGTTGCGTAGTTTTAAAGATATAAGCATACATAGGACAGACGACAGCGACTTTGTTTTAAACTATGTAGTGATACTGATATAGGGCGTAACAAAACTTCCACAGCTATAAAGATAGCATCGATAGATAGTGACAACTGATAAAAATACTGATTACAAAAGTGCAGTAAAAAAAAGTAGGTCATCACATACATGCCACACTGGTGAGTCGGGCCTCCTCCAATTACATGGAGAAGGCCCGACTCAGCAGGCTAATTGGCCTACTGTGCTACACTAGCCAGACGGGTTGGCACAGGATTTCGTATTAAGTTTTCCTTACCTTGCGGCTAGGTTATCGACCTTGTCCCGGAAATTAGCCTACAGTGCCACGCCGGCAAGACGGGTTGGCACGGGGTTTGTATCAAGTTTTCCTTCTTGTAGCTAGGTGATCTGCCTCTTGCGTTCGTTTAGTCGCCTCTAACAGCACCCTCAGGATACATGTGCCCTAAATGAAGGCCCTATAAACAGGTCAGTTTATTTTAGCGTGCAGTATGCATTACACTATGACATCATCGCGCTAAATAACATTATTAATTTTAGCACTGTACATCAAGGCTCGTTAGCTCAGCCGGTAAGAGCCCCAGCTAACTCTGTTACAAGCGGTGGTCGGGGGTTCGAATCCCTCACGAGCTGTTCTTTTTATAACTGTAACTAATAATTGTATATCACCACGCGGACACAAACATTTTGCTTATAAAAATATTATTATTATTATTCCAAATACATCGCCTGTCAACGATGTGACAGATTAACCGAAGAAAAAGAATAACATGATGTCACCACCCCATTCCATCCTGCACGTGTCGCAAAAGCTGACTGAAGGAAATGACAAGGCCGATAACCTAGCAGGAAGAGAAGAGAAACTTAATACGAAACCCTGGGCCAAGGTGTCCGCCAGCGTGGCACAGTACAGGCTGATAACCCTCCATGTATATGGAGGAGGCCCGACTAACCAGTGGGTCATTTATGGTCTGGGAAGACTATGTAGAGTTTAGAGATGGGGTTATGGATGGGTTAATAAATTATGTAAATAAAATAGATTCGGCTCTATGGCATACCTATATACGCGTTTGCCTATCACGCACGAACTTTAACAACAACAAAGAATATCTATCTCTATATATAAAAATGAATCTATCTCTATATATAAAAATGAATAGCTGTTCGTTAGTCTCGCTAAAACTCGAAAACGGCTGGAGCGATTTGGCTAATTTTGGTCTTGAAATATTCGTGTGAGTCCAGGGAAGGTTTAAGAGTCTAGAGAAATCATTGATATTGTAAGTAAAATAATAAAAACAACAATTTTATTTTCCCATACAACCTGTCAAACATTTGACGTTCGTCCCGACGGTTCGCTATTTTTGGCATAATTACTTTTTTTATTTTTTTATTACATTAAATAAGGGATTGGCATCGATAAGAAAAGGCGGTATATTAATTTATTATTAATTATTCCAATTCGAATTCAATATTCATAGTTCAGACAGGACAACGTCTGTCGGGTCAGCTAGTGACTAATATATAGGTATGTAAGATAATATATATATAAGTATGATTTATATTAATCGTTTGTATCATTATTGTTGTATCAATTGTAAAGGTGTGTAGATTTTAGAGCAGACAAAGAATCCCCATAGAAAGGGATTAGCAAGGGGAACCAATCACCCATTAGAACGGCTCTGATTAACTCCATTGACGGTAATGGAGGCAGTCGATTCCCCGCGCCCAAAATCATTACGCAATCGTCTGTGATGGGATCATGATTACGTAGTACTTATCTAATGTTGTATTCTAAACACCTTAGTAAATTATCGAGTGATTATTTCAATTTTTTATCTTTAGGTTTCGGATTTTTAGATAGCCGACAAAGTTATCAGACTTTGCCTTGTATATTTTGGAACATTATAACCTAACTTTTCGTTAATTTTACCTTTTCGTATTTAGAAAAAAAAATATCCTTTAAACATATGATGAATGTAAGTTGGCTGCTACGAATAAATAATGTTGGCTGCATATAAATTTTGCTCTTATTGTAAAGGTTTCCAATTAAACATTTCTAGAACAAATAATATCATCCTTGAAAAAGTTAATATTGATTTAGGTAACAAATTAAAAAACCTCTAAAGACTAATCGACCTGAAAACGGCTTATTCCCATACATCCACAACCCATTGTCCTCGAAAAATACCTCCACGACAATTAAAATCTTACTAATATTATAAACGTGAAAGTTTGTAAGTATGGATGGATGGATGGATGGATGGATGTTTGTTACACTTTCACGTAAAAACTACTGAATGGATTTTAATGAAACTTTACAATAATATAGCTTATACATCAGAATAACACATAGGCTACAAGTTATAAAGATATTATGTGAATTACAACAATATAAACAAGTCGAATTCAAAATTTCTAATTGTCAAATTTTCGACCATATTAAACTATAGACAACATAACGTTTCGCTGTCAGTTGCGTTTTGTTAAAGTAGGTTTTATACGGACGGGATAAAAATCTCAGGTATCCTAGGTCCAACTTTCTTTTTGTTTTAAATATATATAATGCGGAACAAAGTTCGCCGGGTCAGCTAGTATAAAATATTATTTTCTTTCCCACGACATCCATGCACAAGTCATGCAATGCTGGTGTTGTGATTTGTAGTGTGTTCTCATAATAAAAAAAAACGACTTCAAATAGACACTAGGACATCGTTTTAAACTTATTTCTTTTTTTTTTCAACGTAAATCTCTCAAGCACTTTTGACTCAATACGGATGTTGAGTACATATCCGTTTTAATTAATATACACTCAATTTATGTTATTACTTCTTAAATCATTTTATAGAATAAATTATCATATTTTTAACGACTGTTTAATGACACTTACCGTAAAAAGTTTTTAGTATCCATTTACGCCCTAATCGTAAATATGCGAAAGTTTAGGGGCGTATCAAAGTGATGGCTCGTAAAAGCCAAGCCCTTGATGCAGTAAGGTTTAACGTAGAATTTACACAGAAACTTATTTGGTGTGGGGAATAATCATACTAGTACTAACTATTCACGCCATAAATGGCCCAGTGCTGAGTTGGGCATCCTTCAATTACATGGAGGGTAATTAGCCTGCTGTGCCACGCTGGCCAGACGGGTTGGCACAGGGACATACGACTAAGTTAAGAAGAAGTTAAGAGAACTTCCGATTATTAAATTCAAAAAGCTTATTAAATTTCACCTTTGTTAGAAAGGCTAATATAGACTGTATTACAGATTATTTAAATGACCCGGTAGCTTGGGATTGAGCTGCTGAGCTCAAATACTATGAATACCTATACGAACAAATGTATCTTCTTTGGATCTGAAACTGCAGTCTTGCTGGAACTGAATTTATCAAGCTTTTATTTTCTATTGCTATATCGGTGCTCACTAAAATACTCTGAGCAGCGGTAGCGACGTGTGACGGATCGGTCCCTTCCCTTGAATATGGATGGCTGTCACATGCGTTATACTTGTGAACAGCTGCTGCTGTTTGGGGTTGGTCGGCTTACTAGACCAAGGAAGTTTTATTTTATTTTATTAAAGTTTATTTTGTATTGTTTTAATATTCACGTTTCAACTGACGCCTTCCAGATCTAATAGAACAGTTAGTTATATGGAATTTGTTGGGTAAATATTATTTCATTATCAAATAGGACCGCAAAGTAATAAAAATATAAAAGAATTACAAGCCCTCTGAGTTTCTTGCCAGTTCTTCTCAGCAGCGGTCGCGGTTCGAACTGGTGGTAAACTATATTATTTTTCTTTGTATAAATGTTATTAAAATGTTGACAATTTGTAAGTGTCCATTCTTCATTCCTGAGGCGGCCCGACCATGAAGACGGAGAAAACTTGGGGGAATAATCTGACTGCTGGAGCTGGTAATTAATTACATTATTAGTGGCTCTCCACCCAGATTCGCTCTTCCCACATCAACCTACTTTCTGACATCTGGGGCGATTAGAACAAACATGAGGAGAGGTCAAATGGAGATGACACATGGGAAGGAAAACTTGATACGAGACCTTGTGCCAACCCGCTTGGCCAGCGTGGCACCTCCATGTGAGTGAAGGAGGCCCGACTCAGCAGTGCGACAGTGGCAACAGAAAATATGATAAAAAGAGTGTCAATGGGGTTTCTTGCCTGTTAGGATCTAAGTTTTGGAACAAGCAACTAGCTTCCTAACTTCACTTTCGACATTTCAAAACACCTGTAAATAGGTTCAATTGAAATAAATGGTTTGAGTTTGGTCATCTCTAACGACACAATTGAAACACTGAACTAAATATAACTAAAATGTCTAAAAGCCCTAAATTAAGGCCCACAAACCGGTCAGATGATTTTTAGCGTAATGGAGTATGCATTACACTATGACATCATCGCGATAAAAAAAACAGAATTAATTTTAGCAATGTTTATCAAGGCTCGTTAGCTCAGCCGGTAAGAGCCCCAAGCCGGTAAGATCCCAACCCGGTAAGAGTTGAAAAAACAAATATTTGTTTAGATGTATAGACGATTGTATGTATAGACATATATTCGAATTGAATTGAATTGCCAAAAATCGAATCTTTATGGAATATGGAAAGACCCTTCCAGGAGTCTCGAACCTCATTTTGAGTTTGTGATTTGTAAATCTGTGACCTGTGAATCACTACATAGTATAAAACAAAGTCGCATTCTTTTGTCCGTCCCTATGTATGCATAAATCTTTAAAACTACGCAACGGATTTTGAAGCGGGTTTTATAATAGATAGAGTGATTCAAGGGGAAGGTTTATATCTATAACCCACCCCCGCTTTGCACGGGCGAAGCCGGGGCATGCCACTAGTTTAAGATAAAAAGGACATACAATTTACTTTAGTTACCTCGGACAAAGAATCAGTATAGTGATTCAAAGGGGAAACGCTGCCAGTATCTTCGGAACCTTGCCTAAAGGGACTCCTTTTGATAATATATATTAGTCCTTTTAAAAAAAATAGTTTTAGGTTCATTGATATTTTTAAGTATTTGTCCATTTGTTATGTTCTAATTAAAGAATAATAACTTTAGTTACTGTTATAAAAAGAACAGCTCGTGAGGGATTTGAACCCCCGACCACCGCTTATAACAATGTTAGCTGGGTGCTCTTACCACTGAGCTAACGAGCCTTGGTATCCTATGACTAAATTAGAACTCTAATACATACCGATGATGTCATGGTTCGCCAGACGCCTTCATAAAACGCATTGCAGTCGTGTGGAGCGTATTTGCTATCGTCTATACAGTAGGACTTTACTAATTTATTTTTGCAGTCCGTGGGGTGACGGACAATATCACCATCCCATTCCATCCTGAGCGTATCGTCAGAGCCAACAAAAGGAAATAACGGCTCCTAACCTTGCCACGATCATGACTGCAGCAAAGCATTCGAAACGTCGGGAAGTAAATAATGTAATATACGCGCGATAAATCCGTTAAAAAGTGTTTAATTGCAAATTATAACTAGTATAACTTTAACTATGGACCCAATAAAACCAGTCAGTACTTTATCGGAATCCTGCTCCATCGACCAATTGCTATAAATGAGCGAGGCTGATTGCGATTCGATGGAATATATAAGGCCACTCTAGATATACGACACGATAATAAAAATATCGTATGTTTTTTTTTCATTATTCTTTTAACACTAGAACAATCCGAATATCAGTCAGTATAAAAATATCCGTCAGTTTGATAGAAACGCAAACAACATCAACATAACAACATCGAAATCTTTACTAAATCTAAATTATATTTAATTTTGTTCATTATCAAAAGAGAGATTTCAAAAGAAGGGTTTTTCTATTTGTAAGAAAAATCATTTCTACGAAACCAATACTATAATTAGAAGACTATCTATAAACCTAGCTACCACTCAGCCGATTGATGACTGATTCCGGCCCCCTCCAGTTTCATGGAAGGCAATTAGCCCACTGTGTCACGCTGGACAGACGGGTTGGCACAAAGTTTCGTATCAAGTTTTCCTTCTCTTGCTGCTAAGCCCTATAATCGTTTCTGACAAATGAGTCTTTAGCTCAGGATATTGGCTGGTCGGATCTTTGGAATTGACGTCTATCCACAGTGAAGCAAAAAGTGATAGTCTACTTGTAACTGTCCGATAACAAAGTAAGTGTATAAAAGTTGATGCCTTCCCACTTTTTGGTTGTTCCATGAAAAACAACCAAAAGAAGTCTAATTAGCTGGTATATGTTTTTTTAAGAAAAACAATTAGGATACCTAATGTAAATTTTTTGAACGTTGTTTAATGTACGACGTCTTGAAAGAGCCGACAAAAGGAAGCGATAAGACCGGTAACTGGTAGAATTATGTACATAATATAGCTGGTAAGTAAATTGTTACTCACACTTTCGTGTTGTGTTTTCGTGTCGTAAATATATATGTCTTGGATCTTTGATTTCCACCAATAAATGATTATTATTATTATTAGCCGCAAGAGAAGGAAAACTTGATACGAAACTTTGTGCCAACCCGACTGTCCAGCTTGGCACAGTAGGCTAATTGCCTTCGATGCCGTCGACTTCGTCGACGTGTCAAAAGCCTTATTAAACTTCAACAACAACTTTAAGAAAGGCTACTACAGTATTACAGATTATTTAAATGACCCGGCTTGGGATTGAGCTGCTGAGCTCAAATACTATGAATACCTTTACGAACAAATGTATCTTCTTTGGATCTGAAACTGCAGTCTTGCTGGAACTGAATTTATCAAGCTTTTATTTTTTATTGCTATATCGGTTCTCACTAAAATACTCTGAGCAGTGGTAGCGACGTGTGACGGATCGGTCACTTCCCTTTAATATGGTTGAGGAAATCGATGGCTGTCACATGCGTTATACTCCTGAACAGGTGCTGCTGTTTAGGGTTGGTCGGCACACTAGACGCAGGAAGTTTTATTTAATTTTATTAAAAATTATTTAGTATTGTTTTAATATTCACGTTTCAGCTGACGCCTTCCAGATCCAATATAACAGTTAGTTATATGGAATTTGTTGGGTAAATATATATTTCATTATCAAATAGGACCGCAAAGTAATAAAAATATAAAAGAATTACAAGCCCTCTGAGTTTCTTGCCAGTTCTTCTCAGCAGCGGTCGCGTTCCGAACTGGTGGTAAACTATATTATTTTTCTTTGTATAAATGTTATTAATATGTTGACAATTTGTAAGTGTCCATTCTTCATTCCTGAGGCGGCCCGACCATGAAGACGTTCTCCGTCTTGGGGGAGTAATCTGGCCGCTGCAGCTGGTAATTAATTACATTATTAGTGGCTCTCCACCCAGATTCGCTCTTCCCACATCAACCTACTTTCTGACATCTGGAGCGATTAGAACAAACATGAGGAGAGGTCGTGTGGGATTTCGAATACATCGTGTCACCACCCCATTCCATCTACAGAGTGTCGTAAGAGCCGACAAAGGGAGATGACACAAGGGAAGGAAAACTTGATACGAGACCTTGTGCCAACCCGCTTGGACAGCGTGGCACCTCCATGTGAGTGAAGGAGGCCCGACAAAGCAGTGCGACAGTGGCAACAGAAAATATGATAAAAAGAGTGTCAATGGGGTTTCTTGCCTGTTAGGATCTACGTTTTGGAACAAGCAACTAGCTTCCTAACTTCACTTTCGACATTTTAAAAACTCCTAAATTGAAGTAAATTATTTGAATTTGAGTTTGGTCATCTATAACGGCTGAGTAGTACTAGTACTAACGAAACACTGAACTAAATATAACTAAAATGTCTAAAGCCCTAAATGAAGGCCCACAAACCGGTCAGTTGATTTTTAGCGTAATGGAGTATGCATTACACTATGACATCATCGCGCTAAAAAACAGAATTAATTTTAGCAATGTTTATCAAGGCTCGTTAGCTCAGCCGGTAAGAGCCCCAGCTAGCATTGTTACAAGCGGAGGTCGGGGGTTCGAATCCCTCACGAGCTGTTCTTTTTATAACAGTAACTAAAGTTATTATTCTTTAATTGGAACATAACAAATGGACAAATGTTTAAAAATATCAATGAACCTAAAACTAAAAAAATACTTAAAAATAAGTACTAAAATATATTATCAAAAGGAGTCCCTATAGGCAAGGTACCGAAGATACTAACAGCGTTCCCCCTTTGAATCGATAAACTGATTCTTTGTCCGAGGTAATTAAAGTCAATTGTATGTCCTTTTTATCATAAACTAGCGGACCTGACAGACTTCGTCCTGTCAAAAAGATAGCGGTAATAAAGTGCGAATTGACTCTTTGACGTTAGGAACAGACCTTTTGCTTAGACAACAGTGAGTGGTTGTAATTTAATATGAACTTTATATAATAGCAATAAAGCTCAAATTGTGTCTACGTTTTAGTTAGAACACGTTAGTATGGGAAAAATAAAAAGGCTGTTTTTAGGGTTTTCCCGGCAATTATTCGTTTTTTTTTTTTCGCCGTAAAAACACAACGAACATTTAAAAAAAAGAATTGGCCAAATTGGTCCCGGCGTTGTTGAGTTATGCGGTTACCAACACATTTTGCGATTCATTTTTATATTATAAGATAGAAGATTCGCAGATCACAGATTTACAAATCTCAAATTCAAAATCGGGCTCGAGACTCCTTCAAGGGTCTTTCCATATTCCTTATAGATTCGACTTTTGGCGATTCACGCACATTCGAATATAATGTATAGTTGTTTTTTCAATATTCACATAATGCATCATTCATTCATTCTAAAAGATATGGGGTAGGTTAGATAGGTATATGTCCCAGTGGAGATACAGTCAGGGCCCACACGGCGCCAAGCGCGGGACGGTACACCCCGG
Source organism: Clostera curtula (assembly GCA_905475355.2). Lineage (NCBI taxonomy): Eukaryota > Metazoa > Arthropoda > Insecta > Lepidoptera > Notodontidae > Clostera > Clostera curtula. The sequence goes on along the minus strand of FR997806.1, from coordinate 12,310,419 downwards.
GGACGTTTAGTGGGTATGACTCCGTCTCCTCACAGAGGCGGAGGGGACTCCCACACACCCCCTGTTGGCCATCCCCAGGCTGGCAGGGATAGTCCATAAAGGATTTTACCACGGGTCAAAAAAAAAAGGTATCTAAAAGACGTCTATAAAAACTACTACTACTGCTGCTCATCCCATATATGACCCACTGCTGAGTCGAGCCTCCTCCAGTTAAATGGAGGGTAATGGCCCTCATGTGCCACGCTGGCCGGATGGGTTGGCACAGGGTATCTAGTTTTCCTTCTCTTACGACAAGGTTATCAACCGCCATTTCTTTTTGTCGGCTCTTACTACACCCTCAGGATGGAATGGGATAAATAAATAAATAATAAATATCCTTGGACATTTCACACAACGCCATCTCGTCCCAAGCTAAGCAACTTAATGCTTGTGTTATGGTAACGAGATGGATGATAAACTACTTATATAATTTTTTTTTTGTAAATACATACATATTATAGATAGAAATGACACCCAGACTCCGAGCCAGTGCCTCTGGTTTAGACAAAGACACTTGCCCGACCCGGGAATCGAACCCGGGACCCGTTGATCCAAAGGCGGCACATCTAACCACTAGACCAACGAGGCAATATTTTAAATCCGTCACCATGCGGACTAGACTATAAGAATAGGGGTGTTTAACGTTTACGAAATAAAGTTTTGAATGGAGTCGTCGTCTTTGAATAAATGGTAACCTTTTAACTTCAATAAAGCTAATATTCACTTTCATCCGTAGATTACTGTCATATTTGCATAGACATCAGTCACGGTGTTTGTTATTGAACTCCTCCGAAATGGCTCAACCGATTTTCGTGAAATTTTGTGTGCATATCGGTTAGGTTAAGTTAGTTGCGAAACATTTTTTTTTTTTTATGAAAGAGAGAGGCAAACGAGCGAGCGGGTCACCTGATGGTAAGTGATCACCGCCGCCCATGGACACCCACAACACCAGAGGGGTTGCAAGTGCGTTGCCGGCCTTTAAGGAAGGAATAGGATCTTTAAGGAAGGAATAGGAAGCCATGGTCTTGGGGGGGGTGGGCCTCCGGCCCTCTCGCTCACCGAACGAAGCGCAGTGGCTAAAAGCAACTACTCAAAAGTCGGTCTTCTGCGAGGGTGTGGTACTTACCCGGTCGAGCCGGCCCATTCATTTTTATTTTTATTTTCTAATTTTTTAATATGCCACATGTTTATGCGTGTTATTGCTTTCACTAATCTGTCAGACTTGCTTGTACCACCATCTTTGTAACCCTTTTATTTAAAAGAGCAACCATGGAGTTTCTTGCCGGCTCTTCTCTGTGGAATGGGATTCCGAACCGGTGGTAAAAACTAAATGATAAATTATTCTTATTTTTTTTTTTATTTTGATTTAGAGTAATGTTTTTTTTGACTATTTGATAGCATTAGTAAGAATTTATTCGAATAAAAAACCTTTTGATTTTGATTTTAATCGGAGAACACCTATTTTTCGTCTCCCTAAATGTTAAGGGGGGTCCACCCCGAATTTATATTTTTTATTTGTAGACGATTTTTTTAGTTTTTAGTAAAATCCTCTACAATCAACTCCTATTTTTAATAGCGATATCTATATGGCAAAAGAACTAGTTTTTCTAAAAAGATCTGATAAGAATATAATGAACGAAAATAAATGTTCAGCTCGTGAGGGATTTGAACCCCCGACCGCCACATATAACAAAGTCAACTGGGTGCTCTTACCACTGAGCTAACGAGCCTTCGTGTCCCCCGACTAAATTAAAATTGTAATACATACCGATGATGTCATGGTTCGCCAGACGCCTTCATAAAACGCATTGCAGTCGTCGGGAGCGTATTTGCTATCGTCTATACAGTAGGATTTTACTAATATACCTTGTAAAGATGTCCTTGCGGTGACGGATTTACAATACATAGTGTCACCGTCCCATTCCATCCTGAGCGTATCGTAAGAGCCAACAAAACGAAATAACGGCTGCTAACCTTGCCCCGACCACGACTGCTGCAAAGCATTCGAAACTTCGGGAATCAAATAATGTAATATACGCGCGATAAATCGGTTAAGTGTTTAATTTCAAAGTATAACTTTAACTATGGACCCAATAAAACCAGTCAGTATTTTATCGGAATCCTGCTCCATCGACCAATTGCGATAAATGAGCGAGGCTGATTGCGATTCGATGGAATATATAAGGCCACTCTAGATATACGACACGATAATAACAATATCGTATGCTTTTTTTTACATTATCCTTTTTAACTCTTTAAATTAGAACAATCCGAATATCAGTCCGTATAAAAATATTCGTCAGTTTGATAGAAACGCTATACAACAACATCGAAATCTTTACTATATCAAAATTATATTGAAACTAGCGACCCACCCGGGCGAAGCCCGGGTGCAATGATTAACATCTAAAATTATGAGCGTTTCTCTACAATATTATGGATGCATTAAACACATAAACCTTCCTCTTGAATCACTCTATCTATTACAAAAAACCGCTTCAAAATCCGTTTCGTAGTTTTAAAGATTTATGCATACATAGGGACGGACAGACGACAGCGACTTTGTTTAATACTATGTAGTGATAGTGATAGTGATGTAGTGATTTGTTCATTATCAAAAGAGAGATTTCAAAAGAAGGTTTTTTCTATTTGTAAGAAACATCATTTCTACGAAACCAATACTATAATTAGAAAACTATACCTAACTACTACTACTCAGCCAATAAATGACTGATTCCGGCCCCCTCCAGTTACATGGAAGGCAATTAGCCTACTGTGCCACGCTGGACAGACGGGTTGGCACAGAGTTTCGTATCAAGTTTTCCTTCTCTTGCGGCTAATAATAATATTCATATATTGGTGGAAAACTAAAGTCAAAGTCAAAGTCAAATCATTTATTTTGCATAGGACACAATGGACACTTACAAATTGTCAACATATTAATAAAATTTATACAAAGCAAAGTAATATAGTCTACCACCAGTTCGGAACGCGACCACTGCTGAGAAGAACTGGCAAGAAACTCAGAGGGCTTGTCATTCTTTTCTTGTTTATTACTTTGCGGTCCTATTTAGAATTTAATTTAAACATATTACCCAACAAATTCCATATACAAACTATTCTATTGGATCTGAAAAGCGTCAACTGAAACGTGAATATTAAAACAATACAACATTATTAAAATAAACTAAAACTTCCTTGGTCTAGTGAGCCGACCAACCCCAAACAGCAGCACCTGTTCACAAGTATAACGCATGTGACAGCCATCGATCTCCTCAACCATATTAAAGGGAAGTAACCGACCCGTCACATGTCGCTACCGCTGCTCAGAGTATTTTAGTGAGCATGACAACTAAGAGATCCAAGAAATAGATATTTACGACACGAAAGTGTTAGTAACAATTTACTTACTATTTTTACGTACTTACTATATTAGTACTTATATTCTACCAGTTACCGGTCTTATCATTTCCTTTTGTCGGCTCTTTCGAGACGTCGTACAATAAACAACGTTTAAAAATATTACATTAGGTATCCTAATTGTTTTTCTTAAAAAAACAACTTCTTGTGTGCCTGTCGCATATACCAGTTAATTAGACTTCTTTTGGTTGTTTTTCAAAAAGTGTGAAGGCATCAACTTTTATACACATACTTTGTTATCGGATAGTTACAAGTAGACTATCACTTTTTGCTTCACTGTGGATAGACGTCAATCCCAAAGATCCGACCAGCCAATATCCTGAGCTAAAGACTCATTTGTCAGGAACGATTATAGGGCCTAGTTATGCCTAATGGATTGTTTTGTGTGCTAACGTCAACGTATATGTATAAAGAAATAACACATTTATTCAGAAAATACATACACAACAGATAAAAGATTTTAATAAATACATATGTAGTGCCAAATATACACATAAAAGTATATTTAGTATTACTACTACTCAGCCGGAAAGCGCAGTGCTGGTAGGCCTCCCACACGGTGCACCTATGACCTGGTTAAGGTCGCTGCAAAATGATGGATGCGGGTGGCGCAGGACCGGCCTCTGTGGATATTCTTGGGGGAGGCCTATGTCCAGCTATGGACGTTTTGCTGAAATTATGATGACTACTCAACCCATAAATGACCAACTTCTGAGTTGGTCCTCCCATTACTTGGAGAGTAATTAACCCATACTACATATTCCATATTCCACAAACTTTAATTATTAATTTTAATTTTAATTTGTTATTGTAAGTCTTTGTTTTATTTTTTATTACTGTATAAATTTATTATTACTCTTAGTTTTAATAGTTTCAATTTATAAACATACCAGTGGCCCGCCCCGGCTTCGCCCGTGCAAAGCGGGGGTGGGTTATACATAAAGACCTTCCCCTTGAATCACTCTATCTATTCAAAAAAACCGCTTCAAAATCCGTTGCGTAGTTTTAAAGATTTATGCATACATAGGGACGGACAGAAGAATGCGACTTTGTTTTATACTATGTAGTGATAGTGATATGTTTAGACTGCCTCGTTGGTCTAGTGGTTAGATGTGCCGCCTTTGGATCAACGGGTCCCGGGTTCGATTCCGGGGTCGGGCAAGTGTCTTTGTCAAAACCAGAGGCACTGGGTCGGAGTCTGGGTGTCATTTCTATCTATAATAAGTTTGTATTTACAAAAACAAAACGTATTTAAGTAGTTTATCATCCATCTCGTTACCATAACACAAGCATTTAGTTGCTTAGCTTGGGACGAGATGGCGTTGTGTGAAATGTCCAAGGATATCTACTTAATATATAAAATTCTCGTGTCACAGTTTTCGTTGCCATACTCCTCCGAAACGGCTTGACCGATTTTGATGAAATTTTGTGAGCATATTGAGTAGGTCTGAGAATAGGACAACATCTTTTTTTCATCTCCCAAAATTTTAAGGGGGGGGGGGGTCCAATACAAAAATAATTGTTTATTTTTTAGAGAAAATTTTTTGCTTTTATTTTTTTAAGATTCGGCATACAAAAATACAAACAACCCTAAATCTTCACCCCTCTACGATCAACCCCTATTTAATTACAACGTTTGCGATAGGAGATGTTGTATAGATAGATTGAGTCATCAAGATATCTCTGGAACCATAAGACCTAGAGGGATGCGCGGGGGTTGCGCGGGGTGGGGTTGCGCGGGGTTGGGTTTGCGCGGGGAAGGGGGTTGCGCGGGGGATGGTTAATTATTTGGCAAAACAACGTTTGCCGGGACAGCTAGTTATTATATGTATTACTATAAGTTTTTCAAATGCAAATGAATGCTGTGTTTCCCTGTAATTGGAAAGGTACTAGTTGTAGTCAATAATTTTAAGTTCATACACACCTGTGTGTGTCCTTGTACACTTTCTGTTGGGAATCCAAATAAATAAATAAATAATAAATAAACCCACTGTGCCATACTGGCCAGAAAGGGTTTCGTTTCAAGTTTTTCAAGTTTCAAGGCGACACCATGTATTCTAACGACACAGACAAATGAAACTTTGCGCGCTCATACACGGGTCAGCAGCAACCGTCGACGCGTCGACGACTGCAGCCGACTGCAGCCGTCGACTGCTGTTGACGGCACTCGCCGGCGCGTCGACCGCTGCAGTTCTCTGTGCCGTTGACAACATGCTGTGCCGTTGACAACACGCTAAGAGAAGACATGTTTATGAATTATTGCGGTATCTATATCCTTTGTTATGTCTAAAGTGTTTCTGTTACACTACTACTACTAGATTCTAGATGCTCATGGTATTAAGTCCGCCTTTGTACACTATAAGTGTATGAAGTACAACTCTACTCAGCCCATACATGACTACTGAGTCGGGCCTCCTCCAATTACATGGAGGGTAATTAGCATTTTCTGTTACACGCTGTAGTTAAATAAATGTCCATTGCCTTTGCTACTATAATCAAGAAACGTGAATATGATTCGCATCAACGTTCCCGCCGATTATTCACATTACCGCTAATAGAATAAATCTCAGAGACTGAAAGCGATTACTTCCATTATCCACATCGATCCTTATCGGGAAATTGGGAACTGATTCGCAGCCTATTCGTAGCACTTCCCTTCCGTTTCCCTCGCTTTGATTTATATTTATTCTGTGAGGGTGAAATAATAAGAAATACGCAGTAGATATGAACAATGCGGGTTTTGCTTGCCATCATCATCACTACCTGTTATAAAACGATTGATGGTCATGATTACGATAATCATGACTATCATTATCACGACCGATGATCGAGTCGATCTCGATCACAGCTACCATCACTACCAACATGCCCATTAACATCATCACGACAATTCGCACCATATTTAAGGGTTCGTCTGGTGGCGGATTTAGAATACATAGCGACATCATCCCATTCCATCCTTAAGGAGTCGTAAGAGCCGACTAAAAGAACGCAAGAGGTAGATAACCCAGCCACAAGAGAAGGAAAACTTGATACGAATCCCTTTTTTGCACTGTGTCATTTATAAGATGAGATGATGATGATTATGGTGATGACAACATAATAAAGTAGACTAACTTCCGCGCAACAAACGTGTTCCGTGCGCATTTATTTCGTTTTTAAATAACTAGCTACCCGCCTCAGCGTCGCCAGGGTGCAATGATGAACCTCTATATTTATCAATGTTTCTCTACACTATTAGGGACCTTCCTATTGAATCACTCTATCTATTAAATAAAACCGCGTATTTTTTAATATTTAAGCATACATAAGGACGGACAGACGACAGCGACTTTGTTTTATACTATGTAGTGATAGTGATGATACTGATAGTGATGTAGTGAAGTGATAGTGAAGTGATAGTGATGTAGTGAAGTGATAGTGATAGTGAAGTTATATCAAGTGATAGTGATTATTATGATTCCTGTAATTTCACTCTCTACATCATGTCGTGATTATTTTATGTGCTTCTGAAATTTATGTACCCTCCTATAAGAACTCTTGAATTCAAACGGCTTCCATTTTTAAAATTTTCAGCCTCCAATCCAATACTACGGTATTGTGGACAAGAAGATCTCTGCAAGTGCCTCTGGTTTACACAAGGCACTTGCTCGACCCCGGAATCCGTGAACCAAAGGCATCCTTCAAAATATTAATATCCGACAAATTTATTCCTTTCCCGTAGGTACTTATAATCTGTCAAAAGCACTAAGTTCTCCAAATCTCTATTTACCAGTTTTAATTAAAATGCCTACCATTTTGGGTGTCAATCTGCAAGCCAACAGAGAATAATGTCGTCGGAAGATGACTCCGGGATTTAATTAATTTCCGGTATCTGGTAGGTAACGTCCCATTCAATTATGAAGTAACTACCCTTGGAAAGAGCGCTCTCGGTTTATTAAATAAATTACGGACGCGATCATTGCGAAGTTCTTCATAATAATTAGTTTTTTTTGTATACTTTACGTGTGATTGTGTAAGTCATTAATAGATTTTTGACGGTGTCGATTGAATAGAGTGTGTCTGTAAATTCCTAAAAAGCAACTATAAGGGCCTCCGCGCATTATGCGGCCAGGCCGCGCGACCAAGTCGCTGCCGGCCAACTAATTCTTCTACGATGTATATATCGTAGAAGAGCGCGATCAAAACTTCAAAACTTGGCCGCGCGGCCAAGTTTTGATCGCGCGGCCAACGAAAAACATCGCGTCACATACGCGGCCTATTGGCCGCCGCGACCAATCCGCGCATTATGGCCGCCTAAATGCGCGGGGGCCCTAAAGTCTAATAATACAAATCATCATCATCCCACATTAGTCCACTGCTGGACATAGGCCTCCCCAAAAGAGCGCCATAGCGCCCTGTCTTCAGCTTGACGCATCCAGCTGCTGGCCGCAACCTTTCGCAGATCGTCGCTCCATCTAGCAGAGGGCCGTCCCACCCACACTACGCTTGCCGATTCGCGGTTTCCACTCAAGAACTCGTCTACCCCAGCGGTTGTCGGTTTTTTACAGATTTGACCAGCCCACTGCCACTTCAGTCTGCTAATTCTCTGAGCTATGTCGGTGACCTTGGTTCTCTGTCGGATAGTCTCGTTACGGACCATAACTTTCAGAGAAACTCCAAGCATAGCAATGCAAATACTCTGTCGTGACCCTTCTTACTAACGTAGCATTTTTTTTCTATTCTTCTGGTCTGACTCAAGAGCTTAGATGATCTTAATGTATTGCCTTTAGTTCCATATTGATTGGAAATATTACGTGCTGCCCATGATGACACACTATGACACACTTTACGTGCTGCACGAGTGGGGACGGATTTTGTCATCACCCCAATCCACCCTGAAGGCAAAAGGAAAGGATAAGGCCGAAAACCACAAAAAACAGAAAGTTCATAGGAAACCCAGTGCCAGCCCTGGCCATTGTGGCACGGTAGGCTAATTACTCACCATTCTGAAGGAAGCCCAACTCAGCAGTTGTTCAACTATGGGCTGAGTTGTAGTAGTGCTAAAAATATAGATAATACTATACAGCAGATGAACTGAATATACTGATAATGAACAGACTGAAATATATAATTGATTTTTGTCAGTCTTACAAAAACACGAGACCGATGACCGATTTGGCATAATTTTTATGTTTATACTACTGCTTCTCACTGTGCGCACATATATGACCCACTGCTCTTAGTCGAGCCTGAGTCTGAGTCTGACAGAGTCCAGCTTCCTCTACCATATACATGGAGGATAATTAGCCTACTGTGCTACGCTGGCCAGAAGGATTGGCACAGGGTTTCTGCTAGTCCCAGGAATATAAAGTGAGAAAACGTAAAGTTAATGATTTTTTCCCGCTTGCTCACTGTTTGTTCTCCGAGTCAGATTTAAAGTACACAATACAATATTGTCTTGTTAACGTTCTAAAAGAAAACATTTCGTACGATCAACCTTTTTCTCCTAATTAATTATGATTCAAATTTGGAATAATAAACATGACGTCCCAAAAATCATAAGCTGACAACTGTCATCGGCTCAAAAAATACAAAATCAGTTTTTTTATTGTTTTGATATAATCCATTATGAGTAACATTATAAAATAAGGTAAATATGTATTTTACATTGTTAAATGCTTGATAACTCGAAATATGTGGAATAAGTTCTGGGCTCAATTGTAGCTAATTATATCCAGTTTAAATCGACAGCTTAGAAGTATTCGGTGACCTCTTTTTTTGGTAAGTCCCGGGATTTCTGTTCTTTTTCCGTTAAAATTGCAACATCACAATAAATGCTTTGCCACGAAATTAACTCAAACGCTTGGTGTGATTGCGTAGTACTGACATCGGGTGGATTACCTACAGTAATAAGCGCCGCAGTATACTTGTAACAAGTCATACCTATATATTAACCGGTCGGGTTTCATCATCGTCATGTCAGCTACAAGAATTTCACTGCTGCACATAGGTCTCCTACAAGGATTTTTACAAAAAGCCGCCCGTATACAGCGGGTTCCGGCCATCTTAACTAGCTGGTCCATCACGTAGGTCTACCAGCGATGGCTTTTTTTACTAGAACATTATCCATATCTGCCTGGGTTCACAACGACATCTTTTCTATTTATTGAGAGGGGGTGTTTAGGTCTACCAGCGATGGCTTTTTTTACTAGAACATTATCCATATCTGCCTGGGTTCACAACGACATCTTTTCTATTTATTGAGAGGGGGTGTTTAATCACGCAGTGAAAACATCACCCTTGTTACATAAATTCAACATAATGTATATTATTGTCTATGGTCTGTGCAGACTTTCACCGTCCTATATAGCATTTAAGATTTCCCAGTCCACAACGACATATTAAAAATCCCCATACACTCATTGATTCCTGCGTAAGTATTAAGTATTTATCGCCAAAATACGGGGTGAGCAAGACAAATAATATCTACTATTCGGCCCATAGATGAGCCACTGCTAAGTGCCTCCCCCTAGTTACATGGAGGGTAATTAGCCTACTGTGGCACACTGGCCACCCTGGCACAGGGTTTCGTTTCCTTCACTTGCAAGTAAGTTTTCGGCCTTTCCATTTCCATCATTGTCACACTGTATTCTAAATTCTTCATTCGTCACCAAGCTATTGATATAGTAAAGGAAAATTAATTTCATACGGTCTAATAAAAAAAAATCTATCAGCCAAATGTTGTTCTTCGCAGCTGCCTGCTATACAGCGGCTGAACGATGATCGAAACTAGCAGCGTGGACAATGAAACGGCTGTTGGACCCCAGTCAAATCTACCGATTCCGGTTAGCCCTCCTTTGCAATGATATAGAAAAACAATTAGAAAACTGTTTTGTGCCTACTTTGTGAGATGATCTAGTTTTAAACGACGATACTAGCGCACAGAAAAGCTCGAATGAGTTTATCTTGCGCTATTCCCATCAATGTAACCAATCTATGTATTTGCTACGAATCACTACATAGTATAAAACAAAGTCGCTGTCGCTGTCCGTCCCTATGTATGCTTAAATCTTTAAAACTACGCAACGGATTTTGAAGCGGTTTTTTTTAATAGGTAAAGTGATTCAAGAGGGAGTTTTTTAAGTATATTACATTTCATCACTAACTACATAGTATAAAACAAAGTCGTATTCTTCTGTCCGTCCCTATGTATGCATAAATCTTTAAAACTACGCAACGGATTTTGAAGCGGTTTTTTTTAATAGATAGAGTGATTCAACGGGAAGGTTTATATGTATAACCCACCCCTGCTCTGCACGGGCGAAGCCGGGGCGGGCCACTAGTACATAATATTGTAGAGAAACACCGATAAATTTAGAGGTTCGTCATTGCACCCGTGCGAAGCCGGGGCGGGTCGCTAGTAAATAAATAAAATATAATAAATAATTGACAAGAATTGAATTTGGGTGTTATAATTACCTGTGAAACTTATAGCCAAACAGCAAACAGGCAACATAAATGCACCCACCCGTACGCCAGACGGTTCGAGACGAACAAAAGTGGTAGGTTTTAGTGCAACCCGGGTGTCAGTGTACGGCATATACCTAGTTCAAAGCAAACAAGTCTGGTAGGTTCTTGGGCACTTGGGTGTGAGTGTATGTCAGATGACTCAAAACAAACAAGTGTGGTATGTTTTAGTGCAACTCGGGTGTGAGTGTACGTGAGATGACTCAAAACAAACAAGTGTGGGTAGGATTTGTACAACTTGGGTGTGAGTGTACGTCGGATGACTCGAGACAAACAAGTGTGCTAGGTTTTAGTGCAATTCGGGTGTGAGTGTACGTCAGGTGACTCAAAACAAACAAGTGTGCTAGGTTTTAGTGCAACTCGGGTGTGAGTGTACGGCAGACGAACAAGAGTGGTTGGTTTTAATGGGTAACTCACAATCTCTTCGCGCCTGTGGACTCCCTCATACCCTAGCTAGACTCTCTAGTCCAGCTGGGGACCTATCCTATTTTAAGTGGGCGGTTTCCCCTACTTAAAAAGGCCCTACAGTCAACCGAGTTGAGCTAATCAATAGGAACAGTAAATTTTTTTTTCAAGTCAGATCTCGACATTTTTTTTTTTTCATTTTGAGTCAGTTGTCGATGTTTTCTAAACCAAATTTTTATCACAAAACATGGTTTTCAATGATAACCAATGCTGTCGTTACATCGCTTTCACAAGGGCTTTATCTTTAGCCTTTCTGTGCCTATTAAGGAACATTAAAAAAAAAGTTGCATAATTGTTACGAAAAAATTGCAGACATCTTCTATGTCAGTAGCACTATCGATCCTTTTGATAATAATGTAGAGTTTTTGTTACGCCATGACATAATATTACAAAAAAAGTCTTTTAGTGAGTACTAGTGGCCCGCCCCGGCTTCGCCCGTGCAAAGCGGGGGTGGGTTATACATATAAACCTTCCTCTTGAATCACTCTATCTATTAAAAAAAACCGTATCAAAATCCGTTGCGTAGTTTTAAAGATTTAAGCATACATAGGGACGGACAGACGACGGCGACTTTGTTTTATACTACCAGGGTGAATCAAAAAGTTCTTAGAAGTGCATATATATGAAACCTTTTTGGATCAAGTTCGATATTCAAATTAAAGAGTGTCTATCACACTATATTTATGCAGACTGTCACTTGTTTTTGTCAGTTCGTTCGCATGTAATAAATTTTTTTGTGCAACGAGTTGCTAAAAAGTCAAAATTATGGATAAAAGTGAGTTACGTGCGGTGATAAAATATCTCAGTTTGAAAAAAATGTCTACGAAGGAAATTTTTTTGGACATTCAGCAGACATTAGGGGGTGATGCTGTACCCTATTCTACGGTTGCGTACTGGGTGGCTGAATTTAAAAGAGGTAGATCAAGCTGTAAAGATGACCCGCGTTCTGGGCGGCCTTCAACCTCCGTTACAGAAGAAAATGTCAAAAAGGTTGAGAATCTGGTTTTGGAAGACAGAAGAATGACTATAAAACATATAGCTGAGATCCTAAAGATATCTTTTGGTAGCGTTCAATCCATTTTAATTGATTCACTGGGGTTCAAAAAAGTGTCTGCAAGATGGGTGCCACGAATGTTAACCGACGAAAACAAAAAGCGACGTTTGGAAATTTCCAAGCGTAATCTCGAAATGTTCCAGCGTGATTCGGATAATTTTTGCCGTCGTCTTGTCACCATGGATGAAACGTGGGTCCACCATTTTGATCCTGAAACTAAAAGACAAAGCATGTCTTGGAAACGACCATCCTCTCCATCCATTAAGAAATTTCGAGTTGCTCCTTCCGCTGGCAAAGTTATGGCCTCTGTGTTCTGGGATAGTGAAGGAATCCTTTTTATTGATTACATGCCAAAAGGCCAGACGATAACTGGACCCTATTATGCAAATTTAATCCCGAAAGTGCGTGAAGCGATTAAAGAAAAACGTCGTGGAAAACTGTCGTTGGGCGTGTTGTTCCTTCAAGATAACGCTCCTGCCCATCGATCGGAAGTTGCGCTCAACGCAATCCGCTGTGCTGGCTTCAATCTCCTTGACCACCCACCATATTCTCCGGACTTAGCCCCAAGTGATTTTCACTTATTTCCAAAATTAAAAGAGGAAATTCGTGGAACAAAATTTCACGATAATGACGCGGTTATAGCTGCCGTAGAGGACTTTTTCGAGAGTCAAGAAAATAATTTTTTTTCACAAGGAATAAGGAAGTTAGAAACGCGTTATTCTAAATGCATTGCATTGGAGGGAGATTATGTAGAAAAATAAAATATTATTATTTAAATCTTTGCATTTTTTAATATTGATTCCAAGAATTTTTTGATTCACCCTCGTATGTAAAGATGTAAAGAAGAAGATGCCAAAATGGGACCTAAGCGTATTTTTGTTTCAGCCCTTATATTACCCACCGCCGAGTCTGTGCCTCCTCCAAATTCATGGAGGGAAATTGCCTACTGTGCCACGCTGCCAAGACCGGTTAGGGTTTGTATCAAGTTTTCCCTGTCTTGCAGTTATGTGATCTACGTCTTGCGTTATGATAACACGATAAGAACCGTAAAAATATCATTCACCGCAATAACTCGTGCGTTCCTTCAGTCGCCTCATACGACACCCTCAGGACGGTATGGGGTGGTGACACTGTAGAATGTTATTAAAAGGGTGAAATATCATTGTGTGCCTCTTGCTTTCCAAGGAGCCGGATAAAGATGACGATGACGTGGCCAAACCAGAGGCAACGTTTCGCTTCACAGTACAAAATATAAGCCACCTTAAAGACCAAGTCTTGTCACCGCCATGCTACGTGCGCTGTCTGCCGTGGAAGATCCTCATCCTGCTCCGACACACTACAACGCCAGAACGGCAGCAGCAGAAAGCTCTAGGTATATTATTGGACTTGTTTGGTAATGGATAAACGATGCTATAGGGTCAGCGCCGACCTGCGGCGGCGAAGACACTAATTCAGTAACAATTTAAATTCAACCTATAGCTATTACCAAACATAAGCTAAGGAAGCACCTACTGAGAGTAGGTTAAATGAAACACCAATGTCCCAGGTGCCAAGGCGCAGGGTAAGACAGACGAAAGAAAAAAAATAAAAATTGAGCAAATAACTACCATTCATTGCTAAAAAGAACACGGACTACAAGTCTGTGGTGTTGTAACAGAATAAATAAAAAATAAAAAAATTCAACCTATAACGCTTCAGAATACAACTGTATTTGGTACAACGAAATACAATGACGGCGAGCGACTTATAGCGCCGCAAGCGTAGGTATTCTAAATACAGGCGTATTCTGTAGCGTTTTAGGTTGAATTTAATTTATTAGGCTGACCCATAGTGCTACTTGCTACTACATCTCTGCGCATAAATTACCCACTACTGAGTCGGGCTCCGCGTGATAACGGATTTAGAATACAGTGTCACCACTCCATTCCATCCTGAGGGTGTCGTAAGCGCCGACAAAAGGTTCAAGTTTTTCTTCTATTGCGGCCTTTTCGGCCTTGTTAATTCCTTTTGTCGGTTCTTACGACACCCTCAGTATTGAACGGGGTGGTGTATTGTATATGTGTTTAAGAGATGGACACGCCAATAACATTAAGTGACTGCAACGAAACTGCTAATGGTGCTACCTCTCCATTGGCAGATAAACAAAACGCGGCAAAAAAATATTAACACTTCTTGTAAGAACTCAGTATTGCTAAAATATACTTTTAATGTTTCAAGGTTCTAAGTTGAAAAGGAGCACGTGTACTTGTTTACCTAATAATTATATTTCAAGATTATCGAGAGATAGCTAGTTAATAAACTTTTAGAACACGTTTCTATTAATAAAAATATTTCAATAATTAAAAAGATTATCGTACAAAAATGATCAAAAATTATGGCAAATCATTAACATTTATATTCATGTTTATTGATGAATACTGAACAATGCTGTAAAATCAAAACTAACAAATAAATTAAAAAATATTATTGGAATATGAAAAGCATGTATTTTTAAATAAATACATGCTTTTCATAATTCAAAATATCAACTTTTTGCAGAAATCCATTATTTTTTGCTAAAAATGCTAAAATCGGTTTTTGACAAATCGATTAATTTAAAATTTTGAATAAAGAAAAATCTAATTTTATTTAATCGATTCTTTTCTTTAATTAATGTCACTTATAGTAGGAAAGGAAGGAACATGATGTGATTGGTTAATTAATTGCCACATTTTACATAAAATATAAATGCATGCCCTTATTTATAAAAGAACTAAAGGACACTCCAAAAACTGTGATTAATAAATATTTAATCGCATTCAATATCACAATCATGTAATTTTTAACTAATATCACATTGCATGTAAATTTTAATACCGAGTTTAATAACGAAACAGTGACATCTAGTTCCACATGAAGTAAACTATTTGACAACTTAGCAAAAACAAAAATGCTTGCTGTGTTGAATACATTCCGGTCAATACTATTTTACAAAAAAAACATGGCCGATCAGGACGCTCAGGTCAGACGAAAAGCAACTCACGGTGTCGTAGTGGGATTGGGCTCCGGGGACTCCTCTGTCCTCACATTTGCCCTGCGAGCCCTAAACCGCTGTGGTGCACCAGCACACCAGTGTCCTCGGGTTGGCGGTCAACCTGGTTAGTCTTTAAGCCGAGGGCTGGCGTGGCTTCCTTCTGCGAGGCCGTTTTGTCGCAGAAGTGGGCGGCGGGGCGGGTCGCAATAGACGGAGCTCCGGCTGACCCGCGCCGCGGACGGCGGCCGGGGGGGAGAGGCACCCGCCACCGATGAAAACCTCAATGTCTCAGGACGTCCCAGTTGCCCGGGTCGCCTTCCAATAGTCGCTGGGGTTTTAGTGGATAGACAACTCGTTTCCGGAGATCCAACACAGGGGGGCGGCGCGATGCATAAAGAATTCCAGCGAAACGAAAAATAACAAAAGGCAATCTGATTTTTAAACTTGATAACAAACTTTACGCCACTTTCCAGGGTGGTACAGTAAGCTAAATTCTGTCCACTAGGTATAATAAAAGACGCCTGCCCCGGCAGATAAGATGATGATGATGATACTTCTTTATTTTGTAGGCGTATTTCTTCAATGTAACGGGAGCTGCGATTCAAGTGGCTGGTCATGCTATGGCCTTGGGGAGCTGAAGTTGCTAAGTCACAACCCGAATGGCCGAAACCTGTGCAGAAAGTTACATCACATGTATCATTGGTAGGTAATTCCATAACTGTTTTGGTTTACTTAGGCTTCGGTACCTATTTTGTTTTTTACGAAATCTCCACTTCACAGCAAGGAAGATGATTGGGGCTTCGCGCACTTTATCTCTTGGGATGAACTGATGGATCCCGACAATGGGTTTGTCAAAGACGACTCTATTACTATAGAGGCTCATGTCGTTGCAGAGGCTCCGCACGGGGTCTCGTGGGATTCTAAGAAACATACTGGATATGTTGGTAAGCAATTCCAGAATGGTGCACAAGTAATTTCTAGAGTAAGCTTCCTAGAGTTTACTTATCTAGACAATGGTTCCAGTTGAGTAAACTTTAGGAAGCGTTAGGCTAATTACATAGTTGATACTCCACGTTAATAATATGAATGGTAAGGTCTAAGGATGTAATCACTACATAGTATAAAACAAAGTCGCTGTCGTTTGTCCGTCCCTATGTATGCTTAAATCTTTAAAACTATGCAACGGATTTTGAAGCGGTTTTTTATAATAGATAGAGTGATTCAAGAATAAGGTTTATATGTATAACACATGTATAATTACACCCGTGCGAAGCCGGGGCGGGTCGCTAGTATAGTATAATCATATTACATGTGCCTCTTCCATATGCTTACATACAAACATGTTTGGCTGGGGTGAAATGAGCTAAAGATTGGCAGCGCGGCGACTGTTATGCCAGATTAAAATCCACACCGCCAGATTTAAAGAAGGATTGTAGATTTTAAATTTAGATAACTGAAGTAAGCCAATTTCATATACAGTAAAATATAAAAATAGAAATGAAAAAAGAAAATTAATATTATTTTTATTTTTCCAATTTCGCGTGGCATAACGCACGCGCGTCGCGGAGGTTATAAGCTCGCAGCCTACACATTCAATAAATGCAAATCATTTATTTTGTTTGGGTCACGATGCACACTTACAAATAGTCAACACATTATTCATAATCACATTAAACAATAAAAAAGATTTACCGTCTACCAGTTCCGAACGCGACCATGTTAAGAAGAGTAGAGTAAAACATACATATGTAATATAGCTGTCATATGACTGAGTGTGTTTCCTAATTCATATAGATGACCATGCTTTAGAACCAGTCAATAAGCTATAATTTATTTCCAGGTCTCAAAAATCAGGGAGCGACTTGTTACATGAATTCCTTACTGCAGACGCTATTCTTTACGAATGTGCTCAGGAAGGCTGTCTACAAAATACCCACTGTTGGCGACGACAGCTCAAGATCAGTCTCCTTTGCACTTCAACGTGTCTTCTACGATCTCCAGTTTGCTGACAAACCCGTGGCCACTAAGAAATTGACCAAGAGCTTTGGTTGGGAGACCTTAGATTCATTTATGCAGCATGATGTCCAGGAATTCTTACGGGTGACAATTCCTCGTATACTTCATTGGTCCATGTAGTTAATTATTGACAAACTTCACAACACACCACCTTAATTCTATCATTCAATTGCTTACGGAGGTACATGGTAAGATGAGTGACCATTATAACATCTGGCTTCCTTCGTGCTTAGCCGAGATTCAAACATTCGGGCTCGGCTGCTTTACAAAACAATAACCCGAATAACTGACAGCTGATCCAACCAAATAATTACTGATACAATGGGATTCAAATTCAAAACTCATTTAATCAAGTTGGCTCATTAGAGCTCTTTTGACAAGTCAAACAACAAAATAATATTTAATTTAAAATTTACCATCTACCATCTACCACCGGTTCGGAATGCAGTTCTACAGAGAAGAGCCGGCAAGAAACTCTGTAATTGCTCTTTTTAGATCGCCATTTTTAGGTACAAGGCCGTGATAAGACAGTTTGTGAGAGCAAACGCGCGCAATCGTCGCAAAGGGCCAAACATCAGCCAGATCTAATCAACAATACTAACCTTCTAACGCCCGAGCCAACCGACCCCCAGCAACGGCACCTGTTCACAAGCATGACGCATGCGGCAGCCATCGCCCTCCTCAACCATATTGCAGGGAAAAGAACGACCCGTCGCACGACGCCACCACTGCCATGAGTCTTAAAGTGAGCATGATAACTCGAGCACCAGAAAACTCAATATTTAAAAAGTTATAATAATAAGGCGTTAGTATGCTCTCACATACTGTGTTGACTGACTGACTACATTACTGTGTTTGCGTGTGTGTCATCATGAGTTTTATCACCCAGACGGAAATTATTAAGTATAAATGAAAGATGCTGGTAGCCCAATGAAATTGGAAAACAGTATTGACTGCCTCGTTGGTCTAGTGGTTAAATGTACCGCCTTTGGATCGACGGGTCCCGGTTTCGATTCCGGGGTGGGCAAGTTTCTTTGTGTAAACCAGTGGCACTTGCTCTGAGTCTGGTGTCATTTGTATTCGTGAATTACATGTTTGTAAACTGCCTCTAGGATACAGGTCGTTCGATACGTTTAAAAAAGAAGTATTATTATACACCGCCGTTGAGGCTGAATATTCTTCACGAGCTCGTACCGGAAAGCGTAGTGCTCTTAAGCCTCCCACACGTTGAACCGATCACCAGGTTTCCAGAATCTGATGGATGCGGCAGACTCGAAACTGATCTTTGCGGAATTCTTGCTCCCCCAACGCCTATCTCGTGCAGTAAACTTCTTATATTTGAAATGATGGTGACGACACACCCTCATGTTGTAATGACATTTAACGCAGTTCAATATTATCATATCGAGTTTATTCAGACATGTGTAAATCGCAAAATCCATTATGTTCTGTAATATTGATTTTCTTATGTTCGTGTCAGCCTCCACTTCACTAAAGGTGCCTTTGTTTGTTTATAGGTACTCTTAGATAAGTTAGAAAGTAAAATGAAAGGAACTATTGTAGAGGGCACGGTTCCGAAATTGTTTGAAGGCAAGATGACGTCGTTCATCAAATGCAAAAACGTGAACTGCACTAGTACTCGGATTGAAACCTTTTACGATATCCAGCTTAGCGTTAAAGGAAAGAATGACAGTAAGTTATTAACCATTTTAAATACTTGCTACCTAGTAATATACTACCAATTCTGTGGTATTCGTAATAACTAAATTACATAAAAAAAAAATGGGTGATGTCTTAGTTTTTTGCGTTTATTGCACATTGAAATTTAACAATTTTTAATTCCCAACGTTTCGAAGGTTTTGCAGCAGTCGTTGTCACGGGAAGAATTATAATATACACGCAATAAATTCGTCGCAATAAATTAGCATGAATAACCGTTTCTGTAAATAAAATTCAAAACTTTAAATTCCTAACCATACCACGTTACATTTTTTAAAAGGGCCGTTCTGCTAAACACGTACCTCCAAATTCATAGATTACTAGCACACCCAGCGAACTTCACGTCAACTGATTATAACGATCACAAAAAATAAAGTTTCATCCAATTTGGTGATATCGTTCGGAATCGGTTTCTTTTTATACTCGTATATTTTTATTGTCATTTTGGGGCAGTCATCCCATTCTGCCATGAAAAACTTACAGATATAGAAATACTTAATATGCAGGAGCTTTATTATCCTTTCAAGAAGGTGAACTCTTCTACTTTTCCACTAACTACGCTTTTTAAACTATAACAATTTGCTCTTAGATGTGTCATTCGCGTTGTGGCTTGAGTATAACATTCCAGTTAGAGAATGTGTCGCTCTAATTGGAAATTTCAACGTTCAAAGCCGTCTACATGATCAGTATAGTCTACACATAATTTACCTAAATCTAGTAGGCTACGTATTTTTAAGGACTGAACCTGTGGGTAGATTTATTACTTCTGCAGCAGTGTTCTTAGCCTACTGTGCCACGCTGGCCAGACACAGGGTATCGTTGCGGCCCCTGGACAGTGCTGCTGCCTTGCCGTGGTGAGGGGGCTTGTATGCCTTGATGAGCCGTTGGGGCCATACCGCCTCGGGGTCACCACGGACTCACGGGGAGACGCCAGACGAAGAGCAGCACACCATGTCGTAGCGGGTTGGGGCTCCAGGGACTCGTCTCTTCTGTACTCAGAGCTGCCCTTCCGGAGTCCCACATAACCGCCGACACCACCCTGCGGCGTTATGCGTAAAGCATTTCTCCAGAGCAAACAAAAATAGCGTATCGTTGCGCCTAGTAGGCTAATTACCCTCCATGTAATTATTGGAGGCCCGACCCAGCAGTGGGTCATGTATGGGCTGAGAAATAGTAGTGGTATGTATTTCTCGCCAAACAACATTTATTGAACTCTCCGCAGTTGAATGAAAAAAGATTCCCAAACTTGTGGTGGTGATGACAATCCTCTTTATTGGTAGTTTCCTTTCAGCAATTAAAATAGTAACCTGAATCTCATGGAATTCAGATCTCACCTCTCCTTTCTTTGACCACAAATACTTTTAGTGAATTGTACCGTCCAAGCGATTATATAACATCATCTCCTATCCTATTTCCTCTCCCTCCAGTTTACGAATCCTTCAAAGACTATATAAGCGTGGAACTACTAGACGGTGAGAACAAATATGACGCTGGCGAACATGGTCTGCAAGAGGCTGAAAAGGGTCTAAGGTTTGATTCCTTCCCACCTGTTCTACATCTACATCTAATGAGGTTCCAGTACGACCCACAGAGTGACGCCTCTGTCAAGTTTAATGACAGGTAATGTATCCGTGAGGTGACGCATTTAGACCATATTATAAATATCCTTGGACATTTCACACAACGCCATCTCGTCCCAAGTTATGCAACCTAATGCTTGTGTTATGGTAACGAGATGGATGATATACTACTTATTATACATTTTTTTATAGATAGAAAACACCCAGACCCGGAACAAATACTCGTAGGTCGTACAAATATTTCTTCCGTGCGGGGAATCGAACCCGCGACATGCTGCGCAGCAGTCGATCGCACAACCACTGCGCCAACCGCAATATTATAATGTCACCATTCCATTCCGAGGGTGTCGCGAGAGTCGACTGAGGAATATGACAAGGCTGATAACCTCGCTGCAAGAGAAGGAAAACTTGAAACGAAACCCTGTGCCAACTTGGCCGGTGCGTGGCTCTATAGGCTACTTTCCCTCCAGTAATTGGAGGAGGCCTGACAATTGACCACCCCCAAGAATCTGCCCTAGGCTATAGACAACAGACCGAGAAGCATCCATCACTATCCAATAGACTGATAGTGGCAGGCGGACTCGGCCACTAAGTCTATTCAGCATGGGTGAAGGTGCAAGGAAGCAATCTCGTGTGTCTAAGCAACTTTTTTTTTTTTTTTTTTTTTGCCCGGCGTAAAATCCTTTATGGACTATCCCTGCCAGCCTGGAGATGGCCAACAGGGGGTGTGTGGGAGTCCCCCCCGCCTCTGTCAGGAGACGGAGTCATACCCACTAAACGTCCCCGGGGTGTACCGTCCCGCGTTTGCTGCCCCGTGGGCCCTGACTGTATCTCCACGGGATGTGTCTAAGCTACCTGGTGATAATTAAGAAAAAGTTATAATGGCGATGATCTACAGCTCCTATCATACCAGTTGTGGCGTCGTTACTCTTGCACAGGAACGCATTATCTCCCCAGGATACCATTTTGGCTGCAGTGACTGCGATACCTCTTAGGCGCAAAGGGATGATCATCCAGCCAGACGAGGTTATATGCCTGGCAAGGAGCCGCGGCGCCTATCACCCAATAAATGTCGGGGATTTGTTTACCGTGCGAATTGCTCTATAAACTTCGCTATCGCGGTGTAGGACTTTTTGGTAATTCTCGCATTTGTAGGTGATATTTCTTGCAAGAGTCGTGCGAGGATTCAAAGCCTCTGGTTACAGCAATGTGGTAAGGCAGTACTCTAACTATAGTTCCCACGGCGCAGCACCTAAAACCCTGAGAAAGAACACCCCGGAGATGTTTAGTGGGTATGCCTCCACTCTGGAGGAGAGTCCCACACTCCCCCGTCGGCAATCCTCAGGCTGACGGGAAGTCCATAAAGGATTTTACTCCGGGCAACAAAAAAAAAGGTTTTTTTTTATGTTGATTGTTCAGATTTTTTGGGTAAATTGTGTAAAGTATGTAGCATGCTGGTTGCTACACCTGTGTAAGGTGGAGGCCCTTCCTCAGTCAGGCTTTTGTGAGCGGGTGAACAGCTGCTATGTTCTAAAAACCAGCTGTAAAATGTTCCAGGTTCGAATTTTACGAAGAAATTAACTTAGATCCTTATCTGCAAGAGAACCCTATAACACCAGCGCATTACGTACTCCACGCCGTGCTCGTGCATTCGGGCGACAATCATGGGGGCCACTACGTCGTATTTATCAACCCTAAAGGAGATGGGAAGGTTCGCTCTGCTTATTATCATTTTTCGCAAGAGAATGATTACTGAAATGTATCCCTACTGCTGTTTTCTTTTTTTGGTTTCCCTGGGGAATAACCCACCC
Organism: Clostera curtula; assembly: GCA_905475355.2. NCBI lineage: Eukaryota > Metazoa > Arthropoda > Insecta > Lepidoptera > Notodontidae > Clostera > Clostera curtula. The sequence goes on along the minus strand of FR997806.1, from coordinate 12,287,793 downwards.
CAAAGTTAATATTTAATTTATTTATTAGCGACCCGCCCCGGCTTCGCATGCGTGCAATGATGAACCTCTACAATATTATGGATGTATTATACATAAAAACCGTCCTCTTGAATCACTCATATCTGCTAAAAAAAACACTTCATAATCCGTTGCGTAGTTTGAAAGATTTAAGCATACATAGGGACATAGGGACGGACAGACGACAGCGACTTTGTTCTATAATATGTAGTGAAGTGATGTAGTGATGGTGAAATTATGTAGTGATAGTGATTTATTAAACTTCTTTGCACAAAAGTATAGGCATACAGGCAAAAAACACAGACAATGTGCAATTAGGCGCGTTATCGCTAAAGCGATTTCTTCCAGGCAACCTAAAAATACATAATATACATATTATAGTATGCAATGATACCAGAAAAAATACTATTAATTTACTATTTTACAGTAATCTATATATTCATTATTTATATATTCATATACACAAATATATGATTTAGGTAGCAATAGTGTTGATGGGACTCCGTAAAACTCATCGTCTACCAAATAAAACCCCACACGTCGCGTTCGGAATGCCACAGGTTCGCGAGAAGGCATTTAACTGTGACGCTGGCTTGTCCGCTACGCAGGAAAGCCTGTTTCGGAGGACGCCCTCAGTAAATGAGGCTCACGTTAGTGGCCTCGTTGACTGAGGACCTCACCGTCGCCTCCTCCGCCTTGGCCTCCGTCTGCGGCGCGGGTCAGCCAGCGCAGCCTCCTCTTGCACTTGGGAGTCCGGGTCTTGCATTGGCCGAGATGATGAAGAAGCACCTACGATGCGAATTTGTTCTTTAGTAATGAGTCTCTTTGTACAGTGGTGCAAGTTCGATGATGACGTAGTCTCCCGGTGTACCAAGCAAGAGGCCATCGAGTACAACTATGGAGGGAAAGAGGATGCCCCTTATTTAGCTAGGAGGGCCACCAGCGCGTATATGCTCATTTATATACAGTAAGTGTCTGTCTGTAAAATAACTACTACTAACTGTACCGTAAATAGGTATATAGGTATACCGACTTCAAAACTTTGTTGGTGTAGGGGTTGGTGTAGGGATTGGTGTAGGAGGCGGCACGCCTTGGAATCAGGGGGCCAGTTCGATTCCCGGGTCTGGGCAAGTTTCTTTGTCTAAACCAGAGGCACTTGCTCAGAGTCAGGGTGTCATTTGAGTTCGTGATTTTTATTTTTAGTCAGCTCTTACGGCGCCCTCAGGATGGAATGGGGTAGTGACACTATGAATTCCAAATCTGTCACCACTCGGACACCGACTTTTTTTTACCCCCAAAACAGAGGAATATTTTCACTTGTCTGGCATTCTAAGTCCATGTGACGTGATGAACCGCTTTTAATATACATATTTATGTAGTTGTTTGGAATGGTGTGAGTACTGAAACGGTGTGATGGGCTTACCACTGAGGATTTAGTGGGTAACCGTTGCGTAGGCGTTGCGTGCCCTAGAGTCCCTTGAAATGCTCGGAGGAACCCAGGAGTGAACTTTTTTGGTCGACAATGGATGGCGGTATCTATTCCCATTTCTGCCTTTATTATATCACTAATCAAATTAAATTCAAATCCAAAAGAACTTTATTAATGTAGTGTGTTTTATCACAAAAAAACTACCATCATCATCTTTTGACCCTTGTCCCACGCTAGGTGGTCTCCATACACTCTTAACTACATTCATGTCTTTCGTAAGCATTTTCTCATTGACACAATCCATCCACCTCTTAACCCACAACAGACTATCGTCGAGGTCATGCTTTAAATTTGTTGCCAGGACATCACAACTGCATTACGTTCTACAAGACGTCACAGAAACCGACATACCAACGGACCTCTGCGAGCGCATCAGCGAGGAAATGCGAAACGAGATGGTAAGATGTAAATATCAACCATTAAACGCTCGTTTTTATTTTTGTTTTTTTTTCCTTTATGCAATTCAATGTTGCCCATTTCAGGCGGCCGAAAAGTAAGATGCAGGAAAGTTAAGTCCGACTCGTCAGTTAGCTCAGCAAAATATTATGCGAAGATTTTCGGCGCATTAAAACAATTCTTCACTTTACAGGCCATTGCCGGGTCTAAATATAAAGGAAGATAGAAACAAACATGACAAAAGGAAATTGATACTCTATTTTTTTTTCTACAACCCAAATTGTTATAGTTTTAAAAATTTGTCAGGTAGGTATTTAAGCTTTATATGAATGGATATATATTCTTTGTGATTATTTTATTGTTATTATTTATGTGATGTTGCTAATAAAATTTGTTGCGATCTTCAATTTTTTGTTGTCTCGGGTGATGGAGTATTGTGATCTGTCTTTGGGTTTTCTCATTCTGTTTATTTTAGTTGATTAATTACGTAAGTAGTTATTGAGTGCAAAGTTTAATGATGGCTGAATATTTCTCAGCCGTTCTGTTTTGTAGAGAAAAGGCCGTAGCATACTATATTTTTATTGCATCCCATAAATTAAGGACTTACTTTTTGCCTTTGCGCAAAGGCAATCGCATTGTTTCATACAGTGCTGTCTGCTAACCTTTAACTTCTTAACTCATGACTAATCGATTTAAACTTTTTTAATAGAACCTTTTTAACAAAACACACTTGTCATTGGCAAAAACTCGGTATAACAATGGAAGCCAAAACCTAAATGAAGAAAATGAATATTGCACACATAACTCCGAGTGAGTCTGGTGACCAAACTTTTAAGAAAACACAAAACAAAACAAACTTTTATAACAATCCTATCGTTGTGGCTTAGAGCCATAATAAGTATACGCGGATTTTCCCAGGTCTACGCCAGCGTGAATATCGAACCCGTGCTAATCTAGAATTTCTTCTTACTCCATTTCTTAGGTAGACTTTTACATTCCTGTTCTATTATTATCCTTCCAGTTTCATAACCACGGCCTAAATTGGGTAGTTAAATCAGTTCCAGAGCTTCCATTCATATCTGTGCCCAACTTCATCAAAATAGTTTTAGCGGTTCTTACGTAAAAGCCTTTTTTTTAGATCAGAACTCCTACCTGTGTCGTGGGAGAGTTTACAAATATTCTAATTTTTATCAATGTCGGGCTCGAGGATCCATTCATGCACACTTGAAAAAATTCATCCTGTATGATAGTACATATTTACAAGTTTTTATCTGTATTACGAACGCGGTTCGTAAAATTGCATAGTACAATGACCAGCACAACGAATAGTTTAAAAAAATGCTTTGTCCCATATAGAGGCAGTAAATCTGTCGCGACGCGCTATAAATTAGCTCCAGCAACTGACTGCATTGTTGTTCGCGAAAATTTGTTTCGGGAATTTCCTAGTATGTGCAAGAATGCACAAACATCAAAATACTGGTGAACACGTAAATAATTGATTGGAAACCGGACTATTTTTTATCGACTTCAAAAAAGGATTTTTTATTATCTCTTCAAATGTATTTTGTTGTGCAATTTTTTATTTCATTCAGTTTGGGTCCATAGAAAGTTCAGTAATCAGTTCAGTAGTTTGCTATTTAAGTTGAAGTAAGTGAACAAAACATTTGAGGGCAAGCAAGTGGTCAGCAAAGGGTATTTTTTTTTAGGTTTACTTGTAAACCTTGTAGTATTTTAACAAACTAGATACTTCAAGATCTAGTATATAAATATTTTTTCGCGCGGTTATACTTATATGTCGATAACAGCGATATAATAACCGCGCGAAAAATAAAAAACATATATGTATATGCGTATAGATAACAATCATTTGCAGTCTTCAAATGGTTATTTATTGGTTATATTTCACACTCTGTGTATGTTCTTATAGCTGGGCTCAAACTAGTGTTGCGGTTTATGCTCTAACTTTAGAACCTTAATCGACACTAAATAATTATGATTTAATTAAAGAGAGATTTAGCTTTTTTTTTCTATCATAAAAGCTCTGGAATAAACTTCTACCAATTTCAATTTGGTTGGGTAAGTATCTACTTCACAAAAAGATTAAACATTTCGTACTTTTTATAGTTTCTAGATTCATTTCGTAGCCGGCAGGAAACAACGGTGGCGGACGCTGTGTCTGCGCTAATTAATCCGGAGACTGCCTGCGTATTAATTAACCGACTTCGTTTTACTGTGATGGCCAAGATTACAAGGAGGGGGATGGCGGGAGTAGTTAGGCAGATGTATTGTTTGTTATGACGAGTTCTGTATTACATTTTCAGGGTACGACAAGTTTGCTTTAAGTTGGGTATCGGTTTAAGGCACTTATTTGTACGGATTCAGAGATGGCACCAAAGTACAACGTATTTTAAAGAACTCTACAAATTGGACATTTATATTACCTTACTAGCTGACCCGGCAAACATCGTACCGCCTCAGAATCAATAAATGAAAAACCTGAATGATAATTCCAGATGTTTCAACAAAAAAATAAATACATATTACTCACATATTTTCTCACATTTTAAACCTTCCCTGGACTTCCACGAATAGTTCAAGACCAAATCGGTGCAGCCGTTCTCCAGTTTTAGCGAGACTAACGAACAGCAATTCATTTTTATTTTTAAACTTAGCTAGATGGATTTTTAAACTGTCAGTCAATTATAGATAGTTTAGACTTGTGCGTAAAGTACGTAGCATTATGTTGGCCAAAAGGTATTTATTGTACCCGTATTATGTGAGAACAATTACTATACAAAGACTTGAACACGAACACCTACAAAAAAAGTAGGTACCTACCTAGTAATACTACACTATGTTCGGAATTTGAAAACAAACGTCGCAATTTTATCTCTTACCAACGCTTTCTTTTCCAATCAACTATAAGCGTCCGAGAAAAACGCTCTATTCATTTACTGCTTGGAATAAAACGAAGATAAATCACATAGTTAATAGGTACATAATTAGGGAACTGCCCGCTTCAGTGGATTTAAACCTTTAAGGTAAATAAAATTGTATAATTAATTCTCAACATTCTGTGAATTTATATGGGCAGATGCATGGGGTCTCTCTTTTTTGACAGATAAAAAGAAAATTTCAACTAAAGACAATGAAATAGGTCCCTACATAATGTACGCTAAACAAAAATATGTTTGTACATATCGTAATTTGTGTGTCTCGTGAATCAAGACTGCATAAACTAATACGAACCCATAATTTTATCCTGTGGATATCGCAAAACGTGGAATCGATTAGACAGAAAAACAGGCTGCATAAAGTGCGTGTAAAAAGGCAGGGTGGTAATTCAGGATACCTATAAAACTTTGAGAAAGCTAGTCAAGTCGCTGATTGCGAGGAAGCAATCGTCCAGGGCCATCCGTCAGGGCTTAATCAAACATCTCCAAGGACTAATGTCGCCGTCAGAAACAATTACGCTGAGTGGGAGATTCCCAGACGCCTCCCAACGTCGCCGCCATTATCGTCATCCCTGATTCCCGGGGCACGGTGCGCGAGAAAAAATGAAGTAGTCCATTCATTCAATGTAAATGGAAAGTAAAGACAGCGTAATTTATTACTGCTCAGATGAATGATGAGACAGTGTTAGGTTAGAATTACGATTGTTGCAACTCCGAGTTTCATACTTGATTCAGTCTTCTTATTTTACCTAATTGATAGCCATGGTTGGTAGCTATTTTTTTTATATTTTTTTTTTTTTTTTATATCCTTGGACATTTCACACAACGCCATCTCGTCCCAAGTTAAGCAACTTAATGCTTGTGTTATGGTAACGAGATGGATGATAAACTACTTATATACATTTTTTTTTTTGTAAATACATACATATTATAGATAGAAATGACACCCAGACTCCGAGCCAGTGCCTCTGGTTTAGACAAAGACACTGGCCCGACCCCGGAATCGAACCCGGGACCCGTTGATCCAAAGGCGGCACATCTGACCACTAGACCAACGAGGCAGTCGAATTTTTGAAAGTTAGTATAATTAAAATTCTTTACGCGACACTGGTAGAAATTGCCAAAAACAACGGTAGAATACCATATAACGAATCTATTTTAATAAAAATCAATGCCACTTTTCGTTGTAATTTTACTCGAGAACGGCTAAACCGATTTGAATGATTTTATTTGTATGCGTTTCGGTGGCACCGAGGATGGTTTAGATTCACAAATCAGCTCGACAGATGGCGCTGCAGTCGGTAAACAAATATCATGCAGGACAACGTCTGCCCGGTCAGCTAGTAGGTATACTAAGGGTAGTAATAATAATTAGACGTCGTCATTTTTAAACAATACAACGCTTGTATTTTTTTCTGAGACTCGACTCTTTTAAAACGGTGTTAATGAATACCAATACATAGTTACTAACGGAAAGTATCCTAATAGTCCGGGGTCCCCCGTACATTGATTTCACTTGATTACTATCAAGCTAATTTTTCGTGAGTAGCTTCATTTTCATGAGACGCCCAACATTTTCTTGTCGACAACTCTTGATTGTGGTAGCTAACAGAGGTAGCAAGGGTGAAATATGTTGATTTTATGATTCAAAAAAATTTATTACTAACCGGGTGCTTTTTGGTATATCTGATGATAATTATCTAAATTATTCGAAAATGTATTTGTCCTACAAAATGTATGGTTTGATCAAAGAGTCCTCCACCTCCAATATGTATCGATAACGAGGTCATCAAAAATGATTACTAACCAGCTGGTTTTTTTTTATTTACTTAATAAATATGTATATTATTTAACCGTCATATTGTCCTACAAGTTGCGTGGTACGTTATCCCGGTCCTACACTCAAAAGTTGTTCTACAGATCATAGAAAAAAAATTATTACTATCAAGCTGAATCTTTGTGAATAGCTTTGTTTTGATGAGACGCCCAACATTTTCTTGTCGACATCTCTTGATTGTGGTAGCTAAAAGAGGTAGCAAAGGTTAAATATGTCGATTTAATGATTCTAAAAAAAATATTACTAACCGGGTGATTTTTGGTATATGTGATGAGAATTATCTAAATTATTCGAAAATGTATTTGTCCTACAAAATGTATGGTTTGATCAAAGAGTCCTCCACTTCCAATATGTATCGATAACGAGGTCATCAAAAATTATTACTAACCAGCTGGTTTTTTTTTATTTATTTAGTAAATATTTATATTATTTAACCGTCATATTGTTCTACAAGTTGCGTGGTACGTTATCCCGGTCCTACACTCAGAAATTGGCAATACCACAAGACCCATTTTGTCATCACTAACTGTAGGACACCAATTTTACATGATAGGTTAGTATTCTCTGCCCAAATGATACAATGTCCTACAAAAAAACAGGTAGGTATGTATCATGAGTCCGACAGAAATTGTCATTTTTCGTTTTCCTACTTATAACTTATAATACAGTGAAAAAATCTTTTTTATTAACTTAAATAACTTTTTTTTTACTAAAGTAAGTAGTACAAAAAAATAATTATTTACTTAAAAAAATGTATATTCATCAGATTCATCTGATAAATTTTCAGTATCATCACTATCATTTTCATCTATTTCATTTTCCTCGTCTTCTGACTCTGTAATAACGTAAAAAATTAAGTATTTTTAACATAAAATGAATCCACTTCGTTTTATAGTGTGCGAAACTTTTTATATAGTACATATACGGATCCCGCTATACAACGACCACCGATATGTTTAATGGATGAAAATTATTTTATTAGAAATTTAGGACTTTTTCAGGCAATCCATTTTTTTAAATTATTTTATCGTACTAAATTTCTAATAAAATAATTTACATCCATTAAACATAACGGTGAATGTCGTTGTATAGCGGAATCCGTATAATGTACTATATAAAAAGTTTTGCACACTATAAAACGAAGTGGATTCATTTTATGTTAAATAATACTTAATTTTTTACGTCATTACAGAGACAGAAGACGAGGAAAATGAAATAGATGAAAATGATAGTGATGATACTGAAAATTTATCAGATGAATCTGATGAATGTTATTTTTTATAAATGTAAATAATTATTTTTTTGTATTACTTAAGAAAAATAATTTATTTAAATTAAAAAAAAGGCGTTTTCACTGTATCATCATCACTACATAGTATAAAACAAAGTCGCTCTCGTCTGTCCGTCCCTATGTATGCTTAAAACTTGAAAACTACGCAACGGATTTTGAAGCGGTTTTCTTTAATAGATAGAGTGATTCAAGATGAAGGTTTATATGTATAATACATGCACCCGGTTGTGGTCGCTAGTAAGTTATAAGTAGGAAAACGAAAAAATTACAATTTTTGTCGGACTCGTGTTACATACCTGTTTTCTTGTAGGACATTGTATCATTTGGGCAGAGAATACACTAACCTATCATGGAAAATTATTGTCCTACAGTTAGTGATGACAAAATGGGTCTTGTGGTTTTAACAACTTTTGAGCGTAGGACCGGGATAACGTACCACGCAACTTGTAGGACAATATGACGGTTAAATAATATAAATATTTACTAAGTAAATAAAAAAAAACCAGCTGGTTAGTAATCATTTTTTATGACCTCGTTATCCATACATATTGGAGGTGGAGGACTCTTTGATCAAACCATACATTTTGTAGGACAAATACATTTTCGAATAATTTAGATAATTATCATCAGATATACCAAAAAGCACCCGGTTAGTAATAAATTTTTTTGAATCATAAAATCAACATATTTCACCCTTGCTACCTTTGTTAGCTACCACAATCAAGAGTTGTCGACAAGAAAATGTTGGGCGTCTCATAAAAATGAAGCTACTCACGAAAAATTAGCTTGATAGTAATCAAGTGAAAACAATGTACCGGGGATCCCGGACTATAATTTACAATGCTCCTGTTTTTTTTCTTCCCTCTTTTGTTCTAAGATACCAATATTGTGATTAATCCTAATTTCACGCCCCAGTTTCGCAGAGACGGAATAGCCGAAATAAGCGATAATACACTCGAGAGCAATGAATCCGGGTCACTTAAAGAATGTTAAAAATCTCGGAAACTAAAAATGATAGGTTAATGCAATAAATTGTATTTAATAGACAATTTAATACTCCTTAAATGAAAGTAAAAAAAATATGAGTCACCATACATTTTATTAACACAAAATTGCTGATCTGCTGATCTCTCCTTAAAACAAAAATAGGAAACATGAAATTTTTGAACTTTACGATTTTCTTGAATTTTAATACTTCGTATTGCCTCCTCGTGCTTCCATTACTGCGTTTACGCGGTTTGGCATGCTGTACACCAAGTTCCTTATACGATTTTGGGGAATATTCTCCCATTCCTCTGTGAGAGCAATTTTGAGCTCACGAAGCGTGATTGGGGGAGGGTTTCGTTGTTTTACGCATCTGCCTAGCTCGTCCCAAGCATGCTCGATCGGGTTGATATCCGGGCTGTGCGCTGGCCACTCCATACGAGTAATGTTCATCTCTTGAAGGTAGTCATTCACAATCCTACCTGTATGAGGTCGGGCATTGTCATGCATAAATATAGCATCCTCACCTAAATTGACCATAAATGGACCAACGTGATCATTGAGGATTTCTTCCACATATCTTACGCTAGTTAAAGAGCCGTTTTCTATGATCACCAGCTCTGTGCGACTTTCAGAAGAAATTCCGGCCCACACAAGTACAGACCCACCACCGTAGGCTACTTTTTCTTCGATGCATGCTTGCTTGAATCTTTCCCCTGGTCTTCGATACACTCTGTGTCTTCCATCGTGCTTGTAGAGCATAAATTTTGATTCGTCAGAGACCATAACTTTGACCAATCTTCAATACTCCAATTTACGTGGCTCTGGGCATATCTTAGTCTTGAAATACGATGCCCACGCTCCAGTTTAGGGCCGTTTGCAGGTCTAAGGGGTTTTAAGTTAGATTCAGCAAGCCGACGTCTTACTGTCCATGCACTTGGGTTACTTCCTCCGAGGCGTCGAAACTGATTGGTGAGTTCAGTTCCTGTGAGAAAGCGATTTTGAAGCATGGTGTTCACCAAGTATCGGTCTTCTCGTGCTGTGGTACACCTGGTTCTGCCCGTTCCTGGTCTGCGTAGGTTAGAACCAGTTTCTTCGTAACGTCGGAGAACTCTTTGTACTGTTGACAGCGACACACCGACAGTCCTGGCTGTATCGCGCTGACTCCGGCCGGTTTCCAGCATTGTAAGTATTCTGGTGCATTCTTCAGGCGTAAGCGACATAATTTCAGCTTGAATAATGAATATAGAGCACTATCAACATGGTTTATGTACCCACATAAATGACAGATTACAAACAAAAGCAAAACCAAATGCTGTAATTTCGTAGTTCGATCTTCGAAAGTGGCCCTTTTTCAAGTTTGATTTTTTATGATATAACTTTACAATAACTAAGAAGTTTTAATACATTCATTTAAGGAGTATTACATTGTCTATTAAATACGATTTATTGCATTAACCTAGCATTTTTAGTTTCCGAGATTTTTAGGATTCTTTAAGTGACCCGGATTCATTGCTCTCGAGTGTAGTTATCTTTAAGCAAATAATAATAGTATTTTATTAAATTCAGTACATTACACAATAATGATCCACTAAAACACAACAAACGCGAAAGAAAGCAGAGGTATAAAGTAAAATATACAAATAGAAGAAGTATTTATTTCCAATATGTACATCTAGGCAGAAATGTCATCGGAGGGGTCATAATTCTCAGAACCGAACACTGTTACTCGAGCCACTGAAGGTGAAGGCCTCATTTCGACAGGGATGTTATTCCTCAAGCCAACACCAGTGTCCCTACAGGCGTTAAGACAATACTTCTTCGTGTAAAACCTGTTGTCGTTTCCACCACAGCCGCCGTACAAGAATCTCTTGCATGATCCACTGTTTACGTCGTAGTAGTATCTTAAAGAAGGATTTTTTTTTATTACATAACTAGCGACCCGCCCCGGCTCCGCACGGGTGCAAAACTGAACCTCTAAATTTATCAGTGTTTCTCTACAATATTATGGATGTAATCTTTACAAATAAATAAAGTTGGAGTGTCTGTTTGTAATAATGGAATAATCACTTTTTACTAAATACGTAAGTATGTATACACAGTACATAGACCAAAATATCTTTTTTTTTTTGTCTTTCTGTCTGTCTGTCTGTCTGTCTGTTTGTTCCGGCTAATCTCTGGAACGGCTGGGCCGATTTTGACGAGACTTTCACTTGGAGTAACTTAAGCAACTTTTTTTTACTAGCTTCGACCCGCGGCGCGGCGTTACCCGCGGGTAACATCGCACCCGTGCGAAGCTGGGACGGGCCGCTAGTTATACATATAAACCTTCCTCTTGAATCACTCTATCTATTAAAAGAAACCGCTTCAAAATCCGTTGCGTAGTTTTAAAGATATAAGCATACATAGGGACGGACAGACGAAAGCGACTTTGTTTTATACTATGTAGTGATATCACTACTACTCAGCCCATATATGACCCACTGCTGGGTCGGGCCTCCTCCAGTTACGAGGAGGGTAATTGGCCTACTGTACCATGCTGGTCAGACGGGTCAGTACAATGTTTCGTATCAAGTTTTCGTTCTCTTGCGGCTAGGTTATCAGCAGTCATTTCCTTTTGTCGGCTCGGCTCTTACACCCTCAGGATGAAATGGGATGGTGACACTGTGTATTCTAGATCCGTCAATATTAAGTGACATCTAATTATGGAACTATACTAACTTTATTAACTTCATTTATGTTTTGAATCCTTGTTGGCCGATAATTACTAAATAATAATTAAAAAATATTTTAGGTTCAAAGGGTTGAACAGTCAACTAGGACAGGTGGTGTGCCTTGCGGAGGCCGCGGCTCCAATACCGCAATGATAGTTTGGAGCTTTTTTTTAAATTAAAATGGGTACAGGCAAATTAGGGTATTTTGGGTGACATCATCATCTCACCACAAAACACACAAAAGATAGGTACCCAAAAATCTCCACAAAGGTCGGCCCGGGGCCGCCCACATCCGAATTCCTTGGACGACATAGGTATTGTAAAAAAATTGAAACATAAAAAACATATTCGAAATGTTTTACTGACCTTGAAAGAAGTGATAAACATACTCCCGAATGGGGCTGCAGCAGACAAGAAGATTGTATCCCAATTGTTTTAAACGGCATAAAGGCCGATCCTAGAAAATTTAATAGCAATACATTTAAAAAACAAAGTCACTGTCGTCTGTCCGTCCATATGTATGCTTAAATCTTTAAAACTACGCAACGGATTTAGAAGCGGTTTTTTTTAATAGGCAAAGTGATTCAAGAGGAAGGTTTATATGTATAATACATGCATAATAGCACCGTGCGAAGCCGGCGCGGGTCGCTAGTATCCTATAAATTCGTAGTTTAACTACCTCGTTGGTCTAGGGGTTGGATATGGATATGCCGTCTTTGGATCACGGGGTCCCGGGTTCGATTCCGGGACCGGGCAAGTGCACTTGCTCTGCGTCTGCGTGTGTTCGTGAACTTCGTGTTTGTAAACTGCCCCCGCGATACATGTTCAACCGAATGTAGGGGTTACGTTTTAAATATTTAAAAAAAAAACATCGAAAAATCATCTTCCTGTCTTTCGATGCCACGGCATTATTTTAAAGCATAGCAATTTATGTCGTATTATCGATGCGTTTTAATGTCTATTAGCAAAAAAATATATCCCTTGCCATGCCGCCCCGGTCTGCGTAGGCCGTTATGTGGAAGCCATGATAATTAAATGAAGAAGAAGAAGAACTTTTATCCTTGAGTAGAAATGACATCGTTTAGTTTAATAAGTTTGTAGAATCTCCTCATGATTTTCATCATCATCATCATCATCATTTCAGCCAAAAAACGTCCACTGCTGGACATAGGCCTCCCCCAAGGATTTCCACAAAGGCCGGTCCTGGGCCGCCCGAATCCACTGCTTTCCGGCGATCTTAACCAGGTCGTCGGTCCACCGTGTGGGAGGCCTACCAGCACTGCGCCTTCCGGAACGCGGTCACCACTCGAGGACTTTTCTGCCCCATCGGACGTCGGTCCTGCGAGCTATGTGCCCTGCCCACTGCCACTTAAGTTTGACAATCCGGTGGGCTATGTCGGTGACCCTGGTTTTCCTGCGTATCTCCTCATTTCTGATTCGATCTCGCAGGGAAACTCCGAGCATAGCCCTCTCCATTGCCCTTTGGGTGACTTTGAGCCTTCTGATGGAGCCCATAGTGAGCGACCACGTCTCAGTTCCATATGTCATCACTGGCAACACACATTGGTTGAAGACTTTTGTCTCATGATTTTATTACCACTTAAGCCAGTAACAAGGTCAAGTAGTTTCATAAAATAAATCACCTTGACAGTGCTGCTCACACTTCAATTTCGAAGCAAAATTGTTTTCATTTCCGCGGCATCCAGAATAATTGAATGGTACACATTCAGCTAGCTGTATGTCATAATAAAATCTGCAAGTAAAATAAAACCGTCACTGTTCACAAAACCAGCTTAGAACTAAGTAATATTGTTCTTGATTCGTGACGCACTGCTAAGTCGGGCCTCCTCCAACAACATGAAGGGTATTGCAGGAAATGATGGCTTCACGGATATGATCGTTTTATTTTATTTTATTCCCAACGTGACAAACAACATGACTCACGGGCATAATAGTGCGTCACCACCAATAGAATGAGAGCTCATTAGTGTCTCACCAGTATATAAAAGCCCGCAGCGACAACTGCCATCCAGTCTCACCCCCGATAACATAACTCTATTATGCACACACACACAGACGCGGTTACAGAATACACCTCGCCGTCGAGGTGGTCGTTTTCGCAGAGCCCCCATTCCAGCCCATAGGCGCGTCCTCTACGCGCCGGGCCCAGCTGATTCCTCCCCACGCACGGTGGCCCGAGCCGAGGTCCGTACCTCCCGTGAGGTGCCCTCGAGCTAAACCGTGCTCCCCCTTACAGCCCTTCCGGCTGGAGCGCAAGTTGTTGCCGCGCTCGCCCTCTCATCCGGTAAAGCTGATCATAGCCATCTGCGGCTATCAGCACTGTTCCAGACAAAAAAAAAAAGCCATCCAGTCGTCCCGCGACCACGGACACTGCAAAGTGTCTGAAACGTTGGGAATAAAATAAAATAAAACGATCATATCCGTGAAGCCATCATTTCCTGCAATGTGTAAAGATCGTGAAAACCTAAGACATCATTAACATGAAGGGTAATTAGCCAACTGTGCCACGCTTTGACGTTGGCATAGATTTATGTAACACTAGTGGCCTGCCCCGGCTTCGCCCGTGCAAAGCGGGGGTGGATTATACATATAAACCTTCCTCTTGAATCACTCTATCTATTAAAAAAAAACGCTTCAAAATCCGTTGCGTATTTTTAAAGATTTAAGCATACATAGGGACGGACAGACGACAGTGACTTTGTTTTATACTATGTAGTGAAGTTTTCCTTGCAGCTACGTTTTCGGCCATATCCTTTTGTCAGCTCTCACGACATTCTCAGGATGAAATAGAGTGGCGATACTATTTTATCTATTCTATATTTTTCTAAATCCGTCATCGGAATGAACACATAGAATAAATATGTAGTCTTGCTAGCAGCCCAATTCATAAATTCCCTCTACATAATTAGGGGAAGCTGTACACAGCAATGGGTCTTTTAAGGGCTGAAATGGTGATAATATCATGAGGCTAATGTAAAAAGAGAAGCATACAGGCTAACCCCAAGAGATGGAAGACTTGGAATGAACTCATACGGGCCAACGAACCTAGCATAGTACAGACCTCGCCAAACTTTATGGCCGCTCTGAATGTAGCCGTGTCAGTGCGAACTTGCGCATCGTACAATTCATAACCAATACGAACGTAGCACATTCACACTAACGCATGGGGGCGAGGACACTTGCGGGTGGGAGACGGCGAGTACGGGCGTGCCCTGCCTCCACCCCCGCGTACGTCCCGCTGATACCTGATTTTGTGTTCTGCGCAGCGTAATGCGGCTACATTCAGAGCGGCCATAAAGTTTGGCTAGGACTGTAGACGAATGAAATATTTACATCGAAATTCTGTAGACACATCACGAGCATACGTATATAATAAATAATACGACATAAGTACCTATGTCTAAATATCAGAAAGGTAATCTGCAAAAGGCCAGTAGACTAATAATTACTCTCCATGTAGTTGGAGGAGGCCTGACTCAGCGGTGGGTCATGTATGGCCTGAGCAGTAAGCAAGTATCCAAAAATGTGATTAAAAATAAAATAACTAACGGTGAAAAAAATACAAATTAAACATCGTTGTCATACGATTGAAATGTTACCATTTAAGCACGTTGGCCCAATTTGGAAAATGTTTCAAAATCATTACAGCATAGCGTAGATACGCGTTTAACAGAGACCGAAACAATGGAACCAATTTACATACTTACGATGTCCTACTCCGTTCGGCATTGTGACACTTGCCAGTTTTCGGCTGAATTTGGCACCAGTAATCCCATTCCCACATTACTTTGCGATTGCCTAAAATGTAGAATTTAAATATGCGACAAATATTGCGTAGCTGTTTTTATGAATGCTATTTCTCTTGCCTTTTTTCCAATTTCACTGAGATCGGCACCGGTCTAAACCGAACTACTGGAGCGATTCCTTCCTCGAAATCCGTTAAAAAGTGTTTAATTTAAATGTGTAATAATCGGAAAAACCTAAGACAAAAATCTGACTAACAAAATGTATGTAATGATATCTCACTTATACTTTAAGATATTCTAGGCAAAGAAACGTTTCTTTTGAGCTAAGTTCGATGCCCTCACTTTAGATGGCTATAGGGCTTTTTGTTACATCCACAGATAAGAGACCAGTCACCAGGAACAACAAAACGAATATGCTAGTGACAATATGATACCTTCATGTCAAATCTGTGCAATGTAAGGCTAATTATGCTAAATATTTCAGCCAATAAATGGGTAATTACTGATAAAACGAAGAAGTTATTACTTGAATCTGGGGGTTAATAGAAAGACAAATGTATGGGAACGACACGACCAGTCAATCCGATACACATAACAAGTCTACCGAAGCGTACGTTTCGAAAGCCACTTGTGAGATCTTCCCCAGGCCAAACGTTTTCACTTTGGGTTTCAAGTTCTCCTTGCATATGACTAGATTATACCGATTACTAATAGTTATCTGCTACAACACCACCCTCGGTAAGGAATAGGGCAGTAACGCTAAACCAATCCAATATGTTTTCTCATGGAAAATCCTTAATAGAATAGATCCAATACTTACTTCTTCGTCTAGACCCGAATAAATCCTGTGGAACTTTTGATACGTGCTGAACCGATATCCCATTATTCCGTCTAGAACCGAAATTCGGTTTAGGCATATCGAGTTCTTGAACAGCCTTCGCCGTGGTCAAAGCAACTCCATAGCTATTACTTAAGTTAGTAGCTGCTAGTTGTTGAGCTCTGAATGACGACATAGTCACTGTTTCAATGCATGTGCATGTTAAAAATTGTCCAAATAACAGAGCAGTCACACGTAAATAATTCATATTAAAATGTGAAAAAATAAAGTTGAATTAACTCCGTCACGGCCGGTGGGGTGCCCACAAACGATAAAATAAAATTTATACCGCCATAAAGTTGTTATCGCCTTTGCGGTCTGAAAAGGCACATTTTTGTTTTAAGCGTCAAGTGCAAGCGGTAGTGTATTTTGAATGTTCAGCTATTTCATTCCAAGTAAACAAATCTCGGAGTCGCAAGGAAATACTTAAAGTTTAAGCAGTATTTAGTAAATTTCAGTCTTAAAACTTTTTAAAGACAGCTCCCATGCACATTTAGGTAACTTTGTATCTCGCAGACTCATAGCTAGCATACGTGCCTAATTCACGAACACAAACATACTCAGACTCAGAGCTAGTATCTCAAGCTTACACTAAGATACTTGGCTGACGCTGGAATCGAACCGCGGACGCGAGTTTCAACCCCTAGATCAACAAGACCTCAGAAAATTAAGTCGAGGTTAATATTAGAAATAGAAATAGAAAAAGTTTTATTTGTAACAAATACACTCATGAGTCATGCATGACATACAGTTACAAAAATTACAATCTAGCAATTACATGTACATAAGTGTATGTGTCACAAATCGGCCCCAACTCAGCATAATGTTAGCCATACAGCCAACGCTGGTCTTCCGTTGGAACCGTTTGGTGACATCACGCGCCGGTAACTAGAGCACAAGTATTTAGTTAGTAAACCAGCAAACAATAGAAATAAAGATAAACAGAAATAACACTAACAAAGCAAAATAAAACAATAAATATACAGATTTAGGCAACATATATGGTGTTAACAATGACATAATATTAAATAAAATATCGGCCATAAACTTTCCTCACGTGACTCACGTCCGTAAGAGAGGTTCCCATGCAAATCAGAACACGGAGGCTGGGTTTAAGAAAGAACAATAAATTAAATTAAATGGCACTGGTATCATGTACTTGTGTTTCCTGCTGAAGCTGAGTGATATTCACTAAATAAGAAATATTTGTTGGCAACAATTACAAAATGGATCAATGGTAATGCATTCTTAGGTTACTACTTTTTGTTTGAGATTCGAAGTACCGGAGGTCTGAAGTATGAATCCGTCACCTGCTGCCACTGACAATAAATTATACTCGTACGTAATAGGCATTGCCTACAGAATCAATATAATCATTATCTCCTCTAAACCCTCAAATCGATCAAGATAGCATGATCGATTTGACAGACAGGCTAGTGATGGGAAACAGAAAATATCTAGTAGTCCAAAAAATAACGTTTTAAAATACTTGTAACAGTGACAAGTTGGCGTGGGTGTATTATGTGTGAAATTCTTTATTGCACTAGACATATAAAACATTGAGTAGATAAGCGATGGTGGGTCAATATTCATAATAAGTTATGAATATTGACCCACCATCGCTTATCTACTCAATGTTTTATATGTCTAGTGCAATAAAGAATTTCACACATAATACATTAGAAAATAATGTTGTAAAAGTGTTAAATTTCAATGCGCTAAAGCCAACGAATTTTATTTCAAAATGAAAATGTTTATTATTCGAATATTGTCTTAAAAAGTTAAGAAAAAGTGATAAAGAATTTCACACCTATTACACCCATACCATCTCGTCACAGTTACAAGTATTTTAAACAGTTATTTTTTGGACTACTAGTTATTATCTGTTTCCCACCACTATTCGCCATTGCAAAGTAAAGGTATGATTCCGAAGTACGCTGCACGCAGAAGTGCTACCTCGGCACTACTGGTCCCGTTTACCGCGACGTAGTTCGGAATCATACCTTTTTGTCGATCAGAAAAATTGACATCTGCCAAATCGATCACGCTATCTTGAATAGGGTATAAATAATCATCCCAATAGACGACGTACTGCTAAGTCGGTCCTCCCGGAGTTCATTGGGTTTGTGAAAAGTTTTAATTATCTTGCGACTAGGTTGTCTCAGAACCCTTTCCGGGTGGTTGACATAATTTATTTCAAAGCTACAAGGACTACAAGCACAATAGGCTAATTACCTTCCATGTAACTGGAAGAGGTCCGACTCAACAGTGCAGCAGTCTCTGGGCTCTGTAGTAACCGTATGTCAAACTGAAGTGAGCCAATCCGATATAGGACCTAAAAAATACAGAATCTCTAAACGCGTCTTCCTTTTTAAACGTATTGTATATAAATACTGTATTTTTAAATCCCCCTCCTGTCCACCAGTTTCTAAACCGGTGTTAAAATGGCAAATGTGTATGGACGTGTCAAAAGAGCATAGGCAAGCAATTGCGACAAGCTTGTATAAATACATTTTTGAATTTGAATACCAAATGGGACAGTTCTATGTATAAATTATTTACCTAATTTCGTTGGACGAAGCGGAAACTGACGTTTTTGTGATCCAATTTCAGTTGTATCGGAAATATTATTCTAGAAGCTTCGTAATATTTCTTTTAATTAAAGTTTCTTCACCGGCAGGTAAACAAAATATTAAGAAAATAAGTTGCTTATTGTTTCCTAAAATGCTTATTGTTTGTTTCGTTATGCATATACGAGGTTTGTAAATATACGAATATCTACCTACTCAATTCGGTCAGCTTGTAATTAATTAAAAACTATTCGTCATCTGGAATCCCACTTAACCAGATTGTGCCAGTCAGACGAGATGAAAAACTACAGCAATTAATCCTCGAGCTCGTTTAAATAGCCCTTGAAGAGATATCTCGGAGAATTAAATTTCTCAATAGCACTACTGGAATGCTCATTATAATCATTTAGTTTGTGAGCGCAATCTGTATTTTTTGTTAGTAATGTGAAATGTAGCTATCAATATTATAGTAGCTTTTACCCGCAGCTTTGCCTTTGTTGACTTTGTAGCGACCGCATGCTACATACTTTACACAATTTACCCGAAAAAAAAATCTGAACTAATTGCATCAAGAAATATCGCCTACAAATGCGATAATTACGAAAAAGTCCTACACCGCGATAGCGAAATTTCAAGAGCAATTCGCAAGGTTAAGATATCCCCGACTACAACTATAGGGGGAATAGGCGCTGCGACCCCTAGCCAGACATCACACCTCGTCTGGCTGGATGATCATCCCTTTGCGCCTAAAACTTAATGAACACTACTAGTACTCAACCCATACCTACTGCTGAATCGGACCTTCTCCAACTACATGGTGCTGAATTAGCCTACTGTGCCACGCTGGCTAGACGGGTTGGCACAGTCTTTCATATCAAGATTTTCTTCTCTTGCGGGTAGGTGATCGGCCTTTTCATCTCCTTTTGTCGGCTCTTCGAGACTGTCTTCAATATCCGTATTCACACAGATTGTTTGAATGAATTTATCTATTGCTTTGATAATAGGCATATTTACCTAAAATTGTGTTAAAAAGCTACCTATTTGCCCAAATAGATGTCGCTGCTTATTTGTTTAAACGGGATAAACTACAAATAGCTGCGCAGGAAATTTACAAAAACGGAATAAATTGCTAATATTAATAGGATACGCTATTGTTAATAGCTACTTATACAGTATCCGGAAAACGTTGTTTTGCACTCTTAATAATTATTAACACACCACTTGAGGATGAAATTTTGCTAAATGCGTTCATATCTGAGGTTTACTCGACGAAACCAATATTCTTACCAAATTCAAGTCTCGGGACCACGGTCTTCCAAAGATTACGCGATGAGTCACTAGGAAGATAGGTGGTAATCTCCCCCAAGACCACCACCACGGCGTCTATTCGGATAAAACGTATAATTTACCTAAATTCGCCCACGATAGCGGAGGTCCCCTCCTCAAGGTAGTTTCGGCATGAATGTGAGTGAACATATAGGGATTGTGAGCGATCAGGGGAGATGGAGGGATTGCAGGAATGAGGAGTTGTGTGTGAAAGGTGTGAATGTAGGTATGACGACTGATAGGTGTGTGTGGAGACTACCACCTAGTGTGGGACAGGGGCCGTAAGATGATAATGGTGTTTGTAAATATGACGATTTATAAGAGTTTTGTGATGAAACCTACGTAAATAAAGTTCCTTTTGAGTTTGAGTTTGAAAGCTTGGAGCTCCACTAAATAAGGCAAACGCCCAGAGGGCCATGAATCATGCCCCTACTTTTGGTAGCGAAACCCGTAGACCTGGTTCGAGCAGTCGATGAACACCGTTGTTTTTAGTGGATAGGTCGGGCGCCATTTCCATCATTCGCGCCCGGCGTCCCAAATAACCCCGCTATACCCAACGGTAGGTTGTCCACGTGGAATTCTAACGTAAATAAAAAAGTAACTACGTCGATCTTGTCTGTATTTACAACCAAAGCAGCGGTACCCAGAAAAATAACACAAATTAACGTTACAATAACTCGTTGGGCTAGTGGTTAGATGTGCCGCCTTTGGATCAACGGGTCCCGGGTTCGATTCCGGGGTCGGGCAAGCGTCTTTGTCTAAACCAGAGGCACTGGCTCGGAGTCTGGGTGTCATTTCTATCTATAATATGTATGTATTTACAAAAAAAAAATGTATGTAAGTAGTTTATCATCCATCATGTTACCATAACACAAGCATTAAGTTGCTTAGCTTGGGACGAGATGGCGTTGTGTGAAATGTCCAAGAATATTTATTTATAGTGTGTCAAAGAATTCGCTGGCTCCAAATTGTCCAATGAATTTGCGTAAATGCTGCAATTTATCCGCACCGCATAGAGTGCGTCCCATTGCGGTGCGGCGTCGCACAGAATGGCGGTCGTTAGCACTAATCCGATCTGCCAAAGCGGCATTCGGTCCCCAACCGCACTCTGTGAAAGCTGCGTCACTATTCTCTTTGAGATATTCACTTACGGAGAATTGGAAACTGGAAATGACGACATCTCACGATCGAAGGCCAATTCACTTTTAAATACTGACTGTATCCAGTGCCAATACTAAAATCGATCATAAACATCCGTTTTACAATCGTTTTTACTTTATGCGCTCAGTTATAGCAAAAAATAAGCCAGAAGTGCCGCGAGCTATTGATATTGGTCGAGATTGGACCAAATCTTTAAAAGGGGACCAAGATCAGTAGGTTTGCTAGTGTTATTATTTAAACTTAATCTGTAAACTGATCGTCTGCCTGCGACAAACCTATGAGAACAGGATGTCCAGTGTAGAAAACTTTTGTATCCTCAGTTGTGACAAAGAACATACTTTTGCAAGCATCACACAGCCATAGCGGGTAGTTCGTCAAAAACAAACGAAATAAAACAAATATAGGATTATATTCAGTGAAACATTCAAAACCAATACAACAAACGGTGGATACGTCCACGTTTGCAAGCCGTACAAGACGGGTCCCGCGACGCCAGTCGGCACCCACTTAAGATAGTACTATAATCCCATATGCCGTGTGATAATCTTCAGACAGGCATGCCACTATACGGGTGTAATAAATAGGGTATACCAAGACGAACAGTTGTCTTCACGACGATCACGCACACATCACTTGATGGATACACGCATTTACATGTAGTCTGTGATTGGACAATGGGTTCTGATTGTGCTTTTTTACTTCGCAGAATACTAATAATCGAAAAGCTCTGTGCATAAATCATGAAACAAGAGAATGTTTGACTGAACTAAACTTTAATTACAAACGTGGGAATCACACTGTCTATCATGATTATTACACTAAAAGTTATTAATCTTTGATCCATCCAAAGTTATTACGATATGTTTTCTTTATTGGATCACCAAAATGTGATATGACATATTTTGCACCTACCACCTTGTTCCTTGCGTTATATCTACACTCTATTTATTACACCCAGTTGAATTCAAGGGCGATTTTTTATCGAAATAAGACCTTGGCAAAACTGAATTAGGATCTAAATGCGATGACAAATGTTATATTCGAACCGTTACGAATGTTTAATACTTTTTCTAGAGTCGCACTAACGTGAAACGATTTATGCTCCAGTATTTCTGGCATACCCACTCCCAAAATCTTATTTCCAATAAAAATCTAACCTAAATCCAACACTGGCGCTGATTTAGAATATCACACCATTTACCTTTTTTAATCGGCACGTATTAACTACTAAGCCACTATGTTTCTAATTTTCTTCCAATATTACCTCAAACCTAGAGTGTTAATGAAAATAGCGCACACATTGTTATACATAAGATCTCCGAATAGTAACATTAGAAAGGGACAGCGATAAACTTTGTACTGCATTCTCTTCGAATATTCACTCATTCCAATAAACTGGTAGCACAACGGGATCTTTCCGGTATCGTTTTCGCTATAGGTACGCCATTCTACGTAAGCCTTGCAGACTGAATCCGTTATTTGGTTGGAGTAAGAGCCAGTGTTCGACCCAACCAACAAACAACCCGACTCGCCTGTTAGCTCAGTCACCGAAAACAGTGTATCTGTGTAGCACACAGTATATTTTAAGGCCGCTGCATACGTGACGGGTTTTTATACGGACGGGACGGGACGGGAATTATTGCAAACATCGTTTTGATACAAAATGTATATGAAAGTGCATATTTCACGGACGGGACGGGAACGTGGCACTCACGGGACGTGCTAAACATCGTCGGCGACGATTTTATATACATTTTGTATCAAAACGATGCTTGCAATAATTCCCGTCCCGTCCCGTCCGTCTAAAAACCCGTCACGTATGCAGCGGCCTTTAGTGTGTAATTGAAAACATCGCCGCGGCGGCAATTAAATGGTACGACCATTTAATTGCCGCTCATTCGCGCTCCGACTGGTTTTGTGATTTAACATAAATAAACTATCGCTATAAGACTAAGTGTAACATTAAATGTGCAAGCTATACAAAGTTTTCTTAAGGTTTGTAGGATAGAGTGCAGTTAGCAGTGTATGAAATATGAATGAAACATTAAAAATCTAGCAAGTCTAGCAAGTATAAATAACTATATTTCAGCTAAACATCTTCTAATTATAATGCTACAACTGAAAATGACTGATCAACAATTTAATTTGTAAATAGCCGCGTTCAAAGTTGCTACAGCGCCATCTAGTTGCAAAAAAGAACTAACAAAAAAGACGAAATCACTTTCGTACTCAACCTGAGAATGACAAACACAATCACAGAGATTTCTTTCTTTCTATATTCGAAGAGAATGAGATATATAGCGATATATCCGATAGAAAACTACAGGTATCCAGTATCCACTCTGTTGGTGGTGGTGGAATAAATAAAGAGGGTAGAATTAAATTAAGCAGTATCGTCCGAAACAGCCAAGTCTTAAAACGTCTAAGGCATCTTTTACGAAAACTTATTGTATTTTTTTTCTTAATTTATTACATCATATATATACATAATTTCGACATAATCATTTATTTAAACGTAACATCTCTCTGGCGGGGTCAAGTTAAAAAAAGGTTAAATAGTAACATACACATTTTGGATCATTTAGGGCTTTTAGCCAAAACTAACAATATAGTGCTAAGTTTATGCCTATGTGCATGTGAGTTAGTATATGCTTGAGGCAGTAATTTACAGGCAGTTTAGTGATATAAAAATGCGTACAAAATGTCGCCTCAGGCATTCAACTCCCCGATGGTAATTCGACAATCGGTAACACTTTTCTTTTATTTAGAATCATATTTATGTATTCCCCATTATTTCTATAAAACAGATTACAGTCTAATTATTAGCGGGAGTGTCTTACCATACGTACCTAACAGTAAGCCCAAACGTAAACACGATTCTTACTTATGTTATTTGCATTAGCTATGTACAGGCAATCCTATTTTAATTATATCACAATACCATAAATTTTTTGATACAAACCGGTTTAAAATCTAAAGTATAAGTTAATTTGACAGTCATAAAAAGTACCTGTTTTGTTATTGCCAAATGTTATTAAAACCTAAATAAAATAACAAACATATTTAACCCAATTAGGACTGCTAAAATAATTACTTGATGTAGAAATGAAAAAATGTATATAAAACTACTATGGTCTGCTACTGACAGGGTACTGAGTATTCTGTGGCGTTAAGATATCGTCCATTAGTATAAAAAATACAAAACGCCTACTGGTACCGATTATATGATCTTTTTTCTTATCCACACAAATCGAGATAAAGTTACCACGATCGAGTGTATAAAATACTGAGACTATTACACAAAGCCAACGACTGACTTTCAAAGTAGTTAATAAAACGTTCAACGCCATATGAACTCGTCAGACAATCATATCAGCCCTACAGTCTTAGCCAATCTTTATGGCCGCTCTGAATGTAGCCGTGGGTACGAACTGGCGCATCGAACTTTTGATAACCAGTACGAACGTAGCTCACTCACAATAACACGCTGGTGCAGAGGACGCTTGCGAGTGAAAACGGCGCGCGCGGGCCTGCCCTGCCTCCCCGCCCCGCGTACGTCCCGCAGATACCTGGTTTTGTGTTTTACGCAGCGTAATGCGGCTACACTCAGAGCGGCCATAAAGATTGGCGAGGACTGTACTAGGTAAGAATTTGAAACAAACAATGCGCAGGGTTGACTTTACAGATGGTAGTTACTTAATAATTTTAAACACTCGACTAAAAGTAAAGTTAAGAGTTAATTTAAAAATAATCTTGTTTAATTGGACTTGGTTATGCCATAAGTGTATAAAAAATATGTCAAAAAATTACGATTAGATTTTACAGCTTTAAGTCGGCAAACTATACGACGACGATACAACAATCACGCATAAAATTTTAATCAGTTTGTTATGATTATACCTGATTACATTTTGGTATAACCTTGTCCAATTATCATAAAGTAGGACTATTTCAGTGAACGTTTTGGAGTCGCGATCAGTTCAACAAGCCAACATTACTAAGTACACATCATTTAACCGTAACACTATACAAACGTTAAAACGCCAATTACACAAGTATAACGCAGGCACATTTGATTATCCAACGTACCATATTTTGAATAATGTACTTTATACAATATTTTAAGGAACAGCATGTATTAACTAATGTTTAAGCTGTTTTCTCTGAGGTATAATTAATTTCGCCATAAGATAGGAAAGAATATATCAATGACAATCATTCCACTTGGCTTGCATTTAAACCGAAATAGCACGAATGCCTCATACCTTATTAAAAAAAATCAATATCCTAAATTGTGTTTAGAGTATACTTTGTACAATATTTTAAATCACTTGCAAAGATCACGGGGGAAACGTTGAATTTTTTGAAATTTCGTGTAGTATTTTTTGCGAGCATGTGAATGGAATCAATTGTAGGCTCTCTCTCTCATAGTAAAGTCATGCATACGGACGCGTCGAGCGAGTTCTATATACATAGTAAAACTTTAAGGTAACTATTGTAATATAAGGACCTTAAGATATTCATGCTAGTCATGCTCTACATACATTGCTATTTTTGTATAATATAGAAAAGAGAGCATAATGTTCTTATGCATTGTTAAAGCAGAGACTCCGAGGCTGTTCCTCATAGACTACTTTCAAAATTTAGTTGGTTTCGGTGGACCCCTGTAGCTTTATCTCTACCATTTCACCAAAACTCGGAACAGAATTAAAAATGTGTATTAAAAAAGGCTTGATCTAATAATGGAAATTTTGTCACGCCAATTGATGATAAAATACATGCGGTATATTCTGTTACACCCCCCCCCCCCCCCTCTTATAACAGTTGAAAAAGAGGCTAGTAACTGAGAACCTAGAACTATAGAGATACCGTTTAGTATGGTCGGGTAATCAATCAAAGTTTACATGCAAACGAACAAATTCAATACACAATAACACATAATTCAGTTGACAATTTATACATACGTTTTTCGGTAACCCTCGGGTAAATTAGAAGGTACAGACCTCGCCAATCTTTATGGCCGCTCTGAATGCAGTCATCGGTATGAACTTGCGCATCGTACATTTTCATAACCAATACGAACGTAGCACACTCACACTTAGGCGCGGGAGGCGCGGACGCGCGCAGGCGTGTCCTGCCTCCACCCCCCGCGTACGTCCCGCTGATACCGGATTTTGTGTTCTGCGCAGCGTAATGTGGCTAAGTTCGGAGGAGCCATAAAGTTTGGCGAGGACTGTAGATATCATGCTATTTATTTATCCATGAAGTAATGTTTTGTGTAATCATGGAAATACATGTCGTGTTGTGGGCAACACCGAAGAAAACTCGAGAATGGCAGTTTTTGACCTTATTACTAGGCACTAGTATTATCTTGCACCATATGCAAGACTTTATACATATTTTTTGTACCTCACGTAAGTATTAAATTTCTATGAATATATTGTATTTTAACTATGACAAGGACATAGAGACAACAGTATATTTAACGCTAGCAGAATGGATATAAAAATAAACATAGTCTCTGACTTATCAACTCTCGTTATTAGAAGTTATTTGCATAATTAGCTTAAAATATGCGCATCATCATTGTCTATGACCGCGTTCCAAAATCAAACAAACCATACTAGCACGTCAGCCGTATCAATTGGATGAGTTAAATCTTTATTTTTGCTTTACCCATGTAGACACCCCTGCCAATAATATAGTACAACACCTACGATAAATATACCGGTTAAGGAATTAACATTGGTGTTAGCGATGCACATAACTCGTGTAAATAAAGCTAGAATGGTTTCGTGGCAACCGGACAGCACAGGCGAAGCGTACTTGTACTTGATGCAATTGGCAAAAAGAGACAATCTTCACGGCACATGTCTATAGACTATATTATGCACCAAATCAATCTCGCGAAATTCAACTTCATATCGCGATATTTAAAGTCCAAAATCCAAAAGATGATTACGCGTTATATACGTGTAATAATAAGACGCGTAAACATCTATTTTGAGGTCGATGTTCACACCAATACCTACTGTTTTTAAACTAGTCATGGTAAATTGCTAAGTCAACGTTCTGAGACATCCTTCACTCCCGCCAATGCACTCATTCATCAATTTCCGGTGACAAAACCGATGATCTACGAGCAAGTCGCAAGAGAAAAATTTTTTTTTTCGCTTACAATTTGCTCACAATGTATGTCTTAGTGTTTGTTTTGGAAAACTACTCTCATTTTTCTGATCACGATCATAATTGTCGTGTGTAGATCGTCAAACGAATTTGTTTTTAATCAGAACTGGCAGAAGCAATGATTAGCGCCCCTAATTTATGAATAAATACGTTCAAAGCTGCACCACTCAACATTTGCAACAGAAATCACTAAAGAAATTTCTAGAATAAAATTTGTTAATTTTCTTACATGCACACTGCGGCAATTATTTTTACGTGTCTCAGTTAGGTTAGAGATACGAAAAGTTGCTGCGGGATTAAATAATTCAACGCCTTTAGAGCTATAATTGTTTAGCATTCCCCGGTGCTTAAATGTAAAATAGAAGAAAGGAAGAAACACAATATTTATGAAAATGGTACTTTGTCGAATCAAATGCCATAACAAAAATATCTCGCTTTGTCATTTCTTTGTAGAAGAAAAGAGACCGATAGATTTGTTTTAGCTTAAGGTCTGACTAATAAGGTAATGACAAAAAGTCTTTAACTGTCTCTACAACATTTTATTTGATACCGAGGCAGTCTCAATACATCGGAAAATAAAAACAGCCGTATTCAAAAGTATGACTATCGAAGTGAAGACTATGATAATTTGTATATAATTTTACTGTATACCTGTTGCCTGTGTTAGACGCGTACATAAACGAAAACGAAACCGCAATGAAAATAAAATTAAGTTAATGAAAAAGAAGCTGTAACCCAAGATATCTTAGCTCTGATGACGTGCCAGCCCTAAAGGTCGCGTGTGTCCAAAGCGCGTCTGACGCCGCGCCGAGTCCAAGTACACTTTGCCTGCGCCATGGTACGGCGGTCCGCGACAAACGCTACGCCCTCACAGCCAGAGGTGTGTCCGTTACGGCTCAGTTGTATATCTTGATCGCCTTCTCGAGGTAGTTGACGCGCGAGCGTTTGGGCGTCTTGTTGATGTGCTCCAGCCCGAGCCAGGGGCGGCCCGTCGCGTCTGGAAGTGTTACGTCTACATTACATTATAGCACACGTTCCTGGGGGGATCGACCCAGTTGTAAATGCCACTACACATGCCATTACTGTATTTCTGACCTGTATCTGTGCAAGTATATCCCTTGACCATAACGGGAAATTCCAAAAACGAATATTATACAGGGTGAATCAATTATAGTTGCATTTTTTTGTTAAGGTGAATGTTCCAGGGTAGCCCGCGTAATTCAAATTTTCTTACGTTTTTTGCAATTTGCAGGTCAGTGCTAGGTTGTATGTTGATTAAAATGTTATTCGCGGCTGTAAGACATATGTAGTTATAGAGTTATAATCATCAAAATCATAAATACAACCTTCCAAGCTCATAAAGGTGTAAGAAAAACTTTTTCAAGCCTTAAGTCATTCTTGCACCTTTATGAGCTTGGAGGGTAGTATTGAAGAGTTTGATGATTATAATTATATAACTACATACATCTTAAAGCCGCGAATAACATTTTAATCAACATACAACCTAGCACTGTCCTGCAAATTGCAAAAAACGAACGAAAATTTGAATTTCGCGGGCTACCCTGGAGCATCCACCTTAAATTAAGCCCCTTCTCTAGGTATACACCGGTATAGCGGGGGCAGTTTACAAACATGTAATTCACGAATACATCCAGACTCAGAGCAAGTGCCTCTGTTTACAAATACACTTGCCAGACGATCCAAAGGCGGCACATCCAACCCGTAGACCAAGGCAATTATATAGTTTCAGCCCATGAAATACCCACTACTGAGTCGTGCCTCCTTCAAATTCATGGAGGGAAATTAGCCTACTGTGCCACGCTGGCACAGAGTGTGTATCAAAATTTCCTTCTCTTGCGGCTAGGTGATTTGTGTTCCCTTAGTCGCCTCTTACGACACCCTCGGGGTTGGTGACACTTCGTATTCTAAATCCGCCACCACACGGAATTATTGCTATGAAAGGCAATTATATGCTTGTATTGAATAAAGACTTGTTCTTATACCACCACTAATAACAGTTCTACACCGGCTGAAACCGTAGCGTAACTACAAACTAGCAACGATCTTTATGACGGCGTCACTCTACTACAAAGAACAGAAACTACTTTTAAGCTAGCGCCAAATACAAAGCCAATAAATGAGACGAGTATTTTCTACTACTAGTCAGCCCATAAATGACCCACTGCAGTCGGGCGTCCTCCCAGCATGGGGAGCCTACTGTGCCTCACTGGCCAGATGGATTGGCACAAAGTTTCGTTTCAAGTTTTCCTTCACTTGCGGCTAGGTTTTCAGCCTTGTCATTTCATTTTGTAGAATCTTACGACACCCTCAGGATATAATGGGGTGGTGACTATATATTCTACATCCAGATGGAGGGAGTTTTTTCAGTTACAACTAATGTCTACAATTTTATATAAAAAGTAACTGCTAAGCATTGATGCTATACTATTACACTACAAGGAACAATATCACTCAATTGATCTATATATATATATGAGATGGACAATGACGGGTCATGTCATTGCCATTTATATTTCTAGCCTACCAAAGCGTGCGTTTTGAAAGCCATTTGTCTTGGTGACCTGATTAGGTAATTATAGCAATGGGTAACTAGAAGTAAACACTCACTTGCATTACTACTCAGCCTAAAGTCGTAAATGTTTATTGTCGCTCCTTCGCTTATGTAATTAGGTCTGCCATTTGTCACTATTGCAAAATTGTACTGGAAAAGACAATGTTATTAATTAGGGGTTATTCTAACAATATACACGGGCCTTCAGAGAGTTGAAATAGGCGATTTCGATCCAATGTTGTCAGTTTTGTTTTCAAGAGTTCGCTAATTGAAAGCATTGTAAATGAATTGGATCGGAATTGGCATTGGATTAAACGTTTTGTTTTATAACGAAACCCCTTTTTTATAGTGGGGGAAACCTTTTATAGGTCACTAGCCGGGGCTGGGATATGTGGGAGTCCCGGTCGCGATGAGATGGTGATTGCGAACGGTTCACCAACCACTATTTGTCTGCACGGGCCAACTGTCGTTTGGGAAACTTCGTAAACGATCCATTCGACAGTGGCTATAACAAAACCCCTGCACTAGGTATAACCTGTGTTACGTACGGATCCCTAAAGAATACCGCGACGCAGCAGAAATCTACATTTCCGTGATGCATTGCTAACTCACCAACTAGTGACATCCGACGGGCACGAAACGCCGATGCAGCAGAAATCTACATTTCCGTGATGCATTGCTAAATCTCTAACTAATCACGTCCGACGGGCACGAACGAACGCAGAAATCCACATTATATATACAGTACCAATTGTCAATAAATTATTCCGTATTCACAATTCGAAACGGTTTCACTTTACTTAGATTATAGGAATATTGTAATTTTAGATTTAATAAATTAATTTAAATCTTTCTCGGTGTTTTTTCGACCATCCGGTTGCCGCTAACGTAACTACTGTGTCACGGGGGGCAGTTTACAAACATGTAATTCACGAACACAAATGACACCCAGACTCAGAGCAAGTGTCTCTGGTTTAGACAAGGACACTTGCTCGACCCCGGGACCCCTTGATCTAAGAAAACCTGTAACGGCCGCCGTTGACGGTAGAATATCAGTCGGGACCGACGATTTCACGCACGATTTCCAAAATTAATCACCTTTTCCCACTCCTTGTCGGGTATGTCGAGTTTCTTCTGCAGCCGGTCCTTGACCGCCTGGAAGGGTTCGTTATGTTTGACGCGCGCGTAGAACGGGATGCCAAACGTCGCGTACACCTGCTTGTGGAAGTGCGCGCAAGGCACTAGCACCTCGTCCTCCTGTACAGATCAAAATTTCATCAGCGTTTGGTGAATCTCCAACTTGTCAACTCGTATAACAATTACTAAGGAACTCCTGACTGTTCCAAAGAATAAAGACCTATCTGCAATATTATATTCTATATATGAAGAATAGAGTTCAAAATGGTTTCAAAGCAGTATTGCAGATAGGTCTGTATTCTTCGGAACAGTCGTTATGTACCTTTCTAATATTAAGCCCATATATAACCCACTGTGGAGTCGGGCCTCTTCCTATTACATGGAGGGTTTAGCCTACTGTGCCAGGATGGCCAGACGGGTTGGCACAGGTTTTCGTATCAAGTTTTCCTTCACTTGTGGTTAGGTTATCCGCCTTGTCATTTCTTTTTGTCGGCTCTTACGAAACCCTCGGGATGGAATGAGGCGATGACACTGTGTATTCTGTGTGGAGTATCAGACCCCATTTCTGATGTTGATGATCCAGACCAGTACAAGATAAATTAACCCACGAAAGAAAAAAAACTCTTTTTAAGAGTACAGGCAACGGAGAATTATGATTGTTGGTAGAGTTGAAGTATAAATGGAGGAGAAATTTGTCAGTTATAATTACAGATTAAAAAATAAGGTTTTACCATGCAGGTATTATTATCAAATTTCGATAACATGGCGATCCTTAGGTCAAGATAAATAGAGTTAATTTACCTGTAAGTGTAACTCATCTCTAGGTATCTCTTCTATCCGGTAAAGTTTGGGGGGCGATATGATCACCTGGTCCAGGGTGAGTTCGGGATCGGGCCCTGGTAATACTTTGTGACACGACACCTCCACAATTCTTAATCTAAAACAAAACTAGGTTTACAATCGAGGCGGTGACACTCGTGATACGAATAAAAACAATTAGGTCCCAGGTCTTAGCCTCCTTTCGGTAGGCTTTGGGGGTTTTTGTTACTTCCTGTATACTAGAACATTAAAGCCCGATCCACGCTACAAAGGGCCGTGCTCCGGACGGGCCCCGTGCGGGGAATTTTGTATGACATTTTGTTCAAGCATGAATCACTTCATACAAAATGTTCGAACGGCCCGTTGTAGCGTGGATCGGGCTTAAACCATGGTTTGAAATTAAATACGTTATAGCGGATTACGGAACCTAAGACATCATTGAATCATGGTTCGCTTTGCTCACCGGCCAGATCCGTCGGGCGACATTTCCACCACCTTAGCTGCCTCTTCTAAAATATCCGCAACTTTGCCGCCTTTGTTTGGATATAAAATTAATTCTTTATCTTCCTTATAATTAGGACCAACCTAAAAATAAATAACACAGTTAAAGTCAAGTTTCATCTCGTCGTCTTCCAAAATGAATGATTCATTTTGGAAGAGGAAATGAACTAAATCACTACTCACTACATAGTATTAAATAAAGTCGCTGTCGTCTGTCCGTCCCTATGTATGCTTAAATTTTTAAAACTACGCAACGGATTGTGAAGCGGTTTTTTTAATAGATAGGGTGATTCAAGAGGAAGGTTTATATGTATAATACATGCAAAATTGCACCCGTGCGAAGCCGGGGCGGGTCGCTAGTGTGTAATAATCGCAAAACACTAAGAAATCTTCCATGAAATATATTAATAAAAAATAAAACATTATGGTATCGGGTACAAAATTTTAAAAAAAATAAATAAGTAGACGTGTGCATCAAGCTAATGTATAGTGCTTACAATACATACCCATAAACATTTAAATTGTTTCTTGTTGTCCAATTCGTTAACTTTAATAGATAATATCTGGTAGAATAATTTCTTAGGGCACTTTGGTTTACAGTACACAAGCAAATCTTTAAGTATTCCGTCGTAAGAGTATCTGAGTGGCAGTCCTGGCGTATCCTTGTAACTGCAACAAGGTTGAATTACAAAATCAAAATATAAAGTATGGGAAACATTTTATAGGTTCTTCTTCTTCTTAGCCTTTTTTTAAATCTTTTTGGTGCACTCGTCTATCTTGATTTGGCTAACTACCAGTATTTACACTGAGTAATTACCGTCTGCCCTCCCAAGGACACACAGAGAAATACAATAATTACACGGTTCCGCACAACGACTACGTGTGACCATAGATAGTAAATGGCACCGGGACCGACGGCTTTGCGTACCTTCCAAAGCAGGGAGGTCAAATATTACTTTTTTTTATAAAACGAATCCCCTTCGCTAGGTATAACTTGCATCGCGAGGGCAGTTTACAAACATGAAATTCACAAACACAAATGAGACCCAGACTCAGAGCGAGTGCCTCTGGTTAACACAAACGGACACAAAGCCACCGACCCTAGACCGACAAGGATGTGGTCACCCCACTAGAATTCTCGAGGAAGATCCCTTCGCGGATAATGTTCCCCCATTGGCGTTCGATTGACGACCGTAGCCCGCGGCAGTAAAGGGACGCCATCGGTTTAGTGAGTAGGTGGGAGCGATAATTTCAGCACAGTTCAGTTCAGATACACCTTGCGGAATTCTCGCCCAAGCGGGCACCCTGAGTCTGTACCTGCAGCCAATGTCTTTAGAGTGTATATCCACCTCCTTCCTTGCCTCTGTCCGCGACGCAGGTAAGTAACATCTTCCTCCGTGACTCACTATAAGCCAGTTATTTCGCAGATGGAGAAAATTATTAAGTACCTAACCTAACCATAAACCCAATAAAATGTCCACAACTTACTTTTGACACTTAAAGAACTGTATTAAGTATGGATCTACGTTGAGCCTCTGTCCAACTGCGCGCGCCATTTGGTCATACCTCATCTGCATCGACAGTTCCATTGTGAACCTGGGAAGAATAATTCGGAAGAATTAGATGATTTATTTAAGAAAAGTTCAATCATAGTTAACCTATAGTAGGCGCGCGAGTTCATGTCCATCCTGAGGAATGCTGAAATGCTGAGACCTAATTAGTTATAGTAATATCGATAATAACTACCGATTTATTCAACAGCTGTCAATTTTCTTTAATGTAATCACCTTAGATTATATTATTTTGCTAATCTAATATATAAAATTCTCGTGTCACAGTTTTCGTTGCCATACGCCTCCGAAACAGCTTGACCGATTTTGATGAAAATTTGTGAGCATATTGAGTAGGTCTGAGAATAGGACAACATCTATTTTTCATCCCCCTTAATTTTAAGGGAGGGTCCAAAACAAAAATAAATTGTTTATTTTTTAGAGATTTTTTTTTGCTTTTATTTTTTTAAGATTCAGCATACAAAAATACAAACAACCCTAAATTTTCACTCCTCTACGATCAACCCCTATTTAATTGCATTGCAAAACAACGTTTGCGATAGGAGATCGATATCTCTGGAACCATAAGACCTAGAGGGTTGCGCGGGGTGGGGGTTGTGTGGGGAAGGGAGTTGCGCGGGGGATGGTTAATTTGGCAAAACAACGTTTGCCGGGACAGCTAGTTATGTAATAAAATCAATGTGATAAGTAATTACTTATTTAGGCCCCGATGGACATGAACTCACGCGCCTTTAATACAAATATTGAGTCCTCTTTCAGGAATGTTTGCAAATTGTATTGGTACCTGTGTAATTACCAATATTTCACGAAAAAGCATCTTGCTGGCCGGCGAAGTTAAAGCGATTAGTGCTGTACTAATACTTTGGGACAAGGTGTCCCCATTTCATCAAAATCTGGTGGTCTGTCACATACATAAAAAAGGATACCGCGATTTCATCCATGATTGCTATAAAAACCATGTAGTGTAGATTACAAACTACATAGACGTACAATGTAAAATTCACAATAATCATCAATAATATCTCAGCCCATAATACATTCAGGTGATAGACACATTTGATGGAGGAAGACACTTTGAATGAGAAGATTAGCCTACTGTGACATGTTGGCCAAGGGATCGGCAACAAAATACAATAATTGTCCGTATTTATACAAAAATGAACCACCCAGCAAACACGCACTTCGCGCACACAAGTATTCGCCCTCACGTGTTTCCCAATTTTATTGGGATGGGCTCCTATCTAACCTGGTTTGGTTAACTACCAGTATTTACACGGATCGACTTGCGCAGCCCAACTTGTGGGACAACCGGTATAATTGTTTCGTTAGACCAGCTTTGGCGGTACTGAATACGTGTAACGTCTGCCATAGAAGGTAACCTGGCAGCCGAGCCCGACGGGGTTAGTCACATTTTATTGTTTGATAAGTAAGTCTGAACAAAGTCTCTTAGGAGTCCCAAGAGAATGAAAGAATTATATATATATATGAATGTTTGTCTGTATGTCCTTTATAGAATCTTAAACTATGCATTTGAGCATGTGATGATCTTCATGAAAATTGTTGTGCCAGAGCTCACGAAGGATTCATACCGAAAAAAAAATTCTTTGTGGCGTAGCGACGCGCGCTTGTTACAGCTAGTATAATATAAAAACTGTTTCTCACCCGGGATCGTTAGGCACAGTCTTGTCGACAAACTGCACCTCGACCTTGTAGTATATGTACTTGAAGTAGTCCTGGCACGTAGGCAGCTCGAGGTCCTCGTGTCGGCTGTCAGCGCGCTCGAACACGATGATGTCGCCGTCCATCAGCTCGTCCAATACCTGGCCGCGTGCACACGACTCAATCCAAGGGTAGCCCGCCTTATCACCGCCGCTCGTGGCGAGCCGGCTCAAAGGTTGACTATGCGACTGAGGCGAAGCTTCATAGACGTAAATCGAATAATATCGAAATAACATTATTAACAGCACGCTGATGTCCGTTTTGAGATGTAGTGACGTCATAGATATCAATTTATGATTATTAATTATATTGTAATATGTAATAAAACAATTACAAGCATCAAACTGGTGGTAACCTATATGACTTAGCTTATATTTATCATCAATATGTTGACAATTTGTAAGGGTCCATTGTCCTATACAATACACACAATAAATGATTTGACTTAATTACAGTTAGGAAAAATATACATTAAATGTTGCGCGCATTGGGGGTTTTGAATTTTCTTATTAAGTAATCAAAACCTAAACTAAACATTACAATGAAAGTGTGTATAATTTATTTGCGCACAAGTCAAAATCTAGTTGAATACAAAAAACAGTACCACTGATAAATCTGATTCATCAATAATGCTATTTTACTCTCAACCAGTTACTTTGATTTTACCAATACCTTGATGTACAGTCATCATTATCATCATTCGTTATAATTCGGAAAATTACTGAACTATTCATTACGTCTTATGTAGCAATGAGAGTTATTTGGCAATAGTCATTGAAACAGAGACAGCTATTTACAGAAAGTAACTAACAGCTAGTTAACAATAAATTATAGAAAAGTTGCTAATTCCAATGTAATTATTAATCATCCGACATCTCACAACATACGCAGCCTTACGCTAAAACGGCCATCATATGAAATAAACGTGTGCTAAAAGTGCTTAACAATGTTCGTCAGTTGCAATCGTCTATGAAGCGATGCCTTGTTGGCATTGGTATGCATGGCTATGCGTAGAGCAGTGCAGCAAAAACTGTTTAACAAGCCAAGATTTTTTAATACTCGACTCTATAATACTAGCTCTAACGCTCAAATTACGATGCCATTCTTGCTTGTACTATTTTTGGTGGACCACACTCACTGTATGTGTTCAAAATAACCTTACAATCAAATGCGCTCCAACTACTGGTAATTTCGATTTTAGAAATATTCTCGCACAGACGCCTATCGTGGTAGAAGTTATATAGTATGGACTTTTAACGGAACGCGTTTGAATGTTTAAATGTTAAGTTGTATTGTCTAGAGTTGCGGTTAGTTTTTTAAACAAATTATATTTATCATTATTAATCACGCCTGTAATTAATTTAGAGGAGTGAATTAGAAACATACCACACTTTAGAGGCCAATCGAAGCAGCGGACGAACGGTAGTAAACAGTAAACTTTAAGGGTAAACATTCAACCCTGCCGCCAAATTGAAAACAGGCGTAATTTTGTTGATAAAGATCTAATAGAACATATACACGATGCAAGAATGATAAATCTGATGTGCAATAGCTAAAAATCAAAGCGTAAGTACATATCGCCCAGGGTTTGGGTTTTTCATATTGGGCATTTAGCTTAGCTAATTGAGGGACCCCCCACCGTAATTTCATGGACGAAAATTCGTAGTGTGAATGCTCCGAAAGGGCACTTCAATATCGCAAAGAAACGCCTGCCAAAATCAGTAACAGAG
The DNA here is from genome assembly GCA_905475355.2 of Clostera curtula. Classification (NCBI taxonomy): domain Eukaryota; kingdom Metazoa; phylum Arthropoda; class Insecta; order Lepidoptera; family Notodontidae; genus Clostera; species Clostera curtula. The sequence continues at coordinate 12,250,174 of FR997806.1, read as the reverse complement.
TAAATCAGAACTTTCTTGCACATTACTTATTACACTACAGCAGTGGTCGACAACGCGCTGCCCATAACCATTCTCCTCGCGGTCCTCGGCTGTTTTATCTTTTTATTTTTGCATTTAAATATAACCTACATAGAAGATAACTAGATACATACTACCAAATTATTAAGTGCAGCCAACCAACATGTTATTGCGTTGTTATCTGGCCATTACATGCTAAAAGGTTGCCAACACTACACTGGCAGCATATCAAGTGTTGTGTCGTTTTACTTGCATCGTGTATAAACATCTTTAAGATATATAACTAATATGTTAGTACAAAGCGTGAAGGATAATATGCCTAGTGGAATGTTAAGGACAATGATAAATAAAAATGTGTGTTTAATCCGATGTCCCCAATTACTCAAATCAAATTATGCCTACTAAGATATTATAGTTAGTTGTACATAATTCATAGTATTTTTTTTATCTTAAATTTGATTTATTAAATTGTATCCCACATTAATAGAGTTATCATTTCACACTAAAATAAGGCGTCATATACTTGTATCAGAGCCTCAATGTATGTTATATGTTTCAATTAAATGCCATTGACTTGACGAATCTTCAACAATGGTTTCGAAAGTTTTTCACAAAATAAGTTTTTTATAATACACATCATACATCTAAATGTATATGTATGTAGATATAGATATATTATATATTATATTGAATCAACCATTAGTCATTACTAAGAAATCTATAGGGAAGGGAGTATAAATCACAAATGTATATTATACACAAGACGCAAGAATGTGCTACTAGTTAGGGTGAGTGATGAGTATGTTAACTGAAATGTTCTTTAATTCAGTGCAACCTTATTCGGACGCCAAGCAGGTCTTATAATATAGAAAAATAAATGCAATATACTAATATACAGTAAATAAATAATTAAATACAGTACCTGCATCAGCGATACCTGAAGAATCGAAACTAGAACTAAAAGTCATCATCACACAAGACAAAACCCTATAATATCCATTAGGCATAAAATATGCATTTATACAAAAACTCAATACAGTTGAAATAGTACATAAATATCATATTTGCAAAGAACAATTTAATATATTAAATAAGTATCACATATACAAACTCGATAATTAAAATCAATCAATTTGATTGGATATTACAATTCAAATAAATAAGGATCATAATTGAATAGACTATTATCCATGAGGATTTGCCAGCTATATTTGAGGCCACTTTGAATTAGTATTGAATAATTGCGTAGAACAAAATCTATTATCTATGAGCGAGGTCTATGGTCAGCACTGACCATCAATTGTTGTGTATTTTTGTTATAGTATTCACATCAGGTAACATAAATATTATTTGTTTAACCAAATGATATGGCAACAATGTAATAAAACAATCTGCATATGCACATATGTTGTCACTGCATATGTGGGATTAAAAACACATTTAGAATTTCGACGAATAATTAATGATACCTAGATTCGATTAGATTTGTCACGTGAAATACGCAGTACTACATATACTTAGAACTAGTAAATATGGTGATAGGCTAAAACTAATAAATAATACCTTTTCAAGTGGCTCATTGTAGTTATTGATCTTCTCAACAAAATCGGGCTTGATTTCTTCATATAAGACGAGGGGCGTGTCTGGTGGAAAGCCTGGAAGACAAAATTAAACTAATAACCAAATGTCTATTTGGTAACGGCTTTGAACTTATGTGTTGTCAACACATTTCATCCTGAGTATATGCTACAATACTACCAAACGAGTAGACATTGACCCCATTATGGAGAGGGACCATTGAAAGAGTTACTAAAATTTTACATGATACACAACAGCTACATGCCTATGAGTTATCAGAATCGATCTGGCCGTTTTGGAGATTAGAACTAATAGACGGATTTTATAAATTGTATTTTAGACATCAGTTATGAGTAATATTACAAACAGTATCACTTAACATGTATATGTGCATGATGTGGCACATAATGGGCTGTGCATTTAGATTTAATGACTTTGACTATATGTATTATGTTTTAAGTAAACTCAACAATTATTGGAGGTGGGTGATAAAAAATGTCTGTTACTAGTTCTCAGCCCATAAATGACCCACTGTTTAGTCGGGCCTCCTCCAACTACACGGAGGCCACGTAGGCCAGACGGGTTGGCATAGGGTTTAAATAAATTCTCTTACCTGCTCTCTTATTAAGAATTGGCATCAGATCGGCCGGCTTGCTCGCAATCGGCAGGTAATGATGCCCGCAGTAATGTATGCGCTTCTGCTTGGGCTCATACAGCTTGAAGAATAACACGACATCATTCTCCTTGTCAAACGTGGGCAGTGCACTGAAGCCAGAGTCCGGTGGTAACATCTCCAAGAACAGGTTCCAAGGGTTCATGTTTTCAGAAACGTCCGCCACCGTCTTGTGCTGGTCGTTGACGATGTCCAAGCACGTAGGTCTACAAGTCTGTTGGAAATAACGAGTTTAGGAAAAAGTCGGAGTCGGTGGATGCAGTCTGCACGAGATCGTGCGTTGTGGAAACCTATGGGGAAGGTTCAGCAGTGGACTTCTGTGGCTGATAGATAGTTAACAAAACAAGGTTAGATTGTAGTCGTCGATGAAATTGGGACTAGGCAAGGAAGAACAACTAAGCCTCTGTACGCACTAGCGGCTGGCCGCGCGGCCTACTAAACCGCCACAAAATTTCAACCGCCAGTGCGTACAGAAATAAGCGGTTGCATATTAAATTAGAAAAACGGCAGGCCGCGCGGCTAGCCGCCTAGGCGGTTCAACCGCTAGTGCGTACAGGGGCTAAGCCGATGTGGCGACAGGTCACACTCACCTGGTTAGAACGTGCACTGAACGGCCACGGTCGTAGGTGCTTCAGCGGGTACTTGAAGTTCTCCGCTAACATCTCCATGAGCTCAGCGACGGTTGCCTGCTTCCTGACACGGAACACGCGGTAGTGGGCTCGCTCCGGGTCGTAGAGGTCATTGCCCTGGTGGCCGTCAAACGCCTCCTCCAGTACCACGTTGACATTCATGTAGAGATGCGCTTCATTGCGCTCCTTGCGACGGATCTGTGAATGTTTTTAACATACGTTTCTCTCTTTTATATGTACGGTGTAACAAAAACCCTATAGGCATCATGATAAGATCGACAATACTACTGATAAAAATATGGCGTGCAATATTTCAAGCAAAAAGAAAAGGATATATTTTTCCTTACAATGTTGATCACCAGCTAGTAACGAAAGTGTCATATGCCGAGAATGGAGAACAGAGTACTCACAAAATCACGAAACATAATGGAACTCAGATTACCAGGCTTTAGTGGTAACTAGTGGTTGCCCAGCGGTGGAAATTCGACCATAATTAATTTAAATTACAGTTCTATAAATATGGATCTATTCTCAATTTGACAAAAAACAAGTGTATATATGTGTGTTTCAAGTAAATGATAGTGTGTGTAATGTTTATTATTAGGAATTTACATACACACACGTACGCCCATTTTTCGTAAAAAGGGGTACAAAGTGTTTGCTTCACGTATTAATAAATAAATAATATTTTCTTTATAATAAAGCTCTTGGTTTACAAAAACATCGATATCTCCCTCATACTGATGGAAAAACATTATAAACACAGAACCGCTTCTTTTAATTAGCTCTATGCCCCATTTTGTTTTTTGTTACACCATGTATATGCTAATACATAATAATAATAAAGCCTTTATTTAACCAAACTTATTTACAAACATTTTATAATATGTATCTAGGTATATTCCGTATCTGTTTGGTCTTGCTTTTCAGCATAGGCCTCCCCTAGAGACTTCCACAGTTTGCGATCATACGCTTTTCTCATCCAAGTAGCGCCTGCTACTCCAACAATATCATCCTCCCATCTGCGACGTTGTCTGCCTCTTTTTCTTTTATGTTGTCTTGGGCACCACACAGTGATATCCTTTGTCCATTTATCTTTTATGCTGCGTATCATATGGCCTGCCCATCTCCATTTTAGTTTCTTGATACAATATTTTATATCTATTATTTTTGTTTGTTCCCTTATTTTCTTAAGGTTTATTTTATCTTTAAGTTTAATGTTGAGCATACTACGTTCCATGCTATGTTGACAGACTTCTAATTTGTGCATGTTATGTTTTGTAAGGCTCCACGTCTGGCACCCGTAAGTCATACTGGGAAGGATACACGAATCAAACACTCTTTTTTTCGCTTTAATTGGTACACCAGGGTTCTTCATGATTTCCTTTAAGGACCAGTATCTCTTCCATGCTATGCTAGTTCTATTTTCTACTTCCTTTGTTGTTAGATCTTTAGGAGAGATTATCTGCCCCAAGTATGTATATTCATCAACATAATCTATTGTATGGTTGTTTACTATAATAGGTAGTTTTTCATGATTTGTCATTATTTTAGTTTTTGACATGTTCATTTGGAGTCCCACTTTGTCGCTTTCTCGTACAAGTGCTTCAAGCATATCAGTTAGGCTCTGTGGGTTGTTGTTAATCAATATAAGGTCGTCTGCGAATCTTAAGTGATTCAGTGATACTCCATTAATGTTCAATCCATGGACACTCCATTCTAGATTTCTAAATATGTGTTCTAGGGCTGCCGAGAACAGTTTTGGGGACAATGGGTCACCCTGACGAACTCCTCTTTTTACATTAAAGTATGATCCTGCTCTTTCTGTCCGTATTTTCGCTTTCATGTTCTGGTATATCTTGGTGATTAGAGTCTGTACAAAAAGAGAACCGTCGTGGCGTTACGGTGAACTAACATTAAGATTTTTATATGGCAACCCAATCCAGGTGTCATCTTTCTCATCACGCAACTGTCATATGCCAACTTCGACTCGATAAAATATTGTTGATCTTGTTTTTGTGTAAAATATTTGCCTAATTATGTCGAAAAGAGGAAAAACGTTACGCAGCTCTGTGAGGCAAATAATATATAATGTGATACAGTTTTGTCAACGCGAAAAAGAGTCAAAAGCCCAATCATCGACTTGAACAAAGCTTCGGAACGAGTAGCCGCAATGACTGGTATGCAATAGCTTTCTTGTGATATTTTTTGGACTGTACATTGATTTCAACGAAATGAACAGTGGCTTTAGTGTTTTTTGTGTGATTAGTGTAAACGGAAATACTATATTAGGTAAAAATCATTCTAGCCTCAGCTGACCTATTTTTGTAGTGTACGACTAACACATATTGATACTTTGCGTTTTTAACAAACTGATTATGTACATTTTATGTTGCAGGTCTTAGTAGAGACACTGTGTCTAAAATTAAAAAAGAAGGTGCTGTAAATAGAGGTGTGTGGTGCACTCCAGGGAAAAAACGCAAAGGCCGGCACAAGACAATAATTCTGGACGATTTTGACAAATGTGCCATACGGAGCAAAATACGACAATTTTATACCGTTCGAAAAGAGGTACCGACTCTAAGGAAGCTGCATAGAGTACTAAAAGAAGACATAAATTTTGGTGGTGGAATTTCTAGTCTGCACAGTGTTTTGAAAGAAATGGGATATCAATATAAAAAATGTCAGTCAAAACGAAAAATACTTATAGAGCGGCATGATATTGTGGTTTGGCGTGCCAAATATTTACGGACCATGAAGCGATTGAGAGAAACAGAAAAACCAATTGTTTATGTAGATGAGACATACATCCATACTGCGCATGAAGTCAAAAAGTGTTGGCAAGGCCCAAATGAACCTGGGGTATCTAAAGCCATTTCCCTGGGTGAAAGATATATTATCGTACATGCTGGTACCCGGAATGGATTTGTAGATAATTGTTTACTTGCATACAAGGGTAAAAATACTTCAGCAGATTATCATCACGACATGAATGATGAGAACTTTACGAAGTGGGTAACACAAAAACTTATACCCAATCTTACCGAACCATCGGTGATTGTGATGGATAATGCATCCTATCACAGTGTACGTATAAATAAACCTCCAAATTACAGTGAAAAAAAAGACAGAATGAAAGAATGGTTAAACGATAAAGGAATATCATTCCCAAAAAATGCACTTAAAGCTGAATTATTCGATTTAATAAAAAAGAACAAAGGTGATCCTGTGTACAAAATAAATCAATTACTTGAAGCACATGGTCACACAGTTGTCAAGTTACCGCCGTATCATTGCGATTTAAATGCAATAGAATTAATATGGAGTTTAGTTAAACGAGATGTTGCATCAAAGAATGTTAATGTATCAGCCAAGGAATTGCTGCCCATAGTAAACAAATGCTTCAATAATATTACTACTGCTCAGTGGCAAAAAGAATGTGAACATGTGAAGCATGTTGAAGAAAAATATTGGAAACAGGACCATTTGATGGACAATTTACAAGAATTTATCATAAATGTAACAGAATCAGAATCTGAAGATGAAACAGATGAGTCCGAAAGTGAATGCTCCAAAGCTAGAACAGACATAAGCGGCATTGAATACTTAGATTCAGATTTTGATTATGGTACTGATTAAATTATTATCTATAATTTTTACTGTTTATTAAGACAATTTTAATAAAATTATAAAATGTCTCCATATTTTATTTTTTAAGTCCGGGTATGCAGTCAAGTGCACCTCATCAGTAGGTACTAGAAGAGTAAAAAGGCCATGCTCCATGGAAACACGTGAGACTTACAACATAGCTAGCCACTATCCTATAAATTAATAATGTTGATTAAAGCCAGCACTTAAACCTAAGTAGAATCATGCATTTATATTTGAATTGTATTATGTATATCAGTTATCTAGTACCCATAACACAAGCTCTGCTTAGCTTGAGGCTAGATAATGTTGTGTGAAGTGTCCAGCATTATTTATTTATTTATTTTTGGCTCATCACATAACACCTGTACTGTGCAGCTATGGTAGCGAAATTTAATCAGCATTATGCGAAGATACATATTAACCTAACTACTTAATAGCAAGTACCTACTGATGACAACAGTTGGTGTCTATGAGTGATGTCTTTCTACCAAGTATCAAAAACTTTTAGTCGCACGGGCAATGACACAGCAGTGTTGTCAACGCAACAAAAGTAGTAAATTGGCACACGCGCGACCTCAATTCCTACGACGGTTCTCTTTTTGTACAGACTCTATGCGGATGTATTTACTGTGAACTCCTTGTGCTGACAGAGCTTCCCAGATTTTAGCATGTTTTAGGGAATCGAACGCTTTATTATAGTCCACAAATGCTAAATAGTATGTTATCCCATATTCCTGACATTTTTGAATAGCTTGTTTGATTGTATGAATATGGTCTAGCGTCGAAAAGTCTCTTCGAAACCCTGCCTGCTCTTTCGGCTGGTTTTCGTCTAGAATCATGGTGATGCGGTCTAATATTATTTTTGAAAAAACTTTGTACACATTAGACATTAAGCTAATGGGTCTGTAGTTATTAATGTCGTCTTTCTTTCCTTTCTTATGCAGAAGAATAATAGTAGAGGATGTCCACTGATGTGGAATGTATTCTTTGACGAGTATTTCGTTAAATAGGTCCACGATTGTAGACGTAATTACTTCGGATGTTCCCAATAAGAGTTCGTTGGATATACCGTCTTCACCAGGTGCTTTATTTTTCTTCTGCGATTTTACAGCCTTTAATACTTCTTCTTTCATAATAGCCGGAATTTCTTCTTCGGTATACTCATGGTCTTTTATCATTGATGTTGGTTCTGTTCTGTCATCGTCATATAAATCGCGATAGTAATCTGTGGCTGCGTTCAGTATATCAGTTCTGTTTGTGTTTCTTTTCCCACTATTATGATGTATAATGCTGTCAATCCATTTTAGGGGATCTTTTAATTCAGTCCAGGCTTGTTTTACTCCTCCAGATTTTTCAATGTAGTAGTTTATTGTATCCGTTCTTGTTTTGTTTCTATGTTCTCTTATTTGTAAATTTATCTCTTTGCTTAGTTGGGTTATAAGATGTTTATTGTTCTTTCTACATTCGAACAGGGTTGATCTCTTTTTGATTAAAGCCCTTGCTTTTTCACCTAGTTTGTCCTTTTTCTTATTAATATTTCTGGTTGTCATTTCTATTTCTTTCAGGTATTTTTCTAGTGTATTGTACTTTAACTGGATTCCGTGCATTTCTTTTATTTTCTCTAAATTGGTTTCTAGGCATTCTGTTATGTCCTTCGGAAGTGGGAGTCGTAGTGGTTTTCTTATAGGTTGTAAGCTTTTCCTTGATTTTCTTGGAACTGATGTGTATATTTGCCCTCTAAGCAGTCTGTGGTCTGAGTTAAAGTTTAGCTGATTCACTACTTCAACATTTGAAAATAATCTTGGTTTGTTTGTCATGATGTAGTCTATCTCGTTTTTTATTGTGCCACTTGGTGACACCCAGGTCCATCTCCTATTAGGTTTTTTCTTAAAATAGGTATTCATGATATGGATATTATTTTCTAGTGCGAAGTTAACTAGTCTATTCCCATTATCGTTTCTTTTTCCCGTTGTAAAAGGCCCCAGTAAATTGCTTTCATTTTTCCTTCTTTCTCCGATTTGGCCATTGAAATCCCCTATAATAACAATAGTTTTGTTGATGGCTTCTATTGTCATGTTCAGTTTTTCATAAAAGTCATTTTTTGTATCTTCATGAGCTACTTCGGTCGGAGCATAGATTTGCACGATTGATGTGGGATGTTTGTGGCCCGGGAGTATAATGTTTAATACAGCAATTCTGTCAGAAATCCCTTTGAATTCTATGATATTTTTTTTGAGATGTTTTTTTATTATGAACCCGACTCCGCCTTGTCCAGCTGTTACGTTTTTGTAGTATAATATGTAGTTTTCATGCTCTTCTATGTTCTCATCAGCTCTTCGTACTTCACTCAGTCCTAAAATGTCCCAATTAACATTTTCTAGTTCATTTTCTAGTTCTAGCAGGGATTCCTGGGATCTTAGGGTTCTGACGTTGAGTGTGGCAATATAAAGGTTTGTTTTCTTGTCAGTATTATTTTTCACTTGTTGTTCTGTCAGTTCTGGTATACTTCTTTCTTCCATGAATTTTTTGTTGTGTTGTTTTTTGTTAGTTTGATCTTTTGTCATGATCTCTTGGGGGTTGTGGTCTGTCGTCCCACGGTGACCAGCCGGGTTGGGATCTTTTAATATTTGTTGTTTAATCAGTAGTTTAGTTTTGCTTGTTGTTATATCTGTGTTAATGGTTGATTTTATTGTTGTCCGGTGGCCGGGGTTTATTAGTTTTTTGACTGTGGCTGAAAAGTGTGGGTAATTTTGGTTTGTTTGGCAGGCTGATCAATTTTGTCTTGCTTATCAGGATTGCTAAAGTTGCTTGGAGGTGTTGAGGGAGGTGAGGATGGCATCCTTTTCCTTTTCTCCTTTTGATGATCATTTTTTTCTTTTATTATGAGCTTGTCTTGTTTCAGGAAGGCATATTTTCCTGCCTCTCGCGCTTCTATTAATTTTGGTATAAGTCCCTTTCTTTCTTCAAGAATTTCTTTTGTAAAATCTTCGGTTATCTTTAAGTTTTTGGGGAATGTTTTTCTATTTCTGAGTAATTCCATCTTTCGCCATTCCAATGTGAGCGTTATTTTCACTGGTCTGTGTTTTTTCTCAGTCTTTTTCCCTAACCTTGCAACTTTACTAACTTCCCACTTGTCCCACTCGTTCCACTCTGCGCCTTTCTGATTTTTGTCCGGGCTGTTCAGTACTTTCAAAACTAATTTCAAAAGTTCGGTGTTATTGTTTTCTTTTTCTTCTATTCCATGAATAATAACGTTATTCTTCTTCGATTCTGCCTCTAGGTTCTTTATTTTGGATTTCAGTATTATGTTCTCGGCTTTCAGTTTCTCAGTTTCCTGTGTAATTGTTGTTAACTTGGCCTCAATTGTTGTCGTGATTGTATTTTGAACCATTTGATTTATTGCATCAGTTTGTCTTTGGAATTCTTCCTTCATTTTGTTCCATAACGAATTAATCTGATCTTCCATGTTGTTTTGCATGTTGGTTTCTTTGCAGTAACAAAACGTTTATTGTTTGTGTGAAACGGAACGTAAATTATTTATTTTGTGCTGACAACACTGGTCTCCTCTGGACTTGACGTCCGGTATAATTTGACGTTTTAGTTTTGAGGTTATGTTCTATAATTTTCCTTTGCAGGTTTTAATCGTAATCTTGCGTATCGCACTGATATTATCACTTGGTTTCTTTTGTGAGGACTTTCTAAGAGTTATTGTTTGTAGTTTGGTGGTTTTTTCCTTGTTTACACTGAGAATGCAATTATTTTTTACGGAGAGCACTGACACTCGACTTCACTGTTAGAACACCCCCCACCGAAAAAAAACGCTGCTAATACATACGGTTTATTTAATTTAAAGTAAAATATCCTACTTACTGTTTCAATTCTCTTTTCCTCGGCTAGCCTTTCGCTGAGCTCAGTTGGTATATCAGCTTGCGTAACATCTTGTAAGACAGTCTTTAGCTGTGCATCCCTGTAAATAAACGAACACCCTATAAAAACGTATTTCAGACTAACAAAAAGAACTGCGTTTTTTATATTTGTTTTAAAAAAAGGACTTTCATAAAATTTTGTACATGTCAGTCACATTGTCTATCAAACGTTCTGTACATTCTACAGGCTTCAACACTATTTGGCGTAGACAATATGTTGACGAACATTTTATGAAACGTGTTAATAATTTTGACTGTCTTGTTGATCTAGGGGTTGGATCTGCCGCCTTTAAATCACGGGTCGAAGAACCAGGGCTTCGATTACGGTTGGGCAAGTGTCAGAGGCACTTACACTGAGTTTGGGTGATTCGTATTCGAGAATTACACGTTTGTAAACTGCTCCCGCGATAAAGGTTTCGATTAAAAAAGAAAATTTAACAACCGTAATACAAAAGCACATATGTTTCGAATGTTCCGAAGCTCTTCTTAAAGACAATTTTCAAACAAACAAATGAATCAATACCTGTCACAACCAAATAAAAAGACCGCTCTCTTCTATTGGGACTAATACTAACCGGATATACACCAACATGTAAGCGTTGGTGCAGTGGCGTACAGTGAGCGCCATATCCTCATCGTGACCGCCGTAGTTGTACTCGATGGCCTCTTGCTTTGTGCAGCGCGAGACTACGTCATCGTCGAACTTGCACCACTGAACAAAAGATCAATATTTCGACTAGTAAACATAGTATACTGACAGCTTAAATTAGATAATACTGGTAGGCGAATGCCATCGCAAGTGCTTCCGCGTGGTGACGGATTTAGAATACACATTGTCACCATCCCCTTCCACGCTGAGTGTGTCGTAATAGCTGACAAAAGAAAATTGCTAGGCCGAAGAGCTACCCGCAAAAGAAGGCCTGTGCCATCCCGTCTGGTCAGCATGAGACAGTAGGCTAATTACCCTCCACGTAATTGGAGGAGGCCTGACTCGGTAGTGGGTCATGTATGGGCCGAGTAGTAGTAGACTGCCACGAAACAAATGAGAAAGTTTAACAAACCTTCCCGTCCCCTTTCGGGTTGATGAAGACCACGTAATGCCCCCCGTGATTGTCCCCAGAATGTACGAGGACCGCATGCAACGTGTAGTTAGCTGGAGTTTCGGGTACCTCCTGCAGGTACGCGTCCAAGTTGATATGCTCGTAGAATTCAAACCTGTGAAAGACACGAACATAATAAAATCTCTCAAGCACATAATATCCTCGTAGAATTACTGCATAGGTAATAAAACACACATGTGCAAAAGTAAACATTGCCAATTTTCGACTAAATCTAAGTCTCGATTATTACGTCAACATTCCTTGAATTTCCTCGGAGCTAGCGCGCGGTCTGTAGGTTACGTCAAGTACTATTTTTGACCACACCAAAACGGCAGAATAAGTTGGGATGAAATTTAACACGCAGACAAACAATATGTCTATTCCACAGAGGAAACGGCCAAAAAATTACAGTTCTTGTTAGAGATTGTAGATTGTTGCTTATAGTGTGTTCTGTATATATTTCTCTTGTGTACAATAAAGAGTTCATCTATCTATCTATTTATTGTTACCTCTAATTCCAACAACAAAAAATAAACAATGCCTTCATACCTATCGTTAAACTTGACGGAGCTGTCTGTGATGGGATCATATTGGAACCGCATGAGGTGTAAATGCAGTACAGGAGGGAACGAGGCGAACACAACTCCTTTCTCGGCCTCTTGGAGACCATGCTCTCCTGCGTCGTACTTGTTCTCGCCGTCCAGTGTCTCTGTGCTGATGTAGTCTTTAAATGACTCGTCAACTATAAAAGGATAAAAATGGAAACAATGTTAAAAACACCTATCAACATATGTACAGTCCTCACCAAACTTTATGACCGCTCCGAACCTAGCCGCATTACGCTGCTCAGAACACAAAGTGAGGTATCAGCGACAGGAGGAGTATGGAGGCGGGCGTCCTCGCCTCCCGCGCGTTAGTGTGAGTGTGCTACGTTCGTATTGGTTATGAAATGTACTATACGCAAGTTCGTGCCGACGGCTACAGTCAAAGCGGCAAGAAAGATTGGCGAGGACTGTACACTTTTTTACATAATTTAAAAATATTTTATTTTTTCTGTATCTTTTTTGTTTGGGTGTGCAATAAAGAGTTTATAAATAAAATATCACAAAGATACACCACAGAGGGTGGGGGGGACTAGCTCCTTAATTAAATGGAGGAAAATTCGGATCGTGGAGGGATACTCACTATTTTTCTTGCCCTTGATATTGAGCTGAATGTCGTAGAAGGTCTCGACGCGAGTGCTGGACACGTTGACGTTCTTGCATTTGATGTATGACGTCATCTTGCCCTCGAACAGCCGCGGCACTGTACCTTCCACGCAAGTGCCTTTCATTTTGCTCTCCAGCTTATCTAGGAGTACCTGGTACGAGAGATGTACATTATGCATTAACGGCACCTTAAAAAATAGACCAACTTAAAAAAGAACGCTCTACAAAGCGAAATCCGTAGAAATTAAAATCCAACCGACGTCAAATCGGCAGACTATAAATCTATCTCTATTAAACAGCCACAGAAGTTCACTGCCGAACATAGGCCTCCCACATAGATTTCCACAACGCACGATCTCCTGCAGACCGGACCAGACTAAATAGTTAATTATAATTTAAGAATTCGTTCAGAGATATTATGAAAAAAGTTGATATTCGAATGTTGTAATGAAGTTTAAAACCAAATCATTTGTCATCAATTAAATGAGCCACTGCTGAGTCAGGCCTCATCCAAACACACTGAGGGTAAATAGCCTGTGCCACACTGGCCAGACAGGTTTGTATCAATTATAAAACAAAACGCTGTCGTCTGTCCGTCCCTATGTATGCTTAAATCTTTAAAACTACGCAACGGATTTTGAAGCGGTTTTTTTTAATAGATAGAGAGATTCAAGAGGAAGGTTTATAAGTATAAACCATGTATAATATTGTAGAGAAACACTGATAAATTTAGATGTTCATCAATGCACACGTGCGAAGTCGGGGCGGGTCGCTAGTTTGTCATATATAAAAGAAATAAACCTAAAGCACAACTTACCCTGAGAAATTCCTGTACATCGTGTTGCATGAAAGAATCAAGCGTCTCCCAACCGAAACTCTTCGTGAGCTTCTTGGTGCCTACTGGTTTGTCGGAGAATTGCAGCTCATAAAACACCCGCTGCAGTGCCAATGCCACAGACCTACAGGGAAACGATGATAATGTACATGGAGTTTGGACCAACCACTCTAAGGGCCTCCGCGCATTATGCGGCCAAGTCGCTGCGGCTAACTAATTCTTCTACGATGTATATAGCTGCACGCATTACGTTGGTCGCGCGGCCAACGAAAAACATCGCGTCACATACGCGGCCAATAGGCCTAATATGTGACGCGATGATCCGCGCATTATGCGGCCAGGCCGCGCGACTGGCCGCCTAAATGCGCGGGGGCCCTAAAAAGACTCCACATCACTATAACCTGCAGCGCTGAGCTATATCCAAACACATAATCACTGCATAGTATAAAACAAGGTCACTGTCGTCTGTCCGTCCCTATGTATGCATAAATCTTTAAAACTACGCAACGGAATATGAAGCGGTTTTTTTTTAATAGATGAGATTCAAGAGGATGTATACAAAATACATGCACAATATTGTAGAGAAACACTAATAAATGTTGATGTTCATCATTGCACGTTAATAAAACATGACACACAGACCCATTCGCAAGTAACTCTGGCTTATATACATTGTCCCAACTCAAAAAAAACAGGGAGCCATGATCCAAAGGCCACTGGCGTGGCTTGTTGGTCTAGGACTGACAGGGTTTCATTTAAAATGTCCATAAAATCTGTGCTGACTCAATTTAGATGCGTAGAATCGAGGAACTTGTAGAATTGACTATTAATCTGACGTCCATTACCAGTGGACTGCACTAGAATGATGAAGTTTAACACAGAGAGAGAGAGAGAGAAAAGAAACATTAATGGCGAAAACACAAAACACGGAAGCGTTGCGGAGATTCGAATTGATATGAAACAAAATTCAAAATCTATTTTATACTAATTCGAACAAAAAACAGTGTCCATCTCTGGCAAGCGTCCGCATCAGTGTCTGTGTGTTTTTTACCTTTAATCAGAGGTACACACAAGCTGTGTGTACCTATGCCAAAGCGGAACAAGCTCGGCTATATACCGTAAGGCAAGAAGCTATAGGAATTCCATGTATCAACAAATACATTACCTAGTACTGTCGTCAGATTCTGTGGGCATCTTGTACACGGCCTTCCGCAGCTGGTTCGTGAAGTATAGGGTCTGTAGGAGTGAGTTCATGTAGCAAGTCGCACCTTGATTCTTCAAGCCTGCAATCGTAATTACAGTAGTATTATTACTATTGTTTCAAAATCCAGGAACATGAAGTATGTACTTGGGGTATTACCGAAGTAATTTCCTTCTTATAGTGAAAGTATGATTTGACATGAGCAGCATCACAAACCTTTTTATAAACTGTCAAAACTAAGCAATCAGTAAATAGGGAATAAAAGAGCATTACTTGTCCTTCCGAATCAGTAGCGATTGGTGTAAGGCGATTCACTAGAGAAAGGGAAATAATGAAGGAAGAGAAGTCTGTAGGGAGGGATAGACCGAACGAAAATCGAAAGAGAAAGAAGGAAAAGAGGAGGTCACATAGCGGCGGGCGAAGTAAGAGTAGGCGGTAATTATGGAAACATAGGAAGGAGGACAGGCACAGATGGTTAGCAAAACCTTTATTACGACATAGGTTTGACTACAAGTCCTTACCGACATATCCAGTATGTTTCTTCGAGTCCCACGAGACACCGTGTGGCGCTTCGGCGGTCACGTGCACTTCTAGTGTGATAGTGTCATCCTTTATATAGCCTTTCTCAGGGTCCAGAACATCATTCCACGTCATGAAGTGGGAGAAACCCCAGTCGTTCTCCTTACTGAAGCAATGAGAGTAATATTTGGTCAATTTGCGAGTTTTTATCACAGAACCGCGTTAAAGTAAAGTAAATTGATACATAAACGAAGAAACGCCCTCTAGTGTCGTATAGATGTAATTGGTAACCATGTATGGTTATGTAATAGCCATACAAATTGTCTTTACATTAGAGCAATCGAGTGGGAGAAAAAACCTCGCAGTCGGCACACTTTTTTTAAACGCATCCCCTGCTTTGTTTACAACCTGCATCGCGGGGCAGGCAGTTTACAAACATGAAATTCACGAACACAAATGAATGACACCCACACTCAGAGCAAGTGGTTTAACACATAGGCACTAGCCCGACCACGGAATCGAACCAGGGACCTATGACCCAAAGGCGACACATATACGAATTTTAAACTCTGTTATTGTGGGGTTCTGAAGTGCTGTTCGTGCTCAAGCGAATAGCTGAGATGGTTATCGTTGCCTATAGACGCATGTAACACCAGAGGTGCCACTAATTCGTCACCAACTGTAAGAAGTGAAACCATGGCGCTGCTTCCAGACATCCGATTACCTTACCCCGCCCAAGAACTCCACAACCCCTAAGGGCGATGTTAGTTGGCTACGGTATTATTGATTTCTTAGGTTTTCGCGATAGACCAGTTAAACAGTGTTTAATTTCAATCCGGTCTTATTATTGTAAACTATGTGTGTGTGTGTGTATGTGTGAGCCTCGAAGATCAGTTTATTCGCCGAGTGTCATTTGCTCTTCTATGTGGAGCGGTATTCAGAACCAGGGTTTGTTTCAGTATGGATGGTCGCAAAGGTAAGGCAACAGATGATGATGGGTCAAAAGGACAAGGGCCAAAAGACGATGATGGTAGTTTTGAACATAACAACCTTAACCAAATTATGAAACCTACACGAATAAAGTCTTTCTCCAGTCAGTGAGCGAATGGTAATCCACTATGAATATTAGTTCTTAGCTATAATTAAATTAGTATTATTTTCCTATCTCTTGATGATGAAACCTACACGAATAAAGTCTCTCCCCAGTCAGTGAGCGAATGGTAATCCACTATGAATATTAGTTCTTGTCTATAATTAAATTAGTAATATATTCATATCTCTTGTTATCTAATAGGAAAACAACATAACTGTAGGCATCTACTCTGCTTTTCCCCAATTGCAGTGGGCTCGGCGGTCAGCTAGAATAACACAACTATACCTAAAATTAAAAACAAACTATGCCTCTCACACGTCATACAAATAAACAAATATGCAGTGTCTGTTTGTATTGTTAAAACCACATTGTACTAAGTGTATTTTAATTGGATGTATACACGGTACATTTACCAAAACTACATTTTCACTTTTTGTCTATCTTTCCGTTTGTTTGGGCTAATCTCTGAAATGACTGGACCGATTTTGATCGGAATTTCACTGGCAGTTAAAGAAAGAAAAAATACTGCACATCATCCAAAGTCCTACCTTAAAAAAATAAATCTCAAAGCGACATATTAGTATCTAAAACAAGACAATGCTCTTCAATGTAAAGATAAGATAGTAACTAATCAAACCTAGATATAAAAGTAATGTCATGCCAGTTTGTTAACAAACAAAAAAACGGTCATTGTCCTTATAACCTATAAATGGCTTAACCATTATCAGTGAAATCGCAGTAATTTCACTGTCACGTCAAGGTTTTTGCAAAGGGTCATTCGCGCAACTACAGCAAACATCCACCAAATAGAGAGGTATTACTCTGTTTAGCTAAAGTAAATGAACTCAAGCTCAAACTCAACATCATTTATTTCAATTGAACCTATTTACTGGTGTTTTTGAAAAGGCAAAAGTGAAGTTAGGAATCTAGTTGCATGTTCCAAAAAGTAGATCCTATGGAGAAGAACAGGAAAGAGACTCCATGGACTATCCTACAAGCTGAAAAATGTTTTCCCTCTGGAAATATGAGTGAGATATTGTTGTTTCAAAGACCTGACTTTTACCACAAACTAGCTGTACCCTACACGCATTGCTACGCTACTAACTGAAATAAATCTTTTTTTTTTGTTCAGGATCCTTCATGGGCCAACACTTTGCTGGAGATCGTCACATGATCAAATGCATAGTTTACGATTCTATAAAGGTGTCTGGGTTCGGACTGTACAAACTTTGGGGGGTGATAGTTTGCTCTATTTTATCACTAAAATCATTCTACATGAAGGTAAACCCAACACCCTCTGAATGGCAGCCATTTTTGTATTTTGGTTGACTTTTTCGTAGCGGCCATTCTAAAAGTTATGTAACTTTGTAATTTATTGTCAGAATATCTTAAAACAAAAACTTCCCTTAACAAAAAATTATTACCTAAATAATGATACCAATGATTCTATGACAATGGGTTTAAGAGATATTTTTGTTGGAACTTAGGCTTGTCCAGGTAGTAACTCATGGAGTGGAACTTAGAGGGGGAGTGGCGCCAATCACATCTAGCGCCACAAACAGCCAAAACACGAGGGGCGAGTTCTAACCTACCCTCGCCCAGCTTTCGTGAGAGGGATAGGAGCTTCCCGCAGGTGATTCGGCTCGAGACTGGACAAACAGTGGAGGTTTTAGTGGGTACACCGACCGCAACTCACCATCTTACCGCGGTCGGGATTCCCACATACCCCAGCCCCGTCCCCTGGCTGGGGAACTATAAACGGTTTCCCCCACTTTAAAAAAAAAAAAAAGGTAGTAACTCATAATATGCGAAAATATACAATTCAATTGCAAGCAAAAACCATACATACCTGTAGAACAAATGCTGAATCTTCCTAAAGAATGGTTCTGTGTCCGGCTTATGGGAGATGAGTCTTAGCTCGGCCATGGCGTAACAGGACCAGCTCGAAGACTCGCTCTCGCCATTACACTGGAGAAAGAACCCAAGGGACTTCTGCTGTTGGCGGTCCGGCGAGGGTGCCTGTCGTGGCATCACCATGATCTTCCACGGCAGATTGCGGACGTAGCACGGCGGCGATAGCACCGAGTCCTTGAGGTTTCTGAAGCCCGGCACGGTGAAGCGGAAGGTCGCCTCCGATCGCGCCTCGTCATCCTCCATTTCGGTGTCGAGACACGCAAGCTGCGAGACAAAATTCCCATTACAGACAATACATTTAATCGACCAAATTCGGAGAACACAATACTAAGATAATAATACTAAACAAGTACTACTACTACTCGGCCCATAAATGACCCACTGCCGAGTCGGCCCTCCTCCCATTACATGCAAGCTAATTAGCCTACCGTGCCCCGCTGGGCCGCTGGCCAGACGGGGTGCTACAGGGTTTCGTGTCAAGTTTTCCTTCTCTTGGGTTAGTTTTTCACACGGTCAGTTTCCTTTTGTCGCTTCTTACACCCCCCTCAGGGTGCAATAGGGTGGTGACACTGTGTATTCTGAATCCGTCACCACGCGAAGAGCACACTAAAATTGTCAATTAATCTGTATCAATGTAAGCTAGATGACGAGCACCCATCGGCTTTTGGATGACAGAATCCTTGTGGTTTGCGTCACGGACGGGATAATGACGCAATATATTTTATTACGGCGAGTGTGGAAATATACAGGGTTAGGTATACATTACGTATACAATCGGCTTTTAGGCGCAAAGGGATGACCATCCAGCCAGACGAGGTGTAATGTCCGGCATGGGACCGCGGCGCCTATCACCCGATAACTGTAGTCGGGGATATTTTAACCGTGCGAATTGCTCTATAAACTTCGCTATCGCGGTGTAGGACTTTTTGGTAATACTCGGATTTGTAGGCAATATTTCTTCATGTTGATAATTCAAATTTTTCGGGTAAATTGTGTAAAGTATTTAGCATGATGGTCGCTACAGGCTGTTGCCAGCGACAAAACTAGAGCCGTCCCTCACGTGACCTTGACCCTGACTATCTACGTCAGTTATCGGAGGGTAACAGTGATCTAAACTAGGAATCCGACCGGCTTATAATGGATCCAATGTATATCTTTTCTTGTCTGTGTTTCCAATTTGCTCAGGTATTGCTCTTAATTAAAGTTAGATACATCCACAACTTATTACCTAGGAATAGCTGTCAACATTTAGTTTAAAAAATACTATGTAATTACTTTAGCATAGCATATCTGTGCTAGTTCTGGTCAAGGAATTATGGCGAAATTATATATGAATGTGGCTAACGATGCCTTGCAATAGAATATTATATTTTTTTCCTCACAATATAGACTAAAACAAACACAATCTAGACTAAAAATATAAAGGCACTTCTGCGTTTATGACCAAATAACCAATCAGGACGAGGAACTTTAACGAGATAGGAATAAAAAGTTATGGTTTTCCTAACACTCGACAGCAATTTTCGCACTGGCAAAAAATTCATTAGCAACCAGTTTATTGAGTGTCTTATGCTCGTCCTTAATCTAATTAGATGACTAAGTTCAAATCAAAGTATGCATTATATACGGTTAGCATTTTCTAATATTCCGCGTGTACCACTCCACATATCACTGGCTTCATGAACGTAGTTCCATAAAATATGTATAACTACGGATGGAGTAAGAATGCGTGCCTTGCTGGTCTACGGGTTGGATGTTCCGACTTTGGATCACGGATCCACGGTTCGATTCCGAGGTCGGGCCAGTCTTTGTAACCATAGACACTTGCTATGACTCAGTGTCATATGTGTTCGTGAATTACTACATATTTGTAAACTGCCCCCACGATACAGGTTATACATAGTGCAGGGGGTTTTTAAATACAGAAGATCTGTCACAGTTGTGAACGTGGATTTTATGTCGTGTGAAATTTTTTATTTGTATTTCAATAAAGAATATAAAAAAATGTCCGGTTGAAAACAACAATTTCTTGAAATGAATAAAACAATTAACAAAACATCACGTGATTTATGAACAGCTCCTTAGCTAGTCACAAAGGCGAACGTTTCAATACCACAGAACTCACGTAAGCGCAGGTTAGCCAAGTCATGATACGATAAGATTATGACTCAATCTTAGCTTATCGAATCCCGACTGCATTGAGATTCAATATGCCAAAACCGTATCCATTTCGCTAACACATTTGGTATTCAATGAGATAGAAATCGAGATGAACCGTGTACTTGTAATCACGTGAAGACGTGTTTGTAAACAAACCTGGCAATAGGTGACATTGTTATAGGTCAACAGTATATACGGCTAGCCATTTGCAATTTAATTTCTTTCCCGTTTTCCGAGCGCCCTATCCGACAACTTGGGAAAAGATTTACTTAAATTGTAGTTAATATTACGTTATTCTAACGTGCAGTGAAGGATCTAGAATACATAGTGTCACTACCCCATTCCGTCCTGAGCGGAGTGGAGGAAATTGATTAGGTAATATGAACCCACTCTTCGTATGGCGATGGATTTAGAATACATTGTGTCATCAACCCATTTCGTAAGAGTCGACAATAGGAAACGACAAGGCCGAAAACCTAGCTGCAAGAGAAGGAAAACTTGAACCTAACCCTGTGCCAACCCATCTGGCCAGCGTGGCACAGTAGGCTAATTTTCCTCCATGTATTTGAAGGAGGCCCGGCTCAGCAGTGGGTAATTTATGGGCTGAGAAGTAAGAATAAGAAGTATGAACCCACACCCACCTACAGCATGTTTATGTTGGACGTAAAAAAAACATAAACCTTAAGGCTTTTTTTTTAAAACGCTTACTGTACCAAAAAAAAGTTCAACTCACAGGCATATCTGAAGACGTTGTCTCTTGATTCTTCATAACTTCACCCATTACAACCTCGCCGTTGGGGCCCTTCATAAGATCGTCGTCCCAGGTCTTGTCTGTAACGGTGTCTACTGTCTCAACTGTAAAATAAATAAAAAGAAGGCCCTTTAATGGATGCTATCCATTTTACCAGATGGAGGACGCGTGAGCGATCTCTGTAGTCGAAAACATCAATAGGCGACGGAGTCCTCCTACCCGAGTATATGTATATAAAAATCCCGTCCCTATTAAAATAAAATAAAATTATTACATTTATGCTGCAATCAAAATAAATGTTGTGCCAACCATGTCCTGCGCGTCACAGCATCCAAGGCAGATTGGACGAACAAACGCAGCATAAGCATGGACTGAAATAAATAAAACCTAGAAATTTGCTAGACAACTTATAGATAAAATAATCCAGACCCAAATATAGTAACACCTCTCCTCCACTTGATGAGCATTCTGACATTCTTTGAACATATGTGATTGACATGGGTGGAGCAAATAAAAGCAGCCATAGGCTTTCTTCTGTTTGAATCAGGATGGTAAACATCACAGCAGAATTGTTGGAAGGCATACTAAGCTGATTTTGTCACCACCACTGTCAAGTACCTAACATACAAGTATTTGCTTATTATTTAATGAAAAAAAATCATTTACAGGAACACTAATAAATAATATAATTACGAATAATAATAATTATGGTACCTTAGCTTAATTTCCACAAATATTTGATATGCACAAAGAAACTAATTTCAATTATCCATTCATAAAAATCTCTCCATTGTTTTACTTCAATTTGACAGTTGATGACTACTATTAGACATTTGAGAAAAAGTTAACTAAAGAGAATCAAAGAAGGCCGTATACTTACATATATAGTTGTATGCATAAAGAACCAGCTTAATTCATAAAACTGTGATTATGTATAACAATAATAAAAAGTAAACAAAAAACTCTTTTGTTGAAACTTTTTACATAAAGATTCAGATCAATCCATAAATTACTTTCTAAGAGTGGAGGAAATGAATGAAAATATGTTGTTTTATTAGGCTACATATAAAGATTGACAATATCACAGACATATACAGAAAAAACAAAGCACCAGGCTTGTAAGTCCACCTCTATTGTATAGATAGAATAAAACTGTAACTATTATCTGCATACAACAAAATACAGAACAATATCTGTATCTTGCCTTATTTAAAACGTAAGTAAATTATAGAGTTATGAAACTGGAAAACACCAAATATGACAATTAATTAAGGTCCTCCATCCTAGAGGAACAACTTAAATTAAGAAACCTTACCCACTAGAGAAGGACATCTTGACACAAAACCCTGTGTCAACCAGCCAGTGTACACCAGACTAACTTCTCTTACTGTAATTGTAAGAGGCCTGACTCAAAGCAGGCCTTAAATAGGCTGAGATTATAGGTAAACCATGCTATTCATCAAACTGTGCTTGATAGTACTAGATCATCATCATCATTCGTAATTTCAGCTCATAAATAAGATACTACTGGGTCGGGCCTCCTCCACATTCATGGAGGTAAATTACCCTACTGTGCTATGCCTGTGTCACTAAACCACACTATCCCTAAGATGTTGTAAGAGTGTGACTAAAGGAATGCAAGAAGCAGATCAACTAGCTGCAAAAGAAGGAAAACTTTATACAACAACCATGTGCTAACCCATTTTCCCAGGGTAGCACAGTAATCTAATTTCTCTCCATGAATTTGGAGGAGACCCAAGTCAGTAGTGAGTCATTAATGGGCTAAAATGGTGCGGTCATATATCGAAAATTGTATACCACTAGCACTAGTACCTTAAAAAGCATTCAAACCATTGAAAATAATATATAAAGTACTTGCTGAATAGGAATTTAAAGTGCAGTAATAAAAAATATACATAATCTATTCCCACTATTGCTTGGCTACAGAGTTGTTACTCAGTTGTTGTGAGTTGTCATTTAAATACATGTTTCAATGCACATGTTGTTTCAGATATTCAAAATGTGAACAGAACAGATCTAATGATGTCATCAGCAAATTTATCGACAAACCATAGACCACCATTAAAAAGCACTTATGTCTGTTTATGAAAACAATCTAAAATCTATTTTATTATTATAAATTTGGCTACTCTATTTCATTAATATTAATGGCACCCTTGTTTTTAAATAGAAGTATCTTTATTCATATAACATTAATCATGTATGTGTAATTTAAAATTTTAATGATAAACATTTTAAAGTCATTGACATTAAATTCTTATAAGAATTTAACAAAGCCATTGAAAATTATTCACTCAGACAGAAAATATGAGGCATATAATTTATTTCATTAATACTTCTAGTTGTAGAATGCTTGAATCTTGCAAACACAAAACCTGCAATGCAACATATTTTGTGCTGACTGAGTACATTCATTTCTAATGATAAGTTGGCAATGTTGCAAGTTATTTATTACTGTAGTTAACCTAAAAATGACCAAGGAACGAATATACCAACCTCAAGGATAATTTTAGAGATATATTAAAATACACACAAGCTTTATTATATTTGAAGGGCACAAATTTAATAGTTTTATGCTATATTTAGAAATTCCTTTACACTCATTGAACAACGACTTGCACTTTTGAAACAAAGAAAGTAATACTGATAGCAGTCAAAGTTACAATAAACAAAATATTGTAATGCTTTGTTTTTACAATACTTATGCAACACAACAATAACATGGGATTATCAATGTCATCTGAATCAACGGTTTGAGGTTAGAGTATTGTCCTGTCACAATTAGACAACAACTCAAGGGAGAGCAATGGATTCTGACATATCTAATTGTGCAACATTTATCTTCATATCTAGGGTTTATCTATGCTGTTAAACAACAGCTATTTTGCCTACTGAGATTATAAACAGAATACTTACCATCCTGGGTCTCCATTTCCTCCACTTGGTTCACATTGGAGTCCTGCTGAGGCCTGTCCGGTGCAGGCGTGTGGTTCATGTTAGCTGGGCGCGCCACCGGGGACTCTCGCCCACAACCTTTTGATATTTTCTAGAGAAAACAGCCCATTGTTAAACCCAACTTAGTATCACTGCCAACACACACTAACTACGTCCAATTCCAGCACTTCACGTACCTTTAACGCCGGGGATTTGCTCCCTTTGCACTTGCCGAAAATTCGTTGAACGAATTTCACCGAACCTTTCTCATCGACTCTGCTACTCTGCGTGGTCGGGTTTATGATTTTCTTTGAATTTATGATATTAATTTTCAAAGAGTGTTTACTAGCGGCGCGGCCGATATCTGCAAATTTCAACACAAGGCCCGATGGTAGATAGGAACGCTAATGGCACATTCCCGATCTTAAAATCATTGCCAGGGCATATATATCACTCCGTTATATAGTGTTGGTATGGGAATTGACTACGATGTACCCGGGAGAAGACTTATTTTCGCGAAAATAAACAAAATGGTGGATGATAATTTAATTTCTGGCTTCGGATGTGTGGCCCGGTTTGATCGACGAATGCACCATTTTATCGTTCTCTCACATTCACCGTAGTGTGGAGGCCGTATAATCGTATTTTACGGTTTTTCAATTTTCATGTTTGACAGTTTGGTAGCAGTGATCATAAAGATACTTATTCTAAGGATAAAATCTGCGTGTTGCGCTTTCCTTATTAATGTACTCCCATTTACATTTTAAATCTAACAAAATTGCATAAAGTAATAAATTTTTCATCCCTAACGGCAAGTATATCCAAAAAATACTCATTATTTTCCTTTTTTTAATAAAACGGAACCCCTGTGTATCGGCTTTTATACATGAAATTCACGAACACAAATGACACCCAGACTCTGAGCAAGTGCCTCTGGTTTTCACAAAGACATTTGCCCGGCCCTGAATAATTATTCGAACTTGTTACTTTAGTTTAGTCTGCTATACGTGCATGGGTCGACTAAATTACTATTATTATTCGTATGTTATTCTTCTTAGTAAGTAATTTCATTCCGTTAACAAGTAAGGTCTCCGAAATTTAATTTTTGTTTCTAATTTACGGTTTCTTAATTCTATTTTGTGGATTTCTTTTATAATAATTCAAGTCATTAGTGAGTATGTTGAGTCTAGTAGCCCCCCTAAAAAAAAGAAACCTTTTTAACTCTATGTACTGTACTACTGTCAAATTCAAAATTGTCTATGGTTATAAGTTGCCCGGTGGAAAGCAAAGTTTGTTTAAAATATAAAATCGTAAAACTAATTTTTATGGCCCAGAAATTAGCGATACTTTAATTTAATTAGTAAAGTATTTTTTTCAGTGACATGAGCAAATAATTTTATAAAGAAGACAATGTTTCCTACTAACCACAAAACAATATTTGTTTTGGACCATACTCCTTACTTCGGAGTATCCTCTGATAATCCTATAGATTTCGATGTGCCTAAAAACCGTGGATATGCCCCACTTCCTCCCATTTGTAAGTCCTTATGGACATGTAGTGTTGAAGCTGCTGTGGAATACTGTCGTATAGTGTGGGATCTCTTTCCTGAAGGGAAGTTGGTAAGTGTACATTATTTCTTTTATCAGAGCGAAAAATTATAAAAATAAAATTAATAGAAATTTAAAGATTATATGAAAAAAACTTTGTAAAGTACGCCAATAAACACACATTTCTTTATTATTTTTAATTGCCAAATTTTAAGACATGTTCCAAAATGTTTATGTTCCAGGTCCGATTTGTAGTCAGTGACTCAGCAGCTCATATATTGAACACATGGGCAGTGACACAGCAGAACCTGACTCATGTAAGTAATTTTAAGATGTACTATTACTTGATAATGTGAGTCTATAATTTGTAAGCATAAAAAAGCTTGTAAATATTTTTAACAGTACAGTACAAGTTATATGTATATTGTTCTAAACTATAATTCTTATTGATATTAATTAATAAGAATAATAGTTTATTGTATAATTTAAATTCATTTTATATTTTATTTTATTTATTTATTTATATGTAATAATTTTAATGTATTCCAAATACTGCTCTGCTGTCTGGTTTACTCACCTTGACTCAGATCTGTGTCCTTATAAATTGACAATCATGTTAAGTACAAAACTTGATGTTCATTTAACACTACACTGGATATTATGATTAAAAAAAGAAAATTCATAAGAAACATTCATATCAGCCTTCAAAAGCCATTAGAAGTTTCGTTACCTTCTCAAAGTGTAGAATAGAGTAATATTAAACGGGCAAACAAATAACCATTTTGTGGATAATTTAGCCAATGTTTAAATTGGCTTAGTTTTCTTTTTGCAGATTTTAAACGGCTTATGTCTGGTGGGACCAGTCCGTCGAGGTGAGGGGGGTGATGTGGCTGGTCTTTGTGCAGCAATAGAGGCCCTGGGAGAGCCATCTCCAGGGCAAACATCTTTGTTGACGACAGACAGACATTTTCAAAATAGGTAATGGATTGTCTAGGGGCAATCAGTATTTATTACAATGTTGAATCCGCATGATGTCGAAGGATACATTGTGTCACCAGTCTTTCATAAGGGTGTCATAGGAGCCGACAAAAGGAAATGACAAGGCTTTGCCCCGCCACACACTCGCACTCGTTCACGAAACTGTGCAAATGTACATAAGTAGTTTATCATCTATCTCGTTACCATAACACAAGAATTAAGTTGCTTAGCTAGGGACGAGATGGTGCTGTGTGAAATGTCCAAGGATATTTATTTATAATATGTACCTACTACATGGTACATTTATTTGATCATTACATTTTAGTTGCTGTGAGTGAGGCAATATGTTTCCTTTTACATAAAGCTACACATAAGGGCATTATCGGTTTTTTATTATATAGAAAAATAAACAATCTTATACAAAACCAACAAGTTTTAAAAAATAAGTTCCTACTTATTATTAACTTATACCTACTTTACAAAAAAAACCTTTGTTGTAAAAAATAACGTATTTTTTTCAGGGGACGAATAATATGCATAACGAGTGCCAGAGATGACGACTCCATAAGGAGTCTAGCACAAATAGCTCATAACACACTTGTGCAGCAGAACAAAAAAGCTTCGTTGGCACCCACAACGACGTCGGAAACATCAACTGCTCCACAGTAAGTTATTAAGTGATGCATTTACTAATAACCTAATTAGATATTTACAGAGTTACACAACCTTAACAGTATATATCTGTATTTGACCTGTGCTGTGAAGGCTGTTTACAAACATGTACAGTTCGCGCCAATCTTTATGGCCGGTATCAACACAAAATCGGGTATCAGCGGGACGTACGTAAGGCGGGGAGGCAGGGCACGTCCGCGGGCGCCCGTGTGAGTGGTAGGAACGTCGTATTGGTTATGATATGTATGATGCGCAAGTTCGTACCCACGGCTACATTCAGAGCGGCCATAAAGATTGGCGCGGACTGTACACAAGCTTAACCGTTTATATCTGTATTTGACCTGTGTTGTGGAGGCTGTTTAAAAACATGTAACTGACTAACACAACTGAAACCCAGACCCAGAGCAAGTGCCTCTATTTTACGCCAAGACACCCATCCCTGGAATACTGATCCCTAGATTGACACAATGTATTTATCGGTATAATAAACATAAACCTAATTCATAATTGCCAATATGGATATGGTATGATCAAATATATAAAATTCTCGTGTCACGGTTTTTGTCTCCGAAATGGCTCGTCCGATTTTCGTGAAACCATGTGTGCATATCGGGTTAGGTCTGCGAATCGGACAACATCTATTTTTCATCCCCCTAAAGGTTAAGGGGGTTCACCCCTAAATTTTTATATTTCTTTTTGGGCAATTTTCTTTGTTATAATTTTTTTATGATACAGCATATTATGAAAATACGTATACTACAACCCTAAATTTTCACCCCTCTACGATCAACCCCTATTTTTGATAGCGATATTTTAATGGCTCAACATCGTTTGCTGGGTCAGCTAGTACCATATAAGTAGTTATAACATTCTTAGTTATTCATATTATACACAATGGCACCTAAGAGGCTGTCCATTAATCACGTGAGGTACGAAAGGTCGAATGGGTTCGGCGAAATCACGAAATATCACATGGGGAGAGGAGGGTTTAGTAAGATATCACCTGTATTTATTTTTTCGTTTAAAGCGTGATTTCTGTACTGAAAGCGACGTGTAGCGTTACCTTTGAGTTATAAGGCAGATTTACATTGAGTCAGTAACTAAAGTCAGTGCACTGCCGAGCCAGTGCTGACCTGGCACTGCCATTGTGTAAATTGATTTTAATACCCTCGAGTACTGACGAAATACTGACTGCGTGTAAATCGTATGAGCCAGTTTTCGGCGCCAGCACTGGTGACAGCTACAGACCCTGTGTAAATATGCCGTAAGATCCTTTAGTAGGTACTAAAGGCGTATCAAAAAGGGGGAGGGAGCGGTTAAAAAATGACAAAAAAAAACATCACGTGGTTAATGGACAGCCCCTAAGGGCGTTGGTAAGAAAGACCTGACTCAAAGAAAATGTTAAGGCAAGTAACATAGCCGAAGGTGAAGGGAAACTCCATACAAAACCCTTGCCTGGCACAAGAGACTAGTTCTTTCCATTTCTTGTCACTATATTGGTTAACTAATTTGTTTAACCTGTGTACATTTTACTAAGCAGTCCTATGAAGAAATACAACTTATAAAATTGTTAATAAAGGCTTGTTATAAATGTGTTATTGTATTTTTCAGGTCTCTATTAGTTCATAACTGTCATTTAGTCATAATAAATGTTACTCCAGAAAAGGCTGAAACCAGAGTGACAAATCAGCCTATCTCAGATGTAAGTCTAATTCTTCTTCTTCTTATAATTAGAATTATCTCTCACCTCTCTCAAAAGTTTTATCCTTCCGGCTACTCAAAATAACTATTCATGTATTACAAAACTCTTTTCTCACGCTAGGTGGTAGTCTCCGTGCTCCTCATTCACGCAGTCCGTCATCAATTCATACTGAAACTGCCTCTGGTTTGAGAGACAGAGAAGAGCCGGCAACAAATTGTAGATTTTAGATATAGACATAATATTTATTGTAGCAAGATAAATACAGGGATGATTTATTGTGGCAAGATAAATACAGGGATGATCATCCAGCCAGACGATATGGTATGTCTGGCTAGGGGTCGCAGCGCCTATCCCCCGATAGTCGTGGCATTCTTAATTGTGCGAATTGCTCTTGAAACTTCGCTATCGCGGTGTAGACCTTATTGGTAATTCTCGAATTTGTAGGCGATATTTCTTGATGTTATTATTATTTCTTAAAACTATGTTTGATTGTACAGATAATTAGGTACTTGGTCGATATAATATATCTAGCAAGGTGGTAGTCTCCATACATTCCTGTCAGTCGTCATATCAACACTCACACCTTTCACCATGCATGTCTTCATTCACACACGACTTAATGATGCTACATGCTCAACGTCAAAAGGAACTTTATTTACGCAGGTTTCATCACAAAACTCTTATAAATCGTTATTATTATAAATAACATTATCATCTTACGGCCCCTGTCGCACACTAGGTGGTAGTCTCCAAACACACCTATCAGTCGTCATACCTTCATTCACACACAATTCCTCACTCCTTCAATCCTCCCTCCATCTCCCTTGATCGCCCACAATCCCTGCGTCCACTCACATTCATGCTGAAACTGTATCGATTTATTCAACAGGCTGGTGGGCTTATGAGTGTGGAGGTGATAGTCTCTCGTGCAAGTGCCTTGGCGAATCTTCTCGGTCGCCTGGTCCTGCCTCACTATAGACTTGCAACTACCACGGTGACTGGAATCCCTATGAAGGTAATGCTCGGTTAGTTTTCCAAAGAAAGTTCTTTTTAATACGCTTTTAATAGCTTCAGACGTATGTTAGTATGTAACGGAATCTTTTACATGATTCTGACCCCCTTCAAAACGTCGGATTAACTCGAAATTTGGCATACTTATTATGGATATGGACCGATGACAATTCAAAATTTTAAACTTTTTGACCCGTTATCCTTACTAGGATAATAATAATAACGGTGATCAATGTGGAACACCGCTCTTCAATTCAATAGCTAATAGAGATGTAAATATCATAAAGCTATTGCTAAAATAATCACTTCACGCTACTTCTAAGCCCATAAATGACCCACTGCTAAGTGAAGTCTCCTCCAACACAGAGAGGGTCATTGGCCTACTTTGCGACGCTGATCAGGGTTGCCACAAGGTTTCGTATCAAGTTTTCCTTCTCTTTCGGCTAGGTTATCGGCCTTGTCATTTACTTTCGTCGGGTCTTACGACACCCTGAGGATGAAATGGGGTGACACTATGTATTCTAAATTCGTCACCACACGGGTAAGCTGAGATAAGATGAGCTATTGAATACGTCTAACGACTCAACCGAATCAAAATTAGTCTAATTATGCGCATTAGATCTTATTAGACAAGTCAAAAAATATATAATTAAAAATTTACTAAATTTTTTTTTCTTTTAAAGTTTACTATTTTCCACCAATTCGGAATGCAAGAAAATCTGTATTGTCTTTTTATTAGTTCGCCGTTTGGAGGAGCAAAGTAGCGATAAGACAGATTTGTGAGAGCAAACTCGCGCAATAGTCGCAAAGGGCCAAACATAAGCAACGTCCAGTCAATATGACTGCCTCGTTGGTCTAGTGGTTAGATGTGCCGCCTTTGGATCAACGGGTCCCGGGTTCGATTCCGGAGTCTGGGTGTCATTTATATCTATAATATGTATGCATTTACAAAAAAAATATGTATATAAGTAGTTTATCATCCATCTCGTTACCATATCACAAGCATTAAGTTGCTTAGCTTGGGACGAGATGGCGTTGTGTGTGCAATGTCCAAGGATATTTATTTATTGAATAATAGTAGCCTTTTAATACCTTTTTTTTAATACAGTTGCTTAAAAAGTGGCATATTGCAGGGACGTATAGCGTTCGGGAAGTGGGCTATTACACACGCGTGCTTTTTTTTTACCATTCCCGCACTAGTGCGTTTTCTTTCCCAACTGTCAAAATAATGTCTATTATAAGGAAAAACCAACCATGAAGTTTTTACTACAAAAAATCATAGAAGTTTTTATGATTCATATATTACGTAGGTATATTTATAAAAAGAAACAACTTAATCATTTGTTTCAATATCAGATTGAATGATTTGATTGAATGAGTTAGGTTAGGTTTCATTTCATTAAATTTCATTTTCATTTCATATCAATAAAAAATGTCTACTGAAGACTTGGCTGTATGGGCATAGTTGCTTTTACCTACTAGAATGGGTGAAGAAAAAAATATCTCTGCTTATATTCTACGGTTGGCGCCATTTTTGTTTATAAGTCATAAATGATTAGTTAGTTGAGTTTATTGTGTTTTTATAATTTTATTAAATTGCTTAATTTTTTCGCAACTGTATTAAAAATAGTCGTTCAGTACACGTGCGGAACCGTCATTGCAACTTGTTCCGACTGTCAACCCTCGCCTTCGGCTGCGCCTCGGCTCGGGTAGACATTTGTCGGAACTCGTTGTAATGACAGCCTTTCCGCACTTGTAATGAAATATACTATTATGGTTACGCTGGGGAAATGCTTTATGCATACCGCCGTCCCTCGGGGGTGGGGTCGTTTATTACCAACGTTTGCCAACGTGTTTCAGGAGGAACAAAACGCCAGTTCTAGTGCTAACTATGATGTAGAGATAATTCACTCGGCGGAGGCGCACACAGGGCTACGGGCCAGTCAGACTGCCGCTGAAGCCGCCGAGTCTGTGAGTATAAACGAAATCTGTCTGTAAGTGACTGAACGTAAGGTATGTTGGTCTATGTGTTGCATTCGCCGCCTTTTTATCATGGGTCCCTGGTTAGATACCGGTGTCAGTGAATTGTACGTGTATAAAGTGCAAGGATTTGGACTTTATAACAAAATCTATTAAAACTTTAGAATAATCTTATCAAAAATAATTCTAGACTAAACTACAGACTCATAGACAGACAGCCGCAAGAGAAGGAAAACCTGAAACGAGACCCTGTGTCAACCCGTCTGGCCAGCGTGGCACAGCAGGCTAATTACTCTCCCTGTGACGGGAGGAGGCCCGACTGAGCAGTGGGTCATTTATGAGCTAAAATGAGGATGTTGATGACACGTTATCGTCCAAAATGGATTGGTTAATTAGCGTGAGTTAAATTGGCACTCGATAGCTCGAAAAGTATGCCCCTATATTGATTTCCCTTGAGCTGTCTCTCCAGGGTTACACTCCCTCGACTGGGGAGGGGTGACCCACAAAGCTCAGCGGTCAGTTTGATCTTGTCAGGTGGTGCTGAGATGGTGGACACCCCGAGGCGCGGAAGGGGGTGCAGGCGGGTGCGCGGGGGCCCTTTGGCGGGTCACCCCTGCCGATGTCGCCTCTCGACCTTCCGCGTGTCTGGTCAACTTCTTGCTTAATGGTCGCTCCGTCACACTTGAAGTGCCCAGGTATATTTTCAAGGAATTCCGATGTTTTTAGGTAAAATAGACATTTTGGGATTCAGCCACTTTGACATTGAGATCCAGGTGGTTATTCAACATGAATGTGGGTGAACGCAGGGGTTGAGGGCGATCAAGGGAGATGGATGGATTGTAGGAGTCAGGAATTGTGTATGAAAGGTGTGAATGTAGGTATGACGACTGATAGGTGTGTGGAGACTACCACCTAGTGTGGGACAGGGGCAGTGAGATGATAATGTTATTTATAAATATGACGATTTATTTATTTTTGTGATAAAACCTACGTAAGTAAAGTTCCTTTTGAGTTTGTTAATAATAGGTTATAATGTGTGTCTGCTGTGTTTGAAAATTACCTATAACATTTAAAAAAAATCTATTTTGGTTATTGTTGTGCCATGCATATATTCTTCCTGGCTCAGGAAAGGTGGTGGCAGGTCTGCCTCACATGTGTTGGCGGCCCAAGGGGGCGAATTATGGATTGGTGCCTTAGGAGGTCGTACCCCATACGATGACCCGCCCGCCCTTTCAGAGGGAGCGGGTGGTAGGGTCACAGATTACAGGTGATTATTTGATTTCTTTTTTTTTCTTTTCACATAGTAACAAAAACGCTATAGACATAACGAAATAAGCGATATTACTAATGATATAGATACTGTGTACAAAATTACTGTCCGTCTGGTGACGGATTTAGAACACATAGTTTCATCACCCCATTTCGTCCTGAGGGTGTCGTCAGAGCAGATAAAATGAAATGAAAAGGTCGGTAACTTAGACGTAAGAGAAGGAAAACTTGATACGAAATCCTGTGCCAACCCATCAGGCCAGCGTGGTATAGTAGGCTAATTACCCACCATGTAACTGGTGGGGGCTGTCAGGCAGTCAGGAGTGGGTCATATATGGGTTGTAGTAGTATCTAGTTATCTATCTATGTAGGTGATATTGAATTGGTGAAAAATTAAAGCTATGAAATGAAATTAAGCCGCGCAGTCTATACGGATCAGATTAGTGTGGCAATATCGCTTCTTTTCAATAACAAGGTGACATCTCCAAACAACGATTCATTTTATTATGAACCTTGTTTTTATGGTTGGAAAGTGGATTTTTAAATGTCACGTTCTGCTTGCAAATAGGCGATATATTGGGGAGACAGAAAGCCTAACTGCACGCGAGATACAATAACCTGAGCCAATGCATAAACCAGGGTGGTTGAGCATCCTTCCACCAGAGGATGCGTCGGGAATAGGATTTTTACTGGATGCAATAACGATGATGATGTTTGTATGCAGAATAAAGGAGTTGGGAGCACTAATGCAGCAAAACAGGCTTCACCCAGCGAGGGGGACCGGCGCCAATGGACGGGCTAGAGCTCGGTTACAAAGGCATACGACATACTGGCCGCTTACAATATCTTCCACTCTCATATTCAACTTGGGATCTGTAAGTATTAAATGTTTATAGACGCCTTGCTAAGGCAGACTTGGCCGTTGGAGATCTCTCTTGCTCTCAGCGGCGTTGAGCACTTTGCTTTGGATAGGTATAAAATATCGAAATCACGTCAGGACGCGTGAGCTGATCGAAAATTCGTAAGGCGGAGGGAGAGTATACTCGCCGGCGCAGCGTAGGAGTGGAAGTAATATAAGGGCGCTTCCTCACCGGGAGCATTCGCGTGTAATGTAACGTTATAGAGTCGAGCATTACATCAGTGAGGGAGGAGAACTGAGCATTACATTACAATACTACCTCCCTGACCGACGAGCGTTCGCGTGTAATGTAACATTATAGATTCGACTTTGAGCTTTACATTATAATACTACCTCCTTGACCGACGAGCCTTCGCGTGTAATGTAACATTTAGTACATATAGATTTGAATTTTAGTACATATAGATTTGAATTTGCGGGTACTCCACCTGTATTTCGCCGGTTTTTAATTAATTCATGGCACCAATATCGTTTCTTTTCTTTTACGTAAATAACAATGTCGAATTAATATTGCCGCACTCAGCACAATGACCGCTTCGTCTGACATTAAGCAAACAACTAAATCAGAATCCTCGCAATGTATTTAACTTCATGTCAATTGTGAGCTACAATCAAATCGTGCTGAGTTTGGGACGGTTTATGGCAGGAATGCTTTCCTTATAATTAGTTTAGTGCCTAGTTTTATTACTTTTGTATTTTTCTTGCCACAATAAATATTATGTCTATGTCTAAATTATTTTCTTTCTTTCTTTCTTTCTAATGCTCAAAGTCGAATCTATAATGTTACATTACATGCGAATGCTCGTGGTGAGGGAGCGCCTTAAAAATAATAAATATGTAATTGTAATTTTTGTGAACGATAGCGCAATAAATAAATATTTAAAGCAATTCCTCCGAAATTTCCTCATGATCATCATCATTTCAGCCAAAAGACGTCCACTGCTGGACATAGGCCTCCCCCGAGGATTTCCATAAAGGCCGGTCCTGGGCGGCCGCATCCTTCGTTTCCAGCTACCTTAACCAGTCATCGGTCTACCGTGTGGGAGGCCTACCAGCACTGCGCTTCCCGGAACGCGGTCGCCAGTCGAGGACTTTTCTGCCCCATCGGGCGTCTGTCCTGCGCGCTATGAGCCCTGCCCACTGCCACTTAAGTTTGGCAATCATGTGGGCTATGTCGGTGACTCTGGTTTGCCTGCATATTTCCACACTTCTGATTCTATCTCGCAGGGAAACTCCGAGCACGGCCCTCTCCATTGCCCTTTTGGTGACTTTAAGCCTTTTGATGGAGCCCATAATGACCGACCATAGTGTTTTATTTAATAATACGCGGACAAAGTGGCGGGTAAGGGTCAGCGCCTATTCAACCTAAAACGCTTCAGAATACATCTGTATTTAGAATACGCTCACCGCGCGTCGATCGCCGTCATTGTATTTAGGTGTACCAAATACAGTTGTATTTTGAAGCGCTTTAAGTTGAAATTAAATTGTTACTCAAATAGCCTCTTCGCCGCCACTCCGCTGTTGGGCGCTAACCCTAACAGGTAATCTCTATATATAAAAATGAATAGCTGTTCGTTAGTCTCGCTAAAACTCGAAAACGGCTGGAGCGATTTTGGTCTTGAAATATTCGTGTTAGTCCAGGGAAGGTTTAAGAGTCTAGAGAAAACATTGATATTGTAAGTAAAATAATAAAAACAACAATTTTATTTTCCCATACAAACTGTTACCTGTCAAACATTTGACGTTCGTCCCGACGGTTCGCTATTTTTGGCATAATTACTTTTTTTCTTTTTTAATTACATTAAATAAGGGATTGTAATCGATAAGAAAAGGCGGTATATTAAGTTATTATTAACTATTCCAATTCGAATTCAATATTCATAGTTCAGACAGGACAACGTCTGTCGGGTCAGCTAGTAGAAAATAAAATTATGAATATGTATTAATTCACAGGTTTTAGAGCCACTGACACGACTAGTAGTGCAGGAGACGTTGACTGACGACGAAGTGGAAGCGTGTCGGAACGTCTTGCTGTCATTACTCGCCATGGAGTCCAGGCACGAGTTCCCGTCTGCACAACTGCCATCCAATATGAGGTAATAATAATAGGGCAAACGATCAACCAGTTCTACCGAATGGAGTAGTTCAGTAAGTTGTAAGTAATTTATATTATGAGCGATCGACTGCTGCGCAGCATGTCACAGCGTGGGTTCGATTCCCACACGGAAGAAACATTTTTACGACCTACAAGTATTTGTTCCGGGTCTGGGTATTTTCTATCTATAATATGTATGTATTTACAAAAAAAAATTATGTATTTAACTAGTTTATCATCCATCTCGTTACCATAACACAAGCATTATGCTGCTTAGCTTGGGACGAGATGTCGTTGTGTGAAATGTCCAAGGATATTTATTTATTATTGTTTATTTATTTAAATACGTAGTAATTCAAGCTAGTAGCCAAGAAGACTACGAGCTCCTCAGTTTACTTCAGAATGATTGTAAATACAGGTTTTTGGGAAGCGGAAGTCCAGAGATAGAGCGCCCCTCGGGGTACCCATGTTCTGATATTTTTCATAGTTTTCGATAAATTTTATGAATTTTAAATGTTTGGCTTTACACCAATAATTTCATATACACCTACTCAGCACACTACCCACAGTTGCCAAGCTAGCCAGACGGGTTGGCACAGGGTTTCGTATCAAGTTTTACTTCTCTTGCGGCTAGGTTATCGGCCTTGTCATTTCCTTTTGTCGGCTCTTACGACACCCTCTGGATAGAATGGGGTGGTGACACAATGCATTCTTAATCCGTCACCACGCGGAATATCGATAATAATTGATTAAAAATTTAGGGGCAAATCGAGTGGTCGCCGCGAAGAGCTTTGGCGACAAGTGTGGGGCGAACTCGAGGCCTTGATCCGAGCGCACGCGGCCGGGTCACAACATCGCGCGATACTGAGAGTGCTCCTCGAATGTCGAGCGCACAACAACCACGGCAGTGACAGTGAGTATACTTCAATGCTACCTATTTTATATAATTTGTT
Organism: Clostera curtula; assembly: GCA_905475355.2. Lineage (NCBI taxonomy): Eukaryota > Metazoa > Arthropoda > Insecta > Lepidoptera > Notodontidae > Clostera > Clostera curtula. The sequence continues at coordinate 12,212,836 of FR997806.1, read as the reverse complement.
ATCTGGAAAACATGGACATGAACTGGTCTTTTTGCAATATTCCATCCACACACAGCACATAATGTCTAATTTGGAATTTGATTTTTTTATAAATATCTATTTTTATAAATTAAGAGCAGCAACAACATCGAAAACCTGCTGCTGACCGGAAAGGTGGAAGGAAAAAGACCGAGGGGCCGTTCCCCCATGCGATGGTCGGACCAAATACGCGCCGAACTTGACACCAATGTATGTGACGCAATTCACGGTGCAGAAGACAGAGCGTCATGGCGTAAAATTTTTCACAATAAAATACTCCATAGAGGTCACGACCCTCAGCACTGAGGACACACGACGCAAGTAGATAAATATCTATGCGGCTGTTACATAAATGTTGTTTTTTTAGGTGAATCTCGGGCCACAGTCATTCGAGCCACCACCGATTCCCCTCTATCCCCAGTCGGCGCTGGAAATGGGGCATCGGGTAGTTCCACAAGTGGAGATGTGTGGGCCCCGAGGAATGTTCTAGACGCTCTATTAGGGGCGCCTCGCCCTCCCAGAAGGCCGGACTTTGCGGGCAGAATGGCGGCTGGAACGAGACCGGCTGTTTTATATCAACAGTTGCAACAAGATGTTGAAGCGCAACATTGAAAAGTTGAACAGTTTATTTTGAGTTACACATGGTAACTGATAGTGTGATGAAATCAGTTGTCAAATGCCAGTGGTAGTGTTATGTGTGTGGTCGGTCTTGTGAGGAAAATGATACTTTTGTATATTGTTAAAAATGCAAAAAAAAAAACCGAATAAGTTAAGATGAAATCATATAAAATACTATTCTAAACGAGTCTTCTGATTTATCTATCTCAATACTAGCGACACAACTTGTTATAGTATACAATGGTATCACACAATATCATTCTAAATTATAGCATATGTGCTATACTCTGTAAAGTTTCATCGAAATCCATTTGTAGTTTTTGCGTGAAAGAGTTACAAACATACATTCTTACAAAATTTCGCGTTTATAATATTAGCAGGATTGCATCGTCCTTGTACGCGTCTTTCGGGTATTCTAAACCCAAGTCAAGTTAAGTCTAAACCAGAGGCACTGGCTCGGAGTCTGGGTGTCATTTCTATCTATAATATGTATGTATTTACAAAAAAAAATGTATATAAGTAGTCTATCATCCATCTCGTTACCATAACACAAGCATTAAGTTGCTTAGCTTGGGACGAGATGGCGTTGTGTGAAATGTCCAAGGATATATTTTTATTTATTTGATAAACTTTACTTTGACTTCACCCTTAATTATTGTAGTAACTGTAGGTAAAGGTACAAAATTTGAGCCTTGTGTTAACATAACTTTCTAAGTAACAACTGACCAGACCCATGTTACAACTATGCGATGTTCAAATCCGATTTAAAGGAATGTTGAAATCAAAATGCGACATTATAAAATTAATACGTTATATTTGTTCAATAAAAACTACATTGAGGGCGGGCGTGCCCGGGGCCTGTATCGGCCTTTGTATTCTCTTGTTGCATATAAACTTTGCGGCAGACTGTCGTATAAGGCAATGTGTGAGTGCGCTCATCAAGGCATTCGACTATTCTTAATCTCCGAGGACTGTTTCATATCCATGGCAATGTTTAATTATCCTAGTTTTTGTATATACTGCAGCAAACTCTGGACACATAGTGGAAATAAAAAGAGAATATAACATAATGCTTATATACACAGAATCGTTAAATGAATGTTTTTATTTTACACATCTGTCTTAAGTTTCAACCAATATCAATTGCCATGTCCCAACTAGTTTTGAAACAGTTTAAACGGAGTCAAAATAGCATTTCTGGTCCGGTTCGTCTTCACTAAACTCGTTACAATTATTGGAATGTCTCGCGGTATGCGAACTTTCGTACTAACTTATTACAAACGAAACTAAGGTAGAGCGTCCACGGGCCAAGTGTTCCCTGGACGCACTCTAAACTACGCCCAACGGGCCAGTCATCATTACACTCACATCAATATATTGTACAATCTCATACTCTCGAAATATTAATTAATACCCTATAAAACTTACAAAATCGACCGGTACTCTTAACTTAGGCTAAGTTAAAATTAATCGGAATTGAAAAATAAATTACCTAGGTACAATATTTTAGTCTAGAAAGCTATTTATACGCGCGTAGGGGGCAGCTTGGTGGGTTTGCGCGGATGTCAGTGGGTAACTTTCCGGAGTTTCTTTGCCGGTAGCGCGTCTTCTGACGGCGCGTCCAGTGAGTTCTCTTCTGTTGAACTTGCCTCTTCTATTGGTCTGTGGGCAAAATAATTAAGTGAGTAACAATAAGAAGTGAGGGCACTGAAAGCCTACCCAAATGAACATTTCTGTGTATAAATCTTCTTTTTTGAAGTGTGGGGGAGAAACAAGTTTTTTTATCACAAAATGCTTGGTTTTTCGGAAAGAAGCCGTCTAGCTCTCGTAAATAATATCCTACAAGGTCCATAATCTGTATTTCACAATGTTTCTGGGATTATTTCTCTAGATATAGTACTTTCGACAAATTTTACCAAAACAAGTTGATTATTTTTTATTACTACTACTACTAAAAAAAAAACTTTTACTAGATTACTATTGATTATTTCGTTAAGGGGAGAGGGTATACTAAACTCAAACTAATCCATAATGATAAATAAATAAATATCCTTGGACATTTCACACAACACCATCTCGTCCCAAGTTATGCAACTTAATGCTTGTGTTATGGTAACGAGATGGATGATAAACTACTTATATACATTTTTTTTGTAAATACATACATATTATAGATAGAAATGACACCCAGACTCCGAGCCAGTGCCTCTGGTTTAGACAAAGACACTTGCCCGACCCCGGAATCGAACCCGGGACCCGTTGATCCAAAGGCGGCACATCTAACCACTAGACCAACTTGCGTATCATACATAGTCTGCATTTGATCTTGATGAGATCATGTAAAGCAAAACTTATTAAAAAACCCTATGTCAATATGTTTGCCTAGCATAGGAGCCAAGTAACATTTCAAATTAAAAAAATATATATTTGAAGATTTCAAACTGTCACACGACTACCATATATGGAAGGGGGGCATTCGTGACCGATAGCTAAGTGCCTCACGTAAGAGGGATAAAATAATTCAATAGTCACAATCGACAATCAACGTGCTATTGATTGTCGATTTTGTCAGTATTGGAGAGAGAGAGAGAAACGTTTATTTATTAGAATATAAGTAGTTATTTAGATGTTGACAAATGTATGTATCACTATATTCTACCGGTTTTGCCGGTGTACAAATATTAAATGTAAAATTATTATATTAAATTCTCGCAATTTACCATAATTTAAATTAAGATGACATAGATATTATATTGAATTCAATCATATTATTATTATTATTAATTAGCATAGTATGGTGTTAGTTTGGGACGTATGCTTAGTAAGGGTTTATGGATATAGCAGATCACAGTGTGACAGGCTAGCAATTGAATCGTGTTAGATTAGTGCCTTCAATAGAAAATAGCAGATTTGGCCCCAGGTCTGCTTCGAAAGTTTCATAAACTTTTTTTAATAACAAAACGTAACCCCTGCCGTAGTTATAACCTGTATCGCGGGAACAGTTTACAAACATGTGATTCACGAACATAAATGACACCCAGACTCAAGAGCAAGTGCCTCTGGTAGACAAAGACCCTTGCCCGACTCTGGAATCGAACCCGTTACGGTCACTGATAAAAAAAAAAAAAAAAAAAAAAACATTCAACTCCTAGACCAACGAGGCAGTGAGATTTGGTGTGGTTGTATAAAAAATACCTTTTAGCAGTAGGCGTGCTGACAGCAGAGTCTGAGTTGTCAGAGGGTGAGGCAGGCGTGGCGGGAGTGGCTGGGGAGGGTTTGGCGTCCATTGAGTCCTCCGTATACGATGTGGCGGTATCCTCATTCACGCACTCTGAGCTCAACTTGCCTGTAATAATATTTTACATTGGTACTGAAATACTTTGCTTCGCGTGGTAACGAAATTAGAAATAATGTCCTTATGTCACCAACCCACACTACCCTGACGGTGTCGTAAAAGGCAACTTAAAGAATGCAAGAGGCAGATCAACTAGCCTTAAGAGCAGGAAAACTTGATACAAACCCTGTGCAGGCTAATTTCCCTCCATGAAATGATGGTAACTACGAGGGTGAATCAAAAAATTCTTGGAATCAATATTAAAAAATGCAAAGATTTAAATAATAATATTTTATTTTTCTACATAATCTCCCTCCAATGCAATGCATTTAGAATAACGCGTTTCTAACTTCCTTATTCCTTGTGAAAAAAAATTATTTTCTTGACTCTCGAAAAAGTCCTCTACGGCAGCTATAACCGCGTCATTATCGTGAAATTTTGTTCCACGAATTTCCTCTTTTAATTTTGGAAATAAGTGAAAATCACCTGGGTACTAAGTCCGGAGAATATGGTGGGTGGTCAAGGAGATTGAAGCCAGCACAGCGGATTGTGTTGAGCGCAACTTCCGATCGATGGGCAGGAGCGTTATCTTGAAGGAACAACACGCCCAACGACAGTTTTCCACGACGTTTTTCTTTAATCGCTTCACGCACTTTCGGGATTAAATTTGCATAATAGGGTCCAGTTATCGTCTGGCCTTTTGGCATGTAATCAATAAAAAGGATTCCTTCACTATCCCAGAACACAGAGGCCATAACTTTGCCAGCGGAAGGAGCAACTCGAAATTTCCTAATGGATGGAGAGGATGGTCGTTTCCAAGACATGCTTTGTCTTTTAGTTTCAGGATCAAAATGGTGGACCCACGTTTCATCCATGGTGACAAGACGACGGCAAAAATTATCCGAATCACGCTGGAACATTTCGAGATTACGCTTGGAAATTTCCAAACGTCGCTTTTTGTTTTCGTCGGTTAACATTCGTGGCACCCATCTTGCAGACACTTTTTTGAACCCCAGTGAATCAATTAAAATGGATTGAACGCTACAAAAAGATATCTTTAGGATCTCAGCTATATGTTTTATAGTCATTCTTCTGTCTTCCAAAACCAGATTCTCAACCTTTTTGACATTTTCTTCTGTAACGGAGGTTGAAGGCCGCCCAGAACGCGGGTCATCTTTACAGCTTGATCTACCTCTTTTAAATTCAGCCACCCAGTACGCAACCGTAGAATAGGGTACAGCATCACCCCCTAATGTCTGCTGAATGTCCAAAAAAATTTCCTTCGTAGACATTTTTTTCAAACTGAGATATTTTATCACCGCACGTAACTCACTTTTATCCATAATTTTGACTTTTTAGCAACTCGTTGCACAAAAAAAATTATTACATGCGAACGAACTGACAAAAACAAGTGACAGTCTGCATAAATATAGTGTGATAGACACTCTTTAATTTGAATATCGAACTTGATCCAAAAAGGTTTCATATATATGCACTTCTAAGAACTTTTTGATTCACCCAGGTACAATACTGAAAGTATTGTAAGTATTCCATTAAATTTACTCTAAAAATTAAGTAAATGTAATAACGGTTTTAGATTATTAGTATCACTACCCCATTCCGTCCTGAGGGTGTCATAAGAAATGACTACAGGAAATAATTAAGCACAAAATCTAGATTTTCAAGCACACATCGCACATTTTGCGTATTAGTGGTCACTTTGTATGGCTATACATTATATAATTTTAGATTTCAATTAATTTCCTTTAAAGGTGTGTACTGACCAACGTTACGAGGTGTAATGTAACGTGTTACACAGCGAGCATTCGTGCAGTCAGTACGTCGTGTTAGAAGGAAACCAGCGACCAACGACGTACTGACTGCACGAATGCTCGCTGTGTAACACGTTACATTACGCCCCGTAACACTACCCAGCTTTACAGATACTCGAAAGTACGTTTGATTTTCATTATGATTCATTAACACACGTAATGGATAATAGAAAACAATAGAATTAAGTTTTCATAGAAGATTGTGAGGTTGAGATACTCACCGTTGCCATTGGTAGCGGGGGGTTCCAAGTTGCTCTCGTCACTAGGCAGGGGCGACCCGCCATTGGCAGGGGGCGCAGCCGTTCTGGGAGATTTCCCTAAGAGTTCTGGTCGTAACTCTGACAGGATGATGTGTGTCCACAGCGCCAATTCTACCATGTGAGGGTTCCATTTCTTGCCGCAGCCATTTTGTTCCTAAAAACCAAAAGAATCGCCATACGTCTATTACAAATTTTAAGTCTACTTAAAGATAATGGTAACGGGTGTAGAATGCATATTAAGATAGCGGCAATCGAAGGATGCAAAAATAATTATTTGTTTTAAAAGAAATGTCTTATAAAATAGTTACTATTGATAAATTATATCTAAAGTTTAAAACTAGTGCTTCCCGATCGTATAACCCGAATTGGGTTGATGACATCTCGACGTTGGGTTCGGATTCTAAAAATAATGATTTAAAAAAAATCCAGATATGTTTTTTTCGGGGTGTTTTCGACATACCATATAATTTTAAATTTGCCCATCAGAGCACACTTCAAAAATATGGCCTGTATAACGAAAAGCATTTTTTATTGTTGTCTAGACAAAAACGTCTTGCATGGATTTTGTCATGACTTCAACTGGCAGAAGAATGTATGGAGAGCAATCAAATAAAAATCAACACTAATCAGTCAGAAAGTCAAGCGGTCTTCTCCTAAGCGGTAACTAGTTCTGCATAAAATTCCACAATATATTTCGGGCTGCAATATTATTTTCAGTCCAGAACAGCTTTGCCATTAGGCTGTGTTGCCAAAAAGCATCAAAGGGTACAAACGTTTCGGCCCTCTGCCAAATGCAACTCCGGGCGTTACATGTGTATACGTGCTGTGTGAATAGCACTTGAGATTCTTTCGTTCGAAGATGTCTGATTGCACTAGCTCATTAAGCTACAAGACCATAACGATCATCATCATCATCATTTCAGCCAAAAGACGTCCATTGCTGGACATAGGCCTCCCCCAAAGATTTCCACAAAGGCCGGGCCAGGGCCGCCCGCATCCATCGTTTTCCGGCGACCTTAATCAGGTCATCGGTCCACCGTGTAGGAGGCCTACCAGCACTGCGCTTTCCGGAACGCGGTCGCCATTCCAGGACTTTTCTGCCCCATCGGGCGTCGGTCCTGCGCGCTATGTGCCCTGCCCACTGCCACTTAAGTTTGGCAATCCTGGCAATCCAATATAACGATAGCAATAGGTAGGTGGTAGGTAGCAGCTCTATGACCCCCCCCCCCCCCCAAGTCCATAACGATTTCCAACGTAAAAAAGGGCACGTGGCTTATTTACATTTATCAGTCACCAACGAATACTAAGAGCAACTACAGCGTTTCTTGCCGGCTCTTCTCTGTAGAGCTGAATTCCGAACCGGTGATAGATGATAAATTTTATTTTATTGTTTGACTTGTCAAAAGAGCTTTAATGAGCCAAATTGTAGTTGTAGTTGGAGGAGGCCATTTATGGCCTGGGAAGTAGTAGTTACCAAAGTATGTTTATCCTAAACAAAAATAAAAGAAATCACTCACCTTATTTAACCTATCACATACGTTTCTAATGTGGTTTACAAAATTGAGGTATTCCTTGGCGGTATAGTCGATTCCTTCCATCTCTGGTATAGCTTGTAAGCATTCGTCGGCCATGAAGGGCGCTATCTCCGGGCTGGCAGCTGCAAGTAGTGCGGATGCTGTTGCAGTGCCGACACCCTTCAAGTTACTCAACGCCGTCATCGCCGACTCGATGTTAGGTAGCTTACGGAAGGCTTTTTTGGTCTCTTGCATCACGGCTCTGGGCGTGTTGACCTTTATCAGGTACGATAGTTGTGGATAAAACTTTCCTCTCTGTAACAGAAAATAATCAGCTTGTATAGTAGCTCCCGCTTTCCATTCCGTGTGGTGACGGATTTAGAATACACAATGTCACCAACCCATACTGTCCTCAGTGTATCGTAAGAGACTAAAGAACGTAATAGGCAGATCACCTAGGCGCAAGACAAGGAAACCTTGATATAAACCCTGTGCCGCATGCTAACTTCCCTCCACGAAATTACGGGCTGGAACGACGTTAGTAGCTTAAAAATATCTTGAACCAAAAGCGTGAGTTGAAAGTTTCAGCACGTTCTCAACCATTCGTATCGTTCCCTTCTCCGCCAAAGAGCACCAAAACTCGGTTAATGCGCAGGATACCTAACCCTCAGCTGAGTTGGTCGCCTCTACTATTATAGAGAAACTAGGCTACCTTTGTGCATGCTCATAGTTTCATAACAAAGGTTATCTCGCTTTTAAACATATACGTCTACGTATGTAGAGACCAACCCATTATGGTGACGCTATAGTTAACCTAACCAAACAATTAATTTCGCCCGTGTGAAATGATAGTCAATTCGTTCACACGGATGCGGCGAAATGTTATCTGAAGCCATAAAAGCCGGATTACACAATATCATAATCTTAGTCCAATTAAGCTACGCTATGGTAAGGATTGAGATAGGTGCGACGTTTGAACATGTTAAGTCGGATATGATAGGTTAACAATCATCGTGAACCTGCACAATAGTGGGTTTTTGTTTGTTTATCTCCTAAGCGGTGATTGGCGAGAAGGACGATGGACGATTGGTTGACGCCATACGCTCCTTTTGGTTAAAGACGATTATTTCATCGAATAACTTCCGAATTTATATTAAAACAAGCTTGTATTGGAACAATGTGATAAATGCTTAATTTCTAGCAACACTATTAACGTGTTGGTATGTTGGTATGATTATGTGGCCCTCAAGCCAAAAGACAGCTGCTCAGCTTAACTTTGAAAAAATTTCGCGCTCACACACAAATGTTTGTGAGCGCGAAATTTTTTCAACTGAACTTAACACCGCACACACACACAAATATGTTTGTGTGTGCGGTGTTAAGTTCAGTTCAATGTTATCCGATTTTGCGAGTTTACTACTAGCCCTATAATCATGAATGAATTGGAGAGCAGATAAAGTTACTAATTAGGTACTTAAATTACCTAGTACTTATAATAACAGTTTAACGAGTTGTTTTAATAAATGAATAAAAACATAATTCCTGGACCATATTATGAAAAAAAATACGTAACACTTTCTGGAACGCGCTCAAAATTACCTGCCAACCACTGTTTCGATCATGAATTAATTAACCAAACATTTAGGCTCACTTAAAATGGCTTCACTCAGCAAATCAATATTTTATGGTATAAATTGACTAATAGTCCGTACTATTAGTCAATTTATACCATAAAATATTTACCAGTAATTAAGGTAAGCTTTTATTGTACTTTGTTGACAAAATTTACTTACTAATTCAATTGATTTTGTCATGGCCGCTATATCCTTTGGAATGTGGGCTATTGTTTGGTAGGAAAGTTAAAATGTTTTGTATTCCATAGCTGTTACGATATGGGTGAAAAATACAAAACTCATCATCACTTTTATTAGAATCCATGACCGACGGTTGAATTATTGTGTATTGGACTAAAATTAGAGATGGCCAAATGGACGGGTTCACTACCCTATCGGGACAAGATGCGTTGGTCAAACTGTATTCAAACTGTCTCTGCTGGATATTGAATGAGTGTCCACCATTAGTGTGTCACATCCGACCACCTCTGCCATTCTACTATCTATGAACCTACCTACGAAAAACTGACAGCTGCTCTAAGCTGGTGGTCCCACGAGATAGAGGGCAGACGGCAATCTAGTACTTCATCTTCTTAGCAGCCCATAAATTACCGTAACTATCAGTATTTACACACGAGCGATTACCAAATCTGTGCCAACCCGTCTTGCCAGCGCGGCACAGTAGGCATTACCCTCCAAATATGGGTTGAGTAGTAGTAATACCCTATTCCATCCTGAGGGTGTCGTAAGAGTCGACAATAGGAAATGGCAAGGCCGAATACCTCGCCGCAAGAGAAGGAAAAAATTATACTAAACCCTGTGTCAATCCATCTGGCTGGCGTGGCACAGTAGGCTAATTACCCTCCATATAGTTGGAGGAGTCTCGACTCGGCAGTGGGTCATTTATGGGCTGACTAGTGAAAGTAGGGTGTAGCTTCAACAGAAAATAGTAGTGCTTGGGCCCTTGTGATAACGTGATGGAGTTGGAGACCCCATCTAAAACCGGCAAATCAATTGCATTCCGCAGTAACAATCATAGTCAAATGTGAAAATGATAAATATGGCGATACTGACCGCTTGTTTCCATTTCATAAGCTGTACTAACTCTTCGTGAATCATGTGTGCGTCCTTGCCTCTGGATTTGATCTTCTTTGGTAATTCATTCTGGTACCTGTAAAGAATAACAAATAACGTTTAAGTAAATTTTTAGCGTAATTCCAAATTGAGTTTCCATGTTCCTTCGTTTCAGCCCATGAGTTACCCACTACACTGAGTCGGGCCTACTCCAAATTCATGGAGGGATGTCAATTTTATGTTCAGTGTATGTTTTATGTACACCAAATGTGCTGTTGTGTTCCAAATTCGTTTTTGTAAGCCGTTTATAAAAGATGACTAAAGTTAATAACAAAATATATGTAAATATTTTATCTATACAAAGGTCACAATAATTTTCATATTTCTTGCGTTGAAATAACGGGTCCCGGGTTCGATTCCCGGAATCGAACCGGGTCGGGCAAGTGCTTTTGCGTAAACCAGAGCCACATGCTCTGAGTCTTGGTGTCATTTGTGTTTTTGGGAATTCCTACCAAATTTCAATTCTCTATGTCTTAAATTTAGGGTTGTTTGTATATTTGTATACTGCATCTTAAAAAAATAAAAGCAAAAAATGTTGTCTAAAAAATAAACAATTATTTTTGATGTGGACCCCCCCTTAAAATTTAGGGGGATGAAAAATAGATGTTGTCCGATTCTCAGACCTACCCAATATGCTCACAAAATTTCATGAGAATCGGTCAAGCCGTTTCGGAGGAGTATGGGAACGAACATTGCGACACGAGAATTTTATATATAAGATAACTAAACTCAAGTCATAACTAGAAATAAATAACGTCTGCATTGAAATAACGTTAAAGGAATGCGTAAAATTTCATGAGCGTTCAAGCTACGGACTGTTATCTACTCAGTTATTTGGTTATCGCTCGGTTTGCGAATTTGATAAATTGACAGATTAATACGTTGGTGTTGGCCCAGGCGACCGAGCCGAAAATTCTGGAATAAATAACAAAAGCTTGGGGCAATTCGCGTAAACGTGATTTTTTGTAATGTCTTTTTTTATTAATAGTGGTATCAGCAGGTGTTTAACTATTTGTTACATTATTGTCGCTCAAACATATCAATTTTAAGGTTTTATTCCATAAAGTAAGTGAAGTTCCTTATAAAAATCAATGTCTGATGACTAAACTGATACGACCAGGATAACCTATCCTGCTATTTTCTATTAAAGTGGCAAATGAAGGCAAATTGCAAGCCTTGGTATCCTTCAATGAAAAGTTTTTAGGCGCAAAGGGATGATCATCCAGCCTGACGAGGTGGTATGTCTGGCTAGGGGTCGCAGCGCCTATCCCCCCGATAGTTGTAGTCGGGGAAATCTTAACTGTGCGAATTGCTCTTGAAATTTCGCTTTCTCGGTGTAGGACTTTTTGGCAATTCTCGCATTTGTAGGAGATATTCTTGATGTAATTAGTTCAATTTTTCGGGTAAATTGTGTAAAGTATGTAGCACGTTGGTCGCTACAAGTTCTTGTGTTAAAAAAGTATGACAATCGTCCGGAAATGACACTATAGTATTAGTACATTGCCCCTATTTTGAGTTTGGGCCCAGGGATAACGCTGCGACCTATGCTATGACTATTTTGCTCTAAGACGATGGCACGTAGCAGTGTTCGTAATAGTGAGACAAAAATATATCGTGTGTGCCCTTCTATGTCTTACTTTAATTACACAGCCGTTAAGCTATATGTAATCAAACATGTACCTACAGTTAATACATTTCAAGCGTTAATTTTATTCTAGTCACTCTTTTTCCCTAATTTTATTCATCAGTTTGTAACCGCCTACAAAAAATAGTGAGTTACGAGTTTAGACATGTCTGAATAAATAGTGTCGCCAACCCATTTGATTTTGAGGGTCGTAAGAGCTGACACAATGAAATTATAAGGCCGAAAACCTAACTGCAAGAGAAGGAAAACTTGATACGAAATCCTGTGCCAACTAGCCAGCGTGGCACAGTAGGTTAATTACCCTGCATGTAGTTTGAGGAGCACCCGACTCAGCAGTGGGTTATTTATGGGCTGAGAAAGAGTCTGCGGCATCATAGATCATGAAACAGATTATAATGTACGGTTTTTAAATCCACCTCAGCCAAAATGGACTGTGTTCTGACTGTCAATAAAGTATGAAGAAATATGCTCACCCATTTAAAAATGAATAACTCTTTCACAGTCGTGTCAGTAGTCAAAAAAATAATATGTCTGTGCAGAATTTATAAGATTTTCTGTTTAATAATGAAGGCTCTGGTGGTTTATTTGTACTGAAACTTCACTACATAGTATAAAACAAAGTCGATGTTTTCTGTCCGTCCCTATGTATGCTTAAATCTTTAAAACTACGCAACGGATTTTGAAGCGGTTTTTTTTATTAGATAGAGTGGTTTACGAGGAAGGTTTATATGTATAACACACCCCCGCTTTGCACGGGCGAAGCCGGGGCGGGCCACTAGTATTATATAAGTCACGGAATTAGGTGAGATTCATTTTTCCGAACGTGTATACTAAAATGTTCCGTTCGGCGTTCTAAAACTTTTATTGAGATGACATTTAAGGTGGCATTGAAACTTATTCAGTCTACACTTACAATTATACACTTAAAGTTTTACAGTGACCCACGTTATATTATGAAAAGTACACAGTGATCTGTTTTGTGCCAAGTTGCTTCCGAAGCAATATAAGTCTTTTCAAAATGTATATCTATAGCATAAAAAGTTGCTTTTATACCCGAGTTTTATCGTAAATTAATGTAAATGCGAATAATACAAATCAAAACGTGTATTTTAAGCCGAACGTCCACCGCCAGCTAAAATAAGTTAGTTTAGTTGAGCTCGTTTTTCATACACATGCGTCCACCGACGGTGAACTAACGTATATCAAAAACTGGCTCAACTATGCAAGCTAAACTAAACTATCTTATTTTAGCTGGCGGTGGACGTTCGGCTTTAACCTTTGTAACTGCCCTAGTCCAACTTGCACTGCTAAATATTATGTAATAAGTATTATGCTGAATTCAAAGATTATTTATCCTCGTCCCTCTTTCCTTCCCTCTTCCTTTCACAACTTCGTGGAGGTCGGCACCAGTCTTAACCGGATTTCGGCTTCTTCTACTTCTCAGCCCATAAATTACCCACTACTGTAGTCGGGCCTCCTCCATCTACATGGAGGGTGATTAGTCTACTGTGCCAAGCTGGCCTCACGAGCTGGCGCAGGTTTTAGTATCAAGTTTTCCTTCTCTTGAGGTTTTCGGCCTTGTTATTTCATACCGTCGGCTCTTACGACACCCTTAGGATGAAATGGGGTGGTGACACAATGTTTTCTAAATCGAATTTTTATGGAGTATTTCCATCTGCCCTCGGCGACCCATGTGGTGGGACCACCGGCAATTTTATGGTTAAGGCAGCCGTCATTTTTCACACTACTGACGACTAGTGTGACGACTGCCATAGAAATTGGAATGTCAGCCGGGACCGACGGCTTTACGTGCCCTCAGTAACGAAAGGGTTAATATATTAGAAATATGATGGACACCTAGGTATCCAACAACAGACCCGGACGATGTTTAGCTACAGATCGATTGCGTACCGAACTGCCCGGGACCTCTAGACTACAACTTCTTCAAAGATTATTGAATTACGTTGCGAAACCATTGATAAATATCGAATTTTATCATGAGATTCTGTAGTGATAGGACTTTGAGCCCGGTTTAATGATTAATCGATACCCATGCTGCAATACATATACAGTGGAACGCCTTTTGAACTTGTTTAAAAATAAACACTAATTTAAAAAGAGAATTACAAAACATCTACAATATTGTACTGGTCTACCACATGTTCGTAGACGTTTTACTGGGCAGAAACTTAGTTTTTTAATGAATGTTCATAAAATGTATTTTTATAACTTAATTCCGTATAATAATTATTAATACTAGTCGTCGTCGTTTCAGCCCATAAATGACCCACTACTGAGTCGGGCTAGTAGTACCTACATATTTTAATTATTAAAATTTAATAAACACAATTCATGATGGCACTTCAATACGCTATTTTGTATGAGCGTATCTGTCATAGACATTATGAGCTGTGTCAAAGAAGAAGAAGATGTCAAAAAAGATACAAAAAAACAGACGCACTCACGAATAGCGCATACGAATAACTATGTGATGTGTCAGCATAAAGTTATGCTTTTGTTTGATCGTAGAAATTCGTGGTTGGAACTAATTTAAGTAAACGCCAAAGTTTTATCGTGATGGGTTTTATGAAACCCCTGATATAATTAGAAAAGAGTTAATGGTCTTGGAGCAGCTGAACAGATTATAATAATAAAATATTAAAAAAAAACGATGTTTATGAACAACTGATAATAAAATAAAAATCCGCATCATAATCGATAAGTTAGGATAATTCGTTTAGGAGCTACGATGCCAGAGACAGTCGCACAGACACATAAAACTTATATCACCCCTCTTTTTGACGTGAGAAACTAGTTTAAGGCAGTGTTATTTTAGAAAAAAACATTTATCTCTGTGAGTGTAAAAAAACCTTTACTAGCCAAGGTTTTCAAATGTCGCCGAACAGAAAAAATATACCTAAATTAATTAATAAGGTAAATGTAAAATAAGAACATTAAAAAAAACAGAAACAAATAAAATAAAAATTGTTTCTTCCATAAAATACTGTTGTTGCGCAAAACATTTTTGTCTTCTAGAAGAAAGTACTTATTTATTACCTATGAAATTAAAATATAACGTAATTACTTTCGGGAAAATTATAATAGCGCTTCTTCTGTAGTACTAATATAGTCTAGTAAATTATTTAGATTATGTAGAAAATTAAAAATAAAGGCTGAGAAGTTTTGCTAGCAAGGCACATTCCTTGATTCACACGATGACTCATACGTTTTAAAAATATTGCTAAATTTGAGACTATTGTCTTGTACATGTGTTAATTACACATCATGTAGAATAGTCATATCAACAGTTATTAAATAGCGACGATTGCATAAAAAGTTTTTAAAATATTAAAACTAAACATAAAAGGCAAGTCACCATTTTGAACGGATGTGATTGCTTGTTAGTTCAACAACGCATTGAATTAACTAGTAAAGTATTAACCAAAAAATGTATAAAAAATATGGCTAGGCACACAAATTCATCTAGTTATTTATTACGGGAATACACGGAGATATCAAGGAAAATGCTCGCAATACGAACGTAAATGCATCGAAACAATTCGTGATCCGAAATGGAGAGCCACCATTTTATAACGCCTAAGCGCGCCGATATTTTCCCCCACACTGGCTTCAGGAAAAGCGATCGTGTCAATTTGACATCGATCCCACGTGACGCAGTGGTTTTAATGAGCCGTCCGCGGACTAGAGATGCAGTCCGCGAGGGAGGCAGCTATCAAATCAGTTTGCACGGATACACACACAATACAAGTTCATTGACACGCCACGGCCGCATTTTCTCCTTCCAAAGGCGTTTGTACTTACCAATTGTCCAATTTTAAGAGCTCCTCGGCTTTCTTTGTTTTCTGTTCAGCTTTTAGTTTAATCGCTTGTGGGTATAACTTTAATACACTGTCAAATTCGGTTGGATCTGCCTCCAGAAAGAAAGTAGACGTGTCTTTCGCGGTAGCCATTGTGAACGTTCTAAATGTACAACACTGCGTATTTAGTTTAGCTATAGCGCCGAACTCAACGCGGCGGCAGCACCTGGCCAACTGGGCGCCCTCTCCCCACTCGCCGCCATCTTGTGAACTGAACCTCGTAATGACGTTCGATATTATTATTCGAAAATATACTGAATACTTTCGTAAAATTGCTATGACAATTCTTTATTTGCACTATTATTGAATCTAATGAATAGGAATTATAGATTTACAGTTGAATTTTTGATATTCGTCCAATTAGTAACATGAACTCGACAAAAAATATACTCACTTGACACCACAAGGTTATGTCGGTCGCGCGGCGTGTCGAGCGTCGGACATTTGTCTGGCCTCCCACAGGGAGAAACGGGATAGGAGAAAATATACTCCATTTTGCCTATAAATCACTGCACTACACCCAAAATTAAATATGAAAGTAGTAAAATTAGCCACAAAATAAGCACAATCACGATAACGTTAGTCACGTCGACCTCGGACTATCAATTTCCTCAACGTGACGCAACACACGACACCGTTCTACCGAAACGACTTTGGTAAACACGCATATTTTCCGTTGCATTGCAGTACACACTGAGCTCGGAGTAGTCATGAAGTAGTAACTAGCGGTGTACATAAGGCATTTAGGTAGTAGGACGTACATATCACCGGGGTGGAACGTCACACCAATCAGCTTTGTTGTTTTGAAAGATAGATCGCCATGTGCTTGATCCCTCTTTAATTTAGGTGTATTAGGTGTATTATTGCTTATTCTATAGCGATTACGGTTTATTTGTTTCGCTCTTTTGTTTCTTTCTTTGTTTAGATGTAGAAAGGGCTTTTATTGGGTTGTAATGCGATTTTTCGTGCGTAGATTGGTAGGTAGGTACTACTTAATATTTTCTTTTGTACATAATAGTTACCTGCGATGGGAGGAGGCCTGATTCAATAATGGGTCATTAATGGGCGGAGTAGTAGTAGAAGTTATGTAAGGGCCATGAAAAGATTTTCAGATATCACATCATTATTTTAGGAACCCGTCACCACACGGAAGTATGGTGACGGTGGTGATTGAATACATAGTGTCACCACCCTATTCCATCCTGAGGCTAACGTAGGAGCCGACAAAAGAAAACGAAGACCAAAAACCTAGCCGCAAGGGAAGGAAACCCTGTGCCAACCCGTCTGGCCAGTGTGGCACAGTAGGCTGGAGAGCCGTCTCAGCGGTGGGTCATGTATGGGCTGAAATGTAAAAGTACCTTAGTATTTTAGGAATGGTTTAGTAAACCTAGGTATTTGGAAAAACCTTTTGAAGTTTTAAGGTTGTGATGTCAAATTTGATTCCAGACTTCTTTCGTATTGTATTTATCCTTGAGTTCATCTCAATTGCCATCGGTCACATTGATGTCGCTAGAGTATTTGAAATGTATGGTCTGTTAAAATTCTGACATCCCCGTTGACATTTGCAGGCGTGATGTTATTTTTTTTATTAATAGTGCCTATTATTTAGTTTTAGTAAGTAATAGTCCTTAGTTAAGATGGAAGATACCTACATAGGAAAACTTAATAACCTCATGTTTCTGTACTAGTTACCTACCTGCATGAAGTAGGTACATAAAGACAATATAATTAGCAGCTAGGTTATTACCAAGTTTTCTCTACTCGGTGTAATTGTCGCATTTGGGCACGCATTACTCGGGTGACTCCAAAACTGCACGGCATTGCATACGAGCACTGTTACTTTGTAGAAAATCTAAATTAAATTCATGTAGCTAGCTTAACTACTGTATTTAGAAATAAGAAATCGAATTATATCTAATGTAACCTATTAGAGAGCCTATTAAAATAATGGTGCCATTTGAAATTTGAATGGCGAACAAGATAGATATGATAGAAACTGCGCTTTTTTTAAAAAATAAACACGTTCCATTCAGAAAAATTCGCGTGCGTAGTCACTGGCAGAAACTAGTTGGTACTTGAATATAAACTCAATCTGTACACTTAATTGTCTGAAGCTAACTCAGTGAAACACTTGGTTGGAAAAACCCACTCACTTTGCCTCGTGAAATCGACTCATACCTTTCTTGCCAAGTCGAAGCTTTCACTATGAATTCTTCGAACGTGGCTTGGAAGCTGTGGGTCGACCCTAAATATTTTTAATAACCGCAGGGTAATAAACTGGTGATTTATCGGAATAATGTTATTTCGGTGTCATAAAAATAAACATTCGTTATCCCTACGTATTTTAGATCATTTTAGTACTTAATATCTGAATGGTACCTAGTAACTGCTTCGGCTATGAGAAAGAACCACTAACCCCGTCCGAGGTTAATTAATTCTAAAACGGAAAACAAAATATGTGTAGCAGTTTATTGTAAATTTATACTACAAATAATATGATACTTATATGTGCTTAAAAATCCAACAATATTACTTATGGTGTCAATTTAAGTTGGCATCGATCTCAATTATTTATTTATTACTGTTCATTCATGATCCACTGCTAAGTCGGGCCTCCTGCCTTTAACTGGTGGGTAATTAGCCTACCGTGTCACGCTGGCCAGGCGGGTTGGTTCCGACTCAAGTTTTCCTTCTCTTGTGGCTAGATTTTCGGTCGTGTCGAAATGTACCCAAGTCCCAAGTTTACTGAACCGATTTCAATGAACTAAAGGCCAACTTTGTTATTGAATGGCGGATTTATTCGATAACACACGTAGAAATAAAAAACATACAACGCGGTATCACTACATCACTACATAGTATAAAACAAAGTCGCTGTCGTCTGTCCGTCCCTATGTATGCTTAAATCTTTAAAACTACGCAACGGATTCTGAAGCGGTTGTTTTCAATAGATAGAGTGATTCAAGAGGAAGGTTTATATGTATAATACATGCATAATTGCACCCGTGCGAAGCCGGGGCGGGCCGCTAGTTTTTTTATAAAACTGAAATATTTGAAGACTAATAATTAACTAACATCACATGTTCACTATATTCACTAAACAAAAGCTGAACTACCAAGCATAACAGTAATACAAAATGTCGCCATTCTTTTAAACAATCGACAGTGCTACTATAAATAATGTTCAAAGCCAGACAATCAGTCCATTGATTGCTTGTGAACTGTGAAATGAATATAATCGAGAAAATGAATTCATTTAAATAATCACTCCTACATTTAACTTAACTTATTAAAAAAAAAAACAATTTTATATATATGTATATATATAATTAAAAGCCTGTCACTATGGTAAAGCGCGCGAAATAAAATTAATGCTACTACAAAAATAATAATAAATGCTTGCAGAACAAACTGTTCAAAGAAAAATACACGTTTGTACTTTATATTCGTAGATAAAACATCAAGTTCGAAACGCACCGTTAAAACGATTATTCAGAGATGGGGCCGCCCTTTACGATGGATATTTCAAACGAAATATGGCTTCAATAGGGTGTCAGTTGAAGGGAAATGACGGGCCCTAAAAGATGTGAGCGCTCGAGGGTCGAAACGGGCGTACAAAAAGTACGAAGGGAACAAACGAACCAGCCGAGGGTTTAGCTCGGCGAGGATTGTTATTTTAGAGATCCGTAATGTAAATAAAAAATATAGCTTTTTGTGATATGTCATTGTTGTCAGAACTTTTGTAATTTATGTTTTTATGATGCCTCACTAACGTTCTTCTCGTCCCCCGTCTCTTTCAGTCTTCAGATCTTTGTGTTATTGTCATAACTTTTGTACGTTAATAGCGGCTATTATTTCACATTTAATATGCAACCAAACTGATGTATAAAAGAAAAAAATAAACCAAACCCTCGCATTAGGTATATCTTGTGTCGCGGGGGCAGTTTACAAACATGTAATTTACGAACAAAATCGACACCCAGACTCGGAGCAACTGCCTCCTGTTTACAGTTTACACAAAGACATCCGCCCAACCCCGGAATCGAACCGGGGACCAGTGTCGGTCAAATCTCTCGGTCAAAGTCGGTATTATATATACGAGTATAGTATTATTATATCTGTGCCTTAAGGCAGTCAATAAACATAGGCGTGGAATACTTTGTTCCATGTATTATTTTCCTCTGCTCTACACATGTCTGGTCAAAACAAAAAGACTTGGCCTATGAACTTGTATCTAGACAAGGTCATAGTGCAAGTCTTTTTTTAATTTAAACTTTTTTCGAGTTTACATATTTTTCAGCCACTCTTATAACTACATCTAACGACATTTTAATTTAGTAATTATGTAAGTTTTTAGTTATTTATGTAATTGGATCAATCAAATTGTTGGTATGTAATAAAAAAGCTATATATATGTATACATAAGTAAATCTATGGGGCAAATTGCCCAAAGGGCAATGGAGAGGGCTATGCTCGGAGTTTCCCTGCGAGATCGAATCAGAAATGAGGAGATACGCACGCAAAACAGGGTCACCGACATAGCCCACGAGCACATAGCGCGCAGGACCGACGCCCGATGGGGCAGAAAAGTCCTCGAGTGGCGACCGCGTTCCAGAAAGCACAGTGCTGGTAGGCCTCCCACACGGTGGACCGATGACCTGGTTAAAGTCGCCGGAAAACGATGGATGCGGGCAGCCCAGGACCGGCCTTTGTGGAAATCCTTGGGGGAGGCCTATGTCCAGCAGTGGACGTCTTTTGGCTGAAATGATGAAGTAAATCTAAATTAATAATGCTAGGTTACATTTGCCGAAACTTTTGGAACCCGCGCCGGGTTAATTTTTTATGTTCAGTAAGAACGTTCGTTCGTATCGTCGTACCCGATAAATGGGCAGAATGCCTGCTGGGAGGGAACACAACAGCGAAAAATTTAATACAACGGCACAAACGGATGTTAGATTAGAACCGTGGCCCGAAACTCCCGAAACTAAGGACGCAAGTCTCGCATTGTCAAAACGTTACAATGTTTAATTGGCTTGTTTTAAAAACAATACGCACAGCGTATTACTAAACTTTTTTTTGTTATTATGTTCCATTACCGTTCTTAATGTAATAAATAATGTAGGTACATAATAATCTCTATGAAAGGGTAGCACCGCCTGAACATTATGTCGGTAAAAAAGCATTGCTCTAGACGTTTCGATATGATCACATTATTTTAAAACAACAATATGTAATTTTATCTCTTATCTAGTTTAAGACTTTCCCACTAAAATGATGTTTAAATCATGAAAGAACCACCCTTACAAGAAATTAAAAAATAAATAACTAAAAAGTAAAAAATAAAAATATTCGCGTTGGGGGACCAATCCCACTTATTTATTACCTGACCCCTGGTCCCCCAACGCGAAGTATTTATTTTTATTTTTTACTTTTTAAATGTTATTGTGTCGGGGGTTTATTTAAATTTTTAATTTTATTTTTATTTAATACTTTTTATAGGTACATACTTATTATAATGTAGATTTTGTTAAATTGCACGTGATGCGCTTTCATTTGAGACCACACTCGATTATATTTGCAGACATTCGGTTATTCTTCCCCACTTTCACCCCTCATAACTTTTAAACGGCTCACCCGATTTTCATCAAACATGTCTAAGAACACTCGTCCGTAACTCACCTTTCATACAAAAAAAACTTTATTGAAATCGCTTCATCCGTTCACCGCTACGGTGCCACAGACAGACAGACAGACAGACCGACAGACAGACAGACACGTGAAACTTATAACACCCCTCTTTTTGCGTCGGGGGTTAAAAATAGGGATACACCTACTTCTGAAAAAAATAATTACTGAACAATGTCCACGTTGCTGTGTCGCGGCAATTAAAACCAAGTGCGTCACATTTGCCGCCTCTACTGCGAAATTACGAATTGTTGACTAACTAACCAGTTCCGTGTGGTGACGAATTTAGAATACACAGTGTCACTAACCGATACCATCCTGAGGGTGTCGTAAGAGGCGATTATAGGAACTCAAGAGGCATATCAGCTAGCCGCAAGAGGTAAAACTTGATACGAAGCCTATGCCATCTTCCCAGCGTGGCACAGTAGGTAGTTTGATTTTCCTCCATGTTTTGGAGGAGGTCCGACTCGGTAGTGGGTTATTTACGATGAGCTGATAAACGAGGCCTCACAGAATACGAATAATACGAACTTGTCGTATCTCAGAACGTCAAAAAATATTTGGTGGTGATAAAAGTACCTACTGTCAGTGTGGTGACGGATTTAGAAAACAAAAGGGTGTCGTAAGGGCCGCGAGAAGGAAAACTTGAAATGAAACCTTGAAAATTTTCGGCCTTGTCATTTCATATTGTCTACTATCACGACACCCTCAAGATGGAATGGGGTGGTGACATATTGTGTTCTAAATCAATCACCACACGGGGAGTATCTGACGCCAAATAATGGCACTCATACTACTACTGTGCACAATAAATCAGATAGGGTTACAATAATAATAGGTACTTGAATTCGGTCAGAATAGCAATTGTATCTCTACAATGTAACGGAATGGGACCAGTATTTAAAATGCCGCTCACATTGAAGTACTTGTAACTATCAAAAGGCCAGTGACTAAGCTATACTATAGAATACTTATATTATAGCTCTAGTTCCCTTCTAAGTAAATAATAACGTAAAATACTAAAATACCATTTCTAAGAACGACTCTAAGCGCCCGCTTATTAGTATTCTCAAGTAAGAAATTGCCGCAGTTGGAATTAAAATTGTTTCTCCTTTTTGCCCCAAGGTCAGTGAGTTGTGACTTGTGATAATCACAACGTGGTTGGGACGCGCGCGGCCGTGCGACCGCGATACTGAGAAACGTGGTATTTTTGTTACACACGAACGCGCAAAGCAATAATTATAATGGAACCAAACTATCAGCGCCATCTGTTATGATACCGTCGAACTATTTAGTATAGTCCTAGGAAAGTTATACAGACCCCCTATAATTATTAAAGTAATTTATATTTTGCTAGTTCTTGCTTGGATGCGGCTTTGCCCGTCCGGGGTCTTCAAACCCATGCTTATCTCGGCTTCGCGTATAGCCGATGTTAAAGTTACTGTAGGATTACAAACATAACTTAATCGGGTTTTGCTTCGATAAAATAATGGTGCGACTTGGCTGCGGGCGACCGTGCGCGTCTGGTTACTAATCCAAATTTCGCGTCTCTTGTGACATTAGCACTACACTACACTTCGAATAAAAAGTGTTTATCTGATAATAAATTTATCGCTGTTGTTTTTCTGCAGCGTGGAATAAACAGCGCCAAATATTATGTGACTGAAATAAACGATCAGAGAAACCTTGTCGACATTAAATTCTGTTCGGCCTTGCTGCGCTCTCAAACGCCGTTTCACGAGGTTTGTTCTACCTGTGGCTCAGGTAGTCGGAATTGAAATGAACCAATGTGTACCGTCACGCCTTTATGAGGACTGACAGCACTGTACCGAAATAGCTAACTAATTAGAGAGAAGCGGTAGTATCTTCAAGCTTCTCTTGAAGTAACGGAATGGGACCAGCTATCTACAAGCTTCTCTTGAAGATACTAACGCTCTCTAATTAGTGCACGTGATAAACCATGTGCTAAGCTGTCTGGCCAGGCTAATTTACCTCCATGAACTTGGAGGGCTCAGCAGTGGGTCATTTATGGGCCGAGTTGAGGATGATGATGACTTTGGCCGGTTTGATGCGGCTGCAATTTTCTAATGAAGAAAGTGAGAAAGAATTAAATAATAATAAATAATAAATATCCTTGGACATTTCACACAACGCCATCTCGTGCCAAGCTAAGCAACTTAATGCTTGTGTTATGGTAACGAGATGGATGATAAACTACTTATATACATTTTTTTTTGTAAATACGTACATATTATAGATAGAAATGACACCCAGACTCCGAGCCAGTGCCGCTGGTTTAGACAAAGACACTTGCCCGACCCCGGAATCGAACCCGGGACCCGTTGATCCAAAGGCGGCACATCTAACCACTAGACCACTAACTTTATGAAACTTAAACAAATATCATATGGAATATCCATATGATATATGTTAATAATCATATGATATATGTTAATCATATGTTTAAGTTTCTTTAAACACTTTCAGAAACATGTCTTGATGCTATATCAAATTATAACCCTAAACATACCGAGGAAATGAAATTCTTGCTTAATGTCTAACCTGTTTGTGGTGGCTGTTTACAAACATATGCTAAAAAATATATCCTTGGATATTTCACACAACGCCATCACGTCCCAAGCTAAGCAACTTAATGGTAACGAGATGGATGATAAACTACTTTTTTTTTTTTTTTTTGTAAATACGTACATGTTATAGGTGGAAAACACCCAGACCCGGAACAAATACTTGTATGTCGTACAAATATTTCTTCCGTGCGGGAATCGAACCCGCGACATGCTGCGCAGCATTCACGAACGCAAATAACAGAGCAAGTGCCTCTGGCTAGCCCGGCCCCAGAATCGAATATGAACCGAAGTGAAATGGCGAATTTGCTACAGGGTACATTCACTTATTTCAAGTGAATTTAACCATATGTCAAAAGGAAAGACTTGGCATTTTTGGACGACTTACTGGTTGTTGGTTCAGTGTCGTATGCACTGGCCGAGGCCCCCATGCTCTCCTATCGCGGAGTGAATCCTATGGCCCTGGTTCAGACCTTTGAGGATCGCAGTCGGTTTTAGTGGGTATGTCGGGCAATTTACCATTCCTACGCGCCCCGGAGTCCCCCATAAACCGGCCAGCCCCAACGGCCGCGAACCCATGAGGATCTCCGACAGAATAGCTCATTTAAAGATATTTATGATAAGATTTGCAGTTTATTAAATGCTTCATATAAAATTTATGCGAAAGTTCCCACCAATTTACAGTGTCTGAAATTCAATCACAGCGCAAAGAAAAATAAAAGTTCTATGAACAAAAAATCTAAATACATATCACCATTAAGCAAACATTTGAAGGCGGTGCCAACTTAAATTGACACTGACGCGACGCTAATATTATGCCAGCAATACACGTTGGCCGAGCTTAGGCCAACGCGAGCGTAGGCAATTTATTACAAACAAGGCAAGTGCTATTGCCTACACGTTGGGCAAGTGTATCGAAACCAACTAGGCGAGCGACACCGTGCGATGGCCAGACAATGCAAATAAACCGTCTATACGTTGGTATTGGCGTTCACTCGGCAATGCTAGACCAACGTATATTGCTGGCTTTAGGATTTAAGTACAACAGCAGAGCTGGTGCGGCTTGTGAAGCGGCTGAAAAAGCTAAAGCATACAAATACAGGGGTCTAGGCTCCGAATATGAATTTGTCCCATTCGGTGTCGAGACCCTTGGTCCGTGGGGTCCTAGCGCTATAAGCCTTTTTAAAGAAATAGCAAAAAGGTTAGTCGACATCACAGGAGACCGAAGAGCTGGTAGCTACCTCGGACAAAGAATCAGTGTAGCGATTCAAAGGGGGAACGCTGCCAGTATCTTCGGAACCTTGCCTAAAGGGACTCCTTTAAATAATATATTTTAGTATTTAAGTTTTAGGTTAATTGGTATTTTTAGTCTTGTTTTATTACTTAAGTTAGTATTCTCTCATGCATGTGTGACAGCAGTACACCCGTAGCACTGACGTAAATAAGGTTGTTTATCGGCTATTCAGTCTTATAAATTACACGTTTCATACTAAGTTTAAACCTCATACGTGTCTTAGTAGGTGCATGTTTTATCTGTGAAAAGTGGGTCAGTATACTAGCGGTAATACCTTACGCTACTATATTCACTTTCATTGCTCACCTGTTAAGCGACCTCAGTGAAAGCGAAAGTTCAAACAGACCCTGAATGAACTATACCTCACCTATTTAAGATCGAGTTTAGAGAGAGACAGTACACTATCTCGCTCTAAACTCTCAGAGGAGATAAAGATAGTAAGTATGTAAGTGGGGTGCACTGGGTGCACTTGCGTCTTGTAGGTCTAGCTTGGTGTGAAACCGCTGCGCTGCGCTGGCTGTGTGTAAAGTATGGTCTCCTGTTCGATTCCGGGGTCGGACAATTCTTTGTGTAAGCTCTTGTCTTGTATTATGCATTATGGGCCTAGTAAGAAATTTCATCTGAAAAAGACTAATTACCGGGGTAATGTTTAAGGACAAATTATAACATAAACAATGTTCTTATTATTAAGGTGAATGTTCCAGGGTAGCCCGCGAAATTCATATTTTCGTACGTTTTTTGCAATTTGCAGGTCAGTGCTAGGTTGTATGTTGAAAATGTTATTCGCGGCTGTAAGACGTATGTAGTTATAGAATTATAATCATCAAACTCATCAATACAACCCTCCAAGCTCATAAAGGTGCAAGAATGACTTTGACGTTGAAAAAGTTTTTCTTGCACCTATATGAGCTTGGAGGGTTGTATTGATGATTTTGATGATTATAATAACTACATACGTCTTACAGCCGCGAATAACATTTTAATCAACATACAACCTAGCACTGATCTGCAAATTGCAAAAAACGTAAGAAAATTTGAATTTCGCGGGCTACCCTGAAACATTCACCTTAAAGTCAAAGATGCGATAAACCACCCGTTTAAGCTATTTTGTATTCTCTATCTAAAATGCGCGATTCCGATAACAAAATATAATCACGCCACAAGCACTAAAGTACTCAAGGTGGAGGTCATACTAGGTATGAAATTCATACTAAATTACGTATCACTACGGTTCATTGAAGTTTCGCTAAACCTGTTTCTTGAATGGGTGACGTCACGGTCGATATTTATTTGAATACCTACATAAATGTATAGTGAGCGAGTCAGCTGAGTTAGTGCCGATATTACACAAGTTTAAACTACAGTTTATTGGGTCTTTATTTTTGTCCGATTAGGGCTATTCTCAGTGTCTGCGGATCTAGCCTATTGGTACTTATTTACATGCATTCCAAAAGTCTGACCAAAAACGAACGAAAACTAATCTTGCACAATTATATAAAAAAAAATGGTCGGGTCCTTCCTTAGTACGTGAAATTGATTGTATATATAATTCAATATTTTACTACATGCCATTATCTTCCCAGAATCAATGATGTAAGAAGTCATTGCCCAGAATCCTTTTGGTCCTCACAGAAATGGTGCTGGATATAGGGTGGTTTTTAGATAATCATGTGGTTGATATTCTGAGTAGGTAGGCACTTATTGTTTTTTTTTTCAAAATTCCGATATCATCACCCCGTACTATTGAATCTGGAGCAAATAATACAGAATTTTTCGTTTTGGTGGCCATAAAACGCCTACAGGTTTTATCATCATAATGTACTACCTACTTAAAGTCTAACGCATACATTTATTACCTTAGCGAATTCAATTTGCGTACATATCTTAACAAAATTGGTAGCCCATCGCGATAGCAATACGGCATTAAAATTCTAGAGAATTGCCCGCCTGCCAAGAGCGTCGTCGTCTGAATAGAAAACAGAGAAGAACATAGTCACAAGTCGGTAGCGATGTGAGTCGGTCGCTCGACCCTACCGTGACTCGCGCTCTCGCGTGGCACAATCCCGCGAATTTGGGCCAAGCATAAATTCTCCCTCCCGCTCCGACCCACACAACACACATCTACCCATCCCTCTCCTCCATTATTCAGTCATTTATGTAATAAGTCCAATGTTTACATTGTCAGGTGATGAATGAAAATTGCATTGCAGTGATAAAACAGTTGCGCTGTTAGATACACAGTACTATCTCGAGTGCCGTAATAGGTTGGTCATTTTTTAATGATATACAATTTTGTTATTTGTTTTATTACACTTAGAGCGCTTTTTCATTGCGAATAATTTTATTCTGTGCACTTTTTGAATATCGTCATTGACTTATTTAAATAAACTAGGTACATACTTATTTACTAATTTTGCTAGTGACTGTCGTTGCTGGACTACAAGGTCTGCTTAAACTATTTCTGTAACCTAAATCTAACAGTTACATACATACACACACTTCTCATCAGAAACACCTTGCAAGTTTATGTTTTTTAAGGATTATCAGAAAAAAAAATCCTTAGGAATATACATATGCTATGTCAAATGTCGTTTATTATGTGAACATTAAAAGGTTTCCAAATCCTGATGTTATACCCTGTTCAAGATAGCATATGATCGATTTGACAGACGGGCTAGGTTAGTGACGGAAAACAGAAAATATCTAGTACCTAGTCCAAAAAATAACGTTTTAAAATACTTGTAACAGTGACAAGTTGGCGTGGGTGTATTATGTGAGAAATTCTTTATTGCACTAGACTTATAAAACATTGGGTAGATAAGCGATGGTGGGTCAATATTTATCATAAGTTCCTATTTAATATTAGAGGGTTATATTTTGACCTTCCGCCAAATTTAAATAGGTGGTTCAGACCATGAAAGTAAACAAAAAAAAAAGAAAATAATAGTTGTAAAAGTGTTAAATTTGAAAGCGCTAAAGCCAACGAATTTTATTTCAAAATGAAAATGTTTTTTATTCGAAAATTGTCTTAAAAAGTTAAGAAAAATTGATAAAGAATTTCACACATAATACACCCATACCATCTCGTCACAGTTACAAGTATTTTAAACCGTTATTTTTTGGACTACGTTATTGTCAGTTTCCCACCACTATTCGCCATTGCAAAGTAAAGGTATGATTCCGAAGTACGCTGCACGCAGAAGTGCTACCTAGGCACTACTGGTCCCGATTACCGCGACGTATTTCGGAATCATATCTTTTTGTCGATCAGAAAAATTGACATCTGCCAAATCGATTACGCTATCTTGAATAGGGTATAATGTTCAAAATTCAAATTAAACTTTCATAAGTTTCGTATTTTGTTTAACAACCATAATAAAGGGAAGTGTTTCGATTTTTTCTGATGAGAAGTCTATTAGTAGGTACTAATCTACCTACCTTTTTATGGTTTACCTCAAAACAATAGAGTCCGTCAAGACTAAATAAAGAAACTAAGACAGTGTTAAGTCATATGTGAGTCGTCCGTTCGGTGACGGATTTAAAAGACATAGTGCCACCACCCCATTACCACCCTGAGGGTGTCGTAAGGTAAGACGCGATTTAAGTTAATGGCAAGGCTAAAAATCTAGCCGAAAGAGAAGGAAAACTTGATAGGAAACCCTGTGCCAACCCGTTTGGCCAGCGTGGCACGGTTTATTACCATCAATATACCCTGGCTTGTATTCAAAGGCCGGTTATCCATAAGAATTTCAAATGAAAAATAGGCTTGCGATTGGTAGACGGGATGTTCCAACATTCACCCACAAGGTGACTTTTTGCTCAGGATATACACAGCGATGAAATGTGTTATGTACATTGGCAAAAAAAATATCAACAAGAAAAGGATAATATAAGTATAGCGCGGAGACTTGAGAAGACCGCGAGACATTACAGGTTAATTTCCCTCCATCAAAATGGAGGCTCTGCTGCGAGTTATCTATCGGCTGAGATTATGAAAGGATTTTCACACGCCTCTGTACAAAATTACAAATACAGTGGGAGCTAAAAGCGAAACATATCCCTTGATAAGTTTCGAATTAAACATCAAATCATTTATTTTGAGTAGGTCACGATGGATACCTAGAAATTGTCAACATATTATAGATAACATTAATATAATACAACATTCGACCGTTGATTACCAGTTTGGAACATAGATTCGGGTTGAGTCTATGTTCCGCCCCAGATTCCCACATAACACGGCTGGCGTTCGCGGCCGGGTAACCATGAGGATTTCCAACGTTAAAAAAACACGGTTTCTTGTAAAATTTTCCTTAACTTGCGGTTAGGTTATCGGCATTGTCGTTTTCTTTCGACGACCCACTCATGATGAAATGGGGAGGTGACACTATGTATTCTAAAAGAAAATTTACAATCATACTGCTATGCTAATGACGCTAAAGATTTGTATTCTAAATTTTCCTTTATATTATGAAAATCACATTTCAGTTGAGCGCCTTTCGGAACCAATGAAAAGAAACTTTTATACCTATGTATGTTATTACTTTGTACATTATGACATAAAAAACATTTAGTGTGGTACCAAACTTGCTTATTCAATTGAGTCAAAATCGACAAACAACGTGTTATTGACCCCATTCCCTCTTGAGGGTCTTCTAAGAACGGACAAGGCCGATAACCTAGCCGTAATGAGAAGAAAACTTGTGCCAACGCGTGTGGCCAACGGGGCGGTGATTGGAGGAGGCTTGACTCATCAGTGGGTCATGTATGGGCTGTGTAGCAGTAGTTAGGGACGTATGCTACACGCTTTTGACATAATTAACAGTCAAGTACTCGATAGAAATGCAGGGGGCCCTGGTAGTGTAAACAAATGTATTCGTTCAATCAAATCAATAAAAAGGTGTTAAAATCAATAGTGTTTATATGCTTGCTACGTGCTGTATTCATAGTACCTATAGCTATATCGAATGTAGCAAGCCAAATACAAATTCAAAAATCCAATTCGATTTAAACAATACGTCTTGCACAATTGTACTTCTTATAATTTATGTATACCTATATCGTTTAGGTTATATTTTATACATCTTTGTATTGCCTAGTATGTAACTAGTATGTACTCTTGGCTGGGGCTAATTAAAGGTCGCTGTATACGTAACGAGATATTACCTCGGACGGGACGTGAACGGGACGGGGACGTGACTGCCTCGTCCAAAACGGGAACGTGGTGTAAATGCATACGCACCGTGACAGTGGCTCGGATCTAACGTGCTAGTGTTGTGAATATGGAAAGATAGATTTTTCGTTTCAAGAATTGGCTTTAATTGCTAATGCTCTAGATGACGAAGTAGCTACGACCGTGAACAAGAAGATGAGATTTTCTGAACAAACCCCATTTTAGACACTTGCGTCATCAAGACGTTACTAGTTTTCTTTCCGGAACGAACGGACTGTGCATACGTAGCGGAAACACGGACAGGACGGGGCACGTGCGGGGCGGGACGTGCTAAACATCGTCGCCGACGTCCCGTGAGTGCCACGTTCCCGTCCCGTCCGTGTCTCCGTGAAATATGCACTTTCATATACATTTTGTATGAAACGATGTTTGCAATAATTCCCGTCCCGTCCGTATAAAAACCCGACACGTATGCAGCGGCCTTAACAAGGTTTCGATTGACTCTCTTTAGCGTTCTGCATTGTGCTGCGTTAAAATGGGCCCTTAAAAAGTGTCAGAACAAATAAATATTGAGTCATGCTACATATTTAGTGATATAACCGGAAAAGAGGTTGTACCTATATGCGCGAGTGAGTGTGTGCAAACTTAAGTAAATAAACCCGTGCTCACTTCAACGCTGATGATTTTAGGCTTCAACTTTCAAGCAATTTAAGTATGAAAAATATCTACAAATTATAACTCTAAGTAAATGCAATAAAAACTTTTCATCTTGACTTTGAGTTGGTGAAACGCATAATAAATATTGAATGTGATAACCTCGCGATAACCCACATAGTGACTGAAAATGGAATATTTTATCTGCGTGATAAAACACTTGCAACAACTGTGGTTTATCGAATTACTTTCGTCATGCTGCATGTTCTTTTTTCTTTTAATGATTATTTACTCACTTTTATGCCAGGCTCATAATGTCATCGTTTCAGGGGGAAATCATTGTCTTCTCTCATCCTTGGACATTCACGATTTATCAAAATCAAAACTCATATAATCAAGTTGGCCCATTAGAGCTCTTTTGACAAATCAAACACTAAAATAAAATTTAAAATTTACCATCTACTACAGGTTCGGAATGCACCTCTACAGAGAAAAGCCGGCAAGAAACTCTATAGTTTCTCTTTTTAGATCGCCATTTTTTGTTACAAGACTAGATATAAGACAGATTTGTGAGAGCAAACTCGCGCAATAGTCGCAAAGGGCCAAACATCAGCCAGATCTAGTCAACAATAGTAACCTTCTAATGCCCGAGCCAACCGACCTACAGCAACGTCGCCTGTTCACAAGCATGACGCATGCGGCAGCCATATTGCAGGGAAGAGAACGACCCGCCGCACTGTATTGATCTTATTAACTTCATACATTTCTCTGCTGTTAACGTATCTTAGGATCTGGACTTTTCTAGAACAGAGGAGGATCGAAATGGGTGACCCTGGCTGGAGTAGGCGAGGAATGCCGTGGGTAGGTCAGTGCGCAAAACATACGAAATCGCAAGGCTTCCCACGTAAAACTTACTACTGACACTGTCAAAAGTAGAATAGAACACGAACTTGGTGTCTTAATAAAATGCATGTTCCATCGAGTTTTCAGTCAGTAGTATTTAGAGCCGACTGACCTCAGTTTTTAACGTAATTCGTAACAGATTTTAATTCGCGTTTAAATTAGATTAGTAGGTTAAGTATTAGGCAGAGTCATTATTTCAAAAGTGCATTGACCGATAAAATATGGCCTTACGTTGCATGATTTCAAATTCAGTAAATACGTTAACCGCGTACCGCTGCGGACAAGGCTATTCGTGAAGTGTAAAGTGGTTTAACTAATAAAAAAATATTCTATAAATACGAGTAGTTCGGTCCCTAACCCGTGCTCAACCAATTTGTGGCAATTCAAATTGTCGTTTTGAGCAGTTGCAAACTAGAATGACATTGCGTTATCATCTGGAAAAATAACAGCAGTTCGAAGTATAGAAAAGTAGTGTCGTGCTTATATCAAGAGTAAGTAAACAAAAAGTTATTCCATACCGATTTAAGGTTAGTATTAAATTATATGTCTTATAAATTATGGGTAGGTATGATGAAAAATTCTGAGGTAGGTAAATAAACTAATAAACTTAATTTGTGTTTTTGCGATTATTACACATTGACATTAAAATTAACGGTATTTGTCTTCTTTACCAGAAGACAAGAAGTCCTTATGTTAAACAAATAAGTAAATAATCTGAGTTACCGTTCTTTTCATTATTCGAATGTTTATAATTTGAAGTTGCCATAATCACTTATTGGTATGTTTAGAAGCAATCATTATTAATAAAATCGACTAACGCGTAGCGGTTAGGTTAAAACAATTAGAAATACGTCTTCATTATCATTAACCCAAATTACGAGTGGGTAATCCACGATATCTCGATGCAAGCCTGCCGTTCGGTAAATTTCGATAATATGTTTATTCTTGACTAAAGTGTATCAATTGCGATGTCGGAAGTTCAATTTACATTAGTTACGAGGTCCAATATGCAACATACCTACGGATATGTGTGCCCCATATGTACATTACATTATTCTTATATACGTAATAACGTCCACGCACCGTTATCAGTTGTCGCCCGATCTTCATCTGCGTTATAACAAAGCGCTCCCATCTACACTAGGACCTAGAGGTACGATATTAAAAAACCGCTTAGTTTTAAATAATACAAAATATACGGCATAGCTTCTCAGACGTTTAGGCCGAAAAGAATGTTCTATTATTCGAACCACTAGAGTGCACATTTTGAATTAAGAACTGTATAAAGTGAGTGTTAGTTAACTCTATGGATAAGCTGTTGTCGTTTTTAGTTATAATAATTATTTTGTGTTGTTATGACCATTGTGTAACATTGTAACATAGTATTGCGCGGCCCGCATTGAGGACGATTGTAAATAAAGAAAACACTGAAAACGTAGTTATTGCTCTGATGTTCATTAAAAATTACAATAACAAAAAATATTGTCAATGCCATAGCGTATTTAGCCCATGACCTCTGGCTCGGTTTTCTACATAATACATAAGACTGCAGTTATATTCTTGGCAGACGATCTAAGTCGCCACAGACAATATTTTGCTGATAAGTTAGCTGTGTAAGACGTACTCCGGAATACGGAGATCTCTTTGGAAATAAGCCAAATAACTAACACTGAGTAGGTAACAAGGAAATAAATGTAGATTAATATAACATACATATCATTTGCTATATATGATTATGTTGTTACTCCAAAATTAAGTTAATGTTTGGAATCAGTAGGTAATTAGAATTTCGTAGATTTTTAAGTAGGTACATATATTTTCTCATTTCCACGTCACCACAATGTTTCTTTACAAACACGCACATAAATAAAGAAACAAATGACACTATTAATTTTAATCATGACAAACATTTGTAAAAATCGGTTCCGTAGTATATGCGTGAAAATGTAACATACAGACATATTTACTTTCGCTATTAATATTGGATACCTAGGTGTTCTTTAATCATGTTTAAACTTTAAATTTTATGATAATATATGTAAGGTGAGATAGGGCGGGAAGACCACAAGCACTACCACAAGTGCATTCACAAAAAAATGGGTCCGATCGGTGTTGCCAGCTATGTCAATTCACAAAATATGTGTGACCTAATTTCTGCATGACCCTCTCTGTGTAAAGTGGATCAGGAAATAATTAATTACGGCTCGACAGTAAACTAACTGCAAGGGCCGCGATAACGACACGACATTGGTTATAAAAGGTAAATAGATCCAATACAAAGTCCATATTAGTCATTCTAACATGCAGCAGTTGCTATACGATGGTTTAGCAATAAACCTTCAACGGCCTGCATTCCAAAGTAGACTTTATTAAACCTGAAATAAAGTTAATAATCTAATGACATAGAGTTTTGTTTGTTGTTGTGCAAAGATGTTGATTTATTTATATTATTGCACTTGTTTGCGCTTGTAATGCCTTCCGTATGTGCATCTCTTTCTATCACGATAAATGATCATGAAGATGTCTATGGTCGTATCATTTATTTAGTTCCGTGTAGTGTCTAGTCGTGTGCCCAAGGGATTTAGAATTCAAAATGTCAACAACCAATTCCATCCTGAAGGTGACTAAAGAAACGAAAGATACAGATTACCTAGCTGCAAGAGAGGGAATACCTGATACAAACCATGGTTTGTGATGGTTTGTGACACATGTGTCAACCCGTCTTGCCAGCGCAGCGTGGCCAAGTCAGCTAATTTCCTTTAGGTAATCAACTTTATTGCCCATTAAGCATTGTGCAATAAGTATTGCCCAATAGGCATTGTAAAGATAATTGTCTTCTACTGTCATCGTCTCGACCCACAAAATATTTTTGTAACTGGTTATAATCCGATTAATTTTGTTTTTAATCCGTGTTACACTAAAAATAAACGTCACGCCATAACATTCAAAGGGTGTGCTAGTGTTTAAATACAGACTTGCAAAGGTCATGTTTTTTATTTTATTTTTAAACATCGTTTTTCACACCTGTTTACCTACAGTAAAGCATTTCTTTAGAGTATTGTTGTAGTGTTTTGATAGAAAATATGGTCTATCGTCTATGGTGGTATAATATACGATTAAGGTTTCTTCGTTTTGTAATTAGGACATTTAGACACACACAGGAAACCCGCAGGGTAGAAAGATTCGGTTAGACTACATGCCTATTTTAAATCCGTCACTTCGCGGACAAGACTTTTTGTAACCATTAGGTGAGCATGCAAATCTTTTCTATCCATCTTTGTAACTAAACATGTATTGAAAATAATCATCCAAAATTGCGCGAACGGTTGAGTATGAAATTTCCAATTGCAATGGAAAATGCAATATTTTCTTCAAATTATTAAAAAAAACATTAAGTCAATAAAAAAAGCCATTACACACACTATCATATATTTGACACACACACGCATGGACTATACATATACATACTTATTCTCGTTTGTTTATTGTTTTAGTCTGTAATCAAATTGAGAACAGAACTTTAATTTAAATTAATTATTCGTCGAATTTCGACCGCTGGTCGACCTAATGATAATATCTTGACGCGGAAAGTTAAGCCAACTTGAATACATATTGCTGTTCGTTTTGATATTCGTTCTAAAAAAGATGCTCGATGCTAGTCTATCAGTTGATGCTACAGTAATACCTATTTTTGGAAGAAGCTACAATCGCCTTTCATTATTGGAAATCGATCGCGCTGTAGCCGGCATACAAAGGTCAAGCTCAGCATCGCGTTGATTAGAGCTTGACACACGGCCAAGGTTCAAAACACCAAGGTCAACACGATAAATTTATAACACCACTCTTTTTTGACGTGGTTTATAATAGAGTTTCCATGGGATCCACGAAATAAACACAATACGCTTATCTACCCTACGACGAAGAGTATAAAATCACTACGTTTTACTATTTTACGATAGTAAACCGTTCACCACTTCGACTTCACGTAACGGTTATAACCTATCGATTTCTGA
This sequence comes from Clostera curtula, assembly GCA_905475355.2. Lineage (NCBI taxonomy): Eukaryota > Metazoa > Arthropoda > Insecta > Lepidoptera > Notodontidae > Clostera > Clostera curtula. The sequence continues at coordinate 12,176,683 of FR997806.1, read as the reverse complement.
TACAATGTCACCATAATTCCTGCTCAGATTATAAATTGTGACGGATTTAGAATACACAATGTCACCAACTCACTCTATTCTGAGGTTGCCGCAAGACCAAAGTAGCCCTGTCTGTGCGGGTAGTCGTGGAACGCCGTTGGTTTTAGTGGGTAGGTCGGGGCGCTAATTAGGTATCATCTTTCCGCGCCCGGAGTCCCACATACTCCGGTATAAGAATTTACAACGAAAAACTATTTTTACTTACCATCATGTTTCTCGGATTATTGAGTACTTAATAAATAAATAAATATCCTTGGACATTTCACACAACGCCATCTCGTCCCAAGCGAAGCAACGCAAGGCTTGTGTTATAGTAACGAGATGGATGATAAACTACTTACTTATATTCATTTTTTTTTTGTAAATACATACATATTATAGATAGAACTTGATTATGTACAGTCTTTTACCAGTCAGCTGGTGTAAATTATGCTCATCTGAACGTTTCTAATTTTGAAATTTGTCTCCAGGTATTATGGGCACATCGGAAACCATAGACAGTTGATCACAAAATGCCGGTCCTTCGCAACGCCGACCACCCTGCGTCGAAAGCCACAAACTCGGTAGCCACGCGGTACTTAGTTGCGGTCTTTGGTTCATGGGCCGCTGAGACAGGTATAGTTATGTATCTTTCTTGCCTTATTTCCAGAGTTTACGATAACTTATTAATTCTGTATTTCGCATTCAAAAACACTCAAAAATTTGGAAAAAACGGGACTATGGGCTCCTGCAAAGCTGAGAGGGTAGGTGTCAATAAAAGTAGCCTATGTTACTCATTCAGACAGTCTCGACAATTAGTTTTAATATTTCAAACAGCTAATCCAATTTTATTCACCGAGCCAAGCCAAGTATGTTTTAAAACACATGTTTTGGTAGTATAGAAAACCAAATGTATGGGGTTTAGTTGACCTGTCAATGTCAATCCCATATATTTGTCTTTCTATTCTACCAAAGCGTGCGATTCGAAAGCAACTTGGTTAGGCCCCTCTGACCTGGCTAACAGCTTGTGTTTACACGGACCGATTGACATCTGCCAACCGGAAGGTATCTAGTGTATACCGGTAATAAATTAAGCCAGCTGCGGGTATGTAGTACCATCAAATCCTGTAAACATATTTGTAGTTTGCCGGCACTGTCTTGTAGGTTAGGTCTAGGGTTTAGTTGGATGTGCTTTCGATCACGGGTCCACGTTTCGAGTCTGGGGTCGAATGTCTTTGTGTAAACCGGAGGCACAGAGTGTGGGTGTTAGGTTCGTGAATTACATGTTTGTATAAACAGCCCCCGCAGTACAGAATACGCCTAGGGCAGAGGATTCGTTTTCGTCGTTTCGACAAAAAAATCTTCTGTTCGCTATTCGCGTATTTTTATATTTGACAATATGTACATACATGTCCGGATACCATATTCGTCAAAAAAGGCATACACAAATAGAGAACAAGAATAGCGGTGCAGTATCGGAAGATAAAATTCACCACAAACACGGCGATTATTTTAATGGAGGATGACCAAATTGGGAACTAATAGCATAAGTGAACAATCAAATCAGTCTTGACCCGATTTGAAAATAAACTAAAACTATATTAATTGAATTTTGCAAAGTTTACAAGGAGAGAAAACTCCAGCCCGAATGAACTACACGTACTTCTCCATCGCGGCCTTGCTCGACATGTTAATACCTAGAATAGTTTATATTTAAAGAACCTTCGGCCAAAACCATCTAGATACAGGCTAGCGTGACAATAGGCCAACGCGACACACCCTCCATCTAATTGGGAAGGCCAAACTAAGTTGGACAGTTTATGACCATAATTTATTATATCGATCTATTGTACATTTTGGCTCTATTCTATTTATAAGTAATTATTATAATTTTTTTTTTTAAATCTGAGTGACAAAATGTAAAATTATTTTGTTTTGTATTCTCCATTTTTAGCTACCTACCCCTTTGATCTGACGAAAACACGGCTACAAATCCAGTCTGAGGTAGCAGCAACTAAGCATGGATATAAGGTAGTACAGTTTTATGTATAAACCAAACATTTTCGGAAATAATCCGTCAGCGATATTAATAATGACCATTCCGTTTTTTTTTGCACGCCCAAATACAAGTAGGCGCAATAAATTTATTAATATTGGTATTTTGTGTCAGATTAGCTCTCTCACCGATGGATAATCTTCGTAAATATCTTCTTTTCTAAATTCTCGACGACAGCTTCAAAACGGAAACATTGAAACATTTATAAAAATATAGAGTATGTATTACATACTGTATCAGATCCTTGTCGAATCCAGGATGACAGCCTTTTGTATCAGGCCCTTAAATCCAGCAACTCGGCGAAAGTTTCTTGAGATGTTGGTCGCAAACTCTTCGCGATAAGACCATTTACTGAAACGAAACGACTATAGTCACAATGATTGTTGATTATTTATTATTTTATTAATATTCGTATTGAACACGTTTTACATGAGAACATGTAAAATGAATCATTACATTTTGTTAAATTGAACAAAACAAAAGAATAAAATCTCGACTCGTTGAAGTGTAAGAAATAGAAAAAGAACTCGTGAAAGTCGATAATGTTTTTTTAATAACATAATTAAATTCCTAGATAACAAATCTATGCACTTTTTTATATAGATCGAGAATCATGGCATGATAAAAACAGCGGTGGGCATCGCAAAGCAAGAAGGAGTTCTTAAGCTGTGGAGTGGACTCATGCCGATGTTCCAACGTCACGCCATATATTCGGGATCGCGTCTCATTTTCTACGAACATTTCCGGAACGCCTTCAAAGACGAAAACGGGAAAGTGTCTTTGGGAATAGCTTCATTAGGTGAGAAAAAAGTAAACAACACATATGACAGCGTGTTAGAAAAGGTACCTCACCATAACCATTAACGTAGAATAATTTTAGCAGGATTGAAATTGTTACACGTATAATATATTAGACTAGCTGACCGGGCAGACGTTGTCCTGCATGATATTCGTTTACCGATTGCAGCGCCATCTGTCGGGCTGATTTGTAAATCTAAACCATCTTCGGTGCCACGCCACACAAACGTATACATACGTATCATTCAAATCGGTCCAGCCGTTTAGGAGGAGTTCAGTGACACACACACTGAACGGCAATATGACGGCAAACTGTAAACTGGAACTAAACTCGGGCCCTTGTGACTTAATTAACCAATTGCCGAGTTATCGTCGGTAGTCTATCTATTGAAAATTACATTATGAACAGTAAGGTAATAATATCATCATCATCATCATTTCAGCCAAAATACGTCCACAGCTTAACACAGGCCTCCCCCAAGGATTACCGTCGCCGCGTCTGGGGCTTAAGGTGAATGTTCCAGGGTAGCCCGCGAAATTCAAATTTTCTTACGTTTTTTTGCAATTTGCAGGTCAGTGCTAGGTTGTATGTTTATTAAAATGTTATTCGCGGCTGTAACACGGAGGTAGTTAAAGAAATAAAATCATCAATACAACCCTCCACGCTCATAAAGGTGCAAGAAAAACTTTTACAAGCTCAAAGTCATTCTTGCACCTTTATGAGCTTGGAGGGTTGTATTGATGAGTTTGATGATTATAACTCTGTAACTTCATACGTCTTACAGCCGCGAATCAAATGTTCATCATCATACAACCTAGCACTGGCATGCAAATTCCAAAAAAACGTAAGAAAATTTGAATTTCGCGGGCTACCCTGGAACATTCACCTTAACGTCACCGATCGCAGTTTCACATATTATTGTCCATCTACAACCTTACTTTAATTTTTTAACGAGTTATTTTATTAACTGCCGTTTACGATCATAAAGTAGAATAGAATACTCTTTGTTAGACATCAATAAAAAGAGTAATACAGCATCACACAAATTTAAAGAAGAAATGTACAAGAGCGATATGAGGAATATTTTCGACACACAGTACTGTTACACGTGAAGCAAAATCTTTTTGCGCCCAAGGGTATGAAATTTACCACACTTAAAAAACATTAGACACACTATCATGTGTATGTGATACACACACGCATATATACATACATACCTTATGAAGAACTATAATTTAAATTAATTATGGTCGAATTACGACCGCTGTCGACTGACTACTACTTGGTATAAATTTTCATAATAACATCCAACCTTTTGCCAAATCTTTGTCAACCAGCAGCCAACACTATCTCCAACGAAACATAATTGGGTTGAAGTCCTCCAGGTGGACTGGCGGCTGGTTCCTTGGCACAGCTAATCGCCTCGCCGACCGACCTTGTCAAAGTGCAAATGCAAGCAGAAGGCCGAAGGGTTCTTCAGGGCAAGCCACCGCGTTTCAAGAACTGTCGTCAAGTGTACGCGATGCTGTATGCTGAGAGCGGAATCTTGGGATTTTGGAGAGGTACGCTTCTTGGTCTATGGTAACCATTTATTCGTGTATTTCGATGACTGTGTGACAATAATGTCACACCCCCGGTCCGTGTGGTGACAGATTTCGAATATAAATTGTCACCACCCCATTCCTTCCTGGGTGTCGTAAGAGTCGGCAAAAGAAAAGTGCAAGGCCGAAACCTAGCCACAAGGGCAGGAAATCTTTATACGAATTTTTTTTCCTTTATGGACTTCCTCGCCGGCCACGGGGATGGCCAGCGAGGGGAGTGTGGGACTCTCCCCCATAGTGGGGGCCTACCCACTAAACCTCCCCGGGGTGCTCCAACTCGCGTCCTGTTGCGGCATTGAGGGATCTGATGCAGAACCACGCCGTTTATACGAAACCCTGTGCCAACTCGTCTGGCCAGCGTGGCATAGAAGGTTAATTAGCCTCTATGTAACTGGAGGAGGCGCGACTCAGCAATGGGTCATTTATGGACTACTCTAGTATTGACAATAATATTAGACTGCGACAAAAAAGGGGTGTCTGACGACTATTCTGTCTTTCTCTGACATCATAGCTTCTGGCTAGATGAGCCAATTTTAATTTAGATAGATAACTCTTTATTGTACAACAGTAATAACAACTCACTACAGTATTCCTTTCTATACAATTGGCGGCCTTATCGCTAAAGTGCAATCTCTTCCAGGCAACCAACACATGATTCCAATTTTGTATGTTTTTTATTTGAATGGCTGCGTATTTAGAAAATTTGCGCGGTTATAATACAGTATAAATATAGAGCCCCATTAATGTTAAATGTTTAAAATTGCAATCACAAATGAGACATTGTGTCTTAGGGAAGCCCTCAAACTACATATAAGGCTTATATTATTTATTATATTAGATATTAGGGGGATGCAAATTTCGATATTGTGATGTAGATCTGCGGTTCTGTCAATATGATATACCTTTTATTTTGTATTTGTGGTTTTAAAATATTTCTTACGTTAAAAAATATATTGGTCACACATTATATTACATATTTTAGTATTATTGAGGTAAAAATTTTAATACTTATATGTTTTTAAATTAGGAAATTCGCAATGAAGCGCAATGAGCCTATAATATAGATGTCGTATCTACACCCTAGGACTACCACCTTAGAGTAAACTTTGCAGCTAAAATACATTATCGGATATCGCTTCATAATAGTATCAAATATGAAGTGATGTTCATAAATTTGGTTTGGGATGAACTCGTAAAATGTTTACCTTGCCTTTATTACTTTTAAGGCAGATGGATTATTTCATTATTCTTTCACTATGGTTTTATTTTTATTTTTAGGTCTCCGTTGACCTTTATTAATTTCCGATACATGCTAAATAAAATTTTCTAGAAGTCCTATCCTGCTACTACTCAACCCTGACATGACCTCAGGCCTCCTCCAAGTACATGGAGGGTAATAATAAGTCTATGGACGTTTGTAACAAAGAAGGTGCTACTCACATACCACATATGAATATGTGACAATACCTATAAATATGTGCTTTATTCACCTTAATATATTTTTGTATTGTCTTTGCGGGCTCAGCAACGAAGGTGGCGGTCATTTTACATTTAGTAGCATTCAAAACATTTTGTAAAGCATTCAAATCAGGCGTACGGAACGTTCTGGTCAATTGTATAAAAATATTTACATTACAAATAAACTACCAGGATTGTTTCGTTAACATTGTCGTATATTATGCCTTGAACGTCGAAGTATTTGTTAAACATAATATTAATTTATTAAACTGAGTGACAGGATAAGAAATAGTGAGATAAAGAAGCGTTGTGGTCTGAAAGAAGATGTAGTGACAAAAATTGAGAAAGGTATGCTGAGATGGTTTGGCCATGTCGAGAGAATGAATGAAGAACGATTGACGAAAAAAGTGTAAAGTGTGAATGAAAGTGTTGGAAGGGGAAGACCTAGGCGGACGTTTCAAGACCAAATCAGGGACGTCTTGAAAAAAGGCCAGGTCAAGAGTACCCTAAACCGAAGAGCATGTATGAAGGGAATAATGAAAGTGGACGAAGCGAAACAAGTATGTAAGGATCGTAGCAAGTGGAAAGAAGTGGTCTCTGCCTACCCCTACGGGAAAGAGGCGTGATTATATATATGTATGTATATGAAAAACGACATTTTGTCTAGAGTCAGGCACCGGTCACAAAATAGTTGATTCTTTTGTGCTCCGGCTGTGTACATTAAATAGATACCAAAGTGAAACAAAATTCAAAATCTAAACTCTTTGGAGGAAGCTGGCTTAATTGAGCTCTTTTGACAATTCAAACAATGTTTTTTAATATTTACCTGAAACAAAGAAACTCTGTAGTTGCTCTTTTTAGATAGCCATTTTTAGGTACTAACCACGTTACCGTATACAAGCTCAGTGCAAAATGATTTAGTCTTGAAAAAAAGCAATACAAAACTACATTTTCGAATTTTCAATTGACTTCAAAAAGGAGAATGATATTTTTTTATGTTTGTTTTATTCGAAAGGCGGTGAAATCCCATCAAAATATTGTGATGCGATGACTAGGTACAATCTCGTTTACAGGCGCCGTGCCCAACGTGCAAAGGGCAGCGTTGGTCAATATGGGGGACCTAGCGGCCTATGACTACACGAAGCAATTACTGATGCGGGAATTTGGAATGGCCGACACAGCCGCGGTACACGCGCTGGCGGCATTTGCAGCAGGGTTCGTGGCTGCCGTTTTGGGAACACCCGCCGATGTAATGAAGACACGTCTCATGAATCAACCCGTGGGTCCTGACGGGAGGTAAGTTTTTTTTTATCACCACCGCTGACCATAGGCCTCCCCCGTAGATTTCCACAATGCACGATCTCGTGCAGACTGCATCCTCCGACTCCCAGCGACCTTGACGAGGTCGTCCGCCCACCTAGTCGGTATATATTCGGTATACTGCCTCGTTGGTCTAGTGGTTAGATGTGCCGCTTTTGGATCAAAGGGTCCCGGGTTCGATTCCGGGGTCGGGCAAGTGTCTCTGTCTAAACCAGAGGCACTGGCTCGGAGTCTGGGTGTCATTTCTATCTATAATATGTATGTATTTACAAAAAAAAATAATTATATAAGTAGTTTATCAGCCATCTCGTTACCATAACACAAGCATTAAGTTGCTTAGCTTGGGACGAGATGGCGTTGTGTGTAATGTCCAAGGATATTTATTGATTATTTATTATTATATTTCCTTGTGGTAACGGAGTAACAATGTCATTGGATTGTGAAACTTTGTATTCTAAATCCTTCACCACACGGAACCCAGGTCAACAAACGTTTAATTAAAAAGATGCGAAAGCCATAGCACAGTTGTTTTTCTGGCTCGCCGCCCCTCGGGCAAGCCGTCATACGATACGGGAAATCGATGGCTTCTCCTCGCCACTAGAGGTCAGGTGTCAGCCAGTGCCCTCATTGATAGCGGTTGACGTTCCACAACTTTATTATTCATCCCAGCCCTAAACTATTCAGTACGTATTTTTGTATACAGGGTGTAAAAACACCTCTACATATAGGCATAACAAAGGAATCGATAGTAAAACTGATATACATAGATATTAAGCGAGGTAAAAATTTAGCAAAAGTTCATAATTTGGTAAACGTAAACCCAAGATACATTAAGGAACGTAAATAACTAATGACTACTACATAGCCCCTAAGATGATGACCCACTGCTGAGTCAGACTGGAGGAGTCCAGTTACATGGATTATCGGCCTTGTTATTTCTTTTTGTAGGCTTTATGACACTATGTATTCTAAATCCGACACCATACGGAAACCAAATCAATCTCATATCAGTAAATAAAATACTAACTATCTATCTATCTATCCACTGCTGAACATATGCCATAGGTCGAATACTGACTGCTTTGTCTTTAATTACATGGATTTTTTTCTTTAAATAAGTTCTCAATTCAGTTGTATGCTTTTTAATCCTTTTATTAGATTGATAATGAATCTAGATGGTTTTCTACAAAACTTAAAATAAGTGAGCATTAAGGCAACATTTGATTAATAATTTCATCGATTTTGTTACACGAGTCATATATAAAGCATACGTTTAAATGCAATAAAAATAAAAACTTTTTAACAAACAATGTAAACCGACTTCAATATTTTGAATACATATTTCATTGTTTTGTATTTTAATAGGCACTAATAACGTGCCTCTAAGATGCCAAATTGGGAAAAGGCAAGGAAGAAAAAGAAACAGATATACGGATATGTAATTTGACTAAAGTAATATCATTGATTGATGAATGACGCCGGGAAAAATCAATTTATCAGGCGTCATCCCACCAGGCCTGTAACTGATGAATAGACGAGTATGGCTTCCAAATTGATTTATTGGAAGCAATAACATGGAGTGGGCCGATGGATATTGCAATGATAGGTAGTTCAAATGTACAAATATTATAGCTTTCGTACTTTCCGTGTGGTGATGGATTTAGCATACACAATGTCACAAACCCATACCATCGCTATGGAGGCGTGAGAGCGACTAAAAACGCAAGACGCATATCATCTGCCCACAAACTTGTGCCAACCCGTCTTGCCAGCGTAGCCTACTTTCCCTCCATGCATTTGAAGGAGGCCCGACTCAGTAGTGGGTGAATTTTGGGCTGAAGTGCCTTAGTAATTAAAAATTTACGACTGATTAATTTTATACCTACGTCACATGTTAGCTTGTAACAAAATATTGTAGTAAATCTTACTAGAATAATTTGTAAGCAGTGTTACTCGCACTCGAACACAAATCATGGGTGTAAAATTTACAACGAATTGTTTTGTGTGTCTATCGGTAGGGTTGAATGAGTGTTACGAGTACTTACAAGTAGGTCACCGGCTCACCGCGGTCGAGGTCACACTAACGAGGTCAAGGTCAGCTCAGCACCCGACGCGCGCAGGACTCGTGCAAAATTATACACTAACTTGGTGATTGCGCAAGAAAGAAAAAATATGGTGTATTCCCGCCAAATCCTGAACCTATTGACTCAAGAGACTGAACCGTGTCTGGAGAATAATAAAATCTAATACTCATTAAAGAATTATTGTAAGGTTCCATGGTTCTAATGGGAAAATTAGTGCGAAAAACAAGCCAATGAAATTTAGGCCTAAATATTCATTCAAGTCTAGCTCTTTAGAAACGCGTTCGTCATAATGTCGGGCACTGACATATTTTAGTTTTATTTTACATTACAGATCTACATATCCAGAGTGAACTGCGTTTTTCGTGATAGATAAAAATATAATAACGCTTATTTTTGGATCTATATTTGCTCTATTTTTTTGTTACAGAGGCACTTTGTACCGCGGCATGATAGATTGCCTGCAGCAATCTGTCAAAAATGAAGGCATACTCTCGCTTTACAAAGGATTCCTGCCGCTGTGGATGAGGCTGGGCCCTTGGGCGCTTATCAACTGGATTGCCTTCGAAAACATAATGCTGGCTATGGGCGGGAAGACATTTTAACTATGGATAATTAATTGAATACTACGTCTCCACGACTGCAGTCTTTTCGGACTCAAATTCACATTGTTTTTCTGTGATTAGAGTATTCGCTGTAACAAAATCATCAATGCAATAGTGATCATAAGTCTCGGGCTGTTTGAACACTGTTTATAAAGCTGATGTATTTTTGATCTTATGTCTCGAGCGGTTCAAAAACTGTTTGTTTAACCGATGTATTTTTGATTTATGGTTTAGGATTTAATAAATGTGAGTAGAACCTTAAAAACAAAAAAAAACTTGGGTGTAGTTATGAACATTACCTACTCAAAAAGTTATTAAATGTTCACTGAATATCTACTTGATGGCATTAGGCATATTATTATAGTTATTGCAATATGTCCACAAGTATAGATTTTAATTTACTCGTGATTATTTTAATATATGTATGTATTTGGACTTTAAACGATCATTTAGATATGTATAATATTGTGACGATTGTGGTAGACAAATCTACTAAACCTAGTTTATTATACATTTAATTGGGAATAGATCACAACCTTAAATATTTTTCCATTCCCCATTAAGTAATGACAATAATTAAACTATCAAAAGCATTCAGGTGTAACTTATGTGGCAGATAATAATATTAATCATAAAATCGAATTGTTTGATAGCAGATTCATGATACGGAATGATACCTATTATATTTGTCAACCCATGTTGTCAACATTGAACAAAATTTTCAATCTCACAAAAACCTGATCACCTTTGTTATTTTTATTTTTTAATATGGTGTACTTAGTACGTACTAAAACTCCGATCCAAGAACGAGTCTTATTTTAGAGTATTTTTGAAGTAATTTTTAGGTATATTTTATATGGTACCTACACTTTTTGTTGAAGTTGTTTTCAACTGTTTGTGATGTTAATTTATTGCACAAAGTATAGGGGAATCATGGTTGAGTATCTGAGTCAAAGTACGTACAATTTCCGAAATGATATTTCTTTAAAATAAGTATAATTTGGGGATGAAATTGTTATGATAGGGTAGGTACTTTTTTAATGAAGTTTCTAGCACACAATGAACGCATTATTTAAGTACCTACTTTCAGTATATTACAAAACATACACGTTTAAAACAAATAAATAGTATTTGTAAATGGGTTTCTTCTATGTAACTTTTTACATTAGTTTGTACTGACATGGCGTGTGATAAGTACATCAGTTGTTATAGAAAAGCACACATTTTATATTTTCATTTGTTATTTATTTAAAGGCGTAGGCTTAAGGTGGATGCTCCAGGGTAGCCCGCGAAATTCAAATTTTCTTACGTATTTGCAATTTGCAGGTCAGTGCTAGGTTGTATGTTGTTTAAAATGTTATTCGCGGCTGTAAGACGTATGTAGTTATAGAATTATAATCATCAAAATCATCAATACAACCCTCCAAGCTCTTTTACAGGTGCAAGAAAAACTTTTTCAACGTCAAAGTCATTCTTGCACCTTTATGAGCTTGGAGGGTTGTATTGGTGAGTTTGATGATTATAACTCTGTAACTACATACGTCTTACAGCCACTAATAAAATGTTCATCATCATACAACCTAGCACTACCCTGCAAATTGCAAAAAACGTAAGAATTTTTGAATTTCGCGGGCTACCCTGGAGCATCCACCTTAATGTAGTCGAGTATTTTTAAGTGCAATACCAACTGATAATGAACAACTAACTTTATTGCAAATAAAGGTATATTGGGTCGTAACCCAATATACCTTTATTTGCAATGAAGGTAGTTGTTAGTATAAAGTATTTTAGAATATCGTAATGTTGTTCTCTAATATCGTAATATTAGAGAACAACATTACGATATTCTAAAATACTTCGAGGTGCTATTAAAACGGAAAAAGGTATATAAAAGCCACAATACCAAAGATTAAGAGAGATATTTCTAATTAATGCGTATTTGTTTCTGTTGCTGCGTTCGAAAATTCTCTCAAGAGAAATATTTACTTGACTTAAAAATTAAATTGTTTACCCGTTAGAAAACTAGGAATAACATTTAATCTGCAGAAGGATTCGCTTGATTAAGCATTAGAAACGAGTGATTTATTCGTCATTCATTACTTATTTTCTAAAAGCAGATCTTATTTGAAACACTGATAAACAAAACGGTTTTAACCAATTTTTACTGAATCAATAATAATATTTTACAATCATAACTAACTATCTTGTTCGTAGTTACTTATAAAAACCACTTGTCTAGAATACTGTAATGATAGCCGCCAATATATGGGATATTGGTCAATAGTAAAATATGACCGAGAATTTACTTAGGTCATAGTTCATACACTTGCAAAGAAAATTTGGCTGTACTTTAATCAGATCAAGTAGTTTTTTTTTGGTTACTAAATGTAAACTCGGGCAAAATACTCGTATATTTAGTCGTACTACACCTTGCCTATTTGTCTAATTACTGTGGTGTGTTGGATGATTAGAGAACAAGTACATTCGCTTTATTTGTCTAGGTCCAATGATGTTCTATATTTTGCGAAATTAAGGAATTAAAAATACGAAAACAGCCATGGAAAGCACTACCATGATAATGAAATTAGAATTTTTTTTGGACAATACTGTGATTTTGACATCGAGTGTATATTGTTAATTTAAGAATGGTGAACGTCTTGTAATAATGCCTTTAATCGTGGTAATTAGATGTTGTAAATTTTTATGTTAAAATAAATTATTATAATGTTGGCATATTTTTTCTTTACCTTAAAAAAAAGACAGATTAAGAGGCCAGCGTCGGATTGGCGACGAAAAGACTAATTCGGTAACAATCTAAATTAAACCTTAAACTCTTCAGAATACGACTGTATTTAGAATACGCTCGCCGCGCTTTATGTCGCTCGTCATCGTATTTCGTTGTACCAAATACAGTTGTATTCTGTAGCGTCTATGGTTGAATTTAAATTGTTACTAAATTAGTCTCTTCGCCGCCATTCTGTAGGTCGGCGCTGAAGCTAAGAGGGAGAGGAACTAACAATTGAAAGGGATTGTCAGTAAGGTGCCGTAAGGCCATGCAAGTTTATAATTTCTTCTGATAAAATATCCGTTCTAATATATAGCTAAAATATCAAAAGTGACGCTAAATAATTCACCTCAGGTGTTACTAGTCAAGCCAACAAGTGCCTTTCTGGTCAACTTTTTTCAGCAGTCTCCGAAAATTTTATTGAAGGTGTCATTCGATTCGGAATAGCAACTAGATGATTTTTGAAAAAAAAAGTTCCGCTAATTAAAAGCATTATTAACCGGCATTATAATGTTTGTGTCACATACCTTTCAATGGCCAATAGGCTTATATAATGGGCAATAACACAGCCTATAATACATAAATGGGCTCACGGCTTGGTTTTTATAAATCTAGAATAAGATGACGTGTCGTAATGATAATATTGGATTATTCTTTGTCACTAGATGACGCTAGCATGAATAACATTTTAGAGATGATTTAAAGATTTATGATTATTGTGGAGTTATGTAATAGTTTTTAACAGAACAACTTTATCGGTATGTGAAATACACGCGGGCGGTACCTAGTTACAAATAAAACACATCCAATATAATATTAAATTTATTAGTAAAAAATATTATACATCTTCCACAATATTGGAGAATCATAACTTAAATTATTTAAATATTTGATTATTATAGATTATTATAGCACTTCCGATTTCTTCGCCATCATGCGCTTATAAGTTAATATAGCGATAAGCACAATTTGGGGCTTACATATCGGTGTGTATCGCGATACTTTATAACGTAAGCGCTACATTGCAGCTCAACCGAACATACACTATAATTACACACAGTTTAAATGCTTCGATGAAACGGGAATCCTTCAAATAATACAGTAAAACATGCAATACCATTGATCATAATTCCCTACGTTACATGTCCTCTAGATTTAAGATCGCAGCTAGATCACCAACTCGTCATTTACGTTTCAAACTCTATCATGTATGATCCATAAATATAGTAATTTTGGGTACAATACAATAACAAAAATAAATATCTACATTGGATCAATGATCACTCAAAGATTTTTTTATTAATTTCTTGATTTGTCTAAATGTTAACGCTAACTAAGTACAATGACTCTGACGACTGCCAAATGACGTCACTCCGTGATTAGTAGCAGTTGAATAACTGCCTCGTCGTCCGTCTTACTACTAAGAGAGCAGCTTTACGTTAAATAATTTATTACAAAAATGGTAAAAACACGCGCGGTCATCAATTCCCGCGTAAAGTTAACACATCAAAAGCCATCAAAAGCGTGGTGTTACAACATATACCGCTATATAAAATACGTCAATATACAATACACTCTGATCTTTCAAACATCGCCATCTTAATATAACTCCCGAATAGCTTAAAGGCGATTGCGAGTGGATAAAATTTTAATCGATAATTGAACAATTATTGTCATTATCCGATAGTAAAAATTGTAATTATAAAATCGAACGATTAATGTTGCCAGCTTTTCACCTTACTTCTCCGATGGTAGCTTTACCTTTGACAGTCATCCGAACATAACTTTTTATCCATTCTAAATCGTCTTTACCTATTGTTACAATAAACATTTGTATTTGCATATAAATTGTGCGTAACACAAACCGTTTCGATCTGTCAATATAATCTAAGGAGAGCCAAGCTTTTGGGACGTTACATATTTAAAATAGCAGTTGCGGTACCAGATGTCAAAGAAATAAAAACTATATAGATAAAAACGGCTACATGTAAGACGAACATACAAATTATCCCTAAACTAATTATAATTGGTAAATATTTTTAAAAGAGAAATGAGCATTATGGACTAAACGAAGGATAAATAATGGTCATATTTTAAAATCACATCATATAAAAAGAACTATATACTTGCTGGGATTTCAGTGGGCCCTGATTTGATCCCATCCACCTTTCTATTACTAAACGTATATTTCAAAAAAACTACAATTAACTTTCTGGCACGTTGTCAAGGAAACACTCACTTTCATACAGCGAACGTCACGAATACAAAACGAGAGGACAATATTCGTCATAAAACATGGACACAACAAATATTTTTTTGTACTACCGATACGTTTACTTAAAATCAAGGTAGTTTGTATTACCAATGATTACGTGGAAATTAGTGTTTTAAATTAACATATAAAACATCGGTTAAAATTACTGGTCACAACATTTCCGAACCAAACCTTCGCCAAAATTTATTTAGGCTGCCCTGCTAAGCAAAAAACCATGGCTACCTGGGGGGTCTAGCCTACTGGCTATCGAAACTCACCTTTTGACAGAATAGAAAAACAAATGACGTATGGGACGAACTGTCAATGTCAATCCACTAGAGTCCTTCTATTCTACCAAAGTGTCCATTACGAAAGCCAATAGGGCTAGGCCCTCTGATCATGAAACGATTTTATTACTAGAGTTTAGAGCATTATACATCAATTTGCTAACATGTAAGTTTTTTCTTAGCCCGGCAGAATGGCAATTCCCACTCGGTGTCAAGACCACAGACAATCAATTGACGTAGAATTTATTATTAACATTATTAAAAAGCTGTTATTTTTATTTACTCTATATGAAACATGTAAAAGCTCCTTAATTAGTAATAGTTTAGATTTCGTAGGCGCCAAGATGATTATCTATGATCTTATATTGGCGTTTCTATATTATATTTCTTGGTTTGGTAATTTGACATTTGAGCTTAGCTTATGTAGCATTAAACATACCTGTTTTTATATGGGATTAGTAACTTGAAGCAATTACGTGGACGCTTAATCATACATTGGGTTGCGTCATTCACTCATTAAATCATAACAATAATTCTTACACGAGCTATTTTAAACGGTATATTTTCGTTTTATATTCAGCGTAACTTTTTAATAAGTCTATGGAAATCAAAATAGCACGTAATTTTTTTTGTGGCATGTAACACTAGTTTTTTTTTAAATAATACGAATTACGTCGTCACCGAGTGGAAATCGCTCACATTTCTACACATCCTACGACATGCACTAGTAAAACTTAGAAAACTATAACGTTTTCATGATTAGCTTTACTTAATCTAATTAGAAACCTTCGATGTATTCAGCGATGTGTTACTGATATGGATCTATGCTAGTGATGTACACAATGTTTAAAACATCGACAGGTGGAACTATCGTGACGTATTGACACGATGAAACCTATTATAGCCCAGTCATATTAGGTAAAAAAAGGGGTCAACCTCGGAATGAAAGATAATAAGCTGCAAATTGGTATGAACCTTTGTTTTGTCATTCTAAATGTTGTCTCAAAAGTCACAATCGTTATCGTGTCCGCGTCTCAAGATATTCAAGGTCAAAGGTCACAAAAATCGGTTTTTCGCGAATATCTGGCTTCCTATCGGTTAAATGAGATTTGCATTTATTATAAAAGTTGTAGGCTATAAAATTCCCTACAACTTTTGTTTAAACTTTTTTTTCATACGACTAACCGTTTTGAAGGTAGAGCGAGGTAGAATTCAATTCTGGTACATGGACAGACATGGTAATCGAGCAAAGTCTGATGAAATCTATGAAGACAGAAGGAGGAGTATCTCGAGGCCGAAGTACACAAGAAAGTGTTCTATGTAAGTGGGTATATGCTATGTATGCCACGAATACAATTTGTGAAGAAATTGAACGGTTTTGTAACATTTCTTTCGATTCTGTGGACCAACATGTTGATGCTAGAGATTCACGAATAAAAAGGGATGATACTGATGTAAATGAACTGGTTGGTTGGTTTACGCTTCATAATCCCTTTCCAAATGCGAATCAGTTGGTATCCTTAGCTTCAGGAATCGTTGGAAATGACCAAATTAATTGTCACCGAGCCCATGAAATCGGATTGCAATCTATGGTAAAGATAACTGGTTTGAACTTCAACGAAATAAAGTTAAAACGCGTCGATAAGGTTTTACCGCTTTCAGCCATTAACAAATCTGTCAAAATTAATGATTGTAAAGTTTCTATAGATCCAATGTTACTTTTCCAGAGAATAACTGTAAGCAAAAAATTTGAAAGTAATTTGAAAAAAATTGACATTATCATCTTGCGAGTAAAAAATCTAATATATAGAATTCTGTATTTTAAAAAGTTATTGAACTCCTCCCAAATGCTCGACCAATTATCGTGAAATTTTGTGATGATTTTCTCATCCCAAAATGTTTTGGGTGGTCAACAAGATTTTTTTTTTCATATTTATATATATTTTTTAATCATACAGCTTAAACAAAACATACACAACCCTAAATTTTCACCCTTTTACGATCAACCCCTATTTTTTTATAGCGATATTTATATGGCATAGCAACATTTGCGGGGTCAGCTAGTAAGTATAACATAAAGATTTCCATGTATTATTCACAATAACCGACTATATTGAATATACCGACCGTACACTACATTAATTAACATACATTATGTAAGTAATACTCATAAAATTAATTAACATACATTATGTAAGTAATGCTCATAAAATTCTCGTGTCACGGTGTTTGTTATTAAACTCCTCCGAAATGGCTCGACCGATTTTGATGGAATTTTAAATTTACATTTGGTAGGTCTGCGAATCGGACTACATATATATTTTTCACCCGCAAATATAATTAAGCCTATATGAATAATTAAGCCACGTATTTTAATTAAATATTAATAATTACTACATAAATAATGGGCATCGTATTTTTTTTCCTAAAAAAATAACTTTTTACAACGTACTGATAAACGTAATCTCGCTTGACCTTGCATTAGGCCATAATATGAGCGTACGCGGCGCACTCTTCGCGGTCTACCGCAAAAACGGTTGATTATATGAAAAAAAAGTTCAAACAAAAGTTGTAGATAATTTTATACTCTACAACTCTTACTTGGTTGCAAATCTCATATAAGCTATAGATAGCGAGATATTCACGAAAAACCTATTTTTACTACATTTGACCTTCAATATCTTAAGACGCGGACACGATAGCAATTGTGACTTTTGAGACAACATTTAGAACGACAAAACAAAGGTTTATACCAATTTGCAGCTTATTATCATTCATTCCGAGGTCAAACCCCTAATATGACTGGGCTATTAGTCGATAGTATTCAAACCAATGAAAGATCCTTTCTTGTAAAATTCGCTGCGTGTTCAATTATAGCTAGCATAAATATAATGGATGGCAAATATTGTTATGGCGTAGAATGCCATTATTTGATAAGTTTATAATTATACCCTATCTATATACGCATCTTACACACACCAACCATTTGCGTTTTAATTTGTAGCTGGTATATTTTTTAAAATGTAGATGAAGAGGCTTTGTTTACTAGCTTTGTGTCAGCGGTTTAGGATTTACAGTGCGTTGTACTTACTGTAATTAACTCTTACTTCGATATGCTCACAAACACGCGAACTCCAACAAATGGACATTCAGATCTGATGTACCTACCACAAACAACACAAGACCGTAAATTAATTATACCTACGCCCGATACACGACACATTATTTTGTTGATACGATAATGATTAGGGGAGATCCAAACACAAGACCTCCTCTTAAATGTCGGAGTAATAAACAAAGCACGTTTTTTTTAAGATTTTAAATAAATTTGTACGCGCTGTTGAGAATCTTGGATTTACCAATATATGGTATCGTAGATGAATACTATCGACTATAGGCTGTGTCGAGTGTGTCGCAACACTAGCCTACACGTGTGTATCGTCGCGGGGGAGGGCTGCGAGGCACGGGGGAGTCGCGCACTATGAGTGGTATGCCGTCACGTATGACGCCGGGAACAGGCCTCGGCGGTGAGCTATCTCCCCCTGAAATACAAAAAAAATAAAGTGTTCAAAATTTGGTAGACCAATTGGAAGACATTTTAATCGAATAGGCCACTGCCTAGAATGTATCACGGTGACGGAGAATTGAACTTGTATTTCCATTTGGAAACCAAGACTTTTCCAATTGTGAAACTTACAGTTTCTTTTAATCTTAACTAGCGACCCGCTCCGGCTTCGCACGGGTGCAATAATTAACCTCTAAATTTATTAGTGTTTCTCTACAATATTATGGATGTATTATACTTAAAAACCATCCTGTTAAATAACTCTATCTATAAAAAAAAACCGCTTTAAAATCCGTTGCGTAGTTTTAAAGATATAAGCATACATAGGGACGGACAGACGACAGCGACTTTGTTTTATAATATGTAGTGATAGTGATTTTTATTCCAGCAGGGCGGTTTACCTTCCCTTGCGAGGTGGTCAGCGTCTTTCGTTCGTTTAGTCGCCTCTTACGACACCCTCGGTATAAAATGGGCTGGTGACATAGTCAGTGGCGGCTGTATCAGCAGGCCACTAAAACCAACGGCATTCCTCGACTGCCCGCTCTAGGGCCACGGGTTGAATGCAATGGAGGAACATAGTCCGCGACCTTGAATTGCATACTACTACTACACAGCCCATAAATGACACACTGCTGTCGGGCCTCTTCCCATTACATGGAGGTTAATTAGCCTACTGTGCCACGCTGGCCAAACAGGTTGGCACAGGGTTTCGTTTCAAGTTTTCCTTCTCTTACGGCCAGGTTATAGGCCTTTGCCTTTTGTAGACTCTCACGATGCCCTCAGGATGGAATGGGGTGGTGACATTACATATTCTTAATTCGTCACCACACGGTGTGAGGAGTAAATTGCCTTCTAGCGGCAACTGTGTAAAACTGACACTGGACATGTATTTTAAACCGTCGTATACGTCAATTTAAATATTGACGTCATTATATCTCACCTGCCACCAGTGCTGGTCGGTGCGATCGGTGACTGTGATGACGTCACCTCGTCGGAACTCCAGCTCGCCAGCTTCTTGAGGCGTGAAGTCGTACAACGCCTGGACGAGCATCTGAAGCACAACAATGTTCAAAGTTTCAAAATTCGTCAAAGCCATTTCCAGAAGTTTCGTTGGTCGACAGAAGCGGCCAGGATAGCCGAAAAACAACTTGAAACATGACCTTTAGACTCTTCTTTTGTATATCACTTTAGACTTGTATATTTCTTATATCACTTTGACGGCAGGCAATACGCGATTGGTTGATAAATGCGCGAACTTCCTCCCACCACGAATGTTTTTGCTCAAGATGTTTGCCTGCCATTATAATTAGATGTCTGTAGCTGTATAGATACTTCGATTATAGTAGATGAAGTACAAGCGTGTTTCCACTGTTAGTTTAAAGGATTGGTCCTGGATCATCAGACAAGTTTTTGCAAAGGACACGTATGTAGTTGAACAAATCAAACTTTTCAGGAAGAACATCGTAACCCGCCTTGGCTAGCGTGGTATAGAAGGCTAATTGCCATCCATGTAGTTGGAGGAGGCCCGACTCAGCAGTGGGTGTTTGTAAGTATGTGTTTGTAAGTATGTGTTTGTTACTCTTTCACGCAAAAGCTACTGAATGGATTTTGATGAGACTTTACAATAATATATCTTACACATCAGTATAACACATATGCTATAATAAACTAGGATAAACCATATATGGGTCAAATAAAAAAGCCAACGAAAAAATTTAATACTTTCTCCCATATTTATCACAATTACCACGCGGGAGAAACAGTGGGGCACAGCTAGTAAATAAATTCATTTAAAATAACTGTGCTTTACAAAAATTCATACGATTACGATGTTTTTCCGGAAAGGGCTCGATATCTGGAACAAGGACCTTACAGACTGTATCTTGTACATTCAAAAATGTAGAGTGATTTGTTATATTTTTAACATGCAGCAGAATGGAGTGCACTCATGTTTGTGCTCAGGCTTCATAGATACGCATGGAACATACTACGAGCGCCTCGTTCCATCCGTATAGGCATTACTAACTCCACACTTAATTTGTAACATTAACATTGGAAGACCATTGGCCAACACGCTGTGAAACATTTAATAGACGAAAACAAAGACAGCGAACGATCATGCAGTCTACCTGATGGCAAGTGCGTACTACCGCCCAAAGTGAGTATCATTCGCAGTGTACTTGAAGAGTTACTTTGATGCACTGCAAATGGTAATCAACATACTGGAAGGCTTACGAATATACAGGAATACAGGATGTAACAATAACGGTATATACATACATGCAAAATGCTGTTAAAAACTAGCTTTTCTCCGGTCAAATCTATTCTGATGTATTAGAAAGAGAAAGACGTCTATCTGACGCCGAGACTGTAGCCGTAAGTGCCTTTAGTAACTCACGCTTTGGTTGAATAGAACACTGAACGTATGGGGTTGACTATAGCTTATATATCACCCACTGCTAAGTCGGGCCTTCTCCCATTACATGGAGGGTAATAAGCCTACTGTGCCACGCTGGCCAGACGGGTTGGCACAGGGTTTCGTATCAAGTTTTCCTTCTCTTGCGGCTAAACTTTGGTCAGCTCTTTCGACACCCTCAGGAGGAAATGGGGTAGAGACAAGATGTGTTCTAAATCTGTCACCACACGAGCTGAATGTGCCGCCCTTAGGTTACGGGTCCCCAGTTAGATTCCAGGGTCGGGTAAGTGTCTTTGTATAAACCAGAGGCACTTGCTCTGATCTAGACCTCATGCAAGTTTATACAAAGGGCAGGATAGTCGTAAAAAAAGCGTGCATTTCGAAAGTCACCTGGCTAGGCCCCCAGATTTGAACATTAAAATGCATATTATGTTCTTTTGTTTATATATACTTTAAAAAAAATTTGAAACCGTCTCTCCAGTAATCACGACTGCTGGAAAGCATTCGAAAGCGTCGGGAATTAAATGATGCGAAATACTAGCAGTATTCAATGTCTATCTATCTCATTGTACTTGTGTCCCATTCGTTATGTATATACCCTCTTGTTACATCCCATATTAGATCGTCGTATCATCTTTCTTTACAAGGCGGTGGTACCCACACCATGGAGCGACACAGAAGCTTTTCACATGTACCGTTTATTCCCAGAACTGAAGGTAACACGAGCAATTGCTAATAATAGAGGATTCAATCAACTGAGTGTTGTGACAGTGTCGATCGATATTACGTGACCATTGCGACCAATCGTTGCGGTAATTCCTCCCGAAGGCGTAGAAAGTCGGTTTCATTTTTTCTAATAAAAATAGCACGGACTTTAACTGAAGCTAAAAATTTTACAGCATTTCTTTGCCAAAAATCTAATCACTTATACAAACATAGGTACAACTATTTTTTTATCTTATTTAGAATTCACCTTTTGAATTTTACAGACTCCGTAAAATTACTTAACATACAGCCCACAAACGTATACCGACTTGTGTATCGAAGCACATACGAATTAGTCATACAAAACGTTACTACTCACAATAACTTCCAGCGCGTAATCATCCAATGAAGCCTGTGACACGATCAACACTCGGTGGGAAACCTTTTAACGCCAATTTACTTGACTTTATCAACTGTTTTTACCGCCAATTGTTTGTATCCATTGAGGACGTCAAACTGGCTGGCTTATGCGATATTTAAAATGTTAAAGCTATTATAAAAGACTGCGATTCGTTCATTTAGAGCGTCTATTCACTTCGAGCGAGACACATTTTGTAACTTATATATTTTATAAGAAATCAGAAATTAATTTACATTATGGTGCATTAGTATGCGTAAATAAGGCAGAAAGCGAGAGAGATTGACAGTAAAATGCAGAAATCTATTCTCCGTATATCATTCACAACAATCATAACTCCAAGTTTGATTGACTCACAATTCAATTCACCATGTTACGAACATAATACAAATACGTCCCAATGAAATGTATTTCAAATTCTCCGGAGAACATGAATAATGACTTGTTTCGCAACAGTGTCAAACACATGTGGTATGTCCTAAATAGCTGTTAGAAGCAGTGTTAGGAGCAAAAAAGTCGTTTTTTGCACGGCCCTTTGGAATGCTCGGCACTAAAATAAATGTCACAATTCCGGCTGCACTAACAATTGTGCGTGATTTTTTAATCAGTGCTTTTTTTCGTAAAGATCCATCGACTGTCGGACAGTATACCTTACTTCTTGTGCTTTTATCTTCAATTCGCCAGTTGAATATGCTGGAAAATGGAACGTTATGGGTATAAACGTGAAAGATTTATTTTTAAATTCATAGACAATACATCGTGTCGTGTCGTGTCTATAGTACCTAGATACGTGATCACGGCTTTGCAACTAATGCCGAAGTATCCGTTGGCAAATAACCATTCAGATCCGTATAACTACAAAAATGTGTACAAACTCTCGAACTTCCTTAAACATTATGTGCTGAACATGAGCTTGAGATTGGACTGCCTTTGGACTTTTCCGAAGCATGTTTAGTGTGGCAACCATAGCATTAAACAGATTTGTATTGTAATCTCATGGGTTTTGCTATGGCGGGTTATTTTGGTTGCTCAATCAGGGTCAGCGGACTATTTACACGAGCACCGAGCTTCCACATATATCTATGGAGCATTTTAAAAGAGTCCGAATTTCAAATGGAACGCGAAAAGAGAATGCACGCAATGAATTCGAAACTGAAATATGTCATTGGGGCCTATTAAAAAAAACTACCCTGACAGAGACGAATAGCTGTTTCAAAATTAAAATTTTATTTGAGAAGTTGTCGAATAATCTAGAATATCCATAATCTTCTTATCGCTAAGCCCGATAGTGATAAATAAGAATGAACCGAGATATTTGTTTTGTGTCTGCCACCACATTGAACAGCACTCATTGTTACATTCAGTCGGCACAAGAACAACAACATTTAACATTCTGGTAACATTGAAAACGACAAAATATAGAATCATTATGATATCGCCATATTGTAAATGGCTCCTATTGTCGTGAATGAATGAAGAGGTGAGTTAAATATGGCTTAGTAGATAGAATACGATTATGAAACAGAATGGGTGGATACATGACCTTGCAACGTTTAAGACCTTTTGGTCTCATTTGCAAACCCACACCTGACATACAACACATATCATGTCAACACATAACAAACATTAAAAGTACACCATTAACAAAAATAAATAAATATCTCCATAGAGCACAAAATTCTCGATAGAGCACAAAATTCTCGATAGAGCACAAAATAAATAAAAATTTAGTACGAAACATCAATCAATCTTCTACGAAAATAAAAAGAAATTTGTCTACACAGATCAACATCGAAGTATCAAGAAATATCTCCGGGATGCTGGTCCGATTATAATCGACTATATTGCTGATTAATCCGATTATACGGATAGCCATTTTACCGGAAATATCGCACAAC
Organism: Clostera curtula; assembly: GCA_905475355.2. NCBI lineage: Eukaryota > Metazoa > Arthropoda > Insecta > Lepidoptera > Notodontidae > Clostera > Clostera curtula. The sequence continues at coordinate 12,152,417 of FR997806.1, read as the reverse complement.
ATAAGATAATCAAAATAATCGAATAAAACATTTAAAACAGATAGAACCTTCTCCATTCTGGAGACGGTTACACAAAGCAACCGTTTCGAAAAATAATGCATTTTTCGAAATAGAAATCAGGTAGGTACGTACCTTGGCGATTTAGGAGCACTTGGAAGGCTGTTTGAATAAAAGAAAAACAAAATCAATATACCCAATATAAAAGCGTAAAAAATATCACCGCAATGTTCGAATATTGAATACCAATTGTCGTAACTGATCGTGTTCATTTGTGGTACTTATTTTGTTGCTGTCTATATCTTAGAAAGACAATACACATATTTTGTGAGCATGGATTAGTACAAACTGTTTTTAGAGCAGAAGTTTTGCCGCAATACAATAAGTTGAATATATGGTATTATGACAACCATAATAAAATACATGTCAAATAAAAAAAAGACAAAATTCGTGTTACTTGGTTAGTAATACTTTTAATAACAAATAATCAGGCCGTTGGGTAGACAACTGATCTATGAAATGATTGACCCTAGCAGATTGTTTAAAATTTATAAACCTGCCTGTAAATGCTATAGCAATAATTCTCGTATAATTTTTAAAGGGTTTTTTTAAAGTTATGGTTCTTTCGTTAGTATGCTAATTTTGCCAACGACAAGTGTGAAATAGATAGAGAAAATTGGTTACGCTAACATTTGGCCGGAGCCCTGATTTCAGTTGTTTGCTGAAAAACAACACAAAAACATCAAGTAAGTAAGTCGGGTTAATCTTACGTACAAGGTACGCGGCAATGTACAGTTTCGACAACACAGTATAGTTCTACTCATAAAACTGTGGTTGCGTTATTTCTTGTAACTCTACAACCCTAGGTTTATTGATATCAATTTGAGTTTATCAGTTTAAATTATTACTTATTAAATTTAATTGAATCTTCTGGATAATTTCTCCACCGATTGGCTCGTAAAAATATTATCTGCAAGAAGGTCAGGACTGCGGCAGTCCGATGATACGTTGACCTGATGCGTAAAGCTATAGTCAATTATGAATTTATAGTCAAGATAACTAGTTCTAGGAAGGAATACTGTTTTCTTTCTCGAAATAGGTAAAGATAAAAGCAATGATTATAAACGGGATAAATCCGATTTTAAAATCAAAGATAAACGCGTTTAAAAAGTACTCGATTCACTCTCCATCAAACATCTATGTTAATCTAAAATAGTCAAACCTAGTAGCTACATAGAGTATACAATTATTCATTACTACGTAAGGATACGTATATGTATAAACATCGGTTTCATATTTTATAACATTAATGTCTATTAATATTGCAAGAAATGGGATGAATAAAGGGAAAACCCTTGTTCAGTTATGACACTTAAATAGAATTGAATTGTAAATAGTCCGGGATCCCCGGTACATTGTTTTCACTTGATTACTATCAAGCTAATTTTTCGTGAGTAGCTTCATTTTCATGAGACGCCCAACATTTTCTTGTCGACAACTCTTGATTGTGGTAGCTAACATAGGTAGCAAGGGTGAAATATGTTGATTTTATGATTCAAAAATATGTATTACTAACAGGGTGCTTTTTGGTATATCTGATAATTATCTAAATTATTCGAAAATGTATTTGTCCTACAAAATGTATGGTTTGATCAAAGAGTCCTCCACCTCCAATATGTATGGATAACGAGGTCATAAAAAATGATTACTAACCAGCTGGTTTTTTTTTATTTACTTAGTAAATATTTATATTATTTAACCGTCATATTGTCCTACAAGTTGCGTGGTACGTTATCCCGGTCCTACGCTCAAAAGTTGTTAAAACCACAAGACCCATTTTGTCATCACTAACTGTAGGACAATAATTTTCCATGATAGGTTAGTGTATTCTCTGCCCAAATGATACAATGTCCTACAAGAAAACAGGTATGTAACACGAGTCCGACAAAAATTGTATTTTTTTCGTTTTCCTACTTATAACTTACTAGCGACCCGAACCGGCTTCGCACGGGCGCATGTATTATACATATAAACCTTCATCTTGAATTACTCTATCTATTAAAGAAAACCGCTTCAAAATCCGTTGCGTAGTTTTCAAGTTTTAAGCATACATAGGGACGGACAGACGACAGCGACTTTGTTTTATACTATGTAGTGATGATACAGTGAAAACGTCTTTTTTTTAATTTAAATAAATTATTTTTCTTAAGTAGTACAAAAAAATAATTATTTACATATAAAAAAAATAATATTCCTCAGATTCATCTGATAAATTTTCAGTATCATCACTGTCATTTTCATCTATTTCATTTTCCTCGTCTTCTGTCTCTGTAATGACGTAAAAAATTAAATATTATTTAACATAAAATGAATCCACTTCGTTTTATAGTGTGCCAAACTTTTTATATAGTACATTATACGGATTCCGCTATACAACGACATTCACCGTTATATTTAATGGATGAAAATTATTTTATTAGAAATTTAGTATGTTAAAAATAATTTTAAAAAATGGATTGCCTGAAAAAGTCCTAAATTTCTAATAAAATAATTTTCATCCATTAAATATAACGGTGAATGTTTTCACTGTATCATAAGTTATAAGTAGGAAAACGAAAAATGACAATTACTGTCGGACTCATGATACATACCTGTTTTTTTGTAGGACATTGTATCATTTGGGCAGAGAATACTAACCTATCATGTAAAATTGGTGTCCTACAGTTAGTGATGACAAAATGGGTCTTGTGGTATTACCAATTTCTGAGTGTAGGACCGGGATAACGTACCACGCAACTTGTAGAACAATATGACGGTTATATAATATAAATATTTACTAAGTAAATAAAAAAAAACCAGCTGGTTAGTAATAATTTTTGATGACCTCGTTATCGATACATATTGGAAGTGGAGGACTCTTTGATCAAACCATACATTTTGTAGGACAAATACATTTTCGAATAATTTAGATAATTCTCATCAGATATACCAAAAATCACCCGGTTAGTAATAATTTATTTAGAATCATTAAATCAACATATTTAACCTTTGCTACCTCTGTAAGCTACCACAATCAAGAGATGTCGACAAGAAAATGTTGGGCGTCTCATCAAAACAAAGCTATTCACAAAGATTCAGCTTGATAGTAATAATTTTTTTTCTATGATCTGTAGAACAACTTTTGAGTGTAGGACCGGGATAACGTACCACGCAACTTGTAGGACAATGTGACGGTTAAATAATATACATATTTATTAAGTAAATAAAAAAAAACCAGCTGATTAGTAATCATTTTTTATGACCTCGTTATCCATACATATTGGAGGTGGAGGACTCTTTGATCAAACCATACATTTTGTAGGACAAATACATTTTCGAATAATTTAGATAATTATCATCAGATATACCAAAAAGCACCCGGTTAGTCATAAATTTTTTTGAATCATAAAATCAACATATTTCACCCTTGCTACCTCTGTTAGCTACCACAATCAAGAGTTGTCGACAAGAAAATGTTGGGCGTCTCATGAAAATGAAGCTACTCACGAAAAATTAGCTTGATAGTAATCAAGTGAAAACAATGTACCGGGGATCCCGGACTAAAAATGCTGTTTGCTATAAAATTGTGTTCTGTTCTACAAGATACAATATATTCTTGCCAGATCACATTTGAGATTAAATCAAAACATATGTGCTTAACTAATCTCCCTTAGTTGAGCCAGATGTTGATTAAACAACGTATTTACTGGTATAACCGAAATAATTAGTTCCATTAATAGTTCGGCAAATTTATCCACTTCGGTAAGTATTTGAGCGATTCATACCAATAATGTTAATAAACAAGTTTCGTTGCCGGATTAATTTATACCGGCAACCACAACAGCGTTCCTATTGAACTTTTACGCTTTCAATCTAGAATCTAGTTCTGGTAATAATTTAATGCTAAATATAAGTGTACTTGAAGAAGCTAGAAGTAGATAGGCTGTCCGTTGATTTATTATAATGTAACGAAATCTTTCCATATTAGCAGTTTACTACCACCCGACCGTACGTAAGGATCAGCATGAATTTACTGGAACTCCAAACTTCATACATCTCAGTTTGAAAAAAAAAGAACTTCTTCATTTTCTTCCATCGTTGACCGCTGACTTTGATAAACAAGAAGCCGTAAAAGGACTTTATGTTTTAGATTTGTAACAAATAAACGATAATTGTTAAACGATGAAGGCCCTGATGGCGTCAAAGGTGATACTAGTGGAATCATAAATTAAAAATGCCGTAAATGTACAATGTTTATTGCAACTTTTCAAGTTTTAAAATGACGTATTAAGTGCGGCTATACATACTCACAGCATCGACATCAGCTGTCGAAACAAAAATAAGGTCCAAAGATTTCTTTAGTCGGATAATCGAATAAATGTTTACGGAACAACCTCTTCTATATAAGCAACAGATGGACGCCAGCCTGCCGCCACGAGGATGTATGGTAAAATAATTGCTTTAAAAAGAACAGGGCCCCAAGTCAGCTGATTTAAAAAGTCAAAATCAACGACTTTTGATTTTCGATTTTGACAGTTTTGGTAATTGGTTGGTACTATTACTATACTGTTACTTGGGGACGTATGCCATTCAAGCACTTTTAAATTTAGCAGATTAAAGTTATCCATTGCGTAGTGTCGGATAGGCACTAGAAAAAAGACGGTTTGAAGCCCTAATATTGCACTAAAATACCATATAGCGTAGTGAATAAGCATTTAGACCACTAGTGCGACGAAAAAAAAAGTGCAAGATCACAAATGCTGTTTTCTGTACAATTGGTATCCGAGTAAACTTCCATATGTTACTTATCTTTTTTAAGTTTTGCGACAGTCAGATAACAGTTACTTAGATTTCTACCTTGGAGCCCATTCTACATAGTCTCAATACTATTCTTCTCTTATGCCTGGCCGCTGCCTGGCGCAACACACGTGTGTTTTTTTCCCTCCATGAGATTAAAGAATTCGTGGACTATTTATGAAAGAAAAGATCAGACATCAATTTACACAAAATTAGGAGGCGTCCATTTTCCACGCGCACATGGGGGAGAGGGGGTCACGCCGAATCTTACTTTAGGGAGAGGGAGATCTCCGCGAATATCACGTAATTTTTCCTCAAGAAACACAGTGATGTTTTGAGAATTTAGTAAAATATATGCCTTGACTAAAATATTCAAATTTAAGGCAATTACATTTATTGCCATTTTGTGATTGGTAACACGTGGCTCTTCGTTTATTTAAAATACGCGCCATCATCTCCCGTGGGTTTGGGAGATGGAGAAAAGGTTGAGCGAAATTTCACATTTCACCAGAACTGGAATGTCGAAAAGTTTCCAAAAACCTCTGTCATCCATTAACGGGCCGTAAAATGCGACGTATGTTGGTAGAATTCAACTCCACCAACAGTCGATTTGTCCGTATAAAAATACCGCTGCACTACAGACAAACATAGCCCAGTAACTTGCCTAAAGTTAAGTAGTCTTTAAGGGGCTTCGATCATACCAACAAAAGTGGTAAGACCATATTAATACGGACAGAAAATAGAAATATAATAAAAATAGATTTGAAGAATGGCGTAGCAAAATACAGTTAATAGAAAGTGGGTTCTGTTTTCCCAAGAGATTTTTTCGTCCCGTTCTCACAGCGACTAAGGAATCTGATATTTGTGAATCATCTGAGACGCCCAAACGTACTTAGTAAACACAAGCTTCTGCGCGCGGATTTGTTCACGTTTATCGTATTACTGAGCTCGGGTTATACCAGAGAACGGCGAAAAATAATGCGTGTCTGCCTTTGGGCGTAACATTACAATTAAAGTAGCCTTAGTTATAATTATTAATTTGAGGTATTGGTTTAGGTCTTCAAACAAACTGATTTTAAATAAAATATTACGCGCAACGTGAGTATTTTGACACCCAAAAGTCACTTCTATTTTATTTATTTGTTATTCATACAGATTACTGGGTGTGCAAACAAGGACCATCCATACTATTCCTATTATTCTATAAGTTTTCCCGAAAAATAGATCAAGTCTGTTTAATTATACATATTTGTCCATCGCCCGAAGACATTGAGCGGTTCGCAGAAGCAAGATGTTATTTTTGTGATGTATCTCCAATCATATTTTGAAAATGGAAACGAAGCAATAGTATTGTAATATTCGTTGGTTTCGCTGAATATCGTGTAATTGGCTGAATAAAAATAATATTCCCAAATCTAACTAGATGTTGTATGTTGACGAAAAATACACAACTACATTTACAATTAGCAGTAGTTCCTTTCCAGACACGAGAAAAATTGGATTTAAAAGGGTAAGTAGTGTTAATTTCCTGTGAGATTGCGCGGCTGTACATTTTTTTAAATACTCAATGCTGTTGAAATTTAGTTTGGGTTGTGGCCTACGCCTAACATTTCTGTAAAGTGTAAAGTTCTGTAAACTTCGAAATAAAATTGTAGTTTTGCATATGGCAAACAAAGTTACCTTGCTTGCTTATTTGTGTTAAAATCTTATACTTATTTAAAAGCAAATGTATTCTGATGGGACTATTTACAAATAAACAAATTTACATATACAAAATTAGTTATACATCTTTCTCTTCATCGTATAAAGCATAGTGTTGACCCCTCGGGACAAGTAAGTGGCAGAGACAGGCCTAAAAGTTAATAAGAATCGATCAGAAGGTTAGTATTTTGATAGTTAAACACATGAAAATGGTAGTATACCTCCTCGGGAACCACATCCCTGAGCTTGACGTCCTGAAGGCGGCTGACGGACGCCGTGCGATGATAGTCCACCAACTCATTGAGCGAGTTGAACTTCACCACCCACAAGAAGAATTTGCTGGAAGCATCTCTCAGCACCTTGAAATGCTGCACGCCATCTGGACATCTGTACATGCAAGGCTTCAGTTTTAGAGCTATATAATTACACTATTGTATAGAGGCATTCATTGAATTTTGGATTTGATGTATCTTTACAAGATGAGTTAGTAATTCCAGTTCGGCAACAATGAGGAACCCGCCTACCAAAGTACCCAATATATTTCTTCAACCTACATAAAAACATGGGAAGTTATTGATTCGTCGCCGCTTTGATGGGGAAAATATAGCTTAAAAATCTTCAGCGGCAGCGGCGTGCATAAATGGAATAAACCCAGACGTACAGTACATTAAAGGAATCTAAAAACGGTCGCCTGGTTACCAATCTTTTTCGGGATACAAATGCCTCCATTCGGTAATCCAGGAAATGGGATATTTCCTCAAATCCGTTAGATCGGAACAGCGATGAAAGTAAGAAATACACACAGGTGTTTATCTCTATCGCTCTTTCGCTTTATAAAGTAAAATTAGATATTATCCAAAGCCATAGCCGCAAAAACGAACGGCAGTACTATTGATAGTTTTAAAAGGCCTGCAAATATTTAGAGAAAAAATAGATATTTTTTTCAATTTTAGTCACTAGCTGGTGTCGAAAGTGCTACAGCTGGAGAAATAAGCACAGATCCCTAAGACACCTTGTGGAACTCTGATTACTAAGCTTGTAGGACAGTTATAACCGTAGCTAGTTGGTTGAATTTCACTGCGACCCATGTTTTATGATAAAAACCTTATATAGGCTGAGTCGAACTCCATAAAGACGACGGAGACGAATCAATCAGCATGGTACCTATGCCACGCTGGCCAGACGTTTTTGAAACAAAATTTCATATCCACTGTCCCTTGACCAATCAGGTCGATCTGCTCTTAGTATAGGCTAGAGTGTTCATCACCACGCACATGCCATTAATAACAAATTTAAATCAAACCGAACAAACCACGAAAATTTGCCGTTTCAATGTGGTATATGGCAAACTCTTTAGAACATAAATATTTATGTAATTAAATTCGTAGGAAAAGTACCAAAATACTCGACGCGATCGTAAAAAAGCAACAGCATCAGCCTTCAAACGGAAGTCTTGAGGAGATTAGTAATGGTGATGATTGATAACAAATTTAATGGACAGACACAAATGGACCTGAAGTTTAAACCTTTAGTTGCTTATTGTTATCTATAGCATAATACTAACTGCGGTTTTATCCGCGTGGTGATGGAATATTGTGATGATGATGTTAGAAAGTATTTTATTTATCCGTCAGATTTCTTCTCACTTACATGACACGTATCGTTATATTTTGGGCAAACGATATCTTTATAAATTATAGCTGTCTTATTCTTAGGTGTACACACATACATTCTTAGAAACTTTCGCGTTTATAATATTCGTTGTTCGACGGGTTTCCTTCTTTTGCGGTGATCTGCCTCGCTAGATGTGTGGTGGGTGTTTATCATCTAAAAAATCTTACTTAGATTGACGCTGACTCCAATGAGATGGGAAACTTCCTTACGTCATTGTGAAACGACCTATCAACACGTCATATACAAATACTATTCAGCCCAAGACTGACCCACTGCTGAGTCGGGCTTGCTCTCATCACAGGAAGCGGCATTAGCCAACAGTGCCACGCTGGCCAGACGGGTTGGCACACGGTTTCGTTTCAAGTTTGCCTGGTCTTCCGGCTACATTATCGGCCTTGTCATTTCTTTTTGTCGGCTCTTACGACACCCTCTGTATGGAATGGGGTGGTGACACCATTGGTTACTTAATCCGTCACAACACGGAACATGTAACTAGCTATGTATGTAAACTAGCGTAATTTTGTGATCAAAACCTAGCCACAAGAGATAGATAGAATCCTCTTGGATACCCGGCCTTTGGGAAATGGCCGGGGTATGTGGGACTCCGGGGCGCGTATAGATGGTAAATTGCGCCCCGACCTACCCACTAAAACCGACGGCGATCCTTACCTAGAGTCCCTGTACCAACCCGTCTACACCGTACCGTCCATGTAACTGGCGGAGGCCCGACTCAGCTGTGGGTCATGCATGGGGTGAGCCCAGGACCGGCCTTTTTGAAAGTGGACGTCTTTTGAAATGATGATGATGTATGTATGTAGATAACAGAAAGTCACGGTCGAAGGAATTTCCCGAATAATTTCCCTATTCAAGTAATATCTCGCGAGTGAGTTGGCTAAAATAATTAGTCAAACGGTATGTCTCATCGAAAATGAGGCCCCGTTTAGAATCTATGGCTCCAAACAGGTTACAGCGCACTCCGTACCGCTGTCGCTGATTCATACCTTTGACAGTGAACAGGTTTAACTAGTGAAAAGTTCGCCATTTTACTGCTACCTTTAGTTGTGCGTTGTCCGCGTGGTGACGGATTTAGAATATATAGTGTCACCACCACATTCCATCCTGAGATTGTCGTAAAAGTGAATTACAAGGCCGTAAATGCAGCCGCAAGATGTGGCAAACTTGAAACGAAATGTGCCAACCCGTCTGGCCAGCGTGGCGCAGTAGGCTAATTACCCAGGTCCATGTAGTGGGAATGCAGAAAGAAAACTTGATATTAAACCTAAATTTATGGGCTGAGTGATGACTAAACAACTATTATTAAATACTTTTTTAATTACTTTAACTAACTATCTGTACTCTGCGCGCGTTGCTACGCCACTAACTAAAAACAATGTTTCTCATCCAAAAATTTTGGTGGAATTTTGTAAAATCCGTTCTTAGCTGAACTCGGTGAAAAGAATATAAATATAATAAATAAATATAAATATCCTTGTACATTTCACACAACGCCATCTCGTCCCAAGCTAAGCAACATAATGCTTGTGTTATGGATGATAAACTACTTATACATTTATTTATTTTTTGTAAATACATACATATTATAGATAGAAATGACACCCAGACTCCGAGCCAGTGCCTCTGGTTTAGACAAAGACACTTGCCCGTCCCCGGAATCGAACCCGGGACCCGTTGATCCAAATTTCAAGTCTCTAGGTCTTATGGTTCCAGAGATATCATGATGAGTGTTTATACGTATACGTGGAAATCTCCTAACAACCCTAAATTTTCACCCCTCTATGATCAACCCCTATTTTTATATGGCAAAACAACGTTTGCCGGGACGGCTAGTTTTTTTATAAAATCCTGTACGCAAGTTGGTTCCCTGGAAGAGATTGCTTTTAGGAATAAGGCCGCCAATTTATTTTATGTGTTTTTTTTTGTTTTATGTGTTCCTAAGGTGCAAAAACGAGTATTCTATTAAATAGTTATATCGCATCGTGTCTGTTTGTTAGAGCAACATTAATAAATGGTGTAGGTTAGCTTTCTATACAGACGAGCTGTTACTCTACGTTTGCGTTTGCTATTTGAAATTGGGATAGTTCTTGTTTTGCTAATAGATGTCGCTGCAGAACGCAGCCCTTGCACTGCGTTTACTAACATTGTAATTCATGAACACACATGACACCCACAGTTTAAACCTAGGGGTATAAAAAATAGGCTTCGACCTGCACACGAAAAATAAAACAAAAAAAGGGGAAAAGTCGTTTTGACACGATTTTTTTTATGTACAAGGTGTTACAAAAATCCTATAGTCATCCAAGGGGCTGTCCATTAATCACGTTTTTTTTTAATTTAACCCCTCCCTGCCCCTTGGTGATACGTGGTGAGATTTAAGGCTAAATAAAAAATCACGTGTATTTTTTAGTACCTACCTACAAAGAAGCTTAAACACGCCGCTATTCGGTTCAGAAATGACGCGTTTGACGAAAAATTAAATACACGTGATATCTTACTTTACTTTTCTGGGCTTATTTCTAGAGGGTGATGGAATGCTCTGATTTTCCCGTAATGTTGTATACATCATCTCTGTATCAATGGTATTTCCTAGTATAGTGTTATCTTTCTATTATCACAGAAAACGGATATCAATTTTCAGCAGACTATTCTTTGAATCATACATGTACCTACTGTTAGCTATTTGCCGAAACCGTTGGACTGTGTGACGCACGGATGTTTTACACGTACCGTACTAATTCAATTTCCCCCCTTTTCCTTCGACACGTGTAAGCAGATGTTCAGGAACGTGCGGTTCGATATCTCGGGTCAAGGGTAATGGAATGCTCGCTAGTAAAACGTTCACAAATCCTTTGGTGTTAGAAAGAGCACGCACGAGTTTGTCACGATAGGGGAAATGTGCTATACATACAGCGTGTTACCAAATTGGAATATACATCCGAAGTGGCTATTAAAAAAGAACTGGAGCTTGCGTCATTTTACATAACTCGCCATACCGACACAATGCGATTTCGAATGTATAAAAAAAAACGTAATCTACTACAACTACTACTCAGCCCATAAATGACCCAGTGCCGAGTTGGGTCTCCTCCCATTACATGGGGGTAATTGACCTACTGTGCTACGCTGGCCAGACACGTTGTCACAGGATTTCATGTCAAGCTTTCCTTCTCTTGCGACTAGGTTTTCAGCCTTGCCATTTCGTTTGTCGTTTCTTACGACACCCTCGTGATGGAATGGGGCGGTGACACTAATCCGTCACCACACGGACTAATTTAAATTAATACGTAACGGACACAAGGGAGTAATCAACTAATTACTACTAATTCAAAATCGTACGCCAATAGCAATTTAGAAATCGTGGAAGCCTACATTGTTGCGATCGGCATGAAGAGGAGTACTAGCAAAAGTGATTTTTAGGAAAATTCAATTGTTTATATAAATTTGAACTCGTACATTTAAGGAACCATAATGATATAGATAGAGCTAGTCGCATGGCAATCGTGTAGAACTGAGAACTGACATGATCGTGTTAATAGATGACCAAAACTTTCAAATGAACGATAACGTGTTGTCGGGTGTTCTCTGTTTAAAATATTTTCCTATCTGGAAGTATGTGGGGGAACCCGACGTTTATCTGAACCAACTACTCATCATTACAAAGGGTTTGTTGCATCGGAAATGACCCGACTAGCTGTTGTGATTAAACTTACAAGCGTAGTAATCTGTGTTGTTTATTATGTTCCGTAGTGTTCGGTGTCTATTGAGTTACGATACTTTTCGTAATTAGCTCTTATTTTGCACAGTGTCTGCAACAGTAGTGTTTCCAATTGTATAAATGATAAAGCTGTAAAATCATAACAAATACCTCAGGGTCATATAATTCTGCTTGTAATTTTCATTTATCCCTCTATTTAAGATAAAGTTAACAAAAAATAAAAATAAATTACATCATTTTGGGGATCTACGCTGTACTTATTTCAGATTTCGTGTTTCACTAAAATGGCAACACTCTCAACTCATTTTCCGAAAAACGGACTTTAATTTGTTTGGCACACATACACATTTTAGATAATAAAGTCACGCGGTATCAAATTAATTATCTTCCTACAATAAAATCAAAGACGCAAAGATTGGTCCTTGAGATCGACTATGAGTAACAGGAAGACAAAAACAAATTTACGTAACTGCCACCAAATATCTCTACAGCGATTTCCCGTAAAAAAAAGATCGAAAAATCTTTCGTAACATAAAATGTGCTCTCAAATGGTGTTGGAGGGATCAATATGTATTTTCTATTTTTATAAGGAAACGCTTCTTTCATGTATATTTGTTTTGTACTCTCGCTCGGCACCAATACTCGTATAATTTAAGGCATCAATTATCAATAAACGTTGATCAGAGTATTTCGATATCGTGTATTATTAATGTTTAAAAACAATAAACTTAGTACGTTTCCCTTTTCAATTTACCTTATTCGCTTAGGATAGTTATATTGAGGTCCAGACTAGGCGTTGCGAGACGGTATCGTGAGAATTTTGAATAAAAACCTTTTACCTGAACTTAATGTATTCGCAAATAACAGTGTCACCGCCTCATATCATATTGATGATGTCGTTAGTGGCGTTCAAATGATGTAAGTAGGCATATAATCTAATGGAAAACCTGACACGAAATATAACCCGTCTGGCACTTAAGCGATTCCGTGAGTAAGTTTTCGGAATACGTCACAAATCAACGTAGGACCACTTACTGGCTGAAACTTTAAAGAAAGCGACTTAGAGGTCATTCAAGTGGTATTAAAAAAATTGACAGCTATGTAATGTCACAAGTGTATGACATTTCAAGATAACATGACTAACGCCGAATGCCGAGACAGACGCAAGACAAAATAAGCTGTGGAAGCATGAGTCAGATAGCGGCAGAGCCGCGGTCCTTATTTTTTTATTAACTTCCAATTTAAACTCGAATGAAATTGTTTGGTGCGTCACCAACACAGACCATTTTGCTATTGACTTATCGAGTATTTGACAATGTGCTTAAATATTACGAGTCCAATTGCCGTGGTGACAAAATGACTAACTAAGTATGTATATTTTATCAGTAAAGCTATTGTATGTTTTACATTTACGATACCTTAAAGTTTTTATGTAGGTACGTATACATTTTTAATTATATTGTCAAAATATATAAGCTTAAATACTGTATAATTAAATAAAATATACCTTATTTTAAAACCAATTTTTTGTTTAGAAAATTACGTAATTTGGGCGGAAGGCATGAAGGAAGGATAGCGAAGGGAGCTTATGGTACTTTTCAGTATTTTTCCGTCTTTATAATATTCCGATCGTATCGCCTTTGAAAAAGAACTTTACTAGAAAGCTAATAATTATAATGGATCATTAAATGATTTCTAGGGAATACTGGTATTAAATATTTTTAATTGTTTGCGGATTGCTTTGTGATAGAGACAAATAAATTCTATTTTTAATATATCTCATACATCATCCCATCGACAGAAACAAATTTCAACAACTGCCCTAAACGCAATATCAATCAAATAAAAGAAGAATTATCCAAATCAGTTTATAAATTACTAGCGACCCGCTCCAGCTTCGCACTGGTGCTATGATTAACCTCTTTTATCAGTGTTTCTCTACAATATTATGGATGTATTATACTTAAAAACCTTCCTCTTGAATCACTCTATCTACTAAAAAAACCGCTTCAAAATCCGTTGCGTAGTTTTAAAGATTTAAGCATACATAGGGACGGACAGACGACAGCGACTTTGTTTTATAATATGTAGTGATAGTGATAGAGTTCTGCGGTAACATACAAAAAAAGAAAATAACATACAGTCGAATTGAAAACCTTATCCTTTCTTGAAGTTGGTTAAAAATACTCATAAAAACGACTAATAAAATTGAATTATTGTATGTGTGTGTGTATTTTTTTAAATATCTAATGGAAACAACACATTAAAGTCATATTTATCATAGGACACATTTAGTAGATTGCTTGAATAAACAATGGTACTACAGAAATACTATTTACTCATTTAAAAACTAATGTATTGGGTACTTAGACAAATTTCTCATTAACAAAATAGTTAGCTGATAGCAGACGATATTGCTAATACTTAATGAGTGACTTCATGTTCTTTCAATACTATACAGGAGCAAACAAAATTCTGTCCAACTACATATTTTATTAGTTGTAAGCCTCCAGTGGCTAGCATAGAGGAGACTTGTATTATTTATACATTTAATATTCAAATGTACCTATGTTTACAAATAAATTAAGACTACTTACTATACAGGACTATACAGGATAGTTGGATTTAGAATAGAGGGTGTCGTCAGATTAGACTAAAGGAACGCCAGAGGCAGACATAAGAGAAGGAAACCTTGATTTATATCTTGTTGCAACCTGTCTTACCAGTGCGTGCGGCACAGTATGCTAGTTTCCCTCCGTGAATTTGGAGGAGGCTCGACTCAGTAGTGGGTCATTTAAGGGCTGGAATGTTGAATGCATTGGTATTAATTATAATAAGCGTTGTGGTCTGAAAGAAGATGTAGTGACAAAAATTGAGAAAGGTATGCTGAGAGGGTTTGGCCATGTCTAGAGAATGAATGAAGAACGGTTGACGAAAATAGTGTATAAGGCGAGTATGAATGAAAGTGTTGGAAGGGGAAGACCTAGGCGGACGTTTCAAGGCCAAATCAGGGACGTCTTGAAAAAAGGTCAGGTCAAGAGTACCCTAAACCGAAGAGCATGTATGAAAGGAATAATGAAAGTGGACGAAGCGAAACAAGTATCTAAGGATTGTAGCAAGTGGAAAGAAGTGGTCTCTGCCTACCCCTACGGGAAAGAGGCGTGTATATATGTATGTTGGATTTACGATAATGGGTTTTTATTTGTAAATCCTTATTTGCTTACACAAGTACAAATTACTTTTATTATGAACTAGCTTTTGCGCGCGGCTTCGCCCGCGTGGGCTTCGAACCCGTGCATATTTTTTATGAACATAAAATCGGTTATTGTGACTAAACTATGATAGTTAGATATGTGCTCTCGCGGACTTTTTTGTAGATCTTTATAAGACCTACAAATCCGTAGTACCTACATCATTTTGTTCTATTGTCAATAGTTTTTGCAGCGCACGCATAAATAGGTTTTCGATTTTACACCTTGGTTTACAAAATCGCAATTTTCATACGGATCCCTAATTCTTTTGAAAATAAAATATAGCCTATAACCTTCCTCGATAAATGGACTATCTAACACTGAAAGATTTTTTGAAATCGGACCAGTAGTTCCTGAGATTAGCGCGTTCAAACAAACAAACAAACAAATAAACAAACAAACAAACTCTGCAGCTTTATATATTAGTATAGATTTAAGGCAAATGTGCTAAATATTTCTTGTTCAACTTTCGCCTTTTTAATGTATAAATTAAAAAGAGCCGCAAGTCAATTTGAATAAATTAAATTTCGGTTTTGAATATATTTATATTAATGGATACAATACAAATTTACGGTTCTTCTTGACAGCTGGTGTTTTAAAAGTATGTACTTTAGACAAAGCATAACATCTCGATTGTGAAATATGAATTTCAGTCGATTCAAATGTGTCAACCCTTTCACACATTTTTTTCTTGTAGCTGGAGAACTCTTTGGTAACATTCTCATAAGAGAATAACATATAGATGGAGATTCTTTCATACATTTGTAACATGAGTTTTGGTTATTGATAACATTCGAAATGATTTGTGTTTAATATGAATTAACCAAAAAACCTAGCTATTGCTTTAATAGTAATAAGAAAAATGTAGTAATCTAGCCGCAAGAGAAGTAAAATTTCAAACGAAACCTTGTGCCAACCAGTCTGGCACAGTTGGCTAATTACCCCCCCTGTGACAGGAGGAGCCCCGACTCAGCAGTGGGTTATTTATGGGCTGAGTAGTAGTACTGTAATCTCCTTTCACATTCAAATCAATATCGGCGACTTCAGTGACAGTAAAGGTATTATCTTTACACATCTATTGTTGCTGTATTTATACAGATACTAGCGACCCACCACGGCTTCGCACAGGTGCAATTATGAACCTCTAAATTTATCAGTGTTTCTCTACAATATCACTACATAGTATAAAACAAAGTCGATGTTTTCTGTCCGTCCCTATGTATGCTTAAATCTTTAAAACTACGCAACGGATTTTGAAGCGGTTTTTTTTATTAGATAGAGTGGTTCACGAGGAAGGTTTATATGTATAACACACCCCCGCTTTGCACGGGCGAAGCCGGGGCGGGCCACTAGTATTACATATAAACCATCCTCTTGAATCACTCTATCAATTAAAAAATCACTTTAACATTGCGTAGTTTTAAAGATTTAAGCATACATAGGGACGGACAGATGACAGCGACTTTGTTTTATAATATGTAGTGATTATGTTGTGTACAGCCATACATCTGTTGGTAATTTCACAAGGAGTTATTTGCCTTATTAGTCTTAGTTACAAAATAAATACTGCAATCAAAATTACTATATTATTTACTGTTGTTCCTATATACTGCAGCATTCTTAAGTGTAGGTAGTTTTATTAATTTATGTACAAGTTGCCTTTTGCCCAATTTCGTTGTGGTATCTTAATTTGGCTAATTACTTGTGTTTTAATTTATGACAAACACTTTGACTGCCTTGTTGGTTTAGGGATTAGATGTGCCGCCTTTGGGTCATGGGTCCAGAAGCATCTGCTCTGACCCTGTGTGTCATTTGTATTTGTCTCAGCTCAGAAGTCTGATGCACGATGTGAGACTTTCGCCGACTCACTGCTCGTTACAGCTCAGGACTCGTTGATGATCCTGCTGGCTGCGCCTTATGGCCACACCTTCTAAGCTTCGACGCCTTTCTTCTCCTCTTCAAGCTGCCACTGGATCCTCCGTCACGCCGGGGGTGCAATTTTCTCCAGATATTTTCAGTTTGATGTCCTTTCTTCTTTTCTTCTAATCTTCTTTTTTTTTTATTATGTTCCCCTCATGGGCCACCAGTATGTATACATATAACACCTAAATAAATTCAAGTTATAACCGAATTTTGGACTAGTCATTTACTGGCCCAGTGTATAAAAATATACAGCATGTATATTTTTATACACTGGGCCAGTAAATGACTAGTCCAAAATTCGGTTATAACTTGAATTTATTTAGGTGTTAACAGGGAGGTGGTCGTGAGCCAAATTTCATGGTGTTGTGGGTGACACATATACGTAGAAAAAATTTAGTTTAAGTTTTACTTATTGGCACCAACGGCAGGGAAATGGAATCAATGGAATATGAGCTCGCAAGAAACCTTACTCTGTTGTTCTTTGTGGAACGCCTGCTCGACAAAGGCGAGCCGCGCACGTTGCACGATCTTTCCTGCCAGTTTGGTGCCAAGGGATTTACGAAGGAGATGCGACAGATTGCTGGCGGGTCGCAGTCGGGTCTTAAGAAGTTCCTGGCGCAGTACCCGGCGTTGTTCAACATAGACGGGGACTATGTTGATATCAACACGTTCCAGAAACACATTAGCGGGGCTGGCGCTTCTTCCAACAACGACTACATTGAAGAAGCCAAAGAATACTTTGCCAGCAAGATGGTGCAGTACGGTGATGGCACTGAGGTGCCTATCAAAAGTCTCCTCGGTCACCGCAGTCAAGCCTCCCCGCAGGTGCGTCACATCTCCGGACAAAGGATCAAAGAGTTCAAGGACTTCCTCCTCAAACATCCTGACACCTTCCAAATCATCGAGGATAATGTTGTTCTAGTCAGTGAGAATCATAGGAGAGGTAACGCACACACAAACTCTGAACAATTCCACAATCTACCTGTAGCTAATATTAACACAGACACTGCCCAACAGTTGTTAGATTATGTAGCTCAATGTATAGAAGCCAAGGGACCTGTCATGGTGGACCAGCTGTTCCACTTGATTGTATCACGCTTCCCACAGGAATATTGGTACCAAATGTTCAAGTCCCCGGCTGATTTGAGTGCATTTCTTAAAATATTTTCTGACAGCTTCCATGTTCAAGCAAACCTTGTCACACTTATTAGCAAACCAAAAATTCCTGTTATGTATCTCAATGCAAAATCAAAAGCGAAGACTGACATACCAAAGCCTGTGGTGGAGGAGAAACCCGCATCCCCTGTTCCCCCAATCGTTGTGAGTCCCACTCCCTCTGATGGCAAAAGTAGTCCGGCAAACAGAATACTCAGTCCCGTTGAATCTCCGCGCGGTCAACAAGCAAATATTGCTAATCAAACACTCAAACAGAGAATCAACTCTATTGTGATTAAGAATTTGGCTGAAAATATGGTCAGAGATAGAGTAAACAATCACTTGAACTCTCGCAGTTCCGAGGAAACCAATGGTACTCCTAGTATACGTAGCAATTTGATGGGCGAGGCTTGGCGTCAGAAAGTACTACAGTGCACGACTGTTATAGCAAATGTTAGAGAGTGTGCCACACTTATTGATAGTATAATGCTCCCTAAACGTAATTCGAAGAGTATAGTGTCTTTTGATTGCGAAGGAATCAACCTTGGTCTTAAAGGTGTGTTGACCTTGTGCCAGATCGCAACCATGAATGGTGAAGTGTATATACTAGATATAATGGCCTGTCCAGGAATGGTTGTCGAGGGCAAAATCAAAGACTTGCTGGAAAGTGAAAACGTAATAAAAATCATTCACGACTGCAGGAATGATTCGGTCAATTTGCACAATCAATTCGAGATTGTGTTGAAGAGTGTTTTCGACACACAAGCTGCACATGCGGTGTTGCAATTGCAACAGCAAGGCGTGCCCGTGTACAAAGTTAAAAACTTGAGTCTCAACGCGTTGTGTGAGCTGTACAATGCGCCCATGAACCCAATGAAGGAGCAATTGAAAAATGTTTACAGAAGGGATCAAAGATATTGGGCCCGAAGGCCATTGACGAAGGACATGATAATTTATGCGGCTTCAGATGTTCTATCTCTGGTGAATCCAGCCATTTACGCGTATATATCTAGTAACATCAAGCCAGATAACCAACAGCTCTTCGAAGAGCTGAGCAACGAACAAGTATTTATGCATATTCAACCCACAGAAGTAAAATTGCGCAAAAGGCAAAGGAAAATAAATACGGAAGTGGGTGAACTAAAGATGAAATTGGCGGAGACCACGAAGAACATTGTCCTGAGTAACAGGGAAATAAGATTGTTGAGATACATTGGCTCACGACCACCTCCCTGTTAACACCTAAATAAATTGTAATTCATGAACACACATGACACCCACAGTTTAAACCTAGGGGTATAAAAAATAGGCTTCGACCTGCACACGAAAAATAAAACAAAAAAAGGGGAAAAGTCGTTTTGACACGATTTTTTTTATGTACAAGGTGTTACAAAAATCCTATAGTCATCCAAGGGGCTGTCCATTAATCACGTTTTTTTTTAATTTAACCCCTCCCTGCCCCTTGGTGATACGTGGTGAGATTTAAGGCTAAATAAAAAATCACGTGTATTTTTTAGTACCTACCTACAAAGAAGCTTAAACACGCCGCTATTCGGTTCAGAAATGACGCGTTTGACGAAAAATTAAATACACGTGATATCTTACTTTACTTTTCTGGGCTTATTTCTAGAGGGTGATGGAATGCTCTGATTTTCCCGTAATGTTGTATACATCATCTCTGTATCAATGGTATTTCCTAGTATAGTGTTATCTTTCTATTATCACAGAAAACGGATATCAATTTTCAGCAGACTATTCTTTGAATCATACATGTACCTACTGTTAGCTATTTGCCGAAACCGTTGGACTGTGTGACGCACGGATGTTTTACACGTACCGTACTAATTCAATTTCCCCCCTTTTCCTTCGACACGTGTAAGCAGATGTTCAGGAACGTGCGGTTCGATATCTCGGGTCAAGGGTAATGGAATGCTCGCTAGTAAAACGTTCACAAATCCTTTGGTGTTAGAAAGAGCACGCACGAGTTTGTCACGATAGGGGAAATGTGCTATACATACAGCGTGTTACCAAATTGGAATATACATCCGAAGTGGCTATTAAAAAAGAACTGGAGCTTGCGTCATTTTACATAACTCGCCATACCGACACAATGCGATTTCGAATGTATAAAAAAAAACGTAATCTACTACAACTACTACTCAGCCCATAAATGACCCAGTGCCGAGTTGGGTCTCCTCCCATTACATGGGGGTAATTGACCTACTGTGCTACGCTGGCCAGACACGTTGTCACAGGATTTCATGTCAAGCTTTCCTTCTCTTGCGACTAGGTTTTCAGCCTTGCCATTTCGTTTGTCGTTTCTTACGACACCCTCGTGATGGAATGGGGCGGTGACACTAATCCGTCACCACACGGACTAATTTAAATTAATACGTAACGGACACAAGGGAGTAATCAACTAATTACTACTAATTCAAAATCGTACGCCAATAGCAATTTAGAAATCGTGGAAGCCTACATTGTTGCGATCGGCATGAAGAGGAGTACTAGCAAAAGTGATTTTTAGGAAAATTCAATTGTTTATATAAATTTGAACTCGTACATTTAAGGAACCATAATGATATAGATAGAGCTAGTCGCATGGCAATCGTGTAGAACTGAGAACTGACATGATCGTGTTAATAGATGACCAAAACTTTCAAATGAACGATAACGTGTTGTCGGGTGTTCTCTGTTTAAAATATTTTCCTATCTGGAAGTATGTGGGGGAACCCGACGTTTATCTGAACCAACTACTCATCATTACAAAGGGTTTGTTGCATCGGAAATGACCCGACTAGCTGTTGTGATTAAACTTACAAGCGTAGTAATCTGTGTTGTTTATTATGTTCCGTAGTGTTCGGTGTCTATTGAGTTACGATACTTTTCGTAATTAGCTCTTATTTTGCACAGTGTCTGCAACAGTAGTGTTTCCAATTGTATAAATGATAAAGCTGTAAAATCATAACAAATACCTCAGGGTCATATAATTCTGCTTGTAATTTTCATTTATCCCTCTATTTAAGATAAAGTTAACAAAAAATAAAAATAAATTACATCATTTTGGGGATCTACGCTGTACTTATTTCAGATTTCGTGTTTCACTAAAATGGCAACACTCTCAACTCATTTTCCGAAAAACGGACTTTAATTTGTTTGGCACACATACACATTTTAGATAATAAAGTCACGCGGTATCAAATTAATTATCTTCCTACAATAAAATCAAAGACGCAAAGATTGGTCCTTGAGATCGACTATGAGTAACAGGAAGACAAAAACAAATTTACGTAACTGCCACCAAATATCTCTACAGCGATTTCCCGTAAAAAAAAGATCGAAAAATCTTTCGTAACATAAAATGTGCTCTCAAATGGTGTTGGAGGGATCAATATGTATTTTCTATTTTTATAAGGAAACGCTTCTTTCATGTATATTTGTTTTGTACTCTCGCTCGGCACCAATACTCGTATAATTTAAGGCATCAATTATCAATAAACGTTGATCAGAGTATTTCGATATCGTGTATTATTAATGTTTAAAAACAATAAACTTAGTACGTTTCCCTTTTCAATTTACCTTATTCGCTTAGGATAGTTATATTGAGGTCCAGACTAGGCGTTGCGAGACGGTATCGTGAGAATTTTGAATAAAAACCTTTTACCTGAACTTAATGTATTCGCAAATAACAGTGTCACCGCCTCATATCATATTGATGATGTCGTTAGTGGCGTTCAAATGATGTAAGTAGGCATATAATCTAATGGAAAACCTGACACGAAATATAACCCGTCTGGCACTTAAGCGATTCCGTGAGTAAGTTTTCGGAATACGTCACAAATCAACGTAGGACCACTTACTGGCTGAAACTTTAAAGAAAGCGACTTAGAGGTCATTCAAGTGGTATTAAAAAAATTGACAGCTATGTAATGTCACAAGTGTATGACATTTCAAGATAACATGACTAACGCCGAATGCCGAGACAGACGCAAGACAAAATAAGCTGTGGAAGCATGAGTCAGATAGCGGCAGAGCCGCGGTCCTTATTTTTTTATTAACTTCCAATTTAAACTCGAATGAAATTGTTTGGTGCGTCACCAACACAGACCATTTTGCTATTGACTTATCGAGTATTTGACAATGTGCTTAAATATTACGAGTCCAATTGCCGTGGTGACAAAATGACTAACTAAGTATGTATATTTTATCAGTAAAGCTATTGTATGTTTTACATTTACGATACCTTAAAGTTTTTATGTAGGTACGTATACATTTTTAATTATATTGTCAAAATATATAAGCTTAAATACTGTATAATTAAATAAAATATACCTTATTTTAAAACCAATTTTTTGTTTAGAAAATTACGTAATTTGGGCGGAAGGCATGAAGGAAGGATAGCGAAGGGAGCTTATGGTACTTTTCAGTATTTTTCCGTCTTTATAATATTCCGATCGTATCGCCTTTGAAAAAGAACTTTACTAGAAAGCTAATAATTATAATGGATCATTAAATGATTTCTAGGGAATACTGGTATTAAATATTTTTAATTGTTTGCGGATTGCTTTGTGATAGAGACAAATAAATTCTATTTTTAATATATCTCATACATCATCCCATCGACAGAAACAAATTTCAACAACTGCCCTAAACGCAATATCAATCAAATAAAAGAAGAATTATCCAAATCAGTTTATAAATTACTAGCGACCCGCTCCAGCTTCGCACTGGTGCTATGATTAACCTCTTTTATCAGTGTTTCTCTACAATATTATGGATGTATTATACTTAAAAACCTTCCTCTTGAATCACTCTATCTACTAAAAAAACCGCTTCAAAATCCGTTGCGTAGTTTTAAAGATTTAAGCATACATAGGGACGGACAGACGACAGCGACTTTGTTTTATAATATGTAGTGATAGTGATAGAGTTCTGCGGTAACATACAAAAAAAGAAAATAACATACAGTCGAATTGAAAACCTTATCCTTTCTTGAAGTTGGTTAAAAATACTCATAAAAACGACTAATAAAATTGAATTATTGTATGTGTGTGTGTATTTTTTTAAATATCTAATGGAAACAACACATTAAAGTCATATTTATCATAGGACACATTTAGTAGATTGCTTGAATAAACAATGGTACTACAGAAATACTATTTACTCATTTAAAAACTAATGTATTGGGTACTTAGACAAATTTCTCATTAACAAAATAGTTAGCTGATAGCAGACGATATTGCTAATACTTAATGAGTGACTTCATGTTCTTTCAATACTATACAGGAGCAAACAAAATTCTGTCCAACTACATATTTTATTAGTTGTAAGCCTCCAGTGGCTAGCATAGAGGAGACTTGTATTATTTATACATTTAATATTCAAATGTACCTATGTTTACAAATAAATTAAGACTACTTACTATACAGGACTATACAGGATAGTTGGATTTAGAATAGAGGGTGTCGTCAGATTAGACTAAAGGAACGCCAGAGGCAGACATAAGAGAAGGAAACCTTGATTTATATCTTGTTGCAACCTGTCTTACCAGTGCGTGCGGCACAGTATGCTAGTTTCCCTCCGTGAATTTGGAGGAGGCTCGACTCAGTAGTGGGTCATTTAAGGGCTGGAATGTTGAATGCATTGGTATTAATTATAATAAGCGTTGTGGTCTGAAAGAAGATGTAGTGACAAAAATTGAGAAAGGTATGCTGAGAGGGTTTGGCCATGTCTAGAGAATGAATGAAGAACGGTTGACGAAAATAGTGTATAAGGCGAGTATGAATGAAAGTGTTGGAAGGGGAAGACCTAGGCGGACGTTTCAAGGCCAAATCAGGGACGTCTTGAAAAAAGGTCAGGTCAAGAGTACCCTAAACCGAAGAGCATGTATGAAAGGAATAATGAAAGTGGACGAAGCGAAACAAGTATCTAAGGATTGTAGCAAGTGGAAAGAAGTGGTCTCTGCCTACCCCTACGGGAAAGAGGCGTGTATATATGTATGTTGGATTTACGATAATGGGTTTTTATTTGTAAATCCTTATTTGCTTACACAAGTACAAATTACTTTTATTATGAACTAGCTTTTGCGCGCGGCTTCGCCCGCGTGGGCTTCGAACCCGTGCATATTTTTTATGAACATAAAATCGGTTATTGTGACTAAACTATGATAGTTAGATATGTGCTCTCGCGGACTTTTTTGTAGATCTTTATAAGACCTACAAATCCGTAGTACCTACATCATTTTGTTCTATTGTCAATAGTTTTTGCAGCGCACGCATAAATAGGTTTTCGATTTTACACCTTGGTTTACAAAATCGCAATTTTCATACGGATCCCTAATTCTTTTGAAAATAAAATATAGCCTATAACCTTCCTCGATAAATGGACTATCTAACACTGAAAGATTTTTTGAAATCGGACCAGTAGTTCCTGAGATTAGCGCGTTCAAACAAACAAACAAACAAATAAACAAACAAACAAACTCTGCAGCTTTATATATTAGTATAGATTTAAGGCAAATGTGCTAAATATTTCTTGTTCAACTTTCGCCTTTTTAATGTATAAATTAAAAAGAGCCGCAAGTCAATTTGAATAAATTAAATTTCGGTTTTGAATATATTTATATTAATGGATACAATACAAATTTACGGTTCTTCTTGACAGCTGGTGTTTTAAAAGTATGTACTTTAGACAAAGCATAACATCTCGATTGTGAAATATGAATTTCAGTCGATTCAAATGTGTCAACCCTTTCACACATTTTTTTCTTGTAGCTGGAGAACTCTTTGGTAACATTCTCATAAGAGAATAACATATAGATGGAGATTCTTTCATACATTTGTAACATGAGTTTTGGTTATTGATAACATTCGAAATGATTTGTGTTTAATATGAATTAACCAAAAAACCTAGCTATTGCTTTAATAGTAATAAGAAAAATGTAGTAATCTAGCCGCAAGAGAAGTAAAATTTCAAACGAAACCTTGTGCCAACCAGTCTGGCACAGTTGGCTAATTACCCCCCCTGTGACAGGAGGAGCCCCGACTCAGCAGTGGGTTATTTATGGGCTGAGTAGTAGTACTGTAATCTCCTTTCACATTCAAATCAATATCGGCGACTTCAGTGACAGTAAAGGTATTATCTTTACACATCTATTGTTGCTGTATTTATACAGATACTAGCGACCCACCACGGCTTCGCACAGGTGCAATTATGAACCTCTAAATTTATCAGTGTTTCTCTACAATATCACTACATAGTATAAAACAAAGTCGATGTTTTCTGTCCGTCCCTATGTATGCTTAAATCTTTAAAACTACGCAACGGATTTTGAAGCGGTTTTTTTTATTAGATAGAGTGGTTCACGAGGAAGGTTTATATGTATAACACACCCCCGCTTTGCACGGGCGAAGCCGGGGCGGGCCACTAGTATTACATATAAACCATCCTCTTGAATCACTCTATCAATTAAAAAATCACTTTAACATTGCGTAGTTTTAAAGATTTAAGCATACATAGGGACGGACAGATGACAGCGACTTTGTTTTATAATATGTAGTGATTATGTTGTGTACAGCCATACATCTGTTGGTAATTTCACAAGGAGTTATTTGCCTTATTAGTCTTAGTTACAAAATAAATACTGCAATCAAAATTACTATATTATTTACTGTTGTTCCTATATACTGCAGCATTCTTAAGTGTAGGTAGTTTTATTAATTTATGTACAAGTTGCCTTTTGCCCAATTTCGTTGTGGTATCTTAATTTGGCTAATTACTTGTGTTTTAATTTATGACAAACACTTTGACTGCCTTGTTGGTTTAGGGATTAGATGTGCCGCCTTTGGGTCATGGGTCCAGAAGCATCTGCTCTGACCCTGTGTGTCATTTGTATTTGTAAAGAGGTACATAGTGCAGGGGATTCAAAGAAAAAAGAGAAAGATCTTTTTTTAAAACCAATTTCAGTATCACATGGAAGTAACTGTATGATTTGAATTTATAGCACATATTACATCAATATGTATGGAAAGAGCACTAAAACAATTTTTTTTTGTCATTAACTAAAGAGATATATGTTATAATAAATCAGTGAAAGGCTCACAGAAAGCACTAGACTAGATGATGAGAAAAAAAATCTGGTCTTGAACTGCTCATTACTCTCTATAGGCAGGTCCACAATGCAACAGGCCTGTACACACTGTTTCTAGTATGTGTGAACATAAGGAAAGTATTGGTTTAAATACAAGTAATAGATATGAAATATACTCATTACATACTTACATTGTTACTAAAATAGGTATCATCATTATCATTTCAGCAAAAGACATCAACTGCTGGACATAGGCCTCCCCCAAGGATTTCTGTGGTGATTATGGCAAACCCCCCATGAATGGACATAAAATAGGTATGTCGACATTAAATGTATACCCACACTATAACAAAAACAATATAATATTTTGCTTATGTTGGTTATTCTTAATAATTCACATTTGCTAGGCAAGTTAGTAAAATGAGTTTAGTGTTACAGTTTCACTAAGCTATTACACAGATAATATGTAAAATTACATATAAAATTTACAATAAATAAACCAGGCACACCACTTACTTGACAGAAAGGGAGAAATCACCGGGGCTGGATTCACTTATTCTTATCAGAAAACCACCTTCTGGTTTATTTGCTAGAAGTTTCTCTGCATCTGCTCTTGTGATTCTTCCGTAATACCAACTAAAAGAGTTAAACAGTATTGAATTCACAATTTAATACTTCAATAAATAAGTCTCATCTCATTCAAAGATAACTAATTTTATTTGTCTTTTCTAAATGTTATTGCAAATATGTCTAAAGTGGATATCTATAGCTAGATATAAGCAACAAAAACCAGCAAACTGATACTACTACTGAAATACAAAGCAGAATATATGTATGGTAAACATATTCATGTAAATCTAAACATGACTGAATAGTTTGTTTTTACAATCCAAATTACCATAGCTCAGACATGAGTTCATGTAACTAAAAAAAACTCGACTGCATAACAACTTACCTATGACTTTTCATTTGAATATAATTGCTAGGGATAAGTCCTTCTTTGCCATCTAATTCGGCTCTGTACCAATTCATATCGTCCTCCATGTTTAGAATCTGCAATACGAAGAATTCGGGGACATACTTTTCTCTTTCCGATAGTTAATCTCATACCAGTTGATTTGCTAAGTTCAGGCTTACCTTTAGAACTTGATTCTTTCTAAAGCTGAGCTCATCATCAGCAGTTGCATTGAAATCGTGTTTTGCTATAGCCTCCATGATCAAATTAGGTACTTCACTAAAATGTCACCGATTACCAAAATAACTCACAAAGTATACAATTTCTTAACTACACTTGAGGTTATGGAAGTAAAGTAATCATAATGCATGTATTGTCTTACAAAACCGTCTAAAATTAGTGCGTTTGAATGCAAATATCAAAAAATAATGTCGAAATCACAGACCACACATCAGTCACATCACCAGTCACAAAATACAGTGTTACTACGTTCGTCGAAAAAAATTACCAGAAAAAGTCAGTAAAAACTTAATAATTTTTATATGTAAAATTATGTGAAAAGATGGCCTATGTAACTGTGAACGAAAAACAGGTTTTGTAAAGGAATCTTTCCCATTAACATGAAACAATTTATAGTATACAAAGTACAAGAGTTCCTTGCCTCTTACGAAAAGTATCCCGGACCTTGCGAAATCTTTTTAGTGAATTTTTTAATTTATTATATCATCATGTTTTTTGATGTGACCTTTGCTTTTTAAATAACGGTATCCACAACGTTACAATTTAAGGGCTGGCTAAAATGCCACTTATCACTTGACTTATCATTTTGAAATGATAACTAATTACTTTTAGCCTTACGGATGCCGATAAGCGCGTCGTCCACGCAGAGAGAATAGTTAGACAAATAATCTAATTTATGCTCTGATTTCTACGTACACGGTGAGATCAATAGTGCGCCCTATTGCAGTTTTTGCCCGATCGTATGACATTTTGGCCTGCGTATTACACTACTCGTAGACTAGTTAAAAAACAGTAAAAGTCAGTCGAGTACTTAAATTTAAAAATACGACTTTAGCTAGACCAAAAGAGCTAGACTGATCATGACATGTAGATAATTCTAGAGCTCTCTATTCGTATCGCTTGTCTCGCTCTCGTACCTGCGTCCACGACGCCTTCCGAGAGTAGCCGAGCCTGTCTACGTAGACTGTAGTGACACATTAGCTAGGGTATTCTCGCTAATGTGTACACGTCGTAGATTGCCGTATGAGAGTCGCCCTCCGTAAGTTTAGTCTAACGTGGACGAGGCACTTTAGAGCTGTTTTGCATAGCTGGTCCCTGACATAGAAATGCTGATCAAGATAAGTATGACAAAGCCTCCTTCCAAACATGGCAGTAACGAAGATGAAAATATTTCGATATGTTTGCTTTAGATATTATTATTGTATGTTTACATTTTACACTTGCGGATACGGGAGCGTGAGGATTTAAAGAAAGTCTTCTTAAAATCCTTTGACACCAAGCCATAAATTGAAACAAAAAATAAAACATACATGTAGTTTGGTGAATTGTCAAAGTGACAGTTCTTTTTGGTCCAATTCGCCTCCCAGTGGCATTATACGCGTAAGTAATTTCTAAATCTCTGAAAATGTATAGCATCTTTACTGAAATGTATCGTTGGAATTTGTAAGTTTATTGTTCTTTAATGCTGCCGATTGTCTGCTAATATATTTTATTCCAAATTCCTCCATATCTTAATGTTTACATTCTCATGTTTCAGGTTTAGTCGTAACTCATTTAAACGCAACGATGTCGGGAGGATTAGACTTACTAGCCCTCAACGAGGATGATGTTACTAAGATGCTTGCTGCAACTACCCATCTTGGGTCAGAAAATGTTAACTTCCAGGTGAGATATCTCTTAACCTCAAACATAACCTCCAACATAATCAAAACATGATGATATCAGAATCCGTTCCATATTCATTCTGAATTACTATTGACGATTCATTCTCCCAACTGACTAGCATTACTTTAACTGCTTAAAATGAGCGTCTATAACATGAATCTAATTGAACCTTTCCATTTTAGATGGAGACATACGTTTACAAGCGTCGTGCTGATGGTACACACGTGATTAATCTTCGTCGGACTTGGGAAAAGTTGGTGCTGGCTGCTCGTGCCGTGGTAGCTATCGAGAACCCCGCCGACATTTTCGTTATCTCGTCTCGTGCGTTCGGTCAGCGTGCTGTCCTGAAGTTCGCCGCGCATACTGGGGCTACCCCCATTGCCGGACGTTTCACTCCTGGTGCATTTACTAACCAGGTATGTTCATCATCATCGGCACATTCTATTTCACCCATCCTGCTGTTGGCTCAATTTTGGAGGCTTGGCATCTAGCAGAGGTGCTATGAAATAAAATATATTTGTCTCCTTGAAGACTTTATACCTGCGAGGGATTCAATGCCAATCATACAAAATTTTAGTATTATTGATGTTGGTGGGTTACTGGAATCGGATGTTGTACTTTACACATATTTGTTAGAATTGTCATGAACTATTAAACATACAAAATGAGATATTTTTAGAGACTATTTTAAACATATAATGATGAAATAATGGCACACGTTTTTTTTAAAAAAAAAACAAAACCCCTGCACTAGGTATAACCTTATTGCGGGGGCTGTATACAAAAGTGCAATTTACGAACACAAATATACCTAGCCTCTGAGCAAGTGCCTCTGGTTTACACAGACTTCCCCAACCCTGAAATTGATCAAGGGTCTTGTGATCCAGCCCCTAGACTAACAATATAAAAAAATACTTCTATGATGACAAACAAACTAAGGAACCACTGACTGCAATAACAGCAGGCATGATTACTACATTTTCTGACTGTTTCTCATTTATTCATAACATCAATTTTTTTTTTCCGTGTAGTAATTTTGTTGTTTCTATTTATAGATCCAAGCTGCTTTCCGTGAGCCACGGCTCCTGATTGTCCTGGACCCCGCTCAGGACCACCAGCCCATCACTGAGGCTTCATATGTCAACATTCCTGTGATTGCTTTCTGCAACACTGACTCGCCACTACGATTTGTTGACATTGCAATCCCTTGCAACACTAAGGTATGTAATATTTTAAATGTTTTGTAGCCTTCTTAAGTATAGTGGCTAGCAAATATCTTGAGCCATGGGGGAGAAAATGTGCATGTTGTTCAATAAATTGTGTTTCGTACACCATCTCTACCAAAGAGACACAAAAATCTATTAATGCATAGACATTGGTGTTTCTCAAGGTGTTGCCAGCTATTATTACCAGTATTTTGTTTGCTTAACATAGAAAATACTAACAGGTCTGTTTTCTAATTGATATCTCTATTAGTCTTTATTATTGAATATTTTGGAAAATTGGGCATATTCTATATTGTGTTTTCCTCAGTGCAATTGGCAGTATTACACCATATTACATTTATATTTGACTAAACACTGATAAATTTAGATGTTCATCATTGCACCTGCGTGAAGCTGGGGCGGCTCGCAAGTTTTAAATAAACAGTGGTGAAGTGCAATTCAACCTGCTGCCAAATATATTATTACAGATGTGTCTTGATCTAATTAAAACCCTGCATTAAAATTTACAAATGATGTAGCTGCAGGATTTGTTCAGTCTATCCAATTTATTATAACTAGATGTTTTGATTAGTAGCTTGTTTGTAATTGTTTTGTAATTTAAAGTATATTTTTTCAGTCCTCTCACTCCATTGGTTTGATGTGGTGGTTGTTGGCGCGTGAAGTACTGAGACTGCGTGGTGCGCTTGCCCGTGACCAACGATGGGACGTTGTTGTTGACTTGTTCTTCTACCGTGATCCAGAAGAAAGTGAGAAGGAGGAACAACAAGCCAAGGAACAGGTAAGAGTGACTTACAGTACTAACGACATTCACGTAGTTGTCCCTGCAAAAGTTGTGGAACAATGTCCCGCGACATATGACTCGTTCACATTGGCCGCGCGCAGTATAAAGTCGCGCGAAGTCGACGCTGGCAGACCATTGACTAGCGACAAGTTGCGCGACTCGTAAATGTCGCATGCGATGTCGGGCAACATCGCGCGGGACACGTGAATTTTGTCAAACGTCCCCTAATGAAAATGTGGCATAAGTGTGAAACTGTTGGTAATAGTCGAGCAACTGTGTAAATATAATATGTACAAAGTTAATAGATGAACTTACATTTCATTTTATTATACAAGAATATGTAAAATAAACCCAATTGTAATCATCTGGTTGCCTAAAATCGTCAGCACATTCATTTTGTATGAAATAGTGTTTGCACATGTTCTATACCATGAAATGGCACCAGTTAAAACCTATTTTTGGTTTCTAGCACCATATAATATTCTTATAACTGTACTACACAGTTACTATTACTTTGAACCTTAGGAGTCGTACATTAGTGGACGTGTGAGGCCGTTTGTCCACCGCCCGCCGTCACCGAGAACGAGATTATTTCTGGCCGAGTTTAAGATGACGTGACGGCCATCGTTTGTATACCGCGCCGATATATCGGTGGTTCAGTTAAACAAAAACCGGGCGAACAGCGCGGTGCGACGGTAGTTTGTGGACAAGAACAAACCTGTTTTGTATTGCCGGCACATCAGCCCGTGCAGTGTTCTAGTTCGTTCGACAAAAATCTCGAAATATCACAAGGGGGAGGGGGTACATATTTTCGCAAACGCATGATTTCTAAACCGAAAAAATATGTTAAAAAAACATCATGTGATGAATTAACAGCCCCTTAGGTGTGGTGATCGCAATGAAATTGGGATAAAGGCATTTCATTGCGATGTGTATCATTGAAATGATGCCTTTAGGGGCACAGTGAATCCTACTAATATTATAAACGTGAAAGTTTGTAAGTATGGATGTATGGATGGATGGATAGATGGATGGATGGATGGATGGATGGATGGATGGATGTTTGTTACTCTTTCACGTAAAAACGACGGAATGGATTTTAACGAAACTTTATAATAATATAGCTTATACATCAGAATAACACATAGGCTACAATTTATAAAGATATTGTGTGTAAATTTATAGAGATATTAAGTTAAATTTAAATTTCTAATTGTCAAATTTTCAGCCATATTTAATTATAGACAACTTAAGATTTCGCTGTCAGTTACGTTTTGTTATACCACGTAATATATCACATTCTACGGAAACGGGATAAAAATCTCAGGTATCCTATGTCCGACTTTCTTTTATATATAAAGACGTTTGACAATTCATAAAATCATAACTAAATATTATAAACGTGAAAGTGTCAATGTGTGTATCCCGTTCCGTGATATAAAACATCGTATATCAAAATGCAATTGCTGGAATAACAAAACGTCACTGACAGCTAAACTTTATGTTGTCTATAGTTTGACAAATTTGACAATTAGAAATTTTGAAGTTGACCGGTTGATTTTATTTGGATCTAGCAACGTTTCGATGCGATGGCAGGCATTGGACCAATAGATGTCATGTAATATTACAAAACACTCCTCAGCGGCTAAAGTTTTATCAAAATGGAAAATCGTCATCTGGGACGAATGTACAATAGCGCATTGGAAGCACTTATCCGACCGAACATCTATGCAATGACTCGAGATGTTTTGGAGGCGCAATGATTTTACTGTCTGACTATTTCTGCCAAACACTGCCACTAATTCCAAGATTGACTGCTGCCGCCGAAATAAGCGCTTGCCTCAAATCATCGAAATATTATATGTGGATAGATTTTATTTTCTCAGAATTTCTGTTCATCGAAGGACGAACTCACAAACACAAAAATAATGAATGGTTGACTGAGCGAGCAATTTTGGCGGCTAAGAATAAATATGTAGATGACATAAAGTAACTAACATAGTTCAGAATGAAATCATTGGTACACTTGCATTAATTCAAATATATTGACTGTGTAAAAAAAGTCTCCTTGGATGTGCCTGGCTTACCATCGCACAATTTACGACTAAAGGTTGGCTGCGTACTAAGTTTGCTTCCAAATATAAACCAAAACCACCAAACCTGTGCAACGGAACGCGTTTGGTGGTAAGTGAATTGATGAACAATGGAATATACTCAAAGTAAAGTTGGAAGGTGAGGAAGTTCTCATCCGAGGATCCCGACGATATCAACTGATATACCGTTTCAGTTTTATTTATTTCCGATCCGTCGTGCATTCGCCGTGACCATTAATAAATCACAGGGCCAATCCTGGAAAGTTTGTGGCCTAAATCTAGAAAATTCATGTATTTCCCAAGATCAAATTATATGTGGCATGTTCCGGGTCAGAAGACCATCTGCGTTATTTGTTCATGCGCCTGATAAATAAACCGAAAAATGTCGTCTGTCACAAGGTGATTCACTGAAAAGTGCAGTTACTAAAATAGATGGCCAATAAAGTATAATTAAAATTATAGATTTTTTATTTATATTTATCCTGATAAAAAATTTAAATTAAGCTAAAAATCTGCTCATTTATTGCTTTTATGGCGAAACAAAGTTCGCCGGGTCAGCTAGTGATTTTATAATAACTTAGTCTTATCATATTGTTTTGGTATTCTAGGCTGTTGTGCCAGCTAAGGCTGAAGTGCCTCCACCTGTGATGAACGAGGAGTGGACCGAGGCTGCAGAGCCTGTCACATCTTGGGCTGAGGAAGCAGCTCCTGCACCAGCTGCCGCTTTCGGTGCACCTCCCGCTCAGGAAGACTGGGCTGCTCAGGTAGGGGCACAATTCTTATGTTTAGTTTGTCTAGTAATAAGCAATTGCAATGTTTTATTTACAAATTCGATGTGGAATAAAATTGGAATACTAGTATATTCACCTGCCTCATTAGTCTAGTGGTTAGAGGTGTCGCCTTTGGATCAACGGGTCCCTGGTCCCGGGTTCGATTCCGGGGTGGGGCAAGTGTTTGTGTAAACCAGAGGCACTTGCTCTGAGTCTGGGTGTAATTTGTGTTCGTGAATTACATGTTTGTAAACTGTCCCTGCGATACAGGTTATACCTTTATTTTAAATTTCTTTTTATTTTAAATTAAAAAAAAATGGTTTGAACTACAGTACTTCACCTTACTTATCATTAGTCTGTTGGTTTTTGTGATTGAATCAGGACTCCCAGAACTGGAGACACTCCAGAGTTATATATAGAGCTATAGATTATTTTCATGGTTATAAGAATAACATTAGTATCGTAATCTACGTCTGGTTTGCCCAGGTACAAGAGGAGTGGGGTCCCGCTGCTGCTGCCGCGCCCGCGGCTGCCGCTCCGGCTCCGGCTCCCGCCCCAGCCCCCGCACCCTCGTGGGGTGGATCTGCGCAAGACTGGAGCGCTTCGTAAACGTCGCATACGCTGCGGCTAATATAACCTAAAAATCTTTTTACGACTTTTATTTGGACGAACCAACATGGAATATAAATATAGATTGAACCTTGCGATCTCTACCTCTATAAAACTGAGGATTTTATGAGAACGACAGCGTTGTTTGAGAAAAATGGTGCACATGCATTGAACAGTAAAACAAGACTTCATTTTCTTAGTTTTTATTAAGCACAACACCATTTTCAAACTTTCCGTACAAATGCACTCTATATACGCAGGTATATTTCTCGTTGCCTTGGTTGGTCAATACTCTAAATACTAAATTCTTCAATGGTGTTTCCCTATTGGCTAGCAAGTAATATTGTTTTGCAGGTCCACCATCCAAGTACTGCCCGTTTACGACTTTGATCCATGTATTATTCGCGAGAACGCCCTGGAATATGAAATGACTGATATAGTATAAGAATAAGTACTAACGATACATCTCCAGAATTAGTATGTACATAAATTAAAAAATATTTAATTATGTTATAAAATAATTATTTTTATGTGATGATCACTAAGCGGCGGGCCGCGCATTTTTACGTTACGTTTTTATATATTGATGGTTTAAAATATTATATCTAAAACTTACGTAAATCAGAAAATGTTTGGGTGCACTCCTTGCCGAATCGGGCTTTATATGTTCCAGACTTACGTAACGGACTTGTTGAATTCGCGGTAGATGGATGATAATTTCGCCGTAGGACCCACTGTAATAGAATTGTGAATTCAGTAGCTACTACTACTCTGCCATAGATGAGCCGCTGTTGAGTCAGGCCTCCTCTGTGCCGCGAGGACGTCATGTCGCAGAAGGAGGCCGCGGAGCGGGTCAGGGAGGAAGACGTCCTGGCCGACCCGCGCCGCAGACGGAGGCCGGGGAGGAGGAGGCGACTGTACGCCCACCTCCTTCCCCCGCCATAGAGGCCGGTGGTGGGTCGGGGGACCCGCCACCGACGAAAGCATCGATGACTGAGGGCGTCCCAGTGTACCGGGGCGCCCTCTCTGATAGTCGCTTGCCCGCGTAGCGGGCACCTCGTCGGGGCGTCAACGTTGACTGCGCTCGCGCGAACCGTTGGCGCCCCAAGCGTGCCGTGTGAGGGTATACCGCTGGGGTTTTAGTGGGTATACGGGTTCTGTCCCGGGAGTCCCACATAATCACCGACCTCTCCCCCGGGGGGCGGTGGTATGCGTAATGCATTTCCCCAGCGAAACCAAAAAAAAAAAAAAAGGCCTCTGTGCCGCGCTGTCCAGATGGGCTAAGTGGTCGACCTTATCATATCCTTTTATCGGCTCTTAAGACACCCACAGGATGAAATGGAGTGGTGACTGATGTATACGCGTTTGAATATTCGACTGGTGCGGGTCGCCGGCCAGTAATAAACGAGCAGTTACACCGAGTGAATGTGTTTCCTTTAATTACATATCAGTGGCGAACGTTGGACGCGGATTACCTCAAAAAGAAAAAAAAAAATCGTCATGGCATCGTCGTTTTTGGGAAGTTTATCTACCTTCGACCATAAAAACAATGAATGGATGATTTTTAAGGCAAAGATTACACAGTTTGCGAAAATAAATGAAGTAAAGGAGGACAAAAAAGGCGGATTACTTCTGACACATTTGTGTGACGAGACGTACCGGCTGGCGCGGGATCTTGCATTTCCGCGCGAATTGGAAACGTTGTCCTACTCGGAGCTCGTTTTATTGCTCGATGGACATTTCAAGCCCAAACGAGTTTCTTTTGTGGAGAAGGCGAAGTTTTATGGGGCGAATCGGAGTCCGGGCGAAACCTTAGGAGAATGGGCGGCGCGATTAAGAGGTCTGGCATGTTACTGCGGCTTCGGCACCGCCTTGGAAACGAATCTGTTGGATCGTTTCGTCCTCGGCCTGGGCTCAGGTCCCGAACGCGACAAGCTCTTTGAGAAGGATCCGATCACACTCACGTTGGCTCGAGCGATCGAATTGGCAGAACAGGCGGCATGCGCTAAGCAAGCGAAAGCGGTGATGTCTACCGCTGAAGCTGTCGTCGTGAAGGAGGAACCTGTTTACCAGGCGAAGTTCCAGGTCAGTCGCGGCGGACCCGCGTCACGAAGGGACGGCAGCGGCGGCGGTGACAATAGTTCAGCCGGGTCATCGCGTTGTACCGTTTGTGGGATGAAAAATCATCCTAGTGATAAGTGCAAATATCGGGCCTATAAGTGTCAAAAATGTGGGAAAAAAGGTCACCTCAAGCGCGTATGTGATAGTGCTAAAAATTCGGCAGATGTTCATCACTTCACGGCGGAATACGATTGCAAGGTTAAGATGGATTCGTCTTGTGAGGAATGTCAGAATTTTAATTTAAGGTACGTTACTGATAAGCCGATTCAAATAGATCTTGTATTGGGGCGTCATAAATTAGTAATGGAACTGGATTCAGGCTCCAGTAAAAGTGTTATCTCAGACAAACTGTATAATGAAACATTTTCTGGCTACCCACTGCAGAGTAACTGTATTAAAATGTGTTTATATAACGGACATAAAATTACTCCACTGGGCTATTTCGAAGTAGATGCTAAATTTAATGACAATATTAAAAAAATAAAAATATTCGTAGTTCGAAACGGAGGGCCACCCTTGCTCGGCAGAGATTTTATGTCCGCTTTTAATTTTATTATCACAACTGATACAAACACGAAGATTTTCGCCTTACATAGTGACCCTGAAGCTGAAATAACCGATTTATTGCAGAAGTTCCCGGAATTGTGGCGGGACGAGTTAGGGACATTTAATAGATTTAAAGTGAATTTAAAATTAAAAGACAATGCAGAGCCGAAGTTTTTCAAACCGAGAACTGTACCCTTTGCCCTACGGGATAAGGTCGAAAATGAATTAAATCGGTTAGTGAGCTTAGGGATATTAGTTCCGGTGAATCATTCAGAGTACGCCACACCTATTGTTCCTGTGGTTAAAGATAACGGTCAAGTTAAGATCGCAGGTGATTTCTCCGTTACATTGAATAGGGATCTCATCGTTGATAAGTACCCCCTACCTCGGATTGAGGAAGTATTTGCCAAAATAGGTGGAGGTGAGCGATATAGCAAAATTGACTTAAAAAATGCTTACAATCAATTTTTAATCGACGAATATTCCCAGGAGCTCACTACTATTAATACTCACAAGGGTTTGTTTAAGTATACTAGGTTGGTGTACGGGTTATCTAACGCGCCGGCAATTTTCCAAAAGGCTATGGAAACATTGCTCGCAGGCATCGACGGCGTCAGCATCTGGCTTGATGACGTATGTTGTACGGGAGTAGATCGAAACACCCATTTTAAAAACCTCAGCGAAGTCTTACGCAGGCTTAACGATGCAGGGTTGCGTCTACAAAAAGATAAGTGCGAGTTTTTCAAAGAGAGCGTTACGTATTTAGGTTACGAGATTAGTAAATCGGGCCTTAAGACTTGTCCCGACAAGGTGACGGCGATCCTAAATGCTCCCGAACCTAAGAATGTCACTGAGGTTAAAAGGTATTTAGGCATCTTAAATTATTATCGGGTTTTTATTCCTAATGCGTCTGCTATACTTAGCCCTTTACATGAACTTCTACGTAAAGATGCAACATGGGAGTGGGGCGAACGACAGAGGCGTAGTGTGGCGCGCGTACGGCGCGAGCTGGCTTCGGAGCGAGTGTTAGCGCATTTTGAGCCTGGCGCACGCCTCAGTCTAGCAGTAGATGCGGGACCCCAGGGGGTTGGGGCTGTTCTATGTCAGCTTGACTCTGACGGCAAGGAGCATCCGCTCGCATACGCTTCACGTTCGCTCACTGTAAGCGAGCGGAACTACAGCCAGATACAAAAAGAGGCAACCGCTATTATTTTCGGGGTGAAAAAGTTTCATCAATATCTGTACGGCCGTGATGATCCTTTCATTTTAAAAACCGACCATAAGCCCCTAGTATCAATATTCAATAGCAAAACCGGCATACCGGTTACGACAGCCTTGAGATTACAAAGATATGCTATAATATTGTCAGCATATAATTTCGTCGTGCAATATATATCTAGTGAGAATAATCTAGTGGCTGATTTCTTTTCACGCGCGCCCGTAGCTGCCGACGGTACGACAAACACCGACATTGATAGCGAAGCCGATACCTATTATTCACTCAGATTTTTAGATGCGTCATCACAGGCTATAACGGTCAAGGATATAGTGCAGAGCACTGCGAACGATGCAACGCTGCAGACAGTCATTAGATATATGCAATACGGGTGGCCGCGTAAAATAAATTGTGCGTCAATTGTGCCGTATTTCCGATGCAAATCAGACTTACAGTTCGAAAACGGATGCCTATTTAGGGGGTACAGGGTAGTCATTCCATCGATACTACGAGAAAAGGCCCGTCCCCGCGCGGCCCTGGCAGCGCGTCCACATCGACTACATGACCGTAGGACAAAGGGTATACTTGGTCGTTGTTGACGCTTTTAGCAAGTGGTTGGAGTGCTTACATATGAATAATGGTACTTCGACGAGCGCGCTGATATTAAAGTTAAAAGGAATTTTTGCTACCTTCGGTATACCAGAGGTTTTAATGTCAGACAATGATGTAAAAATTAATTCAGTCGAATTTAAAGATTTTTGCTGCGCTAATAGTATCAAACATATGACTTCGCCGATTTATCACCCACCCAGCAACGGCTTGGCTGAAAATTCGGTGCGAACATGCAAAAAAATGCTGAAATGTATAATCACAGAGAACGCGTCGCCGCAACAAATCCAGGAACAGCTGCTCGGTTATCTATTCGGTTACAGGAACGCCGTGCATTGTACCACCGGACGCACTCCCGCGGAACTCATGTTCGGTAGACAGCTACGCACGCGGCTAGATCTCATATTACCAACCGAGAATGAGCATAATAAATCACCGGGCGTTCCCGGAAGACGGCATTTCAATATAGATGATGTGGTTTGGATCCGATGGTATAATGCACGAAAGGAAGTTTGGCGTTTAGGGAAGATAATAGAAAAGATAGGTAACCGTATGTACAAAGTCTTAATTACGGGGGATGATATTCAGTGTATTAGACACATAGATCAAATAATAAGATATAGAGGAAATAAAAATAATTCTGTTATCGAGCCTAAACATGTATACACTGATATCTTTTCACCGGAATATCCAATACCGGTCCCGGTGGTCACCGATACAGTACATGGACCGGATGACGGGCCCAGGCAACCTGAGTCCGAGTATGTTGCGGAGGAGTGGCGTGATTGTGAGGGTGAAGAGGGTGAGCGAGGGACTCTGGACGATGTCGAGCCTGTTACGGAGGTGGCGGCTAGCGCGGAGATTGAGGCGCCGGCGCCGGCGCTGGCGTGCGCTCGCCTACCAGACTCATCGGTACCTTCGCTCACGCCTACACGCCCCAAGCGAGACAAAAGTAAGGTAGATTATAAGAAATACTTTTAGAATATTAATTATTAACATTAGGACCATAAATTGTATACAGGTCTCGTTAGCTCTTAATTAATGCTAATAACTTGTCACCAGGTTTCTCAAATAAAGCCTGGAGGAATGATGTATACGCGTTTGAATATTCGACTGGTGCGGGTCGCCGGCCAGTAATAAACGAGCAGTTACACCGAGTGAATGTGTTTCCTTTAATTACATATCAGTGACACTATATACTTTTTACACTGATGGATTTCAGTAGCACTTGCCTACATTTATAGAAATCTGGAGGTTTGTTATTCATAGTTCTAGTGGAGGAATAAATTATTGGCAAAGAACTTGTACAGTGCCGTGGTGGGGGAAGGTTCGCGCATGTCAACCAACCGCATGGTTTACTAATCACTGCCAATGAGACAACAAAAGCGACTATGTATTGCGTATTGCTCAGGATCGCGAACAATCAATTATCAACTATCGATTTTCAATAGTAACTATCATTCGTAGCAAAATTTGATGGCATAATTTGTGCCATCAGATCTTAATGGGGACTAGGGTTGCCCATCGGGCAAATGAGGCGCCAACGAGTTTACACCAAACTCGGCGATGGGTACCTACTCAAGAATAAAAACTTACTGAGGGAAGGTCTCTTATAGAGAATATTTATGCTATGTGCTATGAATTAATCACATCATCACGAAGGAATAAAGATATAGAAATTATGTACTTACACAAAAGGCCAGCAATCTGCTAGTGTTGCCTTTCTCGCAGCCAGAATTGTTCCTGGTGGAGGAGCAGCCCTCCAAAGGGGCACTACTCCCCACAATGCCACTCGACCGCCCCATACCGTAGTATCAGCACCCTTCATTGCTGTCGCACCTTCTATACGACGTATGTCACTGCCTTTGATGAACGCTGTATCAGGGTGTAACAGAAACGTTCAAATTGAGGGCATACTAATCCTACAACTTCTCAGCCTATAAATGACCCACTGCTGAGTCTGGCTTCCTCCAACAGTTGGAGGAAGCCAAACGTCTGTGCCAAGCTGGCCAGACGGGTTGGCGTAGGGCTTCGCGGCATGCTAGCCACTGCGCAGCGGCTTCTGTCGACCGGCCGCCTTGTGGTGGGCTGGTCAAGGGCGAGGGTGGTGGCACTCGAGGCCAGAGCGGAATTCTGTTTCCGCTGCCTCGAGTGCGGCCACGTGGGGGCCCAGTGCCCCAACAGGGAGGCAACAGGGCGCGGAGCTCGCTGCTATAAATGCAGCGAGCTGGGCCATCGGGCAAGAGAGTGCCAGGCCCGGGACAGGCGCTGCCCGCTGTGTGCGGATATGGGTTTGCCCCATACGCACCGGCTGGGCAGCGGATCATGCGCTCAGGTGAAGGCGAAGGGGGGCCGTAACAGGTCTCCCAGGCGCCGCGGGGGGGGTCCAGGGTGCTGCCGCTGTTGCGGCGGCGCCCATGGAGACCGATGCCTCGCAGCCTGGGCGGGCGGTGCGCGCGAGCTCGACTAGCCGAGCCGCCACCGCCGGGACGTAGGCCGTAGTGACGGCTACGGATCTCGGGGCAGGGCGCGGGGAAGCCCTGCCCCACACGGGATCGTTGGGTGCCCTGTCATGTGTACTGGCTGGCAGGGCACCACGGAGTTCATCTCCAGCGTCGGGTTGCTCCAGTCGGAGCTGGGACTGGTCGGGGGTGAGCGCGTTCTGGCTCCCCCCCCTCGCGCGTCTGGCTCGTGGTGCAGTTTCTGGGCCCACGAGGCAGGTCTTGCGCGGGATTGTACACC
Source organism: Clostera curtula (assembly GCA_905475355.2). Lineage (NCBI taxonomy): Eukaryota > Metazoa > Arthropoda > Insecta > Lepidoptera > Notodontidae > Clostera > Clostera curtula. The sequence goes on along the minus strand of FR997806.1, from coordinate 12,110,485 downwards.
CCGGGGATGTTTTAGTGGGTATGCCCCCACTCTGGGGGAGATTCCCACACACCCCTCGTCGGTCCTCCCCGGGACCGACGGGGATAGTCCATAAAGGATTTTTACCCCGGGCACAAAAAAAAAAAAAAAAAAAAAAAAAAAATGCGGGTTCGATCCCCGCACGGAAGAAATATTTGGACCACCTACAAGTATTTGTTCCGGGTCTCGGTGTTTTCTATCTATGATATGTATGTATTAAAAAAAAATGTATATAAGTAGTTTATCATCCATCTCGTTACCATAACACAAGGAATAAGTTGCTTAGCTTGTGACGAGATGGCGTTGTGTGAAATGTCCAAGGATATTTATTTATTTATTTACTTCTCTTGCGGCTAGGTTTTAGGCCGTATCATTTCCTTTTATCTGAGCTTACGACACCCTTAAGATGAAATGGGGTGGTGATACTATTCTAAAGCGGCCACCACAGAATGATTTAGGGCATAGAGTTTATCAAAGGAAGCAGTTCTGTGTTGCGTTTGTGTTGTTTTTCTATCTTAAAGTATGAATAAGATTTTAGGCGCAAAGGGATGATCATCCAGCCAGACGGGGCGGTATGTCTAGCCGGCGGCCGCAGCGACTATCCCACGTTAACTGTAGTCGGGGATTTCTTAACTGTGCTAATTGCTTTGTAAATTTCTACACCGTGGTGTATGACGTTTTGGTAATTCTCGCATATGTAGGCGACATTTCTTAACGTAATTAGTTCAGATTTTCAGTGTAAAGTATGTAGGATGCAGGTCGCTACAAGATATGAACGTTTTTCTGAACCAGGTATTTATTAAAGAACACTGGTGACACGAAATAGCTATCGTTATAACCTACAGGAATAAGTTCATTAATGTTAATTAAGTTCTCTGTGCTTCTTTCTCGAGTTATGGAAATTTAGTCACTAACTAGAGACCAAAGTTTTTATACACAGCATTATGTATCAGTGCCATCGATTCTTTCGTTATGGATATACAGATAAACACCCCCCCCCCCTCATAATCGGAGGGGCCCGCCTTGGAGCATGGGGCTCCACTAGCTTTATAAGAGGCGGGCTAAGGCCCCCAGGGTCACGGAGCATGCTCCCGTAATGGGAGTGAATCCCGTGGCCCTGGTTTGGGCAGTCGAGGATCGCCGACGGTTTTAGTGGGTAGGTCGGGGCGCAATTCACCATCTCTACGCGCCCCGGAGTCCCACATACCCATACAGATATTTATTTATTTATTATCTCCGACGTAAAAAAAAAACAAAAAGGTTTTCCTTCTCTCAGGATACATAACATACACTCAACTCTTATTTCACCTCAAAGTTTCACACCCACCACGAACAGTAGCCTAGTCTGTAAAGAGGCGTTATATTATAATCACCAAAATATTAATCTAATTCATCGATAGACCACCAGACTAAGTAAGGTGAAAGGTGGGTAATACTTACTGGTCCTTGTAGATTGTGAGGTTACCATCCTTGTTCTTCGACGCCTAAACGTCGACCTGAAGTTTAATATTCAATTCACCTTAGGGTCTGTCCATTAATCACGTGATGTTTTTTAAACATTTTTAACCCCTCCCTCCCCCTTGGTGATATGTGGGGAGGTTTAAGACTACCCCCCCCACCCCCTTCAAAAATCACGTGTATTTTTTAGTACCTAAAAAGAAGCTTCAACCCGCCTCTTTTCGGATCAGAAATGACGCGTTTGACGGAAAAATAAATACACGTGATATCTTACTATCCCTACCCCTTGGTGATGTTTCGTGATTTTTGCCGAACCCCTCCCTCCCCCTTTCGAACCTCACGTGATTAATGGACAGCCCCTTACGCGTAATTGTTCTACGAGCAAGCCACTCGCTTAATTGGTTCAGTTTGGTATCTATGTTCCGTTTTCATTTGGATTTCGCATTGGCAAAGGGGAACTCTACCACCCGTAATATCCCGACCCGATTGTGCATTCTTACATTAGGACCCTTAACCGAAGAGCGAGAAGAATAATGAAAGTGGACGAAGCGAAAGAAGTATGTAAGTATCGTAGCAAGTGGAAAGAAGTGGTCTCCGGGAAAGAGGCGTGATTATATCAGGGGCATAGCGTGCCTTGGTGGGGCCCCGTATAAACAATTATTTGCGGGCCCCTAGGAAGGGTAAAGAGTTCTCACAAAAGAAAAAAAAAGTGCATAGAATTGATACACTTCTTCCAAATTTTTTTTACACAATTTAAATTAAATACTCAGGACATTCTCCTTGCCTTTTTTTCGGCAAACTGATTTATTAATTGACTTATAGCTGATGATGACTTTAGTTTTTCTAAAGTTTCTACCTCTATGGACAATAGTGACAGGTCTGACAGGCATTCAGCGAAGTTTTTATTAATTTTTGCTTATGGACGTCGGGGGGCCCGTGGCCTGGGGGCCCTGTATAATTGATACGGCAGATACGGCGGTAGCTACGCCCCTGGATTATTTTATGTATGTATGTATAAAACGTTCAATAATGTACAGTTACCCGAAAGGTGTAAAAATATAGCCCACCCATATAACATCTGGTACCATTAAATACTTTATTAATACTACTCAGCTCATAGATGACCCAATGTTTAGTAGGGCCTCCTCCAGTTAAATGGAGGGTAATTAGCCTACTGTGCCACGCTGGCCAGACTGAGCCAGGGTTTCGTATCAAGTTATCCTTCTCTTGCGGCTAGTTTAGCGGGCTTGTCATTTCCTTTTGTACGCTCTTACGACACCCTCAGGATGGAATCGGGTGGTAGCACTGTATTCTAAATCCGACATCAAACTTTTTTACCGGCGCCTACAATATTTGTGGTGACGAAATTAAAATTTTGATGACAATGTATTTCAATTTCTGTAACAGTGCTATACGAGGTGACAAATTAAGATATGTGGACAAAAAGCCTACCAAATGATACACTGTTCCAATTCGGCCGACTCTAGTCGCCTTCGAATTGGGCAAGGATAGAGTTAATAATGAGTGATTAATGGGCTCAGATCTACACTTACTTACCTTAGAATTTGTTCGGCTCTAAACAACTCCTCGGTCAAATACTTAAGCCTTTGACAGCATTCGTAGCCTAACGATGTAGGACTTGTGATGACTAGATAAAAAAATATATCAATAAGATGACGATCTGCGAGAGGTTGCGGGCAGCAGCTGGATGCGTGAAGTTGAAGATAAGGTGCTCCCTTTGTGATAAAAATTGGAACACCTGGTTAGGTACAACTTGTATCGCAGGGGTTATACAAAGATGTAATTCGCGAACACAAATGACACCAGATTCGCAAGTCGTCGTTTCAGCCCTTAAATGACCCCACTACCGAGTCGGGCCTCCTCCAAATTCCTGGAGGGAATTAGCCTACTGTGCCTCTCTGGCAAGACGGCTTGGCACAGGGATTGTATCAAGTTTTCCTTTTCTTTCAAGTGCCTCTGGTTTACACAAAGACACTTGCCGGGCTGTGGAATCGAATGGGACATATGACCTCTGGACCAACAAAGTCTGAGTCTCTCGTTAGAGACATACACCTCTGTCCAGTTGTGGACTAGAGTCAGCTAATTTAATTATGATTTGTAGTATTTGTAAATCGTTCTTGACGAAATAGAATTAAATAAATGTAAGAAACGTGAAGATAGTTTTAATAAAATCCCGAGAATATACTCTTTTCAGATGTTTTTTCCAATTTCGGATAGTACGGCAATTTTTGAATATTCACTATTCCAATCATGTTTAGAGAAAAGTTGTATTCGAAACCAGTTTGAAATCATAGGTAGAAGTTAATAAATACGGTACACCGTAAACTATTCACTTACTCAGCGACGTAACATGACCCCTCGGTATAAGCTTATTCAATAAGTCCGCCCCGGGAACCGTGTTAGTGATCCAAAGTGACACTGAAACCAAATGAATTATCGCTAATTGCCCCTGTACATAATTCTGTCTCATAAAATTTACTCTTATTACTTGTATACTCACTTCTCAGCCCATAAATAACCCACTGTTGAGTCAGGTTTTTTATAGGCTGTGGCGCGAACCTGTGGCGCCCCAAGCGTGACATGTGAGGGGTCTACCCTATACGTTGGGGTTTTAGTGGGTATTTTCCAGTCTCACAAAACCGAGACGCGACGGTATGCTTATAGCATTTCCGGAGCGAAATTAAAAAAAAGTGGGTCATACATGGGCTGAGTAGTAGATAGTTGTACTAGATTAGTGGTAAGGTACTGAAAACTCACAAATTCCAAAGAGCGCAACTAACGCAACAATTATTGCCTTTATTTTGCAACAACCGTTTTTCACCGGAGCTTGTTTGCACGTTTTCCTCTTTCTTCGTTTACTACAGCAGTTAAAGTTTCTCTCTGAATCTTCGTAGAGATATTCCCAGATGTTTTGACGGTACGGATACATCGAGCGTATTTCCCAGTCTGGCGCGAGTTTCCTAGATTTCCTACTTTCGTACACTTTTCCTGAAATGGAAGTATGCGGGCGTTAAGTCTGTGACTTATATGAGGTCGATTTAAGCAAATTTGGACTTTATAGACTGATCTGTTTCATTATCAATGTAAATTTATATGAAATTTTTATTTAGTCACAATATTGTTTACCAAAATATTGGAATTAGATGTGAACCGGTGCAATCCAAGGTGGTACTAATAAAGAACCAAAGTATGTTTATTTGTTTGTTTGAACGTGCTTAGGAACGACTACGGGAAGGCTTTATGAAAGAAGCTATTGCAAATGATTTCATGCCTATTTATTTTGTTCTACTTCGGTAAACATGTCATCTAATAATACTAGTAAAAGTGTCACCTAATAATAGAAGGACGATTATTGAGTAGATTTTTTGACTAGTAAAAATATCAAATTTTTGGGTTGGTTTACCGGGAATTAGGTTCGCCATAATGTCTCTTAGGGCGTAACATTTAATCAAATTTATACTTAGCTGTTTCAGCTTAACTTTATGCACGTGTAGTCCTCAAAAAGGGGCATTCGTATTTTATATGTATATCGTTTAATTTGACGGTACATAATACATTTAAGCGAATCATACTTTTTTTGTTTTTGACATAGCTTGCAGCTGTTTGAAAACAAGTTGAATTCCACCAGGGGATAGGGTTTTTTTTATGTTACATTTAACATATCATACATTAGTTTAACTTATAACATAGCGCCATCTTTTGAATACGTACTCAATCTCTCAATCTGAGAATCATTTGTATGTAATTGTGACTGTCAAAAAATAGACAAATAATTTGCATTAAAATAATATTGCGACTCTTTATTGAGATGTAAGCTATCCTATCTTTCAAGCTGGACCAAACTGCCTATTGTGGTGAGCAAATTTGATTAAAACCGGTTAAGTAGTTTAGGAGTCCATCATGGACAAACAACGTGACGCGTAATTTATATATTTTAATATTACCAAACTACATTTTCAAAAGGAATTTAAATTTTGTAACTCTATTTTGCCTTATTTATGTTTGCTATATAGGTGTATTTTATTGAGTTCACTTACGGCGATGTGGGAGTTTTTCTCGGTACTCGCTTACAAATCAACAAAGGTAAGATGTTTCTGGGAACCTCAATGCTTTACTTTAGTGAATGTAATAAATTTACTTAAGTTAACTGTAGCAAAACAAGTTTGGGTTACTTTCTATACTTAGTAGCAAGTAGTAATATCTAGAAAAGAATGTAGCAAATAAAAGAAAAACTGATTGAAAAAGTGTTTATTGTTCATAAGCCAAAAGTATTTTAGGCGCAGAGGGATGCTCTTCCTGCCAGACGAGGTGGTATGGCTGGCAGGGTCCCCCGATAATTGTAGTCGGGCATTTCTTAACCGTGCGGACTGCACTGTTAACTTCGCTATTGCGATGTTAGAATCTTTAGTAATTATCACATAATAAATAAGTAGGCCATATGTCTTGATGTTGGTAGTTTTAATTTTATTGTCTAAAGTAAATTGAAAAAGAAATTGTGTAGGATACCTACTGGTCGCTACAACATCCTAGTCTAATGAAGGATTTGTACAATTTTGCTCAGGTATTAAAGTAACGAGACATTTATACGAAATGTGGATTTTTATAAGGTAATCAAATAACGCATACTTTATTTTGGAGAGTATTCAGTACTCTAGGCATGCCATGAAAACTCGAGCATATTTTTCTATTTCTAGATACCAAAAAGTCGCCTTGTGAAAAAGAAAAAATAGACCCGTGAAATGTTCTTAAGTACTTATTTTGTCCTGACTATTTAACAAGGCCGATTATAGAGGTATACCGTGACCCCAATATAATCACGTCCGCTTATGTCGGCGATAAGCAGCGCGTTTATATTTTTGTGAGAAAATAGCATGGAATAAGATCGTTCCAAATATGGGACAATGTTAGGAAAATTTGTGTTAACCACTTTGTGGAATATTCGGTACGAACAACAGAGTCGGATGTTTTTCTTCTTTACTTACGGAAATAAATGGATTATTTATGTAATTACTTTTTGTGTATACGAAGGATTATGGATTCGGTTTCAACGGGCACTAATGAGCGGCGTCAGCAATAAAATTCTATTCTATTGTTGATTTATTCGGATGAATGGTACGGACATACAATATTGTCAGAGTTTGGTATTCGTTTTGTTTGAAAGAGAATACATTAAGTACGCACTCTCTAAAGATGCAAGTAAGATAATATACCTTCAAAAATTCTATTGAAGTTAAAGGTATTGAAGTTTTATTTGGCATTATTATAAGCTTGTAGCAGAGTCCCAACACAAAGATAATTTCAGGACTAACGCCATAGTGTTTTTTCTAAGTTCTTAAATTCTGTTACATACGAAGTATAAGGTTAATATTGCCTAAGCTATACAGTGTGTAAGAAAAGCCTTACAGCCGTCCGAAACGGGAACATAGAGTTAACCGTAAGGGCAGTTCTGTGTATGAATTGTATTTCTATTTTCAACGACCAGGGAGAAACAGACGTTTTTGTGATCCAACTTTAAATCACAAAATGTGTGTCAGATAAACTTACTAGTCTATCTTTCACAAGGTTTCTTATAGTTTACGAGCGTATGTCTCAACTCAAAACAGTAGAGATTTTGCACACAGTATTTATATCACACATCCGTTCTTTATGGCTACAGAGCTACATCCTGTATAAATTTACAATCAAATTTCGCGCAGAATTTCACTGCTCATTTCGAAATATGACATGTTACGAGCGCATTCACCTAACTCTTATGTTTAAAGTGATTTTAATTAGACAGCGCTGCACAGCGAAAACACTATATTCGGCGGACGCCAGGTGCTCCAATTAGATTATACCAAATCTAACACGATAAATCTGCTTTGGGCTATACTTAGTCGAGATTCGCAGAATATTCTACTTAGGTATAGAATATCGTTTAAATATTCATTGTTTAAGCTTTATTACTTTGGATAAGATCTTGCAAATAGGTTATTCTTGATCATCCAAATGTCAAGGGACTTGTCAAAAGTGGAAATATAGAGTTATTAAATTTAACGGCGCTTTGAAAAAAAAAATCGTACCTGTTACTTTTACACTTTAACATCACACCTACCCTTACAAGGTCCTTGACTTAAACTTAAGGTAAATTAAAGATTTTAAAAATAATAATTAGTGTTTATGCTTGAAAATCATACCCAAGGGAATACATTTGTGCAATATTTTTCAGTCGCACTCAAAATAATTATGCATGAAATAAAATTTTATTCGTTTTAGAGACTTAAGTTACGTTTGTGGTACTAGGCAGGCTAATAACCATCCAAGTAGTTGGACGAGGCCAGACTCGGCAGTGGGCCTTTTATGGTCTATGATGTACATCTGTGCCTGTACTAATTACATATTTTGATTGCGACTGAAAAATATAGCAGAAAAGGTATTCAGCCTTGGGTATGATTTTCAAGCATAAACACTAATTATTATTTTTAAAATATTTAATTTACCTTAAGTTTAAGTCAAGGATCATAAAATACTAAAGTGTAAATGTTATAGGTACCTACGATGTACTTTTTTTTCCAAAGCGCCATTAGAGTTCGGCCGGTAAGGTTGACAGGGTATAATTTTACACATTTTCATTAAAAAAATTATCGCTTACTTGCTCGGCAAATAAATTACTTATGTAAATCCTTTGAGATGAAACATTCTAAGCAATTACGTGAACTTGCAAAAATGTAAGTCGCGTGCGGTTGACTCATTTATATGCAGTGAGTTATAAAATATGGAATTATATTTTGCATTATTGTAACATGGTTCACGAACTTACGGCAAGGTGAGTGGGTGATTTACTTTGACTCTGTCTATGAGTCGTTGTATTGGAATTGATATTTGTTATGTCTAATAATGCCTACAGGATTAGGATTAAAGGACTGAAGGACAAGGGACTTGATATATATTATAATTTTCTTTATTCACAATCAATTTATTTATTTCCATGTAAATAAAGAATTGGAGAGAGAGAATATCCGCCTGGTGACGGATTTAGAATACACAATGTCTCAAACCCACACTATCCCGTGCGTGTCGTAAGAGAAGACTAAAGGAACGTAAGAGGCAGACCACCTAGCCGCAAGAGAAAGAAAACTTGATACAAACCCTGTGCCAACCCGTCTTGCCAGCGTGGCACAGTAGGCTAATTTCCCTTCATGAATTGGGAGGAGGCCAGGTTTAGCAGTGGGTCATTTATGGGCTGAAATTATGAATTGGAGAGTGCGAGAATGCTCGACTCAGCAGCGGTCAGGCTATGTGATCAATAAAAAACTATTTATGCTTAAATATAGTTTAACTGAAATACCTGCTCATTGTGTTACACATTAAAAATAAGCTAAACAAAGTTTACCTAACTAAAGGATTTGGTAGTTTGAAGTATTATCGAGTTTCTTATATGTATCTTCAATTGTCTTCCCTAAGTTTTAGTTGCCTTTACATAACTAATAATGAAAACTTGAAAGTCAGGGATTGCCTTAAAGTTTACAGTATGTACGATCAATTGTATACAAATGTAAGTTATAACAAAATACATACGTACGCATAACGTTTAATTATTCGTGCGTAGGTATATTAACGTATTTACTACCAACAAGTTTACGGCTGTGTGGCAAAACAAATATTTGAGCAATGTATCTATGGAGATAAATATGTCTTTAATATCCCTACCTAACGTTTATATTGGGTTCCTAATCTGAAACAATCTATTTTAAGAAACGATACAAATATGTTTTTTTACAGATTGCCTTCTTAACGTTGGTTATAAAATGACAGATTTAGAAAATATAGTGTCGCCACCCTATTTCGTCATGAGGGTGTCGTGAGCCGACAAAAGGAAATGATACGGCCAAAACCTAAACGCAAGAGAAGGAAATCTTGATACGAAACCCTATGCCAACCGGTCTGGCCAGCGTGGCACAAACGGCTAATTACCCTCCATGTTGCTGGAGGAGGCCTGACTCAGCAGTGGGTAATTTTATGGGCTGAGAAGTAATAACTAAATAAGAAATAATTATAATATAGAATAATGTTCTATCGAAATTCTGTACTAACAAATCTGGCTTTATATAAAAGCAATAAATTCGCTTTGTATACATTTTTTTTTAAATATTATAAGACGCCACACGAGCAAGCGGTCCACCTGATGGAAAGTGGTCACCGTCGCCCAGGACATCTGCAACCTAACGGGAGAAGATGCGTTGCCGGCCTTTGGAGGAGGTTCTATACCTTAAGAGCTGGTATCTAACATAGTTAGTTATAATATAGTTCTTTTGGAGAAATAATACACCCACGAAGTCACTATAGAATACACCAATTGTTTTGTCAACAAAGATTTTGGACCACCATCACAGTATTTCTACGAACGAAGAAGTAGTTTGTTGAGCTGAGTAGTGTTAGGCGAAAATATTTTCGTTGTTTTAGTTTTATGACATCTAAATTACACAATGATTGTTGGACAACATTTAAAAGATTACAACTATTTTACCTGAAGAACACCATGGCGGTATTACATTCTTTTGAGTTATATCGGAGCTATTAGAACTTTCACACGCCCTACGATACGCACTTCTAGTAATCATTACCATTTAAAAAGGTAGCTTAGAAATATTTCAATTAAATAATTTAATTGCGATTAATGTTTATCTTCACAAGCTCTAGGCCAACTCGATTTTTTTAAATACTTTCTGTTTTCATAGACTTGACACCATGAAGAGCTACAAGTAAAAACAAACATCTCTCTAGTCTCTATCACTAAACGAAACAATTCCCGCGTTTTTTTTTTGTTGTTTTTTTCTTTTGCAGATTGTTGCTATGACACCATCCTATTAAGCAAAGCCTACTTATTTTGTAGAAAAAATGTAAATTAGTATTTATTGAATATTTTTTTATAACATGCTATATATTTTTATAACTAGAGACCTCGTCCACGTCGAAAATTTGATTTAGGTACCTACACAATTAAAAAATATGTTACTCGACGCTGGCACAAATGACACATTTTTTAGGCCAATTGCCGTGAATAGGAAAAGAAAAGTATGTAAATATTTTTGTCTAACATTTCGAATGTTGGTTTGAATTCTGAATGGTTTACGGGCTTATGCATATCGCGTATGTGTATCGCACCCTGTGACTTTTTCTATGATGTGATTTTTTTTACTTACTATCTATAGGCTTTTTGGTTAGTTGGTCTGAGATGATAATATCGATATAAACAATGATGTTAGAAGTAATTTACTTCTAACATCATTGGATATAAATGTTTTTGTTTGTATTCTTTGATGCATAAATCCGTTACAAGTTTTTGTTGTTGACCTACTTTCTACTTGATTGTTTTATTTGAGATGGTTGAAATTGGTTCGATAATTTGGTTTAAACATTTAAATATAGGTATGTGACATACCATTTCTATTATAGTGAATTTGACTACTTTTACAAAACATACATCATAAATTGACAAATATTCATTTATTAATTATTACAGAATAAAAACATTTCTATATTTTTCAACTACACGTAACGTCCTTCGGTGCGATCATGCCATTAAATTTCGAACACCCGAAGCTGAATTAATGACTAAACTAAATTGTGCAATTCGAAAAAGTCTATGTGTCAATGTTTAAAAGAGCTGTAAATTATTCACGTTAAGGTTAAATGTCATTGAGAAAAATAAAAAACTTTCTCACCCTTTTTGTCAGCTTTAGGGGGCATATAAGAACTATCTGGGTCCTATATTTCAAGTGTCTGAGTTCTGCTGTTTAGGCTGTAGCGACCGCATGCTACATACTTTACACAATTTACCCGAACTAATTGCATCAAGAAATATCGCCTACAAATGCGATAATTACGAAAAAGTCCTACACCGCGATAGCGAAATTTCAAGAGCAATTCGCAAGGTTAAGATATCCCCGACTACAACTACGGGGGGGGAATAGGCGCTGCGACCCCTAGCCAGACATCACACCTCGTCTGGCTGGATGATCATCCCTTTGCGCCTAAAGTGGTGACCCCGACGTGATCTGAACACGCAAGATCCTTAAAGTGGTAACCCCCGACCTTGGACTCCAGAGCAACCTTCCGACGAGTCTGAAACATCCTCCTGCCTGGTCAACCTGGTAAAGACGAACACTCCTCAGCAGCTGCAGCAGCCGTTACATAGCAAGCCAAGACGTCAGCCTTAACAGGACCACGCCCAGCCGACTCACCGTGCTACCTGGTTCTGCGGCACGACACTCAACCGCCCAGTGAACTCCACTACACAGTTGAGGTGCTCAGTCTCGACTCACCGTAGACTCCGAGCTCTCCTGGCACTTGCAAGCTCATCACACTGCAGCAACTCAAGAGGACCGACCTCCAGTCTTGGGGGGGAGCCATGTAGCGACCGCATGCTACATACTTTACACAATTTACCCGAAAAATCTGAACTAATTGCATCAAGAAATATCGCCTACAAATGCGATAATTACGAAAAAGTCCTACACCGCGATAGCGAAATTTCAAGAGCAATTCGCGTTAAGGTTAAGATATCCCCGACTACAACTACGGGGGGGGGGAATAGGCGCTGCGACCCCTAGCCAGACATCACACCTCGTCTGGCTGGATGATCATCCCTTGGCGCCTAAAAGGCTGTGCGTTGATCCTTCAGCCACTCAGGGAAAAGGGATTTAAACAATAAATGATTTATTTTTATGCTTTTAAATAAAAACTCACGACTTGCTTTCCGTGTGGTCACCAGATTTACGATTTAGCATACCTAATGTCACCAAGCCATACCATAATTAGGGTGTCGTAACACAAGAGGCAGTATTTGATACAAACGATGTCGTACTGTCCGTCTAGTAGGCTAAGTTCCATCCATGAATTTGGAGGGGGTCCTACACAGCAATGGGTCATTTATGGGCTGAAACGACAGCTTATTATGACATTTAAAATGGTTGGAAGGTCGAAGTTCCGTTGTTATAAATTAAGTACAAGAAAAATTATACTGTTGAAACTTGAAATTACAATTTCATGGCGGAGGTTTTAAACTAAACGGGATGTTTCGAGCGGAACAGTTTGTCAGCTATGCTCGAGCTACTCGTTGTTTTTTTCGCGTCGTGCGCTGTTGCTCAAGACCAGCTGAGCACAGCTTCGCCATCGCCGTCTCTGCCATTTATGGATTTATTCACTGGTGCATCTCATCTATATTCGGAACCTATACGAAAATCATATACCGATTCCTCATACCACGTGTCGTGCCCGAAGACTGACGCTCTCTCATCTTTCGCGAATATTCTCGGAAGCGCAGCTAAGATTATGATGTCAGCAACAGCCATAGCGGTCCTCAAACTTATAGTGGGAAAACTTCTGCTATTGCCTGTGGCATTTATCTTGTTCACCAAAATCGGATTGAAAGCCTTCCTGCTATGGCCAATGATATCGAAAATGGTCAAATATTTTAAAAAGAAGAAAAAGAAAGGGCACAAGTCGAGAATGATCACAGATTGTTCTCAGAGGATTGCCTGTGTTATCCAGAAGTCTCTGCGCAGTAATTGGGGAAGTAACATTGGGGCAGCGGGCACGTTTCTTTTAATCGACGACCTGGAAGAAGATAGTGTTTTTGCCAAAAACATGCTGAGTGTACTGGCTGGTGATAAAATTGCGCAGTGTATGTCATTAGATTGTAGTTCCGGAATCGATTTGAGCTGACATCTTAATGTTTACTAACATATGAATGTAGGACAATGCAGTATTAGTTCGATCATGGCCTAGATTGAAATTTTGTAAAGGTGCTACCATATGAGAGCCTTTTAACAATGGCATAAAATAAGTGTTCTTCCTGGCCTTTTCCTAATTTGATGGGCACCAGCGTAATCTTTTTCTTTTACAATTTTGTTCATTAGCCGCTGATGAAAGTGCAATAACTAGATAACAGGCACAGAAACAACAAGAAACACTGGAAAATAGGTTACATAGCGTGCAGTATATTCCACTCGGCCCACATCTAATGGAACACTCGTCTTTTAGTTTCAAAAGTGATATGAAAAACCCCTGTGTATTCAAATTACAAACTACTCCTTTCGGTTGGCTTTATACCCTCGCTTCGGGTGGATCTAAGCTTTTTGCTACACCCTGCATGTAAAATTAGTAAGATTTTTTGCTAGTAGACCGACGCAAGTTAAAATATATATTTAAACAGGCTAATTTAAACAGTAGGCTAATCTCTCTACGAATTTGGAAGAGGCCCGACTCAGTAGTGGGTTATTTATGGGCTGAAATATAATTTATGTAATATATTTAAACAACACAGTAGCAGGCCAATCTGAATCATTTTGCTATTCTTGGAAGTTTGGATTTGAATGTTGATTTTGAATGCAAATATGAACATAATTTGTTTGCCACAAATGTGGCGAGGGTTTAACAGCATTAATGGCAGTTTGCATGCACCTTTACCGAGAATGCTAACTTGCATGATACGCATACTTTGCAAATGCAAATCTTTATAAGCAACTGTCGCAAATGTATCAAGTTATTTAGTCACAATGGGTCAAGTACATGCGTTTGTAGTAGTAATATTATTTTGGACTCGATTAGTTCCCGGGGATCATGCCGATCCCCTATATTTATCTCCGTATGATATTCGGAACTATCCATCTGCATACTTTCCACCTAACGTGAACTATCCATCGCAGCAGATACTTCATCTCAACCCGAAGCCACGGTTCGCATCTCCAGAGAGACCTCCCGACCAGGATTTTATGTTCAACGAAATTTCCGAAGCCTTGAACGAGGTTCACAAAGAAGATAGAGGCGAACAAAGGGCGGCAGCACGTGATCCAGCCCCTTATACTCAATATGGGTATGGGTCCAACTATGGACAGTTATATCATAGTACCACTCCAGCTCCAACAGTAACAACGACGGTGCAACCGACGAAGATACCTCTTTTGAAACCAGACCTTTCAGCACTACTGCACCCAGCCACAAGCAAAATCTCGAACAAAGCGAACGGGTTGGTCAGTCTCATATTTTCCGCACTCACCGGTTCTCCTCTACAAGGCGACTTCGGTGGAATCAAGGATATCATTATAGAAGGTATCCTAAGACCTTTGTTGAGTGCAAAATCTGGCATAAAGTCTTTAGTAAGTAAGCTCTCTATACCATTAGTTTCGTTGTTGCTCATCAATCTGGAAGTGTTGGTTACGGTTTGGTGGCTGTGGGAGGAATGTCCCGCGCCGCCACCTACGCCAGTTCCAATTATGCCTACAACCAGCCCCAAACCACATTACCCTGAAATCGCGTATAGTTAGTCTCGATTTATAAGTATTATCCCAGTTTTTCTCGTATTTAAGCCTTAGATAGATTTCAATAGGATAATCCCAATGATAAATGTATATTTTTACTATTGTGAGAGTAATAAATATTGTTATTTATACTAGTTTGTTTTTATTTAGTGATAAATATTGCATCCTAACGGTGGTTGAATGAATTTATTCGGAGCAGGGAATAAATTGAAGCATTACTACTACTACTCAACCCATACATGACCCACTACTGAGTCAGGCCTCCTCCAATGGAGGGTAATTAGCTTATTATGCCACGCTGGCTAGACGGGTTGGCACAGGGTTTTTTTTCAAGTTATCCTTCTCTTGCGGCTAGCTCTTCGGCCTTGTCATTTCCTTTTGTCAGCTTTTACGACACCCTCAGGCTGGAATGGGGTGGTGGCAAAATGTATATTAAATCCGTCACCACACGGAAGAAATTGAAGCATTATTGTGGAAATATTAGTGCTACTAAAAGCAATCTGTTATTATTCGCATTGGTACTAAAATATTACTCATACCAATAACTCATTCATCCGAGGTAGTCTTGGTCACTGACACCAAGACTACCTCGGATAAATGGTTTGGATTGTTTGGAATGAAATGAAGTTTGGATGAACGGATGAACGTTGGGGAAAAACTGCAAAAATGTCGTCTGCGATGGTATGGCCACATCATGCACCGCCCTATGGAGTACGGTTGGTCGGAGATACATGCATATGTCTGTCCTTGGGGCTAGATGCCGAGGTCGCATTCGCAAGCGCTGGCTGGACGTCGTGATATCAGACAGGAGAGCCAATGGCCTAACTGAAAGGGACGTTGAAGATCGGGCAAAGTGGAGGAACTGTTAAAGATTTTTTTTTGTATAAACTAAGACAACATGCGTAGATTCAACAGCACCCACCATCCTTTATATTCACACACTTAACATTTACGTTATTATATGAGGAGCTATTTCCGACCTAGGGGTCGGAAATCAGATTCGGAATCAGAAATCCATTATCAGAAACAACCCGTGTGGTCACGGAGTGAAAGTAAATAGTGTCAACAATTCATTTCATCCTAAGGGTGTCGTAAGAACCGACTAATATATAGAATAATTTCCCTTCTTTTGCGACTAGAAGTTTTCCTTGTCACCTGACAAGGACTCCGGACTCTGTGTGTACTCTTAATTGTAATAAAGTTCGTTAACTATGAACATAACTTGGCCATAAATTTTCATTTACCTTTATTTTAATTAAGGCGCGTAGGCGTCTCGGGTAGAGGCGAGATATCGGTAATACTCGTAAAATTGAGATCAGGTCAATTTTGTCACGTGTGTCCATCACACAGCCCAATTGCCCCTAATTGGGTTAGTAATACGATAATTTTGTTATTACCGTGTTGTCAAAAAGTATTTTTTCAGGTCATTTACATAATGGCCGTCGGAAAATATTGCAGAGTACTTGCTATTATATCGATTATTAGCTGTTACCCGCGACTTCTTCCTTCCACGATATACTCAGGATCGAAGAACTCAGTAGGAATTGATGACACAAATAGTTAAATAACTAATGATATAATATTTTAATACAAAAGTAAAATGGGTACCTAATCTTAAAGATTTTTAGTCCTTGATGCTTCGGTTCAATGATCTTTATTCTCATTAAGACACTGCTTGCTTGCTGCACAGACAATGATTTTACAGAAATTTTATTATACACTAGCGACCCGCCCCGGCTTCGCACGGGTGCAATGATGAACCATTAAATTTATCAGTGTTTCTCTAGAATATTATGCATGTATTATACCTAAAAACCTTCCTCTTGAATCAGTCTATCTATTAAAACAAACCGCTTCAAAATCCGTTGTGTAGTTTTAAAGATTAAAGCATACATAGGGACGGACAGACGACGGCGAATTTGTTTTATACTATGTAGTGACTATGTACAAAAATATGCTCGTAACTTACTAATCGTACTTACTTCTCAGCTTGTAAATACCCCACTGCTGGGTCGGGCCTCCTCCGATTCCGTGGAGGGAAATTATCCTACAGCGCCACGCTGGCGGTCGGGTTGGCACAGGATTTTATTTCATGTTTTCATTCCCCTCAGGAAGGTATGGATTGGTGACATTGTGAATTCTAAATCTGTCACCATCCGAACAATAATTTAATAACGGTAATGAACGAACACACTGTGCAAGCGGAGGCTTTTCGCAATCTTGTTAAAAACGTTTATTGAGTTTTGTGATTTTTAATCTAATTTAGAACGTACAGGCTTTATGATCTTTTTCTAGTTATCTACTACTACTCAGCTCATAAATTAACCACTACTGATTGGGGCCTCCTCTCACAACAGGGCGGGTAATTAGCCTACTGTGCCACGCTGGCAAGACGGGTTGGCACAGTAGGCTTCGCATCAGGTTTTCCTTCTCTTGTGGCCAGGTTATAAGCCGTGTCATTTTCTTTTGTCGGCTCTTTCGACACCCTCAGGATGGAATGGGGTGCTGACACTATGTATTCTAAATCCGTCACCGTCGTCAAGTTATCTAACAGATGTTAACTACGCGAATGTCGATAGAAAAATTTACATCATTTCAAAATCAGAATGATCTTCATTCTTTTGTTTTCTAAACGAGTTCTAATCTGATTTATAGTCTGTGTTACAATTGAGAAAAAATAATAATGTTTGGTACACAAAAGAGTGATAAAATCAAATAAATTATTCAACTGTATTTTAATACTGTGAGAACACTTCCACATAAATTGTGTCATTATCGAATCATCCGGTGTTTAGGCACGGGAAAGCGTAAATCGATTGCGATTGTTGCACACCAATTATGGGTAAAGCATTCCACGGGATTGCTGATTGTTCGCCCTAGTTTAAAGTGACAGCACAGACAAATACAATTTTTGTTTATTCACCACCAAATCCGTTCGTGAAATTTTCCGTATGGTGACGGATTTAGAATACACAGTGTCACCAACCCATACCATCCCGAGGGTGTCGTAAGAGACGACTAAAGGAACGCAAGAGGCAGATAACCCAGCCACAAGAGAAGGTAAACTTGACACAAACCCTGTGCCAACCCGTTTTACCAGCGTGGTACGGTAGGCTAATTTTCCTCCATAAATCTGGAGGAGAATTGCGCTAGTTACCTATATCTGTATCGCCCTCCGCGCTATTTTACAAACACATAATTCACGAACACAAATTACAACCATACCCAGAATAAGTATCCTGGCGTACAAAAAGACCTATAACCGAAACTCTTAAGCCAAAGGTTTTTCTCTTGCGGTAAATTAATCTTGACGATTGTGGTCGACCTGTTTTATTTAAACCCCAACGTATACGGGTTCCATATAAGGACCTCATTCCTACTCAGAGTCATTCCTACTCATTCATTCGTAAGAGTTAACAAAAGGAAATGACAAGGTCGATAACCTGGCCACAAAATAAGGAAAACTAGATAAGTAAACCTGGGACAACCCGACTGGCCAGCGTGGCCCAGTGGGCTAGTTTTTCGGTATTCTCATTTCTTGTGGTCGGCTCTTACGACACCCTCAGGATGAAATTGGGTGGTGACACTGTTCTAAATCCATCGCCTCACGAATTAAGTTAGTTTGCTTCCGTGATATTATGATATCGTCATTATATCCAAAGTCTGCTTGACGGAAACATCAGATATATTATGACTTTACGGAGCAACTAGAACAACACGTTTTGCACACTTTTACTGGTTGTCACACTGGTAGCGGAGAGTAGACGGTTATGGTAATTAGGCAGATCAGGTTAGACTGGTAGCGACTCCAATGATAAAATTACTTTTTTATAAGAAATCCCTGCACTCGGTATAACCTTTATCGCGGGGGCAGTTTACAAACATGAAATTAACGTCCACAAATGACACCCACACTCGGAGCAAGTGCATCTGGTTTACACAAAGACCGAGTGGTTTGCCCGACCCCGGAATTGAACCGGGGACCCGTTGACCTAAAGTCGACACATTAGCATTCCAGAAACAATTAGCATTCTTACTTAACTTCCTTATCATTTAATTAACTCTATGATTGATTATTGATGCGTTTAAAACCTAATCATGTAACATGCGTGTAAACTAAAAGGCAAAAACGTCGCATTAGTCAATTTCAAAAAAGTGAATTCAATTCGTTCTTAAAAAAAACCTATTTTTTTAATCAGTTCAGAAATGCGGGCGATGCTCATGTTTATAGTCATATTTTCGGTTTTTAAATTGGTGATGTCAAATTCCTGCCAGTGTCCGTTTATTTGGGAACCAGTATGCGCTTCTGATGGTCTGACGTATGGAAATATAATGTGTATGAAGTGCAAGACACCCACACCCTGGGTTATCAGCGTAGGACAATGTGATGCACGGGATGTTGATGTTTGACCAGGAATAGAAGTAGGCGACTATTAATAAAATGATTAAAACATCGTTTTATTCGTTGTACACTCAAAAATGTTGAACTGGTGTTTTTTTTTATTTCTAAACAATAAGTTTCAGTTTTTATCAATAAAACCCTTACTGGACAAATCGGGAGGTTCTATATTCGGTCCTATGTTTTTTTTATTACCCGCAGTCTCTTCTCTTGTACACAAAGACTTCGGTTACAGAGACTATGTTGTGCGTAGTATCGTCGTTTCAGCCCATAAACGACCCATTACTGAGTCGGGCCTCCTCCAAATTCATGGAGTGAAATTAGCCTACTGTGTCACGCTGGCAAGACGGGTTGGCACAGGGTTTGTATCAAGTTTACCTTCTCATACGGCTAGGTGATCTGCCTGTACGATCCTTTAGTCGCCTCTTACGACACCCTCAGGATAGTTGATGTTGGTGTTATTGTGTATTCTAAATCCGTCACCACCCGTACTAGTAGTATGACTTGACATTATGTTGCTGAAATATATTGATTGGCATTTGGATACAAAACATAGGCTGACGACTTTTTACTACCTACCTATCAAATATAATAAATGCTCTCCATATCAATATATTTATGACAGAGATTATATCTTGTGAAATAATACTTAATAATGTAATTGACGCGAAACTACTTCTGTAATCGGAATGACCTACTTAAACAGAATTGGGTCAACGAAAATAAACAGACTGAAGCGAAAAGTTTATCCTAAACAGCAATATTACGGAATGGCTGTTTGAACCTATTTATTCCCTAGTGGTAGGTAGGGCAAGCATATGCTGAAATTTACCTTAAAAGCATTGTAATTTACTGCCTGTATGTAATAAATGTTGGCTTGAAACAAATTTTAAGGGCCAATTACATTTATTTGTTTGAGGAAAATTAAATTTTGACAATGCCTTTGTTGTGCTTGTATATTTTTATTAGACTAGGTATATTAACCCACATAAAATAATAGTTAGGTTCACCTTATCGGAACGAGATTTGTTGCACTAAGAAACCTTTTGAGGAGCTACCTTTTATGTCCTTCAAACATAAATCGTGTAGATCATTTGAATGTAAGCACTCCGAAAACGAACGTTCCTTTTACGAGTCACGAGTTTACTGCGAACCATCGGGAAATGGGGTTATTTCAATAAAACGGATCGAATTAAGGTCTCGTGTGAACAGGATACTGGGAATAAAAGTAGGCTGGTTTTGTGATCGAGTGTTTGTATCCGAGTGGCGTGAAGTTAGGGCCGTCGCGACGCGGCGACAGTGCGCAAGGCGCGCGGCGTCGATACGCGCAGCGGAGTGACGTCGCCGCGGGCCGCCGCATTCGCGCCTGTGCCGTGCCGCGCCGCGTCGCCGCCACGCACCTCAGTCTCGGCACCCGCGACGACCGCGGCCTCGCAGCCTGGACGCGAACGAGCTCCGTGATCTCGCCACGGTGACCGCTAACCGTGTAGCCTCGGATACCCAGCCAGTTCAAACCTCTCAGTGTGATCAGTTCTTCTCATAATACTGGTGAAAACAAACACATCGTGGACCCTTAGCGCAGGCGCGCATCGCATGGACATGACGACAGCGGCCATCTTGGCTGTGGACGCATTTTTGCCTCGCCCAAGCTTAGAAACTCGTTTCGAGGGCTCAAAATAGGAACCGTACAAAGGAGTCGCGATGTCCCGCGGACAGGGCACCGTGACGGGCGCGCTCTGAGCCCGCGGCGTGCCGCTATCGATCCAGTGGCGTCATGGCGATGTGAATGCGGACATCGGGCCTGGCCCGCAAGCGAGCGCCCAGCGACAGCACCGGAGTGGTCGCGCGGCATGTGAGACGGAGCGCGGTCGTGGTCGCGACACGCGGGCGGTGGCGGGCCGGGCTGACCGCGCGTTATGGGCGAGGAGTACGCGCGTTCGCCGTGCGAGCGCTTCCCGGCGACGGGCGCGTTCAGCGTGGCGCCGCCGGAGCGGCTCAGCCCGCCGCCGCCCGCGCCGCTGCCGGATCGCTTCTCGGCTTCCCCGAGGCGCGTGCGGCGCTGTGCGGAGGCGGAGCGCGCGCGACGACCGCGCTACGTGCCACCGGCGGCTCACGTGCCGGTGGAGCGCTACGTGCCACGGCCGCCGGCGCCACTGCGGGCTCCGCCACCTGTCTACTGCGGGTTGGCATGCCGGCCGCAGCCAGCACGCAAGTGCTGTGCGCCCGCCTGCCGCGAGGACATCGTTGCTTCGCCGCCACCCTCGCGGTACGTGGAGTATGTGGGCGCAGCGGCCGCTCGTCGCTTGGCCTGCACGCCGCCGCCTCCGCCGCCGCCGGCTCTTCAGCTGCCCTGCGAGCCACAGGAGCCACCGTGTTGTATACAGGCTCGAAGGAGACCACAACCGCCACATGATTGGTAAGTACCCATTTTCAATAACACAACATCTGACAGTAAACAGCTGGTCCAAAAACTTTCGTACTAAGGTTTGAATGATATGACGATAATAGCCCTCAATTTTTGTGTTGTGTTGTATGCTGTGATCTAGAATGTGCTAGAAGGAGGCATCTCGATGCGTAACTTCTTTCTCGATAAATGGTTGGAGTTGAATTGGTTCGCAAATTCTTAATTGGTTGTTTGCAAAACCCCGAATCGGTCTTTTGCGATTTGTCATTCCATACATCTCATTCTCGCTTAATGTTCGTATGACGTCACGGATTTCGTATCCAAGGATTTTAATTTCGTATGGCGGTAAAGGCTGCGGTGTCGTAATTGGTTAATATTTGGTGGGTGTAACGATAACGTGTGATTGATGACGTTAACGATCGTCTCATCCCAAACCAGACAGAATAAGCTACGTCGACGCTTAGATAAATCGAAGTATTTGTACGTTTATACCTACTTTATACTATAGTTTGAATGTTATATTGTAAATAGGGTATTTGCATGTGAATTATAGTAGGCTATGATCACTTAAGTAATTCCTTTTCTCGCAAGACTCACATTCAGATTCCCAGTGTGATATCTGTCTGAATAAGGCTACTTTCTGGTCCAGTCCTTTTGTTAAAAATGAAAAATGCTAATAGAGATTACCTTCAACTACAACGTATCTGATGTGATAAAAATATATAATATAATTATATAATATAATAACATTAATCGTGAAGTAAGGTTGTGAAGGCTTTAGGCTTTTCTAAGGTGAAATGATTTTTACACATTGATATTATACACTTTTTATGGGATTTATCGCGTGTATTTACATGATTTAATTCCCGACGTTTCGAATGCTTTGCAGCAGTCGTGGAGTGGACATCCACAATGCATAATTGGAGTGTTTTCTCTTTCAATCGCAAATAATTATTTTAACTTTCTTTAGGATTTAGAGACATAGGTAATAAATCTTATGCAAACTAAACTAACTTATTTTAGCTGGCGGTGGACTGGACGTTCGGCTTTAGCGTCTGTGTTCGCACGTATTCAGATTATTTAAAAGTCTTTATTGAATAGATATTAATTCAATATACTATGACGTACCTCTTACCAGCCAGGCAACACTTTAAAATCCTCTTATAGTTATTTTGATTACTGCATGAACTTCGACGGATAACAGGAAGAACGAAGAACAGTTATATTTGTACAACCTATTTGCGGAACTCCCAGTCCCAATAACGTCGTGTGCAGCGGTTCAAAAATCTGAAATTCTAATGGATAATTTATGCATTGTCACGAGGCTAGCCAATCGATTTGCGTTTCGTAATATTCCAATGTCTATAAAATTAGGGTCTCGTCGAATCATTGATAACAAATCACAATTATAATTATATGTGCGCATTTGTTTTTTAATCTGTAGGAAACTAAATTAAGTTGTGTTTTGACACCAAATTTTTTTTTTTTTTTTTTGACGTTATCATTCTTATGAGAATAGGCAGCGTTTTTAAACTTTCTTAGGACTCTATATTTTAGAATTTTTTATAGTAGATTTCAATGATGTTACAAATAAAAGGTGTAGATACGTTACCTGTACAACATTCGATCTATAAAAATGGCAAGCCAACGCACACATAGTTAACTTAATATGCAATATGCACACTGCTTTAGATGAGTCGTGAAAGTAGGATGGTATGATTTAATAATCACGTACTAAATAGAGACAAATATAATTTGTTGTGATGCGTCGTCACATGCACTAGAAACAATATAGATTAATTAAATCAGACATAACATTTTGACAAGTCTGTGACGCGTAATGACATCTATCTCTTTTGCACTTGGTAATGAGGATACTTTTGTTCCACTCATTGATTGATTTTTACCGCCATATTTTACGAATAACATTTTAATTTGTAAAAAATATTAATTATATTACAGAAATAGTGATAGTTACGAATGATAAGTGATTCCTTGACTTTTAGAAGTTTTGTTAGAGTAGTTTGTGCAATATCTCATAACACACGACGGCATTTTCAATTGTTTTATAGCACTTTTTACACACGGCTCTTGACGTGCATCTGTTGTCGCCAGCGACGCAACACTGAGGTCAGGTTTGCTAATTAGCCTACTTTTAACGTGCAGCTTGCTGACCGCTTATAACCCATCTACACCTTTTTACTTGTAACATCATTGGTAGATTTAAAATAAGTTTTATGGGTTAGACATTAATGCCTTGCATTAATGTCATCGAATTGGATATTTTCATCTTTCATTGATATTTTGGAGGCCTACCTACTGTTTCAATAACACCATATTGCAAATATCTTTCGCTAGCGGTTAGGTTTGTCCGGTAGTCGGTAGTGCGTAGTTTATTCTTACATTCCTTTGTTACGACATCTTTAGGAAAAATACTTTAGTGATACTATTTATTTTACATCGTCGTCAGCACCGGTCATAACCTCAACTCAACTATTCTAGGGTACTGCTAAGAATATAGAATATAGATCTGACTGCCTCGTTGGTCTAGTGGTCAGATGTGCCGCCTTTGGATCAACGGGTCCCGGGTTCGATTCCGGGGTCGGGCCAGTGTCTTTGTCTAAACCAGAGGCACTGGCACGGAGTCTGGGTGTCATTTCTATCTATAATATGTATGTATTTACAAAAAAAAAAATGTATATAAGTAGTTTATCATCCATCTCGTTACCATAACAGAAGTTGCTTAACTTGGGACGAGATGGCGTTGTGTGAAATGTCCAAGGATATTTATTTATTTATTCATAGATTCCTGATCCGACTCTGATTTTAGTTTTTGTGGTATGATATTTGTGATGGTAACACATTATGTGAAATTGATTTTAAGACGGTTGATGTATTTGTAGTGATGACTTCATATACATCAACCGTCAAAAAAACAATTTCACATACCAATTGAACACATCATGTCATTGTCATTTCTTGACACTGAGGCTTTTACGCCTACGGTAGCTTTGACAATATTATATCTTGAGCGGCTCCACCGAGAAAATAATAGCATCTCAAGGCTTCTAAAAACTTTTTTTATCAAAGTTCGAATCGTTACATTAAAATTTGATTTTTTCACAAGCGTATTATAATGGTATTATGCAAGGTGTGCTTAGTTCGCAGACTCTCAACTATGTAATTTATCGTTTAAGTTGTTTCATAAAAGTTCGTTGAGAGGGCAGTCGAATCTCAAAGGTGTTACATAATTGCAAATTAAATTCAGTCTAGTCGATGTTTAGGTAATGCTCTAAATAATCCAGACGATTAGTTTAGGGTAATAATACAAAGACAGCTTGACACACATTTTTTACTGTCATGTGTGAGTGAGCTTCACGAAACTATTTTTTTACTGATATTAAAGGTAGTAGAAATTAAGTTCACATTTAATTTTCTCGTTAGAAAGTGTCGTGTCTTTAAGTCTTATTAAATCTAGCTTATACGCGCAGCTTCGGCGCGTGTGGCCTTTAAACCAGTGCTTATCTTGGCTTCGCATACAGCCTAGGTTATTCAGGGTGAATCTAATTGAAATCGATCTAGCGTCTGACCTTAGACCAGATCCCACTCCAATCAGAACAGAGAGTTATTTGTTACAATCATACAAAAATAAAAATATTTCCTCTTTATTAATTTATGGAGTTTATTAATCCTCGCCCCTATTTTTTTTAGTCAAGGGATCAATTAACTACCTATGAGATGACAAAAGTGCATATATAACAACGGTGCATACATAGATTCATCATCATCAGCATCAGCCCTCATTAGTCCACTGCTGGACATAGGCCTCCCCTAAAGAGCGCCATAGCGCCCTGTTTTCAGCTTGACGCATCCAGCTGCTGGCCGCTACCTTACGCAGATCATCGCTCCATCTAGCAGAGATAATTAATATATTTTACAAACAAAATAATACTTGTTATTCCTCCCGTATAAAACGCTAATTTCATCTGTAAGGGCCTAATAATATTAGTAAAGATGAATACACTCACTCACACCGACTTGCCTTCTAAGCCTCTGCTGATTAATTTAGTTTAGTCAATATTTTTCTTATGTTGTTTAAGTCTTGAGGTGACACTTCAACCTTTGTGTCCCTATGAAGGTCATTTTCAACGTGTCCAAATGACACAACAAATTTATATAATAGCCCTGTAACTTTGGTAAGGTCGTTCTTTTTGTTGATACAAAATAATAATGTGTTATGTAAACTTCGACGAGTTTTGTAATCTATACAACCAACAAAGACTAGTTCGTGATACAAATTAAAAGAATGTTTGTTTTATAATATGTACTGTTATTTGTTCTTTAAATGAATCATTTCTTTTTAGTTTAAGGGTGGATTCCAGGGCCGGGCAAGTGTCTTGTGTAAATAAGATGCACTTGCTCTGAGTCTGGGTGTCATTTGTGTTCGTGAATTTTTTGTTTGTAAATTGCCCCCGTGGTACAAGATAACTAGTGCAGGTCTTATGTTTAAAAACATCCCGATTCCCGATAACGTTGTGTGATGAATGATAATGATAATCTTTATTTCCAAAAAACCCTTGAGTACATAATATTCTTATTTAAACATAATTATTTTAGTACGTAACTAAAAGTAGGCTTGATACAAAATACTTATGAATATGAGGTGCTTGTGTTGCTCTGGGTGTTTCTTACGTGTTGTGGGTCTGTTTTCGTAATGGAGGGGATATATAGGTATTATGTCCTTTCTGTCAGTCTGGTGTTTGTGGCACGGGCTTGGTTTGGGGCTGAACTGAATGTGTGTCACGTCCTTAGTATTTAATTTACTTTTACCTAATTGTGGTCGCGCTGTACTCATTATGGCTGAAATCACACGTCTTCCTTCCTGTTCCCTACCTACACATATTGATATCGCTAGTATCATTGGTAAGTAGCTGTGTTTGGCACTCGTGACCTCATAACAGATCCAGCTGAAAATTAGCGTCGGGCATTGCAGTGCGGCTTAAGGATGACTCACGCTAGACCGTGTCGGGTCCGAGCCGATTGTTGGCCGTAGCACGGTCACCGAGCCGGTTCCGTGTCTGAAATTACTAAGACAACATATACAGTGATACAGTATACTCGTCCGAGAAAAATCAGTGTTGTAACTAAACTACAATCATGTTCAATTTTAACGATCTGGAATTAGCTAGGCTATTGCGATCGCTCTGGATGACGAACAATCTGAGCCGAAGCGGGACCGTGTTGTTTCCGAGCCTTGTCCGTTGCTCGGGCGTCACTCGGTTGCCGCTCGGTATAACGTGAGTGTGTTCATACAAAATATATGTAATATTAGTTGACCGTGCTACGGCCGACACTCGGCTCGGACCCGACACGGTCTAGCGTGAGTCATCCTTTATGCTGAGCTGGTTACCGGTTTGTTGCAAACGGGGACACACGTTTATGTTTTTTATTTTTCTTGTATTGTGTTTTTTTTCTTTCTTCTTTCTATTGAAGCTATAATTATATAATGAAGCTATTCAGTTTCTTCATTTAGGTAGCTTCAAATAATAGACACCGTAACAAACGGACTACTCGCAAACTCGGATAAAATATTGGCATTTTTTTTTAAAAACCTTATTGCATTAAATAGAATCTATATATTTTTGTTAATCTTTTATTGTTATTATCTTTTTAAAACACCATTATTCTCGAATCGAATAACACCTTGGTCTTATTTTTCCGAAACTGCTCACCACGTAAGCACTTGTTGACTAGACACGTCATACGCAATCAATCAGGTCAAAAATGACAGATTGTCTAGACAAAATGTTTAGGTTCAGCATGTTTGACCCCAATAAAGTTAGGAAAAACATGCATTAGACCTCGATAGAGCTATTTTTTACGAATTATGTAGCTCACCAATATTTTTTAATCTAATTAGCCATTACAGGACATATTAGGTCTAGATTAGATTAGATTTACTACCACACGGTGTTATCACTGGCAGTCGACAACGAGATAAGATTCGGTCGAGTCCTATTTATGCGTGTTCGTACCTTTTTGAAGTGTAATATTTATTCTATTTATTAAAAAAAAGGTGTATTATTTATTGTAACTTTTTAATCAAAGAAAACATGTTGTGAATATGGAGACAAATATTCAGTGATATTTTTGGTGGTAATTCTTCTGTGGTGGGATTTTATTGAACAAAAAAATGCATGAAAAGTAAGTACATAATAGGTTAATGTTAAAACATTAAATGTTTTATTAATTGCTTTTGACAACCAAATTGTTTGTTATTTTACACAGTTCTAAAACTTCTATTTTTATCTTACAAATTTAGTATCGAACATGCATGAAAGAGACAAGAGAATTTTGTTCATGACTGTTATCAAATGTGTACTTGAAAATATTATGAGTTCTGGGGGATTTACATAAATATTGCCCATGTGATGAACCATTTACAAAAGAGAGTTTTCAACCCATTCCACCTTGTGTGTGTGTGTTTTAAGAGGCAACACAGAAAATGAAGAAGAATGGTATGAGATAGAATGGGGTTGAAACAAACCCTATTCTAGACCGTCGTCGGTACAGCATGGAACATTGGACAAATTCCTCTCCATTACATTGTAAGATTCACTTGCTTCTTACTTCCCACTGCTGAGTCGGGCCTCCTCCAACTATATGGAGGGTAATTAACCTACTGTGCCGCGCTAGCTGGACATGTTGGCATAGGGACGTATCAAGTTTTCCTTCTCTTGTGGCTAGGTTTTCGGCGTTATCATTTCCCTTGTTCCTTCCTTTGTCGGCTCTTAAGACACCCTCATGATGAAATGGGGTGGCGAAACTATGTAACCTAATTCCTAGTTGTCCTCTTTCAACACTACCTTCGGCCTATACCTTCAGTTTATATGTTTCATAGAACTTTTCATTGAAAATTTACTCGAGTATTTTCCTAACTACTTACGGATCGTTGAAGCAACTCGCATGCCTTTTGAAATGTCAAGTGGAAACTTTTGGGATACCTTAACAGATTTCTTTGAAGTCCCAACGTTATATTTTATACTCAAGGGAAATTGAATTTAAGCCGTAAAATAGGTCTAGTATTATAAATCACGGTTTAATTTATTTATTGTGTGTCTAATAGCTTTTATGTACAAGTCGAGTAATTGTGTGACGTGTATGCCTGTCGCACTGCAGCTCGTAAAGTTTGTTATTACGAAATTCATATTTCAGTGGGGCGTTTTTTCAAAATAAACTTTGTTGCATATTTTATTATTCTATATATTACATTCAAGAACTTAATTGGCGTTTAACAATGACGAGACGACGGTGCTGCGTTTCCACCTAAAGTATTTAAAAATGTAAAAGTGTACGACGATTGTTTACCCCAGAAGGACTATCTATCAATATATATTGTATATATGTATTTATTTAATTTGTATTTGTATTTATTTATTTATTCTCGAGAACGGCTGGAGAAAATATGGAAATGCTCGAAATTAAATGAAAACAAAAATTTTGCTTTTCCTTTGACGTGACGCTTGATGATTCCTTTGTTTGTTTTAAGTTTATTTTATACAAAAGTTTAGGTCTTTTAGTTATCGATTGAGACAGTGCGAAGTCTGCCGGTTCAGCTAGTATACAATAAAGATTTTTTCTATTCTATTCTAAATGTGTGATCTGATTCTGCTTTGGAAAAGATCTGCTTAGTCGTTCGAATATTCGCATCGGGGGTCTGTTTTTCTTTGTATATTTGTTAGTATTACTTTTTTCTTCTCATGTGATTGACTAATAAAAGGACAGAATTGTTTTTTTTAATATTTTAGTCAGAGATTGTAAGTACTACGAATCGTATAAATGCTTACTTTAAATATTACACAACGCAACGGTTACGTTGTTTTAGTTGGTGTAGAATTAAAAAAAAACTCAGGACGTTTTATTTATTTGTTGTGAATGACTAAATACTTACGTCATTTCAGACCATAAATGACTCATTAAGGAGCCGGGCCTTCTCCAAATTCAAGGAGGGAAATTAACGGCCTATGCCACTCTGACAAGGGCTGATACAGGGTTTGTCTCCTAAGACTAGGTGATCTGCCCCTTGCGTTCCTTTACTCGCCTCTGACGACACCCTCAGAATGGTATGGTGGGTTGGTGACATTATATTCTAAATCTGTCTACACACGGAATTACTTCGGACTAAATCCTTTACTAAAATAAAATTAGACTCCGTGAACAAGTTTGATATAAATTTTGTGTGAACATTAACAACATTACTTATTCTATCTATCAGCCACAGAAGTCTGTAGCATAACTGAACGTAGTTTATAAATGATAATCATGATAAGTAATATAGCTATAATGTAAAACCAGATTGTTTACAATAAGTCGTACTGCAACTATCAACAACCGTTGTTATGCATAGAGATGTGACACCAACCGTAGTGATGTGATACTACAAAGTCCACTGCTGAACATAGGCCTCCCCAATAGATTTCCACATCCACCGACTCCTAGCGGCCTTCACAAAGTCGTCCGTCCACCTAGTCGGGGGTCTTCCCACGCTTCTCTTTCCCATACGTAGGCGTCACTCCAAGACTTTTATGCCTCAGCGGCCATCTGTTCTTCGGGCCACGTGGCCTGCCCATTGCCACTTCAACTGTGCAATCCTTCTAGCTACGTCGGTCACTTTAGTTCTTCAACAACATTAGTTACTGTATAGTAAAAGTTGTTCTTGTTATTACTAGCCATAGACACTGCAGTTGTCTTTGTTTGACTAAACTTCTATTCGAAGCGTCTTTATAACTTTAATAGAGTGGGCTATTTGTAGTTTCTCAGCCCTTGCTTTTTGTTCACCTTGACATTCTGTAATCATCTATTGTTTGTGAAAATTTAAATGAAAACTTGAAACAACCGCTGCACAATGTTATATGACAGTACTTTTAGTGATATGGACATCTTTGATAGTACACTTAGTTCTTTCAAAAACAATTTGAAGCGTTTGTAGTAAAAAAATAAATTAATTTATACTATAAGTTCTATTCTATCTAAAATCTTATGTTCTGGCATTTAACCACAAATATTATATTATATTAATTTCGGCACTATAGGTCTATTTATAAGTAAGCTAGAATTATTGTATTTATGTTTAAAAAACGACTGTTTGTTGCCAAAAAAAAAACAAACACTGTGCCAACCCGTCTGACCAGCGTGGCACAGTCAGCTAATCAACCTCCATGCAATGGGAGGCCTGACTCGACAGTGGGTCATTTTTGGGCTAAGTACTAGTAGTAGAGAAGAGTGTGCAAGGAATTCTCTAGTTGATTTTTTAATATACAGAAAGTGCAAGGCTGGTGTGCAAAGGACGTGAAAAGGATTTTACCTCCGAAAACAAATTGTCATAGTGCTTTGAATGGGTGAAATGTTGTTAAGAATGCAGTGCCGGATTTAGGAAGCGCGGGGCCCATAGCAATCGCGGGGCCCGTAGCAAATTCTTTCAAAGAGCCCTTCATCTGCTATGGGTTCTTAAGTATAAAGAGGTAAGATACAATTCAATACTCAATACTTTTATGTGCTATCTATAGGTTACAATTTTGTGGGTAATTAATACATACCATATCTTAATAGCTGGATGCGTCAAGCTGAAGACAGGGCGCTATGGCGCTCTTTAGGGGAGCCCTATGTCCAGCAGTGGACTAATGTGGGCTGATGATGATGATGATGATGATATCTTAATAAGTTTCACTCGAAAAATTAGGCTCAGCCAGAGATGAGTGGGTTTAAATATGCGGAGCCCCCTTTCGCGCGGGGCCCCTAGGAATTGCTACGTGGTTAATCCGGCACTGTATGAATGTGAATGTTGTTTTAATTTGTTTTACTGGAAAATCTCATGGCACGGTTTAACACGTGTCGTCAATAAAGCTACCTATCTCTAATTCTCGTGTAAACATGATCCTAAATCATTTCGACCCAGTAACATAAAAAGCGTACAACTTGAACAGCCAGAACATTCTCTATCCATCTCACTAAAAAGCCAGTTATCTAGTGTTCGCCAAATGGATGTTTGCAAAATGAAAGTAATTCATTAATCTTCCCTATTCGCAGTTTCGCTCGCCACGTTTTCACTAACACAGCCGATAAATCACGCACCGTGCTTCCTTACTTAGGATAATTTCTTTTGCCGTTGCTGATTTTGTTTTGTTCGCAATACTATTTACGAATTTTCTTTTTAACTTCACGTAGGGTTGTACAATTTTTAAGTATTTATTCAATTCCATTTTTTAGTATTGATATAACGACACGGTTGGCGCAGTGGTTGAGCGATCGACTGCTGCGCAGCATGTCGCGGGTTCGATCCCCGCACGGAAGAAATATTTGTACGACCTACAAGTATTTGTTCCGGGTCTGGGTGTTTTTCTATCTATAATATGTATGTATTTACAAAAAAAAAATGTATATAAGTAGTTTATCATCCATCTCGTTACCATAACACAAGCATTAAGTTGCTTAGCTTGGGACGAGATGGCGTTGTGTGAAATGTCCAAGGATATTTATTTATTTATTTATTAATTCCATTGCATTTTGGGTGACTTTTGATGGAGCCATTCATATTTAAAGCTAAGAAAGTGCGACGTTGTACTAGGGTGAATCAAAAAGTTCTTAGAAGTGCATATATATGAAACCTTTTTGGATCAAGTTCGATATTCAAATTAAAGAGTGTCTATCACACTATATTTATGCAGACTGTCACTTGTTTTTGTCAGTTCGTTCGCATGTAATAAATTTTTTTGTGCAACGAGTTGCTAAAAAGTCAAAATTATGGATAAAAGTGAGTTACGTGCGGTGATAAAATATCTCAGTTTGAAAAAAATGTCTACGAAGGAAATTTTTTTGGACATTCAGCAGACATTAGGGGGTGATGCTGTACCCTATTCTACGGTTGCGTACTGGGTGGCTGAATTTAAAAGAGGTAGATCAAGCTGTAAAGATGACCCGCGTTCTGGGCGGCCTTCAACCTCCATTACAGAAGAAAATGTCAAAAAGGTTGAGAATCTGGTTTTGGAAGACAGAAGAATGACTATAAAACATATAGCTGAGATCCTAAAGATATCTTTTGGTAGCGTTCAATCCATTTTAATTGATTCACTGGGGTTCAAAAAAGTGTCTGCAAGATGGGTGCCACGAATGTTAACCGACGAAAACAAAAAGCGACGTTTGGAAATTTCCAAGCGTAATCTCGAAATGTTCCAGCGTGATTCGGATAATTTTTGCCGTCGTCTTGTCACCATGGATGAAACGTGGGTCCACCATTTTGATCCTGAAACTAAAAGACAAAGCATGTCTTGGAAACGACCATCCTCTCCATCCATTAAGAAATTTCGAGTTGCTCCTTCCGCTGGCAAAGTTATGGCCTCTGTGTTCTGGGATAGTGAAGGAATCCTTTTTATTGATTACATGCCAAAAGGCCAGACGATAACTGGACCCTATTATGCAAATTTAATCCCGAAAGTGCGTGAAGCGATTAAAGAAAAACGTCGTGGAAAACTGTCGTTGGGCGTGTTGTTCCTTCAAGATAACGCTCCTGCCCATCGATCGGAAGTTGCGCTCAACGCAATCCGCTGTGCTGGCTTCAATCTCCTTGACTACCCACCATATTCTCCGGACTTAGCCCCAAGTGATTTTCACTTAATTCCAAAATTAAAAGAGGAAATTCGTGGAACAAAATTTCACGATAATGACGCGGTTATAGCTGCCGTAGAGGACTTTTTCGAGAGTCAAGAAAATAATTTTTTTTCACAAGGAATAAGGAAGTTAGAAACGCGTTATTCTAAATGCATTGCATTGGAGGGAGATTATGTAGAAAAATAAAATATTATTATTTAAATCTTTGCATTTTTTAATATTGATTCCAAGAATTTTTTGATTCACCCTCGTAGTTTTTCACGTAATTTATTATTTACGTAATTTATCATTAACAGTCAAAGTATTTTATAAAAAAAAAATATTGTCGTTAATTCATTCATATACCAGATGATTCTTTGATATGGTCTCGGGCATATCCTAGACTTGAGGGATATAAAAAATAGGTTGTATACAGAGTCAAAGTCACATAACTTATTTTTTGTAGGACACAACGGATACATACGTATCGTAAATGTTAATATTGATAAAAATATACAATGAATTTTACATTATTTAATTAATTGCGACTGCTCGCTTTCGACTGCGACTGCATAGCAAGAATAAATGACAGTTGTCTTTAAAAGTAGAAAGAAATAAGTAAATGTACCGTCTATAAGTTTAACCCCGTGTACGCAGAAATCGTTCATGATATCCATAGGTCTTGCAGATAAGTGTTGAGATTCGATCAATTTAATGACTGAATAATGTAAAGTAATATATATTTGCAAATGTTCCGAGCTGAATGTCCCTAAAGCACACCATTTAAACGCGTAAAAATAATGTATTTTTACTCTGAGGTAACTGAACGCTTCAAAAAGGAGCTAGTTAGAGTATACAATACAATACAATACAAAAGGTCAGACACGACGTCTGCCCTAAGACTTGAATTCGATAGACTAATAACTTCTATTCACAAGTCAATAGACGTTTAAACAATTGACAAGCACAAAACATTTTTACTAAAAAACTATTGGTCCTATTAAATAAAATGAAAGTGTCAGAAAGTATCTTTCATTGAAATATAATTTAATTCGTTCGTTCAAGTGTATTTTAATTGATAACCTTGTCCTTTTTGAAGTCAGCTGAAATGAAATTTGAAATTAAAGCAGGCGAAATCGCAGGTTTTTGCTAGTCTGGAAATATTCCGATTCTTGTTATTTTATATTGGTCGAGATGCAAAGGCGGCAACCTAACCCCTTTTTTGTTTTGTTTTCGCTGGGGATATGCTTAATACCGGCGCTCCTCAGTGGCCGTTATGAGGGACACCGGAAACTACTCGACTACCCATTAAGACCCCAGCGAGCGGTATACCCTCTCACGTCACGTTTAAGACGCCACAGGGACAGGCCACAGCTCTACCAGAAGAAGCGTCGTATTGGTACCGGAATTAACCCTCTTTTACTTTACAACCTCTAGCGTTGCAAATGTTCGTGACAATAAGTTACCATCAGGTATAGAGTTAGTGGTACTACTACTCTGCACATTAAAGAGCCACTGCTGAGTCCGGCCTCCTCCAATTTCTTGGATGGTAAGCCTACTGCTGCGAAAGGTAGCGGGCAGCAGCTGGATACGTCAAGCTGAAGACAGGGCGCTATGGCGCTCTTTAGGGGTAGCCTATGTCCAGCAGTGGACTAGTGTGGGCTGATAATGATGATGATGATGAAGGTCTGGCCGGCGTGGCACAGTAGGCTTCATCATTATCAGCCCACAGGGTTGACACAGGGTTTCTGGTAAAGTTTTCCTTCTCTTCCGGCTAGGTTTTAGCCGTGCCATTTCTTTTTGTCGGTCTTACGACACCTTTAGGATGGAATGGGGTGGTGACACTATGTATTCTAAATCCTTCATCGCAAGGATAGAGAAAGTGGTACAAGAAAAAAAAATGTTGGCCTGGGGTGATGAACTTTTGTTACACCCACTGTACATTACGAGTATATTGAAGGCCAAATATTTGCAAACGCGAGTAGGGTAAGTGGAAAGTATAAGGTATACATTCGTGTTGTAATTCGTTCAGGGATAATACGTGCTTCGACTATAGAACAGCCAGACATGTATGTCTGCCGGAATTCTAAGCGGACCTGTCTATTTATTTCCTTATTCTGCTTCAAATTTGGGCATTCGTCTACTCTGTATATCCAATGATGTCGACCGGAAATGTTTGTGCTTTCAATGAAGTAGGATGTATTCAATGATATAATTTAAAGACTGTTTTAAATGTAATTAGAACAAATAATAACATAGCATGTTTTTGAAAAAAAAAACATAGATCAATAGAAGATGGATCAAAGTCATTTAGTTACCATTTAAAAAAGTTTTATTTTTTGAATGGTAACTGTAACACCTCAGGGCTGCGGGAACGCTAAAGGAAACTTCACCAAAACTATACACCACCGTTTTAATGTATACAAGCCAAAATATAATAAAAACTTAAAAAATACATGCGAACGTCAACGAATTTAATTTTGCACCGCCGCCATTTTTATGTGCGCACAAAAACGTGCGCGAATAGCGCCACTGCGCCTCGCGGACTTTTCTAAAACTACTTACATTCTTCTTCTTATATAAGTCCATTACAAATTGTAAGTATTATGATAAGGGGTCGCCAACAGTAACTAAATGACTGATCAAGAAAAGGGTTTTATTCACTACTTCAAACACGAAATCTTGGTTAATGATGTCTTTCTTGATATCTAAGTTTAAGTCAGGTAACAATTTATATTTAAAACAATGATTAATTAACTCTTAGTAAACAAGGGCATTTTAGGTACACGCGTATTATCTGATATGAAGAATTTTGTTGTATCGACCGTTCTAGCTAGGTAATTCCCCTCCATGGTATGGGAAGAGTTCCTATCGCTCCTCGTCACGCACGGTGGCTCTAGCCAAGGCCCGTTCTTCCTGTAATATACCCTAGAGCTACATCGTGCTTCCTTTTCAGCCCTACCGGCTGGAACTTAAGTTGTTGCGGCGCCCTCCCTCACATAATCACATGTAATGCTAACCACAACCATCTAGAGCACCCGACAAAAAAAAAAGAAAGTACCCCGACTGGTAGTTATTCATTTGTATGGAGAGATAGTCCGTGTGGTGACGGATTTAGAATAAACAGTGTCACCAACCCACACCGTTCCGAGGGTGTCGTAAGAGGCGACTAAGGGAACGCAAGAGGCAGATCACGTAGCCGCAAGAGAAGGAAAACTCGATACAAACCCTGTGCCAACCAGTCTTGCCAGCTTGGCGCGGTAGGCTAATTTCCCTCCATGAATTTGGAGGAGGCCTGACTCAGTAGTGGGTCACTCATGGGCTGAAACGATGAAGAGACATACAGTATTATCATGAATAATGCAAAAACACAATATCAAGTAAAGTGCCTAATTTGCTTCATAAAAAATTGCCGATGGGTCTTGGGCATCCCAATGGTATTTGTTTTTGCCGTGAATATAAGAATATTTGTACGAAAAGCTCCTTCCATTGTATTCGGCTTATTTGTTTATCGTTTTGTTCGCAGCTCGTTTCCGTTCCGAATAAAAAGACATTTCGCTTTCGGGCATTTTGCCTGAGAGCGTGTTATTTAGTATTTTATTCGATTTTTCTAGCGTGTCTGCGAGAAAAGTCTGTTCAATTAAAATTCAAAGCTGAATTCGTAAAACATCGATTGAATCACAATGGATTGATTGCGATCATTAAGGTAGCTTCTTTGTTACGTCCAGGCCGGGATATACACTAAATGCCGGTTCGGTATTTTTAAATTGCCGCTTAATAAATGCGACAATTGTAATTTGTCTGATACATTTCTGCCAGTAAATATTGGCAAATTCGACTATTTGCAATTATTGAGAAATCGTCTTAAGAACTGCATCTGGATCAAAACAGAAACTCCTCTGTGTTCCATCTCATGCCATGTAGCAGGTAACGGGATCCCATTGTTTAGCCAAGCTGTCAAACACGTTAGGGGGACGAAGGTGACTTCTTCCACAAACCCCTCTTTTTGGACTCCAACTGGGGTCACCTCCGGAGTAATACTGTGTTGGTGTCACACCTGGTACACGTGACATGGCACCAATCTTCACACTACCTTATTCGTTAAGTGGGGGGTCTCCTCTAGTCCCCCACTCCAAGATATGAAGAGGTCAAATTAAATATATTTCTCGCTGGATTATGTGTTTTTAAATTGTGATGTGGAACACGCCAGGTCACGTGCTATTATAACTTAGGCCAGAATTTTCTGGGCCCATAGCCAAGTGGCGTCCTATAGCACGCTTTGGTAGAATAGAAAAACATATGTATGGGATTAACACGACCTGTCAATGTCAGTCTTTATAATCTACCAAAGCGTGGTTGGCTACCGGCCCCAGTACATCGATTTTCACGCACTTCCATTAGCTTGTTATCAAAATAGCCTTTTGCAAATACGCTATGATGATATAGTCTTACAGTAGATTGATGAAGTGATATCTCTTGGCACTTGGCACACATATTAGGAATATTATTTCATAGCTTAACTGTATTTAATAAAATTGTAACAGTAGACAATATCAAGATGCGTCAAATTGAATGTGATTTCCACTTTTGTTACCTGTACACAGGCATGTTGAGACATCTCTAATGACATCTCTAATTCGGTATAGGTGAATTTTACCCTGCTATGCAAAGTTCGTCTCTATGCGCTAAACACTGTCACATAAAAACCGAAATGAAAAATTCTATTTCTATTTTTTTTTAATTTATTGCTTTCAGATTAGTTCCAGTGAAATTGGTTCAATGGTTTTCTATGAAACTTGAAATAAGTGGACAAAACAATATGTCGGAACTTGGGTTTTCTTGGACGACTTACTAGTTGTTGATTCGGAGTTTGACAAAAAATTAAATGTTTTTAACATAAAATGTTATCCGACTTCGAAACCAATGAAAAAAACCTTGTCATTGTTGAGGAAAAAGAAGTTGCGAGTAAATATTTACGATCTATTATGCATACTATCTAAAGAAGACAAACGAATATTACAAGGCCGATAACCTAGCCACAAGAAAAAGAAACCTTGATATGAACCCCTGTGCCAACCTCTCTGGCCAGCGTGGCACAGTAGGCTAATTACCTACCATGTAACTGGAGGAGGCCCGACTCAGCAGTGGGTCATCTATGGGCTGAGCAGTAGTAGTAGAAAGCATGATATAGTACCCGATATTTTTATCCGGTAATTACGTATATTACTTTTTTTTTTTAATAAATAAATATCCTTGGACATTTCACACAACGCCATCTCGTCCCAAGTTAAGCAACTTAATGCTTGTGTTATGGTAACGAGATGGATGATAAACTACTTATATACATTTTTTTTGTAAATACATACATATTATAGATAGAAATGACACCCAGACTCCGAGCCAGTGCCTCTGGTTTAGACAAAGACACTGGCCCGACCCCGGAATCGAACCCGGGACCCGTTGATCCAAAGGCGGCACATCTGACCACTAGACCAACGAGGCAGTCAAAACTACTTTACTTTACTATTACTAATTACTATTAGATACTAATTACTATTACTAATTACTAAATAGTTTAAAACAAATTCGTTGTCGTCTGTCCGTCCCTATGTATGCTTTAATATTTAAAACTACGCCACGGATTTTGAAGCGTTTTTTTAATAGATAGAGTGATTCAAGAGGAATGTTTATATGTATAATACATGCATAATGTTGTTATAGAAACACTGATAAATTTAGATGTTCATCATTGCAACCGTGCGAAGCCGGGACGCGTCGCTTGTAATTAATATTTCATTTACAAGCTAACTTTTGCGAGTTCAATAACCGCAAACAAAACCAGTATATAACTATAAAACTTGTTTGTTCCCGAAAATATCTGGGAGATTACGGCAACACCGTACGCTGATCCTGTGTCAACGCCCTCCACAAGGCTAAAGGTTTGTCCTATCGCAGGAAATAGATCAATTCTGTAATGGCCACTGGCTATTTGTCAACGTCAACGTCATAGCTAATGACGAGTGTAATGATGAAGAGCTCTCGATATTAATGAAAACTTGTCCCATAATGTGACGGACGCGGATGGGGATGAATTTTGGCATCGATGTGGAAATAAAATGTTCGCCGGTGTCTGACACAATTGATGAGTTTCTGTCTGAAAAATATATTTCTGTCGAATATTTTTTTAGGTTAGGCGTCTTTTGGATATGATTTACGTTTAGTTGGTGAATGATTTGTACGTATTAATGTACATTTGGTATATAAATAAAATATGTTAACATTCTATGCTGAAGACCGCCTAATCGATTCGGATCGATTTTATACACGAATAATTTATTACCTTAATGCATATGTATAATATATTTTCTTTTTATTATATTTTTAAGCAATTGTATAGCTTTTAACGCGGGCTCTTTTTCCGTATTCCGTAACGATAATAAAACCTAACACCTCCTCACCTTGGGAAGGAAGTACTCATACGTACTACGCTCTTACTCACTGTACGAGCACATCTGACCGTCCCACACGATAACTTGGTTACGGTCGCCCGAAAGCGGTGGATGCGAGTGGCTCTGGACCGGCCTTCATGGAAATCGTTGGGGAGGCCTATGTCCAGCAGTGTACGTGTTTTGGCTGAAATGATTATGATGAAGTGACAGATATCTAGAATCATTTTTTAAATTAATTAGTTTTTTTGGTATCTGATTTATAGGCGCAAGGGATTCGATGTCAGAAATTTCTACTGAACATTTCGAGGGCTCAAGTTTCATTCGGAATGAACGGATCTTTGGAACAGGGCTATGTTAAACTGTGAAATAGTTTGATTTGATTGCGATAACGCAGAATAATCAGTTCCTCTGAGAAACTATTTAAATTTATTACAACGTCACTAACTAAAATAAATTTGACCGAAAGACAATTTAAATTTTTCTTGTTCACAAACCTTTGTGGGCTGATGCACACATTGCTGAAGATCATCACATAATCAAATGCAGTTTACGATTCTAGAAAGGACATACAGACAAACATTATTTTTTATTTAAAAGAGATTGTCAACTACCACGAGTACATAATTACAAAAAAAACACGTACCTAATGGCGTAGAGTGCGCCTATGTGTATGTATGAGATAAAAAATCAAATTTTTAGATATTATAATTAATTTCAAAGTAGAAAATACGCGTAGATTATAAGGAGCTTCAGACATTTTATATTGTAGAACTACTTTTACTCTCCATCAAGACGGCGAGTCTTAGGCCGCAGTCTATACATCAAGGTAATCATTCTCCATATACCTTTTAACTATACTAAATCTCGCACTCTCCGCACTTACACAAGCTCATAAAAAAGGGCTCCGAATTTTCTTTTCATGTTTTAATACATCGGTAGATTGCCTACACTTTATAGGTCACTGGACACCACTGTTATCTAAAATATCTCGGATCAATATTATGTAGATTGTGGGGATATAGAATACATAGTGTCACTACCCTATTCCATACTGAGGCTGTCGTAAGAGCCGACAAAAGGAAATGACAAGGCTGGGAACCTAGCCGCAAGAAAACGAAACCCAGTGCTAACCCGCTTGGCCAGCGTGGCACAGTAGACTTACATATTACTTTCCCTATGCTGGGTTGAGGCCCAACTCAGCAGTGGGTCATTTATAGGCTAAGTAGTATTAGTAGTTTATGCCACATGGATTTTATTATTGCTACACTAAATCCGGTTTCTGCTAAAATGTGTCTTATTTACTTATTTCGATGGTCTACTATAAATAACTAAAGTTCTCTTAGGGTCAACGCCGACCTACGGAGAGGCGGCGAAGAGACTAATTCAGTAACATTTTAAATTCAACCTAAAACGCTTCAGAATACCACTGTATTTGGTACAACGAAATGCAATAACGGCGAGTGTCATAAAGCGTGGCGAGCCTATTCTAAATACAGCTGAAATCAGTCGTATTCTGAAGCGCTTTAGGTTGAATTTAAATTGTTACTGAATTAGTCTCTTCGCCGCCACTCCGTAGGTCGGCGCTGACCTTTACGTGACATACAGAAAAAAAAGATTTATTTCTGTCTGTTTTTACCTAAGGGAAAACATTTCTGGCAGTAGAAGGTGGGGCGAAAGACTTCTACGTAAGATATATCGTTACATTAAAAATAAATGTCTAGGAGATTGTAGAAAACAAAGCTACTAGTATTTGGGATAAAGTTCAAAAGTATCAGATTTACAATTAAAGCAATTTGTCTTGTTGACCTATTTAGATTTATCTTCATCATTCCAGCCCATAAACGACCCACTACTGAGACGGGCCTTTTTTTTTGTTTTCGCTGGGGAAATGCTTTATGCATACCCCCCCCCCCCGGGGGGGGGGAGAGGTCGGTGATTATGGGGGACTCCGACAAGGGTCGTCTACCCAAGAGTCGTTTACCCACTAAATCCCCAGCGGTATACCCTCACACGATGCGCTTGGGGCGCCACAAGTTTGCGTAAACGCAGAGTAGAACCTCCTTAAAGTTCATGGAGGGAAATTAGCCTACTGTACCACGCTGGCAAGACGGATTGGCAAAGGGTTTGTTTTCCTTCTCTTGCGGCTAGAATTTGTATGGCGGTAGTCGCTTGAAGGCTAAAATCGTTGAGTATCGAAGATTTGCGCAGCCTTGTGTACGAAGGGCCTTAGTTTTCCTGGTCGACTACAATATAGGCCAATGCTTGACCTTGTCACGTGCCCTGCCAACCTTATTTAGTTGAAAGCTTTCCTTATCACTGGAACATTTTCGTGAAGAACAGCTTGAGGGTTGTTTCATGGTGAACACTTATTATACTAGGGTATTTATATCATGACTGCCTCGTTGGTCTAGTGGTTAGATGTGCCGCCTTTGGATCAACGGGTCCCGGGTTCGATTCCGGGGTCGGGCAAGTGTCTTTGTCTAAACCAAAGGCACTGGCTCGGAGTCTGGGTGTCATTTCTATCTATAATATGTATGTATTTACAAAAAAAAAATGTATATAAGTAGTTTATCATCCATCTCGTTACCATAACACAAGCATTAAGTTGCTTAACTTGGGACGAGATGGCGTTGTGTGAAATGTCCAAGGATATTTATTTATTTATTATTTATTATTTATTTATTAGGCGAAACCATGCCACACGTGTGGTCATCCATAATGTCACCATTCCATTCCATCTTTAGGGTGTAGTAAGAGCCGACAGAGGGAAATGACAAGACTGATAACCTAGCCGTAAGAGACGGAAAACTTGAAAAGAAACTCTGTGCCAACCTCCCTGTGATTAGAGGAGGCCCGATTCAGCAATGGGTCATTATAGGCTGTGTAGTAGTAGTATTAACCCGAAATAAGCACGGGTTTGAAGCTCACGCGAGCGAAGCCGCGCGTGTATGTTAGTAGATGACAAAGAGACATTCCGCTACACGCTGTATCATGTTTCTGTTAACAACCCTTTACACTCGCACTCAAGTATTAGTTGTGCTTACTTTTCCTCTGCTTGTTACGATTGAGGGCATGTCGCAAAGTTTATTGATCTCGTTTTAGCGAAATAGAGTCGGATGTTAGGTATATACTCGTAGGGTTATGAAAATATGTCGTATCCTCCACTTTATTGCGGCTATAAAATAGGATGATTTACTTTACGTGATTACCCTATAAGTTTTGTTTGTATGCGTAGAAATATTTTTAACGTTCACTTTTTATAAGTGACAACTACATTATATTGAATAGAGATATTGAATTATAATTATAATTAACTTTATCGACGGATAAAATCGATCATTTCTGTTGTATTTATCACTACTCATTACGTATTATAAAACATAGTCGCTGTCACCTGTCCGTCCCTATGTATGCTTAAATCTATAAGACTACGCAACGGATTTTGAAGCGGTTTATTTTAATAAATAGAGTGATTCAATAGGAAGGTTTGTATGTATTATACATGCATAGTTCCATCCCGGGCGGGTCGCTAGTTTACAATAATTGGTATTTTTTTCTCATATTAATATATAGGTGTAACAAATCATAAAACATTCATCGATCTCAGAGTAACTCAGAGCATTCCCATCCCCATTGGCCTTTGGGTAGCTTTGTGCCTTCTGATGGAGCCCATAGTGAACGACTATGACTCTGTACCATATGTCATCTCATCACAGGCAACCCAGATTGATCAAAGACTTTTGTCTGTGGCATGTAACTCACCACGCACATACATACCTGCGAAACATCTATGTATATACACACATATATACATAGATGTTTTGCAGCTTCGCCAACGCTGAGCTGTCTACCTGCTTCGTTTAGGACGTACGGTTCCACGACTTTTATTTCTTTTTACTGAGAAAAACCTTTAAGCCGAACGTCCACCGCCAGCTAAAATAAGTTAGCTTAGTTTATCTTGCATAGTTCAGCCAGTTTTCCATACATGTTAGTTCATCGTCGGTGGACGCACATGTATGGAAAAGTGGCTCAACTATGCGAACTAGCTTATTTTAGCTCGGCGTTCGGCTTTACCGTCGTAGCATGGTAAATACCAAGCTGACTGCGACTAATATTCCTGGTAACCCATAGCAACACACGGGCGCTAATTAACATTAAAGAACATTTGAATTCGCAAATGACTGTTCGCGTTTAATTAATACGCTGAATATATCGTCGAACGGGCTTAGCTTCTTACGTAAGGCTCAAGCTTCGTTCTTTGACATTCAATTTTATATGATATTGTGTTGCCGCCTTTTGTAATACTTTAATATCTGGTTGCTTTGTTTTTAAATTCGGATAATTTTTTTTGGTGGCATCTCCATTACAGGGTTATTATTAAAAGGATTTGGATGAGATAGAAATATAGTACTATTTATTTACTTACTAGCGACACGCCCCGGCTTCGCACGGGTGCAATGATGAACCTCTACATTGATCAGTGTTTCACTATAAAAATATGCATGTATTATACATATAAACTTTACTCTTAAATCACTCTATCTATTAAAAAAACCCGCTTATATATCCGTTGCGTAGTT
The DNA here is from genome assembly GCA_905475355.2 of Clostera curtula. Lineage (NCBI taxonomy): Eukaryota > Metazoa > Arthropoda > Insecta > Lepidoptera > Notodontidae > Clostera > Clostera curtula. The sequence continues at coordinate 12,066,212 of FR997806.1, read as the reverse complement.
TTAAAGATTTAAGCATACATAGGGACGGACAGACGTCAGCGACTTTGCTTAAAACTATGTAGTGATATTTGTGCTTTGTCCTTGTGTTCATACATTTAGAATATATACTGTCACATATCCATTCTTTTCTGAGGGTGTTGTAGGAGTCAATATTTAGATAAGCTGTGATTCAGTGTCAAGAGAACTAAAATTACAATGTCTCTTCATAAGCATAAACTCCTTATGAAAGCGGGTTCGAGGCGAAAATAATTTTTAGTCGATGAAAATTCACAGCCCATAAAATATCCATTGCTGAGTCGGACCTCCTCCATTTACAGGAGGGAAATGGTTAATGGTTTCGTTTCAAGTTATGCTTTTCTTACGTCTTTTATTTCCATTAAAATTATATTTCTAACAATATGAAAAACTATGCCTAAAAATAGTAATAAAAAGAACTTACAAAATATATACTTAAAAGAAAAGAAAAAGGGAGAGTACTACTACTACTTAGCCTATTAATAATCCACTGTTGAGCCGGGCCTCCACCAATTACATGGGGAGGGTAATTAGCCTACTGTGCTACGCTAGCTGGGTTGAAACAGGCTTTTGTATGAAGTTTTCCATCTCTTGCGCCTTGTCATTTCCTATTGTAAAAAGTAGGTAGTATAGATACAAAAATATGGTTAAGGAATCACTACATAGTATAAAACAAAGTCGCATTCTTCTGTCCGTCCCTATGTATGCATAAATCTTTAAAACTACGCAACGGATTTTGAAGCGGTTTTTTTTAATAGATAGAGTGATTCAAGGGGAAGGTTTTTAAGTATAACCCACCCCCGCTTTGCACGGGCGAAGCCGGGGCGGGCCACTAGTAAAGTATACATCTAAAATACTTTAGGTATTAATGTTAACAAAGACGGATTATTCTTAATGGAAAGTAAACGCCATTAGGTGGTCTTGTAAGAGCTAAGATTACTATTATTAGTAGGTATTATGCAAATGATGAATCCTTTTTGTGATAAATCGTGTTTCCTAAAAGGTTTACGCTAAAATAGCTTTGATATTGCCAACACTTTGTCGAAGTTATTTTTGTCTGAAGTTTCAACGATTTCACATTGTTTTCGTAGTTCGTGTGTTGATTAATTTAGAACGTATGTAGTCACCAACCCAATCCGCCCAATTGGTGTCCAAAAAGGTGGCTAATGGAGACTTGGACTCGGAGGAGGTTAAAGAAGTAAAACTTGATAGGAAATTTATCATATCGTCGTAGAATAAAATAGAATACTACTATTTTTCAGTCTAATTGGAAAAGAGAAGAGAGGTCTTATCACAGGATTTTTGGCTCCACCTCGACCGTGCTGCCACCTTGTTGTGGTGAGGGGGCTTGCGTGCCTTTAGGATCCGTTGGGGCCATACCGGCTCAGGGTCACCTATGCCGGGCGGGCTCACGGAGAGAGGCCAGACGAAGAGCGACACACGGAGTCGTGGTGGGTTTTGGCTCTAGGGACTCCTCTCTCCTCGGAGTTGCCTCGGCAGCCTTAACCTGCCGCGACACACGGCGTGGTGAATGCAGTGGAGGCAAGGCCAGGGTTGACACCACGCCAGTTCATCCGGCGCCTGACGGGGCACTTCAAATGTCCCGCACGTGCCTCTCGGTGGGTTGGGGAGCGTCTAGAGCTTCCCATCAAGGGGGGGGGGGGGGGCTTGTACAAGCGGACCAATAGATATATTAAGTATATAAATATCAAGGAATTTTCGTTTTATTAGGTGGTACCCAGCAAAATTTATACACTTTCGGTCATGATAATATCAGAATCCATTTTTACTCGTTGCGTTGCGGCACCATCATTAATATTCGTGATATCTGTGAATCTTAACATTCATTAATTATAAAGGAAAGAGAGTGTATCTCGGTCGGAGTCTTGGAAATGTCGCGGTATAGCGTCGAATCCTTTTCAATCCATTGTTTGCGGTCGCCATTTTGAATTAACATTGCAGTTATAAAAAAATAGATTGTGTTGTGATGAGTTCCACTTTCGAAATTCGAAATGAAATGCAATGATAACTTTTTAATTTTATTTTGTTGCTCGCTGGGGTATACTTAAGCCAGTCACGTTAGAATAAAGAATGAATCTGATTTAGATTGTAGTGCAACGGGCAGACTCGCCATCGAACATCTAAACGATAAATTGTTTTAGAAAGAAAAAAGGTTGTTTAATTTTGTTTTAAAAAGATTTTTATTGTCTAGATCGCATACTTTATGGTTGGAGTGTTGATATGTATAAATATATTATTTTGTTTATAATCGATGACATTTTTGCTGCTGTTAACTGGTTAACGATAAACTATCGCAAAACACTACCATGGCACTGTTATGGCGTAATTATCAGCAAACCGCAGTATCATGTTTCAAACATGAAAATCAATGATACCTGCATTTCAAAATCACACAATACTAACCGCGTAATTATCTTTAAAACGGTGTGTAACGACTTGATTTGAGATTGATTCACGTATTGATTTAGATTACATAGTGTTACCACCCCAATTCATCCTGAGGGTGTCGTAAGAGCTGACAAAAGGAAATGTCCTATAAATAAGGCAGACAAGTGAAGGAGATCTCAATACGAAACCCTGTGCCAAGCCTCCATGTAGTTGGAGGAGGCCTGACTCATCACTGAGACATGAGAACTAAGTAAGTATAGCTACATCATCAGCTCGGCCCAGTGGTTTAGCGATCGACTGCTGCGCAGCCTGTCGCGGGTTCGATCCCCGCACGGAAGAAATATTTGTACGACCTACAAGTATTTGTTCTGGGTCTGGGTGTTTTTCTATCTATAATATGTTTGTATTTACAAAAAAAAAATGTATGTAAGTAGTTTATCATCCATCTCGTTACCATAACACAAGCATTAAGTTGCTTAGCTTGGGACGAGATGGCGTTGTGTGAAATGTCCAAGGATATTTATATTTTATTATATTTTATATATTTTATATTTATAAAATACACAATACTTAGTAGGGCCTACTCCAACTGAATGCGCGAAGCAGAGCACACTTTGCCATTGGCCGGATGGGTTTAGTATTATCTTTCCATTCTCTTGCGGCTATTATTTCCATTAAATAGGTGTGTAATATGCATTCTAGAGCCACCAGCTCACGAGCATAATACCTACAATGCCAAAAAAGCAATTAACAATGTTATCACCAAAGCATGGTGGGTTTACGTCCTACGACAAATTAATCATGCCTTTAGAGGCGGAGTAAAAAAAACTGATTAAAATCAGTGTTCTTTTGGCGTTGTCGTGTTGTCAGCTCACTTCAAAGGAAGGGTTGTTCGGAGGGACGCTGCGTTCATTTCGAGATACCGAATGGATGGCTGTAAAGTAAATAGGCACAGAAGGTACACAATATGTTACCTAATAACGTTAGTAATTGTTTTTGTGTCTTTTTTTCTTGGTATGCCTACATATGAGTATTTTTTATAAATATCTTCTTATCACTCCTAGACATCGAACCGCTGCTTTTCGTGGCAGTTTATAATTTGCTGCCACTAGATGCTGGAATGACTTGCCGCCACCACTCCGTGCCCTAAAATCAGTTCCTAACCTAACCTAAATCCAGCGTGGCACAGTTCGCTTACAGCTGGATGAGGCCCGACTCTTAGTATCACATTGTATTTGCCTAGATGTAAGTAGTCCGAGAAACTGTAAAATAAACTAAGCACCCGTTAACTTTATCTTCATCATTGACATATTATTTGCGTACTCACATACTGAAATTAGCACTTTTCAACGGATTTATCGCGTGTTTAATGCATTATTTAATTCCCGACTTTTTGAATGCTTTGCAGCAGACGTCCGTCGTCGCGGGAGAAACTATGGGTATTTTTTTTTTAAAGACAACTGTCGTCTAGACCTTTACAAAAGTGTTTAATTTCAATGTGTAATAATCTGTGGTATGTGAGTAATGACTTCTTAAAGTCATTACTCACATACTATAGATACTATGTATTTTGTAGTTTGATCAAGCCAATATCAATCCGCCACAAATGTCGAATGGTATTTAAGTAAGTCACCATTGGTCGTTTACATTGCTAATTTTAATTTGTAATACAGTATCCCTTCTGTAACTTATTCTTTAACAATGACCGAGAAACAAACTAAATTTCTCGGATTCTTGACAGACGCTAAGAACAATTTGCCCCAAGTGGAAAGTAAGAGTTTTAAATTCTTCACCAATTTATCATCTGCAAACAACGTTTCTTTTTGTTTTTATTAGAATAGATTATTCATTTTGTTTGCCCTTTGCAGCTTTCCCTTATCAATAAACATAATTGTCATTAGGCATCTGAGATTTTATTTCAATTAAGAACTTTCCGTAATTAATTGTTATTAGAAACGTAACGTCAGGTATCTACGTAATTGGTTGTCCTGCGGGAAATTATTTGGTGCGCACTAATTTGGACCTTAGAACGTAACACGATTCCATTCTGCAAATGGGTTGTTAAGAGCCCACGAAACTACTAGTTGGTAAATGAATAAAATGTACTTCTTTTTTATTTTACGTTAGTATCGCTAAATTTTAAATACAAATAGATAGTTAGACCCGATGATAGTCAAACCCGTTTTTTTAAGTGTACTCAAATACTTTTACTGAATGTTAAGTAGATTGAGAAGCGAACAGGCGACGTTCTTTATTTACCTTTATTTTAATCGAATGGTAATGGTTCCATTTTGATTTCATATAAATTAGTTAATTCGTTTGGTATAAAACTTGAAATAAGTGTAAAACATAGGTCAAATTTGTGTCTTTCAACAATTTGATTTTTTCGAGTTCGTATTTCAATATTTGACTAAGTCACCAAACATCAGTATATTTGAACTAAAATCGGCTTAATTGGCACATACAATTAATAACAAGCAATGTACAGTTAATACTTCTTTAGACTTCTGTTAAATGAAAGAGAGAACAAAACTATTTAATTTTTTTATCGTGCTTAAAATAAGAATATTTTTCAGCAGAATGCCGAAATACAGCAAAAAAAGCTATATTTGACATATTGTACCTGATTAAACTTTTGGACAAAGTTTCTAGCACTATTGTTATTTACCGGTTAAGAGGAACAAAAACGTAACATTTTACCCAATCGAAAAATGACACTAAAGATGCGACTAAAGACGCAAGAGGTAGACAACCTGGCCGCAAGAGAAGAAGAACTTGGTGTAAACCCTATGCCCCGCCGTCTTGAGAGCCTGGCACAGCAGTCCACGAAATTGGAGGAGAACCGAACTATCAGGTTCTTTAAGGGCTGAAATTATAAAGTACCTTTACTACTGTTAGCGCAGTGGTTGAGCGATCGACTGCTGCGCAGCATGTCGCGGGATCGATTCCCCGCACGGAAGAGATATTTGTACCACCTACAAGTATTTGTTCCGGGTCTGGGTGTTTTCTATCTCTATTATGCATGTATTTACAAAAAAAATGTATCATAAGTAGTTTATCATCCATCTCGTTACCATAACACAAGCATTAAGTTGCTTAGCTTGGAACGAGATGGCGTTGTGTGAAATGTCCAAGGATATCGCTACATAGTTTAAAACAAAGTCGATGTCGTCTGTCCGTACCTATGTATGCTTAAATCTTTAAAACAACGCAACGGATTTTGACGCGGTTTTTTTAAGGTATATGCATAAATTTAGATGTTCATCATTGCACCCGTGCGAAGCCGGGGCGGGTTGCTAGTTTATTTATATTTAATAAATCACTTTTTTTTTGTTCCTAACCGCTTGCGCTTCGAGTAACCTCAAACTTAGACTCTGGCGTTGTACCAAATCGCAATGTGCCCTTGGCAGTTGCCTGTCGCAGCTTCATTAAAACTGTTCACCAACTTAACAAGTTTTGGAAAGCCTGTGGTTGACGCTCGTATTATCTGTACATGTGACGAATACGTTAACAAACCTTTTTAACAAATGCGTGGTCTAAACTGTTCGCTGTCAATAATTTGTATACTTTAAAATACTCGAATAGACCACAACGCGTAAATCTATAAAAATAAAAATGAATCGCAAAATGTGTTGGTAAGCGCATAACTCAACAACGACTGGACCAATTTAGGCAATTCTTTTTTTAAATGTTCGTTGAACTTCAAGGATGGTTTTTACGGCGAGAAAAATTCGAATAAATGCCGGAAAAATCGTAAAAACAGCATTTTTTCCCATACAATAGTTTTCTAACTAAAACGTAACTAAATCATTATTATTATATACAAGCAGCCCGTCCCGGATTCGCACGGGTGCGATGTTACCCGCGGTTATTGTCGTACCGCGGGTGACACCGCGGGGTGAAGCTAGTACATAAAAAAATATGAAGAAAAATAATATAAAGGCACACATTTATGAAAGTTACCTAGAGTTAAAATGCATAAACTAATTCAATTATTAGTTCTGGTGTTGGCAATAGGACAGCTAAGCATTGTTGTGCATATTGTAGTAGGATACCTATTGTATTAATATTTTAGTTCAATGACTGTTGAAAGAATGGATTTATAATACGGTCATTAAACTTTTACTTTATCGCTGTTCTAAATAACTTTCACAAGTTAAGTTAGACATAAAGCCTGCGGTTGACGCTTGTATAAAGATCCAAAGCCGAGTTTACAAGTAGGTATGGAAACATGAAAGAAATTTACAAATTCGTTTTTAAATGACGGAGTTATTAAAAAGACATACAGACCAAATGAGAACTTCCTTCATAGATAAATTTGTTTAAAAAAGAAACAAACCCAATTTACAGTCAACACAGACTTAGTCGCGGGTTGCAGTCCTTGATAATCCCGAACAGATATTTAAATGTTGCCTTATCCGGGATCCCCACCCAGATAAGTCTTTCATTTGTTTGGCCGGTAATCTAAAATATTCTAGCCTCGCCGCTTTGTACAACCATACTTTTCCAATTACATTAAATTGAGCACTGGCCATTTAGATTTTATGCGGGTGTTTTTATTAGGACTTTTAAAGATTTGAATATCGAATTGGGTAAAAAAAGAATCGGACTGATCTTACTACTATAAAACATGGGTTCCACTGATAATAAAGTAACTCTGTATCGTTATTATTGACATGCAAGCTTAGTAATTAGAGTTCCATAATCATTCTTGGGCGTCGTAACCTTTGCTTAACCTAAGTTCTAGTTATTGTAAGTACATTTTCGTGTGAATATAATTTTAAGAAAAAGAGAAGCGTACATTTTAGAAACCACGGTTTTTTAGATTTTCATTGTAATGCAACGATAAACAGTCTTATCTCTCTCTCTCTCTTTGCTCAACCAACCGAGTTAGCCGGAATATTCCGTGTGGTGACGGATTTAGAATAAATAGTGTCGCCACCCCATTTCATCCTGAGAGTATCGTAAGAGCCGACAAAAGGAAACGATAAGGCCGAAAACCTAGCCGCAAGAGAAGGAAAACTTGATACGAAATCCTATGCCATACTCAGCAGTAGATCAAGTATGGGCTGGGAAGTAGAAAAGCAATTTCGTACATTTCGTTTACGGTTTAGGCATTTATTTCAATACTAGCGACCCGCCCTGGCTACGCACGGGTGCAATTATGCATGTATTATACATATAAACATTTCTCTTGAATCACTCATATTAAAAAATACTGCTCGAAATCCGTTGCGTAGATTTAAAGATTTAAGCATACATACTTTGTTTTATACTATGTAGTGATTCACTATTGAAATAAATGGCTGAAGTTCATTGCAAAACTCAGAACCAACAGTAATAAGAGTGGGCGTAAAACTACTGGTATTTTATTAATAGCCCGAGAGTCAAGTACAGTTTTCCTCTTGCTGTTTAAATACAAAATGAAAGGGGCTGTAAGGTATATTCCACAATATGTTATATTCACAAATAGCAAAAAGGTTAGTCGACATCACAGGAGACCGAAGAGCTGGCAGCTACCTCGGACAAAGAATCAGTCTAGCTATTCAAACAGGAAACGCTGTCAGTATCTTAGGAACCTTGCCTAAAGGGACTCCATTTAATAATATATTTTAGTTATTATAATTATATTATTGAAGGATTTTTTATTCTTAATTTTTGTGTATGGAGACTACCACGGGACAAGGACCAAAATATGATAATAGAAGTTTTAAATATGAAGATTTATAAGAACATTCACAAAACTTGTGATAAAACCTTTATGAATAAATTTCTTTTTTAATTGGAATTCGACTTGAAAGGGCGTAGATATTATTTATACGGATTTAGAATACATAGTGTCACCACCCCATTCCAACCTAAAGGAAATGTCAAGGCCAACGACCTAGCCTTATGAGAAATTAATCATGATACGAAATCCTGTGCCAACTCGTCTGGCTGGAAAAGAGTCGACTCCACAGTGGGTCATCTATGGGCTGAATTGTACTAGTAGAAGTGGATATTCTCTAAATGTAAAATAATCAGTTTATACCATTTCTAAAACAGTATTCTCTCATTTTAGCTGGATGCTAAACAACTATAGTTAGGCAATTTTCCCTAAAAGTATTGGAGTAAAGTCCTTTAATATGAACTGATTACTATTAGAGTGAGGCCAAACGAATATTTTAATCATAATTTTGTGAGTCACGTAATTTCGGTCACAGAAAATCTGCCCAGCTCAAACTTGGGCTGCAAGACGGGCGCATTTTATTCAGTTGTCTAGTTTCATGCAATCTTTACCTGACTGACGCTTTCCTCGGTCCCCTCGCCACCCGCTTACTCAATTCGGTCGGATTATGCGTGTGGGTCGGCTCTCAATGTGGCACGAACTGGACTTTTGTATGAAACCGAATGCAGCAGAAATTACGCGACCGAAATTACACGACTGACAACTCACAAAATAACGCTAGTTTGGCCTCGCCCTTAGTGTATTAACTAGCCGTCCATACATTGTTTAGTTATTAACACTGCTAATGTATTAGCCAGACATTCATACTCATGAATGGCGACCTCTTGGTCTCCATGAATCTGATGCAGGAGAAGTTTTGCAGTGTAAAATAGCATCCGTGGTAGCAAGTTAATCTTCGTTTTGAAATAGCAATACGTAATAACAGTTTTAGCTCTTAAAATATACTAAAAAAATATTAAAATATTTGAATTAATACTACTAACAGCTGTCAAGATTGGACCATAACTGATTGAAATTATCGTCTAATATATAAAATTCTAGTGTCACGGTTTGTTATTGAACTCCTCCAAAATGGCTCAACCGATTTTCGTGAAATTTTTTGTGCATTCGGTTAGATCTGCGAATCGGACAACATACAGAGTTGATATGACAGAGGCGCATTCAATTCATTTCAATTCGAAACGGTACAAAAAAAAATACACGTGATTTTTCATGGGGGGTGGAGGGGTAGTCTTAAACCTCACCAGGTATCACCAAGGGGGAGGGAGGGGTTAAAATGTAAAAAATCATCACGTGATTAATGGACAGCCCCTAAGGTTAATAAACGATGCGTTAGGCATAAACATCTGTTAGGAAAGATACATCATGTTCAAATGAGGCAAACATTTAAAAAATCATTTGCGGCTAAACTATTGCTCCAATTTAATTGATTTTTGGGACAGAGCCTGGAAATGATACCTAGTATAGGCAGTTAAAAAATGCCCCTATGTCGTATCAACCCTGTATATTTTTTATTCCCCTAAATGATCGCCTAAAGTTTTTTTGTTTTTATTTTTTTAGGATACGGCATAAAAAATACATACTACCCTAAATGTTTAACCCTCTACGATCAACCCCTATTTTTAAAGCAATATTTATATGGCGAAACAACGTTTACCGGCTCAGCTAGTAGTTCAATAAAATATAGTTCTATTCCCAATTTGACCATACACTTTAACAATGAACAAAAAAGTTTAAATATGCCTGTGTGTAATGTTTATTATTGATTTAATGTACTTTTTAAGATTAAATAAAAAAATAGCATTCCCACAGTTTAGCTTATACATAATATAGCGAAATATGTACCTATAAGCTAAAGTGTGGGAAATTTCATCCTCATCCGTCCGTGAAATTTTCGTGAAAAGGGTTACAAAGTTTTTGCTCTACGTATTAATATACAGATAATGCAAATTCTTGATTGGCCAAATATTAAAAAACTAGGTAGCATTTTAAATATTTTAGGCAATCATGAATTTGACCTGATTAGCTGTTCTTTAATGGACAATATAACGGATTTAGAATACACAATGACACCAACCCATACCATCCTGAGGGTGTCGTTAGAGGCGACTAAACGAAGGCAAGAGTTTTTTGAGCCCAGTGTAATCGTTAGTCACTTGTTCGTCATGAACCTCACAGTCACAATATTTTAATGACAGACAATCACAAAATGTTGAAATAAACATAATATCGATATACTAAATAGTATAACACTTACGTATACATACGTAATAACTGGTAATACTCTTTTAACAATACTTTAAAAGTTACTGCATGACAACAAAACAAAACACGCCTGCCACACTTGTATCGTTCGCGCAACTGACTCGATGGTGAGAGTATGGTAGTAAATAGACCCAATGAAGCAGAAGATGGTCGTATAATGTGTTTCATACTTATATTCTTAGAGAAGTCAAGGAATTCCATATTTGGATACTATTCCATATTTGGTGACTTTCCCACAAAAGACAAATTTGTGAGAGTCTCGTGCTTCAAGATAGAAGAACATTTTAAACACTGAAATGTTTCTATTAGCTCTAAGGCGTCTCTTTGGATGGCTATAAGGTTTTTGTTCCACCTGGTATATTGTCCGTATGGTGGCGGATGTAGAATATATAGTATCCATGACCTGAGGGATTACTAGAACACTACTTACTCTACGCTTGAATGGAATCGCAAACTAGGTATTATAAATGTTGTGTTGCTTATTATAACGTCGTGTGGTGATGAATTTAGTATACACAGTGTCACCATCCCATTCCATACTGAGGGTGTCGTAAGAGCCGATAGAAGGAAATGACAAGGCCGAAAACCTAGCTGCAAGAGAAGGAAAACTTTATAAGAAACCCTTATTTTACATTGGAAATCCTCATCGATAACCGGCCGCTAAACGCCAGCCGGGTTATGTGGGACGCGAAGAGATGGTAATTGCGCCCCAACCTACCCACTAAAACCAACGGTGTCCCTTAAGGTGAATGTTCCAGGGTAGCCCGCGAAATTCAAATTTTCTTACGTTTTTCGCGTTGCGTTTTTAGAAAAACTTTTTCAAGCTCAAAGTCATTCTTGCTCCTTTAAGAGCTTGGAGGGTTGTATTGATCATTTTGATTATTATAATTCTATAACTACATACGTCTTACAGCCGCGAATAACATTATAATCAACATACAACCTAACACTGACCTGCAAATTGCAAAAAACGTAAGAAATTTTGAATTTCGTGGGCTACCCTGGAACATTCACCTTAACTGCCCGAGACAGGGCCACGGGTTTCACTCCTAACCCGCCAGGCTAGTGTGGCACAGTAAGCAACTGGATGAGGAACGACTCAGCAGTTGGTCATTTATGGGCTGAGTAGTAGAAAGAAAGAAAGAAATATGGTTTATTCCGCACAATTTTACCTAGTAGGAGTAGTAGCTTACTATAACGGGCTTTATATCTACTACTAGTCAGTCCAAAGATTACCCACTGTTGAGTCGGGTCTCCTCCAGCTACGAGGAGGGTAATTAGCATCGGCATCCGTATCAAATTTTCCATTTCTTGCGGCTAGGTATTCGGCTTTGGCATTTCTATATGTCTTCTCTTACGACACCCTCACTCAGGAAGGTATAGCAGGTTTTCCGACAGGCTGCTCCCAATTCGAAAGTTTCTATACGCTTTTTATTAGGTGTATGTAACGGAATCTTTGAACATGATTTTTACCCACTTCAAAACGTCGGATTAACTCGAAATTTAGCATACTTATTAAGGACCGATGACAGTTCAATATTTTATACAGTTTGATCCGATATCCTTACTAGGATAAACAGGACTAGCTTTTTTTTTTGGTTGAAGAGACCGTCAAAGGCGGTCGAGAGCGGTGTCTCTTCTATGCAATAGCTAATAGAGATGTAATAATCATAAAGATATTGTTAAAAAAAGCGTGGGGTGCTTTTCAGGATATTATTACTACACGGCAGAAGTAAATATAAAATCGCAAAGACTGCGTGAACGCCGCAATAAAATTTTCAACGGCATATTTAATTAAACTTGCGGAGGTTTTGGCTCGGTAAAATATTTCATGCTTGCTCTCCCGCGTGTCATGTTATTTCCTCTTGTCACTAACTTCGCAAAGAGGGTAACATCAGAACTGAATTTTGGACACTGGCAGTTGGTAGGAAATTTAACTGTCCTTGCCTGTGTCATTTTTGAATTTCGTTTAATCTTCTTGGTCGTCTCGCGCTGATATTTTTAATAATTAAATTTAATTGGGAATAGCATTGACTGTATTTCAGTGTGTGCATACTGGTAGTCCGATCAGGTTAGACCGGTGCCGACCCCAGTGAAATTGCGAAAAAGGGGAGGGACTGATAGTCAGGACTGGTTTCACTTATGCCTAATATACGTACAGAACATGGGCTTGCTTATTCAATAGCGTCTATATAGTTCAGTTATTCTCTTTCTTTAATTGCCTTAAATTATTATATGTATGTATACACTACACCCCGAATGTCACCAACCCATATCATCCTGAGGGTGTCGTAAGAAGCGACTTAAGGAACGCAAGAGGCAGATCACCTAGCCGCAAAAGAAGGAAAACTTGATACAAACCCTGTGCCAACCCGTCTTGCCAGCGTGGCACAGCTGGCTAATTTCCCTCCGTGAACTTGGAGGAGTCCCGACTCAGTAATGGGTCATTTATGGGCTGAAATGATGATGATGACACTACATCCCTAAAAAAAAGGAAAAGTTTTCTTTAATAATAAGTTGTGCCTTTGTACAAATTTGTCCTATATTTCCATGTGATCGACTTACGTTTCGTATACGTACATTAATCGTTAAATAAATAAATAAAACAAATATTTTTAACAAGTCGATTACCTAACCGCCTCCTGTTTTGAGTTGGATAAAATGGAATCTTTTCGGCCAACTCAAACACTGTTTCAGACGATTTTGCTAGCGTGGCGGTGGATTTGAGGTCGAGTGCACTGACCGACCTAGTTCCCAGCTCCAGCGTCGATTTGATGTCACAGCACTAACTCATTATTTATTTACAATACCAGCGAATTTAACACCTCTATTTCTTGGACATAAAGTGAAAATCCGCGCAATTTTCAATTTCGCGGCAACGATTTTAAATAGTAAAAATATCGCGTGTCGGCTTGGACTTAATTTGTCGCTTTCACTGCACTTTTACTTATTTTTAATAACGGTTCACTGCTGCCCTAATAAATCGCAATTAGAAGAATTGTGTGACCTAGAAACCTTATTTATAATTTCATTAGGTGCAGTCATTTAAATTAAAAAGTGCCTACATTAGTGCAACCACATTATATTAATACGCTTTTATTAGCTTCGCTTGTATGTATGTAACGGAATCTTTGAACATGATTTTGACCCAGATAAATACGTCGGATTAACACGAATTATGTCATACTTATTATGGACCGATGACAATTCAATATTTTAAATATTTTGACCCGTTATCATTAATAGAATAATAATAATAACGATGATCAAGGTGGAACACCGCTCTTCGATGCAATAGCTAATAGAGATGTAAATATCATAAAGCTATTGCTATATTTTTTAGTGATTATTTAGCAATAGCTTTATTATATTTCAACTAAAAAATAAAAAAATAAATAATAGTTTAAAAAAAAAAAAAAAAAAATCGCTTTTATAGAAAATCGAACTCAAAAATAGGAAATAAATTTGAATTAAAAATAGTGTCAAAAAAAATGATTTTATTGTAAAAGCGCGGGGTGCATGGTATCAATAGTTCTAAATATTTTATGAACAGCTATGACTAGAAGGGATAGCCCCTCAGAATTTCCAAACTTAAGTGGCAATGGGCAGGGCACATAGCTCGCAGGACTGACGCCCGATGGGGCAGATAAGTCCTCGAGTGGCGACCGCGTTCCGGAAAGCGTAATGGAAAGCGCTGGTAGGCCTCCACCTCCAAAGATGTCCACTGCTGGACATAGGCCTCCCCCAAGGATCTCCACAAAAGCGGTCCTGATCCACCGCATCCATTGCTTTCCGGCGACCTTAACCAGGTCGTCGGTCCACCGTGTGGGAGGCATACCAGCACTGCGCCTTCCGGAACGCGGTCGTCACTCGAGGACTTTTTTGCCCCATCGGGCGTCGGTCCTGCGAGCTATGTGCCCTGCCCACTGCCACTTAAGTTTGGCAATCCGGTGGGCTATGTCAGTGACCATGGCTTTCCTGTGTATCTCCACATTTCTGATTCGATGTCGCAGGGAAACTTCAAGCATATCCCTCTCCATTGCCCTTTGGGTGACTTTGAGCCTTCTCATGGAGCCCTTCGTGAGCGACCACGTCTCTACAACAATATACATGGCAATTTATTAAAAAACTATTGTTTCAAGAGTGTATCTAATAAATACTTTTTCAATTTAATTTGAAAAACATTTCTACTACTAGGTACAATGTTCTTCCAAAAATATTATAAACTAGCTTCACCCCGCGGCGTTACCCGCGGTAAGACTATAACCGCGGGTAACATCGCACCCTTGCGAAGCCGGGACGGGCCGCTAGTTAACTTCTACAATATAAAAATATATAATAATAATGATATTGACTCTACGTTTTAGTTTGAAAACTTTTGTATGGGAAAAAGAAGAAGGCAGTTTTTAGGGCTTTTCCGGCAATTATTCGAATTTTTCTCGCCGTAAAAACCATCCTTGAACTTCAACGAACATTTAAAAAAAAGTATTGGCCAAATTGGTCCAGGCGTTGTTGAGTTATGCGCTTACCAACACATTTTGCGATAAATTTTTATATTATAGATTAGGTATTAGGGTTAATTACAAGACCTAATTATAAATATTCGTTGCCCATAAAAGTGTATTATTGTTTGTTCTTTAAATCGTCTACCATTTTGGGCTATGACAACGAATATCTTTACCAGGACGTGAGATCTTTTAGTTGTATAATGTTTTTTGTTACACCATGAATACAGCGAAGCAAAGCTATAGTATAAAATAACTGATGAGTGTTGTCGGGGTAGCGCCCTATCTTCGCAAGATCACGATAGGACGCTTTTAGCGGGCTTGGCCGACGCTTGGCAAAGGCCCAGCCGACTTGGCAGCCAAGTGAGCCAAGATATCGTCTTGGGAAAATATTAAGAGTAAGCAAACACGTTCACCGAATTCTTTCCTGTCAGTATTGCTTAGGCTTGCGATTTTTTTATAAACAATCATCAGATTTTTACTTTCTAATATATAAAATTACTAGCTGACCCGGCGAATTTTGTTCCGCATTATATATATATTTAAAACAAAAAGAAAGTTGGACATAGGATACCTGAGATTTTTATCCCGTCCGTATAAAACCTACTTTAACAAAACGCAACTGACAGCGAAACGTTATGTTGTCTATAGTTCAATATGGTCGAAAATTTGACAATTAGAAATTTTGAATTCGACTTGTTTATATTGTTGTAATTCACATAATATCTTTATAACTTGTAGCCTATGTGTTATTCTGATGTTTAAGCTATATTATTGTAAAGTTTCATTAAAATCCATACTTACAAACTTTCACGTTTATAATATTAGTAAGATAGTACCTAAGATCTTGTCACGGTGTTTGTAATTAAACTCCACCGAAATGGCTCGATCGATTCGTGAAAATTTGTGTGCATAATGATGTCTTAGGTTTTCACGATCTTTACACATTGCAGTTGTCGCTGCGGGACTGCCATCCAGTCGCCCCGCGACCACCGACACTGCAAAGTGTCTGAAACGTTGGGAATAAAATGAAATAAAACGATCATAACCGTGAAGACATAATTTCCTGCAATTTGTATGCACGTGGGTTATGTCTGTGAATCGGACCACATTTATGGTTTTTATTGGGGAATGACCCTTAAATATTAAGGGACCTCCCCTAACTTAGTTTTATTTCATAATCGTTTTTTTTTTTGATACAGCGTACCGAAATACTTACAACCCTACATTTTCACCCCCCTACGATCAACCCATATATTTTTAATAGCGACATTTATATGGCAAAACGACGTTTGATGGGTCAGCTAGTATATGTATAAGAATTCTCCGTGAGGTGACGGACTTAGATTGCACAAAGATTGCATTCGCAAGAGAAGGAAAACTTGATACAAACACTATGGCGTCTTACCATTGTGTCACTTCACGTCACTTCTCTCCATGAATTCGAAGGAGATCTGAGGCCTGAAACGTGCACACCGTCTCATTTAAAATGCACAACTCACTAATGAAGTACTTCCAATATTTAATAATAACAAGCTTGTGGGGGCTGTCCATTAATCACGTGGTGTTTTTTTAACCATTTTAAACCCCTCCCTCCCCCTTGGTGATAAAAATCACGTGTATTTTTTAGTACCTACAAATAATCTTACACTCAAAGGTACACGCCGCTTTTCGGTTAAGAAATCACGCGTTTGAATAAAAAAATTAATAGGTACACGTGATATCTTACTATACCCCCCTCCCCCTTGTGATATTTCATGATTTTTGCCGAACCCCTCCCCCCATTTCAAACTTCACGTGATTAATTGACAGCCCCTAACTCTCGTTATTGTGGTGAACAAAGGTAACGAAACTTCGCTCAACCTGCACACTCTATCGGCTGGTGAAACAAACTCAATGTAAAGTCACTAATAATGAATTAGGCAAGTTTCTAGTTAAAGCATTGAGATATTGAAATTATATACATGATATATTTACTATTATCCAGCGTAATAGGATAATGCTAGTCCCAGCAGGCCACAGACTCTTAACTCTAGAACTTATAATACCACTTTTTTGTTGGAGGGCTAGTAACAAGTACCGAAAGCTCGCTCTAAAACTGTCACCAATTTACCTCTCAATGTTCACGACAGAACCGCCAGTCATCTAATTCAGTAAGGTGAAAACTATGATTAAGAACTTTTAATGGCTTTCTGGAGTTATATTGCTGGATTAAGCGGTGCGCACCAATCTGCCGATAAGTCCACCGTGTCTCTGGATAGTAACTTTTACGGAGTAAACAAAACGGACTTGACATTTTCTAGGTAGAGAGACGCAGACAGAATGAGAATGTTATATAATCAAGACTAGTTATCAGATCGACGCCTAGGCAAGTGCTTAAAAGGCAATATATTGTGAAGCAATGGATTATCGAATAGTAGTCGATATCATATTAGTAATATATTAGTGGCATAATTAATTATATATTCGTATAGCAGACTCAAATATTAACCTTTCTTTTTCTTTATTTATTATTAGCTGAACCGGCAAACTTCCTTTCGCTTCAGAATCAAAAGATAGAATGTTTCACCTTAATTAAAATATGTGCAAACCTTAACTGGAACAAAAATAACGCGTATTAAAAAAATATTTTTCATATTTTCACACCTTTTAAACCTTCCCTGGACTTAGAGGAATATTTTCAACACCAAAATTAGCCAAATCGCTCCAGCCGTTCTCGAGTTTTAGCGAGACTAACGAACAGCAATTCATTTTTATTTATATAGATATAGATAGATAGATAGATTATCGTAGACTTCTTAATTGTATAAGATATCTTCGCTTCAACTGTATTATTAAGATTCGTCATATTAAAATTTTATGTTTAATTATAAGTCACATGTAACGTATAAAATTTTGACATATTAGTTTATCCGCATGGTGTCAGATTTAGAATACACACGTGTCTCCACCACATTCCATCCTGAGGGTGTGGTAATAGTCGACAAAAGGAGATGATAAGGTCGAAAAACTTACCGCAAGAGAAGGAACGTTGGAAACGAAATCCTTCCAACCCGTCTGGCCAACGTGGCACAGTAGGCTAATTACCCTCCATGTAATTAGCCTACTGTACCCACTGCTGCGTTGGCCCCATACCAACGCAGCAGTGGGTCTTGTATGGGCTGGGGTGTAGTGGTATGTTTTGAAATTTGTTATTAAAATTACGCCGTATATACGAGTAATATACTGTTCGTTTACATTATATTAATAACACTAGCCATATGTATGGTTAACATAAATTTCACATACAAGCGAACACATTTATTTTTCCGCCTACGGATATGTAGTAAGCCATTGTCTGGACGTCGCTGAGCGAGATGATATATGCGTCTGTCTCTCCGTCTATACATAGCTGATCAGTGTAACTATTGATTCGACTAAACCTAGACTGTGCATAATCAAAATGAAACGGAAGTACAACACGTACCAAATAATTTGAGCAATTCAAAATTTGGTCGGTAGGGTAAATTTTCGCAAAGCAATAATACGAGTATATGCCCTACTCATAATGTATTATAATTCTGTAAGTACACTGTATGAACAACTACAATATACATATATAACATATTATTATTGTATTGCGAAAATTTACTCTACTGACCTATTTAGGTTAGAGTAAAGTGTATACATTTCATACACACAACCTATGTATGTATGAAAGGTGTGAATGTAGGTATGACGACTGATAGGTATGTGTGGAGACTACCACCTAGTGTGGGACAGGGGCCGTAAGATGATGACGCTAATTGTAAATATGATAATTTGTGATAAAACCTAAGTACCTAAATAAAGTACCTTTTGAGTTTGAGTTTATAAAAATAGTTTGGTTTGTTGCCATGTTGGTCTAGTGGTTGGATATGCCGCCTTTGGATCACGGGATCCTCAGTTCGATTTCGGGATCGGTGTTTGGTGTAAACCAGAGGCACTTGCTCTGATACCGGGTGTAATTTGTGTTCGTGAATTACATATTCCTGGTGCGGAGGATTCGTTTATAAAAAAAACTAAACAACGGACTGTAAAACAAAAAATCATTTAAAGCAGAATCAGAAGTTGTGGCTATAAATTTAGTGAAACTATCAGATGGCGAGCGGCACGTGGCCGCTCCTAACTGATAATTAATCACGAAGACATAAAGTTGAGCCCCAAAAGGGTTTGTTTTCGAACCAACGAACTAAAGACGACTAAATTGAGTTTTGATTAAGGCTAGATAAAGGTTTAGGGAGGGGCTCAGAGAACATTTTATCATTGACGTGACCTCTTTCGGCATGTCTTGCTCAGAGGGAAAATTACAACACTATTTATTGTACACACATGATGTACAGATTGAGAGTACATAGTGTTCACACCCCATTCCATCCGAAAAACTAGCCGCAAGAGAAGCAAAACATGATACAAAACCTTGTGCCAACCTGTCTGGCCTGCGTGCCATAGTAGGCTAATTGCCCTCCCTATGATAGGGGGAGGCCCGAATTAGCAGTGGGCCATTTATGGGTTGAGTATTGTAATAAGAACCCTGCAGCCGTACCAAGAAGCAGTTCTGTCTGGAAATCTATCTTGAAGTATGACTCGGATATCGATGGTTTCTGAAACCAAACCTTTACCATAAACCTTAACCTGGTTGAACATAAACCAGCTTTTAACTCTGAAAAACTTCAATCCCATCTTTCTTAAACTTAAAGAAAGGTTCCACTGATACCTTTTTGCCATCTTGTAGGTAGGTACATGATCCCATTGCTATATAAATTTTGGGACTTCTGATCAAAATACCGCGACAAGTGGTTTTGGCAGTCCTCTCGTGATGTTAACCTGACACTGCCTTAAGAATTCTGAAGAGACCGAAACAGGTGGAAATCTGAAGGTGCAAGGTCAGGACTATACGGCGGCTGCATTAACACGTCCCAGCCAAACTCTCTTAATTTTTGTTGAGTGTCTAAAGATCATGATGAAAAACCACACCCCTTCTGTAGATTAATTCCAGCCGCTTTCTCTCAACTTCTTGCTTTCATCTCATCAGTTGTTCGCAGTAGAGTTCAGAATTGACGGTCCTGCCTGGTGGTAACAGCTCATAATGCATAATGCCCTTCCAATCCCACCACACCCACAGCATCACCTTGTTGCGAGTTAACCCGGGTTTCGCCACAGTCTGTGAAGCCTGACTGGCTTTTGACCACGACCTTTTTCGCACGTTCTTGTCGTACGTGACGTGATCCAGTTTTCATCATTGGTTATAAGCTTCTTCAAAAATGGTTCGGTTCCATTACGTCGTAATAAAGAATCACAAATGAGTACACGGTTCATTAGGTTTCTTTCAGTGAGCTCGTGAGGTACCCAAATATCGAGCTTTTTTGTGTACCCAGTTTTTTTCAAATGCGCCAAAACTGTTTTGTCGTCAATTCCCAGTGCTTCAGCTACGTCGTAACTACTGAAATGTCGATCTTGCTCCACTTTTTCAAAAATGGCATCCATTAGGGCGGCCATAGCGACGTGCATCTTTGACATCAAAATTTCCGGATTGAAAACGCTTAAACCAAATTGTGCTACTCTCACAGACACTGCACTAGGTCCATAAGCATAGCAAATTTATTTAGCGGCTTGCGTTGCATATTTTCCTTTTTTGTAGTAAAATTTTAAAATGTATCGAATTTCTTCATTAGATTCTCTCATCGTGACAACGAAAACAAATGAAAGTCACACATTTTCCTAATTTGAATTTGGAATTATGTTCTTAAAAACTTAAACTTTCAATGATACCAAAACCAGCCAGATACAAATAGTATAGCCAAAGAGATTTTATTACAAGTTCATACATACCTACTATAATGCGAAAAGACTTTTTCCCCAACCTAATATACAATTCAATAGTTTAATAGCTTTATTCTAACAATGTATGTCGTCTAACTGCGAGAGTATTGAAACTTTTCACGATCCATTTCACATTTTTTAATTAATTATTATCTACCCAGTCTAGACTAGTTAGACTAAAAAGACTAGAGGCTAAAAATATTGCGTCGTAGTTCATTCACGAATTTTAGCTAAGTTACTTAACTTTTATTTCGTTTCGAATATTTTTACGACGTTTCTAACAGATTGAACATTTTAAACTGATATTGGAAGTTAAGTTTTAAAGGAGTGAAGTTGCCCTCCGGCGTGATGTCGCTATAAAACTAGACGACGGCAGTTCTTTTCCAACTTTTGCTATGCACTTTTCTGAGAATTGGATTGACTAGTTCCGTTCAACTGGCTTCAAAAAGAACGGAATGAAAAAAGAAAGGATATGTTATTGGTATACACCAACACATACGTGTTTTACCACATAAATCCGTAATTTTTAAACTGTTCTCTTGCTTTGTAAACTCAAACTCAAAAGGAACTTTGTTTACTTAGGTTTTATCACAAAGCTCTTATAAATCGTCATATTTATAATTACCAATATCATCTTACGGCCCCTGTGCCACGCTAGGTGGTAGTTTCCATACACTCCCATCAGTCGTCATATCTACATCAACACCTTTCATACCCAATTCCTCATTCTTACAACCTATCCATTTCTTTTGATCTCCCACAATCCTTGCGTCCACCCGCATTCATGCTGGCTGTAAGGAACTCGAAAAACAAAATCTTCCAAATAATAAACTTTTTGGCACTATTGTTGATCGGATATTTCAAGGTTTTTACCTAACTACTGAACCGATTCGAATAAAATTACCGAACATAAAAATTAAACCGCTTAAATAACCCCTTTCTGAAGTTATTTATTGAATGTCTCTAGAATATCTTGATTCCCGTCCTATCCACGTATGCGAACTTTAAATGAAACAACTTCATTTTCTATATTAATTTCCTTTTCAGTGCGATGTTGAACTGAGCATTATAGGGGAGAAAATCGTTCGGGAAATTGTAGACTGTAAGGTAGCTTCGATATGCCTCGAGGTTTATTATATCTGACTACTTTTCCTTTTCAAATAAACCTTATTTAACTTGAGTAAAGTTTTGCTTTGTCATTTCGTTCCTATTCCGATGTTTTGTCCAATTATGTTCTCGTTTCCTGTTACATTGAAGTCATTTAATGTATCTATTTATATCATTCCGCTGCGTAGATTTTAAGCAGGTATGGTGTATTGATAAGATCTGTATTACAATAGTCAAAAGACTAGATTATGACGTCACTTTTTTATAATAACATAGAATAACAGAAAGTATTTTATAAAATACTGACTTTATATTAATCAAGAGTATCAATATTATCTATACTACAAAAGCGCTTATAAATGGTTCTGTCTAAATATATATTTTAAGAACTTATGTGTATAGCATTATGTCGAAAGTAGTTTTAGTCCCAACCAGCAAAACTTACTTTTCTAGGTTAATGTAGACAATAATTTTATTCTCAAAGGGTTGAAGTAATGCGGAATACTTGTACTCTGCATGGAACGCTAAAATATTTTCACTTAAATAAAAAGCTAATTATCGTTGATGTATTTCTTCGGTTGAAATTATTTACTGAGCTGTGAAGTCAAATATGCAAAAGATAAAAGATGAACAAAAAATGCTTTGGAGAAATAGATGAATTAGAAATAGATGATGATGAGATTTGAATTGAAATACTTAGAAATACAAATGTCATCTAACAGTTATTAGATTATAATCTCAAACAAAATAGAAAGACATAAACTTAGAGATTTAGAATACACAGTGTCATTATACTATTCTGAGAATGTCGCGAGAGGCGACTAAAAGAACGAAAGAATATAAATTTAAAATAAAAAAAAAAATCTAAAAAGAGCAGTATTCATTTGTAAAACGTTCATTCATAAAACGTGTTCTAAAGTATAGACGCACATATAATGTACTAGCTGATCTTCCATGTTATGAACATCAATTAAACTGCTTTGCGAGGAACAAAATTTTGTTTCACGTTTTCCTTCTTTTGTTGATTGCGTACATGTTCAGTCAGAAATTGGTATTCAAACGACTCAATTCGGTTGTATGTTTTCCATGTCACTAGTCAGCTCATATTTGACCCACTGTTGAGTAAGACCTCCTCCAGTTACATGGAGGGTAATACCCATACTGTGCCACGCTGGCCAGACGGATTGGCACAGGGTTTCACATAAATTTATCCTTCACTTGCGGCTAGGTTATCGGCATTGTCAGCTCTTACGACACCCTCAGGATGGAATGGGGTGGTGACACCGTGTATTCTAAATCCGACACCACACGCATTGCGCTTAACAAAGCAAGCAAAATAATTAAGCGAGATCTGTTGTGTACTTAGGTACCTAGTACATATCTCGTCTCGCTTAATTATTTTATTCCGTGGGGGAAACTTGGTCATTAGTATTAATTTAATTTCTCCCAATTCTGTATCCAAATAATAGGACTAGGTTGATAACCTTTAAACAAATTACAGACTCTGTATAAATATTTCTAGGCATAATATAAATGATTGACAAATTATAATTTTATGAAATTTGCAACAATTATAAGTTTCAGGTACGTTTTGGGTAAATTTAACAGAGTTTTCAAACGTATTGTGAACATATGAAAACAAAACTGGGATTCATTAAACGTTTAAGGTCGCTACGGGGTTTAGAGTACCTTAGTGCTTTTTTAAACAAGACCAATGATTTGAAAAAAAAAGCAAGTACGGAGTTTCTTGGTGGCTCTTCTCTGTAGAGCAGCATTCCGAACCGGATGTAGTTTCAGCTTGAGTGTGGGTGGACGCAAGGGTTGTGGGAGATCAAAAGCAATGGATGGATTGCAAGAATGAGGAATTGTGTATGAAAGGTGTGACTCTAGATATGACGGCTGATTGGTGTGTATGGAGACTACCACCTGGCGTGGGACAGGGGTCGTGAGATAATATAATATATAACATCCTTGGATATTTCACACAACGCCATCTCGTCCCAAGTTAAGCAACTTAATGCTTGTGTTATGGTAACGAGATGGATGATATACTACTTATTATACTTTTTTTTTGTAAATAGATACTTAAAGAAAACACCCAGACCCGGAACAAATACTTGTAGGTCGTACAAATATTTCTTCCGTGCGGGGAATCGAACCCGCGACATGCTGCGCGCAGTCGATCGGTCAACCACTGCGCCAACCGTGTCGTCAAAATGGTATATGATAATAGTAATAGATAATGATAATGGTAATTTTAACTATGACGATTTATAAGAGTTTTGTGGTAAAACCTACGTAAATAAAGTTCCTTTTGAGTTTGAGTTTGTTGTACAACGTGTATGGAAACTTCAACTACGTATGTTCGTATATAAAATATTACCGGATACATAACATTTCCTCGTAAGTTGTAACGAGGACGGTGAATCCTCTGTTTGTGTACGCAGATAAATATATTTGACATATATTATGAAAGTTAGGCATTAGTAAACATTGATTAAATATCTTTTCATTTCACTATCACTACATATTATAAAACAAAGTCGCTGTCGTCTGTCCGTCCCTATGTATGCTTAAATCTTTAAAACTACGCAAGGGATATTGAAGCGGTTTTTTAATATATAGAGTGATTCAAGAGGAAGGTTTATATGTATAATACATGCATAATTGCACCGTGCGAAGCCGGGGTGACTAGCTTGTAATAAATAATCCTTTTTAATTCTGAATAGTGTTACTTAATGTGTTTATGTGCATGCTGTGGCACCATAATGAGTTGTGCATTTAGTTTTAATGACTTTTGACAATATGTACCTATTTTTTATGTAAATGTAGCTGTAAATGTACTGGATGATCTAAATAAATAAAATATAAAAAATACCGATTATTTGAAAAAAGGCAACTACAGAATTTCTTGTCTGCTCTTCTCTGTAGAGCAGCATTCGAACCGGCGGTAGTTACAGTATGAATGTGGGTGGACGCAAGGGTTGGTTGGATTGTGAGAATGAATGCGGAAATGTGTGATAGATAGATAGATAGATAACACTTTATTGTACATAAGCGACATACAATTCAAAACATTAAAGACATTACATAAAAGACATACAATTGGCGGCCTTATCACTAAAAAGCAATCTCTTCCAGGCAACCAACACATTATTGACGATGGAAAAATTGCGCTAATATTGTTGGGATCGTTTTACGTCAGCATTACTGAATAAATACTATGTATGATATAAATAAATAATACATAATATATCCAAAAATAAAATACGTATATATGATATATATATAAATACTACATAACATAATATATAATTAAAATATATCTACAAAATAAAATTAAAATACAATTTTTCATAAATGATTGAGTATGCTACAGTACAAGTAACTTATCGTGAGTGCTATTCACTTGTTTCTGTAATGAAATTATTTTTGACTAATTCTTTAAATAAATTTAGCGATTGGGACTGTCTAATATGCAAGGGCAGTGCATTCCATAAACGGACAGCACGGACTACAAAAGATTTCTCCACAAATTTTGTGGAATGCACTGGCACACTCAAAATTAAGTTTTCCGATGACCTCAAAAGCCTATCATGCGTGTCATTAAGGAATTCAAAACGTTCCGAAAGATATGAAGAATGTACATACGAAGAAAAATACCTTTAATTAACTACAGCTGAAAAATAAACTAATCCAGGACAGTATTATGACCACGTATTAATTCCAGCAAGCTGCCGGTGTCGGTACGCAGTGTAAATGTGACCATGCCGACGCAATAGGGTAACGGTCGAACCTTCACAAAAGTAGGTCATTGCTCCCCCCGCGTTCGTCCCCGGCCTCCCTGAGTTGTCGCTTTCATTTAGGGTTGTCTGGTATAAACATTCTTCATGTATTTCTGTAGGTAGAATCATAATAATAGAATTCTCACAGTTGTGCTTCAACAATAATGCCTGCATTGGAATATTCCTTAATCTTAACTTAAAAACTTAACTTAAAAAGTCTTGGAATTACATTCACGTTGTACCTAAAAGTATCGAGCAGTCACCTTCTAGGCAAACGTAGGCCTCATTTTCACTTTCCATCAAGTGAGATTGAGGTCAAACGTAAGACGAAAATAATATGGAAAAAAAGTGTCAACTACATTGTGTTTAATGACTTCTTTATTGCCAATGCGTCCTTCTCTATTTAACTCAAGAGTGGGTCACTACTCAGGCCATAGATGACCCACTGTTGAGACGGGCCTCCCCCAGTTACATAAAGATTAATTAGCCCATTATACTACGCTAGTAAGACGGATTGGCACAGGGTTTCGTATCAAGATTTCTTTCTCTTATGGCTAGGTTTTCGGGCTTGTTATTTCCTTTTGTCGACATTTACGACACCCTTAGAACGGAATGGAATGCTTATATGTTTATTTAAATCCGACTGTTAATTTACAATATACATATCTTCTATAATATAAAAATGAATCGCAAAATGTGTTGGTAACCGCATAACTCAACAACGCCTGGACCAATTAGGCCACTTCTTTTTTAGAAATGTTCGTTGTAGTTCAAGGATGGTTTTTACAGCGAGAAAAATTCGAATATGTGCCGGAAACCCCCTAAAAACAGCCTTTTTCTTTTTCCCATACAAACGTTTTCTAACTAAAATGTAGAGATAATTTGAGCTTTATTGCTATTGTATAAAGTTCATATTAAATTACAACCACTCACTGTTGTCTAAGCAATAGGTGTGTACCTAACGTCAAAGAGTCAATTTGCACTTTAATACCGCTATCTTTTTGACAGGACGAAGTCTGTCGGGTCCGCTAGTATATTATGTTTTTAAAACGTAACCACTGCATTCGTTTGTCCTGTGTCGCGGGGGCAGTTTACAAACAAGAAATTCACGAACACAAATGACACCCAGACTCGGAGCAAGTGCCTCTGGTTTACACAAAGACACTTGCCCGGCCCTGAAATCGAACCCGAGACCCCGTGATCCAAAGGCGGCACATCCAACCACCAGGCCAACGAGGCAGTTAAAAAATTTAAAAATAAATTTCTCATTTGTGGACCAAATCATTTATATGCAGATAATTTTGAACGTGATAAATTGTTATGAAATGTAACTCGGTTCATAAATGAACCACTGCTTAGTTGATACCACTAGTAATGTGTGTGGTGACGGTTATAGAATACCTAGTGTCGCCTTCCCATTTCATCCTGACGGTGTCGTAAGCGCCAACAAAAGGAAATGTTAAGGCCTTAAACTTAGCCACAAGAGAAGGCACACTTGATACGAAACCCTATGCCAGCGTGGCACAGTCGGCAAATTACCCTCCATGTAATTGGAGGAGGTCAGACTCAGCAGTGGTTTATTTATGCACTGAGAAGAAGAAGAAGTACAATTACAAGTTGGGATAAAGGCAAGGGCCTATGTCCTTCCTTTAGTCTCCTCATAAGTCACTTAAAAGGTCAAAGGTCGCTGACCCTATATTCTAAATCGGTCACCATCGTGTCTATGCATATTTTATGGGAATTGTCAACCCTAATACCAACGAGATAACGCCAATTAGGCTTATGGCGTTGCGTTCGATCACTTTTACTTGAGGTCGGTTGATGTAAAGCTATCTGTAACTTTAGTGGGTTAATTAGATCTAAGCACTTAGTTTACAGTCTATTTTACCCAACTGAGATTAAGTTGGGTTGGTCTGAGCACATTTCACAAAACGTGAGTAAAATAAAATGGGCTTTTGATTAAATTAAACCCTGTTCTTTTGTAACGGTTCAAGTTTATATTCTTTCACTGATTTCTATGAAAATTGTATAAAGACATTGCTGGCCGCGAGTGATGAATAAAGCAATATTGGGTTAGAGCAGTTTCATCGGCTGAGCCCCACTGCTGAAACGTGCCTCCTCCAATGTTTATGGAGGGTAAACGGCCCTGATTGTTAGTTTTCTTTCTATCGTGATTTGCTGTACTTATCAACGCTTAAGTTTTGTTTAAGACTCTCTGGAAGGGTTGGTGACATTCTAAATCCGTCAACACAAAAAATTACATTAAGTAGTTTATTTGTATGTAAAGTTACGTCTTTGGTAATGTGTGAAAATTAAGCAGCTGACTTTATTGAGTAGAGATCAATGGTCAAAAACAATAAAATAACTAATTTTAGTAAGAACATTATATTTTATTGTTTTGGAAGTTAGTTATAATTTCAAGTTATAAAGTATATTTGTTGTGCATACAAACTCCCAAACTTATAGTATAGATAGAGAAGCGGTGCAGAATGCTATATTATCATCATCATCACTACATAGTATAAAACAAAGTCGCTGTCGTCTATCCGTCCATATGTATGCTTAAATCTTTAAAACTACGCAACGGATTTTAAATCGGTTATTGAGAGTGATTCAAGAGAAAGGTTGATATGTATAATATACATATTATGTATATATTTCATCATTGCACACGTGCAAAGCAGGGGCGGGTCGCTAGTATACATATTTTTTTAAATAAACCTTAAAATACACTACTTCAATATAAAGGTGTGTGGTCAAATTGAGAATAGAACGTATATACAGAACTGTATTTTAAATTAACTATGGTAGAATTGTGACCGTTTGACGACCACTAGTAACTAACTATAAATATCTGCATATGAAGAATAGCATAATAATCATTCTAAAAATTAGAACATTATTAGGATACGATAATATCGTGGATGTTTTTAAACACCATGGTTCATCCATGATACTTTGTTAGCAATCAAAATGAATAAAAACATAGTAACTTGTCGTTAGCTATTCAACACTGATTTTTACAAGCAACATATAATTTGGAGCGACGATGGCTCTGAAAGGGTGATTGCGTGTAAGTATAGACTTGACTTTAATTGAATACGCTACTGGAAACGTTATAATCACGGGCTTTATCGAATACTAACTTATGCACGCAGCTTTAAACCCAAATCTATACTAACTAGTATTAATAAAGCTGCAGAGTTGGTTTGTTCCAATTCTAAATTGGCCATACACAAAACTTGACGTCACATGAGGGTCTGGCTTCAGTCTGACGAATGGATAAATTAAAATACATGCACTTTGAACTTTAACGCTTCGTATTTCACAAACAGTATAATTTTCTACTGTTTATAATGCCATCTATTGGCCGCGGTCGAGTTATTTTCTTTGTCCCTCGCGCCCTTACTGCGCCCTTGGGAGCGGGGGTGGTAACCACCCTATTTGGGTACGAGCATTACGTTAGAGATATATGCAATTATAATGCTTCAGACATTTTCAACTCGATGCTTGTACAATAATTTGCATGAGTTCACAGTTAAGTTCTCAATTTAAATTATAGTTCTATTTTCAATTTGACCACAGAGACAGACTCTAACAATAAACAAAAGATAAGCGTGTGTGTATGTACAATACGTGGTAGTGTGTATTACAGATTAGATTAGTATAGGTATATTACAGATTAGATCTAGAAAAGAGATAAACTTTTTTTGAAGTATTCTGTATTTGAAATTCATAAACGAGCGACACCTAACTCGTTACTTTTGTTTAAAAAAATGCTTTTAATTGACAAAATTACCTATTTATTATAATTTTCAGCATCACCCATTTTCCAATATCGTTTCGGTAAGCAACTTTAACTTTTAGTAAACTAGTTGTTTATGAAAAATGTCGTAGTTTTCTGTTTAGTCCTGCATAGTTTCTTAATTTAACCTATTTACGAATTTTCAGGTTTCAACCTATCTAGGCGTTAGTATCCGAAACGTTGAAATCCGAAACGAATTAGACGGGAAATGTTCGGCGTTGTTACAAACACTTACTGTGGATAAGTCGCAAAAATAGTTGTTTCTGTTACGTTTAAAAACAAATACATGGCAATTATATTTAAGGTGACCTGTGATACATAATTGGGCTGGAGAAATTATAATATATATATATTTCTATTGATCAAAAATAAATTTCCACTTAAATCCCACGATTTTCTATGTTGAAAATATAGATAAGTGTAATACCTACACGTACGTATTACATTCGGTCAGCCAGCCGTGAAATAGTAAAATATACACAGCACAAACAATTGTTGTTGCTTTCAATTATATAATACTAGCGACCCGCCCCGGCTTCGCACGGGAGCAATGATGAACATCTAAATTTATTAGTGTTTCTCTACAATACACATACTCTACATATAAACCTTCCTCTTGAGTCACTCTATCTATTAAAGAAAACCGCTTCCAAATCCGTTGCGTAGTTTTAAAGATTTACGCATACATAGGGACGGACAGACGACAGCGACTTTGTTTTAAACTATGTAGTGATAGTGATAGTTATGTATTGTAATTTGGCTAACATTAAATTTTATTCATTATTTTAAGTAAATTATTAATTATTATGTAACTGCATGAGGTGCTCATAAGAAATTTTAGAATTAAGCTTTGAATCATGTGTGTATGATATACTTTTTAGTTTTATTTTATACGCTTTAAGTGTAAACAGTTGTAGGTGAGCCTAGAATAAATAAACAATGGATATTGTGCCTCGTGTATGAAGGGATTCAAGACCTTCTCTTCTGCACCTTCACACTACATGGTAGTAATCGCATTCTTCTACTACTACTACTATTAAGCCCATAAATGACCCACTGCTGAGTCGGTCCTCCTCCCATTCCATGCGGGTTAATTAGCCTACTGACCCACGCAGACGTTTCAATTCAAGTTTTCCTTCACTTCCGGCTAGGTTCTCGGCACTGTCATTTCCGTTTGTCAGCTCTTACGATACCCTCAGAATGGAATGGGATATCATTACACCTCGTCGCGGCGTCGGGGCGTCACAGTGTAATGAGTTTACGCGAATCTGTGGCGTCCCCAAAACTCGTGAAAGGGTATACTACTGGCGTTTTAGTGGATAGACGAGTAGTTTCCGGAGTCCCACATAATCACCGACCCTGAGGGGCGGTGGTATGCATATAGCGACTGATCCAAAGAATAAAGACTTAACTGCAATACCGCTTTGAAACATTTTAACTCTATTCTTCATATATCACTACATAGTATAAAAGAAAGTCGCTGTCGGCTGTCCGTCCCTATGTATGGTTAAATCTTCTAAATTACGCAACGGATTTTGAAGCGGTTTTTTGTAATAGATAGAGTGATTCAAGTGGAAGGTTTATACGTCATAATTGCAACCGTGCGAAGCCGGGGCGGGGCGCTAGTATAATATAATACGAAGTTTAAAATGGTTTCAAAGCAGTATTGCAGATAAGTCTTTATTCTTCGGAACAGTCGAAAGGATTTCCACAGCATCACCAATAAGAAACCATACCTTATCAAACCGTCGCCATACGCATACAAAACCATTTTGTGTGAGTATATATCTATAGACGGATGTCTAGACCGATTATATTATAACTAGCGACCCACCCCAGCTTCGCACGGGTGCAATGATGAACCTCTAAATTTATCAGTGTTTCTCTACAATATTATGGATGTATTATACATATAAACCTTTCTCTTGAATCACTCTATCTATTAAGAAAAACTGCTTCAAAATCTGTTTCGTAGTTTTAAAGATTTAAGCATACATAGGGACGGACAGACGATAGCGACTTTATTTTATACTATGTAGTGACTAAATTGTCTTATATGTACTGAGACAGTAAGTGTCATCCATTTTTCACACTCCAGTTAGATTTATATCCGACCAATATCAGCCTACGCCGATTTGCAGGATTTATTGATGAGTAACTTGATATCTCATCAGATACTTTTTACGACTCTGCTTTTTATCGCCTCAGCGAGCTATGGCAATCAGATTATATTTTGTCTCCTTACGGGTTCGAAGGTTGGCATATTACTGACGAAATTTTATAGGATGTGTCATTAAGTGGTGACGGAGTTAGAGTACATACTAAGCAGTGGGTCATCTATTTGTGCTGAGATATTCTGTCTGATACTAGTAAGTAATTACCGACCCCGGCTTCGCACGGGTGCAAAGACGAATCTCTAAATTTATCAATGTTTCTCTACAATATTATGAATTTATTTTACATATAAAACTTCCTCTTGAATCACTCTATCTATTAAAAATCAAAGTCCGTTGCGTAGTATTAAAGACTTAACCATACATAGGGACGGACAGACGACAGCGACTTTGTTATACAATAATTAGTTAGTGATAGTGAGTAGTGATGTAATGACGATGATGTTCATACTACCGTCTTCCTTACCCCCGATTACCCTCGTGTTGAGTCGAGCGTCCTCCAGTTGCATGGCGGGTAATTAGCTTACTTTGCCACGCTGGCCAGACGTATTGGCACAGGGTTTCGTATCAAGTTTCCTTCTCTTGCGGTTATCAGCTACGGAATAAATCCGTCACCACACCGACATATCGTCATCGACGTTTCAGCCCATAAATGACCCATTACTGAGTCAGGCCTCCTCCATATTCATGGAGGGAATTAGCCTACTGTGCCACGCTGGCAAGACGGGTTGGCACAAGTTTTCCTTCTCTTTCGGCTAGGTGATCTGCCTCTTGCGCTCTCTTAGTCGCCTCTTACGATACCCTCAAGACGGTATGGGTTGGTGACATTGTTCATTCTAAATCCGTCACCACACAGACATATAAATAAATAAATAAAAAAAAATAAAAAAGCCTTTTATTTATTCCAGAAAATGCTAGTTTACAAGTTTTTGTAGTATGTTTGTACCTATTTTATTAAAAATTTATTCTGGAAGAACCCCTCTGCAGCTTTACCTGCAAATTGCTTTGCCTCTTCCAAATTGAGCCAGTTTTCTCTGGATTGTGCTGTTTGTGTCCAGTTTGGACCCGCTATGCGTTGGATTTCGTCCTCCCATCTGGTGTACGGTCTCCCTTTCTTTCTTTTGCCCGCTGGCCCCCTCCATTCTGTCACTCTTTTTGTCCATCTTTGGTCTTGCAGGCGTGCTATGTGTCCAGCCCATTTCCATTTTAATGCAAGAGCTTGTGCTAAAGCGTCTGCTGCTTTTGTGATGTTACGTATTTTTGTATGCCTTATTTTATGTATTATTTTTATGTTTAGCATACTCCGCTCCATTCCTCGCTGGCACGTTATAATTTTATTTTTAATATTTATGTTGAACTTCCATGTCTGACAAGCATAGGTCAGGCATGGTATAAGGCAAGAGTTCATAACCTTTGTCTTTAGCTTGATTGCCATGTTGCTCTTAAATATTTCTTTAAGGCTCCAGTACTTGTTCCATGTTAGCTGTGTTCTGCGCCCAATCTCTAGGTAGTTGTTTCGTCTGTCTAAGCTTATTTGCTTGCCTAGATAAATGTATTTATCGGTGTATTGTAGAAGCTCTTTGTCAACGTATATTTGTACCTTGGTGCTGTTGGTCATTACCATGGTTTTAGAGAGGTTCATCTCCATTCCAGCGAGCTTGCTAGCTTTGTTTAGGGACTCTACCATGTACTGTAGTTCTTTTCCTTTCTCTGATATTAGCACCAAATCGTCAGCAAAACGTAGGTGGTTTAAATATTTATTTCTTATTTTTATTCCGCATCCATTCCAGTCAAGTTTGCTTATTATCGACTCTAGTATAGCTATAAATAGTATAGTTGAGAGTGGGTCCCCCTGTCTTACGCCTCTCTTTATAGGGAACCAGGGACCGGCTGTTTCTAGTTTAACTCTACTTTTGCTCTTCCTGTATATGCTTTTGATTACTTTTATATATTCTTTTTCCACATTTTGTGTTGTTAGAGTTTCCCAGATATAGTTATGTGACACTGAGTCGAAGGCTTTTTTGTAATCGATATATGCCAAGTACAGTGGTCTATTTCTCTCTTGATACTTCTCGATGAGAAGTTCTAGTGAGAAGTTCTAGAATATGGTCGATGGTAGAGAATCCTTTTCTGAATCCTGCCTGTTCGACAGGTTGTCTAGCTTCTAATGTAGAACTAATTTTCGTGGTGAGGATTGTAGAAAATAGCTTATATGCACTCGGCAGCAGACTTATAGGTTTGTAGTTCCCAATATCGTTTGGGTCGCCCTTTTTATATAATAGGATTATGTTAGATTCAGACTATTGGGTAGGCGTCTCTCCAGATTCGAGGATAGAGTTGAATAAATTTGTAAAGGGTGTAGCAAGTATTGGTGCAGATATCTTTAGAGTCTCGTTTGTTATGTTGTCCGAGCCCGGGCTTTTATCTAATTTTAGTTTTTTCAGTGCTTCAATGACGTCATTTTCTTCAATTTGGGGTAGGACAAACACGGACATATACAAATTAGTAACTGTATGTTTTTAAACAACTCCACATTGTCGCATCGTTAAAAATGAAATGTTTCCTCAGACATGGTCTGCGTGGCCCATTAAATTCGTTCGAGAGAATGCCACGGTTTCAAAGCCATATATAGCTTCAGAACGACTTCCTGTCATGCGCTTTCAAAATATTATGGTGCAGGCGACTAACTTGTATAAGACAGGAATGGAATATGTAATATTCTAAGTTTCTCACATATCTTTTAGTTTAAATAAATCCGCTCAGCAATGTTCTGTCATCGTCATCATTTTTGTCGTCGGTTCAGAAGGCGAAGTTGCTCTTTTTAAGTGACTTCAAAAAAGGGCCAGTTTCTCATTTTTATGGATTCTTTTTTTATGTTCTTCTTATCACACTTGAAACATTTTCTTTTTGATGTCTCTTTTCAAAATTCCTGAATCAACTTCGATAAAATTGTTAATTTCGAAATCCATTTGTAACGAAATTTTGTAGATTTTGACGACATTTCTGACACTGCCACGATAGAAAAGGTTGGTATAGTTGGGCCACCATTCTAACAATATAAATAAATAATAAATAAATAAATATGCAACTTAATGCTTGTGTTATGGTAACGAGATGGATGATAAACTACTTATATAAATATTTTTTTGTAAATACATACATATTATAGATAGAAATGACACCCAAACTTCGAGCCAGTGCCTCTGGTTTAGACAAAGACGCATGCCCGACCCCGGAATCGAACCCGGGACCCGTTGATCCAAAGGCGGCACATCTAACCACTAGACCAACGAGGCAGTCGGCAATATGTATTATGGGACATTATTAAATTTATATAAAAATAGTTTCTATTCGCAACACATAATTACCGGCGTTCCCAAGAGATGGGTCGCGGAGGGCAGACAGCAAAAGCTCCATATGTATCCTGGTAGTTAGCCAAATCAGGTTAGACCGGTGCCGACCCCACTGAAATTGAAAATAGACAAGTAGAAGTTCGTACTTTAAATGCGCCTGGTGTAAAAAGTTTTCACATTTTGCTAAACTTGCCAATTTTTAATGTCTCCGTTTATTGCTCTAACGCCCTTTGTCTACATTTTATTGCTGGAAACAATGAGGCGAATCATTTTATTTCTTTTACGCTTTGCGAATAGCAAACGGACTGGCATACCATGCCTGGTTGTACTAGTAAACTATAGCTATGTACAGGAAGAAAACTTTTTATAACGGACTTGCCATTAAAACTCTGCACAGCCAAATAATTTTTTTTTTGTATATGTATGCAAATATCTTCGCCAAATATATGTAAACCTTTAAATTTCAAAATTGTACTAGTTTAAATGGAAATAAATATGTTCGCAACGTTGGACACATAAATATGTATTCATCTATTCGACGAACGTGTGTATACAGGCAAAGTTATTTTAATATGTGATACAGAGAGTAAAAAACAATAGATAGTTGGTTGAACCCATGTTTTGTGACACTACGAAAATACACTAAGAAAATAAGAAAATACTGAGGCATATGTCAACGACCTATATTTGTAACCTATTAGGCTTACCTAAATGATGACTTAACGGTTCCGAGTTTTGCATTAATCTGCTAAATTCAAAAGTTCTTGCCAAGTAAGTACCTTATTTCAAAAGCGTGTAGCATACGTCCCAAACTGACACTATATTATTATTAGGTTACCAAAGATGACAAAATGCACAATTAAAGGCACGTTGATTGACGATTTTGACTCTATCGAAACTAGCCTTAAGTGGTTTTTAGAACGTACAGAGACGTACAGTGCAAGTAAATTGGAATAAAAATCTTGATACGATATTATGTCTGCAGGCACTGGGTTCCATTATGGCATTCCCCACGGCTGATCGTAAAATGAGAGTACTTATGACAACTTTATTGTTACTTAAAAGAAAAGTACTTACATTGTCTGATACAGTCAAGTAAACGGTTATATCTCTTCCGTTTTCTTATTGTTTTCCTTTTAAACAATTTTTGTTCGTGAATGTAAAATTGGTAATGTTTTTAATTTGAACTTCAAATATGTTCAAATAATTTGGAGTTACTTATCATAATTCTCACTAATACTATGTATGCAATGATATAGAGATACCATATCACAACTAAAGCACTAGTGTTGCTGAAATTTGGTATAAAATACGCACACCCGACACTTGTAGGCGTGCATAGAATTAATAACATATATACATATGATGCAGTTACTCGAAACATTTGAACTATCAACATCAAGAAATATCGCCTACAAATGCGAGAATTACCAAAATAGTCCTACACTGCGGTAGCGAAAATTTACAGAGCAATTCGGTCGGTTAAGAAATACCTGATTACAGTTATCGAGGATCGGTGCCCCGCGGCCACCAGCCAGACATACCACATTGTCTGGATGGATGATCATCCCTTGGCGCCTAAAATATAAAAGTATAAAATATATAAAAAGAAAATAAAACCATACCAACTTTTTTAATAATTACATCATGAAAATAATTCTTTAAGTAGTAATAAAACAAGAACTGTACAAATCCATTGCGTTGCGGCTAATAGACAAACTAAATATTCTTGCCAAAAAAATATGGTTTTTATTACTGCTGCTTAAAGTACAATACGTCATAAAAATACTGACAAAGGCATAACGAAAATTCAATGAACAATACGTAAGTGCATTGCCGTCTATAGTCGGCAGCTGGGACAGAGTGGGAGGGAACAAATGGGACACACACAGCAGTTTTTGTATATTTTCCTGTGTTGACCAACTTTTGTCAACGTAATATCAGTACATTAATATAATTGTTTGCCCAATCATTTTAAGGATTTCTTTCTTCTGAAAGTCTATAGGTTAAACGCAAGTTGTATATAATAGATACATAAATGGACGAGCCACAGACATCGGTTTCCTTTGTAGGTAGTTAGACTCGAAGGTTGATGGTAAAATCATCTCTTTCCTTTCTGTATTGCTACAGCGTCCCACGCCATAAATCTGTACTAATATATAAAGCTGCAGAGTTTGTTTGTTTGTTTGTTTGTTTGAACGCGCTAATCTCAGGAACTACTGGTCCGATTTCAAAAAATCCAGTCCATTTATCGAGGAAGGTTATAGTCTATATTTTATGTTCATAAGAATTAGGGATCCGTATTAAAATTGCGATTTTGTAAACCAAGGTGTAAAATCGAAAACCTATTTATGCGTGCGCTGCAGAAACTATTGACAATAGAACAAAATTATGTACTACGGGTTTGTAGGTCTTAAAAAGATCTACAAAAAAATCCGGAGAGCACATATCTAACAATCATACATTAGTCACAATAACCGCTTTTATGTTCATAAAAAATATGCACAGAGATAAGCACGGGTTCGAAACCCACGCCCGCAACAGCTAGTAGTGTATAAATGTATATAACCTATGGTGCTGTACAGGTAAGTTGTTACAAGTTTCAGTTCATGTTTTTATACCATTAGTTACCATGTGGTGATAGTTTAAGGATACCTGGTGTCGCTCTATTTCATTCCGAGGTGTCTCGTAAGAGCTGATAGAAGGAAATGTCAAGGCCGAAAACCTAGCCGCAAAAGAAGGAAAACATGTTTCTTTTTTTTGTGCTAACCGATTTGGCCAGTGCGGCACAGTAGGTTAATCACTCTCCACTCAGCAGTGGGTCATATATGGGCTGAATAGTAGTCGTAGTCACCATGTATTAATCTCATAGGAATTAGTGGGTAGATCACATTATCCATCTCTATTTTTTTCGTTTTTCACGACTCACTCGTCCACTCACGACGAGTTCTTGAGTGGAGACCGCGAATCGGCAAGCTTAGTGTGGGACGGCCCTCTGCTAGATGGAGCGACGATCTGCGAAAGGTTGCGGGCAGCAGCTGGATGCGTCAAGCTGAAGACAGGACGCTATGGCGCTCTTTAGGGGAGGCCTATGTCCAGCAGTGGACTAATGTGGGCTGATGATGATGATCATGACGACTCACTCGAAATTGGTGACATTCATCGTTTCAGCCCATAAATGACCCACTACTGCTTCGGGCCCCCTCTAAATTCATGGAGGGAAATTACTGCTACTAATTAAGCCTACTGTGCCACGCTGGCAAGAAGGGTTGGCACAGTGTTCCTTCTCTTGCAGCTATGTGATCTTTCTTGCGTTGATTTAGTCGCCTCTTACGACACCCTCAAGATGGTATGGGTTGGTGACATTATGTATCCTTAATCCTTCGTCACACGTGCCGAATTAAACTCCTCATCTCAGCCCACAAAAGCCCTACTTGTAAATTGAGCTTCCTCCATTAACATGGAGGGAATATAAGGTCTCATTCATATCAATTTTACCTTCTAATACGGCTGGTTTTTCTACCTTGTCAGCCTTTAGTCGGCAACTACGCCACTCTAGCACTGAAGTGCTTATGTAAAAGAGACTGTTTCATAGAATACGAGATGCTTGGTCAACCTTACTCTCCAACTAGCAAAACACTCCGGCGTAATGTATGTTTTTGTGTGCGGACAA
The DNA here is from genome assembly GCA_905475355.2 of Clostera curtula. Taxonomy (NCBI): domain Eukaryota; kingdom Metazoa; phylum Arthropoda; class Insecta; order Lepidoptera; family Notodontidae; genus Clostera; species Clostera curtula. The sequence goes on along the minus strand of FR997806.1, from coordinate 12,027,552 downwards.
AGGGCGTATGATAATGCTAAAGTAACGTTGAATAATGGAATTATGTTATTAAAGGATAAATTGCTTTTTAATTGCTATGGACTAAAGGTGCACCTACGTAATTAGCTCGTGGCGTGAAGGCTTTTTAATAAAGGATTTGTGTAAATTGAATCGGGACTTAGGTATGTACATTGTAAACGGTTCCTTTGTATGTTCTACTACCTGTTACTCACAGTTTTCGTCTACCCATTAATGACCCACTGCTGAGTCGGACCTCCTCCACCTCTCATTACAAGGAGCCTACTGTGCCCGATGGCCAGATGGGTTGGTCTAGACGCTAGGTTCTCGGCCTTGTTATTTCTTTTTATCGGCTCTTACGACACCCTCAGGATGGAATAGGGTGGTGACATTGTGTATTTTTAATCCGTCCGGGTTATGGTTGGGCTGAGTATTAATAGTAAATGGAATAGAATACTGTGTATACCATAATAATTTTAATGAATTAACTATATTAACGGTTACTCCATCTGTGCTTGTTGGTTAACTTCAAAGTTTCTAAACAACTTTAAGGGGCTTTAAATGAAGTTTTGGTGAATCGTTGCCAACATACAGGGTAATGAGGCTTCTGTCTTATTATTATCATAACCACATAGTCTCTATGTAACAGAATTTTGTTTTAGAATTTATTTTTTACACGCGGTTCATTTTTTTGATTGGTTTTACAAGATGTGTGTATTGCACAATGTAAACATTGAGATCTCCAGTTTTTTGAGCAGATGCGGGCGAAGCCGAGCGCAAATGCTAGTGTATTAGTAATAATCGGTATATTGAGATAAATTCAATCTCAATATACCGATTTTCGAGGCACAGAAACGACGTTCGCAATATTGTCACTTTTTCACTACCATTATCTAATGACTGTTTGTGTTAGTGAATGTTGAACTTTAAAAGAAGAAAGTCCTCGAGTGGTGAGCGCGTTCATAAGGTCGCCGGAAAGCGATGGATGTGGGCGCCTAAGAACTGGCCTTCGTGGAAATCCTCGGGGGAGGCCAATGCCCAGCAGTTGACGTCTTTTGGGTGAAATGATGATATATGAAGATTAATATTAGGTACTGCAGTTTTAAGTTCTATGACATAACATAAAATTAATATTTAAATTATGAACAAAATCTTATATATAAAATTCTCGTGTCACAATGTTCGTTCCAATACTCCTCCGAAACGGCTTGATTCTCAAGAAATTTTCTGAGCATATTGGGTAGGTCTGAGAATCGGACAACATATATTTGTCATCTCCCTAAATTTTAAGGGGGGGGGGGGGGTCCACCAAAAAATAATTGTTTATTTTTTAGACAACAATTATTTGGCAAAACAACGTTAGCGGGATCAGCTAGTGACAATATATATTTGTTTAACGTTGGAAATACTCATGGATACCCGACCGCTAAACGACAGCTTGGTTATGTGGAGCTCCGATAGCGGAAAGATGGTAATTGCGCCCCAACCTACCCACTAAACCCAACGGTAACCCTCGATTGCCCGAAGCAGGAAACTCCCCATAATGTGAAGCATGCTCGGAGATCCTGATGGGGCCCACGCTTTGTGGGGAGCCCTGGACGCTCCCCAACCCATCAAAAGGCACGTACGGGACATTGCACTTGCCCGCCTGCCTGGTCGAGCGGACGCTGCTACCGGCGGCAGCCCTGGCCCGCCTTTGTCGCGGCAGTTTAGGGCTTTCGAGGCAACTCTGAGGACAGAGGAGTACCCGGAGCCAATATTTTTTTTATTATGCCTGGACATCATAAAACAACATTATTAGGGGTGCCTTAACTAAATTGAACTTAAATCGGAGATATTTAATAGAGTTTAATTAATTTTATTCTGTAGTGGTTACCTGTTTTGCTGTCCGTAAAAGGACATGCAAATAAATACAATTTGAGTGCCTGTTTGTAATATTAAAATAACCGCATTTTAGTTAGTGCATTTGGATGTAGACGCGGTACATATACGAAAACCACATTTTTTTCGTTGTTAGTTTGTCTGTTTGTATGGGCTAATTTCTGAAATGGCCGGACCGATTTCTACGGGACTTTCACAGGCCGATTGCTGATGTAACATGGAGTAACTTAGGATACTTTATAGACACCTCCCGCGTTTCAGAAGCTAATAGCTGCTGAGTTTTCCACATTGATAAATACCATGCGAACGAAGTCACGGGTACAGCTAGTAAATAAATACAAGTTTTGGACACAGTTCCATACAGTGGTTGATTAAATAAGGGTTATAAACGTTATAAGTGTCAGTAGGGTGTTGTAATGAAGTGTGCATACAAAGTAATATAATTTTAACTCACATTTAAGTCACACTTTGATGACCGAGAGTCATGAGTCATGATTCCTTAGCCCCGAGTTCACCTTCGTAGACATCTTTGCCAAGAAGGTAGTATTTCCCCAGTCCTGTAAGTTTTTGGGTCAAATAATCCGAAATTGTTTCCGCCTATAATGGGCCACGTCATGTAAAGATTACAGGAAAAATAAAGCGATAGTCCTGGGATTTACGGTTTCAAGGGACGAAGGTAATTTTATTTGTAAGCGGATTACTCTAGGAAGTTATCACAAAGATAATAATATTATATAATACCAGCTTCTGCGCACAGGTTCACTCATGTATGTAGCCTATGTTACTCAGGGATCATTTAGAATGTTAATGGTGAAAGATTTTTAGAAGAGAATAGAGTAATACTCTTGTGACGGTGACGGATGTAGAATACATAGTGTCACCACTCCATTCCAACCTAAGGGTCTCTTAAGAGCCGACAAAAGGGAATAACGAATGACTAGGTACGCTAATGACCCCATAGGTGGAGACCCGACTCAGCAGTGGATTCTTTATGGGCTGAATCGGTAGTAGTCGGTCGCTACGGTCGGTCGGTCGTACTACGGTCATACTACGCTACGTTCTTACTACGGTCATACTACGCTACGGTCGTACTACGGTCATACTACGCTACGGTCGTACTACGCTGGGAAATAACGCGTGTTGTAAAAATTCAACAAAACCCAGCACGCTTGGTGGTAGGATCGAATGGTCCGTCCGGCGTCAAGCCGTTTTACTGTGTTCCGTCATGTGTATACCCGGCAGGGCATTTCCTTGAATTGCCTGCCCCATCTTAGACCCTGGCGTTGCTTTCCATCACGCAAGCCTAGGGTCAAAGGCATTCAAATAATTGGTAAAAAAAAGCAGTATAACTTCTACAGTACTACAGTATAACATAAAGAGAAGTTTTTATGATGTTTTTATTACATCCGGTACATATATGTACTACTTTTTTTTTTAATAAAGAGGAAGAAAATGTATTCCCAGCTCTTCGACAAGCACGTTCATCTCCAGTTCAATTATTTGCTCAATCGATACAATATAACGAAACAAATATTGCAAAGTGTACCTCAACTTGTTCACGTCAAGGTTTCCCCGAAGTTTATGGGAAAGTTTGTGAAGTAGTTTAGAGCAGTTTAGTGCATATTTGCGATAGTTACCGATCACTAACCTCAGAATTTCCACCAAGATACCTTAATTATAACTAGTATCTACTTGAACATAACTCGGGAATATCTTCAGATTTTAGAGCTTCTTGTACAAAGTGAAATAATAATGCTATAACCTAATAATTGGCTATAATAAAACGCCCAATAAAGAGTCCAGTCCAATTTTGATAAAAGCTAAAACTGCGTTAAAGAATGTTTAGGCAATCGTCATTGCTAGCCAGGTATTAGTCCCGACGAGGTCGTCCCAGTTAGCCGGGACGTCCTCCGTTAGTCGCTTTTGTCTGATGTCACAGTTGAATGCGTTCTTGCAAATCTGTGGCGCCCCAAATGAGATGTGTGAGTACCGTTTGGGTTTTAGAGGGTAGACAAGTTCCGGAGACCTATGATGATAAATTATTTATTTAAATTTTTTGACCATTTGAAAGCACTCACAAGATTTTATTTAAATAAAAAAAAATATGATTGTTTTTTTTTGGTATGTTAGGTTTACGTGATTATTACCCATTTGAATTTAACACTTTAACGGATTTATTGCGTTCAATTTACATTATTTAATTGTCAGTGATGAAGACAACTGTCATCTACCCTCTCCCGTGACCACCACTGCTGCAAAGCATTCGAAACGTCGGGAATATAAAAATATAAAATACACGCGATAAATACTAACTATTTAAAGGATTTCATTCCAATTTGGATACGGGTTTCAATATAACTTTTCTCAAAAGCTATTTTCGATTATAACTTATAATTGAGTTTACTTTAATATAACAACATAATATTATTAAATAAAAAAAAAATGAAATCTGAAATACCGTCTAATATTTACCGAATGGAAAAAACGAGACAGAATTCTAGGTAATGTATTACCTCTAGACGGGAGGGACCGTGTCGAATTTTCGATAAATGTTCCAAGAAATTGAATACAATGTCATGCCGCGTGAGCTATAACATAAAAGCTGGCATTCCTTAAAATTGGAAAATTTCTTTCATGAATTTGTTGCAAAAAATAAAGTGAAAAGAAAGGACGCTCTCAATGTGATTTTAAGACGTAGCTTCAAAGTAACTTTGTGTCCTATATTTCTACTTCTACTACTTATCAGTTCTTCATAAATAATTATGGTAATTAGTCTACTGTAGATAGTCGGGTTGGCACTGGGTTTCGATTCAAGTTTTTCTTTCCTTGCGCCGAGGTTTCAGCCTTATCATTTCCTTTTGTCGGCTCTTACGACACCCTAAGGATGAAATGGGGTAGAGACACTATGTATTTTAAATCCGTCACTACATGGAATTGATTTTAGTTGACTGATTTTTATGTAGTGGTGATACTTATAAAGAAAGTCAATGTAATTCTTTATCTTACATTTCATTTACATTTCTTACGTTTCATTTACATTTCTTACATTTAATTTCATAGACAACTTGGTCGGCTTGGTAGTTCTGATTCATTAGGTTCAGCGGTCAGCTATGTGCCCTGTCCACTGCCACTTAAGTTTGGCAACTCTGTGGGCTATGTCGCTTAATCTAGAGCGTGCGCGTGTCGTCTCATTCCTGATTCGATTTCGTAGAGAAACTTCGAGTATAGCCATCTGACCTCCGGCATTGCTTTTTTGGTGACGACCGATGAAGTAGAAAGATCCTCAAGTGACGACCAAGTACAGGAAAGTGCAGTGTAGGCAGGCCTCCCACAAGCTGGATGGACAACCTGGTTAAGATTGCCGATCGATCGAATCCGGTCGGGTCGGGACCGGCCTTTGTGAAAATTCTTAGGGGACTTAGTCTCTTAGACACGCTCAGCATATAATTGTTTGGTGGCATTATGTATTCTAAATGACCACATAGTGGATATAAGTAATGCGCTTCTAATGAACATGGACATACTGTATCGTTCGCGTTAAGAAGGCAGTGAGCCACCATCTCAGCCAGGCCCTTAACCAATCAAATCGTTCTAAATGAGACGGTCACATACACAATGACAGATTGATCACATACTTTGAACGCAATGGTTGTATCTTGTCCTTTATCCTTTAAATGTATAAAATACACCTTTATTCTACTGCATTCTTAACGCAATCGAACTATATGTATAAACATTTTGCTATCTCTCTGAGCACCGACTATGCTGTATTGAGTCTTGGTAGGGCGCCGAGTGCATTGACCCTACAATGACGCGCCACTCCACTTGGCGCCCTACATCGCTACTTTAGTACACACCTTAATACACAAGGAGAGCGTTTTCTTGTTTACTTTAGCGAGCTTGCAATTTGTTATATAAACGTACCGGTATAGTAGTGACGTAAAAGAACGTTGTAGAATCGATTGCATCTTCATCTACATGTGAAGCGACTTTGCTTCTGACCTCCTCGTGCCCCAGACAACCGCCGATTGCACATCATAATTTTGTACACCTAGTTTTACACAGTGAAGATTCTTGTTTTTTATTGTGTTTTATCTATTTTTCAACTCTAATGCAACTTTAAACATAAGACAATGAGCCGCGGTAAAATATACGGGATACTGAAGTAACGTGTTTTAAATTTAGATATAACAGTTCGAGCATGTCGGAGCAATTGCGTGAGATTCGCCTCCCTTCTCCGCCATAAACCATAATGTCGCCATCGCATTCCATTCTGAGGGTGTCATAAGAGCCAACAAAAGTAATGTTACGGCTGAAAACCTAGACGCAAGAGAAGGAAAACTTGATACCAAACTCTATAATTATATATATGTCGTGGATTGATGAAGTTATGGCGCGACAGACAGCGCCATCTAAGGATTATTTTAGTGAACCAATAAATTGTTACCGGAAACGCAAGTTAGAGCGTAGGGTAGTGCAAGTATAAAATGGGCCGCTCAGTGGTCTCAGCACCCATTTCCATCGAGTGCGTCGCGGTGCGCGAACCTCTGTCTTTCGATAGTCAGTGCTGCCCGGTTATTGGACGTGGAAGGTTGTCTCAACTAGTACAGTCTTTATTGTGGTGGACAGTCTGCATCGGAAGGTCTTGGCTTACGCTGGGTGCCGATGCACGTGTTTGTTTCCATAATGTAGGAAGTCGTTAGTAAAAGAAAAATAAGTACGAGTACGCATGATGGCTTCCATATTAGTCAACGGTGTCAAAGAGCCAGCAAATCGTCTCATTATTGACGAGGTCCTTATGAACCATTTTGGAGCCATCTTAATGGCCGCGCAACTGACGAAAAGCAAAGAAATTGTCCTACTGGGAGACGTAAATCAACTGCCTTATATAGAAAGAGAAAACCTATTCTCACTGACCTATAAACTTCCAACAAGCATCGCAAGAATCAGCGAGGTAATGTTGTGTACTCACCGCAACCCGATGGACGTCGCATACGCCCTAAGTGAGGTATACAGCGGAATTTACTCCTCCAATCGCAAAGTCAGAACGCTGCAGCTGAAAAGAATAACTGGAGTAAGAATACCCCCCGCATGATCAATGAGTGTTCTGCGACATATAGATAACTAGAATAGGTAGAAATTACAGGGGAATATGTAGAAATTACATCGAGCCAAACCGTCACAATTACATTATCCTAATTGGAATAATTAAAATCAATGAACCTTTGAGTTAATTTATAGGGTCGACGGGAATTGAGTTCGTGTTCAATAATTTTAGCTTCATAATTGGCATTCGTTTCATCATTAGGGAATTTAGGAATTAGACTTATTTTATTTATGAGGAAAGAACAAAGATGATAAAGATAAAAGGTATAAATGGTAAAGGTGCGATACAGAGAGAGGAAGATAAGGGAGACAAGAACAGACTAAAATCTATATAAATAAAAATGAATTGCTGTTCGTTAGTCTCACAAAACTCGAGAATGGATCGACCGATTTGGCTAATTTTGGTCTTAAAATATTCGTGGAAGGTGGCAAAATATGAAAAAATCATTTTAATTAATTGATTCTGAGGCGGTACGAAGTTTGCCGGGTCAGCTAGTCTTTCAATAAAAATATTTCTTACTAAAACTAAGGTGAATATTAGATATACCATCACTAAAAAAAGTTATTGAAAATTATGTCGACCTCGACAATCAGGTCTAGATCTGGGATGATCTAGAATATATTGGGTCTAATATATTCCTTTAGCGCCACCAATGACGTAAGCCGATCCGCTCAAACGAATGACTTCCTTTGTAGATATTACCAACTAAAAGTCAGCTAGGTTAATGGATTCATTAAGTAGCCTGTCTGTTTGACAGATCAAAGTAAGGTTTCTTCATCTGTTGAACTCTGACAATTTGCTCCGTGTATCTACTATGTATTATGTCATTAGTTGTCTTTTTTAAGTATCGTTATCATTTCTCAGCATCTACTCAGTCGGACCTCCTCCAAATTTTGTTGCCAAAGTTGCCTACTGTGCCACGATGATAAAAAAGGTTTTCAGTATCAAGTATTCCTTGTCTTGCTAGATATCCTTGGACATTTCACACAACGCCATCTCGTCCCAAGCTAAGCAACTTAATGCTTGTGTTATGGTAACGAGATGGATGATAAACTACTTAAATATATATTTTTTTGTAAAGACATACATATTATAGATAGAAAACACCCAGATCCGGAACAAATACTTATAGGTCGTACAAATATTTCTTCCGTGCGGGAATCGAACCCGTGACATGCTGCGCAACAGTCGGTCGCTCAACCACTGCGCCAACCGTGTCGTCATATATCGTCACCATTTCATAGTCGTTATATATCGACACCATTTCGCCCCATAAATAACGCACCACTGAATCGGGCCTCCTCCAAATTCATGGAGGGAAATTTGCCAACTGTGCCATGCTGAAAAAAAAAGTTTTGCAGTATCAAGTATTCCTTGTCTTGGGGCTAAGTTATCTTCTTGTATTTTATTCGTTTCTTACGAAACCCTCAGGATGTGTGGGTCGTTGTGGTGACGGATTTAGAATAAAAAGTGTCACCACTCTATTTTATCATGAGGGTGTCATAAGAGGCGACTAAAGGAATGTTAGAGGCAGATAACCTAGCCGCAAGACAAGGAATATTTTGATAAAATCCTGTGACAACCCTTGTTGCCAGTGTGACACAGTATGCTAATTATCTCTCCATGAATTTGGAGGAGGCTCGACTCCATGCTGAGTCGAGTAGTCATTTATGAATTGTAGTAGGGAAAATCAGATATATCCACTCACTTAATGAAACTGCCCGACCGAAACAACCGAGCTACCAGAATAGTGGTTGCTTCCCGTGAGTAAGGTTACAAGAGCTCAATCATAGTAACACTGATAATGGGAGCAGAAGGAAACCCACTTCCCGCATGCTTCCCGTAATGCTGGGGCTACATTAGCGCGCGAAGATTCGTGTCGCGTTGGCGCGCTAAAAATCGTGTTGGGGGAATACGCAAAGTTCGTGTCTACATTACGGCGGGCGAAGATTTGTGTCGCGTTGACGCGATATATCGTGCCGGATTATGTTGTGGTGTTCTGTGCGGGATGCGTAATTTAAAGTGGAGGAAGTAGTGGCGTTGCTTTATGTGCATTGTATACTCCACTCCACTACAAGAAAACAATCACGTTCGTACCGCATCAAAGTCTGGACGACACTGAAATTGAAGTGACGTAGATGTAGCCACCAGTGTTCCCAACCTGAAGCGGACTGATTGTCGTACAAGGGGGCGTAAAATTATCGTACATCGGCCGAAATTATCGTACGCCTTTTTTTTAGACGTCCACTCTTTTAGACGAGCTTTTTTTAGACGTTAAATAATATCATGCTAAACTATCAGCGTAGTCGAATATTGAAAATTCTACATATGATGCAAATTATCGTACGTAGGTCCAAATTATCGTACATGTACGATAATTATCGTACGGTTGGGAACACTGGTAGCCACCCAAGTGAATATTGTCGCGACAAATCCCTTTGATGCGCGCCATTTTACCGACAGTGGCCCGATAATACATCGTCTTCGCCCGAATACTACGCGTTGCAACGATGTACTCGGCCACACTCATCGCGTTATCACGAATATTCGCTGTAGCCCGCTAATGTAGCCCCAGCTTAAGACGCAGTCGGGGCCCACGAGGCAGGCGGCGGGACGGTGCACGGGGACGCCGTTCATCTAACTGATTGGCGGACTAGAGACCCACAAAATCCACTGGCTTTTTCCCAAAAAGAAAGAAGCAAAAAGAAGAAATAGCCCCGTACGCTTGCTCCAGCAGAGAGGTTGAAAAATGCTCTGTGTACTTTTTACTGAGCACATAATTATACAAGTCTTATATAGATAATTGGAATCAAACAATATATTCATTCATTAAATTTCGTCTGCTAACTTCAACAAGTTTCAAAAGTACAGAATAGTTTCTCAACTAATAATGATAATGTTTTCGCATTGAATGTAAATTTAATTTGGCCACTTATTGTTTTTATTAAAGTTATTACATGTTCTATCCATATTTAATTTAATCGTATTACATAAACAAAGTCGCTGTAGTCTGTCCGTCCCTATGTATGCTTAAATCTTCAAAACTACGCAACGGATTTTGAAGCGGTTTTTTAAAATAGATACCTAAAGTGATTCAAGAGGAAGGTTTTTATGTATAACTAGTGACCCGCTCCGGCTTCGCACGGGTGTAATTATGACATATAATCATTCCTCTTGAATCACTCTATCTATTAAAAAAAAACCGCTTCAAAATCCGTTGCGTAGTTTTGAAGATTAAAGCATACATAGGGACGGACAGACGACAGCGACATTGTTTTATAATATGTAGTGATAGTGATACATGTATAATATTGTGGTAGCCGGATCTCTGCCGGAGATTGTTCGCACCCCCTGCCCCACCGTTACCTTGGCTGCTACCGTGGCCGAAGGAATAGAGGGGCTGCCGGGGACTGGGGGCCGTTTTTCTATTTGTATCCATTCATGGGGGGGTTTGCCATAATCGCCACGCTTGGCAGGCGGGTTGGCGATCGCAGTGATGGATGGTGTGTTTTGAACAGAGCGTCGCTGCTGCCCAACGTCTGTTGTCCCTTAGTCGCCTTTTACGACACCCACGGGAAGATATGGGGTGGTAGTATTCTTCCTCCGCTACCACACGGACAATAATAATATTGTAGAGAAACACTGATAAATTTAGATGTTCATCACTGCACCCGTGCGAAGCCGAGGCGGGTTGCTAGTATATATGTATACTACTAGTACTCAGCCCATAAATGACCCGCTAGTCGGGCCTCCTCTGAGATGATTCTTGTATTTTAAATCCGTCACCACACGGACAATCACTTCATCTTCTTCATCACTTCTTGGCAATTTTAATAAACATAATGTACATTTAAAACGAATTCCTTTAGAGACCCAAACAAGACTTTCTAACTAATTCCAGTCAGTCTAGATTAAAATATTAATAAAAATTATTTGCACGATCAGCCATAGTTAGTTATACAATAAGGTCAATATTGAAAGATAAACTTAATGTACACTTATTAAATTCGCCCATAAATAGCTACATAATAGATAATAGTCAATATATTCCTCCCATTACATGGAGGGTAATTGACCTACTGTGCCTACTGTGCCACACTTGTTGGCACTGGGTTTCGTTTCAAGTTTTCCTTCCCTTGCGGCTTGGTTTTCGGCCTTGTCATTTCCTTTTGTCGGCACTTACGACACCCACAGGATAGAATGGGGTGGCGATACTGCTTCTAAATCTATCAACACACGGCTGAAACGACATGGTTAAACTAAGCAGAGACGGAACAGAGACGTGGTCGCTCACTATGGGCTCCATCAGAAGGCTCAAAGTCACCCAAAGGGCAACGGAGAGGGCTATGCTGGGAGTTTCCCTGCGAGATCGAATCAGAAATGAGGAGCTACGCAGGCAAACCAGGGTCACCGACATAGCCCACCGGATTGCCAAACTTAAGTGGCAGTGGGCAGGGCACATAGCTCGCAGGACCGACGCCCGTTGGGGCAAAAAAGTCCTCGAATGGTGACCGCGTTCCGGAAGGCGCAGTGCTGGTAGGCCTCCCACACGGTGGACCGACGACCTGGTTAAGGTCGCCGGAAAGCAGTGGATGCGGGCGGCCCAGGACCGGCCTTTGTGGAGATCCTTGGGGGAGGCCTATGTCCAGCAGTGGACGTCTTTTGGCTGAAATGATGAATGATGATGATGAACCAGAGTTAGGGATAGGGAATACACCAGGCTTCTCTAATTTGGTGGATGGAATAAACGTAGATAAGAGATTAATGGAATTTTTCCAGAATTTATTACATCAATACAATTTTCTGAGAGTTGTTTGTCCCGAACAGGCTTGGCGTTCTAGGAAATAGCTTGATGGATGCCTCGTGTTATGCTTTCGGGGATATAGGAGTTGTTCTGCAATCTTAATTATTATGTATGTATACGTATCAAAATAAAAACTCATTTAATCAAGTTGGCTCATTAGAGCTCTTTTAACAAGTCAAACAATAAAATAAAATTGAAAACTCACCATTTAAAATTCACCACCGGTTCCGAATGCAGCTCTACAGAGAAGAGCCGGTTGCTCTTTTTAGATCGCCAGTTTTAGGTACAGGGCCATTTTTCTGATGGAAACTATTTATGAATTTATGAGAGTCAACTCGCGCATTAGTCGCAAAGGACCAAACATTATGTAAGCTTAACCTGTACTGACTAATTACCAGAATTTACCCTGTCAACCACGGTATAGCTAGTGGGATGCTACTGACTACGTGACTACGTGTAACAAATGACAGAAATGGTAGAATGCCAGCCGGGAACGACGGCTTTGTGGTGTAAATTTTGTATTTATTGAGAGTAATCTATATATATAAATCGACATATATATATATACTAGTGGCCCGCCCCGGCTTCGCCCGTGCAAAGCGGGGGTAGGTTATACATATAAACCTTCATCTTGAATCACTCTATCTATTAAAGAAAACCGTTTCTAAATCCGTTGCGTAGTTTAAAAGATTTAAGCATACATAGGGACGGACAGACGACAGCGACTTTGTTTTATACTATGTAGTGATATATATATATATATATCAACGCACAGCCCAAACCACTGGACGGATCGGGCTGAAATTTGGCATGCAGGTAGATGTTATGACGTAGGAATCCCCTAAGAAAGGATTTTGAGATGTAGTCTATCTAAGAGGAAAGATTAGGAACGGAACGAATTTCTGTATGCTAGCGCCATCTACATAGTTATTTTGGAGAGAACTTTGAATTAATCATTTTTGTGAACAGTGCTCCTTAATAGCATAGTTCTCCTTAAAATTATATAAAAAATATTCCAAGACAGCAAATGTCTGTCTTTTATGGTTGACTCACAATAACACGTGTAACTCCCGATAGCTTAGCAGTTCAGAGCTTTCTGAATATATTCGTCTACTCTTACGTTTATAACACTCTCAATCATCCCTAATTAATAAATGTTAACATTATTACTTATTTCATAAAAAAAAGAATCATAGAAATCGGTACAGAAACACCAAAGTTATACATGAAATACGCTAATAAGCCATCGCGCGTGAATACTGAATTCACGTGCTCGAAAATTGTTTTTATCCGGAAGTCATTATTCCATGCGGACGAAGTCGCGGGAAAAAGCTAGTATGTTATATACTACTACTCAGCCTATAAATGACCCACTGTTGAGTCAGGCCTCCTTCAGTTACATATGGGGTAATTAGCCTGGCCACGCTGGCCAGACGGGTTGGCAACGGGTTTCATAAGAAGTTTTCTTTCTCTTACGGCTAGGTTTTCGGCCTTGTCATTTCCTATTGTCGACTCTTACGACACCCTCAGGATGGAATGGGGTGGTCACACAGTGTATTCCAAATCCGTCACCACACACCACATTTTCATTTCCATTCTCAATTAATTTCCATATATTATAGATAATAAACACTAACTTAAGTACATATTAACAAGACTAAAAATACCAATTAACCTAAAACTTAAATACTAAAATATATTATTTAAAGGAGTCCGTTTAGGCAAGGTTCCGAAGATACTGGCAGAATCCCCCTTTGAATCCCTAGACTGATAGATTCTTTGTCCGAGGTAGCTACCAGCTCTTCGGTCTCCTGTGATGTCGACTATCCTTTTTTGCTATTTCCTTAAAAAGGCTTATAGCGCTAGGACCCCACGGACCAAGGGTCTCACACCACACCGAATGAGACAAATTCATATTCAACCGATTCTCAATTTGCTATGACTAAATGATTCAATTCAATGAAGTCACGTAACAAAATACACAGACATATAGTATAGGATCCCACTATACAACGTCCTTCACCGATATGTTTAATGGGTGGAAATTATTTTAATAGACATATAGTATGTAAAAAAAAATGGGTTGCCTGAAAAAATCCTGGCAGGATTTTTCTTATTTTCATATTGCGCCTCTAATAAAATATTTTTCATCCATTAAACATATCGGTGAAGGTGGTTGTATAGCGGGATGTAGACTAATAGGTCCTATGTTTCGTTCGTTCGGTTCAGCCTATGAATGACCCACTACTGAGTCGGGCGTCCTCCAAATTCATGGAGGGAAATACTACTGATCCACGCTGGCAAGACGGGTTGGCACAGTTTTCCTTCTCTTGCGGTGAGGTGATTTGCCTCATGCGTTCCCTCAGTCCTATGTTTATTTAAAGAGAATCCAAAGAATTATGCCAGAAAGCGGTAAGTGCAAACTTACATTCACTTCCCTCAGTTGGAGCCAAAGTAGTAGTGAAACAATACAAGTTAGACTCTTTGTGATGACTCCCAGTACACTCGCGATGAGTTCGTAATTACATAAGTAGCTCCAACCTAGCTAAATTAGTATACTGTTGCTAGCATGTAGAGGTAGGGTTGCCTCTGAGTGTTTGGTTTATTTTCATTATCTAATAAGTAGGTGTGGTGTCGGATTTAGAATACACAGTGTCACCAACCCATTCCATACGGACGGTGTCGTAAGAGACGACAGCAGAAAATGACAAGGCCGAAAACCTAGCTGCAAGAGAAGGAAACCTTGATTTCATATCAAGGTTTCCTTCTCTTGCAGCTGTGCCATCCGTCTGGCCGGCGTGGCACTGCTGGCCGATCACCCTCCAAGTAACTAGAGGATGCCAGACTCAACAGATGTCTATGGGTTGAGTAAAAGAAAAACATTTTTCAAATTGATCTTATAAATAATACCTACTTTTAAACATTCCGATGTATTGAGAAACTCCTACATTAACTAGTTGTTTTAGTTTTCTATAAAACTCGAAACGAGTGAATAATTTGTTCCACGGAAAATTTGGGTATATTAGACGACATAAATAAAAACTTTTGAACATCACTACATCACTATCACTACATAGTATAAAACAAAGTCGCTGTCGTCTGTCCGTCCCTATGTAACTATGCTTAAATCTTTAAAACTACGCAACTGATTTTGAAGCGGTTTTTTTAATAGATAGCGTGATTCAAGAGGAAGGTTTTTAAGTATAATACATCCATAATTGCACCCGTGCAAAGCTGGGGCGCGTCGCTCGTAAAATATAATCAGCTTCAAAATCAATAAAAAAACTAACAAGCGGAAATTAATCAATAAACCATTGAAGTCGCGTCAACTTCATAAGGTTGTTAATTGGTTATTTTGATTATAAGTCGGTTCAATGATGTTTAATGTTAATAATTCCATTTTATTGATTCATATTTGAGTACCAACCCTAGGCGGGTGAACTTTCGTTTCCATTAACATTGTTGTATACCGACGAGGTCTTAGAATTTGCAGGGTTTCGGGGGGACTTGAACATTGCTTTGACTTTGCATATTTACTGTTTTTTTAACGTACACATATTTATTTCACGGTTTTTATGTTTGTGTGTTCTTGATCCTTTACTGTTACATAAGGCGTGGTGTAATACGAGTTGTTGGTTTTAGTAGGCAGGTTCGGGCGTAACACCATCTTTCCGCGCCCGGAGTCCCACATAACCTGGCTGGCGTTTAGCGTTCGGCCATCCTTGAGGATTTCCAACGTACAAAAAAGGAGTGTAGTACGACTTGAAGCCATCTGTACTACTCTTGATTAACTCTATGTACCCAAGACTATCAAGATAAGTAGTCCGTGTGGTCACGGATTTACAATACATAGTTTCACCACCCCATTACATAACGAGGGTGTCGCAAGAGCTAACAAAAGGAAATGTCAACAAAAGAAAATGCCGGTAACATAGCCGCAAGAGAAGGAAAACTTGATACGAAACCCTGTGCCAACGCGTCTGGCAAGCGTGGCACGGTAGACTAATTACCCTCCATGCAGCTGGAGGAGACCCGACTCAGCAGTGGGTCATTTATGTGCAGGAATAGTAGTATGGATAAAGATGTTGATGATGCGTTGATTAAAAAAACTTGATTTTTTTCCTACGTACCTACATAATTTAATTTATTTTTAAAATTTCGCACTTTTCCGTCCCAATTTATCCGTTAATTAGTCTTGTCTGTTAGAATAAAACCGTAGTTAATTAGGTACGCTTTCACTATAGGGTAACTTCAGAATCGTTTTGTTAGATAAGGGTCGCTGTTGCTATGTACATAGAATTTAATTTTAATCGACAAAATGTGCTTACTTAGCGCAAGCAATGTATTTCGTAATGAGCGCTTTACTAAATTGAACTTTGTTATCTGTTATACTGTGTTCACTAACATAATTTTTATATTTCCAATTGCTTTCACAGGCATCGGCGTTTCAGCCAACAAATGACCAACTACTGAGTAAGGCCTCCACCAAATTCATGGCGGTATGGGTTGGTGACATTTTGTATTCTAAATCCATAAATATGTTCTAGAAAATTCTCGTCGCGTTAAAACGATCCCAATCATAAACGTGATCCGATATTGAAGCAATAATGTTACCCGATTTCTCAGAACAACAAACCACAGTCGTAATTTTGTTCGGAGTTAGCTGAATTTTTCAGATTACACATTTGCGTGTAGAAGTTATTTTTAATCAAAGCCTTTTCCAAGCAGTCACACAATTTGACTTGGAATAAGGCTTGCGTTTTGTTAGACCTCAATATTTTAATGTCAGAATTAATGGCGACAGACTTAGATTAAGACCTAAAACCTACTGTAATTACCAAAAACGTTTCCCAACATTAAGACCACATTAATATGCTGGTTAATTAATACGTCTTTTAATGATGACAGACGATAGTTATGACCTAAAAACTAACGAAATGGCTAAGTGCCCTAAGATTTATTAATGTCGAATATTATGGTTAATGTTTTGAATTGTAATAAAGTCTTTTATGATATCTTGATAACAAGACCGAGCACTAACTTTCCGCTAGAATAAACGAAACCCTTTCTCTAGTTATTAACCTGTATCGCTGGTGCTATTTATAAACGTGACATTAATGAATAGAAATGACTCTCTGACTCAAGAGTAAGTGTCGAACCAGGGACACACTTATTTTAATTTTATTTTTAATCTCTTTATTGCACACTAGAACAAGAAAGATACAGAAAATAAAATATTCTTTATGTAAAGTGTACGATATCTTCCAGGCATCGAATCACCAACCAATACAATAATTAAAAAATGTTTTGGGCCAGATATACTTATAAACATTTAGTATTAATATGTTGGTAAGTTGCTAAAGGGCAGAAAAAAAGTAATTTAAAAATTTACATCCGTATCTCAGAAACCAATCTTTTGAGGCACGCATGAAAATTTATGAGAGCCTGGCATAATATTACCATTGTAAAATTATCCTTACTGACTAAGTAATTAGCTACAAAACGGAGGTCACGTCAGCCGCTGGGACTTTAATTCTTGAATGTCAAGGGTAAAGCGAACTGCGGAGATTGTGCCTAACGGAAAGTCGGGCCACATGAGTAAATAAACGTACAGAGACAAAGATTCAAACAACCTCGCCACGGTAGGTACATCACTACAAGTAAGATTGTCACGTACCGAACGAATCCTGTTTATACTGATTGTGCATGAAAAACAATAGGAAAAATAGACTCCACTGGGTAAGTAGTAAGTATAATTTATTTTTATTTTTACTTAGTTAAGATAGATTACGTAATATGTATCTGCCTCAATTTCGAAAAATACTCATATGGGTGCGATAGTGCAAAACACGTAAAAACGTTTTGGTATTGATCATAAATGATTTAAGTAGTTTTTTTAGTAAGTTGCACGAAATAGATAATACCTATCTCGTAAACTTGTAAAAAATACACATACATAAAAAATCTGATAAACGTTTTGTGTATTTATTTGCATCCTACTCTAAACAATTTTGCTCGATCTTCAGAAGCTTTCTCTCTGAACGGTTTATTTACTCATGTGTTCGGGCCTTGTTTTGTCACTTTGATATATAGTTCGTATGTTACTGAGATGTCTGCGATCCATTTGTACACAATGCTGTCGATACTATCAGTGAGTGTCAAACTTCGAAGTGTAAATTAGTACTACTGAAATTACGGAGAGCCTTTGAAATTATAGTTGCGAATATTATTAACAAATGTTCAGACGAGACGAAGTTCTCCGTATGGCGATGGATTTAGAATATGCCACCACCCCATTCCATCTTAAGGTGAATGTTCCAGGGTAGCCTGCGAAATTCAAATTTTCTTACGTTTTTTGAAATTTGCAGGTCAGTGCTAGGTTGTATGTTGATTAAAATGTTATTAGCGGCTGTAAGACGTATGTAGTTATAAAATGATAATCATCTAAATCATCAATACAACCCTCCAAGCTCATAAAGGTGCAAGAAAAACTTTTTCAAGCTCAAAGTCATTCTTTATGAGCTTGGAGGGTTGTATTGTATTTTAATCAACATACAACCTAGCACTGACTTGCAAATTGCAAAAAACGTACGAAAATTTGAATTTCGCGGGCTACCCTGGAACATTCACCTTAAAGGTGTCATAAGAGTTGACAATGGGAAATGATAAGGCTGAAAATCCAGCCGCAAGAGAAGAAAAACTTGATACGAAACCCTGTGGCAACCCGTCTAGCCAGCGTGGCACAGTAGGCTAATTTCCCTCCATGAATTTGGAGGAGGCCCAACACAGCAATGTGTAATGTATGGGCTGAGTAGTAGTCGTCAACCGGTTGTTTATTTTTCGCTCTTTGCCTACAATAAAGTCGGTATGTAAACAATTAAAACAATTCAACAAAATGTAAATTGTTGAATTGTTTTAATTGTTTACATCGGCTTTAATTTGGATAGAATGGCTTCTAAGCATGGCTGCTTTTCCGGCCCCGGATTTGTTGCCATCGTGAATGTGTCAGCAGTATAGTTTTATAGTATCAAGTAAGGAAATCTAGACTTGAATCCACGCGAAGCAAAGCCTTGGACAGTAGCCTGTGTAATATTAGAAAAAAAAAGTTCTATTGATATGCAGCTATATGAAACAGGTCTCATACATGTTAAGAAAAGAAATTCATGTTAAGAAAAAAAAGAATTTCATAAAATATCTACCGGCTGTTTTTTTATATGAAAACTCCATACGCCATCAAATGTAGCGATGGGCACTTTGCGTGTCGTGGCCCCGTCATAAATCTCCTTCACAATGTATGTAGAGGGCCCGAAACCCGGAAACGCTTCGTAATTTCGACTATCCATCTTTTACGACACTGGCCAAGGGATTTGTACTCGTAACTAATTTTGCATCGATGATTTAACATTTTGCGTATCTATAGATATTTTTATATTAAGAAATTGACAGTGCTATTACTATAAAAGTAGGGCTATTATACCATATATAATGCCCGTGTGGTGACGGATTTAGAATACCCAATGTCACCAACCCATACCGTCTTTAGGGTGTCATAAGAGGCGACTAAAAGGACGCAAAAGGCAGATCACCTAGCCCTAAGAGTGTCAACCTGTCTTGCAGCGAGGCACAGTAGGCTAATTTCCCTCCATGAATTTGGAGGAGGCCCGACCCAGTTGTGGGTCATTTATGGACTGTATCGATGTGGTATAATGAAGTAGGTAGATTTTGCAATGTTCTATAACATTGTAAAACATTTTTTTTTCTATCATCAATAGTTTCCACAGTCCATGCGATGGAAGCCATTTTATGGCAAATTTTTATACACCTTGGGTTATATTGGTGAAATGTTGTTAATAGGGATCCCTAATTTTGTATAATATAATATACCTGACCTGTAAAGAAAAGAAGTAGCTATCTAATGGTCACAGAATTTCAAATCGGTCCCGTAGTTTTTGAGTTACAAAAATATAAATCGTTGCTCTTTTTTATATTTTTTTGTTTTGTGTACAGTTTGTTTTTTCGAAACCCCTGCACTAGGTATAACCTGTATCGCGGGGCCATTTACAAACATGTAATTCACGAACACAAATAACACCCAGACTCAGAACAAGTGTCTCTGGTTTACACAAAGACACTTGCCTGACCCCGGAATCGAACCCGGGACTCGTTGATCCAAAGGCGGCACGGCACACCTAACCCCTAAACCAACGAGGCGGTCAAGTCAGTTCACAAGTAGTATTGATATACGTATTACCTCCTTGTGAACGGACTTGAGTGAAGCCAAACTTTAACTCAAATCATTTATTTCAATTGAACCTATTTACTGGTGTTTTTGAAAAGTCAAAAGTGAAGTTAGGAATCTAGTTGCATGTTCCAAAAAGTAGATCCTATGGAGAAGAACAGGCAAGAAAATCCACGGACACTTTTTATCATATTTTCCGTGACAAACATCTGATTGGGTTACATTGATTTTCGTGTTTATTTATAGTAAACTAAGATGTGAGGACAATGTAACATATTGCACAACAGAAGTGTCCAGGAGATCAATACAAAGCTATGTAGGTATGTCAATAGCAGTTAAGGGATGACCGGCCCAACTGGCGGCACCCGATCACGAGCATGACGCATGTGTCAGCCATCCCCCAGCTCAACCATATTTTAGGGAACCGAAGGACCCGACACACACGACACCACCAGTATGACCTTTAAGCGAGCATGACTTACCGCCGCGGGCTGAAACTAGTGCTAGTGTTGTAAATAATAAATAAATATCCTTGGACATTTCACACAACGCCATCTCGTCCCAATCTAAGCTACTTAACGCTTGTGTTTTGGTAACGAGATGGATGATAAACTACTTAATTATTTTTTTTGTAAATACATACCTAATATAGATATAAAACACCCAGACCCGGACCAATACTTGTAGGTAGTACAAATATTTCTTTCGTGCGGGAATCGAACCCGCGACATGCTTCGCAGCAGTCGATCGCTCAACCACTGCGCCAACCGCCACTGCGCCAATGCTATGTATGAATATAATTTTTTTATTTATTTTATTTTATTCATTTGGAAAACTTACAGCTAGAATAAACATAGAACATTAAATAGTAGACGAAGGCCAATTACAACGTATTTTACTTATGTTACCCAATTATACGTGTATGTTTTAACTATTATTATACCAATAACTTATCACTATCATCACTACATAGTATAAAACAAAGTCGCATTCTTCTGTCCGTCCCTATGTATGCATAAATCTTTAAAACTACGCAATGGATTTTGAAGCGGTTTTTTTAATAGATAGAGTGATTAAAGGGGAAGGTTTATATGTATAACTCACCCCCGCTTTGCACGGGCGAAGCCGGGGTGGGCCACTAGTTAAACATAAACCATTCGCGACACCATATTAGAAACATGACGACAAATATCAGTTTTAAAATTAACTGGGGATACTTAATTAGCTGGCTAATTACCCTCCCTGTGATGGGAGGAGTCCTGACCCAGCAGTGGGTCATTTATAGGCTGGGTATGAGTAGGAGTTGTAGTAATTAATTATACATACGTTTTAACTTGTCTGTGTGGTGACGGATTTAGAATACACAGTGTCACAAACCCCTACCATCCCGAGAGTGTCGTAAGAGGCGACTAAGGGAACGCAAATGAAAGGCAAATCACGTAGCCGCAAGAGAAGGAAAACTTGATACAAACCCTGTGCCAACCCGTCTGGCCAGCGTGGCGCAGTAGGCTAATTTCCCTCCAGAAATTTGGAGGAGGCCCGACTCAGTAGTGGGTCACTCATGGGCTGAAACGACGAAACGACGTTTTAACTAATAAACACGAAATATTACAGAAAACTTTTTAGGTAAAACTACGAACTGATCGAATATTTGAAAAGGAATTACCTGATTTGCAAAAAGATTTGATGTTTTGAATAACTGATCGATGTTTGCGAGATTCACTTTTGCTGTCCTTGGGTAAATCTGTCCATCACATGAGGAAAATCGAGCGAGAGGACATTGGTGATCGATTACTATGGAATTTCAACAACATAGGCAGACCAAACAAAACGAAAGTGTGCTTTATTTTATGATATAATAGGGTTTTCGGATCCTTCAACTATTATTTTTACTTTGCCAATATTATTTTCCACAAGCTAGTTATGTGTCCGTGTGGTGACGGATTAAGGATACATTGCGTCAACACCCCATTTCATCCTGCGGGTGTCGTAAGGATCTGCAACTAAAGGCTGAAAACCTAAAACCACAATAGGCTGATTTCCTTCCATGTAGTTGGAGGAGGTTCGAATCAGCAGTGGGTATTTCATGGGCTGTGGTGACGACAATAAGTTGTTTCACATTATATCGTCTCATAGAGACGTTTATTTCTGGATTTGTTGTGGTAACAATAAATACCTATAGGAAACCTTCCATGTAGTTGGAGGAGGCCCGACTCAACAGTAGTTCTTTTATAGCCTGTTTCAAAGCACCTCTGCTAACTATTTTTAATGCCTCTGTTACTAAATTATTTCTTCTTTTTCAGGTAAGTATCAGATGCTTCGTATCTTCGGTAAGAAATAGCTTCCATTTATATTCACTATTGTGAAACCGTAGTTTCACAGAGCGGCAGTTTAGGAAGCTAATTACTATAATTAGAGAAAGTAAAACATAGAGTACATCATATATTTTACACAGACAGGATGAGACAAGTAAGTAGAAGTATCCATTGACACATATTCAAATATAAAAGGTATCAATGGCCAGACATCATAAAATTTATACAAAAAGTTCCTATTCGCAACAACTGTTAAACAGTTACCATTCATAATTGATCTCAGGGAGTATGATTAAAAAGTTAATTTAGAAATAAGAGATCCGAAATTTTTACAAAGTGAAAAACAGATGCTGCATTTCTGAACGAGGATGAATATTTTACGTATCATTTCGCAATCCAAAGGGATTCATATTCTCGAAAGATTTATACCGAACGCAGTTTCGAATTTACGAACCATCAACGACTTGCTCTCGATATATTTTGGGATACGTAGCAGTATTTCGTACACGACCGTCCAAATACTTTAAAATATGTGCTTTGAATAGTTCACATTTTATTCCCACGACATTTTTAACTAATTGAACGGCTTTTGACTGATAATTTGAATTGAATTTTAGATTAATTTTACTCCCAATTTTATGAAAGTCAGCGTCTATTGCAGGTATTTCGTTCGTGTTGTATTGGAGTACGCGCTCGAGTAATTCAGCTAAATGAAATAAAATTGAAATGCTTTTTGGAAGCGACGCAATTATAAACCTTTTGCTTTTAAATTTCGTCAATCATCAAAATATATAATTTTATAACGATTGCAGGAATTCTTCTTTGCACAATAATTCGACATAAATAAGCAAGTATTTGTGACTCTTGAGCGCTTCTTAGGAGCCCGTAGTTACCGAGTTTCCACATTGTTATTTACCACGAGGACGAAAATAAAAATCTAATTCAATTATAGATTTGACTTTAACATATGAAACCTACTTCTACATAAAAAAACTATAATTATATAAAAGACTCGACAATATTTTATCGGTAATTTAATTGGGATATTAACAACTTGTGGAGATCCTTCGGGGAGGCCTATGTCCAGCAGTGGACGTCTATTGGCTGAAAATGATGATGATGATGATTAACAACATCAAATGGTTGTTTTTTTGGTTGGTTGTCGCATTTATTTTCATTTGTTTTTGAAGTCGGTTTACACATATTGTTGAAAGTTTTAATTTTTTGAGCATTACTTTGAACACTACATTACTATAACTAGTAAAGTTTTTCAAACATGTCTTCCGACAAATGGTTTTGTTGTACTAGCGGCACGTCCCGGCTTCGCGCGCGTCCACTTTTTTTTTTGTAATTAAAATAGCATACCTTAATCAGTGATAATGTAGCAACAAATGTAGAAAGAATTTTTGAAATTGGTCCAGTACTTTTTGAGCCAATTCGTTACAAACATACATACAAATCTTTCCTCTTTGTAATATTAGTATATACTACTGAACCCAAATTGATACCGATAAAACTATTTTTAAAATCGGTTTACACATGGCGGAGTACCTATATTTGATTAATATCGTAGTTTTAATTTGTTCACTGTGGTGACGGATTTAGAATACAAAAGTGTCACCACCGCATTCCATCCTGAGGGTGTCGTAAGAGCCGACAAAAGGAAGTGACAAGGTCGAAAACCTTTTATTTACATTACATACAATTTTACATTAACGACGGAGTTACACGGTAAGAAACGTTATTACAAAACCATGCAACCGAAATGACAATGTTCAAAATTATGAAGTCGTGTCTTCACACAGATGCGACGTAGATGACGATTATTACAATGTAACCATTTGTAACAAAAGTCCTTTGACAAACTCATAAATCGCTCGAGAACATTGCCTCGCGATTAGATTAGCAAGTCACTCATATACTTGACGTCACTCGAGGAAACACAATTAGGTAGAGATGAAAATGAAAGTAATTGCACGGGACGCTTCAAGCGAACGCCTCACTTGAAAGCCAGGGGAATTATTAAATTCACCTGACCTAAATTCCGAGGTTCTATAGCCAGAAAGGGCTACGTCATAAACACGCCATCAATACATGGTTCCTCATTACGCTTAGCTCCTTAGCGGTTTTCAATAAATTACCATTCGCGATTGAAAACCACGTTAAGTCCATAGTGAGCAAGAGCGGATCGTTAATTTGTGCGGCCCTGGGCTGAAACAATGTAGGGGGCCTACCACATTACTCAACTAACTAATAGCTATTTTGTCAAAAAACTGTTGTCGATAGTGATATAGATAGGTAGGTATATAAAAATATAGGACGATAAAATAATTTAATTTATTATTGTAAAAAAACCACTGACGAAATACAAACGACGAGGAGTTCCCCGTTCCGTAGGTACCTGTTGTTGCCAACATTATACTAGGATTTTTAAATTTTATTAATTCAATATATTGCCTATTGTTTTGAGTGGGGGCTCGGGGCCCTTACGTAGATCCACCCCTGATAGTAAGCGACGACGTACCATATTGTCATCACTGGCAACATACATTGGTTGAAGACTTTTGTCTTCAAACACTGAGGTATTGAAGACGAGAACATCTTTCGCAGCTTCGCGAACGCTGCCCAACCGAGTAGGATCCGACGATTTACCAATTCTCCAATTATATTAACAGAAATTAGCCTATCTGCCTGCATTGTTGTCATTTATATCTTTACACAGTATGAATGTAAACATAATTATTTATGTAATGGGGTATAAAACGCATGTTTAATGTTACGTGTAACACAGTAAATTTCGCAATTGTTCAGTTGTACAATTTGCTGTATTCAATTGAAACACTTGTTCATTAAAATGTATTGTATTGTAATTTAAACTTTAAATACACAATTTAAAGCAGTATTTCCAAGCCATCAAATTTAATTAGGAACGGCCCCAGTCTACCTGACGTGTGGTGACGGTTTTAGAATATATGGTGTCACCACCCCATTCCGTCCTGAGAGCGTCGTAAGAGCCGACAAAAGGAAATGACAATGCCGAGAAAGAGCAGGAGAGGGAAAACTTGATACGAAACACTGTGCCGTGTCGTGTACGGAGGAGGGCCGATATCGCAAGTGGTGAATACCTTTTCACCATATAGCAGAGACAGACGTTGCTTAACAAAACATTCCCAAAATTTCAAAGCAAATTTTACATAGTAGGTTTACGGATTTAGAATATATGGTGTCACCACCCCATTCCGTCCTGAGGGTGTCGTAAGAGCATATGAAACAAACTCTAACTCAATCAAGATTTCCTTTTATTGCGGCTACTTTCTCGGCATTGTCGTTTCCTTTTGTCGGCTCTTACGACACCCTCAGGGTGGAATGGGGTGGTGACACTATACTTTCTAAATCCGTCCCCACGCGGATACCCCTCTGTTACCAATTTTTAACATTACCAATATCGATATTAAATATATAACGCATTAAATAAATTGATTAATAAAGGATCTAATTTGAACCCTGTTTATGTTGCAAACCTGTTCGAAATAATCTAAATCAAACTTGACATTATTGGAGTGTAATGGGGTCTTTGCTGCGGAGGACTTAGCGAAAGCCCCCTCAGAAATTATTCTTAATGGCATCATAAGCGGTTTTTCGCCGCATCCAATTTATTTTCATAAGATAAATTTTGTAGAGAATTAAATGAAAATATAGTGAAAATGTGTTGTTGGGTGGTGTGCGGTTATAAGGAAAATGCTTATATATTTCAGCTTGCAAATATGTTTTAAATAAAGATGCATTGTTGCTTATATACTGGATTTAAAAAAATACTTGTATAGTCTAAATTAATGCGAAAAAGATTATATTATTAAAATGTAGTCCAAACCGTAGGTTCAAAGATAACAACCTAAGCTTTTTTCTGTGAGAATTAATTAGAAATATTGCGATACATAAATACTTACGACAAAGTCATTACCCGGATATTATAAGATTTTTTTATTTATTTACCAGTTTGTGACCTATCTATACAGGCTAACCCAATGCGATAGACTACTTATCTTATAAGTCATGTTACGAGTAACAAATTACATACATTGCCGCCTTTGTGAATTCATTCACAGTACAAGAAAATAGATAAAGTAAACGGGCGTTATTATGTATCAAAACAAATATGTCTCGGAGAGTAGCACATGGATTTACTAGAAAACTACCCTAAATATTAATATCAAATAATGTTCTGCCTCCAAATGTCTTTAGTCAAATCATCATCATCATCATCAGCCCACATTAGTCCACTGCTGGACATAGGCCTCCCCTAAAGAGCGCCATAGCGCCCTGTCCTCGGCTTGACGCATCCAGCCGCTGCCCGCAGCCTTTCGCAGATCGTCGCTCCATCTAGCAGAGGGTCGTCCTACACTACGCTTGCCTATTCGCGGTCTCCACTCAAGAACTCGTCTACCCCAGCGGTTGTCGGTTCTTCTACAGATATGACCAGCCCACTGCCACTTCAGTCTGCTAATTCGCTGAGCTATGTCGTCAATTTAGTCAAATGTATTTTAGAAAACAGACCGAGGCAACAGAAGTCTGATTCAGTTACCTCTGACTGCCTCGTTGGTCTAGTGGTTAGATGTGCCGCCTTTGGATCAACGGGTCCCGGGTTCGATTCCGGGGTCGGGCAAGTGTCTTTGTCTAAAACCAGAGGCACTGGCTCGGAGTCTGGGTGTCATTTCTATCTATAATATGTATGTATTTACAAAAAAAAAATGTATATTAGTAGTTTATCATCCATCTCGTTACCATAACACAAGCATTAAGTTGCTTAACTTGGGACGAGATGGCGTTGTGTGAAATGTCCAAGGATATTTATTATATTTATTTATTTATAGTTACCGTTTATTAACTCGCAAACAACCAGCATACAGTGAGACGTCTTTCAT
Source organism: Clostera curtula (assembly GCA_905475355.2). Classification (NCBI taxonomy): domain Eukaryota; kingdom Metazoa; phylum Arthropoda; class Insecta; order Lepidoptera; family Notodontidae; genus Clostera; species Clostera curtula. The sequence goes on along the minus strand of FR997806.1, from coordinate 12,000,287 downwards.
AGAAGCAGTCTCACACTGCTCTGCGGAGAGTTAGGGAGCTATTGATTTTCCGCAGTCCACGGTGGGGGAGAAAGGTTTTCAGCTGGGTGCCCCCACCTCCTGTAAACGTAAACACAGGCTAGGCCGCTCTCGTCTCGATCGACATCCGTCGAGGTGAAATAACGACACAGAATATTTATCGAGCCCTCGTATTGAGGATTAAAATGTGACTTTTTTGGTCATCAATCTTAAATTTATTCCTTTTCATCTTACTTCTTAGGCCGTAAAAGACCTACTGTTGAGTCGGACCTCCTCCAACGTAAGGAGCGAATTTAGCCATTGCCACGCTGGCCAGAGACGTTGGCACAGGGTTTTATTTATTACTAGCAACCCGCCCCGGCTTCGCGCGGGTGCAATAATGAACCTCTAAATTTATCAGTGTTTCTCTACAATATTATGGATTTATTATACATAAAAACCTTCCTCTTGAATCACTCACTCAAAATCCATTGCGTAGTTTTAAAGATTTAAGCATACCTAGGGACGGACAGACGACAGCGACTTAGTTTTATAATTCAAACTCAAACTCAAAAGGAACTTTATTTACGTTGGTTTCATCACAAAACTCTTATAAATCGTCATATTTATAAACACCATTATCATAATATGTAGTGATAGTGATGATAGTGATTTCCTTTGTAATTCGCTTTTATTAGCTTCGCTTGTATGTATGTATGTAACGGAATCTTTGAACATGATTTTGACCCAGTTAAAAACGTTGGATTAACACGAAATTTGGCATACTTATTAGGGACCGATGACAATTCAATATTTTTAACATTTTGACCCGTTATCATTAATATAAAGATAATAATAACGGTGATCAAGGTGGAACACCGCTCTTCGATGCAATAGCTATGCAATAGATATGTAAATATCATAAAGCTATTGCTATATTTTTTTGTGATAATTTAGCAATAACTTTATGATATTTTAACTAAAAAATAAATAATAGTTTAAAAAATCTAAAAATACGCTTTTATAGAAAATCGAACTAAAAAATAGAAAATAAATTTTAATTAAAAATAGTGTCAGAAAAAATGATTTTATAGTAAAACTAGCGACCCGCCCCGGCTTCGCACGGTTGCAATTATATTATACCTATAAACCTTCCTCTTGAATTACTCTATCTATTAAAAAAACCGCTTCAAAATCCGTTGCGTAGTTTTAAAGATTTATGCATAGGTACATAGGGACGGACAGAAGAATGCGACTTTGTTTTATACTATGTAGTGAAGCGTGGGGTGCTTTTCAGGATATTATCTAAATAACCCTCTTAATCATATCTGTACATAAAATATTTAGAACTATTGATACCATGCACCCCACACTTTTACAATAATTTTTTTCTGACACTATTTTCAATTCAAATTTATTTTCTATTTTTTAGTTCGATCTTCTATAAAAGCGTATTTTTTTGTTTTTTTTTAAAACTATTATTTATTTTATTGCCATAATAAAATTTATTTAATCGGCTCTTACGACATCATCAGGATGGAATGGGGTAGTGACACAATGTGTTCTAAATCCGTCACCAGACAAGCCGCAGTTCATCTACGGAATCAAGGAGATTATAAAGTCATTTGTCTACAAGCCAGTTTACTTACTGTACGGTTTTGAACGTGCTTACCAATAAGTAATGGGGTTACTTATCGTCTGCGTTGCCGCCCTAGACGCGTTTTCGTTCTAACTATAGCTAAAGGTTAATCATTGTAAGTAACTTCGATCTAGTTTGCTTGCTTCTTGGGAACGTCAAGATAAATAATGACTGAAAGGTCTATTTATTGAAGAGCAATGGCGAGTTCTTTCTGTTTGTCCTGACTTGGGCGGCCGAACTCTCTTAGAAAAGGTATTTTGAGATTTCTTTCGGCGCAACTGATTTTCCAGGCACCTACTTCCGCTCTCTCTTATGACACCTACAGGATGGAATAGGGTGGTGACACTATGTATTCTGAATCCGTCACCACACGGACTTTTATAATTGGTATGTTCCAAATGAGCTGATGTCGTTTAACCATTACACATTTGCCTCGTTGGTCTAGTGGTTAGATGTGCCGCCTTTGGATCAACGGGTCCCGGGTTCGATTCCGGGGTCGGGCAAGCGTCTTTGTCTAAACCAGAGGCACTGGCTCGGAGTCTGGGTGTCATTTCTATCTATAATATGTATGTATTTACAAAAAAAAATGTATATAAGTAGTTTATCATCCATCTCGTTACCATAACACAAGCATTAAGTTGCTTAACTTGGGACGAGATGGCGTTGTGTGAAATGTCCAAGGATATTTATTTATGTCCAAGGATATTTATTTATTTTGTTTGTGTTATAATTTAGAATACATGTCACCACACCGTTCTATCCTGAGGGTGTCGTAAGAGCTGCCAAAATGAAAAGACAAGGCTGATACCCCGGCCGAAAGAGAAGGAAAACTTGATACAAACCTTGTGCCAACCCGTCTTGGCAGCGTGGCACAGTGGGCTTATTTCCCTCCACGAAATTGGAGGAGGCCCCACACTTAATACATAGTAAGTTATGTATAATTTGTATAATGAAACCGCGCGAAGAGAGCCAAGTGATACCTTAGAGGGTACTGGTAGAAATATTCAGGTATATTTACCTCAATAATTGTAGGGAAGAGAAATTAATTAGATGCTCTTGTTGTTTGCCTGTTGTAACCTAATCCCAAAGCATTACATTTGGTCTACATTAATTACTCATTTCATATTCTAGGGATTAGTATTGTCAGGTAATAATGATAGAAGTTGCTGATTTCTTAGTCATAACTGGGGAAGTTGAAACAGAGTTTCATTTTTATTGGCCTGTTATTGAATTATTTTTTCGTTTGGGCAATGGATAGCACGCTCAGCTTATTATGTAAATTCTAAATCCTGTTTAAGGATACATACAACATGATTTATTGTAAAGTACAAAACGCAAAGAGCATATAATATAGAATACAACTATTGGCCAACATTTTGTTGGTTTTCTCAGTATAATTGGCTTGATTCTGGTTTAGTCAAGCACGGAAACGAGGAGAAAAATCGCAAGCGTAAATCGTATGGATTGTATTATCCATTATCATCAACATTTTAGCCAAAATACGTCTTGGATGAGGGTAACACGTTCAGGATTCTACTAAAAAAGCCCTTGTTAAGCTCGGGACTCTAGAATCCCTCACTTCGCTCTGGATTCAAAGTAAATCACCCGGGCTAAAAAATATTTTTCGCTCGAGTGATAAACTTTACTTTTCATCACCCTCTATGAGAAAATAAGAGGCGCCTTAAATTTTATTGTAATATTATTATTCAATAAAACATATAGTAACAACTAATTAAAATAATAATAAAACAACTAAACGCTGAATACTCAGATATACCAAAATCAAAAAGTGCGCGGCAATGTAAAAACTCATTACTGCCCGCTTAAAAGTCTAGAACAGAAAAGAGCTACTTTGCTCCTACTTAAAAAGGAACAAAACGACACTTTTCGAATAGATGGGATGAAAAAATAAAACCTAGTTTAAAAACCTTTTTGGAGGAATAGTGTTATTGACTCTGAACAAATTACACTTACATGATAGCAGTATACAATAAATCCCCGAGTATATTTTATAAAAAAACAATCTCCATGGCTCGGGTCGGGTAAACAAGTTAGTCCTTTTATCAATGATCTAACTAGCCTTTAGTTTGGGTCTATGGAGCGTACGCGCTACGGCTCATAGAGCGATTTTCCGTGCCATATATGGCATTATGGTAGGTCTACCGCTCAACCTGGCTGACGGCTTATTTATATAGAGAATTCAAGCATTAAAATGTGAGCTAGCCTTTTCATAAAAACGTAGCGACAAAGGATTTTCCTTCTGTAAATTATTTCCTTGCGGTGACGGAATTAGAATACAGAATATCCTACATATACAGTCCTGAGGGTGTCGTAAGAGGCGACTAAAGGAAAGCAAGAGGTGGATCACCTACCCGCAAAAGAGGGGAATCTTGATACAAATCCTGTGTCAACCCGTCTTACCAGCGTGGTACAGTAGGCAATTTCCCTCCATGAATTTGGAGGAGGCCTCGATTAAGTAGTGGGTCGTTATGGGCTGAAACGAAGGGACGATGAAATCCGATAATAATATAATTCTGAAAGTGACTGAACGTTATATGAATTCCGTCGTAAGCATTCATTTGTAAATTGATGTATGGTGATAAAACGCAAGATTGTAGCAGTGACGTCTAATATATAAAATTTTCGCGTTACGTTTTTGTTACTGAACTCCTCCGAAATGACTCGACTGATTTTGATATAATTTTATATTCACAATTTTATTTTTTAGACAAACTTCTAAGTTTTTTGTGTTTATAAAAATACACACAACCCTAAACTTTCACCCCTCTACGATCAACCCCTATTTTAATAGCGATATGAATATCGCAAAACAACGTTTGCCAGGTCAGCTAGTATAATTTAAAAAAAGAACTAACCCAATTTAAATTGAATATAAATCGAAAAAAATTGGAAAATTCTTGTGTCACAATGTTAGTTGCCAGGGGTATGGCAACTCTTAAAATATATAACACATAGTGTCACGACGTAACCGAGGTCTGACTCAGCAGTGGGCCATCTATGAGCCGATTAGTTGTAGTATATGAAAAATTATCAGAAATATGCCTAAAACACCAAATGCAAACAAAGGAATTGTCTGTTACGATGTTCTGTGTGAAAAGCCTGCCCCTTGTCAATGTTTTACGAAATTGCTATATGTTTAACTTAACCAATTACCAAATTTGTATATCATTTTTTTTGTCCTACTACTTCTATATTCTACGTCACTATCGGAAACGGTTTTTTTGACAAAAGTTTTTCAGTAATTTTGTAGGCCCCTAAATGGTTTCAGCCCAGTGCCCCACAAATTCACGATCCGCCCATGCTAAGCCCCGCCGCCCCAACTCACACTCGCATTGGCGGTCACGAGCCGCGTGCGAGTGCCGTTTCTAGGCTCCGCATTGCTCTCACGTGTCCACGCACTTGCGTACATGCGGAGTTTGGTACTGCGTCATAGATTTTAAATATTGCCTCTCGGATGCAGCTCGTGACAGCCAATGCGAGTGTGAGCATGTGCGGCGGGGCTAACTAGTGGACGACAATGTCTCATTTACTATCTATAGCCTGCGTGGTAGAAAATCGCCAATTTTGTATTGGTAAAATACAGGTCCAATATTAATATGAGCAACCAACTGCATCACTCAAGTGTTAATAACGTATATGTTTCATTAAAACCACGATCGCAACGTGCCTACGCTTTCGAAAATTAATAAAGCTTAATCTACGCCGGAAACGTAGCAGCTACGATAAATTCAAGGAATTGTTTCCATAGTCTGCAACACATCTATACAAATAAATAAAATTGGAGTGTCGGTTTGTAATATGTAATAAAATAACCGCTTTTTACTTAAAGCATACACGGTACAATTTTTTTTTTCATTTTCATCTGTCTGTCGGTTTGTTCCGGCTAATCTCTGGAACAGCTGGACCGATTTTGACGGGACTGCTGATGATATAAGGAGTAACTTACTTTTTTTAGACTAGCTTCGCCCCGCGCCTTTCCCGGCGGTACGTCAATAGCCGCGGGTAACATCGCGGGATTCAGCCAGTATTATATGGACGCAAAATGTGAATGAAAGGTGTGAATGTAGATATGACGATAGAATTTTACCAATGGATTTTTACCAATTACTAACTCACACACCGAATATCTCCTCATTAAACCCCACTCACACACTTCATCGTTTATAAACAAAGAACACCAAGTAAATTGATACTAGCAACGGCCTCAAATATATACTGACTGGGCGTTTATGGTGCCATAAAAATGCCTCCATAGAAGCGCTATAGTGTTGAGGTAACATTTATATAAGGTCGGGAACTTAATGAAAAGCGTTGGGTAGCTAGCGATTTATTTTAATTCCCTTTGCAATTACGAACAGCGAGCTTGAGAGGAATTGATATTGTACTGTTTGAAAAACTATGGTGCATCAGTTTTATCAGTCATTCGTTATTTGAATTACAGTCTCAGCATTTGTTAGTGTCGCTCAGAAATAATTCGTGATGAGATGTTCGATTGAAGACTGAATGCAAATTTTTATAATACTACTAGTGGCCCGCCCCGGCTTCGCCCGTGCAAAGCGGGGGTGAGTTATACTTAAAAACCTTCCCCTTGAATCACGCTATCTATTAAAAAAAACCGCTTCAAAATCCGTTGCGTAGTTTTAAAGATTTATGCATACATAGGGACGGACAGAAGAATGCGACTTTGTTTTATACTATGTAGTGATAGTGATAAGGGCCTCCGCACTTTAGGCGGCCAGGCCACGCGGCCAAGACGCTGCGGCCAACTAATTCTTCTACGATGAATGTAGATGCGCGGCCTGGCCGCCTAATGCGCGGGGGCTCTAAGTTGTCCCAGACATACGGCCGCCTGAATATGGGTTGAGGTGGTCGCATTTACATGATGCGTAATTAGCTTATTGTCCACACTAGCCAGATGGGTTAGGAAAGGGTTTCGTGTCGAGTTTTCTTTCTTTGCGGCAAGGTTTTCAGCCTTGTCAATGCCTTGTCACTTTTGGTCGGTTCTTACGTTACCTTCAGGATGGAATGGGATGGTGACACTACGTATTCCAAGCCCATCACCACACGGATGTTAGATAATTATAATAATGTTATATTAAAGTCTTTAGTTTTTTTTGCTTCGTTTGTTAGGTACCATTTACCTCCGTAATTTATAAACCGATTCGAAAAAATCGATTCATATTTTTAACTAGCTTTTGGGCGCGGCTTCGCTCGCGTGGGCTTCGAACCCGTGCTTATCTCTATGCATTTTTTTTTATGAATATAAAAGTGGTTATTGTGACTAAACTATGATAGTTAGATATGTGCTCTCGCGGACTTTTTTGTAGATTTTAATAAGACCTACAAACTCGTAGTACTTCATTTTGTTCTATTGTCAATCGTTTTTGCAGCGCACGCATAAATAGGTTTTCGATTTTACACCTTGGGTTACAAAATCGCAATTTTCATACGGATCCCTAATTCTTTTGAAAATAAAATATAGCTTATAACCTTCCTCGATAAATGGACTATCTAACACTGAAAGAATTTTTGAAATCGGACCAGTAGTTCCTGAGATTAGCGCGTTCAAACAAACAAACAAACAAACAAACTCTGCAGCTTTATATATTAGTATAGATATAGATTTGTGTAGTGTATTAAAATAAATGATTAGATTAGTAATCGATTAGTTCAGATCGGTCCCATATAGAAACCGGGTCAGTCGTTCGGCAATAACCCTTGAATAAGTTATCAACATAGTCTCGGGAATCGTTTGAATAAAAAGAAAATAACGAACGAAGAAATTAATGAATGTAAAATAGGCACTAAAAGCGAAAAATAAAAAAGTATTTAGAATAGGTACCCTAGTTCGGGCAGTTGATGATCGATTGAGTTTAGTGGGTAGGTTGTGGCGCAACTTACCACCGCACCCTGGAGTCCCACATAACCCGTCATCATCATCATCATTTCAGCCAAAAAACGTCCACTGCTGGACATAGGCCTCCCCCAAGGATCTCCACAAAGGCCGGTCCTGGGCCGCCCGCATCCACTGCTTTTCGGCGACCTTAACCAGGTCGTCGGTCCACCGTGTGGGAGGCCTACCAGCACTGCGCCTTCCGGAACGCGGTCGCCACTCGAGGACTTTTCTGCCCCATCGGGCGTCGGTCCTGCGAGCTATGTGCCCTGCCCACTGCCACTTAAGTTTGACAATCCGGTGGGCTATGTCGGTGACCCTGGTTTTCCTGCGTATCTCCTCATTTCTGATTCGATCTCGCAGGGAAACTCCGAGCATAACCCGGCCAGGCCTTAATTGAGAAAGGGCCAGAATGTGAATTTCAACGAAAAAATAATGGCTTACGTACGTTCTACGATTGATTTTAATATGTTTTCATATTGCCTCTGTATAACTTGGAATCCCCATAGGTACAATTCAATCAGGATTTACGTGAGTTTTTAATCGAATCTATTGAAGTGCACATTTTGATTTCCGTCAGCCAATATCGCACGTATCTGGCCAGCGAATTAATTCAATTGGCTTTATGAGTATGCGTATCGCGAAATTTACGAGTACATACTAGTCTAGTACGTGTAGTACTACCATTACTACTAAGCCCATACATACTCACATACATACTCACTGCTGAGTCGGGCCCCTTCCAATTACATGGAGGGTAATGTGCCACGCTGGCCAGACGGGTTGGCACAGGGTTTCGTATCAAGTTGTCATTCTCTTGCGGCTAGGTTTTCGGCCTTCTTATTTCCATTTGTCGGCTCTTACGACACCCTCAGGAAGAAATGGGGTAGTGACATCATGTATTCTAAATCCGTCATAACATACGTTAACAATCAAAATATTCAGTGGCCAAAAGAAACTACCAATTTTCTTTTGCTTTTTCTTTTTTAAGAGGCTGTTTACAAACATGTAATTCACGAACACAAATTACACCCAAACTCAGCTCATTATGATTTTGATCTAAGCATGGAATAGTTTGATCATCATCATCATATCAACCCATTAACGACTCACTGCTGGGCCGGGCCTCCCCCAATTTTGTCAAGGGGAAATAAACTTACTGTGTTACGGCAATACAGGTTTCCTTTCCTTTTCTTGCTGAATTTTCTACCACTTCATTTAGTTTAGTTGTCTCTTACGACACCCTCACAAAGGAATGGGTTGGTGTTCAATTCTAAATCCGTTCTTCATTACCAAACAGACCTTGAATCCCCTTTTTTTAAAAAGATGAAAGTCCTCAGTGATCTTTCAGATGTAACTAAATGGAAAGCGTTAAAATTTACAAAGTTTTAAATTCAACCTTAGAACGTAGTTTGTCAGCGGAATTAAGACTTTCTCGTATTTAATTATGACCACCTGGCGTCGAAACTGGGCTAATAGATTATTCTATTACACAGAACCCCTTTTTATGCGAAGTGGTAAAAGATAAAGCGTAGGTCTCTTCTTTTTCCCTGTGGGACGGTTCGGAATATAAAACGTCCCCACCGCACGCTGGGAAATAACGCATGTTATAAAAGTCCACAAAACCCAGCACGCTTGGTGGTGGGACCGAATAGTCCGCCCGGCTCCACCCTCACATCCAAGTCCGGCCAAGCAGTTTTACTGGGTTCCGTCGTGTGAACGTGAGAGCCGGCGCCCGACAGGGAATTTCCTTGAATTGCCTGCTCCATCTTAGACCCTGGCTTTCCATCACGCAAGCCAAGGGTAAAAGGCATTCAAATCACAGATAAAAAAAATTTAGGTGTCTGTAAGTGTTATTGTTGGTAGGTTTGGATTTTATTATCTACTAGTGGCCCGCCCCGGCTTCGCCCGTGCAAAGCGCGGGTGGGTTATACATATAAACCTTCCCCTTGAATCACTCTATCTATTAAAAAAAACTGCTTCAAAATCCGTTGCGTAGTTTTAAAGATTTAAGCATACATAGGGACGGACAGAAGAATGCGACTTTGTTTTATACTACTCGTATGTAGTGATAGTGATGATTGAAAATTAAGGAAAACTCGTTTTTTATTTGTCGACTTTTAGCGCAAACTAGCTGTTACCCGTGACTTAGTCCGCGTTGTATTTAACAATTATTTAGAATACATTCTGTGGGCGTCGTAAGAACCGACAAAAGGATATGACAAGTCCTAGATTGGCGACCGCGTTCGCGAAGCGCAGTGCTGGTAGGCCTCCCACACGACCGATGACCTGGTTAAAGTCGCTGGAAAACGATGGATGCGGGCGGCCCAGGATCGGCCTCTGTGGAAATCCTTGGGAAAGGCCTATGTCCAGCAGTGGACGTCTTTTGGCTGAAATGATAATAAATCTTAATATATATATTTCTTGTGTGCGTGTATATGTGACTGAACTCCTCCTAAACGGCTGGACCGATTTGAATGAAATTTTTTGTATGCACCGAGGATGGTTTAGATTCACAAATCAGCCCGACAGATGGCGCTGCAGTCGGTAAACAAATATTATGCAGGACAACGTCTGCCCGGTCAGCTAGTAATAAATAAATATCATTGGACATTTCACACAACGCCATCTCGTCCCAAGCTAAGCAACTTAATGCTTGTGTTATGGTAACGAGATGGATGATAAACTACTTATATACATTTTTTTTTGTAAATACATACATGTTATAGATAGAAAACACCCAGACCCGGAACACATACTTGTAGGCCGTACAAATATTTCTTCCGTGCGGGGATCGAACCCGCGACATGCTGCGCAACAGTCGATCGCTCAACCACTGCGCTAACCGTGTCGTCATGGTGATGGTGATCAAGTAGTAGTAATATGGGAGATGTCTATTTTCTGCAGTGGACGTCTGTGACAATTAGTCTCAAGTCTGAGCCAACACGCGCACTGCTACTAAGTTCTGCACGTGCCGTCCTTGAAAAAGGTGCGTCGAAGTCTAAAAGGATATTTCTTGGATAGCTGGGATATAAAACTTTATCCCAGCCGCTCATTACGTGAAGATTTTAAAGGGATAATATCCGCGGTAAACTCTTGTTCCTCGAATTCTAAGGTCGAAGTCTTCATTGGATGTATTTATATAGGTTTCGACTGCCTCGTTGGTCTAGTGGTTAGATGTGCCGCCTTTGGATCAACGGGTCCCGGGTTCGATTCCGGGGTCGGGCAAGTGTCTTTGTCTAAACCAGAGGCACTGGCTCGGAGTCTGGGTGTCATTTCTATCTATAATAATATCATTGTAAAAAAATGTATATAAGTAGTTTATCATCCATCTCGTTACCATAACACAAGCATTAAGTGCCTAGCTTGGGACGAGAGTGCGTTGTGTGAAATGTCCAAGGATATCAAATATCCCTCCATGAATTTGGAGGAGGCCCGACTCAGCAGTTCGTCATGTATGGGTTGAGTAGTAGTAATGTTTGTGTCACACTTTTATAATTATGTTCGTCCTTCAAAACTAAAACACAGCAAATAAATTAACATAATAGATCTAGTCACACTAAAAGTAGGTACTAACATAAATCTCAGCAATGTTGTCGCCTAAAAACTCGGGATGGTATAATTAAGTACAGTAAACATAGTGTTACACATTCATTCTTTATTATACTAAAAACTTTTGTCTAGATGGTTCTCTTTGTTCGATGAATTAGCGTAGTGTGTGTAGGAAAGCTGTTGATAAGAACAATGCGAATTGTGAACAAGTTTTGTTTTGGGTAAGAAAATGCAAACAAAACCCGTGACAAGTGCATTTGCAGTGGTTTTATTCAAAAAATACAAACCAATTATTTTAATCAGATAATCGGAGACTTTTAAAAATGTGTAATATTGTTATAATATTACATAATTAAGTACATAAAAAGTATGTATAATATAATATCCGCGTGCTGACGGATTTAGAATACACAATGTCACCAACCCATAGCCTCCTGAGGGTGTCGTAAGCCGGCCAAGGTAACGCGAGAGGCAGATGGCATAGCCACGACCACGTCTCAAGTAAAGGAAATTTTTACACAAGCCCTGTGCTATCCTGTCTTGCCAGCGCACAGCAGACTAATTCCCTCCATTATTTGGAGGTTGATGTTACAAATACCCCTCAAAATAAATATACATACTAACATTCATAATGTAGTGGGAAACTTAAGACTGTCTACTTAATTAGTTATAAAATTTGTATCTTTGAAAAGCTTTAACGTTTGATAACAGATTCAATTTGTAAGGTTAATAAGATTTGAAATAATAGGTAGCGAGTAAAATATTTTGAAGTCGAAGTGCTAAAACTTAAATCAAGGTAATTGAGTTCAGCTTTTTCAGTATTAGACGTCGTTTACATAGACTTAAAAAGTCTGACACTAAAACAAGACTCTTGGTTGGATGTTGGACTTTGTTAGAATCAATATGTAGGCCAAATATCATTTATCGTGCCAGTATCTAAGAGTAACGCAAGATCTATTAGCTCAGTCTACTTTAAGTCATTAAGTCATGTCACAATGAATGCTAGTCTGGGGGAAAATTAAACAATAAAAAACATACCGAGAAATCAAGTGCTTCTTTCTTTTTTTAAGTCGGTTATCACTACATAGTATAAAACAAAGTCTGTCTGTCCGTCCCTATGTATACTTAAATCTTTGAATCTACGCAACGGATTTTGACGCTTTTTTTTTAATAGATAGAGTGATTCAAGAGGAAGGTTTAAGAGTATAATACCTTCATAATATTGTAGAGAAACACTGATAAATTTAGAGGTTCATCATTGCACCCGTGCGAAGCCGGAGCGGGTCGCTAGTAGATAATATATATCTTAAATTGTATAAATTACCTATCACGTTGTTTGCCGGCAATGCACTCCTAAATTATGTAACAAATTGTAACCAAGTTTGCACACCGAGTGCATGTTGATCCAACTTGAAAGATAGGATAGCAGTTCAACAAAAAAAGAAGTTGTTTTTCTAATTAAACACCAACTGTTTTTTTTAATAAAAAACGTTACTTCTGCACTAGGTATGCATGAAATCTATACTAATATATAAAGCTGCAGAGTTTGTTTGTTTGTTTGAACGCGCTAATTACAGGAACTACTGGTCCGATTTCAAAAATTCTTTCATTGGTGGAAGGTTTATCGAGCTATATTTTATTTTCAAAGGAATTAGGGATCCGTATGAAAATTGCGATTTTGTAACCCAAGGTGTAAAATCGAAAACCTATTTATGCGTGCGCTGCAAAAACTATTGACAATAGAACAAAATGAAGTACTACGAGTTTGTAGGTCTTATTAAAATGAAACGAGAGCACATATCTAACTATCATAGTTTAATCACAATAACCACTTTTATATTCATAAAAAAAAATGCATGGAGATAAGCACGGGTTCGAAGACCACGCGAGCGAAGCCGCGCCCAAAAGCTAGTATTGTAAATACGAATACAAATGACACCCCGACTCACATTAAATAAACAACAAAATGTCTACGTTAAAATGATTACTATTCAGCCCATATATGTATATACTACAGCCTCAGTTGCATGGAAAGTAATTCAGTCAGTCAAATCATTAACGGAAGAAATATTTGTACGACCTACAAGTATTTGTTCCGGGTCTGGGTTTTCTATCTATAATATGTATGTATTTACAAAAAAAAATATAACTAGTTTATCGTCTGTGATGATTAGTCAAGTTTATATTTTGAACAAGTCTACCTTCCAAATGTTAAATGTAGGTAGGTGCAACTTATTTGTCATTAAACCAGTCTTGAGCTAACCTGCTTGTTTTACTGATGTGTCCTTATAATAGCATAACATGGCGCAGTCGGCATATATCGTTTTATACGTACAATAAATAACAAAATTGAGAATTATGTCAAGTAATTAAAATAAGTGTCAGAAATAATGTAAGAATAGTTTACGGAGCAGAGAAGTCGAAGAAAAATATCAAAATGGAAGCCATTTTGCAGCCACCGCAGCCGTTTATATTCGACAATGACTTGTCGAATGTTACATCAGGGAATCTCAGCAAGGAATGGGAGAAGTGGAAAAGTTCATTTCAAATATATTATGAAGCGTGTGAACTGCATAAGAAAGACAGCAAGGTTCAAGTTAGTATTTTGCTACATATCATCGGTGAGAAATGTCGAGAAGTTTACACACAGTTCAAAGGTGACTACAAAACTACAAGTGAATTACTCAAGGAATTTGATAAAATTTTTTTACCAAGAAAGAATCTTACTATTGAACGACATCACTTTTTCACAAGAGACCAAAAAGAACTGGAGTCTACGGAACAGTACGTGTTTGAGTTAAATAAAATTGCTTCAAAATGTGAGTTCAAAGATTTGTGCAGTGAATTGGTGCGAGATAAAATGATATGTGGTATAAGAGATGGAGCCTTGAGAGAGCGATTACTAAGGGAGCCGGATTTAACACTTTCGAAAGCGATCGATATTTGTAGGTTAGCAGAAATGTCGCGAGCACAAGCCAGCAGCATCAAAGCAGAACAACATAATCAAGACGTTCATGCCATCGCCTCATCGTCACAAAATACCGTGCAATACGTTAGGGGTGCATCCAATAATAAGTCACGTCGAAACATAAAATGGAAGGCGAATTCGAATACCAACCAGCTTTCGAATCAACGTAACTCTTCAAGATTCAATCATGCATAAAAATATATAAAATGCATAAAAATGAGGTAAGTGACATTAACTTGAGGCAATTTTGGGACTGCAGGGATGAGTTAACAGTTAGTTACGGTTTAGTTTGGAGAGGAAATAGAATTATTATACCAAAAAAAATGCGTTATGAAATGTTAAAGAAAATTCATGTAGGTCACTTGGGTGTAGAAAAGTGTAAACTTAGAGCCAGAGAAATAATGTATTGGCCAAATATGAATTCGCAGTTACAAGATTTTCTATCACACTGTCAGGCGTGTTTGACGTATAGGAAACAAAATACAAAAGAACCGCTTATGTCACACGATGTTCCAAGTAGGCCCTGGTATAAAATTGGAGCAGATATTTTTTACTTTGGCTCGAATTCATATTTAATTGTAATTGATTATTTTAGCAAATTTATTGAGGTCGTAAAATTGCGATCACAAACCTCTCAAGAAGTAATAAAACAGCTAAAATTAATTTTTAGAAGGCAGGGTATTCCACAAACTCTTATGTCGGATAATGGCCCGGAATTCTCCTCACGATTATTCAAAGAGTTCTCGCATATGTATAATTTTGAACATGTTACTTCTTCTCCTGGACACTCTCAGTCTAATGGCCAAATTGAGAGGGCGGTTCAAGTGATAAAAAATATAATGAAAAAAACTAGTTATGAAAAATCCGACTTTGATTTAGGTTTGCTTGAATATCTGAATACACCTATCAGTCGCGACTTATGTTCCCCCGCGGAAATGTTATATAACAGGAAACTGCGTAGCATTCTTCCTTGTACACCGCATTTATTATTACCGAAAATACAAAAAGATATCAGTAAAAAGTTAAAAGATCGCCAAAGAGTTCAGAAAAAATATTATGACCGAGGTTCTAAAAATTTGAAACCCTTGAAACCTAAACAAAAAGTTAAAACAAGAATAAATAATCAATGGGTGTCTGCGACAATAGAAAAAATAATCGGTCCAAGGTCCTATTTGTTACGTAACATGAGAACAGGAACCATTATAAGACGCAATAGGAAACATATTATTGTTGACTCGGAACAACGGGTCGATGAGTCGAACGACATCGGTTTCACCTACGGTGACACAAACACAAACACCGTCACTCCTCAACAACATACATGCGCCAGCTCCAGTACTCCGCAAAATAACTCGGCATCTGATTCTATTGGTAATAACTTATACCAAACTCGTTTCGGCAGGATAGTGAGGCCACCTGATCGCTGGGTTCATCCGGGCAACGTAAGGGCAAGGCACTAATCAGAAGGTGATGTTACAAAAGATAAGTTATGTATTTATAAAGTAGGTAATATATTTTATACATTCTTCATAGTTTTATATAGAAAATTTTTAAAATGAACTTAATTTATCTGAATAAATTTGGTGCCACTTACTTTACAGAAAATCCAGTAATTAATGTACTTAATTTTTAATTATTTTCCATATCACATCAAAATTAATCGAATGAATTTTGTCCAAAAATCAATTTTAACTTTATATAGCTAAAGTTTTTAATTGATATTTATTTTATACGTTTTAATTTTTTTTTTATAACCATACATACCGATTTACATGATGGTTTTGTTTAAATGTGTAGTATAAATTTTTGTTCTGTCTGAGTTTGCATGAAATTAAGATTTTGTTTTATAATTTTATTATTTAATTTTATGCATGATAATGTTTCTTAAATTTACACAGGAAATAAAACATACAATTTAGATAGAATGAATATATACAGTTATTACTATTTTTTAGAAAGGGTATATATTGTATTTAAATATTAAAATTGTATTAAAAATTAATTTTGCGCATATTGCATCTATGTACCTTGTTTCATTAAAGAAAGGGGTTGTGATGATTAGTCAAGTTTATATTTTGAACAAGTCTACCTTCCAAATGTTAAATGTAGGTAGGTGCAACTTATTTGTCATTAAACCAGTCTTGAGCTAACCTGCTTGTTTTACTGATGTGTCCTTATAATAGCATAACATCGTCCATCTCGTTACCATAACACAAGCTTTAAGTTGCTTAGCTTAGGACGAGATGGCGTTGTGTGAAATGTCCAAGGATATTTATTATTTATTTTATATTTATTATGGCCGCGTTAAAATGTTTTAACAGTTATAAAGTTATTACAAAACTAGACGCCTGCGGTTTTACCCGCGTGGTGATAGAATCTATTATTTCGTCCGATTTATTTTCTACTTACTTAGCTATATTATTATAAAGTTTCATTGAAATCCATTCAGTAGTTTTTCGTGAAGTAGCAACAAACATCCATCCATACTTACAAACTTTCGCGTTTATAATGATAGTAGGATTACCTATCTCTGTGATATTAGACTCATGCATTCTGGTCTGGTATCTACCATTAATCTTGTTACAACGCATCGTTATTTCTGTTATCGCTCGACATAGTCATTGTTTGAATATTTATGTACGTTACATGAAGAAGCATAAAGAGCCTAAATTTATTCAGAGCTAACACTGATCAGTTTTTGATCCACGACACAAATATAAATAGCTCATTTTATTATTCATCTGTTCCATTTGAGTGGTTCATTTTAAACACTTGATAGGTTTATCGGGTACATTAAAAATTGACTTTTCTCCAATTTCATTGGTATCGGTTGTGTAACCTCATTTGGCTAAATACAATCATCATCATCATCATCATTTCAGTCCATACATGACCCGCTACTATAGTCGGGCTACCAATATTAACTCGGAATTCTAAATATTCACCACATGGATAAATCATAAACCAGTTATTCGTGTGATGTTTGTGCTTAACGATAGGTGTACACCTTTTGAAGTTCGCAAAATTATCTACCACTAATATTAATACACATACAAATTATCTACCACTAATATTAATACACATACAAATTATCTAACACCAATATTAATAATGTTGTAATGTAATTACATGTCCTTTGTTAAATTACATGTAATAAATATCCTATATACATGCAGCGTGTGTATACTACTATACAGCGTGTAACAAATTTGTTTTCCTCCATTTTGAGAAAGTTAGGCTTAACAGGGGATATATCACTGAGAGGATGATTTATTTATAAAATCTTGATTGCACACCAAAGTAAAAGATACAGAAAAAAATATATACTTAAAGTAAAGTGTACATTGGGCGGCCTACCGCGATCTTTTCAGGCAACCTTTGTATAAATAGAATAGACAATTTGCAATGTTGGTATGGAACCACATGCTTTGCGTGTAGTTGAGTCATACTTTTCTGTTTGTATGCATGTATACATATTGATGTTTTTAAGTTTTTACCCTCACATACAGTCCTCGCCAAACTTTATGGCCCCTCTGAATGTAGACGCATTACAATGCGCAGAACACAAAATCAGGTATCAGCGGGACGTACGCGGGGGGTGGAGGCAGGTCACGCCCGCACTCGCCGTCTTCCTCCCGCAAGCGTCCTCGCCTCCCATGCGTTAGTGTGAGTGTGCTTCGTTCGTATTGGTTATGAAATGTACGATGCGCAAGTTCGCACCGGACGGAAACATTAGGAGCAGCCATAAAGTTTGGCGAGGACTGTACTTTATGTGTGGACAAAAACGTCCTGGTGGACATTAAAAGAGTTTGAGAGAGTTTTTGAGAGTTGCTATGGAGATGTGGAGCTGGGGACGCATGAGGAGGATACTCACCAATAAATAAATAAATATCCTTGAACATTTCACACAACGCCATCTCGTCCCAAGCTAAGCAACTTAATGCTTGTGTTATGGTAACGAGATGGATGTTAAACTACTTATATACATTTTTTTTTTGTAAATACCTACATACATATTATAGATAGAAAGTGACACCCAGACTCCGAGCCAGTGCCTCTGGTTTAGACAAAGACACTTGCCAGACCCCGGAATCGAACCAGGGACCCGTTGATCCAAGGCTTCCGATACTCTCAAAACTATACATCAAAACCCACAGTATCGTCTGTGTTATGGTCTGATCTCTTTCAGCCATTTTAATACTGAAGTTTTGTACACAGTATGTGAGTGCAGTATCAGCACGCATTATGTAATTTCACAGATGTTTATAATAAAATTTTTATGCGTATTATTGATTTCACTATTCTGTCAGACCTGTTTGTACCACCATCATTGTAACCCATTTATTTAAAGCAACCATGGAGTTCCTTGCCGGCCCTTCTCTGTGGAATGGCATTCCGAACCGGTGGTAAAAACGAAATTATCAATTATTTTAAATTTTCTTTTATTTTTTGTGTTTTAGTTATTAACTATTTGTAAGCATTTGCAAGAATTTATTCGAATAAAAAACATTTTATTTTTGACTAGCTGACCCGGCAGACTTCGTACTGCCTCAATCGGTATTTTCGAGACTTTTATTTATACCTGAGATAGATTTTGATTACTTGGAGGTTAATGAGCCTACTGTGGCACACTGGCCAGCTGGGTTTACACAGGGTTTTGCATCGAGTTTTCCCGAGTTGGTTGGTTATCATCGGTCTTGTCAAAGTCAAAGTCAAATCATTTATTTTGCATAGGACACAATGGACACTTACAAATTGTCAACATGTTAATAAAATTTATACAATGCAAAGTAATATACTTTCCACCAGTTCGGAACGCGACCACTGCTGAGAAGAACTGGCAAGAAACTCAGAGGGCTTGTCATTTGACGTTTCCTTTTGTCGATTCTTACGACTCCCTCAGGATGAAACAGGGTAGTGACAATATGTATTCTAAATCCGTTCACCACAGACTAGACAGAGCTCTAGTGACCATAAATTCTGAAACTAAATACTTACTCAAAGAGCTTTTGGAATAGTAGAACAAAAACCATAAACACAAAGACGCGGCCTTTTATGATAACCTAGTTCTCGGAATATTTGTACGCTTACAAAAGCTGTCTTATTTTATTCTTTAGGGGGACGGAAGCGTGATATTTCAGACGTGAGCCTCCGTATTCTCCGGCCACATTACATATAATGGATGTGTTTATTACTCATACTTACATCTTTAGAGGGCAGTATTATTTTCGCAAACGGCTCGTTGGTCTAATAGAAGTGCTATAGCTAGAGCGTGTGGAGAAGGATTTGGAATACACAATTTCATCAACCCATATCATCTTGAGCGTATCATAAGGGACGACTGCTAGATCATCTAGCTGTGAGAGAAGGAAAAATTGATACAAACGCGTCTGGCCAGCGTTGCACAGTAGGTTAATTATACTCCATGTAACTGGAGGAGGCCCCACCCACCAGTGGGTTATATATGAGCTTACTATTAAGCCTACTGTATTGTATTAAGGTAGTAAGTGGTGGAGCGTGGAAGACGGATTTAGAATATACAATTTCTCCAACACATATCATCCTGAGGCTGTCGTAAAAGATGACTGCTTGATCCCTTAGCCGCAAGAGAAGGAAAACTTGATACAAGCCCTGTGCCAACCCGTCTTGCCAGCGTGGCAGGGTAGGCCAGTTTTCCTCCATGAATTTGGAGGAGGCCTGACTCAGTAGCGGGTTATTTATGGGCTGAAACGACAAAGCGGTAGGGCAAGTGTCTTAGTTTAAGTCTTATATAGGAATGCTAAGGGTGTGAGAGTCGTCGTTGTAGTATACAGGGTTGATACGACATAGGGGCATTTTTTTACTGCTTATACTAGGTATCATTTCCAGGCACTGTACCAAAAATCAATTAAATTGGAGCAATAGTTTAGCCGCAAATCACTACATAGTATAAAACAAAGTCGCATTTTTCTGTCCGTCCCTATGTATGCTTAAATCTTTAAAACTACGCAACGGATTTTTAAGCGGTTTTTTTTAATAGATAGAAAAATTCAAGAGGAAGGTTTATAGGTATAATATAATGGCACCCGTGCGAAGCCGGGGCGGGTCGCTAGTGATTTATAAAATGTTTGCCTCATTTGAACATGATGTATCTTTCCTAACAGATGTTTATGCCTAACGCATCGTTTATTAACCTTAGGGGCTGTCCATTAATCACGTGATGTTTTTTTAATATTTTTTAACCCCTCCCTCCCCCTTGGTGATACCTGGTGAGGTTTAAGAATACCCCTCCACCCCCCATGAAAAATGACGTGTATTTTTTTTTGTACCGTTTCGAATTCAT
The DNA here is from genome assembly GCA_905475355.2 of Clostera curtula. Taxonomy (NCBI): domain Eukaryota; kingdom Metazoa; phylum Arthropoda; class Insecta; order Lepidoptera; family Notodontidae; genus Clostera; species Clostera curtula. Next base: position 11,979,895 of record FR997806.1, on the reverse strand, counting down.
ACTAGTCACATATAGTATACGTAGTGTAATTTAATGCCCCTCTGTCATATCAACTCTGTATATTTCCTATGTTAGATGGTTTCTGAATCGACTGCCTTGTTGGTCTAGGGGTTGGATGTGCCGCCTTTGGATCACAGGTCTTCGGTTCGTATCTTGGGTCGGGTAAGTATCTTTGTATAACCAGAGGCATTTGCTCTGAGTCTAAATGTCATTTGTCTTCGAGAATTACATGTTTGTGAACTGCCCTCGCTAATTATACCTAATGCTTATCAATTTAAAGATGGCATCGTTTAATAAACCCTCATTTGTATTTGATTCGCAAAATAGAGATCTTCCATGAGTAAAAAATTGTTTTTATTTTCCAGTTAACTTAGAAACCTGTTCACTTAAGAGAGTATTATAAACGCGCTTCTCCATTTTTATTTAAAGGTAAGCTCGAGACATTTGTGCGCACAAAGCGATGTTAATACGCGACTGAAAACATTGTATTCTTTAATTGATAATTCATTTAATTACTCTCTGTATCTCATTATACGTGAACGTCGTTCTTATGAAACATGAATTTCTTTAAACATAGTTTATGATCTCAATTTTATGTAAATTTGGATATTTTTGGGCGTTAGTAGTCGTTTCAAAAACGACTACTAACGTCCAAAAATACCCAAATTATATTTAAATACCCAGAGTTATATGTAATAAAAAAACTTTGTAACAAAAAGAAGCGAAGAAACTACCATTTGAAGTCGGTGTCAATTTAAATGTAAAAAGGTTTATATTAATTAGTAATGTAGAGTCAGTTATGTACAATTAAAAAAAAATATTTTCTACAACCGGGCCCGGTCATTTTTCATTTGTTTAAAAAATCCAATTAAATTCAAACGTGATACGTACTTGAGTTTTTAATTAAATTTATTCATTTCAAAAAGCGTGGCTTGTTTATTTGACGTCCACAATAAAAGTTTTTAATCAAATTGGCTACTCCAATGGTTTGCCAATGAGAAGAACAATAATTGTCCTAATGATTGCGAAGAAAATTGGCTCGTATATTCTCAACTTTATTTATTCTTTGTCGGTAATTTATGAGTTAAAACTTTGCTTATGATTTATTCTATTTCGTCGGTAGTTCGGAGTAGGCGTGGAATATTGTCAGAGTGGTGACGGATTTAGAAAATATAGTGTCAACACCCCATTCCATCCTGACGGCTTCGTAGGAGCCGACAAAAGGAATAACAAGGCCGATAACCTAGCCGCAGGAGAAGGAAAACTTGATAGGAAATTATGTGCGAACCCGCCAGGCCAGCGTGGAACCATGGGCTAATTACCATCCATGTATTTGGTGGAGGCCCGACTCAGAAGTGGGTCTTATCATTTCCCTTTATATAGGTTATCACCCTCAGAGTGAAATAGGGTGGCGATACTGTCTATTCTAAAACACACAGAATGTCAAAATTTCTTTTGTGTACATGTACAATAAAGAATATCTATCTATCTAGTAGTAACCAAAGTTAACAAATGTGATATTTAAGTATCGTAAACGAAATGCCGCGTTTTTTCCAACGATGGTATTTGACGATAAATTAAATTCATACCGTCACTGAATAGATGTTTTCTCATATTTAATTCCAGAACACAGCGTCTATCGGTCTATTATAAATTGAACAGAATGGCGGTTAGTTGGAAATGGAGAATATAAAATGGTAATTGGTGATTGGAACTGACTCGTAAAGTAAAATGATACAGAAAGAAAACTTCGTTTAATAGAGAGTGGATAAGAATACTCTTTATTACTCTTGCACCTTAAGAAAATAACAACACTATTTACTCCGGCCATAGATGACCCACTGCTGACAGTTACATGGAGGGTAATGAGCTCCACGCTGGTCAGACGGGTTGGCGCAGGGTTTGGTATCAAGTTACAGCCACCGACGAAAGCCTCGTTGACTGAGAGGGCGCCCCAAGTGCGTTGCTGGCACCACACCGGGGCGTCACAGTACACTGCGTTTACGCGAACCTGTGGCGCCCCAAGCGCGCCATGTGAGGATATACCGCTGGGGTATAGAAGTTAGAGATTAAAAATAAAAAACGTTATAAAGCAAATGTTATCAGGTTTCTATGTAACTTTAGCAAACTCTACAAACTTTTTTTCGAGTCCTTTTTATTTCGAAAGTATGTCTTGTGTACTTAAAAAGATATTGCAATTTTAAAAGTGTGATACTTAGTTTTGCAGCCCAGTGTAGTTTGGATACCAACTGAATAAATGACTCCGAGCGATAGCTGGATACAGTATTCAGGACGCGTCATTGCTCGGTATATAGGTTGAAGCTTCAAAGGATTATAAAAAGAGGCAAAAGTTCCTGATAAATTGCCTAGGATCGTGTTTGAACACGGCGTATTGTAGGCTTAAAGACTTCCACTTGAGAAACGGGGTTATTAAAACTCTGTTTTTTTTTTGGATATGTACCTACATATCCAAAAATTTTAGGATTTGTATAAAAATAATTTAGAGCAAGTTAGAATGTCATGTGATTTAAACATTAAAAGGTTAAACTAATATTGTTTAAATTAAACGTTATAAATATAGCGATTTAACTTTGTCGCACCACTACCGTTTTTATTGTTTGAAAGTTATACCGAATGAAAAACAACTCAGTAAAATGATTAAACGGGTAATCGCGTGTTCAATGATACCTTAGCAATTTGATAACAGAGGGCAGTGTCTACTATGTATTTCCCAATCTGTTGTAACTTTAACGAGAATCAAGACTTTTTGTAATCAGTTGTTTAGGCTTGCTTAATGGAAAGCAACGCCAGGGTCTAAGATAAAGCAGGTAATTCAAGGAAATGCCCTCTCACATACACAACGAAACACAGTAAAACTTGTTGGCCGGACTTAGATGTAAGGTGGTAGCTAGCTGGGCGGACCATTAGATCCTACCACCAAGCGTGCTGGGTTTTGTTGACTTTTACAACACGCATTTTTTTCGTAGCATGCGGTGGGGAAGTGTAATATTCTGACCCCTCCCCACACACGTAAGACATCTATTAACCGTTGTTATGTGTTATTAAACTTTACAGACTTCTATTCCAAATGGTTAGGAAAAAAGCTGGGAAATCGCCAAGAATAAAAAAAAAGTTAAAAGTTAAACTCCATGAATAATATTACTTTGCATCGGTTGACATTAAAAAAAGTTAGCCATTTTAGCCAGCCAAACTTGAGCTTGGAGTTTTAAGTAAAATGCATATACTTTGGCCAACTTATGATTCCGCTTAGGCTGGAGTTTATTCCCTTTTCGAAATCCGTGCACAGAACATATTATCACATTCAAGGCGGCGGTTTCTTTGCACCTTTAAAAGAGGCTCCTCCATTATAATACGTTAAAATGTATCCGTGGAGATTTGAAGTAAGTTCGGTTCGTGGTCGTGTTTAATGCGTCTAAAGTCGACGCGAGACTATGCTGTTAATGTTTTATTAAATAAATAAATAAATATCCTTGGACATTTCACACAACGCCATCTCGTCCCAAGTTAAGAAACTTAATGCTTGTGTTATGGTAACGAGATGGATGATAAACTACTTATATACATTTTTTTTGTAAATACATACATATTATAGATACAAATGACACCCAGACTCCGAGCCAGTGCCTCTGGTTTAGAAAAAGACACTGACCCGACCCCGGAATCGAACCCGGGACCCGTTGATCCAAAGGCGGCACATCTGACCACTAGACCAACGAGGCAGTCAATTAATGTGTTCATGTGGTGACAAAGTGTCACCACCCCATTCCCTATAAGAGGGTCGTAAGAGCCGACAAAAGGAAATTACAAGCTAGAAAACCCAGCCGCAAGACAAGGAAAACTTGATACAAAACCAACCCGTCTTGCCACAGTAGGCTAATTACTCTCGATGTAATTGGGGGAGGACTGAACCAACAGTGGGTCGTCAATGGGCTGAGAAGTAGTAGTAATGTAAATAGATGCCTCGTTGGTCTAGTGGTTTAGATGTGCCGCCTTTGGATCAACGGGTCCCGGGTTCGATTCCGGGGTCGGGCAAGTGTCTTTGTCTAAACCAGAGGCACTGGCTCGGAGTCTGGGTGTCGATTTCTATCTATAATATGTATGTATTTACAAAAAAAAAATTATCTAAGTAGTTCATCATCCATCTCGTTACCATAACACAAGCATTAAGTTGCTTAGCTTGGGACGAGATGGCGTTGTGTGAAATGTCCAAGGATATTTATTTATTTATATTTTTAAATAAGATGTCTATATTTTTGTAATTCCTGAGTGACATGAATAAATGAACATCAAGATTTATAATAAACATTTATAAAGTTTATTGAGATATCTAACAGGACTCCTGGCTTCGTCTCGGTAAAACAATACTTTAAATGTATGCCACGATTTCTATAGAATCGACTCATACATACGGAATTCAGAACATTGTTGTATAATGGCAGATCCTAGTAACACAAAAGGCAATGGTGCCACTCCCCCCAAATACACATATGAATAAAGGGCTCTTATGAAAGCATCTTGCAACGTACCTCAGAGGACAATACAAGAATAGAGTGGGAATATGAAAAGTTTTTTGTAGGGTTCTTTGTAGCCAAAGTGAAAGTTTTCAATATTTGTATTCTTTTTTGTTGATTTACTTTGTGTTTGTTTCTTCACTGTTGTTCATAAATTTGGTTACATTGTTTCCTAGTATTGTATTCATAACTAGCGACCCACCCCGGCTTGGCACGGGTGAACCTCTAAACACAATGATGAACCTCTAAATTAATCAGTGTTTCTCTACAAATTTATGGATGTGTTATACATACTCGTATAAACCTTTCTCTTGAATCACTCTATCTATTAAAAGAAACCGCTTCAAAATCCGTTACATAGTTTTAAAGATAAGCATACATAGGTACGGACAGACGACACCGACTTTGTTTTATACTATGTAGAGATGATTTGATTGATGCTGACATAAATTTGTTAACGTTTCAACCTTGGTACAATGTATAGTTTTGTAGGTGCTCTTTGATTCTTTTCACTGCTATTTCAGCTAAACTGTGAGATTAGAACACACAATGTCAGCAACACGTATCATCCTGGGGGTAGGCAGAACTACCGCAAGACAAGGAAAACTTGATACAAACCCTGTGACAACCCATCTTGCCAGCGTGGTATAGTAATCTAATTTCCCTCTTTGAACTTGGAGGAGGCCCTACTCTTCAGTGGGTCATTTATGGGTTGAAATTTTTTTATTTTTTTTATTTAACATAGGTTACATTTAAGTATTATGTACCCTAATTATATTACAATCTAGCCTACTTTAGGCTAATAAGTAATTTTAATTTAACTTTACTTGCTACGTTTACTATAATTAAGAATGTGTCCATTAAAACTTTTCTTACCGTCTCTATTTAAGGGGAAGACACTTTGTTTTTGTGTTCTTTATGATAAAATTTTAACTACATTATTCTAATGCACTGTCACTAAACACTAACTCGAACGGTTTTGTTCGCTGTTCGAACGGTCATGGGTTGAAACGATTACAAATTTTGTAAAACTTGAAATAAACCTTTTTGTTTATTTCGGTACTTGATAGGCATTGGGGTCCAAATACGAGTCTGCATGAAGAAGCTTAGTAATGCGTATTATACCCCAATGACCTAAGTTTAGTTACAGTTTGGTAGTTATATTAACATTTTTAGTAGTACGGAACTTTGTGCGACTCTAGCAACGCACGCTTTAGTTTCTCCAAAAATGTAATGGCCTACAATTTATTCATAAGTGTAGGTTTCACATAGCCGCAGTACGCTTTTGCATGTTATTTTGTTCTAGGATTTAGAGAAAACTTTCTGGAAAAAGGGTTCGCGTTTTACTGGGTCATCTAGTATTTTATTGGAGTGAATAAAAATGAGACCGAACTTTTTACTGTAAAAGGTAATGTTTATTTTCCTTATCTGTTGCCCGCGACGTCGTGTATGTTTAATATAATATTTTTTTGTAAAATGTTTAAAGTATTCAAATTTTGATGGAAATGTCGTGAAATCTTTTTGGTTGGCAATTTTGTTAATCCAAATTTTATGTTTTGATATACGTTTTAAAAAAAAAAGTGCCTCTGTTATAGGCAGAGACACTTGCTCGACCCCGGACCCGTTGATACAAAGACGGCACATCTATCTAACCCATATACCAAAGGCACGCAGAAGAGTACAGATTAGATAGGCTAAATAATAAGTTATTATTTACCCAAGGGTGGTATCATTTGGCCATAGTACTGTGCAAGGTACTCTTCCAGTCGGGTAGCTCCAATCTGAGCTGTAAGTTTTTGTATTGTAATCTTGTTAGGTATCATCAAAGGGAGTTTGAAAATCAACTTTTCCCTGAAAATCTTCTGTAATACGATACTTAACCATAAACAATACAAAATTTAGACATACCGCCTTACCAACAATATTGGTTTCGTTAAAAATAACCCAACGCCGTCATAATAGACAATCAAAGTTTAAAACGATCTTTCTTTGCAGCGGCCCTAACTTTTAACTAGAGGAGTTTCAGTTTCAGTTTTCAGGCGAGAGTTGGGTTTGTTTCACGTTATCTGGCGAACGATAAAAGAGTTTGTTCTGTAAATCTGCTCTATAGTTTAAAGACTTTTGATCAATGGATCGCTTAGCATTTATTGTGGGAGTTTTGCGGTTTTGTGCCAATCTTAGTTCAGAGTTGTTTTGGTTACAAACAAACTGACGGTACGTCTGATGTTAAACCGGTTGCACTAAGTTACTAAGTTTGATTTGAGAATGATTAATTATATTAATAATTAATTAATTGATTAATTATATATGACCCACTGCTGAGTCGGGCCTCCTCTAGTTACTGTACCACGCTGGCCAGATGGATTGGCACGGGGTGTCACATCAAGTTATCCTTCTCTTGCGACTAGGTTTTAATTAGATGTGCCGCCTTTGGATCAACGGGTCCCGGGTTCGATTCCGGGGTCGGGCAAGTGTCTTTGTCTAAACCAGAGGCACTGGCTCGGAGTCTGGGTGTCATTTCTATCTATATTATGTATGTATTTACAAAAAAAAGTGTTTATGTAGTTTATCATCCATCTCGTTACCATAACACAAGCATTAAGTTGCTTAGCTTGGGACGTGATGGCGTTGTGTGAAATGTCCAAGGATATTTATTTATTTAATTTTGTCGGCTCTTACGTCATCTTCAAGATGACACATCCTTTAAAATACAGTTTAAAAATAGAATTATGAATCAATAAAAATAAATGAATGATCACTACATAGTATAAAACAAAGTCGCATTCTTCTGTCCGTCCCTATGTATGCATAAATCTTTAAAACTACGCAACGGATTTTGAAGCGGTTTTTTTTAATAGATAGAGTGATTCAATGGGAAGGTTTATATGTATAACCCACTCCCGCTTTACACGGGCGAAGCCGGGGCGGGCCACTAGTTAAAAATAAAACAAATACAGCTCGCGTTATTAAATCTACGTTACTCCAAAAGTAAATGCAAAAACTATAAGAATAACAAAACTAAATCTTTGCAGACTGATTTTCGCTTCAGTTTGCAGTTCTTATTTCTCAGAAATCTTTCTGTTTCTCGTCTGGAGTTATAAAATGAGTTACAGTCTAGACGCCAGTCGTTACCATGGCTCGATCGGCAGTCGTTAACATGTCAATGATAATTGTTAATGTAATAACTATCAGAGCGGACTAATTATAATTTAATTTACCAAGACATGATTGGTCGAGTGTACATGTAGGCTGCGTGCATAAAATCTCTGTTTCTCCATTATTTTACTGCAAATTATTTGACAGTCACAATTTTATGTTAGTTCCAAACGATTCTCATAGATGGCGATATCTGTTGACTGGATTGAGTAGGTAGGTATTCAATAGATGGCGCTATGTTAAAAGTAAAATTAATGTAAGTTAATGTTAAATGTAATCACAGCAATGCGAATCCCGGCTTTTTGGGGGCTAGCCGGGTTATGTGAGACTCCGGGGCGCAGAAAGATATAAATTAGCGCCCCAACCAACTCCGGAACACTTGACTACCCACTAAAATCCCAGCTGTCAACCGTGTGTCCGTGTGGTGTCGGATTACAAATACATGAGACGACTAAAGAAGATGACCAGCAGAACTACTACTGCCATAGCTGCGTAGTAGTAACGCAGTCCGTAGATGACCCACTGTTGAGTCACGTTTTACCCTCTATGTACTAGGAGGAGCTTAGTACATAGAGGGTAATTAGCCCACTGTGCCACGTTGGCCAGACGAGATGAAACAGGATTTCGTTTCAAGTTTTCCTTCTCTTGCAGCTAGGTGTTCTGTCTTGGTATCCGTCAGGAGAGATTCTATGATTGGCGGAGGCCCGACTTAGCAGTGGGTCTTTTACGGGCTTAGAAGTAAGTAAGCACCCATATTTTTTTATCGCAGGCTGAAAGTATTGAATTTGCGTCTAAAACGGTTTTGCATCAAATATAATGTAGCCTGTCCTTGTAGTGACGGATTTAGAATATATTATGTCACCAACCCATTCCACACTGAGGAATGAGAAGGAAATCTTGAAACAAAACCCTGTGCCAACCCGTATGGCCAGCGTGGTACAGTAGGCTAATTTCTCTTGGGGCTAGGTGATCTGCCTCTTGCGTTCTTTTAGTCACCTCTTATGGCACCCTCAAGATGGTATGGGTTGGTAACATTATGTATTCTAATTCCACCACCAGATGGACGAAATGTACTTATTTAAATTGCTACAAGATTACCGCTCGTTTTGCACAAAGCTAAATTCAAGTTTGTGTTGTTATTTGTGTCAATCTCCGGACTGCAACGTCGCTAGCTAGACAATTGTGTATTATACTGCTATAAACTGGCCAGTGAGTACAGTTTATTGGCTGCCAACTCTGAGTTATGCACCCAGTACGTTTCTAGCTCCATCCTATACATTCTGTTGGTGCCTGGAAGTCTGGGATAGTGGGATATTAACGATCTTGATTTATGTATAGGGTAGGTGATGTTTTGAGTTCGTTTGAATATGAAGATGTTACAAAACAGTCATAACTACATTGTACAATAAAAAAAATAAAAAAAAATTCGAGTCATTATTAGATACTTATTTTTTATATTGAAATCATTCATTAATAAAATATAATCAAAAGTACCCGTACTTATTTCGCGTACATAAAAATATGTGTGTTAACATAAACAAACATCACTACATATTATAAAACAAAGTCGCTTTTGTCTGTCCGTCCCTATGTATGCTTAAATCTTTAAAACTACACAACGGATTTTGAAGCGGTTTTTTGTATTAGATTGAGTGATTCAAGAGGAAGGTTTATATGTATAACCCACCCCCGGTTTGCACGGGCGAAGCCGGGGCGGGCCACTAGTTTCCAATAAAAAGCTTTTTAAAAATTGATTTTTTATCTAACCTGCATAACTATTTAAAAAAAATCTGTCTCGGTGCATTTTAAAATTATTTTTTAGAATAGCAATAGTCCTTGAAATAGTTGAAAATATTTTGTGCGCATGCCCGAACTTCCGTCATGTTTTTCGGGTACTTTATTTAAAAATGTGATGTGTGATAATGCTTTTTGCACAGCCATAGTTATGAAAAGTGCCCGAAACTGTCATACTGCTGCGTTTTTGACATGGCGGACGCGCCTGCGCTATGCGAACTATAAAAAAGGCTATTGTTCTTTGGCCACAAATGGGAGCCTGCGTCAGTTGTTTTTGCTTATTTCATAGAGGATAATTTTCGAAATATCACCTTCATGGTCTCAACCAAGCGTAAGCTGGTTGTAAATAGTTTTTGAATATCTGTCTACCGTCTTCTATATTGTCTTAAGCTTTAAAATGTCGTTCTTGATATGTTGTGTTTTACTTATTTTCTATACTTTATTTTTTATACGTTTTACTCAGCTCTGCTATGACCCGATAACACCTACATTGCCTGTAAAAATCCACACACTCCATAATCAGTATACTGAGAGGATGACACTAAAGAGTGTCTTACGAATGAAATTTTGATCGTCAGCCTACCTACTTTATTTTTTGCAATCAATCGAGCCTCTTCTCTGTTAAAAAAAAAACACATTTGCTTTTATAAATATTTTCTATATAAAAGTTTGTTCATCGGTAAATAAAATACGGCTTCACTTTTACTTTTATTTGACATTAAAAAATAAAAAGAAGTTTATTTAGAAACTTCAATTAAACCTCGTACCACACTGGGAACGTTTTATTTTTACAGTAATATTTTCATGTACCAACATTTTACGACGCAACAGTAAAAATAGTTATTATTATAATGGTTTCATCGCGAAGAACAATAATGCTATATTTGTGGTACAAACAAATTGCTGTAGTGTGAAATTAGCATACAAATAGCGGGTGTGTGCCATGTACTTTATGACTCGCGGCAAAGGCTTTTAGTGCGATTGCGCTAGACCGCAGATTAGACTACTTATATTCACGCTAGCTTACTCATAGGGTTGGCACAAGTCTTACACCCTTATTAATAAACTATGATTAGCGTCAGAACAACTTTACTCCAAGACTTACGCAAAGATTAGACAACTCTGGTATTAATAAAATTGGTGTAAGGACGGAGTTAACTAATCAAAATTTACTCTCGGAGTAAAAGTTACTCCACGGAGCCCCATAGTTTAAAGCTTGAGTAGGCATAGATTAACACGCAAGAGGCAAATCATTTAGCCGCAAGAGAAGGAAAACTTGATACAAACCCTGTGCCAACCCGTCTTGCCAGCTTGGCTTAGTAGGCAAATTTCCTTCCACGAATTTGGAGGACGCCCAACTCAGGTAGTGGGTCAGTAATGGGCTGAAACGAGGAACGAAGCATAGATTTTTATTTTATTTCCAACTTCCATTGAGATAATATCTAAACTAAACTTATCCTTTAGAACTGAGCGAAATAATCGCTAAAACAATAATTATGCATTATTAAAATTGTTAATTATACTTTATCTAAAATTATGTATATTGCCACGTGCTTAACTTGTGTGAACTTAATAAAATTAAACTTAACTTTAGAAGTGGTAGTAGTATTAGTAGCAGGAAAACGATGGATGACATTGTGTATTCTAATGCGTCCAGTATACGGACAAACACAGTTAGCTCTGTGAGAGCTAGTCGCAGCTTTAACAAAATCTCTACCAGCAGTGCCGGATTAAGCAAGCACGGGGCCCGCTTTCAAAGAGCCCTTGATCTGCTATGGTTTCTTAAGTATAAAGTGATAAAAATACAATTCAATACTTAATACATTTATTTGTTATTATTACAATTTCGTCGTTATTACAATTTTGTGGGTAATTAATACATCATCATCATTTCAGCCAAAAAACGTCCATTGCTGGACATAGGCCTTCCCCAAGGATTTCCACAAAGGCTGGTTGGGCCGCCCGCATCCATCGTTTTCTGGCGACCTTAACCAGGTCATCGGCCCACCAGCAGTGCGTCGTCGGCCTCGGTCCTGCGCCCTGCCCACTGCCACTTAAGTTTGGCAATCCTTATTAATGCATACCACTTATATCTTAATAAGTTTCACTCAAAAAATCATGCTCAGCCAGAGATGAGTGGGTTCAAATATGCGGGACCCCCTTTCGCGCGGGCATCCTAGCAATTGCTACTCTTGCTACGTGGTTAATCCGGCACTGTCTACCAGTTCCTACTATGAAGTTTACTACCAACTCTGTTTAAACGCACTTCGGAACAACATAACGGGTGCTGAACACGACTTCCTCCAACTTGTGCGCTCCATCCGCCATTTCCGAATGCGGAAATACGCGAATGATTTCCATTTATATACCCAGTGTACTCCCTTTCCTGTTCTGAGACCGCTGACAACATTAATTTTGGTTTTGTGTAGTTTTGCATGTGTTCAATTTGTAATTGTTTTTTTTTGTACACTCGAAACGAGGGGACATTTTGATGCTTGTTTTTCTGTTAATTTACGGTAATTATTTGTATTTTTATTTTCAAATAAGTAGGGTGTAACTCATGTTTTTTTTTAACATTCAAAGCGTTTGAAACCGTAATACATCGATAAGTGTCAAGTAAATGAAAAAATGCTGACGAAAAAATAAAATACTTTCATCATCCTTCCCATTATATCCCATTCACTTATCATCATTATCACAATTTTCCATCAGCACCCGTGTAAAGTGGGCGCAGCTAGTAAAAGTATATGTGAAATTTATAACAAAAATACAATTTAAATATTTTTATATTTAAAAAGGTGGTTTAAGGAGGACGAATATTTGTTTTGATAATAATGTTTCCTAATATCGGAGACTTATTCCAATGAAAGAATATTAAAACTTGTTTCGTGAGAAGTTACATTACTTTTTGTGTTAAATAATTTATTTTGTTGCAGGTACGTATTGAAAAACTACACAAACACACACAAAGGAGGATCGTAAGTGCATGTAATATCAATATCACTACATAAATGTATGCTTAAATCTTTAGAACTACGCAACGGATTTCGAAGCGCCATTTTTAATAGATAGAATGGTTCAAGAGGAAGCTATAATATATCCTAATATTGTAGATAAACACTTATAAATTTAGAGGTTCATCATTGCACCCGTGCGAAGCCGGGGCGGATCGCTAGTTTCCTAATAAGCATGAAAAATAGAACAAAGGAAATGAGAAGGCTGAAAATATGAACTACGTACTATGACGTATCGATGAAGCAGACAGAAGTCTCATATATATGAGACTTCCAAAAAAGCGTTTGAATAAAAAGATACATTTAAAATTTATTTAAAAAAATAAAACATTAATGAACTAAATAAGCTTATCAGAACTTTAAAATTTCGTCATGAAACAAAAAATCTTTAGCTCCATGCTAAATAAACTTTCACTAAGTTAAAAGCCAGATTTGTAAAACAATCTTATTACAGTTAATCGCGTGACTTCGTGCAATTGAAAAGAAAATTTACTTTATTGAAATCACTCAAGCTAGAAGGGGCTTTTAAGTGGCTCCATGCCTAGATAAATACGTAATTTGCATAATTGTTCTGTTTTATTAATAGAGTTTGTGTTATTTTATACCAACATACTAACTCTTGATTCACTTATTGAACCACAAATTCAATACTACTTTTGCTTAAAAGAGATAGCGGATTTCCACCCGCTCGTTTGAGCTGTCCGCCTGCAGTAGGACCTCCACCTTACAGAGTGCCGCGGCCAAATAACATCATAGTTGTGTGGTGTTGAGTTCCTGTGCGTGAGAAAGGCAATTTGAGCCCTATTAGTGAAGGCATGGGGTTGGTAATAGGGTTCATGATTTCTCGAGCTTTTCAATTTCTCGGGTCTCGAGAATTCTCGAGGCTCATTTCTCGGGACTCTCGGGTTGTCGAGAAATTTACATTTACGTACGTTTTCTCATATTATTTGGTTCCAATTGCGTCTAAAAATCAGTGGTTTTCCTCTCAAATAAAAGTATCAAATTAATTATAAAACTTTCATCGATGTTATTCAAAAACATTAATCTTATAAATATTGTTTTATAAACTATTAGAGAAAAAAATATTATTCAGGCTCATAATCATAATGACAGCACCATTTTTAGTTGGTTATTTAGAACTTAAACTAAACAAAAAATCAACATGAAAGAAAACGTAAATATTAGGTTGGGGAAAAAGTCTTTTCGCATTATAGTATGTATGAACTTGTAATAAAATTTTCAGTCCTGATCTTGCACCTTCAGATTTCCACATGTTTCGGTCTCTTCAGAATTCTTTAGGCAGTGTCAGGTTAACATCACGAGAGGACTGCCAAAACCACTTGTCGCGGTATTTTGATCAGTAGTCCCACAATTTCTATAGCAATAGGATCATGTCCCTACCTACAAGATGAAACTGTTTTATTTATTTTTGGCAAAAAGTTATCGAACAAAATGGTAGCTACATACTTTAGTTAAATGTATATAAACGATATTAAAAAATGTTTTGAAGTTTCTTATGAAATGCGACGAAACTTTTTCCCCAACATATTATCTTAACTTACATTACATTAGGATCACAGCACAATTATGGGCTGGTTATTTAGAAAAAAAAATCTACTTAAATCTTGTAAACAAAATAGCTTCTTTAAAACATGAAAGAAATCTTTAATATCTTTAACTCAGGTAGAAAGTAAATGTAAATTATAATTACATTACAATCATAGCACCATTTATGGCATGTTAATAGAATATAAACAAATTAAAACTCTGCAAGTTTATTTTCTACAAACGTACATGATTTCTCGAGTTCTCGACTTTTCTCGAGCTTGATTTCCCGGGAACAAAGCCCAACGATTTCCCGGGAATTCTCGAGGCGAGAATTCCCGGGAATGAACCCTAGTTGGTAATCAATCCTTGTGTTGACGGATTTAGAATACATAGTGTCATCACCCCATTCCATTATGAAGGTGTCCGCCTAGCCGCAAAAAAAGGCAAACTTCAAATGAAACCCTTTGCCAAACCGTCTGGTCTGCGTGGTATAGTAGGCTTATTACCCCTGTGATGATGAGCCCTGACTTAGCAGTGGGTCGTTTATGGGCAGAGAGGCAAGACAAGACTTGCTCTGAGTCTGGGTGTCATTTGTGTTCGTGAATACAGGCACTGCTGGACATAGGCGTCCACTGCTAGACATAGGCCTCCAAACAAGGATTTCCATGAAAGCCGGTCCTGAGCCACCCGCATCCAGCGCTTTCCGGCGACCTTAACCAGGTCGTCGGTCCACCGTGTGGGAGGCCTACCAGCACTGCGCTTTCCGGAACGCAGTCGCTATTCGAGGACTTTTCTGCCCCATCGGGCGTCAATCCTGCGAGCTATGTGCCCTCCCCATTGCCACTTAAGGTTGGCAATCCTGAGGACTATGCCGGTAACTACGGTGCTTCCACGAATCTCCTCATTTCTGACGACTCTCTGACGACATCTCAACTCCGAGTATAACCCTTTCCATTGCCCTTTGGGTGATTTTGAGCCTTCTGCTGGAGCCCATAGTGAGCGACCACGCCTCTGTACCATATGTCATCACCGGCAACACACATTGATTGAAGACTTTTGTGTGTCATTGTCGGTTTTGTATTTCATAAACAAAATTAATCTCTTTGTTATGGAAATTGGGTTTTTATTCCACTGTGTATATTGGAAATTACACGGATTTATTACTTTTACATTGTGTTCAGTTTACTCTACTATCGTCACTGAAGTCTATTTCTATTAATAAAAATATGCATAACAGTTGTTGCTAACCCATTTCTCTTTCATTGACTCTAAAACCCGAAACAGTATATTGGTATTCTCGTTTAGGAATTTGTGAAATACAAAATAAATCCGAGCTCCCGAGACTTCTCATTTACATTGAGAACATAGTCCCCTGACCGGGCGTTACCCTTGGGTTCGATTTGCATACTATGTCAATTAGTTCAACACAATCCAAACTTCTTTATTCAAATTACTTTGCTCCATTGTTGAGTCTGTGGACATTTTATTTTCAAGTCGCAACATCTCTACGTTACCGCCCATAAACTGAGTATCATCATCATCAGCCCCATTAGTCCAATGCTGGACATAGGCCTCCCCTAAAGAGCGCCATAGCGCCCTGTCTTCAGCTTGACGCATCCAGCTGCTGCCCGCAACCTTTCGCAGATCGTAGTAAACTGAGTATTGCCTCCTCCAAATTCGTGGAGGGAAAGTACCCAACTGTACCACAGGGTATTTATCGAGTTCTAGGCTCTTGCGGCTAGGTGATCTGCTTCTTGCGTTCCTTTTGTCACCTCTTACGACACCCTCAGTATGATATGGGTTAGTGACAAAGCTCGTTTGAAATCCGTCACCACACATAATGTGCTGGCTGCAAAATGTAGGATTTGCCGCCTTTTGATCACGGATCCACGGTTCGATTCCGGGGTCGGGCAAGTGTCTTTGTGTAAACCAGCGGCACTTGCTCTAAGTCTGGGTGTCGCCGGTATGAAAAAAGCATAACCCAAGCGAAAAACAAAGGGTTGTCAAAAATTACACTTGGCCAAACAAAATAGTTACTAGTTGTCCTATGGTCCCAAGCGATCCATGTTAATACTTTTAGTTACCTAAATATCTGGTTAGACTGTTCCTTACTACTACTACTGGGCCCATACATGATCCACTGCTGAATGTGGCCTCCTTAGTTACATAGATGGTTATTAGCTTACTGTGCCACGCTGGCCAGATGGGTTGGCACAAGGTCTTGCATCAAGTTTTACTTGTCTTGCGGCTAGGTGACCTACCTCTAGCATCCTTTAGACACCTCTCACGACACCCGCAGGATGGAATATGGTGGTGACATATATTCTAAATTCGTCATCATAACGGTTGCTTACCAATCACTATCACTACATAGTATAAAACAAAGTCGCTGTCGTCTGTCCGTCCCTATGTATGCTTAAATCTTTAAAACTACGCAACGGATTTTGAAGCGGTTTTCTTTAATAGATAGAGTGTTTCAAGAGGAAGGTTTATGTGTATAATACATGGATAATTGCACCCGTGCGAAGCCGGGCCGGGTCGCTAGTTAAATTATACGCGTTTATTCTTAATACCCAACAAAAAGAGTATTGCTTAATCTGTGCGGGGAGTTGCTTAAATTTTTCTCGAATTATCGATTTCCGTTCTGCGTTTTTTATTTTTTCTATTCCATTACTCGACACCCTCACGATATCATGAGCTGGTGTAGTGTGGTGTAGTGTAGCTGGTAAGTATTCCAAATCCATGACTACAAGGACCGTGATGATAATAACATCTCATTTTACGTAAAACGTTTATCTATATTAAAACCTTATTCATTACTCTCAAGGCCTATTCATTACCAATTTAATCAAGTGACCTTACCCGGAACTGACGTCATAGCCATACTTCCAGTGTCGGGAAGGTCGTATCTTTAATCTCATCGATCGAGCCATCGCCCTTCGACCTGATTTAACCTCTACAATCTTATTTTACGTGCGTCCTACTAATATTATAACTCATGACGTGAGAGTCTGGACTGCACAATTTTTACGAGAGTGGTAATTGATCTTACTAATATTATAAACGTGAAAGTTTGTAAGTCTAATATTATAAACGTGAAAGTTTGTAAGGATGGATGGATGGATGGATGGATGGATGTTTGTTACTCTTTCACGTAAAAACTACTGAATGGATTTTAATGAAACTTTACAATAATATAGCTTATACATCAGAATAACACATAGGCTAAAAGTTATAAAGATATTATGTGAATTACAACAATATAAACAAGTCGAATTCAATATTTCTAATTGTCAAATTTTCGACCATATTAAACCATAGACAACATAACGTTTCGCTGTCAGTTGCGTTTTGTTAAAGTAGGTTTTATATACGGACGGGATAAAAATCTCAGGTATCCTATGTCCAACTTTCTTTTTGTTTTAAATATATATAATGCGGAACAAAGTTCGGCGGGTCAGCTAGTATTAAAATATAATAAGCGTAAATTTTCCGTACTGATCATCACTATCACTACATATTATAAAACAAAGTCACTGTCGTCGGTCCGTCCCTATGTATGCTTAAATCTTTAAAACTACGCAACGGATTTTGAAGCGGTTTTTATTAATAGATAAAGTGTTTCAATAGGAAGGTTTATTGGACATGGGAAGCCGGGTGGGTCGCTAGTTTAGAATAAACTCAAACTCAAAAGGAACTTTATTTACGTACGTTTTATAAGAAAACGCTTCAATAGCTATTTGCAGGCTTTGGATCAAGAATGAATTCGGGAACATCATGACCGTGAAATATTAGCCTTAATAACAAGTAAGAATTTTGTCCAAACAAGTTCCACCGAAGTTAATACGGAATTATGTTTTGCGAAGTAACTTTGGCACAAGCACGAATGATGTTTCATATGAAGAGATTAATGAAACACATTGGAAAGATATTAGACAGCCTATGATCTCTTCCAGACATCAAGTACTCTATAATACCTTGTTGGCCTAGGGGTTAGAAGTGCCACCTTTGGATCACGGGGTCCCGGGTTCGAATCCGGGGCCGGGCAAGTGTCTTTGTGCAAACTAGAGGCACTAGCTCTGGATCTTTCTGCAGCCGAGAAGAAATGTGTCCCAGCTAAGAACATGGGACACAAATGACAACAACACGAGTAGGGACACTCTGTTCTACATGAAAAGTCCTAGAGCAAAGCGCACAGCGCTTTTGAAACTTCTGAGGGTAGAGCCCAACTCCCCTCTCTAAGCCACTGTCAAATGGAGTCTACAGTGTTTCCCGAATGACAGACGGCACGCGCAGATGCGTAGTGGTAGGTTTTAGTGGGTTTCGCACCTCACTATCTCCACGCGACCGGGACTCCCACATACCCCAGCCCCGTCCCTCCGGCTGGGGACCTATAGAAGGTTTCCCCCAATATAAAAAAGGGGATACGTATTTTTTTAAAGTAAAAGTAAATCTGTTTGAAAAACTCCATAAAAGTTTTATCGGTTTTGTCAATTACAGGCGGCTGTTGACATGTGCGTCGGAACTTTGCCATCACCTTGTGCTCAAAAGATCTTATTGAAAAACTTGGCAATGTCTCCGTTTTTGGGTCAACGCTTCGGCACTAAGTTTGAGATCCATTTATATGGGGACGTAACCGGGATGATGCGGAGTGAATACGACACTGAGCGACGGGAGTAGGTAAAAATTGGGGTTTCCAGATCAGATAAGATCTGAAAACCCCAATTTTCAATAAATGTGTATTCAAATATACGATTCCAGATCAGATAAGATCTGAAAACCCCAATTTTCAATAAATGTGTATTCAAATATACGTTTCCAGATCAGATAAGATCTGAAAACCCCAATTTTCAATAAATGTGTATTCAAATATACGATTCCAGATCAGATAAGATCTGAAAACCCCAATTTTCAATAAATGTGTATTCAAATATACGAAATCTTGTTTTTGTAATAATGACCTACTATTTGAATATACTATTTATTGCATATTCATTCAATAGATTGTGATCTGTGTGATTGGTCATAGAGGTGTTGTTGTGATCATGTATCTATTTGAGAACTGGTGCAAAATAATCGGACCTAATCAGATCTGTTTCCGAGGTACTTAAAGTTATTATATTTTATGTATGGAATAATGTTCTAACCTGATCTGATCTGTTTTCTGTGGGTAAGTAGTCATTACATTTTAATTTTGAGTAATATTCCAGCCTGATATGATCTGTTTCTTGCGAAATGTTATTGCGAAATCTGTGGGAATTACTATACATATAATCAACCTTTTAATGAATAAAACAAGAAAATATTTATTTCAAAAATTTATTAGTTACTTAGAGTGTTTATACTACATTGTTTATACACCATTTATTTAAACAGAGAACGTTTTTCAAGGCACATACTGAATCATGATAAATACAACTATACACATCATGAGAGTTTTCATATTGTTTATATAAGTTTAATAAACTAGGACAACCTATATCTTCTAAGTTATTAACATTAGCACTATTTACAATTTTCCTTAACCATGACACTTTTTCTGAACCTTTGACATAAACACATTTATCTCTTAAAATATTTAAGACCAAATTCTGATAATTTGAGTAGGGCACAATTCCTTCCTTCCAGTATATCTTTCTATTGCGCTCAATCCAACTTACTTGTCGCCGTTCTTGTTTAGTCAAGTCGTAAAATGGGAATGGAGGTTTTATTAAAAATACCTGTATTTTTTTATCGCATAATATCGCAATTTCCTTTACTATAAATTCGTTAGCTTCTGATTTGAAACCTTGAACATCTACAATTGCAGTCATGATAGCCTGCGCACAATGTTACTTAACGGTTTGTATTCCACAAGTCGATCGTTAATAATTAAACAATAAGCAGTTGTGTTATCTGGTATCAATGTTGAACATTCAAATTCCAACCTTACGTCTACCGGGCCTGTTTTTAAACAGTCATTTTGCCTTGAACAATCTATGATAAAAAGTGGTGCTTTTTCTTTAAAATCTTTCAGATCAAGCAAGGGATCGACAGGGCTGTTATAATACGACTGACGAAATTTCACATACATTTCATATAATATACTGTACTTGTTTTCAGAAAACTTTAAGCCTAAAGGCTCATAAGGGTAATATTGAGAATTCAAAAATAGCGTTACGTTTGTCACATCGCAATGATCAAATACTGAGCTGTCTTTCGATTTATTACTTTTTCTATTAGTCTGCAAGCAAAAAATTACATACCGGGGCTTTTCTAATTGAGAAGCAGTTTTTACTGACCAAGAATGCTTTGTGGTTTTAGGTAGTAAAGGATACTCATATAAATCCCAATTTCTAAATGCCATCTGAATAGGTTTATCTCTTTCTAAATGCTTTAAAAGTGTTAAACGTTCTCTATCTGAAACTTTTACATGTGGTACTCTCCACTGAACCCTTTGTATATCTATTTGAAGCTGAACGACTTCATCAGTAAGAATAATACTATTCAAGTTAGAATTACTCCTATTCAATATAAGTTCGTGTTTACAATTTATCACAATTTTATTGTAATCCTCTGCAAACCCTAAAATCTTATTTAAAGGTACCACAACGCTAAAATGCCCATAACTTTCGAACCCGTTTAAATTCCAACCCCATAATGCAGCAACTTTACTTTCTGCTTCATTTAATGAGATGTATGACTTTATTGTTGATGTTATTCCGGAATTTTTTATACGATCTATTTCAATTCCATTCATTTCGTATCTGATGTCTTGAAACAAATGCATAACAGGGTTATTAGTGAACGTAACAGTTTTCTTGATTGGATGCCCATCCTTGCCGAACAGCTTTGCCTGACCTTCGATGTAGATTGAACTGGCTGATGGTAGTACATATATGTCTTGCTGGTGGATGGGGATTCTGATTTCATCGTTTTCTCTAAAGCTGTTATTGTAGGGATTGTATGAATGGACTTCATAACTTTCGATTGAACTATCAAAGTGTGGTAAATCAGTAATCTGTAGTATACTCATACTTTAAACCCTAAAGCTTTAAGAAAATCTTTATTTGTTTTAGTCAATTTCATCACGTTTTTCTTACGTCTGTGCACCTTAACGGTTGTTGACGGAATAGGACGTTTTATTTTCACTGTAGGGTTTTTATCATACACAATCATTTTGCTTTTCTTAAATGAAGACGTAATTGAATATGTTCTTCACCAAAGTCAATACAGTAACCAAACTGATCTACAATCCTGACAGATATGGATGAAATTATGTTTTTGTTTACTGGGAAGTAAATAACGTTCTGGGGTATTTCTGTGTACCCGTGACTTGGAGCAGTATCAGATATGAATTCGTGAATAAAATGAGTCGGTAATCCGTTGTAATATGAACCGTGCACAAGATCACATTCGATTCTGATTACAGCTGCTAAACTGCTGCTATTAACTGGCACATTCGATCTTTTTTTTAATACTGAAAAGTATAGTAAACCGCACTCGTATTGATCAGATAAATGAAGAGGTGGTTGAAAATACGAGACCAGTTCTGATTTATTTCCAGAGATGGTAACCGTAGTAGGCATGCTTGCATACTGAACTCTTTTAAATGATCCTGTTTATTTTATTTCTTGATTATACCAAAAATTCTTTAAGAAATTTAAACATAGATGTCCACAATTGAAGGGGTGATCACGTTGTATATTTTCATAATTATATTGAATATTAGAACCTACATATTTTATAAATTCCTTTGGAGGTTTAAGATTTCCATAACTGTCAAAATACTCAACATAATCATTATATTTTGCATAGGCTACCCAATGAGAACCAGGATTTTTAGAACTATCTAAATTAATAACTCCACATTCTTTTTTATAAGGACATTTAGGGAGCTCATCTCTCATAAAGACACCTCTAAAATAAGGAATTCTATTCCCGTACTTTAAAATGTCAAAGTTAGTTAAGGCCCGTTTGGGTAGCCGATATCTTAGTTTTTTTCTTTTGATACGAAAATTCCAAGACCGCCTTTATGTGGTTTAAGGTGTAGTCCTTTCCCAATACATAGAGCTTCCATTTTTTCATTGTGTCTCTTCGATTCTTCATACAGCTTTTTAGCCATTTTGAATTCATTTATGGTTTTAGCAATACCAGCTGCACCGCCTGCTAAAGCTCCCGCCGCTGATAATCCCGCAAAAATAGGAATCAAAGGTAATACTCCCCCAGTTTTTGGAATAGGAATAATACGAGGAAGCTTAATCGATGAGTCATCAGCTAATTCCCTGGCAGCGGCAATAGCTAATTCTATAGCCATTTTCTTGCTCTTAGGTTTTAATTTTTTTATATGTCTTTTTGCTTTTGTAATAACAGTTTTTAATTTACTTTTTAATCCTTTTCCAGATGTAACTTTTGGAGAAGGCTTTTTTCTCAAACCAGACCCAGTTTTAATTTTTGTTGACATAGCCTTACTTACTAAACGTGCCGCGACTTTTTCGCCTATACTAGCATCGGAAGCAACCGCTCGCTCTTTCGCCATTTTTAACAAAATTAAATCAGCTTTATGTCGATCCTTTAAGTTTGATGACTTGTGATATGCAATATCGTGATCTTTGCAATATTCGTCCAACTTATTTACACCGTTATCTCCTTGTGTAAGTCTTTTTATTAATTTAGTACCAGGGCCACAGTAATTATATCCTGGTAAATGTAATTCAAATGGTAAATTATTAATAAGCCAATTAAGAAGACTACTCTCTCCAAAACACATTATAAGACTGATGATTCCGGTTTGAATACTTTAATAAATAGTTATGTGATTCGAGTTTGTTGTTAATGTTATTTTATTTATAATATTACATTCGATTTATCAATCCAACTGCTTTCTGCTGAAGATAAACCTAACCATTTTACTAAAACCCTGTTACCTTTTCTTCTAAGAACTTTCTCGACTAGATATACATTGGGATGTTTTGTTTTTTGAAGTTCTTGTGTATAAAATGCACCTAAAATAGGTTGACCTCTGATAGTATCTTCGATTAAGTAAGTTATAGGAGTTGTATTTTGTATTTTACGAATTTTAAATATTTCTGTTGACCAGTTGGGAGTATAACCTTTTTCAAATGTTCCTTTGTATTTACTGATACGCACATAATCACCTTCTTTGTACTTACTTTTTAAATTATCATTTTTTTGCAATTTTAAATACCTTTCTAATATCAGTTTTTTATTAATATTGTCCACATTAGCAGGGATTTCATTAATAGTGCGATGGTGAGTGTGATTGTATTTGTAAATAACATCATTGAGGGTATTATTTACCCAATTGTAATTGCCTATTAAACTAAATTCCTTATAAACTTTAGATTTCAATGTTCTGATAAATCGTTCAACTATTGAAGCCTTTTTAGTTGAGAAAGTTGAATAATGGTTAATATGATACGATTTCATAAGCTTCTGAAATTTGTTATTATAAAATTCTGCTCCATTATCCGTTTGCAGATTTTTAGGAACACGCCCTTTGTCCAACAAAGTTTTGAAAGTCTTACACACATCTTCTTTGGTTTTACTTCTCATAGGAAAGGCCCAAGCATATTTCGAAAATGTATCAATGACGGCAAGAATATATCTGTAACTTTTATTTTCTTTTGAAATTGATTGCATATCAATTAAGTCTGCTTGCCACAAGTCATCTATATCTTTCATGATAACACGTCTTCGTGGATAGTTCACCCTCGCATTTTTATGAATTTCGTTTACCACGTCAGCTTTACTCATATTCACAATTTAGTATATTTGTCTTGAATTCAGCTATAATACTGAATAAAAAGCATATTATTATGACTATTTATTATTTAATTATGCTAGCTTCTTTTAATTCTTCGATTATTGATAAAATTTCATTATCATGGTTTGAATTACCGGCATCTCGGGAAGCAATCAATAGTTTCAATCTGTCAACCAGTTCGTTAGGATCGTCCCAATATACCAAGTCAGTGTTATTTTTGTATTTCTTTAGTGTTGGTAAGCTTCTTCCAAATTTAGTGACAATATTATTGTTTAACGCTTCAGAAAACAATGGTTTGATTATTTCACGATATTTTATACCTTTATCGCCTCTTATTTGCCCATTAGGATTGAAATTTTTCTTATGGGCATTTGTATAATGCAACATATCTTTATAGACAAGTTTATCTTTGCTCGATATTAGTTTCAAATCAGGTTTTCTTCGAAGTAAAAGTTCTTTTAAACCTGGGGTTAAATTGTAGCTTTTGTCCCCAATTTTAATTAAAATGACATTATCATCATTCACACTATCTATTTTAGAAAATGAAACGTTTGAATTACCCATTAGTAATTTTTTGTTTGCACTCCTTATTCCAAATGGTATATTTACACCATCATAAATATCATGTATATCACGACCCTCTAATGATATTTCTAAATCATCCAGTAATTCCGTCTGGGTAGACTTTTTAACGATCTGTACAGAATTCGGTTCTGGATCGTAACATTCTTCGAACTTTGTAGATGAACTAGTATTAATGTCATCCAATTCCATGTCTTCAAAATTAGAGTGTGTATTTTCATTAGTTTGTATTTTCTCTATTGTCTTATTCGAATCAACTAGGGTTTTAAGGGGATCTGTGACAGGTTTTAATATTTTATCAAGTGACAAGTTCATTGAGTGTTCCTGGTTTTTCATTTGTTTTATTTTATTCTTTATGGAGTCTACAGACTTCATTAATTCTATTTTAATATTCTTTTCCATATTGTACTGTTACAAGTGTACTCAGCTAAAGAAGATATAATACTAAATCAGATTTATACGTTATTGATTTATATATAGGTATACATTTTTAGATCAAAATTTAAAAAAACTATCTAAATTCTGTCTGTACCTTCCATTGTTTAATGAAGAATCTTTGCAAATACTAACAAAGTTATATGGATCTCTCCAAGCTTTATTACAAAGGTTCTTGAATTGATTCCAGGACATATCAGAACTAACATGCTCTTCATAAATATGTTTCAAGTTCACATCGTCTTGTTTAAATATTATAAGAAAGTTAGCATTATCACGCAGCAGCTGTTTCGGAATTTTAGAGTATGTTTGACATAAATAAAAGCAATCGATTTGTTTATGTCTACCCATAGAAAAGTAATTACGAATGTTTATTTGATTTTCACATGCAACATCATCGAAAATAAATACAGAATTAGGTAGTGCTTCATCTGGGGCTATGACTTCTTTATTATCATTAAATTCATGAAACTTAACCTGATGCACCCTCTTTATAACTTCTCGTAAGAAACTGTATTTTCGTTGAAAGTTAGTTTTCGAGTAAAGATAAAGATTTTGAAATTTAAGACCATTCTCATGCAATAATAAACTAAGAACTACGTTTGTTTTTCCACAATTCGATGGACCACATATAATACAACGAATCGTATTTGGTAACAGAACGCTATGCCTAATGTGGTTATCGGAGTCACCAAGATTTATATGATTAACATTAAGTGATGTGTGTTGTTTGATCAACTTCATTTTGACTATTAATTCAATTTTACGCATACATAGATATATAAAGCCTAAATATAATAAAAACAAATGATTGAGATATAAAGTTGTCTCGTCAAATGTAAAGCGAACGTAGGTAATATTCAGAATACCTACATAGTGCATCCATTTTATGTTTAAACCTGCTGTAAATAAATAAATAAGTTAGTAAAGTATTTATATTCGTGATTAGTGATGTTATAGATTAATAGAATGAAGGTCATAGCAAAAATAAAAATCATACATCAGTTATACATTTTTTATTCAGATATTACATATTTCAATACGAAAATAATAATATGACAATTTATTCACATAAACAGATTTGTATTTAATTTTATAAATAAGTTCTTAGAATAAAGTTTCACAATGACCCCAAGGTAAAGTTTCAATAAAGTTCGTTTGTATTTGTCTCTTATCATCATTTCTATTTAAAACTACTTTATGAATTTCTTGCGAGTACAGTACATGCTTAAGTGATTTAATTATATTCATTTTACATTTAAAATTGACATTATTTGTTAAAGCTTTACTATAGTGAGATAATTTCAATCGATTAGTAACAGCTTTAGTTATACCTTTTGCTTTTGCGATGCGAGTTTTTGAACTGATTATACAATATAGTTTGGCTCTCAGTCCTACAAATTCACTTATGATGTCACCCCCGAGTTCATCTTTAAACAGTCCTGGAATTTTAGTATTTACTCTTGGCATGCTGTAACAACTATCAGCCTGGAAATTACTTGTATCAAAATTTGCGATATCATTTTTTATGTCTTCATAAACATCCCCTGTATTTATAAAATAAAGAAGGCTGTCTGTGTCTGTATAACACAGTCTTGCGCGAGTATTATATTTATTTTTAATAAAGTTATAGTGAAATTTATACAAATGTTCCTTTGCTAATTCTAGAACTGTAAACCCAATGTAAATAGGGCGATCTAAAATTATTTTTTCAGGAGTTAATTGAATAGCAACAAAACTTTCAGAAAAGATAGCAATACTTTTCAGATTTGGTTTTGCAATTAATTTTTCAGCACCGTGGTGCTTGTTAGTTTTATTATTGTAATCATCCCACATGGTAACTAATTTGACGTTAACCTGTTTGCGTCTATTTTCAATAGTTTTTCCAAATATAGCATTATTAAGTAGTTTGAAAAAGTCTTTTTCAAATACGTTTGTTGAAGCTTGACGTAAAGTAGTATTCAAGTCAATATATTTTTGTAAATAATTTTCTTGTCTAAATATTAAAATACGGTGAATTTTTTTCAAAATTAGTCCATTTAATAAACATGCCTTTAAATGAATGTAATGTATGACATAGTTGAATTTGTCGTATAAATTAGCAATTAATTTAGGTGTTTTGCCTCCAGGAGGTGTGAACCTCTCGGGCGCAAAAGGTAAATCACTATGAGTATTATGTAAACTCTCAGGATATAGTAAATCAACTTCTAAAATAAACCCATATTCAGAATCATCTGGTATTGATAACACATTTACTGTTTTAATCTCATCGATTGTCATAAAACGGAAATCTGAAATAGGCATTTTCTTTGTCATTGCGTAACCATATAAATTGTTACAGTCAAGATAAATCAAATATGTTGATTTTTGAGAAGCATCGTAATTTGGTAAATATTTATTATTCGCTTGAGCATGGCGAAGAGAACATTGTGCCAAGCCTCCACGTATTCCCTTTTCCAAAAATTCATACATTTCTAAACTATGAATTAACTCTAATTTAACGCCTGTGTACAGAAGCATCGCATCCCAGCTTAAACTAGGTGCAGTAATGTAATACGCTGGATCAAGTTGATAATGATCCAGACAAGTCTGTCTAAATTTTTCGAATACGTCAGCAAGAAGTAATACGTCGGTCTTTAAATATAAATCTGTATATTCTCCAAGTGTTTTAATATTAAATGACTGCCAAATAGATTGAGCGTGTACGTATTCATCATCGCTTATATGCTGACAATTCAAACTGTTATAGAAACAAACTTTCGATGGAAGTTGAGTCTCGTAATATTTTGAGTATGCGTCCATATAATCATAGGGATAAATTCCTTTTTGTCGTAACAACTTTAACTGATTATTACTAATAGTTGGAAATTCTTTTAATAAATTAACAAAGTCAGGTTCATTCAAGTTATTTACTAATGTGCTTAAACTTGAATGAAGAAATTGATAAGAATCTATGAACTTAACTTGAATAGGCTTTGATTTTAATGTATTCTTAGTATGAAGTACTTTTGTGAATGACATATACCTTTCTTTGGTTTTTGGTATAATTTTAAAAGCACCTTCATACTTCGATAGTTCTTTTATAAATAGGTGAGAGTCATAGCCAGATAGGTTATGAAAAATAACAGGCACAAATGGACAAACTCTTAACATTAAATTACAATGAGAGTGTGCTGCGCCTCGGTATTGTGATGTAATGTGATCATGATCCATTACTTTATCGTCAAAGAGCAAATAATTACAGATATGACATGTAGTGGCATTTTTGTAATCGTTTTCTTGGTCCTTAGTTAAAGGTGCCATAGGTATTTTATTTAATAAGATACTGTGAATGTACTCCAAATCTCTTATTAAATATTTTATAAATACTTCTACACAATCAGCTCCTCTATAAGTAACAAACTTATTCAGATCTGTATTGTGTGAACAACAAATATAGTAACCAAAACATGAAGGTTCGTGAACCTTATAGGTACGAGTATTCTCAGTTACATTTATGTTGCAGTTCAGTAAAAGACTTTCAAAATCGGCGTATATAACGAAATTAATCTTTTGTCGTCTTTCGAAGTTCTTAAATTGAAGAATACTATTTTTTTCAGGTAAAACAGTCAAAACCTTAGGACATTTATTATGGTCATTATATTTCGTTTCACTCGTGAAAACTTGTAAGCATGTCTCACATAGGTACATTTTACCTTTATGTTTACTTATCTGACGTTTGATTAATCTCAATAGATTTTTTATTAAGCAATAATGCCCGTTACCTTTCTGTTCAAAGTACAATAAATTGATGTGCTGACTTTTTCTTAAACTTGCCACATATAAAGGTCCAGTGACCATGTTTTTGTTATCTAATCCATATATATTAATACTTATGTGGGGATTTAAATTTTCAAATATTTTAACATCTTTGTATGATGGGGGAAATGATAGCCCATCTGTATTTAAAACTTTTGAAAAATGCGGATATGAACTTGTTCTGCAAACATTCATTTGGCAGGGATATAATGCTGCGACAATACTCCATAAAAAGCAGTTGTTATCGCTGTTTTTAATATTTAAACAACTTTTAGTTTTTTTTATTACTTGTGGCAAATCTATATAGGTGCCGCCTTTCAAAGGAGAGTATTTGTTAATGTTAATTTCTAGATGACTTATAGAGAAACAAGTCCAGCCAGATCCACAATGTTGGAACTCTGAGAGCTTTCTGTCAAATGTATTTATTGTTTTCAAATATAATTCATTAATATCTGTATTATTATTATATACGATTTCATATTTTGTGTTAAATGATTTAAGCTGTTGCTCATCAGATGTTGGTAGAATGAAATAAGCAAAAAGTTCAAAGTTTAATTTAACACAATTATGTTTTATCAAACAATCATTAATTAGTTTTATAACCTTAAGTCGATTATCCATTAGGAATTCCTCAGGTGTTAGGTATTCCATTAATGGATTCAGTTTGAAACTTATTATTCTCTTTTTAAAAGCCGTGGCTATTATATCGATATTTTCAATTTCAGTTTTTAGTATGCAATTAGATTTATGCAAATTCGTTCTTAAATGATACTGATATTCAATTTTAGGTACTTCAATGTGACATTTTTGACATATTATTATATCGTTGTTATTTGTTCTGATTCCGGATCTAGTTGAAACTGTAATAAAGAAAGGAAAAAAACCATGAGCATTAAATCAAATGTAATATGATAAATGATTATACAACTTAATTTCTATAACTGATTACATGATTTATTTATATGCCTATGTAATAACTAAGTACCGCCTAAGGTATATAACATAATAGTAGATTTACATCTACATATTTATTCATAATGTAGATTACAAAAATAAAAAAAAACATTTATAAACTAAGCTAGTAGGTATAGCAATAGTATAAACTTGAAATATAAAGATAATAATACCTAATATTTGAATAAATGAATACAAGATTAGCTTAATAATAGTCCACTAAGTAATATAGTAGGTACTACTGAATTATAGTACTTGTTTAATACAGTACCTACTATTTTAATAGTAGTTACTAATAAATGTTGGTGGGCACTTAACGTACTCTTTTCGTGTAGCTATAATAAAATTAGACAAATGTTGCCAAGCATCTGTATTGTCAAAAGTTTGATTTTTAAGCGTGACAATTGCTTGGCGCCATCTATTCATTGGCTGAACTTTTTCTATTTCATCGCACCGGTATATTTTTAAATCAATATAGTGCGTTCCCGGCTTTTTTTCAAAGGTTTGGCGCGAATGACCATTTGCAAGACGTCGTGATATATATGAAGCTAATGGTGTTTTACCAGTAACTGCAGGGGGCTCTTTCTCGTCGTCCTCGCTATCGTCTCCAAACAGATCGTATGCCGTGCACTTCCTCGGGGGAATGGGTTTGATATGCAGCTTCTTTGAAGCCGATGGATGGGACGACACAGACGGTTTCGCCGACGACGCATTACTATCACAGAAACATTACTCTATTAAACCACGATACTATAACACGCTAGATAAAACTATAAAATATAAATACAAGAGCAGGTCTATTAATTTATGTTTTATTAAAGAACTTGGAATACTTACATTTTTCGTAGGGGCACCGGACTTGCTCTCGATGGTGAAGACGTACGTGACGATGCGTGCTTCCTTTTTCGCCCGTCGTGCTTCTTTTTTTGAACCTGAGGTTCCTCGTCGACGTCAGAGGGAAAAAGGGTCTCGGCGTTTTCGTGCGACCTGAAATAGAGTGAAACATATTAATACAATCAAATCATTATTCAAGCGTACATACCACATTGAAATGTCACAGATAGGTACACTACTCTAATTTATTATTATTATTTTATTATTGTCTATGTATCTATCTATCTATGTTCATCTAATATTGAAATAAGTACATCTTTTTAGAATACTGAAACATAACTATCACAGAAACATTACTCTATTAAACCATGATACTATAACACGCTAGATAAAACTATAAAATATAAATACAAGAGCAGGTCTATTAATTTATGTATTATTAAAGAACTTGGAATACTTACATTTTTCGTAGAGTAGGTTGATTCTTGGTAAGTAGGTAGGTACTTGATGTTTATCTGGAGCTTCTGGTAGCTGAAGTGATGTCCCCTAAATCACCGTCCAATATTTATATAGCCGGGATTGCCGACGTGAGCTTTTTCCATATATGTAATGCATGCGTTAACCTAAAATCCTGAGTCAGGACTTCTTCACGCGACAAATGCTTTGCAATCATAACCAAATGTATAAATCTCAACCTTAAATTATGATACCTAAAGTGTACACTAATAAGAACCCGGAGTAATAATAGTATGTCGATATTGCAATACAATATTATTGTTTTGATCCATCTCCTTAAATAGAATTAGAACTTACGTTGCAAATTAGACGTACTACTTACATGCGATGGTTTCGCATGCCATTATGATATTGATCTTCTCAATAAAAATGTATGAAAAAATTACAGTGAACAAACGTACAGTAAGTGTTTGTTTTATCAATATAGATTTATAGTAAACAATAAAATGTTTGGCGCCGTGATGTCTTGAGGTTTCAATTTCACCATGCCATTTTTGTCCTACTGTCGGAGTACTTATCGAAATCTAACAAAATTGTACGATTTTGAACTCTATAGATAAAAAATCGATTATTATATAAATTGAAAAAAATATATTAAATCAATCATTTCAATTTGTACCCTTGCTGAGTCCTGACTGGCTAAAAACGGGGGATATCATCGCGTAATGTCGGTAAGTGGTAATATTTTCTTTAACAGTATTTTATCTATCAATTAAAATATAACATAATTATAAGCCCTTGACATTAGAGTTTTTGAATAAAAACGTATGTAAGTATACACTTAGTTCAACATGACTAATTGCATTCTGTTTTTTTTTTCAGGACTCCGAAAACGACTACTTCAACTTCATTCCTATGAATACTGTAGTAGGACAGAAAAATGAAAAACAATTGAATCTGGAGGGTCCCAGCAGCAAACAGCTCAAGAGAAGTTCAACAGCTGCATTCACCTGTATAAAAAAACTAACGCGTGGTGCTAAAGTGATCAGGATCGAAGTTTATGATGTGGAAAGTTACCCTGATATCATAAGTTCGCTATGTAATTGTTATATTATTGGTTATATTGGTATTAGTAGGTAGGGTCAATACTCGACAAATATCAATTGGCGGGCGGTAGTTGTACTTTTCCATATACGGCTGCCTGCGTGCAGTCGAATATACGAGATTGAATCAGCTGGTGTGTTTAACTTTGAAAAAGCCCTCAACGGACTTAACAACTGGCGACGAGTTAAAAAAAAATTGAAGCGTGATTGGAAGAATGGCGAAAATAAGTGTCGGCACCGTAACGACCTTCAACCATGAAGTGCAAGATTGGCCGGTGTATAAAGAACGGCTGGAGCAGTGGTTTTCTGCTAATGAAATTGGTGACGACTCAGATAAAGCCGGCACTAAACGACGCGCCATTTTATTGAGCAATTTCGCTGAATCTTCATACAAATTGGTTCGTGATTTAGCCTTACCGCAACAAGTCGGTATATTAGGCTACAAGGAAGTAGTGAAATTGCTGGATGGCCATTTCAAACCGAAGAAGTGTACATTTGCGGAAAGATATAAATTTCATAGTGCTCAACAGCTTGTTGGTGAGGGTTTAGCAGAGTGGTCAGCGCGAGTCCGTGGACTAGCAATCCATTGTGGCTTCGTGGCAACGCATCTCGATGAGCAACTGCGGGATCGTTTCGTGCTGGGTATGCAACCTGGACCGGAAAGGGACAAACTTTTTTCTAAAGAAATATCTGATTTAACCTTGGCCGAAGCGCTCAATATCGCCGAAAGCGTACGCAGTGCCCGTATGGGAGCTCAAGAGTTGTTGCGAGATCAAGAATATAAATCGCCACAGCAAATCATGCAGGTTGGTCTGGGTCGTTCGTTGGAGACGCGCGCACCAGCTGCGGCGGGAAGCGACGGCCGCATACGCCAGCGCCGCTGGCTGGCAGGCTCGGCCGGTGGACGTTCTCAAGATGGCGGATGTACTGCCTGTGGTTATACGGGGCATACTGCATCGTTTTGTCGGTTTGCGCGATACAAGTGTAAACAGTGCGGTGTGCAAGGGCATCTCAAAAGAATGTGTAAACAAATGATGAATCGTCAACATTATGTCGAGTGCTGTGCTGATGATGATGATGGTAAGTTATGTTGCAATATTCGTACTCTGCGTGGTGAACCGATGCGGGAATCTGTGGTGGTAAATGAATTTACGTTAACCTTCGAAATAGATACCGGCTCTCCAGTGTCCGTTATTTCTGAGCAAATGTATAAACTATATTTCAAAAGAATTCCGTTGTTATCGAGCTCTGTTACTTTACATAGTTATAGCGGTGACAAGTTAGATGTTGTGGGTATGCTCCGGTTGCCAATTTCGTATAATAATAAACAAAGAGAAATTTGTGTATACGTAATCAGGAACGGTGGACCCCCGTTACTCGGAAGAGACTTCTTTTCACAGTTCAATCTTCAAATTTGCTCCATTGAGAAAAGTAGTGACATTACCAAATCATTAGTTTCAGAATTTCCTAAGCTATTTTCTAACGGATTGGGTCGATTGGAAGATATTGAGATTAATTTAACGCTTAAACCGGATTCTAAGCCAATTTTTTTTAAAGCACGACCCCTTCCTTTTGCCCTTCGTGAAAAAGTAGAAAGAGAAATTAATCGGTTGGTTGAAATAGGTGTTTTGGTACCAGTTAAATATTCTGAATACGCTAGTCCTATTGTTCCGGTATTGAAACGTGACGGGTCATTACGCCTTTGTGCTGATTACTCAGTAACTGTCAACAAACATTTACTTGTAGACAAATATCCTTTACCTCGGTATGAGGACCTGTTTAGTAGGCTTTATGGCGGGAAATATTTTTGTAAATTAGATATGTCTCAAGCCTATAATCAATTAATGCTCAGTGAGTCATCACAATCGCTCACATGCATCAATACACACAAAGGTCTTTTCAAATTCACTAGACTTGTGTTTGGGTTGGCTTCCGCACCCGCTATTTTTCAGCGTACGATGGAATCGCTTCTCTCAGGCCTGGAGGGTACCCTACAGTTCCAAGATGATATATTGGTTTGTGGAACAGACAGAGACCAAACTTTAAAACGGTTAAAGACCGTTTTACGGAAACTTCAAGACGCGGGGCTAGTCTTAAACATAGACAAATGTTGCTTTTTCCAGGATTCAGTAACGTATTTAGGTTTTATTATAGATAAAAATGGTATACGGAAGAGTCCGTCGAAAGTCGAAGCTATAATTAAATCGCGGGCTCCCACTAATGTGTCGGAATTAAAGTCCTTACTAGGCATGGTAAATTATTACAGACATTTCATTAAGAACGCATCAACCATTTTACATCCACTACACACGTTATTACAAAAAAATAAAAAGTGGTGTTGGACCCATGAACATGATAATGCTGTCTCCATAATTAAAAGGGAACTTGCTTCGGACACCAATTTGGCGCATTTCAATCCTGAAGCGGACTTAATTCTAACAGTAGATGCATCACCTGTGGGTCTAGGTGCTATTTTAGCCCAAGTAGAAAATGGGGTAGAAATACCTATTGCTTACATGTCGCGTTCTCTTAATGCTGCCGAGAAAAATTATAGCCAAATCCAAAAAGAGGCTACGGCCATCATCTTTGGGGTTCGAAAATTTCATCAATATTTGTATGGCCGTGCGCGGCCATTTACCCTAAGAACCGATCATAAGCCCCTCATATCTATCTTTAATCCTGATAAAGGAATACCGGAAATATCCGCGAATAGGTTACAACGCTATGCTATATTTTTATCGGCTTATAATTATAAAATTCAATTCGTTAGTAGTTTACATAATAGCGCAGACTACTTAAGCCGTGCAGTGTCAACTAATCATTTACCAGTCGACTCGTGCGGTTCGCAGCCGTCTAACGTGAGCGAGTCAACAGATGAGTCATCACTAGATAACTCTGCTTACATACGTTTTGTTTACGAAGGAGAAAAGTTTTTATCATTAACAGACGTAAAGGATGCAATTAAGCGAGACGTAACACTTGTTAATGTTATTAGTTATATTTTAAAAGGCTGGCCTAGCAGAGTTACTGATCCGATATTAAGTCGCTTCTTTTCTCACCGACTCGAATTATCGCTTGAAAATGACTGCCTGATGCGCGGCCATAGATTAGTTATACCCACTAGCTTACAAAACAAGGTACTTATGGAACTTCACAGGGGTCACCTAGGGATGACAAAAATGAAAGAGGAAGCTAGGAACAGATTTTGGTGGCCGGGTATGTCCTCGGCAATCGAAAAGCACGTATCAGCGTGCGGCGCGTGCGCGGAGCAACGGGTCGCGCCGCCAAAGGCTCCGCTAACGCCGTGGCCCTACCCGTCTCATGCCTGGCAGCGCATACATATAGATTTTTTAGGACCTATAAATAGTAAAATGTATCTTGTCATCGTTGATGCCTATTCCAAATGGGTGGAATGTTTTGATGTTACATCTGGGTCTAGTTCTAGAGTAGTCATTGATAAGCTGTGTGAAGTAATGGCACGATTCGGTTTAGTGGATACAATTTGCTCAGATAACGGCACGGCTTTTACATCACATGAGTTCAAACAGTTTTGTGCACAAAATAGTATTAAACACCTCACATCGCCGATTTATAACGCCCCTAGCAATGGTCAAGCAGAAAGCTACGTAAAAATTATTAAGAGAGCTATAAAATCAATATTATCTTCAGGTTCAAATTTGCGTGACCTAAATTCAAAATTACAAGAATTTTTACTATGTTATCGGAATTCTAAGCATTCAACCACTAACAAATCGCCCGCAGAGGTTCTATTTGGTCGTAAATTAAAATGTAGATTAGATCTTTTAAAAACCGACACCCACACACCATCCGATACAGCCCTCGACATAACTGTTAAAGAGAAACAGTCCTTACAGAGTGATTACTTTGGCGGCAAACGTAAAGTACATTTTAATATAGGAGATAATGTGCTAGTGAAAATGTTCTCTCAGAACAAATCAAGTTGGACGCGCGGTGTGGTTGTGAAACTTCTGGGCAAGTCACTTTACATTGTACAGTTACACAACTCTGACGTGACTGTCAAGCGTCACATCAATCAACTGCTCCGATTTAAGGGGGGAGAAGAAGGGCGGCGTGATGAGCCGGTGCCTGTCTTCATCACGGCAACTGTTCCTGGAGCCGCAGACGATTGTCGGTCATCTACTGCTACAGATGACACGGTAGTAGCAGCTGCAACAAGTGCAACCACATCGGACGAAATAGATGACTTGCCGGCTGAAGATGTGATTCGTTCTAAGCGCAACCGCAACATTGTTGATTACAGACAGTTTTTCTAAATAGTGGTGGAGGAGTGTTATATTATTGGTTATATTGGTATTAGTAGGTAGGGTCAATACTCGACAAATATCAATTGGCGGGCGGTAGTTGTACTTTTCCATATACGGCTGCCTGCGTGCAGTCGAATATACGAGATTGAATCAGCTGGTGTGTTTAACTTTGAAAAAGCCCTCAACGGACTTAACAGTAATTGTGATGCTGAATTGTGCGTGCAGCATGTAGTTAAAAACATATTTATGGATGACATTTATAAATCGGTTAAAGAAATTGCTGTAAAGGTATCGAATAATATGTCGTAAAATAAATCATAGTACTTAATAAATGATAAAGTATTTTTATTTAACCTTTCACTTACATACTCTCATCTAATTGTTATTTTACGTCACGAAGCGATGACATGTGGTTTTAAAGTTTATGAGAGTAAGGTTGAAAGTCGCATCGAATAATGCACATACATCGCTTCGTGAGATAGAAGAACGCAATGACGTAAGTACGAGTATATCAAAAATCCGATATAAGATAACATCGGAGAATGTGTGAGCGCATTCAATTATCAGAATTAAACCTTGTGACATTCTAAGACCAATCACATAGTTTTACCTTTGATCATTATTCAATTTGAATGTAATGCAGATAAGAATCTATTTGAATAGGTGTTTTTTAATTCAATGAACGGTTTATTATAATAGTAGGTATTTGAATACTATGATGTAAATTAGGTGTTTATTGAAAATTGGGGTTTTCAGATCTTATCTGATCTGTCTAATAGTATCTAATAGTAGGCCATTAAGACAAACAAGATTTCGTATATTTGAATACTTACACATTGATTGAAAACTATGATATTTGAATACACATTGATTGAAAACTATGACCAATCACACAGATCACAATCTATTGAATGAGTATGCAATAAATAGTATATTCAAATAGTAGGTCATTATTACAAAAACAAGATTTCGTCTATTTGAATACACATTTATTGAAAATTGGGGTTTTCAGATCTTATCTGATCTGGAAACCCCAATTTTTACCTACTGACGGGCATTGAGTGGTTCTCTCATTATTGAGCAGGTGATTGCTCGATGTAAAGAGAAGGTATATTACGTCATCGTTAATATATAGAATGAAATATGAGCAAGTTCGGAAACAAATTCCTCTTCCGGAAAAATATGTATCAGACAGAAAATATGACCTCTTGGGGCTAGGTGCTCTAGGCAGATCACCTAGCCCCAAGAGAAGGAAAACTTGATACAAAGCCTGTGCCAAACCGTCTTGCCAGCGTGGCACAGTAGGCAAATTCCCCCCACGAATTTGGAGGCGACTCGACCCAGTGTTGGGTTATTTATGTAACGACGACGACGTATGTTATTTTTGTTAATTTATAATAACAGAATAATAATACTATGTAGTGGGCGTCGAAGATAAATAATATTGATTACTTTGAAATCGTGATTTATTTTGTCGTTTAGAAAAACGTCATTGGTTTGTGATCGGGAAAACTATCAAATAAGAAATTGGCGTTATTGATAAACGTATGTCAACACAAGGAAATCCATAAATCTATAACGCTTATAAATGCCTAGACATATCATCTATTATTTCATGAATTTCGACAACAGTTCTCGACATTAAAAAAACGTCAAAACATTTTATTTAGATCCTTTTTTATTTTAAAATCTTTAATTATTGCTCTGTAATTGAGTTTTGAAGAAAACTGAGCACTTATAAATTGAAAGACTTTCATCTTTGGGTCACCCATTTAGCAAGAGTTCGAAAGTAACTAACTTTTGAGACAATTTTAATTGCTTTCAGTCTTTCTCATTGTTAACTCAGATATATTTTTAGTAACTCTTCGTATCTTAATTCACAGAATATTAAAATCTTTCTTTCAAGGATTACGTGTTAAATGAGCAGCGATATTACTGTGTGTGTCATTAATACATAATGGTAGTTTTTTTTTCTTTTTTCTCTCTACATCCTATCTCTGCCATGAGCAGAGCTATTATTGAGCTAAAATCCTTTCATACCAGTTCTCGCTTTTATTCTTCGCGCACTTTCATTCAAGATACTATATCTTTCTTTCATTCATCTCTTTCTTACCGATGGGGGAACCCATACCCATTTTATATTCTATTCTGCTGGTCGCGTTACACGCTAACCGAGGTCTACATAACATGTTTTCTCTCGCCTACTACCCAGCCCATAAATGACCCAGACTCGGGCCTACTCCAGTTACATCGAGGGTAATTAGCCTACTGTGCCCCGCCGGCCAGACGGGTTGACACAGGGTTTCGTTTTATCATTTCCTTCTCTTTCAGGTAGGTTTTCGGCCTTGCAGATATGACGGCCGATAGGAGTGTAGTCCTATCGGCCGTCATATCTGCGTACTGCCTCGTTGGTCTGGGGGTTAGATGTGCCGCCTTTGGATCAACGGGTCTCGGGTTCGATTCCAGGGTCGGGCAAGTGTCTTTGTCTAAACCAGAGGCACTTGCTCGGAGTCTGGGTGTCATTTGTGTTCGTGAATTACATGTTTGTTAACTGCCCCAGCGATACAGGTTATACCTAGTGCAGGAGATTCGTTGTTTTTTATAAAACAATCATTTAAAAAACACCTTCTCTGTAGAGGTGCATTCCGAACCGGTGGTAGATGGTAAATAATTAATTTTAAATGATAAATTTTAAATTTTATTTTTTTGTTTGACCTGTCAAAAGATCTCTAATGAGCCAACTTGATTAAATGAGTTTTGATTTTGATTTTGAATGCCATGCTTTATTTTGATGTTGTTTGAAAAAAGGTCTAAATAATACTTTTTTCCCGATACTTAATTCCACCCAAAAATCAAACCACGCCGGTCAACTCAAATAGCCTGCAAACTCTCTTCAAATTTAAACAAAAGGAAAAGTAAATAAAATTCGAGGAACTTTCTAATTGAATAAAACTTACCAGACATAGGGTAGGCTTTTAGTTCTTTCTTTAGTGTCTGAATTTTATGAAATCAAGTGGGTAATTTGATAAAAGGAATCCTAATTTAGGTATTTCTTACATAATTAATACACTACACGGTTGGGTCAGTGGTTGAGCGATCGACTGCTGCGGAGCATGTCGCGGGTTCGATTCCCGCACGGAAGAAATATTTGTACGACCTACAAGTATTTGTTCCGGTCTGGGTGTTTTCTACCTATACTATGTATGTATTTACAAAAAAATATATGTATGTAGTTTATTATCCATCTCGTTACCATAACACAAGCATTAAGTTGCTTAGCTTGGGACGAGATGGCGTTGTGTGGAATGTCCAAGGATATTTATTTATTTATATTTATAATAATTCTTAATATTCATTCAATAAATGATTCAGTCCATAAACGACCCACTGCTGAGTCAAGCCTCCTCCAATTACACGCAGGGTAATTAGCCTACTGTGCCACGCTGGCCAGACGGGTTGCGCATCAAGCTTTACCTCTCTTGTGGCTAGGTTATCATTTCCTTTGTCGGCTCTTACGACACCCGCAGGATGGAATGGGATGGTGACTCTATGAATTCTAAATCCGTCACCACACGGACAAGCTTTTATTAATCACTCGTTTCGCACTTAAATGAATATATTTGTTAGTTAAATTAAACTGTGTCAAGTTGTTTATGGTGCCCCAGTTTCAGCCGAGATGGGTAGAAACATTGAGAGAGGTAGGGATTGCGAATTTTTGTTGGAATTCAT
Source organism: Clostera curtula (assembly GCA_905475355.2). Lineage (NCBI taxonomy): Eukaryota > Metazoa > Arthropoda > Insecta > Lepidoptera > Notodontidae > Clostera > Clostera curtula. Next base: position 11,939,908 of record FR997806.1, on the reverse strand, counting down.
AACAGATTATTCGATGAATACTCCGCTTTTTATTTTCCTATTTTGCCTCATGCCGCCATAATTGCCGTTTATTAAATACTAGCGACCCGCGCCGGCTTCGCACGGGTGCAATGATGAACCTCTAAATTTATCAGTGATTCTCTACAATATTATGGATACATATAAAACTTCCTCTTGAATCACTCTATGTATTAAAAAAACCGCTTCAAAATCCGTTGCGTCGTTTTAAAGATTTAAGCATACATAGGGACTGACCGACGACAGCGACTTTGTTTTATAATATGTAGTGATAGTGATGATGATAGTGATAGCTATTCAGCCCATAAATGACCCACTACTGAGTCGGACCTCCTCTAAATTCATGGAGGGTTATGTGCCACGCTGGCGCTGGCTTTAATTATACAAAATAATTAAACGTTGATGTCTATACTGGTAGGTTAAAAATGATATATTATCAAAATCAATCAAAATCAAAATGTTTTTTATTCGAATAAATTCTTACGAATGCTTTCAAATAGTAAAAAAAAATACTCTAAATCAAAATTTAAAAAAAAAAATAAGAATAATTTATCATTTAGTTTTTACCACCGGTTCGGAATGCCATTCCACAGAGAAGAGCCGGCAAGAAACTCCATGGTTGCTCTTTTAAATAAAAGGGTTACAATGAATTTTTGATTCATTTTGATTGAAGTCACATCTATATAGATAAACTAGCTGACCCGAAAAACTTTGTTTTGCCATATAAATATCGGTATTAAAAATAGCAGTTGATCGAAGAGGGGTGTAAATTTTGGGTTGTACACATGTATGCTGTTAGTTATAAGTTAGTGATGGACCACCCTTAACATCTTTTTAGGGGTATGATCCTATTCGATATGCACTCAAAATTTCACGGAAATCGGTTAAGCCATTTCGGTGGAGTTCAATAACAAACACCATGACACGAGAATTGATATGTTTAATTGAAGTCTCTGTTTGTACTAAATAGCAAGATAGCTTATTTAAAGTTGTCTTTTTTATCATCGAGCTGCATTCGAGTGGCAGTATTTAAAATCTATGGCGCAGCACCAAGTTCCCCATGTACGCAAGTGCGTCGACACGTGAGACCAAATGTGGAGCTTGATACTGCGCCATAGGTCCTAAATACTGCCCCTCGCACGCGGCTCGTGACAGCCATTGCGAGTCTGAGCATGTGCGGCGGGACTAATAGTCTACGAATATCGCACAGGTAAATCGATTTCGTAAATACATGTGACGCGTGGTGATTCTGAAAATTATGGTAACCATGATAGAAAAAAAAACCAGTTTTTTTCGTACTTAATTGACACTTATCGTTATTGACACTTTGGATAATTCGCACTATAACTTTATAAAATATGACCTATGTGTTATTTTAACGCGTAAGTTAGATTACTGTAAAGTTTCATCAAAATCCAATCAGTAGTTATTACGTGAAAGGGTAACAAACATATTTCCATACATTACATTAAATAAATAAATATCCTTGGACATTTCACACAACGCCATCTCGTCCCAAGTTAAGCAACTTAATGCTTGTGTTATGGTAACGAGATGGATGATAAACTACTTATATACATTTTTTTTTTTTGTAAATACATACATATTATAGATAGAAATGACACCCAGACACCGAGCCAGTGCCTCTGGTTTAGACAAAGACACTGGCCCGACCCCGGAATCGAACCCGGGACCCGTTGATCCAAAGGCGGCACATCTGACCACTAGACCAACGAGGCACAGTTCAAGCATGTGTCATAGCATAGTTAGTATAGCATTGTATTTATTAATTTTTAAGAAAGGTTTTCTTACTCGAGCGAAGCTCGGAATTACTTGGTTCACCACCCTGAGGCCCTCAGGGTGAAGCGATACCAGGTTCCCTATTTATTTATTTATTTATTTATTTATTTTAAGGAATCTCTACAGCTTCTTAAGGATGTTACATTTTACATATACCTTACAGTAATCTAAGCCAATTACAGAGTTCCACGACGGTGCAATATGAGGTAGAAATATAATAAATTATCAATTAAAATTGACACTTAAAAACAAAATACATAGAAGAGAAAAAGGACCTTAGTCCTGTGAAACTGTAACTTAAGAAACTATGACATAATTAAATGAAAAGCGTATTAGTAAAGGGGTATTAGTAACAGGAATTTTCCATCAGAATTCGAATGATGTTATTCTTGAAACTATTTTTGGTCAACAAGAAGATATCAATTTTACTAAATCTGTTGTTATATGTCCGAAGTAACCGCGCTACAACAGAGTTGCTACCATAATTTGTGCGGTGATGAGGCACTGAGAACAAAGTAGTGTTCCGAGTTCGAGTTATAGGTGTGTTAAATTGAACCGCAGATAATAGCTCGGGACAATCAATCCCACCTCGTAATACATCAAACAGGAAACACATATCTAGCAAGATGCGTCTGTCAGCAATGCGCCAAATGCGCCTATCAACAAACATTGTGTTTCCTATGACTTTATTGACTATTGTAATTGTGTGTATAGCAGCTTGTTTCTGAATAATGTGAATATTTATGTTGGAATTTAATGTATCTATGTATCTGTTTAAACTTTAGGCTATTACTCCGATCGACCCTATTACTATCGGTATAACTTCATTTATATTGTTGTATTATTATATTATACTATTTAAATATTAGTAAGATACATATGAGCAGCATACGTTATTATCTAACAAAGATTATATGAAAGCGTATTGCCTACGTATGCAGTAGAAAGAATTAAGCTTATAATAAGCTGCTCGTGTCCTCCATAAAAAGGGGCTTGCGCAAAAATAGATGAATAAGCCAGGAGCCCGTTGAGCGTACACGGCTTTTTAAAATTTAATTTCCCCAGTTTGCGAGAGGTGCGTGTACAAGATTTATAACCCATATTTTTGCGAAATCTCCACTTAAAATATGACAGAGGCTCTTTTTAGTTTAAATTAGCACAATTTGTCTGAAACGTAATGACTGGATGGGTGTGTAGTGTTGTCATAACTGCTGTCAATACCTATAAATGTCAGTCAGGTCTTACGACCCCCTCAATATGGAATGGAGAGGTGACCCTATGTATTCATTATTTTTTAAACGAAACATCTGCGCTAAATTTAACCTGTATCGTTGGGGCAGATTAACAGCATGTAATTTACGAACATAAATGACACCCAAATCAGAGCAAGTGGTTCTGGTTTACACAAAAACATTTGCCCAACCCCGGAATCGAACCGGCGACCCGTGATCCAAATGCGGCACATCATTGCTGAGTCAGAGCTCCTCCCAGTGCCACACAGCAGGTGAATAGATTTGCACACATGTGTGTGTAAAGTTTTGTTTTGATAATATTGTAGGCTTTATTTCTTTCTCACGTCTCACCCAGTAATAGTAATCATTTCAATGGCCCCATAAAAAAAAATCCACGTTGCTAGAGGATTATGCGACACAATATTTCGTGCTAGCATAAAGGATTATACATGATATTCGCAGGAGATAATAATGGTTATTAACACTGCAATTTTAGGCTGAAATGTTATAAAGAGTTAATCAATCAGATTTTGGTGACGGATTCAGAATGCGTTGTTTGTCTAGGGGTTGGATGTGCCGCATTTGCACTTGCATGTTGGGCAAGTGTCATTGTGTAAACCAGAATCATTGGCTCTTGAGTTTCGGTGTCATTTATGTTCGTAAATTACATGCTGTTAATCTGCCCCAACGATACAGGTTAAATTTAGCGCAGAGGTTTCGTTTAAAACAATAATGAATACATAGGGTCACCTCTCCATTCCATATTGAGGGGGTCGTAAGACCTGACTAAAAGAAATTACGAGGCCAATCGTTTTGTCGCAAGAGAAGGAATACTTACGGGTTTCGTAACTTATTAATAGATAGTAATGCAGCTGATATATTTACCATTTCTTTCATTTAAAATATAAGATACTCCCAACACGCCCTGAGAATATAGTAAAAGAATATAGAAATTACCCGACTGCGCCACGTTGGCAAGGTGGGTTGATAATTAATTTGATACACACGGTTCGTATCAAGGTTTCCTTCTCTTGCGGGTAGGTGATGCTCTTGTGCTCCTTTAGTCTAACGACGCACTCAGGGTGTCAGTCAGACGGAATAATCTTATCTATATCTATCTTCTTTATATCTATCTATCTATACAAATAAAAATGAATTGCTGTTCGTTAGTCTCGCTAAAACTCGAGAACGGCTGGACCGATTTGGCTAATTTCAGTCTTGAAATATTCGTGGAAGTCCAGGGAAGGTGTCCATTCAGGTATTTTATTTATTGATTCTGAGGCGGTACGAAGTTTGCCGGGTCAGCTAGTATCTTATATTTTTCTCAAACTAGGTATATCTTGCTTTGTCCGAAAATAGATTCCACGGCTGAAGCAATACGGGCTATAGATTGAGTGATAAAATCTGGTCTCTAGCAGAGTGAACGAGATTTTTATGCCCGTGCAATAAAATATGGCGCAGCGCAGCACAGAAGTGTACAAAATGAATTCGGTTGCGATTTCGTTGAAATCGACCTTTTTAATTGGTATAGTGTTTTTGTTGTGCTTTTATTGTATTCATAACATCAATGTTTAGATAGCCAAAGAGCAGTATCTAGCTTACTATCTACACTATCCTTATTTAAATTTAGAATACAAAGTGTCATCATCCCATGCCATCCCGAGGACACCCTCATAAAAGTTGACAAAGAGAAATGACAAGGCCGATGACCTAGCCATAAGAGAAGGAAAACTTGATACGAAACCTTGTGCCAACCCGTCTGGCCAGCGTGCCATAGTAGGCTAATTGCATTGCATGTAACTGGAGGAGGCCCAACTCAGATAGGGGTCATCTATGGACTGAATAGTAGTAGTAATCAAGTTATTTGCCGCTATTAAATTCCCCCCCTTGTAATTGGAACAGGCCCGAATCAGAATTTGGTCATATACTCGAAAAGTATTAGTTAATGTTGGCGAAAAAAAATGGAAGATTTTTGTAAATCCTTCTAATCTAATCCATTTTACCGGTTCATGTATCCAACTCTTTTCATTTTGGTCATGGTTGGTTACACTGAGTTGGCTTTCAGGAGGACATAATTTCACCCAAAAGACGTCCACTGTCACATGTGGACATACGCCTCCCCCAAAAGGGGGGTTTACCATAATCGCCACGGTTGGCAGGCTGGTTGACATTCGATTCGAATCCTCCTGCATTCGCGATGGTCGAATGCAGGCGGACATATAGACTAGTTTTCAGCATTTTTAATGTATTACGCAGCATACAGCATGATGCAATAGTATTAGAAGAGGTGCAGGTGTGTGTCCCGGACAGGATGGTGTGGCGTCGGTGGCGACCGCCCCTGTTGGCACTGCCGCGCGCCCGCACCATCTTGCTCCAGGAGTCTCCTTTGACGCTAGCGCTTCGCACACTCAACAGCATTCACACACATTGCCATGTGTATAATTTGCTATTCATGGATTAGATGGACGTATTGGACTAGTGGAAATCCTTGAGGGAAGCCTACGCAACAGGCAGATCACCTAGCCGCAAGAGAAGGAAAACTTGATACAAACCCTGTGCCAACCTGTCTTGCCGGCGTGGCGCAATAGGCTTACTTCCCTCCATGAATTTGGATGAGGCCCGACTCAGTAGTGGGTAACCCATGGGCTGAAACGAAGGAAACGACATATTGGTAGGTAGGTATTGTATTAGGTTAGTGTTAGATCTACTGTGTCATTGCTCACTTGTGGATATATTACGCAGAGTAACTAAATAAATAAAATAAATAAATAAATAAATATCCTTGGACATTTCACACAACGCCATCTCGTCCCAAGCTAAGCAACTTAATGGGCGAGACCTGAGGTTCTTAATCCTCAGGAGTGGGATTAAGAAGGATATGATATAACTCCACATATTATATCATATCCTTCTTAATCCATCACCACAATCGTACCTTGACATATACCTACATAAAAGCTGTCTCTAGCATCCCACCGAAACATGTTTGATATGCTCATATTTCATGCGTCCATTTTGACGCGAAACTTGACACGCGCTTCCATTTCAGTAAATTGTGACGTTTCACTTTTTACAGTCACATCTGGCATGTAATACATGAAACTCGTATTTGCGACGATGTATTTCGCGGTGCCGCTTTTTCACTAATGGCCGTGTTATGTTTATTTTTGTAACGAATTCAATGTACAATTTATGCTCTATCGGCTCTGATATCTGGTCATCAGACCGTGAATGTGGCATCATCATCAACTCCACCAAAAGAAAATGCAAACCCTGGCTAGTGCATTCCTATTTTTATTCTTCTCTCCCTCCACGATATCGAAGCAGTTGCTCGTTTATGGACCAAAATTATGGCTCTCAGAGTGACTATCTTAACTTCCCAATCGCGAATTGGAATACATTCAACGCGAAATGGACTTTCATTTAATTAAAAGACTGCAAAGGCGACCTGAGTTAAAGGCTTTGGGAGTTAATTAATGGCAATTAGCCGAAGTCTTATCTCACTTGAACACTGGTAAGTAGTTATAGCCAGAAATAAAATGTATGTTTATACCAGCCGCGGTAAATTGAACTACTTTTACCACTGAAGATACCTAAATCTTTTTTTTTATTATACTTTGTATGATTATTATTACTATGTAGCTTAGGCTAATAAGTAATTTGTATCGGTCCTAAATCACTGCGGAAATAACTAAACTAAGGCAGTGTCCATTAACACTTGTCTCTAGAATTAATAAATGACTTTGTTCATGTGATCAAAAACCACTTCAACACATCATCATCATCATCATCATTTCAGCCAAAAGACGTCCACTACTGGACATAGGCCTCCCCCAAGGATCTCCACAAAGGCCGGTGCTGGGCCGCCCGCATCCACTGCTTTCCGGCGATCTTAACCAGGTCGTCGGTCCACCGTGTGGGAGGCCTACCAGCACTGCGCCTTCCGGAACGCGGTCGCCACTCGAGGACTTTTCTGCCCCATCGGGCGTCGGTCCTGCGAGCTATGTGCCCTGCCCACTGCCACTTAAGTTTGGCAATCCGGTGGGCTATGTCGGTGACCCTGGTGTTCCTGCGTATCTCCTCATTTCTGATTCGATCTCGCAGGGAAACTCCGAGCATAGCCCTCTCCATTGCCCTTTGGGTGACTTTGAGCCTTCTGATGGAGCCCATAGTGAGCGACCACGTCTCTGTTCCATATGTCATCACTGGCAACACACATTGGTTGAAGACTTTTGTCTTCAGACACTGCGGTATTGTGGACGAGAAGATCTTTCGCAGCTTCCCGAACGCTGCCCAGCCGAGTTGGATCCGACGATTGACCTCTTTCTCGAAGTTGGACTTACCTAACTGGACAGTGTGTCCCAGGTAAATGTATTGGTCAACAACTTCGAGAGTAGAACCTCCGATGTTAACAGGAGTGGCTTGGACATGGATATTAGACATGATTTTTGTCTTCTCCATGTTCATCTTAAGGCCGACTCGTTCAGAGGCTCGACAGAGGCCATCGAGCATCGTATTGAGGCCCTCCATGGTCTCAGCCATTACGACTATGTCGTCAGCGAATCGAAGGTGAGTGATGTACTCGCCGTTCACGTTAATGCCCAGCCCTTCAACACACCAGAAGATAAATGGATAGAACTTTTTGTTGCTTTCTTACTTACTTCTCAGCCCATAAATGACCCACTGCTGAGTCAGGCCTCCTCCACCTACAAGGAGGGTAAATACCCTACTGCGCCACGCTGACCAGACGGTTTGGCACACGGTTTTGTATCAAGTTTTCCTTCTCTTGCGGCTAGGTTATCGGCCTTATTATATCCTTTTGCCGGCTCCTACGACAACCTCAGGATGAAATGGGGTGGTGACACTATGTATTCTAAATCCGTCACCACACCGACTGATAAGATAAAAAACGTCGAAAATGATAACGTCTATCGTAGTATCCAGTAGTAGGCTAATTACCCTCCCTTTGATGAGAGGAGGCCCGACTCAGGAGTGGGTCATTTATGGACTGCATAGTACATACATACATACATACATAAAGTCACGCCTTTTTCCCGCAGGAGTAGGCAGAGATCACATCCTTCCACTTGCTACGATCCTGGCTCACAACTTTCGCTTCTTCCACTTTCATCAACCTCTTCATGCATGCTCGTCGGTTTAGGCTGCTTCTGACCTGACCTTTCTTTAGGACATCACCTATTTGGTCATGGAATGTCCTTCTTGGCCTGCCCCTTCCAACGTTCCCATTCACACTGCCGCTATATATTTCTTTCGTAAGTCTACTTTCACTCATCCTCTCAATATGACCAAACCAAACCAAACCAAACCAAGTAGTAGTATTTACTATGGGCAATAATGGGGGTATGAGGCAAAATCAGAAAATCAAAAGCGGAGTATTCATCGAATAATCTGTTATGAATTCCAACAAAGGTTCGCAATGCCTACCTCTCTCAATGTTTCTACCCATCTTGGTCAACCCGTCTGGCCAGTGTGGTACGGTAGGCCAATTACCCTCCATGTAAATGGAGGAGGCCTGATTCAGCAGTGGGTAGTAGTAAGAGGCTTGCAAAGGAAAATGCAAACTCAGTACCAGCTCATTTCTGTGTTAATTAATGGAATGGGTCACAGTTATTAAAATGTCTAGGCTTTGGCACGCCGCCCAGTGCTCCCGTCATCTTAGAATAATTGTTGGACCAAACTATAAGCTTCCTTTGTTAATTAATTTACTATTATTTTGCCAAGTACTTGGATTGTTGAGAGTTAATTTTGTAGAGTTAAGTGTTTCTGTCGACTTGGCTCATGAAGTACGCAATGATTTGTTAATTATCTAAACTCATCGAAAAACCACTAGTAAATAGGACCTCCTCCAAATTTATGGAAGTAAATCAACCCACTCTGCCATGTCTGATGGCCAAGGCACAGTAAGGGCCCCCGCGTATTTAGGCGGCCAGGCCGCGCGGCCAGTCCGGCCAGGCCTGGCCGCGTAATGCGCGCAGCTATATTATACATCGTAGAAGAATTAGGGCCTCCGCGCATTATGCGGCCAGGCCGCGCGGCCAAGTCGCTGCGGCCAACTAATTCTTCTACGATGTATATAGCTGCGCGCATTACGCGGCCAGGCCGCGCGGCAAAGTTTTGGTCGCGCGGCCAACGAAAAACATCGCGTCACATACGCGGCCTATTGGCCGCCGCGACCAATCCGCGCATTATGCGACCAGGTCGCGCGACTGGCCGTGCGGCCTGGCCGCCTAAATGCGCGGGGGCCCTTAGTTGGCCGCAGCGACTTGGCCGCGCGGCCTGGCCGCATAATGCGCGGAGGCCCTTAATGTATCAGGATCCCGCGGCAGATCCCGTTTGTACCTATACTAGCTTCTTACGACACTCTCATTAAATAATGGTTTGGTAATTTGTATATTCTAAATCCATTACTGAACGTACGCTGATAATCTGCGCACCCATTCCACATAAATCATCTGAATTTCATTCATTTCATTTTCAACATTTGATTCAATTCATACTGTTCATTTGTAAGCATTCCAAATCCTATATACTGTATAATATATTATACAGTATATATTATACTAATACTACTCAGCCCATACATGACCCACTGTTGAGTCAGGCCTCCTCCAATTACATGGAGGGTAATTATTAAACGCTTCGCTAGCCAGACGGGTTGGCACAGAGATCCGTATCAAGTTTTCCTTCTCCTGCGGCTACGTTATCAGCCTTGACATTTCATTTTGTCAACTCTTACGACACCCTCAGGATGGAACTGGGTTGTGACACTATGTATTCTAGATCCGTCACCAAACGGATATATTGTACACATAATTGACTGCCTCGTTGGTCTAGTGGTTAGATGTGCCGCCTTTGGATCAACGGGTCCCGGGTTCGATTCCGGGGTCGGGCGAGTGTCTTTGTCTAAACCAGAGGCACTGGCTCGGAGTCTGGGTGTCATTTCTATCTATAATATATATGTATTTAGAAGAAAAAAAAATGTATATAAGTAGTTTATCATCCATCTCGTTACCATAACACAAGCATTAAGTTGCTTAGCTTGGGACGAGATGGCGTTGTGTGAAATGTCCAAGGATATATAGCAATACCTTCGATGCGTAAATATCTAAATGGGTAATTTAGATTCCCATTTCACGTCATGATTTTCGTAACGAGTTCAATCAAACCCTGATGGAAGCCATTTTGATCACAAACGGTGGCTATCGGCTTTAGGCTTATATGGCGTATAATTGCAATTAAAAAAATCTGAACTGTTGGGAAATAACTGCAAATCGTTGATTAAAAGATTTTGTATTAATTAACGAAGCCCGTTGGTCTAGTGGTTAGATGTGCCGCCTTTGGATCAACGGGTCCCGAGTTCGATTCTGGGGTTGGGCAAGTGTCTTCGTGTAAACCAGAGGCACTTCCTCTGAGTCTGGGTGTCATCTGTGTTCGGGAATTACATGTTTATAAACCTGCCCCCGTGTTACAGGTTAAACCTAGAGCAGGGTTTCCGTTTAAAAAAAAGGCGTTCATACATCTCTAAAATATGTGATTAATGTGTTATTGATTACTGGAATAATTGGGCGGCTAAAGCCAGGTGGCATTGGTGGGGCTTTACATAACGTGAATAGAAATTGATGACATTTTCTTTCTTTCACTGGATTTTTTTGGTTATTAATTTGTTGGGTATGTTGGTTGGTTATATTTTGTTTTGAATAATTGTGATCTCTTTGTTGATGAGTGAAAAGAATACTTTATTGATGAGGCTTTCAACTCCCGATCAGAGAGACGTAGTATTTTCTAAGTTTGCCGTGTTTGTGTGATGTTAGTCCGTATGGTAACGGATTTAGAAAACACAATGTCTCGATCCCATTCCATCGTGAGGGTGTCGTAAGAAGTAACGTAAGGCTGAAAACCTTGTGGCAAGAGAAGAACTTGATACGACCCTTTTTTTTGTTCACCCGGGGTAAAATCCTTTATGGACTTCCTCGCCGGCCACGGGGATGGCCAGCGAGGGGAGTGTGGGACTCTCCCCCATAGTGCCTACCCACTTAACCTCCCCGGGGTGCTCCAACTCGCGACCTGTTGCGGCATTGTGGGATCTGATGCAGAACCACGCCGACTTGATAGACACTTTTTTTTTTGTGTTTCGCTGGTGAAATGCTTTACGCATACCACCGCCCCCCGGGGGAGAGGTCAGTGATTATGTGGGACTCCCGGGACAGAACCCGTATACCCACTAAAACCCCAGCGGTATACCCTCACACGGCACGCTTGGGGCGCCAACGGTTCGCGCGAGCGCAGTCAACGTTGACTTGATACGACCCTATGCCAACCTTTCTGGCCAGTGTGGCACAGTAAGCTAATTGCCCTCCCCCCTGTAATTGGGGGAAGCCTAACTCAGCAGTGGCTTATGTATGGGGTGAGTAGTAGCAGGTCCTGAAAGTATAAGCCGATTGTTGTTGATGCTTTTCCTTTGAAAAGGGCTTTATTAAAGAGAGTTCCTAACTTATATTCTAAGAAAATATGCTTAGCTGTTTTAAGGTTATTACATAAATGAACCTTCGGGAACTTCTTAAATAATAATGAATGTTCTCAAATTGTATTTAGGCAAAGTATTCCCACTTTGAACTGTACAGGGTCAGTCAGCTAATATACCGCGCCGTCTAAACAGTGAAACTTTACAATTTTTGTTGGGAGTCAATAAAATTTTATATATACATGTCATCAGTGTGGTAACGGGCGTTGGATACAAAATGTCACCACCCCATACCACCCTGAGAGTGTACTAAGAGCCGACAAAAGGAAAATTCCGAAAAGCTAGCCGCAAGAGAAGGAAAGCTTACCGTGTGCTAACGCGTCTTGTCAGTGTGGGCGCTCTATTGATCTCTACATGTAGGTACGTAGAAATTAGAGTATAGATTAGATTAGTTGTCAAGCTCTATTCTCTCTGCGTGGACGACGCGCTTTAGAATAATTAGCACCTACTTCACACACACTCACCCATTTTATATAGTTGGCATCGAGAATGGCGGTTAATTATTCGGGAAATGTAGCAATGAAATGTAAAAAGAGAATTTTAAATAAAATTCCTTTACAAATTTAGCTACATGACTGGCTTAGCTGTTAACCGGAAATCATCGCCTTGCACGTTTCCCCAGAGGTAACAGACGGCTAAGTTAAAAGGAAAAACATGCTCCTGTCGCTAGACCCCGGTGACCTTACTTAAACTCAGGAATACCAAATCATTGTGTCATTGTTAGCAGCGCCCACTTTAGGCACGTTGCAGTAATGTTTCACGTATTATGCCTATGGTTATCGTTGTGTTCTCCTTGTCGTTCGTCGTTTCAGCCTATAAATGACCCACTAGTGAGTCTGGCCTCCTCCCAATTCATGGAGCGAAATTAGGCTACTACGCCACGCTGGCAAGACGGGTTGGCACAGGTTTTGCATTAAGTTTTCCTTCTCATACGGCCAGGTGATCCGCCTCTTACATCCCTTTACTCGCCCCTTACGACACCCTCAGGATAGTGTGGGTTTGTGACATTGTGTATTCTAAATCCGTCACTACACAGACAACGGTGTCCTCCTCGATTACTGGTACACCACTGACCGTTGAAAAGCTGTTTTCTCGGTATCGCAGTCATCTTACTAACGAGAAAAATAATTAAAAAACATATCTTGAAGCAAGTTATATATCTTGCCAAAATTTGAGCTCAATTGATACAGAACATTTTAGGTTTTTGGAGCGTACATAAACCAACTTTAATTTTTTACGTATAAGAGATTTAACGGTGATATATTTGGCGAAGTGAGATCTTTCCGTAATCGGATAAATAAAGCAGTACTTACTACATTGTACAGCAATACAATAAAAAAATGGGAAATTGAGCCGGGATTATAATTTATTAGCTACCGTGGATAAGGTATCTTTGTCAATATGAGGAAGTGTCGTTACTCACAAACTTATGGGACCAAGAAGTTAGTGGACGCCATATTGTCACATAAATTTGGGCCCTTAACGATTATTATTGCTTAATTATCTTTCACAGTACGTTTGATGCTCCAAGTTACTGGATAAACTGTTAACGCACATGAAATTACGAGAGATTTATATGAATAAAGCTATGGGAATTGGGAATTTTGAAGGGTTATCCAATTTTTGTACGAAGTAGTCTGCTCATAAGTTATAAAGGTTATAAGTACCTAATTGAACTTTGTTAAATCTAATCTACTTTGTGTTTCTTTTTCATCTGAGATTAGTTATTGAAATAATAATTGATGAAATGTAAATAAATCTTTTTACAAACAAACTAGCTATGTAACTTATTATCATATGTTTTAACATGGGGTATACCGTATATGTGTCCTGCGGACGGGATTGGGCTGGGGCTAGAGCTTTGTCGGGCCGTCACCAGTTACATGGAGGGTAACTAGTCCACGTCACGCTGGCCAGACGGGTTGGCACAGAGTTTCGTATAAGCTTTCCTTCTCTTACAGCTAGGTTATCGGCCTCGTCATTCCCTTTTGTCAGCTTTTACGACACCTTCAGAATGGAATGGGGTAGAGACTATGTATTCTAAATCCGTCACCAAACAAGAATATAATAAATAAGAACAACAATTAACTTATACAACAAGAATTAACTTATACAACAAGAATTATTTTCATCATCATCATCATTTCAGCCAAAAGACGTTCACTGCTGGAAATAGGCCTCCCCCAAAGATTTCCACAAAGGCCGGTCCTGGGCCGCCCGCATCCATCGTTTTCCGGCGACCTTAACCAGGTCATCAGTCCACCGTGTGGGAGGCCTACCAGCACTGCGCTTTCCGGAACGCGGTAGCCACTCGAGGACTTTTCTGCCCCATCGGGCATCGGTCCTGCGCGCTATGTGCCCTGCCCACTGCCACTTAAGTTTGGCAATCTTGTGGGCTATGTCGGTGACCCTGGTTTGCCTGCGTATCTCCTCATTTCTGATTCGATCTCGCAGGGAAACTCCGAGCATAGCCCTCTCCATTGCCCTTTGGGTGACTTTGAGCCTTCTGATGGAGCCCATAGTGAGCGACCACGTCTCTGTTCCATATGTAGAAGAAAAAAAAAAGAATTAACTTAATGAACAAGAATTGTTAACTTACAAGTTAACAAGAATTAACTTATATTATCAAGAATATTCTTTTTAATATAAAAAGCTCAAGAACGCAAACCCGATACGATAACACATTCATATGGCATTTATGAAGTGTTTGCAACAACCACATCGATTGCTAAATCGTCTTTGAACTAAATACGAGAATAATCGAGGTCGTAGTTATAATAGCACTAAGAAATAATTCATAGGCTGCAGGCCAGAGTGTATTGATCGTACTGCAATGTATGTCAGTTATATAAATATTAGGTTAAACACGATGTATGTAAATGCTACTTCCGTGTGTTTAGAATACACAATGTCACCAACCCCTAACATCTTTAGGGTGTCGTAAAAGAATCACCTATCACCTAGCCCCAAGAGAAGGAAAACTTGAAACAAACTTTTTTTTATTTTTACTTCTGTGATCCTCATGGGTTAATGGTAAATTGCGCCCCGACCTACCCACTAAAACCGACGGCGATCCTCGAATGTCCGAACCAGGGCCACGGGATTCACTCCCCGATTAGGATAGGAGAGCATGCTCCGGGACCCGGGGGAAACCCTGCGCCAACCCGTCTTGCCCGCGTGGCACAGTAGGCTAATTTCCCCCTATGAATTAGGAGGAGGCCTGACCCAGTAGTGGGTAATTTATGGAAACGACGATGTAAATACTACAATAAATTGTATCCGTTTACTATATCCTTGTGTGATCTAAATCCGTTAGATTTAGAAAACCAACCAACCCATACCGTCCTGAGAGTGTCGCAAGTGGCAGATCTCATAGCCACAAGATATTGAAATTTATACAAACCATGTCAGCCCGTCATGCCAGTGTGGCAAACTAGGCTTCGTAATTTCCCTCTATGAATTTGGAGGTGGCCCGAATTAGTATTGGTTCCTTTATGGGCTAATTATATCACGGTATTCTAGTCAGGCCATGTGGATTTCACCTCATTCTATCTTGCGGGTGTCGTAAGAGCTGACAAGGACGAAAATATTTTCCATTCAGTATGCACCACACACATAGAAATAAAAAAAAACGGGCCAGAGCTGGTAGGCCTTCCACACGGTGGACCCACGACCTGGTTGAGGCCGCCAGAAAGCAATGGATGCGGGCGGCCCAGGACCGGCCTTTGTGGAGATCCTTGGGAGAGGCCTATGTCCAGCAGTGGCGCCTTTTGGATGAAATGATAGAAAGATATATATATATATAAATAACTCTTTACTGTACAACAACTTACGACAATATACATTTTTATATCACTTGTACAATAGGCGGCGTAATGAGAACATTATATTAATGATAACCAATTAACTTTCAAAATCGCTCAATAGGATTAGTAAAGTTAGTCGAATAATCGAACCTTTTAAAATAGTAAACCGAAGTTCAATCGACTGTAATTAATTTTAATGATCCACCGTGCTTCATTTCTTCGGAAATTTCACGACAAATTGTTTTACTGAACATGACGAAAACAAGTTTAATCAGTGAGACATAACCAGAGTAAAGTTGTTTACATGGTGGCTGTACTACCACCTTCAGTTAAATGAATTGAATACGCTTAACCGTCTAATATAGTTAACGATTTTCGCTTGTTTCAATATTTTTACTTATTTAAGTATTTACAAAAAAAAATGTATATAAGTAGTTTATCATCCATCTCGTTACCATAACACAAGCATTAAGTTGCTTAGTTTGGGACGAGATGGCGTTGTGTGAAATGTCCAAGGATATTTATTTATCTTTCGAAATTACTCAGTTTTATACATTTAATTCCATAAACACTAACTTAAGTACATATTAACAAGATTATTTATTATTACATATTTATTTATTATTTATTGAATGTCACTAAACTATTCCATACTGAGAGTGTCATGAGGCAAGAGAGCAGACTGAAAGAACGCAAGAAGCAGACAATTTGTGTATGTGAATTACGTGGTAGTTTAAGCATGAGTGTGAGTGGACGCAGAGATTGTGAGCTATCAAGGCAGATGGACGGATTGTAGGAGTGAGGAATTGTGATGAAAGGTGTGAATGTAGGTATGACGACTGATAGGTGTGTGTGGAGACTACCACCTAGTGTGGGACAGGGGCCGTAAGATGATAATGGTATTTATAAATATTACGATTTATAAGAGTTTTGTAATAAAACCTACGTAAATAAAGTTCCATTTGAGTATGTGTTTGTTAACACTTAACAGCCCTCTCGATACAGGTTATAGCTAGCGCAAGGATTACGTTTATTAAAAAAAACCCGATTGTCCATTGTTGTGCTATAGGCTAATTCTCCTACACGAATTTCAAGGCATGGCCTATTTTTTTTAAAACGAAGCCAATGAATTTGTTATATAACCTGTATCGCGGGGCAGTTTACAAACATGAAATTCACTAACACAAATGACATCAAGAGTCAGAGAAAGTGCCTCTGGCTTACACAAAGAAAGATACAAAGGCGGCGAATCTAACCCCTTTTTTTTGTTTTCGCTGGGGAAATGCTTTATGCATACCACCGCCCCCCGGGGGAGAGGTCGGTGATTATGTGGGACTCCGACAAGGGTCGTCTACCCAAGTTTCGTCTACCCACTAAAACCCCAGCGGTATACCCTCACAAGACGCGCTTGGGGCGCCACAAGTTCGCGTAAACGCAGTCTACTGTGACGCCCCGGCGTCAGGAGGTCCGTCAGCCCTCAGCCGGCGCCAACCCGAAGACGTTGGTGCACCGCAGCGGTCCAGGACTCGTGGTCCGGAGCCCCAATCCACTGCGGCGCTGGGTTCCGCTCTTAGTCTCACCTCTCCCCGTGGGCCCGCCTGGCATGGGAGGCCCTGGCCGGTATGGCCCCACGGATCATTGAGGCACTCAAGCCCCCTCACCACGGCAAGGTGGCAGCACAGTCGAGGGGGGCGCATCTAACCCCTAGACCAACAAGGCAGAAGATAATAATTTCTAGTGCTCTGTATTTGTCAAAATTCAATTTAGCAAAATACACACCATGACCTAGCATAAATAGATTTTTGTTTGAACATGCCTTCGGAAATCCCGCTAAATATGACTTTTTCACAGGAATGGGGCAAGACATAGAGTATATCTATATCATTTTTACAGGAGAACCTGAATAGAACCTTTGGTTTATTTATACAGAGTCGGCAAACATTATGCTCTCATAAAGACTGAATGTAAATAGAATGACATATTTTATTCAAATATGATTCAATTACTTATTTCATGAATAATTCTCTATCGTAAGACGAAAAGTTCCCGTCAGCTCTAGAATGATCTGGAATATTCAAGTTGTCGAAGTTCACTGACCCTGTTGAACGGAGGTTGTGTTGAATTTTTAAAGATCGGCTCAAAAGACTGGCGCGGTATAAGCTTGGTAACTTGATCCTTTTGCTAAATGAGCTACACCTGGCTTTTGTTAAAAAGACGAATAAAATACAGCTATTTAACTTAGAAAAAGTGTCTAGTTTAACGCCAGTATGAATGAAGGTTAATTTCAAGTGACTCTCTTTTTTAAGATATATTAAAACCAGACACTTTTCGTATTTACCATTTTGTTTAATTTATACCTACTTCTGAGTTGGGCCTTCTTCAGATAGATGAAGGGTAATTAGCTGGCTAGACGGGATTCGTATAAAATTCATTTCCTTTTGTCATCTCTTATGCAACCCTCAGGATGGAATGGTGTGGTGACACTATGTATTATAAAACCGTCATCACAAATACAGGTTTCGTTCAATTACTGTCAAATTTATCTGCGTAAATATTCAACACCTTTCATTTTGGGTATGATGCTGACCAATTGAACAAGATGCGTGAAAAGATGAAATGATTGTTTTTCTACAAGTCGAAAAAGAAAGTTTTATTTTATCCTAACTCTCCTATCTAAATCCTAAAAATCTGTAGCCTCTACCACTCAACACACGTCAACTTCTACGATTGAATGCTGTAATATAGCTCAATAATCACACCAATAATGTTTCATAACCTAAAAAGTATGCCATGCCGAGACTAGAAAAATCGATATAAAATTAATACGCTGAAACCTTGAGGCGAAACATTTTTTGGCATTTTTCCTTATTTCTACATATTACTTTCCCTAATAGTATACAGCCCGAATGTTCTTGTTTCGATTTTTCCGTCATAGATAACATCCGGGCAAACCAAGGACAATCTTACATAGATTACGGAGATATTTAAAAAAACAATGTAATTTTTTTGTACAACAATTATTATAGAGCTACTCTCAGGCATAATGTTCAGCAGTTCAGTCAAAAGACGTCCACTGCTGGACATAGCGCCTCCCGCAAGGATTTCCACAAAGGCTGGTCCTAGGCGCCCGCATCGTTTTCCGGCGACCTTAACCAGGTCATCGGTCCACTGTGTGGGAGGCCTACCCACACTACGCTTTCCAGAACGTAATTATGTCAGCTCTATATGAGACTCTGTCTGTTTACAGTAGTGCGGCTTGAATACTAACAACACATGAATTAGCACTAATGGCGCTCTAGTTCAAATATTACCAGTGTAATTCCACACTTAATTAGGTTTCCCGCGGTAATGTTTTCAGTGTTGATATAATACGCTGTGTGTTGATATAGACGACACGGTTGGCGCAGTGGTTGAGCGATCGACTGCTGCGCAGCAGGTCGCGGGTTCGATTCCCCGCACGGAAGAAATATTTGTACGACCTACAAGTATTTTTTCCGGGTCTGGGTGTTTTCTATCTTTAATATGTATGTATTTACAAAAAAAAATGTATAATAAGTAGTATATCATCCATCTCGTTACCATAACACAAGCATTAAGTTGCTTAACTTGGGACGAGATGGCGTTGTGTGAAATGTCCAAGGATATTTATATTTATTTATTATCTTCCCGACGTTCCGTCAAAGTACACCGGCCGTGGATTTAAACATCGTTATAATGGGTGCAAATCCCGAAAGTTCCAAGAAGTTAAACAAGATATTGTTAGAAATGTTGTTACTTTCTTCGTGAAAGTAATTTTATCATTTCTTTTATTTCATACTAACTGAACCGACTAAGCTTTGCCGTGGCTTTATCCCAAGGCAGGCTTGAAGGTATCCAGTATTGCCTTCAAGTCACATGTTTACCATAAAAAGTCACATTCATTCACTCACTTGTCATATTATTAGATATATATATAGTCCTTGTAATAGTTGAAAATATTTTGTGCGTATGCCCGAACATTGTGATGTGTGATAATGCTCTTTGCATAGCCATAGTTATGAAAAGTGCTCGAAACTGTCATACTGCTGCGTTTTTGACATGGCGGACGCGCCTGCGCTATGCATACTATAAAAAGGCCTATTAAAATGGTCTATCCTATTTTTTTCATTGTAAACCTTGTACCACTTCTTCTTCTTCTCAGCAACAGACCCATTTTTGAGTCGGGCCAGCTTTGTTTCAAGTTATCCCTCTCTTGCGGCTACGCATTCTGCCTTTTTTATTTTCTTTAGATTTTTCATTTAAGCATTTTTGGTTTCTTTAATAAACAACAAAACGTGGGCTTTGCATGGCGTCCGATAAGTGACTAAATAAGCCACAGGTTCCTGCTTCCGTCTGGGTATAATTTGTATACATTTATTACATACTCTTGTAAATAAACATAGTCTCGCAAATGCTAAATACATTGTTTTTTTTTTCTTCTGTGGCGTTCGCAATTATTGCATTGCCATTATCAAGTTAAAATACATTGTTAATGTTAATCAAATAAGTTTGTATGGAGTTTTTGTTATTGACAGCTGTCAAGATGACAATCTAGCTAGATTGTCATCTTTTATGGCCTTCTGTAAACCCCTCAATGTAGTATTATGAGGCACAATTTTAAATTTAAACGGAAATACTTTGTATTTAAGTAAAGAACAAACTTATTTAAATAAGTACATTTCTACTTAGGAAGGAGTATCGTGATGAGAACATTTTGCTTATTATATCATGTTAGTGTACGAGGCATGCGACTAGCGTTCAGCGAATTTGTATTATTTCTCTCTGAGGATTTAGTGCCACAAAGAGCGGATGCAAAAACACAAAAATAAGTGATTTTTTATTTATTGTATGACTCGTTTGCTTACTAATTAGAGTGTCATTGTTTACTATGGCATCCAAAATACGCTAGGTATAAATTATATATTTATACTATAATAAATATCATATCTAGGTGCTAAATTCACAATTAGGACCTTACTTATAAATAGTTTTGATTGGTCAATAGTGTAAAGCTACAGCCGGTCAAATACTCAGAAGAGCCAGCAACAAACTCTGTAGTTGCGTCTTCGCAACTAATTTGGGAGTCTACGTGTGATGCAGATCCGATTATACTATTACATCGTACACGTGGTCTTCATCTGAGTTCTTCCTACCACGTTGCTCGAATAAACTTAGAAGCATTAATAACGAATATAAGAAACAGCTATAAAGTAACAATGTATTTAAATATATTGTTTTTTAAAAAGACGGGAACATGATTCCTTTGTTTGATGTATTTGATCCAAAGAATAAGCAATGATGAAATTGAATAATAATAATAAAAGGACCTTCTTAGAATTTAGCAGAGACTGGAGCCTAAACTTAACAGAAGTAAAAAAAAAACCCAATTAAGTGTGTGTATGTATGTGCGCGCGTGTGTATCTGATAGAGAGATAGATAGATAGATAGATATTCTTTATTGTACTTGTACACAAAAGAAACTTAAACATGAACCTAAATACAAAATTACAGTACAAATGGCGGTCTTATTGCTAAAAGCAATTTCTTCCAGACAACCGTTGGATGGACTTAGCTGGAACAAGAATCAAGATAGACAGAGAAGGATAGAGTGAATGACAAGGACAAAGCTTAGCATTATTCCTTACGCTCACAGTGAGACGTTGCCTTACTTTAATAGCGTGGCACTCTGCAATAGACCGACGCCCCGTTTATCGCGGCATCTCTTCAAGTGGAAGTCTTGTTTACCAACAAAACTTTTGACTCGTAATCCTTATTGTTAGTGTTGAACTTATGACAGCTCACCGAGTGGTTGCAGGAAATAATTTTGTGAAATGAAAACGCTTCACAACTTAACATGACGTTAAGAGGTAGTCATTTAAGTGTATAAACAGAGAAGTTACGAGTGAGGTGATCTTTATTTACGTATTTACGTAGGTTTTTATTACAAATAACTTATAAATCATCAAATTTAAAACTGCCAATATCATCTCACGGCCCTTGTCCCATGCTAGGTGTGGTCCCCGTACACACCTATCGGTCGTCATATCTCCATTCGGACCTTTCATATACATTTCCTTATTCTCACAATCCGATGAATGGATCTCTCACAACCCTTGCGTCGACCTACATTCATACCGAAACTACCACAGGTTCGGAATGCTGTTCTACAGAGAAGAACCCGCAAGAAACTCTGTCAAATTATCGGTCTTGTTTACTAACGCAATTAATCTGTAGGTCTGGCTTGCTGGATATTGGTGTCCATAATAACAATATCTGATCTCGTTAGTTTTTTGGAGGACAAGCCAAGAAGTCGGCCACGTCGGTTAAGAAATATGGCAGTCTGACTGCCTCGTTGGTCTAGGGGTTGTATGTGCCGCCTTTGGAGCACGGGGACCCGGGTTCGATTCCGGGTGAGTGTCTTTGTGTAAACCAGACGCCACTTGCTATAAGTCTGGGTGTCATTTGCGTTCGTCAATTTCATTTTTGTAAACTGCCCCCGCGATACAGGCTATAAATAGTGCAGGGGTTTCGTTACAAAAAAATATTATGGAGGCGAAATTATCGTACTATACGGTTTGGTGTCGAGTTTTCCGTCTCTTGGACCTAGATTATATGCGTCTAGCAGTTATATGGCACTTCTTACGAATAGTTTCAGGGTGAAGTGGTTGGTCACAAAATGTACTCTGTATACGGTTGATGGAAGTGGAGAAATATTCATGAAAACCTTTCACTCCTTCGTGCTTTAAATGGAATTTCACCTCGATGCTGGAACATTTTCAGAAACGCCTTTATTTATTGGCGAGCGCAATATATTTCAGGGATGCGGAATTTATTGCGCACAATTCATTTTCTTATTTATGATTCGTTAAAAATACGCGTTAAACTCCCAAATTGAACGAAACTGAAGTGGTTTGAGTGTTATTGTATTCATTATTACACCTTGAATGTACTTGTGAAAATTAAGCGGTCGACGACGTTTAGAAACTTAAACCCGTAATTATGAACTAAATTGCCAGTTATTTTCAACCGAATTCATTTAAAAAGTGTCGTTAATAAAACGATAACGTCTACATAGAACTATAATGAACTAAGTGTTTAAAAGTTTTTTCAGTTTAACTTGTCACTAACTTACGTCCGTGTAGTGACGGCGTCAGTGTGGTGACGGATTTTGAATACCAAGTTTCACCACCCCATTCCTTCCTGAGGGTGTCGTAGGAGCCGGCAAAAGGAAAGGGCCAATGACCTAGCAGCAAGAGAAGGAAAACTTGATACGAATCCTTGTGCCAATCTGTCTGGCCAGCGTGATACAGTAGGCTAATCACCTTCTATGTAACAGGAGGAGGCCCAACTCAGTAGTGGGTCATCTACAGGCTGAATAATAACCTACGTTTTAAATTTACTACATACTTTCAATACTTGCTCATTCTTGGTGTTGGTGATTATGAGTGGCGCCGTAATTTTAATATGTTAAATAAAACCTATTTTCGTTTCTTTTTTATTTTCTCATCAGACGAAGAAACGTCAGTTTTAAAATTTGGAGTTTAGAGTTGCCAGAAGAAACAATATCACCGTACAAAAAAGACGTCAAAAATACGTATACTATATATTTAAGCTCTTTGAAAACCATAAAGAGAAAACTTAACTTCAGCATAAATAACACCCGTTTACCTTCTTTACAGCCAGTCTTCATTTTAGCAGTAGTATTTTAAATTTAAGTCGCTGCTAAGTACGTGGCAGAGCGTAGCCTAAAATATACGTAGCCTCTGCACAACAGCTTGAGTTATTTGCTCCGTGTTATGCATTACAAATGGCTACGGCTTTCGTAGCTTCGTAGCGCCGTAGCTATGCATTCTACAAGATAAAATAAGCGAGACTCATAATTCTGAGTTACTTTGCAAAACATAAAGTGATATGTGATTATCATAATTGATGGCTTAGAGGGATTTAAGAGCATTTTCAGATAGATAGATGACTCACTACTGACTCGGGTCTCTTCCTGTTACATGGAGAGTAATTGGCCCACGCTGGCCAGATGAGTTGGCTTAGTATACTATTGACGACGTCCTGCTCGGTGTGCTCAAGGCAGGACGTCGGTGCTCATTGGAGCGTGGGTTTGAGGAGGCGGTGAGCCTCCAGTCTGTGGGATAGCGGTCGCGCCCCAGTAGGCGAAGTACCCGCAATGCCACCGACTTGGACGCGAGAGAGCAACCCGGGGATGTTTAGTGGGTAGGCCCCCACTCTGGGGGAGAGTCCCACACGCCCCCCTCGGCCATCCCCGTGGCTGAGGGGGATATAGATAGCCATAAAGGATTTTACCACGGGCAAACAAAAAAAAAAGGGCTTAGTATACAATTCTCTTTGTCCAGCTGCCAAGTTATCGGCCTTGTCAGTTCTTTTTGTCGGTTCTTACGACCACTTCGTGGTGGAATGGCGTAATACTACTACAAAATACTAATAAAAAAAAGCTATTATTTATTTTATCGTTTAGCCAAAGAAACCCTAACTGCCCGTCACTAACGTTCCTTGAAATAACAAAACTGGTCACTCATGAGCCTTGGCCTTGGCTTACAGATTGTTTATGTTTACATTTTCTTGTCAAG
This sequence comes from Clostera curtula, assembly GCA_905475355.2. Classification (NCBI taxonomy): domain Eukaryota; kingdom Metazoa; phylum Arthropoda; class Insecta; order Lepidoptera; family Notodontidae; genus Clostera; species Clostera curtula. Next base: position 11,915,892 of record FR997806.1, on the reverse strand, counting down.
ATCTTTCGGACCTGGAAAGTGTATTTGTTTAATATACATTACTGGCGACCCGCCCCAGCTTCGCACAGGTGCAATGATGAACATCTAAATTTATGCATGTAATTATAATTTATATGTATAATGTAATTTATACTACATTAAATTATAACTTTGAAATAGGAACGCAAAGTAAAGACAAAAAAATTTACAAGCACTGAGTTTCTTACCAACTCTTCTTCGCTGTGGTCGCGTTCCGAACTGGTGATAAACTATCGAATACATTGCATTGTACATATAATACTTTTTATTAATATGTTGACTATTTGTAGGTGGCCGTTGTGTCCTATGCAAAATAAAAATATTTGACTTTGAACGAGCGATAAGGTAATTTGCCCTACTTATTTGAAAAACGCGACCTTTCCTTTTCTTTCGGTTAGGATTTCGGCCTTATCGTTTCTTTTTTGAAGAACCTTACGACACCCTCAGGATGGAATGGGGTGATGACGCCATGTATTTCGTAAATTCGTCAGAAATAGTAACCCTTAAGTACGAAATGCATGTATGTAAGAGCTTATTCTAGAAAGTTATATTTTTTTATTTACAACTAGCTGACCTGGCAAACTTCGTACCGCCTCAGAATCAATAAATAAAAAACCTGAATGATAATTCCAGAATGTTTCAACATTATTAAAATATATGCAAACCCTAACTGTATTAAAAAAAATGTTTTTTTTTTCATATTTTCTCACCTTTTCACGAATATTTCAAGACCAAAATTAACAAAATCAGTTCAGTCGCTCTCGAGTTTTAGCGAGAGTAACGAAAAGCAGTTCATTTTAATTTATAGAGATATATAGATCATCATCATCATCATCATTTAAGCCAAAAGACGTCCACTGCTGGACATAGACATATTTGACTGCCTCGTTGGTCTAGTGGTTAGATGTGCCGCCTTTGGATCAACGGGTCCCGGGTTCGATTCCCGGGTCGGGCAAGTGTCTTTGTCTAAACCAGAGGCACTGGCTCGGAGTCTGGGTGTCATTTCTATCTATAATATGTACGTATTTACAAAAAAAAAAAAGTATATAAGTAGTATATCATCCATCTCGTTACCATAACACAAGCATTAAAATTGCTTAGCTTGGGACGAGATGGCGTTGTGTGAAATGTCCAAGGATGTTTATATTTTATATTTTGTTTATATAGGCCTTCCCCAAGGATCTCCACAAAGGCCGGTCCTGGGCCGCCCGCATCCACTGCTTTCCGGCGACCTTAACCAGGTCGTTGGTCCACCGTGTGGGAGGTCTACCAGCACTGCGCCTTCCGGAACGCGGTGGCCACTCGAGGACTTTTCTGCCCCATCGGGCGTCGGTCCTGCGAGCTATGTGCCCTGCCCACTGCCACTTAAGTTTGGCAATCCGGTGGGCTATGTCGGTGACCCTGGTTTTCCTGCGTATCTCCTCATTTCTGATTCGATCTCGCAGGGAAACTCCGAGCATAGCCCTCTCCATTGCCCTTTGGGTGACTTTGAGCCTTCTGATGGAGTATATATATATATATATATATATATATAGATAAATGATCAAAATTTGTTTGCCAACAATTTTTTGCAAATCTAGTATTTCCAATTGTGGTTAATTTACGGGCACAATTAGAGTACGGTTGGCACTAACAATGTTGCGAGTTCAGCAAGTTGAGCTGATTACTAATACTGTAATTTAGATTAGTACAGCTGCCCCTTAGAGAGATTGGTCGCTATCCTTAGACCCTGTTTGATGTTAATCTGAAACTTCCCTAATATGTACGTTCGTGTAACTCGTGATTAAGTTAGCGATAATTAAGGAAGCGCAAAAGTGGTTTAGTGTGTCAGTTGTTACGTAATTAAATGTGTTGTGTTTGTGAGCGCACTATTCACAAACATCCAAACATCAGCCTTATTTTGTCAGTATTTAGAACTGCGTGCCTTAGCTGTGACACCCTGCTGCCTCGTTTGTCTTGGGGTTGGAAGAGCCATAGCCTACCGCGAAGGTGTGACGCCAAAGCGCGCGGGGCGTCGCACAGGAGAGGGTGCCCGATGGCGCTACCGCCTGCGGACCACGGTAGCAACGTACGCGGTACCCGTGGTCCGCCGCGTGAGGGCGGGTGTCGGCGCACGGCGGGTTGTTTTAGTGGGTGAGGGCTCCACGCTACCCCGTAGTCTCCCCGGACGCAGGATTTGCGGACAGGCATTTTTTACCGCGAAACCAAAAAAAGGGGTTGGGCAAGTGTCTTTGTGTAAACCAGAGGCACTTGCTCTGAGCCTGGGTGTCATTTGTGTTAGTGTTTTTTTATCAGTTACTTGAAAGCCTTTGACCCTAGGCTTGCGTGATGGAAAGCAATGCCAGGGTCTAAGATGGAGCAGGCAATTCAAGGAAATGCCCATTCGGGCACCGGCTCTCACACAAACAATGACGAAACACAGTAAAACTGCTTTGCCGGACTTAGATGTGGGTTGTAGCTAGCCGGGCGGACCACTAGATCCTACCACCAAGCGTGCTGGGTTTTGTTGACTTTTACAACACGCGCCCGCGATACAGGTTTTAACTAGTGAACGTGTTTATTAAAAAAAAACTCCCTAAACATATTGCAGGAAGAAGGTGACCCGTCACACATCTTAACAAATATGGTTAAAATATCATCAAACTCCATTTGGAACGTGCCTAAACCCTTCAATTTATGGAAATCTGATCGCGAACTCAAATCTCCTGAGCCAACAATCACGTTTCCAATATTTCTAAGGCACCACTGCAGCCAGACACTAAAAAATAACAAAAGTTAGTACCCATCTGAATAAATCGAGTAATATCGATTGCATTTCGTTGCTGCCCTGCTCACGTCAGTGTCCGTAATGCAGATACCTAGTCTCCGCGTTCCCTGTTGATTGCTATTCTTCCCGCCTTGCGCAATATCGATGAGCAACACAGCGACGTGTTGCCAACGAGCGATGATTGCTTGCTCGGTACATTTCTTATATTTAGTGGGGTGCTCTTTTGTAGATGTTGTTTTCACAATTTAGTAAACTACATACCTATCCCAGGACATTTCACACAACGCCATCTCGTCCCAAGCTAAGCAACTTAATGCTTGTGTTATGGTAACGAGATGGATGATAAACTACTTACATACATTTTTTTTTGTAAATACATACATTATTATACATAGAAATGACACCCAGACTCCGAGCCAGTGCCTCTGGTTTAGACAAAGACACTTGCACGACCCCGGAATCGAACCCGGGACCCGTTGATCCAAAGGCGGCACATCTAACCACTAGACCAACGAGGCAGTCAAATAAATATACAAACATTTTAAGTATGACGTATGTAGGTTCTGTAATTAATACTATAGGTCGTCCTAACCAAAGACCATGTCGGAGAAATTATTCCGTGTGGAGAAAGATATAGCATATTCTGTAGGCATAATATATCACAGAATGTATGTATTTTATTTAATGTTTATTAAACAGTTATTTATTTATGTAATTAGATATATTATATTAATAATATTTATACTTGTGGTTAACTTTATTTAATTGCAGTGTCTCTTTTATTTGCACCTGCCATGTCGTTCTCTGCTTCGCCCAAAGGTTGACTAGAAATAATGCCTAAGGCATTAATGTCCGCCTATGTACAACTCGCTGTTAGATAAAGAATAATAAAGAGAATAAATAAGATGCATAAAGAATAAATAAATTAATAAATAAATTAACAATATCACTAACCTAGGGTGCCGTAAAAGGCGACTAAAGGAACACAAGACTGAAATTACGCAGCCGCAAGAGAAGAAAAACTTGTTACAAGCCCTGTGCCAACCCGTCTTGCCAGCGTGGTACAGTATGCAAATTTCCCTCCATGAACTTGAAGGAAGCCCGACTCAGTAGTGGGTCATTTATTGGCTGAAACAACAAATGAGGAGTAGAAGCTGCTGAAGTCTGTTGGGAATAGATGCTTCATAAGATATTTAATTTAGATTTAGACTTTTGGACACTATATTTTCCATATCCGTCATCTCAGGAAATATTGTGAGCTTACTTTTATTTCTGCGGTTGAATTTTTTACTGTCGCATCGAAAAGTCTACTCACTTATCTCCAAACTTAATATCCTTTACATTATATAATATCGAAATCAGTTGATTAATACGAACGTGCGCCAGTCGAACGTGAACGGAAACATGAGCAACCTGCGAATCGATATGTCGGGAACTGATCGTGACAAAGGCACTAAATGAAATTTATCTGGCGGAGCGTTTGAATAAGAACAGTCCACGTGGTTTAGACCAGTTTGTAGATTTAAATTATTCTATTATCTATTCCACTTGCAAACCAGCGCAAACCAGCTAACCAACTCTTTATGATCAAGGCATATGTAAGGTGAATTAAGGAACAAACAAATGTATTAACTACAAATGTCTTCAGAATTATATTTCTTCGTACCGCCTCAGAATTAATAAATTAAATACCTGAATGATAATTCCAGAGTGTTTCAACATTATTAAAATATGTGCAAACCTTAACTGGGACAAAAATAATGCATTATTACGCAAAACAATGTTTTTTCATATTTTCTCACCTTTAAAACTTTCCCTGGACTCAAAATTAGCCAAATCGGTCGCTCTCAAATTTTAGCTAGACTAACGAACAGCAATTAATTTTTATTTATATAGATAGATAGATATATAAGATAGATTTTGAGATTTTTGGCGCTAGCGCGTATGTAATAGGACATGTATCCCATAAGCTCCTATTGTTTGAGTCTTATACAACGTCCAAAGAAAACCTTTGTCAATTATGTAAGTAGGCTTTAACGTTAAGATATGTTTACATTTAATATTCTTTTAATGATTTTGTGCCGTAGGTATCATATATAAGTATGTGTATTATATAAAGTGGCAATGAAGAAAAATCTAAGGGTGTCGTTAAATTCGATAATAGGAAATGACTAGGCCGAACGCCTAGCCGCATGAGAAGGACAACTTGATTCTAAACCCTGAGCCAACCCATCGGGCCAGCGTGGCAGTAGGGTAATTACCCTCCATGTAGTTGGAGGAGGCCCGACTCAGCAGTGGGTTATTTATGGGCTGAGAAGTAAGCTCCGATTTGTCGAGGAGGCTGATTTAGGTTACGGGGGAATTAAAGACTGGCTCATATCTCGCATAGAGATTAGGTATCGCTATTCAACGCAGGAATGCGGCTAGTATTTTGGGAACCCTGCCTGGCGACAGTGATTTAGCACATTTGAATAATTTACTAGCTGACCGGGCAGTTGACCTGCATGATATTCGTTTACTAACTGCAGCGCCATCTGTCGGGCTGATTTGCTAATCTTAACCATCCTCGTTGCCAACCAAACGCAAACAAAAAAGATCATTCAAATCGGTTGAGCCGTTCTTGAGGTATAAAATTACAACGAAAAGTGGCATCGATTTTTATAATATACTAGCGTCCAGCCCCGGCTTCGCACGGGTGCAATATTGACTTAAAAACATTCCTTTTGAATCACTCTATCTATTAAAAAAAATCGCTACGAAATCCGTTGCGTAGTTTTGAAGATTTAAGCATACATAGGGACGGACAGGCGACTGCGACTTTGTTTTATACTATCTAGTAAATAGTTGAAACTTTTGTCCACTCAGCAGAATTAAACAGTAGCCTAATATATTGTTATTTCGACATTATTAGCGTTATCTCCAAATTGCTATAGTTGACATATTTCATTGGTGAAAGATTCGTCTCCTGAATTAATAAAATCTAAAAAGTATTGTTGCTATACATACATTACTTAACAGTTTATATGCCTTGACAACTTATAGGATGGCTTACACCTGCGCACCAAGATCAGTGCGGAATAAATGTCTACCTGCTTGGAAGAAAAATATGCACTTAGGCGATACTAATGGTAGACACTCTAGTTTCAATATATGACTCTCGAGATTTTAGTTATACAGCCGAGGTATACAGCTGCTTGGAATAAGTGCTGTGCTAAAACCTATTCATTATCTTTATAATAATAATAATAATAATTAAGCTTTATTATATTCCACATTTTTGTTTTTGTTTTTTACGATTATTAACTATTTATTTACATACAGTTATTTACACTTATTTTTATTTACTCTTAATTCAAGTTATTATGTATATATATATATATATATTTTTTTTTAAGTAATCATGCTTCTAGTGTGGACCCCCTCAGGGTAAAAGCCTCCCCCAAAGAATTCCATTTATCTCTATCTTTAGCAGTGTTCATCCAGTCTCTTCCTGCAACGGATACAATCTCGTCCTGCCATCGGGCGTCAGGGCGACCTCTACTTCTCACGCCATGCGGTCCTTTCCATTTTGTGATGTTAATTGTCCATCTATTATCACAGTATCTCGCAACATGGCCAGCCCATCTCCATTTGAGATTTTGAGAGAAATGTAAAGCATCCTTTACCTTGGTTATTTTCCGAATTTTTAGGTTTCTTACCCTATCTCTAAGTTTTATATTTAAACAGCTCCTTTCCATTGCCCTCTGAGTTGTTTGTATTTTGTGTCTTGCCTTGTGATCATAAATCCACGTTTGGCACCCATAGGTTAGGCAGGGTAAAATTGTTGTGTCTAAAATTATTCTTTTCAATTTAATAGGTATTTTCGATTTGAGAATCTCCTTTTGTGCCCAGTACTTTCTCCATGTGATAGCTTATCTTTAGTTGACTAATAATCACTATCACTACATAGTATAAAACAAAGTCACTATCGTCTGTCCGTCCCTATGTATGCGTAAATCTTTAAACTTACGCAACGGATTTTCAAGCGGTTTTCTTTAATAGATAGAGTGATTCAAGAGGAAGGTTTAAATGTATAATTTATGCATAATTACATCCGTGCGGAGCCGGGACGGGTCGCTAGTTATGTATAAAAGGAAACCTGATGTTTTACAACGTTATTTAGCTAATAATATCGAATACGATACGAAAAGCTTTTTTTTTGGTTTTGCTGGAGAATTACTTTATGTATACCGCCGCCCCTCGTGGGTGGAGCCAGCGATTATTTGTGTGGATTTTTCGGCGACCTTAACCAGGTCATTGGTCCACCGTGTTGGGCCCCATTAGGCGTCTATCACGCCCTGCCTACTGCCACTTAAGTTTAGCAATCCTGTAGGGCTATGTCGGTACCTCTGGTTCTCTTGCGTATCTCCTCATTTCCGATTCTACTTTGCAGGGAATCTCCGAGCATAGCCATCTTCATTGCCCTTTGGGTGGCTTTGAGCCTTTTGAAGGAGCATCGTTAAATATAATATGGTCGCATCGTTAAATATAATAATTCATCAAATATAATATGGGCTATGTTGTTTGCGCAAGTCTTGAATTGGGATTTTAAAATATCCATTACGTAAATCCCTGCAAAGAAACAAAAATTTAAAGAAATATTGACTTAAATTTTAGAACATGAATTTCAAAATACTATAGAAGACACTTCAGGCTTTCTCTTTAAACTTGTAAGATCACCTCTGGAGCTATATTAAGTATTCGGTGCATTTTTTACGAAGATTCTGCTTGAATAAACGCCAAATTGCTACAAGGAGAATTAGAAGACGAAATACAAAAAGGCATATACGACTATAAATACCTTTAAAAGATGCCTTGTTTGCCAGTTACAAACTTGTGTTCGGCAAAGTATATAAATATTTGTTTCGTTTTTGTTTTATTGGTAAGAAAGGTAAAGTTGAACACAAAGCAGAGAATAAAAATCTCTCAAACCAAAAGGTTTTGAACGATTTAGTTTCCAATAAGCTTATTCCATTATCGTTTATTGTTATATTACTATTAGATTGTTAGTTGTCTGTTTAAAATTTATATTTCTTCAAAGAGTGTAAAGGAGTACTAGTTATATAATACCGATAAAATATATAAGTTGCCTGGAAGAGATCGCGGTATGTGATAATATACACTTTATTTCTAAAAATATTTTAGTCTGTATCTTTTTGTTTTGGTGTGCAATAAAGAGTTCATAAATAAATAAAATAAAATAGTCAAGCTTAACATTAATTAAGGACGATCTTGAGAGTAATTTGAACTTATTACTCGTATTTTAATTAAAGCCAAATTACAATATTGTAGTAATTTAATTAAAAGCACAAAACGGAAGCCGAGTCTGCAATGAATAAAAGATACAAAATCAAAGTATCAAATTTATTAAGATTGAATATCGTTTGTATTCTCGAAAACTGTAACTACTCGTATTAACTCCGTAGCTTAATTTGTGACAATACCAAAGAGAACATGATTAGCGAGTTTGCGCGCTCCTAATTAGTGTTACGCGGTACTAAATTAAATTCCATAATTACATTCCCATGGCGCATTATTCATCACAAATTTCCATGATTGGAATAGCAAATACGAGTGATCTTTGCAACGGAATTGCAAACTGGAATACCGAATCAATCCGCCAAATTGTATGATCGCGGAATCTCTGCTACGTAGCCATAGTAGTATTTGTAACCAGGAAACTTTTGTTAAAAAATGATCTTTTTACAAGACATAAATGTTTATGGCAGCTTATTTAAAAGGTTAATAGATTCTTAAAATAAATTAATTTGAGGTTAAACAAATTGGAACGAAAGTAAAAACAATATAAGTTGAAAGCTTAATTCTTATTCTTATTTAAAATGAACATAGTAAGTTATTTTAATATATATATATATATCCTTGGACATTTCACACAACGCCATCTCGTCCCAAGCTAAGCAACTTAATGCTTGTGTTATGGTAACGAGATGGATGATAAACTACTTATATACATTTTTTTTTGTAAATACATTCTTATTATTGATAGAAATGACACCCAGACTCCGAGCCAGTGCCTCTGGTTTAGACAAAGACACTGGCCCGACCCCGGAATCGAACCCGGGACCCGTTGATCCAAAGGCAGCACCTGTTATTTTATTAATATTAATAATTATCTATTTACTCAACTGTATAAAATATAATCATCGAAGCCTGGGCTGTTTTTGAATCCCTTCAGCGATGCCAAGTGGACTATCGTTACATCCAAGTGTTGAGATGTCTGTACGATGAGGCCTCTATGTGTGTCCAAGTACAGGACCAGCGTACTAAACCCATCCAACTGTGCCGGGAGTGAGACAGGGTGATGTAATTTCCCCGAACCTGTCGCAAGCGCTTTGGAGGATGAGTTTAAGACGCTAGACTGGAAAGAGCTAAGAGCATTACCATAAATGGCCAGTACATCTCACACTTGAGATTTGCAGATGACATAGTCCTAATGGCGGAGTCGCTGGAGGAGCTGGTGGGTCTCGGCATGAATTTGGATAAAACCAAAATCATGATGAATGACCACATTCATCCGAGACCTATCGTCGTAAATGGTCACCTTGTTGAAGCTTTTTCAGAATATACATACCTCGGGAAAATTTTGCAATTAGGTGGAAACAGCTTCGACAGGGAGGCAAAGAGGAGAATCCAGCTGGGCTGGGCAGCATTTGGAAAACTTCGTCGGGTCTTCTCGTCACCCATCCCGCAGAATTTGAAAACGAAAGTTTTCGAACAGTGCGTTCTGCCCGTCATGACCTACGGTGCCGAGACGTGGACACTAACAGTGAGACTAGTCCACCAGCTTAAAGTCGCACAGCGTGCTATGGAGCGAGCTATGCTTGGGGTTTCTCTGAAAGATGAGGCTATCCGACAGAGAACCAAAGTCACCGACATAGCTCAGAGAATTAGCAGACTGAAGTGGCAGTGGGCTGGTCATATCTGTAGAAGAACCGACAACCGCCGAGTTTTTGAGTGGAGACCGTAGCGTAGGACGGCCCTCTGCTAGATGGAACGATGATCTGCGAAAGGTAGCGGGCAGCAGTTGGATGCGTCAAGCTTAAGACAGGGAGCGCGCTATGGCGCTCTTTATGGGAGGCCTAAACAAGCAGTGGACTAATGTGGGCTGATGATGATGATGATAAAATATAATTAATAAAACAACAAAATGCGTAATAAAGATAATATTATATATCTTGCTGTTTGTTATAACTAGTCAATATAAAGACTAGTCTGTATAATGGAATGTTAATAAACCATTGTTATTTTTAATTTTCGCGATTTGAACACATAATTAAAAACTTATCGGGACTTATCGCGCACAAGTAGGGTTGTCACTAGTAGTGACAACCCTACGTGTGTGCAAAACCAAGTGAGGGTAGGAGACCAAAGTACCCTCACTTCCCACCGAAAAAAACTTGCGGTCTGCAGTCAGCTCGCGACCACGGCCATTGTAACGTGGTCGAAACGTCGAGCAAAAATAGGTATTAATTCTGTGCGCGATAAGTCCCGATAAGTTTTTAATTATATTAATAAACCAGCCTAAAAACACTTTAAATACACTGGAATTGATTTGAATACCATTTTTTGTGTCGCATATCGGACTGAATTGGCTGTGCTTTGAAAGATCAAGAAGTTTTGTTTGCCATCCATTCAAATTTCAAATATAATGTTACCTCATTATTATACCACTGATGCACAAAATTTTCTCTGAGGTTGAAAAACCTGAACTACGACCTTTATGAAAAAACATACATTTTATATCCGAATATTTCGATTTTGTTACTGACGAAACAAGTGATTACTGGAAAAATAGCCTTAAATACCCGGCAAAAAGATTAATGTCCAAGAATTAATTTTATGACAGCTCCATTATAGAAAATACGTAGGAGAGAATCCTCTGATTTGAGGTGCAATTTAGCATGGAATCCGAACGATGAATGAGTTGTGCTAGAGCTGAGCGAATTGGAGTTGATTTGTAACAGAAATGCAGTCGGAAATATCGGTAAATCCGGCCAATTTGACGATGATGTTGCCGTTCGAATAGCACAGAATCTGCTATTCGCTGGCTTGTTATAATTGGCTGCCTGTATTGAGCATTCTTGGAAAAAATCATGTTAAATCTTATTGGTTTTGTAATAATTGGGAGCCATCAGTATATTTAAGCAAAATATTATGGTACACAGATTATAATGGTATCCACGGTACGAAGTTCGAAGAAAAGGCATTTCATTTGTGGTGTTTTGGTAATGTTTATAAAAGTGAGACATTATTATAATATTTAAATACAAATCTTTTTATTTATTTTTACATATTGTATAAATATAACGGTTTGATAATGGTGTCTTTACAACAACGCAGAAATGAGTGATGGATTAGTTAACTAAATATTTCTAACTCTCTTATTTATTTATTAACTTCTAACTTATTTATTTTTACTCCAACGTTTCTAAAAATCGGATTTTTTAGTCGACTAGACCAGTGTGCGTGGTCTAGTTTAGCTTAACATTTTAATAATTCCGTATGGCGACACATTTAGGACACACAGTGTCACCACCCCATTCCATCCTGAGGGTGATGGGCGGAGTACTAGTAGTAGTATAATAATCAGGATAAAAGATTTTACTCGTCCAATTCTAATTCTAATAGAATTTTCTCGATTGTTCCAGGCGTTCGAGCGCGGGTCTGCTCGCGCCGCAGCTGGCGTGCCAGTCATCATCACCGGCGACATCTGCTCCCGCACCACTCCCCGCGCCCGCGTCACCCCCTCGCATCGTCTCCGCACCCCCCGCGTCGCTTGTCCCTCCCCCACCAGACCCAGTCCCACAACCCGACCAAGAAGACGGGGTCAGATTACGACGGGCCCACACCGTCGCGGTGCGGGATTACCTCAAGCGAGAGACGCAAACGTTTTTTGGTGTTCAGAGAGATAATGAGAGGGAACAAAGAAGGATTTGGTATGAGAGGAGAAGGAGGCACGCAGCGCGGGCGCTTGGTGACCTCCGGCCCGATCTGCCACCTGATCATCACCCTGATGATGATGATATTAGGTATGTAAACCGATTTTTCCGTGCACCTCATTTTTAACCCCCAACGCAAAAAGAGTCGGTCTGTTTGTCTGTGGCTCCGCAGCTCGCGAACGGATGAAGCGATTTCAATACAGTTTTTTTGTATGACAGGTGAGTTACGGGCGAGTGTTCTTAGACATGTTTGATGAAAATCGGTTGAGCCGTTTAAAAGTTATGGGGGGTGAAAGTTACATCATAATAAGCGTGTACCTATAAAAAGCAGAAAATATTTTTTTTATTAAAAATAAACAAACCCCCGACACAAGGACCTAAGCTACCTATAAAAAGTAAAAAATTAAAAAAATAGATCGCGTTGGGGGACCAGGGATCAGGTAATAAATAAGTAGGAGCGGTCCCCCAACGCGATGTAGTTCTTTTTAACCCCCGACGCAAAAAGAGGGGTGTTATAAGTTTCACGTATCTGTCTGTCTGTCTGTCGGTCTGTCTGTCTGTCTGTCTGTGGCACCGTAGCTCGCGAACGGATGAAGCGATTTCAATAAAGTTTTTTTTGTATGAAAGGTGTGTTACGGGCAAGTGTTCATAGACATGTTTGATGAAAATCGGGTGAGCCGTTTAAAAGTTATGAGGGGTGAAAGTGAGGAAGAATAACCGAATGTCTTCAAATATAATCGAGTGGGGTCTCAAATGAAAGTGCATCACGTGCAATTTAACAAAATCTACATTATAATAAGTATGTACCTATAAAAAGTATAAAATAAAAATTAAATTAAAAATTAAATTTTTTAATAAAAATACTTCGCTTTGGGGGACCACTCCCGCTTATTTATTACCTGACCCCTGGTCCCCCAACGCGAAGTCTTTATTTTTATTTTTTACTTTTTAAAGGTTATTGTGTCGGGGGTTTATTTAAATTTTTAATTTAATTTTTTTATTTTATACTTTTTAAAGGGAACTTAGGTCCTTGGGTCGGGGGTTTATTTAAACTTTTAATTTAATTTTTATATCCTGAAGCTGTCGTAAGAGCGAAAGGGACGCAAGAGCGAGATAACCCAGCCGCAAGACAAGGAAAATTTGAGTCAAACCCTGTGCCTTCCCGTCTGGCCAGCGTGTCACAGTAGGCAATTACCCTCCATGTAATTGAAGGAGGCCCGACACAGCAATGGCTGAGTACCAGTAGTAAACAGATTGAAGCCCACATCCTCACCCCACCCTCAATGACCTAGAAATGTCTTCGACACCTGTATCCTACTAAGCTAAGATAGAATATAGCTTTCGATTGCCATGTTGGTTTAGGGGTTAGATGTGCATGAACGGGACCTGCCTTCCTAAACGAGGCCTCCGGGCGGGGGTGCAGGGATGGACCCCCTCCCAATGGAGCATAGATCCCGGGCAGAAAGCACCTTCAAGGTGCTATAGCACACCAGGCTGAATTCGGCCGCGGATCCCGGGGCAGGGCGCGGGGACGCCCCACGTGGGATCCGACGTTGGACGACGTCCTGCTTGGTGTGTTCACGGCAGGACGTCGGTGCTCATTGGAGCGCGGGTTTGAGGAGGCGGTGAGCCTCCAGTCTGTGGCATAGCAGTCGGGCCCCAGTAGGCGAAGTACCCGCAATGCCACCGACATGGACGCGAGAGAGCACCCCGGGGATGTTTAGTGGGTAGGCCCCCACTCTGGGGGAGAGTCCCACACGCCTCCCCCCTCGGCCACCCCCGTGGCTGAGGGGGATAGTCCATAAAGGATTTTACCCCGGGCAAACAAAAAAAAGGGGTTAGATGTGCCGTATTTGAATCACATGTCTACAGTTCGATTCTGGGTTGGGCAAATGTTCTTGTGTAAAGAGGAGGCACAAGCAGGAAATGATCTCTTCACGGTTATGATCGTTTTATTTTATTTTATTCCCAACGTTTCAGACACTTTGCAGTGTACGTGGTCGCGGGACGACTGGATGGTTGTTGTCGCTGCGGGCTTTTATATACCGGCGAGACACTAATGAGCTCTTATTCTATTGGTGGTGACGCATTATTATGCCCGTGAGTCATGTTGTCGGTCACGTAGCCCCGCGCGGCTGGTCACGTGGCGGGGTACGTGACGCTGGACATACTATGTATAACGTGCTCGGTTGATACAGAAGTTTCTCACAGTATCTTGCGGTCTTGCAATTTTGTGTTAGGTTAGGGTGTACGTTGTAACCTAACCTAGCCGCAATTTACAGAAAACTTGATACAAATCCTGTGCCATACTGCCTGATCAGCGTGGTCTCACAACGGTAATTTCCTGGATGAAAAGAGAGACGGTGGGACTAATCCCTATAGGAGTACGTAGTGCCCAGTTTAAAGTTTCAAATGAACATACCTTAATATAGAAGTTCGTAGATGCTATATAAAATATGTATAAGGGTTAGGAGGCTTGTGCAGTAGAGTTTCAAACTTATGTTGACAAAGATATTGCCTGATCTCGTTACACAAGGGTGTTGAGCACTGTGTAGGGAGCAACGCAAGGTTGCGACTCGGTAAATTCAATTTTACCTATCACGTTCTTTGACGAACTAGATAACTTATTGGATTTATAGTTCCATGCTATTGTTTCTGTTCTCGTGCGATGTTTATTAGAATGTGACCGAGCGTGTGCGAACTAGCTGCTTGTTTTTGCCGGGAATTCTTCTTCGTAAAATGTTGATCACCAAAATCCTATGACGTCACATGACAAGTTCGATTCTAGTTTTCTTTCTTTGGTGTTCCGCCTGATTATTTCTTTTGGTCAGCTTGTATGATACCTTTGGAATGGAATGGTGGTGACAATATGAATTTTTAAATGCGTCACCACGCCGTTACATTGTAGAGACTAGTAGACCAGACATCTTCTAGACTAGATTAAGCGGATTGATACACCAAAAACTACATTTAAGCTTTTTTAACCTTATTATATACTTACTAGCTGTCCCGGGAAACGTTGTTTTGCCAAATAATTAACCATCCCCCGCGCAACCCCCCCCCCCCCCGCGCAACCGACTTTCAAGTCTCTATGTCTTATGGTTCCAGAGATATCGTGATGACTCAATCTATCTATACAACATCTCCTATCGCAAACCTTGTTTTGCCATGTAATTAAATAGGGGTTGATCGTAGAGGGGTGAAAATTTCGGGTTGTTTGTATTTTTTTATGCTGAATATTAAAAAAATAAAAGCAAAAAATTTAAAAGCATTAAAATCGGTCAAGCTGTTTCGGAGGAGTTTGGCATCTATAAACATAAACTGTGACACGAGAATTTTATATATTAGATTTATTTATTGTTACCACTCAGCCCATTGACGTCCCTCTGCTGACTCGGGCCTCCTCCAGTTACATGGAGGGTAACTTATTACCTAATGTACCACGCTGGCCAGACTGGTTGGCACATGGATTCGTATCAAGGTTTCCTTCTCTTGCGTGTAGGTTATCGACCGGCTCTCACGACACCCTCAGGACGGAATGGGGTGGTGACACTATGTATTCTAAATTCTCACCACACGGAATATATGATTACAAAATAGGTAATAACTAAACTGCGGTAATTCTAATAGATCCCTAGAATATGTTTACACGTTATGTCATACTCTCTTAGTTGTGTCATACATAGGACACTCTTAAAATGGAATAAAACGGTGACGAATTCAAATATTCACCTTATATTTTTTCTACAATAACAACTTATGAATAAAACGGGGACACGTTATTATGCATATGTTAAGATTAAGTAAAAAAAAATTCTTGACTAAAGTACCTACTTAGTTTATGGTTACGATTTCCACACATTTAAAAAAAATCTTAAGAATTTCTTGCGTAGTACGATAGTAAATGAGGCTGTCTTTGAGCCTTACAGCCTTTTTAATCTCCTGATATCCCAGAAATTAACGATGTCATTTCTAGGGTCTCTTCGAAACTCCCAAAGGCGTTGTTGAACGAAATCGTAGAAGTTGCTTCCTTGTTTGTTGAAGGGGTCATTTGAGTTTAGAACCGCTTATCGTTGTAACAATATTATTTGTTGTCACATATAACTACTATTACTACTACCCAACCCATACATTGCCTGCTGAGCCGGGCTTATCCTATTCTATGGAGGGTAATAAGTCTACTGTGCCACGCTGGCCAAACGAGTTGGCACAGGGTTTGTATCAAGTTTTCCTTCTCTTGCGGCTAGGTGATCTGACTTTTGCGTTCCTTTAGTCGCCTCTTACGACACCCACATAACGGTCTGGGTTGGTGACATTGTGTATTTTTAATCCGTCACCCCACGGAATACACGACAACAGAACAGAATATCGATACAGCTTAAATTAAACGAGATTAGAAGAAGCTTCCACACTGTTTTCAAGTTATAAATCTAAGTAGTAGTTATCCAAATTGCATTAGGAAATTCTTATTTGCGGCTAGGCCCGAAAACACCTCCTGGGAATCCCGTTGCCAAAGAAATGGTTGACCTGTTTCCGGGAAATGTATTCCGTTTTCGCGACTCAAATTGACAATACGGTATGCTCGATTTCCCGATTAAATTATCTATGTCGCTCAACGTAATTGGTTGACTGGGGAGTCAGGTTAATGAGATAATATGAATGATAAATTTGTGAATTCTTTCTAAACAAATAAGCTGATGATGATGTGAAATTGCCATTCGAAATAATTTTATTGTAAGGCTACAGCTTTTCATGTATGAAGGTTTTCCATGTACCTGCATTTTTGTCAAATTCCAACAAGTTGTCGAACTTTAGTTTGTGTCTATAGAAGCGTGAGTAGTTGGTATAAATAAACTTCAACAGGGCAAATTTGTAAAAGTTGCCGTATCTATTAAGAAAAGAGAAAGTACAAAGAATCGATAATATTTTAGATCTGTAATTTTAACACCACACATAATCTTGAGGAACCACTCACACAACGAAATTTACACATTCCATTGGTTTTTTTTACCATGGCCTAGTTATATTTTCCTCAGTGAATTTTAGAGTTTACCAGTAATCTTAATATTAATGGGTTATCTATAAATTTGGACAGTTTTGAAAAAGTAATACTCTATCGTAAAATAAGACGTGCTCTATGCTTGAGCACGAACCTGTATAAAAACAATCTGCTTAATTTTGACACTAACATATATTAATTTAAAAATTAAAATCCCCTGAGCTCTAAACCATTTGCAGGCACAATTCACCAAAACAGGGTTTCATATTCTCAAAAAATTGCGTGCTATATTTTAATTTATAAAAAGGCGATTAATAAAAAACAGGTTATAAATATAAAACAGTTTCAACGAATATTTAACCATTCGACGTTCAATGAAAAAATCAAACAATCTATCTATCTATCAGCCACAGAAGTCCACTGCTGAACATAGGCCTCCCCCATAGATTTCCACAATGTGCGATCACGTGCTGACCGCATCCACCGACTTCCAGCGACCTTTACAAGGTCGTCCGTCCACCTAGTTGGGGGTCTTCCCACGCTCCTCTTTCCCATACGTGGACGCCACTCCAAGACTTTTATGCCCCAGCGGCCATCTGTTCTTCGGGCCACGTGGCCTGCCCATTGCCACTTCAACTGTGCAATCCTTCTAGCTACGTCGGTCACTCTAGTTCTTCTACGGATTTCCTCATTTCTGATTCTATCACGTAGAGTAACTCCGAGCATAGCTCTTTCCATTGCACGTTGGGTGACTCTCAGGCGCCTAATAAGTCCCATTGTGAACGCCCACGTCTCTGATCCGTATGTCATCGCTGGCAACACGCACTGTTCGAAGACTTTTGTCTTCAGGCACTGAGGAATATTGGATGAGAAGATATGACGTAGCTTCCCGAACCAATTGTGAGTCCCGACTTTTATGTTTTGAATAAATTTGGTTCAATTCGTATACGCAAATCAATTTATATAATATTATTTACATACCACTCATTTGACTATGGACAATACTATGATATTTTATCCGCATCAAATAACTTATACGTTTAGAGGGATATAATACGCATGAGGCTGAAAGAACTGAGCACAGGCACAAAAAGTGAGTCAACTCCAGGCGTCATTGACACGGCAATACCCGTTTATGAACTTTTAATTACTTGTTCAAAGAACAAAATTCTTATTTACATTATTAAAAAAAAACAGATGTGCATCGCGGCAGTTTACAGACATGAAATTCACGAACACAACTCTGGTTTACATAAAGACATTGCCCGAGCCCAGAACCGAACCTATAACATTATTTATTATTATCCTACAAACAAGCTTCATTACTTGTGTTCCATTAAGTTTATTCAGTTTTTTGTTTATTTCTCAAGTTCTGACACTTTCATCTCAAGCTTGGTGACGAAAATACTAGGAATAAAATCTATCCGCGTTTTGCAGCGCTTTTGTCAAATACATATTGCAAAGAGGAAAAAACAATGTCGATATTCAATCAAGTTAATGTCCTGCAACCGATTTGGTCAACGTCCGGTCACGACCTCTGACTAACACGAATTGCTGAACATAAATTTCACCGAATACAGAAAACTAGACAGTTAACTAGATAACCATATGAGAGGGACATAGAATTCTGTTGTTTGCTTCTGACTACACAATATTTTTCAACGAATGTAAAAGAAATACACGAAGTGAAGTAAAATTAATAACCAGTCTACATATAAAACCTTATAGCTAACCGAAGTGGAGCATAGAATTAATAAAAAGAAGCAGTTCTGTGATGTCTATGTTGAAATGGATTTTCAATACACAATGTCACCAACCCTCACTATCCTGAGGGTATCGTAAGAGCTGACTAGATGAACCCAAGAGGTAGGTCATCTAGCTACAAGAGAAGGAAAACCTGATACAAAACCTGTACCAACCTATCTTGCTGGCACAGTAGGCTAATTTTCTTCCATGATTTAAGGGGAGGCCGAACTCAGTACGGTCTTTTATATGCTGAAACGACGATAGTATAGAAACCGGCCTTTGTTGAGATCCTTGGGGGAGGCCTATTTCCAGCAGTGGAAGTCTTTTGGCTGAAATGATGATGATGTTTTAATTATAGGCCTATTTTCTTTAGTACGCTTTGTAAGCATGTTACGATGTTAATGAGCGTAATTTGCTATATAGGTCAATCAATGTTTCCATACAGTTCAAAATCGTACAATAAACTCGTTTCATATAACATACTAATCGCAAACACAAGGAAATTTGTTTCTTACAACCGTGTTTTCCACGTTCTTGTTTGTGAAGCGTAAACCGTTTGATTGCTTGAGTTTATAAGCTTTTCATGCTAGCAAACTTTATTTTGACAACATATCTTAATATGTTTATAATACGCACCACGTTGTTTGTTCGCGATGGACTCTTAAACTACTTAACCGATTTGAATCAAATTTATACACTGTGTGCAGTTTAATCTAACTTGAAAGAGTTTATATATAGTTTACTAGCGACCCGCCCCGGCTTCGCACGGGTGCAATTATATTATACCTATAAACCTTCCTCTTGAATTACTCTATCTATTAAAAAAACCGCTTCGAAATCCATTGCGTAGTTTTAAAGATTTATGCATACATAGGGACGGACAGAAGAATGCGACTTTGTTTTATACTAGTGATTAAAATAACATTGTGTATTTCCGTTTAATATTATATTTGAATCTGCCATTGAATTCGATATTTAATTTTTATTCGTATAAAAAATTTTCAAACAAATTATATAATAATTGAAAGATAGGATAGCTTACATCTCAATTTAGATTCGCAGTTTTGTTGCAAATTATTTGTCCTATAGTAGACAGTCACAATTGTATGTTAGCTCCAAACGATCCAACAGATGGCGGTAAAAGTTAAATTAATGTATGTTATTGGTAAAATAATGTAATATAACAAAAACTTTAGCCACAGCAACGCGTGGCCGGGTGTGCTAGTTTATCATGTTTTTTTTTAAATTCGTGTACGAGTTAAAAAACCCAAATCCCATATCCCATTTTCACTCTGTGAATTCCTTTTGATGACTCTTACGACACCCACGGGATGGAATGGAGTAGTGACTCTATGTATTCTAAATCCGTCAACACAACGGAGGAGCTTCAATAGTGTGGTATAAAAATGGCTTTAGAACTACAAAGGTTGTCTTTTGATGGTATAGTATTTTATCTGAGCTCTAACTTACTAAAGGAAGACATTTCATTCTAATGCTATTTTATTTAATTTGACACAGAACTGGCCAACAAGGACAAAACAAGCTTTGAACATTTTGAATGTTTTGCTTTTTTATTCATCAATCAACACTTTTTTAATTGAAAAGTCTTATTATTCGAATGCTGGGAATTAAATATAAGCCTCAAAAACATTACATACCTACTACTTGTAGAACATCTACCTACACTAGCTAGTTGTTAGTACTAATTTTGTTGCTTTAAATATAATAAAATGTACATCTATACAACAAAAAAAAAATTGAGTGTCTGTTTGTATTAAGAAAATAACCATTTTTTTTACTAAATGCGTAAGTATATATTATACACTACGTAGACCAAAAAATCATTTTATTTTTTATTTTTGTCTGTCTGTCTGTTTGTTCCGGCTAGTCTCTGGAACGGCTGGACCGATTTTGGCGGGACTTTCACTGATAGTTTTCACTGGTAGCTGATGATTTATGGAGTGACTTAGGCTACTTTTTTTAGACTAGCTTCGCCCCGCGGCAAGACAATAGCCGCAGTAACATCACACCCGTGCGAAGCCGGGACGGGCAGGTTTACATAATTGACATATTTGCGAACCATTAGAATTAAGCTATCAAAGACCAATAGAATAAAGCTTTAAAATTAAATCGTTTTACGAGCCTAGTCTTGACCTGATAATCTTGTTTCAGTATGTATGGAGCATCGGGCGCTGCACCAAGGGAGGCTCGGGGGAGAGCGCGGGAGCGGCCCGACGTATTGCCTGCGCCGGCGCCGCTTGAGGAGCCCGCACTTCCTACAACGCACCCTGGAAAGGACAGCGTGGCTCGGCTCACTTTGACCGGCCTGTCCTATGTTGTTACGGTAAGTAGGCAAACAGCGCCATCTTTTGAACTCTAAACGTTAACTAAAACTGCTGCTTGCGGTTTCGTTTACGATGACTTAGATATAGGCTTGTGTTGACAAACTCAAACTCAAAAGGAACTTTATTTACGTAGGTTTCATCACAAAACTCTTATAAATCGTCATATTTATTATCATCTTACGGCCCCTGTCCCACACTAGGTGGTAGTCTCCACACACACCTATCAGTCGTCATACCTACATTCACACCTTTCACACACAACTCTTCACACCTACAATCCCTTCATCTCCCCTGATCGCTCACAATCCCTGCGTTCACTCACATTCATGCCGAAACTACCACCGGTTCGGTAGGCTGCTCTACAAAGAAGAGCCGACAAGAATCTCAGTAGTTGCTCTTTTTTTTAAATTATCGGTGTTGTTTACAAAAAGCGCTAAACAGCATAGTGAGAGCAAGTTCACAAGATGAGAGAAACACGCTTCGCTAAAATCGCTGACAACCTGTGGGTCTAGGGGTTAGATGTACCGCCTTTGGATCACGGGTCGCCGGTTCGATTCCGGGTCGGGCAAGTGTCTTTGTGTAAACCAGAGGCGCTTGCTCTAAGTCTGAGTGACATTTGTGTTGGTAAATTTCATGTTAGTAAACTGCCCCGCGATTCAGGTCATACATACACAAGGGGTTCGTATTGTTTTTTTTTAAAGAAACGGTAAAGAAAGAAGAACTTTCTTTTTCACTATCACTATCACTACATAATATAAAACAAAGTCGCTGTCGTCTGTCCGTCCCTATGTATGCTTAAATCTTTTAAACTACGCAACGGATTTTGAAGCGTTTCATTTTATTAGATAGAGTGATTCAAGAGGAAGGTTTTTATGTAAAATACATGCATAATATTGTAGAGAAACACTGATAAATTTAGATGTACGTCATTGCACCCGTGCGAAGCCGGGGCGGGTCGCTAGTTTTTAATAAATCGCTTCTATTACCACATCCAAAAGATACCCATGTCAATCGCCTGACAGGTTAAACTAACAACCAGATTAATTTAATTTTATTACTCTTTTTTATAAATTTATCCATCTTATTCTCTTAAAGAGAAGCATTATAGAGGGATTTTCACGCGGTTTGAAAGTGCTTTTAGCTCCAGTTAAAACGACCTGAACGACTCTGCCGTCGAGTTATTCGGCTAACTTTTAAATGGTTAACACGAGAAACTGGGTTGCCGGCTAACTACGGCACCTGTGCGCGTTAGCGACCTCTGTTGCTAGGGGATTAACATAATGTGTTAACTATGTCCTGACTTATCATGTTGCATTAATGGTTACTTTATCATGCATGCGAGGGCTATGAAATAAATATTTGATATTATAATTTGAAACTTTGATATTTTAAACCCGGAGAGATTAGAAATTTAGAGTAATTGTTGAAGTGCGTGTTAATTGGATGTTTTAGTTTAACCTTGATTTAGTTTGACTGCTTTTATAAACTTTTATAATAAGCCTTGTTCTCTGCACTCAGTCACTATCGTCGTTTTAGCCCATAAATGACCCACTACTGAATCGGGCCGCCTCCAAATTCGTTGAGGGAAATTAGCCTACCGTGCCACGCTGGCAAGACGGGTTGGCACAGGGTTTGTATCAAGTTTTCCTTCTCTTTCGGCTAGGTGATCTGCCTCTGGCGGTCTTTTAGTCGCCTCTTACGACACACTAAAGATGGTATGGGTTGATGACACCGTATATTCTAAATCCGTGACCACACGGAAGTTGATGTTTTAGTTTTACCTTGATTTAGTTTCACTGCTTTTATAAACTTTTAGTTTGAACGTTGAACTTACGGAGCACGTATGCAGATTTAGTCAGTCCACGTACTCGTAATGTCACCAACCCGTGTTTTCTGAGGGTTATCCAGATTAACCAAGATATATACGCCACATTTATAACTCAATTGAGTAAAAATAATATTATTGAATAATATTAACGACCCGCCCCGGCTTCGCACGAGCGCAATGATGAACCTCTAAATTTATCTGTGTTTCTATAAAAATATGCATGTATTATATGACCTTTCCTCGTGAATAACTCATTCTATTAAAAACCCGCTTCAAAATCCGTTGCGTAGTTTTGAAGATTTAAGCATATATAGGGACGGACAGACGACATCGACTTTGTTAGTGGTTAGATGTGCCGCCTTTGGATCAACGGGTCCCGGGTTCGATTCCGGGGTCGGGCAAGTGTCTTTGTCTAAACCAGAGGCACTGGCTCGGAGTCTGGGTGTCATTTCTATCTATAATAGGTATGTATTTACAAAAAAAAATGTATTTAAGTAGTTTATCATCCATCTCGTTACCATAACACAAGCATTAAGTTGCTTAGCTTGGGACGAGATGGCGTTGTGTGAAATGTCCAAGGATATTTATTTATATGTAGTAAGAGTGATGAGTGCTAGATTAATCTTCAAATTGTTTAACTGACTCAATTTTAGTATGATTGTTGGAGTCTTAACATTTGTATCTAGAAGTTAACCTCGTAACATAATTAATAATTTCGAACTGATCACGGTGTTAGTTCATATCGGCTGTTCTTGTGTTAACTCGAGTTAGGAAAGCGATCGCAGAACTTTGTTTCTATCAACTTGATTTCCTTACTGATATTATATTTTGATTATTTACGATATCTTAGGTTATCGCTTCGGTTGTTCCGTGATACAGAGGTCAATCTAGGGTGGAACCCTTAAATTATGTGGACACATTACGTCATATAGTTTTAATTTATACAGTTATAAAACTCTCAAAAATGTATCTTCTTAGATACAAATATTATATAAAGTAATTCAGTAAAGCCCCTTTATAAGTAATTGTGATTCGGCGAGAAGATATCTATATTTGGATGCCTGCAACATAGTTCATTATTTGAGCGAAACATTCTTGAAATGGGATTATAATAATCTAAGATACAGTGCAACCCTGATATAACAATCGGTAGGGAATAAGTGAAATATTAGTTACCTGTGCCAAGTAATTCTTTAAACTGAGGTTTGTTATATTAGGGATAGAGTGGTCTACAATGTGTTGTATAGACGTAAAAAAAAATATTCACCTCAACATTACATACTCATTGTTCATCACTAAAAAGTGATTGGATGTATGGTTTTATACCATATTAATAAAGCTATAATATGAATAGTGATAGTACTGCGATTTTTTGTTTTAATAAAATGATAAACATCTAAACTTAATTTGAGGTTTGTATAAAAAAGAATCGTGCCTGCTATAGTTATTAAAGATTTCTATCTCTTCATTATCATTTCAGTTCTAAAGTTTCCCCTGCTGAGTCGGGATTTCTGAAATTTAAAGTAGGGATGCCACTCTCATGTCACGTACACTCCGCACACTGATATGCCTTAGTGTGCGGAGTGTAAGGGCCCATTTAGACGGGGATAGTTTCTCGTCTCGAAGATACGATTATCGAAAGAATTTAAAAAGTCTCTAGTCTTCTAAACTTTCAAAACTCTCCCTCTTCTACTTTGGCGTGAATTTTACTGAATTTGAATTATCAAATCTCGCACTCAAAACGGTTCAAACGGATTTGAACGATATCGATTTCATTGTATATATGTATACATAAGAAATAGGACCGCAATGCAAAAAAAAAATGACAAGCCCTCTGAGTTTCTTGCCAGTTCTTCTCAAGAGTGGTCGCGTTCCGAACTGGTGGTAGACGGTAGACCATTTGTATTAGGTATATAGAATCTTTATGAATATTGTGTTGACTTTTTGTAAGTGTCCATCGTGACCCAAGCAAAATAAATGATTTGAATTTGAATTTGAACTCGCATGAACTTGAAAAACTGTTATACTAGGTCAAGTCGAGATTCTCGTAAGCAAGAATCTTCTTATTATAATTTCGCGGTGTAAACAGACATAGTAAATTATCGCCTAGCGATAAGTTGCATTCGAATCTCGTATGTCATCATCGTAGGCAAGAATTTTGTTCTTGCCTGTATGTATTTTGATGCGATAATGTTATGACAATTATTGTTTGTGATAGTGTTGCGTAAGATTCTGAAACCGAAAGGTGCGAGAAACTATCCCCGTCTAAATGAGTCATAAGTTTTTCTCCAACTCTATAGCGGTGACATAATTTTAATTCGTATGAAAAAGAAGGAACGCCATCTAGTGTCAAATATTGTCAACAGTCACACAAATTGTCGTTGTGGATCAAATAAAATATCCTTGTTACAGATACATTGTCTACCTGTTACGGTTCTTGGTCATGTCAAACCATTAAGTCTTTCATCATCATTTCGACCTATGGTTCCTATGGTTATGACTGATCCACTAGTCAGTCGGGCCTCTTCTAAACTCATGGAGGAAAATTAGTCTAGGCAATACAGGCTGGCACAGGGTTTGTCCGGGTCAGCAACCCACACTATCCATACCTACTTGTCCATAAATACAACAAAACTACCACATTTCAAAATCTTTTTAATATTTACTGAAGTAATAATTCTACTTTTTCGATTTAAAACATTGTGTTTTTTAAATCCGTCCAAATAATCTATAGCTGAAGCAACATACATCCAATAAAGGAAGGTGACGGATTTGTAATACACAATGTCCCCAACCCATTCTATCCTGAGGGTGTCGTAAGAGCCGACAAAAGGACATGATGAGGCTGATAACCTAGCCGTAAGAGAGGGAAAACTTGAAACGAAACCCACTGCCAATCCGTCTGACCAACGTGGCACAGTTAGCAATTACCCTCCATGTAATGGGAGGAGGCCTGACCCAGCAGTGGGCCATGTATGGGCTGAATTGTAGTAGTAGTGAATCCAAGAAAACCTGTGCTTGCGATATCTTTTTATACATCATCATCATCATTTCCCCCAAAAGACGTCCAATGCTGGACATAGGCCTCCCCCAAGGATCTCCACAAAGGCCGGTCATGGGCCGCCCGCATCCACTGCTTTCCGGCGATCTTAACCAGGTCGTCGGTCAGCACCGTGTGGCAGGCCTACCAGCACTGCGCCTTCCGGAACGCGGTCGCCACTCGCACTTTATACAAACATAATATAATCACGCCTCTTTCCCGTAGGGGTAGGCAAATACCACTTCTTTTTACTTGCAACGATCCTTACATACTTGTTTCGCTTCGTCCACTTTCATTATTCCCTTCATACATGTTCTTCGGTTTAGGGTACACTTGACCTGACTTTTTTTCAAGACGTCCCTGATTTGGTCTTGAAACCGTCCGCCTAGGTCTTCCCCTTCCAACACTTTCATTCACACTCGCCTTATACACTTTTTTCGTCAATCGTTTTTCATTCTTTCTCTCGACATGGCCAAACCATCTAAGCATACCTTTCTCAATTTTTGTAACTACATCTTTTTCCTAACGTGAAAAAATATGACTCATTTGGCTTCGTCTGAATCGATACTTAGGAAATAACCAATTTGTATGCGGGATATTATACGTACTGACCAGAAAGTATCGTGATTATTTACGACGCTATAACGGACCCGAAGACATCGCCTTTGTAATTTATCGCTAGCCAATATTGCGTATTCTTGGAACCATACTAAAATATCTGAATTTCAGATTCAAAATATTGGTACCTATTCAATATTTTGTATGTGAAACTTGTACCTTTTAGTTAGGTTCTTGGTTGGGGGCTGTCCATTAATCATATGAGGTCCGAAAGGGGGGGGGGGGTTTGGCAAAAATCACGAAATATCACAGGGGTATATCTAGTAAGATATCACGTGTATTTATTGAAACTGTATTAGATAAAATAAAAATATTTCCCTAGTCAGAATTCGAACCCGCAGATTTTAAAAACACAGTAGGCTAATTGCCCTCCTTGTAATTGGGGGAGGTCCAAATCAGCAGTAGGTCATATATGGGCTGAGTAAGTAGTAGTATTACAAATATCCACTCAAATTCCACGAATTCGGTGAAACAAACTAGTACTTTTGAGATACATTTTCTGTCTAGATGCTTTGGTCATCTCGACCCATGACGATGTCAAGTCCTTTGGCTGGTTCATAAGTTTTGCTCCCGTGTGTTTACTTATATCTCAACCCATAAATGACCCACTGTTGAGTCGGGTCTCATCCAACTATATGGAGGGTAATTAGCCTACAATACCACGCTGGCCAGACGGGTAGACGAGGATCGCCGTCGATTTTAGTGGGTAGATCGGAGCGCAATTTACCATCTTTACGCGCCTCGGAGTCCCAAAT
Source organism: Clostera curtula (assembly GCA_905475355.2). Classification (NCBI taxonomy): domain Eukaryota; kingdom Metazoa; phylum Arthropoda; class Insecta; order Lepidoptera; family Notodontidae; genus Clostera; species Clostera curtula. The sequence goes on along the minus strand of FR997806.1, from coordinate 11,888,777 downwards.
AATCCGGCCAGTGCCCAACGGCCGTTTATTCATGAGGATCTCCGACGTAAAAAATTAAATTAAAAATTTAAATAAACCCCCGACACAATAACCTATAAAAAGTAAAAAATTAAAATAAATACTTCGCGTTGGGGAACCACTCCCACTTATTTATTACCTGACCCCTGGTCCCCCAACGCGATGTATTTATTTTTATTTTTTACTTTTTAAAGGTTATTGTGTCGGGGGTTTATAATTTAATTTTTATTTTATACTTTTTATAGGTACATACTTATTATAATGTAGATTTTGTTAAATTGCACGTGATGCGCTTTCATTTGAGACCCCACTCGATTATATTTGCAGACATTCGGTTATTCTTCCCCACTTTCACCCCTCATAACTTTTAAACGGCTTGCCCGATTTTCATCAAACATGTCTAAGAACACTCGCCCGTAACTCACCTTTCATACAAAAAAAACTTTATTGAAATCGCTTCATCCGTTCGCGAGCTACGGTGCCACAGACAGACAGACAGACAGACCGACCGACAGACACCCCTCTTTTTGCGTCGGGGGTTAAAAAAGAAAAGGGTTTCATATCAAGTATTCCTTCTCTCTTATGACACACGCAGGAAGAAATGGGGTTACTACGTATTCTAAATCCGTTACCACACGTAAGGGGTTTACCTCTGTTAAAAACAGTTCTAAACGGGTTTTTCTTTGCAGGCGGTAACAAGACGTTCTCGCCAATCCGCGTCGGCGCAGTGGTCGAGATCGTTCCGTGGTAGCGTGATGCCTCATGACGAGGCTGAGGTCGATGACGTGTTCTTCTTGCCACCGACGTCAGCGACGCCTTTGCAGCACCATGAAGACGACAATGTTGAGGGACCTAAAGGGTGAGTACCGGTCTTATTACGTATGTGGACAGGACGGATGGCGCAGTGGTTGATCGACTGCTGCGCAGCATGTCGCGGGTTCGATCCCCGCACGGAAGAAATATTTGTACGACCTACAAGTATTTGTTCCGGGTCTGGGTGTTTTCTATCTATAATATGTATGTATTTACAAAAAAAATGTATATAATAATAATAATAATTTATTTATTTCAGACAACATCCATATAGCACAAAATCAAATTACACTAAACAAAACTAAACTAACTATTTTAATTGAATTGTACATTATCTACTCCACGCTTTAAAAACAGGTGCGTGCAAAGACCCCCAGTATTGATTAAATGGCCCATCCAGACTGTCGGCAACGACACTAAGGAGGCTGTTGCTGCTCTCCCGTATTCTGTCTGCAATGGTAGTTGCTCTCTTGCGCATAATTGTGTGAAAACAATCAATAAAAGCTTCCGCGAAAGTATAAAGTATGTAAGTAGTTTATCATCCATCTCGTTAACACAAGCATTAAGTTGCTTAGCTTGGGACGAGATGGGGTTGTGTGAAATGTCCAAGGATATTTATTTATTTATTACAATAACCCTTTTCTTTAGAAGATGGAGTTTTTTTGCCGGCTCATCTCTGTGGGACGGTATTCCGAACCCGTGGTAAACTGTCACAAGCGCTCTTAATAGAGTCGTTTCTTTTGTGTGCTTGCCATAAGACGACAAAATATAATGAAATGGCCGATAACTTAGCCACAAGAGAGGGATAACTACTATCCGGGATCGCCGTGCTGGCGACTTCATAATCGGTAGTTGAGTCATATCAAAGCGTGGTTGCTGCCATCGTATTAGTTTTCTTTTCCACAGGGTTTGTATGAAGTTGTACTTCTCTTGCATAAACCCGATGTGCCTCTTGCGTTAATTTATCCGCTTTAAACAACTCAAATGGTATGGGTTGATGACATTATGTATTCTTAATTCGTCATCGTGTGATCATCTAAAGATTATTTTCTTCCAGACCAAGATCTCCTCTCGGGTCCAGTGGTGTAGAGTATAGAAGACCAGAGAGAAGTGTATCTTGGGGAGCAGGAGGTGCAAGGATACACACGCCCATGCTGGAACCTTTAGCTGACAACTCCAACCGGAGGCAGTACGGCATGGGCGTCGTCGGAAGGTTCTTTCGGTGAGCAGATTCCTAATTTCCTATGTTATTAAGAACGCATTATACAACCGTAGAATAAAATCTTTTTTCTTATATATCAGATAGATAGGTAACAGGGAACAATATATTAATATTGAACTGCAAAACGAAAGAGGTTCTTATATTTAGTAAATTATTATTTTAGTAAATTCGGTTGTTTTTTTAATTAATTGCCTGGTACGTTTCTTATCTGCTTCAGTAATTTATCCTACTGTATATCGCTGATGTACATCGGAAATTATTCAAACGTAGCCGTTAGGAGTAAACAGACGATTTAATTCAACTTTTCAGAAATAGAACGAAATGAACGGTTTATACTGTCAGCATTTTTTAATTAAAACCTGTAACAGATGATTGCGTCTAATTAAAAAAAGAGACCGTTATTTATGATTTCCATTATCCTCTTGATTCCCCTTGCAATTTCAAATTGACCCCTTTGAGGCGAGGTGGGGCTTAGAGAGTTTTTTTTCTGTTATATGGGTTTTCCCTAAGGTTGACGTGATGCCATGTCGTAATAGTTTAATATTTTGTGGATTATTTTTAAAAGATAAAATGTATATTAATGACATTTATCTATCTATTATAAATGGATTTAAAGTGCCTGTTTGTAGCTTAAAAATATTGAAAAACACCTTTTATAGGGTAGAATGAATAGGGTGTTTTGACATGTTAACAACTTATACATTTCAAAATGTTTTAAAATGTTCAAAATGTTTAAAAATGTTGGTCTGTGCGTTTCGGCTAATATACTACAAAACTAATTTCAAAAAAAATCCCTTGGTATAAGTATAAATAATATCGTTATTAAAAAATAGGGGTTGATCGTAGAGGGGTGAAAATTTAGGGTTTTATGTATTTTTGTATGTTGTATATTAAAAATTTCAAACTTTTTTTCCTTATAATAAAAATTACGGGAACAACCTTAGCATTTAGGGGTATGAAAAATAAATGTTGTCCGATTCTCATACCTAATAATGTGAATATAAATTTATCAAATCATTTCGGAGGAGTTCAATAATAACCTAAGATGGTGGGTTCCATAAGTGGGATTTTTTACTCTCTCGATCTCACAACTTTTTAGACTTGTTTTTGATGGTATTGCAATTTCGTCACCAGACCAACCAAATTACTTATTTTTACCTGAGATTTTGCACAAAGTATCTATGTATACCTATACTACATACATACATACATATAATCACGCCTCTTTCCCGTAGGGGTAGGCAGAGACCACTTCTTTCCACTTGCTACGATCCATACATACTTGTTTCGCTTCGTCCACTTTCTCATATATCGTCCATCGTCCATCGTCACACTATTCCCTTCATACATGCTCTTCGGTTTAGGGTACTCTTGACCTGGCCTTTTTTCAAGACGTCCCTGATTTGGTATTGAAACGTCCGCCTAGGTCTTCCCCTTCCAACACTTTCATTCACACTCGCCTTATACACTTTTTTGTTTTTGTACAGCGAGTCCTGTAGTTTAATGTACTACCATTTCTACTTCTCAGGTACAGGGTTTATTATCAAGATTTCCTTCTCCTGCAGCTAGGTTTACGGCCTTGTCATTTCCTATTGTCGACCTTAGGATGTAATGGGGCCTGTATACAGAGTTAATATGACAGAGGGGCATTAAATTACACTACGTATACTATATATGATTAGTATGAATTCGAAACGGTACAAAAAATACACGTGATTTTTCATGGGGGGTGGAGGGGTAGTCTTAAACCTCACCAGGTATCACCAAGGGGGAGGGAGGGGACAAAAAATGTTAAAAAAACATCACGTGATTAATGGACAGCCCCTAAGGTTAATAAACGATGCGTTAGGCATAAACATCTGTTAGGAAAGATACATCATGTTCAAAAGAGGCAAAAATTTTAAAAATCATTTGCAGCTAAACTATTGCTCCAATTTAATTGATTTTTGGTACAGAGCCTGGAAATGATACCTAATATAGGCAGTTAAAAAAATGCCCCTACGTCGTATCAACCCTGTATATGGTGACTGTATATACGGTGCTGTATTTTCATGCCAGCCTGTATATATGGTGTTTACTGGGTACATGAATTAATATCCCGTGGATTTGACACGGGTGGTTATTTATTGCAAATGCTTTGTTCGACGATTCCCCCTATCGGTGTTTACCGATCTGCAGCTTTGTGATCCCGTGCTTCGAATATTTGTATGAAATTGGCAACGAGCATTAATTTATTGTTTAGTTTAAACATTTGGGTGGTATATACAATATGAGTACAGTAGACTTTTTCGTAAGACTGCCTTGTTGGTCTAGGGGTTGGATGCGCCGCCTTTGGATCACGGGGACTCGGGTTCGATTCCGGGGCCGGGAAAGACTTGCTCCGAGTCTGGGTATCATTTGTGGTCGTAAATTTCATGTTTGTAAACTGCCCCGCGACAATGGTTAACGCACGTTTTGTGCGTTGCCCTAGTTAACTCACTATTAGGCAGTATCCGACTTAATCATATGCAAACATAGCTAAGTTAAACAAAGATCAATTTAACTTATAAACAAATTAAAAAAAAACATAAAAATCGGTTCGTCCATTAAAAGCTGAAATGCCACAGACAGCGCTACAAACAGTCAGATAGGCATAACTGACAAAGAAGGGGTGTTCCTCCAAATATTCAGCGGAAAAAAACTAGGATTAAACAGTAATAGTGTTTTTTATTTCAATATAGGAAACGCTACGAAATATAAAAAAAAGTGACATGCATGCTACAGCCTTTCTTGGCTACTACTTAGCCCATAAATGACCCACTGCTGAGTCAGGCCTCCTCCAATCAAAGGGAGGGTCATTAGCTTCCTGTGCCACGCGGCCCAGACGGGTTGGCATGTGTCCAGTTTTTCTACTCTTGCGGCTTACCGGCCGTATCATTTCCCTTTGTCGGCTCTTACGACAGCCTCAGGATGGAATGGGGTGGTGACGCTATGTATTCTAAATCGGTTACCACACGGAAATTCTTGGCTAGGTCAAGCTTGTTCTCCCATTGGGGATCCAAAATTACCGTTACCCGTGGCTTTAGAGCGAGAAAGGTTGCTTTTAGTGGGTTGTTAATCTCCATCATTTCACACCCTAGAGTCCCACATACACTGGCTAGTCACCGATGGCTATGCACGAGGATGGAGGAGTAAAATTTGAAACATACGTACATGTGTGACGTCACCCGCCGCCCCTGACGTAAGACCAGCGTTGGTTGCTTGCAACCAGCATCGTGCTGAGTATGAATTGGTTTGTGGCAGGAAGGCTTTCAATTGCATTTAGCGTCTATTTTTATAATTTTTATATTTTCTTGTCATAATAAATATTTCATCATCATCATCATTTCAGCCAAAAGACGTTCACTGCTGGACATAGGCCTCCCCCAAGGATTTCCACAAAGGCCGGTCCTGGGCCGCCCGCATCCATCGTGCCGGAGGCCTACCAGCACTGCGCTTTCCGGAACGCGGTCGCCACTCGAGGACTTTTCTGCCCCATCGGGCGTCGGTCCTGCGCGCTATGTGCCCTGCCCACTGCCACTTAAGTTTGGCAATCCTGTGGGCTATGTCGGTGAACCTGGTTTTCCTGCGTATGTCGTCATTTCCGATTCGATCTCGCAGGGAATCTCCGAGCATAGCTCTCTCCATTGCCCTTTGGGTGACTTTGAGCCTTCTGTTGGAGCACATAGTGAGCGACCACGTCTCTGTTCCATAAGTCATCACTGGCAACACAGTAAATCTTCTATATATATAAAAATGAATTGCTGTTCGTTAGTCTCGCTAAAACTCGAAAACGGCTGGACCGATTTGGCTAATTTTGATCTTGAAATTTTCGTGGAAATCTACGGAAGGTTTAAAAGGTCATTATTCTGAGGCGGTACGAAGTTTGCCGGGTCAGCTAGTAATAAATATTTCGTCATAAATATATATAATAATATAAATATCTCGCTACGAGATAGAATTCGTAATGAAGTCCCGAGCGAGAACGCGTGTCATCGACATAGCCCATAGGATTAGCAAGCTGAAGTGGCAATGGGCTGGCCACATCTGTCGTAGAACTGACGGCCGCTGGGGCAAACAGGTGCTACAGTGGAGACCACGTACTGGCAAACGTAGGGTGGGACGCCCCCCTGCTAGATGGAGCGACGATCTGCGACGGGCAGCCGGCAGCAACTGGATGCATAGAACCGAAGACCGGGTTCAGTGGCTAGCCTTGGGGGAGGCCTACGTCCAGCAGTGGACTGAAATAGGCTGATGATAATGATGATAATGTCTTAAAAAAATCAAATAAAGAAAGATTTTGTTGGTAAAAAAGCACTGTTGTTTTTTACAGACGTTCCCTTCGAAAATCCATGACGCACCAAGAAGAAATCGCTCGGCAGTTGGACGAGATGACCGACTACCGACCGTACTTCACGTGGTGGGTCAGCACTGTGCAGACACTGGTGCTGTTACTCTCTTTACTGTGCTACGGCTTTGGACCGGTCGGGTTCGGCAGGCACACACATTCTGGACAAGTTCTTGTCAAAAGCTTGAGTTTACAACAGGTAAGGTTACATTTGAATCGAGTTTATTTATTTAACTAGCTTTTGGGCGCGGCTTCGCTCGCGTGGACTTCGAACCCGTGCTTATCTCTATGCATTTTTTTTATGAATATAAAAGTGGTTATTGTGACTAAACCATGATAGTTAGATATGTCCTCTCGTGGACTTTTTTGTAGATTTTAATAAGACCTACAAACTCGTAGTACTTCATTTTGTTCTATTATCAATAGTTTTTGCAGCGCACGCATAAATAGGTTTTCTCTTTTACACCTTGGGTTACAAAATCGCAATTTTCATACGGATCCCTAATTCCTTTGAAAATAAAATATAGCCTATAACCTTCCTCGATAAATGGACTATCTAACACTGAAAGAATTTTTGAAATCAGACCAGTAGTTCCTGAGATTAGCGCGTTCAAACAAACAAACAAACAAACTCTGCAGCTTTATATATTAGTATAGATACTTTATGCAAAAAAATATTACATAGGCGGACTTAATGCCAAGAGGCATTCTCTCCCAGTCAACCTTTGGGTGTGTAGAGAGGGGTTTATGGCAGATGCACTGGGAAATTACGAAAGCATTGTATAGCTAATAATATAAAGGAACTTAAAAATAAATAATAAACCTATATAAACATACATATACATCATACATATATAAGTGTATATAAAAAAGACAAATACTCATATCAAATATATAAAATAAATATTCTACTGTATTAAGTAATTTGAGACATAATGAACTTATTGTGAAAATAGTTTCGTAGCTTAACTTTAAATGACTGAACACTGTCAGCCATCCTGATTTCGAGGGGAAGTGCGTTCCATAAAAGAACAGATTGCACGAAAAAGTCGAGCGTACAAAGTCAGAGCGGTGAGTTTCCATTGCTAGTTTGTGCTAGTTTAAATAGGGCTAGTACTATTTTAGTCTCTCTCTCTCTCTCTTCTTACGACACGCTTATTTTGGAATGGGGTTGTGACAATGATACAATACATTATAACTAAGGATTTATAAAATACTAGCTGACCCCGCAAACGTCGTTTTGCCATATAAAGGTGTGAACAATTTGGGTTTTATGTATTTTTGTAGATGTTATCCGATTCGCAGTTCTACCAAATGTGAATATAAAATTTCATCAAAATCGGTCGAACCATTTCGGAGGAGTTCAATAACAAACAACGTGACACGAGAATTTAAATATCACTACATAGTATGAAACAAAGTCGCTGTCGTCTGTCCGTCCCTATGTATGCTTAAATCTTCAAAACTAAGCCGTTGCTTAAAAAACCGCTTTTTTTTAATAGATAGAGTTATTCAAGATGATGGTTTATATGTCATAATTGCACCCGTGCGAAGCCGGGGTGGGTCGCTAGTTAGAAGATAAACCACGTATCTTCCGATCGTCTGAATATTGTGGTCAATTGATTTAATCTTTAATTTCTAGCTCACATTATAGTTACCGAATTCTTTTTTAATTTTTCTAATTCGTTTTTGTTTAAAAGTAACTCCAATTTGAAACAGTATTTTGGTGTATTTTTCTGCACTTTATTTCAAATAACATACTTCTTTCATTTTTTGCAATTCTGCAAACATCCCAAACGTATCCAATTGTGCGTCGAGATAAAAAGAAGATTTACACGTTTCCAAAACATTTCGAATTGATTATGGTGCTTTTTTCACACTCGAGTAGACAATTTTATGTTGCGGCGAATATAAAATCCCTTTTTGGGATCGTCTTCCAAACGTCGAACAACTTACAGCTTCTTTTCAGCTTCTGCAATAAGGTTTAGTTATGGTTCATTACAGAGACATAGGAATATTGTACTTTCTACTTATACTGGATAGATGTCGGAACCCCATTTCATCCTGAGGGTGTCGTAAGAGGCGACAAAATGAAATGATAATCCCGTAAACCAAGCCGCAAGAGAAGGAAAAATTTAAACGAAACCCTTTTTTTTTTCCTTGTTGCGATGTTAGTACTAGCGGACCATGAAAGTAACTGGAGAAATGAGCATAGAGAACCCAAGGAACCTTATAGGATTCAGATTAATAAGCTTGAGCATAATAGTAAAGAGTTGGCTAATTTTAACTGGAACCGATGCCTTGATTTAAAAATCTGGTTAAGAAAAACGTCAATATGTCACTTAAAATATACTTCAAGATAGAAAATCTTTTTAAACAAAGAACTGCTTATTTTCGTTATCTCTATGCCCTTGCTTCAGTTAGGTTACATATTATCTATATATATAAAAGAAAGTCGTGTTAGTTACACTATTTATAACTCAAGAACGGCTGAACAAAATTGGCTGAAAATTGGTGGGGAGGTAGCTTAGGGTCACCACCCACCAATTTTAAGCCAAATCGGTTCAGCCGTTCTCAAGTTATAAATATTGAGTTATGAACAAATACAGCAGATGGTGTCCCGATCCGTGAACATGTCACTTATAATTGACCATAGAAAAAGCGTTATTTTCTATATTCAGACTATGATGTGATTAATTAATGTACATGGCGAATGGAAGACGGATCGGAAATCATTAAAACTAGAACGGATTTTTTAAACAGGGGGATCCTCTGATGAGAATTTCCTCACCTTCGATTTTTCTTTGAGTATATTCCATTGTTCATCAATTTACTTACCACCAACGCGTTCCTTTTCTCATTTATTTTTTGGTGTATGTTTGGAAGCATATTTACTACTGAACCAACCTTTATTCGTAAAATGTGCGGTGGTGAGCCAGGCACATTCAATTAGTCTTTTTTACACCGTCAATAGATTTAAATTAATAAGTTTTTGGTGGTGTTGGTTCCAAACATAAACCAAAACCACCAAAAACTGCGCAAGGGCACGCGTTTGGTGGTAAGTAAATTGATGAACAATGGCTGAAGCTGAGGAAATTCTCATCAGCGGATCACGCTGATCCCAACCCATATACCGTTTTAGTTTTAATGATTTCCGCTCCGTCTTGCCTTCGCCATGACCAATAATAAATCACAGGGCCAATCCTGGAAAGTTTGTGGTCTGAATCTAGAAAATCCATGCTTTTCCAATGGTCAATTATATGTGGCAACTTCACGGATCGGAAGACTATCTGCGGTATTTGTTCATGCGCCTGATCATAAAAACGAAAAACGTCGTCTCCCACAAGGTCCTTCACTGAAGAGTGCAACCCATACAAAAAAAATTGGCCAATAAAGAATCATCAAAATACCTGATTATTTGACCTTTTTTATTATATCTATTATCCTAATAAAAAAATTAACTTAATAAAATCCAAAATTTGCTCATTTATTGCCGCTGGCGGAACAAAGTTCACCGGGTCAGCTAGTCTTTCCTAAAATAATGATTAAAAAACATAAATGTTAAACAGCCAGGACTAACAAGTAGAGCAAATGAACAAATTAGTACAGTGTCAGAAGTAACATTAAGTGCAGAAAATAAAAAATCTAATGCAAAATATACTCATAAATAACCCACAGCTGAATCGGACCTCCACCAAGTACATGGAGGGTAATTAGCCTACTGTGCAACGCTGACCAGACTGGTTGGCACAGGGTTTAGTATCAAGTTTTCCTTCTCTTGTGGCTAGGTTTTCGGCCTTGTCATTTCCTATTGTTTACTCTTATGACACCCTGAGGACAAAATGGGATGGTGACACAACGTGTTCTAAATCTGCCACCACACGGAGAAGGCCAAATATATAGACATGACGACTTGACGATTGAATGACGACACGGTTGGCGCAGTGGTTGAGCGATCGACTGCTGCGCAGCATGTCGCGGGAAATATTTGTACGACCAACCAAGTATTTGTTCCGAGTCTGGGTGTTTTCTATCTATGATATGTATATATTTACAATGTATACATATTATAAGTGGTTTATCATCCATCTCGTGACCATAACACAAGCATTAAGTTGCTTAGCTTGGGACGAGATGGCGTTGTGTGAAATGTCCAAGGATATTTATTTATTTATTACTAGTGGCGCGCCCCGGCTTCGTCCGTGCAAAGCGGGGGTGAGTTGTACTTAAAAAACCTTCCTCTTGCTTCACTCTATCTATTAAAAAAAACCGCTTCAAAATCCGTTGTGTAGTTTTGAAGATTTAAGCATACATAGGGACGGACAGACAACAGCGACTTTGTTTTATACTATGTAGTGATTTATTTATTGAAACGTTTTTATTTGAAAGTCGCAATCGCAATTAAATAATTTTATGTATCTATAATAGGAATTATAAAACTTAGGTATTATATTTCCGTGTGCAACCGTCGTCAATTATTGAATGTGATTAAAATAAAGAGAAGAGTTTATGTCATTTGAGGTCGTAAAGGGAATTTGCGGCGCCATAAATATATAGGCTAAGCTTAGAGTTGAAAGCCACATCAACTTTGAAATTCTGTTTCTTTGTACGCGACTTCGACATAACAAGGCTAAATGAGGTAAAGCTTTTAGAAAACCCGTAGCGCGAGGTTTAACGTCTGAGGGGACTCGCAACACAATACGCAGTATTTACTCTGGGGATTTTTGGCTTCGTCACTCAGGGTTTGTCTTCGAAGCGTCTTTAGGATTCATCTCTTTATCAACGATGACTAGAAATATTATAAGTATTTGGACTTTCTTAGAGACCGTAAACCAAAAAGAACTCTAAAACTATTACCATATAATTCAAACAGTGATTGAGTGTGGTAGTTTTAACTAACAACATGAGTTGTAAATGATTTTTAGTTGTTCGTAAAATGTAGACGAAATTTATTGAGGCGCTTATTGTGGTGCTAGGAAACAGTTTCACCAAGGTTTACGATAACCATTATCACCATAATTTTTAACGCCCGACGCAAAACTCTGTCTGTCTGTCTGTCTGTGGCACCGTAGCTCGCGAACGGATGAAGCGATTTCAATACAGTTTTTTTTGTATGATAGGTGAGTTACGGGCGAGTGTTCTTAGATATGTTTGATGAAAATCGGTTGCGTCGTTTAAAAGTTATGGGGGTGAAAGTGGGGAAGAATAACCGAAAGTCTGCAAATATAATCGAGTGGGGTCTCAAATGAAAGCGCATCACGTGCTCATTACAAACACCATAATAAGCGTGTACCTATAAAAAGCAAAAAATAAAAATTTAATTAAAAATTTAAATAAACCCCCGACACAATGACCTAAGTATCCTATAAAAAGTAAAAAATAAGAAAATACATCGCGTTGGGGGACCAGGGGTCAGGTAATAAATAAATAGGAGCGGTCCCCCAACGCGATGTATTTTTTTATTTTTATTCCTTGCTGAGGCAGGCCTCCTCGAATTACATAGAGGGTAATTAGCCTACTGTGTCACGCTGGCCAAACACAGGTTTGGCACAAGGTTTCCTTTCAAGTTTTCCTTCTCTTGCGGCAAAATTTTCGGCCTTGTCAGTTCAGCTCTTACGACACCCTCAGGATGAAATGGGTCGGTGACACTGTGTATTTTTAATCTGTCACCATAACGGTTAAATTATCACTCATCGAAAGCTTTTGTATGATAGGTGTCAATTTAAAAGTTTGATTTGAGCTGTTATATGAAAATGTGTTGTACTTTTAGGTGGGCTAGTTTAGTATCAGCAGTTGCGTATGTTTCAAAGCCAAATTACATAGACCTTTTGCGGTCACTCGTCGCTAAAAGATGCGCCGTGAAAGACTGCTAAGTAGTGGGGTGCAGACAAAGAGGGCGGCCCACAAAGGCTGAGTGACCTACATTTGAGCTCGCTCGCTAATACTCTTACTTTGTGGCGCTTTACTAAGCGAGGTAGGCCGCCCCCTTGGTGTTACAGCGCTTTTTGATGCGTTAATTTTGTATCGAGAACAACTTTATTGATGTGATGTGTCAACATATTTACGGTTTCCATCCTTGATTGGATTCGTTTATTATTTTTAGAGTTACTTGTTTTGTTGTCTTAGAAAATAAATTTAACCACAATTTTTAGGCTAATGATGTCTTAGGTATTCACGATCTTTACACATTGCAGGAAATTATTATCTGAAATTTTTAGGCTGTCCAAAATATTTTATTTTTATGATCATCTTCTTCTTATATTTCATTTGATCATGACATTTGATAATCTTCAGCATAGTGTTGTGCATGAGACCAGGAACGTTTCAGAACAAAAAAAGTAATTTAATGTTTTTCCTTCAAATTTATATTAGTTACTAGCTGATCCCGCAAACGTTGTTTTGCCAAATAATTAATTTGTGATACGAGAATTTTATCTAAAAGATATTATTGGCGTAGCTACGCGCGCAGAGTAGCTTGTCATTAATAAACATCTCGTGTCACAGTGTTTGTTAGGTAACGGCCAGCCCGATTTTTATGTATTTTTTGTAGGTCTAAGCATAGGTCGTAGGTTATTTTTATACCCCTACAAGATAAGAGTAGCTCTGTCCAGAAGGTCTATTTTTACTTTTCGGATAATAATCTACTAATTATCTTACTAATATTATAAACGTGAAAGTTTGTAAGTATGGATGGATGGATGTTTGTTACTCTTTCACGTAAAAACTACTGAATGGATTTTAATGATTTTTTACAATAATATAGCTTTTACATCACAATAACACATAGGCTACAAGTTATAAATATATTATGTGAATTACAACAATATACTATACAAGTCGAATTCAAAATTTCTAATTGTCAAATTTTCGACCATATTAAACTATAGACAACATAACGTTTCGCTGTCAGTTGCGTTTTGTTAAAGTAGGTTTTATACTGATGGGATAAAAATCTCAGGTATCCTATGCCCAAATTTCTTTTTGTTTTAAATATATATATAGGTAATGCGGAACAAAGTTCGCCGGGTCAGCTAGTTATCTATAATGGCGAAATACCGTATGGCAGGTCAGCTAGTCAATACATAAAATGTTGTTCGGTTTGCCTATTTTTAATAATAAATACATATTGTTGCATATATTTTAATTGGGATTATTTTAATCACCTAAATAAATAACTACTATTACTCATCAATGACCCATTGCTGAGTCGGGCCTCCTCCAGTTACGAGCCTACTGTCCCAAGCTGGCCTGACGGGTTGGCACAGGGTTTCATACCAAATTTTCCTTCTCTTGCGGCTAGGTGGTGACGCTATATTTTCTATATCCGTCACCACAAGGATCCAAATTAGTTATTCGTATAATTATAATGCCTTTATTTTAAGCCTTTAGTTTTACAATATAGTTTCGGAAACAGCTGTTTTATGGACTTTTCTATCTTATCAAGATACATGTTATGTTTGTGTTATATCGTGTAAGCACAATTTTTTTTTTTTACTAGATATATACGTAAATTTTTTTGTTCATCTAGCAATAAGATTACGATAATTTAAGGCTTGTGCCAGCCCACCTGGCCAGTGTGGCAGGGTAGGCCTCTCAAGGAAATTGGGGGATTACCGACTCCGCAGTGGATCATCTATGGACTGAATGTATATATTACTGTAGTGTTAGCTATTTATCAATTAGTTTAAATAGCTGTAAGTCTTCCATGTTTAAAATAAACAAATATATCAAAGTCTTCAGACTTATAGAATTGTACGTTGGTGTAAGTAATGTATTTTAGTCATGTCTTTTTTTAAACTTCAAGGTGGAGTGGGAGGAACCAGCGTCTTTCTGGCTCGGCCCACGAGCCGCGGACCTTATACATTTAGGAGCCAAGTTCGCGCCTTGTATGAGGCGTGATGCAAGGATAGCACGCGCAATAGCAGCATCTGCGCGAAGAGAAAGAGATACAGCATGTTGTATACGAAACGACGATTCGGGCTGCGTGCAATCTTCTAAGGCTGATTGTTCGGTGAGTGACAAAAGAAATAACAATAATTACAAATCGACCAAGCTAAGTTTGCACCTTGCCTCGATTACGTCACACTGCTGCCTAGGTAAGGTCTGGAAAAAGGATTCGCTATGACTAAAAATGTAAACAAATGTTTGTTAGATTTTACTTTGCATTTATTTTATTTTATTTAACAATATATTATTTATTTGTTTGCATTTATTGTACATAGGTACATTACAATATACACAAAATTTTGGGATAACCTGGCGCCGCATTCCAGCGAGGTGCAAACTTAGCTTGGTCGAGTTATAGTGTGTTGTCTGTTAGTCTACCGCCGCCGTCACCGGACCCGCGTCATTTTGTTTTCGGTGTCGGCGGCGGGGGACAAACGGCCTTATTCTTCAAGAGAACTATTTTAACCATATAACCGTTTCCTTTGATTGGCTTTATGCCCGTACTTTGAATGGCTATAGGCCTTTTGTTACGTCCATTATAATGTATTATATTATTCTTAATATAAATTACTTGTTGTCTTTCCCCATGCCGACATAAAGATAAGAGGATTAATATCAAAGGTAAGAAACACATGTATTATGTAAGACCAGAATTTATTAGATTTTGCTCTTCCGTTTCGTTATTAATATAATTAGCGGCCCGCCCCGGCCTTGCACAGGTATTAAATATAACGTTCAAAAATTATAATTTGTTTAACTTTTCAAAAATATTCTATCGCCTGTTTTCATCAGAAATAATATAGAATTCTAATGGTCGTATAATGTTTCCAATTGGTCTAGCAGTTTCAGAGCATTTTCGATGTAAACAAACAATTAAATCTTTCCTCTTTATTATATTAGTTTTGTTGCCAGTACCTATAACCTAGTAGGATCTACATTTATAGATTTGATATTTTGAAACTTTAATTATAACAGATTTATTTTCCATTTCAGAACACAATATCAACATGGAAAAAGTGGTCTTCGGGCGAATCTGGTCCTGGAGGTCGAATATCCGGTTCTGTCTGTGGTTTAGATCCCAAGTAAGTATTTTTGGTATTATAATGTTTTTAAAATCAGCCCCTAATGACTGACGGTAGTTTCGCTATCATCATCAGCCTACTCTAGTCGACTGCTGGACATAGGCCTTCCCTAAAGAGCGTCATAGCACCTTATCTTCAGTTTTACGTATGGATCCATTTGCTGCCCAAAACCTTTCGCAGATTTTATCTCCGTCTACTAGGCGGTAGTCCTGCACTATGCTTGCCAAGTTGCAGTCTCTACTCAAGAACCTGCTTATCTCAGCGGTTGTCAGTCAGCCCACTGCCACTTCAGTTTGCTAATTCTCAGCAATGTCAGATAGTATCGTTTCGGATCCCATATTTCAAAGTGACTACGTTAAAAGCTCGCTCCATAGTAAGCTGAACCACTTTGAATCAGTAAACTTATCTGTGGACAACGGATAGGACGCCATGGTCAATATTATCGTTTTCAAGCTCTACGAGATAGATAACGAGAAGACCAGACCTTTCCCAATGTTAGCTGGCCGAGCTAAATCCTCCTCTTAGCCTCCTGCTGTTCCTTAGCTGTTTATACCTAATTGCAACATTTTCATAGGTATGTGTATTCTGAAACAACTTCAATAACGTACCCAGAATTCAATAACGGCAGTAGGTCTCAGACCAAATCTTTATCAATATCGGAACAAAACAACACAAGTATGTCTGGATTTTGTATGTACATCTTATAAAAGTCGACTCTTAAACAAATCTATAGGTTACGATATCATTATCTTTGATGAAACTTTTTCTTTGTCGATTGTGACATTCCATTTTTTTTTCCAGATTCTGTGAAGCACCAAGATCAATCGCACCACACGAATGGCCAGATGACATCACGAAATGGCCAATATGCAGAAAATCAGTTATAGATGGTTCCGCAGCTGCAGGTCGTGCAGGTCACGCCGCAGAGCATATGGCATGCGAAGTCATAGGCCACCCTTGTTGTATAGGAGTTCATGGCCAATGCGTTATCACTACTAGGGAGCACTGCGATTTTATCAAGGGCTATTTTCATGAAGACGCGTCGTTGTGTTCACAGGTAAGTATTGTCAACTATTCTATATAACTGTATTTCAATCCACTGCTGGACGTAGGCCTCCCCTATGGCTCGCCAATGAACCCGGTCTTCGGTTCTATGCATCCAGTTACTGCCGGCTGCCCGTCGCAGAGCGTCGCTCCATCTAGCAGGGGGGCGACCCACCCTACGTTTGCACGTACATGGTCTCCACTGTAGCACCTGTTTGCCCCAGCGGCAGTTCAACGACAGATTTGCCCATTGCCACTTCAGCTTACTAATCCTATGGGGTATGTCGATGACACGTGTTCTCGCTCGGATGACTTCATTACGAATTCGATCTCGTAGCGAGACACTGAGCATAGCCCGCTCAATAGCTCGCTGAGCGACTTAGCTGATGGACTAGCCGCACCGTCAGTGTCCACGTTTCAGCTCCGTAGGTTAATACAGGTAGGACGCAATGGTTGAAGACTTTCGTCTTCAGACTCTGCGGAGTCTGCGGTATGTGCGACGAAAAGACTTGACGAAACTTCCCAAATGCTGCCCAGCCCAACTGAATCCTTCTGGCTACCTCCTTCTCGAATTGGTTTCGTCCTAACTGCAGACACTGACTAGATGTATTCCGAAACAACTTCAAGTGGTTATGCTTATATTAATGTGATTAAGATTATTATTAATTAACTTCAAGTGTTAATGCTGATTAGTCCCGGACTGACATGTTCATTGAACATAACGTTGGTTTTATGCAAGTTCATTCCGAGACCAACCCGCTTGGATGCAGTGTCAAGGCTGTCCAGCATTTGTGGCAGATCCTGCAGCGATTCTACCATGATGACAATATCATCGGCGAAGCACAGATGGGAGATGTACTCGCCGTTAACATTAACGCCCCGTCCTTTCCAGTCCAGTGTCTTGAAGACGTCCTCCAAAACGCGTTGTAAACAGTTTCGGGGACATTACATCCCCCCGTCTTACACCTCTGCACAATTGGATTGATCTTGTCTGGTCTTCCTGTACTTGGACGGTCATTGATGCAGCGTCGTATAGGCATCTCAGCGCTTCTCTATATCGCCAGTCAACTTGGCACCGCTGCAAGGATTGCCAGGACATCCCAGGTTTCGATAGAGTCAAAGGCCTTCTCATAGAGTCAAATCCTCTCCGAAACCCGGCCTGCTCCGGTGGTTGGACCTCGTCAAGTCTTTTTGCCAGACGGTTCGTGATGACTCTCGAAAACAGCTTTTAGACGTGGCTCAAGAGCGAAATGGGCCTATAATTCTTCAGAAGTGTCTTGTCTCCTTTCTTGAAGAACAAGACGACTATGCTCTTGCTCCACGCATTTGGAGTTATCCCAGAGAAGAGGACGGTGTTGAAAATGCGTCGGAGCTGTCTGATTACAGGTAACCCACCTGCTTTGAGTAGCTCCGACGTAACTCCGTCCTCCCCCGGGGTTTTCCATAGTTAAGCTGTCTGAGAGCCAACTCGACTTCTTCAAGGTTGACTTGTGGCAGCTCATCTGTGTAGTGGCGGGACAAGGTAGCTCTGGGATCTGTAGAAGCGGATGATGGCTGTGAAGTATTTGAAGCGTATAGACGACCATAAAAACTTTCCACTTCCTTGACGATTTCCGATTTAGATGTGACGACATTGCCGTTGGTGGTAGTGATCTTACTCAGACGGTTCCTCCCAAGACGCTGCGCGAACACTTTGGACCCCCGATTTTGCTCAATCGCTTCCTGTATTTTTTTGCGTATTGGCGCGTCGGAGGTCACGGCGTATCAGTGTCCTAATTTTCTTGTGGAGGGCCCTCTTTTCGGATTTTGTGGCGCTGGTATTTTGCCGTCTATTATCCATAAGCCGGAGAGTCTCAGTAGAGAGTTTCGATGCCCGTCCATATTGCTTCCTCTCACAGAGCTTCCTTCCCTCGTCCTTAATTATTTGGAATACGTTGTCCAGATCCTCGTTCCGAAGTTCCAGCTGGAACTTTTCGGAATCGCTAGCTACTTCATGCAGGTTGCGTTGGAGTATAGACTTCATCAGCCGTGTGCGTTCAAGCTTTAAGTCTATATTCAGAGTGCCTCTTACAAGTCGGTGGCCACTACTGGTATTTACCCTGTTGACCACAGAGACATCCCTGAATATATACTTCTTGTCCGTCATGATGAAGTCGATCTCGTTTTTCGTCACAGTGTCGGGGCTTTGCCAGGTCCACTTACTTTGGGACTTTTCTTAAAGAATGAATTAATTAAGAATAGCCCCTCCCGTTCAAGGAAGTTGACCAGCATTTGCACTCTGTGGTTCCTACATCCGTAGCCATGCGATCCGACTGCCGATTCGCCCATGACAACATTGAAGTGAGCCTTAGTGGTATTATGCAGAGCCCTGTGCACGTCGTCGTACACAATTTCCACTTCGTCGTCCGAGTATGTCGACGTTGGCATACACTTGCACCACTTTGAGGGACTACCTCTCGGTGAGCTTTAGAATAGGTATGCAACCCGTGCCGACACACTAGATATCTTAACAAAGTTGCCCTTGAGGGCCTTATTGGCGAGGAATCCCACTCCACCTTGTGAGGATTGGTCTCCTTCTCGAAAGTAGAACAGATGGCCCGATTCCAGAGTAATGGGACACCACCCCCTCTCTACGGACTTCACATAACCCAAGAACGTGCCATCTTATACTGTTAAGTTCTACTTCGAGCTCCTCAAGATGTTCGTCCAGCCGCATCGTTCGTCCATTGTACGTCGCCATAGTCAGTTGGTGGTGGTAGCTATCCGTAGCCCGGGGATTCTTAGCACACCCTGCCTTACCGTTACCACGGCCGCTACCGTGGCCGGGGATATTAAGGCTACCGGGAACTGGGGGCCATTGCATTTTTGTGTTTGCCATATGGGGGTTATGCCATAATCGCCACGCTTGGCTGGCGGGTTGGCGATCGCTGTAACGGATGGTGTGTATTTGGACAGAACGTCGCTGCTGCCCAACGTCTGTTGTTCCTTAGTCGCCTCTTACGACACCCACGGGAAGATATGAGGTGGTAGAATTCTTACTCCGCTACCACGCGGACAAATATTAAATAGTCCATCCTAAATATCCCACGTCTTACAGATTAATAGCAGGTTGAAGTGAATTCTTTAAAATTCAGTATTTTGGCATTAACGAAAGCTTATCACCAATTTCAGGTATCATGCCTTGACGACGTTTGTGGTATGTTGCCATTTATGCGAAGACGAAGACCTGACCAACTGTACCGCGCATGGACTTCATTGTTCGTGCACGCTGGTCTATTACACCTAGCAGCAACATTAGCGTTGCAGTGGCTCTTCATGAGAGACCTAGAGAAAATGGCTGGACCTGTAAGGATAGCAGTAGTTTATTTGGGCAGTGGTGTCGCTGGAAATATGGCATCAGCCATTTTTGAACCTTATAGAGCTGAGGTAAGTTGCTCCAAAAAGGAATTACTGATGTAATGGAATTGAATAGAAATGTTTTTTTTTTGTATAGAGCAATTATGGCGTTCACAATAGTCAACAGATACATATTTTTTATAAATTCCATATTACAACGACCGTGTACATAATTTAGTTTGGTTTCGAAAGGGGCACAACCAATGAGCCGACCCAGAGCATGTTAACTTGAGTAATGTGAATTGTCTACCTCGATGATATATACTATACTCAATTAAAGCTCGGTATATCTAACAATGTTCCTTTTCATTGTTTGCATTTTCTAGGTCGGGCCTGCGGGATCGCACTTCGGACTTCTGGCGTGCTTAATAGTAGAGGTCATAGGCGCATGGCCTCTACTAAGGCATCCAAAGCGTGCTATACTGAAACTCGTCGGGATCGCCATAGCACTGTTCCTCCTAGGCCTGCTGCCGTGGATCGACAACTTTGCGCACGTGTTCGGTTTCGTATTTGGATTTTTGTTATCATACGCGCTGCTGCCTTTTGTGACGTTCGGGCCGTACGAACGGCGACGGAAAATTGCGTTAGTGTGGGTATGTTTAGTGTCTGCTGCCGGTATGCTGTGTGCTCTGGTGGCTTTGTTCTACGTGGCACCCGCGTATGAATGCGCGGCGTGTGCTTATTTCACGTGTTTGCCGTTCGCGCCGGACATGTGCGCGTCGCAGGACGTTCGTGTTCGGCAATTGGACGGGGTATGACGGCGGTCGGCCCGGGCGCCACCGCCGCCGCCGCCCCCCCACCCTGCGAAACGCGCCTGCCGCCGCGCCGCCCATGCCTAGACTCAACAATACACCGTATCCTCATTCGAACTGATCTGCTTATGGAAGCTTAACTAATAAAATTCCACACTATATGTCTGTCGAGGACTTAGTGTGTGCAACGCATTGCAGATTTCGTTGTTTATGGTCAAAATTATTTTATTAGTTTGATTAAAAAATATGTTTCTTAAATAATCATCCATATTTGGAAGAACATAATGAGTTGAGCTTCCATAAAGATTGTAACGCTACTGCCAATTATTATAAACGAAATGGTAGAATACGCGTACTCTAGTTTCTATCTAAGAGAATTAATTTATAATTCCCATATTAAGCATACAGCTGTTCATTTAAATTGTTTTTATTTAATGTCTTTGTTTTGTTCATTAATAGAAACGAGACGATTTTGTAAAAATGTTTCATCGTCTGATCGGAGACTGTTGAAAAGTTAATGATTTCTTAAAAGTAAAATAATTGTCCCTTATATATTACAAAGAAGTGATAATTACGGGATAATTATTTCCGTCCAGCATGCAATATTCTTGCTAACTTTACCAAGATCTCGATTTAAAATCATATTGGCTACTTCTCTTCACACCTCAGAAAAAGTAATGTAACTGTGCTATTAACAGTCTATCAAGTTTCTGTGAGCAGATTCTACTATGTAATTTGAAGGTATAATTAAATATTTGTCTATTTCCTTCTTCTTTCAAATGCAATGCTACTCCCAAATTCAGTGATATTTCTGTCATTCAATTAATTTGAAATTAATCCCAAATGTTATTGGTATTAGGTAATTGGTATTGTAACAAAAAGTCTGCCAAGAGCATGATAAACACAAAAAACTTTAGAACGAGTCTATTTGTAAATAGTTGTATAATATAATTACAATATTAAGTGAGTTTTAAGCGTGATTATATATTTTCTCAGCGTACATTTTGTGAGAATATCGTTATGACACTACCTGTACCCCAAAACATAATTAATCATCTTTATAATGCAGTCATCCAATTAATTTTAGAATAATTAATTATTTGAATTTTTGCAGGTTTTGTGTCAAACGATAGACCGCGATAGTGTCAAAATATACATAATTTAGTATATTACTAAATACTGTAAATAAAATGTTAATGCAGTACATAATTTACGTCTATGTTTATCTTAAAATGTAACGCGTTTACTATATTTTTATCTAAGTAATCAACATTTTTTTATTTCATCAATTCTCTAATAACCGTATCAATTCGTGTGTAGCGTTTACTTAATTTATTTTATGTATAATGCTAGTGAGTATAATACAAAATATATAATTAGGAGTATTTATTTTATTACAAACACAGATTAGAGGAGGTATTTCATCGTTCACTATCATTCATAATTTAACATAATTTATTACGAATTTACATTTAAAGCTAGTCACTAAATATGTTAACGATTATCAAATACTTTTTAGTTCATAAAATGTAAATAATTAAACTTAATCAAGCGAAAGTGGTGATCATGTAACTTAAAACAGATGTTTGATTTGAGTAACGAGAATGTGTGAGTGATTATTTTTTACAAATGAGCACCAAACTATTGTGTATCTAACTTCATAACTATTTAATGAAACATGTGGCAAATTTTAAAACTATTAAGCACCTGACATTTTAGTATTTTTGTTTGGTCGTATGGGTAAGCCAATCATGTTAAGTATTAGTGCCAGTTCAATGTCAATCTTGTTAATTTTAATATTCTTCATCCGAAACACACACTTAGCCAAACTAAAATGAATTAGTTACATCCGTTACTTTATTTCAACAGTAAATTTAATTACGTTACGCGTGTGGTGACGGATTTAGAATACACAATGGCACCAAACCAAATCATCCTGCGAGTGTCGTACTAAAGGAACGCAAGAGGCAGATCACCTAACCGCAAGAGAAGGAAAACTTGATACAAACCCTGTGCCAATCCATTTTTCCAGCGTGGCACAGTAGGGTTATTTCCCTCCACGAATTTGGAGGAGGCCCGACTCAGTAGTGACCCATTTATGGGCTGATGATGATGCTGACGCGTGAATCCGAATTTAATTGTGATGGATCTCGGAACAGCACATAATGTAATACAAACAAAATGTTAAATAATTTACCTTTAAATAATTAATACAAACGTAAAAATCGCCATCTACGGCGCAGACGACGCGCGCTCGCACTGTTCCCAACCGGTCAGACGTAAACTCAAACTCAAAAGGAACTTTATTTACGTAGGTTTCATCACAAAACTCTTATAAATTGTCATATTTATAAACACCATTATCATCTTACGGCCCCTGTTCCACAATAGGTGGTAGTCTCCACACACACCTACCAGTCGTCATACCTACATTCACACCTTTCACACACAACTACTAACGTGTCCTTTAGGGCCTTCGCGCATTAGGCGGCCAGGCCGTGCGCGGGGGCTCTAAGCGATGTCTGTGTGTACGATAATCGAGCGTGGGTGGTGTGTATCTTAAGTTGAGTACCTAATTAATTTGTGATATAGATAGACTAGACTATCCGACAGAGGATCAAAGTCGATGACGTAGTCCAGAGAATTACCAAGCTAAATTAAGAGTGGGTTGGTCATAGCCTTCTTTCTTTTTTTCTTGAAACACCTTAGTCACTAAATTAAAGGCACTAATACTTATCAATGTTAAGTTATCATGTCTGAGGTCTGCTTGTAACAGTTTACAATAAATTTATCAAACAAGGTAAGTGATTAGAACACGCAATTTTAGTGGGACACACAACTAGGCTTAGATTTATTAGATCTCTTGTCTGTATTTATTTGTTTATATTGCGATTTCAGAAATATAGTGGGTATCTGTTTGATAATTTATTACAAGCCCGTACAAGTCAGGCATAGTGAAATTGATTCCAGTGTGTTGGAACAAATTCAGTACTTTCAGTTCAACGACCAAAGTATCTGAGTAAACTTCTATAGTAACAAGCACAAACAATTCGTTCAAATTATATTTTAGCATCGTATCAAGACTAATAAAATAATGTACATATATTACTTCTTATGAATTAACACTAACTTTAGAGCGTATTTATGTATTCGCTTTCATTGCTCAGAAGTCTCCAGTACCGCAAGCAATAAAAATGTAGCTATTAGTCTTATGTTTAAGCAGTGGGGAAATGGCTATAAATTTCGTGTTGTTTTTGCTGTTAAACTGTCTATTTCAAAAGCATTAGGTTCAATTTACGGTGCAGCAGTTCGAGTGCAGAATGTCACGCGATAATTGTTCAGCTGTTCTTGCACGTGAACTGCACTCCATGTAAATGAAATTAATTTTGATTTATAGTCTCAAAAACAATTACAACAGTCAACTTGACAACGTTGAAAAACGCAAGTGTATGAAAGACTGACTGTAACAATTTTTATACCGAAAAACAGTCGTAAGCCTTTCTCAAAATTTCTAAGATGCAGGAGCTTCACTCATAAACGTATTTTTAATTAGGCATATTATACAAGACGGTACTTGTAGTGTTTCTTAAATATTCGAGAACAATATACAAACTGAAAAATGCCCAACTTTTATTGCAATTCTTGGTCTTATACAAACATATACTCCGATAAATCACATCAAGTAACCTTTTGGTTGCACACTTTATTTGATTTTTTTTTGTTAGCTTCTTTCTCGACCATAACCTGAGACTTTAGTATTCTTTCTTTAATTTTTAACACTATTATATTATTATCATCAAACTATCTATATATTCCGTATTTATGTTTTCTATCGATCTTTATATTCTTTCTATGTCTCTCTCTCTCTTTATTTGGTTGAGATTCCCAAGAAAAATAAATTAGTACTGATTTAGTTTATCATCATTATTTTACCCTATACAATGATCTACTGTTGAGTCAGGTCTCCTACAAAGTCTTGTAGGGAACTTAGCCTACTACGATGACAAGGCAGGTTGGTACAGGATTTGTATCATTTTTTTTCTTTTGCAGCAAAGTTGGCTGCCTCTTACGTGCCGTTAGTCACTTTTTACGACCCTCGTCCTAGCATGTTAGTATTGTTTAATTCTAATATGCTTACACTAGTTTGTGAAAAATATTGCCAACTGTATATCTTAATAACTTTGTCCTTAACTCTCATTAATTATTTTTTCTTTTCCATTTCATTGTAAATCAAGGAATTGCAAGTACATAGGCCAGAAATTTAATATTTTTAAACTGAGATATCATTTTTATTCTTAGTAGTAAGCAATACATTCTGCAAAAGAGTTTTAGTAACTACAAAATGTGTACAAAAATATCCTATGAAAGCAACACTTCCTAACGCTGTATTTAATTTAATCATACTCGCTAACGGAGACGACTGTATCGTGACTATATGTTATTATTGTGAGTATGTGATGTGTGAAAATGGCTCGTTTACCAATTTATTTGTGAATTGCTATTATCAGTGACGTTTTATATCTCGAAGTGCCCTTGCGGGCGGCGGCCCGGCGGACTGTATTCTGAATTTAAGACAACAACCTTACATTGTACATTGTGAACATAAAACCTAATTAATACTTGTACGTTAAGAATGATAAAGTAATCTTACTGTAAACTAGTACTAATCGAACAAGAAACCTTATTATCATAATATTCATGTGTTTTATTTTAAAGGAATTTGTTCTTCCCAGAATCTATGCCACAAGTTACCGACAATTCTTTATAGTGTACATTAATGACAGTATGTGGTGGTCATGTTGTTTTGGAGACATCTGTCAAATGCGTTATTATTTCATCAGTTACTGATGCCAAATCACCATGGCAAGTTACACGATTGAGCAGACCTACTAGCAGACCCAGCCACGCGTTGCTGTGGCTAAGGTTTTTGTTATATTATATTTAACACTAACATACATTAATTTAACTTTTAACATAGCGCCATATGTTGAATACTTACTCAATCCAGTCAACAGATATCGCCATCTGTTAGAATCGTTTGGAGCTAACAGATAATTGTGATTGCAATAATAATAGTCGCAAGACATCTTTGAGGTTGCACCAAACTGCACATGGTGTGCAAATGAGGAACTTGTATCGAAAATGTTAATAGAATTATATTACTTTTGTTGTTACCTGTGTGGTTTTCCGTATGAACTAATAAATAAATGAAGACCACCCATCAAACATACCATGGAGTTTCTTGCCGGCTCGTCTCTGCAGAATGCCATTCCGTACTAGTGGTAAAATCTAAATGTTTTTTTTAACAATATTGCTGCGCCAGACGTGGCATCAGCTACAGATAAAAATGTGTTCCATATAACTTTGTAAGCTACCACCTTCTTTAAATGTACATGAGCACGATATTTACTGTAAATCCATCACTACACGGATAATTTATTATGGCATTTTTGTTTGGTGGGTATTGAAAACTTATCTAAGGAAGTCATGGATTACTGTCAAGTGGTTACAACAAAGGAGTTTACATTAAAAGGAAGATACTGATCATCTGACAAGTTATCTTAAGCGACCTGTTTGCGATAAAAAAAAAATTGATTTGTATCTGTGTGCTCATTTTGGTTTACTTCGTGGTTCTTTTAGAGGTCAGTGTTGGGTCGGGGAGCTGCCACTGCCAAATGACACATTGACTGTGGGCGTCTCGATAGTCACTTGTCCACCAAGCGGACAAGTGTAGTTATGGATGTAGAATACACCAACTCAAATCATGCTGAGGGTATCGTAAAAGGCGATTATGGAAAGCAACAGCCAGATCAACTTTTGTTTTTAGCGTGGGGTAATCTTTTGTAGTTACAGTTGCCTGTGGGAGTCCAAGGCCAAAGTGTACCTAGCTTTCCAACTGTCGGTGTGGTGACGGATTTAGAGTAAATTTTGTCACCACCCCATTCCATGCTAAGGGTGTCATAAGAGTCGAGAAAAGGAAATGATGGCGGACAACCTAGCCGCAAAGAAGGAAAAGTTGAAACGAACTCTGTGCCAACACGTCTGACCAGCGTGGCATAGTAGGCTCGTTATCCTCCATTTATTTGGAGGAGGCCCGACTCAGCAGTGGGTTACCCATTACATGTATTTTTTTTAAAGTCTACCACGTAACCTTTTGCCATTTGCCGCCTGGGGAACATCTATAAATTCTCGCTGATCACACAAATACACCCACATCACCGATCACCTAGCTGCAAGAAAGTGAAAACTTGATGCCTGGACCAACCTTGCCAGTGTGGCACAGTAGGCTTATTACCCTCCATGTACTTGGCGGAGGCCCGATTCAGCAGTGGGTAATTTATGGGCTGGGAAGTAGTAGTAGTATATTTGCAGGGTTAGAGGACTAACAGCCAATTGCTTTAACTGCGCGTCTGGAGCAGAATCTTCCGTCCATAATACCACAGTCAAATAACATCGCCCTTAGGTGGTGTAGTATTCCTGTGCATCAGGAAGGTGTTGTGCCAGATTTCACCACCCCATTCTAAAGGGAAGACTTAAGAGCCGACAAAAGGTAATTACAAGGTTTGGACAAAAGGTAAGTACAAAATTGCAGCCAGGCCCTGGCTGCAAGAGACGAAACTTGAAACGAAACCCTGTGCCAACAGGTCGGGGTAGCACAGTAGGCTAATTACCCTCCATTTAATAAGAGGAGGCCCGACTCAGCAGTGGGTCATTTATCGGCTGAGCAGAATTAGTAGCATGAGGAGCTCTATCAAGGGATGCATAGGTTTGCCAGCAGAAGGAGGCCAATCCGAGAAACCCCTCGGCTGTCAACACTGACAAACTCGATGTTGCAAACATCCGTAGGCTAGAGTAACCACCAGGCAAGCCAAAAAAAATATAAATTGCATTTTACCATCTCTTCGCGCCCCCGGAGTCCCATACAACTTAACCACACAGGTCCGGAGTGCAGTAACCTACCCACTAAAACCGACGACGATCCTCGACTGATACTCCGCGACCCTGGGGGCCCTGCCCCCAGGGTCACGTGTAGGTAGTTAGTAGCCCCATCCCTGCGTGTACCTAAAAATGGCGATCTAAAAAGAGCAACAACGTTTCTTACCGGCTCATTGCAGCGTTCCAAACCAGTGAATTTTAATAGTTGAATGGTAGACATAACACCCAACCCGTGCCTACCCGTCTTGCCAGCGTGGAACAGTAGGCTAATTTCCCTCTACGAATTTGGAGGAGGCCCGACTCAGAAGTGGGTCATTTATGGGATAAAACGACGACGACACATAACAATTTTTGTTTGACATGTCCAAAGATCTCTAATGAGCTAACATGATGAAGTGAATTTTGAATTTAAAGCAGTTATTTGCTGCATAATTTAAATTGGTTTAACATTGCGCAATTCGTTGCTTTACTTGTGTAAACGGCACACTCCGATCGGCACGCGTCACCCCACGTCTTTTGGGAGTCCGCAATCTATTAAGAAACCCTTGTGTTGTTTAATCATGCTCGAAGATAAGACAAGAATTGACACTATCAATAGATTTTAACTTCTCTTAGTTGAAATATTATCACTGAACAGCAATAAAGAAACAAAACATGAAACTTATTGAGGTATTTGGTGGCGTGTTCCCCGTCTGGGGACGGGGCAGAATATTCCACATCCCCACCGCACGCTAGGAAATAACGCGTGTTGTAAAAGTCAACAAAACCCAGCAGCTAGTTAGCTACCACCCTCACATCTAAGTCCGGCGCCAAGCAGTTTTACTGTGTTTCGTCGTAAGTATGTGAGAGCTGGTGTCCGACAGGGCATTTCCTTGAATTGCCTGCTCCATCTAAGACACTGGGGTTGCTGTCCATCACGCAAGCCTAGGGTCAAAGGCATTCAAGGCACTGATAAAACCAATACAGCATGGGTAGAGTGGTGTCATTTGGTTCCGGTACCCGTAAGCTTCACGTAAGGACATTGTCCACCTGAGGCAGACCTTATTCGGGCATTTCCATCCTGCATCTTACACGGCCATACTTTGACTGCCTTGTTGGTCTAGAGGTTGGGTGTGCAGTCTTTTACATCACGGAAACCCGGTTCGATTCCTGGGTCGGGCAATAGTATTTGTGTAAACCAGAGGCACTTTCCGTGTTGTGACAGATTTAGAATAAATATTGTCACCACTCCATTCGAGCCTGAGGGTGTCGTAAGAACCGACAAAAGGAAATGACAAGGCGGCTAGCAGCCTTGTCATTTCCTTTTTTCAAGTTCAAGTTTACCTGCAAGAGAAGGTAAACTTGAAGCGAATCCCTGTGCCAATCCGTCTGGCCAGCGTGGCACAGTAGGCTAATTACCCTCCATGTAGTTGGAGGAGGCCCGACTCAGTAGTGTGACATGAACAAGCTGAGTAGTACGTGCTCTGAGTCTGGGTGTCATATGTGTTCGTTAATTAAATGTTTGTAAGCTGCCCCCGCGATATCATGTGTATGCATAATGTTTAAAAAAAAAGGTTAAGGTGGATGCTCCAGGGTAGCCCGCGAAATTCAAAATTTCTTACGAATTTTGCAATTTGTTGTAAGGAACCCTGTCCGGTTAAAAATGCCGGATAAAATCTTGCCTGCTCGGTTTTGAGGTAAACAACATGAAAGATAAGATATCGAATGATGCAGGTGTAAGCCTTTTAAGATACGTCCACGTGCGTTCGCGTAAGCGATTTGAAACTGAAACAATGCTTTTCTTTCGTAAAAAGCTTCTATATATTTAAACCATATTGTAGGCATCTTTTTTTATAATGCCTATGTATACTTAACCATACCTTTCCTAAGTGCACCGGAAAATATGTATATAAAAAATTTTTTGCGAATGGATGAAGTGGGTTCCCCATCCCAATTCAATCGATCTACTACTACTAATACTCAGCCCATATACAGGGTGTGGCCTGTAATAGGAGCAATAAATTTAAACGATGATTCTACAGAGTATACGCAGTTACCTTGATCTTATCTTAATGCTCCAAAGCGATTAAACTCAGAAATATAGCAATTCAAAGTTTCAATACATAATCAATGTACTTCATGATCGCTAAATTGTCGGTTATTATCTTGGTACAGGGCATTTGCGATATTATATGTCAATGTCAAGTACGCCCGCTAGACACGTAATGTCTGCAGTACATTGCTGGCTCTATTTATTTTGTTAGAAAATAACGGTAAATAAATTTTTCATGTTATTTAATTGAAAGCATTCGGAATTAATTACTGGTTAGTTAAAGGTTCTACATTTTAATTTTTGCTCCTATTACGGGCCACACCCTGTATATAAATATAAATATCCTTTTACATTTCACACAACGCCACCTCGTCCCAAGCTAAGCAACTTAATGCTTGTGTTATTTATTTATTTATTTATTAAGGACAACCAGTTGTTGTTACATTTAAATAAATAAAAACCTAATACATATTCAACAGTCATAAAATCTAAATGTACAACAGATTAAGGTGCCACAGCATGCACTAAAAAATAACAAGTAACCCTATACAGAATAATTAAAAACGGATTATTATATAAAATGAAAACAAATTTACTATAAGCCGAAATCTACATTGTTAATAAATTTTGCTATTATGTACTCTCAACACTTCTAATACGTCTTTTTTAAAGTTGTGAAGATCGGATTGAAAAACATCCACTTTATGACCCAAAGAATTGTGAAGTCTAGGTAGTCTGGACATAGCAGCGAACTGCTTAAGATTTGTTTTTGCAGGTGGAGTGTATAGTAATCCAAAGGCATCTGCGTGACGAGGTATATGCTTCGGCACACGCAAGTAAATATATTGTAGCAGAGCAGGGCAATCAAAATTATTTCTTAATATTTTAAACTACTTATATACATATTTTTTTGTAAATACATACATAATGTTATAGATAGAAAACACCCAGACCCGGAACAAATACTTGTAGGTCGTACAAATATTTATCCGTGCGGGAATCGAACCCGCGACATGCTACGGCCTCCTCCAGGTAGGTGGTGGGTAATTAAACGAGTGGTTTATAGGCTGAGTAGTGGTAATAAAAACTTTACACACGCCAAATAGCACGCGGTTCCGACACCTCTTGTGGAATTGACGCACAGGTTTCTGATTTTAGATAATCATACGGCACGTTTCAACTGTCATTGATAATCGATAGGTTGGTGATATGAATTTTACCTCAAGTGACTTCAAGTACTATTGAAAACGCACGAGTCATAGACTTTAAGGGAGGTCTTTGTTACATAGTCCTCACATCTTAGCTTACTATAAATAAACAAGAAATCAATGTAACCCAATCAGATGTTTCAGAAAATATGATAAAAAGAGTGTCCATGGAGATTCTTGCCTGTTCTTCTCCATAGGATCTACTTTTTGGAACATGCAACTAGATTCCTAACTTCACTTTTGACTTTTCAAAAACACCAGTAAATAGGTTCAATTGAAATAAATGATTTGAGTTGAATTTGAGTTTGGGGCTAAAGAATGAAATCTATTTGCCAACAACCAAACGGGACTATGAGTATTCGTCGTTTCAGCCCATAAATGACCCAATACTGAGCAAGGCTTCCTCCAAATTCATAGAGGGAAATAAGTCTACTGTGCCTCGCTGGCAAGACGGGTTGGCACTGGGTTTGCATAAAGTTTTCCGTCGCTTGCAGCTAGTTAATCTGCCTTTTGCGTTACTTTTGGTGTCTCTTACGACACCCTCAGGATGGTATGCGATGGTGACATGGTGTATTCTAAATCCGTCACCACGCAGATTATCTACTTACTGAAAAGTCAACATAAATGGGGTCAACATCAATTGAGAACTGATTTCGCTACTATTACTACTCAGGCCGTAAATGACCCACTGCTGTGTCCGGCCCCACAAAGTACATGGAGGGTGATTATCCTGCTAAGCCACGCTGCCAAGACGGGTTGGCACCGGGCATTGTGTCAAAGTTTCCTTCTCGTGCGGCTGGGTTATCGGCCTTGTAATTTCCTTTTGTAGGCTCTTACGATAGACTCAGGATTGAATGGGGTGGTGACACGATGTATCTAAATCCGTCACCACATGGAAATTACATTAATACAAAAGTACTTTCATCCTTCATACATAATTAAAATTAAATACGTCTTAATAACAATATGATAGCGAACATATTGAAAATACAACAACGAGAGTGAACTAATAAACGAAATAAGTAATGAATAAGTACAAACTGCTGCCTGTACCGGATTGTCTATAGGAGCAACGAAGCAACCTGATTCTGAGCCCCAAACCCAAAACCCAAAACCTGTTAATTCCATGGAGTCAAATTCGACAGTCAACCTACCTACTATAGACTATCA
This sequence comes from Clostera curtula, assembly GCA_905475355.2. Classification (NCBI taxonomy): domain Eukaryota; kingdom Metazoa; phylum Arthropoda; class Insecta; order Lepidoptera; family Notodontidae; genus Clostera; species Clostera curtula. The sequence continues at coordinate 11,856,791 of FR997806.1, read as the reverse complement.
AAATCGACAAACACACTACATTACAGTAACTGTACGTTACTGTACTGTAGTATTACTAGGTTAGCAAAAATATCAAAATCGACAAACTGCGACAATCGACAAACAACTGTCAAAATCAAACACTGGTAGATTGACTGATTGTCGAATTTGACTCCATGGAATTAGCAGGTTTTGAGTTCTGGGTTTGGGGCTCAGAATCAACGCCTACCCCAATTTATAGAGCTACAAGCCATCAGACAACTCCGTATTGCTTTTCTTATGGTACGCTTCAGTATTATTTCAAAGCCAAATAAATATAAATATAATTGGACATTTCACACCACGCCATCTCGTCCCAAGCTAAGCAACTTAATGCTTGTGTTATGGTAACGAGATGGATGATAAACTACTTATATACATTTTTTTTTTGTAAATACGTACATATAATACATAGAAAACACCCAGACCCGGAACAAATACTTGTAGGTCGTACAAATATTTCTTCCGTGCGGGGAATCGAACCCGCGACATGCTGCGCAGCAGTCGATCGCTCAACCACTGCGCCAACCGTGTCGTTTAAATGTAATCAAAAATGTATCATAGCGTTTTTGTTTAAAACGCTACAAACGATAATGTCAATCAAATTGATAATGGTATGCTAAAACTTCAATAAAAGAATTGTCTATACACAAGTATTTCCTCAGTCAAAGTTAGCATTTCTGACTGGAAACATCATTGAGTTTAGACTAAATTGATTAAAGGGTAAGTAGATAGTGATATTTATTTTGTTAAATGAAATATCCATAATAGAATAGGGCTTTGGAATTTCCCTGCGACATCTAATCAGAAATGAGGAGATACGCAGGAGAACTAGAGCTCCCCCTCGACCGTGCTCCCAACTTGTTGTGGTGAGGGGGCTTGCGATATGATCCGTTGGGGCCATACCGGCTCAGGGTCACGGGGAGAGGCCAGACCGGAAGCCTTAACCTGCCGCGACACACGGCGTGGTGAGGCAGTGGATGGCCAGGCGTTGAGGCCAGGGTTTGGCGGTCGGATAACCATGAGGATTTCTAACGAAAAAAAAGGAGTACCAGAGCTACCGACATAGCCCACGGGATTTCCAAATTTAAGGGGTAGTCTGTCATTGGGGATTAAAAAAGTCCCAGAGTGGTGACCGCGTTCCGGAAAGAGCAGTATTGGTAGGACCTGGTTGAGGTGCCTAGAAACGATGAATGCGAGCGGCTCAAGAGCGGCCTTCGTGGAAATCCTTAGGGGAGGCTTATGTCCAGCAGTGATCGTTCTTTGGCTGAAATGATAACGAAGATGACGACATAATAGAATACTAAATTAATCAAAACATTAACTACAGGTAATCGTCAAGGAAATTATAAAAAAAAACTAAGACTAGGAAACTGACTGTCGATAGAGCAGAAAGGCTATGGAGTAGGGACCCGCACAGTGCTGGTAGGCCTCCCATATGGTAGGTAGACCGACGACCTGGTCTGGCTTAGCTTTAAGGTCGCCAAAATCTGATGGATGCTAGTAGCTCAGGACCAGGCTTCTTCTTCTTTTGACTGAAATGATGATGATGGAACCTTGCAAAATAACCCATACTGTATGTACGCATACTTTAAACGTTCAAATTGTTCTTAATTTATACCACATTTATCGTAGCTTCTATAAATTAAAAACCAATTGAAACAATTGCGTTCTATAAATTAAAAACCAAAATAATTCAACGATAGTTTACTTTTTCCAACAAAATAAAGTTGAAATAGGGACAACGCACCAATAATAATATACGAGTATGTTCCATTAGAAACGTATCAAAGTAAAAACAGTTATTTATGTATTTTAAGTGACAGGACCCGTTAGTATTTTAAAATCGTTTGTCATTGCTATCGTAATACAAATATTAATTTTACGTTAAAAGATAATTATGATATCTTGTTGGTTATACTGGGTGAATAATATAACGGAAATTCAGGTGCGGCAAATTAACCAGTACCCAACCAAAACTGTTTCTGGAGTCTGCACATGACCGGCGCACCAATCCTGGTCCAAATTCAAGTTTTTTTTAATTGTTTACTGTGTCCACCAAAGCGTTTCTCATACGTCCTGAATAGCCACTATAGTTTTAGTATATTACTGAAACTGTTAAAGTCAGCAATGAAAGTCACCGTGGTTGCCGATTTTTGCACTATTGAAAATCAAAATCAAAGCTCATTTGATCAAGTTGGCTCATTAGAGCTCTTGACAAGTCAAACAATAAAATATAATAAAATTTACTATTAAAAAATAATTATTTACCATCTACCACCGGTTCGGAATGCACCTCTACAGAGATGAGCCGGCAAGAAACTCTGTAGTATTGAAGTAGCTGGGTCAGATCCCAAGTCATCAAACACCTTACGCGTTAAAAGCATTTTCCGAGGGAAAAAGAGCGGTTAACATGGGGATTAAAATGCCACTGTCGTCGGTATGTCCCCTAGTGCTTAGACTCTTATATATATGTCGGAGATAGCGACGGCTGAGCGATAGAGTCATCATCATCTTGACTTGGTGGTAAAGGGTCCATATTTGTCGTAATAGAATAATACGAGGTTTATTACTTCTGACTTTATAATTCACAATATTAACCACAGTATAAATAACAATGTTCGGTTAACACACTTAGATAGACAAACCGACAGTTTCGCAACGGAGAAGCGTCTCGGTCCGTGTCCCAACGTCGACTGACCGATCGAGCCAAACTCACTTTCCATTACGACTCTGTCCACGTGCCGCCATTGCAAAACAACTGACGTCACCGCGTTTGCCGCACTACTGTGTTAACAATCAACTCAGAAACTTAATAAAACGATATCGTTATCCACGACATATATATATATATATATATAAATATATAAAATAAACATCCTTGGACATTTCACACAACGCCATCTCGTCCCAAGCTAAGCAACTTAATGCTTGTGTTATGGTAACGAGATGCATGATAAACTACTTATATAAATTTTTTTTTACATTACTCACTACTGAGTTGGGCCTCCTCCAAATGCATGGAGGGAAATTAGGCAACTGTGCCAGTCTGGCAAGACGAGTTGGCAGAGGGTTTCTATCAAGTTTTCCTTCTCTTGGGGCTAGATGGTCTGCCTCTACGTTCCTTTAGTCGCCTCTTACGACACCCTCAGGACGGTATGGGGTGATGACATCGTGTATTCTAATTCTGTCATCACACGGTATTTCATATATAGCTGTTTATTAAATATCTATAAAGAGCTCAATTCTATCTTTCTAATAAATTTACTTTGACAACACGGTTAGCGCAGTGGTTGAGTGATCGACTGCTGCGCAGCATATCGCGGGTTCGATTCCCGCACGGAAGAAATATTTGTACGACCTTACAAGTATTTGTTCCGGGTCTGGGTGTTTTCTATCTATAATATGTATGTATTTACAAAAAAAATTTTATATAAGTAGTTTATCATCTATCTCGTTACCATTACACAAATAATAAGATGCCTAGCTTGGGAGGAGATGGCGTTGTGTGAAAGGTCCAAGGATATTTATTTATCTACTTTTTTTTTATTATAAAAAATGATACCCCTGCACTATGTACTAGTATAACCTGTATCGCGGCGGCAGTTTACAAACATGTAACTCACAAATACAAATAACACAGAGCAAGTGCCTCTGGCTTACTCAGAGACACTAGCCTGACCCCGGAATCGAACCGGGACCCGTTGATCCAAAGGCGGCCCATCCTAGACCAACAAGGTGTGGTGACACATTTAGTATACACATTATTACCACCCATTCGGTCTTGAGGGGCATCCAAGAGAAGGAAAAGTTGATACGAAACGCTGTGCCAGCCAGTCTTATCAGCGTGGCACAGTAGCCTAGTTACCTTCCAGGTAATTATAGTGGCTCGACTCAGCGGTGAGTAATAATTTTACTAATAGTATTGCAGCAAATTTAATTTCTATTCACACTACTCGTAAATCCTTTTTTTTTGTTGTCGCTGGGGAAATGCTTTATGCATACCACCGCCCCCCGGGGGAGAGGTCGGGGATTATGTGGGACTCTGACAAGGGTCGTCTACCCAAGAGTCGTCGACCCACTAAAACCCCAGTGGTATACCCTCACACGGCGCGCTTGGGGCGCCACAAGTTTGCGTAAACACAGTCTACTGTGACGCCCCGGCGTGGTGCCCGCTACGCGGGCAAGCAACTGTCAGAGAGGGTGTCCCGGTACACTGGGATGCCCTCAGTCATCGAGGCTTTCGTCGGTGGCGGTTCCCCCGAACCACCACCGGCCTCTTAGGCGAGGGCAGAAGGGGCTCGCACCGTCACGAGCCCTCCTCCACCCCTGCCTCCGTCAGCGGCGCGGATCAGCCGGAGCTCCCTCCTTTGCGACACAACGGCCCCGCAGAAGGAGGCCCGTCAGCCCTCGGGCCGGCGCCAACCCGAGGACGCCGGCGCATCGCAGCCGTCCATGGCTCGCAGGGAAACTCAGAGGACAGGGTCGTCTACCCAAGTCCCCAGTCCCCGGAGCCACAATTTACCGCAGTGCACCAGCGATCCGCCCCGCAGCCCCCCTCCGCTACATACGGCCTCGCAGAAGGAGGCCCGTCAGCCCTCAGCCAGCGCCAACCCAAGGACGTTATTTTTTTTGTTCGCCTGGGGTAAAATCCTTTTTGGACTATCCCCGTCGGCCACGGGGATGGCCGAAGGGGGGCGTGTGGGACTGTCCCCCAGAGTGGGGGCCTACCCACTAAACATCCCCGGAGTGCTCCCTACTCGCGTCCTTGTTGCGGAATTGTGGGATCTGTACTCAGAACCACGCCGCCGCAGACAGGAGGCCCACCTCCCCAACTCGGGCTCGCTGAACGAGCAAACGACGTCCTGCCGTGAGCACCCGAACAGGACGTCGTATCTCGAGAGATCCCATGTGGGGCGAGGGCATCCCCGTGCCCTGCCCCGGGATCTGCGGCCGGACTCGTCCTACGACACGGCGGGAGCGGCCCGGACAATCGGGCCCACGTCCACCGCCTTACTCGTAAATCCTGGCCCAACGTCTATTGTCCCTTAGTCGCCTTCTACGACACCCACGAGAAGATATAGATAAAATTATCAGTTACATGAAAATGATCTTACTTATTCCGTGTGGTGACGGATTTAGAACTTAGAGTGTCACCATCCCATTCCATCCTGATGGTGTCTTAAGAGCCGTCAAAAGGAAATGACAACGCTGAAAACCTCGCCGCAAGAGAAGGAAAACTTGATATGAATCCCTGTGTCGACCCCTCTGGCCAGCGTGGTACAGTAGGCTAATTATCCTCCCTGTGATGGGAGGAGGCCTGACTCAGCAGTGGGTCATTTAGGGGTGAGAAATATTAGTAGTAGTAGATCTTACTTTGTCCCATTACAGTTTAAATATAAATCTTAAGCCAGCAATATACGTTGGCCTAGCATTGCCGAGTGAACGCCAATACCAACGTATAGACGGTATATTTGCATTGTCTGGCCCTCGCTCGGTGTCGCTTGCCTAGTTGGTTTCGATATTGCAACTTGTAGGCAGTAGCACTTGCCTTGTATTAAATTGCCTACGCTCGCTTTGGCCTAAGCTCGGCCAACGTGTATTGCTGGCATTACAATGTTTATTAACAACGACCATCTTCTCTGGACAATGTTGCTATTTAATTTCTTCTAAACGTTATTACGACGCTTTAAAACATATTGGTGTGAATGTTAACACGTGGTTGGACAAAACATATTATTTATGTGACGTTATGACGGTTTACTACATCATTGGAGTTTACGACAAAAAAATAAAGAGTGTACAGGATAATTTTAACAAAAATACAATAAAAGAGTTGACGAAAATCATTTTTCGAATGCCGCGGAATTTTTATTAAATTTAAATTTTCACATTTACCTATATCGTATTACGCGAGGAAAAGATTAAGGTTGGATTGAATAGTGTTAAAACTGTGATTGTTTAAAAAGTATCTAAACAACAATGTCATAGATAACAAACCCTACTTTGTTGTACATTAAAAAAACAATCCTTGTCTACTCCGTGACCGGTGACTTCCGCTGTGAGCGTATGGAAATTTTATGAACAAAAAGAACTACGCGCGATAAAGACTGATAAACGTATATACATAATTTCAATAACGCATACAACATACTTCATCGGATTCCGATTGATGCGGGTGCCTCCAGGAGTACATGACGATGGGTCGCAGTGGATACCCTTGAGAGAGGCCTATCTAGCCCGGTAGATTGCACCACTGTAGATTGCATCCCAAATACGTCTCACCCCTGACCTGTGAAGGCGTTGGGGTAAAAACAAAAGGACCCGGTTTGGCAACCACGTATGGTTAAACGAAACTTGGGTCGAATCCCGACTAGGTGACCAGACGATCGATAAATATCGATGGATGTGGATTGCAAAGGATCATAATTTATGGTAGCCTTTATTTTTAGCGGAGGTAAGTGTACTTCTGTGGTTGACAGATAGAAAGAGCCTTAGCAATATTGCAAGTCATTTTTAAAATTAGACTATGCGACGGACGTTTAGGACCTTAGAGAATAAAGTGAAATGAAGTGAAGTTTGAAATTAAAATAAAGTTTCCTTTCCTTCATTTTGCTTACTTACGTCAATGTCAACATGGTAACAAAACATTGCAAGGGATACAACATTTAATGAAATCGCAAAAACATTTAAATTTTGTTCGACGATTCCTGTATCGTCGGCATTGTCTTTTTATTTCCAAAGTTATACAAATTTACGGTTGAAGGTTTCAATCAATGGCTACACAATAAAACAATAGACTGTAGTACGGCGAATGTTTCCTTCAACGCTATATTAAGATGAGCCAATAAATATTTTACTTACAGAAAAAAATACCGGCAATGGTGTGGATTGGTTGGATTTAATTTTGAAATTCAAATTGAATGAGAAGAGAATAAGACAAAAAAGGGCCTGTGAAAATCCTCTTCTCTCCGCACTGGACTTCTCTTTATAAATCTCAGCTCATGCTAATCTATGTCAATTAGGTTTTAAAGCCCGAATTAGCAATGAGTAATATGTGGACTGTTACGATGACGAGTCTCCTTAAATTTGATGGACTGTGATTAACCTACAGTGCTAAGCTGGCTTGAAAACCCGGCACACGTTGCTAGAGAGATTAAAGTACATTTGCATTACACTTTTCTGCTTATTCATAATATCTACTCAGTCCGTAGATGACTGACTATTGAGTCGGACCTTCTCCAGTTGCATAGATGTAAAACTTGTAGTACCAGTGAATGAAGCAAAAAAAATCACTTCTTCTTCGATTTTGGCGAAATAAAAAATCACAATATTTGAATTGGCGAAAATTGATCTTATCCTTTGACAATAGGTCTTTGAATGAAATGACATTAAAATCTTTGTCATAACTGTCTACAAATAGCCAATGCCAAGTTTCAGCCTCTTTGAAACGGGCATAGTGGAATTAGTTCCCTATGCTATGCCACTGTTAAAGTTTTATTTCAAGTTTGAAATTATTTTCTGTGTCTTTCTATCTCTATCTCTTGGGCTAAAATAGGACACCTCTTTGACATTGGATAATCAAGCTAAAACAATATCTTTATTAGTAACATAATATGTTACAACATATAATTAGATAATATATAGAATAAGCGTGTCTAGTTGACGGATTTAGAATACACAATGTCACTTACCCATACCATCCTGAAAATCCTAAAGGACCGCGAGAGACAGACAATTTAGATGAAGTAAAACTTGATACAAACACTGTGCCATGCCGTTTTGCCAGCGCCATTCAGTAATGGGACATTTATGGGGTGAAACGACGATATAGCATAAGATGAATATTCGTAGTAAAATAATGCTTTCGATAGAATTCGAAACTATTAAAATGAATATTATAAAATACTATATTTTGTTTCTCAATATTTACACCTTCTCAAAGTGAAACCTCTGTGGCATAAACATTATATAGAAGTCACGGTTGATTTCAAGCCCCTTTGACAAAATGATAATAACTGTGAAACGCTTCAGCGTTGTATTTGCATAACAACGTATTTTATAATACATTGCGTTGTACGATCGCGTCATTCGTTAATAAATACCGCCAATTCTGATACAAATACATTACGCTAAACTCCTTGTAAGATTATCGTGCAAAAACGAATCTCGTTTCCTATTAGACTAGTAACAGTGACTATATTTTTTCACAAGCCCAACAAATTGGATTTTTACAACAATACGGAAAATCTTGGCGGCGATTCGTTGCAAAATATATTGCTCAAAATGACAATGGATAGAAAAAAATCGAGTGTAAACACTGAATTCTAATACCAAAATGGCTTTTGTAATTTATTGGCAGACATTAAGTAACGTTAAAACTGTTACAGTGATAGGACATGTAATAAAAATGTTTCATTATGTCTATTGATTTAATTAGTGCGTTACATAATTTTGTTTTTTTTTTTTATAATTATCATTTATATAAAATGTATGCTTTTTAAAATTCTGATTTGAAAGATCCGTTTTTTAAAACATGATGTTTATATTACTTAGGTATTAAGTTCTTTTTTACTGAAAATAAAAACCACAGATAAAATTGTCTGCCAGATAAAACATATTTTTACGCACATACTATCGGAATGAATCCAGAAAGAACCATAATAATTCATCATCATCATCATTTCAGCCAAAAGACGTCCACTACTGGACATAGGCCTCCCCCAAGGATTTCGACGAAGGCCGGTCCTAAGCCGGAAAGCGGAAAGCGCAGTGCTAGTAGGCCTCCCACGCGGTGGACCGACGACCTGGTTAAGGTCGCCGGAAAGCGATGGATGTGGGCGACTAGGGAACATAAAAATTACATCAAAATAATACTTATACATTGGGCGAGTCGTAGAATGAAACCAATATTAACGCTATACAAAAATATTCATAAATCATAAAAAGTAATTAAAAAATACACACACAACTTTTTTTTAAAACATACTACTTTTTTTAACTTATTCCTATTAAAATTTTAATACTTATAACAGATTAAATAATTTCCCCCAGTTTAAAAAAAAAGATAATGTGAAAAAATTAATAACAATTTCATTTGAAATTCGATTGAAATTTCGTAGTAAAGCCCAAGTCAAAATAATGTTGCAAAATTATCAGATGCACGCATAATATGAAGATAATTTTTATACGTTATTATATTCTTGACATGGTTACTATATAGACTTATAGTTAAAAAAAAGAACGAACTAAACACAAATACCTCGTTACTACATGCTTGAAGATGGTGTACGGGCGACCTCGACAGTGATCCGGTAGTGTCTTTAATGAAAAGTGCGGGCTCCGTCACAGCAACACTTTTCCTGATTAGCCACTGCATCAAATAGTCGTGCCATCCAGCTCTCCGCAAATGGGCCAGTGTTTGAGCGGCAAAATTTAGTTTTTTTGTGAAGTGTTAGTCATTCTTTTTTGTTTGTTTCTTAAAGGTGGAACGTCAAAATGCTGACTGGGTGGCGGCTAGCTTTATCAAAACGTGAGTAATATTTTGAAAAAATATTCAATTCATATTATTTTGTTTTGTATTAGGAAATTGTACGTGCCTTAACATTTTCCTTCAGCGATAGGTCTTCATTTGTTTATAACGAAGTTTTAATTAAATTAAGGATGTTTAATCGTATGTCTTATCTAGCTGTTATTAATTTGTCACTATATGACCTACATTTTCGTGTTGTCTTATAGTTTAAAATTAATTAAAATAAAAATAGTGAATAATACTTACATTTTTTTTTCTTTGCAAATGTGGGATGTGTTTAATATTATGCGAAGGGTATTTTAAAGCGTAGATGATTTTTAAAATGTTTGCGGTACATACATAGTTTATTGTTAAAAAACTATGCATGTGTTGATGTACCTATGTCATATATAGTTTCGGAAAAAAGTTTGCCCCGTTATATTTACAGTCTGTGTCAATACGCAGTCAGCCTTCACTCAGTGTAAATATTATTGAATATCTATCTTATATTTAAATTTTTCTGTCACGGTGTTTGTAATTGAACTCCTCCGAAACGGCTCGACCGATTTTAATGATATTTTATTTTCACATTCGGTAGGTTTGCGAATCGGACAACATATGTTTTCATCCCCCTAAATATTAAGTACTAAATACCAATTTACCCTAAATACCAATTTTTTTAAATTTTGGACACAATTTTTTGTTTTTATTTTTTTATAATACAGCATACAAAAATACATACAACACTACATTTTGACCCCTCTACGATTAGCCCCTATTTTTAATAGCGATATTTCTATGGCAAAACAACGCCTTTGGGACTTATAGTGTAAATATTATTCTGTACACCACATTTTAGTAAATAAATGTATTTTATTCTATTATATCAATTACTAGTGGCCCGCCCCGGCTTCGCCCGTGCAAAGCGGGGGTGGGTTATACATAAAAACCTTCCCCTTGAATCACTCTATCTATTAAAAAAAACCGCTTCAAAATCCGTTGCGTATTTTTAAAGATTTATGCATACATAGGGACGGACAGAAGAATGCGACTTTGTTTTATACTATGTAGTGATAGTGATAGTGAAGAACGGATCCAACAAGTGATGAGCAATATGCACAGAGAAATGTAGAAAAAAATTGCGAAGTTTGTAGAAAACTTATCACGTTGTCTAGTCGAAACATATCGACTAGACAACGTGATAAGTTTTCTAGCCTTAAGCCTTAAAATAAGGAAAACTTCTCATGCAATCTTTATCGTCGTTTCAGCTCATGAGTGACCCACTACAGAGTCGGGTTTCCTCCAAATTCATGAAGGGAAATTAGCCTACCATGCCACGCTGGTAAGACGGGTTGGCACAGGATTTGTATCAAGTTTTCCCCTTTCTTACGGTTTTTACGACACCCTCGGGATGGTATGGGCTGGTGACACTGCGTATTCTAAATCCGTCACCACACGGGGTATGACTAAATCTACATTAAAAATTCGGGCTTGCGTGTCCTATCTGGATTTTGTAACTTAGTAGTCTTTAAAACATTGCCGTGTTATTTTCGACCGTTTTACAGAACAAAATTGCAATGAAACTTCAAACAATGTGGCGGTACATACTGATTTCACAGCATAATGATAAGCGATAAATTGTCTTTGAGTTTGTTTTCATTTGCAAACAGCACGAGTTAGACAAACAGGTTGAAAATAGTTGCCTGATATCTTACAATCATTGGTCATTATGGAACCTGTGGTAATGGATTAAGAATATACAGTGTCAGCACCCCATTCCACCCTGAGGATGTCTTAAGAGCTGTCAAAAGGAAATGACAAGGCTGAAAACCTTGCCGCAAGAGAAGGAAAACTTGATATGAAACCACGCGTCTGCCCAACGGGGCACTGTAGGCTTATTACCCTCCCCCTTAACCGAGCTGCCACCTTGTTGTGGTGAGGGGGCACGTGCAATGTCCCGTACGTGCCTCTCGATGGGTTGGGAAGCGTCCAGAGCTGCCCTCAAAGCGTGGGGCCAAGGCCCCATCAGGGTCGCGGAGCATGCTTCCCATCGGGGAGAGAAACCCGTTGCCCTGTTTCGGGCAGTTGAGGGACACCATTGGTTTTAGTGGGTAGGTTGGGTCGCAATTGCCATCTTTCCGCGCCACATTACCCTGCTGGCGTTTAGCAGCCGAGTATCCATGAGGATTTCTACCGTAAAAAAAAGAAAAGACATATTACCCTCCATGTAATTGGAGGAGGCTCCTACTTTGCAGTGGGTCATTTATGGTATCGTATAGCATAGGCAATAGTAGATAGATAGATGGATAACACTTTATTGTACATAAGCGACATACAAGTATATATAGTGGTTAGATGTGCCGCCTTTGGATCAACGGGTGCCGGGTTCGATTCCGGGGTCGGGCAAGTGTCTTTGTCTAAACCAGAGGCACTGGCTCGGAGTCTGGGTGTCATTTATATCTATTATAAGTATGTATTTACAAAAAAAAATGTATCTAAGTAGTTTATCATCCATTTCATTACCATAACACAAGCATTAAGTTGCTTAACTTGGGACGAGATGGCGTTGTGTGAAATGTCCAAGGATATTTTATTATTTATTTATAAGTATGGGGTGATTCCGCTCAGTATTTTATACCAGTTTTTTTTTTTATTTCAGTTTTCATAATACCACAGCGCTATGTTTTGGCTATTATGGCATTATTGGCCGTCGCAAACGCCTACACGATGCGCGTTTGTCTGAACTTGGCCATTACCCAGATGGTGAAGAAGACAGTGGCTGTAGAAGGCGACGCCCACTATGACCCTGACGCCTGCCCAGTCATGGGGCAGAACGCTACCAGCTCGACGACGCTCCTCAGAGCTGACGACGTAAGTATAATGTAAAATTTAAAGACGAAAGACTTTCCTTTTCTTTTTCTTTCTCTCTGCGTCATATACATACTGTAAAATATATGATTATAGTTTACATACAGGTTTAAATGAAGATGTAGTGACTAGAATTGAGAAAGGAACGCTAGCCGGGTTATGTCGGACTCCGGGGCTGGAGTTGCGCCCCACCATACCCACTAAAGCCGACGGTGTCCCTTAACTGCCCGAGACAGGGCCACGGGTTTCACTCCTCCCGATGGGGGAGCATGCTCCGTGACCCAAATGGGGCCTTGGCCCGCTTGTAAAAATGGGCCCCACGCTTTGATGGGGACCTGGCCACCCTCCACTGCAATGACCACGCTGTGTGTCACGGCAGGTTAAGGCTTCCGAGGCAACTCTGAGGACAGAGGAGTCCCCAGAGCCAAAACCCACCACGACTCCGTGTGTTTATGTATGATTTAGTGTCAAATACACGAGATAAATGAAACACATCTTTTGAGAAAATACTCAGTCAAAGTTTTAATTTCGCGGTGACGTTATTTGAATCAGTGTTTACGCCATAAACTACTGTTTTCATTGTCATTGGCCGTCAAAAAAGACAACGATGACTTGACGAAGAGTGTCAGCAAAATGAACAATAAAACATACCAATTTGTCTCACCAACAAAAAAATATTACACACTCAAGAATAGAAAAAAGAACAAAAATGAATACCCATCGTAATTCCTAATATACAAAATTTCGTGAAACAGTGTTTGTTATTGAACTCCTCCAAAACGTCGTGGCCGAATATTATGAATTGAATGAAACCCACTGCTCTGTAATGCTTCCCCCATTTGACGAAGCCAAAGAAGTCAATTACTCTACGTTAGCCATTGGTTCAGCATAGGGTTCAATAGTATTTCTTTCACACACACAGAGACGCAACAATTGAATACACCTCGCCGGCATGGTTGTTTACGTAAAGTCCCGATTCCCATAGCCGCGATCAGTACAGCACACCTGAAACTTCCTCACGCACACCGAGCCGAATTGTGTAACTCCCGTGAAGAAGAACTCCCTTAAGTTAAACTGTGTGTGCGCCTCACGGAGCCCTTGCGCTCGCAAGTTGAGATCGCGGTCGCCTACGGCATTTTTTAATAACATAAATATGCCATTTTTTTTTTCTTTCTCTTGTGGCCTGATGTTCCCAACCTCATATTGCAAGTTAGTCAGTAGGTCCGTTAGCGACAGTAATGGACCCATTCTAAATCTGTCTCTACACACTATGCGTGTTTAGTTAGCATTGTTTAATTTCAAAGGTTAAGTGACGGAAAACCCTGCGTAATTAAATGATACCTAGCTCAAATTAGATGCTTCGGGCTAGCAGACCAAATGTATCCTCGGCGCAATTTAAGAACTATTTAATAGCAATACTACTTCTACTACTAGTCTGCCCATTAACCACTGCTTGGCCTCCCCCAGTTACATGTAGGGACGGGTGGGCGGCTGCTAGTCTGCTAGTTGGTCGTTTCAAATTTCACTTGATATTATCTGTTTTCGGCTTTTTTTATAGGCTCTTACGACACCCTGAGGATGGCATGGGTTGGTGACACCATGTATTCATAAGCCGTTACACAACATGGTACTATAATTAAGTACCTGTCAATGTAATGTACACCGTGTTCTATAGGAAAGTAAACAATTTCTCTCTCTCTCTCCCTCTCTCTCTCTCTCTCTCTCTGTATAACAGATCTTATCGTTTGTTTTTTAAGAAAGTTCATTTGTATTATCAAATAGAGCCATTTGTTAAAAACAACCAATTTTTATACAGCCAAATCTCTAAAAAGTATTCACTATATATGACTTTTTGCCACGCTTTTGACCAACCCATGTTTCTTTTACGTATGACGGTTAAATAAAATTGGGAGTTGCGATCGTGTATCATAATAGATTTAGGTCAGTTCCTTAACCGTCGCAAATAAGGCAAGCAGATACCTTACAAGCTGGCTCATACTGGAGAACTGGAACTTCTCTAGCAGTACGAGTCAGCTATTAAGAAGTACTGAATCTTTCTGTTTCTGACACGGCAAACGTTGTTTTGCCATATAAATAACTAGCGGCCCGTCCCGGCTCCGCGCGAGTGCAATGTTAACTGCGGGGAGAAGCTAGCCTAAAAAAAAGTTACTCCTTATCCCGTCAAAATCGTCGAGCCGTTCCAGAGATTAGCCGGAACAAACAGACAGAAAGACAGACAGACGGACAGACAGACAAAAATTAAAAAGAAATGTTATTTTGGTCTATGTACTGTGTATACATACTTCGGCATTTAGTAAAAAGTTGTTATTTTATTTTTACAAACAGACACTCCAATGTTATTTATTTGTGTAGAGTATAGATTAACGCTCTATCAACTCCCCTTGCTGGTGACAAATAAGCTGACGTCTACTCGACGAAATTTGTATTCCTACCCAAAATTGGTCATAAGGTCCCGAGAGATATAAATTTTCGAAGCCTCGTAGCCTTATTGTTCGAGATATATCGTGATGAGTCAGTATACGTATATACGTGGAAATATTTTATATTTATATATCCAATGGATTATTTGTTTTGTAATCAAAATCTACGTCACAAATCGTTCCTTCCTCCGTCATATACCAGAAGAAGATTTTTCTGGTCTTTAACACTTGATATCATATATATTGTGAACATAACCTAATAAGTACACTGTTATAGCGACTTTTTAAAATATTTTGTCAATTTTCATTTAAAACTAGCTGCGCCCCGCGGTTTCACCCGCGCTTACTGATTGTCGTACCGCGGGTGACACCGCGGGCTGAAGCCAGTAAAAAAAAGTAGCCTAAGTTACTCCTTATATCACCAGCTACCTATCAGTGAAAGACATGTCAAAATCGGTCCAGCCGTTTCTGAGATTAGCCGGAACAAACAGACAGACAGACAGAAAGACAGACAGACAGACAGACGAAAATTTTAAAAATGTTATTTTGGTCTATGTACTGTGTATACATACTTACGCATTTAGTAAAAAGTGGTTATTTTATTATTACAAACAGACACTCCAATTTTATTTATTGGGTTAGTATAGATTTCCAAATTATGACTAAGTACAACTGAAGTATACATATCCCCTTTTTGGTATACCTTATTGATTAAGTGATAAGTGATAAACCAGCAAACCGTTACCCAAATCAATGCTAACCACTCAAATATTATCTATTACTAGAGATGAGGCGCCTAGTTCAAAAGAAAATATCTCAATATCCAGCTTATTATTATCATTTAAGATTTATGTTATCTTGCAGATAAATGAAGGGTCTCTGGAGGTCATGTGCTCTCTTGAAAGTGGAATTTTTCGACATCACAAACGCTAGACCGTTCGTTTTATCATAGAACTCATTTCAAGGGCTCTAATGATAAATGGAGCTCAGTTGTAAAGATATGTGATCAGGAAGTGAATTAAAAAAGCCTTCACTAAAATCTATACCATCTCAGTCCAGAATTAATGACCCACTTAACAAGGCGTTTTTGATATTTCGCCATCCCTTGTTGGTGAGTCGGTGGTTATGTGGGGCGCCACTAAAAGCCTAGCGGTGGCTATAACTAAATACGTCTTACAGCCGCGAATAACATTTTAATCAACATACAACCTAGCACTGACCTGCAAATTGCAAAAAACGTAAGAAAATTTGAATTTCGCGGGCTTCCCTGGAACTTTCACCTTAAAGATCAGTTGTCTGCTTTTTGCGTTCCGGTAGCCATCTCTTATGATCCCTTTACTGTGGAATGGATAGGTGTCATTGTGCCTCACGGGTATGTGCATAAACTATTTAGAATTATTTTATCGCAGAACTAGCTGCATCGCAGAGCTACTCCAGCCAGGACCACCCACCTTGCACATCATGAAATTGCAAGTGGTTCTTAATTTAAAATATGAACAGGGATCCATTTATCATTTCATAAATGGATCGCACGTGGAGTGACGTAAGATTAGGAAGCAAAAAAAAAATTATTCGATGACCTTAACGAAGACGTGTATAGACTTAATTTTGCGTTTTTCGGCCAGTGTGTATGTCGAATCTTGACTTACTGACCTCTTGAGGTAGAGGAAAAAGTTTTAAATTAATCTCTCGATGTAGATAAATTTTGCGGTCGTTTTTCATATTATATTATGTCTGATAATTCATATGAAACACGTTTTAAACTTGTTTTATTCAACGTCAGCAAAATATGAATTTTCTAATATACTTCTCATCAGAAAAATCGAAACAGGGGAAGCCTTTTAGGGTTGTTAAACACAATGCGAAACTTATGAAAGTTTAATTTGAATTTAGAACATTAATATTAGGATTTGAAAACCTTTTGTTCACTATTAAACGACATTTGACATATGTATATTCCTAAATATATATTTTTTTCTGATAATCCTTACAAAACATAGACTTGCAAGGTGTTTCGATTTTTCTTATGAGAAGTGTATTAAATTTGAATAAGAGAATTAAAAATGAAATGATATTACGTATAGGTAAGTTTGAATCCAGTGAGCCGACTAACTCCAAACAAGCATATCGCATACGACAGAGATCGATCACCTCAACCATATCAAAGGGAAGTGGTCGAAACGCCACGTCGTCGTTACCACCAAAACTGTTAAAATCGAATTTGACACAATTGCAGTAGGTTTAGACCCTAGAAATCGTGTAGAATGGAATGTGTTACTTCACCCATGTGATTAACCACGATGGAATTAGTACTGATTCAGAAATACAAGTGCCTAAACAAAGGAGTGACAGTATAAATATATGCTTAAACATGTTCGCAGTTTGACGAACTGATAACAATGATAAAGGCACTAAACTCACTTATCTGTGCCTTTCTCAAGTATTGCTACTCGTCATATATTTATTTATTTATTATTTTAATTACACTTATTTACATTTGTTATTTTTACAATTATTCGTATTTCGAATTCCATAACTTTTCGATTGTTGTAAATTGCCAAATAAAATAATGTTACTGTATATTGTTAAGAGGCAACGTTTAATGTTAGTTTATATTTTGTTTTCGTACGAAACAACTGCATTATAAGAATTGGTTTTGTGTTCTTTAGAATTTTATAAATTTTAACCAACAAGAAAGTCAAGTCCTAAGATAAATGTCAATATGTCAGACAAAACTAATACAAAATAAACATTAAAACGACATATTTATTTTACCCGTGTTTGTGTCTATATTATTTAAATATAGAAAAACCAAAAACGTTTCTATAAAAGTTGAACCTGAACCTAAAAACGGATAAGTAACAAAATATTGCTAATAAATAACTATTTGAATTAAGTGCCTTAGTGTCTAAGTATATTACATATTTATCTTATTTCACGTCGGTGTCAATTTAAGTTGGCGCTGACTTCAACTAGATATTTTCCGTGTTTGAAGTCCGTTTAAAGACTTTATTAAAACGTTTTTATTTTTGGAATTTTAGTGTAAAGTCTTTGTTAAAGCTTAATTATGGTTTGTAAAAGAGTCGAATTCTAACAAACGTCAAAATACATATTATTCACCCTCTATTACAAAAATGTTTTGTACCAAACTACTGAACCGATTTCGATAAAATGCCGAGTGTTTTAAATTAATAAGTTCTAGTTTTTTTGGGACAAAAGGAATGCCATAGTAGTCTCCAAAAATCATCTCTATCTTTCAAAGTCTAAGTAAATTCACTCTACTCATTACCATCATTGCAAATCAGGATCAAATCCTAGAAAGTTCTGCTATAATACACCAAATTCAGCAGCATTTACACAGAAAAATTGACCTTCGTCCTCAGATTGTCCTCTGTCCTCAGAGTCAGTCTATTGGGACTATTTTCTTGCCAGTTCTTCTCAGCAGTGGTCACGTTCCGAACTGATGGTAGATGGTCGATTTATTATTATATTTTATAATATGTTTACAATTTGTAAGTGTCCATCCTGACCTAAACAAAATAAATTATTTGAATTTACCGTTCGTAAATTGGTTAGACCAGTTGTGATTTTAAAACCAAACAAAGTCAAAGTCAAAGTCAAATAATTTATTTTGCATAGGACACAATGGACACTTACAAATTGTCAACATATTAATAAAATTTTATACAATGCAAAGTAATATTCTTTACCACCAGTTCGGAACGCGACCACTGCTGAGAAGAACTGGCAAGAAACTCAGAGGGCTTGTCATTTTTTCTTTTTTATTACTTTGCGGTCCTATTCATAATCTAATATGTATATATTTACCCAACAAATTCCTTAAAACAAACTGTTCAATCGAATCTGGAAGGCGTCAGCTGAAATCTGAATATTAAAACAAAACAAAACAAACTTTAATGAAATAAAATAAAATCTTCCTTGGTCCAGTGAGCCGACCAACCCCAAACAGCAGCACCTGTTCACAAGTATAACGCATGTTTCGTTTCCGAAACCGAACCATGATTCGTTTACAAATTTGTATAAGAACATAAATCTCATTAATCGTTACACCCCTAAATGACTCACTACTGGGTCGGGCCTCCTCCAAATTCATAGAGGAAAATTAGTCAAAGAAAATCAATATTTCCATCTCTTGGGGCTATGTGATCTGCCTCTTGCGTTCTTTTAGTCTCGTACGACACCCTAAAGACAGAATGGGTTGGTGACATTGTGTATTCTAAATCCGTCACCACAAGGAGAGTTATCATTCAATAAGTTTAAATATCTAATTTATTTAAATGATATGCCTACATGTGTTCACGTGTCATTCACGTGAAGTTCCTATTATCCACGTGAGTCTTTATTATATTTCGATGAGGTAAAACTTTATTGACACAGTTCCATCAAGAGTGTTAAGGTGTTTTCAATATATTTACAAAATGGATGAAGTACATTTTAATTTTGAGCAAATCTTGGTAAATGCAAATAGGTCCACAGCAATTCGTAACGACTCTTGAAATAAGGCTCACAATTGTTTTTTAGGTTATATAAGCTTGGTAATTTAAGTTCCGTAAGGTTGCTTGGGTCGTCTATGATCATTTTCTCGAGTAATAATACTTACTGTAAAATGTGTGAGTGTAAATACAATTTTCCGCCTGGTGACGGATTTAGAATACATTGTGTCACCACCCCATTTCATTCTAAAGCTGCGTATACGCTAGACGAGCCGAGCTCGAGCGGAGCACAAGCGGAGCCGAAATTTGTGTAGTGTGGACCCGCTTACGAGCCTCGAACCAGCGCGCTTCGAGCGTTCGGCTCGTACTCGACCGTGCTCCGCCCGCTGTCGGTTTTTTGACAAACACAAAGGTGCCGCCTTTGGATCAACGGGTCCCGGGTTCGATTCCGGGGTCGGGCCAGTGTATTTGTCTAAACCAGAGGCACTGGCTCGGAGTCTGGGTGTCATTCGTATCTATAATATGTAGGGGAAAAGGGGGTAATGGGAGTCACTTAAGCAAGATACAGGATAAAACACACAATATTTACTTTATTTTTATTTAAATCAACTTTCAAAGTATTTTAATTATTACACTATCAGTCTTAGACAGTTTCATCAACTTTGGAATCATACAAAAAGTAACATTCAAATTTAAAAAAAAAACACCTTTGACCACCATTGTCCATACCTGAGGGTAATTATAGTCACTATGGGGACAATGGGAGTCAGACTAGGCTAACAATTGTCACATAGGTAACCTTTTGGCGAGTCCCGTCCTGTGCAACTAGCGTGTGCCCATAAGTCACAATAAGTGCATCTATACCATAACTCATTGTTGCGACGAAATTCATCATCATCATCATCATCATAATTTTGGCCAAAAGCTTCCCGAACGCTGCCCAGGCGAGTTGGATCCGACGATTGACCTCTTTCTCGAAGTTGGACTTACCTAACTGGACAGTGTGTCCCAGGTAAATGTAATGGTCAACAACTTCGAGGGTAGAACCTCCGATATTAACAGGAGTGGCTTGGACATGGATTAAGACATGATCTTCGTCTTCTCCATGTTCATATTAAGGTCGACTCTTGGGAGGCTCGACAGAGGCAATCGAGAATCGTAGTGAGGCCCTCCATAGTCTCAGCCATTACGACTATGTCGTCAGCGAATCGAAGGTGAGTGATGTACTCGCCGTTCACGTTAATGCCCAGCCCTTCCCAGTCCAGAACCTTGAAAACATCTTCCAGTGCAGCGGAAAACAGTTTCGGAGAGATCACGTCTCCCTGTCTAACATATTGCTGCAACTGGATCGGTTTCGAGGTCTGGTCATGAAGTCGGACTGACATGGTGGCGTTTTCATACAAGTACTTCAACACTTCGATGTACCGATAGTCGACTTAGCACCTCTGGAGAGCCTGCAATAGCCTGCATACTGGTATGCTGCTTTCCTTTTGGAATCGCTGTGACAAGAAATAGAAGATAAGTATTTTATCCGGTCTGCCAAAACCTTTTCTATATCTGCTATACAGGAAGTCGCCCGAGACGTGGTTCCGATGAATTGTTCTTCTTTAACCGTTTTTGGAGGCTTGAAAAAGGTGTATTCATGGCTTTAGCAGCACTTCTTAAAGAGTGGCCTTGACACATAAGATTTCAGCTTTTAACAGTGTATCAGCTGACCACTGAGCCTTATTTGTGGTCCAGTGACGTATTTTCGGCATTTCTGGAATAGTAATTAATAATTAATATTTTTTTTGGGTATGTTATAATGATTGCGGGCTATGGGAGTCGATTCTCATTGCCCGCACTGCAGTGACTCCTATTACCCGATCGTACTAAATGTGTAAAAAAATAAAATAAAACTTTAATTTACCATTAAAATACCAGAAATGGATTTTAAATCGATAATATAAGCTTAGAGACACCCAATAATCTACTATAAGTATTAAAATTTTATGTATTGATGTACTCACCGTTATTTTGTGTACACGTAAAATTACATCAAATGAGCGCGAAACTTCGCAACGGCCTTCCAGCGCAAACCACGGACGCGAATTGAGCGGGCGAGCGGGGGGCCGCAAATTGTTACTTAACGATTCTTTAAGGACGATATTCGTTTGTTTAGCTACTTTCATCTAGGAAATAGAGCGCTGACCACCATTGCCCTCTGACTCCCATTGCCCCTTTTTCCCCTATGTATTTACAAAAAAAAAAAATGTATATAAGTAGTTTATCATCCATCTCGTTACCATAACACAAGCATTAAGTTGCTTAACTTGGGACGAGATGGCGTTGTGTGAAATGTCCAAGGATATTTATTATTATTTATTTATTATTTGCGTAGCGCTCGCATGTTCGAGGAGAGTGATTGTTGTAGGCTCGCTGCACGTCCACACTTGACACTGCGATCAAGCGGCTCGGCTTGCGCTCCGCTCTTGCTCAGCTCGTCTAGCGTATACGCAGCTTAAAGGTGTCGGTAGACTCGACACTAGGAAATGACAAGGCCGAAAACCTAGCCGCAAGAGAAGGAAAACTTGATACTAAACCCTGTGCCAACCAGTCTGGTCAGCGTTGCACAGTAGACTAATTACCCTCCATGTATTTGGAGGAGGCCTGACTCAGCAGTGGGTCATTTATGGTCTGAGAAGTAGAATACTCACTGTAATCATTAAAAAAAGTAGCTTAGTTCCTGTAATTATGCACATCACTACATAGTATAAAACAAAGTCGCTGTTGTCTGTCCGTCCCTGTGTATGCTTAAATTTTCAAAACTACGCAACGGATTTTGAAGCGGTTTTTTTAATAAATAGAGTGATTCAAGAGGAAGGTTTTTATATCATAATTGCACCCGTGCGAAGCCGGGGCGGGTCGCTAGTAGTATCTATATCAAAATACTTTTGATCCTTTCATTAATGCTATCGGGTTTTTGTTACACCCTATTTATGTTTATCCTTTTCCATAATTTGCCCATATCCAGATAATGTTGAAGACAAATTTGATACAAGGTGTTTCTTATCCGTGTTGTAACGAATTAGGAATACATAGTTTCGGTGACTGGGGCGGTGCCCTATTCGATCCTGAGGGTGACGTGAGAGCCAACAAAATGAAATGATAAGGCCGATAGGTACCCTTTTTTTTTGACCCGGGGAAAATCCTTTCTGGACTATCACTGCCAGCCTGGGGATGGCCAACAGGGTGTGTGTGGAGACGGAATCATACCCACTAAACGTCCCCGGGGTGTACCATCCCGCGCCTGCTGCCCCGTGGGCCCTGACTGTATCTCCTTTATTCCTTTATTCTTTACTAGCGACCCGCCCCGGCTCCCTCCGCACGGGTGCAATTATGAACATCTCAATTTATCAGTGTTTCGCTACAATATTATTCACGTATTCAATGTTGAATTATATGTATAAACCTTCCTCTTGAATCACTATATCTATTAAAAAAACCGCTTCAAAATCCGTTGCGTAGATTTAAAGATTTAAGCATACATAGGGACGGACAGACGACAGCGACTTTGTTTTATAATATGTAGTGATTGCACACAGATACATAATATAAAAAAACATGATCATTTGGAAACAAAATGTACACAGGCGAGCTTAACTCTATAAGAGTTTTCTTCCAGCAAACCTTTGGCAGAGTGAGACATGTAGAAGATGGGTATGGGCAGTGCACAACAAATTAAAAAAAAGAAAAATAAATAAAATAAAAGTAGTTTACCATTAAATGGTCTCTAACTATATACTACATAGACCTACATACTAATAATACATACTGTATACTTAAATAATTACAAAATACATAGGTAACTAAAAATATATATTATAATTATATACATATGCCTTATATCTGTCTGCCTATTAGCTTAAACATGTTAGGATGAAAGGTAGTACGTTTTAACTCTTCTCTTAAAAACTTCAAGAGAAGAGCTAGCACGAACATAATGTGGAAGAGAACGGGGACAGCGTGAAGGCCGATACCCTAGCCGCAAGAGAAGGAAAAATTTACACGAAACCCAGTACAACCCGTCAGGCCAGTGTGACAGAGTAGGCTAATAACAATCTGTTTTTTTTTTGTTTCGCTCGTGTAATGCTTTATGCATACAGCCGCCCCTCTTGGGTCGGCGATTATGTGGGACTCCGGAAACTACTCGTCTACCCAGCAACTTAGCAGTATATTGTCTATAGGCTGAGTTGTAATGTTCCTTGTTTACTAGTGCGTACGTAAGCGACACGTGAATACACATTCGACATGCGCGACATATGGCTTTCATGTACATTGTACGTATATGTTATTGTTTGAATATAAATCGAGCCATGAAACATGTGAATACCTAATTACGGCATTTGATTTTGCACACTTGCGTAACACTACTAGTAGTTAATAATAATGGACATAATAATATTTATGGTAAAACCATGGGCTCCATCAGAAGGCTCAAAGTCACCCAAAGGGCAATGGAGAGGGCTATGCTCGGAGGTTCCCTGCGAGATCGAATCAGACATGAAGAGATACGCAAGCGAACCAGGGTCACCGACATAACCCACAGGATTGCCAAACTTAAGTGGCAGTGGGCAGGGCACATAGCGCGCAGGACCGACGCCCGATGGGGCAGAAAAGTCTGAAAAACGCAGTGCTGGTAGGCCTCCCACACGGTGGACCGATGAACTGGTTAAGGTCGCTGGAAAACGATGGATGCGGGCGGCCCAGGACCAGCCTCTGTGGAAATCCTTGGGGGAGGCCGATGTCCAGCAGTGGATGTCTTTTGCCTGAAATGATGATGATCATGATTGGTAATCTTGTTTTATATAAGACCGCTGAGCAGCTCCGTCATGAGGTGTTCTGCTATTACTATTTATTAGGTTATTCCACAATCATGTAGCTCAGTGTGGAGTGCTAAAGTCCGTATGGTGACGCATTTAGAATACACAGTGTCACCACCCCGTTATATTCTGAGAGTGACGTAAGAACCGACGAAAGGAAATGACAAGGCTGAAATTCTAGAATAGAAGCAATAGAAGGAAAAAAGTTTTTTTTTGGTTTTGATTGTCGCTGGGGATATGCTTTATGCATACCGCCGCCCCACGAGGGTGGAGTCAGCGACTATGTGGGACTCCGGGAACTACTTGTCAATTAACTATTCACTATCACGGCCTTGTACCTAAAAATGGCGATCTAAAAAGAGCAACTACAGAGTTTCTTGCCGGCTCTTCCCTGTAGAACTGCATTCCGAACCGGTGGTAGATGGTAAATTTTAAATTAAATAATATTTTGATGTTTGACTTGTCAAAAGAGCTCTATTGAGCCAACTTGATTAAATGAGTTTTGAATTTTAATTCGAATTTGACTGAAACCTCAGCAGTAGGTATACACTCACACGACAAACTTGGGGCGCTACAGGTTTGCGTAAACGCATTCCACTGTGACGCCCCAACGTGGTTCCCGCTACGCGGGCAAGCCGCTATCAGGGGGCGCCCTCAGACATTGAGGCTTTCGTCGGTGGCGTGTCAACCTGGTCAACGGGTCAACGTGGACCTGGTGTCAACGTGGCACAGTAGGCTAATGATCCTCCATGTAAATGGAGGAGGGCTCCAGATAAAATAAGGTGGCGACATTACGTATCCTATATCCGTTACCATGCGGAATAATGTTCAGTAAAAACACGTAGTCTCATTGCGATCTGTAGAGTTCTAATTTACATTTTTGTTTACAGAATGTTTATTTCGAGTGGAGTGAAGCAACCCAAGGTTTAATTCTTGGCTCCTTCTACTACGGTTACGTCGTCACTCATGTCCCTGGCGGTATGTTGGCTGAACGGTACGGAGGCAAATGGGTTCTTGGTCTTGGGTTATTGTCTACTGCTCTCTGCACCTTCATTACCCCAATCACAGTCAAAACTGGTGGAGCTACAGCTTTGTTCATCTTGAGAGTTATCGAAGGTTTTGGAGAGGTAAGAAAGATTTCATAAAATAATAATATATCTTGTGTAACCAAATAGGTAACAAAAAGGATTTTATTCATATTGACATTCTAAAAAATATACTAAACACTTGAATGTAAATTGTGAAAGTCCTTTGTCCGTATGGCATGGTAAAGTGCCCAGAAGGCTAGCAGCATTCCCTCGCTGACTCGCGATGCTAATCCTTTGAGCCTACATTATCACTGATTAACAAAGGCTATTTTAATTGCAAGCAAAAAATAAATGTCCACCCATGCGAATCCCGGATGGGCCGCTAGTATCGTTTATATTACCTTGTTGGTCTAGGGGTTGGATGCGCCTTTGGATCACGGGGTCCCGGGTTCGATTCCGGGGCCGGGCAAGTTCATCATCATTAACATCATTTCAGCCAAAAGACGTCCACTGCTGGATATAGGCCTCCCCCAAAGATTTCCACAAAGGCCGGTCCTGGGCCGCCCGCATCCATCGTTTTCCGGCGACCTTAATCGACTTGGCCGACTTTGTGTAAACCAGAGGCACTTGCTCTGAGTCTGGGTGTCATTTGTGTTCGTGAATTACATGTTTGTAAACTGCCCACGTGGATGGGTTTAGTTTAAAAAGTCTTTCAAATCTTTGAAAAAATACTATTAAAAATATTTTATAAAAAATCTTTAAAAATAATCTTTAAATCTTTTATCGTATGAAAGGAGTTCTTAAATAAAACATAGCACTTTATTAAACAAGGTCGTTTCGGGGTTATTGCAACAGCTGACTCAAGTTCATAAGCAATTTCCCCAACCAGTAATCTGTCGTAAGCGATATTTCCAAAGTATTGTGATTTGTCCAAGACAGCATGAAGTTTTTTGTGCATTTGTTGCTAAGCTACCGTAACATTGATTGTTACTTTTTTGCCTATTAGAGTTTATTTACATGGAATTATCGGCGAGATTGCTTGGTTAGAAAAAGCAATTTACGTATCTTCAACATACTGACTGCCTTGTCAGTCAAGGGGTTGGATGTGCTGCCTTGGGATCACGGGTCCGCGGTTCACTTCCGGGGTCGGGCAAGTCTCTGTGTAAACCAGAGGCACTCTGAGTCTGGGAGTCATTTGTGTTCGTGAATTTCATATTTGTAAACTCTCCCAGCGATACAGGTTATACCTAGTGCTGGACCACTCGTGGCTTTCTACAGCCGAGTTTAGATCTGACCCGCACGATCACGGGTACACAATAGGACCAGAACACGGGTAGGGACACCCTGTTCTTACGCAAGGTCCAAGAGGGAAGCGCTTCCAAGCGCTTTGGTCTAACTTCTGAGGGTAGAGCAAGGCTCTCCTCGCTAAGCCACTATCGAATGGATGGATAACGAAGTTTCCCGAACGACAGAGGCCTGCGCAGACAGTTAGTGGATAAACCGTTCGCAATCATCATCTCATTGCGACCGGCACTCCCACATACCCCGGCCCCGTCCCCTGGCTGGGGACCTTTAATAGGTTTCCCCCACTATAAAAAAAGGCTTTCCAGCTAATTTAATAAGAAAACATTATGTTGCCATGTCTACTAATCTGAAGTAAAAGTATTTTGTTAATTGTTTTAGGGGCCTACTATGCCAGCTCTCATGGCAATCCTGTCGAAATGGGCGCCAAAAGCTGAGCGAGCGAGATTTGGTGCAATTGTGTTTGGCGGTGCTCAAATTGGCAACATAGCTGGTTCCTATTTCTCTGGCCTGATCATGCACAACGGCAGTTGGGAAAACGTTTTCTACATGTTCGGCGGTATTGGACTTGTTTGGGTGGCTTTATGGGTAAGTCAGAACATTACGTTGAGTAGTGTAGATACAAGATAAGTGTTATATCTATGTTAAGTGTTATATCGGGGCTCATACGGGCTTTTCTATTGAAGTGCCCACCAGATACGATGGAAATCCTTGAAATTTGGCCTTATTCTGGTAAATTGAAAAGTTCGTAAAAAGTAACAATAAAAGTTGATAAAAATAATGTTTGGGGCCCGGTACTTCGCGGAGCATGTTCCCCCTTGGGGAGTACAACCCGCGGACCAGTAGCGGGCTAACGAGGAGCGCCGTTGGTTTTAGTGGGTAGGTCGGGGCGCTAAGTACCATCTTTCCGCGGCCTGGAGTCCCACATGCCCCTGCTAGTCCCCAGTGGCTGGATATCCAAGAGGATTTCCAAGGAATAAAAAAAAGTGTCGGTGCCCGGATAAGACTTGATTTCAGAAAAATATCTTTTAATATTTTCTTTGGTAAAGTTTTTTGTTCGTTTGTTGCTTGACGCCCCGTCTACATGAAACACACACACATTTAAAGATTCAATTTATTTAATTTATTAATACCCAGCTATACTATCGTTGTGACCTCCAAGCTCCAACTGTTTCTGCGTCTATACAGACAAAAACCATAAAAAAATATTTGCTTCACTTCCTGTTAACTCGTTTATTCGTCTGCAACAATTTCCATGGTTGTACGAGGACGTGCAGAATAGTAGTATTTATTATATATGTAGAATGGAGCGACGATCTGCGAAAGGTTGCGGGCAGCAGCTGGATGCGACGCTCTTTAGGGTAGGCATATGTCCAGCAGTGGACGTCGTTTGGCTGAAATGATGATGATGATGAATATTTACATTGTATAAAATAAAATCACCGATTAACTAAGTTTATTTTATATTTCAGTCAGTTTTATGCTTCAGTTCTCCGAACACCCATCCCTATATTTCGGACTCCGAGAAAAAGTTCCTTAACCAAAACGTTGACGCCTTGATCCATACAAAGCAGAAATTGTTGGACCCCGTACCATGGAAAGCCTTGGGCCGATCCGTGCCGCTGTGGGCTTTGATTATTGCTGCTGTAAGTATAAAAGATGAACGAATCATGGATTGGTCATGAACTATGAACGGAAAAGACAAGTTCTAGAAGGCCGTCTGGAGTTGTATGCTTTGTTACCTCTGAGAGAGACTTGATCAACATGTCAGAGAGATAGCTCAATTCTTTAATGGCTCACAACACAGACACGCAACACAACACAGTTACAGAGCTAATTAAATTGTAGAATCAGTTCGATTTATGTTTAAGAGTAGTATGTAAATTGTGGAATTCGTTTTTCACAAATTGTCCTAAAATTCTCTCTTTCATTTGACGGTTATTGTTGGAATTCCAATGTTTCTAAATATTATAGGTTCTCCAAAGGCATACTTTTGGTGGATGTCATGAAAAGATGTCCAAAGATATTTAAGAAAACTTCTCATACAATTTCAAAATTAGAATATTAATGTCACAAAGCGAGTCAAATAAACTGTACAACATAGTTGATAGCATTTGTATAATTTTTGTTCACAGATTGGTCACGATTGGGGATACTTTACTATGGTTACGGACTTACCAAAGTACATGACCGACGTTCTAAAGTTTAACATCAAGTCTGCTGGTACCTTGTCAGCCTTACCATACGTAGCTATGTGGGTCGCTTCATTCATATTTGGACTAGTTTGCGACTTTTGTGTAAAGAGAGGATACCATAGCATTACTAATGCCAGGAAAATTTACACTACCATTGGTGAGTTATTTCGGCCTAAGCATATTTATTGTCCGTGTGGTGACGGATTTCGAATAGATAGTGTCACCATCCCATTCCATCCTGCGGGTGTCGTAAGAGCCAACAAAAGGAAATGAAGGCTAGTCGAAAGAGAAGGAAAACTTGATATGAAAGCCTGTGCCAACCCGTCTGGCCAGCGTGGCACAGTAGGCTAATTACCCTCCATGTAACTGTGAGGAGGCCCGACTCAGCAGTGGATCATACATGGGCTGAGTAGTAGTAGTATATTTGTTAAAATTTTACG
This sequence comes from Clostera curtula, assembly GCA_905475355.2. Taxonomy (NCBI): domain Eukaryota; kingdom Metazoa; phylum Arthropoda; class Insecta; order Lepidoptera; family Notodontidae; genus Clostera; species Clostera curtula. The sequence continues at coordinate 11,827,672 of FR997806.1, read as the reverse complement.
ATTATAATTACAATATTTTTTATTTAGAATTTTTTTTAAATAAATGTATTTTATAACTAGTTTATTTAAAAAAAATATTTGTAAAATATGATTAGTTACAAAAGATAAATGAAATATTAAATAGAATAGAGCTTATTTAAATTTTAGGTAATGTACAACAGATATTTGTTATATTGTTAATTTCGAACTAAAACTTTCAAGTAATTTTATTATAACCCCCAATCTATTTATCGAAGTAGACGATGTTCTTTTTGCTTTGCATCCTCATAGATTGATTAATCATACAATAAAGGTATCGACAGATCGCCATTTGTTGTCCAAACTATAACAACACCAGTTTATATAGAAAACATTTGAAATGTCTTAAATGAACATTGTAAATAAATAAATAAATATCCTTGGACATTTCACACAACGCCATCTCGTCCCAAGCTAAGCAACTTAATGCTTGTGTTATGGTAACGAGATGGATGATAAACTACATATATACATTTTTTTTTGTAAATACATACATATTATAAATAGAAATGACACCCAGACTCCGAGCCAGTGCCTCTGGTTTACACAAAGACACTTGCCCGACCCCGGAATCGAACCCGGGACCCGTTGATCCAAAGGCGGCACATCTAACCACTAGACCAACGAGGCAGTCAAATTTATACTTAAAATAATTCTACAATGGGAGACTTCACTATTTAAAAGAAGACAATAATAAATGCCAGTGCTATTACTACTTAGGTATTACTACTTCTCAGCCCATAAATGACCCACTGCTGAGTCGATCCTTCGATTACATGGTAGGTAATTAGCCTACAGTGCCACTATGGCCAGACGGGATGGTACAGGGTTTCGAATCAAGGTTTTCTTGCGGCTAGGTTTTCGGCCTTGTCATTTTCTTTTGTCGACTCTTAACACACCCTCAGGATAGAATGGGGTGGTGACACCGTGTATTCTATCTCCGTCACCACATTGACAAGTGGTATTATGTAATAGTATTCCAAAATACATCATTAATATTTCAGCTGCGACCGGTCCTGGTATCTGCATTATTATGGCTTCATACTCCGGATGTGATACCACACTCGCAATCGTTTGGTTCATACTTGCTATGACTCTCATGGGTGCGTACTACAGTGGTATGAAGATTAATCCTTTAGATATCACACCAAATTATGCTGGTACCACCACGGCTCTCGTGAACGGGATTGCTGCGATTTCGGGCATCGTCTCACCGTATTTGATCGGACTTTTGACACCCAATGTAAGTAAAAATCAAGTACCTATTATCACTTATACTATCATGATAACATGTAGTTTATACTTAGGATTTAGATAGACCTTATTCTCCTCCATGTAATTCGAGGACGCCTGACACAGCAGTAGGTTTTTTATGATGTGCGATGATTATGAACAAAAATTATGTATCCGTCCGAAATGAGGATATTAATGTAATCAAAATAATAATAATAAATAAATATCCTTGGACATTTCACACAACGCCATCTCGTCCCAAGCTAAGCAACTTAATGCTTGTGTTATGGTAACGAGATGGATGATAAACTACTTATATACATATTTTTTTTGTAAATACCTACATATTATAGATAGAAAACACCCAGACCCGGAACAAATACTTATAGGTCGTATTTCTTCCGTGCGGGAATCGAACCCGCGACATGCTGTGTTTTTTTTTTTTTTTTTTTTTTTTTTTTTTTATTTATTCTGTTACTACACCACAGACTTGTAGTCCGTGTTCTTTTTAGCAATGAATGGTAGTTATTTGCTCTTTTTTTTTTTTATTTCGTCTGTCGTACCCTGCGCCTCGGCACCTGGGACATTGGTGTTTCATTTAACCTACTCTCAGTAGGTGCTTCCTTAGCTTATGTTTGGTAATAGCTGTTTGGTCTTGATATTTAAATTATATTCCGTGTCCGTGTAATTTCTGCTGATCAAGGTTTTCGATCGCCTTGTTGTTCCTGGCCTTTATTGCCATTTTCATGTTGTATTCCTGGATGGTTTTGTCGTCTGCAGCCAGGGCTTGCTTTATAAGTCTTCCAATAGCGTCGTTGTTGTTGTCTGTGTAGTATGTGCAGTTCTCAGTGTGTCTTGAAACTGCTACTACAGCATGGGGAACGCTATCGTGCAGTTGCAGTTTTGCTGAGAGTGTTTGCATTATGAGAACGTTTGCGTAGGTTAATCCCTGAGCTTCGTGGATTGTTAGGATGATTGAGCCTTCCCCTCTCCCGTAGCCCTCCATGGTTAGGGCCTCCTTCTCTGCCTGTGTGTGGACGATAAAAAGGGTATTTCCTAGGGCGGGGGGTATTCTTACTCCAGTTATTCTTCTCAGCTGCAGCGATCTGACTTTGCGATTGGAGGAGTAAATTCCGCTGTATACCTCACTTAGGGCGTATGCGACGTCCATCGGGTTGCGGTGAGTACACAGCATTTCCTCGCTGATTCTTGCGACGCTTGTTGGAAGTTTATAGGTCAGTGAGAATAGGTTTTCTCTTTCTATATAAGGCAGTTGATTTACGTCTCCCAGTAGGACAATTTCTTTGCTTTTCGTCAGTTGCGCGGCCATTACGATGGCTCCAAAATGGTTCATAAGGGCCTCGTCAATAATGAGACGATTTGCTGGCTCTTTGACACCGTTGACTAATATGGAAGCCATCGTGCGTACTCGGTTTCGGGCAGTTGCTCCTAGGCGGTGCGACACTCTTTCTGCTAGGTCTTTGGCAGCTTCAGACGTTGTGGTAATTATTATGTCTTGTGCTGGCCGAAACTCGTTTATTACCCATGTAGACTTTCCGCAGCCGGGGACTCCATTTACCCACTTAACTTTTGGTGTTGTCCAATAGTCCCACGACGCAATTTCAGCTTCTGCTTTTTCTATTATTTTATCTTCTAGCATTGTCTTGGTGCACTTTGCTGTTACTACTACGGGATCTTCTGTAGGTGTTTTGAATTTAAGGTGCCCTGTGTTCTTCGTTTCATCTTCATCCAGATATACGAAGCCAGCTGTTAGATTGTATGCCGCCATGTATATACCTTCTTGTTTACCATGTTGGATAGTGCCGGTATTGTTGTTGTAAATCGCGGCGTTGGCTTCCTCGAGTCTCACCTTTAGCAGTCCTCGGTTGTTTCTTAAGAAGGCCTCCAAGATTTTCTGACAAGTCGTCAAGTTGACTTGGTGTCGCCCGCGCGTGATTGCCAAGAACTCTCTGAGAGCATTCTGCATGTGTTCTGTTCGGCTTCTTGCTGGTTGAAGCTTCGGCGGTTCGACTTGCCCCATTTCAGCTCTTGTTTTTGGTGTGCTTTCATTTGGCAGATTTCGCGAGGATCGCCTAAAGAAAGCTTTGACCGCTGTTTCCTGCTTTGTTGTCGCCTGTGTTGTCCTGCTGGTTAGATTTTGTCTCCTCGTGGTTCCTTTTGCCACCCTATCCAAGACGTGCATAAGTGCGCTTATGTGTTTTGTCTTTTGTCTTTCTTTGTCCTTGGTGGAGTTTCCTTTCTGCCTAGCTTCTGCTTCTGCACTGGCTTGCTTGTTTTGTAAACGCTCGGAGCCGCTTGCTTCATGTAGGTGTGTGGATGTTGATGGTTCACTCTGATTGTTTTGGGGGACAGTAGTTGTTTTTTGTTTTTTTAGAAAACTGAGGTCTTGTCCTCTGTTTTCATATACGACTACCTCATGGTATTCCGCGGCCTGAATGCATCCGATATAGTCTTCGACTTCGCCTTTGTCTAGTTCGATGGCCATGGCGTCCACGCTAATTATTCGTGGGATGTGATCGCTATCCTTTGCGGCCTCCCCCATTTTTGTTAGTATCGCCCTGGCTTGGGAATATGGCGTTCGTTCTTCCTTTTCAAGTAGTAGAACGGTTTTGTTTTTTGTTCGTACTACCCGGCATTGGGTATCCGCCACTTTTATTTTAGGCATTTGGAGGAGAGTTTTCTTTTTCAGTTTTACCTTGGTGGTACTACCGTTTAGGAGAGCTGCCAGCCCTGGTGATATTGTTGCGCTTTTCGTGAGTAGTGAGTTGCAGAAGCTTATGCCAAGTCTTTCTTTGGGGTTGTCCATAAAGAGTGGCACCGGTCTTAGTCTGATTCCAGGTGTTCCGATTTCAGCTTGTATCAGCATGTGTTTGAGGTTTCCGATTTTTGGTAGAGATAGGGATGAAGAAATAGTGTCTGTTGAGCTTGGTTCTGGTGCGCTTGTATTTTCTATGTTGGGGTGAGAGGCTACAGATGTCCGCTGACGTCCTAGAGGCAGTGTGCTGTTTCGTTTGGCTGCATTGCGGAAGGCGTTTTCGGCGAATGCTAGGAATGCTGTTCTTCTGTTGTCGTCTGTCATGATGCCTTGTAACTCGGATTTTGTCATGTTGGTATTGATTATGACCTCCGTTTCTAGTCTCGTCGCCTCATATCTCGGACATTCAAACAGCACGTGCCATACCGTCTCTTCTATTTCAGGATCGCACTCGCAGCCTGGGCTATCTTTCAGATGGAATCTATGCAGGTATTTAGCTATTCCACCATGTCCTGTCATTATCTGCACTTGTGTTGGAGACCATTTAACTTTCCGGGTGATACGGTATGCTGTTTGGACATCCGGGAGAAAATCTCTAGTTATGGCTCCAGTTTCTGAGGTCGTGTATCTGTCTTGCCATTTATGGGTTGACTCCTCGCGGATTTTTCTCTTGACATAGGATAGAGGGATCTTGTCGTAGTCCAGGGCTGTGCCTTTTATTGCTGCTGCCTTTGCAAGTTCATCGGCTCTTTCATTTCCTAACGTCCCGATGTGAGCTTTTAGCCAAAATAGTTTAATTTCTCTTCCTTCGGCTCTAGTTTTTTTGATGTTGTCTTTAATAGCTATTGCTAGAGGATGATTGGCTTTCGGATTTTTCAGAAGGTCCAGCGAGGATCTTGAGTCGCTAAATATATTGACTGTTCGTTCTCCACTGGTTCTCGCCATTTGTGTGGCTCTGTATAGTGCGTACATCTCTGACTGGAATACTGTGCAAGCTGGGTGCAGAGTGAAAATTGCATGGTTCTTTTCTTTGCCGTCTTCCCACCATGATAGAGCCGCTCCTACTTTTCCTTCAATCTTGCTTCCGTCTGTGTAGATCTGTGGGCCTGCGATTTGACGAGCTGGCGGTGCTTCTAGGTTTGTGTCGTTAAGGAGCTCATACTCTATTACTTGTAGTGTTGATGGGTGTGGTTGTTTTAAATAGTTCACATTTTGTTCCAGCCGGCGATTAGGTGGTAGGTAATCCAGTGAATCCACTTTTTTTGCTTTGTATAGGCTGGCGGTCTCCTGAATTCTAAGATCTAGTGGAAGTAATCCTGACAGGATTAGAGCTGAGGTTAGTGAGACAGTGCGATACGATTTACACACTTTCTGTGCAAAGCCTCTTTGCAGAGACCTTAACTTCTTTTTTACAGTTTCTAGTTCGGTAGCCTGGTACCACACACTTGAGGCATACGTCATTATTGGCTCGATAACTGCCACGTATATGGTCCTCGTTATCTCAGTGTTTAGGCCCCAAGTCACCTTTGCTGTTCGCGCTAGTTGTTTGTATATTTCTGCTGCTTTTTTGCTTATTGCCGTGACGTGTGGTATGAAGTTGAGCTTGTTGTCAATCGTAAGGCCCAGTAGTTTCATCTCTTTTGCGAGCTGTAGTCTAGTTCCTGCCATGTTTAAATTTGGGGTTCTGTATTTTAGCTTCTTGGTGAGCAGCATTGCGTTGGTCTTGTGCGGTGCAAAGCTCAATTTGTTCTGTATTCCCCATTCCATTACTGATGTCAGAGCTGTATTGGTTGACTGTTCTAAGGTTTCTACAGATGAGTCAGAAAACACTAGGACTACGTCATCTGCGAACGCTTGACAATACGTGCCTTCGTTGGTCAGTTTTTCTAACAGAGAGTCCAGTATGACATTCCAGAAGGTGGGTCCGCCTATTGATCCTTGAACACATCCCTTGGTCGTCTCCTTCTCGTATGTTCTTCTGGCGTAGTTAACTTGAATCTTACGATCGGTGAGGTAGGAGACCACCATCTTGTATACCTATACAAGATGGTGGTCTCCTACCTCGATGAAAGCGAGCCCAAAGAACCTTCTTTGGGCAGCCTTTTTTCTGTAGCTGTTGTTTCATCGCTGGCCACCACGCGTTATCAAAGGCTCCTTCTATGTCCAAGGAAACTGCGATCACGATGTTTTTGTTCGCTATTTCTCTCCGTATATGTTCAATGAGATCATAGAGAGCGTCTTCGGTCCCCCGTTGTGGCATGAATCCGTATTGTCGTTTGTTAAGCGTAGGCAGAATGTGCCACTGTATGCGACTCACCATTATTTTTTCGACAATTTTACCCAAGACTGACAACAGACCTATTGGTCTATAAGATTTTGGATGTGCGTAGTCTTCCTTGCCTGGCTTTCGTATTACAACAACATGTGCTATCTTCCACGGTTTAGGGAAGTGATTTAGTAGTAGACATTTGTTTGCTATTTCCAAAAATATATCCCTTTCGCTGTGTATAGCTGTTGAACAGATGTCGGCTGTTAGCCCGTCCGGTCCAGGTGCTTTTTTGGGGTTAAGCGATGTTAGCACTGTTTCCAATTCTGCTGTTGTGAAAGGCGGGTCGTCCTCCGGGAATTTATCTTCTTTGAGGGCTTCTGTCTGTCTTCGCAGCTGTTCATGTTGTGTATTGCATGCTGTGTTTAAAATATATTTCCAACTTGAAGTGTGAACGAGATATTGACTCAAACTTAAAAGGAACTTTATTTACGTAGATTTTATCACAAAACTCTTATAAATCGTCATATTTAAAATTACCATTATCATCTTACGGCCCCTGTCCCACGCTAGGTGGTAGTCTCCATACACACAAGTCACGACTTCATTGTATACTCATACATTCACGCCTTTCGTACGTTATTCCTCATTCTTACAATCCATACATCTCTTTTGATCTCCCACGACCCTTGCGTCCACCCAGATTCATGCTGAAACTACTACCGGATCGGAATTCTACACTAAAGAAAAAAGCCGGCAAGAAACTCTGTAGTTGCTTTTTAACGTTTTTCTGAACCAGATTGGTGTTACAAAATATTGGGTTATATTAAAAACCAACCAACTAACTATAGTTATTATAATACTACAGCTTTTTACGACGTTTTTTGACATTTCCGTCGTTATTTATCAAGTTCTAAATTTCCGTCATCGGCTGGCGAAAAAATGTCAAGAAACAAAAGTTGCTTTGTTTTGTCTAAATTTTGCAAACAGTAATAGTTACTATCTTTAGCTTTATTGATCGTAATGGATGTATTTTTTTTGTAAAACCCTGGGTAAATATAGAGAATCTTTGTTTCATCGTACTAATTTTGGGAAGTATGAAAATCTTTCTGCATTGGACTGCCTGTTTATTGAAGGAGTGGATATATTTTTCATATATGGGTATCAGATTAGATCAAGTCAAACTATAAGTACTCGTGCTTGTAGATAAGTAAAATCTCTAAGAGTGTTATGGCAAAGATAATTGATGACGTCATAATACCTTGTTTCATAAGTTGTCAAAGGGGCTAAACATGTCTCTGCATGCACAACGCTCGGGATTTCGATATGTCACGACCCCACGCAATATATGTACTTGAGATAGTTTTATGTTGATTTTTTATCTTGGGCGTATGCCTATTCAAGACGTTGTCAGAAGTGTACAGCTTGGTGTTTTAATGTGCGAGATACGCCAGTTTATATACTAGATGGAATTTTGAAAAACGGTTAATGGAGGTGCAGGCCCTATTTTGATGCAAACTAAAACATTATTGGATTTTTGACAACTCACCTCACTCCTTTGCCTCCATTTCAGTAATCGAAATTAAAAAAATAATGGACATCCCGTATTATTTCTGTTTTAAGCCAACTAACGAAAAAACAACTTTTTTAAACATAATATGATATATTTAGCAGTAGGTAGTTATTAAACAACTGGGCGTTAATAATATTTTGCGGGTTTTCATTGTCATTTGATAATCCAGTTTCAATTTTGGCCATCCATACACAATTGACAAATGCCCTGTATACGCGTATAATAGTCTAAATAATATATTCAACCAAATTCACCCTGCTGACTGAATGATCGCGCATGTCGTCAACCAGTCACATGGCTTTCGCCCCATTCTTTTCTTCTTCTCTCCCCATTCTCATATTCGCCGAGAACCGCCAAAAAATAAAAAATAAAACTATTGCGCACGATACATTTTGACTGAAGATGGTTGTGGGAAGAAACTCTTGTTCTAATCGATGAGAATTTAGAAAAGCACCGTTGTCGTAAATTATCTAAAAACGCATATTCACTCTTCATTAAACCGAATTCCATTATCCACCTAACAGCACATGTTAATATTATTTTCTTTTGTTCACAGTCAACTCTAAAAGAGTGGCGCGTCGCTTTTTGGGTTTGTCTGGGCGTATTAGTGTTCACAAATGTAGTCTACGTCATATTTGCTAAGGCAGAGCAGGAATGGTGGGATGACGTCAAAAACCACGGGTATCCTGAAGGATGGAAACATGGACAGCTGCCTACAAGAGCTGTGGACTCAGAAACACCAAAGAAAGAAGAGAAAGAGGAGAAAAAATAAACCCAACGACTGCTAATTTTAAGTATCTGTAAATATATCTAATTTATTTTAATATTAATTATAAAATATTCACTAATAGAATTGTTTTATTTATAATTTTCCTTTGTGAACCTTAATATACTTACTATTTGTGAATTGTCCAATGATAAATAAATATCATTGGACAATTCACACAACGCCATCTCGTCCCAAGCTAAGCAACTTAATGCTTCATTATGGTAACGAGATGGATGATAAACTACTTATATACATTTTTTTTTGTAAATACATACATATTAAAGATAGAAATGACACCCAGACTACGAGCCAGTGCCTCTAGTTTAGACAAAGACACTTGTCCGACCCCGGAATCGAACCAGGGACCCGTCCAAAGGCGGCACATCTAACCACTAGACCAACGAGGCAGTCAAAATCGATTAAATCGAGAATCGATTAAATACAGATAATTATGTTTATAAACATAACCAATCAAAGAAACCTTATCTTTGTGAACTACTACTACTTAGCCCTCAAACGACCCACTGCCGAGTCGGGCCTCCTCCCATTACCTACAGGGAGAGCACAGGGTTTCGTTTCAAGTTTTCCTTCTCTTACGGCTAGTTTTTAGGCCTTGTCATTTTCTTCTCACAACTCTTACGACACCCTCAGCTTTTCCGGAACTATGGGTTCCGGAAAAGCGTGGGTGTCATAAAAGTAGTCTACGTTACTCCATACATAGTCATAAACGCATAAGGAGCGTATATATATATATATATCGTCGACTGCCTCGTTGGTCTAGTGGTCAGATGTGCCGCCTTTGGATCAACGGGTCCCGGGTTCGATTAGGGGTCGGGCCAGTGTCTTTGTCTAAACCAGAGGCACTGGCTCGGAGTCTGGGTGTCATTTCTATCTATAATATGTATGTATTTACAAAAAAAAAAATATATAAATTTATTTATGTAGTCTATCATCCATCTCGTTACCATAACACAAGCATTAAGTTGCTTACCTTGGGACGAGATGGCGTTGTGTGAAATGTCCAAGGATATATATTTATTAATATTTATATATATATATATATTATAAAGTAATGTTGATCACCTCCACATCATATGTCTATGGTAGAAATGTCCAAGGATATATATTTATTAATATTTATATATATATATATATTATAAAGTAATGTTGATCACCTCCACATCATTTGTCTACCATAGACATAAACACGCCTATGTCCATGGTACTTACTGACAAACGAAGGGAACGAGTGAACGAGCATTGGCCTTGACCGATTATAAAATGTCAAAATTATAAATTGTCAACAAGATGTCAGAACTGACAATGAATCAAGACAACAGGAAACTCAATCACTATACCCTGTTCAAGATAGTATGATCGATTTGACAGACGGGCTAGTGATGGGAAACAGAAAATATCTAGTAGACCAAAAAAAACGTTTTAAAATACTTGTAACAGTGACAAGTTGGCGTGGGTGTATTATGTCTGAAATTCTTTATTGCACTAGACATATAAAACATTGGGTAGATAAGCAATGATGGGTCAATATTCATAATAAGTTCCTATTTAATATTACAAGGTTATTTTTTGACCTTCCGCCAAATTTAAATAGGTGGTACAGACCATGAAAGTAAACAACAAAGAAAAGAAAATAATAGTTGTAAAACTGTTAAAATTCAATGCGCTAAAGCCAACGAAGTTTATTTCAAAATGAAAATGTTTTTATTCGAATATTGTCTTATAAAGTTAAGAAAAAGTGATAAAGAATTTCACACACCCATACCATCTCGTCACAGTTACAAGTATTTAAAACCGTTATTTTTTGGACTACTAGTTATTATCTGTATCCCACCACTATTCGCCATTGCAAAGTAAAGGTATGATTCCGAAGTACGCTGCACGCAGAAGTGCTACCTCGGCAATACTGGTCCCGATTACCGCGACGTAGTTCGGAATCATACCTTTTTGTCAGTAAAATTGACATCTGCCAAATCGATCACGCTATCTTGAATAGGGTATACAATATTTATCGACCAACCCAACATTTTAGACATTTAACTACACAAAATTTTACAATAATATTTTATGTACATAGTAAGTTTTATAATTAGTTTAGTTTATTTGTGTTGTATAAGAAAATGCTATTATCTCAATTTTGTATTATGGTTACCTTCAAGTTAACACAAAGAACAAGACAGTTCATCAAACTTGAAACTATAGCTTCCAATGACATTAAAGAGTTAAAAGGAATAGCTTCGCTACCAATACGCTGCCATCAAGCATACTTATGGAAAGTGGGTAATTATCCCGTCAACGTGTTTTCTTTTGGAAGGGATAATAAGTGCTGTTTATATCTAATTCTGAACGTATTGACGGTTTTTATAGCACGGAATGGAGGTGGCAGGTCATTCCTGGTCATGCGACTAGCAGCGAACTTGAAACAGCCCCGGAATGCAGCAGTTTTATGCCTTGGAGTGGTTAAACGGTAAGCCGATGCCCTAGTGCTCTTTTTATTAAAATCCCTTGACCACGACAGTTTGTTATAAAGATAATCTGGCTTTTTCGTCAGGATAACATCAAGTAGCAGGGTAGCCAGATGAAGTTTTCTCCGTGCTGCCATCTTCATCAAGTTTCCTTGGTTAAGAAAAGGAGTGATGTGAGATCGAGGAGTGACATGAAAACAAAATCTGGCACAGGCATTTCGTACTCTTTCGATCAGTTTTTCGGTTCTATTGAGAATGCAGGTCCCATACACAGTGTCAGCATAAATCAGCTTGCATAAGACAAGTGGCTCACAGAGCATGACACGCATATTCACACTGATGTAGGGACGGATTTGGTATAGAAGGAGTTACGCACTGCCTCCAAAATGTGGGTTTCAAAATGCAAATGCCTATCAAATATAACTGCTAGATTGCGGGCCTCCTGAACTTGTTCAATGGGGCAACTATTAATTTCAAGATCTAATTTGTATTGTAGCGTTTTAAATATAGAGTCTTTGGATTCCATAACAATGAATTTTGATTTATTAGGATTAAAGACCAGGAAATTCTTTTCTGACCACACTGCAATCCTACTCAAATCCTCATTTATATTCTGTACAGCTTGGTTAGTATCCTGAGAATGAAAGGAAAGGTTCAGCTGTAAGTCATCTGCATACAGGTGAAACTTGGCATTAACAAGACAGTTGGTGATGTCGGCACTGTACAAAATAAAAAGGAGTGGACCCAGAATGGATCCCTGAGGGACACCCCTGTTCACCGGTTTTGGAGTAGAGGCCAGGCTACATCCATTTTCGTCATTGGTCAACTGGTCGAACTGGTACCGATGACTCAGATAACTGTGAAACCACTTGATGGTCTCTGTGTGACTGCCATAATATGCTAATTTGGAAAGTAAAAGTGAAGTATTAATTGAGTCAAAGACACGAGAAAAATCCAGGAGGACAAGCAGAGTAGCCATGCCCTGATCCCTTGCCTCAAGTATATTCCCTACAACATCCAAGAGAGCCGTTGCTGTACTATGCCTTTTACGAAAACCAGATTGGGCTGTGGGCAATACATTATGTTGCTCTAGATATTCCTGAAGTTGGTCGCAAACGATTTTCTCCAGGAGCTTGGAGAGACAGGGCAGATAGGGCGAAGATCTTTCACACTAGTAGGCACCTTCCATTGGTCCGGAAAAGTGGAGCTAACTATGGAACTGTTAACAATGGAAGTGATAGCTGAAAGTGTACGGGGAAGAGTCATCATCGGCATCTCCAATATGGTCAGCACCCTGAGCATTGGATTTAAGGCTGCACAAAACTTTTAGCACAACCTCTTGCTGGACTGGTTTCAACTGGAAGTGGTTAGTCCCGAATCTATGGAACTCGAAATAAGTTAAATCCGAGATTGTAACTTTACCACTGCTGGGTACCTCCAAAAATTGCTGATTGATGCTTTCTGGGTCATTGAAAAAGTAAGGTAGATTGTTTTCTGGTTGTTTTGACACAGTTACAATTGACTTAATACGGGTCCACAACTTCTTGGGCTGATTATTATTGTTATTAATGTGTGTTTTAAAAAATGCACATTTTTCATTTTCTATTGCAGCGCGTACTAAGTACTTTAGGTCTTTAAAGGATTTGATGTGGCCTTCAGACTTCGTAATCCTAGATCTCTTATGATACCTGTCACGTAACGTCATCATTTCGGTAACTGTATCCGTTATCCATGGCAGTAATTTATCTTTAATTAAAACTTTTTTACATGGTGCATATAGGTCATACAGAGTTGAGATAAAGTAGTTAAAGGATGCTAGCATAGAGTTCACGTTATCTAAAGTGTCTTTGTGTTCCCAATCAATTTTGTTTAAATCATCATTAAAGATTTCTTGTATAATATCTTTAAGTGACCGATAGACAATCCATCGTGGTGAAGGTTTTTGCAATTTATATTTAAATTCAGCAGAGATAATGGCATGGTTACCCATTTCAGGCATATGTGATACCGAGACTCCACATACAGGAACATCAGTGCCCACAATATCAATTAAAGTTCCGCTGTGGTCTGTGAAGTGAGTGGGCTCGGTGACAATTTGCTCCTGCTTTTTGTATATCAAGTAATTTGCATTTGTTATCAGAGTGATTTAATAAATTAATATTGAAGTCACCAAGCAAAATAACCTTCTGTGCGCTGGCAAAGGAAGTAAGTGAGTCAGTGAGAGCATCTCGAAAGATGTTTACGTCTAGCCAGGGTGGTCTGTATGCCGTGCCAATGACGACTGAGTACGAGTTGATACTAAGCCTGAGCCACATCTGTTCAACTTGAGGCGCGGGTGGGTGCGGTGCGGTGCTCACGTGCAATCCGCGGCGCACGTAGAAGCCCACCCCGCCTCCGCGGCCTCTACGCACGCCAGTCGGCCACGGCACGTGTTTTAGCCGGTACCCGGGCACTGTAGGCGCGCGACCCTCCTCGCCCTCCCTTAACCAGGTCTCATTAATCGCCATGATATCCACGGCGTGATTTGTCAAGGCAACTATAAATTCCTCATGCCGCGTTCCAAGTGATCCAGCATTAAACAATCCAACTTTCAGATTCTTTGTTCTATTCATTTAAATAAAGCATAAAAAAATCTGTTACCTGTACGGTCAAAAATAGCATAGCGTGTCTGTGTAAAATTAATATTAGAAAACGTAAGTTGTAAATGTAGTAAATTAAAATTAGTATAAATTTGTAAATTAGTATAACTAAAAGTAATTATAACATAATATTTAAATAAAAGATATAGTGTAATATGTAAAATAGTGAATGTGTAAATACGGAGCAGGAACATTGTAAATAGATATCGAACATAATGTAGTTGCTCGGGCTGGTTGCGCACTGTTTAAAATCTTTGTGTTCTGAGACAGAAGAAACGCCGACCTTGCACCAAAAATACTTGAACTAATTGTAATTATACACAACACCATTATGTTAGGCATGCGAAGAACCATCCCACTAAACATCCTTTTCAGGAAACGCTTCTTGGCCAAAAACACGTTCGAGGTCATCCTCCCAGCGGATACGATGTGTTGGTTTCCCGTCACCTTGCTTAGCCAGGACTTTGACCAGACATATCTCCAACCTAGACGGCCACCAGCTTCCCTTGCACGGTAGAACAAATATTTATTGAACTTAGAAAGCCTTTCATTGAGTTAAAAACGGCGTGGGGGCACGGAGAAACCGAGGTCGGCTGTGGTGGCACCGCAGCGCACGCGTGCGCTCTGCAGGTCATCTCGTAGTGCGCGCCGCGTCAGGCGCACCACGATACGCCGTGCGCGCTCGTTTGCTCCTGCTCCTCCCGTCAAGCTCGCCCCTCCCGCCATGCTTTGGCCGCCAGTTCCCGGTGTCAGCTCAGTTCGAGGACCCACTCGTTGAGCGAACACTATGTCCCGCTCGTCTAGGGCTACCCCGAGCTTTGCTGCCACTAGGCCGATGTGTTCGACACATTCTCGCCAGAGATCTCAGCAATATTTGCGATCTCTAGGTCAGAGCTAAGAAACTCCTGGTCCCGGTCATTTAGCTCATGTTGCAGTCGCGTCACGGTGAGCTCCAACTGACTAATTTTGGTGTCTGGTGGAGCAGTAATTGGTTTGTTCTCCAGCGCCTCAATCCTTGCTTCTAGGACATCAACTCGCTCGGTGCAGACTCCAATCGACGAGTGCAGCTCAGTCATTTCCCGACGAAATTCCCGTACCTCATCTCTGACTTCCCTGAGCTCCGATCTGAACAGCCTTATTTCTTCTCTCAGTGTCAGCTGTGATTCCGGCGATGGTTCGCTATCACTCAAAACCAGTGTCTGAACTTGAGCTGTAGGTATACTCGCCCTATTCAAAGAACCATCAGATGTAACACCTTGTGGCGGGGCACTATCGAGTTCTTTTACAGGAGTAGCGCTGTTGTGACCCCTGGGAACTTTCCTCTTGCAGTCGGGGCATAGCCAGTCGCTGCCTATCTGCGTTGTCTCCGGCAGAAGTAAACAAGCTAGATGGTATCGTTTTGCGCAAGTAAACTTGCTGCATGTAGCGACACTTTTTGCTGACAGAAATTTGCCACAAGCTGCGCACTTGACCATGTGACAGTACCACAGAGAACAGGTAGATAGCGCAGAACTCAATATCGCGTTAGCGTCTCATGCCCTGGTAGATGGCGCCTGTGGCGCAAATATTTAACACAGGATGCACAGATCAAGTAATGAGTTCAGTGAACGTATGTAGCTTGTGAAGGTATTAGTAAATAAAAATATTTAGCAGAGACTTCTGTTTTTACAATGTAATGCAATGTTTCAATTATTTTAGTTAATGTATACAGTCACTGTGTTGTTATATTGTCACAAAAACACTCACGCACGTACGCCAGTACGCCACACTATTTTGAAGATACTTCAAACTTTTAATTCGCGTAAATCTACAGTATTTTATTTAAAAGGTGACTAGCGACCCGCACCGGCTTCGCACGGGTGCAATTATGCATGTATTATACATATAAACCTTCCTCTTGAATCACTCTATCTATTAAATAAGACCGCTTCAAAATCCGTTGCGTAGTTTTAAAGATTTAAGCATACATAGGGACGGACAGACGACAGCGACTTTGTTTTATACTATGTAGTGATAGTGATTATGTGCGAACAGCTGATGCGCGTCGTAAGCCGTCCGTGACCTCACTCTTTTTACCCACTTTGACATTCCGATTGTACTTTACCAATACAATTAAAATACCAATACAATTAAAATACCAATACAATTACGGTTAATTTTATGTAAGCTACTGTTAGGACTCTAATAAATACTGTATAAAAACTAAATTAAAAATTTAAATAAACCCCCGACACAATGACCTAAGTACCCTATAAAAATTAAAAACTAAAAAAAATACATTGCGTTGGGGACCAGGGGTCAGGTAATAAATAAGTAGGAGCGGTCCCCCAACGCGATGTATTTTTTTTATTTTTTTACTACTTTTATTTTCTGCTTTTTATAGGTTATGATGTAGATCCCCACCACATATATTTCCAGATATTGGGTATCCACCCACCTTTTACCCTCAGAGGTTTTTCAGGGCTCAACTGATTTTCATGGAACATATTATTTTGTAATGTGCACGTGATACGCTTTCATTTGAGACCCCACTCGATTATATTTGCAGATATTCGGATATTCTTCCCCACTTTCACCCCCCATAACTTTTAAACGAGTAAACCAATTTTCATCAAACATGTCTAAGAACACTCGCCGCATACAAAAAAACTGTATTAAAATCCCTTCACCCGTTCGCGAGCTACGGTGCCACAGACAGACAGACACGTCAAACTTATAACACCCCTCTTTTTGCGTCGGGGGTTAAAAACAGCACAATTCCTCGCAATGCAGTCCGCCTATCAGCTTCTTAAGTGGTTACGTTTATCTTGAAACGCTATCTATCAAATCTATGAAGCATTCGACGTTATCGTTACGCGTCTCTGTTCATCATATAACCTGATCTCCGTTATCAGTTGGGAAAATATTGCAACGTTATTGACGTAACGTGACCATATATTCCTTCGAATTTCAAAATAACGATATCAATCACTGGAATTTCGTTTATTAACCTAGTGTTTGGGAGTTATACGTAAGCGAGTATGCGGGTGTTGTAGTTGATATACGATTCATAAACTGGAAAGTGTAACACAACGTGCTTCGATTTAAGCGACATAAATTGGATGTAATTAGTTTGTGATAATGACACTTACAGGATGGAAACGAACATTAAACAAAGGTGAATAAAGTTATTTTGTACTGAAAAGTACGTATCTATATTGTAACAGATCAAATTTAATCGTATTCATAAAATGTAGTATCTCTCATTACAAGAATATAACAGGCCGGTACAGTGTGAGCCAAAAATGTACAAGTACGAGTACGTTTTTGATTAAAAAAGAAAAAAAAAACATAAATAAATGACCCTATTAAAGAACTGGTATCGCTGCCATTTGGCATCAGATGGCTTTCACTTTGTTCTTCTACTGCTGCATCGGAAACTGAATTTCGAATAACCCCTAAAAAGCCAGAAGTATTGATCGGATTTCTATTTCTAGAATAAGATTAATTTGTTGCAGTAATATTTATACCTCAACGATATGTCGTGGGGATCCTCGGGTTGTTTGCTCTTGGAAACTCCTTCACTATGAGAGTATGCCTTAGCATGACGATTACTCAAATGGTATTACATCCGGAAGCAGCAGAACACATCGTAGGAGAAACATGCCCTGATCCAAATGGAGTAATCATATCTAATACCACTGAGAATGTTACCCTTGTAACGCATGTAAGTACCAAGATGAATTTACCGTCATATTTCCCTCGTTTCATCTCGCTATCTCACTTCCATGGTTTGATCAGCTGTTAGTTTTCACGCTACTGACAAGAAGTCAGTCTTGACTGTAATAGATGCCAGCTGGGACTGACAGCTTTACTTTATTCCAAAACATGGAGGATTTCAGGTGTAATATAATCGACATCCATCCAAATACCAGCGGAACCTTACGTAACCAGAACTTAATTAACAATCTAGTTTACCTATTCTTAAGCTACATATTTGAGTTTTATGTAAGAAATCCTCTTGTAGATTTTGTTTTACATTATCTTTAGCTCGTTACGATTTGTAGTTTTAAAAAGTTAATAATGTATGTTAATAAATAATGTTATTATTAAAGTAACCAGACATCTGGTTACCGCCAGAATGTAACCTTGACTACTGCATTCAAATTGGTACTGTTTTACAGTCACACCGATAAGGAATCATACATAAGTTAAGACATCCATTTGTAATGCAGAGGTACTTCCGATTTCGTTGATGACATATTAACAATACAAGCAGCTACTGCTAAACATTTTTTTTGTTAAATTGCACAGTACATGTGAAGAAATTTTACTTAAAACTGCTATATTCAAAGTAAAGTACAAACACACAATTAAGATAAAGTGTAATAAAACCATAATTACTTTGTTTTCTCAGGGCCGTGAGCGTTATGACTGGGATGAAGCTACCCAAGGATTTCTTTTAAGTGCTTTTTATTGCGGTTACGTAATAACGCATTTACCTGGAGGTCTTCTTGCGGAGAAGTTTGGGGGGAAATGGACAATAGGGATTGGTCTTCTGGTTACTTCTGTGGCTACTGCTCTTACTCCATGGGCTGTAGATGTCGGCGGTGCAGTTGGGCTGTTCATCATTAGAGTTATTGAAGGTTTCGGAGAGGTTGGTTTTTTAAATAATAAATGTCATGCAGCGATTTATCATTGCTAAACATAACAATTACTGGAGTATTGCCTGTTAAGTTCTTAGATAAAAGTAAACGTCACAATGTCAATAAATTAAAAAGAAACGCCAATTCGTAAGATCTCCTATTACCTAAACTTCATTCATTCACCCATATTTCTAGATTATTCGAAGCATTCCAAACGTGGGATGTGCTTACATCTTTCAACGAAGGGTTTTTATCAAGGGTCCTTGCCAATTTTTAATTTTGCGAGAACCTCTAATTAATTGTCATGATCCTGCATCTGCATCTGTGTTGCTTGACCAGATGGGGTATGTACAGATGCAATTTAATAAATTTATTATTTTACTTTATAGGGTCCAGTAACACCGGGTTTTGTTCTTCTCTTAGCAAGATGGGTACCACCGTCAGAAAGATCGCGATTTGGTGCAATGATTTTCGGTGGAGCTCAAGTTGGAAACATCTTTGGCCCATACATATCTGGAATACTGTTAGCTGATGGTGGTGATTGGGCTCACGTTTTCTTTGTATTCGGAGGACTGGGCATCATATGGTTTATATTCTGGGTAAGAAAAATCGTTAGAAAAAAGTATTAAAATGAAATACGTAATATACTATGCAATAATCTATAAGACTCGATCTGATTTAGAAAAACAAAACATTAATTGGATAGTCTGTTTGTTTCACTAATAGTCCGGGATCCCCAGTACATTGTTTTCACTCTATTACTATCAAGCTAATTTTTCGTGAATAGCTTCATTTTGATGAGACGCCCAACATTGTCTTGTCGATAACTCTTGATTGTGGTAGCTAACAGAGGTAGCAAGGAGGAAATATGTTGATTTTATGATTTTAAAAAAATAATACTAACCGGGTGCTTTTTGGTATTGGTATCTGATGATAATTATCTAAATTATTCGAAAATGTATTTGTCCTACAAAATGTATGGTTTGATCAAAGAGTCCCCCACTTCCAAAATGAATTGATAACGAGGTCATCAAAAATGATTACTAACCAGCTGGTTATTTTATTTACATAACAAATATTTATATTACTTAACCGTCATATTGTCCTACAAGTTGCGTGTTACGTTACCCTGGTCCTACGCTCTTTGATCAAACCATACATTTTGTAGGACAAATACATTTTTGAATAATTTAGATAATTATCATCGGATATACCAAAAAGCACCCGGTTTGTAATATTTTTTTAGAATCATAAAATCAACAAATTCACCCTTGCTACCTCTGTTAGCTACGACAATCAAGAGTTATCAACATGAAAATGTTGGGCGTCTCATGAAAATGAAGCTTCTCACGAAAAATTAGCTTGATAGTAATCAAGTGAAAACAATGTACCAGGGATCCCGGAGTTTAAGCATTATTTGGTAACCCAAATAATGCTATCTCTATAAATAATTAATCAAACATGTCAACATTTTCCAGAACGATACTAACATCGCTACAGAAGCTATTATTGTTAATATTGGCCAGCAAGTTAACAATATCCTTTTTAATTATTTTAGATATTCCTTTGCTACAGCACACCGAATTCTCATCCTTTCATTTCGGACGAGGAAAAAGAATATTTAAACAAAAATATTGTAGCGTCTGGTCTACACAAAAAACTAGATCCAGTGCCATTCAAGGCACTGTTACGATCTGGCCCGCTGTGGGTTTTGGTGATGGCGGCGGTAAGAATATTTTAAATAATTTTCTTGAAAAATTAACCTTGAATTAATTAGGACCACAATTTAGTTTATATTGAAATATTTTTGTTGATTTTGAATCATGAAACTAAATCATCAATGAATAAAGATAGATGTCCATGTCGGTAAATTAGCTATAGATGTAAATAGAAATATTGCAATTAATTAATCAGGTAACAAAATGCTTTATGGAAGTAGAAATAACATTATTAAATCCTTTTTTCTCATCACTTATTAATTTATAGTACTCTATTATGTGTAACATATATGCAATATTGTATACGATGTACGTAACTAAGAGGCACAACTTTGAAAATTTAATAATCCTGTTGGTTTTACCCGACGTCGAGTTACCGAAATACATAGAAGAGAAACGAGGATCAGTAATATTAAACAAAGTTGCATTATAAGAAATACTGTGCCTTTTTTTTCAAGTAGAAATAAAAGTTTCAAAAGATCTTGAGACTAAATTATAAATAAACTAATTTGAAACAGTTAAAATATTTTGCTTGCAGATTGGTCACGACTGGGGCTACTTCACGATGATTACAGACTTGCCAAAGTATTTCTCCGATGTTCTCAAATTTAATATAAAAGAGACTGGGCTGATGTCAGCTCTTCCATATATTGCCATGTACATATTTTCTTTTGTGTTCGCTTCGTTTTGCGATCTATGTATCAAGAAAAAGTGGCATAGTATTACTACGGGGAGGAAAATATATACGACTATATGTAAGTAAAAAAAAGAAAAACAAATCTTGTGAGCGTGGTGAATATTAGTTTGGGGAAAAAGTCTTTTCGCAATATAGTAAGGTGGGTACTGACCAACGTTACGAGGTGTAATGTAACATTCGCATCGAGCGTCGAGCATCGAGCGTCGAGTATTTAAAATAGGCGTAACATGCTCGTCAAAACTCTGTGCTCCGTATTCGCTGCCATCGCCAGTTCACTCAAGATGGCCGACAACAAGGACGTGTTGGTATATCTGTATTAAACACTGGTTCTTCTCTTTATATTTCTACAAAATACAGAGTTTTTTCTTTGTTCCACTACATGTTATAAAAAATAAATTAAATAATTACGAGAGGATCAACGTGTGATCACTCGCGAAGTGCAGCGCACCGCAAGCGACGACTCGCAACAGCGTACTAACTGAACCGCGTAACAGTTAAAGGATTCGCCAAAAAACCGGCAGCACTCAAAGCGAGCAACGAGCGGCTCGTTGCTCGCTCGTTTCCCCGTAACACGACGTACTGACTGCACGAATGCTCGCTGTGTAACACGTTACATTACGCCCCGTAACGCCGGTCGGTACCCAGCTATATGTATGAACTTGTAATAAAATCTCTTTGGCTATACTATTTGTATCTGGCTGATTTTGGTATTATTGAAAGTTTAAATTTTATAGAACATAATTCCAAATTCAAATTATAAATTTTCATTTGTTGTTCGTACTGTCAAGATCAGTGAATCTAATGAAGAAATTCCATAAATTTTAAAATTTTACTACAAAAAAGGAAAAATTGCAACGCAAGCCGTGAAAAAAAGTTGCGATGTTCATGGACCTAGTGCAGTGTCTGTGAGAGTCGCACAAATTTGGTTTAAGCGTTTTCAATCCGGAAATTTTGATGTCAAAGATGCACGTCGCTCTGGTCGCCCTATTACGGATAAAATGGATGCCATTTTTGAAAAAGTGGAGCAAGATATCAATATTTACGACGTAGCTGAATAAATGGGAAATGACCCCAAAACAGTTTTGGCGCATTTGAAAAACACTGGGTACACAAAAAAGCTCGATATTTGGGTACCTCACGAGCTCACTGAAAGAAACCTAAAGAACCGTGTACTCGTCTGTGATTCTTTATTACGGCGTAATGAAACCGAACCATTTTTGAAGAACTGGTGATGAAAAGTGCATCACGTACGACAAGAACGTGCGAAAAAGGTCGAGGTCAAAGGCCGGTCAGGCTTCAAAGACTGTGGCGAAACCCGGGTTAACTCGCAACAAGGTGATGCTGTGTGTGTGGTGGAATTCGAAGGGATTATCTGATGAGATTAAAGCACGAAGTTGAGAGAAAGCGGTCGGAATTAATCAACAGAAGGGTTCTGGTTTTTAATCATGATAACGCTAGACCTCACACATCTTTAGCCACTCAGCAAAAATTAAGAGAGTTTGGCTGGGAGGTGTTAATGCATCCACCGTATAGTCCTGACCTAGCACCTTCAGATTTCCACCTGTTTCGGTCTCTTCAGAATTCTTTAGGCAGTGTCAGTTTAACATCACGAGAGGACTGCCAAAACCACTTGTCGCGGTATTTTGATCAAAGTCCCAAAATTTCTATAGCAATGGGATCATGTCCCTACCTACACGATGGCAAAAAGTTATCGAACAAAATGGTACCTACGTACTTTAGTTAAATGTAAATAAACTATATAAAAAAATGTTTTAAAATTTCTTAAAAAATGCGAAGAAACTTTTTCCACAACCTATTAAAATTTGTAGCCTACATATTTACTTTTAAATAAGAAACGTGTACTAGCAGTGTTTATTACCTATCTATAAAATAACTTTAAAAGACAAATGTCATCATCATTTCAGCCAAAAGACGTCCACTGCTGGACATAGGCCTCCCCCAAGGATCTCCACAAAGGCCGGTCCTGGGCCGCCCGCATCCACTGCTTTCCGGCGACCTTAACCAGGTCGTCGGTCCACCGTGTGGGAGGCCTACCAGCACTGCGCCTTCCGGAACGCGGTCGCCTCTCGAGGACTTTTCTGCCCCATCGGGCGTCGGTCCTGCGAGCTATGTGCCCTGCCCACTGCCACTTAAGTTTGGCAATCCGGTGGGCTATGTCGGTGACCCTGGTTTTCCTGCGTATCTCCTAAAGACAAATGTAATACTAGTATAATAGGATTGAACTTTGCTTGTCTAGTTATCTAGTATATTATATAGAGGCCGTGTCTAGTTATCCTCCTCTTACAGCTAGGTTATCGGCCCTGTCAGCTCTTACGACACCCTCCAAATTAATTGGGAAGGTGTTACTATGTATTTTAAATCCAACACCACACGGATCATTGCCAAATTGATGTGACTGAATAGGAAAAATATAGTATTTTTACTATAGAATGCTAGGAAATAACCTTACCAATTTTACATGATATTGATTAAATCATGAACACGCAACAATTCTGAGTCAAGACAACTACTTCAATAGACAGTATTGTAAAATAGTGCATACTTAATAGGTTTCCTCAATTAGAGTTTGGCCTTTCGCATCATAGTTTTCTTATTTTATCCTCTTAATGGCCTTCTTACAATCAAACAAACACAACCATACAAATATTCTAAGACTAAACTTAACTATTATTACTGCTAAGGACAACAATTGTCTGAAATAAAATAATTTCTATACTATTGCAAGGTTTCTTTAATAATTTAAATACGCTTCTATTAGCTTCAGACGTATGTAACAGACTTCAGACTTCATGTAACGGAATCTTTGACCATGATTTTGACCTAGTTATAAACATCGGTTTAACTAGAAATTTGGCATACTTATTAAGGACCGATGACAATTCAATTTTTTAAACAGTTTGATCCGTTATGCTTACTAGGATTAGTGATTAGCATCAGAAGTAAGTAAACGTATGTAACGGAATCTTTGAACATGATTTTGACCCAGTTATTTGCACAATGCACAAAGACTCAAACTGTTCTCTTGCAAAATAGTTCTTGCGAGCTCTAGAGCAATATGGTGGCTTTTAGTTTTGAAGTTTGTATATTTTCTCCTGGGATCAACGGGTTG
Source organism: Clostera curtula (assembly GCA_905475355.2). Lineage (NCBI taxonomy): Eukaryota > Metazoa > Arthropoda > Insecta > Lepidoptera > Notodontidae > Clostera > Clostera curtula. The sequence continues at coordinate 11,803,745 of FR997806.1, read as the reverse complement.
CATTTCATTCAGCCAGATATTTTTTTCAAGTACTTGCCTCAAGAAATCTCACTAATAAGGTCACTTTTTGCGACAGCGTCTTCCGTGCCGGCAGTTTTTATCATTCTGGCCTCGTACTCCGGTTGCAACCGCACAGAGGCTGTCGGCCTTTTCATAGCCTCGATGGCGTTCATGGCTGGCTTCTACAGCAGCGTCAAGATCAATGCCATGGACATCGCCCCCAACTACGCTGGCACCTGTTCCGCTTTCGTCAACGGGATAGCTGCGATCTCAGGCATCATTACGCCGTATCTTATAGGATTACTGACACCTGATGTAAGTATATATTAGCTTTTACATTTCTATAAATATTGAAATTTGTAAACATTTCTAGGTTGAGCTCAAGCTGGCGAATTTAGATAACTTGGGAAAGATTAAGAATTTAGAGCAAAGTCTGTCACAGTCTAAAAACCAAAATTTTAATTTCGGAGCAGACTTTAGGGAGTCTGATCCGGATAAAGTCATTGTTACTAAACAAAATTAAGATTATCTAATATATAAAATTCTCGTTATATTTAAATAAATAAAAAATACATACAATCAGAAATTTTCACCCCTCTACGATCACCTCCTATATTTTAATAGCGATATTTAAATATATAGCAAAACAACTTTTTTTCAGCTAGTTGTAGATAAATAAAAAGAGAAATCTAGTATTTAGTTAAATAGAAGATTTTCCTTTCCGAATACCACGAGTAGCATCTTGGAAATTAAGTATTTAAAAAAACAAAGTGGTATCGTGTTAATTAAATGTTGTAAACTTCCTCAAGGTTCGGATGAGCGTTTTTTCCACATCTAATTTGTTTCGCGTAAATCAGTGTAGATTTGTATGAGGAAACGTTATATTAGAATTAAATTGAATCAGTTCTCTTTAAGACAGTAAGTAATATTCACCTGGCAATAGCAAGGAGTCTAAAAACGAAAGTGTTACAAAATAATTTAAGTACCTGAGCCTCCGGTTTGCTTTTCCTAAAAAAATATGAATATTATCCAATATATGAAATGATTCCCAGGTATTTGCTTTATTGGCCGTAAGAAAGGCTGATTATCTGATCGAATTATACTTGCAGTCACTCTAAGTTTTCTGCTGCTGTTGGTATAAAACACGGACATTTAAAAAAACACCTTTTATTCACAGAAAATAATAATCTTTTTATTTTTGCAGCAAACGATTGGACAATGGCGAATTGCATTTTGGACCGTATTTGCAGTGTTAGTAGGAACTAATTTGGTATACGTCGTATGGGGTTCTGGAGAACAGCAGTGGTGGGATGATGTTGATAAACTGGGCTACCCGCCTGGCTGGAAAGAAAAACATGGCCCTTTGAAGAAACGTCGCGATGATACTGAGATGAAAATTGTTTATCCTAAACATGACCACTCGCCCGTTTCTAATGATTGACGATGACTGTATAAAGCTCTACCTTTAAACAATGATGAGCGTAATGATGATTTGCATTTTTATTTGTTTTCTTTAAACTATTTTTAACTATTAATATAAACTGTGGTACTGACTATATTCTAATTCAGATCAGTTAAAATTAAATGGTGAAAGGATCCAATTAAGTTTACTATCCAAAAAATCTCTCTTTCTACATATAGTTGCATAGTATCAAAGAAGTCAGATATCCCCCAACATTGATGACCACTCTATACTACTCTAGCTAGACGAGTCTATATGCGATTTCCTTTAAACCTTAACGCCTAAGTTTTATGTTATTTTATTTGTACACAGTAATCACAGATTAAGAATCAATTGTTAGTGACTACAATCCCATTAAAGGATTTAAACATTGAAATTTGAGCTATTAAATATTAAAAAAAATCCAGTAAATTCCAGTTCATAAACGTATAAAAAGTAGAAATTTCCTCCTCACTATAATATTTGCAGTAATAAATATCATGTTATTTTAATTTATTTTGAATAAGCGCCATCTAGTAAATTTATTATGTACTATTTTGTTTAACTACTGCTACACGCCCAGCGTGAAAACATTTTGTGGTCGTGTAATGTAAAAGTTTACTACATTATCCGCACCACAGTTGGGCGCTGTAGCAATGACATAGTGATAAAGTGTTGCTGTTAACTGGTTAAAAAAGACACAAAATCATAAGTAACCCTAGGATTTATGAGTTGCCCGATTGTCATTTATTTAGCACAAATTGGCGTCCGCATGTAACTATTTAAAGTTTGTTTTACATCTAGTCCAAAACAACTGACAGGAAAAAAATACCGTAGCTCTCAATTTTTATATTTCACTGCACAAAACCATTGGGTTGTTTAAAACCATGACCTTTAAAATCTGGTTTCGATTCAGTCGCATTAAAAGTTCTCATATCAATATATTTTAATTTAAAGTTATCCTCAATCGTAGTGTTTTTTTTTCCATGGCACAAGAATAAATATGAAGTTATATTTAAAAAAAAGCCCCGTTAGAATTAAAAAGGGCGGATACCCATGAAACGTCTGAACCGAATTTGATAAAACATTATCTAACAACCACAGCCAGAAGTTGGCAAACAAAATTTAAAAAAAGGAGCTAGTAGGTACTATGTCGCTGTCAGATATATTATGTCAAATTTAACCTCTATTTAAAATATAATAACAGTATAAATTATGACGTAACGATAGTAGTAAGTACCTAAGTACTTGACACAGACATTTTATGAAAATAAGGTCCTTAGTACACTGCGTACACAAGGCTACAAAAATCTTCGATACTCAACGATTTTAGTCTTCAAGCGACTACCGCCATACAAATCCATTGGGGTTCGTACTGCAAGAGTCGCAATATTTTGCAATAATAGCGCTTTAAGACTGAAATCGTTGAGTATCTAAGCCTTGTGTATGAAGGGCCTTACTCATAAAATGTCTTCTTTGATTCTGATTGTGCCCACTTACGTACTATAATTGTTCGCTTAAACCTCATTATACCTTCGATGGAATAATTGCTCGCACAAATTCCGAAAGTGATCGCCAATTAATTACACAGTAATTAACAATATCATACTAGATTCGGACTCTTTAAAGTGATTTTATGGGCACGTTAGTCTAATTGGGCTAACTAGTCTAACTTAAACAATGTACATAAAAAGAAATTACATGACCGCAAAAAATCAATAGGGCAAAATACAATGTTTTAGTCTAAAGCATAACTTCACAGGCAGCTCTGCTGCTGCACGACAGGTACAAAGCCAAATTTACTTATAAAACCTTATGTTTGTGTTAGTAACACTAACTATTGTATGTTTTAATAAATCAGAAAGTGTTTTTTTTCGACAATATTTTTTTTTCGGTTCCAGACTACTCCACAGCCCATAAATGACCCACTGCTGTGTTGGGCATCCTCCCATTACATGGAGGCTATTGTGTCAGGCTGGCCAGACGGATTGCCAAGCTTTCTTTGGCTTCCTTTGGTCGGCTCTAACGATACCCTCAGGATGGAATGGGGTGGTGACACTATGTGTTCTAAGCCCATCGCCACACGGTTACAGACTACGAATAAACACTTACAAACACCTAAAGCTGCCATGATGGAGGCCTCTTTGAGCGGTTTTCGCTATTAAATAATAAATAAATAAATATCCTTGGACATTTCACACAACGCCATCTTGTCCCAAGCTAAGCAACTTAATGCTTGTGTTATGGTAACGAGATGGATGATAACCTACTTATATATATATATATATTTTTGTAAATACTTACATATTATAGATAGAAATGACACCCAGACTCCGAGCCAGTGCCTCTGCTTTAGACTTGCCCGACCCCGGAATCGAACCGGGGACCCGTTGATCCAAGGCGGCACATCTAACCACTAGACCAACGAGTTCCTTGTAGTATCAGTCTTGGCCTTGCACGCACACATGAAAACTTGATCCTGCATAGGTATCTATATCTGCTGCATAAACACACTAACAAAAGCCACATGCAAAAGGTCGTAATTCCGAAGTTTGGACACTCCCAGCTGAAAGTTTAAAGTCATTGACCAGAAAACGGAGCCACTCGCTGTCGCATGGACTTAAACTTTATTAGTGCCGTCTAATCTTAGAGACTGTGGCTTTTAGATAAGGCGGGTATATAGTACTATTCGGGTGAGTGAAAGCGGAAAGTTTTTGTTTTAAATGAATTAAAAATCGTAGTCTATTTCAGGAACGGTATTCTTTATTTTTTTTACTAGCGACCCGCCCCGGCTTCGCACGGTGCAATTATGCATGTATTATACTTAATACCTAAACCTTCCTCTAGAATCACTCTATCTATTAAAAAAACCGCTTCAAAATCCGTTGCGTAGTTTTAAAGATGTAAGCATACCTTCACAGGGACGGACTGACGACAGCGACTTTTTTTTATTCTGTGTAGTGATAACACAGTCACCGCCCCATTCCATCCTGTTCCATTCCAACCTAGCCGCAAGAGAAGGAAACCTTGAAACGAAACCTTGTGCCAACCCGTCTGGCCAGCGAGTAAAACGTTTCACCAGTCCATTGCACACTGAGGGTGTCGTTATAGCCCTCTAAAGGTAACTTGACTGCGTTGTTTGTCTGGGGGGTGTTGGTCAGGATCACGGGTACGATCGCACAAGGCACAAGGCAGAAAACCTGCAAGAAAAGTAAATCAACTCGGTGCCGACATCTGCCAACACTGGACAGACAGCGTGGCTAATTTTCCTCCATAGAATTGGACGTGGTCCGTCGCTGTATTGGGTCTTTTGTGCGCAACAATTATGAGGTATAGTGAACCAGTATGGTGTCTTAGGTTTTCGTGATTATTACACATTTAAATTATACACTACTAGTGGCCCGCCCCAGCTTCGCCCGTGCAAAGCGGGGGTGGGTTATACATAAAAACCTTCACCTTGAATCACTCTCTCTATTAAAAAAAAACCGCTTCAAAATCCGTTGCGTAGTTTTAAAGATTTATGCATACATAGGGACGGACAGAAGAATGCGACTTTGTTTTATACTATGTAGTGATTTAACGAATTTATCGCGTGTATATTACGCGTGACCACGACTGCTCCAAAGCATTCGAAAAGTCGGTAATTAAATAATAGACGCGGTAAATCCGTTAAAAATAAAAAGAGTTTATTTTCAATGAACCATTATGGTATTATAATATAACACATAATTATGCTGATGTTTGGACCTTTGCGACTATTGCGCAAATTTGCCGTCACAAATTTGTCTTATACCTAAAAATGGCCAAAAATCTAAAAAGCAACTAACTACAAAGTTACTTTCCAGCTCTTTTCTGTGGAACTGCATACCAAATCGGTGACTAGTTTTAAATGCTGAAGTTATATATAAAAATATTTGTTTCATTCCCAGACTTGTCAAACGAATAAAAATTATTATTACATTATATGTCGATGGTGTCAAAATCGATAGTAATAAATCTGAAAAACACTTGAAACGATGTTCAGCCTGATACCTTGAACGTGCAATTTTTATGTGTGTGTGTCAAACGTAGTAAGGGTGTGCAACGATGTGTATTACAATACAACCGAAGTTGGAAATCGTTTTTGATCAGATAATTAAGCGCAAAGATATATTAGGACATAAATATATTAAATTGTTTTAGGATCGTCCACTAGTATATTACGTACTATATATGCATATATCTGTATATGTTTATATAATTTTGAAACACAATTCATACATAAATTAATTAATAATGATTAAATAAATTCCAGTATAATACAAATATCCTACCTTTTCTAATAAGGACCTGTTTACACTTAAAGGACGCCATAAAAAAAACCAAATTAGTTTTTTAGACTGGTATGAACTTTTCGAAATTTATAATATAACTAATATGATTTTGTTCAGCTGTAATAGGGGATGAAGGTGAAAATCTAGATTCGCGCAGAATCGAAATGTACGCAAGCGAAGTCGTGGGCTGAATAAAGTTCTTAAATAGTTCATGTTTAGTTTGCTTTAACCCTAACCTCAATCGATACAGATGGTGTCTTGGTCGTCTAAAGATATATTTTTAGGTTAGATAAGATATTCTCTTATCGACAATCTTTGTCAATGTCTTGTCAGATTCAGATTATCTTTGATACCCATAAGTGTTAAAAATCACACGTCCACGAAGCTCAGGGGAGAGGGACGGGGGGTGTATTTACTCTTTCTGCTAACTCTGTCACTTACTAATCTTAATTCAATCTTAATTCAACACCACAACCGACGACCCCATAAGAATGCCCAGTGTTGCACCAGACACCAGATGCCACTGTTGTTCGACGAGATAAGTGGGTTATATGAAACACAGAGAACACGCCAAACCAAATAATTAACGGTAGTGCCACTGAATGGATCTTCGAGGGCAATGGCTGCGTGTAAATAGTGGCCGTGTATTTAGCAACTTAAAAATTTACTTATACCTCTATTATATTGAAAAAAAAGCAGATTATGTAATCTCGTTTGAAGTCTAGGTTTCATTGAATAATGTAAACAATATGAAATTGCATAAAAAGGAACTTAATGAATTTGAAAGGCATGACTTTAAAATGGTACAAATCATTTTGTGTTATCAATTCACTTAGGAATGCCTGCAGTGATTATATCGGTAGTAAAGAATGACACTTTTAAGGCAAAGAATATTGTTAGATACAGACTTGCGTCAGTTTAAAATAAAATCGTTTCTGTAACTTTAACTATATCTTACTATAAATATTTTGTTACCGGCTCAAAGTATAGAATGTTGCCTATTTTAATTTATAAAGACTAGCTTTTGGGCGCAGCTTCGCTCGCGTGGACTTCGAAGCCGTGCTTATCTCTATGCATTTTTTTTTATGAATATAAAAGTGGTTATTGTGACTAAACTATGGTAGTTAGATATGTGCTCTCGCGGACTTTTTTGTAGATTTTAATAAGACCTACAAACTCGTAGTACTTTATTTTGTTCTATTGTCAATCGTTTTTGCAGCGCACGCATAAATAGGTTTTCGATTTTACACCTTGGGTTACAAAATCGAAATTTTCATACGGATCCCTAATTCTTTTGAAAATAAAATATAGCCTATAACCTTCCTCGATAAATGGACTATCTAACACTGAAAGAGTTTTTGAAATCGGACCAGTAGTTCCTGAGATTAGCGCGTTCAAACAAACAAACAAACAAACAAACTCTGCAGCTTTATATATTAGTATTAGTATAGATATAGATTAGAGGTTTTTTAAAAAAAATTGCACTTTTTTATATCTTATCATTTATGTGTACGTAAATGTTAACATAAATAAAAAATACCTCATTTAAGAATATTTTAGTAATCACATTAGTGATCCCAAACAAAATATTAGCTGTAGGACAGTATTTAGTATTTTATCATCTGCCCAATATACTTACAACTGGAAACCTCTCTTTAAAGCTAGTAGTTAAGACTACTTACTAATGTTATAGATAAAAATATACTATTCCCGAAATACTAAAAAATAAAGGCACCACAAATATATATATATATATCTTTAAAAGACTGTAGGTGAAAATCACACTGTTCGTCTTCTGTGAAAGGTTAGTCTCTGACGAGAGTGCAGTGAGCGTGCGCGTGCGCCGGTCTTAAACCGCGCTAGTCGAGTGTTCGACGCTCGGCAGTCGCTCGTCTATGCCTTGTTTACATCGTTAGTGTACAGTCTAGTACAGTGTGCAATCTCTGACTGAATGGGTCACGATAAATACACTAGGATACAATTTTACCCTGCCCTAATTGGACTATCTGTAAGTATTTTTATTTTTCGTAAACTAAACACTTTTGACGAATTTGTTTCGTTTATTTAACTTTATTTTTAAATTTTTCTTTTTAAAATTTAATTTCGGATGCGTTGCAGCACTCATGGTCATGAGAAAGAGTCAGTTTCTCCGTTAAAAAGTGTTTTAGTTCAATTTGTAATCGCGAACCTAAGATATCGTTACACTTACACTTAAACTGTAAATGTATTTTAAATGTGGTTATAGTCTAATTAAAATGTTTTTTTTTAATTTATTGATTAGGCCACACTATGTGGCATTTTTCCTTGACAAAAATCTATTAATTGCACAATTACGAGCAAATTAATTAGGCATATTATTTTTGCTTTCCGTTCTCTTTAATTTGTTTGATGTCCTTAATTCTTATAATTTTATTCATTTCAAGGTCATTATAATGTTACACCATAGTTGATCATTCAATAGTCGATTCAAGATTTTAGAACTATTTGACGGGCAAGCTCTCTATAATCGTGAATGCAATGATGATGAATTTATAATAACCAAAATCGTTAAAGATTATATTTTCGTATTGGAAAATTTAGTGTCTTCATATTAAGAAGATATCACGTGTTCCAATTGTATAACTATAATTTAGATACTCGAAGAATGTACTTAGATAAACTATTTATTATTAGAAGTTTATAGACATCCCATATAATTATTATAAATTACGAATTAGTAAAATTGATGACTTAGTAATTTTGTTAGAAAAAAAGTTCATAAGATCATACAGATAGTGTTACCAAAATGACATAACTTTGATAAATTCCGTAGTAAACATCTAAGCTCTTTTTCCTCGTCTGTTTTCAAGTTAATTGGGATCGGCCCCAGTCCAACCTGAATTAGTCTATTACCAGTATGTCGACGAGGCAATTGTCGTTTGCCCTCTGTTACCCATCCAGTGGTCACAACACGTAACTATTTACTCCAGATGAGGTATCCAACGGCCGCCTCAACGATTCAGAGCGATATAGCTGTACCATCACAGATTATTGCCAGCGGTTAGGACTATATCCGTCCCTAAAGCCGTCTAAAGCTGTCCGCGTGGTGACGGATTTAGGTTATATAGTGTCACCACCTCATTTCATATTGAGGGTATCGTAAGAGCTCACAAAAGAAAATGACAAGGCCGATAACCTCGCCCCAAAAAAGGAAAACTTGATCCGAAACCCTGTGCCAACCCGTCTGGCCTGGGCTGGGAAATAGTAAAAATATATAAACTCCTCACATACATGTTAATCGTCTTTTGATTATGATCTTATTATACGACACAACCTTTTTTTGTTGGAAGTCCTCATTTATTCCCAGCTGTTGGGGACTAGCTGGGATACGTGGGACTCCGGGGCGCGGAAAAAACATGGAGAAACAACGGTGTTTCTCCACTGCCCGCTTCAGGGACTCGGGTTGCACTTCCCAATGGGAGAACATATTCCTCGTCACGTCACCTGCATGATTACAAAATAAAAAAAGGCCTTTGAATTGTTCGTAATGAAAAAATAAAAGAACGCATAATAGCTTCGTCGTTACTGATTTGCAGAATATTATAAGCAAATATGTTTTACAATCCAGTTATTAAGTGAAATGTTGTATTTGCCCTTGACTTCGTTGTGTGCTAACAAGTGGTTTGTTTGTATCTTTATTTAAAACTATAAATCGCTCGCTGCTTCGCACGATTTATAATATTATGATTAATATGACATTTTATATCTTTCCCATTCTGGTTTCATCATCATCATCATCATCATATCAGCCAAAAGACGTCCACTGCTGGACATAGGCCTCCCCCAAGGATCTCCACAATGGCCGGTCGTGGGCCGCCTGCATCCACTGCTTTCCGGCGACCTTAACCAGATCGTCGGTCCACCGTGTGGGAGGCCTACCAGCACTGCGCCTTCCGGAACGCGGTCGCCACTTGAGGACTTTTTTGCTAAAACAGTAGTTAAAGTAGGAATACGTGTTCAATTTCTTTTAAAATCATCAATAGAGAAAATAATAAAAAAAGAGTGTTTGTTTACAATAGGTAGTGATAAATGTAACACCGTACATGGCTTATTTTAAACGCTTCGAGGACATAATTTTATTATACGCGTGTTCGCAAATACGCATATCTACGAACGTTCAACTATAAATGTCGTATATACTTATCTACTTACACTATTATTATAGAGTGGAAGATTTGTATATATGATAGTAACGAATACAATCAAAAACTATTGAATTGATTTCAAAATTTATTTTACCATTATACTACTACTACTGCCAGCGTGGCACAGTAGGCTAATTTCCCTCCATGAGTTTGGAGGCCCGAGTCAGTAGTGGGACATTTAAGGTCTGAAACGATGATTACTACTAAGCCCATAGATGACTGTCAAGTCCTCCAGTTACGTGGAGGTTAATGACACGGGGTTTCATAACAAGTCTTCCTCCTCTTGTAGCTAGGTTTCTGGCCTTGTCATTTCCTTCTGTCTGCTTTTACAACACCGATGAGCATCGGGTGTAAAAAATCCTTTTGGCAAATGCCGGTGGCTAACCGGATATTTCTTTTGAACAAGTGATTTTGGAAAAACCTTGTAAGAAATAATAAAATATGTTTTATAGACGTGTCTAAAGTTATTGCTAAACTCATGTTTTATTCATCTTTAAAATTATGTAATAAAAATTATCTTCCGTATTTTTAATGTACACATATACCTATCGGAAACGAATTGTTCCTTTAATTTAATAAAAGAAGACAATTATAGTTCTATTCTCAATTGGACCGCAGACTATTAATAAACAAAATGTGTAAAAGGTAGTATGTGTAATGTTGTTTTATATATTTAAAGCGTTTTGAAGCCTATTTAAATATTTACATACATATTTTATTTAAATTATGAGTGGGATATTTGATTTCCTCCGTCCGCGCAATTGTCGTAAAAAGGGGTACAATGTTTTTGCTTCACGTATAAATATATTCAGTATTGGCACTCCTTACCCATATTAACTATAACTGTGCCCATATTTAAACATTTTAAGCCTAGTTCGGCGTAATTTTCGTAAAAACTATATACATCTCAGCATTCTTTCTTTCCAAACATCACTATCACTATCACTACATAGTATAAAACAAAGTCGCTGTCGTCTGTCCGTCCTTAAGTATGCTTAAATCTTTAAAACTACGCAACGGATTATGAAGCGGTTTGTTTTAATAGATATAGTGATTCAAGAGGAAGGTTTATATGTAGGGTAAAACCGAGATAGATGCCCCAGTGGGATAGATGCCCCATATTCTAAAAACCTAACTCCGCGAACTCGTGACTTAGAGTTAATTGTATAAGTACGAGCTACAGTCACCCCATACCTTAGTTACCCATGGACAGCCGTGTAGGAGGATGCGTTTTGGTCGTGTATGTAATTTCCGCGGCGACATTCACGAACACGTCAAAGTTTGAAACGTTAGTATTCTGTGTTGTATAACTTTATAATTATTAATAAATTCCGTTATATTTTTTCATATGTCGATCTACTGGTTCATTAAGTCTGCATATAGGTGTAAATAATTGCTATTTAGTTTATTATAATATTTAAAAAATACTTAGGCATCTATCCCTATCACAAAGGATAGTTGCCCTGATTTTTCAAGGTATAGGTGCCCTTAGGGGCATCTATCCCTCCATAAGCTGCTATTTAAGATTATAGTAGAACTATGTCACACAACGGAAGGATAACCCTAAAGATACAAGTAAAATATGATTTGCATTGAATGTTTTAAAAGAAAAATACGAAATCGTTATCCAACTGGATCTGAATCTGGACTGAATCTTCACTTTTCAGAAATTTTTACACAATTTAAGTAAAATTATTTGTAGAAACAAGAATTTATATTTTTGTTAAATAAATAAAATGCTTATAAAATTTAATTCAACAAAGAACATGATTATGCTTGTTGAAACTTAATAATGTATATTTTAATTAAACAAACGCTGTAAAAAATAATTATGGGTAATACCAATACACTATTAATAAAAAAAAAATACTTTTTATTATTAAGACCCATGTTTCGTTTTAGGGTTAGAAATACGTTACGTTTGGGCTAGGCTTTTAGTTTACACGGTAAAAAGAACATCTATCCTGCACTGCAGGCATCTATCCTTCTCAATATTTTCATGGTGGGGCAACTATCCATACAGGTAGGCATCTATCCTCAAAAAAGACATTCTACGAAAAGCCAATTTGTGCAAAATCTGTATTTGATAGGTTAAATATTATTAATAATAATTCAGCATAAAGGATTGGGCTAGCGACATTCGTAGAAATTATTCGTATAAAACACATAGATTAAAAAATGGGTGGCTTTTTCTAAAAGTGGGGCATCTATCCCGGTTTTACCCTATATTACATGCATTATTGCACCCGTGCGAAGCCGGGCACGAAGTTATTTATATAGCGCCCGTAATATACACACTGTATATTATGATACGGCAGCATTAGCATCTCAAGGGTAATTTACTCGTACATTTCACAATAACCGACGCGATTATTATAAAGATTTAGAGCTTATAAAGAGTTTGTTACTTCATAAACCTAGATACCTTCAACCTTGTGATATTTTGAGAAGCGAGTGTTTATATGTTTAACCAAACCACTGCACAATGTATCGCGGGGCAGTATATAAAAATGTAATTCACGAACACAAATGACACCCCGGCTCAGAGCAAGTGCCTCTGGTTTATAAAAATACACTTGCCCGACCCTGAAATCAAACCGGGGACTCGAGATCCAAAGGTGGCAGAGCTAGCCCCTAGACCAACAAGTGGCGGACTTACTAGACTGTTCTTCTTCTGAAGAGACCGCCCATTGTACTATTCTTTTTGCATTTGTCTGATGCCATGTTAACCTGTAACCACCGGATTGCCAAACTTAAGTGGCAGTGGGCAGGACATATAGCTCGCAGGACCGACGCCCGATGGGGCAGAAAAGTCCTAGATTGGCGACCGTGTTCCGGAAGGCGCAGTGCTGGTAGGCCTCCCACACGGTGGAGCGACGACTAAGGTCGCCGGAAGGCAGTGGATGTGGGCGGCCCAGGACCGGCCTTTGTGGAAATCCTAGGGGGAGGCCTATGTCCAGCAGTGGACGTCTTTTGGCTGAAATGATGAATAGATCCTATCCTTTATAAGACCTACTGCTAAGTTGGGCCTCCTCCATTTACATTAAGGGGAATTCGCCTACTGGTTTGTGGTTCGTCAGACGGAATACATAGCGAGTTTTCCTTCTCTTCTTGCTAGATCTTGCAATTTCCGGTACTCGGTTCTTACTACACCCTCTGGATGGAAGGTGACCCTGTATTTTAAAGCGTCACTACACGAAACTATTAAACTAAAATGTAATTAAACAGGATTTAAGATATTCAAAGTATTGTAGACATTAAATCTGTAGTGTAAGTTTTATTGGATTTTTATTAATTTCAATTTGGGTGACCCCTTAAATATAGCATGAGTAGGTGACATATGCAAAACGACTCGTCTGCACATAGTAACTTTCAACTAACATAGCTAAAGACTTAATAAAAATTAAATTAAATATTTAAATAAACCCCCGACACAGTGACCCAAGTTCCCTTCAAAAAGTAAAAAATAAAAAAAAAAAAATCACGTTGGGGGACCAGCGGTCAGGTAATAAATAAGTAGGAGCAGTCCCCCAACGCAATGTATTTTTTATTTTTTAACTCACCTGTCATACAAAAAAAAACTGTATTGAAATTGCTTCATCCGTTCGCGAGCTACGGAGCCACAGACAGACAAGCATACTGACAGACAGACAGACACGTCAAGCTTATAACACCCCTCTTTTTGCGTCGTGGGTTAATAAATTACACAAAGTAAACAATAATAATAAACATTGTGTGTACTAAAAAAAACATATTTTATTGCTTACACTAAACATCTGTTAATGGTCTTGTTCAGAGATAAGATCAGCTAGTAGGATACTCTGCTCTCTCTCTCTAGCTCTGACCGGTGTTAATCATTTACGATATCTATGTGATCCCGCCTGATTTAGCTGGTAAAATAATTCCTTGTTTTTGAGATCGAATAATAATTATTTATTTTCTTACCATAAACAACGACAATTTACAAACTAAATAGAACTTCGTTCGTCCGTTCGTTTCAGCCAATGAATGACCCACTACTGAGTCGGGCCTCCTCCAAATTCATGGAGGGAAATTAGCCTACTGTGGCACGCTAGCAAGACGGGTTGGCACAGGGTTTGTATCAAGTTTTCCTTCTCTTACGGCTAGGTGATTTGCCTCTTGCGTTCCCTTAGTCGCCTCTTACGGCACCCTCGGGATGGTATGGGTTGGTGACACTGCGTATTCTAAATCCGTCACCACACGGAGAAATACCAATAGAACTTACATAGCTAAATTATAATAATACTTTGTTTGTGGATCACTGGAGTGTGTGGTTGAAGAAACCTGTGTTATAGGCACCAGGACCACCATACTTAGGAAACAAACAAAAACAAATTAGCTGTGCTTGCTTTGGTAAAACATAGTGAGTAGTTACGTTTTAAAGAAAAAAAATAAAATCTACTCGAGCAAAAGAAGGAACTAAACTATGAATACCAAATAAAGAATTAAAAAAGATAAAGTGTGTGTGTCTGAGTTTGAGTGAATATTGGTAACGTGTATGTATCAGCAAGGTGAGCATGCCTTCTTTAAAAATAAAGTATGATGAATTCCAAAGAAGCTCAAACAATGATTTAAATCTTGTCTTATATTTAAACAGTTTGTAATTCCATCATTGTAAAGATAACAGTACTATACAAATATGTACTTGATAAAGCAAAACGTTGTATTATAATCCTAGTTTAATGAAAACTCGTCGTAATACTTTTCATGATGAATCTCACTCAAAGTTTATGGATGATAAAATTTAATGCCCTAGTTATTCATGGTACGCGACAAAGGATTATGAACATTAATATCTTGAGCATAGAAACGTTAACGGAATACAAAATTTTGGTTAATATTATCTCTTAAACTGGCACTGCGTCTCTGGACGTGACTTGAATAACCAACAATGTCTGACAAGGAAAATTACCAGATTAATTTTGTTTTCCTTCTACTTAAAGATTGAGAGGCTGTTGACAAAATGTATGAATAGAATTCAAAATAAGTTGATAGCGTGTCACTGAATCTGTGTTAGCGAAATTTAATAGGGTTTGTTGCCTTGTTTGATTTGATATTAGTCTATACATTTGATCGCAGGTAAATATAGACGAATGGTTTAAGATGTAAGTAGAAATGACATCAAATGATACGACTATCCGTTATTTAACTACTAGTTTTCCAGATGGTCGAAAATTGTTCTCAAACAGCTGTGAGGTGAGTTAAATACAAAATTTATAATAGTACGTAATTACCATTACGGCGGATAATGTCAAAATTGATTAATTTTACGCACACAGCAACACCGCCGTACCCAGCATACCCTTGTCTGATGATGCCAAATAATTTAAGCTTTTACTGGTGAAAAATTAAGGTCTATGTTTCAATATACAACTGTATATGTAGGTACCAAATTTTATTTCGCTCCAATATATAATGCTCTGAGAAACCCGAAAATTGAATGAAAGTTAAATTTTTACCATTACGTGTGCATAAAGATTAGCTGAAACAACTCAACCTTATTGTCAAGTAAATATAAAAATACCTTAACGTTGTGAATTTTTGAATATTTTGGAATGGTCAGGGAATAATTTCGCACTTTTTGCTTTATTTATCAGTACCTACAAAAGTACTAACATTTATGTGATTAAATACAATATTTATTTATTTCGCAATCGTACATAAAAATTACAATCACTACATAGTATAAAACAAAGTCACTGTCGTCTGTCCGTCCCTATGTAGGTATGCTTAAATCTTTTAAACTACGCAACGGATTTTGAAGCGGTTTTATTTAGTAAATAGAGTGATTCAAGAGGAAGCTCTAGGTTTATATGTATAATACAATATGGATAATTGCACCCGTGCGAAGCCGGGGCGGGTCGCTGGTTTATATTATATCGTCTCGGTAGAGGAAGAAGTAACTAAGTCTACGAAAAATGTTTGGCCATTTTCAACTTAAGTTGCTGATAGCTTAGGTCGAAATTTAGCTACATGTTTTTGGAGACTTACTTATTTCTCCCTCTACGGGGACGATATAAAAAAGTAACATTTCAGAACTGTTACAATGGGCGGTCCCTCCGTCCCTCCATTTTACGAATTTTCGATCAGGTCGCTGTCCTGACGCGAGTTTCACATTTTATACCCGTCCCAAGAGAGTGCTGATATCCGATTTCACTTAAAAAAAGAAACCTTCGAAAAGAAGAAGAAAAAAAGGCCTTCGAGGCCTTCGAAGGGAACTAATATCCTAACCAATATTAGTTTAAGGCCTTTGGTTTTCAGTTGATAGCAACAAAAGAAATAACTGGATCTAATTTAATTTGACGGACGTCAGAGATATAACAAGATTTTAGTGAATGCGTAGTACCAGTTTAATCGCTGTATTCGATGAGTATGTTATATAACAAAAACACGTGACCTGGTATCTTCACGTGGACAAAAATATTAAGATGCAAACGTGTTCAAAGTGTCCATTGTTTATCTTGAACACCTTATTATTAAATTCTCAGTTACAACCATTTAACTTTAAAAACATGGGCGTCGCTAGATAACAATAAATCTACAACCATAATAAAAGGATCAATAGTACTACTGTATAGATCCTATGTGCTTAATTTCTTAAAAATTTTCTTTTTTCTTATTTTTTTTTCTTAAAATAAAACTTTTTTTCTTAAAATTTTGTTCGCCAGGCCATGACGATGGGCCATAATAAGCACAAAATTTCTGTAGGTATGGTACTGTAGGTACTACCTCATAGAACCTACATATTTATCCCCATCACAGGAAGGGTAATAAGCCTATAACCCCTCTTACGACGCCCTCAGAATGGAATAGGGTGGTGACCTATGCATTCTAAATCCACTACACGGAAAGGTTGCTCTGTACCTTACCGTCGCTAAATACCATTACCAAATAAAACAAAGCAGAAAGATACTTCAATCATACGTCGACACTCGATTATGTTTCAAGGAAATTCGAGTTGTGCGTGCAAAACAGTGATTCGAACTGAGAAGATCGCTTGAAGATGACGAGAATACTCGTGCCAATTCGATATACGTGAACAGGAGTTTAGCGATGAAATTCTTATAAATCGACTCAAAAAAACAAAACAACATTAACGAAAGAGTAAAACACAAGACTAGTGTTTAACGAAATACTTAAAGATATCAGTGTATGTGAATATTGACAGTCGTTGATTGAGTATTGATTAAATATGTACGAGTAAATATGAGTGCTTTGTTGCAAGGAAAAACAACTTAAGGAACTGCAACTTTGCCACCAAAAAAAACAATACATGTACAACACAACACGAGTATGTATACATAATATATTTATACAGGGTGTAGTGGAATACCTTATAAACACAAGAATTAAATTAATAACAATAATACGCTTAGCTAATCGTATTCTGCAAACTTACAAGAAAACATAATAAGTTTTATGACTAAAATATAAATAATATATATAATGATTACCATAAGCAAAGAAGAAAGAAAGAAAGAAAATATCTTTATTCCCACGTGATACACAAAAAGACAATAACAATATAACTTAAATAAATAAATAATAAAAAAATATAAAACTGTTTGGTTTTTTTTTAAACAGGGACTTTGCACAATTATAAAAGCTTTCCCTGGGTTCGATTCCAGGGCCGGGCAAGTGTCCTTGTCTAAACCAGAGGCACTTGCTCCGAGTCTGGGTGTAGTTTGTGTTCGTGAATTACATGTTTGTAAACTGTGCCCGCGATACTGGTACAAGAAAAAGAAAAGAAAATGCCGAAGGACATTTTCAACCAGCTTGTACCATAAAAATTACGATAGATGTGTATACTACTACTACTACCATAATACTAATACTCGGCCTAAGGGTGTTACCACACCAATCGATCGATAGCAGACCGATGGTATTCGTCGACGTTGGGATGGCATCGGTCGACGACAATAGGGAGCTCAAGCAGCTCGGTTGACGTCGACTAATCCATTCTAACATCGATCGAGTATCGATCGATTGGTGTGGTAACACCCTTAGCCTTATTTCCAACAGTTGACAGATCCAATTGTATTCTAGACTAGACTGATGATAAGTCAATTATTAACTCATCTCGAAGAACTAGATAAATTATACCTTCATGACTCTCTGGCCGGGCCTATTCTGAATACAAGGAGGGTACTTAGCGTGCTGTCCATGCTGGCCAGACGAGTAGGCAGAAGGTATCGTATCAAGTTTTTCTTCTTCTTCAAGATATATTTCTCTTGACTTTTACGACACCCTCAGAATGGGTTGGTAACATCGTGTATTCTTAATCCGTCGCTACACGGACAAAGTGTGTATGTGAAGATGGAATATACAAATTATGTAATTAAACAATACTTTAAAATGAAACAACAATGCAAGCAGTCATTTGTTTAAACTGCTCCATTCGCTAGGATTTGTGTCCTCGGACGTATGTAACAAAAAGTTACACCCTGTAAGTCAATACTGTGCAAACATGTTGGTTTAATTGATGCAATTAGCACGAAGCCATCATTATAAAGGATTGATTCGAGTTTGGAATGTAAAATTCTTATCTGCATCAGGTCAAGATGATCCGGCACGATGTGCAATGAATGTGCGATGCCTAGATTTTCTGGTCAGTCCTCAGTCCGTGTGGTGACGGATTCAGAACACACTGTGTCACTATCCTATACCATTCTGAGGGTGTCGTAAGAGCTGACAAAAGGAAATCACAAGACTGAAACCTAGTTGCACGAGAAGGAAAACTTGATACGAAACGCTTTTTTTTATTACGTTGGAAATCCTTTTTGATACCCGGCCGCTAAACGCCAGCCGGGTTATGTGGGCCTCTGAGGCACCATCAGATGATAATTGCGCCACAATCTACCAACTAAAACCAACGATGTCCCTTGACTGCCCCTAGACAGGGCTACGGGTTTTACTCCACCCGATGGGGGAGCATGCTCCATGACCCTGATGGGGCCTTGGCCTGCTTGTACAAGCGGGCCCCACGCTTTTATGGGGAGCTCTTAACGCTCCCCGTCCCACCGACAGGCACGTGCGGGACATTGCACGTGCCCCCGTCAGGCACTGGATGAACTGGCGCCCGACCCACGCGGTTGCGGTGGCAGTCGTGGCCTTAACGCCTGTCCGCCCTCCACTGCATTCACCACGCCATGTGTCGTGGCCGGTTAAGGGTTCCGAGGCAACTCTAAGAGCCAAAATCGACCACGACTCCTCTTGTGCCGCTCTTCGTCTGACCTGTCCCCATGGGCCCACCCGGCATGGGTGACCCTGAGCCGTTATGGCCCCAACGGATCCTAAAGGCACGCAAGCCTCCTCACCACAACAAGGTGGCAGCACGGTCGAGAGGGTGATACGAAACCCTGTGCCAACCCGTCTGACCAGCGTGGGGCAGGAGGCTAATTACCATGTCAGCGATGGGAGGACGCCTGACTCAGTAGTGGGTATTTGTGCTTAGTAGTAGTAGTAGATTTTCTAGGTGATCCTTAAAGTATTCATGACGTCATCAGCTAGTCTATTTAGAGAATACTAAAAGAATCTTCATCAGAATCAGATAATTTTGTATGGTTCATTCATTCACAACTACAACAACAGCCAATTTAAAATATTCATATTTGTATTTCGTAATTTCGAATGTAATGCAAAGGCCACTTAATAAAGATTTTTCGCAAGATTAACATTAATGCAACCGCATTCATTTCGAGCTGTGCACAAATTACAAATTAGATCATATGGATTTTAAAATATATGTATTGTATCAGGCCATAGATGACCCACTGTGCAAAAGTCCCTTAAGTCTATTCTACGTACTGTACTTGAATAAAAATACGTAAAAGCCTCATTACAATGCTGTTCAGCGAAAGAGGAAGTCTATTACAATGTCTGGTAATGACAGCCGACCTTTATCTGAACCGAAAAGGAACGGCAGGAAAACCTGAGCACATTTTATAAGAAACGCGTTCTTTATTAGAGTTTTATTACACTCGCTTTGGGCCTTTATATTCTACTAGCGACCCGCCCCGGCTTCGCACGTGTGTAATAATGAACCTCTAAATTTATCAGTGTTTCTCTACAATATTATGCATGTATTATAGATATAAACCTTCCTCTTGAAGGTTTATATCAATTGTATCTTGAACTCTATCTACTAAAAAAATCCGCTTCAAAATCCGTTGCGTAGTTTTAAAGATTTATGCATACATAGGGACTTATACTATGTAGTAATTGTATTATGTATAACTGATATGTATTATCCATAATTGTATTATAAGATTACTCCTATGTTCCGTTACTAGAAACTTGCAATTTACTTCACTTTATTAATATGCCGTATATCCATAATAATATGATATAAGGTTGTTATTTTCCATTTTTATTATTTTATACCCCACGGCTGAGTTAGGCTTCCTCCAGTTTCTAGTTGACTTGACTGCCTCGTTGGTCTAGTGGTTAGATGTGCCGCCTTTGGATCAACGGGTCCCGGGTTCGATTCCGGGGTCGGGCAAGTGTCTTTGTGTAAACCAGAGGCACGGCACGGCTCGGAGTCTGGGTGTCATTTCTATCTATAATATGTATGTATTTACAAAAAAAAATGTAAGTATATAAGTAGTTTATCATCCATCTCGTTACCATAACACAAGCATTAAGTTGCTTAGCTTGGGACGAGATGGCGTTGTGTGAAATGTCCAAGGATATTTATTTATTTATTTAGTTCATACGGCTAGGTTTTCGGCCATGTCATTGCATTATTGTCATTTGTCTTAGGACACTCAAGATGGAATGGGATAGTGACACTTGGTATTCTAAATCCGCTACCAAGGACAAATACTTTTATTCTCTACTAGCTTATGCGGCCGGCGTTGCCCGCGCCGCGTGGGCTTCGAACTTCTTTGATAAATGAAAACGGCCAGTAGTTCCTGGGATAAGCGCGTTTAAACAAACAAACTCTATAATAATAATAATATCCTTGGACATTTCACACAACGCCATCTCGTCCCAAGTTAAGCAACTTAATGCTTGTGTTACGGTAACGAGATGGATGATAAACTACTTATATACATTTTTTTTGTAAATACACACATATTATAGATAGAAATGACACCCAGACTCCGAGCCAGTGCCTCTGGTTTAGACAAAGACACTTGCCCGACCCCGGAATCGAACCCAGGACCCGTTGATCCAAAGGCGGCCCATCTAACCACTAGACCAACGAGCCAGTCAAATCAATAATATTAGTATAGAATTATTTTTAACAATTGTATTGCCGGAATCATTAAGTAAGTTCGGCTCTTATCATATTTCTGCACTCAATTTCAGATACCTTGACTAGTAAATGCAAACAGTTCGTGCCTTCCACTTTGGTTTTGCTGTAATTGTTGTCATTAGAAGTGTTGGACCATGAATGTTATAATTGCGCAAGCGACCTCGTGGTTCGTAGGCGGGACCTTACATCCCAAGGGTATGGTCTTGATACAAAAAATACGATAATCATATTAATATTTTAGTTTTTATTTATTAAAACATTTCTTAAACTGACGATCTATAACACTCCGTTCTCACAAATATAAAACATTGTTGGCATTTAATAAATTTGGCTCATTAGAACTATTTTCATAAGTCAATAAATAAACATTTTGAAGGTATCCATTTAAAAGATAAGTGTATGCTCAAAGAAATAAATTATTTAGAGCATACACTATTCGTCAATGTGGACAAAGTTGCTCTAACTAGTTAATTATAAAAAAAGTCCATGCAAAATTCGTGCAGATGAAAGTAGATTATTAAATAGTAAAAAATAAAACATTATTATTTGTTACACACTAATATTATACCGCATGAAAAAATACAACAGAAAATGTTTGAAAATAATATCTGTTTATCGCCATCCCAGTCCTTGATCTTAATACCACGAAAGTTATTAGCATCAGGAAAAATATTAGTGAAATCACGAAGAACCTTTTTTGTAATTAATATTAGACTACCGCTCCGGCTTCGCACGGGTGCAAAGATGAACCTCTAAATTTATCAGTGTTTCCACAATATTATGATTGTATTATACATCCACCTTCCTCTCGAATCACTCTATCTACACTCGAGAGCAATGAATCCGGGTCACTTAAAGAATGTTAAAAATCTCGGAAACTAAAAATGATAGGTTAATGCAATAAATTGTATTTAATAGACAATGTAATACTCCTTAAATGAAAGTAAAAAAAATATGAGTCACCATACATTTTATTAACACACAATTACATAAAGAAAAAAACTGCTGATCTCTCCTTAAAACAAAAATAGGAAACATGAAATTTTTGAACTTTATTACGATTTTCTTGAATTTTAATACTTCGTATTGCCTCCTCGTGCTTCCATTAAATAAATATAAATAAATAAATATCCTTGGACATTTCACACAACGCCATCTCGTCCCAAGTTAAGCAACTTAATGCTTGTGTTATGGTAACGAGATGGATGATAAACTACTTAAATACATTTTTTTTTTTGTAAATACATACATATTATAGATAGAAATGACACCCAGACTCCGAGCCAGTGCCTCTGGTTTAGACAAAGACACTGGCCCGACCCCGGAATCGAACCCGGGACCCGTTGATCCAAAGGCGGCATTACGCGGTTTGGCATGCTGTACACCAAGTTCCTGATATGATTTTGGGGAATATTCTCCCATTCCTCTGTGAGAGCAATTTTGAGCTCACGAAGCGTGATTGGGGGAGGGTTTCGTTGTTTTACGCATCTGCCTAGCTCGTCCCAAGCATGCTCGATCGGGTTGATATCCGGGCTGCGCGCTGGCCACTCCATACGAGTAATGTTCATCTCTTGAAGGTAGTCATTCACAATCCTACCTGTATGAGGTCGGGCATTGTCATGCATAAATATAGCATCCTCACCTAAATTGACAATAAATGGACCAACGTGATCATTGAGGATTTCTTCCACATATCTTACGCTAGTTAAAGAGCCGTTTTCTATGATCACCAGCTCTGTGCGACTTTCAGAAGAAATTCCGGCCCACACAAGTACAGACCCACCAACGTAGGCTGCTTTTTCTTCGATGCATGCTTGCTTGAATCTTTCCCCTGGTCTTCGATACACTCTGTGTCTTCCATCGTGCTTGTAGAACATAAATTTTGATTCGTCGGAGAACATAACTTTTGACCAATCTTCAATACTCCAATTTACGTGGCTCTGGGCATATCTTAGTCTTGAAATACGATGCCCACGCTCCAGTTTAGGGCCGTTTGCAGGTCTAAGGGGTTTTAAGTTAGATTCAGCAAGCCAACGTCTTACTGTCTATGCACTTGGGTTACTTCCTCCGAGGCGTCGAAACTGATTTGTGAGTTCAGTTCCTGTGAGAAAGCGATTTCGAAGCATGGTGTTCACCAAGTATCGGTCTTCTCGTGCTGTGGTACACCTGGTTCTGCCCGTTCCTGGTCTGCGTAGGTTAGAACCAGTTTCTTCGTAACGTCGGAGAACTCTTTGTACTGTTGACAGCGACACATCGACAGTCCTGGCTGTATCGCGCTGACTCCGGCCGGTTTCCAGCATTGTAAGTATTCTGGTGCATTCTTCAGGCGTAAGCGACATAATTTCAGCTTGAATAATGAATATAGAGCACTATCAACATGGTTTATGTACCCACATAAATGACAGATTACAAACAAAAGCAAAACCAAATGCTGTAATTTCGTAGTTCCATCTTCGAAAGTGGCCCTTTTTCAAGTTTGATTTTTTTATGATATAACTTTACAATAACTAAGAAGTTTTAATACCTTCATTTAAGGAGTATTACATTGTCTATTAAATGGTATTTATTGCATTAACCTAGCATTTTTAGTTTCCGAGATTTTTAGGATTCTTTAAGTGACCCGGATTCATTGCTCTCGAGTGTATTAAAAAATCCGCTACAAAATCCGTTGCGTGGTTTAAAATGTTTAAGCATACATAGGGACGGAAAGATGACAGCGACTTTATTTTATAATATGTAGTGATGATCGTTAGTCTAGTGGTTAGATGTGCCGCCTTTGGATCAACGGGTCCCGGGTTCGATTCCGGGGTCGGGCAAGTGTCTTTGTCTAAACCAGAGGCACTGGTCGGAGTCTGGGTGTCATTTCTATCTATAATATGTATGTATGTAAAAAAAATAAAATGTATTTAAGTAGTTTATCATCCATCTCGTTACCATAACACAAGCATTTTAAGTTGCTTAGCTTGGGACGAGATGGCGTTGTGTGAAATGTCCAAGGATATTTATTTATTTAGTGATGGAAGACAAACTAATTATTTGATCTCTTAGTTAGGAAACATTTCAGCATAACTGACTGTACAGCCAATGAGCGGAAAGAGCTAGTCGACGCTAAAAGGCCAAATCATTATTTTTCTGTACCTAAATCAACTTGAACGCTGTCAGTTGCGATCTATTTGGTAACATATATGTAGGGTATAACGATATAGATATCT
Organism: Clostera curtula; assembly: GCA_905475355.2. Taxonomy (NCBI): domain Eukaryota; kingdom Metazoa; phylum Arthropoda; class Insecta; order Lepidoptera; family Notodontidae; genus Clostera; species Clostera curtula. Next base: position 11,779,314 of record FR997806.1, on the reverse strand, counting down.
GAAGTATGTTTTTGTATCTTCAAGTATGAGCGATATATCAATGTTTTCCAGAAACATATTTTCATTACAAGTTTAGTAATCTGATTTTTATAATGTTCCTTATTACAGTTCCTTAATATGTTTAAAATATTGCAAAGATCCAAAATATGGTGAAGGATTTAGAATAAATAATATCAATACCCTAAATAATTTCATCCCGAAAATGTCGTAAGAGCCGAAAGGAAATGACAAGGTCAAAATCCTAGCCGCAAGAGAAGGAAAACTGGAAAAGAAAACCTGCGCCAACACGTCCGGCCAACTCGCATTAGGCCGCTTACTGACTTGGCGGTGCGGTATCGGTACGATTTCGTTGCGGTATACCGCATCGGTACCGAAAGCTTACCGAGCGCCTATATTTGAATGCACGCTTTCTGATTGGCGCGGGCTGCGCGGGAGCGGGGCGGTAAGCGAGCGGCATACCCCGTCGCGGGTCGGGCAGCCAGTAAAAGCCTGCATGCCGAGCGCACACCGCGTGTATTTGGTAAACAAAATGGCGGGGGAAAGAACCACGTATATAACTTTGGTGGCCGAACTGGAAAAATATCTACTTTTATATAACTATAAGTTACCGACAGTATACCGCCTAGTGAGGAGATCTGAGCGACATTAGTAAAGTCGCGGTATAATATAAATTACTGCATACCGATACCGCACCGCCAAGTCAGGAAGCGGCCTAAGTCAGCATTTATGGGTTGAGTAGTAGTAGATACCGATGCTTCCGTTATGTCTACAGGATTATATATTTGCCTTAACCATGTATATTCAACAATAATGTCGCAAGTTGAATGTAGGTAATCCTGATAATACGTTGAAGTGTATTTGCAGATCGATATACTAAACGAGGTGTTGGCGTCTCTTGTCTGAAATTACGCAAGTTGTAACATATTTCAAATAGTTTTCTACTTTAAAAAAAATTGTTTGGGAATAACAAGCATTGGCAACAATAAGAGATGGGTGTAACGGAAATGAAAACTCATTAAACACGTTGGCTCATTACAGCTCTTTTGACAAGTCAAACAATAAACTAAAATAAAAAAAATACCATTTACAATTGAAATTTGATTATTTACCATGTAATTTGGTTCGGAATGACGCTCTACAGAGAAGAGCCGGCAAGAAACTCTGTAGTCTTTTTAGATCTCCGTTTTTAAGTACAAGGCCGGGATAAAACAGATTTGTGAGAGCAAACTCGCGCAATAGTCGCAAAGGGTCAAACATCAGCCAGATGTAGTCAACAATCGTAACCTTCTAATGCCCGAGCCAACGAACCCCTAGCAAAGGCACCTGTTCAGAAGCATGATGCATCTGGCAGCCATCGCCCTCCCCAACCATATTGCAGGAAAGAGAGTACCAAGGATCTGAATATTTAAAAAGTTATAATAATAACGCGTTAAGATGCTCTCACATACTGAGTATAAACATCAACATATTCAAGTGCCATATACCTACCAGAAAAAGTTTATCATATTGTACATTGTGTTTAAAAATTAAAGGATTCTACGAAGAATTCTATGCTAACGAATTAGTTTGCATAGTTAAGAATAGTGTTATCAAACATTTTAAAAATATTTAATTCGTTCCACTGCGTGCTAAATGACTTTCTTAGTTTATCTTTCACTTTCGTCTCGTCTGCGCATTATTGAGACCGAGAGTTGTCAGGTATACAATTTTTGCAAGCGTAGTTAAACCTAGCATAAATGTTATTATATACAATAGGTATACATGTAGATACACTACATGTATACCTATTGTACATATAATTAAGTATGTAGTGTATATTTATAAAATTTTACATCTACCACTCTTTGGCTCTGCACCACCCAAGGTAGACTGGCAGAGAACAAGAATTACATGTTTGTAAATCTCTCAAAAGGATATAAAAATTATGTTATCAACAATAAAAAAATGAAGACTTTCTTATTATTGTGTGAAATGTCCAAGGATATTAATTTATTTATTTACGCAGGCTTTGGGTGGAGCTGAAGCACATGTTTGACATGCTTGGATGCAAAATTACAAGCATGTCAAACCAGATAAAACTGGCTCCAGTTCTACAATGTAGCCGAGGACAATCTTTTACGTAAATATCGATTATCATAACTCGTTTTATGTGATTTTTATAGAAGCAGGTCGAAAGGAAATTTTAAGTATCTTTATATTAACAATAGATTTGGAACCAAGTGTCTATGATAACTCGAATTATCATCAACCTCATTTCAGCCCATAAATGATACACTGCCTCCTCCAAGTTCATGGAGGGAAGTTTTCCTACAGTGGCACTCTATAGCTATAACTCGAATAAAGCAAGTTCGCATATGTATGATCAGTTAAATACCAATTAGACCATTTTTATTTCAATTATTTAAATTTCGAAAATCATTTGTATACTTATAGCCATCTACAAACACTAGTCATGGGAATTGATTAGTACTTGGTAGTATTTCTGTCCGTGTGGTGAAGGATTTAGGATATATGTATATTGTCACCGTAATATGTTCGCATATTCAAAGCAGCTACAAGCTGATAATATCCGTCCTAAATGCGAAATGTCGTTAAAGTTTCCCGGTATCCAGAAAGGTATTGATAGCCTTGACACGTACGTAAATTGAGGAAACTCAAAGAAGGGTCAGATGGCACATTGTCGTCCTGCCATATAGAGACATCTCTTACACGTCTATATAAAATAGTCCTGATAGCGGGATTCAATTGAACGGTTATATTATATCTTAATAAAAAAACATATAAACTCATAAATATTATACTAACTATTGTTTGGGTTGTTGAGGTTAAAAGCATCAATAAGCGGTCATACACACGAACGGCACAGACAACTGCAGCCGCCGCCGACGCGGGCCGGCTGCAGCCGTCGACGCGTCGGCGAGCGCCGCCAACGGCAGACGATGGCAGTCGACGGCTGCAGTTGTCTGGGACGTTGGCGGCATGCCGTTCGTGTGTATGAGCGCTAAGCGTCCAAAGACTTGCTTTCAAGTATTTTATATTTTCACAAACAGCAATATACCTAAATATTGAATTTTAAAATTACAGAGCTCTATAGTGCGTCCGCATCCATTGTCGTAGTTAATTTCCTAGTTAGGAGGCACTGATGATGTCGCTGGCTGTGTCACCTAAAACAAGAACCAAAGACTATTTTAAGCTGCTCTACCGAGAAAACCGTTAAAGAACTTTTTTTTCAACTTCTATAATTTTGCTTATTGTTGTTTACAATTGTCTTGAACCAACAAGAAAAATTCGCGCATTTTTCGAAATCGACTATTGCGCAGGATCATCATGCTTTTTAACTAATGTACAAAAACCGAAGCGTAATAGTAACCGAAGAAATTGCAGATACCTTAATATTTTTAATAAACTGTAATGAGGCGGTACGTTTTTATGTCACGGGGAAAATCTTGGTAGATACCCAGACGTAGCGGATACAGCCGGGCAAGACTTCCGGAAAATAGCCCATTTCTCGGAAATCCTTTCCAGGGTTGCGAATTGCATTACCTTGGCCTCTCGGCTTATGTGTGCTTTGCGGCTTCCTAATTCTCTGAATAAACTTAATTGGATTTTAAGAGAAATATGTACCATATACATATAGTAGAGGCTAATATGTAGCTTACTACATACTCACATACAGAATGCATTTATTGATTGATTGCATTGGGACGCACAAACTCTGTATTAAAATGAAAATATTAATTAAACACTTCTCATCAGGAAAATCGAATCACCTTGCAAGATTACGTTTTGTAAGGATTATCAGAAAATGTATATACTCGTATTTAGGAACATACATACGTCTAATGTCGTTTAATAGTGAACATTATAAGGTTTTCAAATCCTAATGTTAATGTTCTAAATTCAAATTAAACTTTCATAAGTTTCGTATTTTGATTAACAGCCATAAAAAGAGAAGTGTTTCGATTTTTCGGATGAGAAGTAAATATTTTAACCCACTTCAAATAGCGAAAAATAAACAATAACTAAACATTAAAAGTTTTTTTTGTTTATTTATAACTTTTTATAATTTAGTCGTTTTTTGGGTGTTTACATTCTTAGTTAAAAAGTTTTTATTTTTTGAGCATATCATACGGAATCAACAACTAGTAAGTGGTCCAAGAATACCCAAAATTGCTTTCCAACAAATTGTTTCGATCACTTATTTGTAGTTTTAAAGCAAACTACTATACAAGTTTTACACGTTTTCGGCCTTGTCATTTCTTTCTGTCGGCTCTTACGACACCCTCCGGATGGAATGATGTGGTGACACTATGATGGTGGCAATACTAATGGAATAAAAAAAGTCCAAATCGGTTATTAAATGACGGAATTATGGGGTAACAGAAATACAAAAATATACAACCGAATTGGGAATCTCTTTCTTTTTTGCAGTCCGTTGGTGATTAATAGCTTTGTATTATTGTAGTGTAGTAACACTTGCAAGCAATGTTTGGCAAAAACATGTTTTTACACCATGTAACAACCTTTTGAATGTAAGTGTAGAACATATTTGGATTTCATTCGCTATCGAAATGGCTAAGCTAAATGAGAAATATCAACAAAAAGTAGTCGACCTCACGAAAATATTCAGTTGAGTGTTGTACCGTCAGCGCTAAAACGCAAATTGATAGCGAGTTCATAAAACACCACATTTGGATCTATAATTTAGAAGAACAAATGATGGATAATATGGGCGGGTTTTTTTTTTAAATTTATTCCTGAAAATCCTTAAACGGGCAGTAAGACTCTTTTGACTTTCGACCAAATTAGTAAGAAAAATAAAACTTTTTTTCTGAGATTTTGTGCACATAGTCTTTGTCGGTTGGAAGTCACTGTCGCCTGTCCGTCCCTATGTATGCTTAAATCTTTAAAACTATGCAGCGGTTTTTTTCAATAGATATAGTGATTCAAGAGGAAGGTGATGTGTATGCGGCCTTTTTTATATTTTATACTTTTATACTTCTTTATTGTCTATTATACTGTGATGTTCCTCACTTGAATAAATGATGGCTTCAACGTAGCACGCATTTTCACTAGAAGGTTTATAGGTATAATACATCCATAATATTGTTGAGAAACACTGATAAATATAGAGGTTCATCATTGCACCAGTGCGAAGCCGGGGCGGGTGGTTCTACAATTTCCAACTACTACTACAACTCAGCCCATACATGACTTACGGCTGAGTTGGGCCACCTCCAATCACATAGAGGGTCAATGGCCTACTGTGCCACGCAGGCCACACTGGTTGGCACAGGGCTTCGTACCAACCCCGGGGAGGTTTAGACCCCGGGGAGGTTTAGTGGGTAGGCCCCCACTATGGGGGAGAGTCCCACACTCCCCTCGCTGGCCATCCCCGTGGCCTGCGAGGAAGTCCATAAAGGATTTTACCCGGGCGAAAAAAAAAAGGCTTCGTACCAACTTTTACTTCTCTTACGGCTAGGTAATCAGCCTCATCATGTCCTTTTGTCGGCTCTTACGACACCCTCAGCATGAAATGGGGTGGTGACACTATGTATTCTAAATCCATCACCAACCCCTCTTTTTTCTATCCACCAAATTTATAATGAAGGATATGCATACATCTAGCCGTCATAATAACCTTTTGACTTGCCAAAGTAAAACCTGTATTACCAGTTTTCTTAACAAGCGTTTCTTTACCGTTACGCGTCACGTTACATTATCTATTACAATGTTCTTGAACTACTTCAATTGGAATTCTTAATTCGTCACCGAATGTTCATGTCAAGAGATCGTTAAAATAAAATCTTGTGATTTGATAACACGTACTCATTCCGCACTATCCGTAGTCATAGAGAGAGAGCGAGAGAGAGAGAGAGAGAGAGAGAGCGAGAGATAGAGAGAGAGATAGAGATAGAGAGAGAGCACTCGGGCTAAGCGACATCTGCTTCTTCTGGATGTGTCCATCATTTGTATCACCAGATCGTGCACGGAAAACCGTCGATACCGTGTGAAGTTTCCCTTCTCTTGCGGCTAGGTTATCGGCCATGTCGTTTCTTCGTATGTTTCATATTATGTTTTATTTATTAAAAAACAAGTTTATTATGTTTGGATGTGTACGAATTAGTGATAAGTAATATCACTTTTGATAAGTCATCTTTTGATAAGTAATATCACGTATATTTTGTTAATTTTAATTTTTGTTAACTGGTTTTCCATCCGCTCGGCATTAGAGGTCTGGTTGAAAACCAGCGCCAGGCACCCCGTCTGGCTTATGCTGAACCAGCGCCGTTTCAGCGCAATTTATATTAGAGTTTAAATAATTATAGTTAGTATTTAAAATTGCGCCGAATAAATTATTTTTCTTTCTTTCTTTTTGTTGTCTCTTACGACACCTTCGGGATGGAACGGGGCGGGACACTATGTATTATTAATCCGCCATACAACACCAAACTACTAAATGTCCTAAATTGCCTAATAGATTACTTATATCTTTTTTCTTTCGGTTCCGCTTCATCATCATTATCATTTCAGCTAAAAGACGTCCACTGCTGGACATAGGGCTCCCCCAAGGATTTCCACAATGGCCGGTCCGGGGCGCCCGCGTCCATCGTTTTCCCGCGACCTTAACCAGGTCATCCTGTGAGCTATGTTGGTAACCCTGGTTTGCCTGCGTATCTCCTTATTTCTCATTCGATCTCGCAGGGAAACTCCGAGCATCCCTTTGGGTGACTTTGAGCCTTTTGATGGAGCTCATAGTCAGCGACCAGGACTCTGTGCCTTAAGTCATCAGTGGCAACACACATCGGTTTCGCTTAGGAAACCTTTATTGCATGTTTCTGATTTTAATTTCCTTTGCAATCGGTACTATCGCATATTCTCGCATTATGCAATCGTAATGCGAGAATATGCGATTGGCTACAGTCACGTGGTTGGCAAAGGATGGCTTCTTGAGCTCTGATGTCGGTACTAGTTTCAAAGTAGGTGGTATTACAGTGAATATTATTGTAAGCAGTATGAATACTTCTTACCTTGTGGTAGGATCGTTACACACACTTGTCTTCGTTAGTGTGTGAGTAATTACGTGGCACTTACTCACACATTGATAGATTTTCGGCTTCGACTTTTAAACAATGAAACTAAACCATCACTGTATGTGTTCCTAGGCTCTCACCTAAATGGTTCCATACTTAATTAGCTGTCACAGCGCTGATGTGCTGTTCCAGCCTGCATTAGTTAATATAAATAATATATTGAAATTAAAAAAAAAAACGGATTTATCGCGGGGAATTTACATTATTTATTTCCCGACGTTTTGAATGCTTTCAGCAGTCGCGGTCACGGGAGAGACTAGATGACAGTTGTCTTTAAAAGTACAACGAAACAGTTATATCTGCCGGCTATAATTTAGTTTTATTTATAACGATCTCTCTGCACTCAAATACACTCTCAATCGCACACGATGTCCAGAGGTCTTGCAGATGAATGTCAACATTCAGTTTAAGATTTGATCATTTCAATGACTGGATCCCAGGCAGGTTTTATAGACAACTTTCGTCTAATCCCTCCAATGAGCACGAGTGCTGCAAAGCATTCGAAACGTCGGGAATTAAAATAGGTACTGTAAAATACACGCGAAAATAACAAATTGTACAGAGACGCGGTCGCTCACTATGGGCTCCAACGACTCAAATTCACCCAAAGAGCAATGGAGAAGGCTATAGATGGAGTTCCCCTGCGATACCGAATGAAAAATGAGGAGATACGCAGGAGAACCAGAGCTTCTGACAAAGCCCACAGCATTGTTAAACTTCAGTGGTAGTGGACAAGGCACACAGCTCGCAGGACTGACTTCCAATGGGGCAGAAAAGTCCTCGAGTGGCGACCTCGTTCCGGAAAGCGCAGTGCTGGTAGGCCTCCCACACGGAGGACCGACGACTTGCTTAAGGTCGCCGAAAAACGATGGCCGTCGTGGCCATCCTTGGGGGAGGCCTATGTCCAGCACTGGACGTCTTATGGCTAACATGATGAAGATGAAACGCCACAAATCCGTTAAAAAAATGTAAAATTTCAATGTTTAATAATCGAGAAAACCTGAGAGATCATTAAAGAATATATCTTTAACTAGCTGACCCGACAGACGTTGTTCTGTCTGAACTATGAATATTGAATTCGAATTGGAATAATTAATAATAAATTAATATACCGCTTTTCTTATCGATTCCAATCCCTTATTTAATGTAATTAAAAAAAAAAAAAAGTAATTATGCCAAAAATAGCGAACCGTCGAGACGAACGTCAAATGTTTGACAGGTAACAGTTTGTATGGGAAAATAAAATTGTTGTTTTTATTATTTTACTTACAATATCAATGTTTTCTCTAGACTCTTAAACCTTCCCTGGACTCACGCGAATATTTCAAGACCAAAATTAGCGAAATCGCTCCAGCCGTTTTCGAGTTTTAGCGAGACTAACGAACAGCTATTAATTTTTATATATAGATGATCTCTCAGGTTTTCTCGACTTTGGAATGGTATTTAGCTAGACTGAGGCAAATGCTAATAAGTACACAATAAAATTCTTGACGCACGAAATGACTCCGTATAGTTAAAAGTCTGACCGTGACATGATGTCTATTGACACAGATGCAAGCGATTCGCTTCTACAATCCATCACGTCTATAGCCCAACGTTTCGCATACAATAAGGTATATAAGTACGCCTCTCTTGTTTGACAGTTTTAGTATGATTTTTCTGTCAAATTTCCCACCTACACATGGGCATAGACCGTAAGGTGACGGATTTAGAATACATAGTGTCACCACCCGATTCCATTTTGAGGGTATCGTTTGAGCCGACAAAAGGAAATGATAAGCTCGTTTTCCTAAATTGGATACGAAACCCTTTTTTTTTCTTTTACGTCGCAAATCCTCATGGATACCCGGCCGTTGGGAAATGACCGGGGTATGTGGGACTCCGGGGCGCGTAGAGATAGTAAATTGCGCTCCGACCTATCCACTAAAACCGATGGCGATCCTTGACTGCCCCAGCCAGGGCCACAGGATTTCACTGCCATTGCAGAGAGCATGCTCCGCGACCCTGGGTGCTTCGGCTCGCCTCATAGTGGAGCTCATGCTCCGAGGCGGGCTCCTCCGATTAAATAAATAAATATCCTTGGACATTTCACACAACGCCATCTCGTCCCAAGCTAAGCAACTTAATGCTTGTGTTATGGTAACGAGACGGATGATAAACTACTTATATATATATTTTTTTTGTAAATACATACATATTATAGATAGAAATGACACCCAGACTCCAAGCAAGTGCCTCTGGTTTAGACAAAGACACTTGCCCGACCCCGGTATCGAACCTGGGACCCGTTGATCCAAAGGCGGCACATCTAACCACTAGACCAACGAGGCAGTCGATTATGAGCTGTATTGCCCTCCCCCATTCCACCGCTGGAAGGCGCGCGAGGCTAACCCGCTTAGCCAGCGTGACACAGTAGGTTAATGTAGCGGAGGCCCGACTCAACAGTGGGTGGTTATCAATAGGCATTGACTAAATAGTTACAACTGCGTTGAAAATCTTCTCCTTTTTTAAGTTGGTTGATAAACTACGAAAGATATCCCAAAACAAAACAACCCTCTTCAGAAGTATTGTCTTGTGGCGATGTGCTACTACTATTCAGCCGTTAAGCTAGCACAGTTTTAACGGGCCTCCAGTATAAAAGGTTTTCCCCACAATAAAAAAAATGGTTTCGTATCAAGTTTTCCTTCTCTTGCGGCTAGTGTATCGGTCTTGTCATTTCCCTTTGTCGGCTCTTTTGACACCGTCTCGTCGGTATGGGGTGGTGACACCATGTATTCTAAATCCGTCACCACACGGACAACGAATATATAAATCAACTAGATGACCCTGGGAACTTTATATCCCTTAAATATTTATGTGTAAAATGTGGTCAAAACTTAATACAAAAATAAAGATTTCGTACACTCTCTTCCCATAGCATATGAAACCGTCAAGTCTCTTGACCTCTTTAATGACTAATCAAGACTTCCGTTAAACTCCGATTAGATTGCAAAGATATTTCTTAGGACATATCCTTGAAAAATTGCCCCCAGCAAAATGGTGAGGGGCGCATCCCATACACGCGTGGAATATTTTCAAAATTCGTATAACGAATTACGAAAAAAGTTTGCAAGCACAAATTTGCGAGCCAAAATTTGGACATGCAGTTGTCGACCTTTTTTTACTAATTATCTTCAGCTGCTCAACTGGTTTTCGGCGAAGTTAAATTAAACATCAGGTGCATGGGGCCTTAAACGTCAGCGCAGGCAGTGGCACAAGTTTTTACGTAATAAAATCGGAAACCAGTTTTGGCAATCCTTTTAGAAGCGCGTGATCTAAATTGAAGAAATTCTAGTTTGTATTATTATTATTTTTTACCGCCATGTTCTAATATGTATTTAAATAAAGAACTATCCGATTCAGCGCAGTCGTTGGGAAATTACGTACATACATAATTATATTTTATGTATTTAGGAAAATTTCTAAATATATTAGTATTGTCAGAATATTTATATTTTAGTACATTGGGTGTGACAAAAACAATATAGTCATCCGTAGTGAGGGCATGGAACCTGTCGAAAGTACCATCTTCTAATCACAAAACATATATTTCAACAATCTATCATAATTAATAAAGTAAATTCTCTATTACCCATGTTCCAGACAGTTTGTTGAATTTTTTGCTTCTTTCCTGATAATATCGACACCAGCTAGTGACCAAATAAAAATAATGCTCATTTATTCCTAACATTTTGCAGACAGTATTTTCTTTCGATAAGGATAAAGGGTTTTTGTTAAAGCTTGTATATGTTAATATATTATTTAGTATCTTAATATTAAACTATCTTTGTCGTTTCAGCCCTCGACTGAGTCAGAAACCTCCTTAAAATTCATATAGATTATACACTAGACATAATATATGTCGGAGATAGCGACGGCTGAGCGATAGAGTCGTCATCATCTTGACTTGGTACGAGGTTTATTACTTGTAACTTTATAATTCACAATATTAACCACAGTATAAATAACAATGTTCAGTTAACACACTTAGATAGACAAACCGACAGGTTCGCAACGGAGAAGTGTCTCGGTCCGTGTCCCAACGTCGACTGACTGATCGAGCCAACCTCACTTTCCATTACGACTCTGTCCACGTGCCGCCATTGCAAAACAACTGACGTCACCGCGTTTGCCGCACTACTGTGTTAACAATCAATTGAGAAACTTAATAAAACGATATCGTTATCCACGACACGGCCAGCCTGACGAAGCACACGTCCTCGTGTGTACTTGTAACAAAATAACCAACTGAGGCACATTTACGTTCGGCCAACCTGACGGTAATGTTCCGTAATCGTATCTTAAGAATCAAGTTAACAGAGATCACGTTAGCATACAAATAATTTTAACAACTTTAACACGAAAGATTCCTCTAAGCCCATAATCTTTAAATCTCAATACTGATACTTTAAAACAGTAGGTTTAAAGTAATAATTACACAACACATGGCCCAGCTGTCCCAGCAGCTAGTGACAATTCACATGTCACCCATATCGTCATCGCTCCAAGCGATACGACCAACACTTTAACTAGAGTTCACGACTCCCAGTACACAGGACCATACAAATAGTCTCTCTCGAGACCCGGGTCCCCGCCACACCACTAGCTGCCCATCGCGCTCTGTACAACTCCCAGAGTTGCAGTTACGACTACAGACTAGTGCATGTAGTGCGACCTAGCCAAGGTATGTGTTCTTTTTTACTGTTGGAGGCAACCTCCTCACCATCTTCATCAGACAAATTTAACTCAACGGGCACACTGCTTAGTGGAATCTCCTTATACAGTCGTGAGCGTATTTTTATGTTCTATTACCGGTCAAAGATTTCAGCAAATAACGATCACCATCAAGTAACTCCACAATTTTTAACGGTCCCTTGTATTTCGCGTCTAATTTTGTTTGGTTTCTCTTCGTTCTGAATTTAAACTAAATTACCAACATCAAACTTTACCACTTTAACTTGTAGTTTTATCAAATTTTACTTTTTCGTAACTGGCACTATTTTCTATGTATGTGGCCGCTTGTTCTCTTACTAATGTCTACTGCCGGTCCGGAATCATTCAAAGTTAATAGGTTAAATGGTCTAGCTAAAGGTCCTATCAGAAACTCGAGTGGACTCGCTTGTATTACACGGTGGACAGAGGAATTCAAAACTAATTGCACGTCTTCTAACGCTTCATGCCGGGACCTATCAGACGCTTCTATCGCGGTCAGCATACTTTTTAACGCGCTCATTGTTCTTTCTACTTGGCAATTAGCGCGACTTGAACCCGTAGCTATCAAACGTAATGAAACTGACAAAAAAAACTTTGAATTCTTTGTTGGCAAAGCATCGTCCCAGATCTGCAATTACTTACTGGAGCTCCAACTAAAGACGCTTAATTTAAGGGATTTAATTGTTCTAGCCAAATCTATTCTCAGGGTATGATACAAGGGAACAAATTTTGTGACCGCATCAATTAAAACTATGACGTACTCCTTGCAATCGCTTTTCCACTTAATTTGCCAGTTAAGTCAACGTGCACAGTATGCCACGGGATACTAATCTTAAGAATTGGATGAAGTCCCGCTTGTGGGCGACCTGATTGCGATTGAGATAGTTTACAAGTAATACAACCATAGACAAACTTACGAACGCACTTAGCCATGTGCTCGAACCAATAGTGATCAACCCTGTATATTTGGCCACCTCGCCCTTTATAGTTCACAGAGCCACCTCGCCCTTGACTGTATATTTGGCCACCTCGCCCTTTATAGTTCATAGAGCCACCTCGCCCTTGACTGTATATTTGGCCACCTCGCCCTTTATAGTTCATAGAGCCACCTATTACAATTGGGACTCGAAAATTAATCCAGCGTGTCGAGGCATAATTGCTGCTGACCACACCCTCAGGTATTAAAGGCGTGAAGTTACATAAGCACATAGCCATATGATGTTTTAATTAAAGAAACTATTAAACTAGTCCCAATATCTTACCGTCATTATTATCTAATAAGCATGGATCCAGCCCAGTAGGGACATATGATTGGGGGAGTGGACGTTGGCGTTCTCTCGAGTATTTATAAGTGCGTTCAAACTCTTATGATATCTGTCACCGTCAAGTACCTCAATGACTTCATAAGGTCCGTTATATTTAGGATCCAATTTGGTTTGATTCCGTTCATGATTTTCGACTAAAACATAATCTCCCACCGAAAATCTAGTCACATTTGCCTTATTTTTATCGAATCTTAATTTATCAAGCTGTGCATTATTTTCCATTAATTTGTCAGCTTGTTCCCTAATCTCTCAAATTTATCTCAATCTCATGATCGTCAATAGTTAATAAATTTAGTGGCCTAGCTACTCTACCTATTAACAATTCTAATGGACTTGCCTTAGTTACCCTATGAATCGTGCTATTTATAGCAAGTTGGACATCATCTAACGCATCTTGCCATGACCTATTTGGACTAACTTCTACAACAGTCAACATATTTTTGAGGGTGCTCATAACTCTTTCCACTTGGCTTCGGCGCAACACAATGTTTGATGAGAGAGCACTCTGCACCAGAATCAGAATAAAATGGATACGACTCACAAGCGTTCATCAGCGCACCGCTGGGATTGCTAACATAGCAAGCTTCCACATCCTCTCGTTACTCGCCGCCGCCGCAGGCGCCGCTCCGAACCGCCTGCGCCTACCGCCGCGCCAGCTCCTCCGCTGTTGCCACGTTGTTGCCACGTGGACATCTCGCTGCCAAATGTCCGGCGCTGCCGCACCTGAAACAGACTAAGTCCGACCGCGGCCGCGGCCCCGCAGAGCCTGACGCTGAAGTGTGCAGTGGCAGCACTAGCTGCCTTGCCTTTCACCGCCAATTTGATGCTCGGTGACCCATTCCACCGCAGCTGTGACATTCCACAGTTGCCGACCGAAAACCCGATCGCTTGAAATCTGGATCTGCTGTCCTATCGCCTCACGTTTAGGCTACCTTACCGATGCAAATCAAGGCATACAATGGCTCCATAATCTTGGAAAACTTTGCTATAAACTGGCGAAAATACGACGCCAGACCGATGAACCGTCAAGCTAAACAAGCACAGCAATCTAAACTTCGTATCGCAAGTAATTAACAGGTAAACACGCAAAAGAACCTCAAATAATATTTTCTTACACCGGTCAAAATCACACTATCGTAAATTCGTATACCATACAATATACCCGAGTAATAAAATGGAAACTGCTCACCGGAGTGACGTAAAATTGCAGCTGGTGCGCTTACTACAGATCCACTCACTATTCTTTGACCTGGCTGACCGCAGTACTGTTGCTCGCCTTCCTGCTGCTCTGCTCCACTCAGGGCAGTTAGACGCGTAGTGTCCTTGTCCATCACAATGAAAGCAAGTGATCCCCACTTGGTTAATCGCCGCACTATGACTGCCAACAATCTTCATGTAGCTAATGTCTTCTTTATAGTGACAATGAATCGCCATTATCGGTTATTTCCATCGCGTACAGAAGCACACACATTATCACTACACTGTTTTCTCCACGTGGGCTGACTGAGTTACATACCACTTCTGATGTCGGAGATAGCGACGGCTGAGCGATAGAGTCGTCATCATCTTGACTTGGTACGAGGTTTATTACTTGTAACTTTATAATTCACAATATTAACCACAGTATAAATAACAATGTTCAGTTAACACACTTAGATAGACAAACCGACAGGTTCGCAACGGAGAAGTGTCTCGGTCCGTGTCCCAACGTCGACTGACTGATCGAGCCAACCTCACTTTCCATTACGACTCTGTCCACGTGCCGCCATTGCAAAACAACTGACGTCACCGCGTTTGCCGCACTACTGTGTTAACAATCAATTGAGAAACTTAATAAAACGATATCGTTATCCACGACATATATAATTTATTGTGGTGACGGATTTGGAATACACAGTGTCACCAGCCCATTTCATTCATGTAGCGTAAGACCTGACAAAAGATAATGACAAGGCCAATAACCTAGCCACAAGAGATCGAAAACTTGATACGAAGCCAACCCGTCTGGCCAGTAGGCTAATTACCCTCCATTTAACTGGAAGAGGTCCGACCGAGCAGTGGTTTATCTATAGGTAAGGTAGTAATTTGTAATCATAAATTAAAAAAAAACATACCTTGACTCTGAGCAGGCATTATGCAGAGACTATTTGCATTTGATGTACTGTTATCGTTGCTACTCTGTGGCAGATTAAATTTCTAATCTCATAGATTCTAACTTATCTAAACTGGCTTAGAGACCCTTTGTTGAGCCTGGACTATAATTTGATAGAGGGAAACCTTGCCACGCTGGGAGCCACATCAAGTTTTTCTTCTTTAACAGATTTTCAGACTAAATAGCTCGCTTAAAAAAACCACATTGTGGAATAGGTTGATATTTTTATCATATTAGGGAGGGTCACGTAGCGCGAAGAACGGATGGCCGTTGGGGCATAAAAGTCTTGGAGTGGCGTCCACGTATGGGAAGGAGAAGCGTGGGAAGACCCCCGACTAGTCGGTGGATGCATTCTGCACGAGATCGTGCATTGTGGAAATCTGTGGCGGAGGCCTATGTTCAGCAGTGGACTTCTGTGGCTGATAGATAGATAGGGAGGCTCAAGCATACGACTGTGTGGTGATGTATTTATAATACAATGTCACTACCCCATTCCATCCGGAGGGTGTAAAATATGTCAAAAAGAAATTACAAGGCCGTAAACCTAGCTGCAAGAGAAAGAAAATTTGATACGAAACCCTGTGCCAATCCGTCTGGCCAGCGTGGCACAGTAGGCTAATTACCCTCCATGTGACTTCAGGAAGCCTGCATCGGCAACAGTGGGTCACTTATGGGCTGAGAAGTAGTAGAATATGTATTATAATGGATTTTATTATTTCTTTTATAAATAACTAATAAACTTATAAATACAACTACTAGCTGATGCAAACGTTGTTTTCCCATATAAATATCGCTATTAAAAATAGCGGTCACGATCTGTTCTACGATCAGTAGAGGTGTGAAAATTTAGGAATGTATGTATTCTTGTATGCTGTATCATAAAAAAAGAAAAACAACTATTTCTATAAAAAAAATATCCCTTAACATTGGAGGGGGGGGGGGAGCTTAATAGGCGTTGTTCGATTTGCAGACTTACCATAAAAATAATTCATAAAAATATGATAATTTTATCAAAATCGGACGCGGTTAATAACAACCACCGTGACATGAGACGTAGACTGCCTTGTTGGACTGGGTGTCATTTGTGTACGTGAATTACATGTTTGTAAA
The DNA here is from genome assembly GCA_905475355.2 of Clostera curtula. Lineage (NCBI taxonomy): Eukaryota > Metazoa > Arthropoda > Insecta > Lepidoptera > Notodontidae > Clostera > Clostera curtula. The sequence continues at coordinate 11,762,881 of FR997806.1, read as the reverse complement.
CTGCCCCCATTTAACGACCTGGTTAAGATTGCCGGAAAGCAGTGGATGCGGGCGGCCCAGGACCGGCCTTTGTGGAAATCCTTGGGGGAGGCCTATGTCCAGCAGTGGACGTCTTTTGGCTGAATGACTGATGATGATGATGATGAAACTGCCCCCACGATACAGGTTATACCAAGTGCTGGGGTTACGTTTTTTAACCCCCGACGCAAAAAGAGGGGTGTCTGTCTGTCTGTGGCACCGTAGCTCGCGAACGGATGAAGCGATTTCAATACAGTTTTTTGTATGACAGGTGAGTTACGGGCGAGTGTTCTTAGACATGTTTGATGAAAATCGGTTTACTCGTTTAAAAGTTATGGGGGGTGAAAGTGGGGAAGAATAACCGAATGTCTGCAAATATAATCGAGTGGGGTCTCAAATGAAAGCGTATCACGTGCACATTACAAAATAATATGTTCTATGAAAATCTGTTGAGCCCTGAAAATACTCTGGGGGTAAAAGGGGGTGGGGTACCCAATATCTGGAAATATATGTGGTGGGGATCTACATCATAACCTATAAAAAGCAGAAAATAAAACCTAAATTAAAAATTTAAATAAACCCCCGAAACAATGACCTGAGTACCCCTTAAAAAGTAAAAAATAAAAAAAATACATCGCGTTGGGGGACCAGGGGTCAGGTAATAAATAAGTAGGAGCGGTCCCCCAACGTGATGTATTTTTTTTATTTTTTAAAGCGTACTTAGGTCATTGTGTCGGGAGTTTATTTAAATTTTTAATTTAGTTTTTTAATGAGAAGAAGATAAGATTTATTTATAATATGTATATCTCACCTAGATTGGCGTGACCATAGGTCATTGGACTACGTTTTACTGCCCTTTGTAGCTGTCGTTAAAGATCAGCTTTGGAGTTCCTATTTAAGGACGCAGCAGACCTATCAACTCGGAAAGGGGTCGGCACCGTATCGCCTTTCGCCTCGCCGTCAAACAGGCGTCAACCTAACGTAAGCACGTAACCAAACCGGATCAGCAGCTCCGATGCGTCGTGTCGGCTACGGCTAGGCGACGCCGCGCTTACGGATGGCCCGTAAGATAATGTTACGAATATGTTATGACCCGCAAGCGCGGCGGCGTAGAGACGTAAGCGCTCTACGCCGCCGCGTAAAGCTTGTCCCGAGGCGAGGCGTTTACGTTACGTATCCGATTAGTGTACTTTGCAGTATGGAGTTTCATACAAGTAATAAGGAACGCCTCGAGTTGATACGGTGCCGATCCCTTTCCGTGTTGATAAGTGTGCTTTGTCCCTTAGACTGTTTTATCGGTCCTTTGTGCAAACGGAAACAGTTAGTAAGGCTTCGAAGGCCATTGTGTTATTGAAAGGTTCAATGAGATTTCAAAAGGTTTAATTAATTATTCTTTTATTGGGCTTTGTTAGAACTTTGAACAATAAAACTGTAGCGTCTTTCAGATTCGCAATGTTTGTGTTTCCCTGGGTTCGATTTCGGGGTCGGGCAAGTGTTTTTGTCTAGACCAGAGACTCTTGCTCCGAGTCTGGGTGTCATTTGTGTACGTGAATTACATGTTTGTAAACTGTCCGTGTGGTGACGGATTTGTAATATACAATGTCACCAACCAACACTATCCTAAGGGTGTCGTAAGAGGCGACTGAAGGATCGTAAGAGGTGGATCATCTAGGCTTATGAGAATGAAAACTTGATACAGAGCTTGTTGACCGTCTTGCCAGCGTGGAACAGTAGGCTAATTTCGCTCCGTGAATTTGGAGGAGGCCTGACTCATTAGTGGGTCATTTATGGGCTGGACGACGACTGAACTGATAGTGGCCACAGGATTTTATTTTTCATGTTTTATGTAACTGTTAATTTTATATAATTGTTTTTTATTTTATTTCCAACAGGTAATTAAATAGTGAGGAGCTGAAATCAGAGTTCAAAATGTTACCACGATGGCGACAGACAATATCGAGACGTGAGTTATAGTTTTGTAAACAACTGAAAAGCTTGCACTGTTCCCTTGATAGATATTCCATATATTAGTATAGGATCCCGCTATACAAGGACCTTCACCGACATGTTAAATGGATGAAAATTATTTTATTAGATACTAGTGGCCCGCCCCGGCTTCGCCCGTGCAAAGCGGGTGTGGGTTATACATATAAACCTTCCTCTTGAATCACTCTATCTATTAAAAAAAACCGTATCAAAATCCGTTGCGTAGTTTTAAAAATTTAATCATACATAGGGACGGACAGAAACAGCGACTTTGTTTTATACTATGTAAAGATTTAGCATCTTAAAAATCATAAAAACAATGGGTTGCCTGAAAAAAAAACCTGGCCAGGGTATGAAAAAAAAAAAAAATTTCACCTGTTTGTTTATTAGACAAATTCTATACCAATCGAAAGTATGAAGCTTACATACAATATGCAAATGTTAGGTTTCCTATTATTTTCCGGGTATCCAGGTACAGGTAAATCAATACTAGCATTTTGCACTTATATTTAGCTTTACATTTAGCATTTTCTAAGGACTTCTAAGTCTTCTAAATCCGTACGATTTAGAAGACATAATGTCTCCACTCACACTCCATCTTCTCGTCCACAATACCGCAGTGTCTGAAGACAAAAGTCTTCAACCAATGTGTGTTGCCAGTGATGACATATGGAACAGAGACGTGGTCGCGCACTATGGGCTCCATCAGAAGGCTCAAAGTCACCCAAAGGGCAATGGAGAGAGCTATGCTCGGAGTTTCCCTGCGAGATCGTATCAGAAATGAGGAGATACGCAGGAAAACCAGGGTCACCGACATAGCCCACCGGATTGCCAAACTTAAGTGGCAGTGGGCAGGACCGACGCCCGATGGGGCAGAAAAGTCCTCGAGTGGCGACCGCGTTCCGGAAGGCGCAGTGCTGGTAGGCCTCCCACACGGTGGACCGACGACCTGGTTAAGATCGCCGGAAAGCAGTGGATGCGGGCGGCCAAGGACCGGCCTTTGTGGAAATCCTTGGGGGAGGCCTATGTCCAGCAGTGGACGTCTTTTGGCTGAAATGATGATGATGATGATGATGATGATGAATGTCTCCACTCCATTTCATCCTCAGTGTCGTAAGGGCCAACATAAGAAAATGATAAAGCCGAAAATCTAGTCACAGGAGACGGAAACTTTGATACAAAACCCTATGCCAACCCATAGGCCAGCGTGGCAAAGTAGACTAATTACCCTCCATGAAGTTGGAGGAGGCCTTACTAAGCAGTGGGTCCTTTACGGTCAGAAAACTGGAAAGTGGAGAATGTTTTTACCACGAGTAGCGAATAACGTAAAATAACAAACTTTGGATGAACTCTTTACTTCACTATCACATAGGTACCCTTCAATCCGATCCGTCTAGCTTTTAAGTAGTCTCTTTAATTCTAAACCTTAATATCGAGACATTAAAGAAGTTTGTAAACAGTATGTGAGTGCAGTTTCAGCACGCACCATGTAATTTGTGTGTAATTTCACTGTTTTTTATTTTAAATTTTTAATAGGCTACATGATTATGCGTGTTATTGCTTTCACAAATCTGTAAGACTTGTTTGTACCACCATCATTGTAATCCTTTTATTTAAAAGAGCAACCACAGAGTTTCTTGCCGGCTCTTCTCTGTGGTATGGCGTTCCGAACCGGTGGTAAAAACTAGATGATTAGATTTTTTTATATTTCTCTTAAATTTAATACTTTTTTTTTTGACTATTTGAAAGCATTCGCAAGAATTTATTCGAATAAAAAACATTTTGATTTTGATTTTTAATGTTTAACCATATAATTTATAATTCCATGAGCAAATATAACATCGTTTGATCGTTTTGTCCGCTCAGTGTTCCTTATCCCCCAGCGGTACGTCTTGGGCATTATGGGTCTTCTGGCAGTCTGCAACGCCTACACCATGCGAGTATGCCTCAATTTGGCGGTGACCCAGATGGTTAACAACACGAAGAACGAACACGAACACTTTGATCCAAACGCATGTCCTGACGACAGCGAGTTGCTTACTAATGGCACTGTCAGCTACAAACCAGTAAGTAAAATACAATACAGTTCACATACTGTAAGTGTTTCTTTACTATAATTTAGCATTTACTAGTGTGCTGGCAGATTTCAAACTCAAAAGGAACTTTATTTACGTAGGTTTCATCACATAACTCCTAAGCGTCTCGTCCACGATAGATTAAAATTACGGAGAGCGACCCTCATAGGGCACGTGTACACATTATCGAGACTACCCTAGCTAAAGTGTCACTACAGTCTACGAAGACGGGCTCGGCTACATTTGGAAGGCGTCGTGGACGCAGGTACAAGAGCGAGACGAATAGAGAGCTCTCGAATTATCTACATGTCATAGATCAGTCTAGCTATAGTCGTATTTTTAATTAGACGTACTCAACTGATGTTTACTGTTTTATATGAATACTAGCTGACCCGCCGAACTTTGTTCCGCATTATATATATTTAAAACAAAAAGAAAGTTGGACATAGGATACCTGAGATTTTTATCCCGTCCGTATAAAACCTACTTTAACAAAACGCAACTGACAGCGAAACGTTATGTTGTCTATAGTTTAATATGGTCGAAAATTTGACAATTAGAAATTTTGAATTCGACTTGTTTATATCGTTGTAATTCACATAATATCTTTATAACTTGTAGCCTATGTGTTATTCTGATGTATAAGCTATATTATTGTAAAGTTTCATTAAAATCCATTCAGTAGTTTTTACGTGAAACAGTAACAAACATCCATCCATCCATCCATCCATACTTACAAACTTTCACGTTTATAAAATTAGTAAGATCATGTCTACGAGTAGTGTAGTGTACGCAGGCCAAAATGCCACTATGTTAGAGCTACCTTACGATTGTTTATATTAGATTAGTTGTCAAGCTGTCTAGCTCTATTCTCTCTGCGTGGACGACGCGATCTATGTAGCGTTACATAAAAAAAAATTTAGAGATCCTTGGAATACAGTGACACCACCCCATTCATACCAAGGGTGTCGTAAGAGTAACTGGGGAGGCCCGATTCAATAGTGGTTCATTTGTGGGCTGAGTAACGGTAGAACATGCAGCCCGGTCCATGAAGTTGATAGGTACATGACACCGAAGTTCATGTCTAATCTCGCAGTTCATAAACAGAGCATTGCTGCATTCTTGCCTCCATCGGAATTAATTAAGGCAATTATGACATGCTGCTAATGCGGGTGGATAAAGGATTTCGGAGCTGGTTTTCCTCCAACTGCAGATAGAATTTGCATGAATATTTCAATATGTCAGCCACCAAACAACACCTTTCGTATTGAATGGAAGGATGGCACTGTTAACATTTAATCTACCCAGTAAAAGTCGTTTAACAATTATGTCATATGTATGTAACCTGTATGTCACATGTCGTATGTATGTAACCTATTAAGGTTACATATATACGACGTGTAATCACGCCTTTTTCCCGCAGTGGTAGGCAGAGATCACATCCTTCCACTTGATACGATCCTGGCTCACAACTTTCGCTTCTTCCACTTTCATCAACCTCTTCATGCATACTCTTCGGTTTAGGGTGCTTCTGACCTTTCTTTAAGACATCACCTATTTGGTCATGGAATATCCTTCTAGGCCTGCCTCTTCCAACGTTCCCATTCACACTCCCGCTATATATTTCTTTTGTAAGTCACTCATCCTCTCGATAGGACGAAGCATAACTTTCTCAATTGTAGTTACTACATTTTCATTCAAACCACAAAGCTGTCTTAAAGTTTCGTATAATTGGTTAAAAAGCTGTATATTGATATCCCAATATCGCCAAAACATCTGGTATCGCTAATTTCAAATATTCAAAGCAATAATATAAATGTCATATTAATTAACACTGAAAAAACTCAAATTCAAACGGAACTTTATTTACGTAGGTTTTATCACAAAACTCTTATAAATCGTCATATTTAAAATAACCATTATCATCATACGGCCCTTGTCCCGCAAAATTAACAAATCAAAATGTTTTTTATTGGAATATACCGAATGCCAAAAAGTTAACACAAAAAATTAAAGAAAATTTAAAATTATTAGTCATTAAGTTTCACAGAGAAGAGCTGGCAAGAAACACCATGTTGGTAGTCTCCACACACACCTATCAGTCGTCATACTTACATTCACACCTTTCATACACAATTCCTCATCTCCCTTGATCGCTCACAATCCCTGCGTCCACCTACATTCATGGTGAAACTAGCAAGTAACATTCCGTAAATGTACATGTGGCGATGGATTTAGAATACATAGTGTCACCACCCCATTCCATCCTAAGGGTGTCGTAAGAGTTGACAATAGGAAATGGCGAGGCCGAAAACTAGCCGCAAGAGAAGGAAAACTTGATACGAACCCTATGCCAACTAGTCTTGTGAGCGTGGTACAGGGGGCTAATTTCAACCCATGAACTTGGAGGAGGCCCGACTCAGAAGTGGGTAATATATGAGACTAGTGGCCCGCCCCGGCTTCGCCCGTGCAAAGAGGGGGTGGGTTATACATATAAACCTTCCCCTTGAATCACTCTATATATTAAAAAAAACCGCTTCAAAATCCGTTGCGTAGTTTTAAAGATTTATGCATACATAGGGACGGACAGAAGAATGCGACTTTGTTTTATACTATGTAGTGATAGTGCAGTGATGATGAAAAGTGGCACATTAAATCAAGTGATCTTTTTCCCGGGAAAAATATTTTTTTTTTCCATATTGTGATAAATTTATCAAAGCTTTAACGACTTACTTATTTAAAAGTCTCTTCAAATGATATTGTATTCATCTCATACACAAACTATACAACTAATCCTAACTATATGGAGGGTAATTAATCTTTTCTTCGTTGGAAACACTCATAGATACCCGGCCGTCGGGTACGTAGGTGATCGTGTTCCTCGTTGCGGTGTCCCTCGATTACCCGCTTCAGGGCCGCGGGCTGCGCGACAGTAATTGCCTACTGTGCCACGCTGGCCAAACACGTTGGCACAGGGTTTCTTAACAAGTATTCCTTCACTTGCGTCTAGGTTTTCGGCCTTCTTACATCCTTTTGTCAGCTCTTACGACATCCTCAGGATGAGATGGGGTGGTGACACTATGTATTTTGAATCTGTCATCACGTGGCTGAATGATGGTGTTAATTCACAATTGATCGCATCTTGTAAGAAAGCCAACTCTTTTTTTAAATGTCTTTCAAGTCGTGTCCTTATAATAAGCAGTACGTCTTCGTGTATCAGTGTGAGTGTGCTGTTTTGTGACGTCATCGTCTGTTCCTGTAATTTAATAGTCGTTGTATTTATTGTCTTTTTATGTACTTTACTGTGTGTGTTACTTTGTATTAGTGACTAGCTAGACGGTAAAAAAAAACCTCAGGTGATTGCTAATGTATCGTGTTAATATTTGTCAAAGAAACGAACAAGTTGCCTTTTGAATGTGTTTTATTTCAAAGAAACAAAAGATCGTTTAGTTCTTTGTTATACCAACCAGTGTATTTATATGCTAATGTTGTATTTGTAGTCATTTCATATTTAGTTTATTGTATTGACTATGCTTGTCTATATACGATAGGAGGTAAGAAAATATAGTTTTATTTAACTGATATGCTGTTGGTATCCTTGGGATTGATACTGGAGCTGACAAGTTCACTCAAAGTCTTAAAGCGCGTCGTCCACGCAGAGAGAATAGAGCTAGACAGCTTGATGACTAATCTAATCTATACTCTAATTTCTACGTACACGTAGAGATCAATAGAGCCCCCTATTACAGTGTTTTGCCCAATCGTTGGGTAGCTCTAGCATAGTGACATTTTGGCCTGCCTACACTACACTACTCGTACATTAGATATTCATATATAAACAGTAAACGTCAGTTGAGTACGTCTAATTAAAAATACGACTATAGCTAGACTGATCTATGACATGTAGATAACTCGAGAGCTCTCTATTCGCATCGCTTGTCTCGCTTACGTACATGCGTCCACGAGCTTGTCTGACTGTAGTGACACATTAGTTAGGGTAGTCTCGCTAATGTGTACACGTCGTAGATTGCCCTATGACATTTTTAAACTTTCGCGATTTGAACACATACTTATAAACATTCAACGGGTTTATAAGTATGCCCTATGACAGTCGCTCTCCGTACCGTGGTAGCAGAACTCCACAGTAGGTACTATCTCACGGTCGTTCTCTTCCCTGCAATATGGTTGAGGAGGGCGATGACTGCCACATACGTCATGCTTGTGAACAGGTGCCGTTGCTGGCGTGGCTCCGCCGTTAGAAGGTTACTATTGTTGATTAGTTTCTGGCTGTTATATGGCCCTTTGCGACTATTGCGCGAGTTTGCTCTCACAAATCTGTATTATCACGGCCTTGTGCCTAAAAAAGGCGATCTAAAAAGAGCAACTACAAAGTTTCTCGCCGGTAGATGGTAAATTTTAAATTTTATTTAATTGATTGATTTGAGCCAACTTGATTATATGAGTTTTGAATTTGAATATGAACAGTATCTATTACTAACATATTTTTTTCTTTTCTAGTATGCAATATTCGACTGGTCAGAGTCCACACAAGGATTGATCCTAAGCGCATTTTATTATGGCTACGCAATAACTCACGTCCCGGGAGGATACCTGGCTGAGAGATACGGAGGGAAGTGGACACTGGGTGTGGGCCTGTTCAGTACAGCAATCTTCACGTTACTGACACCAATAGTAGTCAAAGCTGGTGGTGCAACATGGCTCTTTATACTAAGAGTACTGCAAGGAATGGGAGAAGTAAGATTCATTACTTAATTGTTTTACAGATCTGGAAGTCGTTAAGCGCCTTACACTATTTTATACGCAACTAGCTTCACCCACGACAATAACCGCGGGTAATATCGCACCCGTGCGAAGCAGGGACGGGCCGCTAATATATAATATTATTGATTTTGACTCTACGTTTTAGTTAGAAAACGTTTGGTATGGGATAAGAAAACAGGCAGTTTTTAGGGGGTTTCCGGCAATTATTCCAATTTGTCTCGCCGTGAAAACCATCCTTGAACTTCAACGAACATTTCCAAAAAAGAATTGGCCAATTTGGTTTAGCCGTTGTTGAGTTATGCGCTTACCAACACATTTTGCGATTCATATTTATGTTATAGATACAAAAATAGAATGTATGTAGAGTACTCGTACATATCAGAGGTAAACCAAATATGCAGTCCGTCTGGTGACGGACTTAGACTTAGAATACATAGTGTCACCACCGCATTCCATCCCGAGGGTGTCGTAAGAGTCGACAATAGGAAAAGACAAGGCCGAAAACTGAGCCGTAAGAGAAGGAAAACTTGAAACGAAACCCTGTGCCAACCCGTTTCGCCAGCGTGGCACAGTAGGTTAATGACCCTCCCCGGAATGGGAGGAGGCTTGACTCAGCAGTGGGTTATATGTGGGCTGAGTAGTAGTAGTAAAGCAAATAACCACGCGCTCACATAAGTGTAGTGTAGAGTAACCTTTAGTTTAAGTATTGTATTAATTATGAGGACAGTCTACTATTAAACATTCGTCGACGAAATAAAAAAAAAGGTTTATTAGTAGACTGCACTTACATCGAAACATAATTAATACAATACTTAAGGTGAATTTTCCAGGGTAGCCCGCGAAATTCAAACTTCATACGTTTTTTGCAATTTGCAGGTCAGTGCTAGGTTGTATGTTGAATAAAATGTTATTCGCGGCTGTATGACGTATGTAGTTGTAGAATTATAATCATCAAAATCGTCAATACAATCCTCCAAGCTCATAAAGGTGCAAGAAAAACTTTTTCAAGCTCAAAGTCATTTTCAATTGCAAAAAACGTAAGAAAATTTGAATTTCGCGGTTTTCCCTGGAACATTCACCTTAAACTAAAGGTTACTCTACACTACATACGCTTGAAGTACCTCTTACAAACAGAATACACGAATTGAATGACAGATCACTCATATTTTTCGAAACTGCTGATATAAAGTTGATACAAGCACTCGTTGATTAGATTTGCTTTAGTACTTTCATGGTAATAAAGAACTAAATAAATATAAAACATTTCGATGTGTGTATGCTAACGTCGTTTCTATTTTTATATCGTCGTATTAATTAAAATATTGTTTTCTCTCTCGCTGCCTCAAGGATTCAACAGTATTGCCTGAGAATGAATTCTTACGATGCACTATGCCGTGGGAAGTAATATAACGGAGTTATGTAATTGTTTGCAAATGAGCAAGAAGTAATTGCCAATTTAGGCATATTTTTGACGTGACTAATGATAATCTATGTTTATAATTTACAATTATTTTTAACTACAGAATTGTATAAGACTTTGCAACGGGAATTAAACATCTCACTGTATTATTAAGCGGGCTTTAGATTTGCGTCTAGAATATTCTGCGTTTTCAATACTCGTAGTGTACACTATGCTGTGTACCAGTTTTGTCACTCAGGATCGCGTTAAAATTTAAACAATTTGTATTAAAATTAAATAACGCCATCTATTGCCGAAGTGTGTTACTCGTATATACTACCTGTTTTTCCTTTATCGCAGAGTAATTTAACTGTTGTGTTAAAGGTTTTAATATTTCGTATAAATGCACAAAGTCCGAAGGTCATCTGCTGCATCATCAAAAATGTGTAGCTCTGTACTGGCTAAACACATTGCGCGGTACTCGTATACTATTGATAACCTCTAAGTTATAGAGAAAGAGCCACGGTCTAGGAATATTTTCCGGTGTAACTTCCATGTAACTACGCTGACGTAACTATAATGAAATGGAGTACGTAAAAAAACTCTCAAAGAAAACTCCTTTTACTATTCCACTGATTCACAAAACTCTGTTTCCGTTAACAGTTAAAATCTTCCATAGTTTTTAATTTTCACATCGTCGCCAAATCTACTGCTTGTCCGTGTGGTGTGGATTTAGAATACATAGTGCCACCACCCCATTCAATCCTGAGGGTGTCGTAAGAGCCGACAGACGGAAATAACAAAGCTTAGCTGAAAGAGAAGGAAAACTTGATACCAAACCCTGTGCCAACCCGTCTGGCCAGCGTGGCACAGTAGGATAACTACCCTCCAATGAGGAGGATCGACTCAACAGTGGGATGACCCACTGTTGAGTCACATAGCTGAGTAGTTGTAGACTGCCTCGTTGGTCTAATGGTTAGATGTGCCGTCTTGGATCAACGGGTCCCCGGTTCGATTCCGGGGTCGGGCAAGTGTCTTTGTCTAAACCAGAGGCACTGGCTCGGAGTCTGGGTGTCATTTTTATCTAGAATATGTATGTATTTACAAAAAAAAATGTATATAAGTAGTTTATCATCCATCTCGTTACCATAACACAAGCATTAAGTTGCTTAGCTTGGGACGAGATGGCGTTGTGTGAAATGTCCAAGGATATTTATTTATTTATTGTGTTCAAATGTAGAGTATAGTTAAGTAGAGAGTTGAGTAAAGTAAGTAAAGTTTGTTTGTGTTTCAGGGTCCAACGATGCCAGCGCTTATGATAGTTCTTGCTCGATGGGTGCCACCTCATGAGCGTTCAAGACAAGGCGCATTGGTCTTCGGGGGTGCACAGATTGGGAATATCTTTGGTTCCTTCATGTCTGGCTTCCTCATGGCTGGTGACGGCGACTGGGCGAACGTGTTCTACTTCTTTGGATGCTTCGGAATACTGTGGTTTTTGGCATGGGTGCGTTATAACCACAAATATTATCAGAGTCATCTAGTCACCACACCACGTAGACTTAATCAAACATAGACAAAAACATACATCACAACGTTGTTATGGAGGTGATATAAATATATAATGTCAGGAGAGCCTCTATTATATAAAAGTTTCATTAATCTTATCCAGAATATTATAATCACTTTGCCACAAGAATAACTTTCAAAGTTGCATCAATCAATCAAACTATAATGAAAATCAATGGAATTACAATAGGATTTCATACAACCATCAAATATTCGTCTACTAACTATCAAGGCGTAATTAACTATTCACTTCAAAGAGAATTCACTAAGTTTAAACTAATAAAATGGCGATTGGTCCCAAGTGACCCCGCCTTTTTGGACACGACGTACTGCAAAGGTCGCGTCGTTATACCATCCTTTTCTTTCTTAAAATCAATTTATAGGCGCGCCTTCAAAATATGCAAATAAATAAATAACATACTCTACATAAAGAAATAGCAAATTATTCCGCAACTCAATGTGTGGCGAATTGACTGTAATTTTTGTGTGAGCTTTGAAATGTCAATCATAACTTGAGAATTCATAAAGAAATGACTGTTGGTTAACCAAAAGATTACCTACTAATTATACCGCCAAATAGGCTTCGAATGTATGTGGCATTTGTTCCGTGTAACTAGTAATTAATGAAATCAGTTGAGTTGGATGAACTTGGAAAAAAGTAAGGTAGAAGAAGACTAAACTAGGTTTCATAGATGATCTTAATGACACGGGTCTAGATCGCGGAAAATTTTGGAAGCCAATTAATGTAGTAATGGTTATTGTCTCATAATTTACTCTGTGAAACTGCCATCCAGTCGTCCCGCGACCACGGACACTGCAAAGTGTTGAAACGTTGGGAATAAAATAAAATAAAACGATCGTATCCGTGAAGAGATCATTTCCTGCAATGTGTAAAGATCGTGAAAACCTAAGACATCATTAAGTGCCTCTGGTTTACATAAAGACACTTGCCACGCCCCTTAATTCAACCTGCAGCTAATCTATTTACCCGTTTATTCTTTAGTAAGGAGCAAATCCCAGTAGAAAAGAATCTATTCGCAACCGTTTCTCTGTATAGGAAGGAAAACCAGGGTCACCGACATAGCCCACCGGATTGCCAAACTTAAGTGGCAGTGGGCAGGGCACATAGCTCGCAGGACCGACGCCCGATAGGGCAGAAAAGTTCTCGAGTTGCGACCGCGTTCCGGAAGGCGCAGTGCTTGTAGGCCTCCCACACGGTAGACCGACGACCTGGTTAAGGTCGCCGGAAAGTAGTGGATGCGGGCGGCCCAGGACCGGCCTTTGTGGAGATCCTTGGGGGAGGCCTATGTCCAGCAGTGGACGTCTTTTGGCTGAAATGATGACGATGATAACGTAACCTACTACTGAGAATCCTTTAAATTCATGGAGGAAAATGCACAATGCCAACTGGCAAGACGGGTTCTGTGCTAACCCGTCTTGCTTGGTTTGTATCAAGTTTACCTTCGTCCGTGTGGTGACAGATTTATAATACATAGTGTCACCATCCTATTACCACCCCGAGGGTGTCGTAAGAGGCGACTAAAGGTAATGGCAAGGCTGAAAACCTAACCGAAGGAGAAGGAAAACTTGACAGCTTGTTACTTGAGAGTATCTGGAGGAGGTCAAGAGTGGGTCATCTATTGGCTGAGCGGTAAGCTTACCTTACCTTGCGGCTAGATTGTCTGCCTATTGCGTTCCTTTAGTCGGCTCTTTCAACACTCTCAGGATAGTATGGGTTGATGACCTTTTGTGTTCTAAATCCTTCACAACCACACCGTCTTCCTTTCTTTGTTAGATACGACTATATCTTGTCCATTCAGACTTTAACAATGAGGTAAGTTAGCCCCAATCGGAACAAAGAGGTTATAATTTACTTCGAGGCAGTTGATGACGTCATTTCATTAGCGGGTGACTAAGGTTACTGTTTATTGGTCGATACAAAGAGGGTAATGATATAATTATTTACTTTACGAATTCATTAACAAATTGTAATAGGTGCAGACTATAGTAATACATTGACCTGCAATACTAAGTACTACACTTTTAATATATATATTTTTTTCTAAATTAAAGAAGTTAGAGATTTAAAATAAAAAACGTTTTATAGCAAATGTTATTAGCTTTCTATGTAACTATAGCCAACTCCACAAACATTTTTCGAGTCCTTTTTATTTCGTAACTATATCTTGTGTACTTAAAAAGTTATTGCAATTTTAAAAGTGTGATACTAAGTTTTGCAGCCCAGTATATATATTGATGCCGTCGTGGAATTAAGGCATCCAAAACTTGCCCGACCCAGGAATCAAACCGGGTAGCCCTGATCCTAAGGCGGCACGACCACCCCAACAAGCCTATTACGCAGTAGTTTCGTTGTTCTGTAATAAAATAAAAAAAGTCTTTTTCAACTAATCAAATTTGGTAACAAATACTTGTTATGTACATACAAAATTGTGAACAGTTCGCTAATCCACCACATTAAAAAGCAACGAATTCATCTCGTATAATTAATGCATCTCCATAAATGCTTTAAATCCTTAAGCAATACCCATTTAACTGTAATTTAAGATTGATTAGAAGCAAATTTATTACTCGTAGTCAAATGGCTAATTTTAACGAGCCGCAATTACACCGGCTGTGTCTTACGACTGCACATTTCGTAATTGCTTTGCGTAAGCCTCTAATTTTTATTACTGAATAAGTAATGAGTGTCCTACTATGGAATACATTGCAGTTTCCTTGACATCTATTCTCCTATACAGGATGTAGTCGTCTTCGTTTCAGCCCATTAATTACCTACAACTGAGTCGGGCCTCCTCCAAATCCATGGTGGGAAATTAGCATACTGTGCCACGCTGGCCAAGAGTATGCCACGAAGCCACGAAGGCCAAGAGAAGGAAAACTTGAAACGAAACCCTGTGGCCAGTGGCCAACCCGTCTGGCCAGCGTGGTATAGTAGGCCTATTACCCTCCCTGTGATGGGAGGAGGATCGACTCAGCAATGGGTCTTATATGGGCTTTGTAGTAGTAGCAGTAGGAGTATATTTTAAGTAAATAACAATTTGGAGATAAATGACGATCTTTGCCAATAACATTTCCTTAAAACGGAAACTTTTTCCTCGCATTGATATTTCTATTGTCTTAAGAAACCTGTCTTTTAATACATACGTATATACTAAATCTTATTACAAAGAACCGTTTTAAAAATTGCGATTATGTAAACCAAGGTGTAAAATCGAAAACCTATTTATGCGTGCGCTGCAAAAACTATTGACAATAGAACAACCGCGAGAGCACATATCTAACTATCATAGTTTAGTCACAATAACCGATTTTATGTTCATAAAAAATATGCATAGAGATAAGCACGGGTTCGAAGCCCACGCGGGCGAAGCCGCGCGCAAAAGCTAGTAATAAATATAAATATTCTTGGACATTTCACACAACGCCATCTCGTCCCAAGCTAAGCAACTTAATGCTTGTGTTATGGTAACGAGATGGATGATAAACTACTTATATACATTTTTTTATATATTCCATCCACAAATCGCCCATAATATCAAATAGTGCTACCATTATATTTCATTTATATAGATGACTAGCTGATCCCGCAAACGTTGTTTTGCCATGTAATTAAATAGTGGTTAATCGTAGGGGGTGAACATTTAGGGCTGAATGTTGTATCACATAAAAATAACAAAAAAAAAATTGTCTAAGAAATAAAAATAAAAGTTTTGGGGTGAACCACCCTTAACCCTTAGGTGTGTAAAAATTAGTTATCAACCTTTTCTCATACCTACTGAATATACATATGAAATTTAATCAAAATCGGTCAAGCCGTGTCAGAGGAGTATAAACACTACAACTGTGACACAAGAATTTTATATATTAGATTTTGTTTTACAGAGCCTCCTATGCTACAGCACACCAAACACTCACCCGTACATATCTGAAGAGGAACTCAAGTACCTGAATGAGACAGTCACAAGTGCTGATACCACAAGTGTCAGGGACCCAGTGCCGTGGAAAGCGATTGTCAGATCTGTGCCTGTATGGGCTCTATTATTTGCAGCCGTAAGTATTTCAGCTAGATCTAACAGCGAGAACAAAGCGGTATTTAATCCGTGGAGTGAAGGATTTTAATAAATCTTGACGGTGTTGTAAGATGTGACATAGGGTTAGCGCCCACCAGCGTAGTGGCGGCGAAGAGGCTATTTCAGTAACAATTTAATTTCAACCTAAGGCGCTTCAGAATAAATAATAAATAAATAAATATATAAATATCCTTGGACATTTCACACAACGCCATCTCGTCCCAAGTTAAGCAACTTAATGCTTGTGTTATGGTAACGAGATGGATGATAAACTACGTATATACATTTTTTTTTGTAAATACATACATATTATAGATAGAAATGACACCCAGACTCCGAGCCAGTGCCCCTGGTTTAGACAAAGACAATTGCCCGACCCCGGAATCGAACCCGGGACCCGTTGATCCAAAGGCGGCACATCTAACCACTAGACCAACGAGGCAGTCAGAATACAACTGTATTTGGTACAACGAAATACAATGACGGCGAGCGACGCGCGGCTAGCGACGCGCGGCGAGCGTATTCTAAATGCAGATGTATTCTGAAGCGTTTTAGGTTGAATTTAAATTGTTACTGAAATAGCCTCTTCGCCGCCACTTCGCCCCTCGGCGCTGACCCTAAAGGAACGCAAAAGGCACATCTCGCCACAAGAGAAGGGAAAACAACTCTGTGTCTTTCTAGCGTGAAACAGTAAGCTAATTTGCTAATGCTAATGCCGCCTTTGGATCAACGGGTCCCGGGTTCGATTCCGGGGTCGGGCAAGTGTCTTTGTCTAAACCAGAGGCACTGGCTCGGAGTCTGGGTGTCATTTCTATCTTTAATATGTATGTATTTACAAAAAAAAATGTATTTAAGTAGTTTATTATCCATCTCGTTACCATAACACAAGCATTAAGTTGCTTAGCTTGGGACGAGATGGCGTTGTGTGAAATGAATATTTATTATTATACATATCTTTATTAATCATATTTTACAAATATTTTTTTTAAATAAACTAATTATAAAATACATTTATTTAAACCACCGGTGGTCAGGGATCCAGAGTGAGGAACCTCCTCACAATACGTGCCGTATCCAAAAGTACTGCCTTTTGGATCAGGCTCTTCACCCAGGAGCCTAGCGAGAGCTTCTGTAGGTGTTGGTCAAAGCTCTTCGCCATCAGTCCGTGCACTGATATAACTATCGGTACAATGATTGTCGAATCCATATTCCACATGGCACCAACCTCGTGAGATAGATCTAGGTACTTGCTGATCTTCTCATGTTATTATTATTAATTTCCATTTCCCTCTAATAATTTGAAGGAGGCCTAACTCTGTAAAGGGCCATATATGGAAATGAATTATGATTGATTTCATTCAGTAGTAAATTCGAACAGGCATTCCAATATATTTTGTATCTGATACAACTATGTATTTGAGCCATTAAAACTTCTCATTAAATATCGCTTATTTCTTACATATAATGAAATGAGGTGAGAAATATTTATTCAGAACTAGCGATCCGCCCCGGCTTCGCACGGGTGCAATGATGAACCTCTAAATATATTAATGTTTCTCTACAAAATATTGCCTTTTTTTATACATATAAACCTTCCTCCTCTATTACTCTATTCATTTAAAAAAACCGCTTCAAAATCCGTTCCGTAGTTTTAAAGATTTAAGCATACCTACATAGGGACGGACAGACGACAGCGACTTTGTTTTATACTATGTAGTGATTACAGTAACATAGAGGCATTTTGCTTTATCATCGTTACAGCCCCACTACTGGGTCGGGCCTCCTCCAAATTCATGGAGGCAAATTATCCTACTGTACCACGCTGGCAAGTCGGGTTGGCACAGAGTTTGTATCAAGTTTTCCTTCTTTTGAGGCTTGGTGATCTGCCTCTTGCGTTCTTTTAGTCACCTCTTACGACACCCTAAAGACGGTATGGGTTGGTGACATTGTGTATTCTAAAACCGTCACCACACGGACTTTTTGCTATATAAACATACTAAATATATTGGTGTAACTCTGAAAAAGACCCTACGACCAAGTCCTCTAAATATGTTATTTTGTTGGTTCGCTGGATAAATTCTTAATGCACACTACCGCCCCTCGAGGGTGGGTTGGGTTGTTTAAGTGGGAGTCTGGAAATTACTCGACTACCAACTGAGCGGTATACGGTATACCCCCACATGCTCAGAAATGCACATGCGGGTCTGCTAGAACACCCACCTCCCTTAAGTAATCCACCGCCCAAAATAAATACCTAACATTATTAGCTGTTTCAACCCATAACTTCCCATCATAGATGACATGTCTTACAATACATTAATTAGGCGAATAACATTGACCTCATGCGTTCTGATTGCTTATTGTGAACCATTTACACCAACCGACCTCGTAACACCAACAAAAACGTTCGTGCTCCCATTAATGTCTAAACACTGTTTATGTAATATGTTGGCATTGTTTATCTACTCGGCGAGGGCTTTGGGCGGTTGGCTATTACATTGCTTTGTTCCAAATTTTAGTATGCACCGCTTATTATTTAACTAACAATAGTTATCGCTCAGGGCTGCGTCTATGCTAAGATCAGATCGAATCAGAAGCAGTGTTAATAAAGGAGATGTTTTAGCGTGAGATAAGTTTTTGTTCGATATGTTTATCTATTTATCAACTACCGATGTAGAACTACCAGAACTGCACTGCTGAATATCCATAAAATCAAAATGACAAGCCCTCTCATTTTCTTGCCAGTTCTTTTCAGCAGTGGTCGCGTTCCGAACTGATGGCAGATGGTAGAATGTTGAATTATACAAATGTTATGAACAATATGTTGAAGATTTGCAAGTGTCCATCGAGGCCTAAGCAAAATAAATGATTTGAATTTGAATACAATTGTGACCAATTTATTATCCTGTGTAGATAATGTACATAACTTTACTTGCAATACTCTTTGCCCCTTTCAAATTGATGTTCGACTCTATTATTAAAATCTGACATACAGATATCAGTTTCGTTGCCCATCTACCAAATATCGGTCTACGTCAATGATTCACTACGTGTAACAATAGTGTAAATATGGTAACAGGTAATCTAATGGCTTAATTTGAAATTCAAAAAAGGAACACGCCTGCGTATCTAACTCAACAATTTATTTTCATGAGCCGCCCTTAGGTCGCGTGTCCCTGTTCAATTCCGGTGTCAGGCATGTGTCTTTGTGTAAGCCAAAGAGATATTTGCGGTCTCGGTGTATTTGTGTCGTGAATTATATGTACGAGTATAGGGCCCGGCAATACAATGTGGTATTTTACTGCAAGGAAGGCGTCTTTATTAAAAATTAGCTGTTACCCGCGACTTCATCCGAGTGGTTTTTGAACCCAAAAAGTTATTGTTCAGTTTGCAGAAACACAATAAAAATTGGAAAATCTCAGTAACTATGGACTCCTGAAAAGCGGGAGAGGTGTCAATAAAAGCCTTAGTTTATTCCTTGTTACATCAGCTATCAGACAGCGAAAATCCCGTCAAAATCAGTCAAACAATTTCAGAGATTAGCCTTAACGAACAGAAAAATTGACAGACAAAAAATTAAAAAATATAAAATGTTTTGGTATAAGTACCGTGTATATATCCAAATGCACTTAGTGAGAAGCGGTTATTTTAATATTACAAACAAACACTCTAATTTTATTTACTTGTATAGATAAACCTTTCTATTAACACGTTCTTAAACTACTATTCAGCCCATAATGACCCATTGCTGAGTCGGAGGCCCGACTTACATGGAGGGTAATTAGCATACTGTGCGACGTTGGCCAGACGAGTTGGCTCACGGTGTTGTATCAAGTTTTCCTTCTCTTGTGGCTAGGTTATCTGCCTTGTCATTTCCTTTCGTCGGCTCTAACGACACCCTCAGGATGGAATGGGGTGGTGACACAATTAATTCTAAATCCGTCAATATGTATTCTAATTCATACATACATACATACATATAATCACGCCTCTCTCCCGTAGGGGTAGGCAGAGACCACTTCTTTCCACTTGCTACGATCCATACATACTTGTTTCGCTTCGTCCACTTTCATTATTCCCTTCATACATGCTCTTCGGTTTAGGGTACTCTTGACCTGGCCTTTTTTCAAGACGTCCGTGATTTGGTCTTGAAACGTCCGCCTAGGTCTTCCCCTTCCAACACTTTCATTCACACTCGCCTTATACACTTTTTCGTCAATCGTTCTTCATTCATTCTCTCGACATGGCCAAACCATCTCAGCATACCTACCTTAATCAATTTTTGTCATTACATCTTCTTTCAGACCACAACGCTTCCATATCTCACTATTTCTTATCCTGTCACTCAGTCTAATTCATATACAAATAATTTATTGCAGGTGGGGCATGACTGGGGATACTACACAATGGTCACAGACTTGCCAAAGTACATGACAGACGTGCTCAAGTTTAACATAGCGGCCACAGGTACTTTGACCGCAATCCCTTACCTCGCCATGTGGATAAGCTCCTTTATCTTCGGATGGGTTTGTGACGAGTGTGTTAAGAGAAATTGGCATTCAATCAAAACTGGAAGGATTATTCATACAACTATCGGTAAGACATAGCTGTGTTATTATTATTATCTCATGATTTCAACATATGACTTGCTTTAAGGTGAATGTTCCAGGGTAGCCCGCGAAATTCAAATTTTCTTACGTTTTTTGCAATTTGCAGGGCAGTGCTAGGTTGTATGATGATGAACATTTGATTCGCGGCTGTAAGACGTATGTAGTTGCAGAGTTATAATCATCAAACTCATCAATACAACCCTCCAAGCTCATAAAGGTGCAAGAATGACTTTGAGCTTGAAAAAGTTTTTCTTGCACCTTTATGAGCTTGGAGGGTTGTATTGATGATTTTGATGTATATAATTCTATAACTACATACGTCTTACAGCCGGGAATAACATTTTAATCAACATACAACCTAGCACTGACCTGCAAATTGCAAAAAACGTAAGAAAATTTGAATTTCGCGGGCTACCCTGGAACATTCACCTTAATTAGACTAAACCTACCAAAGTTTTTCTATTCTACTAGCTTGTCATAATGTAGTCTCAAATTCAAATGTTCTTGTAAAGAAAGCGTGTGGCTCTTATGTTCCAAACTGACACTATATTATTAAAGTATAGTAGTGAAGGATTTAGAATACATAGTGTAAACACCCCATTCCATACTGAGGATGTCGTAAGAGCCGACAAAAGGAAATGATAAGGCAGATAATCTAGCCAAAAGAGAAGGAAAACTTCAAACAAAACCCTGTGTTAACCCAGCCAGCGTGGCACAGTAGGCTAATTACCCTCCCTGTAATGGGAGGAGGCCTGGTTCAGCTGTGGATATTTTCTCTTTATTGAGCACTAGCGACCCGGCTCAGCTTCGCACGGGTGCAATTATGCATGTACTATACTTAAAAACCTTCCTCTTGAATCACTCTATCTATTAAAAAAAACCGCTTCAAAATCCGTTGCGTAGTTTTAAACATTTAAGCATACATAGGGACGGACAGACGACAGCGACTTTGTTTTATACTATGTAGTGATGATGATGATGATAGTGATTCTCAAATCTATTCGCAGGTTTGAGACTCAGACATGTAGGCTTTAGTAAGAACTAGTACTTTTCCGTTTGTGTAGCTTTAATGATATTTCTGAATAGTATTAGTATAGTATACATACTTTTTAATGGAGTATTTATGCATTTAATTAAGAAATCGATTTCTAAAGTTTTGTATCTCATTAAAGAACATGATAGTATAATGTAATATAGTTGGTTAAACTGTTGGAACATCAAATGACAGTTTAACACAGAGATAAGTCTTTAGAGAGATTTCATTAATATCGTTTGCAATCGACGATAGCTCGTAACATGTTATTTTGTTTTTATTTCAATGTACGATTCCAATTTAATATAATGGGGCGTTTTTATCAAGAGAACCAATTTAAAAAAGCAATTTTCCAAAACTGTACCTTCCATAAACAGAAATGTGCCAGGATATGACATACGGTGATGTTTCTCGCAAAAATTTAGGTAAACTTTACTGGCTCCAGTAAAATTGCTCTTCGTATCTTTCGAACGAATTGTACATTTCGTGAAAATCAATGGCGCACACCGCTTAAATGAATTTTGGTGTGTTATCGATATTCGACATCTGAAATAATGACTGATACAGTTTCATTTTATGCATTTCTGTGTGAAAAAGTAGCTTAGTTTCTTCGAAAAAAAAATTTGGGTTAAAAAGCGAATGAACGTACATAAGATACACGTATACTGCGGCTGTATATCACTACATAGTATAAAACAAAGTCGCATTCTTCTGTCCGTCCCTATGTATGCATAAATCTTTAAAACTACGCAACGGATTTCGAAGCGGCTTTTTTTAATAGATAGAGTGATTCAAGGGGAAGGTTTTCAAGTATAACCCACCCCCGCTTTGCACGGGCGAAGCCGGGGCGGGCCACTAGTATTATATACATTATAAATATATTGAGATATTTATATTTTATATATTGAGACAGTTGTGGGGATAATATTAAAGGAGTTTCCTAGTGTAATAACTTCTTAAACTTAAACTACACAGACCGAACGGTTTATTACATAGTTTCGTCCCAAATGTTCCCTAAGTGGTAGCTAGATTTTTGCCTTTTCATTTCTCATAATCAGCGCTTAATACCCCTAGGTTGGAATGGGATGGTGAAACTGTATTTTTAATCCGTTCTCATTCATGTGAACATAGTATATTCTCATTAATTTTCACATGGTGGGTCTTTTAACATGTCCTGTAATGTAACTTACGTAATGTTTCATAACTTGAACTCCATATTTTATTGGTTTCAGCTGCCACTGGCCCTGCAATATGTATTATATTGGCGTCATACGCTGGCTGCGACCGAATGGCAGCTGTCGCATATTTCATTGCCTCAATGGCCCTCATGGGAGGCTTTTACAGTGGAATGAAAGTGAGTTATGTATTGTGTCACTATAATAACGGACGGGCGAGGGGTGTTGTGAGCAGTGGCGTAGCTACCAAGGGGCTAGGCGGGGCAGTGCCCCGGGGCCCTCAAGCTCAGGGGGCCCTCGAATCCTTATCAGAAATCTCGATCGAATTTTCAAAATAAATATGACAGGTTGCAGCCCCACTTTAATCATGACAACTCAGTTGACAGAAATTCAAAAGTTATGTCAAGGGATTCCCCTAAAGTCCCTTAAATTTCTGTAGGTTGGCAGTGTTGTCAATTTGACGGATAGTGATATGTGCGTTTTATTATTCATCGACGTGCGTTTTATTGTTAATTCGAGTTAAGATATTTTTCGAGAACGGTTTAAAAATTAATGCTGTATCAGCAGTGCCGGATTAACCACGTAGCAAGAGTAGCAATTGCAACGGGCCCCGCGCGAAAGGGGGCCCCGCATATTTAAACCCACTCATCTCTGACTGAGCGTATTTTTTTGAGTGAAACTTATTAAGATGTGGTATGTATTAATTACCCAAAAATTGTAACTTATAGATAGCAAATAAACGGATTGAGTATTGAATTGTATTTTTACCACTATCACCCATAGCAGATCAAGGGCTCTTTGAAAGAATTTGCTACGGGCCCCGCGTTTGCTTAATCCGGCACTGTGTATCAGGAACGGAGTAAGTAAGCTAATGTCAATAAACTTTTTTGTACTGGTCAATATAATGGTTTAAATTTATTAGATTTTATCACTCATATTGATGTCCATTAGGTCAATAAATCGTGTCAAATCTATAGATTTTAGCTACAAATCATTGTATAACGCGAAATCTCGTGAAAAAATGCAAGTCCCCTGCAGTTGATACGTTAATTCCCGCAGGCAGGAGATCGGTCATGGTCTCCACCGATAAATGTGGTAACACTAACGGTGATAATTCTTTTCCGGAGTTTCCCCACTTGTAGCGTATCATTGTCATCATTACCTTTTATTTTACTTTTAACGTCGTCAATGAACAGTGAGTACCTACATAGTCGAGCACAATCTAATATTGTATTGTTTAAATAAATTAGTAAATTGAAATTATTGTTATAAAGAAGAAACCCAGTAGTGTATTTAAACGCAAACAACGCCAAGAAAGAGAGAAAGAAGATAGTAAATAAAAATTGCCAAAAATTGACAAGTTTTTTAGTCAACCTTCTGCAAATACACATGGCCAAACTATTTATATTGATAGTGACTCAAATAATGTGGTAACTGCAGTGTTGGTTGAAAAATCCAAAACTTTACAAATTGCGACATCAATTTCGACGAGGCAAGTAAAGTTTTAGCAGAGCCCAAAGCAAAGTTGCTAATTTATTGAAATGATTTCGTATTATTCAAGTGCAAAGCCAGTGAAACTGCAAGAAAATAAGGTATTGATACATTTTCAAGAAAAAAAGCAAAGAAAAGTTAAAAAATATTTTGATGAATTGATTGAAATGATTTAAAATTGAGATTTTAAATAATGTACTAGACACAGTAATGTCTCAATTAGATACACATTTTATTGTCATGACTGCATTGCAGTCTGTCATTTATTCGATTTTCTAACACCATCATTTTTATTACATGTTGATGAAGCAACTTTATTGCAAAAGTGTGACGAATTCCAAAGAAAATATTCAGATATAATAGGCCCTAGCGTTTCACTTCAATTTATTAATATTTGCCACCTAGTTTTACCTCAACTAACTCAAGCATGTACTGTTCACCAATTATGTAAGGAAATAATGAGCAAATATGGAGTGATACAGCAATGTTATTATTCTTTACAATTCCTGTCACCTCTGCAGCAGCTGAAAAGTCATTTAGCAAATTAAAAATAATAAAAAAATATTGAAGAAATAATATGGGCCAAACTCGACTCCGACATTTATCGCTAATAGCAATTGAAAACAAAACCGCATCAAGCATGAATTTAAACGAAGTCATTGATACTTTAGCGAAAACTTGGTTGGTAGGCATAACCTTCTTTACATAGTATAAAACAAAGTCGCTGTCGTCTGTCCGTCCCTATGTATGCTTAAATCTTTA
This sequence comes from Clostera curtula, assembly GCA_905475355.2. NCBI lineage: Eukaryota > Metazoa > Arthropoda > Insecta > Lepidoptera > Notodontidae > Clostera > Clostera curtula. The sequence continues at coordinate 11,737,893 of FR997806.1, read as the reverse complement.
AAACTACGCAACGGATTTTGATACGGTTTTTTTTAATAGATAGAGTGATTCAAGAGAAAGGTTTATATGTATAACCCACCCCCGCTTTGCACGGGCGAAGCCGGGGCGGGCCACTAGTTATATAATAAACCCTTAAATCTTCTTTCAAGGTTCGTTTTATTAGCCAAACCTACACCAAGCATTAAGTGTAATTTATGTTGTTACTGTTTAATATTTTTATATTACCTGCCCTGCAGTGCACAAACAGAGCCTATGTAGCTTACTAGCATTTTTAAAGTATTTGTATATTTCATAATTTTATTTGATAAGACCTAATCAGCTTACATAGCAGTGGGGCCCCATTTTTTAATTTGCCCCAGGGCCCTTGGTTACCTAGCTACGCCACTGGTTGTGAGTGGACCGTTCTCAAGTAATTTAAAATTCATAGAATTTAAATGTCTATGCATGGTTTTTAATTGAACATGTACGAATTCATACCACTGCCTGATTGTAGAGCCATGTGTGGGCTCTATTTCTGATTTTAAATAAATGGGAAGCCGGTTAAATAAGAAATCAGTGTTACAAATACTGTAAAAGTTTGCGTTTCAAGTTAACAATTTAAAGTAGGTACGGATCACAAATGAAATGTGAAACTTATATTTTACCCCTAAAATATTACGTACAACTGTATTCGGGGATTTCTTAACGGTGTGAATTGCTCTGTAAACTTCGCTATCGCGATGTAGGACTTTTTAGTAGTTCTCGCGATATTCCTTGCTGTTGATAGTTCAGATTATTCCTGGAAATAGTGTACAGTATGTAGCATGCTGGCATGACTCTCCCCAAGGCCGGAGGTCGATCCTCTAGAGTTGCTGCTGTCGTGAGAATAACTTGCATGTACAAGAAGCGCATGGAGTGGACTGTGGGTCGAGACTGAACACATCAACTGTATAATGGAGTCCACTAGGCGGTTGTTGTTGGATACGAATGTATATATTTATAAATGTGTATAAGTATTTGGCCATGCCATATAATTTAATTTCAAAGACATTACCACAGAACCTCTTTAATTTCACAAAACTTATTCCACAAAGATATCACTTAATTGTTTTTCTCGGTCAGGTAAACGCTTTGGACTTGGCGCCGAACTATGCGGGCTCCTTAACCGCCATGATCAACGGAACTTCCACGATATCCGGGATCATAACTCCCTATCTCATAGGGCTGTTAACACCAGATGTAAGTATTCTATATTAGATAGTACGAACGTAGATTTAAATATCACGCAGTACATAATAACGGTAAGTACATAATAAAATGCATAGAATAGGCACCTGTTTATTCTAGAGCTCCTTAGCTCTATTCAAAGATTACAATAAAATTAAAATTACTACACTATTAAAGATTCTGTGTGCTGACAGTTTTGAAATATACAATGTCACCAACCCTTTCAAATGACTAATTATACATTTACGAACTAAAATATAGGTTTATTTTACATAACATTATTATTTAAATACCTCAGATACAATACGATTTTCACTTCAAAATAAGGATTTTTAACATATATGATATAATGATGTCTTAAGTTGTATCTGGAAAGTCTGTCAAGCTGTCTGAAACTTTGTGATTTAAATTTAAAAAACACGATCAGAAACATTAAGATAAAACATCGTTTACAGACAGTTTAGACAAAGCCTTTTGTGGTAGTTAAAATCTACTTCTCGGCCTATAAATGACCCACTACTGAGTCGCCTCCACTGAGAGCCTCCTCCCATAATGTTAGCCTACTGTGCCACGCCGGCCAGACAGGTTAGCACAGTTCGTATCAAGGTTTCCTTTCTCTTTCAGCTAGGTTTTCGTCCCTGTCAGTTTCTTCTGTTGACTCCTAAAATACTTTCAGGATGGAATGAGGTGACACTATGTATTCTTATCCCGTGACCGGCGACTTAAATATAACCTAGCTTAAAATAAGCTATATATAGAGCAAACAACTTTCAGGATTTCAACAATAAATGACCCTTTTTTTGTTGTCGCTGGGGAAATGCTTTATGCATACCACCGCCCCCCGGGTGAGAGGTCGGTGATTATGTGGGACTCCGACAAGGGTCGTCTACCCACTAAACCCCCAGCGGTATACCCTCACACGACGCGCTTAGGGCGCCACAAGTTCGCGTATACGCAGTCTACTGTGACGCTCCGGCGTGGTGCCCGCTAAGCAGGCAAGCGACTGTGAGAGAGGGCGTCCCGGTACACTGGGACACCCTCAGTCATCGAGGCTTTCGTCGGTGGCGGTTCCCCCGAACCACCACCGGCCTCTTAAGCGAGGTCAGAAGGGGTCCGCATCGTCACGAACCCCCCTCCACCCCTGCCTCCGTCCGCGGCGCGGGTCAGCCGGAGCTCCTTCCTTTGCAACCCGCCCCGCTGCCCCCTTCTGCGACACAACGGCCCCACAGGAGGCCCGTCAGCCCTCGGGCCGGGACAATAAATCACCCTGTATGGTTTATTTTTTCACGGTGGACCGATGACCTCGTTAAGGTCGCCGGGAAGCAGTGGATGCGGGCAGCCCAGGGCCGGCCTTTGTGGAGGTCCTTAGGAGAGGCCTATGTCCAGCAGTGGACGTCTTTTGGCTGAAATGATGATGATGATGTATGGTTTTAATATACGACATACGAGTATCTTAAAGGTTGTACATTCTGTCTCAAACTTTCCAAAGGCTAATTGGTGCTAGATTGTTTGAAGTTCCGAAAGTTTTGTTTTGATCAAAATAGGCTTTTCTTGAACGTTATTATATTTTGGGTAGCCTGTCAATATTCCAAGTTTTGCGTTTACGAGGTTTCGTTAAGATGTTTTGCTTTGTTCAAGTTTCTTCAATATAATTGACAGCTTTGATTTTAAGATCATTAACGTGAAATCTTTTATGGGGTGCGTTAATGGTACCAGATATAATAGGCTCATTCAAACCTTGTTTAGAAGCACGTTGTAAGTCTAATAATATGACCGGAAAGCGTCACATATCAAGTTTCTTCGACATTTGAAGCCGATATTGTCCGTGTGGTGACGGATTAAGAATACATAGTGTCACCAACTCATTTCATCATGAGGGTGTCGCAGGAGCCGACAAAAGGAAATGATAAGGCCGAAAACCGGCGAGAGAAGGAAAACTCGATATGAAACCCTGTGCCAACCCATCTGGCCAGCGTGGCACAGTAGGCTAATTACCCTCTCTGTTATGGGAGGAGGCCTGACTCGGTAGTGGGTCATTTATGGGCTGAGAAGTAAGTAGAAGTATACTCCCATAAACTGACCCACAGCTAAGATGGACTTCAAAGTTTCACGGAGAACTTTATAATATACTAGCGACCCGCCCCGGCTCCGCACGGGTGCAATTATACTTAAAAACCTTCCTCTTGAATCACTCTATATATTAAAAAAAACCGCTTCAAAATCCGTTGCGTGGTTTTAAAGATTTAAGCATACATAGGGACGGACAGACGACAGCGACTTTGTTTTATAATATGTAGTGATTGGTTCAGCGTATTAATATTTATACTCATCTCATACCATTAATAAACAACTGCTAAATTGCACCCCATTTCATCCTGGGCATGTCTTATGAGCTTACAATAGGAAATAACTGGGCGATAACCTAGCCGCAAGAGAAGCAAAACTTGATACGAAGCATTTTGCACATCCGTCCGGCCAGCGTGGTATATTACCCACCATGTAGTTGGAGGAGGCAACTTCCCTTTGATATGGTTGAGGAGATCGATGGCTGCCACACGCGTTATGCTTGTGAACAGGTGCCGCTGTTTGGGGTTGGTCGGCTCACTGGATTCAAGACTTGTAATATCAGTTTTTTATCACTACATAGTATAAAACAAAGTCGATGTTTTCTGTCCGTCCCTATGTATGCTTAAATCTTTAAAACTACGCAACGGATTTTGAAGCGGTTTTTTTTATTAGATATAGTGGTTCACGAGGAAGGTTTATATGTATAACACACCCCCGCTTTGCACGGGCGAAGCCGGGGCGGGCCACTAGTTATTCTATAAATTCTTTACATTTTTTTTCTTATTATAAAATTCATATTTCAGTTAAGCGCCTTTCGGAACCGAACGAAACTAGTTAGTTTTGTGTACAAGGTCATTGTAATATGGCGTTTAAAAAAAAAGACAAGCCCTCCGAGTTTCTTCCGCCAGCTCTTCTCGGTTGGTGCCGCGTTCCGACCTGGTAGTAGTGTTCTAAAACGTATGTATCCGTTGACGATTGTGAACGCCATATAAACCATATACAATAAAGCATTTTTCTATTCTATTCTATTCAAACCAGCGGTAGGTCATTTATGGGTTGAGAAGTAGAATGGGGCGTCCTCCAACTGTAGTAGGTAAATTTGCCTACTATGTCGACTAACTGAAGGGTGTGCCAAGGGTTTTATTATGTTTTTATGCTGCCTCTTTAATCGACATAAGCTGCAATTGGGCTTCTAATACTATGTATTCTAAATCCAAATTCAAACTCAAAAGGAACTTTATTTACGTAGGTTTTATCGCAAAATTTATATAAATAGGGGGATTTTTTTAACTGCCTATACTAGGTATCATTTCCAGGCTCTGTACCAAAAATCAATTAATATGGAGCAATAGTTTAGCCGCAAATGTTTTTTTTTTATTTTTGCCTCAGTTGAACATGATGTATCTTTCCTAACAGATGTTTATGCCTAACGCATCGTTTATTAACCTTAGCGGCTGTCCATTAATCACGTGATGTTTTTTTAACATTGTTTAACCCCTCCCTCCCCCTTGGTGATACCTGGTGAGGTTTAAGACTACCCCTCCACCCCTCATGAAAAATCACGTGTATTTTTTTTTGTACAGTTCGAATTCATACTGATCACACATATATATATATATTTTTAATAATATTTTTAATATCCTTGGACATTTTACACAACGCCATCTCGTCCCAAGTTAAGCAACTTAATGCTTGTGTTATGGTAACGAGGTGGATGATAAACTACTTATATACATTTTTTTTTGTAAATACATACATATTTTAGATAGAAATGACACCCAGACTCCGAGCCAGTGCCTCTGGTTTAGACAAAGACACTTGCTTGACCCCGGAATCGAACCCGGGACCCGTTGATCCAAAGGCGGCACATCTAACCACTAGACCAACGAGGCAGTCAAATATATACGTATATATACGTAGTGTAATTTAATGCCTCTGTCATATCAACTCTGTATATTTAAAATTACCATTATCATCTTACAGCCCCTATCCCAAGCTACGTGCTACTCTCCATACACACCTATCAGTCGTCATATCTGCAGTCACACATTTCATACATAATTCCTGATTCTTACAATCCATACTTCTCTTTAGATCTCCCACAACCCTTGCCTCCATCCACATTCATGCTTAACTACCACCGTTTTGGGAATACTGCTCTACTGAGAAGAGCCGTCAAGAAACTATATATTATCATATATCATTTATCATTGGTCTTGTTTACAAGTTTGTGCAGTTTTACAATCCGTCAACACATTGACGGTTATTAATATTAATGCAGTTTTTAATTTACCAATTACCTAGTTAAGGACGCTGCCCAAATCCGATGGATGCGGGCAGCTCAGGACCGGCCTCAGATGTTCCTGGGGAGGCCATATTGGGTGTGGACATATTTTGGTTGAAATGATGATGTTGTTAATGTTTTTTTTTACAGTCAACACTAGCGGAGTGGCGGGTTGCCTTTTGGGTGTGTTTTGCAGTCTTGGTAGGCACAAATGTGGTGTACATCTTCTGGGCAGATGGCAAACAGCAATGGTGGGATGACGTCAGACAGTATGGCTACCCGGACGAGTGGAAACATGGTCCTCTTCGGATGGCAAGCAAAGATAAGGAGAAAAATAAAGAAGCAGAGTCCAAGAGTACTGCCAAGTTATAAGTTGACGAGTAAAAAAGTAGGGGCATAAATTATCTTTTGAAGATGTTTCCTGACTACGGAAATAGCTTCTATAGTAGAGATCACCCATATTATTATTACAAAGAAGTGACTTTGTTTTTTTTTTAATTAATACGTGTAGCACATTGAGTTTACGTAGTTGGTGTGGTGACGGATTTAGAATACATAATGTCACCACCCCATTCTATCCTGAGGGCGTCATAAAAACCGACAAAAGGAAATTACAAGGCCGATAACCTAACCGCAAAAGAAGGAAAACTAGATACTAAACCCGGTGCCAACCCGACTGGCCAGCGTGGCACAGTAGGCTACCCTCCATGTAGTTGGAGGAGGCTGACTCAGCAGTGGGTCATGTGTGGGTTAAGTAGTAGTAGTAGATTCATACGTAGGTACATAGACTTAAATATTTTGAAACTTACTCTTTTTCGCCTTCTTCCCAGTCTCTCTGAGGTCTTACCAATTTTGCTAAATACCAGTATTTACATGTATCGGTTGCGGTCTGCCCTCCGCGACCCATCTACTGAAATATCCGGTAATTCTTTGATTCGACCAGCTTTCAATTTTCACGCTACCAAATCACGTTTAAAGACTACCATATGGTAAAATGGCACCATTGATCGATGGCTTTACGTTCCCAGTTGAACACGTCGTCTGCAGATCAAAACCTTATTTTTATTTACTTATTAACCTATTTCTTAGCTATGGTATCATCGATTAGAGCAGTTAAATATTTTGTAATCTGTATAAAACTTTATAACTATTATAGATTAAGCGCCGAATATTTATTTCGAAATTTAATTGAATTGAAATGGATTAGGTACTAGAAATTACCAGTGAAATATAAATTTTAAGTTAAAGAAAAGTTTCTGCAAAAACAGCTTAATGACGATATTTTAGACTGCAAACTGAAACACTGCTTCTATTTGTGTATATTTATTGATGTTATAATGGTTGTGATCAAAATATATTTTCTTTAAGTATTAGCTATACTATTTAACTAATAGGCTTATCACATTCAATATAGTTAAATAAGCTTTTCACTTATAATTTGAAAACTTAAATGTCGTTATCACTACAGCGAATTCTGTTGCTTCTTTTTTAAAATTTAATTGCTGAAATGTGCCATTTCAAAAATGAATGATGCCTTTAGTTTTTAAGAAGGTTCCTGTAATATTATCCCATATCGCATGCTGTATAAAATACTAACCTAACAAAATTTCGATTTAGAAGAAGTAGAATTTGTTTATTTGAAGAAGTGCTTAATTACAATAAAAACTTAAGTTAATGTTCGAAATACTACGAAATCTTAATATAAGCTTTAAATAGACGATGTTTGTAGTTCTGCATGGTATCGGACCGATTTCAAAAATTCTTACACCGTTAGAATATTAAATTACGCCTGAGTAGCCGCGCATATATGCTATATTAAAAAATCAAGCCGAATTGTAACCCCTTAAAAAACAGTAAGGGTGTTACCACACCAATCGATCGATAGTCGATCGATGCCATCGATCGATGGTAGAATGGATTAGTCGATGACAATAGGGAGCTCAATCATTAAAATCGACCTAAGGGTGTTACCACACCAATCGATCAATAGTCGACCGATGCCATCGATCGATGGTAGAATAGATTAGTCGACGAGAATAGGGAGCTCAAGCAGCTCGATTGACGTCGACTAATCTATTCTACCATCGATCGATGGCATCGGTCGACTATCGATCGATTGGTGTGGTAACACCCTTAGGTCGATTTTAATGATTCTATTCTAATGGCTTGGATTTGGCTCTACCCCGAAAATCAGAGCAGCTAATTCGGGTCGGAAAATTTTAAGATAATTAACGGAAATCAACGCATCCGCGCGCAGTTACTAGTATGTAATAGAATTCGTCCTTTCGCCATATTTCAGGTTTATTATAACTGTTTTGTTGCTAGATCGACTATTTAGAATATATTAATACGTCCTGATTGAAATTTTCTGTCATACTTTTTATACATCAAATAAACAGAAACATACAATTTTGTTGTTATAAAATAAATAGATAATTTTACCTAAAAGCTAATCGGTCAGTATTTATTTATGTGTGCGGTATAGAAAAATATTTTACCTTAGTTATGAGCTGCTAACTCGTATGATTAATTAATGATAAAGTATTTCATGATTGCATTTTATTATGATTTTGGCAGTGATTTATTCCCACACCGTTGCAATTATTTTAGTAAACATAATTTACGATCAAACCACGTTTCTATCCATACATACAACGAAATTAATACTATGAAAAAAAATCTACAGGATGTTTTGCGTAACATGAAATACCCATATGTGAAAGTTACTTTCATGCAGGTTGAACGAATGAGACCAAAAAATCTGTAGTATTTTTCAAAATGTGTAAAAATTGGAAAACTTTAAAAACGTATATGTGATACTGTAATTTTAATTATACGAATAAACAATAATAATTAAAGGCAAGTTTTATTTTGTTCCAACTACAGATTTACATTACAAACCGGTGGCAGTTCCATACTCACGATTTTCACAAGTTTTGTAAATAAACCTAGTAGGTACTTAAATAAAGTTTGAATTAGTAAAAATAAGCACTAATAAATTTTGTCCGTGCAGTGACGGAGCAAGAATACAAATCACTGCCCCTTCCTCCCTATGGGTGTCGTAAGAGGCGACTAATGGGAATACAGAGCTGGTAACTGCTCAACTGGTGGTAGGGTTTACCCGCCTGGTTTGTTACCACCGTATGCACGACGAAAAACTCGTGAAGTGGCTGCTTGTCAGCCGCGTTTCGAGATCAGCCGGCATACTACCAGCGCTTGAGGCAGCGTTGCTACGACTGACTGAGCCGTTAGGGGTGTCTGCCAAACTAATGTATGGGGAGAATTGCGTTGATCCGCCGGCCAGGGAGACCCGAAGAAACGGCTGTTCCGCTGGCCGCCCGTGGCACAGTACAGGGGCCCAACCGTGCTTAACCAGCTCGCGTTGGCTGCCCTATCATGTCACGCATAATCCCGGGGTGGACGGTCGTGCCGGTTGGTGACCGGTAGGTGGGGTCCCGGCTGCCACTTCTGGGGGGGTTCGGGGGCCCTTCCGTCCGGCGGTTCAGCACTTCTTCTCTCCGTACAACCCTTCGGTGAAACACCTTTCACACACACTTACACTCATACACATACACACACACACACACCCTTATAATTTGTTTATTTCAGTCGTGGCAAAGTTTTCCTCACTTCACGCTTCTCTTCGTTTTTCTCTTATAACATGGCAGCACAAACAATGAATATTGGTCATTCAGCGGTGCACAGCCCCACCAAATCATCGCTTTTTAAGGTGGAGTTCTGCAACATTCGCGGACTCCACGCCAACCTCGTCGCCGTCCACCAACACCTTGAGACAGCACGGCCAGCAATGTTGTTTCTTACGGAGACTCAAATACTCCGCCCTGCCGATGCAAGCTACCTTGACTATCCTGGCTACGTACTAGAAGAGTCCTTCAAAGCCAAGGCCGGGGTATGCTTGTATGTCAGGGCGGGTTTCTGTTGTCGACGTCTCCGCTGCTTGGAAGACCCTTCCTTCTCTATCCTTGGGGTTCACGTGGACTTGGGTCTTCAGAGTCGAGTGTACGTTGGCCTCTATAGATCCCATAGCGGCGATATGGAGACAACCCAACTTTTCAATCACCTTAGCCAAGTGGCAGATGCCGCGCAGGAGCAATTTCCGAACGCAGAATTGGTATTTTTAGGCGATTTCAACGCACACCATGATATGTGGCTGAAATCCCATAAAACAGACCATGCGGGAAAATCTGCTCATGCATTCGCTCTGACGCACGATCTGACGCAGCTGGTCGATAGGCCTACCAGAATCCCGGACATAGCCAGTCATGCGCCTTCTTTGCTGGACCTCCTACTAACAACACACCCGGCAGAATACCAGGTCGAGGTCCAGGCGCCCCTTGGTTCTTCCGATCACTGCCTAATATCCACCAAAGTCCCGTGGGCCAGCCCTCCACGACCAGTAGCAAGCACTCGTCGCATTTGGCACTATGGCTCTGCAGACTGGGATGGAATGCGTGACTACTTCGCTTCTGTCCCCTGGAAGCAACGCTGCTTCAGAGAGAGTGATCCGACATTATGCACCGCTGCCCTTACTGAGGAGATCAAGTTAGGTATGGAATACTACATTCCGTTCTCGGATATCATCAGTAAGGATAGACGTAACCTCTGGTTCAACCGCGAATGCGCTGATGCTGTTTCCACGAAACGGTTGGCCTATCGCGCTTGGATCAGAGGTTGTGCTAATGGCGACCCTGCTATAGACTCTCTGAAGGCAGCTTACAATAAAGCTTCCAAGTCCTGCAAAAAGGCCTACATTAGGGCGGATGCCCAGCGCATTGCGCGGATTGGCCAGGAATTGCTTTCGCACCCCACAGGTTCACGTAGCTTCTGGCGTTTGGCCAAAAACGTGCAGAGCAATTTCTGCCAACCTTCGCTACCACCTCTCAGGCGTCCAGACGGGTTACTGGCCCACAAGCCTCAGGAGAAGGCCGATCTTCTGGTGCAACTCTTTGCGGCTAACTCCCGAGTCGATGACTGTAATGCATCGCCACCAACGCTTCCTCACTGTGGCTTTTCAATGCCTGACCTAAAAATCAGGCAACGTGATGTACGCACTGCACTACAGTCACTTGATACACGGAAAGCTAGTGGGCCCGACGGAGTACCGCCTATAGTACTAAGGAGGTGCGCAGCTGAGTTGTCTCCTGTGCTCACGCGTCTTTTTCGGCTTTCCCTTAGCTTGGGAAGTGTCCCGGAATCTTGGAAGGAAGCCATTGTGCAGCCGATACCCAAAAAGGGAGATCGCGCCGACCCGGCCAACTACCGGCCAATAGCTATCACCTCAGTGATGTGCAAAACAATGGAACAAATAATAAATAATCAACTAATCCATTACCTAGAAGATCACCACGTAATAAACGATCGCCAATATGGCTTCAGGCCGAATCGGTCCACAGGTGATCTTCTAGCGTACATCACACATCTCTGGGGCGAGGCTATGGACAAGCGTGGCGAAACGCTAGCAATCAGCCTTGATATCGCCAAAGCTTTTGATAGCGTTTGGCACAAAAGCCTTCTTTCCAAGCTTCCGGCATATGGTCTGCCTGCTCAGCTCTGCACGTGGATTGCGAGCTTCCTCCACGGGCGTAGAATACGTGTTGTTTCGGATGGATGCTCATCGCAACTCCTACCAGTTAACGCTGGTGTACCTCAGGGTTCCGTGCTATCCCCCACCCTGTTTCTTCTGCATATCAATGACATGCTTCCATTAGGTAACATTCATTGCTATGCAGATGATAGTACAGTTCATGCGGGATACTTCGGACATCCGGGGGCAGGGCCAGTGGAGACTGCCGAAAAACGAGTCAATTTGGTGATTGAACTTAACCAGACGTTGAACCACATTACAGAATGGGGATCTAACAACCTGGTTGAGTTCAATGGCAAAAAAACTCAAACATGCGCGTTCTCCGCTAAAAAGTCACCATTTCTTCCTCTCCCGTCTCTTCTGGGCACGACACTTGCGTTGCAGAGTAACATCACCTTGCTTGGTATGGAAATCTGCTGCGACCTAAATCCTAAAAATTACATCGAGGCTGTGATCAAAACAGCCTCACGTAAACTCGGAGTCCTGAACAAGGTGCGGCGCTTTTTCTCGGCTGAACAGCTGTACCTGTTGTATAAAACTCAGGTGCGGTCCTCCGCCGAGTATTGCTCACACCTCTGGGACGGCTCCGCTAAGTATCTACTTGAAGCTTTGGATCGGATGCAGCGTCGAGCAATTCGCATTATAGGTGATGAAAATGTAACCATGAATCTCGAGCCCTTAAAACTCCGTCGTAATATTGCTGCTCTGAGTGCATTCTACCGACTGTACCACGGGGAGTGCTCAGAAGAGCTTTTCTCCCTTATCCCTCCCTCCCCTTTCCTTTGCCGTAATACGCGTGCGGGCCTTCAGTGCCACCGTTACACCGTAGCCGCCATTCCATCGCGAACGAAGAAATTTAGCAACTCGTTCCTTTGTCGCACCCTAAAAGCATGGAACTCCCTCCCTGCGCACGTATTTCCACCTACCTACAATATGGGGTCTTTCAAACGAAGCGTGAAGAGGCATCTTGCGGGCCGGCAGGGTGGGGATGGCTAATGCTATACTTACAGTCTAGCACTAGGTATCCCCACTTCTGGACGGCATTTCCACTTAACATCAGGCGGAATGCAGTCATCTGCCTGCTCTTACATAAAAAAAAAAAAAAAAAAAAAAAAAAAAAAAAAAAAAAAAAAAACATACAACGAAATTAATACTATGAAAAAAAATCTACAGGATGTTTTGCGTAACATGAAATACCCATATGTGAAAGTTACTTTCATGCAGGTTGAACGAATGAGACCAAAAAATCTGTAGTATTTTTCAAAATGTGTAAAAATTGGAAAACTTTAAAAACGTATATGTGATACTGTAATTTTAATTATACGAATAAACAATAATAATTAAAGGCAAGTTTTATTTTGTTCCAACTACAGATTTACATTACAAACCGGTGGCAGTTCCATACTCACGATTTTCACAAGTTTTGTAAATAAACCTAGTAGGTACTTAAATAAAGTTTGAATTAGTAAAAATAAGCACTAATAAATTTTCATGAATAAAAATTACCTGTCAATTGCGTGAGCAATTTCGAATACACAACGTCACCAACCCCTACCATACTGAGGGTGTCGTAAGAGGCAGAACACCTAGCCACATGAGAAGGAAAATTTGCGTCATGAATTTAGAGTAGTGTCAGAAGTGTGTCATTGGGCTCAAACAAAACGTAATTTCGTATACTGTGAAACAGTCCTCTAGTAAAAAAGAAAAATAAAGCGCCTCATTAAAAAGTATTATTGATGTGCTCCGCAACTCTATTTTTTATTTTAAGGCACTATAATCTACACATAGCAGACTAAAACCAATCTAAATGTCTAAACCAGCTTTAATTTAAATTAGACTAAATAAATATTGCTGCAGGCATTGGGATTGCAAAGAGCAATCCTTACAAAGGTATTCATTTTCATTAGCTTTATGTCCGTGTGGTGACTTAGAATACCTATTGTCAGGATGATGACGTGAGTAAGGCTAGTAGCCACATGAGAAAGAGAACTTAATAAGATACCCTGGGCCATCCTGTCTGGCCAGCCTTTTTTTTTTACGTGGGAGTTCTTCATGGATATCCGGCCGTCGGGAACTGGCCGGGGTATGTGGGACTCCGTGGCGCGTAGAGATGGTGAATTGCACCCCGACCTTACCCACTAAAACCAACGGCGATCCTCGACTGCCCAAACCAGGGCCACGGGATTCACTTCCATTACGGGAGCATGCTCCGTGACCCTGGGTCTGGCCAGCCTGGCTCAACTGGAGGAGACCCAATCAATAGTGAGCGTTTATAGACAACTAGCTTTTGCGCGCGGCTTCGCCCGCGTGGGCTTCGAAACGGGCATATTTTTTATGAACATAAAATCGGTTATTGTGACTAAACTATGATAGTTAGATATGTGCTCTCCCGGACTTTTTTGTAGATCTTTATAAGACCTACATACCCGTAGTACATCATTTTGTTCTATTGTCAATAGTTTTTGCAGCGCACGCATAAATAGGTTTTCGATTTTACACCTTGGTTTACAAAATCGCAATTTTCATACGGATCCCTAATTCTTTTGAAAATAAAATATAGCCTATAACCTTCCTCGATAAATGGACTATCTAACACTGAAAGATTTTTTGAAATCGGTCCAGTAGTTCCTAAGATTAGCGCGTTCAAACAAACAAACAAACAAACAAACAAACTCTGCAGCTTTATATATTAGTATAGATTTGAATCTAAACAAGATGTTTTAAAATGTCGATACAATATAGTGACAGCGTATACTGTGGAATGTGTAGGAATCACCTCAAAAAGTTTTGTAGCGACCAGCATGCTTTAAACTTTACACAATTTAACCGAAAAATCTGTACTATCAACATAATATAAGAAATATCGCCTACAAATGCAAGAATTACCAAAAAGTCCTACACCGCGATAGCGAAGTTTATAGAGCAATTCACACAGTTAAGAAACACCCAACTACGGTTAGCAGGGATAGGCGCCGCGGCCTCCTGCCAGACATACCACCTCGTCTGGCTGGATGATCATCTCTTTGCACCTAAATTGGTCTCCTGCCTCCTCAACCTGGTAAAGATGATTACTCCTCAGCAGCAGCAGTCAGCAAGCCAAGACGTCAGCCTCAATAGAACCACACGCAGCCGACTCACCGTGCTACCTGGTTCTGCGACACGACCTCCAACTTCTCAGTGAACTTCACTACACGGTTGAGGTGCAAGAAAAACTCAGTAGTATAAAAATCTTGTATGTGGTAAATGAACAAGAGCAATGATATCATTTGCCGCGGGACAACGTAACGCTTGGCCGGAGACACAGGTGGAGGGCGAGTAAGGTTGCGGGCCGAGCAAGGACGTACGCGAGCTACACACAGGCTGTCACAAAAATTACAAAAAAAATTTTTTCATGGAACATTTTCCATTTTTGATAATTCTGCAGGAATTCCAAGTTATTCCAATTGAACATAGGCCTTAGGATTTTCACTACAGCCAGTCACGAGCCACCCGCATTCATCCAGCGTACGGGAGCCCTTTCAGAACTGCTCTTTCAGTGCGTGGTCACCACTCAAGGAACTTTCTGCCCCATCGGCCATTAGACCTGGGAGGACAACTCTTAAGTGCCGCAATATCACTTAAGTTCAGCAATCATGACGGCTAAGTCGGTAACCCTGGTTCACCTGCATATCTAATCGTTTCCGATTCGTTCTCACAGGAAAACTTTGACGAAAGCCCTCTTCAGAACTGTCAAAACACCCTGTCTTTGATAGTATATTATATGATAGGACTATTGAAACAACAGACTCCTGTTACCGCAGTTGGGTGTCAGGTTGAACTTGCGCGTAGACTTTTGTATATGCGCAAGTGTCAGCAAATTCCTACAGACGAAAAAAGCTAAAGCTTTGCCGGTTCTTCTTTGTAGGGAAGCATTCTGAACTGGTGGTAATATCGCAGTCTTGAACTGTATTTATTAAAGCAAATTACGGTTTTTTTTTTCTGCAGGTAGACTGCGATTCAGCAGTGGGTCATAATATGTGGGTTGATCAGCAGTAGCAGTAGACGGTAACTGCTCCGTGTTAATACTGCATATTTAAAAACCCATAAAACTGGGCACAGACAAGGAAGGATAAATGAGGAATAAAATTGTACAAAATTCAAAATACCTCATTATATTTACCTAAATCAAGCAACATACTTTGTTTATTCAAGTGCCAATATTATTCATTCATACGCAAACAATGTTGAGTTCAATTTACATAATTCCTTACAGCAAGGCTAAGAGTCTGATTGACATTCTAAACCTGTTCTAAACATTATTCTAAACATTATTCACAGTAAGGTGCGCAGAATACATCAATATAATTTAGACATGCGTTAAGGGATCGAAAATACAGGACCCGACTTAGAATGAAGTCGCTATCGACTTCGTTAATTTTATTCTTAACATATAGGCCCGTTGAAATTCTTCTTGCCTAGAGGGTATCAAAGATTTAAAACCAATCATTCGTCCTTCTAACAGAAATAAAAGCGTAATATCTAGTCAAAATATCTGGAAGCTGCTACTGTTTATGGGGATTTAGTAGTAAGCATACAGAATACCTTGATCTATAATATATAGGTATTTAAATATAAGGTTTACAAAATTTACCATATAAGTAGTTACACACAAGTTAGTGTACTGACTTGATACATACATTAGTATTTGATCTGTTTGTATAGATTAACGTAAGCCCACATTTTATTGTCTACCGGTAATACAATATTTTCTTTAAAATTATATTAAAAGATTTTATTTTTATTTAGATAGTGCTTTTATTTCAGTTACCGTAAAGTAATGCGACCTTACAACGCGCGTCCTCAAGTCTTTTAATAATTAACCAAATTTCAAGTTTGTGTTGCAATAATGCATAAAATCAAATATGCTTTATATACATGTACGAGTATATTTACCATGCATACAAGTATTTATACAAACCACAATAGACTTTGACCAGGGATCACTATATTGATATCTATAGCCCATTATGTGTGTTTATTTTTAGCTGCGCTTATTAAATACTCATACGATCTTATTTCCATTTTAAAATCATCCTACAGCCTCCTAAAAAAATACGGCATGGGTGATTTTGTTTGATTCATCTCTATCGACTTAATTTGAACACATATCCGTATCATGGAAACGACTATATTTATTTTCAACTAGAATATGCACTCAAAATTCACTCCCGTGTTTCTGAGTCGTAAAGCGAAGAACGAGCGTAGGTATAATTTGCTAAAGGAGGCAGAATACATGAATAATATTAGACGTGATGGCGTCCGTGCTTATCGCTAAAGTGAGAACTGTCTGAACGAATTATTGCTGCTCCGACAATCATTGGTTTGATTCTAAGCTTAAGAGAACTTTCCATTGCCGTTCAATGTCAACATTATTTTTAAGGATATGTTGACGTGTGAACAATTAGTCAGAATAAAATTGAGGCTAGTAAATCTTCCTTCTAATCTTCCTTGGTATTTTTATTATTTACTAGCTGACCCGGAAAACTTCGTACCGCCTCAGAATCAATAAATAAAAAACCTGAATGATATTTTTTCATATTTTCTCGCCTTTTATACCTTCCCTTGAGTCCACTCACACGAATATTTCAAGACCAACATTAGCCAAATCGCTCCAGCCGTTCTCGAGTTTTACTAACGAACAGCAATACATTTTTAATTATAAGATTCATTAACCTGGAGGCAAGTCAGAATTGGATGGTATCGTTGTTTATACTTTAGTACGCTCTTTCAACGAGCCGTCCTTGAGTTTTGTTAAGGCGTATTCACTGATAGTAGTATATATATTATATTACTATATATATCTGATATATTACTTATATAGAGATAGAAGGTAATTTTGTACTTTACTCTCTTGCACTGTTGTAAGAGCAATTCAGTGTAAGTCGGGCCTATCTGGCTATAATGCACAGTTTTCGTTTATTAGCACTCTTCAAATACAATGGAATAAAACAATTTTAAAATAAATATTAACAAATTTAACAAGGGCACTTTTACCATTTGAAGTCGGTGCGTTAGGCATGCCTTTATGCTAATTAAAGTCGGCCGACTCCAGATAGTTGTTTGTAAAATATTCAAATATTTAACCTTTGAAATAATACAACTCGTCTTCTACTTCTAGCGATTTAAAATTTACACTTGATACAAAATCCTGTGTCAACCCGTCTGCCCAGCGTGGCACAGTACAGTAATTCCCCTCCATGTAAGTAGAGGAAGCTCAAGCCAGCAGTGGGTCTCTCATAGACTGAGATGATGATGGTTTACTTCTTTTAGTTCATCTAGTTTATGATGAAATATTAAAATCGTAATGATGATTGCAGTAGCATTGTCCACCAGGATTACGTAATATGCGCGTGGGATTAATATTTATACGCGTGCCATTGAATTTGTGGCACATCCGGCCATATGGCGCTTACATTTTGATAAAAGATCGGACGATGGTCACGACCGTACATCGCACAGTAATTGGCCCAACGGAAAGTCCTTGAGGCACACCTTGAACAAACCACACGCGTAAACAAAACACTGAGTATTTCCGATTAAGTTAGTGCACAAAGTACGCGAACAAACCAGCACGATACAAAATTTATTCAGCGGGTAGCTCTCTATCTTTTCAGTAGCACATTCATTGTAGTATCAGGTGTCACCTTGCTGTTAAAGGCATCACTCATATCGCCAGTCAAGTCCTGTAAGTCCACTATTAATTATATTGATACTAATATATTTGTCTTTCGGCTGAAATGATGATGATGATGAATATACATATATTAATTGTGCGTCTCGTTTTTTGTCCGCAATGGACTCCTAAACTACTCAACCTATTATAATCAAATTTGCACACCGTATGCAATTAGATCCAACTTGAAAGATAGGATAGCTTACATCTCAATTTAAAATCGCAATATTATTTAATTGCAAATTATTTGTCAAATATTTGACAGTCATAAATTATATGTTAGCTCCAAACTATTCTAACAGATGGCAATATCTGTTGACTGGTTTGAATAAGTATTCAATAGATGGCGCTATGCTGAAAGGTAAATAACTGTATGTAATATAACAAAAACCACAGCAACGCGTGGCCGGGTCTGCCAGTATAGCTATAAACAGAAATCAATGAACCGCGAAGGATATCATTGATGTTTGTTTGTCTCATATTACGTAACATATGTCCTTTGTATACATGATGTAACAAACGCATACCTACTGCAGAGTGGAAGGTGAAGTCTCTTATTAAAGATGCCTGTCTAATACTTTGAAGGAGAAGCCGGATTTTTTAACAATGTATGTACATCATTATGGATGAGGTTTGGCAACGTAAATAAGGGCAAGTAAGTAGGCTTTTTTAAATAATGTATGACACTATTTTGGCACAGGGTTTCATGTAAAGTTTCCTTCTACACAAATTTGATTGTATACCAATTCATCGTACTTTCATATATTTCTTCACCCTGTACTTATCCGGTGTATCTAAATCAGATAAGCATTTTGTTTGTAGGAAGCCTATCAATAATTTTATCGTATGTTAGACTATGATAGATTGGTTATCTGCGCGTAATCTGTCTGCAATGTATTTGTTTTAGTCTCCGGGCGATAATCTACGAGAAACAAGTAAGATATTACAAAAAAGTCTATTACAGTTAATATAACTATGTACTAACCATAAAAAACTGAGATTCTTCTTCTATTCATAACTGAATGAATGGTGATGGTTTTAGAATACATAGTGTCTCCACCCTAATCCGTCACGGATTCCGAAATTTCAGCACACAGACGACGGTAATGTGTAAGAAAACGACTAGGAAAATACCCTACTTTAATGAATACCTACGGTAGAATGGTAGAATACTCGAGAAATTAATTAAATATTCGCTAAAGGCGATGATCACCCAGATAACCAATTCATGTCACATTACGTTAACCTATTTTCATTAAAATATAGATTGTAGAGCAATTTATACGTAGTAATAATATGTACTATATTATTAGACAAACGTTTGTTTAGTATTTACAATACACAATGTCACACTATCCTGAGGGTGTCATAAGAGGCGACTAAAGTAACAGAGGCACACCACCTAGCGACATGAGAAGGAGACCTTGATACAAACCCTGTGCAAACCCGTCTTGCCAGCTCTAGGACCAATTCTAGTACAATTTGTATTATTTTTACTTACTTTGACCTATGGGGTATTATAAAACGATGTACATTGACATTTACGCGAGAAGAACCACGGGTGGAAACTAGTGCTATTCAACTAGGATCGCATCAACGTTATTTGCATTGAACCTTGTGTTCAAATTAAAATATGGCCTTGAAGACGCCAAGTTTTTGTTAGCTTAATAATTTAAAGGCACTACATAGACAAGTTTTTATTTGTCAAGATAAGTGACACACACACGCGTATCTTTTGTTCTTGTTTTGTTCTCTTTTGTTTATTTTTAAAGTCTGTAGTCAAATTGAGAATAGAACTATAAATTAAATTAATTATGGTTGAATTTCAACCACTGGGTGACCACTAGTTTTTTTTTAATTTATGCCCGGTGACCAAGTGTAATAAGTCAAAATTTGAGCACTGACAATATAAGAAACATTATGGCACCCTTATTACAAGACGGGTTGGCACAGGGACTGCATCAAGTTTTCCTTCTCTAGGTGATCAGCCTCTTGCATTCCTTTAGGCGCGTCCTCACTACAATCTCAGGATGGTATGGGTTTGTGACCTTGTGTATTCTAAATCCGTCACCACAAGGACCATTTATTAATGAATGTGTGTAATTATCAATCATAAATTTATGGTAGTCGTTATACGTAGTCAGTAAGATGAAAACTAACCGCTGGTCTGACCATATAATTATTTTTTTTTTTTTTCTTAAATAAATATCCTTGGACATTTCACACAACGCCATCTCGTCCCAAGCTAAGCAACTTAATGCTTGTGTTATGGTAACGAGATGGATGATAAACTACTTATATACATTTTTTTTTGTAAATACATACATATTATAGATAAAAATGACACCCAGACTCCGAGCCAGTGCCTCTGGTTTAGACAAAGACACTTGCCCGACCCCGGAATCGAACCCGGGACCCGTTGATCCAAAGGCGGATTTTGACAAAACTATTTTATAAATTGCAATTTTCTTGTAAGCATAATATAAATTCAAGCGCACAGCTATGTTTAAAAGTACCCTAATAGAATTCTAATGATTTTCGATGAAATGTATGAAACCTTGCAAATCAACGACCAAAACGATACCACATCAGACTGAATGCTGTAAAGATATCGTATCATAGTTAATTAACGTCTGGTATAGATTTCTAATGTGAATAATTATTTAATTTGAATAAGGAATAATTTTAATTGTTATTATTCATCAGTGACATTGCCAGTTTAACGAGGGAAATGAATATCATCAGTTTACTCCCGACCCAGTAGGGAGAAATCTATCTATGGGTTGAGTAGTATAGCCCATGACCCACTGCTGAGTATATTTATACTAAGATTTAATAACTCTTGTTCGAAACTAGGAATATGATTAAGATTATTATGCTGAATATTATTATGATTATTCTCATGTCTCTTTATTTCTTATTTTTACATATATTTAAAAAAAAATACAAAGTGTTTAAAAAAAATATACATAAAAATAGACAAAAACCGTCGAAAACGAGGTCGATGACCTAAGCTACCGACGGTTCAGGGCTCCAGAGAGAGGAACCTCCTCACAATCCTTGCCGAATCCAGGATGACAGCCTTTTGAATCAGGCCCTTAATCCAGCAACCCAGCGAGAGTTTCTTGAGGTGTTGGTCGAAACTCTTCGCAATAAGACCATTTACTGAAACGACTATCGGCACAATGATTGTTGAATCAACATGCCACATTGCGGTAACCTCGTGAGCCAAATCGAGATACTTGGTAAGTTTCTCTTTTTCGGCTTTAACGAGGTTCTCGTCATGCGGGATAGTGACGTCAACAAGCATTGCCCGGCTCGCCGATCGGTCAACTATCACTATATCAGGCTTATTAGCGGGAATAGTCCTGTCAGTGATAATTGATCGATCCCAGTAGAGCGTGACATGACCATTGTCGAGAACTGGCGCAGGTTGGTATTGGTAGTAGGGCACTTCAGTATCCACAAGACTATATTTAAGGGCAAGCTGTTGATGGACTATCTTGGCCACTTGGTTGTGTCTGTGCAAGTATTCTCCGTTAGCAAGACGAGAACAGCCAGAGACGATATGCCTAATGGACTCTCCTGGACGATGACAGGCTCGACAGATGTCGGCAGTCCCATCCTTTAGGATATGTCTCCGGTAGTTATTCGTCATGATAACTTCGTCCATAATTGCACAGGCAAACCCTTCAGTCTCCCCGAAGAGGTTACTGAAGCGTAGCCAAGCCACAGAAGCGAGTTGGTCTACGTCCGGCCCAGTAAGGGCCTTGTAGAACCTTCCGTGTAACTCCTTGCTCTTCCATATAGTCGTGCGGTCCGAAATGCTTAACACCTGGGGCTTGCGCCAATTCTGTTTTGCCAAGGATAAAGGTGTGAAGGAATTGTCAACATTGGCCATATCTCGGTGCACATCCTCGGTTGACTGTAGGAAATATTCCCGCAGATTGCATACCTCGCGGTTATGTAGGTTTTTGACGTTTAAAAAACCACGTCCCCCACATTTCCGTGGGATATACAACCTCATAACAGACGAACGGGGGTGGTGCATTCGATATAAGGTCAATTGTCGACGTACCCTTCTATCTAAGGCGTCTAACTCAGTCTGAGTCCACCTTAGAATGCCAAACGAGTAAGCAAGTGCAGGCATAACCCAACCATTGACAGCGCGAACCTTATTACCGCCAGACAAAAGACTTTTAAGTACTTTTGTAAGGCGGCTGAAGAAACATGTTGTCAATGACTGTTTTATCTCCTTGTCAGCTATACCTAGTCCTTCTGCCATTCCAAGGTACCTATAGGTTTCCGACTCCGAGAGACATCTGAGTGACATATTTTGAGAGAGTTGTAACTCTTCCGAAGTTACAACTCTGCCCCTTTGTACATGAATGGCCGCACATTTGTCGACACCAAACTCCATTTTAATATCATTACTAAAGTTTTCTGTGATCTTTCAAAATCAAAATCAAAATCAAAATGTTTTTTATTCGAATAAATTCTTGCGAATGCTTTCAAATAGTCAAAGATTTAAGAAAAAAAAAATTAAAAATAAAAATCATAAAATAAAATTAATAATTTAGTTTTTACCACCGGTTCGGAATGCCATTCCATAGAGAAGAGCCGGCAAGAAACTCCATGGTTGCTCTTTTAAATAAGAGGGTTACAATGATGGTGGTACAAACAAGTCTGACAGGTTAGTGAAAGCAATAACACGCATAAACATGTAGCACATTAAAAAATAAGAAAATAAAAATTAGTGAAATTACACAAATTACATGGTGCGTGCTGAAACTGCACTCACATACTGTTTACAAAACTTCACTAATGTAATGGCTGAAAGATCAGAGCTAGACCATAACATAGCCGACGTTACTCCCATGCGTCACTATCTGATAGATAGTCATTGACTTGATAGTACGCTTTTTTAATTAAACCGGACTTAATGTAACATTTAAATTTCTCGAACGACCAATCCAAAACTGCTTCCGGTAATTTGTTGAACAGGCGAATTCCGAGACCTACAAAAGAACCATGTGCTTTTTGTAGCCGGTGGAATGGAGTAACTAACTTATGCCTATTTCTTGTCTGGATATTGGAGGACGAGACGTCACAATTTTTTTTAAAGCTACTATAATTTTGTTTAACAAAAATTAGATTAGAAAAAATGTACTGTGACGCTACAGTTAAAATCCCTATATCTTTAAAGCGTTCTCTCAGTGATTCTCTAGGTCCTAAATTATAAATTGCACGTAGCGCGCGCTTCTGTACAATAAATATGTTTTGTATATCAGCAGCATTACCCCAGAGTAGGATCCCATACGACATAACGCTATGGAAGTAACCAAAGTAAACGAGTTTTGCCGTGTCTTCGTCAGTGAGTCTCATAACCTGTCTAACAGCGTAGGCGGCTGAACTAAGCTTCCCCGTAAGAGTTACAATGTGAGGCTTCCACTGCAATTTACGATCTAGAGTGATGCCTAGAAACTTGGTTGAATCTACTATGTCTACTTGCTTATCATCCAAATCTAGTTTGGTATCTATTATCTTAGTATTCGGTGTTACAAATCGAATACATTTAGTTTTTACAGAATTCAGTAGCAAATTGTTTGTTGTGAACCAGTAAGATACCTGACTAAGCGCGCTATTTACGTCGTCATAATTAACGTTTTTCCGGTCAACTTTAAATACAAGAGATGTATCATCAGCGAAAAGCACGATATCGCAAATGTCATTAATAAAAAATGCAAGGTCATTAATATATACCAGAAATAGGAAAGGACCAAGGATGGACCCTTGTGGCACGCCCATAGACACAGGCGATCCATCAGACTTAACTCCATTAATGTCGACGAACTGAATTCTATCACGCAGATACGACGCTAATAAATTGATCGCATTGTATTTAACGCCATAGTGTTGAAGCTTTCTTAACAAGGTTTCGTGATGCACACAGTCGAAAGCTTTCGATAGATCACAGAAAATACCTATGGCATCTTGCGAGTTCTCCCAGGCATCATAAATATGTTTTAAGAGCGCAGCACCTGCATTCGTCGTAGAACAACCTTTGGTAAAACCGTATTGTTCACTATGCAATAATTTATGTAAATCGAAATGACGAAGTAATTGCTTTAAGATTAGTTTTTCAAAAATTTTACTTAGAGCTGGCAGAATAGAGATGGGACGGTAATTGCCAGGCTCTTTTTTGTTACCAGCTTTGAACAATGGTGTGATTTTACTATGTTTCATTAAATTAGGAAAAGTACCCACGTCTATACATTCATTAAAAATATCTGTAAGGTATGGGGCAATCTCGTAAATGATGCTATTAATGGCTAGTGTAGACATACCCCACAAATCTCCGGTTTTCTTAGAATTAATGGTTTTAAAAGTATTTATAATATCAATTGCTGTAACGTGAGTGAAACTGAACAGGGCTGAACACTCCTTAACATTATTTCTGAGTAGGTCTTCGGCATCGACAGGAGAAGAATTCAACGGAGCAGTGATTTGACACGGTATAGATGCAAAAAAGTTATTAAAGGTTTGAGCCACTTCATACTTATCAATTATTAATTTGTTATTTACAGTTAATTGGAACATGGATTCTTGTGGCTTTGATTTTCCAGTTTCAGCATTAATAATTTTCCAAGTTGTTTTTATTTTGTCCTCGGATTTTTTAATCTTACGGCTTATGTGTAGGGACTTTGCTGTGTTGCAAACTTTCCTAAAAACTTTTGAGTAAGACCTAACATAATCGTGGAACACTGAATCAAAATTCATCTGTTTCATGGAATAAAGATTATATAAAGTATTTCTACTTTTGTAAATGCCTGGTGTAGCCCAATCACAAAATTTAATTTTATTTCTCATAGTAAAAGTTTTTAATTGAAATACATCATCGTATTGCCTTTTAATAATATCAAATAAGTTCTTATACAAAGTATCTGGATCGCCACGTGCAAGAGTCATGCCACCAGTCATCTTGGATATATTATGTTTGAATAATTCTAATCTGCTACATGTGACTGGTCTAGTAGTAAACTTAGGGCATTCGGCTGTTTTTAGAAAGGGTAGAACAATAAGTTGCCCGCTATGATCTGATGATAGGTCGTTTAGAATTGATTTATCGACCATATCACAGCTGCAGAAAATATTATCCAGGCAAGTAAATGTAGTTTTAGTAATTCTAGTTGGCTCACAAAAAGCGTGAGTCAATCCGAATGACTTAAACAGGCTAATAAAGCGAGAAGTTGACGCTGATTCAACAAGCAAATCTATATTGAAATCACCACATATTATTATATCTTTACCGCTATTTACTGTAATTCTTCCTAAAACTTCCTCCATTACTATTTCAAACTGACTGTATATACCTGATGGAGGGCGGTAAACGCAAATAATTATATACATGTCAAGTTTTTTTTTACTTTAATAATGATACTAAATCAGATTTCTTTGGTGCATACAACTTGAGGTCATCCATGTATAAAAGATGTGATATGACCTCACCACCACTGCGGAGTCGGTAGCCTATCTTTGAATGCATTAGCAGTGTGCTTAATGGATTCATAGCTAGGCAAAACCACAAGGGACTCAGGCTGTCACCTTGAAAAATTCCACGCTTTATCCTTAATAAGCCTGTGGAGTCAGAAAACCCCGCCATGTCTGGCAGACAGAGACGTGTGGTCCACTGGCTCATGCATACGCTAAGAAAAGAGCATAGATTTGGGTGGAGACGGTACAAATCTAATACTCTACTTAGCCATGAATGAGGCACCGAATCATACGCCTTTTTGTAGTCTATCCAGGCCATGGAAATATTTTTTTTGACTCTACGGACTTGTTGGCAAATGGTCATGTCAATAAGAAGGAGTTCTTTAGTACCCCGAGACCGTGGCTTACATCCATTTTGTACAGACGCCATAATATTATTAGCCAAAATGTGCTCCATAATTTTGAATTTTAAAATGGAGGTAAGCAGCTTGTAGGTGGTCGGTAAGCAAGTAATCATTATCATCATTATCATTATCACTACATAGTAAAAAACAAAGTCGCTGTCGTCTGTCCGTCCCTATGTATGCTTAAATATTTAAAACTAAGCAACGGATTTTGAAGCGGTTTTTTTTTATAGATAGAGTCATTCAAGAGGACGGTTTATAAGTACAATACATTCATAATTGCATCGTGCGAAGCCAGGGCTGATTGCAAGTCACTACATATTATAAAACAAAGTCTCTGTCGTCTGTCCGTCCCTATGTATGCTTAAATATTTAAAACTAAGCAACGGATTTTGAAGCGGTTTTTTTTTATAGATAGAGTCATTCAAGAGGACGGTTTATAAGTACAATACATTCATAATTGCATCGTGCGAAGCCAGGGCTGATTGCAAGTCACTACATATTATAAAACAAAGTCTCTGTCGTCTGTCCGTCCCTATGTATGCTTAGATCTTTAAAACTACACAACGGATTTTGATGCGGTTTTTTTCTAATAGGCAGAGTGATTCAAGAGGAAGGTTTTTAAGTATAATACATCCATAATATTGTAGAGGAACACTGATAAATTTAGAGGTTAATCATTGCACCCGTGCGAAGCCGGGGCGGGTCGCTAGTATAGTATAAAACAAAGTCGCTGTCGTCTGTCCGTTCCTATTTAAGCTTAAATCTTTAAAACTACGCAACGGATTTTGAATCGGGTTTTTTTAATAGATATAGTGATTCAAGGGAAAGGTTTTTATGTATAATACATGTATAGTTGCACCCGTGCGAAGCCGGCGCGGGTCGCTAGTAAATAAATAAATAAATGTCATTGGACATTTTACACAACGCCATCTCGCCATCGCCATCCATACATTCATACATTTAGAAGTTCATCATTGCACCCGTGCAAAGCCGGGGCCGGTCGCTAGTATGATATATTATGATTCAAATAAGTATACTTATTATTTTGTTTTTATTTAACTATATTAGGCGTGAATATAAATGTATTAAATATAGTGGAAAAGTTACTGTAATTTTTATCTTAAATGGCAATGACTTTTCAATTATTATCTTATTGTTACAAAATAATAAATACATGTTTACATTCCATCAACTGATAAGTTTTTAATTGGTATTTTTTTAGTCGGGACCCAAACCTACAAATTTAATAGAGTCCAATTGTTCGTTCGGTCGATGTATCGTTTACAAAAAGATCTTCATTTCCAAGGTATTTATTCACTGGCTAATGGAATGTGACAAATTAAAAACGCAAAAAACTCAATTTTTTCAAAATTCTGCCTTAAATTATGTGCAAGTGGCCGCTTATCATAGCATATAGAGTCTACGCCAAATAGTGTAAAAGCTTGTAGGATATACAGTATGTTTGTTATGTAAGTTTCCTAGAATAAGGTACTATAGGACTGACATGTACAAAAACGTTTATAAGTCCTTTTCTAAAAAAAAAGAAAAAATAGTTATTTGTTATACAAGAGTGCAAAGTTGCTTTTTAACCGCGTGTTCAATTTTGACGACCGAGCAAGCGAAGGATTCAAAATTAGAATCCTGAACGTTAGCGAGGGAATCAAAAGAGCACGAGGTGAAAAATCTTTGCACTCGAGTGCAACACGTAACTTTTCATTCCACCTCAGCGAGGAAATGACTTAATGCAAAAAAAAAACGTTTACAATCACAAGATAGGATATTAATTACTACATTATGACAGGTAAGTATTACAGAATAATCTTTAATTTATTCTCTAGCGAATAAAAACGGCTTTTGCACTCAGATATCGAAGAGCAAAAATACTCTTTCCGAGATGGGGGGATGAAAAAGGTATTTATTGCTGTAAGTATATAATAAAGACAATATTACTAAATTGTCACCTTTCATTTACAAACAAAATTTACTTATTTAAATATTCGTCGTTTCAGCCCATAAATGAACCACTACTTTTGGGAGCCTCCTCCAAATTCATGGAGGGAAATTAGCCTACTGTGCTACGCTGGCAAGACGCATTGGCACATGGTTTGTATCTAGTCTTCCTTCTCTTGCGGCGAGGTGATCTGCCACTAGCGTTCCATTAGTCGCCTCTTATGACACCCTCAAGATGGCATAGGTTAGTGACCTCGTGTATTCTAAATCCGTCACCACACGGACCATTTATTAATGAATGTGTGTAATTATCAATCATAAATTATGGTAGTCGTTATACGTAGTCAGTAACATGAAAACTAACCGCTGGTCTGACCTTACCGGTGGTCCAACGAGATGAAAACAAAAAAGAATCGCGGAGGGCAGACGTCAATCGCTCCGCGTAAATAGTTACCGAAATCAAGTAAAAGGCGAAGATCAATATGTTTTCATAAAAGCAACTATTGAGTTTCTTGCAGGCTCTTCTCTGTAGAGCAGCCTACAACCGGTGGTAGTTTCGGCATGAATGTGAGTGAACGCAAGGATTGTGAGCGATCAGGGGAGATGGAGGGATTGTAGGAGTGTGTGAAAGGTGTGAATGTAACTATAGAAGTTAGAGATTTAAATTAAAAAACGTTCTAGAGCAAATGTTATCAGCTTTCTATGTAACTATAGCGAACTCTACAAACTTTTTTCGAGTCCTTTTTATTTCTAAAGTATGTTTTGTGTACTTAAAAAAATATTGCAATTTTAAAAGCGTGATACTTAGTTTTGCAGCCCAGTGTATTTACATCAGTTCACAAGTGCATTTATTCCAACTGATATGCACATTCCCTACCAAGTCCAATAAATAGAATGAGAATGCAAACAATGCACTTCGACAAAGGAGGAAAGTTAAATCTAGGTCGTAGTGACGTCAACGTATAGACTTCTACCGTCAATGTCTTATTTACGGTTTAATTAAAATACATATTACTCACCGGAATAATAATACTCTTTGTGGTTAACTGTTATTTATATTTAACTAGCGACCCGCTTCGGCTTCGCACGGGTGCAATGATGAACCTCTAAATTTGTCAGTGTTTCTCTACAATATTATGCATGTATTATACATATAAGTCTTCCTCTTGAATTACTCTATCTATTAAAAAAAGTCGCTTCAAAATCCTTTGCGTCGTTTTAAAGATTTAAGCATACATAGGGACGGACAGACGGCAGTTAGTTTTATAATATGTAGTGATAGTGATCGTGATGATAATGACGGTGTTGTTATATTATATGTAATATAAAAAAAGCCAAAGGTTCAAAAATGCCGTTGGAATACCTCGCCATCTGCGTAGAAAGATCGCCATAAAGCTAAGAAGAAGAAGAAGGAGACTTGGGGCCCAGGTCGTCAGGTGAACACGATTTGGATTTAGTGATTTCATACTGCGTAGAGTTATCATTGCTTATAGCAACACTGCGATAGAAATGTTCTTCTAAAGCGAACACTTTTAAGATTACCTTTTCAAAATAAATTTGTTGGATTTGTAATAGCTCTTAATAAACAAAGTCAACTACTAAGCCCATAAATTACCCACTGCTTTGTCGGTGCCCTCTCCCATTACAGGGAGGGTAATTAGCCTGCTGTGGCACGCTGGACAGATGGATTAGCACAGGGTTTCGTTTCAAGTTTTCCTTGTCTTGTAGCTAGGTTTTCGGCATTTGCATTTTCTCCCTCTTTCGACTCTTTCGTCGACTCGTCGACTCGTCGACTCTTTCGTTGACGTCGACACACTAAGGATAAGCATATGTAGCGGATCACTTTCTTTCATAAAATATGGTAGATGAGGGCGAAGGTTGCCACATGCGTCTTACTAATGAACAGGTCAGGTGATGGTCGTCGATCGACTGAGGCATGCATTTTAGCAATTTTTGAATCAGTCAAATTGTTAAGGGTATATGCAAATATGATAAAGACCCCAACATTTAAATTATTATCAGCAAAATATAAATATAATAAATAATTAAATCAGTTAATATTACTAAAAGTCACTTTTAGCCCAAATGTTAACTTGTATCAATATGAGGAATCTCTGAATCCTAAAGCAGGAGCTTTTGCTCAGTTTAGGAATTAGCGTAAATAATTATTTTAAGTCAAGCCTATGGTTTTATTTTCTGTTTTTTTTAAACGAAACCCCTGCACTACTTATAACCTGTAACACTGGGGCAGTTTACGAACATGCAACTCACGAACACAAATGACACCCAGACTCCGAGCAAGTGCCTCTGGTTTAGACAAATACACTTGCCTGACCCCGGAATCGAACACGGGACGTGTTGATCCAAAGGTGGTAATAAAGGATTTCAAAATACTGCTGATGATTGGCCTTGGTGTGAGTTTTGCGCGGGTTTGCTTACTAAAATGTCATATCAGGCTTTGCATCCCAAAATTGCGATTTATAAACGCAAGTACAGAATTTCTTGCCGGCACTTCTCAGTAATGCAGCCTCCCCAACTGGTATATGATAAATAGTAAATGTTAATTGTATATTGACATGTCTAAACAGCTCAGACGAGCTATCTTGAATCATTAAATTTTGTTGTTCGCACTGAATTTCCTCATCCATTTCATAACATTTTATGAGAGATGAAAATGAAGAATGACATTTACAAAAAAAGGAACAAGTGGTAAATGTTGCTTCTAATTCAAATTGCGATCTCACCAGTGGTAGCTACGCTAACCAGTGACGTCACACTGGTATAACCAGAGTGGGTTATAGCGCTTGTCAAGGCCGTCAACCTCATGCCAAGCGCTGCTTAGTAGACAATATTTGCCACATGCGCCGGCACATAGCACGCGGTTGCGAGTAGGCTTCGCATTTGATAAATACATTATACGATTGAGTTCGTTAATTTGTGTGTCATTGTGCTTGCTTATGTCGGCAAGCGATCGCGTGTGATTTGTAAATGTTGATGTGTTAAATTAAAATGTAAATTTTTGTGTGATATTGTGTGCATTGTTTTTGTAAAAGTGTAATTTTACTTTGGATTTATTTTTGTGTTTTGCGTGAGTATTTATGTTCTCTGTAATTATGGTATAAAATGTCGTTATATCAATGGTTTTTTAACTGAATATGTCGTACGGT
Organism: Clostera curtula; assembly: GCA_905475355.2. NCBI lineage: Eukaryota > Metazoa > Arthropoda > Insecta > Lepidoptera > Notodontidae > Clostera > Clostera curtula. Next base: position 11,707,001 of record FR997806.1, on the reverse strand, counting down.
TTTAGAAATATGCAAATAGGCTAACTTAGCAAGAAGTTGTGATTTTTATAATACGATATTCTGTTAACAATATTTTTGTTTTAAAGTTAATATCTGCATATAAATTGCCCACTTCTGAGTGGAACCTCCCCCATTTTTATTTCGGTAAATAAGTCTTACTGAGTACTGTTCTTGTCCGTGTGGTGAAGGATTTAGAATACACAATGTCACCAACCATTAGCGCCTTGAGGGTGTCGTAAGAGGTGACTAAAAGAACGCAAGAACACAAGAGGCAGATCACTCCATTAATTTGGAGGAGGCCCAACTCAGTAGTGGGTCATTTATGGGCTAAAATGGCCAAACGGCTTAGCACAGTCTTTGATGTCAAGTTTTTCTTTAATTGCAGTTGGATTTTGTCTATCTCGTTCCTTCGACCGCGTTTCACAAAGCGCTGCTGGTAGACCTCCCATAAGGTGGACCAGCTGCGCTTTGTGAAACGATGACCTAAGGTCCGGAAAGCGATATCTGCGCGCTCAGGACCGTCCTTGGTGGAAATCCTTGGGCCTATGTCCAGCAGTAGACGTTTTTGGGCTGAAATGATGATGATGACACCCTCGGTATAGAATGGGTGGGTGACCGAATGAAATCTAAATCTGTCACGACTCGACAACAATAAAATTAACAGAGTCTAATAACTTCCTGGCTGTACACTATGAATACTAGATAAGGCATGGCGAATTAGTTAAGCTACATAGTTGTTATGGTAGGTAGATGCAAATTGTATGCAAGAGTTGGTACTTTAGTTTTAGATTTGCAAAAACCGTTCAACCTTATCTTTTTAAAATGATGGCCTCTTAAAAACTGGTTGAAGTACAATTCGCTTGGTGGTAGGATCTAATGATCCGCCCGGATAGCTACAAACCTCTCATCTAAGTCCGGCGCCAAACAGTTTTACTGTGTTTCGTCGTGGGTATGCGAGAGCCGATGCCCGACAGGGCATTTCCTTGAATTGCCTGCTCCATCCGCAAGCCTAGGGCCAAAGGCGTTCATGTAATGGATAAACAATCCAATTCCATTCTTAGGTAATAACCGGCTGAAGAAAATGCCAAGAGTGGCAAGAAAACTTGTTACGAAAGCTTGAGGCAAGCCACATGGCCACCCTCACTATTACTCTCCATTTAATCATGTGTACTACTCAGACCATAAATGACCACTACTGAGTCGGACCTCCTCACATAACAAGGAGCATAATGCTGTGCCAAATAGAGTTAATTTTCAAGTTTTCCTTCTTTGCGGTTTGTCGGATCTTACGACACCGTGAGGATAAAATGGGGTGGTGATACTATGTACTCGTATTCTAATCCATCAAAATAAATAATAATAATAATAAATAAATATCATTGGACATTTCACACAACGCCATCTCGTCCCAAGCTAAGCAACTTAATGCTTGTGTTATGGTAACGAGATGGATGATAAACTACTTATATACATTTTTTTTTTTTGTAAATATATACATATTATAGATAGAAATGACACCCAGACTCCGAGCCAGTGCCTCTGGTTTAGACAAAGACACTGGCCCGACCCCGGAATCGAACCCGGGACCCGTTGATCCAAAGGCGGCACATCTGACCACTAGACCAACTTACAGCAACCTGTGCATTCTACTTATCTATCAGCTACAGAAGTCTACATCTGAACATAGCTTTACATATGGGTGGTATCTATGAATTTACACAAACAATGATCCTGTGCAGAACGCTTCTCCCCCAGCGACCTTTGTAAGGTCGTGCTAGTAGGGGACTCCCTCCACATCGTTTTTCTGTACTACGGTGGCCAGACAGGGTCTCTTTTCAAGTTTTCCTTTTTTTGCGGCTACGTTTTCGGCCTTGTCATTTACTTATGTCGGCACTTACGACACCCTTAGGATGTAATAAGGTGGTACTATATATAGTATGTATTCTAAGTCCATCACCACACTTACCCGGAGCAACGTGTGCCTCGTTGGTCTTGTGGTCAGATGTGCCGCCTTTGGATCAACGGGTCCCGGGTTCGATTCCGGGGTCGGGCCAGTGTCTTTGTCTAAACCAGAGGCACTGGCTCAGAGTCTGGGTGTCATTTCTATCTATAATATGTATGTATTTACAAAAAAAAAGTATATAAGTAGTTTATCATCCATCTCGTTACCATAACACAAGCATTAAGTTGCTTAGCTTGGGACGAGATGGCGTTGTGTGAAATGTCCAAGGATTATTTATATTTATATTTATATTGATCTATCAGCTCCAGAAGTCTACTACTAGCTGTCCCAATGGGTGATCTATGAATTTACACAAACAATGATCCTGTGCAGAACGTTTCTCCCCCAGCGACCTTTATAAGGTCGTCCTAGTAGGGGACTGCCCCCCACATCGTTTTCCTAACAGCCATCTTGTCTTCGGGATACGTGGCCTGCCCACTGGCATTTCATCAATGCAATTCTTCTAGCCACGTGTCTCTGGTTCTTCTGCGTATTTGTTCATTTCTGAATCTATCACACAGTAGCTCTCTCTCGTTGAGTAACCCTCAGCCACCTTATACAACTCATTGTATGTGTGTATGTGAGCGTATCACTATGCTATTGTGTTTAAAAAATTAGAACTAAGTTACCATGTTGATAGCGCTCGTGACCCCAATTCTTGCAGTCATCGCAGGTCTAGGTCACTCACCTTGACTTACTCAGTAATCAGTTTCTCATTAATCAGTTCCACTCCAAACATTCGTTCACATGATTTTTTAGTATTATCTCGTATGTAGAATTTATTTAATAACTATAACAAGATATAAAATTGTTTGTAAGTTTCTTAACGTTTTCTGATAAATGCGTTACGTAAGCTCAATGTGAATATGTGATATTAGATATTTATGTAGAGCAGTAAGGTCCGCGTAGTAACGTATTACGTACATTGGAATACAAGGTTTCACCACCTCATTCCGTTCCGAGGTTGTCGTAAGAGGCGACCAAAGGAAATGAAATGGCTGAAACCTAGTCGCAAGTGAAGCAAAACTTTATACGAAACCCTGTGCCAACTCGTCTGACCATCGTGACACAGTAAGCGAATAACCCTCTATGTAATGGGAGGTGGCAGAACCGAGCAGAGTGATTTATGGGCTGAGTTGTAGTAGTAACGTATTTAGAATACACTAACTGTTGCTCGTGCCGTCCTTTGACGAGCCCACCACTGCACAGTGTGTCGTGGTAGACAACTCTAAAGACAGAAGAGTGCCCATAGCCAAAACCAATCAAGACATTGAGTGCCGCCTTTCGTCTACTCTCTCCCCGTAGTCCCACCTGTCATTGGTTTGCAGAGAGCGTGTGAAGTGCGGGAAGGTGTCTAAAAAAATAAAAAAGGTTAGCTTTTTGTACAGTCGACACTGACCACATAAAATGGGAAATCATACCATGTTCTTTTCGCTGCTAACACTGTAGTTCCTCTGGTAGAGCTTTAGTAGAAAAATATTTAAATACGAAGTCCTCTGCCAACCATGTAGCCATTATGAAATTGAAAGTTAATTTCTCTACATTAAATTCAAAAGCCCACAGCGAGTTATTTTCGGCTGCGACGGCCAAAAAAAAAGTTTGTGTGTACATAGTGTAAAAACATAGGATTTATTTGGTAGCAAATATAAAATTGCAGTACCGGGAATAGATAGGTCAAGATTTATAGATAACTAGCTGACCCGGAAAACTTCTTACCGCCTCAAAATCATTTTAAATTAAAAACCTTGAATGATAATTTCACAATGTTTCAACTTTATTAAAATATATGCAAAAATAATGCCATAAGTAACAAAAAAAAAATGCTTATTAAAAAAAAAAGACTTTTTTCATATTTTCTCACCGTTTAAACCTTCCCTGGACTTCCGCGAATTTTTCAAGAATTATCCAAATCGGTCCAGCCGTTCTCGAGTTTTAGCGAGACTAACGAACAGCAATTCTTTTTTATTTATAGAGAAGATAGATTAGTAACAAATAAAATAAACTACGACTTTACTTCTCACGATTTTTACAACACTTTACATAAATATATTTATTGATGGAACATGGAAAAGCAAGTTAAAGGAATAATAATAATAATTTTTATTTCATCGTGTTTCTGTTAATCATGATCATCATTTCAGCAAGCCGACCACTATAGCCCTGCGCCAAGAATTCCAAACGGGCTGGTCCTGAACTACCTCAATACCTCGGATTCTGGCGAGCTTAACCAGACCATCCGTTCACTATGTAAAGTTTCTTTATTTTGAAAATTCATTTAAGTTTTCTTTTTTTTCAGGAAGAACAGGTTGTAGTTCTAGAACCCGGTCAATATGGAAGAAACAGAAGTACAGGTTCAGGCTCACAAGCTTCTCGGTCAGAAGAGCGATGTTCCAAGCAGAAAGGAAAGTGCACTAACGAAAAGACTACGATCATGTAAGTTGAGCTACTTCCCATTGAAGTCCCTATTTTTCAATAATAAAATAGTTTAATAATATTTGCCACATATCATACGATCGCAGTCGATACGTAATCGAAATGCGAAACGAATAAAAATAATCAAATGCTTTTTATATCATTCAAAAGAATCAATGGATTTACAGTTGACCTGATAGTGCGGATGTTTTTTTTATGATGATGTCACAGCGATAGCTCGACTAATGTCAGTGGTCGTAATTTTTTACGGTTATGAGTCGATTCATCTCCAGGGCATAGAAATTTTTACTTTAATAAAAAGTCTTCGGTGCACAAACAATGCATGCATGTACAAACCAAAATGATACGTAAACGTTTTCTCTTATATTGGTTTCGCTGGGGAAATTATTGATACAAACCGCCGCCCCTCCGAAGTAGGGAAGTAGGAAGTGCGTTAATCTGAGACTCCGGAAAGAAGAAATGAACTAAGAACCCACTAAAACCCAACCTAACCTCACACGTCACGTTTGGGGCGCCACAGGTTCACGAGAATGCATTCAACTATGACAAATGACACTCACTCCTAGAAAAGTATGCCTGGCTTAAATAAAGACAATTGTCTGACTCCGTTATCGAACCGAAGAAATTGACTATGGTACCCATTTCAATAGTTCAGTCCTTTTTTTTTACGTCGGAGGACGTACTCCTCGTGGATTCCCGGCCGTTGGGAAATGGCCGGGGTATGTGGGTCAGGGGTAAAATGCGACGTCACTACACGGATGTATTGTAAGACCATTGAAAGTCAGCCAAAAACAAAAGCTATCATGTTGAAAACTGAACGTAGAAGTGCAGTCTTGTAAGTTCATAGTGCTTAATTTTAATTATTATTATTGGTTTTACTGTGATACTAGTAGCATACATATGATTTTATTTGCTGTTTGTTTGTCACTTAATCCAATCATAGAATTTGATGTGTTTTGGTGAAGAGAGAGATACAAACCTGGAGAAGGGTGTTAAGCTCTTTTTATTACAAGTAACCCAAGGGATATATATAGGGAGGCGTTAGGGGACACAATGGGATTTTCAATAGGTGATCGCGAACATCTTTAGCAGAGCCCTACGTCACTATGTGCCATAATTGTTGAGGCTGCGTTTGCTAAATCTTTTCAATTTTACTCAGCAGATAAAATAACTAAATATAATCAGCATTATATGTAATCCCATACGGTATTATTATACAAAAAATAACATAAAAAAGATTTCGTTTATTACATACGTCTGAAGCTATACCCTATTCAAGATAGCGTGATCGATTTGGCAGATATAAATTTTTCTGATCAACAAAAAGGTATGATTCCAAACTACGTCGCGGTAATCGGGACCAGTAGTGCCGAGGTAGCACTTCTGCGTGCAGCGTAATTCGGAATCATACCTTTACTTTGCAATGGCGAATAGTGGTGGGAAACAGATAATAACTAGTAGTCCAAAAAATAACGGTTTAAAATATTTGTAACTGTGACGAGATGGTGTATTATGTGTGAAATTCTTTATCACTTTTTCTTAACTCTTCAAGACAATATTCGAATAAAAAACATTTTCATTTTGAAATAAAATTCGTTGGCTTTAGCGCATTGAAATTTAACACTTTTACAACTATTATTTTCTTTTCTTTTTTGTTTACTTTCATGGTCTGAACCACCTATTTAAATTTGGCGGAAGGTCAAAAAATAACCCTGTAATATTAAATAGGAACTTGTTATGAATATTGACCCACCATCGCTTATCTACCCAATGTTTTATATGTCTAGTGCAATAAAGAATTTCACACATAATACACCCACGCCAACTTGTCACTGTTACAAGTATTTTAAAACGTTATTTTTTGGACTACTAGATATTTTCTGTTTCCCATCACTAGCCCGTCTGTCAAATCGATCAAGCTATGTTGAACGGGGTATAGGAAGTTACTATAACTGTAAATATTGAACTGTCATCGGTCCATACAAAGTATGTTAAATTTCGTGTTAATTCGACGTTTTTAAATGGGTCAAAATCATTTGAACAACATCTGAAGCATATTACATACATCTGAAGCTAATAAAAAGCGTATAGAAATGAATTTAAATTAAAAGAAATAACTAATATTATCAATTGGTTTTCTGCCAATCTGCATGTGTTTAAAAACATAATAGTCAAATGATGTGATTGTAATTTCACAAATATTTATGTCACTTAACATTTTATCATTATTACTTAGAACCAGTGCTTAATATATCTAGTTGTTGTTCGGAATGTTTACACTAGAACATACATACACTACAATATTAAACACGACGTGACAATTTCTGGTTATACACATCATTAAGATCACTAATGTAGATATTTATAGCACAAAAATAAATTTTACCCTTATATAAGTTCCCGTAATTAAAGAATTTGAATGGGTCTAATTATACAGATATAGAAGTTATTAGTGTTGTCTTATGACACTGCGGTAAATAACAAATTGGCGATTCTGCTTGTGTTTTAGTCATTGGATACCGGGATGGGTGTGGGGTTTTTATTACACCCTGTATATATTTAAACAAGTTTTCAAATTACTCCAATACAGCTATAATAAACTCCAGCATTCCAATTTACTTATCGCAATATGAGAAGTTTATTTAGAAATTGGATCGGAAAACCCTATACCGTGGAAATTTACAGCTTTCCAATATTGGAAATTCAAAGTCCTGCAACTGTTGATTAATGAAATTGGATTGCTCCCTCCGTACTAAACAAACACGATCTTTCGACGAAATTTGGGAAATAATATCATACGTTGTTTCGGAAATGTTCGATATTATTTCATTTTATTTTACTTTGAACAAAATAATTGGCAGACACTAAAAACACTACAATGTTGGAAGACATTGTAGTGTTTTAGTGTCTGCAGTAGTGTAGCAGACAGAGATAGAAATAAAAATTATCAATTGGCAAAATCCCGACGAATTATATACTAGTCTATATGCAAACATTAAATATACTTAAAGCAAGATTACTTGTATTTTTTTACTTACTTAAAAAAATATTGGCAGACACTAAAAACACTACAATGTTGGAAGACATTGTAGTGTTTTAGTGTCTGCAGTAGTGTAGCAGACAGAGATGGAAATAAAAATTATCAATTGGCAAAATCCCGACGAATTATATACTAGTCTTTATGCAAACATTAAATATACTTAAAGCAAGATTACTTGTATTATTTTACTTACATAAATATCATCTCAGCTTTTAAAAGACTACTGATTCGGCCCTCTTCCAATTACTATTATTCCGCTACTATTCCACCTTGCATACACTCGATGCTGAAACAATGTAGAGCATTACGATTGTCTTTAAAATCAAAAACTCAAACTCAAAGGGAGTTTTGAGTCTACAATTTATCAACAAGACATATAAGGCTTTATCACAAAACTCGTGGTGATGGATTTAGAATACATTCACCACCCCATTTCAACCAATATTTTCATCCATACTCAGCCCATAAATGACCCAGTTCTGGTTCGGGCCTCCTCCAGTTACATGGAGGGAAATTAGCCAAATGTGCCACGTTAGCTAGACGGGTTGGCACATGGTTTCGTATCAAGGTTCCCTGCTCTTGCGTCTAGGTGATCTACCTTGTACCTTTTGTCGGCTCTTACGACACCCTTAGGACAGAATGCGTTGGTGACATCATATAAACCTGTTTTCTTTTTTTTTAAATGAAACGAACCAGCCTTAGTTATAACCTGTATCGCGGGACCAGTTTTCATATTTAAAATTTACGAGCACAAATGACACCCAGACTTAGAGCAAGTGCCTCTGGAAGCGAACCGGGCACCTGTGATCCAACGGCGGCACATCTTAACTCTGAACTAACATGGCCAACACGTCTAAATTCGTCGCCACACTTACACTACTATACTTAGTCCATAGTATATTGCGAAATATATATTCAAGTAATAAACTTTGTTCGAGGGCAGAGAACTTGATACAACCGCAAGTTTCACAATAGTACGCCCACAAAACTATAAGCCCTTCGCTTTCTGCTAGAGACGAATAATCTGCTTGGCACCAGACCCTGTCTGGTAATCTGATTATCATTTACCAGACCGATCACTAAGCTATTTTGTAGCTATTTTATGATAAAATATTTTTCTACACTACCACATAACCTTGTCGCCATAAAATCCTTTTAAAGCACTCTTCTAATTAGAAATGAGGGAACAAGTGTATTGTGTTTTAAAGAAGCTTGCCTTTTTTTTAAACGAACGACAGTGACTTTGTTTTATACTATGTAACTAGTGGCCCGCCCCGGCTTCGCCCGTGCAAAGCGGGGGTGGGTTAAACTTAAAAACCTTCCTCTTGAATCACTCTATCTATTAACAAAAACCGCTTCTAAATCCGTTGCGTAGTTTTGAAGATTTAAGCATACATAGGGACGGACAGACGACAGCGACTTTGTTTTATACTATGTAGTGATAGTGATGATAATGACGATGAGACTGTTATGAAAACATTTATTTTTAATTTAATTTTTAAGATTATATTTCAATTTTTTTATTTAATAAAAAAATCCTTGCTGACGTCCCACGCCCAGCCTTTGTGGAGATTCTTGGGGGAGTTCTATGTCCAGCAGTGGATATCTTGGCTGAAATGATGATAATGGTAATTTTATATTTATTTCAACAGGTTGTATCGTTCCTCAACGGTACATTCTCGGAGTTATGGGTCTTCTGGGCGTCTGCAATGCGTACACAATGCGAGTGTGTTTAAACCTCGCGATTACACAGATGGTCAATAAAACGAAGAACGAGAATGACACGGAATATTATGACCCTTATGCTTGCCCTGAGAACAGCCTCATTACCAATACTACCGATCGCGTAGTCGTAAATAAAGTAAGTGATTACTTAATTTGTTACTGTTCCTATGGTATCGATCCTGTTACTAGCCTGTTCCGAAGTATTTTTACAAAAACTACACTCTCTCTGGGTCGTATTCCTCAGGGTTGAGTGTCGTGACCACCCTTTAGCATCACTTTCTCTCTTACGATCTTCCTCCATCTGCTCCTGTCTCTGGCGCGCGGAAAATCTGCGCCACATTCTGTGACATCACAGATGAGTTGGGGCATTTGCAGGCTCACACCCCATAACTGTATAGTATTTATTATTCATCTCTGTTAAATTTAGGTAGTAGTTTTTTGTTTACGCACATAGCTAATAATATTAACCTCTAGTTAAGTTAAGTTAAGTTTGAGATATTGTGAATATTGTGAGCTGCAATCAAACATTTCTATCTATAATATGTATGTATGTACAAAAACAAATGTATATTAGTTTATCATCCATCTCGTTACCATAACACAAGCATTCAGTTGCTTAGCTTGGGACGATATGGCGTTGTATGAAATGTCCAAGGATATTTATTTATTTATTTATTATTTTCTTTCTTTCTACTTTGCAGCCCATATATGACCCACTGCTGAATGGGCCTCCTCCAGTTAAATGGTGGGCAATTAGGCTACTGTGCCACGCTTGACAGACGGGTTTGTATCAAGGTTTCTTTTTTTTCCATGTAATTGGAGGAGGTCAGAATCAGTAATGGGTCAAGTATGTATAAGTATGTATTAAGATTTTCAAGTTAAGTTACGAACTTATTTTTCAATCAGCATACAGTGGCCCATTCATACTGTCTGTAGAGGTTGCATAAGTAGGTCAATGTTTCCTTTAAGTCCCAGGCTGACAGTACAAATAACGTCAAACTACAGTTAGTAAATAAAAAAATAAGATAGCAGCTATCTTTACGACTTGCGACAATTTTACTTATCAATAATGGCGCCACTTTCTCTACATTTGTAAACGAGTATTAGTGCTTCCGCAAACATAATATGTATTAAATTAAATACATATAACCATTTAGGTAGATATAATTATGTGCGACTCGCTACGTTCGTAAAACCAGCTCTTTATTTCAGCATATCGCAGTTTGTGCCAAAAGCAATGCAATTTATTGAACAACTAGCTTTTGGGCGCGGCTTCGCTCGCGTGGACTTCAAACCCGTGCTTATCTCTATGCATTTTTTTTTATGAATATAAAAGTGGTTATTGTGACTAAACTATGATAGTTAGATATGTGCTCTCGCGGACTTTTTTGTAGATTTTAATAAGACCTACAAACTCGTAGTACTTCATTTTGTTCTATTGTCAATCGTTTTTGCAGCGCACGCATAAATAGGTTTTCGATTTTACACCTTGGGTTACAAAATCTCAATTTTCATACGGATCCCTAATTCTTTTGAAAATAAAATATAGCCTATAACCTTCCTCGATAAATGGACTATCTAACAGTGAAAGATTTTTTAAAATCGGACCAGTAGTTCCTGAGATTAGCGCGTTCAAACAAACAAACAAACAAACAAACAAACAAACAAACTCTGCAGCTTTATATATTAGTATAGATATTATTTCGACATACGCCTATTTAATAGTTTAATAAAAGTCCCTTTTTAATTTGATACTGTGTATACAGCAGGCAGTATTTGTCTGCTCTTGCCGTCAGGTCTCAAACTTACAAGTTTTCTAGGATAAGTTTAGTTACATAGTTTTGGAATATGGCCCCCAGGATATAATAACGTAATAGGTTTAATGTGTTATTAGAAACACTAACTCTTTTACATAAAGTAGCTACGTAGTATACTCGTGTCGTAAATTGTGCAAATCGTATCCACACGTAGCAATCTTTGTAAGATGGTTCATAGAAATTGCTTCGTCATTTCAACCGATAAATTATCCACTACTAAGTCGATCCTCCTCTAAATTCAGGGAAGGAAATTAACCTACTGTGCCAGGGTTGCAAGAGAGGGTATGTATCAAGTTTTCCTTCTCTCTTGGCTAGGTGATATGCCTCTTCCGTTCCTTTAGTCGCCTCTTACGATACCCTCAGTTATGGGTTGGTGACAGTGTGTATTTGAAATCCGTCACCACACGAAATTGCCTACTAACACATAAATTACTGACTTGATTAATGGCTCTTCTAGAACGTCCCTGACATAGTCATGAATAGTCAAGTCCCATGGGAACAATTGAAGGGTCAAGCAACATGTCAGTCAAAATTATTTGCAGTGACAACAGTTAATTTGTTTTTGTCGCAAGCAAGTAATTAATTATTTCAGGAGTCGTTGAAACAGTTTCATTTCGTTCATGAATTAATTATGACTAATATTGGCTCTCCGTGTGGTGACGGATTTAGAGTACACAGTCACCAACCCTAACCATCCTGAGGGTGTCGTAAGAGGCGACTAAGGGAAGTAAACTTGATACAAACCCTAATGCCAGCGCGGCACAGTAGGCTAAATTTCCTCCATGAATTTGGAGGAGGCCCGACTCAGTAGTGGGTCATTCATGTGCTGAAACGATGAATATTGACTCCCTGAGTTACACGTCTTCTTACTGCCTACAATGGAAATGTTTAAATAATAGTAACATTCAGTGTAATTGGCATTTATATATAAAATGTATGTGATAAAAATCTAAATTATTTTTATTCGAATAAGTTCTATAGAATTATTTCAAATAGTCAAACAATAAAAAAATAACACAACAATTAAAAAAGTTATATTATAAATATTTAATCTTTTAGTTTTTACCACCGGTGCGGAATGCAATTTCATATGCCATTCAATATGGGAATTTTTTGTGTAAAATTATTAGATTTTAAGTAGGTGATTTAAAAATAAGTCGTCAGGCATTATTTCTGTATTCGTGATTTTAGAATAATTCAAAGAATAAAAAAAAAACATTGTACTAAGTGTTTTGATTCGCACATTTGCGAGCACCGTACGGGCTGAGCCAAACAAATTTTAGAATTATTTGTATGTGTTAGAGTCGGTTCACATCTGACGGAAAATGCGTAATGTACACTCGGCTCCAAAAATAAGGGGTCGGTCACATAAACCCGAATATCTCCCGAACTACGTATGCCATCCTAATGAAGCGAAGACTGTTCAATTGAGAATTTAATTATACAGATAAAAATAAAATAAAACTTAGTTGCAATATTGTGGGAATATTAATCTCTAAATTAAAAAGAAACTAAAATAGTCATATTTTTCTTAAGATTACATTTTTTTTATGATTGTTTTTTTGCTGTTTTTCGTCACTTTCTTCATTTAATACTTTGTATTGCCTCCACGAGCTCTTCTGACAGCTTCCAGGCGATTAGGCATGATGTACAGCAAATTTCGGAGCCGGTGCTGAGGAATACCTTTCCATTCCTCCACCAGTGCTTGTATGAGCTCGGGAAGCGTGATTGGTGGGGGGTTTCGACCTTTCACTCATCTCTGAAGCTCGTCCCAGGCATGCTCGATGGGGTTTAATTCCGGGCTTCGCGCTGGCCACTGCATGAGTTCGATACCGACCTCTTCAAGGTAGTCATGTACAATTTTGGCGGTATGGGGAAGCGCATTATCATGCATTAATATGCCATGCATGAAAGGACCTACATGTTCATTGAGGATCTCTTCCACGTACCTCTCTGCATTTAGAGTTCCATTTTGAATGAGTACCAGATCGGTGCGGGCCTCAGCAGAAATCCCAGCCCAAACTTGTACGGAGCCTCCACCGTACGCCACTTTTTCCTCCACACACGCTTGATGGAAGCGCTCTCCTGGTCTTCTTTACACCAACTGCCTACCATCATGCTTATAAAGCATGAATTTAGACTCGTCCGTGAACATTACCCTAGACCAATCGTCTAGTGTCCAGTTTAGGTGCTCGTACACGTATCTCTGTCTTGCAATTCGATGTCTCCGTTCCAGTTTGGGGCCATTTGGCCTTGCTGAAGCAAATTTGAAACCATTGAGGCCCAATGGTTTCAAATTTGCTTCAGCAAGACGTCTTCTTACTGTTTGAGCGCTTAAATTGCCACCTCCAAAGCGAATAAAGTGAGTTTTTAGACCAACAGCAGTTTGAAAACGATTTCGGAGCATTGTAGCCACCAGTTGTCTTCCCTGGCTGTTGTGCATCTTGGTCTGCCATTTCCTGGTCTTCTAAGGTGTGATCCGGTATCTTGGTACCGCTGGACTACCCGCTGAACAGTCGACAAAGATACACCAATGTTTCTGGCTGTTTCACGCTGGCTCCGCCCAAGTTCCAAAAAAGTTAGGATTTTGGTACATTGCTCTAGCGTGACTGCCATGCTTCACCTATTATGCACGCGGAAGAAATATTGTGGGTGCTAGTTGCACCCACAATATTTATTTTATTTTTTAAGTTTTATTTTATTTTTTATCTGTATTCTCAATTGAACAGTCCTCGTTTCATTAGAATGGCATACGTAGTTCGGGAGATATTCGGGTTTATGTGACTGACCCGTTATTTATGGAACCGAGTGTAAAAGGTCTAATTTGACCGAATAGACGCGACCGATGATACGCTCGACGCATTTACCGTCAGAATGTCCACGTCAAATCGTCCGAATCGTGTCTGACGTGTTTTTGTCTTCGATACGTTCGGCGCGTACAACTGTGCGATCACTCGTCATCTTATTTTTTAGAATACCAGCAACATAAGAAACTTTGCAAACACTCGAAGTTCAGTTACTGTGGAAACATAAATAATGTTGAATAATTTACGACCGTCATTTGCAGACGATGCGATCTCAGTAGGATCGGCCTTCGTTTATGCACTTAAAGATAATTTTATTACATATGCAGAGTGCATCGTATTGGTAATTAATACCAAATGTTCGTAAATGCGATGAGATAACTTAATATTTACTATTATGTGAATGAACTAAATGTAAGTATTGGCTACTGTTATGAAACACGTAAACGATTTTTTATTTTTCGTTGCAGATAAACTTACGTTTGCTTTGTAGAGTCGATTAAATCGTCTAAATAATAAAAATATTCTTTCTTATTAATTACTTATTTTAAGCCAAGCGTACTTTACTAACTATTAATAAACTAATACTACTCGAATAAAAAAAAATAGATTGATTGATGAAAATGATTTTTCGAATCAGTTTACCAATAAATGAGTTACTCGGTAACAAACTTATAGAAAATACGACTGAATTGAGAACCTCCTTTATTTAAGTCGGTTGAAAATAAATAAAGACCGTTTAGATACTCTATTAGACTACACCATAAAAGAAACACAGAAATCAGACTGAAATGTTGTTGAATGTATAATTCGTTCGCGTTAAGGATGCTGTAACTAAAGGTGTATTCTCGGTGGTGTAAAGGGCAAGACACAGCCGCTACTTTTTAAAGTATGCCTTCAACAGGTCGCTGTGAACGTAAATTTCGAATTTGGAATGTTTTATGGGCGTGGCTAAGCCGGTGGACAATGATGACTCACTGCATTCCTAACGCAAACGAGGTATATTCTGTTTGGAACAAATCTTAGTCCTTTTCAAATTTGATGTAGATATCTGTATATGTATGCAGTGTCCAAGTTTTATTAGCTGTATGCTTGTGTGCTATTTCCAGAGGGATACTGAGTAATACTTTGTCACAACCTGGTGACTGATTAATTTTATAACAACTGAGATCTCATAATAGCCCGCTACTTTCCTTATTCACGCGTTCTGCCTTTTTTAATCGTTAGATTATTTTATTATCAAAATTAAGGTGCCACCTCTACGTCTATTTTATACAAATAAGACTCACTTTGGCGAATCAGTTGAGCTTTAAAAATAGAATTAATTTGCATACTCGTTTTTAAACTTTACAAGAGTTTTCAAGGCTGTTTTACGTAACTAAGTTATGAGCAAAGCAAAGGCATAATTTAAATTTTAATGCCTAATGGTATTAAGTCCGCCTATGTACATAGTTGCATGAAGCATTTAAATAAATAAATAAATAAATTTTTATTAATTTGCTTAGTCGACAAGAGCCCATTTTTAACCGACTTCCAAAAAGGAAGATTCGAAATTCGTCTTATTTTTATTGGCCCTTTTTTTCAAATGTATCGGTTTATTGTGGCAAAAATGTAGTTTAATCCGAAATGACATCTAAATGATTTAAAAAAGGACAAGTTTTTTTTTATCGTGGAACACACGTCCTATATACTTGTCAAACACACAATAGTCGATTATGTAATACAAATTATAAGGAACTCAGTTAGTCAATATTATGCCATTTCGTAGATTCCATTATATCCACTTTAGTTCTTACATATTTGGTTGTTTATTGGTGTAACGCTGAATAATTGATGACTTATGGTAATTTGATCAACTAATTACCATGTCTTTCATATTTACAACGCTATTGATATTTTTTAAACGAATTCCCTGCACTAATTATATATCGCGGCAGTTTACAAACATGAAATGGTTTACACAAAGACACTTGCCCGATCCCGGATTCGAACCGGAGATCTGTGATCCAAAGGCGGTACATCTAACCCCTAGATCAACAAGGCAGTCAGAAAAAGTGGTTATCATATTGTTTTCTTCCACAGTATGCAATCTTCAATTGGGATCAGGAACTTCAAGGTTTTATTCTAAGTGGCTTCTATTACGGATACGCTGCGACTCAAGTACCTGGGGGGTATTTGGCAGAACGTTTTGGAGGCAAATGGACCTTGGGCTTGGGGCTGCTGAGTACGGCAGTTTTCACATTCCTGACCCCTGTGGTTATCAAAACTGGTGGTGCCACTTGGCTGTTCATATTGCGTGTTCTTCAAGGTATGGGTGAGGTAAGTCATGCAGTCATTAATTTGTCATTTCAGCTCTTAAAAGACCCACTAATGAGTCAGGCCTCCTCCAAATTCATGACTTCAGGTTGACACAAGATTTGCATCAAATTATCCTTCTCTTTCATCATGGCTCCATGCCGGTTCCATAATAATAATTACAATTCATCATCAGCCTATTTCAATCCACTGCTGGACGTAGGCCACCCCCATGGCTCGCCACTGAACCCGGTCTTCGGTTCTATGCATCCAGTTGCTGCCGGCTGCCCGTCGCAGATCGTGGCCGGGGATAGTAAGGCTACCGGGAACTGCGGGCCGTTGCATTTTTTTGTGCTAGTCATATGGGGGGTTATGCCATAATCGCCACGCTTGGCAAGCGGGTTGGCGATCGCAGTAACGGATGGTGTGTTTTTTGGACAGAACGTCGCTGCTGCCCAACGTCTGTTGTCCCTTAGTCGCCTTCTACGACACCCACGGGAACATATGGGGTGGTAGAATTCTTACTCCGCTACCACACGGAATTACTATTACCTACACATATTTAAATCAAACATTTTTTCAACAAAAATACCTTGCTCAGAATGCTTTACATCTATATTTATTATTCTATAGGCACATAGGCCATTTATAAATAAGAATATCTTTTTCCAAATCCCTCATCAAAGATCCTTTATACAAAAATGTGTATAAAGTCACGTTTTCTCTCAAGCTCAAATATTCAAAGGTTCCTTGACTGGCGAGGGGTAGGTACTTCAAGCTGTGCCACCCCTTTAATCTTTTCCCCGCAAGCTATTTCCGTTTAACTTTTATTGGAAATGCTGCATTCACATTTTCAATATGGCAACATTGAAACGGGCACTGGGGACGTGTAAAACCATTTTCGCAGCAGTAAAGACGAAAATTCATAACCATTCCCAAACAAATGTAATGAAGGCAAGATTAACAAAAAATAGAGTGTTACTAATTATGAAGAGGGCTGAAAAATCCGTATTTTTGCGCATTGAAGATTAGATTTTTGTAAACAAGACCGATAATTTGGATAAAAGCTACTACAGATATTCTTACCGGCTCTGGTAGTTTCAGTATGAATGTGAGTGGTCGCAAGGGTGGTGAAAAGCCAAAAGCAATGAACAAATAAATAATAAAATAAATATCCTTGGACATTTCACACAACGCCATCACGTCCCAAGCTAAGCAACTTAATGCTTGTGTTATGGTAACGAGATGGATGATAAACTACTTATATTTTTTTTTTGTAAATACATACATATTATAGATAGAAAACATCCAGATCCGGAACAAATACTTGTAGGTCGTACAAATATTCCTTCCGTGCGGGAATCGAACCCGCGACATGCTGCGCAGCAGTCGATCACTCAACCACTGCGCCAATCGTGTCGCGGTTGGCGCAGTGTAAGAATGATGTAAGTATGAATGATGGTTGAAATGGATGGATGAGAATCAAATCAATTTGGATTCGGCAGTGTAACAAACAAATTAAAAACATCTTTAACGTCAGGATTTCATACCAACGCTTACTATATCAGTCACATCTATGTGCTGTCACGTTAAAAATACATAGTGCAACTGAGCTGTTAGTTTTATGTTGAACTCTTTCCACATGGTGTCGCGGAGCTAAGGCCGGCCACATACACACGTTTTCCTTATTCGATTTTCGAATTCGTTTTCCGTGTTCAGACATCCGAACGCATGGAATACGGTTTTTATTCCGTACGGAAACAAAGCGAAATTCGTCCTTATTCGAAAATCGAATAAGCAAAACGTGTGTATACGGCTGGCCTAAAACTCGTTATCAAACCCTTAGCTAGTCTAGTCTACACAAGCTAATTTCCCTCCCAATTTTTAAGCGTAGATAATATTTTTATCTGCATATTAAATTTCCAAGAAAATTAATATCAACATTCTAACATCGCTGATTGCCTAGTAAATTTGTAAAAAAGCCTGTCTGAAATGTTGTCTGTACATTCTCCTAGCATGAAAACCCGTTTGGTTTGTTGCGAATAGAAACTTTTTAAAAACATTAAATAACTTCTGGCTGTTAAACCCTTTTTATTTAAATACTAGCGACCCGCCCCGGCTACAATGTTGAACATCTAAATTTATCAGTGTTTCTCTACAATATTATGCATGTATTATACATAGTGATTACTGCTTCCTTTACTGCCGCTCTGTGGAACTATGGTTTCACAATCTGCTTGAAAATGCCCTTTGCTACAAACTGCTAAACTAATGGCCTATCAACTTCCGGGCATAATAGAGTCCGGTACATTGGATTCTGCGGTTCGATTGATGTCGATAGCAAAATGTTTAATCTAAAAAACGAGATTGGTGTTCTTATCTTTGAGTTGACAGCTCTATAATCAGCATCTCAGCCTATAAAACCCATTGCTGGATCAGGCGTATATATTTACTACATCATCACAATCATCATCAGCCATTGTTTGGGGCCTATGCTTTGATTGGTGTGCCCCTTGTTATGACGTAATTGAAAGACTTGCTATGGTGGTCCAGTAGATGTATTTGCAAGTTCCACAATAATAATGCTTAGTGTACAAGCTGTGTTACCGCCGTCGTACGAGAGGTCGCCATCTTGTCGTGTTGTAGGCTTGTGCGTAGTGATGACCAACTAGGGATGCGCTGTCGCTGGCTGCGACAGCCATCCAGCTACTCCCTGAATGATTTTGCGAGCACCATCTGACAGAGGCCATAACATCTACCATCACTATCACTATCACTACATGGTATAAAACAAAGTCGCTGTCGTCTGTCCGTCCCTATGTATGCTTAAATCTTCAAAACTACGCAACGGATTTTGAAGCGGTTTTTTTTATAGATAAAGTTATTCAAGAGGAAGGTTTAGTCAACTAGCGGCACGCCTCGGCTTCGCAAGGGTGCAATTATGCATGTATTATACATATAAACCTTCCTCTTGAATCACTCTACCTACTAAAAAAACCGCATCAAAATCCGATGCCTACGATTTAAGCATACATAGGGACGGACAGATGACAGTGATTTGTTTTATACTATGTAGTGATATTGCACCCGTGCGAAGCCGGGGCGGGTCGCTAGTAACATTATAAATGCTACAGTTTGGATGTAAAGCTGGGTGTTTGTTACTTAAACACGCCAGAATAGCTGAACATGAATGTAAATTTGGTACAGAAATAGACTTCACTACTATTCAGCCTATAAATGCCCGACTGCTGAATCGGGCCTCCTCCAATTAGCCCAATAGGCGACGCTGGCCAGACGGGTTGGCACAAGGTATCGTATCGAGTTTTGTTTCTCTTGTGGCCTTGTCACTTTCCTTTAGTCTTACGACACCCTCGGGATGGAATGGGGTGGTGACACTATGCATTCTAAAACCGTCACCAGACGGTCAAATCTAAGAACAGACCCAGTTATAACATTAACATTAATTTACCAGTTCAGGATTTATGATGTCACACGAATACCCACAAACCGACAGACATGTAAAACTTACAACGCCTTGTTGTTAGCCGATGGTTTAAAACATGGGTGATAAATTTTCTTAGATGTTAAATTTAATGTTGAAATGTTAATTTCACTTGTTTTCACAATTTCACTTTTTTTATTGGCCCTGTCAACGGCTATTCTTCATTCATGTAGCATGTTTCTCTCATCTTGCGAACTTGCTCTCACTATGGCGTTTAGTGCTTTTTGTAAAGTTGACCAATATTTATTTTTAAAAAGCAACTACAGAGTTTCTTGCCGGCTCTTCTCTGTAGAGCAGCCTTCCAAACCGGTGGTAGTTTCGGCATGAATTCACTGCGTTCACTCACGCAGGGATTGTGAGTGAACGCAGGGATTGTGAGCGATCAGGGGAGATGGAGGTTTTGTAGGAGTGAGGAGTTCTGTGTGAAAGGTGTGAATGTAGGTATGACGACTGATAGGTCTAAGATGGGACAGGGGCCGTAAGATGATAATGGCGTTTATAAATATGACGATTTATAAGAGTTTTGTGATGAAACCAACGTATATAAAGTTCCTTTTGAGTTTGACTGACAAATTTCCATTGTATTTATCGCATACTGACGAACATACGTATACATGCTGAACACTGTCTGTTGCCTTATCAAAGTGGCACATATTTGTTTCGCGGAACGGCATTGTAAATAACGCAAAATAACATTATTTTATTGCTACGATAATAATAGTCTAGATATATCTTGGTTTATTACATTTCCATTTTTTATCGTCATCAGTCTACGAATGACCTACTGACGGTTTGAGCCTACAGTGGTCTAAGTGGGTCTGTTTTATACATATACTTATTTATTATACCAGAGGTCAGTTGTCGACAATAATACCTACTTCTATTACTACTTCTCAGCTGATAAATGACCCACTGCTGAGTCAGGCCTCCTCCAACTACTGGTACAGTCCTTGTAATTCTTTGCAAAAAAAAAATGGATTTTTATCTATAAAAATCTATTTAAATAAGAGCAATGCCACTTTTCGTTGTAATTTTCAACTCAAACTCAAGAACGGCTGAACCGATTTGAATGTTTTTATGTATGCGTTCGGGTGGCACCAAGGATGGTTTAGATTCACATATCAGCCCGAGAGATGGCACTGCAGCCGGTAAACGAATATCATGCAGGACAACGTCTGCCCCGTCAGCTAGTATTGTATAAAACGAAAAGTTAAATAAAGGGAGCCCATAATACTTCAATTCACCATCATAATTTCAGCCAAAAGACGTCCACTGCCAGACATAGGCCTCCCTCAAGGCCTTTTACTTCAGTTACCAATACTTAAATCACTTCATTTAAACACATATTATTCTTCTAAGTTTAAGAAATATTAATAGTTATCCCTTAAAGAACTCACTGCTGTGTTGGTCCTCCTCCCATTACGTGGAGGCGTAATTTGCGTACTGTGCCATGCTGGCCATATGTTTTGGCGTTTCGTATTAGGGCCCCCGTGCATTTAGGCGGCCAGGCCGCGTGGCCGGTCGCGCGGCCTGGCCGCATAATGCGCGGATTGTTCGCGACGGCCAATAGGCCGCGTGTGTGACGCGATGTTTTTCGTTGGCCGCGCGGCCACCAACCCATACCATATTGAAGGTGTCGTAAGAGGCGACTAAAAGAACGCATTAGGCAGATCCCCTAGCCGCACAGAAGGAACACTTGAAGCAAACCCTGTGTCAACCCGTCTTGGCTGCGTGGCACAGTAGGCTAATCTCCCAACATGAACATAGAGGAGGCCCCACTCAGTAGTGGGTCATTTATGGGCTGAAACGACGATAAAGACCCTATAGTCCGGAAAACGATCACGCTTAGGTAAGGTTAGGTTAGTAGGTAAGCTTAATATTATCTTCAACACACCCAATAAACTACCATAAATAGCATGTCTAACGAAAGGACTCATCAGTACCAATCTATTGAAAATTATAAAAAAGATGCAGGGTGTAGATTTTTTCGAATTTTATCAAGTTTTAGTAAAAAAAAGACAATTTCTCATAAAAACACAAAATCAATTGTAACTCTGCAGGGGTTGACCCTAAGGACCTCCCGTAGAACAATTTTTTGCTGCTGATGGCCCCATCGAACCGCTGGTTTCGTTTGATCCACGACTTTTTGACCACCCTGTTTACATCGTAGAAGAATTAGTTGGCCGCAGCAACTTGGCCGCGCGGCCTGGCCGCATAATGCGCGGAGGCCCTCAAGTTTACCTTTCTCTCTCTAACTTTTTTGTCATTTGCTTTTGTCGGCTCCTACGATATCCTCAACATGAAATGGAGTGGGGACATAATGAATGCTAAATCAATTTTTCACTGTAAAGAAATTTTTAAGTTGAAAATTACTCATACGACGCGGACTTACCTCGTCCATGTAGGGACTGCTACATGCATCAAATAATTTCCTGAGCCAGCCGTCCACGAATGAAATCGATTTGCAACCCGTCATGGCTGAGGAAATTCATTTAACTTTCGTACCTAGATCGATTCGCATTGAGTGGTTCAGTAAGCTACCATCACTATCAGTAACACTACATATTATAAAACAAAGTCGCTGTCGTCTGTCCGTCCCTATGTATGCTTAAATCTTTAAAAGTACGCAACGGATTTTGAAGCAGGTTTTTTTTAATAGATAGAGTGATTTAAGAGGAACGTGTCTTCTACGTTGCGCAGCATTTCGCTGTAGAGCGAACACGGGAGTCTCCACTCATAAAAAAACTCCTTTTTTTATACAACGAAACTTTTGCACTAGGATTCTGTGCCGCGGTTTACAAACATGAAATTCACGAACACAAATGACACTCAGATTCAGAGCAAGTGCCTCTAGCTTACACAAAGACACTAGCCTGACCCCGGAATAGAACCGGGAACCCGTGATAATAAGGCAGACAGATGTACCAATACTACTACTACTACTACTCAGCCCACATATGACCCACTACTGAGTCGGGCCTCCTCCAATTACATGGAGGGTAATTAGCCTACTGTGCCACGCTGGCCAGGCAGGTTGGCACAGGGGTTAGTATCAAGTTTCTTGCGACCAGGTTTTTGGCCTTGACATTTCATATTGTCGACTCTTACGACACCCTTAGGATGAAATGGGATGGTGACACAAAGTATTCTAAATCCGTGACCACAAAGAGAACTACATGCAAACGTTTAATTGATTACAGGGTCCAACGATGCCAGCTCTCATGATTATGTTAGCAAGATGGGTCCCGCCACACGAGAGATCTTTCCAAGGCGCTTTGGTGTTTGGAGGTGCACAAATTGGGAATATTTTTGGTTCATACGTCTCTGGAAAGCTACTTGATGGTGGACAGGACTGGTCGTACGTTTTCTACTTCTTTGGCGGGTTCGGAATATTTTGGTTTGTTATCTGGGTAAGTTTATTTGCGTCATTTAATATTTAGACCTTACTTTTATAACCTTGCCGTACTTGTTTATGTGGGATTGTAATTACCCTCTTAAATGGCTCCGTAAGTATTTATGATTTAAACATCTTAGGAATAAACACTATTTTTTATATGGTAAATAATATCTCTTAAAAAAAACTGATCCATAAAATGTATTGTGAAACCAAAAAATCCTTTCCGGCCTTTTCAAAAGTTACCAACACGCTACGAATAAGGAATAGTTTCATTATTCGTAGACAACGTACTTTCACTACATAGTATAAAACAAAGTCGCTGTCGTCTGTCCGTCCCTATGTATGCTTAAATCTTTAAAACTACGCAACGGATTTTTAAGCGGTTTTTTTAATAGATAGAGTGATTCAAGAGGAAGGTTTTTAAGTATAATAAATTCATAATATTGTAGAGAAACACTGATAAATTTATATTTTTATAAATGTTCATCATTGCACCCGTGCGAAGCCGGGGCGGGTCGCTAGTTTATACCTAATTGTTTATACATAAATACTTACGGAGCCATTTAAGACATAAGGTAAATAATAACTCTTAAAAAAAACTGATCCATAAAATGTATTGTGAAACCAAAAAATCCTTTCCGGCCTTTTCAAAAGTTATCAACACGCTACGAATAAGGAAAAGTTTCATTATTCGTAGGCAACAGGTCTTAGTTCGATCAGGGTGACATGTATATTAAAAACGTGGCTTGGATTATTGGCCACTCGTTCTGATATCGCCAGTCACACCATTTACGAGGAAAAGGAAAGGAAAAAAATACTATGGGAATCAAGAAATATCGCCTACAAAGACGAGAATCACCAAAAAGCCCTACATAGAGCAATTCGCACGGAAAGAAATCCTACACAACATCTATTGGGACATAAGCGTCGGCCCCCCACTATACATACCATATCGCTGGTTTATCCTTTTCTGACAAAAGTTCGTTTTTTACATAATTATACTATGAAGTTAGGATCTAGGTCCACGCAAGCAAAGCCGCGGGCAGCAGCTTCTATTTAGTGTGGAAAATATGTAAATCTACCTTAACACTTATAACACATAATTGCTAATCAACAAGTCAAATGAGCAAATAAACCTTGTACTGTCGTAATCACTACATAGTATAAAACAAAGTCGCTGTCGTCTGTCCGTCCCTATGTATGCTTAAATCTTCAAAACTACGCAACGGATTTTGGAGCGATTTTTTTTAATAGATAGAGTGATTCAAGAGGAAGGTTTATCTATACATCTATACAACTAAATAAAATTGGAGTGTCTGTTTGTAACAATAAAATAACAACTTTTTACTAAATGCGTAAGTCTGTATACACAGCACATAGACTAAAATAACATTTTTTTTAATTTTTGTCTGTCTGTCCGTCTGTCTGTCTGTCTGTCTGTCTGTTTGTTCCGGCTAATCTCTGGAACGGCTGGACCGATTTTGACGGGACTTTCACTGATAGGTAGCTGATGATATAAGGAGTAACTTAGGCTACTTTTATTTAGTCTATACATCTATACAAATAAATAAATGCGTAAGTCTCTATACACAGCACATCTATACATCTATACAAATAAATAAAATTGGAGTGTCTGTTTGTAACAATGAAATAACAACTTTTTACTAAATGCGTAAGTCTGTATACACAGCACATAGACTAAAATAACATTTTTTTTTAATTTTTGTCTGTCTGTCCGTCTGTCTGTCTGTCTGTCTGTCTGTTTGTTCCGGCTAATCTCTGGAACGGCTGGACCGATTTTGACGGGACTTTCACTGATAGGTAGCTGATGATATAAGGAGTAACTTAGGCTACTTTTATTTAGTCTATACATCTATACAAATAAATAAATGCGTAAGTCTCTATACACAGCACATCTATACAAATAAATAAAATTGGAGTGTCTGTTTGTAACAATAAAATAACAACTTTTTACTAAATGCGTAAGTCTGTATACACAGCACATAGACTAAAATAACATTTTTTTTTTAATTTTTGTCTGTCTGTCCGTCTGTCTGTCTGTCTGTCTGTCTGTCTGTCTGTCTGTTTGTTCCGGCTAATCTCTGGAACGGCTGGACCGATTTTGACGGGACTTTCACTGATAGGTAGCTGATGATATAAGGAGTAACTTAGGCTACTTTTATTTAGTCTATACATCTATACAAATAAATAAATGCGTAAGTCTCTATACACAGCACATCTATACATCTATACATCTATACAAATAAATAAAATTGGAGTGTCTGTTTGTAACAATAAAATAACAACTTTTTACTAAATGCGTAAGTCTGTTTAAGCAGCACATAGACTAAAATAACATTTTTTTTAATTTTTGTCTGTCTGTCCGTCTGTCTGTCTGTCTGTCTGTCTGTTTGTTCCGGCTAATCTCTGGAACGGCTGGACCGATTTTGACGGGACTTTCACTGATAGGTAGCTGATGATATAAGGAGTAACTTAGGCTACTTTTATTTAGTCTATACATCTATACAAATAAATAAATGCGTAAGTCTCTATACACAGCACATCTATACATCTATACATCTATACATCTATACAAATAAATAAAATTGGAGTGTCTGTTTGTAACAATAAAATAACAACTTTTTACTAAATGCGTAAGTCTGTTTAAGCAGCACATAGACTAAAATAACATTTTTTTTAATTTTTGTCTGTCTGTCCGTCTGTCTGTCTGTCTGTCTGTCTGTTTGTTCCGGCTAATCTCTGGAACGGCTGGACCGATTTTGACGGGACTTTCACTGATAGGTAGCTGATGATATAAGGAGTAACTTAGGCTACTTTTATTTAGTCTATACATCTATACAAATAAATAAATGCGTAAGTCTCTATACACAGCACATCTATACATCTATACAAATAAATAAAATTGGAGTGTCTGTTTGTAACAATAAAATAACAACTTTTTACTAAATGCGTAAGTCTGTATACACAGCACATAGACTAAAATAACATTTTTTTTAATTTTTGTCTGTCTGTCCGTCTGTCTGTCTGTCTGTCTGTCTGTTTGTTCCGGCTAATCTCTGGAACGGCTGGACCGATTTTGACGGGACTTTCACTGATAGGTAGCTGATGATATAAGGAGTAACTTAGGCTACTTTTATTTAGTCTATACATCTATACAAATAAATAAATGCATAAGTCTCTATACACAGCACATCTATAATAAATAAATAAATAAATATCCTTGGACATTTCACACAACGCCATCTCGTCCCAAGTTAAGCAACTTAATGCTTGTGTTATGGTAACGAGATGGATGATAAACTACTTAAATACATTTTTTTTTGTAAATACATACATATCATAGATAGAAATGACACCCAGACTTCGAGCCAGTGCCTCTGGTTTAGACAAAGACACTGGCCCGACCCCGGAATCGAACCCGGGACCCGTTGATCCAAAATTGGAGTGTCTGTTTGTAATAATAAAATAACAACTTTTTACTAAATGCGTAAGTCTGTATACACAGCACATAGACCAAAATAACATTTTTTTAAATTTTTGTCTGTCTGTCCGTCTGTCTGTTTGTTCCGGCTAATCTCTGGAACAGCTGGATCGATTTTGACGGGACTTTCACTGATAGGTAGCTGATGATATAAAGAAGAAAGAAAGAAAGAAATAATATAACAACTTTTTACTAAATGCGTAAGTATGTTTAAACAGCACATAGACCAAAATAATTTTTTTTTAATTTTTGTCTATCGGTCTGTTTGTTCCGGCTAAAACGTTCAGTACTTTGGAGACATTGTTAAAAACTTAATTTAAAATAAAACATGAGAGCACATCATTCAGCTGATTCAGAATTTAGTAAAATTCTTCTTGATGTTGGAGAGGGAAAGTGTCTAGAAGTCAATAGTAATCATGATATAGAACTTCCTACCAGTCTTTGTTAGGTTGTGGTGGACACTGAAACTTTAATACATAGTATTTATGATGATATTCACAATCTCAATGTCAAAGAAGATTCGATAAATAAGCCAACAAAAACTGAAAATAAATGATAATTAAAATAAATGCAAAAACCAAAAAAAAATATTAATGAACTAATTAACTTTTTTTAAATTCCACGCGGACGAAGTCGCGGGTACAGCTAGTGTGTCATAATTGCACCGGGGCGGGTCGCTAGTACAAAATAAAATTAAAATAATTATCCTCAACCTGTAACTATTGATAATGGTCATGATGTTTATGGTACCACAGAGTGACGGAGCGGCGTTTGATTAGATTTATAGGTCCGCATAACTGTTGGATCGATTTTTAATCGAGTAAGCACTGCTGTAATTATTATTCGATTCAGTATCCTACTGATATTGATTCGATTTTTTCTGTAGCAATGATTATTTTGTTGACAATGATTGTTGTTAAATCATTAACTTTCTTTTACAGTAAATCACATAAAAGAAACGTACCTGCCCTGGGTATATTACCTAGGCCCATAAATTACCCACTGCTGGGTTGGGCCTCCGCCAGGTTGGCAGAGGGTTACATATCAAGTTTTCTTTGTCTTGTGGCTAGGTTATTGGCCTTGTCATTAACTTTTGTCGGCTCTTATGATACCCTCAGGATAGAAAGAGATGATGGCATTATTTAACTGCCTCGTTGGTCTAGTGGTTAGATGTGCCGACTTTGGATCAACGGGTCCCGGGTTAGATTCCGGGGTCGGGCAAGTGTCTTTGTCTAAACCAGAGGCACTGGCTCGGAGTCTGGGTGTCATTTCTATCTATAATATGTATGTATTTACAAAAAAAAATGTATATAAGTAGTTTATCATCCATCTCGTTACCATAACACAAGCATTAAGTTGCTTAGCTTGGGACGAGATGGCGTTGTGTGAAATGTCCAAGGATATTTATATTTATATGTGATGGATATCACACACAGACCTACATGTGTACGTAACGTACTTGAAATTGTTTTGTGATACTTTGTCCATGAGGTGATGAATTTAGAATACATAGGTAGTGCACCATCCCATCCCAACACCTTATTATTTATAATGTCAGTTCATATTATGCTTTCTATATTCCAGAGCTTGACGTGCTACAGTACACCAAATACTCATCCGTTTATCTCTAAGAAAGAGTTAAACTATCTAAATGCCAACGTGACCACAGCAGAAAATTCAGGGGCTAAGGATCCTGTACCTTGGAAGGGGATCCTGCGATCAGCGCCAGTATGGGCCCTTGTTTTTGCAGCTGTGAGTTCATTTGTACTATTTTAATTTCTGTTTTTATTCCGCGTGGTGACGGATTTAGAATACGCAGTGTGACCAACTCAAACCATCCCGAGGGTGTCGTAAGAGGCGACTAAAAGAACGCAAGAGGCAGATCTCCTGGCCCCAGGAGAAGGAAAACTTGATACAAACCCTGTGCCAACCCGTCTTGCTAGCGTGGCGCAGTAGGCTAATTTCCCTCCATGAATTTGGAGGAGCCGCGACTCAGTAGTGGGTCATTCATGGGCTGAAACGACGACGACGAATTTCTGTTTAAATTTTGGGTAGATATGTGAATGTAAACTTTATGCTACGAAACACATAGTTCATTTTGTTTATACATAAAAATAATGCACACTGTTCAGAGTTTCGTGTACTTAAATCCTAAACCAAAGTAATATTTTCTATTACATAGCTTTTCAATAGCTTTACATTTTACATTATGTAACGTAAAGAATATAGCCCGATTTGGCAAACCGTGTTGACAAAGCAATACTGATCTGGTACTGTATTTCCTAGACCTGGACCAAAACGTCAAGAGTCTCGCAACAGGGATGTTTGAGCGTCCGGACGCGTCACGCCTCTCCAACAATATAGACTTGTGCTACATGCTCGTCCCTCAGACAAGCGTGGGAAGCCACTTCCACGCAAGATTACCGCCAATTAATCAGTTGGCGACTCTAAAGTTTGTTAGCTTGGATTGAACGTAGTCAGCATTGCCCCCACTTCTTCTGAGAAGATTGAAGCCACAGTAGAAATAATGTTAACGGGCAGTGTGGATAGCATCCAGATTTAACAACGGTCAGCTTGTAGATGGATGGGTCGTCGTCGTTACAGTACATAAATGACCCACTACTGGTTCAGTCAAATTCATGGAGGGAAATTGGCCTACTGTGCAACGCTCGCAAGACGGGTTGGCACAGGGTTTGTATCAAGTTTTCCTTCTCTTGGGGCTAGGTGATCTGCTTCTTGCGTTCTTTTACTCGTCTCTTACGACTCCCTAAAGATGGTATGGGTTGGTGATATTGTGTATTCTAAATCCGTCACTACACGGACGGAACCAACCATATCCGTGCGCTTGAAAGAGTCTCGGCTGACTGACTGCCTTGTTCGTTTAGGGGTTAGATATGCTGCCTTTGAATCCCGGGTCCCTGGTTCGATTCCGGGTCGGACATGTGCCTTTGTGAAACCAAAGATACTTGCTTGCTCTTGAATTGTATGTATGTAAATATCCTCCGATTGGATTGCCAAATTAAGTGGCAGTGGGCAGGGCGCACAGGACTAATGGCCGATGGGGAATAAAAGTCCTCGAGTGGCGATCATGTTCCGGAAAGCGCAGTGCTGGTAGGCCTGCCACACGGTGGACGGATGACCTGGTTAAGGTCGCTGGTAAACGATATATGCGGGCGGCCTAGGCGGGAGGCCTATGTCCAGCAGTGGACGTCCTTTGGCTGAAATGATGATGAAAGTGCCTCGCGATCAATAGTCACCTTAGAGAAGGTTTGACGCCTTATGGCTGTATACAACAGACTTAAGTATGTTACCAAAACGAAATCCAACAACCGACTTTTGGCCAAAAGGTTGCTTATCCTGCCTCGTTGGTCTAGGGGTTAGATGTGCCGCCTTTGGAACAACAGGTCTCGGGTTCGATTCCGGGATGGGGTGTCTTTGTCTCAACCAGAAACACTTGCTCCGAGTCATTTGCGTTCGTGAATTACATGTTTGTAAACAGTCCACGCGATAAAGGTTATATCGT
Organism: Clostera curtula; assembly: GCA_905475355.2. NCBI lineage: Eukaryota > Metazoa > Arthropoda > Insecta > Lepidoptera > Notodontidae > Clostera > Clostera curtula. The sequence goes on along the minus strand of FR997806.1, from coordinate 11,676,961 downwards.
TTAAAAAAAATGCTTTCCACACTACAGTATACGCTACGCCCGCCCATTCACAGAGACAACACACCGTTTCAAACCAGCTTTGGCCAGATTGCCGGCAACGTAATTTTATCGGTACCAATTCCCAATAATTCTGAAATCGAAGCACATAGTTCCATTGTCTGAATGTTCTGAATAACATTCCATCGCCTTTGGAATGTAAATAAGTTTTCTCTAAATAGCTTTTCCGGGGACACTTATTGGGTATCAGCAATGTCGACACACAATGGAACATCGTAAATTGGGGGATGGCCTTCTCCACCTCTAAGTAGGAATTATATTTCTCATTAAATTACAATATTATTATATTTACCGCAAGTATATTAGTGTCATTAAAAATGTGTTCTTTTTACTCGGTTTATCCAAGATTACACCTACCAACATTTAATACAAACAGACACACCTATACAATCCCAAAGTTATTATACGACTAAGACGAGAATAAGGCTAATAAAGTAGATAAGCCAAGAAATAAAACGAAACCCCGAACGCCGTGTTCTTACGGGGTTTTCTTTCAGTATATTATTAAAAGAGCAGTGTAAGAAGTTGTTTTTTTTTAATTTAAATCCCAACGTGTCAAACTCTTTACCAACCTATGACATCATTCTATTAGATTGTTAGATCAGATTAAGTATTATATTCTATTAGTAAGTAATATTCTTACTGTTACCGTTACTGTTACCTGTTACTAAGGCACAGATACAAAATAATAGTTACCGTTCTCCCACTCTCCGTCATCCCATTAAGGGAAGCACTCATAATTACAATTATCAAAATGTTAACTTAACTAGAACTACTATGAATAGTCCACGTAGTGACGGGTTTAAAATAAGCTGAAAAATTAAATGGTTAGGCCGATAACCTAGCCGTAAGGGAAGGAAAACTTGAAACAAAACCCAGTGCCAACCCGCCTGGCCAGTGTGGCAGAGTAGGCTAATTACCCTCCATGTAACTGGAGGAGGCCCGACTTGGTAGTGGGTCTTTTATGGGCTAGATAGTACTATGAATACAATCTCATCATTTGTTAAATTAGACGGCTAACAAAATGAGCAGTAGTTTCCTTCATAAAATTGGAGCATTCTCTCAGTAGTGAGCCAGTTAAGGGATTCAGTGATGATGATGTTAACAAACATACTCCATCACATTATTGGAATTGTTACTTGAAGATGTTTCCTCCAGCTGAGAATCATTTATTAGAAGACGGTGCCAATATCCGTAGATTAAGCTTGTCAGCAATTTATCATTGTGGATTATGACACTGTGGCCTTAGAGTTTTGGAAAGGTATTATATTACTGAAACTCAAAGGGAACTTTATTTACGTAGGTTTTATCACAAAACTCTTTAAAGTCATCACATTTAAAATACAATTACTAATATCATCTTCCTGTCCCACGTTAGGTGGTAGTCTCCATACACAACTATCAGTCGTCATATTATCTACAATCACACTTTTTGTACATAATTCCTCATTCATACAATACATCCATCTCTTTTGATATCACACAACCTACATTCATGCTCAAACTACCATCGGTTCGGAATGCTGCTCTACAGAGAAGAGCCGGCAACAAACGCTGTAGTTGAATGATATTTTAGGTTTTCGCGATTATTACACATTGAAATTAAAAATCGCGTGTATAAAAAAAAATTACATTATTTAAGTCTCGACGTTTCGAAAGCTTTCACAGTCTCTCCCGCGACCACGTCTGCTGCAAATCTGTAGTTGTAGTTGAATTAGTTTCATCCTAAAATTTAACACTAATAATGAATGAATGACGCAAAATGAACTGTTTAGTGGACGGCATCATTCAAGGGCTTCGGGCCCGCCTCGGAACTTGGGGCTTCACTAAACGAGGCAGGCCAAGGCCCATCAGGGTCACGGAGCATACTCCTCCGATTGGGAGGAGTAAATCCCGTGAACCTGGAGTCAGTCAGTCGAGAATCGCCTTCAGTTTTCAGCGGTTAGGTCCGGGCGTTAATTGTTCTTTCTGCGCCATGGAGCATAAGGCCCGATTTCCACCAACGTATAAAGGAGAGGAGACGAAAGGAGATGTGTTTCGAATAACTAATCTGATTTCGTTATTCTATTTGTACCGAAGCTAAGCGGAGAGGAGATGTGGAAATAACGAAACCTCATTGGTAATTCAAAACACATCTCCTCTCGTCTCCTCTCATCTCTGCTTTGGTGGAAACCAGGCATAAAGCGGCTAGACGCCACTTCGGGGTATCCATGAGGATTTTCCGACGTATTAAAGAAGCAAAAGTCTTTTCTTTACTCTCTACCTCAATGGTATCTCATAATTTCAGCATAAAATAAGTCTTATATCATAAACTAGCTTTTGGGCGCGGCTTCGCTCGCGTGGACTTCGAACCCGTGCTTATCTCTATGCATTTTTTTTTATGAATATAAAAGTGGTTATTGTGACTAAACTATGATAGTTAGATATGTGCTCTCCCGGACTTTTTTGTAGATTTTAATATTACCTACAAACTCGTAGTACTCCAATTTGTTCTATTGTCAATAGTTTTTGCAGCGCACGCATAAATAGGTTTTCGATTTTACACCTTGAGTTACAAAATCGCAATTTTCATACGGATCCCTAATTCCTTTGAAAATAAAATATAGCCTATAACCTTCCTCGATAAATGGACTATCTAACACTGAAAGAATTTTTGAAATCGGACCAGTAGTTCCTGAGATTAGCGCGTTCAAACAAACAAACAAACAAACAAACTCTGCAGCTTTATATATTAGTATAGAGTATAGAATATAGATATAGATTATATCATCCGATTTACCAACATTTTTTCTACCAGGTGGGCCACGACTGGGGCTACTACACAATGGTCACAGACCTACCCAAATACTCAAATGATGTCCTCAAGTATGACATCGCTACTACGGGCATTCTGACTGCCATACCCTATTTTGCTATGTGGGTATCTTCCTTCTTGTTCGGGTTCGTATGTGACCAGTGCATCAAAAAGGGATGGCATACTATCAAGACTGGAAGGATCATTCATACTACTGTTGGTAAGGAATATGTTTATAATGATGAGGACGATATAGTTATGGCTGGCACTATTACACTTTAAATAAAAAAAATAAAAAATAAAAATCTAAAGAATTTCTATCTATCTATCTACCAGCCACAGAAGTCCACTGCTGAACATTAGCCTCCCCCATAGATTTCCACAATGTGCGATCTCGTGCAGAAGGTCGTCCGTCCACCTAGTTGGGGGTCTTCCCACGCTCCTCTTTCCCATACGTGGACGCCACTCCAAGACTTTTATGCCCCAGCAGCCAGGCCAGCCAGGCCATCTGTTCTTCGGGCCAAAGAAAGAAGAAGAAGAAGAATTTAGAATACCGTGTCACCACTCTATTCCCTCTTGAGAACGTCGTAAGAGTCGACATAAGGAAATGATAAGGATGAAAACCTAGCCGCAAGGGAAGGAAAACTTGAAACGAAACCCTGTGCCAACCAGTCTGGTCAGCGTAGCAGAGTAGGCTAATTACCCTCCCTGTAATAAGAGGAGGCCTGTCTCAACAGTGGGTAATTTATACGCTCAGTAGTCATCATCATCATCATCATTTCAGCCAAAAGACGTCCACTGCTGGACATAGGCTTCCCCCAAAGATTTCCACAAAGGCCGGTCCTGGGCCGCCCGCATCCATCGTTTACCGGCGACCTTAATCAGGTCATCGGTCCACCGTGTGGGAGGCCTACCAGCACTGCGCTTTCCGGAACGCGGTCGCCTTTCCAGGACTTTTCTGCCCCATCGGGCGTCGGTCCTGCGCGCTATGTGCCCTGTCCACTGCCACTCAAGTTTGGCAATCCTGTGGGCTATTTTGGGGGGCCCTGGTTTTCCTGCGTATCTCCTCATTTCTGAATCGATCTCGCAGGGAAACTCCGAGCATAGCCCTCTCCATTGCTCGTTGAGCCTTCTGATGGAGCCCTTAGTGAGCGACCACGTCTCTGTCCCATAAGTCAGCTCATTAGTAGTAATACATAATTTATTTTTATTTATTTATTTAAACTTCATGCACATAAGTGTACAAAGGCGGACTTAATGCCATGGGCATGCATCCTGTCTATTGCGAGTTATTTCAGTTGAAAACTGCAGTACAAGCCCCAAAGTAGCTTTAAAAAGAGAACAAAACCAAGAACGGGACCTAGATTAAAAAAAAACCTCGGCGCGTATGGATTTATTTTTATTACTGAACTCAATTTGCAGCGGCAACTGGCCCAGCCATTTGTATAATCCTGGCTTCGTACTCCGGCTGCGATCGCAACGCTGCAATGGCGTACTTCGTTTTGTCTATGGCTCTTATGGGCGGGTTCTACAGCGGGATGAAGGTAAATTTCAATTTTATAGCTATACCTAGTACATCATCAACCTCATCTTAGTGTGGCATCCATCCATCTAATTTAACACTATAACCTTTTCCTAATTTATAGTGTTAAATTACTACTATGTCACGCTGTCCGTATGGTGACGGATTAAGTATACATAGTGTCACCACCTCATTTTGTCCTGAGGGTGTCGTAAAAGCCGACAAAGGGAAATGACAGGGCCGATGACCTAGCCACAAGAAAAGGGAAACTTTATACGTATATGCGTATACGTATATGCGTATACGTATATATATATATATATGTCGGAGATAGCGACGGCTGAGCGATAGAGTCGTCATCATCTTGACTTGGTGGTAAAGGATCCATATTTGTCGTAATAGAATAATACGAGGTTTATTACTTGTGACTTTATAATTCACAATATTAACCACAGTATAAATAACAAAGTTCAGTTAACACACTTAGATAGACAAACCGACAGTTTCGCAACGGAGAAGTGTCTCGGTCCGTGTCCCAACGTCGACTGACTGATCGAGCCAACCTCACTTTCCATTACGACTCTGTCCACGTGCCGCCATTGCAAAACAACTGACGTCACCGCGTTTGCCGCACTACTGTGTTAACAATCAATTGAGAAACTTAATAAAACGATATCGTTATCCACGACATATATATACGTATGTATACGTTCAAGGGCAGCGTGGCACAGTAAGCTAATTACCCTCCATGTAATGACTGGTGGCCCGACTCAGCAGTGGGTCATTTATGGGTACTAGTAGTCACTGGTCTGATGGATTGACACAGGATTTCTGTCAAGACTTCCTTCTCTTGAAGCCAGGTTGTCTACCTCATTCCTTAGGTCACCGCCAAATGCCGGCGACCTACGGCAGGTGAGTAGGTGACATTTTGCATTTTAAATTCATCACCACACCACAGACAAGTATAAACACGTTATTTAGTTGGTACCTAAATAACGTTGTTTAAACTTGTACTTTACCAACTTTATCCTAGTTTCAAAGCTCTAATCTAATAATAGAGATAGTAGATAGAATAATAAATCTACCACACTTTCCCTTCGTTCTAGATTTAGACAGTTTCCATCCCTTAACGTCGGCGTTTATTACATCGCGTGGGACCAACATAGCCCGACAAATTTAATTAAAATATACTCTGTGACACACAGCTTAAAGCCTGTTTTTCGTAACCGAATTAACGCGCGACGCTATTTTACGTTGATTATTTATTAGTAGCCCCGTCGTGGAATGGGGTGGTGATATTTTTTTTTGGTAGTCCACCTCTGCGCAATCAAACATTTATGAAAACCAAATTATTCCGTCATAGCTTTTTTTTTAAATTCCATAATGCGACTGTATTTCTGCACCGCAAATAAGATTACTCTTACATAATCCCTCACAGACACGTGAGAGATTTTGAATTTAGAATGTATTAACCCATTCTACCTTCTTCTTCTAACCCATTCCTGCCTAAAGGTGTTGTAAGTGGGGACTAGAGGTGTGTATGAGGTAGGCCTGTTTGACACCACGGGACTTAGATAAATAGTAACCGCACCGTACTATCCTGAGGGTGTCGTAAGAGCAGACAAAATGACAAGGACCTAACCGCAAAAGAAGGAAGTCTGTGCTGTGCCAACCCGTCTGGCCAGCGTGGGACTGTAAGCAATTTTTCCTCCGTGAAGTAAAGGCACCAACTGGCAAAGGTGATGATGATCACCTAAGATACTTAACAGTGTTGCTATAGGAAATAACCGTTGCTATATAAAATCTTTTAAGCCCCAACCTGCGCGCTCTTGTAAAGCCCTCTTTTATTCGGTTCCCCAAAGACTTCCTTATCTAAAGCCTGCTTAGACACCCGGAGACTTACTCCATTCTGCGTTTATACGTCAACACAACTACAGCTTCTACGTGCATTACTGCTTCTGGGTTGAAAATTATTTCACTTTGTAATGTAGAAATTAAGTCGACGTGATCTTTCAATACCTCTTCGAAACTAAAACGTAAATGACTGCAATTCGTCATTAATTGCCTAAATGTATAGCGTGTTTCTCTCATCTGGCGAACTTGGTCTCACAGTGTTTTTTGTAAACAAGGCCGATAATTTGAAAAGTATGAATGTAGATTTGACGACTGATATGCGCGTATGGAGACTACCACCTAGCGTGGGACAGGGGCCGTAAGATGATATTGGTAATTTTAAATATGTTTAAAATATCTAATACACTCGAGAGCAATGAATCCGGGTCACTTAAAGAATGTTAAAAATCTCGGAAACTAAAAATGATAGGTTAATGCAATAAATTGTATTTAATAGACAATGTAATACTCCTTAAATGAAAGTTAAAAAAAATATGAGTCACCATACATTTTATTAACACAAAATTACATAAAGAAAAACGAGAAATACGATTTTCTTGAATTTTTATACTTCGTATTGCCTCCTCGTGCTTCCATTACTGCGTTTACGCGGTTTGGCATGCTGTACACCAAGTTCCTTATACGATTTTGGGGAATATTCTCCCATTCCTCTGTGAGAGCAATTTTGAGCTCACGAAGCGTGATTGGGGGAGGGTTTCGTTGTTCTACGCATCTGCCTAGCTCGTCCCAAGCATGCTCGATCGGGTTGATATCCGGGCTGCGCGCTGGCCACTCCATACGAGTAATGTTCATCTCTTGAAGGTAGTCATTCACAATCATACCTGTATGAGGTCGGGCATTGTCATGCATAAATATCCTCACCTAAATTGACCATAAATGGACCAACGTGATCATTGAGGATTTCTTCCACATATCTTACGCTAGTTAAAGAGCCGTTTTCTATGATCACCAGCTCTGTGCGACTTTCAGAAGAAATTCCGGCCCACACAAGTACAGTCACCATCAGATATATCGTAGCAGACAAGGTGACCAAATACTTCTGAACAATTAAAAATGTCAATAAGTTCTATACACTACAAGTTACCATTAATATCTGAACATTCAATGCTTCATAAATATCTGAGCAGATGCTTGTCAATAATATCTATACAAACAACTTACCAAAAATATCTGAACACTTTGACAACGTCAAGTGTATCTACGCAGATGGGGTAGTCTTAGGGCCTCCACGCATTAGGCGGCCAGGCCGCGCGGCCAAGTCGCTGCGGCCAATTAATTGTTCCCCGATGTATGTAGATGCGCGCATTAGTCGGCCAGGCCGCGCGGCCAACGAAAAATATCGTAACATGCCCGCGGCCACTTGGCCCTTAGGGCCCCCGCGCATTAGGCGGCCAGGCCGCACGGCCAAGTCGCGCGGCCTGGCCGCATAATGTGCGGGTTGGCCTCGGCGGCCAATTAGCCGCGTATGTGTCGCCATGTTTTTCGTTGGCCGCGCGGCCAAAACTAGGCCGCGCGGCCTGGCCGCCTAATGCGCGGAGGCCCTTAGATATCTGAGCAGTTGAGGAAAGATTGCAGTAGGAAGTGCTTCCTACTTTAGAATAAATACAATATATATAGGAACTCTTTTGCTAATTTATCACCTCTCATCATGACCCAGGCAGTATTATTTTGTATTTTGTAGCATTGAGTCTTGTCATGTCATTGTTATGTGTGTCAAAATCTATTTTCTATATAGTGGTGGTGGTGACGGATTAAGAATACATAGTGTCACCACCCCATTCCATCCTGAGGGTGTCGTAAGAGCTGACAAAAGGAAACGAAAAGGCTGAAAACCTAGCCACAAGAGAAGGAAATGTTTATACGAAACCCTATGCCAAACAGTAGGCTAATTACCCCCCTTGTGGTGAGAGGAGGCCCGCCTCGGCAGTGAGTCATTTATGGTCTGAGTGGTATTGTCTAGTCACGTGTAATAGGCGTAAACGCTGTACTGTTATTAAATAGCATATTGACGTCACAACTATGATGACCGATCATGGCGTATGAGTATTCACCCTCATTGTATATTCATTATTGCCATCTCATGAGATGGTCATTTACTAACCACAGATAGTCAAGTCGATAGTCGGTTTTCGTTCGGTAACACGCAGTAACGAATTAGGTAAGCTCAGTTTTTCTGCATAGATACACTTGACGTTGTCAAAGTGTTCAGATATTTTTGGTAAGTTGTTTGTATAGATATAATTGACAAGCATCTGCTCAGATATTTATGAAGCATTGAATGTTCAGATATTAATGGTAACTTGTAGTGTATAGAACTTATTGACATTTTTAATTGTTCAGAAGTATTTGGTCACCTTGTCTGCTACGATATATCTGATGGTGACTGTACAGACCCACCACCGTAGGCTACTTTTTCTTCGATGCATGCTTGCTTGAATCTTTCCCCTGGTCTTCGATACACTCTGTGTCTACCATCGTGCTTGTAGAGCATAAATTTTGATTCGTCGGAGAACATAACTTTTGACCAATCTTCAATACTCCAATTTACGTGGCTCTGGGCATATCTTACCTCCCACGCTCCAGTTTAGGGCCGTTTGCAGGTCTAAGGGGTTTTAAGTTAGATTCAGCAAGCCGACGTCTTACTGTCCATGCACTTGGGTTACTTCATCCGAGGCGTCGAAACTGATTTGTGAGTTCAGTTCCTGTGAGAAAGCGATTTCGAAGCATGGTGTTCACCAAGTATCGGTCTTCTCGTGCTGTGGTACACCTGGTTCTGCCCGTTCCTGGTCTGCGTAGGTTAGAACCAGTTTCTTCGTAACGTCGGAGAACTCTTTGTACTGTTGACAGCGACACACCGACAGTCCTGGCTGTATCGCGCTGACTCCGGCTGGTTTCCAGCATTGTAAGTATTCTGGTGCATTCTTCAGGCGTAAGCGACATAATTTCAGCTTGAATAATGAATATAGAGCACTATCAACATGGTTTATGTACCCACATAAATGACAGATTACAAACAAAAGCAAAACCAAATGCTGTAATTTCGTAGTTCCATCTTCGAAAGTGGCCCTTTTTCAAGTTTGATTTTTTTATGATATAACTTTACAATAACTAAGAAGTTTTAATACCTTCATTTAAGGAGTATTACATTGTCTATTAAATACGATTTATTGCATTAACCTAGCATTTTTAGTTTCCGAGATTTTTAGGATTCTTTAAGTGACCCGGATTCATTGCTCTCGAGTGTATATCGTATTAGAGTTTTGTTGTAAAACCTACGTGAATAAAGTTCTGTATGAGTTTGAGTTTTCCAATTTGAATGCCACGTGGAAAAGTAAAAATACGAAATAATTACATTTCCCAAAACTCCTATTAAGATTAGTTTTATCATATCTGTGTATTAAGATACTTAAAGACTTTAAGTAGGTACTGCAAAAAATTCATGAAAACAACCGATGTCTTAAAAGACGACATAGTATCACTACCCCATTCCACCTTGAGGGTCGACACCCTGTTTCTTGCTTGCGACCAAGAGCCGACAAAAGAAAATTACAACGAGGAAAACCAAAACAATTACATGATTATTTAAAAAAATACATACAGGAAGAAATACATGTTTAATTTTAGAAATGAAAAAAAAAACATGTGAATTTACAGCTTGTATGTTCGCCATGTTATGACTGTCATTTACCCTTACGCTTCACCTTTACGAACCAATAAAAATGTTATGGCTACTTTAACATATTCATACAACAACGATACTTACACTATTTAGGTCAATGCGTTGGATCTGTCACCGAATTACGCGGGGAGTCTGACGTCTTTGGTGAACACCACGTCGACTTTTGCTGGCATTGCCACACCATATCTCATTGGACTGTTGACACCGCATGTAAGTACTAATATATACACTAGTTAGCTTCTTTAAGCAAGAAGTAAATTGTCTTATTACATCATTATCTCTATATATTTACAATGTGTAAAGTACGAAAATTGTTGTTGGTTTGATCTGATCTCAGTGTTTGTATACAAATTCACCACACCATGCATCGTAAAAAAAATTACGTTGGTCTAATTAAATTGACATTCACCATGAATCCTGGAATATATTACGTTGGACTAATTAGACTGATACACAACAAAATTGGCAAAATTTAGTGGGTCATTAAAGGGCTGAAACGACAACAAATAAAAGAGATGTTTTTTTTTATTAATTACCTAAGTGATTATTACAAATACTTCTACTAAAATTACAGCAATAACGTCATTAATAACTTGACCAGGCCCATATTAGTAGACAGTTGTTTATTGTTTTCTTAAAATAGAAATACGAAACATCGTACAAAACAAAGTAATAAAAATCGACGACTACAATCGTCATCCCCGTAAAACGAATAAAACTCTGAGAACTGATGATTGAAAGACTTAATGTTTGACACCACTGTTTTATGTTTCTCCAATATATTTGATTTTTGGGACAGCTTACTGTATTTTACGCTGTCATTGGTCAGACAAAGATTCATCTTTATTTTTAGATTAAGTGGTGCCCTGCTTTCATAATTTATGATTTTGATTAATGATTTATTGTAACCAGTTTGTAAACATTAAAATAACGCTTCAAATAAGTTTACAATTTCCTTTAGTTAAACGTTTCGTTCCGTTCCAAGTCCACATCGTTTTACAATATCTTAGTCATTTAAATAAGCTCTTATATTAATGAGCATTTTGGACATCTCGCTCGTCGAAAATTATGGGACGCACGGTACATTTTTGCTAATTGGATAGCATTTCTATGTTGCAATCTTTTTGGCGTCTGCCCGCCATTTCTCTCATATTATAGTCTAGAATGCAAATATCTTTGTATACGCCGTAATTTAGTAGTTAATACCTAATGTGGAGATTTGGTTTAAAACTCTTGGTATATCTTAGGTATGTCCTGTAACAATGTTATTCTGTAGCAAATTGAAAGCAGCATAAATTTTCATTACATTTTCAGTCAACGCTGGCAGAATGGCGTATTGCTTTCTGGCTGTGCTTCGCAGTACTCGTTGGGACCAACGTAGTGTACTGCATCTGGGCAGATGGCAAACAGCAATGGTGGGATGACGTCAGACAGTACGGCTATCCGGAAGGCTGGAAGCACGGCTCGCTCACAAGAGATACGATTGAACAACCAGAATCTGTTAGATTGTCCGACCATAAGGCAGCTGGATGATGTTACCCATGAAGAAAAACACATAGCGTGTCTAGCACGTGTAAAACATTAGAAGAATTTAAACCCGGTGACATCGCATGACCTATTCAATTTCCCAACTAGTACAAGGCAGCTATGCGATTAGCTAATTTAGATTTGTCGAGCCTTTGCCTCTAAACCCCGCTAGACTACAGGCACTAGAGAGGCATCATATCTTAATCCTAGTTACAATGTCATAGCCCTAAAACAGTCCTCTTTTGGACATAGTCCTATCCCAAGCTTCGCCCCCACTCTGTTCTACATCCAACTCAATCTGCTGTTCTACGTATCCAAGTCCTGCTCAGTACATCCTCAATAAATCTAGCCTTTTAGTACGTTGGCGGTCTCTGTTAGAATCTGATCAATGTAAATCTTGCATTTCCGAATATTGCTTCCAGTCAACAGAGTATCCTAATTCTAATGATTTGTGGAATTAAAAACAGGACCTTGAAAATGGTTCTTGTAATTTAGTGATATGCTTTAAAATCATGAATTCTCGTTTTTCGTAGTACCATTCAAAGAGTTGTTTTTTTATTCGCCATTGCAACTAGTCAGTGACTGATCAGAAGAATACTTAACATAAGTACAAAACCCAGTGCCTTGATTTTAGCTTTATACGTTCAAGTTTTGACATGTTTACATTTAAACGATGTTGTAATAATTTGTAATAAAATATTATTTTTTATAGTTCCATCGTATATTTTTAATTTTAATTAAATTATGAACAGAAATTAAATATTTTTAATTTCTGTTCCTAATGTCAAATTAAATTTATTTGAAATTCTTCTTTTTCCCAGCCCAGAACTGCTAAGTGGTTCCTCCTCTGTATAGCAGGCATATAAGCCTACTGTTGCACAGAGTTTGTATCTAGTTTTCCTTCTCTTCATGCTAAGTTAACTACATCTCCCCCCTAGACAATGCTGCTAAAAGGATACCAGTAAATAACGATTGGCAAAGGAATGTAAACAATTTCGTGATTAAAACATACCTATTTCATTCATCAAAGTTTTAAATCATTCACCCATTGAAGCTTTTGAACGGAACTGATTCACAAAGAACTATTGTTCTGGGGTTCTAATAGGATTCCGGATAATGTTTCAATGAAATTTGTTATCCAAAGTTCCAGCAACTTGAAAATTGCTCGAGGATAGTCATCGTAACTAATAGCCAAATATTCAAGGGATTCAACTCCATCATCAATTTTCGTACAAGTAAACAAATATATTTAAACAAATAAATAAAATTGGAGTGTAATAATAAACTAACCACTTTTTACTGAATGCTACGTACCTACATAAACCAAAATAATATTTTTATCTGTCTGTCTATTCCGGCTAATTTCTGGAACGGATGGATCGATTTTGATGGAACTTCACGGGTAGTTGATGATAATAAGTAGTAACTTAGGCTAACACGGTTAACATATAACATCGCGGTGCTCAGCTAGTATTTTATATATTTTTAGTAAAGAAACTGAAAATACAACTATAAATTTGAAGTTAACCTATTTAACGCATTTTTTTTTTTCAAGTACTTTGCTGCATTTGACGACAATTGTATTTATATAAAAGAAAACTTTTTTTTCTCTGATTCTACTTCTCTGGGTCTTGCAGATGAGTGTTGAACATGAGATTTGATCAATTTAATGGCTTTTGATTGTCACTTAGAAAATGTTATCTCCAACTTATTTTGATGGAATTATTAAAACCCGGTAAAGGCTCAGATAATTTTCGTCTATATAAATTAAAATAGCAAGTTGTTTGATGGCTCTTTGTAAAGAGGTTGTTGATTGAGAGGTGGAAATTAAAGTTCCGGTTCACGACGTGGAACCAAGATAAGACGTCGTTTGCCAGTTTCCTGAAACTCGGAGAGTTAATGAAGGGATTCCAATAAAGACAAACATATTTGGTTCTTGCGGGTTGTTAAGCAAGGTTGCGTTTTAAACATTTCTAAATATTCAACAATTAAGCAATTCTCACATCATCAAAGTAAAACGGGCTTTATTATACTAATTATAAAGGCTTTAGGCTTTAGTAATCTAAAATAGTTAAAACAATATCAATTTAATGCACCGGATGATGATATATTTTTCTAACAAATATTGCTGAAACGGAACTATATCCTTCGGGCTACGTCATTATTGCACAGCAAGGTAATCTATATATATAAAAATGAATTGCTGTTCGTAAGTCTCTTAACGAGACTCGAGAACGGCTGTACCGACTTGGCTAATTTTGGTCTAGAAATATTATATATATTAGAAAATATGAAAAAATATATTTCAATACGCATTAATATTGTTCCAGTTGAGGCTTGCACATCACTACATAGTAGAAAACAAAGTCGCTATCGTCTGTCCGTCCCTATGTATGCTTAAATCTTTAAAACTAGGTACGCAACGGATATTGAAGTGGTTTTTTGGTTAGATTGAGTGAATCAAGAGGAATGTTTATTTAAATGTATAATACATGCTTAATATTGTAGAGAAACACTGATAAATTAAGATGTTCATCATTGCACCCGTGCGAAGCCGGGGCGGATCACTAGTATTTTACTAAAGTTGAAACATTCTGGAATTATTATTCAGGTTTTTATTTATTGATTCTGAGGCGGTACGAAGTTTGCCGGGTCTTAAATAACTAATTGTGTTTTTGGAAAACACAAATGAAAACACTTTATTTTTCAAATGAATCAGTCTAATATATTGCAGAATACATAATCACAAACAAATATATTCTACATCCATTCTTGGATAAAATTTCATAATGATAAAAAACTTTCCAGGGTAGGTACGTAATGTCTAATATTTCATACACCTACCTCTGCACAAGGAATTATTTTTTAAATCATACAAACTCTCGTGAAATTATACAAAAGCATCTGAGTCTCGTTCCAATTGCAAAGTACACCTCCGGGCGTGTCTTAATTCATTTGCGGCTTGTTCTATTTGTTGCTCTAGTGCAATCTTTTTCTCTCTCAGCTTCACTACCTGTACAAAATAATGATCCTTATTGTGAATATAATAGGTTTTTTTTTTCCTTGGACATTTCACACAACGCCATCTTGTCCCAAGCTAAGCAACTTAATGCTTGTGTTATGGTAACGACATGGATGATAAACTACTTATATACATTTTTTTTTGTAAATACATACATATTATAGATAGAAATGACACCCAGACTCCGAGCCAGTGCCTCTGGTTTATACAAAGACACTCGCCCGACCCCGGAATCGAACCCGGGACCCGTTGATCCAAAGGCATTTTCATCCATTTTCAATGCGATGAACAGAAACTAGCCAACCGTACAGCGCTGTCTACCAACATCAGTAAAAGTCTACAATCAACGTGCTATTGATTGTCGATTTTGACAACTTTAGAAGCTTACTAATACTATAATATCACTTCGGGTCGTATGTCACCCGCTATTGACACAGGCATTTGGGAAAGTACCTACTAGTCGGATGTGTACGTCGATCGAAAAAAAAAGTTTGGGCCCCAGATGCGTCGACATCGGGCTTCTTCCACAATTTCCGACTTTGTAGGCACTTTAAAGCAAAAAATAAACACCCACCCAGTGCGTTACACGTACATATACCCTAATGAATGTGGATGTCAATTTATGTTGGCACCTACTTCAAATGGCTTTTTTCTTGATTACTTTTTTTTTCTGTTTTAGTACTAAACTTATTTCGTTAAAGGGGCCAATCTAGGACAAATTTAGTAATTTATGTTCGTTAGTATAAAGTTCAAAAATTACCTCATCAGTTGCATCTTGGAAATCACGTAATAAATCTTTTCTCGTAAGGAGTCCTGCCTTTAGCTTTTCCCCTTCAAGGGACCAGCGCAATTTGTCACGATAATTCTGCAAATAAATTAAATTAAAATAATGCAATAATTCTTTATTTAATCAAATATACACGGACCAAGATCAAAAATTTAAAGCCAAATTGCTAGCCCAATTATGAGAGCATCTCGCAGCACAAAAACATTCATAAAAAAACACAAAAGCATAAAAATCGTTTCATATTTGACGGAGAAATCAAAGAGCATATAAAAAGTTCGAAGTCTAATACGATTGGATTCCTCCATTTTCTTCATCTCTAGGAACCCAAGTACGAGTAAAGTGTTCTAAATTGGGTCAATGTCAATAATGTTAATGAAAATCATTATACTGTATACGCCTTCAAGGAAAATTCAACGAGGTCGTAACTTAGTGGAAATTACTGATCGATCTGCAAGTTAAGTAAGCTCACACAGTTAGCCATATCCAGCAATGTGGGGTGGGTGTCTATCATTTGAAACACCTGACATTCTCCATGATTCGAAAGCCTGTTAGGATCTAGGGGTTGCAAGCGCCGCCAATGGATGACGAATCTCTGGTTCTATTCCAGGGTCGGGCAAGGATCTCTGTGTCAATTAATGAATGATATGTATGCTAGTCGTCTAGTCTACTCTGTGTGGTGACGGATTTAGAATACATAGTGTCACCACCGCATTCTCTGAGAGTCTCGTAAGAGCCGACAAAAGGAAATGACAGGACCGATAACCTAGCCGCAAGTTTCAACGTGATACAAAACACTTTTTTTTTTTTTGGTGCCCGAGGTAAAATCCTTTATGGACTATCCCCGTCGGTCCCGGGGAGGACCGACGAGGGGCGTGTGGGACTCTCCCCCACTGGGGGCCTACCCACTAAACATCCCCGGGGTGTCCAATCCCGCGCAAGATCTGCCTCGTGGGCCCAGAAGCTGCACCATGAGGCAGACGCGCAGGGGGGGAGAGCGAAGATGTTAAAGCTCAACCCCCCGATTCCAGTCCTGGTGTGGAGTTAGACTGATACGAAACCCTGTGCTAACCCATCTGGCCAGCGTGGCACAGTAGGCTTTTCCAATTTACAAGGTATAGAGTGCAGAGGGCTCACAGGATGATGATGATTAACAAACTTATTATTCATAACCCGTACCTTAACTTGACCTAAATCTTCTCTAGCGCGTAAATACTCGATTTCAGCATCTCCAAGGTCGCATTCAGTTAAGTCGATAACCTCGTCAGTGTGATGCATCTTTTCTCTAATGTGAGCCAAGATCTGGTTATGCTCAGTGCATTTGCTTCGGTTTTTTATAAGTTCGTCTTCGCGCTCTGGGAAACGAAGTTATATTTCATGTTGCGTCCCATTGCCATTATGGCACCTTCTCGAAAGTTTAAATTATTTTGTTGATTTATTTGCTATTCACTTCTCTCAACCCACTGTGATAAATGTAATTCAGGGAACGTTTAAGAGTGGAATTAGCACAGGTGAATAAAATATTCAAAACTATTACTAAGTACTACAATTTACAACTCAGCCCACAGATGACCCACTGCTGAGTCGGGCCTCCTCCAATTACGTGGAGGGTAATTAGCCTACTGTGCCACTCTGGCCAGACGGGTTGGCACATGGTTTCGTATCAAGTTTTCCTTATCTTGTGGCTAGGTATTCGGCTTGTCATTTCCTTTTGTCGACTCTTACGACACCCTCAGGATGGAATGGAGTGGTGACACTGTGTATACTAAATGCCTCACCACACGGAGCCAAATACCACGCGCAAGTCGTCGCGGCTAAGAGCTACTTAAAAAAAAAACAATCTTAATATATATAAAATTCACGTGTCACAGTTTTCGTTGCCATACTCCTCCGAAACGGCTTGACCGATTTTGATGAAATTTTGTGAGCATATTGAGTAAGTCTGAGAATAGGACAACATCTATTTTTCATCCCCCTAAATTATAAGGGGGAGGGTCAAAAAAAAACTTTGTTTATATTTTAGAGAAAATTTTTTGCTTTTATTTTTTTAAGATTCAGCATACAAAAATACAAACAACCCTAAATTTTCACCCCTCTACGATCAACCCCTATTTAATTTGCCATGCAAAACAACGTTTGCGATAGGAGATGTTGTATAGATAGATTGAGTCATCACGATATCTCTGGAACCATAAGACCTAGAGGGTTGCGCGGGGGTTGCGCGGGTGGGGATTGCGCGTGGTGGGGGTTGCGCGGGGAAGGGGGTTGCGCGGGGGATGGTTAATTATTTGGCAAAACAACGTTTGCCGGGACAGCTAGTAGTTTTATATAAATGCGTATTACCTTCGATTTTGGTCATAAGCGTCTGATTATCAATGTCTAGCTGTTCATATTGAGCCACGTAGAGACCCGGCGCTATCATTTCCAGTTTCCTCACGATTGACTCTAGTTCGGACACCGCGTTCCTAACTCTGATGTACCGCAAGCATAATGCCGAGGCTTGTTCTCTCTTCCGTCTTTGAAGTGTCAAAAAGCGTTGTACTGTCTGATTAATAAAAATATCAGTTAGCAAGATAAACAATTCCATGCACCAAGTATATATTAGGTTGGGGAAAAAGTCTATTCGCATTATAGTGTGTATGAGCTTGTAATAAAATCTCTTTGGCTATATTATTTGTATCTGGCTGGTTTTGGTATCATTGAAAGTTTAAATTTTAAAGAACATAATTCCAAATTCTAATTAGGAAAATGTGCGATTTTCATTTGTTTTTCGTACTGTCAAGATGAGTGAATCTAATGATGAAATTCCATAAATTTTAACATTTTACTACAAAAAAGGAAAAAATGAAACGCAAGCTGCGAAAAAAAATTTCAATGTTTATGGACCTAGTGCAGTGTCGTGAAAGTAGCACAAATTTGGTTTAAGCGTTTTCAATCCGGAAATTTTGATGTCAACGATGCACGTCGCTCTGGTCACCCTATTACGGATAAAATGGATGCCATTTTTGAAAAAGTGGAGCAAGATCGGCATATCAGTAGTTACGACGTAGCTGAAGAACTGGGAATTGACCAAAAAACAGTTTTGGCGCATTTGAAAAAAACTGGGTACACCAAAAAGCTCGATATTTGGGTACCTCACGGGCTCACTGAAAAAAACCTAATGAACCGTGTACTCATTTGTGATTCTTTATTACGGCGTAATGAAACCGAACCATTTTTGAAGAAGCTGATGACCAGTGGTGAACTGGTGATGAAAAGTGGATCACGTACGACAAGAACGTGCGAAAAAGGTCGTGGTCAAAGGCCGGTCAGGCTTCACAGACTGTGGCGAAACCCGGGTTAACTCGCAACAAGGTGATGCTGTGTTTGTGGTGGGATTGGAAGGGCATTATTCATTATGAGCTGTTACCACCAGGCAGGACTATCAATTCTGAACTCTACTGCGAACAACTGATGAGATTAAAGCAAGAAGTTGAGAGAAAGCGGCCGGAATTAATCAACAGAAGGGGTGTGGTTTTTCATCATGATAATGCTAGACCTCACACATCTTTAGCCATTCAGCAAAAATTAAGAGAGTTTGGCTGGGAGGTGTTTATTCATCCGCCGTATAGTCTTGACCTTGCACCTTAAGATTTCCACCTGTTTTGGTCTCTTCAGAATTATTTAGGCAGTCAGGTTAACATCACGAGAGGACTGCCAAAACCACTTGTCGCGGTATTTTGATCAGAAGTCCATAGGGTTTCGTAACACGTTTTCGTTCTTTTGTGGCTAGGTTTTCGGCCTTATCATTTCCTTTAGTCAGCTCTTACGCCACCCTCAGGAAAAATTGGGGTAGCGACACTATGACTGCCTCGTTGGTCTAGTGGGACTGCCTCGTTGGTCTAGTGGTTAGATGTGCCGCCTTTGGATCAACGGGTCCCGGGTTCGATTCCGGGGTCGGGCAAGTGTCTTTGTCTAAACCAGAGGCACTGGCTCGGAGTCTGGGTGTCATTACTATCTATAATAAGTATGTATTTACAAAAAAAAAATGTATATAAGTAGTGTATCATCCATCTCGTTACCATAACACAAGCATTAAGTTTGCTTAGCTTGGGACGAGATGGCGTTGTGTGAAATGTCCAAGGATATTTATAAAAAACCCGTCACCCACGGTTTTGTTCACTTTAAATTTGTTAGCAAAGTACCGAAACGATTTCGATACATAAATATAACCATACGGGAAGCACCAGCTTTCAATAAAAAAACTAATTGTGGCACTCGGCGACTGCCGCGGTAAGGCTATTTGCATAGCATTTTTTATCAACTTATGCAATTATAATTATTTATTAATTTTTTATTTACTTGGTGGACGGTATGTTTAATGTCGAGTTGTATTTAATGTAACTAGATGGCGCTGGCGTCAAGTTGCCCGCCGATATGGTTTTAAATATAATATGTCCTTGATGGGCGGTATGTTTGATGTCGAGTTTTAAATAATGTAACTGTCACCGCACTCGAGGCCCGCGGTAAAGGCTATATAAACAATAGCTTAAAAAGAATCATCGAAATCCCGATCGAAAGATCTGCAGTAACAAACATAAAAAATCTGACAAATTGAAAACCAAAACCAAACCACCTCTTTTTTTTAAGTTGGTTAAAAATGTGAATAACTTACTTTATCCGCAATCGGTTTGCCCTTTTTGGAGTAAATGAGACCTGTTCCTGTGGTCCTCTCGACGTTTTGCAGCTCATCAAACTTAGTCTCTGCATGCTCCAACCTTCCAGCGTATTGATTTTCCACAGCTTGAACTTTGACTTCAATCTGCGAAGATCAGGGCCCCATACTTGTTATTTGCTATGACGACGACCGGTGACGGATTTATAATACACTAGCGACCCACCCCGGCTTCGCACGGGTGCAATTATGACATAAAAACCTTCCTCTTGTATCACTAACTATTAAAAAAAAACCGCTTCAAAATCCGTTGCGTAGTTTTGAAGATTTAAGCATACATAGGGACGGACAGACGACAGCGACTTTGTTTTATACTATGTAGTGATAGTGATTGTGTCGCCACCCCATTCCATGCTGATAGTGTCGTAAGACCCGACAAGAAGTTATGACCAGGCCGATAAACCAGCTAAAATGAAGGATAACTTGATACAAAACCTTTTGCCAACCCAGCGTGGCACAGAAGTATAATTACCTTCCATGTAACTGGAGGAGGCCCGACTCAGCAGTGGATCATCCATGGGCTCAGTAGTAGTAGAGTGAATGCACGGACCCTGAACAATAAAGCAAGTAGACTACTAGTACTAGCGAACTCGACAGATAGAGACACAATCTGCAATGTCCACTGGTGATGTGAAATCATAATAAATAGTTACATCTGCTATTTCTCTTTCAGATTTTTCTTGTAACTCCTCATAAGCAAACAACCCTTGTTGAAACTTCTCTTCCAAATCTGCAGAATTCTCAATAGGTTTCAGTACATGTTCTAGTTTGCGTTTTCTGTGAAAGAAAAACAATCTTTGTTTATTAATCAATCGATTACTATAATAAATAAGGTGGTATGCCTTTCAAACCATGTGGAAATCCTTGAACAGGCCTATGTCTAGCAGTGCACTTTTATTATATCTGATTTTTTTATAATTTACTAGTGACCGGGCCCGGCTTCGCACGGGTGCAATTAAGCATGTATTATACATATAAACCTTCCTCTTGAATAACTCTATCTAAAAAAACGCTTCAAAATCCGTTGCGTAGTTTTAAAGATTTAAGCATACATAGGGACGGACAGACGACAGCGACTTTGTTTTATAATATGTAGTGATAGTGATAGTAATGATAGTGAAGTGATAATAAGACATACATACATCTAAGACATACATACTTAAAGTATAATACATACATATATAATGACATACTCAGATTAGGAGAGATGAGAAAAATTTTAAATTAAAGAAAACTGTTAAATTTCCACGACAAACATCAGGGTAATTGGAAAAGATCAAATACTTGCGAATCTCCTTTTTTAACGTATAGTCGACCATTCTGATTTCCGGAGGTAGGGTAATGTTATTCGTCACGCGACCAAAAATCACATTATCAATTACTAGCTACGGAAAAACGGATTTTGGTTTACAATACACTTCACTACATAGTATAAAACAAAGTCGCATTTTTCTGTCCGTCCCTATGTATGCATATATCTTTAAAACTACGCAACGGATTTTGAAACGGTTTTTTTAATAGATAGAGTAATTCAAGAGGAAGGTTTATAGGTTTAATTGCACCCGTGCGAAGCCGGGTCGGGTCGCTAGTTTAATATATAGGTTATATTGTAAGGAACCCGTGTATTACTCAATAGTCATCACGCTCGGCTTCGCAAGGGTATTTAACAAACAAATACAAAATTCACTAAGAGTTTGATTTATAAGCTACTAGCGACCCGCCCCGGCTTCGCACGGGTGCAATGATGAACCTCTAAATTTATCAGTGGTTGTCTACAATATTATGGATGATATAAATAAATGGATACGTATAAACATTTCATTTCAAAGATTTAAGCATAATATTTAAGACGACAGCGACTTTGTTTTACACTATGTAGTGATTTTATATTATTGTAAAGTTTCATCAAAATCAATTCAGTAGTTTTTGCGTGTAAGGGTAAGAAACATAAAATACATTCTTAAAAACTTTCACGTTTATAATATTAGTAGGAAGTAGGGGCAGGCCAGCGTGGCGCAGTAGGCTAGTTTTTTTAATAATAATATTTTATTTCCAATGCAAAATACAGTTGATTGAATTTACACATACGAAAGTAAATTTACACATTTGACGGCTAAAATGTCTTATTAATATTAATGACATCGGTCGCCGAACTAGGTATCCCTGTATTTCAGCAATCAGCGCCATTCCCAAATATTTTCATAAGATTGTACAGCCAAAGGTGATTAAGCAATGTATTTAAATATATCTCAGGTACTTAAAATAGTTAAGTTAAAGGATATTTTATATATAAATAGCGACCCGCCCCGTTTCGCACGGGTGCAATGATGAACCTCTAAATTTATCAATGTTGCTCTAAAATATTATGGATGTATTATACATATAAACCTTCCTCTTGAATCACTCTATCTATTAAAAAAGCGCTCATAATCCGTTGCGCGTGTTTTAAAGATTTAAGCATACATAGGGACGGACAGACGACAGCGACTTTGTTTTATAATATATAGTGATAGTGATAAATTGAAACAACGTTTTAAATTTCATGCAGTGTTACCCTCCCTGTTAAAGGAGGAGGCCTGACTCAGCGGTGGGTCATTTATGGGCTGGATAGCAGGATCAGATATATCTTTATAAATTATAGTCTATGTGTCATGCTGGTGTATAAGCTATATTATTGTAAAATTTCTACAAACTCCGTTCAGTAGTTTTAGCATGAACAAACACACATCATTTCAAACTTTCACGTTTATAATATTAGTAAGGTAGGATTCAGCGTTGTTAAGCACCAAACACGCAGTGAGGACGTCACGAACTAAAATTGCCAAGCTTGTATAATTACTCAATCCCTGGGTGCGCCCTGGCTTTCTGTGTGTATAATTTACGTTGAAACGAACGAAAAATGAATAACTTAAAGGCAATTTGTTAATTAAACACACAATACGCTTCTACCAGTTTGATGAAACGTGTCGCTGGACTTATTACATTTTAGTTTACAGTTCTAAACTCTAAATTAATGATGAATTATTATTTTAAAATGTCGTTTAATATTGAATTTTAAGAGGTTTTCAAATCCTGTTGAATGTAAATGTTCTGAATTCAAATAATTAAATGCATCATAATCCGCCGAAAATTCAGAGGATATGATGATTCCATTTACAAATATGTTCGGATATGTTCGAATACATGTGAAAAGTGAAAAGGATTGATATCTTGAAAACTGATGCTCAAAATATCATCATCAGCCCACATTAGTCCACTGCTGGACATAGGCCTCCCCTACAGAGCGCAATAGCGCCCTGTCTTCGGCTTGACGTATCTAGTTGCTGCCCGCAACCTTTCGGGGGAATTCCATCATCAGGATCATTCTTACATCTACTGCTACTACTTAGCCTTACTTAGCCCCGCCGCACATGCTCACACTCGCATTGGCTGTCACGAGCCGCGAGCGAGTGGCAGTATTTATAACCTATGGCGCAGTACCAACCTCCGCATTTGCTCTCACGTGTCGACGCACACGCGTACATGCGGAGTTTGGTACTGCGCCTCGCACGCGGAGCGTGACTGCCAATGCGAGTGTGAGAACGGTTATATAAGTAGTTTATCATCCATCTCGTTACCATAAGCCCCGCCGCACATGCTCACACTCGCATTGGCTGTCATTAGCCGCGTGCGAGTGGCAGTATTTAAAACCTACGGCTCAGTACCAATCTCCGCATGTACGCGAGTGCGTTGAAACGTGAGAGCAAATGCGGAGCTTGGTACTGCGCCATAGGTTTAAATACTGCCACTCGCATGCGGCTCGTGACAGCCAATGCGAGTGTGAGCATGTGCGGCTGGGCTTACACAAGCATTAAGTTGCTTAGCTTGGGACGAGATGGCGTTGTGTGAAATGTCCAAGGATATTTATTGTTATTTATTATGTGTCCGTGTTTTAGGATTTAGAATCATTATCATCATCATCAGCCCACATTAGTCGAGTTTCGTAGTAGTAGAATTTCGAGGAGGCCTGACTCACTAGTGGGCCATTAATGGGGTCAACAGAGCCCCTTATGCTAATTCTAAGTAAAAATGACATAGAGGTCATCATACTTTTCACAACCCGCCCATTTCACGGCTGGTTTCGTTGTATTTTTAATCTACCGAAATATCACGTGTCCACGAACATAAAATTTTACAGTTGACTGCAGTTTCCGGGAATCTGTAATTAACTTTCCGAGTAATAACACAATCTATAAATACACTCGACTTTAAAAATACCGGAGATTACATCACAGGGTATGGCTGCACTGGTTCTACATAGAGTAAGAATGACTGAACATTTGGTACGGCAACCGTAAACATTAGTAAGACAACAAACTTGATGCATGAATGGCTTCAACTGGGGACTAGTGATCCGCCCCGCCTTCGCACGGGTGCAATTATGACATATAAAACTTCCTCTTGAATCACTCTATCTATTAAAAAAACCGCTTCAAAATCCGTTGCGTAGTTTTGAAGATTTCAGCATACATAGGGACGGACAGACGACAGCGACTTACGACGACGATCACTATTCGTCTGCGATACTACGCATCGCAGACGAATAGTGATTGTATGTGGCAATAGGTATAAGTCTCCAATCGTACACTATGGTGGTTGCAAGCATGTTGCAAGTCGTTAATTTTATGTGTTAAAATGTGAGACTATCATTGGTCTAAAATGGTCTGGATTGTTCTAGAAATTCCTGGAATCATCTAGAAAGTTCTAAAATTTATGCCTAGATTCTGATCGAATGAGAATGATCTGGAAAGTTACAAAATATACCTTTTGTAAATGATGACTCAGCGAAGCGGGTATTCAAAACTAGTAATATTGTAAAAATGCGACTTCCTGTTGATATCAATTGATAATAAAGATAACTCAGAACTGTCAGTGAATCTTTAGGATTAGCATTTATCATCATCATTTGCAATAATAGATAACGCATACACATAAACATTTACAGCATAAATATCAAACCAATCCATACTTGTAATACTCTGCTAAACGTCTATGGAGAAGGTTGTTCTTGATCTGCAGCTGATTCTTTTCAAAGAGGAGATCCCTGTGAGCTTGCAAGTATTCATCACGGTCCACTACAATTGCTGCACCGGCAACACCCTGCCCTATCTGGCCTTCTTCTCGTTCTTCATCTTCATTTAAGCTCACTGTTGGAATTTTGATTGAATAATACCGTCTAAGGGCCCCCGCGCATTTAGGCGGCCTGGCCGCATAATGCGCGGATTGGTCGCGGCGGCCAATAGGCCGCGTATGTGACGCGATGTTTTTCGTTTGCCGCGCGACCAAAACTTGGCCGCGCGGCCTGGCCGCGTAATGCGCGCAGCTATATACATCGTAGAAGAATTAGTTGGCCGCAGCGACTTGGCCGCGCGGCCTGGCCGCATAATGCGCGGAGGCCCTTAGAGTATTCCGCGAGTATCGTAAGAGTCGATAAAAGGAAATGGCAAGGTCAAACACTTAGCTGGAAGAGAAAGAAAACTTGATACGAAGCCCTGTGGCAACCCGTCTGGCCAGCCTGGCACAGTAGGCCTCCATGTAACTGGAAGAGGCCCGACTCAGCAGTGGGCTGATTCGTGGTAATATGTAGTAGCAAACGTCTTTAAGCGACGGTAACCGATTGGGTATGCTTTAGCGCCTTAGCTAGCCTAGCTTTTACATAGTATAAAAACAATTATATTAAGGGTCTCCGCGCATTATGCGGCCAGGCCGCGCGGCCAAGTCGCTGCGGCCAACTAATTCTTAGGGCCTCCGCGCATTATGCGGCCAGGCCGCGCGGCCAAGTCGCTGCGTCCAACTAATTGTTCTACGATGTATAAAGCTGCGCGCATTACGCGGCCAGGCTGCGCGGCCAAGTTTTGGTCGCGCGGCCAACGAAAAACATTGCGTCACATACGCGGCCTATTGCCCGCCGCGACCAATCCGCGCATTATGCGGCCAGGCCGCGCGACTGGCCGCGCGGCCTGGCCGCCTAAATGCGCGGGGGCCCTTATGCGATGTATATAGCTGCGCGCAATACGCGGCCAGGCCGCGCGGCCAAGTTATGGTCGTGCGGCCAACGAAAAACATCGCGTCACATACGCGGCCTATTGGCCGCCGCGACCAATCCGCGCATTATGCGGCCAGTCGAGTCACGCGGCCTGGCCGTCTAAATGCGCGGGGGCCCTAAGCCCCCGTACGCGGTTTCATCGCGGTGGCATATTAAACTAGAAAAACGGCAGGCCGCGCGGCTAGCCGCTAGTGGCTAAGATTGTTAGTAAATTACGTACAGACAGACACACTGGAACTTTCACCGGATTCGTTAGCTTTCTTGGCTTTCGACTTGGGTTTCCCGCCTTTCAGCTTTTTCTGTAATTTATTAGACAAACATTATTGTCAAGAGCAAGATCCCAGCGCCGCCAGACATCACGTATTTTCTGACGGACGAATTGTGGACGATTGAGAAGTGTTAGTATGTAGTATGACTGCATGCATACTTGCTAGCTGGTCAAACGGCCAGGTTCTAGGTATCAAGTGATCAAGGCACATAAAAACATTACATACTTCACGTAAATTCTCCTGGCTGAGTCATCAGTACTCCTTAACACTTTCCGACGACCATGTTGCTTTATAGACGCTCTAAAGCTCCCAAAATATCACGTATCTTGAACTCAGAAAATACGTGATGCCTGGCGGCCCTGGGATCTTGGACTATTCGAGTTTAATAATAAGCTACTGAACCAATTTCACCCAGTCGAAAGTTCTGAGGCAACAAAAATATAATAAAATACCGTTGAAATGAGAACCTCATCCGTTGTTAAAGTATTTATACAAGAAAGTATCGTAAAATATACAAATGTGATAGAAAACTAGACTGATTTCCAACCAGAAATTCAAATCCCGACCTCTTTACTAGGTCGTATAAACACTGAAACGATAACGTCAGTGTTACGAGTAACTGACGATACATAATCATGCAAAATACACATCGGCTTATGATAATGTACGTGGTAAAATTCTTCATTAAGTATAATAAAAATACGGCCGCCTATATAAGCAGTACGCAGGAAAATCTCATAATGTGGCCCATAACTTATGCAAATGTACACATAAAATGAACATGCTTTTTAACATCGTCCCTGCAGTGTTATGTTGTTACCCATTTACAAAGTTATTTATGTATGTGTATGTTGTTGTTATGTAGGTATATGTACAAGCCTAGGTTATGACGTTATGTATGAAAGAAAGAAAGAAATTGTTAAGTTAAGTTCATGTTGTAAAGTTAAAACGTGGAGTTACGGCTCCAAAACTGCTAATTCAATATTATTTGAATGCTTTGATGGTCGATTTTGATAGTTTTGGCGAAAAGTTTTAATAGCTTTTTGACACAAGAAGCACTTGGCAAACACATTTCAATTTAGCAGATTAATGCTATTTGCCAGACAGACTATGCTCGGAGTTTCCCTGCGAGATCGAATCGGATATGAGGAGATACGCAGGAAAACCAGGTTCAACGACATAGCACACTGCATTGCCAAACTTAAGTGGCAGTGGGCAGGGCACATAGCTCGCAGGACCGACGCCCGATGGGGCAGAAAAGTCGCCGGAAAGCAATGGATGCGGGCGGCCCAGGACTGGCCTTTGTGGAGATCCTTGGGGGAGGCCTATGTCCAGCAGTGGACGGCTTTTGGCTGAAATGATGATGATGATGAGACAGACACTCATATAAAACAACCTTTATAACTTACATTGTAAACGTACTTCAAAAACAAAAAAGCAACTAAAATACGAACAATAACTATTTAACAACCATTAGCAGACGGTTCCTTGGGTTAAACCTATATCTTAATTAACGCCGGTGTCAATTTTGGTGTTTTTTTAGTCCGTGTAGGGACGAATTAAGAATACATATTATCACCACTACGAAAGATATTTTCGTCCAAAATACCGCAGTGTTTGAAGACAAAAGTCCTCGACCAATGTGTGTTGCCAGTACAGCCAGTGATGACATATGGTACAGAGACGTGGTCGCTCACTATGGGCTCCATCAGAAGGCTCAAAGTTACCCAAAGGGCAATGGAGAGGGCTATGTCCGGCGAGACCGAATCAGAAATGAGGAAATACCAACATAGCCCACAGATGGGGCAGAAAAGTCCTCGAATGGCGACCGCGTTCCGGGAAGCGCAGTGCTGGTAGGCCACTATGAACCGACGATCTGGATAAGGTCGCCGGAAAGCGATGGATGCGGATGGCTCAGGACGAGCCTTCGTGGAAATCCTTGGGGCAGGCCTATGTGCAGGAGTCTTTTGGCTGAAATTATGAGTATCACCATCCCAATCCATCTTGAGGATGTTGTAAGAGCCGACAAAAAGAAATGAGAAGACTAAAAACCTAGCCGAAAGACAAGGAAAAGTTGATACGATGATTAACCCGTCTGGGCACAGTACGCCAACTACCTTCCATGTTACTGGACAACGCGGCGACGCACGTCTCGGCAGAAGCCAAACAGAAGGAGACTGGAACCAACCCCAATGAAATTAGGAAAAGGGCGAGGTAAAAGAACAATGAAGTGCCGCCATTATAAAAAGAAAACTAACCAAGAGACATAAACAAATTAAAAAAACTGTACAGCAATGTCGTCATGGCTGGAATGCAAAACCTCATTAATAACACAAAACGAGGTACTGCAAGTATCTTACCTTCAATTCAGCCATATCGCGTGATCAGCTTGAATTACCCATCTTTTATTGATCTGTTTAACGTTACAACCCGAAATTATTTTGCTCTAGTATTAACAGTACCGCAACATGCAGTGCGTATTGTCGCCATGGAAACGGAACAACAAGTATTGAACGCGTTTCTGGTAAGGAGGTTTTACCCCGAAGTTTTATCTGTAGTTTTGCCGGTGGAAATATTACGTACTAGCTGACCCGGCGAACTTTGTTCCGCATTATATAAATATTTAAAACAAAAAGAAAGTTGGACATAGGATACCTGAGATTTTTATCCCGTCCGTATAAAACCTACTTTAACGAAACGCAACTGACAGCGAAACGTTATGTTGTCTATAGTTTAATATGGTCGAAAATTTGACAATTAGAAATGTTGAATTCGACTTGTTTAAATTGTTGTAATTCACATAATATCTTTATAACTTGTAGCCTATGTGTTATTCTGATGTATGAGCTATATTATTGTAAAGTTTCATTAAAATCCATTCAGTAGTTTTTACGTGAAAGAGTAACAAACATCCATCCATCCATCCATCCATACTTACAAACTTTCACGTTTATAATATTAGTAAGATAAAATTTACTTTTGGCCAATATGTCAGTTCGCCTAGTCATAGTGATCTATCCACATTGTAACCTGTGTCTTTAGCATTCCGTTAAATAATCAGGACCACAGGCGGGAAAGAAAGTTTATTTTTTAAACGACGATACTAATACCTATCTACATCACTATCGAAACCGTTTTTTGACAAGATGGCTATTAGTTGAGTAATTTGGTAGGGCCTAAACTGTTTCCGTGTGGTGACGGATTTAGAATACATAATGTCACCAACCCACACTATCCTAAGGGTGTCGTAAGAGGCGACTAAAGGATCGTAAGAGGCAGATCACCTAGCCGCAAGAGAAGGAAAACTTGATACAAACCCTGTGCCAACCCGTCTTGCCAGCGTGGACTCTAAGAATTTGGAGGAGGCCTGACTCAATAGTGGGTCATTTATGGGCTGAAACGAAACTGTTTCAGCACAGGGCCTCACCAATTCACGATCCGCCCATGCGTACAGTCCATCCATCTCTTTTTAGTAATTTGTGTAAATAAAATGCGTGCGACATTATATTGTTTGCATACCTACTCTATGTTTTTGCTAATCAACAAACGCATATGAAACCGCATAGTTCAGACATTTCATGACACGCCATTCCGGTATTTCCTGTCGCCAAATGTTTCAACAGTACTACCCACTGGCCTTGTATTAAAGGTCTGGGCAAACAGCGGACGGGGCGGGACGGCGACGCGACGCTGGCGGGACGTGAAGAGTTGTAATGTATTAGTTAATGTAGAATAGGTCACATAGAGCCGTCGCGCTCGGCGCGAGAGTAGCGGTCGCGTCGCGTCGGCTCTGTGTGACATATTCTACATTAACTAATACATTACAACTCTTTACGTCCCGCCAGCGTCGCGTCGCCGTCCCGCCCCGTCCGCTGTTTGCCCAGACCTTTAGATTTCATTGGTACCGTGTTAACCACCAACAAAAATATAGGTATTCTAAGTTAAAACGAAGATGGATTTAGAAGAAGTAAATTCATCAACCCATTATATCCCGAGTGTTGTAAGAGGCGACTACCATAGCTCACGAGGTTGACAACATATACTCAAGAGGACAAATTTATACAAACCCTTTGCCAACCTGTCCCGCCAATTGTCTAATTTACGTCCAAGAACTTGGAGGAGGCCCGACCCAGCAGTGGAGCATTTATAAGATATTTGTATTTATCAGTGTCATCAAAGCTATATAAATTAAAAAATATTTGTCTTATTGAATATTACGTTGTTAAAAAGACACTCATTTTATTTTATTTTTATTTTATTTTATTTTATTTTATTTATTTCGAAAACTTACAGCTAGAATAAACATAGAACATAAAATAGTAGACGAAGGCCAATTACAAGTTTTCACATATAATACATACATTAGAACAAGTAAAAACGACAAGGTAGAAAGAAGAACAAAAGAAGAAAGGAAACAAAGACAGAAGCCACCACCGGAAGTAACTTAACGCTAATTATAATTGAAAAAAAAAAATTGCCGCCATATTCTTTTTCAGGATACTTAAGCTATCACAGAACAGGTCGAAGTCTATCCTCTCACACGCAATGTTGTATGCCCTGGCCACCCTTATCATGTAGCTATTCTGTCTGTAGGTAGTGTGTGCTACGGGTACATCGAGGAGTTTATGCTTCCTCAACATTGCTGCAGGAACACGTAGACCTATCTTTTCTAAAAGCTCAGAGCAGTCGATGGAGTTGTTAACTAGTCGGCAGAGAAACATAATATCTGCTATTTTTCTTCGCTCGTGCAATGGAAGTGTGTGAAATCTTTTACATCTGTCTGTATAATTAGGTAAGAAGAGCCCGGCCCGAAATTGGATAAATCTCAAGAATTTACTCTGTACGGCTTCGATGCGATTTATATAAATGTTATAATTAGGACTCCAGACTTGAGAGCAATATTCAAGATGACTTCGAACAAATGCACAGTATAGAATTTTGAGAGTTTTGATGTTTGAAAACTCGGCGCCTATTCTGAACACGAAACCTAGCGATCTGGAAGCTTTCTGAACTATATTATTAACGTGCGTATCGAAGAGTAGTTTTGCATCAAAGGTTACGCCCAGATCTTGAATTGTGCTCACTCGGGTTAAAGATGTGCCGGCAACTGTGTAGTTGTACTTGATAAAATGAGGCTTACGAGTGAATGAACATATGTAACATTTTGAGATATTTAAATCAAGCTTATTAACTACGCAGTATTGATAAAATTGATCCAAATCATTTTGCAAACTAGAGGCATCCGCTAAAGTTTTGATCGGCCTCATTATCTTCATATCATCAGCAAACAAAAGAATTTTAGAATTAGTGAAGCAGTTAGATATATCATTGATAAATATATTGAATAAAAGCGGGCCCAGTAAAGATCCCTGGGGTATTCCCGAAGGAGCACATACAGATCGGGACATGTAACCATTGAGGACCACAACTTGACACCTGTTTTGGATATACGACGTGAACCAACGTAGAAGGTTTCCCCTAATGCCCATGCTCAGAAGCTTTCGTAAGAGTAGTGAGTGGTCTAGACGGTCAAAAGCCTTGCTAAAATCGGTGTATATAACATCTACTTGACTTCGTTGTGACATATTGCTAGTGAGGTAGTCAGCGCAAATCACGAGGTTGGTTGTGGTCGACCGACCTTTATAAAAACCGTGTTGATTGTCGCTAATGTAACGGCGCAGGGCAGAGTATAGTTGCCGGTAGACAATTTTTTCCAAAATTTTTGCCAAAATGCAGAGTTTTGATATAGGCCTGTAATTCACAACCAGATCTTTAGGTCCCTTTTTATGAATAGGGGTAACATGGGCCGATTTCCAAAGCTCTGGTACTCTGCCAACATAAAATGATTTTTTAAACAAAAGTGACACAGGAATGCACAGACTTCTGGCACACTTAGCAATAAATATTGGGGGGATGCTATCAGGCCCTGCAGATTTATTCAGGTCTACCTTTTTCAGAAGTCTGTACACCTCTGATTCCTGCACTTCAATACAATGTATATCAGGAACAGTATCATAAGAGTGTGTACTGTTATTACAGGCATGAAGAACCGAGGACAGGTTGGTACTAAGGTTGATATCCAAAAAAATTGAATAAAAATAATCGCTAAACATATTACAAATGTCGTCCCCATTACCCGAAATTCTTGATTGATATTTTAGAGTTGAGGGATATGAATTAGCCTGATTTTTGGACTTTACGTAAGACCAGAAGGCTTTTGGGTTTTTGGATATACTATCTTCAGTCCTGGCTATATAACTGTTGTACATTTCAATTTCTAGTACTTTAGCCCGTTGTCGTAATAGTGTAAACGACTCGTAGTCGGAAATGTTACCGTTTAAAAGGTCTCTCTCTGTTTTTTTTAACCTGTATGGCAGGGAGTTTATGAGCATGTAATTCACGAACACAAATGACACTCACACTCAAAGCAAGTGCCTCTGGTTTAGCCGAAGACACTTGCCCGACCCAGGAATTGAACCCGGGACCCAGTGATCCAAAGGAAGCACATCTAACCCCTAGACCAACGAGGCAGCAAGAAAGAAGCAGGTCATAGAAAGTTTTCAGCAGTTTGTAGAAAATCCTATACCGGATCTTAGACAGATGTCCATCATTTGTTATGTTTAACCTTCTCTATACTTCTGAGGGTACGTAAATCCATTTTACAAGAGTATAATTTGATAAAACAGACAAGAAAATAACAAAACAACTCATATTTCTATCAACGAGAAACGTAACTAATCACAGCTAGGAAGCCGAAAGATTTACGTACTCCTATTTTGATACTTGTTATTACTATGATGGTGCAACAAATTAAAAACTATTTCTATACATATAGTTATTTATTAATATTTTAAAGCTTTAGCATTAATTGTGAGGTCAACTGTGTCGGATCACAAAGTGGTTCCATTGTTCTTTATCCATCGTCTCAGTCCATAATTAAGACACAGCTGAGTCAGGATTCGTCCGAGGGTTTTATCGTTCATTCCTTACTTTTGAAAAATTTTAATTAAAAATTTAAATAAACCCCCGACACAATAACCTTTAAAAAGTAAAAAATAAATACTTCGCGTTGGGGGACCACTCCCACTTATTTATTACCTGACCCCTGGTCCCCCAACGCGAAGTATTTATTTTTATTTTTTACTTTTTATAGGTTATTGTGCCGGGGGTTTATTTAAATTTTTAATTTAAATTTTATTTTATACTTTTTATAGGTACCTTCATACTTATTATAATGTAGATTTTGTTAAATTGCACGTGATGCGCTTTCATTTGAGACCCCACTCGATTATATTTGCAGACATTCGGTTATTCTTCCCCACTTTCACCCCTTATAACTTTTAAACGGCTCACCCGATTTTCAACATGTCTAAGAACACTCGACCGTAACTCACCTTTCATACAAAAAAAACTTTATTCAAATCGCTTCATCCGTTCGCGAGCTACGGTGCCACAGACAGACAGACAGACCGACAGACGGACAGACAGATACGTGAAACTTATAACACCCCTCTTTTTGCGTCGGGGGTTAAAAACAACTCTACCCGCGTCAGTCTGTCTGTTGCGGTAAGAACAACCTACACGTCGATTTCCGTGCAACAAAAATTGCACAGATTGTAGAGCATGATATTTGCAAGCCGGAGTGGGTCGCTAGTAGTGTATACTACTACTATTCAGCCCATGGATGCTTAGTCGAGCCTCCTCCCATCACAAGGAGGGTAATTAGCCCACTATGTCACGCTGGCCAGACGGGCTCGCGCAGGGATTTGTATAAAATTTTCCTTCTCTTCCTCATCATCATCAGCCCACATTAGTCCACTGCTGGACATAGGCCTCCCCTAAAGAGCGCCATAGCACCCTGTCTTCAGCTTGACGCATCCAGCTGCTGCCCGCAACCTTTCGCAGATAGTCGCTCCATGTAGCAGAGGGCCGTCCACACTACGATTGCCAATTCGTGGTCTTCCTCGTCATAACCTTTTGTCAGCTTTTGACACCCTCAGCTTTTGACACCCTAAATCCGTCACAACACGGATAGTATAATATTATAGTGTATTATTGACATAAAAAGAAGACATCGGTATGTAAAATGTAATACGTGAACTTTGGCAGGTTCTTTGTAGTCTCTTGCATCATTACCGCAGACAATTTATCATTTCCCGTGCGTCTGTTGAATGTATAAGAAGAAAGAGTTGTAGCCCTTCGCTCTCATTAGCATTCCATTTTAATATTTCCTGCCCGGTTTTAGGGTTCATTATATTTTGTTATTTCTGACCGTAACCACAATCTCAGCCCACAAAGGACCGTCTGCCTCCAGATCATGGAGAGAAATTAGCTTACTGTGCCAAGCTGGCCAGACGCTGTGTCAGAAGGTTCTCTCACTGACTCATCCCTATTTTAGTGCGTTCTTAGATAACCTCTTGTTTTAATAAGTTTGTGACACTATGTATTCTAAGTCAGTCTCTACACGAATACTTCTTACTTCCCAGCCATAAATGACCAACTGCTGAGTCGGGCCTCCTCCAACTACATGGAGGGTAATTAATCAACTGTGCTACGCTGACCAGGCGGGTAGGCAAAGGGTTTCATGTCAAGTTTTCTTTCTCTTACCGGCCTTAATATTTCCACGGTTGGCGCAGTGGTTGAGTGATCGACTGCTGCGCAGCATGTCGCGGGTTCGATCCCCGCACGGAAGAAATATTTGTGCGACCTCTGTCGTCTATCTATAATATGTATGTATTTACAAAAAAAATGTATATAAGTAGTATAGCATCCATCTCGTTACTATAACACAAGCATTAAGTTGCTTAGCTTGGGACGAGATGGCGACACTATGTATTCTTAATCCGTCACCAGACGGACTCTGATGTGCTGTCCACACGAATAATCAATGCTAATTAAGGCGGTTGCAAATTAATGGAGCCATGGATTTTGTTCAGTAGTGGATATCTGTTATGTTATAGTACCTTATTATATGACATTTCAACAATTTTATTGATACACTAGCTGTCCCGGCAAACTTTGTTTTGCCAAATAATTAACCATCAACCCCCTTCCCCGCGCAACCCCAACACCCACCCCGCGCAACCCTCTAGGTCTTATGGTTCCAGAGATATCGATGTCCTATCGCAAACGTTGTTTTGCCATGTGATTAAATAGGGGTTGATCGTAGAGGGGTGAAAATTTAGGGTTGTTTGTATTTTTTTTATGCTGAATCTTAAAAAAATAAAAGCAAACATCTTCTCTAAAAAATAAACAATTTTATTTTCGACACCCCCCCCCCCCCTTAAAATTAAATAAAAATAGATGTTGTCCTATTCTCAGACTTACTCAATATGCTCACAAAATTTTATCAAAATCGGTCAAGCCGTTTCGGAGGAGTTTGGCAACTAAAACTGTGACACGAGAATTTTATATATTACATTCAAAATAATTCTTTGTGTTCCAAAACTATGACAACCAACACTTTGCCACCAAACTAGTTTAAACGGAATAATTTGGAAAGTACGGCATTGGTTTATTATTATTTTTTTGATGGCAAATGCCGTATTCTTCGGGATTTTTTAGCGGTGTCACGTGATAGCAGCTCATGAATAAGCCCCGCCGCACATGCTCACACTCGCATTGGCTGTCAAGCGCCGCGTGCGAGCCGCAGTACCAAATTCCGCATATACGCGTGTGCGTCGACACGTGAGAGCAAATGCGGAGCTTGGTACTGCGCCATAGGTTTTAAAACCTATTTAAATACTGCCACTCGCACACGGCTCGTGACAGCCAATGCGAGTCTGAGCATGAGCGGTGGGGCTTAATGCCATTTCAACAATTTTATTGATACATTCAAAATGATTCGTTTGTGTTCCAAAACTATGACAACCAACACTTTGCCACCAAACTAGTTTTTAAAGAAGGAATAATATCGAAAGTATTTAATTTCGAAAGTACTTAATTACGAAAGTATTTATTTATTTATTTATTTATTTTTATACTTTATTGCACAGACATACAAAATTATCACTATCATTATGAAACATATATGAGTATTTATTGTACAATGGGCGGCCTTATTGCAAACTGCAATCTCTTCCAGGCAACCTTAGGATGGAAAATTGAGAAGAGAGAAGTGGGCTATTCTTGTGCCGACATAAAGTAAACTATAATACTGCATGTTTTATAAGTATATATATATATATATACACATATATAACTTAAATAAATAGAATATACACATACTATAAATAAATACTTTAACAGAATACATATATATTAACTATTATATAAATACATACATAGTAAATAATTATTATTATTATGGTTAGAGAGATGTATAGTGATCCTTCAGTAATTTTTTGAACTGCAGAAACGATTTAGCTTGTCTGACCGTCTCAGGAAGGGCATTCCAAAGGCGAGCAGCCTGCACCGTGAAGGACTTGCTATAAATCGTGGTCGAGTGCAGAGGGATATCTAAAATGCGACTCTCCGCTGACCTCAAGAACCTTGGATGCGTCTGATGAAGAAACCGAAAACGTTGTTTCAAATAAGAAGGAGAGGTAGGGTTGAAGAGTATATTAAAAAGAAGATGAAGAATATGAGAATTCCGGCGAAGGCGAATGGGTAACGACTTGAGCTGTTTACGAAATTCGGAGACATGGTCATATTTCCTTAAGCCAAATATGAACCGAATGCAAAAGTTTTGGAGACGCTCAAGCTTATCAAGTAGGTTTTCAGAGATATCAAGATAGCTGGTGTCAGCATAGTCAAGGATAGGGAGTAGTAAAGATTGAGCAAGCGCAATTTTAAAAGTACTACGAAAGATTAGTTTTTTTCCATGGCAATCTGCCGTATTCTTCGGGAATTTTTACCAGTGTCACGGTATAGCTGCTCATGAATAATAATTTGTTTTGGCTAGGTATAAACATGTTGCCTTCACTAATCTGTCAGATTTTATATCACCATCATTTTAACCTTTTTAGAAGAGCAACCATTGAATGGTACTCCGAACCGGTGGTACGGACTAAATATTTTTTAATTGTTTTAGGTACTATTCGGAAGCATTCATAATAATGTATTCGTATACATTAAAAAAACAACGAGTTGCACTCTGGGAGTGCCGGCAGAAGTGAAAACTTGAACTTGTGCATTTTTGAATATTTTGGAATAGTTAGGGAATAATTTAGGGATTAATTCCCGAATTGCTTTATAGCAAGTGCATTTATGTGGTAAAATACAAAATTTTATTTATTGCACCATCGTACCCAAAAATTTAATTTTTTTACCTACCTAAAAAACACCATTACAATTATGGCCTCCATCTTACAAATTTTCGATCAAGTCACGTATCCTGACGCTAGTTTGACATTTTATACCAACCCCAAGAAAAGTGGTCAACGCCCAGAAGTTTTCACTTCAAACACATGCTTTATTTGTAGCCGACAGATAAACGTTTGTAACTAAAGTTGAAAGAAGTAGGTCTATTTTGAAGTACGAGGGCGATACCGAGATACTAGTATTCTTGGGGTCTTTGTGCTTAGTCTTTAACATGTATGGCCTCTTTTTTCTAGAATGCACACAGTAGTTCAATCAATCTGTTGGATATGGACACCCTCTATGACCACAGGAAAAGAACAGTACACCTGACTTTTAGTGGAAAATCTCAGTAGATGATCCCTACACTAATTTGATTTTTTTAGGACACTAACCTCTGTTGTTTTTGGCAGTGGCACTCCTCTGTCTGGACCGGAGCCAAACTTTCGACAATGCTCGTCCCAAAATAGACCACAGTAGAAGTTTACACGACATTTTTTCAGTTGTAAAACGTTAAAGACTTCCACCACAGTACATTAATTCCGTTTGCTGCTTTGATATAATTCTTGGAATGATATCGTTTTTTAATTTTTATTCATAACACTTTGCGAGTTTTTATATCATGTTTTAAATGATGTTGACAGTTGTCCCTTTGGTTTGAGTGGGTGGCAAAATGATTCCATTTTGTGATAAATTTGGGTTAAAATTGCGCTAATATTGCCAACAATCGTTTATTTTTTTATTTTAATAACAAGCAGTAAAATAAAAAAAACATAACTACTACTACTCGTACTTCTCTTCTCACTAGGTATTCGGCCTTATCATATCGTTTTGTCGATTCTTACGAAACCCTCATGATGAAATGGGTTCATATAACGTCTATTAATTAAGTATGTTCCCAAAAATACGAAAACACACTGCACGTTTATGCATGCGTATTTTATTTTATATTATTAGACGACACGGTTGGCTCAGTGGTTGAGCGATCGACTGCTGCACACCATGCCGCGGGTTCGATCCCCGCACGGAAGAAATATTTGTACGACCTACAAGTATTTATTCCGGGTCTGGGTGTTTTAAAACTATAATTATGTATGTATTTACAAAAAAATGTATATAAGTAGTTTATCATCCATCTCGTTACCATAACACAAGCTTAGCTTGGGACGAGATGGGGTTGTGTGAAATGTCCAAGGATATTTATTTATTATTTATATACCTGTTCCCCGTTTGTTAGTCTACAAAAGTGACAAAAAGATAATAATTATTTTGGTTTTCTACTACCCTCTAGTGTAGAATAATTCTAGTACGCGAGGGGATTGTCTTAAGTTTAAGGGCTGCATGCTACTTACTAAACAGTTGCTCCTAAACTTGTTTGTCTTGGTTTCCTGGAAGAGATAGCTATCAGCAATGATTTATTTGTCTTCTTTGTTAAAAGTGGTATTTTATTTTTAACTAGCGACCCACCCCGGCTTCGCACGGGTGCAATGATGAATATCTAAATTTATCAGTGTTCCTCTACAATATTATGCATGTATTATACATATAAACCTTCCTCTTGAATCACTCTATCTATTAAAAAACCGCGTCACAATCCGTTGCGTAGTTTTAAAGATTTAAGCATTCATAGGGACGGACAGATGACAGCGACTTTGTTTTATAATATGTAGTGATAGTGATAGTGATGAGCAACAAAGAGTATAACTATAACTGTGAAAAGGCATTTTTAGGAACTTTAAAAAATACAATGCAAGTAGCTTATAAGGATGTATTTAATAAAAAGTTTATAAATAAGAAGAACGTACATTACACCAATACACACATTAATGCAAATACATTGGAATAAACAATACCACTCCCGAGGATACGTTCCGTAACTTTTTCAGCTCAAATACTGTCTAATGGTGACACTTCACCTCGCTATTCATACGTGCGTATCTGTCGTATGTGATTGGCAAGCCATTAAGAAAGAGGTGAATTGACGTCACAACTGACATTCTTTTGTTTTAATTAGAGTTTAATTTAGTTTTCAAAGAGAGTTTTGTGTACATGGAATTTAAAACAAAAAGTGCTACAAAGAATGGAAAACACAGATAGCGCACACACATAACACATATGAATAGTGTACACAAATAGCCAAGTGAAGTATCAGCATAAGGGAATGCACACACTGATACAAATTTAAAGACTTTATTAAAGTTTGATTAATTCAAATATCAGATATTTTTTTCCCATTTTAATACCACTTTTTAATACCAATTCTCAGTAAGCTAGCATAAACATGTATTGTTGTACTTTAGGAATATTAATTTATTAATAATAATAAATATAATAAATAAATATAAATCACCTAGCCGCAAGAGAGGGAAAACTTGATACAAGCCCTGTGCCAACTCGTCTTGCTAGCGTGGCACAGTAGGCTAATTTCCCTCCATGAATTTGGAGGAGGCCCGACTCAGTGGGTCATTCATGGGCTGAAACGAACGGGATACTTAGAATCCTGACTGTTTTCAGAATTATTGTGACACGGAATCGTATTCAAACGGAGTTAATCCATTGCCTATGGTAGCATAGCCTAATATCTAATTCCTAGCGTCATTATTTGTTCACTAGTGTGTGTGTGTGTTCGAGTGTAAACTAGCATAGTTAGGTGTTCATTTACACAATTATAATTTCACTGTAAAATTTTAATGATATTCGCTAACTACAAACTACATGTTGTCATACTTTCGCAAGAACAAAATACACCCGAGACCGAGATGGGTTCAGCGTGCTATTTATTTAGGTCAGCGCTTTACAATGTAAAGACAACTGTAATGAGCGTAATGACGGCGTAGTAATGAGGTTAAATGTTTGACATGCTAGCCATCAGTAGTGACAAAATATAGGGCATGATATATGTGCAAAACAATGTATAGAGGAACTATAAATTAACTGAAAACTTTTCCTTTTGTATTAAGACATTTTTGTTATCTGTACACCGCTATTTTTTAATTACAAGAAAAATTAATTATGTTACATATTATGCTTATTAGAAAAGTGTTTTTTTTTTGTAGAAGCACGTGAAAGATGCTTGCATTATTACCTACAGTTCGACTTGAGTTTTGTGTGATAATTTCTTGAGTTTGATTTTCGATTAATTTATTTTATATATGTGATCAGAAACGGCAAAATATGTTTTTTTCTGTTTTTATACGGTTTATAATATACTGTCGTATTATGAGTACATAAATAAATTCAAGAGAGAGCCAAGGTTAGAATATGTTTTGTAAATCTCTGCCATCTTCTAAATCAGTGTGTGAATTCTGTCAACTGCATCATCTTTTGTCAGTCGTTTTTCGTTTCAAGTCTCTGATGTTCAGAATACATTATAATCCTATAACTTTCTTGGTCCCTACATATATATTTTTCATTATGGACAAGATTACATTTTGATCTACATTACAGTATTCCATAACAGTAATAACGATAAAGTATAAATAGTTATACAGAGTTGATATGACAGAGGGGCATTAAATTACACTACGTATACTATATGTGATTAGTATGAACTCGAAACGGTACAAAAAAAATACACGTGATTTTTCATCGGGGGTGGAGGGGTAGTCTTAAACCTCACCAGGTATCACCAAGGGGGAGGGAGGGTTTAAAAAATGTTAAAAAAACATCACAAGGGCAGCCCCTAAGGTTAAAAAACGATGCGTTAGGCATAAACATCTGTTAGGAAAGATACATCATGTTCAAATGAGGCAAAAATTTAAAAAATCATTTGCTGCTAAACTATTGCCCTAATTTAATTGATTTCTGGTAAACAGCCTGGAAATGATACCTAGTAGCAGTTAAAAAAATGCCCTATGTCGTATCAACCCTGTATATTAATTACGGAAGCAATCCCTTCAAATATAACACACATCAGATTATAATTATGACTAGAATCAAGTTACATTTTTGACTGCAGCGATATAAATGAAACGTAGATAAATTTACACCAATAGTCACACACAACCGTTTTGGTGCAACATCGTATTAGCCGTTTCCTGTCAGCATTGTTACATAAACTATATGTATCTACGGCATGTTATTAAAGTTGTTTAGTTCCTTATGTTTAGTTTGTCCGGTTATAATAATAGGGTTTAATTTATTAATGAGGCCAACCCTCATATGTGACAGTTACTCGCACTCGTACCATACCTGTTATAACATCAACCAGTCTTGCAAGCCACTTGGCTATAGTGGCTTTCGTAGCATACGCTTTGGTAGAATAGAAAGGTAAATGTATGGGATTAATATTGACAGGTCGTAACTTGGTTATAAGTTCCCAGAAATTACTATTGTGTTCGAGTTACGATTGAACAAAAGTCCCGTCCGGCCTGTTAAATATAAATTACTGTCTGGTAATATCGCGTTTTCGAACAACTTTATTTCGGTCGATATTGATACGCATAATTTAGTCAATATCTCTTGCACTTTAATTTAGATTAAGAAGTGGTCTGGATTTGGCGCACAGAAATACCGCGTACAAATAGCGAATACTAATTCCCATGTGGGGTGCCAGAATAACATAAGACAGTGTATGTTACGGTACAGTAGGCAGATACCTTAAACTTTGTGTTGTCCCTATTATATGTATAATGGTTAGAACTTATGTAAAATATAGTTATTGGAGATTTCTACGGTTTTCGGTTGTGTGTGCACATTTAATACAAGATTATAGGTTCAAATTGCATATACATAATATACTTACCTTTACATGGATTTGAGGCAACATTATAATTATAATGTTTAGATACGAGTTTCACATTAAAACATTGCAAGCGGGTAATAAAAAATGTCGCAATAAAGATTATTTTTCCTTCGCGTAAGTTAATAAAAATATGTAATAGTATAAAAGTCATATTAATAACATTGCACGTGTACAACCAAGGCTATATAAATCAGTCAAGAACCGTCAACATTTTAAGATATCTAAGAGAAATAGAGCCATTAAAAATTTGGCGTGATCAAAGTAGGCTTTCATTAGGTCCGTTAAGGCAATTCTCATAAAATCAAGTATTTACCGCCATTTTAACCAGCATAATACGCATGAGGCGATATTGTTTTAATGCCACTAAGCCCTAATGGCGTTGGTACAATAATTATTTAAGTGTTGCGACTCTATAGCTTTTTACATCAAATAGTTCGTACTAAGCATCATTGACTATAATAATATATTCAGCGTCGATTTCGGGAAGTTTACAAATAAATAGTTTTAATAAACTTTGATACTATCAAGCTTTAAGTTTGTCTTTTTGATAATACGATCAAAAGAATTAGATTTTTTTCTTTATCGGCTTTCCCAAAAGTCTTCATCATGTATCAAATGACCTTGTTCGGTATATCAGATGGCCAGATGCTTAGAAAACCATGGAGTCTCATCACTAATTCTTATTTTCGTAGAATACATTAAATGGAAGACTTGAACATAGTTACAGCTATTGGTCATTTGAGCACTGTTCAGTAAAGATTTGAGAGAATAATCCCGCGACAGAAGTCGTCGCATCTGTGGCAAACGCTTGAGGCGTCATCGGCCAATGATGGTTGGTTCATCAGCCATAGCTAGCTCGTCAGTCGCTGCTTTGTCTCCTTTTCTCTTCCGTGAGTACCATAAGAACGAAGCAGCAGCAAAAATGTTGACAAGCACTACGAACCAGGCTAAGAAGAAACTGATGCCGTAACTGTGAATAGAATATAGCAGGTCAGGTTACGTCAGGGTGAAAAGTTTGATAAGCGGTGATTATTCAGAGACACTAACTGGTAACCGTGTGCCGTGTGGTGAGGGATTTAGAATACATAATGTCACTAACTCACACTGTTCTGAGGGTATCGTAAGAGTCGATTAAGGAGACGCAAGAAGCAGGTCATTTGATGCAAACCCTATGCCTATAAATGACCCATTGCTGAGTCACGCCTCCTCCAACTACATGGAGGGTAATTAGTCTACTGTTCCACGCAAGCCAGGCAGTATCAAGTTTTCCTTCTCTTGCGGCTAGGTTTTTACGCCACCCTTAGGCGAAATGGGGTGGTGACAGAACCTATGCTAAATCCGTCACCACACGGAGAAATCTCTTTGCTAGTGTAATGAAATTTTTTCAAAATATACGTACATTTTCCACGCGATGACGGATTTAGGTGTTCATTTTTTTATTTTTATCTACGCCTTGAATGCCTTTGACCCTAGGCTTGCGTGATGGAAAGCAACGCCAGGGCCTAAGATCGATCAGGCAATTCAAGGAAATGCCC
This sequence comes from Clostera curtula, assembly GCA_905475355.2. Classification (NCBI taxonomy): domain Eukaryota; kingdom Metazoa; phylum Arthropoda; class Insecta; order Lepidoptera; family Notodontidae; genus Clostera; species Clostera curtula. Next base: position 11,633,017 of record FR997806.1, on the reverse strand, counting down.
TGTCAGGCACTGGATCTCACATACACGACACAGTAAAACTGCTTGGCGCCGGACTTAGATGCGACGGTTGACAAACCGAAATAACTAGGCCGAAAGGAAATTGAAAGCTTCAAGAGTAGGAACACTTGATACGTAACCAACCCGTCTGGCCAGCGTGGCACAGTAGGCTAATGACCCTCCCTGTGATGGGAGGAGGCCCGACTCAGCAGTGGGTCATTTATGGGCTGAGAAGAGTACAGAGAGATTGGAGAATGGGAGGTGGACCAACTCAGCAAGTGGGCATTAATGAGCAGTACTAGTACTATGTCAATATGAGCGGTTATTCCAAAGCGGTTATGCAACTTACTAATGATAGGCGTTTTCTGGGTACACAAATCTAACTTGCTTTTTCAAATGATCCACCGAAGACATCATCACTTGCATTACTACAAATGTACAGGACGCTGTAACAAGAGCATACAATTTATAATCTATCCTGTAGTAAAAAAACATTAACACCAACTAGTCTTTTTCTTAGACTTTTTTTGCAGCACCAATCTGACCAGATTTACATCATCATTTCACCCAAAAGACGTCCACTGCTGGACATAGGCCTCCCCCAAGGATCTCCATAAAGGCCGGTCCTGGGCCAGCCGCATCTATTGCTTTCCGGCGACCTTAACCAGGTCGTCAGACCACCGTGTGGGAGGCCTTCCAGCACTGCGCCTTCCGGAACGCGGTCGACATTCGAGTACTTTAAGGACAGATTTTCTTAGGCATACGTATATGCAAGAGCTGCCGTCGCTAGCAACGAAGGAGCGGCCAGGCATGCAGATCAGGGTTACGACCGTTAGCCGTTAGCATCTAAGGTAAGGCAAGAAGACTTACCCAGTCCCAAGAAAAGTAAAACTTGATGAATGCTAACACAGTAGGCTAATTTCCCTCTATAAATTTGGAGGTGGCTCGACTATGGCTCCGTAGATGTGTTATATTTTTATTATTTATTTAACGAGTTATATCACAGTGCTTCAAAATAGTAAATCGCTTTCTTTATTTTTTCTTTTTTTTTAAACTAAACCCCTCCACTACGTTTAACCTGTATCGCGGGGGCAGTTTACAAACATTTGATTTACGAACAAGACACTTGACAAAGACATTTGACCGACTCCAGAATTGAACCCGGGACCCGTTGATCCAAAGACGGCACATCCAACCACAGACCACTAAATTACCATTTGCAAAAAAACAAACATAAACACGAAAATTTAGTGTTTAACTTTTTGTTTGTAATCTTAGTGACTAAACGATAAACTAAATTGTGAAAGTGCCACATTCCTATCTAGTGTAGAGAGATACTCTAGTATATAAAAATATATGTAGATACTCACTACTAATAAAATGTATTCCGCCAGCCAGACGTTTGAACATGTATCGGGGATTTACGAAAGTATACGCTGAGAAACCACACCCCATAGCCATTACGAATAAGCTGATGATACCAAACGAGATCATAGTCCTCACATAATCTGGGGACAAAAAAATCACACCGTTATCTTGTATCATCATCATCATCTCTATTGTCTTCTCCCAATTTCATATAGGTTGGCGCCAGTTTAACCTGATTTGACATATTAGGTATTATTTTTAAACGAAAATGCTCTTGGTATAACCGCGGCAGTTTATAAACAGGAAATTTACCAACACAAATGACACCCAGACTCAGAGCAAGTGCCTCTGGTTTACACAACGTTACTTGCCCGACCGGGAATTGGACCGTGGATCCATTATCCAAAGGCAGCACATCTAACCTCTGGACCAACAAGGCACGTAGCCAAGGCAATGTACACGGAGAGATAACCATCTGCCCTACGCGGCACATCTTATGAAACAACTGGTAGTTATATTGTTAGACCAGGTATTGGTTGAACAAAATTAACAAACTTTTGTTTTTAAACGAATCCCCTGTTGTAGTCATAACCTGCATTGCGGGGGCAGTTAATAAACATGTAATTCACTAACCCAACTGACACCCATACTCAGAGGAAGTGCCTCTGGTTAAGACAAAGACACTTACTCGATCCCGGAATCGAACCGGGAACCCGATGAACCAAAGGCAGCACATCCAACCCCTAGACCTACGAGGCAGTCAAAATTTTCAAAATGAATTCGTCAAAAAGAACTTACTGGCGACATTAACATCGTAAGCGGGATCTGCCGGTTTCCCATTCTCCATTATGGGTTGTGCCAAATAATTTGTACATCCTGCAACAAACATAACCATGTTACTATAGTCTATCAGAGTCATCATCATCATTCCATCATCATTACAGCCAAAAGACGTCCACTGCTGGACATAGGCCTTCCCCAAGGAACTCATGCGGCAGCCATCGCCCTCCTCAACCATATTGCAGGGAAGAGAACGACCCGCCGCACGACGCCACCACTGCCATGAGTCTTAAAGTGATTCAAGAGGGTGGTTTTTAGGTATAATACACACATAATTGCCCCCGTGCAAAGCCGGGCCGGGTCACTAGTCTATTACTATTTAGTAAACGAGATCTCGTTTAATTCAGTGTTGTAAAATACTAAGAACAATAAACTAATTTTGCGTAAAACTAGTAAAAAAACTACATTAGATATTCAAAAAACAGAAATTAAAGAAAAAGAAAAGAGATTGATTTCTTACGTTTTAATAACGGCAATAGTAGAATCCCTGAATTTTTATATACAATATCTATTGTTAAGGTTGTTTAATTACTGAAAAAAATACTGTGAAATATAGGAAAAACAAGGACCTTTTTTTCCTATACTTGAGCCGGTAACTGGTGCTGAAAGTTTAATAACTAGAGAAGTGAGCAGAGAGAACGTATTATTTCCCATGAAATAGAGAGAAATAGTGTAAAGACAGAACTGCTCCTTTCGTTAAACTGCATGCTCTAACTTAGATGTATATATGTGTATCATATTTTTGTTACACCGTGTATAATCTAACTCTTTTTCTTTCCAGGAAAAACAAAGTATTTAAAGAACGAGTTATGGATTGAAGTGCAAATTAAAAGAAACCCAATAAAACCTACCTCAGAGTAATCAACAGCAATAAAATTACAGTCGACCGTCTAGAGGTAAACTAAGAACATGAGACTACAATAATTTCTCGGGCCTTTTCCGAAATTTTGAGGGTATTTTGCCGACTGTGCCACGCTGGCCAGAGGAGTTGGCACAGGGGTTTCCTGTCAAGTTTTCCTTTCTTACGTTAATATTTTAGTATTGATACGTAATGATTTTAGTCGTTGTCAAGTTTATTTAAGTACTAGCTGACCCGGCGAACTTTGTTCCGCATTATAAATATTTAAAACAAAAAGAAAGTTGAACTTATGATACCTGAGATTTTTATCCCGTCCGTATAAAACCTACTTTAACAAAACGCAACTGACAGCGAAACGTTATGTTGTCTATAGTTTAATATGGCCGAAAATTTGACAATTAGAAATTTTGAATTCGACTTGTTTATATTGTTGTAATTCACATAATATCTTTATAACTTGTAGCCTATGTGTTATTCTGAGGTATAAGCTATATTATTGTAAAGTTTCATTAAAATCCATTCAGTAGTTTTTACGTGAAAGAGTAACAAACATCCATCCATCCATCCATCCATCCTTACAAACTTTCACATTTATAATATTAGTAAGAAGTAAGATATGTATAGACCACCGTGAACTCTCGATCTGATTAAGGCCACCAGAATCCGATCGACGCGAATGGTTCAGAACCGGCCTTTCCAAAAATCCTTGAGGGAAGCCTATGTAAGCATTACACTTCTTTTGAATAAAGTGCTGATGATGATGACGAAAATATATAGCTGTATCAACTGGATGGTTGAACAGCATACATCTCGCCTGCTTTTATTAACCCCCGACGCAAAAAGAGGGGTCTGTCTGTCTGTCTGTCTGTCTGTCTGTGGCACCGTAGCTCGCGAACGGATGAAGCGATTTCAATACAGTTTTTTGTATGACAGGTGAGTTACGGGCGAGTGTTCTTAGACATGTTTGATGAAAATCAGTTAAGTCGTTTAAAAGTTATGGGGGGTGAAAGTGGGGAAGAATAACCGAAAGTCTGCAAATATAATTGTGGGGTCTCAAATGAAAGCGCATCACGTGCACATTACAAAATAATATGTTCAATGAAAATCAATTGAGCCCTGAAAAAGCTCTAGGGGTAAACGGGGGGGGGATACCCAATATCTGCAAATATTATGTGGTGGGGAGAAAATTAGAAAGCGACAAGAATGTATGTATTGACAACTTATACATCTACATCATAATAAGCGAGTACCTATAAAAAGCAGAAAATAAAAATTAAATTAAAAATTTAAATAAATGACCTAAATTCCCTTTATAAAGTAGAAAATAAAAATAAAATACATCGCGTTGGGGGACCAGGGGTCAGGTAATAAATAAGTAGGAACGGTCCCCCAACGAGATGTATTTTATTTTTATTTTCTACTTTTTGAAGGGAATTTAGGTCATTGTGTCGGGGGTTTATTTAAATTTTTAATTAAAATTTTATTGATAAAAGGTTATTTATTCACCGGATTCTATGAAGAGTGATTGCGAATGCCACGAAATATTTCATTCGAATAAATTAATGCCAATAAAATTGGTCGCCAATACTAATAATAATATTACAGTGTTTGATAAACTACTGCGAAACGGCCATTCAGGTTTATTGTTTTAAAGCAAATCGCTCGTCGATTTTAAATCGATAGTAATGAGCAATAATATCGGTATCGTTATGAATTATGATGCTTCGGTGCACTATAAAAGCAAGCTCGCAATATTTTGAGGTACTATAGATAGGAATTTAATGTAATAGAAATCCATAGGAATTATGAATAACAAAACAGTCAATATGAACTATCGGGCAATATCGTACTACAGATCCTCCAAATGGGAATTGTCCCATATAATAAACCTTTATCTTAATTTAAAATAGTGTTAATGTTTATTGTTCAATCACGGACAAATTACATGACAACATTATGTCTCATTCTATTGACTTAAGTAGAACATAGTACATAGTTCTTTTTTTAGACGGCACGGTTGGCGCATGGGTTGAGCGATCGACTGCTGCGCAGCATGTCGCGGGTTCGATTCCTGCACGGAAGAAATATTTGAACGACCTACAAGTATTTGTTCCGGGTCTGGGTGTTTTATCATCCATCTCGTTACCATAACACAAGCATTAAGTTGCTTAGCTTGGGACGAGATGGCGTTGTGTGAAAGGTGCAAGGATATTTATTTATTTTTGGCAATCCTTATGCGACTAAACGTAAATGATCCCAAACTTGCTATTATCTATTTAAACGAGAAGCACAAACTGTGTACCCCTTTTTACGAAAATTGCGCGACCGAAGGGGTTTGAGATTTCCCACACTTATAGTTTTTAGAGAGAAGGAGTCCAGAACGCATTTTTTTTTAATATTGCGCAAAATGGTATTAAATCAATAAAAAAAACATTACACATCTTTAATTTAGCAGATTAATGGTATCAAAATCGACATGAAGCCGATTTTGACTCTATATTTTTTTTTAACGAAACCTTCTCTTGGTATAACCTGAATCGCGGGCAAGACACTGCTGTAGTATTTGAAAAAAGTACAGCCGGCTCTTCTCTGTAGAGATTCCGAAACGGTAGTAGTATCAGCATTAATGTGGGTGGACGCAAGGGTTGAGGGAGGTCAATCAGATCCCACAATGCCGCAACAGGACGCGAGTTGGAGCACCCCGGGGAGGTTTAGTGGGTAGGCCCCCATTATGGGGGAGAGTCCCGCACTCCCGAAGTCGATAAAGGATTTTACCCAGGGCAAAAAAAAAAAAAAAAAAGGTCAAAAGTGATTGATTGTAAGAATGAGGAGTTGTATATGAAAGGTGTGAATGTAGATATGGCGACTGATAGGTGTGTATGGAGACTACCATCTCCATCTAGCGTGGGACAGGGGCCGTAAAATGATAAGGGTTACTTTAATTTTAAATACTTAAACCTACTTAAATAAAGTTCCTTTTGAGTATGAGTTTTTAAAAAATATGAACCAACTTCAAAATAGGCAATAAAGATGAAACACAGAAATTGCTGCACAAGATATGTACAGTTGTTCCGTCACTTTCAAAATGATACGAGTAATATCAGAGAATAGTCAGACGCATTCAGTTTCAGATACTATGGCATGGGTCGAGTCTAATTACAGAGGGATTGGGTTTCCCACTAATTACGCGTGTCTAATGGAACTATGACATACGCCGAATAATGGTTAAAATAGTCTGCCCAAACATATTGTATCCCAGAATATTCTCCGTTTATCACTACATAGTATAAAACAAAGTCGCATTCTTCTGTCCGTCCCTATGTATGCTTAAATCTTTAAAACTACGCAACGGATTTTGATACGGTTTTTTTTAATAGATAGTGTGATTCAAGAGGATGGTTTATATGTATAACCCACACCCGCTTTGCACGGGCGATGCCGGGGCGGGCCACTAGTATAATATAAATCACACAGAAACAAATCGGCCAGGCTTCGTCCGGGTACAATTATGCATGTATTATACATATAAAACTTCCTCTTGAAACACTCTATCTATTAAAATCCGCTTCAAAATCAGTTGCGTAGTTTTAAAGATTTAAGCATACATACGGACAGACGACAGCGACTTTGTTTTTTACTATGTAATAGCTAGCGACCCACCACGGCTTCGCACAGGTGAAATTAGGCATGAATTATACCTAAAAACCTTCCTCTTAAATCACTCTATCTATAAAAAAAACGGCTTCAAAATCCGTTGCGTAGTTTTAAACATTTAAGCATACATAGGGACGGACAGACGACAGCAACTTTGTTTTATAATAACTAGTGACTACTGATAGTGATAGTGATAGCGATAATAGTGATGATAATGATAATGATGATGATAAATCACATAGAAACAAAAAAATATAAACATACAACAACAATAGTACCTCATTCATTTGAATTGACTTTACAGAAATTATTATTGCGATGATCGTTTAATGTCTAGGCATTTAATGCCTTTTCGTCACCGCTTTCGTTATAAACCCATCAACCCGAACTACATTTCATTACTGCCACATGTATTTTATACGAGCTGTAAAACGAATAGGCCTATATTGACGTAACAAATCAAATTTAACGAGCTCCTTAGAATATTTGATACAGTACTAAGACCAATTTTATGTGAGATGAAAATAAGTCATGTAGTTGAGTCCTCGAAAACTTGACACGAAACCCTGTGGCCAGCGAGGCACTGTAGGCTAATTACTCGTCTGTGTGGTGACGGACTTAGAATACACAGTGTCACCAACCCACACTATCCTGAGGGTGTCGTAAGAAGCGACTAAAGAACCGCAAGAGACAGATCACCTAGCCGCACGGGAAGGAAAACTTGATACAAACCCTGTGTCAACCCGTCTTGCCAGCGTGGCTCAGTAGGCTAATTTCCCTCCATGGATTTAGAGGAGACCCGACTTAGTAGTGGGTTTAGTAGTAGACTTAGTAGCATACTTCCAGATAATTATGTTTTTCTCAACATAACTCCACGTTTTCACGTCGGAAAATATGGTATGTGTCTTTCTCACTCTATTTCCATATGTTTATTTACTTGTATTTCAACAAATGTTTTACACAATATAATATAATCAAGCCGTCTACAATTTTACTATCACTGATGTTCCTAAATTTAATGAAATATTATTTTCTTTAATTACAGATTTAGAATACATAGTGTCGCCACCACATTTCATGCTGAGGGTGTCGTGAGAGCCGACACCCTCAGGGTACCCGTCTAAACCCGACCCCACACAGATATAAACAAACGTTTTCTTCCTAAGAAAAAGTTAAATTTGCTATTGCCATGATTTAAATCGACCGTACATAGTTTCTCATTTTTTTACTCTTCTATCTTATCCATATTTTGTAACCTGTAAAAAAAACTCTGTTGTTGGCAAAATCATCTAGCCCATGATGGAAGCCATGATAGTTAAATGAAGAAGAAGAAGAATGATTTAATTATTCTTTTACTTGTAAAATATAATCTAGTTGTGTTGACGGACCGATATGATGTTCATCTGTTTAAGTTAATTTATGTATAATTCAATGGAAAAGTGGGAATAGTTACTTTTTAATACAGTTGCTCAAAAAGTAGCATATTGCAGGGCCGTATAGCGTTCGGGAAGTGGACTATTACACACGCGTGCTTTTTTTTACCATTCCCGCACTTTAATGTGCGTTTTCTTTCCCAACTGTCAAAATAATGTCTAATATAAGGAAAAACCAACCATGAAGATTTTACTAAAAAAAATCATAGAAGTTTTTATGATTCATACAAATACGTGTATTTCTAAAAAGAAACCACGTACTAATTTGTTTCAATATCAGATTTAATGACTTGATTGAATGAGTTAGGTTAGGTTTTATTTCATTTCCCCCTCGACTGTGCTGCCACCTTGCTGTGGTGAGGGGGCTTGAGTGCCTCAATGATCCGTGGGGCCATACCGGCCAGGGCCTCCCATGCCGGGCGGGCCCACGGGGAGAGGTGAGACGAAGAGCGGCACCCAGCGTCGTGGCGGGTTGCGGCTCCAGGGACTCCTCTGTTCTCAGAGCTGCCTTGGGAGTCGTAAACCGCTGCGGCGCATCATGAGGTCCTCGGGTTGGCGCTCAACTTAGTTGGCCGTCAAACCGAGTCCTCACTAAACGTCCTCGGGTTGGCGCCGGCCGAGGGCTGACGGGCCTCCTCTGCGAGGCCGTATGTCGCAGAAGGGGGCTCCGGGACGGATCGCTGGTGCGCTGCGGTAGATTGGGGCTGCGGGGACTTGGGTGGATGGGGGCCCTGTCCCCAGTGTCTCGCTGCGAGCCCTGGACGGGGGCTCCGGGGACCTGGGTTGACGGTGGACCCTGTCCTAAGGGTTTCCCTGCGGGCCCTGGACGGCTGCGGTGCGCCGGTGTCCTCTGGTTGGCGCCGGCCCGAGGGCTGACGGGCCTCCTTCTGCGGGGCCGATGTCGCAGAAGGGGGCAGCGGGGCGGGTCGCAAGGGAGGGAGCTCCGGGTGACCCGCGCCGCGGACGGAGGCGGGGGTGGAGGGGGGTTCGTGACGATGCGGGCCCCTTCTGCCCTCGCCTAGGAGGCCGGTGGTGGTTCGGGGGAGCCACCACCGACGAAAGCCTCGATGACTGAGGGCGTCCCAGTATACCGGGGCGCCCTCTCTGATAGTCGCTTGCCCGCGTTGCGGGCACCACGCCGGGGCGTCACAGTAGAATGCGTTTACGCGAACTTGTGGCGCCCCAAGCGCGTCGTGTGAGGGTATGCCGCTGGGGTTTTAGTGGGTAAACGACTCTTGGGTAGACGACCCTTGTCGGAGTCCCACATAATCACCGACCTTTCCCCCGGGGTGCGGTGGTATGCATAAAGCATTTCCCCAGCGAAAACAAAAAAAAAAAACAAAAAAAAAAAAAAAAAAAGGTTTTATTTCATTTCATTTCATCTCATTAAATTTCATTTTAATTTCATATCAATAAAAAAAGTCTACTGAACTGAACTACTAGAATGGGTGAAGAAAAAATAAATCTCTGCTTATATTCTACGGTTGGCGCCATTTTTCAGAAATGATTAATTAGTTGAGTTTATTGTGTTTTATTATTTTATTAAATTGCTTCATTTTTTCGCAACTGTATTAAAAATAGTCGTTCAGTACACGTGCGGAACCGTCATTGCAACTTGTTCCGACTGTCAGCCCTCGCCTTTGGCTGCGCCTCGGCTTGGGTAGACATTTGTCGGAACCCTTTGCAATGACAGCCTTTCCGCACTTGTAATGAAATATACTATTAAATGTTGTTTCTTATATTTTCAGGTAATTGTTTGTTCATTTTCATATAGGTGGAACAAGAAAAAAGAAAAAGAAACAAGAAAAAAACATATATCTTAATCTTTCGTTATTTCCTATGATTCGACGTGGCATGATAGCTAATTCATTATATGTATTTAAAAAAAAAACAAATTACTCCTAGAGCTTACCAGGTGTAAAGAAAATTCTGAAGAATATTACAAGCGCACGACCCTGAAATACACATGACCCGTCCAAAAACATTGAATTTCAACATAGAAGTCTACAAAATCGTTATTGAAAGAACGTAATGTTTTTAACAAGTGTGTAAATCTTTTAGTGTGGGCAGCCCCAAAGTTATGTCGGCTCTTTGTGAAAATTTAAACCGTTTTACACGGACATCTGCGGTTTATCTTTCGAACAGAAAATTCACTCGTTATCGCGAACATCTGGAACATTAATAGCCAGACTAGTTTACTAATGTTAACATCCATAATTCATAAGGCAGACAGTTTTTTGTACCGGAAAAGTAAACATACATATTTTAAAATGTGCTTTCTATTACACAGTAGACATGCTACTCAAACTCAAAAGGAACTTTATTTACGTAGGTTTTATCACAAAACTCTTATAAATCGTCATATTAAAGTTACCATTATCATCTTACGACCCCTGTCCCACGCCTGGTGGTAGTATCCATACACACCTACCAGTCGTTATATCTACAGTCGCACGATTCATACACAATTCCTCATTCTTACAAATTCATCCATCTCTTTTGATCTCTCACAAACCTTGCGTCCACCTACATTCATGCTGAAATTACCAGCGGTTCGGAATGCTGCCCTACAGAGACTTGAGAGGGATAGGAAGGGGAGGCGAAATAGTAATATGATAATAGCTTGTGAAATCATAATTAACCTTCAGTGAGTATCTAAATAATTTGGTGAAAGAAAACTTTATGATGACAAATACAAATCACTTCATAAATTGCCCACAGCTGCGAATAGCGTAGGCGTTAAATGATGTTTCAATATAATAAAGCATACATTATGTAACAATAAAATGTATACTGCACTGTTTCAATATGAAATTACAGTATGTCCCGAACACAACAACCGAACAATCGAACCCGAGACCCATGATCCAAAGGCACCGCATCCAACCCCTAGACCAACATGGCAGTCATTTTATCTTCTGAGTCTTTATTCCAAGTAGATTTGACTATCTACCTTTATTTATCCGGAACAATTGCCCACAAACCCATCTTGTGAGACAAGAAGCACCGGTAATCGCCTGTTATTATCACTACATAGTATAAAACTAAGTCGCTGTCGTCTGTCCGTCCTTATGTCTGCTCAAATCTTTAAAATTACGCAACGGATTACGAAGCGTTTTTTTAATAGATAGAGTGATTCAAGAGGAAGGATTATATGTATAATACATGCATAATATTGTAGAGAAACACTGATAAATTTAGATGTTCGTCATTGCACCCGTGCGTAGCCGGAGCGGGTCGCTAGTTCCAGTATAAACGTATCCGGAGCAATTGCACCCAAACCCATCTTGTGGGACAAAAATCACCGGTAGTCTCGTGATATTATTCCACTATAAACAAATGAAATACTAACAATGCTACGAAAACAACAGAGTAAAGACTATATCGGTTGGAATTTACCAAAATAATCCTTCGCATCTTGTCGCGGTTTGCTTAAATATAAATGAGTCATGCTCAACGCATTAATAACGTCTCCAGACAAGTTTAGTGAAGCGATAATGAGCTTTACATTCTCCACACGGCGACATGACGCCATGTCCCGCCGCGACTGGTGTAAGTACACTTAGCTTAATTTACATAGCGTGTATAAACTATAAAGGGTATAGTAGTTAACATACATCTTGACCTAAAATGTATCCTGCGCATTAGACGATTGGATATCTTTGGCGGAGAAGGCCGCCATTTATACAGGATGTAATAAAAACCCTAAAGTCATAACGATAAGATCGATAGTACTAATGATAATGATACTGTGTGCAAATGTTCAGCAAGATATCAGCAATATTTTGTAATAGGCCGCGTATGTGACGCGATGTTTTTCGTTGGCCGCGTAATGCGCGCAGCTATATACATCGTAGAAGAATTAGTTGGCTGCAGCGACTTGGCCACGCGGCCTGGCCGCATAATGCGCGGAGGCCCTTACCTGTATCGCGGGGGCCGTTTACAAACATGAATAGAATAGAAATATTTCGGCATACTTTACTTTCATATTTTCTCTTTCGCCGCCAATATTTTATATTCTGGTCGTGCTCTTAATATCCCAGTAATTACAGAGATGACCGCATACAATGGAGACACTGCCATTATTAAAATGATGCGACGCGGCGTCGGCAATATATGGGTTACCCAAGACGTGTCTCGCTTTACTAACAAGGCGTAGAAATATGAAAGTTTATATTACCTTTACAGGATCTAATATCATTTTCTATACAGAGTGTGCGTTCATTCTAACGCTGTTGTTTTTCTGTTTAACCGACTTCAAAAGAAGGAGGTTATCATGTCTGTCGAATACACGATCTACTGCTGTGTCAAGCCTCCTCCAATGATTGCTGTGGGTCCTTAGGCCGTTTGTCCACCGCCCGCCGTCACCGAACCGTCACCGAGAACGAGATTATTTCTGGCCAAGTTTAAGATGACGTGACTGCCATCGTTTGTCCACCGCGCCGATATCTCGGTGGCTCAGTTCTAGAGATTTCTTGCGCATGGTAGTCGCGTTTCCCTTTTTATTAGAAATAAACAAACTAGGAGGATGGCTAGTTTCAACCGGCGACAATTGCCTCTTCTGCTTTTGTACTTCCGAAGGCCTACGCGATGCAAATAATTTTGGATTCATCCGCTAAATACGTGAACGATACATCGCAGGATCGTTTTATCCCTCACTTCGCTCTGGATTCAAAATAGAGCCCTCGCCGTAAACATATTACTTTACTCCCTTGTCATACAATCTACTATTGTATTGCCGGCACATCGGCCCGTCATAAAATCGTGCCGTGTTCTAGCGGTCACGCCGAACTACTGGAAAAATCGGCGGCGGGATGACGGCTCTGGGTGACGGGCGTGCGGTGGACACACGCCCATAGTAAATGTATGTATCGCCAACTCGGCGCCGTCATCTCGTTCACGGTGACGGCGGCGGTGGACAAACGGCGTTAGTCTACTGTGCCACGCCGGCCAGTCGGATTGGCAAGGGGTTTCCTATCAAGTTTTCCTTCTCTTGTGGCTAGGATATCGGCCTTATCATTTCTTTTTGTCGGCTCTTACAACACCCTCAGGACGAAATGGGGTGGTGACGCTATCCATTTCATATCTGTCACCACACGGAAAATTACACAGTACGCGAGTGCATTATTAACACGCATTGTTGCATTCGGTTTTCCCCTTGGAGTGGCATACCAAACCTGTGGTAAAGAAATAGTGGCTAATCTATTTGAAAGCAATGGCACATGAGTTTATTAGAATAAAAATCGTTTTGATCTTGATCAAACATTCCGAATCATTTCTATTCCTACTTCAGTCACAAAATTAATGGATTCAAATTAAATATCTGACTCGTTGCACTACGGACAAAATTATAAATCTTCCTCGAACAACAAACCGCTAAAGTGATAAAGATAATGTCTTTTAAAATTTATTACAAGAACCACGAGAAGAACACGAAATTTATTTTACTCTAATATATATAGGTATTACATCAATCAAACAAACATGTAATAAGATTTGACAAGATCTTAACCTGATGTGTGCTCCACTGTCTGTTACTACTACCATTCAGCACATATAAGAGACCCTAAAACTCCCGAAATAATACATTTCATGTTTTCTCTCATTCAATAAGTCACAGCTGGTATATCACACCACTCTGTTAAACGACAGGTATTTTAAAACGTAATAATTCATATTACCATTGCTGTTGATGAAAGAAATTATTTTTTTTTCATCTATTAGCTGACCCGGCAAACTTCGTACCGCCTCAAATAAAAAAGCTGAATGATAATACCAGACGATAATAATAATGATGTTCCTTATTTAAATATTTGCAAAACTTAACTGGAACAAAATTAATTCGTATTAAAATATTATTGTTTTCTTTTATAATATTTTCTTGAATATTCACGGAGGTCCACGAATATATCCAGGCCAAAATTAGCCAAATCGGTCCACCCGTTTTCGAATTTTAGCGAGACTAACGTGAACAGCAATTAATTTTTATTTGTAAAGATAGATAGACTAGTGATTGATTGAGTGGTCGAAATTTGACCGATTTGACCAGACTTTAATAATAAACAAAGGAGTTTATATGCGTGAGTCTGTCAAATACATGGTAAGTTATGTAGTGTTTTTTTCTATTTAGATAATGTATTTTTATGCTTAATACAAAAAATAGCATTCCACATACTATCATGTATTTGAAACACACATGCATAATTATATACTTTATTGTTGAAGTCTGCGGTCAAATTGAGAAGAGAGCTATAGCTAAAGAACTATCATTTAAATTAATCATGGTCAGATTTCGACCGCTGGCCGCCCACTCGTATCGTAAATAATTATGTATAGTTGATTCGTGTCGTGTTTCGTATCGATATAAAATAATCGAATCTTAAGAAAAGACTATTCTGCTAAAACAATTATTATTATACTCGACAGGCCTATGTAAGTAATCTTACTTCAATCCAACAGAGGAAAAAAGGCTTAGGATGCTAATGATGGATTCATCAATAAGTGAAAACCATCTTACTCCAATGTTTAAGAAGTTCAACCTTCAGCAATGACAGGCCGTGGGTATTAATTGAATATTAAAATGTTTAGTGTGTTATAGCTGGAAAAGAAAACAGCACTATAACGAAGTAAACCAGCGGGAGTTAATGGATAAAGTGAGTGAGTTAAAACAGACGGGAATAGGGTAAACAAACCAGAAATCTCAGCCGTGGAGAAAAAACTTGAGAAAATTCATTTTAATATATACCTTTTTATACACTGTTACAGCAAGTAGACTTAAAATGTTTTGATTTTGATGCTCAGGTAATCAAGTAGATAACTACACTTCGAATAAACATATTTGACTGTTAATCAATCTATTAGGTCTCCCATTCCATATTTTAATAAAAATATTTTCCATTGCCTACTTTTGGGGAAAATAATAAAGACTACCGTAAGTAACTACCGAGAATGAAAAAAATAATAATAACAAGTATATTGATAATACTGTTGTTATTATAATCGAAATTGTTTAGTTATACATAAATGTATTTCTAGCTTTTAAACATGCATATAATTTAATTATGTTGATAGGCTATTTATTTCTCAAATAAAGCCTGTCTGACCGTCTATAATCATGCTAATAATGGAAATACGCTATCCAGCTGAATATCTGAGAATAGAAGAGCCGGTCCTAAGTCATCTTACGTCAATTATTTATATTCTAGAAGGAGCTCCCAGGAATTAAGGGAGCAAAGTTTGATTGACACGTTAAAAACTTTACAAGGTACGCCCGAATTAGAAAACAGATATTCCACCAATATAATATTGGACGTCGTAGTCGAACAGGACGTGCAATATACTTACACCTGTGTAAGACCTGCACGCGAAGGGAAACATAAAACTTAAAGGTACTACTAGATTGTGGAATAGATAAATATTTGCAGAACTTACTGATAAGGAAATGTCCTTTCAATCCAATGATGTTGGGAGGCGGTGTAACGTTGTCGTATCGCCGTGTCTCATTCGGCTGGAATACGTGCCGACACATCTCCCATACACCTGAATCGCTCCACATCAGAAAACGGCCGGCAGCTGGTAGGTAAATACCTGAGAAGAAAGATTGACATATTTCAAATTCAAGTATTAATCAAATAGATTTTTACAAAGCTCTTCCGTTATGAAACTACCGCCGGGTGGAGACGCTGCAGAGAGAGTACTATAGAAAAGTTCGTCGTTTCAGCCCATAAATGACCCACTGCTGCGTCGGGCCTCCTACAAATTCATGGAGGGAAATCGTTGGTCTAGTGGTTAGATGTGCAGCCTTTGGATCAACGGGTCCCGGGTTCGATTCCAGGGTCGGGCAAGTGTCTTTGTCTAAACCAGAGGCACTGGCTCGGAGTCTGGGTGTCATTTCTATCTATTATATTAATGTATTTACAAAAAAAAAATGTATATAAGTAGTTTATCATCCATCTCGTTACCATAACACAAGCATTAAGTTGCTTAGCTTCGGACGAGATGGCGTTGTGTGAAATGTCCAAGGATATTTATTTATAATTATTTTATTTTACTGTGCCACGCTGGCAAGACGGGTTGACACAGGGTTTGTATCAAGTTTTCCTTTCGGCTAGGTGTGGTGACGGATTAAGAATACACAATGTCACCAACCCATACCGTCTTGAGGGTTTCGTAAGAGGCGACTAAAAGAACTCAAGAGGCAGATCACCTATAGAAAAGTTGCTGTTCTCAAATTGCAATAATTTATCGTCGTTAGATTTGGCATAGCGTTTCGTATCGGGTTTTCCTTCTCTTGCAGCTAGGTTGTGATTTCCTTTGGGGGGTGACACTATCTATTCTAAATCCGTCACCATACGGATAAGTGCCTACAATACACAAAGTCATGCTATCGGTTTGCTGCGGATCCCGTATTGGCCTCTCTACGTCACCAAAAGAAGTGTCACACCTGTTGACGCTGTTCAGATTATCTAAAACTAGCGACCCGCCCCGGCTTCGCACGGGTGCAATATTGACATATAAACCTTCCTCTTGGATCACTCTATCTAGTAAAAAAACGGTTCAAAATCCGTTGCGTAGTTTTGAAGATTTAAGCATACATAGGGACGGACAGACCACAGCGACTTTGTTTTATACTATGTAGTGATAGTGAAGATGTTGTAAGGCCTATGATGGATGAGCACTTCAATAGGCCTTTTTATAGTTCGCATAGCGCAGGCGCATCCGCCATTTCAAAAACGCAGCAGTATGACAGTTTCGGGCACTTTTCATAACTATGGCTGTGCAATAAACATTATCACACATCACATTTTTAAATAAAGTGCCCGAAAAACATGACGGAAGTTCGGGCATGCGCACAAAATATTTTCAACTATTACAAGGACTATAGAATAAAGCAATGTCTATGGTCGGGTTTCAGAGTTCGAAAAAGTGGACATAGTGTTCTATAACAAGTTTTCTTTCTCTTGCAGATCCTAGTTCTTGGGTTAATGTCAATGTTCGTATGGTGACGGATTTAGAATACATAGTGTCACCATCCCATACCATCCTGAGGGTGTCGTAAGAGCTGACAAAAGGAAATTACGGCTGATAACCTAGCCGCGAGAGAAGGAAAACTTGATACGAAACCCTGTGCCAACCCGTCTGGCCAGCGTGGCACAGTAGGCCAATTACTCTCCATTTAACTGGAGGAGGCCCGACTCAGCAGTGGGTCATATATGGGCTGATTAGTAGTAGTAGTAGTCTTGGGTTACTGACAATATTTTATATCCACACACATTTGACATCAGACATGTCATAATAAAATATAATAACCGGGTAAAAATCACGGTGTTAATGATTCCCTTTTCGTTTCACACTTGGAACTTTTCCAACCATTTTGTACCAAACTAATAATGATCATATCTATTAGACTATAGTTGTATCATAATATATGCATAATTTGTCATGGATACAGGATATATATAGGAACATTTTACATCTACTAACTAGCTGCATTCTCATGAGAAAGTGTCATAAGCCAACGGCTACGTATTGTATACAGGGTGGTCAAAAAGTCGTGGATCAAACGCAACCAGCGGTTAGATGGGGTCATCACCAGCAAACAATTTTTCTACGGGAGGTCCTTAAGGTCAACCCCTGCAGAGTTATAATTGATTTTGTGTTTTTATTAGAAATTGTCCTTTTTTTACTAAAACTTGATAAAATTCCACAAAATCTACACCCTGTATCTTTTTTATAATTTTCAATAGATTGGTACTGATAAGCCCTTTCGTTAGACATGCTATTTATGGTAGTTTATTGGGTGTATTAAAGACAACATTAAGTTTTCCGAAAGACATAATTCTTAAATCAAAACTTGTTACTTACTTCAGACCTCACTGTGAAAAAAAAATACTTTTCAGAAAAGTGACCCTCTATTACAAGTTTTGGCGCATTTAATAGGGATTCTAAAAAGGTATTACACATGGCTATGCGTGGCTCTGATATCTTTCGAGGACGACTATTCGTAGCAAGGTCAGAGTTAATCCAACCAAAAAACGGTTGTGTTTGATCCACGACTTTTTGACCGCCCTGTATATGCCCGTAGTTGTTACTCATGACTCTTTTGCGTTAACTTGAAATTGGGCTAGTTCCTTTTTTTAATAAATATATAAATTTTACACTTGCTGCGTATGACGGATAGAATACTTTTTGTTGTCGGCAGGCAATCCAATCTTTTTCTAAAATTCTTTTTATTAACTGTTTTAGATTAATATATTTTTTTAAATAGAATGCAGTTGTGACAGGCACAGAAAAGGGATTACAAGAGTTTATTTGAAAACTAGCGAACCGCACGGGTGCAATGATGAACCTCTAAATTAATCAGTGTTTCTCTACAATATTATGCATATAAACATTCCTCTTGAATCACTCTATCTATTAAAAAAAACCGCTTCAAAATCCGTTGCGTAGTTTTTAAGATTTAAGCATACATACGGACAGACGACAGCGACTTTGTTTTATACTATGTAACTAGCGACCCGCCTCGGCTTCGCCCGGGTGCAATGATTAACAGTTAAAATTATGAGTGTTTCTCTACAATATTATGCATGTATTATACACATAAACCTTCATCTCCAATCACTGTATCTATTACAAAAAACCGCATCAAAATCCGTGGCGTAGTTTTTAAGATTTAAGCATACATAAGGACGGACAGACGACAGCGACTTTGTTTTATACTATGTACTGATACTGAAGATGATAATGATGATATGAAGTTCTTTGAGAAAAAGTTTATTGTAGTTACCGGTCCTACATTACGACGCGTGTCTAGTCACTTTCAAGATTATAATATTAGTTTCGTAATAACAAGCGAGTCTTCGTTCACATTACCTCTTAATATCTCGCGTATCTTGGCATTCTATCAAAATAGCACAATGCAAGTTATCACGCTATAGCGCCCTAAACGTAGGCCAGAAATAGAGCACAGGCCGACGAACCCAATGCCATGTGTATGTAATTAATTAATCCGACCGTACAACTATTCCTTGTAGCCATTATACAACATCGCTGCGTTAAATTACTGTAAGTAGTATCGTTTCCTGCGAGCTTTTGGTTCCGAGAATTAAAAATATGCTGAGCATTAGTTGGCAGTGGTAATTGATTTCTAGGAGATTAGTTTTGCTTACACAAAATCAAAATCAAAATTCATTTAATCAAGTTGGCTCATTAGAGCTCTTTTGACAGGTCAAACAAAAAATAAAATTTAAATTTAATTATTTACCATCTACCACCGCTTCGGAATGCATCTCTACAGAGAAGAGCCGGCAAGAAATTCTGTAGCTGCTCTTTTTAAATCGCCATTTGGGTACAAGTCTGGTTATAAGACAGATTTGTGAGAGCAAACTCGCGCAATAGTTCCAAAGGGCCAAACATCAGCCAGATCTAGTCGACAATAGTAACCTTGTAATGCCCACGCCAATCGACCCCCAGCAACGGCACCTGTTCACAAGCATGACGCATGCGGCAGCCATCGCCCTCCTCAACCATATTGCAGGGAAGAGAACGACCCGCCGCACCCGCCGCACAGCTGCCCTTACGTGGCCTTTTTTACGTTGGAAGTCATGGATACCGGGCCGCTGAGCAATAGCCGGGATATGTGGGATTCCAGGGCATGGAAAGTCCTAAAACGCATGCTCCGCGTCCTGGCTGAGCCTTAGCTCACCTTTCAGCGGCCCTCACACTTTTAATGGGGACGTCTAGACGCAACCCAACCCCATAAAATGTGTGAAGCGCGATACTACTACTCAGCCCATAAACAAGCATAGGCGGGTTGGCACAGGGTTTCGTATCAGTAACTGCCATCACTGTGCCGCCTCGGTGGACAGTGCAGAGCACACACTAGCGGCCTGCCCGGCGTGGCAGGAGGAGCGCGCGACTCTCGTCGCTGTAATCGGAGGAGACCTGTCTCTGCAAACGGTCCTGCGCAGAATGGCCGCATCTGGGGCGGCCTGGGACGCGGTCCGGACGTTTGCAGAGACAGTCATGAGAAAGAAGGAAGAGGCGGAAAGGGATAGGGAGAGGGCGCCCGAAGCGCACCCGATGCGGCCCGCCCGCACGGGGCGCCGCAGACTGGCGCACGTGCGCCTTCTGCCTCCCTAACCGGGGCCTCCGGGTGGGGGCACAGTGGATCGCCCCCCACCCAATGGATATCAGGTCCCGATGAGACGCCGTCCACGCACACGGCGAAACATAGGAGATCCCAGGGCGGGGTACGGGGATGCCTCGCCCCACACGGGATCTGAGGGGAAGCGACGTCCTGCCGGGTGCTCACGGCAGGACGTCGAATGCTCGTAAGGAGCCTGAGGAGAGGAGGAGGGCCTCCTCGTGTGCGGCGGCGTGGTTCTGCATCAGATCCCACAATGCCGCAACAGGACGCGAGTTGGAGCACCCCGGGGAGGTTTAGTGGGTAGGCCCCCACTATGGGGGAGAGCCCCACACTCCCCTCGCTGGCCATGCCCGTGGCCAGCGAGGAAGTCCATAAAGGATTTTACCCCGGGCGAACAAAACAAAAAAAAAAGGGTTTCGTATCAAGTTTTTCTTCTCTTTCCGCTAGGTTATTGGACTTGTAATTTTCTTTTAATTAAAACACTCAGGATGGAATGGGGTGGTGTCACAATCTACTCTAAATTCGTCTCCACGCTCACTCTGTTTACAAACATGTAAATCACGAACACAAATTACAACCAGACCTTTGGCTTTCACAAAGACACTTGCCAGATACCGGAGTCCGGAGACCATTAAGAAAGTCCTGTCCAATTGCTTTGAAGATTAAACAGAAAGAGAAAAAGGTCTCATTTAGTTTATGTACCTATGTTGTTTTTGAATGTTATCACAAAGCTCCGTTAAGTACAAAACAATTAAAAATATCTTTTTTTGTTCTAATGGCATTAAATAAATAAATAATAAATATCCTTGGACATTTCACACAACGCCATCTCGTCCCAAGCTAAGCAACTTAATGCTTGTGTTATGGTAACGAGATGGATGATAAACTACTTATATACTTTTTTTTTTTGTAAATACATACATATTATAGATAGAAATGACACCCAGACTCCGAGCCAGTGCCTCTGGTTTAGACAAAGACACTGGCCCGACCCCGGAATCGAACCCGGGACCCGTTGATCCAAAGGCGGCACATCTGACCACTTGACCAACGTTCTAGATTGGGCCCATAATAAGTAGCTGGGTGTACAACGTGAGTTAAGTGAAAAACATCTACTCCTGGCAATTAGCCCACCGATAACCCACTGCTGAGTTGGGCCTTAAACCAAATTCATGAAAGGAATTTGGCCTACTGTGCCCCGCTAACGTTGGGTTGGAACAGGGTTTCTTTCAACGTCCCCCTCGACTGTGCTGCCACCTTGCCGTGGTGAGGGGGCTTGAGTGCCTCAATGATCCGTGGGACCATACCGGCCAGGGCCTCACATGCTGGGCAGGCCCACGGGGAGAGGTGAGACGAGGAGCGGCACCAACGTCCTCGGGTTGGCGCCGGCCGAGGGTTGACGGGCCTCCACTGCGAGGCCGTATGTCACGGAAGGGGGCTGCGGCGCGGATCGCTGGTGCGCTGCGGTAGATTGGGACTCCGGGGACTTGGGTAGACGGGGGACCCTGTCCTCAGTTGTTCCCTGCGGGCCCTGGATGGATGCGGTGCGCCGGTGTCCTCTGGTTGGCGCCGGCCCGAGGGCTGATGGGCCTCCTTCTGCTGGGCCGTTATGTCGCAGAAGGGGGCTGCGGGGCGGGTCGCAATGGAGGGAGCTCCGGCCGACCCGCGCCGCGGACGGAGGCAGGGGTGGAGGGGGGTTCGTGACGGTGCGGGCCCCTTCTGCCCTCGCCTAAGAAGCCGGTGGTAGTTCGGGGACCGCCACCGACGAAAGCCTCGATGACTGAGGGCGACCCAGTATACCGGGACGCCCTCTCTGATATTCGCTTGCCCGCATAGCCGGCACAACGCCGGGGCGTCACAGTTTCACACAGCGTTTACGCGAACTATGGCGCCCCAAGCGCGTCGTGTGAGGGTATACCGCTGGGGTTTTAGTGGGTAGGTCCCTTGTCGGAGTCCCACATAATCACCGACCTCTCCCCCGGGGGGTGGTGGTATGCATAAAACATTTCCCCAGCGAAACCAAAAAAAAAGGGATTGCATCAACGTGCGTCCTCGGGTTGGCGCCGGCCCGAGGGCTGACGGGTCTACTTCTGCGGTGCCATTGTGTCTCAGAATAGTAATACTACATTTGTATATCATGATTTCTTAGATTTTCGCGATTATTACACATTAAAATTAAACACTTTTTAACGGATTTATCGCGTGTTTAATACATTATTTAATTCCCGACGTTACAAATGCTTTGCAGCAGTCGTGTGTCCACGAAAGCAGTGACTATCCCATGACCACGACTCATCATCATCATCATCATAATTTCAATGAAATGAATGAAATGAAATTCTGGGCTGAAATTATCACGACTACTGCAAAGCTTTCAATACATTGTATTTCATAACATTGTGAGCGCAAACTAATTATCATTTTTGAAAAACTCGACAAACAATGCCCGACGAAATAAATCGTCTACAATTACAGAAATAAATTACTCAAATCTGATTAAAACAGTCAAACAATGACATCCACAATATTTGATCTTTCTTTTTTAACGTTTTAAAATCTAGATCTAACATGACCTGAACATAAACATTGGCGAATAGAGACAAGACCGAAATAAAATTCACACTGTGTAGGTAGTGAATCTGTCAAATAGTTTGAAATGAGAAAATAATTAATTTATAAACACAACAGAATAATGATATAGTACCTATCATCATTATGATCTCAGCATTAAAAATGAAATTGTGCGCGTGGTGACGGATTTAGAATACACAATGTCACCAACCCACACTATCCTGAGGCGACTAAAGGATCGTAAGAGCCAGATCACCTAGCCGTATGAGAAGGAAAATTTTATACAAACCCTGTGCCAAGGAGCTTGAATTTGGAGGAGGCCTGACTCAGTAGTGGGTTATTTATGGGCTGAATCGACGATATAAATGAAACACCCATGACTTACTCGTTCAAGTCTCCTCCAGTTTAAAGGAGGGAAATTAGCATACAGCGCGATTCTTACGGCAGTCTTTTTTTAACTGGGTCCAAAGCCCTTAGATGGTGCCCCCTGTTGAGTGGGGCCACTTCCAGTTACATGAGGGGTAGTTTTTCTTTTTTTCTTGGACAATATATATATATCCTTGGACATTTTCACACAACGCCATCTCGTCCCAAGCTAAGCAACTTAATGCTTGTGTTATGGTAACGAGATGGATGGTAAACTACTTATATTTTTTTTTGTAAATACATACATATTATAGATAGAAAACACCCAGACCCGGAACAAACACTTGTAGGTCGTACAAATATTTCTTCCGTGCGGGAATCGAACCCGCGACATGATGCGCAGCACTCGATCGCTCAACCACGCGCCAACCGTGTCGTCAATTAGCCTACTGTGCCATACTGACCAGACATGTTGGCACAGGATTGTGTAACAAGTTTTGTAGCTTGCGGCTAGGTTATCGGCCTTGTAATTTCCTTTTGTCGGCAATCTCAGAATGAAATGTGTGACACTATTAGGTAGTGACACTATCTATACTTAATCCGTCACCACACGGAAATAGTATATTTCATTACAAGTGCGGGAAGGCTGTCATTGCAAAGAGTTCCGACAAATGTCTACCCGAGCCGAGGCGCAGCTGAAAGCGAGGGTTGACAGTCGGAACAAGTTGCAATGACGGTTCCGCACGTGTACTGAACGACTATTTTTAATACAGTTGCGAAAAAATGAAGCAATTTAATAAAATAATAAAACACAATATACTCAACTAACTAATCATTTCTGAAAAATGGTGCCGACCGTAGAATATAAGCAG
This sequence comes from Clostera curtula, assembly GCA_905475355.2. Lineage (NCBI taxonomy): Eukaryota > Metazoa > Arthropoda > Insecta > Lepidoptera > Notodontidae > Clostera > Clostera curtula. Next base: position 11,608,909 of record FR997806.1, on the reverse strand, counting down.
AGATTTATTTTTTCTTCACCCTTTCTAGTAGGCAAAAGCAACTATGCCCATACAGCCAAGTCTTCAGTAGATTTTTCTTATTGATATGAAATGAAATTTAATGAGATGAAATGAAATAAAACCTAACCTAACTCATTCAATCAAATCATTAAATCTGATATTGAATCAAATTAGTACGTAGTTTCTTTTTAGAAATATACGTATTTGCATGAATCATAAAAACTTCTATGTTTTTTTTAGTAAAAACTTCATGGTTGGTTTTTCCTTAAATTAGACATTATTTTGACAGTTGGGAAAGAAAACGCACTAGTGCGGGAATGGTAAAAAAAAGCACGCGTGTTTAATAGCCCACTTCCCGAATGCTATACGGCCCTGCAATATGCCACTTTTTGAGCAACTGTATTAAAAATTAACTATACCTACATTATCATTTTATACTAAATACTTAGTTGTGATCCTTACCACCGAGCGATGAGTGCATTTAACAGGCCGCATTAACTTCTTAAAAATAAACCGAAAATAACACACACCGTTCTCAAAATAACATTTAACCCCACCCGCCGTTGTAACTGCTTTACGTCTTCACAGTTTAACCTGTTAAGAATTATTTAATACACAAACTGTGCTAAAATTGGCCACATAAAACAAATTATAGATAGTCTAAAAACATTAAGAACACAAATGAATCATTCACTACGTAAATATCTACCGTGGAATAACTTCCATCGTGACGTAGATGCGAATACATTTAATTCTTTTTTATTTACACAAAGCTTCGGTGAAGTAATAGAAGGAAAGAATTTAAAATAAAAACATTACGTGCCGCATGAGATTCGTAGTTAAACCTTTTTGTTTAAAGAAAACTTTATTATTCTAACCACTAATTTGATTGAATACAATATGATGAATAGAATTTTAATATTATTATCATATATAATTAGTCTTCTCATAAAATCATCATATATTTTCGCGATGTACTTTCATCATTTCAGCCAAAAGACGTCCACTGCTGGACATAGGCCTATATAAAAAACTCCTTAAAAAGAAAATATGTACTAAAATATATTATTTAAAGGAATCACTTTAGGCAAAGGTCCGAAGATACTGGCAGCGTTCCCCATTTGAATCGCTAGACTGATTCTTTGCCCGAGGTAGCTGCCAGCTCTCCGGTCTCCTGTGATGTCGAGTAACCTTTTTGCTATTTCCTTAAAAAGGCTTATAGCGCTAGGACCCCACGGACAAAGGGTCTCGACATCTTTATTATATTATGTGATGTTTTGAATGCGTCACTATGTAACTCGTACTATAACTCGACATTGTGAAAGCAACACTAAAGATAATTAAATAGTACGTATGACTAAAACAACGTATGCCTCGTTGGTCTAGTGGTTAGATGTGCCGCCTTTGGATCAACGGGTCCCGGGTTCGATTCCGGGGTCGGGCGAGTGTCTTTGTTTAAACCAGAGGCACTGGCTCGGAGTCTGGGTGTCATTTCTATCTATAATATGTATGTATTTACAAAAAAAAATAATGTATATAAGTAGTTTATCATCCATCTCGTAACCATAACACAAGCATTAAGTTGCTTAGCTTGGGACGAGATGGCGTTGTGTGAAATGTCCAAGGATATTTATTTATTTATATTTATTAACACATACATTTTTTTCAGTGAGTATTTATGAAATTCAACGTGTTTTTTTACTTTCATTTGCTCAACGCAATCTATGGAAGTTTAAACCTGTCACATTAATATGTAAATTTTCAGCGGAAATTGAAATTAGCATTAATCATAAACCACTATTTATTGCTGTCATATATGTCGTTTGTCATAATAAAATTATTATTATCATGACAGCATATTATGAAAAGACTTTATCCAGTTAATTAATGTTCGCATCGAATAAAATGAACACATTTAATCTTGCAATATTATTTGACACATTTAATTCTACAAAAAGGATTCTATCGCTCGCTAAAAACTTGGCAATCTATATTATTTTATTTGTATTAAATTGCAGAGAAAATGTTTTAATATTTTTATGTATTTATGTTTGTCAGGGGCAGAAAAGTCCATGAGTGGCGACCGCGTTCCGGAAAGCGCAGTGCTGGTAGGCAGCGCAGTGGACGTATTTTGGCTGAAATGATGATGATGATGTTTGTAACATATCAACTCAAAAACCACTGGAACGATTATCCCGAGTAACATACGAGTAGGCTATATGCAAAGCCAAAATAAAAATGGGTTTTAGACCCACACGGGGGCAACCTCGTCCATAACGTGACAAGATGCCCTTGTTCTACTCTCACCTTCACCGCCCTAGTTACCGAGGATGGGATGGGAGAGCCGTACTCGCAAATCCGTCGGGGCGCCATAGTAGAATGCGTTAGCGCGAACCTATGGCGTCCCAAAAGAGACATATTGTGAGGGTATACCGCTGAGATTTTAATGGGTAGTCGAATGTTCCGGAGTCCTACATGATCGCAGACCCCACCCCCAAAGGGCAACGGTAGGTATGCATAAAACATTACCCAATCGAAAAAAAAACTGATTGCAGTGTAGGTTTTGTGGGCGATCGAGGGATTGTAGGAGTGAGGAATTGTGTATGAAAGGTGTGAATGTAGATATGACGACTGATAGGTGTGTATGGAGACTACCTAGCGTGGGACAGGGTCAGTTTGATGATAATGATAATCGTAAATATGACGATTTATAAGAATTTTGTGATAAAACCTACTTAAATAAAGTTCCTTTTGAGATTGCATGTGCCGCCTTTGCATCCGGTTGGATTCCGGTTGGGTTCGAGTCGTGTGTAAACCACAGGTACTTGCTCTGAGTCTGGGTATCATTTGTGCTCGTGAGTTACTTGTTAACTGCCATCGCGATATAGGTTAAAAACAGAGAAATGATTTCGTTATTAAAAAAAAACTACTCTATGCTGTCTATAGCAGTAGAATATATTTGAAGTAACGAGAGATACTCTTATAGTCCTTGTAATAGTTAATAAGAAAATATTTTGTGCGCATGCCCGAACTTCTGTCATGTTTTTCGGGCACTTTACTTAAAAATGTGATGTGTGATAATGCTTGTTGCACAGCCATAGTTATGAAAAGTGCCCGAAACTGTCATACTGCTGCGTTTTTGACATGGCGGACGCGCCTGCACTATGCGAACTATAAAAAGGCCTATTATCTTTCAGGGACCTAAGTTGAGACTGTTAATAAAAAAAATTACATTTCTAAGAGCAGAAGAGGCTTCAAGCTTAGCCCTACTAACTACCACACTCTATAAAATGTTTAGTCCGGAATACTACGTTCTGTTGTATTGAAAAAGCTTGCAATAGTTTTGAATAACTGACAGCTACTTTCATCAGGCCGTCTAAATATAACAAGGTCTATTGTTAACGTTAGCTGTTCGCCAGATTTGTGATCTATCGACTCGATTAAGATCAAGGCGTTGTATGTCAGCCGAGATCAGCGAGCGAAAACGAAGATAGTTTAAATCTATTTAATTTCCTAAAGGTATTGGCCAGCTAAAAGAGTAGAATAGAGAGCTCAAAGGTAAACAGAAAAAATTGGAAAATAATAAAATAAAATGGAAAACCACTTTTCACATACATGTTTTTGCCTACACATTGTCACCAACCCATTCCATCACGAGGGCGTCGTAAGAGGCGACTGGACGAATGCAAGCGACAGATCACCAAGCCTTGATACAGGCCCTGTGCCAATCCGTTTTGCCCGCACACACATGTGGCACAGTAGGGAAATTTTCCTCCATGTACTTGGGGGAGGTCTGACTCAGTAGTGGGTAAATAATTTATTTGTTTGGCTATCGTTCTGAGGCCCAATTTACACCGATGCGAATTGGTATGAAAGCGACTTTTTACAATGAAATTTTCTATAGTATATTCAAGATTACGTCAATCCTATAACATCGCATATTAATTAAATACGATCCGAAAAGACGTCGCGCGTCTTCCAGGGAATCCTCACACATTCTCAAGATTTCCCTTAGCTATTGTCGGAGCCGTCTGTGGAATCTGCGGGAAGTGGCGGGGAGTCTGTCGGGCCGGTCAGAGTACTGCGGTGCCAAGCATTTACGGAACAGTCGCGCGAATTCGTTGGAATGCAAGAGAATTCTCGAGGCGAAATTGATGCTTCCACTCAAATCAGCGGCGGTGTAAATTAAGCCTTGGACAGGTATATTAAAATTATTTTAAACGTAAATTATCTTCATTTTATTATACTAGCGACCCGCCCCAGCTTCCACGGGTGCAATGTGAACATCTAAATTTATCAGAGTTTCTCTACAATATCATGCATGTTTTATACATATAAACGTCCCTCTTGAATCGCTGTATCTATTAAAATTACACATCAAAATCACTATCACTACATCAATACATAGTATAAAACAAAGTCGCTGTCGTCTGTCCGTCCCTTTAAGTATGCTTAAATCTTCAAAACTACGCAACGGATTTTGAAGCAGTTTTTTTTAATTCATAGAGTATTCAAGAGGAAGGTTTTGTGAGTATATTATAGTGAATATAATATAATTTTGTAATAATAATAAAATAATAATTTGTGAAGCGACGAATTAAAAATAGTTTCTCTGCCCCATTCCATCCTACGGGTGTCGTAACAATAGGAAACGAGAAGGCCGATAACTGCAAGAGAATAAAAACTTGATACGTAACCCTGTGCCCATTCGTCTGGCGTCTCCAGGTTACCAGGGAGGCCCGACTCAGCAGTGGGTCATTTAAGATTTAATTCAGCCCATAACTGACCCACTACTGAGTCAACCGTCTTCCATTCTCATGAAGGGAAATTAGCCTATTGTGCCACACTAACAAGACGGGTGGACCAAGTGTTTGTATCAATTTATCCTGTGGCTAGGTTACCTTGCGTCTCGTTCCTTTAGTCTCTTCTAGCTTGGTGACATTTTGTATCCTAAACCCGTCACCACACAGAAAACGTGCTGACCTATTTTGAAAACATAAAATGTAGATTTAATATTTTCAATTTTGGTGATTTTTTTATGCCAATACAATTATAATTAAGCCATTAAAATATAAAGTCTCACAGACAAATTTAGAATACACTATGTCATCACTCCATTCTCTCCTGCGGTTGTCGTAAGAGCTGACTAAAATATATAACACCTAGGTTATTAGAAAAACATTATTTGAAATTAAGTGTCAACCAGGCCGGCGCGGCACAGTAGGCTAATCCCTTGTAATTGGAAGAGGCACGATTAGCAGTGGGTCTTTTATGGGCTGCGAGGATAAAAACATCAAGGAGTACACAATTGAAATAAAAGTGGTAACTCATCATCATCATCATTTCAGCCAAAAGACGTCCACTGCTGGACATAGGCCTCCCCCAAGGATTTCCACAAAGGCCGGTCCTGGGCCGCCCGCATCCACTGCTTTCCGGCGATCTTAACCAGGTCGTCGGTCCACCGTGTGGGAGGCCTACCAGCACTGCGCCTTCCGGAACGCGGTCGCCACTCGAGGACTTTTCTGCCCCATCGGACGTCGGTCCTGCGAGCTATGTGCCCTGCCCACTGCCACTTAAGTTTGACAATCCGGTGGGCTATGTCGGTGACCCTGGTTTTCCTGCGTATCTCCTCATTTCTGATTCGATCTCGCAGGGAAACTCCGAGCATAGCCCTCTCCATTGCCCTTTGGGTGACTTTGAGCCTTCTGATGGAGCCCATAGTGAGCGACCACGTCTCAGTTCCATATGTCATCACTGGCAACACACATTGGTTGAAGACTTTTGTCTTCAGACACTGCGGTATTGTGGACGAGAAGATCTTTCGCAGCTTCCCGAACGCTGCCCAGCCGAGTTGGATCCGACGATTGACTTCTTTCTCGAAGTTGGACTTACCTAACTGGACAGTGTGTCCCAGGTAAATGTAATGGTCAACAACTTCGAGGGTATAACCTCCGATGTTAACAGGAGTGGCTAACTATGTCATTAATATTTAAGTATGTACTCCAATTTCAAATAAAGCACTTTTAGACGGTTATCGAATGTATTTTAAATGCTACATTTTTTAATTTCCGACGTAATATTAAGCAGAAATTTAATATTAATACTTACCCGAGATGTAGGAACATCTCGGGTAAGATGTCGAACATGGATTAGACAAAATACTTTGTTGATACACTCCTGTATCAAAGTATTTTGTCTAATCAATTGTCTACAACTGCAAAATCAATGTTTTCACTCATGACAAAAAATATTCAAAGAATCTGTGTAGATTTGGTTAAAGGATTATGTCCGACCCATCATGGGTCTGACATAATCTTCAAGAGATTCAAAGACCCTAAAATTGTAAGAATAAAAAATAAATAAAGAAATTTCGACATGTCGAACGCTTTGCTCAACTCGTGGAACGTAAGAGACTTGTTAATGAGACTAAGGATTATCCCTCTTCTGGAGCACGTAAAGACCTACTGCGGGCGGCTCGAGACGCTGGAGAGGACTTCTTTATACCCGCCCCGGGCAAATTGAAAATCGGTTTTATCAACTCTATTGGGTATCTTAACGCTAACGCTCTATATGCTAAACACTAGTCCGAAGCAGTCTTCCCCGTTTCTTTTTGTTAACGCTGGAGAAATTCTTTATGCATACCGCCGCTACTGGGGCACCACTGGGAGTCGGTGATTATGTGGGACTCTGGAAACTACTCGTCTACTCACAAACCCCAGCGGTGGGTATAACACGACACGCTTGGGGCGCCACAGGCGGAAACGCAGTTACTGGTTTAGCGTCTTCTATTTAATTTCAATGAAAAGTGAATTGGCTGTTTACAGCAAATACGAATTAAGATCACGACACGTGGCTAACGAGCTACACAATAAAGTAAGTAAAGAATCATCAATCAAGTCCGATGTAGCACTCTCCCGCTAAATTGTTTGTCATCCGCGTCACTGTGACTCATTTCGAACTTCACTTTTAATGGCCAGTATTAATTGGATATAAATGTTTACTAACATTGTCGCGTTGCCAGGATTTAAACGATATAATTATTAAGCAGCCATTGTTTTGTATGGTGACGGATTTTGAATACATATTTTCGAAACCCTCAACATCCTGAGGGCTTCCTAATAACCGACAAAAGGAAAATGATAAGGTCGAACACCTAGACGCAAGAGAGGGACACTTGATACGAAACCCTGTGCTAACCCGTCTGGTCGCTTTGGGCTCCATCAGAAGGCTCAAAGTCACCCAAAGGGCAATGGCTATGCTCGGAGTTTCCCTGCGAGATCGAATCAGAAATGAGGAGATACGCAGGCAAACCAAGGTCACCGACATAGCCCACAGGATTGCCAAACTAAGTGGCAGTGGGCAGGGCACATAGCGCGCAGGACCGACGCCCGATGGGACAAAAAGTCCTCGAGTGGCGACCGCGCTCCGGAAAGCGTAGTGCTGGTAGGCCTCCCACACGTTGGACCGATGACCTGGTTCGCAGGAAAACGATGGTTGCGGGCGGCCTTTGCGGAGTTGCTTGGGGGAGGCCTATGCCCAGCAATGGACGTCTTTTGGCTGAAATGATGTTAATGATGAGCCAGTCTCGCGCCTGGCACAGTAGGTTTAAGTATCATTCATAGGCTGAGAAATAGTAGTAAATAGTTGCCGTTTTTTATAGTTTTTTGTACAAAAACAAAGCTGGTTTGTTTGTGTAGAGGTTTGTCTAGTAAGTGTAGCATATAGATCTCGGGTCCCCGGTTCAATACCCGGTTCTGGTTCAGTATTGACTAAACCAGAGGCACAGGGTCCCAAACTTGATGATGCAATAGAGTCAAACTGTATAGATTTTTCAGCCATACGAGATCCTTAGTATAGAGCAGGTAGATAGCTATTATATATTTGACGACACGGTTGGCGCAGTGGTTGAGCGATCGACTGCTGCGCAGCATGTCGTGGGTTCGATTCCCGCACGGAAGAAATATTTGTACAACCTACAAGTATTTGTTCCGGGTCTGGGTGTTTTCTATCTATAACATGTATGTTTTTACAAAAATATATATATATAAGTAGTTTATCATCCATCTCGTTACCATAACACAAGCATTAAGTTGCTTAGTTTGGGACGAGTTGGCTTTGTGTGAAATGTCCAAGGATATATTTTTTTTTTAAATTATACGACTAATTATACTAAAAACACAGTGACTTACCACCTTCGCCGCCATCTATGGTAACCCATTTTTCGGTGCACACCGCCGCAATCCATAGAAATGTACATAGCCCCACGAACACTGTACAGCCAAACAATATGCGCCTTTCGAGGACGAGGGCCTGCATCAACGGCCGTCTTTCAGCGGTGCCAACTGACGACGCCGTCGACATCTTATCCGTCTCCATCATTTTGGTACCTGAGGAGAAAAAGAACCACATGAATGCTGTCTTCTCCGTGTAGTGACGGGTTTAGAATAAATAGTGTCACCACCCCATTCCATACTGAGGGTGTCGTAAAAGTCAACAGAAAGAAATGACAAGGCCGAAAGCCTAGCCGCAGGAGAAGGAAAACTTGAATGGAAACCCTGTTGTGGCACAGTAGGCTAATAACCCTCCCTGTGATGGGAGGAGGCTGGACTCAGCAGCAGACCATGACTTGAGGATTGATTATGTAAAGATGGAGTTCATTCACCTTGGCATCGCAAATCGGAAGAGAAGAACTAATTATTAGCTGAATATTCGACAGTGCTATGGCCTTTTTGCAGCGAGGACGTTCTGGCTGATTCGCGCCGCTAACGAAGGCCAGAGAAGAAGAGGTGACGTTACGCCCACCTTCTGTCCCCACCCTGAAGCCTGTCATCGGTCAGGGATACACCGTGCCTCAAACGGGCAATCTGGCCTAAGCAGCCCGCTTTTTGGCAAACTTTAATGATAAGGGGCGACGTATATCCCGTAGGTTTACATAACAGCCGACCTGATCCCGAGGGATGGCAGTATGCGTTAAGCGTAACCAAACACAAGACTTTATAATACAACAGTTAAGGAGCGTCCTCCTAACAGTGAACAGACTAATTTGCGTTTACAGTGTGTTAGAACCGGACTCAGAAATTATCTTAGTTCACAATACAGATAAACGCGGGACTAGAAAGAATGCGGACAAGCTCCCATTCAAACGATTAAAAACTCATTTAATGTATTTAAAAGTTGCTTTGATAAAACAGGTATAAAAATAATTATCCATCGTATTTTTTAAATAACGCTGGTGAATGAAAACGTGCCTTATCTTAAAAGCTACTGGCTCTTAAGATGGCTGTTACGGATATTAAAGCTTTCGCTCTCTCTCGATATCATAAACGGCGTTATAAGAACGATTTAACTGAAGAATGGAAAAACATGTCGCGGGTTCGATCCCCGCACGGAAGAAATATTTGTACGACCTACAAGTATTTGTTCCGGGTCTGGGTGTTTTCTATCTATATGTATTTATATACAAAAACAAAAATGTATTTAAGTAGTTTATGATCCATCTCGTTACCATAACACAAGCATTAAGTTGCTTAGCTTGGGACGAGATGGCGTTGTGTGAAATGTCCAAGGATATTTCTATATTTATAAAAAAAAAATTAAAATAAATGAATTTTTGGTATCATGATTCAGGGGTTGGGCAAGTGTCTTTGTTTAAACCAGAGGCACTTGCTCGGAGTCTGGATATCATTTGTGTTCGTGAATTACATGTTTTTAAACTGCCCCCGCGATACAGGTTTCAGGTGGTGCACAGGTTTCGTTTAAAAAAAAAAGATGTCCGCCTTTATTCCATTTTTAACAGGGTTATAAAACGGTTGGTATTTTCAACGACATTTTTATTCGAGTTGTCGAGACGAGAAGAGAGTTGTGTTGTTTGTCACGAGCATGAGACAATATTGTAATATTTATATAATTTGGCGTTTGCTCTTGAGCATTATTCAACGTCGCGTTTCTTACGAAAATATTATCACCGATAAACTGACAGGAATTCAGAATTTATTTCGCGCTATTCATTGGGCATAGTCTTTAGCATAATCTTACTATCTTACTTCTTACTATCTTACTAATCTTACTATCTTACTAATATTATAAACGTGAAAGTTTGTAAGTATGGATGGATGGATGGATGTTTGTTACTCTTTCACGTAAAAACTACTGAATGGATTTTAATGAAACTTTACATTAATATAGCTTATACATCAGAATAACACATAGGCTACAAGTTATAAAGATATTATGTGAATTACAACAATATAAACAAGTCGAATTCAAAATTTCTAATTGTCATATTTTCGACCATATTAAACTATAGACAACATAACGTTTCGCTGTCAGTTGCGTTTCGTTAAAGTAGGTTTTATACGGACGTGGTTCTGCACCATATCCCACAATGCCGTAACAGGACGCGAGTTGGAGCACACAGGGGATGTTTAGTGGGTAGGCCCCCACTCTGGGGGAGAGTCCCACACGCCCCCCCTTGGCCATAGTCCATAAAGGATTTTACCCCGGGCGAACAAAAAAAAAAAAAAAGTTTTATACGGACGGGATAAAAATCTCAGGTATCCTATGTCCAACTTTCATTTTGTTTTAAATATATATAATGCGGAACAAAGTTCGCCGGGTCAGCTAGTAATGTATACATTTGCTAATATAGTCACAAATACATTTAAATTTCGAGTCAGTTTCAAAACTACTGTACCTACTACTGCCAGTCAGCCCATAAATGACCTGCTGTCGAGTCGGGACTCCTCCAGTTACATGGAGGGTAATTACTAATTAGCCTACTGTGCCTCACTGGCCAAACGGGTTATCACAGGGTTTCGTATCAAGTTTTCCTTAGCTTGCACCAAGGTTATCAACCTCGTCATTTCCTTATGTTGGCTCTTACGACACCCTCAGGATGGAATGGGGTGGTGACATTATGTGTTAGAACACACCGTCACCAAACAAATCACCCCTTACTATCAAGTTACTTTCTCGTTTGCCTCTCTATTTAGAATAAGAAATTTCTTTAAAGAAATAAATGAAAATGTTTATGAATATTATATGCAATTTGAGTTCAGCCATTACAGTAGACGACGCGATGTCATTCCTGAACGCTCGTAAACACCAATGACGTCATTTCACGACTGCAACTAAGAAATAAACGAGTTCACTGAGAAATCCATTATAGTTACTCACGTCTACAGCGTCTGTGACGTAGGACATTTAAAACTATAACAAAAAGATGAAGAAAAGTGTTGAAAATAATATGTGCCGTCAAAAACATTTTAGTCACATGAAAAGGGATTTTGTTTTATTCAAGAGAAAATAATGTCTCGTATTAGACATGAAGATTTATTTATAAATTGATTTTTAATGGTTACCCCATTTTTTACCTCGCAGATCCTCATGGATAGCCGTTGGGGCTGTCCGGGTTATGTGGGACTCCGGGGCGCGTACTACTACTGCGCAGCCCATAAATGACCCACTGCTGAGTCGGGCCTCCTCCCATCAGAGGGAGGGTCATTAGCCTACTATGCGACGCTGGCCAGCCGGGTTGGCACGGGGTTTCGTATCAAGCTTTTTTCAGTTTAGTCATTTCCTTTTGCTGGCTCTTACTACACCCTCAGGATGGAATGAGGTGGTGACACTGTGTTTTCTAAATCAGTCACCACACGGGCGCGTAGAGATGGTAAATTACCTACCTCGACCTAGCCACAAAACCGATGGCGATCTTCCACTGCCCGAACCTGGGCCACGAGATTCACTCCCAGATGGCCATTACATGGATATTACTAGTATCGCAAGCGTTTACAAATATATATTTGTAATTCATGAACACAAATGTCACCCAGACTCAAAGCAGGTGCCTCTGAACTTCTGACGGGCCTCCTTCTGCGGGGCCGATGTCGCAGAAGGAGTCGCAAGGGAGGGAGCTCCGGGTGACCCGCGCCGCGGACGGAGGCGGGGGTGGAGGGGGGTTCGTGACGATGCGGGCCCCTTCTGCCCTCGCCTAGGAGGCCGGTGGTGGTTCGGGGGAGCCACCACCGACGAAAGCCTCGATGACTGAGGGCGTCCCAGTATACCGGGACGCCCTCTCGGATAGTCGCTTGCCCGCGTTGCGGGCACCACGCCGGGGCGTCACAGTAGAATGCGTTTACGCGAACTTGTGGCGCCCCAAGCGCGTCGTGTGAGGGTATGCCGCTGGGGTTTTAGTGGGTAAACGACGCTTGGGTAGACGACCCTTGTCGGAGTCCCACATAATCACCGACCTTTCCCCCGGGGTGCGGTGGTATGCATAAAGCATTTCCCCAGCGAAAACAAAAAAAAAAAAAAAAAAAAAAAAGGTGCTTCTGAACTTACAGAAAGACACTTGCCCGACCCCGGATTCGCACCAGGAATCCGTTATTTAAAGGCGCCACAACCAACCCCTAGTCCACGTCAAAAACTTTTTTTTATTTCAGCTGCTTATTCAGTATAAGGAAGAAGTATATATACAACACCATTGGGGTTTATTTTGATAACATCAGACAAAGTATTTCACGACCTCATTACGTAAAGTTTTCATCAGTTCTTAACCTCTTAATTCTAGTTTATCTTGGAATTACATAGGTGGGGAAACTTTGTAATGTACGTTTATGAGCCTGTCTAAAGCATTCGTCATAAAATTACGGTACAATGTGATGACGGATTTAGAATACACAATGTCACCAACCCATACCATCCTGTGTGTATCGTAGGAGGCGACTAAAGGAACGCAAGACGCAGATCACTAAGCCGTTAGTGAAAAAACTTGATAAAAACCCTACTCCAACCCGTCTTTGTCTTTTATTAGAATAGAATAGAAAAATGCTTTATTGTATAAACCAATTATGGCGTTCACAATCGTCAACGGATCGGAACGCGGCACCAACCGAGAAGACCTGGCGGAAGAAACTCGGAGGGCTTGTCTTTTTTTTTAAATGCCATGTTACAATGACCTTGTGCATAAAACTAACTAGTTTCGTTCGGTTCCGAAAGGCGCTCAACTGAAATATGAATTTTATAATAAGAAAAAAAAAATAGAATAATAAAAAACTGAAATTACAAGTCTTGAATCCAGTGAGACGACCAACCCCAAACAGCGGCACCTTACAAGGGTGGAACAGACGCTAATTTCCTTAGAATTAAAACACTAATTCATTCCTAGCTAAAAAAGCAACTACACAGTTTCTGGTCGGCTCTTCTCTGTAGAGCTGCATTCCCAACCGCTGGTAAATTTAAAACATTCAGTTACTTGTTTAGCTTTTGAAAAGAGCATTAAAGAGCCAACTAGTTTAAATAAATTTTTATTATGATGTTGCATTACGATTTACCGTACAAAATCAAAATAAAAAAAAATACGACTAAGAAATAAAGCATATTATAATAATCAATCTTGAGATTCAAGACTAGTACTAGAAAACACGTAATAAGGTATCAAGAAGCTTAACAGAGCCAGCTTGTTCTAGATACTGAGTAAAACGAGAACTGATGAAACAAAACAGATGAATGCAAAATCCAATCATCGTTACTGAGAACATTTCCAAACAATACAATTCGGACTTGCCTAAAAGCAACAGCGTTAACAAGCTTGTTTATTCGCTCTAATGGACGATAGTTTCTTGCAGATGCATTAGCGAACTAAACTCTATACAGCAAATTGCACTCCCGGAAATTCAATTTCCCAAATTTAAGCCAAACTTTATTAGTTTCGCCAGAAGCTATTACGAAATACTTGCGCGCCACATTAGACGACCCAGTGAATGTAGTTAGCTATAAACTGTGAGGTTAACATAAATTTTGTTTCAGAATCTCGGCCTACAATGGATCTGCTGAATCATCCTTCCTCCAATTTTATGAAGGGACGAAGGTTATTTAGCCTTCTGTGCCACGCTGGGCAGGTGGATTGCCGTACCGTTTTCAGTAAGTTCTTCTTCTCTTGTAGGCTCTCGATTTCACTCAAGCATACGGTCTTTTGTGGACGGTGAATTAGAATCCAACATTGAGCACAGCCAGATGTGGTTTAACCTGAAAATTGCATCACACTATCTTCTGGGCTACGTACTCACATGAAATCATAGAAGTTACCCGCAAGGTAGTTGTGACGAAGTAGTCGGTAGTGACGGACACCACCCCATTCCTCCTTTTTTACGTCTTGCTTTGAATCAAAATATGTCAAGTGTCAAGCCATACCTTATGGGAGTCGTAAGACGTGACTAAAGGAACGCAAAAGATGGATCACCAAGCCGGAAGAGAGGGAAAACTGGATACAATCCCTGTGCCATCCCGGCTTGCCAGCGCCAGGATTTAGAAGGAAGGAAATATGAAGGATTTAGAATATATAGTGTCACAACGCCGATAACGCCGCAAAAGAAGGAAAACTTGATATTGGTCTGGCTCACAGTAGGCTAATTTCCGTCTATGAATTTGGAGGAGATCTAACTTAGTAGTAAGTCATTAGGGGTTAACGACGACAATAATGAGGTCCACTGCTGAGTCGGGCCTCCTCCAAGGAAATGGAGGGCAATCAGCCTACTGTGAGCCAGACCAATATCAAGTTTTCTTTTGCGGCGTTATCGGCGTTGTGACACTATAATATATTCTAAATCCGTCACCACAGGGATAACACTACACTATTAGTAGGTAAATGCTTAATGCTAGGCTTTAAGTGGGTAGAAGTGTAATTTCCGGAGACCCACATTATCGCCGACCCCACACCCGAGGGGCGGGCGGCGGTATGCTTATAGCATTCCCCAGCGAAACCAAAAGAAAAGTACATTTTTTCGCATTTTTATATCAAAGTAAATATTTGGGAAAATCATTTTTTTTAAATAACATCATGGGTGAACAGCATGCGTTCTGTGTAAAAAAATATTACAATAGTAACTACTACTACCGTGTGCAGTTTGATCCAACTTGAAAGACTTGATGGATAGCTTACATCTCATTATACAGAATGGTCAAAAAGTCGTGGATCAAACGCAACCAGAGCGGTTAGATGAGGTCATCAACCCCTGCAGAGTTATAATTGATTTTGTGTTTTTATGAGAAGCTGACTTTTTTTCACTAAAACTTGATAAAATTCGAAAAAATCTACATCCTGTATGTTTTGTATAATTTTCACTAGATTGGTACTGATGAGTCCTTTCGTTACATTTCACACAACGCCATCTCGTCCCAAGCTAAGCAAAGCAACTTAATGCTTGTGTTATGGTAACGAGATGGATGATAAACTACTTAAAATATTTTTTTTTGTAAATAGTATAGTAGTAGTAGACATATTATAGATATAAATGACACCCAGACTCCGAGCCAGTGCCTCTGGTTTACACAAAGACACTTGCCCGACCCGGAATCGAACCCGGGACCCGTTGATCCAAAGGCGGCACATCTAACCACTAGACCAACGAGGCAAATGTTGCTATAATGTATACTTGATTCAATTACTTCACACGAAACTGCCCTTAAGCTGTACATCAATTTTGAACTACATAACGAAAGTCTCTAGACAGCAATAGATGACAAAGCTTCAACACGATATCCAATCAAATATTTACTTCTCATCGGGGATACCCAGCCAACCACTTAGCAAACACCTGCGTCCATAACGCTGTCGCCGCAAACATTTAATTAACCCTTAAATGAAGCAATAAATTGAGAATTTCATTTCCTTTTCCGCCCAACAGCCACAGAGAAACATTTTTACCCTTTTAAAAGCAAATCACATGAACGCGGCCGTAAAAGGTTCTTTAGCTGTCGACATTTTCCTCCTCATTACCTCCTGCAACATCCTCAAGGTGGAATAGTACGGTTATACTATGTATTATAACAATCGAAAGAAATTGCGTCAATATATTCTACCGTAACTGGGTGTTTTACCTTCACTTTATATTCTGTCTCGTTGGTCTAGGAGCTGAAAGTGCCGCCTTTGGATCAACGAGTCCCGGGTTCGATTCCGGGGTTGGGCAAGTGTCTTTGTCTAAAGCAAAGGCACTCTAGAGTCTTCTCTAGGATCTTCTCTGTAGAGCAGCCTTCCGAACCGGTGGTAGTTTCGGCATGAATGTGAGTGAACGCAGGGATTGTGAGCGATCAGGGGAGATGGAGGGATTGTAGGAGTGCAGAGTTGTGTGTGAAAGGTGTGAATGTAGGTATGACGACTGAGAGGTGTGTGTGGAGACTGCCACCTGGTGTGGGACAGGGGCCGTAAGATGATAATGGTGTTTATAAATATGACGATTTATAAGAGTTTTGTGATGAAACCTACGTAAATAAAGTTCCTTTTGAGTTTGAGTTTGAGTCTGGATGTCATTTGTATTTCGTGAATATATGTAGTATGTAATCTGCCCTGTCACTTGTGTTTCGTGAATTACATGTTTGTAATCTGCCCCCGCAATACAGGTCATACCTACTCTTAGTGCAGAGGATTCGTTTAGAAAAAAACTAATTTTGTCGCCGCGCCACCTGGATCCTTGTTCTCAATTTAAAATTATTTTTTGCAAAGTATGTCTGCTTGTCGCCTGACAGACTAGCCAATTCCTTTATATATAAAATTGTTGAAGCCCGAGTCAATATATTATAGTATTCTGGGAAACTGTGGTGATGATTTTTACTAAAAGAACAACGAAAAGCTAGTCTTCCTCATATGACGATATATGTTATTCAAGCAAGTATAATGTACTAGGATACAGGATGTATCAAACACCCTAGCGCAAGCCATTTTGTCTGGCACTGGAACAAACTATTGGCATGTTGTGTTATTGTTATTTTTTTACGGTTTTTAACGTCCAAGTTTCAAGTCATGTGTTTAATAAATATTATTTTCTTTCTTTCTTCCACATATAGTCCAAAAGGAACAGTTCTATGTATAATTGTGTGTATGAAAAAATTAAAAAGTTTTGTGCCAATAAACGTATGCTCTGTAAAGGACTCGAATGACAAAACCGTTGAAATAACACAAATGTTGCCCTCTTAAAAATCTGTTTGATCACGTATTTCAATATAATAATCTCATTTTTAGAATTATTGTTTTTACAGGTCAGTGCTAATGTAAATTATGTTTAAGTATTTGTATGGTTCTTGTAAGCTCCCGCAGGACAGGCAGTTACGTTACTAAAATTAGTTTTATCCTTAGTAGAGTTAATCCGTACTGAATAATTGAAATTGTGAATCTTTTTCAGTTAATAATTCATTTCATTTTATTTTGTATCTTTTCAAATGACTGAACCGATATCAATAAAATTTATCTTAGATTAGATTTAGAAACTCCGAATTATAAAGTAACAAACATACAACCGAATTGAGAACATCTTCCACTTAAAAGCAGCAAAAATGAAATAAATAAACGATAGTAGGGTTTTTTGGTACACCCTGTATATTTTATCTTCCTTATACGAAGCCTCCCCTGTGTAGGGGAATTTAAGCCAATCCGCTCAGCAAACACTGGCGTCCTCGATAATGGACGCCGAGCGTCTGACGCATTTAATTAAATCCTTTGCCAATACACAAGTAAGACAATAGGCTTCCACTAGGGGAGATAAAAAGAAAATATATAGGAAGAAAGTATATCGGATTAACTGACTTGTTTGTCCGTATAGCGGATTAAGAAAACATCATGTGACCACCCCATTTTATCTTGAGGGTGCCGTAAGAGCTGAAGGAAAGAAATTTTAAGGCCGATAATGTAGCTAAGGAAATCTTGATACGAAAGCTTGTGTCAACTCCTCTGGTCAGTTTAGCACAGTAGGCTTATTACCCTCCAAGTAACTGGGGGAAACCCGACTGCATGCCACCTGATGCTATGTAGAAATGCCTTTCAGAAGTGGGGATCATCATCATCATCATTTCAGCCAAAAGACGTCCACTGCCGGACATAGGCCTCCCCCAAGGATTTCCACAAAGGCCGGTCCTGGGCCGCCCGCATCCACTGCTTTCCGGCGATCTTAACCAGGTCGTCGGTCCACCGTGTGGGAGGCCTACCAGCACTGCGCCTTCCGGAACGCGGTCGCCACTCGAGGACTTTTCTGCCCCATCGGACGTCGGTCCTGCGAGCTATGTGCCCTGCCCACTGCCACTTAAGTTTGACAATCCGGTGGGCTATGTCGGTGACCCTGGTTTTTCTGCGTATCTCCTCATTTCTGATTCGATCTCGCAGGAAAACTCCGAGCATAGCCCTCTCCATTGCCCTATGGGTGACTTTGAGCCTTCTCATGGAGCCCATAGTGAGCGACCACGTCTCAGTTCGCAGGAAAACCAGGGTCACCGACATAGCCCACCGGATTGCCAAACTTAAGTGGCAGTGGGCAGGGCACATAGCTCGCAGGACCGACGCCCGATGGGGCAGAAAAGTCCTCGAGTGGCGACCGCGTTCCGGAAGGCGCAGTGCTGGTAGGTCTCCCACACGGTGGACCGACGACCTGGTTAAGATCGCCGGAAAGCAGTGGATGCGGGCGGCCCAGGACCGGCCTTTGTGGAAATCCTTGGGGGAGGCCTATGTCCAGCAGTGGACATCTTTTGGCTGAAACGATGATGATGATGATGATGATGATGATGATCTAAGAAGTTCTTTTAGGATGATTGTACCACACAACATACTTGAGAGCTAGTGTCAATTTTCTCAGGACTTAGGCAGTTGTTTTAAGGTGGATGCTCCAGGGTAGCCCGCGAAATTCAAATTTTCTTACGTTTTTTGCAATTTCAGGTCAGTGCTAGGTTGTATGTTGATTAAAATGTTATTCGCGGCTGTAAGACGTATGTGGTTATAGAATTATAATCATCAAAATCATCAATACTATCCTCCAAGCTCATAAAGATGCAAGAAAAACTTTTTTAACGTTAAAGTCATTTTTAACGTTAAAACCCTGGAGCATCCACCTTAAACATTTGGTCGACGATACATACGAACGTGAAATATTTTAATTATTTCAGGCAATAAATGACCCGCTACTGAGTCGGGCCTTCCCCAATACTACAGGGCCACGCTGCCCAGACGGTTTGGCAAAGGGTTTCGAATAAAGTTTTCTTACTCTTTTGATGTCATAAATAATAACATTCAAACATTCATTCAACATTCATAACAAAACATTCTTATCATTAATTTATATATAGAGGGTGACCCAAAAAATTGTGTCAAGCGGAAGTCCAGACAAATCATCCCCATGTATGTGTCAAAGGTACGTAGCTCATTATTTTAAGCTTAAAAGTACAATTAAAGATGATACAGTTAGAGAAAGACTTTAAAAATGTGAAATTAAGTTCTTTAGGTCAAACATTCAGAAAAAATATCATAACAGGAAAACTATGAAAAATCGCAGAACATGCATGGGGGTGATTCGGTTACCTCAAGGGGTGCTTTATCTCTGGACTTCCGCTTGACAATATTTTTTGGGTCATCCTGTATATGAAGAAGAAGATGTGTGTGTATGTTTTAACTAAAATGGCAACTAAACTACAATGTTACGACAAACAAAACAAACGTGTAGACCTCAGAATAACAATTACACCGTTTCAGCCGGATCACTATAAACGGGCGTAACAATAAAATCACCGTAATAACTCAGCGATAGTCAAACACATTAAACACATGTTGAGAACATTATGGAAACCGGCCAAACGGTGATAGGCTA
Organism: Clostera curtula; assembly: GCA_905475355.2. Classification (NCBI taxonomy): domain Eukaryota; kingdom Metazoa; phylum Arthropoda; class Insecta; order Lepidoptera; family Notodontidae; genus Clostera; species Clostera curtula. The sequence goes on along the minus strand of FR997806.1, from coordinate 11,589,290 downwards.
CGAGCTACCACAGAGTATACAGGATGCAGAGTATAGCGAAAAGATAAAAATTCGGTTAAAGTATAGATGTAGTAAGTTTATCTACTTATTTAGGCTTCTGCACAACTCATGTACAAAGGAGGACTTGATGCCTTAGGCAGTAACATTTACAAAAATACATAGACCAGGACCGGCCTCGGCTTCGCACGGATATTTGACAAAAAAAATACAAAAATATCTTGTAGTTAGACATTTGTCTTTTATCTATACAAATTATAGCTTAAGTGTTATTCTGATGTAGAGTTTCATCAACATACATTCATCGTTTTTGCGTGAAAGAGTGACAAACATTCTTACAAACTTTCACGTTTATAATATAACTAGCGATCCACCCTGGCTTCGCGCGGGTGCAATGATGAACATCTAAATTTATCAGTGTTTCTCTACAATATTGTGCATGTACTCGTATTATACATATAAACCTTCCTCTTGAATCACTCTATCTATTCAAAATCCATTGCGTAGTTTTGAAGATTTAAGTATACATAGGGACGGACAGACGACAGCGACTTTGTTTTATACTATGTAGTGATAGTGATACATAAAGTTGTCATCCAGTGTGTGTAGCTAGACGTTTCAATTTAACTGGCTAGAGCACGTGCGTTGTATAATTTGACAACCAGATTATTAAAGATGGAGACCTTATCGTCGATCGTGGTAGCCTCCATCAGAGGTGCCCAATCGTTTTCAGATGCATCTCTGTTCAGTTTGTTAACATCCTTATACGCGCAAAGCAACCGATCAAGTTCATGTACAACTTGGATTTTGGTTTATGAGTTTTTACGGTGAAGGAGAGGAAGATGAGGAAGGAGGTGATGTGAAAACCCAGGCGCAGTGTGTGGTCCATATGAGGAGACAAGTGTACATGTGGGTGTCGAAAGAACCGACAATTGTGTCTCGCTCTCACTCCCTCTTTCTTTCTTATTAGTCCATAAATACCTGTTTATTGATGTTGAAGTAAAAGTGAAAAACCGGTAACTTTTGTTCTACGACAAATGGGCGTACAATTTATTATAAACACATTCTTTTCATTTATTAATAATAAGTAAATGAAAGGTCTAATTACTCATATATCAGTTTGTACTATGTATTCTAAATACACGGATTTAGAGTACATAATGTCACCACCCCATCCCATCATGAGGGTGTCGTAAGAGCCGACAAAGGGAAATGACAAGGCCGAAAACCTAGCCGCAAGAAAAGGAAAACTTAAAACGAAACCCTGTGTCAACCAGTCTGGCCAGCATGGCACAGTGCTAATTTTCCTCTTGTAATTGGAGGAGGTCCGACACAGCAGTGGATAGTATACACCAGTTTAAACTTAAACCGAAATCACGATTTAAGATGAGGTAAATTCACAATTAGAAGGTGAAAATGTCTTAGAAGACTCTCGAACAGTTTTAAAATAAAGTGACTACGTAACTAGACGGCCGGTATAATAAATTATGCTGCTCCCAGAGGTACTGAAAATCGAGCACATAAATCCATTAGCGAAACGACGTTGCCGAGTTGATGAGGTAGTTTATGTTTACTTGACCACTAACTTTCGTTCAGCTGAAGTATATTGCATAAACTAGCCAGTTAGATATATGGAGATTTTTTACATTCTAAGCAAATAAATAAAAATGGAGTGCCTCTTTGTGATATTAAAATCATCGCTTTTTCTAAGTGCATTTGGAAGTATACACTGTATGTACATTCGGTTCCAAAAATAACGGGTCAGTCACATAAACCCGAATATCTCCCGAACTACGTATGCCATCCTAATGAAACGAAGACTGTTCAATTGAGAATTTAATTATACAGATAAAAAATAAAATAAAACTTAGTTGCACCCACAATATTAATCTCTAAATTTAAAAAAAAACTAAAGTAGTCATATTTTTCTTAAGATTACATTTTTTATGATTGTTTTTTTGCGGTTTTCATCACTTTCTTCATTTAATATTTTGTATTGCCTCCACGAGCTCTTCTGACAGCTTCCAGGCGATTAGGCATGCTGTACACCAAATTTCGGAGCCGGTGCTGAGGAATACGTTCCCATTCCTCCACCAGTGCTTGTATGAGCTCGGGAGCGTGATTGGTGGGGGGTTTCGACCTTTCACGCATATTTTTCACATCGTAGTTCGGGAGATATTCGGGTTTATGTGGCTGACCCGTTATTTTTGGAACCGAGTGTATATATACCAAAAAAAATTTTGTCTGCCTGTTTTTTGCCGGTACTTTCTCTGGCAAATAGCCGATGTAACAATGAGTATTTTTATTGTCACCGCCTCGTTGGTCTAGTGGTTAGATGTGCCGCCTTTGGATCAACGGGTCCCGGGTTCGATTCCGGGGTCGGGCAAGTGTCTTTGTCCAAACCAGAGGCACTGGCTCGGAGTCTTCATAACACAAGCATTAAGTTGCTTATCTTCGACGAGATGGCGTTGTGTGAAATGTCCAAGGAATATTTATTTATTTATTTATTTTTCAGGACCCCATAAAAACTTTTTTGTTAGATGCCACGCTGATGAAGTCACGCGTAAGAGCTGGTTAGAAATAAAATCCTGGTGTAGGTCCATAAACACTTTTATTATATTTTACCCGCTGTAGGTCTACACTACAAGCACACCAAGTATCATTTTACTTTTTAAAAGTCCGCCACAAACAAGTCCACGCCATGGTGTTGCCAGTAATTAAATTTAAACTACTACCTCAAATAAAATATACCTTATATTGGTAAACATACCAATATAAGGTATATTTTATTTGATTTTGAAGAAGCATGTGAAAGTACACATTGATCAATGTGAAAACCCTCTGGTTTTTTTTTTGTTGCAAACCGTAATGGTTATCCGTTTTTAAAGGTCTCAGGGCACAGAAAGATGAAATTAGTACCATGTCCTACCCACTAAAACCAACGGTGTTCCTCGACAGCCCGAAGCAGGGACAAGGGTTTCGCTCTCAGGTGGGGGAGGCCGGATCCGCAACCCTGGGGGCCATGACCCGCCTCGTTTAATCTCAATGAATCACAAGTGTGCCAGCCCATTTAATTCCACAGGTGCCGTAAAAGGCAAATAAAACAGTCTGCCGCGCAGTGAAGCTAGCAGTAAAATAAAACTGAAATGCATATTTCAAGCCGTATAGTAGAAAATTACCTAATACAAATACCTCCCCTTTTATTCTTTAACTAATACCCCGTGTGGTGACGGATTTAGAATACACACCGTCACCAACCTATACCATCTTGAGGGTGTCGTAACAGGCGACTAGAGAAAGGAAGGGGCAGATCATCTAGCCGCTAGAGAAAGAAAACTTGACCCAAACCAACCTGTCTTGCCAGCGTGGCACAGTAGGCTAATTTCCCTCCATGAATTTGGAGGAGGCCCTAGACATTAGTGGGCCATTTAAGGGCTGAAACGAGGACAAGTATACAACTATTCAGCCCATAAATGACCCTAGATCACTGCTGAATCCGGCCTCTAGTTACATGAAGGTTTCGTATCAAGTTTTCCTTCTCTCGTGACTAGGTTATCGGCTTTGTCACATAAGCGACAAAGTTTTATAAGTCAATTTACATTTTTATCAAAAAGTTTATATTTTTTAACGTATATAACTCGGAACCAACAACTAGTAAGTTGTCCAAGAATAACCAAACTTGCTTTTGTTCACTTATTCCAAGTTTAATAGCAAACTACTAAACCAATTACAATACCAATTGAGATGCACACTGAAGCACCTTTCATAAACATCGTTTTACCTAGTCGAAAGTTAGGTAACAAAGATAAAAAAGTACAGTCGAATTGCGAACCTCCTGTTTTTTTGAAGTCGGTTAAAAATTGTACAAATGTCATGCCAGAACGGGTTTGAGTGTTAACTTGTATCGCCCACTTAAGGACAATCAATCGTATCGAACTGATAAAGTTGATTGTATGAACAGTAAGTAGGCTTTATTGTAAACTGAACTTGCCTACTTTGTTCACACTGCTTTCTACCACTCGTGAATGTTCCAGGGTAGCCCGCGATATTCAAATTTTCTTACGTTTTTTGCAATTTGCAGGTCAGTGCTAGGTTGTATGTTGATTAAAATGTTATTCGCGGCTGTAAGACGTATGTAGTTATAGAATTATAATCATCAAAATCATCAATACAACCCTCCAAGCTCATAAATGTGCAAGAAAAACATAGAATGAACATTCCGTGTGGTAATGGATTTAGAATACATAGTGTCACCACCCTATTCCATTCTGAGGGTATCGCAAGAGCCGACAAAAGGAATTGATACGGTCCAACACTCGGCTCGTGTATGGGTTGAGTGGTAGTAAGTCATTTAGAGAGATCGAATCAGAAATGAGGAGATACGCAGGAAAACCAGGGTCAGTACATAACCCACCGGATTGCCAAACTTAAGTGGCAGTGGGCAGGGCACAAAGCTCGTAGGACAGACGCCCGATGGAGCAGAAAAGTCATCGAGTGGCGACCGCGTTCCGGAAGGCGCAGTGCTGGTAGGACTCCAACACGGTGGACCGCCGACCTGGTTAAGGTTGCCGGAAAGCAATGGATGCGGACGGCCCAGGACCGGCCTTCGTGGAGATCCTTGGGGAACGCCTATGTCCAGCAGTGGACGTCTTTCGGCTGAAATGATGATGATGATGATGAACTCATTTATGTGCAAATACAGGGACGTCGATGGGATCGATCAATACCTACGGATTTAAAATCATTAATAGAAAGGCATAGTCGGAAGCTAAAACGCCGAAAACGGTTTGTTGACTCCATGCAAACATTTTAGGGACAAACAGTTTGTCAACTTAGGATTTGCAGAGATGGGAGCCTTTTAATGTTTGTAGAGGAAACATTCTATTACAGTTGAATCGCTTGTTATAGTGAAATCAATTTTTTTTATCTATATTATACATGAACGAAAAGCTTTATCACCCTTTTTACGCTTTTTAAAACAAATAAATGTCCGACTCAGCAGTGGGTCATGGGCATGGGCATGTGCACGAGCATGGCTTGATTAGTAGTAACTAGTAGTAGTAGTAATAGTGTACTTGGTCACGTTATTTAACTGAAAATTCGACTGTTTTATTAACGACTATGTGTACCCAGCGCGCGTTGCTACGCCACAAACTAAAATCTTTTTTTTTGTTCAGGGACCTTCCAGGGCACAGCACAACACTTTGCTGAAGATCAGCAGATGATCAGAGGCATAGTTTACGATTCTATAAAGGACATACAAACAAACGTTCATTTTCACTATCACTACATAGTATAAAACAAAGTCGCTGTCGTCTGTCCCTCCCTATGTATGCTTAAATCTTTAATACTACGCAACGGATTTTGAAGAGATTTTTTTAATAGATAGAGTGATTCAAGAGGAAGGTTTATATTATGTTTAATACATCCGTAATATAGTAGAAAAACACTAATAAATTTAGATGTTCATAATTGCACCCGTGCGAAGCCGGGCGGATCGCTAGTTAAATATAAGAAGAAGATAAACTGTTTCTTCGCTTGCATTACGAATTTGTCAGCAACTGCCAGATGTACGAATGGAACCTTTTTTTTTAATCTATCACTGATTTAGGTGGCAAGCTTAAGGAGAGGATGGCCTACCCCAGGTGCCAAGCACCAAAGAGGTAACAACACAAAGTGGACACCGATGCATCTGTCTAATTACTATGGTGTTTTTCTCAGGTTAGAGTCTACCGAAAATAACCGAAAAATAAAGAGGCTTCAGAACAGAACTGTTTGAAGTTATGTAAGTAACTGTTTATAGTATTTTCTTATTAATTAAACTGTTTGTTTAATTAATTAGAATTAATCCCGCAACTGATATTCCGAAGTCAACATGGTTACAATAACCGTGAAGAAATCATTTCCTGCAATGTGTCAATCATGACACGACTCTAGACTCTAGGGCGATGGTAAATGTTTTGTAAACTACGCTAACGTGATGTACCCTTTCTTCGTATTTATATGCAACATCTATGAATGCTGTTTCTTCTCATTTGCGGTGAACCTATAGCTTCATGGTTGGTACTACGTGTGAAAAGCTGTATTGTAGAGTCGCATGAACGTGTCTTTGAATATATTCAGGATGACCAACAGACCCTCCCAATGGTTTGGCAAAAGACAAAAGTCTTCAACCAATGTGTGTTGCCAGTGATGACATATGGAACAGAGACGTGGTCGCTCACTATGGGCTCCATCAGAAGGCTCAAAGTCACCCAAAGGGCAATGGAGAGGGCTATGCTCGGAGTTTCCCTGCGAGATCGAATCAGAAATGAGGAGATACGCAGGAATACCAGGGTCACCGACATAGCCCACCGGATTGCCAAACTTAAGTGGCAGTGGGCAGGGCACATAGGTCGCAGGACCGACGTCCGATGGGGCAGAAAAGTCCTCGAGTGGCGACCGCGTTTCGGAAGGCGCAGTGCTGGTAGGCCTCCCACACGGTGGCCCGACGACCTGGTTAAGATCGCCGGAAAGCAGTGGATGCGGGCGGCCCAGGACCGGCCTTTGTGGAAATCCTTGGGGGAGACCTATGTCCAGCAGTGGACGTCTTTTGGCTGAAATGATGAGGATGATGATGAGTGTACCTGTATCGCGGGGGCAGTTTACAAACATGTACCTACTACAGGAACACAAATTGCACCCAGACTCGGAGCAAGTGTCTCTGGTTTACACAAACACCGATAAATCCAACCTGTATACCAACAAACCAGATAAATTGCAGATTTATAAAAAGCTGTTTAGGAAAACAGCAATAAAATCCATGTTGACGCCATCAACGTTAAAATAAAAATAACATTACCTGTTCCAGATTTAATTAGTTCACTGTCTATAGAGCAATCTAAATACACCATAGAACAACGCGCTAATGAATCACTCTGTTTAGAAAAAATAAACTAACCTGTTGATGGATTTCACGCACCGTTGCCAGAACGGTATCACTGAAGTTTACGCGAATTCCTCGCGATTAACTCATATTCGTATATTAATTCGGACAACACCACATACGATTTACATTTCCGATTATAATGTTTCGGATCACAGTAATGTTTGGATGCGCGAGAGAGCGAACTTCGAATGTTGAAATTCAGAGGGTTAGGTCCCACCACGCCGGCGTTCCTTCCTCGACTGAGCTCGCCGTAATCTCGCCTGTTGCCGGGTATTTCGCTCGGCCATTATTGGACGGCACACGTCACGGCTTTAGCTTCGAACTTTCCAAAAGCGATGAGAGAACTTTTCTTTTAACACTGAAATGTAGGACTTGAGTTCTTCTTGAAAACTTTGCTACTTTTTCTTGTCTGTAAACTACTGGACTTAGGACTGCCCCGAAGCTCTACGTGGTGAACAGTTTTGTGTTCTGAATACACCTGGGCGCAGTGCAACCTTCATTACGTGTCTACATTCGAGGACTTTTTACCCATAATGGAGATTAGTCTACAGGATCATCATCATCATCAGCCCACATTAGTCCACTGCTGGACATAGGCCTCCCATAAAGAGCGCCATAGCTTCCTGTCTCCAGCTTGACGCATCCAGCTGCTGTCCGCAACCTTTCGCAGATCGTCGCTCCATCTAGCAGAGGGCCGTCCCACACTACGCTTGCGGATTCGCGGTCTCCACTCAAGAACTCGTCTGCGCCAGCGGTTATCGGGTCTTCTACAGATAAGCCCACTGCCACTTCAGTCTGCTAATTCTCTGAGCTATGTCGGTAACTTTGGTTCTCTATCGGATAATCTCATTACGGAGCCTATCCTTGAGAGAAACTCTAAGCATAGCTAGCTCCATAGCATGCTTAGTGACTTTAAACTGGTGGACTAGTCTCACCGTGAGTATCCACGTCTCGGCGCCGTAGGTCATGACGCGTAGTACGCACTGTACGCTAAAGCAAATGTTAAGGCTAAATGACACGTTTAACCTTAACTGATTAGTTTCACCTCAGATAGGGCAAACCAAGCATAGCCAACATTGAAACTGGAGCTGCCCTACTCGGGAAGAGCCGAATTCCGCAGCCAAATAACACCACCTTTGAGGTGCTGTGTTCCTGCACGTAAGTAAGGTTGCAAGAACTCCGCCTGGGAAAGCATGGAGTTGATACGGAAGGATCTTTTCCTCTTTGTTGCAAGTGGCATTCATCCCTCTACTTTATTCAGTGCTGGCAATGTTTCAGCTCAGCAAAACATTTTATTGCAGAGTTATGTTTACTTCATGTGGAACTAGATGTCACTGTACCGATATAAAACTGGATATTGAAATTTACACTCAGTATGGTAGACGATAGTTGTTGCCATAAATAATTAATACTGGTAGTTAGATAATTCTTTTTGGGAAAAATGTACCTTCTTTCTTTGAAGAACATTTTCATCATATCTTACTTCTATATAAATAATTTATAATATAATTATAATTTATATTTATAATTATAATTTATATTATAAAATTTAAAAATATTAAAATAAAAAAAATATATTACTGTTCGTTAGTCTCATTAAAACTCGAAAACGGCTGGACCGATTTGGATCATTTTGGTCTTGAAATATTCTGATTATGAAAATACGCAAATGCTCGGAACTAAATAAAAACAAAAATGTTGCTTTTCCTTTGACGTGACACTTGGCGATTCCTTTTGTTTGTTTTAAGTTTATTTTATACAAAAGTTTAGCATGCAGCACTAAACTGATAGGCTACGACCTCCCAAGAAAAATATATTAAAAAACAATTACTGGCTGGTTTCCTAAATGAGTTCCTTTCAGGTGTGACTTGTCATATTTGAAAATCGAACCGTATCATAGACTATTTGTCAAGTCAAAAAGAACATTGCCAAATATAGTGTTGTGTCATATGGAATAAAACATTATAATATTAGCAGTTCTTTAAAGAAAATCTGCGAAAATGTTGTAAGTATATCGATGTTTTTGTCACCAGTAGGTTATAAGGGGGTACCAGATTTTTATGGGGGTACGGGGCAGAAAAGTCCTCGAATGGTTGGTTATGGTCGCCATAAAACGACGGATGGGGGCGGCTCACGGCCTTCCTTCGAGGAATCTGCCTTTATATACTTACAGGACGACTTTTGGCTGAAATGATTTGATCAAGAATTTGATGATGTAATAATTTGGCTTGTCATAGATAATAAAATAAACGTAGAGGCCGTGGGGAACGTACACCTAAGATAGTAGTGTATTTCGATAAATATGGAAATTTGGTTTATGAACAGCATCAGCCCACTCTAATCGACTGCTGGATGAATGCCATAGCGCCATGCAGTCAACATTGACGCATCCAGCTTGCTATTCGAAACACTTCGCTTTACTGATATTAGAAACAAATTGAACTCATTGGCATAAGAGTTGAACTGACGCCATTGACTGACGCTAATAAAAATCTTCAATCCATTTCGCCATTCAAAGAGGACCAAATTGCTAACTTCCTCGGGCTGGTACAGCATTCCAAATCAATATTACCTTTTCTTTCTTAAATAAAAAAATCAGGTTACTTTTCTGTGTTCTTCGGCCATGAGTCGGTTCTTACGTCACGATACAGACATACAGAATGATATTCTAATGATGTCTATTTTCTATGTGCAGTGGAAAAAAAGAGGATCCCCCCGTTAGTTTCGGACAGCGGATGAAACTGTTCTTGACAGTTCATTGGAGAGGAGTAATCATACTTTTTGTTCCTTTAATTCTATCGCCTATAGTATTGCCCCCAGCAAAGGTAAGCCCCTTCTGCACTTCATTATCACTATCACTACATAGTATAAAATAAAGTCGCTGTCGTCTGTCCGTCCCTATATATGCTTAAATCTTTAAAACTAACAACGGATTTTGAAGCGGTTTTTTTAATAGATAGTGATTCAAGAGGAAGGTTTGTATGTATAATACATGCATAATTGCACCCGTGCGAAGCCAGGGGGGGTCGCTAGTTTACTATAAAAAATATTGTGTTTAACTTAATAATAACATTGTAGTATTTTGCAGTTGTGGTTCCGTGTGGTGACGATTTAGAATACACAATGTCACCAACCCAAATCATCCTGTGGGTGTCTAAAGGGTGACTAAAGTGTGGGTGACTAAAGGAACGCAAAAGGCGCCAAGAGAAGGAATTCTTGATACAAACTCAAACTCAAAAGGAACTTTATTTACGTAGGTTTCATCTCAAAACTCTTATAAATCGTCATATTTATAAACACCATTATCATCTTACGGCCCCTGTCCCACACTAGGTGGTAGTCTCCACACACACCTATCAGTCTTCATACCTACATTCACACCTTTCACACACAACAAACCAAACCCTACGCCAATCCATCTTGCCATTGTGGGCTAATTTCCCCTCATGAATTTGGAGGAGGCCCGACCCAGTAGTGGGTCATTTATAGGCTGATGATGATGATTGTGCAGTTATAGTTTTGTGTGGTGACGGATTTAGATAACACAATGTCACCAGCCCATGCAATGCTGAGGGAATCGTAAGAGGCGACTAAAGGAATACAAGAAGCAGATCACCCCTCGGCAAGAGAAGGAAAATTTGATACGAAACCCGCCATGCTCGCGTGGTACAGTCGGCTTTTTTATCTCAATGACTTTAGAGGGGGGGGGTGAGTCAGTATCGGCTAAAATGATACTACTTCTCAGCCGATAAGATCCACTCCTGAGACGAGCCGCCTCCAGTTACAAGGAGGGAAATCAGCCTACTGTGCCACACTGGCCAGACGGGTTGGCACAGGGTTTCGTATCACCTCGTATCACAAACATAGGAGATCCCGGGGCGGGGTACGGGGATGTCTCACCCCACACGGGATCTGAGGGGAAGCGACGTCCTGCCGGGTGCTCACGGCAGGACGTCGAGTGCTCGTGAGGAGTCTGAGGAGAGGAGGAGGGCCTCCTCGTCTGCGGCGGCGTGGTTCTGCATCAGATCCCACAATGCCGCAACAGGACGCGACTTGGAGCACCCCGGGGAGGTTTAGTTGGTAGGCCCCCACTATGGGGGAGAGTCCCACACTCCCCTCGCTGGCCATCCCCGTGGCCGGCGAGGAAGTCCATAAAGGATTTTACCCCGGGCGATAAAAAAAAAAGGGTTTCGTATCACTCGGAGGGCGCTGGCTAAATTCCGCCCGCCGTAAGTGGGCCTGCGGGCGATGGACCTGGGAAAGTCCGTCGCCTGAGGAAAACCGGCCCCGGGAGAATGGCACGCCGCAATCCGTGCGCGCCCCCCAGCGGTGGGGGTAATACAGCCCCTCCTCATAATTGGAGGGGCCACTTGGAGGCGGGCCAAGGCCCCCAGGGTCATGGAGCATGCTCCCGCAATGGCAGTGAACCCCGTGGCCCTGGTTTGGGCAGTCGAGGATCGCCGTCGGTTTTAGTGGGTAGGTCGGGTCGCAATTCACCATCTCTACGCGTCCCGAAGACCCACAGCCCGGCTAGTCCCCAACGGCCGGGTATCCATGAGGATCTGCGACGTAAAAAAAAGGGTTTCGTATCACGTTTTCCTACTTTTGCGGCTACGTTATCGGCCTTGACATTTCCTTCAGTCGACTTTTACGACAACCTCAGGCAGGAATGGGGTGGTGACACAATGTATTCTTAATCTGTCACCACACGGACAAAAGCTAAAATGATAATGATGACGAAATTAATCTAGGCATTAAGTCCGCCAATGTACCATGTTGCATAAAGACATAAATAAAAAGAGAGAGAGAGGCTTAATAAAAGAAATTATGATTACCTTAGAAGTCTGATCTGGTAGCCTAATCTAGGTCCCACTAAAACGCATGGGTGACTCTGAGCCCGGCATGGCCCGATACTAAAAGCAAGCAAGCTTATCTGCGTTCACTTTGAGGTGAAAGAGGTTATTTTTACAAATAGATGGCGCTGTTTCTATTTTTAACGCGATTGACACATCTATACTCATTTCAAAATGAGGCAACACTGAGAACTACGGGTTCCGTGTGGCAACGGATTTAGAATATATAGTGTCACCACCCCATTTCATCCTAAGAGTGTCGTAAAAGGCGACATAAGGCAATTATGAAGCCGAATCTAGCCGCAAGTGAAGGAAAACTTGATACGAAACCCGATACCAACCCGTCTGGCCACCGTGGCACAGTAGGCTAAATATCCTCCATGTAGTTGGAGGAGGCCCGGCTCACCAGTGGGCTTTTTACTTGTGAGATGATAACTCAAAAAGGATGTACCAACTTGGAAGAATATTAGTACATAATATAAATCTGAAAGTATCTGATCCAATATTCCGTCGTATCTAAAGTACTAACCATCACCAATTCAGCCACCAACCCCGTTATGTTGCGAAGCTATCAAAATGTTCATTTACAGGGAGCTAGATGTCACTGTATCGAGATAAAACTTGATATTGAAATTTACGAGCAGTACCATAGGTGATAGTCGTTGCCTCATAACCTTTATCTAGTTCAATGTATAAGTTGCAGTCAACTTTCGAATTTTGGAAGTCCCTCTTTTTGATTGAGGGACAATTATATTGTGTAATGTAACTCAACTCGTTTTATATGGGAGGGAATTTTATTAAATGCATTGAGCGAAGTTAGCCTACTGTGCGTCGCTCGCTGGCAAGACGGGTTGGCACAGGGTTTGTAATTTGTATCAAGTTTGCCTTCTCTTGGGGCCCCTTCATTATGCGGCCAGGCCGCCTAAATGCGCGGATTGGTCGCGCGATGTGACCAAAACTTGGCAGCGCGGCCTGGCCGCGTAATGCGCGCAGCTATATACATCGTAGAAGAATTAGTTGGCCGCAGCGACTTGGCCGCGCGGCCTGGTCGCATAATGCGCGGAGGCCCTTGGGGCTAGCGGATCAGAGGTCTGTCGTACTTGTAAATGTACGTGCTGAGTCTTACAAGTACCAGTCTTTGTAAATACACGCTCCAAAGACTGGCTGCACGAGTATCTGTGTGTTCTTGACTCACTAGCTACTACCGAGGCTAGAAGCTAATTTATGTTTGCGCGTACGGGTACACGCAAAGTATGCATTTGACCGTTGACGTTAGAAGTGCGGAGAGTCTACGAGTTACAAATCACGATCTCGATCAAGATCAAGAGAGATGGATGGATTGTAAGCATGAGAAATTGTGTATGAAAGGTGTGACTGTAGATATGACGACTGATAGGTGTGTATGGAGACTGCCACCTGGCGTGGGACAGGGGTCGTAAGATGATGATAATGGTAACTGTAAATATGACGATTTATAAATAAGAGTTTTGTGATAAAACCTACGTAAATAAAGTTAATTTTGAGTTTGAGTTTGAGACCGTACGCGAGACGCATTTAGACACTGATCAGAGACTCGGTACAGAGAAGTATTCGCTAAAACCAGCGCCAGTATATACGCCACACCTTACATGGATAGATTAAGTTGTACGCCCGAATGGCAGGTGTCGATAAGAACGTGGTACGTTTTCGACTGTTCCGAAGAAAGACATATCTGCAATACTGCTTTGAAACCATTTTGAACTTTCTTTTTCCAGGGGGGATACAGGCCTATCACACTATATTATAAGTCCCTTTATCGTCCCTTTTTAAGTTTTATCGGTACGCACATTTTATCAACTCAGTTATATTGTATACTAGCTGCACCCCGCGATTTCACCCGCGCTTACTTGACGTTTATCGTTATATTTTGAATAATTCACATCATATCTTTATAAATTATAGCCTATGTGCTATTCTGATATGTAAGCTATATTATTGTAAAGTTTCATCATAATCCGTTGAGTAGTTTTTGCGTGAAAGAATAACAAACATCCATCCATACTTACAAACTTTCGCATTTATAATATTAGTAGGATTATGATAATTATATGATTATATATATGTAGAATAGAGTTCAAAATGGTTTCAAACCTGTATTGCAGATAGGTCTTTATTTTTTGGAACAATAATTTGAGTGGTGTCCCAGTACGGGCAGCAGCTCCGCACAACACTCGCGATCCAAAGGCGGTACATCAGACCCCTAGACCACTTCATAGCATCCTATGTTACAGCCGTATCATTGGTGCGCGTTCACCTTACTCGTGATGGCAATTTACTGGGTGTCTGAATGCATCCCACTGCCCATCACCGGATTCTTGCCGATAGTAATATTCCCATTGACCGACGTGATGTCTACAGAAGAAACTTGCGCTTGCTACGTAAATGTAAGTAAGGGGACATGACCCGTCCTTGTCACGTAACCTATTATAGTAATATTTTTATTTTTAGGTTTCCGACTTGGTATAATTTTGGAGTAGTCAATCGTCCTGAGGCGTATCGTAAGGCTGAGAAAAGAGAGAGAAGGAAATTATTTATGTTGCATAGAACACTGCGCACTACAGAGTTACATGTGTTACAATAATAATAATATCTGGATGACCGTTTTTTTTTTATAAATTGTGTTTTTTGGAAATTATATTTAAGTACGAATTACGCAAACACTCATTTACTTCGTCTTACTTAACAACGCCATCTGCTGTTGTGCTCACAAAAAAGTAGTATTATTATTCGCCAATAGATGTCAGGGTTCCTAGCTGATCTAGATCTATCCCCCCCGAAACCCGAATAAAATGACATTTTCTAAAAATGATTCCTAGCTAGATCGATTTATAGCCCCCGAAACCCCCTAAATACTAAATTTCATGAAAATCGTTGGAGCCGATTCCGAGATTCCAATCTTACTATCTTACTAATATTATAAACGTGAAAGTTTGTAAGTATGGATGATTGGTGATGATAATGTTAATGAATGAAATAATGTTGTCCTTATACTCTATAATAGTATGTAATGTCATCAATCAATTTCCAGTTTTTCGTTAAATTTTTGAGGAATATTTTATTTGCATTTTTTTAAACCTGATATTGACAGAATAAATTAAAACATGAACAATTTAATGTAGTTGTAGCATCGAATGATTTTTTCTTAATATTTTTTTTAGATGTACGTAACATAGACTATTACTTTATTACATAGACTTTACTATTATTACAGGCTGCAAAAAGTTCACAAAAGTTTTGCAGGTCTTGGTATTCGATTATTTAATAAAATTCCTAAAGGCATTCAAGACTTGCCTTTAGAACACTTTAAGTGTCAAATTAAAAGTCGGCTAATCTTTAAGGGGTACTATAAAGTTAACGACTATATCTTAGACAAAAATGCTTGGGAATAACTGATCGGTGTTGTTGCTAGTCTGATGCTCTTATTTAAATACTTTTAGAATAATGACAAAGTTATTAGAAATAGTGTTCTTCTCATGTGATAATTATACACAGTATGTGAGAGCATCCTAACGCGTTATTAGTATAACCATTGAAATGTTCAATTCCTTGGTGCTCGAGTTATCATGCTCACTTTAAGACTCATGGCAGTAGTGGCGTCGTGCGGCGGGTCGTTCTCTTCCCTGCAATATGGTTGAGGAGGGCGATGGCTGCCGCATGCGTCATGCTTGTGAACAGGTGCCGTTGCTGGGGGTCGGTTGGCTTTGGTTTTGGCATTGGTTTGGCCCTTTGGAACTATTGCGCGAGTTTGCTCTCACAAATCTGTCTTATAACCAGTCTTGTACCCAAATGGCGATCTAAAAAGAACAACTACAGAGTTTCTTGCCGGCTCTTCTCAGTAGAGGTGCATTCCGAACCGGTGGTAGATGGTAAATAATTAATTTTAAATGGTAAATTTTAACTTTTATCATTCCGTTTGATCTGTAAAAAGAGCTCTAATGAGCCAACTTGATTAAATGAGTTTTGATTTTGATTTTATCAGTAGAAATAACAACTGCGCAGTGAGGGACCGCGGTAGATTTAACTCGCTATCTCACTCGCACCCACCCATATGCATACTGCCATGAACATTAAGGGTGTCTGGCAAGGGGTTTCCACGATGTTAAGTGTCTGTCAATGAATAACATGATTTTTTAACCCCCGACGCAAAAAGAGGGGTGTTATAAGTTTCACGTGTCTGTCTGTCTGTGTGTCTGTCTGTCGGTCTGTCTGTCTGTCTGTCTGTCTGTCTGTGGCACCGTAGCTCGCGAACGGATGAAGCGATTTCAATAAAGTTTTTTTTGTATGAAAGGTGAGTTACGGGCGAGTGTTCTTAGACATGTTTGATGAAAATCGGGTGAGCCGTTTAAAAGTTATGAGGGGTGAAAGTGGGGAAGAATAACCGAATGTCCGCAAATATAATCGAGTGGGGTCTCAAATGAAAGCGCATCACGTGCAATTTAACAAAATCTATATTATAATAAGTATGTACCTATAAAAAGTATAAAATAAAAATTAAATTAAAAATTTAAATAAACCCCCGACACAATAACCTTTAAAAAGTAAAAAATAAAAATAAATACTTCGCGTTGGGGGACCAGGGGTCAGGTAATAAATAAGTGGGAGTGGTCCCCCAACGCGAAGTATTTATTTTTATTTTTTACTTTTTAAAGGTTATTGTGTCGGGGGTTTATTTATATTTTTAATTTAATTTTTATAATAATCTAAAGGTAATACCAAAAAATCGCACTTTATTACTTGACGTAATTAAATCGGTATTTTACACACCTTTAGTAAGGTTTACCTGCCAAAGCCACTGTAACTCAAACTTCATAAATAGTCCATCGTTCTTACCTGTGTTGGGAGCATGCGCTGAAAAACTTTTAGCTTTTATAAAATACCGTAGGTCTGGGGTTCACGGGCTCTTAGTCTATTATACATCAGAATAACACATAGGCTACAAGTTATAAAGATATTATGTGAATTACAACAATATAAACAAGTCGAATTCAAAATTTCTAATTGTCAAATTTTCGACCATATTAAACTATAGACAAAATAACGTTTCGCTGTCAGTTGCGTTTTGTTAAAGTAGGATAAAAATCTTATTCCAGTTTCACGTTCCAGGACAGCGTCTTAATGTTCCTGGGTAGCATGTTGCTGGCGGCAGCGGTTGAGCAATCGGGTCTCCATCAGCGCCTCGCTTACTGTGCTATACGCCTTATTGGATACTCCCATTACAAGTAAGATTGTCTTTCCATTTTTAGGTACAAAGCACACTTATCGAATCGGAAAGGGATCGGCACCGTATCCACTCGAGGCGTTCAGTATTATTTGTATGAAAATCCCTACTGCAAAGCACACTAATCAGATACGTAACGTAAACGCCTCGCCTCGGGACAAGCTCACGATCGCCGTACGGTGCGGATTCGTAACGTAAACGCCTCGTCTCGGGACAAGCTCACGGTCGCCGTACGGCGCGTGGTCAACCAGCGGTCCCCTTATGCGCTTACACCTCTCCGCCGCCGCGTTTGCGGGTCATAACATCTTTCGTCTTGCGTGTCATCCGTAAGCGCGGCGTCGTCGCCTAGCCGTAGCCGAGGCAACGTATCGGAGCTGCTGATCCGGTTCGGTTACGTGCTTATGTTAGGTTGACGCCTGTTTGACGGCGAGGCGAAAGGCGATACGGTGCCGATCCCTTTCCGAGTTGATATGTCTGCTACGTCCTTTAATCGAGTTCAAAATGTAGGCGTAGTATGCTTGATTCTTTTTAATTAGTTGTTTTGCAAAATTATCAGATTACAAAGATATCTGATGTTACACTGGACGTTTGTTTCCTTTGTTAAATTTATTATTTTAAGATTATCAACTATTGTACTAATGTGCCAATTGAAACTTTTCATGGTGCTTCTTCGTTTTAGAAAATGTACGGTTTCTGTAAAGGTTATTTCGTTAACTTATCTGCTTTACTTTATGTTTGTTACTACTCTATTTTACGTAAGTTTGTGTGTTATGTTTGTTACCACGTTGGTTGGTTGTTTTTGCCAGAATTTTTGCAATATCTATATCAGTAGTACCTACTGTCGATCTTTTTGTTATGTTTAAAGGGAACACCCCACTTAAAGTATGTTACACTTAATTCAAAAATGTTTAGTAAGTGTTATTTTCCTTTCCTGGAATATATGTGTCAAAACAGGTAACCATTCGAGTTTGCATAGGAAACGATGTTTCAAGCTGGATTGCCAAAAAAGAAGTCAAAAAGTCAAAAAAGCCCAAGTTACTCCTTAAATAATCAGCTACCTGTCAGTGAAAGTCCCGTCAAAATCGGTCCAGCCGTTCCAGAGATAAGCCGGAACAAACAGACAGACAGACAGACCGACAAAAAATTAAATAAAATAAAAAATGTTATTTTGCTCTATGTACCGTGTATACATACTTACGCATTTAGTAAAAAGTGGTTATTTTATTATTACAAACAGACACACCAATTTTATTTATTTCTATGGATAGTAGGTAATGTTGCGTGTGGCATGGACAAGTTATTTAATGATTTCTTAGGTTTTCACGATTATTACACATTGAAATTAAGCACTTTTTAACGGAAATAATGTAATAGACACGCGATAAATCCGTTAAAAAGTGTTTTATTTCAATGGACAAGTTAGTCAATCGCAGCCATTTTTTTTCTATTCAACCAAAACCATTCGTTCATTCAAAACGAGCGTATCGAGAAACACTTGTCTAGGCCGTCTGTTTTCTGGTTGTGTATTGATGTAGATATACTTCGCAGGTTGCTATTCGCTATGTGCTCGGTGACAACGTTCGTTTCCATGTGGATCACAAATACTGCTGCCACCACAATGATGGTTCCAATCAACTTTGCTTTGCTGAAAGTGTTCGAAGATGTAAGTTCTGCAAAAATCATCTTCCTCGCCTTCTTCCCAATTTTATCCGGGGCCGCACCAGTCTTACCTGGCACGAAGTTTCGTCTACCCTCAACAGCTGGTTATGATTTGGTCAGATCAGTTGCCGTTTTTCACGCTGCTGGCTTAATTTTTCATGTCATGTTTAAGGTCGCCGGAAAACGATGGATGCGGGCGGCCCAGGATCGGCCTTTGTGGAGATCCTTGGGGAGGCCTATGTCCAGCAGGATGCCTTTTGTCTGAAATGATGATGATGTTGTGATGATAATGATGGTGATGATGACTACGTGTGTGACCGTGTGGTGACGGATTTAGATTTTAGCCTACACAGTGTCGCCACCCCATTTAACTCTGAGGGTGTCGTAAGAGCCGACAAAAGGAAATGTCGGCTCTTGAGAAAAACTTGATACGAAACTCTATGTCAACCCGTCTGCCCAGCGTGGAACAGTAGGCTGATACCCTCCATGTAGTTAGAGGCCCGATTCAGCAGTGGGTCATTTATGGGCTCACAAGTAATATAAGTGTAACGATTACCATAGATGGTAGAATAGCAGCCCAGGATGTGGAGATGGCTTTACGTGCTCTCCGAAGCTTAAAGATCATCTGCTACAAATGATTCAACACCGTTTTTTTTTATTTATTTTTTATATATTAATAAATAATTATCTTTGGACATTTCACACAACGCCATCTCGTCCCAAGCTAAGCAACTTAATGCGTGTGTTATGGTAACGAGATGGATGATAAACTACATATATATATATTTATTGTAAATACATACATATTGTCTAGTGGTTAGATGTGCCGCCTTTGGATCAACGGGCCCCTGGTTCGATTCCGGGGTCGGGCAAGTGTCTTTGTCTAAACCAAAGGCACTGGCTCGGAGTCTGGGTGTCATTTCTATCTATAATATGTATGTATTTACAAAAAAAAAAATTATATAAGTAGTTTATCATCCATCTCGTTACCATAACACAAGCATTAAGTTGCTTAGCTTGGGACGAGATGGCGTTGTGTGAAATGTCCAAGGATATTTATTTATTTATTTATAGATAGGAAACACCCGGACCCGGAACAAATACTTGTAGGTCGTACAAATATTTCTTCCGTGCGGGAGTCGAACCCGCGACATGCTGCGCAGCAGTCGGTCGCTCAACCACTGCGCCAACCGTGTCGTCATACATTCAACATACAGTAGAGCAGGTATTCAGTAGGGTATGAGGCTGTACACAAAAGACAAGGAGCACAAGTGGAGTTTAGTGAGTATGGGGGCGCTATAACATCTTGCGCTACCGAGCCTCACACACCCCGCCGACGTCATCCCCGATAACGGCGGAAGACCGTAAAAAGGGTTCTCCACGACAAAAAAAAATGGGTGTCGCAGTAGAGCCAGTTCAAGGAGATCCCGTATCATTCAATTGAGTGCATTTTTTTACATTTTGTAGCAAAAAGTTTTGAAGATTTATGAAAAGGACAGTTCGGGCGAGGTGACCGCAAGTGCTCTTACTGCTTGTTATTTCTGCGCTGCCACTTTTTCCGCAACCATTGGTAAGTATTTTTTTAAATAACACTGTTTTTGTAACACTATGATGTTCCCCCTGTTAGCGAGCGGTCTAGGAACACCGCTGGTATTTTTTTTTTGGGTTTATCGGGAGGCTAACAGGGAAACCTAGCCTGTTTTCCTTTCACCAAGTTTTCCTTCACTTACTGAAGGAAAACTTGGTGAAAGGAAAACAGGAAAAAAAAAACTTGACACGAACCCTATTCCAACCCGTTTATTCAGCGTGGCACAGCAGGATAATTATTACCCTCCATGTAAGGGGCTGTCCATTAATCACGTGATGTTTTTTTAACCCCTTTCCTCCCCCTTGGCCCTTGGTGATACTCGGTGAGGTTTAAGACTATTTAGTACCTACGAAGAATCTTACAGTCAAAGCTTTTTGGTTTAGAAATCACGCGTTTGACGAAAAAATTATTACACGTTATATCTTACTATACCCCCCTCGCCCTTGTGATATTTCGTGATTTTTTGCCGAACACCCCCCCCCCCCTTCGAACCTCACGTGATTAATGGACACACGGGCTGCCCCTAACCGCAGGCAGCCCGTCTCTGCAGTGGATCATCTATGGGATTGATCTTCATCTTCATCTTGATTCAGGTCTTCTCACTATTATGTTACGTATTTCAGGGGGCATCGGCACACTCGTTGGCACTGCTACAAATTTGGTGTTCAAAGGATTATTAGAAACGTAAGTCTTCACTTGTAGCTTTGCCGGATAGTGCTAGATGGAATTGGGCGGCAATAAAGGCGCCGCTTGGCAATCATTTGACAATCTCCATGTTTCGAGGGGCACAAAAAGGAAGGAAAGAAAAAGAGTAGGTGTTTATGGAGAATACCACCTAGTGTGTGTAGGACAGGGGCCGTAAGATAATTAGTAATAATAAATAAATATGACGATTTCTAAGAGTTTTAGAGTAATAGAACCTTCGCAAATAGTTCCTTTTTAGTTTGAGTTTTATGATAAAGGCCACGAATATTCGAAAGACTGTTGCTTCTTTTCAGAAATTACCGAGATCGGGGATACAATAAGGATCATTTGTCCTTTCCTAAGTTTTCACAATTCACTGTACCGTATATGATTGCTATGGAGGCGTGTCTCTATTTTTATCTCATCGTCGTGTATTTTGGATACTTGAGGTTAGCTCTACTTATTTTAATAACCATATTATTGTGAGCCTGTGTGGGATTGGTCTGGGAACTCTGCTGCCAGCGCATAAAAAGCCTCCTAGCGGTGGAACAAGTGGGCTATTACATAACTCCCATCTTGTTCCATTCCCCCAAACCCCCAATCGGGAGGAGTGAATCCCGTGGCCCTGGAATCGGGCCGGCGAGGATTGGCGTCGGTTTTAGTGGGCAGGCAGCCCCCAGCGACAGGATAATCCATGAGGATTTCCGACATAAAATACCATATTATTGTTTCGATCGCGGGTAATTTAAACACCGTTTACAACATATAGTACGCGTGCGTAAACGATAACTGTTTACACACTCACTAGAAGACACTTGTCAAAATCGGTACCACTTATCCGCAATCCGTATCGCAGTCACAATTTAATTGCCAGGCGCCTAGTCTACCGTGCATAACCAAGGTGTAAAATTTCACCGAGATAATACTGACAGGATTTACTGCATATCAGATCTGGAATCATGAACCGAAATATCGGTATTGAAATCTATTTCTTTGTTGCATACGAAAAATATATGCAATTGTTAGTTTGTGTGGCAGCCCTGCGAGCAGCGTTGGCGTATATCCTTCCCCCGAACCCTCAAAGTTATTCGCCCTCCACGATGCCATTGCTCATATCTACGTTCGTTTAGCATATATCTGATGCTAGGGTTGCCTCTGCGCATTTTTATTATAATTTTAACTTATAACTACTCGGCATCTAACGCGCAGGATGATGAATACTTTTGAGGTGAATTTGTGTTTTCTATTTTTGCATACATCTTTTCACAATAAATATTCCATTATACAAACATAGGCGCATTATATAAATACGCAAATGCACGTAGTTAAATAAAGTTTGTATTTTTAAAATCACATATTTTTAATGGACTTACCTTAAGGTGGATGTTCCAGGGTAGCCCGCGAAATTCAAATTTTCTTACGTTTTTTGCAATTTGCAGGTCAGTGCTAGGTTGTATGTTGATTAAAATGTTATTCGCGGCTGTAAGATGTATGTAGTTATAGAATTTTAATCATTAAAATCATCAATACAACCCTCCAAGCTCATAAAGGTGCAAGAAAAACTTTTTCAAGCTCAAAGTCATTCTTGCAAAAATTATTAAATTGCAAAAAACGTAGGAAAATTTGAATTTCGCGGGCTACCCTGGAACATCCACCTTAATGCATTTCTCACTTTCAGACCCAATAGTGCAGCGGCTAAATCGGCCCAAATATCAGACACTGCCAAGGCAGCTGCGAAAAAAACAATTGACGACGCTTGGAAAAAGCTTGGCGCTCTAACATTTTGGGAAATTGTAAAATTCCTTGCTTTTCGTATACATTTATTATACTCGTATGACTACTAGTCTAGATAGTTTTCTAGACTTCTCTGAATTATATACTGAGGGCTTAGAAACAGGTCTTTGGAAAGGCATAGAATGGTATAGGTTTGACACGACCTGGGCTCCGAATTAATATCTACGACGAGACCAATCTATGTATGATTTGCTAACGTAAATATTCTAAATTCGAATGTTCTTTCCATTTGAATTAATTGAATAAGTAATTTAGTATTAGTGAGTTAGGTACCAAAATTGGTTAATCGCATGTCAATCGCATAGATTTTTCTTTCTATTCTACCAAAGCATGCGTTACGAAATCGGTCCGAGAGTTGCAAAAGTTACAATTAGGTATCACTTGATTAATTTTATCCATATCCTTGATGTTTTTCTGAAATTTTGGGATAGCTTCATGTATAAAGTTACGCTACCGGAGCAGATCAGTAATTATAAAAAAGCCTAAAATACTGACTAACTGAAATAAGCTGTGCTTTTGTACAAAATGTGTCCTATATTTCCAAGTGTTCGAGTAAAGCGCGTCGTCCACGCAGAGAGAATAGAGCTAGACAGCTTGACAACTAATCTAATCTATACTCTAATTTCTCCGTACACGTCGAGATCAATAGAGCGCCCTTTTGCAGTATTTTTCCCAATCGTAGGGTAGCTCTAACATAGTGACATTTTGGCCTGCGTACACTACACTACTCGTAGACTAGATATTCATATATAAACAGTAAACATCAGTTGAGTACGTCTAATTAAAAATACTAGTTAAATAATATATGACATATGACATAGTAGTTATGACATACTAGTTAAATATATGACATTTAGATAATCCGAGAGCTCTATTCGCATCGCTTGTCTCGCTCTCGTACCTGCGTCCACGACGCCTTCCGAGAGTAGCTGAGCCTGTCTAAGTAGACTGTAGTAACACAATAGCTAGGTTAGTCTCGCTAATGTGTACACGTCGTAGATTGCCCTATGACAGCCGCTCTCCGTAATTTTAATCCATCGTGGACGAGGCGCTTTATGTTGAGTAAGTTTACAGAAATGGTTAAATCTATATAAATAAAAATTAATTGCTGTTCGTTAGTCTCGCTAACTGCTGGACCGATTAAATATAAACAAAAATTATGCTTTTCCTTTGACGTGACGCTCCACGATTCATTCATTTTTAGTTTATTTTTTACAAACGTTTAGGTCTTTTATTTATGGATTGAGGT
Organism: Clostera curtula; assembly: GCA_905475355.2. Taxonomy (NCBI): domain Eukaryota; kingdom Metazoa; phylum Arthropoda; class Insecta; order Lepidoptera; family Notodontidae; genus Clostera; species Clostera curtula. Next base: position 11,565,281 of record FR997806.1, on the reverse strand, counting down.
AGTACGAAGTCTGCCGGGTCAGCTATTAAATAAATAAAGCACAGCTTAAACGGCTGAATAAATGTCCCTAAGCCGCTAAACGCATAGACTTGACACTTGGTGCTCGTGTAAATCTCTTGGTAACGTTGGCATGAAATACAAAGAATTTTGGAAAAAAATTGGAAAAACGATGGCTATTTCTTATGGTTTTGTAATTAATATTCAACCTAATTATGAATTATTCGTGTTGTGATAAAATGCATTGTGTCAACACCTCATTCCATCGTAAGGGTGTCGTAAGAGTCAAAGAAGGAAATCTAGATACGGATCCCTTTGTTGGTGACCCTGTATTATACCATGTGGTGACAGGTTTAAAATGCATAGTGTCAAAACCCCATTCCATCCTGAAGGACAAAAGGTCAAGGCCGATAACCTAGACGCAAGAGAAGGAAAACTTGATACTAAACCCCGTGCCAACCCGTCTGGCCAGCGTTGCACAGTAGGCTAATTACCATTAGCCAGTGGGTTTTCAACCTTGTCATTACGTTTTGTCGGCTCTAACGAACGTGGTGAAACTATGTATTTTTAATCCGTCACCACACTGAAGGCCAGTAAAGGGCAAAGCTATTGTATGATGTTGGTACCCCTTTAAATCAATTCATAACATTTTCAGATGGTTATTCTACTATTTGGTGGGGCGATTATTGGATTTTTCTGTCGTTCACCTAAGGTAATTACGGGTTGGGCGGATGTATTGGAAAAATTTTTTGGCGTCTACACCGGTAAAGCCTGGTAAGTTATAAACACTGTTATACAGAGATAGATTTATTATGTTCTAGCAGATCCCACGCGTTGCTGTGGCTATGGATCAGCGCCGACGGACGGAGTGGCGGGCGAAGAGACCAATTAGGTAACAATTTAAATTCAACCTAAATTCTTCAGAATACAGATGTATTTGGTACAACGAAATACAATGAAGGCGAGTGACATAAAGCGCGGCGAGTGACATGAATACAGTTGTATTCTAAAGCGTTTTAGGTTGATTTTAAATTGTTACTGAATTAGTCTCTTCGCCGCCACTTCGTCCGTCGGCGCTGACTCTAAGGTTGACTGGATTGAGTAAGTATTCAGTAGCGCCATCTATTGAATAATCATTGCGTTAACGTGTTGTGTGTTTCTCTCATCTGGCGAACTTGCTCTCACTATGCTGTTTAGTGCTTTTTGTAAACAAACCCATTGATTTGAAAAAAGCAACTACAGAGTTTCTTGCCGGCTCTTCTCTGTAGAGCACCATAACGAACCGGTGGTAGTTTCAGCATGAATGTGGGTGGACGTAAGGGTTGTGGAAGATCAAGAGAGATGGATGGATTGTAAGCATGAGAAATTGTGTATGAAAGATATGACGACTGATAGGTGTGTATGGAGACTACTACCTAGCGTGGGACAGGGGTCGAAAGATGATGATACTGGTAACTGTAAATATGACGATTTATAAGAGTTTTGTGATAAAACCTACGTAAATAAAGTTAATTTTGAGTTTGAAAACTTACTCAATCTAGCTAACAGATAACGCCATCTGTTGGAATCGTTTGAATGTCAAACAATAGACAAATAATTTGCAATAAAATAATATCTTTCAAGTTGGATCAAAGTGCAACACGGTGTACAAATTTGATTAAAATTCGTTAAGCAGTTTAGGAGTCCATCGCGGACAAACAACGTGACGCGTAATTTATGTATATTAAGATATTTAGGCGAATGCAAGGCAGGTTGCAGGGCTACCTTTGAACTTGAGATCCTCTGTTGCGGATTCGATCCCCGCACGGAAGAAATATGTGTACGACCTACAAGTATTTGTTCCGGGTCTGGGTGTTTTCTATATATAATACGTATGTATTTACAAAAAAAAATGTATATAAGTAGTTTATCATCCATCTCGTTACCATAACACAAGCATTAAGTTGCTTAGCTTGGGACGAGATGGCGTTGTGTGAAAGGTCCAAGGATATTTATTATTTTATCATTACATATTTGCCGCTAGTAGGCTGTTCTAGGTGAGGTGACAGATTTAGAATATATAGTGTCACCACTCCATTCCATCCTGAGGGTGTCGTAAGAGCCGATAAAGAGGAAATGGCACGGCCTAAAACCTAGCCGCAAGAGGAGGATAACTTGAAGCGGACCATCTGGCCAGTGTCGCACAGTAGGCTAATTGACCATCATCATCATCATCATTTCAGCCAAAAGACGTCCACTGCTGGACATAGGCCTCCCCCAAAGATTTCCACAAAGGCCGGTCCATCGTTTTCCGGCGACCTTAATCAGGTCATCGGTCCACCGTGTGGGAGGCCTACCAGCACTGCGCTTTCCGGAACGCGGTCGCCATTCCAGGACTTTTCTGCCCCATCGGGCGTCGGTCCTGCGCGCTATGTGCCCTGCCCACTGCCACTTAAGTTTGGCAATCCTGTGGGCTATGTCGGTGACCCTGGTTTTCCTGCGTATCTCCTCATTTCTGATTCGATCTCGCAGGGAAACTCCGAGCATAGCCCTCTCCATTGCCCTTTGGGTGACTTTGAGCCTTCTGATGGAGCACATAGTGGTCGACCACGTCTCTGTTCCATAAGTCATCACTTTGACCATATTTATGCAAAATGGAACTATAAGACAAGTGCGTGTTTGCTGGGTGGTTCCTTTTTGCATAAATACGGACCCTCCGTGTAACGGGAGCAGGCCCGACCCGGTATTGAGTCATTTATGGGCTGAGTATTGGTGACTCTACGACACCGTTTCACAATCGTACTGATATCATCGAAATTTTGTAAGTATGTATGGAGTGGTGGGTGGATGTTTGTTACTCTTTCACCGCAGTGCGCAGCCAGTCATTATGTATATAAAAAAAGTTCATCATTGAAATAATATTTATATTCTTTCATGCTTGATAATTGTACGATAAAAATGATTCGTTCTAATTTGCCGCCCTGGGCTTAATTCTACTAAACCTAGTGGTAAAACCACCACTGGAGCCTTCGGTTCAGTTCCCCGATCGAACCAATGACTTTCAATCGATTTCCTACAGATAATTTTATACAGGATGGCAGGTAAAATACTGTACAAACTGAAGGATTATTTAGAATAATAATCGTTTTCTACCGAATACGTAACAAATAGGTATTTAAAATGTTTATGTGTAATGTAATTAAATATCCTATTAAAATATTAATGTTTGAACAATCGCTTAAAGATATCGAAACACAAAATGTTTAGGATAAAAATTGGCAAATTACACTGATAGAAACACGAAGAAATTTGGAAATCGGACCGTATATTATTATCACTATCACTACATAGTATAAAACAAAGTCGCATTCTTCTGTCCGTCCCTATGTATGCATAAATCTTTAAAACTACGCAACGGATTTTGAAGCGGTTTTTTTTAATAGATAGTGATTCAAGGGGAAGATTTTTAAGTATAACCCACCCCCGCTTTGCACGGGCGAAGCCGGGACGGGCCACTAGTTGGTAATATTACCACTACCTGTTGTGTTCTTCAATATGTACAATCTTTTGACAGTCATATTGTACAGTAAAATCTCCTTGTACATATATTTGTAGGATTCGAGATTCTGCATGGGCACAGTTTGTTGTTTTCCTAATGATGCTGTTGCCGTCGTCGTTGGCGTTCTTTAAGAACTTTACCGCCAAAAGTAAGTAATTTGAGTAGACACACAGACTAGCCAAAAATCTTCAACCCGTTTAAAAAAAATTTTGCGATCTATAACTGCGCTAAAAATCGTAAAACCAATGAGTAAACCATCGTAAACTATTTGAGTCAATGCTTTAGGCCCGGTTTCCACCAAAGCGGAGAGGAGAGGAGAGACCGAGATTCGACCAATCAGGTTTCGTTATTTTTACGTCTCCTGTCAGCTTAGATTCGGTGGAATGTGAATAACTAAACCTGATTGGTTATTCAAAACACATCTCGTCTCCTCTCCGCCTATGTGGAAACCGGGCCTTAAGTGATCACTGAGGTAACACACTTGTAAGCGCTGAAGGAAACGGATTTTAGCAATATTTTTATTAAATTCAATAAATCCTCACACTCCAGCTACACGTTAGCGTTGAATCGTCCAATTCATGTCCAAGGTCATCTTGCCTTCGAGTCCTTCAATTGTGCGACATTCTTGGGAATATTATATATCCTTAACGTTGGTGTAAATTGAAGTTGACGCAGATTTCGAATGTGCGCTTTGTAAAGGAGTCGAATTACAATTACGTTGTTAAAAAGAAAACTACGAATTACAACAAACTGACATTCATGTATTTTACATGAATGTCAGTGTGGTGACGGATTTAGAATACGCAGTGTCACCAACCCATACCATCCCGAGGGTGTTGTAAGAGGCGACAAAGGGAACGCAAGAGGCAAATCATCAAGCCGCAAGAGAAGGAAAACTTGATACAAACCCAGTGCCAACCCGTCTTGCCAACGTGGTCCAGTAGGCTAATTTCCCTCCATTAATTTGGAAGAGGCCCGACTCAGTAGTGGGTCAGTAACGAACATGAATGTTGAAGATTTGTACAATAATTTTGTTAGCATTCTTATTTCAATAAAAATGCATATTGATTTGCAGGAAATGATGGCTTCAAGGTTATGATCGTTTTATTTTATTTCATTCCCAACGTTTCAGACACTTTGCAGTGTCCGCGACCACGGAGCCATCATTTCCTGCAATGTGTAAAGATCGTGAAAACCTAAGACATTATTATGCATATTGATTTTTAAGGTCCATAGTTTTCATACCGATTTTAACATTTTCAGCTGTCCAGAAAATGCCAAAAGGCCCCGTAAGGTCGGTTTTAGACTGGAACCTAACGAATAACAGTATGCCATATAGTTTCATGTTCTTATTGGGTAAGTAAACATTTAAAAATTATATGTTTCTTTAAAAAACGTAACCCTTGCTATACGTTAAACTGTGTCGCAGGGGCAGTTTAAAAACATGAAATTCACGAACACAAATGACACCCAGACCCAGAGCAAGTGCCCCTGGTTCACACAAAGATACTTGCCCGGCCTCGGAATCGATCCCGGGACCACGTGATCTAAAGGCAGCACATCCAACCCCTAGGCTAAAGGCCCATTTAGACGGGGATAGTTTCTCGCACCATACGGTGCGAGAATCGTATGCTAGTATCGCAAGCAATAATCGCCATAACATTATCGCATCAAAATGTTTACACACAGGCAAGAAATAAATTCTCGCCTACGATTATGTCATACGAGATTCGAATGTGACATATCGCTAGGCGATAATTTCCTAAGTCTGTTTACACAGCGACATTTTATAGGAAGATTCTTGCTTGCGAGAAACTCGACTCGATCTAGTATGACATTTCTTCAAGTTCATACGAGTATCGTACAAATCGGTTTGAACCGTTTTGAGTGCGAGTTTTGATCATTCGAGTTTAGTAATTACTAGGTTATTGTTCTTAAAAATGACACAATAATCGTTTAAATATGGTGCTGCCGATAATATTAAGTTGTTTCTTTGCTCCAAAATTGTTTCTTCTCGCTATCCAATTTTTAACACAACATATTTTTTTCCGTTTCCTTTTAAGTAATTATTGTCTTAGAAGAGCAGATATAATTAAAACACCCTCGCGCACCACACTCATGGTAGCTACTGGCACAAAAACTCGAAATACGATTATTGCTTCAAAATTCTGTTTAGACGGACACTGTCAATATTGTAATGCGAGGCAATTCTCGCCAAAGCGAGTGAGCGAGAGGTTTGAATGTTTAGACGAAGCAACTTTTTTATATCCTTTCGATAATCGTATTTTCGAGGCGAGAAACTATCCCCATCTAAATGGGCCTTAACAAGGCCTGTTTTTACGTGCGAAATCAAACTCTAATCTTTCATTTCGCTTAGCCTTTATCATGACTTAACTCTAGCTGCCTCGACACACATCTTTTAGATACATGTACATATTTAAATCTAGTTACTTGGTGGTAACGAATTGTGGATACACAATGCTACAAACTATATTGGAGACTGCGAATCGGCAAGCGTGCCGTGGGACCAACCTCTGCTAGATGGAGCGACGATCTGCGAAAGATTGCGGGCAGCAGCTGGATGTGTCACGTCAAGCTGAAGACAGGGCGCTATGGCGCTCTTTAGCGGAGGCCTAGACGATGATGATGATAATGAATGCTACAAACTCATACCATCGTAAGGTTGTCGGAAGCGACTAAAGGAACGCAAGAGATAGATCACCTAACCTCTAGAGAAGGAAAACTTGATACAAGCCCGCGTTAACCCGTCTTGCCAGCGTGGTAGACTGAGCTAATTTCTCTCGCAACAATTTTAAGGAGGCCTGATTCAGTAGTAGTGCAGTTGCCGATTCAGTAGTAGGCTGAAACGAAGTTGCGAATTTATAAAGGCAAAGTTGACAGTCACGTGCCTTTGATTACCGAGCCACACGATGACTTTTGAATTTTTGAGATTATAGCTAGAAATTGCTGTGTTGACACTTCACTCGAAAATAGAAGGCTTGGGGCATAGTGGTTAGGAAAATAAATTTTTGCTTTATTGTAACTATGTAATATGCGTAACTATGTATAAGTATAAAAGTAATGGATACACGATGACGAGAGCCCACTGAGCTTTTTTCAAAATTGCTTAAATATTATGTTGTTTGGAGTTATTAACGAAAATCTAAATACAATTTTTTTCATTCATCTTATTTCAATTGCAATTTTTTACCTGTGCACCCAAATCCTTCAAAACCATTTTTCTAGAGGTGATTCTGAATCCAATGAACTCGGTCGCTCATTTTTATTTTTCAAAACCTTTATCCCTATTAGTCCGGGATCCCCGGTACATTGTTTTCACTTGATTACTATCAAGCTAATTTTTCGTGAGTAGCTTCATTTTCATGAGACGCCCAACATTTTCTTGTCGACAACTCTTGATTGTGGTAGCTAACAGAGGTAGCAAGGGTGAAATATGTTGATTTTATGATTCAAAAAAATTTATTACTAACCGGGTGCTTGGTACGTTATCTAACCTTTTTTTTTTTTTTTTTTTTTTCGCTGGGGAAATGCTTTATGCATACCACCGCACCCCGGGGGAAAGGTCGGTGATTATGTGGGACTCCGACAAGGGTCGTCTACCCAAGAGTCGTTTACCCACTAAAACCCCAGCGGCATACCCTCACACGACGCGCTTGGGGCGCCACAAGTTCGCGTAAACGCATTCTACTGTGACGCCCCGGCGTGGTGCCCGCAACGCGGGCAAGCGACTATCAGTCATCGAGGCTTTCGTCGGTGGTGGCTCCCCCGAACCACCACCGGCCTCCTAGGCGAGGGCAGAAGGGGCCCGCATCGTCACGAACCCCCCTCCACCCCCGCCTCCGTCCGCGGCGCGGGTCACCCGGAGCTCCCTCCCTTGCGACCCGCCCCGCTGCCCCCTTCTGCGACATCGGCCCCGCAGTAGGAGGCCCGTCAGCCCTCGGGCCGGCGCCAACCAGAGGACACCGGCGCACCGCAGCCGTCCAGGGCCCGCAGGGAAACCCTTAGGACAGGGTCCACCGTCAACCCAGGTCCCCGGAGCCCCCATCCAGGGCTCGCAGCGAGACACTGGGGACAGGGCCCCCATCCACCCAAGTCCCCGCAGCCCCAATCTACCGCAGCGCACCAGCGATCCGTCCCGGAGCCCCCTTCTGCGACATACGGCCTCGCAGAGGAGGCCCGTCAGCCCTCGGCCGGCGCCAACCCGAGGACGTTTAGTGAGGACTCGGTTTGACGGCCAACTAAGTTGAGCGCCAACCCGAGGACCTCATGATGCGCCGCAGCGGTTTACGACTCCCAAGGCAGCTCTGAGAACAGAGGAGTCCCTGGAGCCGCAACCCGCCACGACGCTGGGTGCCGCTCTTCGTCTCACCTCTCCCCGTGGGCCCGCCCGGCATGGGAGGCCCTGGCCGGTATGGCCCCACGGATCATTGAGGCACTCAAGCCCCCTCACCACAGCAAGGTGGCAGCACAGTCGAGGGGGACGTTATCTAACCTAACCTAACCTAACCTAACCTATCATGTAAAATTATTGTCCTACAGTTAGTAATGACAAAATGGGTCTTGTGGTTTTAACAACTTTTGAGCGTAGGACCGGGATAACGTACCACGCAACTTGTAGGACAATATGACGGTTAAATAATATACATATTTATTAAGTAAATAAAAAAAAACCAGCTGGTTAGTAATCATTTTTTATGACCTCGTTATCCATACATATTGGAAGTGGAGGACTCTTTGATCAAACCATACATTTTGTAGGACAAATACATTTTCGAATAATTTAGATAATTATCATCAGATATACCAAAAAGCACCCGGTTAGTAATAATTTTTTTAGAATCATAAAATCAACATATTTCACCCTTGCTACCTCTGTTAGCTACCACAGTCATGAGTTGTAGACAAGAAAATGTTGCGCGTCTCATGAAAATGAAGCTACTCACGAAAAATTAGCTTGATAGTAATCAAGTGAAATCAATGTACGGGGGACCCCGGACTATATTTTTCACGTTTTTGAACTTGTTGACTAGACTATTTACAAAGTAAATGATTTGACTTTGACAGTCCTGTGTTCAACGCGATTAAATAAATAAGAAGTGTATTATTACATGAAGTAATTTCTAGGTGGTGGTTTCGCATTGTCGACAGCGGCAAGGCTATCGGGCTTGAACGATAAAATTGGTGAATTTATGAACATTCTATCGTCATTGTCGAACGCATTAGTGCTGTTTCTGGTTATACTGGTTGTCATATTTATTACAAATTTTGCATCGAATGTTGCCGTGTGTAATGTCTTTACGCCCATCTCTATGAAGTTGGTGAGTATTATTATACAACGTGTTTTTATATTTCATATCTCTAGGGTTATGTTTTATAAGTAAGAATCATAATTTAAGGCAAACATATCTATATACCCGCCCCGGCTTCGCGCGATGCAATGATGTACCTCTAAATTTATCAGTGTTTCTCTACAATATTAACCATTTATCATACATTATAAACCTTCGTCATAAATAACTATATCTACTAAAAAACCGCTTCAAAATCCGTAGTGTAGTTTTAAAGATTAAACATATGTTAATATCGCCTACAAATGTGATAATCACGAAAAAGTCCTACACCGCGATAGCGAAATTTCAAGAGCAATTCGCAAGGTTAAGATATCCCCGACTACAACTATCGGGGGATAGGCGCTGCAACCGCTAGCCAGACATCCCACCTCGTCTGGCTGGATGATCATCCCTTTGCGCCTAAACATACATAGGGACGAACAGACAACCGCGACTTTGTTTTATAATATGTAGTGATTCACATGAAGACTTTGTGCGGCCGGAGTAATATGAAATTTCCCACACATATACCTTAGATCACCATTCAAAGTATAACAACAATAAATGGTAATCTTCTTCTTATATACAAAAATTAATGTTTGTCTGTATGTCCTTTATAGATGCATAGTCTACTATGCATATGATCATGTGATGATCTTTAGCAAAGTGTTGTGGATGAGCCCACGAAGACTTCTGAATAAAAATAAATTTGTATCAACGGGTCTCGGGTTCGATTCCGGGTTCGGGCAAGTGTCTTTGTCTAAACCAGAGGCGCTGGCTCGGAGTCTGGGTGTCATTTGTGCTCGTGAATTACATATTTGTAAACTGCCCCCGCGACACAGGCTATACACAGATCAGGGATTTAGAAAAAAATGTGTCTTGTCTTTCCTTCAAATTTATTTTAATTAGTGGCGTAGCAACTATCGTACTGCTAGTAATAATATATAACCTATTTAAAATTACCTAGTTTGAAAAATAATGACGGTAGCAGTAAAATATATAATGTTCCTACTGCTGCCAACACCATGCATCCCCCGGAGGAGCTCGGGCAACCTTGATCACGCGCTGGAACACAACACCAGCCAAAGATTGTCCTATTTGGGAATCCTCCGGTCCTAAGGGGTTTCGGCTATGCCCTACCTCTTAAACTCCTACCTTTCATTCGTTAAAGCAGTTCCCTTTTTTACAGGCCGAGCTTCTACAAGTCAACCCGTTATGGTATAACGTTGCCTCTGGACTCGCTGCCTCATACTGTTTCATGATACCCGTCGGTACACCTGGAAACCTGATAGTGCAAGGTGCCGCCAAAGTTTCTACAAAGCAAATGGTGAGGCATTTTTTTACACTATTTGGGTTATGCTCAAGCATATGGACTGACTGATGTTAGGCAGATACCCTCACTTATGGATGTCTCTAACATGGTTAACCACGTGCTGAGGAGCTAGTATCGACCCTCCATCGGTTCGGGGGCACCTGCGACTCACGCAACATTCATATTCGAAAATCCTCGAATCCTCAATCCTGCGCTAGGCGCACGACTCCGCTTCATAATATCTTCATTATATCTCCAGAATCTTCATTAGACAACACACATTGATCGTATGTTGCCAGTGATGACATATGATACAGAGACTATCACTATGGGTGCATAAGCCTCAGTCACACCTATGGCAATGGAGAGGGCTATGCTCGAAGTTTAACTGTTAGATCAAATTGGAGATGAGGAGATACGCAGGAGAAACAAAGTTACCGACATAGCCCACTGGACTGCCAAACTTTAGATGCAGTGGACATAGCTCGTGGGACGAAATATGGGCAGAAGTCCGAACTACGACCAGATTAGATCGCCGGAAAACGATGGATGCGGGTGGCCCAGGACCGGCTTTCGTAGAAATCCTTAGGGTTGGCTAATGTCTAGCAGTGGACGTCTTTTGGCTAAAATGATGATTACGGCTGCGGAATATTCATTATTGTTAGTTTAGTCGGTTCACTGATATATTTATGCTTATTTCTTGGTTTATTCTTGCAGGTAGTAGCCGGATTTGGTCCAACCATATCAACACTAATATTAACTTGGGTGTTTGTTTACTTCTACGCGCCAGTCGTATGGCCTGATTTGAACACGTTTCCAGACTGGGCCAAAAAAGCAGCATAGGTCGCCGAATAAAGCGAGATGGGTCCACAGCCTTCGGATATCTTAATACGCTATTTATCTATTGTAGAATAAATTAGGATGGTAATATTTGATATAATTATTTTAGTGTCGTATTTTATAGCTTCAAGAAAATTGCAGAGCTTTGCTTAGCGCCCCAGCGTAACCAGATAGTCTGATTATCATGTCTTTCTTCCTCTCTCGCGATGTTCGTGTCAACGTTAGTTTTTACTTGATAGTTTACCTAAATTGTACTATTTAGTACCTTCTGAAGTAAAATTGTACCCCATGACTTCTAAGCTTCTAAGCTTGTTACTCACCCTGTTGATAGTGAAACTGCATGATTGTATATTACGTTCCCATGGTAGGACTTACAAATTAGAGTACAATTACAATATGTATAGTTAATATGCACAAAATAGGTACAATTGTAAGGAGCCTTAATTTATCCGCACCTGTTTTGGTTTCGTACTGACCAATCGCAGTTGATTTGGTCCGCATTTTTCCGATTTACATTAGGGTTGGCGGCAGTCTGTAGTTCTGGCTAACTACCAGCATTTACTAAGGGCGATAGCCGCCTGCCCTCCGTAATCCAACTAGTGGGACAATCGGTAATTACTTGGTTAGACAAGCTGACAGTTTTCATTACTACCTGTATCGACTCCCATTGTTGGTAAAGCGGCAGCCACATTTGAAGGCGTTACATGCCCTCATTGAGGTCATGTAAAAATACACACGTGTCTTTTAATTATTATAAATCTGTATTATTTATAATTAATACAAATCTATCGTATTAATTAATTGTTAATGATTATTAACGATCGGAGATACTAATGAAATTAGCTGCAGTGGAATTCACCAGAATTAAAGCGAGTTTGTTTTCCTCGTAAAGCTTTTCATTGTTAAGTTAAAGGAGTTCATTTTAAGTTTAACTTAGTTTTAAATTATTGTTGCTTTTTTATTTATTGAGTGTACCTAATGGTTTAAAAATATACATGTTTGTCACGACTTTGACTTAGCTTATGACAAGTGATACAATATGAATGGGTTTTGTATTTTTTAATAATAAATTAAGAAGGGTTAACGGACTTGGCTGTAAAAAAATAATGGCCGTTTTTTTTAATTACTTGTACGGCATGAAAACATATAAATCTTTTTATTAAATGTTTGGAAAGAGGTTTCATTGCTCAGGCCAAAAGGTCGAGTACTTTTGTCTTTGGTTAATAAATTCACTGCTGTGTTTCATTAACGGTAGCACCTCTCTTCTATTTCTTTGCTGATCTATTGTATCTGTCTATAATGGCTGTCTGGTTAGAACATTTGTCTAAAAAGTTACACAATGTTACGGTGTACATGAATGGCCAGATGCCAGCATAAAGTTGCTTTGTCAAATTTTGTGTAGCGGTCGACTACTTTGTGAGTTTTTATATAATGTATTGTTTGCTCAATAAAACTACTTAGTATGTTATTTATCGTGATTTTATTCAATTACTGGGGCATTGAATGGTAAGCGTTAGAGAAAGCCGTAATTGGGAAAATTACGGTATTCTGTAACACTCACACTTCCGATTACGGGGTAACACTGTGTCTGGCAGCGGAACCCAACGTCTGTTATCTTCTTACCGTTGTATAATACACCTGCTTCGACAATCTGACAAATCCATTGAGGTTCGTACACGAGTCGCGTCGCCGACATTTCGTCCCGCGACTCGCTTTGTATGGCGGTAGTCACTTGAAGACTAAAATCGTTGAGTATCCAAGATTTGCGTAGCCTTGTGTATGAAGGACCTTACCTGACCATGGAACGGTACACCTAGCTGGGGGAAGCGGGGCTAAAACGAACCACAGACACTTGGATACATTTTTTTTCGCTGAGGCTTTGTTTTTGTTCGGGCTTTCTACGTGGCAGGCGACCATGAAAGGTCAGACCCCATTCCAGGGCCTTCTGAAACGTTTGTTTAGTTGGACTGAAACATCTTTAATAGTCCTCCTAAATTACCTAGACTCAGAACTTCAGACCTATCTGGGGCAAGTAGGACAATATTATTTCTAACATACGTCATTTTTTCATTAATAGAATCGTTGATGGGACATAATTTTGGCGGAATCGTGTCAAAAGACGCATCAAGTGAGTCAACCAAGAAAGTCAAGTCAAGGACACATAATTGACCGTTAATTATGCAACGAATTGGAAATTAAGCATAATTCTTTGAACGTTATTTTTATTATTATAAACTGTACATATATAAAATCAGATCAAAGTGCGTAGACATCAAACTCCGTGGTAATTGACAAATGTGTTCTAGATTCAAAAATATCGTTTGCTTGCATTCATTTTTCTTAAACTGACAGTTTTTTTCGTTGTATAATCTGCAGTGCAATTTATTTTGCAACAGAAATAATTACTGAGACGCAAATCTGACTTGAAAAATGGGGGCGTAAGTTATTTTTGTTATAGATTTCCTATAGAAATATTGCACTTAGAAACCGAGTAGACATTTGTCTTGAAAAGTACAGAGAAACAATGATCTGTCTCATTAATTTGAAGTATTAACGTTCCTTTAGTGGTCACACACAAGACGGATGACCTGGTTAACGACGCCTTAATCGGAAGGATGCGAGCAGCTTAGATCTTGTCGTAATCCTTAGAGGGAACCTTTTTCCTTTTTGGGTAAATGATAATTAATGTACAACCCCACAAGCTATCGTACTTGGCGATAAGACTGCCCTTTGTACCAAATAAAGTACAGTATAGTCCTTTGTTTAGTAAATTGTGCTGAATAAACCATTTTTCTTTCTTTCAAATAATTTCTATTCAAGCTTTATTGTGAAATATGTTTGTATACAATACACATTATATCTATCTCTTTCCTCTTTTTCAGGTTTTTGAGCGGAATTTTGTAAGTATATCTTACACTAGCTGACCCGGAAAACGTTTTGTCATGTACATCTATACTCTATACTAATATATAAAGCTGCAGTTTGTTTGTTTGTTTGAACGCGCTAATCTCAGGAACTACTGGTCCGATTTCAAAAAATCTTTCAGTGTTAGATAGTCCATTTATCGAGGAAGGTTATAGGCTATATTTTATTTTCAAAAAAATTAGGGTTCCGTATGAAAATCGCGATTTTGTAAACCAAGGTGTAAAATCGAAAACATATTTATGCGTGCGCTGCAAAAACTATTGACAATAGAAGAAAATGATGTAGTACGGGTTTGTAGGTCTTATAAAGATCTACAAAAAAGTCCTCGAGAGCACCTAACTAACTATCACAGTTTAGTCACAATAACCGATTTTATGTTCATAAAAAATATGCATAGAGATAAGCACGGGTTCGAAGCCCACGCGGGCGAAGTCGGGCTCAAAAGCTAGTAATATTATATACGTTGCTATTTTATTCAACATTGGATCACAGGTACCCGGTTTGATTCCGTGGTCGGGCAAATAATGGTATTTGTGTCAACCTGAGGCACTTGCTCTGAGTGTCAATTGTATTCGTCAATTAAATGTTTGTTAACAGTTTTAGGTTTTAGGTTAAGGTTTAGTTTCTTTAAAATAACTAGTTTGCTCAGTAAATTGGTAATAACTTTTATAGTTGTTGCAAGCGGAACGTTATGTTTATTTAATCATCTACATGCTATTCGGAATTGACAAAAATGTACTTGTTGACCAGAGTATTAAAAATTTTAGCGAAATGTATTGGTGGAAGAACGTAAATTCATGTTTTCTGTGTGGTGTCGGTATGGTGTATGAATGTGCCATAAAAATATATATCTTGTTCTTTCTTTCTAAGCTTTGTTATTTTAATTTTAGCTCCAAAAAACCAGCCGAGACACCAGTAAAGGGATTTGGCTCTAGGATTGTCAATATTGTAAAATGCCATTATCGCGGGTTGCTAGGAGTAATTGTTCCGTTGGTCGTTCTTGCTCCTAACTCTACGAGAGACGTAAGTATGAACCATAATGTCAACAACCCACACTATCTTAAGGGGGGCGCAAGAGAAGGAAATTTTGATAGAAAGTTTCTTGCCGGCTCTACCTAAATGCCTAAATGATGCTGTTTTCATGTTTGTGATTGTTTTAGGATTATTTTATTTTAATACTACCGACCCGGCTTCGAGCGGGTCCAATGATGAACCTCTAAATTTATTAGTGTTTCTCTACAATATTATGCATGTATAATACATATAAACCTTCATCTTGACGAACTCTATCTATAAAAAAACGCTTCAAAATTCGTTGCGTAGTTTTAAAGATTTAAGCATACATATGGACGGACAGACGACCGCAAATTTGTTTTATACTATGTAATAATGATAATGATGACAATGACAATGATGATAATGATAATGATTAGAAAGCTTTCCTAAGAATTTATTCGAATAAAAAATACTTTGATTTTTTAATTTGATATCAATTGTTATTTATAATTATCTCAGATCTCTTTATTAGTGCCGAGTGCACTAAAAAAAATTGTTTTTTCAGCATAAGGTGATGGTCCAGCAGATGTGGGCTCTGATGTGTTGGTGCTTTCTAGTGCAGCCTGTAGCTACGCCAGTAACAGCGATGATACCAATATTCTTCCCCCCAATGACGGGGGCTGCCAATTCTGCGAACGTCTGTAGCTACTTTTTTAACGTAAGCACCTTTTAGCTCTTTTTCAACTCTTGCGAGATTGGTAAATGTCATAAGTAACCTTTTGATGGAACGTACCAGGACCGATTTAAGCAATATTTGTACGACCTACAAGTATTTGTTCCGGGTCTGGGTGTTTTCTATCTATAATATGTAAGTATTTACAAAAAAAATGTATTTAAGTAGTTTATCATCCATCTCGTTACCTTATCACACGCATTAAGTTGCTTAGCTTGGGACGAGATGGCGTTGTGTGAAATGTCCAAGGATAATATTTATTTCGAGATAATTGACTTTAAAGCTTATCTCGAAATGAGGGTTGTCCCTATCCGCCTTGAATACACTTCAAGGCCTATTCGTTATTACGAAACCGTGTAGCGTGTTTATCTCATCTGGCCAACTTGCTCTCTCTATGCTTTTGAGCGATGTTTTATTTTTATTTTTAAAGATTTTATTTTTAAAAAAGCAGCTACAGATTTCCTTACGGCTCTCGCTTTCACTTTAGCTCCAGAAATGTGTATGAAAGGTGTAAATGTAGATATGACAACCAATAGGAGTTTAAGAAGAATGCCACCTAGCATGGGACAAGGCCCGAAATTTGATGATGGTAATTTTATATGTGACGAGTTCAAGTTTGAAAAATGTTTTTTTAAACCAATTCTGGTGTAAGGGTACAGTCCGCGCCAATTTATTTGGCCGGTCTGAATGTAACCGTGAGTACGAACTTGCGCATCGTACATTTTATGACCAATACGAACGTAGCTCACTCACACTAACATGCTGGTGGCGAGGCCGCTTGCGCCCAGTGTACGTCCCGCCGATGCCTGATTTTGTGTTGTGCGCAGCGTAATGCGTGCGGCTACTTAGACCGGCCATAAAGATTAGCGCGGACTGTACGTATTGCTGCAGTTCCTGAGGGCCTATTTGTATTGCAGGATGGCGTTGCTTTAATGATAGTATCTGGAGCATTGATACTTTTACTGAACAATACGGGTGCGGATCGACGATTTGCTCTTTGGGTGTTGTGCTCTGGAAACAGTTCACAGTTTTCCGCGAACAGGTTTGAATTTGCAGTTGTCCCTCGTTCACGTGAACATAGTTTTGCAAAGAAGAACGAACATGCAAAAGTAAGGGTCGGCTCACATTTGACGGCAAATGCGTCGCGTATGATCGGTCGCGTAACGTCAAAACAGACAAATGTATGATAAAACATTCAACCTTTCACACCTAACCGATGATGCGTTAGTGCGTCGAGCGTACAGCGTCATACATTTGTCTATTTTGACGTTACGCGACCGATAATACGCGACGCATTTTCCGCCAGATGTGAACCGACCCTAAACAGCCTTGTTGGTCCAGGAGTTGGATGTGCTGTCTTTGAATCACAGGTCCCCGGTTCGTTTCCGAGGTCGGCCAAGTTTCTTTGTGTAAACTACAGGCGCTTGCTCTGAGTCGGAGTGTCATTTGTGTTCGTGAATTTCATGCTTGTAAACTGTCCCCGCGGTACAGGTTATATATTAGTGCAGGGATTTCGTTTTAGTACGAAAGAAAATTGGAGAAAATCTACTTTGTTTTTCATATTCTTTGGTCACATGGCTACGCGTGATCGCTGTTTTGTGTCAAATATGCCAACTACCTAGCCAATAGCCAAGTGTAGTATCACCTCAAGGGTGTGTAACAAATATAAATAGTAGAATTTTACTAAACAATGGCAACAGGTCTGTTTTTTCTCTATGGACGTATCAGGCATGGATCGACAGGTAACTGGAGGATGCCCGACTCAACAGTGGGTCATCTATGGGCCGAGTAGTTCACTTCAGATGGCTCCAAGGTTTTTTTTATTTTCATGCGTGTATGCCAGCATTTAAATATTTGATTTTGATACTCCTTTAGTTCTTTCTAATAATTGCAAAATACAAGTCATTTATGCTGTTATCTCCAAAAAGGTATTTATGATTAGTCAACGTATTGTTTTTCTTTGCAGAATAATATTCAAAGCAGCGACAGCGTCTTTCTTTCTGTCGATGTTCAGCAACAGACAGATTGCTTGTGCTGTAGTCAACCAGTTTATGTCACCAGCATTGATGTCGATGAACGTAAGTTGAATTGTTAAACCTATTTTAAAAGGCAGTGCTATCAAACCATTCCATCTTGAAGTCAGAAGGGAGGCATGTGCAGTCCATTGCACGGTCCTCTGTGGTCTTGGGGAGCGTTCAGAGCGTCATCAAAGCGTGAGGCCCGAAATGTGTGGGTGAAATACCAAGGCCCATCCCATGGTCTTTGAGCATCCCTCATTGGGTAGCGAAACCCGTGGTCATTGCAGTCGAGAAACGTCGTTGATTTTTGTGGGTAGGTCAGGGCTCTTATTAACATATTTCCGCGGTCCTGAGTCCCAAATAACACGTCTAAAACGTAGCTTAAAAATAAATATTTACATGTATACTGCCACGTGTTGCTGTGGTGATCATGTTATTAAATTGTAGCATATATGAAACGTTTTTACTTTTAACATAGCGCCATCTATTGAATACTTACTCAATCCAGTAATCAGATATCGCGATCTGTTAGAATCCATTTGACCTAGCAGATAATCTATCTTCTATCTATATAAATAAAAATGAATTGCTCTTCGTTAGTCTCGCTAAAACTCTAGAACGGCTGGACCGATTTGGCTAATTTTGGTCTTGAAATGTTCGTGGAAGTCCAGGGAAGGTTCAAAGGTGAGGTAAAGGTAAAATAATATTGCGACTATAAATTGAGATGTGCTTATCTTAACATTCAAGTTAGATCAAAATGCGCACCGTGTGCAAATTTGATTGAAATCTGTTTGTAGAAGTAGTTTAGGAGTCCATCGCGGACGAACAACGTGATGCGTAATTTATTTACAGTAAAATAATACGGATCAATGTCGGTGTCCATTTAACTTGGCACTGTCTACGAATTATTGCTTATTGGATTTTTCGCTTTTTAGTACCTATTTTCAAGTCTGTTAAATTTTCTTTGTTCCTTCATGTGTAAGTATCTTCTAAGAACACATACACTTCTCATCAGAAAAATTGAAACACCTTTATGTTTTGTAAGGATTATCAGAAAAAATTATCTATTTAGGAATATACATATGTCAAATGTCGTTTATTAGTGAACATTAAAAGGTTTTCAAATCCTAATGTTAATGTTCTAAATTCGAATTAAACTTTCTTAAGTTTGGTATTTTGTTAAAATACCTTAAAAAGGGAAGTGTTTCGATTTGAGTATTATACCAGACCGGTCAACTGATTTCGATAAAGTGTCTATGGGGCCACATTGGTTTTTAGGTACATGAAGGACTTACGCGCATTATAATAAAAAACTATAAATTGAGATTCGTTTTTTTAAAAAAACCGTGTATTTTCCTTTTTACAACGAAATAGCAAACACAAATAGCCATTTACCAAACGATGGGTGAATAATACCGCCCAGGTAGGGGAGAGCGGGGTTGGTGTTAACGGAGGTAAGAATTAACAAGCTTATTCCTGCCAAACGTGAAGGGTTAAAAATATGAGATTTGGTTTAGGATAACTATATACACAGCCGAACATGTCCTGACTTGTCGGTTATCAACCGGCCGTCGTTAGTGATAGATATGCGAAGTAAACTCGGATTGACAGGTAAACCAACTTTTCGTATTTCGTGATAAATTGATTTAACATTAATTTCTTCGCTAAATTCAATCAAAGTTTATTCTAAATAAAGTTCTATTTTATTGACTTAAAAACTAATATACTTGTTTGTAATTATTTATACTAGATTTTTTTGTGTAGTCGATTAAGTATAAAAAGTCACCTTGGGGCTAAAATTAACAAATTGAGTGGGGTAAGTATTAACATGTTAATACTTACCCCATATTATGTAGGTATGTGATTTTATAAATGTTTTTTGAAGAATGAGAAATTATAAACGAAAGAGTTCAAGGGGGTCTACGTCTGAAGAAGTATTTGAGCTGGCAGCTGAAGAAGTTCTGGTAAAAACAAGAAATTTAGTGAGGTTGCCACGGAATACGATATTTGTCATGTAACACTGTTTATATAAGTCAAGAAAAAAGGAGGGAAGTTCTGTTGAATTGGGTTATAAAAAAACCGTCTAGTTTTCAATACAGAGCAAGTAAAAATTAATGCAGATTATTTAGTAAAATGTTCGATCATCTAGTTTGGATGACGATATCAAAAAATGAGCATACGAGCTTGCCATTCGATACAATATAGATAATATTCCAGAACCAAAAGAAAAAAAAACCCTAATACCCACTCAATTGTTGTTAATGAGTGTAGATTTATAAGATTAATACTATTTTTATACCTCATTAAGAAACTTAAAGACAGAAAGAAGTGTAGATTTAAAAGCATTTTCTTTACACGGGCACAGTAGCGGTTCATTGAGTTACTATCATAAACAAAGTACCGATTTGTTTAGCTTTAGAGACAATAAAACATTTTCATCCATGTAAATGACATTTTATTTAAGTATTTGATAAAATTTTAGTCTCTGTTAATAATTGCCCCTTACGTTAATACTTACCCCAGCTCTGTTAATATTTGCCCCAGATGCGGGGTATGTATTAACAAATGACTTTTTTCGTTTTCATGGCTCTCTTTCTGAAAGTACTTACTTACCTCATGGTTTTTGTTATTAATATCATAGCTGTATAACCAAAGCACGTTTTCGATAAAAAATAAAACGAAAAAGTTTATTATTAATGAAAATATAAACCCTAATACAAAATTTGTTAGTACCAACCCCGCTCTCCCCTACCTATGACTATATTAAACCTATGATAATCATTAATTTACAGGCTTCCAAAGGAAAGGGCGATCCCAATTTCGAAGATATGCGCTATATAGTATTGAATGTCGTCCACACGTCATGCTCTATAGGTAAGCCATTCCTGCTTTAAAATGAAATAAAAAAACAATCAGAATAAGTCCATTCGATAAACAGCTTCAATACCACAGACAAGTCAACATTTTAACAGCCCTTTATTTCGGGATTGAATTAGAATACTAGCTACATTGTTTATTTAGGATTCGCTTATTCTGTTACTAGCGAAACAGCTCGGCTCCGCACGGGTACCAAGTATAAAATGTGTGATTTTTTCGTTACATATCCTATTGTTCGACAATCACCGTGTCTTTGATTGTGGATTTTGACAGTAGGTAATGGCTTTTTGACGAAATAGGCTTGCGCCTTGCGGCGGTAGGCCCATTACCCTCCATATACTTGAGATGGGCCAGATATTATTGGCTAAGAAGTAGACAAGAGATCGGTCTATCCGGGCAAGCTGTTGATTCCTTTTGACTCCATCGTCATGATGTTCCGGTTGAAAGGTTTGGTGACGCGTATTCCTCTGGTGTTACAATGTCTATAGGTTTGAGAGTATACGGTTGACCACTAAGGTATTAAAATAAACAAAAAGCAAATACTATTTTGGATATATTTAAACAGGAATGTATTGCTGTGTTACAGGAAGCACCGCAATAATTCACTCATCGTATACTGTCCTTCTGTTCCGTGCTATATTTAATACGTAAGTGCCATTTATGTTCATCCTTAGGCTTGCATTCAACCATTTGAGTTTCAAACCGATGTTTAATTATAAGCGATTTTATACCTATCACGTTTTATACACATATTTGGTAAATGTTTCATTCATTACAGATGCGTTGATACTTCGACGTTGATTCCGGATATTTTCAACTACTTGCAATATTCGTGCTTCGCATTTCCAGTCGCTTTTGTTCAGTTTATCTTGAACATTGGGTACCACATGTTCCTATTGAAATTGTAAGTACATAAAGCTTCATCATTATCTCTGCTGGTGATGGGTCGACCCTCGTCCAATTTCGTGGAAGGAAATTAGCACATACAGTGTTACCACATACTGTCGCTCCCCATTTCATCCTGAGGGTAAGAGGCGGCAAAAGGAAAAGATAAGGCTGAAATTCTAGCCGAAAGAGAAGGAAAACTTGATACGAAACCCTATGCCAACCCGTCTGGTCAGCGTGGCACAGTAGGCTAACCTGTAATGAAAAGAGGCCCGACTCACCAGTGGGTCATTTATAAATAATAAATAAATATCCTTGGACATTTCACACAACGCCATCTCGTCCCAAGCTAAGCAACTTAATGCTTGTGTTATGGTAACGAGATGGATGATAAACTACTTATATACATTTTTTTTTGTAAATACGTACATGTTATAGATAGAAATGACACCCAGACTCCGAGCCAGTGCCTCTGGTTTAGACAAAGACACTTGCCCGACCCGGGAATCGAACCCGGGACAAGTACTTTTCAGTCTTCGTAAGTTGTAAAATAAATTAGGAATCATAGCGAATGTATTTGAAACCTCCAGTAGCAAGTTAAAATAAAACTAAGATCTTGAAGCTAGCCACAATACGAAGTGAGAACTGTGGTAAGGTCATCCAATTAGGTAGGTACATATTTATGAGATGAATGATGAAAAAATGAATGAAGTTGGAGGCCCGACTCAGCAGAGGGTAATGTATGGCCCAGATGCGCAATTAATTAATTTATAGCAAGTCTAGAGGCAACATTTTCGTTTCGAACCATCCGTACTTTTTTTTTTCTTCTGTGGCGTTCGCAATTATTGCATTGCCATTATCAAGTTAATCCAGTGTTGATGTAGCGGTTTTTACATTTCACAAAGGTAGATAGGGAAACAAATTATTGAACAAAAATCATTAACCTATAAATCGGAATTTAGAAAAGGATCAGGAATACCATATTTACTTTATGAAAGACGAAAAAACACAGTTATCGTAGGCGAGATATATTGTCTAATAAAAAAAATATTCTAAAAAAATACGCTTTTACTAAAAAATAGAAAATAAATTGTAATAAATTTGAATTAAAAATAGTGTCAGAAAAAATGATTTCATTGTAAAAAAAGCGTGGGGTGCTTTTCAGGGTATCAAAATAGCCCTTCTAGTCATATCTGTTCATAAAATATTTAGAATTATTGATACCATGCACCCCACGCTTTTTTCTTTTACAAAAAAAATGTTTTTTCTGACACTATTTTTAATTCAAATTTATTAAAAAAATATCTATTTTAATAAAAGCGTATTTTTTTAGTTTTTTAAACTATTATTTATTTTTCATTTTTTAGTAATCGAGAAATAGGTTATCTGCGCGCCTGGAAGATTCCTATAATGGTCTGGGGACTCTGGGTCTCAGGAAAACAAAAATCGCTGATCCTGATTATTATTATTTAGGATAATAATGGGTCATTATTAAAGGACCGATGACAATTCAATATTTTAAACATTTTGACTTAAAGTATGCCAAATTTCGAGTTAATCCAACGTTTTGAAGGGGGTCAAAATCATGTTCAAAGATTCCGTTACTTAATTACATACTTACGTCTGAAGCTAGTAAAAGCGTATTAAAAAAACTCGTCTGACTCCGACACGCCTCCACACCGGTGTCTGAGTGGTTTCTCCGTTAATGTCTTAATAATTTTATACGACCTACGCAATATCTTTTTTCAGTGTTGTGAAAACCACGATGTCGGCGTCCAAGATGTCGGCAATGCAAGCTACTATGATGAAGGCCAAAACTGACATGCCGAAAAAAATTAGTACTCACGAAAAGGCGCGTATCATTCAAACTATAAAAAATTGACGATGTATTTTCTTTGTGTGCTTGGGACACTCGCTCTGGGTTTTTGGAGTAATTTTTTGAGAGGCTAAGTCGCCGAACGAGTTCGAAAGGAGGATCCTCTTGCTGCCCCACGTGGCATGAGGTCGGAGAGGAGGCTTCTGCCCCCAGAGACTATAGTATTCTCCTAGTCGTTCCGCGTCAGTTGACACCACCAACGTTGTCCTCCGGCTTTAAATATTTCAGCTCCGGCTCCTGGAATAAAAAAAAACACCTAGTCGTATCAGTAACCTAACTCGGCCACGCCAATCGATACATCGAACATGTTTTCCATACAATTTGTTCTGCAGGCTGTTTTACAAACTTATAAATTGTAGACTTAACTTTTTAAATACAGTAATTTAATAATTTTGGCAAATTTTACTCACATTTTAAGACTAATTGTACTTAATATAATTTCCTTTTTCTTCTGATCTTTCCGTGTGATGACGTATTTAGAATACATATCGTCACCGCCCCATTCCCGCCTAAAGGCCGACAAAAGGAAATGACAAGGCCGACGAGCTAGCCGCAAGAGAAGGAAAACTTGAAACGAAACCCTATGTCTGGCCAGCGTGGGACAGTGGCCCGACTCGGTAGTGGGTCATGTATGGGCTGGGTAGTACTTCTGAAACTACTACTACTTACATACTTTAAGGGTATATTTTTTATGCCACTAGGATCAGGTTACGCTTATGGTATATAATTACCGCCGCGCACGAACGCCGAAAACTGAAAGCATCTGTTTCCCAGTTTTTCACAGCAGGAAATGTCATTATTATGTACCATTTTTTTTCAGTTATCCGTATTTTTTATGGTTTTGTCGCTCTTGGCATTTTTCTTCCGCTGGGGGCCATGGATAAGCAATGGATGGGCCAGCATGAATATCAAATACGCGCCAGATACCAGCCAAGCTTTGCCCTAGTAAGTTTGAGTCCTACTAATATTATAGTTACTGGAAGTGACACTATAAGTGACACTGAAAGTAACACTGAAAGTAAGACTAAAAGTAACACTAAAAGAGACACTGAATGTGACACTTTTTTTATTTTTTTTAAATTAAACATTAAACACTGACAGTTATACGTGAAAGTGCCGTTTTTAAACTTCTCGGTTTTTGTTTCAGTATAAAAGATACAACTGTAGCGGCTATATTCGTCGTTGCTCTTCATATATTACCCAAGAGCATCACTTTTCTGAAATACTTCACTGCCAGCAGTGAGTATGAACACACATGGTGTAGCTAATAGTTTTTTTTAAGAGAAACCGGTTGCACCCACGCGAGCGAATAGGATCAGTCCGACTGTAGATTCAGAACCATCCGGGGTCCTACAAGAAGTTCTCATATAAAAGTGTCCAACAAACGAGTGTGTGTGTGTGTTTTTGGCACTCGGCACCAGTGTAACTTGGTTTAACTACCTACAAGATAAGATCAGAACCGTCAAGAAAATATTTCCTGCTAGGTGAAAAAAATCGTGAAAGACATAATTACCTACAAGGGTTTACACGAAACGATAGCCATGCGAGACCCATCTAATGTCCAGGAATCACTGGTTAAACCAGATGTCGGTTTTAACGCTACCTACCGAGTTTCTATATCAACTGCTATAGGTGCCTTACGAAGCTTGGCCAGACGTGCTTGAACAGTACATGGATGGCGTTCTGAACTATCTGCTAAGTTCCAACGCCTGAGGCACATTTATCTATTTATTGGGAGAAGTTCTCAGGGAGTTGTTTTTAGGGAGGCTACCTTATAGCCTTGTCCATATCTTAAATTTAGAACAGTGGCTATAGTCTTGGTTTGCCATGCGGTGACGATAGCATGCGCGGGGCTTTACCATAATTGTTACGCATCTGAGAGTCAAACCATTGTTTAATAAAGAGAACTCGGAGTGAAATCAGTAAGAAGTACGCATCTGAGAGTCAAACCATCTCTATATATAAAAATGAATCGCTGTTCGTTAGTCTCGCTAAAAACTCAAGAACGGCTGGACCGATTTGGCTAATTTTGGTCTTGAAATATTCGCCGAAGTCCAGGGAAGGTTAAAAAACATTCAGGCCTCTTATTTATTGATCCTGAGGCGGTACGAAGTTTGCCGGGTCAGCTAGTTGTGTAATAAAAATAACTCGGAAAGAAAGAAGGAAAGTTACCGATGGTCATCTAGCCAGACGAGGCGCTCTGCCTGGTGGGTGCCGTGACACCTATCCCCCATGACTGTTTCCGGAGATCTCCTATCCGAGCGAATTGCTCTGTAAGATTTGCTAACGCCGTGTAGGTTTTGGGTTGAGATCACGATTCTGGGCGATATTTCTTATCATTGATATATTTTTGTTTAAATGTGTAGCCTTCAGGCAAGGGGTAGGTAAAGAAAATTCTGCTGCACGTAGGACGACCCTTGGCTAGGTGGCTGGATGAGCTTGGATAGGTCGTTGAGAGTCGATGTTAGCGGTGTGTACAGAATCGTAATATTATATTTCACTAGCTTTTGCGCGCGGCTTCGCCCGCGTGGGCTTCGAACCCGTGCATATTTTTTATGAACATAAAATCGGGTTTTGTGACTAAACTATGATAGTTAGATATGTGCTCTCGCGGATTTTTTTGTAGAACTTTATAAGACCTACAAACCCGTAGTACATCATTTTGTTCTATTGTCAATAGTTTTTGCAGCGCACGCATAAATAGGTTTTCGATTTTACACCTTGGTTTACAAAATCGCAATTTTCATACGGATCCCTAATTCTTTTGAAAATAAAATATAGCCTATAACCTTCCTCGGTAAATGGACTATCTAATACTGAAAGATTTTTTGAAATCGGACCAGTAGTTCCTGAGATTAGCGCGTTCAAACAAACAAACAAACAAACAAATAAACAAACAAACAAACTCTGCAGCTTTATATATTAGTATAGATGTAGATCTATGGAAGCCTATGTTCAGCAGAGGTCGTCACTTGCTGATAGATAGCTATCTAACAGTTGACCACTTTTTTAGAAGCCTTCTTTAACACAACTAAAATACACAAGTACATAATACAATTGTTTCAGAAAAAAGCCAACTGCCAGCATTCAAACCGGAATCTGCCATTCTTTGGTGGAAATTTGTTAACAGTAATCTGAATTACAGTTACATATACTTCTTCGGTAAGTGACAGTTACATATACTGTTTCAACTGACGTCGTCAATGTTGTTGGGAAGACCTAGTGCTACGCCCAAATTAGCAGAACGCGGCCAGGGTTTAAGGAACTCCCCGGCGTTTTAGGTCCCATTCTGCCTCCACGGTTGAGGTTCACGTGAGCATGCTCCGCAAACTTGGACCTGTTTCGGGCAGTCGATCGTCGTCGGTTTTAGTGGGTAGGTTGGGGCGCACCTTACCATCTTCACGCGCCCAGTAGTCCCATGTAATCCGGCCAGACCCCGAACGGCCACGGATATAGATAGAGACAAAAAAAAATTTGGAGCCTCTTTGTAGGGGTTACCATTTGACGGCTTTTGAGAGTACCCAGATGTCATCATGAGGACCCTAAATCATCATAGGGACACATAAACTTATGGGTTTACTTGGTCTCGTTTAAATCAGGGCAGTTCTATTTAATAATCTCCATTGTAACTATAACCAGCCTTATTAAGACTACAACGTAAAACAGGGTAAAAGGAGAAACGACTCTTACGTGACTCGCACTTATAAATGATGAACACCCAACCAACAGAAACAGATGTTGTAGCGATAGCCATGTAGAGTCGTACCAGAAGTTTAAAGACAATGCTTTCAGGTGGTGCGATAGCTTTATGCGCATGTATCAGGAAGGTCAATGCAGGATCTTTCGTACACGACACATTTACTCCCTATTTCGCCAATGGTTCTTTCGAGATCAACCTCCTTCTAGTATGCGTGGTAGCAACCGTAGTGGCAAATTGCATGACTGGCGTTGCTATGGTGGCCGTGTTTATGCCAGTCATTATTCATTTGGTAAGTTTGTGAATGAAAGATTTCAAATCAATTCTTAACTTGTATTCGAATAATTAACGCTTTGCAGTGTCTTTAGAATACACAATGTCACCAACCCATACCGTCTTGAGGGTGTCGTAAGAGGCGACTAAAAAACGCAAGGGGCAGATCACCTAGCCGAAAGAGAAGGAAAACTTGATACAAACCCTTTGTCTTGCCAGCGTGGCACAGTAGGCTAATTCCCTCCATGAATTTGGAGGAGGTCCGACTTAGTAGTGGGCCATTTATGGGCTGAAACGACGAGTGTCTCTATTTCGTGTGGTGACGGATTTAGAATATATAGTGTCACCACCCCGTTGTATCCCGAAGGTATCGTAAGAGCCGACAGAAGGAAATGACAAGGCTGAAAACTTAGCCACAAGAGAAGGAAAACTTGATATGAAACTCTGTGTCAACTCTAGCCAGCGTGGCATGGTAGGCTTATTACCCTCCACGTAATTGGAGGAGGCCCGACACAGCAGTGGGTCATTGATATCAGTATTACAATCGATCGGTTCGTTAAGGCCAGCCTTATTCTGTATATTATGTTTTTGGTCCCTTTCATTTCGGTGTACAGTGACATGGTCAGAGATTATCTACAATTATGCAATGGTGCAATGATTAACATCTAAAATTATGAGTGTTTCTCTACAACATTATGCATGTATTATATACATAAACCTTCCTCTCGAATCACTATCTATTACAGAAAACCGCTTCAAAATCCGTTGCGTAGTTTTAGATATTTAAGCAAACATAGGGACGGACAGACGACAGCGACTTTGTTTTATACTATGTAGTGATCAAATGACGTCTATAATGAATAAAGGTGAATACACACAGACAGCAGTACGGAGGCGGAGGCGGAGGCGTGTCGAAATTGGACGCGATTTAATTGTTTTAATTGATCTGAAATACTCCGAATTGTATGTGTACTCTTTCATACTAATAATTCGAACAATGCAAAAAAGTATTAGGCAAACGGCAGGGGAGAAAAAAATACGTGCTTCTTATAATATTAACATCATAGAAAATCTAAAGAAGATAATCATCATCATTTCAGACAAAAGACAACCACTGCTGGACGTTGGGCTCATTATGGGAGCTCAAGGATCTCCACAAAGGCCGGTCCCCGGCCGCCCGCATCCATCGTTCATCGTGTGGGAGGCCTACCAGTACAGAGCTTGAATTGTGGGAGCCTTGCCAGCAAGAACAGAATTGTACATTCGCTTAACAGAACACATTCGTAACCAAAGAGGTTTAACAAAAAGGCCGATAGTACCTTCCAACCCACCACACGATGAACCAGATTTGTGTAACACAAAAGTTCAATTTTCTTTTCAGAATGATCTTGCCGAGGCTCCTACAGAAGCGCCCCCCGCAGGTATGCTGCGGCGTCTCATGAATGGTGATCCAGACAAGGGCGCGGGTGGCCCAACTACCTTTGCTACGGCAGGCCCCTGGGCCAAGAAGTTATACCTCGGAGCACTAGCTATTGGACTTTGCGGCGCATACGGCTTCATGTCTCACTTCGTTCACACTCCTTCAAACGTAGTCAAGACGGCGGGAAAAGTGCCAGGGAAGAAAATTGTGAGTTTACACTGAGTTTTTTATTTTATCTAATACATTATAAAATTCTCGTGACAAGGTGTTTGTGCATACTATAAACTCCTCCGAAATGGCTCTAAAGATTTTCGTGAAATTTCGTGTGCATATTGGTTAGGTCTGCGAAACTGACATAAATTTTAATGGCCTTAATGTTAAGGTGGTGTGATACATCATACAACGCTAAATGTTCATCCCTCTACGATCAACCCCTATTTTTATAGTGATATTTATATGGCAAATATAACGTTTGGCCGGGTCAGCTAGTTTTATTGAGTATATTTAAATTAGTAACAAAACACAATGGGAAACCAATTGTTATTAAGTTCTATTCTATTCAGTAGTGGAGCACTGACTTTTGTTCACTTTCTGTTACAGGCACTGTACTCTATCGGTAGCGTCATAATTTGCATGCTCGTCGCATGGGCAGGAGTTGCGTTCTACGCTCCTATGATCTGGGATGCAGATGTTACTACACAAGTTAAATCATTCATAACCACGACGGAGGCGGCCACCACAGAGGCAGCCTTCTAATCTAAAACATCTCCCACAGCTTTTTGATAGGGCACGCAAAACGGCGAAGGAATTATGGCGCGAATTGCCATCATTCCTTATTTGAATTAGATGTTTCTGGCAGGGACACATGTTACGACTAACTGCGGACGTGTTTTTTTTAAGAAGTGAACCATTTACGTTTATCTTTTAGAGCCTACGATTAAGTGTTATTCCCCGTTTTATGTTACCTGCGATTTAAGCGAACGTATTTAATAACTTATGTTTTACTGTTAACTCAATATACTAATTTTGTTTGTACCTATTTTTTTTAATAGATTACAGCGCCATTACGTCTTTTGTAAAATCCTTGAAAGCATTAAGGTTAATTAAAAACGGTATTTTAACGCCATAAGCTAGGTTGTTAATGCCGAGTTTATTTAAAATAAAATATTTGTCCAATGATACAATGGTTAATTTCATGCCAAGTTCGTAATGAAAAATACCCAGAAGTATAATGCTTTTTTCTTCCCTATTTTTTTTTCTGTCTACATTATTTAAAACCTTTGGTTATATATTATATGATAATAACTATATCTCGGGGTAAAATTAAACTGTATAGTATCGTAAACAGAATAACGGGGCTGATACGACCATTACTTGCTATGTTTATTCTGAATCAATGAATTTTTTTATTATTTTAAACTAGCGACCCGCTCCTGCTTCATACGGGTGCAATGAAGACCATCTAAATTTATCAGTGATTCTCTACAAAATTATGCATGTATTATACATAGAAAATTAGAAACCTTCTTCCTGAATCACGCTATCTATTAAAAAACGCTTCAAAATCCGTTGCGTAGTTTTGATAGATTTAAGCATACATAGGGACGGACAGACGACAGCGACTTTGTTTTATACTATGTAAAGAAGATAAAGAAGAAGATACACGCAATTCGTAAATTTGAAAATATGCTAGATTTGGACTGGGTTACCCAAATCGTGGTCACTGACTGGCGATGCACGGGATGCGGGGACGCGCGTAATTATTCCGACTTCCGATATATTATTAATTATAGACCGTTCACATTTATGGTTCCTCTGACATAGGTAATTTTTTTTTTATTCTGCTGTCGTGCGGTACAGTACAGTACAGTTACCCGTATTAAACATTTTACCCAATTTAGAAAGAAATTAGAGAAATAATTAGAAACTTTTTTTTTATTATTGCCCTTAGAGGCAAACGAGCTGGCGGCCCACCTGATGGTAAGTGTAAGCCGCCGCCCATGGACTTTGGCAGTGCCAGGGGCACAGCCAAGCCGTTGCCTACCGCGAAGTGAGTGCTCTTTTTGAACCTCGTTTAAAGGAGGACATGTCGTAGCGCTCGGGAAACACCGCCGCAGGTAGTTCATTCCAGAGTATAATATATACTCCTATAACCATTAAATTAAGTAAACTTGTAAATAAACAATAAATTTAATCCCGTAATCTTATCGGAATCATCATCATCATCATTTCAGCCAAAATACGTCCACTGCTGGACATAGGCCTCCCCCAAGGGTCTCCACAAAGGCCGGTCCTGGGCCGCCCGCATCCACTGCTTTCCGGCGACCTTAACCAGGTCGTCGGTCCACCGTGTGGAAGGCCTACCAGCACTGCGCCTTCCGGAACGCGATCGCCACTCGAGGACTTTTCTGCCCCATCGGGCGTCGGTCCTGCGAGCTATGTGCCCTGCCCACTGCCACTTAAGTTTGGCAATCCGGTGGGCTATGTCGGTGACCCTGGTTTTCCTGCGTATCTCCTCATTTCTGATTCGATCTCGCAGGGAAACTCCGAGCATAGCCCTCTCCATTGCCCTTTGGGTGACTTTGAGCCTTCTGATGGAGCCTATAGTGAGCGACCACGTCTCGGAATAATAATTAAAGCTAATTCATACAATTCAAATGTTATTAAACAGTCGTGCTTTGGGAAAATTTACCAAACTTAATAAATTAAGTAACTATTTATCAATGATGATATAGACATTTTTTCGAAAGCATACACACTGCTAACTTTGCTTTACAGTTCAAATCTTACAAAGTTAGCAATTTGTATAGTGCTTTTGCAAAACGATTTATATGGAACACGGGATCTGGAAGCCTAGCCTTTTGAATTTAGAAACGAGAGAGAGAGAGAAACATGAATTATATTTCATTTTTTATTTTATTTAACATTTTTAGAATTCAAACTTGGAACTTCGGTAAGATATTTTCGGGGCCTCCGACGCCCATCGGAGGCGTCACAAGCGCGTTGCCGATCCAAGTTGGGAAGCTTCTAAAATTAGGTTGGCTTTTAACAATTAAAATACGTGACATTCGATAAGTAATAACATTTATTGCAAAAATAATTTAATATAGTTTACCTGTATTTTGTTACATAATATACAAAAACATTTTGATGTCTCAATAAAAATAACATATAAAAATTATAATCAACATAACACTTAAAACTAATAAATAAACGAGGATAGTGCCATAAAGCAGAAAAATACGCATATAATCCCATATACATTGTTGAACACCGATTCCGAAGCTTGTGAGGTCTCCTTTTGGATGGACCAAATACTTGGCGAATAAAAGTTCAATTATATACAGTCCACGCCAATCTTTATGGCCGGTCTGAATGTAGCCGTGGGTACGATCTTGCGCATCATACATTTTATAAAAAATACGAACGCAGCTCACTCACACTAACATGCGGGTGGCAAGGGCGCTTGCGTGCGGGCGGGTGTGCTATGCCTCCCCGCCCGTGTACGTCCCGCGGATACCTGAATTTGTGTTGTGCGCCGCGTAATACGGCTACAATCAGACCGGCCATAAAGATTGGCGCGGACTGTACTTGCAAATAAAAAGGTTATTTATTTATTAGTCAAGAAATGATTTTATCCCCCGGAAAAAAAGGAAAGGTCCCATGTCCTCAATTCGGATATAACGTTTTGAATACACCTTGTATACGGTATAAAGTAGTATATTATCCGAGACAAAACTTAGCATAAGAACAGTATATATACTCGCGTAACTGTTTGTCCGTTAAACTTTTACACATAAACAGCTCTAGACATGTATACTTCAGTTATTTTTATCCCATAAATGAGAGCGAAACTTGATTAGCACGGATTCAAAATCGGCGAAACCATAGGCAAAAGCTAATAAGCATTACAACACAGAGATAAACATTTAAATTGTGTATATTCTACATTGACACAATAGATAGACGATCGTTTTAAACCTATTCGACATACATTTAAATAAACATACACATTTTCTAAAGGTGGCGACCGACTTGTAACATTTAGGTGTAATGTTACGCGTTACAACTCTAGCATGACGACTGTTGCGAGCCGAGCCGAACATTTGGTGAAGCCGCGTTACGTATGGATTCGCCTCTAAACACATTACAAGCAAACGGTACAAGTCAGTCTCCAGCTTTAGTTTTTACTTACTGACTTATCTAATCGCGTTGGTACCACGCATATTACAACATTTAGGTTAACGAAGAACACCATTACAACGTAGCCCGTATTTCACAACCTCGGAGTACCAATAACTAAACACGTGTCAACAGTCAAGAGTTCACAATAACGGTGAAACTACTAATGGAATATTTCGACTGTTCCGAAGAATAAAGACCTATCTGCAATACTGCTTTGAAACCATTTTGAACTTCATATTATATTATTTAAATGAAGAATAGAGTTCAAAATGGTTTCAAAGCAGTATTGCAGATAGGTCTTTATTTTTCGGAACAGTAAATTTTTTCGTTACTATTGCATTGGCGACCGCGTTCCAGAAAGCTCAGTGCTGGTAGGGCCCACACACGGTAGACCGATGACCTGGAAATCCTTGGGGGAGGCCTATGTCTAGCAGTGGACGTCTTTTGGTTGTTGATGATGATGATGCTATTTGATTATAGCTGGTCTGACCAAATAAATACCGGTATTATCCAAATCGGGTTAGACTGGCGAGGAAGAGTAAAAAGATTTCTGTAATATGTCTGTATTCAGAACAACGCTTGCCGAACAAACGGCAACCGAACAAACGGCAACCGAACAGCACAGCCTCGCCTGTCCCCTCGGTTATCGAAGATGGACTTTAAGCTGTTTGATATAGAATCTATTTTAGATATGCAACTGAACACGTTAGCGTTCAGTCAAAGCGATTACAACCTGATAGACTTTTTTCGAGACAGTTGCATTCGAATTAAACTGATCAAAAATATAATAGATTAACGCACAAATTAGATTATGCACAAAGAGTGGGATTAAGAGAAGATCCGTGTGCTGACAGATTTAAAATATATTGTGTAGAGGCGACTAAAGGAAATACCAAGGACCTAGGAACCTTGAGAATGAAATCTTGAAATAAAACCCTGTGCCAACCCGTCTGGCCAGCTTGGCACAGTAGGCTAATTGGCCTCCATGTAACTGAAGGAGGCCCGACTAAGCAACAGGTCATGTGTGTGGCCAGAGCAGTAGTAGTTTCATGTAATTAACATACAAACTCAACTCTCAATCTCTATTCAACTCTGAATATACTCCGTAGTCGTGAAATAGGGCGATACACTACTACATAAATACAACTACAAGTAATACACACACACACATATTGTATCTAGGAGGAGGCCTACTCTGCGCTGTACGGTCTTGCTCAAGATAATGCCCAAACGGTCCCACTAATTAAGTTATCATAGCTGGTAAAGAACAGTCAACCGCTAAGTTATAAAGAGTACTCTGAAATTAAAAAAAAAATACAAGTAGCACTTCGGGAGTGCGGGCTGAAATGGAAACTTGAACCTTAACATTGTGCATTTATGAATATTTTGGAATGGTAAAGGAATAATTTCGCACAAATTGTTTTATTTATCAGTATAAAAGTATTTATTACCAAACTGTTGCTTGTGGTGAGTTGTTGTATCTTTACACTTTACAACATATAATTCACGAATGCA
The DNA here is from genome assembly GCA_905475355.2 of Clostera curtula. Taxonomy (NCBI): domain Eukaryota; kingdom Metazoa; phylum Arthropoda; class Insecta; order Lepidoptera; family Notodontidae; genus Clostera; species Clostera curtula. The sequence goes on along the minus strand of FR997806.1, from coordinate 11,530,843 downwards.
ATGGTATGCCATTTGTTCATGTGTGTTTGCATACTTTACCACAATAAATTGAAACACAGGGATGAAAATATAAATAAGTGTTTTAGCAATTCATTTTATCATATACTAAAGTATAGTCTTTATCCCATAGCATTGAGTCTATTTTACCGTGGCAATTGTGGTTTAACTATATGAATATATAGGGGCCACTCAAAAAGTAGGACCGACGGGCATTACAGAACATTACTTTACCGTTTACACAGCAGCGAGATTTACACGCCTCCTCCTTCGAAACTTCAGAATAACTCCATCACCGAAGACGGGGAATTGGCGTCACTTAGATCAGTTCTCTGGTTCAGGATCCGAAGAGACTGCAATTATAGAAACGTTTTATCATCAGATTCCGTATGTTGGCTGATTTATCCGCGCAGTGACGGTCGAGAGAATGAACAACTAACGATTGACGAAAAGTGTTTATGGCGAGTGTGAATGAAAGTGTTGGAAGGGGTAGACCTAGGCGGCTGTTTCAACACCAAATCAGGGACGTCTTGATAAAAGACCAGGTCAAGAGTACCCTATACCAAAGAGCTTGTATGAAGGGAATAATGAAAGTGGACGAAGCGAAACAAGTATGTAAGGATCGTAGAAAGTGGAAAGAAGTTGTCTCTGCCTACCCCTACGGGAAAGTGGCGTGATTATATGTATTTATGTATGGTGAATGATTTAGAAAACCTAGTGTCACCACCTCGTTCAATTCTGAGGGTGACGCAAGAGCCGACAAAAGAAAATGATAATGCCGAAATGCTAGCCAAACTTGATACGAAATCCTGAGCCAACCCGTCTGGCCAGCGTGGCACGGTAGGCTTATTACCCTCCATGTAATGGGAGAAGGCCCGACTCAGCAGTGGGTCATGTATACGATGAGTAGTAGTAGTAATTATCATAAAGTTCCAAATTAGGAGGATTAGGTTTTTTTTAATGTAACGACCCCTTGTGCATTCTAGTCTGTTAAGCTTTAATTTCCTTGTAAATGGAGGAGGGCCCACTCAGCAGTTAGTCTTTTACAGGCTAAGAAGAAGAAATATTCCTTTCGGCTACAGCATTTTGTAATGTCGGCCTCACTTAGGCTCTCTGACCTATCTTAGACATAAAATCAGTAATTTCGCACATACAGATACAGTCCACGCCATTCTTTATGGCCGATCTGAATGTAGCCGTGGGTACGAATTTGCGCATCGTACATTTCATAACCAATATGAACGTAGCTCACTCACACTAACACGCGGGTGGCGAGGACGCTTGCGGGTGAAAAACGGCGCGCGCGGGTGTGCCCTGCCTCTTCGCCCCGCGTACGTCCCGCTGATACCTGATTTTGTGTTGTGCGCAGCGTAATGCGGCTACATTCAGACCGGCCATAAAGATGGCGCGGACTGCACATGAAATATGTATGTGTCTATAATGCGTTTTGTACTGTTTTATTTTTATTATTTTTTTGTTATGAACAAGCATTTTTGACTCATAATTATAGATAATTTATAGGGCCTCCGCGCATTACGCGGCCAGACCGTGCGGCCAAGTCGCTGTCGCCAACTAATTCTTCGACGATGTATGTAGATGCGCGCATTAGGCGGCCAGGCCGCGCGGCCAACGAAAAACATCGCGACACATACGAGGCTAATTGGCCGCCGCGGCCAACCCGCGCATTATGCGGCCAGGCCTCGCGAATGGCCGCGCGGCCTGACCGCCTAATGCGCGGGGCTTCATACTATGTAGTGATATGACCGTGCGTGACGACACCTGCCGTCCCCGACGGAAGATCAGCGTTGGTTGACAACAACCAGTATTATGCTGAGTCTGTGTCGGTTTGTGGCAAGACTATAAAATACAGCTGATGTCTATATTAATTATATGATCTATGTATGTTTGTCATTGTATTTGTATCTCTTGTCACAATAAACAATATGTCCAGAATAGAATAGAATAAAATAATGATAGGTACCTGAGCTGGTGGTATGTTGGTGATACCCATCGCATGAAGGGTCTCGTGCGCAATTGACGGCTGCTTGGACAGCGTAGCACGCACTCGACGAGCATCATCGTAGTCAAGATTTAGGAGTTTGCACGCCTCTGTCAATCTGTGCCATAGAGATAATAAGAATTGTGCAATAAAAAAAAAGTCACAAGGTTTATCTGTCTCTAAAGCGCCTCGTCCACGATAGATTAAAATTACGGAGAGCGACTCTCATAGGGCAATCTACGAGGTGTACACATTAGCGAGACTACCCTAGCTACAGTCTACGAAGACAGGCTCGGCTACTCTCAGAAGTACAGAGCTCTCAAATTATCTTAATGCCATAGATCATATTTCGTATTTTTAATTTATTTAATTCTTCATGCAAATATTTAGATAGGTATAGTCATAATTTATCATTATATATATATCCTTGGACATTTCACACAACGCCATCTCATCCCAAGCTAAGCAACTTAATGCTTGTGTTATGGTAACGAGATGGATGATAAACTACTTATATAAATTTTTTTTTTTGTAAATACATACATATTATAGATAGAAATGACACCCAGACTCCGAGCCAGTGCCTCTGGTTTAGACAAAGACACTGGCCCGACCCCGGAATCGAACCCGGGACCCGTTGATCCAAAGGCGGCACATCTGACCACTAGACCAACGAGGCAGTCAATAATTCGACATAGTCAACTGACATTTACTGTTTAAATGAATATCTACTCTACGAGTAGTGTACGCAGGCCAAAATGTCATTATGATCAATATCATATGGCAAAAATCTGCAATAGGGCGGTCTATTGATACCTACGTGTACGTAGAAATTAGAGTATAGATTAGATTAGTTTTTAAGCTGTCTAGCTCTATTCTCTCTCCGTGGACGACGCGTTTAAGTTTTCAGATCTATAGGCCACACATGCGTTAGTGCAGTATGGAGGCGACACATTCTCGCCACGGGATTATAATATATGTATTTATTGGTTTTATAAATGTTTAAACGAAAAGCTCTACTAAGTTTACATACAGTTTATTAATTGTGACTCACCTGGCTAGTGGGTTGACTTGGGAAGCCAATTTGTTCGGCGGTACAAACGCGGGGACCAGATTGCGTTTCACGTCGTGTGTGAACTGCATAGTGCCCCCAGTGTTGAACCAACTCTCTAGTACCAGCTCCTATTGATAAAGAAATATTTCTTTCTTTTCTTTTTAAAACACCGTAATCCGCGGAGGCTATTTACAAACTTGTAATTCACGAACACAAATTACACCCACACTGGGTGCAGGTGCCTGTGGCTTACACAAAGACACGTGCCCGACCCCGGAATCGAACCGGGAACCTGTGATCCAAAGGCAGCACATCCAATCCCTAAACCAACAAGGCAGTTAAAGAATTACAGCTACTTCCCAAAATTATATGACTATCGGTGTTCTGTTTCGAAAGGACATCCCTATTGCGGTCAGTCGTGTAGTAACATCACTAGTTCGCCATCTTTGATTGAGTACACACGTATCGTTGCTCTCGCGCCGGTTACCGCATATCCACCTAATTGTTAGGTACCTCCCCTTGATATATTCGCCCTTCGCGCGCGCGGGCTGACCCCGCCAATAAGGTATATTGGATTACATTAAAGATTACAAATTTAACGGAGCTTAAAGGCGTGAGTGAAGTTGGTGAGCAGACTACCCCCATTGCAACAAAGGGGTTCTCGCGAGGCTGTTCCCGTCGATCCTGAATCTTACTGTCGACTTAACTGACTGACTTGACCCTGACTCTATTACTCCGGGTGGATGCCACAACCCTGGTAAGTTGCTTGTCCCCTTCCTCCCGAATTTATATAAACGGAACTTATCCGAATAAAAGCCGCGAATCGCGAGCAGTTGTGGACTAGACGAGTTGGATGACGAATCCCTAACTCCGTCCATAACATCTGGTAGCAGAGCGTGGTTTAAATCACGATTCATATACGGATAGAAAAGTGGTAAGGGCTTTTGCATGGTCTACCCCCTTCATTTCAACTTGTATGATTCGGTTTGCGCAGCCAATCACTAAACTAGCATTTGAATTTAAAGTGCATTTGTAGGTTTAGTATTAATTCCTAATAGTGAATGGACTCATTATTTAATTCCATAGAACTCGTCAGTTGAGAATCCTTATCTAAGGAATGCGGTCCCTATTGTTCTCGTGCGGCTAGCCGTTAATACCTGCTAATAGTTAGACTCCGTTTGCAATACGATCCTATCCTAATAATTATACGGTTAACTTGTACTAGGTACACTTGTATTAGATAAACAAATTAATTCGTGTCTCATGAAGCGAACTGTTTGTGTTACATAAGATAGTAGATTGTGTTTTATTTGATTACGTATTGGGATATCCCGGAAACACTCACGAAAGTTATAGTTTAAAAACATTTGTTTAATGTTTAATTGTGTGTTCGTTTGTTGGAAAATTAAAAATTGCATTTCGTTGGTTCGATTTGGTCTCAATCCTGCAAGTTTGGTGGCAGCGGTGTTACTCGTCCACCTTCAATAAGCTTTGTAAAACTGAAGTTTGTTATATTGGATCATCATCATCAGTTGCTTGATTAGGTATTGTTCGAGAGATTGCTTGTAGGTTTGTCAATACTGGGTATTGTGTCACCATCATTTTTGTAATCGTACATTCATATAATTGTTTCTTGTAAACCTGTAATCGACGATTCGGCTATGACCGACTTAAAATCGGTAAACAAGGCTCTCTCGGCCATTGCAGTCGCCAGAAGATGGTTTGTTCAGGCAGCAGCTCTCATACCACAGACTGATAAGCAAGATGCCTTACTGGAACGGTATGAGAAGATGCCCAGTAGGATCGAAGCCGTGGAGACTCGCTTGGCTGACTACTTGGAGGGCTTGGAGCGCGTTGACCTCATTTCGTTTCCCCAGGATCGGCGCGATGCAGTGGATGCAGATTTCAACCGCATCATGGATCTGGCTGATCAGATCGCCCAACGCGCTCGTGAGGTCTTGACAGAACGCACAGACAAATCAACCGTGTCAGGTGACGTCAAGCCTACAGTAACTGGGTTACTTAGTAGGTTGCCAACCTTGGACTTACCACGGTTTGATGGTACCCTAGACATGTGGTTAGGTTTTAGGAACCTTTTTGAAAGCCTAGTGGATGCCCGCGGGGACCTTGGCTATGCTCAAAAGCTAGCATACCTGTTGTCCGTCTTAGACGGTGAGGCAAGGGGCTTGATACAGCACTTACCGATTAATGACGGCAATTACCAGGTGGCCTGGAACTTGTTGGTGAAGAGGTACCAAAACAAGCGTGCCTTGGCGGACACGCACATTGAACAAATTTTAAGTTTGCCGGGGATCACTCAAATCTCATCCTTGCGGGCAGGTTTATTGAACCCGCTGTTAATTGCAACCAATGCCTTGAGACGGTTGGATCTCCCCGTGGACTCTTGGAGCTACATGTTGGTGCATGTAACCTTGCAGAAGCTGCCATTAGAGCTCAGAGCTCGCTTCGAGCAGAAGTATGGAGGCGATGACGCAACCCATTTGCCCACGTTTGGTGACGTCACCAGGTTCTTGGAGGACGAGTGTCGAATGAGCGACATGACGGTGGTCGAACGGTTAGTCGACCAAAGGTTGCCACGACAACGAAACCGGGGTGGTAGTAAGGTCAATGGCAGACCGCAGGTTTGGGGACCTTCTCGCTTCGCAGTCCACACTCGTCCTCAATGTGAATTTTGTGGAGCCACAACGCATGGCGTTACTAAATGCCCAGACTTTACGGCCATGGAGGTATCGGCAAGACGGACGGAGGCCAGGAACCGAAGTTGGTGCTTTGGATGTCTCGGGGACCACTACCAAAGGGACTGTCCTAGCTCGAGTCCATGCACGTATTGTGGGGGACGTCATATGTCGTTATTATGCGCTAACGCGAACGGGGCTCGCCGTGAACGTGGCCAATCGGGGTCACCCACGGGCGGGTATGTTCGCGACCAGCGAGAAGGGGGCCGGGGCATGCGGCCCCGTTCACCCCCCGGCCTCAATTTAAATTCTGCGCCTACTGGGCGATATCCCCAAAGGCCGTCATCCCCGTTGGTTGAGCGAACGCGACATGACTCGCGCGCTTCTCGTCTCGGGCGGGTAGTGCAATCTGATGAGCATAACCCGCCGCGAAGGATACATGGTCGGGGAAGTCGCGAGGAGAGGACTCACCTCCCTCGTGCTGATGCATCACCGTCTGGGAGCGGTGACCGGTCTTCCCCAAGACCACACTAGGATATTGGCGTCTGCCCCACTTATGCACCCCCACTAATTGAGACTGTTCTTCTACCCACTGTTCGTGTGAGGGTCTGGGACCGAGCGGGGCGAAACTCAGTTGTGGTTCGCGCTGTGTTAGACTCGGGTTCGCAAGGGTGCATAATGTCATCTTGGTTGGTGGGGCAGACTGGCCTAGCCATGAATCATTACCCAGATGTTGTGAGGGGTATTGGCAATATTGTTGTGGCTAATCTTGAAGGCAAGGTTCGCTTGAAGTTTTCTGTGACAGACTCTTCACGACCGATGTGTGAAACTTCGGCCATTGTAATGAAAAATATTTTGGGTAACCACCCGCAGGTAAGGTTGTCAGCGGCTGTCGTTACTTTGGCGTCCGATTTGGATTTGGCAGACCCCAGTTTTGGCATACCTGGTCCAGTAGATTTGTTGCTTGGCGCCGATGTACTGGGTAAAATTATGCTTGGAAAAGTAAGGGTGTTGCAACCACGGGGCCTGGTAGCTATTCCAACAATATTTGGATTTTCAGTGATGGGACCAGTGGTAAAGTCTCCTTCTCCGCTTGAACTGGATGGTAATTTGGTGGTGGGCTCCATCCTCTCTGATGCGGTTCAGAGATTTTGGGAAGTCGAAGAGCCGCCACAAGTTGCACTCTTGGATCCGGGACACGAAGAGTGCGAGGCGTTCTATCAGAACAATACTGTGTGTCTCCATTCTGGACGGATCATAACACGTTTGCCATTTCTTGCAGTGCGGCCGGCTCTAGGAGCCTCACGATCCACAGCAGAAAAACGTTTGTTGGCAATGGAACGCCGTATGGCTAAAGACCCGCTTCTCAAGGAGAAGTACATTGAGTTCATGCGCGAGTATGAAGACTTGGGACACATGTCCGTGTCAAAATTGAACTGGAAGTCAGTTGAGCACTTCTTCCTACCGCATCACGCAGTGATTAAACCCTCGAGCGGTAAGTTGCGCACTGTTTTTGATGGTTCAGCGCGTACGTCTACAGGTGCTTCGTTGAATGATTGTTTGCACTCCGGTCCGAAATTACTGAAGGACCTTTGTGATGTCATCACGCGTTTCAGGCGACATCAGATTGTCTTTGTGGCTGACATTAAGATGATGTTCCGACAGACCGTCATCCACCCTGATGACCGTCGTTATCAGTTGGTATTATGGCGTGAGAGCTCTAAGAATCCCATGATAGTCTACGAGCTGAATACAAATACGTACGGGTTGAGGTCTAGTCCGTTCATAGCTATACGTTCGCTCTGGAAACTCGCGGATCGAGAACGTTTGTCATTCCCTCGTGCTTCCGTCATTTTGAAGGAGGATTTATATGTCGATGATGTCTGTACCGGAGCGTCCACGGAAGATGAGGCCGTCCTCTTACGCGATGAGTTGATTGGGATCTTGGCTTCCGCAGGTTACGAGCTACGAAAATGGGTTTCTAATTCGCCGGCCCTCCTAAAGGGCTTGCCTGAAGACCACCAACAAGATCCACATTTGTTTGAAAACGTCGACAACCCTGCTATGATGGCTGTACTTGGCGTGCAGTACAGACCAGTTCAGGACACATTTACATACAACGTGGACTTGGAGTCACCTCGCGTTTGGACCAAGCGGCTGGTTCTGTCGACAGTCGCGAGGACATTCGATCCGAACGGTTGGATCTGTCCTGTTTTGTTTTGGGCCAAATGTTTCTTACAAAGGCTTTGGACTGCTGGGCTTGACTGGGACGAGCCTCTCCAGGGAGCTTTAATGGAAGACTGGAACCGATTCGTCTCCACACTCCCTACTGTAAATGAGGTCTCGCTGCCCCGCTGCATGCTGCCTTCGCTTAAATACACGGCGTCCCTTCATGGGTTCTCGGACGCATCTGAAAGGGGTTTCGCCGCCGTAGTTTTCTTGCGCACGGTGTCTGCAGATGGCCAAGTGCGAGTTTCTTTGGTGATGGCCAAGAGTAAGGTGGCGCCGCTACGCACCTCATTGACTATACCGAAGTTAGAACTTTCCGGAGCGGTGCTTCTTGCGCGCCTGGTAAACCACGTGTCCGGTACGTTGAAATCGTCAGTGAACATTTCTGCTATTTACGCATGGACTGACAGTCAAATTGTGTTGTGTTGGTTAAGGGCGTCAGTCCACACCTTGGAGGTGTTCGTCGCTAACCGGGTATCTCAGATTCAGGCATCTGAGAACCCCTTGATTTGGAGGCATGTGCCTGGCGAGTGCAACCCCGCAGATTGCGCCTCACGGGGATGTATGGCTCCCAGTTTGGTTGAGCACACTCTTTGGTGGGGACCTGAGTGGTTGACTCGTCCCGAGGCTGATTGGCCCCGCACGCCTGTGTTAGACACCAGTGCGTTGCCTGGGCTGCGAATGCTTGCTCTTGAAAAGCAAGAACATGTTTTTGACCCAGAGTTCTTATTAAACCGCTATAGCTCTCTCGACAAGTTGGTTGGAGTGACTGCATGGATAAAACGGTTTGGTCAAAACTGTAGACGCCCACAGGACAAAAGATTGGAGCCGTTCGTCTCTCCCCAAGAGCGACAAGAGGCTATTCTCTTTTGGGTTCGTTCTGTGCAAGGTGCAAATTTTGAGCGGGAGATTGAGATCTTAAGGACTCGTAGAGCTAAGTTGGTTGGTGCCATTTCCAAATTAAACCCATTTTTGGATGAGGTTGGTTTGTTGCGAGTTGGAGGGCGTCTAAAGAACGCCAACATACCATATGGTGCTAGACACCCATTGCTACTGCCTAAGTCGGGACATTTGGTGAAATTATTGGTGATTGATCGTCACATCAAGAACTCTCATGCTGGCTGCAATGCTTTATTGGCCATTCTGCAGCGGGAGTTCTGGATCTTGTCTGCACGTAGAATAATACGCAGTGTAGTGTTTCGTTGTATGTCTTGTTACAGGCTCAAAGCTCCCACTTTGCAGCCCCTAATGGGAGACTTGCCTTCGGATCGTGTCACTGAGTCCAGGGCCTTCGCTGGAGTCGGAACTGACTTCGCGGGCCCATTTTCGGTAAAGACTTCAACCCTTCGCAACAGTAAAACCACGAAGGCCTATCTCTGTGTCTTCGTTTGTCTGGCTACCAAAGCAGTTCATTTGGAACTTGTTTCTGCACTTTCAACGGAGGCCTTTATTGCAACATTGGATAGGTTCGTCTCTAGGAGAGGACTACCGTCTTTGATTAGATCAGACTGCGGTACTAACTTCAAGGGGGCAAATCATTATTTGAAGGAAGTAAACGACTTCTTCCAAAACTGTCAAACCAACATTGGTACTATATTGGCAAAACGTAAGATAACTTGGCATTTTAGCCCGGCAGCTTGTCCCCACTGGGGTGGAATCTTTGAATCAGTTGTCCGTGTAGCCAAACTAGGTTTGCGACGGGTTATTGGGGAGTCCATTTTGACCTTTGAGGAGCTCGCAACCTTATTTTGTAGGATTGAGGCCACGTTGAATTCGCGCCCGTTGTGCCCGATCTCTTCAGACCCCAATGATTTGGAAGCTCTAACGCCGGGCCATTTTTTGATTGGTCAGCCACTTGACGCCCTGCCGGAGTACCGTTTCGACAATGTGAACCAACATCGCCTCTCTCGGTTTCAGTTAATCCAACAACTTGCTCAGAGCTTTTGGAAACGTTGGAGTTTGGAGTATTTGCACATACTCCAGCAGCGCGTCAAGTGGACTGATAAGACGGATCCACCTAAGGTCGGGGACCTTGTCTTGGTTAAGGATGCCAACTTGCCGCCATTGTGTTGGCGCCGGGGACGCATACTTAACTTGGTATTTGGTACCGATGGGGTACCTCGTTTTGCTGAGGTTCAGGTGGACGGTTCAATTCTGAAGAGAGCGGTCGCCACGCTATCACGTCTGCCTATTGATTAGCGGTCAGGTGGGCCTGACCGGGGCGGGTAGATGTTCTGTTTCGAAAGGACATCCCTATTGCGGTCAGTCGTGTAGTAACATCACTAGTTCGCCATCTTTGATTGAGTACACACGTATCGTTGCTCTCGCGCCGGTTACCGCATATCCACCTAATTGTTAGGTACCTCCCCTTGATATATTCGCCCTTCGCGCGCGCGGGCTGACCCCGCCAATAAGGTATATTGGATTACATTAAAGATTACAAATTTAACGGAGCTTAAAGGCGTGAGTGAAGTTGGTGAGCAGACTACCCCCATTGCAACAAAGGGGTTCTCGCGAGGCTGTTCCCGTCGATCCTGAATCTTACTGTCGACTTAACTGACTGACTTGACCCTGACTCTATTACTCCGGGTGGATGCCACAACCCTGGTAAGTTGCTTGTCCCCTTCCTCCCGAATTTATATAAACGGAACTTATCCGAATAAAAGCCGCGAATCGCGAGCAGTTGTGGACTAGACGAGTTGGATGACGAATCCCTAACTCCGTCCATAACAATCGGAAACCCTACTACGTGGTGACGGATTTAGAATAATATTGTCACCACCCCATTCCCGCCCGAGGGTGTCGTAACGGCCGACAAAAGGAAATGACAAGGCCGAAGAGCTAGCCGCAAGAGAAGGAAAGCTTGAAACGAAACCCTGTGCCAATCAGTGTTACCAGCGTGGCACAGTAGGCTAATTACCCTCCATGTAATTGGAGGAGGCCCGACTCAGTAGTGGGTCATTTATGGGCTGAAATGATTAATGATGACTACTACTACTCAGCCCATAGACCCGCTAATGGGTCGGGTCGGTTCAATTCAATGTAATTGGAAATGGCTCAACCGTGAGCAGTGGGTCATCTATGGGCTGGGTAGTAGTAATCATCCTCATCAACATAATTAGACATAGGCCTCCCCCAAGAATGGGGGGTTTGCCATAATCGCCACTCCTGGCAGGCGGGTTGGCGATCGCAGTATCGGGTGGTCGATGTTCAACAGAGCGTCGCTGCTGCCCGACGTCTGTTGTCCCTAAGTCGCCTTCTACGACACCTACGGGAAGATATGGGGTGGTAGTAGGTATTCTTTTTTTTATCAGTGACTTGTATGTCTTTGACCCTAGGCTTGCGTGATGGAAAGCAACGCCAGGGTCTAAGATGGAGCAGGCAATTCAAGAAAATACCCTGTCGGGCACCGGCTCTCACATACACACGACGGAACACAGTAAAACTGCTTGGCACAGGACTTAGATGCGAGGGTGGTAGTTAGCCGGGCGGACCATTCGATCCTACCACCAAGCGTGCTGGGTTTTGTTGACTTTTACCACACTTGACTGCCTCGTTGGTCTAGTGGTCAGATGTGCCGCCTTTGGATCAACGGGTCCCGGGTTCGATTCCGGGGTCGGGCCAGTGTCTTTGTCTAAACCAGAGGCATTGGCTCGGAGTCTGGGTGTCATTTCTATCTATAATATGTATGTATTTACAAAAAAAAATGTATATAAGTAGTTTATCATCCATCTCGTTACCATAACACAAGCATTAAGTTGCTTAACTTGGGACGAGATGGCGTTGTGTGAGATGTCCAAGGATATTTATTTATTTATTTATTATTTATATAGTAGATACAAATTGCCATTACCTCATAGATGTAAAAGTCAATCATATCTGCTAGAATCGCTCGTAGTTTCGAAGCTAGTATAGGAGCCAGCCTTTGTCCTGCCACGGACATTCGCGCGCATAGTCCTGATAGCGGGCGGCATAGTGAACTTGACACGCTTAGAGCCATCTCCTCGACTATGAGTAAGGCATGCCACCTATAAGTAAAAATTGGGTGTTTTTTTATTTTATTTTCTACTAGCGACCCGCCCCGGCTTCGCACGGGTGCAATTATGCATGTATTCTACAATAAACCTTCGTCTTGAATCACTCTATCTATTAAAAGAAACCGCTTCAAAATCAGTTGCATAGTATTAAAGATTTAAGCATACATAGGGACGGACAGACGACAGCGACTTTGTTTTATAATATGTAGTGAAGTGTACTATCTGTATTCATATGTATGTATGTAATTCATTGATGAAATCACTTAAAGAAACTTGACATTGGCTTGACACAAACTGTCAGAGCTACAAGGAAGAAGAAAAAAGTTAAAATGGAAACTAGCCTTAACATATTTACGTTTTTTATCGTGTACACTAGCTGCGCTCCGCGGTTTCACGCACGAGGAGGTGGAAATTTGTGAAAATGAGCGACCACGTCTCTGTTCCATATGTCATCACCGGCAACACACATTGATCGAAGACTTTTGTCTTCACACACAGCCAAATCTACCGCCTATAATTTGTTTTATTGATAAAGCTCCCTGTGCACGTAGAAATCTCTCACGGCACCCAGAGGTCTTGCAGATGAATATTGACCTTGAGATTTGATCAGTTTGATGACTGGATCCCAAGCTGGTGAAACTTTACGTCTACATTCTTTAAAATTACTCGGAGCTGGCGCACCGACTGTATAAAGGTAACTTACTTTTGTCTCTTGTACTCCCTAAAGGTCGCTTTGAACTCCGACAATATATGATCAGCGATCGCGGTGATGCCAGCGTCTCTCAACCTTCCGAGCAAGGCCGGCGCGTCGCAGAACACTCCTGCCTCTTCAGTGTCATCGTCATCCGACAATGGTTCAGTCACCGCAAGGTTTGCAATCGGTGATGTCTGAAACAATATCGAAAATTAAAGATTGTAAAAAATACCCACATCTGGCGATCAAGCGGCCTATCAAGTATAAAAAAAACTGGAAAAAAATTTTTAGAAATCTCCGTACGTCTGAGTATATTTACCTTACATTGCAAAGGATAAGGAAACATGAAATTCACGAACACAAATGACACCCTGACTCAGAGCAAGTGCCTCTGGTTTACACACTTCCCCTACCCCGGAATCAAACCAGAGACCCGTGGCCCAGAGGCGGCTAACCCTTACACCGACAAGGCAGTCGGTTGTTGGCGCTAACGGTGGTACGATTTCTGGCACACTTAAAAGTTTATATAGGGGAGGAGTTCGGAAATGTTATATTGTCAAGAAACATGCAGCATAACTCAGCAATTTAATAAAGAAATCAATAAGTACTCACAATATCCAACTGCTGTAAGTCCGCCATCAAAGATGTGCGCCTAGACACGTCGTTGAGAGCCAATTTCTTCGCTCTCACTTCAACCTCCTTCAACGACATAGCGTCATCGGAGTCATAATCTGTAAAGGAACATATCATCAACGTCATTTTAGGTCACAAAAGACAGAGTTCCGAACTGATACTGCAGTATCAAAACTCGATTTCGACTCTATGGTAGGTTCGGGTAAGTGTTTTATGAAATTAAATGTGTCAACGACATAGCGTCGTCAGACTCACAATCTTTAAAGAAACATATCATCATCCTCATTTTAGGACACAAAAGACACAATCCGAACTGACACTGTAGTATAAAAACTCGATTTTGACTCTATGGTAGGTTCGGGTAAGTGTTTAGCGAAATTAAATTTTTCAAAGACATAGCGTCGTCAGACTCATAATCTTTAAAGAAACATAGTATCATCCTCATTTTAGGACACAAAAGACACAGTTCCGAACTAACACTGTAGTATCAAAACTCTATTTCGACTCTGGCAGGTTCGGGTCGGTGTTCTATGAAAGTGCATAATTTCTAAAAATCAAATCACCAGCCGTTGATGATGATTTATATTTCCTGGGTAGTTCGTCCTCAGAATCATAATCATCATCATCGTCATCGTCTTCGGAGCTAGACGTGGTCTCCGAGTCCTCGTCTTGGTGGTTTTGTTGCACGAAGTGTTGGAACTGTCGTCTGTAGTAATGTAATTGGAGATAGTGCTGAAATAAACAACTCGTGTTATACATCATTTCCTTTGTTAGCTCGTATTACCTAAAAATATATATACGAGACATACAAACATACTCGTATTTAAGCAACAAATTATGGCCTTTATGCGATTCTTTTTTCTCGTTAAATATTTGTTTTTTTTGTCTCTTTAAAAAGCGAAACTTCAGCATTAGGTATAACCTGTATCGCGGGGCAGTTTACACACATGTAATTCACGAACACAAATGATACCCAGACACAGAGCAAGTGTCTCTGGTTTAGACATAGACACTTGCCCGACCCCGGAATCGAACCCGGGACCCGTTGATCCAAAGGCGGCACATGTAATCCCTAGACCTACGAGGCATAATCAATAAAAATGCTCACTAACAAAATATGAAGGATTTAGCAATAGTAATCGGCGTAACATTAAACAAAATTGAATGGTCTTAAATTGACACAAGGTTCAAATTTCAACTGGTTTTATCTGCATCTACTGCTGCTCAGTCCACAAATGACCCACTGCTGAGTCGGGCCGCCTCCCATCAAAGGGAGGGTCATTAGCCAGACGGGTTGGCACTGGGTTTCGCATCAAGTTTTCCTTCTCTTGCGGCTAGGTTATCAGCCTCGTCATTTCATTTTGTCGGCTCTTACGACACCCTCAGTATGGAATGGGGGTGGTGACAATATTTATTCTAAATCCGTCACCACACGAAATTCACTTCACACGAAATCTGCATCTAAGGTAGGGCGATTCCCTTACCAGTGAATGCGCCCATTGCAACAAAACTGTCCTGGTATGATGAGCAGCATTGATGACACCCGTGAGCGGATCCGACGACGAGTTTGCTGGCAGAAAAGTGTCAGTGTTCATCGCCATTAAGGCAGCGCTCATTAGCTGGGTCAGCCTAACCCGCCATTCTTCCATCAACTCTAACTGGAGCTCCAGGAATTGAAGCCTGTCAACAAATTAATTGGTGCGCATATTTCATTTTTATACCAATGCCATATGAGTCGCTTGATGATTACCGATTGCCGTCAACATCATCATTATTGTAGCGACTGAGTCGAGCATCCCCCAAATTCATGGAATGAAACTAAGAACTTAAGGAATATTTCTTCTTCCTCTTATTGGTTCCCACTACACAGGACCGGCACGTTCGCCGGAAACCGGACCGAGGAGTTCCCATTACACCGGATCCCAAAAGAAAATCGGACAGTCAAGTACTCACCTCAGTTGAATTGACACAATGGATGACCAAGACAAAACGCTCGGGTAAAAATGAATCCGAGCCGGGATCGGTATTTTTGACGTACCCGGGATAATGTGAATAGTTTCTTACGTGCAGAAACACAACATGGTGTTGTTAGTCGGCTGCAGAATTGCGTAAGGTACCTCCTTTAAACATACTACTACTCAGCCGATATACAGGGTTGATACGACATAGGCGCATTTTTTTTAACTGCCTATACTAGGTATCATTGGTTTGACTGCCTCGTTGGTCTAGTGGTTAGATATGCCGCCTTTGGATCAACGGGTTCCATTCCGGGGT
Source organism: Clostera curtula (assembly GCA_905475355.2). NCBI lineage: Eukaryota > Metazoa > Arthropoda > Insecta > Lepidoptera > Notodontidae > Clostera > Clostera curtula. The sequence goes on along the minus strand of FR997806.1, from coordinate 11,515,230 downwards.
CGGGCAAGTGTCTTTGTCTAAACCAGAGGCACTGGCTCGGAGTCTGGGTGTCATTTCTATCTATAATATGTATGTATTTACAAAAAAAAAATGTATATAAGTAGTTTATCATCCATCTCGTTACCATAACACAAGCATTAAGTTGCTTAGCTTGGGACGAGATGGCGTTGTGTGAAATGTCCAAGGATATTTATTTATATTTATTATTTCCAGGCTCTGTACCAAAAATCAATTAAATTAGAGCAATAGTTTAGACGCAAATGATTTTTTAAATTGTTGCTTCATTTGAACATGATGTATCTTTCCTAATAGATGTTTATGCCTAACGCATCGTTTATTAACCTTAGGGGCTGTCCATTAATCACGTGATGTTTTTTTAACATTTTTTAACCCCTCCCTCCCCCTTGGTGATACCTGGTGAGGTTTATGACTACCCCTCCACACCCCATGAAAAATCACGTGTATTTTTTTTGTACCGTTTCGAATTCATACTAATCACATATAGTATACGTAGTGTAATTTAATGCCCCTCAGTCATATCAACTCTGTATGACCCACAGCTGAGTCGGGCCTCTTCCATATTCACGGAAGGAAATTAGCCTACTGTGACACACTGGTAAGACTGGTTGGAACAGTGTTTGTATCAAGTTCTCTTTCTGTTGCGCCTAGGTTGTCGGTCTTGCGAATTTCTTTTATCGGCTCTTACCGACACCCTCAGGATGGAATGGGGCGGTGACACAATTCTAAATCCATCACCACACTCCAAACGTCTGCTTATATGTTTGGAGTGCGTGTGATGACGAATTTAGAATACGCACTGTCACCAACCCATACCGATCATAGGGTGTCGTAAGAGGCGCCTAAAGGAACGCAAGAGAGGGTAATACTTGATTCAAACCCAACAAGTCTTGCCAGCGTGGCACAGTAAGCTAATTTCCCTCCACGAATTTAGAGGAGGCCTGACTCAGTGGGTTATTTGGAATCACTTACCGATGCCCAGGCTGTGGTAACACAGAGTTGCGGTCTTCAATTGTCTTTATTAGGGTGACAAATAAATCTGAAGCCCGGGGCACCCAGAGTGCCGCACCGGTTGCCGCACCCGCCCCAGCGCCCACGCCCTCATACCACTGCGGGTTCTCCAAACTCTCATCAATCTTCGCCAACGCATCTGCGTTAAGAACGTTCCAAATCAAACCTTATAGCCATAACCGAAGGATCTAAATCTCTATTGACATAGATATAGTTCACCAGCGGACGACGAATGTGTCGAACCTCGCGAAATGATCACAGAGAACCCAAGAAACATTGCGAAACTCTGATTACTAAGCTTCTACGATAATAAAAACGATAACTATTTCAGTCTTATAGTATTTTTTTGTATAATACTATAGTTATCTTGAGCCAAAATAGTTTAGTTAGTAGGATTTTGGGTCTCTTTGGCGGTGATTGGTGGTAAAAGGAGGCGTAAACCTATTGGTTAGTGGCATGCGCGAACTTTCCCCCACCACGGCGATTTCGTTCAAGATGTTTTTGAGCTAGATACAAAAACATATTAAACATTGTCCTGCTTTTTCTGATTAGGTCTGCCATGTTTCTTATCAAGTTTTCCTTCACCGGCAGCTAGGTTCAGCCTTGTCATTTCCTTTTGTCGGCTCCTACGTCACCCTCAGGAAGGAATGGGATGGTGACATTGTGCACTGTAAATCGGTCACCACACACCTGGTCACCATGATAACCGTAACAAAAATTTATTGATTGGTTTACAAATATATCGTGTCACCACCCCATTCCATTCAGAGGGTGTGTTGACTGAAGGCAGAAACCTAGCTGTACACGAAGGAACGCTTGAAAAGAAACCCTGTACCAACCCGTCTGGCCAGCATGGCACAGTTGGCAAATTTCCCTCCATGTCCAATAAGAAGGGCCCAGTTAGTGTTAATCCAGTAAGCACTGTGGAGTTTCTCATACTTACATTTCTTCTCCACGCCCAGCCATTTAATAAAGGTCTCCGCTTTCGTCAGTACCGAGAGTACGTTATTTGTATCTCTTCCGATCAACACATTCAATTCTTTATGAAATCCTAAGGTTTCATCCACAGCGTGGGCGAAAGCCGCGTCCACATCGACAATTTCGTCTTGCGTTCCAGAGTGATACAACGCTAGCACTGTATGAAGCCTTTCAGCGGCTAACGATATTAAGCCGTCATTGAATTCGTCCTGGAAATACAAATGAAAGCCATCACCTAACAATGTCGATCAGCTACTGTTATTCCCGGTCCAATAATGTTTTTAACTTTTACAAAGAATGTAGATATAGGTATATTCCTTTCGTGCAACTGGACCAGGAAATCGTCGTCATCATCATAATCATGATTTTCTGGTGCTTCTGTATTGATTATAGGAAAACTTGTACTAAACGATCGAACGTTTATTTAGACTCTTACGTAATGAATGGCATGGTAAGAGAAGGAAATCTTGAAACGAAACCCTGTGCCAACCACATTGGCCAGCGTGGCACAGTAGGCTAATGGCCCTGTAAGGGGATGAGGCCCGACTCAGCAGTGGGTCATTTGTGGGTTAAGCAGTAGTGTGCATTTAGATTTGCGCTACCTATACCCGAGGCACAGTCGTCGAACCACAATGCTAAGATCAGCGTCCGTTTAAGCACCAGCTAAGACTATTTTTACAAAACTAAAATAGACTGTATGTCGCATAGTTTAAAGTCTCATTTTCATGACTTCTTTCCTCAATCGGAAATCCCCTTCTGACAACCCAATGAAATAATGATGTCTTAGGTTTTCACGATCTTTACACATTGCAGGAAATGATCTCTTCACGGTTATGATCGTTTTATTTTATTTTATTCCCAACGTTTCAGACACTTTGTAGTGGCCGTGGTCGCGGGACGACTGGATGGCAGTTGTCGCTGAGGGCTTTTATATACTGGCGAGACACTAATGAGCTCAAATTCTATTGGTGGTGACGCACTATTATGCCCGTGAGTCATTAGTGTCTCGCCAGTATATAAAAGCCCTCAGCGACAACTGCCATCCAGTCGTCCCGCGACCACGTACACTGCAAAGTGTCTGAAACGTTGGGAATAAAATAAAATAAAACGATCATAACCGTGAAGAGATCATTTCCTGCAACCCAATCAAATACTCACTACAGCATTGACATTCTTCAATTCCAGTTTATCAGCAACCGGCTGCACGTTGGTCCGGACAAAGTCCTGGTGGTCTTTGATCCATGTCAAGGTCTGGGTAAGAAACCACTCCGGCCTATCAATCCGCGCAGTCTGACGTGTACCCGTGAAATGGAATACGAATCTCTTCTTGATAGGCCTGAGAAGAATCTTGACTGGTAGACATGGGAGTTTCTCTGAAACATTATGTTCAGAACATAAAACGGCCCATTCAGTATTCCTCCTATTAATGAAGCGGAATGAATGTACAATGAATGACGACACGGTTAGCGCAGTGTTGAGCGATCGACTGCTGCACAGCATGTCGCGGGTTCGATCCCCGCACGGAAGAAATATTTGTACGACCTACAAGTATTTCTTCCAGGTCTGGGTGTTTTCTATCTATAATATGTATGTATTTACAAAAACAAAAAATGTATATAAGTAGTTTATCATCCATCTCGTTACCATAACACAAGCATTAAGTTGCTTAGCTTGGGACGAGATGGCGTTGTGTGAAATGTCTAAGGATATTTATATTTATAATGGCTAGTTTTTCTGCTTACACAGTTCCGGCCGGGCCTCCTCCATATTCATTGAGGGGAGTTAGCCTACTGTCCCACGCTGGCACGATGCCAACCCATACAACAGCGTTTGTATCAAGTTTTCCTTCTCTTACGGCTATGCGATCTGCCTCTAGCGTTCCTTTATTTCACAGTTCCATAAGTCACCTCGTAATTAATATTTTTCCAAAATATCGACAGTCTTGAGTTATGTTATTTAAGCAGGTAAGCAAGGTCTCCACATCAAGGGATAATTAAATAAGTAGGTAGAAAAATAAACTGATACTTTTATTTATGATTATACAAAACACGCAACTTAAGGTGAAAGTTCCAGGGTAGCCCGCGAAATTCAAATTTTCTTACGTTTTTTGCAATTTGCAGGTCAGTGCTAGGTTGTATGTTGATTAAAATGTTATTCGCGGCTGTGAGACGTATGTAGTTATAGAATTATAATCATCAAAATCATCAATACAACCCTCCAAGCTCATAAAGGTGCAAGAAGAACTTTTTCAAGCTCAAAGTCATTCTTGCGCCTTTATAAGCTTGGAGGGTTGTATTGATGAGTTTGATGATTATAACTCTGTAACTACATACGTCTTACAGCCGCGAATCAAATGTTCATCATTATATAACCTAGCACTGGCCTGCAAATTGCAAAAAACCTAAGAAAATTTGAATTTCGCGGGCTACCCTGGAACATTCACCTTAAACGCTGATCACTAGTTACAGAAATAACCACCGAAAAGTAATGAGGCCGAACTAGACGCACACGCCCTTTTAACAACTCTCCTCTCCTCACCACAACTCGCCCCTCCTCTCCACTCCATCTCCACACCTCAACACGTCATAGTCAATACATCTCCTCTATTTCCGTTACACAGGTAAGCAAGGTCACCACATCAAGTCAGGAGAAGTGAAGTGGCTATAAGCAAGCCCCCCAGCAATGGCAGCAGAAGCAACCCTTTTTTTACCCGAGTAAAATCCTTTTTAATACAGTTGTTTTTCTTTACCATTCCCGCACTAGTGCGTTTTCTTTCCCAACTGTCAAAATAATGTCTATTATAAGGAAAAACCAACAATGAAGTTTTTACTAAAAAAATCATAGAAGTTTTTATGATTCATGCAAATACGTATATTTCTAAAAAGAAACTACGTACTAATTTGTTTCAATATCAGATTTAATGATTTGATTGAATGTGTTTTATTTCATCTAATTAAATTTCATTTCATATCAATAAAAAAAATCTACTGAAGACTTGGCTGTATGGGCATTGTTCCTTTTGCCTACCAGAATGGGTGAAGAAAAAAAAACCTGCTTATATTCTACTAGACATGTGTCGTTGAGTGATTTTTAGCCAACACAACGAAACGCGTTGACAGCCTTCCCAACGTTGGCAAAACCGTCTATTTTTGCAATCCGTCTATTTTTGTTTACCTAGTTGTGAACTTGTGCTGTGACGTCACAGTAAACGCCATTATAATAAAATAAACTGCGAAATAAACGATTAAACGAGCAGTTTTGGCGCACTGTCTAAAAATGGCTTTGTCTGCGTTATAGGTACCTTAGTTTATACCGAAACTAGCGACCCGCCCCGGCTTCGCCCGGGTGCAATGATGAACATCTAAATTTATCAGTGTTGCTCAGTGCTCTACAATATTATGCATGTATTATACATATAAACCATCCTCTTAAATAACTCTATCTATTAAAAAAATCCGCTGCGTAGTTTTAAAGATTTAAGCATACATAGGGACGGACAGACGACAGCGACTTTGTTTTATAATATGTAGTGATAGTGATTACAGGCACACTAACCTAATACGATAGTCTAATATTCCATTACATCCAATTTAAATGGTACTCGGCATAAATTATTGCCTCTTAATCACTATAGCAAAATTTTGACCTTAAAATCATATAAATAAGGTAGAGTTCCGCATACAAATCTTCAGCATCTCATGGGTCATTAAAATTTGGCTGCTGGTTAGCGTAATTTAAGTATTTCATTCACACTATACCGTTTATCAACAGTGCAAAAGAGTAATAATATTTTGCACGTTTTGGACACAGGGATACCATATTAAATAATAAGAATAGGTTTTCTGGAGCGCTGGAGTTTTAATAAGTTCATTTTGATTTATATTTTTAAATTACATTTTATGTATTAAAACAAAGGTTTAGTTCAAGATAACATGTTTGATTTTAAAAAGTCTAAACAAAGAAACCTAACTTTATGATATGTTCTAATAAAAATATCATATTAACGCAATGATATTTTTACAAGGAATGATAATATTTCAAAACTGATGGACAATTACATCAATAATATTTTAATGAAACGTATTGTATAGTGGCGTTATTTATATTGCTTATGTTATTTACTAATAAATAAATCTAGGTTGGTGTAATTTATTCAATCTGGATAAATTAACAAACCTCCGTTTCAAGCTAATATTGCAAAGCAAAGGCGATACATGGCATGTATTAGTATGAGAAATATTTAAGTATATGGAATTATTTTTTGCCAACAATCTATATTGGCAAAATTGAATAAATACGTTACATTATTGTTTATGGCAAGCAACGTACTTCTCCTCAGTACTATAGAATAATATCGACTTAGCTGTATCGCAACGAATCGCAACGTTGAGTGCTCAACGAATATCATAGCAACCATTACTGGCTTTAAAGCGTAACGGAATTCATAGTTCTCTGAATACAACGCAATGTACAGTGATTAATTTTCTATATTGTATTGTAATGGTCAGAGTGAGTATGTAAGACAAGGATGAGTATATATTTGTGAATGTGACTTTTTAATTGCAAAATAAATATGTATTATTTCTGAGATAAATCGTTCGTTGGGACTTAGATGTTTAACAAATTTCTCGCCAACGTTGGCGTTTACATTTGGCGCCAACGTTGACTAAACGAGCTAAGTTAAATAACGCCCACTACTATATTCTACGGTCGGCGCCATTTTTCAGAAATGATTAGTTAGTTGAGTTTATTGTGTTTTTATTATTTTATTAAATTGCTTAGTTTTTTCGCAACTGGATTAAAAATAGTCGTTCAGTACACGTGCGGAACCGTCATTACAACTTGTTCCGACTGTCAACCCTTGAAGACATTTGTCGGAACTCGTTGTAATGACAGCCTTTCCGCACTTGTAATGAAATATACTATTACAGGCTATCTCGCCTGCCTTAGGGATGGCCAAATCTCCTTCAGAATGAAGACCTACGAATTGAACATCTCCGGGGTGTACCTTCCCGCGCTTGCAGCCCCGTGGGTCCTGACTGTATCTCCACGGGACCAGAAGTCCTGCTATTCCATTTGTGACAATATGACAAACAGGCAAAGATGGTGGTACCAGTTTATCATTGGCGAGTCGCATGCTGACGATGAGGCCCAACACCAACCGAAGGGAAACTGGATACGAAACCCACGAAGGAGAAACCTTTTATAGGTGCCCAGCGAGCGGGACAAGGCTGGGGCATGTGGGAGTCCCCGGGCGCGAAGAGTTACCCATTAAAACCTCTTGTACTCTTGCCGTATCTTGCCTCAAGTCCGTACTCTTGCCATATGCCGCGCAGGGAACTTCTAAAGATACTCGCTGGATACCCTATGCCAATAAACTAGCCAGAGTAGCACAGTAGGCTACCCTCCATGTAGTTGGAGTAAGCCCTACTTAGCAGTGCGTCATTTATATCCTGAGAACTGAGAGACTGCCTCGTTGGTCTAGTGGTCAGATGTGCCGCCTTTGGATCAACGGGTCCCGGGTTCGATTCCGGGGTCGGGCAAGTGTCTTTGTCTAAACCAGAGGCACTGGCTCGGAGTCTGGGTGTCATTTCTATCTATAATATGTATGTATTTACAAAAAAAATGTATATAAGTAGTTTATTATCCATCTCGTTACCATAACACAAGCATTAAGTTGCTTAGCTTGGGACGAGATGGCGTTGTGTGAAATGTCCAAGGATATTTATTATATCAAAAAAAAAAAAAAAAAAAAAATAGGGTCGTATGCCTGAGCGTCACTCCAGTCGTAAAAAAGCATGTGTGACAGTTACCGGGTCCAAACTGATCCACACTAGCAGTATTTGGATCGTCAGGTTCGTCAATAAGGAATACATATCTCGTCAGATTATTGAACTTCGTCAACGCCTCTTTTGATGGGGGCGAGTACTCTGTCCCGCTTGAGAACGGCCATTGTATCAATTTGAGCACATCTTCATAGTGTCTGAAAATTATGTAGTATATAATGATTCTTATCATATAACTAGCGACCCGCCCCGGCATCGCACGGGAGCAATTATGCATGTATATACATATAAACCTTCCTCTTGAATCACTCTATCTATTAAAAAAAAACCGTTTTAAAATCCGTCGCGTAGTTTTAAAGATTTAAGCATACATAGGGACGGACAGACGACAGCGACTTTGTTTTATACTATGTAGTGATAGCGATGACCCATTTGTAATGGTCTTTGAAATTGACATCGATCTATTGTTTTAATTTATGTATTTGTTTTATTTTACGTGCTGTACGTGTGGTGCCGGGTGTTAGTGTCACCACCGCGTTACACTCTGAGGGTGTCGAACGAGCCGACAAACGGAAATCACAAAGCCAAAAACCTAGCCACAAGAGGAGGAAACCTTGAAACGAAACCCTGGGTTTACCCGCCTGGCCAACGTGGCACAGTAGGCTAATTACTCTCCATAGAGGAGGCCCGACTCAACAGTGGGTCATTTGTGGGCTGAATAGTAGTATTATTATTAATTTGAACTACAAGGGTCTGAAGAATTTAGCGGCACAAAATTTGTTTTTATTTTATTTATAGGACAACAAAACAGGTAACCACTTGCAACTAACCAAGCAAAAAAAAAAAAATTTTTTTTTATAAATCGTAACCCCTGCACTAGGTATAACCTGTGTCGCGGGGGCAGTTTACAAACATGTAATTCACGAGCACAAATGACACCCAGACTCCGAGCCAGTGCCTCTGGTTTAGACAAAGACACTTGCCCGTCCCTGGAATCGAACCTGGGACCCGTTGATCCAAAGGCGGCACATCTAACCACTAGAGGATTGATTGAGGACAAAGTGTAAGTCGGTAAGTGCGGAAAATTTTGATTATAGTAAGACCGTTACCGAGGCGGGAGACGGGTAAGAAGAGCACCGCGCACATCGGACGACCCTCTCCCGCCTCGCCGCGCACATACCTAGGGCGCGGTACAGCAGTAACGGTACCACTATAGTCTATGGGCGGTAAAGGTGTAAATTCGCCAATGTCCAAACCAATACTGCCTGCCTCGTTGGTCTAGTGGTTAGATGTGCCGCCTTTGGATCAACGGGTCTCGGGTTCGATTCCGGGGTCGGGCAAGTGTCTTTGTCTAAACCAGAGGCACTGGCTCGGAGTCTGGGTGTCATTTCTATCTATAATATGTATGTATTTACAAAAAAAAATGTATATAAGTAGTTTAACATCCATCTCGTTACCATAACACAAGCATTAAATTGCTTAGCTTGGGACGAGATGGCGTTGTGTGAAATGTCCAAGGATATTTAATACTTACTTTGTCAGGTTGTCTTTAAGAACATTATACCAGTAATGTGTACACTCCTTCACATAAGCTCCCTGGTGGCCTTTCTGGTAGTGCTTACTCATTTCCTTTAATTCCCCATATAATAGCACAAGCTGCTCATCATCATTCGACTGCTTCATCTGCTGACTGAAGTCAATACATGTATTACAATTCAATAAAAACCTTCAAAGAAAAACTACCATCGGTTTGGAATCAGGTTTTAGAGTGGAGTGGATGACAATCTCGGAATATTGACACATTGTTAGTCTAGGCACGCCACATTTGGTCCCTAGATCTATTCCAGGGTCAAACAAGATATAGTTGCACTGGGTTTGGAGCCCCAACTAACACATTAGTGCATCCATAAAAAATATTACTGCTCATTAGCTTATTATCGTGTCTCATTGGCAGAGCATGGAAGTGAACTCCCCCCCCCCCCCCATCTGAGACGAGACGCGCGAACTTTCTACCACTGCACATTTGGTCAAGACATTTGTCGTCTAATATATATAAATATTTTAAATACGAATTACAAATTACATTGTAAGGAAGTAATTGAAATACAAATACATAATACGTATTTGTATTTCAATTACGTATTTTAATTACAAATAATTCAAATACTGCCCAGCCCCAACATAATACTTCAGACAAAACTAACAAACCTTATGTTGTCAATCTTTTCAAATGTTTTCAGATAAACTACAGCCTTTTCTAATTTGTTGATAGCTCCATATCGACTTTCAAGGTCAATTCTCAATGGTTCGGTCCTACTTAGGAATTCCTGGACTTTGATTTTTAGCTTTTCGCTTCTTTCCTTTAAGGCTTGGACCTGACTTGAATTTTTTTCAGCGTTCTTGACTGCTGATGATAATTTGGTTGGTACTTCATTCTTGGCTATTTTCAACTAAAACAATAATAGTTTATTACTAGGCTACAAATTTATAAGAAGCAATAAGTTGACATGAATTGAAAAAGATATTTGCATAATTAAAAAATATTCTAAAATAATTTTATACATACACCACTGTTTCGAAACGCTGCTCTCTAGAGCAGAGCTAGCAAGAAACCTATTAACAAATAACATTGTAATTTTTAATTAGTATATGTATAATAAGAGTATAGAATAGTAATTATAAATTAATAAGTGTAGTTAACAGCAAGAGGACTTAGGCCCGTTTTCACCAACCATCCCTAAATCATCACCTAACTAGGAGCCCTTTAGCGTAGGTAGCCTCTAAATACAACCCTTACCTAATTTTGTTTTCACCAAGCTAAGTGATACCTTGTTAGGAGTCTCCCATGTTTTAGTGAGTACCAAAACCGTATTTTTATCGGTATTATTTTCGATTGCGTTTCAATAACTTAAATTTTCTCCAAAAAATCGTGTAATTCTCCTTCCATTTTAGCACTTTAAACAAAATACGCTACACAAGTGGTTCCGTTACTTTGCTAGGGGCTAGCTAAGGGATGGATACTCGGGCCCCTAAATTTTAAGGGACACCTAAGCGATAAGGTGTCCCTTAGAGGTTGGTGAAAACGAAAATGTTGTTAAGGGCTACCTAAGTTGGCTTAGGGGGCACTTAAAATTTAGGGATGGTTGGTGAAAACGGGCAACAGCCTTTTATTTTTTGTTCGTTGGAAATCCTCATGTATACCCAGCCATTGAGAACTGGCCAGGTTATCCGCGGTACTTAAAGATGGTAAATTGTATCGAGGATCGCCGTCGGTTATTTTGGGGACCTATCCACTAAAACCGACGGCGATCCTCGACTGCCTAATTACAGAGCAACGGGATTCACTCCTCCCGAGGAGTAGGTATACTCCGCGACAAGAGGACTTGGCCTAACCTTTGAAAGAGTGTAACACAGTCAATACACTAGCTCTACTGGATGTAGGTACATACATGATCCAAGTTAAATGACTATCTTATTAATGGGCAATCCAAACATTTCCGGGTCCGGGCTATCCGTGTTCAGTTGTTCGTTTCAGTGACGACTTTCCATAAGAACACACTGACGATCCGGATGCGCCTGACACGGCTATGCGAACAAGTTCGTACAAATTGTACGTAACCGATTTTTGCCCCGTCCCTGACGGACCACGTCAGAGCCGAAAATGTGTGGATAGCGCTTAAAGTATCTTAATAGATCACTTAATAATCTATATATAGGAGCGGTTCTTTAAATAGATTGACTCATAATAAAATATCTCTGGAACCTTAGGACCTAGAGACTTGACATTTGGTAGGAATATTCTTTTCACCAAGTAGAGGTCAGCTAAGAACGGATTTTACGAAATTCCAAAAAAAAGGTGTTGCGTGGTGGTTAATTATTTGGCAAAACAATGTTTGTGGGACAAATGTAAAGATAAGAATATCTCAGATCTGCAATCAGTTTGTTTGCGTAGGAAGTTTGCTAGTAATATTTTAAAAAAAATATCAATATGTATAAATATTTTATGACATATTATTTTATTTGTAGACGATAGTGTTTTTCTAGTTCCGTATTTTTTTAAGTCATACACATCAATGATTAAAGGTAAATAAATAAAAGTCTAAAAACTAGACTTGCCACAAACATATGGTTACTATTCAGTATTCAGCTTCAATATTATTGGGCTGAGTACTTAAGTAATATATTTTGTTATAGGGAGATAACTTAAAAATGAAAAAAAAAAACGATTCATGTATATTCATCTTTTCATTTCTCTTATAATCATTTAAGTAGTCATTGGTACATAAAACAGGTACATCATCATCTTTTATATTAGAATGGTTAAGATTTTTTAAATAAATGTTATTAATGTACCGCATACAGAGCAACTGCGAGCGCACAGATGGTGATTACATTAGAATAATGAGCATGAAACAATCACGTCTATACAAGTTGTGGTGCTAAAATCCAGCCGAATACTTTTGCCTAATATTTGGCTATTTCATCAGGGGGCTCGCTGAACATTAGTATACTGCCAACTATACTATTTGTTGCAAGCTTAGACAAATACCCTAAGTTGGGAATGCTGACTCTGTTAATACAATGGTACAAAGATTGCCAAAACCAATTAGACTAGTGCCAACTTCAGAGATTGGGAAAAGGTGACATATCACAAGTCAACAAAGAGCATAATATACCTAGACATACCCAAAAACCTGTTTATTTACACAAATAAATAATATCAGATGTAACATTGAAAAACATTTTAGCTATTGGCAATATTGTAATGTATTAAATTTAAAAATTCAATTGGTTGACTGTTATTTTATAATTTAAACATAATAAGTATCTATGATATCCCAGACTACTATGGCAAAGAATAGCAAAGGATAAAGTGAAATGTAGTAAGTCTCTTCAGTAAATAAAGGCTTTTAAATTTGAAATCCAACCTCCAATTTCCATTGAAGGCTGGTTCTGAGATAATATATTTAATCAAATAAATAAATAAAAAAAGTCAATGTTTAAGCTCTGTGTTACATTTCCTTATTGACCAAAAATTAGCCACTGTTGAGCCAGGTCTCCTCCAGTTATATGGAGGGTAATGAGCCTAGTGCCAGATGGCCAGTGTGCTACACTTGATAAACCCATCTGGGTTGGGACAGGGTTTCTTAGCAAGTTTTCCTTCTCTTGTGGCTAGGTTATTGGCCTTACACCTTATTTCCCTTTGTCGGCAATTACACCTTCAGGATGGAGTGGGCACTATGTATTCTAAATCCATCACCGCCAGGATATTTTTTTTCGTTTCCAAAGGTAAAAATATAGTATAGCGACGAACTTACACTCTTGTTCAGGGAATCCCTTCTCTCAACCAACTCATTCTCAACACTATAAGCACCTGATAAACAATTTATTTCGGTACCAACTCTTATGTTTAATTCATTGATTATACTCGTCTTGGTTTCTTCATCCATTTTTCAAAATAATTCAGAAACACAATAAAATCTGAGAACTAATCAACATTTTGTTTCCTTCTTGCAAGCAAAAATCTTATTTTATTGAGGAACAGGATTATAACTTATTAAATTTTCTACGAGTTAAAAATGTAGATCGGGAAAAAGATTAAAATACTACGTAAATCTTCATGAATTCTTGTTCATTTCAATTGAAAGAGTACTGACAGAGTGACTGAGTACGAGTACGATACGTTAACATAATCAATCAAATTGATTTTTAATCATATTTAAGCTGTAAACATGCTGTAGGACGTGGCTGCCTGATGGATGACAGTCTGGAATAAGCCGTGAGCGCGACTGACAGACAGCTCCCGGCCGGCTTGCAAATTGGTATTGTAATGATGGAATGAATTTTTATTGCACGAAAACCACTCTTATTCCAAAACATCTATAAGTATGGTGCCGGATTTAGATACAGAATACCACTCCCTTTCCTTCCACCCTGAAGGTGTCTTAAGAGCCGACAGGTTCAAGAAAATGAAAATTTGATCTTAGTTTTAGGATTGCCAACCCCAGCATAGAGCTGAACTGTAGATATGCTAGAAAAAAACTGTAGAAAATTGTAAATATCAAATTAAAAAACAGTAAATCTGCAGCTTAATCTTTTTATTATTTTATGATGGTAATATAATATATTTTAGAGTGGGAATTAAAAACAAGAAAAATCATGTGATTATCAACGTTTTAAATAAAGTTAAATAGCAAAAGATTCAGAACTCATAACGATACATATTGCAAATTAAAATTAGTAATATTTAAAAGCTAGTATTGTAACACTTCAGATAATATGACTAGCTATTTTTGAGGAAGCTTAACAGCTTAGAATGGTTCATCCACAACAATCAAATAGTAGCTGATCAGCAGCTGATCCTATGCTGCTGATGATACACGTTAGTTAATATCACTAGTTACTATCTCATTTTCAATTTGTAAATCTTCTTTCTCTTTTCATAATTTTCCGTTATATAATTTATTTTTTTAGTAGTCATTTTGACACGTTAAATTCAAAACAAATGTTTAATTTCTGACTTTTTGTGCAAGGTACCTTTTATTGTGGTTGCAGATTTACTGAAGCTGACTTAGTGCACGGACTACTACTACCTACGCAAATAAAAAATATGTTCAGATAGCATCATAATAAAAAAAACTGTAGATTTCGAGGCCTAAACTAAAAACTGAGAGAATTTCCAAAAAACTGTAGATCTACAGTTAAAACTGTAGAGTTGGCTACACTGCTGAGTTTTTACTACGACAGCTAGACTTGGGCAACACAGTTCACATTAAAGATTTAGTTCACCAAATCTCGTTCAGTAAAGTGAACTCGTTCATCTAAATCGCTCTGCAGTTCATTTCGTTCTGTGACTCAGTGACTGAATCGCATTGATTCAGCTACGAGTTCGAGAACTGTGAACGAGAGTATATTTTTATAGTTTTACTAGCTGACCCGGCAAAAGTTGTTTTGCTATATAAATATTGCTTTTAAAGATAGAGGTTGATCGTAGAGGGGCTAAAATTTACGGTTGCATGTATTTCTGTATGCTTTAACATAAAAAATACGTCTTTAAAAGACTAAAAACTAAAAAATACCCACCGACCATATACACTTCGGCCCTGGGTGCACATACATAAACGCTAGAAATGATAATATGTAATATATGTCGGAGAATAAACTGTTTAATTAAACCTTTTATTTGAGCAGCGGGTTCAAGGTACCGATCTTAACTACACTCCAGCATTAACACACCACACCGCAACCACTGTTTCTATCATAATGCCCGATCCACCTCGATCGCGCTCCTTTTATAAGTTTTTGCCGAACGTCAAGATGGCGCCTCGACCCCGCTCGAGGACTACCCTCCGCTCTGACAATGCAAAATAATATAACGTCCTCTTTTAAAAAGATGACAAACTAAATTGAATAGAAAAATCTAACAAATTAAACTGATTAAAATTAAGATTTAACAAAGTATTTTCTAGGCTAATTGATATCGTCTTTATGTAACCAGGAATCAAGTCCATTCTGACTACTTCCTCCGACACGGCCACCCTGACGTTTCACACGTCCTCGTGTGATGTTGAAGGGTGAGCATCATCATTATCTGTAAAGATACAAACAAATTTTTGGGTAACATGGTTCGGCCACTCCTGACCAAGTAGAATATGGTCCTTAACATTCATGTAGTCTGATATCAAACGTCAAATTCTCAATCTCAACGAGCGTCCAATCTTTGTGCCCCTTTACGCCGTTTACTAAACAGATTCCATGATAACGAAAAGGCGACCTCGCCTTTGTTATCCACCTGGCCACCTCGCCTTTCATAGTTCATTGGGCCACCTCGCCATTTGTTGTCCACTTGGCCACCTCGCCTTTCATAGTTCGTTGGGCCACCTCGCCATTTGTTGTCCACTTGGCCACCTCGCCCTTCACATAATTCCTGTTTAAATATCTAGATGGCCACCTCGCCATTTAGATACGTTTACCAGCACTGTTAAGATGTTTTGCATATGGCCCACAAGCCACCACGCTGTTACCACGACCCACCATACTTCAAACATACCGCTCCAGAGAATAGTGCCACCCCATCTTTTCACGTGGGCGTCGAGTAAGAGGCGACTCTCACTCTCAGAAGAGACTAGACTCGATACGGACCATCTTTCGTATCATAAGTCTCGATGGCCTAGTGGTTCAGTACTCAGACTTCTAGTTCAGAAGTTCTGTGTTAGAACCCTGGCTCAACCAATGACTTTCCGGAAGTTATGTGTGATGAGCATCGATGACTAACAACGTTGTGCCCCATGTATGACAATAGGTTTCGCCACCTATTACATTTGAGACTCGAAAATAATCCAGCGTGTCGAGGCATAATTGCCGCTGACCACACCCTCAGGTATTAAAGGCGTGAAGTTACATAGGCACATAGCCATATGATGTTTTAATTAATGAAACTATTAAACTAGTCCAAAGATCTTACCGTCATTATTATCTGATAAGCATGGATTCAGCTCAGTAGGGACATATGATTGGGGGAGTGGACGTAGGCGTTCTCTCGAGTATTTGTAAGTTCGATTAGCGTTCAAACTCTTAAGATGGTATCTGTCACCGTCAAGTACCTCAATGACTTCATAAGGTCCTTTATATTTAGGATCCAATTTGGTTTGATTCCGTTCATGATTTTCTACTAAAACATAATCTCCTACCGAAAATCTAGTCACATTTGCCTTATTTTTATCGAATCTTACTTTATCAAGCTGTGCATTATTTTTCATTAATTTGTCAGCTTGTTCCCTAATCTCTTAAATTTATCTCAATCTCATGATCGTCAATAGTTAATAAATTTAGTGGTCTAGCTACTCTACCTATTAACAATTCTAATGGACTTGCCTTAGTTACCCTATGAATCGTGCTATTTATAGCAAGTTGAACATCACCTAACGCATCTTGCCATGACCTATTTGGACTAACTTCTACAACAGTCAACATATTTTTGAGGGTGCTCATTAAACTCAATCATTAAACTCTTTATTCGCGAAACACCGCCCTTGGTCTGCTATTATTCGCACAGGCGCGCCAAAAAGTGATATAGATGCTTTAAGTGCGTAAATGGCACACTCTGCATTAATTCTCAGGGAATGTCTAAGTAACACGTATTTAGTGAAAGCGTCTATGAGCACGAAAACGTATTCGTTTTGATTATTTTTCCCACTGAGTTTTCCTGTGGCATCTATATGAATTGTGTGCATAGGGATGCTGACTTTTGGTATAGGGTGCAGCTCGATTTGCTGTTTACCACTACTTGATTTAGCCACTTTACAAGGTATACATTTCTTAACAAATTTTCTAACATACTTTGCCATATTAGGAAACCAATAATGTTGGTATACCTTCTCTAAGGTTTTATCCCACCCCAAGTGAACAATCAAACTCAAACTCAAAATTAACTTTATTTACGTAGGTTTTATCACAAAACTCTTTTAAATCATCATATTTACAGTTACCATTATCATCATCTTACGACCCCTGTCCCACGCTAGGTGGTAGTCTCCATACACACCTATCAGTCGTCATATCTACAGTCACACCTTTTATACACAATTTCTCATGTTTACAATCCATCCATCTCTCTTGATCTTCCACAACCCTTACGTCCATCCACATTAATACTGAAACTACCACCGGTTCGGAATGCTGCTCTACAGAGAAGAGCCGGTAAGAAACCCTGTAGTTATATTTTTCAAATCAATGGGTTTGTTTACAAAAAGCACTAAACAGCACAGTGAGAGCAAGTTCGCCGGATGAGAGAGAAACACAACACGTTAACGCAATGAATGACAACTAGGCCTTGGGTTAGGGCCAATCAAATACAAGTCCGCGAATTAATAGCTCAATCGACTCATGGATACGATTTATCACCGACCAACAGAAAGCCCTAGGTACCTACTATTGGTAACCAAATGTTACGGTTATTTCTTTGATTTTTTCTATACAGCACATTTGATCATAAATTTTACAGCTCTAAATCAAGATCATCGTTTTCGAGTTTATGAATAATTTTATTGCACTCTGGGTCTAGTTGTTGCTCCGCTTGTAACCAGTTTGCAGATAACTCTGTAATATTGACGCGCTTTTGCTCTATACGGTTTACATTTTCTAAAACGTTGGGTTTATTGACCGAGCTGCCAGTCAAACTGACAATGTTATTTATCCTCTTTCCACTAAGCTTTGACGCAACACAATGTTTGATGAGAGAGCATTCGGCACCAGAATCATAATAAAATGGATACGACTCACAAGTGTTCATCAGCGCACTGCTGGGATTGCTAACATAGCAAACTTCCACATGCCTTTCGTTACTCGCCGCTGCTGCAGGCGCTGCTCCGAACTGCTTGCGCCTACTGCCGCGCCAGCTCCTCCGCTGTTGCCACGTTGTTGCCACGTGGACCCTTCGTTGCCAAATGTCCGGCGTTGCTGCACCTGAAACAGATTAAGTCCGACCGCGGCCTCGGTCCCGCAGAGCTTGACGCTGAATTGACTGCACTGGCTGCCTTGCCTTTCACCTCGCCTTTGGAACGGCACCTATTTTATCGAAGTTGTGAAATTTCACCGTTGCCGACTGAAACTTCGATCGCATGAAATCTGGATCTGCTGTCCTATCGCCTTATGTTTAGGCTCTCAATCTACCTTACCGATGCAAATCAAGGCATATAATGGTGCCATAATCTTGGAAAACTGATATAAACTGCCGAAAATATGACGCTAGACCGATGAACTCAAGCCTAACGCTAAAACATCCCGTCTAATCTAAATTTCGTATCGCAAGTAATTAACAGGCAAAACATGTAAAAGAATTTCAAATAATTATTTTTTACATATTGGCTAAACCGTCAAACGTTTTTACACTTGCCTTTGTTTACATTCACAATGTTGTGATGGCTTTAGGTTGGTGTCACTCTAAATGTCAGTCCGTTGGACGTCAGTCTCTGACAGCTAGTGGCGCCACCTGGGCAGTTTGATGTGGTAGTTTTGACCCATATTATTTAGTTGTTTTTAACAAATCGAGTTGTAATTATTTAATAGTTATTATAAAATCAAACCTTAATTAATTTACTGCTATTGGCAAATATTATTTGATTATCTTTTCACAATAACCGGAAGTGAGATTATTTTTTTTAATATCGGCTTGTGTTCTAGCAACTTTACGAATCCCTATTTAATCTGTGGGGTTGTCTACGATGTATGACGGCCAGACGATTAATTACAAATTACCCCAAATAAAACATCAACGCCCTCCCAAAGGCCAACCCCACGTCCGTGCAGAACATCTTAGCCACGTGGGAGGGGGACACTCAAAATGAAATTACTTATGAGTGGCTAACAGGGAAATGGCAAACCCGTGATGATGGAGAGAATTAATATTGAAATGATACAAAGTGACTTGACATTGGCTAAACACAAACCGTGAGAGCCACAAGAAAATAAAAAAATAAAAAAACATCAACGTTAAGTTTGGCATTTGCCAGTGAAATAGGCGGACGCGTCGGTCAGAGCAAAAAGAAACGTCTCCGCCATTGTTTTAACAGTGAGTTTTACACGCATTATAACTAATCCTTTGTATTTCTTATTGTCTCGCCAATCGGCTTATGCAAATGGACCGCGTGGCTCATTGTGTTGTGTTGGCATACAGCCACGTGGACTGGTTAAAGTTTTAACCTTTGGACTTCCCGTGTAGGCCCTCCATATTCCTTCTGTTGGAAGGCATGATAGTTTCACTTTGTAATAGGATCCCCCTTGCGGCGGATTTCAGGTGTGGCCGCTCGAGAGATTCGTCTCAACGCCAGGATCCAGAGGCACCTTTGGAGCCTGGACGCGAGACCCGTTCCTCGAGCCCGGCCTCCTGCGGAGCTGACCGTGCTGTAGTGGAGTCCGCCTAGCAATCCAGCTGAGGCGGGACGGTTTTTCATTACCCCTTAATTATTTTTCTTTTACCTGCATTTCTTTTCGTTAAATAAATACAATTTACTTTGTATTTACGGGTTCAGTTAGGAGCCAGTAAGTTACCTGCCCGGCTCCCAAACTGGGAGGCCGGAATACAACTAGATTTAACTAAAGGACCCCGGGACCGACACCTTTTTATAACTGGAAGAATTTAACCATCGTCGTCGGCTCAGGGATCCGGTACTCATAAAGTCCCTGGCGCCCCTTAAGTATTATCAACTTGAGCAGTGACCAAAATTCATGAATTTAACGTGATAGAAGTTTGTCTTATACCGATCAAAGTCACACTATCGTAAAGTCGTATACCATACAATTTACCCGAGTAAGAAAATGGAAACTGCTCACCGGAGTGACGTAAAATTCCAGACCCACTCACTATTCTTTGACCTGGCTGACCGCAGAACTGTTGCTCGCCTTCCTGCTGCTCCGCTCAGGACAGTTAGACGCGTAGTGTCCTTGTCCATGACAACGCAAGCAAGTGATCCCGTTCACTTGGTTAATCGCCGCACTATGACTGCCACTTGTGATTTTCGGTTTAGTTAGAACAATCTCCATGTAGCTTAATATCTCCTTTAGAGTGACAATGAATCGCCATTATCAGTCATTTCCATCGCGTACAGAAACACACACATATCACTACACTGTTTTCTCCACGTGGGCTGACTGAGTTACATACCACTTCTGATGTCGGAGAATAAACTGTTTAATTAAACCTTTTATTTGAGCAGCGGGTTCAAGGTACCGATCTTAACTACACTCCAGCATTAACACACCACACCGCAACCACTGTTTCTATCATAATGCCCGATCCACCTCGATCGCGCTCCTTTTATAAGTTTTTGCCGAACGTCAAGATGGCGCCTCGACCCCGCTCGAGGACTACCCTCCGCTCTGACAATGCAAAATAATATAACGTCCTCTTTTAAAAAGATGACAAACTAAATTGAATAGAAAAATCTAACAAATTAAACTGATTAAAATTAAGATTTAACAAAGTATTTTCTAGGCTAATTGATATCGTCTTTATGTAACCAGGAATCAAGTCCATTCTGACTACTTCCTCCGACATATATATAATAAAATAGTAAAGGAATTGATTTACAACTATCGGGAACAAAATTGCATAAAAATAAGGATTGCTATTCTAAATAAAACGCTCTGCCAGAACAAATATAGACAAAAATATTTGTTTCTATAATGACGTTATAAGCGCTGTACAGTTCGCGTGAATGCAACAACAAACAAATCACCATCACGGCAACTCGGTTTCGAATCAGAGCGGGAGCGATGAGCAAGTGAACTGCAGAACTAAAATGCTCCAATCAGAGCGGGAGCGATGAGCCAGTGTACTGCAGAACTAAAATATTCCAATCAGAGCAGAGCGGGAGCGATGAGCCGGTGAACTGCAGAACTAAAATACTCTACAGAGTTGATTTAGTTCAATTCGTTCACTGCAAATGAGCATTTCAGAGGAACGAATCACTCGTGAGTTACTCAAGTCTAACGACAGCCTCAACATGTAATCGGGTGGTGTAGATTATAGATGTAAAAAAAAACCGATTTAAAATGTTTTACTAAAGACTAAATGCTGCGTACACCAAATAAACCGTTTTATAAATACGGTTGAAAATTCGCCTACAAAGATAATAGAACTGCTTTACACTTCATTTTGCTCAATTTTTCTTGTTTGTAGGTCGATGTACCTTAAAAAAAATTATTTAATAAATTATATTTCTCACACTAGCAGGATATGGAAAGGAATACCTACGCTTGGTCGGACGGACCAACTAGAACTTAACGAGTATAATAATTTCAGTAAAACCTCGGTAAAATTAAAGCGGTTAAGAAAATGTATTTTAAATTAAGAAAAAGATATACAGTATAGCCCGAAAAAAAAACGTTCATTTCGGTTTTAAATGGCTTTTTTGTTTGTTTATACGAATTGGTTTAATTAGATAGTGTGGTGAGGGTGACTGACTATTTATTCATAATCCCAGCCCACATGGACCTTTAAAAAACAACCTTTGTTTTATAGATCATTGGACAGATAACAAAATTAGATAATTCCGTAATATTATGCATTGAAAATAGGAAAGAAACTATGTCATGTCTTGTCTTGTCTTGAAAACGTGTGCTTTCGGTACATTCATGGAATTCTAAAGCACCAACAAATACAATATAGATACTTACACTGTAAAATAAACAAATTTATAATCATCGTGAGTCAACTGTGTGTCCAATGTATATGACAAAGAACTAATTCATTATTTTTTATTATTTTGAAAATGCGGATTTATTTCTAGACTCCGTTAAAGTAATCTTTGGGGAGGCCTATGTTCAGCAGTGGACGTCTTTTGGCTGAAATGATGATGATGTTGATCTTAAGTAATCATTACAATCATTATACATTACAATTATAATATTATTAAGACGCACTAAATTATTTTCTTTATATTGTTAAACCACATTTGGAAACAAACTACCTATACGACGTGACTTTTATGGACATCGATAATAATAATGTGACTAAATAGAATAAAGCAATGATGTTAGAAGTAAAAAGGTGTAGATAGGTTATAAGCGGTCAGCAAGCGGCACGTTAAAAGTAGGCTAATTGGCAAACCTGACCTCAGTATTGCGTCGCTGGCGTCAACAAATGCACGTCAAGAGCTGCGTGTAAAAAGTGATTTAAAACAATTAAAAATGCCGTCGTGTGTTATGAGATATTGCACAAACTACTCTAACAAAACTTCTAAAAGTCAAGAAATCAATTATCATTCGTAACTATCACTATTTCCGTAATGTAATTAATATTTTTTACAAATTAAAAATGTAATTCGTAAAATATGGCGGTAAAAATCAATAAGTGGAACAAAAGTATCCTCATTACCAAGTGCAAAAGAGATAGATGTCATGATGACTATAGAGAAACAGACATGTGAGCTGCCTAACGGAGTAGGTACAAAGGTAAGTTTATTAAGTGATGTTATTTTTTGTAATGCAGTTGTAATTTAAATTATATTGTTTTATTTTTTGAGTTGTGTTACTTGAGTAATATATAAACTATTAATACGGGGCAATTTTTAATTAACATACATCTCAGAAGGAAGACTACTCATAATTATAAACCACTTTTACTATGGGAACAACCCTGAAATTGCGAAAAACAAAAACAGCTGTTTCTAACATATATTTTTACGTAATATTTTTACGCATTAAAATTGGTAGCGAAAAATGTTATGTCTGATTTAATTAATCTATATTATTTCTAGTGCATGTGACGACGCATCACAACAAATTATATTTGTCTCTCTTTAGCACGTGATTATTAAATCATACCATCCTACTTTCACGACTCATCTAATGCAGTGTGCATATTGCATATTAAGTTAACTATGTGTGCGTTGGCTTGCCATTTATATAGATCGAATGTACAGACAGTAACCGGGGCCACTCACATGCGCGCAAACATTCGTACATTGTACGAATGTTTGCGCGCATGTGAAGGGCCGACAAATTCATTCGCAAACTTAGCGGCTATGCGAATGGGTTCGCATATCAATTCGCGAATGGGTTCGCAAACCTGTTTGCGCTTCCTCCTGCACATGTTTACGAATGTCATAAGAATCATTTTTTTTTTTTAACTATAAGCGGCCATTAGAGAATTTCTCTTCTTTTTTAATTCGGTAATAGTAATTGAAGAAAAAAAGATACCCAATATCTGCAAATATTATGTGGTGGGGAGAAAATTAGGAAGCGACAAGAATCTATTGACAACGTATACATCTACATCATAATAAGCGTGAACCTATTAAAAGCAGAAAAAAAAATAAAAAATATTTATATGGGGTTTATTTAAATGTTTAATTTAATTTTTTAAATAGGATTTCTTTTGAGGATCCCCTATTCATTGTACAGGAGTTTAAAAAAACAAGGAGTTCAATGAACTCCTTCATTTTGGTGTTATTCCAATCCATTATGAAGTTACGCTAAACAAGAGTCGTCACGAACTATGAAAATAGGGACACGTCCGTTCCCTTCGCAATCGTGGGCGCAACTGGTCACACGAATGTGTGGGAGACTACGCGAAGGTTCGCGGTTCGCGCGCTTTGATGTGCGTTAAAAAACCGACACCGCTTGGAAAAGCACGAATGCGGCAAAAACTTCGCAAACCCATTCGCGAATGTCATCCTACACTTGTGGGTTCGCGTATTCGTGCGAATGTGAGTGACCGGCCTAACGTATCTACACCTTTTTACTTCTAACATCATTGGAATAAAGTAAGAAATTAATCTTATATGTTGGTTGGTTGGTAACATTGTGGTTTTGACATTACTTGCATAAATAAACTAGGGATGATCGATATTTGAAAAACATCGATGTTGACATCGATTTTAACATCGAACCATAAGTATCGATGTACAAAAAATATTGATTGAAAAACATCGATGTCCAAAAACATCGATGTTTTTTAGGTAACAAATAAAACTTTACATTAAAATTAAGAAAATGTATTAATTGTTTTTGAAATTAAAAGTTTCAAGAAAAAATAACTCTTTTAGTAGTTTTTGGGCACACACTGTAAGAAAATTAGCTTTGCGAGGAGTTTTCCTGTCACATCTAATGCATACTAGATGGTGCTCAAAAGAATTATTGGGGTTTTGATATTTTAATCCTGTAACATCGATGTGCCGATGTTATCGAATACAAGACATCAGATGATGATGACAATGATTAGATTATTTGAAAAGCAAAGCCTTACATAGCCTTAGCCTTGTTTTTATTAATAACTACAACATAATACAACAAAATACCTAAAGATTATTAAAAGTGCAATATGATAACATTCTTCACAAAACACAAAAATGACATTATATATTTGTCTTTACTGTTATTCAGTATCGGCATTGGTCCGTATTACAGGTCATTGAAGAGCGTACAAATAAAAAAATGGTTAGGCTCAATAGTGGGTGTTTTACTAATAACTATTGTTTCTGGGTACACTGCTATACATCCTATTTTATCCGTACTCATGGGTATACTTGCCATAAAAGCGGCATCAGTGAGGTTAGTTCTACTGCCCTATTATTTCTTTTGCCTGTAGTAGTGTAGATCTTTCTTAATATTTAGGATTTATTTGCAACCAAACCATTGGTTAATATTAAATGATTGACCTGGGTCAATAAGTATCTTTGAGGGTGCTATTAGAAGCTTATTTGAATAAAAAATAATTATAATCAATCTTTTCACTTTTGAGAATTGACAGTGTTGTATGGGATTGTCTGCTGTATTAGCAATATCTGATTCAGATACATGTCCATCTGTAATAAAAAACCAGTATTTGTCCACTTTTTGTGGGGCACACTAGTATGACATCAAACATCACAAAATCTTTATGGGATAAAGTGTCCATCCTCATGTAAATTCCATTTGATTCATTGATAGTATGAAATTGATTTTTTATCCATCAGATAGGCTTTAATTGACAAAAAAAATCTTATAAAAATCTTTAAACTGGTATATTTTGATTCAACACAAAGAAATAATATTTATAACTAAAGTGTTTCAACAATTCTATGATTTGTTATAGCCCATTACGTTAGTTAGACCATGATAGTATTTGTACTATCCTAGTCTAACTAATGTAATGGGCTATCAATATATTGCTGCAGACAAATGCAAATCAAAATATGAAAGTGCAGTTTTCTTTATGTTTAAAAATCCAGAGATGAATACAATAAAGAAAAATTTGTGGAATTATGCTTGTAATATAAAAATATGGTCTAGACGCAATGCATTTGCTCTATCATATCTTCTTTTTCAATATTCGCCTGAATAGTCTGAATAGTTCTGAATAGTTTCAATGAAATTTAATAGAATATGGTGGGTAGTTAACAACTTGTTTATCTGAAAATTTAAAAATTGAGCTTATAGAAGTATTTTGAAACTGAACTCTTAAGGAAATGGATATTTGTTATCACTATTCATATTAGGTATAGGGCGAATTTGTGTTTGCTACAGTCCGCGCCAATCTTTATGGCCGCTCTAAATGTAGATTATGATACCTGATTTTGTGTTCTGCGCAGCGTAATGCGACTACTTTCCAAGTGGCCATAAAGATTGGCGCGGACTGTATCGCTTATGATAAAATTCCTCCCACACCTGGTGCTTAATGCCAAGTATAGCAAGTACATACTTATCACCAACTGAAGTGTCACCATCAAATTAGTAATGACGCAAATACTCTTTCAGATATTGCCATGTGGTTACATTTGTCCTTATGTTCGGATACCTCTTCTTCTTCCGAATGGCGGATAAGTTTGGCCTAGCACTGCCGTCTGGACAAACAAATCTTATAGAGATGATTTTAGTGCTTAGAGTAGTTGGAGTGGCATTTGAAATTAATGGATCCTGGATTACCATAGCCAAAGCCAAGAAGAATGATGATAAAGATCAGAAAGTTGTTGATAGAGATCCAGATTATTTGGAATTTATAAACCCAGATTTTTTTGATCTATTTCATTATGCTTTTAACTATGTGGGACTTTTGACAGGTAATATTTCATCCTTTAGTGCTAGCGTCCATTAAAATTGCCTCGGCAGCTGACCAGCGTCTTACTATATCTTCTTCATCATCATCATCATCATTTCAGCCAAAACGTCCACTGCTGGACATAGGCCTCCCCCAAGGATTTCCACAAAGGCCGGTCCTGGGCCGCCCGCATCCACTGCTTTCCGGCGATCTTAACCAGGTCGTCGGTCCACCGTGTGGGAGGCCTACCAGCACTGCGCCTTCCGGAACGCGGTCGCCACTCGAGGACTTTTCTGCCCCATCGGACTCCAACCCATACCATATTGAAGGTGTCGTAAGAGGCGACTAAAAGAACGCATTAGGCAGATCACCTAGCCGCAACAGAAGGAAAACTTGAAGCAAACCCTGTGTCAACCCGTCTTGGCTGCGTGGCACAGTAGGCTAATCTCCCAACATGAACTTAGAGGAGGCCCGACTCAGTAGTGGGTCATTTATGGGCTGAAACGACGATAAAGACCCTGTAGTCCGGAAAACGATCACGCTTAGGTAAGGTTAGGTTAGTAGGCCTAACCGAGTTTTATGTATGAATTAACTCTGGCCTTGCTACGAAAGATCGTCTTTGAAAGATATCGAAGCCACGCATAGCCATGTGTAATACCTTTTTAGAATCCCTATTAAATGCGCCAAAAATTGTGATACAGTGGCACTTTTCTGTAGAGTATTTTTTTTTTCACAGTGGTGTCCGAAGTAAGTAACAAGTTTTGATTTAAGAATTATGTCTTTCGGAAAACTTTATGTTATCATTAACACACCCAATAAACTACCATAAATAGCATGTCTAACGAAAGGGCCCATCAGTACCAATCTATTCAATTTTTTTAAAAAGATACAGGATGTAGATTTTGTGGAATTTTATCAAGTTTTAGTAAAAAAAGGACAATTTCTCATAAAAACACAAAATCAATTATAACTCTGCAGGGGTTGACCTTAGGGACCTCCCGTAGAACAATTTTTTGCTGCTGATGGCCCCATCTAACCGCTGGTTGCGTTTGGTCCACGACTTTTTGACCAGCCTGTATATATATAATTGGAATCTGGAATGAAATTTATTTTAACGGGGGTTTCGGGGGCGATAAATCGATCTAGCTAGGAATCATTTTTTGAAAATGTAATTTTTTTAGGGTTTAGGGGGTGATAAATCGATCTAGCTAGGAATCCTGACGTCTATTGGCGAATATTAATTGGCGAATAATAATACTACGTTTTTGTGAGCACAACAGCAGATGGCGTTGTTAAGTAACACGAAGTCAATGAGTGTTTGCTTTGAGGTTAGACTTAATTCCTGACATCTATTGGCGAATAATAATACTACTTTTTTGTGAGCACAACAGCAGATGGCAATCACGAAGTCAATGAGTGTTTGCGTAATTCGTACTTAAATATAATTTCCGAAAAACACAATTTAAAAAAAAAAATACCGAGCCGCTCATCCAGATATTGTTAATTAAGTTGTAATTAATTAAGTCTACGCAAATAGGAAATGAAACAAAAAATAATTGAGACAAACTCGCGCGACGAATCGACTAAAAAGAGAAGGGAGAGAACTATGAGACACTAAATAAAGAAAGAGAGATATTATAGAAAGCGATTATCAAATGACCTGGGTTATGCTGTTAGCGATGGTCGGGTGCCTATCTGGTACTGGTATATTCCGAAGCGAAGTAAAGGACGCTAACCGTGAATTCTGTTTAACATATTGTTAAACAAAATTCACGGTTGGTTGAGCGATCGACTACTGCGCAGCATGTCGCGGGTTCGATCCCCGCACGGAAAAAATATTTGTACGACCTACAAGTATTTGTTCCGGGTCTGGGTGTTTTCTATCTTTAATATGTATGTATTTACAAAAAAAATGTATTTAAGTAGTTCATCATCCATCTCGTTACCATAACACAAGCATTAAGTTGCTTAGCTTGGGACGAGATGGCGTTGTGTGAAATGTCCAAGGATATTTATTATTTATATTTATTATTATGAGTGAGGCCAAACGAGCGTAATTTTGTGAGATGTCAGTCGCGTAATTTGGGTCGTGTAATTTCTGCTGCATTCGGTTTCATACTAAAGTCTAGTTCGTGCCACACGGTGAAGCAAAATGAGTTGTGAGTCGACTCACGCATAATCCGACCGAATTGAGTTCGCGGGGGGTGAGGGGACCGGGACTGATAACGTCAGTTAGGTAAAGAGTGTGAAAGTCGACATCTGAATAACATGCGCCCGTCTGGCAGCCCAACAGAATTTCTGCGACCGAAATTACTTGGCTCACAACTTACTCATAAGAGATAGTACGGCTAGTGACACAAAACTAAAGCTCCAGCAATATAGGTACCTACCCTCACACACATTCTTCTGTGGAGTCTCGGAGGGTTTCGGTTTAATGAACTTGACCTTACCTAAGGTTAAGTTCACAATGCAACATTAACTTAACTTTATCATTTTAGGCCCCTATTACAGATACAGAACATTTGACGACTACTTCCACTTGCCATTTAGCAAACAAGTTGACGGACTCCGTTTTACCCTGTACACATTAAAGGCAGTTCCTCTATACATATCGCTTTATTTGGCCTTTTCTACTACTTGGCCACTAGAGGTGAGTCCATGAACTGAATAACAACTATGTATACTATATTATGGAACAGAGACGTGGTCGCTCACTATGGGCGCCATCAGAAGGCTCAAAGTCACCCAAAGGGCAATGGAGAGGGCTATGCTCGGAGTTTCCCTGCGAGATTGAATCAGAAATGAGGAGATACGCAGGAAAACCAGGGTCACCGACATAGCCCACCGGATTGCCAAACTTAAGTGGCAGTGGGCAGGGCACATAGCTCGCAGGACCGACGTCCGATGGGGCAGAAAAGTCCTCGAGTGGCGACCGCGTTCCGGAAGGCGCAGTGCTGGTAGGCCTCCCACACGGTGGACCGACGACCTGGTTAAGGTCGCCGGAAAGCAATGGATGCGGGCGGCCCAGGACCGGTCTTTGTGGAAATCCTTGGGGGAGGCCTATGTCCAGCAGTGGACGTCTTTTGGCTATGATGATGATGATACTATATTATATCTTTCTTGAAATAGTGAAAAATAACTGTGAGAAGTCCCGGGATGACGCCTGCCATAATGTTGACCATGCCCACTGCTGAAACAAGCTGTTGAGTCTGGCCACTTCCAGTTACATGGAGGGTAATTAGGGTACTTTTGCGCCACGCTGGCCAGAGGGGTTGGCACAGGATTTTCTAACAAGTTTTCCGTTTCTTACGGCTTCCATACCGGCCTTGTCGTTTCCTTTTGTCGGCTCTTACGACACCCTCAGAATAGAATGTGGTGGTGACACTGTGTATTCTATACTAGCTTTTGCGCGCGGCTTTGCCCGCGTGGGCTTCGAACCCGTGCATATTTTTTATGAACATAAAATCGGTTATTGTGACTAAACTATGATAGTTAGATATGTGCTCTCGCGGACTTTTGTAGATCTTTATAAGACCTACCAATCCGTAGTACATAATTTTGTTCTATTGTCAATAGTTTTTGCAGCGCACGCATAAATAGGTTTTCGTATTTTACACCTTGGTTTTTAAAATCGCAATTTTCATACGGATCCCTAATACTTTTGAAAATAAAATATAGCCTATAACCTTCCTCGATAAATGGACTATCTAACACTGAAAGGTTTTTTGAAATCGGACCAGTAGTTCCTGAGATTAGCGCGTTCAAACAAACAAACTCTGCAGCTTTATATATTAGTATAGAGTATAGATTTTTTTCTTTTTCTTTAAACCTATGATAAATGTTTTTAAACACATTTCATTATTTTCAGTACATACTAACAGAGGAACACAACAATCGGAACTTCTTATACAGAATGTTGTACCCGTGGGCTATTTTCGCGGCGTTCCGACAGCGCATATACGCTGGCATGACGTTAGCTGAGAGTGTGTGCACTTCAGCTGGTCTGGGTGCGTACCCAATAAACGGGAGGAATAAGGCTGGACATGGACCTACAATGGGATATATGAAGTTGAAGCAGATGTATGTATTATTTAGTTTTATTGCCTTGGTCTAGGGTTTGGATGCGCCTTTAGATCCCGGCTTCGATTCCGGGGCTGGGCAAGTGTCTTTGTGTAAAACAGAGACACTTGCTCTGAGTCTGGGTGTCATTTGTATTCGTGAATTTCATGTTTGTAAACTGCCTCCGCGATACAGGCTTAGCATGTCGCCTGTACCCTTGCTCTATGTATAGCCTATACATACATAGAGCAAGGGTTTCGTTTAAAAAAAAAACAACATCTGTGCGGTGTTGGGTGACGGTATTATTAGGAAAAGAGAGGGGTTTTTTATGCTAATGTATAGCTTGGCTTTTATCGCGGGCTCTGAGCGTGGCGACCAAATCAAGAAATTCCTTAACGAAAATAAAATGTAACATCCCCCACTACAAATTCACACCCTGGGGAGGAGTTTCGCAACAAACTATATCATACAAATCAAAACCATATCGGCAGGCAACTTGACGCCAGCGCCATCTAGTTACATTTAATACAACTCGACATTAAATATACCGCCCACCAAGGACATTATAAAATGAATAAATAAAAATTAAATAAAAAATAAATAAATAATTATAATTGCATGAATTGATAAAAAATGCTATGCAATAGCTTTACCGCGGCAGTCCCCGAGTACCACAATTTCGTTTTTTTAAATATTGTCTAACTTTGTTTCACAGGACAGAAGAAGAAACAAGGCACGTGGAATACGACTTTAATACTGTGAAATCTATGGACGTATGGGGATGTGAGAGCGTAGTTACGTTGCGGGACTCAATGAAGGTTTGGAACAAGGCAGTGCAGTATTGGATGGCTATGTTTATGTACAAACGGTTCCCTGTAAAGCTGTTGAAGTGAGTCAATTATTCTTCTTCTTTACTTAATAAGGTTGACATGTCTTTTTGTGGCACTCTGTGGTTTATTATTAGCACCGCCCTGGTTCGATTCTGGGATCGGGCAAAGTGTGTAAAGTGTAAACCACTATCCAGAGGGACTTGATCCGAGTCTTGGGTGCCATTTGTGTTAGGGAATTGCAAGTTTGTAAACAGGCCCCGCGATACAGGTTATATAGAGATGCAGAGCTTTCGTTATATATGAAAATATGAAAAAAAAGAAAACTTTAAATTGAATATCATGTCATTTTCAGGGTGAATCTTTCCTGTAGTAATTTTGTCAACTACAGCCCTCGGCAATCTTTATGACTGCTCTGAACGTAGCCGTGGGTACGAACTTGCGCATCGTACATTTCATAACCAATATGAACGTAGCTCACTCACACTAACACGCGGGTGGCGAGGACGCTTGCGGGTGAAAAAAGGCGCGCGCGGGTGTGAACTGCCTCTTCGCCCCGCGTACGTCCCGCTGATACCTGATTTTGTGTTGTGCGCAGCGTAATGCGGCTACATTCAGACCGGCCATAAATATTGGCGAGGAGTGTACAGACAGGGTGACAAAATACAATTGATATACAAAATTGTTATTATCTATGTTCATAAAAATAAAGTTGATGTACGTTTGTTACAGAGTTCATTTTGCCATGTTGATATCAGTCATCTGGCATGGATATCACGCTGGTTATTTCTTCTGTATTTACTTCTGTCCGTTCTACTTGATGGCCGAAGATATTTATTACAAGTTATACTACAAAAATGCAACTGGCACGGTGTGTATAAAACACGTCTTTCATTATTAGTAGCTGTTAACCGCGATTTCGTTAACGTGTTATTTAACAAGTTGTTATTTACGTTAAGAGCTTACGATAATTGATTGATTCTGCATTTCTGCCGACAACATTAAAAAGTTTGGAAAAGCCGGCCAAGATTGCCACAAAAATGTGGAAAACTCAGTAAGTATGGGCTCCTACAAAGCGGGGAGAGGGAGGGGGGTATGTCAAGGAGTCTACTCCGTAGAGCAGTTTTCCTAACCGGTGGTATTATAATACTTGACGATTGAAATGCATTTAGTTAACCCACTTCATTATAGTGAAAGTTCTACTAAATAAATATCCTTGGACATTTCACACAACGCCATCTCGTCCCAAGCTAAGCCACTTAATGCTTGTGTTATGGTAACGAGATGGATAATAAACTACTTATACACATATTATCTTTTTTGTATATACATAGGTTCATATTATAGATAGAAAACACCCAGACCCGGAACAAATACTTGTTGGTCGTACAAATATTACTTCCGTGCGGGAATCGAACTCGCGACATGCTGCGCAATGTCATGCCAATGTTCCACTGCTGAGTCGGGCCTTTTGAGTTACATTGAGGGTAATTATCCTACTGTGCCACGCTGCACGGGTTGGCACAGGGCTTCGTATCAAGTTTTCCTTCTCTTGCGGCGAGGTTATCGGTATTGTCATTTACTTTGTCGACTCTTAAGATAGCGTCAGGATGGAATGGGGTGGTGACACTATGTGTTCTAAATCCGTCACCACACGGATTCTACATTCCTCTTTTATCGAAATCGGTTCAGTACCTCGGTTTTTAAATTGAAATAAGTCACAACATTAACGTCTAAATTAACACCAACTGACATTTAAGGTTAATTGATATTTTATGTGATCCCTTAATCATTCAGGTATTTTTTTATTAAAACTCTTGCCAAGATACTGTGTATACTAAGTCCATCCCCATACGGATGATATTACAACACATATAACTTATCTTTTCAGAAAAAGAAAATCATTGGATTTATAATGTGGTTCTTAAGGTCGCATTCGGAGTCCTACCAGGCAGCCGCATTCCTACTGTTAACGTTTGACCGTATCTGGGTATATTATTCGTCTGTATACCATTATTGGTATGCGACGTGGCTAGCTTTTCTAATAGTCGGCCTTATATTGAATCAAGTTCACAGAACTAGTTCCAAGGCTATTAAAGGGACAACGGATGACAAAATCAAGGAGTGAATCTCAAGATGACTAACCTCTTTAGTAGATTTATAAGATTTTTACAGATTTGATAGTCGGGTAAGAATATATGTTTATATAAAATTGGAATGAGCGAAATAAACTTGCTAAATAAAAATCATTAATACTCCGAAGGAAACTAACTGGAAATACTAGGACTGAATTTGGCATTTGGACTTTAAATTTAAATAGGAATATCGTTCTTTATTATAACCAACATTCCGGATAAGCGAAAATGGACTCTATTCAATAAAATATTAAATTAATTGTACAGTCCTCGCCAATCTTTATGGCCACTCTGAATGTAGCCGTCGGTACGAACTTGGGCATTGTACTTGGGATTTTGTGTCCTGCTCAGCGTAATGCGGCTAGGTTCGGAGCCGTAATAATGTTTGGTGAGGACTGCACTGCCTTGATAGATATATGTGCCTCCTTTGGATCTCCGGTTCGATTCCAGGGTCAGGCAAGTGTCTTTGTGTAAACCAGAGGCTTGAGTCCGGGTGTCATTTATGTTCAAGAATTTCATGTTTGTAAACTGCCACTGGGATCATTAGGGCATGGGTTTTTTTATTGACGGAATTGCTCTCTTCAAGCTGTGACGTAAATTAGCAGCGAATTGGTATTCGTTTAATGGGAAGAAAAGGATAGTTCATGTTGTTTTATAATGTAGACTATTTATTAGCAGCTATTTATTAATGTTGGCTGTATAAATAAATTTGAAGGACATAACTGCAGATACATTATATTTTATCTGCATGTTCATAGCTCAATTAGGTTTTAATTATTTATTGGTAGACATTACGAGGAGGGGTTTAGCATGAATTTAAAATTAGTTTAAATATTTATTCAAGTGTAATTAAAAATTGTAATGGATCAATTATTAACGTAAAGGGGTTATATGAGATTTGTAAATAAATATATCCTTGGACATTTCACACAACGCCATCTCGTCCCAGGAACAAATACTTGTAGGTCGTACAAATATTTCTTCCGTGCGGGGATCGAACCCGCGACATGCTGCGCAGCAGTCGATCGCTCAACCACTGCGCCAACCGTGTCGTCATATACTGCGGTAATCTGTTAAATTAAGGGTGTATAGATATTAGATAATATTGTGTATCACATGTGGCAGGACTGGACTTACCAAAAGGTTTTTGGGTATAAAGGGTGCACATACTAATAGAGACTAGCTTACAGCTACTAGAGGGCTTTTGCCCTAGTAGTTTTAGCTTAGAGCTAAGGCTAAGCCATCACCTAAATTGCCGACGCCGGTTAAACACGACAAAAACCCCGGACATTTAGGTGAAATATGGTTTTTTTCCCCGGACACCCCTGAAAATGTATTTTTTTGCAACAAAAATAAAAACTTCGTTACATTTAACAAAATTTTCTTCACAGCTTGTTTTTAAATCGAATGGAAGTACGTATACAAAAATAATTTCCCCTATCAACAAAAGTGTCCAGGTAATACAAAACCCCTACCGGACGCCCTTAAAACTAGGACAAATCCGCACGGGTGGCAGCCCTACTTAGAGCACATACATACTCATTGTCTACCCATAACATGCGGTGTGCATTGGTGTATGGGTTGGATTTGCCCCCTTTAAATCACGGGTCCGCGGTTCGACCGGGGACCCGGCGGGTCGGGCAAGTGTCTTTGTGTAAACCAGAGGCACTTGCTTTGAATTTGGTTGTCATTTGTGTTCGTGAATTACATGTTTGTAAACAGCCCCGCGATACAGGTTATACCTAGTGCAGGGGTTTCGTTTTATAAACAAAAAGAAGTTGTTACAGTGAAAATATATACCTATACTTACTGTGGGGTCGTAGAATATTAAGATTGTTCCTAAATTATCTCAATCTAATTTATGTTACGCTAACATTTCCATTAACTATTTAGTTGAAGCGCAAAAAATGCATTCTTTATTGATCTCTTTTGGTACGGTCACATATTTTGTTATATTTTTTATTTTGTACTTTTCTTGAAGGAATAAATGATATATTGGGAAATTGAGTATTTTATTAATTTCGACTAGATATCAATTCGATGTCATTAATTTTAGTACTAATTTGAACAAAACTCCATATAGTAGGGTGCCCATTTTGTTTCTGTTTTGGATTCGCTTTAAACTAAAGTAGTTTTTGTGTGATCATTTCATCATGTATTTTTTATCACCTTGCAGCATAAATTTGTAGAGGATTTTATTGAGACTAACGAAACGAGATATTTAAGTATTGGTTTCAAAATAAAACGAAATCTGTTAATAATAAAAAAAACATTTAATATACATATCACTGTAAAGCTTAGAACCGAGAATTGGTTACATTTATAAATTAACAATATTACGGCACCAACAAAAATTATAATAACCTTACCAGAAAAAGCGTTTACAATTATTATTCTATTTTCGCGCGCTTTTTTTCTAGTATAGGCTTAAATTTTTTTTAATTGCGAATCATACAATGCATATATTGATGTATCAGGTACGTCAACACCACAGTCACACTGAAATAAAATAATAATATTCGAGTATTAATGGCACTAATTATTTTGTGATCAACATGTATACTATATGTGAATATTGTGAACGTTATAACTCTTACAAGGTATTTTCAAAGCGGTAAAGTGAAAGCTGGGAGCTGGTCTAACCATATAATTACATCAGGCCCCAATGAAATTGGGATAATGCAAGATGTTACACCAATCACCGCCACTGAGACACAAAAATCTACGTTTGATCATGACACGTTGTTAAGCTTTAACTGTACATATTTCCAAATAAATTATGTATATCTCAACTGACAAATAGATTAAATTAACTTATGGCACTATATAAGAATTATTATTCAATATTAGAATAGTATGCATGGCTTCAGGCAAAGCAGTTCAGCATGACATAAATTGTATTATTATCCGGTACCAATACTCTCGAGGCGAGTGTGTAAGAATATACCAATATGGCTTTAAAACATGGTTACCTAAATAGGCCGTGAAAATAAATTCATGCAAAGAACGCTCGAGAGCCATTCGCAGAAGACCGGCAGCATTACCCGTAGACTTCAGAAGCTTAATGTCATAAGCTGATGAATAGAAAAGAGTATATGAAACGTTTTTAATGGGTTTATCTCACAATCTGGATTGACTTATACGAAGGCATGAAAGCCGTTGATAGTATCCAATACTGCTTACCACTATTGTATACGTGGCCTATGCATGACGTAGATTGGAAGGTGGATTATGAAAAGTCTTGATTGACCTACGATTTGTTGTCCAGTGGTGGTAAACGCTCTCTTTGTATCTGAGTTGGGGTATGTATATCTTTGCATTCGTCAATTACATGTTCGTTAAGAGATATACTCAGTACGGGAAATAAGTCTTAACTATAATGGCCAACGCCTGTAAAAATGAGTATTTTTGGCAGTTTTGTTATTTACATAGTTCTTAAGCATTGCTTAAGAAGCAGCCTCGTTAACCAATTATTATCATACCTTTTCGGTGACCAACCTGTTAGGTTTGCTTATTAATGGTTAGTTCTGACACAGCTTCAGATCCTGTTAATAAAACCTGCACCATTATTCAGATTAAAACTACACTAACATTATTTCAATTGCTTTTATGCTATCGTAAATAAATGTGTAAGAAACCTCTGTCCTTATCTTTGGTTTGTTAAAGAAAGAGTTAGGATTACTTAGGACCATCTAAAATGACATAAAGTTATAATAAGCATTAATAAATTTTGGGGTTATGTTTGAGAGAAGAGAGAGAGAGAGAAGATTTTATGTATTCTAGATGTGACAAAGTCTATTTCGTGCATGTCTGTAAGTGGATGTCAGTTTCTTCTGTCACTTCTTTCACGAATACAAATAGTTTTTTTTTTAACTTGATGATGTTATTGTCAAAATATGTACCAGGTTTTCACTTCGAGTGAAATTACTTTTGAAGTCATTACTTTCTTCAGCTCTGAAGAAAGTAAAGTTCAGACCAATTTCCGAAACTGTTTGACTTGTCAAGGCTCTATAGGCTATTTATGATAGTGTTATTTTATCAATAGAGAATAGAAAAAAAATATGCTTGTTGCGCAAAATATTACTTGCACGACTTGCGTAATGTACGCTATCCGCCTTCATGGAGTTTAAAATGTGCACGAAATCTACACAGGCAAAATCTAGTTACTGCAACATAAATGACTTTCAAAAGCATGAGTCTTTAATACGTGTATTAACTATGATAGCCTAGCTCAACATTGCAGTGTAAGCGAATGAATTTGAGTTCGATTTTGTACCCTGTATACATATCGTGGGCGGGATACATTTACTATCAAATGCCACGTGATGCTGGCACGTCACATGGCATTTTTTGACAAAATTTTATCTTCACCTAATGTCCCTGTCATTAGTTTATTACTGGCATTTTATTTAGCTATTTGTATTTGATACATTTGACAAATAAAACAGTAATCTGAAAGTGAAGTGGCAGCATCAAAGTTGAATTGCTTTAAAATGCATTACCCCGATTCGACTCTGGTTGTTGGATTAGCCAAACCAGTTAACAGTTTTTGCGATTCACTTAATTCCACTATGTACATTGTGGTTAACGCAATTAAAGCTTCCATAAAATTGGCAAGGTTCAAAAAACTTAAATTAATTAATAATTAACAACAAGAAGCACTGCAAATCTATTGTTTGAAAACTATTTTATCTCCCGAGATCCGCGAAACTTTCAAATCCAGCTACTGATGCTGATGTTTTACGATGTGATTATTGTGAACTGTATATCACAAGCATACTATTATAATAATGTTCCATCGGGTGTCAAATAGGCATAGTGTTAGTGATACAAATAAAAATTATTTACAGTATCTTTTCAAAGTATTGCCTCTACAATGCAATTAAAGAAAATGCTAATATAATATTAAACATAACATATTGACACAACTGTGAAAGCCTCATAGTAAATTCACTTGGCACATAAAACAATAAAACTTAAATCATTTTTTTTAAAATCGAACTGATAATTTTATTAAATCTTACATTACTTTTTAAACTAAGGGCCGGTTGGTTTAAATTATGAATCAACAGCACGCGGCAAACGACAAAAGAATATATTTTTTCGTAAGATTTTGGAATAGGTATCAATATTATCGAGGCGTTAGTTATTGCTACAGGTTTTTTTGTTACAACCTGTATACTTTTATATTAAACACAGTTCAGCGTTGTTAGAGAACAAATTTACGTCGTGTTACCGTTTACAACCGGGCCTTAGTAGCTTGATATAAATGCATGATGTTAGGATTATCGTGACAGAAAAACCATTGACATTTACTTCCTCAGAAGCATGGATAATAAAAATAGGGACTACGGTCAAAGTGTACGACGAAAATTGATCGTATAAAGGAGTTAAATGGATACTACTATCGCAGCCGGGTACATTTTAACACGTTTCAGTGTTAAGGGAATGTATGGGTATACTTTAATAAAAAAACATCATCATTTCAGCCAAAGGACGTCCACTGCTGGACATAGGCCTCCCCCAAGGATTTCCACAAAGGCCGGTCCTGGGCCGCCCGCATCCACTGCTTTCCGGCGATCTTAACCAGGTCGTCGGTCCACCGTGTGGGAGGCCTACCAGCACTGCGCCTTCCGGAACGCGGTCGCCACTCGAGGACTTTTCTGCCCCATCGGGCGTCGGTCCTGCGAGCTATGTGCCCTGCCCACTGCCACTTAAGTTTGGCAATCCGGTGGGCTATGTCGGTGACCCTGGTTTTCCTGCGTATCTCCTCATTTCTGATTCGATCTCGCAGGGAAACTCCGAGCATAGCCCTCTCCATTGCCCTTTGGGTGACTTTGAGCCTTCTGATGGAGCCCATAGTGAGCGACCACGTCTCTGTTCCATATGTCATCACTGGCAACACACATTGGTTGAAGACTTTTGTCTTCAGACACTGCGGTATTGTGGACGAGAAGATCTTTCGCAGCTTCCCGAACGCTGCCCAGCCGAGTTGGATCCGACGATTGACCTCTTTCTCGAAGTTGGACTTACCTAACTGGACAGTGTGTCCCAGGTAAATGTAATGGTCAACAACTTCGAGGGTAGAACCTCCGATGTTAACAGGAGTGGCTTGAACATGGATATTAGACATGATCTTCGTCTTCTCCATGTTCATCTTAAGGCCGACTCGTTCGGAGGCTCCACAGAGGCCATCGAGCATCGTAGTGAGGCCCTCCATGGTCTCAGCCATTACGACTATGTCGTCAGCGAATCGAAGGTGAGTGATGTACTTGCCGTTCACGTTAATGCCCAGCCCTTTCCAGTCCAGAACCTTGAAAACATCTTCCAGTGCAGCGGAGAACAGTTTCGGAGAGATAACGTCTCCCTGTCTAACACCTCGCTGCAACTGGATCGGTTTCGAGGTCTGGTCCTGGAGTCGGACTGACATGGTGGCGTTTTCATACAAGCACTTCAACACTTCGATGTACCGATAGTCGACTTGGCACCTCTGGAGAGCCTGCAATACTGCCCACGTCTCGATCGAATCGAAGGCTTTCTCGTAGTCCACGAACGCCAGACAAAGTGGCAGGTTATACTCCTCGGTCTTCTGTATAACCTGCCGTAGCGTTAAAATATGGTCTACGGTACTGAAGCCTTTTCGGAAACCGGCTTGTTCGGGAGGCTGGGAATCGTCAAGCCTGCACGCGAGTCGATTCGTGATGACCCTCGAGAACAACTTGTAGACATGGCTCAGAAGTGAGATGGGTCTGTAGTTCTTCAATAAGGTGTTATCTCCCTTCTTGAAGAACAGCACAACCACACTTCTGTTCCATGCCTTTGGCGTTCGTCCTTCGAGTATGACGGAATTGAATAACTTCTGAAGGGCCCTAAGGATCGGTTCTCCACCCGCCTTCAGAAGTTCTGCGGTAATTCCGTCATCACCCGCCGCCTTGTTGTTTTTAAGTTGCTCGAGAGCCATCCCGATCTCACACAGGCTGACGTCCGGGAGGTCTTCTGTGTAGTGCCGGGTTAATCTAGCTCGTGGGTCGTCTGCTAGATTTATGACGGGTTCCTGTGTAGACTTGTACAGTTGTCCATAGAAACTCTCGACCTCACCCAAAATCTCGGACTTCGACGTGACGATCCTGCCGTCATCAGTCTTCAGCCTGACGAGCTGGCTTTGCCCAATAGACAGATCCCTGGCAAAAACCTTGGAGCCCCTGTTACGTTCAATAGCCTCTTCAACACGATTCGTGTTGAATCGGCGTATATCACGCTTCAGGGACTTTGATATCTGTCTATTGAGCATCCGAAGCTGCGTCGCATCATCTGTAGACTGCAGAACCATTTTCCGTCGCTCGTCCATGAGATTTAGGGTGAGGTCCGAGAGCTTTTTGGCCGTTTTCAGGCGTTGGGTCTCACAGAACTTCGACCCAACTTTGCGGACAGTCTCCACGAACCCGTCATTATAATCGTCCACGTCAACGCCTAGGCTTATAAAGCGGTTTTGCAGTTCGAGCTGAAAGCTCTCCGGGTTTTGAATTTGAACTGGCACGGGACGCAGCGTAGACCTCACCAGGCGCGACCTTTCAAGCTTAACGTCGATATTCAATGTGCCTCGTACTAAGCGGTGATCGCTTCCGGTTTTGACCATATTGATCACGGAGACATCATTGAATATGTGCTTTTCCGTCGACATGATGAAGTCTATCTCGTTTTTTGTGGTGCCATCCGGACTCAACCAGGTCCATTTCCTCTGTTCTGGTTTTTTGTAAAAGGAATTCATCATATAGAGTCCCTCCTTCTCCAGAAAACCAGCCAAAGTCTGGCCCCGTTGGTTCCGGTGTCCAAACCCAAATTGCCCCACTTGCAGCTCATCTCCGCTCCGCTTGCCCAGTTTCGCGTTAAAATCCCCCATGACAACGGTGTAGTGCGTTCTAGAGCCATGTATGGCCGAGGAAATGTCCTCATACATTGTCTCCACCGCTTCGTCGGGGTGTGCCGAGGTCGGTGCGTATACCTGTATGACCTTCAGCGAATAACGCTTGGTTATTCTGAGTATAAGGTACGCCACCCTGGTCGACACACTCTCGATTTTAACAACGTTGTTCACAAGGGACTTGTGGACGATAAACCCAACACCACCTTGGGACTGTTGGTCGCCCTCCCGGAAGTAGAGCAAGTTGCCGGATTTGAGGGTTATCGTGTCCTCTCCCTCTCTTCGGACTTCAGACAACCCCACTATATCCCATCGCAACTTGCTCAACTCTTCCTCGAGTTCTACGATCTTCTCGTCAGTCCGCAGTGTCCGTGTGTTATATGTTGCCAGGTGCAGCCGTCGTTTTTTGTGGTAGCCGGATCTCTGCCGGAGATTGTTCGCACCCCCTGCCCCACCGTTACCTTGGCTGCTACCGTGGCCGAAGGAATAGTGGGGCTGCCGGGGACTGGGGGCCGTTTTCCTGTTTGCATCCATTCATTTATGGGGGGGGGTTTGCCATAATCGCCACGCTTGGCAGGCGGGTTGGCGATCGCAGTGATGGATGGTGTGTTTTGAACAGAGCGTCGCTGCTGCCCAACGTCTGTTGTCCCTTAGTCGCCTTCTACGACACCCACGGGAAGATATGGGGTGGTAGTATTCTTACTCCGCTACCACACATAAAAAAACATACAGGTCACTATCCCGATAGTAATTAAAATATTACATGTGGTGACAGATTTAGAATACATGGTGTCACCATTCCATCCTGATGTTGTCGTGAGAGCCGACAAGACCGTAAACCTGGCCAGCGTGGGACAGTA
Source organism: Clostera curtula (assembly GCA_905475355.2). NCBI lineage: Eukaryota > Metazoa > Arthropoda > Insecta > Lepidoptera > Notodontidae > Clostera > Clostera curtula. The sequence continues at coordinate 11,473,118 of FR997806.1, read as the reverse complement.
GGCTAATTACTCTATGTGATGCCAGGAGGCCCGACTCAGCAGTCATTTATGGGCTTTCGTTACACACGCTCTGGTAGAGTAGAAAGACTTAATGATAACAGACAGGATTTCTCGCGCAACCCGAAGAAGTCAAATGTCAAAGTTGACAGTACAATGACAAGGACTCTAATAAAATTTAAATATAAAAGGATATTATTTAAATCTTTGATTGTGACATGGCAAGCCATTAATCAAAGAAGTTAAGTAAATCATCGATAAAATGACAGCTATTTTTAATAACGCCTTTAATAATTAGATTTGACAAAAACTAAATATGACTCGCGAGTTTATTATTGAACAATACCATAAGAGTTTTATTTCGACTCTATGACAAATATGTAGGTATGCTTTGTCAACCAATCGGCTTTAAAATACAGTACTCCTTAGATTTTATTATCCATGCTTACAATAAAAGAACGACAGTGTGTTGTCAAGTGTGCACTGTCGCTGGTGTTAAAAAGCTTAATTATAGTGCTAGCCGGGCCCCAAGCTTGTAAATCAATGTAAATTACTTCTTAAACGAATCCCTTGCACTATTTATAAACATGTATCGCGTGGGTTATTCTCCACGCCTCTAGTGTACATAAAGACCCTTGTCCGACTCTGAAAAGAACTGGGGACCTATTATCCAGAAGCGCCACATCCAACCCCTAAACCAACAAGCCAATCAGCCCACATGTATGTAAACTGCCCCCGCGATACAGACAATAAAAAGAGCGGGGATTTAAAAAAAAGAAAAAAAATATTTTGACAGCTTTGGTAACTAAATAATAAAGTGTCAGTTGCGGATGTATGTCATTCGCTTTTGACACAACACATGGCAAGAAGAACTTTTTTTAAAGATAGGTTATAGATAGATATAGAAAATAGCAGGTTTGGGGCCCAGAAGAGATTCAGCGGTGGCCAAAGCAAGAAGAACTAGCCAAGAAATCCTTTACTACAAAATCCAAACATTTACCTAACGTTCCACCCATAATACACTGGCTTACGAGTCGCTCCATTATGCGCGTTACTTTGCCCATAATGCTTGTTCTGTGTCGGCTGCTGATATCCTGATGGATACTGTGGGTTAGCACTCCTCGAGTTTGAAGCGTACGATGAATAATTGGGGTTCTCCATGATGGGTCGCGTGTTGACAAGGTTGTTTATACCGCCTTTCAAGATGTTCCCCAGGATGTCCGAGATCCCTGAGCCACCGCCGCCTGTGTTGCTTCCACCTCCACCTCCACCGCCTGCATATTTGTTCAGCGTGCCCAGTATACTGTCGAAGGGGCTTCCAGATCCACCGCTGGTCGATCCACCGTATGGATTGCTACCGCCTCTGTTGGAAGTACCAACGTATGGGGAACTTCCACCGTACGGGGAACTCCCACCGTAAGGGGAACTTCCACCGTAAGGGTTACCGGAGCTTCCGCCGTAGGGAGAATTTCCGCCAGTATGCCCCCCATAGGGTGAATTGCCCCCTGTCTGGCCACCATAGGGTGAATTGCCCCCTGTCTGACCACCGTAAGGTGAGCCGCCTCCATATGGCGAACCGTAGGGAGAGTTTCCACCGTAGGGTGAGCTCCCGCCAGTGTGCGAGTTACTGCCGTATGTGGAACCCCCGCCGTAGGGCGATCCGTTTGATGGTGGAGCTGGTGGGTTGTAATTGGGAGGGGAGTCGAAGTCTCTGGTTGGTGTTTGAGGTTTGGGCGCTGCGGGCTGTGCTGGCTGAGCTGGCTCGGAGTGGGATCCTGAAAATCATACGAATGTATGTTATAATTGGAGTCGTGTGGGCGGGGAGGTTACCGCGCCTTGTTGGTCTAGGGGTTGGATGTCCCGCTTGTCACAGGTAACGGTTCTAATCCGAGGTCGAGCAAGTACCTTTGTATAAACCAGAGGCACTTGCTCCGAGCCTGGATGTCAATTGTGTATGTGAATTTAAAAAAAAAACTGTCTAAAGTACCCGCTTATTGTAGTGGGTACTTTAGACAGACAGACATTTTTTTCTATTGTCACTGTTGTCTATTGGGATGCATGTGCATCTCTTAGTTACCAGGTTTGAAAGAGTCCTAGCGATACAGTACATGGTGATTTTTGGACCACCCGCCAAATTTAAATAGGTGGTTCAGACCATGAAAGTAAACAACTTTCCCAAAACACAGGGTCGAAAAGTGAAACAAAAAAATGTTCAATATCAGAATCGAGTATTGAATACCATTCGGTATGTACAGGCTTTTACCATTCAGTATGCCTATGCTCAGAGTTTCCTTGCGAGACCGAATCAAAAATGAGGAGATACGCAGGCGAACTAGAATTACTGACATAGCCTTCAGGACCGACGCCCGATGGCGATGGGGCAGAAAAGTCCTCGAGTGGCGACCGCGTTCCGGAAAGCGCATTGCTGGTAGGCCTCCCACACGGTGGACCGATGACCTGGTTAAGGTCGACGTAAAATGATGCGAGCGGCCCAGGACCGGCATTTGTGAAAATCCTTGGGGGAAGCCTATGTCCAGCAGTGGACGTCTTTTGGCTGAAATGATGATGTCTAATGTAGGGTATTAAAAAAGTTTTACCTTGAACTTTGGACTTCTTCTTGCAAGTCGGATACGTTCCACAGTTGGAGGCGTGGCCAAAGGTACACGGGTCTTCCGCTAGCACGCATACTTCGCTGTTAAGACATCCTATGTCCTTACACGTTCGCCCGTATTCTGGAGAGATACAAACATAATCATAGGTAACGGATTTCGAATACATAGGGGTTAGGGTCGTTTAGTCGGCAATAACGGGTCAATTTTTTATGAGTGACTAGAACTTGACTAGCCTTTGACCCTAGGCTTGCATGATGGAAACGCCAGGGTCTAAGGTGAAACAGGCAATTCAAAGAAATGACCCGTTGGGCACCGACTCTCACATAATACACACGACGAAACACAGCATAACTGCTTGAGCCGGACTTAGATGTGAGGGTGGTAGCTAGCCGTGCGGACCATTCGATCCTACCACCAAACAGCTGCGTTTTGTTGACTTATACAACACGCGTTGTTTCCCAGCGTGCGGTAGGGAAGTGTAATATTCTATTATGCCATTACTAATGCACGTTAATAAGTTACGCTCCTTTAGTCGCTTCTTACGCCACCCGCAAGATAGCGTGGGTTGGTGACATTGTGTATTCTAAATCCATCACCACACGGAGCGCATTTTATTAAACGCCATATTTAAATCTGTGTACAAATAAATTTATTTGGTCCCGAAACGCGCTCAACTAAAATATGAATTTTATTATAATAAAATTGAATAAGATAAATAACAATGGAACATGGAAATAGATCTTTAATCCAGTGAGCCGACCCACTTGTTCACAAGGGGCTGTCCAATAATCACGTGAGGTTGGAAAGGGAAGTATTTTTAATTTACCATTAAATTGATTAAGAACAAAAATCACGGAATATCACAACGGAGGAGGGGAGTATAGTAAGATATCACGTGTATTTATTTTAACATCAAACGCGTGATTTCTAAACCGAAAAGCGGCGTGTAGTTTAAGTAACCTTTGAGTGTAAGATTCTTTGTAGGTACTCAATCATACACGTGATTTTTAATGGGGGGAGGGGGGCTAGTCTTAAACCTTAGGAGGGGTTAAAAAATGTAAAAAAAAACATCACGTGATTAATTAATGAACAGCGCCCAAGCGTAACACAAAACCACGTAGAACCCCAGAATAAAGTAGGTACGGGAAAATTCATATATGAAACCAAAGGATAACAATATCGATATGTTTGTCAAAACAGCCAAAGCAAGTTGCGTTAACTGCTATCTTAATTGATAAGTGGGTTACTAGAAATACAATAACCTTTTGACCGTACCCAGTGATCGGGTTTCACAAACAATTCAGTAATAAATCATTATAACATCTATTTAATTTGCAATAGAAATAAAAAAACAAGTTATATCATTTGACAATTACCTATTGCTTATTGAATTTGACATCAAATGTCATTTTAATATACGCAGGTGAATTACGTTTACTACATAGAATTGCTTCTTTATTAAATACTAGCTGACCCGGCGAACTTTGTTCCGCATTATACATATTTAAAACAAAAAGAAAGTTGGACATAGGATACCTGAGATTTTTATCCCGTCCGTATAAAACCTACTTTAAAAAAACGCAACTGACAGCGAAACGTTATGTTGTCTATAGTTTAATATGGCCGAAAATTTGACAATTAGAATTTTTTAATTCGACTTGTTTATATTGTTGTAATTCACATAATATATTTATAACTTGTAGCCTATGTGTTATTCTGATGTGTAAGCTATATTATTGTAAAGTTTCATTAAAATCCATTCAGTAGTTTTTACGTGAAAGAGTAACAAACATCCATCCATCCATCCATACTTACAAACTTTCACGTTTATAATATTAGTAAGACTACTATGTACTTCTCAGCTCATAATGACCCATTGCTGAGTAGGACCTCTTGCAACAAAATGGAGGGTAATTAGCCTACTGTACCACGCTGGCCGGACGGGTGGGTAGGCATAGGCATGCGTAACAAGCTTTCCTTCTCTTGTGGCTAGGTTTTCGGCCTTATCATTTCCTTTTGTCGGCTATTACGACCACACCCTCAGGATGAAATAGGGTGGCGAAACTATGATGTATTCGAAATCCGTCAATATACGGCATAAATTCATTGATTAATATATTTATAAATTAGATTAATCGATTAATATATTTAACACATAACCATATCAATCGATGTTTGTTTACGTGCGTAAATAGCGATTGCCACCTACCTCATCTTCTAACTTTTTTGTTCGATATGATAACGTATGAATATATTTTATTTCGCCGTGTCTACGAGTTTTACCTTTTTTATAAGCCAAAAGGCATGGCCAAATAGGAATTCGGTTGTAAGGGAATAGGGATTATTTGCATATACAAGATTATATACTTAGATCGTGCGCCTTTCCCACAAAGTAACACAGCAGTGAGAGAACTCACACACTGTAATGTCATAAATAAAGCGAAGGTATCTTTATATTTAGTAATACATACTAGGTATTATGTAAGAGACAGAAATAGTCTTAGGCCACGGATCAATTTTAAAAGATATTGTAGTTTCTACAAAAGAATTCAAAGTGTTCCTTTGACGTATGATTGAGTTTAACCACATATCTCGTAGCAACTTTAAACTGATAAATAAAGCAATACGATAAGGTTCAAGTGTTCACTTCTACCGGCACTCACGGAGTGCAACCCGTTTATGTTTTTTAATATTCTTCTTACTTTTAATATTTTTCTTCCACTTGTTTCATTCACTTATTGCATTTGCACAGTAATTCAGGTTCGGGCTACCACAATGAAATTTACCTATACTGCAAACGCTAAACTACTACCGAGTATTTTGTGTCTGAACCCTCTGTGTGTTTGCTACTTGTGCGTTCCTCGTCTTCGAGAGTCAATATCACACGTAATATAAGCCTACCGAGGCGGGAAAGTTTGGCGTCGAATTGTTTCCCACTATGTGGGGTTTATGGCTTTTATCGTAATACGCTTTTGTAATACAGGACCCTTAATAATATCAGCGATAAGAAAAATGTATTTTATACGAAATTCTGGGAAACTTGTTGTCGGCTTCAAGTCGATGGCTACATTAGAGTTATCACATAATATCAATTTTAATATGGTTTTTTAGTAACGTAGTGCGGGAACAAAATCGATAAAAATATTTATGAAAAAGAGACCGTCTCCCGTACCTAAATCTTACGAGTATATTATTCGATTAAATAACCCTTTGCAACTCGACTACTAAAGCCTACTTTGCTCGCGAATATTTTAGAACTTTCGAATCGAGTACTTGAGACTTAGCATTTACTTTAACAGTGATCAGGTTGAAATTCCAAAAGTTTTGGTTCAAATAAATTTAGAAGAGATTATGATTATTTAAGTCAACTTTGGAATATAATTAATTTTAAAGTATAGTTCTATTCTCAATTTGAACACAGATTTTGACAATAAATAAAATAGCATATATTATACGTGTGTTTCAAATTTGTCAACAAACATTTGTCGAACACCAGTTGGGTTTTAAGCATAATTAAAAAATATATTAGCATTCTGCAGTCTTTCTCTATATAAACTAAATTGTTGGACGGAAAATATTGTTTCACTAAGTAAACCTGTATCGCGGGGACAGTTTACCAACATGTAATTCACAAACACAAATGACACCCAGACTCAGAGCAAGTGTCTCTGGTTTAGACAAAGACACTTGCCCGACTCCGGAATCGAACCCTGATGCAAAGTCGACACATCCAACCCCTACTAGACCAACGAGGCAGTCTTTCATATACTACTACTCAGCCCGTAGGTGAACCACTGGTGAGTCTGGCCTCCTCCAATTACATAGTTACATGGAGGCTAATTAGTCTACTGTACCACCCTGGCCAGGCGGGTTGGCTAGGTTATAGGCCTTGTGATTAAATTTTGGCGGCTTTGACGACACCTTCAGGATGGACCAACGTTTTATTCATTTTAATAACAGGTTTAATCAAATATTCCCATGAATATAATTCATATTAACACAATTTTAAGTAGTGTCTAAATGGGAGGTTTGCGTGCTAATATTTTAGGGAAATCATGGCGAAATTACTAGGCGTGTTCGATGTTCGCATAAATCTAGCAGAGACTTACGATATAATATACCTATTATTTTTGTGCTGCCTGTGTTTGCCACAAAATCTAGTGAACTATGAATATTTAAAGTCTTAACCGTATTTTTGTTTGTTTACGGTTTATCAAAGTTATTTTAGTCATTATCAAAGAAAATATACTATTGGTATGAAATAATCAATTTTGTTTATTAATTTTTTATTACGTCACTATTATTTCTATATTGCGGTAAATGACGTCTTACGATTCTGATCGTTTTCTTTTACTGTATAGCGAGCGCACATTGAGCTACTGGAAGCGACCACATTAGAAAATATCAAATACGCGAATACCAATACTTAGAGAATGGGGTAAGTGCCATTATGATACATAAGTAACTCCTTGGTTAAATCAGCGGCTTACCCAGGCGAATTTCTAACCTCATTGGTAATTTCACAGATGACGGATTTTCATACACCAAATTTAGGGGCCAATTACCAGAAAACCTTAGGTAATAAATGGTTATGCGTGACATGCGTTGAAGACATATGAAAGCAATTCAGTCGGTTTACGGGGGCATTACCTAAATGGAATAGAATCGTATCTCGATTCGGGGTTTGCGAGTACGTGCGCCCACACATAACATCATGCTTGTCATATGCGAAGATACGTGACTTTTCTCACAATGTATGAATACGCATCATAAATGAACAGCTTCGCGTTTCGGAAACCAAGTTCACAAAGGAGCAGTGCCGGATTAAAAAAGCGCGGGGCCCGTAGCAAATTCTTTCAAAGAGCCCTTGATCTGCTATGTGTTCTTAAGTTTAATAAAATAAACGTATTGAGTATTGAATTGTATTTTTACCACTTTATAGGGGTAACAATATAATTCAACTAGCGACCCGCCCCGGCTTCGCACGGGTGCAATAATGAACATCTAAATGTATGCATGTATTATAGTTAAAAACGTTCTCCTGGATCACTCTATCCATTAAAAAAACCGCTTCAAAATCGGTTGCGTAGTTTTAAAGATTTAAGCATACATAGGGACGGACGGCGACTTTGTTTTATAATATGTAGTGCGACCCGCCCCGGCTTCGCACGGGTGCAATAATGAACATCTACATGTATGCATGTATTATAGTTAAAAAGGTTCCTCCTGGATCACTCTATCCATTAAAAAAACCGCTTCAAAATCCGTTGCGTAGTTTTAAAGATTTAAGCATACATAGGGACGGACGGCGACTTTGTTTTATAATATGTAGTGATAATTACATACCACATATTAATAAGTTTCACTCAATAAATTACGCTCAGACAGAGATGAGTGGGTATAAATATGAGGGGCCCCCTTTCGCGCGGGGCCCGTACCAATTTTTGACTGCCTCGTTGGTCTAGTGGTTAGATGTGCCGCCTTTGGATCAACGGGTCCCGGGTTCGATTCCGGGGTCGAGCAAGTGTCTTTGTCTAAACCAGAGGCACTGGCTCGGAGTCTGGGTGTCATTTCTATCTATAATATGTATGTAATTACAAAAAAAATGTATATATGTAGTTTATCATCCATCTCGTTACCATAACACAAGCATTAAGTTGCTTAGCTTGGGACGAGATGGCGTTGTGTGAAATGTCCAAGGATATTATTTACTTATTTAATTGCTACTATTGCAACGTGGTTAATCCGGCACTGCACTGCAATGGAGGCAGATCGATTCGGTTGCTCTGATAAATCTGTCTTGGTTATTAATGTGAAACAACCGTACGTGAAAACTACAACGTCGCATTTTCTTAGCTTTAAATATGATTGGTTTGCATGACTCGTAATATATCAATGAAACATTCCCTTCAGTAGCTGCTTTTTGCTCTTAATTGATTATGATTGATGATATCTTCGAAAATATGAATATTTAACCCACACATTCTACCGATTATTATATTATTTTTACTTCGATATGGGATATAAAATCAGGTTGTATATAAATCTCGAGACAGGGCTTTGTTATAGAACTTCTCCGAAAAATCATGAGGTGTATTGGTAGGTCTTAAAATAGTTTTTAGGCAATTTTTTATATCAAGACAGAACATGAAGTTTACTATGTATTTGTTAAAAAGATTTTTCACGCAGATCTGCTACGTGATTTTTGATAGGCAAAGGCCACTCGTTTGATTTTCCCCCCTTCCACCCACTACAGAATCGGGCATCCTCCAAATTCGTGGAGAGAAATTACCCTACGCTGCCACGCTGGCAAAACGGTTTGGCACAGAGTTTGTATCAAGTTTTCCTTCTCTCTGCGACTAGGTGGTCTTCTTCTTGGATTTCCTTAATCATCTTTTAAGACACCCTCAGAATGGAATAGCTAGGTTACATTGTGTATTCGAAATCTACCACCATAAGGATAAATGAATGTCTTCACCGTAAGGAAATTACATAGTGAGTTAGCTGTTAAACATATTTAATGAATTTAAATGTAAATATTGCTGACATGTGGTGACGGTAGGGTTGCCAACTATACTGTTTTGAACAGTCTTATACTGTTTTACACTAAATTATACTTTTTACTGTTGAACAAAAATAAAGTATACCAAATACTGTTTTCAACATCAAAATGCACACACATTACTATGTGTTATACTCAGACGCTCACTCATGTTTTCAGTAATGAATGCTAAGTGGCGGGAGGGTAGAGATAGAGCATCTTTTAATTTAATAAAAAATTAGATCCTCATTTATTTTAATTTCAGCTCTATGTGTGGTGAGGCAAATACTGTTTTTTAAAAAAGATTATAAATTAGTAGTAAGTTGTGCGAGAAGATCTAAAAACCATGTATTTAAAACAATAAATAAATAACATACTGTTCATTTTTCTAAAATACTGTTTAATATTCTTCAGAGCTTACTATACTTTACTTCCTCTAAAAAAAGTTGGCAACCCTAGGTGACGGATTCAGAATAGATATTCTCACCACCCCATTCCATCCTGAGGGTGTCGTAAGAGCCGACAAAAGGAAATAATAGCGAACACCAAGCCGCAAGAGAAGGAAACCTTGATATAAATCATGTGCCAACCCGTCTGCCCAGCGTTGTACAGTAGGCTAATTACCCTCCATTTAACTAGAGGAGGCCCGACTCTGCAGTGGGTCATATATGGGCTGCAAAGTAGTAGTAGTAAAGTAATGAGTCTTAATTAAACCTACTAAGTTGGGTGCTTATCAGTGCTAGCAAGAATAAACAACTTGCCAATGATATCAAGCGTTACTCACAATTCCAAAGAACACATATTATATGCGTAGTAAAGAAATGTTTGGTAAACATTGCTACAATCTGGTTATTTAAAGATCCACCAGACACGCAATCGAAATAACTCGAATCTGAGCGCTTGGTTTTATCATACGTCAACTAATTAAACGCAATCTATAAGAAAACACAACAAGAATAAAATTTCGCAGTAGAAGCTTGCTGGCTCTATAACCAATTATAGTAAAAAAACTTTAGGAAGCTATAACTATATTGACCACTCAGCGCGAAATCTAATATGTATTGTTTGTTATTGAACTCCTCCGAAATGGTTGACTGATTTTGATGAAATTTTATATGTATTCACATTTGGTAGGTCTGCGAATCAGACAACATCTATTTTTCATCCCCCTTTATTTTTTTACAATACTACATGCAACAACACATAAAACCCTAAATTTTCACCCTCTTCGATCAAACCCTATTTTTTAATAGCGATATTTATATGGCAATACATCGTTTCCCGGAACAGCTTACTTAAAACAATGATTGTACATCACTACATAGTATAAAACAAAGTCGCATTCTTCTGTCCGTCCCTATGTATGCATAAATCTTTAAAACTACGCAACGGATTTTGAAGCGCTTTTTTTTAATAGATAGAGTGTTTCAAGGGGAAGGTTTTTAAGTATAACCCACCCCCGCTTTGCACGGGCGAAGCCGGAGCGGGCCACTAGTATTTTCATGAAACAAAGAACATAATCACTATCACTACATAGTATAAAACAAAGTCGCTGTCGTCTGTGCGTCCCTATGTATGTATGTATGTATAAATCTTTAAAACTACGCAACGGATTTTGAAGCGGTTTTTTTTAATAGATAGAGTGATTTAAGAGAAAGGTTTATAAGTATAATGCATGCATTGTAGAGAAACACTGATAAATTTAGAGGTTCATCATTGCACCAGTGCGAAGCCGGGGCGGGTCGCTGGTATCACTACATAGTATAAAATAAAGTCGCTGTCGTCTGTCCGTCCCTATGTATGCTTAAATCTTAAAAACTACGCAACGGATTTTGAAGCGGTTTTTTGTAATAGATAGAGTGATTCAAGACGAAGGTTTATATGTATAATACATGCATAATTGCACCCGTGCGAAGCCGAGGCGAGTCGCTAGTAAACAATAAAACAAAGGACATAAAATTCATAGTTGTGGTTAATATTGGAAAGGTTTTCGAATTATTGGAAAGTAAACCCAATAATTCGTGTATGGTTTCTCCAATTTCTTCTTCTTCGTTGCCTTGTCCCAATTTCGTGGAGAACTACCAGTATTTACACAGAGCAATTGGCATCTGCCAATCGCGTGGGACAACCGGTAGTTATTTGTTCAGACCAGATGTCACTTTTCATGTTACTGACTACGTGTAAAGGCTGACATAGATCGTATCAATCAATCAATCAATCTATTCTCAGGGGAAAATGAGAAGGGGGCAACCGTGTCGGCGAATAAATTATAAAAGTGTAGATCGCAGTGTTTTTCTACTCGAAACATTTCATTTTGTATAGAACGTCACGAACGCTAATAAATGCCCGATTTTTGCAACCAAATTTAATGGGGAGCTACCAAGTCATGTTCGAGTGGTGACGGATTTAGAATACATAGTGTCACCAACCGATTCCATCCTGAGGGTGTCGCAAGAGAAGGAAAATTTTATACGAAAACCCTTTTTTTTTCCCGCCCTGGGCATCCTTTATAGACTTCCTCGCCGGCCACGGGGATGGCCAGCGAGGGGAGTGTGGGACTCTCCCCCATAGTGGGGGCCTACCCACTAAACCTCACCGGGGTGCTCCAACTCGCGTCCTGTTGCGGCATTGTGGGATCTGATGCAGAACCACGCTGATAGGAAAACCCTGAGCCAACCTGTCTGGCCAGCGGAGCACGATTGACTAATTATAAAATATGGTTGAGCGGGGGATGGCTGGCACATGCGTCATGCTCGTGATCGGGTGCCGCCAGTTGGGGCCGGTCATCCCTTAACTGCTATTGACATACCTACATAGCTTTATATTGATCTCCTGGACACTTCTGTTGTGCAATATGTTACATTGTCCTCACATCTTAGCTTACTATAAATAAACACGAAATCAATGTAACCCAATCAGATGCTTGTAACAGAAAATATGATAAAAAGAGTGTCCATGGAGTTTCTTGCCTGTTCTTCTCCATAGGATCTACTTTTTGGAACATGCAACTAGATTCCTAACTTCACTTTTGACTTTTCAAAAACACCAGTAAATAGGTTCAATTGAAATAAATGATTTGAGTTTGAGTTTAATTACCCTGCATGCAACTGGAGGAGGCCCGACAGCAGTGGGTCATCGATGGGGTAAGTAGCAGTAGTACCTCAGTAGTATTTAACTTCTTAAGCTACCGCTATTTGCATATAATGCTGGCTCCCCCCCTCTACTGAGCATATTGTTTGTATGGACAGTTTCCGTCTTACTGCCTTCGTATGGCGACTGTGATGCCATAGATGTTTTTTTTTTGACATTTCACACAACGCCATCTCTTCCCAAGCTAAGCAACTTAATGCTTGTGTTATGGTAACGAGATGGATGATAAACTACTTTATACATTTTTTTTTGTAAATACATACATATTATAGCTCTCCTCCGACTCCGAGCCAGTGCCTCTGGTTTAGACAAAGACACTTGCCCGACCCCGGAATCGAACCCGGGACCCGTTGATCCAAAGGCGGCACATCTAACCACTAGACCAACGAGGCAGTCTCAGTTTAGAAGCAACGTGTGCTCCGAAGCACGGACTAATATATATCCAAGTTACTTACTGGAAAACCCATCGGCATAGTACACCAGTGCAAAGACCAGGAGTGCATTCTTCCAATCCATGACGGATCTGTAAGAAAAAAAGAAAGATATTACTATAGCAAGCTACGATGATCTCATCAAATATATTAATGTTTGTATTGGAGCCTTCACCAAATTGATGACGTGGATATTGATGGCTTAAGCTTCATTACTACTCGGCCCATAGATGACCCACTATTGAGTCGGTCCTCCTCTAGATAGATGAAGGGGTTTAGCCTACTGTGCCACGCTGGTCACATCGCTGGTGCATCAGTGGCACTTCTGCATCAGATCCCACAATGCCGCAACAGTACGCGAGTTGGAGCACCCCGGGGAGGTTTAGTGGGTAGGCCCCCACTATGGGGGAGAGTCCCACACTCCCCTCGCTGGACATCCCCGTGGCCGGCGAGGAAGTCCATAAACGATTTTACCCCAGACGAACAAAAAAAAAAAGGTTTCGTATCAAGTTTCGGTTATCGGCCATGTAAGTTCCTTTTTTCGGCGCTTACGACACCCTCAGGATGAAATGGGGTGGTGACACTATCTACTCTAAATCCGTCACCACACAGATCTTAACTAAGTAATAGCAAACAACATAATCAACATAAACTATGTTTCTGTTTCTCCGAACGCGATTTAGTAATACACACATTTTCGTACTGTTCCTACGTCTAATTGCTTTGTAGAGTATATCTGTGTGAGTGTGGTGATTATGACGTCACTTCGACGTAACATCATTGATTGCAAGTCATTATCTCATATGGCGCATTTGCTCTCACTATGCTGTATAATGTTTTTTTTTTGTAACAGAGACATACTATTTGGAAAAAAAGCAACTACCGAGTTGCTTGCCAGCTCTTCCCTGTAGATCAGCAATCCGAAGCGATGGCAGTATTACTATCACTGTGGATGGACGTAAGAGTGGTGAGAGACCAAAAAGAGATGGGTGGATTGTGTATGTAGGAAATGCGTATGAAAGGTGAGATGAGAACTAGCGTGGTACAAGGGTCGAAAGATGATGACGGTAGTTTTAAATATGATGTTTTGTATAAGGTTTGTGATTAATACCGTCTATGCATAATTCTCATATATTTTAGCTCAAAATAGAACTGGCTGAAAATATGCTGCTAAATGTAGCACATGCAAACGCTAACAACAGCGCGTGATTTGTTAATTCTGACATGGTCCAGGTCACACAGTAAAATCAAAATATGCCTTATTGTACGACTGATTCGTGTACACAAAACCAGTTCCATCCGGATGTTTTTGTAGGTAGTTTTACATAAGCACCAACATAGTACATAGGCTTGAGTAATGTATCTTTTTTATTTTGTTTATGGCAGCGGCTCCAAGCCTATTAATAGGTAGCACATATACCTACCATTGGGGGCTAGCCGGGTTATGTGGGACTCTAACTCCCCCACCCTAGATCTGGGGCTGCCTCATATCAATAAAGCTATTGCAAAGAGGGTTTCCTAGATGTTTATCCACTATGCTGTAGGAGTCTTAAATCCACAAGATCCTTTTGGTGTTTCCAATTGTTTTACATACCACGTTAAAGAGAAGATCCACCAGCAATTTCAAGAACATCTTAATTAGTCTTTAAATGTAGAGGTACAGCAAGGCCACGTTCAAAGTTAGTAATAAATTGTGCCTGAACGATTGCCAATACTCAAATTGCTTAAAGATATCAAAAACTGATTCAAGATTGATTCTTTTCATAGACATAAAAATTGTTGACGTAGATTTGCGACATGACAAATATGTTGTACTAAAACTAGTCAGTAAAGTTGATCGATTGGACGTAGAAGATTCAATTAGAGAAAACGAGTACCTACTAACTTCAACAAAGTTGACGTTACTAGTGTAAGCAAAATGAAACACCTCGCTGACACGTGTATTCGACGCTGCACACGTCTGGCCGCTAGCGTTCGTCAAACTTTATGACACCAAGCAAGCTACATTCTCAGAGCAATTTCCAGCAGAAACTGTTACGTATAACCTCGTTACCGACTGTAGTGCTCCTTGCTCATGGTGACATGTTTTCAGAAGGCACTTATAATAGCATGTAAACAATTTCGTCGAAACATGAATCGCATAAATAAATAATCGAATGCGAGGTATCTGAAATGGGATTGGAAACATTAACATTACATCAAACGTTTCAGAAACATCTGTATTCATAATACACACACGGCTGACAAGTATTAGATGTGTGTTTTTAGACTTTCTAGAATAAAGGCCCAATAATTGAGGAATTATTAAGTCCCTAGTTAACCAAATGGCTTCCGAAACGAACACTTTGGAAGAAAGGAATTTAAACGTTGGGGATTGAAATCACCTGTCAATTGAATAAATTTGTTTTGCTGTCCTACCAAAGCGTCTGTTTAGCCTAGTGGCTAGGCCCACTTGTCTTGGAAATAAGATAACACGAAATGCGATGATAACCTTGAATTAGAGATTTGGTGGAGATATATGGTTTTCTAAAATTAATAAGATGTTTTGATTGTAGCTGTCTCAAGTTAGTCCTGAGAATTTCCATTTTCATTGAAACTTCGGAGCTTTTCGCTGAAACGTAATTTAGTGAAATGTTTTCCAATCTGAGTACTATTAGTGATTTGCAGATACAAAAATAGGAAAGTTAGGTTTTAATATTGTACAAAGATAGATCACGGTAAATTTCTTTCCAAGCTACTTCAATAGGACTTTCTCTCAAGTAATCTTTGGCTCAGTTATGTGAGTAAACGTTTTGCGGATATGATACAAGTTGCTCCCCTTTATTGAAAACGGGGGATTCCCGGATCTACTTAGTTGTAAGCGCCGCTTGTTTGTTTGTACTGTATACGAACTATGAATACTTAATTCTATTCAAACTAAGTGGCAAATTGAATCGAAAGCGCCGAAAGGCATTCCGGATTTCGCAGATGGTGGTCGGTTATTTCATATCCTATAATTATAAACCCAACTAATAAAAAGGAATAGTTAAACGAAAAGGTAATAAAATTAATAAACGAAAAGGACTGGAATGGTAATGAATAATGATAGGTTAAAATATATTTTGATGTTCTTAGGACGGTACTCAACATTTGAAAAAAGTAGATAATTAACATCTTACATTTCAATTTTAGCCCCTTATTTTTAGTAAAGTTATACCTTGTTAAGACCTAGTTAGTTAACTCCAAAACCGATTAACCAAACCCACTATTAAACTGGTTAGTTAATGCTAATCTAGTAGACTAGTAAAGAATTTCTTGCGAATTTTACCATTGCTACCAATCAATAGCAATGTTATAACATAAATATGGAATCATTGACAACATTGTCTACTTCCAACTTAAGATGATTATTTGCCTTGTTGTCTAGGGGTCTGATGTGGATTTTAGAAACTACACCTCCAGGTAGAAACTGGGAAATTGGGTATTTTACGTTTCATTTCAAAACGAAATATTTAATCTCTTAACAGAATCAGTGCGGTGTCTAGGGCTACCAAATTTGTGAGAAGAAATCAACCTACACTACAATGGCTTATGGTTTGCGTTTTTGCTCTCATGATATATATCAGCATTAAACCTAGAGGGAGATCCTCTAGGAGTTTGACGTACCCTAGTTTCTTTAGTACGCTCTTAGAATAAAATAAGAAGTAGACTATCTACTATAACTTCGTTATCACAAACAGAAATGGCGTCGCACATCTATTTTTGTACATAATAGCGCAATCATATAATTTGATCAATATAACTCGGTTATAGAAGACTAGCTCTGTGGCCTTTGTGTCTAACAAAAGGGTGTAACTTCCATTCATAAAGGCCAATCTCGTCGTTAATATATTTTAAAGGATACTTGATATTATAGCGTCACACGTCATGATCTTCGTTTAAGCCATTGTCTGAAGCTTTAATGCTGTTCCTAATGGTACGCTTTTATAAATGTGTTTTTTATGCTTACAACTAAGATCTTTTAATAATAACTGCCACCCTCCTTCATAACCATATTATTCTTTGCCTTTACCATAAGATGCGGAAGCAAAATATCCTTGGAGAAGCTTATGCAGCATTTCAAAATAGACTACTAAGTACTAACTAACTATGCTTAGACAGCAAAGTTTCGACATTATTCAATATTTCTAGAGCGATAAGTGTTGTAATAACCATAAATTATCTAGCGCAAAAAGCATTTTAAGAAACATACAAAAATATAATATTCCTAACTCAATGCATTCGAATTCTCTGCTAAAGTTCGACATCCTTAAAATAATTTTGATATACCATTATAAACATGTAATCTTTTGAAGGCGTAGTCGGAAATTTAAGGTAGCTTTAGTTAAGGAAAATTAAAACACAAGAGCGCAATATTTTGTTCACTAAAAGAAACTTGTGGCCGAAACAAATCCAGGGACGATAAGGGGGAGTTGGGTGAGCCACTACGTCACAGGTCAATGAAGGTCGGGGTAGGGGTCGCCTGTTACGAAACTTCGTTTATCTACACGGGAAAGTACAGGTTGAATAAACTACAAGAAGAAATCAATTTCGAGCGGCTTTTCTCTGAACTATATTCTTCAGGGGTCGCGAAAGTGGTTCCTCGTATATTGGTGACGGGCACACATAAATTCAAAATAGTTTTATGCTTATTTATTCGGGAACTCTACCTAAATCCCTTCAATTTGAATGAGACGAAAAAGTGAGCGTATTGGTTGCTGGCAATTCACCTTTGTCAAGGGTTGAAAGGGAAACATGAAATTTAGATAACTGTTTCGATTTACATGCGTCTAGGAGTTTAGTTATAAACGGGCTTAAAAAAATTATTTTGACGAAATTGTACCTTGATGAAATCTCTGTAAACGCACTGTAACTTAATGTGAGGTTTTAACCCGAACTATTTTTAGCATTAGAAGCAAAAATGTTTATAAATAAAAATACTGATACTAAGCTAATTATAGTATTATTGTTCAGAATGTTTGGAAATTTACGGATCTTAAATTCACGCAGTCAATTCTATGCTACAACCCAACAATATTAACGAAATTGATTAAACCTTCAATACGGACATATACGTATTACAAACTAATTTTAGAAAAATTGTTATTATAGTATGCACAAGTTAAATTTATCGAACATTATGTGAACGAAAATAAATGGCTTATTGAGCCCAACATTATACTTAAAGGCCGTGTTTAAGGCGGCTTAATGACATCAGCGTAGATAAGGTCAAAAGCAATGGCGTTGATTTAAAAGGATTGCGAAATTAAAACGATCTCTAGAGGGATATTACACACCATAGAGCAGAAATTGGATAGCGATACGAAAGATATATAGGCGGACATAAAATCGCGTTCGGCAACTTTCTACCCATTTCCGGCAGCCCACTTGTGAATCGCATTTCGGGATCCTTTTTATCTTTTTGCAGAGCTGCGATGTGACAGCGGCACCAAGCCACTCCGCAGCTCATATATCACTTGAGCTGGTAACGGCCCTGTTAACGGCTCGCCTGTCAACACCGCGTTTCGGATTCACGACTATTGTTCAAAACTCGACTTTGCAAAATCTATACTTCCGATTCAACGAACTCAAAATTATAACTTACACAAGACACGGCATTTAAAAAAGCCATTTACAATGAATTAAGTTTGCATTGAATTAACCTTGGAGGTCTTCCGACAGTCAAATATTGTAGACATATTTATGTCGTTCTGTTAGTAGTTCTTACGTTTAGGCCGTTCACACAAGTAACCTTATTTAAGCACTAGAACTACTAAATATGAAAAAGTATTTTGCCATCACATAACCTGTTTATTGCGGAAGGCTACAGGCTATAGATAGTACACACCCAAGGAAGTAGAGCAGTGCCCATTTATAAATGTCATTGAATCCGACTTCCAAACTGTGTAAGACTAATGTTTATAATATTTTGTTGGATTTGGGAACGGGCATTCAAATCTACAGGAGAAGGTAGAGGGTAGAAGCAAGAATAAAATAAAATGTTTTTCCAACGCCATTTACCAAAGGACGTAACCAAATCAAGTTCCCAAGACAGAAACAAGGAAAACGTACCGGTGTCAAACCCTGTGAATTCGTTGGACGTACGTGACATCGCGAGCAGTTCAATGTTGTTGGTAGCTAGTGAGATTTGCTTCAAATTCAAGACGCGATGCAGTGTACCGGCAGCTTCCAGTCCACAAATTCCCGGATTGTGCCGAGGATGCGGCGAGGGTAAAGCGGGGATGTCGCTAGGATTTATAGGAAATCTGCGGTGTGTTCACACTTTATGCTCTGGCTCAGCTGGCAGATAAAAATGGTCTAGATATAAAATTGTGTGCGATTTGCGAAAATTCTTGTCTACATCCCGTAAACGTGATAGATGGTCTGGACAGTTTGCAAGTCGAATTGTGAATTAAGTTCAGAAGAACGTGAATGAATAAGAGTCTCAAAGGGTTAAAAGTACATAATTTTAAGGACAATTTCAATAAAACAGTATTGTAACAATAAACCTCAAATAACAGGTAAGGTGTCGTTACGACACGATAATTAAGCGTGGGGCTGGCTTATAGAAGCGGGCCAAGGCCCCATCAGGGTCACGGAGCATGCTCCCTATTGGGGAGTTAAACCCGTGGCGATGCTTTTAGGTAGGTTGGGCGCAATTACCATCTTTCCGCGCCCCCACATAACCCGGTTCAGGAAATATGAAAGAACGCCAAGTAGATAAGAAGTGCCCAATTCATATTTCCTTAACTATATCCATGTGGATGGCCAACGTAAAAAAAAGGGAATTGCATTACGTACAATTTTACGCATATTTTTTCCAGAACATCCATATTATATGCAAAGACTAATTTCCGAATATTTGACCCTTAGTATGGTTTAGTATGTTCACGTGCAACTGTGGTTTTTTAATGCCCAAATACTGCGATAATTCTTGAAATCGTAGCTATTACTGTCTAAACTTTCCTCATTTAGATACAGAAATAAGGGTTATTGTTCGTAATATCCGAGTTATTAGACGCAATGTGTAAGGGAATTAAACGGAAAGCAAAAGAAACGAGACACTTCAACAAACAACATTTGGAGAAGTGATAATTAATGGGACTGCTACGAAACTACTAAAGGGCAGTACAGCTATTCACTATTGGTTGGCCTGGAGCCAAATGTAGATCCATGGTATTGGACGACAAGCATAATTTACTTACCACCCATAAATGCTTTATTTTATGATCTTATCAATAACATTCTTAATGTGTTGTACGTCACGTTAGAAATGTAAGTGGCCATGATGATGAATAATATAGTCGTAAAGTATTTTTTTAACATATTTTTAATTGTATTGTTATGTACATCACTATCATCACTACAAATTATAAAACAAAGTCGCTGTCGTCGTTCCGTCCCTATGTATGCATAAATCTTCAAAATTACGCAACGGTATTTGAAGCGGTTTTTTTAATAGATAGAGTGATTCAAGAGGAAGGTTTATATGTATAATACATCCATAATATTGTAGACAAACACTGATAAATTTAGAGGTTCATCATTGCACCCGTGCGAAGCCGGGGCGGGTCGCTAGTATACATTACAATACAATTACAAGTATATTAACTTGCATATCATTGTATTTTCCTTGTGTTAGTCATAATTTACGTACGTATTTTGCTTTGACTTTAATTTCACATCCAATTATTATTACATAACTAGCTGACCCGACAGACGTTGTCCTGTCTGAACTATGAATATTGAATTCGAATTGGAATAATTAATAATAAATTAATATACAGCCTTTTCTTATCGATTCCAATCCCTTATTTAATGTAATTAAAAAAGAAAAAAAGTAATTATGCCAAAAATAGCGAACCGTCGGGACGAACGTCAAATGTTTGAGAGGTAACAGTTTGTATGGGAAAATAAAATTGTTGTTTTTATTATATTGTAAGTAATACAATATAAATGTTTTCTCTAGACTCTTAAACCTTCCCTGGACTCACACGAATATTTCAAGACCAAAATTAGCCAAATCGCTCCAGCCGTTTTCGAGTTTTAGCGAGACTAACGAACAGCTATTCTTTTTTATACAGGGTGACGCACTACATGTATACTATCCAAGAGAGGAAAAATAGTATACCATTGAGGGAATCTTTGTGCAAAATTTGAAGAGAAAATAAGCTACTTAATGTTTCGATAAAAATTTAAAAAAACCTGACCGATTTATCGATAAAATGTGTTACATCCTTGCTCACACACACAAATGTAAAGAAAGTTCAATCACATCACCAACAATCATCAGTTTGAAACACATTGATAAAACTTGCCACATCCCATTTCACGCACACGAATGTAAAGAAAGTTAAAACACATTAGCAACAAGCATCTGTTACTTTATGTTAGCCTGGTACTTGTTGTGGAAGAAAACGCAAGGCGCGGACGACGCTCTTTATGTTAAAATAGTTCGGTGTACAGTGTCGAGCTTATTCAAACACCTAGAAAAACAATTTCTTGAAAACACACACCCCATGGCTAATTTTTATTACTTGTATTTATTTAAAAAACAAAACCTTTACACTAGTTATAACCTGTATGATGAACACATCCGACACCCAGACTCGGAGCAAGTACACTAGCCCGACCTCGAAAATCGAACCGGGGTCCAGCGTACCAAAGGTCACATCCAGCCCTTAGACCAACAAGGCAGCGAATAATCGGTTCACGGTCATCATCATCATCATCATTTCAGCCAAAATACCTCCACTGCTGGACATAGGCCTCCCCCAAGGATTTCCACAAAGGCCGGTCCTGGGCCACCCGCATCCACTGCTTTCCGGCGACCTTAACCAGGTCGTCGCTCCACCGTGTGGGAGGCCTACCAGCACTGCGCCTTCCGGAACGGTTCGGTTTGGTTCACGATGAAATTGCAATATTGCCTAATTATTTGACAGTTTGTACATACCATTTTCTGTTCAAATCCTGCTCAGCTTTATTATGATTTAAAGTTATCACGGTCACACGCACTCATGTTTTAAGCACATCGATATCCACCACAGACATAACAAACACCTAGGTAACGTCCAATTATACGACGGATTCCTTTTATTGGGGAAACGCCATAATCTTCATGATTCCGCGCTAAATTCACTGCAATCCAACGCGAAACTAGACTACAACTATCCTAGTCGGTCTCGTAAAGTGAACTGGTGAAAGAATCAAATCAAAGAAAAATATGCGACAACAATAAATAAACACTGTATTCAATTTTAGGGATCGTTATGGTAACAAATGAATTCCTATAATTATTATGATTTTTTAAAATAACATTGTCAAAGGTGTAGGTTCGGAAGCAAATTGTTTTAGATAATTTTTTTTTTTATTCATTAAATAATTTATTAATGTGAAGTCGCCATAATGAAATGATACTAATCTAATTCTGGAATCATCAAACACATTTTCGGAAAAAGATTTAAAGAATACACGGTTTTATGCGTGTTGTGCAGATTAGTTGCGAGTTACGACATGCGTTAAGAATGTAGTTAAATTAATATTAAACAATTGTACGGAATCTGAATTTTATCACGCCGAGCGAGTCGCCAAACTGAAAGGATCAGTGTCGGTCAGAACAAAGAGCGCGGTTCGGCTTGCATCAAAGGGCTCACCGGCGGCAGGCGGCAACTAAAACAAAAGCTGTTCCAAAACATAAATACCTATCCGCCATACTGCTTTGAAACATTTTGAACTTTATTCCTACCCAAAAATAAACAACAATCTACAATAATGCTTTGAAACCATCTATTCTTCGGAACAAGCGAAAAGTTGAAAGGGCGGCCGGCCTATTTCTTTCAATTAGCAGCGGCAACCGATCTCTACTAATTTATGATAGCCTAGTACCGTCCGTGTGATGACAGATTTAAAATACATATTGTCAACAGCCCATTCCATCCTGGGGGTGTCGTAAACAAAAAGAAATGACAAGGCCCCGAGAACCTAGCCGCAAGAGAAGGGAGGCTTGATACGAACCCCCTCGACCGTGCTGCTACCTTGTTGTGTTGGGCTTGCGTGCCTTTTGAAATCCGTTGGGGTCATACCGGCGTAGGGTCACTCGTGCTGGGTGGGCTCACAGGATGAGGCCAGACGAAGAGTGGCACACAGAGATGTGGTGGTCTTTGGCTCCGGGAACTCCTCTGTCCTCGGAGTTGCCTCGAGATCCTTAAACTGCCACGTCACATGGCGAGGTGATGGGAGCGGAGTGGCGGCCAGGCGTTGAGGCCAAGGCTGCCGCCACTGGCAATGGAGGGGCGACCAGGGCTGACGCCGCTAACAGCGGGGGGCGGCCAGGCTGGCGGACCGGGGCTGCCACCGCTAGCAGCGGAGGGTGGCATTGGAGGGGCGACCAGGGCTGCCACCGCTAGCAGCGGAGGGCGGGCAGGCCGGCGGACCAGGGCTGCCGCCGCTAGCAGCGGAGGGCGGCCAGGCCGGCGGACCAGGGCTGTCACCGCAACTGAGCGCCGCGTGGATCGGGCGCTACTTCATCTGGCGCCTGACGGAGGCACGTGCAATGTCCCGCACGTGCCTCTCAATGGATTGGGTAGCTTGTAAAAGCGGGCCAAGGTCCCATCAGGGTCATGGAGTATACCATCGGCAGGAGATAAGTTTTTTTTTTTTAATGTAATCTTTCGGGCAGTTGAGGGACACCGTTGTTTGTAGTGGGTAGGTTGGGGCGCAACTACCATCTCTCCGAGCCCCGGAGTCCCCAGGAGGCTGGTGTTTAGCGGTCGGGTATCCAGCGACAGCTAAGAGGAATTCCAACGTAAAAAAAAGACTGGTTGGAACAGGGCTTGTGTCAGGTTTTCCTTCTCTTGGGGCTAGGTGATCTGCCTCTTGCGTTCTTTTAGTCGCCTCTTTCGACACCCTTATGGTTGTATGGGTTGGTGACATTGTGTATTCTAAATGCGTCACCACACGATCAAATCCCTGTGTGTGTATGTTTACGAAACTTTAACCCAGATTTGGTAAACATACACACATAGGTTCATAAACCTATTAAAAAAATCTACAGTCGCCTAGCCGCGGCGGCGTTCTTTTGATTCGATGAGTTCTGAGTAATGAACGGAAACTTAAACCCAAAGCGTGAAATGAAATTATAAACGTAAATATTATTTCGTTATTTACAAGACATTATGTTGCACCTATGGTACCTACTTATCGATACTCCACTACAAGGAACATGTGGTAGCATTAATTATACAAAAAAGAAAAACAAAAATGAATAACATTTTAAGGCTTGTGGTTGTGCAAGTGTAACATAATAATTTTGAAATATTTTAAATGTTTCACGAAAAAAAATATTAGCAAAAAGCATTTCCTGGTTGGAGATACGAACCCAAGTAACTTTTAAACGGATTCCCAGTATCGGAGCGGTTTCTAACAGCGCTGCCGTGGCCATGTTGTGATTTCACGAAATAAGCCGTCTATTATTATGACCGTTTTATAAACAATACGTAAGGCGGCATGGTATGTGGCATGACGTAACCTTCGCCGATCTCTGTTGTCCTGGTATGTATTATACGAATGAATGAAGTTCAAATCGTGCTAGAAAGTGGGGGAGACAGTACTAGAAAGGGAAAGAAAATAATTATAACAGTACATAAAATTCTTAAGTGCGAAATTATATTTAAATAGTATTCAAAAAACTATTTTAACATTAATTAATATGGATGATTTTATTGAAATCACGTTGTTCGCATGTTTCACACACATTCTGAACGTATTTTTGAATTTACTAAACGGGGAGAGTTTCTTGGCACTAAAGCCAAGAAATTATGGCAGAAAATATCAAAAATATTGATGACGGATTAAGAATACACAATGTAACCAACCCACACTCTCCTGAGGGTGTCGTAAGAGGCGACTAAAGGATCGTAAGAGGCAGATCCCCTAGCCGTATGAGAAGGAAAACTTGATACAAACCCTGTGCCAGCGTCTTGCCGTCTTGCCAGCGTGGCATAGTAGGCTAATTTCCCTCCATGAATTTGGAGGAGGCCCGACTCAGTAGTGTGTCATTTATGGACTGAGACGACGAAAAGAACAATACCGCTTAGAGAACCATCCAGTGAGTTCTACTCCTTTGCATTGATATTTCATAATATTTAGTTTATTATAACTAGTCTAGCTTTATTGTGGTAAGCATTCCTAGTCTCGGAACACCATCAAAAATGTACCTGCTATCACGAAATATTTTAACTATTTGTTTAAAAAATAGTAGCAAAAATCATGTTCCCTGGTTGGATTCGAACCCAGTGTAACTACTAGACGGATTCTCAGTTTCGGAGCGGTTCCAAACAGCGCTGTCGTGGCCTTGTTATGATTTCACGAAATAATCAGTGTATACTTAAGACCGTTTGAGAAACAATACGTAAGGCGCGTACCTTCGCCCGATCTCTGATGTCCTGGTATTATACGAATGAATTATTGTGCTAAAAAGTGACAGAGGCAGTACTAGAAAGGCAAAGAAAATAATTATAACAGTACTTTTAATTTTTATTTGTGTGAGTTATAATTGTAAGATTATTCAATAAACTATTTTAACGTTAATTAATAAGGACGATTTTATTGACATCATATTGAACGCATGTGTGGTGTGCGCGCGTTTTGTCACGTTTGTACGAAAGTAATGAAGTATGTTGTCCTTGTCGATGGCATGAAAATATTACTATTGAGAAAGAGATAGCAACATTTTATAAACTTTATCTACAATGTTTAAAGTAGGCGGTACTTTTAACTAATATTACAATACACAGCATTGCATCACCATGTGTGCGTGATTAGGGTTCATTTTGCGTAAGATGAACAAATAGTGGCTTGTCCGAAAACGGTACTTTTCATCATCATCATTTCAGCCAAAAGACTTCCACTGTTGGACATAGGCCTCCTTCAAGGATCGTTTCCCGGCGACCATTACCAGTTCATGGGTCCAACTTGTGGGAGGCCTACCAGCAATGCGTTTAGACTTAGGCGTAAGGCACTCTTATTTGTAGTAAAATGCTAGTTTTTTTATTCTGCCCGGAGGCCTTTTCACGGGATTTGCTTCAAGTTTTCCTCTCCTGGACCTAGATTGACTAACTCTTGCGTTCCTATTGAGGCTTTTTACGACACCCTAAGGATGGAATGGGTTGTGGTGTACTCGCATCCATTACTACACGGCGTGTTAAACAATTTTATATTCTTAGCTCATAAGATAGGCACTAATAAATTGGGGCGCCTCTAATAAATGCAGAAAAGTTAGTAATTGGCCAAGATGTCCGGGTAACGCATTTTAGAAGGTAATACGTTAGTATTTCTCCTTGTTTAGCTTTTTTTGTGGCGCGATTTTGGTGATAAAGTGGGTTGGTGACGAAATTCAAGATTAGCAGACGGTTTAAGTACATTTCTTTATGCTTAGACTAGCGACCCGCCCCGGCTTCACACGGGTGCAATGATGAACCTCTAAATTTATCAGTGTTTCTCTACAATGTTATGGATGTTTTATACATATTAACCTTCCTCTTGAATCACTCTATCTATTAAAAGAAACCGCTTCAAAATCCGTTGCCTAGTTTTAAAGATTTAAGCATACATAGGGACGGACGGACGACAGGGACTGTGTTTTATACTATGTAGTGAAATGGCATTTACTTCACATATTGGCCAAAATCGTAAAAACCATAGAAAACTTTAAAATTTATCGCATAGTTATCCCTAAGTTTTATTTTCAGTACATTCCCAGCAGCAGTTCCAGTTAATAAAACCATCTAAGTATGGTAAAAATTAGTTTTGCCAGTGCTGTACAGTGTGTGCCAGTGGGTAGCTTCAAGATCTTAATTTTATTTTAAGTTGCTAGTGGAGGTTTCAAATACATTCGCCATGATTACTAATTTATTTTGAAACTTATGAAGACTGAAAATTACTTGTTCCATACTACTACTACTACAACTACTACTATTCAGCCTATAAATGACCCACTGGTGACTCGGGCCTCTTTTCATTACAGGTTAGCCTACTGTGCCACGCTGGCTAGACCGGTTGGCACAAGGTTTCGTATCAAGTTTTCCTTCTCTTACGGCTAGATTTTCAGTTTTGTAATTTCCTTTTGTCGGCACTTATGACACCCGCAGGATGGAATGGGGTGGTGGCCCTATGTATTCAAAATCCATCACCATACGGAATAATGTTTGTTCCATACATCTTATTAACTATGAAGTATTTCTAAATGACCCAAAGGTTAATAATATTACTCGTAAAGCAATGTCTTCTTAAGTTTTGATCATTTATTAACGCAAACCCCTTGAATAATATTTAAATAAAATAATTATTTATTTCATTTTATAAAATAATTAGGTGCGGAACCCAATAGAAACACATTTTAATATTTTTAATACAAATGACTTTAGTACTAGGGTCTCATAATTCATATCCTCCCGGTAGTTGACCTAATGAGGTAAACGACCCTTCACCGCTGCGCCGGCTGATTATGTAATGTACATATTAGTGATGTACAGGTGTCGATAATGACATTAAAAATGAAAATAGAAAAAGCCATTTTTCTCGTTGATGGGTCAAGATAAAGAAAATCTGTCACCGTAGATCTATTACTCAAGACCCATCCTACACCCCCCTTTCGGCTTGGATAGGGTTTTCCGAATCAGGCTGTATATAGAGAAGATATCAATATGTTGACGGAATAAGACTGCACAATTTCACCAAAACTTGAGGGCACAGGACACACTAACACTTAAATCATTTTTCCTCTATGAATTTGGAGGAGACCCAACTTAGTAGTGGGTCATTAATGGGCTGAAATGATGTGACCATTATGATTGCGCAACTTTTTTTTTGCGCGTGCAATTCCCACGTAGGAAAATATATCCGTTTAGGTTTTTTTGAGAGACTGCTTATTGCATTGTATACAAGTTCGCGTGTGATAGAACCAGTTATACATTTATCCGTAGTTAGATGACGTAAATATCCTTGAGTCCGGTCATTCTGAGATAATACGCGTTTGTTCTATACAAGGGCCATTAGTTTATGTCTGGCGAATAACCGACCGATACTATGTTACATATTGTGGCGCCAATTAACCAAATATTCTGAGAGATGATACTGGGAAAATATGCGAAGATGATTTAACAAGTATTACTGCAAAACTAGTACCCACATTTTCGCCAGATGTAATATAAACCTGTGCCATTTGAGAGGAACTTTAATACTAATCGTCTATTCATCATCATCATCATCATCATTTCAGCCAAAAGATGTCCACTGCTGGACATAGGCCTCCCCCAAGGATCTCCACAAAGGCCGGTCCTGGGCCGCCCGCATCCACTGCTTTCCGGCGACCTTAACCAGGTCGTCGGTCCACCGTGTGGGAGGCCTACCAGCACTGCGCCTTCCGGAACGCGGTCGTCACTCGAGGACTTTTCTGCCCCATCGGGCGTCGGTCCTGCGAGTTATGTGCCCTGCCCACTGCAACTTAAGTTTGGCAATCCGGTGGGCTATGTCGGTGACCCTGGTTTGCCTGCGTATCTCCTCATTTCTGATTCGATCTCACAGGGAAACTCCGAGCATAGCCCACTCCATTGCCCTTTGGGTGACTTTGAGCCGCCAATAGTCTATTAATTTCTGCTAAATTAAAAGAAACTTACGATTACTATAAACAAACTGCAACATTTCAATTGTATCTATTACTCTTGTATTGACGATATAAACACAAACAATAACTTAATTTCTATCATAAAGCTTGCCGCGTTTACTATTATGAGCTATATTAAATGATAAGATTTTAAGTGTGGTTTGCAATGACCTATAAGCTTAACACTTTCAGGGGGTTGATCCAGTCTTAAAACACGATGGTAATAACGTTATGTTCCACGAACTACGACCTAACGAACGATTTTATTCGTGTTATGAATATTTCTAGAACATTTATTCCGGTTTTTAGAAGTTCTCCGTACGCCAACGATAGCGATAAAAGACTATGAAGGTCAGACAATACTTGGTTGTGATTTTATTGCGAACGCCGGGAACAAACGGCCATTGACATTCTAAATTGAGGACGATCTAAAAGGTACAATGTTTTTTGCCAGAAAATTTTATCCATTCCATCCTGAGGGTGTTGCAGGAAATGAGAAATTAACCAAATCTTTTGTTTTTATAAATATGTAAGGCCCTGCCCTATGTTTAACGTGTATCGCGCTGTTTACAAATATGTAATTCACCAACACAAAGACACTAGCCCGACCCCGGAATCGAACCAGACACCCGTGATCCAAAGGCGTCCCTTGACCAACCCTTGTTGTTTGATGCTTGCCTGGAACACATTTCATTTCGCCATAAGGCGGCCAATGATACCTTTGTAAGTTCTGTGATATCAAATCAGTTTGTTTCATGTGGTTATAAATAAATTGTACTCTAACTAGATAGGCACATAATTTTATGGCAAGATTAGGAAATCTTAATGTAAATCCTATTATGTATAAGCTATGGCGCGTCACTTGTAGCTTATAGCGGAGATAACCGACTAAGTCTAAATTCTAGTTACTAATACTTTTCATCGGAAGGTCGCAGACACGCAGTTTAAATCGGTAAGTTGTGAACGCATACGAACATTCTAAATAAAGACATAGGAGGCACGGCCAGGGAGAAAGACTCCGATTTACAACAGTAAGGAGATATCAGCTTTGATGTTCCAAAGAGTAAAACTATTCACATCAAGAATCCTTTGTTTTGTCATAGTCATAACATTTGGAGTTATAGTTTCGTTCAAAACTATATGTAAATTAGGCCGAAGTATTTGTGTATAAGTAACTAGCGACCCGCTCCGGCTTCGCACGGGTTCAATAATGAAGCTCTAAATTTATCAATGTTTCTTTACAATATTATGGATGTGTTATACATATAAACCATCCTCTTGAATCACACTAGCTATTAAAAAAACCGCTTCGAAATGCGTTGCGTTGTTTTAAAGATTTAAGCATACGTAAGGACGGACTGACGACAGCGACTCTGTTTTATACTAAGTAGTGATTACTCGCATGATAACACTAAGCATTGAGAACATCACTACATAGTATAAAACAAAGTCGCATTCTTCTGTCCGTCCCTATGTATGCATAAATCTTTAAAACTATGCAACGGATTTTGAAGCGGGTTTTCTTAATAGATAGAGTGATTCAAGGGGAAGGTTTATATGTATTAACCCACCCCCGCTTTGCACGGGCGAAGCCGGGGCGGGCCACTAGTTAACTATAAACAAGCTAATGTGTGAATATTGATATAATTTTAGTTCAGGCAGGGCACGCCCGCACTCGCCGTCTTCCACCCTTAAGCGTCCTCGCCTCCCGTGCGTTAGAGTGAGTGTGCTACGTTCGTATTGGTTATGAAATGTACGATGAGCAACTTATGACACGCTCCGCCTTCGCACTGGTATTTAACAAAAAGACAAAAATCGACAATAGTCTATACTCGTAATTATTGTAAAGTTTCATCATAATCCATTCAGTAGTTTTTACGTGAAAGAGTAACAAACATTCTTACAAACTTAATACTATAATATACTTAAGTAGGATTAGCCCACTTCTCCCTTCTAAATTTTCCAGCCTGGAAGATATTGTAGTTTGCAATAAGGCCGCTCGTCGCTGATTGTACAAATACTCATATGGTTCTCATTGATAGTAGTTAATTTTGGTTTGTCTGTGCAATAAAGTATTTATACAAATATAAATAAATAGAATTGTCTATGACGTATTTCATAATTTAATCGTATAACTTCTTAAATATTGACTGACGGTATTAAATGGTCAATTTACAAATGGTTACAAATGGTCAAACTAAAATCATTTATTTCAATTGAACCTATTTACAGATGTTTTTGAAAGGTCGAAAGTGAAGTTAGGAAGCTAGTTGCTAGTTCCAAAACGTAGATCCTATGGAAAAGAACAGGCAAGAAACTTCATGGACACTCTTTTTAACCCCAGACGCAAAAAGAGGGGTGTTATAAGTTTCACGTGTCTGTCTGTCTGTCGGTCTGTCTGTCTGTCTGTGGCACCGTAGCTCGCGAACGGATGAAGCGATTTCAATACAGTTTTTTTTTGTATGACAGGTGAGTTACGGGCGAGTGTTCTTAGACATGTTTGATGAAAATCGGTTAAGTCCTTACGTAGTTACGGGCGAGTAAATTTTTAATTTAATTTTTATTTTTTATCATATTTTCTGTTACAAACATCTGATTGGGTTACATTGATTTCGTGTTTAATTATAGTAAGCTGAGATGTGAGGACAATGTAACATATTGCATTTTGATGACATTACAAAATGTATGAACCATAGGTAAACAATCGACGCTTAACCGGGTCGTCGATTAAGCGCATTTTGGCGAAACGTGACTTATACATTTGCTACTACGATATTAGCAAGCCGCCGCTGGCATGAAGCCATAATGTCTGGTCTAGCTAAGTCTGGCCAACTGGGCCCCTAGAGGAAGTGTTTTCTCACGCAAGCTGACATTTATATGAGTCTTATGTATCATGTGTGGGATATGTTAAGCTAAGCTACATAGAACTAGAATCGGGGTCCCGCAACTACGCCATTGTTTATTATTCTTAAGTATTTCTTCCAAGCTATCTTAACGATATGATAACTGATGGTTTCCACTTAAAATATAAAAAAGTAATACCTACTGTTGTAACTATCTCTATTTTGTAGTAATAATTTTTTTACCACAATGTTGGCGATGGTGAGAGCCTGAGTCGTTACTTTTAATTTATGTAAAACATATCTTGTTATTTCTGTTTAATTTAATTTTGTTTCATGAGATGAAATGTCACATTTAACATTACTTCGATAACATATTCAGAGAGGTTAATATATTTTTAAATACTGAGCCAAATAAGGTACTTGTTCCCCCAAAGTATCTTGAACTAGCGACCCGGCCCGGCTTCGCACGGGTGCATGTATTATACATATACACCTTCCTCTTGAATGACTATAATCTATTAAAAAAACAGTTTCGAAATCCGTTGCGTAGTTTTAAAGATTTAAGCATACATAGGGACGGACAGACGAAAGCGACTTTTTTTATAATATGTAGTGATAGTGATATAATGCAGTTTAAATATTTTTTTTAAGTTTCTGTATCTCTTTTGTTTTTTATTATAGAGACAGCGGCTGTTAAAGACCTTGCTCTGCACAAACGTAAAAAGAGCAGTAACATTTTAAATTTAGTAAAGATTGTCATACGAAAAACAGTAACTCTGTTTGTAAATTATACGACCACTCAATGACAGGTCAAGTAGAACATCGGTACATTATCAACACTAGGGATTTTCACGATGTGGAGAACAATAAATTTAAGCGAGGATTCCAGAAATAGAAATTAAAATTGTCACCGAATGCACCCCACTGCGGAGTCCAGTTTCCTCCGGGAAACCTAACTACGGAGTACCAAACCCGCGACCTTGTTTCGGGCATTCGAAGCGCCGTTGTTTGGGTCAATTACTATCATTCTGCGCCCCAGAGCCCCACATAAAGCGGCTGACGCATACCATTCAGTAGTTTTCAAAAATCGCGAAAAAGCCAAGAAACAACCAATTGTCGTGGATACTGTTAAGAATAGAGACTATATTATGACCTCTTTATGTTCCATAGTGTCTATGACCATAGCCTACTTTTAGAAGAATAATTATGTGGTACCTTGTCTTGTAACTTTGACAGTAACATTAATAAAAACGTATCTTTTAATGTTTTAAGCAGAAGTATCTTTTATTGAATATATGCAATGATTCCTTCCTCATCACCATAGCAAATCTTCACAGATACCTTGGGTATACCTATACCCTAATTAACATTGGTGTCAATATAAATTGTCAATTTTTCAAATCAGTTCATAAATACGACCTAAATTGTCGCTAGCTGGATTAAAGTGGGGTTTTTAGCCAGTTTTAGTTATTGTCCATATAACTCGTAAATAACATCTGGTAAGTTGAACCGGAATACTCAATTTTGATAAAATTCTATGGGACCAAACGCAAAGTGATATAACGAAAAAAAAAGAATATTCCAAATTTGTTTCTAAATGACCGAGCTATGCAGTAACTAATAGATAAAAAAAACATACAGACAAATTGAGAAGCTCCTCTTTTTTGAAGTTGGTTAAAAATACATCAGTCATATCTTAGGAATAATGTATATTATATTCTATCACTCTGCAAAAACTCTTATACAAGGTAACAACAGGATGTATCAATTTACATTGCGCAGTTCTGTGATACTTGAATATACTTCCTTGTTAACCTGTAGTTGTGGTTATATTATATAATTACATGCAATGTACATTCGTAGTTATATTTACTACTTAAAAAAATCTATAAATCTAAATCTATAGTAGAAACCGTTTGTTTGAATGGCTCTGCATTCATATATTTAGGTCTGCCCTTTTACTCCCGTCTGCCATTTTACTCAGAGATATAAAACCATAAATAATTTATTTTTCATTATATTCGAACTATTTTCGTTTTATAAATATCATTGTTTATAAACAGATACTATAGTATATACAAAACTAAACTAAAATTATATTTTAAAATATGCTTTATGTAATAATATCACTATAAAAATATCACATTAGATATCAACATATGTTAAGACAAAACCTGTCAGTTTAGATGGTCAACCTACATAAAATAATAAAGTATGAAAGGGTAAAAAATCTGTTTACTTTACAACAGTTCATTGGAATTATATACACAAGGTCTACATTGTTCATTTAAGATACAGCCACACAAACCTCAAAATAGTTAACTGGTGAATAATTTATTAGTCATAGTAAGTTCACACAGTAATACAAGGTAGGTAGTATTTATGAGCAATTGATTTCCTGTTTGTAGATAATACCATAACTGAATTATGGAGGAAGGATACTTAATTTATTTTTGGACATACATAACCAACATTAAACAAGCAGACGTGCGTCATTAATTATCTAAAAATGCGTTGTTGTTCATAATGTGAAACGGTAAACAGAGGGATAAAATAGCTGTAAGAATATAGGAAATTGAGAAAAAATAATTATAGTTATACGAACCGTTTTGTGGTGACCAGGAAAACTGATTCTGAGACCAAAATAACACAAACTAATTTTTAATTTGCCATAAAACTAACTGGTTTTTACACAGACAAGGTCACGCACGAGTATTACTATAGAAAACTAAAATTGTTTCAGAGAAGGACTACAATACACACGAGAGTCGAACGCTCCATTGATTGTAGGCCAAATCAAAATATTTGACACCCGACAAAGCGAAATAGCTACACAGAAAACACCTTAGTAAGAACGAGACAGATTGAATATAATGCTTAAAATATGTAGCTATGACCTATTCAACAGTGACAAGAAATGTTGACATTGACATATTTGACATATAGGATTTCGTTCAAAAACTTAGGACATATATGTAAGTATTGAAAGGTGGATTACCAAGATTTTCGAGATATTTAAATTTGTACTTGTTATTCGTGAAATTATTAATTACTATTAGATAATTGAATATATAGTGTAACCACCCCATTCCAACTTAAGGGTGTCGTAAGCTGGCTAAAGAAAATATGGCAAAAAATCTGGCTGTAGGTTAGTGTAATAGGTAATTTGATATGTTAACCTGTGATAACTCGTCTGACCAGCCTGACATATTATGCTAATCCTCTACCAAGTAATTGGAGGAGGCCCGACACAGCAATTGGTCTTTTAAGGGCTGACACGAGGACGACGTATGGAAGCCACCGTAATCGTGAGCGTGTATGTGTTACTGCCGTTTTTAAATATTTATGATGTTTTATGTGGTTTAAAGTCATTTTGCAGAATATTTTACAATTAAATAGACAGATTACAACTCTGCACGATGTAACCAAAGAATTGTAACAGTACTTATGTAGGTAATTAGGTGATTTAAGTGTTGGTTACTCGTATCATGCAATATTTCTAAATATACAGACAAACAAACATCTATCATCAGCAGCTAAATTTCAGTTTATCGGTTCACACCTTGCTCAATAATTTCCAAAACAATGACTATTTCTATGAAGTAGTGGGTATAGAAACGATTAATTATAGGAATCTCTAATAATTATAGTAGTAAGAGGACATCTGTGTATCTACATATATATAACATACGTGTTTACACAACACACAATATTTTATCATTTCCCGTAGTCCTAACCGTATCATAACTTTAACGATCGTTAATTATATTTTTTATTCTGAATAAAGCAGGAACTCCGAAACGCAGACAGCGAGCGCGTAAATGAAAACTAATGGAACGGTTAATTTCTCATGAGGATACTACACAGCTTTAACCTACATCAAAACTCTGCCTTACTGGTCTTGTTGCAAGCGTTGCCATTGCTTTTCTGTAGATATTCATAAATTAACAATGAATAATCGAAATTTTACTGCATAGCTAATTAGTAACGTATAGAGCACTCGATATAGTGTGATTTAATTTATTACCGAATAGCGACCCGCCCCAGGTTCGCACGCACGGGAAGTAGAGAGTACTATATTTGTTTGTTTTTATTGTAGGTATATAGTTGTAATTTGTTGTTTTGTTATCATAAAATTTACGTCAAGCGTTAACAAGTTTTAAGCATACTGACGTAAACCTTCCTCAAGAATCATCCTACTATTAAGTGACTATTAGGTGAATTAGCCAACACGATACAATTGCTAGAAAATAACAATTTGTAATGTGCTATTTAATATTCCTAGGTCCAAAAGTTAGCAAGGCCCGCCCAGCCTAACACTTTAGTACATATTCGTAGATTAGGTACTAAGACTATCAAAATCGACAAAGGCATACACGGTGATTGTCGATTTTGACTATTCAATTAACGAAACAGTCCGTCAAACTTTTCGTTTGACGGACTGTTTTTTTAATATGATCATGAAACTACTTACAGTCAGACGCGGCTGGAGGACTATGTGTATAATAATAATAAATAAATAAATATCCTTGGACATTTCACACAACGCCATCTCGTCCCAAGTTAAGCGACTTAATGCTTGTGTTATTGTAACGAGATGGATGATAAACTACTTATATACATGTCGTGGATAACGATATCGTTTTATTAAGTTTCTCAATTGATTGTTGACACAGTAGTGCGGCAAACGCGGTGACGTCAGTTGTTTTGCAATGGCGGCACGTGGACAGAGTCGTAATGGAAAGTGAGGTTGGCTCGATCAGTCAGTCGACGTTGGGACACGGACCGAGACACTTCTCCGTTGCGAACCTGTCGGTTTGTCTATTTAAGTGTGTTAACTGAACATTGTTATTGATACTGTGGTTAATATTGTGAATTATAAAGTTACAAGTAATAAACCTCGTACCAAGTCAAGATGATGACGACTCTATCGCTCAGCCGTCGCTATCTCCGACATCAGAAGTGGGATGTAACTCATTCAGCCCACGTGGAGAAAACAGTGTAGTGATAATGTGTGTGCTTCTGTACGCGATGGAAATAACCGATAATGGCGATTCATTGTCACTATAAAGGAGACATTAAGCTACATGAAGATTGTTCTAAACTGAAGATCACAAGCGGCAGTCATAGTGCGGCGATTAACTAAGTGGGGATCACTTGCTTTCATTGTGATGGACAAGGACACTATGGGTCTAACTGCCCTGAGCGGAGCAGCAGGAAGGCGAGCAACAGTACTGCGGTCAGCCAGGTCAAAGAATAGTGAGTGGATCTGTAGTAAGCGCACCAGCTGCAATTTTACGTCACTCCGGTGAGCAGTTTCCATTTTATTACTCGGGTATATTGTATGGTATACGACTTTACGATAGTGTGGCTTTGACCGGTGTAAGAAAATATTATTTGAAATTCTTTTACATGTTTACCTGTTAATTACTTGCGATACGAAGTTTAGATTGCTGTGCTTGTTTAGCTTGACAGTTCATCGGTCTAGCGTCATATTTTCGGCAGGTTATATCAGTTTTCCAAGATTATGGCACCATTATATGCCTTGATTTGCATCGGTGAGGTAGATTGAGAGCATAAACATAAGGCGATAGGACAGCAGATCCAGACTTCAGGCGATCGAAGTTTCAGTCGGCAACGGTGAAATTTCACAACTGCGGTAAAATAGGTCACCGACCGTCCGATTGCCGTTCCAAAGGCGAGGTGAAAGGCAAGGCAGCCAGTGCTGTCACTTCGGCGTCAAGCTCTGCGGGACCGAGGCCGCGGTCGGACTTAATCTGTTTCAGGTGCGGCACCGCCGGACATTTGGCAACGAAGTGTCCACGTGGCAACAGCGGAGGAGCTGGCGCGGCAGTAGGCGCAAGCAGTTCGGAGCAGCGCCTGCAGCAGCGGCGAGTAACGAGAGGCATGTGGAAGTTTGCTAAGTTCACCGTTGCAATGCATTGGAAGCTCCGCGCTTCGTGTAACGCTGTTATAATGCATTGGAAGCTCCGCGCTTCGTGTAACGCTGTTATAATGCATTGGAAGCTCCGCGCTTCGTGTAACGCTGTTATAATGCATTGGAAGCTCCGCGCTTCGTGTAACGCTGTTATAGTGCATTGGAAGCTCCGCGCTTCGTGTAACGCTGTTATAATGCATTGGAAGCTCCGCGCTTCGTGTAACGCTGTTATAGTGCATTGGAAGCTCCGCGCTTCGTGTAACGCTGTTATAATGCATTGGAAGCTCCGCGCTTCGTGTAACGCTGTTATAATGCATTGGAAGCTCCGCGCTTCGTGTAACGCTGTTATAATGCATTGGAAGCTCCGCGCTTCGTGTAACGCTGTTATAGTGCATTGGAAGCTCCGCGCTTCGTGTAACGCTGTTATAGTGCATTGGAAGCTCCGCGCTTCGTGTAACGCTGTTATAATGCATTGGAAGCTCCGCGCTTCGTGTAACGCTGTTATAATGCATTGGAAGCTCCGCGCTTCGTGTAACGCTGTTATAGTGCATTGGAAGCTCCGCGCTTCGTGTAACGCTGTTATAGTGCATTGGAAGCTCCGCGCTTCGTGTAACGCTGTTATAGTGCATTGGAAGCTCCGCGCTTCGTGTAACACTGCTATAGTGTATTGGAAGCTCCGCGCTTCACGTAGCTCCGGTGCTGTACGTCGGAACTCCGTGTTTTGTGTAGCCCGTACTGTTACGTCGGGAGCTACGCGCTTCGCGTACAGTTGACCATTGAAAGCTTGGCGCTTTGTGACTCGGGGCACCCCGATAACCGTACGAGTTTTTCCTTTTATTACGTTTCACACGCAACGACAATGAAAGACGCGCGAGAACGCGCTGACTGTCAGGATGGTCGTGTGGCGTATTGAGTTAACGTTTTAGTACTACTAGCGCCATCTATGCCGCCTCCGTGGCATTACTCGCGGATGGCGCTGCGCATAGATTCTGAAGAGCTGTGACATATCGAACGAAGGAACGAGTAAATGGATGGTTTCGCTCGCGAATGAAGTGAGTCAGTGGTTCGGTCATCGCAGGAGTGGATGAATGTTCTATTCATTCTGCCCTGGAACACCGACAGCACCGCACGTGTGCATCTTAGGTGGGCCTTGGTGCAGGCCTTTGATTTTCAAATCAGTTATCGTGAGGGACGTCGTATGGCTCGAGCTCGTAAGATCATCTGTTACCACTCGACATTTCCAACATGCGCTCAGGTGTCCTACATCGCAAGGTACAGAGAAATAATCGGACCCGGTGTCTTCCAATTGTTCCCCGGGCCTTCCGCTGGTCAGTAATTAACCACGTGCACGAATCACGTATGCACCTTGAATTTAAGAAGACTCTTGAAAGGGTTGATCACTATTGGTTCGAGCACATGGCTAAGTGCGTTCGGGACTTCATCCAATTCCTAACATAAGTATCCCGTGGCATACTGTGCACGTTGACTTAACTGGCAAATTAAGTGGAAAAAGCGATTGCAAGGAGTACGTCATAGTTTTAATTGATGCGGTCACAAAATTTGTTCCCTTATATCATACCCTGAGAATAGATTTGGCTAGAACAATTAAATCCCTTAAATCAAGCGTCTTTAGTTGGAGCTCCAGTTAGTTATTGCAGATCTGGGACGATGCTTTGCCAACAAAGAATTCAAAGTTTTTTTGTCAGTTTCACGGTGTTTCTTTACGTTTGATAGCTAGTCAAGTCGCGCTAATTGCCAAGTAGAAAGAACAATGAGCGCGTTAAAAAGTATGCTGACCGCGGTAGAAGCGTCTGATAGGTCCCGGCATGAAGCGTTAGAAGACGTGCAATTAGTTTTGAATTCCTCTGTCCACCGTGTAATACAAGCGAGTCCACTCGAGTTTCTGATAGGACCTTTAGCTAGACCATTTAACCTATTAACTTTGAATGATTCCGGACCGGCAGTAGACATTAGTAAGACAAGAGAGCAAGCGGCCACGTACATAGAAAATAGTGCCAGTTACGAAAAAGTAAAATTTGATAAAACTACAAGTTAAAGCGGTAAAGTTTGATGTTGGTAATTTAGTTTAAATTCAGAACGAAGAGAAACCAAACTAAATTAGACGCGAAATACAAGGGACCGTTAAAATTGTGGAGTTACTTGATGGTGATCGTTATTTGCTGAAATCTTTGACCGGTAATAGAACATAAAAATACGCTCACGACTGTATAAGGAGATTCCTCTAAGCAGTGTGCCCGTTGAGTTAAATTTGTCTGATGAAGATGGTAAGGAGGATGCCTCCAACAGTAAATAAGAACACATACCTTGGCTAGGTCGCACTACACGCACTAGTCTGTAGTCGTAACTGCAACTCTGGGAGTTGTACAGAGCGCGATGGGCAGCTAGTGGTGTGGCGGGGACCCGGGTTTCGAGAGAGACTATTTGTATGGTCCTGTGTGGCCTGGGAGTCGTGGACTCCAGTTAAAGTGTTGGTCGTATCGCTTGGAGCGATGTCGATATGGGTGACACGTGAATTGTCACTAGCTGCTGGGACAGCTGGGCCATGTGTTGTGTACTTATTGTCTTAAACTTACTGTTTTAAAGTATCAGTATTGAGATTTAAAGATTATGGGCTTAGAGGAACCTTTCGTGTTAAATTTGTTGAAATTATTTGTATGCTAACGTGATCTCTGTTAACTTTATTCGTAAGATACGATTACGGACCATTACCATCAGGTTGGCCGAACGTGAAAATGTGCCTCAGTTGGTTATTTTGTTACAAGTACACACGAGGACGTGTGCTTCGTCAGAATGGCCGTGTCGTGGATAACGATATCGTTTTATTAAGTTTCTCAATTGATTGTTGACACAGTAGTGCGGCAAACGCGGTGACGTCAGTTGTTTTGCAATGGCGGCACGTGGACAGAGTCGTAATGGAAAGTGAGGTTGGCTCGATCAGTCAGTCGACGTTGGGACACGGACCGAGACACTTCTCCGTTGCGAACCTGTCGGTTTGTCTATTTAAGTGTGTTAACTGAACATTGTTATTGATACTGTGGTTAATATTGTGAATTATAAAGTTACAAGTAATAAACCTCGTACCAAGTCAAGATGATGACGACTCTATCGCTCAGCCGTCGCTATCTCCGACATACATTTTTTTTTTTTGTAAATAAATACATATTATAGATAGAAATGACACCCAGACTCCGAGCCAGTGCCTCTGGTTTAGACAAAGACACTGGCCCGACCCCGGAATCGAACCCGGGACTCGTTGATCCAAAGGCGGCACATCTGACCACTAGACCAACGAGGCAGTCGTATGGAGAGGTAATTTAAAAACGACCTTCTTATAATTAATTGTTGTTAGGTATGTGAACATTAAAATGAAATATTTTAAAAACACCTAAAAGGTAATTAATGGGAATGAGCCTCTATGTACAATTCCAGGGTGTTAACTGACCCGTGGAGATACAGTCAGGGCCCACGGGGCAGCAAGCGCGGGACGGTACACCCCGGGGACGTTTAGTGGGTATGACTCCGTCTCCTGACAGAGGCGGAGGGGACTCCTACACACCCCCTGTTGGCCATCTCCAGGCTGGCAGGGATAGTCCATAAAGGATTTCACCAGGGGCAAAAAAAAAAGGAAAAAAAAGGGTGTTAACTGAGCACGCAAACAGTGGTTGAGCGATCGACTGCTGCGCAGCATGTCGCGGGTTCGATCCCCGCACGGAAGAAATATTTGTAGGACCTGTGGCGTGTCAACATGTACATATTTTAAGTTTAAAATAATTTGTGTATACTATTTGCGCTGTAGCATGGTGTGGGTGACAGTTGCCATTATGACAGTACTAGGGATGTAACGTAAAAATTAGGGTACAATACAAAATCTTTTCATAGTATTACATTATACGATTAAGGTTTACAAATGCGTGCCATCATTTCTGTGCCTCCGGAGATGAGGGGGGTAATAGAGAAAAATTCACTGAACGCGTGTAGAAATATACTGCTCGTACGTGAGTTAGGTAATAAATAAACCTCACCATGAGGAATGGGACAAATAAAAATAATTGTGGGTTTAACACGTTTACTTTATGCGAAAGACTGTATTTATTGGCAGTCTTCTTTTTCTACTCAGTTCGTAAAAGACCCACTGTTATCCGTAAGAGACTACCCTGACCCTCCTATATTTAGAGGGTCTTTTACGGATAATAGATACCCTACTGGGCCACACTGGGTTTCTCATGCAGCTAGGTTCAACCAGAGGCCAAATGAGGCTAGACAGGTGAGGACACCAGAGGTCAGTTATTACACACAAATGATAAATATGACGGACACGCATCACCGTGTGGGGACGAGGCAGAATATTACACTTCCCCCCCGCACGCTGAGAAATAACGCGTGTTGAAAAAGTCAACAAAACCCAGCACGCTTGGTGGTGCGCCCGGGTAGCTACCACCCTCACATCTAAGTCACGGCGCCAAGCAGTTTTACTGTGTATTGACGTGTGTATGTGAGAGATGGTGCCCAACAGGGCATTTCCTTGAATTGCCTGCTCCATCTTAGACCCTGGCGTTGCTTTCCATCACGCAAGCCTAGGGTCAAGTCTCTGATAAAAAAACAATCAGCAAAGTCAGATGTCGCTTACCGTGTACATAAATTGTAGGCTACGATATCCTACTACTTAATATGACATTATTTTCAACGTTAAACTTAATTTTGAATAATGGTTTATTTATTTAACGCTGTGGTTTATGAAAGCATCCAATTAATACAGCGGAACGAATTTGATATATGATAGTTAATTAGTTTGGAAAGCTTAGTTAATATATCGGTTTC
This sequence comes from Clostera curtula, assembly GCA_905475355.2. Lineage (NCBI taxonomy): Eukaryota > Metazoa > Arthropoda > Insecta > Lepidoptera > Notodontidae > Clostera > Clostera curtula. Next base: position 11,431,088 of record FR997806.1, on the reverse strand, counting down.
ATTATCGGCATTAAATAGGTACACCGTAATATTAATATGAAATGTACTTTAGTTCAGTGATCATTTGAGTGAAATGTTATCCTGCTAATATCTTAATTCGGAAAATGACTGAACAACTATTATTTTGTCCTAAGTATGTATAAGAACGTTTTGTTTCTTTTCTTATAGCCTTGGATATGTCGAGCTGAAAGCAATAAAAAGAAAAATGACAACGTTTTTGGGACCGCCCCTGTGATTATTGACGAAAATAAGTAATTAACCAAATGAAACCGGAAGTATAATTTAAATATTAATAAAAAATGACATGATATCCTACCATAAACTGTCACAATCACAGCGGTCAGTACCTGAAGAGTTAGATGTGTTAAAGGTACTCGATAACGTCTTATAACCTTCAATGTCGGGTTAACAATGAGGAGATCGCGGACTATAGTTTGTCACTTCCGACGTCAGTTGGCCACCAAAATTTAAAAACTTACATAAGCGCTTATTTTTCTGATGCTCACAATATCTTGCACCCTGTACTCGATATTCAATAAATTGGTATTAAACATTTAACAACAATAACAACAAATGGTGATTAAAATTATGTGTATTTGAAACACGAACAACGTATTAAAGATTTCAGGGAATAGAAATTTCCCGAAGCCCCTTTTATAAAATTTACCGCACGGTGTAACTTTTCGGTGGCCAAAGGCGAAAATACTTCGGCGAGTTACTAACTTCGATGTTGTGGCGAGGTATCGAAGAAATATAAAAAATGTATCAGTTATACTGTGTTACCAGTGAAATCGACCTTTGTGTTTTATTTATAGGCTAAAGTTGGAGCCATAATTTATTATTCGGTCGGGCCTGTCGTTTGACAACAAAACCGCTGTATAATGTGTGATTGTACTATTATTCTTTCTGTAAAGTAAACAGTTACGTTACCCAAATAAATAGAATAGAACTGCCTGTTTATGTTACCCTTAAAACGAATTGTAATCACGTAATAAGCATATTAGAGCAAGAGCCCAGGGCTGCCAGACGTTTCTTATTTTCTGAGTAACAAAACCTAGCCCGCGCAAGAGAAGAAAAACGTAATACAAAACCCTTTTTTTATTTTGTTTGTTGTCGCTGGGGAAATGCTTTATGCATACCACCGCTCCCCGGGGGAGAGATCGGTGATTATGTGGGACTCCGACAAGGGTCGTCTACCCAAGAGTCGTCTACCCACTACACCCCCAGCGGTATGCCCTCACACGACGCGCTCGGGGCGCCACAAGTTCGCGTAAACGGAGTCTACTGTGACGCCCCGGACGGCATGGTGAAGCGACAATTAAAAAAGAGGGCGTCCCGGTACACTGGGACGCCCGCAGTCATCGAGGCTTTCGTCGGTGGTGGTTCGGGGGAACCTCTTAGGCGAGGGCAGAAGGGGCCCGCATAATACAAAACTCTATGCCAACCCTGGCTAGCATGTCACAGTAAGCGAATTACCTTCCATATAATTGGAGGAGGCCCGACTCAGCAGTGGGACATCTATAGGCTGGGTAGTAGACGTAGCGGGTTCGGTTGGTCGACCGCCGACCTGGTCACTGGTGCACCGCAGCTGTTTAGCTCTCGCAGGACAACTCTAAGGACAGAGACATACAAAGTGTAGACAATATGGTTGTGCTAGGAAACTGCTCGCGTATATATTGTAGTTTTGTTTTAAAAAACTGTTATTACAATACGTATGTACAAGAATTTTGCGTACTCGTCGTGTATAGTTTGTATCGTGCATGCCCGCGTCTTCGTTCCTAATTATACTGAACTACTTACATATACATTTCACAAGAGTGTTTTTTTTTAGTTTGACCGCTATCTTCCACAATTTATCACGAATATACCTAAGGGCATAGACAAAGGGCTTTCGAAACCTACGTCTTGGCATCACTTTGCGGCGGGTCGTTCTCGTCCTTGCAATATGGTTGAGGAGGGAGATGGCTGCCGCATGCGTCATGCTTGTGAACAGGTGCCGTTGCTGGGGGTCGGTTGGCTCGGGCATTAGAAGGTTACTATTGTTGACTAGATCTGGCTGATGTTTGGCCCTTTGCAACTATTGCGCGAGTTTGCTCTCATAAATCTGTTACATCCAGTGTTGTACCCAAAAATGGCGATCTAAAAAGAGCAACTACAGAGTTTCTTGCCGGCTTTTCTCTGTAGAGGTGCATTCCGAACCGGTGGTAGATGGTAAATACATAATTAATTTTAAATGGTAAATTTTATTATATTTTATTGTTTGACTTGTCAAAAGAGCTCTAATGAGCCAACTTGATGAAATGAGTTTTGATTTTGATTTTGGAGAAGTGCTCGAAAGGCGACCGCGCTCCTGAAAGCGCAGTGTTGGTAGGCCTCCCACCTGGTGGACCGACGACCTGGTTAAGATCGCCAAAACCGATAGATCAGGCTCAGGACAGGCCTTCGTGGAAATCCTTGTGGAGGCCAATGTCCAGTAGTAGACGTCTTTTGGCTGAAATAATGACTTCTACTTGTCAGCCCACTGCTGAGTCGAGCCTCCTCCAACTACATGGAGGGTCATTAGCCTGCCGTGTTACGCTGGCCACACGGGGTTTCCTGCTCTTAACCCTAACTTTTTGACCTTATCATTCACTTCTGTCGGCTCTTACGACACCCTCAGGATGCAATGGGGTGGTGTCACTATGTAATCTAAATCCGTCACCACACGGAATAGTCTGGTCGTGTCAGTCGTTTCTAAAGTCTACTATTACAATTTTAACGTACACAGGACGTTTAAGTTATTATTGTCCGCATAAAAATGGATATTAAAATACCTTCGTAATTTAATAAAAGATGAAAGTTTCTCAGAGGATGCCCTCAATGTCTGGAAGTGTGTTTATGTTTCTTGAACGTTAAGGGTGGTTTTAGATGGCTTGCCGCGATCCTAAGTCTCAGAAAATGGGTCACAAACTACATTAATACCTACTATGCAGAAGGAAATAAAAAATATTAGCGACCCGCCCTGGCTTCGCACGAGTGCAATTATACATGCAATATATATATAAACCTTCCTCTTGAATCACTCTATCTATTAAAAAAAAAACGCTTCATTATCCGTTGCGTAGTTTTAAAGATTTAAGCATACATAGGGACGGACAGACGACAGCGACTTTGTTTTATAATATGTAGTGATAGTGATGTGATAGTGATAAAGTATATCGAATGCAATTAATAACAAATTAGCTGGTAAACTACACAACTATCAATCAATATTAGGTCTGTGTTGTGACGGATTTAGAATACATAATGTCACCACCCTATTCCAACCTAAGGGTGTCGTAAGAGCCGACAAAAGGAAGAGAAGGCAAATTTGATACGAAGCCCTGTGCCAATACGTCTGGCCAGCGTGGCACACTACTCTTATTTCCCTCCATGAATTTGGAGGAGGCTCTACCTAGTAGGTAGCGTAAATAGCATACATCAGAATAACACATAGGCTATAATTTATAAAGATATATTATGTCTACCAGTGCTAAGCCGGAGTGGGCCGCTAGCGCATACATGCAATAATTCTGTGAAATATAGCCTAATTTCAATGGGTATTCGCATATCTAGACCGTTATATTGGCGACCCTGTAGCGTATGGCTGATGTAATGTCACTCAAAGTGCAATTCATGTCGACACATTGAACATTGATAGCTCTATATACGTTCGCCGATTCTCGCAACATTCTAGGGTCGATAAACAACTCGAGAGCACTCGGAAATGTTTATTTGCATAGAGCTTTACTGCTGTTGGCAAAGAAAACAATGATGATGGGTTTATTTTGCGAACAGAATATTCATTGCAATGTTTCATTATTCTTTGGATTTTTAACTTATTTCAGAAAGGGTAACCTAACCAATTCGTCTGTATGATTTTGTTGTATGTGTTTGTCTAATTAACAACACGCACACATGTGTAGTCCATAGTTCTGGACTTAACTTAAAAATACGATCTTTTTATTTACCGCCAACTTAAATTGACACTGACATTAATTAGAATATAGGTAAACCCAAACCGACGGTAGGTAGGTACGTTATACGAAAAGCAGATTGCTTTAAAATAAGTAACGATCGAGATTTTTTAAACACATTTCCTTCCGAACATTGTATTAGGAGGCCATTATAGCTGAGTCACAAGTTTGGTAAAAAATCAAGTTAGTGTCGCTCAAAGCCATCACTTAGTTAAGTTTTACAATTAAAATAACTTTGGCAGTTAAATTTGGACTAAAACTTAGGTTGAAGATAACTGTATTATGACGTAAGGAGATAGATTGACTTCAGGCCAAATTAATCCTTTTGAAAGTAGTAAGTACCGACGCTAATACTTCTACAAGCATGTTTAGACGTTTTTCAATAGCCGTCATCCATGTGGTGACTTATTTAGAATACAAAATGTCACCAGCCCATACTATCCTAAGGGTGTAAGAGGTGCAAGAGAAGGAAAACTTGATACAAACCCTATGCCGTCTTACCAGCGTGGCACTGTAGGCTAATCTCTGCTGTATTTGGGGGAGGCCCGACTCAACAGTGGATAATAACATACCAGATAAGTGATATATTCTCCGTGTGGTGACGGATTTAGAATACATAATGTCACCTCCCTATTCCATGCTGAGTGTGTCGTAATAGTCGACAATAATAATAATAAGTATCCTGTCCAAGGACAAGGTTTCACACAACGCCATCTTGTCGCAAGCTAACCAACATAATAAATAAATAAATATCCTTGGACATTTCACACAACGCCATCTCGTCCCAAGCTAAGCAACTTAATGCTTGTGTTATGGTAACGAGATGGATGATAAACTACTTATATACATTTTTTTTGTAAATACATACATATTATAGATAGAAATGACACCCAGACTCCGAGCCAGTGCCTCTGGTTTACACAAAGACACTTGCCCGCAGTCAAGTCGATCGCTCAACCACTGCGCCAACAATAGGAAATAACCTGGCCGAAAACCTAGTCACAAGAGAACGAACTTTTTGCTAACCCGCCAGCCCGGCGCGTTGTACAGTAGGCTACCCCCCCCATGTAATTGGAGGAGGCCCGACTCAGCAGTGGGTCAGCTATTGACCGAGTCGTAAGTAATGTAAAATGTTGCTAACACGTGTACATGTTAGTTATGTAATGTAACGTTGTTTTAAATACATGTCTTACTATGTTAGTTTAACTTGACGTAAATTACACCAATTCCCAGAATTGGGATAATTTTCTCCCGAAATAACGCTCCCAACATATCACAGAGCATCCCAAACAAAGCCCGCTGTGAAAAGCACCTCGTAAACGTCAAAATATAAGTTTACAACCCTATTCGGGCCACTAAACACTAACTTTGGGCGGCGGTTAATCTGACCATAATTACTAGAAATGTGAGAATCTTGATAAGATTTTTGTGTTAGGACTTTTGGCAAGGGATGATCATCCAGGCAGAGGTGGTGTGTATCCCCCCTGTAACTGTAATCGGAGATTACTTAACCGTGCGAATTGCTCTGTAAATTTCGCTACCGCGGTGTAGGACTTTTTGGTAATTCTCGTATTTGTAGGCAATATTTCTTGATGTTGATAGTTAAGATTGAGTTAAGTATGCATGCTGGTCGCTACAGGACCACTAATGAGAAACCAGGGAAACTGAATGGGAGTAGGCACATAGCCCACAGTCGGGACCAACGAGGCATGACGCGCGAGACGGTGCATTGGGGGTTGTTTAGTGGGTATGAGGATGCCGTTCATATCACTGTTACTTTTTATCGCCTACTTGTATGCCTTTGACTCCTAGGGTTACCTAATGGAAAGCAACACCATGGTCTAAGATGGAGCAGGCAATTCAAGGAAAACACCTGTCAGACACCGGCTCTCGCATACTCTCGCATCCTCCCACCAAGCGTGCGGTTGTTCACAAAATATTTCACAAAGGATTTTTAGTTTCCCGCGCGGCATATGGCAAGAGTACAGATTTTGCGTGATAGGTTGTAGTGGGTAACCGGGGCGCACTTTAACATCTCTTCGCACCCGTGGAGTCCCACTTACCCCAGCTCTCTCCCGCTGGCCGTTAAAGAAATTGCACATAGCTTGCAGACTGACGGCAGATGAGGCTGAGGGTCAGCGCGCACTATCGGAGAGGCGGCGAAGAGGCTTTTCCAGTAACAATTTAATTTCAACCTAAAGCGCTTCAGAATACAACTGTATTTGGTACAACGAAATACAATGACGGCGAGCGACGCGCGGCGAGCGTATTCTAAATACAGTCGTATTCTGAAGCGCTTTAGGTTGAAATTAAATTGTTACTGAAAAAGCCTCTTCGCCGCCACTCCGATAGTGCCCGCTGACCCTGAAAGGTTGTCGATTGACGATCAAGTACTGGGTACTCACACGGTGGGCCGATGACTTGGTTAAGATCGCCCGTAATCTGATGAATGCAGGCGGCCAAAGACCAGCGTTTATTAAACTCTTTGGGGGAGGCCTATGGCCAACTGGATTCCTTTGGGGGAAATGATGGTGATAAAATGAGGCAGTAGGGAATTTATGGGCTGAAACAACCTTGCTAACGTAATTATGTATATCCTGAAAAGGTTGTCATACGCGGTAAAAATGATACTACTGGCCAGACAGATAGGTATGCCTGGCGTGGGCCGCAGCGGCTATCCCCCAATGGCTTTTGTCAGGGATTTCTTACCCGTCCGAACTACTATGTTCACTTCACTACCGCGATGCGGGATTCCTTGTTATGCGTTTTTGATGCTGATGGTTGAAATATTCGCCCAAACAGTAAATGTAACGAACAAGTAGCATAATGACGTCACTAAATACTTTTAACTTGTTTTTATTTACATGATTAAGTATCAAAATTTCTGTAGGCTTTTTTGGAATGGAAATGGGAATTTCCAAGTCAATTTGCATTTTAATTGCACTCGGTGGAAAATAAATATGGAGATTACTGTATTTGTCTACTTCATTTAACTCTGCGTTTTGAAATTTTTAAACAACACCCATCTTGAGACTTGGTTGTTGCGTTATATGTTTTGGCGTGTAGTCGCTCTCACTGATCCTGATCAAGAACAAAACCCGGGTGTATGTAAAAAAATATTTAATTTCGATTCTTTTACGAATCTGTCGCAATTTGGTTTCAGTTGTTTTATCCGCCTTTGTATCTAAAATAGAGGATTAAAAAATGAAATACAGAGGGGTTTGCCGTCTTTTCTCTGTAGAGCAGCCCTCCGAACCAATGGTAAATCACTACATAGTATAAAACAAAGTCGCTGTCATCTGTCCGTCCCTCTATATGCTAGAATCTGTAAAACTAGGCAACGGATTTTGAAGCGGCTTTTTTTAAAAGATAGTGTGCTTCAAGAGAAAGGTTTATAATACATGCATAATCTTGTAGAGAAACACTGATAAATTTAAATGTTCCCCCTTGCACCCGTGCGAAGCCGGGGCGGGTCGCTAGTATTGAATAAAACATAAAATATATATATCATAGATGCAAGTTCTCGTTTATTGATGTGTGAAAAGAGCTCAAATGATAAAATGTTAGTTACTTAGATAAAATGTTATTTTGGTTAGCTCATATTATATGACCCACTGCTGAGTCGGGCCTCTTCCAGTTACATGGCGGGTAATTGGCCTACTGTCCCACGCTGGCCAGATGGGTTGGCACAGGGTCGTATCAAGATTTCCTTCTCTCACAGCTACATTCTCAGCGTTGGCTTTTCCTTTTGTCCGCTCTTACGACACCCTTAGGATGTAAATGGGTGGTGACACAATGTATTCTAAATCCGTCACCACACGAACAAAATTATACCGAACTAAACTAACTTATTTTAGCTGGCGGTGGACGTTCGGCTTAAAGGTGTGTTATCTATGAACACATTAGGATATTTATTAATTAAGAATACGTATGTTCAATAGGCAAGTCTTAGGACAGTTAGCTGACAGGACAGAAAGATATTTACGACTACTACCAATCACTATACGAATTTGGTGATCATTTTCTATTCTTGTAAACCTTTACAAGCCTTTCAAGCTGAACCACAGCAGGGCGTCTAGACATAAATCATACATTTGAAAGTAGACGTGGTCCTTTCAAACGGAATAAAAATAACCTAGTATTTTGTAGATTGTCGGAATATAATGTTGCTATTCACACTACTAAACGGAAAAAATATATCTTGAAAATAGGGACAAATTTGAATTTACGGGTGTATTTTAAGTGTCTCGTTTACACAATTTTAATTCCTATAGTTCCGAATAGATACTTTATCATGCCTTATTTCAGAAACTATAAAGATTACTAGCTGACCCCGCAAACGTGGTTTTGCCGTATAAATATCGCTATTAAAAATAGGGGTTGATCGTAGGGGTGAAAATTTTGGGTTGTATGTATTTGTGTATGTATGATGTATCAAAAAAAATGGAAAAACAATAAATTGTGCCAAAAATAATAAACTTTTACATGGATGTATCCTTAACATTAAAACATATATGAAAAATAAATATTGTCCGATTCCCATACCTACCAAGTATGAAAATAAAATTTCATCAAAATCGGTTGAGCCATTTCAGTGGAGTTCAATAACAAAACGTGACACGGGAATTTTATTTAATAGACAATTTTAAATAAAGAACTCATCTCGGGAGGATAATGTTAATTTCATCATGAATTTATTTTTTCTTTGGACACTAAATACTGGCTGGATTTATTTGACAAAATATTTGAATTTTTTTATATCACTAAACAGTTTTTCGTAATTCCAGACGGGTTCTTCAACACGGTTAGAATAACAATTTTACAATTTTCTGTCGGCACGTATCTGCCACTCGTTGGACCCCCGAAGGAGAAAAGTAATCATTTCAACCAATCGGAACGACGAATTTTATTTTATTACGAAATCGTCAATTATACTGTTTGACATTTAAGTAAAATAATCGTCCTGTAATGGAATTATGTTAATCTTATCTTAATATACATGGTGATTTTTAGACCACCCGCCAAATTTAAATAGGTGGTTCAGACCATGAAAGTAAACAACTTTCCCAAATAAACAAGGGGCAAAAAATTAAAATAAAAATCAGACTTTCCACACGAAATCGACCGATCGAGCCTCGAAATATATATATATTTGACGATAGATCTATGGAAGGGTCGATTTTTTTTTTCACTTTTCGACCCACTTTTCTTTGGGAATGTGGTTTACTTGGGTTGTTCCCAGACCTCCATAATTTTATTACCACCACCTCCGCGACTTTTATTTGTGTACACATATAATTCTCAGGACATCCAAGAAATTTAAATACCGTCAACATGTAAAAGGTTTTATGATTTAGATAATGAATCACGAAGATATTTTTTAATAGATATCGATGAATCATCTTCCATTTATTTTATACTGGTCTGAACTACCTATTTAAATTTGGCGGGTGATCCAAAAATCACCATGTACCTATAGATAAATTACGCGTCACGTTGTTTGTCCGCGATGGACTATAATCAAATAGTTTGATCCAACTTGAAAGATATGATAGTTTACATTTCAATTTATAGTCGCAATATTATTTTATTGCAAATTATTTTCTTACAATTTTATGTTAACTCCAAACGATTCTAACAGATGGCGATATTTGTTGACTGGACTGAGTAAGTATTCAATAGATGGCGCTATGTTAAAAGTTAAATTAAAGTATGTTAATGTTAAATATAACAAAAACCCAGACCCAGCCACCGCAACGCGTGGCTGGGTCTTCTAGTTTTCTTATATTTTCTTTAAATAATGATGACATCTCTGCAATACGTATTTTGTGTGTACGTAGTTGTGTTTGTTAAGTATACGTTAATTACACACAAACTGTACCTACCCAGGTCCAAAGAAAGTATTTCTGGCTTACTTAGAGACACATGTCCGGGCCTACAAACGAATCCTGTTAATCCAATAGAGTGAAAATCGACATCAGTTGACATTGATTGTCTATATTGTCACGTATTTTGGTACCGTACTAATAACCTAGCTGCAAGTGAAGGAAAACTTGTTACAAACCCAACCGGTGTTGCCAGTGTAGCACAGTAGGCTAATTACCCTCCATGTAATTTGAGGCCCGGCTCAGGACTGATATGATGAAATAATAACTATCGCATCAGTTTTTTAAAGGGATTTAGAATACATATTGTCACCACCCCATTCCATCCAGAGGGTGTCGTAAGGATATATCAAGGCCGATAACCTAGCCGCAAGAAAAGGAAAACTTGACACGAAACTCCGTCTAACCCGTCGTGCCAGCGTGGCACGGTAGACTAATTACCCACCATGTAATTGGAGGAGGCCTAACTCAGCAGTGGGTGATTTACGAGCTGAATATTAGTAGTATACCTAATATATTTTTTTATCAATGTGTGTGTGATATGTTGACAATTTGAAAGTGTTCTATACAATATAAATGAATTTACTTGACAGGTTGCTCGGGTAAATTTTCTGTTTAACGTACAAAACAAAAAACGATTTAATCCACGTAAAACTCCAATAGCAATTACGGACATCGCTTTACAATTTTGACAGATTCAAACGTATCGGGAATGCCCCGATACCCTCCGCTTTGAAGCCGAGTGCTACAAAAGCGATTAATTAAAAAGAGAAAACACGAGACCCAATATGAATCTTTAACTCGTATTTGGGCTTTGTGGAGCTGTATCTCGATTCTCGTTGTTCGACAACGGGAATCGAGACACAGGTCGGTCTGTGTATGAGGGTGGGCTGTTTAACATTTGTTTGCACTTTGTTCGTGTCGCAATGAAAACAGGAGCGAACTTTAGGACCGAACACGTGACTACATTTGCGTGCATATTTTAAACGACTTCGTACGCGCGGTATTTAACTATGGGGAAAACTCCGTAACTATGGGCTCTTGTACCAATAAAAGTTATTCCTTGTTACATCAGCTGCCTGTGGAAGTACCGAGTTGCTTGGTGGTAGGATAAAATGGTCCGCCCGGCTAGCTACCACCCTCACATCTAAGTCCGGCGCCAAGCAGTTTTCCTGTGTTCCGTCGTGTGTATGTGAGAGCCGGTGCCCGATAGTAGACGCTCCATCTTAGACCCTGGCGTTGCATTCCATCATGCAAGCCAGGGTAAAAATAAAACACATCTCGTTGGGAGACCGCTCCTACTTATTTATTTCCAGACCCCTGGTCCCCCAACGCGATGTATTTTATTTTTATTTTCTACTTTTTAAAGGGAACTTATGTCAATGTGTCGGGGGTTTATTTAAATTTTTAATTTAATTTTTATTTTCTGCTTTTTATAGGTACACGCTAATTATGATGGGTATCCCCGCCCCCCCGTTTACGCCTAGAGCTTTTTCAGGGCTCAACTGATTTTCATGGAACATATTATTTTGTAATGTGCACGTGATGCGCTTTCATTTGAGACCCCACTCGATTATATTTGCAGACTTTCGGTTATTCTTCCCCACTTTCACCCCCATAACTTTTAAACGACTCAACCGATTTTCATCAAACATGTCTAAGAAAACTCGCCCGTAACTCACCTGTCATACAAAAAAAAACTGTATTGAAATCGCTTCATCTGTTCGCGAGCTACGGTGCCACAGACAGACAGACAGACGGACAGACCGACAGACAGACAGACAGACAGACACGTGAAACTTATAACACCCCTCTTTTTGCGTCGGGTGTTAAAAAGCGCTTCACTATCACTACATATTATAAAACAAAGTCGCTGTCGTCTGTCCGTCCCTATGTATGCATAAATCTTTAAAACTACGCAACGGATTTTGAAGCGGTTTTTTTTAATAGATAGAGTAATTCAAGGGGAAGGTTTATATGTATAACCCACCCCCGCTTTGCACGGGCGAAGCCGGGGCGGGCCACTAGTATTTTAATATAACAAACAGACACACATGTACATGTATAGATTATTAGTAAAGAACAGTGATATTGGATTAGCTGTGTTATGGAAGAAAACTGAAGTAAGAAAAATAGGTAATGGATTAGTGGAAATATAAAGGTATGATTCCGAACAACGCTGCACTGCACATTACTGCTGCGCTCTCGCGGGACTACTGGTCCCCATACAATTTTTATAAGCTTATCTGAGATTACATTCCGAGCTACGCAGCAATGTCGCGGCAGCACTGCTGCGTGTCAGTGTCCCCATACCGCCGCCACGTACTGACCAACAGTGACGCGTCTGCCGCCGCATCAAGACTACCTACGTGAATGTTGACCACGAACAGAGTGACACTGCCGCCTTACTCGAGTACTGCTGGTCAGCACCTTAGTGGCAGCACTGCGGCAATAGCACTGCTGCTTGTTGCCGAGTTTGGAATCACACCTTAAAGCATGCCTCGAGCTATGGGCCTTGTTGCTCTTGGGGTTGGATCACGGATCCCCGGTGTCTTACTTGTGTCATTGTGTACACCAGAGGCACTTACACTAAATAAAAAAACAAACGTATGTATTTTATTCCAGTTCGCTTAGTAGGGTTCTTTCGACAGAATAGGAGCAGAGCATCTTTGAAAAATGTGACAAAAATGAAAAATATCTTTTTGAGAGCTTCCGTTGCGTGCGATGTGTTAATGGTCGTTGCGCAAAAGTTATGTATGACAGAAAATTCTAAAAAAGTTTGCATCAGCATAATATTATGTCTATCTTTTTAGTTAGCTTAGTTTAGTTAGGTTAGCTCACTATACTCTGTATTATGGTCATATACATTATTGTAAATAATGCTTATTTAGGATTTTTTTTACTTCAACATGATATCAATATTTGTCCAAATAAATACACGACGTCAACAGCTCTGCGAAGTTTAGTGAGTTAAAACATCTTGAACCAAAAACTCCCTACTGGAGGAAGGTTCACGCATATCTTCAACCGAAGTTGAATCGAGTTGCCTAACTTCCCCAAGAGATCCAAAAACGACTATCGCTCATGATATTTAATGGCATAACCATAAACCCGGGTGTATATTAAAAATATCAGTGAATAAGAAGAAAAACAATAACATACTTTCCTTGTCAAAATGTATACTGGTCCACATCTCTGGCGTGATTCAACCACAAACACCTATTCATTTACTTTTGTATGCACATCATTATTAAGAAGACAACAACGCCAGATCAATAAAACCTTTCAAAGAACCGAGTCGTCAAATGCTACATACACTACACTACACTACACTTTTTCGATTCACGAGCATCGCACTATTATCATTTGAAAACATTTTCTCGCCCCATGCCTATAAATCAGGGCATCGTTGTACTATGAGACTACTTATCGGGCAACCAGAACGCGATGTGTGTGTCTCTGGGTGATGTATGGGTTGCGAACCCCGCGACTTATGCCCCGCGGGACAACCGCATTGAAATCGATGTGATATAAATTTAGTTTGGGATCGGTGTGAAATAATGAGGTGATGTTTCTAAATCGACGGCGTAAAGATGTTTGTTTTTCGGCGCTTGCTGTAGGACGACGCAAGGAGCAGTTATCTTTTTTTTTTGTCTTGAAGTATGAGTGAGATTCTGATTCTGGTTCCGAAAAACGTCAATTTCTCCCTTTTCCTTCAATATAGAAAACCATTTGCTGTGCATTTACTAAATTGCTTCTTTTGAATGGCTCCTCCATGCCTTTCCATGGTAAACTGACTATTTAATTCAAAATACTTTTGCTGACATAGCCCACCGGATTGCCAAACTTAAGTGGCAGTGGGCAGGCCACGTAGCTCGCAGGACCGACGCCCGATGGGGCGGAAAAGTCCTCGAGTGGCGACCGTATTCCGGAAAGCGCGTTGCTGGAAGGCTTCCCACACGATGGACGGACGACCTGGTTAAGGTCGCCGGAAAGCAAGGGATGCGGGCGGCCCAGGACCGGCCTTTATGGAGAACCTTTTTGGCTGAATTGATGATGATGATGACTTTTAAATTAAGATCAGTTGCTCTGGAGATTAGCTAGTTTAACCAAATAAACTCTGTAATTTTAATTAAAAAAGTATATTTCTAATTCGGGACTGCTTCTATTAATTAACTCTAGGCCCTTACTCTTGTTGGCTATAGGATTTCTTTTACACTATGTATAAAAAATTAAAGAGGAAAAACAAAACGTTTTCGTCGATGCACAATATAATACTCAATATATCATGTCGCTACTTTGTACCTATTATGAGGCATCCATAATATCTTTCCGGTCTACAGGGAAAAGAGAGGGCTGAAAAGAAAATATTTATACAAAAATAAGGATAGAACTTGCAAGGATTAGTAGTACTTTGATCTACGAAGCCGGTAAATACGCGATTTAATGGCAAAATTTGTATCTTTACATAAAATAAATTTGGAATTGACATTTGTTCGTAATCCAGATTGGTTTGAGAAAGAAACAAAACGTCGCTGCCTTACAATAAAAAATATTTAAGATAGTCAGTCAACATTATGAACTCAAGTAGTTAGTTTCATATATCGATGACTTGGTGGTGTAGGCCCTGGAGTCTAGTGGTTGCAGCAGTCGAGCAAATATCTGTGAAAGTCTGGGCGCCAAAACTGCTATTTTCTGCAGACTGCACCCATCCCACACGATGCAATTGCCAGCCTATCAAAATGTAATCAAAATAAAATTCGTATGTTAAAATTATTATAGTTCGAGCTCATTAAAAATGTATGAATTTTAACGCGAACGAAGTATAGGGGCTATCAAAACCATCAAGATCAATAGTCAAAGACACGGTGACTATCAATATGGACTCTATTGTTTGGGTTTGGGTCTCTGATATACTTGCGCTGGATCTGGCTGTCAGATATACCGAAAATTTTAATTTTCTTTTGTGTTAGTATATAATTTATTATAGTATATACGAGTACTATAGCGCAAGTATATCAGAGACCCAAACCCAAACAATAGAGTCCATATTGATAGTCACCGTGTCTTTGACTATTATTTTATTTTTATAAGACGTTCACTGCTGGACATACGCCTTTCCCAAGGATTTCCACGAAGGCCGGTCCTGAGCCGCCCACAACTACTGCTTTCCGGTGACCTTAACTAGGTCGTCGGTCTACCGTGTGGGAGGCCTACCAGCACATCGCTTTCCGGAACGCGATCGCCACTCGAGGACTTTCTGCTCCATCGGCCGTCAGTCCTGCGGCTATATGACCTGCCCTTTGCTACGTAAATTTGGCAATCCTGTGGGCTATTTTATACAAATCTATGTGAGTGTATAGATAAAAATATGTAGATGAACATGGAGGAGTGATAGATTATTATCATCATAATTTCAGGTATTGTAGTGATAATAATCGAAAGGCTTTAATATACACTTTCAATATGGTTGTAGAAAAAAAACCTGAACTCAAGATACCCACTGTCCCAAATAATAAGGAACCTTTTTACATTTAGGCGAACCGTTTTCCCAATATGATAACATAAACGCCGTTTCCTTATTTACAGACAAAATGAAAAGCCATTTTGCTGCGTAGTACCGTTGAAACTTTGTGTACATTTTTATTAAAAGACACCAGACGCTCTCCACAGGGAATGTCGGCACTCCGTATCTTACGAATAAAACTAAAGTGGCTAGGAAGAACATTGGCTGGTAGGAAACAGAGAAAAGACTGTAATTGCATATTTTTACGTCAAAACTGATACATCGTAGGCATTGTTTTAGAACTAACTGCTGGCCTTCGTTGAGGATCAAGATCCATATCCTAAAGGAAGGTAATTAGCCTACTGTAGCCAGACGGGTTCGTATCACGCTTTCCTTCTCTTGCAGCTAGGGCTTCAGCCGTGTCGTTTCCTTCTATAGGCTCTTACGATACCCTCAGTATAGCTTGGGTTTGTTGGACTATGTATTCTACTAAGTCAGTCACTATACGGACAATTTTAAATTACAAATTGTACAAACCTTACCATACCGCCTTCTACATTGGACACGACTCTAATTTCAAACAACGTTCATAAAATACACGTAGATAATTTCTAAAACAAAAAAATATTGTAGGATGGAACCCGTTGAAAAAGGAAAAGAATATACCAAAAATATTTTTTTTAGTTTTCTCTTTCTAAATCGTTCTCGGAAAATGCAAAGAACAGAACAACTTTCTCAAATTTTATTTCTATTTATTAGATCCTACTTTAATTTTCTTTTACCATTTTCTCAGGTCCTGGCCTAAAGTGGCTTCTATTAAATTAAAATCCGATGTTAAAATTTACAAATATATGTGTATGATCAAATAAATGTTTGTTTAGTAACTTTTAGATCAAACACAGTTATATCACGAAATATTAAGAACGAGTGTAAAATACAAGAAAATATAAAACACAGTAGATAGTTGCTATGTAAGTATGTAGCAAATGTAGTGGCTGGTCTTGTTGAATGTGTGCTCACAAACTGCAGAACTGGTCTAGCGTCTATTTTTCATGACAGCTTACACGCGATAAATCCGTTTAAAAGTATAATAATAGCAAAAACCTAAAACATCCATTGAAGCTCTTAAAATTTCGTACGTTTCAGAGAAAGTTTAATGAATTCTAGAATCCACTTTCAAATAATAAATTAGACTTAGATCTCTCCATTCGCCAATGCTAAATGTTAGATATATTTTTAAAGTAGATATATTACGGTCCATTAGTACTACGTTCCTTAGTAATCATATTAAAGGCTATTAATTTCACATTTCAGTCGACCTGTCTCTCTCAATATGAGGTATGCAGACAATACGTGTGAAACAAAAACACTACGACACGTCCGAGGCCATTTTCCTAGAGAGTTGCGAGGTAATAGAATTTTTTATTTAGTCCGCGTGGTAATGGATTTAAGCTATTATCCGTATGTAATGGGATGGGGTGGTGGCTATAATGTCACCACCCCATTCCATACTGAGGGTATCGTAAGAGCCGACCAAAGGAAATTACAAGGCCGAAACCCTAGCCGCAAGACAAGGAAAACTTGAAACGAAACCCTGTGCCAACCCGTCCGGCTAGCGTGGCACAGTAGGCTAATTACCCTCCCTGTGGTGGGAGGAGGCCCGACCCATCAGTGGGTCATTTATGGGCTGAGTAGTAGATAGTAGTAGCAGTAGTAGATTTTTTTATTAGGACTGTCGATGTTTTCTTAAACAAATATAATAAAATGTTTCAGACCCTGATATAATTAGACTGGCTAAACTCACCAAGCCGTTATTTCATTAAAATGGCCTAGAGAAGATAGACTCGACACAATGTAGCAATCCATCTGGCCACCATGTAATGCAGAGTCCAGTGCCGGATTTAAATTTGTGCCGCCCTGGGGCACTGAAGAAAATGCCACCCTATGACTTAAATTTTATTTTAATAGTTTTGATATCTTATTTTTTAAGAATTAGAATAACTAATTGATTATGGAAATTTATTATGTATTATATATTTTTATGTATCAATTATAATTTGATACCTACGTAATACTTAAATTATGTTTCTTGAAAGATAAAATGTTTATTTTAAAGAATTAGTTAATTACCTATATAATGTATAGAAAAAAATTTATCACTTTCCAAATTTTGCCGCCCTAGAAAATTTTCCACCCTGGGCACTAGCCCCGACTGCCCCTATTGTAAATCCACCTCTGGCAGAGTCAGAGAGAGAGAGAGAGAGAGAGAGAAACGTTTATTTATTAGAATATAAGTAGTTATTTAGATGTTGACAAATGTATGTATCATTATATTCTACCGGTTTTGCCGGTGTACAAATATTAAATGTAAAATTATTATATTAAATTCTCGCAATTTACCATAATTTAAATTAAAATAACATAGATATTATATTGAATTCAATCATATTATTATTATTATTAATTAGCATTCACGCAAAATATATAAACCAAAAAAGAAAAATACAATTATATTAATAAGTCCATTATTTACATAAATACTTAATAAAATTGTCATCATTGAAATCATATTTTGTCTGTAAGAAAATCTTTTACTGAGTAATACATTTTACCTATTAATAGTTTAAATAAATTAGTTTTAAATCGAGTAATTGTTAATGTTTTGAGGCTATCAGGTAAGTGGTTAAATATCCTGACGCACATGGACACAAACCTCATTCGCGAAGCTGGCTTAAGAGGCACTAAAGAAACTCAAGAAGCAGACCACGTAAGAGCACATACCCCTGGTTTACAGAAAAACACTTGCCCGACCTGGGATTCGAACTGGGGACCCGTTATCCAAAGGCGACACATTCACCTCCTAGACCAACAAGGCAGATCGCAGATGATTTTGCTTTTTAAATAAAAAGTGTGAGGGACACATACATACATATCATCATCATCATCTTAGCCTTGTATCCCGGTTGCAGCCCAAACTCTCGTTTCGGCGCCCGGGGTCAGCTTTCCGGCTTTTTCTACTCCACTTCGCACGGTCTTCAGCATCCCTGGTAGTGAGCCCATTGGCACGCATATCACCCTTTACGACGTCAAGCCAGCACTTTTTGGGTCTACCCTTCCTGCCGGGGCCCGGCGGAGGCGGCACGGCCAGACATTTGTTTCCCACGTAGGCAGCCGGTTGCCGCAAAACGTGGCCGTTACATACATATAATCTCTTCTTTCCCGTAGGTGTAGGTAGATACCACTTCTTTGCACTTGCTACGATCCTTACATACTTGTTTCGCTTCGTCCACTTTCATTATTCCCTTCATACATGCTCTTTGGTTTACTCTTGACCTGGCGTCAAGATGTCGCTGATTTGGTATCGAAACGTCCGCCTTAGTCTATCCCTTCCAACACTTCCATTCACGCTCGCCTTATACACTTATTTGTTATTCATTCATTCTCTCGACATGGCCAAACCATCTCACATCTCTTTACATATACCCTTTTTATTTCACCGTATATACATGAACTAGCAAGCTTCGACTTAATCAAATTTACTCACATCCATTACCAATATTTCAATTAAGAGGCATTGCTGGTTTGATTGATGCGTTATTGTATTAGGACCGCTATTATGCTCAAAATAGTTCAATGTGAGACGCGGACCGGTAGCGGAGCGGAGCTATGTCAGCGTTTGCCTCGCGACGCCTCCGCTCCGTAGATGTAACTGTCAAACAAATCGGAACAATAAACAATAGTTATTTGTGCAACAAGAGGGCAAAGTCGTTTTTTGCTGCGAGTGCTGATATTGAATCCCGAGTAAGCGAAGGAATCAATGATTCTAAAGTTGATTCCTGAGTGCTGCGAGGGATTCAAAGGCACGAGATACGAAACATTTTGCTCTCGTGTAACACACATAACTTTTCACTTCAGCAGCGAGAACCTATAGGAAATGAAATATATTACGTAACATTTTTGAAACTATAATTAAATATTTTTAAGTTAAATATCAGTTTTTTAAGCAGTAAATACTTATTTTAGTTTAAATACAACAATAAGTTAAAAATTCAATAAATTACAATAAAAGATATAATTATCATTTTTGCTAAATTTCTTTAGTTAGTACGAAATTCCGAACGTGTTTGTCTTTGAGGTCGAATTAAAAATCGGAGTAACCCCATAACGAACTCCTTTCATCTAATCGAACTGTTAAAAGTACGTCTAGTTTGTATTTAATCAAATATCTATAGTTCCCATAATATTGCTGTATCAAAATAATATTTATAATCTGTACTTTAATGCTTTGTATTTTTTCTATAGCGCTACCTGCTAACATTTAACTTCATAACTCTAACGCAACTTAAATAACCAATTAATTTAACTTTCATAATCACACGAAATTTCTAACACAACACACTTGTCATTGGCAAAATCATCGGTATAACGATGGAAGCCAAAACCTAAATGAAGAAGAAGAAGAAAAATCGGATCTGTTGGTACTGGCCGCTTGGTCTTTGTCTCTCTCTTTTCTAATGGCGGGAAAGAGATAATGTCAATGTTTCGAATTAGAATTAAAAAGTTACTTTGTCTCACTCAGTGGACAAAATCGCATTTTGTCCACTGTTTTCAGTGAGCAAAACCTACATGTTTGAGCTACTGATGTGAAAAGATTATATAGGCACAAGGTGTAACAACAACCTGCACTGGGTACTACTACCTTAATCGCGGGGTCAATTTACACACATGAAACTCACGAATTAATCCCTAGCCCAACAAATTAATTCCATCAAATTCCCCTCGACACAGTTTAAACTTTGTGCAGGAGTTTCATTTCAAATAAAAAAAAATAATTCTATCCCTTTAACGATCATCCTTCCTATTACAATAATGTTGTATCATTTAATTAGCCGAATCATAAAAAAATACTAATAATTTACAAACAATAAATCAACACATACTCGCGCCATAATTAGAGAGTACAATAGCACGGACAATAGTCACGTAAAAATACATAAAAATACAATAATACATAAAAAATTGTAATGCTTTACCCAAGTATTTTTTTTTCTCTCTCTACATCTCTCCTTTGACATTATCAGAGACTATGATAAGCTACTTTCCTTTCATACCGGTTCTCGCATGTATTCCTCTCGCACTTACCCCAGTCATATTAGCGAGGATGCAGTCGAGGGCAAACTCTAAAATAAAACGTCAGAATTAAAGAAGGTATACGTTGCAAATGTATTCGAAACGATCAGAAATTTAAATGAGACCTCATTAAATCTTCTCTTGAGAGTTACTCGGTATGTGTAAAATGGTGATTGCTTTATACCTAGAACTCACGATCAGTGTCTGGTAAAATTCTTTTATTCATCAAAAGTTCAACTTCACCCGTGTCGAGTAAATGGAATACCGAAGAGGCTTTTAACAATGAAGAAAAAATGTGTTTTAACGATTAGGTTCACTTTTGACTGCACTAGGATATTGAAATGAAAAGACGTACTTATCGATGCAAGTGTATTGCGCGACAATTTTTTACATGTAAAGCAGATTTAAATAATGTATGGGCATAAATAAGCAATAGCTTCAACAATGTATCCAGATTACTGTTCAGTCTGTTAAAGAGCCAATGCGGTCCCTAATTCAATTACAGGTTATCCCATGTGATTTACTTAAGTCGGCTCTTACTACTTATTTGAGCACCCTCAAGCTGGAATGGGGTGATGACATTATGTATTGAAAATCCGTCGTGGACTTCAGATTATGTTTGTTAAATTACGCTGAGTACATACATATCCTTGGACATTTCACACAACGCCATCTCGTCCCAGGCTAAGCAACTTAATGCTTGTGTAAGGGACTCCGCGCATTATGCGGCCAGGCCGCGCGGGCCAGCGGCCGAGTTTTGGTCGCGCGGCCAACGAAAAACATCGCGTCACATACGCGGCCTATTGGCCGCCGCGACCAATCCGCGCATTATGCGGCCAGGCCGCGCGACTGGCCGCGCGGCCTGGCCGCCTAAATGCGCGGGGACCCTTAAGGTATCGAGATGGATGATAAACTACTTATATAAATATTATAGATAGAAAACACCCAGACCCGGAACAAATACTTGTAGGTCGTACAAATATTTCTTCCGTGCGGGGATCGAATCTGCGACATGCTCATATATTTTACTAATTTTGTATGCGACTATATCTTCGCCGAATCCAACATCTGTGGTTTTCTCATATTATATTATGACGGATTGGTAATGAGGCTTCAGCTCATTACCAATCCACTTGCGGCTCCTTTGGTGTTGCACGTGTACCTGAGCGGTGGTTATCAGTTAGGTGATACTTATACTCCGACCTCCAATTACGAGGAGGGAAATTAGCCTACTGCGCCACACTGGCCTTAGGCTTCGTGTCAAGTGTTCCTTCTATTACGGCTAGGTTATCGTACCAGTGAGTAATTTACGGACTCTCTTTTGTATATTAATTGCGGTAAACAACACATATCGGTAAAGTAAATATTCTAATTCATATAAATTACGCGTTACGTTGTTTGTCCGCAATTTTGACTCATAAACTACTAAACCGATTTTAATCCAATTTGCACACCGTGTGCAGGTTGATCCATCTTGAAAGACAGGGTAGCTTACATCTCAATTTATAGGCGCAATATTATGTTTTTGCAAATTATTTGTCTAATATTTGACAGTCACGATTATAAATAGGTTAGCTCCAAACGATTCTAACAGAGGGCGATATCTGTTGACTGGATTGAGTAAGTATTCAATAGATGGCGCTATGTTAAAAGTAAAATTAATGTATGTTAAGGTTAAATGTAATATAACAAAAACCTATGCCACAGCAACGGGTGGCTGGGTCTGATAATATACAATAAAGTAACTAGTTTATAAGGACTCGGTCAAGGTGCGCGTGATTCAGTTCTTTATAAGATCAACATAAAAAAATAAACCATGTTAGCCAACTGTTTTCAAACTCAAAGCGTTGCCATGAAGAGAGCTCATTCGAACTAAAAACCTACCGAAATATGTTTGTACAAAGAATAATAAGTTATGTTTGCTCAGTAGTCCTTTGTATGTTCGTTCTGTGAGTCAAATAGACGTAATAAAGTTTGGGAACTTTCAATGAACACGCTAACTAAGGGTTGTCTGCTGTCTAGTTGTTTATTTGCCTATGTACTACTACACCTTTTTTTTTTATTGCTGTTTGTGGCAGTCGAGCTAGCGGCACACCTGATGGTAAGTGTTGACCGCCGCCCATGGACTTTGGCAGTGCCAGGGGCACACCACTAATCAGCCTGGAAATGACCCAGTGCTGAGTTGTGCTAGACTAGACCACAGAGTTTCGTTTCAAGATTTCCTTCTTTTGCGGATTTCGGCTTTGTCAGTCCCTTTTGTCGGCTCTTACGAGACCCTCAGGATGGAATGGGATGCTCGCCACACGCAAATTATTTACGCACGCAAAAAATATGTTTCTATCTACATAAAAATAATGCTACAAGTTGCGTAGTATATCACTACATAGTATAAAACAAAGTAGCTGTCGTCTGTCCGTCCCTATGTATGCTTAAATCTTTAAAACTAAGCAACGTATTTTGCAGAGGTTTTTTTATAAGATAGAGTGATTCAAGAGGATGGTTTTGAAGTATAATAGATGCATAATATTGTAAAGAAACACTAATAAATTTAGATATTCATCATTGCACCCGTGCGAAGCCGGGGCGGGTCGCTAGTATTGAAATCCTCAGGATAGTGTTGGTGATAAATTAAAAATTTAAATAAACCGTTAGGGGACCACTCCCACTTATTTATTACCTTACCCCTGGTCCCCCAACGCGAAATATTTATTTTTTACTTTTTAAAGGTTATTGTGTCGGGGGTTTATTTAAATTTTTAATTTAATTTTTATTTTATAATTTTTATAGGTACACACTTATTATAATGTAGATTTTGTTAAATTGCACGTGATGCGCTTTCATTTGAGACCCCACTCGATTGTATTTGCAGACATTCGGTTATTCTTCCCCTCTTTCACCCCTCATAACTTTTAAACGGCTCACCCGATTTTCATCAAACATGTCTAAGAACACTCGCCCGTAACTCACCTTTCATACAAAAAACTATATTGAAATCGCTTCACCCATTCGCGAGCTACGAAGCCACAGACAGACAGACACGTCAAACTTATAACACCCCTCTTTTTGCGTCGGGGGGTTTTTTTTTTTTTTTTTTTTTTATTTATTCTGTTACTACACCACAGACTTGTAGTCCGTGTTCTTTTTAGCAATGAATGGTAGTTATTTGCTCTTTTTTTTTTCTTTCGTCTGTCGTACCCTGCGTCGGGGGTTAAAAAGTCTTCGAGTGGCGACCGCGTTCCTACCGGAAAGCGCAATCCTCCCACACGGTTGACCGAAGACCTGATTATGATTGCGGGAAAGCGGATGGCTTAGCACTGGCCTTCGTGGAAATCCTTGGGGAGGACTTCTGATGATGATTACAAAACTTATGTTAAAGTAAAAGTCTATGACTGTTGCCATCAATTAAAAATATATATCACATCGACCCAATTAATATATTACTTTCAAAGTTAAAACATTGATTATAAGTATACCATAGTGTAGCTCTGAAACTACAAAAATGTTAATCAAGGCATTAAAATTTAAATTAGATATCAGTTCAGTTAGTATAAGCCTCAGTTTGTGATTTCCGTCCTTACCCTAAAAAGCATATAATTATCCAGCTTGTTTACAACCCTGTACCTACCAAAGTAAGTGCTTTCGAGAAAGTTCCACCGAAGCGTAGAACGGTCTCCGTCTCACATCTTGCATTGGAATAGTTTACTGCTGCTTGTCGAAGTCAAATGTAGACGAATTTAATCCCACAATGACTTACTAAACCGAATGTGATATGCCCTCGGAATAGCTCATAGGATTTTTATTTTTTGGATTTTTAGGACTTTTTTGTAGATCTTATTAAGACCTACAAACTCGTAGTACATCATTTTGTTCTGTTAAAAAAATAAAATGTTTTTGCAACGCGCGCATAAATGGGAGTTCGATTTTACACCTTGGGTTACAAAATCGCAATTTTCTAGCGGATCCCTAATTTTTTTGTAATTATAATATAGTGATGTCTTAGATTTTTGATTTTTTACACATTGCAGGAAATATCTATTCACGGTTATGATCGTTTTATTTTATTCCTGCGACCACGGACACTGCAAAGTGTCTGAAACGTTGGGAATAAAATAAAATAAAACGATCATAACCGTGAATAGATCATTTCCTGCAATGAAATATAGCTTAACCTTCCACGATAAATGAACTATCCAACACTGAAAGATTTTTTTGAAATCGGACCATTAGTTCCTGAGATTAGCGCGCTCAAACAAACAAACAATCAAACTCTGCAGGTTTATAATATTAGTATAGAAGATTTACAAAACATTTATCAAAATGCCTATGTTTTTTTAATAATAAGGAACATTATTAAAATATTTACTATACGAATATTTTTAACATTTTGAATTGAACCATATCACGTCTAATCTTTTGTATCTGTGTGGTGATGGATATAAGAATACATTCCATCCTGGGAGTGTCGTAAGAGCCAACGGAAGGAACTAAAAAGGCCGATAACCAAGTCACAAGAGAAGGAAAACTGGATAGGAAACCCTGTGCCAACCCGTCTTGCCAACCGTCTGGTAGGCTAATTAGCCTCCATGTAACTGAGGAGGCCGGACTCAGCAGTGGGTCATTCATGGGCTGAATTAGTAGTAATTGGAAATTATGAAAAAAAAATTACACACAATTCGAAGCGTATTTAATACTGATTCGAACAAAAAAGTCATCCGATTTCAAAATAGGCACTAAAAAGAGAAAATAATAGTGTAAAACAAACTAAAAAAATACGCTTTTTATAAAAATCGGTATAAATATAGAATTTAAATTTTAATAAATTTGAATTAAAAATAGTGTCAGAAAAAATGATTTTATTGTAAAAGCGTGGGGTGCATGGTATCAATAGTTCTAAATATTTTATGAACAGATATGACTAGAAGGGTTATTTTGATAATGTCTTGAAAAGTACCCCACGCTTTTTACATTGGAAAGATTCCGTTACATACATAGATACATATGTCTGAAGTTAATAAAAGCGTATTAAAAATAAACAACAATTGTATGTCAGTGCCTTAACGTTGGTGTGAGTTTTAGTTGGCACTACGGCGCACAGCAACAAAATCGCCGAAATAACACAATATTTGCCTTCTTGAACATCTTTTCATCACTTATTTTATGTTTTTTGCCAAACTACTGGACCAATTTCAATAAAATTTTATTGTTGTAAAAACAGAATTATTCTAATCGGTTTACAAATGACGGAGTTAAGCGGTAACAAACAAAAACTGCCGAATTAGGAATCTCCTCGCGCCGATGTCTGTGTGTTTTACCTAACCTTTTATTGTTTATTTTTTATAGTGGGGGAAACCTTATACAATTATGTCCCCAGCCGGAGGACGGGGCTGGGGTATGTGGGAGTCCCGGTCGCGATAAGACGATGATTGCGACCAGTTTACCCACTAAAACCTACCACTATTTGTCTGCGTGGGCCTGTCCTCTATATGACCTCTAAAATAAACGTTATCATCATCATCACTACATCACTACATATTATAAAACTAAGTCGCTGTCGTCTGTCCGTCCCTTTGTATGCTTAAATGTTTAAAACTACGCAACGGATTTTGAAGCGATTTTTTTTAATAGATAGAATCATTCAAGAGGAAAGTTTATATGTGTAATACATCAATAATATAGTAGAGAAACACTGATAAATTTAGATGTTCATCATTGCACCCGTGCGAAGCCGGGGCGGGTCGCTAGTCACTATCACTACATAGTATAAAACAAAGTCGCTGTCGTCTGTCCGTCCCTATGTATGCTTCAATCTTTAAAACTACGCAACGGATTTTGAAACGGTTTTTTAATAGATAGTTATTTAAGATGAAGGCTTTTATGTGTAATACATGCACAATATTATAGAGGAACACTGATAAATTTAGATGTTTTTACTGCTTGATTACTGCACCCGTGCGAAGCCGGGGCGCGTCGCTAGTACAAAATAAAGCAACAAATAAATCTTTAATTCCGCGATGTTATTCTAATCTGTATTATGCTTTTAATCAAAATGTCCAACACTGCCTTACACATTTTAATATAAGCCCCAAAATTACAATACCCCAGAACGTGGCGTAATTAAGTTCAGAACACAAAATATGCTCCCATTCATCTCTCGCGAGTTGCAATTGTATTCAACGAATGCCCAGTCTAGAAATTTACATTGTGGTGAGTATACCACCTATTAATACTCAGGACGTGTTTGTACATAAAGTTGGTTGATAAATATATAGTTTGTGTTCATATTACACTGGATATATCTACTTTCTTCCTCGCCATTGTGGGATGGCACCAGTCTAATTATTTTAGATATGGCTAACTACCAGTAGTTACACGGAGCTATTGCCACATGCCCTTCGCGACTCAAGTAGTGGGATATCCGGTAATTATTTGTTTAGACCAGCTGCGTTTTTTAACGCTACAGACTACGTATATCAACTGCCGTAGATGGTATAATGGCATCATTGAGAAAACAAAACTTTGTACGCCATACTAAAAATATTGCGTGGAAGGGTGAGTATGAAATTTCCCACACCTATAGTTAGAAGGAGTACTGAGTGCATTATTTTTAATTATGCATAAAAAAATACTTAATATAGATAATATTACAAACACTACCATATATTAGACGCACACAGGCATATATACTGTTTTGTTTATTGTTAAAGTCTGTGGTCTGATTGATAATAAAACTATATTTTTAAAGAATTATAATTTAAATCAACTATGGTCAAATTTCGACCGCTGCCGCGACCTCTAGATATTTTTATTACACAAATGAAATAAACAGTTACAAAATTGCTTTTTAACAAATTGTCGACACAAAAATACGCCAGCGTTTTAATTGTGTAAACATTTTTATTGTCTTCATACGCCCTTAATTAACATACAGGCAATAGAACCTCCAGTATCGGGAGAAGCCTGTATAATTTCCCTGTTCCCACATAAGTAATGCTCATGTTACATTCATTATAAGCCCTGTTGCGTGTACATTCAGATATTACGATGTAATGTCCTGCTTTATGGCTCCTTACTGCTTTTAACGAGTCGCGTCAAGATGGAAATGTACAGCTTAGAGTTTCCATCTCGGTTTCGAAAGGGATATGTGAGGTGCATAATTAAAGGCCCAGCCGCTCTGAATTAGGTATTCGGGAAGATCGAATTCTGTGTGGTGACGGAATACATAGTGTCGCCACTGCATTTCATCCTGGTGGTGTCGTAGGAGCCGACTAAAGGAAATGATACGGCCGAGAACCTAACACACACGAAACCCGATACCAACCCGTCTTTCCAGCGTGGCACAGAAGGCTAGAACTCACAGCTATTTAGTTACGAACGGTTTTGTAGTAAAGGCAGAGTTACACAGGGTCAGTAGCTTGCGCCAGTGCTGGCGCCGAAAACTGACTCATACGATTAAAACGCAGTCAGTATTTCGTCATTATTCGAGAGTATTCCTTAAAATAAATTTACACGATGGCAGTGCAGGTCAGCACTGACTCGGCATTCACTGACGCTAGTTACTGACTCAATGTAAATCTGCCTTAAACGTATTCAGTAGTGAGAAAAGTGATAACTGGTTTAATCAACTGCTACTTCTTGCCCCCGAAGACAAAAGTCTTCGACCAATGTGTATTGCCAGTGATGACATATGGAACAGAGACGTGGCCGCTCACTATGGTCTCCATCAGAAGGCTCAGTCACCGAAAGGGCAATGGAGAGGGCTATGCTCAGAGTTTCCCTGAGATACGCAGGTAAACCAGGGTTACCGACATAGCCCACAGGATTGCCAAGCTTAAGTGTCAAAATTCAAAACTCATTTAATCAAGTTGGCTCATTAGAGCTCTTTTGACAAGTCAAACAACAAAATAATATTTAATTTAAAATTTACCATCTACCACCGGTTCGGAATGCAGTTCTACAGAGAAGAGCCGGCAAGAAACTCTGTAGTTGCTCTTTTTAGATCGCCATTTTTAGGTACAAGGCCTTGATAAGACAGTTTGTGAGAGCAAACGCGCGCAATAGTCGCAAAGGGCCAAACTTCAGCCAGATCTAATCAACAATACTAACCTTCTAACGCCCGAGCCAACCGACCCCCAGCAACGGCACCTGTTCACAAGCATGACGCATGCGGCAGCCATCCATCCATCCATCGTCAATGCCTGCCGCATTGGGCAGAGAAGTCCTCAAGCGGCGATCGTGTTCCGGAAGGCGCAGTGCTGGTAGGCCTCCCACACGGTGGACCGACGACCTGCATTCCGGCGAGGTTGCCGGAAAACGATGGATGCGGGTCCAGCCTTTGTGGAGGTCCAAAAGACGTCCACTGCTTATCCCCAGCAGTGGACGTCTTTTGCCTGAAATGATGATGATGATGACTGCAATCGTGTAAATACTGGCGAAGTTATTTAGTTTGTTGCCGACTCCAATTAAATAAATTAAAGGTGAAGAAGGAATATGGCCCACGAGCCAACTCAAACTCAAAAGGAACTTTATTTACGAAGGTTTTATCACAAAACTCCTAGAAATCAACATATTTAATATTACCATTATCATCTTACGACCCCTGGTGTGTATGGTACTCTCCATACACACCAATCAGTCGTCATATCTACAGTCACACCTTTCACACAATTTCTCACTCTTACAATCCATCCATCTCATTAGATCTCCCACAACCCACATCAAAGCAAAGACGGATTTGGAAACGGTTTTTTTAATAGAATAGTGATTCAAGGGGAAGGTTTATATGTATAATACATGCATAATATTTAAGAGAAACACTGATACATTTAGATGTTCAACATTGCACCCGCGCGAAGCCGGGGCGGGTCGCTATTATAGTCTAAAGTAAGGTTTAGCCGATCGATAATAAAATTGTTCCTTGTGTTGCTATCCGGAGTCACATCATAAATAGCTGTCACATATTTTAATGTAAATGTAGGTATCAGTGTTTCTCTACAATATTAAGCATGTATTATACACTAGCTGACCC
Organism: Clostera curtula; assembly: GCA_905475355.2. Classification (NCBI taxonomy): domain Eukaryota; kingdom Metazoa; phylum Arthropoda; class Insecta; order Lepidoptera; family Notodontidae; genus Clostera; species Clostera curtula. The sequence goes on along the minus strand of FR997806.1, from coordinate 11,401,547 downwards.
GGCGAACTTTGTTCCGCATTATAAATATTTAAAACAAAAAGAAAGTTGGACATAGGATACCTGAGATTTTTATCCCGTCCGTATAAAACCTTTTTTTTTTTTTTTTTTTTTTTTTTTTTGTTTTCGCTGGGGAAATGCTTTATGCATACCACCGCACCCCGGGGGAAAGGTCGGTGATTATGTGGGACTCCGACAAGGGTCGTCTACCCAAGAGTCGTTTACCCACTAAAACCCCAGCGGCATACCCTCACACGACGCGCTTGGGGCGCCACAAGTTCGCGTAAACGCATTCTACTGTGACGCCCCGGCGTGGTGCCCGCAACGCGGGCAAGCGACTATCAGAGAGGGCGTCCCGGTATACTGGGACGCCCTCAGTCATGGAGGCTTTCGTCGGTGGTGGCTCCCCCGAACCACCACCGGCCTCCTAAGCGAGGGCAGAAGGGGCCCGCATCGTCACGAACCCCCCTCCACCCCCGCCTCCGTCCGCGGCGCGGGTCACCCGGAGCTCCCTCCCTTGCGACCCGCCCCGCTGCCCCCCTTCTGCGACATCGGCCCCGCAGAAGAAGGCCCGTCAGCCTTCGGGCTGGCGCCAACCAGAGGACACCGGCGCACCGCAGCCGTCCAGGGCCCGCAGGGAAACCCTTAGGACAGGTTCCACCGTCTACCCAGGTCCCCGGAGCCCCCGTCCAGGGCTCGCAGCGAGACACTGGGGACAGGGTCCCTATCCACCCAAGTCCCCGCAGCCCCAATCTACCGCAGCGCACCAGCGATCCGTCCCGCAGCCCCCTTCTGCGACATACGGCCTCGCAGAGGAGGCCCGTCAGCACTCGGCCGGCGCCAACCCGAGGACGTTGAGTGAGGACTCGGTTTGACGGCCAACTAAGTTGAGCGCCAACCCGAGGACCTCATGGTGCGCCGCAGCGGTTTACGACTCCCAAGGCAGCTCTGAGGACAGAGGAGTCCCCGGAGCCGCAACCCGCCGCGACGCTGGGTGCCGCTCTTCGTCTCACCTCTCCCCGTGGGCCCGCCCGGCATGGGAGGCCCTGGCCGGTATGGCCCCACGGATCATTGAGGCACTCAAGCCCCCTCACCAGCTGGTGGCAGCACAGTCGAGGGAGGTCCGTATAAAACCTACTTTAACAAAACGCAACTGACAGCGAAACGTTATGTTGTCTATAGTTTAATATGGCCGAAAATTTGACAATTAGAAATTTTGAATTCGACTTGTTTATACTGTTGTAATACACATAATATCTTTATAACTTGTAGCCTATGTGTTATTCTGATGTATAAACTATATTATTGTAAAGTTTCATTTAAATCCATTCAGTAGTTTTTACGTGAAAGAGTAACAAACATCTATCCATCCATCCATCCATCCATCCATCCATACTTACAAACTTTCACGTTTATAATATTAGTAAGATATAAACCTTCTCCTTGACTCACTCTATCTGTTAAAAAAACCGCTTCCAAATCCGTTGCGTAGTTTTAAAGATTTAAGCATACATAGGGACGGACAGACGACAGCGACTTTCTTATACTATGTAGTGATAATAATTTAATGTAAATGTGTCAGTGTTTCTCTACAATATTATGCATGTATTATACATATAAACCTTCTCCTTGAATCACTCTATCTATTAAAAAACCGCTTCCAAATCCGTTGCGTAGTTTTAAAGATTTAAGCATACATAGGGACGGACAGACGACAGCGACTTTGTTTATATTATGTAGTGATAAAGTCATTTCATATTACGTATATGTTTGCGTACGCCTAATAGGGTTGGAAGAAATAACAAAGCAAGTTTTCTGCGGCTTTGTGATCGTACAAGCCACTCGGTATGTTTAACACATGTTCTCTGTCGTTTGGAACTTGTTTTTCCGCCAAGAGGGACGGGCTTATGAGATTAATTAAACAAAGTACGGACTTTACGACAGCAATTAGGTAATGTTTGAGCGATTAATATATTTCGCTGTTATGTTGTTATGGAATGAAATTAGATTTAATCGGCAATTGCAAACTGACGGATTTAGAATACATAGAGTCACAATCCCATTTCATCCTGAGGGTATCGTAAGAGCCGACAAAAGGAAATGATAAGGCTTGAAAACCTGGCCTCAAAAGAAGGAAACCCTATGCCAACCCATCTGGCCAGCGTGGCATAGTAGGCCAATTACCCTCCATGTAGTTGAAGGAGGCCCGGCTCAGCAGTGGGTCATTTATGGGCCGAGTAAGTAAGTAAACAGATATTAAGTACAACACGAATTAGGAGGACACAATCTTACTAATATTATAAACGTGAAAGTTTGTAAGTATGGATGGATGGATGGATGGATGGATGGATAGATGGATGTATGGATGGATGGATGGATGGATGTTTGTTACTCTTTCACGTAAAAAGTACTGAATGGATTTTAATGAAACTTTACAATAATATAGCTTATACATCAGAATAACACATAGGCTACAAGTTATAAAGATATTATGTGAATTACAACAATATAAACAAGTCGAATTCAAAATTTCTAATTGTCAAATTTTCGGCCATATTAAACTATAGACAACATAACGTTTCGCTGTCAGTTGCGTTTTGTTAAAGTAGGTTTTATACGGACGGGATAAAAATCTCAGGTATCCTATATCCAACTTTCTTTTTGTTTTAAATATTTATAATGCGGAACAAAGTTCGCCGGGTCAGCTAGTCTAGCATAATAAATGATAACTGATATTACTACGTACACCTCTAAATTATAATATTGAGTATATTGACTATTGGCTCAGGTTCACTCATGCCGGGCGGGCCCACGGGGAGAGGCCAGACGAAGAGCGACACAGAGTTGTGGTGGGTTTTGGCTCCTGCGACTCCTCTGTCCTCAGAGTTGCCTCGAGAGGCTTAAATTGCTGCGACACACGGCGCCGTGATGGGAGCGGAGGGGTGGCCAGGCCCTGAGGCCAGGGCTGCCACCGCTAGCAGCGGAACGGCCGCCAGGCAGCTGGGCCAGGGATGCCGCCGCTAGCAGCAGAGGGCTGCCACCGCAACTGAGCGCCGTGTGTATTGGGCGCCACATCATCCGGTGCCTGACGGAGGCACGTGGAATGTCCCGCACGTGCCTCTCGATGGGTTGGAAGGCGTCTAGAGCTCCCCATTAAAGCGTGGGAACCAATTTTTTTTTTTTTGACATTTCACACAACGCCATCTCGTCCCAAGCTAAGCAACTTAATGCTTGTATTATGGTAACGAGATGGATGATAAACTACTTATAAACATTTTTTTTTGTAAATACATACGTATTATAGATTGAAAACACCCAGACCCGGAACAAATACTTGTAGGTCGTACAAAAATTTCTTCCGTGCGGGGTTCGAACCCACAACATGTTGCGCAGCAGTCGATGGCTCAACCACTGCCCCAATCACTTGTACAAGCCTAGGCAGGTTAAGGATTCCGAGGCAACTCTGAGGACAGAGGAGTCCCCAGAGCCAAAACCCACCACGACTCCGTGTGCCGCTCTTCGTCTGGCTTCTCCCCGTGGGCCCACCCGGCATGGGTGACCCAACGGATCCTAAAGGCACGCAAGCTGACTGCGCTGACTAATCTAAGCAAAACAATACCTATTCCAAATTAGTTATTCGCACTAATTACTTAGCATAACGTTAAGTACACAACACGGCCCCGCGAATAAGTTAAACTATAATTAACGTCGAGTTCCACTGAAAATTGTTTAGATAAATTAGTGACCCTTTTCTGAAATGTCAGCGCTGACCATTACGGTAGCGGAGCGGTGAGTAGGGTCTGCTTACCACTGAGCACTCAACATGTGCTTTTGTGTTAAACTACACCAAGCTCCGTGTTCAGTCGTGATTCCTTCGTTATTTACTTAAGTGTGGAATGGACCTTGGCAATAATAATATTTTAGGCGCAAAGGGTGTCCATCCAGCCAGATGAGATGGTATGTCTGGCATGGGTCCGCGGCGCCTATCCCCCCGATAACTGTAGTCGGGGATTTCTTAACCGTACGGATGACTTTTTGGTATTTCTCTCATTTTTGTTCAGTCATCATCATCATTTCAGCCAAAAGACGTCCACTGCTGGACATAGGCCTCCCTCAAGGATTTCCACAAAGGCCGGTCCTGGGCCGCCCGCATCCATCGTTTTCAGGCGACCATAACCAGGTCATCGGTCCACCGTGTGGGAGGCCTACCAGCACTGCGCTTTCCGGAACGCGGTCGCCACTCGAGGACATTTTTTTTGTTCAGTTGCTTACTATAAGACTTGAAATTAGTGAGAACACAGAATTTATCGTATTTATGCACAATTAACTTTTTAACAAAAATATAACCACTAAAAATAACCTTTTGAATTCGGCGCCAGCTTTAATTGACACCGACGATATAAGTACAGACCGGGCCAATCTTTATGGCCGGTCTGAATGTAGCCGCATTACGCTGCGCACAACACAAAATCAGGTATCAGCGGGACGCACGCGGGGCGAAGAGGCAGGGCACACCCGCGCGCGCCGTTTTTCACCCGCAAGCATCCTCACCACCCGCGTGTTAGTGTGAATGAGCTACGTTCGTATTGGTTATGAAATTTACGATGCGTTAGTTCGTACCCACACGGCTATAGTCAGAGCGTTCATAAAAATTGGCGTGGACTGTATCACCAAGGCACTGACTTCAAATGGCTGTTTATTGGTTATTATTAGCTATTTTATTTGTTTACATTTTATGGTAAAAAAACTGTCTAGAACTTTAAACTATGGCAAACAACTTGAAACCTTAGCTGCTTACTAGAAGATTTTCGTGTCTCATTGGCGGAAAAGGTAGGCACGCGCGATTGGTTGATGTCATGCGCAAATTATCCTCATCAGGTCACTATTTACTCAAGATATTTGCCGGCTACAACTGCCTGCTGCTACTTACCTGAAAGCTGGATATTAGGTTTTGTTAAAGGTAAGGGACTTCTTTTCTAAGGGTAAGGGAATCTTTCTTCTTACCGTATCTTGATCAGATTACTGCTGTACGGGCACATCGAGCACTCCGGATCAATTGTTAAATTTCTGCCTCGTGCCCAAATGTATGTGACCTTGTGGCAGATTTAGAATACACAGTGTCATCATCCCATTCCATGCTGAGGGCGTCGTAAGAGCCGATAAAAGGAAATGACAAGGCTAGCCTAAGAGAAGGAAGACTTGAAACCCTTTGTCAACCTGTGTGGCTAGCGTGGCACTGTAGGCGAATCAGCCTCCTTATAATGAGAAGAGGCCCGACACAGCAGTGGGTCATATATGGGATGAGTAGGAGTAGTATTGTAGCAGTAGTGGTAGTAGTAGCAGTAGTGGTAGTAGTATTAGTAGTGGTAGTAGTAGCAGTAGTGGTAGTAGTATTAGTAGTGGTAGTAGTAGTAGTGGTAGTAGTAGTAGTAGTGGTAGTAGTAGTAGTAGTGGTAGTAGTAGCAGTAGTGGTAGTAGTGTTAGTAGTGGTAGTAGTAGTAGTAGTGGTAGTAGTAGTAGTAGTGGTAGTAGTAGCAGTAGTGGTAGTAGTATTAGTAGTGGTAGTAGTAGTGGTGGTAGTAGTAGTAGTAGTGGTAGTAGTATTAGTAGTAGTAGCAGTAGTGGTAGTAGTAGCAGTAGTGGTGGTAGTAGTAGTAGTGGTAGTAGTAGCAGTGGTAGTAGTAGTAGTAGTAGTGGTAGTAGTAGCAGTAGTGGTAGTAGTATTAGTAGTGGTAGTAGAAGTAGTAGCAGTAGTGGTAGTAGTAGCAGTAGTGGTAGTAGTATTAGTAGTAGTAGCAGTAGTGGTAGTAGTAGCAGTAGTGGTGGTAGTAGTAGTAGTGGTAGTAGTAGCAGTGGTAGTAGTAGTAGTAGTAGTGGTAGTAGTAGCAGTAGTGGTAGTAGTATTAGTAGTGGTAGTAGTAGCAGTAGTGGTAGTAGTAGCAGTAGTGGTAGTAGTATTAGTAGTAGTAGCAGTAGTGGTAGTAGTAGCAGTAGTGGTAGTAGTATTAGTAGTAGTAGCAGTAGTGGTAGTAGTAGCAGTAGTGGTAGTAGTAGTAGTAGTAGTGGTAGTAGTAGCAGTGGTAGTAGTAGTAGTAGTGGTAGTAGTAGTAGTAGTGGTAGTAGTATTAGTAGTGGTAGTAGAAGTAGTAGCAGTAGTGGTAGTAGTAGCAGTAGTGGTAGTAGTATTAGTAGTATTAGTGGTAGTAGTAGTAGTAGTTCAGTCATCTGATTGTCCTTTGAAATGTGGGTCATATTACTGTGGAGCCTGAGTAGGTACTATATACGCACACATAAATATAAATTCTTAAACTTAAATGACATTTAAAACAAATTACTACTTTAATTAAAAGTTCTAATTAAGTTTGCCAACAGAATTGAGTGTACGTGCATAGTGGGATATAACTTTGTTATTCATATTTGCTATTACGCTTAATACTGTGAGTAAAAGAGAAAATAATATATTGTATTGTAGTCTGCCCTTTGAGACCTACGTTGGACTAACGATAATCCGTTATCGGTTAGCTGCTAGTGGTGACGACTGCCATAGAAGGATGAATGTCAGCGGGCAACATATTTTTTTAATTAAAACGATCCCCTTCACTGTGTATACCTTGTATCGCGGGCCAGTTTACAGATATGACACCCAGACCCAGAGAAAGTGCCTCTGGTTAACACAAACACACTTTTCAGCCCGGGAATCGAACCGGGCCGTGTTCCGAACCCCTAGACCAACGAGACAGTCACCTTTTATAAAAATGTAATTTAGAAATGTTTAGCATTGTGTAATTAATACGAAATGGTTAGATCAAAAGTTAGTTAGTTAGTAGTTTTGGACTAGGCGGCAAATCTCACCCTTCCCCTAGATCAACAAGGCTTTTCATGTCCTCCAAACTATGGAGGTCAGATGTTTTAATTATATGTAATATCCATGTGGTGTCGGATTAAGAATGACATGCCACATTAAGGCTGCCTGTCCACTGGAGCGGAGGTAGGCGGCGGAGCGGAGAAATGGAGAAATATCAACCAATAAGATTGCACAACTAAAGAGTCGTGGAGATTTTGGTTACTATTTCTCCGTTTCTCCGCTCGGCTGCCTCGCTCGGCGCCGGTGGACAGGCAGCCTTAATCCTGATGCTGTTGTAAGAAAAGAAAATGACAATGCCCAAAACCTAGGTGCAAAAAAAGGAAAAATTGATACGAAACCCTGTGTAGGGTAATTACCCTCCTTAAAACTGGAGGAGGCCCAACTCAGCAGTGGGTCATGTTTGTGCTGAGTTGTAGTAGAAGTCACCCATCCGACATACGATTACGTCATACATTGCTTAACCTGCAGATCAATTACGTTACGAACTAAATTTTACCCTACGACCTACTCTTAGAATAATCATTATTATAAGGCAGTCCTCGATTACCCCGTTCCATCCTGAGGGTGTCGTTAGAGTTCTTATCGATAGAAAGAAATGACAGAGCCGAAAACCAATCCGCAAAAGAAGGAAAACTTGATGCGAAACCCTGTGCCAACCCGTATTGCCAGCGTGGCACAGTAGGCTAATTACCCTCCATGTAATTGGAGGAGGCCCGACTGAGCAGTGGGTCACTTATGGTCCTCGATATCTACTAGAAAAGAGCTGATTACCGTAAAAAGTCTAAACCGATTTTGATAAATCATTGCACGAACGAATAATATGAACCACATGGTAATCGGTTTATTCGTTTGGGAGCTACGATGCCACGGATATACAGACATGTCAAACATGCCTTTATTTGACGGGGGTTAAAAACCTTGATGCATTTTTTTTACTCGACCGAAATTCAAACATTTTATCAAAAGGTAATCAGCACCAAAGTAATCTGATATTTTTGGTTACAATGATGAGAAAAGAAAAAAAGTATTCCTTTTTTAAGTTGTGTAATCGTGAATCTCCTGCACTATTTGTCTTTTATTTTCACTTGTCCTTTCGTAAAAATGAAAATTTATTGTCTTTGTAACCGGGCCGTCTTGTCCGACCGCTAATGAAATGTTATATAGCGGCACAATGGAGGACCATTTAACATAAGGACTTTCCTAATAAATGTTTCACATATTAGTGAATACTTCGCCTATTATACATTCATTTAGTAGTCTTATTCTGGCGCAGGGCCATGTGTCAAAACATTCCACATTTTTGTGAATTTAATAATGTAAATCCATTATAAACTGCTTAATTTTAATAGAACAGAAGGTTTTACAGATATTGACTACTCAGCCCATAAATTAATCATTGTTAAATCGGGCCTCTTCCACTTACATGGAGGGTAATTAGCCTACTATGCCACGTTGACCAGAAGGGTTAGCTCTTACAAACACTTACAACCTACTTCAAGAGAAATAAATCTTGATACGAAAGGTTATCGACTGCCTCGATGGTCTAGTGGTCAGATGTGCCGCCTTTGGATCAACGGGTCCCGGGTTCGATTCCGAGGTCGGGCCAGTGTCTTTGTCTAAACCAGAGGCACTGGCTCGGAGTCTGGGTGTCATTTCTATATATAATATGTATGTATTTACAAAAAAAAAATGTATATAAGTAGTTTATCATCCATCTCGTTACCATAACACAAGCATTAAGTTGCTTAACTTGGGACGAGATGGCGTTGTGTGAAATGTCCAAGGATATTTACTTATTATTTTAATTACTCTAAAAATACCGACCAGATAGGCAATACCAGTTTTTTTTTCAAAGGATATACATTAATGATACTAGTCAAGAACAAATCGTCGAAATAAATGGATAAATGTCTAGTCGTAAAGTGATATGCGGTCTATCCTCTACACCGAGTCTCTGAGAATATTTTTTTGCGGGAAGCTTGGCTGCCCGTGTTGTGGTAATATATTTTTTATTGTTGGCATTTTGTCTTTATTTCGCGACTTATTAGCTAATAAATGACAGCAATATCCAACTTTTTTACTCAGAAATATGCCTTTTATTACTCTTTGTTTGTAAAGAAAGATCAGCCGCTGGGATCAATGGAAAATACAGTTTAACCCTAAAATTCTTTGTTGTGTCTTTGTTCTTATGTAAATTCGTTTAATGACGGATTCAGAAAACCAAGTCATCAAGTTGTCGTTTCTTCTTCTGCCTGGCGTTAGTCCCGGCTATTGCCAGGGTCCGCCTTCCGACTGAGCTTCCTCCACTTTGCCCGATCTTCAACGTCCTTTTCAGTTAGGCCATTGGCTCTCATGTCGGATTTGACGACGTCCAGCCAGCGCTTGCGAGGGCGACCGCGGGACCTAGCCCCAAGGACAGCCATATTCATGCATCTCCGACCAACGTACTCCATAGGGCGGCGCATGATGTGGCCATACCATCGCAGACGACATTCTTGCAGTTTTCGTCGTTTATCATCATTAAAAGAACGAAGTAGACAACACATAAACGGTAACAAAAACAAAACTATAAACGAAATCTTTTACTCATCTCGTCGTTTGGCCCATGAATGACCCACTACTGAGTCGGGCCTCCTCCAAATTCATGGAGGTAAATTAGCTGTGCCACGCTGGCAAGTCGGGTTGGCTCAGGGTTTGTATCAAGTTTTACTTCTCGTCGCCTCATACGACAGCCTCGGGATGGGTTGGTGACACTGCGTATTCTAAATCCGTCACCATACGGAACGTTTACTCATCTCGTCAGATGACAATATAAAGGCTCATCGTCTCGGCCATTACCCATTACTTATTCGAGCCTCCTCCAAGGTCCTGCAGGGAAATATCCTACTGTGCCACATTGACTAAGCCGGTATGCTCTGGGTTTGTATCAAGTTTTCCTTCTCCTGAGGTTAGTTTGTCTACCTGCTGAGAATGAGAGAAATTGTGTTGGTGACAATTTGTATTCTAAATCCGTCTCTCTATAGAGCTAAAGTAAGTAAATCAGTAATTTACTTAAATTACTTTCTTAATATATACTTACTAGCTGCTCCCCATTGTGTCAGCAGCGTGACGATGGTTTTTATTAAAAAAAAACCTATAACCTTCCTCGATAAAGTGACTATCCAACACTAAAAGATTGTTGAAATCGGACCGGTGTGGTTCCTGAGATTTGCGCGTTCAAACAAACAAAGTCTGCAGCTTTATACATAATATAACTTTAGATTTAGCTTTTTAATATGTTGTCATAGTTTATACTAGTATACCCAACAATATGACTCAGCATTTGGCTTGAACAAAACTTGGAACTCATTACGGGAGCAACTTACTCGTAACCATTAAAATTTATACGTTATACGACTTCACTTAATGAAAATACGGAAAAGTTTTTTTTTACTCTCGAGGAACAAAACTTTCGGAGGTTATTTTGTTGGGTTTATTGTTGTTGTGAACTGTTAGATGTTTCCCTTTTGTATTTCTATTATTTCGTTTACTAGAAAGGATAGACCTGGAACGTAATGGCTATGGGTATAAAGTGTAATACCGAAAAACCCTTTTCGCTGTTATAATTTACTAAACCTAGATTTTAGGTCTTCCCAGAACATTCTAGTATTTTAAAAATCATTCTCATTCGATCATAATCTAGGCATACATTTTAGAACTTTCTAGATCATTGCAGGAATTTTTAGAACAATCCAGACCATTTTAGACCAATGATAGTCTCACATTTTTAAAGTTAACATGTTTCAACCCCTATATCTTTTACACCCTTATAATTATCGATTTGCAACCTCCATAATCTAGGATGGAATGGGAAAATAACACTATGTATTATAAATAAGTTTAGCGAAGGCCTTAGTAAGCATACCCAAAATTAAAACAGCAACGGGCATGTTAAGTCACGCCTTTTCAACCCCAAATAAAAATCATTTTCCCAGGTTGCACATGTCTCTACTAAATCCTCCCTTGAACTTTCTTCAGTTGACACCTGTGTCGTCCTCGTAAAGTTGTGTTGCGATAGTTCTATCACAGGAAGGCCGCAGTCTTACTGTTCTTATTAATCGAAGTTAAAAATAAACAAATCGATTTTAGTAATTCTTCGTAAGTAAACGTATATTTTAGACTATATAATAATTGTGAGTATGCAATATGTTTTGTTTGCGTATGGATATAAAAACAATCATTGAAGCGGGATGTTAATCAGATCACTTCAACTTAATATTTTTATACGTAGACTGTTCGAATATTCAATGTAAATAATTTAATAGAAGTATACAAAGATGGGCTCCATCAGAAGGCTTAAAGTCACCCAAAGGGCAATGGAGTGGGCTATGCTCGGAGTTGCTCAGCGAGATCGAATCAGAAATGAGGAGATACGCAGGCGAAACAGGGGCACCGACATAGCCCACATGATTGCCAAACTTAAGTGGCAGTGGGCAGGGCACATAGCGTGCAGGACCGTCGCCCGATGGGGCAGAAAAGTCCTTGAGTGGCGACCGCGTTCTGGAAAGCGCAGTGCTGGTAGGCCTCCCACATCGTGGACCGATGACCTGGATAAAATCGCCGGAAAACGATGGATGTGGGCGGCCCAGGACCAGCCTTTGTGGAAATCCTTGGGGGAGGCCTACGATCAGCAGTGGACGTCTTTTGGCTGAAATGATGATGATGAATGATGATACAAAGATATTTTATAAAAAATGTTACAAATTTACTGTAAATAGTAGGCAGTTGTAAGTGTGTTTAATTATAAATCCTCTATTTCTTGTACGCTCGCTATCATTGGGACAAGTGGCTACGAAAGTGCTCTGCGAATTAATCCTTACGAACTCTATTCCGGTAATCTGTGCTTCTGGCGGGACTTAGGCGGCTCTTGTTAGAGCCGATAGCAGAGATGTCGAGATAAATCTCTGTGAGGTTCACTATTTTAATGATAATATTGGTTTACGAGCTTTGTGATGCGTTGAAAAGTTTGGATTCGTATCGCGTGATTAATGCATTTTGCTCGGATTAGCGAGCGATTGGGAAAATGTTGATTACGCTTTTCCCTTGTTATTTCAAGAATAGCTTGTAGTTTTGGGTACGTTTATAATACATACCGTTTATAAAACATTATGTACCTATTTAAATCTGAAAATTATTAGTGCTCTAATATATAGAAGGTTCATGTGCCGCGTATGAACCACTATGATGTAGGTATGACGTTATTTGTAGATAGATACATTTTTTTATATTATACTAGTGGCCCGCCCCGGCTTCGCCCGTGCAAAGCGGGGGTGTGTTATACATATAAACCTTCCTCGTGAAACACTCTATCTAATAAAAAAAACCGCTTCAAAATCCGTTGCGTAGTTTTAAAGATTTAAGCATACATAGGGACGGACAGAAAACATCGACTTTGTTTTATACTATGTAGTGAAGACGACACACGAGCTGGCGTTCCACCTGGATGGAAAGTGGTCACCGTCGCCCAGGACATCTGCAATCTAACGGGAGAAGATGCGTTGCCGGCCTTTAAGATGCCTGATAGATGATACATAAGATAATCCGTGTGGTGATGGGTTTAGAATACCGCATTCCATCCTGAGGGTGTTGTAAGTGCCGACAAAATGGAAATAACAAAATCAAAAACCTAGTGCCAACTAGGCTGGCCAGCTAGGCACAGTAGGCTAATTACCCTCCATGTGCTAGGAGAAGGCCCGACTGAGCAGTGGGTAATTGAAAGGCTGATTAGTAGAAGTATATTTATTTTGCGCGTGTGTCGCCTCAGGTGGATTAAGCAACATGAAACGCAGAACTTGGACTCAACAGACAAAAAAATTAAATAAAATATTTAAATATACCCCCGACACAATGAACTAAGTTCCCTTTAAAAAATAAAAAATAAAAATCGTTGGGGGCCGTTCCTATTTATTTACCGCCCCCAAAGCGATGTATTTTTTACTTTTTAAAGGGAACTTGGGTCATTGTGTCGGGGGTATATTTAAATTTTTAATTTAATTTTTATTTTCTGATTTTTATAGATACACGCTTATTATGATGTAGAAGTTGTCAAATTCTTGTCGCCTCCTCATTTTCTCCCCACCACATCTAATTGCAGATATCTCCCCCCCCCTTTACCCCCAGAGTTTTTTCAGGGCTCAACTGATTCTCATGGCACATATTATTTTGTAATGTGCACTTGATGCGCTTTCATTTGAGACCCCACTCGATTATATTTGCAGACTTTCGTTTACTCTTCCCCACTTTCACCACCCATAACTTTTAAACGACACAACCGATTTTCATCAAACATGTCTAAGAACACTCGCCCGTAACTTACCTGTCATTGAACCTGTATTGAAATCGCTTCATGTATTCGCGAGCTACGGAGCCACAGACAGACAGACCGACAGACAGACACGTCAAAATTATAACACCCCTCTTTATGCGTCGGGGGTTAAAAAACGAAATCTTAATGTTTGATCAAGTGCAGTGCCGGATTAAGCAAGCGCGGGGCCCGTAGCAAATTATTTCAAAGAGCCCTTGATCTGCTATGGGTTCTTAAGTATAAAGTGGTAAAAATACAATTCATTACTCGATACGTTTATTTGCTATCTATAGGTTACAATTTTCTGGGTAATTAATGCATACCACATCTTATTACAAAAGAGACAAATCACCTAGCCGCAAGAGAAGGAAAACTTGATACAAACCCTGTGCCAACCCGTCTTGCCAGCGTGACACAGTAGGCTTATTTCCCTCCATGAATTTGGAGGAGGCCCGACTCAGTAGTGGGTCATTCATGGCCTGAAACGACAACGACGACGACGACATCTTATTAAGTTTCACTCAAAAAATTACGCTCAGGCAGAGATGAGTGGGTTTAAATATGCGGGGGCCCCTTACGCGCGGGGCCCGTAGCAATTGCTACACTTGATACGTGGTTAATACGGCACTGATCATGGGTACAGATCCTAGTTCTTCTATTAAATTAAAGAAGCCCGATTCAATTTGGTTCTCATATGAACTGAAACCATATTAATGCAATATTTACGTTGCACGTTAATACACTCAGTATTGTTTGTTTTACGTTACCAGTTTGTGTGTTGTGGTTGAATTTAATTTGTGGCAAATGAATCTGGCTGGTTAAATCGACATAATATTGTAGACGTTTCACCATATTTCATTACAAACATGGACGCAATAAAATAAGCTTTACGTTTCTCACTACGGCGAAGGAAAATAAAAGTCCTGTGCATGATGGCCTCCATGCATAAAGTCCTCTACTACTCAACCCATACATGACCCACTGTTTAGTCCGGCCTTCTTCTCTACATGGAGGGTAATTAGCCTACTGTGGCATACAGGTTAGACGGTTTGGCACAGGGTTTCATAACAAGTTTTCTTTCTCTTACAGCTAGGCTCACCTTGTCATTTCCTTTTGTCGGCGCTTACGACACCCTCAGAATAGATCAGGGTGGTGAGACTACCAGTTCTTTTTTAATTTAAAGAAAACTTACCTATGCCCTATCTGTATCGTGGGAGGAGTTTACAAACGTGAAATTCACGAACACAAATGACACCCAGACTCAGAGCAAGTGCCTATGATTTACACAAAGGTACCCGGCCCTGGAATCGAACCCGGGACCCCGTGAGCCAACCCATAAATCAATCATTCATGTATTCTTAATTCGTCATCGTCCAACAGAGGAAGCCTATTGTTGGACATAGTCCTTCCACAACAATAAGCTTCCTCTCAACGTCAGTGTCGTTTTAGGAAGAGTCCTAAAACGATACTGACGTTGATGATGATACACTTCATTACACACTGTATATACAAAATAGTTCCGAAACATATTGTACAAAGCTAAGTATAGCCCCAAATTGAGCGAGAACACAACCGTAGACATAAAGATATCATTCACTCTCCCCCCACACTACACGGGAAACTAATAGGCCAATATTTTGTATTAGCGCACGTCACGGGGATATTTTTCTCTCAGCTTTTGGCCAAAATAATGTAAGGCATTAGCCGCAGTTACAGTGATTAAACGGGTCAGCCTTGTAAGAAAGTCATCATCATCATCGTTTCAGCCAAAAGATGTAAGGATTTTGATAGAGGACGGTTCTTGACTTGCTCTCCTTATACTTAAAATGGTTTTTGTAAACGAGATAAATCATTTTAAAGGAAAAAACTATTGAGTTCCTGGCTGGCTCTTCTCTGTAGAACAGCATTTCGAACCGATGGTAGTTTCAGTATGAATGTGGGTGGACGCAAGGGTAAGAGGAAGAATGAGGAATTGTTTATGGAAGGTGTAAATGTAGATATGACGACTGATAGGCGTGTATGGAGACTAACACCTACCGTGGGACGGGGCCATAGGATAATAATGGTAATTTTAAATATGAGCCCCTCGCAAGGAACGTGTCGTTAATCTATCATCGAGTCAAGTGGCGCGTTAGTTCTCCTTTTTTTTCGTTAAAAATCCTCGTGGGTACCCGGCCGTTGGGGACTATACGGGATATTTGGGACACCGGGGCGCGGAAAGGTGGTGCTTAGCGTCCCGAACTACCGACTAAATCCAACGGCGTTCCACGACTGCCCGTTTCAGGACCGCAGGTTGCGCTCATATCCCCAAACGGGGGAACATGTTCCACGATCTTGAGGACCCGCCTCAATTTATGGGACCCGAATTCCGAGGTGGGATTCTCCGCTAACGGGGGGGCGTAATTTCTCCTGCACATTTATTTATTTATTTATTTATTTAACTTTATGCAAATTTTACATCGGCGGACTTAATGCCTACGGCATTTTCTCCCAGTCTACCTTCAGGTCATGCAGAGAAATATTAGGTAGGTGCACTTTTGAGGGAATCAGCAAGATAATTATAATAAAACTTAAACAATATTATATCTATAAATATATACACTTATACATACATACAAATATATATATATATATATACACACACAAAATATATTACATAAATACACAAATAATTATATCGATATATTTAATAAAATACATACACTACATACTGCTAAATGTTAGTGGTTCCAGAACAAGATGCCAGCAGATGCTCTCGGAGTTTCAGCTTGAATGCGAGACGTGATTGTGCCATCCTAATTTCCTGAGGCAAGGCATTCCAAAGCATAATAGCTTGAACAAAGAAGGAAGAGTGAAGGAAATTAGAATGATGGATCGGGCAATCCAGAAGACGATTATTATTGGAGCGGAGCTCCTTTCCATGTGTAGAGCACAGATAACGGAAGCAGGACATAAGATATTCAGGGCTGTGTGGGGTGAACAGTATAGAGAAAAGTGTGGTCAAAGCCCTGAGTTCTCTGCGTTGCCGAATTGGCAGCCAGTTCAGCGTCCGTCTGCGCTCTGACACATGATCAAACTTACGTAAATTGAAGATGAATCGAATGCAGTTATTAAGAAGGCGGTCAAGTTTATTTAAAAGATCTGCATTCAGGTCAAAAAAGCAAACATCACCATAGTCGATAATTGGAAGGATCAAGGCTTGTACAAGCGCAACTTTAACAGACAGAGGAAGCATATTCTTTAAAGGGTATAGGTATCGCAGTACTCCGGTCACTTTTTGTGATACTCTATTGACATGTGGTATCCAGCACATTGTACTATCAATGTAAATGCCGAGATCTTTGACATCTGAGCTATATGGGATCTTACAGGAACACAAGGTTATGGCCGGCAGCAATTGATAATCAATTTTTTTCAAATTTTGGCGACTACCTATAATTATGGCTTGGCTCTTGCTGGGGTTTACAGAGAGACCGTACTTTTGCGACCATGCTTCAACAGCAGCAAGGTCACTATTTATTTTGTTTATGGCAGCTGAAATTTCGTCAACCCTAGCTTGTGCATAAATTTGCAGGTCATCGGCGTAAAGATGATACGGACACCGAAGTTCAAGGGTTAAGAGGTCAATAAATATTGAAAAAAGAAGTGGGGAAAGAATGCCGCCTTGTGGAACGCCAGTATCCACATCACAGGGATTTGAAGACAAATCGTCTATAATTACAGATTGCTGGCGCCCGCGAAGATAAGATGCAAACCATTTAAGCGCCTCCGGTGCCACTTGAATATGGGAAAGAATCGAGAGAAGGATGTCGTGACTGACGGTGTTAAATGCATTTGAGAAATCAATCAACACCATAACTGAGACTTTACATTCCTCCATGCCCGCCCTAACATCGCCAGTCACTTTAAGAAGGGCGGTGGTGGTACTATGACCAGGTTTGAAACCTGATTGGAACTGGCTAACAAGGGAATTACGATGGATGAAGTTGGAGAACTGCCTATGGACGCAGGCCTCCAAAATCTTCGACAGGAAAGGAAGTATGGATATCGGGCGATAGTGACATGGGAGTGACGGATTAGAAATTTTTGCCAATGGGCGAACATAAGCTTTGCGCCATAGGGATGGGAAATCACCGCACTCGAGTGAATAATTAATAATGTGAGTTATCGGTAAGAGGATGTGGTCGAGTATGGTGATAATCATGTGACGATTGATGTTGTCGCATCCCATGGCTTTGGATTTAAAAGATATGATAGTTTTTTTAGTGTCACCGGGGCAAATAGGGAAGAATCGAAAGGGATCTATGTCAGGTTTCTCTAGGCTGGCAATAAGGGAGACAGTGCTGTCTATGGTTAGACGATCTAATGGAGAGGAAGAGGAGAAATAATGATTTAGCTCGTCAGGACCAATTGTTTTAGGGAAAACATCATTTCGGGTTTTGCCTATGCCTAGAGAGCGCAGAAATTTCCACATTTCAGCTGAAGAAGATGACGATATATTGTTAAGAATGTGGCGGCTTTTGGCGTCTCGTATCATTCTATTACACCGATTCCTTGCGACCTTGAAGAGGGACCAGTTCTCTTCTGAGCGGAATTTTTTGAAAATTTTGAAAGCTCTATTCCGACGCCTCATCGCCATCTTTAAACCTCTACTCATCCAAGGGGCTGGCGAATGTTTCACCTTGACTTTTTTGACTGGTGCGTGGGCGTCGTATAATTTGTTAATTATATCATTAAAAATATTTAATTTCTCATCAACGGTAGTTACTATAAAGATTGGCTCCCAGTCGATACTACTTGCCTCGTCATGTAGATTGTCTATGTTCAAACGTCCAAAGCTGCGCCTGTAAATGACCTTAGGCTTAGGTTTGGGAGGGAGTAACTCATATGAGACAAAAATTAGGTCGTGGTGGGAGAAACCTGGAGCATCATATTGCCCATGAGATGAAACGAGGAGGGGATTCGATGTAAGGGCAACATCCAGCCAGGTGTCGTCACCAATTAGGTTATGGTGAGTAGCTGAAAGGGGCAAGACATGCATGTTGACTGCCTCAATGAGGCGCAGGAGTTTTTTGGAGCGAGAGGAGTCAGGAGCTAGGAGATTGGTGTTAAGGTCTCCCATGATGATGTGGTGTGCGTAATTTGAACCTACTGATTCTAAGACTGATTCGAATTCAGTGAAGTAATCAATGGTGGGTGGGCAGTAGACAACCCCAATAACTATTTTAGCTCCCTTGAGCCAAACTTCGATGAAAATGTACTCTGCAGAACCATTGTAGTTAGATGGAGAAGAAGATATAACTTTGTAGGAAAGGTCACTGCGCAGATATATTGCGACTCCACCGCCAGGTTTACCGAGGCGGTCATTCCGCAGTAGAATATAACCAGGTAGGGAATAAGAAGTTGATAATAGATGTGGTTTTAGCCAAGACTCCGAAATTAGGATGGCATGGACATTATTGTTGTTGTAAAAAGTATCATACAGCTCGCTGTAATGACCTGGTATACTTTGTGCATTAAGATGACATACATTGAAAGTGAGTTTCACATTATTAACGAAAGCGTCACGCAGGCTGTCTCCGAGGTTATAGTCAAAAGAACAGAAAGTACCGTCACTAGATGTGCCAGATTCATTGGCGGACAGAAATATATCATCAGCAAACATATAATATAATATACAATATATAAGATTCCATAAAATATACCTAAGCAATATAGTATATAAATATATATATAGGATATTAAAAAGAGTACAAATAAAAAAAATATAAAACTAGTGCAGCGGATAATCATCTGCATCACCCGCCAGCTAACAAAAACAAGAGAAAAAAAAAAATAAACACGCTGAGATCACAATTTAAAACTATGATTATAGAAAAACAAAATATATATCAAACAATAAAATAACTCAGTAGCCATGCCTATAAAATATCATGTGTCAGTCTGGTCTGACAGTCAACTGACTGACAATTGGTACCTGAGGTGTATTGATTGAATATTGATGTCACATTTATGTGATGGAAGCCATTATCAGCAATAAATAAACAAAACAACAAAAAAAAAATACAAAACTATTGAAAATAAAGACTTGAAAGTTAAAACGTACATGACTGACATGACTATAAAACTAAGCGAGAATAATAAAATAAAACATGGCTATGGCCACCAAGTGAGTATAAACTAATCAAGTTATTTACAGACAGAAATAGTAAGTGATGAAATCTATATCAGCGTTTGCTCCTTACGTTTTTCAGATCGCAGATGGGCTGCGGAAATTTAGCAATCAATACACTTAGCTGCTCTTCAGTCACACATCGGGTTCGATTGCCATCGGAGGTCTTGATAAAAATCACACCGTCTGTGGTCCAGCATGAGCGTACACCAAAATGTTGCCTCGCTTTACCCAAAATAGTTTGCCGTGTCTTCGTCAGAAACTCTCTAACCGATATTGGAGTGGATTTCAATGCGGTTTTGGCTCTCCAGGCATCATGTTTGGTATCAATGTCAGAGAACCTCACTAGGATGGGCCGGGGACGATCCTTAGACTGGGTTCCTAAACGGTGACAGGTTTGAATAGAAGACTCCGATAGACACTTCAGTGCCATTTTGCCATGTAGTATTTCATTGACAACTGAGCGACAGTCTTCATGTGCAGTTTCAACCACACCCAGGAACAGCAGGGTTTTCCTCCGGTGTCTGGTTTCCAGATTGTCAACTTGAGCGGAGCACTCACTAATTTGTTTCCTGAGGAGGCTAAACATGGAGAAAATCAGCTCTCTAAAGACGCGGAAATCCTCGGCCACTTTTGCAACTGTCTCCTTGGAAGATCCAGCTCGCTGAATTTGTTCTTCCAGTTGCCCCATTTTCTTGAGAAATGACTCCTCCAGTGACTTCTGTACAGATTGAATCTCATCCAGTTGAGACATAGTGTTTTGTGCTAAGTGCTGACTTGTGGAGATGTGATGAGCCGGCAGGTGATTGGCAGATATTATGTGAGTGTTACATAAAGCTATTGCAAATGTAAGTAGAGTTTAATTATGGTTAACTCTAAGGTTTTGTGAAGAATATTGGAAGAAATTTGGAATATTTATAATAATATAGAATAATAGTGAACAAAACAACGTCTGCACTTTTTTCTGTCCTACCCGCAAAAAAAAAAAAAAAAAAAAAAAAAAAAAAAAAAAAAACACATTGGCATATAGTGCCACTTGGCTTCAGAACAAGAGCATTTGCCTCTTCCAGCTACATTTTCCAATATCCACAGTGTAATTAGACTCTCATATCTATAACAAAATGCTTGATAGCCCTACTACTAATGTAAGTACTGTTTTCAACATTTCAGGAAGAAAGCATGATCTTGTGATTGGTCAAAATTGCGAAATGTTATAACTTTAAGTATGGGGAAAAATCTAAACATAGTAGAACACATATAGACTTAATTTATATGAAGGACCTTTTTTATCGTTCAGAATTACAATATTAGACCCAAGAAATGTCAATATCATATTACTAATTCTGTGATTTAAAACTTTGCAACCAAAGAATGATTTGGTATTGGCTTCTAAAGTTATAACGTCAGGAAGTTCACATGAAATTTCGTATCCAATATAACGCGCGGAACAGGGGCTTCTAACTTCGAGCACTCAAAGTTTGGAGGGCGCAAAGCATTTTAGCGTTGGATTATTTATTATCATATCATGGGTCGAGGTGAGTGTGCTGAGTTGAGTGATGTTGTGTGAGATCACTGTCGAAGAGCTATTAACGTTTTAATAAATGTTATCGGAGGGCATTCGCTCCGTGCAATAAACAAACAAAGAGGCGTTTGGTATTCTACAAAGATATACATATATTTTTTATTTCGTCAGCCCATAAATTACCCACTACTGCGTCGGGCCGCCTCAAAATTCATGGAGGGAAATTATCCTACTGAGTCACGCTGGCAAGAAGGGTTGGCACAGGGTTTGTATCAAGTTTTCCTTGTCTTGGGGCTAGGTGATCTGCCACTTGCGTTCTTTTTAGTCGCCTTTTACGACACCCTAAAGATGGTAAGATGGTTGCTGACATTGTGTATTCTATATCCGTCACCACCGACCAATAAATAATATTTCATTCTCCGATTAGAGCCGGCTGACCCTGGCGTCCCAAGGGAGACGTGCGAGTTTATACCGTTGGGATTGTAGTATGTTGCGGAGTGTTCCGGAGTCTCACATAAGCGCTGATCCCACCACCGACAGACAGAAGTATGCATTAAGCATTTTCCCAGCGAAATCCGAAAAATAGTTTGTTCCACTCTATCAGAAGAGGCAAGGAATCCACTTTCCCTCTGCTGCTTGCGTCATGTTTTCGCCTTTGATAGAGTCACATTCTCTAACAGGGCGCCTCGTGAGTACGAGTTTATAACCTCTGATTCTGCCTCCGCTTAACATCAGGCAGGTTGTATGCTTTAGCATCACCATATATCTATAAAAACCATTAATTTATTTTTAAATCAGATGTAAGCATTATTATTATTTTCCAAGTACGAACAGTAGATTTTACTATCGTTTATTTTACTTTATTAATTAAGGAAATCTAGTAGTTTTTATATTTGTAACAAATCAACATAATATTATCAAAGTTGTAAGTGTTGTGTACTGGATATTTTCATCCGTGACACCTAAAATTAAATTTAAGATCGATGTTCTCACAAAATATCTCCTCTGCTAGATGGAGCGACGATCTGCGAAAGTTTGCGGGCAGCAGCTGGATGCGTCAAGCCTAAGTCCAGCAGTGGACTAATGTGGGCAGATGATGATGATGATGATAATCACAAAATAATTGTATATTTGGCTTTCGCCTCTTCGTGTACAAGATGAAAGGACGATGAAGTGTTCGTTGGTCCGGCTCGCCAACCCAACTCAAAGCGTCTGCCTAATGGGCCGTGTCGTTTCTCCCATGGACACGCACTGCTTTACAGCTTCTTCACTGTAACTCAATAACTAATAGAATTATCGGTGGTTTCTTAAATAGCACCGTAAGTCTTACACACATGGCTTATTTTTGAGATCATGCGCGTAAATGTGGAATGTGAAACGTACACAATACAAAATGCTTCTCTATCCACGGCTTTGTGGGAGCGGTAAATGCATACTGGTGATATACGATCTTAGATAATACAGGCATCACAATATTATAACGTCGTGGTAATTTGAGGAGAATTCACGTGAAACTTAGTAACTATGGGCTCCTGAAAAGTGGGGCGGTGGTGCCAATTAAAATAGACTTTGTTATTCCTTGTTACATCAGCTATCTGCCAGTGAAAGTCCCGCCAAAATCGGTCGTGCCATCTCAGAGATATTTGCCTAACAAGCAGACAGATAGAAAAAAATTGTAAAGCTGTTGTTTTGGTATATGTATAATGCACCGTGTACTCGTATACACCCAAATGCATTCGGTAAAAAGCAGTTATTGTAATATTACAAACAGACACTTCTATTGGAAGTGGTGAGTAGGAGACAAATAAACAGCTCTAAATGCTATACAGGTGAAACTAAAATCCTTAGCTATTAAAAAAAGATCGGTAATACTAATGATTTAGAAACTAAGATGTCAGGATTGTTTTGGAAACCTAGCTGCAAGAGAAGGAAAACATGATTCGAAACCCACTGCCAATCCGTCTGGCCAGCGTGACTCTCACACAGACACAGTCGTGCGTGACCCACGAGGCAGGCGGCGCGGGACGTTGCACCCGGGGGATGTTTATTGGCTATGGGAACGCCGTCCATACCACTGATTGGCGGACCACAGACCCACATATCCCACACTGGCCTTTCCCCAGGCTGGTGTGAATAGTCCACAAATGATATTACCCCCGCAAAAAAAGGCCAATCACCCCTCCTTTTGAGGGCTTGTATCCCTATGTTCGCTAACCTCTTGCGCTCCGTGCTCCAGCAACCTGCTCCACATAGTGGATACGTTCGCGCTTTGCTTTGCGCGGTTGTGTGTGAAAGGTGTGAATGTAGGTATGACGACTGATAGGTGTGTGTGGAGACTACCACCTAGTGTGGGACAGGGGCCGTAAGATGATAATGATGTTTATAAATATGACGATTTTTAAGAGTTTTGTGATGAAACCTACGTAAATCTATACTAATATATAAAGCTGCAGAGTTTGTTTGTTTGTTTGTTTGAACGCGCTAATCTCAGGAACTACTGGACCGATTTCAAAAAATCTATTATATATTTTATTTTCCAAAGAATTAGGGATCCGCACGAAAATTGCGATTTTGTAAACCAAGGTGTAAAATCGAAAACCTATTTATGCGTGCGCTGCAAAAACTATGGACAATAGAACAAAATGATGTACTACGGGTTTGTAGGTCTTATAAAGATCTACAAAAACGAGCGAGAGCACATATCTAACTATCATAGTTTAGTCACAATAACCGATTTTACGTTCATAAAAAATATGCACGGATTCGAAGGCCACGCGGGCGAAGCCGCGCGCAAAAGCTAGTAATAAATAAATAAATATCCTTGGACATTTCACACAACGCCATCTAGTCCCAAGCTAAGCAACTTAATGCGTGTGTTATGGTAACGAGATGGATGATAAACTACTTATATACATTTTTTTTTGTAAACACATAAATATTATACATAGAAAACACCCAGACCCGGAACAAATACTTGTAGGTCGTACAAATAGGTATATCTTCCGTGCGGGGATCCTTTTGAGTTTGAGTTTGAGCTTGTGGTATGGAGGAGGCCTGACTTAGTAATGGGTCATACATGGACTGAGTAGTAGTAGTAAAGATATTGGCCGAGTCTAAAATGTTCGCGGAATTCGAAATTCCCGCTCAGTTTTTTTTTCGATTTTGTGGCAGCCTAAACCTAGGTTCATTTCGGTAATGAGGTTTTGACCTTTCACCGCGCACTTGTCCGGTGCGGTATGGCAAGTTGCCAAGTGCTCTTTCGTTAGTCAGCAGGCTGCCACACATGCAATGTACGTTCTGACTGGTACTCGAAATTTAAATGTAGGTTAGATACCAGCGTCTATTTGGTTATATCGTCCATCAAGTTATTGACCATTTTATACAATGTGTTTTTTATCTCTCAAGTAATGCAGGCACTACACATGGTTTTTCATGTCCGCTATTCGGTTTTATATTGGGCATTAGTGCTTGCTGTTTTATGTATGTCTTTTTTGACAAATATTCAAACGCAAACTAAAAATATTTCCTTAATGCAGGCTTTTTTTCGTTTAGAAAGTTTCGTTTAAAAATGTCATAATTATCTTTCGGCCCTGTGTTACGGTAGGTGGTAGTCTTCAGACACTCATGTCGGCCGTCATATCTACATTCACACTTTTCACACAGATGGCCTCATTGCCATTGTCATGAGAATTCTTCATTCACTCAATCCATCCAGGATTGTGTGAATGCAGTATTCTCTTTTTCGGTCGACCACGACCACTACTTTCTTCGATATTTATATTAAAACTACCTTCAGTTCGGAATCCTGCTCTACAGAGAAGAGCCGGCAAGAAACTCTGTGGTTTTAACTCCACCCACAAATGGTACCTTGAGTCATATATAACAAATGAATACGAATTGTCTAAGGAAGTCATATTATACGATATATTCGACATATATTAAAAACACTGTTCTAACCGCAAGGCAGGGAAATCTTGATGTAAACCCAGTGCCACCCCACCTTGCCAGCGTGGTAGTAGGCTAATTTCGCTCCATGATTTTGGAGGAGACAGCAGTAGGTTATTTATGTGCTGCAATGATTATGAATGACATTAGCTATCTACGAGTATATTCAATTGTATGGGCGGTCCTTTAAAATGTTCTATGTTCGTTGCGGAGTGTTCCGGAGTCTCACATAAGCGCTGATCCCACCACCGACAGACAGAAGTATGCATTAAGCATTTTCCCAGCGAAATCCGAAAAATAGTTTGTTCCACTCTATCAGAAGAGGCAAGGAATCCACTTTCCCTCTGCTGCTTGCGTCATGTTTTCGCCTTTGATAGAGTCACATTCTCTAACAGGGCGCCTCGTGAGTACGAGTTTATAACCTCTGATTCTGCCTCCGCTTAACATCAGGCAGGTTGTATGCTTTAGCATCACCATATATCTATAAAAACCATTAATTTATTTTTAAATCAGATGTAAGCATTATTATTATTTTCCAAGTACGAACAGTAGATTTTACTATCGTTTATTTTACTTTATTAATTAAGGAAATCTAGTAGTTTTTATATTTGTAACAAATCAACATAATATTATCAAAGTTGTAAGTGTTGTGTACTGGATATTTTCATCCGTGACACCTAAAATTAAATTTAAGATCGATGTTCTCACAAAATATCTCCTCTGCTAGATGGAGCGACGATCTGCGAAAGTTTGCGGGCAGCAGCTGGATGCGTCAAGCCTAAGTCCAGCAGTGGACTAATGTGGGCAGATGATGATGATGATGATAATCACAAAATAATTGTATATTTGGCTTTCGCCTCTTCGTGTACAAGATGAAAGGACGATGAAGTGTTCGTTGGTCCGGCTCGCCAACCCAACTCAAAGCGTCTGCCTAATGGGCCGTGTCGTTTCTCCCATGGACACGCACTGCTTTACAGCTTCTTCACTGTAACTCAATAACTAATAGAATTATCGGTGGTTTCTTAAATAGCACCGTAAGTCTTACACACATGGCTTATTTTTGAGATCATGCGCGTAAATGTGGAATGTGAAACGTACACAATACAAAATGCTTCTCTATCCACGGCTTTGTGGGAGCGGTAAATGCATACTGGTGATATACGATCTTAGATAATACAGGCATCACAATATTATAACGTCGTGGTAATTTGAGGAGAATTCACGTGAAACTTAGTAACTATGGGCTCCTGAAAAGTGGGGCGGTGGTGCCAATTAAAATAGACTTTGTTATTCCTTGTTACATCAGCTATCTGCCAGTGAAAGTCCCGCCAAAATCGGTCGTGCCATCTCAGAGATATTTGCCTAACAAGCAGACAGATAGAAAAAAATTGTAAAGCTGTTGTTTTGGTATATGTATAATGCACCGTGTACTCGTATACACCCAAATGCATTCGGTAAAAAGCAGTTATTGTAATATTACAAACAGACACTTCTATTGGAAGTGGTGAGTAGGAGACAAATAAACAGCTCTAAATGCTATACAGGTGAAACTAAAATCCTTAGCTATTAAAAAAAGATCGGTAATACTAATGATTTAGAAACTAAGATGTCAGGATTGTTTTGGAAACCTAGCTGCAAGAGAAGGAAAACATGATTCGAAACCCACTGCCAATCCGTCTGGCCAGCGTGACTCTCACACAGACACAGTCGTGCGTGACCCACGAGGCAGGCGGCGCGGGACGTTGCACCCGGGGGATGTTTATTGGCTATGGGAACGCCGTCCATACCACTGATTGGCGGACCACAGACAGGCGGCACGCGGGCGAAGCCGCGCGCAAAAGCTAGTAATAAATAAATAAATATCCTTGGACATTTCACACAACGCCATCTAGTCCCAAGCTAAGCAACTTAATGCGTGTGTTATGGTAACGAGATGGATGATAAACTACTTATATACATTTTTTTTTGTAAACACATAAATATTATACATAGAAAACACCCAGACCCGGAACAAATACTTGTAGGTCGTACAAATATATCTTCCGTGCGGGGATCCTTTTGAGTTTGAGTTTGAGCTTGTGGTATGGAGGAGGCCTGACTTAGTAATGGGTCATACATGGACTGAGTAGTAGTAGTAAAGATATTGGCCGAGTCTAAAATGTTCGCGGAATTCGAAATTCCCGCTCAGTTTTTTTTTCGATTTTGTGGCAGCCTAAACCTAGGTTCATTTCGGTAATGAGGTTTTGACCTTTCACCGCGCACTTGTCC
Organism: Clostera curtula; assembly: GCA_905475355.2. Classification (NCBI taxonomy): domain Eukaryota; kingdom Metazoa; phylum Arthropoda; class Insecta; order Lepidoptera; family Notodontidae; genus Clostera; species Clostera curtula. The sequence continues at coordinate 11,374,435 of FR997806.1, read as the reverse complement.
GGTGCGGTATGGCAAGTTGCCAAGTGCTCTTTCGTTAGTCAGCAGGCTGCCACACATGCAATGTACGTTCTGACTGGTACTCGAAATTTAAATGTAGGTTAGATACCAGCGTCTATTTTTCTTATATCGTCCATCAAGTTATTGACCATTTTATACAAAGTGTTTTTTATCTCTCAAGTAATGCAGGCACTACACATGGTTTTTCATGTCCGCTATTCGGTTTTATATTGGGCATTAGTGCTTGCTGTTTTATGTATGTCTTTTTTGACAAATATTCAAACGCAAACTAAAAATATTTCCTTAATGCAGGCTTTTTTTCGTTTAGAAAGTTTCGTTTAAAAATGTCATAATTATCTTTCGGCCCTGTGTTACGGTAGGTGGTAGTCTTCAGACACTCATGTCGGCCGTCATATCTACATTCACACTTTTCACACAGATGGCCTCATTGCCATTGTCATGAGAATTCTTCATTCACTCAATCCATCCAGGATTGTGTGAATGCAGTATTCTCTTTTTCGGTCGACCACGACCACTACTTTCTTCGATATTTATATTAAAACTACCTTCAGTTCGGAATCCTGCTCTACAGAGAAGAGCCGGCAAGAAACTCTGTGGTTTTAACTCCACCCACAAATGGTACCTTGAGTCATATATAACAAATGAATACGAATTGTCTAAGGAAGTCATATTATACGATATATTCGACATATATTAAAAACACTGTTCTAACCGCAAGGCAGGGAAATCTTGATGTAAACCCAGTGCCACCCCACCTTGCCAGCGTGGTAGTAGGCTAATTTCGCTCCATGATTTTGGAGGAGACAGCCGTAGGTTATTTATGTGCTGCAATGATTATGAATGACATTAGCTATCTACGAGTATATTCAATTGTATGGGCGGTCCTTTAAAATGTTCTATGTTCGTTATTATCCCGAACTTTTTTGTTTTGTTTTTTTTGTTTTGTTTTTATCAAGCCAAATTCAACTCTGTATTGTACCGGTCAATGTCCCCCATTCTTCATTTTGTCATCCACAGATCCCGGGTGTTAATTAAACGTTCTGAATCCATAAAAATGGCTCGGTGCAACCCTTCACGTTATATATTGTATTCTAGATTGCGGGTCATTGCCCAAGAGCTGTAGTCGAGATATTTAACTTCTTGGTTCACTTTACCTCGCTATTCGTATTTGCGTACCTGTCATATTTGACATAAAGCTTTTTGTGTGGGTAGAATATTTGTCAAAGAAAAACAGCAAATGTGGCGCACATAAGTAACACATAAGAAGGTCATGAAATGGTAAAGATCCAGTTTAAAGCTAAAAACAACTCATTGCCGAGTCAGACCTTCTATACATTTTTGTATCGAAATTTAGTCAACTGCATTTTATTTTAAGTTCATTCGTTTAGTGCCTGTGTTATCTGATAGGCTAAAATAAGTGGTGAGTGACGACGTGATTAAGAATGAACAATCTTGAGGGTGCCGTAAGAGGCGAATAAAGGAACGCAAGAGGGAGATGACCTATCCGCAAGATCTGACTTCACTATCACTATCACTACATAGTATAAAACAAAATCGCTGTCGTCTGTCCGTTCCTATATGCTAAAATCTTTAAAACTACGCAACGGATTTTGAAGCGGTTTTTAATCGATAGAGTGATTCAAGAGGAAGTTTTATAACCTAGGGGGTATACACCTTCCTCTTGAATCACTCTATCTATTAAAAAAAAAACGCTTCGAAATCCGTTGCGTAGTTTTAAAGATTTAAGCATACTTAAGGACGGACAGACGACATCTACTTTGTTTTATAAAATGTAGTGATAGTGATAATTGCACACGTGCGAAGTCGAGACGAAATGTCAGGAATTAAATACCTTTGTGTAATAATTGCGATAAACTAAGAAATCGTTAACAAAAAGAGAGACTAAACACTATAATCGACGATGCAGGTGTTTGCAAACGTGCCCAGAAGGCTGGCGGCATTGCCACGATGGGTGGCATTGCTTATTCGCTCAAAAGTAAAGTAATTACTATAAGTAAATATAAATCATCCATTACGAATGTGGTGTTTCTTAATTCTTTCTAGCAATCAAAATACCAAACACTCCTGGACTAAGTACGGCCAATGCTCTGTTTTATATTTGCGCTATTTTTCACGACATCACCTGGCGTATCTACGTGATTCGCGTGAAAATATCTGTTGTCCCATTAATTAGGCACTTCGTATGGATTCTGCGGGTATCCATGAAAAATTAGGGCCGCTATCGATTGTGTCGGGTTTACGTGATGAAGCGGCTGTGGACGGATGCCTGTCGAAATCGAGAACACCTCTGCGATATAATGTTACTTTGTTAATGTGTGTGAGTTGTAAAGATATGTTTTTTAAACAGAGTTGTTGGGATTCATACCAACACATTCAAGTTTGTTCAGTGCCCACCCGCTAAGGATGGTATTGTAAGATTAAAAATAAAAAACTATTTCTCCGACTGTAAGTAGGAGGAGTCCTTTTTTGGGGAGGAAATTATTTTGTTTGTTACCGCAGAGCACTGTCACTTTTAAAGTTATTTGAACAATAACTACAAAAGTTGTTTTTGTTTCCTTCAAGTGTTAAATATGAATTCTAGAATTATCCAATGATAAGGTATGTAGTTTGAATCTAACATTATTCATAAGCTGACCACATTAACGAGATGAAAATTTGACAAAATTAATTAAGAATCATTAAATCACAAAGCGATGCTCAAATTTAATAAGGAAAGGAACAAAAATTGAAGCCCCAACGAGCGTGTAGCTATTAATATTTCACACTTCTCCAACATTAATCCACGTCAAAAAACATGAACTGAGTCGTCAAAAGTTTCGACAACTTTTTTGCAAGATCGCGCATTAAGCGGAACGAAGTCGCTCAACGGTTTTTTTTCCTGAAGTTCGAGTCGTCACTCGAATTGGTAAGGAGCCTTTGTCAGCCCATTTCTCACATTCCGATTGAGATGAACCGTCTGGCATAAATCAGGGTCTGTACTCCGAATACCAAAATACGAAAGTTGTACGAAGTGAAATATAATCCAATGAGATAATAGATCTTAATGTACGACTACTAACTGTAAAACTATCCAAGCCTCTTATTAAAACTGAGGAAGATCTATTAATTGTGAAGAAAAAGAAACAAAAAATATTTAACAAATCTATCTGGTCAGTAATATTCTAGCAACTCAAGCTATGTGGTGCTTTGAAGGTACTTTTATAACAGACAAAAATACCTATACAGGATGTAATAAAACACCCAGAGCAAGAACAAAGGGATCGTTAGGTAGTATTAGTGATAAAGATACTGTGTGCAAAATTCAGGCAAAATAAACATTTTTTTTAAGTTTTAGACGCGTTCGTCATAGCTTAAGCGAATAAGCTATATTGATGCTAATAAGCATAAAGGAACGTAATGGAACACAAATGACTAATTTTGTAGGATAACTTGATACTCAAAATATAACTTTGCTCCCTTAAGATACAATCTGCTATTAAACACAGAACAGCTTCTCTTGCTTAGCTCTATGACCTCACTCAATCTGATGGCTATAGGACTTTTATTACACCCAGTGTAACTAGAGAACTGAAACACATTCACAAATATTGCGTTTGTAGTACAAAAAATATTGTCACGATATTATGTTACTTAGAATATAAAATATCAAGGCCTAGATGGTGCTAATCACAAAATGACAGATAACCTATGAAAATAGGTACCTGTTACATGTACAGAATGCAGGTAATCTATAATTCGTTAATGAAGCCACAGAAGCTAATAAATAACAGTCATTAAGTAATAGTCATTGAAAGCACCTTAATGAATATTATTTCTCGAATCGACTTAGTTTTTGAATGTTTTCGAGTAATTTTGTACCTGAGTAGGGCCTTGCCGTTTCATTTAACTCTCTGCGGAAATGTTTCAAGTTCTAAATGAGATCTCGTAATTTCCCGTAATGGATGTTTCTTTTCATGGGAATAATGTCCTCGCCTGAATCGCTTTCAGATTACCTGTAAATATCATTTTTCATTTTGCGTGCCCCGATGAATGCCAGAAAACGTTGCCGAGATGGTTAAGCTGTGATCCCGTTATTAGAACGTATATACGAGTACATGTATTAAGTATCTTCACTTTATTAATGGCTTGCATTCCATATGGTGACGGATATAGAATACATAGTGTCACCACCCCATTCCATCCTACAAGAGCCGACAAAAGGAAGTGACGTGGCCGAATACCCAGCCGTAAGATAAGGAAAACTAGATACGAAACCCTGTGTCAACCTGTCTAGCGTGGCACAGTTGGCGAAGTACCCTCCATGTAATGGGAGGAGACCTGACTCAGCATTGGGTCAATTATGGACTGAGTAGTAGTAGTAGTAATTGACATGTTATAAAAAAACATTGCTTAAAACGTATCTTAAACTCCCAAAATTTTTTGCAGTGCCCATATGTTAATTTTTCTGTGGCACAGGCGATTGATGACATTCGCGAACTTTCCCTCACTACGGCACTTTGAGCTCAAGTAAGTTAAGGGTCGGTCGGGAAGATATTATTGTAAATGAAGAACCTACATGCAAAGTTCTTGTCAGGATTACTGATAACTTTTGTAATTTTATTATTAAAAAATGCCTATTCCGCAGTTGCGCTTCCATTTGTTAATTCTGGTGTAATACTTACTACCACTTCTCAGCTCATAAATGACCCACTGCTTAGTCGGGCCTCCTCCAACTACATAGAAGGTAATTAGCTTACTGTGGCGCGAGCTGGCCCGACGGGTTGACATAACAGGGTTTCATATCTTGCGGTCGGGTCTTAAGACACCCTTAGGAAGAATCGTCACCACACCAACGATTCTGTTGTAGTTAGGTATACTAGAAGTATCATCATCATCAGGTCATCGGTCAGGGAGGCCTAGCAGCACTGCGCTTTCCGGAACGCGGTCGCCGCTCGAGGACTTATCTGTCCCTATCGGGCGTCGGTCCTGTGCGCTATGTGCCCTGCCCACTGGCTCTTAAGTTTGGCAGTCCTGTTAGAATTAATGTTGTTATCAATAAACATGAATTACGGTCGGACTAATTATACATTCGTTACAACTGGTATATTACTTTAGCTATTCAAATAAAAATAAATACATATAATGACTAAGTTAATGAATCAAAGTTAAAGTGACAGGGATGGATAGTATTTATTATAACATCAATCAAGCGAAATCTTACCAAATCTGACTTAGAGACGAGGGGTCTTGGTAAATATCCTGTAATTATTTTTCTCGTAGAAAACGGTGTAAGATTGCGTGAAAAATTTTTTCTGGAATAAAATATGGCTAATTCTATAATTATGGAACACAGAAAAACATAAGATATCTCACCAAGGGGGAGGGTCAAAAATTATTAATAACGCCTCACGTAATTAGTGGACGCCCTCTAACGGATTTAGATTTAGACAAGGAAAGACTATAGGTATTATAACGGTATCAATTCTTCTTACAGTGAGTATTCCAATTTATCACTATCCTATAAACCCTAACAATTAGTCTCTATATTAGTTTTTAAAATCAACGCATATTGATCACTAGAGAGACCAACACTTAAGTTCACAACTCTATTCCCCGGCGTCCACTCTAACGAGCATCTGATGATTCGTCTATATCTTATCCCTTTACAAAAATACTGGATAAAGAAGCAATTTATCATTTATCGATAATTCACCTGAACGAATGAATGTTCAAACGTGTTAGAAATTCAAAATATGTGCAATCACCATGTGAATTCACCAAAGTGAACAATCGTAACACGTTTTTATGAACAAAACCCCCTAGATATTTGCCTGCTTATACTGTAGCGACCAACATGCTAAATACCGAAAAATCTGAACAATCAGTTCAGAAAATCAAGAAATATCGCATACAAATGCAAGATTTACCAAAAAGTCCTACAACGCGATTGCGAAATTCCAAGAGCAATTCGCACAGTTAAGATTTCCCCGACTACAACTATGGGGGGGGGGGGGGTATAGTTGTATGGGGGGGGATAGGCGCTGCGACCTACCATGAGTCATACTACCTCGTCTGGCTGGATGATCATCCCTTTGCGCCTATAATACTATTATTTTGTACCGTTTACGCTTATAGTACATAACATAGCTACATTAACGCCAACTAATGGAATGTTAATTCAAATATTGAGTTATATTAGATTAAATTTATTGAAAAATAAACTAGTAGAGTTTACTTTGTTTTTTTTTTTAAAACGAACACTCTGAACTGTATAAAACCTGTATCGCGGGGGTCGTTTGCAAACATTAATCCGAGAACGCAAATGACACCCAGACTCGGAGCAAGTGCCTCTGGTTTAGATAAAGACCGCAAGTGGCCCGACCCCGGAATCTAACGCGGAACCCGTTGATCCAAAGCAGCATCTGACCCCTAGACCAACGAGGCAAACTTATAATCTACTAATTATAAGTTTGTCTTTCTGTTATATTCTAACGGAAGGCTTTGGGACAAAGACTAAAAAATAAAAGTCCATGAAATTTATAGAATGGCGTATGTATCTTCAAGTTTATATAATACTAGCGACCCACCCCAGCTTCGCAAGGGTACAATGATATTCCTCTAAATCTATCAGTGTTTCTCTACAATTTTATGGATGTATTATACATAGAAACCTTCCTCTTGAATCACTCTATCTATTAAATAAAACCACTACAAATCCGTCGCGTAGTTCTATAGATTTAAGCATACATAGGGACGGACAGACGACAGCGACTTTGTTTTATAATATGCAGTGATGATAGTGCTAGTGATAGTGAAAAGTAGTAGTGGGCCAATGTTTGTACAAGTAGACATAGTGACTTGATTTGCAGAGCCAAAAAAAGATTCAGAAGTGAGTTATCGTATAGATTATTGTATTATCGCGCACGTTGCCACATGCGTCATGCTTGTGAATAGGTGCCGTTGCCGGGGGACGGTTGGCTCGGGCATTAGAAGGTGTCGACTTGATGTGGCTGATGTTTGGCCCTTTGCGACTATTGCACCAGTTTACTTTCACAAATCTGTCTTATCACGGCCTTGTACTGACGATCTAAAAAGAGCAACTACAGAGTTTCTTGCCGGCTCTTCCCTGTATAGCTGCTTTCCGAACCGGTAGAAGGAGGTAAATTTTAAATTTATTTTTTTATGGTTTGACTTGACATAAGAGGTCTAATTAGCCAACTAGATTAAATAAGTTTTGAATTTGAATTATCTTGCAGTTTCCGTTTGGTGACGGATTTGGATTACACGGTTCCCCACCGCATTCCATCCTGAGGGCGTCGTATGAGTAGACAGAAGGAAATGCCAAAGTCTAGCTTTTCGGCTGCAAGAGCTGCTACATTATTTAGGTATTCTTCATTGAAATTAAACACTTTTTAACGGATTTATCGTGTGTATATTACATTATTTAATTCCCGACGTTTCGAATACTTTGCAGCAGTCGTGGTTCCGTTAAAAAGTGTTTAATTTCAATGTGCAACAATCGCGAAAACATAAGAAATCATTAGGTCTTCTTTGTTCAAATCATGGACAAATCATACAACTGTTTGTTTGTACTTTTGAATACGACTATCATCAGTCTCTTTCATGACCATGACGCTTGCAAAGCATTCGATACGTCGGTAATGAAATAATGTAAAATAAAGGTCTAGGGATTTGGATGTGCTATGCCGCCTTTGGATCAACGGGTCCCGGGTTCGATTCCCGGAAAGTGTTTTGCCTAAACCAGAGGCACTTGCTCTGAGTCTGGGTGTCATTTGTGTTCGTGCCTTACATGTTTGTACACCGCCCCCGCGATACAGGTTAGGTATACCTAGTGCAGGAGTTTCGTTTATTTTTAAAATGCGTTAGTTCCGTTCCGCTGAAGTCATAATCAATAATAAAAATTTAAAATAAAATTTTAATAAACACCCGACTAAATCACCTAAGTTCCCTTTAAAAAGTAAAAGAAAAAAAATATATATCGCGTTGGGGGACCGCTCCTACTTATTTATTACTTGACCCCTGGTAAAAATAAATACATCGCGCTGGGGGAGCGCGATGTATTTATTTTTTACTTTTTAAAGGGAACTTAGGTGATTTAGTCAGGTGTTTATTAAAATTTTATTTTAGTTTTTATTTTCTGCTTTTTATAGGTAGGTACACGCTTATTATGATGTAGATGTTGTTAAGTTGTCAATACATAGATTCTTGTGGCATCCTCATTTTCTCACCACCACATATATTGGGTACCCCCCCCCCCCTTTTACCTCCAGAGCTTTTTCAGGGCTTAAATGATTTTCATGGAACATATTATTTTGTAATGTGCACGTGATGCGCTTTCATTTGAGACCCCACTCGATTATATAATTTGCAGACCTTCGGTTATTCTTCCCCACTTTCAGCCCCCACAACTTTTAAACGACTCAACCGATTTTCATCGAACTAAGAACTAAGTCGAAGAACAGTCTAAGAACACTCGCACGTAACTCACATACAAAAAAAAACGGTATTGAAATCGCTTCTTCGGTTCGCGAGCTACGGAGCCACAGACAGACAGACAGACAGACCCTCTTTTTGCGTCGGGGGTTAAAAATAAAGACTATTTTTACACCAATAATGGTACCAACGAATAACGAATAATTGTGTTCCAAACATCGCTGTTCTATGTCTCGAAACCGTTTATTTAGTGTAAATAGCTATTCAAAGTCGTTAACAAGCCGCCCAGGCGAAGAATTCGACTCAAATTTGAATAACATCAAACAGCAAACAAACGGTCGGTATTTCGCTTTCTTCGGATCCGATAAAACCCGCCTTTCAGCCACAGTTGTGATTTAAGATTAGCAAATACATTTTCCCCTTCAGCCTTCAACCACGCCTAAGTTGCCATTCGATTCATGAATACAGCGAAGTGCGGTTCCGTGGAATCATAGCAAACTGCTTTCAATGCAGTTCGAAGTATTATTTCTTTTTTAATGTTTATAGTGCAGTCATGGACGTATAAAAAAAGGCGGACGGAACTCTCGCTAAGAAAAAAGTGAGACGCCAAGATGGCGGCCGCTCTTTATGTGTGAGTTAATTTTGGGGTGGCCAAGTTACACAAAAATTTGCCATTAATAAAAAAATTGTATTGTTCGAAATTGTAATGTTTAAGTCAAAGTCAAATAATTTATTTTGTATAGGACACAATGGACACATACAAGTTGTCAACATATTAAAAAAATGTATAGAATGCAAACTACTTATATACTTTTTTTTTTGTAAATACATATGTATTCTTTAAAGGAAACACCCAAACCCGGAACAAATACTTGAAGGTCTTACAAATATTTCTTCCGTGCGGGAATCGAACCCTCGACATGCTACTTAAACATAGTTTACCACCAGTTCGGAACGCGACCACTGCTGAGAAGAACTGGCAAGAAAATCAGAGAACTTGTTATTCTTTTTTTAATAATTTGCGGTCCTATTTCATTTAATTTAGAATCCCAAATGCTGAGTTTTTTTTTAGAATAATGTCTTTTACTTTGAGACGTTCTTGAAATTTCTTCTAATTTCGAGATGTGGTGAAACCGAATCGTTAGATATTTTTCCGCTATATAGTTAATAATACTTATTTTGTGTTCTATTCCGGCGAAAGTATGTTCATATTCCAAGTTAAACAATCGCTTTCATTACCTACACATTTTTCTTGAATTTTTGTGATAATACATTTATGTTGCCTTTTGTTGTACAATGTTATGCTTTCTTTTATAATTTTTCGTATGACCATTTCTCAAATACAACAAATATCGAATATATCTTTCGATGGTAAATGTAGGCCTCCTCTGGTTTTTAGGTATATTAACTTATGTTTCTATTTTTTATATCAAAACCACGTCTTGTTAGATTGCTAATTTACCTTTTGAGGTACTGCATAAGTAACGCCGGAGTCCTCCTTTAGTTGTATAAAAGTCATTCGCATCAAAATGTATACTGCAAACGACACTGTATTTGTTTGGAATCCAATCGTTTTCCCCATTACAATTTCTAATTATTTGAATCCAATCATTTCTCCATACTTAATTTTCCTTAGAAAATCTAGCAAAAGGAATATAAAATACCCAGTAGTAACTATTAAATAATTAACCATAATAATATATTGATTTTTATAATAAACGAAAAACTGCCCACATTTCGGTTAATTTGCACACGTGAATATTGGCAACACTGAACTTAAAATTAATTGTTTTGTTCTAGCAAATACAAATTGATTTTAATGTATATAATCTGGAAATAAGTGATTGAATTATTCATTTACGTATGAAACGTGATTCCTGGATTGTTTTTCTTTCGGTCACTACGGTTTTTACACCATTTTATCACGCAAGACATGATTTATAGTTTTTATTTTTTCGCGCATATTGCGTCTTTAAGCATCGATTTTCACGCGCGTAATGGCCGACTAATGTGTGAAAGTGTGCGTGCTCGTCTGTACATATAGCTGATCTGGCCGACTATGATGTCACAGTTTTTAGTTAGCGAGACTCTGTCCGACTTTTTTTATACGTCCATGAGTGCAGTCTTGCATTTTAGATTGCTTGTGTATACTCGGAAGGTTTCATGAAAGGCTTTAGTATTCTGCACTAGTATTGAATCGCGATCGATGTATTTAGCGGTAGTTTCAATGTGACATGGCTAATGTTTTAACCGTTTAATTTCTAGAGCACTGATACTATAATGTATCCAGAAATATTACACCAAATTTCGTGCAACATTTTTTTGCACTATACTCAAATGTACAGGGTTTTATTTTTAATAGCGTTTTTTTTTATGGTGATCCAAATAATTTTGTAATAGATTTTAATTCGAGCCATGTTCTCATATTTCACTACTATACATATTTATCCAAAATTTAAGAATGAGTGTAATGAATCAAGCGTTTTTTTTTATGGTGATCCAAATAATTTTGTAATAGATTTTAATTCGAGCCATGTTCTCATATTTCACTACTATATATATTTATCCAAAATTTAAGAATGAGTGTAAAGTATGTAAGAAGGAAATCTATCTGCGACCTATAATGGGGTGCGCCGCAAAAACGTTAAAGCTACACGTTCATCATGTATAATGGAAATGTTTATCTTAAATAGTCTCTATCTATAACTAACTTTTAAGCCATTATCGCCAAAATAGTGAACCACAAATACCATAAAAAAATATTATTGATTTATTACGCACATTTGCTAGTAACAAATCCTTATATCAAATTATATACATACTTTTAACGCATCTGATATTTAAAGAGAAACTTTACCTTTTATACCACACTAGCGACCCGCCCCGGCTTCGCCCGGGTGCAATGATTAACATCTAAAATTATGAGTGTTTCTTTACAATATTATGCATTTAATATACTTAAAAACCTTCCTCTTGGATCACTCTATCTATTACAAAAAACCGCTTCAAAATCCGTTGCGTAGTTTTAAAGATTTAAGCATACATAGGGACGGACAGACGATAGTGACTTTGTTTTATACTATATAGTGATAGTGATAGTGATAGTGATAGTGATACAATATTTTCTATCATTGTTATCACAATTTTCCATCACCACGCGAATGAAACCGAGGGGCGCAGCTATGCGAGCATAAAAAAAAAACTGAAGCAAACAGAGCTGCCAAAGCTAGGAAGAAATTATGATCCATAATTTTCGTAAGTGAAATAATAACACATTATTCACTTGAAAAAATGTATAATTCACCGCATGTAGTCGGCTGTTTGTTTAGGCCTGCTTGCATAAGCACTGGTGAATTTGTTTAAGAATTCAACTGGGAATTTGGGATGTGAGTCTATTTTTTATCTCATGTGGTAATTTTAAGTCGCGGAGCTTTTATGGTGACCTTATGATATTCAATTTGGAATATAGTCAAATTTTCAAATGAGACCAGTAAACTAAACTTGGAACAATATCTCTTTATGTAATCTGAGTCTATATGGATATTCCTATGAAAAAATGGACACCTTACCTGTTCTTTTTATCTTTTTCCTGCAGCCTACAGCAGGCCCAGCTCTTTATCAGGGGATTAAGTGGAAGGTGGATTATGGCACCGGTTGGAATGTAATCATAGAGACACCCCGTTTTAAACTAACTGTGCCATCCTTGTATCAACACACTAATCACGATTAGCGAATAAAATTTACCTAATAAAATATTGTGTTTGTAAAAAGTTGATGTCGTCCAGTTCTCGCAGTTTTATGATAATACCTGCTTTACAAAATCTCCTTAGTCAAAAATATCTAATTAATTTTATGTTCATGTGACTTTATCTTTCTTCATTAATTTATTGTTACTGCAACTTGTATAATATAATATATGTATATAATACTATAGGTATACGTGAAGGAAAAACTTAATACTATAGGCTTATAATACGTAAAGGAAAAATGTGTACACCTTTTTACGAAAATTGCACGGTCGGAGGAATATGAAATTTCCAACACTTATGGTTTTTATAGAGAACAAGTGGCCCGTCCCGGCTTTGCCCGTGCAAAGCGGGGGTGGGTTATACATATAAAACTTCCTCTTGAATCACTCTATCTGTTAAAAAAAAACGCTTCAAAATCCGTTGCGTAGTTTTAAATATTTAAGCATACATAGGGACGGACAGAAAATATCGACTTTGTTTTATACTATGTAGTGATAGTGATGAGAGAAGAATGCTAATATTATTTTTCAAATTATCCATTGTAAATACATTAAATAAATAACAATCACGTACATATACTCTTTACTTTATTGTTAAAGTCTGTAGTCAAATTTAGAGTAGAACCATATTTAAAGAATTGTAAAATTGCAACCGCTGGTCGACCACTAGCTTTCGTAAAAAAGGTTGCCAGGTTTAAAAAATGCTAATTATACTACCTACACACCGGATCATGGAATATACTTCCCACCTAAGAGAAGTGAAACCTATTTTAGTGGCTAGGTTGGGTCAGGTTACGTTTACGCGAACCTGTGGCGCCCCACGGGTATACCACTGGGGTTTTAGTGGGTAGACGAGTAGTTTCCGGAGTCCCACATAATCACCAAACCCACCCCCGAAGGGTGACGGTATGCATAAACGAAACCAAAAAAAAAGGTTAACCTTCTCTTCCCCGGTTAATTTCAAGGAGTTCCACATAAGCCTCCAGAAGCAGAATACTCAATAATACAACAGTGATTAAATAGTTAAGAGCGCTTTGTTATCGTTACTAAGGAAAAGAGGTCAAATCTTATTAGACGTGCCTAAGACAATTTTCTTCCGCAACTTCTCACCAAATGCGATTACCGCGGTTACATTCACCGTGCTAAAACTTCTGTAATTGTGTTTTCACAAGTTTTTGCTTATGGAAATCTTAATTTTGAGTACGGGTGTGCTCGCATAACTTGCGACTTCCCTTTGTAAACTCGATTTAAAATATTTTGGGATTAGATTATAAACTTCATTGAAACTCACTGTTGAGTTTCGTGCCAATTTTCTCTATTTGGTAAGATATATTTCTTCCTTACATGCAAATAAATATTTAAATATCAGAATTATGTCTTAGGTTTTCACCATCTTTGCGGTAACTGATGTCATATCGGTCTTAATGTGTCTGAAACGTTGAGCATTAAATATAAGAACCTTTAAGACATCACCGCAATGTGCAAATATCAATGCATTAAGCATTGATATTTGCATGCATATTTGATGCTCGTAAGGCTAAGCGCGCGCTACGATTTTTTATCGTTGCGATTTTTTAAATGCGGAATAATATCGCACACGACAATACTTCCTACGCAAACGATTTATTGTCGTAGTGCGCGGATTGTAGTGTTTTTCTATTCTTCTCAGATTTGCGATATTTTTTCGCATCGAATTTTAATCGTAGTGCGCGCTTAGCCTTGGAGGCGACTAAATGAACGCAAGAGGCAGGTGACCAAGCTTCAAGAGAAGTAAAACTTGATATAAACCCTTTGCCAACCCGTCTTGCTAGCGTGGCATAGTAGGACATATTCATGGACGCAAGTTAGCCCGACTCTGTTGTAGGCGATTTGTGAGTTGAAATGATAATGTTGAATTTAATAGTTACGACTACATAAAAAAATCCGCTATAGGTATTGGGTAGCATGCTACGTATGAGTAGTTTTAATACCGAAGCAATAGGCGGTACCAACGAAAACCAAAGAAAGATCTCAGAGGTAAAATAAATGTGAACGGTCTGTACACACAATCCATTGTTTCTCTCACTTCTAGATTTCATCGTAGAGCAGTGGCGTTCCATTCTCCCCGAGTACTCCATTAGCCTTGGCTGCCTCCGCGGTTAACTTTGCATAGATCTGAACGTTGAAGCTTAGTTAAGGGGCGATGCATACAACCTTCGCTTTGTCAATTTTGGAACATCACTGTGACAAGGCTGAAAGAGAAAAAATATATTGATACGACCAATCTGACGACAATATTGCCTTTATTTTTATTTTGTGTAATATAGGTGTTAAACCGTTTACCCGCAACTTTGTCTGTGTTGAATTTAAAATTAGTAATTTCCTTTTTCTGCTGAAAAGTCATTTTGCTATAAAATGATTTACGCGATATATTGATTTGATTGATTTGATTGATTGATATATTGATTTACGCGATATATTGCGATTACTTGGCACCTAGACTTGTACCCACGGCTGTGTTGGAACTCCTCCTATTACATGGAGGGTTATTAGCCTTCTGTGCCACGCAGGCCTATCGAGTTAGGCACGCGGTTTCGTATCAAGCTTGTCTTCTCTTGGAACTAGGTATTTGGCCTATAATTCTACAAATTGACAAATAACTGCGTAAGACGGAATAAATACGAGTAGTTATCCTGTCACATAAATATAATAATAGAAGGGTTAATTAACATTTTACTTGCATATCCGTATGGTAACGGATTTAGAATACTTTGTGTCACCACCCCATTCCATCCTAAGTGTGTCGTAGGGGCCATAATAGGAAAGGAAAAGGCCGAAAATCTAGCCACAAGAGAAGGAAACTTGATACCAACCCCTATGTCAATCCGTCTGGCCAGCGCGGCATACAAGGCTAATTACCCTCCATGCAGTTGGAGGAGGCCCCACTTAGCAGTGGGTAATTTATGGGCTGTGAAGTGAAGTATTTGAATATGCTATTATATGTAGATCATCAGAAGTTGCTCAATAAGAATGAAAAACTTAGGCAATCTAAAAATATCGAGCGCATTCCAACGCGTTCTTTGGTTAGGATCTGACAAACTGCACAAGGCGTAAAACTTGATATTGAACCTTGTACAATGTCTCACGAGCGCGATAGTAGACTCATTTGCCCAAGAATAGTGTAGGATGCCTCTGTGCTAAACGAAGCGTTAATTTGCGTAATGTTACCCGTGCACCAGCTGGGTGCGTTAAGCTGAGTACAGGGTGCTATGTTGCGCCCCGTACTACTTCTTAATAATTTACGTTTATGTTTTTAATCCAAGTAAGTTATTGAGTTAGAGATTTTTTTTTTTAAAGCAGTACTTTTTCCACCTGAATTTAGCTCCCAGCCCATGGAAGGTCCATATCTCATAAACGTTATTGGATTGAGATGGAAAGATTGTCACGTGATGTAGGTTGACGTCACAAGATCGATGGTTTATACTCCTTTTCCTATACGTGCCGCGTAACGGGACCAATATTGGTTTTTGAAATATGTTCCAGCATGTACTCGTAAAATTAGTCTTTAGGAGAGAAAATATCTAGTTATATTTGCTATTTGTAAAGTAGTTTTTTCTAAGACCAAATAGATGGGAAATGATCTCTTTACGGTTATGATCGTTTTATTTTATTTTATTTTATTCCCAACGTTTCAGACACTTTGCAGTGTCCGTGGTCGCGGGACGACCGTGAAGAGATCATTTCCTGCAATGTGTAAAGATCGTGAAAACCTAAGACATCAAATATATGGGTTTTATATAACAACTTTCAAAACTATTTTTCTTTAAATGGTATTTAATTCATGAACTGCATCCTACAATAAAATAAAATATTCGGAATAGTTATTTAAAAACCTTTTATATTTATTTAAATTTTAATTACACAAAACATCGGTCTAGCGCCATATATTTGTAATAGGTTAGTGAGAGAAATTAGCGTTTTCCCCCCGTTAAATCCTGATGGTGTCGTATGAGCTGACCGCAGGAAATTACAATACCGAATACCTAGCTGCAAGAGACGGAAAACTTGACACGAATCCCAGTGCCAAGCCGTCTGGCCAGCAAGGTGCAGTAGGCTAATTACCCTCCCTGTGATGGGAGGAAACCGGATCGTTAACGTGGTCGCGACTAACAGAATGTGTGAAAAAGCATACTTAAATAAATAAATAAATATCCTTGGACATTTCACACAACGCCATCACGTCCCAAGTTAAACAACTTAATGCTTGTGTTATGGTAACGAGATGGATGATAAACTACTTATATACATTTTTTTTTGTAAATACATACATATTATAGATAGAAATGACACCCAGACTCCGAGCCAGTGCCTCTGGTTTAGACAAAGACACTGGCCCGACCATCGAGGCAGTCAATAATACAATGTCAATAATACACAGAGTATGTATAAAATTTTCCTTCATTCGCGTCTAGATGATTTGCCTCTTGCGTTGCTTTAGTCGCTTTACGACAACCACAGTATGGAATGGGCTGGTGACACTATGTATTGTAAATCCGACATCACACAGTGTACCACAATAGCGGTTAGAAAAAGGAATACAATTATTTAAATTTAACCGAACGCCAACACCCTGTCGACAGTCATGATAAATAAATAAATAAATATCCTTGGACATTTCACACAGCGCCATCTCGTCCCAAGCTAAGCAACTTAATGCTTGTGTTAAGGTAACGAGATGGATGATAAACTACATTTATTATATTTTTTTTTTGTAAATACATACATATTATAGATAGAAAACACCCAGACCCGGAACAAATACTTGTAGGTCGTACAAATATGTCTTCCGTGCGGGGATCGAACCAGCGACATGCTGCGCAGCAGTCGATCGCTCAACCACTGCATTTCTGGTCTCCCTTTGGTTGTACCGTAATAATATAGCCTTTAGCCGTCTCGTTTAAAAGTATCTAACAATTTTTTTAAATCGGATCCCAAACAATCTGTCTCTATAAATTAAGGTATTGATTATATAGACATGCTTAGATAAATAACCGAGGATATTGCACGAAAGCCCATAAATTCTGAACTCACACATTTCATCGTCAAGCCCAGTCGAGCAACAAAATCTCGGTAAATCATCCCCCAAATTCCTCATTTACATAACACCCCTACAATAGGGTGCAGACAGTTAACCTAAGCCAGGTGCACCTTATTAACTTTCGCAACTTTGAAGGAAGCGGCTATTTTCACTCTGTACTGCCACCGAATGTTTAATATAAAGGGTAAGCCAACTTAATAATTATTTCCAAAATTATACAAACACCCCGTTATGAGATACTGAGGAAAATGTACCTAATCCATAATTTATATTTATTTCTAACATTATTGTATGTAGAAGAATGGATTTATAGACCTATCTTTCTTAGCAGTTTAGTGCAATTATACAATTATGGACAAACTAGCGGCCCGCATCGGCTTCGGCGCACGGGTATTTAACAAAAAAAAAGCACGAGCTCAAATGACACCCAGTCTCCAAGCCAGTGCCTCTGGTTTAGACAAAGACACTTTCCCGACCCCGGAATCGAACCCGGGCCCGGGCCGGCAAGGACTGAATAACCCACTTTTGAGTTTATATTGGGTGAGAAAATAGGGTCTTAAGGCCATACTAGTCTGTAGCGGTTTATTTACCTGTTTGTTAGGTCTTGTGATAAAATTTATGAGACACACAGAATTCAATTGGTCAGAGCTATGAATAAAGATGAAAACACCGACATGTTTCGAGCTACTGATTTCCTTATCGGAATACTGTGGTACTGCGCAACTGTATTTTCGTAGGCATCTGGTGCCAAGTTGGGAAGTAGTACGAGTCAAGATGTTATTTAGCTAACAGTTTTTTTAAGTTAAGCTTTTAGTTTTGATGCTATAGTAAAAAAAAAACAAACAAATTTACAGTCCTTCATATAACGAAACTGACAATAGATTTGAAGTCAGAAATTGGCGATATTATAAAGTTATATTTAATTTATTAACAAAGGTTTATTAGTTCATACCATTTATTCTCTTTTTATACATAATATCTGGATAACCGAGCTTTGCTCGGTATTTTTTTTTATAAATTTTGTTTTTTGGATATTATATTTAAGAACGAATTACGCAAACACTCATTGACTTCGTGTTACTTAACAACGCCATCTGCCATCCATCTCACAAAAAAGTAGTATTATTATTCGCCAATAGATGTCATGATTCCTATCTATATCGATTTATCCCCCCCTAAACCCGAATAAAATGACATTTTCTAAAAATGATTCCTAGCTAGATCGATTTATCGCCCCCGAAACCCCCATATACTAAATTTCATGAAAATCGTTGGAGTCGATTCCGAGATTCCAATTATACAGGGTGGTCAAAAAGTCGTGGATCAAACGCAACCAGCGGTTAGATGGGGCCATCAGCAGCAAAAAATTGTTCTACGGGAGGTCCCTAAGGTCAACCCCTGCAGAGTTATAATTGATTTTGTGTTTTTATGAGAAATTGTCCTTTTTTTACTAAAACTTGATAAAATTCCACAAAATCTACATCCTGTATCTTTTTAAAACTTTTCAATAGATTGGTACTGATTAGCCCTTTCGTTAGACATGCTATTTATGGTAGTTTATTGGGTGTGTTAAAGATAACATTAAGTTTTCCGAAAGACATAATTCTTAAATCAAAATTTGTTACTTACTTCGGACCCCACTGTGAAAAAAAAATACTCTACAGAAAAGTGCCACTGTATCACAATTTTTGGCGCATTTAATAGGGATTCTAAAAAGGTATTACACATGGCTATGCGTGGCTTCGATATCTTTCAAGGACGATCTTTCGTAGCAAGGCCAGAGTTAATTCATACATAAAACTCGGTTAGGCCTACTAACCTAACCTTACCTAAGCGTGATCGTTTTCCGGACTACAGGGTCTTTATCGTCGTTTCAGCCCATAAATGACCCACTACTGAGTCGGGCCTCCTCTAAGTTCATGTTGGGAGATTAGCCTACTGTACCACGCAGCCAAGACGGGTTGACACAGGGTTTGCTTCAAGTTTTCCTTCTGTTGCGGCTAGGTGATCTGCCTAATGCGTTCTTTTAGTAGCTTCTTAAGACACCCTCAATATGGTATGGGCTGGTGACACCACACGGAAAATTTATTAGAATTGTATTCTTTATGTGCGTACATAATTCGTACATGGAGGGAGTCTTACCGGGTCAGCAAACCCTGTGCCAACCCGTTTTGCCAGCGTGGCACAGTAGGCTAATGTCCTTCCCTGAATTGTGAGTAGGCCCGACACAGTAGTGGGTCATTTATGGGCGGAAACGAAGACGATAAAGAATAAACAATGTCACCAACCCATACCATATTAAAGGTGTCGTAAGAGGCGACTAAAAGAAAGAAGCTTTAGGCAGATCACCTAGCCGCAACAGAAGGAAAACTTGAAGCAAACCCTGTGTCTACCCGTCTTGGCTGCGTGGTACAGTAGGCTAATCTCCCAACATGAACTTAGAGGAGGCCCGACTCAGTAGTGGGTCATTTATGGGCTGAAACGACGATAAAGACCCTGTAGTCCGGAAAACGATCACGCTTAGGTAAGGTTAGGTTAGTAGGCCTAACCGAGTTTTATGTCTGAATTAACTCTGGCCTTGCTACGAAAGATCGTCCTTGAAAGATATCGAAGCCACGCATAGCCATGTGTAATACCTTTTTAGAATCCCTATTAAATGCGCCAAAAATTGTGATACAGTAACACTTTTCTGTAGAGTATTTTTTTTTCACAGTGGGGTCCGAATTAAGTAACAAATTTTGATTTAAGAATTATGTCTTTCGGAAAACTTAATGTTATCTTTAACACACCCAATAAACTACCATAAATAGCATGTCTAACGAAAGGGCTCATCAGTACCAATCTATTGAAAAGTTTTAAAAAGATACAGGGTGTAGATTTTGTGGAATTTTATCAAGTTTTAGTAAAAAAAGGACAATTTCTCATAAAAACACAAAATCAATTATAACTCTGCAGGGGTTGACCTTAGGGGCCTCCCGTAGAACAATTTTTTGCTGCTGATGGCCCCATGTAACCACTGGTTTCGTTTGATCCACGACTTTTTGACCACCCTGTATATATATACAAGAATTGCTCATTTAAAGATATAAGACATAAGAAAACAAAGTTATATCGTAAAAGGTAATTAGTTAGAAAAGGTTAGAAAAAATACCTAACTTATCATATCTTTAATACATTATCTTGGGCTATGTGTTAAAATGCTATGTGTTATAGGAAATCCGTAGAAGAACCAAAGTGACCGACATAGCTAAAAGGATTGCACAGTTGAAGTGGCAATGGGCAGGCCACGTGGCCCGAAGAACAGATGGCCGCTGGGGCATAAAAGTCTTGGAGTGGCGTCCACGTACGGGAAAGAGAAGCGTGAGAAGACCCCCGACTAGGTGGACGGACGACCTTGTGAAGGTCGCTGGGAGTCGGTGGATGCGGTCTGCACGAGATCGTGCATTGTGGAAATCTATGGGGGAGGCCTATGTTCAGCAGTGGACTTCTGTGGCTGATAGATAGATAGATAGATGTGTTAAAATGTCATTTCAAATAATTTCGTTCAAAGGTTCCAAAGTTTTCAAACGGCTTGTAATGATTTGCCCTGAGCTGAGTCACTTGCATCTATTGGCTCCCGACGACCTGCATGGTCGAACGTATGAAAAAGTTTTGCGCTCTAAGCCATTCCAGGACTTTCCTGTCCCATAAGCCATCTGTTCAGCTATGCTACACCAGTCAGTATTCACATATCGGTCGGTTCATATTGATTTAAGCTTCTCCCTAAACGCTCCCTCGCCTCGACAAACCTATCAGTGAAGTGCATCTGGGTCGGATCATTTATTCACCTTTGAACCTACCACTGTGATTCCAGCACAGCATTTAGCAACCGCAGTATCTCAACTAGCTCTCTATAACCCTGTTGCCAAAACCCATCAAGCGAGATTTTTGGAAGGTGGAAGGAACACTGAGAAAGGCACTATTGGTGGTGGGTTGGGGGATCCGCCACCGAAAAGAGCTTCATTGACTGAGGGCGTCCTAGATACACCAGATGCCCTCCGATAGTCACTTGCATGTCAGCGTTGCGGGAAACCCATCAGGACGCTACAGTTGAACGCTTCCCGCGAAAGGTTGGGCTGGCCGCTGGTGGTTTAGTGGGTCATCAAGTAGTCTCCGGAGTCCTACATAGGCGCGGCGGTATGCATAAAGTTTCCCCCCGTTAAAGCAAAAACAAACAAAACGGGTTTCGTTGCAAATTAACGTAGAAAGGAAGCTTAGATCGATTTATCAGTTTAGCCAGGATATAATAATAATCTCCGTCAGAAAAAGAAAAAAATATTAAATATTTAGACCTGGCCCATGAGGTGACCGCCATGTGGAGTGCTGAGTCAACCAGTATTATTCCGATCGTTTTATCAGTGCATGGTTTGATATCGAAAAGTTTTGATGGACATCTCAATCAACTCTCGATATCCGGTTGGGTGAAGCGTCTGATGCAAAAGGCAGTTTTACTTGAGACGGCGCGCATTGTTAGGCGGTTCCTCTCTTTGAAACACTAACCACTGGGCGGCATGAAAAAATTTTCCGCCCCTAGGGCTGCTATGATTTTTATATAATATTTAAAAAAATGTTTTTCTCTTTTTTATAAATATTATGTAAAAAATATGAATAAAGAATATAAAGAAAAAAAAATCTCCGTCAAATTGGAGGTTCGTCAATTGTAATGAACTAAGACTTAAATTAGATATAGGTACTTGTCTGTGATTATATATCAACACCGTCACAAGTATAACGTAAAACGAGTTGCCGTATACATATCAACATGCAATTTTATCGTGGACATAGCATATGTTCATTGATATCAGAAATGACACGTCTATTGGATCTTTCCAGCAAGTTTTACTACTGTTTTTATGTTTATTGTGGTTCCACGCTGTATGGGAGCTACAGAAATTTGGGTATCGACAAAGTCTATCTGCATATCTGCTGAATAGTGGAGAGGCATAACGATTATTATTCTACGAGACCGTTGTTAGGGTTTTGCTGAGCGAGCTCACAGTGTTTTCACATCTCTAATAGATCATACTTGTGTCTTTTATTTGTACTTAGTAGATGAGCATGAGACTCAGCTCTTGCACTATAAAAACAGAACTATATCCAGTCATTAAACCTACATCAATAATTTCGCTAGAAGATATCCAAAGCACGCACAAAGGTCTGATGTATACAATGAATTTACTATCTCCAATCACAAAGAAACAATTTTACTTGGTAGAGGCATGTCGAAATCAAAACATTGTGTAGTGCGAATTTCAATTGTTTCCTTCGCATTCCAAGTTACCAACGGGCGATGACGACATAGATACAGCGTCACCTATACTCGTTTCCAGTAAAATATTCCATCATATATGTTACAATCCAGATGATATAATAAATTAGTGTAGAAAATTGCATCCTACGTTTTTTTTGTGATAAACATCTAAACTTTCACATTTATAATGTTAATAAGATATCTATAAAAAAATATTATTTAAACAAAGCATCACAACTAATTCCTGTATTAGGTCTTTGTGCATACTTAAATAGTATTCTATGTTGAAGGGTAGATTTTTTCTGACCATCCTCCTAAGTCCAACTATGTTGAAAATAGATTCACTATACATGTTAGTTAGAATTTTCTAAAAAAAATGTAATCAAAAATCAGTTTCCCGTGAAATTGTAGTCGCCCATTTGACTCTCCGAAAACAATGCTGGAATATAAATGGTATTGTAACAAAGACTTGGTTATTAATTTACATCCTGTCAACCATTCTGTCAACCCACAATGTTTTCAAAGTCTCTGGTAAACTGGGTACTTAAAAGATAACCTTAATAAATTAATTGCCTTTTCAAAATGTCAAGGTCTTTATCGTTATCGACATAGCCAACAGGCCACAGGATTGCCAGGCTTAACCCCAACTTTGCCTCACACATTTGTAGACCGAGGTGACGGCAACGGTGATAATGGTTTAA
Source organism: Clostera curtula (assembly GCA_905475355.2). Taxonomy (NCBI): domain Eukaryota; kingdom Metazoa; phylum Arthropoda; class Insecta; order Lepidoptera; family Notodontidae; genus Clostera; species Clostera curtula. The sequence continues at coordinate 11,351,147 of FR997806.1, read as the reverse complement.
TGACAATCGTCGTTTCAGCCCATGAGTGACCCACTACTGAGTCGGGCCTCCTCCAAATTCATGGAGAGAAATTAGCCTACTGCGCCACGCTGGCAAGACGGGTTGGCACAGGGTTTGTATCAAGTTTTCCTTCTCTTGCGGGTACGTGATCTGCCTTTTGCGTTCTTACGCCACCCTCGGGATGGTATGGGTTGGTGACACTGTGTATTCTAAATCCGTCACCACAAGAACCTTAATGACAATACTTACCACTAATATGGTATCTATTGCACTCAATCGTCTCGACTCATCTCGTAATGAAATGCAAACGCCGGGTTTCCTTAAGGCATCTCATTATTCTTCAGTGGCTTCACTTTTTCTGCGGGCTCGTACAATTTGTCCTCGCATTTGTCATGATTCCCAGCTTTCCCTGGTTTGTCTATATGCCCCTTTGTGTTTTCATTGTGTAATGAATGGAGAAATTTCGCGAAATGTCAACTCACGAATAAAATATTGTGGATAAACAGTTGAGGCGCGCGTGGTGTAAATGATGCTGTTGTAATTTCCGAAACGTTAACTGAATGCCGATACTAGATTCATGTATCGTAAGTATCTGTGACGTTTATTCCCATAAAGGTACTATCACATCGCGGTACAGGCTTCCGCGACGTGATAGTACCTATATGTGAAAGGTGGAAGAGTTAGATATTATAAGTATATATCTTTACCAATTTATAAAAATGATGTCTTAGGTTTTTGCGATTATCACACATGAAATTGAACACTTTTTGATGGATGTATCGTTATTGCAGCAGTCGTGGTCACAGGAGAGATAAGATGATAGTTCTCTACAAACGTAAAAAGAAATAATTAACACTACCGCGTATAGTTTTAAAGACAACTGTCATAAAGTCTCTCCCGTGACCACGACTGCTGTAAACATTCGAAACGTCGGGAATTAAACAATGTAAAAAAACACGCGATAAATACATTAGAAAGCATTCAATATACATTACGAAGCCTAGATTGACTAAGAATATTCAAGTACATATCCACTTCTCATCAGAAAAGTCGAAACACCTTGCAAATTTATGTTTTGTAAGGATTATCAGAAAAACATATATATTTATGAATATACATATGTCAAAGGGAAGTGTTTCGATTTTTCTCATGAGAAGGAATTTATGTATAGGCTGGCAAACTTAGATAAACACACAATGCGGGACATAGGCAGACGATAAAACATTATGACCGGATCTCCTTCCGTAATTAGAAAAGTCGCTTGTTTTTTCTTTAATCACATTTTTTTGTTCAGCAGTGTTTGCCTTTAATCCTCCGCTCTTCGTGTGGTGACGGATCTACAATTCATTGAGTCACCATCCCATCTTGAGGGTGTTTTGAGTGTCGACAAAAGGAAATAACAAGGCTGCATCTACTTCTCCTTCTAAGGAGAAGGAAAACTCGAAACGAAATCCTGTGCCAACCATTATGGCCAGCGTGGGACAGTACGCTTACCCCCTTCCCATGTTGGGAGGAGGCCCGACTCAGCAGTGGGTCATTTATGGGCAAAGTAATAGCAGTAGATTTAATCCTAAGTTGAGATACTTCAAATTTTTGTCATAAGTTAATTCATAACAAGACCTTTATGACTTTTGTAGGTAAAACACAATTTTGCACCATACTTCGTTCCCGCGAGTGAAAAAAGGTAATAAGACGGAAAATGAATCATTCACACAACCTTTAAATGAACGTCTATTTTGCATACTGTCTAGGGTCCTCGTTATAGGACAACAAATTGAATAATTATACGGGGTAGGGATCCCATTGTCAATAATCTCTTGCTGACCCGACGCCTTTGTTTTCGAGGGCCACTTTTGTTAAATAGAGCATAGGAATGTGTAGCGGACATGTGACTGCTAAAATTCTTCATATCTTTCTGCATCTTCGTCACACGTCAACGTTTGAACAATGTCAAACGGCGATCCGAAGGGCTCTCAAAACAAATTGAGACCTGTCCGACCCTATGTATGCTTAATTCTTTAAAACTACGCAACGGATTTAGAAGCGTTTTATTTTAATAGATAGAGTGATTCAAGAGGAAGATTTATATGTATAATACATGCATAATATTGTAGAGAAACACTGATAAATTAAGATGTTCATCATTGCACCATTAATTATTGTAGTGTGTCCATCCCATCCTGAGGGTGTAGTAAGATCCGACAAAAGGAAATCACGCTGATAACCAAGCAAGAGAAGGAAAACTTGATACGAAACCTGTGCCAACCCGTCTTGCCAGCGTGGCAAATTATTTGGAGGAGGCCCGTCTCAACAGTCGGTCATCTATGGGCTGAAACGAACAAACGAACCTCTTAGGAAAATGTTCTCAAGAAAGCAACAAAAAAAAAGTTTTACATTTATATCGTACCTGGTGTTCAGTTCTGTTCAGATAGCAAAGATTATATCTGTCGTAAGTTGTCCGATGAAATCTAACTAATGTTTGGAAAATTGCATACTTATTCAAATGCCACTGGCATACATGCGGCATTTTATCTGCCGGTTTGTGCACCGATAAATGGATTCCCAGCTGAATTTAAGTTTTAGTCATAGGTACTTCAAAATTCATGAAAGGGTTAGCCTACTGAATTAGCCTACTGTGCCACGCTGATAAGACGGGTTGGCATCTGCCTTTTGTGTCCCTTTAATCGCCTCATACGACATCCTCAGGCTTGGCGACAATGTCATTATCACTACATAATATTATAAAACAAAGTCGCTGTCGTCTGTCCATCCATATGTAGGTATGCTTAAATCCTTAAAACTACGCAACCGATTTTGAAGTATATAGTTAATATGTAAATGCATAATATTGTAGAGAAACACTGATCAATTTAGATGTTCATCATTGCACCCGTGCGAAGCCGGGGCGGGTCGCTAGTATATTATAAATCCGTCACAACAAAAATATCCGTAATTTGGAATCATTGAAATATATTTAATATTTCAGGTTTTCACGGTTGTTACATGCTGAAATTAAATAATTTCTGTCACACTACACTACTTAACCCATAGATGATCCACTGTTGAGTCAGACCTCCTCCAGTCACATGGAGGGTAATTAGCCAACTGTGATACGCTGGCTAGACGGGTCGCACAAGGTTTCCAATTAAGTTTTACTTCCGACACCCTCAAGATAGAAAGGGGTTGTGACAATATATTTTATTATTCCGTCTCCACACGGTAGAATTCGAGTTCACTCACATATTTAAATTAATTTGCAATCTTCATGAAAATACACATTTGAGAAGATATGTAAGATTACCAGAGTTACTTACAGCCCACAAAATTGCCAAATGATACAAAATTGCCGGAACGCGCATTGCAGGTCGTCCTCCCATGCGGTGGACCGATGACCTGGAAAACTATGGATGAGGGCGGCTCAGATGGACAATGAACCTGATGGACAAAGGACACTGATGGACAAAGGACACTGATGGACAAAGGACACTGATGGACAAATGACACTGATGGACAAAGGACACTGATGGACAAAGGACACTGATGGACAAAGGACACTGATGGACAAAGGACACTGATGGACAAAGGATTTCCACTAAGGTCGGCCTTAGTGGAAATCCTTTGTCCATTAGTGGGCGTGTTTTGGTTGATATGATGTTGATGATTCCTAATGAAGGCCGCCAGATCTCTTTCAGGGATCCACTTTCCCTTTGCTGCCAGCAGCATGTTTTCACATATTACAGGGTGACGAGTCAGCGAAACGTGAGTAAGACAGGAGATGTCCTGTGCAAGCATGTAGCCTGCTTGATGGTAACCGTCATCAGGCAATGCTTGAACACTATCCTATTATTAAAAAAACATGGTTGTGACAAAGCATCATATGTGATTGTTATACACTTTATAAAGTTTTAAGTATACGTTTTTTAAACTCGACTTGAACTTTAAGCCAGGGTTAAAGAACTTTCATCTCGAAGAAAAGGGATAATTTTAACCGTTCTAGACTGTGATAAAATTGAATAAGACGCAGAAAAGTTTTGAACTTTCCACTTACGATTGAACTTGGAGATTCTAAAAGTGTTCAAGTGAATTTCGAAGAGTAACTATAGAGGCTTAGCGTTACGGTTTATGTTTTAAGCTGAAAATTTGCTTACAAAATATTATGCGACACTGATTCTCTCTATATTTCTGTTACGTTTTCTCATATATTGAGTTGTTCCACCCCAATAACATAAATGGAAATTAGGATCACCAATCATATGAACGGCTTCCCTATACCCATTAAACATCACCCCGGTGCACCGTCCCACACCGCCTCTGCAACTGCAACTGTGAGTACAGAAGCCAAGTCCCCGGAGCCAAAAACCCCCACGCCTTCGTGTGCCGCTCTTCGTCTGGTCTCTCCCCGTGGGCCCGCCCGGCATGGGTGACCCTCAGCTGGTATGGCCGCAACAGATCCTAAAGGCACGCAAGCCCCCTCACCACAACAAGGTGGCAGCACGGTCGAGGGGGCTACGCCGCCTGCCTCGTGGGACCCGACTATGTCTAGCTAACTAGACTACTGTACCACGCTGCAAAGCCGGATTGGCACAGGGTTTCGTTTCAAGTTTTCCTTCTCTTGTAGTGTCGTGGTCGTTTTTGGCCGCTTCTATGAGTTGCACTACAACTACCACGACACACAACGCGGTGGTGGGAGTGGAGAAGTGACTAGGAATTGAGGCATAGGCTACTGATGCTATCAGCAAAGAGGCGGCAAGGCACTGAGGCCTGAGCTACTGAGCGCAACTGAGTGCCGCGTGGATTGGGCGCCACTTCAGCCGGCGCCTGACGGAGGCACTGGCCCGCACGTGCCTCTCTGTGGGGTTAGGGAGTGTCCAGATCTCCTTTCAAGCGTGGGACCCATTGAGAGGCAGGCCAAGGCTAATCGGGGTCACAGGTCTAGTGGTTAGATGTGCTGCCTTTGGATCAACGGGTCCCGGGTTCGATTCCGGGGTCGGGCAAGTGTCTTTGTCTAAACCCGAGGCAGAGGCACTGGCTCGGAGTCTGGGTGTCATTTCTATCTATAATATGTATGTATTTACAAAAAAAAATGTATATAAGTAGTTTATCATCCATCTCGTTACCATAACACAAGTATTAAGTTGCTTAATTTGGGACGAGATGGCGTTGTGTGAAAAGTCCAAGGATATTTATTTATTTATTGGGGATTGAATCCCATGGCCATGTTTTAGGCAGTTAAACGACGCCATATGGTGATGGATTTAGAATACAGAGTGTCACCATTCCATTCCATCCTGAGGGTGTCGTAAGAGCCGATAAAAGGAAATGACAAGTCGTAAAAAAAGGACGACTTGATAAGAAACCCGACCAGAGTGGCACAGTAGCCTTACCCTCCATGTAATTGGAGGACGCCTGACACAGCAGTGGGTCTTATATGGGCTGAGCAGTACTAGTAGTAATACGGGACGCCGTTGGTTTTATTGGGTAAGTTGGGACGCCATTACCATCATTCCGAGCCCCGGAGTCCCAGTAAACCCAGCTAACACTTAGCAGTAAGGTATCCTTGACGATTTACAACGTAAAAGAAGCTTAGCTCAGATTAGCTTTTTTACTTAATAGTTAGGACACAGTTGGTAAAACAATAAGTGTTTCAATCGAGTATTGAAAACCATAACATCGACCACGGTCGATTCTCGACTCGATTACGGAGAGCTCAAATGAATATTCATTGCCCAGATGTTGTGCCCGTCAGGTCCGGTAAGCCACAGTCATAGTTGGAATCAATCCGCCGCTAAATGACATGAATATTGGGATATATAGTACTAGCGACCCGCCCCGGCTTCGCCCAGGTGCAATGATTAACATATAAAATTATGAGTGTTTCTCTACAATATTAAGCATGTATTATACACATAAACCTTCCTCTTGAATCACTCTATCTAATACAAAAAACCGCTACAAAATCCGTTGCGTAGTTTTAAAGATTTAAGCATACATAGGGACGGACAGACGACAGCGACTTTGTTTTATACTATGTAGTGATTTTACTTGACATCACTATAACTAAAATTGATACTAAAATTAAAAATAAAAGATTAACTTGCTTGTTTTAGTCCATAAAAGTGGATGAAGTTACTGCTCAACTGTAGCATATTTCTATCTGGCCAAAAACCTGGTAAACTACGGTTAAACATTTTCCAGCTAACAATTACGCAATGACTTTAGGTTTTTCAATTATCTCTTTTCAGTTTGGGGCCCATGTGTGACAGATTTATAATACATTGTGTCATCACCCCCTTACATACTGAGGGTGTCGTAAGAGCCGATAAAATAAATAATACACCAAAAAGTTTAGGAAATTTTAAAACGAAATCCCGCGCCAAGCCGTCTACAGTCAGCTAATTTTCCTCCATATAATTGGAGAAGGCCCGACTCAGCATGTGTTCATTATGGACTGAGTAGTAATTACCGTTACTTTTGTAAATAAATTATAATAAACTAGCCCCGGCTTCGCACGTGTGCAATTATGCATTTATTATACCTAAAAACCTTCCTCTTGAATCACTCTGTCTATTAAAAAAACCTTTGTTTTATACTATGTAGTGATATAAATAAATATCCTTGGACATTTCACACAACGCCATCTCGTCCCAAGCTAAGCAACTTAATGCTTGTGTTATGGTAACGAGATGTATGATAAACTTTTTTTTGTAAATACATACATATTATAGATAGAAAACACCCAGACCCGGAACAAATACTTGTAGTTCGTACAAATATTACTTCCGTGCGGGAATCGAACCCGCGACATGCTGCGCAGCAGTCGATCGCTCAACCACTGCGCCAACCGTGTCGTCATGATCATGATGGTTATTTACAAACATATCATACACCGCATATATTCTTGCTCAACTCGTGATAGAACCGGGGAATAGTGTTGATATGGCATCATTGTGTAAAGTATGTAGCATATGTGCTGGTCGCTCCATATGTATCGCTGATAAGGAGTCAAGCGTCTTCACAATAGACGTGAGGAGCTTAGGAAGCTATATGTTCTCGTGTACTCGCGTATACTCAATAGCAGCGTGCGATAAAGACTTGATTTATTGTTATGGCTGCAAAGACAGTTCACTGACAATAGGCATGCCGCATTCATTCAAAGTCGAATCCTGATTTGAAATCGCATGGGATCTCTTTGTGGCGGGAGTTCGAGGTGGTTAGAATGTGGTATCAGATCACATACCACATCTCTAACAGCTGGGTATCCATAAAGCTACTAGTACTCAGCCCACAAATGTCCCCCCATCACAGGGAGGGTCATTAGCCTGCTGTGCCACGCTGGCCAGACGGGTTGGCACAAGGTTTCGTATCAGGTTTTCCTTATCTTGCAGCTAGGTTTTCGGCCTAGTAATTTCCTTCTGTTGACTCTTACGACAGCCTTGGAATGGAATGGGGTGGTGACACTATGTATTCTAAATCCGTCACCACACGGAATCCTGAAGATATGCAAAGATAAAAAGGAACGTTATATATAATATGAATTCATATTTATTTAAATAACGTTTTATATTGTACGTTTTATATTGAATTCATATTCATCTATACTAATATATAAAGCTGCAGAGTTTGTTTGTTTGTTTATTTGTTTGTTTGTTTGTTTGAACGCGCTAATCTCAGGAACTACTGGTCCGATTTCAAAAAATCTTTCAGTATTAGATAGTCCATTTATCGAGGAAGGTTATAGGCTATATTTTATTTTCAAAAGAATTAGGGATGCGTATGAAAATTGCGATTTTAAAAACCAAGGTGTAAAATACGAAAACCTATTTATCTATACTAATATATAAAGCTGCAGAGTTTGTTTGTTTGTTTATTTGTTTGTTTGTTTGTTTGAACGCGCTAATCTCAGGAACTACTGGTCCGATTTCAAAAAATCTTTCAGTATTAGATAGTCCATTTATCGAGGAAGGTTATAGGCTATATTTTATTTTCAAAAGAATTAGGGATGCGTATGAAAATTGCGATTTTAAAAACCAAGGTGTAAAATACGAAAACCTATTTATGCGTGCGCTGCAAAAACTATTGACAATAGAATAAAATTATGTACTACGGATTGGTAGGTCTTATAAAGATCTACAAAAAAGTCCGCGAGAGCACATATCTAACTATCATAGTTTAGTCACAATAACCGATTTTATGTTCATAAAAAATATGCACGGGTTCGAAGCCCACGCGGGCGAAGCCGCGCGCAAAAGCTAGTATAATATATAACGTTTTATATTGTATCTTTTAATTCAAATTTAAATAATACTACTTACATTACATTATTATACATTCATTTGTATATTAGTATTTGAAATCCATATTATATTAATATAAGTGAAGCGAAAACTTTGAAAATCTTTTGTCGAAAATTGCGCGGACTGAAAAGTATGAATTTTCCCACCCTTCTTTTTTATACACAGAATGTGCGTAATAAAATAAAAAAAAGGCATAGCAAATAGTTTAACATCATTAAAAAAATATTACACAATTGTGTATTTAATTCCTGTGGTCAAATTGAGAATAGAACTATAATTTAAATTAATAATCGTTGAATTTCGACCGCTCGCGCTGGGCGCCTCGAATTTGAAGCCGTATTTTAGTGAAAGAAAGAAAATAAAGAAAAATAATTTATTCGGCGCAATCTTAAATACACTACTACACAATAACTATAGTCCCAAAGCCAATCGTCATGTTTGTAAGCAAAATACGTGACTTCATCATCATCATGATTTCAGCCAAAAGACGTCCACTGCTTAGTCACTTCGTGGAAATCATTGAAGGGGGGAGGGGGCAATCATTTCCACGAAGTGAATACGTGACTTAATACCCTTTATTACAAAGCATTAGTTATGATTAAAATCATACTTCGATATACATAACATTGATGGATATGCCCACCGTGATACAACTGTCGGACATGCTAATACTGGCAATAACTTTCAAGATTAACATCTCCATTTGCATAGAATATATTCGGTATAATACATTGAGGGCAAAATATACGTTAACGTCAAACATTTTGGGACAGATATTTCCAGGCTATTTTATCGACTAATACTACTACTTCTTCTATGGTGTTTTTACTACTACTCAGCTCATAAACGACCCGCTGCTGCGTCGGGCGTCCTCCAACTACATGGAGGGTAATTGGTCTATTGTATCACGCCGGCCAGAAGGGTTGGCGTAAGATTTGGTTTCGTTGGTCTAGTGGCTAGATGTGCCGCCTTTGGATCAACGGGTCCCGGGTTCGATTCCGGGGTCGGGCAAGTGTCTTTGTCTAAACCCGAGGCAGTGGCTCCGAGTCTGGGTGTCATTTCTATCTATAATATGTATGTATTTACGTAAAAAAAAGTATATAAGTAGTTTATCATCCATCTCGTTACCATAACACAAGCATTAAGTTGCTTAGCTTGGGACACGAAATGGCGTTGTGTTAAATGTCCAAGGATATTTATTTATTTTTCTTTCTCTTGCGGTAGGTAGGAGCTCTAAGTCTTATAATTTCTTTTATCGGCTCTTACGGGGTGGTGACACTGTGTATTCTTAATCCGTCACCACAGGGAATTGGCTGTTATAAACAACACCATAATTTCGGTCTTTAAATGGTCTAGTCGGGCAACTTTTAGTGTCATAGACGAGTATAGGTAAACTTTGTTTTTAAGTTGAAAATCCTCATGGAGTTATGTGGGACTTTGGGACAAGGAAAGAGGATAATTACGTCCCACACTAAAACCAACGGTGTCCCTCAACTACCCGAAACCGAGCCAAAGGCTACACTCCCATGTTCAAATTCAAATTCAAAACTCATTTAATCAAGTTGGCTCATTAGAGCTCTTTTGACAAGTCAAACAACAAAATAATATTTAATTTAAAATTTACCATCTACCACCGGTTCGGAATGCAGTTCTACAGAGAAGAGCCGGCAAGAAACTCTGTAGTTGCTCTTTTTAGATCGCTATTTTTAGATACAAGGCCGTGATAAGACAGTTTGTGAGAGTAAACGCGCGCAATAGTCGCAAAGGGCCAAACATCAGCCAGATCTAATCAACAATACTAACCTTCTAACGCCCGAGCCAACCGACCCCCAGCAACGGCACCCGTTCACAAGCATGACGCATGCGGCAGCCATCGCCCTCCTCAACCATATTGCAGGGAAGAGAACGACCCGTCGCACGACGCCACCATGCTCTGCGAACCTGAGGATACTTGACCGGGCCCCACCCTTTTATGGCGAGCTCTTATTGTCATCATTAGCAACACATACCGATTTATTTCTGCTTGTTTCGCAGTAACATCCCATAAATGATCCAGAAGTGGTCGGGCCTCCTCCAAATTCATGGAGGGAAATTAGCCTACTGTGCCACGCTGGCAAGACGGATTGACACAGGGTTTGTATCAAGTTTTCCTTCTCCTGGGGCCAGGAGATCTGCCTCTTGCGTTCTTTTAGTCGCCTCTTACGACACCCTAAAGATGGTGTGGGTTGGTGATTCTAAATCCGTGCTTGTTCACATGCGTGAACAAAGTCCCTCCAATTGACCTTTATCAAGGTCTATTAATAAGTTTTCCTTTGTGAACGAAAATGTAAACAAAACTCGCTTCTGGAGACCGGTGTGTAGAAATCCAATAAATCCGGCGAATATTCAGACTTGTTGGACAAACTTTGATAGCTTCGCAACGAATTTTGCGCGAGTATTTTCACGTTTATAATTTACTAGCGACCCGCCCCGGCTTCGCACGGGCGCAATAATGAAAATATAAATTTATCTGTGTTTCTCTACAATATTATGGATGTAATAAACATAAAAACCTTCCTCTTGAATCATTCTATCTATTAAAGAAAAACCGCATCAAAATCCGTTACGTAGTTTCAAAGATTTAAGCATACATAGGGACGCACAGACGACACCGACTTTGTTTTATACTATGTAGTGATAGTGATACTCTTTATTTGAATCCGTCTTAGTATGGATTCTATTAATTTTCGAGTGTGGTGACGGATTTAGAATACACAATGTCACCAACCCACACTATCCTGAGGGTGTCATAAGAGGCGACTAACGGAGCGTAAGAGGCAGATCACCTAGCCGTATGAGAAGGCAGCGTGGCACAGTAGGCTAATTCCCTCCATGAATTTGGAGGAGGCCCGACTCAGTAGTGGGTCATTTATGGGCTGAAACGACTACTCAGCCAATACATGACCCATTGCTAAAGGGGGCTCCTCCCATTACATGAAGCGTGATTAGTCTACTGGACTGCCTCGTTGGTCTAGTGGTTAGATGTGCCGCCTTTGGATCAACGGGTCCCGGGTTCGATTCCGGGGTCGGGCAAGTGTCTTTGTCTAAACCAGAGGCACTGGCTCGGGAGTCTGGGTGTCATTTATATCCGTATATAAAAAATATTCCGCAATTTTCATTGAAATTTTCACTAGTTTTTCCAAAGTACTTGTACTTAGTATATTTCGACTTTTGCGAGCGAAAAGCGAACCTTCCGGTTTCCACATTTCCACTGTCTGTGTGGAAATCCTTGGGGTAGACCAATGTACAGCACTACTACGTCTTTTGGCTAAAATTAGTTTCTACTCCATGGTGTCACCACCCCATTTCATCCTGAGGGTGTCGTAAGAGCTTATAAAAGGAAATGATAAGGCCGAAAAGAAAAAGCGAATGAAAACCTGATACGAAACCCTTATTTGTTTTGGGCCGACCCGTCTGTCTGGCGTGGCACAGTAGGCTAATTACCCTCGATGTGGTTGGAGGAGGCCCGACTCAGCAGTGGGCTGAATAGTAGTAGTTCCTATTAGCGGGTACATTATTGAACGATCACATTACAACTCACATTACAACTCGATTATCAGAAAGCCGATCATTCAACACGCATGCCACAGCCGTTTGGCACGGAATCGATTAATAGCTTAGTTTGCCGAGAATTCAGTTAACGTACGTAAATGGACTTGTATATAAAGAACTAGCTCCGGCTCCGTATATAGCCTACTAGCGACCCGCCGCCGCTTCGCACGGGTGCAATGATGAACATCTAAATTTATCAGTGTTTCTCTACAATATTATGCATGTATTATACATATAAACCTTCGTCTTGAATCACTCTATCAATTAAAAAAAAACGCTTCTAAATCCGTTGCGTAATTTTAATGATTTAATCATACATAGGGACGGACAGACGACTTTGTTTTATAATATGTAGTGATAGTGATATTACTGCTAACTACTAAACGCACATAGACGACCCACTGTTGAGTCGGACCTCCACCTCCTCCACCAGTTACATGGGGGGAAATTAGCCTAATGTGCCACGCTGGCCAGACGGGTTCGCACCAGATGTCGTAATCAACTTTACGTTTTGTTGCAGCTGGGTTTTCGGCCTTGTTATTTCTTCTTTCACCTAAGTACCTACCTACTACATCCTCAGGATGAAATAAATAAACATCCTTGGACATTTCACACAACGCCATCTCGTCCCAAGCTAAGCAAATTAATGCTTGTGCTATGGTAACGAGATGGATGATAAACTACTTAAATAATTTTTTTCTGTAAATACTTACATATTATAGATAGAAAACACCCAGACCCGGAACAAATACTTGTAGGTCGTACAAATATTTCTTCCGTGCGGGGATCGAACCCGCGACATGCTGCGCAACAGTCGATAGCTCAATTAGTATGAATTCTAAATCCATCACCACACGACGAAATTTTAAAATCGGTGTAGTAATTTTTGAGGCTATTCGTTATAAACACACAAAAGTACAACTCTTTTATTTTTATAATATTAGTAAAGAAGTATAAGATTTAGAAAGTATACGATTAGACTAGTTGAGTCGCCTACGATTTTTGGTAGGTGATGTTACGATGTTTTTAATTAATAAACCGGCCTTAGGGCCCCCGCGCATTTAGGCGGCCAGTCGCGCGGCCTGGCCGCATAATGCGCGGATTGGTCGCGGCGGTCAATAGGCCGCGTATGTAACGCGATGTTTTTCGTTGGCCGCGTTACCAAAACTTTGCCGCGCGGCCTGGCCGCGTAATGCGCGCAGCTATATACATCGAAGAAGAATTAGTTGGCCGCAGCGACTTGGCCGCGCGGCCTGGCCGCATAATGCGCGGATTGGTCGCGGCGGTCAATAGGCCGCGTATGTAACGCGATGTTTTTCGTTGGCCGCGCGACCAAAACTTGGCCGCGCGGCCTGGCCGCGTAATGCGCGCAGCTATATACATCGTAGAAGAATTAGTTGGCCGCATAATGCGCGGAGGCTCTTAGATTCTAGGATAGGGTATCAAGATTAAATAACACACTCAAATAAAAAAAAACTAATTATGATAAAAAAAACTAAGATATGTCCATGTGGTGACATAGTATCACCACCCCATTCCATTTTGAAGGTGTTGTAAGAGCCGACTAAAAGTTTTATGGCAAAGAACAACATATAGCCTCAGGATAGGACCATGTTTTACCACAACACAGACAGGGTACAATTATGTTTAACTAGCAGCATGTCCCGACTTCGCACGGGTATATAACAAAAAACACAAATATCTGTTATCATCATCATCATCATTTCAGCCAAAAGACGTCCACTGCTGGACATAGGCCTCCCCCAAGGATTTCCACAAAGGCCGGTCCTGGGCCGCCCGCATCCACTGCTTTCCGGCGACCTTCACCAGGTCGTCGGTCCACCGTTTGGGACGCCTACCAGCACTGCGCCTTCCGGAACGCGGTCGCCACTCGAGGACTTTTCTGCCCTATCGGGCGTCGTCGGTCCTGCGAGCTATGTGCCCACTGCCACTTAAGTTTGGCAATCCGTTATAGTTAATATCTGTTAAGTTATAAAATAATATTCTGTAGTTCAAGCTATATTATTGTAAAGTTTCATCAAAATTCAGTGGTTTTGCGTGAAAGAGTAACAAACGTACATACCTACTTAAAAACATTCAGGATTTTAATGTTAGTAGGAAAATTTTTAAACCTACCACACGTTCGAGGCATTTACAATGCTGTACAAATAAAATATACATCTAAAGCTAAACGCATAGCCCATTACTTGGAACAACAATCTTCTAATGCAACGGAGGATGCGCAAATGACTTACGAGCTTGCGATGCAAGTTTGAAACGTGCTTGTAAACATGCGCCATAAATTCACGTTTTAGTTGTCATTACATTTCAACTCAAGCTCGGTAAATAGACTGTGCTAAATTGTTGCTAAACAAAATACCAGCTTATAAAGCACCTTGTCCACGATAGATTTACATTACGGAGAGCCACTGACATATGGCAAACTACGACGTGTACACATTAGCGAGACTACCCTAGCTAATGTGTAATTACAGTCTACGTAGACAGGCGCGGTTACTCTCGAAAGGCGTCGTGGACGCAGGTACTCGTACGAGAGCGAGACAAGCTTTGAATAGGGAGCTCTCGAATTATCTATATGTCACAGATCAGTCTAGCTATAGTCGTATTTTTAATTACATGTAGTCAACTGACGTTTACTGTTTATATATGAATCTAGTCTACGAATAGTGTAGTGTACGCAAGCCAAAATGTCACTATGTTAGAGCAACCCTACGATTGGCCAAAAACAACAATAGGGCGCTCTATTGTTCCCTACGTGTAAGTAGAAATTAGAGTATATATAGATTAGAGTAGTTGTCAAGCTGTATATTCTGGAACTATTATTGTATCATGCGGTAGTAGTTCGAATTTTGCGCGAAATTGAGACTTACGAGTATCTCGCGACATTAATAATAATAATAATAAATATCCTTGGACATTTCACACAACGCCATCTCGTCCCAAGCTAAGCAACTTAATGCTTGTGTTATGGTAACGAGATGGATGATAAACTACATAAATACATTTTTTTTTGTAAATACATACATATTATAGATAGAAATGACACCCAGACTCCGAGCCAGTGCCTCTGGTTTAGACAAAGACACTGGCCCGACCCCGGAATCGAACCCGGGACCCGTTGATCCAAAGGCGGCCCATCTGACCACTAGACCAACGAGGCACATTAAATACAGCCCTGCAAATATCTGGATATCCAATTCCAGTTCTGGTGTTCATTATGACCAATTGAAACAATGATTTCGTAATTTTATAACTGTGTATTGAATATCAAAATAGTAAGCAGCTAGCTAACATTGACAATTGAAATCAAATATATGAAAAAATCTAACTCTTTATTATATGACAATACCCAGCAAAAGTTTGTAGGCGCTTGTTGGTCTAGCTAGGGAATCTAGGAGGCTCGATTCCGGGGTCGGGCAATCTTTGTGTAAACCAGAGGCATTGTTCTGAGGCTGGGTGTCATTTGGGTGTGTAAAATGCCCCAGCGATACACGTTACAATCAGTGAAGGCGTGTCGTTTTTTACAAAAGAAAAAGTTGGATCTATTTGTATATAAGCAACATTGAACGCCGGCTACATCTTTATAGAATTCTCTTTTGATTGAAGAGCCATGAAGAAAATTCGGGGAAGAGGATACCATAAAAGCGCCTATAAGCAACATATCGGTCAGCATTCTATTTTCCAGTCAGAACGTAGTTCTAGTTCAATTAGGTTAGATGTGCCGCCTTGGGATCAACGATTCCGGGGACGGGCAAGTGTCTTTGTCTAAACCAGAGGCACTTGCTCAGAGTCTGGGTGTCACTGTGTTCGTGAATTAAAAAAAAAAAATACTAATTGTGTACAGTCATTATATTTCAGGGAAAATAATATTAGCGCAGCTATAGTACAGTCGGAGTAAACCTTAGCAACAAATAAGCTGTAAATGTTAGAGATGGGAATGTGGTTTAACGGAAAACTAATATTGGCCGAAAGTTCGGCAAAATAAAAGAAACAGTTTCAATATCGCTAGTAAATTTTAAATACTAAGATGATAGGTAAGAAGGTGAAATTGATTTTTGGAAACACAATATATGAATGTTATTTGGTTAGTTGATTGAGAACCGAAAATTACCAATTCTCAAACAATTTACAAAAATTCTTCGTTTTATACAGACTTAAAAATTGACATTTAATAAAGTCCATTTTGTTTGTAACCCACCCCCGCTTTGAACGGGCGAAGCCCGGGCGGGCCACTAGTATTTTGTAAAAGGATGTGACAAAATATTTTCATATTCGAATTATATTTATTGGTTCCAAATTGGGCGTATCCCAATTGTTTCATTATTTTGTTATTTAAATTCAAATAAGTAATTTAATTTGATTTGTAAGGTAGAGGAAGTGAAGACAGTGATTCCTTCTATAAATGACTCAGTATTATTTGATTGTTATGTGTGACATATTATGTTTTTAATTTCAGCGAAAAAAGTGCAAGTAGGTTTTTTTGTTATGCCAAATGTTCGGCATTTATAATGAATTACGGCCGAATACTGAAATTCGGCTCAAGCTACCGAAATTCGGTTAAACCGACGAAATATATGCCGTTCTTGTAGTTAGTATGCAGTTACATTACTGTTAGTAATATATTCCGTACTAGTATCTATATTTATAAACCCGATCTCAAACTTAGTTGGAGTGACTCCAAATGTTTTCATTCCGGTCTAGTCGGTAAACAAATGGTTTATGAGCAATAAAATGTGGGTTTCTTCATCCATAATAGATAAAGTAAGTGCGTAATATTAACAAAAAATAATAGAGCTCATAAATATAAAATACTTTAACATACTACTTAAACTACGTAAACGTATAAATGTTTCATTAGTTAGCAACTAAACTTAAACATGTTAATGTGGTAAACTGGCAAGAAAACTGGCTGCATGAATCGCTTTACCGATGCTTTGTGAGATAAAGCAGCTCGCTTGTTTGCTGGATCGTCTTTTTAACTCTTGGCGTTTTGACTCCACGTTCGAAGAGTCTCGACAGGCAATGGCACAAATACTCATTATTTATTTATGAGTATTTGCGCCGCTTGGCAGTCTCCGCTTTTTCGGCAGCAGCACCGGCTCTTGATGTTGACTCCCTGAGATGCGATATATACTTGTAACCATATGAGTACGTAAAACATAATTCATAGTACTGGTGCACAACTACGTTTCAGTTCAATATTATGGTACTCTGCTAGCAAAGAGGCACTTTGGAGACATCAGATCAATACTCAACATCAAATTGATTTTTATTCGAATACATTCTTGCGAATGCTTTCAAATAGCAAAAAAATTATAACACTATAATTAATACAATTTAAAAAGAAAAATAAAGTAATAAATCATTTCGTTTTTACCACCGATTCGGAATGCTATTCCACAGAGAAGAGCCGGAAGGAATCCGGTCTTAATCCTCTAAAATATTCTTAGATTTGCTGTTAATAAGTTGTTTGTGGCAGAAATCCTTATATTCACAAACGAGGTGACTAAATAGTCTACATACGTATTTACGGCTTGCATGAGTTTTTATTTTTTGCAAGCTTCTTCATGTTTGTGGAACGGAACCCTTTTTTGCTGCTTTCATTTTAAGTTTTAATTCTCTTTTAGATATACTACTTATCACTGTCACTACATATTATAAAACAAAGTCGCTGTCGTATGTCCGTCCCTATGTATTCTTAAATCTGTAAAACTACGCGACGGATTTTGAAGCGGTTTTTTTAATGGATAGAGTGATTCAAGAAGAGGAAGGTTTTTATGTCTATTACATGCATTATTGCACCCGTGCGAAGCCGGGGCGGGTCACTAGTCTAAGTTAAAAGACTTAAAAAGAGCAGGTGCTCCATTCGAGTGGATATTAGGCATTTATAAATTTGGGAAATTCTTCTTTTCAGATTGGACATTTAAGTTACGTGGTCACGAAAGTTGCAAACCAATCGAAACCCGCGATAAATCCTTTAAAAAATGTTTAGTTACAATGTGTAATAATCGCGCCACCTAAGACTTATGGGAACAAGTAATATTCATTTGTCGGAAGGAAAATTTTGGTTTTTTCCCTATTCACATCGTATGACACTGTCAGAATAGATACGTAAAAGATCCCAATACATTGCGCAACATTTTCTGTCTAAAATGTGTTGGTTGCCTAGAAGAGATTGCTTTTTAGTGATAAGGCCGCCAATTGTATGTTTTAGATATAATTTCTCCTATAATCTATGTTTGTGTCGCAATTGTACAATAAAGTGTTATCTATCTAATATAATAGATTGGTGAAATTACATATTTGAAGTCCGTCACAGAGAAAAGATAGTATGGACAAACATTGTAAATGCAAAGCTTACAAAATAAATCATAAACTTTTCATCAAGGCTAGCAGGGCGGAGTTCTACTTTAGTTACAAGCTGAATCCTCATGAGAAATTAACTGTTCCATTAGTTTTAATTTACTTGCCGCCTGTGCTTCGTTATTTCTGTTTTATTCTAAATAAAAATGCGTTCATACACTAGAAGTTGATAAAATGCACTCATGGAGGGTTAATATTGTAACATTTAAATGATTGTTGCATTTGTCTTTGTTTGTGCATGTGGTGACGACATATGAATATATAATGTCACTTTTATTTTATTTTTGCTGGGGAAATGCTTTATGCATACCTCGGGGGTGGGGTCGATTATATGGAACTACTTGTCTACCCACTAAAACCCCAGCGGTATACCTTCACACGACACGCTTGGAGCGCCACAGGTTTGCGTAAACGCATTTCACTGTGACGCCCCGAAGTGGGGCCCGCAAGCGAGCAAGCGTCTATCGAATAGGGTCCCAGGCAACTGGGACGCCCTTACACATTGAGGCTGTATGGCCTGGCCCAGTACGCTCTCTCGATCTAACACGAGGTAGTCCGATTCAGCAGACGGTAATCTATGGGTTCAGTAGTACCTACTAGTAGTAGTTTGATTAATGTTACGGATGCTTAGATAAATTTTTGGTATGTGTGGTGACGAATTTAGAAATACATAGTGTCACCACCCCATTTCTTCCTGAGGGTGTCGTAAGAGCCAAAAAAGGAAACTAGCCGCAAGTGAAGGAAAACTCGATACGAAACCCTGTGCCAACCCGTCTGGCCAGCGTGGTAAAGTAGGCTAATTACCCTCTATGTAACTGGAAGAGGCCAAACTCAGTAGTGGGTCATTTATGGGCGGATTAGTAGATAAGGATAGGGCTTGGCAGCTATTCAAAATGATATGGCGTAATAGTATATTTTAATACAGTTGCTCAAAAAGTGGCGTATTGCAGGGAAGTATAGCGTTCGGGAAGTGGGCTATTACACACTCGTGCCTTTTTTTACCATTCCCGCACTAGTGCGTTCTCTTTCCCAACTGTCAAATATAAGGAAAAACCAACCATGAAGTTTTTACTAAAAAAATCATAGAAGTTTTTATGATTCATGCAAATACGTATATTTCTAGAAAGAAACTACTTACTAATTTGTTTCAATATCAGATTTAATTATTTGATTGAATGAGTAAGGTTAGGTTAAAAAAGCATGTACCGCCCTTCCTGAAAATTCTTGTGGAGGCCCAAGTTCAGCAGTGAACATCTTTAGGCTGGAAGCTTTCTTTAAAAAAAAACTAAATCACGGGGTCAGTTTACAAACGTGAAATTCACGAATACAAATGACACCCAGGCTCAGAGCAAGTGCCTCTGATTTACACAAAGACACTTGCCCGGCCCCGGAATCGAACCCGGGACCCCGTGATCCACTGGCATCGCATCCAACCCCTAGAACAACAAGGCAATCGTCAAATTACCAATATCAACTTCTGGCCCTTGTCCCATGCTAGGTGGTACTCTCCATACACACCTATACTCGTCATATCTACATTCACACCCTTCATATACATTTCTTCATTTTCATAATCCATCCATCTCTTTTGATCTCCAACAACCCTTG
The DNA here is from genome assembly GCA_905475355.2 of Clostera curtula. Classification (NCBI taxonomy): domain Eukaryota; kingdom Metazoa; phylum Arthropoda; class Insecta; order Lepidoptera; family Notodontidae; genus Clostera; species Clostera curtula. The sequence goes on along the minus strand of FR997806.1, from coordinate 11,331,270 downwards.
CCCACCCACATTCATACTAAAACTACCACCACCGGTTCGGAATGCTCCTCTACAGAGAAGAGCTGGCATGTAACTCCGTAGTTGCTTTTTTTTTGTCAAATTATCGATCTTGTTTACTATAATCAATCCCCACATAGCAGCCTTAACTTGTTCTTCCGAATTACTCTTTCCAATATGAAAACAGGAGGGACCTTTCGTTTCATTAAACGTATAATTTTTCCTACAGCCTCATTACCGCGGACGGACGTCTGGTAACAAGGTCCTTTGGCTACCTTCCTACGAGTTTATGACCAGCCTGCAATATTGTGTGAGGCGCCTAATGAAAGGGATTCGTTATTGGGTAGAATGGCCGGAAAACCGGCTGATGCCCAGCGAGGCTTAGAAAGGATGTTTATTGAAGAACAAAGAGGTTGCATATGGCAAACATTTGTGTAAGTGATCTTTTTATGATGTCATTTCCATTGGCCATTTCTGTGTTTGCTATTTCTGTCAATAAGCACCACGTGTGGATGGAATTCAGTTATGGTGACGGATTAAGAAAATATATGGTGTCACCATCCTTGTTAAGGACGAGAACTAACGTTGGCTGGGCTTGTTAATCAAACATCTTGAGACACAATAATAATACACTTTATTGGCACGTGCACATCTTACGATCTATCTATAATATTATGTAAGTATTTACAAAAAAAAAACTAAGTAGTTTATCCATCTCGTTACCATAACACAAGCATTAAGTTGCTTAGCTTGGGACGAGATGGCGTTGTGTGAAATGTCCAAGGATATTTATTTTACACTTAAAAAAAAAAACCACATAAAATAGTATAAAAAAAGACCAAAGAGGTTGCGGGTCGCCAACAATCCTATTTGATCCTGAAGGTGTCGTAAGACCCAACAAAAGGAAAACTTGATACGAAACCCTGTGCCAACATGTCTGGCGTCCTACCGACTCAACCGATTTTCATCAAACATGTCTAAGAACACTCGCCCGTAACTCATCTGTCACACAAAAAAACTGTATTGAAATCGCTTCATCCGTTCGCGAGCTACGGAGCCACAGACAGACAGACACGTCAAACTTATTACACCCCTCTTTTTGCGTCGGGGGTTAAAAATAGTAAAAAACGATAAATAATAGTAATGAGTGCAATGTCCCGCACGTGCCTCTCGGTGGGTTGGGGAGCGTCCAGAGCTCCCCGTCAATCAGGGTCACGAGGCATGCTCCCTATTGGGGAGTGAAACCCGTGGCCCTGTTTCGGGAAGTTGAGGGATACCGTTGGTTTTAGTTGGTAGGTTGGGGCGCAATTGCCATCTTTCCGCGCCCCGTAGTCCCACACAACCCGGCTTGCATTTTGCGGTCGGGTATCCATGAGGACTTACAACACCCTAAGGATGGAATTGGGTGGTACACTATGTATTCTAAATCCGTCATCACATGGAAAGGCCTATTAAATAAATATAAAGTGTGTTTATTATTATATGTGTAATACCATTATGTCTAAGTTTAACAGATAAGTATTTCTATTTTTAAGTTTTAGGTGTAGTTTGTTCATTGTCTTCAGTGTTTTTAAGTATTTTAATGTTATTCACTTTTACTTAAAATTAAAACTTAGTAAAAAAAAAACAAATAAAAAAGTATAATAGATACATAATCTTAGTAGGATTAAGTATTGTATTTTTGTTTAATACGCGTGTGAAGCTGAGTAGTGCTGCCAGTATACACATATGTTTGTTACAATCGTAAATAACCAACGTTTTTACTTTTACCTTGTTGTAGTGAAATGGTGAATTTGTTGCGAAATATAAGCACTTATTTCTTTGACGCGTGGCGTTATTGATTTTGCTTTATTTTGTATAACGATCTCGCCAGGCTGCTGTTTACCTTTAGGCGAAACGTTTTTCGTGTAATCGTTTCATATTCATACAAATTGGCAGAACGGTGATTTAAATATTCTTGGAATAGCGTACTTTGCGGTATATTGAAAACCAAAGAGCCAATATTAAATTCAAAGCGAGCGGAGTTTGCACGTTCCGTTATTGATGGGTATTGGTAATTGGTGACCTTTAAAAAAGCCTTTGAAATATTATTTGGAATAGTCCGTTCCATTTTGATAGCTTTTCTAAAGAACCTTTCGATTAGGGATTGGCATTGGCATTGGCTTTCGTTTAGTGCTTTTTGTAAACAAGACCAATTATCACTACATAGTATAAAACAAAGTCGCATTCTTCTGTCCGTCCCTATGTATGCATAAATCTTTAAAACTACGCAACGGATTTTGAAGCGGTTTTTTTTAATAGATAGAGTGATTCAAGGGGAAGGTTTATATGTATAACCCACCCCCGCTTTGCACGGGCGAAGCCGGGGCGGGCCACTAGTTAAAAAATAAAAATAAAACTATAGAGTTTCTTGTCGGCTCTTCTGAATCATTAATTTTCAGAATTTTCATGAATGTGAGTGGACACAGGGATTGTAAGCGATCAAGGGAGATGGAGGAATTGTAGGAGTGAGGAATTTTGCATGAAAGGTGTGAATGTAGGTAGGTATAGTGTGAGACAGAGGCCGTAAGAAGATAATGGTATTTATAAATACTCGTATTTCGATTTATAAGAGTTTTGTTATAAAACCTACGTAAATAAAGTTCCTTTTGAGATTGAGTTTGAGAATTGTCAGCAACTCGAATCAATATTATTGTCCTTGAAAGTACTACTTTCAAGTTCTTACGCTTGATAAATTAAATACTTTTAATTTTCGAACATCGACGCCTAAGTTTTTAATTTCGTATATTTAAGGCATCTAAGGCCAGTTTATCAGGTCAGTGCGAACACCGATCTAAATTTGAAAATAGCGCGTTTTATTTATTACCTATTTAAAGTGGTTAAACCTATGCATGCAAAATGGGCCAGTGCAGTCCACTGGCCATAATTTTTCAACTGATTAACCATGAGAGCCTCGTATGGTCGTCCACTGTCCTGAATGACCATCGAAGCCTGGCACCCCATTTTATCATTGTATCCTTTTTATTCCTATACTAGGATCACACAGGCGTTAACAGCGTATAGAAAGTAGGACAACATATTTTCGCTTAAAATATAAAAGTATTGGATTATGTCATACTTTTCCAATTGGTTGCCTTGTTGGTCTAGTGGTTCGATTCCGTTTATTTTGTAAACCCGAGGCACTCGCTCTGGGTCTGCTCTAATACTGTGATGCAGACGATGCAGGATATAGAAAAAAAAATGTTTTATATTACGGATTGCCCGCGACTTCGTCTGCTTGTAAAGGTTTTATTTATATCCAGAAAAAGTTATTGTAAATCTACCAAATCACCAATAACAGCAATGACTAAAACACTGACGTAGAAATTCTTAAATCATTTTTTTAACTTATATCAGTCTAGTAAGTGCAAATGCCATCAGATAATTCGCTGGCAATTGCAGACCTAAAGTTAAAACGTTAGCAGACTCGATTTGCGGCTTGGAACGGATAATGGGGCCACAAATACCACTGGTACAGCCAAAGTGCATTGTAATGGCCCGATTAGAGATAGTTTGAGCATTGCCGATGTACGTCTTTTGAGGAATTTCCATCAAATTTCAGGCTTCCCTGGAGCCTTATAAATACAACTGAACCGAACATTGGATAGTGTGGAACGCAATCGATCTACAAGTTAAGCAAAGTCTGGCTATATGGGATTTTGGTTAGGTGTCCGTTATTTGGAATTGCCAAATTCCTCCGTACTTCAAAGGCCAAATAAAGCCGTCAGTCCTGCCAGCCATTTTACCATATATGACAGTCGTTACCTGTAGTCAACTTCAACCAATGTGTGTTGCCAGTGATGACATATGGCACAGAGTCGTGGTCGCTCACTATGGCCTCCATCGGAAGGCTCAAAGGGTAATGGAGAGGGATATTAGTCTCGGAGTTTCCCTGCGATATCGAATCTGCCTCGTTGGTCTAGTGGTTAGATGTGCCGCCTTTGGATCAACGGGTCCCGGGTTCGATCCGGGGTCGGGCAAGTGTCTTTGTCTAAACCAGAGGCACTGGCTCGGAGTCTGGGTGTCATTTCTATCTATAATATGAATGTATTTACAAAAAAAAATGTATATAAGTAGTTTATCATCCATCTCGTTACCATAACACAAGCATTAAGTTGCTTAGCTTGGGACGAGATGGCGTTGTGTGAAATGTCCAAGGATATTTATTTATTATTATTAATCAGAAATGAGGATACGCATGCAAACCAGGGTCAACACATAGCCCACAGGATTGCTAAACTTACGTGGCAGTGGGCAGGGCACATAGCGCAGTACCATCGCCCGATGGGTCAGAAAAGTCCTTGACCGTGTTCGGGAAAGCGCAGTGCTGGTAGGCCTCCCATACGGTGGACCGATGACCTGGTTCAAGTCTAGAAGGAAAGACTGGAAAACGATGGATGCGTTCGGCCCAGGACCGGCTTTGGAAATCCTTGGGGGAGGCCTATGTCCTGCAGTGGACGTCTTTTGGCTGAAATGACGATGACGATTAGTCATTAGCGATAAACTGATAGCTGGTCGAACCAAATTATTACCGGTTGTTCGACTAAATGGGAATTTGCGTATGTATTGTCTTTTGAAGAAGATACATGATTGAATTATGTACAAGGTGTTTCACAAACATTTAGAATCTTGTATGTGAAATTCAAAATAAAAAATACGTCCTAGAATATTTCCCTTCAAGTATAACGCAGGTTCCTCTCAAAAGAGGTAAATAAGCGTGAAATATTTTACAGTTAACAAAGTCTTCCGCGCGTTTATAAGTAGAATAATTTGTGTTTAATGAGCCGTGATTGGCTGTTCACAATGGTATGCCGTTCCGTGTAATGCTCGAGTCTTAGAGTAATACACTTGGAGTGGTAGTTTCATACAATATTTTTTTTAAGTTGAAGCCCGACAACCCTCCGTTTGTGAGTCTGTCCATGTAATTGCTATAGTCTTAAAGGAAAGTCAAATAATTTATTTTAAGACACAACGGACACTTACAAGTACTCGACCATGGACGTCCTCAATATATTATTATAAGAGATTAAAATTATACAAAGGAAAGTAATACACAGTTTACGCAACCACTCTGTTGAGAAGAACTGGCAGGAAACTCAGAGGTTTATTTTTTATTACTTTGCGATCCTATTCAATGTAGTATACTTAAATACAATAAAGTTAATATTTTTGCCGTAAGGCGTCAACTAAAACGTGAATATTATAGCAATCTATACAAATAAATAAAATTGGAGTGTCTGTTAATAATATTAAAATAACCGCTTTTTATTTTGTGTGTTTGTATATTTTGTTTGTATACGCGCTACATTACATAAAACAAAATAATTTTATTTTTAAATTTTGCCTGTCTGCCTATATGTTTCGGCTAATGTCTGAAATGGCTGGACCTATTTTGTCGGGACTCTCACTGTCAGATAGCTAATATAACATAGAGTAACTTGGGACTTGTATTGAAAAGTGGATGGGCATAGTTACTGAGTTTTCCACATTGTTAAACGGGTCTATTTAATATCTCTGGTGTTCCAAATATCCGTTGACGACATCCACCATAGACGACAATCAATATACAATGACCTCTAACCATCAGGTGTTTCCGTCTGGCTCCACCCTGGCGGTATACAAATATGTTTAAATAAATTACATCTGGTCTAACCAACTGTCCGCGTGGTTATGGTTTGGGAACACATGTCACCAACCCCTACTAACCTGAGGGTGTCGTATGAGGCGACTGAAGGAACGCAAAAGACAGGTCACCTAGTCGCAAGGGAGGAAATCTTGATAGAAATCCTGTGGCAACCAGTCTTATCAGCGTGGCATAGTGGGCTAAATTCCCTCCATGACCTTGAGGAGGCCTGACTCAGTAGTGGGCTGAAATGATGATGAAATAAATGATTCCCGATGGTCTCTTTAGGTAAGCCAGTTATCGTTCGGTGTGAATAAATAAATAAATATCATTGGACATTTCACACAACGCCATCTCGTCCCAAGTTAAGCAACTTAATGCTTGTGTTATGGTAACGAGATGGATGATAAACTACTTAAATACTTTTTTTTTTGTAAATTCTTACTTATTATAGATAGAAAAACACCCAGACCCGTAACAAATACTTGTAGGTCGTACAAATATTTATTTCGTGCGGGGATCGAACCCGCGACATGCTGCGCAGCAGCCGATCGCTCAACCACTGCGCTAACCGTGTCGTCGAATGAGGTTGGGAAAAGCAAAGGAAGATGTTATTATGGGTTTAAATTTGGCCATACAAATTGATATACCCAACACCGTTCCCATACAATTTGTTCTAAGTGGCTAAAACATTAAAGTCGAAAATCACAATAGGTAGGTATATTGTAAACCTAACCTAATTAATGTCATCATTTTATAGAAATTTCAAAATACTTACTAAGATAATGTTCACTCAACATTTTCATAGTTGTTCCAAATTTGAACTGAGTACAATTGTAGTTAGTTTTATTTGACTTTTGCGGGTGAACACCTAGCCGCAAGTGAAGGAAAACTTGATACTAAACTATCTGGCAACCCGTCTGGCCAGCGTGGCTAATTACCCTCCCTGTGGTTGGAGGAGGACTGAACCAGCAGTAGGTAATTTATGTGGTTAGAAGTAGAAGTCGATCTGTTTAAATGCGAGCTTCCTTTAGTAGTAGTAGTTTTAGTAACAACGAGTTGCGAAGTAAGCTGGAGCTCAAATAAACAAGCCGCGTCCTGGCCTCGAGGGTCGCGGAGTCGGGGAATACCCGTGGCCCCCTTTGAGGGTAGTTGAAGTTTTAGTGAGTAAGTCGGGGCGCTTTTTTCCATCTTTCCGCGCCACCGCGTCTCACATGACCCAGCTTGCCCTGGTTGACGGCTGGGTATCCAAGAGGATTACCAGCGTAAAAAAGGCCTACTTAAAATGGCTTCAGTGAAACCGACTTGGCTTCTAAGCTTATTAATTCTATGTCGTGAGTATTGACTGGGTTGAAGTATGGCCGTGTATTCAAGCGAAAAAGCATTCTTTGCAGATTGTCGGCGTAACATGTTTTATTCCCGAACGCAAAATTCTTTGTTTATTTTTTTTAAATTTCAAACTCTCCGCTTGAACGGTTTGCGAACGTTAACGATGTACTCGTATGTTTCGGATTTTGTTATTCACATTGTACGGATTTCGTATGTTAGATAAATATGTGTGGTGACGGATTTAGAATATAATAGAATATAACGTATAAGTGTCATTGATTTAAATTGTCTGCAGGATCATGCTGAGATTGCCGCACGCATATTGTTTCTATACCGACCGTGTGTCTTAGTGTCGTCATTACAGCCCATAAATCAGCCAATACTGAGTCAGGCCTCTTCCATATTCGTGGTGGGAAAGTAATCGTACGCTGCTACTAAAGAAACGCAAGAGGCAGATAACCTAGGGACAAGATAAGGATAGCTTGATGTACCGCGTTGGCAAGACGGGTTTGTCTTGTCAACGCGGTACATCAAGCTATCCTTACATTGTGCTAATTTCTCTCCACAAATATGGAGGAGGCCCGAATAAGGGCCTACGCGCATTATGCGGCCAGGCCGCGCGGCCAACGTAAAACATCGCGTCACATACGCGGCCTATTGGCCGCCGCGACCAATCCGCGCATTATGCGCCGCCTAAATGCGGCGCATAATACTTAGGGGGGCCCTAAGTATTGTTTCCTAATACTTAGGGCCCCCCTAAGTATTAGGAAACAAAATTGAAATTATATACAAAATCGCATCGTAATTCTAATAAACACCTCCGAAACACGAACAGCGAAAGAAAACAAGACTTCATATTAAGGCGTTTGGTTACGGCCAACATACATATTGCAACACATGCGTTTGATGGCCGTTTACTGAGAGTTTTCCGTAGACGAAATTCGTTCAACTTATTGTTGGGGTCAAACTAGTTAAAGCCAACTTATTACTAATTAATTGTGGGGCAAATAGTTGTAGATTAGGCGTAAGATTAATGTGAGAAAAATAAATTATTTATTTACGTAACCTTTTTTTTTTGGAAATGGAACACGTGGTACCGAAAAAAAACATTTAAAACAAGTGAAATCTATGGTCCTATCTGGAGTGTCTAATTTTTACATTGTTATAGTTTTTTTTTTTCAAATAACTAAATCCCTTCATCACTACATCACTACATAATTATAAAACAAAGTCGCTGTCGTCTGTCCGTCCCTATGTATGCTTAAAACTTCAAAACTACGCAACGGATTTCAAAGCGGTTTTGTTTTAATAGATAGAGTGATTCAAGAGGAAGTTCATATGTATAATACATGCATAATATTATAGAGAAACACTGATAAATTTAGAGGTTTATCATTGCACCCGTGCGAAGCCGGGGCGGGTCCTGTATCGTGGGCAGTTTGCAAACATGTAATTCTTGAACACAAATGGCTGACTCAGAACAGGTGCCTCGGATCGATGTGGTGAACCTGACCTAAAGGCGACACATCCAATCCCTAAACCAACAAGGCAGTCACACAAACAAATTGGTTTATACTTATATTGACGACACGGTTGGCGCAGTGGTTGAGCGATCGACTGCTGCGCAGCATGTCGCGGGTTGGATTCCCGCACGGAAGAAATATTTGTACGACCTACAAGTATTTGTTCGGGGTCTGGGTGTTTTCTATCTATAATAAGTATGTATTTACAAAAAAAAATTATATAAGTAGTTTATCATCCATCTCGTAACCATAACACAAGCATTAAGTTGCTTAGCTTGGGACGAGATGGCGTTGTGTGAAATGTCCAAGGATATTTATTTATTATAATCACCAGAGGTCTGTGGAAGAAAGCTATAAGAAAACCTAACCAGCTTGAATAATATCCTTGGACATTTCACACAACGCCATCTCGTCCCAAGCTAAGCAACTTAATGCTTGTGTTATGGTAACGAGATGGATGATAAACTACTTATATACATTTTTTTTTGTAAATACATACATATTATAGATAGAAATGACACCCAGACTCCGAGCCAGTGCCTCTGGTTTAGACAAAGACACTTGCCCGACCCCGGAATCGAACCCGGGACCCGTTGATTCAAAGGCGGCAAATCTAACCACTAGACCAACGAGGCAGTGAATAAAAAGACACTTGAATCAAAATCTCTGGTAGGTATACACATTTCTAAAATATTTGTGTTGTACGTTAGCTAATTACTCACCATGTAACTGGAGGAGGCCCGACTCAACAGTGGGTCATCTATGGTTCGAGTAGTAGTAGTACATTTTACTAAGGATTTTTGTCATTATAATCCTTTTGTCTTGTTTAATATAATATAAATCTTATCACGTTGCCGTAAAATAATGTTGTTTATTTCTTAAATGCCTTCAGACTCTGATATCACGTTCGCCATTAGAAGCTGTCAATGTTGACTTATGAAGATGGATCGACAGCTAACGAAATAAATGATGTTACATAAAAGCTATGTACCTCCACGAAACATGAAACTCCATGAAACTTTTTGGTATATCATCATCATATTTCCAGCCAAACGCCGTCCACTGCTGGACATAGGCCTCCCCCAAGGATTTCCACAAAGGCCGGTCCTGGGCCGCCCGCATCATCGTTTTCCGGTGACCTTATCCAGGTAATTGGTCCATGTGCGACGGCTATGTCGGTGACCCCGGTTTGCCTGCGTATCTCCTCATTTCTGATTCTCTCTTTTGATCGCTAGTCAACGGTTACATTCTAGGGTTGGGTCTTTGTGTAAATCAGAGGTACTTGCTCTGAGTCTGGGTGTCATTTGTGTTTGTAAAATGCCCCCGCGATACAAGTTATACCTATTACAGCAAAAAAAAGAACCTCATTGAGAACATTCTTCTTTTAAAGTCAGTTGATGATACCACAATATAGTTAACAGCAATTTAAACTTCCAACTCATGACAGCCATCAATAACTCTCGAGAGCCGTAAACAAAAATTCACTGTATATAAAAGGCAGTGAGTGAAAAAGAGTAATTTTCTCCTCCATAAAAACAGTTAGGGAGTTATTTATGGAGATGCCGCAATCTATACAAGGGATTTGCTCGGGGCAGAGCCTTAACGATTATCCCCGTTTTTCCTACAAAGAAATATTACTTGACAAATAAACTCTGTGTATGTTCCTTTTTATGCTCGTCAGAAAATCTTTGTGTGTAATAATCATTATAATTATTACAGCCCGTAAATGACCCACTACTGAGTCGGGCCACCTCCAAACTCATGGAGCGAAATTCAACGATCAGACATGTTTAATCTTTACCCAAATTCATGGATTACTATCTTACGCTTTAACCTGTGTTTATATTTATGTCGCTTACTCCTTTAAAATTGATTATTTTTAAGTGTACATATTTATGTGTATACTGACTGTACCCTGCGTGTGTTGCTACTAAAATAAATATGAAGAAAAGACATTACACAATTTTTCGTTTCTATTTTTTTTTTCAGTAACTTTCATGGACTCATGAACATCACTTTTATAAAGATCATCAAATTATCAAATGCATAGTTTACGATTGTATACACCATCATAATATATTATTCATATACGACAAACATTCATTTTCTATGCACTATAAACGCTTGTTTATAGATGTCCTATCACAAACTCTGATGCATGTGACCACATGCACAAGCAATGATATGACCAAAGTATCTCGTGACTCTAAAATTAATAGCAACGTTAACAAGGCGTCGTTTCAAACGGGCCAGTGAGGTGTACCCTAGAGATAATCAGGCGTAAGACAAAAGAGGCGTGTTTAACACGGGGTATTATTTTACCTCGACGAGAGTTAAGCCGAACGTCCACCGCCAGCTAAAGTAAGTTAGTTTAGTTTAGCTTGCATAGTTGGGCCAGTTTTTCATACATGTTAGTTCATTGTCGGTGGACGTTCGGTTTTAGGGTGAAGCATATTGTTATACTAGCTGTCAAACGCGACTTCTTCCGCGTGGTGTTTAAAAAAAAAATATGGCACAGTTCGCAGAGTTAACCATAACTTATGGATTCTGTATTTCGCGCGAAAAACACTCAATAATTTGGAAAAACTGCAAAAAAAATCGGTCGGTGGGCAATGTCCGTTCTGTTTATTATTATTTACTAGCTAGAAGCTGTGGCTTCGTTGGCGTGGACTTAGAAATAGATTTTCCAACTTTATCGTGTAAAGCTCTATAACAAACCATCGTCGACCCACTATTCAATTTCCTTAAAATTCGTTGAGAGAAATTAGCCTACTTTGTTATGCCAGCAGTCCGTGTGGTCATGGATTAAGAGTGCATGGTCACCATCTCATTCCATCCTGAGGGTGTCGTAAGAGGCGACAGAAGGAAATGACGATGATGATTACCTAGCTGTAAGAGAAGAAAAACTTGACACGAAACCTATGCCAACTGGGCTCGCTAGCGTGGCACAGTAGGCTAATTACCCTCCTTGTAGTTGGAGGAGGCCCGACTCAGCAGTGGATCATTTATGGCCTGAGAAAAAGTCATGCTAGCAAAACTGATTGGCAAAATAGACACTCAAACAGACGAGATTGTGTATTCTAATTCCATAAACACACTGAATGTATGGTAAGGTGTACTGTATGGTAAAGAACTATTATAGTTTACGTTAACTGACCAATTATTTAGATTGTTTTTTATGTGGCTATTGTATTGCGTCAAATAATATAATCCGCTGGATAAATCCACGCCAACACACATTACGTTCATCTACTTGATCGTCGATACACGATTTCTTAATTTAATAAGCCAAGTTCGTGAAAGGAAAGTTTTTCTAGAGAATAGGAGGTGTCAAAATGTATTGGAGTGAAGTAACTCTATATTTATTGTAGCGATATGTCCAAAAGCTAGTACTGGGAAATATAATAAAAAATATTACATTAAAAAAAAACATAAATACACATACTCTCTTGCGGCTATATCTATCTATCTATATAAATAAAAATGAATTGCTGTTCGTTAGTCTCGCTAATTTGAATTGAAATGTTCGTGGAAGTCTAGGGAAGGTTTAAAAGGTGATATAATATGTCAATGTTATTTATTGATTCTGTGGCGGTACGAAGTTTGTCGGATCAGCTAGTCATAATATTTTTTTATGTCATAAGTAAATATGCCATACACAAACCGAAAAGGATTTAATGGTATCTGGCTTTGCGCAAATGTGTTATGTAATTTTGTCTAGAAATTATAAGAAAAATTATGTACTAGCTGTTGACTCGTCGTTTCAGCCCATAAATGGCCCACTTCTGAGTCAACCCTCCTCCATTCATGGAGGCAAATTAGCCTACTGTGGCGCGCTGGCGACACGGGTTGGCACAGGATTATATACAGTATTCCTTCTCTTGGGGCTAGGTGATCTGCCTCTTGCGTACCTTTAGTCGATCCTACGACACTCTCAGGATGGTATGGGTTGGTGACATTGTGTATTCTAAATACGTCACCACATGGAACTGCCGAGCAGTTGACCAATCTAAGATACCTAGGAAGTACTAGAGTCTAGACGAATAACTTTTTGTTCGCATTTAGTAAATGTAAAATAATAAAAATATAGACGTACGTAAAATAATAAAATTGAAGTGATTGTGTGGAAAATTTATTTTACTCAAGTCCTCGTCTTTTGTTAGGATTCAACCTGTTTGGTTTCTAGAGTTTTTAAATTATCTTTAACTAGCGACCCGCCCCGGCTTCGCACGGATGCAATTAAGCATGCAAATATAAACCTTCCTTTTGTTTCACTCTATCTATTAAAAGAAACCGCTTCAAAATCCGTTTCTTAGTTTTAAAGATTTAAGCATACCTACATGGGGACGGACAGACGACAGCAACTTTGTTTTATACTATGCAGTGATAGTGATTGTGAAGTTTTAAGATATTTTGCATTGTCCCAAAATGATTAGACCAATTTTAAAATTATATTTATAGGCAGATAGATGACGTCTCAATACGATATCTACAATATATGAAATTTTTATTTCCTCCATGTCAAACGTGGACATAGAGTTGTTTATAACTCGAAAGTATCCAAGGTAGTTCTGAAAGAATTGACTTTAAAGATTTAAAAGCCACAGGGAATACAAAACTTTGTTTTTCGTTTAGTAGTAAGTGACATCGCTTGCAGCTATTTTGCTTCAAGACAGGGCCACAGATGGCTACTTGCTCTCGGACTTTTATTGGAGTAACAACAAAGACTACTCACAAAGTCAAAGCAGTTTATTCTATTGTCGATAGAAATCTAGTGTTTTCTTCACAAGTACTTGGGTATTTGACTGGACCTGTTATCATAACAGGTCTAGTCGCCGAAAGATGATGGTAGTTTTAAACATATCGATTTGTAAGGGTTTTTTCAGTTAGTTGTAAGGGCCACTCGAAGTGGGTGAAAAGGGGGGATGATTTGAAAATAGAATTATGATAATTGGTATGAAGCTTGTACTCGCTGTATGATGGTATAAACACTTACGAGTTGTACTATTTATGTTACTATTTTCAGTTTATTTTAAACCTGTATTCTTATAATGGCACGTCAGAATTATTATTTTTAAATATGTTATATGTATAAATGATTATAATGTAAGATGTGGTGACGGATTTAGAATAGGCAGTGTCACCAACCCATACGACCCCGAGGGTGTCGTAAGAGGCGACTAAGGGAAAGCAAGAGAAGGAAATCTTGATACAAACCCAGTGCCAACCCGTCTTGCCAGCGTGGCACAGTAGGATATTGTCCCTCCATGAATTTGGAGGACTGGGCCATTCATGGGATGAAACAAAGATTAATACATTTTTGCAAGATATCATAATATAACACCGTACCTCTTGTACCGTTACACATATTCAGATAGTTAATGTAATGCATTATTGTATAATAACTTGTTTTAAATTATTAAGAAATAAATTGTCTTTTCCAAACTACTAATTCAATATTCTCAAAACAATTGATTGAAACCGCCCTTTGCACTCATTGCTAGCTCATTTTCAATTTGTCCGCAAAATACACTGTAATAATAACCCCATTTTGATAAGTTCAGTTCGTATCATAGCTGTGGAGTATTTTATGAATATTCATTGCCCAGATGCTACTTCGAGCATTGTGCGAGATGTTAACTGAAGTATCAATGACAAATAACCTATGATAGAGGGAATCAAATTTCACATTAGTTTTGTTGGATATTGAAAATAGAATAATTACGACTTCGAAATTTTCAAACTTTATATTCGTATTTATAACGATTCTATGGATTTTTATTGGCTGATATGAAGATGATTACTTTTTATATATTTTTGTATTTGGAAGCCGTATAAATTTATGAGGAATGCTTGTCGTAATATACCAACATATGATATTTTTTGTATCTATTATTTACTAGCGGCTCACCCCAGCTTCGCAAAGTTTTTTTTTTTTTTCAATTTTCGGCCGCCTATGTTTGTTAGGGAAAATGTAGTAAGGTTCTAATGGCGAAAGATTTCTTTAAATCGGTCCAGTAGTTTCGGAGCCTATTCAGTGCAAACAAACAATCAAATGTTTCTTCCTTATAATATTATTAGTTTAGAAAACATACTTAAAATAAAAAAAAAACCCGACACAATAACCTATTTCCCTTAAAAAATAAAAAAAATACATCGCGTTGGGGGACCGCTCCTACTTATTTATTATCTGACCACTTATTATAATGTAGATTTTGCTAAGTTGTTAAAACATAGATTCTTGTCGCACCCTCATTTTCTCCCCACCACATATTTTTGCAGTTATTTGGTATTTTAATGGTATTATCAGGGTTATATATTATTATTCAGGGCTCAACCGATTTTCATGGAACATATTATTTTGTAATGTGCACGTGATGCGCTTTCATTTGAGACCCCACTGGATTATATTTGCAGACATTCGGTTGTTCTACCCCACTTTCACCCCCTATACATTTTAAACGGATCAACCGATCACACATTTCTAATAACACTCGCCCGTAACTCACCTTTCATACAAAAAAAAAACTATATTGAAATCGCTTCATCCGTTCGCGAGCTACGGAGCCACCACTGACAGACAGACACGTCAAACTTATAACACCCCTCTTTTTGCGTCGGGGGTTAAAAAAGGCTACATTTGAAAAAAAAGGTACTTATTTTTTACCATATACAAACACAACAAATTTTAAGTACACAAATAAAGATGTTCAAAGGAGGTTGTTGAAATCTTGTTTCATTTTAAATGAATTGCGTGGTTTGTTGTTAAATGCTGGTAATTACCACACAATGAGCGAAGCGGCCGTTTTAAAGAAATGAGTAATGACGGCGGTACGGTGGTATGTTGAATTCTCTCTTGTATGTAATGCTGGGACTCCGAGTGCTTATATACTTGTATATATGTGTGTGTGCTCTTTCTAGATCCCTAACATGAAATTTTGTCATCACTGTCAAACGGTTTCTTTAGGGGGTTTTGATAATTAATACCAGTTATGATAGGTGTGATATAATAGTGTGGTGTGATGACGGATTTAGAACACATGGTGTCACCACCCCATTTCATCCTGAGGGTGCCGTATGAGCCGACAAAAGAGACTGACAAGGCCGATAACCTAGCCGCAAGAGAAGGAAAACTTGATACGAAACCCTATGCCTGAACAGTTGGTTAGCCGCAGTTGGTTATTATTTGCTGAGTAGTACTAGTATGATAATACCGCAGTGTCTGAAGACAAAAATCTTCAACCAATGTGTGTTGCCAGTGATGACATATGGAACAGAGACGTGGTCGCTCACTATGGGCTCCATCAGAAGGCTCAAAGTCACCCAAAGGGCAAAGGAGAGGGCTATGCTCGGAGTTTCCCTGAGGAGATACGCAGGCAAACCAGGGTCACCGACATAGCCCACCGGATTGCCAAACTTAAGTGGCAGTGGGCAGGGCACATAGCTCGCAGGACCGACGCCCGATGGGGCAAAAAAGTCCTCGAGGGGCCACCGCGTTCCGGAAGGCGCAGTGCTGGTAGGCCTCCCACACGGTGGACCGACGACCTGGTTAAGGTCGCCGGAAAGCAGTGGATGCGGGCGGCCCAGGACCGGCCTTTGTGGAGATCCTTGGGGGAGGCCTATGTCCAGCAGTGGACGTCTTTTGGCTGAAATGATGACTAGTATGATATAAGCCCTTTGAAACTGAAAATGTTAATACTACTACTATTCAGCCCATAAATAACCCACTACTGAGACGGGACTCCTCCAAATACATGGAGCCACTGTGCCACGCTGGCCGGGTTGACACAGGGCGTGGTTCTGCATCAGATCCCACAATGCCGCAACAGGACGCGAGTTGGAGCACCCCCGGAGGTTTAGTGGGTAGGCCCCCACTATGGGGGAGAGTCCCACACTCCCCTCGCTGGCCATCCCCGTGGCCGGCGAGGAAGTCCATAAAGAGTAATACCCGGGCGATAAAAAAAAAAAAAATGGGCTTCGTGTCAAGTTTTCCTTCTCTTACAGCTAGGCTATTGGCCTCGTCATTTCCTTCCGTCGACTCTTACGATAACCTTACTATGGAATGGGATAGTGACACCATGTATTCTGACTGCCTCGTTGGTCTAGTGGTTAGATGTGCCGCCTTTGGATCAACGGGTCCCGGGTTCGATTCCCGGGTCGGGCAAGTGTCTTTGTCTAAACCAGAGGCACTGGCTCGGAGTCTGGGTGTCATTTCTATCTATAATATGTATGTATTTACAAAAAACTAAATGTATATAAGTAGTTTATCATCCATCTCGTTACCATAACACAAGCATTAAGTTGCTTAGCTTGGGACGAGATGGCGTTGTGTGAAATGTCCAAGGATATTTATTTAATCCGTCACCACACGTAAATGTTACCTAAAAGTAATGTTGCCATAGTCCGTCACCACACGGACTCACGGATTAAGAATACACAATGTCACCAACCCATACCATATTTAGGGTGTCGTAAGAGGCGACTAAAATAACACAATAGACTGATCACCTAGCCCCAAGAGAAGGAATACTTGATACAAACCCTGTGCTAGCCCTTCTTGCCACCGTTGGAGAAGGCCCGACCCAGTAGTGTATCATTTATGGCATGTAACGACGAATGTTGCTATAATTAAAAAACATCACAATATTGCCAGCAATTTATCAGTTTACACCCCATAATAACCGCTTCAGTAATGATACGCTGTAACGTTCTAATAAGGCCAATAAAAGCGCGCAAAAGTTTGATAGCCTCGTCGTAAATTTTTCACATAAACATTTTCGCTCATAATTTGAGTTCGTATTTCAAACTCTCCGCAACGTTACGCCTAATTGGTAGTCGCTACATAAAAATTACTTTCATCAACGGGCGACGGTTTTCATAATGAGTGCAATTAGAAGCATTACAGCGTTTTGTTCCGACGAGACGGCGCAACGTGTCGTGGCTACTAATTTGTCATTTCTGCGGCCATTTAGGGATGTTTTGAATTAATGCCGGTAGGTATACAAACAAGTCTCAAGTAAACCGTTTTCGTAAGATGTTATGAACGAAATTGGGCCGTGGGTGACAGATTTAGAATATTCTTTTATCTTGGCCTTTTTTATTTTGTTTTGAACCAGTCTAATATATTTGTGTAACTAGCAACCCGCCCGGCTTCGCACGGGTGCAATAAACCATCCTCTTGAATAACTCTATCTGTTAAAAAAAACCGCTTCAAAATCCGTTGTGTAGTTTTAAAGATTTAAGCATACATAGGGACGGACAGAAGACAGCGACTTTGTTTTATACTATGTAATATAATATATAATATAATAAATAATAATGATAATGATAATGAAGCTGTCTAGTAGTGGCTGAATGACCACTACTGAGTCGGGCCTCATCCAAATTCATGGAGGGAAATTAGCCTACTGTGCCACGCTGGCAAGACGGGTTGGCACAGGGTTCGTATCAAGATCCCCCTCGACTGTGCTGCCACCTTACCGTGGTGAGGGGGCTTGAGTGCCTCAATGATCCGTGGGGCCATACCGGCCAGGGCCTCCCATGCCGGGCGGGCCCACGGGGAGAGGTGAGACGAAGAGCGGCACCAACGTCCTCGGGTTGGCGCCGGCCGAGGGCTGACGGGCCTCCTCTGCGAGGCCGTATGTCGCGGAAGGGGGCTGCGGTGCGGATCGCTGGTGCGGGCCCCTTATGCCCTCGCCTAGGAGGCCGGTGGTGGTTCGGGGGAGCCGCCACCGACGAAACCCTCGATGACTAAGGGCGTCCCAGTGTACCGGGACGCCCTCTCTGACAGTCACTTGCCCGCGTTGCGGGCACCACGCCGGGGCGTCACAGTATAATGCGTTTACGCGAACTTGTGGCGCCCCAAGTGCGTCGTGTGAGGGTATACCGCTGGGGTTTTAGTGGGTAAACGACTCTTGGGTAGACGACCCTCGTCGGGGTCCCACATAATCACCGACCTCTCCCCCGGGGGGCGGTGGTATGCATAAAGCTTTTCCCCAGCGAAACCAAAAAAAAAAAAGGTTTCATATCAAGATTCCTTAGTTTCGGTTCGACTCATTTCGACTCAATTGCGGGTTATTTATGGGCTTAAACGACGAAAAAGCCCCCGAAATACATGTTATACCAAAGGCAGTTTCACTTTTATTTATAAAAAAAGTAATGACCTTTTTCCAAACTACAAAATTTTAATGAAATTCAATTCAGTGTGTCTGAGCTTTTATAGAAGCAGTTTTGAGGGAAATGTAATTTCAAGAATAGTCCAATGTACAGTCGGCAAATAGTCAACAAAACAAAATTGAAATACGCGAACGAACAAATTACCATCGGAAAAATGTTCTGTAATTAAATTCTGGGCCTTAGATTGCGTAAGAAATGTTAGCATTTTTTCCTGATTCTAATTCTTCGTTCTGCCTCTAACTGAATGAAAGCTCAATGCCATTATATACAAAAATTAAAATAACAGCATCTAAATATTACATGGTAACTGACTATACGCTCTTTGGTTTACATTACAGAGTATATTTATATCGTCGTTTCAGCCCATAAATGACCCACTACTGAGTCGGGCCTTATCCAAATTTATGTAGGGAAATTAGCCTACCGTGCCACGCTGGCAAGACAGGTTGGCACAGGGCTAGGTGATCTGCATCTTACGATCATTTAGTCACCTCTTAAAACACCCTCAGGATAGTGTGGGTTGGTGACATTGTGCATTCTAAGCCCGTATATATATATAGTCTGTAATATATATATTACTATAACCATAACAGGGTGAAACGATGCCGTAACGATGATCTATAGTGGGTACTGCTGATATAATCTCTATTGAGCAAAGTCTCAGAAGAACATAAAGACACTTTCATATAATTTTAGTCACCAGTTGATGACGATATGTTATAACTCGAGAATTGAGCACAGATAACCTAAGATATTATGGAACACAAAAATAGGTTCAACATGATAATAAACTTGTACGATATAAAATGGGTTCAACATGATATTATTATTTCACTTGTTATGTGACATTGTTTCAATAACACACATGTTATAATATGTTTTATTGATGTGGTGGAGTTGTTCAGACACCAAATTCGTTATCTGTGGATTTCCTTTATGATTGGTCGAAGACGTAATCTTTCTGCCTTTCAGATGTGAGCGCGCGAATTGTTTAATTTTGATTAAAGTTTAAAATTGTACCGCTTCACTCGTTTTTTATTTGCCGATCAAGACTCATCATGTTTTTGTAAAGTCATAATCACACGCATGTTAAGATTGATCAACCCCTCGGCTACACGACAGCAAAAACAGAAGGTTTATCGCTCTGTATTTTATTACAAACGTTTTGTTTCATATGTAGTATGTTCTAATACTAGTAAAAAGTTCTGCAGCAAGATTCTCATTCCTATAAAATGTTTTCCTAATGCAAAAGCAAATGGATTAGCGGTTCTGCCGGAACACACCGTCGACTGCAAGTCAGCAGTGGTTAGACACTGTGGTGTTTTTGCTTTAGAAATATTTTAGTATTATTACATGCAATTCGAATATAAAAATCAAAATCAGCAAACCTCGTAACTCTCAAGTTTCTTTTCGATAATTTATTTTCAGTCCATGATTTTTAAAAAGCATAGCCGGATTTTATGGTTACCAAAATGTTTTAAAGTTTCTGCCTTTATTTTTTTAAACAAAACCCCTGCAATAGGTATAATATTTATCGCGGGGGCAGTTAACAAACATGTAATTCACGAACACAAATGACACTCAGACTCCGAGCTAGTGCCTCTGGTTTAGACGAAGACGTATGCCCGTCCCTGGATTCAAACCCGGGACCCGTTGATCCAAAGGCAGTACATCTAACCCCTAGACCAACGAATTACATTTGGTTGAATTAATTGAGGGTATAAATAATCCGTTTACATCCATTAAAATTTAAGACCTCTATCGCTATTACTACTCAGTCCATACATGCATGGCCAACGGAGCCTACAGTGCCACACCCGGCCAGACAGGTTGGCACAGGGTTCCGTGTCAAGTTTTCGGCCGTGTCATTTAATTTTGTCGGTGGCGACACTATGTATTAAAAATCCGTCACCATACGAATTTTTGCCATTTACAAGGAACAATCTACGAGTAACAATATACACTAGTTATTTTCAATCAAATATTTGCATTGGTGCATAATGGACTTATCTTGAATCTGCAGTGCATTAATATTCCTGCCTTTAAAGCTTCGTACAATTTACGTCGCCGATGCAATATATCTTTTACCCGACGTATTCTATCTCACAGAATGCATTTCCACGCTATTAAGTCAGCTCGCATAAATTAAAATGGTTAAGTTGCGATATTTCGGACAATTGAATTTGGTCCGAAAATTTCTTATTTATTTTATGTTTTTTTCGGGAATTAACAGTTTCCTAAATACGAGTAGCTTTCAGACATGTTGGCCATTAAAGTTTTCATCATCAAATAAACTACATAAATATTTTTTACGATAGTTAAGCTTTACTATTTTTCAAAACATAAATAACCCACTGCTGATTAGGGCCTCTTCCAACTACATGGAGGGGAATTAGCCTATTGTGCCAGGCTGGCCAGACGGGTTGGCATAGGGTTTCGTATCAACTTTTCCTACACCCTCAGGATGAAACTTATAGGTTGCATGGCTTATAACTGTTTATAAATCGCGTTTAAGGTAAAATAGCAACTGGAAATTAAAAATAGCTAATAGCTTTTTACAGGAAAATTGAAACACAGTTCAAGTCTTTTCCCGAGAACCAGCTAAGTGACACAAAGGTCCCAAAGGTCAGCCATTAAGGTAAAACGCTTCCCGTCTCGTCGCCTTCTCGGCTGCTAATGTAATTTTTCAAGAACTTCCCTAACTCGATAAGGGCCGTGGAATAAACAATGGATGGCATGGATAAGCGTTACGCAGTTTGACGGTGACAGTTTTCCTTACTTTATCATTCTAATCTGTCAACGGAGGATTAGCCAATGAACCACTTTAGGTGAATCTTTTTTCTAAAAACGTTTATTTGGAAACTTTCTATACCAAAGCAAATGAGACGGTAATGATTTTTAAAGTAATTTTGAAGTAAAACTTCTTGACACATTTCTTGGGGAGTAAGCTGGTATATGCGTGACGAGAGCGTTACGAAAAGTGTGATCGGGAAAGGCAAACGTTGAGAGGGAAGAAAAAGAGAGTTACGTTTCGTATATTACTGTAGAGGGGCAAGAGAGCGGTATGTTCCCACGTTTTCTTTCTATCGTTCTCTCACAGGCAGTGCAGAAATTGAAATGAAGTCAGTATAACGGTGATTTCTTGATTCTTTCATATATTTTTTTCGTTCTGGAACAATTTTATGTATTAATATTTTATTTTGTGTGTGATATAATTATGTCAATATCTTTTACAATAAAAAATCTGTTTCAAAAATGTTGCTCAGTACTTATACATTTTTACCGGTCGGGTAACCATGAAGAATTCCAACGTAAAAATAAAAAGTAGTTATGAGACAACTTTTTCTTTTTTACATATCATGATAGCAAGAAGACCATAAACTTCTTAGCTTGTTTCTTTGTACTTTTGAAGACAACCGTCATCTATTCTCTCCGTGACTGCAACAAAGCATTGGAAACGTCGGGTATACACACACACGCGATGAACCCGTTAAAAAGCGGTTGATTTCAATGTTTAATTAAACCATTCTGAGTGGGGTTACAAATTTTGAATACCTAGTTTCAACACCCCATTCCATCCTGAGGGTGTTAAAATGGTCGAAAAAATGTAAAATATCTATCCCTATGAAAATAAAAATTTGATACGATACCCTGTGCTTCCCGTCTGGCTAGCATGGGACAGTAGACTGATATCTCAATATGTAATTGGAGAAGGCCCAACTCAGCAGTGTACCTTCTATAGGCTGAGATGATGATGTTTTAGATACATACTAACAATATCTATCATAACATAAATCTCTCGGACAAGCTTATTCCTATGGTGATGTTTGTTAATGGCTTTTTATTCGAACAATAAGCTTACAAACTTTTTCATACAAAAGACGAAGTGTAAAAGTAAATAAGAACAGGGTTTTAAAAAGAAAATAAGAACAGGGTTTTTTATAACCGCCAAATTTTTCTAGTGACCTTTATTTAAGTGTCACTTAAAATAGGCAGTAACTTTTTATGAATCATCACTATCACTACATAGTATTAAACAAAGTCGCATTCTTCTGTCCGTCCCTATGTATGCATAAATCTTTAAAACTACGCAACGGATTTTGAAGCGGTTTTTTTAATAGATAGAGTGATTCAAGGGGAAGGTTTTTAAGTATAACCCACCCCCGCTTTGCACGGGCGAAGATATCCTAATTGGATTTGAGAAAGAGTAATGTTCTATTTAGGTTTTCACGATCTTCATGCACATTGCAGGAAATGATTTCTTGACGGTTCTGATCGTACAAAGAGTAATGTTGATATATATATATATTAATTACTGACATACCTTAATGATCTCCACAAAGCACAAGGCTGACTGAATTAGCTTGAAACAAAATGAAGAAAAAAGAGTGAAACACAAAACGTAAAGATTAAAATCGAACCACCCTAGAATAAACTTAGTTACTTGAACTGCCGACCCAACACTTTTCAATCACAGTAGGAAAGTGCGAACTATTATAGAGTGTCACGACAGAGGCAAGCACAATTGAATTGGAACTTCCCAGTTCTGCGTAAAGTGGTGGTGCTCGACGCCGCTCTAATAGCATTTTTCAAGGGGGAAAAGGCCGGGGGAGATTCTATGAGAGTTTTTATTTTACCCGGGACGAAAGGAAATGTCGTAAATGGGATTACAAAAAAAAAATTGAAGAGGAAAAACACAGGAGCCAGTCATTGGGAAAACACAGATTGCCTACGTGGACACGGAAAAAAGAGAATTTAGTATCTATATTTCAGTTTGCAAGTTTAAAAATCAACTTTAATGCATTCCAAATTCATGGAGGGGAATTAGCAGTTTGTGCCACGCTGTCAAGACGGCTTGTGACCGGGTTTGTATCACGTTTTCCTTCACTTGCCTGTAGGTAAATAAATAATTATTTACCCAATAAAGAAATTGTTAAGGATGATGTTAGATATTTATTTATTTGGCACAAAAAACAGTTATATGCAAAAAATTAAAAATTTAAATAAACCCCCGACACAATAACCTATAAAAAGTAAAAAATAAAACTAAATACTTCGTGTTGGGGGACCAGGGGTCAGGTAATAAATAAGTGGGAGTGGTCCCCCAACGCGAAGTATTTATTTTTATTGTTTACTTTTTATAGGTACATACTTATTATAATGTAGATTTTGTTAAATTGCACGTGATGCGCTTTCATTTGAGACCCCACTCGATTATATTTGCAGACATTCGGTTATTCTTCCCCACTTTCACCCCTCATAACTTTTAAACGGCTCACCCGAATTTCATCAAACATGTCTAAGAACACTCGCCCGTAACTCACCTTTCATACAAAAAAAACTTTATTGAAATAGCTTCATCCGTTCGCGAGCTACGGTGCCACAGACAGACAGACAGACAGACCGACAGACAGACAGACAGACACGTGAAACTTATAACACCCCTCTTTTTTGTCGGGGGTTAAAAATAGTACAATCACTATATAGTATAAAACAAAGTCGCTGTCGTCTGTCGGTCCCTATGTATGCTTAAATCTTAAAAACTACGCAACGGATTTTGAAGCGGTTTTTTTTAATAGATAGAGTGATTCAACAGGAAGGTTTATATGTATAATACATGCATAATATTGTATAGAAACACTGATAAATTTAGATGTTCATCATTTCACCCGTGCGAAGCCGGGGCGGGTTGCTAGTAATGAAATAAAAGATAAGATTATTAAACATACAACTCACACTATTGTCCACGGATTAATAAATAAGGTTGAAGCAGACATGTGTTACTTATCAACAACAAGTTGCATATTTGGCTAGTAATAATTTATTATCACTGGCTTCACCGAATGATTGTAAAGGTTCCAATATGATTGTATTCTACTACTACTCAACCCATATATGATCCGGTGTCGAGTCGGGCGTCCTCCAATTGAATGGAGGGCAATTAGCTTATTGTGCTACGCTGTCCAGACGGGTATCCTACCAAGTATTCCTTCTCTTGCGGTTTTCGGTTTTGCCAAATTCTTGTGTCGGCTCTTACGAACCCCTCAAATCGGAATGGGGTAGTGACACTATGTATTCTAAAACCACATGGAATTCTTAGAACATTTATTCAGGGAGTCATTTTATACTTCGTCTTGAGACAAATTGTGTGGGTTATGTTGTTTATCAAAAAATATAGCTTCAAATTAATACGACGATCTGAGTTATGCGACCGCACCCACTGTATAATACTCTAAATTAAGATTAACATAGCCAAAAACTTGTGAAAACACAATCCAAGAACTTTTAGCAGCGTGCCTGTAACCATAATCACATTTGCCGGAAAGTTACCAGAGAAAATTGTCTTTGGTTCAGTCTTTGTGCCGACAGCGCGAGGTCCTTCCGACTAGCGAATAGAAAGGTGATATAGTTTTAAATTGCTTTTTTAAAATAAGGTTGTGAAATTGTCTTAGATTTTTTTTAAACAAATACGAAACTCCTGCACTCAGGCAGTTCACGGCAGTTTACAAACATGTAACAACACACAGTTTACAAACACTCTGAGTAAGTGCCTCTGGTTTACACAAAAATACTTGGCCGAACCAGGAATCGAACAAGAGACCCATGAACCAAAGCAAGCAGGAGGTCATAAATGAGTTACTACTTATTATCATCGACTAAGATCGTTTTAAGATGTATATTGTGACAGGTATATATATTATATTGTCCGTGTGGTGATGGGCTTTCATAGTTTCACCACCCTATTTTAACCTGGGGGTGTCGTAAGAAACAACAAAATTAAATGACAAGGCCAAAAAGTTAGCCGCAAGAGATGGTGTAACGAAACCCTTGTACTAACACGTCTTTTGTTTATTGTCGACATTGTTTTCATGTATCGTATTCTGTGCAATGAGTTTGCTAACTTACTTTAAAATATTTTTTTTATCTATACTCTATACTAATATATAAAGCTGCAGAGTTTGTTTGTTTGTTTGTTTGAACGCGCTAATCTCAGGAACTACTGGACCGATTTCAAAAAATCTTTCAGTGTTAGATAGTCCATTTATCGAGGAAGGTTATAGGCTATATTTTATTTTCAAAAGAATTAGGGATCCGTATGAAAATTGCGATTATGTAAACCAAGGTGTAAAATCAAGAACCTATTTATGCGTGCGCTGCAGAAACTATTGACAATATAACAAAATGATGTACTACGGGTTTGTAGGTCTTATAAAAATCTACAAAAATGTCCGCGAGAGCACATATCTAACTATAATGGTTTAGTCAAAATAACCGATTTTATGTTCATAAAAAATATGCATAGAGATAAGCACGGGTTCAAAGCCCACGCGGGCGGAGCCGCGCGCAACAGCTAGTATTTTATATCTCTGTATTAATTTTCTTTAAATTAATTTTAACGGTATAAAGCGAACACAAAATAAAAGAACCTATTACATTTTTCCACCGCTTAAACTTCCACCACAATTAAAAACACACCGAAAAAAGCGGCGTTCATAAAAATGAAAATCTTTTATTCTGTATAACTCGTAATAACTCTGTACTCTTGTAAAAAACCATTATCACAAAGAAAATAAACAAATTTTAATTGTAATCATCTCTAATTACGCCTACCGTTTGCTCTTTTCACGGTGAGGAGTAGTAATTTTTTTCTGGGAAATTTACTTTCATCTGCGTTTTAATGTAAAAGTCTCCACCGTAAAACGTTTTTACGCTAAATTGCTTACATCTGATGAGGTGAAGTTAAACATGTTTGGGTTTAATATAATCTTGGACATCATCTACTCAGGCCATAGATTTTTTTTTGTTTTGGACATTTCACACAACGCCATCTCGTCCCAAGCTAAGCAACTTAATGCTTGTGTTATGGTAACGAGATGGAAGATAAACTACTTATATACATTTTTTTTTGTATATACATACATATTATAGATAGAAATGACACCCAGACTCCGAGCCAGTGCCTCTGGTTTAGACAAAGACACTCGCCCGACCCCGGAATCGAACCCGGGGCCCGTTGATCTAAAGGCGGCACATCTAACCTCCTCATGTTACTTAAAGGGTAATTAGCCTACTCTGCCACGCTGGCCAGACGGGTTGGCACAGGGATTCGTATCAATTTATCCTTCCCTTGCGCCTAGGTTTACGGCCTTAACATTTCCTTATTGTCGGCTCTTACGAAACCCTCAGGAAATTATAGGGTGGTGACACTATGTATTTTAATCCGTGACCACAGGGATCGCAATAAAAAAAAAAACATTTTTTTTAAATAATATTTTTCAAAAATGTTACGCATCATTACGAATATTTAAAAAAATATCCATAAAGAACATAAAAACCAAACTAAATGGTAATTATAAAACTATAAATAACGTTTAATAAAACTATATATATATGAATCACACATAATACTCGAATACTTAGATACTCGTACGTTATTATTAAAAAACCAAATAATAGTATTACCAATACGTTGTTAGTATTGTAAATACCAGAACATTAATTACATTGACATTTGTGCAAAGGTACCCACGCGGTACACACCCAGTGACGTATCTACAGAATTCAGAAATAAATTGAATTAGACTGTGGGTTATTGCGTTGCCATGTAAGCCAAAGTCGGAGACCTTCTCTAATAACAAAAATGTATTTATATTTAAGCCGACGAGGCGAGCATGTCAGCTTCGTTTATCACATTATCGAAGTTTCGAGTGCTATGAAGGGATCCCTCGACCTCACGCGTAAGTGTATAGGATACTAGCTAATGACGGCGGATCTGTCTTCAACCAAATTTTTAGTCAGAGTCGACCTGTAAACGTTAATTTATCACTAAAATCATTATTAATAGACCAGGGCCTGGGAAAATGGTAAAAAGTGAAACAAAAAACAATGGTAAGGTGAAACCCGTTGAAAAGGGAAGATAATATGACGAAAATGAAAGGAAACAATAATTTACAGGCGATCTGAGGTCGGGAAGTGGAAGGTTTGGGTTAAAGATAAAAAACGGTTTATAGTATGGTATCACCAAATATCGAGAAAAAAAATGCTTAAGATAAAAAAAAACAGAAACTTGGTTATTTGAATCTTTCACATAAATTTTGAGGTTACGTGAAATAAGTGCAAATACAAAAGTCGTAGATCTTTTTATTACCTACAACTTGGTCTTTTTTTTCCATAGGACTTGTATTTTTCCCAATAATCGGGATAAACCGTTTTTTACCCTAAATAACCGCTCCTCCCCCACTTCCCAACCTCAGATCGCCTATAAATGATTATTCCTATATTTTTTGTTATATTCTATTTGGATTACAGGTCCCGGTTCAATTCCAGGGTCGGGTACACGGGAAAGTATATGCAGTTACCCGTACGGCAGACGACTTGAGTCGAAAATAGTGTTCGATTTCGCGACCGGCACTTCCACATGCCCCAGTCCCCGTCACCCAGCTGGGGACCTACAAAAGAATTAAAAAAAGCAGGCAAAGTGTTTTGTGTAAACCAGGGATACCTACTTGAGTCTGGGTTTCTTTCTTTTTTTCCTTCATGCCGAAAAAACCCACTGCTGAATTAGGAGAAGGGCTTTCTCCTATTTCAGGAGGTAAAAAAGCCTATGGTGCCACTTTGGGCCTGAGGATAGGTTTTCCGCAACATAATTTTCTTTAGTAAGCTCTTAATAATAGTGACAATCGATATAATGATAGTGACAATCAAAATCATTATACAATATTCTAAATCCGATATCACACATTTTCTTTCAATGTTACAAAAAATATCCCACAAATGATCAAACAAATAAAGCGGTTCTTACATTGTTAAACCAGTGTTTTTGTAAAAGACACACCTTACTGATCCGTGAAACCCAACAGGAATCGCTCGTAAGCTAAAGCTTTACAAGGGAAAAATAAAGCCACTATCGCGCCACTAAATCGACCTTGTACGACTCTATTTGATACCTAAATACTGACAGAATTCTCGGTCCTTCAATAAAGGCTCGGACATAGTGCTATGCCTGTTTAAGTGTGGTGTGGCACATTTTGATAGACCGTCTTTTGTGAAAGATTTGTTTATATTATGATCATCATCATCATTTCAGCCAGAAGACGTCCACTGCTGGACATCCATCGTTTTCCGGCGACCTTAATCAGGTCATCGGTCCACCGTGTGGGAGGCGTACCAGCACTGCGCTTTCCAGAACGCAGTCGCCACTCGAGGACTTTTCTGCCCCATCGGGCGTCGGTCCTTCGATCTTGAGATACATTTAAATTTGCAGTACCTGGAGGATCGCCAGCTGATCAGTGACCGACAGTACGGTTTCCGTCACGGTCGTTCAGCTGGTGATCTTTTTGTGTATCTAACACACCGCTGGGCAGCAGCCTTGGAGGACGGGGGCGAGGCACTTGCCGTGCGCCTCGATATCGCTAAGGCCTTTGACAGGGTCTGGCACAGAGCCCTTCTTACGAAGCTACCATCGTATGGAATCCCCGAGGGACTCTGCAGATGGATCGCTAGCTTTTTGGATGGTCGGAGCATCAAAGTCGTCGTAGACGGCTCCTGCTCCGAGACCAAAACCATTAATGCTGGCGTACCACAAGGCTCGGTGCTCTCCCCGACGCTGTTCATCCTGCATATCAATGATTTGCTGTCCACAGACGGCATGCATTGCTATGCGGATGACAGCACGGTTGATGCGCGATATACCAGCCATCGGAATATCCCTCGGTGCGAAATGGTAGAAAGACGATCACACCTTGTGTCTGAAGTCGGGGACACTCTAGGGCGTGTCTCCAAATGGGGTGAAAGGAACTTAGTTCAGTTCAACCCCATGAAGACACAGGTGTGCGCGTTCACTGCAAAGAAGGACCCTTTTGTCGTAGCGCCTCAGTTCCAAGGAGTATCCCTTCGTGTCTCCGAGAATATTGGAATCCTCGGTGTCGATATTTCCAGCAAGGTCGAATTTGGGAGTCATCTGGAAGGTAAAGCCAAATTGGCGAGTAAAAAGATGGGCGTTCTGACCAGAGCCAGGGGGTATTTCACGCCCGGCCAACGACTTGCACTCTACAAAGCACAGGTTCGGCCGCACGTGGAATCCTGCTATCACCTGTGGGCAGGTGCGCCCAGATACCAACTCGATCCACTTGACTCCCTCCAAAGACGTGCTGTTCGAATCGTCGGGGATTCCAATCTCACGGACAAACTGGGGACGTTGGAGCAACGGAGAGACTTTGGATCTCTCTGCGTGCTCTACCGTCTGTTCCACGGGGAGTGCTCCGAGGAACTGTTTGAAATGGTACCACCGTCACCTTTCTACCATCGTACAACTCGACATCGCAGCAGGGTTCATCCATATCACCTGGAAACGATAACGTCCAGCACGGTACGCTTCCAGCGATCATTCCTACCACGTACGTGCAGACTCTGGAATGAACTACCTGCGGCGGTGTTTCCCGAGCGCTACGACATGTCCTCCTTTAAACGAGGTTTAAAAAGAGCACTCACTTCACGGTAGGCAACGGCTTGGCTGTGCCCCTGGCACTGCCAATGTCCATGGGCGGCGGTCAACACTTACCATCAGGTGGGCCGCTAGCTCGTTTGCCAACAAGAGCAATAAAAAAAAAAAAAAAAATTTTTTCATACAAAATATACACAGTCAATAGAATGTCATACTTTCCTATAACCACTTGTTCTGGATAAGAAGAAAACATATCGATTAGCAAGTACGATATCTGGCACACATTTCTAAAATAATATTAATTTTAATTCAGGCCATTATCATAGATTTCAGAATCTTCTATAAGACTAAATATAGTGGAACAAAAATCCTATAGCCACCGTACTCATACAAGACTGTGTGTAAAAATCGAAGGAAAAATAAGCAACCTTTTTCTTAACATATTGGTCACCAGCCGGTGGCGAAAGTGTCGTAAATAGAAGAAAGAGCACAAAATATCAAAGAAAGAATTGATTTTTGTGCGTATTGTAAAACAAAATATTACAAAGTTAAAGATAATATCCGGTTCCAGACAGACAGACAACTTCCAACGCAATTTACTTTGCGATTAAAAGAAGCCTGTTTCTCCCTCATAAAAGAAAAAAAACATACACAGATCTGATCTATTCGGTAGTGTCACTTCAGATGTAGGACTTTTGTTCCACCTTGCAAAGGCTAAACAAGAGCATCCTCCTAAAGTAATACTGAAAATGAGGATAACAACAAAAATCGCTTTTATTCGTCTCTATAGTCATATCCCAACAATAGCCTAAATCTCTAAACGTTATATAAATCGCATCGTACACTGGATAATGATCCTTATGGGGTACAGCGAAAAACTTTCCGAGGGCTATTAACTTTATTTAAGGGTGTTATAAAGCGGTTTCGGTATTATCAGAGTCCCTTGAGCCTAGTTTAGTATGTCCTTCGGCTATCGACATAGACACTCAGGCCTGTGGGAGCGATAACGATGACACCTTTAAGGTGTCTGTGGGATATTATTTGCAAAGGTTCCGCTTTGATTTACAATCGTTATATATAAACTACTACCTTTTTAATTTACTATTACCACTCGGCCCATATATGACCCACTGCTCAATCGGGCCTCCTCCAGTTACATGAGGAGGGTATTTGGCCTACTGTGCGATGCTGCAGGTAGTTTATCAGCCGTCATTTCCTTTTGTCGGCTTTTACGGCACCCGCAGGATGGAATGGGCGGGTGACACTATGTTTTTTAAATACGTCACCCTTTTTTAATTTATTGTAAGTAAATGAAATATTTGGAGTGTCCGTGTGCTGGCGGATTAAGAGTACACAATGTCACCAACCCACACCTTGCTGAGGGTGTTGTAAGAGCCGACTGAAGAAAAGCAAGAGAAGGAAACCTTGATACAAACCTTGTGCCAACCAGTCTTGCCGGCATGGCATAGTTTGGTATTTTCTTTCAATGCAATTGGAGGAAGCCCGACCCAGTTGTGGGCCTGATAAGGAATGTAAGGAATTTGATGATTAATCTAAACATCGTTTTTAGTAAATCCTCGAAATTTCGTACAATTGCCATTATGATTATATTCTAGAAATCTTACTTATAGGTTAAAATATATAATCTATGTATATAAATAAAAGGAATTGCTGTTCTTTAGTCTCGCTAAAACTCGAGAACAGTTGGACCGATATGGCTAATTTTGTTCCTGAAATATTCGTGAAAGTCATGAAAGGAGAATTTTTAAGACCCATTATTTTTGGTCCAGTTAAGGTTGCACACATTTTAATAAATTTGTAACATTCAGGAATTATTATTAAAAAAAAATATTTATTGATTTTGAGGCGGTACGAAGTTTCCCGGTCAGCTAGTTAGACAAAATAAATATTTTCTAGAAAAAAACAAACATATTTCTAGAAGCGTTTACTAAAAACAATAAAAATGTTGACATCAGATAATACGACTAGATAATACCACTAGACCAACGACTGCCTCGTTGGTCTAGTGGTTAGATGTGCCGCCTTTGGATCAACGGGTCCCGGGTACGATACCGGGGTTCGGCAAGTGTCTTTGTCAAAACCAGAGGCACTGGCTCGGAGTCTGGGTGTCATTTCTATCTATAATATGTATGAATTTACACAAAAAAAATGTATATAAGTAGTTTATCATCCATCTCGTTACCATAACACAAGCATTAAGTTGCTTAGCTTGGGACGAGATGGCGTTGTGTGAAATGTCCAAGGATATTTATTTTATTTTATTTTATAATAATGTGTCAATTTTATTATTACATATTTCATTGACTCAAGGGACCTAGCAAAGTGTCTTTCATAGCTTGTACTACTAGGCTACTTATTTCTTTTCTTAAGGCAATTGAGTCGTTAGTTGCGACCATTCTGCCAGTGTCTCTACTGGAATAGAAAGAAAAATGTATGGGATTGACATTGACAGATCGTGTCAAACCCATACATTTGTTTTTCTATTTCTATCTACCAAAGCGCATGTTTCTATTGTCACTTGGCTACAGCCCCTGGAATCTTTGCTTACCAAACTGTACAGGTTGTAAAAACTCCTAAAGCCGTCTGAACCGAGAGCAAAGAGCTAACTAGTATCTATACTAATATATAAAGCTGCAGAGTTTGTTTGTTTGTTTGTTTGAACGCGCTAATCTCAGGAACTACTGTTCCGATTTGAAAAAATCTTTCAGTGTTAGATAGTACATCTATACTAATATATAAAGCTGCAGAGTTTGTTTGTTTGTTTGTTTGAACGCGCTAATCTCAGGAACTACAGGTCCGATTTCAAAAAATCTTTCAGTGATAGATAGTACATTTATCGAGGAAGGTTGTAGGCTATATTTTATTTTCAAAAGAATTAGGGATCCGTATGAAAATTGCGATTTTGTAAACCAAGGTGTAAAAAAGAAAACCTATTTATGCGTGCGCTGCAAAAACTATTGACAATAGAACAAAATGTTGTACTACGGGTTTGTAGGTCTTATAAAGATCTACAAAAAAGTCCACGTTTTCAGAAAAAATCATTGCTAATTTTTCCTTAAAATGTACAGTGATGAAATTCCATGTATGTATCTTAAAGATAAGTTATCAGTAGTACTATTTCTCCGTTCATTCTGGCCTTGGGGGGTTTGATACAACCTGTTGTGGGCAAAATTAAGAGCAATCATTATTGCAAACACTTAAGGAACATCTACTAACACGGCCCAAAAATGACCCACTGCTGAGTCGGGCCTCTCCTGTTATATCGAGGGTTAATTAGCTTAAAGTGCAAGGCTGGCCAGACGGGTTGGAACTGGGTTTTGTTTCAAATTTTCCTTCTCTTGCGGCTAGGGAAGATTTATTCAGTCTTGTTATTTCCTTTTGTCGGCTGTTACGACACCCTTAGGATGGAATGGGGTGGTGACACTATGTAATCTAAATCCGTCAGCACACGGACGCCGCACAGATTTCTAGCGAAAAAAGAAACAAATTGGAAATTAATATCTTCACTAGACATGACTACTACACTGAACAAGTGAAATAAAGTTGACCATAAATAAAATCGAGTTAGATATCTCGATTAAAACGAAACCGAATGTGGTTTAATCGAAAGGATCTACAATAGTACAGTAGTAGCAAGAAATAAATAGTTATTTGTCCATCCATGTGACAAAACGCCAACAAAACGTAAGTGAGGCTCGTAAAAGCAGACATTCTCTACGATTGTCGATAACTATTAGCTTCGATTTTCGATAACGAACGTCGGACGCTAGGGCGAGAGCGGGCCACCATTATTCCAGTTTTGTTGCATAAGCTTTAGGAGGCAGTCGTATGAAATGACTCAAGACAAATCTGACAACTGTTGACAGCTCTAATGTTTAACATGGTGGTCATTTTCCGCAAATACCTCTAAACAATTCAGCCCATACATGACCCACTGCTGAGTCGGGTCACCTCTAATTTTATGGAGGGTAATTACTCAACTGTGCCACGTTTTTGGCCTTTTGATGGCTCTTACGGTAGCCTCAGGATGGAACATTATGTACTCTTGTATTATGTCCTTTCAAGCGTGCTATGGAGCGAGCTATGCTTGATGTTTCTCTAAAGGACAGGCTCCGTAATGAGATTATCCGACAGAGAACCAAAGTCACCGACATAGCTCAGAGAATTAGCAGACTGAAGTGGCAGTGGGCTGGTCATATCTGTAGAAGAACCGACAACCACTGGGGTAGATGAGTTCTTGAGTGGAGACCGGGAATCGGTAAGCGTCGTGTGGGACGGTCCTCTGCTAGATGGAGCGACGATCTGCGAAAGGTTGCGGGCAGCAGCTGGATGCGTCAAGCTGAAGACAGGGCGCTATGGCGCTCTTTAGGGGAGGCCTATGTCCAGCAGTGGACTAATGTGGGCTGATGATGAAGTAACACTAGTCATTGTGGTATTTTTATTACACTGCAAATTATAAATTCTCCCGTTTGGGTCTAAAAGTGAGTTTAGGGGCTATTGCGTTCTAGTGATATTTTTGTTCTATTTGCGGAGATCTGCAGAGTACAGATTAATAAGGTTAGTAAGAACTTTGCTCGGTCTATAGCTGTACCTAAAGGTCGGACATCTCATCCGGAAACCTTCACGAGACAGGGCACCGAAGAAAATTTAATGCGTACGACGCGACTCGACAACAAATGCAAGGAAATGAGCAACTTCCGAGGATCGGCACCTCTATCCAATTTGCTTTGATGGAAGCCTTCATTATAGGCACTTGCTTACTACAGAATTCGTTCATAGGTGTTTCTTTGACAAAATGTAGTGACGGCGTACTTCGTTAGAGGTCTTGTAAGAGTGTTGGGTACATTCAGAAGCTTGTCTTATTTGTCAAGACCTTTTTCGTAGGATGCTCATGCAATTACTGCGTTCCAAAGTAACGATTACTTCAGATGTGAACGTTTACAACGCTTTAATTGCTCTTTCTTTTGTGGTTTAATGGGTTTATGGATAAAATGATGGTCATCTGAGTCTGGATTGTCATCACTACATAGTATAAAACAAAGTCGCTGTCGTCTGTCCGTCCCTATGTATGCTTAAATCTTTAAAACTACGCAACGGATTTTGAAGCGGTTTTTTTTAAATACATGGATATAGTGATTTAAGAGGAAGGTTTATATGTATAATACATCTATAATATTGTAGAGAAACACTGATAAATTTAGAGGTTCATCATTGCACCCGTGCGAAGCCGGGGCGTGTCGCTAGTTACATATATATACTACATGGTGGCAGCGTAAAAAATATTAATTATTATTTTTATTTTAAACTAGCGGCCCGCCCCTGTTTCGCACGGGTGCGATGTTATTGTCATACCGTGGGTGACGGCTGGACCGATTTTGACGGGACTTTCACTGATAGGTAGCTGATGATATAAGGAGTATCTTAAGCTACTTTTTTTTAGACTATGCGCTGTATTACATTAACCTGGGGTAACATCGCACCCGTGCGAAGCCGGGACGGGCCGCTAGTCTCAAATATCTTGACTACTAATACTCAGCCCATATACAGAGTTGATATGACAGAGGGGCATTAAATGACACTACGTACCTATACTATATGTGACTAGATTGAATTCGAAACGGTAAAAAAAAATACACGTGATTTTTCATGGGCGGTGGAGGGGTAGCCTTAAACCTCACCAGGTATCACCAAGGGGGAGGAGGGGTTAAAAAAATGTTAAAAAAACATCACGTGATTAATGGACAGCCCCTAAGGTTAATAAACGATGCGTTAGGCATAAACATCTGTTAGGAAAGATACATCATGTTCAAATGAGGCATACATTTAAAAAATCATTTGCGGCTAAACTATTGCTCCAATTTAATTGATTTTTGGTACAGAGCCTGGAAATGATACCTAGTATAGGCAGTTAAAAATGCCCCTATGTCGTATCAACCCTGTATGACCCACTGCTGAGTGGGGCCTCCACCATTTAGATTGAGGGTAATAATCCTTACGTTGTCATGTTACTACGTTTGCCAGTCTTGGTACAGAGTTTCGTATTAAATTTTCCTTCTCTTGCGGCTTATCTGCCTTGCCATTTACTTTGGCTGGCGCTTACGACACCCTTAGGATTAAATGGGGTGATGACACTATGTATTCTGAATCCGTCACCACACGGTATAAATATTTTTGGTAGCTGTTAAAGTTGATTGCAATAACACAGTCTTATATTCAGCCTCTCTAGATGAATATTTATGTTCAAAGCAATTAAAGTTATTCCTAAATTTGCTTCGAGCATTGTATGGAATTAAGAGACTAAAATAAAAAAAAAATAAGGTAAGCCATTGGGCGATATAAAAAAAATGTGTCAGAGGGTTTATAGTGTACCTCTTATTTATAGTGATAACAACTACGTAGACAAAATTTTGGTAATTCCGAATCAAGACTGAGATTTATCGTTCATAATTTACCTCTAACTTAAGTATGTAGGTGGATTCGCAAGACGGTTTTCTACGAAATTTACTCAAGTATCTTGGTATTATAAAAATAAATGTTCTCTATTTTGAGATTGCTAAGTTATACAAGCATAATCATATGCCTCCGTATATCAAATTTGGAAGTATTTGCTTTTATCTAAATGAAAATAAATAAATTTGTGCGGAAACACATTCCTATAGAGAATATAGAATGATCACATTTATATCACTACATAGTATAAAACAAAGTCGCTGTCGTCTGTCCGTCCCTATGTATGCTTAAATCTTTTAAACTACGCAACGGATTTTGAAGCGGTTTTTTTAATAGATAGAGTGATTCAAGAGGAAGATTTATATGTATAATACATGCATAATATTGTAGAGAAACACTGATAAATTTAGATGTTCACGTTGCACCCGTGCGAAGCCGGGGCGGGTCGCTAGTAGAGAATATAGAATGATCATGTAACTGTTGTTCTTCAAAGAATATAGATATGTAAACTACAGTAACACAGACAAATATAATATGTAGCCGCAGAATGATTTTCCTAATCCTTCCTGAAGAGAAGGAAATCTTGAAATGAAACCCTGAGTCAACCCGCCTGGCCTGCGTAGCCCGACTCAGTGGTGGGTCATTTATGGGCTGAGTAGTAGTAGTACTAGCCACAGTGGTTGAGCGATCGACTGCTGCGCAGCATGTCGCGGGTTCGATTCCCGCACGGAAGAAATATTTGTACGACCTACAAGTATTTGTTCCGGGTCTGGGTTATTTCTATCTATAATATGTATGTATTTGCCTCGTTGGTCTAGTGGTTAGATGTGCCGCCTTTGGATCAACGGGTCCCGGGTTCGATTCCGGGATCGGGCAAGTGTCTTTGTGTAAACCAGAGGCACTGGCTCGGAGTCTGGGTGTCATTTCTATCTATAATATGTAAGGATTTACAAAAAAAAATGTATATAAGTAGTTTATGATCCATCTCGTTACCGAGATGCTCGAGATGGCGTTGTGTGAAAAGTCCAAGGATAATTATTTATTTATTTATCAGCCACAAAAGTCCACTGCTGAATATAGGCCTCCCTCCCCCATAGATTTCCAGAATGTACGATCTCGTGCAGACCGCATCCACCGAGACCTACACAAGGTCGTCGTTATGCGGCTCAGCAGTGGGTAATCTATGGGCTGCAATGATGATGATAATTACGAAGATTTTCACTTCGAATTTTGAATATAGGAACGTCTCAAATTAAATAATTATTAAAAGGCGTTTACAAGGAGATCGCAGTTATGTAATTAATTAAACCGTTCTGTAATTACTATCTAAAGGGCCGACAACTGGGGCTCAGGAATTATAGGAAATGTTTGGGGTATCTTGCCTTGGGCCGTATTTAGATAGACATATTATGAGATGCCGTGACAAGAGTGGAAATTAAACAAGGATTCACGGAAAGCATCAAACATGCTATATTGTCTGTGGAACATGAAAGAGCCTTTGTTCGGTATTTATATTTGAGTTGCAGGACAGGCGGAATATTCTCGAATTATTTCCTGTTGAAAATAGAACTGCCTATTAAGCTGTTCTCTGTGGAATGGCATTCCGAATCGGTGGTAAAAACTAAATGTATAATTACTTTTTCTTTTTTAATTTGCTGTTATAATGTTTGACTATTTGAAAGCATTCGCAAGAATTTATTCGAATAAAATACATTTTGATTTTGATTATAAAGTTTTAACAAAAAAAGAGCCGTTTCTTAAAAACTTCACATATCGGCCATAACAATTATGCCGATAAGAGAAAAAAAAATACTGTTATATACAGGATGGTCAAAAAGTCGTGGATCAAACGCAACCAGCGGTTAGATGGGGTTATCAGCAGCAAAAAATTGTTCTACGGGAGGTCCCTAAGGTCAAACCCTGCAGAGTTATAATTGATTTTGTGTTTTTATGAGAAATTGTCTTTTTTTTACTAAAACTTGATAAAATTCCACAAAATCTACACCCTGTATCTTTTTAAATTTTTTCAATAGTTTAGTACTGATGAGCCCTTTCGTTAGACATGCAATTTATGGTAGTTTATTGGGTGTGTTAAAGATAACATTAAGTTTTCCGAAAGACATAATTCTTAAATCAAAACTTGTTACTTACTTCGGAACCCACTGTGAAAAAAAAATACTCTACAGAAAAGTGCCACTGTATCACAATTTTTGGCGCATTTAATAAGGATTCTAAAAAGGTATTACACATGGCTATGCGTGGCTTCGATATCTTTCAAGGACGATCTTTCGTAGCAATCGTCATCATCATCATCATTTCAGCCAAAAGACGTCCACAGCTGGACATAGGCCTCCCCCAAGGATTTCCACAAAGGCCGGTCCTGGGCCACCCGCATCCACTGCTTTCCGGCGATCTTAACCAGGTCGTCGGTCCACCGTGTGGGAGGCCTACCAGCACTGCGCCTTCCGGAACGCGGTCGCCACTCGAGGACTTTTCTGCCCCATCGGGCGTCGGTCCTGCGAGCTATGTGCCCTGCCCACTGCCACTTAAGTTTGGCAATCCGGTGGGCTATGTCGGTGACCCTGGTTTTCCTGCGTATCTCCTCATTTCTGATTCGATCTCGCAGGGAAACTCCGAGCATAGCCCTCTCCATTGCCCTTTGAGTGACTTTGAGCCTTCTGATGGAGCCCATAGTGAGCGACCACGTCTCTGTTCCATATGTCATCACTGGCAACACACATTGGTTGAAGACTTTTGTCTTCAGACACTGCGGTATTGTGGACGAGAAGATCTTTCGCAGCTTCCCGAACGCTGCCCAGCCGAGTTGGATCCGACGATTGACCTCTTTCTCGAAGTTGGACTTACCTAACTGGACAATGTGTCCCAGGTAAATGTAATGGTCAACAACTTCGAGGGTAGAACCTCCGATGTTAACAGGAGTGGCTTGAACATGGATATTAGACATGATCTTCGTCTTCTCCATGTTCATCTTAAGGCCGACTCGTTCGGAGGCTCCACAGAGGCCATCGAGCATCGTAGTGAGGCCCTCCATGGTCTCAGCCATTACGACTATGTCGTCAGCGAATCGAAGGTGAGTGATGTACTCGCCGTTCACGTTAATGCCCAGCCCTTTCCAGTCCAGAACCTTGAAAACATCTTCCAGTGCAGCGGAGAACAGTTTCGGAGAGATAACGTCTCCCTGTCTAACACCTCGCTGCAACTGGATCGGTTTCGAGGTCTGGTCCTGGAGTCGGACTGACATGGTGGCGTTTTCATACAAGCACTTCAACACTTCGATGTACCGATAGTCGACTTGGCACCTCTGGAGAGCCTGCAATACTGCCCACGTCTCGATCGAATCGAAGGCTTTCTCGTAGTCCACGAACGCCAGACAAAGGGGCAGGTTATACTCCTTTCGTAGCAAGGTCAGAGTTAATTCATATTCAATAAACAAAAAAAAAAAAAAAAAAAAAAAAAAAAAAAAAAAAAAAAAAAAAAAAAAAAAAAAAAAATTTAGTAGGCCTAACCGAGTTTTATGTATGAATTAACTCTGGCCTTGCTACGAAAGATCGTCCTTGAAAGATATCGAAGCCACGCATAGCCATGTGTAATACCTTTTTAGAATCCCTATTAAATGCGCCAAAAATTGTGATACAGTGGCACTTTTCTGTAGAGTATTTTTTTTTCACAGTGGGGTCCGAAGTAAGTAACAAGTTTTTATTTAAGAATTATTGCTTTCGTAAAACTTAATATTATCTTCAACACACCCAAAAAACTACCATAAATAGCATGTCTAACGAAAGGACTCATCAGTACCAATCTAGTGAAAATTATAAATAAGATACAGGGTGTAGGTTTTTTCGAATTTTATCAAGTTTTAGTAAAAAAAAGACAATTTCTCACAAAAACACAAAATCTATTGTAACTCTGCAGGGGTTGACCCTAAGGACCTCCCGTAGAACAATTTTTTGCTGCTGATGGCCCCATCTAACCGCTGGTTTCGTTTGATCCACGACTTTTTGACCACCCTGTATATATATGTATATTGTTTTTTTTTTTATTGCTCTTGGTGGAAAACGAGCTAGCGGCCCACCTGATGGGAAGTGTTAACCGCCGCCCATGGACTTTGACAGTGCCAGGGGCACAGCCAAGCCGTTGCCTACCGTGAAGTGAGTGCTCTTTTTAAACCTCGTTTAAAGGAGGACATGTCGTAGCGCTCGGGAAACACCGCGGCAGGTAGTTCATTCCAGAGTCTGCACGTGCGTGGTAAGAATGATCGCTGGAAGCGTACCGTGCTGGACGTTATCGTTTCCAGGTGATATGGGTGAACCCTGCCGCGATGTCGAGTTGTACCGTGGTAGAAAGGTGACAGTGGTACCATTTCAAACAGTTCCTCGGAGCACTCCCCGTGGAACAGACGGTAGAGCACGCAGAGAGATCCAAAATCTCTCCGTTGCTCCAACGTCCCCAGTTTGTCCGTGAGATTGGGATCCCCGACGATACGAACAGCCGGGCCTTCTTAAATTACATTTTGAGTAATTTGCCTTCTGTGCCACCCTTGCCACACGGGTTGGCAAAGGAGGGGCTAGGTTTTTCGCCTTGTCAAAAACCTATCTACGGCTCTTATGACACTCCCAGGATGGAGAGGGGTGGTGACACTATGTATTCTAAACCCATCACCACACGGATAAGGAATCGAATCAAAATACATAAAATCACTTACCCAATCCACCCTGAGTAATTCGTAACATTAGCAATAACCAGAGAATAGCCAGCGTGGCACAGTAGGGAAATTTCCCCCCATGAAATTGGAACATGCCCGACTGATGGTATGGTATCAATTGGTACTTGGTGGTAGGATCTAATGGTCCGGCCCGGCTAGCTACCACCCTCACATCTAAGTCAAGCAGTTTTACCGTGTTTCGTCGCTCTCACATACCTTGAATTTCCTGCTCCATCTTAGACCCTGGCGAACCTTTCCATCACGCAAGCCTAGGGTCAAAGGCATTCAAGTCAATGACAAAAAAATGGCGTATTGACCCTTCGCCACTAACGAACATCACATTATAGAGGCCGGTGATGGGTCACACCGACTGAGGGAGTTCTAGTTACCTGGGATGTCCTCCAATAGTTGCTGGTCCGCTTAACGGGCAACCCATAGGTGTGCTACAGTTGACTTCTTTCTCGAGAACCTATGGCATTGTGCACGAGACCTGTAGGGGTATACATTGTGATATTAGTCAATAGCAGCGTGCTCCGGAGTCCCACATACTGCTGACCCTGAGAGGCAAAGATTCCATATCATAGAGGGCGGTGGTGGATCCAAGAACCCGCCATATTGACTGAGGTAGTTCCAGTTACTAGCGATGCCCTCCGATCCCGAAGTTGGATAAGTCTTGGTAGGTTGAGCAGAGGGAGGAGGAACGAACCTGCGTCTCTAACAGCGAATATAGAGATCCTCACGTATCCACGCTGCTGCATACGAACCACGAATGGGGCCCCCTTATATTACCGAGGGGGGAACCAGTGTCCTAAATACGTCACACAGCTCACCGCCAATTCAGGGAAAGGGGTAAAGATTTTACCCCGAAACAAAAGGCTTCAAGATGATTTTCTTCGTCTTCTTTCTTCGTTGCTGAAACTATTTATTACCCGAAAGTGAAGAGCTTTCATGATAAAGACAAGTTAGTTACAAAGTAAAATTTACGTCACTTTTTAAATTTGCTCTTTTGCCACGAATCGTGTTGATCCTTCTGTAGTGAGCTGGCCGGATTAGCGCGGAAGCTGCATTTAACTTACCACGTTTTAGCAGAGCCCCTTTGATATTGGATACGTGCAACTTTCTTATACGTAATCTCGAGATAAGTGGTGGAAAGTTTCTTTGTTGTCAGTATACCTTTAGTCGTTACAGCCCATAAGTAACCCACTACTGGGTCGGGTTTCCTCCTAATTCATGGAGGGAAATTAGCCTACTATGCCACGCTGGCAAGACGGGTTGGCAGAGGGTTTGTATCAAGTTTTCCTTCTCTTGGGGATAGGCGTTCTGGTTCTTGCGTTCTTTAAGACGCCTCTTACGACACCCTCAAGATGGTATGGGTTGGTGACATTGTGTATTCTAAATGCGTCACCACACGGACTCTAAATCCGTCACCACGCCTTTAGTAGACCAACGGTATTGCTGT
The DNA here is from genome assembly GCA_905475355.2 of Clostera curtula. Classification (NCBI taxonomy): domain Eukaryota; kingdom Metazoa; phylum Arthropoda; class Insecta; order Lepidoptera; family Notodontidae; genus Clostera; species Clostera curtula. Next base: position 11,288,487 of record FR997806.1, on the reverse strand, counting down.
CGTTGCTAGAACCTATTATGTGGGTTCTAGATTTAGTCTTGAAAACTTGTTGAAACCGTGTGATGACGGATTCAGAATACATAGTGCACCACCATCCTGAGAGTGTCATAAGATCCGACAAAAGGAAATAATGATAAGGCTGAAATCCTAGCCGCTAGAGGAGGAAATCTGGAAATGAAAACTTGTACCATCCAGTCTGGCCAGCATGGCACTGTACGCTTATTACCTTCCTTCGGCAGTGGGTCATTTATAGGCCGAGTAAAACTTTGTAAAATGGATAGACTTTTTTAAATATAGTTCCTTTTTATTATACTTCACCATCTTAGTCTCAAGATACAATTGACCTACTGCTGTACAGAGCGTCCACGTTCATAAAGGGAAGTTCACATTGGAATATCTTTTGGAAAATAGTCCGTTTGGTGACGGATTTAGTATACATAGTGACACCACCCCATTCCATCCTGTGGGTGTCGTAAGAGCCGACAAAATGGAAATGATAGGGCCGAAGCCCTAGCCGCAAGAGAAAGAAAAATTTAAATTAAACCCTGTGCCAACTCGTCTGGCCAACGTGGCGCAGTAGGCTAATTACCCTCCTTGTGACAGGAGACCCGAGTCAGCAGTGGGTTATTCATGGGCGGAGTTATTAGTGTCTGCTTTCTACGTTCTTTTAGACCCCCAGGATGGATTTGATGTGAGGGTATAAAGACTACCAAAAGAAGGAATGTATAAATTGTTTTTCAAAAATATTTTGACGACACAGTACGGAACATCCGTAGGTAATAATTTATATAGTTAACGCGAATATTATCCGAACAGCTTCGTATACTATGGGTCTACATTGCTTCTTGCTTTCTTTATACGTAATCATCGAGACTTTTGACCAACATTTTGAGAACAAAAAAATCCGTATCAATAGAAGGGATCGCGCCCTTCATTACGGCTATAGATTTTCTTATAACTCAAACTCAAAAGGAACTTTATTTACGTAGGTTTCATCAAAAAACTCTTATGAATCATCATATTTACAATTACCAATATCACTTATAGCCCCTTTTTTTTTTTTTTTTTTTTTTTGGTTTCGCTGGGGAAATGCTTTATGCATACCACCGCACCCCGGGGGAAAGGTCGGTGATTATGTGGGACTCCGACAAGGGTCGTCTACCCAAGAGTCGTTTACCCACTAAAACCCCAGCGGCATACCCTCACACGACGCGCTTGGGGCGCCACAAGTTCGCGTAAACGCATTCTACTGTGACGCCCCGGCGTGGTGCCCGCAACGCGGGCAAGCGACTATCAGAGAGGGCGTCCCGGTATACTGGGACGCCCTCAGTCATCGAGGCTTTCGTCGGTGGTGGCTCCCCCGAACCACCACCGCCCTCCTAGGCGAGGGCAGAAGGGGCCCGCATCGTCACGAACCCCCCTCCACCCCCGCCTCCGTCCGCGGCGCGGGTCACCCGGAGCTCCCTCCCTTGCGACCCGCCCCGCTGCCCCCTTCTGCGACATCGGCCCCGCAGAAGGAGGCCCGTCAGCCCTCGGGCCGGCGCCAACCAGAGGACACCGGCGCACCGCAGCCGTCCAGGGCCCGCAGGGAAACCCTTAGAACAGGGTCCACCGTCTACCCAGGTCCCCGGAGCCCCCGTCCAGGGCTCGCAGCGAGACACTGGGGACAGGGTCCCCATCCACCCAAGTCCCCGCAGCCCCAATCTACCGCAGCGCACCAGCGATCCGTCCCGCAGCCCCCTTCTGCGACATACGGCCTCGCAGAGGAGGCCCGGCTCGGCCGGCGCCAACCTGAGGACGTTGAGTGAGGACTCGGTTTGACGGCCAACTAAGTTGAGCGCCAACCCGAGGACCTCATGGTGCGCCGCAGCGGTTTATGACTCCCAAGGCAGCTCTGAGGACAGAGGAGTCCCCGGAGCCGCAACCCGCCACGACGCTGGGTGCCGCTCTTCGTCTCACCTCTCCCCGTGGGCCCGCCCGGCATGGGAGGCCCTGGCCGGTATGGCCCCACGGATCATTGAGGCACTCAAGCCCCCTCACCACAGCAAGGTGGCAGCACAGTCGAGGGGGATCACTTATAGCCCCTGCCCCAATCTAGGTGGTAATGTCCATACTCGCCTATCAGTTGTCATATCTACATTCACACCTTTCATACAAAATTCCTCATTCTTACAATCCATCCATCTTTTTGATTTTCCACGACCCTTACGTCCACCCACATTCGTACTGAAACTACCACCGGTATACGGAATGCTGCTCTACAGAGAAGAGCCGGCATGAAACTCTATAGTTGCTTTTTTCAAATTATTGGTCTTGTTTACAAAACAGAACCTTATAATATAGGTTTGCTGAATAATGAAACAAAAAAAACTAAATAATGATAAAGTCGCGGACCTCGTCTGATTTATCTGATATTGGCTTATAAACTTATGACATCAAAAAGTTCTCGTTAAATTTCGTATCCAATATACATAAACTGTGGAATTGGGCTCCTAACTTTGCCCCTCAAAGTTTCGAAGGGCGGCGGAAGGCTTTTTAGCGCTGGATTATTTATTATCATTCGAGTATCGTGGGTCGAGGTGCTTGTATTGGCTGGGTGATGATGTGGAAGGTAAATAGAGAAGAGCTGGCGACTTGAAATGTATGACCATCAACACTTCCAGCGTAGCAGAGTAGGAAAATTTCTCACGAAGATTGTGGAAGAGGCGTCTTGGAAACTTTTTGGTTAGTAAAATACAAAGAGTATTTAATTAAATTTATTATCTTTATGTATCATCATCATTTTTTCATCATTTCAGCCAAAAGACGTCCACTGCTGGACATAGGCCTCCCCCAAAGATCTCCACAAAGGCCGGTCCGGGGCCGCCCGCATCCACTGCTTTCCGGCGACCTTAACCAGGTCGTCGGTCCACCGTGTGGGAGGCCTACCAGCACTGCGCCTTCCGGAACGCGGTCGCCACTCGAGGACTTTTCTGCCCAATCGGGCGTCGGTCTTGCGAGCTAAGTTTGCATTCTACTGTACGTGTGTATGTCACTAAACTCCTCCCAAACGGCTGGACCGATTTGAATAATTTTGTATGCGTTTGGGACATACCGGGGATGGTTTAGATTCACAAATCAGCCCGACAGATGACGCTGCAGTCGGTAAACGAATATCATGCATGACTAACTCGTTGTCAATAATCGTTGCCTGGAAGTAAGCTAATTGTACTTATATGTTCTTTTTATTGATGTACAATAAAACTATCTATAAATCTGTCAAACTCTGTACAAAAACCCTCATAATTTCTCAGCAGTAGGTTATATAAGGATTGGTATGATGTTCAACACATATAAAAGATATCGTAAAAATGGAGGCCGGTACATCGATTGCGCAGTACACGATTTTTGTGTTTCTAAACCCACATGATTAGTTGAACGTGAGAACTTTTTACTCAAGTTGCTTGGTGCAGACATTCTCTAGCGGACAGTTAAACTAAAAAACAACAGTGTCCAATATTGGACTTAGTCAAAACCGATTAAACAAAGTTAGGTGAGGTGAATAATGATTTCTCATGTTTTCACGAACCTTCCACATTGCGGTAAATTATGGTTTTATCGTATTGTTTTATTTATTTAAGACTAGTGGCCCGCCCCGGCTTCGCCCGTGCAAAGCGGGGGTGGGTTATACATATAAACCTTCCCCTTGAATCACTCTATATATTAAAAAAAACCGCTTCAAAATCCGTTGCGTAGTTTTAAAGATTTATGCATACATAGGGACGGACAGAAGAATGCGACTTTGTTTTATACTATGTAGTGATAGTGATGATGATAATGGTAACTGTAAATATGACGATTTATAAGAGTTTTGTGATAAAACCTACGTAAATAAAGTTAATTTAAAGTTTGAGTTTGAGTTTAAAGATTGGTTTATTGTAAAAATATAATTTACCTACCGCAAACTTAGGTACGAGCATGTTGTAACCGACGACTTAAAAACATCCTGCTTCGGTATATTTAGTATTGCTGTTTTGACCTCTTAGATCACAAATGAAAGGCTAAAACGGCTGCCTAATGGTTCGTGTTTCTCCCATGGACACCTGCTACTTTACAGCTTTTCTGTAACCCAATAGTTAATGATTTTATCTACGGAGCGCGTGCTCAGAATATATCCAATGACTGCCCATTGGAGGGGATATCTTTTTAAAGTCTTTTTAAATGTATTTCCTACCTGTACCGAGTGTACTTAATAAAAACAGTTTTTATTTTTGGGTTTTTTTAATGCCAACTTCCCGGCACTGGCTGTAACCTATATCCCGGGGGCACTTCACAAACCAACACCCAGACCGGGCCGTAATCGAACCGGGTCTTTGGATCACATGTTCCGGTTCAATTCGGGGGTTGGGCAAGTGTCTTTGTCTATGCTAGTGATAACTTGCTCTGTGTCTGGTGTGGGTATTGGTCCACAATAACTCAAACTCAAATTCAAAAGGAACTTTATTTACGTAGGTTTCGTCACAAAACTCTTATAAATCGTCATATTTATAAACACCATTATAATCTTACGGCCCCTGTCCCACACTAGGTGGTAGTCTCCGCACACACCTATCACTCGTCATACCTACATTCACACCTTTCACACACAATAAGCACAGAAGCCCAAGGAAACAGTTTGATACAAATGACTAAGGGTGTACTTATTATTCTAGGATAGACGTACGTACTTTTTCTGACTAAAACTTGGATCAGAAAAACGTAATTTGTTTGTCTGTGCGTGATATTTGAAAATAGAAAATCAATTTATTCATAGATCTACTTTACGTACTCACATCGGATGGATATATATAGTTTATATTGCATCCTGTCATCCGAGCGAGAACGCGTGTCATCGACATAGCCCATAGGATTAGCAAGCTGAAGTGGCAATGGGCTGGCCACATCTGTCGTAGAACTGACGGCCGCTGGGGCAAACGGGTGCTACAGTGGAGACCACGTACTGGCAAACGTAGGGTGGGACGCCCCCCTGCTAGATGGAGCAACGATCTGCGACGGGCAGCCGGCAGCAACTGGATGCACAGAACCGAAGACCGGGTTCAGTGGCGAGCCATGGGGGAGGCCTACGTCCAGCAGTGGACTGAAATAGGCTGATGATGATGATGATTGCATCCTGTATATCAATATGTCAAACTAGGGACCCTATCACACGGCGTATGTAAAACGCGTTCCTGAAACACGCGTAGTCTGCGACGTAGATGACGATTTTTGCGTTTGTATAGATTCAAACATGCGTAAAACGCGATACAAGCGCGCGTGTGAAGCGCGTTTGCTACTTGTTTGAAGCGCGTACGAAGGGGCGGAGGTGGGGTAGAGGAGGGGCGCGCACACACGCCGTACTAATTTCCCGTCCATATCTTTGTTGGAGACCCACCTCAATGGTGGTTCTTTTATTTGTTGATGGGGTGACGACGTGGTATCGTGGTACACACCCAATTATACATCATCACCATTTGAGCTCAAAGATGTCCATTGCTGGAGTACATTGGATAGACCAAGGATTTCCACGAAGGCCGATCCTGAGCCGTCCATCGCTTTCCGGCGACCTGGGAGGCCTACCCACACGGTGCTTTCCGGAACTCGGTCGTTACTTGAGGACTTTTCAGCTCCATCGGGCGTCAGTCCCGCGAGCCCCTCCTACTGCCATTTAAATGTGGCAATTTAAATGTGGCAATTTAAATGTGGCTATATCGGTACCTCTGGCTCGCCTGTGTATCTCCTCATTTCCGAGTCCATCTCGCAGGAAAACTCCGAACATAGCCCATTCCATGCGTATCTCATTTCTGAAACTCAAAACATAGCCCATCCCATTATTACCAAGGAAAATTTTGGCATATAAATAAAATCCGATAATAAGCAATACGCTTCGCCATAACGGCTCTAATTATCTTCGGAAACAATAAAGCTATCGACGTAGAAACTCATTTGCGAACGTTATAACATGTAATTAGAATGAGCCGGACAAATTTTAAATGAATTCGGAAATTTTCCTTGCCTCGGAACTCATTCTGACTTTGAAAGAAGCGATCGATGACAGAATCAGGACTAAGGGCGTCTTCAGACATCGGCAATCACTTTAATTGGGACGGGCGTCGTTGTGTAAACTCTATTGGTATATGTGTACATCTTATAGTATTTTATCTTTTAGCCAAATTTTGTTGCTAACGTTCCCATAAAATACACACTACTATTACTTAGCCCATACATGACCCACTGCTGAGTTGGGCCTCCTCCTTTTCTGAGAAGGGTATTAAGTTTTCCTTCCCTTGTGGCTAGATTTTCGGCCTTGTGATTTCCTTTTGTCGGCTTTTACGACACGCTCAGGATCAAATGGAGTAGTGACATCATGTAAAAATGCACACAGTGTGTATCAATGTTACAACTACAGCCAGAAAAAGTAAGATAGTATAACTATACGCGTACACTACGGTTTTTGCAAATCTAAATGTATTTTTATAAACTTGATCCTAACAGCAACGAGTACAGTGAAAAAGAATTATCCAATTTGGTGCATTCGTTCGGAAGTTACGCGAGTAGGTATATATCGGTGATTCATTTTTATTTCACATCTACTACTAATATTAGAGTTGGGCGGAATGTGGTTAGGACCGAACCCGAAATACGGTCGAACTGCGATATAAAAAAAATCGTCGGTAACGAAATAGAGAGATAAGTCCAGACACTTAAAATTGATTTTTGAAAACACTTTATTACCTTTGAATGTTTAGGAGATTGAAAACAGAAGAAGATGCGATATTATTTATTGAATTTGCGAATTCACTTTGTTTGTAAACCACTTCAAAAATATTTATTTTAATGTTTGCGTCCGCGTTACTGCGTCATATTTTAAAAATAAATATATTTTTAATTCAAATGGTATTGGGTCCATAGAAACCACAATTGGGTCATTAGTTTGGTATTAAACTTGAAATAAGTGAACATACTTGATTTAGCATAAAGATAATGTAAACATATTCGAGTTCCTATTGCAAAATTGGACTAGATAATCCAATTTTGCAGTACGAACTCGAAAATAAATAAATAAATAAGTAAAATAAAATGGAGTAATTAATAGATATTAATTACTCCATTTTATTTTACTTATTTATTGTCTTGCGTGCCAGATATGCTTTTCATTTCAGTCAACCGTCAACAACAATGGTGCAACCAGTTCTTTTCCTAGTGCTGCCGAATAATCTAAATGCGGATCCAAATTTCGGCTCAAAACGGCTAAAATTCGGTTGAACCGAACGTAAACCGAAGTTCGGCCCATCCTTAGTAACTATAATATATAAATTTATTTGTCCAATCAATTATATTGGAAACATTGCGTTTCATGTGGGTTAACCATTAGGGTACCAAGATTAGCAATTTAATTTCGATTCGGTGAAAGTTCCCTTAGTGTTCAAGAGCGGGTAAGTAATTTGCAACAGAGAAGAAACGAAAGGGGAGCGTTATTACGGAAACTTTTGTCTGCCGAGGATTGATTGGGTTTACTCGAGCACCCTTTATTGGTTCTGTATTTACATTTGTATGTCATTTCATGTGGTTGAAAGTTCCTTAATATCCTTTGCATCGGAGCAGAGTACGCAGGAAAACATAGAGTCCGAGCAGCTCTAATAGCACTACTACTTGGTCGCTCACTATGGGCTCCATCAGAAGGCTCAAAGTCACCCAAAGGGCAATGGAGAGGGCTATACTAGGAGTTTCGCAGGAAAACCAGGGTCACCGACATAGCCCACCGGATTGCCAAACTTAAGTGGCAGTGGGCAGGGCACATAGCTCGCAGGCCGACGCCCGATGGGGCAGAAAAGTCCTCGAGTGGCGACCGCGTTCCGGAAGGCGCAGTGCTAGTAGGCCTCCCACACGGTGGACCGACGACCTGGTTAAGGTCGCCAGAAAGCAGTGGAAGCGGGCGGCCCAGGACCGGCATTTGTGGAGATCCTTGGGGGAGGCTTATGTCCAGCAGTGGACGTCTTTTGGCCGAAATGATGATGATGACTACTTCTACTTCTTAGCCCATTTATTACCCACTCTACCGTGCCACGAGGGCCAGACATGTTGGCATAGGATTAGTATCAAGTTTTCCTTCTCTTGCCGCGAGGTTTTTGGCAGTGTCATTTCCTATTGTCGACACTTACGACACCCTTAGGATGAAATGGGGTGGTGAGACACTATATACTAAATCCATTACACACGATGCACTTGTCTAAACTAATAGTATACATAGGAAATATTTGACTTTGTTTTTCGATATACTCGACTGTATTTATAAACTTTCACAATTAGTTTCAATAGAAGGTGTGTATAAAATTAGCCATACAATATCTTTCATCGCGTGCGCTGTGCGTACCGTGGATGATAGACTAAAAGAACGCAAGAGGCAGTTCACCTAGCCGCAAGAGAAGGAAAACTTGATACAAACCCTGTGCCAACCCCCTTGCCAGCGTGGCACAGTAGGCTAATTTCCCTTCATGAATTTGGAGGAGGCCTTACTCAGTAGTGGGCCATTTATAGGCTGAAACGAATTTTCGACGGTTCTTATAGAGAGGTTGGTTTGCAAGTACCGCCTGCTTGGGATCCAGTAATTAAATTGATGGAATCTGAAAGAAAGAAAGAAGAGAAAAATAATTTATTCGGTGCATATACTTAAACTCTAATATAAATTGCGCTGAAACGGCGCTGGTTCAGCATAAGCCAGACGGGGTGCCTGGCGCTGGTTTTCAACCAGACCTCTAAATGCCGAGCGGATGGAAAACCAGTTTAGAAAAATAAAAATTAACAAAACATATGAAATATTACTTATCAAAAGATACCATAGGTAACACTAAATTCGTACACATCCAAACATAATAGACTTGTTTTTTAATAAATAAAACATATGAAACATACGAGTAGGGTTGCCAACTATACTGTTTTAAACAGTAATATACTGTTTTTCAGTAAATTATACTTTTACTGTTCTCAAGTTCAACTGATCTACAAGACCCGACCTTCCAACAGGAAGCTAATTTCTTTCCTTAAAGTCGAGTCAGGCCGAACTTCACAGTCTATTATCGACTGAGATAGCAGTGAAAGTAAAATCCAATATCCATTTTCATATCTTTTGTTCCCTGATAGTATCAAATGGCTAGTCTGTTCACGCAAATGTCTCCCAATGAGTAAACAAAGGGTCTATGTTATCAACAACGTGCATCTTTCCACTTTCCGCATTTATGCCACTTCGACTGATACTAGGCGGTAATAGTGACGTCACGCTCAGAAGTGTGTGTGTGTGTGCACCGCGCTAATGCGATCCGAGATAGGTGATGCAGATATGTGGTCTATTGGATTATCTTGGGTGTCGTAAATAGGAATAAAGAAATACACATTTATTTAGCACACATAGCCTATCAAATACGTTGGCTTTTCTTTAAGGGCCGCTTGTTCGAAACAGTTGGTCAACGTCGAATAATTAAAATTGTAGGCTCTCAGCCCGCCACTGCCACAACTTTGCCAACTGATCGACGTCAAATCATTCAGCTATGAGCTCTGTAAAATACACTAACAGTATAACTACTATAAATTAGAAAAAAAATACAACGTAAAGGAAAATTTTGTTTTTGAAAAAATTACCCACTACTGATTCAGGCCTCTTCCAAATTCAAGGTGGGACATAGCCTCTTCTGCCACGTTGGTAAGACGGGTTGGCACAGTAACAAGCGTCACAGTGGTCTGCGTTTACGCGAACCTGTGGCGCCCCAAGCGTATTGTGTGAGGGTATACCGCTGGGGTTTGGTGGGTAGACGAGTAGTTTCCGGAGTCCCACATAATCACCGACCCCACCCCCGAGGGGCGGCGGTATTCATAAAGGTTTTCCCCAGCGTCATTAAAAAAATAAAAAGGGTCAGTATTAGAAAAGTTTACTACTTTATAGGATACTAGCTGACCGGGCAGACGTTGTCCTGCATGATATTCGTTTACCGATTGCAACGCCATCTGTCGGGCTAAATCATTCAAATCGGTTCAGCCGTTATGAGTTATAAAAATAGAACGAAAAGTGGCATTGATTTATATATTGTAGGTATATATATTGTAGGGTTACTAACTAGGATAGTGTGGGTTGGTTGGTGGCTGTGAATATGTTATTATTACTAACTAGCGACCCGCCCCGGCTTCGCACGGGTGCCATGATGAACATCTAAATTTATCAGTGTTTCTCTATAATATTATGCATGTATTATACATATAAAAAATCCTCTTGAATCACTTGATCTATAAAAAAAACCGCTTCAAAATCCGTTGCGTAGTTTTAAAGATTTAAGCATACATAGGCACGGACAGACGAGAGCGACTCTGTTTTATAATAATGTAGTGATAGTGACGCGTAGGTAGGCGAAGCATTTCATTAAAACAGCCTTGCCCCACACACCGTCTCTAATTGACGTTTCTGCAATGTAACTTTAGAGTGACATTGTGTATTCTTAATCCGTCGCGTCTAACTACTAATAGGGTTCAATTGTATTTATCTGCGAACACAGTACGTGTGGAAAACTAAGCGTCACTACCCCATTTCATCCTGAGTGTGTCGTAAGAACCAGCAAAAGGATAACCTACAACCAGGACAAGGAAAACTTGATACGAAACCAGCCGTCCAGGCCAGCGTGGCACAATGGTAATTCATCATCATCATTTCAGCCAAAAGATGTCCACTGCTGGACATAGGCCTCCCCCAAGGATCTCCACAAAGGCCGGTCCTGGGCCACCCGCATCCACTGCTTTCCGGCGACCTTAACCAGGTCGTCGGTCCACCGTGTGGGAGGCCTACTAGCACTGCGCATTCCGGAACGCGGTCGCCACTCGAGGACTTTTCTGCCCCATCGGGCGTCGGTCCTGCGAGCTATGTGCCCTGCCCACTGCCACTTAAGTTTGGCAATCCGGTGGGCTATGTCGGTGACCCTGGTTTTCCTGCGTATCTCCTCATTTCTGATTCGATCTCGCAGGGAAACTCCGAGCATAGCCCTCTCCATCCATTAAACAATATGTATAAGTGCCCTAAAATAAACTTTCTCATTGGACCGCAAAATATGACAACACAAACGTCTACTTCGATACATTATTTCACCCCTTATAAATCATGGTAACGTTGTATGAGCTACTTATTGAGTAAGCAAAACGAGATATATCGTCCCCTGGGTGATGTATGGGTTGAATGTGCCTGCTACTTATGCCCTGTGGGACACCCGTCTTCAAATTGCTATTGTATATATGTTTTTTGTAAAAATAGAACCTTAAAGGTGTGATTCCGAACTCGGCAACAAGCAGCAGTGCTGTTACCGCAGTGCTGCTACTAAGGTGCTGCCCAGTAGTGCCGAACAAGGCGGCAGTGTCTCTGTGTTAGTGGTCAACATTCACGTAGGTACTGTTGCTGCGGCGGCAGACGCGTCACTGTGGGCTGTCGCGGCGGTAGGGCGACACTGACGCGCAGCAGTGCTACATTGCTGCCGCGATGTAGCACTTGATACAAACTTGGCACAGTAGGCCATTTACCCTCCCTGTGATGGCCCGATTCTACAGTGGTTCAGTTATGGGCTTAGTACCTTTATTTGCCTGACGTTTCAGCATGTATTGCACTGTCTTACTGCTGCAGAAAGGAACGGCTTAAAATATATTCTAAAACTCATTGATAAAACATATCATGTGTTTTATTAGTCTACCACGTCTGTAATCTTTAGAGAAAAATAAATAATAAAAAATAACAGTGTTCGCATAAACAGAATAAAGAAAATAGTTTACCGTAACGTCTAGGGAGTTCCGGTTAAATCAGAATCTCGGTATCAAATTGAATATCAAGCTTTGTAGATGTGTGTAGAGTACATGTACAAAGTTGATACATGCATCATTGATAGATCATATAAAATTCCATAATCCTTGTGAAGTCGTAGAATACGTGCTACCACCCACGTGACGTTTCTGCAGGTCTATTACAATGCCCACTCTATTACTCAGCCCCTATAGGACCCACTGTTGTGTCTGGCCTTTTCGAGACGGAGCGTAATTAGCCTACTGTGGTCCGCTGGCCAGACGGGTTAGCACAGGGTTCCGTATCAAGCTTTCCTTCTTTCGGCTAGGTCACCGGCCTTGTCAGTTCCTTTTGTCGACACCCTCAGGATGGAATGGGGCCGTGACACTAGGTATCCCAAATCCTTAACCACACGGAAATTTGACGATGTACCCGTGTGGGGCCGGTCAGAATATTACACTTCCCCATGGGAATAAACGCGTGTTGTAAAAGTCAACAAAACTAAGCTCGCTTGGTAGTAGGATCTAATGGTCCGCCCGGATATCTACCCTCACATCTTAGTCCGGCGCCAAGCAGTTTTACTACTCCTTGGCGTTGCTTTCCATGGCGCAAGCCTAAGGTCAAAGGCATTCAAGTAACTGATAAAAAAAAACTCCTCGCCTTTCCCAATTCTATTGGGGTTGGCACCAGTCTGACTTGATTTGGCTAACTACCGGTATTTACACAGAGACTACCCTCCACGACACGTAACCCGGCAGGCACTTAGCGGTCCATGACGATTTCCAACGTACATATAAAATGTAATACAATTATCTGGTTAAACCAGCTGCCTGCTTTTCATACTACTGACTGACTACTTAAAGCGACTGTTATGGTAGATTGGCAGCCAGGAGTTACGGCTTATCGTGCCTGCCAAAGCATGGAAGAGGCCTTTAATATGATAAATGATGTACAATTATACGAAAATGCTGCCGCAAGAAAATTAAAATTTGATATGAATCTTTACCGTGTACCTCACCAATAACCGGATTTGAAACATCCCTATCAAATTGGATGGGGTAGGCTAAGTTCTAGTTTATGTGTAGGCTGAAATAATAAAACCAAGAAAAGAAAGAAATACAACATTTATTATTTTGCACTCTATAGTCCAAAACTTTTTGCCGTCAGAAAACTGGATAAATGAGCTAAGCTCAGCTTTGTGCATTTATTTAAAAAATTCAAATGTTCGTAAAATATAAATAAAAATCAATTTTATTAAGTATGTGATTAAATAAAAATTATTCACCAAAATGCATTGTACGACTATGCGCATGGCTACCTAATGACTCAACCAAATCGGTTAATTCTTTTTTAAAATTATGTGTGTTCCATGATGTGTCTTAGCTTTTCTGACGCTATGTCCACCAGCTGATAGACAAAATTAAAAAAAAAACTTTGTCTTTTTTAAACTTTTGCCCACTGTATCTACCTCAGTCACTGCGTGAGTATCGATCCTTTTGATATAGATATAAGATAGTTGTTACAGCAAGTATTTTTTTCATATAACAATGTCTTAGTTATTTTGGTGCTATTTTTACTACTAGACAATTTGAATTTTTAAGAATTTATTCGAATAAAACCCATTAAGATTTTATGGAAGCTATAGGTTCTTCTGCACAGAATCAGCATTTCACAAAGCCTATAAAACGTTTATTAGGGCGTTTGCACACATAACAGTAATTCCAATTTCATTTGAGATGTAACCGTATCACTTATAATACTAGTCACGTCTGCAGCGGAATATCGTTGGAAAATTATACCTATGTGGGAATACTGTTAGGAATTACGTTAGATACGTGTTTTATTCATCCCTGGGCCACGAGTCAATACGAATATCTTCGTCTAAAGTTTATTTTCAAATAACTTAAAAATTCAATTAATTTATTAGAATCACGAATGTATTTCCGTATGGTAATGGATTTAGAATACATAGTGTCGTCACCCCATTAGTCGACAAAAGGAAATCATAAGGCCAAATACATAGGTGAAGAAGGCAATGGCACAGTTTTACGAAACCCTTTTTTTTATGCCCGGGGTAAAATCCTTTATGGACTATCCCCGCCGGCCTGGGGATGGCCAACGGGGGGCGTGTGGGACTCTCCTCCGAGAGGCGTACCCACTAAACATCCCCGGGGTGTACCGTCCCGCGCTTGCTGCCCCGTGGGCCCTGACTGTACTCCACGGGGACAGCGTGCGCTGAGGGGAGTGGCCTTGCGACCGCCCGACTCCCATCCAATATGGGCTCCTATCAGGAGCAACCTCCTCTGGAGCAATTACTGCTCCGGCGCCATGCCCGGTACACGTGGCATGGAACCCTTCGCCCCGGGGTGTATTCTCCTATCGGGGAGGGATTTCCCCTAATCCCTCGCCCGGAGACCCCAGTTAGGGCGGTAGGTGGCGCACATGGGCCATCCGCCTTCGCCCTCTGCGCGCCCGGCGTAGTGGGTGCGCATCGGGAGCTCTCTCGCGCTCTCGTTCTGCCTCCTCTTTGGCTCGCATGACGACACTGGCGAAGTCGTCTACGGCCTTCCATGCCATCTCACTTCCGACCATCTTCTCGACCAGGATTGGAAGTGAGAGGTCAGGTCCCACCACGGCAACCAGTGTCGCACGCTCATCGCGCCAGGCCGGGCACTCCGATACGGTGTGGTGGCTGTCGTCTTCCAAGGCGGCACAGTGGTGGCAGTTTGGGGTAGGTTCCCTCACCGCCACCCGGTGCAGGTACCTCCCGAAGCAGCCATGCCTCGAGAGGACCTGCGTGAGATGCTAGCTTAGTACCCCGTGCCGCCTGGTGACCCATTCCTCCAACAACGGCCTGATGGCCGACGTGTTACGAAACCCTACGCCAACCCGTGTAGCCAGCGTGGTACAGTAAGCTTATTATTGCCCTCAATGCAGCTGGAGGAGGCCTGCCTAAGCTATGGGTTGTTTATAGGCTCATAAGTAGTGGAAGTATGAATATAGAATTGAGTAATTATTTTATTTTATTAATATTTGTTTTGTTTGATTGCCCGCTATGACGTTACTACACCTAATCAGCGCCACTTTCAGTGGCATCACAGCTGAGTTGGGACCATTTGTAGCCTCACACCCCATAATGGTAAAATAATAATAATCTTCTTCTTCTTGATAATTTTCGTGTTTAGTGCAAGTAAATACAACAATAATATTAGCCTAGTAAGTAAATAATTATTATAGTTGTACAGAAGTTTGAGATGCTATCCACTTCATGTCAATTGTGAGGTACCTACAATAAAATTATTTTCTTTCTTTCTTCCTTTCTTATATTTTTGATATGTGAATTGGTTCAGGCATCAATCGTTTCTCAGTCTGCCGTTGTCACAGAAACTCTTACTGATTTTTGTTGACTTCACCTTTGACATTATTAAATAGTGTATTCATATTTATGTTCAGACGAGCTCAAATAAGGATATATGATTTTACATTGATATTGAGCATTGCGAACAATTCCATTTCATTTCCCAAAACTAAATGGAGCTTAAACAAGTACAGTTATAAATTATAGGAGCCGAGAGCGTCTGCCAAACGTTTCCGACCAGCATCCTCGTGGGGCGCGATTTGTGTCAACAGAAAAACTAGCACGACCCGACATGTGGACCGAAATCTATCACTATTACCGAGATGGGAAAAACTTTATACAAGCAGTTTGTATGGAGATTAGCATCGGCGGAAAATGAGCGCCGAAATATTTTTTCTTGCTCTATTTTGTGTTCTTGGAAGCGTTCATTTCGTTTGGCGGTTCAGATTTATTTATTTTAAGTAAATTAACTACCTACATGTATTCTTGTTGGTTTCTTTTTTTTAACCACCGACTCACAAAGAGGGGTTAAGTTTGACGTGTCAGTCTGTCTGTCTGACTGTCTGTCTGTGGCTCCGTAGCTCGCGAACGAATAAAGCGATTTCAATATAGTTTTGATTTCAATATAGGTGAGTTACGGGCGAGTGTTCTTAGGCATGTTTGATGAAAATCGGTTAAGCCGTTTCAAAGTTATGGGGGGTGAAATTGGGGAAGAATAACCAAATGTCCGCAAATATAATCGAGTGGGGTCTCAAATGAAAGCGCATCACGTGCACATTACAAAATAATATGTTCCATGAAAATCGGTTGCGCCCTGAAAAAACTCTAGGGGTAAAGGGGGAGGGGCAAATACTCAATATCTACAAATGTGGTCAATATGTGGTGGGGAGAAAATGAAGATGCGACAAGAATCTATGTACCTATGTATTAACAACTTAACAAAATCGAGATTATAATAAGAGTGTACCTATAAAAAGTATAACATAAAAATAAACCCCCGCCACCATGACCTATTTACCCTTTAAAAAGTAAAAAATAAAACTTCGCATTGGGGGACCAGGGGTAAGGTAATAAATAAGTAGGAGCGGTCCCCAACGCGATGTATTTTTTTTTAACTAAATCCTTGGACTAGGCGTCATCTATATGGTTCACGAACACAAATTACACCCAAACTCAGAGCAAGTGCCACTGGTTTACACATAGACACTTGCCCGACCCCAGAATCGAACGGGGAACCGTGATTCAAAGGTGGCAAATCCAACCACTAGACCAACAAGGCAGTTGGGGCAGAAAAGTCCGTCGAATGGCGACCGCGTTCCGTTAAACCCCAGTGCTGGTCGGCCACACACACGGTGGAACGACGACCTGGCTAAGGTCGCCGGAAAGCGATGGATGGCCTTCGTGGAAATCCTTGGGGGAGGCCTATGCCCAGCAGTGGATATCTTTTGGCTGAAATGATGATATTGATGAAGTCATTTGAATCTTAAACATATAATGATGTCGTTACAATAAAAAAAGAAACTTAAGAAACAAATTTACCTGAACAAACGAAAAACGTAATCAATCAGTGAGTTTCTAAGTTAACAAACGGTAATTGATCTTGTTCGGTGAACTTTTGAATAACATCTGGACTTTAAGATCGATCATTTCCCATACTTTCCTCCATTTGCTTAAGATTTCCCCAATACGAACAAAATACTTCGTAGACGAGTTTCATTAATGAACTAAATTTTTTTTAAAGGGGAGAAAGCGTTGCAGGCAACCGAGATCGGGACTACTAAGCTACTAGTACTGAAACTCTCATGTACTCTGACTAGCTTTTGCTTTTTTATATCGCTGGGGAAATGCTTGATGCTTAGCATCGCCCCTCAAGATACGGTCGTGCGCTGACACGAGGGTTTTAGGGCTCGTAAGGCAACTCTGAAGACAGAACAGTCCCCGGAGTACGAATTCACCACAAGTCTGTGTGCCGCTCTTTATCTGGCCTGTGGCCCGTGGGCCCACCTGGTAGGAGTGACTGTGAGCTGGTTTAGGCCTAATGGATCCTAAAGGCACTCAAACTCCTAACTCGAGCAAGGGAGTAGGACGTTCGAGGGGGATTCCGAGTCGCATATACATGCAGCTGCCAGCATGTAAGGTTCCAAACTCAAAAATAACTTTAATCATATTGGTTTTTTTTTACCAAGCCACCTTTCACTGCTTCAGAATGCTCATCTACAGATGGATAGAGCTGTAGTAATTGCTCTATAGTAGACGCTTATTTTCTCAATACAATTCTAGTAGATATAATAAGACAAATATTGTATCTCCATGTCAAAAGACATATTAACATAGGGTGTACATAACTATTAATTTATTAAAACTTTCCTATGATCCAATTTACGACACAAAGGTTCACGCTAGCTCCGCGCGTGTAACTCTAACGCCTAAGAGCTATCGCCACAACTGAAGTTAATTGGCAGATCCTGAGCTCTATTTAGTACAGTGCTAATAAGGTAAGCTTGTGATAGATAATGAAGAGACAATATGTGACCAACGTGAGGATAGCATAGGAGAAAATAAGGTAGAGGAGAGAACATCTAGATGCAAGAGCAGGAAGCTCGTTTGGTAGAATAAGGGAAATTTTATCCATAAATTTGGAGGAAACCTGACTCAGCGAAAGGTCATTTATGGGCTGAGATAGCGTTGATAATGTTGACGTTAATTACTTAGCATACACTTAGACTTACCCTACAATCTACATTGTTTTCTTGCAAGTTCGTTCCGGCGACCTTTAGTCGCCCTGGGACGAACCTGTTTTTGCAACATGTGAAGTTGCAAAAATCTTGCCTTAAATTTAGTTGAGTTTATACTCATAATACCTTGAATATTTGGACAAGTTTGTCTATCTTAGCTAACTTATACACCACGAAAGTGGCGATAGAGGGATCATTTGTAGGATACAAATGTCTAAAATATCGATAACAAAAGTCACTAGCTTAAGGAAAGACCGAAATATTCCACTCCAATCTTTAGAACTTCTAGAAAGATGTATTAGAGCTGTTGAGAGTGCATAATATCAAAATGCCTTAACAATTTAAATTTCGGTTGTAGATTTATTAAATTTCTTTTTATTTTATATAACAATCCTTTTTAATTCTAAATAGAGTTACTTATCGTGTTTAAGTGCATGCTCTGGCACCTTAATGGGTTGTGCATTTAGATTTAATGACTATTGACAATATGTGATGTCTTATATAAAGATATTCCGCATAACCAAAGGGAGGTAAGAAAACGTCTCAATCGTCTTCTATGGTGCCAAATCCTTGGCTATAAGACAAAAAGTAAGATCCAAAATTTTAATTCTGAGCACGGTGCACGAATTCTTTGAACATTATTTTTTTTCTACTAACTTGTGGTTACACACGGCTGTCTGCTCCCAACGTATATTTAAAATATTTTGGCCGCATGGTCGTAGAAACCTTGATAGCCTGGAAACGCGGATGGTAGTTGGTCAGGCGGACGCTCACTTATCCGCTGGTCAGACATAGTAAACAGTGAACGTATTTACGTATAGGCCTGACAATACAAGCAATGAAGACCGCGGCGGACAGAAGCACCCGGAAGACTAAAATGCATCGAGGGATCAACGTTTCATCCTAAATACGACCTTTAGTATAAAGGAGAGAACGACTAAGAAGTCCATTTTGGTTCATTTTCAGTTAAAGTTCACTTTAAGGTTTCAATCTAAGAACACGCTTCTTAGCCATTACTGCTGGATCCGTACCTCTAAATGACAAAAGGAAACTTAAGACGTGAACAAATTCATATATTTAAACATATGCAAATATGTATGAAGCATGAAGTTAAGCGTGGAAATGAAAACGATGTTTCAAATTTATTGTAACCGATTTGAAATTCCAATATGAGCTCATCAAAGTCATTTATTTGAGAGTTACTTGTCTAATATAAGCCTACGGTTGCTGACAAGAATTGCTTTTGAGATTTGGCAAATGTTTCCACTGCTAAAGAATGTTTAAGAGTTTTTTTTTGAGTTTATTTTTACTTTGGAAATCCTCATCCTCACCAGATGGGTTATGTGGGACTCCGAGGCGCGAAAAAATGGTAATTGCGTCCAACCTTCCCACTAAAACTGTGCTGAGCCCTCTAATTGATAAGAAGGCGAATAAGAAGTGTTTTCCTCATCTCATCATTCGTAATCAAATGTCAACATATTTATGCGATTGGACGTTAACTATAAAGTTATTGCTAAAATGGTAAATTAATTTACAAACATGTCCGAACGCCCACTTGGTGACGGATTTAGAATTCACAACTTATATCACCCCATTCCATCCTATGGTATAAAAAGAGCCGACTAAAAGAACACTAAAGGATGACAAATGCGATGCAATTTCGACTGGCCAGTGTTTCACAGCAGGCTAATAAAATTTTGCCTTGAAATTGGAAAAAAGCCCGACTGAGCTTAAGGTCATTTTTGACGTGAGATACGATGTGCACTTTAAGGTGACAGATTTAGAATCTATCGATTAGAAATAATACTACAACATGAATGAATGAAATGAAAAAACATAACAAGAAGAGTCCCATTAACTCAGTTATAACAGTAAACAGAAATATATTATGCCTAGTTTATTTCTAACTCGGGTGCAATACTGACATATAAACCTTCCTCTTGAATCACTCCCATATATTAAAATAAACCGCTTCAAAATCCGTTGCGTAGTTTTGAAGATTTAAGCATACATAGAGACGGACAGACGACAGCAACTTTGTTTTATACTATGTAGTGACGACTAAACATCAAAACCTATTTATTTTTTTATTTTCTACCCCCTATCCTGATTCCCGATAACTTTGTGTGATGAATATGAGGTGCTTGTGTTGCTCTGGGTGTTTCTTGGGTGTTTTGGGTCTGTTTTCGTAATGGAGGGGATATATAGGTATTATGTCCTTTCTGTCAGTCTGGTGCCCGTGGCACGGTCTTGGTTTGGGGCTGAGCTGAATGTGTGTCACGTCCTTATTATTTATTTTATTTTTACTTTTACTTAATTGTGCTCGCGCTGTACTCATTATGGCTAAAATCACACGACCTCCTTCCTGTTCCCTACCTACACATATTGATATCGCTAGTATCATTGGTATGAGGTCACGAGTGCCAAACACAGCTAGTGTTTGGCACTCGTGACCTCATAACAGGTCCAGCTGAAAATCAGCGTCGGGCATTTCAGTTCGACTTATGCTGAGCCCGTTTATGTTTTTTTTTATTTTTCTTGTATTGTTTTTGCCTTATCTTATATAGTGTCTTTGTTTGCTATCAAATAAATTATTTTTC
This sequence comes from Clostera curtula, assembly GCA_905475355.2. Taxonomy (NCBI): domain Eukaryota; kingdom Metazoa; phylum Arthropoda; class Insecta; order Lepidoptera; family Notodontidae; genus Clostera; species Clostera curtula. The sequence goes on along the minus strand of FR997806.1, from coordinate 11,267,976 downwards.
TTTCTTTCTTTCATTTAACTATGACGTGTACTTTTGGATTGAAGATTAATATTTCATGTACTACTCAGCCCATATTTGACCCACTGCTAAGTCGGGCCTCCTCCAGTTAAATTGAGAGTAATTAGCCTACTGTGCCACGCTGGCCAGACGGGTTGGCACGGGGTTTCGTATCAAGTTTTCCTTCTCTGACGGCTAAGTTATCGGCCTTGTCTTTTCCTTTTTTTGACTCTTACGACACCCTCAGGATGGAATGGGAAGGACCGTCACCAAAGGGAATATTTAAAGTGGTTCAACATTATTCTTGAGGCGAATCTGTCCAATTATATTAAATCTCTCTAAGGCGTTGTTGTAACTAAACGCTGTCTTCATAATTAGACGGCCGAGGTGCGCTAAAGTAGAATTAACAATGCAAATTTTCATTTTAACATTTGCAAATTAATTTCTTAATACTGAAAAACAAAGTTTAATGTCGGTGCGAATATTGTGCTAGAAAAATAACGTTCGTGTTGTAATTTTTTTTTTTTTTACTTTTCACACAACGCCATCTCGTCCCAAGCTAAGCAACTTTATGCTTGTGGTATGGTAACGTGATGGATGATAAACTACATATATACATTTCTTTTTTGTAAATACATACATATTATAGATAGAAAACATCCAGACCCGGAACAAAAACTTGTAGGTCGTACAAATATTTCTTCCGTGCGGGAATCGAACCCGCGACATGCTGCGCAGCAGTCGATCGCTCAACCACTGCGCCAATCATAATTTAAAAAAAGTAAGCGGAACGGTCGGAATGCTCGGAAATTCTATGCGAGATCGAATCAGAAATAAGGAGATACGCAGGAAAACCAGAGTTAGAAAACCCACATGATTGCCCAGCTTAAGTCACAGTAGGCAGGGCACAACTCGAAGAACTGACTCCCGATGGGGCAGAAAAATCCTCGAGTGGCGACTGCGTTCTGGAAAGCGCAGTGCTGGTACACACGGTGGACAGACGATCTACTTAAGGTCTCTCGAAAACGATGGATGCGGGCGGCTCAGGAGCGACCTTCGTGGAAATCCTTAGAGGAGCCCTATTTGGATGGTTTTGGCTAAAATGATGATAATGAAATGGAACGTTTTGTTTCATCACAGAGCAAATAAACCAGGGGGGTTATAGAAAATCATGATTAAACCGTACCACCATTAGCCATTACTTGTTCTAATATTTTTTTGGCCTTCAGTGCATTAAATAAAGAGCGGAAAGAGCTTTATAAAATGCGAACCACATTAGCAAAGTAAGGGGATTAATTTTGTAAGTTTAATCTCTTGTAACGAGGCTTGATTGTAATGTATTTTAGTTATAACTATGATCGGATTATGAATAAATTGCCTGTGTCAATTACCTGACAAAGGCAAGAGCAGCAGAGGTAGGAGGAGGCACTCCTTGATAAGAAACTTGTATAGCTATAGTACCACCTCCTTATTCGGATCTAAAGTCAACATTGCCTTGATGATGTCGACTGATAGGAGTGAAGGACTATAATCTCCCGCTTAGTAAAATAATAAAACAAAACAAATCAAAATACTTTATTCGAATAAAGGATGCGAACAAATGTTTAAAACGTTGAAACGGTAGTACGGAAAGAAACTTTGGCAATTTATGGAGTTACCCAACATTGCCACAATTCAAAGGGCGTAAATGATCCCAGAACCAACGTCCTTTCATATTTTCTGTCTTTGGGAGATAATGGATTTTTAGCGGAAATTATACAGCCATCCAATACCAATCATTTCCCACTGAGCACGTGTAGAGGACGGCCGCTTGGTACATTTTATGACAGTAGTTAAAGTCAACCTTTCTGAGAATTATTTATGGGCTTAGTTCGTGGGCTTTGAGAGTTTTATGGCAAGGTTTTGCTGAGATTTTTTTGACATAGGTCGTTATAAGAAAGGACTTTAGCATGTAGATTGTGAAAAGGTCCTGGTAAAAGGAACAAAGGAAAATAAATAAGAGTAACATTTACCGAGTTCTTATACAAAGCACAGCAAACAATCTAGCTGTAAGACTAACCTTGTGTCAACCCTTCTGGCCACCGTGGCATAGTAATTTTCCTCCATTTAGTTGGAGGAGGCTTGATTTGTCTTGTCTCTGCCCATAAAATACCCACTGGTATTTTATGGGCAGAGACGAGATGTCGAAGCGTAACGGAGATATTTTTTTATGCACCTTTAAATCACAAAACATCTGTTCCGTCGAAAATAAAAAAGACTATCTATAAAAAATATTATCCTATAACGTAAGTACAGTTTGTTACATTATGACTCTTAAGGGCTCGGTGCTCAGTTCGGTGCTTAGCTAGATCATCGTAAAGACACATTCGTCAAGAAAAAAGAAAAAAATAGCTGTTTATTTTTCCAGAAAATTTTTACTCAGGTTCATCTATATCAGCCACGGCTTTCGATATAGAAAGTCAAGTGGATGGGATTATATAGACAGATCGTGTCAATCCCATACACGTGTTTTTCTATTTTACCAAAGCGTGTGTTAACAAAGCCACTTAGCCCAGCAGTACTAAAGATAGTTGTAGTTATAGAGTTTGTATTACACTCTTTATATGTTGGTTCGTTGGTCTCCGATAAGTTATGCCCACTTTGCTGTCCGTTCACACAATTTTCTCAATACTCAGAGGGACTTGACCTAAATTATATATAGTAATCGCGGCCAAGCTACTAAACTCAGGCACTTAGCCACTTATCGCAACCAGGCGTCAATGGGCAAACAAACGAGCGAACTAAACGCACTACATCAACCAACTCCAGTCACCTTTACAGTAAACTGCTCCTCAACGTGAGTAGCAACAGATGTCGAAAATGTCCTAAGTTCTAGTATAAATCAAACCCTTTTAATGTTCGGCTATCGGTCGTTCGGGTCAAGTAGGTGTAAGCGTGGACAATTAAATCGAGGACACTTCAATATTTTGTTTAATGTTACTGATATTAAAACTACTGTTATAACACGATCTGTGACTGTAAATAAGTGGGAAGTGAATTTAGGTTTATATGTTTAAGAACACATAATGAAAAATCTGTTAGATATTACATTTTTGTATCGACTAGCTGCATTCACAAGTATACAACGTAAACCAATGAATTGCTCAGATTATATTCTAATCAGATTAACTTTTAAGAACACAGTAATGAACATTATTGTTTGCTCTCTAACTGCTTAATAGTTTACAGTTTCCTGATATTTAATTATTACTAGTAAGAGAAACTTGGACCCAAGCTAAAATCGATCATATACAAAGCAACGAATATGATAATAATCGTAAAAGTTGTGAATTGTTTAGTCAGTAGTGTCCGTACAGGTGTTGGGTCTATGTACTAAAGTGATTTACAGTGGTCGTAAAGACAGTTCGGGTATATTGCGCTCGTCAGCGCCCTTCAAAGAAATGGCGGCGAGTAATGAAATGTAACGGAAAAAGTTTTCGTGTTCTAATGTTTTAGACTAAGGTTATATAGTGCGTGCAACCGAAAGACTTTTAGTAGATTGTAACTTTTCGGGCTACAGTTCAGGTTTAAGTAATAGGTCTGCCTCTCCTTGACCGGTGTACAGTGTATGAAATATACTATACCCAGGCATCCTCCCATTACATGGAGGGTAATTAGCTTACTGTGTCACGCTGGCCAGAAAGGTTGGCGCAAGGCTACGTGTATTAAGATTTCCTTCTCTTGCGGCTAAGTTTTCGTCCTTATCATTTCCTTTTTAACCCCCGACGCAAAAAGAGGGGTGTTTTAAGTTTCACGTGTCTGTCTGTCTGTGGCACCGTAGCTCGCGAACGGATGAAGCGATTTCAATAAAGTTGTAAGTGTTGTTTTTTGTATGAAAGGTGAGTTACGGGCGAGTGTTCTTAGACAAGTCTGATTAAAATCGGGTGAGCCGTTTAAAAGTTATGAGGGGTGAAAGTGGGGAAGAATAACCGAATGTCTGCAAATATAATCGAGTGGGGTCTCAAATGAAAGCGCATCACGTGCAATTTAACAAAATCTACATTATAATAAGTATGTACCTATAAAAAGTATAAAATAAAAATTAAATTAAAAATTTAAATAAATCCCCGACACAATAAATAACCTTTAAAACGTAAAAAATAAAAATAAATACTTCGCGTTGGGGGACCAGTGGTCAGGTAATAAATAAGTGGGAGTTAAGAATCTTCGTATGTACCCTGCTGTTGGAGACTATCTGGGGTATCTGGGTTGCACTCCCCATTGAGAGAACATGTTAGACTGTAAGATCCACTTATTTTTTTACTTTACTCATCCTTGCTGTACTAATTACAATTGGGTGAATCTGGTTAAAATTCACTGGTAATGTGTTTCAGTTCAAAACTAGTTAAACACTTAAACAACATTTTTTTTAAACGCGTAAATGTTCATAGAACACTATGTAGACAGTAATGTCTACATTGAATATTAGATCTAGAATTTTAACACCTAACATATAAACTTTGATGTGAAATTTCACACGGGCCGGTCATAAATTATAATTCAAACTCAAACTCAAAAGTAACTTTATTTACGTAGGTTTCATCACAAAACTCTTATAAATCGTCATATTAACAAACACCATTATCATCTTACGGCCCCTGTCCCACACAAAATTAGTATAGATAAGCAACAAATATTGTAGTCACACTATTTTGTTATATCTTAAAATGTTTAATTAAAAGTAACCCTATACCTAATGATGTCTTAGGTTTTCACGATCTTTGGACATTGCAGGAAATGATTTCTAGTGTTATAATTATTTTATAAAAAAATAAAATAGTACGATAAATGAAACGAGTATATTACGAGTATATAATAGAATAACCTATTATATACTCGTACCTATTCAAATTTAACTAATAATATTCAGTTTGTAGTTAATTAATAATCCATTTTCAAATAAAATAATAACCAGAATGGGACCCAATTCTCTCAATTCAGTTTATTAGTGACGTATTTATATTGCGTTATCATCTAGTGGTGGCGTAGCCTAAGCAAACACCTCTAATACTAAGCAAACCAAGTGAACGGACCCTCGGCGAATTACCTTGGTCCTCCAAGAAAACTTTTCCCTATGTTATGCTGACCCTGTTTTTATAGAGCGCTGAAAGAAGCTATGCAAAAGAAGCCTACTGAACATAGGCCTCCCACAAGGTTTTATACAACGGCCGGTCCTGATCAGATCCATGCGATTCTGGCGTTCTTCCGGTACCAAACTGTCTGGTCCGATCAAAGTAGTAGGTACCTACAGATGCTGTAGATACTACTTTAAAACTAACTCGAAGACTCATGACAGTGGTGGCTACGTGTGGCGGCTCACCTTCTTCCCTGCAATATGGTTGAGGAGGGTGATGGCCGACCCATGCGTCAATCTTGTGAGCATGTGCCGTTTCTGGGGGTGGGTCAACTCAATCATGCAGTTCTAAATCATCATCATCAGCCCACATTAGTCCACTGCGAGGCCTCCCCTAAATAGCGCCATAGCGCCCTGTTTTCAGCTTGACGCATCCAGCTGCTGCCCGCAACCTTTCGCAGAACGTTGCTTCATCTAGCAGAGGGTCATCCCACGCTACGCTTGCCGATTCGCGGTCCAAATACTGACAAAATTTTGCTGATGTTTAGCCCTATAAGACTATTGCGCGGACTTGCTCACACAAAACGGTCTTAACAGTCTTTGTATAAAAATGGCGATTTAAAATAAGGAACTACATGGATTCCTACCGATGAAGAGCAGCCTTCTCTACTCAGAGGAGCCGATTTGAATAAATCAATTTGGATTGGATATAGATTACAAGATTCTTCTCCTGCCTCAAATTTTCCCAATTTCATCACCAGTCTCGCCGTCGGTTTTAGTGGGTGGGTTGGGGCTACTTGCCATCTCTACGCGCCCCGGAGTCCCACATAGCCCGGTCAGACCCCAAGGGCGGCTATCCATGAAGACATCCGACGAAAAAAAAAGTGGTGGCACCATTTCACTCTGGTTTTGATATCTATCAGTATTTACCCAGAGCGATGGCCTCCTGCCTGCCAGGACCTAAAGTTATCTGTGGAAAGCTAGAGACGACAAACAAGTGGGATAAGCTAGAGACTTGGGATATTTATTTGGCTAGACCAAGTTTCACACTACTAAATGGGGTGTATGGGATCCGTCAAAATCTTAAGGACCCTTTTTTTTGGATTGGCGGGAAAATATGCCTGACCGCGCATCCCGCGTCTGGGGAGGCTACGGGGTAGTGTGGGGCCCTCACCCACTACACATCTTAAGGACCCAAGCCAACCTTACCTGCTAGCGCCCTGCTGTCCAACGGACGAGGCTCTGGCGAACCTGGTTTCCCTCTCGTAGGGTTGTGGGGGTCAGACGGCTGGTCGCCCCATGTAAAACCAACTTCAGTCAAATATAGAATGGAAAGTCGAGTTTCAGGCGGTTTTAATTCAATAAATTTCTAAGAACATGGCAGAGTTTGTGGTTTATGTTTATAAGCCAAGTGAGTTAGTATGGATTACGATAATATTACCCAAAACTTTTAATGAATAACGGTGTCTTACATTCGACAGCAAGCAAATTCTCTCCCGCTAAATTGTCGGAAGAATTTTAAATAATTATGACACGGGTCTTAATCGCGGAAATATTTTGAAGGTAGGAAGAATATTTGTTAATAAAATAAAAAGTTTTTTTTTGGTTCCCAATGTGTGGTGTGGACCAACCGTGTGGTGAGGGATTAAGGATATATATAGTGTCACCACCCCATTCCATGCTGAGGGTGTCGTAAGGTAATGACAAGGCTGGAAACCTAGCCGCAAGAGAAGGAAAACTTGAAACGAAACTCAGTCGGGAGTAGCACAGTAGGCTAATTATTTTCCCAGTTCAAATTCAAATTCAAAACTCATTTCATCAAGTTGGCTCATTAGAGCTCTTTTGACAAGTCAAACAACAAAATATCATTTAAAATTTACCATCTACCACCGGTTCGGAATGCAGTTCTACAGAGAAGAGCCGGCAAGAAACTCTGTAGTTGCTCTTTTTAGAGCGCCATTTTTAGGTACAAGGCCGTGATAAACAACTATGCAACCCGTATGCATCAAGAAAAAAAAGTGGTGGTAAGTATATTTTATATATTTTATGCAACCATACACCTCCATGTTCTGATTTGCATGAGAACCTCTCTTACGGACGTGAGAAAAGTTTATGGCCGATATTTTATTTATTATTATGTCATTGTTAACACCATATATGTTGCCTAAATCTGTATATTTATTGTTTTATTTTTGCTTTGTTAGTTTAACGTTATTTTTACTTTAACTTTATTTCTATTGTTTGCTGGTTTACTAACTAAATAGTTGTAGTAGTTGTGCTCTAGTTGCCGGCGCGTGATGTCACCAAACGGTTCCAACGGAAGACCAGCGTTGGCTGTATGGCTAACATTATGCTGAGTTGGGGCCGATTGTAATTCCTCGATTGTAATTTTTCTCTTTCGTTTATACTGTTTTTGTAACTGTATATATTTGTTACAAATAAAACGTTTTTCTATTCTATTCTATTCTGATAAGACAGTTTGTGAGAGTAAACTCGCGCAATAGTCGCAAAGGGCCAAACAATAGCCAGATCTAATCAACAACACTAACCTTCTAACGCCCGAGCCAACCGACCCCCAGCAACGGCACCTGTTCACAAGCATGACGCATACGATGGGTGGAGGTCCGACTCAGCAGTGGGTCTTTTGTGAGCTGACTAGTAGCAGTAATGGGTCTCGAAGCGCTATAAGTAAATAGAAGTAATACCTACGTAGCATTTAAAATTATGCTCAAATTTAGACCGCCTCTGGGACTTAATTTATCCAGCTAGAACTAAAATTGACAAGCGATTATAGCTAAATACTGAACGAATCTAATGTCGAGGGAATACCGTATAATTTCCCATATCACTTCGCCCATTACGCTCATATAACATTCATTATAAGCCCTGTTGCGTGTACATTCAGATATTACGATGTAATGTCCTGTTTTACGACTGAAGCCTTTAACGACTTGTGTCGAGATGGAAACATACATCTTAAACTTTCCATTTTGGTATTAAAGCGATATTGCACAAACACTGCATCTGAATAGCGAATACATTGTGTTTCTGTGTTACCCGTGTGGTGACGGAATTAGAATACACAGTGTCATCACCCCATTCCATTCTGAGGGTGTCGTAAGTCGGACCTCGGCAAAAGGAAATTAGATGGGCGAAGAAGGAAGGAATACCTGATACGTAACCATGTGCCAAGCCGTCTGGCCAGTGTGGCACAGTAGGCTAAATACCCTCCGTGAATATGGAGGATACCCGGACTCAGTAGTGGGTCATTTATGGGCTGAAATGACGATATCTAGAATTTTTTTTTATAAATTCTAAATTTTTTGGCCAAAATGTACACAAAGTACATTTTGGCCAAAAAATGTACCAAAATGCCAACCTTAACCTTTATAGTTCTTACTCGAATAAATTCACGAGGATTCTTGAATTCGGCGGATCAATAGTAATTCCAGTCGGCGGGCTCAGCAAATCCTTTGATGTTAGGACGTCTTAAGCTATTGTCACTCAATGCCGTAGCGATAACCACTTGATATGTTCACTTGAAAAGATCGAAGCTTTATCGAATAGCGCTTTATAAGTGCGCACTCAGAAACTAGACTATAGAATACTCATTATAAATCTATGAGAAGAAATTAAATGTAAGTGTACTTGGTAAAACTACATTAGGAGACAGATTTTTTATTTAAAAAAAAAAACTGTGAAGGTTATAAGTTACATCATCGAGAATTAAGTTTGATATGTATTATGTTCCGGAAAGCGCAGTGCTGGCAGGCATCCCACACGGTAGACCTACGACTTGTTAAGTGGTCGCCAGAAAGCTATGGATGCGGGCGGCTCAGCACCGGCTGCTGTGGAAACCCTTGCGGGAGGCCTATGTTCAGCAGTGGACATCTTTTGGCTGAAATGATGATAATGGTGTATTAGGTGCGCGGAGACTCACAGACGTGGCTGAAATGATGATGAAAATGTATGAGGTGCGCGGAGACTCACAGACGTGACTGAAATGATGATGATGTATTAGGTGCGTGGAGACTCGCAGACGTGACTGAAATGATGATGATGATGTATGAGGTGCGCGGAGACTCACAGACGTGACTGAAATGATGATGATGTATAAGGTGCGTGGAGACTTGCAGACGTGACTGAAATGATGATGATGTATTAGGTGCGCGGAGACTCACAAACGTGACTGAAATGATGATGATGATGACGATGTGTTAGGTGCGCGGAGACTCACAGATGTGGCTGCAATGATGATGATATATTAGGTGCGCGGAGACGTGACTGTAAGATTTCGAGGAGACGATCTGCAATGTTTCAAGCGGCGCTTAAACCGTGCTCGCGCGATTTTCTCCCAATAAAACGTTCTAAATTTCCTCCGGCCCTATTTCCAAATGGCATGGACACGCCAGGAATCTTTGTTTTGAGATATTCGGGCCAGTGACTAGGGATAACGTTAACATTGAATGAATTCCCAGTCGTCCGCTGTTTTATTGCGGAATACCAGATTTTATTAGGAAAAAGTGTCGGTTATTTACGTTCCCAGTATGACTTGTACAATTATGTTGTTTATTTAAATTTCAGTGTTCAACGGACCTATAAAGATGTTTATTTTGTCTCAATTTAGTGTCGCCATAATTTGATTCGTGGTGTTTAGTTGCTTTGTCGAAATAGCGAATATTTTCTAATTATCAAGAAATTTGGGTCCGTTATCACTGAGTGAACGGAAGCCGCAAGAGAACTTGTGGGTAGTCATTGAAACAAGTTGCAAAATTTTTCGCTCTGTAATAAATTTGTTTAAAACTATTAATAAGTGATCCAAATATTGATTAAATGTACAATTATTAATATTTAACTCTATCTACCTGCCCACTGCTGTTTCCATCGACCAGTTCTTTACCATCACAAATACTATCAAACAATGGACGCGATTAAAGACACACTTGTGAACATGCAAGATTTATTCACTGCAAGGATGGCTAGCTTTGAGACAGAGCTTCACAACGCAAATTCCCCATCGAACGTCAGTAGCTTAGCCTCGGAATTTTCATCATTCAAGACCTTCATTCATGATGTCCTTGCTAATCTGCAAAAGCAGGTCAAAGCACTCGCTCAGGACCTTGATCGTCTTGAGATGCGAAGCCGCCAAAAGATGCTATTGTTCCATGGTGTGCCAGAGGTGAGTAATGAGCAGACTGAACTAGTGGTGTCAAAGATTGTTCAGAACCAACTTCAGCTGGGCGAGTTCACAGTCTCCAACATCAAGCGCTGCCATCGCATGGGGCGCACAAATTCTCAAAAGCCTCGGCCAATTGCGATAAAGTTCAAGGAGTTGGCTACCAAAGAGAAGGTATGGTCCCTCAAGACTAAGCTGAAGGGCAGCGGAACCACCATGTCGGAGTTTCTGACAAAGATGCGTCATACCACATTCATGGCAGCTCGGACAAAATTCGGTGTAGACAAATGTTGGACAATGGGAGGCTATATTCTCATTCTGCACAATAATGTTCGGCACCGAGTCACTTCACTGTGTGAACTTGACAGTATTGTCGACATAGCACCAACGGCGTCCACTGCTACCAAGACCACCAGGAGCAGACGAGCCGCCTTGAAAAAGTAACTGCGGGACCGATTATTACTTTTATTTTTTAATAGGTGTAACTTTCTTTTGTTTTTATTTCCAATTTGCATTATAATAATCTTTTAAAATGTGAGGTAACTTTTACTTTTGTAGGGAGGGACTGAGCCAGTCATATGTCATGTCTGTCAAAGTCAGTCAGTTCGTCAGTCGAGCCCATGGAGCTATTATTTGTTGTTAACTTTGTGTGTATTAATTATTCTTATAGCAGCTGGCAGGTGATAGGATTAGATTGCTTTGTTTTGTTTTGTTTTTGTTGTTTTATACTTTAATTATATATATACTAATATCTTATATTTATATATTATTTATTTATGTATGATGTTATTATTGATAGTGACAACGAAAGTTTTCACTCTGCACATAGTGACTCCGACAGCTATGAAAGTATTCCGTCGCTAGCAGAATCTCTAAATTCGACTTTCTCTGATGTTCCCAAGAATTTTAATGTCATCCATATTAACGCTCAGAGTATTCCGGCTCATTTTACAGATATGCTGGCTAGCTTTGAATGTAAAAATTTACATGCTATTTTAGTATCTGAATCTTGGCTGAAACCATGTCTTTCATCAATCGCCTACACTCTTCCTGGTTTTCAACTCATAAGGAATGATCGAGTGTCTGGGGGTGGTGGCGGTGTCGCTATATATCTGCGAACACATATCCCATATTCTGTTGTCGACACGTCGATGCAGCCACCACCCTCCAACGCCGGTGAACACCTATTCTTAGAGATTGAACTCCACTCCTCTAAAATACTTCTTGGGGTTTACCACAGCTTCAGGAAATAGGTAGGAAGCTTTTTGCGTCAGCAGGTTCATTAAAACGGATACGTAACTTTCTCCCTATTGCCACAAAAATTGCGCTTGCTCAATCTTTACTACTCCCTATCCTTGACTATGCTGATACCAGCTATCTTGATCTCTCTGAAAACCTCCTAGATAAGCTTGAGCGTCTCCAAAACTTTTGCATTCGGTTCATTTTGGACTAAGAAAATATGACCATGTCTCCGAATTTCGTAAACAGCTCAAGTGGTTACCTATTCGCCTTCGCCGGAATTCTCATATTCTTCACCTTCTTTTTAATATACTCTTCAACCCTACCTCTCCTTCTTATTTAAAACAACGTTTTCGGTTCCTTCATCAGGCGCACCCAAGGTTTTTGAGATCATCAGAGAATCACATTTTAGATATTCCTCTCCACTCGACCACGATATATAGCAAGTCCTTCACGGTACAGGCTGCTCGTCTTTGGAACGGTCTTCCTGAGACGGTCAGACAAGCGAAATCGTTTCCGCAGTTTAAAAGATTGCTAAAAGATCACTATGCATCTCTCCAACAATAATAATAATTTACTATCTATTGATATTATAGTTAATATATATATATATATATGTATGTGTATTATATATTCATGTATTCTGTTTAAGTATTTATTTTTAGTATGTACTGTATAAATATATGTAGTGTATAGTTACATTTATATAACTTAAAGTATTATAGTTTACTGTTTGTCGGCACAAGATTAGCCCACTTCTCTTTAATTTCTCCAATTTTCCATCCTAAGGTTGCCTGGAAGAGATTGCAGTTTGCAATAAGGCCGCCCATTGTACAAATTATTTTAAGGTTTCTCATTTATAATGTCAATTTTGTTTTTTTGTGCAATAAAGTATATAAATAAAATAAAATAAATAAGGAAAACTTGATACAAACCCTGTGTCAACCCGTCTTGCCAGGGTGACACAGTAGGCTATTTCCCTCCATGAACTTGGAGGAGGCCAAACTCAGTAGTGGGCTGAAACGACGATGACAATGACCGTAATGCTGTTATTTATTTATTTATTGTTAAAATTTAAGGTCATTATTTTTAAGCAACTAAATGTTTGTAAAATTAAAACCAATTAAATCTATACTAATATATAAATCTGCAGAGTTTGTTTGTTTGTTTGAACGAGCTAATCTCAGGAACTACTGGTCCAAATTCAAAAAATCTTTCAGTGTTAGATAGTCCATTTATCGAGGAAGGTTATAGGCTATATTTTGTTTTCAAAAGAATTAGGGATGCGTATGAAAATTGCGATTTTGTAAACCAAGGTGTAAAATCGAAAACCTATTTATGCGTGCGCTGCAAAAACTATTGACAATAGAACAAAATGATGTACTACGGGTTTCTAGGTCTTATAAAGATCTACAAACCGCGTCCAAAGTCCGCGAGAGCACATATCAAACTATCATAGTTTAGTCACAATAACCGATTTTATGTTTATAAAAAACTAGCGACCCGCCCCGACTTCGCACGGGTGCAATTATATTATACCTATAAACCTTCCTCTTGAATTACTCTACCTATCTATTAAAAAAAACCGCTTCAAAATCCGTTGCGTAGTTTTAAAGATTTATGCATACATAGGGACGGACAGAAAAATGCGACTTTATTTTATACTATGTAGTGATATGCACGGGTTCGAAGCCCACGCGGGCGAAGCCGCGCGCAAAAGCTAGGAAATAATAAAATAAAATCACGGTAGTAACACTTTTGGCACTTTTGCGTGCTTCAAACGTTTTATAGTTATGGTGTTTAAGTGAAATCTGTAATTTCATCATTATTATGCGACTATAAAAAGAAAAGGGACTATGGGCTCCATCAGAAGGCTCAAAGTCACCCAAAGGGCAATGGAGAGGGCTATGCTCGGAGTTTCCCTGCGAGATCGAATCAGAAATGAGGAGATACGCAGGAAAACCAGAGTCACCGACATAGCCCACCGGATTGCCAAACGTAAGTGACGGTGGGCAGGGCACATAGCTCGCAGGACCGTCGCCCGATGGGGCAGAAAAGTCCTCGAGTGGCGACCGCGTTCCGGAAGGCGCAGAGCTGGTAGGCCTGCGCCTTGCAGACGCGACTTGCAGACGTGACTGAAATGATGATGATGTATTAGGTGCGCGGAGACTCACAAACGTGACTGAAATGATGATGATGATGACGATGTGTTAGGTGCGCGGAGACTCACAGATGTGGCTGCAATGATGATGATATATTAGGTGCGCGGAGACGTGACTGTAAGATTTCGAGGAGACGATCTGCAATGTTTCAAGCGGCGCTTAAACCGTGCTCGCGCGATTTTCTCCCAATAAAACGTTCTAAATTTCCTCCGGCCCTATTTCCAAATGGCATGGACACGCCAGGAATCTTTGTTTTGAGATATTCGGGCCAGTGACTAGGGATAACGTTAACATTGAATGAATTCCCAGTCGTCCGCTGTTTTATTGCGGAATACCAGATTTTATTAGGAAAAAGTGTCGGTTATTTACGTTCCCAGTATGACTTGTACAATTATGTTGTTTATTTAAATTTCAGTGTTCAACGGACCTATAAAGATGTTTATTTTGTCTCAATTTAGTGTCGCCATAATTTGATTCGTGGTGTTTAGTTGCTTTGTCGAAATAGCGAATATTTTCTAATTATCAAGAAATTTGGGTCCGTTATCACTGAGTGAACGGAAGCCGCAAGAGAACTTGTGGGTAGTCATTGAAACAAGTTGCAAAATTTTTCGCTCTGTAATAAATTTGTTTAAAACTATTAATAAGTGATCCAAATATTGATTAAATGTACAATTATTAATATTTAACTCTATCTACCTGCCCACTGCTGTTTCCATCGACCAGTTCTTTACCATCACAAATACTATCAAACAATGGACGCGATTAAAGACACACTTGTGAACATGCAAGATTTATTCACTGCAAGGATGGCTAGCTTTGAGACAGAGCTTCACAACGCAAATTCCCCATCGAACGTCAGTAGCTTAGCCTCGGAATTTTCATCATTCAAGACCTTCATTCATGATGTCCTTGCTAATCTGCAAAAGCAGGTCAAAGCACTCGCTCAGGACCTTGATCGTCTTGAGATGCGAAGCCGCCAAAAGATGCTATTGTTCCATGGTGTGCCAGAGGTGAGTAATGAGCAGACTGAACTAGTGGTGTCAAAGATTGTTCAGAACCAACTTCAGCTGGGCGAGTTCACAGTCTCCAACATCAAGCGCTGCCATCGCATGGGGCGCACAAATTCTCAAAAGCCTCGGCCAATTGCGATAAAGTTCAAGGAGTTGGCTACCAAAGAGAAGGTATGGTCCCTCAAGACTAAGCTGAAGGGCAGCGGAACCACCATGTCGGAGTTTCTGACAAAGATGCGTCATACCACATTCATGGCAGCTCGGACAAAATTCGGTGTAGACAAATGTTGGACAATGGGAGGCTATATTCTCATTCTGCACAATAATGTTCGGCACCGAGTCACTTCACTGTGTGAACTTGACAGTATTGTCGACATAGCACCAACGGCGTCCACTGCTACCAAGACCACCAGGAGCAGACGAGCCGCCTTGAAAAAGTAACTGCGGGACCGATTATTACTTTTATTTTTTAATAGGTGTAACTTTCTTTTGTTTTTATTTCCAATTTGCATTATAATAATCTTTTAAAATGTGAGGTAACTTTTACTTTTGTAGGGAGGGACTGAGCCAGTCATATGTCATGTCTGTCAAAGTCAGTCAGTTCGTCAGTCGAGCCCATGGAGCTATTATTTGTTGTTAACTTTGTGTGTATTAATTATTCTTATAGCAGCTGGCAGGTGATAGGATTAGATTGCTTTGTTTTGTTTTGTTTTTGTTGTTTTATACTTTAATTATATATATACTAATATCTTATATTTATATATTATTTATTTATGTATGATGTTATTATTGATAGTGACAACGAAAGTTTTCACTCTGCACATAGTGACTCCGACAGCTATGAAAGTATTCCGTCGCTAGCAGAATCTCTAAATTCGACTTTCTCTGATGTTCCCAAGAATTTTAATGTCATCCATATTAACGCTCAGAGTATTCCGGCTCATTTTACAGATATGCTGGCTAGCTTTGAATGTAAAAATTTACATGCTATTTTAGTATCTGAATCTTGGCTGAAACCATGTCTTTCATCAATCGCCTACACTCTTCCTGGTTTTCAACTCATAAGGAATGATCGAGTGTCTGGGGGTGGTGGCGGTGTCGCTATATATCTGCGAACACATATCCCATATTCTGTTGTCGACACGTCGATGCAGCCACCACCCTCCAACGCCGGTGAACACCTATTCTTAGAGATTGAACTCCACTCCTCTAAAATACTTCTTGGGGTTTACCACAGCTTCAGGAAATAGGTAGGAAGCTTTTTGCGTCAGCAGGTTCATTAAAACGGATACGTAACTTTCTCCCTATTGCCACAAAAATTGCGCTTGCTCAATCTTTACTACTCCCTATCCTTGACTATGCTGATACCAGCTATCTTGATCTCTCTGAAAACCTCCTAGATAAGCTTGAGCGTCTCCAAAACTTTTGCATTCGGTTCATTTTGGACTAAGAAAATATGACCATGTCTCCGAATTTCGTAAACAGCTCAAGTGGTTACCTATTCGCCTTCGCCGGAATTCTCATATTCTTCACCTTCTTTTTAATATACTCTTCAACCCTACCTCTCCTTCTTATTTAAAACAACGTTTTCGGTTCCTTCATCAGGCGCACCCAAGGTTTTTGAGATCATCAGAGAATCACATTTTAGATATTCCTCTCCACTCGACCACGATATATAGCAAGTCCTTCACGGTACAGGCTGCTCGTCTTTGGAACGGTCTTCCTGAGACGGTCAGACAAGCGAAATCGTTTCCGCAGTTTAAAAGATTGCTAAAAGATCACTATGCATCTCTCCAACAATAATAATAATTTACTATCTATTGATATTATAGTTAATATATATATATATATATGTATGTGTATTATATATTCATGTATTCTGTTTAAGTATTTATTTTTAGTATGTACTGTATAAATATATGTAGTGTATAGTTACATTTATATAACTTAAAGTATTATAGTTTACTGTTTGTCGGCACAAGATTAGCCCACTTCTCTTTAATTTCTCCAATTTTCCATCCTAAGGTTGCCTGGAAGAGATTGCAGTTTGCAATAAGGCCGCCCATTGTACAAATTATTTTAAGGTTTCTCATTTATAATGTCAATTTTGTTTTTTTGTGCAATAAAGTATATAAATAAAATAAAATAAATAAGGAAAACTTGATACAAACCCTGTGTCAACCCGTCTTGCCAGGGTGACACAGTAGGCTATTTCCCTCCATGAACTTGGAGGAGGCCAAACTCAGTAGTGGGCTGAAACGACGATGACAATGACCGTAATGCTGTTATTTATTTATTTATTGTTAAAATTTAAGGTCATTATTTTTAAGCAACTAAATGTTTGTAAAATTAAAACCAATTAAATCTATACTAATATATAAATCTGCAGAGTTTGTTTGTTTGTTTGAACGAGCTAATCTCAGGAACTACTGGTCCAAATTCAAAAAATCTTTCAGTGTTAGATAGTCCATTTATCGAGGAAGGTTATAGGCTATATTTTGTTTTCAAAAGAATTAGGGATGCGTATGAAAATTGCGATTTTGTAAACCAAGGTGTAAAATCGAAAACCTATTTATGCGTGCGCTGCAAAAACTATTGACAATAGAACAAAATGATGTACTACGGGTTTCTAGGTCTTATAAAGATCTACAAACCGCGTCCAAAGTCCGCGAGAGCACATATCAAACTATCATAGTTTAGTCACAATAACCGATTTTATGTTTATAAAAAACTAGCGACCCGCCCCGACTTCGCACGGGTGCAATTATATTATACCTATAAACCTTCCTCTTGAATTACTCTACCTATCTATTAAAAAAAACCGCTTCAAAATCCGTTGCGTAGTTTTAAAGATTTATGCATACATAGGGACGGACAGAAAAATGCGACTTTATTTTATACTATGTAGTGATATGCACGGGTTCGAAGCCCACGCGGGCGAAGCCGCGCGCAAAAGCTAGGAAATAATAAAATAAAATCACGGTAGTAACACTTTTGGCACTTTTGCGTGCTTCAAACGTTTTATAGTTATGGTGTTTAAGTGAAATCTGTAATTTCATCATTATTATGCGACTATAAAAAGAAAAGGGACTATGGGCTCCATCAGAAGGCTCAAAGTCACCCAAAGGGCAATGGAGAGGGCTATGCTCGGAGTTTCCCTGCGAGATCGAATCAGAAATGAGGAGATACGCAGGAAAACCAGAGTCACCGACATAGCCCACCGGATTGCCAAACGTAAGTGACGGTGGGCAGGGCACATAGCTCGCAGGACCGTCGCCCGATGGGGCAGAAAAGTCCTCGAGTGGCGACCGCGTTCCGGAAGGCGCAGAGCTGGTAGGCCTCCCACACGGTGGACCGACGACCTGGTTAAGGTCACCGGAAAGCAGTGGATGCGGGCGGCCCAGGACTGCCGCAGGCCTTTGTGGAGATCCTTGGGGGAGGTCTATGTCCAGCAGTGGACGTCTTTTGGCTGAAATGATGATGATGATGAAAAAGACAAGGTTAAAATAAAACCGACTCACTCAATTATGGATCGATACTGTTTTGTTTCAGTGCGTTATTTTATTTCAGTTCAATACTTTGGTTGTAGCACTCAAATAAGTGACCAATTTCGAAAAATTTTTTCGTATCCAGAATTTTGTTAACATTTCGTCCTTTGTTCATAAAACGTACATTTATCGTAACAAACATAAACACTTCGTAAAAACAGACGTCCAAAAATGAAAAAGAAACATTAAAAGCTATTTCAAGTTTGTAAAGACATTATTTAGTTTTTTCAGGTCAGCTTCTTTTGTGTTGATATTTTTTTGTTAACACTATTTGTAATTAAAGGCAGATTTGTTTTTGACTTTTCCCAGGGAATAAACTCAAGAGGGTAACTCTGTATGTCAGTTAACGCCTAAAGGCTTCTAGCTGATAGAACAAAGATCTCTTTAAGTAGTTTAATGCCTACATAAACAATATCTCCAAAGGGACACTGGACCTTACAACTTATTGTTTATATGTAAGGAGCCTAAGGAATTTACGAAAGGGATAATTAAGAACAGGCAACTCAGTCATCAACGAAAATATTAGCATTTGTCCTGTCAACCGACCTGTCTCTAGAAATTATATACAGTTTTGTGCAGTAGATTTTTGTTTATAATAAGTAATAACTATCCAAAATAATCTATAAAAAGAGAGATGAGCTGATGTTTAATACAGCTAAACCGATTTTAATAAAGTTTGTCTAAACTACTAAAAACCTGTTTTCAATCAAACACCTACATCATCTTCGATGCATACATTCAGGAACAACGATGCCACAGACCAGGTGTGCCTTACACATGGAATCTAAATACTTACAATATTAATACAGTACAGAAGTGATGCTCATGTATGTTCCTTATTTTTAATTCCTATGCTCTGCAGTCGCACTAGGGTCATGAAATTTGACTATGCGAACCAACCATTTGAACGATTATTTGAATTTAAATCATCAACAAACTGAACAGGTTGTAATAAATCTTCCTTTGTTGCTTAACATTTGCACGTAAACATTACATGAGGGGTATCTGAAGCGGTTGGTACTCGAGCTCGCACTGTTCTCAACAATTCCGAGATGTCTTGTCAGTCAGCGATGTGTGCGATGCATGAGCGCGAGTTATTTGTAGCGGTATGTCTAAAAATTTACTTATTAAGATTGTATGTATGGTATCAAAATTAAACTTTTGCAGAGTGGTTAAAGTATTGGAATTATTGTAATGTACATAAGATTGCAGGAAATGATTTCTTGACGGTTCTGATACTTTAATTAATTCCCAACGTTTCAGACGTAAATAAAATACACGATCAAAACCGTCAAGACATCATTTCCTGCAGTGTGCAAAGATTGTGAAAACCTAAGACATTACGTAGACAAGATTATTTATGTGATACTAGCTGACCCGGCGAACTTTGTTCCGCATTATAAATATTTAGTTTAGTTGGGGGACCAGGGGTCAGGTAATAAATAAGTGGGAGTGGTCCCCCAACGCAAAGTATTTATTTTTATTTTTTACTTTTTAAAGGTTATTGTGTCGGGGGTTTATTTAAATTTTTAATTTAATTTTTATTTTATACTTTTTATAGATATGTACCTATAAAAAGTATAAAATAAAAATTCATCACGTGCAATTTAACAAAATCTACATTATAATAAGTATGTACTTATTATAATGTAGATTTTGTTAAATTGCACGTGATGCGCTTTCATTTGAGACCCCACTCGATTATATTTGCGGACATTCGGTTATTCTTCCCCACTTTCACCCCTCATAACTTTTAAACGGCTCACCCGATTTTCATCAAACATGTCTAAGAACACTCGCCCGTAACTCACCTTTCATACAAAAAAAACTTTATTGAAATCGCTTCATCCGTTCGCGAGCTACGGTGCCACAGACAGACAGACAGACAGACAGACAGACAGACCGACAGACAGACACACAGACAGACAGACACGTGAAACTTATAACACCCCTCTTTTTGCGTCGGGGGTTAAAAACAAAAAGAAAGTTGGACATAGGATACCTGAGATTTTTATCCCGTCCTTAAAAAACCTACTTTAACAAAACGCAACTGACAGCGAAACTTTATGTGGTCTTTAGTTTAATATGGCCGAAAATTTGACAATTAGAAATTTTGAATTCGACTTGTTTATATTGTTGTAATTCTCATAATATCTATATAACTTGTAGCCTATGTGTTATTCTGATGTATAAGCTATATTATTGTAAAGTTTCATTAAAATCCATTCAGTAGTTTTTACGTGAAAGAGTAACAAACATCCATCCATCCATCCATCCATCCATACTTACAAACTTTCACGTTTATAATATTAGTAAGATCTACAGAATGTTTAATTTCACACGTCTCGACTGAACAATATAGCTACGACTACTGGCTGCTACTTTTTAAAATATGTATGTAATAATCGCGAACGTGCAGTGGTTATATACATGCAGCCTAACAACCCTATGCCACCCGGCGTGGGACAGAAGGTTAATTTCCCTTCATATTTATTTGGAGGAAGCCGTAGATGACGTTTGAAGAAGAAGACCAACAAATCGCATGTAAACTAAGAACAGTATTACTAAATCATAGTCAAAGTTGGTGAGTTGTCATGCTCACTAAAATACTCTGAGCAGCGGTAGCGACATGTGACGGGTCGGTTACTTCCCTTTAATATGGTTGAGGAGATCGATGGCTGTCACATGCGTTATACTTGTGAACAGGTGCTGCTGTTTGGGGTTGGTCGGCTCACTAGACCAAGGAAGTTTTAGTTTATTTTAATAATGTTGTATTGTTTTAATATTCACGTTCCAGTTGACGCTTTTCAGATCCAATAGAATAGTTTGTATATGGAATTTGTTGGGTAATATATATTTATTAAATTCTAAATAGGACCGCAAAGTAATAAACAAGAAAAGAATGACAAGCCCTCTGAGTTTCTTGCCAGTTCTCAGCAGTGGTCGCGTTCCGAACTGGTGGTAGACTATATTACTTTGCTTTGTATACATTTTATTAATATGTTGACAATTTGTAAGTGTCCATTGTGTCCTATGCAAAATAAATGATTTGACTTTGACTTTGAAACTCAAACTCAAAAGGAACTTTATTTACGTAGGTTTCATCACAAAACTCTTATAAATCGTCATATTTATAAACACCATTATCATCTTACGGCCCCTGTCCCACACTAAGTTGTAGTCTCCACACACACCTCTCAGTCGTCATACCTACATTCACACCTTTCACACACAACTCCTCATTCCTACAATCCCTCCATCTCCCCTGATCGCTCACAATCCCTGCGTTCACTCACATCCATGCCGAAACTACCACCGGTTCGAAAGGCTGCTCTACAGAGAAGAGCCGGCAAGAAACTCTGTAGTTGCTTTTTTTAAAATGATTGGTCTTGTTTACAAAAAGCACTAAACAGCATAGTGAGAGCAAGTTCGCAAGATGAGAGAAATGTACATTTTTGCATAAAGGATTAAATAAATAAATAAACACGCTACACGTTTCCGCAATGAATGACGGATAGACCTTGACAGGGCCAATCAAAAAACAAATCCGCGAATAAAGGTTTCCATTGCGTCATTGCTCACACATACAGTGTACAATATATGACAGTGTACAGTCAATAACGTTGTAGTGAAACAAATTCAGATGAACTAAATTGTACGTGTACCACAGAACAATAAAACAGTGTAACTCATTCAACTAGAAGTCATTCGTTGCTAGACTAATAATAATAAATCCTCCTTGTAACATTATAGCGGCCATAATTACTATGTAAGGGTCTGATAACGCGCATTCGCTGTTGGGAGATAACTATTTTGTGCCTTTTCTAAGCATTTACTGCTTACTGGCGGTAATGCTTATGTATTGATAGTGAGATGATTAGCATCATCACCATTAGTCATGCTCTTTGAATCGTTAAAATGATATGTGTGATATATATTATCTCATCATCATTTATGGACTGCCTCGTTGGTCTAATGTTTAGATGTGCCGCCTTTGGATCAACGGGTCCCGGGTTCGATTCCGGGGTCGGGCAAGTGTCTTTGTCTAAACCAGAGGCACTGGCTCGGAGTCTGGGTGTCATTTCTATCTATAATATGTATGTATTTACAAAAAAAATGTATATAAGTAGTTTATCATCCATCTCGTTACCATAACACAAGCATTAAGTTGCTTAACTTGGGACGAGATGGCGTTGTGTGAAATATCCAAGGATATTTACTTATTTATTTTATTTATTTCAGCCAAAAGACGTCCACTGCAGCACATAGGCCTCCGCGGAGGTTATTTTTTTAAACGTGACCCCTGCGCAATAGGAGTGGTAGATATAAATCGTATATAGATCGCAGCAATATCGTTGACTCCGATATCACCCTGCACAGAAACTATATATCGATATCAGCCGATACGCATCGCGTGGCGTATCGTACCGATTCGTGAATATTCATGATTAGGGCGACCTGCCCACTGCCACTTAAGTTTTTCAATTTTGTGGGCTATGTCGGTAACTCCGGTTCTCCTGCGTATCTCCTCGTTTCTGATTCGATCTCGTAGGGAAACTCCGTGCATAGCACTCTCCTTTGCGGTTTGGGTTACTTTGAGCCTTTTGATGGGTTCCATAGTGACCAGGTCTCTGTATCATATGCCATCACTGGCAACACACATTGATCGAAGACTTTTGTTTTCAAACTGCGGTATTGTGGACGAGATCTTTAGCAGCTTTCTGAACGCTGCCCAGCCGAGTTGGATCTGACGATTGATCTATTTCTTGATGATGGACTTACGGACAGTGTGACTCAAGTCAATGTATTGGTCAACAACTTCGAGTATAGAATCTCCGATGTTAACAGGAATGGCTTGAACATGGGTATTAGACTATTAGACATGATCTACCCATGTTCAAGCCACTCTACTTCTTACTTACTTACTACTCAGCCCACAAACGACCACTGCTGAGTCGGGCCTCCTCCGTTTAAAGAGAGGGCCATTAGCCTACTGTGCCACGCTGGCCAGACGGGTTGGCACAGGGTTTCGTTTCAAATTCAAGTTTCATTTTGACACGGTTGGCGCAGTGGTTGAGCGATCGACTGCTGCGCAGCATGTCGCGGGTTCGATTCCCGCGTGGAAGAAATATTTGTACGACCTACAAGTATTTGTTCCGGGTCTGGGTGATTTCTATCTATAATATGTATGTATTTACAAAAAAAAAATTATATAAGTAGTTAGATATTTATTTTATTTATTTAGTTTTCCCTCTCGTACTGCTAGGTTTTCGGCCTTGTCATTTCCTTTTGCCGACTCTTACGACACCCTCAGGATGGAATGGGGTGGTGACACTACTACTTAGTCCATAAACGACTCACTGCTGGGTTGGGCCTATTCCCACTATATAGATAACTAACCTACTGAACCACGCTGGCCAGGCGGGTTGGCACAGACTTATCAAGTATTCCTTCTCTTACTGCTAGGTTTTGGGCTGTGTCATTTTCATTTGCTGGGTTTTACAACACCTTCGGTATGGAATGGGGTGGTGACACTGTATATTCTGAATTCGAACTCACTCCTTTTATTTTAATTTAGGAATTTATTTTCTTCGTAGTCCGTTTTCACAGACTGCCAGTAATTGTTATGTTATACATATATGTAAACGTCCGTCCATCTAATAGGTTGATGTTTTGCCTATACATACGCTGTTGCCACTCCAAAAATGTCAAAGTGTTTTATATTTCTGACATCGTTTTTTCCAAAACTCGAAGCAAATCGAATACTGTTGGGATATTTCTCCTTTCCTATGTAAACACGTGGATATCACTTGAATATCAATCATAACTTTTCATATCGCTCGATCAATATTAGAGTATTTGCATAGGTGACGTTGTGACGACGGTTTGAGTATGTTGGTATAACGCCGTTGTAATGTTTATGCCGGGTGAATATGGGAGCGTAGGAAACTGTGTTTTTCCTGAAATTTCTGTGATCATGACTAGAATAATTTATTTTGGACGTAAACCAAAAACATTTTACATAAAGAACAATAATATTATCATCATACATACCTATATAGCGAGCAGCACACTGCACCAGCACACCGCTTTCGGTTATGTGGTCGCCATGCTAAAATGTATCTCTTTCTAAAATCCGCGAGTTACTCCTAAGTGCCCTATGCACTACAACTAAAGTTTTACAATCATTTGCATAATTTCGGTAACCTTGATTCTCCTGCATTCCTTAATTCATTATAAAAGAACTGCAATCAGGTAATGTACAAAATGGTGTGACATGACGGGGTAGTTTCTCTACTTCAAATTAAAAGAGACCCTCCTCAGAAAAGATTCATTTATGTTTTCCGATTGATACTGGTTGTCTGGAAGAAATATTATGTGATAACACCGCCCATTGTACATTTCTCTGTTGTATTTCTCTGATACCACGAACCGACAACCGCTGGGGTAGACGAGTTCTTGAGTGGAGACCGCGAATCGGCAAGCGTAGTGTGGGACGGCCCTCTGCTAGATGGAGCGACGATCTGCGAAAGGTTGCGGGCAGCAGCTGTATGCGTCAAGCTGAAGACAGGGCGCTATGGTGCTCTTTAGGGGAGGCCTATGTCCAGCAGTGGACTAATGCGGGCTGATGATGATGATTTTAACCTTTAATTGGAGTACAATAAAGAATATTCTAATTTTAGTCTAATACTTAGCACATGACTGACCCACTGCTGGGTCAGGCCTCATATCACAGGGAGGGTAATTAGCCTACTGTGCCACGCGGGCCAAACTGGTTGCTATTTTTACGATGAGATGAGGTGGTGACACTGTGTACTAAATCCATTGTATCTATCTGTCTATCTATCTATCCATCTATCTTTAAGTTTATGAATTGGAATTTATTTCGATAATGGAATAAAGTTATATGTACAACTACCTAATTGAACTTATAGTGTTAACCCGTATAATGGAAGATATTTTTGAGCACTTAAAAGACGTACAAACCCCTGTCGCCTGAAAACTGCTTCATTGGCCTAGGTGTTGGATTTGGATCACGGGGTCCCGGGTGCGATTCCGAGACGGGCAAATGTCTTTTTGTAAACTAGAGGCATTGCTCTGAGTCTGGGTGTAAACTGCCCCCGCGATACAGATTAAGATACGGCGGGGGTAAAGTTTAAAAAAAACAGGAGTAAAATATTTACAAGTCTAGCCGTTGTGTCTTTGGGTAGCATTTTTAATTATTTGTTTGTATACGCACACTAAGGCATACTTCCCCAGCTACACCGTGCCGTACGCCCGTTTTCACCCCACCCCCCGCTTTTCAACCCCTTACAACCCTTTTTTCGCTTTTTAAAGTAGCCAATGTTTTCTTTCTCAGCCGCTAGGCTCAAATTTAATTTAAATCGGTTTAGTAGTTTTAGCGTGAAAGAGCGACAGACAGACAGACAGAGTAACTTTCGCATTTATTATATTAATACGCATGACTTATCTAAAACTGATCAGATTGTTTAAAAAATGAATTACCGACGAAAGATCTGGAATGCACTTGTGTTCCTATATTTAAACTTTCTGATGATCTCAAAACTCGGCAATGTAAACGATCTTTTATATATAAAGCAGAAACAGTATCTCTTTTTGCGTTCCATGATACTTGTTTCAAAAACACATCGAAACTTCTAGCAAAGACATGACTTGGTAAAAGCCTTGCGGGCTATTCTTCCGGCACTATCCTCGGAGTCCGGAGATGGGCTATTCATCGCGCTATCGACGTATATGGTAGCATATGCTGAATTGTAAAAGGAACGGAAATGTGGGATACAATTTTATTCTGAAAGTAATACCTATGTATTCTTTGTGTTGGGACATTTTATTCGAAGATAAAATTATCCTACTATAATATTATAAACTCGAAAGTTTGTAAGTATGGATGGATAGATGGATGGATAGATGTTTGTTACTCTTTCACGTAAAAACTACTGAATGGATTTTAATGACACTTTACAATAATATACCTTATACATCAGAATAACAGGCTACAGTTTATAATGATATTGTGTGAATTGTCCAAAATCTAACAATGTAAGTGTCAATTATGAAGAAAAAAAGTGACGACAAAATAAATTCCATCACCAGGCGGGTAAAATCGCGGGGCGCAGCTAGTTTATCTTTAAATCTGTAATTTATGTATGTATCGATGTACTGGGTTCTATATTTGGTTTATTACTAACGATGATACTTAGGTATTGTCCATATAGTGACTGATTTAGAATACAAAGTGCCGTCACCCCATTCCATCCTGAGGGTCTCGTAAGAGCTGACAAAAGGCAATGACAAGGCCGCAAGAGGACAACTTGATACGAAACCTCGTGCCAAGCCCGTCTGGCTAGCGTGGCACATTAGGCTAATTACCCGAAGCTTGAATGGTGGAGAATGCCGCATGGCATTAAGTCTTCCTTGTGTACCGTGTTTCTACATTATGAGTAAATAAATAAATAATTACCCTCCTTGTAGCTGGAGGTGGCCCGACTCAGCAGTGGGTCATTTATGATATGAGTGTTGGTACATGGGTATATACATGTTGGATACGACATAGGGGAATTTTTTTAACTGCCTTATACTAGGTATCATTTCCAGGCTCTGTACCAAAAATCAATTAAATTGGAGCAATAGTTTAGCCGCAAGTGATTTTTTAAATTTTTGCCTCATTTGAACATGATGTATCTTTCCTAACAGATGTTTACGCCTATACCCCGTTCAACATAGCTTGATCGATTTGACAGACGGGCTAGCGATGGGAAACAGAAAATATCTAGTAGTCAAAAAAATAACGTTTTAAAATACTTGTAACAGTGACAAGTTGGCATGGGTGTATTATGTGTGAAATTCTTTATTGCACTAGACATATAAAACATTGGGTAGTTACGCGATGGTGGGTCAATATTCATAATAAGTTCCTATTTAATATTACAGGGTTATTTTTTGACCTTCCGCCAAATTTAAATAGGTGGTTCAGACCATGAAAGTAAACAAAAAAGAAAAGAAAATAATAGTTGTAAAAGTGTTAAATTTCAATGCGCTAAAGCCAACGAATTTTATTTCAAAATGAAAATGTTTTTTATTCGAATATTGTCTTAAAAAGTTAAGAAAAAGTGATAAAGAATTTCACACATAATACACCCATACCATCTCGTCACAGTTACAAGTATTTTAACCCGTTATTTTTTGGACTACTAGTTATTATCTGTTTTCCACCACTATTCGCCATTGCAAAGTAAAGGTATGATTCCGAAGTACGCTGCACGCAGAAGTGCTATCTCGGTACTACTGGTCCCGATTACCGCGACGTAGTTTGGAATCATACCTTTTTGTCGATCAGAAAAATTGACATCTGCCAAATCGATCACGCTATCTTGAATAGGGTATAACGCATCGTTTATTAACCTTAGGGGCTGTCCAATAATCACGTGATGTTTTTTAACATTTTTTAACCCCTCCCTCCCCCTTGGTGATTGATACCTGGTGAGGTTTAAGACTACCCGTCCACCGCCCATGAAAAATCACGTGTATTTTTTTTTTGTACCCTTTCGAATTCATACTAGTCACATATAGTTGTGTAGTGTAACTTAATGCCCCTCTGTCATATCAACTCTGTATATTAGTCTATAGATAGCCATGTACAAACACTATCGCAGAAAAATATTTGTAATTTTGAATCGCCTTGATTTTTTACGTCGTAAACAGTCAACATTAGCCTGACTTGTGTCAGTGAATTCATTGACAAAAATCTAAGAAAAGACACGTACATAGTTCCGTTGTGCCGGCTTCAAATTGGCACCTAATTTAAAGCCTCATAACAGTTTTTTTTTAAACGAATTTGTTTACACCTGTATCTCGGGGTCATTTTATGAACATTAAATTGACGTACACAAATGACATCCGGAATCAGAACAAGTGCCTGTGGTTTACTAAATTAATAAAAAAAAACACAACCTCGGAATAACGTGAGTTTACTATACAAGAAAAAGACAATCAACAAGAGCAAAGCATTCTCGTGAAACGGTCGGTAATTTTGTAAAAAATATTTGAAAAACTGTGAAATATTTTTTTAGATTTCCAGTCAGATAAATAATAACTGTGATTTTCTCAACTATAATTCACTTCCAGGAAAGTTATTCCTATCGGCATACTATGTTTACGAAATTAAAGCTCAGAAGCTTTTGGAAAGACCAATACAGGATTCTACTGTGACGCAGAAAAAAGGGCGGTCTTTTAATTCGGTCTTCGCGTGCAATCAAAATGCATAATTAAGTTTAAATGGACTGGGAAAGTACTTACACAAACCGTCTTGAAATTTTATTTCCGTCGTAACTTTAACAGAAACTTTTCTTCGGAAATACTTACTTTAAGGGAGTTAAAAGGACATTAGGAAGTCCATTGCCTTCATCTTTTTTCCAAGGTTGTCTGTTAAAGGGTAAGTTAGGGTAAATACTCCCACACCTTTCGACTTCAATCATCATGTTTCTTCTTTATTCGCTATTTAAATTGTCTCAGCCTGCATAATTCTAGTTTAAACAGGCTTGGATTTAGCCTCAATGCCTGAGCATTGTTGCGCTTTTTCGAGCAGCTGCTTTTTTAATCCAAAGAGTTTATATAACATTGTAATTATCCCCCAATTTCTCCTGACATAAATCTAGCATCGCATAAATATAAATCTCACTGCATCGTATGTTGAGTGACTATCAGTCTTATGAATATTAGATTCCACACACACACACACCCACACACACACACACACACACACACACACACACACACACACACACACACACACACACACACACACACACACACACACCAGTTACACACATACAGAAACAGGTTCTATATTGTGTAACTGGAACACGACAATTTGGCGTTCATAGCGTATTTCAACATTTTAGTATAATAACCTTTTTGAAACTGCACAAATCATTCTGAAAGTAGTTTAATTAATAGCATATTGAGCAAAAGAATAGCGTCATCATTTACACTCCGTAGAATTAATTAGATGAATTCCGCTCCACCTTACCGATAACTTAAAACCGAGAGCTGAAATTTCCAAGCGGAACTCAGTGTAATAAATTTAATAGCGAAATAAATGACGTCGTTAACTTATCTAAAATATTGTCGGTTGAATAACTCAGGTATCACGAAATTTATGACACCAAAGACTATGTCTGTAAACGTGACGCTTTTTTTTAACATCAGTCGATCGATGCAGTGAAATTTAAGAGGTGAGAAAAAAATCACGTGAAAAAGTGAATGTAACTCTTTAACTGAAGTTACATTCCTTTTTTCACGTGATTTTCCTAGTCTACAATGTCAATATCTAATAACTATCACTATCACTACATATTATAAAACAAAGTCGCTGTCGTCTGTCCGTCCCTATGTATGCTTAAATCTTTAAAACTACGCAACGGATTTTGAAGCGGTTTTTTAAATAGATAAAGTGACTCAATCATCATCATCATCATCATTTCAGCCAAAGGACGTCCACTGCTGGACATAGGCCTCCCCCAAGGATTTCCACAAAGGCCGGTCCTGGGCCGCCCGCATCCACTGCTTTCCGGCGATCTTAACCAGGTCGTCGGTCCACCGTGTGGGAGGCCTACCAGCACTGCGCCTTCCGGAACGCGGTCGCCACTCGAGGACTTTTCTGCCCCATCGGGCGTCGGTCCTGCGAGCTATGTGCCCTGCCCACTGCCACTTAAGTTTGGCAATCCGGTGGGCTATGTCGGTGACCCTGGTTTTCCTGCGTATCTCCTCATTTCTGATTCGATCTCGCAGGGAAACTCCGAGCATAGCCCTCTCCATTGCCCTTTGGGTGACTTTGAGCCTTCTGATGGAGCCCATAGTGAGCGACCACGTCTCTGTTCCATATGTCATCACTGGCAACACACATTGGTTGAAGACTTTTGTCTTCAGACACTGCGGTATTGTGGACGAGAAGATCTTTCGCAGCTTCCCGAACGCTGCCCAGCCGAGTTGGATCCGACGATTGACCTCTTTCTCGAAGTTGGACTTACCTAACTGGACAGTGTGTCCCAGGTAAATGTAATGGTCAACAATTTCGAGGGTAGAACCTCCGATGTTAACAGGAGTGGCTTGAACATGGATATTAGACATGATCTTCGTCTTCTCCATGTTCATCTTAAGGCCGACTCGTTCGGAGGCTCCACAGAGGCCATCGAGCATCGTAGTGAGGCCCTCCATGGTCTCAGCCATTACGACTATGTCGTCAGCGAATCGAAGGTGAGTGATGTACTCGCCGTTCACGTTAATGCCCAGCCCTTTCCAGTCCAGAACCTTGAAAACATCTTCCAGTGCAGCGGAGAACAGTTTCGGAGAGATAACGTCTCCCTGTCTAACACCTCGCTGCAACTGGATCGGTTTCGAGGTCTGGTCCTGGAGTCGGACTGACATGGTGGCGTTTTCATACAAGCACTTCAACACTTCGATGTACCGATAGTCGACTTGGCACCTCTGGAGAGCCTGCAATACTGCCCACGTCTCGATCGAATCGAAGGCTTTCTCGTAGTCCACGAACGCCAGACAAAGTGGCAGGTTATACTCCTCGGTCTTCTGTATAACCTGCCGTAGCGTTAAAATATGGTCTACGGTACTGAAGCCTTTTCGGAAACCGGCTTGTTCGGGAGGCTGGGAATCGTCAAGCCTGCACGCGAGTCGATTCGTGATGACCCTCGAGAACAACTTGTAGACATGGCTCAGAAGTGAGATGGGTCTGTAGTTCTTCAATAAGGTGTTATCTCCCTTCTTGAAGAACAGCACCACCACACTTCTGTTCCATGCCTTTGGCGTTCGTCCTTCGAGTATGACGGAATTGAATAACTTCTGAAGGGCCCTAAGGATCGGTCCTCCACCCGCCTTCAGAAGTTCTGCGGTAATTCCGTCATCACCCGCCGCCTTGTTGTTTTTAAGTTGCTCGAGAGCCATCCCGATCTCACACAGGCTGACGTCCGGGAGGTCTTCTGTGTAGTGCCGGGTTAATCTAGCTCGTGGGTCGTCTGCTAGATTTATGACGGGTTCCTGTGTAGACTTGTACAGTTGTCCATAGAAACTCTCGACCTCACCCAAAATCTCGGACTTCGACGTGACGATCCTGCCGTCATCAGTCTTCAGCCTGACGAGCTGGCTTTGCCCAATAGACAGATCCCTGGCAAAAACCTTGGAGCCCCTGTTGCTTGTGACTTATATTTATTTATTATAAGTTGCAAGTGACTCAAGAGGTAGGTTTATTTGTATAATACATGCATAATTGAAACCGTGCGATGCCGGGGCGGGTCGCTAGTTTTGATAATAAATCGTGTGAGTGCCGGACATATGCAACACAGTTATGACACACAACTTGGCAGGGACTTTTGAATTTAGTAGAATTTTGGTAGACTAGCCCTATTAGTTCCAGTAAAGTTCCAGTAGAGTTAGATATCACTTGACTAGAAAAGGAGACTCGGGAGCCATGGGTGATTCCTGTTGAAGATCGACTAGTAGAGGGGGCTATGAACGAAATCACTTTGCTTCTTCTAATGAACTTAGCAGTTATCTTGGTGAGAAAGCGTGTTACATGGCTGCTACATAGAACGAGAGAGAGAACAGAGTTTTAGTTGCTGGGAGTAATCTTACTGCAAGAGAATTTGTTCCTTTCTCCTTCTGACCCGAAGAGTAAAATTACTACTGAGTGTGTTTTTTTTTTCTTTTTTACTGGATACTTGAATGCCTTTGACCCTAGGCTCGCGTGATGGAAAGCAACGCCAGGGTCTAAGATGTAGCAGGCAATTCAAGGAAATGCCCTGTCGGGCACAGGCTCTCACATACACACGACGGAACACAGTAAAACTGCTTGGCGCCGGACTTAGATGTGAGGGTGGTAGCTAGCCGGGCGGACCATTCGATCCTACCACCAAGCGTGCTGGGTTTTGTTGGCTTTTATTTATTTCATATATTATATTTCAATATATATTTTTTGGGCTATTTTGACTCTAAAACAAGATTGGGTGTTAGAATAAATATAAGTCTACAAATTTACCCGTGCGTATTCTCTAATATTTTTACCATAAAAATTTTGAAAACCATCAAGGCCTCTCGAAGATTTGAAAAAAGAATCAATGGATTCATTCATCAAAACGTTATGATTTATGATCTGAAACTCTTTCAGTAAATACAAATGAGAGGGTAGTAGGGACGTTGGGTCACTGCCAACGTGAAGCCTGATTAATGTTTTTGAGGCACACCGGAACATTAGGCGTACGTCCTAATGCCAACGGGAATTTTTAACTCCATAAGGTCTTTTGTAAAGGTGAAAAGTACATTTTGGAATACTACTACAAGGTTAACTGCGTCTTATTAGGGCCCCATCTTGCTATTTTCTATCGACGTGTCGACATGATGGAATTTCTAGCACTAATATGCTAAATCCAAAAGTTCTTGCCAAGTACTTGTAACAGTGTCTCGCAAACATTCTGAACTGACACTATAGTATGGGTAACCAAAACTCAAAGTAGACAATCAATAACACGTAAATTGTCAATTTTGACTATACTGATTAAGCAAGTTTGGCGCCCTGGGTATTATTGATGAAATTCTTCTATACCAGTGTTCCCAATGGCCCACCTTATCATTTCTAAAATTTTTATGCCCCTTTGTTTACAAAATTTTGAACTTTAAAACATGTTTGAGAAGTTATTTTTACAATTGCATCTCTTAACTATCAGATTGACCCCCTGTGGGGCATGGGCCCCACGTTGTGAAACACTGTTCTGTACCATTTAATACGTCGTTCTTTATTGTTTTCCATGGCCACACTTTTGAATTCGCTAACGTCCATGAGCGATGGTAACTGCTTAGCATTTGTTGCATTACGCTTGAGCCACCCTTACAAAAACGCTAATATAAAATTTGTTGTCAGCTTACCGCGAAACGCTTTCAATGGAGCATTGCTGGAGAGGAAAAATAAATACAAAACTTGCCGGTAGCCGAAAACATCGTGTTTCGTTGCAATGCTTTTTCCGATTTTGCTTTGATTGACTGTGAGTTAATATTTTTTTTCTTTTCAATATCTGTAATAAACGAATTCTGTCTGCGTGTTATGTGTTCGTCCATTTTTATTTTGGAGGCATCATCATTATCAGCCCACATTAGTCCACTGCTGGACATAGGCCCTAAAGTGCGCCATAGCGCCCTGTCTTCAGCTTGCCGCATGCAGCTGCTGCCCGCAACCTTTCGCAGATCGTCGCTCCATCTAGCAGAGGGCCGTCCCACACTACTCTTGCCGATTCGCGGGCTCTACTCAAGAACTCGTCTACCCCAGCGGTTGTCGGGGCATGCTTGGTCTTAAATTCCATAGACTACATTAGCAATGATATTTCATCGTCTGCATGTTATATATTCTTATCTAAGCCTCCGTGTACATGATATACTTAAGTAATGTTTTTAAGATTGTGTAAGCGTTATAAAGTCATAAACATGTTTAACAAAAAAAAGCATAACGATTTCAAAAACATTAAAATACTCTAAAGCCCTTTGATGTCGGTGTCTTGGGTGTATCCTATATCCTAATTAACGTCGCTGTCAGTTTAAGTTGTCGTCGACATTAGATTGTTTTTTTAAACGAAACCCCTGCTCTATTACGCGATTACACGAGGCTTGTTTACAAACATGCAATTCATGAAAACAAGCGACATCCAAACTTTAAAGTGCTAGTGTATCTCTGGTTTATATAAACCGTGGCACATCTAACCGAGACCAAAAAGGCATTCAAAGGTCAGTCAGTATTTTCGCTTTTTAGTTGTTTTATTGATTTTGAACTTTTTTAGTTGAAGTAAATTTGTTGTAATAATCACGAAATTCTAAGATATTTTTTGTTAACTTAATTTTAATCGCAGTGTTTTTGGTGCGAGGTACAGTACAAACACAAGTAAGTCATTCAAAAATATTCAGAATCAGACAACCAAAAGCTTATTTGAAGTATTTATAGGTACAGTTTCGATAAATAATTATGGAACCAATCAGAATGGGTAATTTTGAGATATGAGAGTATTAAATTTTTCCGCAAATATTACGCAACGCAAACACAAGCATAAAAAAATAATATCTTTTTTTGAAATATCTTCATTTTGAAGACAAGAAAACACTGAGAGTGTTACGTTTTAGCTTAGGTTTAATCAAATTAACGATGAAAAAATATGCTAAATATTTTTTTGTTAAATTTGAACTTCAAACTATTATTTTCGTGATACAAAATTCTTTCTACTTTGCTCAACACTCAAGACATTTTATTATTTTGAAAACAAAAAGTCTTTGGCCATGAAACTATTAATCTTCTCAAAATAATATTTAAAAAGCTGAAGGTATTTTTATTAAAAAACTATTGCTAAATTTTCTTTAAACGAAGCTTTTACTTGTCTAGAATTGAATTTGGAATTGGAAAAGTAATTTATGGACCGAAGCATTTTACAGTTAGTAATAAAGAGCAACATATCAGATAATTACAAGTAGTGAAAGACTTAGAATACATATTTCGTTCACCCCATTCCATCTTGAGAGCGTCGTAAGAGCCGACAAAAGGAAATTACAATGCCGATAATCTAGTCGCAAGAGAAGGAAAACTTGATAGGAAACCCTGTGCTAACCCGTTAGGGCGTCGTGGCATAGTAGGCTAACTATCCTACATATAATTGGAAGAGGTAGTTTATCTTCATCTAGATAAGTCAACATTTTGGTATTTTCATGAATCTGCGTGGTACGTTTCAAAAGCTAATCGTGTAACAAAAATACTATAAGAAAGGTTTCCCGGGTATGTAGCTCGTAAACTCGTAATGCACGCTTTGGTAGGTTTAAAAAAGTTTCGTACTGACACGATCGGTCAACGACAATACCATAAATTTGTCTAAAATACAAAAATAATTTAAGAAAGTCACTTTATTTTGGTGACCATACTATTACACAAATATTTTGGCCCAGTAGACTTTAAAGTACAGATTATTAATCTACAAGTATTAGTAACCTGTACTCCGTTTAATAAATACATTACCTCATGTGTACCTCATCTTGAGGATGTCGTGAGAGTTGTCTATATGAAATTAAAATTCAGTTAACCAGCTGCAAGGGAAGGAAAACCTGAATGGAAATCCTCTATAGCTCTAGCTAGTAAAGCTAATTTCCCTCCAAGTAATTGGGGGAGAAAGTGACGAAGATTATCAATTGTAATTATAGTTTTGACAATGTATTCTCCGTGTGGTGTCGGATTTAGAATACATTATGTCACCACCCCATTCCATCCCAAGAGTCGACAATATGAAATGACAGGCCGAAAAGTTAGCCACAAGAAAGGAAATTTTATGCGAAACCCTTTTTTTTTTACCGCCCGGGGTAATCTCTTTTATGGACTTCCTCGCCGGCCACGGGGATGGCCAGCGAGGGGAGTGTGGGACTCTCCCCCATAGTGGGGGCCTACCCACTAAACCTCCCCGGGGTGCTCCAACTCGCGTCCTGTTGCGGCATTGTGGGATCTGATGCAGAACCACGCCGCCGCGTGTCAACCCATCTGGCCAGCGTGGAACAGTAGGCTAATTACCCTCCATGTAATTAGAGGATGCCCAACTCGTCAGTGTGTCATTTATGGGGGAAACAGTAGTAGTAGTATTATTGTCGATAATCCTAAAGTAATAAACCATTTTGTAGCACCTTGTATACTCGTATTTGCCTCATCAATATTCACCCGGTGATGCTAAATCGAGTTAGCCAACAGGGTCTAGCTTTGCGAAAAGTTTGATAACCACTCTAAGTTAAATCTGTGCAAATTTTAATAATATCCACCACCAATATCTCAGCCCGTAAAATACCCACTGCTAATTCTGGCTTCTTCCAATTACACAGAGGTAAATCAGCCTTCGAAGCTACGTTGACCAGATGGGTTGGCACAGGGTTTCGCATCAATCCCCTCGACTGTGCTGCGACCTTGCCCATGGTGAGGGGGCTTGTGTGCCTTTATGATCCGTTGGGGCCGTACCCACGAGGAGAGGCCAGACGAAGAACAGTGTCGTTGCGGGTTTGGGCTCCGGGGACTCCTCTCTCCTCAGTGTTGGCCTGCGAAGTCTAAACTGCTGCGGTACACCAGTGTCCTAATATCCTTTAAATTGCCGGGTATGGGATGGGTCGGGTATCCCACCAACAGCGGGAGCGGAGGGATAGCCTGGCATTGAAACCAGAGCTGGCGTCGCTAAAAGCGGACGAGTGGCCACGCATATAGTGCATATTAGATACACTCTTGCAACAATAGTTTTTTAAAACATTGCTATGTTTATGGTTGTAATACTGTAATTGTATAATAATGTTAAAACTGTTCTATACTATATTAGATTAGTTACATATTTTAAAAGAGAGCGCTATGTCGCCAACAAACTGTACAGCAGTTTGGCGATATCTATAAACTAAAAAAAACTGTAAACCTGTATGTATAAATATATAAATAAAAAGAAATAATAACAAAAGGATTTCGTATCATGGATTCCCACTCTTGTGCTCGCTCTGAAAATCACTCCGAGTGGATTCTGTTGTTAGCCAACGTAAATTAAACTGGTGCCAACGCTATCCATGTGGATTTAGAATACGTAGTGTCACCACCCCATTTCACCCTAAGGGTGTCGTAAGAGCCAACAAAAGGAAATTTTAAGGGCGATATTAAATACTACCTGCGCTCCGTGGTTTTACCCGCGTGCTGATGGAATTTATTTTCCGCCAGACTTTTCTCTACTCACTTGACACTTATTGTTATATTTTGGACAATTATACATTGTAGCTTATGTGTTACTAGCGACCCAGCCCGGCTTCGCACAGCTTCCTTTAAAATCACTCCATCTATTAAAATAACCGCTTCAAAATCCATTGCGTAGTTTTAAAGATTTAAGCATACATAGGGAGAGACAGACGACAGTGACTTTATTTTATACTATGTA
Organism: Clostera curtula; assembly: GCA_905475355.2. Taxonomy (NCBI): domain Eukaryota; kingdom Metazoa; phylum Arthropoda; class Insecta; order Lepidoptera; family Notodontidae; genus Clostera; species Clostera curtula. The sequence continues at coordinate 11,230,736 of FR997806.1, read as the reverse complement.
GTGATTCTAAAGTATAAGCTATAACATTGCAAAGTTACATTGAAATCCATTCAGTAGCTTTTACGTGAGAGAGTAACAAACATCCATCCATACTTATAAATTTTCGCGTCTATAATACATATTACTGGGATAGTGGGATAAAGCCGCAAGAGAAGGAAAATTTTATACAAAACCCGGTGCCAACCCATCAGGACAGCGTGGCACAGTTGGCTAATTACCCTGCGTGTAACTAAAGGATACCCAACTTAGCAGTGGGTCATTTATGACGACACGGTTGGCGCAGTGGTTGAGCGATCGACTGCTGCGCAGCATGTCGCGGGTTCGATTCCCCGCACGGAACAAATATTTGTACGACCTACAAGTATTTGATCCGGGTTTGGGTGTAGTTTATCATCCATCTCGTTACCATAACACAAGTATTAAGTCGCTTAGCTTGGGACGAGATGGCGTTGTGTGAAATGTCCAAGGATATTTATTTATTTATGGGCTGAATAGAAATATAAATGAGACAGTTTTGATGGTTGCTGAGAAAATACTGTCAAAGCTGAATTACATTCTGTTCATACTGATTGCAACACAAATAAAACTGCTGAAGTAGATTTAATTTCGTGTAGAGAGTCCATAGGAGCAGCTCAAACTAAGCGAGCTGGATAAAATTTGTAAAAATGAACAGCCAAAGTCCGCTCCAATTTTATTTTCTCTTTTTGAATACTGGATTTACTTCGTATCCAAGTTGTATTTATTTATGTTTGTTGGTACTTGGGGTTTTTTCATGTTTATTTTTTATATTAATTTTTCCGTGTGGTGACGAATACACAGTGTCACCAACCCATACCATCCCGAGGGTGTCGTAAGAGGCGGCTAAGGGAACGCAATAGGCAAATCACCTAGCCGCAATAAGGAAAACTTGATACAAACCCATCTTGACAGCGTCGCACTGTAGGCTAATTTCCCTCCATGAATTTGGAGGAGGTCCGAATCAGTAGTGGGTCATTCATGGGCTGATAACACGATTAACCTTGCTTAAAAAAGTGGCGTAGTTTTTGTCTATAATTTATTTTTATTAGGAATTGATTGGATACAATCATTTTGTAAATTCTAACACGAACAACAAAACATCGCGGCATCTGCTGTTAAAGAAAGTGGTTTAATTTGTTTTGTCACATGGTGTAGCTATATTGTTTAAATGACCCACTGCTGAGTCGGGCCTCCTCCCATCACAGGGCACAGGGAGGGTAATTAGACTACTGTGCCGCGGTGGCCATTGGGTTGGCACAGGGTATCGTTTCATCCTCGTCTCCTCCTCCTCGTCTGTGGCGGCGTGGTTCTGCATCAGATCCCACAATGCCGCAACAGGACGCGAGTTGGAGCACCCCGGGGAGGTTTAGTGGGTAGGCCCCCACTATGGGGGAGAGTTCCACACTCCCCTCGCTGGCCATCCCCGTGGCCGGCTACGAAGTCCATAAAGGATTTTACCCCGAGCGGAAAAAAAAAAAAGTTTTCGGCCTTTTTTTTTTAGGTGCCCGGGGTAAAATCCTTTATGGACTATCCCCGTCGTTCCCGGGGAGGACCGACGAGGGGAGTGTGGGACTCTCCTCCGAAGAGGCATACTCACTAAACATCTCCAGGGTGCTACCTATCGCGCGTCCATGTTTGTGGCATCACGGGTACGTTGCACAAGGTAGGGCGCTCCGCGATGCCACAGACTGGAGGCTCACCATACCTCCTCCGTCTCATGCTCTTTGTGGAGTGGAATATAGAGCATTCCGATCCAACTACTGAGCTGGTATTACCCGCTCTGCCGACGCCTGCCCAGCACGCGACAAACACGCCGACCAACTCTCTAGATCCCATGATGTGGGGCTTTCCCTGGGATAGGTAGGCAGAGATCGTCTGCCTATCCCTCGGCGAGAGCGGGTCGGTTGCCCGAGCCAGCGTCAACCACCAGCCAGCGTCAAATCGGTTTCGGTTTCGGCCTGGTCATTTCCTTTTGTCGGTTCTTACTACACCCTCATGGTGAATGGGGTGGTGACACTCTGTGTTCTGAAGCCGTCACCTCACACCTTTTACGTGTACTTTTACTTATTTGGGGTAATTCGCATTAAAAGATTAACAATTTAACTAAACCTATTTGGTGCGAGCGCTCTGCATACAGGCGTCGATTGCTAACGAAAAGCCCTATAAATGTAGCAATTTACATTTGATTGTAATTAAGGGTACTCAATTTAGGCAGCTTGTTTTTAAACTTTAAAGTTAATACAAATACTTGATAAAGTTAATTAATAAAAAAATACAGCAAAGAATGAAATAATTAAAAAAATAAAAGTGATGCAATCATTTTATTTTGACTGTTTCATTGCGAGAATATTTTAAAAAGATTTATTTTAAATGTTTAATTGTTAATGCCCTAGTAAATTCGGTTCGGGTTCATTAATTAAGTGATTACTATATACTTAACCCATCATTTTTTACAATTAATATACTGGGGGATTAAATAACTCCTCAACATTAAAGTACCTTGTATCGATGGGGCTCTTTAAAAACATATAAATTACGATCTTAAAGACACTCAAACGTAGAGCATGTGTCCCTGGATTACACAAAGCCTCCGGACTCGAAACGGGACACATCCCCCCACAAAAACAGACCAGAGAAAACATGTATTGTTGGACTTAAAAATTTTGTTAGTCAATGGAAAACTCGCCGTCGAGTCGAGCCTCTTACAATAATTACATGAAGGAAAGCCTTTCATTTTTAGGCGGAAATCCTCATGGATGCCGTTGGGGACTGGCTGGGTTATGTGGGACTCCGGGGCGCGTGGAGATGTTAAATTGCACCCTGACCTACCCACTTAAACCGACGGCGATCCTCGACTGCTCAACTCCAGGGTCGCGGGGTTCACTCCTCCCGTTGGGGGGAGTATGCTCTGCGACACATGATAAAGCCTTTTTTTTTTTACCCAGGTTAAAATCCTTTATGGACTATCCCTGCCAGCCTGGGGATGGCCAACAGGGGGTGTGTGGGAGTCCCCTCCGCCTCTGTAAGGAGACGGAGTCATACCCACTAAACGTCCCCGCGGTGTACCGTCCCGCGCTTGCTACCCCGTGGGCCCTGACTGTATCTCCACGGGGACATGAAGGAAAGCCTACTGTTTTGCAACAAGTTTTCCTTCTCTTGCAGTCCCTATAGTTTATCCCATTTCCTTTAGTCCTACAAAATCATTACAATGAAATGGGTTGGAGACACTAGTCACCATATTTTCATATGTCACATTAAAGCAGAGATGTAAAGTACAATATGTGTCGGAATGATATTTAACTAAGTTGGCTGCGGTTCGCTGTTTGTGTGGTTGAACTAAAACAGTTATCAACTAAGAGCAAAGCTGAGGGTTGGTATTGATGCCATAATGGATTGAAGTTGAAACTTTTGTGGTTAGCCGGCACTGACTGAACTATCAGTTAGTTCTCTGTTTTAACGTGACATACAATGGATTTATGTAACTCCTATCGTGCATATACTTTTGCAAGTGATATGGCTTTGTTTATATGAGTTGTAAAATATTATTATACTAGCTGCGCTGTTACGTTGTAACAAGATAAAATATATAACAAGATAAAATATATAAAATATAATATAAAATTTTCATATCAAATATTTTTACAACAGACAAACAAACCAACGTTTTATTACTATCAAACTGAACCCGCGCGCATTAACTAGTGTTGGCGTCGTTCATAACCATATATGGTGATCTTCGCGTCCGAAGGCGAAAACCTTCTAGAACAACGGATTGGTAACGCCCACAATGCATAGGTGCATAGAAAGTTCGAGAATAAAGAACAAAGGATAAAACTTAGCAAATAGCAGGGGAATAATTCTATTTCGTTCATTAGCATATCGTCTTCTCCTTCCTACAAAATCGTACGATGAACCAGACAATAGTGTGGGGCGTGTCCTCCCACCAACAAGGGAACCCCTCCACATGCCACTTCAACAAAAAAACAAGGGCAGTTAATAAATAGCGGGAGCGGTAGTTAGGAGCCCCATTTCTGAAAAAACTACTAGTCATACTTCTGATCATCCCCCTTGGTAAGTCTGATTCAATATTGCTGGTTGCTATTGTCTGTTTCCTTGCCTGTGTTAATTTGTCTCAACGGTAATTCGCTATGGCTAGATATATTTCATAATAGTGGCTTAGCTACGTTACGAAATGTGATTGCGGGTGTATTAAAATTATATTTGCATCCAGTTAGTCGCTCCGATAAGCTTTAACAACGTTCTACCCGCGGTATTTTTTGTCACTAGCATAATACATATTAGTACGAATCTATTCTGCCGCCGTGAGAAACCAATGGAATATTGTTGGATATATTTAAATGCCATTGTGTAGTTCACGCGCAAATAGTCAACGTCGGTGGCCATACATACGTATGCATTGTGATTTATTAATTTTCGTGATTAATACAGCCGTTGAAAAGTGTTAATGTCATTGTATGCATTGTTTAAAACTGGTAGTTTTTCATAATTAAATGTAGTGTAAAGATAACGATTTTGCTGTGTGTTTTTAATAAATTGGCCACCGAGATAATTTTATACAAGGTAGGACATAATGGTCATAGTCACTTCGTAATAGTTTTTCATAAAAATAATTATATTTGATTCCTAACTATTTCCTAGTTCGCGTAGTTTTGTAAAAGTTTACTAGTTGTGTAAAACTGTTGTAACATATTTCCTTTGCAATAATTATTTGCTAGCTTAGCATCATATTTCTATGTACCGGCGTGCTAAAAATCAAGGTCAGTGCTTCGCTAGTTAATTTGTGACGACTACCCGTTTGCTAATATGTCGATTGTATTCTTTTGATTCTTATGAAATTGTGATCGTCCGGTATTTAATATTTGAGATGTTCTTTTATTTATTGTTTATTTTATCATTGGATTGTTTCTAGTACCGGGCTTGGACATCACAATTTCATATTATATAATTTTGTTGTTTCGCGAAAGACGCCGACGCCCACTCCGGGTTTCACCTAGTGCCTGGGTGTCGGATCTTTCGCGCTAAGGGGTCATTCCGACGCGTTCCAGGAAACTGGGGGACCTCTGTACGGGCTGGGATTCTCCGGACGAGTAGAAGACCGCCGTACGTTTGGAGGCTTTTCATGCTGCCGACGGCCACGAGGCTGAACGCACTCCGCGCTGAGATGTACACAGCCGCACACCACCTATGAGCTGAGGTCTACGTGCCACACGTCCCCGTCCGAATCGCGTTACGGCTGCGCGTCCTACGCCCGGAAGTGACCCAACCGGCTAATGCCAAATAGTCGGATGAGATAAGTCCCCAGCGCATTTAGGTTTTTTTTTACTGACCACAAGCTTCCCTGTGCCGAGAACTCATCCCTGTGATTTCGAGATCTTTTCGTGCTTAGAGACATTAATTTTTGGTGATACATTGTAAACCCAGAAATAAAACTTGTAAATTTTGTAATTGTTTTTTTTTTCCTTTTCTTTGTTACCCGCCGTCAGGCGGACGTAACAAGTGGCGCCCCGTATTAAAGGCAAGCACAGGGAAGTTTGGTAGTCTTGTGGTGTCGGTGTTTTTCCTTTCCAGGTGGTAAGCCTTTGCGGACGAGGCTGAACGGGGAGGTACCACCGACCCGTTTCTCCTTATAGGGGAGCGGGTAGCCGACTATTGTCGTCTGGTTCCGCCGGGTAGTCATTTACACCTAAGATTACCCAATTGCGCGTGTACTGCACAGTGGACATATATATATATATTTTTTTTAATTTTTATATTATTGGTTTCTGTTTTTGTGCGTGCATTTGCATTTTATCTTTTTGTCAATTGTGGCGTAACTGACTTTTCTTCAGGTTTCTTTTTTTTTTTTTCTTTTCAACATTTATTGCTTTTATTCATTTTTCGTTATTGCAAACTATTGTGTTGCAATTTTATTTTGTTGCCCTGACAGAAAATAGCAGTTACGTACATAGTTATATTACGTCTAAATTTTTAAATTACCCACAACCGCTTCACATTCCGCCGCGTAGTAATATTTTTTTACTTCGGATCATTATATGTTGAGCCATTCTGACTTCAAATAATTTCTTTAAAATTATTTTATCTAGACATGGACCGTTCTATTAAATATTTTCGTTTGACCAAACCGGCGTTTCTAGTGTACGGTAGGGAAACCGTATCATGCGGGTCGCATTATTCTACAGATGTAGACCCAAGTAATCTGGTGTTCTCGCCACGCGATGAATACGCGGAAAACCTAGGCTGTTTGGCGAAAATATTCGATAAAGTCCAGCTATCTCTGTATAACAGCCATGTCAAAAGCTCGCAACATTACAACTTACGCAGGAAAACTGACTTTGATGTAGGAGTTCTAGTCAATAACCATGATAGTTCTTTTTAGACATTAGGATTTAAATAAATTTTAAAAATTGAAAATTAAAATTTCATTTATTGAATTAAAGTAACTTTATCTTGACTGTGATACCATTTATTTATTAATTTTTTTTTATGAAATGGCTTTAATAACTAATCATGATTATCAAATATTATTAGTATTTTAACTTTTCTTGCACATTAGTATTTTTACTTTCGTGGTACATTGTCATATGCGCAAGGGTTCTGTTTCGTCTGTTTTCGTTTAATTATTTTTTTTGGTTGTTAATCTACGTTATATATTACCGTTAATAAATTTTCTTCTTTTTGTAGTTTGTTTTATATTTACGTGGTTTATACACCTTTTAACTATAGTTTTGTTTCGTGGGTTCGACCCAAATTTTAATTTTTGTTAATTATTATATTAACGATTTTTTTTACCTAGACCAACATTATTAAGTTCCATTAGTGATTACGTTTGTCTCTAGCGAATTAAATAAGCCTACACGAATTTTGATGTTTGATTGGGAGTTGTTAGTGTTGTATGACTTCTGTATAGGTCTGCACACGTTTTGTTTATTTGCGTTTTGCAAATTTTTAGCGGAGTATGACAGTTTCTTGGTATAGGTCTACTCGTCTGCTGTTTCTTTTCGTTTCGGCGGGTCGTGACCGGAACGGATTCGCTAAAGACGGGCATACTCGCAATGTCGCTTAGTATATTTGTTTAATAAATTGTTAATTTATTCGATATGTTCGTTTTCGATTTTTGTTTTTACGTAGTGTTGAATTATTGTATTAATTTTCTTTTATGTGAAGTTTCGCGCTTCGGCCTTGATTGTGTTGTCTTTGATGAATTAAAGTAAGCCTACACGGATATTGTCGTTTAGCTGGGAGATTGTTTTTGCGTTTGCGCTTTGTGGCGGGTTAGGTGCCTTGAATAGGCCTAATTCGTTTTTTTTTTTTTTTTTTTTTTTTTTGTTTTGTTGGCGTTTTGCGCATTTATAGGGTTTGACCCTGGCATGGGTCTCATGCGTATTGTTATGCGCGTAAAGAGCGGATGGTAACTCTTTAAATAAGCCTACACCGATTTTATTTTCTCGTTGCAACGTTTCGTGATTGCAACAAATTCATCAAAGACCAGCGTATATCTTAGGGCCGATTCGTTAGAATGTCTCATGTAGCAATATTCTCCTTTTTTTTAGTAGATCATTGTCAGGCAGTACTGTTCTTGAGTCCAATCTTTTAATAGATTCGTACTCTAGTTGTGTGGTAGTCTGTTGATTTAGAAATTTCCTCAGACAACTGTGACAGGTCGTATGCTAGGTCGCGTGTTAGGTATTTGGTAGTGGATGAATGAATGTAAGACAGTTACTAGGCGGTTCTAGACTTATTAGGCGCTTACCGCAGCGGATTTTACTACGTAAAATCCTTTCTCTGGGAGAGGGGGTAATGTTACGTTGTAACAAGATAAAATATATAACAAGATAAAATATATAAAATATAATATAAAATTTTCATATCAAATATTTTTACAACAGACAAACAAACCAACGTTTTATTACTATCAAACTGAACCCGCGCGCATTAACTAGTGTTGGCGTCGTTCATAACCATATATGGTGATCTTCGCGTCCGAAGGCGAAAACCTTCTAGAACAACGGATTGGTAACGCCCACAATGCATAGGTGCATAGAAAGTTCGAGAATAAAGAACAAAGGATAAAACTTAGCAAATAGCAGGGGAATAATTCTATTTCGTTCATTAGCATATCGTCTTCTCCTTCCTACAAAATCGTACGATGAACCAGACAATAGTGTGGGGCGTGTCCTCCCACCAACAAGGGAACCCCTCCACATGCCACTTCAACAAAAAAACAAGGGCAGTTAATAAATAGCGGGAGCGGTAGTTAGGAGCCCCATTTCTGAAAAAACTACTAGTCATACTTCTGATCATCCCCCTTGGTAAGTCTGATTCAATATTGCTGGTTGCTATTGTCTGTTTCCTTGCCTGTGTTAATTTGTCTCAACGGTAATTCGCTATGGCTAGATATATTTCATAATAGTGGCTTAGCTACGTTACGAAATGTGATTGCGGGTGTATTAAAATTATATTTGCATCCAGTTAGTCGCTCCGATAAGCTTTAACAACGTTCTACCCGCGGTATTTTTTGTCACTAGCATAATACATATTAGTACGAATCTATTCTGCCGCCGTGAGAAACCAATGGAATATTGTTGGATATATTTAAATGCCATTGTGTAGTTCACGCGCAAATAGTCAACGTCGGTGGCCATACATACGTATGCATTGTGATTTATTAATTTTCGTGATTAATACAGCCGTTGAAAAGTGTTAAACCTATTCTACACGGTTGGGTCCAACCACCAACAGAGGTCACCTTGGTTGAGTTGGAGCAAAAAGCAACCGTGTAGAAGTTGGTTGATGTCAATATTTGGTTGACCAACCGAGTGGACTTCCAACCACCTTGATCGTGAGCGCATCCCTCACTACCAAGGACTAATAGAGGACATTGGGTTGAAGAGCGACCGTGTGGATGCTTGTTGGCCTGCGACCGTGCGTAGTTGCGGCCAGTGTTGCCATATAAACAGATTTATCTGTATCTTTATAAATATAATTCAACTGATCATGAACGTAGAAAGAACAGCGGACGGAATCCCGTAGGTATACCATTATTAAGAAGCATAATTGTAAATTAATATTATAATACTCCTGAAAATAAAATGAAGTAAAATTATATATTAAAGTGGCTTAGGAGTCGAATGATCGAATTTTTAGTAATTATTATTTATTTTATTTTATTGCACAACAAAACAGGTAACAGTTAATAACTAAACTTAATATCTAATAAACGAATCTATCCTAGGTTGGAACCCCTAATAATGTTGACACATCATGTCGTAAAGTTACATATTAAACATAGTACAAAGCAACTATTATTATACTTTATCATAGAATCTGAAAATGTCTAAAATTTATCTTCAAGTTCTAAATCTGTCCGAAAAGCATCTTTTGAACCGTATTATGGAAATGTGAATGTAGGTATGACGACTGATAGGTGTGTGTGGAGACTACCACCTAGTGTGGGACAGGGGCCGTAAGATGATAATGGTGTTTATAAATATGACGATTTATATGAGTTTTGTGATGAAACCTACGTAAATAAAGTTCCTTTTGAGTTTGAGTTTGAGCATTTTAGTATGGCGAGAAGATTTCTAGATTTGGGTGAGTTTAACATAGATAATTATCATTCATTATAATTGAAACTGAATCTACTAAACCGCTAGAAAATTCCACCAGCCACTAAAAGCAATATTTCGCCACTAAAAGGGGAGTCGAAACCACGAATTTTAGTGGAAAATACCACTAAGTTGGCAACACTGCTGACGAGTTGTCTCAACTACACATCGTGTAGATTGAAAACCAACTTTGGTTGGAACAACCAAGGTGACCTCTGTTGGTGGTTGGACCCAACCGTGTAGAATAGGTTTAAATGTCATTGTATGCATTGTTTAAAACTGGTAGTTTTTCATAATTAAATGTAGTGTAAAGATAACGATTTTGCTGTGTGTTTTTAATAAATTGGCCACCGAGATAATTTTATACAAGGTAGGACATAATGGTCATAGTCACTTCGTAATAGTTTTTCATAAAAATAATTATATTTGATTCCTAACTATTTCCTAGTTCGCGTAGTTTTGTAAAAGTTTACTAGTTGTGTAAAACTGTTGTAACATATTTCCTTTGCAATAATTATTTGCTAGCTTAGCACCATATTTCTATGTACCGGCGTGCTAAAAATCAAGGTCAGTGCTTCGCTAGTTAATTTGTGACGACTACCCGTTTGCTAATATGTCGATTGTATTCTTTTGATTCTTATGAAATTGTGATCGTCCGGTATTTAATATTTGAGATGTTCTTTTATTTATTGTTTATTTTATCATTGGATTGTTTCTAGTACCGGGCTTGGACATCACAATTTCATATTATATAATTTTGTTGTTTCGCGAAAGACGCCGACGCCCACTCCGGGTTTCACCTAGTGCCTGGGTGTCGGATCTTTCGCGCTAAGGGGTCATTCCGACGCGTTCCAGGAAACTGGGGGACCTCTGTACGGGCTGGGATTCTCCGGACGAGTAGAAGACCGCCGTACGTTTGGAGGCTTTTCATGCTGCCGACGGCCACGAGGCTGAACGCACTCCGCGCTGAGATGTACACAGCCGCACACCACCTATGAGCTGAGGTCTACGTGCCACACGTCCCCGTCCGAATCGCGTTACGGCTGCGCGTCCTACGCCCGGAAGTGAGCCAACCGGCTAATGCCAAATAGTCGGATGAGATAAGTCCCCAGCGCATTTAGGTTTTTTTTTACTGACCACAAGCTTCCCTGTGCCGAGAACTGATCCCTGTGATTTCGAGATCTTTTCGTGCTTAGAGACATTAATTTTTGGTGATACATTGTAAACCCAGAAATAAATCTTGTAAATTTTGTAATTGTTTTTTTTTTCCTTTTCTTTGTTACCCGCCGTGAGGCGGACGTAACAGCGCCCCGCGGTTTTACCAGCGTGGTGATGGTATTTATCTTTTCGTCAGATTTCTTTTCTACTTACTTGACACTTATTGTTATATTTTTGACAATTCACACAATATCTTTATAAATTTTAGCATATGTGTTAATCTGATGTATAAGCTATATTATAGCTCGCCGGAAAGCAGTGGATGCGGGCGGCTCAGGACCGGCCTTTGTGGAAATCCTTGGGGGAGGCCTATGTCCAGCAGTGGACGTCTTTTGGCTGAAATGATGATGATGATGATAAGCTATATTATTGTAAGGTTTTATTAAAATCCATTCAGTAGTTTTTAAGTGAAAGAGTAACAAACATCCATCCATTCATCCATCCATACTTACAAACTTTCGCGTATATAATATTCGCGTATATAATATTAGTAGGATAGGATTGTTTGCTATTTAGGTCGTCATCATCATCATCATTTTAGCCCATAAATGACCACACTGCTGAGTCGGGCCTACTCCAATTACATGGAGGGTAATTAGCCCACGCTGGCCAGACGGGTTGGCACAGGGTTTCGTTTGGCTATTTAAGTGCCGCTAGCTAATTTTGGTTGTGAACCCAAATTACATTTTGGTTGCTAGCCATTAATTCTTAAGTTTGTTATTTTCTCAGAATCTGTAATTGGGTTTCTTGTGAATTATATATATCTTAATATATATATTTCTTGTGTGCGTGTGTATGTGACTGAACTCCTCCTAAACGGCTGGACCGATTTGAATGAATTTTTTTGTATGCGTTTGGGTGGCACCGAGGATGGTTTAGATTCACAAATCAGCCCGACAGATGGCGCTGCAGTCGGTAAACAAATATCATGCAGGACATCGTCTGCCCGGTCAGCTAGTAATAATATAATATTCTCAATTTGACTGTGTCCTCAATTTGAATTTGATGCATGTATGTCAAATACATTATATGTGTGTACAATGTACTTTTATTCATAATAAAAAAAACGTTAAAAACTATAAGTTTTTGCTTCACGTAAAACTTGTAAGTATAGCTATATTATAATTGAAAGGATAAGAAAATGAGGTTACACTCTTAAGAAGAAGAAAAAATGACTAAATATATATTTTATTTTTAATATTAATCAAGTTACGTCCAGCTGTTTCGCAATGCATGGTTAAAATCATGCACACAATATCGATGGTGCTGATCGGAAAACTGTTCAAAAAACTTTGGTGGTACCAAAATATGTTTTAAAATCTACCAGAAAGTAATATGTAATATTGGTTGACTGCATGAGTTAGGTATGAATACTATATGAATTTTCTACATTATCGACTCAACGTAAATCCCTATTCAAACAAAGTTCTAGTGAATTTTCAATAGAGTTTAGAAGCTGTCTTGAAACAAATGCATTAAATTACCATTGTCCTCACATTTTATATATACGTTGAGACGCCTTCGTGGTAACTCGACAGCGAGTCACAAAGGATCAAGTGCCAAACTTGTTTACAGTAACTTTGTCTACAACAACTGCATTATAGTGGTATTTTACAATATAGTGTTATGACCCAATAGAAGTGGCAATTTTTAATATAAGATATTGTGATTGTTGTACCATAAACTCGATTAAGTAGACTGTAAAATAAAACAAAAACACACCCAATTTTATGAATATGCTAATAGAAAAAGGGTAAAGAAAGACATATTTAGAGAATTAGTTAATCTTGTATCTTGAGAATCTGTTGTATAAACAAGGCTAAATTAATTTTGTAGTTAAATTAATATCATCGTTTCAGCCCATGAATGACCCACTACTGAGTCGGGCCTCCTCCAAATCCATGGAGGGTAACTAACCTACTGTGCCTCGCTGGCAAGACGGGTTGGCACAGGGTTTGTATCAAGGTTTCCTTCTCTTGTGGCCAAGTGATTTGCCTCTTGCGTTCCCTTAGTCGCCTCTTTCGACACCCTCGGGATCGTATGCGTTGGTAACACTGCGTATTCTAAATTCGTCATCACACTGTAAATTAACATAAATTTTATTATATATTTCTTATTTTACTTTAAATTATCTGTTTGTTTGTATATTCCCAAAGGATAGTAAAAACGAGCTAAGACTATTTTGGAAGCCCTCACAACGAGTAAAGGTGTACAAAAGAAACGAGAATAAATATACCTAATGAAGCTAGCTGACGCCAACTCCAATCTAGACCGTCAAATTTATTAACACCAAAAAATCGTGTTCAAAGACCCGCAGAAAAAAGAACTTAATTGCTCCCAAGGAACGGCGGGAATGGTGAGAATTCGGGTAGCGAATTTATAGGAGCTATTTCGATGCAAATGATGATCTCGGCGAGGCTCCAGATAGTCACGGTAGCCCCAAAAGAATAAGTGAGAAACGTCTTACGAAAAAGAGGCCGTGAATACTCGTGATGGCCTTAGTATTTATTCACGGCGCGGGCACGGCTTACGTGGGTAATAGAATGATGTTGAATGTTCCGGATTTACTGAAATAAAATGTTGAATGTATGTGAGTTATTTTAGTTTGTGGATGGAAAATGAGTTTCTTTATTTAAGTAGTTATTTCTGATGAGAGGAGGCCTCAGCCGTGGGTCATATACGGGATAAGTACCTAGTAGTAGTAGTATTTTATATTTTGTGTCATCCTAATTTAAACTGTATTTAATATCTGTCTGCATTTTCCGATTATATGTATTTTCTTTATTACTATAACGCAACCAAAAATCTTAAAAAATACACATGAAATTGTACTGTACTGCAAGAGGAGGTAAACTTGATATAAAATCTTGCGCCAACCCACCTGATTAATTGGCTAATATCCCTCCATGAAATTGGAGCCAAATTCATCGATTGTAAAGATGATGTAGCAATAAATTCTTTTGAAGCTTATTATCTTTGAAATCAAAATTATGCATCAGGAAAACACGAACTCAATCAATTTCCATGGAAATAAATAATATGACAATTGAATGATTTTCTACGACTGCGTGATTACTTGTCTCCTAGCGATTCGAAGACCCAACCTCGCGTGTCCAATGGTTTGGAAATGATAAGACGCTTTCAAATACCCTACTTGTACGGTTTCCATTTTATTACGGTTGTTTAAGTAAATTTGAGACGGTAAACGATGTATCACGCTTGTTCGAAATTCGGTTACGTTACGCAAATGTTTAAAGTTGTTTTGTTGATTGGTGTAGGTTAGGAACACAGGCTAGGTTAGGAAAACAAGTTAGGTTAGGAATTTAAATAAAAAGTTTCGAAATGTTACTAATATTATAGCATGATGAATCAGTCCTTTTAGCATTGAAGGGGGATCATGGAATTATCCTGCCTCGGGACTGCAAAAGGTCATCTGAAGTTTCCGTGGACCCCAGCTGCAGGTTGAAATATTCTAGAGTGCAACGAATTCGCACCTATGTGCGCCTTGAAGTCCACCATAATCCAGGTCATGCACAGGTAAGCGTATAAGTATGTCTTCAATACGTTCGAAAATACGTAACCCACATAAGTTTGTGAGAAAAGAGGTTTCACAAAGTTTATAACTTCTTGTACAATTATAAAATATTAAAAAAAAACTCACCCGTCTTTTTCCCAATTCCACTAGATTCGGCACCAGTCTAACCTGATACTGGTAAGTATGTACACGGAGCGACGCATGTGTATGCCATAAATGGTAGAATGGCAGCCGGGACCGTCACATATAACACTAATACACTAGCCAGACGTTGCTTAACCGGACAACCTCATTGACCTAGGGGGTTAGATGGGCCGCCTTTGGATCAACGAGTCGGCAAGTGTCTTTGTCTAAACCAGAGGCACTTACTCTGAGTCTGGGTGTCAGTTGTGTTCGTAAATTTCGTGTTTGTAAACTGCCCCCGCGATACAGGTTATTTAAAAAAAAAACGATAGCACGCACCTAAATATTAGTATTCAACCGAATAGCACAATTTGTATTAGCTTTTCCCATTCTGCTGTAACTACAAGATATAAGACAGGTCCTGGGCTTTTGCCAAACAGGAAGCGTTAACAACTGCGGTTTTGCTGTAATATTTCTTAGATTTAATGGCTATTGAGAAGGCTGGCAACATTATTGCTGAATTTGGAAAAGCGTGATTTTCTGTTCATAATATTTTGGACTAGCTGCGCCCCGCGGTTTCACCCGCGCTTACTTATTGTCGTATCGCGGGAGATGCCGCGGGGCAAAGCTAGTTTAAAAAAAAGTAGCCGAAGTTACTCCTTATATAATTAGCTACCTATCAGTGAAAGTCCCGTTTAAATCGGTCTAGCCGTTCCAGAGATTAGCCGGAACAAACAGACAGACAAAAATTAAGAAAAATGTTATTTCCGTCTATGTACTGTGTATACATACTTACGGATTTAGTAGAAAGTGGTTATTTTATTATTACAAACAGACACTCCAATTTTATTTATTTGTATAGATAACATTGTTCTGTTGATAACGGGTTTTATCGTATACTACTAGTACTCGGCCTATAAATGACCCACTGCTGTGTCGGGCCTCCTCCCATAACAGAGAGGGTAATTAGCCTACTGTGCCATGCTGGCTAGGCTGGCTGGCACCGAGTTTCATATCGAGTTTTCCTTCCCTTGCGGCTGGGTTTTCAGCCTTGTCATTTCCTTTTGTCGCCACTTACGACACCCTCAGGATAAAAGGGTCTAGTGGTTAGATGTGCCGCCTTTGGATCAACGGGTCCCGGGTTCGATTCCGGGGTCGGGCAAGTGTCTTTGTCTAAACCAGAGGCACTGGCTCGGAGTCTGGGTGTCATTTCTATCTATAATATGTATGTATTTACCAAAAAAAAAAAAATTTTGTAAGTAGTTTATCATCCATCTCGTTACCATAACACAAGCATTAAGATGCTTAGCTTGGGATGAGATGGCGTTGTGTGAAATGTCCAAGGATATTTATTTTATTACTAGCGTCCTTCAATCTCACGAAACCATATATATAATAAATGCGTGTTCTTCTTGTAAAACAAAAAGGTCCTTGGGAGTATTTTTAAGGGTTATTAGATCAGAACTTACCCTCACCTCGATATGTTGTAGGGCCCGTACCTTATGCCACGTGTTAATAATGTTACTGTCAAACTGCTCCGTAGCTTTGATATGGGTCAAAAAGGTTTCAATAGCATATCCCCTGTTCAACTTTTTCGTAGTTCGCGCTTCGTACGTGGTGCCACTGTGAGCGGGTTAAGGGAATATTCGTCGTAAATGACCCACTGAGTCAGGCCTACTACCAAATTAATGGAGGAAAATTAGCTCACTGTGTCACGCTGGCAAGACAGGTTGGCACAGATTTGTTTCAAGTTTTCCTTCTCATACAGCTAGGATCTGCCTCTTACGATCCTTTAGTCGCCCTTTACGACACCTTCAGGATAGTGTGGGTTGGTGATATTGTGTATTCTAAATCCGTTACGACACGGACATTTACACGGGCAAGGGTTACGAAGATGAAATTAATTCCATGTAGGTATATTATTTTATTTCAAATAGACGTTTAATAACAGGACGAGTAAACTGCTTGAACCACGCTGAAAAGTTGTACATTAGTTATCTTGGGTTGCCGGAACATAAAAAGTCAACCTGGTTTTGGAGTAAGACGAAAACGAACCATAGGCGTTAAGAGTGGCATTTTTTTTGGAATAAAGGTGTTTGATCCGGCGAAAACAAGTTTGAAGTTCAAGTAAAGTAAAGAAACTTTATTCATAATATATTAATGTCTAAATAACATACATAAAGCCCACTTCCTCCAGCGAGGAGTTTGGATATTTCAGGAGGATTTCCCAGATGTTTTCAGCCCATCGACTGGTATTAGTTACAGATCATTCCCACACATATTTTATCGAAATTGTTTCAGCAGTTTGAAGACAAATTGAAATAATTAATCAACAAGGATTTTAAAGAATGCTTGGCTGAAATTTGTGTAATTCGATGATTTTGGTTTAAATCCTCAGTTTACTTTTATAAAATGATTTAAAAATGTCAACTTTTTCGTCATCGTATCCGCTGGCATGAGGACCAGACATAATATATTTTACCTGAAATACGTAAGTACGAAAAAACATTCAGACCAATATGTTTTTATGGCGGAAAGAAGTGAAACTAGAGGGATTGGCGAATACCGTAAGCCGTAATACTATGTTTATATGTTTTTATTGGAAACTAAGTTCGGTCATGATAGATTTAGAATACATCATAATTTTTTCATCATTTCAGCCAAAAGACGCCCACTGCTGAACATAGGCCTCCCCCAAGGATCTCCACAAAGGCCGGTCCTGGGCCGCCCGCATCCACTGCTTTCCGGCGACCTTAACCAGGTCGACGGTCCACCGTGTGGGAGGCCTACCAGCACTGCGCCTTCCGGAACGCGGTCGCCACTCGAGGACTTTTCTGCCCCATCGGGCGTCGGTCCTGCGAGCTATGTGCCCTGCCCACTGCCACTTAAGTTTGACAATCCGGTGGGCTACGTCGGTGACCCTGGTTTTCCTGCGTATCTCCTCATTTCTGATTCGATCTCGCAGGGAAACTCCGAGCATAGCCCTCTCCTTTGCCCTTTGGGTGACTTTGAGCCTTCTAATGGAGCCTATAGTGAGCGACCACGTCTCTGTTCCATGTGTCATCACTGGCAACACACATTGGTTTTGACTTTTGTCTTCATTTAGAATTAGAATTAGAATTAGAATTAGAATTAGAATTAGAATTAGAATTAGAATTAGAATTAGAATTAGAATTAGAATTAGAATTAGAATTAGAATTAGAATAATATATAAAGCTGCAGAGTTTGTTTGTTTGTGTGAACGCGCTAATCTCAGGAACTACTGGTCCGATTTCAAAAATTTTTTCAGTGTTAGATAGTCCATTTATCGAGGAAGGTTATAGGGTATATTTTATTTTCAAAATAATTAGGGATCCGTATGAAAATTGCAATTTTGTAACCCAAGGTGTAAAATCGAAAACCTATTTATGCGTGCGCTGCAAAAACGATTGACAATAGAACAAAATGAAGTACTACGAGTTTGTAGGTCTTATTAAAATCTACAAAAAAGTCCGCGAGAGCACATATCTAACGATCATAGTTTAGTCACAATAACCACTTTTATATTCATAAAAAAAATGCATAGAGATAAGCACGGGTTCGAAGTCCACGCGAGCGAAGCCGCGCCCAAAAGCTAGTTTAGAATACACATGCTCAGAAACTCGCGCTTCGTAAGGCACATAAATCTGTCGGTCCCGCCCGGCTGCCATACTAGTGATAATTGGAGGTGGCCCGACACTACGGTGGGTCTATTATAAGCTGTTGCGGTTGTCTCCATGTGGTAACAAATTAATGGTGTTTCCAAGCAACCTTTCCTTTCCATAAGGCTGTCGTAAGAGCCGACGGAAATAAATATCCTTGGACATTTCACACAACGCCATCTCGTCCCAAGCTAAGCAACTTAATGCTTGTGTTATGGTAACGAGATGGATGATAAACTACTTATATACATTTTTTTGTAAATACATACATATTATACATAATGATGTCTTAGGTTTTCACGATCTTTACACACTGCAGGAAATGATGGCTTCACGGTTATGATCGTTTTATTTTATTTTATTCCCAACGTTTCAGACACTTTGCAGTGTCCGTGGTCGCGGAACGTTGGGAATAAAATAAAATAAAACGATCATAACCGTGAAGCCATCATTTCCTGCAATATTATACATAGATAGAAAACACCCAGACCCGGAACAAATATTTGTAGGTCGTACAAATATTTCTTCCGTGCGGGAATCGAACCCGCGACATGCTGCGCAGCAGTCGATCGCTCAACCACTGCGCCAACCGTGTCAAATGTCATAGCCGAAAGCCTAAAAGAAAAGGAAATCTTTTTTTTACGTTGCAAATCCTCATGGATACCCGACCGCTATACGCCAGCCGGGTTATGTGGGATTATACCCTCCTTGTAATTTGAGGAGACCCAACCCAGCTGTGGGTCATGTATGGGTTGAGTAGTAGTACAACAGTGGTTGCGGCAGTTATAAATTTCAATTCACTCATGTAGCGTTAATAAATAATTCAGAATTTAATCGTAGCGTTAATTGGTCACCGGCCGGCGGAGCGGCCGAGGGTTGAAATGAATTTTTCCATTTAAAATATTATCGCGTGTCGCTTTTATTAATGCGAGCTTTCGGTCCTTCCGCTGTTTAATCCGAATTGATGTTCGACAGTGTATAAAACATAAATAAAAATTTTCATCATCGCTCCAAAATAAAAATATTGCTTTTGGCGCGTCATCGTCGGATTGTGTTTGCTGTCCATCCATTGTGAAGAAAAAATACTTTAATAGGAAGTAGTGCGCATAATCTGTATTTTATTTCGTCTTTTTCCTATCTCTACACTAGGCTCTCAGGTGCCGTGTCATCGTGTTTTTCCAATCACGCTGGGAAATAACGCATGCTGTATAACTCAACAAAACCCAGCACGTTTGGTGGCAGGATCGAATGGTCCGTACCCGTGACTTTGTCCACTTGGAATAGTGCCTTTTGGTAGCATATTTACGCTAATAACTATTCATTCTCCCTTTCAACCCCATAAAACCCTTTTTTCTCCCTTCTCAGGCCCTAGACTATCTGTGCACCTAATTTGATTTAAATTGGTTCAGTTCTTTTGGCATGAAAGCGCGGCAGACATTCAGATTTACTTTCCCATTTACACACTCACACATACACACACATTTATTTTATAATTTGCTTTTTAAAGTTATTAAATTAAATTATTTATACATTTAAAATTGTTTATTCATTTTATACTAGCGACCCGCCCCGGCTTCGCACGGTGCAATTATGCATGTATTATACATATAAACCTACCTCTTGAATCACTCTATCTATAAAAAAAACCGCATCAGAATCCGTTGCGTAGTTTTAAAGATTTAAGCATACATAGGGACGGACAGACGACAGCGACTTTGTTTTATACTATGTAGTGATTGAGGATTTATTTTATTGACGGGATCTCAATGTCGGGTCTCCGTTACTCACATGCACAATGCTGGTAACCAGACACTTCACACTCCCATGCTCATTTTAACCCTAACGTCACTAGGGGAACTCAGGACCGCATACACCCCCATTCGTTTCACACATGATTATGTCTGCTTCGGTTCACTGGCCGTAGCGCTTGAGACCACGCATTGCTAACGCTATTATTAATTTTAGCCTCGAGTAACAAGATGTTTATACTGGGGCACTTCATTACTAACGCTGTAAGCGAGAGGGTTAGTAAACTATTATACGCTCTAATTTCCTTACTGTACTGTTACTGGATATTGTAATCACTATTTCATGGTCCGTATGGAGATGGATTTAGAATACATAGTGTCGCCACCCCATTCCATGTTGAGGCTGTTGTAAGATCCGAAGAACAGAAATGACACAGCTAGCTGCAAGAGAAGGAAAACTTGATACCAAACCCTATGCCAAACCGCCTGGCCAACGTGCCACAGTAGGTTACTTACCCTCTGGGTTGGACGATGCCATGCCACGTGTACCAGGATAGCACCGTGGGAGTACTAAGCTCGACGAGATGGATACTGCTGATAGTGCAGATAGAAAGAAAGAAAATAATTTTATTGTAGCTCACAATTGTAATGAAGTTACAATCTTCTCTAAAACTAAAATATAATTACATACTAATTAGATGCTAATATTACTAATAGAATGGGATTGTGCGGTTTTCTCTGCTCCCCCAACGCACACTGACCCCGGGGAGACACAGTCGGGACCCACGAGCCAGGCGGAGTGGGACTGTGCACTGGGGGATATTTAGTGGTTATGGTGACGCCGTTCCCGCAGCGCCTATCCCCCCTGATGTTGCATATCTTCGTGACGCTAAATTGGGTATCATCCGTAAAAATGTTATGCGCCTGAAGACGTTTCACTTCAAACAGGGTCCTCCAAGTAAATGGAGGACGCCCTACTCGATAACACGATGCAATTGCTAGCCTACTAAAATGTAATCTGTGTAATGACAATTAAAGTATTATATTAATAGGAATATTGTTCGCATAGCGCAGGCGCGTCCGCCATGTCAAAAACGCAGCAGTATGACAGTTTCGGGCACTTTTCATAACTATGGCTGTCCAATAAGCATTATCACACATCACATTTTTAAATAAAGTGCCCGAAAAACATGACGGAAGTTCGGGCATGCGCACAAAATATTTTCAACTATTACAAGGACTATTACCGTTATCAGGATGTTGCCTCTATTGTATTTAGACAGGTTTGGACCTTGTTATATGACCTACATAGTTTTAGATTCAGGAGCCTTTTTAGGATATTTAAAAAGCACGTCTTGATTCGAAGAGCATTTATTTCTAACTAACTTAATCTAAGCTTATATTATACTTACTATGCTACTTATCGCCTAGACTAATCATTTCTCCGAATAACGCACGCCCGCAGTGCGTTACTTGGAAGCTCGACAAAGGAGTTACACATAGTGATACTTAAGGTTGGTTCGCACTTCATAATTAACAGTGCATTACTTAGAAGCTCTACAAAGGAGCTACACATTAGCGATATTCAAAGCTTGGGTCACAATGCATAACTCCTCCCCCATTAAGATCAAAATTTCCCGGATTAGTTGGATTCGGGGAATTTTGACAACGCAAAAATAATAAGTTTTTATACATACTTATAAATTACAGTAGAACATGACACGATTACAATATGTTTAAAACTAGGGTTCCTACACTAACACTTTTCACGTTAATATAACCGGCACTGTTTTCCTTCAAATCACTTTCACCTAATTACTTGTTTAAATGCTCCAAGTCTGAAAGGTCGCTATCATCCAATTTGATACGTCTTCGTTTATATAGAGTCTCCGGGGCTGTCATCTCAGATAATCCAGCGCTCTTTTCCAACAGGTTGCACTTTGAGGCTATTAATCTCTACAGGTACTGGTTGGCAAGAGCGTGTGTCTTAGGAGAACGTCAGCAGCGTCTTGATGCAAGCATCCTTTGGTACTTTAGGCTCGTCTTCCTTGCACAGGAACAATGTTTCTTGAAGTTCCTTAGAAGGCTGGGAGAGCGAGACCATATTCGACCCTTTTATCAGGATAATGGAGATTTAGGAATAATGATGTTCGTTTCGTTATTGGGATTTCTTACAGGGATAGGAATTGCTTTGCAGTAACTAGATGAATTCTCTCTCACAATACAAGTGTGGTTAAAGAATAAAAATTATTTGACTTCCTTTTATATAAGCTTTTAGTTCTAAACATAGTTTAATTTTAATTAAATTAACGTAACTTATTTGATATACCATTGTATTCTATTTCCTATAAAGATCCCTAATAACTCTTTGGAATTAAATTATCTCATCGCACCAGACATACACAAGAGTTGAAAATTATGTAAAACAAAAGGTGATAAGTATTAATGCAGTTATACGCTGCAAGGTTAATGTTAGTCTTATAATTATTACTAAAATATTGTTTTACCTTACTATCAAATCTATTATATTTCATAATATTAAATTCTAAGTCGTCTTGAATTGGTCTTAAATCTAATCGTTTTACGATCAATATAAATTTCAGAAATCGGTTTATTTTGTGTTTGAGTGAGTTGTAATTCTGGTTTTATTGGTATACGGTCGTATTTAATTTTTTTGCATAAAGTACATGAATTAATGATGGAAGTAACAGTCAGCTCCATGTTTGGCCAAAAATAGTTACGTTTTAATTTCATGAGGGTTTCTTTACTACCACGATGTGAGGTTTTTCCTTTATGGTATTTAAGTATTATAGCCCGTTGTTTATCTTCGTCTTCTACATAAATTAGCCGTTCGGTGCATTCCGAGATTTTAACCGTATCCTTTTTGAAGTGTTTAATTATGGTATCTGTAAATAGACGGCGGTGTATTTTATCTTCAAAATAAATGAAATACTTGATTTTGGGTCTTATACATTGTAAAAGGAATTTCTTAACTAAATAGGGTTTATCAACCGGTAAGTGTATTTCTAAAATCGTTTGTTTGTCACGCGAGCAATCATTAACATAAATTTCATTTCTGTTCCAGGTAAAAACAAGGATTTGATTCAGCTTAGTGTCGATAGCTTCCTTAAGTATAGGAATACCATCAGTATCAATATCTTCCGCTGAACGTACTGTTTCAGGTAGAGAGCTAGCTGTAATTTTGCAGGTCGATGGAGATGGAACTGGGTAAAATGCAAGCGCGGGGGCACTTAAGGTTTCAGAAGTATCTGAAATAGTAATTATTGTACTTTCTTGTTTTTCAGATTCGTCGGGGTTAACTAGTAAGGACATATTTTCGTCGCTTTTGTTAAGTCCATTTAGTTGAATACGTGAAAGGGCGTCGCCGTTTATGTAATTTGTGGGTATTCTTACTTGTGTCTCTGTGCGGGGTTCTAAGGTTACCTCATTTAAAGGGCTATAAATTATAGGAATCTCTGTATTCGGTGTTCGCAATATTTGATTTTTCATATCTATAGATGCCTCCAATATTTTCAATAAATCTGATCCGATTAATCCGTCATAGCGCTTATCTACATCGTACACGTAAAACTTTTGGTTTTTAATAAGCTGAAAAGTTTTCATTAAAGGGGTGTAGATAACCTCATTATGAATGCTACATGCATGAGTACTAACTACTTCAAAAGGCTCCTGAAATTTGTATGATTGGAAAAATTCATCTACTTTAGCCGGGCTTATAAAACATCTAGTGCTTCCTGTATCTACAATGAAACGTGCATTAATTTCAGGGATAAAAATATGGGGCAATCTATTTACATTATTGTAATTTAATAGTATCGCTTCTGAATATTGTCCTTCGAGGCTGGGATATGAAATTTTTTTTATAGCTTGGTTTTCCATTTCCTCACCAAAATGCTCTACATTATTAGTATGAGTATAATCGTAGTCTAGCTGAGTATTGTGAGGGGTGTAGTACATCTGTTGTGCATAGTCAGGGTCAGTATGTTCCATGGAATAGTCGTCATACGAGTAGAACAAATCTCCACTATCAGAGAGGTGCATGAGCATGTTTTGTTTAATAGGACGTCCCGTTCGCATCGAAACATCCGTGGATTGCCAATGCGGTTGATTCCGTTGGGGTTGAGGAATACCAAATTTAAGATGTTGGTTAGGGTTAGATGTATTAAAATTAGGACGAATCTGTGGGTTACTTAACTGTTTATAAGTTGGCTGCGGCGGAAAGCCAAATTTAAAGTTATTTTGTGGGTTTGAAAGGTTAGGCCTGAACCCTTGCGGCTGGTGGTTCTGAATACCAAATTTAAAATTATTTTGATGGTACGAAGGTCCTGGTACGTTGAGTTTTGAAACCGAGTTATAATTATAAGGTACTCTTTTATTATTTTGTAATTGATTGTTAGGTCTAAAGTTTTGGTTCACAATTGGGTTGTCGTAGTTAAATTTAAATCCTACGGGATTTGGTTTGAAGTGTTGAGGTGGCTTAACACTGCTTTTATTTTTCGCATTATATTGAAATTGAAAATTAACCTCTTCCATAACGATGTTTAGGGCTGTCTCTAGATTAGTGCAGTTTTTTAATCTGACCATACGGATTAAGTCCTCTGGTAAATTATACATGAACACATTTAGCGACAGGTTGCTATATATAATAAATTTTGCAGCCTTGATGTCTTCGTCATGTAATAAGTTAACTTTAGAGAGTAGAGTGCTACGGACTTGCTGGATTCGATTACAGAAATTAAGATAACTTTCACCAGGGTTAATTTTTAAGTTTTCCATTTCTATCGCAATACACTCTTCCGATCTAGGATCGCCGAAATGTTGAATTAATACTGCTTTCAATTGGTCCCAGTTAGATACATCGTCTCTTTCACCTAACAAAGCTGCTGCTTTACCACTTAATCGGCTCGTGATACATTGAAAAACATATGCTGTCTGTACCGGATTATTTGGCCCATTAAAGTTACTTAAAATATACTCAGATTTTTTTATGAATAGTTTTAACACATTTTGATCACCATCGAATTTAGGGATCAGACTTAAAAGATCCTTTGGGATCATTTGTACATTATCTGACGTTTGACTCATATTTAATAATTGAGATTAATGAAACACACACACACAATATAAATTTGTAACCAATAATTACTTAATGTCTAAATAAATTCAAGTTATATAATACAATACTAATCTACCTATTTTGTGTAGAGAAGTCAAATAATTTCTAATGATTTTGATTAATAATTATTACTGCTTAAATACTAATCTACCGATTTTGTGTAGAAAGAGTCAAATAATTTTTAATGATTTCGATCAAAAATTATTGCTGCTTAAATACTAATCTACCGATTTTGTGTAGAGAAATCAAATAATTTTTAATGATTTTGATCAAAAATTATTACAAAACAACCACAGGAAATAGCAAGGACGAGAAAGGAACGTAAAAAGGTCTACTTACAGTCTGCTCGATCCCATGCCTTCCCGTAAAGCTGCGGTGAGTAGAAAAAATCTCAGGAAACAAGGTGCGTGGTTCTGGGATGCTTTTAATCGCGCGTAATTCCGATTTTGTGAATAATATCGCGTAATTATTTTTTAAAACATCCCTTAGGCTGCGCCAGTTTTAGATTCAGGAGCCTTTTTAGGATATTTAAAAAGCACGTCTTGATTCGAAGAGCATTTATTTCTAACTAACTTAATCTAAGCTTATATTATACTTACTACGCTACTTATCGCCTAGACTAATCATTTCTCCGAATAACGCACGCCCGCAGTGCGTTACTTGGAAGCTCGACAAAGGAGTTACACATAGTGATACTTAAGGTTGGTTCGCACTTCATAATTAACAGTGCATTACTTAGAAGCTCTACAAAGGAGCTACACATTAGCGATATTCAAAGCTTGGGTCACAATGCATAACTACATAGTAAATATTTAGTCGAAACTTTTTTACTCATAATGACAATATTACACAGTACCGTATAGTGGTGCAGTACAACCTAAACATTTACGTATGTTGTGTAGAATAATTGATGAATGATTTACGACATTCTTATTTCATAGGTACATGTGATCAGATACGGTACCACAAGCTATTTATTATCTGGTATTTTGTTTTATTGACTGTAATATTCTAGTATATTCGGTATACATGTTTTTTACGTTTACATTTATTAGGGAATATATCTTAAAAACGTTCACAAAATCTCATGAAGCTTCATTTTTGTCAGGCAATAATAGCTCGTAATTTGGAATAACAGTGAAAGCTTAATTGATATTTCGCCTAGAGGCATTCCGCCCATTCTCCGATTTTAATTTTGCATCTATATTCATTTAAAAAAGAACATTATTTTCTACTTACTTCTTTTTTTTTCAATTTATTTATACTACAAATTATCAACAATAAGTAACAACGCAGAAAAATAAAAAAAAAACGAAAAATACCACGCTTTTAAACTTAACAATTAAACTTAACAATTTTAATTAGTTAAAACGTTATAGGCATCGTTTTAACTAATTAAAATTAAAGTCTCACACTTAAAATAAACTTTAACGAGCCGCCTAATTAAGCAAGCGAACACCGTTATGATTTTCACGAAGATTTCTTATCTTGTCTCATAGACTATGGGCTATAAAATGTTCCGTATAGCAATACAATCTAACAGTTAAAGTGCCACTGAAAGCAAACACCAAATTGCTCGCTAACTTGAGATTACACAGTGTGCCGTCCCCCCCGTTGCCCCCTCCACCCCCTCCTCTGCCCTCTTGTTACTGAAGCCACGGAAAGAGTGAATCTGACCGAGTGTAGAGTTATGGCGATATTATTCGAACGCGTTTTCTACAACAGCCTTCAAAAGGCGCTGTTAAATGCAGTGATGGTATATGTACTACTACTCAGTCCATATATATATATATATACTAGCTTTTGCGCGCGGCTTCGCCCGCGTGGGCTTCGAACCCGTGCATATTTTTTATGAACATAACATCGGTTATTGTGGCTAAACTATGATAGTTAGATATGTGCTCTCGCGGACTTTTTTGTAGATCTTTATAAGACCTACAAATCCGTAGTACATCATTTTGTTCTATTGTCAATAATTTTTGCAGCGCACGCATAAATATGTTTTCGATTTTACACCTTGGTTTACAAAATCGCAATTTTCATACGGATCCCTAATTCTTTTGAAAATAAAATATAACCTTCCTCGATAAATGGACTATCTAACACTGAAATATTTTTTGAAATCGGACCAGTAGTTCCTGAGATTAGCGCGTTCAAACAAACAAACAAACAAACAAACAAACTCTGCAGCTTTATATATTAGTATAGATATATATTAGTATAGATTATAATTATTTTTTAAACGAAACCCCTTCACTAGGTATAACCTGTATCGCTGGGGCAGTTCACAAACATGTAATTCACGAATACAAATGACACCCAGACTCCGAGCAAGTGCCTCTGGTTTAGACAAAGACATTTGCCCGACCCCGGTATCGAACCCGGGACCCGTTGATCCAACGGCAGTACATCTAACCCCTAGACCAACGCTGAGTCGAGCCTCCCCCAGTTACATTGAGGGCAATCGGCCCACTGTGCCACGCTGGCTGGACGGGTGGCACAGGGAGTCGTATCAAGTTTTTCTTCTTTTGCGGCTCGGTTATCAGCAGTAATTTCCTTTTAATGGCTCACACGACACCCTCAGGATGGGATGGGGACACTTCCTTTCTTCCTTCTCAGCCCATAAACGACCCACTGCTGAGTCGGGCCTCCTCCAACTACATGGAGGGTAATAAGCCCACACTGCCACGCTGGCACAGTTGGCACAGAATACATGGTGACACTATGTATTCTAAATCCGTCACCACATGGACTATTCATCATAATTATAATTACAGCCCGTAAATGACCTACTACTGAGACAGGCCTCCTCCAAGTTAATAGAGGAAAATTTCCCTTCTGTGCCGTACTGGTATGACGGGTTGGCACAGGGTTTGTATCAAATTTTCCTTCTCTTGCGACTAGGCGATATCTTTTAGTCGTCTCTTACGACATTCACAGGATGTTTTTTTTAAAGATTGGTGGCCTGGGTATTATATATCCGTCGCCACACGGATAATCCGTAAATGGGGCAGTGGTTGAGCGATCGACTGCTGCGCAGCATGTCGTGGGTTCGATTCCCGCACGGAAGAAATATTTGTACAACCTACAAGTATTTGTTCCGGGTCTGGGTGTTTTCTATCTATAACATGTACGTATTTACAAAAAAAATGTAAATAAGTAGTTTATCATCCATCTCGTTACCATAACACTAGCATTAAGTTGCTTAGCTTGGGACTAGATGGCGTTGTGTGAAATGTCCAAGAATTTTTATGTAAATGATAACAACTATTGGAGAATTTGGTACGAAACACGAACAACCCGTTAAGCACGGTAGGGTATTTTTACGTTGGAAATCCTCATGGGTACCCTGTCCGCTGAACGCTAGCCGGGTTATGTAGGACTCCGGGGCGCGGAAAGATGGTAATATGCGTCCCGAACTACTTACTAAAACCCGCGTCCTTCAACTGCCCGAAACAAGGACATGGGCTTTGCTCCTCAATGTAGGAACATGCTCTTTCCACCATTAATTTTGAATAGGTCAACTCAAGTGGGGCTTTTATTCTGCTGACGAAATCTTGTATAGATTTGAGAAAAAAAATCACAAAATATTTAAATTTGGACAGAATTTTTTTTTATGACCAACTTAATGTTCCCTGAATACATAACCCATCATTAAATATATATCTGAAGATAATTTTATATCCCATTATTAAAAAGTCCGGTTCCATTCAGCTCATCTTACATTCAGTAATTTAATAAATAGATAGGTATTTTCTGGCATCAGACTGAGTCTGAATATAGGTTCAAAAATAAGGTTTTTTTTTCAAAAAGCAAATGAACAATCTTTTGTACTTATGTTAAAAATGAGTTTGGCGGTAAAACGATCCAGTAGTCTGAAGTAGATCGATTGGGATTGGAATTATGACGTTTCGTACTCTTGAGCATACTTGAACGCGACGCCAGCGCTAAATTGTTTCAATATTGTGTGGCCATTGGAACTAATCACTATTGGATTCAATCCAATATTAATTTTTAAAGTAATTATTATTGCTATACCGGTTTTCAACTAACGGAAACTTCATTTGTAATAACACAA
This sequence comes from Clostera curtula, assembly GCA_905475355.2. Taxonomy (NCBI): domain Eukaryota; kingdom Metazoa; phylum Arthropoda; class Insecta; order Lepidoptera; family Notodontidae; genus Clostera; species Clostera curtula. The sequence goes on along the minus strand of FR997806.1, from coordinate 11,201,573 downwards.
TCGCTAGCCTATTCAAGACCAATTTGTTTTCAAGAGTACGGTAATTTGACAGGATTGGTTATATATTGGATCGGAATTGGATTAAAATTGTTATTGGATTCAAGAGTTCCCCAGTTCTGTTACACTATGGCAGTAGCGTCAAAAGTGACAATTGTTCCAACCATATTAATACTGTTAGATCCACTAGATGGGTCACGGACAGTTCAGCCAAAAGACGTGCACTGCTGGACATAGGCCCGAGAAATCCCACGAAGGTGGGTCCTGAGCCATCCACATCTGGACATTAAACAGGTCGTCGGTCCACCGTGTGCCTACCACGGCAGAGCTTTTCGGAACGCCGTCGCCACTCGAGGACTTTTCTGTTGTGGGTTATGTTGGTAACTTTGGTTCTCGTGCCTATAACCTCATTTCTTTTTTTAAAGAAACGATAGCCCTGCACTAGTTATATATAACCTGAACCGCTGTAACAAACATGTAATTCACGAACACAAATTACACCCAGACTCAAAGCAAGTGCCTCTGCTTCACACAAAGACACTTGGCCGACCCCAGAATCAAACCAGGGATCCGTAATCTAAAGTCACCCCATCCAACCCCTAGACCAACATTGCTGATTCGATCACGCAGGAAACTTCGATTATAGCCCTCTCCGGCGACGGCAATGAGGGCAATATCTCCGTGTAAATACTGGTAGTAAGCTTAATCAGATTAGACTGGTCCCCCGGAAACTGCGAAGAAGATTTTCGTAGGTGTCCCCTTAAATGAAGCATTCGCGCTCAGGGCGGGGATGCATTCAAGAATTTTTCAAGTAATTTGGATTCTATTCACAACAGCCGGGAGCGGCAGACGCCAAATGAAGCTGCAATATTGCAATGCTCAGCGCTTCTCATTTGATTGTTGTAATTGACCCTGTGAACTGAAAATGTAGTTTTTATCTATAAATCTCTATACAAATAAATAAAATTGGAGTCATCATCATCATCAGAGTCTGTTCCGGCTAATCTCTGGCTTGACCGATTTTGACGGGACTTTCACTTATGGGTAGCTGATGATATAAGAAATAACTTAGGCTACTTTTTTTAGACGAGCTTCGCCCCGCGGTGTCACCCGCGGTAATTGAAATTGCTAAATAGAGCCCGTTTTGGTAGTTTATTTTACATTTGATCTTTAGGTCCCCATTGGTTCATGTTTGAGGTGGATTTCTAAAAGAGTTATGTAGGCGATGACTTGATGGGTTTTCGGAAGGCGGTCACCGAAAAGAAAATGCAAGCTTGAAAAAACGACCGGCTTGTCCGCCATTTTTTGTAGCTGGCGTAAAATCCTTTGTCCACTCTAAAGGAACCTCCTCCAGAGTGGAGGCTTACCCACTACACATCACCGGGGTGTTCCTTCTCTTGCTTTTGGATGGAGCGCAATAATATATAATATATATTATAATATTGCAAAATATTTCTCTATTATTTGACAGTTTTAATTATATATCTCCAAACGATATCTGTTGACTGGATTGAGTAAGTATTCAATAGATGGCACTAGGTTAAAAGTTACGAGTTTAATAAGTTCGTCCAATCACTCTTCCTTTCTCCATTTCCGCCATTTCCATTAAAATGGAAATACTTAATTTTTTTGCGCTTTCATCATGTTACGTAATGACAAGAAAAGGCTCAGTTTACAACTATATTAGTTTATACCAAATCATAAACAATTTTAAATATCGGTAAGTACAAAAATCATCTAACAGCAATGATGATGATGATATATTGGTTGGCAACAGCAGTACAGCTTCAATAAAAAAAACGATCTGTATGCAAATCACGGCTGGTGTCGCATGCGCACGATAACGTCACGTTCCAAGACCGCTTTTCGGCGGTCGCGCGGTTTCCTTTGTAGGGTTCTGTAGGGAGAAAATAAAATTATCTTTCGCAAATATATTTTAGCGTCGTCTGTTTTGACGTAATTGGGTCTTATTTGCGTCGCTTGCTGGTAAAGGAACAGATAAATATTTGATCAAATACAATTTATTTTGGTGAACTCAGCTATGGTAAAATCGTAAGTATTATTGCAGAAAGTTAAGTGTAACTGACTGAATGAAACCCCTGCCATAGGTATAACCTTTATCGCGGGGGCAGTTTACAAAAATGTAATATCTGGTATACCTACACAAATACACTTGTCCCACTCCGGAATCGAACCCGAGATCCGTTGATCCAAAGGCGGCACATCTAACCACTAGACCCTAGGTTATTCCTTTAGACTGATATTCTTCTTCTTCTCAGCTCATAAATGACCCACTGCTGAGTCGGGCCTCCTCCAACTAAATGGAGAGTAATATTTTGATATTAATGATGGATCGTTTAATAACGTGTAATTTATATTTCGGATTTTTATCAATAATTTATTGTTTACGAAATTTAATACTATTAAACATAGCTCCGAGAATTTGCAGCTTTTGACAATAATAAACTCTTCTCAGTGTCTTAAAAATAATTTAATTCCATGTAATGCAAAAATTGTGCTAAATGTAAAATAGACCATATTAGGATTGAAAGAAGCGCTGTTAGAAGCCTGTAACGCGCTTTCTATGTAGCTAGTTTGTTTTTTTTTGCATTAACACGAATTTCACAGTCAAAAGTGTGTGTCGGTTTGAATACGAATATTTTGTTTAGACATTAATTTAATTAACTACTATTAAGTCGTTTTAGACAGTAAATCTAGTTTATTAAAATCATTACTTATTATTCTGCAGTCATAAACTAAGTTACCAGTTTGTACTGAACACAGTTCCTGAATTAATTGTGTTTAATGCCGGCACACTCCAATATATCCACAATACTCTCTTGGCAGAGTTTCCGTTGGCATCCCGTACTCTTTGTTTATCTTTGAACGCTTTTGCACGAACATTAAATTCGACCTTACTCATGTTCGCTGCGGGAATTTTATTTTCGCGTATTTGTAAGAATTTTCTTATCCGATGCGGTGTGAAATAAGGGTGGGGTTTAAGACGTTTGTTAAAGGTCAAGGACTCTTGGGGTTTTTATTGGAGTTGTGTCGTGTCTCGAAATAGCTCGGTGGAATTACATGTTTTTTGTCCGTAGCGGTTTTTGTTTCTCGGTTCGCGTCTCCTTCAAAATAAATGTTAGAAATTAGCATGCTGAATAGATGGGTTAGTACAAGGTTTGTTTAAATGTTTCATTTAATTTGGGTACGGTTCTCGCGTGGCGTTCAATGTATAATTAGATTACCTCTTACGACACCCTCAGGATATTATGGGTTGATAACAGTGTGTATTTGACAATAAATAACTTAAAGCTAAAAATTTAAAGTCATTATATTCAAATAGCGAAAGTAAACAAATTCGAGTCGACCACTTGACCCGCGCCGAATCTAATGACGTAATTAACATTCATCTAGGATTCCTGTACATTCTTCCAGATTCGGATCATTCGATGTGGGCAGGTATATGAGGATTTATAGGATTTCATACAAAGAATATTGGTTCGACTCATTCAATGGTTGGATAAATGTGCGATCACCATTATGGATGCAGTGTCTCCATAAATAACTTCCTAACTGTTTTCATGGAGGAGAAAATTACTCTTTTCACTCACTGCCTTTTATGTACGGCGAATTTTTGTTTATGGCTCTCAAGCAATATGGATAGACGTAGTGTAAATCCTGGAATTTCGTTGTTGAGGTTCCGTAATGTTGAATATGATATGCATTCTCTGTGTTGCATGTAAGCTCATATTAAGGATTCTGAAATATATACAGGGTTATTTATTGTAAAGTGAAAACCTGAAAGTAGTTTGCGCTTTTGAATTCAATATTTCAAAAAGGAATGCGAGAATACTAAGTAAAATTTTGTTTTTATAATTATATTATGTTTAGGCCTTTGTCCAGCAGTGGACGTCTTTCGGCTGAAACGAACGAACGAATTATATGTTTATTAATCCCTTATTTTTACTATAGGTTACATCGACAATTTTATTGGGGAAAACACGTTGTAATGCTCAAAAAATCATACTTTTTAAACCTTTAATACTTTAAAGTACTAAAGCTACTGCTTTAGGCATATAAACATGTATATGTGTATGGAAATTTCATGTGTGACATGGTAGCTTCTGAACTGATAAACTAATATAGATAGATTTTATTCAAAAACAATCTACGGTATTCTAATCTTCGTTGATATTTTCCATTATTTTTGGTGTAGCTTTTCTACCTACAATTGCAACCGTCATTACTTTTATAGCGGGTATTACACTCGAGTCTGTTTTGATGTAGTAACATACTTTAGTGGTTTAAAATAAAAGAAGCACTTTTGTTTTATTTATTTATATGCAAACTTTAGTGCACTCTGAGAAATATATTATATTATAAACATTAAGAAAAGGTTATGATTATGTTTGACTCTGCTTAACATTTTTTTTTTGCTCTTGCAATAGTAGCACTTTAAAATCATATGAATATCTATTAATGTATATTCCTATGGATTATATAGAGTTTCTAATGTAGGAATTCCGACGATAAATAAAATTAGTGTAACAAGTAATAATACTATTCATGTGACGGACCCTATCCAGTTTCCTCCCCGCGCTGCTTTAGGACTAATCGTCAGATGTAATCATGATTACGTAGTCAAAACCATTTGCGCAATTCTTTAAGTATTTACTATTTTATATCTTGGAGCGAATAACTTTTTGGGATGTCTGAGGATTTAACTACATTATACATCACGCTGTATATTATCAAAAAGCTCATACATTGCCAGTATCTTACGCACTGCCATATTTTCCTGAATTCCACAAGTGCAGTTTCTCAAAGGTTGTTTATTTAATAGCTTTAGTAAAACTGGACATATGATAATTCTTGAAAGTGCGGATTTGTTTTTTTCTACTGCACGTTTTACATACTCAATATGGGAAGACTGTTTTATTCGATTACATTAACGGTTCTGCCTATGTAAACAACCAATTACGGCTCATTTCACGCAAAATATTATATTTTTAAAATGCGAAACACCCGGTTCACTGAAAGTTTTGCGCTCGCCTTCTTTTACATTGTTTCTTATCATTTTACTACATATAGGTATGAATTCATGATAGAATTATCCAGTCCTTGCATAGATTTTGTAAATGGATAATATTGATTGTATTGAGTAAATATTACAGGGAACTGACAAAATCTACTCCTAGGTCACACTTAGTCAGCGGGCACGAAACTTGCGACCAAACCAACAACAACAACCAGCGAACAAACCAAACTGGTTTGTTCTCGTCGCTGTCGGTCGATCGCCCCGCTCCGCCGTCGCAAGTTTCGTGTCCGCAGCCTAAATGTCGCGGAGCATGCTCCCCCATTTGCAGTGAATCCCGTGGCACTGGTTCGGGCAGTCGAGGACCGAAGCAATTTACCATAACTACGCGCCAAGTCTTCAACCAATGTGTGTTGCCAGTGATGACATATGGAACAGAGACGTGGTCGCTCACTATGGGCTCCATCAGAAGGCTCAAAGTCACCCACAGGGCAATGGAGAGGGCTATGCTCGGAGTTTTCCTGTGAGATCGAATCAGAAATGAGGAGATACGCAGGAAAACCAGGGTCACCGACATAGCCCACCAGATTGCCAAACTTAAGTGGCAGTGGGCAGGGCACATAGCTCGCAGGACCGACGCCTGATGGGGCAGAAAAATCCTCGAGTGGCGACCGCGTTCCGAAAGGCGCAGTGCTGGTAGGCCTCCCACACGGTGGACCGACGACCTGGTTAAGGTCGCCGGAAAGCAGTGGATGCGGGCGGCCAAGGACTGGCCTTTGTGGAGATCCTTGGGGGAGGCCTATGTCCAGCAGTGGACGTCTTTTGGCTGAATGATGCGCCCTGGTGTCCCACATAACCCGGCCAGTGTCCAGCGGTCAGGATGGAGAACTCCGGAAATGAGGAACACCGACATCTAAAAGGTCACATTTAAATCCACGGATTTTATAACGAGACAATTCCCATTATTTTAACATGGCTTTAGACCTGCGCTTCCGAGTATCTCGGATTCGCATATTACAGGTACCATTCTAAAGATGAAAAGTTTTTTTTTTAATAGTCTCATTAGTTTTCTAGTTTATTCGTTACAAACATACATACATATTTTATAAAAGATTCTTGCATTAGTATAATGATTAAAATATCTGGGTTTAATGTATTTTTTGCAATATTTGTCAGTATGCACATTGCAATTTATCAATAAAGATGTAGCCAACTTTAAACGACCTTAATTAACATTTAGTTGCGTTCAGTTTAAGCTGCTTTCTGGAAAACAGATTCAAAACTGTCAAAGTTTGCATACTACGACACAGCGTGTCTGCATTTAGTAGGATCGCAAGTTTGGCAAAACTGGCAAATGCCACCGTGGGCACATAGTTGGCTAATTGTTAGAGATAATAAGCAAGTGCACAGCTTTGCCCGCGAATGTTTTAAAAGAGCTTAGCAGAGTTGCAATGGTTGGTTTTAGCATAGTAAATCACTGAACAAAAACAGTATCGCAAGCCGCAATACTTATTTTGCATACAACTTCACTATCACTACATATTATAAAACAAAGGCTATGCCGTCTGTCCGTCGCTATACCTATATGCTTAAATGTTTAAAACTACGCTACGGATTTTGGAGCGTTTTTTTTAATAGATTTAATAGAAAACGTAACAAGTGTTTAGTAACAAAATAAAAAAAATACCACTCAGTACCAATACATATAAATACGGTTTAATGTTTAATGCTGGTACAAAATTGGTAGAATTGGTAGAAAATTTAAGATTAAATAGAAAGAAAATACTTTCCTCTTGAATACTCAACGGTGACATGCTGTTTTTGTTTCTTCAAAATGATCATGGCCAATATTTTAACAAATACATTTAATCAATATTGTCTGTCTCTTAATACTCTTAGATATTTAATTATACTTTTATGACATAGAACCATAGTATGAAGGTACTACATTCAGATATTTACTGTGACCGTATCTTTTCTACAGTGATGGTATAAAAGTACATAGATACTTAGTAAAACATTAGAATCTCTAAATTTTACATTTATTTAATTTTTATTTATTTTATTATATTTGGTTTTCAGGTGAGTGTATTTATGTTATATTTCATATTTAAAGTGTTATAACGAATACATGTACTTATTAATAAAAAATAAGGCTTTCAGAGCAACGCTGAAGTTTATTTTCTAAAACCAACATTGCATGGTAATACTATCTTACATATTGTATGTACACAAAGTATTTCACTCATACAGAAATAATATTCTTTTATGTTCATAACCTAACAGATAACGGAACTTCGCCAGCGTGAGAACCGAACCTGTGCTCACCTCACATCTTCACATTTCTTATGATAACTGCCCCGCTTTCTTGGGTACCAGCGTGAGGCTAACTATATACTCAATATATAAACTATACAATGCAAATATGTTGTGATAGTCCTGAGATTAGCGTGACTATGTTTAAATAAAGGACGAAGCGCAGTCTGTGTCGTGACGTATTTAGACTTGAGAGTCGCCACTCACTTTCATTCTGATGGTGTCGCAAGACTAAAGCTATTTCCTTTCCATGGCAAAAGCTGGGTAATTGGAGTAGAAGGAAACCTTGACACCGTGACATAGTAGGCTAATTTGCCTCCATGTAATTGGATTAGGACGATAATGATATACTAAGTTCCGCCTCTAAATTTTAGTAAACACGTAAAAAGCCAAAAAGACATATGAAATGGTAGGTATCCGAGTCTTGATATTATTGTTTACCTTTTAGTAAATCATTAACACTATCACTACATAGTATAAAACATAGTCGCTGTCGTCTGTCCGTCCCTATGTTTGCTTAAATCTTTAAAACTACGCAACGGATTTTGAAGCGGTTTTTTTTAATAGATAGAGTGATTCAAGAGAAAGGTTTAGATGTTAATGCATGCATAATTGCACCCGTGCGAAGCCGGGGCGGGTCGCTAGTTTACAATGATTTAAATAAACAGCACAGATCTGGCTAAGTGTAAAGTTATTTAACACAGCACATTGAGAGATTGTTAATTTGTTTCTCAGTCAGTTGTAAACTTCATGCACTAAACTTGATAACTACACCTCTGCCAAAGCTAATGAACCAAAGTTCGCGACTTGAATGTACCTTGTTCAGTTTGTCGATAGTTGAAGGAACAGTATACCTACGACCATTCTATTCAGTGTGCCTTTTGAGTAATCGATACGATTTTCGAATAATGTTTGTTTATTGAAATTAAACACTTCTTAACGGATTTATTGCGTGTAATTAAATTATTAAATTCCCGATGTTGCACAGGGAACGTCGTCAGTAAAACAAATTTACAGACTGGTTTTCTGACAAATTTAAGTAACGCTTTTGAAGACAAATTGACGGCAGCCTTCGCTCTAAATGACTGGTCGCACCTCTGCTCCTATCACCGCGCTCTGTGCTCCCGAGGCAACTCTGAGGACAGAGGAGTCCCCAGAGCCAAAACCCACTCTGTGCCGCTCTTCATCTGGCCTCTCCCCCTGAGCCCACCTGGCATGCGTGACCCTGAGCCAGTAAGGCCCCAACGAATCCTAAAAGCACGCAAGCCCCCTTACCACAACAAGGTGGCAGCACGGTCGAGGGGGAAATCTACTAACCTTGTCCATCACATTGACAATAATATCATCAACCCATCCCATTCTATGGGTGTCTTATGAGTTGACTAATGTAACTTACATTGCAAACATAAAGTGGTAGCGCGCAAGACACTTAAATTAAGACGATTGAAGGGGCAGAGAGTTCCTCGAGTCGCCAGTAACACGCAGTGCTGGTAGACCTCCTACACGTGAGACCAGCAATCTGGTTAAGGTCGCCGAAGTCTATCATCTTGGTATAAAAAACTAAAACCGTTCCTTTCAGACACTTCATGTGCATTATTGAGCTGTTACAAGATTCACAATTGAGGTTCAATCGAAACCGATAGATTATACATTTTATATCATTTTTCTTCTGCATCAATATTAAGGTGAATGTTCCAGGGTAGCCCGCGAAATTCAAATTTTCTTAAATTTTTTGCAATTTGCAAGTCAGTGCTAGGTTGTATCTTGATTAAAATGTTATTTGGTGACACACAAACTTTTTCAAGCTCAAAGTCATTCTTGCACCTTTATGAGCTTGGAGGGTTGTATTGATGATTTTGATGATTATAATTCTATAACTACGTACGTCTTACAGCCGCGAATAACATTTTAATCAACATACAACCTAGCACTGACCTGCAAATTGCAAAAAACGTAAGAAAATTTGAATTTCGCGGGCTACCCTGGAACATTCACCTTAACATTATACCGTCAGTGTGGTGGCATACAGATACATAGCGTCACCACCTAAGTCCAACCTGAAGGTGTCGTAAAAGCCGACAAGATGAAACCTTTTTTGTTTTGTTGTCGCTTGTGAAATGCTTTATGAATACCACCGCCCCTCGGGGAGAGGTCGGCGATTATGTGGGACTCCCGAGACAGAACTCGTACACCCACTAAAACCCCAGCGGTATACCCTACTCGTACCGCAAAACGAGGGGTGTTATAAGTTAGACGTCTCTGTTTGTCTGTCTGTGGCACCGTAGCTCGCGAATGGATGAAGCGATTTCAGACAGGTGACAGGTGAGTTACGGGCGAGTGTTCTTAGACATGTTTGATGAAAATCGGTTGAGTCGTTTAAAAGTTATGGGGGTGAAAGTGGGGAAGAATAACCGAAAGTCTGCAAATATAATCGAGTGGGGTCTCAAATGAAAGCGCATCACGTGCACATTACAAACATCATAATAAGCGTGTACCTGTAAAAAAAAGAAAAAATTAATTAAAAATTTTAATAAATCCCCGACAGGGGTCAGGTAATAAATAAATAGGAGCGGTCCCCCAACGCGATGTATTTTTTTATTTTGGACTTTTTATAGTATACTTAGGTCATTGTGTCGGAGGTTTATTTAATTTTTTTTTGTTGTTTTGTTGTCGCTTCTGAAATGCTTACTCCCGAGACAGAACTCGTACACCCACTAAAACCCCAGCACACGACACGCTTGGGGCGCCACAGGTTCGCGTAAACGCAGGACAAAACGAAACCCTGTGTCAACCCGTCTGACCAGCGCGGCCGAGTAAGCTTATCCTCCACAAAACTGGAGGACGCCAGACTCAACAGTGGATACTTTTGATTCTGGCTAAATGCCAGGCTAGTATGGTGGTAGGAATAGTAACATTATACATTTCCGTCATGGCAAACCAACAAATTTCCACAACGAAAGGTAAACTAGCCACCGCCGGATTGATTAGGCTATCGGAATTTAGCCAGGCAGCCGCACCTTAATTGGTTGCGTTCGAATCGGCGAGTGCGGTTTGGTGGGGCTCAACAAGTTTCGTGCATCGATGTACTAATTTAATTGGCATGTGCTATATTAAAAACAACTACATGGCAACTGGTGAGAGACGTATTAGACTAGAGTTACAAATTTGTATCTAAGATGTTACAGGTTTTGTTTTGGTATACTATATAAGGAAATCGACATCACAAAGCTATCAACATTATTAATGTAGTAGTTATAGTCACTGTGGCACTGTGGCAGTTTACATGGCACATATCCCGCAGGAATAATGCCAGGCAATTGGGACAGATATGTCCACGAGTGGCGATATGTCCACGTACCGGAAAGCGCAGAGCTGGTAAAAACAATGCAAAAAACAGTTACCTGCATTTAAAATTATTTCTGCCTGCCAAGAGGAAAACGCGTCCCATTCTTTTTATTAAAATCTTATCGGGACCTAGTTCATTCATACGGTATATCCAACTCCTTTTATTTATACACATCACTATAATAAATTGCAAATTATGTCAAAAAGACTTTGTTTTTTTATTAGGTAGTGATAGTGATAGTGATAAACAACACACTCATGTTTACTCACTCTTAGGATTTTAACTTACACTGAGCTGTAATGTATATTAAGTAATAGTGTTATGATAATAAAGAACTATTGAAATGAAAAAAAATGAAGGAGCTGGTAGACACAGTGGACGGATTACTTGATTAAGGATGCTGGAACCCTTTGGATATAACTTACATTCATAGCAATAGATCTAAAATTAACAGAAAAAAGTAGACCTCAATGTTGCTAAAAGTTGTGTAATAAATGCTCTTTATTTATAAAGTTATGAATGAATGTGTAAGAAAATGTAAGTTTTATATAGATGGCTAATATTTAGAAATTATACACTTCTCGTTAGTATTCGTATTATAATCGAGATTTCCGAGATATTCTCATAGTTGAAGTTTACATTGTTTACTGGTCATGGCATAAATATGAAAACTTCTTTGTTAACGAATCCCCTGCACTAATTATGTATAACTTGCATCGCAGGGGAACTTTACAAACATGAAATTCAAAAATACAAATGACACTCAGAGCAACCACCAAATCCATAAGTGGCACATGCAACCCCCCTAGACCAACAAGGATATTTCTTGATTTTACTCTAAAGAAACGGAGCCAAATGAGTGATATGGCTCATCCATAGAACGATATTGTGCAGCCCGCATCCACCGTCTCCCAGCGAAGTTTACAAAATCACCCGTTTTATAGCGGTTTCAGACTAGCGTTTTATACGCGCGTTTAAGCCCGTTTTTAGAAGCGCAAAACACGTTTTGGCACACTCGCAATCTTACGAGCGTTGACGCACTTCTAAGCTCGTATAAGCGCGAGCCAGAATTCTTCGTCAGAATCCATGTTGATACTGACACGATATCACTATCGTTTCAAGCGAACACGCCGAAATATGCGCGCCCGTTTACATGAGTCTGGTTTTTTGAAGCGCGCAATGTAGCGCGCGTGTACGCTTATGCTGAAACGACCGTACGACGACGCGCAGAAAAATACGCTAATCTGAAACCGCCCTTAACAAATATTCGTATGAAGCTAGTACTCTACTATTATTGCTCTGAGGTTAAATTTAAATATCTCAAAATCATTGATACAGTAGCGGTTTAACGAAAGTCCCCTATAAAACATTACTGTTGAAATTCAACCTTACCAGAGACCCTTAACTGAATTTGATCTTTCAGTTAATGTTTTGCGTCAAAATAATAAACAATGAATGAAATTCAATTTGGCAGTAATGGTCCCTTGTTTAGGGATTACAATTAATAAATAATTGTTCAAGATGCTTCTGAATCTCATTTCGTATTGATCGATGAATGGGCTATTGTAAGCCAAATTAACTCTTGGTTTGTATTTGAATGGTATTTATTTTTGGGATCTTATTGACTGTTATTGTTTTTTTGTTTATTTATTAGGAAAACCAGTAATTGTTACATTAGTATTAACAAAAAGATGAATCTTAATCATATAGCGTAAATGTACAATAATATATGGTGCCAAAACATGCTTGTATAATGGAACGGTAACGAAAACTAAAATACAAAAACTATAGTAGTAAAAATACTTAACAAACAAAATTTTATAATATAATGGGATACGGAAACTGGTTTTATTGTCAGCGCAGTAACGATAGAACCAGCCTTTGATATTTCGGCAGGTTATTTATTTATTATTTTGACCGGTTATGAAGAATGCTTTGATTTTCAAGTACCATTTTCACTGGTTTGATAGAAGATAATAACTAGTAATACTACTAGCATGTTAATTGAATTTACCATCATCCATCTCTTTTAGTCCTTTAATGACCCACTGTGAATCGGGCCTCCTACAAAACCATTGAGAGAGATTAGCCTACAATGCTGACCAGAAGGGTTGTCAGACTTGTATGTTTTACTTCTCTTGAGGCTAAGCTAGTCGCATCGACACCCTCAAGATAGAATGGGTTGGTGATATTATAGATTGTCCACACAGACAATACACCATGCTACAATAGAACTATGTGAATATGAAGATCACGTCAATCTTTTTGTTATGAACTCAAATGTAAAGAAATGAATATGGGGATAAAAATAAAATGCAAAGCTCATACAGATACGGTTGCAAATTTCTTTCCTTGAATATTAAAACATGAAATGAACATCATTACGGGAGGGAAACCCGCCAGTTTCAAGGAGAGAGAAAAATACGGATGGTAAATTTCTCACATTCAGGATACGCACAATTGGCGTAAGTAAAAATATAGAATTTACCCGAAATAAACACAATTCAAGTACACTTGTGTGAAGAACGGTTGAGTTGTATCTAACACACAAAAACGTGTTACAATAAAATGTGGTAATCATTAACATCAATTTTTTTTCGGTGTTGTAATACTTTTATCCTCTCCGTGTGGTGTCGGACTTAGAATGCATAGTGTCACCACCCCATTTCATCCTGAGCGTGTCGTAAAAGCCGATAAAACGATACTGCTGAAAACCTAGCCACAAGAGAAGGAAAACTTGATACGAAAATCGCTGCCAACGCGTCTGGCCAGCATGGCACAGTTGGCCAATTACCCTCCATGTAATTTAACTGGAGAAGGCCCGACTCAGCAGTGGGTCATATATGGGCTGAGTAATAGTAGGTACCACACCCACCATACGTCTAACCCTCTCCCAAACTAATGTAACACGAGATAAAAAGCGTTGCCTTACAATGAACTGTTTTTATTTCATCTTGTAGCAATTCATAGTCTCAATGTTGTGATACGAGCTCGTTTCGCGAACGCTACCGCACCGACAGCAAATATTTTTATTAAAATTGAATAAACACGAGTGCGGTAGAAACAAAAATAACGCGGCCACCACTCACGAGTGATGCTCTCAGTTTCGACACACATATCACGCGAGCATTACTATTATAGAGTTTTAAGACCGCGAATTTAAAAAAAGAACCGCATTTTTTTGCGCGAAGTGTTGTGTTGTTTATCTGTGGAAAATGTTTAACAATACGCAGGTTTCGAGTTCGAGTTTCAAATCGAGTGCTGGGCCAAATTATGCAAAGGCTGGAGCCGGAACGCGAAAAGGTAATGAAAAAACATTTCCCTAATATCTGCTCGAAATTCGAATTCAGCGGAAAAATTTCACGATCCAGTGGGTCTGTGGTCGCAAGAACCGCAATTCGACTGACTACTTTTACAATCAATTTGTTGCTTGGAATACTTTTCGCAGCGTTATTGTTCGCACGGGTTCTTTATAAAAAACGTGAAACATTTGAATTTGTTCTAAAAGAATGAACAAACGAGTAATTTAAATTTGGATAAATGGAATGTACTATTTAAAAACATCTGTAAAACCTTTCCATTAGATTATTGTATCTATCGATGACCATTCATATCGTTTTTTGGATTTGTGAGGTTAAGTTTGGTCTGTAAAGATGTTGCGGGTTCGATCCCCGCACGGAAGAAATATGTGTACCTACAAGTATTTGTTCCAGGTCTGGGTGTTTTCTATCTATAATATGTATGTATTTACAAAAAAAAATATGTATATAAGTAGTTTATCATCCATCTCGTTACCATAACACAAGCATTAAGTTGCTTACCTTGGGACGAGATGGCGTTGTGTGAAATGTCCAAGGATACTTATTTATTTATTTATTAGTGTTTACCAGTAAATAAAATACTAGATGTGGGCTGTTCATGCCATAATTGATATAAAACTGGTTATTATTTTTACCTAGCCGCAAGACAAGGTAAACTTGATACTAAACCCTTTTCCAACTCGTCTGGCCAGCGTGGCACAGTAGGCTAATTACCCTCCATGTAGTTGGAGGAGGCCCGACTCAGCTGTGGGTAATTTATGGGCTGAGAAATAGTAGTTTTTTTTTCAAATAACTATTTGAAACTTTTTCCTACATCAGTATTGTAAGAATGCTAAAAATGTTAAATATAAGAATATGTTCGTCAATTGTACATTTAAAACTGACATAGCCCACAGTACTGGTATAAAGTGGCAGTGGTCAGGGGATGTGGATCGCTGATGGGGCAGGAAGATTGTCAAGTTTTTTTTTTTAAGTTGTTTTTTCAATAAATTTTACAAAAGTATTACAATGCATCCTTCTGCCAAACTGCTTAACAGTTTGTCGCGGAGTATGTTCCCCCATTAGCGAGCGCAAAGCCGTTGGCTTTAGTGGGTAGTTTGAGGCACTAATAACCATCTTTAGCGCCTCCCCGACGAGTACCCAACGGCTGGCTGTCTACAGAATTTAAAACAACAAAAAAATAAAGAAAAAAGCTCCTAGTGTCACGATGACGTAGTTGAACACACAGTGCTAGCCAGTCAACCAAGAAAGTCAAGTCAAGTCAAGTAGGTCTCAGTAGGTAAAAATTGGGGTTTCCAGATCAGATAAGATCTGAAAACCCCAATTTTCAATAAATGTGTATTCAAATATACGATTCCAGATCAGATAAGATCTGAAAACCCCAATTTTCAATAAATGTGTATTCAAATATACGAAATCTTGTTTTTGTAATAATGACCTACTATTTGAATATACTATTTATTGCATTTTAAATAATTATGACACGGGTCTTAATCGCGGAAATATTTTGAAGGTAAATACCTTATACTGCCTGACGTTTCGGCGTGGGTTACACCAGCCGTGGTCACAGGCTGACTGAGACCACGGCTGGTCAGCCTGTGACCACGGCTGGTGTAACCCACGCCGAAACGTCAGGCAGTATAAAGTATTTACCTTCAAAATATTTCCGCGATTAAGACCCGTGTCATAATTATTTAAAATATTTATTGCATATTCATTCAATAGATTGTGATCTGTGTGATTGGTCATAGAGGTGTTGTTGTGATCATGTATCTATTTGAGAACTGGTGCAAAATAATCGGACCTAATCAGATCTGTTTCCGAGGTACTTAAAGTTATTATATTTTATGTATGGAATAATGTTCTAACCTGATCTGATCTGTTTTCTGTGGGTAAGTAGTCATTACATTTTAATTTTGAGTAATATTCCAGCCTGATATGATCTGTTTCTTGCGAAATGTTATTGCGAAATCTGTGGGAATTACTATACATATAATCAACCTTTTAATGAATAAAACAAGAAAATATTTATTTCAAAAATTTATTAGTTACTTAGAGTGTTTATACTACATTGTTTATACACCATTTATTTAAACAGAGAACGTTTTTCAAGGCACATACTGAATCATGATAAATACAACTATACACATCATGAGAGTTTTCATATTGTTTATATAAGTTTAATAAACTAGGACAACCTATATCTTCTAAGTTATTAACATTAGCACTATTTACAATTTTCCTTAACCATGACACTTTTTCTGAACCTTTGACATAAACACATTTATCTCTTAAAATATTTAAGACCAAATTCTGATAATTTGAGTAGGGCACAATTCCTTCCTTCCAGTATATCTTTCTATTGCGCTCAATCCAACTTACTTGTCGCCGTTCTTGTTTAGTCAAGTCGTAAAATGGGAATGGAGGTTTTATTAAAAATACCTGTATTTTTTTATCGCATAATATCGCAATTTCCTTTACTATAAATTCGTTAGCTTCTGATTTGAAACCTTGAACATCTACAATTGCAGTCATGATAGCCTGCGCACAATGTTACTTAACGGTTTGTATTCCACAAGTCGATCGTTAATAATTAAACAATAAGCAGTTGTGTTATCTGGTATCAATGTTGAACATTCAAATTCCAACCTTACGTCTACCGGGCCTGTTTTTAAACAGTCATTTTGCCTTGAACAATCTATGATAAAAAGTGGTGCTTTTTCTTTAAAATCTTTCAGATCAAGCAAGGGATCGACAGGGCTGTTATAATACGACTGACGAAATTTCACATACATTTCATATAATATACTGTACTTGTTTTCAGAAAACTTTAAGCCTAAAGGCTCATAAGGGTAATATTGAGAATTCAAAAATAGCGTTACGTTTGTCACATCGCAATGATCAAATACTGAGCTGTCTTTCGATTTATTACTTTTTCTATTAGTCTGCAAGCAAAAAATTACATACCGGGGCTTTTCTAATTGAGAAGCAGTTTTTACTGACCAAGAATGCTTTGTGGTTTTAGGTAGTAAAGGATACTCATATAAATCCCAATTTCTAAATGCCATCTGAATAGGTTTATCTCTTTCTAAATGCTTTAAAAGTGTTAAACGTTCTCTATCTGAAACTTTTACATGTGGTACTCTCCACTGAACCCTTTGTATATCTATTTGAAGCTGAACGACTTCATCAGTAAGAATAATACTATTCAAGTTAGAATTACTCCTATTCAATATAAGTTCGTGTTTACAATTTATCACAATTTTATTGTAATCCTCTGCAAACCCTAAAATCTTATTTAAAGGTACCACAACGCTAAAATGCCCATAACTTTCGAACCCGTTTAAATTCCAACCCCATAATGCAGCAACTTTACTTTCTGCTTCATTTAATGAGATGTATGACTTTATTGTTGATGTTATTCCGGAATTTTTTATACGATCTATTTCAATTCCATTCATTTCGTATCTGATGTCTTGAAACAAATGCATAACAGGGTTATTAGTGAACGTAACAGTTTTCTTGATTGGATGCCCATCCTTGCCGAACAGCTTTGCCTGACCTTCGATGTAGATTGAACTGGCTGATGGTAGTACATATATGTCTTGCTGGTGGATGGGGATTCTGATTTCATCGTTTTCTCTAAAGCTGTTATTGTAGGGATTGTATGAATGGACTTCATAACTTTCGATTGAACTATCAAAGTGTGGTAAATCAGTAATCTGTAGTATACTCATACTTTAAACCCTAAAGCTTTAAGAAAATCTTTATTTGTTTTAGTCAATTTCATCACGTTTTTCTTACGTCTGTGCACCTTAACGGTTGTTGACGGAATAGGACGTTTTATTTTCACTGTAGGGTTTTTATCATACACAATCATTTTGCTTTTCTTAAATGAAGACGTAATTGAATATGTTCTTCACCAAAGTCAATACAGTAACCAAACTGATCTACAATCCTGACAGATATGGATGAAATTATGTTTTTGTTTACTGGGAAGTAAATAACGTTCTGGGGTATTTCTGTGTACCCGTGACTTGGAGCAGTATCAGATATGAATTCGTGAATAAAATGAGTCGGTAATCCGTTGTAATATGAACCGTGCACAAGATCACATTCGATTCTGATTACAGCTGCTAAACTGCTGCTATTAACTGGCACATTCGATCTTTTTTTTAATACTGAAAAGTATAGTAAACCGCACTCGTATTGATCAGATAAATGAAGAGGTGGTTGAAAATACGAGACCAGTTCTGATTTATTTCCAGAGATGGTAACCGTAGTAGGCATGCTTGCATACTGAACTCTTTTAAATGATCCTGTTTATTTTATTTCTTGATTATACCAAAAATTCTTTAAGAAATTTAAACATAGATGTCCACAATTGAAGGGGTGATCACGTTGTATATTTTCATAATTATATTGAATATTAGAACCTACATATTTTATAAATTCCTTTGGAGGTTTAAGATTTCCATAACTGTCAAAATACTCAACATAATCATTATATTTTGCATAGGCTACCCAATGAGAACCAGGATTTTTAGAACTATCTAAATTAATAACTCCACATTCTTTTTTATAAGGACATTTAGGGAGCTCATCTCTCATAAAGACACCTCTAAAATAAGGAATTCTATTCCCGTACTTTAAAATGTCAAAGTTAGTTAAGGCCCGTTTGGGTAGCCGATATCTTAGTTTTTTTCTTTTGATACGAAAATTCCAAGACCGCCTTTATGTGGTTTAAGGTGTAGTCCTTTCCCAATACATAGAGCTTCCATTTTTTCATTGTGTCTCTTCGATTCTTCATACAGCTTTTTAGCCATTTTGAATTCATTTATGGTTTTAGCAATACCAGCTGCACCGCCTGCTAAAGCTCCCGCCGCTGATAATCCCGCAAAAATAGGAATCAAAGGTAATACTCCCCCAGTTTTTGGAATAGGAATAATACGAGGAAGCTTAATCGATGAGTCATCAGCTAATTCCCTGGCAGCGGCAATAGCTAATTCTATAGCCATTTTCTTGCTCTTAGGTTTTAATTTTTTTATATGTCTTTTTGCTTTTGTAATAACAGTTTTTAATTTACTTTTTAATCCTTTTCCAGATGTAACTTTTGGAGAAGGCTTTTTTCTCAAACCAGACCCAGTTTTAATTTTTGTTGACATAGCCTTACTTACTAAACGTGCCGCGACTTTTTCGCCTATACTAGCATCGGAAGCAACCGCTCGCTCTTTCGCCATTTTTAACAAAATTAAATCAGCTTTATGTCGATCCTTTAAGTTTGATGACTTGTGATATGCAATATCGTGATCTTTGCAATATTCGTCCAACTTATTTACACCGTTATCTCCTTGTGTAAGTCTTTTTATTAATTTAGTACCAGGGCCACAGTAATTATATCCTGGTAAATGTAATTCAAATGGTAAATTATTAATAAGCCAATTAAGAAGACTACTCTCTCCAAAACACATTATAAGACTGATGATTCCGGTTTGAATACTTTAATAAATAGTTATGTGATTCGAGTTTGTTGTTAATGTTATTTTATTTATAATATTACATTCGATTTATCAATCCAACTGCTTTCTGCTGAAGATAAACCTAACCATTTTACTAAAACCCTGTTACCTTTTCTTCTAAGAACTTTCTCGACTAGATATACATTGGGATGTTTTGTTTTTTGAAGTTCTTGTGTATAAAATGCACCTAAAATAGGTTGACCTCTGATAGTATCTTCGATTAAGTAAGTTATAGGAGTTGTATTTTGTATTTTACGAATTTTAAATATTTCTGTTGACCAGTTGGGAGTATAACCTTTTTCAAATGTTCCTTTGTATTTACTGATACGCACATAATCACCTTCTTTGTACTTACTTTTTAAATTATCATTTTTTTGCAATTTTAAATACCTTTCTAATATCAGTTTTTTATTAATATTGTCCACATTAGCAGGGATTTCATTAATAGTGCGATGGTGAGTGTGATTGTATTTGTAAATAACATCATTGAGGGTATTATTTACCCAATTGTAATTGCCTTTTAAACTAAATTCCTTATAAACTTTAGATTTCAATGTTCTGATAAATCGTTCAACTATTGAAGCCTTTTTAGTTGAGAAAGTTGAATAATGGTTAATATGATACGATTTCATAAGCTTCTGAAATTTGTTATTATAAAATTCTGCTCCATTATCCGTTTGCAGATTTTTAGGAACACGCCCTTTGTCCAACAAAGTTTTGAAAGTCTTACACACATCTTCTTTGGTTTTACTTCTCATAGGAAAGGCCCAAGCATATTTCGAAAATGTATCAATGACGGCAAGAATATATCTGTAACTTTTATTTTCTTTTGAAATTGATTGCATATCAATTAAGTCTGCTTGCCACAAGTCATCTATATCTTTCATGATAACACGTCTTCGTGGATAGTTCACCCTCGCATTTTTATGAATTTCGTTTACCACGTCAGCTTTACTCATATTCACAATTTAGTATATTTGTCTTGAATTCAGCTATAATACTGAATAAAAAGCATATTATTATGACTATTTATTATTTAATTATGCTAGCTTCTTTTAATTCTTCGATTATTGATAAAATTTCATTATCATGGTTTGAATTACCGGCATCTCGGGAAGCAATCAATAGTTTCAATCTGTCAACCAGTTCGTTAGGATCGTCCCAATATACCAAGTCAGTGTTATTTTTGTATTTCTTTAGTGTTGGTAAGCTTCTTCCAAATTTAGTGACAATATTATTGTTTAACGCTTCAGAAAACAATGGTTTGATTATTTCACGATATTTTATACCTTTATCGCCTCTTATTTGCCCATTAGGATTGAAATTTTTCTTATGGGCATTTGTATAATGCAACATATCTTTATAGACAAGTTTATCTTTGCTCGATATTAGTTTCAAATCAGGTTTTCTTCGAAGTAAAAGTTCTTTTAAACCTGGGGTTAAATTGTAGCTTTTGTCCCCAATTTTAATTAAAATGACATTATCATCATTCACACTATCTATTTTAGAAAATGAAACGTTTGAATTACCCATTAGTAATTTTTTGTTTGCACTCCTTATTCCAAATGGTATATTTACACCATCATAAATATCATGTATATCACGACCCTCTAATGATATTTCTAAATCATCCAGTAATTCCGTCTGGGTAGACTTTTTAACGATCTGTACAGAATTCGGTTCTGGATCGTAACATTCTTCGAACTTTGTAGATGAACTAGTATTAATGTCATCCAATTCCATGTCTTCAAAATTAGAGTGTGTATTTTCATTAGTTTGTATTTTCTCTATTGTCTTATTCGAATCAACTAGGGTTTTAAGGGGATCTGTGACAGGTTTTAATATTTTATCAAGTGACAAGTTCATTGAGTGTTCCTGGTTTTTCATTTGTTTTATTTTATTCTTTATGGAGTCTACAGACTTCATTAATTCTATTTTAATATTCTTTTCCATATTGTACTGTTACAAGTGTACTCAGCTAAAGAAGATATAATACTAAATCAGATTTATACGTTATTGATTTATATATAGGTATACATTTTTAGATCAAAATTTAAAAAAACTATCTAAATTCTGTCTGTACCTTCCATTGTTTAATGAAGAATCTTTGCAAATACTAACAAAGTTATATGGATCTCTCCAAGCTTTATTACAAAGGTTCTTGAATTGATTCCAGGACATATCAGAACTAACATGCTCTTCATAAATATGTTTCAAGTTCACATCGTCTTGTTTAAATATTATAAGAAAGTTAGCATTATCACGCAGCAGCTGTTTCGGAATTTTAGAGTATGTTTGACATAAATAAAAGCAATCGATTTGTTTATGTCTACCCATAGAAAAGTAATTACGAATGTTTATTTGATTTTCACATGCAACATCATCGAAAATAAATACAGAATTAGGTAGTGCTTCATCTGGGGCTATGACTTCTTTATTATCATTAAATTCATGAAACTTAACCTGATGCACCCTCTTTATAACTTCTCGTAAGAACCTGTATTTTCGTTGAAAGTTAGTTTTCGAGTAAAGATAAAGATTTTGAAATTTAAGACCATTCTCATGCAATAATAAACTAAGAACTACGTTTGTTTTTCCACAATTCGATGGACCACATATAATACAACGAATCGTATTTGGTAACAGAACGCTATGCCTAATGTGGTTATCGGAGTCACCAAGATTTATATGATTAACATTAAGTGATGTGTGTTGTTTGATCAACTTCATTTTGACTATTAATTCAATTTTACGCATACATAGATATATAAAGCCTAAATATAATAAAAACAAATGATTGAGATATAAAGTTGTCTCGTCAAATGTAAAGCGAACGTAGGTAATATTCAGAATACCTACATAGTGCATCCATTTTATGTTTAAACCTGCTGTAAATAAATAAATAAGTTAGTAAAGTATTTATATTCGTGATTAGTGATGTTATAGATTAATAGAATGAAGGTCATAGCAAAAATAAAAATCATACATCAGTTATACATTTTTTATTCAGATATTACATATTTCAATACGAAAATAATAATATGACAATTTATTCACATAAACAGATTTGTATTTAATTTTATAAATAAGTTCTTAGAATAAAGTTTCACAATGACCCCAAGGTAAAGTTTCAATAAAGTTCGTTTTTATTTGTCTCTTATCATCATTTCTATTTAAAACTACTTTATGAATTTCTTGCGAGTACAGTACATGCTTAAGTGATTTAATTATATTCATTTTACATTTAAAATTGACATTATTTGTTAAAGCTTTACTATAGTGAGATAATTTCAATCGATTAGTAACAGCTTTAGATATACCTTTTGCTTTTGCGATGCGAGTTTTTGAACTGATTATACAATATAGTTTGGCTCTCAGTCCTACAAATTCACTTATGATGTCACCCCCGAGTTCATCTTTAAACAGTCCTGGAATTTTAGTATTTACTCTTGGCATGCTGTAACAACTATCAGCCTGGAAATTACTTGTATCAAAATTTGCGATATCATTTTTTATGTCTTCATAAACATCCCCTGTATTTATAAAATAAAGAAGGCTGTCTGTGTCTGTATAACACAGTCTTGCGCGAGTATTATATTTATTTTTAATAAAGTTATAGTGAAATTTATACAAATGTTCCTTTGCTAATTCTAGAACTGTAAACCCAATGTAAATAGGGCGATCTAAAATTATTTTTTCAGGAGTTAATTGAATAGCAACAAAACTTTCAGAAAAGATAGCAATACTTTTCAGATTTGGTTTTGCAATTAATTTTTCAGCACCGTGGTGCTTGTTAGTTTTATTATTGTAATCATCCCACATGGTAACTAATTTGACGTTAACCTGTTTGCGTCTATTTTCAATAGTTTTTCCAAATATAGCATTATTAAGTAGTTTGAAAAAGTCTTTTTCAAATACGTTTGTTGAAGCTTGACGTAAAGTAGTATTCAAGTCAATATATTTTTGTAAATAATTTTCTTGTCTAAATATTAAAATACGGTGAATTTTTTTCAAAATTAGTCCATTTAATAAACATGCCTTTAAATGAATGTAATGTATGACATAGTTGAATTTGTCGTATAAATTAGCAATTAATTTAGGTGTTTTGCCTCCAGGAGGTGTGAACCTCTCGGGCGCAAAAGGTAAATCACTATGAGTATTATGTAAACTCTCAGGATATAGTAAATCAACTTCTAAAATAAACCCATATTCAGAATCATCTGGTATTGATAACACATTTACTGTTTTAATCTCATCGATTGTCATAAAACGGAAATCTGAAATAGGCATTTTCTTTGTCATTGCGTAACCATATAAATTGTTACAGTCAAGATAAATCAAATATGTTGATTTTTGAGAAGCATCGTAATTTGGTAAATATTTATTATTCGCTTGAGCATGGCGAAGAGAACATTGTGCCAAGCCTCCACGTATTCCCTTTTCCAAAAATTCATACATTTCTAAACTATGAATTAACTCTAATTTAACGCCTGTGTACAGAAGCATCGCATCCCAGCTTAAACTAGGTGCAGTAATGTAATACGCTGGATCAAGTTGATAATGATCCAGACAAGTCTGTCTAAATTTTTCGAATACGTCAGCAAGAAGTAATACGTCGGTCTTTAAATATAAATCTGTATATTCTCCAAGTGTTTTAATATTAAATGACTGCCAAATAGATTGAGCGTGTACGTATTCATCATCGCTTATATGCTGACAATTCAAACTGTTATAGAAACAAACTTTCGATGGAAGTTGAGTCTCGTAATATTTTGAGTATGCGTCCATATAATCATAGGGATAAATTCCTTTTTGTCGTAACAACTTTAACTGATTATTACTAATAGTTGGAAATTCTTTTAATAAATTAACAAAGTCAGGTTCATTCAAGTTATTTACTAATGTGCTTAAACTTGAATGAAGAAATTGATAAGAATCTATGAACTTAACTTGAATAGGCTTTGATTTTAATGTATTCTTAGTATGAAGTACTTTTGTGAATGACATATACCTTTCTTTGGTTTTTGGTATAATTTTAAAAGCACCTTCATACTTCGATAGTTCTTTTATAAATAGGTGAGAGTCATAGCCAGATAGGTTATGAAAAATAACAGGCACAAATGGACAAACTCTTAACATTAAATTACAATGAGAGTGTGCTGCGCCTCGGTATTGTGATGTAATGTGATCATGATCCATTACTTTATCGTCAAAGAGCAAATAATTACAGATATGACATGTAGTGGCATTTTTGTAATCGTTTTCTTGGTCCTTAGTTAAAGGTGCCATAGGTATTTTATTTAATAAGATACTGTGAATGTACTCCAAATCTCTTATTAAATATTTTATAAATACTTCTACACAATCAGCTCCTCTATAAGTAACAAACTTATTCAGATCTGTATTGTGTGAACAACAAATATAGTAACCAAAACATGAAGGTTCGTGAACGTTATAGGTACGAGTATTCTCAGTTACATTTATGTTGCAGTTCAGTAAAAGACTTTCAAAATCGGCGTATATAACGAAATTAATCTTTTGTCGTCTTTCGAAGTTCTTAAATTGAAGAATACTATTTTTTTCAGGTAAAACAGTCAAAACCTTAGGACATTTATTATGGTCATTATATTTCGTTTCACTCGTGAAAACTTGTAAGCATGTCTCACATAGGTACATTTTACCTTTATGTTTACTTATCTGACGTTTGATTAATCTCAATAGATTTTTTATTAAGCAATAATGCCCGTTACCTTTCTGTTCAAAGTACAATAAATTGATGTGCTGACTTTTTCTTAAACTTGTCACATATAAAGGTCCAGTGACCATGTTTTTGTTATCTAATCCATATATATTAATACTTATGTGGGGATTTAAATTTTCAAATATTTTAACATCTTTGTATGATGGGGGGAAATGATAGCCCATCTGTATTTAAAACTTTTGAAAAATGCGGATATGAACTTGTTCTGCAAACATTCATTTGGCAGGGATATAATGCTGCGACAATACTCCATAAAAAGCAGTTGTTATCGCTGTTTTTAATATTTAAACAACTTTTAGTTTTTTTTATTACTTGTGGCAAATCTATATAGGTGCCGCCTTTCAAAGGAGAGTATTTGTTAATGTTAATTTCTAGATGACTTATAGAGAAACAAGTCCAGCCAGATCCACAATGTTGGAACTCTGAGAGCTTTCTGTCAAATGTATTTATTGTTTTCAAATATAATTCATTAATATCTGTATTATTATTATATACGATTTCATATTTTGTGTTAAATGATTTAAGCTGTTGCTCATCAGATGTTGGTAGAATGAAATAAGCAAAAAGTTCAAAGTTTAATTTAACACAATTATGTTTTATCAAACAATCATTAATTAGTTTTATAACCTTAAGTCGATTATCCATTAGGAATTCCTCAGGTGTTAGGTATTCCATTAATGGATTCAGTTTGAAACTTATTATTCTCTTTTTAAAAGCCGTGGCTATTATATCGATATTTTCAATTTCAGTTTTTAGTATGCAATTAGATTTATGCAAATTCGTTCTTAAATGATACTGATATTCAATTTTAGGTACTTCAATGTGACATTTTTGACATATTATTATATCGTTGTTATTTGTTCTGATTCCGGATCTAGTTGAAACTGTAATAAAGAAAGGAAAAAAACCATGAGCATTAAATCAAATGTAATATGATAAATGATTATACAACTTAATTTCTATAACTGATTACATGATTTATTTATATGCCTATGTAATAACTAAGTACCGCCTAAGGTATATAACATAATAGTAGATTTACATCTACATATTTATTCATAATGTAGATTACAAAAATAAAAAAAACATTTATAAACTAAGCTAGTAGGTATAGCAATAGTATAAACTTGAAATATAAAGATAATAATACCTAATATTTGAATAAATGAATACAAGATTAGCTTAATAATAGTCCACTAAGTAATATAGTAGGTACTACTGAATTATAGTACTTGTTTAATACAGTACCTACTATTTTAATAGTAGTTACTAATAAATGTTGGTGGGCACTTAACGTACTCTTTTCGTGTAGCTATAATAAAATTAGACAAATGTTGCCAAGCATCTGTATTGTCAAAAGTTTGATTTTTAAGCGTGACAATTGCTTGGCGCCATCTATTCATTGGCTGAACTTTTTCTATTTCATCGCACCGGTATATTTTTAAATCAATATAGTGCGTTCCCGGCTTTTTTTCAAAGGTTTGGCGCGAATGACCATTTGCAAGACGTCGTGATATATATGAAGCTAATGGTGTTTTACCAGTAACTGCAGGGGGCTCTTTCTCGTCGTCCTCGCTATCGTCTCCAAACAGATCGTATGCCGTGCACTTCCTCGGGGGAATGGGTTTGATATGCAGCTTCTTTGAAGCCGATGGATGGGACGACACAGACGGTTTCGCCGACGACGCATTACTATCACAGAAACATTACTCTATTAAACCACGATACTATAACACGCTAGATAAAACTATAAAATATAAATACAAGAGCAGGTCTATTAATTTATGTTTTATTAAAGAACTTGGAATACTTACATTTTTCGTAGGGGCACCGGACTTGCTCTCGATGGTGAAGACGTACGTGACGATGCGTGCTTCCTTTTTCGCCCGTCGTGCTTCTTTTTTTGAACCTGAGGTTCCTCGTCGACGTCAGAGGGAAAAAGGGTCTCGGCGTTTTCGTGCGACCTGAAATAGAGTGAAACATATTAATACAATCAAATCATTATTCAAGCGTACATACCACATTGAAATGTCACAGATAGGTACACTACTCTAATTTATTATTATTATTATTTTATTATTGTCTATGTATCTATCTATCTATGTTCATCTAATATTGAAATAAGTACATCTTTTTAGAATACTGAAACATAACTATCACAGAAACATTACTCTATTAAACCATGATACTATAACACGCTAGATAAAACTATAAAATATAAATACAAGAGCAGGTCTATTAATTTATGTATTATTAAAGAACTTGGAATACTTACATTTTTCGTAGAGTAGGTTGATTCTTGGTAAGTAGGTAGGTACTTGATGTTTATCTGGAGCTTCTGGTAGCTGAAGTGATGTCCCCTAAATCACCGTCCAATATTTATATAGCCGGGATTGCCGACGTGAGCTTTTTCCATATATGTAATGCATGCGTTAACCTAAAATCCTGAGTCAGGACTTCTTCACGCGACAAATGCTTTGCAATCATAACCAAATGTATAAATCTCAACCTTAAATTATGATACCTAAAGTGTACACTAATAAGAACCCGGAGTAATAATAGTATGTCGATATTGCAATACAATATTATTGTTTTGATCCATCTCCTTAAATAGAATTAGAACTTACGTTGCAAATTAGACGTACTACTTACATGCGATGGTTTCGCATGCCATTATGATATTGATCTTCTCAATAAAAATGTATGAAAAAATTACAGTGAACAAACGTACAGTAAGTGTTTGTTTTATCAATATAGATTTATAGTAAACAATAAAATGTTTGGCGCCGTGATGTCTTGAGGTTTCAATTTCACCATGCCATTTTTGTCCTACTGTCGGAGTACTTATCGAAATCTAACAAAATTGTACGATTTTGAACTCTATAGATAAAAAATCGATTATTATATAAATTGAAAAAAATATATTAAATCAATCATTTCAATTTGTACCCTTGCTGAGTCCCGACTGGCTAAAAACGGGGGATATCATCGCGTAATGTCGGTAAGTGGTAATATTTTCTTTAACAGTATTTTATCTATCAATTAAAATATAACATAATTATAAGCCCTTGACATTAGAGTTTTTGAATATAAACGTATGTAAGTATACACTTAGTTCAACATGACTAATTGCATTCTGTTTTTTTTTTCAGGACTCCGAAAACGACTACTTCAACTTCATTCCTATGAATACTGTAGTAGGACAGAAAAATGAAAAACAATTGAATCTGGAGGGTCCCAGCAGCAAACAGCTCAAGAGAAGTTCAACAGCTGCATTCACCTGTATAAAAAAACTAACGCGTGGTGCTAAAGTGATCAGGATCGAAGTTTATGATGTGGAAAGTTACCCTGATATCATAAGTTCGCTATGTAATTGTGATGCTGAATTGTGCGTGCAGCATGTAGTTAAAAACATATTTATGGATGACATTTATAAATCGGTTAAAGAAATTGCTGTAAAGGTATCGAATAATATGTCGTAAAATAAATCATAGTACTTAATAAATGATAAAGTATTTTTATTTAACCTTTCACTTACATACTCTCATCTAATTGTTATTTTACGTCACGAAGCGATGACATGTGGTTTTAAAGTTTATGAGAGTAAGGTTGAAAGTCGCATCGAATAATGCACATACATCGCTTCGTGAGATAGAAGAACGCAATGACGTAAGTACGAGTATATCAAAAATCCGATATAAGATAACATCGGAGAATGTGTGAGCGCATTCAATTATCAGAATTAAACCTTGTGACATTCTAAGACCAATCACATAGTTTTACCTTTGATCATTATTCAATTTGAATGTAATGCAGATAAGAATCTATTTGAATAGGTGTTTTTTAATTCAATGAACGGTTTATTATAATAGTAGGTATTTGAATACTATGATGTAAATTAGGTGTTTATTGAAAATTGGGGTTTTCAGATCTTATCTGATCTGTCTAATAGTATCTAATAGTAGGCCATTAAGACAAACAAGATTTCGTATATTTGAATACTTACACATTGATTGAAAACTATGATATTTGAATACACATTGATTGAAAACTATGACCAATCACACAGATCACAATCTATTGAATGAGTATGCAATAAATAGTATATTCAAATAGTAGGTCATTATTACAAAAACAAGATTTCGTCTATTTGAATACACATTTATTGAAAATTGGGGTTTTCAGATCTTATCTGATCTGGAAACCCCAATTTTTACCTACTGGTCTCATTCTAACGACCAAGTTAAGCAGGATTTATATTTGTCTGATGTGTCTGACGTGTCGCATCAGGGCGGTATCGGTTGCATATATATTTGATAACTACGCGACGCGACCCGTGTACGAACCTCAACGGATTTGTATGGCGGTAGTCGCAGTTGAAGACTAAAATCGTTGAGTATCGAAGATTTGCGTAGCCTTGTGTACGAAGGGCTTAAGTGTCCATCGTGACATAAACAAAACAAATTATTTAAATTTGGGACAAGTCTTTGTGGAAATCCTTAGCCAATATGCCATAGAAATCATGATGATGATGAAAATAAAATACGTATTTATCTTCATCTTCATCAGCCCATAATAGACCCACTACTCGTCGGGCCTCCTCCAAATTCATGGAAGGAAATTAGCCTACTGTATCACGCTGGCAAGACGGATTGGCATAGACACCCACAGGATGAATTGGGTTGGTGACATTGTGTATTCTAAATCCTACACCACACAGAACAAATACTTATTATATACAAAAAAATATAAACAATTCAAAATTATGATGAAAGTTTAATTAAAAGCCGATTAGTGATTCACCAGCATAGACAATTATATTAGGAGGTGCGAAATTAAAAATGTCCTATTGGTATTCTCTAATGAGGTTTCATGGCAATGCGAGCTTATTGCGACCCTTCTCTGACCTACCTATTAGGAATTAGTATCATTAGTGCCGGCATCCAAAGTAATTAGTGAGCAAATTGCCAACATTAAAAAAAATCGCCAAAAAATACTACACACTATTGGCCCACCTTGTATTTTCAGTTTCGTTTGGTCCTAGCTAAAATTTTATATTAGGTCGAGCAAAAAGTTTTTATGCAGTTTTGAACCTGGCACATTCACAATTTCGGATCGATTCATCGTGACGACCAGCTTGAGAAATCGTCACCTTACCTCCATTGAGATACAAAACCAACTTCGCGACTTCCACGGAGTATCTGTGAGCGCTCGAACTGTTCGGAGAAGGTTAAAAGAACGCGATATGGTACCACACAAGCCAGCTAATGGGCCCAAACTAACGCGAGCCCACCGAACAGCGCGCCTTCATTTTGCACGCAGTCATTTAAATTGGACACATCAAGATTGGAGCCGTGTACTCTTTTCTGATGAGTCTAAAATTGTGTTACATGGCAATGATGGAAGGAAGAAGGTCTACCGACGTAAGGGAGAGCGGTGGCTCATGGACTGTCTGGGGCGGTATATCCGCGAGCGGCAAAACTCAACTTGAGGTTGTTACAGGACCACGGCTGCCAACATTAAATGCTGAAAGGTACATTAGTGAGTGCTTAGAACCTCTCGTGATACCATACGCGGACTATGTGGGCCCAAATTTCCTTTTTATGCATGATAATGCAAGAGCCCATGCGGCCGGCATCGTCAGGGAATATCTTCGGGATGTGAACATCACAGTTATGGACTGGCCAGCCAGAAGCCCAGACATGAACTCCATTGAGCACATGTGGGACGAGCTAAAAAGTCGTGTTAGGGCTCGTCATCCAGTTGCCCAGACGATGTAGGAGTTGAAAACTGCCATAGAATAGGAATGGGAGATGATCCCTCAAAATTTCATAGAGCGGTTGATAAACTCTATGCCTGATCGTATGAGAGCTGTAGTAGATGCCCATGGAGGCAACACGCGTTATTAAATTAAACCTTTATTTGATAAAACATGTTTTTTATTCAAAAATCAATTGCCTTTAACAAGGCGCATATCCGACTTGTTAGGCGTAGCTCCATGTCGTTTGGTATTCTGAATTCAAATTTAAAATAATACGATCGAAAAAGATGGTAAAATGTATCAGGTTTAAAACTGCATCAACATTTTTTGTTCAATCTAGCAATCATATTTCGGTAGGGGCCATCGAAACCTAAACTCTAAGGTGGGCCAATAGATGTGTCCAGAAGTGTATTTTATACTAGCTGACCTGGCGAACGTTGTTTTGGCATGTATAAAAAATTCTAGGATCTATTATATCAGACACAAAAAAAACCTTAATAATAAGCCGTGTCGGAGGAATTCGTTAACGTACACAGTCACGAGGTTTTTGTAGATTTGATTATTTCATTTGATATTATCGTCATTTCTACGTATTGTCACTTATCTTAAAAACATTTGACTTCTTTGTTGGTCTAGGGGATAGTTGTTAGATAGATAAATAGGTAGATAGGTAAACTCTTTATTGTACACGACAGAAATAGACAGAACACAGTATTAAGCAACAATTTGTACAAGGGGCGGTCTTATCGCTGAATGCAATTTCTTACAGACTAACTTGGGATGGACATTATTAAGAACTTAAGAACTGGTAGTAAAGGTGTGTGCCGCCTTTGGGTCACTGTCAAGTTTCTTCCCTGCACTAGGTATAATTACGAATTGGCACATGGTTTCGTATCAAGTTTTACTTCTCTTGCGATTATGTTATCGGTCTGGTCATTTCCTTTTCTCGACACCTCTAGGGTAGAACGGGGTGGTGGACAATGTACTTCAAACCGTCAACGAACGGATACATGCTCCTTAAATAACAGGATCAGCGGATTCGTGAATGACACCTCTGCTATTGCAAACGTCTACAGGCGATGGTACTCACTACTCACTTACTATTAAGCGGGCCGTGGACTTGAGCCCCACCTTAGTGGTATAAAAACGATAGACGGTATTTGGTATTAAATGGCTAATCAAAGTAAATTAATAACTAGATGTCGCTACTGGCATTTTTACAAGTCGATGTTAAGATTTTTATGTAATTAGTTAAGTATTCTTGCAGACCACCAATATATTCAGGAATCATAAAGAACCCTATTATTTTAGTGTCGTGAACACGTTGACCCAACAAGGCAATAGGTCAAAAGCAGCCAATGTAATGGTGGACAAGGCCAGGAAAGATCAAAGGACTCCTCCCTCACTCAGTCCATAGTAGTCAGTCCAGTCCTGAGTATTCTGACCGACCAGACCAGACAGAATATCTGACCTGACTTCACATGCGTGCGTTGCGTTATTTTTGACAACAAAACCTTGTGTCGTGTTTTGGGAGTTTGGGACTCGAACAACAACCCCTTGGACCTTATTTTGAAGAGGGTAAAAATAGCGCGTAGTATATACCTAACTGAGCACCAAATTTCGTGAAGATTCCAATCACGTTAACGGGCCGAACCTCGCTGATTTACGTCACAATCTACTACGGAGATCCAGTTTCTGAGTTATTACATCGATTCAGTGTATTTATAAGCTTTCTTTGTCGAAATGGTTTTGTTAATAACCGGAAATATCCACTTGCCTGAATAATCACTGATTAGTTTCATTTCGTGTGTCATAGCGTGGATATACAGTCCGCGCCAATCTTAATGGCCAGTCTGAACGTAGCCGTGGGTACGAAATTGCGCATCGTACATTTCATTACCAATACGAACGTAGCTAACTCACACTAACATGCCGGTGGTGAGGGCGCTTGTTGGTGAAAAACGGCGCGCGCGTGCGTGCCCTGCCTCCCCGCCCCGTGTACATCCCGCTGATACCTGATTTTGTGTTGTGCGCAGCGTAATGCGGCTACATTCAGACCGGCCATAAAGATTGGCGCGGACTGTACAACTTTACCTACCCATTCTATCGTGAGGGCGTATAAAGGGGCGACTAAAGGAATGCGAGATTCAGACAAGATAGCCGCAAGAGGAGGAAATCTTGATACAAACCCTGTGCCAACCCGTCTTGTTAACGTTTCACAGTAGGCTAATCATAAAAAAGACAATCCCATTGGACCTCTTCACCTAGTTCGTTTTCGTTGGTGCTGTATTCTAACCTGGCAATGGTTTAAAAATACCTTAAATATTGTAGATACCTTTTTTTGTTTTCGCTGGGGTAATGCTTAATGCCCCGTAGGCTCGCCTGGAATGGCCCCAACGGATCTTGAAGGCACACAAGTCCACTTACCGTCAATGCAACAGTCGGTCGGTTGAAAAATGATCGGTTGAAAAATATTGCATTCTCTTTTCTATTTCTACTTTTATTAAGTCTACCATAAAATGAACTTTACCCATATAGGTACATTTAAAAGTCTTGTAATATTGCAGAGATGTCGATGCAGAATAAAATGTGACGTCACGGCGTGTATGATGCCCGCATTTAAATTTAATCGCACTGTGAATTGTAGTCAGATTTTCTTTATCTACAAGGCGAGCTCATAACAACGGTGCGAGAAACGAAAATAGCCCCGAAAGGCATTTAATTAAAACTTAATTAGACTGTCAAGAAGTTCTTATGATTATTCGCCAGTTGTACTTGGTAAGACGTCCTTAGACATATTTGTACTTAAATAAGTTATATTAAAAGTGAAAAAATAATAATGAATAAATGTACAAGTTTGACTAAAGATTGAACCTTGCCTAAAGGGACTCCTTTTAATAATATATTTTAGTGATTATATTTTAATATTATTTAAGGTTTTTTCAATATTAAAGATTGAATAAAGACATCAATGTTACCATTCTATAATAGTCTAATATTATAAGAATTCCTGATATGAGTAAAACAAGTCTCGACAAAACTTTTACTACTACTAGATACAAAAAAGAAAAACGGAATAACTTGCATCTCCTTTTTTATCTGTAGGGTCTTCAAAAATATCATGTTCAACATAATAATTCGAGTATCATTGGTACTTTCAGTACAATACTCGTACAAGTACATCCATACTTTCGACACAAGCTAAAATAACTATGTAGTTGTGACTGATTCTATTAATTATAATCATGGTTCCTCAAAAAACTAGACATATTATAATCAAAATCAAAATTTGTGTATTAAAGTTGGTCATGCCGGCTCTTTTGACACTTGAAAACTACATTGATCATTTACCAAATCTCATCTTCGTCATCTTTAACGAACTAGGGACTACTGGGTCGGAAACCTCCTCGAAATTCAATGAGGGAAAATAGCCTCATAAAAGTAGCCAATAGGACAAGTGACTCTATGTAAGCCAGAATACTTGCCATATAAGTCTTTACCTATAAGCTTGTCTATGATATAAGTCTAGATGTCATTTTGTGTCCTTGATTTTGTTGTAGTAGTTTAAGTTTGTAGCGTTGAGCAGTGGGCGGCAATTATAGTTACCCAAAAGTTCAGGAATTAAAATAAAGTGTTATTGCTGATAAACTGTACACTCGGTGCAGGAGAGCACAGATGCTATAAAACAGCGCGTACTGTGTCTGCATTTAAATAATACGTAATGCAGAAGCCGAGCGAACTTGGGCCAAATTTAGTCTGCGAGAGTTCCGGAACATTCGCCGATGCGAGATATTAAAATAGGCGTGAATGGCACAAAACTAATTAACCCATCTATACTAGTCTAGTACTAATCTTTACTAATAGTATAATAAGTAATGACAAACTTAACTTTTTTAAAGTATGGTTAGTATTGTCGATACAAATATTTTTTTAATGTCTAAGGTTTCAAAAACATATTACACTATAATATGTTTTATACACATGCTACATATTTTTATCGTTATCGTTTGATTTCGAAATCAATTTTTAAATAACTGATTTCTTGATAATATACACTATATTATTTGATTCCCGACGTTTCGACTGCCTTGCAGCAGTCGTGGTAACGGGAGAGACGATGACAGTTGTCTACCAAAGTATAAATAAACAGTTAAATCTATCGCCTATAATTTTGTTTTATCGATAACTATATTAATTTACACTTCAGCTTATAATAAAAACCCTATCGCTTTAACGAGAGGATTGATAGTACTACTGCTAAAAATACTCTCCGCAAAATTTAAAGAAATATGAGCTCTTAAAAAAAATGAATTTTGACGCTCGCTGAAAAAACCACAGCACACATAAGAAACTTTATGGAACTCAGACAACTAAGCTTGAAGGATAATAATAAAAAAAATACTGGAATACATGTACTGTGATAAAAACCAGGTTCAGAAACAAAACGATATCTCACTCTTACTTATAATATTTTAAACACAAAACTGGGGGAAATTTGAGGTATTTATAAGCAGAAATCTTTCATCGTAAAAGAAATGGTAATCTACAATATTAATAGTAGTTAGTTATATTGACAATAGCGTACAGTACTAGAAATAAAGGTTTCGTGTGTAGCATACAATTACCTAAATCTTCGAGCACGAAGGTGCAGCAAGATTTTCTAAGAAAATAAATTATATTACGTGCTAGACATCTGTTTAAGGATTGCGGTTTTTATATAAATTTATTTTTAATCTAGCTACAATAGAAACGTTTAAAAAAGATTTTCGTACTGGTTCGTATTTATTTAAATTTCGCTCGAATCGTTACTTAACCTTACTACAAAAATATATTTGTCACTTGTAATTAAGTATTGAATCGTTTTGACACAACTAAATCACGGGTTTTTTTATGTTTGACGTATACATTCGATTACCTTCTTTTTTGGTATATTATCCGTGTGGTGACGAATTTAGCATACAAGAGCAAACAAAACAAGGCCGATAATCTAGCCGTATTATGGAAGAAAAACTGGCGTACAGAAATACCACACACGAATAGCGAACACGAATGGCCTTGTGCCGGCATTAGACCAATTTAGCGTGTAGTCGAACACAGTGTGATCACTCGAACACAGTGTGATCTCGAACACAGTGTGATCGCAGCCTAGGTATAGATAACGCAATCAAATTTAAGTGATTTCTGGATTATCTTTTGGCCCTTGCCCCACGCTAAGTGATAGTCTCCATGCACTCCTATCGGTCATCAAATATATATTCACACCTTTCATAAACATTTCCTCATCCTCATAATCGATCCATCTATTTTGACCTTTTTTGGTGTCCCCTCCCACAAACCTTGCGTCCAACCACATTCATACTGAAACTACCACTCTTTTGGAATTCTGCTCCAAGAGCCGGCAAACGAACTCAAACTATAGGTATTGCTTACATGTCTTGACAAAGTAAAATCAACTGGTGTTTTTTTTTATCATTGACTTTAATGCCTTTGACCATAGGCTTGCGTGATAGAAAGCATCGCCAGGGTCTAAGATGCAACAGGCAATTCAAGGAAATGCCCTGTCGGGCACTGTCTCTCAAATACACACAACGGAACACAGTAAAAATGCTTGGCGCCGGACTTAGATGTGAGGGTGGTAGCTAGCCGGGCGGACCGTTATATCCTACCAAGCGTGCTGGGTTTTGTTGACTTTTACAACAAAACCAGTTATTTATATACTATATTTATTTATTATTATTTACGCGTTATTTATATTTTATATATATATTTGAAATACGAAACCCCGCGACACTGTATAACCTGTGTCGCGGGGGCAGTTTACAAACATGTAATTCACGAGCACAAATGACACCCAGACTCCGAGCCAGTGCCTCTGGTTTAGACAAAGACACTTGCCCGACCCCGGAATCGAAGCCGGGACCTATAAACTATACTATCGAAATTTATCGAAATCAGTTGGACCTATCGAACAAATCACATAGGACGTGTAATTTCATTAAAAAATAATATATGTAATTAAAATTAGGCTGTATAAAAATGCTTTTTTTAACGTAATTGCGTCGTCATTCCATTGTCATAACTTTTTTCGTAATCATTTCCGCCTTGTAAAGTTCGGACGTCGCCTTTGCTCTTAAAGCCGACCTTTTGTTTTTTTACCTAACTTTATTAAAACCATTCCTTTATTTTTTCGTTCAACAACTTGTTTATCTCATTTTCCGCGGTATCAGGCATTCTGATGATGTAATTCATTCGGTTAATACGGCGTGTAATATTCTTAAAACGGCCGACTTATAAGAAATTCTTATCTTGTTTCCACCCTTTCACTCAACTCGGGTTACTGTGAACCCAGGACACTTTGTCTAAGATTGCAATTGTCTTTGAGTTGAGTATCGTGGTGTAAGTAATAGGATTATCTGTGTATAACTTCTTAAGCCATCATTTCAGCCGGCCTTATGAACTACTCACCTCCGGCCTCCTCCAAAGACGCGGAGGGCCTACTATGCCGCGCTGGCAAGACGCGTTGGCACAGGGTTTCTGTGAAACTTCCCTTCTCTTGCAACTAGGCTATCTGTCTTGCGTCCCTTTAGTCGCTTCTTAAGGCACCCTCCGTAACCAGTAGGTACCTGATTGTCGACATTTTTAATTTTATTTACGAAAATAATTTAATATTAATTATTGAATTAAAATAAAAACATAAATGAGAAACATACAATTTTGTCGTCGTAATTTTTGTATGTATATGTGTTTATATTTGAATAACCGCCCCACTCACAGATTATTGTTGTAAATAAAAACTAGAGGTGCACTTCCAGTGACGCACTAGAGGGCAGTCAAAGCTGAACAAAATACGGTAAATAGGCACATCTGGAAAGCGGTGCCTTTCCTTACGATTTCTTTAAATCTATCTTGCCTCTGCTGCCTGATGCACTGCAGTAGCAGGAAATTCCCATCAGCATTCTGAAGCCATTGTTTTTTTGGATTTTCAGGGCATTTCCTTCTCTTGCGGCTAGGTTTTCGGCCTTGTAATTTCCTATCGTCGGCTCTTACGACACCCTCAGGATGGAATGGGATGGTAACACTATGTATTCTAAATCCGTCACCACACGGACAAAATGTACACGTGAACAGTTTAATGTCAAAACAAATTTTAAATAAGGAATTTCTGTGCATTTCTAACGTAATATTTGAAGAATAAGACTATAAGACCTACAAACTCGTAGTACATTATTATGTTCTATTAAATAAATAATAAATAAATATCCTTGGACATTTCGCACAACGCCATCTCGTCCCAAGCTAAGCAACTTAATGCTTGTGTTATGGTAACGAGATGGATGATAAACTACTTATATACATATTTTTTTTGTAAATACATACATATTATAGATAGAAATTACACCCAGACTCCGAGCCAGTGCCTCTGGTTTAGACAAAGACCGGGACCCGTTGATCCAAAGGCGGCACATCTAACCACTAGTCCATAGTTTTTGCAGCGCATGCATAAATAGGTTTTTGATTTTACACCTTGGGTTACAAAATCGCAATTTTCATACGGACCCCTAATTCTATTCAAAATAAAATAACCTTCCTCGATAAATGGACTATCTAACACTGAAAGATTTTTTGAAATTGGACCAGTACTTCCTGAGATTAGCGCGTTCAAACAAACAAACTCTGCAGCTTTATAATATTAGTATACTCGTAGATAATTCATTGCAAGAAATGATTTCTTCACGAAGCAGAACCGTATAATCATTTCCTGCAATGTTTATAGATAGTAGTAGTAGAAATTCGATTAATTTGTTACAGCTTAAGGTGGATGCTCCAGGGTAGCCCGCGAAATTCGAATTTTCTTACGTTTTTTGCAATTTGCAGGGCAGTACTAGGTTGTTTGATGATGAACATTTGATTCGCGGCTGTAAGACGTATGTAGTTACAGAGTTAAAATCATCAAACTCATCAATACAACCCTCCAAGCTCATAAAGGAGCAAGAATGACTTTGACCTTGAAAAAGTTTTTCTTGCACCTTTATGAGCTTGGAGGGTTGTATTGATGATTTTGATGATTATAATTCTATAACTATGTCTTACAGCCACGAATAACATTTTAATCAACATACAACCTAGCACTGACCTGCAAATTGCAAAAAACGTAAGAAAATTTGAATTTCGCGGGCTACCCTGGAGCATCCACCTTAAGTGTATCCTTTGCACCAAACACGAACAAATCTATCAGAATTGTGGCAGAATGCGCTTGTTATAACAGTTTGTTTGTCAATGTCGGCTGCGCTCATCGTTAGGGTTTACACAAAAGCCTTTTATCTATGACTAGCGACCCGCCCCAGCTTCGCAAGGGTGTAATGATGAACCTCTAAATTTATCAGCGTTTCTCCACAATATTATGGATGTATTATACACATAAACCTCCCTCTTGAATCACTCTATCTATTAAATAAAACCACTTCAAAATCCGTTGCGTAGTTTTAAAAAATTAAGCATACATAGGGACGGACAGACGACAGCCACTTTGTTTTATACTACGAGTATGTACGAGTAGTGATAGTGATAGTGATGTAGGAATACTGCTCATTTTATTTCAGCACATAATAAATTATGGATGAATGGTCTATGGTAGGCTGGTGCAGTGCTGATAGGCCTCCCACACGGGGGCCGACGACCTGGTTAAGGTCGCCGGAAAGCAGTGTATGCGGGCGGCCTAGGACCGGCCTTCGTGGAGATCCTTGGGAGAGGCCTATGTCCAGCAGTGGCCGTCTTTTGGCTGAAATGATGATGATGATGATACTGTGGGTCTGTGCGGTGACGGATTTTGTATACATAATATTATCACCACCCCATTCTATTCTGAGGGTGTCGTAAGAGCCGACAAAAGGAAATGACAAGGCCGATAACCTAGCCAAAAGAGAAGGAAAACTTAATATGAAACCCTGTGCCAACCCGTCTGGCCAGCGTGGTACTGTAGGCCCGACTCCGCAGTGGGTCATTTATAGGCTCAGTAGTAGTAGTAGGGATTTTGTTACATCCTGTATACAATTTTGTGGATTTTGGTAATTCATGAAGTAGAATTAATAATAAGGGTAATTAATAATGAACAACTCATTGTGAAATTGTTGAATCAAGGCATATTTCGTGGAGAATATTTAAGTGGGAAGATGATTTGATATCAATGAATTTGATGTAAAGGAAATATTGAACCTACACTAAGTATAACCTGTATCGCGGGGTATCGTGGGTTCGATTCCGGGGTCGGGCAAGTGTCTTTGTCTAAACTAGAGGCACTGGCTCGGAGTCTGGGTGTCATTTCTATCTATAATATGTATGTATTTACAAAAAAAATATGTATATAAGTAGTTTATCATCCATCTCGTTACCATACCACAAGCATTAAGTTGCTTAGCTTGGGACGAGATGGCGTTGTGTGAAATGTCCAATGATATTTATTTATTATTTAATCACGAACACAAATGACACCCAGACTCGGAGCAAGTGCCTCTGGTTTATACGAAGCCACTTTCCCGACCCCGGAATCGAAAAATGGACCTGCGATCCAAATACGTAACTTGTCACGAAAATAATCTATACATACATACATACATAATAATAATAATTAAGCTTTATTAAATTCCACATTTTTGTTTTGTTTTTTTTTTTTCGATTATTAACTATTTATTTACACTTATTTTTATTTACTCTTAATTCAAGTTATTATGTATATGTTTTTTTTAAGTAATCATACTTCTAGTGTGGACCCCCTCAGGGTAAAAGCCTCCCCCAAAGAATTCCATTTATCTCTATCTTTAGCAGTGTTCATCCAGTCTGCCTCGTTGGTCTAGTGGTCAGATGTGCCGCCTTTGGATCAACGGGTCCCGGGTTCGATTCCGGGGTCGGGCCAGTGTCTTTGTCTAAACCAGAGGCATTGGCTCGGAGTCTGGGTGTTATTTCTATCTATAATATGTATGTATTTACAAAAAAAAAATGTATATAAGTAGTTTATCATCCATCTCGTTACCATAACACAAGCATTAAGTTGCTTAACTTGGGACGAGATGGCGTTGTGTGAAATGTCCAAGGATATTTAGGATATTTAGTCTCTTCCTGCAACGGATACAATCTCGTCCTGCCACCGGGCGCCAGGGCGACCTCTACTTCTCACGCCATGCGGTCCTTTCCATTTTGTGATGTTAATTGTCCATCTATTGTCACCGTATCTCGCAACATGGCCAGCCCATCTCCATTTGAGACTTTGAGAGAAATGTAAAGCATCCTTTACCTTGGTTATTTTCCGAATTTTTAAGTTTCTTACCCTATCTCTAAGTTTTATATTTAAACAGCTCCTTTCCATTGCCCTCTGAGTTGTTTGTATTTTGTGTCTTACCTTGTGATCATAAATCCACGTTTGGCACCCATAGGTTAGGCAGGGTAAAATTGTTGTGTCTAAAATTATTCTTTTCAATTTAATAGGTATTTGCGATTTGAGAATCTCCTTTTGTGCCCAGTACTTTCTCCATGTGATAGCTGCTCGCCTGTCGATTTCCTCTATGTTTCGATCTTTTCTAAAAGAAATTTGCTTTCCAAGGTAAATGTAGCTCTCTACGTACTCAAGTGGCTCTTGGTTACATACATACATAGGTACTACATACAAATAAATAAAATTGGAGTGTCTGTTTGTAATAATAAAATAACCATTTTTTACTAAATGCGTAAGTATAGATACACAGAACCTAGACCAAAATAACATTTATTTTTATTTTGTCTCTCTTTCTGTCCGTCTGTCTGTGTATTTGTTCCGGCTAATCTCTGGAATGGCTGGACCGATTTTGACGGACTTTCACTGATAGGTAGCTGATGATATAAAGAGTAACTTAGTCTTACTTTTTTACTAGCTTCGCCCCGCGGCGTTACCCGCGGGTAACATCGCACCCGTGCGAAGCAGGGAAGGGGCGCTAGTAACAAATATAATAAAATAATGGGATTGATTGAAAAAAACCTACGATTTATACAAGTTAAAATTTAAGTAAAATTACTTGCCACGTCAGTGTATAGTAAAATTGCATTCAAAATGAGATAAACCCCACATACTAAACTTGTGTTGATAGCAACGGTTTCGTAATTACACATTCCAACGCTCGGCGAATAGATGTTTGATGAAAATTAATATCATGAAATATTTGTCGTATCTCAGCGACTAAATTAGATGTTAATTATGATAAGTCTATGGGTAATTGGTTTTCCATTGGGGCTATCCTCAAAGAAAATATTTCCGGGCCATTTTTGTCTATCGTAGGCATTATTGCAATGGGAGGAGGCTGACTCAGTAGTGGGTCATTTATGGGCTGAGTAGTAGTAGTGGTCGTCGTTACAGCCCATAAATGACCCACTACTGGGTCGGGCTTACTCCAAATTCATGGAGGAAAATTAGCATACTGTGCCACCCTGACAAGACGGGTTGGCATAGCTCAAACTCAAACTCAAA
Source organism: Clostera curtula (assembly GCA_905475355.2). Lineage (NCBI taxonomy): Eukaryota > Metazoa > Arthropoda > Insecta > Lepidoptera > Notodontidae > Clostera > Clostera curtula. The sequence goes on along the minus strand of FR997806.1, from coordinate 11,159,027 downwards.
AGTAACTTTATTTACGTAGGTTTCATCACAAAACTCTTATAAATCGTCATATTTATAAACACCATTATCATCTTACGGCCCCTGTCCCACACTAGGTGGTAGTCTCCACACACACCTATCAGTCGTCATACCTACATTCACACCTTTCACACACAACTCTTCACTCCTACAATCCCTCCATCCTCCATAGCGTTTGTATCAAGTTGTCCTTCTCCTGGGGCTAGGTGATCTTCCTATTGCGTTCTTTTAGTCGTCGCCTCTTACAAAACCGTCAATAAGGAAATAGGATGGTCACACTATCATTCTAAATCCTATTTTCTTTCGTTTCTATATTCTTCTGTGAAATAATTGAGGACAGACTCAAGACAAAGTCTAAGGACGACTCTTTTGTTAATATTTAAAAATAGACCGTTGGGAAAGTTACACTGTCGGGTCTAAATGCCTCTTACAGGCGTACCAACACTGTCGGGTAAGTAAGTTTCCATAAATGCCTCTTACATGCATACCTCGTCTAGTAAATTCTATTACACGTTACATACCCAGACAAACTTAACTAACTTCATGCTCAAGGCGTACATTATTCTGAAGGGTGAGTGTTGAAATCGTAGGATATATTACGCGTCAACGAGATGAGAAAGGCGTTGTAAGGGTACCCGCATCATAATGTTGTACGTACCGAGGCATGAACTAGTTTCAACGTGCGGGGTTTGCTTACCAAATAAATTGTTTTGTACTACAATGGAATGTGGAGCTGTGTTTCATTTGCTAAGTAGGCAGACTAGACATTATTGCGTGAGGGGGTTATTTAGGAGGGAAGTAAGTAAGGCTTAGTTTGACTAACTATTTGCTTTAGGAAAAATATTTACGGCGCATTTTTTTTAAACTAAACCCCTGCTCTTTATTTAACCTGTGTCGCGGGGGTTTCAAGTTTACAATTGTAATTCACGAAAACAAATGATACCCAGACTCAGAGCAAGTGCCTCTGGTTTTTAGAAAAAAGACACTTGCCTAACCCTGGAATCGAACCCGGGACCCGTTGATCCAAAGGCAGCGGTATCTAACCTAGACCAACACGGCAGTCAATATCGGTGTGGGGATGAATGTAGAATCCATTCTGTCATCAACATATTCCATAGTAAGAGCGTCGTCTTGTGTAAAATTCCATCTTCATCATCTTCTAATAATTGTGTCACTTGTTGTGCCACCCCACCTAGTTTTCTGCAAGTCCTCGTATCGATCATCATACACTCACATCACACACCCACACTCTCCATCAATATCCTTGAGCAGAGCGCATAAAAAAAAAGCTTGTTTGGAAACATCGGCCTATGAAGATGATAGGCATCTGAGTGGCCGTAGACCCAAATCAGCAACAGCTTGATTTTACATGCCAAACTTAAGGGCAGGGCACATAGCTCACAGGACTGTTGCCCGATGGGGCAGGAAATTCCTCGAGTGGCGACCACGTTCTTCAAAGCGCAGTGCTGGTAGGCCTCCCGCCCGAAAGCAGTGGATGCGGGTGGCTCCGGCCTTCGTGGAAATCCTTGGGGGAGGCCTATGTCTAGCAGTCGACGTCTTTTGGCTGAAATGATGAATGACGATTACCGGAGACAGGACTCGTATCGACGCCACAGTAGTCTGCGTTCTCAGTTTTTTTTTTTTAATTATTTTGTTACAACACCCACAGAATTGTAGTCCATGTTCTTTTTAGCAATGAATGGTAATTATTTGCTCTTCTTTTTTTCCTTTCGTCTGTTGTACCCAGCGCCTTGGCACCTGGGACATAGGTGTTGTCATTGTCATTTAACCTACTCTCAGTAGGTGATTCCTTAGCTTATGTTTGCGTTCTCGGATTGCAAAGGGAGGGTTCACTGCTTGGGTTAAGTATGTAGTCGGACGCACTACGTGTTTTGTTCTGAAGTCCGACATAACCACCGACCTCCACTCCCAAGTGGTGGTGGCAAGCGTCAAACATATCCCAAGCAAGACCAATTAGTCACTTTCATAAAGCACACAGAAACTTTTATGGTTACTAGCTGACCCGGCAAACTTCGTATCGCCTCAGAATCAATAAATAAAAAACCTGAATGATAATTCCAGAATGTTTCAACTTTATTGAAATATGTGCAAACCTTAAGTGGAACAAAAATAATGCGTATTAAAAAAGTTTTTCATATTTTCTCACCTTTTAAACCTTTCCTGGACTTCCACGAATATTCTTCCAAAATTAGCCAAATCGGTCCGGTCCACCCGTTCTCGAGTTTTAGCGAGACTAACTTCTATATATATATAGAATATAGAAGATTCATCTAAATGATTTCAAAATCACAGACACAGCGCGTTGCCTTTTGATATCCAGACTACAAACGTTATTAGTATGAACCTGCATACCGTCGTCATATCATATGTCCAAATTTATATAAAGGAAACTTTACATGGGTCACGTTTTACATTAAAATGTCGCTGGTGCTTGTCAAATAAAGATTTAAATGCAAGATCTATTATGCCATCAAAATGAGTATGAGGTCATAACGTAATATTGAATGTAATAAAACGAGTAATGGTTGACGGTATGATGCATATTCGTTTCTTGGTCCCTGTTTGTGTAGCGATAGAAGAGGTGATAGAAAATTGTGTGATTAGTGATCAGAATAGGCATGGGGAGTATAACATAACTTCGAGGAGCAAAAACGGAATTCGGAGACTTTGTTACGGTATTATTTCATGCAAGTTTTCTTTAAGCTAAATATTCTTTCAATGGAACTTTTAAATATTTTCATTGTTTTTTTTAACAATACATAGATTGTAGCAGGTTAGTGCAGGGTATGGTATAAATAGGCGGATCAGGGACAGAGCGCGAGAGGCCCTGATCCGCCATTGGGAGGAGGATTTGGGGTCCCCAGCCGCCGGGCTGGCGACGGTGGAGGCGGTCCGCCCCCACCTGGATCGCTGGCTGTCTCGGCGGCATGGGACCCTATCCTACAGGTTGGTGCAGGTGCTTACTGGGCATGGCTGCTTCGGTAAGTACCTGCATCAAATCGCGGGCCGGGGGCCGACGCCGGCCTGCCACGGGTGAGGACGTCATGTCGCAGAAGGAGGCCGCGGAGCGGGTCAGGGAGGAAGACGTCCTGGCCAACCCGCGCCGCAGACGGAGGCCGAGGAGGAGGAGGCGACTGTACGCCCACCTCCTTCCCCCGCCATAGAGGCCGGTGGTGGGTCGGGGGACCCGCCACCGACGAAAGCCTCGATGACTGAGGGCGTCCCAGTGTACCGGGACGCCCTCTCTGATAGTCGCTTGTCCTCCTCGGGGCGTCAACGTTGACTGCGCTCGCGCGAACCGTTGGCGACCCAAGCGTGCCGTGTGAGGGTATACCGCTGGGGTTTTACTGGGTATACGGGTTCTGTCCCGGGAGTCCCACATAATCACCGACCTCTCCCCCGGGGGGCGGTGGTATGCGTAAAGCATTTCCCCAGCGACACCAAAAAAAAAAAGGGGGTATGGTATAAATCTGTCGAGCCTTATCGGCCGGAGGAGTCTTAGGGAGAAATTCTGCGAAGACATTATGTCGCAGAAGGAGCGGCGCAGCGGGTCAGGGAGAAGGATTCTCTTGCAGATGGAGGCCGGGGAGGAGAAGGCTACGCTTTGCTACCCCCTGGCCCACACTAGAGGTCGGAGATGGGGCTCATACACTGATATATATACTATATATATATACTATATATACATACTATATATATATATACTATATATATACTATATATATATACTATATATATATACTAACCGCTTCCATCCGCCTAACCGGCAACCTTTCGCAACGTTAGACTGCGTATCCGGAAACCTGTAGGCCCAAATGTGACGTGTGAGGGTATTATACAGCTGGTATCGGACACAAAGAAACAGCCTCTCTACTCACTCGCATTCTACGACCCTCCCACGACAAAATAGGTTGATATAATTATGAGGGGAATGATAATCCCCTAATTAAAACCTATCACTAATTACCTAATAGCATTCATAATTCGTATGTACGAGTATATGTATTAAATTAGTAGCAATTAACGCGCGAAAGCCAAACACAATTAGGCAAGTCAAGTTATCAGCGTATAATATCATTCAGGGCCATAATTAGATTAAGATCTCGGAGACATTACAAACTAACTTCCTCCCACATTTGGATGGGAGTTGGAAACGCCTACATAATTGATTAAAATCGGGGCATTACGTTATCGTCTAGGCTTGGATGACACCAAACTCTGCATAAATAGGTATATTCGAATTTTATATGACGATGTGTGTGTTGTCAAATACATACATAAATGAGCATTACAACAACATTACAGTTGACAACAGATTTAAGGGGGAAGCAAATTGGAGCTCATACTGTTTGTTAAATAAAAGATGCACGATTATAGAACTACCTGTGTGTAAGTGTGTGTGTAGTGTGTAATTTAAAAAGATCTACTCAGCCCATAAAAGACCCACTGCTGAGTCAGGCCTCCTCCAATTACAAGAGGAAATTTAGCCTACTGTGCGGGATGGCACAGGATTTTGATTAAAGTTTCCTTCTCTTGCGTCTAAGTTTTCTGCCATGTAATTTCTTTTAGCTTTGTCTGTAACGACACCCTCAGGATGAAATGGAGTGGTAATATTATGTACCTATTCTAAATCCATGACAAAGTTTTATTTATTGTTTTTGAAGTCTATTTATTTTATTTTTATACAATAATTTTGTTCACTTATTTTAGGATTTAATACTACGAAATCGATTCAGTAGTATATTGCTGAACTGATTTCGATAAAATGTCTATGGAACCAATTTGAAAGCTCCAATCGAATAAAAAGAGCTAAATCAGACGAACCTCCTTTATTATTGAAGTCGGTATTTTTTAATGAATATGATTATTTACTAAAAAATTGAATTTTAGAAATTACTAAAAGCAACCAAATTTCAACAGCCTAGTCGGCAAATTTTTACATCCGCCATTGGGTTTAGGAGTGTTGGCGCTGCCAGATGGGTAAACAAACATAAAGAGAATTGAGAATATCCATCTTTTTGAAGTCGGTTGAAAAGAGGATGGTAATACTTGTGTTCTGGTATAGACTTTGGTGTCATAACGGCACTACACTATCATGATTTGGCATTGCTCACTCTCACACCCAGATTTCAATCAGTAACAAGGAAAACGAAATCTGTAATAGGAGCAAGAAATGTAGGTAAGACCAACACTATTTTAGTATTATTTAAATATTAACATTAAGAAGATAATCGCCGTGGCCTCCTCCAAATTAATGGAGGAAACTTGTCTACTGTGCCACCCTGGTAAGACGGGTTGGCACATGGCTTGGGCCAAGATATCCTTCTTCTGCGGCTATATGATCTGCCATTTGCGTTCCTTTAGTCCCTTACGACACCCTCAGGATGGTATGGTTTGGTCACCACACGAAAGATTAAGTTACCATTCTAAAATCTATAATTACAAATCGTAATCAAAATGTTTTTTTATTCGAATAAATTCTTGTGAATGCTTCCAAATAGTCAAAAAAAAAACACTAAATCAAATTAAAAATATATATATCAAAATAATTTATCATTTAGTTTTTACCACCGGTTCGGAGTGCAATTCCATAGAGAAATGTCGGCAAGAAACTCCATGGTTGCTCTTTTAAATAAAAGGGTTACAATTATGGTGGTACAATTATAAATAGAATAAATAGTAAATATAAATTATAAATAGTAAAACTGTGCACTTGTATTTTGACTTGCCCATCTATACATTTTCTTCTTTGTCCCTAAGTCGGATGATTTAAATTAATCGCTTAATTTATTTCCGTGGATTTTGTACTACAGTGCTGTATAAAAAGATAGGGCTATAATATGTATCTTCGTCGAAGTCATCTCTGTTAACGCGGCATTCCAACCAGGTGCTGGTATATAAATAATTAAGAAATCATTGAAATCGCCACGGAAGCATTATTTCTATTGAAAAAAAAATTTGTAAAGGTATGAATTTTTATTTCATGGTTTTGTAATATTTAAACAACTGGTGGTTGGCGCAATATGTTACCTATTTAAGTCCAATGCTGAGCATTCACCAAAAGCTGCCATTCTTCCCTGTATTTTCACCATAATTGCTGAAATGGAATCTTATCTAGTTATTGTGTTATCATGTCTTTCCAATAACAAATTCAGTCTCATTTTAAAAGCGGAATATTAATATGGAAGCAAAATGATATGATCGTTGTTCTACATATCATCTTCACTATCACTATCACTACATATTATAAAACAAAGTCGCTGTCGTCTGTCCGTCCCTATGTATGCTTAAATCTTAAAACTCCGCAACGAGTTTTGAAGCGGTTTTTTAATAAATAGAGTAATTCAAGAGGATGGTTTTTAAGTATACATCCAAAATATTGTAGAGATACACTGATAAATTTAGAGTTTTATCATTGCACCCGTGGGAAGCCGGGGCGGGTCGCTAGAACAAATATAAAAGTCAAGCCATAACGCTCCTACATCATGGAAAGCACCCAGGGGATGTAAAATTTAAGGCTGACGAGAAAGTCGCTATAAAGTAGGTTAAAGATTTCCTGAACATCACGTTTCAAATAAAAATTTGTTCTGCATGCATATCACAATTTGGAATCGTCGATAAATTTCGGAGTATCATAATAAATCAACTTTATGACACCAACGTGTATTAATGTTGAAGTATCTTCTATGTATACGTATATTGTCGTTATAGCCCATAAATGATCCACTACTGCGTCGGGCCTCCTTCAAATTCATGGAGGGAAATTAGCCTACTGTGCTACGCTGGCAAGACGGGTTTGTATCAAGTTTTCCTTATCTTGGGGCTAGGTGATCTGCCTCTTGCGTTCTTTTAATCGCCTCTTCATCATCATCATCGTTTCAGCCAAAAGACGTCCACTGCTGGACATAGGCCTCCCCCAAAGATCTCCACAAAGGCCGGTCCTGGGCCACCCGCATCCACTGCTTTCCGGCGACCTTAACCAGGTCGTCGGTCCACCGTGTGGGAGGCCTACCAGCACTGCGCCTTCCGGAACGCGGTCGCCACTCGAGGACTTTTTTGCCCCATCGGGCGTCGGTCAAGCGAACTATGTGCCCTGCCCACTGCCACTTAAGTTTGGCAATCCAGTGGGCTATGTCGGTGACCCTGGTATCTTCTAATTTCTGATTCGATCTCGCAGGGAAACTCCGAGCATAGCCCTCTCCATTGCCCTTTGGGTGACTTTGAGCCTTCTGATGGAGCCCATAGTGAGCGACCACGTCTCTGTTCCATATGTCATCACTGGCAACACATATTGGTTGAAGACTTTTGTCTTCAGACACTGCGGTATTGTGGACGCGAAGATCTTTCGCAGCTTCCCGAACGCTGCCCAGCCGAGTTGGATCCGACGGTTGACCTCTTTCTCGAAGTTGGACTTACCTAGCTGGACAGATCGCCTCTTACGACATCCTAAAGACGGTGTGGGTTGGTGACATTGTGTATTCTAAATTTGTCAAATCAATATAAAGAACAATAGATATACCATGTATTTGACACGCACGTCAAATAAATACTCTTTTGTTTATTGTTAAAGTCTGTGGTCGACTTGACAATAGAACTATATTTATAGAACAATAATTTATATTAATTATCGTGGAAATATGACTGCCTGGCGAACACTAGTTTTAAGAAATTTAAGTACAGTAGATACTGGACCAACGACCTGGTTTAGGTCAACAACCTGCTATTTTCTATTGAAGTGCCCATCCGATGAAATGCAATTGCTAGGTATTGAAAACCCGTAATTTGCTGTCAAAAGCGTGTGGCATAGGTCCAGGACTGACACCATAGAATTAGTAGGTTACGAAAACTGTCAAAATTTACAGTCAAAGGCACGCCTATTACTCTTTTGAATGAATGATTCTCCTTTTGTTTTTTAATAGCGTTTTTTTTTATTCAAACAATAGTTAAATACGATGTTTTTTTTTCCCATAACCTATACGAGTTTATGATTTTAATGGTGTTTTTTTTTGGAAAATTAATAAAAAATAATTTGTTGATCCAACATTAAACCAGTTTTTTTGGTATTTTATTTAGCTCGGCACAGTAGACTAGTTAATTTCCATGTAACTGGAGGAGGCCCGACTCAACCGTGGAACATCTAAAGGCTAAAAGTGTGTGTGTAATGTTTCTCTATGTAACTCCGAAACCAAGCTACATCGCGTCGTTTAACACAGATTTGAGATTACAGGAGACAAGTGTCAGTAAGTAGATTTTTCGACCCTTTTATCGTAATACAAAAGTATTTGAACCTTTCCCACAGACCAATTCCTTAAACAATATTAAATTTTATACTATACTGGCCCGCCCCGGCTTCGCCCGTGCAAAGATTTAAGCATACCTAAGGACGGACAGACGACAGCGACTTTGCTTTATACTATGTAACTAGCGACCCGCCCCGGCTTCGCACGGGTGCAATTGTATCATACAATTGTATTAATTGGTGCAAAATGTATTACACTTAAAAAGCTGCCTCTTGAATCACTCAATCTATTAAAAAAAACCGCTTCAAAATCCGTTGCGTAGTTTTAAAGATTTAAGCATACATATACATACATACAGACGACAGCGACTTTGTTTTATACTATGTAGTGATAAAGATAGCATAAGTTTTCATTTTGTTGAATTTTACGTACAAAAGTAGAATCATAATACTTTATCTAAGTTCGGTAGTTTCAAGACCATAAGGTTTAATAAAGCTCTGAGCTTGCTACTAACGTACATTAGGGCGTGTACATGCTGAGTTCATACATTTCGTTATCATCATAATATTATGTACCATAAATGACCCACAGTCGAGTCTGGGCGCCTCCAAATTTATGGCAGGAAATTAGGCGACTGTGGCACGCTTGCCAGCTGGGTTGGCAAGGAGGTTGCATCATGTTTTCTTTCTTTTGAGAATATCTACCTCTTACTCCCTCAGGTTTCTATGCATTCCTTGTGACTTTATAAAATACTAGCTTTTGCGCGAGGCTACGCCCGCGTGGGCTTCGAACACGTGCATATTTTTTATGAACATAAAATCGGTTATTGTGACTAAACTATGATAGTTAGATATGTGCTCTCGTGAACTACGGGTTTGTAGATCTTTATAAGATCTACAAACTCGTAGTACATCATTTTGTTCTATTGTCAATAGTTTTTGCAGCGCACGCATAAATAGGTTTTCGATTTTACACCTTGGTTTACAAAATCGCAATTTTCATACAGATCCCTAATTCTTTTGAAAATAAAATATAGCCTATAACCTTCCTCGATAAATGGACTATCTAACACTGAAAGGACCAGTAGTTCCTGAGATTAGCGCGTTCAAACAAACAAACAAAATCTGCAGCTTTATATATTAGTATAGATTATATATTAGTATAGATGTTTATTTTAAAATCCCCGTGGTAATAGAAAATGTCATCAACCCATGCCGTCCTGAGGGTATTGTAAGAGCCGATCAAACGAAATTACATGCCAAGGAGCCTAGCCGCATTAGAAGGAAATCTTGAAAGAAAACCCTGGACCAACCCGTCTGTCCAGCGTAGTGTAGTAAGCTAATTAGTTTGGGGACTACGCCCAATTCAGCAGTGGGTCATATATGTGCTGAGTAGTAGTAGTAATAAACCCATAATATTATTTAATATTCTCGCATTCCTATTTATAATATTGAAATAAAAAAACGCATACTACTTTCAGGTTTTTCACTATACAATAAATCACCCTGTATAATAAGCTGAGACAAATAAAAGTAAGTACATGTTAATGATACAAATACGTTTGTGTGTATAAAATATGAATACGTCTGTGTGTGTGCTTTTAATATGAGCTCTGAAACAGCACGGCTTTTATATCAATGGCGAGCATTAGACTAAAACCATTTCAGAGCCATTTCGACCGTACCTATAGACATTAGTGCCCATGCAATAAACTTAAACGACTGAGTATTGTCGAAAGAGTAGAGCCAAGAGAAATCTCGGTCCAGTTGGTCGTCATGCATAAGTCGCTATTGGATCAAAGGTCTCTGGTTCAATTCCGGTTCCGGCAAGAGTCTTTCCGGTTCCATTGTATCCTGAGGGTGTCGTGAGGCGACAACCCATGTCATGCGTCGAGGCCCGACTCAGCAGTGGGACATGTATGGGGTTAGTACGAGTATGTTTCTAGTATTATAGTATAGTTGCTTTTTAATGCCTGAAATTTAGTACACATAGCCCAGTAATATTAGGGGTTTGATCTCGGAATGAAAGATAATAAGCTGTAAGTTGGTATAAACCTTTGTTATGTCGTATATTAACTTTATACAATGGACTGATAACCGTAACAAGCTTGACCTTGCATTAGGCCTTATATGACCGTTCGCTGCGCACTCTTCGCGGTCTACCGCAAAAATGGTTTATAGTATGAAAAAAAGTTCAAAGAAAATCTGTAGAGAATATTATACTCTACAACTCTTATTTAGATGCAAATCTCATTTAAGCGAGATATTCACGAAAAACCTATATCTTAAGACGCGGACACGATAGCACTTGTGACTTTTGAGACAACATTTAGAACGACAAAACAAAGGTTTATACCGATACTAGCGACCCGCACCAGCTTCGCACGGGTGTAATTATGCATGTATTATACCTATAGACATTCCTCTTGAATCACTCTATTTAATAAAAAAACCCGCTTCAAATCCGTTGCGTAATTTTAAAGATTTAAGCATTTAAGGACGGACAGATGAAAGTGACTTTGTTTTATACTATGTAGTGATACAGCTTATTATCTTTCATTCCGAGGTTGACTCCTTTTTGTACCTAATATAAGTGGGCTAACAGTATTTTAACGAGTATCTAATACTACTTATTTTTTTGGTTATGGTTATATATTTTTTATATCACCCTATATAGTCCCATACCCCTGATTTGCGGATAGTGAATTTATTGTCATTACTAGTCCCTCTTGAAGGGGTTTAGGTGGTTAAACCGTCCCAAGACAATCGCCTCCCACTTATGTAATTTGAGAAATTCCAGGAATATCCCAATCGTCCCTTTGGGCGATGAGAACTTGGGACGTTGGAGACACAATACTAAACTTTCTGGCACCGGATTCTCGAGAGTTTAATACTGTCTATCGATCTTTAACATACTACAGGACAGTCGTAAACTTCAGCTGTCAACTTTAGTACTGTTGATGAAATTGACTACGCAATTACATTGACTGAAATTACAAATATAATAAAAAAACATTTATTTAAGTGACAAGTCATTTTCGTTGAAGTTACTTTATACCACTGTAGCAAATTCAAACATTTGTGAACAATTTGTGTTATTATTTTATTTATCTTTTTGTATATATCTATCTATCTTCTATATAAATAAAAATGAATTGCTGTTCGTTAAAACTCAAGAACACCTGGAGCGATTTGGCTAATTTTGGTCTTGAAATATTTGTGGAAGTCCAGGGAAGGTTTAAAAGGTGAGGAATATAAAAAACAACGAAAAAAACTCATTATTTTTGTTCCAGTTAAGGTTTGCACATATTGTAATAAAGTTGAAACATTCTGGAATTATCATTCAGGTTTTTTATATATTGATTCTGAGGCGATACGAAGTTTGCCGTGTCCGCTAGTTATATTTATACATATTGTATTAACATTGCTAGCTTGAATATTATCGACAGACTTAAACAAAAGGAGGTTCAAATTTCGAATGTATAATGTGTTTAACATTTGGTTACCGTCAGCCATTTTCGTGTGGTGACGGATTTAGAATACGGAGTGTCACCACCCCATTCCACCCGGAGGCGGGTAGATAGCACAAGAAATACAAAAATATAAGAGAATAATATTATAAAGACTAGCTGACCCCGCAAACGTTGTTTTGCCATATAACTATCTTTAATCAAAAATATTGGTTTATCGTAGATCGGTGAAAATTTAGGGTTGTATGTATTTTTTAACCCCCGACGCAAAAAGAGGGGTGTCTGTCTGCCTGTCTGTCTGTGGCACCGTAGCTCGCGAACGGATGAAGCGATTTCAACACAGTTTTTTTTGTATGACAGGTGAGTTACGGGCGAGTGTTCTTAAACATGTTTGATGAAAATCGGTTTACTCGTTTAAAAGTTGTGGGGGGTGAGAGTGGGGAAGAATAACCGAAAGTCTGCAAATATAATCGAGTGGGGTCTCAAATGAAAGCGTATCACGTGAACATTACAAAATAATATGTTCAATGAAAATCAGTTGAGCCCTGAAAAACTCTGGGGGTAAAAAGGGGGGGGGGGATACCCAATATCTGGAAATATATGTGGTGGGGATCTACATCATAACCTATAAAAAGCAGAAAATAAAACTAAATTAAAAATTTAAATAAACCCCCGACACAATGACCTAAGTACCCTTTAAAAAGTAAAACATAAAAAAAATACATCGCATTGGGGGACCAGGGAACAGGTAATAAATAAGTAGGAGCGGTCCCCTAACGCGATACATTTTTTTTTATTTTTTTACTTTTTAAAGGTTACCTAGGTCATTGTGTGAGGCACAGTAGGTATGCTACTTGCCTCCTTCAATCACACCATGCAATTGGAGGAGGTCCGCGATCAGGTATGGGCCTCTGCCCATACCTGACCATATCATCATAGTAATAGTAGTAGATATGCACTCAAAAGTCTTTAAATATTTTTGAGACATTGGCAAAATAGATATGTTAATGTCTCAAAAAAACATTAAAAACTTTTTAACAAAAAATGTAAGCCTACTGTATCACCGCGGGGTCAACGGCCGCTGGGCGAGCGGGTAGGGTCTCCGATACATAATAGGACGTAATTTAGTTAGACCAGCAGTCAGTTTTTGCATGGCTAAATTCGCATATCAACTGCTTTGTAACCCAAGCAAGCGTGGCCACGAGCGAAAGATAATTTGCCATAAATAAGAGAAACGTATGTGAGACGCCTTATAAAAATTGCCCCAAGCAAGCCCTTTGTGTAATTATGATAACGATTGGATTCAGTATTTCTTTGAATATTGGGATCAGGCCAATATCAATAATTGGACGACATTCATACTGAACAATTTTCTATTTAGTTGCCAAGACTCCATTAAATCAAATCAAGGCAGAAGAGAAAATGTGCGAGAAAACTTGTGCGAGAAAAAAAACATATTTTTTAAATGTTTGGTCTCAATAATTTGGCCCAAGAGCCTTATAAATATTATGGAACAAATTTTAAACGGAACACACCTTTTATGATGAAAAATTGGATTACAAAAACATCTATTTCTCCGTTAACTTCAGATTAGAAAAGTAATTTATACACCGAAATACTCCTTTTGGTGAGCTCTATGCCCTCACTGCATGGCTATAGGTTTTTTGTTAGACCCTGTATAAAAATCTCGTGACAGTGTTTGTTAACGAACTCCTCCGAAACAGCTGGACCAATTTTTATGACTGTTTGTGTATATTTGTTAGGTTTGAGAATAGGTGGTAAAACAACATTGGCCGCGTATCCCAGTTTTCTTAAATATAAAAATGAATGTTTGTCTGTATGTCCTTTACAGAACTGTAAACTATGCATTTGATCATGTAATGATCTTCAGTTAAGTGTTGCAGGACACCAGCAAGGTTTCTGACCAAAAAATATAAAAAAATGTGCAAATCAAAAGGAAAGGCCCTTCATATTTATTTTAGTTAGTGGCGTATCAACACGCGCAGGGTACAGCTAGTAAGTATAGTTACTAACTACTACTACTACGTCGGGCATATCAACCCCTCCCATCCAGGGATGGTAATTAACCTACTGCGCCACGCTGCCCAGACGGGTTGGCAGAGATAGTGTCACCACCTCATTCCATCCTGAGGGTATCGTAAGAGCCGACAAAAGGAAATGACAAGGCTAGGTTATCAGCCTTGTCATTTCTGCTGCAATAGAAGAGAAACTTGATACAAACCACGTGCCAACCCATCTTGCCAGCGTGGCACAGAAAACTTATTTCCCTCCAATAGCTTATGAACTTGGAGGAGGCTTGAATCTGTTGTGGGTCATTAATAGGATGAAATGATGAAGATGATGATGTAATAAATATGTTTTATCAAATTTCCTCCCGAAGCTAAAATTATATTTAACGTATATTAGATTTATGTTAAACATATTAAAGAGCGAAGCCTTGTAAGCGTAACAATTAATTAAGTAACACGATATGACACGAGTGTAATTTTACATTACGCATTTAATTAGAATACAAAATTGTCTTTGAAATTAACTTTCGTTTGCTTATTATTTCGGCCCTTAAAGACCCACTGACCTCCTCCAATTACATGTTGGGATTGGAGGAAGCCCGATACATTCTCTTATATTTTTTACTCTTTTAACCGGCACCCCCAGGATAGAATGGGGTGATTCACATGCAAGTTTACAGTCACGTTTTCCTGAGAGTAAAATATGTTCTTAGACTCGTAATGTTATTTCTTTTATGTTGAGATAAGATCAACTCCCGCTATATTAGCATTGTATCTATATAGACTATTTATGTATATCTATTGCAGGACTGATTTTTAACGGGATCTGCGGTGATAAATATGTGTTTTTTTACAAATAGGAGTTTTTAAAAAAAGTTATTTAATAAATAGGTAACGAAATATTTTTAATAACTTTACTTAATATGATTGATTATTTTAAAAAGGAATTCATTCGTGTTTGCTGCAAAGCTAGTACAGCACCAAAATTTGCGCAATAAAAATCATTCAGCAGTGATTTAGTAAAGCGAAAAATATTTTGTTCCAAATGTATCATTAACTATCTATTTATCTATCTATATCTATTTATCATCAAGTCTATTGATATTTAGGGGTACTTCAACTAGTACCCCGTAGTAGAGTTTAAAAGTTTTATAAGTTCAATAGTGCTAACCATATTATTATGGTTATCACTATTGAACTTATAAAATTTCGTTTCAATTTGTGATTGCTATTTTCTAAATGTTTCATTAAAACATTTTTTTAAAGTGTTTAAGTGTAAACAGAGGAAAGCCTTCTCAAACATTAAATAACTATATAAAAAATATTACAATATGTTTACCCCAGTGGAAATAAAAATGCCTGGCTATTTTTGTGAAAATTATTTGTTTTCTTCAGATGATATACGAACCCGACAGTCGCTTCCGCTACGACAGAAAACATAATCCTTAAAACAAAGAGAAGCTCACTAAAACTAGTCATTCTTCACAATTCATTTTGATATCAATCACAGCTTACAAAGTCTCGGGTCGGTCCGGCAACGCTCGGCAATCTTCGGCCCCGTAGGCTCATAGCTGTTCAGTGTGCGTAGCCGGTTACGAGTGTCACACGTGTTTGGCGTAGAGCGTCTCGTAGCGGCGTAGCGGAAGGTTCGAAGTGTGAAGTGACTTCATTAGATTGTGGTTAAAGATTTCCAGTGAAAATGTACGTGTGGTGAAACGGTTGAAATATTACAAATTAGTCGTTTTGTGTGTTGTTTTTGTTACATGGTAAGTACTTTAAGTTTTAAAGTTGTATTTGTTTTATTATAGAATTGGTACTAAGTTTTATTTAGACAGGATTAAATTAATTTAAAAAGAGAAAAAGGTACGTAAATATTTCAGTATGTTTGAAAAAATACCTGGTTTTTTGCAGAGAGACACATGTTTAGCGAAAACATATTCATTATTTTTTATAATTAAAACTTTGTTATTTCATATTAATTATTAATTATCCATATTAACGGCGTATTTTTATGTTTTTTTTTAATAATATTAAATTAAACACACAAATTAACATTATATTATTTCCTGAGCACTATGATTAAAAACTGTTGTATTATGAATTCCAATTTATTTTTTGTGTAGTATTCTCGTGTCTCTAGCGGACAGTGCGAAGCGCAATTAATAATACACTTTACGCGACGTGTAGCTGTGCTTGATTTTGGATGTGTGTCCGTCCAAAATCAAACACACCTTAACTCCTTCGTGCTACTCAAGGCACGTAATACCGCCATACCGGTTTCTACTCATAAATCAAAGGCAGTTTTTGCACAAAGTCAGAAGAGTGACAAATGACATCTGGTCTAACCATTGTGATTATATTCCCACTA
Organism: Clostera curtula; assembly: GCA_905475355.2. Taxonomy (NCBI): domain Eukaryota; kingdom Metazoa; phylum Arthropoda; class Insecta; order Lepidoptera; family Notodontidae; genus Clostera; species Clostera curtula. Next base: position 11,142,881 of record FR997806.1, on the reverse strand, counting down.
AGTTAGTCTCGGATTACATTCGGAAACCGTGTAAATAATGGTAGCAAGCTTTGACTTAGAATTTTCTGTTGAGTTATGTCAACTACTACTACACTATTCGGCCCATAAATGACCCACTGCTGAGTTGGCCTCCTCCAAATATTTGGTGGATAATTAGCCTACTACGCTACGCTGGCCAGACGGGTTGGTACAGGGTTTCCTATCAAGTTTTCCTACTTTTGAGGCTGGGTTATCGGCCTTGGTATTTCCTTTTTTCAACTCTTACGACACCCTCAAAACAATGCATAAACAATAAGATTAATTATGGGTAAACATCACTACATAGTATAAAACAAAGTCGCATTCTTCTGTCCGTCCCTATGTATGCAATAATCTTTAAAACTACGCAACGGATTTTGAAGCGGTTTTTTTTAATAGATAGAGTGATTAAAGGGGAAGGTTTTTATGTATGTATAACCCACCCCCGCTTTGCACGGGCGAAGCCGGGGCGGGCCACTAGTAGATAATATAATAGAAACATGCACATATGAATCAGCCAGATGCACTTACTCACCCACTCACACTCACGCATACACACACACACACGCGCGCACGCACACACACACACACACACACACACACACACACACACACACACACAATTACTTACGGGCCCTTTGAAATAATCCTTACTAAGATTTTATTTTTGTTTGTATTTATAGTTAAAATTAATAATAGTTTTCTTAATATTTTCATTATTCATTATTCCTCAGGATAAAATGGGGTGGTGACACTATGTGTTCTAAATCCATCACCACACGGAGTGTTGTGGCAACCCTGATCGGATAACCTAGAGTCAAGTATAGGGACTTAAAACAAACTCTGAGCCGATTCATTCATCCCCGAGAACTTAGAGGCAGCGTGAGTCAGCAGGGGGTTGTGAGCTATAATAATAATAAGAACAGTTGTGAAACTTTTTTTTTTCTTTGAACCACTATCATTGAGCTTCACCTAAATTGCAATCTGCCAGGGTGTTATAGTAACGAGTTGCCAACGTAATATTTAAATGAAATGGCTGTTATTTCTACGCCGTTAGGTCTATTGTTTGTCCCCTCTTTTGTCTTGTTTCCCCTTGAGATAAGTAATTTGCTCGTGACGTTAGGAGTGTTTGTCGCCTTTGCCGTGTCATTTGACAGGCCTTCGTGTACTTGTTTATGACGGTCCATAGATTATATTACATACGTGCATTTACGAGTATGTACCTATTAAAAACAGACTGGCAAGAAATACGTGTCAAATTAGCACAGCAAGTCTTGGTATAAAAAAAATAAAAAAAATATCCTTGGACATTTCACACAACGCCATCTCGTCCCAAGCTAAGCAACTTAATGCTTGTGTTATGGTAACGAGATGGCTGATAAACTACTTATATACATTTTTTTTTTGTAAATACATTCATATTATAGATAGAAAACACCCAGACCCGGAACAAATACAAATACAAATATTTCTTCCGTGCGGGATACGAACCCGCGACATGCTGCGCAGCAGTCGATCGCTCAACCACTGCGCCAACAGTGTCGTCATAAGTCGTATAAGGTCGTATAAGGTTATTAGGATGTAAGATAAATAATATCATCATCATCATCATCATCATTCCAGTCCATAAATGACCTACTACTGAGTGGGGCCTCCTCCAAAATGGAGGGAAACCAACTGTGCCACGCTGGCAAGACGGGCTTGCATCAAGTTATTTTCTCTTAATGCTAGGTGGTCTGCCACTTGCGTTCCTTTCAGTCACCCTCAGGATGGTGTGGGTTGGTGACATTGCGTATTCTAAATCCGTCACCACACGGATCACTATCATCACTACATATTTTATTACTATCACTACATATTACTATCACTACATATTATAAAACAAAGTCGCTGTCGCCTGTATGTTCCTATGTACGCTTAAATATTTAAAACTACGCAACGGATTTTGAAGCGGATTTTTTTAATAAATAGAGTGATTTAATAGGAAAGTTTATAAGTATAATACATTCATAATATCGTAGAGAAACACTGATCAATTTAGAGGTTCATCATTGCACCCGTGCGGAGCCGGGGTGGGTCGCTAGTATTAAATAAAATATATTTATTAGTTTTGTCTCTAGGAAACCAACATTTTAACAGGTTTTTTGTTACGAAGCAAGCTATCTAAAAGAGTAAATCCAGTAATAATTGGCCCGTTTTGAGGATTAAACGTGATAAACAAAGGGCTCTTTTAAATTGGTGCAGTAAAGTAAAAACATGTAAATATAATCAAGAAATTTATCTTGACTTAAAAAACGTTTTCTTAATTCATCATTTCAGCCCATAAGTCACCGATTGCTGAGATGGGTCTCTCGTCTTTAGTCTAATGTTCCACACTGGGAAGTCAGGTTGGCAAAGGGTCGGTTTCAAGTTTTCCTTCTCTTGCGACTAGGTTAGCATCTTACGTTTCTTTATTCACCTCTTGCGACAACCTCAGATTGGTATGGGTTAGTGACATTATGTATTAGTGTAGGTCCACAATTTCATTTACCATTTAATCATCTTGATTGCCTTGTTGATCTACCCCCGCCAATAGGAGCTAACAGTTCCTGAGGATAAAAGTTCTGCACCAGTCGGTTTCTGCAGCGGTGTTGGTCGCAGAACTAAGCTCTTAATGAGCGGAGAAGATTTGTGGCCCCAATAATCCAGGGTAACAACGAGATCGGGCCAAGGGTTGGGATGCCCTCGCCCCCTCGACAAAGTCTCATAGAGGAAGTATGAAGACACATCTTATCATCAGAGGGTAGGCTAGAGCCAAGCTCCCCTCCAAACCCAGTGTCAAAACGGAAAGATTACGTAGTTTCCCGTACATAGCAGGTTCGAGATGAAAATAGTGGTAGGTTTTAGTGGGTACACCGATACCACCGACCGAAAATTACCAACTTCTGGGATTCCCACATACCCCAGCCCCAGCCCCAGTCCCCAATCCCAGTCCCCAGTACCCTTTAATATGGCTGGGGACATATTAAAGATTGCCCCCAATTGCTAATTCCCCTTAGGCTATGATGATGATGAAGGAGATCTTACAACACAAGAATACGCAGTGCAGGGATATGTACTGTTATAAATAGAAAAAAAAACACAAAAAACGTACCACTGTTGATGAAAGTAGCCATTAGGCTTTCCTTTGTCTTGTGGTATCAAAGTCGGCGCAGATTACTTGTCCTATACTAGTCTCTTATACTTTGAAGTACCGTAGCAAATGTGTTCCAACACTTTTTCAAATGTTTAAGATATTATGTGTGTAAGATTTCTCCGTGTGGTGATGGTTTTAGAATACACTAGCTGCGCCCCGCGGTTTCACCCGCGCTTACTTATTGTCGTACAGCGGGTGACGCCGCGGGGCAAAGTTAGTCTAAAAAAGTAGCCTAAGTTACTCCTTATATAATTAGCTACCTATCAGTGAAAGTCCCGTCAAAATTTGTCCAGTCGTTCCAGAGATTAGCCGGAACAAACAGACAGACAGATAGACAGACAGACAGACAAAAAAAATTTTGTTTTGGTCTACGTATACATACTTACGCATTTAGTAAAAGTGGTTATTTTATTATTACAAACAGACACTCCAATTTTATTTAATTGTATAGATGTATAGATTGTGTCACCACCCCATTCCTCAGGGTGGCGGAAGTACAATAATCTAGTTGCAAGAGAGAGTAAACTTGATACGAAACTGTTTGCCTACTCGTCTGGCCAGCGTGGTGCAGTAGGGTAAATACCCTCCACGTCACTGGAGGAGGTCCCGCACAAGAGTGGGGCATGTAGCTGAGCAGTAGTAGTAATGCTCTAGTGAATCTTCAAACTATGGTACACTTGTATAAGTGAAGATTGTAGATTTTTATAAAGGCTAAATTTGTGTAGGTATTTAAATGATTTTGCTATATTATTTCCCCCCACACGTTTTCAAAACAAACATTTTATATGCACTGAAAATGTTTGTAACAAGTAACGTGAAGTAAGTTCAAAAACTGGCACGGTGCTGCCAACTTAACACTTACGTTAGATAGGATATAAGTATGCCTAAGTTACTTCAAATCTATACTTCTAAACTTATATATAAAGCTGCAGAGTTTGTTTGTTTGTTTGAACGCGCTAATCTCAGGAACTACTGGTCCGATTTCAAAAAATCTTTCAGTGTTAGATAGTCCATTTATCGAGGAAGGTTATAGGCTATATTTTATTTTCAAAAGAATTAGGGATCCGTATGAAAATAGCAATTTGTAAACCAAGGTGTAAAATCGAAAACCTATTTATGCGTGCGCTGCAAAAACTATTGATAATAGAACAAAATGATGTACTACGGGTTTGTAGGTCTTATAAAGATCCGCGAGAGCACATATCTAACTATCATAGTTTAGTCACAATAACCGATTTTATGTTCATAAAAAATATGCACGGGTTCGAAGCCCACGCGGGCGAAGCCGCGCGCAAAAGCTAGTAGTTGTATATTGGTTATTAATATGACGACAGTTAAGTTTTACTACTACTTTTCAGCCAATACATGACCCATCGCTGAGCCCGGCCTCCTCCAGCTAAATAGAGGATAATAAGCCTATTGTGCCACACTGGCCAGACGGGTTGGCACTGGGTTTGTATTAAGGTTTCCTTCTCTTGCGGCCATTATTTCCTTTTCACCACTCCTAGGCGTGTTGCGAGGGGCGTCTCCACCCACTAAACATACCCGGTGTACCATCCTGCGCTGATTGCCCCGTGTGTCCTCACTGTCATGCTAAACTGGCCTAAGGGGTTTTTACAGGGTTTCTTATCAAGGGGCTTCACAGTGGAATGCGTTTACGCGAACCTGTGGCACCCCAAGCGTATCGTGTCGGGTATACCACTGGAGTTTTAGTGGGTAGACAAGTAGTTTCCGGAGTCCCAGATAATCGCCGACCCGATCCCCGAGGGCGGCGGTATGCATAAAGCATTTCCCCAGGGTCACCTAAAAAAGGGATTCTTATCAAGTTTCCCTTCTCCAGTAACTAGGTTTACGGCCTTCCTATTGTCGAGTATTATGATACCCTCAGGATGGATTGCGGTGGTGACACTACAGGAGTGAAACAGACTATTTTACATTCACTCACAAGTTAATAGACATAGAGGCTTATAATATAGATGGTATGTAAGGCGTCTACACAAGTTGAATATTGCGTCGAGTTTGGAACTCGCACATAGGCTTATTACGTCAAGTTTGGGAGGTATTCGTGTGAATATATGCCTCGGTTAATATTAAGTGTATTAGATTCGCGCAGTGGTTATTAATTCCAAAAATAGTAACCCCATCGTCATTGTGTTTTTGAAAGCATAGTCGTTTCAGCGAATAAATCACTACATAGTATAAAACAAAGTCGCTGTCATCTGTCCGTCCCTATGTATGCTTAAATCTTTAAAACTACGCAACGGATTCTGAAGCGGTATTTTTTTATAGATAGAGTGATTGAAGAGGAAAGTTTATATTATAGGTATAATATATCCATAATATTGTAGAGAAACACTGATAAATTTAGAGGTTCATTATTGCAACCGTGCGAAGCCGGGCGGGTCGCTAGTGTATAATATATTAATGTGCTTATAAACATATTCAATTTCTTTATAAAATCTATACAAATGAATAAAAGACACTCCGTCTGTTTGTAATTATAAAATAACCACTTTTTACATAATACGTAAGTACTCGTTACATACGAGTACTTATGTCAAAATACACAATACATATTATACCAAAATATTGTATGTTTGTTCCAGCTAATCTCTGGAACGGCTGGACCGATTTTGACGGGACGTTCACTGATAGGTAGCTAATGATATAAGGAGTAATGCACTTTATACTAGCTTCGCCTCGCGCCATTCCCCACGGCTCGGCAATAACCGCAGGTAGCATCGCGGGTCTAGTATAAAATATATTTTTTTCTATTATGATCATCGCCACATGATGAAGTCACGGGATGCAGCTAGCAAAATATCAAACAGGCCAAGGCCTTTTCCTTCTATATCACTAGCCTATCACTATCACTACATAGTATAAAACAAAGTCGCTGTCGTCTGTCCGTCCCTATGTATTCTTAAATATTTAAAACTACGCAACGGATTTTGAAACGGTTTTTATAATAGATAGAGTGATTCAAGAGGAAGGTTTTTAAGTATAATACATGCTTAATATTGTAGAGGAACACTGATAAATTTAGAGGTTCATCAGTGCACCCGTGTGAAGCCGGGGCGGGTCGCTAGTAATTAATAAAATTTTCGAAATTCTCAATGAATTGATCTAAAACCATGATAATCGTTCGTAGTATAGCCACATAAAGCTGTAACGCCCCCGAGGCAAGTAATATCTGTGAAATATGCGTTTGTCCGAACACAAAGCTACAGTGTTGGAGCACTCAAAGAGAAATTCCAAATATTTCAATGGCGGCGAGAGTAAATTGTAATTTTATAGAACATGGAGACAAGGAATGAGCTTATTGCTTCAACACATTTCGAGGAAAATTGCTTTTTTTTCTTCTTTTAAATGTTACTTCGGATTTTATGGACAATTGAGTTATGCGCTCAGGTTTTGCGTAACTTTATTTACCTACTTAAGCGTATACAGTTTATTTATTTAAATGCTTCATGCAACGATCTACATAGGCGGACTTAAAGTCATTAAAGAGAGACAGTAAACACTAGCAATAAGAAAAAGAAGGATAGAAATGAGACTTATCTTCTTATAAATAAAAAATAATGTGTGTCTCTATAGAATCGTAAACTATGCATTTGCTAATGTGATGATTTTAAGCAAAGTGTTGTGTAAGAGCTCTCGACGTGTCTGAACCAAAAAATAATAATATTTGTTTTATGTATTTCCTTCAAATTTATTTTAGTTAGGTATAGTACAGGCAGGGTACAGCGAGTTAAAAATAAACATACTGTGTTGTAGGCAAAACTGAAAATAAATCTATATAGTTATTCATTCGTGAAGCAAGTTTAGGCCCTGTTTTAGGTGTGTTTGAGCTAACGGAGTGGTATGATTGCTGACACAGTTAAAAGTTTATATGGCAGAAATGTAATATTGTTATAAAACATCAAATCAAGTAACTCATGAATAGCATACTGCTGACCCTACTGTCAGCAGTCTGTCATGCTGGTCAGAAGTTTTCTATTTCTCTTTTTTACCTCTGGTAAACAATTTTTAAGACAACTACTATATGCTTCTGCTTCACTATCACTACATATTTTAAAACAAAGTCGCTGTCGTCTGTCCGTCCCTATGTATGCTTAAATCTTTAAAACTACACAACGGATTTGGAAGCGGTTTTCTTTAAATAGATAGAGTGATTCAAGAGTAATGTTTATCACTATCACTACATATTTTAAAACAAAGTCGCTGTCGTCTGTCCGTCCCTATGTATGCTTAAATCTATAAAACTGCGTAACATATTTTGAAGCGGTTTCTTTAATATATAGAGTGATTCAAGAGGAAGGTTTTTATGTATAAAACATGCATAATTGCACCCGTGCGAAGCCGGGCGGGTCGCCAGTTATGTATAATAAATACATGCATAATATCATAGATATAATAATGCTAATAATATTATAGAGAAACACTGTTAAATTTAGGGGTTCATGCGACCCCGTGATAGGGACCCGTGCGAAACCGGTCGCTAGTATTGTTATAGCGTATTATTATAGTTACAACATCAAATCAAGTAACTCATAAATAGCGCACTGCTGAGCACGAACTACATTAGCCTACTGTGTCATACTGGTCAGAAGTTTTCTATTTCTCTTCTTTTTTACCTCTCGTAAACCTTTTTTTTAAGACAACTAGGTAAAGAAAGAAAGAAAAATGGTTTATTCAGCACAATTTACCTTAAATACTATCTATAATTACTTAAGGTGGATGTTCCAGGGTAGCCCGCGAAATTCAAATTTTCTTACGTTTTTTTGCAATCTGCAGGTCAGTGCTAGGTTGTATGTTGATTAAAATGTTATTCGCGGCTGTAAGACGTATGTAGTTATAGAATTATAATCATCAAAATCATTAATACAACCCTCCAAGCTCATAAAGGTGCAAGAAAAACTTTTTCAAGCTCAAAGTCATTCTTGCACCTTTATGAGCTTGAAGGGTTGTATTGGTGAGTTTGATGATTATAATTCTATAACTACATACGTCTTACAGCCGCGAATAACATTTTAATCAACATACAACCTAGCACTGACTTGCAAATTGCAAAAAACGTACGAAAATTTGAATTTCGCGGGCTACCCTGGAACATTCACCTTAAACTCTAATATAAATTGCGCTGAAACGGCTCAGCATATGCCAGACAGAATGCCTGGCGCTGGTTTTCAACCAGACCTATATAGACGAATTACATAACGTTAAATTAAAATTTAATATAGGCACGCAACACTAATTCGTACAATTTTTTATTTAAAAATGTATATATTATGTATCTCGACATAATGAACGTGTATTATAATAAATAAAATAAATTATATATAAAAATACTTACATAGCGTGTGTGTGTGTGTGTGTTTATTGTTGTGTGCAATGCAATGTTTAGTGTGCGTGGCCGTGCGGTGGCTATTGGGTTCTATTAATACTACTTACTCAGCTCATAAATGACCCACTGCTGAGTCGGGCCTCTCATTGAATGGAGGGTTCCTGTGCCACGCTGGCCAAACGGGTTGGCACAAGATTTCGTATAAAGTTTTCCTTCTCTTGTGGCGAAGTTTTCGGCGTTATAATTTCCTTTTGTCGGCTCTTACGATATCCTCCGGGTCTGCTGTGGCGACACTATGTATTCTAAATAGATCACTCGCTGCTGAGTCGGGCCTCCTCCAGTAGACTAGAAAAACTCTCAGTTTTTTTTAAATCCTAGTTATTTGTAATAATTTCGCTCGATCCATACAAGGTTGTATTAAATTCTATTTTACAATTCACGTGAATATTCTATTACAAAACAACACGATTTTTTTTATCAAGTCAGCAACACTAAAGTTACAATCAATTTGGATTTTGCTGTTACTGATTGCAACAGAATGCGCCATTGTAAAATATTTTTCGATAGTTTCGAACAAAAAGGTTTTAGCCGGCCAGCCTGAAAGCCTGCCACGGAGTTAAAACGAGGTTATCTACCAGTTTTTAACGAAGAATGCAAGTCCATTTTGTTAAAGTAAAATTATTATGGTGAAAAAAAAACGTTTTTCTATGGTTTATTTTTAAGAAAGCCTAAAGCCTGTGGGCTATGTCGGTAACTCTGGTTCTCCTGCGCATCTTCTCATTCCTAATTCGATCTCACAGGGAAACTCCGAACATAGCCCTTTTCATTGCCCTTTGGATGACTGAGCTTTTTGATGAGGACCATAGTGCGCAACCACGTCTCTTTACCATCATGTTGCTGATATCGCCAGAACTCTTTGACTTCTAGATATGTATCAAGTGAGACTAACGCAAAGACAAAATACACGATAAATATTTTAGTATATATCTCTTAAAGATTTTTAAAATATTCGCGATTGTTACACATTGAAATTAAACATTTTTTAACGGATTTACAGCGTTTATTAAATAATGTAATAAAGGTGCGATAAATCCGTTAAAGAGTGTTTAATTTCAAAATGTATCTCTTGTGACGGAGAAAAAAAGCTAATATATTTCGATTTTGATTGCATTGCGCCCTGAATACCTAATAAAAACCTAACTATTTAATCTCTCGCACTCTGTTCTGTAAACCCAGCTTTACAACACTAATCATTAAAGCAATTACCCGAGATTCGACATCAGTCGTCACAAGGATATCTGATATCGAAGTATCTGATATCGAATAATCCGATAAGGATTCAGGAACCTTATTAAAACATACTCCCTATCCGCGAGGATAATAGTAAATTAAATTTATAGCGTTGTCCGTGTGGTGACGGATCTAGAATACACAATGTCACCAACCCATACCATCTTTAGGGTGTCGTAAGAGGCGACTAAAAGAACGCAAGTGGCAGATCACCTATCTTCAGGAGAAGGTAAACTTGATACGATACCTTTTTTTTTGTCGCTGGGTAAATGCTTTATGCATACCACCGCCCTCCGTGGGAGAGGTCGGTGATTATGTGGGACTCCCGGGACAGAACCCGTATACCCACTAAAACCCCAGCGGTATACCCTCACACGGCACGTTTGGGGCGCCACCGGTTCGCGCAACCGCAGTCCACGTTGACAGACTGTCAGAGAGGGCGAGGGCGTCGCTGGGTACGCTGGCTAGATGGTTTGGCATGAGGTTTTGTATAAACCCAGCCGCAAGAGAAGGGCAGGGTTATCAGTCTTGACATTTCTTTTTGTCAGCTCTTACGACACCCTCAAGAAGGAATGGGGATGTGACACTATGTATTCTAAATCCGTCACCACAAGAACCATTGTTTGCCTTTTATTATCTTGTCTAGTAGCCTCAGGATAGAATGGGTTGGTGACAAACAGAGTTATTTTTTACGTTTATAACGCTGGTTAGAACGTGACGTTTACTCGCCAACCCTAATTACCACCAGACGACAACTCGTAGTAACGTCTTGGCGTGCAGTGATCGTTTTATTTCTATTTGGAACGAGCAAATTTCACACGATGCTTTGGAACATTGTATTCCCCAAGCACACATCCTCTTTCTCGTTGAACAAAAGAACTCGAAATTCACTGAACACGTGGCACCTTTTTAAATGACATCGAATATTGTTAAGACTTTAAAAAATAAAGGAAGATCCTTTATTTTTCCTTTAAAAAATAAAGGATCTTCCTTTAGTTTTTAACTAGCGACCCGCCCCAGCTTCGCACGGGTGCAATTATATTATACCTATAAACCTTCCTCTTGAATTACTCTATCTATTAAAAAAAACCGCTTCAAAATCCGTTGCGTAGTTTTAAAGATTTATGCATACATAGGGACGGACAAAAAAATGCGACTTTGTTTTATACTATGTAGTGATGATCTGAAAACATAACCTGTCTGATTTGATGATGATAAGATACCTTTTGTGGTTTTTAAAAAGGCACCTTACGTTTCTATATTTAAGAGCTTATAAAAAGTATGACTAGTAATCTTAAATAAATAAATATCCTTGGACATTTCCCACACTCCATCTCGTCCCAAGCTACGCAACTTAATGCTTGTGTTATGGTAACGAGATGGATGATAAACTGCTTAAATACATTTTTTTTTTGTAAATACATACATAACACATTATAGATAGAAAATCACCCAGACCCGGAACAAATACTTGTAGGTCGTGTAAATATTTCTTCCGTGCGGGGATCGAACCCGCGACATGCTGCGCAGCAGTCGATCGCTCAACATTATAATAACATTATAATAAGTGTGTACCTATACAAATCTCTATATATATAAATGAATCGCTGTTCGTTAGTCTCGCTAAAACTCGAGAACGGCTGGAGCGATTTGGCTAATTTTGGTCTTGAAATATTCGTGTGAGTCCAGGGAAGGTTTAAGAGTTGAGAAAACATAGAAATATTGTAAGTAAAATAATAAATACAACAATTTTATTTTCCCATACAAACTGTTACCTGTCAAACATCTGACGTTCGTCCCGACGGTTCGGGTCTTTATATCATAAACTAAGTAAATGATTATAATCGAATTTGCGCAACGTGTGTGTTTGTTTGATTTAGTTTGATCAAAATTAAGATAGCTTACATCTCAATTTATTAATATTATATTATTGCAACTTATTTGTCTATTATTTGACAAAAAAAAAAAATAAAAAAAATTATATGTTCGCTCCAAACAATGGCGCTGTTGACTGTATTGTCTATATTGGAGTACGTATTTAATAGATGGTGCTTTGTTAAAAGTACAAACGTTTCATAAATGTATATACAAATTAATTAAATAAATAGAAATAAAATAAAACAATTACGCGGAAAATTAGGAAAATAAAGCCATATACAATTATTTCTAATCTAAAATTAAACTTTTTGAATGTAACCTCATTACGTTTGACATGAAATTAATAGAATGCGTGCTGCAAATATTGTCAAAGAGGATGTAACAACTAAAAAGTATCGTTTAAAACAGATGCTTCGGTCGGAGTTACTTTATTTACAAAATACATATATCTTTAAAAATAAAAATTAATTGCTGTTCGTTAGTCTCTCTAAAACTCGAGAACGGCTGGACCGATTTGGCTAATTTTGATCTTGAAATATTTGCCGAAGTCCAGGGAAGGTTTAAATGGTGAAAAAAACATTCAGGCTTCTTATTTATTGATTCTGAGGCGGTACGAAGTTTGCCGGGTCAGCTAGTTATAAAATAAATATTTAGTTTAAAATTAAAAAAAATCCCCGAAAAGAATCTTTAAAAAGTAAAAAATAAATACATCGCGTTGGGGGACCAGGGGTCAGGTAATAAATAAGTGGGAGCGGTATTTTTTACTTTTTAAAGGTTATAGTGTCGGGGATTTTTTTAATTTTAAATTAAATTTTTATAATAAATGGCATTTGGTAAGAAATCCATGTGGCGACGGCATAAAAATACAGAGTGTCACCACCCTATTTCATCCTGAGGGTATCGTAAGAGCTGAAAAAAGTAAATAATAAGGCTGAAACCCTGGCCGCAAGACAAGGTAAACTTGACAAGAGACCCTATGCTAACCCGTCTGGCCAGCGTGGCCTAGTAGGCTAATTAACCTCCAGATAATTGGGAGGAGGCCCGACTCAGCAGTGGGTCAGTTATGGGCTGAGAAGTAGAAGTGAGAAGGATTGGCAAAAGTTTTTTGCCAGTTTAGGCCAAAGCTTTCTTCCGAAGGGTTTTGATAACTCGAATAACCCTATTCGAGTAACGGAACAATTGATTTGTACTTGGCCGAAAGTTGACAACTCTTCGGACATTTTGCGGTTTTTAAAATGGCAACTTACTTTTCAATGTTTATGAGCTTATAAAAAGAACGGCTTTTTTGGGCTCCAACTGAAAATCAGCGCCACATTCAGTGGCATCACAGCTGAGTTGGGGCCATTTGCAGGCTCACACCCCATAACTATATTTGTATTTATTCTGTTAAATTTAAGTAGTCGTTTTTTGCATTTTAGTAAGTAAGCATTATTTTTTATTTTGTAAACAACATTGAGATTTTGTGAATATAGTGTGTGAATATTGTGAGCTGCAATAAAATTATTTTCTTTCTTTCTTTCTTTCTTGTTTACAATCTATTTATATAATATATAGAAAGCGCCTAGCGCTATAAGCCTTTTTAAGGAAATAGCAAAAAGGTTATTCGACATCACAGGAGACCGAAGAGCTGGTAGCTACCTCGGACAAAGAATCAGTCTAGCGATTCAAAGGGGGAACGCTGCCAGTATCTTCGGAACCTTGCCTAAAGGGACTCCTTTAAATAATATATTTTAGTATTTAAGTTTTAGGTTAATTGGTATTTTTAGTCTTGTTTTATTACTTAAGTTAGTGTTTATGTATGTAAGTACATATATAGAAATCTCGTATCACAATGTTAATTGCCATACTCCTCCGAAACGGCTCAACCTATTTTCATGAAATTGTATATATACATATTTGGTAAGTTTCAGAATCGGGTATAATCTAGTTTTCATTCCCTTAAGTGATAAGAGTGGTCCACAACATAAATGTTTTTTAATGGACAAAATAATTGGCAAAACTCAATTAGCAAAAAATTACATCAAATAGTACCCTAAATTCTTACCCTTCTATCACCAACCCCTATTTTTAAATAGCCATATTAGTAATATACTCATTTTTTACCCTGGTCGATAACTGATCAAATTATCACTAGATCAGTTATCACTAAATAACATTTAAGCAAAACAAAACAAAATATAGGTTTTATTTTTGAGGACATTTCTTTGAACATTAGTGTCATTATATGACATGTTAAATTATTTGAGTTCACTTTACTATATTATTTCTTCTTGTCTCTACATTTCAAGAGTCATCCTAGAACATGTGATTCCTTAAGAACCCCTATTCTCCGTTGCAACACAAAAGAAACGGGCCGTAAACTGGATCCACGCCACGCTCTTAAACTACAGTAATATCAACTCTATGGCAGGAGTCGTCACGTACAGTAGAGATGATGTAGAGAAAGAAATAAGTATGCTTAGAAACAGATTTATTAAGTGGGCAGAAGTATGTTATGTATGCCTTTTAAAATCACAGTTCACTCGCACTCTCTCAAAAAAATCTCCGTTGCACAGGGAATTTATAGCATTACAAATAGCAACTATTCACTGCATTATATAAATATGTTTATTCAAGTCGGCTCAAGTGAGCTCTTTTGACAAGTCAATTTATCATTTACTATTTACCATCGGTTTGGAAGGCTGCTTTACAGAGAAGAGCCAGCTTTGAAATCGCCTTTCTTGAATACCAAGATGGTTATGACAGGTATGTGAGAGTAACGCAATAATCTCAAAGGGATATATTGTAGAGAAACAGTAATAAATTTAGAGGTTCATCATTGCACCCGTGCGAAACCGGGCTGGGTCGCTAGTTAAATATAAACGAAAGTATTTATGATGCGGCTACTCACACATTTCGTTTAAGCAAGATTATACAACTTCTTCAGCATTGGACGTGTTGACAGAAAATAGTGACAGAAAATATAAACAATCTACACTAGTCAATTTCCCTGCATGAGTTTGGAGGAGGCTCGACTCGGTAGTGGGTCATTTAAGGGCTGAAACGACGAACGACGACACTAGTCATATGGTAATAGGACGATATCTAAAAACGCGCTAAACCTGACGTTGCAGAAGTATTCTTCTTCTTCTTCACAGCCCGTAAACGACACACTACTGAGTGGGATCTTCTCCAAGTATAGGAGGGAGTTTAGCCTACTGTTCCACGCTAGCCAGACGGATTGGCACAGTAAGGACATTTTTGGCTTTTTGTCAAGACTCTGGTAGAATGACACTATGTATTTTACTCCACGAGTCAACAACTTATGTACGAGCAATATTACCAACGAATTTAAAAAGAATAAGAATTCACATGGTGGTAAATAAAGCTTTAGCAAGAAATAGTACAAAAAAGCCTACGGGAATCCTATTATGCGCCGTACGTATCATATGCTCGCCCTTCTACGCATAATACCGCCATTATGTAGCGTGTGACTGAAGTGCACTTTATGAACTTTCGCTGCCTATTTTGTATTGGAGCTTATTATACAAGATGTTTTAAAAACCGATCCAAAAAGAAGTTTATCTCACATTAGTGTATTATTTGTTTTGTAATTAAAATTATTCTAATATTTGTTATTAACATTCACACAGATTAAAATGAAATATCGTAGAGGCTGTTTGTGATGTTAAACTAACTTAAATCCACAGCCAATATGTACCAGCATCATACAAACGTTGCTCCTTTTACAAATAAAAACAACAAGATTATCTTAACACATGAAAAGTATTATCGGTTCGAAATCTTCTGTATCAGTTTGGCTACATTTTCAATAATTACCCTGTAGAAGTAAAAATATTGAGATTATACCTTTGGTTAAACCAAAGGTATAATCTCAATATTTTTACTCAATATTTTTGGAAAAACTCTACATAAATAATAAATAAAAAGTATTTGCTTTTGTTTTTAATCTTCCTTATGATTCCATAATTAACGATGAGAAGGTCGTAATAGCCGACTGTGGAAAACCTATCTGCAAGATCTGTGCCAACTCATGAAGCCAGCGTGGAACATTAGGCTAATCTCTCTCTCTATGTATTTGGAGAAAGCCTGACTCAGTAGTAACGCACTACTAAGTTGGGTTATTTATTTATCAGTAAGGTTGATCATATTTTTCACTAAGCAAATTTTTATGGAAATCTACAATCTTTAAATGCAGATCCGATGTTAAAGTATCTTCGACTACAAAATCATTATTACAATTTTTTAGATTTATCGAACAGCTTCACAGAGAGGATGTTCTCAATACACAAAACTGTAGAACCGATTTCAAAAACTATAACAATTCGGAACATTCGAATATAGAATAAAATTTATTATTTAAGGTTTATTAATAACTAGCGCCCCTGCTTCGCACGGTTGCAATGATGAGCATGTAAATTTATCAGTGTTTCTCTACAATACTATGCATGTATTATACATATAAACCTTCGTCTTAAATCACTCTATCTAGTAAAAAAACCGCTTCAAAATCCGTTGCGCGGTTTTAAAGATTTATCACAGCGACTTTGTTTTATAATATGCAGTGATAGTGAAGGACTTATGCGAATTAAAAATAATCTTACAACTGAAGTGTGAACTTTCTGCGTTTGTTAGTCGGTTGACAAATTTGTAAACAAACCCATTGATTTGAAAAAAGCAACTACAGAGTTTCTTGCCGGCTCTTCTCTGTAGAGCAGCATTCCGAACCGGTGGTAGTTTCAGCATGAATGTGGATGGACGTAAGGGTTGTGGAAGATCAAGAGAGATGGATGGATGGATTGTAAACATGAGAAATTGTGTATGACAGGTGTGACTGTAGATATAACGACTGATAGGTGTGTATGGAGACTACCACCTAGCGTGGGACAGGGATCGTAAGATGATGATGATGATGATAATGGTAACTGTAAATATGACGATTTATAAGAGTTTTGTGATAAAACCTACGTAAATAAAGTTAATTTTGAGTTTCAGTTTGAAATCAAAGATTTTACGAGACTCCTGCCAGTGTGTTTATTTAATTTTGTTTTTTAACCACACTCTCGCAGAAGACCGACTTTTGAGTAGTAGCTTTTATCCACTGCGCTTCGTTCGGTGAGCCAGAGGGCCGGAGTTTTCATAACATTTGAACACGTTATAAAATAGATAAGCAATTTTCTGTGTATTTAACAAACGCTTCACAGAAACTTAATCTTCACAAACTGACATATCCCACCCCGAAAAAAAGTATTACTTAACAAGATTAAAGGGAAAACGGACAAGAAAAAATATGAAATTGCCTTTTGATACTTCAAAGCGAATATAACGCATCTATAAAATTAAGGAATCCTCCAGAAAATTCATGCTGTGTTGATAAATTGAAAGTAATTCGTAGCTTAGAAGGGTGGACCGGAAAAATCTTGTCACATCAATCAAAATTTTTCTCATAAAACGGCTTTTCATCGGCAAAAATGAGGTCTCAATGAGCGTGTAAAAACGATTATTTATAAAAATTACTTGAGTGGAATTTCTTAAGAGTGGCACCAGTATTTTATCGGAAATTGACATTTTTGTCTATAAATTGATATTTACGACATTATTTTTTATACAATACCAGTAGCAACTTTTGTAAACGTCGGGCATACTTAGACACTTCACTTCAGGAAATGTAAAATATTTTTTAGCCCTTACGTAAGGTAATTTCACATTTTATATTTTATTGCCATTGGTGAAGGCTTAAAATAAAACACCTAACATGCAAAATATAAAAAGGAAAAATATTTTAAGTTTATTTTATTTATTTATAATATGGACAACCAGATGTTGCTACGTTTAAATAAAAAAAAACCTAATACATATTCAAAAGTCATAAAATCTAAATGTACAACAGATTAAGGTGCCACAGAATGCACTTAAATTAAAAAAGGATTATTATATAAAATGGAAACAAATGTACTTTAAGCCGAAATCTACATGGTTAATAAATTTTGCTATTATGTACTCTCAACAGTTCTAATACGTCTTTTTAAAGTTGTGAAGATCGGAGTGGAAAACATCCAGTTTATGACCCAAAGAATTGTGAAGTCTAGGTAGTCTGGACATAGCAGTGAACTGCTTAAAATTTGTTTTTGCAGGTGGAGTATATAGTAATCCAAAGGCATCTGCGTATCGGGGTATATGCTTCGGCACACGCAAGTAAATATATTGTAGCAGAGCAGGGCAATCAAAACTATTTCTTAATATTTTAAAGAGGAACATCATATCGTGAAGTTGTCTCCTTACCGACAGGCTGTCTATTTTAAAGTGTTCCAGTTTACCTGAGTACGTAGGAAGCTGTTTAATTAGCCCATTAGAAAATGCGAGATGTCTAACGAATCTCTTCTGTATGCGTTCTATTCGCAGTTGGTGGACATTATAGTTAGGAGACCACACTAAACTACAATATTCAACAATGTTGCGAACGGAAGCGTTATATATGGCTATTTTTGTATTCGAATTGCGGAATAGTTTACCATTGCGGATTATAAAACCGAGCATTCCTAAAGATTTTTTAATTTTATTGTTAAGTCACATGTTTTTTTAATAAATTGTAATAAATTATTGCAATTACTTACTTATTTATTACGCTATGCTTAATCATTTCGTATTGTAGACCAATTCTAAAAACGCCGCGTGAATTTAAACTTTAATTTACGAGCGTGTAAAGTTCATATTGAGCATATTTTTTCTTTAGCTGCAGCGAGATTCAAGCGAGCAAAATGGGCCATGTATTTAGTTTGTAGGTCATCTGTGAAACCTTAGCATGCAAAGACCACCACATACGAACTGTGCAATAAAAAAGTACGCAAATGAAACATGTGCACATTGTTATACATGGAACTGTTGCAAATTTTTGATAACATATATGGCTATGTATGCAATGCGATGATTACGCCATCTATATAGGGGTTTTACACAAGCCGTTGTTACCGACTTCAAAAAAATAAGAGGTACCTACTGGATTTTTCTGATTATCTGTTTAAATTATCTGTTTTTTTTTAAATTTTCCGGGTTCTACTACGTTTATACAAGTTTAGATACCAGGTCAAACTAACTAGGATGTTATAGGAAACCAAGGCCATGTAAATTGGAATATTGTTCACCATCATTTTCTTATCCCATAAATGATCTACTGCCGAGTCGGGTCTCCTCCAAATTACAGGAAGAAAATCCAAAGACCAAAGTGGCAATTATAAACTGTTATCAGTAAGATTGTTACATATATTATACTAAAGAATTCTTTATTAAAATATAAGTAACATTTAATTAAACAGTAAATGTTACTTGAAAAAAAATCTTCCTTCAGTCTAAATGGAAAATATAAAATTACCGGCATGACTTGCGGTAATAAGTATTAGAAAAGTTGTTAAAAACGAAGACAGTCTAAAAAGGCACGTCACCGTTTTATTAGAATCACGATGATGTCATATACTTTCACTTGTAATGGAAGCCAATTTTATTAGTAGCAAACAATAGTGCTCTAATTAGGCCAATCTATATAATAAGAGACAATATGCATAGTTGCGCTTGTAGTTAACCACTGCTGAGTTGTCTCCGTGTGGTGACGGATTTAGAGTACATAGTGTCACCACCCCATTCCATCCTGAGGGCATCGTAAGAGCCGACAAAAGGAAATGACAAGGCCGATAACCTAGCTGCAAGAAAAAGAAAACTTGATACGATACGAAACCCTGTGCCAACCCGTAAAGTAGTCATATTTCGAAGGAGAAAAGCCTTTTTTATACTTTAAAAAATTACCTCTTAAAAGTGATGATAATATGTATTCCAAATCATTTACCTACATCCTGTTACCCCCTAACTTTGTCCACGTGTTTTTAACAAAGTGGAAAACTCAGTGACTATGGGCGCCTAAAAAGCGGGGGTTGTCAATAAAAGTAACTAAAGTTACTCCTTGTTACATCATCTAGCTGACAGTGAAAGTCCCTTCAAAATCGGTTCAGCAATTACAGAGATTAGCCGAAACAACAGACAAAAATTATTAAAAAAAAATGTTTTGGTATATGTACCGTGTATACATCCAAATGCTCGTAATAAAATGCGGTTATTTTAATATAACAAACAAACGCTCTAATTTTATTTATTTATATATATGTCGGAGATAGCGACGGCTGAGCGATAGAGTCGTCATCATCTTGACTTGGTACGAGGTTTATTACTTGTAACTTTATAATTCACAATATTAACCACAGTATAAATAACAATGTTCAGTTAACACACTTAGATAGACAAACCGACAGGTTCGCAACGGAGAAGTGTCTCGGTCCGTGTCCCAACGTCGACTGCCTGATCGAGCCAACCTCACTTCCCATTACGACTCTGTCCACGTGCCGCCATTGCAAAACAACTGACGTCACCGCGTTTGCCGCACTACTGTGTTAACAATCAATTGAGAAACTTAATAAAACGATATCGTTATCCACGACACGGCCAGCCTGACGAAGCACACGTCCTCGTGTGTACTTGTAACAAAATAACCAACTGAGGCACATTTTCACGTTCGGCCAACCTGACGGTAATGTTCCGTAATCGTATCTTAAGAATCAAGTTAACAGAGATCACGTTAGCATACAAATAATTTTAACAACTTTAACACGAAAGATTCCTCTAAGCCCATAATCTTTAAATCTCAATACTGATACTTTAAAACAGTAGGTTTAAAGTAATAATTACACAACACATGGCCCAGCTGTCCCAGCAGCTAGTGACAATTCACATGTCACCCATATCGTCATCGCTCCAAGCGATACGACCAACACTTTAACTAGAGTTCACGACTCCCAGTACACAGGACCATACAAATAGTCTCTCTCAAGACCCGGGTCCCCGCCACACCACTAGCTGCCCATCGCGCTCTGTACAACTCCCAGAGTTGCAGTTACGACTACAGACTAGTGCGTGTAGTGCGACCTAGCCAAGGTATGTGTTCTTTTTTACTGTTGGAGGCAACCTCCTCACCATCTTCATCAGACAAATTTAACTCAACGGGCACACTGCTTAGTGGAATCTCCTTATACAGTCGTGAGCGTATTTTTATGTTCTATTACCGGTCAAAGATTTCAGCAAATAACGATCACCATCAAGTAACTCCACAATTTTTAACGGTCCCTTGTATTTTGCGTCTAATTTAGTTTGGTTTCTCTTCGTTCTGAATTTAAACTAAATTACCAACATCAAACTTTACCACTTTAACTTCTAGTTTTATCAAATTTTACGTTTTCGTACCTGGCACTCTTTTCTATGTACGTGGC
Source organism: Clostera curtula (assembly GCA_905475355.2). NCBI lineage: Eukaryota > Metazoa > Arthropoda > Insecta > Lepidoptera > Notodontidae > Clostera > Clostera curtula. The sequence continues at coordinate 11,121,865 of FR997806.1, read as the reverse complement.
CGCTTGCTCTCTTGTCTTACTAATGTCTACTGCCGGTCCGGAAACATTCAAAGTTAATAGGTTAAATGGTCTAGTTAAACGTCCTATCAGAAACTCGAGTGGACTCGCTTGTATTACACGGTGGACAGAGGAATTCAAAACTAATTGCACGTCTTCTAATGCTTCATGCCGGGACCTATCAGACGCTTCTACCGCGGTCAGCATACTTTTTAACGCGCTCATTGTTCTTTCTACTTGGCAATTACCGCGACTTGAACCCGTAGCTATCAAACGTAAAGAAACACCGTGACACTGACAAAAAAACTTTGAATTCTTTGTTGGCAAAGCATCGTCCCAGATCTGCCATAACTAACTGGAGCTCCAACTAAAGACGCTTGATTTAAGGGATTTAATTGTTCTAGCCAAATCTATTCTCAGGGTATGATATAAGGGAACAAATTTTGTGACCGCATCAATTAAAACTATGACGTACTCCTTGCAATCGCTTTTCCACTTAATTTGCCAGTTAAGTCAACGTGCACAGTATGCCACGGGATACTAATCTTAGGAATTGGATGAAGTCCCGCTTGTGGGCGACCTGATTGCGATTGAGATAGTTTACAAGTAATACAACCATAGACAAACTTACGAACGCACTTAGCCATGTGCTCGAACCAATAGTGATCAACCCTGTATATTTGGCCACCTCGCCCTTTATAGTTCACAGAGCCACCTCGCCCTTGACTGTATATTTGGCCACCTCGCCCTTTATAGTTCATAGAGCCACCTCGCCCTTGACTGTATATTTGGACTAACTTCTACAACAGTCAACATATTTTTGAGGGTGCTCATAACTCTTTCCACTTGGCTTCGGCGCAACACAATGTTTGATGAGAGAGCACTCTGCACCAGAATCAGAATAAAATGGATACGACTCACAAGCGTTCATCAGCGCACCGCTGGGATTGCTAACATAGCAAGCTTCCACATGCCTCTCGTGACTCGCCGCCGCCGCAGGCGCCGCTCCGAACCGCCTGCGCCTACCGCCGCGCCAGCTCCTCCGCTGTTGCCACGTTGTTGCCACGTGGACATCTCGCTGCCAAATGTCCGGCGCTGCCGCACCTGAAACAGACTAAGTCCGACCGCGGCCGCGGCCCCGCAGAGCCTGACGCTGAAGTGTGCAGTGGCAGCACTAGCTGCCTTGCCTTTCACCGCCAATTTGATGCTCGGTGACCCATTCCACCGCAGCTGTGATATTCCACAGTTGCCGACCGAAAACCCGATCGCTTGAAATCTGGATCTGCTGTCCTATCGCCTCACGTTTAGGCTACCTTACCGATGCAAATCAAGGCATACAATGGCTCCATAATCTTGGAAAACTTTGCTATAAACTGGCGAAAATACGACGCCAGACCGATGAACCGTCAAGCTAAACAAGCACAGCAATCTAAACTTCGTATCGCAAGTAATTAACAGGTAAACACGCAAAAGAACCTCAAATAATATTTTCTTACACCGGTCAAAATCACACTATCGTAAATTCGTATACCATACAATATACCCGAGTAATAAAATGGAAACTGCTCACCGGAGTGACGTAAAATTGCAGCTGGTGCGCTTACTACAGATCCACTCACTATTCTTTGACCTGGCTGACCACAGTACTGTTGCTCGCCTTCCTGCTACTCCGCTCAGGGCAGTTAGACGCGTAGTGTCCTTGTCCATCACAATGAAAGCAAGTGATCCCCACTTGGTTAATCGCCGCACTATGACTGCCGCTTGTGATCTTCAGTTCAGAACAATCTTCATGTAGCTTAATGTCTCCTTTATAGTGACAATGAATCGCCATTATCGGTTATTTCCATCGCGTACAGAAGTACACACATTATCACTACACTGTTTTCTCCACGTGGGCTGACTGAGTTACATACCACTTCTGATGTCGGAGATAGCGACGGCTGAGCGATAGAGTCGTCATCATCTTGACTTGGTACGAGGTTTATTACTTGTAACTTTATAATTCACAATATTAACCACAGTATAAATAACAATGTTCAGTTAACACACTTAGATAGACAAACCGACAGGTTCGCAACGGAGAAGTGTCTCGGTCCGTGTCCCAACGTCGACTGCCTGATCGAGCCAACCTCACTTCCCATTACGACTCTGTCCACGTGCCGCCATTGCAAAACAACTGACGTCACCGCGTTTGCCGCACTACTGTGTTAACAATCAATTGAGAAACTTAATAAAACGATATCGTTATCCACGACATATATATATGCATACAATAAACACATATCCTTTAAACCATTCCAAAAATGACTTTTACATTTCAATTTTTAGGTAGGAAAAAATCTTAGCTTTGTCTACACGTCTCCAAATAAAGGTTTCCATTTAATGCATGTAGTTTCTTGAAACATATTGGTGAAACTCAAGAATACTTTGACTTTGTACTATGTGGAACCCTACAGACATATTTATATTGTTATTTATAAACAATATAAATATCTATGTTGTTATTTATAAACCATAACAACAAAGATACGGGAAATAAAATATTCTTAAAGTAAAGTGTACATTGGATTTACTAGAAGCATCAAAATGACTGACTTTAATATTTGACTGAAGTTGGTTGGCCAAACAAGTTCTAGACTTGAAATGGTGACGCTGCAAAATTTAAACAAAAGCTGAATGGAGCTCAGTCCGAGGAACAATCCAGTGTCGAGTGGTGTTGAACGCTAGCATAAACTTTGGAAACGTCTAGACGCCCAATTGTTCAATGTCGTAAATGAAAGTCATAGCCTGTCCAAACAAAACTGTTTTACGTACAGGATGTCCCATTGTCGAATTAGATATTGCAATTTGATTTGTCTGCATGACGTGCGGTGACGGATTTAGAATACATATTGTCACCACCCCATACCCGCCTGAGAGTGTCGTGCGACAAATGGTGCTAAAGAGCTAGCCGCAAGAGAAGGATAACTCGAAACGAAACCCTGTGCCAACCCGTCTAGCCAGCGTGGCGCAGTAGGCTAATGACCCTCCCTGTGATGGGAGGAGGCCCGACTCAGTAGTGGGTCACGTATGGGCTGAGTAGTATCTGAATGTACTTACACTATGAGAAAACATATTTTAACTGCCTCGTTGGTCTAGTGGTTAGATGTGCCGCCTTTGGATCAACGGGTCCCGGGTTCGATTCCGGGGTCGGGCAAGTGTCTTTGTCTAAACCAGAGGCACTGGCTCGGAGTCTGGGTGTCATTTCTATCTATAATATGTATGTATTTACAAAAAAAAAATGTTTTTAAGTAGTTTATCATCCATCTCGTTACCATAACACAAGCATTAAGTTGCTTAGCTTGGGACGAGATGGCGTTGTGTGAAATGTCCAAGGATATTTATTTTATTTATTTTAATAAAAGGATGTAACTTAAACTCAAAAAGAACTTTATCTTTATAGGTTTATTACAAAACTCTTATAAATCGTCATATTTAAAATTACCATACATCTAAGGTTGCTTATTATAAAGAAAGAAAATACGTTTATACGGCAAAAGGACATTTTGCCGTTATGTACTCATTATTTTTATCAGTAGTACTATCAACCCCTTCGTTATGGCTACATGGTATTTCGTTCATCCTGTACATGAGATTCTGCCTATGGAATTACTGGTTTTGATATTTTAAGCATTTTGCAAGATCCAAATATTTTGCAAATTTTGCAAAATATATAACCAAATTGATGATTATACATAACTAACCATGAACACCTTATAAATATATTTATGTTTTAATCGAAACTATATCAATATATTTAAAATTTATTATTTGCCTGTTTCAATAACTTATACATAAAAAAAACACTGAATTAAATAATAAAAATAAATTAAATAACTAAAATTACAACAAAGGAATTTGCGCCAGATCGCTGTCATCGGGTACGGTGCATTTTCTTTCAATATATCCATTATAACATACTTTACAATATCGCCTACATATGCGAGAATTACCAAAAAGTCCTACACCGCGATAGCGAAATTTCAAGAGCAATTCGCAGCGCCTAGCCAGACTTCCCACCTCGTCTGGCTGGATGATCATCCCTTTGCGCCTAAAACATAAATATAAATACACAAACGAAAACCACATCAACCACTTCCGTATATGTTACACAAACTCAACTACCTACTCTATAAGAAATAACACAATATTTTCACACAGCGGCATCTGAAGATAGCGCAGAAACAACGGCTCTAACTCGATTCCGCGAGCACTACTCCCCGAATCTTCTTAATGTGAAGCGTTCCAAATGGATACCATTGTTTTGTTCCCGCAAAAAGCATCAAATAAGGAGCGGAGAATACAAAACGAGGTATGGAAAGCACTTCGCGTCGCTACTGTGAACCAAGAATACGATATGTCTCCATCACATTTCCATACATTCGCTGGCTCCGTGGTACGAACGAATACCTATTTTGCAGTGATGCGTGACGCTCAACTACCTCTTTACAGGAGCCGTTTTATTTTCTTTGAATTCATTTATGGTACGGTAATGTATCAAGTTGGGTCGTGTTGGGGGAAGATTGTTTTTCGTTCCGCTATGGTTTGGAAACGGGGTAGGAATTATCTTTGGGCTTCGAAGAACTTTTTTTTTCTTTTTATTAAAAACACTCAAGTGCCGTAGATGCTTTGTACGCCGCAGGGTTACCAGTAAGAGATCGCTTGTTAGCGATAAGGTCGCCCACATGTACAAAATTTTTTCGATTTATAGCTATGTTTTGTATTTTTTAAGTACAAAAAAGTAATAATAAATAAACACTGTACACAATACCCCTGCACTAGGTATAACCTGAATCGCGGGGGCAGTTTACAAACATGTAATTCGCGAGCACAAATGACACCCAGACTCCGAGCAAGTGCGTCTGGTTTAGACAAAGACACTTGCCCGACCCCGGAATCAAACCCGGGACCCGTTGATCCAAAGGCGGCACATCTGACCCCTAGACCAACGAGGTAACGTTCTAATTTTGAACTTCTAAATCACGTGTTGTATCCAACCTATTCTATACGTTCGGCCTGATATGTGTTTAAAGGAACATTCGCCGTGCTTGTGAATAATTGCTCAAGTGTGTATTGTTTGACAAGTGACTAGGGTTGAAATTAAGGCACTTGTTGACTAGTAAACTAATAAAGTTGCTCTCGTTGAATTGTTTTACTCTAAACAATACACAATGTCACCAACCAACGTCATCGTGAGGGTGTCGTAAGACGTGACTAAAGGAGCGCAAGAGGCAGATCCTCTAGCCACAAGAGAAGGAAACTTGATACAAACCCTGTGCTAACCCGTCTTGCCAGCGTGGCACAGTAGGCTAAGTTCTCTCCATAAATTTGGAGGAGGCCCGACACAGTAGTGGGTCATTTATGGGCTGCTGATGAATATTTAATCCAATAGGCAAACGTGTAGCCTTTATTCACAAGGCAATATTACATTTAACATCATAAGATCTAATTACTGTCGCCATCAAATACATGTTTAACTTCTCGCTTGCGACCAAAAACGCGGGAACTTTCCACTGCAAAATGTAGAAAATTATACTAAAGTAAATTTTATCTGTAGAAGAGTTTCAATTGTATGTTTGTTTTCCTAGACCTCGACTAAACGAAAGTAAGGAAGAAGCGGAAACTTGGAGGAATTTTCATACTTTTCCAACATAAGGCTAGGGAGGAAAATGAGTTTCTGGCATTTGTTGTTGTGTGGTTGCTAGTTTGTGCCCCACAAGTGGCAATTTCTTCGGGCGTGGAACTTTAAGTACTCAGAAACTATTAGCACTAACAAAGAAATATTCCATTAAGAGTGGTCAGTCAGTTTCGCGCAGAAATATACGTGCTTTTCGTTACACTTTAATAAACTCTGATAAGATTGTATACACAGTCAAAACATACAAAAGCTGTCACTGACATTTAGTGAAGAGATCTCGTCTGATCTGGAAATGAATTTCTTGGAACAAAATTACCTTTTATATCGCGGCTGTAGCTCTATTGGCAAAAAAAATATGTAGCCCTTGATAGAGAAGAGCAACCATGTAGTTTCTTGCTGGGTCTTTTCGGTGGAATGGCATTCCGAACCGGTGGTAAAAGCTAAATGATTAATTATTTTTAAATTTTCTTATTACATTTTCGTGTTATAATTTTTGTCTATTTGATAGCATTCGTCTGAGTTTATTCGAATAAAAAAATATTTTGAGAATGGAGTGATTTCGTTAAATCCCCCATCCGAAGGCCCTCATACCAAACTCGCTTAATAAACCACACTGGACTGACAACTTGCTCCCGTTGTTCCTTTAATTGACTTGTATGCCTTTGAATAGAATAAAAATGAAATTGTATACTCCAAATTCATCACCACATGGACCAAGATACGTGACTAATATACAGTATATATAACAACTAAATTGCGTATCTTTCTGTACTAATACACGTACCTTCTTTTGTAACAAAACTTTTTTTTTGCCTTATAAAACATTCTCCGTGTGCTGCCGCTACTAAATCTATTATCGGTAAAGTTTTCTAATTCCCTTTATTTACCTCTTGTAAACTTTTTTAAGACAATTACTACCTACACCGCCTATAAATGTACCACTGCTGAGTCGGCTTTTTCGGCTATTACAACACCTTTGGGATGAAAAAATAATGTGGTGGCTACACTATGTATTCTAAATCTGTCACCTGGCGGTACTTTGATATTCATCATGATCATTTCAGCGAAAAGACGTCCACTGCTGGCAGAGGCCTCCTCCAAGGATTTCCACAAAGGCCGGACCTGGGCCACCCGCATCCATCGTTTTCCAGCGACCTTAACCAGGTCATCGGTCCACCGGCCTACTAGCACTACGCTTTCCGGAACGCGGTCGCCACTCGAGGACATTTCTGTCCCATAGGGCGTCAGTCCTGCGCGCTATGTGCCCTGCCCACTGCCACTTAAGTTTGGCAATCCTGTGGGCTATGCCGGTGACCCTGGTTTGCCTGTGTATCTCCTCATTTCTGATTTGATCTCGCAGGGAAACTCGGAGCATAGACCTCTCATTGCCCTTTGGGTGACTTTGAGCCTTCTGATGGAGCCCATAGTGAACTACTACGACTCTGTGCCCTAGAAGTTTTTTTTTTTCAAACACTGATATTACTCATAAATAATTAAAATATTTTTTTTAGTATTTACCATGCTTTTGGAGTAGGCAAGAATTAGGAGTGAGTCATTTATGGTCTAAGAAGTAGTAGTAATATCAAAGTTCCTTCCAATATTAACCGCAAATTAACGAATTCAGATGAACACTTTCAATTTCATCCTCTGTGCTATTGGCGTGGCAAAATCAATTTACACCGCGTGACCCGCGCGTGCCCTAAAGAGAGGCTTTGTATGTATGACCGCGTCACGATCCATCCCTCAAGGGAATATCTCTTTGTTTCACCACGTTCCCTATCGTTGCCGCCTGTTACGATCTAATTATACTCGAATATTTCCACACCGACATTCTTGTACTATCTTGTGTGCCTTTATGTTGGCTAGAGTACATTCGTTAGAACATTAAGAAACTAAAATTACTATCACTACATAGTATAAAACAAAGTCGCTGTCGTCTGTCCGTCCTTTTGTATGCTTAAATCTTGAAAACTATGCAACAGATTTTGAAGCGGTTTTTGTCAATAGATAGGGTGATTCAAGACGAAGGTTTATAATGTAACATGCACAATTGCACCCGTGCGAAGCCGGGGCGTGTCGCTAGTTGATTATAAATTGAATGAGATAGATTTCGAAAGTCAACGAAGCTCCTACATACATTAACTAGCGATCCGCTCCGGCTTCGCACGGGTGAACATCAAAATTTATGCATGTATTATACATATAAACCTTTCTCTTGAATCACTCTATCTATTGACAAAAACCGCTTCAAAATCTGTTGCGTAGTTTTAAAGATTTAAGCATACATAGGGACGGACAGACGACAGCGACTTTGTTTTATAATATGTAGTGATAGTGAAGTGATAGTGATATTGAAGGAGGTCCGCTCAGCAGTGGGTCGTTTATGGGCTGGGATGATATTGATGATTAAAAGACTCATAGATTCTTTACTACTCAACTAAGAACCTCTTAGATATATCTTATTCAGGTCAGAGTTCTGCTGAGGCAGTTGTAAAAGTATCTTAATCAGGAGAGGCCTTTTTGCGAGTACCAATGAAACGTTTGATTCGATTATTTACTTCGCTCTTCGTCTTCAGTTACAAAGGGACAATCTTATTTTCTTTGAGAGCCTATTTTTTGTAAGAATAAAATGCTCACATTTGGTTTTTGTAGGATACTATAATATAGTTTCACTTACTATCTATTTAATACCCAATAATGTAGTGCTGAAAAATCCATAATTCACCCAGAGCCCTTCATGAGGTCATTTTCACCATCATCATTTCAGCCAAAAGTCGTCCACTTTTGGACATAGGCCTCCCCCAAGGATTTCCACAAAGGCCGGTCCTGGGCCGCCCGCATCCATCGTTGTCCGGCGACCTTAATCAGGTCATCGGTCCACCGTGTGTGTGTGTGCGCAGTGCCTACTAGCACTGCGCTTTCCGGAACTCAGTCGCCATTCGAGGACTTGTCTGTCCCATCGGGCTACGGCCCTGCGCGCTATGTGCTCTGCCCACTGCCACTTAAGTTTGGCAATCCCGTGGGCTATGTCGGTGATCCTGGTTTTCCTGCGTATCTCCTCATTTCTGATTCAATCTCGCAGGGAAACTCCGAGCATAGCCCTCTCCATTGCCCTTTGGGTGACTTTGAGCCTTCTGATGGAGCCCATAGTGAGCGACCACGTCTCTGTTCCATAAGTCATCACTGGCAACAAACATTGGTTGAAGACTTTTGTCTTCAGACACTGTGGTATTGGGGACGAGAAGATCTTTCGCAGCTTCCCAAACGCTGGTCATCTTTGGGAGTAATGTAATTTACATTAATAGTTTAACGTCATTTAAAAAATAACAACTAGATAGTTTACTCTGTCATTCATTAGTTTTACTTCTTACTAACGTCTCAGCCCACAAATGACCCACAGCTGAGTCAGGCCTCCTCCAACTAAATGGATACTTCTGTGCCACGCTGGCCAGAGGATTTAATAATCGTGAAAACCTACGACATCACAATAAATACATTTTGATTGTAGTCATGTTCACGTCAGGGTGTTTTTTTATGAAACCTATTTCATTTCTTTTGCCAACATTCAGTGTAGTACTCAGAATTTCTTCGGGTACAACTTGTGGCATTTTGTTTGTCTACAGATTAACGTTAAAATATTAAGAATAATATTTTCTTTTTCATATTCTATCTTTTATTATTTTAGTCAAGCGTAAAGATTTACTCAAATAAAAATATGGTATCTGAAAATATGTTTTAAATAATTCTACAGTTTTTATTTCATTATTATTCTTACAGTTTTTATTTAATAGCTATATTTTTATTAAACAATCAATTATCCGTGTAGTGATGGATTTAGAATATACAATGCCACCAACCTGCACCAACCGAGAGTGTCGTAAGAAGCGACTAAAGAGGCAGATCACTTAGCCGCAAGAGAAGGACAACTTATACAGTAGGATAATTTTCCTCTATAAATTTGGAGGAGATCCGACTAAGTAGTAGGTCATATATGGGCTGACATGAAAAAATAATTATCCACTTAATAGGTACATTTGTTTAATCTGTATCCATATATTTGAACTTCACTCAAAATTTACTAAATACGGATGCAACTCTCACTGTTTGTTCGACCAACTTTATTCATTAGAGCACTGTTATCTCGTTTAGGAGTTTGAGAAAAACATGACTATGAAACTTCATACTAGTTAACTTAACAGAATGTACACTATATACCTATTCAAGCATAGTCCATCCCTTCCCCTAGAGTTTTCTGAATTTCTTTAGGGGTAGAAACTCCACGTGCGCCGATTTCGCTAGTCTAATTTCCGAGACAAATCTAGTAGGACACTCAGGAATCTCATGTCCAGTTGACACTTTTGATGCTACTGACTTCGTGTTTATACGTATACTAGCTTTTGCGCGCGGCTTCGCCCGCGTGGGCTTCGAACCCGTGCATATTTTTTATGAACATAAAATCGGTTATTGTGACTAAACCATGATAGTTAGATATGTGCTCTCGCGGACTTTTTTGTAGATCTTTATAAGACCTACAAACCCGTAGTACAACATTTTGTTCTATTGTCAATAGTTTTTGCAGCGCACGCATAAATAGGTTTTCGATTTTACACCTTGGTTTACAAAATCGCAATTTTCATACGGATCCCTAATTCTTTTGAAAATAAAATATAGCCTATAACTTTCCTCGATAAATGGACTATCTAACACTGAAAGATTTGAAATTGGATCAGTAGTTCCTGAGATTAGCGCGTTCAAACAAACAAACAAACAAACTCTGCAGCTTTATATATTAGTATAGATATATTTGAGGCCTATGTCCAGCAGTGGACGTCTTTTGGCTGAAATGATGATGATGATGATGAGATGTTTGAATATGCTCATATGGTGAACTTGCACCTATAGAGTTCTTGCCGGCTGTTCTCTGTAGAGGGCATTCCGAACTGGTGCTAATTTCAGCATGAATGTGGGTGGACGCAAGGGTTGTTGGAGATCAAAAGAGATGGAAGGATTGTGAGAATGAGGAATTACGTATTAAAGGTGTGACTGTAGATATGACGACTGATAGGTGAGTATGGAAACTACCACCTAGCGTGGGACAGGGGTCGTAAGATGATAATGGTAACTTTAAATATTACGATTTAAAACAGTTTTGTACTAAAATCTCCGTAAATAAAGTTCCTTTTGAGTTTGAGTTTGAATAACAGCTGGAAGGTTATGATGGACACTCATCCTAACCACACTAATCCAAACGTTTCTTAATTTAATATTGCACTTACGTGTGTCATCATCACCATCAACAACACCGCCATTTAAGCTCCCACATGAGCCACTTCTGAGTCGGGCCTCCTTAAAATTCACGAGGCTAATTTTATAAAAGACTAGCGACCCGCCCCGGCTTCGCACGGGTGCAATGATGAACCTCTAAATTTATCTGTGTTTCTCTACAATATTTAATAATAAATATCATTGGACATTTCACACAACGCCATCTCGTCCCAAGCTAAGCAACTTAATGCTTGTGCTATGGTAACGAGATGGATATTTACTATAGATCGAAAAACACCCAGACCCGGAACAAATACTTGTAGCTCGTACAAATATTTATTCCGTGCGGGGATCGAACCCGCGACATGCTGCGCAGCAGCCGATCGCTCAACCAACATTCCTCTGGAATCATTTTAACTATTTAAAAAAAACCGCTCCAAAATCCGTTGCGTAGTTTTAAAGATTTAAGCATACATAGGGACGGACAGACGACAGCGACTTGGTTTTATACTGTGTAGTGATAGTGAAACGTAATTCAACAACGCTTTATGTATTTTGTAACCTATAGGTTGAGCAAGTATTAAGCTCATCAAAGCCAATCACTTAGCTTGTATATGCACTAATAAACATCCAAAGTATTGCAAGCACAAAGTACGCTCAACATTCACGGGGTATACTCCATATTTCATTTTCATTCGCATCTCGAATACACAATGAGTGGGAGCCCATGAATACTAAACAGACAACAGTTTATTTCGTTAATCGTGCAAACAAGAAGTTTCGGTTTGTATTACTTTATCTGGCATGTAGTTGGGAGCTTGTGTAGTTGATTGAGTAGAACTTTGAAATGTAAATGGCCAATTTAAGAAGGTACATTGCTACCTTCTTTAATTCGACATTTAAATTGAGTAGAACGTTGAAATTTAAATGCCAATTGAAGAATGTAGTACCTAAATTTTAATTGTCAATTGAAGAAGGTAGTACCTTCTTTAATTGGTCATCTAAATTTCAAAGTTCTACTCAATCAACCATACAGGCTCCCAACTACATGCCAGATAAAGTAATACCTACAAACCGAAAGTTGTTATTTGACCGAAAATTAAAAAGTACTCAAATTAGTTATTTCTTAAATTTGATATTTTTATATTCTACTTCTTCTCATTCCGTAAAAGACCCACTGTGGAGTCGGGCTTCCTCCAATTACAGGAGGGAAAATAGCGCACTGTCCAACGATAACCAGACGGGGTGGCACAGAAACGGAGGCTAGCTTGTCTGCCTTGTAATTTCCTTTGGTAGTGGTTATCTTAATTAATAGGAATTGAACTGTAAAAGTATGGCCTGCTATTTTAAGAGTGAAGAAATCATTTCAAAACATGCATATTCGATATCAAAACTTGAGGAAAAAAGCCTATTATTTAATTTTCTTCATTATACCGAAAAATAACAGTTATCTTACCGCAAATTAATTCTTATATATTCAACCGTATTATTGCGGGTTCATATTTTTTAAATCTTTTGATGTGACCCTGTTTTTTATCACATAATAAAGATAATTGAACGAGAATGCCCGGAAGTTTATTATATTTGTTTAATTATTAGTCTAACTAACAATATATATATTGTATATAACGAATAAACTTAAAAACTACTGAACCGTGCGCTTAAATATAGATTAAGAACATTTTTTTTTTGCAAATATTCAGCAGTCTAAAGCTATCTACATATTTAAATTGAAGCGATCTGATCAATCAGCGCTTCAATTTAAAAACATAGCTACTAAACCACACTTCGTTTCGTCGTTTCAGACCAAAAAAATATCCACTACTGAGTCGGGCCCCCTCCAAATTCATGGAGGGAAATTAGGCTACTGTGCCACGCTAGCAACATGGGTTGGCACAGGGTTTGTATCAAGTTTTCCTTCTCTTGCGGCTAGGTGTTCTGCCTCTAGCTTTATTTTAGTCGCCTCTAACGTCACCCTCAAGATGGTAAGGGTTGGTGATATTGAGTATTCTAAATCCGTCACCAACTACTCATAAATATTACATCAAATATAAAAATTATAGGTACAGATAACTGTTTGCATCGAAACTCGTGGCGTATTGGCAAGAATCGGCATGTACGTTACTTGTAATCGGAAAAAAGATAGAAGTGGGCAATATTTTATCCTACTTGTAACGATACCAAAAGCTTCCAGCTAAACTAGACCGCAGGTAAACACTAGTAAGTCATAAATTTGGAGGCAATCCACGAGACCGAACAATTTATTATCATCACAGTATATCCCTAGGGTTGTTAGGGAATCTTTGCGGCAGATATTCAAGAAAAATGAAGTTTAACGTGCTAAGCGTTTTCGTTTGGCCTTGTTTTTTATTCTTTATCGCAAAAGTCGCGTGTCGAATTCAAATTGTCTTCGAAGTTGCTTCGAGATTTCGAAGTTGTACGCACAAAGCAAGTTGTTGAAAGGACGATAAATAAGAATGTAAAAGTATATTTATGTTAATGTTTTGTATATCGTACGTTTTGTGTGAATCGTGTTTTTTTTTATTATACTTAATACGTACATAATAGCAGATAAACACGATAGAAAAGTGGATAAATTAGGAGTACCAATGAGTAAATCATGTCATTTTGTGCCTGTGCTCTGTTCCTTTAGTCTCTTGAATAATATATCTCACTTGTACGTAGCATTTAGACAATGTCATATATTGTACACTGTAGGTGTGAGCAACGATGCAATGGATAGCTATTAATTCGTGGACTTGTATTTGATTGGCCCTGACCCAAGGCCTAGTTGTCATTCATGCGTTAACGTGTTGTGTGTTTCTCTCATCTGGCGAACTTGCTCCCACTATGCTGTTAAGTGCTTTTTGTAAACAAGCCCATTGATTTGAAAACTTTCTTCTTGCCGGCTCTTCTCTGTAGAGCAGCATTCCGAACCGGTGGTAGTTTCAGCATGAATGTGGATGGACGTAAGGGTTGTGGAAGATCAAGAGAGATGGATGGATGGATTGTAAACATGAGAAATTGTGTATGAAAGGTGTGACTGTAGATATGACGACTGATAGGTGTGTATGGAGACTACCACCTAGCGTGGGACAGGGATCGTAAGATGATGATGATGATGATAATGGTAACTGTAAATATGACGATTTAAAAGAGTTTTGTGATAAAACCTACGTAAATAAAGTTAATTTTGAGTTTGAGTTTAATTTTGAGTTTAAACCTCATATATATCCACTTACAAAGGCACAGGATCCTCTAAATTAGTGCTTAGTTTTTTCAATTAAGGTATAATATAAATCATCTGAACAGAACAACATAAAGATGTTATATAAATTGAAATAAATATATTTTTATTTAATAAATATATATTTTACGGATGGTTCGACAGTTTAGCCCTTATATGACCCAGTACTGAGTCGGGCCTTCTCAAAATTTATGAAGGCCTACTGTGCCTTTCTCTTGCGCCTAGGTAATCTTTTGCGTTTCTTTAGTCGCCTCTTACGACACGCTCAGCATGGTAATTTTACTTTTAATTATTAATTAATTTTAATTAATATACTAAATCCGTTACCACCACATTTAATGGTATTGACGTATATTAAGTATATAATTGTGAAATAAGATAGGGCGCAGGCTTCTAAAGGCACACAATTCAGACTACTTAACGAAAGTTTTCTTTCCCTTGTGGTTATTTCTTTTAAGTAGCTTACTCGGAGCAGTCTTCTGCTACAGTAACGCAGCTGATAGTCATTCAAGTAATTCATAGTACATTTTTCGAACGTGAACAACATATCTATTAATAATAAATCTTATTCAGTGAGGAAGTTCCTCACTTTGGTTCACATAACATTCTATTTTAGATTTTTTTTTATAAAATAAATAGAATAGACGAGAATAAAAGAAAGAAATAAAGAGATAAGCATCTTAATCAAACGAATATGTTAGCACTTAATAAAAATGGTTGCACTGTGAATTACACTTATGGTTATTAAACATTTGTAATGTTATTGATCGATTATCGATTTTGAGAGCTTTGGCAACTTAATAATACAATAGCGTCAGTTCAGATTTGGCAAACAAACGCTCGCTTTTGACACGCAGGAGCTTTTAAATTAAGCAGATTAATCAAGCCAAGGCCCCTACGGTCACGGAGAATGTTCCCCCATTGAGGAGACCCTGAAGCAGTCGGGCAAGTTTTAATGGGTAGGTTAGGGCGCTAATTACCATATTTCTGCGCCCCAGAGTACATACGCCGGCTAATCCGCAACGGCCAGGAATCCATGAGGTTTTCAACGAAAAAAGGAAGAACAGTAAAGTTTAATGCTAGCAATTGTTTCCTGTTAGATAATACTGATAGAAAACAACAAACTTGCTGTTTGGGGCCCTGTTTACCGACACATAAGTGAGTGTCCTGAATGCAACTATAGCCTCAACTTCTTCAAGTAGCGTGCTTCTACTCGAGGAGATCGGTCCGTTATTGTAATTTTCTGTGTAGGTATCAAGTTGCGTTCCAAACAGCTATTAGAGGCGCCTATGTTGAGCCGACTAAACACCTCGCCTCAAGAGAAGTAAAACTTCATACAAACCCTGTGCCAGCATGGCACAGTAGGTAGACTAATTTCCCTCCATTAGTTTGGAGGAGGCCCGCCTCAGTAGTGGTTCATTTATTGGCTGAAGCGACGACGACTCGAGTATTTAGAAAGGAGATTACAACACACCTTTATCCTCCAAAAAAGCTAATTCCTGTCATTAGTATTTTTCATGTCAGCAGCCACTCAGTTATTAAAAAAAGATTAACTTCCTTGCTCATTTCCCTAACCGCCTGTGCCATCTAGGCGCATTTACCAAGGATTAACTTTATGAAAAAAGGGTCTGGCGATGTGGGTGTAAGCTCAGGCTTTTGTTTAGATTTTGTTCGTCACCGGAACGTGAGGAAGTATCTTAATTAAACCTTTGTGTACATATTTTGCTTGACATGTGGGTAAAAATATTGTTACATGTTTTTAAATAGTAATGAGGCTACGTTCCGTATGCGACCTCTTTCAGGGAATGGACTGTAAGACGCTTGAGTTTTTAACCAAATTTAGCTAGTCTTTGTAATTTGATCTGTAGTTTTATACTTCCTTTGGAATTGTTGCTATTTTCACATTAATACTTATTCGTTGAGAACTAAGTTATTAATCATTTGCGTATTACGTATATTTTTTTATTTATTTCCGTAGTAATTTAGGACAGATAACTTATTAGCATAAGCTAGATTTTGATAAGAATGGTGCAGTCTTAATAAGAGTGCACTATTAACAAAACGTGTTAACATTGCTTTAGGACATTATCAACCAAGTCTGATGTAGCACAAACTGACGACGCCGTTAATCAACTTAACAAAATGTATGGACTACAATAGCCAAATGTAAACTTAAAACAAACCTGAAGCAAAGACCCATGGCCTAAGGATATATTAAAAGAGCAGAAACTCCTATAAAAAGTTAATTACAAGTAAAATAATGGTAAATTGTACTATGAGTTTTCTTATATTCCAAATCTTGATAATTTATTTTATTTTTCATCTCATACAAGATGGTTCATCAATTCAAATGTACGAGCTAACTCAGACAATTATGTTATCTATGCCATACAACATTAGGTCTAGGTAATATAAGTTCTTCGTAAGAGGCAATATAAATATCTCTGTAATTCTCGTTCAATTGCTTGATTATGGCTCTTAATCCCACTCCAAAATGGCCACTTTGCCGCTTTTTTACTGCTTACTTTTATTTTAGCCTACAAATTTGTAAGACTACTTAACAAAATTGAAACAGGATAGTAAATTTATGTAATACATCTCACAGACCCTTTTTATCTTAGAAATAATTTACTACGCAGCTACTTTCATTTAGGAAAAGCATTGGTAAGTGATTGTTTTATTTATCATTTATTTAATTAAATCATTCATCATTTATTTATTTAATTAAACACTTTGGAAATCGAATATCTCTGGAATTCTAATACATAAATTTGTATGTTATCGCTTTTTCACCTAGGTAGGTGTTAGTTGTACAAACTTTCAATTCTGTTCGTATTCATACAATGTGTTGTTTTTGACATTCATAGCGCTATATCAGCTTTAGTATATACATAAGAGAACTAAAATGTAAAACTAAAAGTGAACTAAAACATCGTACAAAACGTCCCAAAATATGTGGTCCAATGCAGAGAGATTTCATCACTCAAAATTATTTTACGTCATAAATTGTCACTCGTATGACGAATCTTTTTAAAGGCGACGTTGCCAAACTTCTTTTCGTTTTCGTTTTCGTTTACGTACAAAATACTACCATTAAAACCACTCATTCATATTTAAAGCTAAGAAAATGCGACGTTGTTATTTTTCCGGTAAGGGACTGTTACATTAATAATCATGACTTAGCTAATACAAACCCTGTGCCAACTTGTGGCCATCGTGGCAAAGTAGGCTAATTTCCTCCATGAATTCGAAGGAGGCGTGTCTCAGTAGTGGTCATTATGGGCTGAAACGACGATAAAGACTCTGTAGTCTGGAAAACGATCACGCTTAGGTAAGCTGGGAAATTAGCCTACTGTGCCACGCAGCCGCAAGACGGGTTGACACAGGGTTTGCATCAAGTTTTCCTTCTGTTGCGGCTGGGTGATCTGCCTAATGCGTTCTTTTAGTCGCTTCTTACGACACCCTCAATATTAGTCTCAATTTTCAGCCATTCTGTTATACAGGGTGGTCAAAAAGTCGTGGATCAAACGAAACCAGCGGTTAGATGGGGCCATCAGCAGCAAAAAATTGTTCTACGGGAGGTCCCTAAGGTCAACCCCTGCAGAGTTATAATTGATTTTGTGTTTTTATGAGAAATTGACCTTTTTTTACTAAAACTTGATAAAATTACACAAAATCTACACTCTGTATCGTTCTAAAAAATTTCAATAGATTGGTACTGATGAGCCCTTTCGTTAGACATGCTATTTATGGTTGTTTATTGGGTGTGTTGAAGATAATATTAAGTTTTACGAAAGCAATAATTCTTAAATCAAAACTTGTTACTTAATCCTGACCCCACTGTGAAAAAAAAAAAACTCTACAGAAAAGTGCCACTGTATCACAATTTTTGGCGCATTTAATAGGGATTCTAAAAAGGTATTTTACATGGCTATGCGTGGCTTCGATATCTTTCAAGGACGATCTTTCGTAGCAAGGCCAGAGTTAATTCATACATAAAACACGGTTAGGCCTACTTTTTTTTTTTTTTTTTGTTTTCGCTGGGGAAATGCTTTATGCATACCACCGCACCCCGGGGGAAAGGTCGGTGATTATGTGGGACTCCGACAAGGGTCGTCTACCCAAGCGTCGTTTACCCACTAAAACCCCAGCGGCATACCCTCACACGACGCGCTTGGGGCGCCACAAGTTCGCGTAAACGCATTCTACTGTGACGCCCCGGCGTGGTGCCCGCAACGCGGGCAAGTGACTATCAGAGAGGGCGTCCCGGTATACTGGGACGCCCTCAGTCATCGAGGCTTTCGTCGGTGGTGGCTCCCCGAACCACCACCGGCCTCCTAGGCGAGGGCAGAAGGGGCCCGCATCGTCACGAACCCCCCTCCACCCCCGCCTCCGTCCGCGGCGCGGGTCACCCGGAGCTCCCTCCCTTGCGACCCGCCCCGCTGCCCCCTTCTGCGAAATCGGCCCCGCAGAAGGTGGCCCGTCAGCCCTCGGGCCGGCGCCAACCAGAGGACACCGGCGCACCGCAGCCGTCCAGGGCCCGCAGGGAAACCCTTAGGACAGGGTCCACCGTCTACCCAGGTCCCCGGAGCCCCCGTCCAGGGCTCGCAGCGAGACACTGGGGACAGGGTCCCCATCCACCCAAATCCCCGCAGCCCCAATCTACCGCAGCGCACCAGCGATCCGTCCCGCAGCCCCCTTCTGCGACATACGGCCTCGCAGAGGAGGCCCGTCAGCCCTCGGCCGGCGCCAACCCGAGGACGTTGAGTGAGGACTCGGTTTGACGGCCAACTAAGTTGAGCGCCAACCCGAGGACCTCATGGTGCGCCGCAGCGGTTTACGACTCCCAAGGCAGCTCTGAGGACAGAGGAGTCCCCGGAGCCCCAACCCGCCACGACGCTGGGTGCCGCTCTTCGTCTCACCTCTCCCCGTGGGCCCGCCCGGCATGGGAGGCCCTGGCCGGTATGGCCCCACGGATCATTGAGGCACTCAAGCCCCCTCACCACAGCAAGGTGGCAGCACAGTCGAGGGGGCGGTTAGGCCTACTAACCTAACCTTACCTAAGCGTGATCGTTTTCCGGACTACAGGGTCTTTATCGTCGTTTCAGCCCATAAATGACCCACTACTGAGTCGGGCCTCCTCTAAATTCATGTTGGGAGATTAGCCTACTGTGCCACGCAGCCAAGACGGGTTGACACAGGGTTTGCTTCAAGTTTTCCTTCTGTTGCGGCTAGGTGATCTGCCTAATGCGTTCTTTTAGTCGCCTCTTACGACACCTTCAATATGGTATGGGTTGGTGACATTGTTTATTCTTTATCGTCTTCGTTTCCGCCCATAAATGACCCACTACTGTGTCGGGCCTACTCACAATTCATGGAAGGACATTAGCCTACTGTGCCACGCTGGCAAAACGGGTTGGCACAGGGTTTGCTGACCCGGTAAGACTCCCTCCATGTACGAATTATGTACGCACATAAAGAATACAATTCTAAAAATTTTCCGTGTGGTGTCACCAGCCCATACCATATTGAGGGTGTCGTAAGAAGCGACTAAAAGAACGCATTAGGCTGATCACCTAGCCGCAACAGAAGGAAAACTTGAAGCAAACCCTGTGTCAACCCGTCTTGGCTGCGTGGCACAGTAGGCTAATCTCCCAACATGAACTTAGAGGAGGCCCGACTCAGTTGTGGGTCACTTATGGGCTGAAACGACGATAAAGACCCTGTAGTCCGGAAAACGATCACGCTTAGGTAAGGTTAGGTTAGTAGGCCTAACCGAGTTTTATGTATGAATTAACTCTGGTCTTGCTACGAAAGATCGTCCTTGAAAGATATCGAAGCCACGCATAGCCATGTGTAATACCTTTTTAGAATCCCTATTAAATGCGCCAAAAATTGTGATACAGTGGCACTTTTCTGTAGAGTATTTTTTTTTCACAGTGGGATCCGAAGTAAGTAACAAGTTTTGATTTAAGAATTATGTCTTTCGGAAAACTTAATGTTATCTTTAACACACCCAATAAACTACCATAAATAGCATGTCTAACGAAAGGGCTCATCAGTACCAATCTAATGAAATTTTTTAAAAAGATACAGGGTGTAGATTTTTTAGAATTTTATCAAGTTTTAGTAAAAAAAAGGACAATTTCTCATAAAAACACAAAATCAATTATAACTCTGCAGGGGTTGACCTTAGGGACCTCCCGTAGAACAATTTTTTGCTGCTGCTAACCCCATCTAACCGCTGGTTGCGTTTGATCCACGACTTTTTGACCACCCTGTATATACACGTGACAACTCTATGAAATTACAGTAAATAATCTCTTATTGTAGCAAACTATCAGAAACATGATTTGGAAAAGATTTAGTTATCTAACATTCTCAATGAATGTAAATTCAACACTAATAGGAAACATCACGAACGTTAACATGAAAGACGCCGAACATTCAAGGTATAAGTAACCCCATTTTATAGTCCTCTCCAGCTTATAGCACATAACCCTCACTGATGGCCATACGCATAATATGTACAACGTCTTAGCCAGCGAAATAAAAGAGGGTAATATTAGTAACTATGTTATCCCAAAAGGGTTTTGTACCGTTTGCTTAGGTCTGCGAATATAACATCGATCAAACCTGGCGTTTAATCGCCTTACTGATATCCTTATATGAGTTGGTGTGTCGTAATTGTACCCTTTCATCCTCAAGGCCGGTCCTTATCTAGCTGGACGTACGAATTTCATATTTTTAACCCTAAGGGTGCTTTTACACCAGAGATGTGCTATGCTACGTTGCTATGGATGCGTTTCATATCCCCCAATTATATTCATTGGTGCACATAGCTTAGAACTGGTGGAAACGGATTTAACTAACATAGGTTTTTTATTAAGGATGCGTGCTATGGATGCCTGCTATGGGCCGTCGCGAATGGTGTAGCTATGTGCAGAGCAGAGTGCCTCGTTGGTCTAGTGGTTAGACGTGCCGCCTTTGGATCAAC
This sequence comes from Clostera curtula, assembly GCA_905475355.2. Lineage (NCBI taxonomy): Eukaryota > Metazoa > Arthropoda > Insecta > Lepidoptera > Notodontidae > Clostera > Clostera curtula. Next base: position 11,100,682 of record FR997806.1, on the reverse strand, counting down.
GGGTCCCGGGTTCGATTCCGGGGTCGGGCACTGGCTCGGAGTCTGGGTGTCATTTGTGCTTGTGAATTACATGTTTGTAAACTGCCCCCGCGACACAGATTACAGCTAGTGCAGGAGACACGTATTTAAAAAAAAAAAGTATGCCCGTGTTTGTCGTTTCATAGCGCATCTTCCTCGCACAGCTACATAGCTTAGTATTGGTGGAAACAGTCACATATTTTCGTAGCGTAGATGTTAGTTCTTCGCAGAATAGCTGCATAGCACATCTCTGGTGGAAAGGCACCCTTATAGCTGTTATGTGCGTAGTTATTTTTTATTTTAATTTCATTGCCTGCCCTTTCTTCTAGCTTAAGCATAGGGTACGTTATGGCATGTCACATGTCAAATACAGCTCCCTCGTAATCGGAGGGGCCCGCCTCGGAGCATGGGGCTCCACTAATTTAATAAGAGGCGGGCTAAGACCAAGGGTCGCGGTACATGCTCCCCCCATTAAATAAATAAATATAAATAATAAATATCCTTGGACATTTCACACAACGCCATCTCGTCCCAAGCTAAGCAACTTAATGCTTGTGTTATGGTAACGAGATGGATGATAAACTACTTATATACATATATTTTTTGTAAATAAATACATACATATTATAGATAGAAAACACCCAAATACTTGTACCGGAACAAATACTTGTAGGTCGTACAAATATTTCTTGCGTGCGGGAATCGAACCCGCGACATGCTGCGCAGAAGTCGATCGCTCAACCACTGCGCTAACCCGTAGCCCTGGATCGGGCAGTCGAGGACCGCCGTCGGTTTTAGTGGGTAGGTCGGGGCGCAATTTGCTATCTCTACGGAGTCCTACTTAACCGGAAATTAGACCAGTAGTTCCTGAGATTAGCGCGTTCAAACAAACAAACTCTGCAGCTTTATAATATTAAGTATAGATTTGGTAGGTATGGGAATCGGCCCACAATTTTTCATCCCACTAAATGTTATGGGTGGTCTGGTCTACCCTATGTTTTTTTGTTTTTTATGATACAGCATACAACAATACATACAACCCTAAATTTACACCCCTCTAAGATCAACCCCTATTTTTAATGGCGATATTTATATGGCAAAACAACGTTTGCCGGGTCAGCTAATATAATATAATATACGAAATTGAAACTGTGTTGATACCGTGACTCTCATAGCTTATCTGAAAAGCCGCGGATAGTGCTGACGTTACATAAACCCCTCTGTTTTATGTCAAGATATTTTTCTTAACAGATGGAACGTGTTCCGTGTAGTATTGCTGAGGATTTGAAAGACAGTCGGATATATCGAAGTGATCTGAAACGGAATAACAAAGTTTTCGAACGAATAAACATAATTGGAAAGTAAATGTCAATAGAATATTTATCATCATCATTATTTCAGCCCATAAATGACCCATTACTGAGTGGAGCCTCCTCCAAATTTATGGAGGGAAACTAGCCTACTGTGCCACGCTGGCGAGATTGGCACAGGGTTTGTATCAGGATTTCTTTCTCCTGCCCTCAGGTGATCGGCCTCTCGCGTTCCTTTATTCGGCTCTTACGACACCCTCAGCATAGAATGACATGGTGACACTACTAATACTACTCAGCCTATATATGATCCACTGCTGAGTCGAGCCTCCTCCAAGTTTATGGAGGGAAACTAGTCTGCTGTGCCACGCTGGCCAGACGGATTTGGTTTTTGGACTGAGTTTCATGTTAAGTTTTTCTTTTCTTGCAGCTAGGTATTCGGCCGTGTTATTTCCTTTTGTCGGCTCTTACGATACCCTCAGGATGGAATGCGGTGGTGACTATGTATTCTAAATCCGTCACCACATAGATGGATCAACCTTTGTGATCGGATAATTTCTCAAAACAATTAAAACAAAATCCATTGAGGTCCATAAGTATCGAGATAGCCAAGAAATATAACACTGGCGGTTCGATCCGAACAAAGGTCCACTCTATTACTTCCAAATTCCTTTGAGAAGAAATATCACGAGATCAAAAGGACTTAATCGGATTTACGAGATGATTTCCTCCTATTTATTATATGTATAAATCTCCAATATATTAATCTTTTTTTAAATAAATATTTAAAAAAAAAGATTTTTATTTGTACATGGATTTATATTACTGAATTAAAAAGTAATTCATTTTTTAAATAATTCGAATTAGGGCCGTCTAAATTTAACACATTTAATTGTCTAAATTTTTAGTTCATATATTCTTTATTCTTAAGCATAAGCTAGTTAAGTTAATATAAAGTTTGTGGCCATGCAAAATTAACCACCAAGTATCTACATTACTACTTCTCCGCCCATAGATGACCCCCTGTTGAGTCGGGCCTCCTCCAGTTACATGGAGTGTAATTAGCCTACTGACTAGTATCGTATCAAGATTCCCTCCTCTTGCAGCTAGTTTTTCGTGCCATTTCCTTCTGTCTTACGACACCCTCAGGATGGAATAGGGTGGTGACACTGTTTATTCTTAATCCGTCACCACATGGAGTTTATACATATAAATACTTTATTCGTTAATATTTTCGCATGCGTTACTCCTTTGATCGTTCATTCGTGAGCCGACATGCGTGACACGGGCTGATGTTGCTACTTTTGTGATGAGTAGTTATTTATGTACTTTATACGGGCTATCTCACAAATAAGGGGATGTCCATTAATCACGTGAGGTTCGACAAAAATAACGAAATTTTGCAAGGGGGGGGGTGTGTATAGTAAGATGCCTCGTTGGTCTAGGGGTTAGATGTGCTGCCTTTGGATCAACGGGTCCCGGGTTCGATTCCGGGGTCGAGCAAGTGTCTTTGTCTAAACCTGAGGCACTTGCTCGGAGTCTGGGTGTCTCTTAGTGCTCGTGAATTACATGTTTGTAAATTGCCCGGCATACAGATTATGCCTCGTGCAGGGGTTTCGATTAATAACAAAAAAAAAGATATCACGTGTATTACTTTTTTCGTGATTTCTAAGCCGGCAAGCGGCGTGTAACCTTTGAGTGTAAGATTTGTAGGTACTAAAAAATACACGTGATTATTAATGAGGGATGGGGGGGTAGTCTTAAACCTCTTAAAGTCTAAGTCTTAACCTTTTTTTTTTTGACAAACCATAGATATTATCTATCGTTATATTATAGGAGACAGATAGCTGCTTCGCTATCTTATTTATTTGACATAACAGCCAAAAACTTGGCTAATAAAACTATTGGCTTTATTGAGCCTTTGGACAAAGCCATTATTGATGGGAATAATGGCTGTAACAATTTATATACCAATATTGACATATTATCTTATAATTGTGACATTATAAATAATTTAAATTAGACACTAAGACAACAGAGATTACCTCTTGCATGAGAACAAAAGAATGTTGTGGTAAGCCATTTCACCACAGTAAAGATGACAACTTGCAGTATGTCAACCTGGTTTATCAAAATGTTCTAGGTTTATTAAATAAGGAACTGGAAATTGAATTATACTTGAATTGTAATAATATAGACATTTTATGTATTACTGAACATTGGCTTAAAAGTCATGAAGTAATGTTAAATTTCAGTAATCACCAGGTTGCTAGCTCATTCAACAGAACAAGCATGATCCATGGTGGCTCATTAATAATAATTCATAAGCATTTGAAGTATAAACAGCGTGCAGACATTGTGGGTTGCTCTGTTGAGCGAGTTATTGAGATTGCTAGCATTGAGCTTGAACAATTCATTGTTTTAAGCGTATACAGACCTCCTTCAGCCTGTTATAATAAGTTTGAAAGTATAATGGAAGAAATATTGTTTAAGATCTCTCTATCCAACAAAACCATTGTCATCTGTGGAGACTTTAATGTGCAACGTCAGATAAGTTACTCTCATTGTTTAAATCACATAACTTGTGCAACATTTTTTTGGAACCTACAAGGATAACAGCCACAAGTGCCACATGTATAGATAACATCTTTTGCAACCTAACACCCTGTCATAAAGCAGTAATTAATGCCTTGGATTCTGACCATTGTGGACAGCAGGCCATATTTCCAGTAAAATCTACACCTATTCAAAGGAGAAACATTACTTTTATTCCAGTAACAACCAAGCGCGTAGCACAATTTAGGAATAATCTTTTGTATACGCTCCGGGAGCTACCTCATCAACACGATCCTCAGACGAACAAGCAATACGATACTTTTTTTGAGTATTTTAAACGTGAGTTTGCGAACGTCTTTAAACCTAAGACCACTATGATTTCTGACAGAGTCGCTTTTAACGATTGGGCAACCCCCGGCATATACAAGAGTAGAAAGCGTTTATTTGATTTGTATAGTCAAAAAAAATACAATCATAGTGTTTCGTTTCTTGAATATGCTAAGACGTATTCAAAAATATTTAAAAAGGTATGTGCCTGCGCGAAGGCATTATTTCTAAAATCTAAACTGCAAAATTCCGATAACAAAATAAAAATGACATGGAATATTATAAATAACGAAACCAGTAAAACGAAAGTGCAGAAAAGTAATTTTAATTTAAAAATAGTCGATCGATATGTCAAGTCAGACTCGGATGTAGCGACAGAGTTCGAAAACTTTTTTACCAACATTCCTTTGTTAGCAACAAAACCTCTGGACGCATCTCCTAGTTTGGCTGAATCGGTCTTAAAACAAAGTGTGAGTGGATCGAAAAATACATTTAGCTTCTTGCCTGTAACCCACAAAGATATCATAACCGCCTTCAAAAGTTTAAAAATGAAGAAGACTGCGGATTTATGGGGAATGTCTGTATACATTATTTCGTCAGCTATCGACGTCATAGCCCCCGCTTTAGCAATAATTTTTAATAACTGTATTATGAATGGGGTGTTTCCTGACCAGATGAAACTTAGTAAAGTTTTGCCTTTGTTTAAAGCTGGTAGCACTGAAGATCTTTCTAACTTTCGACCTATATCTGTGTTGCCAACATTAAGTAAAATTTTTGAGAAATTAGTCTTATTACAAATGCTGCAATTCTTTAGCAACAATCAACTATTTCATGGTAAACAATTCGGGTTTACTAAAAATCTCTCAACCATAGATGCAGGCATTGAGTTGATGAAACATATATTCACTTCACGTAAGCTTCACTTAGCCTGCCTCTTGTTTGGTGTAATAAAAAGTAAACAACCACGATATCTTTATGATAAGTTATCGTGGAGAAATGCTCGCAGATCTGTAGCCCGTCAATGCTCGGTGCAGCTAGCAGTTCAACGCCACAAATCCGTAGCTTTTAGGGGTAGTTTTCGCTATGCTGCATCGAAATGTTGGAATAATATTCCACCACCAATAAGGAGCCTGCAAAGTTTACCTGCTTTTAAACAACACGTTAGGAAATTTATTTTTGAACATCAAAGCAGTGAAGAATCCCTAAAGGTTGACACTAGTATATTATAATGGTTAATCCCAAACCTGTATACAGCAAATTAATTTTCTGTAATAATTGTGTTTTCACTTTACCCAATATGTTTATTTCCTTCTACTTATCATTATTTTATGTTATAATTATTTAGATCACTATCATTTCTAAGATAGATTAAGTTATGCCGTATGTACTATTTTATTCTACTTTTAATATATTTTTTTAGTTATGAACAACCTATGAACAAGCATGTTTGGCTGCCGTAATTGTTTTAATTTTTTTGGCGCAATATGACCGTGCGTGACGTCACCTGCCGTCCCCGACGGAAGATCAGCGTTGGTTGGCAACAACCAGCATTATGCTGAGTCTGGGTCGGTTTGTGGCAAGACTTAAAAATACTATTGTTGTTTAATCTAATTTTAAAATCTTCTCATGTGTTTGTTTGTTTGTCATTGTATTTTTTTTTTTTTGTCTTGTGCCACAATAAAGAATATGTCTATGTCTATGTCTATATTCGGGGCCTGTGAACAGAAACAAGATGCTCTTGGTATTTTTTGTGATCTGTCCAAGGCATTCGATTGCGTTCATCATGAGATTCTCGTCAGAAAACTCCACCATTACGGCGTAAAGGATAGAGCTCTTGCTTTGCTCAGTTCTTACCTGAGTAATAGAGTCCAGAGGGTTGAAGTCAATGGTAAGCGTTCCCAAGGCTCTCAAGTGACCATAGGCGTCCCTCAGGGCTCTGTTCTCGGTCCATTTCTGTTCCTTGTGTATATCAATGACTTACCATTTTATGTTCAAAATAGTCATGACATTGTTTTGTTCGCGGATGACACATCTTTATTATTTAAGATAAATAGACAACTCAAAAACTATGACGATGTGAACAATGCACTGTCTAAAGTTATGCATTGGTTTAACACTAATAATTTACTACTTAATAACAGTAAAACTAAGTGTTTGAAGTTCTCAACGCCTAATGTTAAACACTTAACAACCAATGTGCAACTAAACGGATATGAATTGGAACCAGTGGAATCCACTGTTTTCTTGGGTATCACTATAGACACAAAATTGCAGTGGAGACCTCACGTTGATAGGCTGGCAAGCAAATTGAGCTCCGCGGCGTACGCCGTGAAAAAAATTAGACAGTTAAGTGACGTAGCTACGGCCAGAATAGTCTATTTCAGTTACTTTCACAGTATAATGTCTTATGGTATACTACTTTGGGGGTGTTCTGCTGATATAGACAGAATTTTTGTTCTCCAGAAGCGAGCAGTAAGAGCTATTTATAACCTAGCTCCCAGGACATCCCTCAAGGAGAAGTTTAAAGAGATGGGCATTCTTACCGTAGCTGGTCAGTATATTTATGAAAATATATTGTATGTTCGGAAAAATATTGAGAAGTTTGATAAGTTAAGTGACACCCACACTGTGAATACTAGGAATAAAAGTAATCTTGTTTTACATCCTACTCGTCTCCATAGAATAAGCAATTCATTTGTAGGTCAGTGTATTCGCTTCTACAATAAGGTCCCTACAAATTTGAGAGGACTTCCGATCCATAGATTCAAAAACGCCGCTAAATCTCAACTTTGTAACAAAGGCTACTATAGCATGACTGATTATCTGAGTGACCCAGTAGCTTGGGATTAATCTGCTCGAGCTCTTGTCATCAATTATATCCTGGAAATAACATGCATTTTTGCTAGTTTGGATCCAAAACGGCAAGCTTACTGGAAGTGAATATATGAATTTAACTTAATTCTTGGACGTCAATCCTGTGAGTTGTCATGCTCACTAAAATACTTCGGACAGTGGTAGCGAGGTGTGGCGGGTCGACCACTTCCCTTTGATATGGTTGAGGAGATCGATAGCTGCCACACGCGTTATGCTTGTGAACAGGTGCCGCTGTTTGGGGTTGGTCCGCTCACTGGATTCAAGACTTGTAATTTCAGTTTTTTCATTAGTCTATAATTTTTTTTCTATATAATTCATATTTCAGTTCTTCTTCTTAATTCTTTATTTAAGGAGTTTATTCGCTGTGCGAATATGCCACTCCGTATGGGTTCCATAATTTTTAGTACTAAAGGTATCTGAAATTTCTTAAAGTAAAACTTACTACACTATGGGTACATAAAATCAGTTAGTCTGCCTTAACCTTAAAGCATACCTCACCATACCGAGAACAGCTACCATCCTTTCGGATAAAGGTTCGGAAAGAGATATGTTGGTCCCGATATGGTTCCGTATGGCCGCATTTCGAGAGCATCTTTCTAAAATATGGTAGACATCTTCTTCCTCATTACATACGCTACAATTAGGAGATTCTACTTTTTTCATAGTGTATGCAAACTTGTTAAGGGGGATGTGTCCTGCTCGAAGTCGTAGTAATAAAGTTAGGTCCTCTCTATTGAGTTTACTCTTATCTATCCACGGTTGGATTCCCGGGTGTGGTTGGATAGTTCTAAACCATATGCCCTTTTCTCTAGACCGTTTATCAAAGTATTCTTTCCAGCAATCTACTATCACGGATTTTAGATAGGGTATATGTTCGGAGTAGTGCGGAGTAGTATAGATTGCAACACCCTCGGAGCATGCCTGTTTTGCATAATAGTCTGCTTTCTCATTGCCAAACAGGCCTGCGTGTGATGGAATCCAGTGAAGTACAACAGTTTTTCCTTGATCTTGCAACTTTATGAGAGAATTAATAATTGAGTAGGCTATCGGTACTCCTCGAAACGTCGAGGTGCAACGAGCCAAATGCTGAAGTGAGCTTCTAGAGTCTGTGAAAATAATAAATTTATTATATTTCACAGACTCAATATAAGCGATGGCTTCCGCGATTGCTAATAATTCTATGTGCATTATTGATACATTGTTATGAATTCTGAATTTGACATGTTTCCCCAATACCTCATCAAAAATCGCTGCCCCCATTGAGTTATTTTCTTTTGACCCATCAGTATAAATACTATAAAAATCCTGATATTTATTTAAATATTCTGTACATATATCTTTTAATTGATTTGTGCTGTAGTATTTTTTTGCCCTATTTATACTATTAATGTTTAGTTGTAACGTTTTCGATAGGTTAATATTTATGGTCCAAGTTTTGAAGGAGTAAATTTCTAGGTTATCGCTTGAATACATATAAAGGTGTTTTAATTTACAATGCATACTTACAAGGAGAGGCTTTCTCCTTTCTCTCCATTTTGGTGTATTATATAAATTGTACAATGTATCAATAAGCTCTACAATGTTGCAGCTTTGGAATGATTTAGCTTTAAGCCAGTATTTGCCAGCTAAATATTGTCTCCTTATTTCTAAGGGAGGGACACTTAGATCGCACTCCATCACGTGGATCGGCGTGGTTTTTATATAGCCTCCTATTATACGCAGGCATTGGTTTTGAATACTGTTTAGTTTATCGAGATATTTTTTATAGCTATTGTCAATTAGAAAGCTGGCATACTCCAATCTACTCCGCACCGCAGAAATATAAAATCGTCTCAGATGTTTTTGATGAATGCCCCACCCAGATCCAGACAGAACTTTAAATATGTTAACGAATTTAATTACTTTTTGATATACTTCATTGATATGTTTGCCCCATTTTAGAGATTTATCCAACCATAACCCGAGATACTTGACTGAATCTACTAGCTGCAGACGAGCATTGTTAAGTTTAACGTTAACTACGTGTTTGGAGTATTTTCTACCATTTTCAAATAGACATATCTTACTCTTAGCAGCCGAAATTTCTAATCCCAACTTTTCTAAACACTCTGTAATTACAATTAAAGCTTCTTGGATAGACTCCTGGGCCACTGGTACATTTTTTCCCATACTTAAGATCACCAAATCGTCTGCGTATTGCAATAATGTTGCGTTAGTTAATGGCAGCTTACAGAGATGAGCCGTTGCTATATTAAAGAGAAGAGGTGATAACGGGTCACCTTGTGCTAGCCCCCGGTTTGTGTTTCTATTTATACAATAATCACCTGCGCTGATTTGTAGCGTTCTGTGATTAAGAAAATTCCACAAATATGCGCATATTTTTGATCCTACTCCTAAGTTATCTATAATTACCAGTAATTCATTGATATCAACATTATTATATGCATTATTAATATCAATAAAGCATCCCAGCGAAAAAGAGTCCTTGAGGAACCCTGATTGAATTTTGGAAACTAAAATGCTTAAGTTATCAAGACAAGAACGTGATTTTCGAAACCCTAATGAATAATCTGCGAAAAACTTATCTCGTTCTAAATACCATTCTAGCCGCTTACCAATAATAACATGAAAGATTTTACAAACACATGAAATAAGTGAAATTGGCCTTAATGACGATATATCATTTTGATTACGCCCTGGTTTTGTAATTGGACATATATTAATGCTTCTCCAATGACCCGGTATAAAGCATTTTTCTAGTATTAGATTGTATATAAGAATTAAAATAGCTTTCCCGTTACTAGGGAGGTATTTAATCATCGAAAATGATATATTGTCAATTCCTGGTGCTGTGTCTGATGACTTAATACATTTATCAAGTTCATGTTCCGTGATATTTTGTTGTAATTGATCATTAACGGATTTAAATGACGGTTGCTGGTTACTTACATAGTCTGGGCACAAAGACTCCAGAAGTCGTTGGGATTGTTCATGATTCACAAATCTCCTCTGGTTTCCATAGCCCTTGAACCACTTCATTCGTTTCCACATTTCATGTGTAGAGGTGGTTCGATCTATATCTGAACAAAATCCTTGCCATGAATCGCTTTTTGCCTTACGTATCTGCCGCTGGGCCTCCTGAGTTTTTAGCTGTAGCTTGTTTAAGTTGTTTGGAGTAGGATTGCGTCTGAACTGTGCTAGTGCTAATCTACGTTCAGCTACAACTTTCGATAGACTTGACGACCAATAAGGTTTTGGGTTGAAGTTCACACACGGATTGTTGTTCGTTTTTTTAACTGGTATATACTTGTCAGCGGCTTCATTTAGGCATTTAATAAATTGATCATACATTTCTTGAGGCTGATCGAAATAACAAAAATTTGTAAATTTTCTTTCTAAGCATTGAGTATATTGTTTCCAATCCGCTTTCTTAAAATTCCTTTTCTTTTCGTAAAGTTGATTTACTTCAGTGTCATGCCAGATTTTGAGTAGAAGGTGGTCACTCCCCAAGGTCTCATTCATCACCGACCAATTGAAGTCTGTAGCAATATCAGTAGAAATTATTGATAAGTCTGGGGACGATTCTTGCAGCACTCCATTTGATAATCTAATTCTAGTAGGCTCGCCGGTGTTGAGTGTTATTAGATTAGAAGTTAATAGCGAATTAAAAATTTGGTTTCCTCTTGTGTCGTTTTTATGAGACCAACTCGTGTGATGTCCATTAAAATCTCCTAAAAGCAGTGTTTTCTCGCTGAATTTTGAAAAGAGATATTCCCAATCTTCTTGTATGGTACTAACTGACGGTGCGCAATAGACTGCCGCTACGAATTTTATTTTCTTACAATTGTATATTTTCACACAGAGGGTTTCAATTCCTGGATGGCGGCAATGAATATCAACTATCTGTGCTTTTATAGAGTGGTGGGCAATGATCGCTACGCCTCCATATCCATCGACCCTATCCTTCCGAAAGATATTGTACCCACTCATCTTTATACCTGCCTGTGAATCCAGCCAGGTCTCGTTTAACGCTGCAATGTGGATTTTTTCTTTTACGAGTAAAGCTTCTAGTTGAAGAAGTTTGCTTTTCAAACTCTGGCAGTTCCATTGAATAAAATTTAGCCTAATTTTTGTGTTAAGATGTGTCCCCATTGTCAAAGAAATTTTTAAGGAAAGGTAGATCTTTAATACATGTGACTGTTGATGATATTGCCCACTCAATTATAGTCTGCATTGCTGTTTTTAGTTTTTCGCTGATGGAGACGCTTTTCATATACCAAATGTTTTTCAAGTTTTTCAACAATTTTGTAAATCTTTCGTAAATATTATTTTCTTTATCTCTTTGATAGGATTTTTGCCTTCTATCTTCTTTGTCTTTTGTCATTTCATTTAAATTATGAGGGGTATCGGTATCAGAACTTGGGAGGTTGTAATCAATTTCCATTTCACTGATATATTGCCTATGATTTTTTCTAGTTTTTTTGCTATTTTTGTTTCTAGCCCTATTTGGTTTTTCCGGGGTATCCTCTCTATCCCAGGTTACATAGACGTTCGGATTGCTATCTTGACCTGTTTTTACTGCCTCCGCATATGATGGTGAAAGTGTATCTGCGGGGATTATATTTCTTTGTTCTGAAGGGATTATTGGCTGATCCAAGGGTGCTTCTCGACGTGGGCGCTCATTTGTCTCACTAGATGGGACCGGGACGTACATGGTGACGGCTCGCTTGTATGTGCAATTAAATTCAGACATAATTGCTCTTATCTTCTTCTCCTTTAGATATATAGGACACCGCTTATAAAGGGCTATGTGTCCCTCACCACAATTAACACATTTAAAAGTTGTTGACTCGCAGTTTTCATGATTTCCTGAACACTTAGGACATATTAATTTTTTACTGGGGCAAACTTTTTTAATATGACCATATTTCCAACACCGTGAGCATTGTGTCACGGGGAAAACGTAAGGTTCTACAGGTATACGTAGTCCATACACACATACATATGCAGGAAGTGCAGGTCCCTTGAAGCAAAGTCTTACTGTCTCAGACTCCACCCATTCCGAACTATCATCGCTTCTGCGGCTAAGTCTTTTTACCGACAGTAGTTCTGTGTGACACGTTATGCTTCTTTTTATGTCTTCTTCTTGATAATCCATATCGACGTTTTTAATTATACCGTAAGATAAGCCAACTTCCATTGTTCTTTGAAATTTCCATTTTTTTTCTATCAAATCTGAACACGTCAATAACTTCTGTACGTCAGTTGAATCACTTTCAAATTGGACAATTACTTTATAAGAATGTATATACTTTATTCTCGATATATTGTGAATGTTATATTTTTTAAGCAATTTCGCTAGATTAAATTGTTTAGGCAAGGGTTCCTTGGAGGTAATACATATTTCAGTCTTCTCTTCATCTGTGTTTATATCTTCTCGTCTTATTCTTGCTCGTTTGCGCCCTCCTGATTTTTCTACGATTTTCCACTGGTTTTCGTCAGATACTGCTAAATCTGAATTTTGTATTTGTAAGTCCTCGTTTTCTATTCTTTGAACACTAGGTTCCGATATCTGTTCTGATTGTGTAATTTCTTCTCCCATTTCAATCGGCAGCTCACTATTTGTGTTTAAATAATCCTCGAGCGAGTTTAGCGACATAATTTGTTATTACATTACGCACAGGTAGTCGCCGGCCGGTGCACCAATGCCCCGACCGCCGAGAACAAAAGAATAGCGATAAGCGCCGAGTTATTGGTATTCCTTTACAATAAATGCAAAAACACGACCTATTCACTCGGATATCGGCCTGTCACTCATATTTCAGTTGAGAGCCTTTCGGAACCGAACGAACCTAGTTAGTTTTAAGTACAAGGTTATTGTAATATGGCGTTTAAAAAAAAAGACAAGCCCTCCGAGTTTCTTCCGCCAGGTCTTCTCGGTTGGTGCCGCGTTCCGACCTGGTAGTAGTGTTTTAAAACTGATGTATCCGTTGACGATTGTGAACGCCATAATTGGTTTATACAATAAAGCATATTTCTATTCTATTCTATTCACCACGTATCACCAAGGGGGAGGGAGGGGTTAAAAAATGTTAAAAAAACATCACGTGGTTAATGGACAGCCCATAACATATGAAAATACAAAGTAGCTTTTACGGCTGCATGAACAATGTTTGCAACAAAGTTTAATAAATTGGTATTTATATTCTACTACTACTCAGCCCACAAATGACCCACTGCTGAGTCGGACCTCCTCCTATCACAGGAAGGGTAAACAGCCTGCAATGCCACGCTCGACAGAGGGGTTTCATTTCAAGGTTTTCTTTTCTAGCGGCTAGGTTATCGGCCTTGTCATTTCCTGTTGTCGGCTCTTACAACACACCCAGGATGGAATGGGGTGGTGACACTATGTATTCTAAATCCGTCACCACACGGTCCTTAAATCGTTTTAGGGTAATTTTAAAAAGTTATCAGATTTTCTAAATTGAGGGTTAATACTAATGATTTCAAGGGCATGGTCCGTGTTGCTTCAAACATTAAAAAAAATTACTAACTATTACTACTCTACTCTACTCTTCTAGTTATTAAGAGAATTCGCTAATTAAAAGATTGTAACTCTGGAGAAATAATCCAAGCTTGTAATATTTTCTTTTGTAAACAAACTAAGTTGTCCTGCTTTTTTCTAGTTAAAACAATTTATTTCATTCCGTACAAAGCAAAGTAATTATGTTTTAATATCCAAACGTCCCTTTATCACTCCAATGTAATAAAAGAATTGGATTCGCAACTTGAAATGAAAAAGATCGTGCACTTTTATCTACAAAGTAACAAGGTCAGAACCAAACAACAATGGCCGGAAGGTGTAATCATTACCTTCCCTTTGGTTTGTTGAAGTCGCAAGGAATTGTAAAGAACAAGGACTTTACAGCATTAGGACTGGATACCAATGAAGTATCCGTGTGGTGACGGTTTTAGAATACATTATGTCACTAACCCAAGAGGCGACTAAAAGAACGCAATCAGGCAGATCACCTAGCCACAAGAGAAGGATAACTTGATACAAACCCTGTGCCAACCCATCTTGCCAGCGTGGCACAGTAGGTTAAATTCGATTTTCTATAAAAGCAGTATTTTTTTTAGGTTTTTTTTAAACTAGTATAATTTTTATTTTTTAGTTAAAATATCATAAAGCTATTGCTAAATAATCACTAAAAAATATAGCAATAGCTTTATGATATTTACATCTCTATTAGCTATTGCATCGAAGAGCGGTGTTCCACCTTGATCACCGTTATTATTATTATTCTACTAGCTGTACCGGCGACTTCGTCCGCGTGGAATTTAAAAAAAGTTAATTAGTTCATTAATATTTTTTTTTGGTTTTTGCATTTATTTTAATTATCATTTATTTTCAGTTTTTGTTGGCTTATTTATAGAATCTTCTTTGATATTGAGATTGTGAATATCATCATAAATACTATGTATTAAAGTTTCAGTGTCCACCACAACCTGACAAAGACTGGTAGGTAGTTCTATATCATGATTACTATTCACTTCTAGACACTTTCCCTCTCCAAAATCAAGAAGAATTTTACTAAATTCTGAATCAGCTGAATGATGTGCTCTCATGTTTTATTTTAAATTAAGTTTTTAACAATGTCTCCAAAGTACTGAACGTTTTAGCCGGAACAAACAGACCGACAGACAAAAATTAAAAAAAAAAATATTTTGGTCTATGTGCTGTTTAAACATACTTACGCATTTAGTAAAAAGTTGTTATATTATATCTTTCTTTCTTTCTTCTTTATATCATCAGCTACCTATCAGTGAAAGTCCCGTCAAAATCGATCCAGCTGTTCCAGAGATTAGCCGGAACAAACAGACAGACGGACAGACAGACAAAAATTTTAAAAAATGTTATTTTGGTCTATGTGCTGTGTATACAGACTTACGCATTTAGTAAAAAGTTGTTATTTTATTATTACAAACAGACACTCCAATTTTATTTATTTGTATAGATGTATAGATGTGCTGTGTATAGAGACTTACGCATTTATTTATTTGTATAGATGTATAGACTAAATAAAAGTAGCCTAAGTTACTCCTTATATCATCAGCTACCTATCAGTGAAAGTCCCGTCAAAATCGGTCCAGCCGTTCCAGAGATTAGCCGGAACAAACAGACAGACAGACAGACGGACAGACAGACAAAAATTTAAAAAAATGTTATTTTGGTCTATGTGCTGTGTACACAGACTTACGCATTTAGTAAAAAGTTGTTATTTTATTATTACAAACAGACACTCCAATTTTATTTATTTGTATGTATGTATGTATGTATGTATAGATGTATAGAAGATGTATAGATATTTTGGTCTATGTGCTGTGTATACAGACTTACGCATTTAGTAAAAAGTTGTTATTTTATTATTACAAACAGACACTCCAATTTTATTTATTTGTATAGATGTATAGATATTTTGGTCTATGTGCTGTGTATACAGACTTACGCATTTAATAAAAAGTTGTTATTTTATTATTACAAACAGACACTCCAATTTTATTTATTTGTAAAGATGTATAGATATTTTGGTCTATGTGCTGTGTATACAGACTTACGCATTTAATAAAAAGTTGTTATTTTATTATTACAAACAGACACTCCAATTTTATTTATTTGTATGTAGTATGTATAGAGTATAGATGTATAGACTAAATAAAAGTAGCCTAAGTTACTCTTTATATCATCAGCTACCTATCAGTGAAAGTCCCGTCAAAATCGGTCCAGCCGTTCCAGAGATTAGCCGGAACAAACAGACAGACAGACAGACAGACGGACAGACAGACACAAATTAAAAAAAAAAAT
Source organism: Clostera curtula (assembly GCA_905475355.2). Taxonomy (NCBI): domain Eukaryota; kingdom Metazoa; phylum Arthropoda; class Insecta; order Lepidoptera; family Notodontidae; genus Clostera; species Clostera curtula. The sequence goes on along the minus strand of FR997806.1, from coordinate 11,084,731 downwards.
ATTTCGGTCTATGTGCTGTGTATACAGACTTACGCATTTAGTAAAAAGTTGTTATTTTATTATTACAAACAGACACTCCAATTTTATTTATTTGTACGTATAGATGTATAGATGTGCTGTGTATACAGACTTACGCATTTAGTAAAAAGTTGTTATTTTATTATTACAAACAGACACTCCAATTTTATTTATTTGTATGTAGTATGTATAGAGTATAGATGTATAGACTAAATAAAAGTAGCCTAAGTTACTCCTCATATCATCAGCTACCTATCGGTGAAAGTCCCGTCAAAATCGGTCCAGCCGTTCCAGAGATTAGCCGGAACAAACAGACAGACAGACAGACATACAGACGGACAGACAGACAAAAGTGTGTATGTATAGAGTATAGATGTATAGACTAAATAAAAGTAGCCTAAGTTACTCTTTATATCATCAGCTACCTATCAGTGAAAGTCCCGTCAAAATCGGTCCAGCCGTTCCAGAGATTAGCCGGAACAAACAGACAGACAGACAGACATACAGACGGACAGACAGACAAAAGTATGTATGTATAGAGTATAGATGTATAGACTAAATAAAAGTAGCCTAAGTTACTCTTTATATCATCAGCTACCTATCAGTGAAAGTCCCGTCAAAATCGGTCCAGCCGTTCCAGAGATTAGCCGGAACAAACAGACAGACAGACAGACATACAGACGGACAGTCAGACAAAAATTAAAAAAAATGTTATTTCGGTCTATGTGCTGTGTATACAGACTTACGCATTTATTTATTTGTATAGATGTATAGACTAAATAAAGTAGCCTAAGTTACTCCTCATATCATCAGCTACCTATCGGTGAAAGTCCCGTCAAAATCGGTCCAGCCGTTCCAGAGATTAGCCGGAACAAACAGACAGACAGACAGACAGACAGACGGACAGACAGACAAAAATTTAAAAAAATGTTATTTTGGTCTATGTGCTGTGTATACAGACTTACGCATTTAGTAAAAAGTTGTTATTTTATTATTACAAACAGACACTCCAATTTTATTTATTTGTACGTATAGATGTATAGATGTGCTGTGTATACAGACTTACGCATTTAGTAAAAAGTTGTTATTTTATTATTACAAACAGACACTCCAATTTTATTTATTTGTATGTAGTATGTATAGAGTATAGATGTATAGACTAAATAAAAGTAGCCTAAGTTACTCCTCATATCATCAGCTACCTATCGGTGAAAGTCCCGTCAAAATCGGTCCAGCCGTTCCAGAGATTAGCCGGAACAAACAGACAGACAGACAGACATACAGACGGACAGACAGACAAAAGTATGTATGTATAGAGTATAGATGTATAGACTAAATAAAAGTAGCCTAAGTTACTCTTTATATCATCAGCTACCTATCAGTGAAAGTCCCGTCAAAATCGGTCCAGCCGTTCCAGAGATTAGCCGGAACAAACAGACAGACAGACAGACATACAGACGGACAGACAGACAAAAGTATGTATGTATAGAGTATAGATGTATAGACTAAATAAAAGTAGCCTAAGTTACTCTTTATATCATCAGCTACCTATCAGTGAAAGTCCCGTCAAAATCGGTCCAGCCGTTCCAGAGATTAGCCGGAACAAACAGACAGACAGACAGACATACAGACGGACAGACAGACAAAAATTAAAAAAAATGTTATTTCGGTCTATGTGCTGTGTATACAGACTTACGCATTTATTTATTTGTATAGATGTATAGACTAAATAAAGTAGCCTAAGTTACTCCTCATATCATCAGCTACCTATCGGTGAAAGTCCCGTCAAAATCGGTCCAGCCGTTCCAGAGATTAGCCGGAACAAACAGACAGACAGACAGACAGACAGACGGACAGACAGACAAAAATTTAAAAAAATGTTATTTTGGTCTATGTGCTGTGTATACAGACTTACGCATTTAGTAAAAAGTTGTTATTTTATTATTACAAACAGACACTCCAATTTTATTTATTTGTATGTAGTATGTATAGAGTATAGATGTATAGACTAAATAAAAGTAGCCTAAGTTACTCTTTATATCATCAGCTACCTATCAGTGAAAGTCCCGTCAAAATCGGTCCAGCCGTTCCAGAGATTAGCCGGAACAAACAGACAGACAGACAGACAGACAGACGGACAGACAGACACAAATTAAAAAAAAAAATATTTCGGTCTATGTGCTGTGTATACAGACTTACGCATTTAGTAAAAAGTTGTTATTTTATTATTACAAACAGACACTCCAATTTTATTTATTTGTACGTATAGATGTATAGATGTGCTGTGTATACAGACTTACGCATTTAGTAAAAAGTTGTTATTTTATTATTACAAACAGACACTCCAATTTTATTTATTTGTATGTAGTATGTATAGAGTATAGATGTATAGACTAAATAAAAGTAGCCTAAGTTACTCCTCATATCATCAGCTACCTATCGGTGAAAGTCCCGTCAAAATCGGTCCAGCCGTTCCAGAGATTAGCCGGAACAAACAGACAGACAGACAGACATACAGACGGACAGACAGACAAAAGTATGTATGTATAGAGTATAGATGTATAGACTAAATAAAAGTAGCCTAAGTTACTCTTTATATCATCAGCTACCTATCAGTGAAAGTCCCGTCAAAATCGGTCCAGCCGTTCCAGAGATTAGCCGGAACAAACAGACAGACAGACAGACATACAGACGGACAGACAGACAAAAGTATGTATGTATAGAGTATAGATGTATAGACTAAATAAAAGTAGCCTAAGTTACTCTTTATATCATCAGCTACCTATCAGTGAAAGTCCCGTCAAAATCGGTCCAGCCGTTCCAGAGATTAGCCGGAACAAACAGACAGACAGACAGACATACAGACGGACAGACAGACAAAAATTAAAAAAAATGTTATTTCGGTCTATGTGCTGTGTATACAGACTTACGCATTTATTTATTTGTATAGATGTATAGACTAAATATAATATAATATCAAATAATAGTACCTATTTTTTATTTACTTATTTATCTATACAAATTTCAATTAATAATTAAAATAAATATTAATATATGAACAGACTTGTTTACAGAGTTATCGTATCACAATAATCTCGGAAAGATACACGGAATTAATAACGCCAATCAGCTACTTGCGGTCTGTGGCTTCAGCTGAAAATCAGCGCTGCAGATACCTGTAGCATATGCTGAGCTGCGGCCTTTTGAACGCATAATTCCACACCAAGCCTATCGTTTGCGAATACCCAAATTATGTATTTTAGTAGTAAGTGGTAGTTTTATTTGTATTTGTCTTTGTATTTGTCTTTGTTTTATAATAATTATATAATGTCTTGTGTGGATTGTGTGTGTTCATTAAACTTACTTTCTTTCTTTCTTTCTTTCTTCTTTCATATCATCAGCTACCTATCGGTGAAAGTCCCGTCAAAATCGGTCCAGCCGTTCCAGAGATTAGCCGGAACAAACAGACAGACAGACAGACAGACAGACGGACAGACAGACAAAAATTTAAAAAAATGTTATTTTGGTCTATGTGCTGTGTATACAGACTTACGCATTTAGTAAAAAGTTGTTATTTTATTATTACAAACAGACACTCCAATTTTATTTATTTGTATGTAGTATGTATAGAGTATAGATGTATAGACTAAATAAAAGTAGCCTAAGTTACTCTTTATATCATCAGCTACCTATCAGTGAAAGTCCCGTCAAAATCGGTCCAGCCGTTCCAGAGATTAGCCGGAACAAACAGACAGACAGACAGACAGACGGACAGACAGACACAAATTAAAAAAAAAAATATTTCGGTCTATGTGCTGTGTATACAGACTTACGCATTTAGTAAAAAGTTGTTATTTTATTATTACAAACAGACACTCCAATTTTATTTATTTGTACGTATAGATGTATAGATGTGCTGTGTATACAGACTTACGCATTTAGTAAAAAGTTGTTATTTTATTATTACAAACAGACACTCCAATTTTATTTATTTGTATGTAGTATGTATAGAGTATAGATGTATAGACTAAATAAAAGTAGCCTAAGTTACTCCTCATATCATCAGCTACCTATCGGTGAAAGTCCCGTCAAAATCGGTCCAGCCGTTCCAGAGATTAGCCGGAACAAACAGACAGACAGACAGACATACAGACGGACAGACAGACAAAAGTGTGTATGTATAGAGTATAGATGTATAGACTAAATAAAAGTAGCCTAAGTTACTCTTTATATCATCAGCTACCTATCAGTGAAAGTCCCGTCAAAATCGGTCCAGCCGTTCCAGAGATTAGCCGGAACAAACAGACAGACAGACAGACATACAGACGGACAGACAGACAAAAGTATGTATGTATAGAGTATAGATGTATAGACTAAATAAAAGTAGCCTAAGTTACTCTTTATATCATCAGCTACCTATCAGTGAAAGTCCCGTCAAAATCGGTCCAGCCGTTCCAGAGATTAGCCGGAACAAACAGACAGACAGACAGACATACAGACGGACAGTCAGACAAAAATTAAAAAAAATGTTATTTCGGTCTATGTGCTGTGTATACAGACTTACGCATTTATTTATTTGTATAGATGTATAGACTAAATAAAGTAGCCTAAGTTACTCCTCATATCATCAGCTACCTATCGGTGAAAGTCCCGTCAAAATCGGTCCAGCCGTTCCAGAGATTAGCCGGAACAAACAGACAGACAGACAGACAGACAGACGGACAGACAGACAAAAATTTAAAAAAATGTTATTTTGGTCTATGTGCTGTGTATACAGACTTACGCATTTAGTAAAAAGTTGTTATTTTATTATTACAAACAGACACTCCAATTTTATTTATTTGTATAGATGTATAGATGTATAGATGTATAGAAGATTGATGATAACGAGCCAAAATGTTTAAAATATTGAATTGTCATCGGTCCTTATTAAGTAAGTATGCCAAATTTCGTGTTAATCCGACGGTTTTAACTGGGTCAAAATCATGTTCAAAGATTCCGTTACATACATACAAGCGAAGCTAATAAAAGCGTATTAATTTAAAAATTGGAATCAATAAATTACTCTGTATGCTAACGGTTTTAGAATACACAACATCACCAACTCACACTATCCTGAGGATATCGTAAGAGGCGAACAAAGAGGCAGATCACCTAGTAAGAATGTAAGCTGTAGACACTGTAGGCTTATTTCTCCCATGAATTTCGAGGAAGCCCAATGCGCTAGAGGATCATTTATGGTTCGAAAAGATGATGATGAAAACAAAAATTATTTATTTATTTAAACGCACACCAACTGCATAATTACATATATACAATTCATTGGAATAACGGTCTATTATAATACATATTTTAGCAATTATACAAATACAACAATAAATACAATAATAAATATACAATAATAAATAATTAATACAATAATAAATTAAAGAAAACAATTACGAATTAGAATTCTCTTATTGATCGTCTGATTCTCTTATTTGGCTGGTCAGCGTTCGGGAAGCTGCGAGATAACGTAAGTGACAGTGCGCAGGGCACCCAGCTCGCAAGACTGAGGCCCTTTATTTACTTCTCTGCCCCATTTCCGGAAACTGTAGTGCAGGTAGACACAGTTGACCTATGACCTGGTTAGAGGGTCGCGGGAAAAGGATGGATGCGGGCGGCTCAGGAATGAGGAAAAGATGATCATGTTGATGACTTGTTCAGAAAGTTATTGCCCTTTTACACAACCTCGGAATTAATTACCACATTTTTCTAACAAGAAGTTCACCAGATGGTAAATGATCACGGCTGCTCATGTACACCTAAATAGCAAAGCATAAGCAACCGTAGACGTCTATTCAAAAATTAAAAAATGCATGACGCTGGCAACATTAAGAAAACTTTTACCACCAGTACCATATTTCCCCTGAAGAACTTCTGGCGACCTTACATACGTGCAGCTACACAACACCAGCCAAGAACGGTGTTGATTGGCTGCTTTTCTGTAACGTGGAAGTACTTCTTCTGATCCGGTTATCCGTTATGTGTAGGAACTGTTTAGGCTAGGTAAGACAGATGTTAAGAATCCCGTTTATTTGTACCTTCTTCTTGTGCGGGCCGGCTGCCTGCGAGTCTCTGTCTTGCAGATTTATTTGCTTCGCTTATCACAGCGGTTTTTATAAATATAGTATTTTTATTTAGCGGGATTTATTATTTATTTATTTTAATACAATATTTATATATTGTATTAAAATGTACCTGTCACGTTGTTTGTCCGCGATGGACTCCAAAACTACTTAACCGATTTTAATCAAATTTAATCAGTTTGATCCAACTAGAAAGATAGGATAGCTTACATGTCAATTTATAGTGGAAATATTGTTTTATTGTAAATTATTTGTCTATTATTTAACAGTCACAATTATATGTTAGCTCCAAAAAATTCTAACAGATGGCAATATCTGTTGACTGTATTGAGTAAGTATTCAATAGATGGCGCTATTTAATACTTAATACAGTCAACCTTAGCCACAACAACGCGTGGCCGGTTATATTTATATATATTGCACCAGCACACGCGCGTCACTCTTGGAACATTTATGCGGAGAAATGACAGGAATATAGAAAGTGAGACATATTAAAATGGCCAAACAGTTATGCCCTAACTCTCTATCTCAATCTTCAAAAGTGTATTGATTATTGGGTCCCGTAGATAGTAGGTCCATGGCGAAGAATCCCTCTGGTAAGAAATAGCCACAAAGAATAACTTCATGATAACTTTTCCGGTGTATAAAGTTGGCCTCTTAGCCTTAAATTATTCCAAAACTTTTAAACGACCTACCGAGATTTGGGAAAGATAATTGATCTCAAACAAGACAAACCTAATGCCTAATGCTAACAAGACAAGCCTAATGTGAAACATCAGGCTCAAATATTTCACCTGGATGAGTGACATTTTTTTTTTCTTTTTTTTTTCTTTTTTTTATTAAAACGATACCCCTGCACTATGTATAACCAGTGTCGCGGGGGCAGTTAACAAACGTGCAATTCACGAGCACAAATGACACCCAGACTCCGAGCCAGTGCCTCTGGTTTAGACAAAGACACTTGCCCGACCCCGGAATCGAACCCGGGACCCGGCGACAAAGGCGGCACATCTAACCCCTAGACCAACGAGGCAGTCAAAATTATTATTAAATTTCAATTTAATAATACAATTTATTATCGTTATATCACTTCATCACTATCACTACATAGTATAAAATAAAGTCGCTGTCGTCTGTCCGTCCCTATGTATGCTTATAATTATCTTTAAAACTACGCAACGGATGTTGGAGCGGTTTTAATAGATAGAGTGATTCAAGAGGAAGGTTTATATGTATATTACATGCATAATTGGACCCGCGTGGAGCCGGGCCGGGTCGCTAGTTTATAATAATTTTATCACAATACATATTAATATAATCTCATGGCATGTATGTGTCACCTCTATAATGAACAATGCTGTAGTCATCCAAATTTAGATATCTTCTCATCATCATCATCATCAGTCCACTGCTGGACATAGGCGTCCCCTAAAGAGCGCCATAGCGCCTTGTCTTCAGCTTGACGCATCCAGCTGCTGCCCGCAACCTTTCGCAGATCATCGCTACATCTAGCAGAGGGCCGTCCCACACTACGCTTGCCGATTCGCGGTCTCCACTCAGGAACATATCTTTCGCCGACTCAAAATTATTCCCACAGTACAGTTCGTAAGATGGTCTACAGAAAAGCTAAAAGATAAATTTAAAAAATGTTAAGATTATACAAACAATAGTTGCCAGTATTAAAACAATAGTTGCATAATATTATTTTAAGTAACTGCATGCCATGATGTGTCAACATAATTTAACGGTTTCAACCTAAATTAGATCTGTCTATTCGAATTACTTGTTTATTTGCTAGTTGTTACCTTCTTTGTTGTAAATTTAACAGCTGAACTTCTCCCGGCTTCGAAGGGCAGGTAAAACTGGGCCGATAAGACAGAATGCGAGAGACGGATCATAGTCAGGATTGTAGGGGGTAACCAGAGCGCAATTTACCACCTTGACGCCCCTCGGGAGTCGCACATAAATCGGTTTTATACGTCTATCTACCAGAGTATTAATAAAGAATTGTCCTGACCATAAAAGGAGGAATCTGTCAGCCCCGGCTGTCGTCTGCATCAAATTCAAAGCTGATCTTGCCACATTATTACTGTGTCCCACTAGATGGGTCGTGGAGGGCAGACGGCAATTACACTGCGTAAACAGCGGTAGTTGTGCAAAATTAAATAGACAGGTGCATCCTCCATTTATATGGAGGATGTCATTTCCTTTTGTCAGCTTTTACGACACCCTTAGGACAGCATTAGGCAGTGACACTATGTTTAACGGACATGATGGTGAATAATTTTCTTAACGCGAGAAGATCTCTTTCACCTTCCTTTTCCCAAATTAAATTGGGCTAGGCCCCAGCTTAACCTAATTTGGCTGATTACCAATATTTACACACAGCCTTCTCCGCGACAACCGGACCGATAATTATATGGTTAGAACCGCTATCTGATTTCAAACTACTGAAAACGAGCATCACCTGCCATGGGTGTTAGAAATGCCACCGAGACCGACGGCTTAACATAGAAGGGTCGATGCAGGGAGGAGTTCAGGAATTAAATAAGATGATTAATTATGATTCAGACGTTGCTTAAATAAGTAAAAGGGGAAATAGGCGATGGTGACTCTTTCCCAACTGTCTTCAAGAAGGCGGTGATAATTGGGATGTCTAATGGCCCGACGTCATAATTAGTAAAAGTATTTAAATTGTTTAAAGACCACCCCTTTTTTCTACAGATACTCAAGGAACAAATTGTGCGTTTATATTTTGAGTGCTCAATCTTATAAGCGTTCTCATTAGCGGCTGTGAGAAGAGACTTGATTGATTGCCTACTCCGCTGACGCCTACCATCCATTATTTTTGCACAAATCCTGAGATAATGGATATCATTTGTATCCGATTGCATTGTTGCGATTGAGATACATTTGTGTTGGACGTGACATTTTCGGCCTGTCTCCTGCAGATATGTAATTATGTAGGGAGGTATTGTGCAGACACAATATGTTGTTTTCTTTTTTTTCACATTCACAAATAGCTTGTTGTTGATTCGTTTACATCGGCCTAGCATTATGTTCTATTTTTAAAAATGTAATGTTGTCACTTCATATGACTTTTTTATATCTTATTTGTCGAATCATCATACTAATATTATAAACGTTTGTAAGTATGGATGCTTGATACTCTTTCACGTAAAAACTACTGAATGGATTTTAATTAAACTTTACATTAATATAGCTTATACAGAGATAGATATACATCAGAATAACACATAGCCTACAGTCCATATTATGTGAATTGTCCAAAATGTAACAATAAGTGGCAACTAAGTAAAAAAAAACTGACGAAAAAATAAACTCCATCACCACGCGGGTAAAACCGCGGGGTGCAGCTAGTGTTCCATAAAGACGAATATAGTTATTTTTTCTTATGATCGACATTATCATTGTATATTATTGTATTTATTTTATGCTCATATATAATATGTATATATTATATGTATGTATGTAAATATTATATTAATATTTATATAATATATGTATATATTAGTATTATATTTAAGTAGATTGTACTGTATATTATTATTTTGTGTACCACACCCCTTATTTTCTCTCCCTCTAACCCAAAGGTAGACTGGTAGAGAATGCCGCAAGGCATTAAGTCCGCCTTATGTACCACTACTGTACATTAAGTTTAAATAAATAAATTATATAAAATTTGATGTCTCTGTTTAGTGACGAAATAACAGTTTCTTACCAAAAGAAAGAAAAGATATATTCAGTACAGCACAGACAAAATAGCTTACGGAATAAAGAGACAACAAGACACATGTTGAAACAAGTTGCAAGTACATACTATAAATCTACTACTACTCAGCCCATATAAGACCCACTGTTACCCTAGCCTACTGTGGCCAGACGGGCACAGGGTTTGGTATCAAGTTTTCCTTCTCTTGCGGCTAGGTTTTCGGCCTGGTTTCCTTTTGTCAGCTTTTAGCCGACACGCTCAGAACAGAATGGGTTGGTGACGCTATATGTATATTCTAATTCCGTCACCATAAACGGTAAAATTAAACAACGGGTATAAACTACACAAGTAGAGCAACGCTAAATGCATAAACGGCACAAATTTCAAAAAGTACATACGTAGTGATTAGTATATAATATACTCTTTATATATTATCATTTACTACTACTACTTAACCCATAAATGACCCACTGCTGAGTCAGGCCTCCACCAACTACATGGAGGGTGATTTGCCTACCATGCCACGCTGGCCAGACGGGTTGGCATAGGGTTTCGTGTCAAGTTTTCCTTCTGCCAGGTTTTCGGCCTTATCCGGTCATCATTTCCTTTTGTCGGCTCTCACGACACACTCGTGACGAAATGAGGTGGTGACACTATGTATTCTAAATCCGTCACCACACGAAATATATTACTTAGGCACTTCGTACACAAACCTACGCAAAGCGACTACCGCCATACAAATCCATTGAGGTTCGTACACGAGTCGCGTCGCCGCCATTCGACCCGCGACTCGCTTTGTATGGCGGTAGTCGCTTGAAGACTAAAATCGTTGAGTATCGAAGATTTGCGTAGCCTTGTGTACGAAGGGCCTTACTTTATGTTAAAAAGTCTTATGATATCAAAATAGAGAAAACCTGAAGCGACCTGAACCTGGAACGTTTATGGTCTAAGTTGAAGAAGATGATGATGATAATTTACGTCACTATTCAGGGTAACAAAGATATAACAACTCAAGCTCTCGTAATATTTTCAAATACAATACCCTCATACCTCTATCATAGAACAATAGACAGCCAGTGATCTATTGTTACACATGTAATGAGTTCCTTACTCCGCATTATAACCCAAGTTTGGGTAGACCGCTGTCTGAAAAATAGATGTGAAACCCTTAGCATATTTTGGGGGTTTAATATCAAATAGCTATAGGGTCCACATACTAAATCCCCAATAAATCAAAACTGGTTTATTAACTGTACAGCGTGACCAAATAATGTGGCGGGTCAATATGTATATTAAACTTAATCGTGTTAACATTTTTGAGAACTTCAAAAGATTTACAAACACCTATCTTAAGCCGGAAAAAAACACACGAATAAATTATTTATGATTTAAAAGTTGTGGCTGGTGAATAGGCCAATACGATATACGCAGCGACCACACCGATAGCCTATGAGACTTTGTGGGATTGTGGGGGACACTGGGATGTCATCTATATCGTGTCTGCGAGCGCGTTTTTGTTACAATAACCACACCAATCCTTATCATGGACTTTTAGGCCAATTGCAGTGATTTTCCACTACTCGTCACGCTTCTTTTGCGGGGGTTTCCCAGTTGGAGATATCAACGCTCATATCACTCTTCACACTATACTTAAATCTCAACTTTGAATACCTACTGGTCGCTTCCCAATACATTAAAGTCAAGCTAATTCGACAGATAAACAAAAACGCGGCTAACGGTAATACGATAGCAAAAATAAACAATATTTAACACGTTTTAAACATGACACGTTCAAGCGGAATTCAACTTTAGGCTGCGTGAAAATAAAAGAATTCGCAATATCAAACAACGACACATCATAAAAACGTTTATATAACGACCGAACTGGAATAAAACAGTTGGTGTTAAAATGCGTTGCGTTGTGAAGCACCGTCACTTAATAAAAGATCTCCCTAGGGACGTGGAGCAAACGACTCAATAAGATAGACATCCCCAAGTAAAAAACGTCGTAAAAGGTAGGCGGGTCCACATTAAATAAATTACAGGCGCCTACCGCCTGCTGCGATGTCTGCTTTTCCTTGCTAACTAGAACATCTGAGAATTATAATCCTGGTGATATCTGTCAGGCAGGTCATTCGTCTTCTTCAATTAGGTTTTGGCTCCCATCTTTGTTCCGATGATTTTGCCAATGATAAGTGTGTTTTGTTAAAAAAAGTGCGAGTGATTATAAAAAAGTGAATGGGTCATGAGTTGCATTAAAGATCTTTCGGTTCATTTGAATATCACTGTTCAAACTACTTTTTCCGTTGACAGAACGAAATTATATTAATTTTATTGTGCTGGTATTTCAAATAGCCAATTTGTATGCGGTATAAATTTACTTGAAATCTAAATTATTTTTGAATCTCTATATTTCGAGCCCTTCGCTGTACTATGTGTTTACGAGACCACAATTTCTGAGGAGCATACCAAACATCGTATGTGTGGTGATGGATTAAGAATACATAGAGTTACCACCTCATTCCGTCCTGTCATAAATGTCGCCGCAAGAGAATAAAAACTTGATACAAGACCATGTGCCAACCCGCCTGGCCAGCGTGGTACAGTAGGCTAATTTCTCTCCATGTGACTTACCTAATTACAGTTTTACAAACTTCTAAAGTACATTGATAAGTACTGTAGCTACACGCGATAATCTTGAAACCTCATCTGACGACAGAAATCCCTCATGAAAAGTATTTAAGAGTGAAATATTATACGCGACCGTGCTGTAAATTGAAGTTCCTGGGAATAAACTAATGAGTTAACTTTTAGAAGTTGCGTCTCCCTCTACATGGGATTCGCCATCTTCGGGGACGTTGAACGTAATTATATTTTATGATACCGTTTATAGCTGACGCTCATATTAGAAAGTTGGTATTCGTGTTTTATTTGAGCGCATTTTGAGCAAATGATGGTATTAAAATTGCAGTACGTCATTATCATTATAATTAGGGTTAAGTGGTAACTTATAAATAAGGTAATTGGCGAATGCAACTCCTTTTTGTCTTAACTGTCTGTTACTCAACTATACTATCTGCTACGCATTTATTCTATCCGCTGCTGAATTAAACGTGTGAATTTAGTAAGAATAAGAGATACAGTTGTTACTAAATTTACACGAAAGTACGGTAGTTCTATGACTTAGATTGTTTCTATTTTGCTGTTAATTTTTCTGATAGGTATACCACACTGAGCTCAATTTTCTTTTTTACTTTTCAACCCATGTTTCTTTGGGAAAGTTGTTTACTTACCTGGTCTGAACCACCTATTTAAATTTGGCGGGAGGTCCAAAAATCACCCTGTATACGTCTTATATAATGTATTTTACAACTCAGAGAGTTACATTAAGAATGTACATAAGGAAATCCATTACACATGTATATTTATTAGTATATTATGCCGAAAGACGTGAGGGACAATCGCTTGGTGATTATAGATGATCCGTGCAAGACAAATTGTTTGTCAGGATAATATTGACGGCTGACTCACGAAATAATACCTAGAGATGTTTCCCCATTACGTTTGTGTGTACTAATAACTGAACAATGGTAGTGTAAGTGGCTGTCTGTGTACCATGAACACTTTGACATCAATATTACCATAATGACATTTAAAGCTGTTTCCATTTGTAATTGTTTTTATGAAATTGCGAAATTTTTGAACTGATTTCGAAAATACTTTCACTGATGACATGATGTTAGTGTTCCAACAAAGTCTTGCAGCGGAAACGGTATGGGACGCGAAACTAAGCGTGTATAATATGCCTTTGAAGAGTTAATCGAAAAGTCATGCCTATAACGTAAACGCACCTAATAACGACCCCTTAAAATCCGCGCCCATTACCGCCCTATTCAGAAAACTAGATTTTTTATGTGATGTATTAAAGGTAAACAAGTGGTTGCTTTAGAAAAAAAATAGCTGTATTTGTATTGCAAATGTTCATATCTTGTTTGTGTATGTAACTCAACGATTTTAAGAATAATTGGTCAATTCGTCGGTGAACGCCGGTGATAGTGCATTTTCCATAGTGTGGCGTTCCCGACGACGTAAGTACTCTTGTTTCTTTCTTAGCAGAAGATTATATCTTCAAGCATTTTAATGTTACTTCTAGTTCTTTTGATGCATTTTTCATACTTTCAGAAACACAAATAATAATTAATTTTACTGAGATACTATTACATATTGCTTAAAATTCAAAATTAAAAATAGGCGGTAATAGGAACAAAAATCACAATTTTATTCCCATTACCGACCCAGTTGTTAAACATGTCGCTGATAGGTACATTTCGTATCTTTTTTGTGCCATGATTTTTGTTAATATGCTTCAATTAAAAGGCAGGAGGATACACTAACTCAGTTCCTTAGTATGTTAACTTGTATTTGAGCTATTAACGCCATATATTTAAGAGCATTAGTATCCGTAAAAATATAAATGTTCTTCTAAATATTTAGTAACTATTTTGATGAATAAAGGAGGTATAATTTTTCTAATATTGTATTTTTATAGTTAAAATACGATTATTATTAAACATTTATAATAACCGCACCATTTAAAATCATACAAATGTCCGAAAACCACAAGTATTTAGGGTCGGTAATTGGTTATACGATTTCCTTTAATAATAGCTATTACCGATCTACTTGTACATTTACAACGAACCCCCTTACTACCTATTTACTTCACGGTAGGCAACGGCTTGGCTGTGCCACTGGCACTGCCAATGTCCATGGGCGGCGGCTAACACTTACCATCAGGTGGGCCGCTAGCTCGTTTGCCACCAAGAGCAATAAAAAAAAAAAAAAAAATTTAGAAAATGATTACGAGATATGATCTTGGATTTCATTCTGAAAGTCTGTTGAATCAATTTCTTAATCTTATTTTTTTCGCCAAAGGTAACTTTTCTTAATTTATTTTATTTTTAATTGTTAATCTATTTTGATTCTGATTTGACATGACTGCCAGACTTAAAATTTTATAGTTTTTTTATATTTCTACTAGCTGACCCGGCGAACTTTGTTCCGCATTATAAATATTTAAAACAAAAAGAAAGTTGGACATAGGATACCTGAGATTTTTATCCCGTCCGTATAAAACCTACTTTAACAAAACGCAACTGACAGCGAAACGTTATGTTGTCTATAGTTTAATATGGCCGAAAATTTGACAATTAGAAATTTTGAATTCGTCTTGTTTATATTGTTGTAATTCACATAATATCTTTATAACTTGTAGCCTATGTGTTATTCTGATGTATAAGCTATATTATTGTTAAGTTTCATTAAAATCCATTCAGTAGTTTCTACGTGAAAGAGTAACAAACATCCATCCATCCATCCATCCATCCATCCATACTTACAAACTTTCACGTTTATAATATTAGTAAGATGTTATATTTTGTAAATAATAGATACCAAATGCCGCATTGATTATATATTATAGTATAATCAATGCTGGCCTTTTGTAATTTGTTATACATCTTACTAATATTATAAACGTGAACTTTACAATAATATAGCTTATACATCAGAATAACACATAGGCTACAAGTTATAAAGATATTATGTGAATTACAACAATATAAACAAGTCGAATTCAAAATTTCAAATTGTCAAATTTTCGACCATATTAAACTATAGACAACATAACGTTTCGCTGTCAGTTGCGCTTTGTTAAAGTAGGTTTTATACGAACGGGATAAAAATCTCAAGTATCCTATGTCCAACTTTCATTTTGTTTTAAATATATATATAATGCGGAACAAAGTTCGCCGGGTCAGCTAGTAATTGGTATAAAGAAGATTTTTTTGACTGATTTAACGCTGTTATGTATATTATATGATAAGAACACAAATAATTTGATATGTGTTGATAACATTCCGTACTGTATTGGAGCATTTAAATAAATAGTTGAACTATTCTAAATACTAACTAAACACGAGCATTTTTATTTAACTTTAACGGTTTCATTTATTTAGTGGTCGGTATTAGGTGTCACATAAACGGTATTAGGCACACACTCTATATTTTGGATCGGTAATAGGGACATGGCCCTTTTTTCTTTTAAGTTGTATTTAATTTTTAAATAATTATAAGTATAACTATTTCTATATAAGAATAGAAACATGGATAATTTTAGTACTTGAAAAACTATTTTGATTGGCACCACATATTATGAAAGTGCTTATTTTTGGACATTAATCCGAACTCGGCTTAAACTGGCGGTAATGGGTGCGTTTACGTTAGTTTGTGTTAATTATAATTGATACACGTGAATATACGTGAAGCAAAAATTTTATACAGATTTTTACGAAAATTGCGCGGACGAAGAAGTGTGAAATTTCCCACATTTAATTTTAGTTTTTAAAGAGAAGGAGTGTAGAATGCTACGATTGCTTTTAATGGTGCATAAAAATACATTAAATCAATAAAAAACATTGCATTGCACCATGTATTTGACACACACATATATTATACATCACATCAATCATCACATTGAGAATAGAAATATATTATATATATGTAGAACTAAAAATTAATTATGGCCGAATTTCGAAGAAGAATTAAACGCCATGATTATTATCTTTAGTCTTCAGATAACGTACTATACTTCTTCGGTAATGCTTAGGGAACAGATTCCACTTCGCACCATAAGCTTATTACTACATAGATTAGCGTTATAATAATGGGAAGAAAAAAATCAACGTTCAGCAATATGAAATAAAGTATTTAAATAGGTCAAATACATTTTAGAACCGAGAACCCTCAAAAGTAGGTAGCTACAGGAACGAACACAACTTAAAATCGTAACAATAAAACGTCGTCGTAACCGTCAGAAATCCAGATTGTAACAAAAGTTTTGCACCGAAAGGAAATAATTGAATTTTTATTAAAGATGTCCTTAACATTATTACTTTGCGGGTTTAGGGTTGAGAAAAGAATAAAAAGAGAAATATTATTGCCGATATTATACCAGACCGTATTCTGAAGACTGGGTAGGTTTTGAATAGAAACAGTGAATCGATTGCTATGAACGGAAAAACTTCGTCAGGATAACAAGAATATTTGAAATAAAAATTTCACGAACTACAAAATATACACATATTAATACAGGGTAATTTTCATACAGGCCATATTGATACAAATGATTTAAAATTGATAATACTTTCGATGTATGAATATCCTTTTTATTTTAGCAAAAATATATTGTTCGCATGATGCGTCTTTAAATAGCAGATAATTTCAATGACTTTAATATGAAGCACTTCCATAATATACTTTAGAAAACATGCACACAACGAAATTCACATATTCTATATTTTTTGTTTAAATTACTGATGTCAATAATACTTTGCGCTGTCATCCCAAAATCTAACAAAAATAAATGAATGCTACATCTCACTGGTAACTTGCTGACACTTTTTTTTTATAATTTATTTTATATTTATTTTTATTATACCATTCCTAACACATTTTGACAACAAGTATTGTCTGTTCCATTTCTAGTTGCATACGGAAACGTAATATAAATATAAATACATACTCGTATAAAGTTAAGAATACTGGAGATAAAAGATTTCAGTTCCAAGCCCAAAATAAAAATGGTATTATTCCATTTTCACGTCATTATTATTTAGGTAAAAATGTTTAATATTTTTTTCGATCCACTTACTTTCCGTTAGCGTTTCCTGCCAGTAACCTTCCTTTATCCCGGATTTGTTTTTCCGTATCTATTCTTCGTGTTATTTTAATGGAAAAAATGAAAAAAAAATTCAAATGATGAGTTTGTGAACTTTTAATCACTACATAGTATAAAACAAAGTCGATGTTTTCTGTCCGTCCCTATGTATGCTTAAATCTTTAAAACTACGCATCGGATTTTGAAGCGTTTTTTTTATTAGATAGAGTGGTTCACGAGGAAGGTTTATATGTATAACACACCCCCGCTTTGCACGGGCGAAGCCGGGGCGGGCCACTAGTATCTAATAAAAAAAAAGGCATACTCTATGTTAGTTATGTAACTAGTTGTATTCCAAATCTTTGTCGGTTCAGATCCAAAGTTACAGTGTAACATTTACCAATTACTAGTTAGGATATAAAGGGCAATGGAGAGGGCTATGCTCGGAGTTTCCCTGCGAGATCGAATCAGAAATGAGGAGATACGCAGGTAAACCAGGGTCACCGACATAGCCCACCGGATTGCCAAACTTAAGTGGCAGTGGGCAGGGCACATAGCTCGCAGGATCGACGCCCGATGGGGCCGAAAATTCCTCGAGTGGCGACCGCGTTCCGGAAGGTGCAGTGCTGGTAGGCCTCCCACACGGTGGACCGACGACCGGGTTAAGGTCGCCGGAAAGCAGTGGATGCGGGCGGCCCAGGACCGGCCTTTGTGGAGATCCTATGTCCAGCAGTGGACGTCTTTTGGCTGAAATGATGATGAAAATGAGTTAGGATATTGTTCGTGTGGCGACGGATTTCGAATACACAATGTCACTTATATCTTTGGGGTGTCGTAAGAGGCGACTAAAAAACACAAGAGGTAGATCACCTAGCCCCAAGAGAAGGAAAACTTGATACAAACCCTGTGCCAACCCGTCTTGCCAGTGTGGCACAGTAAGCTAACAGTGAGGGAAACCTCCATGAATTTGGAGAAGGCCTGACCCATTAGTGGGTAATAATAAGGGCTGAAACAACGAAATAGGCTTTAAATCATAAGTGACCATCGATTATATAGATAAACATGCGCTACTGTCAAAAAACCCTAATACACGCGATACCGAAGAGTTTAATTATTCAGTTCTGAGAATCAGACGGATGATGGCTCATACAAATCTATAGGAATCTAATTTCCCCCAAGGTCACGAAGCATTCTCCCGTAATGGGACCGTATCCTTCAATAGCCCTGGTTGGGGCAGTCGAAGATCGCCGTTGCCGTCGGTTTAATTGGGTAGGTCGGGGAGCAATTTAACTACGCGCCTTGGAGTCCCACAGCTCGGCCAGTCCCGGCCGGATATTTATGAGGATCTCCGACGTAAAAACTGGGGTTAATTATTTGTTACGCAAAAGTAAGAGTATAGGGAAACAGAGCTAGACAGTTTGACGACTAATCTAACCTATACTCTAATTTCTACGTACACGTAGAGATCAATAGAGCGCCATATTGCAGTTTTTTGTCCAATCGTAGGGTAACTCTAACATAGTGACATTTTGGCCTGCGTACTACACTACTCGTAGACTAGATATCAGTTGACCACGTCTAATTAAAAATACGACTATAGCTAGACTGATCTATGGCATGTAGATAATTCGAGAGCTCTCTATTCGTATCGCTTGTCTCGCTCCGAGAGTAGCCGAGCGTGTCTACATAGACTGTAGTGACACATTTGCCTGGGGTAGTCTCGCTAATGTGTACATGTCGTAGATTGCCCTATGACAGTCGCTCTCCGTAATGTTAATCTATCGTGGATGAGGAGCTTTAGAATCATCATTAGCCTATTTCAGTCCACTGCTGGACGTAGGCCTCCCCCATGGCTCGCCACTGAACCCGGTCTCCGGTTCTATGAATCTAGTTGCTGCTGGCTGCCCGTTGCAGATCGTCGCTCCATCTAGCAGGGGGGCGTCCCACCCTACGTTTGCCAGTACGTGGTCTCCACTGTAGCACCTATTTGCCCCAGCCGTCAGTTCTACGACAGATGTTGCCAGCCCATTGCCACTTCAGCTTGCTAATCCTATGGGCTATGTCGATGACACGCGTTCTCGCTCGGATGACTTCATTAAGAATTCTATCTCGTAGCGAGACACCGGGCATAGCCCGCTCCATATCTAGCTGAGCGACTTTTAGCTGATGGACTAGCCGCACCGTCAGTGTCCACGTTTCAGCACCGTAGGTTAGTACGGGTAGGACGCACTGGTTGAAGACTTTCGTCTTCAGACGCTGACTAAGGGACAAGGGACAACAGAAGAGGCGACTAAAGTACAACAGACGTTGGGCAGCAGCGACGTTCTGTCCAAAAACATACCAACCGTTACTGCGATCGCCAACCCGCCTGCCAAGCGTGGCGATTATGGCATAACCTCAAATATGACGAGCTTTAGAATACACGTACTAAAATAGTGTTACGAAGATGTTATACCAATTTTACTTAATTGAAGCACGTCATTACATGTTTGATGTCCTGTAAGACATGGATAATAATCCTGCGTTCAATCAATAAGTTTATTGAGATTATATTGATGTTTACCCAGTTCCATTAGCGTATTGGCTCTGGTTACACTGATATGCCAGTTGCGATTCATTGCGCTAATTACTAAAGCACACAACATTTACATAATAAAGTTTGCTGTTATTATTGCAGATTGCAATGGGGAAATTTCGTAAATGTATTTAGTAAATTATTAAGTGGATAACCGGAGGTATTTTATTCGAAGAGCCATGATGAAAGCTCGAAATACTGGCTGTTACATTCATAGCGATGCACGTTTGTGTTCGCTATGATAGTAAGAAAATCCAGCAGACAACAGGTACCTATTGATATTCTTGACATTTTGTTGATTATTATGACACTCTTATTTAATTGAATTTGGGCTGATCTTCTTTTGTTAATTAAATGAATTGTAAGTATACTCAATAATGGGATAAAAGTACATGTTATTAAAACTATCATATTAAACTTGACTCTTACTCGCACCCTAGTTGTAGATAATTTTAAGAACTATAAAAGATGTACAAGCACCTATTATTAAGTCAAAAATCACACGAGTCACATATTTATGTCTTATCCTCTAGGGCAGTGTATATAATAATAAGATATTAGGTCGGTAGCTTAGGTCATCGACCTCGTTTTCGACGGTTTTTGTCTATTTTTATTTTTATGTTTTTGCCTGTATTTTAATGGTCCACCTCGTTCCTGGGTGATAATGTCCTTCAAATTCGTCTACTATGTTTGGGTTCTTTTTTTATAATCTCCTGAATTCTTAATGGACAAGTTTCTAACTCCTTTTTAAGTAAACCTTCTTGTGCTTGACTTGAGGATTAAGCTAGTAGATGCGAGACGAGATATACATACATAAAGATGGATTTAGAGAAGTTTTACTTTCGTCGTGGGCTCTCAAGCGCACTAGTTTTTTTGTCTAAGTTACTCGAATAAACCATGTTTTTATTACCATTCTTAGTGACCGTTGTCAGTTGTCACCGAGTGAGAGTTGACAGTTAGTGATGGGTAAACCATCAATGGATATCCATCTGACGAGTCAATTGTACATATGTTGTTTTCTTTTTATTTCAGTGAAGAAGAAAGAAGATATGTGGGGCGGGGGCGCACAGTGCGTGCACGCATCTCTGCCCCGCGGCAGCCGCGCGCAGCCAGCGCCCACGCTCAGTGGTGCCATCGCCAGCCGTCGCCCGCCCAGGTACAGATCCACTGTCTTCATCAGAATCACTTTATTTTCCGCCATGTTCTCTCCTAGTCTGTGTGGTGAGGGATTTAGAATACATAGTGTCACCACTCTGTTTCATCCTGAGGGTGTCGTAAGTGCAGACAAAAGGACATAACAAGGCTGAAAACCTAGCCAAAGGGAAGGAAAACTTGTTAAGAAACTCTGTGCAACCCGTCTGGCCAGCGTGGGTCAGAAGGTTAATTACCCTGCGTGTTAGGAGGACCATCTCAGCAGTGTGTCATCTATGGGCTGCGTAGTAGTTAAGTTCTCACCAGAAGCTAAAATAGATCAGATGATTCTTACTAGAAAATACGGCGGATTATTTAAGTATCGACGGAACAGTTAAAACAAAATTCAGCTTCAATTGTGCTGTTTTTAAGCGTATTGGAAGTCATCATTAGTGTCAGGTGGATAGCATCATTGTTCATTATATCGTCCTTTACTTTAAGTACGCGATATTTGTTCCTACCAATTTATCCCACCAACCCACCACTTTATCGTACTGGTCGATACTGTTAACCTGGATTTATATGCGTCATAGCTTTCTCGTCATGCAGCGTTATAATATTAATTAAAAATTAAGTATTAATATTTTCGAACCCATAAGACTTAAAGACTCATAATTCCTTATCATCATTAAAAAAATCAATTAAAAAAAATTTAAATTAAAAAAAGAATTAACTTAAAAATCATTAAAACATTGTTCACACAACACTTGTTTGTATGTTTCCAGGCCAACTCCTCCGTCACCCACGCTAGTAGCCCAGATTGATTCATCAGTCGCCTGCCTCTGGCTACTCACACCTTTGTCTGCCAGCACAGCTGTTGTTGCGGTTCTGGTTGCAGTTTCCACAAATAACTGGTTACACACCCAAGAAAACATGCTCAACCCGTATTACAATGGAACTGGGAAACACACCTTGGTGGCAAAGCACACAGTCTCAGGGCTCTGGCGCATTTGTCATACGGACCGTAAGTGTTCTTTTTCTCTTCCTTTTTGTCTTCATTTTCTCTTCTTGTGTCTATTTTTTTCTCCTTTTTTCTCTTCTTCACTTTTTTTCCGCATTTCATTGGCATCGGCACCAGTCAGTTGTAATTCTGACTAGATGACAGTTCTTTATACTTTTGAAGACAACTGTCATCTAGTCTCTGCGCGACCACGACTGCTGCAAAGCATTCGAAACGCTGGGGATTAAATATTGTAATATACACGCGATAAATCCGTTAAAAAGTGTTTAACTTCAATGTGTAATAATCGCGATAACCTCAAAAATTACAAAGACACTTGGCCGACCCTAGACTCGAACCGGAGACCCGTTATCCAAAGGCATGGCACATTCGATGTGTGACCCTAGATGATCATCAAGGCAGTTGCCCGAAATCTTGATCAGATCCGATTCAACTGTGGGCTACGTATGAGTGAAGGTAAAATACACAGAAATATAAAAAAGCATTTCATTTTTATAAGAAACAGAATAACCACAAACGTGGAACAGTCACTGATACATCAGCGGACGCAGCAAATGGGACGAAAGTGGGACGCGCTCGGACCAAGCGAGGACAAAGCATTTCCGTGCCGGAGTACGGAAGTAGCGTTGCACTATTGTTCAGAAATACTGGAAATGTAATAATCGCTACCATATTCAGACCAATACGCTGTTTGTAACTATTCTTTGAAAGAAGGAATAATATTTATTTTACATAACTACACCGAAACAAACAAAAATAATTTTAGCTGATGTTGTATGCCAAAATGGATATCTGAGGGTAACTTCTATTTCGTTTTGTCGGCAAGACATGGAAAACTTGATACGAAACCCTCTGCTAACCCGCCTCGTCATCTTGGCACAGTAAGCTAATTTCCCTCTATGTGACCGGAGGCCCGATACAACAGTGGGTCATCTATGGGCTCAGTAGTAGGTAGTAGATAAAATATCCCTTATCAAGATATCCTAAGAAGAAAAGAAGGATAATGTGTTACAATTGTAAGAAACTAGGTTTCTTACAATTGTAACACATTAGATGTAACACAAATGTAACACGTAAGAAAACGGATTTAGTCGACGTAGAGAAATAAATAAGTCTCACCATGTCGTCAAATTATCAAAAGCGACATTCTGGCCTACACTCGAAGGTGGGATTATCACTTAAAGGTTTCAAAAAGGAAATTCAAATTGCGTATGTTGTTGAAACATGACAATTTGTGTATCAGGAAAATATTTATTTCATTAAAGTTCAATTTACAAGTAAATATAATATCTTTTTCAAAATTAATGTCTACTCCATATTATTTAATCCAATCATTATTTTCTGAGACTACTGAAGAAACTGGTCCATAAGAGCACTTGTTGACTCGGTCACTACTAGGGCTCTCGTCTGTCTAACAACAGAATCACCAATAATGAAATCCGTTTGTAATGATCTATATTGATAATACTTCTGATTCAAACTTAGAGTAAACATTGTTAGTTTCTACATATCATTAATCCCTAATAAAATTAAATAGGGGATTAAAAGTCCTCGAATGGCGACCGCGTTCCAGAAAGTGCAGTGCTGGTAGGCCACTCACGCGATGGACCGACGACGATGCGGGCTTAGGACTGTCGTTCGTGGAAATTCTTGGGAGACGCCTATGTCCAGCAGTGGATGTCTTTTGGCTGAAATGATGATGATGATTCTTCCCAATCATTCACTTACCATATTCCTTAATTCGTATCATTTTAACATTGTTCGTTACAACATTCCACTCATCTTTTTTTTGGTCTTTTTCCCTGCTTGTATCCAACCAAATTTATGAATATTCATTACTTTTAAGTAACATGATTCTCATCCCCTGTAATCCCCATTTACAGTATGTACAAAATTGAGTTATAAACCCTTTAAAACCATGAATTTATAAAACGAGTGCTTGTAGGAAAATTCTAAACGTTACACTCAACCAATACTAAGAGTCGGTCGTTGTGGCACAATGAATTTCCGACACAACGCAACGTGCGATGCACGGAACTCGGCGCTCCATTGTACTGAAACATTCAGAATACAATACTATTAGAGACCAACCTAGATGGTAGTGTGGAACGAAATTGATCTGCAGGTTAAGCAACGTCTGACTCTGCTGGACATTGGATGGGATTGTATCATTTTTTTAAATTAATTACGAAGCTCCTGCACTAGGTTTAACCTGTATCGCGGGGGCATTTTACAAACATGTAATTCACGAGCACAAAGAAACACCCAGACTCCGAGCAAGTGCCTCTGGTTTAAATAAAGACACTTGCCTGAACCCGGAATCGAACCCGGGACCCGTTGATCCAAAGGCGGCACATCTAACCCCTAAACCAAGAAGGCAGTCTGCAACGAGGCAATTGGATGAGTGTCTATCATTTATATATCTGACCTTATGCGCTTTGGAGGGCATATAAAGCCGTCGGAGCCAAATACCATCTTACCATCATCATGCACGTCTCGTCCGCATGGTGACGGATTTAAAATACACAAAGTCTCCACCTCATTCCTTCCTGAGGGTATTGTAAAAGCCGACGGAAGGAAATGACAATGCCGGAAACCTAGGTGCAAGAGAAGGAAAACGCAATGCAACCCTATACCAACCCGTCTGGCTAGTGTGGTACGATGGGCTAATTACCCACCCGGTGATGGGAGGAGACCTGACTCAGTAGTGGGCCATTTATGGGCTGAGAAATAGTAGTAGGTACCTAATACAATAGAAAGCTACTTTATTGGTAACTAGTGGCCCGCCCCGGCTTCGCCCGTGCAAAGCGGGGGTGGGTTATACATATAAACCTTCCCCTTGAATCACTCTATCTATTAAAAAAAACCGCTTCAAAATCTGTTGCGTAGTTTTAAAGATTTATGCATACATAGGGACGGACAGAAGAATGCGACTTTGTTTTATACTATGTAGTGATAGTGATACATATCGGTTCTTTGTTATTCATTTTATTTTGTACCTTGTTTGTAAGGGTGAAAAGTGGTTTCTTGAAAGAAAGTGGATTAGCTGTTGACACGTTGTTCTTGCAAAGAGGCGATACTTATTAGTCTAATGTTTTGACTAAATAACTTATGAATATTTTTATCTATTTCAGTTGGTAGCATGGTGTTTAGATGTGTGGATATCTCCTACTTCCCACTATCACAGTATGGGCCTGATCCAAGTGACTCTACGAATGCTATACCATGTGAGTATTTAGCTGGTTTATTAATTGCCAGATGTTATTTAAGGAGTGGACCGCGATCCTCGAATGTTCGAGAGCTTCGGTTCAGTGTAACGGATACCATTTGGTGATTATGAAGGGAATGAATGTGAGTGAACGCAGGGATTGTGAGCGATCAGGGGAGATGGAGAGATTGTAGGAGTGAGGAGTTGTGTGTGAAAGGTGTGAACGTAGGTATGACGACTGATAGATGTGTGTGGCGACTACCACCTAGTGTGGGACAGGGGCCGTAAGATGATAATGGTATTTATAAATGTGACGATTTATAAGAGTTTTGTGATGAAACCTACCTAAATAAACTTCCTTTTGAGTTTGAGTTATCTATCAATAAACGACTATTGTTTATTAACTGTTATAGCTAAATAAAAGAGTTATTTCTATTTAAAGGCTTGCTGTTTGCTTTCAGAACTGGTACAGCTAGGGCAGACAGTAATCGCTCCATGTTTATGGTAGTTATTGTGATTGGAAAAATTGTGAATAATGTAAATTATCATCGTGTGGTAATCGATTTAGAATACATAGTGTCACCATCCCATTTCATACTGAGGGTGTCGTAAGAGCCAAAAAAAGGAAATGACAAGGCAGAAAACGTAGCCGCAAGAGAGGGACGACTTGAAACGAAACCCTGTGCCAACACGTCGGGCCAGCGTGTCACAGTAGGCTAATTACCCTCCCTGGAGGAGGCCCGACTCAGCAGTGGGTCGGTCATGGGCTGAGTAGTAGTAGTACTATATTGGGCTGATGATGATGATATTGAAATCTGAGCAAGGACTCGACATCTCGGCAGACATGTACAGATATTGTATTGCATCTGAAATTACGATATTTAGTGCCCCAAAATAAAGCACCATTGGTGGGAAATTATGATCACAAGCATCATCATCATCATCATTTCAGCCAAAAGACGTCCACTGCTGGACATAGGCCTCCCCGAAGGATTTCCACAAAGGCCGGTCCTGGGCCGCCCGCATCCACTGCTTTCCGGCGATCTTAACCAGGTCGTCGGTCCACCGTGTGGGAGGCCTACCGGCACTGCGCCCTCCGGAACGCGGTCGCCACTCGAGGACTTTTCTGCCCCATCGGACAAGCATCATATTATCCCATACACATGCTTAGAATTCTTCTAATGTTTGTTCTGATTAGCTCGTTGTGCATTTAACAATACAAAACTTAATAATTTCAGACGTAGTGACGAGATCAGCTGCTCCACTTCTTCTGGCTGTTTTAACACAAGCAGTAGCGGCACTCTGCTGCGTGCTAGGCCACTGCGTCAAAGGGAGAAGGCTGTGTACTTTCATTGCAGGAGTACTATTTATTATATCTGGTGAGTACAAAATAAAATAAGGGTTATTATTGAATTAATTTGAAAAATGCTATGAAAGTGGCACAATTAACTACATGCCTTTTTGATTGTCCACATACAGAGTACAAAAATAGCTGCAATTACTTACTTCTATTTCTCAGCCCATAAATTACCTACTGCTGAGTCGGGCCTCCTCCAACTGCTCGGAGGGTAAGTAGCCTAGGTGCGTTTGCCAGGGTTGGCATAGGGTTTCGTATCAAGTTTTCCTTCTCTTGCAGCAAGGTTTTCGGCCTTATCATTTCTCTTTGTTGGTTCTTACGAAGCCTTTGGGATGACGACACAATGACGCTACACTATACGCCACCATCTAAGATCATGCAACAAATAAAAAACATATTTTATGTGGAGACTGTCACTGGATTGATACAAAGATGTTATGTTGTTTCAGGTCTAATCATGTTGACCGGAATCGTGATGTACATATCGGTATTTAAGTCTCAAGTAGGTCACAAATTACGTTACATGACTGTCTACGACGCACCTAGGATGTCATACAGTTACGGTTACTCATTCGGATTGTATATTAGTGGATTTATCGCTGTAGAACTAGCTGGCACGTCAGCTATATTTCTATTTCTGCAATGGTACCAAAAAGACTGGATAACAGAGCTGTCGGAGAAAGCCAAAGCGGATTGCAGGGCGTGGGATCGAGAATACGCCTTTACGGATTTTAGGGAGAGGGATTCAACGTTGCTGGAAAGGCGAATGATGAAGAGAGATACGTACCCACCAACAGGGTCGTCTACAGCTACACCCCACGAGCGACGACGCTTCGTATTTGATGGAGATGAATTGCCACATTGTTCTATACACAAAAATAGAAGAATCAACTTGAGTTCTGCGTCCTTAAAGGATCTCTCATCGTCGACACTGTATGGCTTCCCCGCAGCGCCCAGACCGACGGCGTGCGATAACTACTTCGAAGAATTCAAGGAAGTTCCGCAAAGTGCAAACACTCTGAGTGGACTCAGAAGCGCGTCGATATTCCAGTCACAAGCGTCTGTTGCTAGTGGCAGATTTCTAGACACTTCTGCTGTGGAGCCTCCACCTTCACGTGAGGAAGAAATGGTAACGTTTGGTGTCACTGCTAGATGCATGGATGAACACCCGCCTAGACACGACCGCGCTGTTGGAACTGACCCTTATCGTAAAACAACGCCAGTTTGATCCAAGCCTTTGGGTCGCCTACCCCGAATATAAAGCATATCGAGAAGTGATAAATTGACGATGTTGTAATAAGTGTGCTGCGTACTAAATCGTATTGCTTGGAGATCTAACGCACGTGAACCATTTCACACCCCGGCAATATTTAGATATTGTTTTTTATTAAGAAGATAAAGTTTTCACCAGAACATTTGGCATAGAAACTTTATAATAATTATATTGTATTAATTAAAATATAACTTTTAACATTTTACATTGAACTAGAAGTAAAAGTTGGTAATTATGGTTTCTGTATAATAAATGTTTATTAGCAAAGTGCGTTAGAACTTTAAGCCAAAATACTAGTAGGTACTGTTATGAGAAGTGTCTTTCGAATTTATGAACGTATATAGGTGCATACGTGACTTGTGTTATGAAATTTTTATTGTTATGATTCCTTAAATATTAAACACTGCCATTTGTCCATTTTGTTTTATTTATAACGCGACAGTCCGTGTGTAGACGGATTTAAAATACACAATGTCACCAACGAATACCGTCTTTAGGGTGTTGTAAGAGGCGACTAAAATAACGCAAAATGCAGATCACCTAGCCCCAAGAGAAGGAAAACTTGATTATTTGATGACGATTTACTCATTCATATAAACAGACAAGCACATAAAAGCACAGACGGACGCGTATACCATGAACGTGTTACACCCCTCTCTCATCGGTAATTTAAAAAAAAGCATGACCATCTCGATTTATCTAGTAGCTTAAGACTTGAAGTGACTAATATTAATTAAAAGTTCACTTTCACGAAATGGCTGAGATACAAGAACCACAAAATCCAGATGCTGAAGAAATAGCTTTGTAAGTATAGTCTAACTCATAGCATATTACCACAAAACATATTTACCTTAATTGTTACTAAAAAATAAAAAAATATCTTTTACTAGAAGAATGTGTATGAAAAAGTCCAAGAAAAGCAGTTTGTAGACAGAAATAGGACTAACATCATCATCATCATTTCAGCCAAAAGACGTCCACTGCTGGGCACAGGCCTCCCCCAAGGATTTCCACAAAGGCCGGTCCTGGGCCACCCGCATCCATCGTTTTCCGGCGACCTTAACCAGGTCATCGGTCCACCGCGTGGGAGGCCTACCAACACTGCGCTTTCCGGAACGCGGTCGCCACTCGAGGACTTTTCTGCTCCATCGGGCGTCGGTCCTGCGCGCTATGTGCCCTACCCACTGCCACTTAAGTTTGGCAATCCTGTGGGCTATGTCGAACTGTGAGCAATTAGGACTATACTGACAAGTAAATAAATCAAAGTCAGAAAGTTTATCTTTTTATACAGGTTTATCTTCTAAAAAAGTAAATTTAACCTACTTCACAAACGGTTATAATAGTTGAAATACTACCAATAAGCAACAATTTGAAGTATTGACAGAATGAAGATTATTAAAATTAATTATAAAATTACTGCGTTGTGTGGTAACGTTTAAAGGGTACGTCCTCCTTTTAGGAGGAGGTTGGCATTCAACGAAAGCTACCCCCTGACCTTTCCATTACCGACTAAAAGTCGGAAATATTTTGGCTAAATACCAAAACTTGATACAAACCCTTTTTTTTTTTGTTTCGCTGGGGAAATGCTTTATGAATACCACCGCCCCCCGGGGAGAGGTCGGTGATTATGTGGGACTCCGACAAGGGTGGTCTACCCAAGAGTCGTCTACCCACTAAAACCCCAGCGGTATACCCTCACACGACGCGCTTGGGGCGCCACAAGTTCGCGTAAACGCAGTCTACTGTGACGCCCCGGCGTGGTGCCCACTACGCGGGCAAGCGACTATCAGAGAGGGCGTCCCGGTACACTGGGACACCCGAGGCTTTCGTCGGTGGCGGTTCCCCCGGACCACCACCGGCCTCTCAGGCGAGGGCAGAAGGGGCCCGCACCGTCATGAACCCCCCCTCCACCCCCGCCTCCGTCCGCGGCGCGGGTCAGCCGGAGCTCCCTCCTTTGCGACCCGCCCCGCAGCCCCTTTCTGCGACATAACGGCCCCGCAGAAGGAGGCCCGTCAGCCCTCGGGCCGGCGCCAACCAGAGGACACCGGCGCACCGCAGCCGTCCAGGGCCCGCAGGGAACTACTGAGGACAGTGTCCCCCGTCTACCCAGGGAGGACACTGAGGACAGGGTCCACCGTCTACCCAAGTCCCCGGAGCCCCAATCTACCGCAGCGAACCAGCGATCCGCCCCGCAGCCCCCTTCCGCGACATACGGCCTCGCAGAGGAGGCCCGTCAGCCCTCGGCCGGCGCCAACCCGTGGACGTTGGTGCCGCTCTTCGTCTCACCTCTCCCCGTGGGGCCGCCCAGCATGGGAGGCCCTGGCCGGTATAGCCCCACGGATCATTGAGGCACTCAAGCCCCCTCACCACGGCAAGGTGGCAGCACAGTCGAGGGGGCTTGATACAAACCCTGCGCCAACCCGCCTTGCCAGCGTGGCACAGTAGGCTAACTTACCTCCATGAATTTGGAGGAGGCCCGACCCAGGGTCATTTATGGGCTTAAACGACGACCAATATTAATATACGCGCGCAATATTATAAGCGATCGCCATCTGGTCTCAACAGGGGAGATAACAGGAAGTCATTAGGTTAGATTGTCCTCCAAATTATACCAAAGTCTACAGTCTAGACTCTACCCTTCGGGGTCGCAAGTTCTGCCGTTGGATATTTTGTCTCCGATTCGAATGCGATGTCAAGCAGGTATTGTGTAAGCCAGAAATACTTGCACTTGACAAAAATGCTACTCAGTAGCATTTTTGTTTGTAAATTTTAAACAATTTACATTTATTGTTTATATTTGTTTATTTTTACAAACATAACCCCGCGATATAACCCCGCCGTTACAAGTAGAAATTAATGAATTTGTACTTGAAAATTGGCGAATTGTTATACTAATTCTATTAATATTTAGTTTTTTTTCGTGAACATAAGAAATGGACAATCCTTAAAAATACCAATGAAAGGAGTCCGGCAAGGTTCCGAAATTATTTAAGTAATGTTCTTTTTCCTCAGAGAGGACGACGATATCACAGTATGGCAAAAGCTAAAGTTATTTATTAGAATCCATTGGCGAGGATTAATCTGTGTTTTGACTCCTATCGTAATCTTGCCTCTGCTATTACCATTTCCACCACAGGTGAGTGTTGCAAAGGACTTGAATATATTACAGAAGATATATAATAGAAATATATCTTTATTTTATCTGGTATCAAAACCTTGTGTTGCTTTTGGGTAAAGGTGTGCCGTACTCCTAAATGATAATACATTTAGGAGTACGGCACACCTTTGAGTAAATGTGTGACGTACTCGTTAATCTATATACCGAGCCTTGCAAGTACGAGTCTTTCTTTGTAAATACGCGCTCCATATAGGTACTGGCTCCACGAGTATCTGCGTTTACTTGAAAGCACTTATCAGGTTACTACCTAGGCAAGTAACTACTAGGTACCTATTCATACGTGAATATTCTATACGGTGTGATGGTGTGACGCGTGATCCACGCTGAAACGTCAAAAAGATTAATAATGATTTCAGAAATACCAGTGGTGCGCTTATACTCTAGTACTAATGGCAATATACTGGGTGACAGAATGTATACCATTACCTATTACCTCTTTCTTGCCTGTCATTATATTTCCATTGACCGACGTTATGGACACCGATACTACTTGCCGGTGCTATATAAACGTGAGTAAATTTAATGTATCCTAGTAAATACTTAGGATCAGAAAAACAGCCTATATATAATGAGACTATTGACAGCCTGTTTAATCCAACCTATTTAATCCCCTGACTAGACGAATAACAGTGATTAGTATTTCAAGTTTAGTGACGGATTTAGAATACACAATGATAACTAACTTCAAAATAGGCACATAAAAGCTAAATATAAATAACTATTTGAAGTAAGTGTCAACTTAAATTGACACCGACTTCATTATAAGTATATTTAAGTATGCCTAAGTACCCATACGCATTAGCGGTTGGTCGCCTAGCCGGCCGCTTTTCCAGTTGAATATGCAACCGCCTATGTCTGTACGCACTAAACCACCACAAAATTTCTACCGCCAGTGCGTACAATCATAATCGGCTAGCCGATTAATAATTAGAATGTTGACGGATTTAGAATACATGGTGTCACCACCCCATTCCATCCTGATGATGTCGTAAGAGCCAACAAAAGGAAACTGAGAAGGTCGATAACCTAGCCACAAGAGAAGGAATACTTGATACGAAACCCTGTGCCAACCCGTCTGGCCAGCGTGGTAATTAGGCTAATTACCCTCCCTGTGATGGGAGGAGGTCCGACTCAGAAGTAGGTTATTTATGGGCTGAGTTACTACTCAAAACTACAAAAAAAAAGTACTGAGTTACTACAAAAAAACAGATGTTTTTTTTTTGTATTTAGCTTTTTAGCGCCTATTTCCAAGTCGATTAACATTTTCTGTCAAAAAGGATTTTATTTTTAGTCTTTAGTTCGAAGGTATGTACTCGTATGTTGGAGATACTCTTAGATTAGTATACTTATAGTAAGTAGTACGGAGGTCAGCTTTTTACTTTATTTATTCGTCCGAATAAATCTGATATAATTTTATGTTTAGGATACAGTGATAATGTTCTTTGGAAGTATGGTATTGGCGTACGCAGTGGAACAATCTGGGCTTCATAAACGACTGGCTCTATGTGTCATCAGATGCATTGGATACTCTCATTACAGGTATCATGAAACAATATTGCTAAGAAGAACATAAATCAACTATTCAAAACTCTAGTATTGGCGATCTTCTAAATTTAAATAATGCTTGTGTTAAGCAGACTTAATCATCAAATAAATGAATGATAATATGATTTAGAATACTTAGCACCACCACCCCATTCCATCCTGAGCGTGTCGTTAAATGTCTGACAATCTCCAGGTTATTATTTGCCATGTCTATGACGACAATGTGTATTTCAATGTGGATTACTAACACAGCCGCAACTACACTGATGGTTCCAATCAATTTTGCGTTGCTGAGAGTGTTTGAAACTGTAAGTACTGCCTTTTGCATGTAAGTTGCCGTTTTATTGTAGCTAAGCACACAATTTTTACATAAAAAAATAATAATATTATAAACGATACTATTGACAAATTATATCTAAAGTTTAAAACGACTGCTTCCCGATCGAATATTACAGAGTTGATATGACAGAGGGGCATTAAATAACACTACGTATATAGTATACGTATGTGATTAGTATCTATGAATTCGAAACTATAGGTACAATAAAAATACACGTGATTTTTCATGGGGGGTGAAGGGGTAGTCTTAAACCTCACCAGGTATCACCAAGGGGGAGAGAGCAGTTTAAAAAATATTAAAAAACATCACGTGATTAATGGACAGCCCCTAAGGTTAATAAACGATGCGTTAGGCATAAACATCTGTTAGAAAAGATACATCTTGTTCAAATGAGGCAAGAATTTAAAAAATCATTTGCGGCTACACTATTGCTCCAATTTAATTGATTTTGATACAGAGCCTGGAAATGATACCTAGTCTATGCAGTTAAAAAAATGCCCTTAGGTCGTATCAACCCTGTATATAAAGTACGCTTCACTGTGTTATGTCCGCGATGAACTACTCAACCGATTATAATTCTTTGCACACCGTGTGCAGTTTGATCCAACTTGAAAGATGGCTTACATCTCAATGTTAAGTCGCAATATTATTTTATTATCAAATTATTTGTTATTTGTCTATTATTTGACAGTCAGAATTATATTTTAGCTCCAAACGATTCTAACAGATGGCGATATCTGTTGACTGGATTAATGGTAAGTATTCAATAGATGGCGCTATGTTACAAATTAAATTAATGTATGTTAATGTTAAATGTAATATAACACAATTTTAGCTACAGAAACTAGCTACGTCTGCTAGTTTAATATCAAAAAATGTTTAGATCGGGGGTACAAAAAGTACAGTTTGCAATTTCCTCCAAATCATCCACATCTTGAATGAAGGAAGTGTATACAATTAGAAAAACTTCTGTCATCGTCTCATAAGGATTTGTCGGCATTGTAACAAAAAAATCCAAATATACCAGCCTAGCCTACCTAATATTCGCAATATTGTTGCGTTAATATGACGAAAATATTCTATAAATCCTGCGAAGTATTATTGAAGAATTTATGAACCTAATACATTTCAATTTCTAACAGGAAAATTTACTAAGCATATATGAGCTGGACAGTTCAGGTGACATGGTTGCCACTGATATTACGACGTGTTACTTTTGCACGGCTACATTCTCAGCTACTATTGGTAAATTACTCTGTTCTCCACCACATGTAAATTTTGCTCGGAAGTAAAGTTTTCATAAACACTAACTTAGCCTGACAAACTAGTACAAGATTGCATTTAGTTAGGCTCTTCTCTAGCTGCTCGATGTTATAACTATTTCTCCCAAGTCTCTTCAGAAAACTCAGGTATACTCAAAATAGATCTTCATTCTAAATTCATCTCTAGCTTTTAGCCCTAAGATCTAAGAGCTACAACAATCCCATTTTTTAACTGTTTATCCCATAAACAGGTTTAGACTACATGCTGTGAGCCGATAAAATGAAATGACAAGGCCGATAACCTAACCGCAAGAGAAGGAATACTTGATACGAAACCCCATCCGTCGCTGGCAGCCAACCCGTCTGGCCAAAGCGGCACAGTAGGCTTATTACCTTCCACTTAACTGGAGGAGGCCTGACTCAGCAGTGGGCTAAGTAGTAGATTAGTAGTAAGCCAAAACATAAGTTACCAACATTCCTCATAATACTCTGTATTTCAGGTGGCATTGGTACCCTAGTAGGAACCGCAACAAATCTTGTATTCAAAGGACTATTTGCTAAGTACGTTAATTTCATTACAGAGAATATAGAGCACTGCTCACAGTTGTCATCTAATTTGTCATCTTATTTTAGGTCGTACCCAGACGCTCCGGAGTATTTATCGTTTCCAAAATTTTCAGCTTTTGCCATACCTTACATGCTTATGATGAACTTGAGCATGTATCTTTGGATGCTTATAGTGTATTTTGGGCTAGGGAGGTAAAATTTCTTACATTTTTTATTTAAACAGCTACATCAAGATTTGCCTAAGATTTACCCTAAAAATATTCTCGAATATTCCCAGACCCAACAGTACAGCTGCCAAGAACGCTTCTCTTTCGGAAAAAGGCATAGAGGCAGCAAAACGAACAGTTAGTGAAGAGTGGGAAAAGCTAGGAAGAATCACGTTTTGGGAAATAGTAAGTAGTAAGTACGGCTATATAACATGTAAGAGTGCTCCTTCATTATGGAAACTAGTATTAAGAATTACTTTAATGTCATACATAGGTATTAGGATTAATGGATAAATATTAATCCTAATATGATGTTTTCGTGTTACCACACGATTTAGAATACGCAGTGTCACCAACCCATACCATCCCGAAGAGAACGCAAGAGGCAAATCACCTAGCCGCAAGAGAAGGAAAACTTGATACAAACCTGTGCCAACCCGTCTTGCCAGGGTGGCACAGTAGGCTAATTTCCCTCCATGAATTTGCAGGAGGTCATCCATGGGCTGAAAGGAACGATGGATAAATATGGTTTTATGTTATATATTTTTTTATATGTCTGTATCTAGTATTTCATTTCAGATGGTCATATTCCTGTTCGGTGGAGCAATTCTACTATTTTTCTCTCGTTCACCTCAAGTTTTCAAAGGATGGGGGGATTTAATAGTGGAAAACTTCAATTTGACTAACAAGAAGCAGTAATTACAATTACATCTATAACTCATTGTATTTTTTATGAATTATTGTTTAAAAATATGATTAATTTTCTCTTTCAGTGTTCAAGATTCAGCAGTAGCCGTATTAGTGTTATTTTTAATGGTCTTACTACCTTCCAATTTGAGTTTTTTCAAAAACCTTACCGCAAAAGGTACAATTTTCATTTTTGCCTGATGTTTTAAATAAGTGTCTTCTGTAGTTCATATATTTTATACTAGATTAATTAATATTAATCCTTGAATGTTTTAAATGTATACCGCTTTTGCTTCAGAGTATGGTGACTTGCCAGATGGACCAATTCGATCAGTAGTAGATTGGAATATTGTGGATGATGTTATGCCTTACAGCTTTATGTTTCTCCTCGGTTAGCTGTTATAAGTTATAAATAGTACTATTGAGCATCTGAATGTATCAATCTCTATGGCAATCTCTCACAAAACGTTTTTTTTTTAATATACCCAATCTGTATTTTATGGCGTTCATGTTGTAGGTGGAGGATTTGCCCTCTCCGAAGCAGCCAAACCAGAGTATACAAACTTCAACGGGCAAATTGGACACGCGTTGAAAATGCTCAAGAATATGCCGAACTACTTCATTATACTGTTGATTATAATATTTACGATTTTCGTAACAAATTTCGCATCAAATGTGGCTGTTTGCAATGTGATTGCACCATTGGCTATGCAGTTGGTATGTACCTACATTTCTTCCAAATTTTTAAGTAATTAAATTAAATTAAAAATTAAAAAAAATTAAGTACATAAGAATGTATGTATACATTCTTGAATCTCTCAAGTAATATTGCTTCTATAATAATAATATTCCAAATAGAATGAGGAACGATAAATTAAATTCTAAACTTCTATAGGTCTATCCTTAGCAGATTGGCCAGCTGCAAATAGCGCCACCTACAATAAATATGTAACGACAGAATCCTTTCATTTAGAATGTTGTCGAAACGTTACGTTGCTATGTTGAACCTGGAAAGCATTATAGTTCGATCACTAAAACAAAGATGGCATTACTGTGCTAAAAGTCCGTAAAGCCGGTCACTCACATTCGCACGAATACGCGAACCCACAAGTTTAGGACGACATTCGCAAATGGGTTTGCGACGTTTTTACCGCATTCGTGCTTTTCCAAGCGGTGTCGGTTTTTTAACGCACATCAAAGCGCGCGAACCATGGTTCGTGACGACTCTTGTTTAGCGTACCTTCATAATGGATTGGAATAACACCAAGATGATAGAGTTCATTGAAATCCTTTTTTTTAACTCCTGCACAATCAATTAAAATTCTTCTTTTTTTCAATGTTCTATTGACGAAAAAAATAAATAATAGTTAAAATAATACGCTTTATAAAAAATCAAACTAAAAAATAGAAAATAAATTTTAATACATTTTAATTAAAAATAATGCCAAAAAAAATTATTTTATTGTAAAAAAAAAGCGTGGGGTGCTTTTCAAGATATTATCAAAATAACCCTTCTAGTCATATCTGTTCATAAAATATTTAGAAATTTAAATATTTAGACATTCGTAAACCTGTGCAGGAGGAAGCGCAAACAGGTTTGCGAACCCATTCCCAAATGGAGTATGCGAACCCATTCGCAAATGGAGTATGCGAACCCATTCGCATAGCCGCTAAGTTTGCGAAGGAATGTGACGGCCATTTACATGCGCGCAAACATTCGTACAATGTACGAATGTTTGCGTGCATGTGAGTGGCCCCGGTAAGAAGAGTACTTAATATCTACTTCCAGTTCTCAACCTATAAATTACCCACTACTGAACCGGGCCTCCTCCTCCTTACATGGAGTTAGCACAAGGTATTATCAAGTTTTCCTTCTCTTGCGGCTAAGTTTTCGGCCTTGTCATTACCTATTGTTGACTCTTACGACACCCTTAAGATGAAATAGGGTGGTGACACAATGTATTCTAAATCCGTCACCACACGGAGAATTGATCACTACCAATCCTTCGAAAACCTTTGACTCGGAAGCGACTGTGTCGTAACTCATTTGCGAGATATTAAAAAATATAATTACATTTATAAGGAAGAAATGCGGTGATCTAATAATAAAAATATCTTGCTTTCTATCTATAGGCTAAAGAAATACAGCAGAACCCATTGTGGTATAATATTGCAGCGGGATTTTCAGCATCATTTTGCTACTGCCTACCCGTAGGTACTCCGGGCAATCTCATAGCGCAAAGTGCTGCACGTATTCCAACAATGAAAATGGTAAGTTTTAATTAGCCCCTAACTCTTGAAACAGGAATAATATTAACTCTTGTGGCTGAATGTTTCTGTAGAAGAAAACTGCTTATACTTGATAACGGGCCTTCCCCTGTCTGCCGGACTGGAACTTAAATAATACATCAGTTACATAAAACCCCCTTTGGGTGCTGTTGTGTTCCTGAACGTGAGCTATGTCGCCAAAGTATTATTTATTTATTTATTAAAACTATATGCGCATAGAGTGTACAAAGGCTGCCATGGGCATTCTCTACCAGTCAACCTATAAGTGGTATAGAGAACCAAAAGGTAGGTTCACAGTAAACTTACATTTTGACAGCAAATGGGATTAAATCAGTAAATATCAGTGGTAGCAGGAACTGATAAAACATACGAAACGTGATTGACGCCCTAGTATTGCAAAAGTTGGTGAGCGGCGGTAATTGCTTGACATCAGGTGACGGATTTAAAATACATAGTGTCACCCTATTCCGGCCTGAGAGTGTCGTAAGAGCTGACAAAAGGAAATGATACGACCGTAAACCTAGGCGCATGAAAAGGAAAACCTAAAACAAAACCCGGCGCCTGGCTAGCGTGTCTCAGCAGGCTAATTACCCCCCTGTAGTAGAAGGCCCGACTGACCAGTGGGTCATTTATGGACTGTTAGATTGAGCTCCACCTTACAGTGGTATAAAAATAAGTTGATAAATCTTGTTACAGATGAAAGCTGGCGTAGGTCCAACAATTTTAACCATACTGCTAAGTTGGATATGTATATGTTTTTGGGCGCCAGTTATTTGGCCGGACCTTCATAGTTTGCCTGATTGGATTAAATAATAAGAATGTACTATTTAAGTAGAGAAAAAAGTTTATGATTACGTAACGTTTATTAAACGCAAGTTAAAAACTAAATATATGAGCTTTAAATCTGTGAATCTCCTTGGATTGTCCTATATCTAGGTACACTAGCGAGCGGATTAACTTAACGCTACAAACAATTCAAGTTTTAGGATTGATCATTTGATAGG
The DNA here is from genome assembly GCA_905475355.2 of Clostera curtula. Classification (NCBI taxonomy): domain Eukaryota; kingdom Metazoa; phylum Arthropoda; class Insecta; order Lepidoptera; family Notodontidae; genus Clostera; species Clostera curtula. Next base: position 11,045,492 of record FR997806.1, on the reverse strand, counting down.
CGGAGAAAATACCGAAGTTATAAAAAGGTTTTCTTGAATCAAACGTACAAATACTATGTAGCATGCCCCAGTGTCTATCTAATTTAGGTATTTCTGCTAGCTTTCATGATGCAAGACGTCCACTGCTGGACATAGGCCTACCCCAAGGATCTTCACAAAGGCCAGTCCTGAGCCGCCGTCTTATTTCCACCATTTTTCGGCGACCTTAACCTGGTCATCGGTCCACCATGTGGGAGGCCTACCTGCTAGGTTTAGCAACTTATGTATTTAACGTGTTAATTAGACTCAAGCCTAAATATTTTATCAACACTATCCAGTTAAAATAAACAAAAACGCGGCAATGTGTTTAAGGTCGCTGATTTTACTAGGATACTGCTGTACTAACTATACTTCCGTGTCATATGATTTGTATGCCTCTGACATATGTAATAGTTACACATTCTAAAAAAGGCGATGACTAATCTAAAACACAGATAGATTGGATTGAAAATCGTCACATACTACCTGTCCATAGGTTATGTCCATAGGCTGTTCGAAAAGTGCTTAGTTGCAACCGTACTTAGATAGTAACTATTTTTTTAATATTTAATGGATTTTTTTAAACCAAATCTTCTGTTCTATGTATAACCTTATTACCTCGCGGGGGCTGTTTACGAACACAATTATAAGTGTCTTTGTCTAAACTAGAGGCAGTGGCTCGGAGTCTGGGTGTCATTTGTGCTCGTGAATTACATGTTTGTAAACTGCCCCCGCGACACAGGTTACAACTATTGCCGGGGTTTCATTTAAAAAAAAAAACAATTCATGATACCCGACAAGGCCGAATAACTAGCCAGCGAGGCACTGTAGGCCAATTACCCTCCATGTAACTGTAGCCCATAGATGACCCCGATGACCTAATAATGAGTCAGGTCATCTATGGGCTGAGAGTAAGTAGTATTAGTAGTACCGATATTTATAAACGAATAAAAAGGTGTTTTGATTTAATGAGAGCTTTTATTCCAACAAATTAAGAGTTATGTACAAAATAACTTATATCTATTATCTCAGATAGTCTTACTCAATTTTATAACTTTTCATTATTTATACAGGGAATCCATATAACAAGCTGAACGTTGTTATTATGAATTATTGTTCAGAAAATAATTACCCTGTTCTTAATAACAACGGTTAATTTAGTCAATAACCTATATGTAAAGCTATGCAGATCTCACAAATGGCACGTAATGCACATTATAGAAATAAAAAATACACAAGTAAAAATTATCTTGTTTCTTAAAAATGAAAAATGAAACGTCATTGAAATAATTATTTGATTCTAAATTTATATCTATAATTGTAAGATATTTATTTGATTTATTTGGAATCTTTCCTGTTTTTAAGAAATGTCTAATATTATGTTGATGAAACTATTTAATGCTGACTAAAATGTAACTATTAATTATATAAAAATAGGAAAAGGGTTTAATCCCTTTGCATTTTTGTTTTACCCTGAAAACAACGTGGCGATATTCATATGTAATAATAATTTTATTGAATCAATTTATAATTTACTGTTGTCAGCGATCCAAGTTTTCAGTTGCATTTTATTTTTATTCACTGGATTTAAAGACGACGTAAATTTTAAGGCACATAAAAATCTCCACTCCAGCTGTAATAGAGTTTTACAAAACTTGATACAATGCTAGTTAATTTTAATGTCTACGAAGAAACAGTTCATATCAGTTATACATGGCAATAACTTAATCTCAAACCTCAGTAATGAAAAGTTTACACAATCCTTTTTTTAAGGATTATATTTCCTTAAACTTTATGCTCGAATCTTACAAAAAGTGACTTAAGCATTATCTACCATATTTAAATATTATTATTAGTTATTTATGCAGATACTATCAAATTTGTACAAGTCTGGCAAAGATATTTTCCTACAACTAAACATGAGATACTTTATTTACAACCTTATTCTACTTATCTACTATTAATATCAACTCGTAACAACTATATTAACATAAACCAATTTGATGAACGTTTTTGAATCAAGCTGAATAATAACTTTAGTACTTCGAGAAACCATGTATGGTTCATATACTCATCATATCAGCTTCTACGCATCACCCGTTCTGTCATCACATATACTATCCTGTTGATTCACTCAGAATATAGGTTTCTGACCATGCAATTGTTTTTGTATCTGCCCATGTGTTTCTCTCCATGAAGATGGAGGAATTCCGACTTACACACAGTTTAATAAAATACGGACAAATTTAGTGGCATAGATCCTCATTCATTTAAAGAGTCAAGCGGATGAAGGGAGTGAACTGATTCGGCGGATAAAATCGCAAAACTTGACGATTCCACATGGTAAGTTTGACTCGTAGGTATTTTGAATAAATCTCACAGTTTTTTTTAGTTTGTCATATTAATTTCAGAAATACTTAACGAGATTCTAACATCGTTCTGGAAATAGTTAATGATAGTCCTAGCATTCACAGAATGCACTACGAAATTCGGTACGGTAAGTTTCGCGTTTCTTAGAGAACCGTGTACGGACGCTCCGTATAAAGTCAAACCACTGGCAATCACAGTATGAACATTGTCCAAAAGTCCTTTTACAACTTAACTTCTTCATTTGCGTGTCGGCTGACGTTAGCTTCCACCTCACTTTGCTTTCTTGGATCTTGTGGCGTATTGTTCCACCACTGTTCGTCGCCCGACGCCCAAGCGACAAAGACTAAGTTGGTCAGGATAAAAACTGCCAGAGCTATCCAGAACACCAACCTCCATTGTACTAAAGTGTTCTGAAAATAAAACATATTTCATTGCTTTAAATTAAAGTTATTCGATCAAAACGCCTCTGAAGTTTTAACAATACTACAGTTACACTATAGTATACAATATTTCTAAATATAAATGTGTAATCAAAACCATTCTTAACTACTTCAATCATACAAAGCATTTATCTCATAACTAGCTTTTGCGCGCGGCTTCGCCCGCGTGGGCTTCGAACCCGTGCATATTTTTTATGAACATAAAATCGGTTATTGTGACTAAACTATGACAGTTAGATATGTGCTCTCGCGGACTTTTTTGTAGATCTTTATAAGACCTACAAACCCGTAGTAAATCATTTTGTTCTATTGTCAATAGTTTTTACAGCGCACGCATAAATAGGTTTTCGGTTTTACACCTTGGTTTACAAAATCACAATTTTCATACGGATCCCTAATTCTTAGATTCTTTTTTCTTTAAATGAAAATAAAATATAGCCTATAACCTTCGTCGATAAATGGACTATCTAACACTGAAAGATTTTTTGAAATCGGACCAGTAGTTCCTGAGATTAGCGCGTTCAAACAAACAAACAAACAAACAAACATACAAACAAACAAACTCTGCAGCTTTATATATTAGTATAGATATTTGATCTTTCACCAAATGACAGTTCTGGTTTGCTAGTTCTGTTCTGTTTACTAATAGTGTGCTTCTTCTGAAACGTGCTGACTCCCACATACAGAAATAAGTTAAGGTTAACTACTTACATCAGGAGTCAACAAGCCGACAAGATAAGGCGCAATGATGCCTGTAATAGCACCAATGCCATTCACAATAGCCATAATGGTTCCAGCATAATTGCAGCTCAGATCGAGGGCATTCACTTTCATTCCTGGGTAGAATGCGCCCATGAGACCCATAGACGCGGTGAAAAGGATGACAACAGCGTTGGTGTCACAGCCGGAATACGATGCTAGGATCATGCAGATACCAGGGCCAACGGACGCTGGAAGAAGAATTGATTAAATTAATATAATTAATTATGCGAATTTTACATAAGTTTATATTTCGAATTAGATTCAGAGTGGTAACGGATTTAGAATGCACAGTGCCGCCACCCCAATTCATTCTGTAGGTGACGTAGAACCCGACAAAAGGAAAGGACATATCTGGAAACCCAGTCGCAAGCGAAGGAAAACTTGATACCCCGTCTGGCCAGCGTGCCATAGTAGGCCAATTACTCTCCATGTTATTGAAGGAGGCTCGACTCAGCAGTGGATGATTTATGGGCTAAGAAGTAGTAGTAGATTGTACATAATTTCATACGTAGAAAGTTTTGGTAATTACGACCGTTATCGAAAGAATAAAGTTCAGATTGATGTAGACCAATTAGAAGTCTAAAAGATTAAGTATATATTTTACGATCATATATTACTTCATGGTGGTTAATTTTAAAGGTAAATATTTCCTATAAAATATAATAATTGAAGTTATTTATTTTATGATACACATCTCAAACGTCTCAAATTTTTATTACACAATCATAGTTCATTAGTGTGGCAAACAGAAAACTTGACTTGGGGTGTCCAAGTCAAGTTACATTACGTACATAACTGCGTAGTACACGAGGTAAACAAATAATTAAATAAAGCAAACACTTCCCACTTAGCATGCCTCACCTATGGTAGTGAAAGTCTTCCGAGCGTTGGTAACTGTCAGCCAGTTTCTCTTCACCATCTTGTCACAAACCCATCCGAAAAAGATGGAGCTGAACCACATGACTGCGTAAGGCAATGCCGCGAGTGTGCCTGTCCGATGGATGTCAAACTTGAGGACTCCAGTCATGTACTTCGGAAGGTCAGTCACCATTGTGAAGTACCCGTAGTCGTGGCCAATCTGGAAAAAAATATTTTTAATTAGATCTAATTTCCTAAAAGGTTACTAAAAATTTTGAGTATAATTGGGACTATAATTGATTGCCCTCATAAGCCATGTTAATTAAAACGATGACAACGTACTAGAGACTGTTGGCTCTCTCGATCTCTTCTGTCACTACTAGTAGCAACGTTTTACCTAACACCATGTACATTTCGTATGTTCACATTTACTTAGCTGGTTTTATGTAATATTTGTGAAATGATCCAATAGTTAAGCTTACAGTCCAATGTTACAGTTTGTAATGTAAATGTAGGCAACGTTCACAATTCAACTCAGCGCACGTAATCTCATGAGATTACAGATGCTATGAAATATCAGAAGTCGGCCTAGGCTGCGCGACGCAAGGCAAGCCTAAAAACATAGTTCTAGAAGGATCTATTTAAATTAGTGGATGATTAATGTCCAGTATAGCATGTGCCTTTAAAATAGTGTAGATTGCTAATGCTCTATAATAGCCAGTTTCATCTTTTAGTAAAAAGGGCCGTACGTATTCCAGTAAGAAAAAAAAAGTCAGTTTGTCATAATGTCAGCAGCAATTGTCTATTTTACTTTCCACTTCAAAACAGTATTTGGATGTCGAATAAGTAGCAATAGTTCTTTTTTGGTCGATATTTATTGAAGGATTAATGCTATTGTCGTTAGGTCAGATTTTTAAGGACTTAAGCCTAGTCGTGACCAATTGGTTTGGAATATTTGCTGTTAGGAAAATTCCAGCAAATCCGCTATGAAGATTAGCGTAGTGATGTTAATATGTTTAAAGAATTATATTATGTTGTTAAAAACGATGTTTGCTGTCGTAATTAAGTAGTAAATATTTTGAAATGTAGTACATCCGTAAGTCTGACTTCTGTTGTAAATAAGTATCGTTATAATATATTAGCGTTTAGCCTTTCTTCGTGTTTCGGATTTTGATATTACCTAGATGTTCCGAGACTGCAATGTTACCAACAAATAAATAAATGTTTATTATACAAATAACAGACCAGCGAATTTTTTCACTATTTCTTTTATGGTAATCTATTTTTGTAATACAACCTCATTGTTGTCTTGTTTTTAATGTACTTCCAATTATTCTGGACAGATGAAATAGTGCAACGATTATTTTAAAGGCACCAAACGAGTGCAGTCGGCCATTTAATTTAAAGTAGAACATTCCTGGTTCACTGTACCTACAGTTCTATATTAAACTCTTCTATTAGCCTATTAATGTTAATGACTTATTTTAAAAGTAAATCTCTAATGTATACTTAAAGTGCGCAGAATTAACATAAAGAAGATTTAAAAATTTTAATATACCACTGAATTTTTCCGCTCCTATATTTGTTCCAATGACAAGTCTTGCCAAAAAATAACGAAATATTACAAAAGGGGAGGGGGTATAGTAAGATATCACGAATATTTATATTTTCGTCAATCGTGTGATTTCTAAACCGAAAAGTCGCGTGTAGTGAAGATTCTTTGTAGGTACTAAAACCACGTGTATTTTAATGGGCGGTGGGGAGTGGTTAGTCTTAAATCTCACTACTTATCACCAGGAGGAGGGAGGGGTTAAAAAATGTTAAAAAACATCACGTGATTAATGGACAGTCCCTAACTTTAAAGAGGTTTTGCTATCTACAATCAAAATATTCTACTGAAGTGTCTAGAGTCAGGTCACCGTCAAATAAAAATAATTACGATTACTCGTAATTTATTCTACAGATAAGATATTCCTCTAATTATTCCTGTCTAACAGAGGAATAATAAATTTATCTGAGGATAGAAACAAGAAATTCGTTTCGAATTCATTTTATGTCTGATATTTATACAATCGTGATAGTTTCATGACTGCACTAAGATATTTTAGAAAAAAGTGACTGGTTGATTAAACTAGTTTTCTAATTTTTAGAACATATAGTTTTTTGCGCTGCTTAAGTAGCCAATCCATTATCAATCTTGAGTTCCTGTAATCGTGCGCATGCGATAATTAGGAAATGTTGCGATCAAGGTGAGAAAGATTAGCTATTGCAAAATTTTTAATGCATACGGACGTGGAGTAGACACAATATTTTTATTCTTAAAAATCAATATGTCAAGCACTAAGGCAAGGTTTCACAGTAAACATTACTGCGCTGCGAAGCGTTGCGAAGTCTACCCTCAAAACCTTTCTACCTTGTTGATCTCTCCTTAAAGTACCTTAAAGTGCTTTAATACTTATTTACTACTTGCCTATCAGACCACTACTGAGTCTGGCCTCCTATAAGGTGGTTATATTATTTAGTAATATGGGACGGCGGGTTAGGTTAGGTTAGTTAGGAGACCCCCTCGACTGTGCTGCCACCTTGCTGTGGTGAGGGGGCTTGAGTGCCTCAATGATCCGTGGGGCCATACCGGCCAGGGCCTCCCATGCCGGGCGGGCCCACGGGGAGAGGTGAGACGAAGAGCGGCACCCAGCGTCGTGGCGGGTTGCGGCTCCGGGGACTCCTCTGTCCTCAGAGCTGCCTTGCGAGTCGTAAACCGCTGCGGCGCACCATGAGGTCCTCGGGTTGGCGCTCAACTTAGTTGGCCGTCAAACCGAGTCCTCACTCAACGCCCTTGGGTTGTCGAAAACCCGAGGGCTGACGGACCTCCTTCTGCGGGGCCGATGTCGCAGAAGGGGGCAGCGGGGCGGGTCGCCAGGGAGGGAGCTCCGGGTGACCCGCGCCGCGGACGGAGGCAGGGGTGGAGGGTGGTTTGTGACGGTGCGGGCCCCTTCTGCCCTCGCCTAGGAGGCCGGTGGTGGTTCGGGGGAGCCACCACCGACGAAAGCCTCGATGACTGAGGGCGTCCCAGTGTACCGGGACGCCCTCCCTGATAGTCGCTTGCCCGCGTTGCGGGCACCACGCTGGGGCGTCAAAGTAGAATGCGTTTACGCGAACTTGTGGCGCCCCAAGCGCGTCGTGTGTGGGTATGCCGCTGGGGTTTTAGTGGGTAAACGACTGGGTAGACAACCCTTGTCGGAGTCCCACATAATCACCGACCTTTCCCCCGGGGTGCGGTGGTACCTATGCATAAAGCATATCCCCAGCGAAAACAAAAAAAAAAAAAGGTTAGTTAGGAGAACCAGTGTTACCGACATAGCCCACAGGATTGCCAAGCATAAGTGGCAATGGGCAGGGCGCATAGCGCGCAGGACTGACGCCCGATGGGTCCGACAAGTCCTCGAGTGCCCCCCATACGGTGCACCAGCGACCTGGTTAAGGCCGCTGGAAAACGATGGATACCGGCGGCTCAGGACCAGCCTTTGTGGAAAACTTTGGGGTAGGCCTGTGTCCAGCAGTGGGCGTCTTTGAAATGAAATGATGGTGGTACATCTCGTACCAAAGAAGTAAATACTAACCTGAGCGCAGACAAGTGCCCACAATGGCACGGACATAAATATCGCCTTCCAAGGTATAGATGAAGGCTGACTGCTCCGGTGGTTGCCCAAAGCTTCCTCCAAGTACTTCTTCTCTTTATCAGAAATGAATGGATGGGACTCGGGGTCATTGAAACATAGCAACGCCTAAAACAAAGTAACGTAAGTTCAATGTACTCTGTGTTATCACAAATGTTCAATGTGTTTAGGTTATATATTTATTTCGTTTTACTTATATCTTTTCAATAAATGCGTCATTGAGATTCGTGTAAGTAAAACTTTTCAATGACGTAATGACTTGTATTTTGTTTGTTTATTACTCTCACAAACTTTCAGGAAAAGACTAACCTTAAATGTTAATTCGTCGTTTCAGCGTATAAATGACCCACTACTGAGTCGAGCCTCCTCCAAATTCATGGAGGGAAAATAGCCTACCATGCCACGCTGGCAAGACGGGTTGGCACAGGGTTTGTATCAAGTTTTCCTTCTCATACGTCTTGCATCAGGCAACCGTGCATATTTAAATCATTAACTATCTACTTCTCCTCGCCTTTTCCCAAGTTTATTGGGGTCGGGAGGGTGATAGATAGCCGGGCGGACTATTAGATCCTAACACCAGGCGTGCTGGGTTTTGTTGACTTTTACAACACGCGTAATTTTTCAACGTGCGGTGGGAAAGTGTAATATTCTAACCCGTCCCACACGGCGCAGAATATTACATACTGTTTAACCCGCAGATTGATTGCGTGCCTCACTGTCGTTATATTTTTATTTATTTCCACTTACCCAGAGAATGAACCAAAGGATGCCAATAGCTCCAAACAAGTAAAATACAGACTCCCACTCGCCCGTCTCCTTCATCACTAAGCCTGATAAGTAGGTTCCAGCAATATTTCCAATCTGAGCTCCACCAAACACGAGTGACCCCATTCTTCCTCTCTCTGATATTGGAGCCCATCGTGCCAATAGCGCGTTTAAAGCAGGAAATGTGGTTCCCTGAAATATTAAACATATTGGACTTGTAGGAAAAGGATGTGATCTCTGCCTGCGGGAAAAAGGCGTGTCTGTTTGTATGTATTGGACACGTAAATAATTTTTCTACTCTCTAAACATGTATGACAAAGGAAATTTAGTGACAAAAATTGAGAAAGGTATGCTGAGATGGTTTGGCCATGTCGAGAGAATGAATGAAGAACGATTGACGAAAAAAGTGTATAAGACGGGTGTGAATGAAAGTGTTGGAAGGGGAAGACCTAGGCGGACGTTTCAAGACCCCCTGATTTGTTCTTCGTCTACGTCTTGAAAAAAGGCCAGGTCAAGAGTACCCTAAACCGAAGAGCATGTATGAAGGGAATAATGAAAGTGGACGAAGCAAAACAAGTATGTAAGGATCATGGCAAGTGGAAAGAAGTGGTCTCTGCCTGAATGTGTGTATGTGTGCCTGAATGTGAATGTGTTGATGAAGAAGCTAGGTGAATTTGTTAGACATTATACTATTGTGTTGTGTTTTACATTTAACCAGCTTTTACCCGCGGTTTCGCTTGCAAAACTTTTTTTCATCTCACGTAACAAATATTTTTTAGGTAAATGTATCCTATGTTATTTGTATTACCCCCAAGAATATGTGTACACATTTTTCATGATGATCGGTTCAGTAGTTTTCGCGTAAAAGCGTAACAACTTACATTCACATTTATACCCAATGTTAGTGGGATGTAAAGCCTCAACTTACGAATTTACTTAACAGTAGGAATTCTTAGAAGCCTCGCAAAATTCAATATATTTTCAGGAAGTTTTTGCGATTAATATACATTGAAGTTAGACACTTTTTAACGAATTTATCGAGTGTAATTTACATTATTTAACTTCCGACGTTTTGCATGCGTGCGCAGGGAACTAAACGAAATTAAAGGTGTTTTTTAACAGTTTTTTGTGCTTTTGAAGAAAACTATCATCTAGTCTCTCCCGTAACCACGACTGCTGCGAAGCATTTATGAAATATCAGAAGTTAAATAATGTTAAATACACGCATATATTTTAAGGTTAACCCTTACTGACTATCCCTTTATTTATAGTAAGGGCTTTTTATATACAGTGGAATATATCTGGCTGACACAAATACACTTAACCAAGGATAATATTTTAGAAGGTGCATTTGTTTTACCAGACTGACAAGGCGTCATCCATGACTATACATTATAAAAGTCCTACTGATATTGTTACTTCACTTACAAAGTGATATTTTTACTGTACAATAATCTGCCCGGATTTACGAAAACTGGAAACAATATTTCACGTGTTTGCCGATGATTTGCAATTTAAAAACAAAGTGACATACCTCACCCAGTCCCTCCAAAACTCTCAATATGATCAATCCAGTAGCACCTCCAGCACTCACAGCCCATGGCGTCAATAAGGTGAATACAGCAGTACTCAGGACTCCAAAGCCCAAGGAGTATTTACCACCGAATCTCTCAGCTAGCATGCCTCCCGGCAAATGTGTCACTATATACCCATAGTAGAATGCACTCAGGATAATGCCTTGGGTCTCCTCATCCCAGTCGAAGCCGTTCACCTCCTAAAAAAATATTTGGCTGTTTACATCCAGGCTCCGATCAAATATCTCTGGTTTACACAAAGACACTTGCCCGACCCTGGAGTCGAACTGCAGACATATGTTCCAAAGGCATATCCAACCTCTAGACCAAAAAGAAAGACCCGTGGCCCTGTTTCGGTTATTTCGGGGACGCGGTTGGTTTTAGTGGGTAGATAGGGTGATAGGCCATCTTTCCGCACCCTGAAGTCCCACAAGTCCGAGAAGATTACGACCGTTTTATTTTTTAGGAAGAATATTTTGTCCAAGCTTTGGTAATACTTTGCATCAACAACAATAGCTACTAACCATGGGATGCGAAGGAATATCATGTACGTCCCCAGGACAGGAACCATCATCGCTGCCCTCCACGTGAGCTTTCCGATGTACCATCTGCGTAATGGCTATGTTGAGACACACTCGCATTGTGTACGCATTCGCAACAGCCAGGAATCCCATTATTGCCATCACCCATCGTTGCGGTATGATGAATACTAAAAATGAAGAGAAAATAATGTAAGATTTCTTAGGTTTTCGCGATTGTTACACATTGAAATAAAGCACTTTTTAACGGATTTATCGCGTATATATTACATTATTTAATTCCCAACGCTTCGAATGCTTTGCAGCAGTCGTGGTCGCGGGAGAGACTAGATGACAGTTGTCTTCAAAAGTACAAAGAATCAGTTAAAGGCTACCGCCTACAATTTTATTTTATTTATAACGTTCCCTGTGCACGCAGAAATCGCTCACGGTATCCAGAGGTCTTGCAGATGAGTGTTTTGCTTGAGATTTGATCAATTTAATGACTAGATCCCAGGCAGGTGGTACTTGCCAACCATCCTCTCTATTGAAATTTGGATGTTTTGATCTCAATAGCCTCGAGGATCATTCTTGGAATGTCGAAAGAAGACGAAATCGAAACGAGATCGAAGACAACTGTCATCTAGGCTCTCCCGCGACCACAACTGCTGCAAAGCATTCGTAACTTCGGGAATTAAATAATGTAATATACACGCGATAAATCCGTTGAAAAGTTTTTAATTTCAATATTATAAGATACTAAAATAAATTTGTTAGTAACAAAAGTAAGGAAACTTCAAAATAGGCACTAAAAAGTAAACGCCGCCGTAGGCATACCTTTATTAACGTCATCGATGTCAATTAAGTTGGGCGATATATATATTTTCTTTAACGGTGACTTTTCGTCTTACGGCCTATTTTAAAGTGACTTAAGTATTTTTGTTAAAATTATTTTATTTTTGTGTATAAATTTAAATGAACGCTGCTTACAGGATTAAAATTAAAAAAAACCTCATCAAATTTTACCTTCACAATTTTTTTTTGTGTTAATTTACAAAAGCAAGTTTTAAACCAAACCCATTTCGATAAAATATCTTTGAGACTAATCTACAGCCAATACTATACGAATCTAATTCATCGTATCATTTCGGTTCATAAATTACGGAATTATGCAATTACAAACTCAAATTCTTTTAAGACATACAACCGAAATAAGAACCTCCTTTTTAGTCGGTTAAAATATCAACAAAATTAGTCAGTGTTCGTATTTTTTCTTATAGTTATTTCGATCATGTACCTATTATTTATGCCACGTACTAATTATGTGAATCCTACATAACCGTCGACAATTATACCCTTAAGGTCTTCATCAAAATTAACTTTAATCTACTTAGTTTCCTGACAATCTACTGCAATTAATTTTATAAGCAAATTAGGTACTCTTGTTCGGTATAAAAATTACTGACTCTGCAAAAAGGTAGTATTAAATTATTGCATAAAATATTGCTGTAAATTTATATCTGTCTATTTTAACCACACGTTAACCTTGACGTGGTACTAATATTGCGAAAGTGCAACTAACACGGAGTATTAATTGAGAACTTTATCACACCAAGATGACTTGTGAATGAATGATTCTGAATGAAGTAACTTATGCATCGGTCTCGGACCTTCTCAATTTTTTAACATGCCATGTTTTGCCTATACAGGAGATAACAATGACTCTATAGCCATAACTAGAGGAATGAGAATGGATTGATTTATGCCTGAAATTCTGCACACCCTATATATCTATTAAAGTCGAAATTTAGAAAAAAATGTGCACATCACTACATAGTATAAAACAAAGTTGCTGTCGGCTGTCCGTCCCTATGTATGCTTAAATCTTTAAAACTACGCAACGGATTTTGAAGCGATTTTTTTTAATAGATAGAGTGATTCAAGAGGAAGATTTTTAAGTATAATACATGCATAATTGCACCCATGCGAAGCCGGCGCGGGTCGCTAGTTTTAAATAATTACGGTCTGAGAAGTAGATAGATAGATCGATAAACACTTCATTGTACGTGTGAAAATAAATAAAACACAATAAAAATAACAATTTGTACAAGGGGCGGTCTTATCGCTAAATGCGATTTCGTAGAGACATCTTTGGGATGGACATTTTTTAGAACTTAATAAAGTTGTAGTAGTCGCTCTGGATCAGCCCAATTGGAAAAGGCACCTATTTCCACTACCATTATTACCATTATTTTCAAATATCTTCAATTTGCTATGTAAAGATGCAACATTTTTTCCTTGAACAATCGTTTTCCTTTCTCGGTTTTCGCGGGTGGGTTAGGCCACAGCTTACGATACGATGATGAAAAATGATCTGGCTGAAATGATGATGAAAAATGATGATACGATACGAAAAAAAAACAAGAAGGGTTGACGATACGTTAATGACACTTCTAATGTTACAAACCTCTAGCAGGCCTTATGCTTGAGCGCCAGCCAAGTTGTAAAACCCGCAAACACGATTTTATTGTTCACTTAAATGCACATAAATAACCGTGCTGCGGTCAATTCTATTTTGCAATGGTATTGCGGTTGCGCCGCGACATTGACAATGAAAGTTCCGTAATAATTTTCTGGTCAATGCACAAATGAAAATGTAGGCTACCGGCAAACCAAGAATCATGGAGTTGGAATTTCGTTTTTGTCACAAGTTTTCTAATATCATTAACTATTGCCATAGTAGAAAAAAACATCAGATTGCCATAGAAAAGCTATTGTCATTGATATATATATATATATATATATATATATATTTAAACTTGTATTTCTATGAGGCGTATTCATCTTTCTACACGCAACAGGTGTGTGTAGAAAGATCATGTTTCTACACACAATATACATACTTAGTTATATCGTCGCAAAATTTATGTAATACTAGCGGTACCCTGCACGCTTTGCTACCCCTTCATATTAAAATAAATTTGAAAGAAAGACATTACACTTTCTTTTTGAAACTTTCGTCTTCTCATGCACAATACTTTGCTGAAGATCATCACATAATGAATTGCTTAATTTACTATTCTATAAGATAATATACATTCACTTCACACAGCACTGAACTAGTACTTTATTTTCGTGTTGCCAGCGTGGCACAGTAGGCTGATATCCCTCCATGAATTTGGAGGAAGCCCGACTCAGTAGTGGGTCATTTATGGGCTGAAATGAAGAATGACGAAGGGAGTAATTTCGCATTGTTGGAATCCGGATTTTGCTAAATATTAGCAAACTCGGGTTGATTGTCGGTTACGTACAGAGGTCAACCAATGATTCCATCGTTTCAATGTTCGATTCATACAACATTAATTGACCGCGCCCATACTTCAAATTTATTGACCGTAAAATCTGCTTTAGCTATTGTACAGGAATTGTATCGCATTACCTATCGAGTACGCATCGATTAGTGCATACTAATTTTATAAAACAATTTTTAAAGAATTTAGAATACATAGTGTCGCCACCCCATTCGATTCTGAGGGTGTCGTAAGAGCCGACAAAAAGAAATGATCATGTAAATAAATAATAAATAAATATCCTTGGACATTTCACACAACGCCATCTCGTCCCAAGCTAAGCAACTTAATGCTTGTGTTATGGTAACGAGATGGATGATAAACTACTTATATATATATATTTTTTTTTGTAAATACTTACATATTATAGTTAGAAATGACACCCAGACTCCGAGCCAGTGCCTCTGGTTTAGACAAAGACACTTGCCCGTGTCTAGATTTCCATGTGTTTGACCTACGTTCTGTATGTGTACAAGAAATTTTAAATAAATATATAAAATGAAACGAACTTGAGGAATATCATGTAACAATAAATGTTTTTAAAGCATTTTTCGAAAGACTGCACAGCATAACTCTGTATAATAAATGCAAATAAGCTGTACGCATTATTGTTTATTTTTGTTCGCGACCTTGTACCTGCCAATTAATGCTAAGTAATTCGTTTCTCTTCACTTGCAACGTTCATTTGGGGTACTAATGTAATTTAAATTCACTAAACGTGGTTGAGGTGTCACTTAATCTTCTGCTTTGAATGACAATCTAAGCCTAATGGGACGAATTTGCACTAAACTGGTTAGGTAAGATAATGGAAACTTTACACGTATCCGGACAGCGCGACTCAGTGTACTAATTACATTTTTTAAAGCATTTCTGTCACCTAATCTTTTGCCTTAAATAATAAAATCTCTGTCTTGGAGTCTTGGATCTATTCTGTGGGCACTTAAAACACCAGACTTGAAAGTTCAAGATCCAACAAGCTTGGGGCTCCACTAATTGGGGACGGAACAAGGGCGCCAAGGTTTCGGAGCATTGGGGAGCGTAGACAGGCTCGGCTGCTCTCGAAAGGCGTCGTGGACGCAGGTATGAGAGCGAAACAAGCGATACAAATAGAGAGCTCTCGAATTATCTACATGTCATAGATCAGTCTAGCTATAGTTGTATTTTTAATTAGACGTACTAAACTGACGTTTACTGTTTTATATGAATATCTTCTCTACGAATAGAGTGTAGTGTACGCAGGCCAAAATGTCACTATGTTAGAGCTATCCTACGATTGGGCAAAAAACTGCACTATGGCGCTCTATTTATCTCTACGTGTACGTAGAAATTAGAGTATAGATTAGATTAGTTGTCAAGCTGTCTAGCTCTATTATCTCTGCGTGGACGACGCGCTTTAGTCAAAGAGCAAGATTATGCTTCATCACTTCCATATTCAAAATTGTACCGAAATACATAAAGGTGGGTTGGGACATGTAGTTACTTAACGTTTTATTCCTCGCTCATTCAGCCGACATCCACGACATGGGATGGTTTGCTGACAATATAGACTCCAATTTCCATTTTCATTCCAAATACCAAGTTTCCTGCCCATAAATTACCAACTGCTGAGTCGGGCCTCCTCCAATTACATGGGTGGTAATTAGCCTACTGTGCCGCGCTGGCCAGACGGGTTGGCACACGGATTCGTGTCAAGTTTTGCTCTTGCGGCTAGGATTTGGCCTTGTCATTTCCTATTGTCGCCTCTTACGACACCTTCAAGATCTCTGAAATCATCTAAAAAAAACGAAATATCTCGCCGAACATTACTTTTCTCTAAGGCTCGAATGACATGCGTTTAACGATCTCTTGGAGCTAAATGCTCTCATGGTGCCATGCCCGGTACAAGTGGCAATACATGGCGAAGGATTTCACGACTTACCGACCCTGAAAAAGGGGACAGTGAGAGAAAAAGGGAACTGCCCCGGCGTCGCACGGGTATTTTTAAAAAAACTATTATTATACATTTTTATAAATTGTTTTATTACCTTTAACATCATCTATGTTCATCAGGGGTAATGTAGGATTCTAATTAATGATATACCTCCTAAATGGGTTACAATATAGCACAGTAAAATGATTTTTATCGATAACATATTATATACAACGAACGTTAAAGAATAACAACCGGTAGTATCAAGCTGTACTTGACACACACACGACAAGCTCTATGCACATAGCAATCAACGTCATAATGTAATTGTAGCTGTTTCATACTCGTGAACAATGCCCGTCTAGATTTCAAATTAAGAATACATAAAGCGCAGGACACATAATACGATGGGAGCGCAGGCGCGATTTAAAACCTTTCAACTAACGTCTCACAACAGAATGACTCGTAGGATTAAGTTTCCCTGTCTGTAAGGATTGCCAAACTTAAGTGGCAGTGGGCCCTACATAGTGCGCAGGACCGACGCCCGATAGGTTAGAAAACCGGCCTTTGTGGAAATCCTTGGGGGAGGCCTATATCCAGCAGTGGACGTCTTTTGGCTGAAATGATGATGATGATCATGATGATGATGATGCGCGTAATTAAACATACTACTCGGCCTAGATGTACCATTGCTGACTTGGACCTCCTTCAATTACATGGAGGGTAATAGAATAGTGGATTCTACGCTTGTCCATGTAGTAAAGGATTTAAAATACATAGAGTCACCACCCCATACTGAGGGTGTCGTAAGACACAACAAAAGGAAATGACGAGACCGAAAACCAAGGGGCAAGAAAAGGAAAGCTTGAAACGAAACCCTGCGCCAACCAGGCTAATTCACTACACGAATACTGCGGAACCACCATTATTACACGTGTACCCTCCGCTACCCATCAAGTGAGATAACCGGTAATTATTAGGTTAGACCAGCTGTCATTTTTCACGCTATCAACTACATGTATCAATAGTCATAGTTGGAATAATGAATAGCATGACAGCCGGAACCGACAGTTTTTCGTGACCTCCCAAGCAGTTCAGATGTTACAAATGGACACCAACTTCGAACAGAGACCGTTGCACTTTTTAAGATCCTTGGTGACGAAACCGTTTGAAAAACGAATTCGTACGATACAAAAAAAATGTGCCGTCAGTGTATTAATAACTTAAGTTTGTCCATAAAAATGCATTTACCGTGAACCCACATTTTCTATGCGGCGTTTAATATGTAATTGAGAATATTTCATTACCTTTGTTGCCATAGTTGTGCGTCGAAGCGTGAATAAAGCTGGAAATGTTATCCGATACAAATAAACTTAAACTAATCAATTACCCATTTTGTTAAAATAATGAAATGGATGCCCAATCTTTAGGGGTGAATCATTCGGGCGAGTTAGGCAAATAGTTTGAACAATGACCTTGACTTTACAGTAGTTGAATTTGGCGTATACATCATTGGTGGAAAAGGGAAACTCGAAAAGTTCGAGGAATAAAGCTTATATTAATGAGAGACGTTTTTAGTCGGTCAAATTCTATATTTAACCGACAAGATGTGTTTATAAAGAACATTATATCGGAAAAGAGATTCAGTTATGATCTATAGTTTTAATTAATAATGTTAAGTGTTTTGTTGGTATATTGTTTTGGTGTAGGTATCATCCAAAAACTCATGATCTTTGGATTGGCACACCGGTTAAGTCAAATAGAAATCAAAACGGACTGGTACAATTTAGACAAAGAAAAGCGTGACATTTTACGGGTGCAATCGCAGGCACAGAGTAGTATCGAAATAAAATACGAACAATGGATCATTTGAAATGGAGTCACACTGTCTGGGATCGTCAAAAACGGGTTTATTATTTCCGTTCCCTGCGTAGAATATTGATCAAAATAAGCCGTTATGTCATAATGTTACCGTACCTTTAAATCAGCAATTATTGGGTTACACCTAACCAAGAAATGTGTTTCAAGTAGAGTCCTTTTTTAATTGTACCCTAATTGTAAATTTCAGTCGTATAAATTCATTTCGTTTTGTCATTTACCTATGTATTTGACTCGGGCCCCAACCGCTTTTTTTACGTTGGAAATCCTCATACTCGGCCGCTAAACGCCAACCAGTTTGTGTGGGACTCTAGGGACGGGCCCCAAGCCGTCTAATTCATTTAATCAAAATCGGTTTTGACAGTTTTAGTACCTAACCTACTCATACTACGAGTATTGTGTCAGTTCAGGGTGAATGCCTATTGTACAAGAGTTTGTCAAAAAAAAACCAATTTAGCAGATTAGTAAATAATAGTAAATATCCTTGGACATTTCACACAACGCCATCTCGTCCCAAGCTAAGCAACTTAATGCTTGTGTTATGGTAACGAGATGGATGATAAACTAAATAAATACATTTTTTTTTGTAAATACATACATGTTATAGATAGAAAAAACCCAGACCCGGAACAAATACTTGTAGGTCGTACAAATATTTCTTCCGTGCGGGGATCGAACCCGCGACATGTTGCGCAGCAGTCGATCGCTCAACCACTGCGCTAACCGTGTCGTCGAAGATTCATATTATAATAGAAAAATATATTATCAATAATTATATTAATAGTGTTCAGAGTAAGATATATATCGCATATTTCAGTGTACCTATTGTATAACGATAGGGCGTTAATAGCTGCGCCACAGTTGTCAACTATTGAAGCTTTCCCCGTTTCTATTGTAAGTTTGTTAATCCTTAGTTCCCAATAAATTTTCATCGTATCTTATTAGAACTTCCCAATAAATATTATCTTAATAATAAACATTAAATGGCCTAGGGATTGGCTCGGATCATCCATCGGGGAAGCCCATGACCAGCAGTAGACACATACACGTATTTTGGCTTAAAATACTGATGATGGTATTTCAAGGTATATCTAACATATAATAAGATTTATTTTAATTTGACTGCGAAGTCTAGTAGTAGTATTTATGGCTGTTCCCTTATAATTTTCTTACATGCAACCTGGCGTGACTTAGACGTTTTGACCTAGCGTCAAAGTGACAAGTAAACCTCTCATTAAATCTGATCGAATATGGAACTGAAACGTACGTTAATTCCATGACTTACCCAGGCTATCCAAATAGGCAGAACTGTTGAGAAACTTGGATGCTTA
The DNA here is from genome assembly GCA_905475355.2 of Clostera curtula. Classification (NCBI taxonomy): domain Eukaryota; kingdom Metazoa; phylum Arthropoda; class Insecta; order Lepidoptera; family Notodontidae; genus Clostera; species Clostera curtula. Next base: position 11,026,042 of record FR997806.1, on the reverse strand, counting down.
GTTTTTGCCTACCATGAGTAGTTTCTATAGAGAATCTACTGAGAAGCAAAAAGTACTGTCTAAAACATTGATGGGTACTATGAGACTAAAATAATACCACAACTGTCTTCTTGATTGTTCTTGGGATCACTGGTCCCGGGTTCGATTCCGGAGTCGGACAAGTGTAATTGTGTAAAACAGAGGTACTGGTTCCGAGTCTATGTGTCGTCTGTGTTCGTGAATTACGTGTTTGTAAACAACCCCGTGAGGTAATATACGTAGTGCAGGGGTCCCGTTTTATCTATTTAAATAAAAATGAGTTGCTGTCCGTTACTCGCGCTAAAACTAGAGAACGGCTGGACCGATTTGGCTAGTTTAATTTTTCATTAAGTTGGTTTTGAAATATTCGTGTCCAAGGAAGGTTTAAACGAAAAAAGAAAATATGAAAAAAAAATCTGAGCCGGTACGAAGTTTGCCGGGTCAGCTAGTTTCAAATAAAAACGATCAAACTATACTCACTCGATTGAATATCGCCATAATATTAATATATTATCGCTATACATATATTAGGGTTTCGTAAAAGCTGACAGCAGGAAATGACAAGGCTGAAAACCTATCCGCAAGAGTAGGAAATCTTGGAACGAAGCCTCTTTTTTTGTTTTTTTTTAATTTATATTTTTTTTTGTTGTCGCTGGGGAAATTCTTTATGCATACCACCGCCTCCCGGGGTAGAGGTCGGTGATTATGTGGGACTCCGACAAATTGGTAAATGCCAGCCCTGTGCCAACCCGTCTGGGCAGCGTGGCACAGTAGGCTAATTACCCTCCCTGTGATGATGAAGCGATATTATGCCTAAGGGTCTCGTTTACATTGACAATTATGTTTTGTTGTTTAAATATGTTTTTCCATAAAACTAGTAGTCTTCGTCGTCGTTTCAGCCCATGAGTGACCCACTACTGAGTCGGGCCTCCTCCAAATTCATGGAGGGAAATTAGCCTACTGCCCCACGCTGGCAAGACGGGTTGGCACAGGGTTTGTATCAAGTTTTCCTTCTCTTGCGGCTACGTGATCTGCCTTTCTTTTGCGTTCCCTTAGTCTTACGACACCCTCGGGCTGGTATGGATTGGTGACACTGTGTATTCTAAATCCGTCATCACACGGACACTAGTAGTAGCCCTCAGATATGCAACCGGTTTGCGTCGACAGGCTGGCTGGCGGAGACCACGGTAATTCCCGCGCTGGCCACATAGCAATTTGAACGCACTTTCCAAGTATGTCACGTGATCCAATATCACAGATTATTTCTTGTACTCCGATGCAAAGTAAAATACTCTTAAAATTACTACTACTCAGCCCATAAATGATCCACTACTGAGTCAAGCCTCCTCCCGTTACATGGATAGTAATTAGCCAACAGTGCTCGCTGGACTTACGGGTTGGTACAAATCAAATCAAAACTCATTTAACAAGTTGGCTCGATAGAGATCTTTTGACAAGTCAAACAACAAAATCAAATTTACCACTTAAAATTGATTACCTATCTACCATCTACCACCGGTTCGGAATGCAGCTCTACAGAGTCGACAAGAAACTCTGTAGTCACTCTTTATAAATCGCCATTTTTAGGTCCAAGGCCTGATAAGACAGATTTGTGAGAGCAAACTCTAGGCAACGACTTGGCTGTGCCCCTGGCACTGCCAAAGTCCGTGGGTGGCGGCTAACACTTACCATCAAGTGGGCCGCTAGCTCGTTTGCCACCGAGAGCAATAAAAAAAAAAACAATAGTAACCTTCTAATTCCCAAGCCAACCGACCGCCAGCAACGGCACCTGTTCACAAGCATGAAGTATGTGGCAGCCATCGCCCTTGTCAACCATATTGCAGGGAAGAGAATTACTCGCCAGGTCTACAGGGTTTCGTCTCAAGTTTTCGTTCTCTTGCGGCTGGGTTATCGGCCTTTACATATTATCCTTTTGTCGGCTCTTATGACACTCTCAGGATGGAAAGGGTCAATATATACGTCACCACACGGACAAAATTAAAATTTATTTATGGAAAATTAACGAATCCGCATTGAGATATATATTAGCGAGATTTTATCTGCTTATTACACAACGCAATGATATTCCCAAAAAAATCCAATTTTTTTTTATTTTTTTTTATTATAATTGGACATTTCACACAACGCCATCTCGTCCCAAGCTAAGCAACTTAATGCTTGTGTTATGGTAACGAGATGGATGATAAACTACTTATATACATTTTTTTTTGTAAATACATACATACTCGTATTATAGATAGAAATGACACCCAGACTCCGAGCCAGTGCCTCTGGTTTAGACAAAGACACAGGCCCGACCCCGGAATCGAACCCGGGACCCGTTGATCCAAAGGCGGCACATTTGACCACTAGACCAACGAGGCAGTCAATCATCTTCTTGAAGTCATGGAGACGCTTAACAGATGAATGATTTACATAAATCAAACTATTTTAACTAACCAGAAAACAGACATTATATCTATGGTTTTAAGGTAATAATATGGGTATCAGAACGTAGAGCTTATTTGTATTGGAATATAATGCAAATAAAAAATAGTACATTAGATAGTATACGTATTCAGTTTTCTCGTTTCAAGTTAATCTATGCTCCGTGTAACAGGGGTTCGTATCATTTCGTAAGTTTCTCTTGTGGCTAGGTTTTCGGCCTAATCATTTCCTTTTGTCGGCTTTTACGAACCTGTAAGAATGAAATGGGGAAACTATGTATTCTAAATCTGTCACAACACGGAATATAGTCTATCTACATGACTACAATTACTGTTGAATACGATTATAAAGAACATTTTGTATGAGCGGCACTGTAAAAGCTTTGGGCGTGTACTGAGCTACATTCTGAGTAATTGACTACAGGAATCAAACTAGCGGTGTAATTGCAAGTTGTTCAGGCGAGTCGTCGAACGAGTCGCAAGTCCCTTTCACCTTGCACCATAAATCAGACTCCGCTAGCGCGTACTGTGCACATTTTCCAAAAGCTGTCGAACCCGGGAATGGTCATAGAAATCTGTGATTTATTTGCCGAGACAATGTAAAGCCGGATATAAATTTGTCTGACGTGTTGTGGCGTGTCGCATCAGAGAGGTATCGGTTTCATTTATTTAATACGCTGAGATTTATGTCGAGATGACGTGACGCCATCTGTCATGTCGTATTTATCATCATATCACATAGGCCTCCCCCAAGGATTTCCACAAAGGCCGGTCCTGGGCCACCCGTATACATCATATTAAATATAATATGTATATGATACGGTTGGCGCAGTGGTTGAGCGATTGACTGCTGCGCAGCATGTCGCGGGTTCGATCCCCGCACGGAAGAAATATTTGTACGACCTACAAGTATTTGTTCCGGGTCTGGGTGTTTTCTATCTATAATATGTATGTAATTACAAAAAAAAAGAATATAGGTAGTTTATCATCCATCTCGTTACCATAACACAAGCATTAAGTTGCTTACCTTGGGACGAGATGGCTTTGTGTGAAATGTCCAAGGATATTGTATGTAATCTGTGCTATCCGGACTGGCCTTATCAAAGAATTATGGAGACAATATTACAATACAATTTCAGTCCCAATACAATTATAGTTATTTTTATAGGGAATAGGGGTACCGTAAGCAAAAAACAACTAATTGCTTATCATGACTGTTTATCACAACTACAAAATGTAATGAAAACTGTTATGTTTACATTACCCTACAGCAGCAGTTTGTCACAGGCGGAAAATGATATTAGGTTTAAGGTTAATACTACATTATATAATTTAATGTATCAAACCAATATGAGAAAAACATGTGAAACATGTCATCTAATTGACTTAAATAATTATTTAAAAAAACCTTTTTTATTGACAAATGATAAATATCATTTATCTTTATATTATAAGAGACAGATAGCTGATTCGCTATCATTTTATATTGACTTATCAGCCAAGAACTTGGCTAAATTAGCATCAGGCTTTATTGAGCCTGTAGACAAATCCACTATTGCTCGCAATGGTGGTGGTGAACCTTTACATTCACATAATGACATTTTGCGTTATTTAAATTAGATGGTAAGACAAAAGAGATTAACTCTTGCATGAGTATGAACAAACAACGCTGTAAACAACCCCAATATGATTCTGAATTACAATGTTTCAACCTGGTCCATCAGAACATTCAAGGGATATTAAATAAGGAATTGGAAATTGATTTATATCTGACTTGTAACAATATAGATGTATTATGTATTACTGAACACTGGCTTAAACATCATGAATTAATGTTTAACTTCACTAATCACCAGGTTGCTAGCTCGTTCAGCAGAACAAATATGATCCATGGAGGCTCTCTAATAATAATTCGTAATAATTTAAAATTTAAACAGCGTACAGATTTTGTGAGTCTCTCTGTTGAGCGAGTTATTGAGATTGCGAGTATTGAGCTTGAGCAGTTCATTGTATTGAGCGTATACAGACCTCCTTGTGCATGTTACAACCTATTTGAAAGTGTTATGGAAGATATACTGTATAAAATTTCTTCATCCAACAAAACAATTGTTATCTGTGGAGACTTCAATATTAACTTACTGGAAAAATGTTCTGTAACTGATAAATTCATTTCGTTATTTAAATCTCACAACCTGTGTAACATTTTTCTAGAGCCCACTAGGATTACTGCCACAAGTGCCACATGCATTGATAATATCTTTTGCAACATAAAACCTACCTATAAAGCAGTAATTAGTGCTTTAGACTCCGACCACTGTGGCCAGCTTGCCGTATTTCCTATGAAACCTTTACCAGTGCAAAAGAGAAGCATTACTTTTATTCCCGTTAATTCCAAGCGCATAGAGTATTTTAAGAATAACCTTCTAGACACACTGCCGGTGTTGCCTCATCAAAATGATTATGTACCGAATGATCTATACAATACGTTTTTTAAATGTTTTAATAGAGAATTTAAAAGGGTGTTTAAACCTAAGACTGCTACGATCGGTGACCGAGTCGTTTTTAATGATTGGGCAACACCTGGTATATACAAAAGTAGGAGACGGTTATTTGAATTGTATGACCAAAAGAAACACAACCACTGTGCTTCTTTTCTAGAATATGTTAAAATGTATTCTAAAACATTTAAAAAAGTGTGTATTTGTGCAAAGGCTTTATTTTTAAAAAGAAAATTGCAAAATGCCGATGACAAAATAAAAATGACTTGGAATATAATAAATACTGAAACCGGCAATAAGAAAGTTCAGAAAACTGATTTTCATTTAAAAATTAATGATCGATCTGTGAAGTCAGACTTAGAGGTAGCGACAGAGTTTGAATCGTTTTTTACTAATATTCCTTTATTAACAACCAAAGCTCTGGACGCATCTCCGAGTTTAGCTGAGTCGATCTTAAAACAGAGTGTTGCATCATGTAAGAATACCTTTAATTTTTTGCCAGTAACTTATAAGGATATTATTACTGCCTTTAAAAGCTTAAATATGAAAAAGACTCCTGACTTATGGGGAATATCTGTATATTTAACTTCTTCAGTTATCGAGATCATTGCTCCCAGTTTAGCTATTATTTTTAATAATTGTGTTGTAAGTGGAGTTTTTCCTGACCAGATGAAACTCAGTAAAGTTATACCCTTATTTAAGGCTGGCAGCGCTGATGACCCGTCAAACTTTCGGCCTATATCGGTGCTTCCAGCATTAAGTAAGATATTTGAAAAAGTTATTTTATCCCAAATTTCAACTTTCTTTAACAACAATCAACTGCTTCACCTTAAACAATTTGGTTTTACTAAAAATTTGTCGACATTAGATGCAGGAATCGAATTGATGAAACACATATTCGAGGCCTGGGAGGGTAAACAAGATGCTCTCGGCATTTTCTGTGATCTTTCCAAGGCGTTTGACTGTGTTCATCATAATATTCTGGTCAGGAAGCTCCACCATTACGGTGTTAGGGGTAAAGCTCTTGCCTTGCTCGACTCCTACCTGAGTAATAGAGTCCAGATGGTTGAAGTCAATGGTAAGCGTTCTCAAGGCTCTGCTGTAACCATTGGTGTCCCGCAGGGCTCTATTCTCGGTCCATTTCTGTTCCTTATTTATATTAACGACTTACCATTTTATGCTCAAGATGGTCATGACATTGTGTTGTTCGCGGATGATACTTCACTATTATTTAAGGTGAAAAGACAGCTCAGAGATTATGACGATGTGAACAACGCACTGTCCAAAGTTGTTCATTGGTTTAACACTAACAATTTGCTACTTAATAGCAATAAAACTAAATTTTTAAAGTTTTCTACACCTAATGTAAAGCACTTGGCAACCAATGTTCAATTAAACGGAGCAGATTTGGAGCCTGTGGATTCTACTGTCTTTTTGGGTATTACCTTAGATACAAAATTACAGTGGAAACCTCATATTAACAAACTGGCAAGCAGGCTAAGTTCGGCAGCGTACGCTGTTAAAAAAATTAGGAAGTTAAGTGCCGTTGCTACAGCCAGAATAGTCTATTTCAGTTACTTCCATAGTATTATGTCTTACGGTATATTACTCTGGGGATGCTCTGCAGACATAGATACAATATTTGTTCTCCAGAAACGAGCAGTACGAGCCATTTATAACCTAGCTCCCAGGACATCCCTTAGAGACAAGTTTAAAGAGATGGGCATTCTTACTGTAGCTGCCCAATACATCTACGAAAACATAATGTATGTTCGTAAGAATGTCGTAAAATTCAATAAATTAAGTGATACTCACTCTGTTAATACTAGGAATAAAAGTAATCTTGTTCTACATGCTACTCGTCTCCATAGAATTAGTAACTCATTCGTAGGTCAATGTATTCGCTTCTACAATAAAATCCCTACGAAGTTAAGAGAACTTCCAATTAATAAATTCAAAAAGCTTATAAAATTTCAACTTTGTAAGAAAGCCTACTATAGTATTACAGACTATTTAAATGACCCGGTAGCTTGGGATTGAGCTGCTGAGCTCAAATACTATGAATACATACACGAACAAATGTATCTTTGGATCTGAAACTGCAGTCTTCCTGGAATCTGATTTCTTTCGAGCTTTACTTTTTATTGCTTTATCGGTGATCGGGCTCGGTTTTGTGAGTTGTCATGCTCACTAAAATACTCTGAGCAGCGGTAGCGACGTGTGACGGGTCGGTCACTTCCCTTTAATATGGTTGAGGAGACCGATGGCTGTCACATGCGTTATACTTGTGAACAGGTGCTGCTGTTTGGGGTTGGTCGGCTCACTGGACCAAGGAAGATTTAATTTTATTTCATTAAAGTTTGTTTTGTTTTGTTTTAATATTCAGATTTCAGCTGACGCCTTCCAGATTCGATTGAACAGTTTGTTTTAAGGAATTGGAAATGTTGGGTAAATATATACATATTAGATTATGAATAGGACCGCAAAGTAATAAAAAAGAAAAAATGACAAGCCCTCTGAGTTTCTTGCCAGTTCTTCTCAGCAGTGGTCGCGTTCCGAACTGGTGGTAAAGAATATTACTTTGCATTGTATAAAATTTTATTAATATGTTGACAATTTGTAAGTGTCCATTGTGTCCTATGCAAAATAAATTATTTGACTTTGACTTTGACTTTATTTATTTATTTTATATGAAACCGATACCTCTCTGATGCGACACGTCACAGCACTTCAGACAAATATAATTTTGGCTTAAGTCTGTGCGGTAAAGGTCTGCTAAGGATACAATCTGTATATATATCTTTAGTGAAAATGGTTTAGGGTTCAAATTAAACACTTTTTGACGCATTTATCGTGTGTATTTTACGTGATATAATTTCCGACGTTTCGAAATCATTGCAGCAGCTCACGGAAGAATAACAAAGAAAACAAAGAAATCTTCAATCTTTCCTAAATACAAAAATGAATGTTTGTCTGTATGTCCTTTAAAGAATCGTAAACTAAGTATTTGTCATGTCATGACTATCTTCAGCAAAGTTGAAGATCATGAGACCAGAAAGGGTTCTGTCTTTCCTTCAAATTTATTTTACTTAGTGGCGTAGCAACGTGCGCAGGCTACAGCTAGTTTTCTTTAAGTTTGGGGCATCATGCTATTTTCTATTGGAATGTCTATCCGACACGATGCAGTTTATAGCCTGTTAAAATAAAATCTGCTGGTCAAAAACGTGTGGCATACATTTCTAACTAACAATGTTAAACTACTAATGTTATAGATTAGTAGGTGACCAATGACAAAATTTACTATCAAAGACACGGTGATTGTCGATTTTGACTCTATTATATTAGCGGGATACAGGTCCTCAGCCCGGGACGCCCCCGCCGTTTCGCTATAAGGTTCAATAGGTAATCAAAGGCCACAATTTGCAGCCCTAGGTATGTGTCTAGGAAGCGACATTTTATCGGCCTTTGTCTTTATAAAATCAACCTTGTTGGTCTAGGCTTACATTCTCTTTAGGCGCAAAGGGATGATCATCCAGCCAGACGAGATGGTATGTCTGGCGGAGACAGCAGCGCCTATCCCCCGATAACTGTAGTCGGGGATTGCTTAACCGAATTGTGCGAATTGCTCTTTAAACTTTGCTATCGCGGTGTAGGACGTTTTGGTGATTCTCGCATTTGTAGGCGATATATTTTTTATTGCCCTTAGAGGCAAACGAGCTAGCGGCCCACCTGATGTTAAGTGTAAACCGCCGCCCATGGACTTTGGCAGTGCCAGGGGCACAGCCAAGCCGTTGCCTACCGTGAAGTGAGTGCTCTTTTTAAACCTCGTTTAAAGGAGGACATGTCGGGAAACACCGCCGCAGGTAGTTCATTCCAGAGTCTGCACGTGCGTGGTAAGAATGATCGCTGGAAGCGTTATCGTTTTTTGGGTAAATATAAGTATATAATTTGCTCGGAAACTGGGTGTCATTTGTATACTATAATTACATATGTAACGGAAAAAAAGAGGAGATGTATTGACTATGACGTGTTGAGGTGTGGAGATGGAGTGGCGAGGAGGGGCGAGTTGTGGAGAGGAGAGGAGAGTTGTTAAAAGGGCGTGTGCGTCGAGTTCGGCCTGATTATTTTCCGTGGTTATTTCTGTAACGAGTGATCAGTGTTTGAGTTGCGTGTTTTATAAAATCATAAATAAAAGTATCAGTTTATTTTTCTACCTACTTATTTAATTATTTTTCCAACCTCGTAATATATCAGAAGTGTGATAAGATCCACAATGAAACGACATTTAGGAAATGCAGAGCGATTGAGCACATCCAAAAAGCGCCGGGAATGTCAAGCAAGTGAATCTGAAAATAATGGGCGTTCGAATTCGGTGAAGCAGTTAATAAAAAGAAGGGTAGATGAAGCTGTGAAGAAAATTTTGACAAAAGAAGGTAATCCTATGCAATCAAAATTAACTATTCTGAAAAATAGTGAAAAATTAGTACCCGATTTTGATCCAGAAAATCGCGATCTAAATATAAAAAGTTGGATAAACAAAATTGAACAGTTAGGTGTAATTTATTGTTGGAGTGACGAAAGTAAATCATTTATTTTGCAATCAAAATTACAAGGACAAGCAAGACATTGGTTTAACAGGTTAGATTCTTATGATAATTCGTGGGAAGAGTGGAAATCTATGCTAACTAGAGCCTTTCCACGGCACCATGACTATGCTTCCTTGTTAGACGAGTTAATGGGTAGAAAGAAACTTTCAATGGAGTCTATGACGAAATACTTTCAAGAAAAATTAGCTATGTGTTATCGGTGCCAGCTTAGCGATCAAGCTGCAGTGTCGTGTATCATACGAGGGTTGCCGCAAGAGCTTCGGGCAAACGCGCTAGCGTTCCAATGTACAACGCCGGATGAGCTATACGAAGGTTTCCTGGCCGCTTTTGATTCTTACCAACTGAATACTTCCAGACATATACTACCTTCATTAAGCACGGCGCTGAAAGCTGGTGATGGCTCTATTGGTTATGTTAAGGATTCCAGTGGGAGAAAGCCCCCCGTTTGCTATCGTTGTAAGGAAGTAGGACACGTGGCAACTAGCTGTAAATTACCCGACAAACGCAAGTGTTTCAGATGCGGAAAGTTTGGCCATGTAGCAAATACCTGTGTATCAGCCAGTGATCAGGTAGAGGCGGAGCCGAAGAAAATTCAATTGCTTTCACATTTAAACGACGTGTACAAAAAGCGAGTAAAGGTCAACGATGTTTTTATAAAGGCCTATTTGGACACCGGGAGCGAACTTAACGTAATGTATCATCGGGCCGCAAATGCGCTAAAGCTTCAGATGAAACCCAGTAACACAATTTTGAAGGGTTTTAATGGATGCTCTGTACAAGTTATTGGGGAAGTCGAATTTAATTTGATTGTAGATAAAGTAGAATTAAAAACTATAGCTGTTGTGACGGAGGTGGAATTTGGTGACGTTGTATTAATTATTGGACAAACCGTCATAAATAGGGAGGATGTAATGCTTAACGTATCCAAGCTTGGAGCAACGCTGTCTAAAGTACAACATTCTTCAAATGAATTGTTAAACATAAATGTGTGTGATGAAGCGATCTGTTTCAGAGTACAACTAGTAGATGATGCAATAATCCCCATTGGAGACAATCTAGTGGAAGTATCTGTCCTTGGAGCAAGTACCGGAGATTATTGCACCAGACCACGGCGTTACAGCATGGGCAATGTAGTGTATGCAGTAGCGAGTGCAGTTCTTCGAAATGGCAAGGGTTACGTGCGAGTCTGTAACATTGGACCAGCTCCAATCATCTGGAAAAAGGGAGTGACAATTACCAGAGCTGAGAAGTGCATGACTGCATTAGAGGTGAGTGCCAGTTGCTTAACTATGGGGAGAGAGGAGAGTTTTGATAATTTCGAGCAAGAGTTAGAGAATATCAATATGGGAGACATTGAATCGGGTGACCGTTGTAAGTTAATGAATCTTTTGAAGGCGTATAGACATTGCTTTGCGAAGACAATCGGCGAAATAGGCTGTACAAACTTAGGACAAATGACTATCGAGCTAAATTCTGACAGACCAGTTGTTCGTAAACCATATCGGCTGCCCCATTCGGAGAGACAAGTAGTTACAAACATAGTTCAAGATCTAATACACGGGGGTATTGTACGTGAATCAAACTCTAATTATGCATCTCCTATCATATTGGTGCGTAAGAAAAATGGTGATTATAGATTATGTATCGATTACAGGGACTTAAACGCAATAACTATTAAAGATCGGTTTCCAATTCCACATATAGATGATCAGTTATCTAAACTATCGGGCAAATGCTACTTTACAAACCTAGATTTATTTTCGGGTTACCATCACTTAAAAATCCATCCAGACTCTATTAATAAAACTGCCTTCATAACACCCGACGGCTTATTCGAATATTTGAGGGTTCCGTTTGGCTTAGCCAATGCTCCATCTGTCTTTATGCGGGTTATGCAAAAATTAACTAAACTGGTGGGAAGTGATGAGATTGTAACATTCATGGATGACATGTTGCTGTCAACCTCTAGTGTGTCCGGCGGTATAGATCTGTTAGAAAATGTACTAGTACAATTACAAAGTGCTGATTTGAAATTAAATTTTAGCAAGTGTGCATTTCTAAAATCTGAAATATCATTTCTTGGCCATGAAATAAGCGCAGACGGTGTTAGACCCGGAAAACACAAAATAGAAGCAGTTTCAAACTTTCCAAAACCAAACAATTTACATCAACTACGTCAGTTTATAGGTTTGTGCAGTTATTTTAGAAAGTACATAAATCAATTTGCTCTTATAGCAAAGCCCTTGACAGAGCTAACAAAGAAATCTTCAGAATGGTTATGGACAGAAAAACAAGATAGTTGTTTTGCTGAGTTGAAACAAAAATTATGTACTCGTCCAGTGCTTGCCATATACGATCCCGCATTAGCTTGCGAAATTCATACTGACGCAAGTAAATTAGGTATAGCAGGAATCTTATTTCAAAGACAACAAGAAGGTGGTTTAAAGCCTGTATTTTATTATAGCAGAGTAACATCACGCGAAGAGTCAATATATCATAGTTATGAGCTGGAGACATTAGCTGTTGTTGATTCTTTGAAACATTTTAGAGTTTATGTCTATGGTCAATCTGTAAAAGTAATAACTGATTGCTCTGCTGTTAGATACACCTTGATGAAAAAAGATTTAGTTCCTCGTATCGCGCGATGGTGGCTTACGATTCAAGAGTATGATATACAAGTAGAATATAGGTCTGCAGATCGTATGAAGCATGTCGATGCTTTGAGTCGTAATCCATCGAATACCAATACATGTTCTCAAAGCGCCAATATAAAATTAATTTCTAGTGACGATTGGTATTTGACAATACAATTGCAAGACCATAAGTTGCATAATATAATCAAGCAATTATCTGACGGCAATGCATGCACGGATGTCAAAAATAATTATGTAATTAAAAACGACCGGCTATATAGAAAAACACTCAGTGGCGATAAATTGGTGGTACCCTCATTTGCTAGATGGAAATTTATGCAAAAGTTTCATGATCGGATAGGTCATATAGGGATTAGAAGGTGTGAAGAATTAATTAAAAGCGATTATTGGTTTCCTAAAATGACAAGGTTTATAAAAAAGTATGTGAGCAATTGTTTAGAGTGCGCGTTTGCAAAGGGGAGTTATGGAAAACCTAGCGGTGAACTACATCCTATACCCAAACCAACTGTCCCAATGGAGGTGGTTCACATTGACCACCTCGGCCCTTTTTGTAAAACCAAAAGTGGTCACCAGTATATTCTTATGATAGTTGACTCTTTTTCAAAGTTCTTGATAGCACGTCCAACAAAAACAATCAATTCTGTTGAAACTGTTACTGTTCTTAAAGATGTATTCGGTCTATTTGGCTTTCCAAAAAAGGTTATATCCGATCGAAATCTAGCGTTCACAAGTAGAGTTTTTAAGGCGTTTTCGATAGACCGTCAATTCCACCATACGCTTAATTCTATAGCATGCCCTCGGGCTAATGGGCAAGTTGAACGTTATAACCGCACACTTCTAGACGCTATGCGTACCCGTAATATAGATCCCAACATGTGGACCGAGTGCATACCTGACACAATATGGGGTATTAATAATACGATCAATGAAAGTATAGGTTATCACCCATATGAGATCATGTTTAGTCATAGAGGCAGATTAATGCCGAATCTAGGTGAAAACGAACAATCTATAACTGTAGATGAAAAACGAAAACGTGCGTCTAAGCGGCTAGAGGATCGAGCAGTAACTATGAAACGTAACTTCGATAAACGTCATAGACCAGCAGTCAAGTTCCAAAAGGGCGACTTGGTCCTTTGGAAGCAAGCTCCCACGGGTGGCGAAATTAAGAACGTTAATACAAAGTTGCAAGTTCTATATTCAGGGCCATACGTTATCGATAAAATTTGTAACAATGATAGATACGAAATAAAAAGCGTAAAGGGTATGCGCGGCTACAAGAAGTTTACAGGCGTTGTATCTGCAGACTCCCTTCGTGCATATCGAAGCGCACCAGAGTGTAGTGATGCAACTAGCAGCGACGATGACATAGTTACTAGAGACGACTTAATTGATTTACTGGAGAGCTAAATCGTTGTGTGCACCAATTGCGGTGCAATTGTTTCAGGATGGCCGACTGTAACGGAAAAAAAGAGGAGATGTATTGACTATGACGTGTTGAGGTGTGGAGATGGAGTGGCGAGGAGGGGCGAGTTGTGGAGAGGAGAGGAGAGTTGTTAAAAGGGCGTGTGCGTCGAGTTCGGCCTGATTATTTTCCGTGGTTATTTCTGTAACGAGTGATCAGTGTTTGAGTTGCGTGTTTTATAAAATCATAAATAAAAGTATCAGTTTATTTTTCTACCTACTTATTTAATTATTTTTCCAACCTCGTAATACATATTTGTAAACCGAAAAACATCCGAGACGGGTGTAGCTCTCATATAACTAGTGTTGCCCGAAATCTGGTATATCTAATACTACCCACGCACAAAAATACAAGTATATATCACGTGTCTGACTACTCATTGAATCCAACGTGACATGAATTAGCCACATAATTCTCAACATTATGCTGGCATCAAGTATCTATTAGGAATTAATAACCATCATGGATATGTGGTGAATGCGGCAAGACGCAGGTATTGTGCGCATTACTTTTACATTAAGCACTTACTGCTTTGAATCATCTGTTTCAACAATTGAGTAAATATGTGCGTTGATGACAACGTACATACTTTAATAAAATCGGCGCCGAATACACTTTTATTACGTTTGTCGTCGAAACTTTGGGACCGTGGGTTCCTAAATGCATTGGGCCTCTATAATAACCTAACCAAAAAGCTTAGAGAGTGTTAGGCTACCCAAGGGCTGCAGCTTCCTGTTTTATCACCTACTTGAATGTCTTTGACCCTAGGCTTGCGTGATGGAAAGCAACGCCAGGGCCCAGAGCAGGCAATTCAAGGAAATGCCCTGTCGGGCACCGTCTCTCGCATAAACACAGTAAACTGCTTGGCGCCGGACTTAGGTGTGAGGGTGGTAGCTAGCCGGGCGGACTATTAGATCCTACCACTTCCACTTCCTCAGCTAGCAGATAATCCTGGCCCCATGTTTATTAAATTATGTATATATGTACCTATAAATTCCTTTTATTTTCTTATCACTATCACTACATAGTATAAAACAAAGTCGCTGTCGTCTGTCCGTCCCTATGTATGCTTAAATCTTTATAACTACGCAACGGATTTTGAAGCGGTTTTATTTAATAGGTAGAGTGATTCAAGAGGAAGGTTTTTAAGTACAATAAATGCACTATATTGTATTGAAACACTGATAAATTCAGAGGGTCATCATTGCACCCATGCGGAGCCGGGGCGGGACGCTAGTAAATTATAATATTAAATATTTAAAGCTGGGTCATCCAACCGCCTCAGTCTTGTAATTGAAGCCTGTCGCTTGCCGATAGGCGGCCAACAGGGGGTGGAGATGGGCCTGCCTCGGAGCTTGTGGCTTCACGAATAAAGACTGGCCAAGGCCCACCAGAGTCGCGGGGATTGTGCTCCCCCGATCGGGAGGGTCTGGAGACGGGCAGTCAAGGATCGCCGTTGGTTTGAGTGGGTAGGTTAGGGGCGCAATTTACCATCTCAACGCTGGAGTCCCACGAAACCCGGCCGGGTAGCCATGAGAGGTTCCGACGAAGAAAAATAACAAGATAGTTTGTTGGAGACCAAGTCTGACTCGGGTAGTTTTAATATACTTCAATTGAAAAGTAATAAATAAATAAATATCCTTGGACATTTCACACAACGCCATCTCGTCCCAAGCTAAGCAACTTAATGCTTGTGTTACGGTAACGAGATGGATGATAAACTACTTATATACATTTTTTTTGTAAATACATACATATTCTAGATAGAAATGACACCCAGACTCCGAGCCAGTGCCTCTGGTTTAGACAAAGACACTTGCCCGACCCCGGAATCGAACCCGGGACCCGTTGCTCCAAAGGCGGCACATCTAACCACTAGACCAACGAGGCAGTCCAAAGTGGCTCTAAATGGTTCGTGTAATATTACACACGGTACTGCTCGTCATTCTGTTAGCTCGAACACGCGGTAGCGTGTCGAGCCAAGTTCAAGGAATTGACACGAATACTTAATTCGGCAATGCACAACACGCGCACAATATATTAAATATTTTCAATGTTATGTTTACTCTTAATTTTAATAAAATTGTCTATACATTTACAGGAATTGCCTACGGTTCATTGGAACATACGAGAAGTTATCAAGCACACTGTTTATTTTAGCATTCGTCAATGACAAACAGCTGTATACATTTTCAGGTGTTTACGTTGGGTGGTAAGTCATGTACACTCAGAATAGAAAAATGTCTAAACATCATGCTTTTTAGCATTTCAATCTCCACGATATTCCCTTTTCCCAGTTTAATTCGTTATCTGTATAATTAAGCTATTGATTTAAATTCTAATAAAAGTGCCACGCTGGGCAGGCGATCTGGCACAGGGTTTCGTATCAAGATTTCCTAGGTTTTCGGCCCTGTTACGACACCGTCCGTATGGAATGATGTGGTGACATTATAAAATATTTTACTACGTATCGATCGAAACCACCATCTTTAAAACTTTACCAAAAATAGGATAAAAAACTAGTGCTACCATTTCTGTGAATTTTACGTAAAATTTACGAACATTTGATGTCGGTCTAAGAAGTGTATTTTGAAAAATGATTAACAGTATTTTTTTTTTCAAAATATCCATGCTATAATAGTGTTACCAATCTTATTTGTCCCCGACTTTTTATGCTAGGTGCAGAAACACGACCTATTTTTTATTAAAAAAAAGTTGCATAAAAATTTAAGTTGGGCTAATAATTTAATATCTAACATGTCGTTTTTAGTGTTCATTAGTTTCTTATCTATTTTTAACTTACCTTAAAGTTACAAATAAAGATATGGCACTGGCTAGCTTTAGCGCAAAACATTTATATGTTTATAATATATCTCGGGTATACCAAAAAAAATATGTTATTCGTTTCCTATAGTGGGCCATTTACACATTTCAATTTTATCATCGGTTTAACATGAAGAAAGTAAATAAGAGCTTTACTCACATTTTGACAACAGTAACTGCCAACCAGTCAACATTTCAGCGTTTATTATCACCACAAAATTAACACACAAAAATATTGTAAAATTAATCACTGAATTTCCGTAGGAACTATTGTATAGGAGTATAGTATCACGATGTTAAATATGACAAATAGTATTTTTATTTATGGCAATCTTCAGTCGAAATATAAAATAATTTTAAAGTTTTAAATTCGGAATTTAACGCGCGCGGTTATTTAGCGCGCGGGGTCGGTACCCGTCCGTCATGCGCAATACAGAGGCTGCGATTACGCGGCCGCGCGGCTCTTAAGCCTCTAATATACCGGCGATCGATCAATCAATATCTAAACTATTATGTATAGCATCGTCGAGTGTCCTGCTTTAAAATTTACACCACTTAAACTACACATATTAATAGAAATTTAAAGTACTATAAAATAAAATTCAAAAGAGGACGGATTAAAAAAACAAATGCTGACACTATAGACACGAATTAAACTTTATAAACTCTGTTTAGCTTTGTACTTTGTTTAGTTTCTGGTTTCCAGGCTAGAGCTGAAAATCAGTGCTGCAGAAACCTGCAGTGTATACTGAGGTCCTGCCTTTTAGACACCATATTGTTACCTAAATTTATTTTTACTGTCTTTTTAAGTGTGTTTATTACAAGTTTTTTCTTTCTTTCTGTCTTTTTTTTAATTCCCTATAGCATCTTTTAAAAAAAGAACAACTGTTACAAACTTTTTAAATTTATTTTGTATTTGTACTTGTGTTGTGTTCCATGTAGTTAGGGATACATAGTTTCACACAACAGCTGACAAAAGGAAATGATACGACCTAAAACCTAGCCGCAAGAGAAGGAGAACTTGATACGAAACTCCATACCAACCCGTCTAGCCAGCGTGGCACAGTAGACGAATTACCCTCTATGTAGTTGCTCCCGACTCAGCAGTGGGTCATTTATGGGCTGAGAAGTAATACTTGTGTTTCGTAGGTACTATCTATACATCTACACATCTATACATCTATACATCTATACATCTACACATCTACACATCTATACATCTACACATCTATACATCTACACATCTATACTCTGTACCAAATAAATAAAATTGGAGTGTCTGTTTGTAATAATAAAATAACCACTTTTTACTAAATCCGTAAGTATTTATACACAGTACATAGACCGAAATAACTTTTTTCTTAATTTTTATCTGTCTGTCTGTCCGTCTGTCTGTCTGTCCGTCTGTCTGTCTGTCTGTCCGTCTGTCTGTCTGTCTGTTTGTTCCGGCTAATCTCTGGAACGGCTAGACCGATTTAAACGGGACTTTCACTGATAGGTAGCTACTTATTTAAGGAGTAAATTAGGCTACTTTTATTAGACTACCTTTGCCGCGCGGCGTCACCCGTGGTACGACAATAAGTAAGCGCGGGTGAAACCGCGGGGCGCAGCTAGTGTACTATAAATTTCCCCATCATTGATACAAATTGATACGTTTTAATTAAGCATCATTTTACTAATTGCAGTTAGCAAATAGCGCATAGCGAAATATTTTAGGCGCATCTTTGGACGGAAGCTAGAAATTACGCAAGCTATTTCGAGTAATTCGCTAACTAGTTAGTCAATTAGCCTCGGAACAATTTAGCCAGTTTCATAAGACAATAAAAACTTCATTGGGTAGTTAAAACTCAATCAAGTAACTTTGCTTAATAGTAAATATAGTATAGATAAATTTAAATCGCCAACTAACTATTCTCTTGACTAGTTCAAGAGCTGCGTAAAATCAACTAAGTCGTTTTAATATCTCACTGCGCGGTCAAGTACATTACTTCATTGAGTTGTAAAACTTGACTTATTTACTCGTATAGCATTTTCGTTTCGTTTTCAGTCCATAAATGACCCACTACTGGGTCGGGCCTCCTCCAAATTCATGGAGGGAAAAAAAGGCTACCGTGAACCCGTCTTGCCAGCGTGTGGCAAGACGGGTTCGCATCAGGTGATCTCCCTCTTGCGTTATTTCAGTCGCCTCTTACGACACCCTCAAGAAGGTATGCGTTGGTGACATTGTGTATTCTAAATCCGTCACTACGTAGTATGTAATAAAGTAGTAAGCGACGATAAAAGACGATAAAATCTCAAAAAAAAACTATTAGAATATGCCGAATATACTCGTATTAGAATATATTACGAGTGAAGAACGGCCAGTGAGAGAAACAGTGATTCCTTGTGGTGATGGATTTATAATACATATTTTCTCCACCCCATTGTAATCTGAGGGTGTCGGAAGTGCCGACAAAAGGAAATGATGCGGCTGAAGATCTAGCAGCAAGAGAAGGAAAATATAAAAAAAAAATGGATGACAAATCTAAGTCGTTAGCTTTAAAGTGTCAACCATGAACTATTTAAAAACAATAAATGGTCACCATTCAAATTTTATTTCAACAAAATATTATTAACCTATTATCATGACTGTATGTGGTGACGTGTGAAGGTTAGCTCGCTAATCCTTCTTGCGTACCCAGATATGACAGCTAAATGAGCATTACAAAGCGATGAATAGCAAACCTAGAATACTAAGTACTTAGTGCATACTTTGGTTTTACGTGTGAGGTCATTTTTAACCCCTGACAAAAAGATGGGTAGCTCCTAAACGATTCGATTAGCACTTTTTATTTTGAATGGTTGATTAGAATGACTCGTTTTATCAAAGAAAATGACCTTCACTAACTGCTACAAGTTGTAAGTTATCGATAAAATTAATTACCTTTTACAAAAGTTAATAAAACCCACGCTATCTAAGATTTTTACTATTTTTCTGCATCGTTAGATACTCCTTAATTTATCTGTCTTATTCATTCATTCAGATCGCCAAAACATAATGATAATTTTATTTTACACAAACAAAAACTAATATTTTACTGATATTTAATACCAAAAATTACAAGTAGGATGATAAGATTTGCAGACATGAAATGAAGTAGACCCGCCTATAATATTACATGTAATTCTTGACGACTAATAAAATGTTGGCAGTAACATATCAGTAGTATCCTGGATCGTACAAGGCTATGTTATTAATCTGTTTTTAATTATGTGTTTGTAGTAACTATAACAATGGTTAACTAACTGTGTCACATGCTTGTCTGATGTTATCTACGTAACAAATAAATAGGCATTTCACAGCAATAGGATCGTTGAGTAACTTCACCCTAGCAGGTCCTGACTGTGCATACTCATTCATCATCTTTGTAGTTCAAGAGGTAGCGTACAAAATCATAGTTGAAATCTAAAACTCATTTTCAACCTAAAAATAATGTCACCTGTTTTTATATCCTGTAACTCTAGGGCCTGAATGCAACCCTTTGAATATGTTATTTATATAATAATACATTAAGATGGCTTATCTGGTATACGAGTAATTTTTCAATTATAGATATTTTTGTTTTCAATGTTTTTAAAAATTCGACAGTCACGATTATTATTGTAAAAAACGTCGCATTTTCTTAAGTGAATGACTCGTTTTATCAATAAATATATCCCTTCACTAACTGCAACACGTTGTAAGTTATCAATGAAGAAATGAACTATAAGTTCGTTTAAACAAAGTAGAGGTTCGTTAAAGGAATATAGATTCGTAGTTATATAGCGGTCTCTGACAGAAAAAAGACATTGAAAATAATAGAATAACGAATATTGAAAATGTTGCAAATTCATATTTGTACACTACAATACATTAAGCCCATCCGTAAAAAATGTGTAACTTATCTTATTTTTTTTTATTTTTTTTATTTCAATTGAACCTATTTATTGGTGTTTTTGAAAAGTCAAAAGTGAAGTAAGGGTCTAGTTGCATGTTCCAAAAAGTAGATCCTATGGAGAAGAACAGGCAAGAAACTTCATGGACACTCTTTTTATCATATTTTCTGTTACAAGCATCTATCGATATCGATCGACATCGTACAAAGGTAGATTTGTCGATATCGATCGACAAATCTACCTTGTACAACATAAATTGGTAATGACATAAATAACTTCAGGCATGCCTTTCAGACAACAAACATGATTAAGTGCCATGCATATAATGTAGTTTACTGTCTATTCCAATTGCATAATACATGTTAAGAAATACGCTTTTATTGAATTTTACGACTGTTGCAAAGTGTTTTGGAAAAACCCGCTGTCATATTAAACGGAAAAGTATTATAAAATATCGAAATCAGCTCGGTGTAACAAAGACAGTGTTTATCCGAAATAGTGTGTGCATTCTGTGTTGAAATTTATTTTCTGTGAGGCAATTTTAATTGTATGGTGTGGTGTGGTCTAGCGGTTGCATGTGCCGTCTTTGGATTACGGGTCCCCAGTTCGAGTCCGGAGTCGGGCAAGTGTCTTTGAGTAAACCAGAGGCACTTGCTCTGAGTCTGGGTGTCATTTACCTTGACTAGCTACCACCCCCACACCGAAGTCCGAAGCGTCGCGAAGCAGTTTTACTGTGTTTCGTCATGTGTATGTGAGAGGCGGTGCCCGACAGGGTATTTCCTTGAATTGCCTGCTCCATCTTAGACCCTGGCGTTGCAAGCCTAGGATCAAAGGCATTCAAGTCACTGATATAAAAAAATGTGTTCGTAAATTTCATGTTTGTAAACTGCCCCCGCGGTACAGGTTAAACCTAGTAGTATTAAAAAAATATATCCTGCAAACATAGGTTAGTTAGTAGCCGTTTGTGACTTATATTTAGTTATTATTATGTGTATCTGTAAAATTTTCAGCTTTGTATGTATCAGCAATGTCATTGACAATTTTAACCGACTCCAAAAAAATCCATTCTTTTTTCATTCTTTAGTCTTTAATTACTTTTGCACGAATAATGTAAATGGCTGGTTTACATTTTACTTTATTTTTATCTTGTTACCCAAAGAAAGAAAAATAAAATTAAATAGATATAGAACGATATGAAAGCATAATATTAAACCATTAAAAACAATAGACATAACTACATAAAATTGTACGAGTCACCACTCATAAGTGAGTCTCTATGGATTAGAAAATGATATAAATAGTTTGGCGCCATTTTTAGTATCACTGAATTATTTTTCATGAACAAACATTTGCTTGTTACGATCAATTGATAATGTGAAAAAAGTCTGTCTATACCTATTTACAGACAAATTTAACTATGACAATTGGACTCAACGATGCGATTGAGCATTTAATATAACACGTGTATGCCTAGCATCGCGTGAT
The DNA here is from genome assembly GCA_905475355.2 of Clostera curtula. Classification (NCBI taxonomy): domain Eukaryota; kingdom Metazoa; phylum Arthropoda; class Insecta; order Lepidoptera; family Notodontidae; genus Clostera; species Clostera curtula. The sequence goes on along the minus strand of FR997806.1, from coordinate 11,004,130 downwards.
TGTGTAATTTCGGGCAATTATCCGAAATGGTTCTTCTGATTAATATTTACAGTATTTAGAGGAACGTGTGGTGACGAATGTAGTATACTGTCACCATCTTATTCCATCCTCAGGGCGTCGTAAGAGTCGATACAAGGGCATTACAAGGTTACTAGTGTCAACTAGATCTGGCTGATGTTTGGCCCTTTGGAACTATTGCGTGAATTTGCTCTCACAAATCTGTCTTATAACCAGTCTTGTACCCAAATGGCGATCTAAAAAGAGCATCTACAGAGTTTCTTGCCGGCTCTTCTCTGTAGAGGTGCATTCCGAACCGGTAGTAGATGGTAAATAATTAATTTTAAATGGTAAATTTTAAATTTTATTTTTTGTTTGACCTGTCAAAAGAGCTCTAATGAGCCAACTTGATTAAATGAGTTTTGATTTTGATTTTTGATTTTGATAATAGGAAATGATAAGGCCGTAAATCATACCGCAAGAGAAGGATAACTTGATACGAAACCCTTTTTTGTTTTTTTTGGTTACGCTAGGGCTTTCCCCAGCAGCGGCGGTATGCGTAAACCATTTGCTTTACGCATACCGCCGTTCCCCGAGAGTGGGGTCGGTGATTATGTGGGATTCCGGCTACTGACTAAGTCCTCACACGACACGCTTGGGGCGCCACAGGTTCGCGTAAACACATTCCACTGTGACAGTTTGATACGAAACCCTGTGCCAACCTAACGTGGCACATTAGGCTAATTACCCTCCCTGTGATGGGAGGAGGCCCGACTCAGAAGTGGGACATTTATTGGGACTCGTAATTAGCATATCGAATAAAAATACCAGACTGCGTGGAAGATCCCCACAAGAGCGCTTCTATTGCCGTTTCACTTGCAAATATAGCAGTTATAAGTGTAAACTATGTTTATCTATACTAATATTATAAAGCTGCAGAGTTTGTTTGTTTGTTTGTTTGAACGCGCTAATCTTAGGAACTACTGGTCCGATTTCAAAAATTCTTTCAGTGTTATATAGTCTACTTATCGAGGAAGGTTATAGGCTATATTTTATTTTCAAAGGAATTAGGGATCCGTATGAAAATTGCGATTTTGTAACCTAAGGTGTAAAATCGAAAACCTATTTATGCGTGCGCTGCAAAAACTATTGACAATAGAACAAAATGAAGTACTACGAGTTTGTAGGTCTTATTAAAATCTACAAAAAAGTCCGCGAGAGCACATATGTAACTATCATAGTTTAGTCACAATAACCACTTTTATATTCATAAAAAAAAATGCATAGAGATAAGCACGGGTTCGAAGTCCACGCGAGCGAAGCCGCGCCTAAAAGCTAGTTCATTATAACACGCGTCAACAATACTAAAGAGAAGACATTTTAATCACGGATATAAAATAGCTTGCGATATTTTGTGCGCGATTTAGCTTGTTAATTTATTTTATAATTTTTAACAGCACGAATGAACGATCCTAATTTAATGTTATTGGATTCAATGACCTGATTGATAGGCAATGCATCGGTCTATGTATTGAAATATGTATACTAGACTAATACCTGTGTAGTTTTGTAGTATTTCATGAACGTGGTGGCGTTTATAAAAATATGTTTACCTACTTATCCGTAGGTGCTGCAAATTGATTCTAAAGCCGAACGTCCACCGCTAGCTAGAATAAGTGAGTTTAGTTTAGCTTGCATAGGTTAGCCAGTTTTTCATACCATGTTAGTTCACCGTCGATAGACGCACGTATGAAAAACTCGCTCAACATTTGGCATAAAAATGCGACATCATCTTAAAACCTAATTATGTAGATATCCCAGAAACTGTAGTAGATATTTAGGACCGTCATTAACTTGTGTAGGATATGTTTTATCATTCATTTTAAACCTGTTCATGGTTCACTTTCGTCTAAAATGACCTTCAATACACTTAACTTTACGCCATTTAGCCTTATAGGGATAGGGACTCTCAGTCAGACAAACGGCAAAGAAACACAGACATAGAGTTGTAGGTTGCAAATGCAATTACATCTAGCTGTGAGAAGCAGAAGCATAAATATTGCCTTGTTGGTCTAGTCTAGGGTTTGATGTGCCCGGTTCAATTCTGGGGTCTGTGTGTTATTTGTGTTTGGAAACTGCCCGCGCGATACAGGTTACACATAGTACAGAGGTCTCGTATCAAAATAAAAGTACTTTTTCTAAATTCTTAACAATTGAAAAATCGCTTATGACTCCTCGACTAAATAACACGAACAGGCTGTCCAGCTAGAATATCCTTAAGGTTTTAATGTGATGATTATTTTTTCTCATAGGACAGGGGGATTTACCAACGTACTATGGAAAGTCCCAGGCTTGGAAAGTAAAATTCCTAGACTCAACAATCACTTTTATCTAACGACGAGGACGTGGATTCTTTACAAATCAAGGTCCTACTTCGAATCATTTTGCACTACTCGTTTAAATTTAACATCTCATTGAAAAATTTAAATTTTTAATTATACATAGTGACCAATGAAAATTCAACCTAAACGCGAATATGTTACGACTTTGTTTCAGAAGGAGTACATAGAAGAAGATTTTGTTATTTTCTCTAAACGAGTAAATTGCGAACCACGGTCAACTTCGCGACCTTGGTGTCAAAGTACTATGAAAAGGAAATCGAGACAGTCAACTATTCGAGTGTTGTGACATTTGTTGCAAAATTTGTATAATCGCATTACAATCGAATCGTGTCTAAAAACTAAATTTGATCGTAAACATTAATCGGTTATCACCAGATCGAATAGTAAGGTTTTCTTTAACACCGCCCGGTCGTAAATACCACGCTTCCATGATAAGTTCCTTTTAGCCGAGATTTATTAAAAAAATATTGTTTATTTTGATATTATTTATATATTAGATAATATTTATATATTAGTTTTATGACTTTTCATCCCAGAATATTATAAAGGTATTTGTGACCTAATAAAAAAGAATTACAGCATAATTATTTTCATAAAACTAGCCTACCAACTAGCAGATCACCTAGCCGCAAGAGAAGGAAAACTTGATACAAACCCTATCCCAAATTCCTCCTTGAATTTTGGGATAGGGTTTGCACTCAGTAGTGGGCTATTTCTGGGTTGAAACGACGTAAAGGACGTGCTATTGCATACAGTACCTATGTTTTACATAACATAAAATGTACTTGTAACTCTTGTAAGACGCTAAAGTTAAAATCCATTGTTTAGTAATTTCGTGAGTCAGGGACGTTTTTATCACATTTGTATTTACAGGTTAAGTGGTTGAAACTATAAAATCTATGTCAAGTTCAAATTATTTTGTTCAGAACTCATTCCATTCAATTATCCCTTCCTAGAAAGTGAGTATAATAGTGAATGGCATTATGAAACAAGTCATAACATTTGTTAAATAGATTTTATAATTTATATTAATAATAATTTTATTTAATAATTGATAATTTTACTTTTGTTTGACTTGTCACATTTTTTATTCAAAGGGGGAACGCTGCCAGTAAGTATCTACGGAACCTTGCCTAAAGGGACTCCTTGTAATAATATATTTTAGTAAGTATATATATATATATGTCGGAGATAGCGACGGCTGAGCGATAGAGTCGTCATCATCTTGACTTGGTACGAGGTTTATTACTTGTAACTTTATAATTCACAATATTAACCACAGTATAAATAACAATGTTCAGTTAACACACTTAGATAGACAAACCGACAGGTTCGCAACGGAGAAGTGTCTCGGTCCGTGTCCCAACGTCGACTGACTGATCGAGCCAACCTCACTTTCCATTACGACTCTGTCCACGTGCCGCCATTGCAAAACAACTGACGTCACCGCGTTTGCCGCACTACTGTGTTAACAATCAATTGAGAAACTTAATAAAACGATATCGTTATCCACGACACGGCCATTCTGACGAAGCACACGTCCTCGTGTGTACTTGTAACAAAATAACCAACTGAGGCACATTTTCACGTTCGGCCAACCTGACGGTAATGTTCCGTAATCGTATCTTAAGAATCAAGTTAACAGAGATCACGTTAGCATACAAATAATTTTAACAACTTTAACACGAAAGGTTCCTCTAAGCCCATAATCTTTTAAATCTCAATACTGATACTTTAAAACAGTAGGTTTAAAGTAATAATTACACAACACATGGCCCAGCTGTCCCAGCAGCTAGTGACAATTCACATGTCACCCATATCGTCATCGCTCCAAGCGATACGACCAACACTTTAACTAGAGTTCACGACTCCCAGTACACAGGACCATACAAATAGTCTCTCTCGAGACCCGGGTCCCCGCCACACCACTAGCTGCCCATCGCGCTCTGTACAACTCCCAGAGTTGCAGTTACGACTACAGACTAGTGCGTGTAGTGCGACCTAGCCAAGGTAGGTGTTATTTTTTACTGTTGGAGGCAACCTCCTCACCATCTTCATCAGACAAATTTAACTCAACGGGCACACTGCTTAGTGGAATCTCCTTATACAGTCGTGAGCGTATTTTTATGTTCTATTACCGGTCAAAGATTTCAGCAAATAACGATCACCATCAAGTAACTCCACAATTTTTAACGGTCCCTTGTATTTCGCGTCTAATTTAGTTTGGTTTCTCTTCGTTCTGAATTTAAACTAAATTACCAACATCAAACTTTACCACTTTAACTTGTAGTTTTATCAAATTTTACTTTTTCGTAACTGGCACTATTTTCTATGTATGTGGCCGCTTGCTCTCTTACTAATGTCTACTGCCGGTCCGGAATCATTCAAAGTTAATAGGTTAAATGGTCTAGCTAAAGGTCCTATCAGAAACTCGAGTGGACTCGCTTGTATTACACGGTGGACAGAGGAATTCAAAACTAATTGACAGACGCTTCTATCGCGGTCAGCATACTTTTTAACGCGCTCATTGTTCTTTCTACTTGGCAATTAGCGCGACTTGAACCCGTAGCTATCAAACGTAATGAAACTGACAAAAAAACTTTGAATTCTTTGTTGGCAAAGCATCGTCCCAGATCTGCAATTACTTACTGGAGCTCCAACTAAAGACGCTTGATTTAAGGGATTTAATTGTTCTAGCCAAATCTATTCTCAGGGTATGATACAAGGGAACAAATTTTGTGACCGCATCAACTATGACGTACTCCTTGCAATCGCTTTTCCACTTAATTTGCCAGTTAAGTCAACGTGCACAGTATGCCACGGGATACTAATCTTAGGAATTGGATGAAGTCCCGCTTGTGGGCGACCTGATTGCGATTGAGATAGTTTACAAGTAATACAACCATAGACAAACTTACGAACGCACTTAGCCATGTGCTCGAACCAATAGTGATCAACCCTGTATATTTGGCCACCTCGCCCTTTATAGTTCACAGAGCCACCTCGCCCTTGACTGTATATTTGGCCACCTCGCCCTTTATAGTTCATAGAGCCACCTCGCCCTTGACTGTATATTTGGACTAACTTCTACAACAGTCAACATATTTTTGAGGGTGCTCATAACTCTTTCCACTTGGCTTCGGCGCAACACAATGTTTGATGAGAGAGCACTCTGCACCAGAATCAGAATAAAATGGATACGACTCACAAGCGTTCATCAGCGCACCGCTGGGATTGCTAACATAGCAAGCTTCCACATGCCTCTCGTTACTCGCCGCCGCCGCAGGCGCCGCTCCGAACCGCCTGCGCCTACCGCCGCGCCAGCTCCTCCGCTGTTGCCACGTGGACATCTCGCTGCCAAATGTCCGGCGCTGCCGCACCTGAAACAGACTAAGTCCGACCGCGGCCGCGGCCCCGCAGAGCCTGACGCTGAAGTGTGCAGTGGCAGCACTAGCTGCCTTGCCTTTCACCGCCAATTTGATGCTCGGTGACCCATTCCACCGCAGCTGTGACATTCCACAGTTGCCGACCGAAAACCCGATCGCTTGAAATCTGGATCTGCTGTCCTATCGCCTCACGTTTAGGCTACCTTACCGATGCAAATCAAGGCATACAATGGCTCCATAATCTTGGAAAACTTTGCTATAAACTGGCGAAAATACGACGCCAGACCGATGAACCGTCAAGCTAAACAAGCACAGCAATCTAAACTTCGTATCGCAAGTAATTAACAGGTAAACACGCAAAAGAACCTCAAATAATATTTTCTTACACCGGTCAAAATCACACTATCGTAAATTCGTATACCATACAATATACCCGAGTAATAAAATGGAAACTGCTCACCGGAGTGACGTAAAATTGCAGCTGGTGCGCTTACTACAGATCCACTCACTATTCTTTGACCTGGCTGACCACAGTACTGTTGCTCGCCTTCCTGCTGCTCCGCTCAGGGCAGTTAGACGCGTAGTGTCCTTGTCCATCACAATGAAAGCAAGTGATCCCCACTTGGTTAATCGCCGCACTATGACTGCCGCTTGTGATCTTCAGTTCAGAACAATCTTCATGTAGCTTAATGTCTCCTTTATAGTGACAATGAATCGCCATTATCGGTTATTTCCATCGCGTACAGAAGTACACACATTATCACTACACTGTTTTCTCCACGTGGGCTGAATGAGTTACATCCCACTTCTGATGTCGGAGATAGCGACGGCTGAGCGATAGAGTCGTCATCATCTTGACTTGGTACGAGGTTTATTACTTGTAACTTTATAATTCACAATATTAACCACAGTATAAATAACAATGTTCAGTTAACACACTTAGATAGACAAACCGACAGGTTCGCAACGGAGAAGTGTCTCGGTCCGTGTCCCAACGTCGACTGACTGATCGAGCCAACCTCACTTTCCATTACGACTCTGTCCACGTGCCGCCATTGCAAAACAACTGACGTCACCGCGTTTGCCGCACTACTGTGTTAACAATCAATTGAGAAACTTAATAAAACGATATCGTTATCCACGACATATATTAGTTATTATATTATATTATTTATGTTTTTATTTTCAATATTACTGATGGTCTAATCTTAGGTTCTTCTTCTAATATATATACAATATTTTTTTATTCTACATTATCGTAAGTTTATCTTTTATTATTTAGGTTTATCAAGTTTACCCGCGTGACCGGGGAGCTGGTTTCTACTTTGCCCAGCTCATTAGCATTGCCATCCAAGGTGGCAATGCAGCCAGCCTTCCGGGCACGTTTCACCACGACAGCGTCGTATTGCCCATGTTTTAGTATTCTCTCATCTGTCTATTGTAGTTTTTATATTTTTACAAGTTATGGTGTATATATGTCAGTTTGTTTATGATTTTATTAAACTTTTACAGTTTATCAATTAGAATTAGTTTAATATTCTGTGAATGACGAAAATATACATATATGTATTAAGTTGTTTATTTCAGTAAAAATATAAACAATTAAAGATTTAAGGAACACTTGATACATCTAGAAAATCTAAAGACTTTATACGAGCGAGCCGATTTTACTAAAACATGTCTGTGAACGATCACTAGAAAATCTACTTGCAAATAAAAAAACTGCATTACAATACATTCGTGTGAGGTACCTACTCATAAATTATTAATATTATTATACAAATATTGTCCACGAATATACTAATACGCTTTTATACCAACTATCCTATGTTTTAAAAGATCTGTTTTGTTTCGGTTAAGTTATAAAAAAACAGGTGTGTTGACATAGTAACGATTGTATACGTAGATTCCATTATATATTCTTAGAAGTTACGCGTATTGACAGCTATTATTTATATTGGTTAGATCGTTCTGGGTAAACACCTCAACAAATACAATGCATACAAATATCACAGATCCACATAAAATACTGAAAATACATCCGTATTTGTATCTTCAATGTTGTTTGTATCCATAGAACATGTTACCCTGTGTAGGATATTTTCAATGAGTTTTAATGTAAGAATGTTTTAATTCAATGTGATCATTAACATTGCTAACTTCGGGAATAAAATGTTATAACGTAACCCCTGTAGTTGGCCATTGACCTGTATCGCGGGGGCAGTTTACAAACATGAATTTCACGAACACAATAGACCCAGACTCTGTGCAAGTGCTTCTGGTTTACATAAAGACACTTGCTCGGCCCCGGAATCGAACCCGGGACTCTGTGATCCAAAGGCGGCTCATCCAACCACTAGACCAAAGAGGCAGTCAACGAACGTTACTGAGTTTATCGCAGTCACTATTATGCGAGGTCCAAGTCGCAGGTGTAGTCTATGTACAGAGTAGGGTTCATGATTTCTCGAGCTTTTCAATTTCTCGGGTCTCGAGAATTCTCGAGGCTCATTTCTCGGGACTCTCGGGTTGTCGAGAAATTTACATTTACGTACGTTTTCTCATATTATTTGGTTCCAATTGCGTCTAAAAATCAGTGATTTTCCTCTCAAATAAAAGTATCAAATTAATTATAAAACTTTCATCAATGTTATTCAAAAACATTAATCTTATAAATATTGTTTTATAAAATATTAGAGAAAAAAATATTATTCAGGCTCATAATCATAATGACAGCACCATTTTTAGTTGGTTATTTAGAACTTAAACTAAAAAAATCAACATGAAAGAAAACGTAAATATTAGGTTGGGGAAAAAGTCTTTTCGCATTAAAGTATGTATGAACTTGTAATAAAATTTTCAGTCCTGATCTTGCACCTTCAGATTTCCACATGTTTCGGTCTCTTCAGAATTCTTTAGGCAGTGTCAGGTTAACATCACGAGAGGACTGCCAAAACCACTTGTCGCGGTATTTTGATCAGTAGTCCCAAAATTTCTATAGCAATGGGATCATGTCCCTACCTACAAGATAGCAAAAAGTTATCGAACAAAATGGTAGCTACATACTTTAGTTAAATGTAAATAAACGATATTAAAAAATGTTTTGAAATTTCTTATAAAATGCGAAGAAACTTTTTCCCCAACCTATTATCTTAACTTACATTACATTAGGATCACGGCACAATTTTGGGCTGGTTATTTAGAAAAAAAAATCTAAGTAAATGTAAATTATAATTACATTACAATCATAGCACCATTTATGGCATGTTAATAGAATATAAACAAATTAAAACTCTGCAAGTTTATTTTCTACAAACGTACATGATTTCTCGAGCTCTCGACTTTTCTCGAGCTTGATTTCCCGGGAACAAAGCCCAACGATTTCCCGGGAATTCTCGGCTCGAGAATTCCCGGGAATGAACCCTAGTACAGAGTAGACCACAGTGACAAAAATCGTAACTAATAATATTAATGATTATTTATTTGAAATTAACTTAACATTTTCATGTAGTGGAATTTCGGCAGAACTCTATAATCACGATATAGTACTGTTTAAATAACTATATTTTCACTTGAATCAACAAGATAATGGCTGAATGAGGTTACAATACAGATGACGTCATGAAGCCGACCGATGAATATATTGACGCTAAATCAAAGATTTATATGTGTTTGTATATGTCATCGCCATTCTATCCATAAATGAGTCAGGTCCCACTACTGAGTCAGGTCTCCTCCAAACTCAAGCAGGGTAATTAGCCTACTGTGCCACGCTGGCACGACGGGTTGGCACAGGTTTTGTGTCTAGTTTTCCTTCTCTTGCAACTAGGTGATGTCCGTGATAGGTTTAGAAAATAAATACATGAATGAAATTAATTAATGAAGAATATGCATATGTACCTACATGTGTGCATATGAATAAATTAAAAAATGTAAATTTTAAATGAAGGATTTGATTCCCGCACGGAAGAAATATTTGTACGACCTACAAGTATTTGTTCCGGGTCTGGGTGTTTTCTATCTTTAATATGTATGTATTTACAAAAAATATATATATTTAAGTAGTTTATCATCCATCTCGTTACCATAACACAAGCATTAAGTTGCTTAGCTTGGGACGATATGGCGTTGTGCGAAATGTCCGAGGATATTTATTTATTTATCACTACATATATTATTATAAAACAAAGTCGCCGTCGTCTGTCCGAGTCCCTGTGTATGCTTAAATCTGTAAAACTACGCAACGGATTTTGAAGCGGTTTTTTTAATAGATAGAGTGATTCAAGAGGAAGGTTTATATGTATAATACATGCTTATCACTGATAAAATTAGATGTTGTGATTGCATCCGTGCAAAGCCGGGGCGGGTCGCTAGTTAAGAAATAACTACAGGTTTGAGCAAATTTAACAAATACCCAATCTGTTTGATAATAGAAGCCAATTTAACTTATTCTGGTAATAGAGAAAAAGTGGTTTGAACTCCGTTTTAAAAGTGATCAACAAAAAACGTTAATTTATGGCTTACACGAGTTTACCAAACCTAAACATAACATTTCCAAGATTCGATGCCGGATTGTTGACCGTGAAACCACATTGACTTATCCAAATAATATTCTGAGTCATTTATATAAATAACTAGCGACCCGCCCCGGCTTCACACGGGTGCAATGATGAACCTCTAAATTTATCAGTGTGTCTCTACAATATACTACATTTATTATACTTAAAAACCTTCCTCTTGAATCACTCTATCTATGAAAAAAACCGCTTTAAAATCCGTTGCGTAGTTTTAAATATTTAAGAATACATAGGGACGGACAGACGATAGCGACTTTGTTTTATACTATGTAGTGATAGTGATATGAAAAGGTTTGTCGCATCTTTGAGATTTGCAAAGATCTACCGGATAGTGCACAACGTTCTAATGATGTTGAATCATATTACATCTAACCTCCTGCGTACTTGGCTGTAAGTATGTGTAAAGCGGCTGGCATTCATGCATCTATGGCACTCAATTCACTCAGTAGCGTAACTATTATGATTAGTGGTAGTCCCAAACGGGTCTCGGAGGTCAGGCGACACTCGGCCCATATATGACCCACTGCTGAGTCGGACCTCCTCCAGTTACATGAAGGATAATTAGCTTACTGTGCCAAGCTGGCCAGATGGGTTGGCACAGCCTCACACATCCTGCTATTAACTTTCCCTTTGTCAACTCTTACTTACTTCCCTTTAATATGGTTGAGGAGATTGATGGCTGTCACATGCGTTATACTTGTGAACAGGTGCTGCTGTTTGGGGTTGGTCGGCTCACTAGACCAAGGAAGTTTTTAGTTTATTTTAATAACGTTGTATTGTTTTAATATTCACGTTCCAGTTGACGCTTTTCAGATTCAATAGAATAGTTTGTATATGGAATTTGTTGGGTAATATATATTTATTAAATTCTAAATAGGACCGCAAAGTAATAAACAAGAAAAGAATGACAAGCCCTCTGAGTTTCTTGCCAGTTCTTCTCAGCAGTGGTCGCGTTCCGAACTGGTGGTAGACTATATTACTTTGCTTTGTATACATTTTATTAATAATATGTTGACAATTTGTAAGTGTCCATTGTGTCCTATGCAAAATAAATGATTTGACTTTGACTAACGACACCCTCAGGGTGGATTGTTGTGGTGACACTATGTATTCTAACGGTCACCGTACGGAAGACGTCAGTCGCTCCATGTAAATACTGTTAGTTTGCCAAATCCGGAAAAGATGAGGAAGAAGAACTAGCTTTGCCCCGTCTTACTGATAGACCAACTCATTGCAAACCGCTTATCATGGGGAAATTTGTCATACGTATTTCTTTTATGATGTAAGGATAAGACAGGGCTTAAGAGGTAGAGAGTTATTGTGTAAAAATATAGAGAAGGCTAAAACCTTAATACTGCCTTTTTAGTTGCATCTCAGCACACCACGGCTTGAAGACATAATGGCAGTGTTCTTAGTACAGACGTTGATGTATTTATAGCTAGCTTTGCTAAATTGCAAGATAGAACAACAAAAAGTAATCTATAAAACTAATTACTGCTCGTGACTCCACAAATTGTGGCATTAATATCACGCTTCAATGAAAATGTTTATCAAAACCGAACTCACTCAAAAAGAATAACAGGCAAAACACCCTGCTGCAATATACTAAAACACAATAGGTTACTTATTTAGCTATCCCAATTTATTAAACCACTACCATTGACCATAAAGAAATTATTGGAAAAATTTCACAGTTTACCACGTAGTAATACGTTGTTTTCTTATAGTCCTATTACCAACTATTAATTTGGTTCCCTCTAAATGTACTTTAAGGAGATCGGAGACGGGTGATTCAGGTAATATTTCCTGAATCCTGCTTTAGTACCAAGGCTTAAACTTATATCTAAAGCTTGTTTTAGTCGCCTTCTACGACATCCTCAAGACAGAACGAGCTAATACTTAATTTAATACATACATAATACATACATAATAATCACCGTAGGGGTAGGCAGAGACCACTTCTTTCCACTTACTACGATCCTTACATACTTGTTTAGCGTCGTCCACTTTGATTATTCCCTTCATACATGCTCTTCGGTTTAGGGAACTCTTGACCGGGCCTTTTTTCAAGACGTCCCTGATTTGGTCTTGAAACGTACGCCTTTTTTTTTGTTGTCGCTGGGGAAATGCTTTATTCATACCACCGCCCCCCGGGGGAGAGGTTGGTGATTATGTGGGACTCCGACAAGGGTCGTCTTCCCAAGAGTCGTCTACCCACTAAAATCCTCTCATGGCGCGCTTGGGGCGCCACAAGTTCGCGTAAACGCATTCTACTGTGAAGCCCTGGCGTGGTGCCCGCAACGGGCAAGCGACTGTCGGAGAGGGCGTCCCGGTACACTGGGACGCCCTCAGTCATCGAGGCTTTCGTCGGTGGCGGTTCCCCGACCCACCACCGGCCTCTCAGGCGAGGGCAGAAGGGGTTCGCATCGTCACGACCCTCCACCCCTGCCTCCGTCCGCGGTGCGGTTCAGCCGGAGCTCCCTCCTTTGCGACCCGCCCCGCAGCCCCCTTCTGCGACATAACGGCCTCGCGGAAGGAGGCCCGTCGGCCCTCGGATTAGCGACAGCAGCGGTCCAGGACTCGCAGGGCAACTCTGAGGACAGAGTCAGGAGGCCCTGGAGCCCCAGTCCACTGCGGCGCTGGGTGCCGCTCTTCGTCTCACATCTCCCCGTGGGCCCGCCCGGCATGGGAGTTGAAACGTCCGCCTCGGTCTGCCCCTTCCAACACTTTCATTCACACTCGCCATATACACTTTTTTCGTCAATCGTTCTTCATTCAATCTCTTTACATGCCCAAGCAATCACAGCATACATTTCTCAATTTTAGTCACTATATCTTCTTTCAGACCACCACGTTTCCTTATCTCACTATTACTTATCCTGTCACACATTTTGGCACCTATCATACTTTTTAAAGTTCTCATCTCAACTGCATTTATTCTGCTTTCATGTTTCTTCTGCCATAAACAACTTTCACTTCTGTACATGAGTGTCGGAACCAACACCCCTTAATGCACAGCCAGACGATCCTTGTTGGACACCTTCCGACTGTTCATGAAGGAGTGCAAAGCTCCATTCAACACGTTTCCTGCATTCACTTATCTTTCAATATCACTCTCACACTTAACATTTCTTGTAAACTTTCAAATCGAATCAAATCAAATCAAATCATCTTTATTTGTGAACACAGGTATTGAATAAAGGTCTTATTTATACATTTTAGTTGAGCTCTATGTCCTACCAATGAAATTGGCGTACAAATATTGTTTTTTTTTTTTTTAGCAATAATTCTGGATCTATACAATACAAAGTCATTACTGAATCAATTATAATTTATCTTTCATGCATGTCAACGGTAAATTATATAAAATTATATAAAATTAAGGTCTATATCTATTCAAGTCAAATTGTGTAGTATTGTAAATAATGTCAATTAAATATACTATTAATAAAAATCAAAATTAATTATAATAAAGGGCAGGTAATGTCATATTTTATCATTTAAAAATTCTTCAATAGAGTAATACGTCTTATCTATTAGAAAGGAATGCAATTTATTTTTGAATTTGCGGACATGATCTTCACTCCTTATACATTTTGGTAATTTATTATAGACCTTTGGAGCCATTACAAAAATACTGTTTCTGTATAGTGCAGTACTAGCACCCACTGTTTGCAACCGATCACAACGGCGCTGACTAGTTATTCGAGCAAATTTATGTAAATTATTTTTTACGAACATAGACGTTTCATATATATGTCAACGGAAAACAACAAGAACCGGAAATTTATAAATTTCCTAGGAAATTTATAAACGTCCGTAGGATTCCAAACGAGAGATAAATTGTATTATTTTACGCCCACATTTTCGGAAATTTATAAACTAACGGATATCCATTCGTAAGATTCTAAACGGTTCGACCAATCACAGTAGAGCTTTTAATTTTACGCTTCTACAAGATACGGCAAATAACACACTGTTCTCTGATTGGTCGATGTTGATAGTGGCATGCTTGTGTCCATAGACATAGGTACATTTAGACTTGCCAAACTATAAATTTATCAGTACGTAACAGTATTTTTACTTTAAAACTAGGTAAGTACCTATAATACAGGGTTACTGATTTACATAATATGCTAATGATCCCTAATTCACTCTACCAAAATAAAACAATAGAAATAGAGTGATGCGAAGTTAAAAAGTTTTATTAAAAAGAAAAACATCATAAAACAATAAAGCCGGCCTTCTGCCAAAAAAAACAAACATAAAGTTTAATTTTAAAAAAAACGAGAATTGCGAGCGATCGCGATTGGCGAATTGCCAAACGCTAATTAATATAAAAAAATGCTTAAAAACATGTAACAAATTAAACATAATAAAATAAGGATTTAACTTAAAAAAACCCCTGACATCGGACTGCATTATGGCTGAGTACACACACAATGTTCACTACATTGAGAGTCTACTCAGCCATAAATGTCAGGTACCTAACGTTTTTATATCTGTTTCATTGATACCGTTACAATGAGTCCAAACACGATCATCTACTGTAATTTGGTAAGGAGTTAGGTATCCTATAGATTCCTGATGATGCAGCAGAGGTATAGCTGATGATGCAGCAGTATCAGGTCTATGTTACCACAAGTAGACAATATCGAACAATGGCGGCGGAGAGGACGGAGAAGGAACACGTGACTTATTCAACCAATCAGAGCGCCTATGGCGTTTGGTTATTGCTACTTATTATTTTACGCATGAGTTCAGTAAGTTTATAAATTTCCGAAAATGTGGGCGTAAAATAATACAATTTATCTTTCGTTTGGAATCCTACGGACGTTTATAAATTTCCTAGGAAATTTATAAATTTCCGGTTCTTGTTGTTTTCCGTTGACATATATACAACGATGGCATTGTTAATATTTTCGTATTTTTAAAAAACGGTTTGCAGCTGTCTGTTGTCTGCAAATTATAAATAGCTCTTAAGCACCTTTTTTGGCACTTAAATACCATATCCTTACCCGTGGCATTGCCCCAAAATATAATTCCGTATCTCAATGTTGAAGCTACTAGACCATGATACGCCGTTAAGACTGTTGCTCGATTGGCCGTTTTACTTAACATGTGCAAAGCATAGGAATGTTGGTTTAGCTTACTGCATACTTTGTCAATATGGGAATTCCATTTTAAGGTGTTTTCTATGTTTAGTCCAAGAAATTTTGACACTTTAGCTTCATTAATAGTTTTGTCCTTGTATTTAATATTTAAGTCCAGATTGTAATTTATTCTTTGTTGAAATTTCATTAAAACTGTTTTATCAATATTTATAATCAAATTATTATTCTGCAGCCAATTTACAACTGATAGTAAAGTAGAATTTATCTCAGCCTCCAATGTACCTACCTCGTCACTATTAAAAACTAAAGTGCTGTCATCTGCAAACATTGTCATAGGATATGATGATGCTGTCGGAAAGTCATTAATATAAACAATAAATAGGGGTGGTCCGAGTACACTACCTTGTGGTACTCCATAATTTACCGCTCGTTGACTTGATTTATAAGCTATTTCGTGATTTTTTGAAATTCTACTAATGGACGTTATTTGTTGCCTATCACACAGATAAGATTCTATTAGTTTTGATATATTTCCTCTTATTCCGTATGCGTTAAGTTTATTGATTAGTAATTTATGGTCTACGCGATCAAAAGCTTTTGACATGTCCATATAAAGCGCTAGAGTTGGTAGCCTCTTATCCACTCTACTGGTAACCATATGTAAGAAGTCGTAGATGGCCATGTCAATAGATCTGTTTTTCCTAAAACCTTTCTGGTTATCAACGAAAAGGCAATTTTTCTCAAAGTATGAAGTAAGTTGATAGGATATTACTTTCTCGAGTATTTTTGAAAAAATCGGTAGTAACGCTATAGGTCTGTAGCAGGACATATCTTCTCTGTTGTCCTTTTTAAAGAGAGGTTTTATAATTGTTATTTTTAATTCTTCTGGAAAGTAGCCATGGTATATGCACATATTGATAAGATGACTCAACACAGGAGCAATTATTGTGGATACCCGCTTAACAATATTTGTACTTATATCGTCATACCCAGTGCTTGACTTATTCTTTAGTGACATAATAATTTGGTGATTTTCTTGTGGTATTGTAGGCGACATAAACATGGAAGTAATGCTACTGTTTATTTTATGTTTATTGTTATTAATGTCCAAATTAGTAATTGGTTTCACTTGATCTACAAAGTAATCGTTAAAAGCTTGTGCTATTTCAAGAGGATTAGTTAAGATTTTGTCATTTGATTTGATTTTTGTTATGGTTTCGCCTGGTAAGTTATGTTTATTATTATTTTTATTTATTATATATACTTTGAACCCAAAGATACACAAACTCATTCACCTGTTCAATTTGTTCATCTCCAATCACGCTATGGCATTCTATCACTGCCTCATCTCTTTTTACTCGTTCTAAACCAATCGTTTGGTAGTCTATCGAAGTTTTATACTTTTACTACAGAATCCCTGATCACAATTATTGTCTTTCAAATTAGTAAAGATTTTTCAATTGTCAATCTCGAATTCTCAGTGCCATCAAATAAGCACGCACGAAACTGATCTATATTCTGCTAATAGTTTCCGCTGAGCACAGAAACACGGAAATTTGAACTCCAATGACTTTAAGGTTTCCTAATAATGTAGAATGTACAGCATATCAAATAGATTTTTGAGGATACTTTTTAGAGATGACAAATTGAATGCTAAGTATGAAACTAAGGTAATCAATCAATTACTAAGGTAATACATAACTAAGGGAATTTGGAAATAAATCAATTTCCAAATTGTTAAAATTAAAGGTGTGGACGTCCGATAGTACGGAACCTTTTGAAGAAAATAAAATAACATCAAACTAATGAAACCTTATTATTATGCCGCTATTAACCTCACTAGGAGATCAGCGAGCTGATGCGTGTGTCTTCCAATTCAAGGATTTGTTAAGATTATTCTTAAAAGAGTTTTGATACGGCGCTGTTAGTAAATATATCTTTACAGATCTGTAGTCACAAATAGTCTCCCTATTCGACTCTGTGACTACACGGCTGGGCTGGGCTATTTTAGAGTTTCCCTTAAGATATATTCTCCATACTTTAAATAAATTTCATCACTAAACTATGTATAAATATAGCCGTTTTTACTTTGTACATTTTGCGGTACACTACACATGCACGTAGCTGATTATTCTCCAAGGATTTTTTATTTCATTCAGTTGGCATTGTGGTGGCTACATAAGGATTCCTTCTGTGACCAACGTAGTGGGTTGTTTTGAGTTGATAATTATGACGATGATGATAAGAGCAGTATGCTACTAATTACAGTGGGCGCAACAGACTGCCTGGCTACTTACTAGACTTGCGCGACCGGCTTAACCAGATATCTGTACACTATCTAACATTCTATAGGACCACTTTATGGCGTAAAAGAAAATGTACCCTTTTTAATGCCAATGTACAGCTTGAGTTATTGTATACTACAAACCTGTACGTTGTTTGCTCTGATTGAGATGAGGTTTTGACTAATATACATTTTTACGGCTATATTATTTTTACATGCGAACAAATGTTATACTGTTACAATATTTATATAATAAACGGTAATATTATCAAGGTGACAGACTCTAAAACAATCTCACCCTCCCCGCGTACCTAACGTTAACCCTCAACCGACAAATGAGTAATCATGATTACAGTAAAGAAAAACAGGAAACATTTTGAATCTAAGTCATAACGCTGTATTTTATTAAAATCTTTACTGCGTTCGATAATACTTGTTTTTCTAAAAAAGTTAGTTTCCTCATTCTAAATTTAAACTATCATCGTTGTCCCTGGCCACGCTGTGGTAGAGATTGAAAAAATGTTTTAGTCATTTGCCGTATTTTTTTAGTTCACGAGTTCGATACTTTTTTATTATGATGGCAATGGGCATTTAGGATAGTGCGTAAGGCGACTGAATCAATATTGAGATCCTATTTCACATACAGATATTATATAAGACTACTAGCCGTTACCGGCGACTTCGTCCGCATTGCATTTAAATTGAGTTAATTCCTTTTTTACCAATAGAAGTCGCTTATATATTTTTTGGTAGAATACCAAGTTATCTGTGAAGTGGAGGGCGTCGCTGCAATCGCTCCACGGTTAACATTATAAGAATTGTGTCATTTTTCATAGTAAGCTAGCTGTACCACGTGCGCGACGCTGCGTCACTAACTAAAACGAATTTGAATGAAAGACTTTACAAAAAAATATATTTTTATTTGCGCAGAAACCTTCGTGGGGTCTTGCTGAAGATCATCACGTAGTTTACGATTCTATAAAGGACACACAGACAAACATTCCCGGCTTTCCACGGGTGCGATGATGAACTTCTAAATTTATCAGTGTTTCTCTACAATATTATGCATATATTATACTATACATAAAAACTTTCCTCTCGAATCACTCTATCTATTAAAAAACCGCTTCAGAGTCCGTTGCGTAGTTTTGAAGATTTAAGCATACATAGGAACGGACAGACGACAGCGACTTTGTTTTATAATATGTAGTGATGATATAAATGAATGATCTAGACAGGGTTATAAACGTTAATCTTTAATAAACTCCTCCATTGTTATTTCCGACTGTCATCCAATATTAAGACTATTTAAAAAATGTGTAGAGGTTATTAATATTTAGTGTAAGTGTAGTATTTCCTCATTTGGTGACGAATATAGATTTTTTTTTATATTATAAGACGACACATGAGCACGCAGTCCACCTGATGGAAAGTGGTCACTGTCGCCCAGGACATCTGCAACCTAACGGGAGAAGATGCGTTGCCGGCCTTTAAGATGCCTGTAAACACCTCTTTTGAAGAGCCCCATGTTATATTAAATAACTATATATAATGTTATATGTTATGTTATAGATTACATAGTGTCACCACCCCATTCCATCCTGAGGGTATCGTAAGAATCGACAATAGGAAATGACAAGGCCAAAAACCTAGCCACAATAAAAGATAAACTTGTCACGAAACCCAGTGACAACCCGTCTGGCCAGCTTGGCACAGTAGGCTAATTACCCTTCATGTAATTAGAGATGGCCCGACTCAACAGTGGGTGAGCTATGGGCAGAGTAGATGTACAGTACAGTACAGAGTAGAAGTAGTGCCTCGTTGGTCTAGTGGTTAGATGTGCCGCCTTTGGATCAACGGGTCCCGGGTTCGATTCCGGGGTCGGGCAAGTGTCTTTGTCTAAACCAGAGGCACTGGCTCGGAGTATGGGTGTCATTTCTATCTATAAAATGTATGTATTTACAAAAAAAAATGTATATAAGTAGTTTATCATCCATCTCGTTACCATAACACAAGCATTAAGTTGCTTAGCTTAGGACGAGATGGCGTTGTGTGAAATTACCAATGATATTTATTTATTTTATTTATTTACATAGTACTAAGAAGTTTGGTATATGTGTACCAAATATCAAAATGCCCCTGTGCACTGTCTTATTCGTATTTGACGACACGGTTGGCGCAGTGGTTGAGCGATCGACTGCTGCGCAGCATGTCGCGGGTTCGATTCCCGCACGGAAGAAATATTTGTACGGCCTACAAGTATTTGTTCCGGGTCTGGGTATTTTCTATCTATAATTTATTTATTTTATTTATTTATTTAACAGTTAGTGACCTATCATGTATGTATTTATGTACGTATTTTCAAAAAAAAATGTATATAGTTTATCATCCATCTCGTTACCATAACAACATTAAGTTGCGTAGCTTGGGACGAGATGGCGTTGTGTGAAATGTCCAAGGATATTTATTTATTTATTTTATTTATTTATTCACTAAATTCATTATCAACTAGTTTACAATGTTGAGTATAAAAATAAAATTTCAGGGAAAATAGTAGAAGCCACTACAGGTAACACATAAAAGATGACAGCTACGCTAGTCCCGCTTTTCTGTCCGTGTGACGGATCTAGAACACTCAATGTCACCAACCCATACCATCTTGCGGGTGTCGTAAGGGGCGACTAAAACTCAAAACACTCAAACTCAAAATTAACTTTATTTACGTAGGTTTTATCACAAAACTCTTATAAATCGTCATATTTACAGTTACCATTATCATCATCTTACGACCCCAGTCCCACGCTAGGTGGTAGTCTCCATACACACCTATCAGTCGTCATATCTACAGTCACACCTTTCATACACAATTTCTCATGCCTACAATCCATCCATCTCTCTTGATCTTCCACAACCCTTACGTCCACCCACATTCATGCTGAAACTACCACCGGTTCGGAATGCTGCTCTACAGAGAAGAGCCGGCAAAAGAACGCAAGAGGCAGATCACCTAGCCGAAAGAGAAGGAAAACTTAATACAAACCCTGTGCCAACCCGTCTTGCTAGCGTGGCGCAGTAGGCTAATTTCCCTTCATGAATTTGGAGGAGGCCTGACTCAGTAGTGGGTCATTCATGGGCTGAAACGTAGTCCCGCTTTTTTCCGGTTTACAGATAACTTGGCGGGGTTGTAATATCAAATTGCATATGACAGAAGGTATATTTGTTCTGACGCTTTTATTAGTAGGAAATCAAACATTAAAAAGCCTACATCATTAGAAAAGAAATAACAGTCTTCAAATGGCTTATACTTTCCTTCACAGACACATAACTAAGAATAATTTCGATAGTACCACACATTCTTTTTTAATCACCGGATACCTCGTGGTTTCAGCCCATGAATGACCCTCTACTGAGTTGGGCCTCCTCCAAATTCATGGAGGGAAATTAGCCTACTGTGCCTCGCTGGCAAGACAACCCAAGTTTGTATAAAGTTTTTCTTCTCTTCGGCTAGGTGATTTGCCTCTTGTGTTCCCTTAGCCGCCTCTTACGACACCCTCAGGATGGTATGGGTTGGTGACACTGCGTATTCTAAATCAGTCACCATACGGTTAGTACGGTACGGTGAGCTTGGTAATGTACCATCGGTTACATACATGTTAATATTATGTAGAATAGCTACTTCCAAAATCGTCAAGTCCCACTTCCTGGGCACCGTTTCCTCTTAGATGCGACCGATAGAACAATGCGGATATCTCGCAACTAAACGCAATCCATATCAAATCAGTTGGACGTGCTCAGTGGCAATTCGCTCAACCGGCAATGTTCAAATATTCAATACTTGCGCCAGCTTTCCATGACCTTATGATATTCTTTACTTACATTTCTATTGGGCGTTCTACAATGTCGCATATACTACTCAGCCCTTAGATGACCCATTACTGAGTCGGACCTCCTTCCATCCCAAGGAGGGTAATTAGCCTACTGCTAGCCAGACGGGTTGGTACATCATTTCGTTTCTAGTATTCCTTCTCTTGCGGCAAGGTTTTCGGCCTTGTCATTTCCTTTTGTCGGCTCTTACGACAACCTCAGTGTGGAATGGGGTGGTGACACTAAGTATTCTAAATCAGTCACCACACGCGTCAATCTTTGTTTTAAAAAACTAGCTATCGGCCACATTATTTCTATTGTTTTCATATTTGAATTGGCTGTTATTATCAATGTCATAGGTTTCAGGTAATGTGCGCAAAATAAGGATGTTTTTTCTTTAAATAACAGTAGCTTAAGTTGCGCGTTAAAATATAAACTATCTAGCTATCAGAAAATTAACCGATTCCAAATCATTTCTTTACCAGCACATCGATCATATTTAAACACGAAAGAACGTTGAAGAATTTCAATGCACTGCGTTTGATACAAGCCATGTGTGCGTTACTGATTTTTTTCTGTTTCATGGTCCAAATAAAGGCATTGCTACATCTGCCATGTTAAATAAATTTACCAGGTTATTCGGTAACTGGAGCAATTGAAGGAACACTAATGTCGCACGTAAATAAGCAAACAAGGTTTAGTCCAAGGCTTCGCTTCATATTGATTAATGTTATCCGAATTTTGGTGTCATGGCCCCTTCATAATGAAACGACCTCTCGTCCCTGTTATGTATTACTTTCTTTCATTGTATAATGTTTTTCAATTAGGTAATTGTTATGCGAGAACAAACTTTTTGCGGGACCTAATTACGAAACCTTAAGTTGTTATTTGGTGATGTTTTTGTTGTTATGCGCTAATTCTTTTTTCTTATTCATGCTTCATTTCTCAGGTCATCATCACTCCATAGCCTTGTTATTGTTTTGAATACGGGTGTCCTATCTATCTATCTATCAGCCACAGAAGTCCACTGCTTAACATAGGCCTCCCCCATAGATTTCCACAATGCACGATCTCGTGCAGACCGCATCCACCGACTCCCAGCGACCTTCACAAGGTCGTCCATCCACCTAGTCGGGGGTCTTCCCACGCTCCTCTTTCCCAGGCGTGGACGCCACTGCAAGACTTTTATGCCCCAACGGCCATCTGTTCTTTGGGCCACGTGGCTTGCCCATTGCCACTTCAACTGTGCAATCCTTCTAGCTACGTCGGTCATTTCCTCATTTCTGCTTCTATTGCGTAGAGTAACTCCGAGCATAGCTCTCTCCACCACTCCTTCTTTGCTATGCTCGGAGATTCCCTGCGAATCAGAAATGAAGAGATAACGCTGGCAAACCAGTTACTGACATAGCCCACAGGATTTCCCAACTTAAGTGGCAGTGTACAGGGCACAAAGCTCGCAGGACCGACGCCCGATGGGGCATAAAAGTCCTCGAGTGGCGACCGCGTTCCGGAAAGAGCAGTGCTGGTAGGCCTCCCACATGGTGTATGTGTAATGTGGGCGTTCCAGGAGCGGCTTTTGTGGAAATCCTTGGGGGAGGCCTATGTCCAGCAGTGGACATCTCATCACAAATGATGATGATGATACTTGTTGAAGTAGTATAATATGTTTACATTTTTTTTACTACCTAACTACTATCTCGCTGTTGCGTTGAGCGCCGTCATACTTAATTCAGCGAAGCGAATTTGCATTGGTTTAGCCAAAGAAAACCTGAGCTACCAGTAGTTCAACTCGATTTCAATTAAATGACGAGAGATTGCAAAAAATGTAGCTGTTTCCACAATCAAATAAAACATACACTCATGATCCATATAAGTCTACATTCCTCATTGCAACGCATACCTTTGTAAATGTACCGCTTCTATCATCTCTACTATGTTACCTGACATGTTTTTTTTTACGTAGGACGTCTTCCTTACCTTATGAAATCGGAATCGTGGGGGGCAAAGCAAATTTTTTTTTTTGGACATTTCACACAGCGCCATCTCGTCCCAAGTTAAGGAACTTAATGCTTGTGTTATGGTAACGAGATGGATGATAAACTACTTATATACATTTTTTTTTTGTAAATACATACATTTTATAGATAGAAATGACACCCAGACTCCGAGCCAGTGCCTCTGGTTTAGACAAAGACACTGGCCCGACCCCGGAATCGAACCCGGGACCCGTTGATCCAAAGGCGGCACATCTGACCACTAGACCAACGAGGCAGTCAAAAATGAAACCCACACCCAGAGCATAGCGTATGTTTTACTTGCATTACGACCTTTTTCTCAACCCAGGTATCTAACTGGGTACCCGGATCCAAGGCACTTACAACCTCGCCCCCGTGACCATCAAGATGTCAACTACAATACGTACTTTAAAGAAAATACGAACGTATTCTTGTAAATGTATTTTGTACAACATACATCGAGCTATACTCTCTGCGCACATATACATAGTGTTCAAGACCTGCCTACCCGCAATAGATAGTCGGTGTGAATATTCCGTGTAACATTCCACACTCAGATGCATTATTAGTGCACTAACGAGTGGTAATGAAAGTACATAAACATTTACTTATCGCAGTGGCTTTTTATCTCCTAGTTAAGGCCAAGTCATCTAACAAACACAACAAACTATGAACTAGGTATTGAAGATATCCCCCTCGAACTTGATACTCTTGCGTGCCCTTAGGAGCCATTGGTTGGAATTATCCATGCCTGGTAGGTCTTCGGAGGCCAAACGACGAGCGGCACATGGTGTCGTAGTGGGTTTGACTGCAGTGACTCCTCTGACCTCACAGTTTCCTTGAGATCCTTAAAGTGCCACGACACACGGTGAAGTGGTGGGGTGATCCGGCCCGGCGTTAATGCCGGTGGATATGGAACCCTACCAACAGCGGGAGTGGAGAGGCCAGGCGTGAGGGCCAGGGCTGCCGTTGGGAGCGTAGCGTAGCTCCCCATCAAAGCGTGGGGCCCGATAAGAGACGGGCCAAAGCTCATCATGGTCTTGGATCATACGGACGTATGTATGTATACGCTTTTATAACAAACTGCCCATGCAACTTAGAGACTTGCCTCGCAATGCTTTTAAAAAGACGGTCAAGACAAAACTTTACAAACAAGCGTATTACCGCATTGCTGATTATGTAAACGACACAGCTGCTGTTCAGTGCCAGTATTTTTATGTTATTCAATTATGTTATTGTTTAAATACATAAGAGATAGGACCGCAAAGCAAAAAAAAAATGACAAGCCCTCTGAGTTTCTTGCCAGTTCTTCTCAGCAGTGGTCGCATTCCGAACTGGTGGTAGATGGTAGACCTGTTGTATTATATAGACTCATGATGAATATTGTGTTGACTTTTTGTAAGTGTCCATCGTGACCCAAGCAAAATAAATTATTTGAATTTGGAGCTAAACCCCTGTATCGGGCAGTTGAAGGACGCCGTTGGCCGCAATTTTTTCGGAGTCCCACATAACCCGGTGGGCCAAGAAAAGTAAATGATACTTGGCCCAGTAGGCTACCCTCCATGTAGTCAGAGGAGGCCCGACCCAGCGTGTGTAATTTATGGGCAGAGTAGAGAGATAATAATTAAGTAGGCACTTTTAGTGATAGGTATTGTCTTGACCCTAAATTCAACGGATACGACTTTGATTTTTAGTAGTACATTACGTTTTAATATCTTTACATAGTATAAAACCAACTCGCTATCGTCTCTCCGTCCCGCTCGCACCCATACACACACACACACGCGCACACGCACGCGCGCACACAACACCGAAAATAATGGTGCTATCTATGTATGCTTAAATCTTCAAAATTACGCAACGGATTTTTAAGCGTTTTTTTAATAGATAGAGTGATTCAAGGGGAAGGTTTATATGTATAATACATGCATAATATTGTAGAGAAACACTGATAAATTTAAAAGTCGGGGCGGGTCGCTAGTTTACAAATATGTTCCACACGTCACAAGCATTTTTAAAACAGAACGAAATTTCTGTAACTTGTTGATACGTATTAGGGCATTTTTTATCAATTATCTAATCGCATTCTGAATAATAGATTACATCCATACATAACGGCTATTAACTTATAATATCGTTATAGTCAGTAGGTAAGACTATAAATTATCAGTATTTTGCATATTGACAATGAGATATTTCACACTTTAGGTTGTATGTAACCAACATAATTGAAAACTTATTAAAAAATTTGAGTAGTGTTATGGCAGAAATTGATATTTAAAAAAAATACGAAAGTTAGTTTATTTACGCGCTGAATTGTGTGTGTAGTGTTTCATAATAATTCGAAGGAGACAAAAAACTCTCTATAACTTCTCCGCCTCCGATATTTATGTGTTTAAACTACGCAACGAATTTGAAGCCGTATTTTTTAATGGATAGAGTGATTCAAGAGGAAGGTTTATGTGTATAATACATCCACAATATTGAAGAGAAACACTAATAAATTTAGATGTTCATCAATGCACCTGTGCAAAGCTGGGGCGGGTCACTACATATTATAAAACAAAGCTGTCGTCGTCTGTCCGTCCCTATGTATGCTTAAATCTTTAAAACTACGCAACGGATTTTGAAGCGGTTTTTTTAATAGATGGAATGATTCAAGAAGAAGGTTTATATGTGTAATACATCCATAATTTAATAGGGAAACACCGATAAATTTAGGGGTTCATCATTGCACCCGTGCGAAGCCGGGGTGGGTCGCTAGTTAATCATAAAGGTCTATGATAACATCGGGGCTATTTATCGAGGTAGAATTTCAGGTCTTCGACCTAAAACGACGTCGATATCTAAAGTAAATGAATTACTAACTTCACTAACTTGCCCTTAACCAGTGGAACTTTTCGCGTGGCCTACATCAATCCGCTACTTGTTTACCTCCTTACACACCGTACTTGTTTCTTATGTTATACTATACTAGCTTTACTCGCGACCCCGTTTGTGTTTGACGGAGAGTTGAGACACGCTGTAATTACAGCAGAATTTACCCAACCTCATTACAGTCAAAGCTCTTCTCCAGAACCCAATTGACTGCCACGTTGATCTAGCTAGGGATTGGAGTTGCCACCTTTGGATCAACGGGTCCTGGGTTCGATTCCGGGGTCGGGCAAGTGTCTGTGTCTAAACCAGAGGCATTTGCTCTGAGTCTGGGTGTCATTTGTGGTCGAGAATTTCATGTTTGTAAACTGCCCCCGCGATACAGGTTATACCTAGAGCAGAGGTTCGGTTTTTTTTTTGCGCACACACGCAATCTGCCACCCTAACAGCAGCATCGGAGTGACTAGTTCCCGAGTTGGTTAGTGGTTTCTGGACCACTCGTGGCTTTCTACAGCCGAGTTCAGATGTGACCCGCACGATCACGGGTACACAATAGGACCAGAACACAGGTAGGGCCACCCTGTTCTTACGCAAGGTCCTGGAGGGAAGCACTTCCAAGCGCTTTGGTCTAACATCTGAGGGTAGAGCAAGGCTCCCCTCGCTAAGCCACTGTCGAATGGATCGATTACGAAGTTTCCCAAACGACAGATGGCCCGCGCAGACAATTAGTGGTAGGTTTTAGTGGGTAAACCGTTCGCAATCACCATCTCATCGCGACCGGGAGTCTCACATACCCCAGCCCCGTCCCTGGGCTGGGGACCTATGAAAGGTTTCCCCTACCAAAAAAAAAAAATTAAAAAAAAATCCCAGCGAACATACATGGCAATCCGACTATTTAGTTGGGATTGCCTCAAGATATGCTATCCCATACTTGGTGCCACACCAAGACTTGCTTAATTCGTTCGTTGGTCTATTTGGCCGAATCATCATCATCATTTATCATTTCAGCCCATACAAGTCCCACTACTGAGTCGGGCCTCCTCCGAAATAGAGGGAAATTAGCCTACTGCACCACGCTGGCAAGAGGGGTTGGCACAGAGTTTACATCAAGTTTTCTTCTCTTGTGGCTAGGTGGTCTGCATCTTGAGTTCCTTTAGTCGCATCCGACACCCTCAGGATGGTATGGTTGGTGACCAAATCCGTCACCAATGATATAAGATCACGCCAAGATTGATTTAAAATAAACATAAAAAGATAGCGTACAAATCAATATACAGAACAATTTAAATATGTATAAGTATTGCACATAAATGCATCGCAAACAGCTTATGATTTCTTGAATGCCTAGTAATTAATAAGAAAGAAAGAAAAACATTTATTTATTTTTTATCTAATATATAAAATTCTCGTGTCACAGTTTTAGATGCCAAACTCCTCCGAAACGGCTTGTCCGATTTTGATGAAATTTTGTGAGTATATTGAGTAATTATGAGAATAGGACAACATCTATTTTTCATACCCCTAAATTTAAAGGGAGGGTAAAAAAAATTTGTTTATTTTTAGAAAAAATTTTTTGCTTTTATTTTTTAAGATTCCGCATAAAAAAATACAAAGAACCCTAAATGTTCACCCCTCTACGATCAACCCCTATTTAATTACATGGCAAAACAACGTTTGCGATAGGAGATGTTCACGATATCTCTGGAACCATAAGACCTAGAGGGTTGCGCGGGGGTTGCGCGGGGTTGGGGTTGCGCGGGGTGGGGGTTGCGCGGGGGCTGTTTAATTATTTGGCAAAACAACGTTTGCCGGGACAGCTAGTTAATAATATAATTGTTTATTTATTAATAACGCATGCCTGGTAATATTTGCGATCCCCCTTTAAAATACCTATGCAATACTATCCTGTAAACAAAATTGTGTTTTGCAAATAATATTGGGTGGATAGTAGATAATTAATTTAACCTTGAACAACCTATCAGTCCGCATAAACATTGTTTAGCTACGAGACACGCCTCTAAAATTTAACTTAATGGAATTGATGGCCGTACGATCGAATGTGCGTCAATCGAAATCATCATCAAACCGTCACGATCAATTGCGAATTCATAAACCTATTCATATTAATAGAATACGAAGATGAATGTTTGCAAACAGTATTGCGTCTTAAGAAATAGAAACGGCGCTCTGGCCGTTGCACCAATTCATATTGCCCATCC
This sequence comes from Clostera curtula, assembly GCA_905475355.2. NCBI lineage: Eukaryota > Metazoa > Arthropoda > Insecta > Lepidoptera > Notodontidae > Clostera > Clostera curtula. Next base: position 10,975,401 of record FR997806.1, on the reverse strand, counting down.
TTTAGCGGTAGACCTTACAAATATTCATGAAGCATTCATTATTAATTATTAATGCTATTAAGGTGAATGTTCCAGGGTAGCCCGCGAAATTCAAATTTTCGTACGTTTTTTGCAATTTGCATGTCAGTGCTAGGTTGTATGTTGATTAAAATGTTATTCGCGGCTGTAAGACGTATGTAGTTATAAAATTATAATCATCAAAATCATCAATACAACCCTCCAAGCTCACAAAGGTGCAAGAAAAACTTTTTCAAGCTCAAAGTCATTCTTGCACCTTTATGAGGTTGGAGGGTTGTATTGATGAGTGAAATGAGCTACCCTGGAACAGTGGCGAGCCATAGGGGAGGCCTACGTCCGGCAGTGGACTGAAATAAGCTGATGATAATGATGATGATTCATTATTATTCTTCTTCTTACTACTTAGCCCATAAATGCTGGCCACTACTGAGTCGGGCCTCCTCCAATCCACATAGGCTAGACGGATAGGAACAGTGTTTCGTGTTAAGTTTTCCTTCTCTTGCGGCTAGATGTTGGGCCTTATCATTTCCTTTTGTCAGCTCTTACGACACCCTCGGTATGGAATGTGCCGCCTTTGGACCCGCAACGGGTCCCGGGTTCGATTCCGGGGTCGGGCAAGTGTCTTTGTCTAAACCAGAGGCACTGGCTCGGAGTCTGGGTGTCTTTTTCTATCTATAATATGTACCTATGTATTTACAAAAAAAAATGTATATAAGTAGTTTATCATCCATCTCGTTACCATAACACAAGCATTAAGTTGCTTAGCTTGGGACGAGATGGCGTTGTGTGAAATGTCCAAGGATATTTATTTATAACTAGTGGCCCGCGCCGGCTTCGCCCGTACAAAGCGGGGGTGGGTTATACATATAAACCTTCCTCTTGAATCACTCAATCTATTAAAAAAAAGCGCTTTAAAATCCGTTGCGTAGTTTTAAAGATTTAAGCATACATAGGGACGGACAGAAAACATCGACTTTGTTTTATACTATGTAGTGATAGTGATGTTTCATTTACGGTGCTATAATACATGCGCCAGAATGCGCCAGAACTAGGAACACCAGTGCCTCCGGTTCATCACTAATACTCTCAGCCCATAGATGACCCACTGCCGAGTCTGGTTTCATCCAGTTGTTACATGGATATCAAGTGGTCCTTCTCTTGCGGCTACGCTATCGGCCTCGTAGATTCCTCTTTTCGGCTTTAACGATACCCTCAGGACAACATGGAAGGTGTCATTATGTATTATAAATTCACATGGAAGTGACACTTCACTTCCTCATTCCATGTTATGGTAACGAGATGGATGATAAACTACTTATATACATTTTTTTATTGTATTTGTATTTTTGTAACATATTATAGATAGAAAAACACCCATACCCGGAACAAATACTTGTAGGTCGTACAAATATTTCTTCCGTGCGGGGATCGAACAGCAGTCGATCGCTCAACCACTTTTTTTTTTTTTTGTTTTCGCTGGGGAAATGCTTTATGCATACCACCGCACCCCGGGGGAAAGGTCGGTGATTATGTGGGACTCCGACAAGGGTCGTCTACCCAAGCGTCGTTTACCCACTAAAACCCCAGCGGCATACCCTCACACAACGCGCTTGGGGCGCCACAAGTTCGCGTAAACGCATTCTACTGTGACGCCCCGGCGTGGTGCCCGCAACGCGGGCAAGCGACTATCAGAGAGGGCGTCCCGGTATACTGGGACGCCCTCAGTCATCGAGGCTTTCGTCGGTGGTGACTCCCCCGAACCACCACCGGCCTCCTAGGCGAGGGCAGAAGGGGCCCGCATCGTCACGAACCCCCCCTCCACCCCCGCCCCCGTCCGCGGCGCGGGTCACCCGGAGCTCCCTCCCTTGCGACCCGCCCCGCTGCCCCCTTCTGCGACATCGGCCCCGCAGAAGGAGGCCGGTCAGCCCTCGGGCCGGCGCCAACCAGAGGACACCGGCGCACCGCAGCCGTCCAGGGCCCGCAGGGAAACCCTTAGGACAGGGTCCACCGTCTACCCAGGTCCCCGGAGCCCCCGTCCAGAGCTCGCAGCGAGACACTGGGGACACGGTCCCCATCCACCCAAGTCCCCGCAGCCCCAATCTACCGCAGCGCACCGGCGATCCGTCCCGCAGCCCCCTTCTGCGACATACGGCCTCGCAGAGGAGGCCCGTCAGCCCTCGGCCGGCGCCAACCCGAGGACGTTGAGTGAGGACTCGGTTTGACGGCCAACTAAGTTGAGCGCCAACCCGAGGACCTCATGGGGCGCCGCAGTGGTTTACGACTCGCAAGGCAGCTCTGAGGACAGAGGAGTCCCCGGAGCCACAACCCGCCACGACGCTGGGTGCCGCTCTTCGTCTCACCTCTCCCCGTGGGCCCGCCCGGCATGGGAGGCCCTGGCCGGTATGGCCCCACGGATCATTGAGGCACTCAAGCCCCCTCACCACAGCAAGGTGGCAGCACAGTCGAGGGGGATCGCTCAACCACTGCGCCAACCGTGTCGTCACTGCGCCAACATTAAAATAGTGGTTACTATATTGTGAAAAAAAATTGTTAAATATAATTATTGTTATTCTAAATCCACACGGAGCAGAATCCTTATTGGAGGTCGGCGATGTCTCTTCGAAATTAATTAAGTATAGCAGTTAAGATGGATGCTCCAGGGTAGCCCGCGAAATTCAAAATTCCTTTCGTTTTTTGCAATTTGCTTTGACTTTGACGTTGAAAAAGTTTTTCTGGCACCTTTATGAGCTTGGAGGGTTGTATTGATGATTATAATTATATAACTACATACAGCCGCGAATAACATTTTAATCAACATACAACCTAGCACTGACCTGCAAATTGCAAAAAACGTAAGAAAATTTGAATTTCGCGGGCTACCCTGGAGCATCTACCTTAATTGGTACATATTGGCTATTGTAATAAAATATTCAAGTAAACTAGCAAATAAATAATACAATATCATCATCATTTCAGCCAAAAGACGTCCACTGCTGGACATAGGCCTCCCCCAAGGATCTCCACAAAGGCCGGTCCTGGGCCGCCCGCATCCACTGCTTTCCGGCGACCTTAACCAAGTCGTCGATCCACCTTGTGGGACTGCGCCTTCCGGAACGGGTCGCCACTCGAGGACTTTTCTGCCCCTGCGGTCGTCAGTCCTGCGAGCCCTGCCCACTGCCACTTAAGTTTGGCAATCCATTGGGCTGTTACAATATTGCCCACTCCAATGTAATTGCATTCAAATATTGTTGGTTTAGACGCACCTTAAAGAAAAGCAAAAGTGACACCAACCTCTAGTAGAAAGCGGCTCGGATGGCTTCACTAACAACGGGGTCCATTCAGATGCAGACACGGCCCGTTTACCCAATGACACTGAGTCTTTAGATCTCGTCAACAGCACTTTGGAAAACAAATTTATGTTTAACATCTTTCACTATTGTAATTCAAGTTAACAAATTGCTTCGATGACCTTTTTTTTTAATACAGTCATACCAATCTGTGTATCCGCGATTGTGGTTAGTAGTGTACTAAACGTCGGAAATTTATTTATTGAAATTATTGTATGCTTACTGATAATAGTCCCGATGCATAACTAGGTATCGTATCGTCGTTATTTTTATCAGCCGTTTTTTTGTTTTGTTTATTGCTATTTGTTTTTATGACATCTTTTATATTACTACATTAATTAGTATTTCTACACTTCACTATCACTACATATTATAAAACAAAGTCGCTGTCGTCTGTCCGTCCCTATTTATGCTTAAATCTTTAAAACTACGAAACGGATTTTTAAGCGTTTTTTTTTAATAGATAGCGTGATTCAAGAGGAAAGTTTACCTTATCTTATATCTTTAAATGAGCAATTCTTGGAATTGCTCATTTAAAGAATTCGCAGCATTTCATTTAAAGCAATTCTTGGAATCTCGGAATCGGCTACAACGATTTTCATGAATTTTAGTATAAAGGGGGTTTCGGGGGCGATAAATCGCGCTAGGAATCTAGCTAGGAATCATTTTTAGAAAATGACATTTTATTCGGGTTTGGGGGGGGGGGGGGATAAATCGATCTAGCTAGGAATCCTGACATCTATTGGCGAATAATAATACTACTTTTTTGTGAGCACAACAGCAGATGGCGTTGTTAAGTAACACGAAGTCAATGAGTGTTTGCGTAATTCGTACTTAAATATAATTACCAAAAAACATAATTTATAAAAAAAATACCGGTCATCCAGATATTGTGTATAATACATGCCCCCATAATTGCACCCGAGCGAATCCGGGCGGGTCGCTAGTACAAAATAAAATCTATCAATTATTAGCGAGCGATGCGCTGCCACACCATTGTTTCTCGAAGCAGCTCTCGATAATTTTCTATCGCTTGAATCTTTGCTATATGTTTCCAAATAAATTAAGTGCAATAGCCAAGAATATTAATATATATATATACTAGCTGACCGGGCAGACGTTGTCCTGCATGATATTTGTTTACCGACTGCAGCGCCATCTGTCGGGCTGATTTGTGAATCTAAACCATCCTCGGTGCCACCCAAACGCATACAAAAAATTTCATTCAAATCGGTCCAGCCGTTTAGGAGGAGTTCAGTCACATACACACGCACACAAGAAATATATATATTAAGATATTTATTTATATATATACATATATAGGCCTCCGACGCCCGATGGGGCAGAAAAGTCCTGGAATGGCGACCGCGTTCCGGAAAGCGCAGTGCTGGTAGGCCTCCCACACGGTGGACCGATGACCTGATTAAGGTCGCCGGAAAACGATGGATGCGGGCGGCCCAGGACCGGCCTTGGTGAAAATCTTTGGGGGAGGCCTATGTCCAGCAGTGGACGTCTTTTGGCTGAAATGATGATGATGATAGGCCTCCTCCAACTACATGGAGGGTAATTACGCTGGCCGGTGGGTTTGGTTTAAGGTTTCGTATCAAGTTTTCCTTCTAGCGGCTGGGTTTTCAGCCATAGAATTTCCTATTATCAACTTCAAATTCAAAACTCATTTATTCAAGTAGGCTCATTAGAGCTCTTTTGGCAAGTCAAACAAGAAAATATAATTTAAAATTTACCATCCACCACCGGTTCGGAATGCAGTTCTACAGAGAAGAGCCGGCAGGAAACTCTGTAGTTGCGTTTTTTAGATAGCCATTTTTAGGTACAGGGCCGTGATAAGACAGATTGTGAGAGCAAACTCGGGCAATAGTCGCAAAGGGCCAAACAAGAGCCAGATCTAATCAACAGTCATCATCATCATCATCAGTTCAGCCAAAAGACGTCCACTGCTGGACATAGGCCTCCCCCAAGGATTTCCACAAAGGCCGGTCCTGGGCCGCCCGCATCCACTGCTTTCCGGCGATCTTAACCAGGTCATCGGTCCACCGTGTGGGAGGCCTACCAGCCAATCAACAATACTAACCTTCTAACGCCCGAGCCAACCAACCCCCAGCAACGGCACCTGTTCACAAGCATGACGCATGCGGCAGCCATCGCCCTCCTCAACCATATTGCAGGGAAGAGAACGACCCGTCGCACGACGCTACCACTGCCATAAGTCTTAAAGTGAACTCTTATGACACCCTCAGGATGGAATAGGGTGGTGACACTACGCTTTCTAAATGCGTCTCCACACGAGTATCACTGATTGTCTATGTCAGATATCACATTTACCTTACCTACTTCTTGCGACGGACATTGAAAACTACACTCGAGAGCAATGAATCCGGGTCACTTAAAGAATCCTAAAAATCTCGGAAACTAAAAATGCTAGGTTAATGCAATAAATCGTATTTAATAGACAATGTTATACTCCTTAAATGAAGGTATTAAAACTTCTTAGTTATTGTAAAGTTATATCATAAAAAAATCAAACTTGAAAAAGGGCCACTTTCGAAGATGGAACTACGAAATTACAGCATTTGGTTTTGCTTTTATTTGTAATCTGTCATTTATGTGGGTACATAAACCATGTTGATAGTGCTCTATATTCATTATTCAAGCTGAAATTATGTCGCTTACGCCTGAAGAATGCACCAGAATACTTACAATGCTGGAAACCGGCCGGAGTCAGCGAGATACAGCCAGGACTGTCGGTGTGTCGCTGTCAACAGTACAAAGAGTGCGTAGGTTAGAACCAGAAAAAACTGGTTCTAACCTACGCAGACCAGGAACGGGCAGAACCAGGTTTACCACAGCACGAGAAGACCGATACTTGGTGAACACCATGCTTCGAAATCGCTTTCTCACAGGAACTGAACTCACAAATTAGTTTCGACGCCTCGGAGGAAGTAACCCAAGTGCATGGACAGTAAGACGTCGGCTTACTGAATCTAACTTAAAACCCCTTAGACCCTTTAGGTGAGGATGCTATATTTATGCATGACAATGCCCGACCTCATACAGGTAGAATTGTGAATGACTACCTTCAAGAGATGAACATTACTCGTATGGAGTGGCCAGCGCGCAGCCCGGATATCAACCCGATCGAGCATGCTTGGGACGAGCTAGGCAGATGCGTAAAACAACGAAACCCTCCCCCAATCACACTTCGTGAGCTCAAAATTGCTCTCACAGAGGAATGGGAGAATATTCCCCAAAATCGTATAAGGAACTTGGTGTACAGCATGCCAAACCGCGTAAACGCAGTAATGGAAGCACGAGGAGGCAATACGAAGTATTAAAATTCAAGAAAATCGTAATAAAGTTCAAAAATTTCATGTTTCCTATTTTTGTTTTAAGGAGAGATCAGCAGTTTTTTTCTTTATGTAATTTTGTGTTAATAAAATGTATGGTGACTCATATTTTTTTACTTTCATTTAAGGAGTATTACATTGTCTATTAAATACAATTTATTGCATTAACCTATCATTATTAGTTTCCGAGATTTTTAACATTCTTTAAGTGACCCGGATTCATTGCTCTCGAGTGTACATGTTTGTAATCATAGGTATAACATTGCTGCGAAAAAATAAGGATGCAAGAGCTGGTCGTAATACTCGTCCTCAGTCGTTACTTACGGAAAAATACTTCTCCGATATCATTTGTAAACAAACAGTACAGATAAACTTGACGTAGATAAAATATTAGATATTATTGACGATTAGACATTATCTACAACAAATAATTCCATTGTATGAAATAATTTGTATAAGCTTATAAAATATCGTGGAAACCTAGGACAGCGTTATACATGGTGTTACAAAAACGCTATAGGCATCCGAAGTGAAGGCATGTGCTACTTCTTTGTATTACAAAGAAGTAGCCCTGAGTTTAAAATTATTTTCTATTTTTATGTGTAAATTAAATATCAGCGTTTTTCCAAAACATTGTTTTCCACTGCTAGAATTAGTAACGCGACATAACAATTTACAAATAGCTAATAGTTGTTTACTTTCAACATAGTATGATGTATATTAGTATGATAAATATTGGTTTTCTAATAACTAGGACAAAACGATAATCTCCTTATATATAAAATTCTCGTGTCACAATGTTCGTTCCCATGCTCCTCCGAAACGGTTTGACCGATTCTCATAAAATTTTGTGAGCATATTGGGTAGGTCTGAGAATCGGTTACTAACTATCTATTTTTCATCCTTTTTTTCTTTTCCCTATCCTCCATGATTATTTGGCAAAACAACGTTTGCGGGATCAGCTAGTCTAATATATAAAATTCTCGTGTCACGGTGTTTTTATTGAACTCCTCCAAAATGGCTCGAGCGATTTTCATTAAAAAAAAAAATATGTATATCTCTCGTAAATTGAAACTGTAACACAGTACATTATTCGAATAAATTCAAGAAATCTAAACCATATCACTTTTCCAGCTCAAACATAATTTTCTGCAATAGCAAACAGGAACCTACGTGCAATTTTAGAATTTAAAATAACATGCAATGTTACAAGCCACCCTTTTATTCCAAGCCTAGAGACGCTTACTGACAGATAAAAATGTTGAACTTAATATTATTATTATCCACTTTTGTATTAAGAGATGGTTGTTATTGTAAAGATGTAGAACATGCTATGATTTCTGATATTGTCCAATCATTTAAAGGACAGCCGATATTACTCACTAGATTGTGTTGGTCTGTCGGTAAGTACCATGAACGATATGTATTTTTTTTTAAATTGTCTTCATCATCATCATCTTTTCAGCCAAAAGACGTCCACTGCTGGACATAGGCTTCCCCGAAAGATTTCCACAAAGGCCGGTCCTGGGCCGCCGGCATCCATGGTTTTCCGGCGACCTTAATCAGGTCATCGGTCCACCGTGTGGGAAGCCTACCAGCACTGCGCTTTTCGGAACGCGGTCGCCATTCCAGGACTTTTCTGCCCCATCGGGCGTCGGTCCTGCGCGCTATGTGCCCTGCCCACTGCCACTTAAGTTTGGCAATCCTGTGGGCTATGTCGGTGACCCTGGTTTTCCTGCGTATCTCCTCATTTCTGATTCGATCTCGCAGGGAAATTCCGAGCATAGCCCTCTCCATTGCCCTTTTATATTTTCCATTGCTATTTTTTAAATTGTATTAAAAATAAAATTGTATAGAACTCAACTAACTTACTTACAATGGGCTCCATGAAAAGACTCAAAGTCATCCAAAGGGCAATGGAGAGGCTACACTCGGAGGTTCCCTGCGAGATCGAATCAGGAATAAGGCGATGCGCATGAGAACCAGAGTTACCGATATAGCCTGGTTAAAGAGATGGATATAAGCACAGGAAATCCTTACGGGAGGCCTATGTCCAGCAGTGGAAGTTTTTTGGCTGAAATGATGATGATTTTACTACATAAGCGAAAGTAACAGTAAAGTAAGTTAGAATTTTGTACGAAAATTACAAAATACATTGGTAATTCTGACCCGAAACAGTTTATATTTTTAAAATCAGCCAGTTGCCACCATACCGAAACCATAGAGTATACAGAGGGAAACCTTCTAAAGAGTGAGCAAAATTGTTACCTATTCTTAAAGGGTTGGCAAGGAGGATTAAAATAAATACACAAAAGTTTGTTTACATCTATTTGTCATTTAATAATTTGAGACATACTTTTAGTCATAAACTTATCACATATGTAATTTCAAAAGGTATTCTTTGGTCTTTGGGATGATTAAAAAAAATATGTTTTTATTTTTTCGATTGCTGTTCATGCACACAGTACAATAAACCATACTTACTCTTTCTATTTTATTCAAATTTCTATTTTAAATAAAACACGCATGACGCTATACACAGCCAGCGTCAGGTAGCCCTTTGTTAAAGCACTGGCCGAACCAGTAGAAACCGGTTTCGTTCCGTACGTGACGAGCCGCCAGTGCCCCCGCACACACGCGCATCATACTTGTAGTGGTGTACCTACCGTGGCGCTGTTCTTAAAAGAATTCTCTCTGTCCTTTATCTACTCCTGTGCCGAAACTGCGCTCAACAGCTGCAACAGACGTTGCTGTCTCCTAGCCTACGATTTCCAATTTAATAATGTTTAAAGTAATTGACATTTTAACAACCTATAAACGGTCTTCTTCCAGAAAGAAAGAATCGTTTACACAAACTTCTCAAAAATCAAATCCCCAGTATTCGGTCTTCAGAACTTATTACCGTCGATGATTTTTTCTATAACAATCAAGAACATCACATTACATTTGTTATGGATACCACTTGTCTCAATACAACCGAATTTATTAGTACTGTAAGTATTTCAATTCACCAGACCAGTACCCAAGCCACATTTTATAACTTGTACATTTGAGCAGTTGTCAAATATAACAAAGTATTTTTATTAAGAATTCAATATGCATTTAAAATAATCTTCCGAAGATGTTCAATTTCAAACATATACAGAGTTGATATGACAGAGGGGCATTAAATTACACTACGTATACTAATGTGATTAGTATGTATTCGAATTACAAAAAAAAATACACGTGATTTTTCATGGGGGGTGGAGGGGTAGTCTTAAACCTCACCAGGTATCACCAAGGGGGAAGCATGAGTTAAAAAATGTTAAAAAAACATCACGTGATTAATGGACAGCCCCTAAGGTATAAACGATGCGTTAAGCATAAACATCTGTTAGGAATACATCATGTTCAAATGACACAAAAATTTAAAAAATCATTTGCGTCTAAACTATTGCTCCAATTTAATTGATTTTTGGTACAGAGCCTGGAAATGATACCTAGTATAGGCAGTTAAAAAAATGCCCATATGTCGTATCAACCCTGTATTAACATATTAAAAAAAAAAAAAAAATTAAATTATTTTATTTTATTAATAATTTAATACATTTTATTATTTTATTATTTAACCTTGAAATTTATTTTTGCATCATTTAATTACATCATCATCAGCCCACAAATGTCACACTGCGGAGTCCGGCCTCTTCCCATCACAGGGAGGGTAATACGCCTAGTTCTGTGCCACGCTGGCCAGATGGGTTGGCACAGGGTTTCGTTTCAAGTTTTCCTTCTCTGACCCATTTATGGGCTGAGGTGTAGTAGTAATAAGAAAAGTTAAAAATTATAATCTTCAATTGCAGAGCGTGAGTAAATATTTTAGAGCACCATTCCGTTGGATTATTCTAGGAGATTCGACTATGAATAACAAAAGTTTATTTCCTATTAATTATATAACCAAGGTCGATAATAATATGTTAATTGATTCTGAAGTTATTGTCTCCCAAAAATACAACGATAAATCTTATCTACTTTACTACAGTGAGTAAAATGTTAAAAGAACTTGTAGAGCAGTTGAATATAGAGTAGGTAATTTAATTCTGGTCTTATTTTTAGTTTATAAAATAAATACCAAAGGTGATTGGTTAAAAGAATCATACGGTTCGTGGGATGCCAATAATAGATTTAAACAAATTGCGAACTTTAATGTAGTAACAGCCTTGCGAAGGTCGAACTTAGACGGCTGCGAAATAAAAATTTGCTACGTTCTGACTAACAATGAAAGTATTTATCATTTAAATGATGAAGTGTAAGTTTTAAAGGCTACTTTTAAATGATTTCACCTAGTAGATGAGTTTCAACTATGATCTACCATCTCTTAGTAATAATCGCACTGTTGTGTTGCCTTCATATCTTGTGTATTCTTTGGCTGTATAAATAATGTTATTGATATATTTCTTCTTTGCTTTTTGTTGTTCAATACATCTGCATCATTACGCTCTAGGAACTTACCTAGTTCTAGCCCAGAAGACTAGATGTGTTCCTAGTGTATTCAGTTATACTTAAACAAACAAATTGCCGACCACTAATCCAAAATAGATCCAAGGTCATGAGGTAGTTCCCCTACAAAAACGATTAGCACAAACAGAAAATATGATTAAGGAAAACACTATTTTACTAAGGATATGCTAAGTAAGTCGCATATCGTTACAGAGATGACCATATCGATACAATTACAAAAGTGAATTTCCCCACAACTAACTATCTGCTTGATTTCCTCAACGCTGGAAGGAAATACGTTTTTGTTGAGACTTGGGGTTACCAGGTCAATGGCACTTGGAACGGTATGACCGGTTACTTAGTAAGAGAAGAAGTTGATATTGGAGGTCAGTTATAATTTGTATAGTTTATTTGATCAAGAAAATGTTTCTATAGCACTAACAAAGGAAAATGATCTTACTCCGTAAACTACAAGTACTGTTAAAATATACAGAAAATACATTGCCAACATTGTTGAATTAAAATTACTACATCCTACTAATATTATAAACGTGAAAGTTTGTAAGTATGTATGGATGGATGGATGGATGGATAGATGGATGGATGGATGGATGGATGGATGTTTGTTACTCTTTCACGTAAAAACGACTGAATGGATTTTAATGAAACTTTATAATAATATAGCTTATACATCAGAATAACACATAGGCTACAATTTATAAAGATATTGTGTGTAAATTTATAGCGATATTAAGTTAAATTTTAATTTCTAATTGTCAATTTTTCAGCCATATTTAAATATAGACAACATAAAGTTTCGCTGTCAGTTGCGCTTTGTTATACCACGTAGGTATTATATCACATTCTACGGGAACGGGATAAAAATCTTAGGTATCCTATGTCCGACTTTCTTTTAAATATATAGATGTTGGACAATTCACAAAATCATACTTAATATTATAAACGTGAAAGTGTAAATATGTGTAATCCCGTTCCGTGATATAAAACATAGTTTCTCAAAATGCAACTGCTGGAATAACAAAACTTCACCGACAGCTAAACGCTAAGTTGTCTATAGTTTGACAAATTTGACAATTAGAAATTTTGAAGTTGACCGGTTGATGTATTTCTTTCGAGTAAATATTAGCTTATTGTGCCGAACAATGAAGAAGAACTAAATAATGCACGTGAAGATCACCGCATTAGTATGGCTTGAATCCGTGCTTCTCAATCACAAGAGCAAATCGAGGCAGCCCGTGAAACGGATCGGTTGGGAATGCAAAATCGTCGAGCAAATTTAAGAGATCAACAACTAGATAATTTTCGAGACACAAGAATAAATTTATAAAGTAGGTACTACATAATTTGGATCGAGCAACGTTTCGATACGGTGGCAGCACTAATTACTGCTTGCATACTTGCGTCCGCATTGGACCTGTAATGTGTGGCGACCAAAGAGGAATCTGACTCCAAATAAATTCGACTCCGTGTAGTATTTACAATTTATAATATATATTTACAACAGAAGGAGTTAGGACATAGGCAGAAAAATAAAAGCAATAAAAATGTACAAGACAACAGAAAAGAGAATAAACCAAAAGTGACAGTCAATAAATTGGTTGCCATAGAACCCGCGCACGGAATCTGTAAAGGACTCGCGTGCGCGAACTCTACGGCAGTATATATATAAAACAAAGTCTGTCGAGTCTGTCTGTCCATAAAATAATTAATTACACAAAATAATTTAGACTTAAAATATGTTCATGCTGACACGCCACATCACCCCCTTCCAGCTGGAAAGCGCCATATTTTCAGCGAAGAAAACGCGCTGGAAAGTGAACGCGTCGACCAGATCGAGTTCTTCGGACATTGCCTTCTTCGACGGCGTCGGGTGGCGTGTGACGCTGTGATGATGGAGATGGAATTGTGTGCTGTGATGAATGAGAGGCAGGTGAAATGAGCTGTGAGTGTGTGTGACTGTGCGATGGGTGGAGTGAAGTGTTATCACTCAACACGTAGGCTGGTTTAAGCCTGTCTATGGATACAGTAATCACATTACCACGAACTCGAATCTTGAACACCTTATCACCTCTGTCTACAACCTCGTAGGGACCAGTGTATGGAGCAGTTAACGACCCATGGACCCTATCATCCCGCAGAAAAACGTGGGAGACGGTAGCCAAGTCTTTAAAAACAAAGACCGATTTGTGTCCATGTCGTGAAGCTGGTGATGGCTGTAAATCGTTAACAATCTTACGAAGTTGGGCTAAGTAATCACTTACATCAGGAAAATGATCACTAGAGTTAGGCTGTAAAAGTTGACCGGGCAACCTCAGTGATTCACCGTACGTGAGTTCGGCTGAGGATGCGCGTAGATCTTCCTTGAAAGCACACCGGATACCCAATAAAACCACTGGTAGAGTGTCAACCCAGTTTGTAGTTTGATGACAGACAATAGCAGACTTGAGTTGACGATGGAATCTCTCTACGAGACCGTTACATGCTGGATGGTATGAAGTGGTCCTTTTATGCTTGAAACCTATGAGTTCTGATAGCCTTTTGAATAGCGCCGACTCAAACTGTGCACCGCGATCAGTCACGATGCGGGTAGGGACGCCAAAGCGAGAGATCCAACCGTGCAATAAGGCCTTAGCGACAGCCTCAGCGGTGATCTCTTTGAGAGGAATTGCCTCAGGCCATCGCGTAAACCTATCGATGGCTGTAAGACAATATTTGTACTCTTGGCTAGATGGTAAGGGACCTATCATATCGATGTGAACTTCTGAGAACCTGGATTTGGGTAAGGAAAACGTACCTAAAGGTGATGAGACGTGCCGAGTGACCTTTGACCGCTGGCAGGCCAAACAGAAACGGGTCCATTCTCGACAGTCTTTCCTAATGCCAGGCCAAACGTAACGTTCTGCAACTAGTTTTGCAGATGCATTGGCCCCAGGATGACTCAGTGAATGTAATGCCTCAAAAACCTGACGGCGGAATTGAGGTGGAATGTACGGTCTTGCAACGCCACTACCAACGTCACAATATAAGACAGTATCTGTCCCAGGCAACCTAACTTGTTTGAGGCACAAAGACGTATTGTTGCTGGTAATAAGCTGCTGCAGCTCTGAATCGGAGAACTGAGACTGAGCGATGTGCTCCAAGTCCACCGGCTGAGAAATCTCCTCGATCCGAGACAGCGGATCGGCCACAACATTGTGCTTACCAGATATGTGCCGTATATCAGTAGTAAATTGGGAAATGAAATCTAAATGCCTGAACTGGCGAGGTGAGCATCTATCCTTACGATTACTAAATGCGAAGCAAAGAGGTTTATGGTCTGTGTAAACCACGAAGTCTCTTGCTTCAACCATGTGCCTGAAATGTTTGATGGACTCGTAAATAGCTAATAACTCACGGTCGTAAGGTGAATATTTCTGCTGGCTTGGGCTCAGCTTTTTAGAAAAGAAAGCGAGAGGTTGCCTTCCAATCCCTTGCTTGTGCTGTTGCAAGACTGCGCCAATGGCTACGTCTGATGCATCGGAAACAATTGATAATCGACTCTCTGAGTCTGGATGTGCTAACAAAGTTGCCTGACACAGATCCTGCTTACAGGCTTCGAAGGCCTCATGCTCAGCTGCAGAAAATGTGATAGGATGAGACCCTTTGATCGAACCAACCAGCATATCGTTCAAAGGAGCCTGATTACGAGCTGCATTGGACATAAACCTCCTATAGAAATTGAGCATGCCTAGGAACCTTCGCAGCTCTTTGACCGTTTTCGGAACCGGAAAATTTTGGATAGCCTCTACCTTGGCAGGCAAGGGCTTGGTACCCTCGCTAGAAATAAGGTAGCCTAAAAACTTTACCTGAGAAACGCCAAAGGTGCACTTGGATGTGTTGATTACCATGCCGTATTCCTGCAGCCTGGTGAACAGCGTGCGTAGGTGCTGCTTATGGGTCTCCTCATCAGGGGAAAAGACCAGGAAGTCATCCAAATAAGCGTAGCAGAACTCAAGGCCTCTAAGCATCTCATCAACAAATCGTTGAAAGGACTGAGCTGCATTGCGCAACCCGAACGTCATGTACGGAAACTCGTAGAGACCGAACGGGGTAGTGATCGCAGTCTTCGCTATGTCGTCACCAAATACTGGAATCTGATGGTAAGCTTTCAACAAATCTATCGTGGAGAACACCCTGCAGCCTGCGAGGCTATGAGAGAAATCCTCAATGTGCCGGATGGGATACTTATCCGGTAGAGTGCGAGCATTCAGCATCCTATAATCCCCGCAAGGACGCCAGCCGTTGTCCTTCTTGGGAACTAAGTGGAGAGGTGAGGCCCAAGATGACTCAGAGGGTCTGGCTATGCCACTCTGCAGCATAGAAGCAAACTCCTCTTTCGCTATCTTGAGTTTATCCGGTGCCAGCCTACGTGGAGTACATGAAACAGGCGGACCCGGAGTGGTGCGAATGTAGTGCACTGTATTGTGTAATGGCTTACGATGTGTACCTAGTGGGCGAGTGACGTCAGGAAATGAACGTAGTATGTCATGATATACTGACTCACCAACAAGCGACTTCACCGAAGAGACAATGTCCGAAACTCGAGCAGGCGAAGCCGGGGCAGAAAGAGAGGTGTGGTTGTCAATCAGACGATGGTTCCTGCAATCTACAATTAAATTATAAAATGACAAAAAATCTACACCTATTATAGCCCTATTCACATCGGCAACTATAAATCTCCAGGAAAAGTCACGCCTTAAACCTATATTAACAGAAATATTTACAAAACCGTATGTATGAATGACGGTGCCGTTTGCCGCACACAGCTCGTATGCGGTTTTCTCTCGTCGGCCTTTAGCAGCAGATCGTGGGAAGACGCAGACATCGCTTCCGGTATCGATGAGGAACTGCGTCTTCGTTACCCGATCTGTGACGAATAGGCGGCCTTTGCTGGAAGAGCAGTCATCAGCCGCGCTCACTGACTGCTGTTTTAGTTTTCCGGCGTGAAGTTGCACGGCTTTACGCACTTCTCCGCCCTCTTGCCGAACTTCCAGTGATACCAACAAGTCTTGGTCGGGTGCCGAGTTCCGTGCCGCGATCCGGAACGATTGCGGCTGTGCGTGCGATTCGGCGTCCGCGATCTAAACATCCTGGCTACTTCTGATGTTAGCATGTCGACCTTCTTGGTTAATTCAGCAATTTCGTGATATGCTCCATCGACTCTTGGACTAGCTGCAGTGCCCGATGAGGCGCCGGTAGTGGAAGCTGATGCAACTTGTGGGCTGACCACATCATGAATGCGATCCGCCAGTTCTGCCAATTCTTCTAGAGAAGCCTTCATTTGTGAAGCGAGAATAGTTTGAGTTCCACTCGGGAGCCTGCTTAACCAAATCGTCCTCATAAAATCATCCGGTACACCCGTCCCAGCCAAATTTAGGAGGTGGCGATAGAATTGAGATGGTTTTCTATCGCCGAGTTCCTCATGCGTGAGAAGCTGCTTGAGTTTCTTTTCTCGAGACGCGGTCAATCGTTTTATGAGCTCCATTTTTAATTTCTCATACTTATCAACGACTGGCGGGTTGCTAATTACATCTTGAATTTCGGTTGCATACCGCGGGTCTAGATTACCGATAGCGTAATAGAACTTTGTTATGTCTCGAGTTATATTTGCTAGAAAAAATTGAGCTTCTAGCTGTGAAAACCATAGCAATGGGTTGTCCGGGTAGAATGGCGGAATTCGGATTCCCACGGGACATGCTTCTTTACCTGTAATTGCCTCGCTCTCACGTCCTGTTGGCGGCGTCATATATGAATCTTGCTCGGCCATAATGTCGTATTCTTGAAGGTGGTCACCAGTGTAATGTGTGGCGACCAAAGAGGAATCTGACTCCAAATAAATTCGACTCCGTGTAGTATTTACAATTTATAATATATATTTACAACAGAAGGAGTTAGGACATAGGCAGAAAAATAAAAGCAATAAAAATGTACAAGACAACAGAAAAGAGAATAAACCAAAAGTGACAGTCAATAAATTGGTTGCCATAGAACCCGCGCACGGAATCTGTAAAGGACTCGCGTGCGCGAACTCTACGGCAGTATATATATAAAACAAAGTCTGTCGAGTCTGTCTGTCCATAAAATAATTAATTACACAAAATAATTTAGACTTAAAATATGTTCATGCTGACACGCCACAGACCTATAGATGCCATGTAATATTACAAAACACTCCTCAGCGGCTAAAGTTTTATCAAAATGGAAAATCGTCATCTGGGATGAATGTACAATAGCGTATACACGTGCATTGGAAGCACTTATCCGATCCGACCGAACACCTACGCAAGGACTCGAGATGTTTTGGAGGCGCAATGATTTTACTGTCTGGCTATTTCTGCCAAACACTGCCTCTAATTCCAAGATCGACTGCTGCCGCCGAAATAAGCGCTTGCCTCAAATCATCGGAATATGTGGATTGATTTTATTTTCTCAGAATTTCTGTTCATCGAAGGACGAACTCACAAACACAAAAATAATGAATGGTTGACTAAGCGAGCTGTTTTGGCGGCTAAGAATAAATATGTAGATGACATAAAGTAACTAACATAATTCAGAATGAAATCATTGGTACACTGCATTAATTCAAATATAATGACTGTGTAAAAAAAGAGAAAAATATATAAACCAAAACCACCAAACCTGTGCAACGGAACGCGTTTGGTGGTAAGTGAATTGATGAACAATGGAATATACTCAAAGTAAAGTTGGAAGGTGAGGAAATTCTCATCCGAGGATCCCGACGATATCAACTGATATACCGTTTTAGTTTTAATGATTTCCGATCCGTCGTGCATTCGCCGTGACCATTAATAAATCACAGGGCCAATCCTGGAAAGTTTGTGGCCTAAATCTAGAAAATTCATGTATTTCCCAAGATCAATTATATGTGGCATGTTCCGGGTCTTCGTTATTTGTTCATGCGCCTGATAATAAACCGAAAAATGTCGTCTGTCACAAGGTGATTCACTGAAAAGTGCAGTTACTAAAATAGATGGCCAATAAAGTATAATTAAAATCATAGATGTTTTATTTATATTTATACTGATAAAAAATTTAAGTTAATAAAATAAAATATCTGCTCATTTATTGCCTTTAAGGCGAAACAAAGTTCGCCGGGTCAGCTAGTAATAAATATTGCAGTTCGATATAGCGGGTGTAACAAAAAGTTAACATACCTAAATGAAGAAAGATACGACACCAAAGGTAATATAAGACCTATACGAGTTAAAAGCTAATCCCCGCTAGCCAAACAAAATAAATTTTTCACTTCAGTAGCTCAAACATGTAGGTTTTGCTCACTGAAAACAGTGGACAAAATGCGATTTTGCCCACTGAGTGAGACAAAGTAACTTTTTAATTCTAATTCGAAACATTGACACTATCTCTTTCCCGCCAATAGAAAAGAAAGAGAGACAAAGACCAAGTGGCCAGTACCAACAGCTCCGATTTTTCTTCTTCTTCTTCATTTAGGTTTTGGCTTCCATCGTTATACCGATGATTTTGCCAATGACAAGTGTGTTGTGTTAGAAATTTCGTGTGATTATGAAAGTTAATATAATTGGTTATAAGTTGCGTTAGAGTTATGAAGTTAAATGTTAGTAGGTAGCGCTATAGAAAACAATATAAAGCATTAAAGTACAGATTATAAATATTAAATTGATAGAGCAATATTATGGGAACTATATTTGATTAAATACAAACTAGACGTACTTTTAACAGTTCGATTGGATGAAAGGAGTTCGTTATGGGGTTACTCCGATTTTTAATTCGACCTCAAAGACAAACACGTTCGGAATTTCGTACTAACTAAAGAAATTTAGCAAAAATGATAATTATATATTTTATTGTAATTCATTGAATTTTTAATTTTTTGTTGTATTTAAACTAAAATAAGTATTTACTGCTTAAAAAACTGATATTTAACTTAAAAATATTTAATTATAGTTTCAAAAATGTTACGTAATATATTTCATTTCCTGTAGTGTTCTCGCTGCTGAAGTGAAAAGTTATGTGTGTTACACGAGAGCAAAATTTTTCGCATCTCGTGCCTTTGAATCCCTCGCAGCACTCAGGAATCAACTTTAGAATCACTCGCTACGCTCGTGATTCAATCATTGATTCCTTCGCTTACTCGGGATTCAATATCAGCACTCGCAGCAAAAAATGACTTTGCTCTCTTGTTGCACAAATAACTATAGTTATACATTTAATAAGCACATATAACATTATGGAACACAAATAACTGACCAAATATATAGCTAGAAGGTCGCATTTACGATGGACTCTTTTAAATTAAAAATCTGTTCAGAAAATATACTTTTCGTTCTCAAAGTATTTTTGTACACCATCTAGACCTCTAAAAGTACCGCTTCCACTAAGCCTTAATCATCAAACCCCCTTTGCGTTAACTTTTAGGTTCACCAATGTTCTTCACTCAAGAGAGAATGTCTATAGTAGATTACATTTCAAGCCCGACACCGACGCGCTCAAAGTTTGTGTACCAACAGCCAAAACTGTCCTATGAGAACAATCTGTTTCTCCTCCCTTTTAGTACAACTCTATGGTATTGTACTATTGCGCTAGTCATTCTTATCTGTCCCATCATTATCTTGGTTACTATCTGGGAGTGGAATAGGAACAGAAATGTCTTAAATGTAAGTATCATCATCAATCAATGATAACACTCCATGTAATTCAATAATATCATATACAATACTAGCGACCCACCCCAGCTTCGCACGGGTGCAAAGATGAACATCTAAATTTATCAGTGTTTCTCTACAATATTATGCATTTATTATAGATATAAACCTTCGTCTTGAAATCTCTATCTATTAAAAAAAACCGTATCAAAATCCGTTGCGTAGTTTTAAAGATTTAAGCATACATAGGGACGGACAGACGACAACGACTTTGTTTTATACTATGTAGTGATAATGATTGTTATTTGTTTCTAGAATTCCTCTATTTTTACAGAGAGAAGCAGACCCTAGTATATTGAGATCAAACCTCAGCGATGTTTTAGTTTTAATATTAGCAGCAACATGTCAGCAAGGCAGTTACTGCGAATTAAAAGGTATATATAAGCTCAAAAACATTTCCGGTTTCATCGCAACTAAAAGTCTTTCTTTCTGCAGGTTCCTTAGGTCGTGTTGTTCTCTTGGTCTTGTTCTTGGCACTGATGTTCCTTTACACGTCATATTCGGCTAATATTGTGGCTCTCCTTCAATCCAGTTCTACACATATCAAGTCACTGGATGACTTGCTCAATTCTAGACTGAAGTTTGGAGTACACGATACTGTTTTCAATAGATACTATTTCTCCGTAAGTTTGGTTTTATTACCTGTGACTGTTTATCAAATTATAATTATGTATCTTAGCAGATTTTACTATAACCATTATATCTGTATGTAACTTCGAGGGGTGTTCAAAAAGTAAGTTTTCCTACTCTGCCGTTTTGCCCCAGCGCCATATAGCGAGCTGGAACCGAACATTGTTTTAGTTTAGGATATACCGATAAGAGTGGAAGCGGTCTTGGCTGCCAAAATTTTTTGCAGCCAAGACGTGACGTTGTCCGTTTGTGAGTTGCGTGTAGTTATTCGCTTTTTAACTGCTAAAGGGTACCACGATAAATGCAAATCGTTACTGTGAAGTGCCAAATAAACGTAAAAGTACCATTAAAAGAAAGCGTCGTGGAAAATTATCGAGAAAAGTGTTGCTTTTTCACGACAATGCACGGCCTCATTCAGCAAAAAAAAAAACAAACCTTACTGGAAAAATTCTAATGGGAGATTTTTGATCACCCACCCTACTCTCCAGATCTCGCACCAAGTGATTTTTTTACTTTTTCCTAAGTTAAAGGCATGTTTGGGTGGCCATCATTTCAATTGAAATGATGAAGTGAAATGCTTTGTTAAATTATTCTTTAAAAAACAGTGCACGGATTTTTATAGACAAGGTTTGTCACAGCATGAGAACAGATATCAAAAATGTATTCAAGTCCAAGGAGACTATGTAGAAAAATAGTTTATAAGTCAAACAGTAAATACATATATTATTTTAACCTAAAAATTGTGATGATTTCTTAGGTTTTCGCGATTATTACAAGACCTCTGGACACCGTGAGCGATTTCTGCGTGCACAGGGAACGTTATCAATAAAACAAAATTATAGGCGGTAGATTTTAACTGTTTCTTTGTACTTTTGAAGACAACTGTCATCTAGTCTCTCCCGCGACCACGACTGCTGCAAAGCATTCGAAACGTCGGGAATTAAATAATGTAATATACACGCGATAAATCCGTTAAAAAGTGTTTAATTTCAATCTAAAAATTATGTCTTGATTTGTTTCCCGCAGCCGGGAAACTTGCTTTTTGAACACCCCTTGACTACGCACGGGTATGGATCGGCACGGGTACGCAGCGCTTCAATTTGACTATCGCAAATTCAAAATATTAAGCTAAGAATATATTTAATGTATTTCAGACAGCTATTGAACCAGTAAGAAAAGCAATTTACGAGAAAAAGATCGCACCACCAGGCACGAATCCCCACTTTATGTCAATGGAGGAAGGAGTAAAAAAAATGCAACAGGTACTCAATGATTTCCTCGTTTTAGTTTGTTTTTCACAAAAGAGCTCGCTATGAATAACTTTATATTGGACGCGGAAATGCCTGCAGTGGTCACGGAAAAACAGTTCCGATTTGCATCAAAAGTTATTGCTATCAAATATTATTAGGCGAAATAGAAGTACTTTTTTTGTCACTTTGGTACACATGTCTCTTACGCGTCGCCGACCCTGAACAAAAAGTGAGAGCATTACCTTGACATCAAGAAGGTAAAGTGACTTCTTTCCGCTGCTAATGTTAGAGATCTAGTGACCTTATTTAAAGAGAAGAACACCCCAACACTTACTTTAGGCCATTTGCATGTTATAGAAGTCAGAAGAAGAGAAAGTAGAAGTTTCCCAGTCTCTAGTCTGTGGTTTATCCGTAATATTATCCTCTTTACATTTAAGGGTTTATTCGCTTTTCACATGGAAACTGGGGTCGGATACAAATTCGTTGGAAAATATTTTGAAGAAGGAGAAAAATGTGGCTTGCAGGAAATTCAATACTTGCAAGTCATAGATCCGTGGCTAGCTGTAATGAAGAACACACCTTATCGCGAGATGTTCAAAATTGGGTGAGCTTCTTTATTTCTCTATTCGTATTGTGACCGAAACTTTGTGTGAACCTTTCCCATCCAAGGAAAATTACAAGAACAAAAGAAGGGGAAGTCCCGGCCCTGAGAATAGGAAAATTTAAGACGAAAAGGTCAAAGGCTATGTGCAAACTTTACCTACCTATAGACGTGGCACAGTAGACTAAATGTCGATCCATACAATTGTTGAAGGCTTCACTCAGCTCTTGCTCTTTTATAGCATATGATATGACAATGCATATCTACCTATTTTTTTTTAAAAGCGTCTCTATCACTACATAGCTTAAAACAAAGACGCTGTCGTCTGTCCGTCCCTATGTATGCTTAAATCTTTAAAACTACGTAACGGATATTGAAGCGGTTTTTTTAATGGATGATTAGAGTGATTCAAGAGGAAGGTTTTTAAGTATAATACATGCATAATTGCACCCAAACGAAGCCGGGGCGGGTCGCTAGTTATCTATATATAATAGGTGCCACAATACTTATTGTACCTATAGAAGTTCCTAAGGAATATACTTTGTTTTTTTTTTTTTTACTGACTTGAATGCCTTTGACCCTAGGCTTGCGTGAAGGAAAGCAACTCTAGGGTCTAAGATAGAGCGGGCAATTGAAGGAAATGCCCTGTCGGGCACCGGCTCTCACATACACTTAGATGTGAGGGTGGTAGCTAGCCGGGAGGACCATTAGATCCTACCACCAAGCGTGCTAGGTTTTGTTGACTTTTACACGTTTTTTCCCATCGTGCGGTGGAGAAGCTTAATATTCTGCCCCGTCCCCTTACGGGGAAGAAATAGAATTATCGAAATCAGAACGACGGGTAAATAATGATATCAACTTTATTTAGGACGAAACGAATACAAGAGCATGGCATCCAACAACGGGAAAACCTTCTGATGTATCAAAAGAGACCAACATGCGCCGGAGGTGGATCAAATTTTATATCTGTCAGCATGGTAGACTGTTATCCAGCCTTTCTGATATTGTCTTATGGGGCTATTCTAGCTATATTTATATTGGCTTTAGAGACATTAGTGCACAAACGACAAAATATACTGCGAAGAATACGCCGTGTGTCCGGTCAGTTGTAATTTCGCGTTTTAATTATCACGTAAAATGGGCTTATCACTATCACAACATAGTATAAAACAAAGTCGCTGTGTTCGATCCGTCCTTATGTATGCTTAAATCTTTAAAACTACGCAACGGATTTTGAAGCGGTTTTTTTTAATAGATAGAGTGATTCAAGAGGAAGGTTTTTATGTATAATACATGCATAAATGCACCCGTGCGAAGCCGGGGCGGGTCGCTAGTATATAATATAATATAAGTTATGTATCGTATAGGTTGATTGAGTATTTTTTTTTTTTTACGTGGTTAGTCATAGCCTTTGTTTTATTAATGTTTAGTTCAAGGCCAACTTTCTTACGGCGAGTCTCTAGAATATGTCGATTCATACGTGTACCTGGGGAAACAGATCTCTTTTTCAAAAGAAAATAATATCCTAGAAGTAGAAAGAAGAATCAACGGTGCATGGAGAAAATTTTGGAGTATGAAGGAAATATTGAAAAGCTCTTTGCCCATAAAAGTAAAGAAAAAAGTGATGGATACATGCTTGCTTCCGTCTATCACTTACGCATGTCAGACTTGGAAATATACTGATAGAATCAAAAAGAAAATTAGATCTTGTCAGCGAAGTATGGAGAGGAGCATCACAAATATTAAAAAAAATCAAAAAATACCACATACTACAATAAGAAAAAAAACAGGAGTAACGGACGCCATAACCTACTCACTAAAGTTGAAGTGGCGGTGGGCCGGTCACGTCGCTAGAATGACCGACAACCGATGGACGAGCCGTCTAACTTCTTGGCTGGGCCCAGCAGGAACAAGAAAGAGAGGCAGACCAACAACAAGATGGGAAGATGATATCACTAAAGTAGTGGGTAAGCTATGGACACAAAAAGCTAGAGATAGAGACCGCTGGAAAAAACTGGAGGAGGCCTTCACCCTCTCAAGAGGGGTTCTTGCACAATGAATCTAAATATTGTTACATAGCTATAAGTAGGTAATTAAAATTGCATGCTTATAATATATACACATTAGAATAATTTATACATGATGAAATATATGAATAGAATTAGAAAATATTATTAGATCAGAATTAATAGATACAATGTAAGTATTCAGTTAATGTTCATTCAATTATTTAATGATTGCAAGAAATAAAAGGCTTTTTTATTTTTATTTTTATTTTTATTTATTTTATTATGTATCGTATGATTGTATGACGTCCTACGGTGCTGAAACGTGGACACTGACGGTGCGGCTAGTCCATCAGCTAAGTCGCTCAGCGAGCTATGGAGCGGGCTATGCTCGGTGTCTCGCTACGAGATAGAATTCGTAATGAAGTCATCCGAGCGAGAACACGTGTCATCGACATAGCCCATAGGATTAGCACGTGCAGCGTCCACGTGCTACAGTGGAAACCACGTACTGGCAAACGTAGGGTGGGACGCCCCCCTGCTAGATGGAGCGACGATCTGCGACGGGCAGCCGGCAGCAACTGGATGCATAGAACCGAAGACTGGGTTCAGTGGCGAGCCTTGGGGGAGGCCTACGTCCAGCAGTGGACTGAAATAGGCTGATGATGATCGTATGATTCTGATCAACATTTATACTCAACTATCGTTCCAAAGTAGTTTAGGTTTTTTGCAGTATACAGGGTGTAACAAAATCCCTTTAGCCATCCGAAGTGGGAGCCTGCTAAAAGGACTAAGCGAAATAGTATACGTGGATATATATAGTACGCGGAAAGCTTTAAGCGAGAAACTAACAGTTTTCTAAACCTGTTTTATAATACAAAACATGGGTTCTAGTAAAAACCGACCGACTGTTGTTGTTCCTTGGCTTTTCTGTCGTTATTTTTCGAGATAAGAAGTTTTTTTGATCAACATTTCAAGATAAAATTGCTTTGTTTCGTCGTGCCCTTCATCATGGTTATAGGTTTTTTGATACACCCCGTATATTACTATTTCATAGGGCCGCCTGTTATAAGTTTTAGATACAAATATATCACATCTATGAGTAAGGTTCTAAGTGTATCAATTCTTACTAAGGACTATACAATAACTCTAAGTCGTTCTATTTCAACCATAAACACTGTCACAAGAATATTCTATGCACATTTAGCGTAAGTGGTTGGTACCGCCCATGTAGGTAAACTAACGTATTATATGCAATTATCTTGTGCAACCAGCAATTATAATATGTATTATTACTATGAAACTGAAGCACTGTTATAAAATAATTCTTTGGACAATACGTTCAACTCTTGCTTTTAACGTACGCCTGGGAGTATCAACTAATATGAAGATTTTACGTATAATAGTTATAATATTACTTTGTGAATATACTCATTCCTTTGTCAACGAAGATAAAGAACTTGCAATGATTGTAGATTTTATAAATTCATATGAAACACCCATTTCAGTTGTATGTAAAGTTGGTTGGAATCCAGGTAAGTTTTACTTTAGTTCGTAACACATCGTACGCTGCGGATGTCAAATGAATATCAAAATATGAAAAAAGTACCTATACTTAGATAAAAAATATTGTTATGTACGTTTCTTATTTGATATAAGATAAAAGATATAAAGTTAAATAAGTTTGTCATTTCATGACAAAGATATTGTAAGATTTTAGCTAGCTATAATAAAGTGGTATTTGTGTGTATTTACATTAAAGCATATAATATATTTAGAAACCGTAACATTATAAAATATAATATTATCATAGACGCTTTAGCTAGTATCAGAGAAGCTATACAGATACTTATTCCAGCTAGAGAAATCAGGTTAACCAAAATGTTATCAAACGTAAAAACACCAAGAGCTATTAGATTTTTGCGAGAGAAACAAACTACGGTGCAAAATGAAGATCATCTACTGTTCATCGTTGATTTAAAATGTTTGAATGCAAAGCAATTTCTGCATCAGGTATACATTTCTATATCATTTAAATTTCTCTGGCTTCTCCTACATAGATCCTATCAATCATTTTCGTTTTTTTATTCGAAGGCTGATGCAAACAAAATGTACACAAAGACATATAAATGGCTCATTCTCGGAAACAAATTCGAAATCGATGGATTATATAATATCCTTCTTAGCTCTGAGTTTATTGTTTCTCAAGAAAACGATATCGGGTTTATTCTGCACGGAGGTGAGTATCAATAAAACATATTTTTACAAAAACATCTTAGTATCGTAGCTACTATTATGATTATTTTTAAATAGAAGCTGAATTGAGAAAATGCTTGATTGTTTTTGTGAACTAAAAATCCTTACAATGCTGCCAATGCAATAAAAGACGGAGGCCTGATAAAATGCTTTGATCCTGTGTCCTATTACGAAAATATTAATTCACATCAAATAAATGATTTGATAAATAAATTTTTTTTAATAATTTGATAAAAAAAAAGATTTTATTGTGATTACGTAGATGTTTATATGATGCACAACGATCTGTAGTCTTACCAATAAAACAAGTACCTTTCATATCTTTTGAAGTGTATAAAATCAATTCCAAAAGCGAATGGATAACTGAATACATTGGAACATGGACAGCTACTCATCGATTAATTAAGTCTAAAGAGGCTAATATTTCAACTGCTATGAGACGGAGGAATTTTAGGGGAGAAACTCTAACAGCATCAATAGTTGCCACTGATGAAAGATCAAAAACCGAATTGCTGGAACCTGTGTAAGATTCTTTATTATACTTAAACTATCAATACTATGAATTATGAATGACAGTTACAAGTTTCAATGATGTTTGTTTATTTTGAAAAGTACTAGATTAAACATCAGATCTATCTCAGACTAGATCATCATCATCTAATCTATCAGCCAGAAATGAAGTGGTTTTGTTTTTTGCTCACGGTATCTAAGAACTTTTAGATAACGTCTTGTGCAGGATGATTATAGGAACTAGATGATATTGACAATATATCTCAGTACAAACGACGAAAAACTTTATATACACCCACTATGTTGGTTGCTATCATCGTACATTTAGCCAATTTATCTTCATCAAAAAACCATCAGAACTGCTAAGCTCTATGTGGGAAAACAACAGGGTCTTTGACTAGGTCAATAGATGACCTTATAAGGATGAAATGTTTTTTTATGAACTAGATATTATAGATATTTTTTACAGAAATGTTATCATAGACTCGTTGACAAAGAACACATTCCGAAATGTCAACGCACTCTTTGAATTCCTAAATGCATCAAGAGCTCTTATATTTCACGATTCTTGGGGCTTCTACGTTGACGGTAATGATTCATGGAATGGTATGATTGGTGAACTCGCGCAGGAAAGAGCTGATTTAGCCGGTAAATTATTTTGATTACTTCTTAAACAATTGACTGCCTCGTTGGTCTAGGGGTTAGATGTGCCGCCTTTGGATCAACTGGTCCCGGGTTCGATTCCGGGGTCGGGCAAGTGTCTTTGTCTAAACCAGAGGCAGTGACTCATATGTATATGTATCAAAATGTATGTATTTACAAAAAAAAATGTATATAAGTAGTT
The DNA here is from genome assembly GCA_905475355.2 of Clostera curtula. Taxonomy (NCBI): domain Eukaryota; kingdom Metazoa; phylum Arthropoda; class Insecta; order Lepidoptera; family Notodontidae; genus Clostera; species Clostera curtula. The sequence goes on along the minus strand of FR997806.1, from coordinate 10,947,336 downwards.
TATCATCCATCTCGTTACCATAACACAAGCATTAAGTTGCTTAGCTTGGGACGAGATGGCGTTGTGTGAAATGTCCAAGGATATTTATTTATTTATAACTAGGCATATTTATATAGTAGAATTAATAAATCAAATTGGAATGAGCACGAATTGCACACAGACCCAAGCAAGTATCTTTGGCTTAAACACAACTACTTGCCCAACTTCGGATAAAAAAGGCTTGCATTGCAATATGTCAGCAAAAGAAAGCTATAGCTAAAGAATATACATAAGGACATGGTCTATAGAATATTATATAATAATAACTACTAGTGGCCCGCCCCGGTTTCGCCCGTGCAAAGCGGGTGTGGGTTATACATATAAACCTTCCTCTTGAATCACTCTATCTATTAAAAAAAACCGTATCAAAATCCGTTGCGTAGTTGTAAAGATTTAAGCATACATAGGGACGGACAGAAACAGCGACTTTGTTTTATACTATGTAGTGATAGTGATAATACTCTATAGACTATGTCCTACCTCTACGTTCTTATAAAGTTTTATGCCTACATTCCAACAAATCAAACAGGGTATTATTTATGTTATGTTATGCAGCTAAGTTACTTTTCGATTAATTATCTAAAAAGTATATTTGTTTTTATTCTCCAGGTACAGTAACCTTATTTTCTGGGAAACGATTGAGTGTTCTAGAATACTTAGCTCATCCTAGTCCAAGCACAGCTAAGTTTGTGTTTCGAGAGCCACCGCTGTCATATCAAAATAATTTATTCGTCCTCCCTTTTAAAGCTACGGTTTGGTATTGCACCGCGGGTTTTGTCCTCATACTGATGTTAGTTCTGTATATCAATGCAATTTGGGAAAAGCGGAAAACAAGAAATGAGGTATGGACCATTTAACTCCACATTATGTGTGTGGAGACGGATTTAGAATACCAACCCATACAATTCTGACACTGTCTTTTGTTTGTCATAATTTCCATAAGATTGTTATTTATGAATTTCACTACCGATACGTTCCCGTTACTGTGGCCCAGTGTGTAAATTGCGTGTGGTCACGGATTTAGAATACACAATGTCACCAACCCATATCATTCTGTGTCGTAAGAGCCGACTGAAGAAACCTTGCTACAAGAGAAGGAAAACTTGATACGAACATCCTAAAACCCTGTGCCAACCCGTTTGGCCACAGTAGGCTAATTACCCTCCAGGGCGAGGCCCGACTCAGCAGTGCAATAACTAAGGGCGAAGTAGTGGTAGTATTAGTAAGTAGTATTAGTGTGTATATTTGTCATTATAAGTATACTAATCACTTTTAACCTCTAAAGAATCTTCTGCAGCCGAGATTGGAATAGCTTTACCTAATAGTTTCAGGAATCACAAGACCACACGGCTTTGGCTCCAAATATAAGTGACATTGCTATATTAGTTCTTTGTGCAATTTCCCAGCAAGGAAGCCATCATGAATTAAAAGGTATGTGTTAACGATTTAGAAAATAAATACAGCCCCCAATGAGAGAGACTGTGACTAAGCGACGATTAAACCCATTTACAGGAACTCTTGGACGTCTTGTTATGTTCATACTCTTCTTGACGTTTTTGTTTCTATACACATCATATTCCGCATGTATTGTGGCATTGTTGCAATCAAGTTCGAATCAGATTCTAACTTTATCCGACTTATTGAATTCCGGTCTTGAACTTGGAGTTGAAGACGAACCGTATAACAGATACTATTTTTCCGTAAGTAAATGTTTTTGTTTTAATGGTAGCTCTTCACTTCGGTTTGGGTATGCGCGTATTTGGCAATATGCCATATTTAAAAAAAAATGTCATCCAAAAAATGTGGTGTAAATAAATATCGGTATTTACACGGAAAATTCAGTCTTGGTTTATGATACACTGTTAATATTTACAGTCCGCGTGGTGACGAATTAAGAATGCATAGTGTCACCATCCCATTTCATCCTAGGGTGTCGTAAGAGCCGACAAAGGGAAATGACGGCTGATAACTTAGCTGCAAGAGAAGTAAAACTTTATATGAAACCCAGTGTCAACCCGTATGGCCAGCGTGGTACAGTAGGCCAATTACCCTCCATGTTACTGGAGGAGGCCCGATTCTGCAGTGGGTCAGGTATGGGCTGCGCAGTAGTAGTAGTAGTATTTAAGGTGAATGTTCCAGGGTAGCCCGCGAAATTCAAATTTTCTTACGTTTTTTGCAATTTGCAGGTCAGTGCTAGGTTGTATGATGATTAAAATGTTATTCGCGGCTGTAAGACGTATGTAGTTACAGAGTTATAATCATCAAACTCATCAATACAACCCTCCAAGCTAATAAAGGTGCAAGAAAAACTTTTTCAACGTCAAAGTCATTCTTGCACCTTTAAGAGCTTGGAGGGTTGTATTGATGAGTTTGATGATTATAACTCTGTAACTACTTAAGTCTTACAGCCGCGAATCAAATGTTCATCATCATACAACCTAGCACTGCCCTGCAAATTGCAAAAAACGTAAGAAAGTTTGAATTTCGCGGGCTACCCTGGAGCATCCACCTTAATATTAAAGCAATATTGTAATAAACCATTGTATTAATCAATAAGCAAACAAACAAATGGCCACGTGAAATGCCACCAAGGCGTTTATGACCGAGCATCTAGCATCAGCATTTCAAGTTAAACTTCATCGTAATCATTTACGGAAAACGTTTGAATCCGGAATCAGATATCTAATCTTTTGATTAAGAAGGATTAAATGAGTGGGTATTCACACATAAATTAGATACCGTTTGAAGTTGACAAATAATGTACGACATAGTTGGCAGTGGTTGAGCGATCGACTGCTGAGCAGCATGTCGCGGGTTCGATCCCCGCACGGAAGAAATATTTGTACGACCTACAAGTATTTGTTCCGAGTCTGGGTGTTTTCTATCTATAATATGTATGTATTTACAAAAAAAATGTATATAAGTAGTTTATCATCCATCTCGTTATCATAACACAAGCATTAAGTTGCTTAGCTTGGGACGAGATGGCGTTGTGTGAAATGTCCAAGGATATTTATTTATTAATGTAAGTTGTAAATTTTTTCAATATTTTTCAGACAGCTACCGATCCTGTGCGAAAAGCGATATATGAAACCAAAGTAGCACCGAAAGGGTCAAAGCCAAAATTTATGAACTTAGAGGAAGGCGTTATGAAACTAAAAGACGTGCGTAGAGTGTATTTAGTAGTAGTAGTATTGAAATTGGATCAGTACCTACAAGGGAGGCACTACACTTAGCTCATTGTGTTGGAACAAATAGCATATTTGACAAATAAATATAATGTGTAGATGAATTGGTCCGTGTGGTGACGGATTTAGAATACATAGAGTCACAAAGTCTTGAGGGTGTCGTAAAAGGCCACAAAATAAAATAACAAGGCCGATAACTTAGCCGCAAGAGAAGGAAAACTTGATATTAAAGCCTGTGTCAACCCGTCTGGCCAGCGTTAAGGCCCATTTAGACGGGGATAGTTTCTCGCCTCGAACATACGATTATCGAAAGGATATAAAAAAGTTGCTTCGTCTAAACATTCAAACCTCTCGCTCACTCGCTTTGGCGAGAATTGCCTCGCATTACAATATTGACAGTGTCCGTCTAAACAGAATTTTGAAGCAATAATCGTATTTCGAGTTTTTGTGCCAGTTGCTACCACGAGTGTGGTGCGCGAGGGTGTTTTAATTATATCTGCTCTTCTAAGACAAGAATTACTTAAACGGAAACGGAAAAAAATATGTTGGGTTAAAAATTGGATAGCGAGAAGAAACAATTTTGGAGCAAAGAAACAACTTAATACTATCGGCAGCACCATATTTAAACGATTATTGTGTCATTTTTAAGAACAATAACCTAGTAATTACTAAACTCGAATGATCAAAACTCGCACTCAAAACGGTTCAAACCGATTTGTACGATACTCGTATGAACTTGAAGAAATGTCATACTAGATCGAGTCGAGTTTCTCGTAAGCAAGAATCTTCCTATAAAATGTCGCTGTGTAAACAGACTTAGGAAATTATCGCCTAGCGATATGTCACATTCGAATCTCGTATGACATAATCGTAGGCGAGAATTTATTTCTTGCCTGTGTGTAAACATTTTGATGCGATAATGTTATGGCGATTATTGCTTGCGATACTAGCATACGATTCTCGCACCGTATGGTGCGAGAAACTATCCCCGTCTAAATGGGCCTTTACACAGTAGGACTCTCCATGGAATTAAAGGTGGTCTGACTCAGGACTGAGTCATTTATGGACTAAGTAGTAGTATGTAGATGAATTAATATTATCTGACATAACATTGGTTTTAGTATAAATAACAAATTTAACTAAAATACAAAAATGACAACACGGTTAGGCATGTGTAGAGCCACCATAACAATTTGAAGAAACTTTTGGTAAAATTTTCAGAAACCATTTGCGTTTAACATGAATATAGGCTCTGGATATCGACTGGTGGAGAAATATTTCCAAGAGCACGAGAAATGTGGACTGCGTGAAGTTGAATTTTTGCAATACAACCAGCCGTGGCTGTCGTGTAGGAAGGGATCGCCCAATAGCGAAATATACAAAATTGGGTAATCTTTTTGTCTGGACCCAATTCTATTTTAGAATCATCAATTAAAGCGCTTGATATTTGAAGATTTCCATGTTGTTCCCTACATAGTTAGTAAATTATACTCATTTTTAGTACCGTCGTGGATACGGAAAGCTTGAAGCATCAAGCGTTATAGATATTCGCTGTAGGGTAACGACTTGCAAGAGTTGGTCACTGGTAACGACTGGCAAGAGTTGCTCACTAACCACAAGGACTAGTTCTTCTGAATTAATATGGCATATAATCACCCCGGGATGGAATAAAAAGGTAATCCTGTATTTTACTGCGTAATAGTGGCTGCACATAGCTTCACTGTGTCAGAGAGGATCAAGTTGAACAGACAGCATTGGGGATAGAGTGAAAAATATTTTATCTAAAAACGGACACTGAAAGAGTCTCATCGTCTATATACGGATACCATAGATACGTCTCCATAGATGCTCGAAGTCTCTCCAGAAGATAAGATCCGCAATTGGTCTATCTGACCAAAGTCAGCGAACTAGAGCAGAATTAACAAGTGAAGTGGCAATGGACTGGTCATATCTGCAGAAAAATCGACGATCATTGCCCCGATCAGCCCATATATGACCTAATGTTCAGCTGGACATGGACAATTACATGGAGGGTAATTAGCCTACTGTGCCACACTGACCAGACGGGTTGGGACTGGGTTTCTTACCAAGTTTTCCTTAACTTGCCGCTAAGTTTTCGGCCTTGACCTTTTGTCGGCTATTGCGACACCCTCAGGAGGCTACGGGTTGGTGACATTGTGTATTCTAAGTCCATCATCACACGGAACAATGGTCATTGATGTAGACGCATCCTTGAATGAAAGCCGGCAAGCATAGGATGCTCCATCCCCCCGATAGATAATTCTTACTAACCGTAAGAACTAGTTCATCTGTCTTAATATTTCAAATAATTACTCCTGGGTAATTAACAGTATAACACATAGTGTTTTCTACAGAATTAAAATGACTAGACTAGATGTCTAAAATAACCAGTATTAACTAATATGTGAATCCATATGTATATTCATCAAACTGTAATTTTAATTTGACAACACGATGACCAAGAATTCTAATCCAACTGAAGGCATACATTAACACGCCATTAACACACTAACTGAACAGAATTTCAGATTATTTTAAATTCATTATTAATATTCAATGGCAGGTATTTTAGAATAAAGGAACATGGAATTAGTGACAGAGAGAACCGAGTCGTGTATGCAAAGAAACCAGCTTGTTCTATTAGAGCCACGACGTTTGGGTCAGTCAACATGATGGATTTCTACCCTATACTGCTGATGCTTCTATACGGAATGATATTGGCATTCCTCCTGCTTGCTGCTGAAATCCTAGTACATCGTAAGCTGAACAGCATGTGATGGAATAGAAATAATAAGTCTATTTATCTATGAATGTATTTCAAGAATCTTCTTTCAAATAGAAATAGAAAAATAAGAAAAAAATATATTACTATGAATCTCGTGTACTTATATTATATTAGTCAATAGAATGCATCAGATCTAGTAATAGTATTTAGATAAATGTTACATAGTACTTATATCGTTTCACTCACTACTTAGCCGGGCCTCCGGCAAATTCCATCAGATAGAAATTGGCCGTATTACGGAGGGTAAAATCTGTGTGTGGAATTATAGCATACCTATGTGTTATTCTGAGGTATAACCTAGATAGTAGATTGTAAAGTTTTATCAAAATCTACTCAGTAGTTTTTGCGTGAAAGAGTAACAAACATACATTCTTACAAACTTTCACGTTTATAATTCCTAACCAAGTGTAACTCTACTAGTTAAATGGTGTACAATATGAGTGAATTCTTAGCAGATGTACAATTTGCAGCAGTAAAATAAGTGTTGCCTTTGAAGCGCAGAATGAGTTCAAACAGGATATTTGGATATAAGCATTAATGTTCTTGTCCGGAATAAACTCATATTACAGTTCACTGAAAAAAAACACATGCAAGAAAAACTTTTAGATACAATGTTTTTGTTTTTTGAGAATTGACAGACTTTGTCCCAATTTAGGTAAATGTGGAATTGTTAAGAATGTGATAGGTAGAAAAGAGTTTCTATGATGTTACAAACTTAACATGAATTTAATAAGGAAAAATTCGATAGTACTATAAATGTACCTAATATACATAATTACCTACCCTGGTGAGGATGCTTTTAGTTATACATAATAGATTACTAAATATTAAAACAAAATAATGTTATTGTACATGTATTTCTATTAAACAGGCACAATTATAGATACTTGATATAAATAGAAATGGTCCATGTCAATACAACATATTTGTCAATAGAATCTTTTTATTAATAAACCCGCTCGCTACAAAATTGATCCAGTTTGTAACAGAATGTGTCTTATCACTATGCATGTGTGAGTATTTCATAATATTATGTAATCTACTGCCGAATATACGCGAATACGTTCATTTTAGCCGATAGTAACACGAAGGGTGCCGTTGTGATCTAACGTTGTGCTCAGAATATTTTTAGTAGGTGAGTACGTTAAACTTACAACATGAGTAATAGTAAATCACTACATAGTTTATAACAAAGTCGCTGTTGTCTGTCCGTCCCTATGTATGCTTAAATCTTCAAAACTACGCAACGGATTTTGAAGCGGTTTTTTTTAATAAATAGAGTGATTCAAGAGGAAGGTTTTTATATCATAATTGCACCCGTGCGAAGCCGGGGCGGATCGCTAGTTTAACATAAAATAGACTTGACTAACTATTCTTGGAATATTAATAGATACACACAATAAAATACGTGAAGAAACGAAGACAGTCTTTGATTCAGCTGGTATTCCAAACATAGCGTCTGGCCGTGTGAGTGTTTGATTACATTTGTATAGTTTTAATTTTTTTAAGAGGCCGGCAGCCGAGTATTTTGTCTTTGATTCAGTTAGTAATTAGTATTCCATACATCGTCATCATTTTTATGATTCCATATAAAAGTATTCTATTCGTCAATAGTTTACATGTCACTTCTTCAAACCATCTTCTTCAGAATCAAAGATGTCTCGACCGTTATTGTACATTGAAGTGGACAGTCCAGGAGCTTGTGCCGTGAGAATGTTAGCTAATATAATTGGCCTTGAACTAGACCTTAAAGAAGTTGACATGGATAATCTTGAACACAAATCACCTGCATATTTAAAGGTGAGTACATATAATAATACATAAGTCAACACAGACGGCCAAATATATGCATCTACATATTTGCTACTTGCATTTTAATAACAAGCATTAAAACGCAAGTGCCTACATAATTTCTCTTCGGCTAATCCCTACCTCCTGCACTTTGGTAAATGTGTATGTGGCCTTAACGCCTGGCCCTCTACTGGATCACCAAGCCGTTTGTCGCAGCAGGTTAAGGCTTCGGGGCCAACTATGAGGACAGAGGAGTCCCCAAAGCCAAAACCCACCACGACTCCATGTGCCGCTCTTCGTCTGGCCTCTCCCCGTGGGCCCGCCCGGCATGGGTGACCATGAGCCGGTATGGCCCCAACGGATCCTAAAGCCACGCAAGCCCCCTCACCACAACAAGGTGGCAGCACGGTCGATGGTGATTATACATTAACACTATATGAAAGTTCTAGAATCTACCGTAGAGTCCAGAGATGTCCTTAAAATTTAGTATTCACTAAGGTACTATCAGGCGTCTTGCATTAATGTCTATTACGCAATTAAATGCATTTTTTGTGTTTTACAGTTAAATCCCATGGGAACGATTCCTGTACTGATAGACGGCGATTTTGTTTTATCTGACAGGTACCTGTGTTTCTTTAAATGCTTTAAAAACAAAACCTGACTTACAAGAGCTTATAAAAAAATGCTTCACAAGAGTTAACTATCTGTTTTTTGATCCGGTTCCATCGTAGAGCCAAATAGCCCGCGCCAATCTTTATGGCCGGTTGCAATATAGATCATCTAAAATATGTTAAGGATTGTTCAAATTCCAAAATAATCATTTAAATAAATTAGTTAAAAAATAAAAATGAATTGCTGTTCGTTAGTCTCGCTAAAACTCGACAACGGCTGGACCGATTTGTCTAATTTTGGTGTTGAAATATTTGTGGAAGTCCAGGGAAGATTTAAAAGACAAATTTACAAAATAGGAAAAATCCTTTTTAATGATTCAGGATTTTGTTTTTGATTCTGAGGCGGTACGAAGTTTGCCGGGTCAGCTAGTAAACATATATTTTTAATCACATTTCAGTCACGCCATCTTGAAATACTTGGTATCCCAATACGGCGGGGATAAGCGCGAATCACTATACCCTTCGGACTTACGCAAGCGAGCCATTGTAGACCAAGTCCTGTTCTTCGATACCGGTTCATTCTTCGTAAGGATTTACAACGTTATCGTAAGTACAGTCAATGCATAAAATTGATTTCAACTTTATAATACGTGAAGCAAAATCCTTTTTTTACGAAAATTGCGCAGATGGAGATGTATCAAATTTCCCACACTTGTAGTTTATAATATATTTTTAATTATTAGAAAAATATTGTTTGTCTTTAATATTGTGTGTCTACTGTCTTACTGACAGTAGTCTTACTGAGGGTCAAACATACCCATAGTAATATATTACAGAAATATGTATGTCAAGGTCAATGGACAGCATTTTCATGTTCGCATGGTTTTTGTTTCAATAAAAAGGAGGTATTCCTTATTTAAATATTTCATGAAATTTAAAAAAAAAATGGCATTCTAACAGTGTAGTCTTGGGGAAAACTGTGACTTTACTCTTTGACAATAAAACCTTACCTAATAATGTTCCAAATTAGAATTTAAACTAATTATCGTCGAATTGGTTATAATTATTAAGCATCGTATAGTTAAAATGCTCGCGCTTAAAACCCGCGACGTCCTGTGTTTACTTAATTGTTAAATCTGTGTAAATTTATTAGGTGTTGCCAAGATATGGCAATGCATGCCTATAACTGACACGCTTAACAGGATTAAACGTTATTAATGTAACTGTAATGTCATTATATGTGTGTTGTTGGCGTGTGTTAATAAATAAATAGTTAATTGGTAGGCCTCCCACACGGTGGACCGATGACCTGGTTAAGGTCGCTGGAAAACGATGGATGCGGGCGGGCCAGGACTGGCCTTTGTGGAAATCCTTCAGGGAGGGCTATGTCCAGCAGTGGACGTCTTTTAGCTGAAATGTTGATGACTATGATGGTCGAATTTCCACTTCTAACCTACAAACAAACCTACAATGTTGCAGATTTCGGCGGCTAGCCAGGGTGCAACGGGCCCTTCAGAAGCAGAACAAAAAGCGATAGCCGCCGACTATCGCGCACTTGAAGCATACCTCACTAAGCATAAATATGTCGCGGCTGACAACTTGACCATTGCTGACCTGTCATTAGCAGCGACGATAGCTATCACGCAAATTGCTCTTAGGCTTGATCCCGAAATGTAAGACTACTTGTTACCACGTATTATTTTTTATAGAGCGCATAATGAAATAAATATAAATATTTTTTGAAATAATCTCATGGCAGTGATCCCAGAAAATTATTAGCACTAGTTTTAGCGAATGAAACCCGTCTTTAAGCTTAGAATATCTATTTAAGGTATCTACATAATATTAGTGTCACCCATTTGGTACATTAAGACATCTTGTTAGTCTTAGTATCATGGCAAAATCATCTGCAGAAAGTAGCTATTAGCAAGTAGATAAAATATTTTTAAGACATTCGTGTTATGTAATATGTTAGATGCTTTTAATAAGGGCTGCTACATAATATGTCGGATTCATGTTACACCTAACAGCCTAAGCCTGAGCCTAAGCTCACAATAATCTCTGCTAAGGACCTACAATATAGGCTTACCATTAGATGAAATCTGTGTTTGTTATTTCTAAAATAAATCTACTAATAAGATATCTGATGTTTACAGATACCCACGTGGCGCTGCATGGTTCTCTAAAATGTCACAAGAGCCATATTTTAAGAAAATAATGGTGCCGGGAGTTGAATTTCTCGACAAATACATGATCGACACATGGGAAAGTAATAAAAGGAAATAAGAAAACATTTGCAATTTTAAATATTTTTTTCCGTATGAGCGAGTAGACTCTTGCCTATCTAGTGTAGAAACTCTTCGTATAAGTTACCTGTAGCTACTTACCTTAATTAAAAAAAAACAATATTGATGAAATAAATAAAATCAAGACTTGTAACTTTAATATGACTGTTTATTTAGACTTAATACAATTATTATAGTGCACACGCGCAATGACTTTTCAGTAGAAGGGGCGATGATTAGTTAACAAGCGTACATAGAAACTATGAATTGCTAATGTAGTTTTGCTAGGCGTTCGTCTGCGTTTGTCTCAACATTCTCTCCTGAACGCAGACCCATTATTCTGCTGAAAGCTTCATGTTTCGGTCTATGCAGTCCTTTGGTCAGAATGTCAGCAGCCATGTCTTGAGTCCTTTGATATTTTACTAGGACTTGCTTGGCAGCAATCCTCTCTCTGACAAAGTGGTATCGGACATCTATGTGCTTGCTCCGTTGACGGTAATTTTCGTTTCCTGAAATGCTAATAGCACTTTGATTATCACAGTTTATGACAATAGGAATAGTTGACAGTTCGGGCCAGAAGTTTTCTTCTAATTGTTTCAGCCAAAGTGCTTCTTGAACGGCAGATGCCAGAGACATATACTCAGCCTCTGTACTGGACAAGGCTATAGTTGGTTGTTTTTTGGAACACCAACTTATGGCAGCACCCTGAAAATTAAATAGATATCCTGTGCAGGATCTACGGTCTTCATAATGGCTGGCCCAATCTGCATCGCAATAGCCTTTAATATTACCATCTAAAGTGCCATCATATGTCAATTTATAGTTGATAGTGGCATTTAAATATCTTAAGACTCTCTTCAGTGTGGTCCAATGCTCTATAGTAGGTTGGCCATTATACCTACTTAATGAATTTACTATATATGCTATGTCAGGTCTTGTCCCTTGTGACAAGTACAAAAGGCACCCAATTGCTTCTTGATAAGGTATGTTTCTCAATATTTCTTCTTCATTTTTAGCCTTCTTTAACTGAACATTTGGGTCACATGGAGTCCAGATCGGTTTACAGTTATTCATACCAAAACGATCAAGTATTTTGTTAATATACATTGATTGATCTAGTGATATTTCATTTTTCTCATGTGTTATTCTGAATCCAATACATTGTTTTGCTTTTCCAATGTCTTTCATATTAAAACTATCTTTAAGCCTTCTTTTTGTTTCTTCACCGGTTTTAGAATTATTATAAAATAAGAGCAAATCGTCGACATACACTGAAATGAATAAAATGTCATTTTTGTTTTTCAGTTTAACTTTTTGTTCCATTGCCTACTGGCTTGTTTCAGGCCATAAATAGCTTTATTCAAATGACATACTTTCTCTCCTCGATCAAAATTGGGTGGTTGTGACATATATATATCTTCATCAACTTCCCCTTGCAAAAAAGCTGTAATGGCATCCATTTGATAAATATCCAGATTGTATTTTGCAGCCACACCTATTAGATATCTGATAGATGTGTATCGTACAACAGGTGCATATATTTCATTATAATCAATTCCTCTTTTCTGTTTGTAACCCTTAATTACAAGTCTAGCCTTATAACGAGTTTGTTCTCTATTTTCATTCATCTTACGTTTGAAAACCCATTTGCATGGAATAACTTTCTTCCCATCAGGTAAGTCTACTAAAGACCAAGTATTGTTATAAATTAGAGAATTATATTCCTCATTCATGGCCTGTTTCCATTCATCAGATTCATTGCTTTGAAGAGCTTCTTCTAAGGACTGAGGATCATCATTAAGAAAGCTTGATGTTGCCTCACCATTCATGCAAATGTATAAAGATGAAATTTCATTACTCGTTTGCAATTTTGCTTGCCGACGGGTTTTAATCAGTGTTGTGGTTTCAGGTGTATCAATACCCTCATTTGGTAAGTATGTCTCATCTAGTGGATCATCATATTCTATACTTGAAGTATCTGAAGTACTATTGCTCAGATCACTCGAAGGAGATCGTTTTTCCCCATTTGCATATTCATCATTTTGAGAAATTGTTTGTCCGTTTAACGGTAAGTACATTTGAGGTAATTTACTTTTATCATTATTATTACTTGTGTCCGTTATTATATTAGTTTTATGTTTTTCTTGATTAATTTTTGTTTTTGTTTCAGGTGCTGAAAAAGAAGATGATTCTACTATTTTACTTTTGACACTTTCTTCGAGAAAAATTACATCCCGACTTATCACTGCTTTTTTATTTTTCATGTCTATAAAACGATAGCCCTTTGTGCAATCACTGTACCCAACAAAGATTAGCGAACGAGATTTCACATCTAATTTTTTTCGCTTTTCTTTGGGTATGTGTACCATGGCAGGACAACCAAATATTCTCATATTACTTAGATCTGGTTTTTGCCCAGTCCAGACTTCATGCGGTGTAATGTCTGACAGAGCATGTGTAGGTGAGCGGTTAATTATATATGCGGCAGTCGTTACAGCTTCCGCCCAGAAGCTATTCTGTAAAGCAGCATTAAAGATCATGCATTTTGCCCGTTCAATAAGAGTGCGGTTCATTCTCTCACTGAGACCATTTTGCTGTGGTGTGTATGGACTGGAGGTCTGATGCAATATTCCATTTTTCTTTAAGTAATTGCTGAAATTATGATTAACGTACTCTAATCCATTATCGCTACGCAAAATTTTGATCTTTTTATTTAACTCGTTTTCTACTCGATTTTTGTATTCAATAAATTTTTCTAACACTTCTGTCTTACTTTTAATAGTGTATACATAAACTTTTCTTGAAAAATCATCTGTAAAAGTAGTAAAATATCTGGCACCGCCAATCGAAGCAACTTGCATTGGGCCACATACGTCTGTGTGGACTAGCTCTAGCAACTCGCTTGCCCTGGAGCCATTGCTTGGAAAAGATTGCCTTGTCTGCTTACCTTCTAGGCAGCTTATACATACATACTTTTCTTTCTGAGATGATAATTGTACACCAGATGTGCAGTTAGGTAACTTGTGAACATCACTATAATTTAGATGGCCTAAACGTTGATGCCATAGATGTGTATTTGACTCTGCTTTTGCTGCCATAGCATACATTTTATTATTGTTTATATTTAGTCTGTAGGTATCATTTATGAGGTCTGCCGTAGCAACTTTTTGGTTATTTAAATTATATACTGAGCAGCCAGTTTCATTAAATGTTACTTTACAACCCGATTTTATTATTCTGCTTACTGACAATAGATTTGTGGACAGCTTCGGTACATATAAAACATTCTTTACCAGGATATCACTACTACTGCCATCTTTGTTGCATATTTGCAAAGTAACATCACCACAGCTTTCCACATGTAAAGTTTTACTGTCTGCAATTCTGATTGTGGATATGGGCGGTGTTGTTGAATTTACTAATAAATCCTTGTGCATTGTCATGTGCATTGAAGCACCTGAATCAACATACCAATTTATACAATCATTCAATTGCATGGCAGAGAACGCTGCCACAAAACCTTTGTTGTTATTATTTTCTTTGTTTTCTGATTTATTTTTCAAAAACCAGCAATGTTTACCAAGGTGCCCATACTTGTTGCAATTAAAACATCTTGGGCCTTTTGACTTTGACTGATGCTTTGTGTTTTTAAACTTTCCTTGAGTATTTTTATAACTTGTGTATAATGCGGAAGTGTCTGATGAAACTTTTATTTCCTGTAAAAGTTTAGTTTTAATCAAGTCTGCACTTATTGTTACACCTGAGCTTTCAATACCCATGATCATTGGTTTATATTCACTGGGTAAACCTGCCAGCATCAAAGTCCCGAGCCATTCATCGTCAACACTGAATCCAATATTTCTTAACTTATGAGCTGAGCTCATGATTTTGTTGACGTAGTCTTCTACACTTGTGCTTGTTTCCAGATTAGTGTTAATTAAGTCTCGCAATAAACCAACTTTCCTTAACAAACCAGAGTCTTGAAATGCCTGTGATAAGTTATCCCAAACTTGTTTTGCTGTCTCGGCATCCTGTATATGTATATAATTTATCGGATCAACCAATAATATTAGTTTTGACTTGGCCTTTTTTTCTTTCTTTGGATCATTATTCGTACCTTTGACACACTCCCATAAATCATCAAGTTCCAAGTATGCTTGCACAGCAAAACTCCAGCTTGTCCAATTATCTCGGCCAGCAAGTTTTTCAATTGGTATCATAGGACCGTTTAATGCCATTTTTATCAAATAATCACAGCTGAAATAAAAAAAACTTCGGCGACCGAATGGACAATTTTTAGGTTATATGTATTTTTGATAAAAATCTACTTGATTTATTTTTACTTTTACTATATAACACTATACAGGCAGGGAGAGGCCCATAACCTGATGAAATAAATAAAATCAAGACTTGTAACTTTAATATGACTGTTTATTTAGACTTAATACAATTATTATAGTGCACACGCGCAATGACTTTTCAGTAGAAGGGGCGATGATTAGTTAACAAGCGTACATAGAAACTATGAATTGCTAATGTAGTTTTGCTAGGCGTTCGTCTGCGTTTGTCTCAACAAATATATTGCTGCTTTTAGTATTACTTGCCAGTACACGTCGGCTCTCGCTGTCACTACTGTATTTTGCTTCGCTAATTGAGATCGATGAAGTCTTGCATGGAATTTATGAATTGGAAAGTTAGTCGTATATTCAGCCAGCCACGTTTGGTTGCTGTTTGCAGCTCTAAGATTGTTATTTATTAACCTTCTGCCTAAATTTGGAACTATCAATTACAATGACGCATTCCGCGGCTAATTATAACAGTATCTATTAATTAGAGTGCCAAGACAGCGTACCTTGAGTGGTCCGTAGGTATAGATACCGATAGCGTAACGTATATGTCTTAGTTCTGCATGCCATAGATATCTACGCAGAGGCAGTTGTAATCAAAACACAGATCAAGTTGTAGGTACTTTTTAGAGTGAAAACTTCTTTAATGGTGCTGAGCACTTTTCTTTGCTATAAAATTTACAGTAAATTATATTATTATAAAATAAATATTATATTTTTATATTTGATACACTGGCGAAATTTTGAAAATTTATTGTCAGTGTTTTATTTTGGGATTGATCATTGATATAGTTGTGGTTTTTTTAGTTGCCGCGTTTATTTTTGTTTTCGCTTCTGCCGGCACCCGTTGTTTTTTTTTTCGTTAGAAATCCTCATGGATACCCTGCCCTTGGGGACTAGCTGGGGTATATGGGATATGGTAATTAGTGCCTCGAAATACCAACAGCGTTCCTCGACTGCACGCTTTAGGGTTGCGGGTTGCGCTCCCAATCCTGGAGGCCCAACCTCTGAGGGAGACCCCTCCGCTAACAGGATCTAAGGATAACTCAAGTACCTGCTGTTATTAAAGAAGCATATGGTAATTTTATTAGTCAATAAATCTATCATCTGGCTTGCCATTTAACAGGAATTGAAAACAATGCTCATAGCTACTACTACTACTCATACCATAAAGTCGGGCTTCCTCCCATCACAGGGTGGGTCAGCCTACTGTGTCACGCTGGCCAGACGGGTTGGCACAGGGTTTCGTATCAAGTTTTCCTTCCCTTGCGGCTAGGTTTACGGCCTTGTCATTTTGTCGGCTCTTACTGGATCTATGGATCTATGGATACTGACACTATGGATTATAAATCCGTTACACGGAATTAATAGGAATTAAATAACAATGCTCAAAACTCAAAGCTTAATTGTATAAACGTTTACTAGTATTACTCTGTACCTGCCTGTCTGCGAAATCTAAACCGCAGTCAGGCAGTCTGGTAGCGTCGTCGAGTGAAACCGGTAATGTGGAAATCGATTAGCTCCGATATGTAGTTAAGTTGATGGATGAAGTGAAACAGCTATTAAGATAAACGACGGTCACTGCCCTGGGGGATACTATTAGTGCAAAACTTTCTTTTCAAACTATATATAAATCTATAAACACTTATTTACTCTTAAACCTCAATGAATCTTAAATCAAGGAATAAGTAGTATCCTTTCCAAATTTTCATCTGTACTGTGGCTCCGAGAGAAACAACAATGAAGGTAGATACTATGAACCAAGTATTATACGCGCGCGAGTTCATGTCCATCCTGAGGAATGCTGTAATGCTGTTACCTAATTAGTTATGATAATGTCGATAATAACTACCGATTTAGTCAACAGCTGTCAATTTGGTTTATTGTAATCTAAGGTAATTTTGCAAATTTTGAAATAAAATAAATCTGATAAGTAATTATTAATTTAGGCCCCGATGGACATGAACCCGCACGCGTATAATACATAGTAAAAATAAACAAGACATTCATTTAAATATCACTATCGGGATATCTTTGGAACCATGAGGCCCCGAGACTTGAAATTTGGTAAGAATATTTCCTTTGTCAGCTAAGAACAGATTTTGCTATTTTGCTAATTGTCTAAATGACAAAACAACAACGTTTGCCGGGTCAGCTAGTACAATATGTTAATTTAATGCAATGGTTAAAGCCACTTTATTTATTTTGGTGGTGTTTCTCGGTTGGTTCTGCAGCCTCGTCAGGTTTAAAGGCTTTAAAGGTGGCTTTAAATCTATAGGACAATGTTTTATATAAGCTCAGTCTAATGCCGGCTCTACACTCACGCGTGACGTCGCACCGAGAATTCACGCCGTGATCCGCGTGTTCGCGACTATGATGGACGACGACGCGATTTCTAAAGCAAATCCTTTGACGCGGGCCAAAAACCCGACACTGATCGGGGAAGGCGTGAACAACATCTACACTCGTGATTCGCAGTTGTCGCGGGCTCTCGCGGCTGTTCGCGGCGCGAGTGCAGAGCCGGCTTAAGAAATCTTTAGTTCACATTTCACTCGCCGCTTTTTCGAATAATTCAGCTGAAACGCCATAGTAGGCCCCACAGTTCATTTAGGTCAAAAATGTGCCTTGCTCTGTAAACTTGAATGGCACGTAAGTAGATACTACATAAACTAACTATTAAATAATAACGACAGATATTTTTTTGGGAAACAAATTTAGTTTTCGCCTGTTCCTTGTAATGTAGAGCTCATGTCCACAACATTACATTGTGTTTGTTATTACATAAATAACATAACATGACGATGCTGGAAAGTATGTAATTAATATCTACTGGTAAAGATGCTCTTCCATTTGTTTATTATTTTAAAACTTCGGGTGATAATCTCAATATGGCTAACCTCTTTTTCTTCCAACGTCGTTGAGAACATTTACAATTAGGACACCTATATAATAAAGAAATACTTTTAAAAACCGGATCATACGTCTTAAAACTATTAGACCATAGATAGTCTAAGGCAAAACTTAGTATTTTAAATCGATAGCGATCTTAGATTGCATCGTTTATTGTTAACGGAAAAGCATTGATAATAATGTTGATTACTTCGTTATCATATCGATATGAGGAAATCACCTTCGCACAATTATATTAATTGTTGTGTTGTGTGTGACTAAGAGACTTTTAATTGTAATGTTCCATGTGAAATCATAAAATGAATATTTCTATTTTATTGTTTTTAATAGTGGCTTGTCTAGCAGGAAAGTCAGCAGGTAAATAGACATATTAAGTAATTAATAAACACATTGGTAGTCCGAGTGCCAAGTTAACTATACTTTCGAGGTACAGTCCTCGCCAATCTTTATGGCCGCTCTGAATGTAGATGCAAAATCATCAGTATCAGCGGAACGTACGTGGGGCGGGGAGGTAGGACACGCGCGGGCGCGCCGTTTTTCACTCGCAAGCGTCCTCGCCACCCGCGTGTTACTGTGAGTGAGTGAGCTACGTTCATAGTGGTTATGAAATGTACAATGCGCAAGTTCGTACCTACGGCTACATTCAGAGCGGCCATAAAGATTGACGCGGACTGTATAGTAAGTACGCGTACATCTAGTCATTTCGAACTATTTTCCTAGTGCCTCGCATAGATTTAATACGGTTTACAAGCCATTGCCAGTGTTGAAGAAAGTTTGGCGTAGTAAAAACGACTTAACTAGGAAAGTCATATGAAAATATTGTAATATGTGTAAGTATGTGTGTGAACAATGACGCCCTGAAGACCAGTTTATTCGCTGCGTTTTATTTGACTGGATCTGTTATGTTATTCGTTGTTACGTATTTTCTCATCTAGCGACTTGCTCTTATTAGGCTGGCGGTGGCAATTTTAGTAGGGATAGACTTGGATAGACGTACCTAAGGTTAAAGAGGGTAAAGAGATGGTTGGATTGTGTGAAAAGGAATAGATAGATATTATTTAATTTACATGTACACAAAAGTAAAAAAAGGATATCGTCGTTTCAGAGATGACCCACTACTGAGTCGGGCCTCCTCCAAATTCAAGGAGGGAAATTAGCCTACTATGCCACGCTGGCAAGACGGGTTCGGACAGGGTTTGTATCAAGTTTTCCTTCTCTTGCGGCTAGGTGATTTGCGTCTTGCGTTCCCTTAGTCGCCTCTTACGACACCCTCGGGATGGTATAGGATGGTGACACTGCGTATTCTAAGACCGTAACCACACGGAACGTAAAAAAAGATATGAAAGACATGAATGTAGATATGAAGCCGATAGGAGTGTATGGAGACTAACACCTAGCGACAATGGCCAAAAGGTGACGATGATCGTTTCAAACATGATAATCTAAAAAACCTATATGCAGAAAGTTCCTTTAGAATTTAAATTTAATACAGACATTTGTTTTTTTGTATGTATAGTTTGCAGCAAAATGTTTAGGTTAAAGCTATAGGGATGTTTCAGCGCAACTAAGATGTTACGCTTGCAGTTTCTCGTCGGCAAACTCGGACCAGTCATGTCTTACAATAACAGATAACACCAACACTGTAGACTGTCGATACCAATACTGCACTATAGTGAGACAAGAATTCGTGGTAAGTAATTCTCATTCTTCACATAGCTACTCTAGTTCTTTTTTTTTTTAGTTGTTTGACATATTGCAGAATTGGCGCATATTTTCAAATATCGCCGTATTGCAACGAAGAGAAGTGCCACCATAAAATATTTACCCGCACCGCACTGCAATATTTTCTTGTCTCCGAAAACATAAAGCAAACAGACTTTTGTAGCTAAAAATATATTAAGACAGGCGCATAAAGAGTTCATGTTATATAGTATTCCACATTGAAATTAAACACTTTTTAATTAATTTATGTATCGAGTGTATATATTATAAAATTTAATTCCCGTCGTTTCGAATACTTTTCAGCAGACACGAGGAGTCTAGATGACAGTTGTCTTTAAAAGTACAAAGAAACAATTAAACTACCGCCTCCAAATTGATTTAAACTACAGGATATATTTAATACTAGCGGCCCGTCCCAGCTTCGCACGGCTGCGATGTTGCACGTGGCGAAGCTAGTCAAAAAAGCCTAAGTTACTCCTTATATCATCAACTACCTATGGGAAAAGTCCCGTCAAAATCGGTCCAGCCGTTCCAGAGATTAGCCAGAAGAGGAACAAAGAGACAGACAGACAACATTTATAAAAAAATTAAATAATAAATAAAAAAATAAATCCTTGGACATTTCACACAACGCCATCTCGTCCCAAGTTAAGCAACTTAATGCTTGTGTTATGGTAACGAGATGGATGATAAACTACTTATATACATTTTAACTTATGCATTTAGTAAGTTATTATTACAAATAGACACTCCAATTTTATTTATTTGTATATATCTATCTACGTTCCAGGATCCCGCTGGAAGAATTGCCAGTTTCACACGTGGCTGTGAAGACCAACCCGATTTCCTAAATCACGAAATTGTTGATCCTACATTTATAACGTATTACAGGGCATGCACCAGTGATCTTTGCAATATCGGTAAGTACAAACTAGTGGTCGTTTATGTTCGTGTTTTATCTATGGGTCACCTTGACAGTTTTTATTTGTCCATAATAATCCTATAATTTTCACAACGCCATCTCGTCCCAAGCTAAGCAACTTAATGCTTGTGTTACCGGGGCCACTCACATGCCCGCAAACATTCGTACATTGTACGAATGTTTGCGCGCATGTGAAGGGCCGACGAATTCATTCGCAAACTTAGCGGCTATGCGAATGGGTTCGCATATCAATTCGCGAATGGGTTCGCAAACCTGTTTGCACTTCGTCCTGCACATGTTTACGAATGTCTAAATATTTTTCTAAATATCTAAATATTTTATGAACAGATATGACTAGAAGGGTTATTTTTATAATATCCTGAAAAGCACCCCACGCTTTTTTTACAAAAAATCATTTTTTTTGACATTATTTTTAATTATTGTATTAATAAATGCATTAAAATTTATTTTCTATTTTTTAGTTTCATTTTCTATAAAAGCGTATTTTTTTAGTTTTTTTAAACCATTATTTATTTTTTTTCGTCAATAGAGCATTGAAGAAAAGAAGAATTTTAATTTATTGTGCAGGAGTTAAAAAAAAGGATTTCAATTAACTCCATCATCTTGGTGTTATTCCAATCCATTATGAAGGTACGCTAAACAAGAGTCGTCACGAACTATAAAAATAGCGACACGTCCGTTCCCTTCGCAATCGTGGGCGCAACTGGTCACTCACACGAATGTTTCGGAGACTACGCGAAGGTTCGCGGTTCGCGCGCTTTGATGTGCGATAGGCCGGTCACTCACATTCGCACGAATACGCGAACCCACAAGTGTAGGACGACATTCGCGAATGGGTTTGCGAAGTTTTTGCTGCATTCGTGCTTTTCCAAGCGGTGTCGGTTTTTTAACGCACATCAAAGCGCGCGAACCGCGAACCTTCGCGTAGTCTCCCACACATTCGTGTGACCAGTTGGGCCCACGATTGCGAAGGGAACGGACGTGTCGCTATTTTGATAGTTCGTGGCGACTCTTGTTTAGCGTACCTTCATAATGGATTGGAATAACACCAAGATGATGGAGTTCATTGAAATTTTTTTTTTTAAATAGAAAATAAATTTTAATAAAAATAATGTCAAAAAAAAGATTTTATTGTAAAAAAAGTGTGGGGTGCTTTTCAGGATATTATCAAAATAACCCTTCTCGTCATATCTGTTCATAAAATATTTAGAAAATATTTATCTAATTAAATATTTTGACATTCGTAAACATGTGCAGGAGGAAGCGCAAACAGGTTTGCGAACCCATTCGCAAATGCATATGCGAACCCATTCGCATAGCCGCTAAGTTTGCGAATGAATGTGACGGCCCTTCACATTCGCGCAAACATTCGTACAATGTACGAATGTTTGCGCGCATGTGAGTGGCCCCGGTTAAAAAACCGACACCGCTTGGAAAAGCACGAATGCGGCAAAAACTTCGCAAACCCATTCGCGAATGTCGTCCTACACTTGTGGGTTCGCGTATTCGTGCGAATGTGAGTGACCGGCCTTATGGTAACGAGATGGATGATAAACTACTTATATTTTTTTTTGTAAATACATACACATTATAGATAGAAATGACACCCAGACTCCGAGCCAGTGCCTCTGGTTTAGACAAAGACACTTGCCCGACCCCGGAATCGAACCCGGGACCCGTTGATCCAAAGGCGGCACATCTAACCACTAGACCAAATAGATTATATTTAATGGCTCAAAACGCGCTACTACGTGCTTCTCAGCCCAATTATGACCCACTGCTGAGTCAGGCCTCCTTCAATTGTATGGAGGGGAATTATCCTACTGCCACACTGGCCAAATCAAGTTTTCCTTCTCTATTATTTAGGTTATTGGCGTTGTCATTTCCTTTGTCCTCCATGTCGCTCAAGAGTCGCTCAAGGGCCTAGCAGAATACCAGCGCTGCGTCATTCATTATTGTTATGATGTGGCATATATGCTGAGCTATGGTCCTTTTTTGTTATCACAAAACAGGATATTAAAAATTTGTTATTGTTACATATATATCCTTGGACATTTCACACAACGCCATCTCGTCCCAAGTTACTTGTGTTATGGTAACGAGATGGGTGATAAACTACTTATATACATTTTTTTTGTAAATACATACATATTATACATAGAAATGACACCCAGACTCCGAACCAGTGCCTCTGGTTTAGACAAAGACACTTGCCCGACCCCGGAATCGACCCCGGAATCGAACCCGGGACCCGTTGATCCAAAGGCGGCACATCTAACCACTAGACCAACGAGGCAGTTTATTTTATTTGTAACATGTCTTTTGTACCGCTCAGATGTGAGAACAAAATAAACAGGTTTCTTTCTTTCTTCTTTCGTCGCCTCTGGATGGAATGGGGTGGTGACACGATGTCTTCTGAAGGAGTCTGATATCTTATTACCTTGATCGGTTTAGAGGGGAGATACTGAGCATAGTTTAAATATTACAATCATCGAAAGAGAAATGCAGTTGATTTGCTTAGTGCAAAAATAAAACAATATTTTTCTACTACGAAGACTGTCGCTGAATTGGTATTTTTTTTGTTTAGGCAATGGCATTCAGTCGGTGGTCGGTGGTCACCTGTCTCCAACTCCTGAGTACACTGGATTAAATATTTTGGTACCTGGCACTGGCGCTGCAACCAATATTCAGATATGCATGTTACTTTTGTTTCTCGGTGTTCTTTGTAGCATAATATTTTGAGCCCAAAAATTTTAATGCTCGTGGGTTTGATTTTAAAAGTTAATTGTAGCTGCTAAGCTGAATAGCTATATTCATCATACCATTCAGTTTGTTTAAGTAAGTTTCTACGGCCTACTAGATACAATGTGTCTTTAATATCTTTAGCAAATTATACACAATATTATTATGAATGAGTTCTTATTTTGAATAAACCCTTAGTATGGACTGGGCTTGTGACTCTGAATCTTAAAATAGTCACCACTCTACACTACACTGGCATACGTAACCTCAACCGTAAGTCAACAGGCCACTGAGGCGTTATTTGTTTGTTTCTAACGTTACAGTTATCTAACGAGTACGGCTTATTACATATTATGGCAACTGCATTGGGTGCCCCTTATTCCAAGTTCAATATTGAGGAGTTGATAGTTATCACGTTGTCATGCCAACCTTACTCATGCATGCATGTTTATTCGCGTCATTAGTTAACGTTTATCACTTTTTGGGTTGTCTCGTATGAGAATTTAAAGAAAATCCAAACGAGACTAGGAATTGTTTATGGCTATAAGGAATAAAATAGACGAGCGAGGCGGCCGGCGGCCGGCGGCTTCTGTGACTATAAATAAATACCTAATAATAAATTATATCCTTGGACTTTTCACACAACGCCATCTCCTCCCAGGCTAAGCAACGTAATGCTTGTGTTATGGTAACGAGATGGATGATAAACTACTTTTATAATTTTTTTTTGTAAATACATCCATATTAAAGATAAAAAACACCCAGACCCGGAACAAATACTTGTAGGTCTTACAAATATTTCTTCCGTACGGGAATCGAACCCGTGACATGCTGCGCAGCAGTCGATCGCTCAACCACTATCCCCATTATATAACTGGTAGGTATCTGAGGTTTCTTACCCGTGCAATTGCTCTGTAAACGTATCAAATTAACCTTTTTAAAATGTAGGATTTTTGGTTACTCTCGAGTTTTTATGCCTGTATTTCTTGATGCTGATAATAGAATTAAGTTACTATGTAGTTATTATGTAGCATACTGGTTGCTACAGTGGTAAATTTTAATATGGTTTCTCATCTTCTACGATTGTTAGTACTCAGCAGAATGATGTTACGCCAGTTACATGGAGGGTAATTAGCCTACTGTGCCACTCTGGGAAGCCGGATAGGTTATCGGCTTTGAATTTCGTTTTGTCGTCTCTTACGACATCCTCAGGATGGAATAGGGTGGTGAGACCTATCTATCTATTCTTAATCCGTCATCACACGGATACCAGATGTAGGATATTTTATTTAAGAATTTTACCAATAGGTATCGCTTAACTACAATTTATCACGCATTTTTCAATTCTTCTACAATTATTCTCTACATCATATTATTATACTCTATATTATTATACTCTACTTATCTGCTGCTTAAGACGGATTAGATTATGTTACCAAGTATTGTTGAGTGACTTTCAGAATTAAAATACATGCATACATGATTAGAAATGATCAATCTTAACCATATGAAAATTTCGCAATTATAATAATTAGACATGATAATTGCTACAGATCGGATTATTAAATTGACCTGGTGATGGTCCATCACCACAATTGGCCTTGATATATTAAACATTAATTTGTTACCACATAAATTCCCGAAGGAACTCTCGAAGCACACCGCACTCACACTTAACTACTTTCAAAAGGATTTTTTTGTAAATCAGCTACGAATTCTCTATTGACTTACATGATCCTGAACGTATCGTCGTTACAGTGTTCCCAACCGTACGAAAATTATCGTACATGTACGATAATTTGAACCTACGTACGATGTACGATAACATATTATTATCGTACATCGTACGTACATCGTACGTACAATCTGCGTACGATGACGCAGATTGTACGATAATTTTCGCAGATTGTACGATAATAGTAGAGTAGAATTTTCAATATTCGACTACGCTGATCATTAGCAGGTCTAGCATAATATTATTTAGCCCAAGATGATGTCTAAAAAAAAAAGCTCGTCTAAAAGAGAGGACGTCTAAAAAAAGCTCGTCTAAAAAATCGTCTACAAAAAAGCTCGTCTAAAAACGTGGTAGTCAAGAGTGGAAGCCTAAAAAAAAACTCGTATAAAAGAGTGGACGTCTAAAAAAAGGTCGTACGATAATTTCGGCCGATGTACGATAATTTTACGCATTCTACATAATAATCAGTCCGCTTCAGGTTGGGAACACTGCGTCGTTACTGCGATTGTGTTTGTGTGTGACATTTCTCGTAAGGTAAAAAAACGTCAATGTAGAGTCAGTAGGTTATGTTACTTATAATTGTAAAAAATGTGATCAATAACATAAATAGCTTGTGTTGTTGGTTCTAAACCAAAAATGACAACATCACCCACGAAGACCAAACAAAAGCTCTCGCTGCGAAAGCGATTGTTTGTCAAAAAGTCACCAAGAGTTGGCTGTGCTGTGGATACTGATTCCAACGATGAATTCAGTCAGTCTACGTCTCGGCCGATATCACCAGCTGACCCATTTCTAGCTCATAGTGCACACAGTGCTGATACAAGTGTAGAATCTTCGAACCTACCGCACTCTTCAGCTGAAGCTCTGTGCAATAATGTACATCATAGTACAGATCACGGCCATAATGACGACGATACCAACCCGAAGTGTTGTAGAACTTTCTTCAGAAGGTCTCGCCCCAAAAGCCTAGTCGAACAACCTTCTAAAGATGATGTGCATTCTCATCCCAGTAGCCCTGCAAATGATTCCAACAGTGACCAAACGATTTGCTCTCAGACGAAATCAGAAGATATACCCAAGGCGACAGTGAAATTTCCTAAAAGTGAAGATACCAAAAAGTATTTCGAACATTCAGGGTCATTTGAAGGCATAAAGCCAAAGAGTAAATTGTTTGTTAAAAGATTATCTGCGGATCATCTGATATCTAATGAAAGCAAACAACTGTACCGGGCCTCTTCGCCAGAAAGTGACAGGAGTAGTTCTTTAGACCGTAAGCGGAGGTGAGTGGTACAAGCTCATGCTTGCTTTAGTATCTGAAATTGTAGGTATCCCTAAATTCAAAAGCTGGAACAATCATGGCAATTAATAGTTTAATTATATCTAATTGTAATTAATAAATCTTATGCTTAAAATTATAAGAATAAGCTCTTATTATAAATTTGGAATATATCCTGAGTATTTTTTTTAAATATGGCCCAGTCATTGTACATAAAAAAAGGTGTCTTCCATGTACTGTAATTATGAATAGTCATACTACATGGGCAGAAGTTGCTGAGAATATCAGCTGATTGCCATAAAAAAGTAAGTGTCATAAAAAACAGAAGATGCAAATATTTGTGTTGTAAAATTCTTAAATGAAATTATTTATGATATTCAACATACTTTACACATTATCAGTAGTTTATAACCAACTGTTTATTCTAGGGCCAAGTCAACAATTACCAGATCAGGTTCGCGAGCAGGCAGCACTGATAGCTTGGTCCGTAACTCACTGCTTGCTGCTCAGGTCCTCCGCCTTATACCCACTCAAGAGGCAAGAGAAAGGTCAGATTTGTTCTTTAATTATGGCATTTAGCTTACTAGTGCTTATATTTTAGATTTATAGTAATTCATACCTTAATTTAGAATACATAGTGGCACCAAGCCTTTCTATAGTGAGGGTGTTGTAAATGGTACATATGAGGCAGACAAACTAGCTACAAAAGAAATCGTAGTGGGACTAGTGGGACAAGCACTAAAACCCTGTGTATAAGTGGGGAGGTCAGTCGTCAACTGGACTGCCCAGCAAAGTAGGCTTATTTCCCTCCAACAAAATATAGCCCTACATGAGTGTATCATTTATGGATCGAGAGAAGTTAATAAGTAGATGTGGTACTAATAATACAAAGCAATCTAAACTAGTTATTATAAAGATTTATACTTTGTATATTTATAATGCATCGCAAGGGGTATTAATTTTTTCTTGCAATTAAAATAGCCTATATTAATCAGTGATATTGTAGCATTCAAATGGTAAAAGAATTTTTAAAATCGGTCTGGTACTTTTGGAGCCAATTCGTTACAAACATACTACTACAGACAAATGTTTCCTCTTTATAATATTAGTATAGATAATTAACTCCCAAAACTACTAGGCCAATTTCAAAAACTTTTTCAGAATTAGAATGCTACATTGTCCCTGAGTAACACATGCTAGCCCACGCAGACAAAGCTGCATATGTTACATTAATCTTACTTCTTACTAATATTATAAACGTGAAAGTTTGTAAGTATGGATGGATCGATGGATGTTTGTTAGGTACTCTTTCACGTAAAATCTACTAAATGGATTTTAGTGAAACTTTACAATAATATAGCTTATACTCGTACATCAGAATAACACATAGGCTACAAGGTATAAAGATATTATGTGAATTACAACAATATAAACAAGTCGAATTCAAAATTTATAATTGTCAAATTTTCGACCATATTAAACTATAGACAACATAACGTTTCGCTGTCGGTTGCGTTTTGTTAAAGTAGGTTTTAAACGGACGGGATAAAAATCTCAGGTATCCTATGTCCAACTTTCTTTTTGTTTTAAATATATATTTGTAATATATAAATATATAATGCGGCACAAAGTTCGCCGGGTCAGCTAGTATTTCATAGTATCAAGTAGGGGAGACTGGGGATACTTGATCCCCCGGGACACTTGATCCCTGGGTCGTAACTAAAAAACTACATATTTTTTTAAAATTCGATACATGCCACACTAATCATAACTGTCATTGTCAATGACCAAATGTCATTTTGAAAGTTTATTATTGACAATTTCAGAGCAGTGGCGACATTTTGTTTACAAGAGGTCGACATCTTTTTTTGTAGGTATTTTGATCGTTATTTTAAGGATTTCATATAAATAAATTAGGGATTACAATTATAACTGTTTAAACCTGATTTATTCAAGTGTATGTTGAGATGTTATTTGTCTAAATAACATTTTGATTTGATTACGAAAAATACTTGTTTATAAAATAACGGTCCAGGGTACACTTGATCATGCCGAACACGGGTAGACTTGATTATGGGATCAAGTGTCCCCTACATTCATAACTGCTTACAAGAGATGCATTAGATTTTGTTTTATTTATTAGTATTGACTCCAAAATGACGAGAACTTACAAAAGGAAGGACAGTGTGAAAAATACGCCAACCAGTATACAATATAAAGCATATGAACACGACTACCGACAGTCAAACATTTTTTACGGATGTAGATGAGTCTGAGTTAGTCAAATACTTTGAAAAGCCAGTAAACTGTACCATGGTTTGTCCTCGCAGTCTTTATGGAAGCTAGCATATGAATAGGCTGTCCAAAACAATAATCCAGCTAATAAAATACGAAAATGGACCAATAATATTGCCACCGTCGACTGGTTCTATGGTTTTATGCGCAGAACTTGACATATCTCTTTACGAGTACACGAAGCAACTAGCCTCAGCAGGTCTATCAGTTCTAATCACAATATTTCCATGTTTTTTCTTAATCTACGTTCGCACTCGTTCAATTAGAATTTTGGCCTGAGGCCATTTGGAACGTTGATGAAATGGGACTGACTACAGTCCATAAACCCAAGAAGGTACCTAGTGGCTACTAAGGAAGTCAATCAAATCGGAAAAATCATTCATTAGGCGAGCGTGGTGAACTAGTAGCCGTGTGTGGTGCAATAAATGCTATGATCATATCTACCCCATGCCATGATCAAGTGTCCCAGAACACGGGACACTTGATCCTTTTGTAGTCTTCAGGGAAAACGAAAAATAAACAGGTTAATACAAATATATTACATGATTAAATGATGCAAAAAGGTAGACAGATAAATTTCCTAAACAATCGTGAAAAAATATTCTACAAAGCTTTATTATTTTAGGAGTTATGAATGAAAATCCAAAATGGGGATCAAGTGTCCCCAGTCTCCCCTACTATTTACAAAATAAGCAATGCATTATTATATATTTTATTTTTTAAACAATTAACAGTGTTAAACACTTTACACCAAATATGAAGAATCAACTCATCTAACCTAATTAAAATTCCTCTAGTAGTATCCTGCACAATGACCTTGTAAGTCTTAAGTCATACAGGAAAACAAACAAGAAAATTTAGCTTACCGATGTCTAAAACTAATGGCACATATTGGTTTTAAATACCAACATAAATATTACAATAGATGAGTCAACTGCTAAAGAAACAATAAGTCATAAGTTTTAGTTAGGAATCATAATGCAGGATGCACACAGAATGGTATATCAATAACAAAAGAATGGATAGTTCCGCTGTTATGGAGATACGGCGTGCGAAATTTTAAAGCTAATGAAATATTATCCTTCATCATATTTCCATCATCACTATTGGGTGGATTACAGTGTCCTAACTGAAGAAGCGTGCACAGAAATAGGAACCTAATGGAATACAGGGTACTAGTTTGAATGATAAAAATACGCTAGCCATCTATTCTGTAATCATAAGTTAGTTCAGTGAAACATCAGTTTCTCCATTGCACTTCGAGGTAGAAACCAGTTTATATGCGGAACTGCTACTTTCCGTAGGTTTTCCGCACTAGTCTAACCGCTGCCAAATGGTTACCCGAATGGCATTACAAGGGGTTTTATGAGTAACCAGGGAGCAACAACCAACTTATCACATGTATTTACAGTTTCTCTTACACCCTCAATAAGCTCGTTATTTTGTGTAATGTTTGTGGTTTCTCCCGCAGAAATTATTTGTACGGGAGACTGGCGTCCCACTCGTTATTGGGGGCTGCGGAGTTGGAACATGTGTTTCCTGATAGAGAAGTCAGAATTTTTGTCGGGACATGGAACATGAATGGACAAGCTCCTCCCAAGTAATAAGTACCATATTTTTTACTATAACTTTTTACTATATCTTGACCGCAACCGCTGTACCGCGCCCTAGGAAAGTGCGGCGAGGCGGGGTAGGGATGTGTCAGATGCACAAGAGATAAACATTCGAAGATGGGTCGTGCGTTATCTCGTGATGTGAAGAACATAATTAAACGGTCAAGCTATAATGAGAAAACGAACGTTTAGTTAGTTTGCTGGGTGTTGTGCTCTCGATAGCGGCAGAATAGCCGAATAAATCTGGATGTGGATTTTGCGCTGTGATCATTAAATAATTTATAGTCTTACTATTTTGTAGCTCCCTTAGGTCTGATCTTTTGTTACCTATTACATTAGATGCTGAACACAGAGCTTACCACATATCTATGCCTTGAATGTCATGTTAAGCGAGAATGAAGCAAAGTAAAAGATATGTAATGATGTTTTATGTTTTCACGATCTTTGCACATTGCAGGAAATGATGTCTTGACGGTTCCGATCGATCACAACCGTAAAAGATATGCATTTCTAGATAGAAATCATCTAGGTATTCAAAAAGAGCTGGTTTGTTCCTCGTTTTAAAAACGCATTCAGGGTTCAACTTTCGGAATCCTCGTTGCGCTCTGGATTCAATAAACATGCACAACCTCGCCTTAAAATATTATCTTGCTCCCTTGTGTTACATACATTCTTCTATTCACAGAACATTTTATTTTATTTTATTACTATTCGGGAATCTTACAGCTAGTACATATTTAAATAAAACTTATAAAAATAATGCTGGCCATTTATAAGTTTCCACTGATAAAATTCTTTATAATGCTGATAGCTATAGCTAGGCTATTATTCTAAATTGTTTGATGTATTTTAATTCCGCAGAGAACTAGCAGACTTCATATTCCCGAATCAAATTACGCATGTGCCAGACATATTCGTAATAGGCACGCAAGAGTCGTACTCTGAAAGGACCGAGTGGGAGATCACAATACAGGAAGTTCTGGGCCCTTCACATATCTTGTTGCACTCGCACTACTTAGGTTAGTACCAATATATTGAGTAACTACATATCTGTTTAATAGGTAGATCTTGAAGCAGTGATCACTGACTGGAAAGCGCAGTGCAGTTTCGGTGCTGACTCTTATGGCAGAATATGTTTCTTAAATAAAGTTATAATAATATAGGTCGTACAAATGTTTCTTCCGTGCGGGGATCGAACCCGCGACATGCTGCGCAGCGGTCGATCGCTCAACCACTGCGCTAACCGTGTCGTCAGTTGTTTCTTAGGCAAACAATTAAATGTGAACACCAATTTTAATGGGCATTAAGATGGTGTAGGTTCTCGAGAAATTATCTCAAAGTGAATTAAATATTGTCAGTAGTTTTTTCCTAGTATTTTCAATATTTGTTTGTTCCAAATACTTCTATACTCAGCCCATACATGACCCACTTCTGAGTCGAGCCAAGTAATTACTTGGCTCGACTCTAATTAGAGTTGGGGTTGGCACGGTACTGGGCCATTTATGGGCTACGTTCGCACGTATCGCTTCAATAGACGAGCTTAGAAGGGCTTTAAGATACACAAGATATTTTATATTGGGTTGGATGCACCGCCTTTGAATCACGGGGTCCCGTGTTCGATTCCGTTGCCGGCCAAGTGTCTTTGTGTAAATCAGAGGCACTTGCTCTGAGTGTGGGCGACACTTTGTTCGTTAATTACAAGTTTGTAAACTGCCCCCGGGATCTGGTTATACCTAGTGAAGGGGTTTGTATGAAAAAACAAATCATGTTATTTTATGAGGAAGTAATTGT
This sequence comes from Clostera curtula, assembly GCA_905475355.2. Lineage (NCBI taxonomy): Eukaryota > Metazoa > Arthropoda > Insecta > Lepidoptera > Notodontidae > Clostera > Clostera curtula. The sequence continues at coordinate 10,915,243 of FR997806.1, read as the reverse complement.
TTGCTCCTCCGTGTGGTGACGGATTTAGAATACGCAATGTCACCAACCCATACCATCCCGAGGGTGTCGTAAGAGGCGACTAAGGGAACGCAAGGGGCAAATCTAGCCGCAAGAGAAAGAAAACTTGATACAAACCCTGTGCCGACCCGTCTTGCCAGCGTGGCACAGTAGGCTAATTTACCTCCATGAATTTGGAGGAGGCCCGACTCAGTAGTGGGTCATTCATGGAAATGAAACATGAAACGAATTGTTTGCAGGAACTCTCCACCTCATGGTGTTCATTCGTCGAGACCTAATTTGGTTCTGCTCACTACCCGAAGACGCAAGTTTGTCTGTGCGACCTGGCACTGCCTTCAGGACAAAGGGCGCTGTGGCGATATCTTTCGCTCTATTTGGTTCCAGCTTCTTGTTCGTCACGGCGCATTTGACAGCCCATCAAGAGAAGGTCAAGGAGAGAGTGTCAGACATCAAGAGGATTATTCGGTCTATCGACCTGCCTAAGAATCTGCCGTGTCGGCATAAAAATAAAGGTAAGCTTCCACTTTGGATTAAATATTAAAGTTTATTTTTTTATGTATCCACATTATCCAGTGGACGGCTGTCCTAAGTGTATCACTACGGGTAATCTCATTTTACCTAATAATACGTTTATAAGAATGGTAGCTACAAAAACCTACGTTGAAATTGTGTGTGTTGCTAATTAAGCCATATTATAAGATTAGTGATTTTTAAATGATTAGTCAAGTAATGATAATGAAAATAATGAATGCTTTGCAAAGAAGTCAAAACGATGAATGTTTAATAAAATTCTCCAGTTCTTACTTATATGCGTTTAAAGAATACAGTTTTATCATTTTTAATTTATTAATTTTTTTTTAATGGTCATCGAGTTACTACTAGGTATTCTGCATAGGTTTGAGTAAGGGTTTAATACCCTCTGCAGGATCCCTACTGCATGATAGATACTGTGTAGTGTAGATACCAATCCAAGAAAATTTTAGTGTTATTGCACAATGATCTCATATAAAGCTCCTAATTTGACACTAATTGATACGCCATTCCATAACTATTACCAATTTGGCAATGTGCGAATTGATTGGCGGAAACTGCCAGTTTGTAGCAGCTGACCAATTCCTTTCCAGATGTTACGAGTAATTTCGATTACGTATTCTGGTGTGGTGACTTGAACTTTAGACTCGGCGAGCCAAGAGCCGCGGTGATGCGATGGATCGAACAAACCCAGGTAGGAAAGCAGTAAGGAAAACAACTCTATATATTCGGCAAAAAAGACAAATGCTCTGGTTTTGAATATATTAGTTTTACAAATTAATAATTTTGTAATTGACCTAACAAAATCTCATTCCTTCATATCCAGTCATTTGTTAATTTATACGCTGAGTTTTAATTTTACAGAACATCGTGATAGCGACATCTATTGCTTTAGAGAGTGTTTTATTGTTGTAGTTACTGTCAATGCCACTACAGCCAATTTAAAAGACGATAGATACGATAGGTTTACATCTTTTATAGTATTAAGATTAGAACGACGCAGGAATTAAAAAAAATTAGAGACGTTAAAAATCGGCATCCAGTACGAACCGACTAGCACATTCACGCCTGTTAATTCTGTTGGCCTTAAACAGTATATAAAACGCTTTTACCGCTTGACAGATGTCGTTATCATTACATAGTATAAAACAAAGTCGCTGCCGTCCCTATGTATGCTTAAATCTTTAAAACTACGCAACGAATCTCGAAGCGGTTTTTTAATAGATAGAGAGATTCAAGAGGAAGGTTTTTATACTTCTCATCAGAAAAATCGAAACACTTCCCTTTTTATAGTTGTTAAACAAAATACGAAAGTTATGAAAGTTTAATTTGAATTTAGAACATTAACATTAGGATTTGAAAACCTTTTAATGTTCACTATGTATATTCCTAAATATATATTTTTTTCTGATAATCCTTACAAAACATAAACTTGCAAGGTGTTTCGATTTTTCTGATGAGAAGTGTATGTATAATACATGCATAATATTGTAGAGAAACACTGATACATTTAGATGTTCATCATTGCACCCGTGCGAAGCCAGGGCGGGTCGCCAGTCAGCTATAAAACTAAAACATACCGCCTTGCTATGCTGTCCTAAGCGTAACTGATCTGTTTTTAATAAGTAAGGCATAGTGTGTCGCGTGTTTGGATTTAGAATACACAATAATATGGATGTCAATTTAAAAAACAAAACAATTTTTGAAGGATATAACCATACTTTGTTTCAGTTCCCTTTGCCCCATAATTTGCCCCATGGCCTCCTACACGCGGACCAGTTGACAGCTGTCTTGGAAGACGGTGCGGCCTTCAGGGACTTTCGCGAAGCCCCAATAACGTTCCCGCCTACATACAAGGTGAATGGAGCTCTTCACGATACGTTTGATAATCATCATCATCATAATTTCAGCCAAAAGACATCCACTGCTGGACATAGGCCTCCCCCAAGGATTTCCACAAAGGCTGGTTCTGGGACGCCGGCATCCATCGTTTCCCGGCTACCTTAACCAGGTCATCGGTCCACCGTGTGGGTTTGATAATAAAACCAAATAATTATATGTAGTGGATTGCTTGACATATGGAACAGAGACGTGGTCGCTCACTATGGGCTCCATCAGAAGGCTCAAAGTCACCCAAAGGGCAATGGAGAGGGCTATGCTCGGAGTTTCCCTGCGAGATCGAATGAAAAATGAGGAGATACGCAGGAAATCCAGAGTCACTGACATAGCCCACTGGATTGCCAAACTTAAGTGGCAGTGGGCAGGGCACATAGCATGCAGGGCAGAAAAGCGTCGAGTGGCGACCGCGTTCCGGAAGGTTCTGGTTAAGGTCGCCGGAAAGCAATGGATGCGGGCGACCCAGGCCCGGCCTTTTGTGGAGATCCTTGGGGGAGGCCTATGTCCAGCAGTGGACGTCATTTGGCTGAAATGATGATGATAATGATGAGTGGATTGCTATTAATATTATTTAGTTACTTTTTAACCTTTTGTTTGTGATAAGTCGAGTCAGATAAGATGAGTCTCTGCGGCGAAGGCTGCGGCTTTATGATAAATAGTGTCACCACCCCTTTCCATTCTGAGGGTGTTGTAAAGCTGACAAAAGGAAATGACACTTACCCGCAAGAGAAGGCAAACTTCAAACGAAAGCCTGTGCAAACCTTTATGGCCAGCGTGGCCCAGTTGGCTAGTTACCCTCGCTGTGAGGTGCAGCCCCGACTCAACAGTGGCTCATTTTTGTGCTGACTATTAGTAGTACCTAGTTATAATTTTGTCGTCTGTGCATATCGTCCCCGTAGAGCGAGAACTAAGTAAGTCTCCAAAAATATGTAGTTAAATTGCGACTTAAGGTATCATCGACTTAGGCTGAAAATGGCTTTTTACACTTTTTACGACTTAATTTATTCTTCCTACACAGAGACGATATATCTATGACAGCATAGCTCCTGAACGGCTGAACCATCTCAATTGAGATTTTATATTTAAAATATGTTGTAATCGATACATAGTAGGCTAATTACCCTCCATGTAATGGGAAGAGGCCCGACTCACCAGTGGGTCATGTATGGGCTAAGTAGTAGTAGTGTAATCGATAAAAATACAGACACTAAAAACAGTTAGCTGGTTACAAAAAATCTCTCTACTATTTGAAAATTGTAGTTTGGTATTCATATTATGTCATTATCACTACATAGTATAAAACAAACTCGCTGTCGTCTGTCCTTCCCTATGTATGCTTAAAACTTTAAAACTACGCAACGGATGATGATGATGATGATGTTTTAATTTGTTTTAATGGATAGAGTGTGTATAATACATGCACAATTGCCTGTTCCGAAGAATACATACCTATCTGCAATACTGCTTTGAAACCATTTTGAACTCTATACTTCAAATATATAAAATAATATGAAGTTCAAAATGGTTTCAAAGCAGTATTGCAGATAGGTCTGTATTCTTCGGAACAGTCGTGGTAATCTATATCGGAGCATAATTTATTCTTTATTCGTTTAAAAATATCCAATCATCAAAACTGGTATTCACTGTTTGTTGCAGTATGATCCGGGAAGTCAACAGTTTGACACGTCTAGTAAACAGAGGGCGCCAGCGTATACGGACAGAATTCTTTACAAATCTAGATGCATGACAAGCAACACTTCAGCCTTCTCCGGTAAGACTTGGCTGGAATTCCAAGAATTCTATTTATTCAAAACGGCTCATCTGAGCTCTTTTGACTCGTTAATATACATTTTATATTTATAATTTACCGTTTACCACCGGTCTGCTCTAAAGAGAAGAGCCGGCAAGATTTTTTGTATACACAGACTTATAGGACAGATTTGTATCTCCGGTTCTGGAGGCTACTGTACAGAGAAGAGCCGGCAAGAAAATCAAGTTGGTTGGTTTTTTTTACACTGAATCATAAGACCGTTTTGCGGGAGCAAGCTGGCGCAGAAAACTAAAATTGCCCTTTTTCATCAAAATCAACAGTATTTTGTCATTATTTAGATTTGCATGTCTGAGCTGACCAAACCCTCTGTTCATGTTTGTGGGTGGACGCAAGGGTTGTGGGAGATCTAAAGAGATGCATAGATTGTAAGAGTGAGGAATTGTGTATGAAAGGTGCGTATGGAGACAGAGGTCGTAAGATGATAATGGTAATTTTAAATATGACGATATCTAAGAGTTTTGTGATGAAACCTACGTAAATATAGTTCCTTTTGACTTTGAGCAAAAAAGGCAAAACGTTACATTTGTTAACAGTGGGTCTCAAACTAAGCTTAGCTTGTGCGTTAAGACCCTGAGCAAATAATAGATTAGCCTTATTTAAAAAAAAATAACCTTACCAACGTTTTTTTTTCTTTTAGGTCTACGTCGTATAAGCTCAGTGCCAGTGCCGTCGGGTGTCAAATGTCTTGCGTACAATTCCGTGCAGTCAGTTTGTACGAGTGACCACAAACCGGTTTGGGCGGTATTTTCAACGATGTTACGGCCGGGTACTGATGTGTGAGTATTTATTTAATACTTACTGTGCCCCGTGGTTTTACCCGCGTGGTGATACAATTTATTTATTCATAAGATTATTTTTCTACTTACTACTACTACTACTCAGCACATAAATGACCCACTGCTGAGTCGGGCCTCCTCCCATATCAGAGAGGGCAGTTAGCCTACTGTGCCACACTGGCCAGACTGGTTGGCACAAGGTTTCATATCGAGTTTTCCTTTTCTTGCGGCTGGATTTTCGGCCTTGTAATTTCCTTACCTTATGACACCCTCAGGATGGAATAGGGTGGTGACACTATGTATTCTATATCGTCACCACGCAGACGATTATTTACACACACATTACACACACTACCATTTACTTGACACGCATATATACTCTTTTGCTTATTGTTAAATTATGTGGTCAAATTGAGAATAGAACTATAATTTAAATTAATTAAGGTCGAATTTCGACTACTAGTTGTAATAGAAATATCAATTTTCAGCGTACCTTTGGCTGCTGGTTTATTCAATCGGGAAGTTTACTTGGAAGGTATCAAACGACGGCGAGCCCTCTTAGACCATGCTCCGGGTACATCTGCAGTATGTAACGTTCAATAACATTAGTAGATACTTTTTGGTTAACCCCTCGAATAATAGTCAAGTTCAATTTTTTAATAGTACGGTCAAAGGCAGTTGCTGTGTGTTCGAATTTTAATTGATTTTGAGTTTTTAATTTTTGCTGTGGGTTCTAAGGCTTTTTGGTAAGGAAAATTTATGTCGTTTTAGCATGGAACAGGCTAATGGAATTTTATCTCTATCGGATAATATTTTGGTACAATAAGGAAAGCGAGCGCCTGTGATGTTTTTTTCTGATAAATCTGCCTTTTTTCTAAATTATAGTGTCGTTTTGTGACTTGTTTATCGAAATTATATTATTTTTAAACTACATAATGTTCATTCTGACAGTGTTGTATACACAATAAAAAACATTTGTCAGACAAATGCGCTGTAGAGTATTATTTTTCTTATTTTTGTAGCGACGAGAATGCTATCAGCATCACTTACCAAAAAGTTCTACATCGCGATAATGAAGTTTACAGAGCAATTTGCACGAGCGAGATAGCATCCCTTTGCGCCAAAAATTATAATAACAAAACGAACATTTCGATCGTCATTGCAATTTCTTTTGATCTAGTACTGACTATTCGTGGAGTACTTTTGAATTGTTTGTATTTTCTGGCTCGGTTTCACTGGCCAGTACTTTCGAATACAATTTAGTTTATATTATAGTAGACATAGAGGGGAAAATACAATTTGAATAGAATAAAATTGTCCCTAAAATTTACTCTTAGATCCAAAACAAAATGTATTACATACTTAATTGCGTCAAATTCTTATTATTGAATTATTATCCTATATGTATAGAAGCCAAAAGCTTTTGGCTGATATTATGTATAAAAGAAATTGGCGTGCAATATTTTTATTATATTTTTTTTCTTTTTCAGTATTAATTTTGCCAAAGAAGTTATATGTGTTGTTATTTTGTTTATTAATTTACAAAATATTGGAAACTAATTTATTTTATTATTTTATTTTAGTTGTTATTTTTTTAAATAGTTTAAGTGAATAAGAGTGCAATTTAGCCAAAGGCGATATATGGCTATCAATTATTGTTCCCATTAAAAGTAGAAGCTAGAAGTACAGTATCACCACGGTTGTGTTGGCATCTCAGAATAATTCTGCCGTCATAAAAAGGTCGTAGCTCAACATTGCGTTATTAGGAAAAACAGCTCTATCTGTATGTTAAACCAGCCGTTTGTTGAAAATCATATTATGAGGCGAGATACGGACTTTCTTGTAATGACAGTAGTGTTCTACTTATACCCAATTAATACATGATTAGACATTAAACATTCGAATTGTTTTTTGTTTATCTATAATCGCGGTTTTATCAGTATTAATAATACATTTTTTTTAAAGACCAAGTCGTTCTTTTTTTCCATATACTATACACCCGTGGTTCTATTGTTTACACTACAATGCGACTAAGTCGAAATAGCTTATATTTTAATTGTTTTAAATTTAATTTTTAGTTAAATTTTAGCCATAGTTTTACGTTTACCAAATACGCCCACAATATAAACGAAAAAGACAAGTCTAGTCAGTACTCAAAACAAAAAATAAACTTATACTTTAGAAATAATTTGCTTGTCGTTTCCTGCCTGTACTCAGTTCAAAGTGTGTGAGTTAAAATATTGCTACTATTATCGCTTTGTAATAATTACAAATTAGTAAGTTGTTCATCTTTTAAATGTTAGCTTATCAATGAAATGTAATTTCGTTACGTAGTTGGTATGACTGGGCCAGAATGTGAATGTCGCTTTAATTTGTTTACCATACAGAAAGAGCGAAAAAGGAGTTATCATATAAGCGATATTAATTGGATGTGTTATATGTTTTATTTTAATACAAAAATATTGAAAAACTATAATTTACACGTTTCGTATGCTACGCAGATCGCAATTGTATTGAGATACCTTCGTTTGGTTATTTTTACAAACATAGTCTAAAGCGCGTCGTCCACGCAGAGAGAATAGAGCTAGACAGCTTGACAACTAATCTAATCTATACTCTAATATCTACGTACACGTAGAGATCAATAGAGTGCCCTATTGCAGTTTTTTGCCCAATCGTAGGGTAACTCTAACATAGTGACATTTTGGCCTGCGTACTACACTACTCGTAGACTAGATATCAGTTGACCACGTCTAATTAAAAATACGACTATAGCTAGACTGATCTATAGCATTTAGATAATTCGAGAGCTCTCTATTCGTATCGCTTGTCTCGCTCTCGTCTACCACGGCGACGCTTTCCGAGAGTAGCCAAGCCTGTCTACGTAGACTGTAGTGACACATTAGTTAGGGTAGTCTCGCTAATGTAATTTTAATCTATCGTGGACGAGGCGCTTTATATTTGATCAAACATTGGATTGTTGGTCTGGTTGTCATATGGCCATAGGAAATAGTGCCACATCACTTCGCTATTTGTATTGACGTCATTTTTTATATTAAGTATCAGATGTGAATGGAATATTTGTTAAAACAACATACAAACAACGCCGAATACAAATCGCCAAGTGATATGCTTCTTTTAAATTATGTAACATACACAATGCTACTGTAATTGTTTTTGTATGTAATGCAAATGTATCTTGATTTGTTATAGCCAATTTTGATATTATAAAATATTCTGGTCCAGTATTAAATCCTGTATAGGACGAGCTTTTATAATAATTGTAGTAGAATGTTATTTCAAAAAGTACTTAAATTTCCTGCCTTATATTGCTGTGTTAACAAACCGTCTTATGAAATGTTGAAAACATTTCCAGAGAATAAAAGAGAAATACTATGTTAATTAGGTGCTGTGATTTGCTAGTCTCATGTCCATTCCAGTTACGATTAGCATTGTAGTACGTAAGAGGCATCGGTCATGATCGGCTAACTTCGGTCTTCGGCCTTCTCTTTCGCACGATCACTAGCAGTGTAATAACGAGTGGCACCCAGCTAGCGAAGATACGTTATAAGGGGCTGTCCATTAATCACGTGATGGTTTTTTTTTACATTTTTAACCCCTCCCTCCCCCTTGGTGATACGTGGTGAGGTTTAAGACTAACCCCCACCCCCATCAAAAATCACGTGTATTTTTTAGTACCTACAAAGAAGCTTAAACACGCCGCTGTACAGAAATGATGCGTTTTACGAACAATTAAATACACGTGTTATCTTACTATACCCCCTACCCCTTGGTGATGTTTCGTGATTTTTGCCGAACCCCTCCTTCCCCCTTTCGAATCTCACGTGATTAATGAACAGCCCCTAACGTGTAAGTGTGAGAGACGGCAATACATAGCCGGAATTGCCCGATTGCCTCTCCTTCTACAACCCGATATTATAGACTTTGTATCTCACTGTGTCGTGATTCAATTGTTAAGAGGCACAAGTTTCGTTTTAAAGTTACTGGTAGCAGTCTAGGAAGCTAGACCAGGTATTCTGCTAGGAACATCAATCTTTCACATTGCAAAGACTGTAATTATTAAAGACATAATTGTTTGTTGGTACAAGATAAAATAGCTGTTTAATTTTATAGTACAATCCGTTAGTAATTCCATTTTTAATTAACTCTTAAAATTACACGACGTTGTTGTAAATAGACACTTTTTGGGCACAAAATTATTGATATTAACTAAGACTAAGTATGTATTTTAATCCTGAACGAAACTTATATAACCGTCAAGGTACTTGCGTTTTGAGCTTCGTTCGGAAACACTATGATATAAAAATACAAGATAGCCGCAATGAGGCGTTATAAAATTTACAATTAGTAATTAAAATATTTACCCTTGACTGTTAATAAATATAATAACAGTCAAGTTTACTGTGTCTCATGACATTTGTAACACTAACACTTGACAGTTGCAAAACTTGCATTTGACACTAAAAATATACTTGACAACAATTCGTAACATGTATTTTGCTCGGGTAATTGAGTATCACATGGTAGTAAAGTTATTCAGATTTAAATTGTATTGATTTCCTTTCCCCTACATTTATCACAGCAACGTCACACTGGCAGGTATGTTGGCAAGCCAATAAGAAAGAAATGGAGTGACTAGTTCGTGTGTTTGTCTTTACGATTGTCCCGGTTACGTGAGCATAGTTATCTCTCGGTTTCAGAACGAGACTAGTATTTTGTTTGGTTTCATTTAAACTCAGAGAAAGCTATTCGAATTCCAAAATTTGATTTCGCCACTAAACTCACACTAAATCTGACTTCGGATATGACATCGCTGGTTTTAATTAAACGCCCACCCTCATACGTTTATCATCAGTAGCATCCTATAAGTCGGCCATCTTTATAATGCAAGTTTTCGTGTGTCAAGCCAGCACACTGCCAAGACTATTTATCTACTGTATGACCAATCATAGTGAACTATTTATATTATCTAAATAATTTAGAATTATCCTGTAACGTCGCAGTCTTAGATTGTGTGCAAAACAAATAAATTTGGATTGTTGTAGCAGATTTGATGTTATAGACATGTTGAGTGTTTTGAGACTATTTTTTCATAATTCAATAGCTATCACGTGACTAGTGATAGATTTGCGTGTAGTGGGTTTAGAACTAGAACGCGTATGGTCAATCGCGTAGGTGAACGTGCAGAGGTGCAAATTCGTTAATTCTAAATTAATAGCGTTAAGAATGTAATACTAAAAAAATAAGTCACCCGTTATCGTATCCACGGCGTCGTGTCGTGCATCGTGGCACGTTACGATGTCGCGTTGTAGATTTCCACGTACGCGACGTCGCATCGTGAAACCGCGCCGCATCGTGGTACGACGCGACATCGTATCGTGTTTATAAGTGGGAGCCCTTACCCAGAACTGCGACTTTCGCGCTGTTCCCCGAACTTCGTAAACCAGTATAGGGTTTTGTTACACTCTCTTATTCCATACGAGTTATCTATTAATTGTAAGAATACAACTTTCTATTTCAGGTACATTTATGAGAGAAATTTATAGAATATAAATTTAAATTATCCTTAACTAGCTGTACCGCGCGTTACTACGTCACTAACTAATTTATTTTTTCATCAAGACCCTTGTTGGTGGAATTTCTTAGCTGACATCTACTCGGTGAAAAGAATATGCCAACAAATTTCAAGTCTCAAGGTATTATGGTTCCAGAGATATCATGATTAGTGACTATATACGTACACAAACTTCGATCTGGCCCTTTAAATTCCCAACTATTCAATTATTACGTAACACGACATGATTACATGTTATTGATATATCATTGTTATGCTGGTACTTCACGTGGCTATTGGTGGTCGTCGTCGCTATTGGGTATTTGTGTTCGGTGTTTTGTCTTTTTGACCAATGTTCAATCCACGCCTGACGCTTAATGTCAAAAACATCTCAACAAAATAAACAATCATTTTAAGTCGGTATTCCTGCTACTCAGTCCATACATGACCCACTGCTGAGTCGGGCCTCCTCCAATTACATGGAAGGTCGTTAGCCTAGTGTGCCACGCTGGCCAGACGGGTTGGCACAGGGTTTCGTATAAAGTTTTCAGCCTTGTCTTTTCCTTATGTCGGCTTTTACGACAGCCTTAGTAGGCCTTAGGCGCCTCGTCCACGATAGATTAAAATTACGTAGAGCGACTGTCATAGGGCAATCTAAGACGTGTACACATTAGCGAGACTACCCTAGCTAATGTGTTACTACAGTCTACATAGACAGGCTCGGCTACTCTCGGCTACGTGTACGTGTCTAGCTCTATTCTCTCTGCGTGGGTATGGAAATTAAGTCGGTATCTTTATGCAAATTAATGTCTTCTTCGACTTCAAATGGTAGTTTATCTGTCGCTTTTAGTGCCTATTTGAAAGTCGGTTTACATACGAATAGACAAGTGAAGTGCCACCTTTAGGAATTCTCCATGCAATCAACGTTAACGTATCCGGTATTTATGTTGTAATTTCAAAACAAAGCTATGCCCTATTCATTTAGTTTCCAATGTTACCTGAAAATTATTTTGAACACATAAATCAAATCATCTGTCTTCCATAACTTGTACACAAATATTGTATTTTAAAATTATATCAATTCTTCAAAAAAAGTACGTAAGTGAAAGTGTTTTGAAACAGAAATATAAGAAATTCATAACTTGGCGCAGTGGCTGAGCGATCGACTGCTGCGCAGCATGTCGCGGGTTCGATCCCCGCACGGAAGAAATATTTGTACGACCTACAAGTATTTGTTCCAGGTCTGGGTGTTTTCTATCTATAATATGTATGTATTTACAAAAAAAAATGAATATATGTAGTTTATCATCCATCTCGTTACCATAACACAAGCATTAAGTTGCTAGGTTATAACGTAAAAAAACTATCTTTTTAGGTACCATATAACAGAAACATATTTTTCAAAAACCCCTAAGTAGGGGCTACAACTATGTCTAAGAGATTCGTCTAGAAAACTTCGGTGTTATACAGAGTTGATATGACAGAGGGGCATTAAATTACACTACGTATACCTACTATATGTGATTAGTATGAATTCGAAACGGTACAAAAAAAATACACGTGATTTTTCATGGGGGGTGGAGGGATAGTCTTAAACATCACCAAGGGGGAGGGGGTTAAAAAAACATCGTGAAAAACAAAAAATCACGTGATTAATGGACAGCCCCTAAGGTTAATAAACGATGCGTTAGGCATAAACATCTGTTAGGAAAGATACATCATGTTCAAATGAGGCAAAAATTTAAAAAATCATTTGCGGCTTAACTATTGCTCCAATTTAATTGCTTTTGGGTCAGAGCCTGGAAAAGATACCTAGTATAGGAAGTTAAAAAAAATGCCCCTATGTCGTATCAACCCTGTATAACATCACAGTCGTGTTTGTGTTGCGGGGTTTTTCACGTACATGCACCGTAAATACCCCGACCCAAAACTAGGGAACGCCGGTTATGTAATACTAGTCAATATAAATATTACGGGTCCATAATAATGCCCTAATTATCAACATGAGATGAGAAAATTGTTGAAAACGTTACTAAAACCATTACAGTATTACTAAAGATCATCAAATATTAATCCGTCTATGATATTGTACGTTGCACACATGCCAAAGCACAAAAACTAAAGTAAGGAAATTTAAAAAAGACAACATTTTGTGAATAACAATTTTAACTACTTAATTTAAGAGCTTTTACACTGTTACATTAATTTCTTTGTATTATCAGGCATCATAAATTAGTAGGCGACATAAGCTCATAAACACAAGCTTATTGAACCAATAAATAAATTTACTTCTCGTCTTGTCAAAAAACTAACAATTTCACGAGAATAGGGGTATTTATTTATAAATCAAATCATATAAGATATTCATTATGCAGTTTATCGAAATTCAAAATAGATTACACTTCGCATACAATGACATAGTACTTCAGTATTTTAATAAAAATAAATGTTTTATTGTCATCTAAAAGGTTGGTAACTCCTAGTTTATAGTTGATCCATTGTTATCCAGAAACAGTTGGCAAATGTCGGCTTTTTCTGTTTCTTCAAAAATAAATTATGCATCTCTATTTTATTAAATGTTTATACTATTAAATATAAAAACAGAGAGGTGCAAAACATTTTATTAGTTATTACTCCTATTAAGAGTTAAGTCGCCTACTAGTACAAGATCATATCTAAAATGTATACGTATATTTTTCATCAACATGTGTCTATGTGAATTTGAAGTTGCTAGTCCATATCTCATAGATATTAAGATTATCTTTACTCGTACATAAGTCTTACAAATGTTACGCTAATATAGTTACTTTCCTCGCTAAGGTGCTGTTTTATTTCTCCTCCACAACTGATTATTCACCTTATTGACAACGAAATAAGGGTCAAAATCATTCAGTTAAATTTCAATACAAAGTTTAGCTGTTTTGGTTATTAGGTATGGATTTGTTCATATAACGTCAGTGTTGAATCAACATTGAGATATGAAGAACCCAAAACACATTTAAGTATTTGAACCTTTTGCGATCTTAATGATCAATACTACCAACATAAACCATGACTAAATACAAGAAAAAAATCGTTTTATTCATTATATTTCTATCTCTAGTAAAGAGTATAAGTATTTATAGTATAATTCAAATCAAATTACTTTCCAACAATTTATTTCAACAGTAATTGTTGAAATAAACTATATAGATAAGATATAGAAAGTAATTTGATTTGAATAACGTTTTAATTAGTTGTTATAAATACATCTTTCTAGTTCAACTATTCCATGTTCCAAGAAAAAAAATGTTCTTTAGTATTTTTATTAAATTGTTGTTATTTTGAGACGTGTTTTATTCGGTGATTACCTTCAAGTACTAACTACAGTTTAGTAAGTTTTAAAGTCCCATTGAGGCAAGGATTTAGTGTCAATCAATTTTCACACTAGCAGTGATATTTGTAGAAGTGCCTACAACCGTTGGAGTAAGAGTTCGTGAGTGGAGACTCGTCCAGCGTAGTGTGACTCCTCTGCTAGATAGACTGCCGATCTACTAAAGGTGGCGGGTAGCAGAATGCGCCAAGCTAAACAAACTGCCTCGTTGGTCTAGTGGTTAGATGTGCCGCCTTTGGATCAACGGGTCCCGGGTTCGATTCCGGGGTCGGGCAAGTGTCTTTGTCTAAACCAGAGGCACTGGCTCAGAGTCTGGGTGTCATTTCTATCTATAATATGTATGTATTAACAAAAAAAAAGTATATAAGTAGTTTATCATCCATCTCGTTACCATAACACAAGCATTAAGTTGCTTATCTTGGGACGAGATGGCGTTGTGTGAAATGTCCAAGGATATTTATTTTATATTATTAAAGACAGAGCGTTATGGCGCTCATTATGGGGTCCTAAAGTGGGCTGTTGATAACTATGATGATTTGTATCTACAAAGCTGCGTTTAATTTTTATTGCTGCACGTTGTTGTACTGCCATTCAACGCACGTCCACCCCTTAACTCCGTTCACTTCTATGGCACACCATCTTTCATAGAACTTAGCTTCTCTAGAGTCCCCTATATAGAAGGAATCTTCATCGTTCACCTGAACACGGACCACATAAGACTTTCCGCCTGTAAATGATAAAATATTATTTTATTTATCAGTAAAAACATTAGCAACATAATAGTGACGTCACGAATGGCGCACTCACAGGTAATTCTTTCTATCTATCTATCAGCCACAGAAGTCCACTGCTGAACATAGGCCTCCCCCATAGATTTCCACAATGTGCGATCTCGTGCTGACCGCATCCACCGACTTCCAGCGACCTTTACAAGGTCGTCCGTCCACCTAGTTGGGGGTCTTCCCACGCTCCTCTTTCCCATACGTGGACGCCACTCCAAGACTTTTATGCTCCAATTCTTTCTAAACCTTCATTAATTTTGTAATGTTTGATTGTTGATGTTTTTCCTAATTCTATATTTTAACTACGCGCACTCTTTCTCTGCGTTAGGTAACTTTAGCTTGGGTTATTTATATTTTTGGCAAATAAATGTCGCTGCTTAATTTTTATCGCTATACAAGCTGACTGGTAAAGAAACGAAAAAAGAAACTGTACATATTGAGTCAGTCTTTAGAACTAGTAGGAAATATTCGAAAATATTCGTACCATTTTACGCAGCAATTTTATCAATCACTTAGAAGTTAAGCATTACCCGGATTAAGTAGGTATACTGTACATGAAGATCAAATTGTGTATGTACCTATTTTAATTAATAAAACGAAGCCAAACATATAATTCACGACCCCAAATGACACCTAGACTCGGAGCAAAGACACTTGCCCGATCCCGGATTCGGACCGGGACCCGTAATCCGAAACCTACTAATAGAAAGCTTACCGGCTTTGAAAACGAAACCGTAGTCTTTGGGTAGTACTTGGTTTTCACCGTGATGATACAATTGGAAGTCACTGTAGTCTACAGGATAAATAGTCTGGTCTGATCGTAGGCACACGTATCCAATTGTAAGACTGAAACAAATTAGAAATAAATAAGTGATTGAAATTTATCGTCTAGCTGGCTAATCGTAAAAGTCTTTAATGTTTAATGAAGAGTAGGTAGTCTCTGAACGAAATTTAGAACCACAGTAGAATCACATGCCAACGGACCTACATCAAAGAGTCTTGTTGGGTTTGTGTATATTAAACTTATACGCGATTTATTAAAGCAATATATTTACACAGTGTCTAGGAAAGAGGCGATAATCACAGCGCACCCCACAGCGCAGATTATCTTTTTAAATAAAATACACTTAAATACAATCACGACACGGTTGGAGCAGTGGTTGAGCGATCGACTGCTGCGCAGCATGTCGCGGGTTCGATCCCCGCACGGAAGAAATATTTGTACGACCTAAAAGTATTTGTTCCGGGTCTGGGTGTTTTCTATCTGTATGTAATTACAAAAAAAAAATTACATAATGTAGTTTATCATCCATCTCGTTACCATAACACAAGTAATAAGTTGCTTAGCTTGGGACGAGATGGCGTTGTGTGAAATGTCCAAGGATATTTATTTATTTATTATTTATTTATTATTTATTATTTATTTATTTATTATTTATTTATTATTTATTTATTATTTATTTATTATTTATTTATTTATTATTTATTTATTATTTATTTATCTTACTTACTGTGATAAAACAGCTGGTTGAGATACGGCTCCTACGGTCATGCAATCGCCGTTTTCCAGGAAGATGAAGTGGTAGACGTAACGATGGAAAGTACGCCAGTCTCGGAATGCACCTGAGGAAAAAGTATGTTATTCTATTAAAAAGCAATACCTTTATGGCTGCCCGTGTCAGGACGTGAAGTAAAATAAAACATTTTATACCATTAAACAGCGACCCACCCCGGCGTCTCACCAATGCAATGATGAATCTCTATATTAATCAGTGTTTTATCTACCATATTATGCATGTATTGTACGTACAAACCTTCCTCGTGAATCACTCTATCTATTAGAAATAAAACCGCTTCAAAATCCGTTGCGTAGTTTTAAAGATTTAATCATACATAGAGACGGACAGACGACGGCGTCTTTGTTTTATACTATGTATTGATTTAAAAAAAAAACCTTTACGGCTACAGTCATGTAGCTAGAATACACGGGGTGTAATAATATACTTAAGCAGCGGAAATGTCGGTAGTATGTAGTGCAATTTAGGTGCAAAACTTCAACGACAAATTACCTACTACTAGTCAGCCCATACGTCACCCAGTGTTGAGCCGGGCATCCTCTAATTTCTTGGAGTACAAGAAAGGCGTACAAGAAGGTCTCCTTCTCATGTGGCTAGGTTTACCGCCTTGCTATATCCTTCTGTCGGCTATTACAACACCCTCAGGATGTAATGGGGCGGTGACACCTCATATTATAAATCCTCCACCACACGGATTGATAAATAACCTACTGATTGATTTTTATAAATATATTGGTAAATAACGAAAAGCAAACGTAATAAAGAATGTAGGTAAGAAACATAGGGAACAAATACATAATTGTATGCTTGTAGATTAATAATCGCAATAGTCATTTCGGTATTTAAAACCTGCTTCTGGATCAAGTCGATTTCTCACTAGTAGAGTCCAAATTTTTATGGCCGGTCTGAATGTAGCCGTGGGTACGAACTTGCGCATCGTCATTTCATAACCAATACGAACGTAGCTCACTCACACTAACATGCGGGTGGCCAGGGCGCCTGGCAGTGAAAAATGGCGCGCGCGGGCTTGATTTGTGTTGTGCGCAGCGTATTGCGGCTACATTCAGACCGGCCATAAAGATTGGCGCGGACTCTACTTGGAAATAGGAAATCGATTAACCACAAGTGTTTGCGTTTTTATTCTTTTGGGTCATCATTATCATTTGTACATATAAAGTAAGTAGTATTGAGCCGCTAAATAAGATTTTTTTTGTATGAAAGAGGGAGGCAAACGAGCAAGCGGGTCACCTGATGTTAAGTGATCACCGCCGCCCATGGACACCCACAACACCAGAGGGGCTGCAAGTGCGTTGCCGGCCTTTAAGAAAGGAATAGGCTCGTTTCTTGAAGGTTGCCATGTCGTACCAGTTCAAGAATACCTCCGCTGGTAATTGATTCCACACAGAGGTTGTGCGCGGTAAAAAGTTTCTTGAAGGAGCTGGTAGTGTGGAGCCCCGGCCCAGAGGTGGCAGCAGTATTCCATGTGTGGCCGTATTTGCGCCTTATATAATTGGACGCGATGCGCTGACGTGAAATACCGCCTCGCTCTGTTGAGGACACCCAGTTTTTTGGAGGCCAGCTTAGCTTTTCAAGTATGTATAATGAATTCTTGCTTTTTCGACACCATAGTTTAGTATTACGCAAAATAAAAATGTTTACATATCTTACCGAAGGAATGATCTCTAACGCAAGGTAAGTTCAATGCGTATCCCTTTCCATCAATGGTAACTGTCCCCTCAATTGTACCCATTTGTTCGTAATGAGTTTGATGTAGCCTAGAACAAAACAAAACTATCTAATGTACTAAGTATGTTACATAAAGACTCCGGTTTTGTAATCTCTTTGTATAGACTACATGGTATTAATATACAGGGTGTCGCAGAACATATATACTATCCGAGACAGGAAAAATAGTATACCATTGAGGGAATCTATGTGCAAAATTTGAAGAGAAAATAAGCTACTTAATGTTTCGAAAAAAATTTAAAAAAACCTGACCGATTTATCGATAAAATGTGTTACATCCTTGCTCACACACACAAATGTAAAGAAAGTTCAATCACATCACCAACAATCATCAGTTTGAAACACATTGATAAAACTTGCCACATCCCATCTCACGCACACGAATGTAAAGAAAGTTAAAACACATTAGCAACAAGCATCTGTTACTTTATGTTAGCCTGGTACTTGTTGTGGAAGAGAACGCAAGGCTCGGACGACGCTCTTTATGTTAAAATAGTTCGGTGTACAGTGTCGAGCCTACTCAAACACTTATAAAAACCAATTTCTCGAAAACACACATACCATGGCTAATTTTTATTACTTGTTTTTATTTAAAAAACAAAACCTTTACACTGGTTATAACCTGTATGATGAACACATTCGACACTCAGACTCGGAGCAAGTACTAGCCCGACCTCGAAAATCGAACCGGATCTAAGGGCTTTGGATCGCTGGACGATCCAAAGCCCTTAGACCAACAAGGCAGCGAATAATCGGTTCACGGTGAAATTGCAATATTGCCTAATTATTTGAAAGTTTGTACATACCATTTTCTTTTCAAATCCTGCTCAGCTTTATTATGATATAAAGTTTTCACGGTCACACGCACTCATGTTTAAACTTACTTTTTTAGCAGCTTGAAGTAATCTTTAGACCACGTCTCTTTAGCCATGTCCCGAGCCATACTCCGAGGCGACATCAGCGTATCGTAATTGAAAACACCGAAATTTGCACTCCACGTTAATGCTAATTCCACCTTCAATCTCTTATCCGGGTTAGTTCTAGGTCTGAAAACATACATTAACTATGTAATTAGTGTGAAACCTTTTCTGTATAGATTTATTCGTTAAATTAGGTACATACTACTACTCAGCCAATAGATGACACACTGCTGAGTCGGGCATAATTAGCCTGGTGTGCCATGCTGGCCAAAAAGGTTGTCACAGAGGTCAAACAATTAAATTAAAAATTTAAATAAACCCCCGACACAATGACCTAAGTACCCTTTAAAAAGTAAAAAATAAAAAATATATCTCGTTGGAGGACCGCTCCTACTTATTTATTACCTGACCCCTGGTCCCCCAACGCGATGTATTTTTTATTTTTTACTTTTTAAAGGGTACTTAGGTCATTGTGTCGGGGGTTTATTTAAATTTTTAATTTAATTTTTATTTTATGCTTTTTATAGGTACACGCTTATTATGATGCTTTTACCCCCAGAGTATTTTCAGTGCTCAACTGATATTCATGGAACATATTATTTTGTGCACGTGATGCGCTTTCATTTGAGACCCCACTCGATTATATTGGCAGACATTCGATCATTCTTCCCCACTTTCACCCCCCATAACTTTTAAACGACTCAACCGATCATCAAATATGTCTAAGAACACTCGCCCGTAACGCCCCTGTCATACAAAAACAAACTGTATTGAAATCGCTTCATCTGTTCGCGAGCTACGGTGCCACAGACAGACAGACACGTGAAACTTATAACACCCCTCTTTTTGCGTCGGGGGTTAAAAATACATATTTTTAACACCCCGAGAGTGTCGTAAGAGCCAACAAAAGGAAATTACAAGGCCGATTACCAAGCCGCAAGAGAAGGAATACTTGAAACGAAACCCTGTGCCAACCCGTCTAGCCAGCGTGGCACAGTAGGCTAATTACCCTTCTTGTAGTGGCACCGACTCAGCAGTGGGTCATTTATGGGCTGAATAGTAAAAAGGTATCTACGAATTGATTAAGTGACGTAAGGAAAACCAACGCTCAACTTGCAGCGGTCTGACTGGGTAAGGATATCCACCTTTTGGAATACAACAGCATTACGTTTTTTTTTTCTGTTTCTCTGGGTAAATGCTTTAAGCATACCGCCACCCCTAGGGTGGCGTCGGCGATTATGTAGGACTCCGAAACTGGGACGCCCTTAGACATTGAGGCTTTTGTCGCTGGCGGGTCCCCCGACCCACCACCGGCCTCTAAGGCAAGAAGGAAGGCGTAACGCCCTCCTCCCCTCAGCCCGGTCCGCGGCGCGGCGCGGGTCAGCTGAAGGTCCCTTCTTTTCGTTCGATCCCGGAGTAGGGCTAGTGTCTTCGTGTAAACCACAGACACTTGCTCTGAGTCTAGGTGTAATTTGTGTTCGTAATTTAAATTTCATGTTGGTAAGCTGCCCCCGCGATACAGGTTATAAAATATACTTAAAACAGTTATACCTAGTGCAGAGGTTTTAAAACAAACATCCCTAGGCAACAGTAGCCATTTTACATCAGACAGGATGTTAAGCATCATCTTCTTCTTCTTCTGCCTGGCGTTAGTCCCGGCTATTGCCAGGGTCCGCCTTCCGACTGAGCTTCCTCCACTTTGCCCGATCTTCAACGTCCTTTTCAGTTAGTCCATTGGCTCTCATGTCGGATTTGACGACGTCCAGCCAGCGCTTGCGAGGGCGACCGCGGGACCTAGCCCCAAGGACAGCCATATTCATGCATCTCCGACCAACGTACTCCATAGGGCGGCGCATGATGTGGCCATACCATCGCAGACGACATTCTTGCAGTTTTTCCCCCACCAGATGTTAAGCATCATCATGCCGTTATAAAAACATACTGGGACCGACGGTTTCTATTCATACTTACTTCATTTCACCTTTAAATTTCAAGTTCCACGTCCGCATTGGAATGAAGTTCGTTATTTGAATGCCCTGCACTTTATATTCTCCCACTTCTGAAGCAGTTTGTTCTAAATGCGTGTCCGGCATACTGGGAGACAGAAGTAAATCCTCGCCCTGAACCTGTTTTGTAACAGCATATTTTGTTTTACCTCTTACTAAAAATATTTCAGTGTGGTAGACACACAGAGTTCTACTGCGTTTATACAGGGTGACTAGTAAAAAAAATAACTCATTGAAGGAGTTGTCGGTCTTGTACCTAATCAATAAAAATAGAAGATCGATTTACTTAGACCCTGCAAACAACCGCCGCGTGCTTTGACTGACACGTCACAAGTACCGCGAACGGCAAGATCTGACCAGCCACTAAATAGCTGCTGTTTGTTCACAATCAACTAAGCTTAGATATCTATGCGTGAGTGTCCGAACATAATTAATTTAGAATACATCGTGTCTCTACCCTATCCCACCCCGAGGGTGTCATAAGAGCCGATAGAAGGAAATAAAAAAGCCGATAACCTAGCCGCAAAAAATGGAAAAGTTGATACGAAACCCTATGCCAACTTCTCTGGCCAGCATGGCACATCTGGCTAATTACCATCCATGTACCTGGAGCCCTAGTAGTTGTATTTATGTAAAATATTATGTACCTACCTATTTTTCACATATTCGGTACCACAATCAAGTACCCAAATTCAGTATGTACCTAGTTTATCTATATGCAAAAACTCAACGTTTCTTCGCATTTTCCGTAATCACTACATAGTATAAAACAAAGTCGCTGTCGCCTGTCCGTCCCTATGTATGCTTAAATCTTTAAAACTACGCAAAGGATTTTGAAGCGGTTTTTTTAATAGACAGAGTGATTTAAGAGGAAGGTTTTTATGAATAATTCATGCATAATATTGCAGGGAAACACTGCTAAATTTAGATGTTCATCATTGCACCCGCGCGAAGACGGGGCGGGTCGCTAGTTTAAAATATAATACCAACCTTTAGATACAAAAAAGCATCGCAAACATTCTTTGGTCTTCTCGCAATGCCACAAATAATGGCTTCCCCATCCTTAGTGCCGTTGTAGTATACCGCATCGACTGACTAAAACATATTAGAATTGTTAAATAAATAAATAAATATCCTTGGACATTTCACACAACGCCGTCTCGTCCCAAGCTAAGCAACTTAATGCTTGTGTTATGGTAACGAGATGGATGATGAACTACTTATATACATTTTTTTTTGTAAATACATACATATTATAGATAGAAATGACACCGAGACTCCGAGCCAGTGCCTCTGGTTTAGACAAAGACACTTGCCCGACCCTGGAATCGAACCCGGGACCCGTTGATCCAAAGGCGGCACATCTAACCACTAGACCAACGAGGCAGTTAATATCAAAAGCAATCATAACTGTTTGCTGTTGGCCCGCTGCTGTAACGGCAGCTGCCACTGAGGAAGAACCTTTCAAAATTTCACAGTGAAAAAACACCACTTTGGGTGGTTCTATCGTGGGCGCAGCTAAATGACCCACTATACATAATGACGTGTTAGGTTTTCGCGATCTTTTCACATTGCAGGAAATGTATTAATGACGGTTCTGATTGTGTTATTTTAATTAAATCCCAACGTTTCAGACACTTTGCAGTGTCCGTGGTCGCGGGACGACTGACCACCCACTTTTCTTTTTTACTGCCAGCGTATTACGGTATTGCCACCACCTGGTATTGCAAACATCCCCAAGGCACAGTGACCTTACTTAAGTCTGGCTGTATGCATGGGTCATTTAAGCGCAAATGGATAACCATCCAGCCAGAAGAGGCGGTAAATCGGCGCCTATGCCCCAATGATTGTTGTCGGCTTTTTATTATCCATGCGAATTTCTCTGTAAACTTCACTATCGTGATGTACGACTTTTTAATAATTCAAATTTGTAGGCGATTTTTCTTGATGTTGGTAGTTCATATTTTTTATGAAAATTGTATGTAGCATGCTGTTCGCTACAGGTAATTAAAGTGGAATCCCGGGATCCCCCTACAACTTTCACGTAAAACAAATTATGTTGGCACATAAATTTATCTCCTACAAGACATGAACTTATGTATCATCAAGAAAAAGATGCAATCCTTTGCTGCATTTTCATATCGGGAACAGCTTACCTACTAGATGGATTAGACTTTGATAGGAACCGGATTGACAATACCTCGTGCCTCCAAATATGTCGTTACCCCCCGCCAATATAATGCATTTAAATTTATTTCATAAGATAACGATAACATAAGATAACCAATCATTATACGCTATGAGTAAACTATTAAATCAAGTGGAAACCATTTATATAGTGTGTAACATAAACGGTATAATCATACATTCGACGTAAAGGCGTAGAGCAAATCTGTGCTAAAATATTTTACAATTTTAAAGTGTAGTATGACGGAGTAATACAGTTCTTCGAATCTCGGGTCTTAATTTAATGAGTCTTTGGTAGTTCTATAGCAATTTGCTACAATAATAAACACGTTTTCCATGTAAACATAGGCAAGGTAATTTTTAAAATATCTTAAGCCTGCGCAAGAATCGATTTTTGGTATTTTTGGCGGTGATTGGCGGAGCGTACGTCACAAAAAAGGTTGTTTGATTCAAGATGTTTTTGAAGTATGATAGCCCTTCTTAATAAACTGTAGACATTGATAAATATCCCCTTACATTAGCACTATCGCCAAGAAAATAGGGGCGTTCCAGTATCCTGTCTTCTTCGTGTACGTGGATAGTTCCATCGCCACTTTTGCCAACTTCAACTGCATGTGCTCTCTTAGCCCGGTGCCACCACTGGAAACAATGCATAAATGTCTCTAAACAAATATAGAAGCTCGTGTAATAATTTCCTTATTCCTTACTTAGAATACATAATGTCACTACACTCACTACCCCATTTCATCCTGAGCGTGGCACAGTTCGTCTGGCAGAAGGCCGCGGGCCTGAACTGTAGTCGGGGATTTCTTAACCGAGCAAATTACTCTGTAAACTTCGCTATCGCGGTTTTTTTTACATCATCAGAGAGAAGAGTTTTAAAAAACATCCATTTTCTATTTGGGACTTATAAAGGCAAGTTTTCACCAAATTTCGAGCAAAAAATAATTGTGTTCGCATAAGATATAAATAAAAAATAAAAAACTTGGTTATTTGAATTTTTCACATACATTTTGGGTGAAAAATGTGCAAATACGAAAGTTAAAGATCTTTCTAATACCTACAACTTTGTCATCATCATGTTATTATTTTCTTTGACTTTTTACCATTTTCTCAGGCTTCCGCCCTGGTCTAATATGATTTTAATAAAAGTATTTATAACACAATCGAGCTTAAACTTAATAAGTTCGACACGCGAAAATTATTGGTTGGTACTCGCAGTGAGTACCAACCAAATCTACTTACTAGTGTACTTAGTTTTAAACACAATATACCATGGGACGACAACCTTTAAAAGTATTTTAGTCAACAAACTATACGTACCTTTCGAACCAGCAAAACAACGTACATAAACGCAAACTTGGGATAAAACGACTTGCTTCTCTGTCGGTAGACTCCACAAACCGGCGGTTTTGGCGGTCTATTTAGCCATTTGAATATTAAAACTAATAATGCCGGTACTGACAAGGGAAATATGATCGATAACATGTTTAAAACGCCTCGTTTACCGTCGGACGGTAAGTGCAATGTGCTAATTCGTGTCTCTTGGTATCTTATCGATATTATTTGATAATTGTGTCCGAAACTAATACTTGCGGTAAACCTAAAATAAATTATATAGTAGGTATTAAGATTACTGTAGTAACGGATAGGACTGGAATGCATTTCTGTAAACTACTACTACGCAGCCCATAGATGACCCAACGTTGAGTCGGAACCCCTCCAGTTCGCTGTAGGGTCATTAGCCTACTGTGCCACGCTGGTTGGCACAGGGTTTCATGTCAAGTTTTCCATCTCTTGCGGCTAGGTGCCTATAAGGCCAATAACCTTATCATTTCCTTTTGACGGCTCTCACGACACCCTCAGAACGAAATTGGGTGGTGAAATTATGTATTCCAAATACTTCAACACACGGAATACGGAAGAATACACGTAAACTTATTCAATTGCATTAAGCTAAACTAAGATAAAGGCTTGTTTAATTTAATAGAAATTACGCTACAGATCTTATACCTTAAAATATTAATATTCGCTCTTCGTTTACCGAGCCTTGGAAGCCATACGTGTTTCCATTACACTAGTCACTGTCATTATAGCATCTATGGCAGTGGTCAGTTCGTCACACGGATTCAGTAGCGTTAAGTCTAACAGCTGGTCTAACATATAATTACCGGTGGACTGGTTGGGTCGCGGCTGGCAGACGGTTTTCACTTCGTATAAATACTGACAGTTAGCCGAATAATATTGGATTAGTGCTGACCAGTGAAATTGGAAAAGGCTAGGGAAGAAAGTCTACGGATCGTATTCGGACGGTGACGGATTTAGAATAAATTGTGTCACCACCCTATTTCATCCTAAGGGTGTCGTAGGAGTCGACAATAGGAAATGACAAAGCCAAAAACCTAGCCGCAAAAGAAGGAAAGCTTGACACTAAACCCGGTGCCTACCCGTCTGGCCAGCTTACGATAACAAATACAAATTAAATATCTTTGGCTTAGACAAAGCCCCCTTACGCACTAGCTGTTGAACCGCGGAGGCGGCCTGCCGCCTTTCCAGTTTAATATGTAACCGCGACGAAACGAACCGCCTAGGCGGTTGCCCGCGCGGCCAGCCGACTCCGCGGTTCAACCGATAGTGCGTAAGGGGGCAAAGACTGCCCCACCCCGTTATCGAAACAGAGACCCGTGATCCAAAGGCAGAACTCGTTATCCCAGACCAAAAGGCCGGGATTATCCAACAAATTGAATTATTTATGGACAACCCACAAAGAACTCAAATCGCAAATAAACAATCATAAAACACATTTAAGTGCCGGTCGAAAACAAAGTCTATATTATTAGTAGATAGAGCTCCGATAAGAGCAAGTGGTATTTTCCAAGCAATTTTCGTTTACATTTTCGTAAGTATATTAAAAGTATACTGTATCATAGCATTTTTATAAATACTTGTACCAAATGGTTCGAACATAATTCTTTGGTTACTCTGCTGTGTTTTTTAATGCTTTACTGTTGTCCATTCTTACAATCCCATAATAAAATTAGATAATAATATTAATAAATAATATATTTATTAAACAGACATTAAAACACATAAAAACCACTAAACAGTTAGTAAATAACTAAAATTATATGAAGTATTTCTGTTTTAAATGATTACAACAAAATTGAACCAAAGCGCCCAATGTACCCAAAAGATTAGGGCAGCCGAGATAAAGAAAACTCCGCATTCGACACATACTTTTTTAAATACATATTCAGTTCCTGTGTGATCGGTGTGAGGGCGCTGGGTGCCACAAGCGTCATGCTTTTTAACAGGTGCCGTTACTGGGGGTCGGATGGCTCCCATTAGACGGTTACTATTGTTTACTACATCTGGCTGATGTTTTATGCCGGCCTTGTACCTAAAAATGGCGATCTAAAAAGAGCAACTACAGTTTTTTGCCGGCTCTTCTCTGTTAAGCTGCATTCCGAACCGGTGGTAGAGGGTAAATAATACATTTTCAATTTTAAATGTTTTTTTTTTAAATGAGATTTGATTTTGGCGATTGCACGAATGAAATACGAAGAATATTGTTGAAAAAATAACATTTATTTTCCGACACATTTATCATACATGCAATACTGAAACAACTCTAATTTCAATACATCGATTCACTACCTAGACAACTATAACAAATAATCACAGAATTACGAAGACGTTGGCAAAAATAACTATAAACATCTTCCCACTCCAAATAGATGCTTAACTCTATATCTTATTGTTACAAAATACATCGTTATTGGTCAGAAAATAAAAACAACCGCTTTAAAAGTACTTAATTGTATCTTCTTTACAGTCTTAGGTTTGATAACTAATTATTAAAAAATTAAGTAATTTTCTCAAATTGGACAGGGTACTGGCCAATTACGTAACATTACTTTTAAATGTTCATACTTGCGATTGGTCGTACCTAGACATATTAAAAAAGTAATATTTTCTTTTTAAAGACGAGTGGATAGTAGTGTTTAAATGCGGACTGGCAGTTAACAAAATGTAATATTAATTGCATTTTAATAGTTCACTATGCAAGAACCCGCTTACATAAAACATTAAGGTACAACACACACATGTAAACATTCTCATTGTGAATCTCGTAGTTCCACAGTATGGTGAGATTAAATATTTTAGCTCAAATTTCTTTGTACTTTGTTTACTGTTATGCACAGACTTTACATACAAATTATTTAACACAGTACGCGATGCATTTGATATACGTTTCTGAACACATTACTTACCGATAATCAAGATCGGTACTGACTGTTCCGAATTCAAATAAGGCTTCAACCCAAAATAGGAACAGAAATCAATCTAAATACAACGCACGCTCGAGCAACGAACACATACACATCACTCACCGACGCAGACACGGTTCTCAGAACGGTTGGGAACAGTGCGAGCGCGAATGCCATCTGCTTCAGACGCGTCTTGTGATGTGTTTTTATGCAAAGATGGAGCAACGAACATCGGTTTTTACGAATGATCAGATTGTGAAGAATATTTTATTCTTAACAATCAATAAAAATGGATACGAATGGCACTACCACGATAGTATTTTACCAGCCAGATATGATAACTCTAGCGTCCGCCGAGCGTAGGCATGAAAAGTGAGGTACATAATATGAGATTGATATCTGTGCCTAATTATTCTGTGGGCCAAGGTAACTTTTATAATCATAAAATATCAAATCCATATTATACAAAAATGGTACAGATTTACCATCCCAACAATAGATTTCCAGGTGATTTAATGTAGGTAAGTATATAATATTTTTGTAACATTGGTTTTAAAATGATCAACTTAAAATGATAATCATTTATAATTTATGCGAATTCAATGTGTTGGCCGTCTTTTAAAACATATATTAAGACATTGCAACGACAATTTTAAACTATGACTATGTAAAAACTTAATTATCTACCTACACTACAGAAATAGATTTGTTTGAAATAATATGTTAAAACATCTTTGTATTTTTGTAAATTGTAGTATGAAATTTTACATTTTGATTGAGAATCACAAGTATATACAGCACACATTAAACAAACATTATACTTATAACAACATTGCACATAGAACACACAATTTGGGAAACGATTTGGAAAATAGTGATCTAAAATTTCTTCACATACCAAAAACATTTAAAACGATCACATCTATATTGACACAATATTTATTTTTCACACACGCACACATCAACTGTAATTTCTATAGGGTTGCCAAAATGTGGAACTATGAAATTGGGTACACGAAAAAAGGAAAATAAAATAGAATATTGTCATAAATTAAAGCATCATTGCACTTAGGCACGAACTAATACCACCGAAGCAACATCGCTTACACCTACATTCATTCAATACTTTTATAAAACATTTGAACGACTTTAATTGACACGCGTCGGTAAGGCCAACTCGCAGCACTGAGATTCGACATTATGACGTGTCCAAAATCACTTGCAACACACAGCGTTTTAGAATGTAAATACTATATAAAATTACGTAAATTCGAGTGTGACACCCCTACAAGAATCAAAATTCGTATGTACAGTAACATCCGTAATTTGAAAATTTGTATAAGTACACATTTACCATATTGATAAAAAAAACTGAAATCGTTGTTTATCGATAATAAACAAATTTAGAGTTGCCACAGTACAGCCTGTAAATATTTCGTTCGTTTTGCTTGCATCGATAACGAAATTATAAACTACTCGTTTTTATGTATTGGCAAAATTTATCGAAATAAATTTGGAACGTACATAATAAACAGTGAGAACGAACGATTCGAGTTGATTCAATTCTTAAATCGATTTTGTGCAACACTATCGAAACGATTGATAGACAAGTTCACAAACAGACAAATCGTAGGTTTTTTATTGCGGAGTCTACAGCCGAATCTTCATATAAACGTAGTCCTTTAAGGATATAGCCTCGGATAATTTCTTTTAAGATTAGCAATTTTTTCAGGCTAATATATTAAAAATAATCTACGTGTAGACTGAAAGTAGACCATCCCCTGCAAAATACATCTAAAGCATAAAACTCTAGACAAGAATCAACAGACGTATGACCATTGTACTTTATGTAGACACCCGTAAATGTTACAAACGCTGCCGATATATGGTAATTAAAACTTAACAACTATTCTTAACATAGTTTTTGAGCCTCAAATCAATGATATGTACACATCAGATGGAATATTGTATCGTAATGATGTTATTATTATAATTCTCCGTAACATCGGCTACTTAAATCGACACGCAGATGATATACGAAGTTTCAAAAACTTATTCGATTTACGAAATTGATATTTCGAGCAAATGGGATCACGTTCTTATATAAAAATGTATAATTTGAAGCTTGTTTCAGTCCTTCGTAGAATTACACAAGAATTACATAAAACCTAGAAAAAATATTAAAAAAAAATGTCAATAGGTAAAAATAATTCTAATCAACCTTACTAATAGTTCAACGAGTAACAGAGAAAGACTAAAACAATACGTCACAAAAACTACGATATAGAATAAATTAAAAAATATATCTGTCAATTCATAAAAAATAACATATCGTCAAGTAGAACAAAAAGGTTATGGTACATGTATATGTGATATTAAAAACTTTTTACTGATTTTTTTTAAACAACCCAAATTCTATATAATGTAAGTTAATTTCTCAATAGGTACTTACCGATTGTATTAATAAAATTTAATGCAAGGAGCAAATCACAATATCAATGCAAAAAATATACATAGTACTTAGCTATTTCACCTTTCTGTTATACTCGAAAAAGAAACATAGAAAAATGCGATTTAGTCAAGCTGATTCATAAGACTTATTTTCGTAATTAATAAATACTTATTGTGTATTAAAGTACGTAACTATTGCATAAGCATTTGTAACATCTCACGGGTGCGCCATATCTTAACCTAAATAAACACATAAAAATATAAACATCTAAAATATTATTGTTATAGACATCACAATTTATTGGACACTTAACATTAGGGCGATGACAAACGAGCAGGTTCAATCCGGTCCATGGAATATTCCATTAAATTGATTGACAACGCCTAAAAACTTCCATTAAGAAAGATGATAATTATTACAGATCTTGCCATTGCCACGAATATTGTGTGGGTTCCACCAAACAACTTTAAGAAGAACTAGACGAAGTGTAACAATATACAGTTTTATTATGAGAATACAATAACAATTGAAGCATGTACAGAGCACGATTGTATTGAATCATTTTTAAAATATTTTAAATAATCATCAAAAAAGCCGTATTTTAGGGACATTTTCAGAATCCAATAAATAAATTATCACACATATCCAGACTATTGGCAAGATACTCTTAACTGTAATCAACATAAAAAATATATAAATCTCTAATATTTGCCCAAGTTTACTTATAAAAAATCTTTGGTTTTTAAGTATACCATTGGCAAAGCGTTATGGAATAAATTTTACGTATAACCGGTTCTTCAGATTATAAAACTAAACCGGACCGTATAAAACCTGAAAGTTTGTGCCCAACTTTATTTAAGTCTAAAATTTAAAATTCGTTGCGACCCTGGTTGACTGATCAGCTTAGGCGCGGCATTATTATCTTATTCGCGAGCCTAATACCGACCTTACATAGAAAGAAATAAGGTTGATAGTAGGCTGGGTAATGATGAAGTTAAGACAATGTCAGAACACACGCAGGTCGCTATGAAAACGCGACACTCACCTCGCACATCTTGGGAATGAAAGTGCATTACTGCAACTCGGTGGGGTTTAGGAACTGTCGAAATGTGCCGCCAGACGAATACGACCTGAGGACAATATATCACTATTGGTAATTATTTTAAACAAACTTGTTCCGCGTGGTGACTGGTTTAGAATACTTAGTGTCACCACCCCATTCCATCCATTTGAACATGATTATCTCTTTTCTAGTTGTACTGAAGGTTTTTTTAATTTATTTATTTATTATTAATAAAACCAACAGCGTATATAATGTAAATACAAGGAAGTACTTAAATTATACATATAAAGCCAGTTACAGGTTTTCCTAGATAATTTTGAACTACTAAACCTCATTATTAAGGTGGATGTTCCGGTCTGTTCTCAGCCATTGTCCCGAGAGATGGCGTTGAAGTCAACATTTACAGTTTATTTGGGCTGGTGTGTAATTGTGAAATTATTAAGACGTAGGAGTAGCTTTAGCGGGTATCGGACATAACGCTTTATTTTACTGGGTCATATCAGTGCCACAAAATACACCCAATTCGACACAAAGCCGCGAATTGGAATATCGTTCACACACACAGACGTAGACGTGTAGCCAATACATACGTTTACAAAGATTCAACAATAGATGGCGTGAATAAAAAAAAAAACAAGGTTATAAATTTAAAGGTAAATCTTTGGGTGATACCGAGAAAACATGGTATGGTGACGAATGGAGAATACATCACTATGTATTCACCACCCTATTTCGTCCCGAGGGTGTTGTAAGAACTGACAAAAGGAAATGATAAGGCCGATAACCTAGCCACAAGAGAAGCAAACCTTGATACAAAACCTGTGCCAACCAGTGTAGCCAGCGTGGTACAATAGGCTAATTACCCGCCATGTAAAATGGAGGAAGCCCGTCTCAGCAGTGGGTAATTTATGGGCTGATTAGTAGTAGTAGAGAAAACATAGTAGGTGCAATGTTTTCTTTTTTGGGAAATAAAATATGTAAAGGCGTGATTATATGCATGTATGTAAACATACAATATAACCCAGTTTTATTTCATTACACTATTATTTTTTTTATCAAAACATAAGTATTTGAAGTAACAAATGCCGATACATCCTATTCACTCAAAACTGATAAAACTGATGATTTGTAACACTACCAATTATCACAATAATTAAACATTTCATAACACAACTATAATTCATAACAAATCTAAAACAGTAATTATGTACTAGTATGTAGTTAGTTGAAAAGAGTAATATTTCATGTTTTGATAAAAAATAAAGAGAAATATACAATAATAATAGTTCTTCTTTTCTAGTGCAGCTGCCTCTAGGCTTTGATTTATCCTGACCAGTGATGGACAGCACTTGATCTCAACAACAGCTCTCTCGTTTTCAAATATACCTGTAACAAATTGTCATAAAATATAATACACTATGATAAAGCTCTTTATGAAATTTGATATAAGAAATTCAATCGTCTTTAGTGCTGGTTATTATTTGTTTCTCGAAATTATAACTAGTATTTATATTTGGCCACATTCACCAAACACAAAGAAAAATTGAAGTTTGATAAAGAAACGCTTACCATCTGGACTGCAAGCTAAATATCCAAATAATTCATCAATAAAAAGTCCTGATAATTTTCATATATTGCTTCCAAAATCTCATATTGCTGCCCATATAACATGTATTTGTGCAAATATTCTTTTTATAAAGAATATCCTGTACATGATTGTGCCATGGGGTGGTAATACAGCATTTGCAAACCTGTAAAGAGTAAGTCCAGATAATCTATACTTATAATAAATCTGTAGAGAGGTCAATTCTGTACATGAAATATTTTTCCAAAATAACTATCAGCGGGTGATTAGTGATCGATACTGACGCCAAAAATGCAATCAGTAAAATTTTTGTCTGTCTGTCTGTCTGTCTGTCTGTCTGTATGTTCGTTATAGAAACAAAAACCACTCGACGGATTGCAACAAAACTTGGTACAATTGTTCTTCATACTCCTGGGCAGGTTATAGTATACTTTTCATCACGCTACGATCAATAGGAGCAGACCAGTGAAGGGAAATGTTGGGAAAACAGGAGAACTTACTCCATTTTTTAAGCTTCCGTCGCGTGTGCAGCCTCAATAGTTACAGCTACACAGAAATCATGTATGACGGAAATGTTCTCCTTAAAATTATATAAAAAATATTCCCAGACAGCAAATGTCTATCTTTTATGGTTGACTCACAATAACACGTGTAACTCCCGATAGCTTAGCAGTTCAGAGCTTTCTGATTATATTTGTCTACTCTTACGTTTATAACATTCTCAATCATCCCTAATTAATAAATTTTAACATTATTACCTATTTAATAAAAAAAGAATCATAGAAATCGGTACAGAAACACCAAAGTTATTCATGAAATACGCTAATAAACCATCGCGCGTGATTACTGAATCATGCTTTAAGGATTATTTTTGTGTAACCGTCGCATCGGGTCGTCGCGGGAGGTTTAAAAGGGCGGGGGATCCAAACGCGAACTTCATACAATATTTGGATTTGGCTGATGATGCGAGTAGACGTTCCGAGTATTCGCCCTTATTGACAGGCAATATTGTTTATCAGCGCGACTTTTAGTCTTTACAATAATTTAGTTTATTTAATTTTCTTTTGTTGTTATTTCATAAAATAGGTATTAGTTATTTTGGTGGCGTGTTATATTCGTTCAAATTACAAATTATTAATAGTTATTTCTTTTTAGGTGAAGTTAAGTAGTAGTTAGTTAGTAGTAGGTAAGTTTTGGTTAATTTATGTTCAGTTTTTTTTAATAATAATAATAAGTAAGTAAAAGCGTAGGTACTTTTATTAATTAAAGGTATAGGTATTATTAATTATGTTATAGGTATTTAGTTTTAAGTGAAGTAGGATAGTTTACCCGGAAGCTATGCGCTGAAGTATTTTCGTTGTATAGGTACTTAAGCCTCATGTGAACGTGATCTAAACAATATTACCAATACATTAACTTAATAATACACAAGGAATTACACACTGATGGAGTTGCGGGCACAGCTATCTATATATATAAAACTCTTCCGTTAATGAGTGACTGACAGACAACGCACAGCGGAAACGAATGGCAGTAGAGAGCTGAAATTTGGCCTGTGTGTTTGTTGGGAGGAGTAGGCTACCACTAAGAGAGGATTATTGGAAATTCCCTCCCAACGGGGTGAAAACGGGGATAAATTGTTTTTTTCCGGAAGTCATTATTCCACGCGGACGAAGTCGCGGGCAAAAGCTAGTGTAAAATAATAATGTAAAATAAATGGATACTATGGTTTACTTTTATAATCAAACTCACCATTCCAAGTAGACTAGCATTCAAATATGCTTACCTTTGAGTAGTATATAGATAATTTTTATGCTGTCCTACAGTAGACATTTCAATCAAAGCAATGTATTTTGGTGACTTTTGGATTTCTGCTAACTATTCTTTACACTGTATTTCCAACTGTGCTTCATCAATATCAATAGGATTTCTCCAAGAAAATATCCATTATAAGTATTTTTTTAAATGTGCCCATGTACTCTGTGTAGTCAGCTTTTTCCATTGATTTTCATACCCTTTGTGTCCATTGGCAAGTGATAGTCCTGGAAATAGATTTTTAAATGTTATATTACAAGAAAAAGACATTCTAACTCGTTCTAACAATTCTCTTTGTGTGGTGACGGATTTAGAATACATAGTGCCCCATTCCTTCCTGAGGGTGTCGTAAGAGCCGACAAAAGGAAATGACAAAGCCAATAACCTAACCACCAGAGAAGGAAAACTCAATATGAAACCCTGTGTGGTACAGTTGGCTAATTTAATTATCCTCTATGTATCTGGAGGAGGCCCGACTCAGAAGTGGGTCATCTATGGGCTGAATAGTAGTAGATAGTGGGAGTTTAGTGTTGGCTAAGATCTAAAAACTATAAAATTTAAATCATTATCATTAGGTACATAGTATAAAACAAAGTCGCTGTCGTCTGTCTGTCCCTATGTATGCTTACACCTTTAAAACTATCAACGGATTTTGAAGCGTTTTTTTTGTAGATAGAGTGATTCAAGAGGAGATAAATAAAACTTATATGTAATACATCCATGATATTCTAGCGAAACACTGATAAATTTAGAGGTTCATCATTGCACCCGTGGGAAGCCGGGGCGGGTCGCTAGTACAGAATAATATGCTTCACTGATTTTGAGATGACTTTACAAATTCGATTTTTCCATTTACCTTGTAGAGTGCAGTGGTGTCTGGTATAGTTTTTGATTACATGATTCTTCATGTCATCATGAAATAGCACGAAATCGCTACATCGAAATTCATTTTCAATCCAAATTCTGCTAATTGTTCTTTACACTGCATGCTGTTGTATTCCGGTTTGTTTTCAATGCAGTTTCATACCATTTGCGTCCATTGGCAAGTGATAGACCTGAAAATAGATTGTTAAATGTTATGTTACAAGAAAAACATTCTATTCAGGACGCCAAGCTTTCAAACGGCTGAAATACAATAAAGTAATTAAACTTTTGTCAAAAGAAATTGTAGATAAATATGAGGTCGTGTCATCGTGAAATGGCGCGAAATCGCTACATCCAAACTTGCCGTGTTTACAAAAAGGCGGATACATTACATACATACATACGAATTAGTTGTAATAAGCTGATAATATCTTCTAAGTTAGGTGGACTTACTTTCGTCACACACATGGGTGTAGCCGACAGTCGACAGACTGACTCATGACTGACTGATGGTATGCTAATGGTCCGTTGAGAAATCAAATCATAAAAATATCGATAATCTAAAACAAGGAAATGTAACAAAAACATTTGACTTAACTTTTATTCCTGGAATCGTAGTAGAATTGGTT
Source organism: Clostera curtula (assembly GCA_905475355.2). NCBI lineage: Eukaryota > Metazoa > Arthropoda > Insecta > Lepidoptera > Notodontidae > Clostera > Clostera curtula. Next base: position 10,879,346 of record FR997806.1, on the reverse strand, counting down.
GATGTTTATGAAAAAGAATCAGATTAGAATAAGTTTTTTATTTATTATAGCACGGAAACGCAAAAACAGAAGTAATTGAAATAGATTTGTTTCTGAACGCAGAGTACAATTTGTAGATACTACAAAATAAAACAAGATAATAATTATGTTTGTCTGTCTGATTTTTTTTTTGCAAAATGCCTCAAGAGTGTTCGATGTAACCCGGTAAAACCATATTTTGAAAATGTTAGCAAGTTTAATATTGTGATTATACTTTACCGATTTATGATAATTGAATATATTGTTGATCAAAACGATATTCATTGCAAAATCCCATTGCCAAACTTGCTGTTTCTAATATCAACAACAATAGAATTGCATTTTTAGAATAGGTATATAATTTCTTTACCCACGTTACATAATAATATAATATAATAAACAATGTTTGTTCCGCGTGGTACCCTATTTCGTTCTGAGGGTGTCGTAAGAACTGACAAAAGGAATGGCCGAACACCTGGCCACAAAAGAAGGAACAATTGACACGAAACCCTAAGCCAACCCGTCTGGCCAGCGTGGGTGGCATATTAGGCTAATTACCCTCCATGTAGTTGGAGGAGGCCTGACTCGGCAGTGGATCATTTATGGGCTGAGGAGTACATAAGTAATAGTATGAATCAAATATACACTAGAGGAACATTACAATTTGAATCAATGAAAATAAATAAATTCACAAGTCACAAGTTTCGCAAGAACTTCCGCGCGAAATACATAGCGCACAGTAACATCCGAAATATAAGTTTATTTTACCGCAGCCGATTATGTGAACGAAAGAAGTTTGGCAACGCATTTTTCGGTACAATATTTCTATTGTTTCAAAGTTAGGAAGGACGGCAACGTCGCGTATACGACTATTGGTGATTGATTGGATTTCGAGTGACTCAGCCAATCAGCGCGGTAATCGGTAGTCGAGCTGGCCTGTGATTGGATTTCGAGCTGGCCGCCGCCGCCGCCATAGGTCGCCGGCGCATAGCGAGAATCGTAATATGGAAAATGAAGTAGTCAAGTTAATAAATAAAATGAAGTAATCAGTTATAAGTTATTTAAAACTGTTTTTTTTTACTGGTTGGTACGAAATTAACCAAATAATGAAATGTGAAATTTATTTATCAGAATTATAATATCTTCTGCACGCCATCTATCGTGGCATATTCTAAACAAGTCACGCACACTACTACAGAAGTTGTCCAATTTTCCCGGGATTTCACTGCTGTTTTTCTCAGTAAGTATTGTAAGTTATTGCCTAAAATGGTCAAACGCGGACACATTTTATTGTAATAATGTGATAAAATGATTCGTTTCAAAGAACGAGTATCTGTGTTAAGTGTAAAGGTCTAGGCCAGAATGTATGGACGATAGGTCGGAACATCCACCTTAATGTTACAACGTATGTCATTAAAATCTAAATTAGTTCTCCAAGTAAATCCAGTCTCAAGATCTTATATGGTTTTTTTCAAAATTATAATATATCATTGATATATGATTAGGGGTCATCCATAAATTACGTCACACGTTAATGTGGAATGGGGCATCACTGAAGTGTGACAAGGGGCATGGGGGGGGGGTCAATAGTATTGTGACGTCACATGTTAAAATTTAAAACACTTTTGCTTAATTTTATTCGATTATCAATAAAAATAAGTAAAAAATTAAAATAGCCGTTTTCCCTAATTTTTTTTTAAAATCATGCATCAATTTAAATATATTGTGACGTCACAACAGGAGGGAGAGGGGTTTATAAAAATGTGACAACCTGTGACAAGGACGAGGGGAAGGGGGTCAAAAGTCCTAAAATTTGTGTAACGAAATTTATAGTTGTGTGTGAAAGGTGTGAATGTAGGTATGACGACTGATAGGTGTGTGTGGAGACTACCACCTAGTGTGGGACAGGGGCCGTAAGATGATAATGGTGTTTATAAATATGACGATTTATAAGAATGTTGTGATGAAACCTACGTAACTATTTTTAGTTCCTTTTGAGTTTGAGTTTATAGATGGCCCCTAATCATAAATCAATGATATATTATAATTTTTTAATATCAATTTTAGTTACACTTACGTCTGTTATCCTGGGGAAGCAGTGCAGTTGGTGTTGGCAAGGCACTGGCCGGTGGGGAACACCAAATATTGTTCTTAGGCGATTCAAACACACGGGAACCCTGAGAAAATTTTATAAAGTTGTTACAATCAATCGAATCGAAGGACACAAGACGTACTAAATGTGGCTGTGTGAAATACATAGCCACATTCAGACAAGTAGCATATTGATATAATGATCTTGACTTGATCTAGACCAACTTTGCATCAAATTGAAGGACTACTCATTCCATACATGAAAGATTGCTCTGATTTCATTATCAAGACAGCCCGAATCAGTAGAATTGGACGAAACGATAATGGACCTATTATTGTACTTTACGAACTCTATCCTTATATTTAATAGCGATAAGGTCGGATACCTTATCAGCCGTATTTATGGTATGCTTATCGGATACTAACTTTTAGACAAGCGACTGTTTTTAACTAACACGACTTTCAAGCCTGCCGCCATGTATTCCAGATAACTAGGTGCTTATCCGCTATACCTATCTCTCTCTACTTCTCTCTCGTTTCTTACTTATGGTTCCACAAACATACGGTCAATACGGCTAAAAGCATACGGTACCCCGTGTGGCACCGGGCAGAATATAAAACTTCCCCACCGCACGCTGGAATATAACGCGTGTTGTAAGACTCAACAAAACCCAGCACAATTGGTCCGGGCGCCAAGCCGTTTTTATTGTGTTTCGTCATGTGTATGTGAGAGCCGGTGCCCGACAGGGCATTTCCTCCATTTCTTGAATTGGCTGCTCCATCTTAGACCCCGTCGTTGCTTTCCATCACGCATCATCAAGCCTAGGGTTAAAGGCATTCAAGTAAAAAAAAAAGTGGATAGTCATACCTTCTGTCCGGGCGGAGTATCGTACAGTGAGTAATCATGGTGGGAAGCGGCGGGTGGGTCTCTTCCCCGTGTGACCACTACCCCCGCATTGAGACTCCAACGTCCTGTTTCTACTTCTGCGAACACCTCCGCATACTGACGCACGTATTCGGCTACGCCCTCGGCACCTGTTACCATACAAACATGTTACCTTGCCTTTATCTGTATACTTTTGTCGACTACCGGTCTAACCGGCTTTGGCTACTACTAGTCAGCCCATAGATGACCCAATGTTGAGTCGGACCTCCTCCAATCAACGGGTCCCGGGTTCGATTCCGGGGTCGGGCAAGTGTCTTTGTCTAAACCAGAGGCACTGGCTCGGAGTCTGGGTGTCATTTCTATCTATAATAAGTATGTATTTACAAAAAAAAAATGTATTTAAGTAGTTTATCATCCATCTCGTTACCATAACACAAGCATTTAGTTGCTTAGCTTGGGACGAGATGGCGTTGTGTGAAATGTCCAAGGATATTTATTTATTATTTATTATGTAATTGCCACGCTGGCCAGACAGGTTCCGTATCAATTTTCCTTCCATTGCTGCCCTAGCTGTCTGCATCCTTGTCATTTCCTTTTCACGGCTCTTACGACACCCTCAGGATGGAATGAGGTGGTGACACTATGTATTCTAAGTCTAACAAAAATGTATTGGCTTTAAAAATACCTATACACAATAATCTGACTTTTCTATCCTACGTAACTACTATGAAGATTACCAACACAAGGGCCGAAAAATGATGATGGTAGTTTTATAAGAGTTGTGATAGAACATACTACATAAATAAATAAATATCCTTGGACATTTCACACAACGCCATCTCGTCCCAAGCTAAGCAACTTAATACTTGTGTTATGGTAACGAGATGGATGATAAACTACATAAATACATTTTTTTTTGTAAATACATACATATTATAGATAGAAATGACACCCAGACTCCGAGCCAGTGCCTCTGGTTTAGACAAAGACACTTGCGCGACCCCGGAATCGAACCCGGGACCCGTTGATCCAATGGCGGCACATCTAACCACTAGACCAACGAGGCAGTTATTTTTTAATACAATTACTTTTGAGTTTAAAAACAAACGAGAGAAGGGATGTCCATATATATAATTTCAAACCAAAATAAAACAACTCACCCGATTCAGCGCCGGGCAACAGCGGCTCGTACCGCTTCGCGTACTCCACGAACAACTCCTCCGCGGTCAGAGGGCCCGTAGTCTCTGCCAATATTTGTGCCAAGCGCCACACTGTGCGCCAAGTCGGCGCCAAGCTCAGACGCGAGTCGACCACTTGCAATACCCCGGCGGCAACTAAACGCCTAATATCAGGCTCAGAGCCTCGCAGTCTCCGGTATGCGGCCACAAAGTAGTCCTGAGTTGAACCGCGGTTGACGCTGCGATCGCTGCAGAGAGTCGCGCAAGCTGCTAGGACGCAGCTGGACCAAATTGGAGCCCCACCGGGGGCAACCACTAAGCCCCTCTCCACACAACCCCCGGCGGCGTACACTAGGCCTTCTATGGTGTCAGTATCTAGCATATCGGGCTGTTGAGAAAAAATTCACACGTTAAATATATGTATTAGATTATACAACAGACGCTTAAGATAGTAGTATTAATAAGGCGTAAGCAAAATTTATGGTTGGTGGGTTGAAAGGTTGCGGGCAGCAGCTGGATGCGTTAATCAGAAGACAGGGCGCTATGGCGCTCTTTGGTGGAGGCCATGTCCAGCTGTGGACTTATGTGGGCTGATGATAACGATGAAACAAAATTAATATTACCCTCAAAGCCATTGATATACAAAAAACCCTAGATGCACAGTTCCTCGCAAATATCACCTCATAAAGCGTCGTCGATAGGTTAAACAAAAGTATATGTGAAAAATGTCATTAGTTCTTACTGGCTAAACACAAACTATCTTACACCTACTGCATAAAGTTGCTTTTCCAAAGCGAGGAGAACGCCTTAAATGTCATTGTCAAATGACATTTATGGCACATGTCAAATGTCATTGTCAAATGACATTTATGGCACATGTCAAATGTCATTTATCAATGACTGAAAATGAATAGGCGATCGAACCAAAATAGAACAAGGAGCTTCGTGGAGAGGAATGATGTTTTCTATTTTAATTTTTAAATACTAAAGCATATGTTATTTATATCATTGGAACATATTATATGTATTGTATATAATTGTGTAATGTGGTGTTTATAAAATTCATCATCACCATTCGAGCGTTAATCCGAAGCCGCATTGCCATCTTTAACATATTAATATAGCCACAATGGGAATCTATAAAATTATTTAAAGAAAATAAACGCGTAAAAGAAGTAATCGATATACTATAAACATTAGAAAATTGTGGAATTGATGACCTTCTCTTTTGGGAAATATGTTAAATACTATTAAAATATAAATATTGCTATTTACATAGTTCTTTCATTTAATATAATAAAAGAAACAAATTAAAAAAAAAATAACTTCAATAAAAAATCGACTCCATTGAAATAAAACAGGGTAATTTTTATTAAACGACTAAAACAAAGAGGCCTCCGCATTACATTGTCCTTGGATTGAATAAGCGACCATTGAAATTTCACGTATTTTAATTGTATCCTTGAGTAAAGTTTTAAGACAAATTAAATCGAAATCGCTTAATACTCACTATATTTAATCATAAAAACAACAAAAATTAATTGATAAACATTTTTACTTACTGAAAGTAGGATATCCCATCCTTTTTTAAAGTTCTTGACGTAATATGTTTACAATTTCTAATTGAGCACTTTGGCATTTGGAACGTTCGCACGTGACGAGAGCCACGCGCATACTATTTTGAAATGAAGGCACAATTCCAAATTGTGCCTTCATTTTGCGCGGACGTTTTTGAGACGCTGATTGTGTGTCTAGGGTTTTTTGTATATCAATGCTCAAAGCTAATAAAGTAGAAATGAAATTTTAAAACGAGTGTGTGTCTATATACATGGTGTAAGAAAAACCCCATGGCCATTCGAAGTCAGGTATAAAGCCTACCGAAAGGAGCAGTTCCGTATAAAAAATTCGATTATAAATAACGAAGACGCCCAATTTTCATTTTTTTATAAATTGTGTTCCTTATGAAATTAGCTATCTCTAGCTATCGCGAATATTATTAAAATCAGTAAACTATTTTCCCCAACGTTTCTTGAATTTTCTGAGCTTATTTTTCTAGTTATGAAGCCCGGTGATAAAATATCAACAACAAATGTTGCTTGTTTTTTTTTTGAGTTAATGTTATGGCTATAGGGTTTTTTTTGCACCCTGTACAGCACAGCTAGTAATATCTATTACGCCATTATAAATGAGTTTCACACCTGAGGCGGCGCTCCAAAGTGATGCGCATAATGTGCCGGAAAGTCCGGTAGTGGGATATGACCAAGCGCCCTCAGTCTTTGCGCTAGGACCGCCCTAGCCACTCTGGAGGCCAGGCGAACACTCCTCTCTCCACTGATATCGCCTGTTATGACCACTGACTCCGGTATGAGTTCGAAGAGCTCCACTAATTTGACGCAGCCGTAGTGCGCCACTCGCAGTTGGCGGCCAAAGTGGGCGTGGTAAGCCGGCACGAACCGGGAGAACTCCATTCGTAAGTTGGATGTGTGTCCGAGGAGTTCCATCACCTAGGAACGTAACTCGTGATGACTGACTGGACTTGAGATCCGGATGTAGGTACAACTATGTGGTATGACTTCTAATATCCGGATGCTTAGTTACGATTACTTTAAAGATATTAGCTGACATCGTAAACGTTGTTTTGCCATGTAATTATATAGGGGTTGATCGTAGTGAGGTGGTATCATAAAAATATAACATAAAAAAATTGTGCTGGACCACCCTTAACACTTAGGGGCGTAAAAATTAGTTATCAACCTAATCTCATACCTACTGAATACATATGAAATTTCATCGGTCACAAAATCGGTCAAGCCGTTTCGGAGGAGTATAAACACTAAAACTGTGACACAAGAAATCTATATATTAGACAAGAGTGTGTTAATACCTTAGTACTGAATATCTATATAATTAATACGTGAAACAAAATTTTTGTACCCCTTTTTACGACAATGGCGCGGACGAAGGAGTATGAAAATTCCCACACTTATATTTGATATATACACATAGCAGATTTTTTTTTAAGTTATACGTAAATAAATACAATGTCATTAAAAATCTAACATACGATACCATTTTCTCACACACACACACACACACACACACACACACACACACACACACACACATTTATAAATACTCTTTTGTTTATTGTTAAAGTCTGTGGTAAGTCTGTGTTAAATTTTACATACAAAACCTAGTATCTAAAAGGGTATGTGCAAGATGTTTCCAGCTTAACAGTATCCTATCATCATGGTGTGCACAAACCGAACCATGGATGTGACCCTAGGTGAGATGCAAGAAGAGAGTGAGTTGATGATATGATATGTATAGCAAAAAAGCCTGAAGGTAACAAAAAAAACGTTCTAACTTACCTGCATAGCAAATTGGCGGGTTCTAGCCCTTTCTTCTGGTGTTGGGGTGCGTCGTGGGAGGGAAATGGTCCCATCATGTGCCAAGCACACTGCCTGGGCCCCAACTCTTTGCATTAACTCCCCCAAAGTGCAAACTCCGTAATCAACTGGTGAGAACGGCCTTCCAAAAGTGGCCTGGTAGAGTTGCGGGATATCGTGTATTTGGACCGCACGCCCGGGCTGTGCTTTCAAGAGTTTCACTAGATCAGACGTCCAGCGGCGACTTTGGGCTGAGGCGGATATGGTTATGATTCGGGAGGAGCCAGATCCCAATACCTTTATAGAAAAAAACATTTAACATAATTTCGTCTTAGGTTTTTGCGATTATTACATTTAGGAAGAAATTAAACATATTTAAACGAATTATCACGTGTCATTTACATTTTTAATTATTATTATATACATATACTAGCGACCCGGCCCGGCTTCGCACGGTTGCAATTATGCATGTATTACACTTATAAACATTCCCCTTGAATCACTCTACCTATTGAAAAAAAACCGCTTCAAAATCCGTTGCGTAGTTTTAAAGATTTAAGCATACATAGGGACGGACAGACGACAGCGACTGTTTGTTTTATAATATGTAGTGCTAGTGATATTTTATTAAAAAATAAAAATTACACGAAAACGATGAAATATACATGGGGGTGATTCGGGTACCTCAAGGGGTGCTCTATCTACCTCTACCTTTGTGGGTCATGCACAACACTTTGCTGAAGATCACCTTATGATCAAATGCATAGTTTACGATTCTATTAAGGACATACAGACAAATATTCCTCATCACTACATTGTATAAAACAAAGTCGCATTCTTCTGTCCGTTCCTATGTATGCATAAAACTTTAAAACTACCCAACGGATTTTGAAGCGGTTTTTTTTAAAGAGTAATTCAAGAGGAAGGTTTATAGGTATAATATAATTGCACCCGTGCGAAGCCTGGGCGGGTGGGTCGCTAGTTTTTACATATACGCACTATTGAGTCAGGCCTCCTCCCATCGCAGGGAGGGAGGGAATTAGCCTACTGTGACAAGTGACTGTGACTAATGACAAGGCCGAAAACCTAGCCTCAAGATAAGGAAAACATGAAACGACGCTGTGCCAACCCGTCTGGCCAGCGTGGCACAGTAGGCTGGGTAGTAGTAGTGTAGGTATTTGTTAAGCTAATCCCCCTGTTTTGGTGGGTGTGTGTGTCCAAACTTACCACAATAGCATTGCTAAGGGCGGCGAGCAAATCAGGTAGTTTGGTGAATCCGTAGTCGGCAACGCGACACTGTCGACCAAAGTGATGGTGGAACGCCGGGATAAGCCTATGAAAAAATGTTAATTTAAACTGATAAAAATACATGTTAATTCAACTCTTTAATTCATTAATATTTTATTTACAATCACATAGAGAAACATTTCAAAAATAAACAAAATAGTCAATCAGAGCAAATTTGAATCCATAAAAATATAAGAAAACAACACAAGAAATTAAAAATAATCATTCATATCAACCAAATAATAGATGACAGTTATTACATTTGCATATCCACCAAAAAGTCTCCAAAATTGTTTAATATAGTAGGTTGCATTTTTAATACGCTTTTATTAGCTTCAGACGTATGTATGTAACGGAATCTTTGAACATGATTTTTACCCACTTCAAAACGTCGGATTAACTCGAAATTTGGCATACTTATTAAGGCCCGATGACTATTCAATATTTTAAACATTTTGACCCGTTATCCTTACTAGAATAATAATAATAACACAGCTCTTCGATGCAATAGCTAATAGAGATGTAAATATCATAAAGCTATTGTTATATTTTTTAGTAATTATTTAGCAATAGCTTTATGATATTTCAAATAAAAAATAAATAATAGTTTAAAAAACTAAACAATACGCTTTTTTCCAATAAAATCATTTTTTCTGACACTATTTTTAATTCAAATTTATAAAAAAAATATTTTCTATTTTTTAGTTCGATTTTCTATAAAAGCGTATTTTGTTAGTTTTTTTAAACTATTATTTTATTTTGTACATTTTAATGCTTCTTTTTTATTTCGTGTATTTTTTACTTTAATGATTCTATTTCTAAAGATTATACAGGTTACTTTGTCGTTTCAGACCATTAATGACCCACTACAGTCGGGCCTTTTCCAAATGCATGGTGGGACATTAGCCTACAGTGCCACACTTGCAATACGGGCAATATGTCCGGCCAGGTGGTATTGCCTCTTGCGATCCTATACTCGCCACTTACGACACCCTCAGGATGGTATGGGTTGGTACATAGGAAATAATACCTGAAACACTACTTACTTGCTGAAAGGAATGGAGCACCTAGGAGCAGTGCGTAGTAGATCGATGAGTTCACGTTCAAACAACGCCAACATTGGTTCCAATACTGGTGCGGTACGGTGCCTCTCACGGTCTCCACTTGACCGAGAGCTTTCACCTGAACACAATACACAAAACGATGTTACATAATAGCAATATTGCAAGCCCTAAGTTTACACCAATAGACATCTCGACGGTATCGGCAGCAGCTGATTTGCTTTTTTTATTAAAGTTATTTTGTTCTTTGATTCAAATGCTCACGCTTCAGTTTCCGTAACACTACGAGAATTACAAATTTAAATGTCAATTTTGGGTTTAAAAAATTCCATATCCAATATTTTTATCTGGCAGACTATCCATGAATGAAATCCAAGCTCTTATTCTACAATTGCTTTAAACTACAACACGTCATGTGATGTGACGTCACATTAGAGTACAGAAACTTTCTGGCTGGCTCTTCTCCTACTTTCTGTCCTACACGACACGTATATCCTGCGGAATTATTAGCGTGAAGCATTTGAATAACCTGGTCCGTATTAAATCACTTACTGTACGAAGCGTGTGGCGGCGTGTGTTCATTGACTTGCTGCCACACCAGGTGGCGCGATGGGGCGTCCCGCACTTCCACGCTCGGTACGCTTCGTAGCAAAAGCTCTAAGGCGACGCCCCTGCGAGGGTCGCGGTTCAACGCCGGGAACATCGCTTCGTAGCACTCAACAAAGCTACCGAATATATACAGATAATTGTTTTATGGTTCAACCACAAACTTATAAGACATACTAGCGACCCGCCCCGGCTTCGCACGGGTGCAATATTGACATATAAACCTTCCTCTTGAATGACTATCTATTAAAAAAAACGCTTCAAAATCCGTTGCGTAGTTTTGAAGATTTAAGCATACATAGGGACGGACAGACGACAGCGACTTTGTTTTATACTATGTAGTGATATAGCACTAGGTATAAACTGTATCGCGGGGTAGGATTTTTTTTTCAATTACAATAGTGAAACTAAGGATGTAAGTTACTGTTTAATAGCTAATGACTACAGGCAGAAAAATATTTTAGCTAAGGTTAAGCTAATATTAGGTAGTTAAGGTGGTTATCAATTAAAGTACATAAGGTACATAGATTGTTTTTAATCTACAATAAAATTCAACTAATCCATCAAGTCTAGACGGTGCCTTAAATTACATAGAACGTCATTTTTATATGACACCCATGTATCAAGTGTTCACTGTTTAGGGTCAAATATCATCATCATCATCAGCCCACTTAAATTCACTGCTGGCCATAGCGGCCTGTCTTCAGCTCGACGCATCCAGCTGCGACCGATAATCTTACCACATATCGATTACCGAATCGTGGTCTCCCAACTCAAGAACTCGTCTACCCACTTCCACCTCAGTTAGCTAATTCTCTGGTGAAATATAAATATAAAATTTTCTCCAGTAATATATACATAACAGGTATACCCTCACCTCAACAATGGCAAGATTCCACCATGGTTCTCCAACAACACCCTAACATTAGCAGCCAACACCGCAACCTCCATATACACCGGCTGGAGTATCCTGCTCCCATCTTCCTGCCCTGTACTAAGAGACGCATGGACATGACACTTCCATGGGGCCTCTTCCATCTCACACTCCGAAACCGGCGTCAGGTCCACCAACTGGACCATCCTACCGAATCCTTCGTGAATGACGACAGTGTCCTTCAACTTTGATATATCTGACGTAGTTAAAGCGCAGCAATGGCGGCTGGCATACGCGTCGCGTAGTCTCAGAAGCGGGAGCGTATGGTTCTTTTGGTCCAGCAAGATTGCGCGTAGTCTAGCCCTGAGTACATCTAGGTTGGGGGCTGGGGAAGGCTTTCCTAGGGACAGTTCTAGGCGTCGCCCGGTCCACTGGTTGTCTAGGCGCCGCTTGTGGATGCGTGCGATGACTAGGCGTGCGTCCCATTCTGAGCGGAGCACTACCGTGGCTAAGGGACCTTCGCCAGCGCTCCATACGGACACGCGGACGACTTGCACGTATTGGTTGAACAGTTGCGTTAGCATTTCCTGGGAAGGAAAAAAACAATCAATCAAAATATCTGCAATATGCATATATGCAAAAATATATATAATGCGCGGGCTAGGGCCCCAAGTCAACTTTTGTTTTATTTTTAACCCCCGACGCAAAAAGAGGGGTGTTATAAGTTTCACGTGTCTGTCTGTCTGTCGGTCTGTCAGTCTGTCTGTCTGTGGCACCGTAGCTCGCGAACGGATGAAGCGATTTCAATACAGTTGTTTTTTGTATGGCAGGGGCGTTACGGGCGAGTGTTCTTAGACATGTTTGATGAAAATCGGTTGAGTCGTTTAAAAGTTATGGGGGGTGAAAGTGGGGAAGAATTATCGAATGTCTGCCAATATAATCGAGTAGGGTCTCAAATGAAAGCGCATCAATGCACATTACATAAAAATTAAAACTCCCACTTATTTATTACCCGACCCCTGGTCCCCCAACGCGAAGTATTTATTTTTATTTTTTACTTTTTTAAGGTTATTGTGTCGGGGGTTTATTTAAATTTTTAATGTAATTTTTTTGCCTGTCTGTATGTCTGTTTGTTTTAGCTAATTTCTGAAATGGCTGGACTAATTTTGACCGGACTTTCACTGGTAGATAGCTGATGCAACAAGAGGTAACTTAAGCTAGGCTAAGAAATAATATTATGTAGTTAATGGGAGATCATTTGATTTTAGCAGAGACCTGGATCTGACTTGCGCCCTGTTCAACTAAGCGACAATTTCAAAACAGTCTGTGGGGCGTAAACTAAGTACCTGAAGCACGGCCGGCTCGTAAGGCGGCAAATTGGAGACAGTAAGCTCAGCTGGCGAGTCTTCGCCCTCGCTTTGCTCGCTGAAAGACGCCGAGGAGTTCCACGGCGAGACCGCGCGGCTCTGGCTGGTCTCTCGTCGCCCGTCACCGCTATTGCTGGACGAGCAGCCTGATCGATCCAAATTCACAGATCCTAGAGGTGACATTAATTCTTTGTGTTTTTAAAATACCTTTATCATGAATTTAGAATACATAGTGTCACCACCCCATTCCATCCTGAGGGTGTCGTGAGAGCCGAAAATGACGGCTGATATGACCTAGCCGTAAGAAAAGGGAAACTTGAAACGAAACCCTGTGCCAACCCATCTGGCCAGCATGGCACAGTAGGCTTATTACCCTCCATGTAACTGGACGAGGCCCGACTCAGCAGTGGGTCATATATGGGCTGAGTTGTAGTTGTAGTAGATGCATGTACTAGGTGCACTGTGTGGTCACGGATTAAGAATACACAATGTCACCAACGCATACCATCCTGAGGGTCGTAAGAGGCGACTAAAGGAATGCAAGAGAACGAAATCAACAAGAGAATGAAATCTTGATACGAACCCTGTGAAAACCCGTCATGCCACCGTGGCTAATTTCCCTCCATGAATTAGGGGAGGCCCGCCTCAGTAGCAGGTCAGTCATTATGCGCTTAGTAGTAGTAATCAAATAGTATATTTCATTACAAGTGCGGAAAGGCTGTCATTACAACGAGTTCCGACAAATGTCTACCCGAGCCGAGGCGCAGCCGAAGGCGAGGGTTGACAGTCGGAACAAGTTGCAATGACGGTTCCGCACGTGTACTGAACGGCTATTTTTACTACAGTTGCGAAAAAATTAAGCAATTTAATAAAATATTATAAACACAATAAACTCAACTAACTAATCATTTCTGAAAAATGGCGCCGACCGTAGAATATAAGCAGGTTTTTTTTTTTCTTCACCCATTCTGGTAGGCAAAAGGAACAATGCCCATACAGCCAAGTCTTCAGTAGAATGTTTTTATTGATATGACATGAAATTTAATTAGATGAAATAAAACACATTCAATCAAATCATTAAATCTGATATTGAAACAAATTAGTACGTAGTTTCTTTTTAGAAATATACGTATTTGCATGAATCATATAAACTTCTATGATTTTTTTTAGTAAAAACTTCATGGTTGGTTTTTCCTTATAATAGACATTATTTTGACAGTTGGGAAAGAAAACGCACTAGTGCGGGAATGGTAAAGAAAAAGCACGCATGTGTAATAGCCCACTTCCCGAACGCTATGCCACTTTTTGAGCAACTGCATTAAAAAGAACATTACACACTCTACAATGATATTGACACACACCCGCACTTGTTAAAGTTTGTGGTCAAATTGAGAATGTAACTCTATTTATCACTATCACTACATAGTATAAAACAAAGTCGCATTCTTCTGTCCGTCCCTATGTATGCATAAATCTTTAAAACTACGTAACGGATTTTGAAGCGGTTTTTTTTAATAGATAGAGTGATTCAAGGGGAAGGTTTATATGTATAACCCATCCCCGCTTTGCACGGGCGAAGCCGGGGCGGGTCACTAGTAGAACTATATAATATACTTCCCATCCGAAAAATCGAAACATTCCCCTTTTTATGGTTGCTAAACAACAAACGAAAATTATGAAAGTTTAATTTGAATTTAGAACATTAACATTAGGATTTGAAAACCTTTTAATGTTCATTATTAAACGACATTTGATATGTATATTCCTAATTATTATTTTTTCTGATAATCCTTACAAAACATAAACTTGCAAGGTGAATAGAACTCTATTTAAAGAACTATAATATACTTCCCATCAGAAAAATCGAAACTTCCCTTTTTATGGTTGCTAAACAACATACGAAACATAAGAAAGTTTAATTTGAATTTAGAACATTAACATTAGGATTTCAAAACCTTTTAATGTTCATTATTAAACGACATTCGATACGTATATTCCTAAATATATTTTTTTTTCTGATAATCCTTACAAAACATAAACTTGCAAGGTGTTTCGATTTTTCTGATGAGAAGTGTAAATGAATTATCGAATTTCGACCGTTGACCACTAGTTTAATACACTCACCATGGGTGCCTCTAATCTTGCGCGGTTTAGGCGCAGGGGGTGGACAGAAGTCGTGCGGTGGGGGCGTAGGCGTCGGCAGCTGTTGCAACGCTAGCGCCCATTCTTTGGATACGCACTGACCACCGTTCAGAGTGGTCACCTCGGGCGGCGAAGAGAATGCCTGTCAAAAGGATATAGACAACTGTGATTTTTTAATACCACTAAGGTGGCTCAAGTAGGGCTGCCATCCGTCCAGAATTCCCCGAATTTGTCCTAGTTTTAAGAGCGACCGGGGGCCGTCCGGCAGGGGTTTTGAAAAGTTACCCGGACACTTTTGTTGTCAGAGCAAATATAAATAAATATATCCTTGGACATTTCACACAACGCCATCTCGTCCCAAGCTAAGCAACTTAATGCTTGTGTTATGGTAACGAGATGGATGATAAACTACTTATATACATTTTTTTTTTGTAAATACATACATATTATAGATAGAAATGACACCCAGACTCCGAGCCAGTGCCTCTGGTTTAGACAAAGACACTGGCCCGACCCCGGAATCGAACCCGGGACCCGTTGATCCAAAATCCAAATTATTATAGATAAGCGAAATTGAAATAAATCTTAATAAAAAAAATCATCCACAATAACCTGAGGGGTGTCGTAAGAGGCGACTAATGAAACGTAAGAGGCAGATCACCTCGTCCCAAGAGAAGGAAAACTTGACACAAACCCTGTTAATCAATGTAACCCAATCAGATGTTTGTAACATAAAATATGATAAAAAAGTTTCTTGCCTGTTCTTCTCCTTAAGGTCTACTTTTTGAAACAAGCAACTAGATTCCTAACTTCACTTTTGACTTTTCAAAAACACCTGTAAATAGGTTCAATTGAAATAAATGATTTGAGTTTGTGCCAACCAATCTGGCCAGCGTGGCACGTTGTAGGAGGCCCGACCCGGCAGTGGGTATTTTATGGGATGATGATGAGCAGGTAAATAAATGAGGTTTTCAATACCTGAGGTTGCGGTGGGACGAATTGTGGCGCCGGAGGGTATGACCCGGGAGCAGTACTGTAGCCCTCGTCACTGGAATACGCCGGCGGCTGCAATGCACTGCGACCATAGCGAGTGCTGATCTTACGCCCGTACACATCCTCACCTTCCATACGCATTAAAGCTCTAGAATCATAAAAAAAAACATCTCTGAATTACTTGGTATACTGGTATATTGGGTGTCGTAAGAACCGACAAAAGGAAATGATAAGGCCGTAAAACATAGCCATCAGAGGTTTTTTTTTTACGTAGGATATCCTCATGGATACTCGACCGCCAAACGCCAGCCGGGTTATGTGCTCCGGGGCGCGGAAAGTTGGTAGTTGCGCCCTAACCTACCCACTAAAACCAACGATGTCCCTTAACTGCCTGATACAGGGCCACGGGTTTTACTCCTCCCGATGGGAGAGCATGCTCCGTGACCCTGATGGGGCCTTGGCCCGCTTGTACAATCCCCAGAGCCAAAACCCACCACGACTCCGTGTGCCGCTCTCCGTCTGGCCTCTCCCCGTGGGCCCGCCCGGCATGGGTGACCCTGAGCCGGTATGGCCCAAACGGATCATAAAGGCACGCAAGCCCCCTCACCACAACAAGGTGGCAGCACTGTCGAGGGGGAAGAGGAAGACCCCTGCCCAGCGTGGCACAGATCCGATAACCGATAGTAAAAAATTAAATTGAAAATTTAAAAAAACCCCCGACACAATAACCTTTAAAAAGTAAAAAATAAATACTTCGCGTTGGGGGACCACTCCCACTTATTTATTACCTGACCCCTGGTCCCCCAACGCGAAGTATTTATTTTTATTTTTTACTTTTTAAAGGTTATTGTGTCGGGGGTTTATTTAAATTTTTATTTTATACTTTTTATAGGTACATACTTATTATAATGTAGATTTTGTTAAATTGCACGTGATGCGCTTTCATTTGAGACCCCACACGATTATATTTGCAGACATTCGGTTATTCTTCCCCACTTTCAGCCCTTATAACTTTTAAACGGCTCACCCGATTTTCATCAAACATGTCTAAGAACACTCGCCCGTAACTCACCTTTCATACAAAAAAATCTTTATTGAAATCGCTTCATCCGTTCACGAGCTACGGTGCCACAGACAGACAGACAGACAGACAGACCGACAGACAGACACGTGAAACTTATAACACCCCTCTTTTTGCGTCGGGGGTTAAAAATCGACCATCGCCGTGATCGATCTTCGTTTTTGCATCTATTGAATTATCAGGTATTTTTATTTTAATTACGACTCGAGTCGAAAATAGTGGTAGGTTGGTAGGTTTTGGTGGATACACCGGTCGCATCTTACCATCTTCTCGTGACTGGGAATCCCACATACCCCCCCGGCCCCAAATGGGAACTTATAAAAGGTTTCCCCGAAGGTACCCCACGTCACGTCGTAAGAGGCGACTAAAAGAACTCAAGAGGCAGACAATCCCGCAAGATGAAAACTTGAGAAAGATATCTTCGCAGCGTGACATAGTAGGCTAATTTCCATTCATGTATTTGGTGGACCGCTCAGCAGTGGGTTATTTAAGGGCTGCAGCAGTGACGAATGACTGGCTGTTATAGTAGCTTACAGACATTTTAAGCCATCATCTGTTTTGCGCAATAGTATTTTCTTGGATATCTGGCTGTCACGAGCAGAGAAGGAAGGAAAAAGCCACGCAATTTGTTGTCAACCCGACCATGGTCCTTCGGTTCAAGATGGTAACTATCTTGAATGGTACCTTTAAACACACTGCGAGTCTACCTTTAATTGATATTTAATGTCATTTTGATACTTTAGACTAATTTATATTTAACTAGCTGTACCCTGCGCGAGTTGCTACTCCACCAACTAAAATAAATTTGAAGGCCTTCCTCGACTCATGATCTTAGACTTTGCTGAATGATAATCAAATGCATAAGTTACGAAGTTAAGTATAATTTACACGCGTTGCAGGAAATGATTTGTTAACGTCGATCGTGTTCTATTATTGAAATCATCAACTTTTTTTTTTATTGGGATTTAAATAAAATGACACGTTCAGAACCGATAGGAAAAGCCATGACTTACATTATATTTTATGAAAAGCACTTGTACAATGGCCCGAGAAGTTAAATTACATTTGTATATCACCACAAATGTAATTTGGCCTCTCGATCCCTGATACAGTTCTAGATTTGCCGTTCAAGAAATTTAAACAACATATACACCAACTTAGCTAAAATTGATGTAAACAATAGTATCATCGACCTTGATGCTAGGAATCAAATCTATGATGTAGGCATGTATCTATACAAATAAATAAACTTGAAGACTTTTTGTAATGTCAAGGTAACTTTTTATAGACAATAAATAAAAACTTGAACTGATTTCTTCAAAATAGAGGCCGGTTTTATATCAGTGCCGACTCCCAATTATTAATCTCCTACAAATATCTAACACGGATGAATCTTGCACGTGTTATACAGCTGAATAGAATATTTAATCCTTTTCCTTGCTCGTTTCCTTTTTCAGAGATTATTTCGTTTTTTCCGCAAGGATACAAACAGAAGGACACAAACCCAAATTATGTACTTCAATTATTTAAATATTAGACGATTAAATATTGTTTTACTTTTACTTTCAAATGCAATTAAATGTACAGCTGATATTCTTCACACCAACGGTTGCAATCAGCTGTTAGCTTCAAACGAAACATCAAAATGGCTGCCTTACATCAGCTGTTCATAAGAAATGGGACGATAAAATTTATAGCTACGAATCTTTGCTTCATTTATTGTTATATTTGATAACACTAATAACATTAACATCGAGTAAACAACCACAAAATACGCTCAAGATGCATTACTTATTCATATTTGCGGAGATCGATCAGTACACTGAAGAAATCTAAATTACGATATTTTAGTAATCACCCGTTTATTTACATTACGATTAATGTAAATAATTTAATTAGTCTTAATGTATAACATACTTCAATCCGATCGACTTACAATAGCCGTTGTCGATGTTAGTAACGAGAATTTAATTAGACAATCTGGGGAATAATGTTAAAACTCACCCCTGAAACAGCATCGTGTCCAATAAATCGCGGTTTTAACCATATGTATTATGAATTTAAATATAAAATATATTTTGGAATGTAGCCGTTACAAGTTTAAAATTTAAATTTCTAAGCATGGCACTATGTTACTGTGTTTCAGTTCGTGCCTTCGGTTACAATGAGACTCAACTCGAAATATATGAATTCTATGAACATTATTAAAAAATGTGGGTAAACAAAGTAAGTTCGCAATAAGCGTTGAGAAATAGTATCCACCCACCCGCAATCATAATAAGATGAAGACGTTCGGAAACACCGTCAATTGTTTACTAATTATTTACAGTCAATAAAATTGTTCCGATATTTTACAGGATATATTTGTAAACATAAAAAACGACATTGAATATGTTGTATTAAATATTTATGTAACGAATGTTGTGAATGTAAATAGGTGACTTGTAACTGTTTTAGTTTAATGAGTAATTGAGCATAATAAACTTATTGCTTATTGCATATTTCAACAAAAACCCACCAAATACGTCATAAAATGATGTACCTATTCCATATTTTCTCGTGGAAATATGTTCTTGGAATCTTGTATGTGAACAGGATAATAAGGCAAGGTCAAGGCCTGCCAAATTAAAAAAAAATTATTGCATATCCTTCTTACCTTGAGGCATGCCCCGGCGTGGTGAATCTTAGTAAAGCAGTTGGCGCAGTGACTTGTACTACTTTTCCACCACTCTTCTTAGCCAATTGCCGCAGACGGTAAGATACCAATGCGGGGGCTTGGCATATCGGCAGATTGGATACTTCGATTTCACATGAGGGTTCTTCTTCGGCTTTCGCAACCTATGTGAGATTTACTGATTTTTTGACATCTATACATATATTAACTCGAAAATATCTGTACTTGGAAGGTAAGAATTACTTTGAGCTTGAAAAAGATTTTCTTGCACCTTTATGAGCTTGGAGGGTTGTATTGATGATTTTGATGATTATAATTCAATAACTACATACGTCTTACAGCCGCAAATAAAATTTTAATCAACATACAACCTAGCACTGACCTGCAAATTGCAAAAAACGTACGAAAATTTGAATTTGGCGGGCTACCCTGGAACATTCACCTTAAACTGATTTGTTTGTATGTTTTTTTCTGACATTAATAGTTTAAATGTATTAATAGTTTAAATTGTGATGTCACATTGATTAAAATTAACTGTTATCTATTTTAATTACTACGCGCAGAAGTATCATGTATCACTTAGCTATAAACAAAATATAAACTGCGAAATAATCTGTTGCAAAACTTTAGACGCTATTTGATTCCGCTTTAAATTCATAAAGGTATGTTCACAAAAGTTTAAGAGACCTACTTATTTCTGTTTTACTTAATTTTGAACGAATCCTTACCTTCCTAGGCAGCGTAGACGCCAGTTCGTCAAAACAATAGTGTGAAGAAGCACACGCGATTAAAGCAGCAGATGTGTTCTTCTTGTGCACCAATATAACTTCCATATTTTTCCTAAATAGAAAAAAAAAGTAATTTGTCATATTGGCATTGAAAATGGAAACACACACACTGCCTTAGCTTATTTATTTCCGTAGTAATTTAGGACAAATACAAATTACTTATTAGCCTACGCTATATTGTAATAAGAATTGTGCAGTATTCATACGAGCGCAATATTTAGCACTAGGTATCCCCACTTATCCCCTGCTCAGTGCTGGTAGGCCTCCCACACGATGGACCGATGACCTGATTAAGGTCGCCGAAAAACGATGGATGCGGGCGGCCTTTGTGGAAATCTTTGGGGGAGGCCTATGTCCAGCAGTGGACGTCTTTTGGCTGAAATGATGAAAAAATGATGATCCCCACTTCGAGACTGCATTTCCACTTAACACGGAAAACGATGGATGCGGGCGGCCCAGGACCGGCCTTTGTGGAAATCTTTGGGGGAGGCCTATGTCCAGCAGTGGACGTCTTTTGGCTGAAATGATGAAAAAATGATGATCCCCACTTCGAGACTGCATTTCCACTTAACATGCAGGCATCTGCCTGCTCTTACATAAAAAAAAAAATATTTATTACAAAAAAAAAATGACTAGTAGTATTTTGCCGTACTGGCTCAACAAGGTTGCATTTTGCGGTAGCTACAATAATCTTTGCTTATTTAGTTCCTTTGGCCTTACCAAGACCACCTTTCCAAATTACATAGGTCTGACACCTTGTATAATAAATCCGTCGCAAAGTGTCTAAACATCTAGATGTTCAATACGTTACGTAATCTTCAATACAACATTAAAAAGAGGTAACGGATGCGAGATAAGATCCTCTTACTGGAGATACTCAACGGGGGAAGTCATTCCACCTTACAGAATACTACAGCCAAATAACACCCTTGGGTGTAATTTTGAAACTGTGTGTGTTATCCGTGTGGTGACGGATTTAGAATACATAGTGTCACCACCCCATTCCATCCTGAGGGTGTCGTAAGATCCGACGAAAGGAAATGACAAGGCCGATAACCTAGCCACAAGAGAAGGAAAACTTGATACGAAACCCTCTGCCAACCCGTCTGGCCAGCGTGGCACAGTTGGCTAATTACCCTCCATGTAATTGAAGGGGGCTCGACTTAGCAGTACCCACATTATGGGCTGAATAGTAGTTGTGTGTGTGTGAAGTGATGACAGCAGGAGGAAAGTTGAGTGGCAGCGTCATGCTTTCACTTATTACTAGGTTGGCGACAAGTTACTGGCCGTACACTTGGCGCCATAAAATAGACAAAAATAAATAGATATTTTTTTTTATCAGAAGCTTCCCGTAACTTTCTCAGATCTTTACCTATATCTAAAGTCGGATAAATCGGCGGCAAAATCAATGTCCCCTGAGATCAACAAGATGGCGGCGGGCGCGGTATGGAGGTCGCCAAACCGCCTCATGCACTGTCTTAATTTATCGTCGGCTGCATTCTTTTGGGTCCTGCAGACATGTATTAGGCTGACCTGTTGAAATAATAATCAATCAATACAAACAAATAAAAGTAGAGCTAATGTCATAAAGAGCTATGTGTGATATTGCTCCGTGTGGTGTGTGTCACTACACTAACCCATTCCATACAGAGGGGTCGTAAGAGCTGGCAAACGGAAATGACCCTTCATGTAACTGGAGGAGGCCCGTCTCACCAATGGGTAACATATGGGCTGTGTAGTAGTAGTTGTTTTAGGGAGTCCATTAATAACGTGATGATTTTTTTAAATTTTTTAACCCCTCCCTCCCCCTTGTTGATACGTGGTGAGGTTTAAGACTAAATCAAAAATCACGTGTATTTTTTGTACCTACAAAGCACAACATGAACATTTTATATCTGTTATTTCACAACAAAGACAAACAAGCAGTAGGTCAAAATTAACTTTTTCTTTAATTCAACAGATGGTTAACATAATTCAGAAAACACTGGCAATTGCGTCAAAAGTTTATTGTTATTCAGTATTTGTCATTCAATTATTCGTTCATTGCAAAACAAGAGCTACCATGTTATTCCTCCAATTAGGGTAATTTTATCAACCACTCGTATAACACATTCTGTTATTGTTAATATTGAGTATATTTAGAAAACAATGTATCACCGGTCTAAATTATCTTGAGGGTGACGTATAAGACAATTTGATAAGCAGTAATGACACAAGACAAGGAAATAATATCAAATACTTATCTGCCTAACTAAACTGTTGTGACGGACATGAGCCTTTATCTTTAAATGTTTACTTATACCCAGTAATGCTTGAGTTATGAAATTCCCAAGAGCTAATGGCAAAAGCACATATGTATAAGCATACACAACATAATATATTGTCTCACCACCCCATTCCATCCTGAGGGTGTCGTAAGAGGCGACAAATGTCTTGATGAAACTTAGCTGCAAAAGAGAAGGAGAACTCGACACAAACCCAATGCCAACCCATCTGGCCAGCTTGGCAGAGTAAGTTAATTATCCTCTATGTAACTGTAGGAGGCCTGACTTGAAAGTGTCACAAACTAAGCAGAAAGTAATAACCAAATTAATAAAAAATATGTACTCGTAATATATTGTACTCACTTGTGCATCATTCAACTCCAGCAGCCTAGATGTAGATTCTTGTCGCACATCACACACCACAACAAAGTCAGCCTCCCTCCTTCCGTCTCTCACAAACTTGGCCCGTATTGCTGCCACCACATCTATTGCTGAACAACCACGTGGGACCTGCAAAACGTTCCAGTTTGATCATACCTGTAAAGCTAATGCCGAACATTTAAATGTTAATACCAAATACGTATCTGCCTAACTAACATGTCATGATGGGCATTAATTAGCCTTTATTTTTAGAATTTTACTCCTAAAGGTGAGGTAATGGCAAAAGAATGCCTGTGTGGAGACAGATCAAGAATACATGGTGTCACCATCCCACTCCATTTTGAGGGTGTCGTAAGAGTCGACAGAAGGAAATGACGAGGCTGATAACCTAGCTGTAAGAGAAGGAAAACTTGACACAAAACCCTGTGCCAACTCAAACTCAAAAGGAACTTTATTTACGTAGGTTTCATCACAAAACACTTATAAATCGTCATATTTACAAACACCATTATCATCTTACGGCCCCTGTCCCACACTAGGTGGTAGTCTCCACACACACCTATCAGTCGTCATACCTACATTCACACCTTTCACACACAACTCCTCATTCCTGCAATCCCTCCATCTCCCCTGATCGCTCACAATCCCTATGTTCACTCACATTCATGCCGAAACTACCACCGGTTCGGAAGGCTGCTCTACAGAGAAGAGCCGGCAAGAAACTCTGTAGTGTGGCACAGTAGGCTAATTACCCTCCATCTAGTTGGAAGTGACCTGATGGCATTTGGTCGTTCATGGGCTGAGAAGTAGTATAACATGGCTTTTTAATTAATAGCTTTTACAATACATGTATTCACCAACACTTATTGTATTTTACAGTGTAAAAGGTGACCCTATAAGCTCAAAATGACTGCCTCGTTGGTCTAGTGGTCAGGTGTGCCGCCTTTGGATCAACGGGTCCCGGGTTCGATTCCGGGGTCGGGCCAGTGTCTTTGTCTAAACCAGAGGCACTGGCTCGGAGTCTGGGTGTCATTTCTATCTATAATATGTATGTATTTACAAAAAAAAATGTATTTAAGTAGTTTATCATCCATCTCGTTACCATAACACAAGCATTAAGTTGCTTAACTTGGGACGAGATGGCGTTGTGTGAAATGTCCAAGGATATTTATTTATTTTATTTATTTATTTAAAATACTTAATTGTGTAACTGCGTGGATACCAAATAAGATATTTATCACTTCTTAGTAGGGTGACCACCCGGCTCCGTGGCTCCGTAGTTCGCGAACGAGTGGGCGAGTGTTCTTAGACATGTTTGATGAAAATTGGTTGAGCCGTTTAAAAGTTATGGGGTGAAAGTGGGGAAGAATAACTGAATGTCTGCAATTTAAATTGAGTGGGGGGAATGAAAGATCATCACATGCACATTACAAAATAATATGTTTCATGAAAGTTGGCTGAGCCCTGAAAAAACTTTGGGGGTAAAAGGGTGGAAAATACCCAATATTTACAAATATATGTGGTGGGGAGAAAATGAGGATGCAACAAGAATCTATGTATTACTATTACTCATTTATAGAGGTTTGCACTCTTTTTTTGCAAACCATACTCTGTAAAAATCCTGTACTCTTGAAAGTACTCTTATGGGTCACAGTGCTTTAATGTCACGCGCGCAATATTGGCTGGCATAGAGGCTGGAAGCAAGAACAGTGGAGGGGCCGTATTAGCCGATTTTTTTTTCTTTTTATTGAATACTGTTATCTTTTCCAACGTAAAAAAAAGGTTTTTAGAAATTTGATTACTTATGCAGAGGTTGTAATAGTTTTAATACCAAAACCAGGAAATTCTGGCTGTGCAGACATTACAAACAACAAACTACTAACAAAAATATTTTTTTGATTTAATGGGAGTTGATCTTTGAGCACATAGTTGTGATTTGACCAAAAGACCATAGAAAGTCAGTAAATTAAAAAAAATATGTGTGCATGGAGTATTCATCAAAAACCTAAAATATAAGCCTATCAAAAACCAGCCCAATATGTTTACCTGACAATTCTCTATGTCCCAAAATATGCCAATAGGAACACTGCCCAATCTTTGTTTGTGGTGACGATACCGAGATCTTACTCTTGTTCTTTCAACTGATACTGCCCCTTCTTCTCGTACAATACTGTCTATGTCATCTGATGAATCATCTTCTGCATCTATTTCACAAAAAAAGTTAATTAAGAATTGTGAATCAATCAACCATTGTTTATTAATTAATTTAATTTAAGATTAATATTTTGCATAGTTGTACTCATAGTTTTGGTACTTGCCTTTTTTTTATTAATACTACATCATTTTTCAGGTCATCTACATCTACTATTGAATATACTTAAAGGTAAAATAGCTCCTGAATGCAAGAAGGCAGATGAACTCTATTCTTCTGAATGGGTAATTTAATGACATCAATATTATGTAAATAAACACAACAAAGCTATTGTAATAGAAAAAAAAGTTGTGATTAAGGTGATGGATTTAGAATACATAGTGTCACCACTGTATTCCATCCTGAGGGTGTTGTAAGAGCCGACAAAAGGAAATGACGAAGCCAATAACCTTGCCACAAGACAAGGAAATCTTGATATTAAAAACCCTGTGCCAACGCATCTGGTCAGCATGGCACAGTAGGCCTATTACCCACAATGTAATAGGAGGAGGCACGACTCAGCAGTGGGTTTTCTGGGCTGATTAGTAGTTACATTATGTTTTAAAATGTGAAGTTTTACATTTATCAGAACCAGTGTTGACATTTTTTCCCTGGTTCATAAAACAAATAGGCTCTTGGCATAAATGGAATTTCAAAATTATATTACGAGTCTGTTTCCCACATATAACTAGCAGATGTTGTTGATTTTTTGTATGTACTTAATAGTCGTCATATCTTTTTAACTACTACTTATTTTTAAGGATACTCTTACTTACTTACGTTTACTCTAGTGCTATAAGTGGGAACCCTTAATGACTCACCTGTTAATTTATTCTAGCATATTTTTAAGTAATAATGTAGTCGATGGTTCTCCTTGAATATGTAATAAATAAAATAAATAAATATATGTAGGTCAGGTGTGTAAACCGAAATATGACAAGTATTTATAAATTATATAAATATAAATAAATATATAAATTGTACAATTTATAAATCAAATACTGTGAAGGTATTATTATCCATATGTTTTAAAAAGTATAAATTACCATAAATGTGAACTTGTTTACTGATTATTGAAATTACTTATGTACACATTTGTAAAATAACAATAATGGTAGGATACTTTTTAGGATTTCATGCATCAAGTCATTATGCAGAAAGATTCATACAAAAACTGTGCCTACTTTCACATTTTCGTTTTACTACAAAAATAGAATGGGGACTGTGGATAATTGTTGGCATGGTATTTAATTCTAATTATCAAAATAATTTAGTACTAAAAAATTTTTGGGTTTATTACAAGTAAAATACCTCGTGAGTCCATTACACAACCTAGGTCAACATTTTAAATTACCTGTAATCCACGGACGAGGTGGCAACGGGATCTTTATGGCTGTGCTAGACACGGAAGCAATCGGACCTTGAACGGAATGACTTCTCATTCCAATACCGCAATTTGAGTCGAATATATCACAGTTACTAGTTGCAATCATGGTGTACACTTAGTTCTAATACGTAATAATAATCAACACAAACTAGATCAACATATGTTGGTCAAAACAAAGAGATTTTCACAACCACCACGGTGGCAAACTCGCACATTAAATTATATACTTTAAAACTAAACACTTATGAATCTTCAACCTCATGAGAGATTTGCGTCATGAAATAAAACCATTACATACAAAAGCGTAAAAATTAATCACACTCCCAACAACACCATACGCATCCACCATATCAATAGAATGAATGAATTGAATGATATTATTATTATTACATGAGCGATGTAACTAAAAAAAGTTATGATTTTACTCTATTGCTTATGGTCAAACCATGGAGATATTACCAACTGAGAATCAATTTAATCGATTTCCAAACAAGAATTGTATTTATCAAACCTTCACCTACAACCTAGCACTGACCTGCAAATTGCAAAAAACGTAAGAAAATTTAAATTTCGCGGGCTACCCTGGAACATTCACCTTAACGTTATAATTTGCCACACTGTATGCTAAGGTGAAATTTTGAATTTGCCATTTGAGTATACGTCTAATATCTTGACATATCTCTCTACGTCGCCTATTACGGTGCCGTCTAACCGAGCGGTGTAAGCGGCGTGACTTTTTTCAATAACTTACATTTTAAACTCGTGATGTCTTTCGAATGGAATGTCAAAATTGAATCATCATCAACATTATTTCAGCTAAAAGACGTCCACTGCTGAACATAGGCCTCCCCCAAGGATGTCCACAGAGGCCGGTTCTGGGCCGCATCCTTCGTTTTCCAGCAACCCTAACCAGGTCATCGGTCCACCGTGTGGGAGGCCTACCAGCACTGCACTTTCCGGAACGCGGTCGCCTCTCGAGGACTTTTTTGCCTCATTGGGCGTCGGTCCTGTCCAAATTGAATAATTCAATTCAATTTTACAAGAACAACAACAACAATGGTATCGAAGCAGTCATCATCACTATCACTACATAGTATAAAACAAAGTCGTATTCTTCTGTCCGTCCCTATGTATGCATAAATCTTTAAAACTACGCAACGGATTTTGAAGCGGTTTTTTTTAATAGATAGAGTGATTCAAGAGGAAGGTTTATTTATATGTATAATACATGCATAATATTGTATAGAAACACTGATAAATTTAGATTTTCACGCTAGTAAATAATAATTTATTTCTTTTGCTAAGGATTATTACCAAAGTATAACAGAACTAAAAGAGCTTCTAAAGCGGTGGCTTAAGAATATATTTTTTATTGAAAAATCATTATCATTGTTGGTATTTCACATCTTGGGTTACATTAATGGAGTTCTATTATGGATCCCTAACTTTTTGAAAATTTCATAGAGCCTATGTTCACCGAGGATATGTTTTCGGAGCCTATTCAATTTATACAAACAAACACTCCTCTTTCTATTATTTTATATAGGAAGATACAATTTCCGAATGCCGCTGAGTGTTCTCATGTGGGTATCGCGTACTGGAAAGAGCAGTACCGGTAGGCCAACACGTTGGACCAACGATCTGGTTAAATAAACTCACCGCAAATCTGTAGATTTCTAGGCTGAAATGATTGTGATGCTGATGATGAAAAAACGAGAATTAACTTATTAGGAACTATGAAAGTTCAGTTTGCAAATAGGTTGTCCAGCAGCTTGCATTCTTTTGTAGGACGCTTAATAGGGAGCTAAACTACGGAATTCTTAGGTTCTAAGCTTATTGCTGTTACCGATATTCAAAAATAAATTCTAGTTTCCGAAGAAAAATAACTATAATTCATTCTATATTATGCTAGTTCAATCATGAATTCACCATTTTGTCATTTTCATCTGTCAATGTCAATTTGAATTTCATCGTGAGTTTGCATTTACGCTATTGCTGTAATTTTATTAAATTGTAAAGGATAAATAATTGTTTGTTTGGTTTGCAAGTTGGTTTGATAAATTGTGAGTAATTATATGGAAACTATTTTATACTATATCATAAAGCATGTTGTGCAACTCGTAATTACATAGTTTTTGTGATTCTCCATTTCAGACAACAATGTCGATAAACGGTGATACAGGCAGTCTGGATGCTAGTGGCAAAATTGTCAAAATGGAAGTGAGTATCCAAGATATTAAACCATCATTCAACTTATTATTTCTATTGTATTCTTTGCCTAACCTTAATTATAAAATGAATCTAAGGAAACCTCTGGGCAGCTTTTACTACAAATCGAGAGACTGAAGTTAGTGTATACTTATGAAAAACTCTTATGAGACCTGAGGGCTGGCTTCTCCCTCCCACAAGCATTGCCAACCAGTGTGGCCATACAGCCAGTGTTCTGGGCAAGTTTCACCACAACAGCATTGTGGATGCATTGCCCATGTTTTTATACTGTTCTCTTTATATTTATTTGGCCTTTTTATACTGCTAGGATGACAAAGTTTAAATGTTATTTTATTTTCTAAATGTTTCTTTGAAATCTCTGCACTGGATACCCGAGTGACTCAGCAATTGGGCTTATAAAAGGAAAAATACTCTGATAATTAACATAAACAAATTTAACAAGAAATAATGGAATAAACAATATTTTCATTTTCTGTGATATAAAGGAAATGGGTTTTTTCATAGAATTATTTAATAATAATAATAATATTTATTTAAATGCCAAAACACAATTGAGTGAATTCAAACATAAAAAGTTAATTTAAACTTAATTTACACATATTTGATAATGAACTAAATAAACAAGTTGAAATATAAAACTATCACAATAGATTTGCTATAACTTATAAAAGAAACAATTATTACCAGGTTTTCAATGCTTTACAGGTTGACTATAGTGCCACTTGCGATGAAAAGATCCCAATGTGGAAATCAATGGCTTCTAAAGGCAAAGTACAGGAGGCTATTGATCAGCTACTGGCTTTGGAGAAGCAAACAAGAACTGTAAGTTCCTATGTTATACATTTTTCTTATTTTATTTTATTAAATCTACTACTACTACTCAACCTGTGTGGACAAGGATGTAGTGTACACAAGGTCACCAACCCATGCAATCTTGAAGGTGTCGCAAGTGGCGACAAAAGGTCAGGTCAAAGATCACCTTGCTGTAACAAAAGGGAAACTTGATACAAAACCTGTCCCAAACCATCTTGCTAGTGTGGCACAGTATAGGGTCTTCCTCTAATTTCATAGATGTTTTGTAGACAAAGTAGTTTGATTGGCTCACTTTGAATGTATTGAAATGCTGATAATAGACTCCAATATAATTTTATTACAGGGTGCTGACATGTCATCCACAGCAAGAATTTTGGTAGCAATTGTTCAAATATGTTTTGAGGCTAAAAATTGGTCGGCTTTGAATGACCATATTGTGCTTTTGTCTAAAAGAAGGTAAGTAAATTTAGTTGGTATGTTTTGATGGACAATTAATTAAAATATGTATTATACTATTATAAACATGCCTGTTGAATTACTACTACTACCACTGTTCAGCCCATACTGCTGAGTTTGGCCTCTGCTCAAGATGGACAAGATGGGTCTGCTCATACCCACAAATAGTATATGGGTTTTTTTTTTTTTTCATTCTGTCTGCAACAGATATATATATATACTATGTGATATGCCTCTCATAGCCACAACAATGTTGACCGCATGCAAACCACATGGACTCTTATATATTTATGTATAATTCATTTTGCTAGGTCTCAACTTAAGCAAGCTGTTGTAAAAATGGTGCAAGAGTGCTGCACTTATGTAGATAAAACTCCTGACAAGGAAACAAAAATCAAGCTAATTGAAACACTGAGGACTATAACTGAAGGCAAAATTTACGTTGAAGTTGAAAGGGCAAGATTAACCCATATTCTTGCCAAGTTAAGAGAAGAAGAGAATAATGTAGCAGAAGCAGCAAAGATCATCCAAGAATTGCAAGTAGAAACATATGGGTCTATGGATAAAAGAGAGAAAGTTGAATTGATTTTGGAACAAATGAGGCTTTGTCTTGCTATCAAGGATTATATTCGTACCCATATTATTTCAAAGAAGATCAACACAAAATTCTTTGAGGAAGAGAATACTCAGGTGAGGGTAATTGAGTTCTGTGACTCTTGCTTTTTAATGGCTTCAAAGCCTAAGGGACTATGCACACGGTGTATTTTTAACACATACAACCGTTGGTATGTGCAAGCCGTGTGCTGTGTGTTGTGTCTTTATTTTTTCTACTGACCAATAATGTGGTTGTATAAACATCATTATGAAAATAAAACCGTAGGCGTCGGTAACCGCTTTCCATCAGGCGGCGTGAGCGACACTGGTGCTATACAAATATATATGTATGTGTATATACATACATGTATGATATTTGCATATCTTTTTCAGGAGTTGAAAGAGAAATTCTATCGTTTAATGATAGCTGTAGATCAGCACAATGCACAATATCTGTCGGTATGTCGCCATTTCCGTGCCCTTGGGCAATCTGCTGGTCACGATGCTCTAATTGGCAGTGTTGTCTTCCTAGTCCTGGCTCCTTACGATAATGAGCAAGCAGATCTTACTCACCGTGTGAATGAAGACAAGGATTTGGATAAACTTCCCGAGTACAAGTAAGTATAACATTTAGGTACCATAAGAGTAGAGGGGAGTCGCGTAATTAAGTGTTTTGAAGCTATGTTTTTAACAGAGGTGTGTTATGAGGAGTTTTTAAATGAATGGAATGATGAATAAAACTATTATAGACAGGGGCGTCGGTTTTACAAATTGTGTATTTAATATGAAAAAATCATCTTATCAAAATTAAATAATCTTTTATTTAACACTAGCTTTTGCCCGCGTGTTCGCCCGCGTGGGCTTCGAAACCGTGCATATTTTTTATGAACATAAAATCGGTTATTGTGACTAAACTATGATAGTTAGATATGTGCTCTCGCCTTTCGCCTTTTTTGTAGATCTTTATAAGACCTACAAACTCGTAGTACATCATTTTGTTCTATTGTCAATAGTTTTTGCAGCGCACGCATAAATAGGTTTTCGATTTTACACCTTGGTTTACAAAATCGCTATTTTCATACGGATCCCTAATTCTTTTGAAAATATAATATAGCCTATAACCTTCCTCGATAAATGGACTATCTAACACTGAAAGATTTTTGGAAATCGGTCCAGTAGTTCCTGAGATTAGCGCGTTCAAACAAACAAACAAACAAACTGCAGCTTTATATATTATTTAACATTTAACATATTATTTAACATTAACATTTAACAATTGACACCAAAAGCTAATAATAAATGATGACACAATGAGTAACCTACTATTTTATTTTTATTTTATCATTTTCCTATACCATTCTCATAAGGCCTTAAAGAATTTTAAACCTCTTTTTAAGATTTAGATTAATTTTAATTTATCAGTTTGTATTCACATAAATTGACATAACAATAGAGTCCTAACTTCCCCAGGCAACTGCTAGGTCTGTTCATCAACCCAGAGATCATCAGATGGGGTACGCTGTGCAGTTCTTACGAGAAGATGCTCCGTACTACCCCGTATTTCGACGCCGCTGATGAAAAGGGGCAAGAGCGTTGGAATGACTTGAAGAATAGAGTTGTTGAACATGTGAGTTATTTATTCTGTTACGTCCGCCTACTTTTCGTAACCCAATTATCATTTATTTTTCTATCGTATGTTATACTAGCGACCCGCACGGGTGCAATTATGCATTTATTATACATATAAACCTTCCTCTTGAATCATTCTATCTATTAAAAAAAACCGCTTCAAAATCCGTTGAGTAGTTTTGAAGATTTAAGCACACAATATACACAATATGTAGTGATAGTGATACACCATAGTCTAGTGTGAGTAATCTATCTGCGGGTTACGTCATATAGTTCATATACGCTAGTTAAATCTCAGAGACCGTGTGGTGACGGATTTAGACTGCATTGTGGCACCACCCTGTTCGCTCCTGAGGGTGTCATAGGAGCCAACAATAGGAAATTACAAGGCCGAAAACTTACCCGCAAGAGAACCAAAACTTGATACGTCTTGTCATAGGATCTAATGGTCCGCCCGGCCAGCTACCACCCTTATATCTAAAATTAAAAATGTTTTTGTTTAAACCTTGGCGTTGATTTCCAACATGCAAGCCAAATTTTGCGATTCAAAAATGAATCGCAAAATGTGTTGGTAAGCGCATAACTCAACAACGCCTGGACCAATTTGGGCAATTTTTTTTTAATTGTTCGTTGAAGTTAAAGGATGGTTTTTACGGCGAGAAAAAATCGAATAATTGCCGGAAAACCACCTTTCTTTTTCCCATACAAACGTTTTCTAACTAAAACGTAGAGACAATTTGAGCTTTATTGCTATTGTATAAAGTTCATATTACATTACAACCACTCACTGTTCTAAGCAATGTAGGTGTGTTCCTAAAGTCAAAGAGTCAAATTGCACATATTAGGACTCTATTGTTACCGCATCTTTTTGACAGGAAGAAGTCTGTCGGGTCCGCTAGTAATTAAAAAAAACTGCCTGTTACAGAATATTCGTATCATGTCAATGTATTACACCCGTATCCACCTCAAACGCATGAGTGAGCTACTCGACCTGAGTGTTACGGAAACCGAAGACGCGCTAAGCCAACTGGTGGTAAGCGGAGTAGTGCGCGCGAAGATTGATCGTCCGGCTGGTGTTGTGCATTTCAGGTAATGTTTCCTAAATTACATGTACTTTTGAAATAAAACTTCTTTACGATTGACTTTGGGGGTAGGCTGGTGAATGCGTGACGAGAGCGTTACCAAAAGTGTGATAGGGGCGGGGCGAAAGGAAGTTAAGAGGGAGATATAACTTATAAGTAAGAAGAAGAAGATAGAAAAAGAGACAGTTACGTTTCATATATTACTGTAGGAGTAAAAGAGAGGTGCGAGGACATATTTCTCTCTCTTCCTCTCATAACCAGTTACATAGGCCGTGTTATATTTTTTTTTTAATATTTTCATATCCTTGGACATTTCACACAACGCCATCTCGTCCCAAGCTAAGCAACTTAATGCTTGTGTTATGGTAACGAGATGGATGATAAACTACTTATATACATTTTTTTTTATAAATACATACATATTATAGATAGAAAACAGCCAGACCCGGAACAAATACTTGTAGGTCGTACAAATATTTCTTCCGTGCGGGGATCGAACCCGCGACATGCTGCGCAGCAGTCGATCGCTCAACCACTGCGCTAACCATACATATAAACTTTAGATACATACATAAAGTTGGAGCTTAAGAAGTTTCACTTCAGTCGCGTGATATAAAGCTCACGCGTTTTTTTAATTAAGTATTTTTTGCTATAGTTTGCTTGTCCATGATAGTTTATATTTTGGTGACTTTTGCACCTCATGGACTTAGTTCTATGAATTAAATTAAGGGTCATCCATTAATTACGTCACACGTTCAGGGGGCTTATGTAGGAGGCTGCACTTGAAATGTTTATTGCTGTTTTAATTTGATTACGAAAAATATACATAAATAAAATTTATCATAGGCATAGAGCAAATTAAAAGAAGTAGGTATATCTTTAAAATGGTTTTCTATGTTAAAGTATGAGTGAGCTTAGTAATCCGAGTTCCATAATGTTTCCTGGGTGCTCCGTGCTTATTTATCAAAATTATCGAGTTATGATTCTTTCGTCACGTCACAAAATTTTTAAGAAAAAGAAGTTGCTTTGTTTTTCCTGAAATGATGTTCACATCATATGTAACAGTAACAGTAGTACTATCGACCCTTTCGTTAGGCTGTAGGGATTTTGATACACCCTGTATATATTCTATTTTTTATTTCAGCTTGAACATGGATGCGTCTGACCGTCTGAATGAGTGGTCGAACAATTTGAACACACTGATGCAGCTGGTGAACAAGACCACCCACCTCATTAATAAGGAGGAGTGTGTTCATAAGCATTTGCTAGCAGCCACTGAATAATTATTTACATTTATAATTAAGTTAAAATTCATACATTAAATATTACTGTGAATTAATTGGTTTTGTCTTAGAACCTTAAAAGAGCTGCCATTTTATTGTATTTCCTATGTTATTTGGGTTTGCACTAGTGTAATCTGATTTTACTGACTACTACCAGTATTAAATACTATACGGAATGCCGTCTGCCCTCTGCGACCCATCTAGTGGGACAACCGGTAATTATTTGGTAAGACCAGCAGTTAGATTTCCCGCTGGTGATAATAGAATGGCAGCTGAGACAATAACTGCTTCAGGTGCCCTCTGAAGCACGAAGGAGGTCAGATATTTATTACAAATGATGTCACATGTATGTGTGAACAGCCAGTCATTTCTGAACTTAAATTGCAGTCAAGGAACGCCCATGGTTTAGTAAGTCGAGGCGTTAATTTCCGTCTTTCTGTGCACCTGGGTACCACATAACAGGGCTAGCCTCAAACCGAGTTAATGCGACTGTAGTTTATAGCATATACAGGATGTCCCAGAAATAGTATGCTATCAAAGACAGGAAAAATAGTATACCATTGAGGGAATGTATATCCTTGTGTCCGTGTGGTGACGGATTCATAATACTTAGTGTCACCACCCCATTCCATCCTGAGGATTTCGTAAGAGCCGACAAAAGAAAATGACGAGGCCGATAACTAAGCCACAAAGGTAGGAAAACTTGATACGAACGAAACCCTGTGCCAATCCGTCTGTCCATATTGGCACAGTAGGCTTAATTACCCTCTATGTATTTGGAGGAAGTACGACTTGGGATAGTAGGCTAATTATAATTTAAATGGAGGATTAAACTCAGCAGTGGCTCATATATGGGCTTAGTAATAGTATATCCTTGTTCTATTCTATTTTTTTGGAAGTATGTACTTAATGCAATACTGCTGCCATGTCGTGGTTACAGCACCACGACTCCTGACACACATTCCAATGTCTTTGTAATCAATTTAATTAGGACACGGTGGACAGACGACGAATAAAAAAAAATTGGCTCGTACCTCGAAAACGGTCGAACCCAGCTGTTATTAAAACAAAACAGTAAATGGGGTTAATGCTTAATGTATTAAGCATTTTAATGTATTGAAACTATCATAAACTAAACCTCATTTAATTTATTGCAATCACAAGTGTAATCTACTTAGATATAGGGTGTTATTCGTTTATTAAACATCATCACTTGGTCAAGTCTGAGAGAGGACCATGGCGTCTCTCCCATACCATGCGATGTTTCTGCTTCATGTAAGCTTTCTTTGCATCTGCATATGCACCAAGATCACCATCTGAAAATAAATTTAATAATAATCATACTGTTTAACAAACAGATGATTTTTTCAAGTTTATATGTGACAAAGGTTAGTCAAAACAGTCTCATAGCCTGACTTTAGTGAAAACTAAAACTGCATCATAGGATCATCATTGTTTAGTTAGAAATTGAACCCAGTAATTTTGGCAAACTCACCCTGTATTTTTATAGTAGTTAACAAACATCTTGAGCCAAAATATCCCGTGCAATAGACTGTTTGGCGTTGATTAGTGAGGAAGGGAAGCATATGCCACACAAATGGTTTACCCACAATGCACACTGGGGTATTTTAGGTTTAACATATTTGTTTTATTCAATTTCTATTTAAATTCTGTCTCTATATTATTTTGATTTCAAGATATCGTTGTTCCATATGGTGACGATTTAGAATAAGCAGTGTCACCAACCTATACCACCCCAAGGGCAACTAAGGGAATGCAAGAGGCAAATCACCTAGCCGGAAGAAAAGGAAGACTTGATACAAACCCAGTGCAAACCCATCTTGCCAGCATGGCACAGTAGGCTAACTATATACTGTCAAGTGTGCATGTATAGAACATGGATTATGTACAAGCGGGAATGGCATATCTTGGACCACATGAATGCAGGGCCTCAATTTGTCATAAGGGGCTGTCCATTAATCATGTCACTTTTTTTAACATTTTTAATCCCCTCCCACTGCTCGGTGATATGTGGTGAGGTTTAAGACTACCCCCCACCCACCATTCGTCAACTACTATGTTACAATCAGGGTGGCATGGGGTGGTGACATAATGTATGAGCCCATGGACAAACTGACCACTTAGTTACTCACATTTAATGAACCAGGCTTCTTCAGACTGCTTGTATTTATCCCACAGTGGCTTGCATGTGGTGAGGTGGTCTGGTTGCTCATACATCATGCAGTCTTCAAACCGCTGACGGAGAATATTTAGAATTTCGGAATCTACTGCCCTGGAACAATGTTTATAGTAATGGTATATTGACAAAATTGTGAATGGGTGCATTGTACTAGCTTACTTTCTCACTTAATTATCATAAATTTGTAATTTGTTTGTAATATACAGGCGATAAATCCGTTAAAAAGTGTTTAATTTCAAAATATAGACGATTTTCTGAACTCAGAAAAATAATACATCGAAAATGCGTTTTTGTGGATTAACCAACCCATATCATCCCGAGGGCATTTTAAGAGGAGACTAAAAGAATGCAAGAGGCAGATTCACAAGTCAAATAAGAAAGGAAACTTGATACAAACCCTGTGACAACCAATCTTCCCAGTGTGATATGCTAAATTAGTTGCCCTCTGTGTATTTGGAGGAGGCCCAATTTGGGAGTGGGTTATTTATGGGCTGAAACAAATAGTGTACTGTGGGACACATATGATGGTATAGTTATAGTTAAATTTATTACTATACTGACCCTTACTTCAAATACTTGAAGTTCAGTATCTTTTTACAACATTATAATAGAGTAATTCTATTAATACTATTCTAATGATAACCCCTGGATAATGTATTGGCTATAGGTTAAAGACCCCCTGATTGAAGTGAAATACTAAGCTTAACAAACAAGTATTCAATAACTAACCTATCACGTTTAAATTGGGCATTTGCTTCAAAATCGCAGACGACATCGTCTTCATAGCACTCGTCGATGGTAGCTACGCGGGGGTATTTTCGGTGGTACCATGGGTACTTCTTCTGGTTCGGGACCACGACCGTCTCTGCATCAGAGTAATACAGTGATTTACTGTTTCTTACATAACATTAGCGCTTTGGATACTTTTATTGTTTACCTCTGAACCATGTGACGGGTGCATCTACTTTGTTAAAAAGTGCATTAACAAACGCCCTAAATACATTATCGTCTGGGGCATCATTTCCGTGGCCCATTTTAATAAATTAATTTGGTGTCAGGCTCTGCCAAAATTTTAGTAATATTTTGACAGATTTGTGGTGAGCTACGAGCAGACGGGTAGTTGACATTGACATGACAATATTCGCACTCGAGTACCTCAAGTAGTAATGATCAAGGGTTTCAAAATCATAAAAATTTTACAAAGATCTATGTTAATAATATTAAAAAGGCTAAGGATCTTTAAAGTAACTAATCTTATTCATTTCTTCAGTTTGATCCTTGGTTTGAATATGATAAATTCAGTGGATATCATGGAGCTATTATCTCTGACACAGATAATACAGCTCTAAAATAATACTTATAATTTTAAGCTTTTTTCATATTATCCGCATTAGCAATATGTACGAAAAATTCTTAATAAAATTATAAAAGAGCATTTGGTAAATTACCGAGGAGTCAGAATTTTTTTTTTATTGATTAAATAGGCAATGCGGTAACCCTATAAAAGTCTTGTTTCTTGGAGTTCCATGTTATTATAATAAAATAAATTAAATATTGCTTTTTAATATGCATAATTTTTTACTTTATCAGCACACACGCACACACACACGCACATAATTTGAATTTACACTCCCCACACTCATACCTATTCAGCTGATTTAGATATTTATTAACATCTTTAGAAAAGACATTTGATTAAAGCATTGTATTAAAACAAAGACGCAGTATTTTTTTCTATTTAAAAATTATAGTGTCAATTCAACCAGAAAAAATTGACGTGTCTAAGCGCAAAGGGATGAACGCAAAGCCAGATGAGGTGTTATGTCTGGCTAGGGGTCGCCTATCCCCCGTTATTTGTAGTCGGGGATATCTTAACCTTCCGAATTGCTCTTGAAATTTCGCTATCGCGGTGTAGGACTTTTTCGTAATTATCGCATTTGTAGGCGATATTTCTTGATTTAATTACTTTAGATTTTTCGGGTAAAGTATGTAACATTTTGGTCGCGCGGGTCCCGAGTGGACAGAGCGCTACCCGCAAATTTTCACGCGAGGACTATATTGCCAATTGTTGACAGACTACTGGAAAATTCATGGACCAAGCGACTGACGTCCACTCGTT
Source organism: Clostera curtula (assembly GCA_905475355.2). Taxonomy (NCBI): domain Eukaryota; kingdom Metazoa; phylum Arthropoda; class Insecta; order Lepidoptera; family Notodontidae; genus Clostera; species Clostera curtula. The sequence continues at coordinate 10,840,283 of FR997806.1, read as the reverse complement.
GACCACGCGGCTTTCACTCGTTGACCGCGCAGGGTCCATTGGTTGACAATGCGAGGTCCACTGGTTGACCGCGCACTGTTTATTGGTGTTAGGGTCGGTTCACATCTGACGGAAAATGCGACGCGTATTATCGGTCGCGTAACGCCAAAACAGACAAATGCATGATAAAAATATTCAACCTTTCACACCAAACCGATGATGCCTTAGTGCGTCGAGCGTACAGCGTCTGTTCCGTTTACGTCAACGCATTGTCGGTCGACGTGAGAGCGGCAAATTAAGTTCGTATAATTTTTAGATAGGTAACATTTCATAATCGTAAGGAGTTCATCAAAAGATTCTACGGACCTACGGTAAAACTGAATAAATGTTGTTGGATACTCTCATATAGCTACATATAGACAATTAAATTGGCCACTTGATATTCTTCTAGTATTTAAATGATGCACCGAATGTCGACGTTTCCCTTTTTCGATCTTGTTCAAAAGCCTCCCAAATAGCTATTATTTCGATGGGTTTTATTTTAAAATTCAATATCACACAACACAACCGCTCTGTAGATGCTGAACGCAACTGACTAGACGCGTAATAAAGGTCTAATTTGACCGAATAGACGCGACCGATGATACGCTCGACGCTTTTTCTCTCGCTCGCTCGACGCTGTCAGATGTGAACCGACTCATAACGCGGCGTCCACCTGTCGACAACTAGTGGACGCCGTGCGTCGAGGCGACGCTGAGTGGGTGCCGGGTGGCTCTAATTGGCTGTGACCTTTATACTGAACGCCTCAAGTTGATACGGTGCCTATCCCTTTCCGATGTCAACTCGTCAACTGTCAACTGTGCTATGACCTTAAGACAGCAGCTTTAATATATCTTCAGAATCTGAAATGGAAATGGATCTCTTGCCAATAATAATAATAATGACTAGAAAAAAGTGCCATCTAATCACTATCACTACCTAATATAAAACAAAGTCGCTGCCGTCTGTCCGTCCCTATGTATGCTTAAATCTTTAAAACTACGCAACGGATTTTGAAGCGGTTTATTTTAATAAATAGAGTGATTCAAGAGGAAGGTTTGTAAGTTTAATACATGCATAATTGCACCCGTGCAGAGCCGGGGCGGGTCGCTAGTTTGTAATATTACGTGAGCCAATTGCTGCTGTAGTTATTGAATACGAAATTACATTTGGTTCCTCACCAACTAAGGCCTTGCTAACTATACCTGCTACTGTGCAAAGAGCACGTCTCGGTTATGGAAAGTTCTTCAGATACCCGGGGCCCACCATACTTCACCATAGTAGTTTACAATTTCACCGACGCCGCCGCGCCGCCGCGAACTTCCCCTCATCATCAATATTCAACAGCCTGGAAATGACGGCAAATCCCGTCGTCCTGTAACTTGGAAAAGTTCAATGGAACTAGCATACTTTACCCAATTTACCCAAATATTCTGAACTATCAACATAATAAATATCACCAAAAATGCGAGAATTACTAAAAAGTTCTATGCCACGATAGCGAATTTTATAGAACAATTTGCACAGGTCTATGGACCATACACCTTAAATACCATAGGTACCTACTAGCGTACACGTAAATATTAAAATTGAAATGTCTGGTCGTAACAGCAAATAATTATGTATTCTTAAAAACTGTCGTAAATCATTTTTGTTTGCCTGTCAATCAGTTTATTGCGGCTAATATCAGAAATCCGAACCTATCATCCGTAGGCGTATTTTATTTAATAACTAGCGACCCGCCCCAGCTTCGCACGGGTGCAATATTGACATATAAACCTTCCTCTTGAATCACTCTATCTGTTAAAAAAAACCGCTTCAAAATCAGTCGCGTAGTTTTGAAGATTTAAGCATACATAGGGACGGACAGACTACAGCGACTTTGTTTTATACTATGTAGTGATAGTGATGTGTACCTACGTAAGCGAAGCAGCTATTTTAATTTGATATTCTGAATGTCAAAATGTGAAAACCAAAAAACAACTGTTGCATTCCGGGAGTGCCGGCAGAAGTGAAAACTTTAACCTTACCAAATAATCTACAAATTCTGAAAAGGCTACAGTACTAACTGACTCTTCTTTTTTTTTTCAAAATTTAAAATAATAGTTTACATGCGGGGATTCCCTCACTAACGCGAGTTACGGAAGGTTAATGCAGCTTCTCACCCCCTCGACTGTGCTGCTACCTTGCCGTGCTGAGTGGGCTTGTATACCTTCATGATCTGTTGGGGCCATACCGGCTCAGGGTCACCCATGCCAGGCGGGTGTACGGGGAGAGACCAGACGAAGAGCAGGACACGGTGTCGTAGTGGTTTTGGGCTCCTCTGTCCTCAGATTTGCAGTGCGAGCCCTAAACCGCTGTGGTGCACCGGTGTCCTCGGCTTGGCGGTCAACCTGGTTGCCGATCAGCCGAGGAATGACGTTGCTTTCTTCAGTGAGGCCGTTATGGCTCAGAAAGGGGCGGCGGGGTGGTTCGCAAAGGAGGGAGCTCCGGCTGACCCGCGCCGGAAGTATGTTCCCTTTCTACCCTCGCCTTACAGGTGGACCAGAGATCAGCCGTGAGTGGTGAGTCAGGGGACCCGCCACGGGTACGCCCTCCGATTGATGGGGGTAGAAAGGGTTTTGTAGCCCGATTATTGCGGATAGCATTTGTACCATTATCGAAGAGGGCGAAGAAGGTCCAAACGCACAAAACATCGCATTTGAAATCCAAAAGCAATTTTCAAATCGCTACGTTACGTGACTTTAGTTATCATAAAAAGTCAACAAAACGGGCAGAGCTCCATACATTATGTAGAATAGAATAGAAAAATGCTATTATGTTTAAGTACATAAAATAATAAAAAACTAAAATTACAAGTCTTCAATCCAGTGAGCCGACCAACCCCAAACAGCGGCACCTGTTCGCAAGCATAACGCGTGTGGCAGCCATCGATCTCCTCAACCATATCAAAGGGAAGTGGTCGACCCGCCACACGTCGCTACCACTGACCGAAGTATTGATTGATTGATTAGTGAGCATGACAAATCACAGGATTAACGTCCAGGAATTAATGAAGTTAAATTCATATTTTCATTTCCAGTAAGCTCGCCGTTTTGAATCCAAACTAGCAAAAATACATGTTTTTCCGTGATATATTTGATAACTTGAGCTCGAGCAGATTAATCCCAGGCTACTGGGTCACTCAGATAATCAGTAACGCTATATAAGCCTTTGTTACAAAATTGAGATTTAGCGGCCTTTTTGAATCTATGGATCGGAAGTCCTCTCAAATTAGTAGGGACCTTATTGTAGAAGCGAATACAATGACCTACAAATGAATTGCTTACTATGGAGACGAGTGGGATGTAAAACAAGTTTACTTTTATTCTTATTATTCACAGTGTGAGTGTCACTTAACTTATCAAACTTCTCAATATTTTTCAGAACATATATGTTTTCATAAATATACTGACCAGCTACGGTAAGAATGCCCATCTCTTTAAACTTCTCCTTGAGTGATGTCTTGGGAGCTAGGTTATAAATTGCTCTTACTGCTCGCTTCTGGAGAACAAAAATTCTGTCTCTATCAGCAGAGCAGCCCCAAAGTAGTAGTAGGTACCTAATATAGAAGAACTGCTGTTTAAAAATGATAGAGAAGCTATTATAAATACGAATCAATTCTACTACCCTTCTGTTTGTTACGCTTTGACATTTTGACGAGCAAACATTATGGTAATTCGTGTCCCCGAGAAGTCGGGCCTCCTCCAAATTCATGGCGGGAATTAGCCTACTGTGTGACTGGCAAGATGAGTGGCACAGGGTTTGTATCAGGTTGTCCAGGTTTGACGTAAGGCCTGTGATTCAAAGGCACCGTACCTCTTGTTTTCGATAGAAGTATTCATAGATACCCTGACGATGAGGTTTGGGGAACTCCCCGCAGAGAGATGGTAATTAGTGCCCTGAATCGAATAAAAAAACTGCTTACAAATTTAGTTATGCGGTAACAAACATTAAAAAACAACAAAACTATACAACGATATTATGAAACTTTTTGAAGACGGTTGAAAATATAGGCAATGTCTGAATACATCACACCCCACGCAGATTACATACGACAGCTGATAATGCCTAATAAAACCTTATTGTGTATGTATGTAGACTTTTACATTGAGCGTCAGTCATTGAACGTAGGGCGGAGGCACGCATGCGTATAAGTTTCCCTCCGATTCGGGTTGCTACACCTCACAAGCATTACCGTGGAAAACTTAAATTATTTATCGACTGTAAATCATTCAAAGTCGACATTGATTGCTTTCAATACAAAAAAGAGAACGTGCCTAGTAGTAAACTCAAGGTAAAAGCTTTTTAATCAGTGTATGTACCAAAATAATGTGCTTTTATTTCACATTTGGCTCTTTGTTTGAACTGCGAAACGGTTGTAACTATTTTGAGGAGATTTCTAGACATATAAAACTGAGATTATAAGTTTATTGTTATGCTGAGTCGGGCGTCCTCCAGTTAAATGGAGGGTAATTAGCCTACTGTGCCACGCTGGCCAGACGGATTGGCACATGGTTTGTAGCAAGGTTCCTTCTCTTGCGGCTAGGGTTTCGGCCTTATTATTTCCTTTTGTCGGCTCTTACGACACCGTCAGCATGGAATGGGGTGGTGACGCTATGTATTCTAAATTCGTCACCACACGGAATTAAGTATTAACAAATAGATAATAAAAAGCTAAATATTGTATGCACTTCATCAAAGTATACACGAAAACGAAAAGAAGTGGAATTGTCCTAATGTAATTAGAGCGCGTTGTTGCATCAATGATTCTGTAAAATAAGGCGTATCAGAAACTAATTGGAATGTTTATCTACGTGAAAATATGTAATCAACCTACATAAAAACCATCGTAAACCAAAACCAATAAGATGTAGGCCGTACAAACCTTAAAGATACGGAATGAACTGTTCATTAACTTGCAACCCTCATGAGGACTGTCAACCAACGATGTTCCGTGCAGTAGTAAGCGATGGCTTTGTATTGTGTTTTGAAGCAGCACGCGCGCTTGCTGTATGGCGTTGAATTCGGGTTGAAGTCAGTTGTGTGGCAGCTGGCCCGCGGGCAGGAGGTCGCTGTTCTTCTGGGCATATGTGAAATTGAAATCGTGATGAAGTGGCGCCCACGCGCGGCTCCTTCCCGCGCGAAGGAGCGCGCCAACATCAGTTTTTTCATCTTTATCATGTTCTTTGCGGTGTTCGGTGTTATTGTTCTCACAGAATTGCTGCTGCTAGAGAGGCCTCATACAGCAAGCCCCATACGCTCACGTTTTAGTGAAAATATGCAGGTCTGTTATTTAATACTATGACTGGAGTGTTATAGAATTAAGGGATGGTTGTGGTAAAGCGAAATATTAGTTTAACAGAATTATTTTAGCCGTAAGAGATTTTTTGGAGAACAATGGTTTTGAACGGGCGGCCGGCATTGATAAGATGGTTTATGAAACTTTAAGTAATTTTAAAAGGAGGCTTCAATGTATATAAATGCCAGTTATAATAACACCACGGATAGTGTTATTTACACCTTAATTATTGGTCTTTTACAGGCCTTGTGGATTTCGATGTTGTTGCTAATAAGTGAGGTAAGAAATGTTTTTGTTCAAAAGTCACAAGATTTGCGTGGACGGAAGTCGGACTCTGACTCCATTATCGCATTAGTCTCATAATCTAGGAGGATCCAGTTGATCTAAGTAGAATTAATGGTACCGCGACACGTACCCCAGATGTGGAGCTAAATTTATGGTTCTATACTGGTTATCATAAATTATTTCTTTTATGAATCAACAATTCTAGCTCTTAAATTATGATGCTGATGACGTTGCTTCATCATCATCTTTGACCTTTGATCTCTGGTTTTGGATAATTCTATTGGGTTTTCTTGATTATATAGGCGTTGTAGTGGCGCAGGAACAAACCCCTACATTTATTCGCTATCACTAGAATCATTAGAACCTACATAACTTACTCAAAATATCTATTTTCTTTGGAAACGAACTCTTTTAAACTTCTGGGGCGAAAGAATCCACTATACACCGAGTGAGCTTTAGACGCAGCTAATGAACAAACACATGTTCACGGCTATAAAATTTGGTACTATGTATATAAAATTTAGTTTCACCATTGTGTACTTTCTATCTGTACCTGTTGCATAACAAATCTATGACGTGAATGGGACAGCCAAGTTGATCTTCTATGTTGTTTAAATCTCGTATGTTTTGGCATTCCTTTATTGTCTTTAGGCTTGGTATTTTGGTAACTGCTATGCTAGAATTTCTAAACTGCGTAATGCCGTAGCTACTATGTACTTTGATACAGTGTTTCATTATAAATTAATATCGCACCCCTTTTGAAATTAAACATAACTGTAAAAAATAGTTTAAATTATGTAGAGGTTTTTAAATATTTCGTGTAAAGTAAAATTATTCGTTATTAGTTAGAATACAAAATACCGTTAGGTTTTAAATCAAATATTGCATTTTTTTCTTTAAAAAAAGAAGTAGGTACGATCACACATTGCGATACACATGTTATTTATTAAAGTTTCCGGAACCGAAATTGTGTCACAAATTAGAGTTACGTACATTTGTCGTTATCTGAATTTTATCCATGAACCCAGCAGATGTTAATATGTACATTCCATAGCTTTATCAATGACCTTTGTTTAGTAGAATAATTAATTTAAACATTTATTTATGATCGATTGTTTTAACGCTGTCGAAAGGTCGGGATTCCAATACATACTAAATCTGTGAAATAGTTAAGAAAACTAAATACAATATCTCGAAATAGTTTTCAATATCAGCATCATTTCAGTCAACTGAAGTCCTCTACTGGACATAGGCCACCCGTGTCCTGAGCCGGAATCCTTATCCATAACCTTATCCAAGTTTGGCAATCTTGTGGACTATGTCGGTAGCTCTACACGCAGACGAACCAGAGCTGGTTCGTCTACGTATCGCTTCTGATGCGATCTCGCAAGGAAAGTGTAAGCAATGGCCTCGGCAATAGTCCCGTAATGAAAATCTTTAATTTAACCTACCATAGTTAAGTCATCTCTAGCAACACGTATTGTTCGAAGACCTTTGTTTTCAAGCACTGTTTTATTGTGGATGAGAAGATCTTTCGCAGAGCGTCTCGAACGCTGCCCAACCGAGTTGGTTTCGAAAGGTGTTCCAACCAAAACCATTCGTGACCCAAGCCAACGTGCAAGCGGTGCATCCTGCCGACCAAAATACATGCTCTTTGGATGAGAGGACAGGTAGCAGCATCCTACTAACTGTGATCACAAATCCACCTGCCAAGAGTGGCGTTTATGGATGACTGCCCTCAATGATTGACAGAGAGAGAGAGAGAGAGAGAATAATTGGCTCACTGTTGAGGCTAGCCTCAACTAATTTCGTGGAGAAGAAAGATCACACCATTCCGAACTAGCTGCATGGCATGGGTTAAATACGTACGTTATAATATAGCAAATAGGTTGAAAATATAATTATCTAACATTCTTTACATGAAATATGTCTCATCTAAGAATGGCGGTTAGACTCAACAGGGACAGTGTAATATACTCATTCACACCTAATTTTATTGACAAAACAGTTGCTCAAAGTTCAACGACTTTGGCGGGACAAACAAATACTGGTTTGCTGGGAACTGCAGAATACATGCCTTCTTGATCTGGAAAAGCCTTAAGCTTATGTTTTTAGATTGTAAAGGAGAATCGGGAGAATAAATAATTCGTGTAACCATCCCAACATTGTTAGTACTATAGATTGTTAATATATGGAGTGTTGGTATGTATACATGTGCGTATGTTTGAGTGAGGTATACTTCTCGTAAATTAAGCTATGTACATAAGAAACTGTTGCATGACAAACAACGTCCTAGTGAACTTGACGTCGTTTTCTTGGCATACGAAGTAGCATAAATCTATCACACCCATAGCCAGTGGGTCTACTCAAACATTACTCACAATACACCACACGATTAAGGGAAATGAATTCTCAAGATCAAATAATTTCAGTGAGAGTCGGGTCAAAATGTTGACATACGTATTGGTGGTTTAGTGGCTTCATGGAGGGTAATGAGCCTACTGTGCCACACCGGCCATACAGATTGGCACAGGGTTTTGTATCAAGATTATTTTGTAACTTGGTTACCAGCATTGTCATTTCCTTTTATCGGCTTTTACGATACTCTCAAGATGAAATGTGGTCACACTATGTATTCTTAATCCATCATCACACGGAAGAACATGACTGATGCTGACTTTGCATCGCTATTCCCTACAATAAGCCCATTAAAATCATTTTATCTTTTATAGGATAAAAATTCCATAGTCTCAAAGACTTTTGACAGGAAACCTCCAAAAGAAAAGTACGCAATAGAAGAAGGTGTACAATATTGTTAAAGGAAATTAGCTGCTATTTTAGAAATGGCTTCTGGAACAGCTTGGGGTGGCAACTCAGTTCGCGAATGCTTTTAGTTGATAATTATACCGCTATTAAGCAATAGCGAATGGCTTCATTGAAAGAGCAAAAAAACTTGTAATAAACGTGTTACCGATGGGTTTCGTTTCGCTCAATAAAATTGGCGTGTCTAGAAAATAGCACTATAATTTTTTTTTTATGCTGCCATTACTACACTTTTATTGGCTACGATTAGAATTTTACACAATCATTTGAAGAGCTTTTGGACCTTATTTCCCTTTTAATAGATATATAGAATAGAATAGATGTGCTTAATAGAAATAGTAAAAACGAATTAGCGTAATATTCATAATCTAATAAAAAGGCTTTAAAAGTATGTATGTGACAGAGGACTTAATAAGAATTCTATATAGTAGAAACTAACTTAAACATGTATTCTGCTGTGGTTTCCAGTTGCTGTCATGCTATTTTGCAGCACCCTTTCAGTATTTTTTACTGTACTAGTAATTAATAGTGTATTTATTGGTCCTTAGTTATAGGAACATTATGCCAATATATCTAAATGTCTACAATATACAATATTTTTCCTTGTGATTCTGACAGTAAGTACACGAGAACTCCCAATGAATGCGAATCGACAAAATGTCTCTTTGTAATTATCATGTTAAACGTCGAAATTTAATTTTGTGGGTTGTTGGAGCACTGGCAAATGCGGGTTCGAAACACTGTCGAACTCGCCTCAAATATTTACCGCTCTGTACCAACATAGCTCTACACTTTGACCCTCCGAGGGTTACAAACTCGGTAAGATTTATCAACATGACCAAACTTTAGGGGTCGAAGAATGGGTTGTAAATAATTTTACCTATTTTTAGGTTATGGCTGGACACAAATCTCAGTAAAATGAATAAAATTTATTACTGTGTCGTTTGAGGGTGCTCGGTTATGTATTAAATATTTTTATAAAAAAAATACCTACTATTACACACGGCCGCAAATGTACCCATTTTACCATGTAAATTTCCAGTGACAGACATCCGAGTCCGCATGGTTTTTAAGTAAAAATTATTGATCTTTCTAAACTAAACATTAGGCATATTGTAGTTCATCTATTATATGCCACATTGAAACGCCGAAGTAAAGTGCTGCTCATTAAACCACGAGAATTGAGAGTTAAACCTATTCTACACGGTTGGGTCCAACCACCAACAGAGGTCACCTTGGTTGAGTTGGAGCAAAAAGCAACCGTGTAGAAGTTGGTTGATGTCAATATTTGGTTGACCAACCGAGTGGACTTCCAACCACCTTGATCGTGAGCGCATCCCTCACTACCAAGGACCAATAGAGGACATTGGGTTGAAGAGCGACCGTGTGGATGCTTGTTGGCCTGCGACCGTGCGTAGTTGCGCCCAGTGTTGCCATATAAACAGATTTATCTGTATCTTTATAAATATAATTCAACTGATCATGAACGTAGAAAGAACAGCGGACGGAATCCCGTAGGTATACCATTATTAAGAAGCATAATTGTAAATTAATATTATAATACTCCTGAAAATAAAATGAAGTAAAATTATATATTTAAGTGGCTTAGGAGTCGAATGATCGAATTTTTAGTAATTATTATTTATTTTATTTTATTGGACAACAAAACAGGTAACAGTTAATAACTAAACTTAATATCTAATAAACGAATCTATCCTAGGTTGGAACCCCTAATAATGTTGACACATCATGTCGTAAAGTTACATATTAAACATAGTACAAAGCAACTATTATTATACTTTATCATAGAATCTGAAAATGTCTAAAATTTATCTTCTGTTTCGTCTTCGTGTTCTAAATCTGTCCGAAAAGCATCTTTTGAACCGTATTATGGAAATGTGAATGTAGGTATGACGACTGATAGGTGTGTTTGGAGACTACCACCTAGTGTGGGACAGGGGCCGTAAGATGATAATGGTGTTTATAAATATGACGATTTATAAGAGTTTTGTGATGAAACCTACGTAAATAAAGTTCCTTTTGAGTTTGAGCATTTTAGTATGGCGAGAAGATTTCTAGATTTGGGTGAGTTTAACATAGATAATTATCATTCATTATAATTGAAACTGAATCTACTAAACCGCTAGAAAAATCCACCAGCCACTAAAAGCAATATTTCGCCACTAAAAGGGGAGTCGAAACCACGAGTTTTAGTGGAAAATACCACTAAGTTGGCAACACTGCTGACGAGTTGTCTCAACTACACATCGTGTAGATTGAAAACCAACTTTGGTTGGAACAACCAAGGTGACCTCTGTTGGTGGTTGGCCACAACCGTGTAGAATAGGTTTTAGCATCCTATTAGCTGAGTGATAAATTCAAATAACACAAAACATATTGCTTTCCCGCTTCGACTTACGTTTTATTTTGCTTGCCTTTGTTGGTTTTTGTTTGCGTCATCGAAATTAATTAAAGTTTTCCCCCTCCTATTGACAGATTGATCTGATATTTGGTACACACTTTAGATCATTGTATATCCAAAACGATCACCGCTACAAAATTTCGGGTTACATATTTTTTCATATCTCCCTCAATATGGGTATCAAATGAAAGGGCTTGTTGTAATCTAACTCTTCGTCACATCGACAACAAATATGAAATTTGGCATAAAGCGCCGTCGTCGGCCCTGGTTGATTTGAAATTTGGCATAAGGTACCGTTTTCTACAGGACAAAACCTTTTGTTTGATACCTATTTAGGGAATTGTGTAAAAAAGATAATCCGCCATATTGTTGGGGGCCATATTGGGTTTGCATTTTTTCAATAATGTATTCTGCTACAGTCACGTCATAGTGTTGCTATGGGGGCGTCGTACACAGGAAGCAACAAAAGAAACTCGATAGAGAGAAAATTGTGCCACAAGACAAATGTGACAACACAGCATAGTTTTCGTATAAACATGGAGGAAGTCCTGGGTAGTGGTTTTTAAACTAACTGATAAATACCCCAATGAACTAAATATTATTAGATCCTCAACTGTTAATCTTATTTGCCTCTTTTACCCAGCAATACAGCTAGAAGATACTTTTAAAATTGTTTCTTGGGCACTTTTTTATCTGGAGGAATTTAATTAGCGCCATGTCAAGATGCTTTCTCGCGTTCCCAGTGAAAAATGTTGCCAGACTTAACTACATTTCCTTTTAAATTAATATTTTCATACTAATTATTCGCTGTACGGGATTTTATTTCAGGTTGTTTCATTAATTAAATAAAATCCCGTAATTTTCTTCAATGGCTTTTAGATAATGTTATATAATAAAAATACGCTTGTATAGCTCAGGTGGTGACAAGTTTAAATATGCAGTGTCACGAACCGTTTTCAGATTCTATTGTATTACCTTTGTAATTTTATTATAACATAGGCTGTTTAACAAATATTATATACATTTAGACGCAATTGAGCGATAGGTATATACAATACATTTTCTATTATACATTTAAGTATTTAAACTATCTGACCCCGCAAACGTCATATTGCCAAATAATTTTCGCTATTAAAAATAGGGGTTGATCGTAGAGGGGTGAAAATTTAGGGTTCTATGTATTTTTTTATGCTGTATAAAAACCAATTATTTTAACACCGTGACACAAGAATTGTATGTATTAAATATCTGTATTAAATAAATTAATTCCTGAGGGTCGTAAATGGCGATACGTAAAAATTAAGGTAAAATACTCCACGATATTAGTAAATGTAATTTCAGTTTTTCATGGTTGCGTAATGAGTATAAAACCGTTTACTATTATCACATTTCTGTATTATCGGACCCTCATCACCTCTTTGGTTGGCTGTGAAATGAATAAAAAAATCCTCACGCCAAGGCTCTCCGTCAAAGAGATTGAAGTTGACATTTTCTATTAGTCAAAAAGGTTGAATACGCTTAGTATTTTCGCAAAGGGTAAAAATGTATTTTGTTCAGTTTTATACGTGCAGTGGTTTCATTTCCTTCTATGATCGTAGTGAAACTTTAATCTTGTGCTTTTACAACATACCATGTTACTAATAGTAAATTCCATTCTGCGAAAGGTTGGGGGCTGCATCTGGATGCGTCAAGCTGAAGACAGGGCGCTATGGCGCTCTTTAGGAGAGGCATATGTCCAGCAGTGGACTAATGTGGGCTGATAATGATGATGATGATAGTAAAAATGACAAAATTTGAATCAATAATTTACTCTTATTAATAACTGTTATTTAATTATACCATTTTTTATTATTACTTAGCCCATACATGACCCACTGCTGAGTCGGACGGCCTCCATTTACATGGAGGGGAAAAAATTGCTGGCCACACTGCTTGGCACAGGGTTTCGTATCAAGTTTTCCGTCTCTTGCGGCCAGGCTACCAGCCTTGTCATTTCCTTTTGTCGGCTCTTAAGACATCCTCAGGGTGGAATGGGATGGTGACGCTATGTATTCTAGATCCGTCACCATACGGATACAAGTTGAAATTATTTATGCTGTGTAAGTATGATGTTTTATGACATCATTTATCTCAGTCCATAGAGGACTCACTACTTAGGCGGGCTTTCTGTAATTTCATGGAAACATACCTAATATACCTATGGAATAAACATAGTAAGAACCGACAAAAGGAAATTACAAGGCCGAGAATCAGCCGAAAGGGAAGGAAAACTTGTTAAAAAAACATGTGCCAACCCGTCTAGCCATCGTGGCACAGTAGGCTAATTACCTTCCATGTGATGGGACGAGGCCAGACTCTGCAGTGGGTCATTTATGGGCCGACTAGTAGTAGTAGTCAATTCATAATGGCCTGTCAGTATCGTTACGTCCTTCATGATAATTACTTATTGTATACCTATGTAGCTTACTGTACTTAATCAATATACTCTGTTGACATAGCATTACGTGCGCGGAATGGTTAAAGCTCGTATAATAGCAGTCCTCTTTTATGATCTATAATTTTGGAATAGGTCCAAACACAGTGCCTATCAAACAAGTAAATAGTACAGAGGTTATGTAATTAAGTCCCAAAAGTAACCCTCTCTTGTCAAAGTGAAGCAAATTTGCTAAAATCTTAGAACCCTGTATAAAGATACAGGGTTCAATTTACCAACTCTACGCGCCCCGGAGTCCCACATACCAAGACGATCTCCGACGTAAAAAAAAAAATCTAGGGAAAGCTCAATATGGAAATCTGCACTACTCGTTTAGATTTCTAGAAATACATAATAATGATTAATTCACGGACTAATATGAATGTCGGTAATAGTGTATAATTTGCTTTCTTTCAGGGTTGGGAAAATAAGCTAGACACCGGGAGCAGTGAGAGTGGGGAGCAATTTCCACCAGCTCATGCACCACTAGATGCTGTCTGGCAGCCAGTCGCTGGCACTAAGTGAGTCTAATCTTAGTTTAAATGACCCACTACCGAGACGGGCGTCCACCAGTTACATGTTGGGTAATTAGCCGACTGTGCCACGCTGGTCACAAGGGTTGGCCCAAGGTTTTGTATGAAGTTTTCCTTTTATTCATCTTTCTGCTGGACATAGGCCTCCCCCAAGTATTTCCACAAAGGCCGGTCCTGGGCCGCCCGCATCCACTGCTTTCCGGCGACCTTAACCAGGTCGTCGGTCCACCGTGTGGGAGGCCTACCAGCACTGCGCCTTCCGGAACGCGGTCGTCACTCGAGGACTTTTCTGCCCCATCGGGCGTCGGTCCTGCGAGCTATGTGCCCTGCCCACTGCCACTTAAGTTTGGCAATCCTGTGGGCTATGTCGGTGACCCTGGTTTTTCTGCGTATCTCCTCATTTCTGATTCGATCTCGCAGGGAAACTCCGAGCATAGCCCTCTCCATTGCCCTTTGGGTGACTTTGAGCCTTCTGATGGAGCCCATAGTGAGCGACCACGTCTCTCTTCCATATGTCATCACTGGCGACACACATTGGTTGAAGACTTTTGTCTTGAGACACTGCGGTAATGTGGACGAGAGATCTTTCAGAGCTTCCCGAATGCATCCTTTTATTGCGGCTACGTTATCGGCCGTATCATTTAATTTTTCGGCTCTTACGACACCCTCAGAATGAAACGGGGTGGTGACACTATGTATTCTAAATCTGTCACAACACCGACCTAGTACCTCTAATTGACAGTAATTATGCTGATTAATTACTTATCTATTTAATTATTTATTTATTTAATTAATAACGAAGCACTTGAAATGAATTAGCTCGGCAGACACTACAAAAAAGGGCCAAATTCGAAACGAAAGCCTGTGTAAACATTTCGCACGATTGATCTCTAATGAAATCTGAAATCTCATAATCAACTGAGTAGTCCGGAGGTTTAAAAATTGCATGGTTAATTTATAGATCACTTTTGTGGTGGCATTTAACTTGGCTATTGGTATTCGCGTATTTGCTATATTTGACTTGGTGCCACGTCACGCAACGCCACGTGCGCCACGTGCAACGCCACGTGGTGATGGAATATTAGTCAAAATATAGCAAACACGAAGTGGGAGTGCCAGCATTAAGCTGAGACGTGGAGATTTGGGAAATTATTTGTAGTCGTTGCAATTCATTTTAGGGCCATGGAACATGTTTCAAAATAGACACACAAAAAAAAAATAACACACTTACGAATAGATGTGCCATATATATGAGAATGGCCATGTGAAGTGTTAACATAAACGGATATAATATTATGTACACGTAGCATTGGAATATATCTATACAAATAAATTAAATTGGAGTGTCTGTTTGTAATAATAAAATAAACACTTTTTACTAAATGCGCATGTACACATAGACCAAAAACATTTTTTTTAAATTTTGTCTGTCGGTCTGTCTGTTTGTTCTGGCTAGACTTTAACGGCTAGACCGATTTTGACGGAACTTTCACTGATAGGTAGCTGATGATAGAAGGAGTAACTTAGGCTTTTTTGTACTTTTTTTGACCAGTTTCGACCCACGGCGTCACCCGCGGGTAACATCGCACCCGTGCGAAGCCGGGACGGGCCGCTAGTTTTAGATATAATTACTGAAACTACGCGTTAATTCGATCTCTACACACTGGATGTGTCAATGGAGTCGCCATTACCCTGAAATATAACATTGTTTCTACATTCGTTTGTAGTTCACGGCGCAAGTTATAAATGTCTGCGTAACTACGTCTACAATAGTTCACAAAGTATCAATCACATAAGGCCTTGGGGTTTGTAATCTTTACTACACACGTTACACGCATGTCAAATGAAAACTCTTTTGCTGTGGTTTTTAATTATTTTTACTGTCAAACCGCTTGTATGTCTTTGGGTCCTGACTTTATTCCGCGGTCGGACAAGCATATTTATGTTACGAAGCGTAAGATTGCCTCTTCCTCTCTTGATGTGACGTGATTTTAATTTTGCAATATATGTTTATAGATAAATTGATTGCTTAAGATAATTCTAAATAAATTATCAAATTGTGTGAAGTGTGAAATTTCCTTACGAAAAATCACAATTGACGCTGACAGAATCCGCCATTGATAGCATAGATTTTAACCTATCAGCTGATCTGTAACAGAATTTCAAGTTGGAACCGAATAAATGGCCAAAACGTTGCAAAAACGAGCGTGCCGTTTTTAAAAGCCTTCAATAAATGTAAACCCCTTCCGCAGCTATTATTACACTTTTCTCTTCCGCGTTATCATTGTGAAAACAAACACGGACCGCCGCGCCGCGCCGTCTGACACAACTCTGACTGTATACTACGAAATGAAGGGCTTAAAATATCGTGAGTGAAACCGCCCCGCACACTGGCTGGCTGCCAGTGTAGGCTTTGCGAATATTAGCCGTTCTACATTTAAAAATACTAGTGGTCGCCCAGCGGTTGAAATTCGACCTTTAAATTATAGTTGTTTAAATAGAGTAGATTACGGCGCTGTATTCGCGCGACATAATGTTGCCAGGGTTATGTAAGAGGAAATCGGGGAAAATAATTTATCGTTCATTTGCTTATCTACTATGACTCGTATATTTAGATAAGAATTTGTTTTTGTTTAATATAGTGTATTTTTAATATAGAGTACCTATTTGATATCCATACTGCTAAGGCCAGATTAGTGAAAAATAAATCTTCCAGTAATTTCTAAATTATAAAATGGAGATGTTCGACAAACTATAAATTAGAAAAATAAAATAACATTTAAAAGTTTTATTCATAGCTTTATTGAATAATTATGATCATACTATGATCACTGTCAGAAGAGTGAATAGAAACAGAATCAGATTCTGTTTCACTATCACTAGCTGTGGATATTATAAATTGATCCAATTCATCATCCACAAGACCATCATTTTTAAATGTTCTTCCTCCAAATGCTTAACATCTGTTATTTTTTTTGCCGTATAGCGCACACATCAAATCCTTCCAAGTCGAACTTTTTGGGATGCGGTCTCTTCCCTGAGGTGACTATAACTTAAGAAGTATACGCCGCTGTTGCGCTTTCTTTTGTAACTCTCGTTAAATTTTCTCTGACACAACTGCAATAAAATGAACAAGTTTGAATGATTATTTTCGTATTTAATTACATTATTGTTGAATATAACGTTACAATTTTTTGTTGGGTTGTGTTAATTCTTATAAAAATCATACATTAAAAAAACTTAATTGCAATCTGTATGAAATCAATCGGGAAAAACAACTGACTATGGCAGCCCCAAAATACCTATAATGGCGGCAAAGATAGTCGCGAACATTGTTTATTGGTATTAAAACACTGTTATTCTTGTGCTCCGCTTCACAAAACTCCTTCACCTTCAATATCATTTCTCGACCTGCACTTTTTGCAACTTTTGGCATCGTAAACAAACCTTATAACGCACTAATCCATTAAAAAACTCTCAAAATATCTACTACAACAAATGCACCTTGTTTACATCGACAAACGACAACATGGCCGATCTCCCGATCTGTCAAATTTAGTTCCACATTTGTCCGCGGGACTTCTTTCGCGGAATGGACTCTACTATTCTCTATTTGACCACAGACTTTAACAATAAACAAAAGATTATACATACTCCTACCATGTAATTGACTCAACAGGCATCGTTGGTCTAGTGGTTAGATGTGCCGCCTTTGGATCTACGGGTCCCGGGTTTGATTCCGGGGTCGGGTAAGTGTCTTTGTCTAAACCAGAGGCACTGGCTCGGAGTCTGGGTATCATTTCTATCTATAATATGTATGTATTTACAAAAAAAATGTATATAAGTAGTTTATCATCCATCTCGTTACCATAACACAAGCAATAAGTTGCTTAGCTTGGGACGAGATGGCGTTGTGTGAAATGTCTAAGGATATATATTTAGGATATACATGTATGCCTGTTGTGTCAATTATATGGTGATTTAATGTATTTCTAACCCTATACCACTCTCTTTCTCTATATAAACTAAAAGTGTGATAAATTTCAGACATCTCCGTTCGCGATTTTTTTTTAAAAGGGGACTATTTTTACGAAAGCTTCACGTATAACATATAGATTCCGTGATTCGGAGGTTACGTAAAGGTACCCTCCGAATCACGTGTGAATCCGGGTATCGCTTACCATAGACGGTAAAATCCCGGTTGTAATTGTACCGTCTATGGTAGGCGATACACGGAGCTAGTAAAGTGAAAAATTGCGGTCATTTTGTGTGGGGCTTAAGCATACCTCCCGCTTGTAAGGTCTTTATATTCTACCAAAGCGTACGACTCGAAAGCCACTTGGCTAGGCAAATCAATCAAATCCAATATTATTTTTGCCATAAACAAGAAGCATATAAACTCCTTAATGTACACAAATGGAATAGGAAATAATAGCATCAGACAAATACAAAAAAGAAATATACAACAGGTCTTATCGTACTCTTCCAGACGAGTTTAAAGGTCTGGGCAAACAGCGGACGGGGCGGGACGGCGACGCGACGCTGGCGGGACGTGAAGAGTTATAATGTATTAGTTAATGTAGAATATGTCACACAGAGCCGACGCGACGCGACCGCTACTCTCGCGCCGAGCGCGACGGCTCTATGTGACCTATTCTACATTAACTAATACATTACAACTCTTCACGTCCCGCCAGCGTCGCGTCGCCGTCCCGCCCCGTCCGCTGTTTGCCCAGACCTTTATAAATTCGAATTTTCGAATTCGGGACGGGCCGCTAGTTTTAAGTAAAATTACTTTAAGTTCTTTATACATATAGATAGTAAATAAACCCAACTCAAAACAAACATTGGCTCAAGACTGGTGAAGTGAAAGGCTTGAATTTTCTGAATGAAACCGCCCGCATTAGGTCTAGGTCTGCCTCGTGCGGGACTTTGGCGGTTTGCCAGTACAGCCTTTACGAACATTGCCCGTTCTATTTATAAAAATGTTGTTAGAAATTGTTTGGTCTTGTGAAAACCTTTTTACCCTCGTGTCTGCATTCATTTATTCTGTAACTACTTGTTATACGATGAGAAACCTCATAAATACATATAGCTTAACATTAATAGAATTCGTGTGGTGACGGATTTACTCACCACCCCATTCCATCTTAAGGGTGTTGTAAGAGCCGACAAAAGGTAAATGTCAAGGCTAAAAACCTAGCCGCAAGAGAAGGAAATTTGAAACGAAACCACGGGTTGGCACAGGCCAACCCGTCTGGCCAGAGCGTGGCACAGTCGTCTAACTACCCTCCATATAACTCCATATACGCGCTGGTAGGTAACATTTGAGAAACCTAAATGAAGTTATCTAATCAACTTTTTAAGAGTTTTATTAAATATACTAACTAAATAATAATAAATAAATAAATATCCTTGGACATTTCACACAACGCCATCTCGTCCCAAGCTAAGCAATTTAATGCTTGTGTTATGGTAACGAGATGGATGATAAATTACTTATATACATTTTTGTTTTGTAAATACATACATATTATAGATAGAAAACACCCAGACCCGGAACAAATACTTGTAGATCGTACAAATATTTCTTCCGTGCGGGAATCGAACCCGCGACATGCTGCGCAGCAGTCGATCGCTCAACCACTGCGCCAACCGTGTCGTCGTAGTGTAGGATTTATGTGATGTATTTCTATTTGTCTGCATATTTGTAGGTAGAATATTCTAGAATAGATAAACCCATAGCACGGAACTTGCAAAACATCTTTGCCCATGCCCAAGTCGGCCATTTCGGAACAAAAGAAAAATTTGCGGAAGAAAATATCCAATTCATAATAACGCAATGTTTATTTGAAAATACTATCCCTCAGAGATATTGCAAGCTGCATAAAATGGCAGACCTGCATATAATGCCTTCTCTACAATCCATTATGGCCTTCAATTATTTAATAACCTCATTTTCCTGCTCGATAGAGGCTACTGATAAAGCGATGGCTATGCATAAAGGGTAATCAATATTGCTTTTAGTAGTAATAACCGGCCATTATAAGCTGTACTCACAATAAAAAATCCGATATAATGGCATTTTGATCGACATGTCAAGAAAGATTCACCGATATACAATGGTTTGGGTAGGTATCGTCAATGGATCGACACCTAATGGAAATTGCTTTCACCTTGAAATATTCTTGAATTTATCTTTTACTAGCGACCCGCCCCGGCTTCGCACGGGTGCAATTATGAACCTCTAAATTTATCAGTGTTTCTCTACAATATTACGCATGTATTTAGTACATATAAACCTTCCTCTTGAATCACTCTACCTATAAAAAAAACCGCTTCAGAATCCGTATTTTTAAAGATTTAAGCATACATAGGGACGGACAGACAACAGCGACTTTGTTTTTTAATATGCAGTGATAGTGATGATGATAGTGAAGTGATAGTGATTACTCCATAAATGTAGGTATTGGCGGATTTAGAAAACATAGTGCCACCACCCCCATTCCATCCTGAGGGTGTCGTCAGAGCCGATAAAAGGAAGGAACAAAAGTAAGACTGATAACCTTGCAGGAAAAGAAGGAAATCTTGATAGGAAATTCTGTGCCAACGGTCTGGCCAGCGTGACGTAGTAAGCTAATTACCCTTCATGTAATTGGAGGAGGCCTAACTCAGCAGTGGGTCCTTATGGGCTGAATAGTAGTATCTGACCTCCTCCCAGCTTCAGAGGATGCGTAAACCGGTCCCGGCTGCCTGCTGGCATTTCCTTTTGTCGGCTCTTACGTCACTCTGAGGATGGAATGGGGTTGGTGACAGTATGTATTATAAATCCGTCACCACACGGACTTTGTGTGTAGGTCAGATAATACACACAAATACACGGACTTTGTGTGTAGGTCAGATAATACACACAAATACACGGACTTTGTGTGTAGGTCAGATAATACAAACAAATGATGAGCAATTATGTCGCAGCACCCCGTGATTTCATTATAATCATATTATGCGTAATAATGGCGAAATTGGCTAAAGCGATATTTGGTCAAACAAAAATCTCTTGAAGTATTTAATTTTAGCTGCTACCCCTGGACCCCAATTATTCTCATTTGTATGTATTTAGCTCCGACAAACATTAGGATTGCCGCTTGCCTCATAAATTTCTTGAATATTTGTTCCTTCATAATGTTGACAACCTTATTAAACTTGATGAAAATATATATTCATGTTTTAAGAAAAGAAATTCGTCTTGTTTATCTCTATTGTGAGTTTTCTTACCAGAAAAGTAAAGTGTAATAAAGATATCTAAGAAAAAGAAAATATAGGAAGTAAAATACTTTAGGGGAGACCTATGTCCAGCAGTGGACTAATGTGGGCTGATGATGATGATGATGATGAAGTAAAATACTTATACCGTCATTAGAAAATAAGGGTTCGTGGTACAAACGTTCTAGAAACTTATTTTGATTTTCGAGAAAAGTACCTTTTGTATTTGTGACATCTGACCTCGGCCGAGCTTCGGTGGGCAAGCAAAGCTGTTAGTCTCGTTGTCATTTTATCATCTACTACTACTACTCAGCCAATACATGACCCACTGCTGAGTCGGGCCTCCTCCAACTATATGGAGGGTAATTAGCATACTGTACCACGCTAGCCAGACTGGTTGGCACGGGGTTTCGTATCAAGTTTTCCTTCTCTTGCGGCTAGGTTGTCGGCCTTGTCATCTCCTTTTGTCGGCTGTTACGACACCCTCAGGATATAATGGGGTGGTGACACAATGTATTCTAAATCCGTCACCACACATTTATGGCATTTGATACACATAGGCAGTAGCTTGAAAACCCACAGCTAGTGGGAGCGATATAAATACCGGTTGTCCCACTTAAAGGGCGGTGGAGGACAGACATTACCTTCTCCATTTTTATGATTTTTCATCAAAATACTTATATAATCAGTATTATTGCTTTTATCAACGTTTATCGTGTCCGTGTGGTGACGGATCTAGATTACACAATGTCACCAACCCAAACTATCCTGAGGGTGTCGTAAGAGGCAGGATCACCTAGCCGTATGAGAAGAAAAACGATGCAAACCCTGTGCCAACCCGTCTTGCCAGCGTGGTACAGTAGGCTAATATCTCTCCATGTATTTGGAGGAATCCCGACTTACTAGTGGGTCATTTATAGGCTGAAACGCCGACGACTTTTATCAACAGATGCGCAATATGGTTAATCATTTAGAAAATTAAAAGACAATCTTATTCTTTATTTTAATACCAAAGTATTAACTAAACATTAGCCATTTTAATCATAATCCCAACATCTTCACAAACCGTCCAGAAATTTTCCATAAACAAACTGGAAATGTTTCAAGCTGTGTTGGGTTTCCTTCTCATGTTAATCAAAAACGGTAAGCAAACCAAAATGGATTCCTATTTACAGTCGAGCGAGGCTATTTGTAAACATACCTTTTACTCAATTATATATTCTGTTACTCTAAATATAATGTCCTTAACTCCATATTAAAAATCAACTGGCATATTAATTTATCTACAATTATATATTTATTTCTGGTGCTATCTTTCATACAAAATAATTTGACATACTCATGGTTGTCATGACAACATCGCATTTTCTTAGCTATAAGTCTGTGTCCACAGTAGGCAAACTGTTAGCAGCCGACTAAGTAAGCCGCAAATTTGTGGCGAACTGAAATTTTAGTTAGCTGCAAACTCAGATCGATTTTCGTGCGTCGCAAGCTTACTGTTATGAGTAAGCCGCTTATTTAGGTCGACCGACTGAATTTTCACTTACTATTGTTGTACGAAGGGAGTGGCTGTGTTGGTCACGATGGATATTTTTGAAGTAATTGGTATATTAGAGGCGCTGAAAGAGGATAAAAAGAAGCAAGCGTGAACACGTCAATAGCTTCTTTCCACGGTCCGCATGAATAGTTTGCGGAGAACGGACTCACTACGCCCGGCGAACATTCGCGAGTCGGCCACTAACTGAGAGAGTCGGCGCACGTAACGCCGCAAACTGCGTAAAGTGAGCGCATCACTAGCAAGTGGGCACTCCATTTCAAATATATGAAAGGGCGTACTAAACCGGTACGTCGCAAACTCAGACGGCTGCTAACAGTTTGCCAACTGTGGACACAGCCTTAATGATTCGTTGGAATGTCTCGTATAAATCGATGGACTACGACAACGGTGGGTTTCCCTTCACTAGCTGCTACGGGGAAGCCCGACACCTACACACGTGAATATTTTTTACAAGCTGCATTATCCTTAGATGCCTACTTTACAACACTGCGCAGTTTGGCAATGTCGCAAAAATAAAGATTTGTCATACTGGTGACAATTTGTGACCTAAATTAATTAAAATCTATACTAATATATAAAGCTGCAGAGTTTGTTTGTTTGTTTATTTGTTTGTTTGTTTGTTTGAACGCGCTAATCTCAGGAAGTACTGGTCCGATTTCAAAAAATCTTTCAGTGTTAGATAGTCCATTTGTCGAGGAAGGTTATAGGCTATATTTTATTTTCAAAAGAATTAGGGATCCGTATGAAAATTACGATTTTGTAAACCAAAGTGTAAAATCGAAAACCTATTTATGCGTGCGCTGCAAAAACTATTGACAATAGAACAAAATGATGTACTACGGGTTTGTAGGTCTTATAAAGATCTACAAAAAAGTCCGCGAGAGCACATATCTAACTATCATAGTTTAGTCACAATAACCGATTTTATGTTCATAAAAAATATGCACGGGTTCGAAGCCCACGCGGGCGAAGCCGCACGCAAAAGCTAGTTGATAATAACGTCGAAACAATACAATTTTGAACTACAGATTCTAAAATTTATTGTATTATTTTGACTTTGAGATTAAAACCCTAGAGATATGGGATATAAAAACAACACGTTGTATATTATTTAAATTCTTCTACCCGTATTTGATGATACTGTAATGTGTGCGGGTCGCTGAGTTTTGATTGGGTTCTAAAAGTGTTTGGGGAATATAGTAATAGTGTAGTGTGCGTGGTGGTACTTATGAAGGTTAACTTTAGATTTGCTGTATCTTAAGAACATTTAGTCATATAGCGTGTCGTAAGTTTAATTAGAGGGATAATAGATTTTTCTTAAAAGTATTTATAGTATTTAGTGCTTAATATTTTTATATTGAGCTTCTTTTAAGCATTTTGTGATGTTAGAGACATGTTCATACAAATGGCGTTAGCCCACTGAGTTTCTTTTGCCAGGTCTTCGCAGTTACTGTTGGTGCAGCGTTCCGATCTGGTGGTGGTTTTTAAAAAGTGCATTGATAGCGATTGTAAACACTAGAATTGGTCGAAACAATACAGCATGTTTCAATTCTATGCTAATAGCAAAAATACGTTTACTTTTCTTATTTTACTTTTTTATCAATATTTTTATCTATATTTCGGACCTATGTCTGTCTACCTATGTCTAGTGCACAAGACCGTATTTTCCTCACTTACGACACTAATATGATATATGTGAAAATTAAATGTTGGTTATATGTTTTTAAACTAAGCTTAGTTTTATAAATGTTGTACGAAAAGCTTTCCAAATACATGTTTATTTTAAGAAAATATTTAAATCCTCTTGAATGTTCTGGCTGTATAAAATTAGCTAGATGCGTTAGGTATATGCTATTGTTGGATGTTTTTGGTTGATGTGGTATTTAAAAATCAAGAGTAATAAATTTGATTTAGTTTCACCAATCAAAATGAAATATATAAGAGAGAATGACCCATCGATATTGGTACATATTTAGAAAGAGGTCAAAATACATGCGAACAACCTCGCGAGTGAAAGGTCGCTAAATATTACCCGAAATAATTTCGGAGTCCCTTGATACAAATATTCAATATTCGTCCGGAGTTACAAGGAAAATGTTATACAAAATGTCGGTAAGAGTCTAGTGGTTTTCTAGATGAGTTGAGCGGGGCCGATTGTGCTCGTAAGAGGAGTCAAGCTTCGACAAGGGCCATCGCTCCTCGATGAGAACTCTTCACTGCAATTCTTTGTGCTAATAATATCAACCTACAGAACGATATTTTATTCGGAAAAAAATCCCGAGTGGCCAGTCATAGTACCAAGAAGATAATGTTCTTCACTTTAGCATCGGCAAAGCGAGTGTGATGCAGATGAAACTTGACGCAGTGTGATATCGAATGACGATAGTGCCTATCATTTGCGTTGTCTGTTAATACGTCTTATGACGTCCACTGATAGACATAGGCCGCCCCCAAGGATTTCCACAAAAGCCGGTTGAGACCTTAACAAGGCACCGCGTGCGAGGCCTACTAGTAGGTACTGTGCTTTCAGAACTCAGTCGCCGCCATCAATAATATTAGCAAAGATAAATGCATAAGCCTAAATAGTCGTTTCAGTCCATGAGTGACCACTACTGAGACGGGCCTCCTCCAAATTCATGGAGGGAAATTATCCTATCACCCTGACACCCTCAGGATGGTATGGGTTGGTGACACTGCGTATTCTAAATCCGTCACCACACGGATAAATAGTATGGCCTCCTAAATGCTCGTCATGAGTACATGAGTAGGTCTTACTGTAAAATTCCAATTCAAACCAAGTACATATCTTTAGATGCAACATTTCCATTCCAATTTAGTTCTTCCATTTTCAAATGGGAGTGGAAAAGTTTCTTTCATATCGAGCTAGATGTATTGAAGCAACTTTATTGGATGCACGCTACACAGTTACGGATTCCTTCATTCACTAGTTTCATATAGATGGTAAATTGGAAATGAAATGAATTGTTTTCTGGAGCGTTTTTCAATCAATATTGTTCCACCATTTGGAATAGTTGCGAAGATTTAAAATGCAATAGTCGCCTGGTTGTTCCTAAAAAAAGAGGTTTTGATTTCGTTTTTTCTTCGTTTTATCAATAGTATTTTGAACTAGAGCTGGCCACTTAAATTCACAAAAAAAAACTATTTTTCAACCAATCCACGGGACCAAAGGGTGAGATGACTATTTATCGTCTAACTTTGTTTAATAAAGTGTGCTGCCTAATAAATCTACTGGGGGGCGGTAAAGTTATAAGTAAAGTTTAATAAAAATACACAGTATTATTATAATTAAATTAAACCAAAAA
The DNA here is from genome assembly GCA_905475355.2 of Clostera curtula. Taxonomy (NCBI): domain Eukaryota; kingdom Metazoa; phylum Arthropoda; class Insecta; order Lepidoptera; family Notodontidae; genus Clostera; species Clostera curtula. The sequence continues at coordinate 10,814,244 of FR997806.1, read as the reverse complement.
CAGCGTGCTTATTGAATGAATTTTAATTCGTCATTTCTTATTCTTATCTCAGTCGGGCCTTCTCCAAACTCATGGAGGGAAATTAGTCTACTAACTAGGCCACGCTGACCAGATGGGTTTGGTATGGAGTTTGTATCAAGTTTCCTTTTCTTGCAGATAGAAATGTTATTATGTCGCAAATTCCTTTCAGTAATAAATTAATTAAACAACACTAATGCGTAACATAACGAAAGAATGTGGCCTTAAGGCATACTTAAAATTTTTAACTTTCAAAGTTCTAGCTCACAAGTTGAACGGATTCTCCAATTGCTTGAAGGAATTTAATTAGTGCTCGGGAATGAAAATTAAACTCCAGCGAAGACAACCTTGATTATGTGGAACGGTGTGTGTGGGAAGACATTTATTTAGTACTGCATCTTAATTCTGTTATGACCTGTTAGGTACTGTTAAATAATGAAATTCTAAATTTAAGCTACAAACTGTCAACCTATAATCTTTCAATTGTTTTTGGGAAAGCCGAACAGTGCGGGCCGCAGCGAAATCGACACTGGTTGTCTCATATTTTAATATACAATTTTACACTGGTTTTAGCTTTAAAAGTCTACGCGGTAAATAATTATATTACACATTCATATTATTCCAAAATTAATGAGAGAGTATTCCATGTTTCCGCTGTAGATTCACGGGTAGTTCACACCGAGTACATGGGCTGAATTAAGATGTGCCTTATAACACCGAGGGTGAGGTGATTTTACTGCGATATTCTGTAAAGTCCTTCCACATGGCAACTCCAGCGAGCGAGTGGATTTGGGACATACATGGTATTACAATTAATTTTTACTTTTGGCTTTGGTCCTTTGGCATTATCATTACTTTTGGCCTTTTGGCTTATAATATACTAGCGACCCGCCCCGGCTTCGCACGGGTGCAATGATGAACATCTAAATTTATCAGTGTTTCTTTACAATATTATGCATGTACTATACGTATAAACCTTCCTCTTGAATCACTCTATCTATTTAAAAAACCGCTTCAAAATCCATTGCGTAGTTTTAAAGATTTAAGCATACGTAAGGACTGACAAACGACAGCGACTTTGTTTTATATTATGTAGTGATAGTGATTTTTAATACAATTTTACGGCACCCAGCCATTTGAGGAAATAAATATACTGTTACGCCGTAGAATGTTTAAAAGTTAACTCGTTAATGAGTGAATTCTGGAATCGCATTCCTTAGCGAAAGGTCTAGCGTCGAAATCTTACTAATCTTACTAATATTATAAACGTGAAAGTTCGTAAGTATGGATGGATGGATGGATGTTTGTTACTCTTTCACGTAAAAACTACTGAATGGATTTTAATGAAACTTTACAATAATATAGCTTATACATCAGAATAACACATAGGCTACAAGTTATAAAGATATTATGTGAATTACAACAATATAAATAAGTCGAATTCAAAATTTCTAATTGTCAAATTTTCGACCATATTAAACTATAGACAACATAACGTTTCGCTGTCAGAACTTGCGTTTTGTTAAAGTAGGTTTTATACGGACGGGATAAAAATCTCAGGTATCCTATGTCCAACTTTCTTTTTGTTTTAAATATTTATAATGCGGAACAAAGTTCGCCGGGTCAGCTAGTATCAAAATATACTCGGATTTGGCAACAGAAATTGTTCGCGACCCTTGCCTCCGTTATCGTTTGTTTACTCATATTGTTTACGTGTCAGCGTGTGGGCACGCACACAGGATTAGGTGTTATATCTCTATGCCGAGATATTTCCGAAATATTTGTTTACGTCTCACCGAGTGGTAAGCCCGTGAATGACCCAGAATTATATCGGGTGAACGGTAATATTCGTAAATATCTACTATAACTTTTGCTTTGTGCTAGGATGTAATGGTCCGCCCGGCTAGCTTCCATCAGCTGTCTTTACTGTGTTTCGTCGGGTGAGAGCGGGCCCCGACAGGGCATTTCCTTGAAGTGCCTGCTCTTAGACCTTGGCGTTGGTTTTCATTACGCAAGCTTAGGGCAATACAAGTGCGAATTGATAAGCGAAAACAAGTGACAGTGAAGTCCTAGTGATTCCATCCGAGTTTTATTAATTAGTGTGCTTAGTTTCTAAATAGTGCATTGTTGTGTGTGAGTTTGTGTTGTGACTGTGTTCAAATAAAGTCTACATTGTAATCGGCGTTTAAGTTACTCACGGTCGTAACAATCTATAAAACTACAACTACCATCATCCTATCGCTTATCGGATTTTACTAAATCACTGATAAATCTGTTATCGAATCACTAATAAACGATATCCTCTATACGAGTAGCGAAACTAAAAGCTACCTATTCGCAATATCGATTACCGTCACCCAACAACAAACAGATTAAAAAATGATGTCCAAAACGAGTGGAACCGAAAGATGGTGTCAGAGGTCTGAAAGCCTTAAGAAGTTGTAGCATACATAGCTTATTTACATGTACACACGTATCGTATCTTAAAAATGTAGGTCCAAAGAATTAAATGATGTAGAAAGGCGTAGGAATATCAGTTAATATGTATTCCGTTATAAGAAATAGAAAAAAATAAAATTGTGTGATTTATAGAGAAAATGATTTTCCAGTTTTAAAAAGAAAAATTGGTAAATTAAGTTTTTGCATCATTAACATCAATGGGCCAATAGAAAGGGATTGTGAAATCAAATGAGTCTTTGAAGAACAAGATGATTATAAAATTGTTAGCTTGCTTACAGCATTCCGTAGATTTTTTGGAAGATACTTTTTAGCAAAAGATAGCTACAGTCGAGACGCTCTTATATTCCTCCGGGATTGATATACTCAGATTGGAATATGATAGTGGCATCACTATCATATTTCATTCATATTTATTATCAGAATTACGGGTCATATCTGTGCTAAAGATTAATCCTGGCGGCCGGATTTTTAATAACTCGTATTGGTATTCATTGCCAATAAATAATGTTAAAGGTCAAAATCACGTTTTATAAATGCTTTGACTGAAGTAGTCGTCGTCGTTTCAGCCCATAAATAACCCACTACTGAGTCGAGCTTCCTCCAAATTCATGGAGGGACATTACCTTACCGTCCCCACCGCAAGCTAGGAAAAAACGCGTGTTGTAAAAGTCAAGGTTATTCTGGATCACATCATTTAGTAAATAGCGTTTTCAGATACTTTTTATATTTATTGTCCTTGTTCTTCTTTGTAGTTTGTAAATATTCTCGGGGATATAACTTACTACACATTTATTCGTATTATTTATTTGCCCGTTGTGGCTTCTGATAGCTATTGTGTAGACGTGATTTGTGGGCGGATATTGAAGAACTGGTAGATGATATCTCTTCAACGAGATGAAAGGTGAATCCTTTTGTGTTTTGGTTGGTGAACCTGTCTTTTGATGGTTGACTTATCATTCAACGGCTGTCAGTAAAATTGTTTCGTAAGAGGGGCTTGAGAAATAATGATTTTCTCAAGCCGCTCTTGAGGCTTAGTAATTCGAAGAGCTTTGGGAAGTAACATAAAATAATGTAGGTATGTAATGTAAAAGACCATTACACATATTTCAAGTTATTACCCTACTAGCGACTCGCCCCGGCTTCGCACGGCTGCAATTATGTATTATACATATAAACTTTACTCTTGAATCACTCTATCTATTAATAAAAACCGCTTCAAAATCATTTTCGTAGTTTTAAACATCTAAGCATACATAGGGACGGACAGACGACACCGACTTTGTTTTATACTATGTAGTGATATAACATTTTAGTGTTATATTTCTATGTTATATTACAGAAAAAAGCGAATGTAATAAGCCATTGTGGTCATAACTAGGGGTTAGCAAATATTTTGGCTGTAATTAATATGTTAAGAAGTAATAAAAATTAAATAAAAATTAAAAAATAACCCCGACACAAATCTTTTAAAAAGTAAAAAATAAATACTTCGCGTTGGGGGACCACTCCCACTTATTTATTACCTGACCCCTGGTCCCCCAACGCGAAGTATTAATTTTTTACTTTTTAAAGGTTATTGCGTCGGGTTTTTTTTTAAATTTTTAATTTAATTTTTATTTTATACTTTTTATAGGTACACACTTATTATAATGTAGATTTGTTAAATTGCACGTGATGCGCTTTCAATTGAGACCCCACTAGATTATATTTGCAAACATTCGGTTATTCTTCCCCACTTTCACCCCTCATAACTTTTAAACGGCTCACCCGATTTTCATCAAACATGTCTAAGAACACTCGCCCGTAACTCACCTTTCATACAAAAAAAACTATATTGAAACCGCTTCATCCTTTCGCGAGCCACGAAGCCACAGACAGACAGACAGACACGTCAAACTTATAACACCCCTCTTTTTGCTTCGGTGGTTAAAAATAAGCGATATGATCAAATTTGAAAAGTCAATTAACATGCGTTTTGTTTGGCACGAGTTAGTTATTGTCGACATGAGTTTGTCAATGAAACGGACCGTAAAATTTTATAGACATTCGATTATTTCGACAACGACATTCGACAACGGGCTTATTTCTGATATCTGTCAGGATTGACAGCCATAAGGCATCAGGTAGATAGATCGTAAGCTCTGTTGTTAACGCTATATAGTGGGTTAAGTTAATTAAAATAAATAGAGGTGCCCCATCATCATCAGCCCACATTAGTCCACTGCTGGACATAGGCCTCCCCTAAAGAGCGCCATAGCGCCCTGTCTTCAGCTTGACGCATCCAGCTGCTGCCCGCAAACTTTCGCAGATCGTCGCTCCATCTAGCAGAGGGCCGTCCCACAATACGCTTGCCGATTCGCGGTCTCCACTCAAGAACTCGTCTACTCCAGCGGTTGTCGGTTCTTCTACAGATATTCCTGTCAGAATATGACAAAAGTTACTATTAAATTTTTCTCTGTGAGTGATGTGTCAGAAGCATTGTAGTATGCGTAGTGATTTCTTTAAGGATAAATTTATCCCAATTGCATATCTTTTTATATATTACCTATAATGTACATTATAGTAACCTTCAATGCGCCAAAAAGCATACTTCTCTATCGCTATGATTTTTATCAATACGGATACAAACTTTCTGCTCGACGAATTGAATCTGAACTGCGACTGAACAACTATTCATTCCGCATTATGCAGAACTTTGTAAATGGTTCAATTTAAAGTAATATTATACATAAAAACACTACAACATTTAAAAAAAGGGTACTTATTACGACGTATTTTATCACACACTGGCGTATACTACTGGTAGGTTCAATCAAATATAAGACTACGCTTAAATTAACGCGCGTCTGTTAGGATTTGAAGAGTTATCGACACATTTTGCCATACAAATTAATGCTTTTAGGCTACATATTAAATCGTCGCGTCCTTTTTTATTTGAGCCCCTAAAATAATCTATTGCTGGATCGGGCATCCACTAAAATGAATGGCGGGAATTAGCCTACTTTTCATAGTCTATGAATGAGTCACTGCTGGATAGAGCTTCTAAATTGATGGTGGAAATTCACTCTATGTGCTACGCTGGTCGTTAGGTTTTATATAAAGTTTTATTTATATTCTAGCTAGATTTTTAGCGGTATGCATGACAGTGAAACATACTTGAGAAAAAAGTATGTATATTTATTTATGCGTCAAGATGTTGTTTTCTAAATTTAAACCAGGTTCCTTTGGTTGGCTCTATTTTATAATGAAAACACTTTTTTGTTACCTACTTATTATATGTCATATAATCACTAACCCGAGGGATGTATTTCTTGCTACGTGCAATGTGGCCTGGAACTCATTTGGAAACTGCCACTTGCACCAGGCTGTCGACTAATTTAGGGCAAGCGCCGTGTTGTTGGGAGGTATAATAGTTTGTGCTCCATATATGTTTGCATAGATACTAAAATGAATGTTGTTATTTTTAACCCCAGAAAAAAGGTTTGTTTTTAAGTTTGCCGGGTATGTTAGTCTGCGTCATCATATTGAGTACAGATTCTTGCCGATTTTTTTGTTTGTCAGTTAATGGAGATTGTTTCTGACTATGTTGGCAGTTTGTAGAGTTGCATTGGGAGTTTTTTTTAATACTACCAAGATAAGAAATAGACATGCAATCCATCAGATTATTCAACACGGATTTACTTCAAGAACTCTATTATTATCATCTTAGTCCTTAAATGGTAGACTGTTGAGTAAGGCTTCATTATAATAGCCAACACAGGTAAATATTCGCGTGGCGTACGGTTTCGAGGAGATCTATTTTTCTAAATGCTAGATCGTTCGTTTCCACCAGTGCCTATAGCTCTTGAGATATTTATAGGATGGAATGTGTTGACCCTATGTATTCTAAATGTGTCCCCACCCTTCACCAAAAAAGTTCGTCAATTAATGAAAATTATAGCCTTTGACATATTTATAGGATGGAATTTGTTGACCCTATGTATTCTAAATGTGTCCCCACCCTTCACCAAAAAAGTTCGTCAATTAATGAAAATTATAGCCTTTGAGATATTTATAGGATGGAATGTGTTGACCCTATGTATTCTAAATGTGTCCCCACCCTTCACCAAAAAAGTTCGTCAATTAATGAAAATTATAGCCTTTGAGATATTTATAGGATGGAATGTGTTGACCCTATGTATTCTAAATGTGTCCCCACCCTTCACCAAAAAAGTTCGTCAATTAATGAAAATTATAGCCTTTGAGATATTTATAGGATGGAATGTGTTGACCCTATGTATTCTAAATGTGTCCCCACCCTTCACCAAAAAAGTTCGTCAATTAATGAAAATTCGTATTTGTAATGAGTCTTTGGAGGGATTGTAGGAGTGAGGAATTATGTATGAAAGGTGTGAATGTAGGTATGATGCCTGATGGGTGTGTTGAGACTACCACCTAGTGTGAGAGTTTATTAAGAGTTTTGTGATAAGACCTACGTAAATAAAGTTCATTTTGAGTTTGAGTCCACACTATCATTGAGAATTGACACTGTCGGCATAACTCAATTGGTTGACACTGTGTACGTTGTTCAATATGGATTATATTATCGAATATTGACTCCAGTTAGCTCATGTTTAAGGAAGCTATTGGATTTGTGCTATGTTATATCTTGTTTGTACTCGTATTTAAGCAGTTTAGCTGGCACAACCCTGTTTTGGCTTACAGCAATTTATTAGGGCTGAATAAATAAAGATTACGCACAATGGCAAGAAAGGGCTATATGCAATGGGACTTAGAATAAATTTAACAAATCATTTAAATTTTTTAAATTGCGTTCATTATCAGAGCCTCACTCTCTCTTTCACATTAGCCAAGAGTTTGGCTAAGTTATTCGAGATTTTAAGTTACAATAGACGTTTTTAATCACTTCCTTAAAATTATTATTAGTTAAAAGACATTTTCACTCTCTAATTTTGCCAATTAGGCCTAGTTAGTGGTAATTAGATCTTGGGTTTGTGGCATTTATTTACGCCAGACTGCCTTTTGTTTTGGGCGTCTGACGATCAGCAAAGCATTGAAATTCCTTGAATCCGAATTATAATAGTTATTGAAGCAATTGTTAATTTAGACTGGCCACAGCACACTGCTCTGCCCACGTGATTCTCGAAAAGACAGTCTTCATCGAGCCCAATGTATTTAATTTTATGGGCGCTTAAAACACTCTTCGCACGTAAGTTTTTGGGGCAAACATACAAATTGACACCACAAATAGATGAAGTTCAAATTCTGGTTGAATAGTTAGATTTTAATAACAATAAATAATGTGTTAACGAGACCGGCAAGTCAAAAATCATCATAATGTTTGATATATAAACATAAATTGCTGTTCGTTAGTCTCGCTAAAACTCGAGACCGGCTGGACCGATTTGGCTAATTTTGGTCTTGAAATATTCGTGGAAGTCCAGGGAAGGTTTAAAAGGTAAATCGAAAAATATGAAAAGTAACTTTTCTTTATAATACGCAGTATTTTTGTTTCAGTTAAGGTATAATAATAAAGTTGAAATATTCTGATTTATCATTCAGGTTTTTTATTTATTGATTCTGAGGCAGTACGAAATTTTCCGGGTCAGCTAGTGTTTGATATATTTCAAACATTATGATGATTATTGTCATGCTCTTCCCATAAAAAGTCCTGTTGGATACGGCCTTCTTAGAAATAAAGGAATCAGAAAAACGACCACTGTTGGAAGCTAGTTTCAATGCTACATCAATCATTCTTATGATTAGCTGAGTTCACGTCCGTAATTCCGTATACATTCAGGCAGGATATGAAGGCGTGAGTGCTTACACTCGAGAATATTGCTAGCGAAATGTGAATACATTCATCATGGCTCCTCGCAAAAGAGGTTTGCCAATTGGAGGGGTAAAAAAAGCTTTGATGGAATAGGTTCCATTACGGGTATCTCTAGTGACACAGAGAGACGAGACTGTAGTTAGGGTATCTTCGAGAAAGGCGTAAAATAGTTTTCATATAGTATCACCCCTGGTGTTAAAAACGCTTTTAAGTTACATGTGATACAAAAAAAATGAATTATTATTATGGACTAGCAATTGCGCGCGGCTTCGCTCGCGTGGGCTTAGAACCCGTGCTTATCTCCTCTTCGCTTAAAGCCCATAAATGTGTTTTCTTTCTTCAGATGATTTAATATTTTTTATGAACATTTGATCGGTTACTGTGACTAAACTATCATAGTTAGATATGTGCTCTTCTTCTTTCTTAAAAAGACCTACAAACTCGTAGTACATTATTTTGTTCTATTGCCTATAGTTTTTGAAGCGCACGCATAAATAGGTTTTCGATTTAACACCTTGGGTTACAAAATCGCAATTTTCATACGGATCCCTAATTCTTTTGAAAATAAAATTAAGCCTTCCTCGATAAATGGACTATCTAACACTGAAATTTCTTGAAATCGGACCAGTAGTTCCTGATATTAGCGCGTTCAAACAAACAAACAAGCAAACTCTGCAGCTTTATAATATTATCACTATCACTATCACTATTTTTATAGTATAAAACAAAGTCGCTGTCGTCTGTCCGTCCCTATGTATGCTTAAATCTGTAAAACTACGCAACGGATTTTGAAGCGGTTTTTTTTAATAGGTAGAGTGATTCAAGAGGAAGGTTTTTAAGTATAATACATGCATAATTACACCCGTGCGAAGCCAGGGCGGGTCGCTAGTATTAAATAATAGTATAGATTGATCTTGTTAATTTTGCGCTAGACTTTCGTTGTACTTTGGCTGTATATAGGAAGCACTACATATAGGAGCCAGTTCTAGTTAATGCAAATAGCTTTAATTAAAGGAAATAGTCATCAGATATTATAGTTCACATTTAGTCATAAAAAAAAATTATGATATCTATAGTTGAACTATTAAACCTCAAGACCTGCTTCGATTATTCGGCCAATATATCGCGTAACTTGTATGAAAAAGTGTTCACAGGTTGTTTTTTTTCTCTGCAATGATCGATCGTGATGGCTGTTTGTTAGCTTTCAATGAGAATTTTATGAAAATTACGGAATATCGACACTGAATATATTTACCCTATTTTCATACCTTCTTCTATGTCCCATGTATCTGTGCATTTATTTTTACATGATAAAATGGAACTGGTATTTTGTCTTGTACTGCCCACTTCCAATATTGAATACAACATTTTGATTTTGCTTCTTGTTTATAATAATTTGATATTGTTTCAATGATCCCTCGCTTAATATGAAATTCGTTGCTTGTTGATGTTTTGATAATCTTTATAACTTTCTCTAACACGTTAATCCAATTTAACACACAGAATTCCGAATAGAATTAGGCAAATGCGATCCGCTCCACATGTTTGGCTTTGTTCAACAACAAGTGGAACAATAAAATATATCCAACAAAACAATAACTAACCCATTGATCGTGTAACATTATACATACCTACCTAATATTAATCATCGTGAAAGTTTGTTAGGTTAGGGTGTTTGGTTGAAATATGATGTATGGTTACAATTCTGGCCAGAACTATTGATTAGTCCGTCTTCTCAGTCCATTAATAATTCACTGCACATTGGGCATTCTCCAAATAGCTGACTAGATGGTTTCGCACAAAGATTCATGTCACTTGACTTTGTCGCCTTCTCCGTCAATTAACGTCTGATTGAAACAAAAAAAAAATTCTGCAGTCGGTCGTTTATAGGTCTAGAAGTAGGTAAATGATTTATAACTGCAGCGGTACTCGCTTAAAATATTCCAGGCCATTCAATACTTATCTGGATTTTTCTAATACTACGAATAAAATACTCGTTTGCCGAATACGAATTAATAAATATCACGTTTAGAGCACTAACGGAAACCCTTACCTACCCATTAAAACTCACGGTGCAGTTCGCCTAACCAGTCAAGAGCCTCTCGACTGAGTGAGATTGCTCTGAGACTTGCTGAACCTGGAGCATGTTAGATAAGCTACACTAATAAAGTAACCTAAACAACTAGCAAAAGTACTAACAATCAAATCTATATAACTTAAGGGAGCTGTTCTATAGATAGATTGACTCATTACGATAGCTCTAGAACCATAAGACCGAGAGACTTGAAATTTGGTAGGAATATTCTTTTCACAGAGTAGAGGTCAGCTAAGAACGGATTATACGAAATTCCAACCAAAAGGGTGTGCAGGGGGGGGGGGGGTGTTTGGGTTAGTTGTATATTTGGCAAAACAACGTTTGCGGGACCAACTAGTTTCTATATATTTCTAAAAAAAAGAAACCTTGATTATAACAATTTGCATTTAAGTGATCAAAACTACTACAATACTAACTCGAGTGTTTTCCCTGTTTCTTTATGTTGGAAATCCTTGCCGCTAGCCTGGGTAGCAGCAGAAAGATGGTAATTTTAACAGCCTGAAGCAACCGCCGTAAAGCTCAAACACGCAATACTTGTACTCGTTGGTCTAGTGGTTAGATGTGCCGCCTTTGTATCAACGGGTCCCGGGTTCGATTCCGGGGTCGGGCAAGTGTCTTTGTCTAAACCAGAGGCACTGGCTCGGAGTCTGGGTGTCATTTCTATCTATAATAAGTATGTATTTACAAAAAAAAATGTATATAAGTAGTTTATCATCCATCTCGTTACAATAACACAAGCATTAAGTTTTTTAGCTTGGGACGAGATGGCGTTGTGTGAAATGTCCAAGGATATTTATTTATTATTTATTAATTCAGACTTTCAATCAAATCGAACCAATTTTCCTCTTCTTGCAATTGCGGCATATTGTGCGTATCAAAATCTTTGAATGACTAAAATAACGTCCTGTTCCTGAAGCCCTTTGGCAAATATTTGCATTATATTTGGAATTAATTATGGGGTCGGGACTTGGCTAGCGATAAAGGCAATGTTTACCGTAAATTTGTAAATGCTACCCGGCATTGACGCTAAGCATTTCGACTTATTCTGCTCATATATTCCCTCTAGGCCTTACCAAATTTTTAAATTTAGGTACTTGTTAAAATTAGACTCAGACTTTGTAACGTCAACTTATCTAAAACTATACAAATAAATAAAATTTGAGTGTCTGTTTGTAATATTAAAATAACCGATGTTTACTAAGTACATATGGATGTATACACGGTACATTTTTTATAAATTGTTGTCTGTCTGTTTCTTTGAGCTAATCTCTGAAATGGCTGGACTAATATTGACGGGAATTTTACTGGCGGATAGCAAAAGTAACGAGGAGTAACCTTCATTGACACTCCTAGCTTTTCGGGAGTCCATAGTTACTGAGTGTTCCACATTGACGTGGATAACGGCTAGTATAATATAAAAATGTATGTAAAAAACCTCTATAACAGAACTGATCTTGTATTAGATGCAATTGAATTGATTGATTGTATCATACGTAATTACATTATACGTTTTTACATTATAATTAAATCCATAATGTTCATCAAACGAATAAAAATTGATGTAAAAAACCTCTGTAACAGAACTGATCTTGTATTAAATGCAATAGAATTGATTGATTGTATCATAGGTACATACAATGAGTGTATCATACGTAATTAATTGGTTTGTACCATTATGCCTCGTTGGTCTAGTGGTTAGATGTGCCGCCTTTGGATCAACGGGTCCCGGGTTCGATTCCGGGGTCGGGCAAGTGTCTTTGTCTAAACCAGAGGCACTGGCTCGGAGTCTGGGTGTCATTTCTATCTATAATATGTATGTATTTACAAAAAAAAGATGTATATAAGTAGTTTATCATCCATCTCGTTACCATAACACAAGCATTAAGTTGCTTAGCTTGGGACGAGATGGCGTTGTGTGAAATGTCCAAGGATATTTATTTATTATAATTACATCCATAATGTTCATGAAACGAATGAAAAATTATCATGAATGATGAATGATGCAAAAGTTCAATTGCGCTTCAATACCGGCTTTGTATTCGATATTATGCCTAAACATTGTTCTCAATATTGTTTCAGAATTCGTTGCCAAATATTTGCATTTTGATAGACATTGTTCATTAGTCTCCAATTTCATTGTATTGATTCCTCTTTTGAATAATTTGGATTTGAAACGCAAAATTCGGTTTTACGGTTTTACTGTTTGTTATTCACTAATAGCGTCTGACGACTTATGTCTATTATGAAATTTAGGGAAAATTTAGGTAGATACACTCGCTAGTAAATTAAGTTTCCTACAATACAACTACGAAGCTTATGTGCTGATTGTAAGGTATGAGTAGGTAAAAATTGGGGTTTCCAGATCAGATAAGATCTGAAAACCCCAATTTTCAATAAATGTGTATTCAAATATACGATTCCAGATCAGATAAGATCTGAAAACCCCAATTTTCAATAAATGTGTATTCAAATATACGAAATCTTGTTTTTGTAATAATGACCTACTATTTGAATATACTATTTATTGCATATTCATTCAATAGATTGTGATCTGTGTGATTGGTCATAGAGGTGTTGTTGTGATCATGTATCTATTTGAGAACTGGTGCAAAATAATCGGACCTAATCAGATCTGTTTCCGAGGTACTTAAAGTTATTATATTTTATGTATGGAATAATGTTCTAACCTGATCTGATCTGTTTTCTGTGGGTAAGTAGTCATTACATTTTAATTTTGAGTAATATTCCAGCCTGATATGATCTGTTTCTTGCGAAATGTTATTGCGAAATCTGTGGGAATTACTATACATATAATCAACCTTTTAATGAATAAAACAAGAAAATATTTATTTCAAAAATTTATTAGTTACTTAGAGTGTTTATACTACATTGTTTATACACCATTTATTTAAACAGAGAACGTTTTTCAAGGCACATACTGAATCATGATAAATACAACTATACACATCATGAGAGTTTTCATATTGTTTATATAAGTTTAATAAACTAGGACAACCTATATCTTCTAAGTTATTAACATTAGCACTATTTACAATTTTCCTTAACCATGACACTTTTTCTGAACCTTTGACATAAACACATTTATCTCTTAAAATATTTAAGACCAAATTCTGATAATTTGAGTAGGGCACAATTCCTTCCTTCCAGTATATCTTTCTATTGCGCTCAATCCAACTTACTTGTCGCCGTTCTTGTTTAGTCAAGTCGTAAAATGGGAATGGAGGTTTTATTAAAAATACCTGTATTTTTTTATCGCATAATATCGCAATTTCCTTTACTATAAATTCGTTAGCTTCTGATTTGAAACCTTGAACATCTACAATTGCAGTCATGATAGCCTGCGCACAATGTTACTTAACGGTTTGTATTCCACAAGTCGATCGTTAATAATTAAACAATAAGCAGTTGTGTTATCTGGTATCAATGTTGAACATTCAAATTCCAACCTTACGTCTACCGGGCCTGTTTTTAAACAGTCATTTTGCCTTGAACAATCTATGATAAAAAGTGGTGCTTTTTCTTTAAAATCTTTCAGATCAAGCAAGGGATCGACAGGGCTGTTATAATACGACTGACGAAATTTCACATACATTTCATATAATATACTGTACTTGTTTTCAGAAAACTTTAAGCCTAAAGGCTCATAAGGGTAATATTGAGAATTCAAAAATAGCGTTACGTTTGTCACATCGCAATGATCAAATACTGAGCTGTCTTTCGATTTATTACTTTTTCTATTAGTCTGCAAGCAAAAAATTACATACCGGGGCTTTTCTAATTGAGAAGCAGTTTTTACTGACCAAGAATGCTTTGTGGTTTTAGGTAGTAAAGGATACTCATATAAATCCCAATTTCTAAATGCCATCTGAATAGGTTTATCTCTTTCTAAATGCTTTAAAAGTGTTAAACGTTCTCTATCTGAAACTTTTACATGTGGTACTCTCCACTGAACCCTTTGTATATCTATTTGAAGCTGAACGACTTCATCAGTAAGAATAATACTATTCAAGTTAGAATTACTCCTATTCAATATAAGTTCGTGTTTACAATTTATCACAATTTTATTGTAATCCTCTGCAAACCCTAAAATCTTATTTAAAGGTACCACAACGCTAAAATGCCCATAACTTTCGAACCCGTTTAAATTCCAACCCCATAATGCAGCAACTTTACTTTCTGCTTCATTTAATGAGATGTATGACTTTATTGTTGATGTTATTCCGGAATTTTTTATACGATCTATTTCAATTCCATTCATTTCGTATCTGATGTCTTGAAACAAATGCATAACAGGGTTATTAGTGAACGTAACAGTTTTCTTGATTGGATGCCCATCCTTGCCGAACAGCTTTGCCTGACCTTCGATGTAGATTGAACTGGCTGATGGTAGTACATATATGTCTTGCTGGTGGATGGGGATTCTGATTTCATCGTTTTCTCTAAAGCTGTTATTGTAGGGATTGTATGAATGGACTTCATAACTTTCGATTGAACTATCAAAGTGTGGTAAATCAGTAATCTGTAGTATACTCATACTTTAAACCCTAAAGCTTTAAGAAAATCTTTATTTGTTTTAGTCAATTTCATCACGTTTTTCTTACGTCTGTGCACCTTAACGGTTGTTGACGGAATAGGACGTTTTATTTTCACTGTAGGGTTTTTATCATACACAATCATTTTGCTTTTCTTAAATGAAGACGTAATTGAATATGTTCTTCACCAAAGTCAATACAGTAACCAAACTGATCTACAATCCTGACAGATATGGATGAAATTATGTTTTTGTTTACTGGGAAGTAAATAACGTTCTGGGGTATTTCTGTGTACCCGTGACTTGGAGCAGTATCAGATATGAATTCGTGAATAAAATGAGTCGGTAATCCGTTGTAATATGAACCGTGCACAAGATCACATTCGATTCTGATTACAGCTGCTAAACTGCTGCTATTAACTGGCACATTCGATCTTTTTTTTAATACTGAAAAGTATAGTAAACCGCACTCGTATTGATCAGATAAATGAAGAGGTGGTTGAAAATACGAGACCAGTTCTGATTTATTTCCAGAGATGGTAACCGTAGTAGGCATGCTTGCATACTGAACTCTTTTAAATGATCCTGTTTATTTTATTTCTTGATTATACCAAAAATTCTTTAAGAAATTTAAACATAGATGTCCACAATTGAAGGGGTGATCACGTTGTATATTTTCATAATTATATTGAATATTAGAACCTACATATTTTATAAATTCCTTTGGAGGTTTAAGATTTCCATAACTGTCAAAATACTCAACATAATCATTATATTTTGCATAGGCTACCCAATGAGAACCAGGATTTTTAGAACTATCTAAATTAATAACTCCACATTCTTTTTTATAAGGACATTTAGGGAGCTCATCTCTCATAAAGACACCTCTAAAATAAGGAATTCTATTCCCGTACTTTAAAATGTCAAAGTTAGTTAAGGCCCGTTTGGGTAGCCGATATCTTAGTTTTTTTCTTTTGATACGAAAATTCCAAGACCGCCTTTATGTGGTTTAAGGTGTAGTCCTTTCCCAATACATAGAGCTTCCATTTTTTCATTGTGTCTCTTCGATTCTTCATACAGCTTTTTAGCCATTTTGAATTCATTTATGGTTTTAGCAATACCAGCTGCACCGCCTGCTAAAGCTCCCGCCGCTGATAATCCCGCAAAAATAGGAATCAAAGGTAATACTCCCCCAGTTTTTGGAATAGGAATAATACGAGGAAGCTTAATCGATGAGTCATCAGCTAATTCCCTGGCAGCGGCAATAGCTAATTCTATAGCCATTTTCTTGCTCTTAGGTTTTAATTTTTTTATATGTCTTTTTGCTTTTGTAATAACAGTTTTTAATTTACTTTTTAATCCTTTTCCAGATGTAACTTTTGGAGAAGGCTTTTTTCTCAAACCAGACCCAGTTTTAATTTTTGTTGACATAGCCTTACTTACTAAACGTGCCGCGACTTTTTCGCCTATACTAGCATCGGAAGCAACCGCTCGCTCTTTCGCCATTTTTAACAAAATTAAATCAGCTTTATGTCGATCCTTTAAGTTTGATGACTTGTGATATGCAATATCGTGATCTTTGCAATATTCGTCCAACTTATTTACACCGTTATCTCCTTGTGTAAGTCTTTTTATTAATTTAGTACCAGGGCCACAGTAATTATATCCTGGTAAATGTAATTCAAATGGTAAATTATTAATAAGCCAATTAAGAAGACTACTCTCTCCAAAACACATTATAAGACTGATGATTCCGGTTTGAATACTTTAATAAATAGTTATGTGATTCGAGTTTGTTGTTAATGTTATTTTATTTATAATATTACATTCGATTTATCAATCCAACTGCTTTCTGCTGAAGATAAACCTAACCATTTTACTAAAACCCTGTTACCTTTTCTTCTAAGAACTTTCTCGACTAGATATACATTGGGATGTTTTGTTTTTTGAAGTTCTTGTGTATAAAATGCACCTAAAATAGGTTGACCTCTGATAGTATCTTCGATTAAGTAAGTTATAGGAGTTGTATTTTGTATTTTACGAATTTTAAATATTTCTGTTGACCAGTTGGGAGTATAACCTTTTTCAAATGTTCCTTTGTATTTACTGATACGCACATAATCACCTTCTTTGTACTTACTTTTTAAATTATCATTTTTTTGCAATTTTAAATACCTTTCTAATATCAGTTTTTTATTAATATTGTCCACATTAGCAGGGATTTCATTAATAGTGCGATGGTGAGTGTGATTGTATTTGTAAATAACATCATTGAGGGTATTATTTACCCAATTGTAATTGCCTTTTAAACTAAATTCCTTATAAACTTTAGATTTCAATGTTCTGATAAATCGTTCAACTATTGAAGCCTTTTTAGTTGAGAAAGTTGAATAATGGTTAATATGATACGATTTCATAAGCTTCTGAAATTTGTTATTATAAAATTCTGCTCCATTATCCGTTTGCAGATTTTTAGGAACACGCCCTTTGTCCAACAAAGTTTTGAAAGTCTTACACACATCTTCTTTGGTTTTACTTCTCATAGGAAAGGCCCAAGCATATTTCGAAAATGTATCAATGACGGCAAGAATATATCTGTAACTTTTATTTTCTTTTGAAATTGATTGCATATCAATTAAGTCTGCTTGCCACAAGTCATCTATATCTTTCATGATAACACGTCTTCGTGGATAGTTCACCCTCGCATTTTTATGAATTTCGTTTACCACGTCAGCTTTACTCATATTCACAATTTAGTATATTTGTCTTGAATTCAGCTATAATACTGAATAAAAAGCATATTATTATGACTATTTATTATTTAATTATGCTAGCTTCTTTTAATTCTTCGATTATTGATAAAATTTCATTATCATGGTTTGAATTACCGGCATCTGGGAAGCAATCAATAGTTTCAATCTGTCAACCAGTTCGTTAGGATCGTCCCAATATACCAAGTCAGTGTTATTTTTGTATTTCTTTAGTGTTGGTAAGCTTCTTCCAAATTTAGTGACAATATTATTGTTTAACGCTTCAGAAAACAATGGTTTGATTATTTCACGATATTTTATACCTTTATCGCCTCTTATTTGCCCATTAGGATTGAAATTTTTCTTATGGGCATTTGTATAATGCAACATATCTTTATAGACAAGTTTATCTTTGCTCGATATTAGTTTCAAATCAGGTTTTCTTCGAAGTAAAAGTTCTTTTAAACCTGGGGTTAAATTGTAGCTTTTGTCCCCAATTTTAATTAAAATGACATTATCATCATTCACACTATCTATTTTAGAAAATGAAACGTTTGAATTACCCATTAGTAATTTTTTGTTTGCACTCCTTATTCCAAATGGTATATTTACACCATCATAAATATCATGTATATCACGACCCTCTAATGATATTTCTAAATCATCCAGTAATTCCGTCTGGGTAGACTTTTTAACGATCTGTACAGAATTCGGTTCTGGATCGTAACATTCTTCGAACTTTGTAGATGAACTAGTATTAATGTCATCCAATTCCATGTCTTCAAAATTAGAGTGTGTATTTTCATTAGTTTGTATTTTCTCTATTGTCTTATTCGAATCAACTAGGGTTTTAAGGGGATCTGTGACAGGTTTTAATATTTTATCAAGTGACAAGTTCATTGAGTGTTCCTGGTTTTTCATTTGTTTTATTTTATTCTTTATGGAGTCTACAGACTTCATTAATTCTATTTTAATATTCTTTTCCATATTGTACTGTTACAAGTGTACTCAGCTAAAGAAGATATAATACTAAATCAGATTTATACGTTATTGATTTATATATAGGTATACATTTTTAGATCAAAATTTAAAAAAACTATCTAAATTCTGTCTGTACCTTCCATTGTTTAATGAAGAATCTTTGCAAATACTAACAAAGTTATATGGATCTCTCCAAGCTTTATTACAAAGGTTCTTGAATTGATTCCAGGACATATCAGAACTAACATGCTCTTCATAAATATGTTTCAAGTTCACATCGTCTTGTTTAAATATTATAAGAAAGTTAGCATTATCACGCAGCAGCTGTTTCGGAATTTTAGAGTATGTTTGACATAAATAAAAGCAATCGATTTGTTTATGTCTACCCATAGAAAAGTAATTACGAATGTTTATTTGATTTTCACATGCAACATCATCGAAAATAAATACAGAATTAGGTAGTGCTTCATCTGGGGCTATGACTTCTTTATTATCATTAAATTCATGAAACTTAACCTGATGCACCCTCTTTATAACTTCTCGTAAGAACCTGTATTTTCGTTGAAAGTTAGTTTTCGAGTAAAGATAAAGATTTTGAAATTTAAGACCATTCTCATGCAATAATAAACTAAGAACTACGTTTGTTTTTCCACAATTCGATGGACCACATATAATACAACGAATCGTATTTGGTAACAGAACGCTATGCCTAATGTGGTTATCGGAGTCACCAAGATTTATATGATTAACATTAAGTGATGTGTGTTGTTTGATCAACTTCATTTTGACTATTAATTCAATTTTACGCATACATAGATATATAAAGCCTAAATATAATAAAAACAAATGATTGAGATATAAAGTTGTCTCGTCAAATGTAAAGCGAACGTAGGTAATATTCAGAATACCTACATAGTGCATCCATTTTATGTTTAAACCTGCTGTAAATAAATAAATAAGTTAGTAAAGTATTTATATTCGTGATTAGTGATGTTATAGATTAATAGAATGAAGGTCATAGCAAAAATAAAAATCATACATCAGTTATACATTTTTTATTCAGATATTACATATTTCAATACGAAAATAATAATATGACAATTTATTCACATAAACAGATTTGTATTTAATTTTATAAATAAGTTCTTAGAATAAAGTTTCACAATGACCCCAAGGTAAAGTTTCAATAAAGTTCGTTTGTATTTGTCTCTTATCATCATTTCTATTTAAAACTACTTTATGAATTTCTTGCGAGTACAGTACATGCTTAAGTGATTTAATTATATTTATTTTACATTTAAAATTGACATTATTTGTTAAAGCTTTACTATAGTGAGATAATTTCAATCGATTAGTAACAGCTTTAGATATACCTTTTGCTTTTGCGATGCGAGTTTTTGAACTGATTATACAATATAGTTTGGCTCTCAGTCCTACAAATTCACTTATGATGTCACCCCCGAGTTCATCTTTAAACAGTCCTGGAATTTTAGTATTTACTCTTGGCATGCTGTAACAACTATCAGCCTGGAAATTACTTGTATCAAAATTTGCGATATCATTTTTTATGTCTTCATAAACATCCCCTGTATTTATAAAATAAAGAAGGCTGTCTGTGTCTGTATAACACAGTCTTGCGCGAGTATTATATTTATTTTTAATAAAGTTATAGTGAAATTTATACAAATGTTCCTTTGCTAATTCTAGAACTGTAAACCCAATGTAAATAGGGCGATCTAAAATTATTTTTTCAGGAGTTAATTGAATAGCAACAAAACTTTCAGAAAAGATAGCAATACTTTTCAGATTTGGTTTTGCAATTAATTTTTCAGCACCGTGGTGCTTGTTAGTTTTATTATTGTAATCATCCCACATGGTAACTAATTTGACGTTAACCTGTTTGCGTCTATTTTCAATAGTTTTTCCAAATATAGCATTATTAAGTAGTTTGAAAAAGTCTTTTTCAAATACGTTTGTTGAAGCTTGACGTAAAGTAGTATTCAAGTCAATATATTTTTGTAAATAATTTTCTTGTCTAAATATTAAAATACGGTGAATTTTTTTCAAAATTAGTCCATTTAATAAACATGCCTTTAAATGAATGTAATGTATGACATAGTTGAATTTGTCGTATAAATTAGCAATTAATTTAGGTGTTTTGCCTCCAGGAGGTGTGAACCTCTCGGGCGCAAAAGGTAAATCACTATGAGTATTATGTAAACTCTCAGGATATAGTAAATCAACTTCTAAAATAAACCCATATTCAGAATCATCTGGTATTGATAACACATTTACTGTTTTAATCTCATCGATTGTCATAAAACGGAAATCTGAAATAGGCATTTTCTTTGTCATTGCGTAACCATATAAATTGTTACAGTCAAGATAAATCAAATATGTTGATTTTTGAGAAGCATCGTAATTTGGTAAATATTTATTATTCGCTTGAGCATGGCGAAGAGAACATTGTGCCAAGCCTCCACGTATTCCCTTTTCCAAAAATTCATACATTTCTAAACTATGAATTAACTCTAATTTAACGCCTGTGTACAGAAGCATCGCATCCCAGCTTAAACTAGGTGCAGTAATGTAATACGCTGGATCAAGTTGATAATGATCCAGACAAGTCTGTCTAAATTTTTCGAATACGTCAGCAAGAAGTAATACGTCGGTCTTTAAATATAAATCTGTATATTCTCCAAGTGTTTTAATATTAAATGACTGCCAAATAGATTGAGCGTATACGTATTCATCATCGCTTATATGCTGACAATTCAAACTGTTATAGAAACAAACTTTCGATGGAAGTTGAGTCTCGTAATATTTTGAGTATGCGTCCATATAATCATAGGGATAAATTCCTTTTTGTCGTAACAACTTTAACTGATTATTACTAATAGTTGGAAATTCTTTTAATAAATTAACAAAGTCAGGTTCATTCAAGTTATTTACTAATGTGCTTAAACTTGAATGAAGAAATTGATAAGAATCTATGAACTTAACTTGAATAGGCTTTGATTTTAATGTATTCTTAGTATGAAGTACTTTTGTGAATGACATATACCTTTCTTTGGTTTTTGGTATAATTTTAAAAGCACCTTCATACTTCGATAGTTCTTTTATAAATAGGTGAGAGTCATAGCCAGATAGGTTATGAAAAATAACAGGCACAAATGGACAAACTCTTAACATTAAATTACAATGAGAGTGTGCTGCGCCTCGGTATTGTGATGTAATGTGATCATGATCCATTACTTTATCGTCAAAGAGCAAATAATTACAGATATGACATGTAGTGGCATTTTTGTAATCGTTTTCTTGGTCCTTAGTTAAAGGTGCCATAGGTATTTTATTTAATAAGATACTGTGAATGTACTCCAAATCTCTTATTAAATATTTTATAAATACTTCTACACAATCAGCTCCTCTATAAGTAACAAACTTATTCAGATCTGTATTGTGTGAACAACAAATATAGTAACCAAAACATGAAGGTTCGTGAACCTTATAGGTACGAGTATTCTCAGTTACATTTATGTTGCAGTTCAGTAAAAGACTTTCAAAATCGGCGTATATAACGAAATTAATCTTTTGTCGTCTTTCGAAGTTCTTAAATTGAAGAATACTATTTTTTTCAGGTAAAACAGTCAAAACCTTAGGACATTTATTATGGTCATTATATTTCGTTTCACTCGTGAAAACTTGTAAGCATGTCTCACATAGGTACATTTTACCTTTATGTTTACTTATCTGACGTTTGATTAATCTCAATAGATTTTTTATTAAGCAATAATGCCCGTTACCTTTCTGTTCAAAGTACAATAAATTGATGTGCTGACTTTTTCTTAAACTTGCCACATATAAAGGTCCAGTGACCATGTTTTTGTTATCTAATCCATATATATTAATACTTATGTGGGGATTTAAATTTTCAAATATTTTAACATCTTTGTATGATGGGGGAAATGATAGCCCATCTGTATTTAAAACTTTTGAAAAATGCGGATATGAACTTGTTCTGCAAACATTCATTTGGCAGGGATATAATGCTGCGACAATACTCCATAAAAAGCAGTTGTTATCGCTGTTTTTAATATTTAAACAACTTTTAGTTTTTTTTATTACTTGTGGCAAATCTATATAGGTGCCGCCTTTCAAAGGAGAGTATTTGTTAATGTTAATTTCTAGATGACTTATAGAGAAACAAGTCCAGCCAGATCCACAATGTTGGAACTCTGAGAGCTTTCTGTCAAATGTATTTATTGTTTTCAAATATAATTCATTAATATCTGTATTATTATTATATACGATTTCATATTTTGTGTTAAATGATTTAAGCTGTTGCTCATCAGATGTTGGTAGAATGAAATAAGCAAAAAGTTCAAAGTTTAATTTAACACAATTATGTTTTATCAAACAATCATTAATTAGTTTTATAACCTTAAGTCGATTATCCATTAGGAATTCCTCAGGTGTTAGGTATTCCATTAATGGATTCAGTTTGAAACTTATTATTCTCTTTTTAAAAGCCGTGGCTATTATATCGATATTTTCAATTTCAGTTTTTAGTATGCAATTAGATTTATGCAAATTCGTTCTTAAATGATACTGATATTCAATTTTAGGTACTTCAATGTGACATTTTTGACATATTATTATATCGTTGTTATTTGTTCTGATTCCGGATCTAGTTGAAACTGTAATAAAGAAAGGAAAAAAACCATGAGCATTAAATCAAATGTAATATGATAAATGATTATACAACTTAATTTCTATAACTGATTACATGATTTATTTATATGCCTATGTAATAACTAAGTACCGCCTAAGGTATATAACATAATAGTAGATTTACATCTACATATTTATTCATAATGTAGATTACAAAAATAAAAAAAACATTTATAAACTAAGCTAGTAGGTATAGCAATAGTATAAACTTGAAATATAAAGATAATAATACCTAATATTTGAATAAATGAATACAAGATTAGCTTAATAATAGTCCACTAAGTAATATAGTAGGTACTACTGAATTATAGTACTTGTTTAATACAGTACCTACTATTTTAATAGTAGTTACTAATAAATGTTGGTGGGCACTTAACGTACTCTTTTCGTGTAGCTATAATAAAATTAGACAAATGTTGCCAAGCATCTGTATTGTCAAAAGTTTGATTTTTAAGCGTGACAATTGCTTGGCGCCATCTATTCATTGGCTGAACTTTTTCTATTTCATCGCACCGGTATATTTTTAAATCAATATAGTGCGTTCCCGGCTTTTTTTCAAAGGTTTGGCGCGAATGACCATTTGCAAGACGTCGTGATATATATGAAGCTAATGGTGTTTTACCAGTAACTGCAGGGGGCTCTTTCTCGTCGTCCTCGCTATCGTCTCCAAACAGATCGTATGCCGTGCACTTCCTCGGGGGAATGGGTTTGATATGCAGCTTCTTTGAAGCCGATGGATGGGACGACACAGACGGTTTCGCCGACGACGCATTACTATCACAGAAACATTACTCTATTAAACCACGATACTATAACACGCTAGATAAAACTATAAAATATAAATACAAGAGCAGGTCTATTAATTTATGTTTTATTAAAGAACTTGGAATACTTACATTTTTCGTAGGGGCACCGGACTTGCTCTCGA
Organism: Clostera curtula; assembly: GCA_905475355.2. NCBI lineage: Eukaryota > Metazoa > Arthropoda > Insecta > Lepidoptera > Notodontidae > Clostera > Clostera curtula. The sequence goes on along the minus strand of FR997806.1, from coordinate 10,789,896 downwards.
TGGTGAAGACGTACGTGACGATGCGTGCTTCCTTTTTCGCCCGTCGTGCTTCTTTTTTTGAACCTGAGGTTCCTCGTCGACGTCAGAGGGAAAAAGGGTCTCGGCGTTTTCGTGCGACCTGAAATAGAGTGAAACATATTAATACAATCAAATCATTATTCAAGCGTACATACCACATTGAAATGTCACAGATAGGTACACTACTCTAATTTATTATTATTATTTTATTATTGTCTATGTATCTATCTATCTATGTTCATCTAATATTGAAATAAGTACATCTTTTTAGAATACTGAAACATAACTATCACAGAAACATTACTCTATTAAACCATGATACTATAACACGCTAGATAAAACTATAAAATATAAATACAAGAGCAGGTCTATTAATTTATGTATTATTAAAGAACTTGGAATACTTACATTTTTCGTAGAGTAGGTTGATTCTTGGTAAGTAGGTAGGTACTTGATGTTTATCTGGAGCTTCTGGTAGCTGAAGTGATGTCCCCTAAATCACCGTCCAATATTTATATAGCCGGGATTGCCGACGTGAGCTTTTTCCATATATGTAATGCATGCGTTAACCTAAAATCCTGAGTCAGGACTTCTTCACGCGACAAATGCTTTGCAATCATAACCAAATGTATAAATCTCAACCTTAAATTATGATACCTAAAGTGTACACTAATAAGAACCCGGAGTAATAATAGTATGTCGATATTGCAATACAATATTATTGTTTTGATCCATCTCCTTAAATAGAATTAGAACTTACGTTGCAAATTAGACGTACTACTTACATGCGATGGTTTCGCATGCCATTATGATATTGATCTTCTCAATAAAAATGTATGAAAAAATTACAGTGAACAAACGTACAGTAAGTGTTTGTTTTATCAATATAGATTTATAGTAAACAATAAAATGTTTGGCGCCGTGATGTCTTGAGGTTTCAATTTCACCATGCCATTTTTGTCCTACTGTCGGAGTACTTATCGAAATCTAACAAAATTGTACGATTTTGAACTCTATAGATAAAAAATCGATTATTATATAAATTGAAAAAAATATATTAAATCAATCATTTCAATTTGTACCCTTGCTGAGTCCTGACTGGCTAAAAACGGGGGATATCATCGCGTAATGTCGGTAAGTGGTAATATTTTCTTTAACAGTATTTTATCTATCAATTAAAATATAACATAATTATAAGCCCTTGACATTAGAGTTTTTGAATAAAAACGTATGTAAGTATACACTTAGTTCAACATGACTAATTGCATTCTGTTTTTTTTTTCAGGACTCCGAAAACGACTACTTCAACTTCATTCCTATGAATACTGTAGTAGGACAGAAAAATGAAAAACAATTGAATCTGGAGGGTCCCAGCAGCAAACAGCTCAAGAGAAGTTCAACAGCTGCATTCACCTGTATAAAAAAACTAACGCGTGGTGCTAAAGTGATCAGGATCGAAGTTTATGATGTGGAAAGTTACCCTGATATCATAAGTTCGCTATGTAATTGTGATGCTGAATTGTGCGTGCAGCATGTAGTTAAAAACATATTTATGGATGACATTTATAAATCGGTTAAAGAAATTGCTGTAAAGGTATCGAATAATATGTCGTAAAATAAATCATAGTACTTAATAAATGATAAAGTATTTTTATTTAACCTTTCACTTACATACTCTCATCTAATTGTTATTTTACGTCACGAAGCGATGACATGTGGTTTTAAAGTTTATGAGAGTAAGGTTGAAAGTCGCATCGAATAATGCACATACATCGCTTCGTGAGATAGAAGAACGCAATGACGTAAGTACGAGTATATCAAAAATCCGATATAAGATAACATCGGAGAATGTGTGAGCGCATTCAATTATCAGAATTAAACCTTGTGACATTCTAAGACCAATCACATAGTTTTACCTTTGATCATTATTCAATTTGAATGTAATGCAGATAAGAATCTATTTGAATAGGTGTTTTTTAATTCAATGAACGGTTTATTATAATAGTAGGTATTTGAATACTATGATGTAAATTAGGTGTTTATTGAAAATTGGGGTTTTCAGATCTTATCTGATCTGTCTAATAGTATCTAATAGTAGGCCATTAAGACAAACAAGATTTCGTATATTTGAATACTTACACATTGATTGAAAACTATGATATTTGAATACACATTGATTGAAAACTATGACCAATCACACAGATCACAATCTATTGAATGAGTATGCAATAAATAGTATATTCAAATAGTAGGTCATTATTACAAAAACAAGATTTCGTCTATTTGAATACACATTTATTGAAAATTGGGGTTTTCAGATCTTATCTGATCTGGAAACCCCAATTTTTACCTACTGGTATGTTCTGTACGTGTAGTAATTCTAAGGCAAGCATGAGTTCTATTTGACAAAAAACGTAATTACAACAAATATAAACCGTAAAAATAAAAACAACCATTTGCAGTCGGCGCATTGGCTATATCTTTTTATTTTAAGTTGTTTATTCAAATAATTTTACAAAACTATTAAAAAACAACCTTCTGCCAAACTGCTTAACAGTTTGTCGGCAGTATCATCTATATATATTCTAATTAACGTCGGTGTCAATTTAAGTTGACACGCGTTTTCGCTTTTTCTAGTGTCTGAGGTAATTTTGTTAAATTGTTTTAATTTTCACTATTTGTCCGACGTCCAGAAATACCTAACATTGTCATCTGACAAATGGTTTCGTTCCCTCATTGCAAGTTTTATAGCAAATATAGAGATTTAGATAAGATTCTGTGTGACCAATCTGAAGGCAAAACCAATCTAGTTTATTATTTAGAAATCGGTTTATAAATGACACAGTTACATACATACAAAAAAGACATCAATTCAAATTGAGAACCTCCTCCTATTTTGAAGTCGGTTAAAGAGTGCATTTCTTCCCCGTCTAACTGCAAGACACGAGAGTATCACTATCACTCGTTTATATCACTATACTGTCGCTTATCTGTTTAAAGCCATAGTATACTACAGGGCATATTCCTTTGTTGCTCCATATGACAGAAAATAGCTGTCGGGATAATTGGAATTCCGCAGTCGCGCGCCGAGCGTGATACACACAGAACGGGCATGCGACGGGCGCGGCTCAACGCGATTTGCAGTGTCAAACCGATTCTTACCACGGCCCGCGTTCAAGCTGACAACAGAAAATTTTCGAGAAGTAGATTACACGTGTTAAAAATAGGTTTAGTTGTACCTGTTCCGTTGTCTATATTATCAGGCCTTGCACGCATATTTAAAAGATAAGAGTATGTAAAATTCGTCGCATATCTGAAAGACTCAAAGCTGGAAGTTTTATTCTAAATACCACTACATAGTATAAAACAAAGTCGCATTCTTCTGTCCGTCCCTATGTATGCATAAATCTTTAAAACTACGCAACGGATTTTGAAGCGGTTTTTTTTAATAGATAGAGTATTCCAAGGGGAAGGTTTATATGTATAACCCACCCCCGCTTTGCACGGGCGAAGCCGGGGCGGGCCACTAGTATAATATATTTCTTTTTTTTATTCAAATGATATTTACTAGGTATAACATAAATCTAAAGGCAGTATTCTAGAGTAGTGGTAATTGTAAACAATAGAGACAGTAGTTGATGTATGGAGTTCAACACAATACCGGGATCTGATTTATAGGGTGTCCCAAAAAATAGTGTCTAGCGGAAGTCCAGAGATAGAGCACCCCTTGGGATACCCGAATCACCCCCCTGAGTTCTGAGATTTTTCACAGTTTTCGTGTTATGATTTTCTTCTGAATTTTTGAGAATTTGCAACCTAAAACTCTTAATTTCATTTGTTTAAAGTTTTTTTTTCTCTAACTGTATCATCATGAATTGTACTTTTATTTAAGCATAAAATAATCACTAACTCTTTTTTTGGGACAACCTGTACGAGTATATCTTAAAATGCTCGTCCCGCACTTACGCTGTGTGTGCACTGTGCTTTAGCTACTTTATGGCCCATCGTATCATAGACATTTTCCGGGAGGCAGTGTCGTTTTATTAGTGGCACATGTTAGCTAGACGCCCTCGAGTTTACCTTTTTTTGTAATAGAAATACGACATTCGGGATGCACATAGTTATCATTTTTTTTAAACAATAGCTTCATTTGATCATTTACACATTTAAGTAGTAAGAACGGTGTGAATAAAGAGAGGTGATAGCAATATTGATGCGAAATTGCGGCAAAAATTGTCTTAGATAAATTTTCCACGAATAACTAAAAATGTTTCCTAGCCCCCTTACGCACTAGCGGTTGAGCCGCGGAGGCGGCGCGGGCTGCCGCATTTCAAATTTAATATGAAACCGCTTATGTCTGTACGCACTGGTGGTTGATTTTGTGGCGGTTTAGTAGGCGCGCTAGTGCGTACAGAGGCTTAATATGCAACCGCCTAGGCGCGGTTGGTTTTAGCGGTCCAACCGCTTAACGCGGTTTCATCGCGGTTGCATATTAAATTGGAAATGCGGCAGGCCGCGCGGTTAGCCGCCTCCACGGTTCAACCGCTAGTGCGTTAGGGGCTTATGGTAACGTAATAATAATAATGTTAATAATAACGAGATCTGTAGTATAATGAAATTAAGTATTACATATATCAATAGAACACATGCCCGTGTGGTCACAGATTTAGAATATACAATTTCGCCACTCCATTTCGTACCGAGGGTGTCGTAGGAGCCGACAAAAGGAAATGATAAGGCCTAGCCGCAAGAGAAGGAAAACTTGATACGAAACTCTATGCCAACCCGTCTGGCCAACGTGGAACAGTAGGCTAATTACCCTCGATTTAGTTGGAGAAGCCCCGACTCGGCTTGTGTCATTCATGGGCCGGGAAGTGGACACACATGATTTCTAACCCAAACCGACTGTTCCTGTTATAGAAGAATTCATTTTCCTGTCATGTTTGCTCTGCCTCCTCACTTTATACCGTTTTTCCAACATGTACATAACCTGGTAACTACAAAGTATCTATGTAGCGACCAGCTTGCTACATAGGTACTTTACACAATTGACCCGAAAAATTAGGACTATCAACAACAAGAAGTATCGCCTATGCATATCGCCTATACATATGCGAGAATTACTCAAAACCCTCTTAGTTCTCTTTACCAATAAAGTTCGTTTAGATTTACTAGTGTGGCGTGACAAAGATTGCACTATCTCTCACGGAAATGTAGTATAAATAAAATATGGGTGCACGAACGCAGACATATTGTCCCTTCATCCATTGTTAATAGCAACAGAACCAGGACGCGTAGCAACTGTAAGACTGTTCTTTGAAATATTCAAAGCGCTTAGTACAACTACGTGGAGGTTTTGGGGACTAACTTTTAGTATTCAGCCCCCAACACCGCTTTGGCAATACTTGTTTGCGAGCAACATATCTCAGGAAAGACAAAGCATGTCTTCATCGTAAATATTATTAATATGATATATGTAATGTATTCTATTTTACTTATATTTTATCTGTCCAATGTACAGGTCACCGTAATCCGTAATATGTTGCACGTAATAAAAAACAATAGCGTGGTCTAAACGTTGCGTGATGTTTTTGCGTTTGGCATTACATTACCGACTAAAAGTCCCAAGTTTTTTCTTCCCGTTAAACCCGCCACGTAAAACCAAAGCAAGTTTCAGTTTCACTGTCCCAGTTACCGAGAACATCCTCCGAATCTCCGGTCCTCGCTTGCTGGCATAGCAGTCAACCCATCGGGGAGTCGAGTTCTCGCGAACCTGTCTCGCCACAAACGCGACGTGTGAGCGTATACTACTGGGGTTTTAGTGGGTAGACGAGTAGTTTCCGAAGTCCCACATAACCACCGATCCCATCTTCGACGGGTGGTGGTATGGTTTAAGCATTACCCTAGCGACGCAAAATATGTTTCAGTTTATTGACAGGTAAACTGAAACATCCACTCTTACAATCAAGTATACATTTTGTTTTGACATTTCACACAACGCCATCTCGTCCCAAGTTAAGCAACTTAATGCTTGTGTTATGGTAACGAGATGGATGATAAACTACTTATATACATTTTATTTTTTTGTAAATACATACATATTATAGATAGAAATGACACCCAGACTCCGAGCCAGTGCCTCTGGTTTAGACAAAGACACTGGCCCGACCCCGGAATCGAACCCGGGACCCGTTGATCCAAAGGCGGCACATCTGACCACTAGACCAACGAGGCAGTCAAGTATAATATACAAAATGTTGCAAAAAGCTTAAGGCCGTATTTTTTTGCCAAAAATAAGCAACTTTTTTCATAAATTGCTACGTGGTCCGGGCATGGCACCGATGGAGCATAAAATTCTAAGAGGAAGATACTCCAAAAGGAGCAACAAATAAGAGAGGCTGAGCGGTTCTATCCGCTCCCCGACCGCACACTGACCCCGAGGTGATTCCATTACTCTCTTGATTAGCTTTATGCACTCAGTTCGGCTACAGGGGCTTTGTAGACCCTGTATATTATGTTATAGACGTTTTTGTTTGTCATTTCAGGTTTAGGTTTTACGTTTACTCTGCGTTTGTTGAGCGTCGTACAGTTTCTGCAGTGCGCATCATAGCGGCGACCAAAACACGGGGCTCCGTTCCTGTGCAGTGCCGTTTGTGGCTGCCAAACAATAGGACAGTAACTCTCAAAGCTAGAGTAAAGGTTAGTAATCTATGCATACTAATCCTTGTTGATCTAGGGGCTAGATGTGCCGTCTTTAGACTGCGGGGCCACGGTGCGCTTCCGGGGTCGGGCAAAAGTAGCTTTGTGTAAACCGGAGGGTCATATGTGTTCGTGAATTTCACGTTTGTGAACGGCTTCCGCAAAACATTATACCTAGTGCAGGGATTCCATGTTTTGTTATATTAATAAATGTGTATTACAAAGGCGAAAGTCAATCACATATATATTTGTCTTTCGAATTCTACCAAAGTGTACGTTTCGAAAGCCACTTGTCTAGGCCCCCAATAGTAGTATTGATCCTTAGTCGTCATGCGGCGGGTCGTTCTCTTCCCTGCAATATGGTTGAGGAGGGCGATGGGTGCCACTTGTGTCATGCTTGAACAGGTGCCGTTGCTGGGGGTCGGTTGGCTCGGGCATTAGAAGGTTACTATTGTTGACTAGATCTGGCTGATGTTTGGCCCTTGCGACTATTGCGCAAGTTTGCTCTCACAGATCTGTCACGGCCTTGTACCTAGAAATGGAGATCTAAAGAGAGCAACTACAGAGTTTCTTGCCGGCTCTTCTCTGTAGAGCTGCATTCGTCCATCTGCATTAGATGGTAAACTTGTTTTAATGAGTTTGAATTTGAATTACGTTATAGATATAGGTTTTTTGTAACACCTTGGACAAATACACGCAGAGTTGTATTAAAAAAAAAACTTTCTGTGACTTCTCTCTCCTATTCTTTTCAGGCCATCCGAGAAAACTGGAACTTAAAGTACAGCGCGACATACGTATTATGTCTCCTAAGAGACACTGGTATCACACCTCAGGACACTGTTGGGGCTTCAGTTGCTATTGTAGCCAATAGCGCGCCAAACAAACCACCTACTAATCTTCTCATCGTGCTGGACACGGAGCCAAAGACTGGGATTGAGGTATGTGCCAAACCAAACTTGATACAAATTTGTTATTAGCAAATTTAGCCTTCAATTCTATTTTCTGCTAGCTTTAGTTGGAGTATTCTGATAAATAATTGGATTTATTCATTATTAGCTTATATGCTTGCGTGGGCTCTAAACCGGCGCTTATCGTGGCTTTACTTGTCAGCTCATAAACGACCCACTGCTGAGTCTTCAAGCGACAACAACAAAGCGAGTCGCGGGACGAATATCGGCGACGCGACTCGTGTACGAACCTCAATGGATTTGTATGGCGGTAGTCGCTTGAAGACTAAAATCGTTGAGTATCGAAGATTTGCGTAGCCTTGTGTACGAAGGGCCTAATTATCTAGCTACTAATTGGCATAATGCCGAATTTGTTTCCGTTTGGTACACCCATGGGGCATATGATGTGTAACGAATGTGGTGTACATTTCAGAATATGTGATGTGATTTGTTGTTGATGCTAATAAAATGTTATTATTATTAAATACTGTCTGTGTTACCCCTTCGTACACAAGGGTAGCCTTGTGTACGACGGGCCTTATTGTGTGTCTGGTATTTAATTTACGCGGGCAAACGGTCTGTCCTCTGAAATCCATGGGACTCGGTAGTCATTTAGTTAGAACAGCTATCAGTATCCACGCTACGTCTCCGTATTGACAGACATGCATTTTAGAGTGACTGGTTTGTATTCTCTCTTAACCACTGACGTATACGATAGTATAATATCGAGGTACCAAGTTTGTCTGGAAGAAATCGCTTGACCGCTCATTGTTGTCAAACGTGATTAGACCGCCCATTGTTAATAAATTTTAATTTGTCTCTACATCAAAAATATTGTAGTGTATAAAGGTTATAACGTGACCCAATATTCGGCTTACTTAAAGGGGAACCTATGTGACCTTTTATGGAATTAACATACCAATTTGGATTTGCCGAAAACGTTTTGCGCATCTTTCAACTTCAAACCACATATATAAGGTCGTCCGTCTATCTTTTATAAAATAGAGGGAGGTCTGAGGTTACTCTTATTTTTTTTACTAGGAAGTACCATGAAGAAACTGTCTTTTTTTTTAGTTTTACTACATATGATATATGCTATTGTCTTTCAGGAAACTCTTCATATATGCGTCAAGCCATTTCACAACTCCTATGGAAGAGACGAATGGCTATTAGAATGGTTCGAACTAAACCGGCTGTTAGGCGCAAGCCATTTTTATATGTACAACGTGTCTCTAAGCAATTCTGTCAGTTGTATATTAGAATCTTATCAAAAGCAGGGACTTGTAACGTTGCTGCCTTGGAAGCTTCCAATCCTTTCAAAGGTGGAGATAAGGTAAACTTAATTGTTATCTGTTATGTTAATCTGAGCGTTAAATGATAAAACCTAGTGCAAATAGTCTAACACGTTGGGGCGTAAATAAAAAAACACCATCAATACCGTCTAGGAAAGCATTTACCGCAATGTACGAGGATCTTGAGAAACTAATACATAATTAATTGAATCTGTATCTGTGAATGTTATCTATCAACCCATTCAATCCTCGTCAGAGTCGACTAAAGGAACGCAACGGGCAAATAACTTAGCCGCAACTGAAAGAACACTTGACACAGACCCTGTGCCTAAGTTTCATGAAATTGGAGAAAGCAAGGCCCAGCAGCAAATTCTTGAAAAAAAATACAAGCCCTACTAACAAACGTTAGTAAATATTGTATTTTAAAATGTTATCAATATTATTATGTTAACCATTTAAGTGTACATTGGAACCTTTTCATAATATTACTAGCTGACCCCGCAATCGTTGTTTTGCCATGTAATTAAATGGGGGTTGATCGTAGGGGGGTGAACATTTAGGGTTGTATGTATTTTTTATGTTGTTTATGTTGTGTAAAAATAAAATTTTTTTTTAGGTGAACCACCCTTATCTCTTAGGGTGTAAAAATTAGTTATCAACCTATTCTCATACGTACTGAATATACATATGAAATTCCATCAAAATGGGTCAAGCCGTTACGGAGGAACACTAAAACTGTGACACAAGAATTTTATATATTAGAAATAGGCTTACGTTTGACTCCAATCTCGATTGATGGAAGTCGAAGATGAGGCCTAAGATGGTACACGTTTGCCTAGAAGGATCTAAGCAAAAAAAAATGACTTGAAATTATCTATTATTTTGTAGAACTGAAGGCCAGTTCGCAGCGTTCAACGATTGCTTGTACCGGTCGATGCGGAACGCCGGCTGGCTTCTAGTGATTGACGTGGACGAGGTAGTACTCCCTCGGCGGGAGCGGACCTTGCCGGCCCTCTTGACAGCTTTAAGAGCGACTTACAACCCGCCCACGAAGGCACCATCGGCGTTCTTGTTCAGGAACGCTTTCTTCTATTTTCGATGGGAGGTAAGCTACTGTTGCTTCTTCTACTACTACTAAGCTCATAGGTGTACGAATATGATCAAAGAATAATAAATAACTGTTTAAAATCAACGAAACTTGTAATAAGTAAAATCCAGAATGACGCCTAAAACAAAAGAATGCACAAACGCGTAGGCCGTGGCATTCCATTTTTATATTTGTTATCAGCCAGCATTACAAATATCACGGGCTTAATCCAGTTGTGGCGTGTCATCATGTATACCTATATTTTAAGTCATCATTATTTTTGTGATTAATTATTGTAATGGACAGACAGACTCGACAGACTTCCTTACAGATTCCGTGCACGGGTTCTATGGTAACCAAATTTTATTGACTGTCACTTTTGGTTTTTCTCTTTACTGTTGTCTTAAGGTCTGGGCAAACAGCGGACGGGGCGGGACGGCGACGCGACGCTGGCGGGACGTGAAGAGTTGTAATGTATTAGTTAATGTAGAATAGGTCAAATAGAGCCGTCGCGCTCGGCGCGAGAGTAGCGGTCGCGTCGCGTCGGCTCTGTGTGACATATTCTACATTAACTAATACATTACAACTCTTCACGTCCCGCCAGCGTCGCGTCGCCGTCCCGCCCCGTCCGCTGTTTGCCCAGACCTTACATTGTACATTTTGATTGCTTGCATTTTTCTGCCTCTGTCCTAACTCTTTCTGTAATAGTATATTTCATTAGAAGTGCGGAAAGGCTGTCATTACAACGAGTTCCGACAAATGTCTACCCGAGCCGAGGCGCAGCCGAAGGCGAGGTTTGACAGTCGGAACAAGTTGCAATGACGGTTCCGCACGTGTGCTGAACGACTATTTTTAATACAGTTGCGAAAAAATTAAGCAATTTAATAAAATAATAAAAACACAATAAACTCAACTAACTAATCATTTCTGAAAAATGGCGCCGACCGTAGAATATAAGCAAAGATTTTTTTTCTTCACCCATTCTGGTAGGCAAAAGGAACAATGCCCATACAGCCAAGTCTTCAGAAGAATTGTTTTATTGATATGAAATGAAATTTAATTACATGAAATGAAACTCATTCAATCAAATCATTAAATCAGATATTGAAACAAATTAGTACGTAGATTCTTTTTAGAAATATACGTATTTGCATGAATCATAAAAACTTTTATGATTTTTTTAGTAAAAACTTCATGGTTGGTTTTTCCTTATAATAGACATTATTTTGACAGTTGGGAAAGAGAACGCACTAGTGCGGGAATGGTAAAAAAAAAGCACGCGTGTGTAATAGCCCACTTCCCGAACGCTATACGCCCCTGCAATATGCCACTTTTTGAGCAACTGTATTAAAAATATATTTTAATTGTACATACTACACGGAGTCGAATTTATTTGGAGTCAGATTCTTCTTTGTCACCATCCATTACACAGTTACTATCCACCACCACCATCGCAGCATATGTACCATCAGCAGTGGGTGTAAAGACCCACTTGAGTCGGGCCTACTCCAGTTACATGGAGGAAGGTTAGCCTACTTACTAGCTGTAAGATTCCCGAATAGTAATAAAATAAAATAAAATAAAATACTGTGCCACGCTAGCCAGACGGGTTGGCACAGGATTTTGTTTCAAGATTTGCTTCTCATGCCATCTAGCCAAGGTTAACAGCCTTGGTATTTCCTTTAGTCATCTTCTGACACCTGTAGCATGGAATGGGGAGGAATCCAGTTGCATGCAGGGTAATAAGCCTACTGTGCCACGCAGTCTAGGCTTCCCTCCACGAATTTGGAAGAGGCCCGACCCAGTAGTGGGTAATTTTATATATATATATCCTTGGACATTTCACACAACGCCATCTCGTCCCAAGCTAAGCAACTTAATGCTTGTGTTATGGTAACGAGATGGATGATAAACTACTTATATATTTTTTTTTTGTAAATAGATACATATTATAGATAGAAATGACACCCAGACTCCGAGCCAGGGCCTCTGGTTTAGACAAAGACACTGGCCCGACCCCGGAATCGAACCCGGGACCCGTTGATCTAAAGGCGGCACATCTAACCACTAGACCAACGAGGCAGTCAATTTATGGGCTGAAACGACGAAACATAATTTTATTGCAACTCTAAGCCCTCTTGAAATATCTGTCGCACTCTCTGCTTTTCGGCCAACTCCCACGCTATACATTGTTCCACCATATGGTGGCGAGGTGGCGGTATATATATATATTTTTTTATTATATGGCGATTGGGACTTTTACTCACATTTGGTGTGTCATCCCCTTTCAGGACGACCCAGAAGCACCGGCGCCTCTGGTTACGGCGCGCAAGACACGCCGGTGGGCCGCGCCGCACTCGCTCAAGAACCGCAGCAAATACGCTGTGCGACCGCGTGACGCCATTGAGCTTGGCAACCATTTTGTTTGGGAACTGGCCACTGGGGTTAGTTCCGTGGGGGTGTCTACTGATCGCGCCTTGCTACATCACTATAGGGTAAGGTTATAGTTGAATGCCCCTTAATAAATGAATTTTCCGAGTGGGGACCCCCCCATTCTACCTGAAGATGTCGTATAGCGTATAGAAGGCCAAAATTGTAGCCGCATGAGAAGGAAAACTTGACACGAAACTATGTGCCAACCCGTCTGGCCAGCGTGACATTAGATAGACTTATTAGCTTATTAGCCTAATGAGGCTAATAAGCTAATAAGTCTATCTAATTAGGCTAATAAGTCGGGACTCCTTCAATTACTTGGAGGGTACTCCAAGTAATTGAAGGAGTCCCGACTATGTGGGTTAGTCGCTTCTTAGGATACCCTCAGGATGATATGGGTTGATGACATTACGTATACAAAATCCGCCACCATCAGATTTTGCACCAGTCTAATCAGATTCGTCGGCAGTGAGGCCCTCGTACCTAAATATCATTCGCCATTATATTATACTGTTGACCCAGCAAACGTTGTTTAGCCATATAAAGCCGGGTACTCATTAGCGAACTCTAACCGTAACTGTTGCATGTTATGTAACCAAAAATTATAGTGTACGCGGTTCGCGAACTTGGCGCGAGCGGATCGAGTTGCAGTTCGCAACGAGCCGACGATAAATACGTATTCATTATGTAACGTAACCGTTGGACGTTACTGTAACTACAAAGCATGGTGTGTACGTGGTCCGTGAACCTGGCGCGAGCTGTTCGCGAGCGGCACGCAGCGAGCCGATGGATGTCGGTTTTTGGCGCGAACCAAAGGAAGCTCGCAGTGTGTTCGTGGACGCGTACACACACTGTATCTGTTCGGTTACAGTTACAGCCGACTGAATGAGTACGTTGGGTGAGGGCGTTCGATGGAAATGTTCAGTTCGATGAACACGAAGACTACAACACGCGTACACACTAGAACCACGTTACTGTAACTGTCCGGTTACAGTTCGCTAATGTGTACCCGGCTCAAGTCATTCCCCTTTGCGGATGAAATATTGAAAATTTTTAGCTGACCTCTATTCGACGAAAGACCAAATTTCAAGACGTCAACCCAGACACAAATCACTCACGGGTAGGAATTCCGTTAAAGTTGCTCATAACTAATTTACAGATGGCGTGCGAGTACGGTGGCACTAACTGCTTGACGATCCCGTCAACCGTGGACAGAACTGCCCACCGATGGACAGAGGAATTGCAGCAGCGAGTCAACACGGAGAAGAAACGACTTTCCGCATGTGTCGCGTAGAACAGTGAGGTTCGAGAACATTACCAAAAGGGTCGAAAAATGACTGCGCAAAACGATTTTCCATAATTGAACATAGTGGTATGCATCTGATAGATGCAATGGATGCATTTATTGGAGTCCCCTATCACAGCTTGTTTTCGCGGCAAAAATACATATTTGTCGAAATTTATGAAAACTAGAGCGGTTTAGGGTTGGGAGACGTAAAAGAGTCAGTTTCGCAATAGTATGAATGGAGATGAATGAAAGTTGATATTATGTCAAAGTTAATTAAAGATTAGCAGTTAACGTAATGTACACATTTATTTTATTGGACTTATACGTAATACTTGGATACGCTTCTTTAAGTTAAGTTTCTAGCTGCTGAAAAGTACCATGTATAATTTACAAACACATAATATACACGGCGTAACCAAAATCCTATAGCCATTCGAAGTAGAGGCATAGAGCTCGCCGAGAGGAACAGTTCTGTGTATAAATTATTGTTCTATGTTGCAGTATGAGATATACGTTTTAATAAGTCTGACTTTTAACACAGATCATGGGTTCCAGCGAAAACTAACCATCTAGCAATCGTTATTATTGCCCTAAAAGGTTAGTAATCCGGGTTTTATAATCCTTTCGTGCTTATTTCTAAACCTATAACAATTTCATCACCAGCTATTGACTAACATTTTAAGGAAATAAAGTTGCTTATCTTTTCCTGATATTTTGCACACTGTATCTGTCTTTATCAATAGTACTAACGATCCTTTCATTTTGCCTATAGGGTTTTTGTTACATCCTGTATATAGTCTTTTCCATACAGTATACAGCGGCCGCTCCTATGAATTCCAGAAATACCTTTAATGCTTACCGGTTCAGAGATAATTTCTGAGGCGTTGAAGCCCGTGACATATTTTTTGAGCGGTGCAAGCCCATTTATAACCTCCCCATGAGACAGGTTCTTTAGGCCTCTGTAGAAGACTGTAACTAGACCTCGACTGCCCACCAAAACATTTCGAACGCACTCGGTTCAACGATGCTCAAGGTACCATACACCAAAGGATAACACAAAATAGCTACTGGGGCATGCCCGATTAAATGAATGATTGTGCCCTTAGCTTGGAAGTGCTTTTGCTACAAGGGGGAATAGTGCTACAATCCCTATTATGGATAGTGGCGTGGGACCCTTGACAAGGTAAAAGTGTCATGGCGTCCAATTAAATTTCGCCTCAGGTCGGCACAGCCAACACGGTTGCTTGGCTTCAAGCTTGCTCAAAAATAACAGTATTACTTCAAAAACTACAGTATAATAGGGACAGGCTTCTGAAGCGGTGTCTGCTCAAGATATCTTTCTACTCGAAAAGCTCATTTTTGCCTTGTTAGCTTGGATATGTGATCCAAGCTAACAAGGCAAAAATGAGAATGGCAAAAATGTTAATGTCACCACCATCATAATTTTAGCCTAATATGCTGGACATAGGGCCTCCCCCAAGGATTTCCACGAAGGAATCCTTCGCTTTCCGGTGACCATAGCCAGGTCGTCGGTTCAACGTGTGGGAGGCCTAGAAGCACTGCGCTTTACCGGAACGGGGTAGCCTCTCGAGGAATTTTCTTCCCATTCTGTCTTCAGTCCTGCGAGTATGGTAGTTCTGTTAATATAATAAATTATTTATAGATGCAATAGTGCACTTCAAATTTTCCGAAATGTATCCGAATATTGCTCAAAAAGAGATGAATGTTATCAGTATTAACAAAGACCGCTCATAATGTTGAATAAAATATTTCAGTTGAAAGATGTAATTGCTTGATAGTAGAACAGTGTGAAGAGACTGCATAATACGTAATCATAATAGCTAAGACCCGTATAAAATATATGAGAAAAAACTACATGTGCATATGTTTTATTCTGAATTTCGCCGTAATTTGCGGTTGCTTGGCATTGGACCTCGCGAATACCACCTGCTTGCTATCAACATTTTGTTAATAACTACTACTCAGCCGTAACATAATGATGTCTTAGGTTTTCACGATCTTTACACATTGCAGGAAATGATGGCTTCACGGTTATGATCGTTTTATTTTATTTTATTCCCAACGTTTCAGACACTTTGCAGTGTCCGTGATCGCGGGACGACTGGATGGCAGTTGTCGCTGCGACCTCGCGAATAAAATAAAATAAAACGATCATAACCGTGAAGCCATCATTTCCTGCAATACTACTCAGCCCATAATAATGACCCACTGCTGAGTCAGTTATTACGCTGGCCAGACGGGTTGTATTGAGTTGTAATTTTTCATATTAAGTTTTCCTTCTCATGCGTCAAGGTTATCGGCCTTGTTATTTCCTTTTGTCGGCTTTTACGACACCCTCAGGATGGAATGGGGTGGTGACACTATTTATTCTAAATCCGTCACCACACGGAAGAAATAATATAGCCAAATCACTTTTTTATATCTAGCAATTAGAATATCCTTTTGATAAAACCCACCCACCGTATGAGGGATTGGAGTCAAGAGAAAAGTAGAAAGCTATTTTATTGACGTCTTAAAGGAGTTTACATCCCATCTATTCGAAAAGTGAGACTTTGTTCCTCTATAATTGAGAGCAAAGTAGCTCTTTTCTCTTCTAGACTTTTTAGCGGGCAATTTACTTTGCCGCGCACTTCTTGATTTTGGAACATCTTAGTGTTCAGCGTTTCAAATGTTATTATGTATAAGCTTTTAGCTGTGTTATTACTATTTTAATTTAGTTGTTACTATATGTTTTATAGAATAATAATATTACAATAAAATATAAGGCGCCTGTTATTTTCTCAAAGTGGGTGATGAAAAGTAGAGTGCATCACTCGGGCGCAAAATATTTTTTGGCTCGGGCGACGTACTTTGAATCCCTCGATACGTTCAGGATTCTAGTAAAGAATCCCTCACTTCGCTCTAGATTCAGAAAGAGCGCCCTCGCCGTAAAAAGATTACTTTGCTCCCTTGTGATCCAAGCTACTATTATTTTTAGCGTACCTATTTTTATGCTAATTGTCAAAAAAGTCACAATAACCTATCAGTCATGCCATGCTCATGACACAAGTTAGAACTCGCTGAATAAAACAAAGAAATAGTTACTTATTTAAGGTGAATGTTTCAGGGTAGCCCGCGAAATTCAAATTTTCTTACGTTTTTTTGCAATTTACAGGTCAGCGCTAGGATGTATGTTGATTAAAATGTTATTCGCGGCTGTAAGACGTAAGTAGTTATAGAATTATAACCATCAAAATCATCAATACAACCCTCCAAGCTCATAAAGGTGCAAGGAAAACTTTTTCAACGTCAAAGTCATTCTTAACTCTCTGTAACTACATACGTCTTACAGCCGCGAATTAATAGTTTATCATCATACAACCTAGCACTGCCCTGCAAATTGCAAAAAACGTAAGAAAATTTGAATTACCCTGGAGCATCCACCTTAAATAAAGATGGCACTGTTATAAATTTTGCTAGAATATTGTCATTTCATTTTCTTGCAATTTTTATTATTATACTCCATAGCAAAATCATGAGAATGTAATGAATTTGTGCCTAATTTAAACAGCAACTTTAATCATGTAAACAGATTAGATACGGCGAAACATAGCGCTAATCTCACACAAATTAAAGAGAAAACCTACGAAATTATTAAAGAGAATAATTTTAATTACTAATATTTCCTTTTGTGCAGTCAAGTCGGTCAAACAATTTAGATAAATAATCAATTCGTTAACTAAAAAGTCATTTTTGTGGCATAGACATCTTGGAAATTTGCATTCACACTAAATATTTAAAAAACCAGGCAGTCCACTATATTTTCTCCTCTTTTATTAAAGTAAATAAAATTTAAAATTAATACGAAATTATCCTGTATGGCGCTTATGAATTATTAAGTAACATTATTCTTATACCTAGTAAATATTTGAGAAAGTATAACATGACATTTTATATGACAATGTTAGAATTGTGTATTTTAATCTCAAAATTAATATTTATAATGAACATACAAATGGATGCTATGGATCCATAGTATCCATTTGTATACAATATTTAAAACATGGGTAATTTACCGTTAGACCTAACTGTAGCAAATATCTGACATGTAGTTATACAAAATGTTGACGAAAGGACAATTAAAGTCATAAGCCTAAGTTTATCATTATTAAAAGCGAGGTAAGTAGTTATTGGAATTTGAGTTTATCTTGCAAATATTATTTGTAATTTAAACTTATAGGCTAATTCTTTGTAAAATTGTCTGTAACTTAATTCGATTGTCTCTAAATTCGATAATATATCTTTGAGCGTATTCCACAAGATGATATTACAATGATCGTTGTAAAATATTCTAGATAACTTAATAAGTAGATAAGTAAATTTAAATTATATACAATTATGATTATGGTAACCGAATCTTTGAACAAATCAAACATGTTTCGTAAATTAAGTAAGAAGCACTATTTTACATACAATAGTTGGATATAGTGAAATGAATGTTTGTTCTGCATTCTTTAGCTACAAGAAATAATGTTTCTATACCCTGAACGTATTTTAGTTTAAAAAAAGGCATATTTGCCGCCAACTTGAAATATTTACGCTCATTGTAATGTTTTTTTATAGGCCACCGCTTGCTTCTTACTCTAGTTTATCAGCCTACGGTAGATATTCACATTCAGAACGTAAATCAACACAAAACATTCCAATAAGCAATGAGGTTTCTTTTTTTGAGAACTATAGACATTAGATTAGAATTAAATAACTATTGTGTACAGTATGTATTTCACTTCAATACATTATCATACATTTAAATCGTGAATAAGCTTATTCTAGATTAAATAGTTAACTTAAATCCTTTCTGTTTAATATCACAGTAGGTATGTAATTGTTTCTAGATGTATTAAAAAAAAAATAATCAGCGTTTCGAAGGCGAGCAGTAACCAATTTTGTAGCAAAATAATATATTTTGTGTCTATATTTTATCTGTGATGTCTATTTTAAAGGTAAGACTGGTATTTATTCAGAGATGGAAGTATAATGTAAATGGAATATGGAAATGGTCTTTTTTATTAAAATAAAATAATTATCAAATTTTGTTTATTTTTTAAGTGCAACCCCTGTCATAATGTAAAAATTACAATCTTTGTCGTTGATTCCAGGGGCTTCTTTCCCCTCGTCCGACTATTTTTAATCCTCGAGTACTTGAAGTAATTTCAGAACCTTTTTTATCTTGTTGACTTACAATGGAAACTATACACCATCTAATACTCATATTAAAAACACATATATTAAGACAGGTCAGTTTATTAAATAATAACTTAAAAAATGAGGACAATATAAACCTAAAATCCTTACCAGTACTTTAAATTGTTACAGTTTGTGCATCAAAAATGAAGGAAACCTATAAAGCCACCTTATAACCCATCTGTACAACCAACTTGGTATGACACTCTTTTCTTTTAAAGATTTTTCTAAAGGTAACTCACGGCGATCATTGTATAATCTTCGCCAGTCCTTTATGGTAAAGACACGCAGACACCGATGCGGGCGTGTGGCGGAAACAGACGATTTTTGTTGGAATTATTATGAAATACACTCTGAATGTGTGTGTAGTGTCCCTGTATCCGCAACACGTCCGCCTCCGGTGTCTGTGTGTTAGATACTTGAAGAAAGAAACCTGGTGGAGTGTCTATGGGTGGAAGATCCTCATTTATGTTCTTTGACATTGCTTTCAGAGTCATCTATTGGCAAACTGTATTAACATGTGCAAGTAAAGGGTAAAAACCTTTATTCATTAATGAGGAAGTAGAGAACGTTGAATAATTCCATCAGGCACTTAGAGATGGCGCTATGTAATATTTGAAATAGTCGTATCAAAAAGTCCGGTGTCTAATTTATCAGAAGCATATTTTTTTTCCGCATATGTGTTATTGAAATATTTCCTTATTCAACTACTCCAATAAAATAGTCTAGTCGTGGTAATCTCAAAGCTGTTTAAAATAAAGTACAATTGTCTTGCTTGTGGCTGAATTTATTATTTATGTATCCGAAGATTCCCTTGTACCTATATTTAATTGTTTATTCAATAACGCACTACATAAAACGACCGCAACGCTAGATACTGACTGCCGCATTGTGGTAACATTACCAGTGTTACTTTTATATCTGGACGCTCACCTCATTATGACTTGTCATAAAAAAGGGAGGATTCCCCACATTCCCGCTTTGCGTCGTATGGCAACCCTACACATGACTAATGCCACCAATTAACTGCGAGGAATTGGGTCGCTCTGTCCCGTGTTTGCTTTTTCACCTACTCGGATTCAACGCAAATGTTTGTGGACCTACGCCAAACTCGTATATCTTTTGGTTGTTAGATTACGTTATAGCGTCGCTATTAGTTATTAAAGAGTTAACGGCGTGTTCTTCAATCAAAAAATGCATTATCCAAAACGTATGTAAAAATAGGGTATTTGTATCTGTCATATTTTGTATGTCAAAAAGACATGTATATAAAAATTGCGGCGCACATAAATACCGCATAGGAATAGCGATCACGAATGGTTATGTGAAGTGCTAGCATAAGCCAATGGACACGATATGTATCTGTGCAGTGTGTTATTCCGTGTGGTAAATAGTGTCGCCACCCCATTTCATCCTAAGGGTGTCGTAAGAGCCGACAAAGGGAAATGATTAGGCCGAAAACCTAGCCGCAAAAGACAACAGCGATTTGGCTTTAAATCAGGATCCAATATATTTATAAACTTACGGCTACATAGGTCATCAGTCACTACACAATAATCCAAAGAATCAGTTCGCATAATTTATTTTTTATTACTCATAACATTAATAAAATATACATTTGAAAACTACTCTTAGACTAATCATGGTGCCCAATACAAATGTTTGCCGGCCATTGCCAGTTGCCAGTGTCAAGGGCCGTTTCCTTCCCTTGGAAGGGTCAGCGGAACAATTTGGCGGCGTAGTCAGGCATGTTATGTTAGTAATGTTTGTTTTGGTATCGTCCCTGTTTTCGTATTGTTACCGTGTGAAGGCTCAGTTTTAGTATAAAGTGTATGGGCATTAAAAGGTTAACTTATATGATTGGATTTATATTTTTCTCGGAAATTATGAACGAGTGTAAGCGTAATTTTTGTGTTCCCCCTTTTTTAGGTGAAATAATTTCGACTTCACTGAAACTATAACTGGCGCGCGAGTTCATGTCTATCCTGAGCAATGCTGTTATGCTGTGGCCTTATTAGATAAAGTAATGTCGATAATAACTACCGATTTAGTCAACAGATGTCAATTTGGTTCATTGTAATGTAGGTAATTTTGCAAATTATGAAATAAAATAAATGTGATAGGTAATTACTTATCGTATTTAGGCCCCGATGGACATGAACTCGCGCGCCTATAATATACGTAAGTTACCTGTTTTAGAAATGATTGACACGGTTGGCGCAGTGGTTGAGCGATCGACTGCTGCGCAGCATGTCACGGGTTCGATTCCCGCACGGAAGAAATATTTGTACGACCTACAAGTATTTGTTCGGGGTCTGGGTGTTTTCTATCTATAATATGTATGTATTTACAAAAAAAAATGTATATAAGTAGTTTATCATCCATCTCGTTACCATAACACAAGCATTAAGTTGCTTAGCTTGGGACGAGATGGCGTTGTGTGAAATGTCCAAGGATATTTATTTAAATACGCGTAAATAATATAAATTGTGAAATAGAGTTGCACATTATGATAGTAGGTAGGTTTAAAATAGCTACGGTGCAGTAAATAATAAAATGCTATAATGCACGTGATCTTGTGATCTATATATCTGTTGAATAGGATCAAAACTTATTAAGTGTATTAAGTAATTGTGATTTTTTCTATAGTTTTCTGTTATTCTGCTATTTGGGGTGGAGACGAATCCAACACGTCAAATTTAACTAAAATCAGTTGTGAATGGTGTAGCTAGCCCGACATTTTAATAAATGTGACCATTTAGTGACAGCGTATACTCAGGGATTAGTAGAATCCACATCAAAAGGTTTCATTGTCCTACACATAATAGAAGTTATAAGAAATACTGAGCAGAGAGAAATTACATCGTTTGGGTCAAAGTTGGTGGAGGGCAATTTAGACTGCAGGTTCGGGAGAAGGATGTGCGTGTGTGCTACTCGCTGTGTTGGCACATATTTAAATATATATTTTAAATGGAAAAAAATGATTTCATCTCTTTAAATATATTTTGGTATCCGATATGCATTTAACCCTGTCAGCATTATCTCAGTGTAATGATACAGCCTGTATAAATAGATATATGAAGTTTACGACCACATTATATAATTTTTTTATTTCATTTATATACCTAGAGTACTGTCAACTCAAGGGGGAACAGTTCTAAAATCGCTAAAGGCCCCGTTACGGCTAAAGTTTGAATGACCAGAGCAACTCTGCTGGTTATTGCTCGGCATTTAGCTTTAATCTGTTTTGACTTCTGTGTCCCTCTTTTAATGGTCGACTAAGATTTTTTTCTATGGAAATAACTCTAGAGACATTTTCTAATGCACCCTCTTTACTTTTAACGGTGTAGCTGTGACACAAAAGTACTTTTGGTTAGAAATAAATACTGTAGTGTGCGTGTCGGCATTTCCCACTCACACAGGGTGTTTATCATAGTAATCATTGTTGGAAAATATTAACCAATTGTGGCGTTCACAATCGTCATCGGGTACATATTTTTTTAAACTACTACCAGGTCGTAAGGCGCTACCAGCCGAAATGACCCGGCGAAAGAACCTCGGTGGGTTTTCATATATTTTAATGCCAGATTACAATAGCTATGTAATATAAAAAAAGAAAGGGAAGAAATGGAAACAGGGATAGCGTCCGAGTGGTGACGTATTTTGAATACACAATGTCACCAACTCATACCATCCTGAGGGTGTCGTAATAGGCGACTAAATAATAATAATAATTCAGCGTGGCATAGTAGGCTAATATCCTTCCATGAATTTGGGAGCCCGTCTCAGAAGTGGGTCATATATGGGCTGAAATGATGATATAAGAAAGTTGTTATTTCTCATAAAATGATGATACAACAAAGTTGTTATTTCTCATAAAATGATGATATAACAAAGTTGTTATTTTTCATACAATGATGATTTATCAAAGTTGTTATAGGCCCGGCTGAAATATGACTTAAAAACAGAAATTATAAAACAATTACGTAAAATAATGCCATAACCTTTGAATCGGGTGGACACCCCTCAAAAATACCGGGTCATAACTGGACTAGGGCGCGGAAATATGAAAATTAGCGCCATGACATGACACACTAACCCAAACGGCGTTCCGCGACTGTCCGCTAACGTCGAAAATAGACAGCCTTTTTGGTTGTGTCTACTTTGAATCATGGGTTCGGTTCTGGGTTTGGGCAAGTGTCATTGTGTAAACCAGGCACTTGCTCTGAGTCTGGGTATCACTTGTGTTCGTGAATTGCATGTTTTTATAGTACAATCGAGATACAGGTTATACCTTGTTTCAGCCCAGAAATGACCCACTACTGTGGAAATTGGGTTTGTATCAAGTTTTCCTTCTCTGGGGGCTAGGTGATTTGAATCTTGCTCTCTTTTAGTCGCCTATGGGTTGGTGACATTGTGTATTCTAAATCCGTCACCGGTTGCCCCAGGTTATAGGTACCTAGTGTAAGGGTTTGTAAGAAAATTGGTATTGATTTGTAATACACATCAAGAGACCCATAAATGTAAGTTGTTATAATGAAAATAAAAAATACGTATCATCATCATCAAATCAAGCCCACCGGTGGGCATTAAGCCCCCCCCCCCCCAAAGCTATGTACTCTACTATGTATAGTAATTTACAAACATCTTGAGTTATTCAGTTCAATAGTCCACTTTTCACGTCGATATCAACGCCAAAGTGACCCTTATTGTAAGAGAAGGCAGACGTAAGACAAGGGATTGGTTGATAACATGCGTGAACTTTTGAACCCACCACATCGCTTTTGTTCCAAGATGATTGTAAGCTACTATAACTGTGAGAAAGGTTGCATAAAAACCAAAAAGGTGGATGTATTAAAATATACTCGCAATCAATAAAAGCTATCCGATGTAAACTAATTCAAGTCGATTGAATCGACTAATATTAATATTTTTAGTCTGTACGTTTGATGTATACTACAACTGCCCCATTTCCCTTTGTCGGCTTTCTTAACACTCTCTGCAACTAGCTGCGATAGTGTAAAGCGCCTCGTCCACGATAGATTAAAATTACGGAGAGCGACTGTCATAGGGCAATTTACGACGTGTACACATTAGCGAGACTACCCTAGCTAATGTGTCACTCCAGTCTACGTAGACAGGCTCGGGTACTTTCGGCTACGTGTACGTAGAAATTAGAGTATAGATTAGATTAGTTGTCAAGCTGTCTAGCTCTATTCTCTTTGCGTGGACGACGCGCTTTAGGTCGCTTTTTGTACATCTTAATAAATTGTTAGGCAGGGTCTGCATTTGAACCTTTACATTGCTCAAGTGTTAGGTGTTCAAAGCCCCAAAGAACAAAACCTGCTATTAGGAAAAGCAATACTGTATGCAAATGAAGGCGACTGACACAGGTTCACCTGAAATATAAGCGCAATTTGACAACGTAACCCGTTTCAGAACGCTCGACAATGGCGTGCGAGTGAAATGTTGCCAATAAAAAAGGTCAGACGAATGGCCCCGGGCTTGGTTTTCAATATCTCACGGCAGCAGGTACTCAAAGGCGGAAACTAATTTCGTGTGTCACAGGGCACGTGTCGGTTTTATTTTGTTAGCAAATAAAGCAAGTACCACAAGTATCTGTGTGGTGACAGATTATTTATTTATTTATTTATTTATACTTTAGGATCTCCAACAAAGAATACACAATATAAATTACTGTTATAAAAATGTACATATCGGTCTTAAATCTAGTGTTTCTTCAATTAAAGGAGATCACAGCATGCACATAACATAAAATATAAAACCTTCTGGATAGACATTGAAATAGAAAATTAAAATTAAATTTAAATTGTATTAAGAAATTGAAGAAGTATTAAGAATGCATAGTGTCACCAACCCAGCCCATATTGAGTGTCGTAAGAACTGGCAAAAGGAAACGACGAGGCCGAAAACCAAGCTGCAAGTAAAGGAAAACTGAATACGGAACCCTGCAACAACCCGTCTAGACAGCGTAGCCGCGTAGGCCCGACTGTGCAGTGCGTCATTTATGCAGTAACAGTTTATGCAGTAGCAGTTAGCAGTGATGACATATGGAACAGAGACGTGGTCGCTCACTATGGGCTCCATCAGAAGGCTCAAAGTCACCCAAAGGGCAATGGAGAGGGCTATGCTCGGAGTTTCCCTGCGAGATCTAATCAGAAATGAGGAGATACGCAGGAAAACCAGGGTCACCGACATAGCCCACCGGATTGCCAAACTTAAGTGGCAGTGGGCAGGGCACATAGCTCGCAGGACCGACGCCCGATGGGGCAGAAAAGTCCTCGAGTGGCGACCGCGTTCCGGAAGGCGCAGTGCTGGTAGGCCTCCCACACGGTGGACCGACGACCTGTTTAAGATCGCCGGAAAGCAGTGGATGCGGGCGGCCCAGGACCGGCCTTTGTGGAAATCCTTGGGGGAGGCCTATGTCCAGCAGTGGACGTCTTTTGGCTAAAATTATGATGATGATGAGTTAGCAGTAGCAAACGAATTTATAAATTGAATATGTTTTGGGTTATACTCTTGAACGAACTAGTGCTATGGAGAAAATAAACCGCCTAATGATGTCCTAGGTTTTCGCGATTATTACACATTGAAATAAAAAAAATTGTTAATGGATGTATCACGTGTATTTTAAAAATATTAATAAAACGGTAGATTTAACTGTTTTTTTTCTACTTTTAAAGACATCTGTCATCAAGTTTCAAATGTTTTGCAGCAGTCGTGAAAATGGGAGAGCATTTTCACGACTGCTGCAAAACATTTGAAACGTCGGGAATCATCACTACATCACTATACCCTGTTCAAGATAGCGTGATCAATTTGACAGATGTCAATTTTTCTGATCGACATAAAGGTATGATTCCGAACTACGTCGCGGTAATGGGGACCAGTAGTGCCGCGGTAGCACTTCTGCGTGCAGCGTAGTTCGGAATCATACCTTTACTTTGCAATGACGAATAGTGATGGGAAACAGATAATATCTAGTAGTCCAATAATACAATATTAGAATAAAAAACTAAACTTTTACAACTATTATTTTCTTTTCTTTTTTGTTTACTTTCATTGTCTGAACCACCTATTATAATTTGGCGGAAGGTCCAAAAATAACCCTGTAATATTAAATAGGAACTTATTATGAATATTGACCCACCATTGCTTATCTACCCAATGTTTTACTCTATTTTATGTGGAATAAATGAATCTGAATCTGAATGTCTAGTGCAATAAAGAATTTCACACATAACACCACCCACGCCAACTTGTCACTGTCAAGTATTATAAAACGTTAGTTTTTGGACTACTAGATATTTTCTGTTTCCCATCACTAGCCCGTATGTCAAATCGATCACGCTATCTTGAACAGGGTATATCACTATCACTACATAGTATAAAACAAAGTCGCTGTCGTCTGTCCGTCCCTATGTATGCTTCAATCTTTGAAACTACGCAACGGATTTTGAAGCGGTTTTTTAATAGGAAGAGTGATTCTAGAGAAAGGTTTATAAGTATACTAGTGGCCCGCCCCGGCTTCGCCCGTGCAAAGCGGGGGTAGGTTATACATATAAACCTTCCCCTTGAATCACTCTATCTATTAATAAAAACCGCTTCAAAATCCGTTGCGTAGTTTTAAAGATTTGTGCATACATAGGGACGGACAGAAGAATGCGACTTTGTTTTATACTATGTAGTGATTATATGCATTATTTCATCCGTGCGAAGCTGGGGCGGGTCGCTAGTTATATATAAAATCTTCGTGTTAAATCCGTTAAAAAGTGTGTATAGGCTGAAAAGATAAGTTGGTACTGAAATTGAGAAAGAGGCAAATCTTATGGAAAATCGCTGTGGGAATCCTTAAAAAAAATACACGGAACCGCTTTCGGTAGGGGTCATTTCGACTGGAGTTTCGTCACAGGATTTCTGTTAAACTCCGAAAAACAAAACAGCTTCTTTAGGCTCATCCAAGTCGATCTATATAAATTAAGGACATTCATACAAGAAGAAAGGGATACAAAATCAAAGGCAAATAAATAATTCCGAGCCTCTTTTGTTACTCCACACAAAAACTCGATCCCATCGGGCGCGTATAACGAGCGTCAGTAACAAAGTATATTTTTATACAAAAATAAAATCACCACAAAAATTTTTTTTCGGGGGAAATAAAAATGAGTCAACGGCGGTAGTCAACAATGCGGAACAAGTGAAACGCTCCAATAATAAAAAAAAAGGTAAAACGGATAGCCCCAGCCGATTTTCAATATCGTTTTGCAGGTAAACGGGGGTGTTATTCATATGTGTAAAGAGGGATTTCCAATGCGAGGATAGCTCCTTGTATGTAGATATACTCCATTGAGGCCTTCTTTCTTGTTTAACCGCGTAGTATTTGTGTTACTTCATACCCGTAACATTTTCCCTCTAATGATGCGTAGCCTTTTTATATGATTTAAAAGCATCTTTATGTATGTGATATGTGGTGAATGAGGTAAGGCAGTAATGCTTTAAGAAACTTCAACTTGAAATAACTTTATTTCTGTAGGTTTTATTGCAAAACTCTTAGAATTCGTCATGCTTCTATTCGTTTTTAAAAAAAACCTGTATACCTGTACCTATATCGCGGAGGCAGTTTGCATTCATAAAATTCACGAACACATATACGAGGGTGAATCAAAAAATTCTTGGAATCAATATTAAAAAATGCAAAGATTTAAATAATAATATTTTATTTTTCTACATAATCTCCCTCCAATGCAATGCATTTAGAATAACGCGTTTCTAACTTCCTTATTCCTTGTGAAAAAAAATTATTTTCTTGACTCTCGAAAAAGTCCTCTACGGCAGCTATAACCGCGTCATTATCGTGAAATTTTGTTCCACGAATTTCCTCTTTTAATTTTGGAAATAAGTGAAAATCACTTGGGGCTAAGTCCGGAGAATATGGTGGGTGGTCAAGGAGATTGAAGCCAGCACAGCGGATTGCGTTGAGCGCAACTTCCGATCGATGGGCAGGAGCGTTATCTTGAAGGAACAACACGCCCAACGACAGTTTTCCACGACGTTTTTCTTTAATCGCTTCACGCACTTTCGGGATTAAATTTGCATAATAGGGTCCAGTTATCGTCTGGCCTTTTGGCATGTAATCAATAAAAAGGATTCCTTCACTATCCCAGAACACAGAGGCCATAACTTTGCCAGCGGAAGGAGCAACTCGAAATTTCTTAATGGATGGAGAGGATGGTCGTTTCCAAGACATGCTTTGTCTTTTAGTTTCAGGATCAAAATGGTGGACCCACGTTTCATCCATGGTGACAAGACGACAGCAAAAATTATCCGAATCACGCTGGAACATTTCGAGATTACGCTTGGAAATTTCCAAACGTCGCTTTTTGTTTTCGTCGGTTAACATTCGTGGCACCCATCTTGCAGACACTTTTTTGAACCCCAGTGAATCAATTAAAATGGATTGAACGCTACCAAAAGATATCTTTAGGATCTCAGCTATATGTTTTATAGTCATTCTTCTGTCTTCCAAAACCAGATTCTCAACCTTTTTGACATTTTCTTCTGTAACGGAGGTTGAAGGCCGCCCAGAACGCGGGTCATCTTTACAGCTTGATCTACCTCTTTTAAATTCAGCCACCCAGTACGCAACCGTAGAATAGGGTACAGCATCACCCCCTAATGTCTGCTGAATGTCCAAAAAAATTTCCTTCGTAGACATTTTTTTCAAACTGAGATATTTTATCACCGCACGTAACTCACTTTTATCCATAATTTTGACTTTTTAGCAACTCGTTGCACAAAAAAATTTATTACATGCGAACGAACTGACAAATACAAGTGACATTCTGCATAAATATAGTGTGATAGACACTCTTTAATTTGAATATCGAACTTGATCCAAAAAGGTTTCATATATATGCACTTCTAAGAACTTTTTGATTCACCCTCGTATATATCCTTGGACATTTCACACAACGCCATCTCGTCCCAAGCTAAGCAACTTAATGCTTGTGTTATGGTAACGAGATGGATGATAAACTACTTATATATACATTTTTTTTTGTAAATACATACATATTATAGATAGAAAAACACCCAGACCGGGAACAAATACTTGTAGGTCGTACAAATATTTCTTCCGTGCGGGGATCGAGCCCGCGACATGCTGCGCAGCAGTCGATCGCTCAACCACTGCGCCAACCGTGTCGTCCCAAATAACATCCAGACTCAGAGCAAGTGCCTCTGGTTTACGCAAAGACACTTGCCCGGCCCCGGTATCGAACCCGGGACCCCGGGATCCAAAGGTGGCACATCCAACCCCTAGACCAACGAGGCAAGGAGGTTTAAAACTACTATCGTCATATTTCGGCCCATGTCCCACGCTTGTGGGTAGTCTCCATACGGAGTGTATGTACATCGGCGTCATATCTACAGTAACGCAAAATTATGACTTCACACCCCCTTTACCCGTAACCCATACATCCATCCATATTGAGACTAAATCTACCACCGGTACGGAGCATCTATGCTTTATTATCTATGGAGCAACCTTCTCGGTTGCTCCATAGATAAAGGGCAAGAAACTCTACAGTTGCTTGTTTCAAAAGATCTGTCTTGTTTACAAAAAGCACTATAAAGCATAGTGAGAACAAGTTCTCTAGTCAAATAAAGCAGCGCAAATAAACCACATGATGTCACCACCCCACTCCATCCTGAGGGTGTTGTCAGAGCCGACACATGGAAATGACAAGGCCCTAAACCAAGCCGCAAGTAAAAACTCGATACGAAACCCTTTCTTATTACCCTCCATGTAATGGGAGGTGGCTGCGCTCAACAGCCCCCTGTTGTTCATAGGCTGTAGTAAGTACTACGAATCAGTTTTATCTATGAAATCGGTATTCAATTGTCATTGTCGTTCAATCAGATGTCGTGTAGATGACAACAAATACTTGAACCGGTCAACGTTGATATATACTTGAGATTCCCGAAATTATCCAATAATGGAAGAAGCCCGTAATTAAAAGGAGACAATACGAGATATATTCCATATTTATAATTTAATCAGCCAGGAGAATCTGGTCTGTCGAGAATGATTACATCTGTCAAAGTACTCGATTATCAGGGAAAACGAGATGCGGTGAGTCTTGTAAGAAGGTTGCTACTTATTTTAAAATATCATCCTTGTATCGATACTATATTATCACATATCAGTATTTTTATTCCATAACACCAAATAACACTATGTATACCTTAAAAGAATCAGAACTGTACCTATTTCAAACTAGCTAGCTAGGAAAATTGTGATAATGACGTTACAAAGATTCAATACTTATTGTATTTATGGTACGCACGGAAGAAATGTTTGTACGACCTACAAGTATTTGTTCCAGGTCTAGGTGTTTTCTATCTATAATATGTACCTATGTATTTACAAAAAAAAATGTATATATGTAGTTTATCATCCATCTCGTTACCATAACACAAGCATTAAGTTGCTTAGCTTGGGACGAGATGGCGTTGTGTGAAATGTCCAAGGATATTTATTATTATTATTATTTATTATATAGATTTAGAATACAGAGTTTCACCACCCCATTTCAGCGTGAGGGTGTCCGAAGAGACAGCAAAAGGATATGCCAAAGTCGAAAACCTAGCCGCAAGATATGGAAAACTTGATACGATACCCTGTGCCGACCAGTCTGGCCAGCGTGGCACAGAAGGCTATTACCCTCCATGTAATAGAGGAGGCCCTACTCAGCAGTGGGTTATTTATATGCTGAGCAGTAGTCGTCGTTTCAGCCCATAAATGACCCACTACTGGGTCGGGCCTCCTCCAAATTCATGGAGGGAAATTAGCCTACTGTGCCACGCTGGCAAGACGGGTTGGCACAGGGTTTGTATCAAGTTTTCCTTCTCTTGGGGCTAGGTGATCTGCCTCTTGCGTTCTTTTAGTCGCCTCTTACGACACCCTGAAGATAGTATGGGATGGTATCGTGTAGCAGTAGTAGTAATATGGATACATCCGACAGTATTGATAAAATATGTAGTAAACAAACATGTTTGCCCGAATGCAATTCCCAGATATTCCCAATCGCTCCTCTTAACAGATGAAGTGCCTATTCTAAGCAACGATGGAATCCGATATAGCCGTAAACGTTACATAGGTTCCTTCATATCGAGCAGCTGTGCAAACCAGCTCAAGTCTGCAAATAAGACCGGAGTGCATACAGAACGAGATAACGAAACCTTTGTCCCCGATTTCTCAGATTTATGCAATAAGCCGATACCATATTCATTGTCAATGGTTTGGTTGATCTACATTCTATTATAATTTATGCTTCATATCGTTGGGGATATTCAGACATTTTTATAACAGTAAAATAGTATTGTAGAATTCAAAGACATTCACATTCAAAGATTGAATATCGTTCACATTGATTTATTGTCCCGCGGTCTACTGTATTGTAGTTTTTAATATGGAAAGGATCTATAAAATTAGGCGTTTTTTATAGATATCATCGATTGTTGTACAGTTTTACAAATCAATAATTATAAATGAAACTTTTAAATTTATAAACTCAAGTCTAAACGAACTTTATTTATGTACTCCTATCGTCATAATTGCCTAAATTCATACCTTTCATACACATGTCTTTAGCAACACAATCTCTTTACCCACAAGCCTTACGTCCATCCACATTTATACTGAAACTACCACCGCTCTGGTCCAGCAGCATTCCTGCTCTACAGAAAATCTAGTTTATATATTTAGTTTTTTTTTCAGGAGACCAGATTTAAAATGTGCGTATAATATTATTATAATTTCTTTTTTTAATGTCGGATTCCGACAATCGTCTTTTCAATCAGAAATACGGGCGATTAGGCCGGATTTTTTTAAATTTTTAAATAATTTAGTTTTGTGCCCCTTCCGTTTTTAGACACCATACTAAAACCTGACTTCTTTTTTAGAATAGAATATCTTTATTGTACACCAATAATATTAATAGTTAACATGGCAACAGAGAAATACAACCACGAAATGTACAAAGGGCGGTCTTATCGCACTAGGCGATTTTGCCAACAAGTAAAACATGGTTTAAAAAAAGATTTTCACCCAACGCGATTTGTAAGTGTATCAGTAAAGTCGAAACTGTGCGACACAATTTAAATTCGGATTCTACAATCCATGGTGCATCTGAAATGACTAGCGGCTAGGTTTAACAAGATCGGAGCCACGCTCGCTTTGCTTTGCAGAACGTCTAGTTTTTCGCAGCGCATTTCTCGGTTCCATTCATCAGGCGGCTGTCACTGTGCCCGCCGAGCAATTACTGATGTCCCAGTCCACCGCACACACCAATTAGTAACTTCTATTATGTTTGAGTCTTGGTTTAGAATACACAAGGTCACCAACCCATGCTATCCTGAGGGTGTCGTAAGAGGCGACTAAAGGAACGCAAATGGCGGATCACCTAGCCGCTCACAATTTATCGCTTCACCGGTTTTCTGTAAGAAATCGTACTCTGCAATTTTGACCGCGCCTTGTACAACATTTGTTAAATACCATCATTTGTGTCTCTGAATTACGTGACGGTGACGGATTAGAATACACAGTGTCACCTACCCATACCAGCCCAGGGTGTCGAATGAGGTGACTAAGGGATCGCAAGAGGCCGATCACGTAGCGGCAAGAGAAGGAAAACTTGATACAAACCCTGTGCCAACTCGTATTGCCAGCGTGGCACAGTAAGCTAATTTGCTTTCATGAATTTGGAGGAGGCCTGACTCAGCAGTGGGTCATTTATGGGCTGAAACTACTACTATCACTACATATTATAAAACAAAGTCGCTGTCGTCTGTCCGTCCCTATGTATGCTTAAATCTTTAAAACTATGGAACGGATTTTAAAGCGATTTTTTTATAGGTAGAGTGATTCAAGAGGAAGGGTGTTAAGCATAATGCATCCATAATATTGTAGAGAAACACTGATAAATTTAGAGGTTAATCATTGCGTCCGTGCGAAGCCGGGGCGGGTCGCTAGTGTACTTTAAACCTGTATAATGTAACATCGGAAGTACCAACAAAACAATGATTGTAACTGACTGCCTTGGTCTAGAGGTTAGATTTGCCGCCTTTGGATCACTGCTCCTCGGTTCGATACCAGGGGTGGGCAAGTATTTTTTGTGTAAATCTAAGACTCACTTGCTCCGAGTCTGGGTGTCATTTGTATTCGTGAATTTAATTTAAGTAAGCTGCCTAGTGCAGTGGTATCATTAAAAAATGGCTAACCGGCGATAGATTTAGAGTAAAAAGCGTCACCAAGTCACCAAGCCATTGCATTCTGAGAGGGTCTCATGAGTTAACGAGTAAATCAATCAGATTATGTTTACAATTAAAATTATTGATGATAAGAAAAATATTGCAAAATTAATGTCAAAGTTAAAACGGCTTTTAACCTGCTATGAATTTCTGGGCTCACCTAAAAGGCGAATAAATTCTTAAAAAGACATGGGCTTTTATGGCGAAAGACGTATGGCGCCCCGGGGATAAATTAAAATCATTTCCGACGAGTGACGTCACGGGTCTCGGGCCTCCGGCGAAAATTAAACTTGGCAATAAAACGGGAAGTGGTCGATTGACAATACGAGTAGCTGGACTGCCGACATTTAGGCATACCGTCACCAAATATTCTTTCCTGAAGGTGTTGTATGAACCGGTTTAAGGACAAAGCACACTTATCAACTCGAGGCGTTCAGTATTATTTGTATGAAACTCTCGTACGTATGCTGCAAAGCACACTAATCGGATTCGTAACGTAAACGCCTCGGGACAAGCTCACGAACGCCGTACGGCGCGTGGTCAACCAGCGGTCCCCGCGCTTACGGTTCGCCGTTCACGCACTTACGCCTCTCCGCCGCCGCGCTTGCGGGACATAACAAATTCGTAAATAGTATATTTCATCACAAGTGCGGAAAGGCTGTCATTGCAAAGAGTTCCGACAAATATGTCTAGCCGAGCCGAGGCGCTGCCGAAGGCGAGGGTTGACAGTCGGAGCAAGTTGCAATGACGGTTCCGCACGTGTACTGAACGACTATTTTTAATACGGTTGCGAAAAAATAAAGCAATTTAATAAAATAATAAAACACAAAAAATCAACTAACTAATCATTTCTGAAAACTGGCGCCAACCGTAGAATATAAGCAGATATTTATTTTTTCTTCACCCATTCTAGAAAGCAAAAGCAAATATATACAGCCAAGTCTTCAGTAGACATTTTTTATTGATATGAAATGAAAATGAAATTTTATGAGATGAAACCTAACCTAACTCATTCAATCAAATCATTAAATCTGATATTGAAACAAATTAGTACGTAGTTTCTTTTTAGAAATATACGTATTTGCATGAATCATAAAAACTTCTATGATTTTTTTTTAGTAAAACTTCATGGTTTTTCCTTATTTTGACAGTTGGGAAAGAAAACGCACTAGTGCGGGAATAGTAAAAAAAAAAGCACGCGTGTGTAATAGCCCACTTCCCGAACGCTATACGGCCCTGCAATATGCCACTTTTTGAGCAACTGTATTAAAAATTATGTTACGGGCCATCCGTAAGCGCGGCGTCGCCTAGCCGTAGCCGAGGCGACGTTTTGGAGCTGCTGATCCGATTTGGTTACGTGCTTACGTTAGGTTGACGCCTGTTTGACGGCGAGGCGAAAGGCGATACAGTGCCGATCCCTTTCCTAATTGATATGTCTGCTACGTTCCTGTATTAATTATCTAGTTCACAAAAGAAGGGAAACTACATATGGAATCTGGGTTGCTTTTTTTAGATATAAGGCCCTTAGTACACAAGGCTATGCAAATCTTCGATACTCAACGATTTTAGTCCATTGAGGTCGTACACGATTCGCGTCGCCGACATTCGTCCCGTGACTCGCTTTGTATGGCGGTAGTCGCTTGAAGACTAAAATCGTTGAGTATGGAAGATTTGCGTAGCCTTGTGTAGTTACGAAGGGCCTAACAGTTAGCTAATTCCTTCCTTAATTGAAACAGGCCGCACGTGTCATTCTTAGGTTGAGATGATAATAAATAAATAATAAATAAATATCCTTGGACATTTCACACAACGCCACCTCGTCCCAAGCTAAGCAACTTAATGCTTGTGTTATGGTAACGAGATGGATGATAAACTACTTATATACATTTTTTTTTTGTAAATACATACATATTATAGATAGAAATGACACCCAGACTCCGAGCCAGTGCCTCTGGTTTAGACAAAGACACTTGCCCAACCCCGGAATCGAACCCGGGACCCGTTGAAATTGAAATGTCTCAATACCTTTCTATACCGTTCAATACCGGTCAACACCGTTCACTGCTGTACATAGGCCTCCCTATAAGTCAAATTAAAAACCCGTGCAGAACGAATTTAACGACTCCAGCAAGGCGGTGGTCGTCCCATGCTTCGTATTTCCATAAGTGGTCGCAACTCTAGGGCATTGTTGCCCCAACGACCATCCGTTCTTTGTGCTACATGGTTTGTCTACTGCCACTTCAACTGTGCAATCCTTGGAGATACGGCGGCCGATTGGATCTCCGCGGTTTCCTAATTTCTAATTTTATCACGCAGAGTAATTCCGAGCATAGCCGTCTCCAATGAGTGACTCTCAGCTGCCTAATCTGTACCTAAAACATAATAATAAAAAAACATAATAAATCCAATTAATTACTTTTGCATTTTTATCTGTACTAGGCATGTCCTGTGATAGCAAACACGTTTTAAATATCGTTTTTGTTTTAAATTTGATCAGGAAACATATCACTACATAGTATAAAACAAAGTCGCTGTCGTCTGTCCGTCCCTATTTATGCTTAAATCTTTAAAACTACGCAACGGATTTTGAAGCAGATTTTTTAAATAAATAGAGTGATTCAAGAGGAAGGTTTATAAGTAGGTATAATATGTACATCCATAATATTGTAGAAAAACACTGATAAATTTAGAGGTTCATTATTGCACCCGTGCGAAGCCGGGGCGGGTCGCTAGTTTTAAATAAAATGATCGTGTAATAATATCATCTATTCATAAATGTATCCCTTCAGTCTCTAATACTACTATTAATCAGCTCGTAGATGACCTTGTTGGTGAACACAGGGTTTCGTAGCAAGTTTTCCATTTTCTTTCGTTGTGTCTTACACGATGGTGACACTATTTATTTTAAATCCGTCACCACACAGTGTCTAATAGATACCGTAACTATGTCATAAGTAGGGTAGAAATTTTGTTCATACATTAAAAAAATCGCAAAATCTAATTAATTATATCCTTACTATAGACGAATATGTCTGAAGTCTATAATTTATTAAAGCAAATACAAACTGAAATATTTCCCTTGGGAACAGTGATGCAGTCACGTTGTTTAAGGGTCAAGGGTGTATGTAGGGTGATTTATATTCGGTCCTAACTTTTCCGGGACATAAATCTCTATCGCACGAGTGGAAGCAGCTTCGCTATTCCATCACGTTTCCTAGTTTTTTCTTTGATTAAGTTAAACCAACAATACATAGAAGAGTTAACACTATATCAATGGACTAAATTGGGAAGTATTTATCTCAGGAATTGGGTACAAATATTAAGTATCATCATCATAATATGCCTCGTTGGTCTAGTGGTCAGATGTGCCGCCATTGGATCAACGGGTCCCGGGTTCGATTCCGGGGTCGGGCCAGTGTCTTTGTCTAAAGCAGAGGCACTGGCTCGGAGTCTGGGTGTCATTTCTATCTATAATATGTACGTATTTACAAAAAAAAAAAATTGTATATAAGTAGTTTATCATCCATCTCGTTACCATAACACAAGCATTAAGTTGCTTAACTTGGGACGAGATGGCGTTGAGTGAAATGTCCAAGGATATTTATCTTATTTATTTATTTATTTATAATCGTCATCTTAGACTGCATAGGATCCTGCTGAGTCAAACACCCTCGTAACTAGATGTATGTTTGGATATTTGTATGTAGCTTTTCTTTCTTGGGACTTGGAAGACAGAGGATGTCTTTTCCTTCAATCGGCTCTTATGACACCCTCGCGATGGAATGGTGTTGTGACTGTATTCTAAATACGTCGTCATACTAACAATGTAGTATACAGTAAGGATTATCGATTACTTCGTCAAGAGTAAGTAACCATGTGTTTGCTTCGGACATTCAGTGGATAATGTCAACAATTTTATTGTGTAGGGTTTTTGATTTTTACCTGTTATACTTATCAAAGAAAAAGAAGAAAGAAAAGCACATTTATTCAGCAAAGCACACAGAACAACACAATTAGATTTATGTTTTATAACATTAAACTTTATGTTCGACCCGTGTTCGCCATTCGTATTACTTTCCACTTTCCGGTGACCTTAACCAGGTCGTCGGTCCACCGTTTATCGGAACGCCGCGCCGTCGCCACTCGAGGCCTTTTCTGCCTCATCAGGCGTCAGTCCTGCATGCTATGTGCCCTGCCCTGCACACTGGGCTATATCAGTAGTTCTTGCTCTTCTGCGTATATCCTCATTTTTGAAACCTCGTTGGTCTAGTGGTTAGATGTGCCGCCTTTGGATCAACGGGTCCCGGGTTCGATTCCGGGGTCGGGCGAGTGTCTTTGTCTAAACCAGAGGCACTGGCTCGGAGTCTGGGTGTCATTTCTATCTATAATATGTATGCATTTACAAAAAAAAAATGTATATAAGTAGTTTATCATCCATCTCGTTACCATAACACAAGCATTAAGTTGCTTAGCTTGGGACGAGATGGCGTTGTGTGAAATATCCAAGGATATTTATTTACCTGTTCAAATCTAAGCAGCGACCAAGTATACATACATATATTTAATAGTTTTGTTATTAGATTGTAATTGTTTTCCTTTACTGCTGATCTTCCCCTATATCAATCTATATTTTATCTAATTATCCATTATGTATATATTCCCTATGTCACAAGAAACAGTTTTAATGCGGACCGCCAGAACCATTTAATAAAGCCGTTACTCCGGAACTGCTCAGTCATTGCGCTTACCTATGCTTGTTACTGTTGTTTTTAGAGAGTTGGTTAGTTTCAATAAATACAAAACAAACGCGATACAATCCAGAAACAACTTAGACGAACTAAGAAAACTGGTTTAGTGGTCAGATGTGCCGCCTTTGGATCAACGGGTCCCGGGTTCGATTCCGGGGTCGGGCCAGTGTCTTTGTCTAAACCAGAGGCACTGGCTCGGAGTCTGGGTGTCATTTCTATCTATAATATGTATGTATTTACAAAAAAAAAATGTATATAAGTAGTTTATCATCCATCTCGTTACCATAACACAAGCATTAAGTTGCTTAGCTTGGGACGAGATGGCGTTGTGTGAAATGTCCAAGGATATTTATTTATTTATTTATCGACAGACGTGATTTGTTCGCGAGATTAACAGATCTACACGTCCTTTCCAGGGAGACCTTTCCCTTTCATCATCATCATTTCAGCCAAAAGACGTCCTCAGCTGGACATAGGCCTCCCCCAAGGATCTCCACAAAGGCCGGTCCTGGGCCGCCCGCATCCACAGCTTTCCGGCGACCTTAACCAGGTCGTCGGTCCACCGTGTGGGAGGCCTACCAGCACTGCGCCTTCCGGAACGCGGTCGCCACTCGAGGACTTTTCTGCTCCATCGGGCGTCGGTCCTGCGAGCTATGTGCCCTGCCCACTGCCACTTAAGTTTGGCAATGTTCCATTCCCTTTAAAACCCAGAAACCCATTCCAATACAACTTATATTTTGCCTTCATTATAACATAGCTATATAGTCATGATTGCTTAATTCGTCGTACATTGCGCCTTCCATCTTTAAGGATTCTCTTTTAAAAGTTAATAGTAACATTGGAGATTTATTTCCTTGGGTAAAAGCCAGGCTAATGGCTTCCTGTGTTGAAATTATACACTTTTTAACGGATTTATCGTGTGTATATTACATTATTTAATTCCCGACGTTTCGAATGCTTTGCAGCAGTCGTGGTCGCGGGAGAGACTGTATGTTTTCCGTGTGTTGTATCTTTACATAGTGTCGCCAATTCTTCCTGAGGGTGTTGTAAGAGCCGACAAAAGGAGATGATAAGGCCGAAAACCTGGCCGGTAATTACCCTCCAGGTAATTATAAATAAATAAATATCTTTATCGGGAAGCTACGTCATATCTTCTCATCCAATATTCCTCAGTGCCTGAAGACAAAAGTCTTCGAACAGTGCGTGTTGCCAGCGATGACATACGGATCAGAGACGTGGGCGTTCACAATGGGACTTATTAGGCGCCTGAGAGTCACCCAACGTGCAATGGAAAGAGCTATGCTCGGAGTTACTCTACGTGATAGAATCAGAAATGAGGAAATCCGTAGAAGAACTAGAGTGACCGACGTAGCTAGAAGGATTGCACAGTTGAAGTGGCAATGGGCAGGCCACGTGACCCGAAGAACAGGTGGCCGCTGGGGCATAAAAGTCTTGGAGTGGCGTCCACGTATGGGAAAGAGGAGCGTGGGAAGACCCACAACTAGGTGGACGGACGACCTTGTAAAGGTCGCTGGAAGTCGGTGGATGCGGTCAGCACGAGATCGCACATTGTGGAAATCTATGGGGGAGGCCTATGTTCAGCAGTGGACTTCTGTGGCTGATAGATAGATAGATAGAAATATCTTTGGACATTTCACACAACGCCATCTCGTCCCAAGCTTAGCAACTTAATGCTTGTGTTATGGTAACGAGATGGATGATAAACTACTTATATACATATTTTTTTTGTAAATACATACATATTATAGATAGAAAACACCCAGACCTGGAACAAATACTTGTAGGTTGTACAAATATTTCTTTAAGGGGTGAGAAGAAATGTTCCTGTCTGAGACGACCCACTGTTGAGTCAGGCCTCCCCTAGTTATATGGAGGGGTAATGAGCTTACTGTATCACGCTGCTCAGACCGGTTAGCATAGAGTTTCATTTTAAGTTTTCTTTCTCTTGCACCTAAGTTGTCGGCCTTGTTATTGAATTTTGTCAGCTCTTACGACACCCTAAGCATGGAATGGGGTGATTACACACGATGTTCTAAATCCATCACCACACGGGCAACGGTGTGAGATTAGTGAAATCTTTATATAATTAGTGAACTAATAAAATAACTATTACACCAGATGTGGTTTGACCTTTGCATTTACGCCCAGATAAAACTCATTCGGGCTGCAATTAATAACTTTATTAAGTACTTACATGCCGTTGATTAATGTACGGAACAAAATCTTTAATCAGTATAGAACACGACTTGCATCAGAATGGCTGTGCGCTGGTTCATATTTGTTCTTTATTTCGTATCGGTAAGGATTTAATAGCTAATTGCGCTTTGATTCCCGCACGGAAGAAATATTTGTACGACCTACAGGTATTTGTTCCGGGCCTGGGTGTTTCTATCTAAACAAAATGTACTCGTATATAAGTAGTTTATCATCCATCTCGTTACCAAAACACAAGCATTAAGTTGCTTAGCTTGGGACGAGATGGCGTTGTGTGAAATGTCCAAGGATATTTATTATTCATTTATTTATTTCAAAGTTTATGACAGGCGTTATCTTACATTTTCGCC
Organism: Clostera curtula; assembly: GCA_905475355.2. Lineage (NCBI taxonomy): Eukaryota > Metazoa > Arthropoda > Insecta > Lepidoptera > Notodontidae > Clostera > Clostera curtula. The sequence goes on along the minus strand of FR997806.1, from coordinate 10,749,221 downwards.
ATCAATGCATATTGCCACTTTTTAACGGATTTATCGCATGTTTAAAACATTGTTTAATTATCTAATAAATATCCTCGGTCGAAAGTGCACTACTGGCATATCACGCACATGTGGCCTCAATTCTCCAATATGGTCTAATTATGTGGGGAAATTGTACAAATATCGATGATGTCCTTGTGATGCAAAAACGGTGTATAAGATCATTGTATGGTGCAGATTTTTTAGACTCCTGCAGACCCTTGTTTATTAAACATAAGTTACTAACAATAACGGATCTATAAGAAGAATACTTCGCAGAGAAAAATACTAACATAAGTAAAGCAACGCGTAAGATACAGGCGCATATGAAAATAATACCGATAGTAAAGCTCACATTAACCCAGAAAAACTCAAATTACATGGCTATCAAAATATATAATGCTCTCCCATACGAAATCCGCAGTCAGACCGGTGGTTGCTTTAGGAACAAACTGCATAAATGGCTAGTTGAAAAATGCCACTACTCAATTAAGTTTTCTAAAGACAACAGAAATATCATCTAGTCTCTCCCGTGACCACAACAGCAGCAAACCATGCATAACGTCAGAAATTATAAAGTTTTTTTATTATTATTTTTAATTTAATTCCTTTTTTTCTCAGGGACATTCCTTAGGTACGCTGACATATAAATTGAATGATGGCAACGATATACCGGCTGTAGCACTTGGTACCAGTTTGGGACATTTAACAGATGTAAGTTTAAACGTATTTTTTAATTATTGGTTACGATCATTTAAACCATTCACTTAATTCACATATGTTAGTAAAATTATATCCGTGTGGTAACGGATTTAGAATACATAGTGCCATTACCACATTCCATCATGAGGGTGTCGTATGAGCCGACAAAAGGAAATTACAAGGCCGATAACCTAGCCACAAGAGAAGGAAATCTTGATATGAAACCCTGTGCCAACCCGTCTGGCCAGCGTGGCACAGTAGGCTAATTACCTAATGAGTTGTATTAGTAGTAACGTTTTGAGATTGACACCGTGGGCAGCCCTCCCTGTAACTGGAGGAGGCCCGACTCAGCAGTGGGTCATCCAGGGGTAGAAGTAGTCACATTTGGTGCAGCAGCTAAATGCGTCAAGCTGAAGACCGGCCGTGATTGTCCTCAGCTTGGAACCATGGGAAGCCATCCACTTAACTGGAGGAGATTGGTGGTAACACAAAATGTGGCATTTTGTGTTATACCCAGTAAATATGGGCTCATGAAAAGCGGGGACTGAGAGGTCGACAAAAAAAGCCTATGTTTCTCCTTGTTAAATTAGCTATCTGTCAGTGAAAGTCTCGACAAAATCGGTCCAACCATTTTAGAGATTAGCCGAAACAAACAGACAGACAAAAATTGTAAGAAATTGTGTTTTGGTATATGTATATTTGTTAGTTCACTGTCGGCGGCCGCACATGTATGAAAAACTGGCTCAACTATGCAAGCTAAACTAAACTAACTTATTTAAGCTGGAGGTGGAAGTTCGGCTTAAATCCTGACTCAATTGGCTATGTACCGAACATTTGCAGTTACACGTTGCTACATGTTTCAGGGAACAAGGGTGCTACCAGAGAATCACTCGTTGGCTCAAGCGGTACAATGGGCGCTTGAGGCGGGCTACAGGCATATTGACACCGCTACCTTATATAGAACGGAGGATGAGGTGGGGCTGGGGATACACAACTTTGTAAGAGACAACGCGGCAAGCAGACGGGACGTGTATGTCACCACTAAAGTGAGTTTCGTTTTACGATACACGAAGCATGCTTTGAATACTCTTTACATTATTTATTTTCTATTTAAAAAAGACGATCTCATCTGCACTTATGTAAACTTGTATCGTGGAAGCTTTTTACATACATACTTGCTGACCCGGCAAATCTAAATTGCCATCTAAATATCGCTTTTAAAAAATAGAGGTTGATCGTAGAGGAATGAAAATTTATAATCACGATCTCTGGAACCATAAGACCAATAAGAACCATAAGGCTTGAAATTTCGTAGGAATATTCTTTTCACCGAGTAGATGTCAGCTAAGAATTTTCCGACATTGCACCCAAAAGCTTGTTGAAAAAAAAATTGTGGCGTAGGAACGAGCACAGCTAGTATCAGATATTTGATGTCAGTTTTTATGTAAATTGTAGCAATAAATTTACTCACAGCTTTCCATCGATATATTAGCTGAAAAAATATTCAAACCCACTTTCTGATTATTGAATTAAAGATAATGCTATTCAGTTTTTACCGTCACCCAGAATATACATTTACAAAATATTTTTCCAAGTTACTTTGGAGAATAAATAATAACTTTGCGACGTTCAAAAGAAAATTTTTGCCACTTGACGCAAACTTTGCTCTCACTCCAAATCCATTTTGTATTCCATTCGTATTCAAAATAATGTAAAATAATAGTCTTATAAATATTTTCTCTGGAGCTTTTATGTTTAACCCCAAGATTACATTTATAGGATGTAGTTACACTGCACTTGTTCCATTTCTTTCGACATAAACATAGTTATTACCAATTAATTGTTTATTAATTTACCTACTAACAACATGTAAACAATACTGATCTGATAATTCAGACGTAGTAATTTACTTGAGTCAAAAATTTGATGGCACCAGATCTTTGTTTTTTTTTTTAAATAATTAATTGCGTCGAATGTTATGTACATCTTTATATATGTCGAGATGTTGGTTTGCCATTGCTTCAAATGGAAAAGGCTGCACACATCATTTAGGGAAGTTATTTGTTTTATATATTAATAAAAAAGACTTTTTCTTGTTGAAGCTTATGAAAGTCATTCTATTAGTATCAAACATTTATCACTGCATCTTGTACGTGTCGTGCAATGAGGGTAACAGTTGGGCAGATACTATCGGTAGACAAGGAAAACAAGAAATGTAATAACATAACACGCCTGGCCTGCGTGTTTCTTTTTTCTTTCCTTTCAGCTTACGCCCAAACAAGTGCCTCCGGTATAATCGGCGACGATAATGAACGAGTAAGTATAAGTACAGCGTAGATGTGGTTAAGAAATGGGTTCAGACTTTCTAAGCTAACTTTAGTTTAGCTTTGTTTATCTAGAAATTTAAAGTTATTTGTTGTTTAAGGTTTTATCAAAAATTTAAGTAATTTTCTGTTTTTATTTTTTAAGTTATGGAACGACGCACACGAGCGGGATGAAGTTGTGCCAGCTTTAAAAAAATCTTTGCAGCAACTTCAATTGGACTACGTTGCTCTGTATTTAATGCACTATCCCATGGCGTATAAGGTGAGTTTATTAATCAAAAAGTCCTATATGCATGGTCATTGAAGGCATTAATACATTTTGTGGGAGTGTTATCCGAGTGGCGACGGATTTAGAATATTTAATGTCACCACCCCAATCCCTCCTGAAGGTGTCGTAAGACCCAACTTAAGGAAATTACATGGCAGAAAACTTAGTCGCAAGAGAAGGAAAACTTGAAACAAAAGCCTCTCTTCGTGGTCGCCCACTAGTATTCCATTTTTCTACTTTCATGTCCATCATCATCATTTCAATCCATAAAGTCGGGCTGCCTTTAATTACATGGAGGGTCATTAGCCTACTGTGCCACCCTGGCACACCCTGGCACAGTCAGGTAATTTTTCTCCTGTAATTGGGAGGCCAGAGTTAGCAGTGGGTCAAGTAAGGGCTGACTAGTAGTATAAGTGAAGACAGATTTTATTAAATACTTGGGTCCCGTAAGTAGGTTCGGGGAGAAAGGCTAGTGGTGTTTAGAAACCCGGAAAACTCATTTCCCATGAGCCCGTACTCGTACCGTAAACAATCCCTGGAAAGGTTAAACTTCACAAGATTTCATATTAAAGTCAAACAGACTCGGTGAACCCTGGGCGTAATTAAGCGAAACTATATACAATCATATAATATAGGTATATACACTCAACCTGTGTAACGATGACGAGCCCTTTAATAAACCCCTTAATAAAACCTTTAATAAAGCCACTCGTACAATTAATACACATTTTCTAAGAGGGCAAATATTGATAATTAATAAAATAGGCGGCCATAGTCTGTCAGTTCCGAAGAACAAACACCGAAGTGTATTCGAAGCACAACAGCAAAGCAAAGCAGTTATTTACATAAAAAAACTTAAAGTTTGCTTAAATCTGATGCAAGATTATAGAGGCTGTAACAAAAAAGCCTACCTAAGATATATCCATAACAAAAGGATCGATAGCACTACTAACACAGATGCTGTGTACATAATTTCAGGAAATGAATTCATTTTTTTTTAATTTGGTCGATATCTGGTGACGAATGTGTCATTAAGAAACTCTAATTCCTGGGGCTACGTAAATATAATAGTAGGTAGTTAGAAGGTTTTCACCAGAATCCATGTATTTATAAAAAAACGTAAAAAAAAATCTATATCTCACGCATCTCAAACTCAAACTTAAAATGAACTTTATTTACGTAGGTTTTATTACAAAACTCTTATAAATCGTCATATTTAAAGTTACCATTATCATCATCTTACGACCTCTGTCCCACGCTAGCTGGTAGGAGACTACCCACCCATCAGTCGTCATATCTACAGTCACACCTTTCATACACAATCCCTCATTTTTACAATCCATCCATCTCTCTTGATCTCCCTTGCGTCCACCCACATTCATGCTGAAACTACCACCGGTTCGGAATGCTGCTCTACAGAGAAGAGCCGTCAAGAAACTCTGTGTTTGCTCTTTTTAGATTGCCATTTTTAGGTACAAGGCCGTGATAAGACAGATTTGTGAGAGCAAACTCGGGCAGTATTCGCAAGCTTAAGCGCAAGCTTAAATTTAAATTATGGACTCAGTAAAATACCTGAGTGACTATTCTTACGAACAGATGAATGCAGCTTGACAAACTATAGAGACCGGAGCCCATTTGTCAGGCTGCGCTAGATATATAGTGCCACTAGTGATAGTCCAGTAAATCCGTTCAGCTATTTTATGCGAGTAACATAGAACCAAATTGAAAATCGACTCTACGAAAGTATAATATATATCTATACTTAACATTACTGAGAGGAAGATTTGTATTTTTGTAATTAAAAACTCTAAAGCGACTGGAACTAATTAAATGAAAAAAAAACCATGTGTCCACGGTTTAAGGTGATTGCTCCAGGGTAGCCCGCGAAATTCAAATTTTCTTACGTTTTTTGCAATTTGCAGGCCAGTGCTAGGTTGTATGATGATGAACATTTGATTCGCGGCTGTAAGACGTATGTAGTTACAGAGTTATAATCATCAAACTCATCAATACAACCCTCCAAACTCTTAAAGGTGCAAGAATGACTTTGACGTTGAAAAAGTTTTTCTTGCACCTTTATGAGCTTGGAGGGTTGTATTGATGATTTTGATGATTATAATTCTATAACTTCATACGTCTTACAGCCGCGAATAATATTTTAATCAACATACAACCTAGCACTGACCTGCAAATTGCAATAAACGTAAGAAAATGTGAATTTCGCGGGCTACCCTGGAACATTCACCTTAAACAATGTAATCAATCCACACCATCCTGAGAATCTACGAGCCGACTAAAGGAACGCAGGAGGTAGACCAGCCAAAAGAGAAGGGAAACTTAAGGAGGATTGACTGATTAGTGAGTTATTTACAGGGTGAAATGATGATGCTTAATTAAAGAAAATATCTTTCTTATAAGAGATGATGAGAGTATGAGAGAGGAGATTGTTTGAATGTTATATTATCCCTGAGTAACATAGGCCCGGGATTAAAGCCCTCGCGGACGAAACCACGCGCTTTTGATAGTCAAATAATAAATGAGAGTGTTTTATATCTTTTAGAAGGATGGTAGCATTAGTCTGACTGATTACGTGACAACATGGCAAGGTATGGAGGACGCCAAAGTTCAAAATTTGACAAGATCGATTGGCGTCTCCAACTTTAACCTGACACAAATGGAGAGGCTGTGGAATAATGCGAAAATCAAACCAGCCGTCTTACAGATAGAGGTATGATTTTAACAGTTTTATAAGTAAAACTAGCGGCCCGCCCCGGCTTCGCACGCGTGCAATTATGCATGTATTATACCTATAAACATTCCTCTTGAATCACTCTATCTATTAAAAAAAACCGTTTCAAAATCCGTTGCGTAGTTTTAAAGATGTAAGCATACATAGGGACGGACAGACGACAGCGACTTTGTTTTATGCTATGTAGTGATAAATAAGTATATGTGTCCGTCAATTCGTCAATTTAGTATACATAGTGTCATCACTCCATTCCATCCTGCGGGTGTCGTAAGAGCCGACAAAATAAATGACAAGGCCGATGGCCTAGCTCCAATGAAGAATAGCCTTGATTTGAAATCCTATGCCAACCCGCCTTACCAGCGTGCCACAGTAGGCTAATGACCCTCTATGTAACTGGATGAGTCCCGACTCAACGGTGGGTCACGCGCATCGTACGTCCACCGACGGTGAACTAACATGTATGAAAAACTGGCTCAACTATGCAAGCTAAAGCTAAACTAACTTAGTTTAGCTGGCGGTGGACGTTCGGCTTAAATCATGAGCTTTACTTAAAAAGTATTAACGCAAAATGACGTAAACCTTGATTGAGATAAATGTAGAGATAGTTCAAAGCTTCTTTAAGCTTTTAAAAATCCATCTGTCTGTGCCTTAGAATTACAAAATAGGGTCTCAAGGTAAGCCGTTAATTTACATTTTAACAAGTAAGTTTGGTAAAAAACATCTCTAGAAAGAGTATTTCTAAAACCTCGACCTTCAACGCTTTAAAAGCTTATTTTATTATCTTATCAAATGGCCTACTAACATTAAAGGACAGTCGGTATCAATCAACAAATCAGGTTAGAATGGTGCCGAGCCCAAAGAAATTGGGGAAAGGCGATGCAGAAGAATTACTATTACTACTACTACTATTCAGCCCATAAATAACCCACCACCACCATATGGTGGTGACTCTGTGTATTTTAAATCCGTCACCACGCGGATAAGCTTACTGTTATAGCGATGTCTTAGGTTTTCACGGACACTGCAAAGTTTCTCAAACGTGAACTGGCAATCAAGCGTAAGCCTATCAAGAATAAAAAAAATAAAAAAATAAACGTTGGAATTTAAATAAAAGAAACACGATCACTACCCAGAACCTAGCCGTATGAGAAGGAAAACTTGATACAAACCCTGTGCCAACCCGTCTTGCCAGCGTGGCACAGTAGGCTAATTTCCCTCCATGAGTTTGGAAGAGGCTCGAATCAGTAGTGGGTCATTTATGGGCTGAAACCACGACGACCACTTTTTTTTTTTTTGTTAAGTAATTACAGGCAGCTGACTGCATTCCGCCAGATGTTAAGGTGGATGTTCCAGGGTAGCCCGCGAAATTCAAAAATTCTTACGTTTTTTGCAATTTGCAGGGCAGTGCTAGGTTGTATGATGATGAACATTTGATTCGCGGCTGGAAGACGTATGTAGTTATAGAGTTATAATCATCAAACTCATCAATACAACCCTCCAAGCTCATAAAGGTGCAAGAATGACTTTGACGTTGAAAAAGTTTTTCTTGCACGTTTATGAGCTTGGATGGTTGTATTGATGAGTTATATGATTATAATTATATAACTACATACGTCTTACAGCCGCGAATAACATTTTAATCAACATACAACCTAGCACTGCCCTGCAAATCGCAAAAAACGTAAGAATTTTTGAATTTCGCGGGCTACCCTGGAACATCCACCTTAAGTTGAAATGCCGTCCAGAAGTGGGGATACATAGTGCTAAACTATAAGTATAGCATTAGCCATCCTCACCGCCAACCCGCAAGATGCCTCTTCACGCTTCGTTTGAAAGCTTACTGTTAGCCAAGTGTTAAATATCCGTACTTCACCAGGTGAACCCAACAATTACTCAAGATGACCTGGTAAGCTGGTGCCGAGATCATGGCGTGATTGTGATGGCCTACAGTCCTTTCGGGGCCGTCTTGGGCCGCAAGCAAGATGCGCCGCCACCTCGTGGAAACGACCCACTACTCCAACAGTTGGCTAAAAAGTACAATAAGACTGTACCGCAAATCTTGCTACGGTACTTGGTAAGTTCTTCTTGTATGATTTCTTATTTAGAATACATAGTGTCACCACCCCATTACATCCTAGGGGTGTAGTAAGAGCCGACAAAAGGAAATGACAAGGCCGGAAACGTAGACCCAAGAGAAGGAAAACTTGATACAAAACCCTGGCCTGGCAATACTCGTCTGGCCAGTATGGCACAGTAGGCTAATTACACTCTTTATGAGTAGTAGTGGTAAGGATACCTTGTATCCTAGAAATAGGTCTATTTCCAATTCTAGTCTATTTTATGTCTATGTCATTTCCTTTTGTCGGCTCTTACGACACCCTCAGGATGGAATAGGGTGGTGACCTTGTGTTTTCTAAATCCATCACCATACGTAGATTATATACGTAGACAGTTAACCTTAAAGCATTAGCGTATGATATCTCGGACCTTATATTTGTACGTTTAAGGCGATTCAGTCTTACATTGTTTTTACGTAACTTTAACCTTTAAGCACACCCAACGGAAGACCTGATGTTGAATCATTCACCCTCTTCAAACTACGCTGTTTGTTCCAAAAAGTCAAATATTGAATTAATTCAAAGACAGTCTTAGGTACTTCTATTTACAAGACCTTAAACGCGAATCACTAATCAAACTCAAACCAAGCATATTGATCCCTGTCCTAGTTTATCTCTTTCACGAGGTAAAAACCTTTACGCGATTCACTTGAAAACCCTCACCTTTGACGGGGTGACAGACCCAAATACGTGTCAACATCACTTAAAACTTATTTAATTTAAACCCTAAAGTTGACTACACCCCAGTTCACTTTGATTGCTTTACTAAGTGGAAATCGTTGTCTGGAAAGGTGAAACTAAACATTTGTCTTAGTTAAGATAATCCGAATAATATTGGCGTGTACTTCTCTGCATAATATGAATTGAGATATTCTTGATTTTATATCAATGTCTATATAATCTGCAACTTATAAAATTTTAATTAACACGTGTTTATATACTATTAGTATTAAGTTGATAAGTTTATGTGTTTATTTTGAGGCCCTTATCTCTGGAACTCAGTAGTTTAGTAGCAAAATCAGTTGGTGAGCAGAATTTTTCAATTCGGACACTGGTCCGAAGAGTAAATGTCTTGCGTTTAATTACCCATTTACTGAAGAAAGCTGTAGGTTATAGAATACTAGTGGCCCGCCCTGGCTTCGCTCGTGCAAAGCGGGGGTGGGTTATACATATAAACGTTCCTCTTGAATCACACTATCTATTCAAAAAACCGCTTCAAAATCCGTTGCGTAGTTTTAAAGATATAAGCATACATAGGGACGGACAGACGACAGCGACTTTGTTTTATACTATGTAATGATCACACTACGACCAATAACAGTGGAGCATCAATGGAAAATTTAGCAATGACGGGAATCAATATTCTATTGCAGGTCTTCCGTTGAGTGTGCTTAAGCATCTTTAATCCTTTAAAGGTGAAACGGTTAAAGTTACTTTGAAACAATGTAAGACTGAATTGATCGCTTTAAACGTACAAAGATAAAGTCCAAGATAGCATATGCCAACATTTTTATATTAACTGTCATTAATCTACGTATGATTTCCGTCTGAAATACAATATCTAGGCAACTATACACACTATAGCTCTATGGAAAGAATCCGTAGTACAAATACCGGTACGCTTTGGTGAAATAAAAAGAGAACTGTCTGTGATTGACACGACATATCAATGTCAATCCCGTTCATTTGTCTTTCTAAAGCGTATGTTTGTAACGTACGCTTTGGTAGAGCCACTTGTCTAGGCCTCCAGATATAAATGTAAGTACTTAAAACTAAGCATCTCGAATAGTAAATAAATATGGTTTTTTTTTTAAATATAGACGGTAGATAATCTTAGATTTCCCATGATATTTTACAATAAAAAAAAATTACACAAAGAACTGCTTTTAGTAAGCTCTGTTCTCAGTTCGTAGGGCTATAGAGATTTTGTTACACATTCTATTTACGTGCCACAATATATCCTTGGACATTTCACACAACGCCATCTCGTCCCAAGCTAAGCAACTTATGCTTGTGTTATGGTAACGAGATGGATGATAAACTACTTATGTACTTATATATATGTAAATACATACATATTATAGATAGAAATGACATCCAGACTCCGAGCCAGTGCCTCTGGTTTAGAGACACTTGCCCGACCCGGGAATCGAACCTTGTACGTCAGAATTGACATTTTCGAACCCTATATCGCCCGCAATGCGAAGCGTGGGAAACTATTTGCAGATAATTGACATTCAAACTTTGTAATTATGCGCTGGAATATTTAAAGGCTAGTTTCACCCACGTTTAATTCAAATCCGTTGGAAATACATTTTAAATAAGCTGGGCAGTGCCTTGTTGGTCTAGGGGTTGAATGCGTAATCGGAGGGGCCCGCCTTGGGGCTTGGGGCTCCACTAAACGAGGCGGGCCAAGGTCCCCAGGGTCCCGGAGCATGCTCTCCTATCGGGAAGTGAATCCCGTGACCCTGGCTCGGACAGTCAAGGATCGCCGTCGGTTTTAGTGGGTAGGTCGGGGCGCAATTTACCAGCTCTACGCGCCCCGGAGTCCCACATAACCCAGGCCAGTCCCAACGGCAGGAAATCCATAAAGATAAACGACGTAAAAAAAAAAAAAAAAATGGCGTTGGATGTGTCACCTTTCACCGTGTAATTCCGGGGGCAGGCAAGTATCTTTATATAAACCAAAGGCATCGTCATGACACATTCATACATTAAAAAGTAATACAGCAGCTGGCCATAGTGTTCACATTAAACAACAGTTTCGCAAAAAAGTATCGAAATCTGACCGATTTTTTACTCACTGCTCTGCTCCTTGAAGAAAAATAGGTGCTTGACGATATAATATTTAGGCTCGCCGTTTTCAAAGTTTAGTGCAAGATTTTTCAAATCGGTTTAGAGGTTTTCGAGGTTGGCGTGATAAATTCTGCCTCTTTTTATACAGGAAATAAACATATAAATAATAATAAATATAATTTATTTTCCAGCTGGATCAACATCTTGTAGCAATACCACGTTCCATGAACAAGGACCGAATACGACAAAACATTAATATACTGGACTTCAGTCTTACACCCAAGGAAGTGGAAGAACTGTCGAAATTTAATAGCAACTATAGACTAAGGACGCCTGCAAAATGGTACGACCATCCGCACTTTCCGTTTGAAAAAAAGAACCTTACAGAAGCTGAAATAAAATACATAATCGAACACAGCAAAGAAGATTGAGCAGAACTACAAAATGTTAAATTGATACAATGTTTAATTAAATCTGGATTTATTCTTATACAAGTGTGTTTTGTTTGAATATTAATGTTGAAATGAAAGAGCTTTCAAGCTTCCTACGCAACATAAGGCTTGGAAAAATTTTGTGTCAAAGATAACGCCAAGTCCATTCTTTCATTGCTCTGTTGAAATGCAGGTACATAGTTACATACTCACATTTCTTCTCCTGTCGTCGTCGTTTCAGCCCAGGTGAATCAAAAAATTCTTGGAATCAATATTAAAAAATGCAAAGATTTAAATAATAATATTTTATTTTTCTACATAATCTCCCTCAAATGCAATGCATTTAGAATAACGCGTTTCTAACTTCCTTATTCCTTGTGAAAAAAAATTATTTTCTTGACTCTCGAAAAAGTCCTCTACGGCAGCTATAACCGCGTCATTATCGTGAAATTTTGTTCCACGAATTTCCTCTTTTAATTTTGGAAATAAGTGAAAATCACTTGGGGCTAAGTCCGGAGAATATGGTGGGTGGTCAAGGAGATTGAAGCCAGCACAGCGGATTGCGTTGAGCGCAACTTCCGATCGATGGGCAGGAGCGTTATCTTGAAGGAACAACACGCCCAACGACAGTTTTCCACGACGTTTTTCTTTAATCGCTTCACGCACTTTCGGGATTAAATTTGCATAATAGGGTCCAGTTATCGTCTGGCCTTTTGGCATGTAATCAATAAAAAGGATTCCTTCACTATCCCAGAACACAGAGGCCATAACTTTGCCAGCGGAAGGAGCAACTCGAAATTTCTTAATGGATGGAGAGGATGGTCGTTTCCAAGACATGCTTTGTCTTTTAGTTTCAGGATCAAAATGGTGGACCCACGTTTCATCCATGGTGACAAGACGACGGCAAAAATTATCCGAATCACGCTGGAACATTTCGAGATTACGCTTGGAAATTTCCAAACGTCGCTTTTTGTTTTCGTCGGTTAACATTCGTGGCACCCATCTTGCAGACACTTTTTTGAACCCCAGTGAATCAATTAAAATGGATTGAACGCTACCAAAAGATATCTTTAGGATCTCAGCTATATGTTTTATAGTCATTCTTCTGTCTTCCAAAACCAGATTCTCAACCTTTTTGACATTTTCTTCTGTAACGGAGGTTGAAGGCCGCCCAGAACGCGGGTCATCTTTACAGCTTGATCTACCTCTTTTAAATTCAGCCACCCAGTACGCAACCGTAGAATAGGGTACAGCATCACCCCCTAATGTCTGCTGAATGTCCAAAAAAATTTCCTTCGTAGACATTTTTTTCAAACTGAGATATTTTATCACCGCACGTAACTCACTTTTATCCATAATTTTGACTCGTTGCACAAAAAAATTTATTACATGCGAACGAACTGACAAAAACAAGTGACAGTCTGCATAAATATAGTGTGATAGACACTCTTTAATTTGAATATCGAACTTGATCCAAAAAGGTTTCATATATATGCACTTCTAAGAACTTTTTGATTCACCTCGTATGTACATATTTGAATCAAGCCTCGTTAAATGCTAACTGGAAGCGTGTTCCAAAAGATATAACTTATGATTCATTTGTTCAAAACTCATTAACCTTTTGTCAACGATCTTGTTAATTGTAATTTATCAAAGTTCATTTAACGTTTTTTCTTTGCTTTAAATTTAAGCAATGTATTTAAATGAAAGCACAAGCTAGTAAAAAAATACAAAAGGCAATGATGACATAGACAAAATCTAGGTTTAAGTCAAGAGGATTTAATGTTTAAAAAATTGTGTGCCAGGCCGTTCGGCCGGTGTAGCACAGTACGATTTTTCTCACCGTATAATCATTCAGTCCACCAGAATCCCCCTTTTTCTTTTTTTGGTTTCGCTGGGGAAATTCTTTAAGCATACCACCGCCCCCCGGGGAGAGGTTGGTGATTATGTGGGACTCCGACAAGGGTCGTCTACCCAAGAGTCGTCTTCCCACTAAAACCCCAGCGGTATACCCTCACACGACGCGCTTGGGGCGCCACAAGTTCGCGTAAACGCAGTCTCCTGTGACAGCCCGGCGTGGTGCCCGCTACGCGGGCAAGCGAATATCAGAGAGGGCGTCCCGGTACACTGGGACGCCCTCAGTCATCGAGGCTTTCGTCGGTGGCGGTTCCGGTCAGCGCGGTGCGGGTCAGCCGGAGCTCCCTCCTTTGCGACCCGCCCCGCAGCCCACCAGTATCCCCTAGCCCTAGCCTAATCAACTCATCATCCACTAGTAAATCATTGAATTGACTCCTTCAACTCTTTTTGTTCGACACCAAGCACGATTCCCCCCACTCCAAACACTTTGACCCGGAGTGTACAAAATAGCGCCGACGCGACGATCAAATAATGTGTCTAAAAATCAGAAGCTTATCCTAATCTCCAAAATACGCCATAAAGTATGTACGATATTGCACCGACCGCATGCAGTACAATACTTCTATAATATAATCATCATCGTGTCCTCCCATCGTACAAACCAACTGGGTCTGGCCTCCTGCAAAATCTTGGAAAAGTTCATTAGACCATTGTACCGCGCTGGAAACCCGTCTGGGTTGACACTGGGTTTGTAACAAGGATTCTTTCTTTTGCGGTAGTTTTTCTGCCTCTTTTGGTCCTTTAGTCACCACGTACGACATCTCCCAGATGGTAAGGATCGGTGAAATTTTGTTTTTTAAGTCGTCTCAACACGGACTTGTATATATACATACAATATAATTCTACTAGTATTATAAACGCGGAAGTTTATAAGTATGAATGGATGGATAGTTGTTTGTTACTATCACGTAAAAACTGAATGGAATTTAATGAAAATTTACTATAATATAGCTTATACATTAGAATAACACATAGGCTACAATTTATAAAGATATTCTGTTAATTGTCCAAAATACAGTATTAAGTGTCAAGTAACGTGTGCTATATGTATAGTTTAGAACTAGGTATCCCCACTTCTGGACTGCATTTCCACTTAACATCAGACAGAATGCAGTCAGCTAGTTTCCTATAAATAGAAGAGTGAAAATAGTCCGATCTAATCGCCAGACAAGGTAAATTTCAAACGGAAATTTTAGCCATTTGATTTAGTGGCTAACAAGTATGCTAATTCCATTCCGTTCATTTGCTGAAGGCCCAAATATATAGCTCAAATGTGAGCATATAAATGACCTCTACTGAGCCGAACCAATTTTTTTTTTGTTTTGTTTTCGCTGGGGAAATGCTTTATGCATACCACCGCCCCCCGGGGGAGAGGTCGGTGATTATGTGGGACTCCGACAAGGGTCGTCTACCCAAGAGTCGTTTACCCACTAAAACCCCAGCGGTATACCCTCACACGGCGCGCTTGGGGCGCCACAAGTTCGCGTAAACACATTCTACTGAGACGCCCCGGCGTGGTGCCCGCACGGGCAAGCGACTATCAGAGTGGGCGTCCCGGTACACTGGGACGCCCTCAGTCATCGAGGCTTTCGTCGGTGGCGGCTCCCCCGAACCACCACCGGCCTCCTAGGCGAGGGCAGAAGGGGCCCGCACCGTCACGAAGCCCCCTCCACCCCTGCCTCCGCCCGCGGCGCGGGTCAGCCGGAGCTCCCTCCCTTGCGACCCGCCCCGCTGCCCCCTTCTGCGACATCGGCCCCGCAGAAGGAGGCCCGTCAGCCCTCGGGCACTACTGAGTCGGACCTCCCCCAGTTTCATGGAGGGTAATTAGCCTACTGTGCCACGCTTGTCGGGTTGATACAGGTTTTCGTATCAAGTTTATGGGTAGGTTATCAGCCTTGTCATTTCCTTTTGTTAGGTCTTACTACATTCTCAGGATTTAATGGGGTGGTGACACCATGTATTCTAAATCCGTCACCGTATACAATCAAAATGATAAAATAACTATTTGATAACTAATTTTGATTATCAGTATCACTACATAATATAAAATAAAGTCGCTGTCGTCTGTCCGTCCTTTTGTATGCTTAAATCTTTAAAACTATGCAACGGATTTTGAAGCAGTTTTTTTAATAGATAGAGTGATTCAAGAGGAAGTTTTATAAGTGTAATACATGCATTGCACCTGTGCGAAGCCGGGGCGGGTCGCTAGTATTTTATGTGTATTATAGTATATACTTTTGAATATTTTGATTGTTTCACTTTTAAATGTATTTAGTGCATCTACTACTACTGCTATTCAGCCCACAAATGACCCACTACTGAACGTTGGACCTCCCCTCATCACAGGGAGGGTAACTAGCCTATTATACCACGCTAGCCAGACGGGTTGGCATAAGGTTTTGGTATCAAGTTTTCCTTATCTTGCGACTAGGCTTTCAGCCTTGTAATTTCCCTTTGTCGGCTCCTACTACACCCTCAGGATGGAATAGGGTGGTGACACGATGTATTCTAGGCTTCCTCTTTAATCCACATTTTTCTGTTCTGAGCTTTCCAAAGTCAGCAAGCGCCACCAAATGTATCTCGCCATAATTTTAGGCTTCCTGGTAGTAAAAGAAGTCAAAGTTATTGCTATAAGTCATAGATAATCTTCCTTTTCTTTAGACTTGACAAAGTCCTTTAACAATCGTGAAAATTACTTTCTCGCTTATCAGAAAAGCCACTCTCAGGCCAGTCGTTTAATAATAATCTCATTCAAATCGTTTCAAAGTAGGTGTACTTAGAAACTTTCTTAATTTTTATCTTTATTGTTTGTGAGTATTTTAATTTCTTTGACCTTAGCTGGAGACTACTTAGCGAGAAACTTGTTCGTTATAAACAGAAAAATAGAAATTGATCTAGACTGAAATTAAACAATTTTTAACAGATTTATCTTTGCAAAGCATTAGAAAAGTCGGGAATTAAATAACAAAATAGACACGCGATAAATCCGTTAAAAAGTGTTTAATTTCAATGTTTAATAATCGCGAAAAAGTAAGAAATCAAGTGATCTAGATTTTATAGTACTACTACTACCCCACGCCACTGCCACTTGCCAGACTTAAGTGGCAGTGGGCAGGGCACATAGCTCGCAGGACCGACGCCCGATGGGGCAGAAAAGTCCTCGAGTGGCGACCGCGTTCCGGAAGGCGCAGTGCTGGTAGGCCTCCCACACGGTGGACCGACGACCTGGTGGACGCCGGAAAGCAGTGGATGCGGTCGGCCCAGAAATGGCCTTTGTGGAAATCCTTGGGGGAGGCCTATGTCCAGCAGTGGACGTCTTTTGGCTGAAATGATGACTACTACCCAGCCCATATCACACTCATCACTCACTACTGAGTCGGGCCTCCTCCAATTACGTGGAGGGTAATTAGCCTACTGTGCCATGCTCGCCAGACGGGTTGGCACAGGGTTTTGTTTCAAGTTCACCTTCTCTTGCGGCTAGCTCTTCGGCCTTGTCATTTCCGTTTGTCGGCTCTTACGACACCCTCAGGCTGGAATGGGGTGGTAGCACACTCAGCCGATAAATGACTCACTGCTGAGTTGGGCTTCCAATAATATAGACGATAATTGCCTTACTGTGCCACACTAGCCAGACGGGTTAGCACAAGGTTTCGTTTCAAGTTTAATAGCCCACCGTCCGCCGTTACAGCCTACCGCGAAGGCTCGAGCGGGAGAGGGTGCTCGATGGGGCTGCCGCCTGCGGACCACGGTAGCCACGTACGCGGTACCCGTGGACCGCCGCGGGAGGGCGGGTGTCGGCGCACGGCGGGTTGTTTTAGTGGGTGAGAGCCCCACACTACGCCGTAGTGTCCCCGGACGCAGGATGTGCGGTCAGGCAAGGTTTCGTTTCAAGTTTTCCTCCTCATTTGGATAAGCTTTCAGCCGTTTCTAGACTCTTACGACCCCCTCAGGAAGGAATGAGGTGATGACACTTTGTATTCTAAATCCGTCACCGCACGGACTGAGTGCTCATCTGATGGTACCGTAGAACACAGGGCCCCGAACCTGCGCAATAATTTTATTTGGTTACTTACAGTCTATGCCAAATTACTTGAGCAATACGCAAAATGTTTGTGTCGCACTGGCGGTGATTGGCAGAGGCAGACATTCGCGTAACGCCTTTGGTAATAAATATAAATATCCTTGGACATTTCACACAACGCCATCTCGTCCCAAGCTAAGCAACTAAATGCTTGTGGTATGGTAACGAGATGGATGATAAACTACTTAATATACATTTTTTTGTAAATACAAACATAATTATAGTTAGAAAACACCCAGACCAGATACTATAGTGTCGGTTCAGGACGTATGCGCATAATTATTCATTTACTACTAGATCTAGTTCCATTGGTAACGTATTTAGAATACATAGTGTCGCCACCCCATTCCATCCTGAGGGTGTCGTAAGAGCCGACAAAAGGAAATATTAAGGCCGAACACCTGGCCGCAAGAGAAGGAAATCTTAAAAAGAAACTCTGTGCCAACCCGTCTGGCCAGCGTGGCATAGTTGGCTAATTACCCTCCATGAATTTGTAGGAGGCCTGACTCAGGAATGGGTCATTTATGGGCTGAGAAGTAAGAGCCCCCGCGCATTAGGCGGCCAGGTCGCGCGGCCTGGCCGCCTAATGCGCGGGTTGGCCGCGGCGGCCAATAGGCCACGTGTGTGTCACGATGCATTTCGTTGGCCGCGCGGCCAAGAGTTGGCCGCCTAATGCGCGCATCTACATACATCGTAGAAGAATTAGATGGCCGCAGCGACTTGGCCGCGCGGCCTGGCCGCATAATGCGCGGAGGGCCTAAGTCCTAGATCTATAGCACTTACACGTTGGCTTTATGTATTTGCATAGGTAACCGCATAGTAATGAGGGTACGGGTTAATTGTGATCCTTTTGATCATCAAGAAATTTATCGTTATGATGTTTGTAACAAAGTAATATCAGGATTAAATTACTGGATTAACGAATACAATACTAGTTGCGTTGGAAACGTGCTAAATAATCATGATCATCGATGATGAAGATCATCATCATTTCAGTCAAAAGACGTCCACTGCTGGACATAGGCCTCCCCCAAGGATCTCCACAAAGGCCGGTCCCGGGCCGCCCGCATCCACTGCTTTCCGGGGGCCCTAACCAGGTCGTCGGTCCACTGTGTGGGAGGCCTACCAGCACTGCGCCTTCCGGAACGCGGTCGCCACTCGAGAACTTTTCTATGTGCCCTGCCCACTGCCACTTAAGTTTGACAATCCGGTGGGCTATGTCGGTGACCCTGGTTTTCCTGTGTATCGTATCATTTCTGATTCGATCTCGCAGGGAAACTCCGAGCATAGCCCTCTCCATAGCGACTGGGTGACTGGGTGACTTTGAGCTTTCTGATGGAGTCCATAGTAAGTATTAGTAATAATAATCATGCTATTTATTACTAATAGGTACTCTTCGTAGAAGTCACATTGCATATTTCCCAGATGCCGTCAATTTCATTTTTAAGTGATACGTCATCCGCCGTATGTACGTAGACGGAGCCGATATTATCCGATCAAAGAACTTATGAGGTGAAATTAAATTCTGCGCGGCGGAATCGGCTAATCTTCAAACTCTAAATTAACCGGTACGCCTTGCTGAGCAGAAAACGTTTCCTATAATTAAATAGCTATGTTATTTCAAAGGAGTTGTGTAAGCCTTTTTAATCTCCTTAGTATTTATGTAATTGAATTCTTTCAACCGCCGGTATAAAGGAGCTGGCTTTTATCCCGGCCTAGAGGTTTTTGGATCATGTAATTGATTCGTGTTTGGCTTTGTGATCGCGAGATAATGCTAAGTCAATCAAATTATGTTTGCAAGCAATTGCGGTAGCTTGCATCCTGAATCAATTTGATAGACGAAATTAATAATAAGTTATTAGTAGTTTAATATTGCTTTATTAATTTTAATTCCGTGCGGGGTGGCGGGTTTAGAATACATAATATCACCACCCTATTGTATTCTGAGGGTGTCGTAAGTAAATAATAAATAAATATCCTTGGAAATTTCACACAACGCCATCTCGTCCCAAGCTAAGCAACTTAATGCTTGTGTTATGGTAACGAGATGGATGATAAACTACTTATATACATTTTTTTTTTGTAAATACATACATATTATAGATAGAAATGACACCCAGACTCCGAGCCAGTGCCTCTGGTTTAGACAAAGACACTTGCCCGACCCCGGAATCGAACCCGGGACCCGTTGATCCAAAGGCGGCTCATCGCTCAAGTCGACGAAAGGAAATGGCAAGGCCGAAACCTAGCCTCAAGAGTAGGAAGACTTGATAGAAAACCAGCCAGCGTGGCACACTAGGCTAATTACCCTACATATGATTGCAGGAGTCCCGACTCAGCAGTGGGTCCTTAATGAGCTGAGTAGTTGTAGTACATTATTCATCACTATCACTAAATAAGGCTAGGCATTAACGTGAACGGCGAGTACATCACTCACCTCCGATTCGCTGACGACATAGTCGTAATGGCTGAGACCATGGAGGGCCTCACTACGATGCTCGATGGCCTCTGTGGAGCCGCCGAACGAGTCGGCCTTAAGATGAACATGGAGAAGACGAAGATCATGTCTGATCTGCCTCGTTGGTCTAGTGGTTAGATGTGCCGCCTTTGGATCAACGGGTCCCGGGTTCGATTCCGGGGTCGGGCAAGTGTCTTTGTCTAAACCAGAGGCACTGGCTCGGAGTCTGGGTGTCATTTCTATCTATAATATGTATGTATTTACAAAAAAAAAATGTATATAAGTAGTTTATCATCCATCTCGTTACCATAACACAAGCATTAAGTTGCTTAGCTTGGGACGAGATGGCGTTGTGTGAAATGTCCCAGGATATTTATTTACTTAACATCCATGTTCAAGCCACTCCTGTTCACATCGGAGGTTCTACCCTCGAAGTTGTTGACCATTACATTTAACTGGGATACACTGTCCAGTTAGGTAAGTCCAACTTCGAGAAAGAGGTCAATCGTCGGATCCAACTCGGCTGGGCGGCGTTCGGGAAGCTGCGAAAGATCTTCTCGTCCACAATCCGCAGTGTCTGAAGACAAAAGTCTTCAACCAATGTGTGTTGCCAGTGATGACATATGGAACAGAGACGTGGTCGCTCACTATGGGTTCCATCAGAAGGCTCAAAGTCACCCAAAGGGCAGTGGAGATTTCTTTTGCTTTTAAATATATTATATATATTAATTATAATCAGTGGACATTATTGTGGGTGGTACAGCAAGTAAATTTTTAAGTTACCGTTATTGTTTCGTAATTATAGCTGTACCATTGTTCTTGTTCCGAATAAATAAAATAAAATAAATCTCGTGTATCCAACAATTTTGTGAGAGTTTACCCTAAAAAACGTACCTTTGTTGCTACTGATTTTCTGTGAGTGTTTTATTTACGAGGGAAGTTAGGTTCGGCGGGTCCTGGCATAAATTAAGTGCGGCGACATGGACTAATTGGCGTCATTACGCGGCCGTAGCGGTCGCACCAGCCTTTCGCCTTGCCCGATCTACAACCTTTATCTAAAACACCGACTTCAATACAGGCTATTTTCAAGCACCGTTTTGGCACCTATAGACGTAAATATTTATATTGAAGCTTTACACTTTTATATTATATTATGTAATTAATTAAGACCTTGAACTTGACTGTGAGTATGGATTATAATACATTGGGAAAATAAAGAGAATTATTGGTGTCCGAAAAAAGTAAAAAATTAAATTAAAAATTTAAATAAACCCCCGACACAATAATCTTTAAAAAGTAAAAAATAAAAATAAATACTTCGCGTTGAGGAACCACTCCCACTTATTTATTACCTGACCCCTGGTCCCCCTGGCGAAGTATTTATTTTTTAATTTTTAAAGGTTATTGTCTCGGGGGTTTATTTAAATTTTTAATTTAATTTTTATTTTATACTTTTTATAGGTACATACTTATTATAATGTAGATTTTGTTAAATTGCACGTGATGCGCTTTCATTTGAGACCCCACTCGATTATATTTGGAGACATTCGGTTATTCTTCCCCACTTTCACCCCTCATAACTTTTAAACGGCTCACCCGATTTTCATCAAACATGTCTAAGAACACTCGCCCGTAACTCACCTTTCATACAAAAAAAACTTTATTGAAATCGCTTCATCCGTTCGCGAGCTACGGTGCCACAGACAGACAGACAGACATACAGACAGACCGACCGACAGACAGACAGACAGACACGTGAAACTTATAACACCCCTCTTTTTGCGTCGGGGGTTAAAAATAGCTGACGAGAATAACAGGCGCTCGGACAAGTCTACAGTTGGTGAGCAAAGTGGTGGTGGTTTAGTTAGCCCTTAGGCTTACTTGGAACCTAGTTCTGTTAGTATTTGGGCATTTTTGTGTCTGGAAGGCTAGTTACCCTCTATGAAATGGGAGGCCCCATCCAACAGTGGGTAATCTATGGGTTGAGTAGTAGTAGTGGAAACTAAAACCTAAACTAAACTTTTTGTATAAAAGTATAACATTACTCTAGCTTCCGAACTCGTGAAAAAAGCAACTTAATTTGCAAGAGCCTATTTGGAAAACGGTATAAGATTTTCCGATAAACGATAACGAAATGACGCGTTATAGGTCAGCTAAATATGTATCCTTAACTCACAAATGAGTATGATTAGCTGTTTATTAGCGCAAATAATCAACCGAATGCCTCAGTAATTCGAGGGTAGGGTGCCTTGGCTGCTTTATGTCGACCAATTAAGCGTTCTTGTTGCGGTAATTGTCGGATTGGCATTTTCCCAGCTCAATTAGTTAATGTTGATAGCGTGCCGAATTAATGTTGGATTATAAATCGTTTTGTAGAGCTAGTTAGTGTGAACGATGCGCGAGGTCCGGAATCCAACAGATTTCTAGAAGGATTTAATTAAAAGCTGTTGCCGCGATTGCCGGCGCATGTCAGATTCGGGGAGATACGCCGTGGGCCGGAGGGCTCGGCACGGCTTGGGCGAAGTGCCCAATGACCACCGCCGAGGTTCTGAGGAGGAGGCGGCTGGGGGCGTCTGCCAAGGTGGACATCATGGGCGGCAGGGCCTTATAGTGCTTCCGCTGCTACGAGGTGGGGCACACAATGGCCCTATGCTCGTCGGACAAAGACCGCAGCGAGGAATGCTACCGCTGCGGTAAGCCCTGCTTAGCCGCCAACTGCAGAGCCAAGCCGCACTGCTTTATCTGTGCGGCGGCGAAGCGACCGTCGGATCACATCCACGGTCTCGAGAAACAGAATGACCCCATCTTTAAAAAACTATTCTAGCATAAATTGTTTCTTTGTTGTTTTTTTTTTTATCTGGAACAACAGTGTGGTGATGGATACAGAATACTAATGTCACCAACTCACATTTTCCCAAGGGTGTCGTAGAATAGAATGGAAAAATGCTTTATTGTATAAACCAATTATGGCATTCACAATCGTCAACGGATACATCTTTTGTATAATACTACTACCAGATCGTAACGCGGCACCAACCAAGAAGACCTGGCGGAAGAAACTCAAGTGGGTTTGTCTTTTTTTTAAACGCCATATTACAATGACCGTGAACATATAAAAAAACTAGTTTTATTAGGTTCGTCATTGCAAAGTAAAGGTATGATTCCGAACGAATTTACGCTGCACGCAGAAGTGCTACCGCGGCACTACTGGTCCCCATTACCCCGACGTAGTTCGGAATCATACCTATATGACGATCAGAAAAATTGATATCTGTCAAATCGATCAAGCTATCTTGTACAGGGTCTATTAGACTGTTAAGAGGCCCGACTAAGCAGATGCGCATAAATCGGCTGAGTACCTAGTCATCATTTTTTCATCATTTCAGCCAAAAGACGTCCACTGCTGGACATAGGCCTCCCCCAAGGATCTCCACAAAGGCCGGTCCTGGGCCACCCGCATCCACTGCTTTCCGGCGACCTTAACCAAGTCGTCGGTCCACCGTGTGGGAGGCCTACCAGCACTGCGCCTTCCGGAACGCGGTCGCCACTCGAGGACTTTTCTGCCCCATCGGGCGTCGGTCCTGCGAGCTATGTGCCCTGCCCACTGCCACTTAAGTTTGGCAATAAGAGTACCTAGTATGTGTCTAATCATAATGAAAATTCTCAAAAACACTAGAATACGATGGTCATCTATCCTACAACCGGATTAGCTTAGCGAATTAGCGGATTCGATTTATATTTCACTACATCACTATCACTATCACTACATAGTATAAAACAAAGTCGCTGTCGTCCGTCCGTCCCTATGTATGCTTAAATCTTTAAAACTACGCAACGGATCTTGAAGCGGTTTAATTTCATAGATAGAGTGATTCAAGCGAAAGGTTTATATGAATAATACATACATAATTGCACCCGTGCGAAGCCGGGACGGGTCGCTAGTATTTTATAACAAAGTCGCTGTCGTCTGTCCGTCCCTATTGCTTAAATCTTTAAAACTATGCAACGGATTTTGAAGCGGTTTAATTTCATAGATAGAGTGATTCAAGCGAAAGGTTTATATGAATAATACATACATAATTGCACCCGTGCGAAGCCGGGACGGGTCGCTAGTATTTTATAACAAAGTCGCTGTCGTCTGTCCGTCCCTATTGCTTAAATCTTTAAAACTATGCAACGGATTTTGAAGCGGTTTATTTTCATAGATAGAGTGATTCAAGCGGAAGGTTTATATGAATAATACATACATAATTGCACCCGTGCGAAGCCGGGACGGGTCGTTAGTATTTTATAAGAAAGTCGCTGTCGTCTATCCGTCCCTATTGCTTAAATCTTTAAAACTACGCAACGGATTTTGAAGCGGTTTTTTGTTAATAGCTGCAGTGATTCAAGAGGAAGGTTTATATGTATATTAGTAGTAGTATAATACATCCATAATATAGTAGAGAAACACTGATAAATTAAGAGATTCATCATTGCACCCGTGCGAAGCCGGGGCGGGTCGCTAGTTTTTATATATTTAGACCCATAAACATGACTGCAATATATGTTTAACCATTACTACTACTACTCATTCCACAAATAACTAACTGCTGAGTCGGCCCTCCTCCCATTACAGGGAGGGCAATTAGCCTACTGTACCACGCGGGCCCTATGGGTGGGCACAGATTTTAGTTTCGAGATTTCCTTCTCTTCCGGCTAGGTTTTAGCCTTGTCTTTTCCTTTTATCGATTCAAACGACACCCTCAGGATGGAATGGGGTGGTGGCCGTCACCACACGGACTAATCAGGCGTTACTTTAAAAATGTCTTTTTATAATCACGGCAGGGTTAGCGCAGTGGTTGAGCGATCGACTGCTGCGCAGCATGTCGCGCGTTCGATCCCCGCACTGAAGAAATATCTGTACGACCTACAAGTATTTGTTCCGGGTCTGGGTGTTTTATATCTATAAGATGTATGTATTTACAAAAAAAAAATGTATATAAGTAGTTTATCATCCATCTTGTTACCATAACACAAGTATTAAGTTGCTTAGCTTGGAACGAGATGGCGTTGTGTGAAATTTTATTTATTTATAATATTTCTTCGCCAAAATGCATCG
This sequence comes from Clostera curtula, assembly GCA_905475355.2. Classification (NCBI taxonomy): domain Eukaryota; kingdom Metazoa; phylum Arthropoda; class Insecta; order Lepidoptera; family Notodontidae; genus Clostera; species Clostera curtula. The sequence continues at coordinate 10,724,259 of FR997806.1, read as the reverse complement.
AAAATATATTTAGCAATAGGTAGGAGCTTACTAACTTCCTGCCGTAGAACGAAACGTGTATTTGTATTCATAACTAGCGACTAGGTAGCTTGGAGACTAGGTCCTATGCAAGTTCATGAATTTGTAACATCCATCTTATTTGTTTTCAAAGCTGCCTGTAAATAAACTTAGCTCCCTAGAGGCAAGACATTGCTACGTACATTGAAAATAAAGTTTAAGTAACGTTACAAAATAAACATAAACCTTTTTCCATCTTCCTTTTTGTCGGGATTTAAAATGGAGACATACACCTATTAAGATTTCAGGTTTGCGTCTAGGTTGTATTAAACCCGTTTAAAAAAATAAATAAAAAGGTATAATCTGTATCGCTGGGGCACTTTACAAACGTGTAATTCACGAGCTCAAATGACACCCAGACTCAGAGCAAGTGCCTCTGGTTTACACAAAGACCCCGGAATCGAACCCGGGACCTGTTGATCCGAAGGCGGCACATCTAACCCCTAGATCAACGAGGCAGTCAAGCAGCTGACCGGGCAGACGTTGTCCTGCATGATATTCGTTTACCGACTGCAGCACCATCTGTCGGGCTGATCTGTGAATCTAAACCATGCTCGGTGCCACGCAAACGCATAAAAAAAAACATTCAAATTGGTCCAGCCGTTTAGGAGGAGTTCCGTGACATACACAAGTACAGTAGAATTATATATTATAACTAGCGACCCGGCCCGGCTTCGCACGGGTACAGTTATGCATGTATTATACTTATAAACCTTCCTCTTGAATCACTCTATCTATTAAAAAAAACCGCTTCAAAATCCGTTGCGCAGTTTTAAAGATTTAAGCATACATAGGGACGGACAGACGACAGCGACTTTGTTTTATGCTATGTAGTGAAGATATGTTTCTTTATTTTTAAACCATAAAACCCGTTTTTTAAACACGCATCTATGCGGTAACCTAACCAGCGGTACACATACAATGACCTAATTTCGTTTAGCATTTGAGAAAACATGCATAATGAACCTTATGAACCATTCATCAATAGATAACGGGCGTGAAAGTTACGTGACAGGTTCCATATAACTCCTAAAGCTCTAAAAGCTATTACAGCTCCTGCCTTTGACTGTCAGTCACTCGTTACATACAAACTATGCAATAGTTTTTCAATTTAACTTCAAGCGATACAAAGCGCTACATTCAGTGCTGTTGTAGCAAAGTTCAGAAGATCAGCTACACAGATTTATAGCATATAGTACTGCTACAAGTACTCAGCCCATAAATGACCCACTGCTGTGTCAGGCCTCCTACCATCACAGGGAGGGCGTGCTTCTCTCATCTTGCGAACTTGCTCTCACTATGCTGTTTAGTGGTTTTTGTAAACAAGACTATTTTAAAAAAAGCAACTACAGAGTTTCTTGCCGGCTCTTCTCTGTAGAGCAGCCTTCCGAACCGGTGGTAGTTTCGGCATGAATGTGCGTGAACGCAGGGATTATGAGCGATCAGGGGAGATGGAGGGATTGTAGGAGTGAGGAGTTGTGTCTGAAAGGTGTGAATGTAGGTATGACGACTGATAGGTGTGTGTGGAGGCTGCCACCTGGTGTTGGATAGGGGCCGTAAGATGATAATAATATTTACAAATATGACGATTTATAAGAGTTTTGTGATGAAACCTACGTAAATAAAGTTCCTTTTGAGTTTGAGTTTGAAATAAATTCAAATCATTTATTTTGTTTAGGTCACGGTGAAAACTTACAAAAAGTCAACACATCATAATATTATATAATAAAAAATGTCTACCACCAGTTCGGAACGCGACTACTGCTGAGATGAACTGGCAAGAAATTCAGAGGTCTTGTCATTTTTTTTTTCATTGCGGTCCTATTTCTTTTGTTTATGTACAATAACATAAAATACTCGCACTGAACAGCTTAGTCCCAAGCAGCTGTGTCGTTTATATAATCAGCAATACGGTAATACGCTTTTAATAAGCCTACTGTGCCGGCCAGACGGCTTAGCACAGGGTTTCGTTTCATGTTTTCTTTCTCTTACGGCTAGGTTTTCGGCCTCGTTGGTCTAGTGGTTAGATGTGCCGCCTTTGGATCAACGGGTCCCGGGTTCGATTCCGGGGTCGGGCAAGTGTCTTTGTCTAAACCAGAGGCACTGGCTCGGAGTCTGGGTGTCATTTCTATCTATAATATGTATGTATTTACAAAAAAAAATGTATATAAGTAGTTTATCATCCATCTCGTTACCATAACACAAGCATTAAGTTGCTTAGCTTGGGACGAGATGGCGTTGTGTGAAATGTCCAAGGATATTTATTTATTTATTAACTAGCTATTGCGCGCGGCTTCGCCCGCGTGGGCTTCGAACCCGTGCATATTTTTTATAAACATAAAATCGGTTATTGTGACTAAACTATGATAGTTAGATCTGTGCTCTCCCGGACTTTTTTGTAGATCTTTATAAGACCTACAAACCCGTAGTACATCATTTTGTTCTATTGTCAATAGTTTTTGCAGCGCACGCATAAATAGGTTTTCGATTTTACACCTTGGTTTACAAAATCGCAATTTTCATACGGATCCCTAATTCTTTTGAAAATAAAATATAGCCTATAACCTTCCTCGATAAATGGAATATCTAACACTGAAAAATTTTTTGAAATCGGACCAGTAGTTCTTGAGATTAGCGCGTTCAAACAAACAAACAAACAAACAAACAAACAAACAAACAAACTCTGCAGCTTTATATATTATTAGTATTAGTATTAGTATTAGTATTAGTATTAGTATAGAGTATAGATGGGTTGGTGACACTATGTAAATCCAAAACGGCTCGTCACCACTGCCTGACTAAATACTTATCTCTACGAGTTGAGATAGCTTGCCCCTTTTATATGCCTTGTTGGTCTAAGGATGGACTCCGTTGTTGGTCTAGGAGTTGCTTGTGCTGCCTTTAGATCACTGGTTCAGTGGTCTAAGGATGGACTCCGTTGTTGGTCTAGGAGTTGCTTGTGCCGCCTTTAGATCACGGGTTCAATTTTGGGGTCGGGCAAATGTCTTTGTGTAAACTAGAGGCACTTGCTTTGGGTCTGGGTATCAATTGTGCTCGTGAATTACTTGTTTGTAAATAACCCACGCAATACAGGTTATACCTAGAGCAGGGTTGTCGTTTATCAAAAAAAAAAAAAAAACTTTCCGATCGGTCAAATATAAACTTTTACATAACTACGAGTATATTAGTTTCTGCTTGAACCTTGCACAGTGCACAGTTATGTGTAAAATTCATGTAAGCGAACGTAGGGCCATTGACAATGGCGTTCAGTTGAGAAATGTTTGCGACACATGACAATGTACCTGAAGGACGTACCGTTAAAATAGGGCTGTCTATCTGAATAAGAAAAATATACTTTTTTTATTTCAGAACTCGTCTAAGTCTTGGAGGGTAATTAGCCTACCGTGCCACTCTGGCCAGATGGGTGTCATTGTTTCATTGAACTTTCTTATTTTATTAGGTTAAGTACCTAAGTCTGATTTTCAACTACGCTGCTATTGTTAGATAAGATTTATAAGAGTTTTGTGATAAAACCTACGTAAATACGGTTCCTTTTGAGTTTGAGTGCAAGAATTTGCTTACATTTAAGTGAAATACAAATATTGCACTTAATTATTTGTTTATTTAAATCAAAAAATTGTGATTCACTTGGTAAAAACATGTAACAGACAATTTACAAAGGAACTGTAAATTCACCAACCAACTAAAAAGACCGTTTAAGAAAGAAAAAAAAGAAAGTCATCTACTGTTCTCTTGGTGAAAATACACAAGGGAAACCTCAAGAAATTAGGAGAAAGAAAAAAAAGAAGATAAAAATACTGTGCTTTATTTAGATTTTTTTTTTATTGAAAATGTACTGTTAGAAACAATATTAAACTCACCATAATCATCATTATCATACTTTCAACCAAAAGAAGTCTACTGAAGGATATAAGCATTCCCCAAGGAGTTTTCTCAAGGCCGATCCTAAGGCCCCCGCATCCATTGGATCCCGGCAACATTAACCAGTTCGTCGGTCCACCGTCTGGGACACCGACCAGCACCAGGATTTACGGCACGTGGCCGCCATCTGACTTTCTTATTAATAGTTATTTAAAAAAAACGATTGATAAAAAAACAATGTCTATCCACCCATTTATAAATTCTAATCATCATTTATGAATTTGGCCAACCCTAGCGGAATTGACTATTTCTGCATGCCGAACGGGCTTATGCATTTTGAATATTTGTGATTTCGAATAACATTTTATCATATTCTATAGGAATCACGACCTAGAATTTAGTTTTTGATGCTTTTTATAGTATTTTTATCCTTGCATTATCCCAGTTTCAATAGGGTCAGTTTAACCTGTCGTAGAGCATGCTCCTCCATTGGGGAGCTGCCCACGACCCAGAGGAAAGCGGGCAGTCGAGAAACACCGTTGATTTTACGGGGTAGGTTGGGGCGCTAATTACGATCTTTCCACGCCCGGAACGCATAAGTATGTAGGACACATATCCCGGGGTTGGAGTACATTGTGTTACCAATTCATGCCAGGGTGTCGTGATGGCTGACAACAGGCAACGACAAGGTCGAGAACTAGTCGCAGAAAAGTAATACCTGATACGAAACATTTTTTTAACCCCCGACGCAAAAAGAGGGGTGTTATAAGTTTCACGTGTCTGTCTGTCTGTCTGTCTGTCTGTCTGTCTGTGGCACCGTAGCTCGTGAACGGATGAAGCGATTTCAATAAAGTTTTTTTTGTATGAAAGGTGAGTTACGGGCGAGTGTTCTTAGACATGTTTGATGAAAATCGGGTGAGCCGTTTAAAAGTTATTAGGGGTGAAAGTGGGAAAGAATAACCGAATGTCTGCAAATATAATCGAGTGGGGTCTCAAATGAAAGCGCATCACGTGCAATTTAACAAAATCTACATTATAATAAGTAAGTACCTATAAAAAGTATAAAATAAAAATTAAATTAAAAATTTAAATAAACCCCCGACACAATAACTTTTAAAAAGTAAAAAATAAAAATAAATTCTTGAAAAGTGGGAGTGGTCCCCCAACGCGAAGTATTTACTTTTATTTTTTACTTTTTAAAAGTTATTGTGTCGGGGGTTTATTTAAATTTTTAATTTACGTCGGAGATTCTCATGGTTACCCGGCCGTTGGGGACTGGCCGGGGTATATGGGACTCCAGGGCGCGTAGAGATGGTAAATTGTGCCCCGACCTACCCACTAAAACCGACAGCGATCCTCGACTGCCCAAACTAGGGCCACGGGATTCACTCCCATTGCGGGGGTGGGAGTGAAAATCACGGTCCCATGATCCGCGACCCTGGGGGCCTTGGCCCGCCTCTTATAAAGCTAGTGGAGCCCCATGCTCTGAGGCGGGCCCCTCCGATTATGACGGGGGCTGTATTGCCCTCCCCCATTCCACCGCTGGGGGTCGCGCGCGAATCCAGGCGCGCCTTCCTCCAGGGAGATACAAAACCCTGTGCCAACCCGTCTGGCCAGCGTGGCACAGTAGGCTAATTACCCTCCGTGTAATTGGAGGAGGACTGACTCAGCAGTTCGTTATTTATGGGATGTGAAGTAATCCTATTATCTTAGCAAATAAATTTGAAAGCTGGAAGACACTGTTTTCTGAACGTGTCTTCTTTTACCTGCCATTTTCTCAAGTTCATTAGTATCTTATCTGATTTGGCTACTGCGACACACTCAGGCTGAAATACGGTGGCAATACGTCACCACACGGAAATAATAACAAAAGTATGCGCTTTGCGAACTTAATATTTATGAAAGCGTGCTTGCACCATTAGCCTAGTTCACAAACCCGTTTAGGTCAACTTTTTTTAAGCAGTCTCGTATAAATATTATCGAAGTATCACTCCTCTAGGAATAACAGGCAATTAAATAAAAAAAAATACCAATTCTGGCAATGCTGTTTAAAGCATAGATTTTTTTGTGTATCAGTTTGTATAGAAATACTTAATATCTGTAAGAATTTAATGTGTTAATATTACATTATATAAAGTATTTTTATATTTGTATTTCCTTATGTTCTGTGTTGTGTGCAGTTTTCTCAGAATAAAGGTTATTCTATTCTATTATATTCTTGCAAAAAGTTACAGGCAACTTACTTAAAACTTACGTAACAGTTCTGTCGTTCGGCACGGTAATCGCTTATTATAGCCAAATATTATATTCCACTTCGGTGTAGTAACGGATTTAGAATACCACCCCATTCCATTCTGAGGGTGTCGTAAGGACTGACGAAAGGAAATGACTAGACCGAAAACCTAGGCGCAAGAGAAGTAAAACTTGATACGAAACCCTGTGCCAACCCCTCTGGCCAGCGTCGCACAGTAGGCGAATTACCCTCCTTGTAATTGGAGGAAGCCCGACTCAACAGTGGGTAATGTTTGGGCTGAGTAGTAGAAGTCATCTTCATCATTTCAGCCCATACATGACCCACTACTGAGTCGTGCCTCCTCTAAAATGGAGGGAAATTTGCCTACTGTACCACGCTGGCAAGTTGGTTTGGCACAGAGTTCGCATCAAGTTTTCCTTCTCTTGTGGCTAGGTGTCTGCCTCTTTAGTTCCTTTAGTCGCCTCATACGACACCCTCAGGATGGTATAGGTTGGTGACATTGCGTATTCTAAACCCGTCACCATACAGTAGTAGTAGTAGTAGTCCTAGTCAAATGATACCTTGTTCATAATTTCCGAGACTGTTGCAAAGAGATGACCTAAATCAAGTTTGTGAACTAGGTTCATGGTATTACTTCCTAATAAGGCTTCAGTTATCGTTCGCATCATTATGTGTTATTTGTCTGTCAAGTATAATTGCAAGACACAAGTTTACCACGGAAAATATAATGGTTGTTTCAGTTCCGATGCCTCATTAAATGCGTTTCACGCTACCAAACTGTCTGGGAACGTGACTGACGTGATAAGGGAATGAGGTCTTTTTTGTAAAGGGATAATTTACTCAAATGCTACGTAATGTGCCTAAAGTAAATTACCACCAAGTCTTGTAAGTAAATTACCACATGATTATTTGTCAAAGTCAAAGTCAAATCATTTATTTTGCATAGGACACAATGGACACTTACAAATTGCCAACATATTAATAAAATGTATACAATGCAAAGTAATATACTTTACCACCAGTTCGGAACGCGACCACTGCTGAGAAGAACTGGCAAGAAACTCAGAGGGCTTGTCATTTTTTCTTTTTTATTACTTTGCGGTCCTATTCATAATCTAATATGTATATATTTACCCAACAAATTCCTTAAAACAAACTGTTCTATCGAATCTCGAAAGGCGTCAGCTGAAATCTGAATATTAAAACAAAACAAAACAAACTTTAATGAAATAAAATAAAATCCAGTGAGCCGACCAACCCCAAACAGCAGCACCTGTTCACAAGTATAACGCATGTGACAGCCATCGGTCTCCTCAACCATATTAAAGGGAAGTGTCTTTATTAGACCAATTTACACGCAGCTAACAAAATATTTCATCAATATTATTGATATTAATCAAATTTCCACACCGCGTGCAGTTTGATTCAACTTGAAAGATAGGATAGCTTACATTTCAATTTATAGTCGCAATGTTATTTTATTGCAAACTATCTGACCCAGAAAACTTCTAAACGCCTCAGAACCATTAAAAAAAAAAGTTTTTTTCATATTTCATATTTTTGCCACCCTTTAAACCTTCCCTGGACTTCCACGAATATTTCAAGACCAAAATTAGCCAAATCGGTCCATCCGTTCTCGAGTTTTAGTGACACTAACGAACAGCAATTTATTTTTATTTATACATATAGAGACTTTTTATTTCACTCAAATAACAACATGCAATAAAATATTATATACTATGTCTAAAACTAGTAGAAAAAAAAACTTTAATATATACTTAAAAGAAAAGAGAAAGATAGATTAAACACTAAATAAATCTAAATTAAACTGTGCACCGCATCCTCAGCGCTGCAGGGGTTTGCAAAAGTGCCCAGAAGGCTGGCAGCATTGCCACGCTGGATGGCAATGCGTATTCGCTCAGATAATTTGTCTATTATTTGACAGTCACAATTTTATTATATGTTAGCTCCAAACAATTATAAAAGATGGCGATATCTGTTGATTATGTATTCAATAGATGGCGCTATGTTAAAAGTAAAATTAACCTTAGCCAGAGCAACGCGTGGCCGAGGCACAGCAACGCGTATATACAGGGTGGTCAAAAAGTCGTGGATCAAACGAAACCAGTGGTTAGATGGGGCCATCAGCAGCAAAAAAATGTTCTACGTGAGGTCCTTAGGGTGAACCCCTGCGGAGTTACAATTGATTTTGTGTTTTTATGAGAAATCTTTGTCTTTTTTTTTACTAAAACTTGATGAAATTCGAAAAAATCTACACCCTGTATCTTTTTTATAATTTTCACTAGATTGGTACTGATGAGTCCTTTCGTTAGACATGCTATTTATGGTAGTTTATTGGGTGTGTTGAAGATAATATTAAGTTTTACGAAAGCAATAATTCTTAAATCAAAACTTGTTATTTACTTCGGACTCCAATGTGAAAAAAAAAACTCTACAGAACTCTACAATTTTTTGCCGCTAATGGCCCCATCTTACCGCTGGTTTCGTTTGATCCACGACTTTTTGACCACTGTATAAGCTAGTATATAATTTTCACCAGATTACTTTTATGCGGTACGGTGTGAAGAAGGCTATAATAGTAGCATTGCCACGTTGTATGGCAATACTAATTCGCTATGTGAAGTAATCATATGGTCATCGGTTGAATTTAAAAGACGCCTGGGCATTTGTTTGTAAAATAATTTGAATTCCGAACCTTACGTAGCTTGGTATGCAAACGTAAGGTACACTGTACGTGTATTCAGGAAGTCTGCCTGTGTAGTTCTCTGGGGAGCACGACGGCTGGACGTGTTACAGTATTATATCTATCTATCTATCTTTAAGCTACATTGATCTCTGAATGTATACAATAGTGTCACTACCCCATTCCATCCTGAGGGTGTCGTAAGAGTCGATAAAAGAAAATGACAAGGCCGAATACCTAACTACAAGAGAAGGAAAACTTGATACGAAATCTGGCCAACGTCGCACAATTGGCTATTTACCCTCTATGTGATTGGAGGAGGCCTGATTCAGCAGTGGCTCGTCTATATGCTGAGTATATATACTTAAATAAGTTTTACAGTGACTGTACAAAATATTATTCCTTTTTATGCAGTCATCTGTAATTTCTGTTTCTGATGACTCCTCTGCTCCAAGGTAACGTTATATCACAGGGGCACTTACATCATCGTCATCATCTTTTCAGCACTTATATAATTACTACTACTAATCAAATAACACACTACTACACATATAAATTTATATTTTACATACATGTAAAACACAAAGACACTTGCCCAATCCCGGAATAGTACCAGGGACCAATTGTCCAGAGGCAGCGCATCTGATTAATATCTGTCAACAGCGACATCTGTTGTTTGTTTGAAAGATTTAGTATGATTTTTAGATCCTATATTAAAATCAAAGTAATTTTTATACAGCAAACAGGATCTGGTTCCACGTTGCGGAGCAAGATCCCCATTGGGGTGCGCAACCCGCAATCCTGAAGCGGGCAGTCGACGAACGCTGTTGGTTTTAGTGAATATTTAGGGCGCTAATTACCATCTTGTGCGCCCCGGAGTGAACCCGGACCAACTAGTCCCCAGTTACTGGGAGAGGAGGATTAAAAAAAGGATCTTATTCCACACGAGCGCAGTCTCAGGCATGAGCTAGTTTTAATATATTCTAAAATAAGCGCCTCTGCCGCTGGCAATTTAGGTTACTGAATAATAAACAACAATGTAGGTACTTACAATTTGGGTTCAAGAATGTCTTTGGAATACTTAACAAGCGCCTTCGAAGGTCTTGTCTGTAATTATATAAGTTGTTCGTGGAAAGAAGATTAAAATATTACCGTCTCAGTGCGGCAACTATTCAATATTCATAGTGTTCCGGTAAGGATGCTAAGTTGCTGATTAAATAATAATTTTCTGCATTTAGTTAAATTCTTGTTGTTCTTATGGTGAATGATTTAGAATAAGTAGTGTCACCACACAATTCCATCCTGAAGGTGTCGTAAGAGCCGAGTGAAGGAAATGGTAAGACCGAAAACTTAGCTGCAAGAGACGGAAAAAACCCTTTAACTCAAAAGAGATGGATGGGTTTTAAGAATGAGGAAATGTGTAAGAAAGGTATGAATGTAGATTTAACTCAAATTGGGTTTATCACAATACACTTACAAATCAGCCTGTATAAAATTACCGATAGGAGTGTATGGAGACAACCCCCTCACGTGTGATAAGGGACAAAATATGATATTCGTAATTTAGTTACGACGATTTATAAGAGCTCTGTGAGAACGCCTACGCCTACGACTCAGCAGTGGTCCTCCATGGGCTTAGTAGTGCTACTAACAGTAGAATATGCTTGTGGTAATTATTCGTTTGCGGAAATGTTAATAATAAACTAGCGACCCGCCCCGGCTTCGCACGGGTGCAATGATGAACATCTAAATTTATCACTGTTTCTATACAATATTATGCATATATTAAAACAGAACATATAAACCTTCCTCTTGAATCACTATCTATTAAAAAAAAACCGCTTCAAAATCCGTTGCGTAGTTTTAAAGATTTAAGGTGGATGCTCCAGGGTAGCCCACGAAATTCAAATTTTCTTACGTTTTTTGCAATTTGCAGGGCAGTGCTAGGTTGTGTAATAATGAACATTTGATTTTTTAAAGAAACAACACGACAAGAAAAACTTTTTCAACGTCAAATTCATTATTGCACCTTTAAGAGCTTGGAGGGTTGTATTGATGAGTTTGATGATTATAACTCTGTAACTACATACGTCTTACAGCCGCGAATAACATTTTAATCAACATACAACCTAGCACTGACCTGCAAATTGCAAAAAACGTAAGAAAATTTGAATTTCGCGGGCTACCCTGGAGCATCCACCTTAAGCATACATAGGGACGGACAGAAGACAGCGACTTTGTTTTATACTATGTAGTGACTGTGTTGCCATTCCATACTGAGACATAAGATAAGGACTACTTGCAAAAGAAACTTTGCCAATATACACAAACATATTCTTGTTTCCTATGTAATTGTTATGTCCTTGTTGGTTTAGGATGGCTGAACGTATGCCATTATCCGCATCTAGATACAATATGCTATGTCTAGGGATTGGATGTGCCACCTCTGGATCAATGGGTGCCGGGTTGGATTCCGGGGTCGGAAGTGTCTTTGTCTAAACCAGAGCCACTTGCCATTTGTGTTCGTGAATAACATTTTTATATACTGCCCCCGCGATACAGGGGGGGCAGTATACAAGTAGTTCCTGGTGAACACTGCACATTCCGTTTTATACATAAAAAAAGGGTTAAGTAGATAATAATAATAATAATAATATCCTTGGACATTTCACACAACGCCATCTCGTCCCAAGTTAAGCAACTTAATGCTTGTGTTATGGTAACGAGATGGATGATAAACTACTTATATACATTTTTTTTGTAAATACATACATATTATAGATAGAAATGACACCCAGACTCCGAGCCAGTGCCCCTGGTTTAGACAAAGACACTTGCCCGACCCCGGAATCGAACCCGGGACCCGTTGATCCAAAGGCGGCACATCTAACCACTAGACCAATATTGAATATATATTTGTGAAATAGAAATAGATTATGGTCTCAACCATTTATTTTACCAGGAAGCAATCTTGGTAACTTGCAACTATAAATAAATTCCCAATCACTCCAACCCACATTAAAGATTCTGTTTTAAGACTGCAAGGAACTTTTTACTTAGGACACCGTTCAAGACTGTGGCAAACTTTCAAAGTGAAAAACCCACAAGAATAGCGAAGTCAGCCTTTCCAAGCGTCTTTGCAGCCGCTCCATTGTCCGTGTTCAAGTTATATCAATTTGACCACCAGTTTTAACTTTTGAGTCTTCGACTAACCAATTTAAAATCTTTATCGGTGCCACTGCTTAATATTGGTATTTTTAATCTCCAGCTAGCCCTTCCTATATGCCTGTATCTTGGGATTTTTTCGTCTTTGTCGTTTCAGCACAAGTGTGACCCACTACTGAGTCAGGCCTCCTCTGAATTCATGGAGGGAAATTAGCCTACTGCGCCACGCTGGCAAGACGGGTTGGCACAGGGTTTGTATCAAGTTTTCCTTCTCTTGCGGCTACGTGATCTGCCTCTTGCGATCCCTTAGTCGCCTCCTTCGACACCCTCGGGATGGTATGGGTAGGTGACACTGTGTATTCTAATCCGTCAACGTCATGTAATTCAGAGACACAAATGATCGTATTTAACAAATGTTGTACAAGGGGCGGTCAAAATTGCAGAGTACGATTTCTTACAGACAACCGGTGAAGCGATAAATTGTGAGTATTTGTTTCGGTCCCATATTTGTCAAATACATGTAATTTGTGGAGAAGATATATTCATGTCTGTAAATTTATATTGCAGGAACCTTAAACTTAGTAGGTGATTTAATGGCTTACTCCTATATATATGTTTACGAAATAATTTGTTTGTTGACGATGTGTACGATGAAATTGATAACTTTTTAACGGATTTATCGCGTGTCTATTACATTTTTTAATTCCCGACCGTTCAATGTGCAATAATCGCGAAAACCTAAGACATCATAATGTGTACGTCATTCATAGTAAAATTGATCAGTCTATAAAGTGAATTTGTGATGAAATTTTTGTTAGCAGTAGGCAATTGAATTTCAGCCTTTGTCTGTTTATTTTGGAAACTGGTTCATAACAGTTCTGTTTTCGTTCGCTAGATGGGACACAATCGGAGGAAAAAATGCTTGCTTGGAAATGTTTGCCTTGCGAACCATTATAATTAAAGCAAACATTAATTTTGTCGAGGACTAGCGGGTCGTGTTGACGCAATCTGGGGAATTTTAGGGAATCATACCCTCCGCGCAATGAAACAAAACTTGTTGACACGCCGTCCGATGGGAAAAAGCTTCAGGAAATATTTAATCAACTTTTCAGTCCATACATGACCCACTGCTGAATCGGGCCTCCTCCGGATAAATGTAGGGTGCTGACCCGCCTGTGCCAAGCTGGCCAGATGGGTTAGAACAGGGTCTGTATCAAGGTTTCCTTCCCTTGCGGCTGGGTTTTCAGCCTTATTATTTTCTTTTATCAGCTCTTACGACACCCTCAGTATGGAATGGGGTGGTGACACTGTGTATTCAAAATCCGTCAACACACGGAAGGAAATATTTATAAACTAGCGACCCGGCCCGGCTTCGCACGGGTGCAATGAAGAAATATAAACAATCCTCTTGAATCACTCTATCTATTAAAAAAAAACGCTTCAAAACCCGTTGCGTAGTTATGAAGATTTAAGCATACATAGGGACGGACAGACGACAGCGACTTTGTTTTATACTATGTAGTGATGATAGTGATTGTTGAAATATAACAGTTGTAGGCGATGCAGGCGTGGAGTTGTTAATGCTGTTAATAAAAAACCGTTTTATCTGTTGAATTAGCGGACGGAAGAGGGGGCAAGATGGCGTCAATGAGCGCATGAGAACGTTCCGTTTTACTGTTAATACAACATCAATCTGATTACTAATTATTATTTAACAATCAATTTAACTACTGTTTAACCGTATTTTTCTAAAACTTAAATGATATTATTTTCAGTATTATCTTAAAACTGAATTGATAGCGCAGTGCAGCTATGCCTCCCACACGGTGGACCGATGACGTGGTTAAGGTCACTGGAAAACGTTGGACGCGGGCGGCCGAGGAACGGTCTTTGTGGAAAGCAAGCTTCCTCGCCACCCACGTGTTAGTGTGAGCGAGCTACGTTCGTATTGGTTATGAAATGTACGATGCGCAAGTTCGTACCCACGGCTACATTCAGAGCGGCCATAAAGATTGGCGAGGACTGTACCAAAGTATAGGCGTGCTTATGATTAAGTAAAAAAGGACTGTGGGAATATGTATTTTATTTTCTACAGAATTTGATTGATTTGATACAGTTAAGATGAAACTAAATAAGTTTAGCACAATAAAAGAAAACAACTATACACTTCATATTTATTTAACCTATATTTTTTTGGAACACTTCAAAATCACTTCACATAGGCACCAACGTGTGTAAAACAAATGAGAACTTCACATACAAACTGAAGATCGAATGGAATAGCATCTTCAAGAAAATTTTCTTCTGGTTTGCTATTTTTTCCTGTACTTTCGTTTCTTGTTATATTTAGTGTAGTTAGTTTGCTAAATTTACGTTTTTTAGGCTGCGTCTGTGTAAATAGATTATTATCTTTTTATGTAGTCTCGAGGTTTTCTTCATGTTTAGCCAGTATCGATTTAGCTGGTTGCAGCTAATGGGTTTTAATCTGTAATCAAATCATTTTCAAATTCAATAACAATTTTTAATTCCTTAAATAGCATAGTCTTTTGACTGCCTCGTTGGTCTAGTGGTCAGATGTGCCGCCTTTGGATCAACGGGTCCCGGGTTCGATTCCGGGGTCGGGCCAGTGTCTTTGTCTAAACCAGAGGCACTGGCTCGGAGTCTGGGTGTCATTTCTATCTATAATATGTATGTATTTACAAAAAAAAATGTATATAAGTAGTTTATCATCCATCTCGTTACCATAGCACAAGCATTAGGTTGCTTAACTTGGGACGAGATGGCGTTGTGTGAAATGTCCAAGGATATTTTTTTTTTATTTTTTTTTATAGTCTTTGGTAAATAGCAAGCATTTGAACTCTGTGCTCTACTACTTTTCGTATCAAGTTTCCTTCTCTTGCGGCTAGGTTTTCAGCCTTATCATTTCCTTTTGTCGGCTCTTACGAAACCTTCAGGATGGAATGGGGTGGTGACACTATGTATCCAAAATCCGTCTAAATAAATAATGCCAATATCATTCGTACGAAAAAGTAACAAGGAAATTATTTTTAAATATGAATATGAAATTATTTAATACTGGTAACATCCTCTTTTTTAAAATTGATTTAAACATCACTTACGTTTTACGTTTTCTCTTGTGGGCCAGCACCAAAGCCACAGAATGGAGGTGGCTGTCCATCCATCATAAAGATAAACGGCTTATTGTCCTTGTTCCCAGTCATAAATTGCCTCATGGCTTCAGCGAAATGCTTGTTGGACTGCCATTGCTCGTAGCAGTTCTTGAAGAACTCTGAAGGGTTATCCTTGCTTTGACTGAGAACATGCTTGTGAAAGCAGTCCTCGCAAAACAGTTGGCCATAGTAGATCTTCGGGTTTGTGGTGGGCGTGCAGTGGCAATAGTCTGAAAAAGAAATACCAGGGCAGGATAAGGTTCTAGGCCAGATATGGCATTTAGAAAGAGTTCTCCGTTTGGTGATGTATTTAGAATACATAGTGTAATCATCGGTGTCGTAAGAGTGGACAAAAGGAAATGCGGGTCGGATAAACTAGCCGCGAGAGAAGGAAAACTTGATACGAAACCCTAAGCTAACCTGTGAAGCCAGCGTGGCACAGTAGGCTTATTACCCTGGTGCGGGAGCCCTTGCCCAATGAAGGATGAGTGCATCACGGAGTACTCTTGCTCCAACCGGGACTGGATTGGGGGAAAGCTTCACCATCTTCGCTCCCCCCAACGCGTCTGTCTCACGGAGTTACAGTTAGAGCCCACGAGACAGATCTTGCGCGGGATGGTACACCGCGGGGATGTTTAGGGCCTCCGCGCATCAGGCGGCCAGGCCACGCGACCTGGCCGCCTAATGCGCGGGGGCTCTAAGTGGGTATGTCTTCCCCGAGACCAACGGGGATAGTCCAGAAAGGATTTTACACCACGACAAAAAAAAGGCTTATTATCCTCCGTCTAACTGAAAGAGGTCCGACTAAGCAGTGGTTCATCTACGAGGTGAGTAGTAGTATATTGGTAATTTGATGGTATAAATTTTCCCCTTTACTGGCATACAGTGCAAGCTGTGAAGTTCACAAGGCCGTCAGTTATCCAATCTCTCCAGCTAAGCCTATTTGTTCCATTCCATTCTCAAAAATAAACTTACAACACTT
The DNA here is from genome assembly GCA_905475355.2 of Clostera curtula. NCBI lineage: Eukaryota > Metazoa > Arthropoda > Insecta > Lepidoptera > Notodontidae > Clostera > Clostera curtula. Next base: position 10,708,045 of record FR997806.1, on the reverse strand, counting down.
TGCGCATTGACTGTGGAAAGTGCGTCCTCCAATGTTGACGATATCTTTCTCGTCTATGGGACGAAAGCACCGCCCACACATACATCTCTTCTCTGGCTCTTCTGGCTTAGATTCCTTTGAGGTGTTGCCGGGTTTAGCTTCTGCAACGTTACAGTTGATGAAATCGCCATCAATGAGATGACATTTGAGCAAACGGGAGGCGTAAGTCAGTGAAGGATATGAAATTTTATCGAACGTTTCTAAAATAAATGGGGAACTGTTATCCATAATGTATCGACTGTTCCGAAGAATAAAGACCTATCTGCAATACTGCTTTGACACCATTTTGAACTCTATTCTATTAAATCTATCAAATATTTGATTTGATAGATTTAACAGATATTGTAGGGTCTTCATTAGCACTACAACAACAATACAATTATTATCCTTCGACGGGTAACACGTATGTATAATTACGAAAACGACCTCACTCAGCATCGTGCTACGCTACCGATTGGGTGCTGCAATGATGATAATCAGTGAGGCCTCGGTAACGTGGATCAAGTGTGTCTTAACCATCACTCTGAGTTTCTTGCCAGTTCTTCTCAAGAGCGGTCGCGTTCCGAACTGGTGGTAGACGGTAGACCATTTGTATTATATAGAATCTTTATGAATATTGTGTTGACTTTTTGTAAGTGTCCATCGTGACCCAAGCAAAATAAATGATTTGAATTTGAACTACATAGTATAAAACAAAGTCGCTGTCGTCTGTCCGTCCTTATGTATGCTTAAATCTTTAAAACTACGCAACGGATTTTGTAGCGGTTTTTTAATAGATAGAATGATTCAAGAGGAATGTTTTTAAGTATATTACATGCATAATATTGTAGAGAAACACTGATAAATTTAGATGTCCATCATTGTACCCGTGCGAAGCCGGGTCGGGTCACTAGTCCTACTAATATTATAAATGCGAAAGTTTGTAAGTATGGATGGATGTTTTTTACTCTTTCACGCAAAAACTACTCAACGGATTTTGATGAACATCACTAAATAGTATAAAACAAAGTCGCTGTCGTCTGTCCGTCCCTATGTATGCTTAAATCTTAAAAATACGCAACGGATTTCGAAGCGGTTTTTTTTAATAGATAGAGTGATTCAAGAGGAAGGTTTATATGTATAACCCACCCCCGCTTTGCACGGGCGAAGCCGGGGCGGGCCACTAGTTTACAATAATATAGCTTACACGTCAGAATAACGCATAGGCTGTAATTTATAAAGATATCGTGTGAATTATCCAAAATATAACGATAAATGTCAAGTTAGCGCGGGTGGAACCGCGGGGTGCAGCTAGTTAATTTATAAAAAATACAAATAAAATTACTCCAATATGTACATACCCTTAGTTTCTTCGTGAGCTGTCTGTGGCTTCGCAAAAGGAGACCATTGCGCACACCAATGTTGACAGTGGGCATGCGGTTGGTTATCGCCTTTGAAACGTGATTGTACATGCGTCTTAAAGCATTCGTTGCAGAACACGTGGCCATAGAACATCTTCAGTGATGTAGGAATTTTTCGACAGACGCCTGTAACGAATACTAATTAAACAACTGCTCTTGTTTGAGTTTAATTGTAATAATCTGAATGTCAAACTTAAATGGCAGTGGGAAGGGCACATAGCTCGCAGGACCGACGTCCGATGGGGCAGAAAAGTCCTCGAGTGGCGACCGCGTTCCGGAAGGCGCAGTGCTGGTAGGCCTCCCACACGGTGGACCGACGACCTGGTTAAGATCGCCGGAAAGCAGTGGATGCGGGCGGCCCAGGACCGGCCTTTGTGGAAATCCTTGGGGGAGGCCTATGTCCAGCAGTGGACGTCTTTTGGCTGAAATGATGATGATGATGATGAATCTGAATGTCAAACAAATTTGTTGATACTTAAACCAACTATTAGTTAAACAAAACTACCCCTGATACCTACGTTACTACTACTACTACGTTGCTACGAGCCCGTACGCACTGGCGGCCTGCCGCCTAGGCTGGTAGCCGCGCTTTTCCTGCCGCTTTTCCAGTTTAATATGCAACCGCCTATGATTGTACGCACTAAACCGCCACAAAATTTCAACCGCCACTGCGTACAAACATAAGATTTTGCCTCGTTGGTCTAGTGGTTAGATGTGCCGCCTTTGGATCAACGGGTCCCGGGTTCGATTCCGGGGTCGGGCAAGTGTCTTTGTCTAAAACCAGAGGCACTGGCTCGGAGTCTGGGTGTCATTTCTATCTATAATATGTATGTATTTACAAAAAAAAGTATATAAGTAGTTTATCATCCATCTCGTTACCATAACACAAGCATTAAGTTGCTTAGCTTGGGACGAGATGGCGTTGTGTGAAATGTCCAAGGATATTTATTTATTTATATTAAACTAGAAAAGCGGCCAACCGCTAGTGCGTACGGGTACTACGCCTCCAGTTACATGGAGGGTCATTAGCCTACTGTGCCACGCTGACCAGACGGATTGGCACAGGGTTTCTCAAGTTTTCCGTCTCTTGCGGCTATGTTATTGGCCTTCTCATTTTCTATTGTCGGCTATTCTTCAGAACAGAATGGGGTGGTGACACTATGTATTCTAAATCCGTCACCTAACGGATTGTATTGTTATAACACGCAGGCACCAAACTTCAGAAGTGTAAAGTTGACTATAAACCAAAGTTTACAGTAGGTACTAAAGTTGACAAACACTGCCGCCAATTACGTAATAAGTTTCAAAACAGAAATATAAAATATTTAAATAGACGTTGTTGTTATAGTAGAAAAGACTTACAACACATGCTACAAAATCGGTGGAAGTTCTGTCCATCTATGTCTACTTTATCTGCCGGGTCTATTGGAAAAAAACATCTCGCACAGAAACACTTTTTCGGTGGTTCTTTGTCTTTGTTATCCATTTTGTTAAACACTGAAATTTGGATAAGGGATTGTTAAAAAGAATATACAATATTAATATTTGCCCATTGAGATGGGTTGGGTGTCAAATGTCAACTGAAATAGAACATAATAAAAGAATAATGAATTCTACGAAACTGGTGCCATTCGAAATGTTGCTATAGAGTAGTAGTATTACAGCCAGTAATTTAAAGGTTTTACTTACGTCAGAGACAATTATTTTCTTTTTTATAATTATTTAACCGTAGCTTAGCTACAAGCATGAGCCAGATTCTTTAAAGTATTTTTTAAACGAGGGGTTTCGTTTAAACTAACCAAAAGCACTCAAAACTCAAATCATTTATTTAAATTGAACCTATTTTCAGGTGTTTTTGAAAGGTCGAAAGTGAAGTTAGGAAGCTAGTTGCTTGTTCCAAAACGTAGATCCTATGGAGAAGAACAGGCAAGAAACTCCATGGACACTCTTCTTATCATAGAATACTTTAAATTAAAAAAATCCCCTGCACTACTTAAAGCCTATATTGCAGGGACTATTTATAAATATGAAATTCACGATAACAAATGACACCCTGATTTAAATAAGTGCTTCTGGTATTACAAAGACACCTGTCCGACCTCAAGCTCGAACCGGAGACCCGTGGACCCGGGACATGCAACCCCAAGACCAAAAATGCCGTAAACATTATATAGATCGTTAGTTCTACTTGTCCCCGTGGCAGTATCATCACTCTTCTTGATGTTATTCGATCGATGTGGACACATCAATCGAATATCGATATCGACGCTCGGTAAAATATCAGAAATATTATCATCATCATCATCGTCATCATTTCAGCCAAAAGACTTCCACTGCTGGACATAGGCCTCCCCCAAGGATCTTCACAAAGGCCGGTCCTAGGCCGCCCGCATCCACTGCTTTCCAGCGACCTTAGCCAGGTCGTCGGTCCACCGTGTGGGAGGCCTACCAGCACTGCGCCTTCCGGAACGCGGTCGCCACTCGAGGACTTTTTTGCCCCATCGCGCGTCGGTCCTGCGAGCTATGTGCCCTGCCCACTGCCACTTATGTTTGGCAATCCGGTGGACTATGTCGGTGACCCTGGTTTGCCTGCGTATCTCCTCATTTCTGATTCGATCTCGCAGGGAAACTCCGAGAATAGCCCTCTCCATTGCCCTTTGGGTGACTTTGAGCCTTCTGATGGAGCCCATAGTGAGCGACCACGTCTCTGTTCCATATGTCATCACTGGCAACACACATTGGTTGAAGACTTTTGTCTTCAGACACTGCGGTATTGTGGACGAGAAGATCTTTCGCAGCTTCCCGAACGCTGCCCAGCCGAGTTGGATCCGACGATTGACCTCTTTCTCGAAGTTGGACTTACCTAGCTGGACAGAAATATTATATTTCCTTTTAGCTTAATCCATTCTTTTATCGGCCCATAAATGACCCACTACTGGCCTCCTCCTGGCTTGTCGGGCCTCCTCCAAATACATGGACGGTGCCACGCTAGCAAGACGGGTTGGCACAGGGTTTGTTTCAACTTTTCCTTACGGCTAGGTGATCTGCTTATTGCGTTCCTTACGACACCCTTAAGTTCGTATAAGTGGGTGATACTACTACTACTACTCAGTCCCTAAATAACCCACTGCTGAGTCGGGCCTCCTCCTGTCACAGGGAGGGTATTTAGCCTACTGCGCCAGGCTGGCCAGACGGGTTTTCCTTCTCTTGCAGCTTTTCGGCCTTATCATTTCCTTTTGGCGGCTCTTACGATACCCACAGGACTAAATGGGTTGGTGATACTGCGTATTCTAAATCTGTCACATACGGAATCTATTATTATACCCTGTACAAGGTAGCATGATCGATTTGACAGATGTCAATTTTTCTGATCGACATAAAGGTATGATTACGAACTACGTCGCGGTAATAGATTGCCTCGTTGGTCTAGTGGTTAGATGTGCCGCCTTTGGATCAACGGGTCCCGGGTTCGATTCTGGGGTCGGGCAAGTGTCTTTGTCTAAACCAGAGGCACTGGCTCGGAGTCTGGGTGTCATTTCTATCTATAATATGTATGTACTTACAAAAAAAAAATGTATATAAGTAGTTTATCATCCATCTCGTTACCATAACACAAGCATTAAGTTGCTTAACTTGGGACGAGATGGCGTTGTGTGAAATGTCCAACGATATTTAAAAAAAAATAGGGACCAGTAGTGCCGCGGTTGCACTTCTGCGTGCAGCGTAGTTCGCCCACGCCAACTTGTCACTGTTACAAGTATTTTAAAACGTTATTTTTTGTACTACTAGATATTATTCTGTTTCCCATCACTAGCCCATCTGTCAAATCGATCACGCTATCTTGAACGGGGTATAGTTCACAATTAAACCTCTATATCGACGACTTACGTAGTATACTGTTTTCTGATAAACTTTAATAGATATGCAATCTGCGTGTGTAGAATATGGCCAGTTAACGGTTAAAAAGCAATTACGGTAAAATCGCCAGCAAACTATGAGAATTAATTTAGAAGTCCAATAACCGTAACTTAAGATTTAATTCAAAATGGCCGCCGCAGTAGCGATGGCTATCTGCGGGTTATCCAACTGCAGATAATTTCTAGTTCTTATGTTACAAGGAGTAGGTTAACTTCACAGTGACGTCACAAACGGTACACTCACAGACACGTGTGTCGCATGAAATTCGCATAATGGTGGCACTTCGTTTCGGTAATCGTATTCACGTAACTGTCGTATTTGACACTAGCTGTTACCCGCAACTTCGTCCGCGTCATATTTAACAACAAAATGACGGCGCGAGGCGAAGCTAGTCTAAAAAAGTTAAGTTACGCCATAAATCATCAGCTAACTATCATTGAAAGTCCTGTCAAAATCGATCCAGCTATTCCAGAGATTAGCCGGAACATATAGATAGCCAGGCAAAATTAAAAAAAAATGGTCTATGTACTGTGTATTTACAAACAGACACTCCAATTTTATTTATTTGTATGTAATATGTATGTATGTACTTACATAGATAAATAAAGTCACAAAGTACACAGAAAAAACAAGATAAGTTTATTTGATTTTATATCCCAACTATACATTAAGTTTCTTAGACGTTTTGTGGTAAACTATCTAGTTATGACACTTCGTTATGAATTGCTAACCTAATTGTTAAGAAAAAGGTATGTTTCTTGATAATTTGTACGCACCATGTATTTTAAGTAGGTACTACTATCGACATTTCGTTATGCTTGTTGGATTTTTTTACACTCTGTTTATAAGTTTCAAGAATGCATCCCCAGTCTCCCATGTATCATCCATCGACTTGACAAATGACTTGCTTTCACCACAACACCGAGAGAGACGACGTTATAAATGTCGAAAATAAAAAGGAAAATGATTTAGAAAATTTCTGATGGGGTGCGCTCAAATCGATCAATATTGGATGGGTGACCTATTTACTCGGTTTACGTTCAAGTTTGCTATCGGTAAGCTGTTAAATATATTTTTGGACTAGCTATCGTCGGTATTCAATCAAACTCTGAGGAGGCTTGAATAATAGGAAGTAATCTACGGGCTGAGAAATTTAATAAATTATTATTTAATAATAATATTATTAATTCAATTTAGTTTAAGTAACAAATTTTGAGCTGTTAGTTCCAGCGCGTTTTCCTCGATGTCCTCTGGCATCTCCTGAAATAACATACCTTTTAGTAGATTCAGTTACCTAACTTGAATTCCCCATACAAATCATACAAGTGGCCGTTTTTTCAACATAGTTTATTGCGATGTATTGCAAACCCAACATTTTTATCACAGTGTTTGGTGATAAATAAAAACTTTTTGGTAATTTCCATTCCAAATTTTCACAGTTTTTCCAAATTGTATCTAAATTTTAACAAATAATATCTCGTTTGCCGAGAAAAATTCTTGTTGCTCAGATAGCGCACACAAATCGACCAATAGGCCGCCCAAAGTTGAGATTTAAGGATAGTGTGAAACGCGATATGATCTCCTTCGACGTTGATTTCTCCAACTGGGAAAACCTCGCAAAAGAGCGTGACGACGACGACGACGAAAAGTCCATGATAAAGCTTGGTGTGGTATGCTGTCACGAAAACGCGCTCTTAGACACGATAGAGATGATAACCCAGTGCCTCTCGCAAACCCACAAAGTTTCACATGTTATCGGTGTGGTCGCTGCTGCAGTTCCCGTATTGGCTTCTTTAGTCACCAAAATAAGTGTGACAGTTCTTGACGCTGTTTAAATCATCTGAAAAGATGTTGAAAGGCCTATGATGATCTGTACACCTGGAAATTAGTAAGATAACGTCGATGAAGATTGTTTAGAAGATTCTATAATAAATAATAAATATCCTTGGACATTTCACACAACGCCATCTCGTCCCAATCTAAGCAACTTAATGCTTGTGTTATGGTAACGAGATGGATGATAAACTACTTATATACATTTTTTTTGTAAATACATATATATTATAGATAGAAAAACACCCTAAAAATATTTCTTCCGTGCGGGGATCGAACCCGCGACATGCTGCGCAGCAATCGATGTCTTCTAATATCTAGAACATAGTAAATGTTCAGAAAAATGGTTTAACAGCAATATCAACAACGTCTTTCTGCAGTAGTTAAACTTTAAAAGAAGAAAACGCTAAACGATAGACTACTCAGTCAGAGTTTAATAGAGAAAATGATACTTTTGTATTACATTGCTATAAAATCAGTGTAAAATTCGTATTGTACCTAGCATCGAACCAACGCGGCGACGGCGTGTGAAGTACTTGCTCAATATTCATGAGGAACTTAAACGGTCAAAGGACAAAGTTAAGGAACGCTTAGTGGAGTTAAGTCGAAATTCATTTGAGACTCTTGTATCATACATTAGCAAACGTATGACACAAGAGTGGCCTTGCCACGGGATTCGCTTTAGTGGAGCCCCAAAGTACGAGGCAGCTCCCATCGATTACGTGGGGGACTATTCGAATTTTACATTGTCCCTCAGTGACATAGGCTACATACGAAACCGAGATAAGCATGGATTTGAAGCACATGAGGGCAAGGCTGCGCGCTAAACTAGTATTACGTTACTTACTAATTTGAAAAATGAAAATGTAAGCGGGCGTCGAAAACCGATGGTTAAAATAGATCAATATGATGTTATGAATCAAACGCGTCAACTACGAGTTGACTATACGCATTATAATTCTATACTTATTACTTTACCTTATTGATTTGCCTTAGACAAAGATAATTGCTGAAGCTGAAGCTAAATTCTAATTATTAAATTAATTACGAATAATCACTCATGCTCGATATAACACAATTAGATGAAACTTGATTAATGCCGAATTATCGAGTGACTGTGAAGGGTATTAGTAATTTCGTATACATTTTATTAATAGTAACTTGTATACAGTTAGACAAGATTGAAGTCTGAGCTACAGGATTGCTAAACTTAAGTGGCAGTGGGCAGGGCACATAGCTAGCATGACTGACGGCCGATGACATGGAGCAGAAAAGTCCTCGAGTGGTGACCACTTAACTGTAAGCGCAGTGCTGGTGACTCCCCTACATGTTGGTCCGACCCTGTTCAGAGATTTGGAGTTCTGGGAAAATTTATTGTAGCAAATTACAAATTCCTGGATGTGGTATGAAATTCAATAAAATACAACACTATTACAAAATTTTCCAGTTGACGAAATTATTGCCCCAAATAGTAGAATAGTAGAAGAGTTACTCTTCTACTATTTGGGAAGAAACTATTTATTATAACTATAACTTCTACTATTTATTAAGAAAGCATCGGACACCGAAAAAACACTCAAACATTTGTAGTGCTTCAAAGGTTCTAAAATTTCTTATGTTTGGAAATTAGAACACGTTTATCGGATCTGCGGACAGAGAAGTCCCTGGAGCCAAAAGCCATCATAAAACTGTATGTCACTCTTCGTTGAGCCCCTCCTTCTGAGCCGACTTGGCATGGGCAGCCCTGTATCGAAATAGCCAGGTAGGGTAGAGAGTACGGTCGATACGGTTACGGCCCCAACGTGAATGCAGTAAGTGAGCGTGGTCTAACTTAATAGCCGTGGAGCTGATGACAAACTTTGGAAGATCCTCCAGGCAGCATAAAAGAGACAAAAAAAACACATTAACTAAATCGTCTCTTCGTGAACCCGGAATGGCTGACCCCGCAGAACAGTTATTTTTCTATTTACCCCAATACTTATTATTATAACCTTATACTACTTGTTCTATACTCGCTTCAGACTGTTACCGGCCGAATGGGCAGGCGATTACTCAGATTACCCAAAGGAACTTCTATACTTTAAAACCGATAAAACGACCTGGATTTTTCGAGACATTCCTAAAATTCGTCATAAGCGAGGCGTCCTGGACGGGTACGCATAAAGCATTATCCACACTGCTAACAATTTTGTTCTGGAAACAATCGTACCAAATCTTTGAACAACCACAACAACAATAAAATTGTGACTCAACTTTATTCCGGTGGGAAAGTTTACAAAAGCTTTATCAAAGCGCAAAGCAAAACTTCGGCGGTCCGTTTCCGTCTGTGGCGTTTATCTTTAATCAGCCAGGTGTGAATTTTTAACTGATATTTCTATAGGTTATGTTTGGCCCGTGGCTACAGTTAACCCATTATGGAAGTTTGGGTGAAACTATCTGTGCTGACATTTTTCTCTTCAATTATTCAAGTATATTTTATTGCAGGCAACAGGTTGTAGTTGGTTTTATTTGTAGCAACGCCAGGGTCTAAGATGGAGCAGACAATTTAAGGACACCCTTTCGGTCACCTATATAATACATATAATACATACGATAAAACACAGTAAAACTGTTTGGCACCGGAGTTAGTTGTGAGGGTGGTAGCTAGCCGGGCGGACCATTAGATATTAAGTACCACCAAGCGTGCTGGGTTTTGTTGAGTTTTACATCACGTGTTATTTTCCAACGTGCGGTGGGAAAGTGTAATATTCTGCCCCATCCCTATACGGGGTATAGCAGAGAAGAAGAAGAAGGAGGAGAAATTAAACGTTCTATTATGGTAAGCTAGTTCATTTCGTTCAAACAGCAAAAATAGCATCTATGTCTAAGTTACCCATGCCACATGTCTCCATAAACTACATCGATTGATTTTCCAAGTATGTCAATATTCGGCGCCTTGTAGGTTTTGCAGAAATAGAAAACCTTCGAATGCATTTTAGTACGGTTCGTTGGAAGAGCAAACAGCGCACACGCGAGCATTGCCTCGAAATCATTCAGAGCCAAGCAAATTGAACTGCCATAGTACGAATATTGAAATGTTTTGCCATGGAGACACAATTTTGAGTAATGCTATCGTGATGTGCCTACACGTAGAGTAGGGAATAGTTGGCGTATGAGTTTGTAGTTGGAGAACAGTCATCATCATTTCATCCCATAAATTACCCATTACTGAGTCGGGCCTCCTCCAAATGTATGGCACGAAATTAGCCTAATGTGCCACACAGGCAAAAAGGGTTGGCATAAGCTATAAAGTTTGCTCTCTATTGCGCCTATATCTATCTAGCTATATCTGTAGAAGAACCGACAACCAAAGGGGTAGACAAGTTCTTGAGTGGAGTGTAGGACGGCCCTCTGCTAGATGGAGCGACCAGAGGCACTTGCTCTGAACCTGGGTGTCATTTGTGTGTGTGTCCGGGAATTTATTGTTTATAAACTGCCCCTGAGGTATGCAGGGAATACGTCTTTTAAAAATAAAAAAAATATAATTACTAGTCACTTGCTCAAACAAGCCAATACTTTTGGCTTGAAATATAAACAAATACTTGTATGAAACTATCACCCTTTAATATACAGTGCGTTATATATCCGTCTGGTGACGGATTTAGAATACACAGTAGTAATTAATTTGGTTGATTAAAAAAGGTTACTATCTTTAGAAACTGTCTTGTAATAATGGGGCGTGGATTTTAGTGGGTATAATTTGCCATCTTCTCGCGACCCGGAGTCTCATATAACCCGGTTAGTACCTACAGCCCACTATTTCCGTGTTAAAATGTAGGTACCGAACAAATTGTTATGTCATCTAGTAACTCTGAATTTCGGTACAAATTCCGCGTACAGAGGAAGTAAAGGTAATCCGTGGCAACACCAAATACCGAACGCAAAAATGAAGCCGACAGCACCGAACGCCAAAGCACTCTCGCTGCGGTTCCAATTTTCTTTTTGTTACTGGTGCGGACCAGCACCTAGCACGTCCACAATGTTTTATGGTCCCATTTTGCGCTTCAGCCTTTGATGTGAAACCACGTATAAAAGTTTGGTCTAATTGTATCCACTCAGTTTGGCTTTTATATTTTTGAAGTGAGTTTTTTTTAACTGAATTCCCGAACTATGTATAACCTGTATAAATATAAATAAAATAAATATTTTTGGACATTTCACACAACGCCATCTCGTCCCAAGCTAAGCAACTTAATGCTTGTGTTATGGTAACGTGATGGATGATAAACTACATATATACATTTCTTTTTGTAAATACATACATATTATAGATAGAGACACCCAGACTCCGAGCCAGTGCCTCTGGTTTAGACAAAGACACTTGCCCGACCCCGTAATTGAACCCGGGACCCGTTGATCCAAAGGCGGCACATCTAACCACTAGACCTTACAAACATGTAGTTCAGGAGCACAAATTACACCCAGACTCAGAGTGAGTGCCTCTGGTTTAGACAAAGACACTTGCTCAACTCCGGAATTGACCCCGGGACCCGTTGATCCAAAGGCGGCACATCTAACCACTGACTCCAAATTGTGTGCTTTTAATATAGTGTACGATATATTGTTAAAACAAGTTATGTAATTTTGTCACAGATGCACTTAACAGTCATCAAAGTTCCAAAATACTTCTATTAGACCCGCGAGCTTGACGTTTTAGATTTGGGTTATTTATAGATATTTCAAACATGACGTCATTTCTCTTCCAATATCTCATAATACTCGTAAAATGCTTTTTCTTTTAAATAATTGTCGAAGGGTATTTGATCCTTGAACGATAATGGACCAAATTTATTTTGATAATATTATCCAACATTGTATTATTCTTGTAACTGGTATCGATATAATCGTCATTAAATTAAATATCTTATGTTATAATATTTAGTTTTTAAGTCAAATATCAGCCCCACCTAAAACGTTATATTATACTATAAAAATCCATATAGTAATTAAAATAAGAAATAAAATTTACTCGTACTATTTTTATGACGAGTTTAATAAGCGTATTTAGCCGCATTCGAATTGGCACGAAAGTCGTAAATCACACATTAACGATACATCAAACCGGATCGTAAATTAAATAACTCTACATAAATTCGAGAGGATACTTAAATTATTTTATGACGTTATTTTATGCTTGCTTTATAGGTCGACATGCAGGGAACTCAAATGGAACCTAGAACTACGACCATAAACTCATAGTAACCTCATTTAAAACAATAGTAGTCAGTAGGCTGGTTATGGTATGGCCTCTCTGGAGTCCGTATGGAGGCATATGGCCTCCAGGGAGGCCCGACTCAGCAGTGGGTCATCAACGGCAGGGGTTCCTAAACTTTAAAGATCACCGACCAAATAACCCTTATTCTATGGAACCGCCTATCAAATGATTACAAATCAACACTGAAATATATTTTAGACCATTTTGAATAGAAATGTGTAATTAAATTGAAGAAGAATGAAATTGATCGGTATTATGTCCGACAAATTGTATGCTTATTTTTGGGGAAGCATCCAATATTAACCTGTATTTTTTTTTGTCTATTCGTAGGCTGAAACGCCTGTTTCACAACGATATTTCAAAATGACATTTGTAACATTTGGTATTGTTTATAATATAAATAATTTTCGCGGGTTGGGTAATCCTTGATTTCAGGCTGAGCAGTAGTTAAAACAATAAAATTTAAAGGAAGAAGGCGAGAGAGATTTTCATGTTATTTCCTTTTTAGGAAAATAATATAAATCATTTCCTATGCGGATTGACTGCCTCGTTGGTCTAGGGGTTAAATATACTCATGGCCGCCTCATGATCAACGAGTCTCGGGTTCGATTCCGGGGTCAGGCAAGTGTCTTTGTTTAAACCAGAGGCACTTGCTCGGAGTGTGGATGCCATTTGTGTTCGTGAATTACATGTTTGTAAACTACCACCGCGATACATGTTATACCTAGTGCAAGGGTTTCGCTTAAATAAAAATTAACTTTTTTTCAAGTTGCAATCTTTGAAAGGAACCGTAAATTGTAATGTGGATTTTATTTTACGGAAATCACCGCATTATTTCATAATTTTCAAATTTTTGCCTAGATTCGATCGACGATGAAACGACAAAGAGCGCCGTACATAGAACGGAAATTAAAGCATTCTGTCTTATGCTTAGACGTCACCCTCTCGTGATCCTTATATAAAATACACGTAAAATGAAAATAGGAAGGGTTTGACGATGCGAATATTTGAACGACTAACGTCAGGTCGCAACTCTGTTTACGGAACAGGGGAAATATGAAATTTAATCGTGAAATCTGGATTAGATTATATGTCGCACGTTTAAATGCCGAACTTATGTGGCAGGCTATATGCTCATCGTCGTAGTAACAGAAAACACCCTGTCTGGCCAGCGTGACGCAGTAGGGTAATTACCTCCATGGAACTGGAGACGGCCTGACTCAACAGTGCGTCAGCTATGGGGTGAGTAGCCAAAAGCTAACTCACGATATAACTTTTATTTCACATGCTGCATACTGTTTAAGAAAATTACTTTCTGCAGCTGTGGTCTAGACTGGTAACAGTTGGGCTTGTAAGGATTACCGTCCAGAATGCTGAAACTATTTTACTTTTGTCCAGATGTATGCGATGTATTTAAGTAACATAAGTCCCTTTGTTGCGGTTTGTAAGATTATTGTAATAAAATTAAATTGTAACTGGCAACTTGGTACTGACCGTTTAAAAGTTCGAATGAGTTGTTTGTTTTTATTAATCGATGACGTCATTCTATATGCTTGGATCGACATAGATTAAAGTATGTTTGGTTGAAATGAGGATTGCCTTGTTGGTGTATGGGTTGAATGTGCCTCCTTTGGATTTCGGGTTTGGGCATGTGTCTTTGTTTCATGTAAATCAGAGTCACTTGCTCTGAATCTGGGTGTCATTTGTGTTCGTGAATTAGAAGTTTGAAAACCGCCCCGCTATACAGTGCAGAGAATTCGTTATATAGAAAAGAAACACGTGCTTTGATATGCTTGAAGATAATCTGCTTGGCTGCTTTATAACATCGTCTCTTTGTACTGTACAAAATTCTTTATAAATTAATATATGACTTTGAAATCTTTATTTTTACAAATTATCAAATGCAGCTAGAAGCAGATTTTCCATTTAAATGTTACTAATTAATCCTATCGTATTTTATTCGGCTAAATGTAATAATAATACTGCAACATTTTTAAATACGTTTTTGATTGTCAAAAACTTTATTCCGATATTGAATAGTTAAAATTTTAAATTGTAAGAAATTGTCTGCTTGGGTCAATCGTCTTTGTTGAATTAACAGGGGAATTCGCTTACAATTTGTAGCTGACTGTAAGCACAATTTGCAATCAGCAAAGCTTGTTTCGGAGTCGCAAACCGATATTCTTTTATGCATACGATACGATAATAATATTCAAATGTCGTTATCGACTGTTGTATTAACAACTATGATTGAAGAGTTTGGAATATGTATTTACATCGTATTCATGAATGAAGCCGTAGGTATACATTCGGCATTACCAATCAGTTGTGTCTTAATCTGCAACCTAAAAGACATAGTTCAAGTTCAAGTTTCAAGTTCAACATAATAAAAAAATTGTACCTACCTGTTATAGCGTTATAACTTCAATTTATAACGCTTTAACAGGTACAATTTTTTCAAGCCTCGCAGTTTCCAGATCTTGGTTCCATCGACTCTTAAACTATACATCAACCAATTCGTGTTTTCTTCTTCTTCTTCTTCTCAGCTCATAAATTACCCTCTACTGAGTCGGGCCACCTGAAACTACATGGAGGGTAATCAACGTCAGCACGTCACATGTAATTTGTGTAATTTCACTAATTTTTATTTTCTAATTGTTTAATGTGCTACATGTTTATGCGTGTTATTGCTTTCACTAATCTGTCAGACTTGTTTGTACCACCATCATTGTAACCCTCTTATTTAAAAGAGCAACCATGGAGTTTCTTGCCGGCTCTTCTCTATGGAATGGTATTCCGAACCAGTGGTAAAAACTAAAATATTAATTTTATTTTATGATTTTTATTTTTAATTTTTTTTCTCTTAAAATCTTTGACTATTTGAAAGCATTCGCAAGAATTTATTCGAATAAAAAACATTTTGATTTTAACTAGTCAGTCTAGTTACTGTGCCACACTGACTGGTTTTATCGTTTTATTTTCTAAGCGATATCCAGATGATGATATGGGGAGGCGACAGTATGTAGTTACATTAAATCCGTCACCACACGGAATTCGGTAAGTAACCTAAAAATAATATTTTTTAATACAGTTGCTCAAAAAGTGGCATATTGCAGGGACGTATAACGTTCGGGAAGTGGGCTATTACACACGCGTGCTTTTTTTTACCATTCCCGCACTAGTGCGTTCTCTTTCCCAACTGTCAAAATAATGTCTATTAAAAGGAAAAACCAACCATGAAGTTTTTACTAAAAACAATTTGTAGAAGTTTTTATGATTCATGCAAATATGTATATTTCTAAAAAGAAACTACGTACTAATTTGTTTCAATATCAGATTTAATGATTTGATTGAATGAGTTTCATTTCATCTGATTACATTTCATTTCATATCAATAAAAAAATTCTACTGAAAACTTGGCTGTATGGGCATTGTTCCTTTTGCCTACCAGAATGGGTGAAGAAAAAAAAATCTCTGCTTATATTCTACGGTCGGCGGCATTTTTCAGAAATGATTAGTTAGTTGAGTTGATTGTGTTTTTATTATTTTATTAAATTGCTTCATTTTTTCGCAACTGTATTAAAAATAGTCGTTCAGTACACGTGCGGAACCGTCATTGCAACTTGTTCCGACTGTCAACTAGACATTTGTCGGAACTCTTTGCAATGACAGCCTTTCCGCACTTGTAATGAAATATACTATTACCTTAAAAAAAGTGGCACGTTTATGGGCTTTTAATCCACCACACAGACAATCTTACTAATATTATAAACGTGAAAGTTTGTAAGTATGGATGGATGGATGGATGGATGGATGGATGTTTGTTACTCTTTCACGTAAAAACTACTGAATGAATTTTAATGAAACTTTACAATAATATAGCTTATACATCAGAATAACACATAGGCTACAAGTTATAAAGATATGTGAATTACAACAATATAAAACAGTCGAATTCAAAATTTCTAATTGTCAAATTTTCGGCCTTATTAAACTATAGACAACATAACGTTTCGCTGTCAGTTGCGTTTTGTTAAAGTAGGTTTTATACGGACGGGATAAAAATCTCAGGTATCCTATGTCCAACTTTCTTTTTGTTTTAAATATTTATAATGCGGAACAAAGTTCGCCGAGTCAGCTAGTGATATATAATTTATTTATCTTTTACACCCTGCAGTAGCTTTACAGATTTCCTTGTGGTGACGGATTTAGAATACATAGTGTCACCACTCCATTCCATCCTGAGAATGTCGTAAGAGTTGACAAAATGAAATTATACGCTGATAAACTAACCGCAAGAGAAGGAAAACTTGACACGAATCCCTGTGTCAACCGGTCTGGCCAGCGTGGCACAGTAGGTTAAGTACCCTCCATGTAACTGGTGGGTACTTACTCCTGGTGGCCTGACTCAGTAGTGGGTCATATATGAGCTAAGTAGCAGAAACTTCACAGAAGTAAGAAGTTCCAAATCCGCAGAGCAATGCGTGACCTTTTAAAAGATCTGATGAATAAAACAATCTTCAAAGTACGCTTGTTTGCTGCGTATTGTAAAACCTCCCAAATTTACTCGCCGTGTATTTGTATGTCGCGTTTCTCCAGGGATGTCGAAATGTTGAGTGTTTTAATAAAATATAAGACACATTATTTTTATTATTTATTTATTTATGTATTAGTTTTATTTAAGTTTTACTTTATAATATTTGTATGTTTTCTTGAATAAATGATTGCTGTATCGTTTAAGTAAAATTACATTTAGAATATTTGGGTGCAAAATTATAAAATTTATTTTATAAACTAGCGACCCGCCCCGGATCGCACAGGTGCAATGATGAACATCTAAAATTGTTAGTGTTTCTCTCCAATATTATGGATGTTTATACTTATAAACCTAACTCTTGAAACACTCTATCTATTAAAAAAACCGCTTCCAAGTCGGTTCCGTAGTTTTAAAGATTTAAGCATACATAGGGACGGACAGACGGCAACGACTTTTGTAGAAGTTGATCCAAGGCGTGGCTTATTAAGAAAATATCAAGCTGTTAGTTAACAGTATAATATCAAAATGTTACATTTGAATTAACAACATCAGAGATAGCACCTCGCAAATGACATGCAACAATGTAAACGCGTATTACGATCGCGCGGCTACGTAGTTCGGACGGACGGGAGCGATAGACGTGCGTTCGCCACGGAGCGTCGAGATCACTGCGCGGGCGGCTGACGCCGCGGCCGGCGTTCGCGGTCGATGGCGAGTCCGGGCGACGACACGGTGTGAAGTGCGGGGCGATGCCCGCGCCAGAGTCGCGTCGCCACATGTTCCCCCCGCCAGACCGTTAGTTACGGTCGATAAAAGTCTGGCCATTTGACTACTCGTCCACTCTTCGTTCTTCTCGTCTCTGGTCTAATAGTGGACTGGTTCAACACTGGGGCTGTAGAATTTGGGATGATCTCTTCCTTTGCAATATACGCAGGTTTCAACCTGTCTACGGATATATTGACCTTCTTTCCAGAAATATCTAAGGTGAAAAATTTTGGTGTCCTGTTGAGCACCTTAAATGGTCCAGAGTATGGTGGTTCTAGTGAAGCTCGAATGCGATCTTGACGTACAAACACATGAGATGAAGAATTGAGATCTCGTGGAAAGTAGAATGGTGCTTGCGAATGCCAACTGGTTGGTTTAGGTGAAAGCTTCTTCATATGTGTGCGTAGGCGGCAGGCATACTGGGTGACGTCAGTTTCTATATTTTCGTCTGACGGTGAGAGGAACTGTCCAGGCAAGCAGAGAGGCTCGCCGTAGACCAGCTCAGCCGGAGAACATTTCAAATCCTCCTTCCAGGCGCTACGCATTCCTAATAGAACAAGGGGAAGAGCTTCAGTCCATTTTGAGGTTGAATGGCACATTATAGCAGCTTTTAGCTGACGATGCATACGCTCAATGATCCCATTGGCGGCAGGGTGGTAGGCAGTTGTACGCAAGTGGCGCGCACCAATCAAGGCAGTGAGGGCCTTGAAGAGGTGGCACTCAAATTGGCGGCCACGATCTGTCGTCACTCGAGCGGGGCAGCCGTATCGGGAAATCCAGCCAGACACGAGGGCTGCGGCACAGGTCTCCGCTGTGATGTCTTTGATCGGGATTGCTTCAGGCCATCTCGTGAACCTGTCGATGATCGTGAGGCAATACCTGAAATCAGACGAATGGGGGAGGGGACCAATTAAGTCGAGATTAATATGGGCGAATCTCGAAGAAGGAACCAGGTATGAGGAAAGTGGAGAGACGGTATGTCTGTTAATTTTAGATTTTTGGCAATCTAAGCATTGCCGAACCCACTCTCGACACTGTTTTCGAATCCCTGGCCAAACAAATCTTTGTGTAACCAGTCGAATAGTGGCTGCACCTCCAGGGTGGCTGAAGTTATGCATTGAATCGAAGACTTGTTTTCTCAACTGTGGAGTGACGTAGGGTCGAGGAGGCTGCATTGAAACATCGCAATAAATCGGTGAGCTGTATTGAGATGTCTTGATCTTCTGAAGTTTCAGACTGGAACCAGAATGAAGAAGGCCTTGCAGTTCAAGATCTTGATCTTGAGTTTTTGCAAGGGTTTCGTAGTCAATTGCAGGAGATATCTCCGATACGCGAGACAGGGCGTCTGCGACCACGTTATCTGGGCCTGGTATATATCGTAAATCCGTAGTGAATTGTGAAATGAAATCCAGGTATCGGAACTGGCGTGGAGTGCATTTATCTTTATTGATGGAGAATGCGAAAGTCAGAGGTTTGTGATCCGTGAATACTGCAAATGTTCGTGCCTCGACCATATGACGAAAATACTTTATAGCTTCGTATATCGCCAGTAATTCTCGGTCATACGGGCTATACTTTCTTTGAGCAGTGTTTAATTTCTGGGAATAGAAACCCAATGGTTGCCAATGTTTCCCTTTTTTCTGTTGAAGCACGGCGCCAATGCTCGAATCGGAAGCATCTGTGACAATTGCCAGTTCTGCTTCGTAATCCGGATGAGCTAGAAGTGTGGCCTTGGAAAGTGACGTCTTGCAGTCCTCAAAAGCTTTAAGACGTTCGGTGGTCATATTAACTGGATGAGATCCTTTGACTTTTTCCCCTGCTAGTGCAATATGCAATGGAGCTTGAATTTGTGCTGCATTTGGGATAAAACGGCGGTAGAAATTTAGCATTCCCAAGAAGCGTCGTAGTTCCTTGACAGTTTTGGGTACAGGGAACTCTTGAATCGCCTCAACCTTCTTCTCCAAGGGCTTGGTACCATGAGCAGAAACGCTGTATCCAAGGAATTTCACCTCTGGTTGACCAAATACGCATTTAGTAGTGTTTATCAGGATACCGTACTTCTTCAGTCGATTGAAAAGTTGTCTCAAATGATCTCTGTGTTCTTCTATTGATGAGGAGTACACCAGGATGTCATCAATATACCCATAGCAATAGTTTAAGCCTAACAACACTTCGTCCATAAATCTCTGAAAAGTTTGGGCAGCATTTCGTAGACCAAACGTCATGTACGGGAATTCAAATAACCCGAATGGGGTGGTAATGGCTGTTTTCGGAATATCGAGGGGGTAAACCCTAATCTGATTGTAAGCTTTTATTAAATCGATGGTGGAGAACACACAGCATCCAGAAAGTTGGTAGGAGAAGTCATGGATGTGACGGATGGGGTAGCGGTCAGGTATTGTTCTGGCATTTAAAGCTCGGTAATCACCACAAGGCCTCCATCCGTCGTCCGTTTTTTTAACGAGGTGTAATGCTGAAGACCATGGGCTCTCAGAACGTCTGGCTGTACCACTAGCCAGCATGTCTTCGAACTCTCTCTTCGCCACTTGCAGACGTGCGGGGTCCAATCGCCGAGGCTTGCACGATACCGGCGGTCCTGGAATGGTCTTAATGTAGTGCATTGTGCTATGCTTGGGCTCCTGGGTCATACCTGCGGGTTTTGTGATCTCCGGGAATTCTCGTAGTAGCAGGTGAAATTCAGATGATCCTTCTGTGACAGCTTTTACTGATGGCAAGTCGCTAATGGTTCCTGATATCGTGGCAACTGCAGTAAGTGACGTGAGGTTGTCGCTTAGTCTTTGGTTTTTGCAGTCTACCACCAAACTATAGTAGCTGAGGAAGTCTACTCCTATTATCGGCTTAGAAACGTCAGCGACGGTAAATGTCCATTTAAAATCACGCCTAAGACCGAAATCGAGGTGAAGCGTAATGGGGCCGTAAGTGTGTATTACCGTGTTGTTAGCAGCTACTAGGTCGTACTTCGATTTCACAATTTTGGTCTTCATAAATGATCTTGGAAAGACACACAAGTCGGATCCGGTGTCTATAAGGAATTGTATTTTGGATAGACGATCGGTGATGAATATACGGCCAGTAGGAGTAGGGCAGTCATTGGCCGCTACATGCGACTGCCCCGAGCGTTTTCCGCATCAAAAGAGCAGGGTTGTTGGCACTTGTTCGCCTTGCTACCAAAGTTATAATGATAAAAGCAATGGGGATGGTCAGGCGGTGGTTGTTTGTGCTGGCGGCGGCTGGTTGATCGGCTGGGTCTTCGGGATCTCGACCTTGGGCGATAGCGTGAGCGTGAATTAAGCCGACTAGAAAGCATAGCAACTTGTTTGGTTAATTCAGAAATTTGCCTAGCCATGTCGCAAGTAGATGGGTCTGCCGATGTACTGGCGACCTGCAGAGTTGGTGGTGCTATTTCGTGAATTTTGTCGGCTAGCTCACCCAATTTGTCCAATGACAAATCTAGCTGCGATGCTATCACAGTCTGTATATTTTGCGGCAAACGACTTGACCATAGCGTTCCTAAAAAATCCGCTGGAACTGATGGACCCGCAAGGTTTATCAGGTGTCGTAGAAACTGGGAGGGCTTGCGGTCACCAAGCTCCTCATGCATCAACAGCTGTTTAACCTTTTTTTCTTTAGATGCCGAAAGTCTTTTTATAAGCTCCGACTTTAATTTGTTGTACTTATTAGTTTCGGGTGGGTTCATAATTATGTCCTTAACCTCCATAGCATATTGATGATCTAGGTTGGCAGTAACGTACAGGAATTTTGTAGCATCAGCTGTTACGTTCGACAAAGCAAAGCTGCCTTCAATCTGTGCGAACCACAAGCCAGGTTCTTCTGGCCAAAAAGGTGGGACGCGTACTCCAACCACGGAAACATGCTCCTTCGGAGGCTCGGTTCTTTCACGGCTCATCTTCAAAAGAAAGTTTTTTTTTTTTTTTTTTTCGTAAAAATAAAATACGCTCACCCGATAGTGTAACCACGCCCTTACTTGTGTTCGTTTTGAATCGTCGGTTGGTCACCACTGTAGAAGTTGATCCAAGGCGTGGCTTATTAAGAAAATATCAAGCTGTTAGTTAACAGTATAATATCAAAATGTTACATTTGAATTAACAACATCAGAGATAGCACCTCGCAAATGACATGCAACAATGTAAACGCGTATTACGATCGCGCGGCTACGTAGTTCGGACGGACGGGAGCGATAGACGTGCGTTCGCCACGGAGCGTCGAGATCACTGCGCGGGCGGCTGACGCCGCGGCCGGCGTTCGCGGTCGATGGCGAGTCCGGGCGACGACACGGTGTGAAGTGCGGGGCGATGCCCGCGCCAGAGTCGCGTCGCCACACTTTGTTTTATAATATTTAGTGAGTAGTGATAGTGATAAGTTATGTTTTTATCGTAAGAGGCGACTAAAAGAACGCATTAGGCTGATCACCTATATGACCTATTCCTGACCACGAAATGTATGCAAATTCTTCCTGAGGGTGTCGTAAGTGCCGACAGAAGGAAATGGTAAGGCCGAATACCTAGCCGCAACAGAAGGAAAACTTGAAGCAAACCCTGTGTCAACCCGTCTTGGCTGCGAGGCACAGTAGGCTAATCTCCCAAATTGAACTTAGAGGAGGCCCGACTCAGTAGTAGGTCATTTATGGGCTGAAACGACGATAAATACGACCCTGTAGTCCGGAAAACGATCACGCTTAGGTAAGGTTAGGTTAGTAGGCCTAACCGAGTTTTATGTATCATATATTATAACCATCATTATATCATAACCAAGCGCACCGTGTGAGGGTATACCGCCGGGGTTTTAGTGAGTAGACGACTCTTGGGTAGACGACCCTTGTCGGAGTCCCACATAATCACCGACCTCTCCCACGGGGGTCGGTGGTATGCATAAATTATTTCCTCAGCGAAAAAAAAACATAAGAAAGGGTTTCTCATCAAGTTTTCCTTCTCTTGCGGCTAGGTATTCGGCCTTACCATTTCCTTCTGTCGGCACTTACGACACCCTCAGGAAGAATTTGCATACATTTCGTGGTCAGGAATAGGTCATATATTTCACACAAATGATGGACACGATGGGCATCCATTATACATGCAACAGAGACTTTGTTTAACCTACTGATTGATTACGTCACGCACAGTCAGTGATGTGGTACTTGCGCATTTACAGTCAGAAAATGACGCCGCCTGTGTTATGTGACGATCTGCAATAGAGTTCTATATTCAGCAATATAATTATTCTCTGAGAGATTTGATATTCCGTCCGACCCGGAAATTTTGTATTACAAATGTGTAAATGGAAATAGGTTGCTAACATTATTTTACACTATTACAGAAAGGGTTGCTCACATACAGTATCTCCTAGAGTCTAGGAGGCGTATTGCAAATGTGTAACTAAAATAACTTAGATAACATTTATTTACACTATTACAGAATGGGTTGCTCAAACACTATCTTACAAAATCTAGGAGGCGCGTTAGTTACACATTTGCATGTGTAACTAACATAACTTAGATAACACTAATTTACACTATTACATAAAGGGTTGCTCACATACAGTATCTCCTAGAGTCTAGGACGCATATTGCAAATGTGTATCTAAAATAACTTAGATAACATTTATTTACACTATTACAGAAAGGGTTGTTCAAACAGTATCTTACAAAATCTAGGAGGCACGTTAGTTACACATTTGCCTGTGTAACTAACATAACTTAGATAACATTAATTAACACTATTACATAAAGGGTTGCTCACAATCAGTATCTCCTAGAGTCTAGGAGGCGTATTGCAAATGTGTTACTAACATAACTTCGTTAATATTATTTTTACACTATTACATGAAATTTTTTTTTAAAAATTTGAACGCGCTAGTATATTCGTGTTTAACCCACGCCGGAAAAACCCACCGCCTTAAAAAAGGAGAAGGCTTTCAATCCGTGTGTATGTTTTTTGTATGCGTGTTATAGCCTAACTTTATCGTTGATGAACTTATTTAAAAAACTCCTTAGCATTGGTTCCTTTCTATACGATTTCTACGATGACATCTAGAACCAATATTAATCGAATTACGAACTTGCTTGTATAGAAGAAACAAATACAATTCGAATTAAGAAACAATTTTTGAAGTAGGTCATAAAGTAGAATATGCTCATGATCCTGGTCTTAGTTTTAAGTACGTATTCATACAAGTTATGTGAAAGGGGGTGGATTTATGCGTGGTCGTTCGTCTCACACCCACAATAGTTTCCAGCACACATTTGTCTCACCGTTTTCCAATAACACGTAAATACCAAGTACATTTAAGCTACCGGACTATTTGTCTACCTCCAATAAAAAGACCCAATGTTGCCTATGAAAAATAGGTCTATCGTGATATTGAGGTAACTTAAGCTTGTATTTTTTATTTGCAGTATTGGATACATGTATTCAGTAGAATACATGTATCCAATACTGCAAATAAAAAGACTAGTAAGTCGTGGTAGGATACGGTTGAGTGGTGACATATATAAAATACCTCATCATCTGATAAAGATTCTCAGATGCTTTCTCCAATTTTCGGAAAAGTTACTAACCCACTTTGCCATTTGGGTTCCTTTGGTCATCCATCTCTTATGAATTTCACAGGATCGAACGTTGGTGCGTTATGTTCCCAAGTAAAGTCATCAGAGCTACATCTGGGAATACCATATATGATGGTGGAAGAAACATTTCTTTTAGACTGCCCTGGCAGTTGCTTCCTCCTGCTTTTTAGGGCTGGAGACGAACTACCGGATTCAACATTATGCTGATTTTGCACCGCCTAGATGGAAATAAGGACCTTACAACATCAGGACATAGGGCTTCGGACACCCTTGCTCACCTTACAAGTCTAAAGAGGGGATATAGCGCAAACAGCGCTTTGTTACGTAACACCAAGGGTCGAGTTCATCTCCCCTTTCCAAGCCACTGCCGCGGCGTGAATGTGTAGAAGTTTCCCGCGCGGCATATGGCAAGAGTACGGACTTTACGTGGTAGGTTACCCGGTTATAGTAGCCCGATCGCACTTTACCATCTCTTCGCGCCCATGGATCCCCAGCCCTGTCCCACTGGCTAGGTACCAATAAACGGTTTCCCTCAAGTTACAAAAAAAATCAAGAAAAGAGTACTGCTTTTTTAAGGCCGGAAACGCACTGGCTACCTGTCTGTTGTTGGGTGACTTACTCAGGTGACACACTTGCTCGTTTGCTCTATAATTAAAAAAGACAATTATATATCACTATCACTACATAGTATAAAACAAAGTCGCTGTCGTCTGTCCGTCCCTATGTATGCTTAAATCTTTAAAACTACGCAACGGATTTTGATGCGGTTTTTTTTAATAGATAGAGTGATTCAAGAGGAAGGTTTATGTGTATAACCCACCCCCACTTTGCACGGGCGAAGCCGGGGCGGGTCACTAGTTATGTAATACTAGCTTTTGTGCGCGGCTTCGCCCGCGTGGGCTTCGAACCCGTGCATATTTTTTATGAACATAAAATCGGTTATTGTGACTAAACTATGATAGTTAGATATGTGCTCTTGCAGACTTTTTTGTAGATCTTTATAAGACCTACAAACCCGTAGTACATTATTTTGTTCTATTGTCAATAGTTTTTGCAGCGCACGCATAAATAGGTTTTCGATTTTACACCTTGATTTACAAAATCGCAATTTTCATACGGATCCCTAATTCTTTTGAAAATAAAATAGCCTATAACCTTCCTCGATAAATGGACTATCTAACACTGAAAGATTTTTTGAAATCGGACCAGTAGTTCCTGAGATTAGCGCGTTCAAACAAACAAACAAACAAACAAACAAACAAACTCTGCAGCTTTATATATTAGTATAGATTGGAAACTCTGACAAACAGAGAAGAAATATTCATAAACGTAGACAATGATGATATTGAATATGTCAAAAATTATACATACTTAGGGCAATTAATGTCTTTTAGAGACCGTACAGACATAGAAATAGAAAGCAGTGTGGCATGTGCTTGGAAAAGATACTGGTCCCTTAAAGAGGTATTTAAAAGCAAACACTTTCTTATGACAGTTAAGAAAAAAGTGTTTAATTCTTGCATCTTGCCATGTCTTACTTATGGGTGCCAAACATGGGCATTGAATCCCAGGAAAGGAAAGGAGTATGTTGGGTGTGACGCTAAAAGACCGCAAAAGAGCAGCAGACATTAAATCTACAACTAAGGTTGAAGACGTACTAAAGAAAATAAGACGGTTAAAATGGCGATGGACAGGACATATGACAAAGGAAAGCAGAATGAAATGGACTAAAATTATAACGGAATGGCAGCCACGTGATGGAAAAAGAAAAAGAGGCAGGCCAGCTACAAGATGGACAGATGATATCAAGATTATTGGAGGGACAATCTGGTCTAGAAAATCTGTCAATAGAGAAGAATGGAAGCAGCTGGAAGAGGCCTATGTGTCACTGGACACGCTGACCACTGAACCGGGAAACCCGATGTATTAGATTTAAGTTAAGGTCATCAATACAACCCTCCAAGCTCATAAAGGTGCAAGAAAAACTTTTTCAAGCTCAAAGTCATTCTTGCACCTTTATGAGCTTGGAGGGTTGTATTGATGAGTTTGATGATTATAATTCTATAACTACATACGTCTTACAGCCGCGAATAACATTTTAATCAACATACAACCTAGCACTGTCCTGAAAATTGCAAAAAACGTAGGAAAATTTGAATTTCGCGGGCTACCCTGGAACATCCACCTTAAAACAGTTTTGCTAATGTGTGTATATTCATTGTTTAGTATCAGCAATAAAGGCTAATAATATTGGAAAATACAATCAATCGCCCGCATGTTTATTTCAATCCGCCGCAAACTACGTGAACTGAAATCAGAAGCTTACCTGCACTGGCCCTAAATTGTTACCGATCCTTTTTATTGAATTACAGCCCTCCGGCGTAACCGAAAAGTACTCAAGTAAATGTTGTCCCTTTTGTGTACGCCAGTTGAGAGTTCCAATATGTTGCGAAGACGGCCGGATCTATAACAATACAATAAATTGTTCGTATTGGCGCGTCGGCTGCGTATAATGTGCGTGTTACCGCTAAGTTTGTACAGCCTCCGGCCGAGGTGAGAAATGACCCTTATGGATCTCCAAGGGCAATAACCATCCGATGAACCGGTGTTCAGGACGCGGGACCGCCTTCTCGCAATTCCATTTTTTCTTGTGACAGCGACATATTGCTGTGAGCGTTTACAACGTCTAATAGAAAAATGCTTGATCGGGGGCACCAATATACTTTCTTCAGATAAAGGGTTCTTATAAAATCATATGTATGTTTTCTAAGCGATTTACAATGTCACCAGCCCACACTATCCTGAGGGCGTCATAAGTGGAAACTTGTTTCAGCCCATAAATGGCAATACAAATTCATGGAGGGAAACTAGCCTACTGTGCCACGCTGGCAAGACTGGTTGGCACAGGGTTTGTATCAAGTTTTCTTTCTCTTGGGGCTAGGTGATCTGCCTCTTGCGTTCTTTTAGTCGCCTCTTACGACACCCTAAAGATGGTATGGGTTGGTGACATTGTGTATTCTTAATCCGTCACCACACAGAGATGTGGCAACTGGAAGGAACGCAATACGCAGACCACCTAGTAATTTATGGTTTATGGTCTGGTCACCTAGTAGTTTACGATATTTTTTATTTTATTATTTATAAATAAATATTCAATAGAATCGATAACTGATAGCTGAAGAAGAAGAAAAACTAGATGCAAACCTTCTGCTATCCTGTCTTGCCAGCGTGGCACAGTAAGCTGGTTTCCCTCCAGTATTGGAAGGATGATGACCGATGACCTGGTTAAGGTCGCTGGAAAACGATGGATGCGGGCGGCCCAGGACCGGCCTCTGTGGAAATCCTTGAGGGAGGCCTATGTCCAGGTGTGGACGTCTTTTGGCTGAAATGATGATGATCGGAAGGACGTCCGACAGTAGTAAGTCATCTATGGACTGAGTAGTAGTAGATATCTTCTCGACTAGCTGACAAGTTAAAATATTACTATCACGTAAGTTATTAGTAACTCTGATGAAATACTCGTTTTAACGGAACTGTGTTGCGGTCAGGAAATTGAAAGGGTGGCCAGTAAACTTGATTTACAGCAAAGTGCCTGAGAAAAGGGATGTTTTATTATGAAAATTATCTTTGGGACCGACGGGTGGAGGGCCGTTCGAGGCTACTTGTTTGTTATCGTACGTGAATCGGGGAATCGATTAAAACTGTTCACTTTAGTGTAATATCAAATTGTGTTGTCAAACCTCAACCTATTACGGTTTTAATAACTTATCTTTACTTACTTCGCAGCTCATTCGTGACCATCACCACACAGTTGTTTTTTTAATAAAACTAATCTTAATCTTTAAATGAGAAATTCTTGTATATAATTGGAATCTTGGAATTGGCTCCAACGATTTTCATAAACTTTAGTATATAGGGGGTTTCGGGGGCGATACATCGATCTAGTTAGGAATCGTTTTTAGAAAATGTCATTTTGTTCAGGTTTCGGGGGCGATAAATCGATCTAGCTAGGAATCCTGACATCTATTGGCGAATAATAATACTACTTTTTTGTGAGCACAACAGCAGATGGCGTTGTTAAGTAACACGAAGTCAATGAGTGTTTGCGTAATTCGTACTTAAATATAATTTCCAAAAAACACAATTTATAAAAATACCGCACAAAGCTCGGTCATCCAGATATTATAGATAAAACGCGATACGAAACCCTGTGCCAACCCATCGGACCAGCGTGGCACAGTAGGCTTATTTCCCTCCGTGAATTTTGAGGAGACCCAGTAGTGGTACATTTATGGGCTGAAACGACTATTATCTTATCTTAACGAGAGGTATGGTTCCAAATAAACTACGACGCTGTAGATTTTTTTGTGTTTCCGTGTTTCCCCTGTCTTATAGTTCTCCTACTGATATTCTGATAGTTTTCCTTCTCTTAGGGCTAGGTGATCTGCTTCTTGCGTTCTTTTAGTCGCCTCTTACGACACCCTAAAGATGGTTTGGCTTGGTGAAATTGTGTATTCTAAATCCGTCAACACCCGGAAGATAATAATAGTACTAGATATACCCCCTTTTAGTACTAGATTCGTAAATCTTTTACAATTACAATAAAATTATAGAGAATTCGTCGTAAAGATAACGTAGCTATAATTACTAAGATTCTCAGAGGTGCAAGGCTCCCAGGAAAGTTATAGTAGCTTAATGAGCAAACAGCAAAACTACCTTCCACTCCCTGATTCTAGATGTAGCAAATTCTAGAAATAAAACTAGGGCAGACGGACTGAAACTAAATTAGTCTCGGCGGCGTAAAGGCTTCATAAAATAAACACGCTTTCAGCGCTGTTTGTCTGTTCAGAAGTACGTTTGCTGATTGCTTACTTAAAATGTTTAGTTGAATTTATTTCAAGATTACATGATTAAAGACTGCCCTGTTGGTCTAGGGGTTGGGTGTACGGGTCCCCGGTGCGATTACGGGGTTGGGCAAGTGCCTGGTGTGGTTTGTGTTCGTATTATATGAGTGTAAACAGCCCCACCAGCGATACAGGTTATACCAAGAGCAGGGTCCTCACTGCTTAGAACCACCAAAACTGGGACTTCTGCGTATGCCCACCCTTATTTGTATGGATAACTTTAGTTTTTAATTTAGTCTCTACACACTTTGATCGCAGAACGAAAAATGCTACTTTTTCTCTACAGCCCATATACTACCCATGCTGAGTTGGGCCTGCTCCAATCATTAGGAGGGTAACTAACCTACTGTGCCAAACGAGCCAGATGGATTGACAGGGTTTCGTCCCCGTCGACTTAGCTGCTACCTTGCCGTGGCGAGAGAGCTTGTGTGCCTTCGTGATCCATTGGGACCATACCGGCTTAGGGTTTGGGCTCCGAGGACTCCTCCGTCCGTTGCCCTGCCAGCCCTTAAACGCTTCGGTACACCAGTGTCCTCGGGTAGGCGGTCAATCTGCTTGGTCGCTAAGCCTGCGAGTCCTTCTGTGAGGCCGTTATGTTGCAGAAGGGGGCGACAGGGCGGCTCGCAATGGAGCGACCCGACTGACCCCCGCCAACCCTAGCCTCATTGACTGAGGTTATCCCAGTTACCCTGGATGCCCTCGGATAGTCGTAACGTCGGGGTACTACAGTAGGTTGCGTCCTCGCGAATCTGTGGCGTCTCAAACAAGACGTGTGAGGCTATACCGCTGGGGTTTTAGTGGGTAGACGAGTGTTCCAGAGTTTACCCTACTCTGGGAGGTTATCTAAGTTATCGGTCTCGTCATTTCCTTCTTTATACTCTTACGATACCCTCAGGGTGGAATGGGATGGTGGCACTATGTATTATTAATCCAACAACTTAAGGACAAAAAAATATGAATGATGATGAAATGAAAAATGCTTAGAACAGTTTTTATTCGAATTCCGAAATCCATTACGCGAACGATTTTATTAATACATTAGCAGCGTTCATTTCGTAAATAAATCTAAATGAAAATTTGATAGACTTGGAAGATTCCTGTCGTTCACAAAATTTTCACAATTCACTGGACATCGTTTTCATTACAGTTTTCCTGTATTATTCCAACTTGGTATCTCGCGCCAACTCCCTAATTTCTATTTCATATCAGGACACCGAACTCATTATTTTCATTATTACCTTCCCCAAAAGGATAACGGCACCATAATTTGAATACCAGCTTCGGGTACATTAACTTTGTTTGATTAATGTTGATTTGTCACATGTATTTGTATGGACGTAGTTTGTATGTGTAGTGACAGATTTAGAACACATAATGTAACCACCCCATTCCATGGCCAAAGGCCGGTAATGGCAATGGCCGGTAATATAATAAAAAACCCTGTGCCAATCCGTCTGGCCAGCGTGGAAAAGTAGGCTTATTCATGTAACTGGAGGAGGCAAGGTCACCGACATAGCCCACCGGATTGCCAAACTTAAGTGGCAGTGGGCAGGGCACATAGCTCACAGGACCGACGCTCGATGGGGCAGAAAAGTCCTCGAATGGCGACCGCGTTCCGGAAAGCGCAGTGCTGGTAGGCCTCCCACACGGTGAACCGACCACCTGGTTATGGTCGCCGGAAAGCAGTGGATGCGGGCGGCCCAGGACCGGCCTTTGTGGAGAACCTTGGGGGAGGCCTATGTCCAGCAGTGTACGTCTTTTGACCGAAATGATTATAATAATAAATATATATATAAATAAATATATCCTTGGGCATTTCACACAACGCCATCTCGTCCCAAGCTAAGCAACTTAATGCTTGTGTTATGGTAACGAGATGGATGATAAACTACTTATATACATTTTTTTTTTTGTAAATACTTACATATTATAGATAGAAATGACACCCAGACTCCGAGCCAGTGCCTCTGGTTTAGACAAAGACACTGGCCCGACCCCGGAATCGAACCCGGGACCCGTTGATCCAAAGGCGGCACATATAACCACTAGACCAACGAGGCAGTCAATGATGATGAATGATGACACGATACCCTGTACCAACCGGTGTGGCTAACGTAGCACAATAGGTTGTAATATCTCAAAGGGATTGTAGGACGTTTCAGCATTAGGTACTTTATGGGCAGAGATGATGAGATCATTTTGGTAGCAATTGTTTTGTACGGCTTGAATGGCGCTCAATCACGCGGCCTTGTTTTTGACGTGAAGTACCCTTTTTCGGGTACCCTGCGTAAGGCCTCTACGCGAGGGTTATGTGCGGACTGGAAGATGCCCTTCTCTAGTAATGTGGGGGCAGCCCCCTATCCACTAAAACCCCACTCATATCCCGTATCTCACCCTGTTGTGGACTGCAGCGTCATAGGGAACTACATCGCCCTCCACGTTGCTGCAGAATTTTGGGGGTGCTTGAGAGCGGCCTATCTGATAGGAAGCGGTTACCCAAGCTTATGGAAGTTTATAGCACCGAAAGTGCCACTTACCCTGAAAGAATTGAAGGCGATGGCAATGGAGGTTATTTTTTTCTAATAATGAAACGCGGTGGCAGTTCACAAATATGAAATTCACGTACACAAATGATATCCAGACTCGGAGTAAGTGCCTCTGGTTTGCACAAGGACACTTGCCCGACCCCGGAATCGAACCGGAGTTGATCTAAAGTCTGCACATCTAGCCCCTAGGCCAACAAGGCCTTGAGGCCGTGAGGGATTTGGTCTCCTGCAAACATCATGCTTCACTTGTTCTGGCAACCTAATTCACGAGCAGGAAATCATCACATCACTGTGGTGTTCTGGCTGCGCTCTTCCATAATGAAGCACCGGTCGCTTAGCTCCAGCGTACGGATAATCCACTATGCATAATTTTCCAAACTGGCGCAAGACCTGGTCGATAATTTCTTGAATGGTAACCATGTACCAGTGCTGGCTGGGAAGAGCATAAGAATAGTTTTATTCTAAATTTGACCACAGACTTTAACAATAAAAAAGTATGTATGCGTGTGTGTTTATTACATGGTAGTGTGTGTATTTTTTGTTTTATTGGTTTAATGTTTTTTATATACCTTCTCTTTAAAAACTATACTAGCAGACCTGGCCACCAACGCGTTGCTGTGGCTAAGATTTTTGTTATATTACATTTATACCCTGTTCAAGATATCTTGAACAGGGTATAATATACATTAATATAACTTTTAACTTCATCTATTGAATACTTACTCAATCCAGCCAACAGATATCTCTATCTGTTAGAATCGTTTGGAGCTTCATAGCAATAGCTAACATACAACTGCAACTGTCAAATAATAGACAAACAAAAAATGTATTGCGACTTTATATTGAGACTAGCGACCCGCCCCGGCTTCGCACAGGTGCAATTATGCATTTATTACACATATAAACCTTCCTCTTGAATCACTCTATCTATTAAAAACACCGATTCAAAATCCGTTGCGTAGTTTTAAAGATTTAAGCATACATAGGGACGGACAGACGACAGCGACTTTGTTTTATACTATGTAGTGATATATGCTATTCTATCTTTAATGTTGCATCAAACTACACACGGTGTGCAATTTTGATTAAAATCGGTCAATTAATTTAAGAGTCCATTGCGGACAAACAACATGACATGTAATTTATATACATATAATTAAGATGAAGGGAAATTTCATAAGGCTCCGTCCGTGCAATTTTCTAATAAATGGGATAATACGATTTTTCTTCACACAGATATAGCTAATGAATAGAAACAGTTATATGTTTAAAATGAGTTTTTATCATAATGTATGCGTGAATATTTATGTATTTCTAAGCTAGATTATTTTCACAAAACATTGGTTGCAGTGAAAACCAACCAACTAGCTACCTATATTATATTTTACGCAAGTGAACAAATATGATTCGTAGTGAATTGCTGAAAACCAATTTCCCTATGAAGTATGAGCAGCGGTGAGATTGCTCTTGTAATTAAAAAAAATATTTTATGCAGTGTTTGTTACCTCATACGTTATGAAATTACAGTACTGTATTTTTTATAGAAAAGTTGTTATAAGCCATTGTGTTATTGAAATACAATATAGATGAGGGATTTTGTATTAAGATAATATGCTTTAAAATAACCAGGCTAATTTTACGTGTCTTCAACAGAAATATCTTTTACTTTTATGTTATTTTAAATTATTTGGGATATCAAACAGGATTATTGTAATGGGACCGCTGGTGATAAAAGGTCACCTATATCAACCTATTATTGTGTGGCAGTCTAGAAGGGATTTATGACTCCAAATTAAATAACTCCCTTTAGTGATTTCTTAGGTTTTCGCGATTATTACCAATTGAAATTAAACACTTTAACCGATTTATCGCGTGTATATTACATTATTTAATTCCCGACGTTTCGAATGCTTTGCAGCAGTCGTGGTCACGGGAGAGACTAGATGATAGTTGTGTTCAAAAATATATATAAACAGTTAAAATCTACCGTCTATAATTTTGTTTTATTGATAACGTTCCCTGTGCACGCAGAAATCGCTCACGGTGTCCAGAGGTCTTGCAGATTAGTGTTTTGCTTGAGATTTGATCAATTTAATGAATTAAATAATGTAATATACACGCGATAAATCCGTTAAAAAGTGTTTAATTTCAACTCCCTTTAGTATTTACAATTATAATATATTTACATCAGAAGAAGTCAGGATATAAAGCCGAAAAAGAAAAGCAATATATATTTTTTTATATAAATGTTCTTAACAACACTCTCTGAATGAAATGAGTTGGTGATATTTTGTTAGTATACAACCTTCACCGCAAGTACCATGCAATGCAATACGTAGGCAATAATACCATAGTATAAAGAGAGGGGAAGTAGGTTATCTTCATACAAACGCACCGCGCGCGGCTTGTATGTGTGCGCTATTGTATGTATGTGTCGACGCACGCACACTTTAACAAAATCTCGACCCGTTTCTCAGTGCGCCAGTCGGGGCTAACACTGCACAAGGTTCGCGCGCGCGTCACGGCTTTTCGGCACCGCTTAATGATTTATTCATCAATATCATCATCAAAATGTCTGATAATCGCAGAATAACGTTTTGCTGTATGTTTGGGTGTAATTGCAATATTGCAGTCAAATAGTGTATTGCGTGATATTAGTTGTTCAGACTATATAGAATTTGATATCCTCGAAAAAAATGCTTTTTTTTACGTATGCGGAGCCTTGTTGAAAAAGTGGATTGAACGTCACGAGGATTGCGAACAACTTAAATCGTATTTAAACGCGAATCAGCAAGTTTGCAATTTAAGTGCAGAAACTAGGTACCTTCACTACAAAAATTATTCTAGAGACCAAATTTTGTTAGTGATTCCACCCGACGACTTTGTTGAAAATATTAAGAGGATGGAGCAGATATTCCAAAAAGCATTTAAAAATGATCACATAAACTGCAAAATTGGCATGTCTAATTATGAACAAATAAAAGATTTACATTTTTCACTGCCCTGCCCATGTTTTCCGAAATTATATTTGCAAAAGTTATTTATAAGGATGCGGATATATTACACATTAAAGTTTAATAACAAGGCGTTGCGTAATAGTCGAAACCGAAGAAAGTATTTTTCTGTAGCTAATTTGTAATTTTGTAATAAATGTGTGATTCAATAGATATGTTTGTATTAATTAAAAATAAATGTGGTCCTTTATGTGTAAAAATACTACATTATGCATAATAAAAAAAATCAAAAAGCTGACTTGTATAAAGCACTAAGCTTTATACAAGTCAGCTTTTTGATTTTTTAGCAAATAAATTAAACACAAGCTATGTTGCCGCGTGTACCATCAAGCGGCGACATGGCGAGTCGGGACCGCGACTTGACGTTGCCGCTTTTCATGCGGTTGCTGCGAAGCGCGAACAGCCGCGCCTAATATTTAGCTAAAAGTGACAACCCTAAGACAGTAGGTAATTATATCGCGAATTGGGCCGGAGATAGCCTACTCCCTCTTCTTTATACTATGATAATACTATAAAAACCAATCTCAAAGCAACCAATTATAACTATAGTGCACAAGTTCCCAAATAGCAAACGAATTGAATCGAGTTTCAATTCAAATCCCACAGACTGAAATTTAGATCTGAATTAATAATCGGTAAACTGAAGCACAAATCGATTACTCATTCGTTTGGCTATAAATATTTCAACGTTATAATTGGATTATTAGCAACCCAGACTTTTAATGGATGGATAGGCTAGCCGTCTATAAATTTGGGTTTCGTTGGATAAACAAGTAATTGGTTGTTTATTTTTCTACACAGTTGTATCAAAGAAATACAGGGTGACTGATAAAATATTATACAAATGCAAAATACTAATACAAGTAATAGTAGTAGATTCAACCTAACAAATGTAGCCAAAAATCGAGTAACTGGTGTTTGAATCGTTCATCTTATGAATACGTAGCATAAACTCCGTACTGCGCTGCTTTGTGACGCTCCATCTGGATTTGCACTTCAAAGGGCTCGGAAGCTTAGAGTACCGTGTGATATCAATGTATATGAATGAGTGGAACATTTCGATATCGAATCACAGAACTACGGCCATGGGGTCTAGCCAAGTGACTCTCGAAACGCACGTATTAAGGTTGATCCATTTTTTCTTTTATTCTACTATAACATGCGTTTCGAAAACCAGTAAGCCCCACCGCACGTGCTCTCACTCGCATTGGCTGTCATGCGCCGCGTGCGAGTGGCGGTATTTGAAATATATGGCGCAGTACCAAGCCCCGCATTAGCTCTCACGTGTCGACGCGTACATGAGGAGTTTAGTACTGCGCCTCGCACGCGGCGCGTGACAGCCAATGCGAGTGTGAGCATGTGCGGCGGGGCTAAGGGCCAGATTTGGCGATTCAATATAAAGGTATGAGATACGGTAATGAGAGAGTATTTATCATCACCATAATTTCAGCAAGATACGTCCACTGACGGACAAAGGTCTCCCCCAAGGATTTCCACAATGGCCGGTCTTGAGCCGCCCGCATCCATCATTTTTCGGTGAACTTCACTAAGACCGTCGTGTGGGAGGCGGTCGCCACTCGAGGACCTTCTGCCCCATGGGCCGTCAGCCCCGCGAGTTATGTGCCCTACCCACAACTACTTAAGTTTGGCAATCCTGTGGACTAAGTCAGTAACTCTGGTTCTCCTGCGTATCTCTTAATTTCTGATTCGACCTCGCAAGGAAACTTCAAGCATACCTCTCCATTGCTCTTTGCGTAACTGTGAGCCTTTTGATGGAGCCCATAGTGAGCAACCACGTCTCTGTACTATATACTGGTACCATTATTGGTAACACACATTATTTGAATGCAAAAAAATCTTCAAACACTACGGTATTGCGGTCGATAAGATCTTTAGCATCTTTCCGAACACTGCCAAGCAGAGTTTTATCCGACGTTACACCTCTTTCTTGTAGTTGGACTAACCTAACTGGACAGTATTTATCGAAAATATTCGTCACTGATCAAAGTCTTTTTTTATAAATAGACAACTAGCTTAGTCGGCAGTGCAGTAATTATAAAAACTAAAATATGAATCATGAAAACATTGGGCTCAGACATCGTTGTTGGCCCATGACATTGGGCCAACAATTGTCGTAAACTAAATAGATTTACGGACACAAGCGTACCCAAATATTGGTGGAACGTGGTCTGAGGCACGCCGTCGCAGATTTAGTTCTGGCTGCATCAGAAATATGGCTCAGAACCCGTTTCTGCCAAGTTTGAGTTAGGCTTTTAAACAATCAACATTAAACTTATAAGAAGTCGCTCATAAATCTACCCTTTTAATGCAGGAAATGATGGCTTCACGGTTATTATCGTTTTATTTTATTTTATTCCCAACGTTTCAGACACTTTGCAGTGTCCGTGGTCGCAGGACGAAACGTTGGGAATAAAATAAAATAAAAAGATCATAACCGTGAAGCCATCATTTCCTGCAATGTGTAAAGATCGTGAAAACCTAAGACATCATTATACCCTTTTAATGGTTGATTTATAAGTGTGGCGTCGGGTGACTTACGGTGTAGTGACGGACTTATATAACGAATACACAGTGTCACCACCCTATTTCATCCTGAGGATGTCGTAAGAGCCGTCAAAAGAAAATGACCAGGTCGAACAACAGAAGAGATGGAAAAATTGAAACGAAACGTGATGTGTAATGTGATGGGACATGTCACACATTCTAAATCCGTCATCAAATGGACAATGGCAATTGCGTTGTGTAAATAGTGATTGTTCGCCAAATCAGATGAGACTGATACTATCCTCAGTCAAATTGGGAAAAGGTGTGAAGGAAGTAGACCAATAATGAGACTTCATGTTCAATTATTAGCGAACAATGTGTTTCCTTAAGGTGGATGCTCCAGGGCAGCCCGCGAAAACTCAAAAAAACTCATCAATACAACCCTCCAAGCTCATAAAGGTGCAAGAATGACTTTGACGTTGAAAAAGTTTTTCTTGCACCTTTATGAGCTTGGAGGGTTGTATTGATGATTTTGATGATTATAATTCTATAACTACATACGCCTTACAGCCGCGAATAACATTTTAATCAACATACAACCTAGCACTGACCGGCAAATTGCAAAAAAAGTAAGAAAATTTGAATTTCGCTGGCTACCCTGGAGCATCCACCTTAAGCCCCCGTACTCACTAGCGGCTGGCCAACTAGGCGGCTAGCCGCGCGGCCTGCCGCTTTTCTAGTTTAATATGCAACCGCCGTCCAACCTTCTTAACGCGGTTTCATCGTGGTTGCATATTAAACTGGAAAGGCGGCTGGCAGCCGCTAGTGCGTACGGGGGCTTATTCTTAGCAAACTAAAATAACTTTTTTGTAAGGGTCATGTAAAGTTTATATAGGCATAGAATTCATTTTTATAATTATATATATACTAGCTGACCCCGCACGTTGATATACAAATATCGTTATTAAAAACGAGATTGATCGTAGAGGGATGAAAATATAGGGTTGTATGTATGTTTTATCATAAAAAAATAAAAACATGTTTTTGTGTGATAAATAAAAAAACAAATAGGTGACCCTGATTCGCAGACGTAACCGACGTGCACACAAAATTTCATGAAAATCGGTCGAGCCATTTCGGAGGAGTTTAATCATAATGGATGTATTTTGGCTGAAATTATGATCATCATGATGATTAAACGTGACTTTAGTAGCAGTAATGTTGTTAGGAATCATCTTAAATTCCAACTGGTCACAAAAAATATGATTACGCTTTTAAATATAGGAACACGACCAGAACCGTTAAGAATTCATTTCCTGCAATGTGCAAAGATCGTGAAAACCTTTGACATAATTATTATTACGTAATAACACATCAAGTAAAAACACCTGACTTTATGGCACCTGACCGAAACTTTGATTGCAATTTTAGTGCGTGCTTGAAGGAGATAAATTGTGGGCAATAGAGGCGCGACGGACGCGGGTTGAACAAATTATTGTCGTACTGGGACCACGAAAAATATCGGCTGGCGCTCCACGTAGCCCACTATGCACTAGATATAGTATATCGAAGCTGAATGTAATACATTTAGAAAGATGTGCTTTCTCATATTAGAGAGCAACGAACATAATAAACTGCACTGTGTTCTTTTTATGTTTAATTTTATAGGTATTTCTATAAGCGGTGAAATACTCCAACATATAACCTCTACTGTAAATTTGATTGAAGCTTGGAAATGGTCCTAGATAGATAAATATATAAACTCTTTATTGTACAACTAGTGGCCCGCCCCGGCTTCGCCCGTGCAAAGCGGGGGTGTGTTATACATATAAACCTTCCTCTTGAATCACTCTATCTATTAAAAAAAACCGCTTCAAAATCCGTTGCGTAGTTTTAAAGATTTATGCATACATAGGGACGGACAGAAGAATGCGACTTTGTTTTATACTATGTAGTGATAGGCAGAGTGATTAGCTCTAGGTATCTCCACTTCTGGACTGCATTTTCACTTAAGATCATGAATGGTACGGAATGCAGTCGTCTGCCTGCTCCTACATAAAAAAACCAATAGAATTATAGACATAACGCAATATAATATACTCGTACAATAATTTGTACACGGGGCGGTCTTATCGCTTAATGCGATTTTTTTAAAACAACCTTGAGATGCACATTACTAAAAAGTTAAGGAAGGGTAGTTAAGGAAATGTACAATGATACGTATATGATTTATTATAGTAATAACTATTATTCGTTGTCGAACAAATATTTTCTTAAGTGCCATTATGGCTATACTAAACCACGCGTAAAACTATAAAAGATCATTGGATTGAATATTAGAACCTTCATCTTAAGCGTGTACGGTACCATATAGGGTCAGTGGCAACCGGTGTGGTTAGCATAGTAGAGTATTGCCCTTATTTTCCTATCTTGGTAAATGGAAGTTGCTTTAGTCACGGGCTATAGAGGCTAACTAAAGAAAGCAAATATTCATTCCACATTGGATATGTCTTGTCTTCTGAATATGTAGAATCGACGGAGAATTGCATATTCTCAAGCTTATTTAAATAAATAAATATCCTTGGATATTTCACACAACGCCATCTCGTCCCAAGCTAAGCAACTTAATGCTTGTGTTATGGTAACGAGATGGATGATAAACTACTTATATACATTTTTTTTTGTAAATACATACATATTATAGATAGAAATGACACCCAGACTCCGAGCCAGTGCCTCTGGTTTAGACAAAGACACTTTCCCGACCCCGGAATCGAACCCGGGACCCGTTGATCCAAAGGCGGCACATCTAACCACTAGACCAACGAGGCAGTGTAAGCTAATTTGTAAGATTATTTGTAAGTTCGTGTGGTGACGGATTTAGAATACACTATTTCACCAACCCATACTTTCTGGAATGTGTCGTAAGAGGTGACTAAAAAACGCAAGAGGCAGATCCCCTAGCCGCAAGAGAAGGAAAACTTGATACAAAACCTGTGCCAATCCGTCTTGCCAGCTTGGCACAGTAGGCTAATTTCCCTCCATGAATTTGGACGAGGCCCGACCCAGTAGCGGGTCATTTATGGGCTGAAAAATAAGCTTATTTTATGTTATCAAAATATCATACGCTGATAATTTTAACTTCTAAGACTGCGTTGCACATAATTTCTGCACTATTTCTTCTGAAAGTTTGTTCGAGTTCGCTTAAGTAGTGTTGTACACTTTAATGTTTTATAAGCTGTTTTGAAGTTTATCAGACCCAAGTAGACATAAAGTATTTTTAATAACCTGTTATTACTTTTTACTAATATTATTTTTTTATTAATAAACAACTTTTTTAAAACAGCTTCAATATTGTTTTAAGAATGTTGTTTAATAATTAACAGTTTATTGAAAGCTGTCTTTGTTGATGGGTCAAGGAACAAAATATACTTCTAAAAATGTCCAGCCTACCGTAATTAACCTAAGCTAGAAACCCTTATTATCAACACTGATTTCCCACAACTGTATATAGTATTGTAAATATCTATATTTGATTTAAATACCTATGATTTTTATTTAATAATGTTTCAATTTGAATATTGTTTTTTTTCTTGTAATCCAATAATGTTAGTATCTCTTACAACGACTAACTAACTACTGTTTGAATTAAAAAAAAATACCAGCACTGCGCTTTCCGAAACGCGGTAAAAATAATGTGATTAAATAAAAAATATTCAATTAATATCACGAAGCCTATTGGCATAAAGCTGAGGTCCAACTGTTCACGACCAAAATCAAGGCTGTATTTCATTTAACGGCGATTTAAATCAATGTAATTAATTTCAATTCCATGGTTTTTATAGAAAATGCCACTTATACTTCTTTAGATGTAACAACTTATGGTGGGATTGTTCCTATTTTATATTAGAATAGGACAGGTTCTTAAATGTGTAAATAAAAAACAATAGATATGTATATGTGTGTAATTAAAAAACTCGATACAAGTCCTGTGCCAACCCATCTTGCCAGCGTGGTACAGTAGGCTAACATCCCTCCATTAATTTGGAGGAGGCTGGACTCAGCAGTGGGTAGTTGGGCTGAAACGAGGATGATGTAACTTAATTTGGAGCACTTTAGGCAACCTCGAACAGTAACTATTCGAAAAAATTACTGTACGAGGGACCCCAAGCATTTTCGAAGAGATATCGGCTATAACTATTACGGTCCCATGCCCAAATTATGAGATCCCTCTATTTCTATTTAATAATTTCTTCGGTTTTCGCGATTATTACACATTGAAGTAAAACACTGTTTAACGGATTTATTTGCGTGTATTTTACATGATTTTATTCCCGACGGTTCAAATGCAGTCGGAAATTGAATGACGTAAAATACACGCGATAAATCCGTCAAAAGGGCTTAATTTAAACACCTCTTTTTTGTCTTGGCATAATATAAAATGTCTTTGTCATAACGCTATTCGCTCACAGTGCGACCGAGGTTTTATGGCAAAGGCTGGCATTGTCATAGAGGCGGTATATCACGGACGCGCGGAAATTCAAAGGGCGTCCGGAAGTCCTTGATTTATGAAAGCGGCCGCATGTATGGGCACCTATTAAAATTTTCATAAAAATATTCTTCACGAGAAACTCATTGTGCTGGTTAAATGGCTCATTTGATTTTTTGTCCTATTTTGATGGACGAGGTCGTGTTTACCTGCGCGCAAAAAAATTGTTCGGCAACGTTTTTTTACGAGATAGTATATTTTATGTACTGTAATTAATTTTTGGTTATGGTCCAGAATGGTCGCTATTTTATGTGGATTTAAAAATCCATGGTCCAATAACTGTATTCAATTGTTTGTCGTATACACGTAGAAAAATTCCGGGGTCGGGCAAGTGTCTTTGTCTAAACCAGAGGCACTGGCTCGGAGTCTGGGTGTCATTTCCATCTATAATATGTATGTATTTACAAAAAAAAAATGTATACAAGTAGTTTATCATCCAGCTCGTTACCATAACACAAGCATTAAGTTGCTTAGCTTGGGACGAGATGGCGTTGTGTGAAATGTCCAAGGATATTTAAAAAAAAAACAAATTTAAAAGAAATATTTATTATGAATTCGGTAAATAAAATACATAGACATATCAGCAGTGTATAATTCTTAATATACTTGATAATTGTCTTACTACTAATACTCAGCCCATAAAACCCACTGCGGAGCCTCTTCCCATTAAATGGAGAATAATTACCTACTGTGGCACAGTGGGCTAATTATCTGGCCAGACGGGTTGGTACAAGATTGTTTTGTTGATTCGTTTCAAGTGTACTGTTTCTCTTGCGACTAGGTTATCAAAATCAAAACTCATTTAATCAAGTTGGCTCATTAGAGCTCTTTTGACATGTCAAACAATAAAATATAATAAAATTTACCATTTAAAATTAATTATTTACCATCTGCCACCGGTTCGGAATGCACCTCTACAGAGAAGAGCCGGCAAGGAACTCTGTAGTTGCTCTTTTTAGATCGGCATTTTTGGGTAAACTCGCACAATAGCTACAATTATATAGAGATGGTGCTGTAATTAGGCTTTCAATCATTCTCAAAACCCTACATACATGAATGCATATCCAAAAGAAGACACGACACGACGAATCTCCATGGCAAAATGGCAGCCGGCTAGCACTGGCCACACTACGAAAACTTAATATTAAAAAAGATAATATGTTCCTCTCTCTGGAGCCCTGTAGCTGCTGGTAGCTTAGGTCATCGACCTCGCTGTCGACGGGTTTTCCATTGTGTTATATATATTTTTGAATAACAATGTTTTTTTAAGAATATCTGTAAAAAAATATATTTTTAAAAGATATACTCAATCTTACGTTGTGTATTTAAATAATATGGAATTGCGCAGAGTATACCTAAATTATAAATATAATCAATTATCGTCGCAAATACTCTTTGTACGCTTTTGCACCCTCTCCTTAAATGGATTAATCATGATGGGTATTGAAACTTTTCTATTGTTTTGT
Organism: Clostera curtula; assembly: GCA_905475355.2. Taxonomy (NCBI): domain Eukaryota; kingdom Metazoa; phylum Arthropoda; class Insecta; order Lepidoptera; family Notodontidae; genus Clostera; species Clostera curtula. The sequence continues at coordinate 10,664,711 of FR997806.1, read as the reverse complement.
CATAAATTGGTGTCGGTAAAAACACGGATTGGTGTATGAAATGTTTGCGGAATTATCGCAGTAATAAGACACTAGTACTTATACCAAGCAAGTTTAATCACGGAATGACCTACCCACATACAAGTGACAATTATAATTATCTCAATACCTTACAGTGTACAAATTCACTAGTTCTAAAAAATATCTACTACTAGTTGAGCACACGGTTAAGTTTATTTAAGTAGTTGTAATTACACGTCCTTTTGTTCCATTTTGAAATCAATTACAATTCATATAAATAACAAAAGAAAATCAGTAGTTACTTAACATAATCTAATACGTAAAATTCTCGTGTCACTGTGTTTCTAATTGTACTCCTCCGAAATGGCTCGACCGATTTATCGTAAAATTTTGTGTGAATAACGGTTAGGTCTGCGAATCGGAAATCATCTATTTTTCATCTCCCTAATTGTTAAGGGTGGCCCAACCCTATTTTTTTATAATACAGAATACTAAAATACTACAACCCTAAACCCCTATTTTTATAGTGATATTTACATGGCAAAACAGCGTATGCAGGGTCAGCTAGTAAAGTATAAATGTAAGAGTTGTTCAAATAAAAGCGTTTATAACGGTATGCACAATGCAAAGGCGTCGGAGATCTCGGTCCCTAATATAGCTTGTTTCATTTGTTTTACATTTTGCATACAGAAGAGGGTGCTTTGGTGGCCAGTTAGGCGTGCGGGACGGTTTACACGCGTACTTTATGAATAATTTGCATGAACGTGGTAAAAGGGGGCACGTAGAGGGATTAAGGGGGTAGGGGGAGGAGCTAGGACTTAATGGTGAACGCTCGACTGTTCGCGCTAGATATTCCCATCTCGTTGGGGATAATCACATTTGCGACTTTGTGACTTCACAAGCTGAGCAGCAACTATGTTCTTGAGTGTCTTTGGATGAGCTATTTTAGACGAAGGCACTGGTTGAGAGGTATTTAAAAATATACTTTCAAAATTAGAATTATAAATTTGCTAATTTGACTGTTTTGTTGGTATCGTCTTTAGATCTTAGACTCTGGTCCGATTCCTTTAAATAACCAGAGACACTTACTCGGAGTCTGGGTGTTATTTGTGTTCGTGAATTACACCTATAAACTTTTTTAAATTTTTTCGACAAGTCAGGTTTTGTTTAGTGCAGGTCAGGTTATGTCTAGTGCATATTAAAAAAAAAGACTATTCTAGAAGCAACAATTATTCAGTTTGACTCGATCCAGTTCTTGAGTGTTTAAAATATAATAACAACCACAACTGCACTTTAAAAACGGCACGACACAGATATGTGCCTAATACTGTGACCATGATTACCTAAATTGAGACCAGTTTGTAATACGGAATTAGTTGGGAACGTTAATATTAGGGTCTGTCCATTAATCACATGATGTTTTTTTTATCATTTTTAACCCCTCCCCTTGGCGATACGTGGTGAGGTTTAAGACTAAAAAAATCCCCATAAAAATCACGTGTATTTTTTAATAGCTACAAAGAATCTTACACTCAAAGGTAATGGACAGCCCCTTAACTTTATTCAAACTATTATACAGTACCGCAAAGTAATATAAAAATGACAAGGCCTCTGAGTTTCCTGCCAGTTCTTCACAGTAGTAGCGTCCCGAACTGGGAGTACACAATATTGTTGTTGTAATATATTGACAATGTTTACGTGTCCATCGAATCCTAAGAAAGAATAAAGGATGGACTTTGAGTTGAATTTGAAAAATTCAGAAATATTCAGAAAATTGCCGCCTTTAGATCTCTGGTCCCGGGTTCGATTCCGGGGTCGGACAAGTGTCTTTGTGGAACCAGAGGCATTTGCTCTGAGTCTAGGTATTTTGTGTTCGTAAATTACATGTTTGTAAAAAGCCATTGTGATAAAGGCATATTGGTATAAGGATAACTAGTGCAGGGTATTCATTTAAAAACAAAAAAAAGCAATCGTCCTTGGCCAAATAGACTGCCTCGTTGGTCTAGTGGTTAGATGTGCCGCCTTTGGATGAACGGGTCCCGGGTTCGATTCCGGGGACGGGCAAGTGTCTTTGTCTAAACCAGAGGCACTGGCTCGGAGTCTGGGTGTCATTTCTTTCTATAATATGTATGTATTCACAAAAAAAATGTATATAAGTAGTTTATCATCCATCTCGTTACCATAACACAAGCATTAAGTTGCTTAGCTTGGGACGAGATGGCGTTGTGTGAAACGTTCAAGGATATTTATTATTATTAAATAATGGCACGTTTTCTTTTCCAATCTTATTGTGAAAAAGCAAAGGGCATTACGATTTCAATACTCACACTTAACGTCACCGCCAAAAGCGTTTTGAATTTATTAACCGTTAATTAAGTCTCAAGTTTTGTTATCTCCGGACCTTATTTCCATAAATTGCAGCATATTTTAGTACATAAATTATGTAAAATCGTTTCGTCGCTGGTTGTCGCGGCGTTCAGGGTAAACGAGGGCAAACCATAAATATTCAGTTAGTGGACGCTTCACCATAAGTATGCGTCGATTTACTCTTGGACTTGTCGAGAGTGTGATACATGTGGATAACACGCTGCTGTTATCTTGGTATTCGGTGTGGTGAATTTAGAATACATAATGTCACTTCCCCATTCCATAAATAGCTGACTGTGCCACACTGGCCAGAAGGGTTTCGCATTAGTTACGTTTGGTCTTGCTGCTAGGTTTTAGGCCTTGTCATTTCCTTTTGTCGGCTCTTACTTTTAGGATGGAATGGGATGGTGACACTATTCTAAATACGTCACCACACGGATAGAAATAATGGAACAGCGACATCTATTTGCAATAATAGGAACTATCCCAATTTAAAGTCAACTTCAAAATATGAAATCTATCTGAAACCCGCTATCAGCTAGGTTTTTTCATCATCATCATTTCAGACAAAAGTCGTATTACTACTGGACGTAGGCCTCCCCCAAGCATTTCCACGAAGGCTGGTCCAAAGCCTGATGGATGGATGCGGGTGCATCCAGCGCTTTCCGGCAACCTTAACCAAGTCGTCGGTCCACCGTGTGGGAGGCCTACCAGCATTGCGCTTTCCGGAACGCGGTCGAGGACTTCTCTGCTCCATGGGGCGTTAGTCCTGCGAGCAATGTCCCCATTGCCACTTAAGTTCACTAAAATCCTTAATTTACCTTTAAATGTATAATTTTACCAATTTTTCATAGGAAAACTGGACATGAAACCCTTTGCCAACCCACCTGGCACAGTAAGATAATTACCCTCCATATAACTCGAGGAGGCCAAACCCAGCAGTGTGTAATATGAATGTATTAAGACAGTTACACAGATTAAGAAACATCTTCGTCCATTATTAGGTGTTTAAGATAATATCTAGACCAATATTTTATTAATATAATATTGCATGGATTCGATATTTGAATAAATATTATATTGCATTGGTTCGTTAGTCTATGCATATGGGACAGGTACGTACTATATTATAAATTGACCGGCAACTTTCTACTTCACACGTGCTTCATATCGGGCCAAAAATATGTAAATGGAGTATCAGTAGTATAAATATTTATACGGATACATCCAAATACATCCCTGGATAGAGGTGAATGGTACTTGAACACGCTTTTGAATACGAGACATTCAAAGATCTTTGGTATTTTAATTAGACTACACATTATATATGAAATACCTCACTTGGATAAACACTGCTGTTTTACATTATAAGTGTAAGTTTTACATATCATCATTTTACAGCCTTTCAACGACACATTAAATTACCCATTCATCCTTTAGGGGAGGCCTATGCCCAGCAGTGGACTAATGTGGGCTGATGATGATGATGATGAACGACCCATTACTAAGTCAGGCTTCCACCAGAATAATGGAGGAAAGTTACTATTCTTTGTCACGTTAACTGACATCATGTGCTTGGCATAGAGCTTGTATCAAAATTTCTTTCTCTGGCGTAATTAGCATCTTGCGCATAGTACTAAAAAAAATCACCGGGCAAAAAAGCTATGTTAACTTTCTCTACTATTAATACACTGAAATCTGATCCATTTCTTTGGGTTTGGGTATTTTTTTGGTTGAGATTCGGTGGATTTCCTTTAAACAAATGTTCATCTATTTGTGTTTGAATGGTCATAGTCCCGCCGATATTCAACGAAGGCCATTCCTGGGCAGCCGGTATCCGTCAATTTCTGGCGACCTTGACCAGGTCGTCGGTCCAGCATGTGGGAGGCCTACTAGTACTACTCTTTGAGGTACGCGGTAGACACTTGAGGACTTTTCTGCCCCATCGGTCGTCAGTGCCTGCTGCCACTTGAGTTTCGCAATCTTGTGGGATATGTCGATAACTGTGGTTCACCTGCGTATCTCCCAATTTTTGATTCGATCTTGTTGAGAAACTCCGAGTATAACCCCTTTACATTGCCCTGTGGGTGACTTAGTGACCTATGCCCGTTTTCACTAACGCCAAACAAGGTGACGCCTAACTAGGTAATGCCTAATGTAAGGGGACGCCTAAGCAAATACTAGTTACTGTTTCACCGTTATAACCTCAAACAGCCGATTAAAGTGCGCGAACGACCGTCAAATGCAGTCGTATATGTAAAAAATAGAGTTGCCTAAGCGTTATGCGTCGCCGAATCGGTGTCGTAACTTTTTAGTCGACGCCTAACCGTTGGTGAAACATTTTATTGCGCTAGGCAACTGCTTAATATTTAGGCATCACATTTAGGTGTTTCCTAGGGTTAGTGAAAACGGGCATTAGAGACATTCACAACGGAGCCCATAGCCATTATCTACTGTTATACAACGCTTAGTCTCTTTAACTGTATAATAGAGACAATGTACTTAAACTAACAGGTCAATGGTGGTTTAATACGCTATGGTTCAATCTAACAATTATCCGACCACAAAACCTCAAGTGCTATTTAGACCTAATTGTCAGTTTGTACGTCAAATTAACGGAACGGAACAACAGATGCAGTAACATTGGCATTATGTTCATATTAATTTTGATATAACCAATCATCACCATGTCCGTCCTTAACAGACCTAACGCTGAGTTAGGCCTCCTCCAACTATATGGAGGGCAATTTGCCTACTGTTACGCTGGCGAGACGTGTTAGCACAGGGGTTAGTATCAAGTTTCCTTCTCTTGCGGCTAGGTTATCGGCCTTGTCATTTCCTATTGTCGCCTCTTACGACACCCTTTGGATGAAATGGGGTGGTGACACAATGTATTCTAAATCTGACACCACACAGAGTTGGTTTTTATCATCATCATCATCATCACCATCATCATCATCATCATCAGCCCACATTAGTCCACTGCTGGACATAGGCCTCCCCTAAAGAGCGCCATAGCGCCCTGTCTTCAGCTTGACGCATCCAGCTACTGCCCGCAGCCTTTCGCATCGTCGCTCCATCTAGCAGAGGGCCGTCCTACACTACGCTTGCCGATTCGTGGTCTCCACTCAAGAACTCGTCTACCCCAGCGGTTGTCGGTTCTTCTACAGATGGTTTTTATAACTACATTAGTGTAATTTAACCCGAACTATAAAGTTTTATTTGGGAATGTTTACGGAAAATTTCATCAATGCGAGTTCCAAACCAATGTCCCCGAAAATACTACGAAGTAATTTATGCGTAGGTAAGCGTACTGGCTATTATAATACCCATAATCCCACACGCATATCGAGGTGTGCCCAGAATTTTGATTAAGCTTAACTAGATTAGAACTGAGGGTAAATTGAGACTGCTTCTTATAGTACAGAACTGTTATAGTGTTTGTCCCAAAGCTAATACCTACAAAGTTAATTAGATTGCGCACTACCTTGTTGGTATGTGCCTTCGTATTCCAGGTCCCGGGTGCGATTCCGGGGTCGCGCAAGTGTCTTTGTCTAAACCAGAGACACTTTCTAAGTCTGGATGTCATTTGTTTTAGTGTAATACCTAGTTCAGGGGGTTCGTTCAAGAAAAGTATAAGTAGTACTTAGTGCAGGGAATTATATTTTTTTAAACTACAATAAAAAACATTTTGACAATACAAAGCTCCATATCATCATCATCAGGTCACACTAGTCCACTGCTGGACATAGGTCTCCCCTAAAGAGCGCCATAGCGCCCTGTCTTCTGCTTGACGCATCCAGCTGCTGCCCGCAACCTTTCGCAGATCATCGCTCCATCTAGTAGATGGTCCTACACTACGCTTGCCGATTCGCGGTCTCTACTCAAGAACTCGTCTACCCTAGTTCTATATGCCTGGTTAATAGTGCATCATATCGGTATGCAGGTTAAACAATATCCAGAAAAATTGGATGGACGTCTATAATTTTATGTCATTTTACCTGACGCTGGCTGACGCCCAAAGTGCCCATTTATAAGATTTTCATGATAAAACCTACGTACATAACGTTCCTTTTGCGTTTAAAAAAAATTCAGACACTGTTATCATTACCGTCGATTTGGAGAATGGTATCGTTGAGAAGTCAAGGTATGTGGCGCCGCATTAAAAAATCATTACTTGCACATCGCCGGTGCGTTTAAATTTTCAGTGTACGCCCGCCCACCGCCATCGCGAGTTTATAAATTACTTACGTACTGTTACAGGTTAAGGTCATACCGCACTCCCGGTGTTGTGGTGCGAATGAGGTAATTTTACGTACGGAAGTTCGTTTTTTTGTTAGATTAATTTGATAACCTCTTGTACAAGCGTATGTTAATACTCATGTACAACTTTTTTATCGTTATACTAGCTGACCTGGCGAACTTTGTTCCGCATTATACGAGTATATATTTAAAACAAAAAGAAAGTTGGACATAGGATACCTGAGATTTTTATCCCGTCCGTATAAAACCTACTTTAACAAAACGCAACTGACAGCAAAACGTTATGTTGTCTATAGTTTAATATGGTCAAAAATTTGACAATTAGAAATTTTGAATTCGACTTGCTTTTTTGTTGTAATTCACATAATATCTTTATAACTTGTAGCCTATGTGTTATTCTGATGTATAATCTATATATTGTAAAGTTTCATTAAAATCCATTCAGTAGTTTTTACGTTGAAGAGTAACAAACATCCATCCATCCATCCATCCATCCATACTTACAAACTTTCACGTTTATAATATTAGTAAGATACTGTTTATTGATACAACTAATGCTCAGTCCATAAATTACCTAATGCTGAGTAGAGCCTCCTCCCACCACAGGGAGGGCAATTAGCCTACTGTGCCACGCTGACCAGACGGCCTCTTCTTTCCTTCTCTTGGTTATCTTCTTTCGTTCTAGGTTTTCGGGCTTGTCATTTCCTTTGTCGGCTTTTGTGACACCCATATCCCTCGTGTAGACGTTTTTTTAACCGTACTGCACATTAGCCGTACGTTTATGAAAACGTGCAATCATGTATATGGCACGGAAAAGCTACCGTTCAAGACTACGGCCAGGTGCCACTCAATTGTGTCTTTTCTGCCAAGGAAACAATGTCCAGTTACCACACCGACATTGCTATAGTGCACACAGACATTGCTAACATTATATATTAGATAGATATTAACCGAAAATTTTGTAATTCTAGCAATCATAGCTGTTAAGTAATGTATACATTGTATCTGTTTGTTGTCCCTAATAAATAAATTTAAAAAAAAAAACATCGAAACATTATACAAATTATTACAAAAATTGGCTAAAATCCTAAAGTACTCCGTTTTTTTCCGTCTGTCGGCACTATTTTCCTAGCTATTTCAGACAAATTAGGCAAAATCCGAATAAATTACGACTTTCACCTTTATAAGCTTATCGCGTTGAAACAGACAGGCAGATGAATTTGTTTTTTAATGGTTTAATGGGGTGTTTGTATATCTCTTACCAACAGCAAAAAAGAAAAAAAAATCAACCTTTATTGATTTCGGATACCAATTTCACCAATTCCTACTCACGGTATTATAAGAGACAACTAAAGGAATGCAAGAGGTAGACAAACTAGAAGAGAAAGAACACTTGATACGAACTCTGTGACAACCTGTCTTACCAGCGTTGCACAATTGCCAATTTTCCCTCCATGAACCGGGAGGAGGCTTGACTTATCTGTGGGTCATTTATAGACTGAAATTATGAATAGGTCTTTGTTAATATTTAGATTAAAATATAGTTTTTTTTTGAAGACAAAAGTCTTCAACCAATGTGTGTTGCCAGTGATGACATATGGAACTGAGACGTGGTCGCTCACTATGGGCTCCATCAGAAGGCTCAAAGTCACCCAAAGGGCAATGGAGAGGGCTATGCTCGGAGTTTCCCTGCGAGATCGAATCAGAAATGAGGAGATACGCAGAAAAACCAGGGTCACCGACATAGCCCACCGGATTGTCAAACTTAAGTGGCAGTGGGCAGGGCACATAGCTCGCAGGACCGACGTCCGATGGGGCAGAAAAGTCCTCGAGTGGCGACCGCGTTCCGGAAGGCGCAGTGCTGGTAGGCCTCCCACACGGTGGACCGACGACCTGGTTAAGATCGCCGGAAAGCAGTGGATGCGGGCGGCCCAAGACCGGCCTTTGTGGAAATCCTTGGGGGAGGCCTATGTCCAGCAGTGGACGTCTTTTGGCTGAAATGATGATGATGATGATGATAGTTTTTTTGAAGTCGAAACTTCTTAGACGCCGTTGAACCCCTTTTTTTTTGGGATGGGTATAAAATGTCAAACTGGCGTTAGGACACGTGACCTGATCGAAAATTCGTAAGACGGAGGGAGAGTTAATCGCCGGCGCGGCGTAGTATCAATGTGTAATACGAGGGTGAATCAAAAAATTCTTGGAATCAATATTAAAAAATGCAAAGATTTAAATAATAATATTTTATTTTTCTACATAATCTCCCTCCAATGCAATGCATTTAGAATAACGCGTTTCTAACTTCCTTATTCCTTGTGAAAAAAAATTATTTTCTTGACTCTCGAAAAAGTCCTCTACGGCAGCTATAACCGCGTCATTATCGTGAAATTTTGTTCCACGAATTTCCTCTTTTAATTTTGGAAATAAGTGAAAATCACTTGGGGCTAAGTCCGGAGAATATGGTGGGTGGTCAAGGAGATTGAAGCCAGCACAGCGGATTGCGTTGAGCGCAACTTCCGATCGATGGGCAGGAGCGTTATCTTGAAGGAACAACACGCCCAACGACAGTTTTCCACGACGTTTTTCTTTAATCGCTTCACGCACTTTCGGGATTAAATTTGCATAATAGGGTCCAGTTATCGTCTGGCCTTTTGGCATGTAATCAATAAAAAGGATTCCTTCACTATCCCAGAACACAGAGGCCATAACTTTGCCAGCGGAAGGAGCAACTCGAAATTTCTTAATGGATGGAGAGGATGGTCGTTTCCAAGACATGCTTTGTCTTTTAGTTTCAGGATCAAAATGGTGGACCCACGTTTCATCCATGGTGACAAGACGACGGCAAAAATTATCCGAATCACGCTGGAACATTTCGAGATTACGCTTGGAAATTTCCAAACGTCGCTTTTTGTTTTCGTCGGTTAACATTCGTGGCACCCATCTTGCAGACACTTTTTTGAACCCCAGTGAATCAATTAAAATGGATTGAACGCTACCAAAAGATATCTTTAGGATCTCAGCTATATGTTTTATAGTCATTCTTCTGTCTTCCAAAACCAGATTCTCAACCTTTTTGACATTTTCTTCTGTAACGGAGGTTGAAGGCCGCCCAGAACGCGGGTCATCTTTACAGCTTGATCTACCTCTTTTAAATTCAGCCACCCAGTACGCAACCGTAGAATAGGGTACAGCATCACCCCCTAATGTTTGCTGAATGTCCAAAAAAATTTCCTTCGTAGACATTTTTTTCAAACTGAGATATTTTATCACCGCACGTAACTCACTTTTATCCATAATTTTGACTTTTTAGCAACTCGTTGCACAAAAAAATTTATTACATGCGAACGAACTGACAAAAACAAGTGACAGTCTGCATAAATATAGTGTGATAGACACTCTTTAATTTGAATATCGAACTTGATCCAAAAAGGTTTCATATATATGCACTTCTAAGAACTTTTTGATTCACCCTCGTATAAATTGTCTTTTTATGTGAACGATAGCGCATTAAGTAAATATTATATTTAACTACATAAATGCTAGTATTTTATACTGATAAATAAAGCAATACGTGCGAAACTATTCCCTAACCATTCCAAAATACTTTTTTTTTTATTTAAGGGATAGTTAATGCTTATGAGAATACTGAAGTCACGCATAATTTTCTCTTAAACACAGGTCGCTGTAAATCAGGCCCAACGACCGCCCTTTGACTCGGTGCTCTGACGCACGGGGACCTCGCGACCGCAACAATGTAAAGACATTTCCATTGTACAGTAATAGGGCATTGTTTGTGACGTAAATTTCACTGCTGAATATGCAAATTTCGTTTTGCGTCGAGCCACACCGAGAAATATTGCGAAAGTTTAGTCGAAAAAATTAAAATCACGAATCGTGGACAAGTTTTTAATAACGATCGCTATGGCTTCGGGAAATATTCGCGTCGCGCGAAAACATAAATTGTATGTATTTTGTTTTATGATGAAACTCCCGTCTACGTTTTTTTTTTACTATACACACCTCTCTGTATGGTAACGGGTTTTGTATACACAATGTTGCCACCCCATTCCACTTAAGGCAAATGACAATCATTTAAGCACAAATGTCACCCAGACTCAGAGCAAGTCTCTGGTCTCGAGCCTCTGGATTTTAGACAAAGACACTTGCCCGACCCAGGAATCGAACCCGGGACCCGTTGATGCAAAGGCGGCACATCTAACCCCTAGACCAACGAGGCAGGACCTGACGAAGCACAAGTGGAGTTTAGTGAGTAGGGGGCGCTACAACATCTTGCGTTACCGAGTCTCACACACCCCGCCGACGTCATCCCCGATGTCAGCGGAAGCCTGATATAAGGGTTCTCCACTCAAAAAAAAGTCACAAGAGGTAAACCACCTAACTTTCTGCCTTACCTGGCCAGCGGGACACTGTAGGCAAATTTATCTCTATGAATGGGTTGCATTCCGCTGTTTGGGTTGAGCGGATCACTGGCTTCAACACTTATTATGTATTTTTTAACTATTCTATTTTTTATATAAAAATCATGTTTCAGATGAGCGCCTTTCGGAACCGGAATGAGGGAGAGAGAGAAAATTATTTAATGTGCATAGAACACGGGGCACTACAGGGAGATATGTGAGGTGCATACATTGTTTCATGTGTTATATATATATTTAAATATATATTATATAACGTAACCCCTGCACTAGGTATAACCTGTATCGCGGGGGCAGTTTACTATAATGAAATTCACAAGCACAAATGACACCCAGATTCAGAGCAAGTGCCTCTGGTTTAAAAAAAATTTGGCGTTTAAAAAAAAAGACAAGCCCACTGAGTTTCTTCCGCCAGATCTTCTCGGTTGGTGCCGCGTTGTGACCTTGTTTTAATTAGAGAATTAAATTATTTATCCATTATGTAGCATTTTTCTATTCCATTCCAATAAATGATCTGCTTATGTCTAGACAAGAGATTGTATGTTTCTGGTTTTGTGTGGAGATTATTTTGGAAAGTTATATTAGTAGTAATCAACCATTTCGTTATAGCAATAGGGATTTGGTAACACTTTGTATATGGAGTTTAGAAGATAATTATAAATGAGAGCTCACAAACATTTTTACGCGTATGAAGTTGCGGGTAAAAGCTATTACGAAACATGAGCGCTGAAAACATAAGCAGTTATAAGTTCGAACGCTGTACGTGTTTAATTTCCTAAGATGCGTGATTACGAGATATGGTGAAGAAATTATTTCAAGACAACAAGACCTTTTTGTTTGGTTTCGCTGGGTAAATTTTCAATGCATGCACTTGCCCATGGGGGTGGCATCAGCGATTATGTGGGACTCCGGAATACTCGACTACCCACTAAAACCTCACATATCTCGTTTGCGACACTACAGGTTGTCAGCCCCTGCAGATGTTGAAGGTACGCAAAGTAGAATATCCAAATAGAAAGAATACGAATAGAATACGCAAATAGAAATATACCCACACCACGGCAAGGTAGCAGCAAAGTCGAGGAGGAAAATAAGGAATACAAGATACATTTTATTCACGAATATGAACATAATTATTATAATAATAATACCGATAATTATACCGATACTTTAGTAGCGTTTAACTTGTATGCATAGACAACTCTACTTTTGAGTTTTAGGAAGCAGTCAGTAAAAGATAAGAATTTGACTTTTAAAAAGTGACGTGACAAATGACGTCAGTTACTTTATTTAACACTAAGCGGTTACCCACGACTTCATCCGCGTGGTTTCTAACTTGATCGTACCAACTCAGAAGCCTTTGTGGGCTCATGCACAACACTTTGCTGAAGATCATCACATGATCAAATGCATAGTTTACTATTATGATTCTTTAAAGGACAACATACAGACAAACATTTTGTCCTCTTCTGCTTTGCATGGGTAACATTTCTTTGTGAGATAATCCATGAAACCAATTTAATGTATTCTGATGATTTATACTCAGTCACCATACTACTAATACTACTCAGCCCATAAATAACCCACGGCTGAGTTGGGTGTCCTTCAATTACATAGAGCCTACTTTGCCCGCTGGCCAGACGGCTTGGCACAGGGTCTCGTATCAACCCGGGGCAGGGCACGGGGATGCCCTCGCCTCACGTGGGATCTGAGGAGATGTCGGGTGCCCACGACAGGACGTCGAGAGCTCGTAGGAGCATGAGGTGAGGAGGAGGGCCTCCTCGTCTGCGGCGGCGTGGTTCTGCATCAGATCCCACAATGCCGCTACAGGACGCGAGTTGGAGCACTCCGGGGATGTTCAGTGGGTAGGCCCTCACTCTGGGGGAGAGTCCCACACGTCCCCCCTCGGCCATCTCTGTGGCCGACGGGGATAGTCCATAAAGGATTTTACAACGGGCGAATAAAAAAAAAAAGGGTCTCGTATCAAGTATTCCTTCTTTTGTGGCTAGGTTTTCGGCCATGTAATTTCCTATTGTCGGCTCTTACGATAGTCGTAGGTTGGACTGGGCTAGAAGATGTGTTCTTAATCCGAATCTTAACTACACTGAATCGGTCACCATACGACGCCAAAAAGTGTTTAAATTATTTTTAAACAATTTCAACAGCCCCTGTGAATACTTTTGGAAAATTCAAGTCCAACACGCAGCGCACCACGGAATTCTAATAATGATAACATAGCATAACGATAAGTTCCGGCCATAAAAGTTCGCACAATGAAACATTTTATCGGGAACCGTTTACAATCAGTTCATAAATATTCATGGAGTACATTTGTACACAGCTGCTCACAAAACACGGCCGGCGCCCGTGAAGGGACCCATCAGTAAAACCGGTGTTTGTTTATCACTTTCAAATGTTCCAAAATCTGTTGCAGGAGTACTGTATAAAAGCTTTTTATTTTCCAATGGACAGTGTGTTATTGAAGCTTTATGTTAAATCCTTATTTATTACCAAACTTGGTTTCTATTCGAAACCAACCAACTAATCCGTTTTTTTTAATATTAAACCTCATACCTGAACTGGTATAACCCATATCGCGGGGGCTGTTTACAAACATGAAATTCACGAATACAAATGTCACCCAGACTCAGAGCAATTGGTTATTTCGAGTGGTTATAGGGATTTTGTTACATCCTTTATAAAACTAATTATTATACAGGGGGTGGTGACGGTTCCAGATTTCATAATGTTACCAACCCATACCTGTGGGACGCAAGGAATACAAGTATAGGAAAACTTGATACAATCCCGTATTGCTAGCGAGGCACAGTAGTCTCCGAGAATTTAGAGGAGCCCCGACTCAATAGTGCGTCATATATGAGCTGAAACGTCAACAACGTTTTAAAAATAATATTTTTAAATTTCGAAAGCGACGTACATTAGATTTTCTTTACACGCACACAAAGATTCGAATAATGTTGCAAGAAAATCAATCATTACCCCAAAAATTGGGAAATCATTGCGCGCTAACGAGATTCTTACTCTGCGTATACCCGATCAAGATGTGACACAATTTATTTCTGTAATACTGACACTTTTCATAGCTATTCATATTTGTATGTGTGTTCCGTATTGTGTATTTGTGTAGCCATGCCGACTGTGCAATCGATCTTCAAGTTAAGTAACGTCTGGCTCTGCTGGATATTCGTGCTGCTAGGTGTCCATCATCTCCATCATTTGTGTGTAATATCTGACCTGTACCATGCTCTAGAAGACACGTACAGCCGTCATTCTCATCTGCCATTCCACCATCTGTAGCTGTTGTTACGTAATCAGTAGCGTAAAAAACCTTATAATTACCTGTGTCCATCCATTTACCATCCATCCATCCAATTACAGCACGACACAGTATCTGTGTCGTGCTGGATGGGATGCGGAGGGCAGACAGCAATCGTTTCCTGTTAATACTGACTGCTAACCAGTACCAGTCTGGTACAAAGACTTGACGACTTCCAACCACCGGAGCAGGCCGGGTTTCGGAGAGGATTTAGCACCATAGACCACATCCACACAATGCGGCAGATTATACAGAAAACAGAAGAGTATAATCGGCCGCTGTGTCTTGCATTCGTGGACTATGAGAAGGCCTTTGACTCTATGGAAACCTGGGCTACTCTGGAATCCTTGCAGCGGTGCCAAGTTGACTGGCGATATATAGAAGCGCTGAGACGCCTTTACGACGCTGCATCAATGACCGTCCAAGTACAGGAAGACCAGACAAGATACACCTCTGCACAATCCAATTATGCAGAGGTGTAAGACAGGGGGATGTCATATCCCCGAAACTGTTTACAACCGCATTGGAGGACGTCTTCAAGACACTGGACTGGAAAAGACGGGATTAATGTTAACGGCGAGTACATCTCCCATCTGTGCTTCGTCGTTGATATTGTCATTATGGCGGAATCGCTGCAGGATCTTCAACAAATGCTGAACAGCCTTGACACTGCATCCAAGCGGGTTGGTTTGGTCGCCTATTGGCTGAAATGATGATGCTGAGTAGGTTAGACCAATGCTGACTTTAATGAAATTGGGAAAACATTAGGAAGATATTTGAATGAAGGCTTTTGTATGACTTTTTTGTCAAATATTTCACCCACGGCGCCTAATGTCAATAATATACTACTACTCAGCACATTGGTGACTCAATGCTGTGTCGGGCCTCCTCCATTTACATGGAGGGTACTTACCCTAATTTGCCAGCTGGCCAGAAGGGTTGGCACAGGGTTTAGTATTAAGTTTTCCTTCTCATGCGGCTAGGTTATCGGCCTTGTCATTTTTTCGGCTTTTACGACACGCTCAGTATGAAATGGGGTGATGACACATGTATGTTAAACCCATCACCACACGGAACATGTCATGTCAAATATACGAATACGAAAAGCCAAGTGAAGTACCACTATGAGTAATATTAACTTTTACAGATTAAAAAAAATATATAGATCCACATTATAGTGCGTTTAATTAAAGTTAGGTTACACTAAAGGGTTTACTGTCATCGTAAACGTAAATTCATATAAAAATCCGCTCCATATTGTATACCTTTATCGCCTCTTAACTTCACGGCAAACAACTATATGAAACTCGTTAAGGGAAAATAACAACCATCATTATCATTATGCTTCGTAATGGAATCTTGTTATTTGAAAATATGAGAAGAATAAGAATATTAATGGCGGGAATTTGTGAAGTCTAGGATCATGTATACATCAATGTATTTGGAAGATATCTGGACATTGGAGATACTCTAGGAAATATGAAGAAGTATGAATTTCAGTAGCAATCATTCTTTTTTCGATGCAACACCACGTAATCTCTGCTTCTAATCTAATGTGCGTCACAGAGCCGCTCTGAGGCCAACCGAAATTAAATGTTCAATATTTAAATTTCATAATTTAGTTATTCCCTTATCAGTAACAATTTCTAAACCTTTTTAAAAAACCTTTCGATAAATTTCATTTCTAAATACATAATAAATATTAGGGTGGTCTTACGCATAGGAGTTGTTAACGCTAAAACAGTAGGTAGGAGCGTAGGAGCCTGACTCGGAGCTTGGGGCTCCACTAAACGAGATGGACTAAGGCCCCTAGGGTCGCAGAGCATGCTCTCCCATCGGAGAGCGAATCCCGTGGCCCTGATTTGGGCTGTTGAGGATCGCCATCAGTTTTAGTGGGTAGGTCAGGGCGCAATTTACCATCTCTGAGCGCCCCGGAGTCTCGCATAACCCCAGGAATCAATGAGAATTTCCGACAAAAATAAAAAAATAACATAGGTAGGGGTGTGCAATAAATAAATAAATATCCTTGGACATTTCACACAACGCCATCTCGTCCCAAGCTAAGCAACTTAATGCTTGTGTTATGGTAACGAGATGGATGATAAACTACTTATATATATTTTTTTTGTAAATACATACATATTATAGATAGAAATGACACCCAGACTCCAAGCAAGTGCCTCTGGTTTAGACAAAGACACTTGCCCGACCCCGGAATCGAACCCGGGACCCGTTGATCCAAAGGCGGCACATCTAACCACTAGACCAACGAGGCAGACGGTGGTGATGGATTAAAAATATATAGTGTCACCACCCCATCATTTCCTCAGGGTGTCGTAATAGCCGACACAAGGAAATGAGAAGGCCGATAACCTAGCCGAAAGAGAAGAAAAACTTGAAACGAACTTTGTGCTAACCCGTCTGGCCAGCGAGACACAGTTGTATATTTTCCATTCCTGCAATGGGAGGACGTCCGTCCTCAGCAGTGGGTCATTTATGGGCTTTATTGGCATTATATCTATCTATCTATCTATCTATCAGCCACAGAAGTCTACTGCTGAACATAGGCCTCCCCCATAGATTTCCACAATGAGCGATCTCGTTCAGACCGCATCCACCGACTCCCAGCGACCTTTACAAGGTCGTCCATCCACCTAGTTGGGGGTCTTCCCACGCTCCTCTTTCCCATAAGTGGACGCCACTCCAAGACTTTTATGCCCCAGCGGCCATCTGTTCGTCGGGCCACGTGGCCTGCCCATTGCCACTTCAACTGTGCAATCCTTCTAGTTACGTCGGCCACTCTAGTTCTTCTACGGATTTCCTCATTTCTGATTCTATCACGTAGAGTAACTCCGAGCATAGCTCTTTCCATTGCACGTTGGGTGACTCTCTCACAATGGGACTTATTAGGCATTATATGGCTACAATAAATTATGCACGTCGTCCCGCTATCTCGGACATTGTGTTAGGATGTAAATAACACCATCAGAGCCGTCAAGAAATCATTTCCTAAAATAAACACGTAGATGAATAAATAAAGAAATAAATGAAAAATAAGTACCTATATCCTTATTCTATAAACTTTTATTAACATTTGTTCAGTATGGTAGAGCACTTTCCATATCAACGACTGCGTGTTTTTATATAAATATTTTCTTTTTTTCGCAAGTGCAAACCACGGGCATAAATATTTAAAGCCACGCCAACGAAATAGCTGCTTTAATGTGCTCGTAGCCCATCAGCATGCGCGGCGGTTTTCAAAACTACCCGCAAGCTTGCTTATGCAGTCGCCATTACTGGAAGTTGGAGCTTAAGTTACAGAGCTCGGGGAAATGGTGCCAATTGAACAACACGGTTTTTTTCACCTATTTTTTAAACGTAACGACTGCACTACGTAAGACCTAAATTCGTAAAGACGTAAATTCACGATGACTAATTAACAAAACGACGACTTTGGTAATTTGCCCCGGCCTACCCACAAAGTCCATGTGGTGATAGATTTAGAATACATAGTGTCACCATCCCACTCTATCCTAAGGAACCTGCAAGAGAAGGAAAATATGTATATACGAAACCCTGTGCCAACCCGTCTGGCCCTTGTTGCTCAGTAGGCCAATTACCCTCCATGTAACTAAATAAATAATAAAACAAATAAATTTCCTTGGACATTTCACACAACGCCACCTCGTCCCAAGCTAAGCAACTTAATGCTTGTGTAATGGTAACGAGATGGATGATAAACTACTTATATACATTTTTTTTGTTGTAAATACATACATATTAAAGATAGAAATGACACCCAGACTCCGAGCCAGTGCCTCTGGTTTAGACAAAGACAGTTGCCCGACCCCGGAATCGAACCCGGGACCCGTTGATCCAAAGGCGGCACATCTAACCACTAGACTGGAGGAAGCCCGACTCTACAGTGGGATATATCTAGGCTGAGTGTTAGTAGCTATACATTAGCGTACTACCATGTTCGTCGTTTTGTCGATTCAGCCCATAACTGACCCACTACTGAATCGGGCCTCCTCCAAATTCATGGAGGGAAATTAGCCTACTGTGCCACACTGGCAAGACGGGTTGGCACAGGGTTTGTATCAAGTTTTATTTATTTCTTCTTTTAGTCGTCTTTTACGACACCCTCATGACGGTATGGGTTGGTGACATTGTGTATTCTAAATCCGTCAAGTTAATCCAAACCAATTGAGAATGCAAGCACGGAGAAAAAATAATAATTGAATTGCTCAAATAAAAAAGCTCTCGTAACGGTAAGAGCTTGAACGTAAATATTTAGAGAGCCGCCGCGAAGATGGCTGCCCTAATAGTACATTAGCTTCGCAAGCCGCGAGTTTTCCTCACGGAGCAGAATCATGCCGTGATATTGCGCTATACAGACTAGCGGTTTAACAAAGGCTGTTATAGTTTGTGCGTTATAGCATGGTGCGGGTGACAGTTTCAGTAACATTTCGTTTCACTCTTGAAAGCTGCCGCGATTTCCAAATTAAGTCTTTCATAATATGACATTCGTATTTCAGCTGTACCACATTCGTATTCGTGATATATTTAATTAATAATAACTGTAGAAAATTTAATTAAACCAACCAGAATGTTCTAGTTTACAAATAAACTCAAATTGAATGAAAAATTAAGCAAAGTGTTATGTGTATAACGTAACGCCATAGACGTATCTAGTGATGGAATGTACTGCTACGATGGATAGTCGATATTTGTCATAATAAGAAACGTACTGTCAGTTTTTATTTTTAAAATTGGTCTATATTTATACGACAGAACATTTATAGGGTGAGGTAGCTTAAACGGTTGCTAAGAAAAAAAAGCGTAAAGCCGATTTTGATTATTTTATATAAGTACAAAAATAATTATGTAGCCATAAAACATTTATATCGATAAGTTTATACACTTAGTTACACTGACAACTGAATAACACACTAATTTCTATAACAATATTAAAGAGTACCAAATTTATGCTGCGAGTATCGTTAGCGATAAAAATGAATTGCATAACGTCACATCCCTAGTAACGTCATAATGGCAACTGTCACCCGCACCATGCTACAACGCAAATAGTATAGTGAAAATGGTATTTTCCGACAAATATACAGGGAATAACTACTACTATTACTTATACATGACCCAGTGCTGAGTGAGGCCTCCCCCAAATGTAGCCTGCTGAGCTACATTGGCCAGACGCGTTTTCACAAGGTTTCGTGTCAAGTTATCTTCTAGGTTATCGCTAGGTTATCGGCGTTGTCGTCATAAATTTATAAGTTACTAGCGGACCCGACAGACTTCGTCCTGATGTCTTAGGTTTTCACGATCTTTACACATTGCAGGAAATGATCTCTTCACGCTTATGATCGTTTTATTTTATCTTATTCCCAACATTTCAGAAACTTTGGGAATAAAATAAAATAAAACGATCACAACAATGAAGACTCCGTCCTGTCAAAAAAATTGACTCTTTGACGTTAGGAACACACCTACATTGCTTGGACAACAGTGAGTGGTTGTAATTTAATATGAACTTTATACAATAGCAATAAAGCTCAAATTGTCTCTACGTTTTAGTTAGAAAACGTTTGTATGGGAAAAAGAAACGCTGTTTTTAGGGATTTTCCGGCAATTATTCGATTTTTTCTCGCCGTAAACCATCCTTGAACTTCAACGAACATTTAAAAAAAAATGGCCAAATTGGTCTAGGCGTTGTTGAGTTATGCGCTTACCAACACATTCTGCGATTCATTTTTATATTATAGACTAGCGACCCGCCCCGGCTTTGCATGGCATGTATTTTACATATGAACCTTCCTCTTGAATCACTCTATCTATTAAAAAAATCCGCTTCAAAATCCGTTGCGTAGTTTTAAAGATTTAAGCATACATAGGGACGGACATACGACAGCAACTTTGTTTTATAATATGTAGTGATGATGATGTATTATAATATCTGGATTAGTTCAAAATTATATATTAATTACTTACAGAGTGTGCAATGAAGAAAAATATATTATTTAGTTACATAACAAAATCAAAATATAAACCCGTTTCTAAAAATAAAATGTAACTATGTTCGCATATTTTTCTTCGGACCGGCGACATGTTCAGGGATGTCACATCCTTAACACTAGGTACGCCATGTCGTACGAAAAATGAGCGGGAAATGTAAAATGCAACCAAAATGGTGGCTAATGTGGCCGAGAAACCCGGCGGACGTAATAAATAAAACAAGCGTGTCTTTCCATCAGATTTTCCTGTCAGATAGTGCTACCATACATTATGTATAATTTAAACAAGTAAATGTAAATATTTTAATAAAGAAAGTTGATACATTTAGATGTATCCCTACTGCCCGTGTGGTCACGGATTTAGAATACCTAATATATCTACCCCATTTCACCCTGAGGGTGTCGTAAGATTCGATGAACGGCCAAAAACCTAGCCAGTAGAAGAAAATCTTGATACGAAACAGTTTTTTTTTTAATCCGGGATAAAATCCTTTATGGACTGGACCCGCCAGCGTGGGGATGGCCGGAGAGGGGTGTGTGGGAGTCTCCTCCGCCCCTGTGGGGAGGCGAAGGCATACCCACTAAACGTCCCCGGGGTGTACCGTCACGCGCATTGCTGCCCCGTGCGTCCTGACTGTGTCTCCACGGGGAAAGCGTGCCTGGGGAACGGTGAGAACCATTCGACCCCATTTCGTCACATACGAAACCCTGTGCCAAACCGCCTGACCAGCGTGGGTCAGTCGGCTATTTAACCTCCATATAATTGGAGGAGGTCTAACTCAGCAGTGGGTCATTAATTGGCTGAGTAGAAGTCATTACTTGTGTTTATTTTCCCAAAATACGATTACTCTATTACGAGGCGGGAATTCGTAAACACGTACATCTGTTGCAAAATGTAGAGCGAATTTTACAACAGCTTTAAAATATGAACGCGCCGTAAATTCTACACATATACCCAGCTTGTTGTCACATCACAAGTCGTTACGACTAAACATACTGAAGAAGGACATGGTAAGGTAAACAAACCGTGGCATATTGATGACTGCTAGTGTTCGTAAGCGGTATGGATGTTTGCAACGCCAGAAGAGCACTTCACGTGACGCTGATCTTGTAAAAATGATCGAATCTGGGAGAAGCGGGGAAGTGGATTTTTCTGCTGCTACCACCATGCTTTCACTTGTAGCGACCAGCATATTATTTACCCAAAAAATCTGAACTATTGCTATCAAGAACGTCACGTTGTTTGTCCGCGATGGAATCCTAAACCACTTAACCGACTTAAATCAAATTTGCACACCGTGTGCAGTTTGATCAAGATTAAAAGATAGCTTACATCTCAATGTAATGTTTGTAAATTATTTGTCTACTTGGGACCCGCCTCGGCTACGCACGGGTGCAATGATAAACCTCTAAATTTATCAGTGTTTCTCTGCAATATTATTGATGTATTATACATATAAACCTTCCACTTGAATCAATCTGTCTAGTAAAAAACACCGCTTCAAAATCCGTTGCGTAGTTTTGAAGATTTAAGCATACATAGGGACGGACAGACGATAGCGAGTTTGTTTTTTAATATGTAGTGATAGTGATGATAGTAATTATTTGACAGTCACAATTATATGTTAGCTCCAAAAGATTCAAACGGATGAAGATATATTTTGACTATATACAGTAAGTATTCAATAGATGGCGCTATGTTAAAAGTACAAACGTTTCTTTTAAGCTACAATTTAATAGCATAATCACCACAGCAATGCGTGGCCGGGTCTGCTAGTAGATAATAAACTTTAGCACTGAATTTAAGTGATCAACTGCATTACAATAGAGCCCGCTAAACTTGCTAGACTCTATTAAATTAAATTGAAGTTTTGGCCATGATTCAACAGTCGATTTTGATGTTATTACGAACACGTTCAACTAATATTTGACTGTCCGCAATTGCATAGCAATGAATGCAACTCCCATAATCGTATTTATTTGCGGGCCAAATGAATACCAAAATGGTGCGAGGTTTTCAAGTCTCTTTATAACATAAAGCACGTTTTATTTACTTTTTGACTGTAAAATTGTTTTTGTGTTAGTACCAGCAACATAATCTAATATATAAAATTCTCGTGTCACAGTTTTAGATGCCAAACTCCTCCGAAACGGCTTGACCGATTTTTAAGAAATTTTGTGAGCATATTGGGTAGGTATGAGAATAGGACAACATCTATTTTTCATCCCCCTAAATTTTAAGGGGGGGTCGAAAAAAAATATTGTTTATTTTTTAGAGAAAACTTTTTGCTTTTATTTTTTTAAGAATCAGCATAAAAAAATACAAACAACCCTAAATTTTCACCCCTCTACGATCAACCCCTATTTAATTACATGGCAAAACAATGTTGTATAGATAGATTTAGTCATCACGATATCTCTGGAACCATAAGACCTAGAGGGTTGCGCGGGGGTTGCGCGGGGTGGGGGTTGCGCGGGGGATGGTTAATTATTTGGCAAAACAACGTTTGCCGGGACAGCTAGTGTTTAAATAAATAAAAGTGTTTAATACGCACTATGTTCTTTTAGCATCTAGAATAATTAATGAATGATATTTTCTTTCCCTTGGCAGATTATCCTAACAGATTTACTTTAAAAATATTCACTAGTATAATTTACGCGAAAAAAAATTTACTCTTTAAATCTACGCCAAATAAAAATATTATATTAATATGTAGTAGCCTCAGCTGCTTTCGTGTGGTGACGGATTTATTTTTAGAATACATAGTGTCACCACCCTATTCCGTCGTGAGGGTGTGAAATCTCCGAAAATAATTAGAACAAAAGAAGGAAACTTTGATACAAACCTTGTGCCAACCCATATGGCCAGCGTGGCACAGCAGGCTAATTACCCTCCATTTAACTGGAGGAGGCCTGACTCAGCAGTGGGTAATTTTCGTATGGGCTGAAAAGTATTAGTAGTAGTCTTAGCTAGTAGCGTAGTCTTTACACCTAATCCATTTGTAAAAAATATTGGTTTAATAATAAATTATGTCATTGAGTGCCATATTACACATATTACACATATTTTCCGGCAATGTTGTTCGTAAATTAATAATGAAAGTATAAGAGGCTTCTTAGACTTGGAAACTGGCTGCTTTATATGTCACTAAATGGTAATATATCAAAACCTCAAACTGATGTCCAATGGTTTTTTTTTAAATGCTACATTAACTCTATCGTGGGGTGCTGTTTACAAACACGTGATTGATGAACACAAATTCCACCCAGACTCAGAACAAGTGCTTACCAGACCCAGGACTTGAACCGGGG
The DNA here is from genome assembly GCA_905475355.2 of Clostera curtula. Taxonomy (NCBI): domain Eukaryota; kingdom Metazoa; phylum Arthropoda; class Insecta; order Lepidoptera; family Notodontidae; genus Clostera; species Clostera curtula. Next base: position 10,640,967 of record FR997806.1, on the reverse strand, counting down.
ACTTGTGATCCCAAGGCTGCACATCCAACCCCTAGACCAACAAGGCAGTCAAATAGTCCTAATAAATCATCTACGGTCCGGTTCGAGAAATCAGCTTTCCTTTGTCGGAAATCCTCATGAATACCCGGCTGTTGATACGGGGTATCGATGAGTTATTTCGGCATTTGGCACGGAAAAAGAAACCAGACTACTGTGCTGTGGAATTGGTATATTGTTGTTTTCAATTGTTTTATTTGTCAATTTTCCAATAACAGCTTCTATAAAAATCGTTTAAAGCACAATTTACTTTAGTCAATTACTGTAATTTAGATACTTAATGAATCATAAAAACCAAAACTCATCATCACTACATGTCACTATAACAACATATTAAAGAACAAAGTCGCTGTCGTCTGTCCGTCCCTATGTATGCTTAAATCTTTAAAACTACGCAACGGATTTTGAAGCGGTTTTTTTAATAGATAGAGTGATTCATGAGGATTATTTATATGTATAAATACACCCATAATATTATAGAGAAACACTGATAAACACCCGTGCGAAACAGGGGCGGGTTGCTAGTTGAAAATAAACATTTCTTTACGTATTAATTGCTTGTATTTTACATTATGTTATTACTAGACTAAAAGGTTGGGAGTTAAATAATGTAAAACCCATGCATTCAATGTATCATAATCCCGATAAAATCTGTTTTTTTTTGCTCGAAAATAAATAAGTAATTGCATAGACAGGCTGAAATGGGGCCCTATGAGATCGAATCCGAAATGAGGAGATAAACAGGCTAACTAGATATAACTGGATTGACAAACTTAAGTGGCGGCAAGGCACATAGCTCACTTGAGGGCTTTTTTACCCCATTGGCCTGCGAAATATGTGCCAATGGGGTAAAAAATCCCTCAAGTAGCGACCGCGTTCCGGAAAGCGCAGTGCTGGTAGGCGTCCCACACCGTGGACGGACGAATTGGTTAAGGGCGTCGGAAAACTACGAATACCCGCTCAGGAGGACTGGGCTTCGTGGAAATCCTTAGGGGAGGGAGGCCTATGTCCAGCAATGGAAGTCTTTTGGCTGAAACTTTGGTACATTTACATGTATAAAGCATGTCTAGATATTACTACAAGATTTAGTCAAGGTAACAAAGCAACTCACTAGAGACTTGCCCTGGAACTTTGGTTTAAGTTGGCAACAAGGTCGGCCTATTTACAGGTTAATGTGTTGATAGACTACTTAGGCACATAGTCGTGGTTAGAATATTTTATGATCTTATTAGCTCCTAGGAATTTCATATTACTAACCAGGGTTGAATGTTTTGAATTAATATTTTGGAGAACTGGCATAAAAGTTGGTGTATATTTTATAGATGCGCAAATTTATGTCAGTGAACAAAAACCTCTATACAGGTTTCTTCCCGAATCTTCTTTGATGCTTGATACTTCTTTGATACTTAATGCTTGTGTTATGGTAACGAGATGGATGATGAACTACTTATATAGGTACTTTTTTTTTGTAAATACATACATATTATAGATAGAAAACACCCAGACCCGGAACAAATACTTGTAGGTCGTACAAATATTTCTTTGTTTAGATATTAGGTTCTCTCATCTGGCGAACTTGCTCTCATTATGCTGTTTAGTGTTTATTGTAAACAAACCCATTGATTTGAAAAAAAACAACTACAGTGTTTCTTGCCTGCTCTTCTCTATAGAGCAGCATTCCGAACCGGTGGTAGTTTCAGCATGAATGTGGGTGGACGTAAGGGTTGTGGAAGATCAAGAGAGATGGATGGATTGTAAGCATGAGAAATTGTGTATGAAAGGTGTGACTGTAGATATGACGACTGATAGGTGTGTTTGGAGTCTACCACCTAGCGTGGGACAGGGGTCGTAAGATGATGATAATGGTAACTGTAAATATGACGATTTATAAGAGTTTTGTGATAAAACCTGCGTAAATAAAGTTAATTTTGAATTTTAGTGTAGTGATAGATTTAGCTTAAATATTGTCACCTCCCCATTCCATCTCGAGGGTATGAACACAAATGGATAAAAGGATATGACAAGGTTGATGACCTAGCCTCAAGAGAAGGGAAACTTGATTCGAAACCTTGTACCAACCCGTCTTGCGAGCGAGCCTCTATGTATCTGAAGGGTGCCCGACGCAACAGTGGGCCATCTATGGGCTAAGTAGTAGTAGATATTAGGTGTATTTTTATGGCATGGGCTTCATTTTTCGTACTAATAGTGAATGTCACTAGTTTTATGGTTTTTACGACACGGTTGGCGCAGTGGTTGAGCGATCGCCTGCTGCGCAGAATGTCGCGGGTTCGATCCCCGCACGAAAGAAATTCCAGGTCTGGGTGTTTTCTATCTATAATATGTATGTATTTACAAAAAAAATGTATATACGTAGTTTATCATCCATCTCGATACCATAACACAAGCATTAAGTTGCTTAGCTTGGGACGAGATGGCGTTGTGTGAAAGGTTATTATTTATTATTAAATAAATTTATTTTTAAGGTTCATTTAATAGGTTCAACAAAGTAAATAATTGGTATTAACAGATACTCGTACATATTTGAAATCCGTAGCCAAATTTTTGTAAACGCAAAACCAAATACGAGATTTGAAGTACGTATTAAAAGCTCTCGTCGTAGCAGCAATATTAGAATTTGTATCATATTTTTGTTATTATGCCAAACCTGAGATGATCCACTTGGAATAATATAAAAACACGAATAATGAGCAATAAAACTGAGGGGACTCTCCAAACGCTAATGGCTTCCTTTCCGCTGGAATTATTAAAAAAAATATAAAATTATTTTTTTAGGATGAGCTCTAAAATAGCAAATTTTGATAGCTCCTTGGATGAAGTACAGCTGTCTGCATAACGATGTTTAATTTTGTAAAGACACATACACATTGGCAATGTATATCACTACATAGTATAAAACAAAGTCGCATTCTTCTGTCCGTCCCTATAGTATGCATAAATCTTTAAAACTACGCAACGGATTTTGAAGCGGTTTTTTTTAATAGATAGAGTGATTCAAGGGGAAGGTTTATATGTATAACCCACCCCCGCTCTGCACGGGCGAAGCCGGGGCGGGCCACTAGTTGTATATAAACAACAACAGTATTTTTATTATTGCAATGGGTTATCATGTAACCATACCTTATGTGATACATATAATACATGTTGTTTATTGCGATCTAGACTGGGTACGCTAATCCCAATTTATGTGTTTACTTTAAAACGTAAAGGCAAAAAATGAATGCTGGTGAAATCTTTTCATTTTTTATTTATATCATTTCTTGTTTTCATTTGTAAGACAGAATTTTATTCTTAAGTAGAACCTCGGTAATTAAAACCTCAGTAACTTACAATGTTTGGTGTTTCCCTTTGACTTTAAACTTATCGAGGTTCTACTGTATTTCTGACGCGTTCATGGACCAATTCTTATATAACCTACAAGTTCCTAAGTGTCCGCTTGGTGAAGTATTTAGAATATACATGAAACCAACTTAAAGCATTCAAGAAGAAGAAGAAAGAGTCGTAAGAGGCGGTTAAAAGAACGCAAGAGCCACATTACCTAGCCGCAAGAGAAAACCTTGTGCCAACCCACCTGGCCAGCGTTGCACAGTGGGCTATCCATTAATTTGTAGGAGCTCCAACTCAATGATTAGTCAATAATTAACTAGGATTAATAAACAATTTCAGTTCGATGCCCTAAACAGCAACAAATTAGCATTTGTTCCATTTTCTCGGCAGCCACAGAAATAAAGCAAAATCGGATTTCATGTTCATCTAGGTAGACCAAAAGGCGGAGATAACAAGTCACGTGCGCACGTCTGCCGTAACCTTTAGCCTCTTACATTTTATTACGCCCCATTACCTGGGATTAAGGCACATGCATCGCGTGATACTCGCTCCATGTCGCCTGTTCCCGCACTAATGTACCACCGCCAGTGACAACGTTGAGATGCTAATCTTTATGCGTAAATAGAACCGAATTGTCTGTTTGTTATAACATGTGCTCAACCAGAGGTCGTAATTCGAACACAATTAATTTAAATATTATAGTTATCTAGATGTATGTACTCGTAGTTCTATTCTCAAGTCATTTGACCATCGACTATGTAAAAACACAAAAGAGTCTATATGCGTGTGTGTGTCAAATACATGAGTGTGTGTTATTTATTTTTTTAAGTCTGCACTGCTTCTCCATTTAAATTAACGGGTGTGGAACATTTCATACTACTCCGTCCGCGTAATTTTAAATACAAAGTTGTTATGGCTATAAGGTTTTGGTTACACCCTGTGTACAATAAAAAGTATAGATAATAGTGTTTCTTTCTAAATGGACATAGAAGTGCATGCGGTAAATTAAAAAAAACAATTAACAATCAATCCCCGCATATGTATCAGTGAGTCTAGTATTCCAGTCAATCTCGAAAACGGCTGAACTGATTTTGACTGGCACAAGGCTAATGTTACAAGGAATAGCTTACACTCCTTTTTCAATAACTAAATGTTGACACTATACTACACAGTTCCTTGCCTGTTATTCTCGGTAGAGAGGCCTTCTAAACCGGTAGCAATTTGCATAGAATCATATTTATTTCCGTAGAAAAACAAACAGTTACAATTATAATAAATATGCTCCAACTTAAAACTACGATGTTTTTTAATTGAATACTAATAAGCGACTCTTGTAATAAAAAAATAATAAAGAAATGTTTCACTTTTGTCTTAAGCCAGCGAACCCGCGGGAAGCGCTATGTTTGTGAGTACCTTTATAATTCTACATATGTGACCTCGCGTAATTACGCCAACGACGAGACCCATTACTTAAATTAAATGTGAGACTTGCAACGCCTTTGAGAATTCATTATATAATGTTTGAACGTCCGTAAAAAATGTTAGTATGCTTTCGTGTATTTTTTAACACTATGGTTTACAGTCCATGTGACGGAGTTAAAATACAAAGCTGTAGCTAGTATATCTCCCTCACTTTTCCATTTTCAGTAGGGTTGGCCAGTACCAGTATTTGTATTACTACTACTACTATTCAGCCCATAGATGACCCCCTGCCGAGTCGGGTTGGCACAGGGTTACGTGTCAAGTTTTGCTTCTCTAGCGGCTATGTTTTCGGCCGTGTAATTTCGCTATTATACTAACAAATATGTATGAAATCTTATGATGAATCTGAAATAGACGACTATTACTATTTCCTTTAGTTGACTCTTACGACACACTCATAATGGAATGAGGTGGTGACACTTTGTATTCGAAATCCGTCACCAAACGAAAAAAACCGTTCCCATAAAATAATTAGGTACAGAAGTCAAATCCCTTTTCGAACTTGTAACGTATCTATTTGTGTCATTGATTAATGAAAACAAAACGGCCATAAACTGAGCAGTTATAATAACTCTTGCTTTGCTCCATCATTGCACAATAAACATCACAAGTCACTTATCTGAAGTGGGTAGTACCCGTGGTCGCACTGTTCCCAATCGTTACGCCATATCGTCTCAGTGAGCGATGTCTCTGTGTGCGTTACTCGAGTGCGCGTTGTATTTAGGTTAATTTCTGTACCAAAGTATTTTGTGCCCTTACCGTTGAATGTTTTTATTAGAACTATTTTTTATTCATATTAATTATTCAAATTATTCATAAATCTTATAAACACGTTTCCCGATTTGGTTTGTTGGATTTTTTTATTTCTGCCAACAACAGATATTGGTATATTTGGTGACGTTATAGTTACGCAATTCAGTAGGTGAAAACTCGCACTGAAAAGTGTGCGTGAGGCCGTTTTCTTCAAATATACGCCATAAATCCTCTCCCAGTAAACAAGATTAAAGTAAAAGGCCCATCTGAGATCGCTGGGAATTAACCTTACTTATACCTGGACGAATATACTCGTAGTTTCAAACTATGTTTTAGTCAGGCAATCTGTTTGGTGAGAGATTATTACATGGGTCCCTTGTTTACGTAACATGATATAGTAGTTAATATAGTTTTACAAGCTTAGGATTGCTGTTATGTTATAAAAAGCCTCTTTAGCCTTCTAGAAAGTACATCTAGCATTTAGTTTTAATTGCAGAAATAAATTGATATTTTCTTAGACAATTTGTTTATAATTGTCTAAGATATTTTAAGTAACCAAGAAGGTCTATTGCGCGTTCGTGGATCTAGAAAAGGCCTATGATAGAGTGGTGCGGAATGAATTGTGGTCAGCATTGTCCGTGAACGGTGTGAGCAGTATCCTCATACGAGCATTGCAATCTCTTTATCGGGACTCCAGTGCTTGTGTGAGGATAAACGGGGCATACACTGAATAGTTTAATATCGAGAAAGGTGTTAGACAGGGATGTGTAGCGTCACCGTGGCTGTTTAATCTGTTCATGAACAATTGCTTGACAGATTTAAAAGAGAATGAATGTGGGTTGAGAATGAATGAGTTACTCGTCAAATGTTTTCTCTATGCTGATGACCAAGTATTACTTGCGTCTTCGGCCGAGGAGCTGCAGGAGATGGTAACTGATATGAGTGAAGCTTATGTTAGAAAGGGAATGAAGATGAATGCTAAAAAGACGAAAGTAATGGTGTTTGAAAGAGATGAGGCTGTGACAGACTGCAATATCGTGATTGGAGATGAACAAGTTGAACAGGTGAATGAGTGTGTGTATCTGGGTTCAAAGTTTACAAGAGATGGAAAGTGTGAGAGTGATATCGAAAGAAGAGTGAATGCAGGGAACATGGTGAACGGAGCTTTGCACTCCTTTATGAACAGTCGGAAGGTCTCTAACATGGCTCGTTTGGCTGTGCATGAGGGAGTGTTGGTTCCGACACTCATGTACGGAAGTGAAAGTTGGGTATGGCAGAAGAAACATGAAAGCAGAATAAATGCAGTTGAGATGAGAGCGTTAAGAAGTATGATAGGAGTTAAACTGAGTGACAGGATAAGAAATAGTGAGATAAGGAAGCGTTGTGGTCTGAAAGACGATGTAGTGACAAAAATTGAGAAAGGTATGCTGAGATGGTTTGGCCATGTCGAGAGAATGAATGAAGAACGATTGACGAAAAAAAGTGTATAAGGCGAGTGTGAATGAAAGTGTTGGAAGGGGAAGGCCTAGGCGGACGTTTCAAGACCAAATCAGGGACGTCTTGAAAAAAGGCCAGGTCAAGAGTACCCTAAACCGAAGAGCATGTATGAAGGGAATAATGAAAGTGGACGAAGCGAAACAAGTATGTAAGGATCGTAGCAAGTGGAAAGAAGTGGTCTCTGCCTACCCCTACGGGAAAGAGGCGTGATTATATAATAATAATAATAATATTTTAAGTTTTATATTTGATTTCTATAATGTGTGTCCTTTATGCCTAATAAATGTATTTTCTTTTATTTCTTTTCATCACCCAAAGATCAAATCAAATGATCGTGTATGCTAAAATATGTATGCACTCTTACAACGCCACTTCTGTAAGAAGACGGTGTATCTTGCAAACTATCAAAGTGATAAGTATTTAATACGCAGCATCCACTCCCGGAGGTTATCCATAAATTTTACGTCACCTAAGGAAATAAAGCAACGTATTGCGAGATTACAATGTTTGCTTGCGACGTCTTACAATTAGGGCGTTCATAAGATTTCTTTGAAATTGAATGATTGACACGGTTGGAGCAGTGGTTGAGCGATTTAAAATCACATTGCGATTTCATCATATTAAAATAATAGTATTACCAGATTGATGACTAACTCCTAGCAACGTCAGAAGTTCATAAGACTTATCAATAATTTATTATTTTATTATTACACTACAATAACTTACTCCTTTTAATTATATATTTTAGTTAATTTATTATATTTTTTAAGGTTTTATAGTTTTAGGTTCATTGTTCTGTGACACAATTAGTTTTGTATCGCGCTATTATGAAAAGTATATGTGACACCAAAGTAGAAAAGAAACCAATATAATTTGATGTCGTTTCGGACCTGATTCAGTTTAAAAATACGTTAGTATATAAAAAAGAGAAAATATATTTAGTTAGTATATTAAATGGAATCAATTTTATTATTATAAGCCAATTCTGCATAAACAGCGTATTTGTTATTCTTGTTCTAAGTGGTATGGCTCTTGTCTCGTGGACTATCAAAACAGTTCAATTACTGATTTTCACCTGTAGATAGAGGATTTTGATAGCAACATCCAGTTTCTAAAACTTTCACTGAACTATCCTATAACCCAATAATCCTTGGTTTTTGTTCCTGGGACCATATGCTAATACGTCAAGCGTACTCCTAGAAGCTAGGTAAACAGTGTATAAGTCGCCACTTTGATGTATCGTGCAGTCGCAGTTTGAATATTTACGAGTCTATCGAAGCTAGCTCTTGCACATTTATTCATGAACTGCAATATTATTCTTAGCTCCACTTTGCTCTACGCTATTCAATAGTTCTTTAAGAACGAAATTCAAAGTAGTTCACAAATACGGGATAAGGAAATTATTATTAATCAACTAGTAAGGATGCATTTTTGACTCAAACTCAAAAGGAACTTTATTTACGTAGGTTTTATCACAACACTCTTATAAATGGTCATATTTAAAATTATCACCAAAATTATTAACGTTATCATCTTACGACTATCTCCCACGCTAGGTGGTAGTCTGCATACACACCTATCAGTCGTCATATCTACAGTCACACCTTTCATACACAATTCCTCATTCTTACAATCCATCCATCTCTATAATCTCCCACAACCCTTGCGTCCACCCACATTCATGCTGAAACTACCACCGCTTCGGAATGCTGCTCTACAGAGAAGAGCCGGCAAGAAACTGTAGTTGCTTTTGGATCAGATGGGCCAATCAAATACAAATCCGCGAATAAATAGCTATCCATTGCGTCATTGATCACACAAACAGGGTACAAAATATGACATTGTCTAAATTCTACGTACAAGTGAGATATTTTATTCAAGAGGCTAAAGGACAGAGCACAGGCACAAAATGTCAGTCACTCCCAGGCATCAATGTCACACAGACAGTCACAGACGCGGTAGTACCCTTTATTAATTAAAGTAGTTTTAACAAAATTTACTGTACGCAATAAAGAGCTTTATTATCATCATTATCTTAGTCCATCAAAATGTTAAATTTGACCTCCTTCGTACTTCGTAGGGCTCGTAAAATGAAGGTCCCAGCTAGGCAGTCGATCAGGTATGCAGTAGTATTCAAATTGGCAGCTGCTCTAATTATATCTACTACTACTATTAGTCAGCCCATAGATGGCCCACTATTGAGTCAAGCCTTATCCAATTACATGGAGGATAAAGGGAGATGATGAGAGAATGATCCTACTTTGCCACGCTGGCCAAACGTGACGTTACGCCCTCCTTTTACCATAAACTTGGGATGTAACCACTTGGGGATAGTGGGTCAGAGGACCTACCACTACAGATTAATTTTAAACCGAACTATCATATAAGATGATGCCACTTAGATTAGTAAAATGAAAATATTAACCATTTTTGAAGACATGGTGATGGTATGAACAGTATACCACATTTAAATGTTTCGCATCTTTAATACTTCACTAACTGCTAACATACATCAAGTAATAAGATTGATTTTATTAATCTATACTTAATATTATAAAGCTGCAGAGTTTGTTTGTTTGTTTGAACGCGCTAATCTCAGGAACACCTGGTCCGATTTCAAAAAATCTTTCAGTGTTAGATAATCCAATTATCGAGGAAGGTTATAGGCTATATTTTATTTTGTAAAAAATTAGGGATCCGTTTGAAAATTTCGATTTCGTAACCCAAGGTGTAAAATCGAAAACCTATTTATGCGCCCGCTGCAAACACTATAGACAATAGAACAAAATAATGTACTACGAGTTTGTAGGTCTTATTAAGATCTACCGAAAAGTCCATAGCGAGAGCACATATCTAACTATGATAGTTTAGTCACAGTAACCGATTGAATGTTCATAAAAAATATTAAACCATCTGAAGAAAGAGGCTATATGCGAAGAGGAGATAATCACGGGTTCGAAGCCCATGCGGGCGAAGCCGCGCGCAATTGCTAGTTTGAAAATTATATTGCACAAACGGAATACTTGGGTAGAAAAATCCAGATTCTAAGATTTATTTCTGCCGAAAGTATTTTATTAAACCGCCTTACACAACTCGGAAAGTCAGCAGTTATTTGGGCAATAAATATCTTTATTTTGGGCTCGCACGAGCGTAACGGCACAATGCCAAAATTAGGTTTAACTCAAATTATATTTCAGGCATTTACCTTCACATTGTCAAAACCTTTTTAATTAGTACTAGCTTTTGCCCGCGACTTCGTCCGCGTGGAATAATGACTTCCGGAAAAAAACAATTTATCCCCGTTTTCACCCCGTTGGGAGGGAATTTCCAATAATCCTCTCTTAGTGGTAGCCTACTCCTCCCAACAAACACACAGGCCAAATTTCAGCTCTCTACTGCCATTAGTTTCTGTGCGTTGTCTGTCAGTCACTCAGTAACAGAAGAGTTTTATATCTATACTAATCTATATAATAATAATAATAATAATAAGCCTTTATTAATTTCAACAACTTTACAAAGTAGAATACAAAATGAAAATATGAACTTATGTGTTTTATATTTCAGTTATTGAAACCCCATTTTGGGTATAGGCCTCCTCCAGTTGAGTCCAAACTTTTCTATTCATTGCTATGTTTTGCCATTCTTTTCCCGCAGTTGCTATTATTTCATCAATCCATCTATTTCTTGGTCGCCCTCTTCCCCTTTTTCCTATTGGTCCTTTCCATATTGTTGTTTCTACCGTCCATCTTTTATCCGTGTATCTCGCTAAATGTCCTGCCCACCGCCACTTTTGTGTCAGTGCGTGTTTGAGAGCATCTATTAGCTTTGTACTTTTTCTAATATGGTCGCTTCTTATCTTTTGACTTTTCCTTATCTTCATTAGACTTCTTTCCATCGCTTTCTGACAGAGTGCTAATTTTGTTTTTATTTTGGTGTTGAATGTCCATGTTTGACAACCATATGTTAGAATTGGTAGAATACAAGTGTCCATAACCGTTTTCTTCAGGTAAAGGGGGAAGGGCCCTTTTAGAATTTCTTTTAGGCTCCAGAATTTTTTCCAACTCCTATTAACGCGGCGCTCAACTTCTTCTTCTTCGGCGTTGTTTCTAAATGATATTAATTTTCCTAGATATAAGTAGCTGTCTACATACTCTAAGGGTTTGCCAAGCAAGCTAATTTCATTAGTTTTGCTGTTGGTCATTAATTTGGTTTTATCATGGTTCATTTTTAGCCCAACTTTTTCGCTTTCGACACCTAAGGAATTTATCATTTTTTCCAGAGTTTTACTTGTTTCAGCAAAAACAACAATATCATCAGCGAATCTCAGGTGTGTGAGCCGCTTTCCATTTACACTGATTCCGTAAGAGTGCCATTGTAGATTTTCGAATATAAGTTGTAGTACTGCTATAAAAAGTTTAGGTGATAAGGGGTCACCCTGTCTCACTCCTCGGCATATTGATATGTCCGCCCCTCGTTGTTCTAATTTGACCCTGCTAATACTTCCATCATATATGTTTTTTAGCAACTGAATATATTTGTCGTGAATGTGGCATCTTTTCAAGGCTTCCCATATAAACTCATGTGAAATCGTGTCAAAAGCTTTAGCATAGTCAATAAAGGCTATATACAGCGGTCTACCGAATTCCTTATATTTTTCCATTACTTGTTGCATGACATGCATATGATCTATTGTGGAGAAACCAGAGCGGAATCCCGCTTGCTCTACCGGCTGATAATCATCGATACTAATATATAAAGCTGCAGAGTTTGTTTGTTTGTTTGTTTGTTTGTTTGTTTGAACGCGCTAATCTCAGGAACTACTGGTCCGATTTCAAAAATTCTTTCAGTGTTAGATAGTCCATTTATCGAGGAAGGTTATAGGCTATATTTTATTTTCAAAAGAATTAGGGATCCGTATGAAAATTGCAATTTTGTAACCCAAGTTGTAAAATCGAAAACATATTTATGCGTGCGCTGCAAAAACGATTGACAATAGAACAAAATGAAGTACTACGAGTTTGTAGGTCTTATTAAAATCTACAAAAAAGTCCGCGAGAGCACATATCTAACTATCATAGTTTAGTCACAATAACCACTTTTATATTCATAAAAAAAAATGCATAGAGATAAGCACGGGTTCGAAGTCCACGCGAGCGAAGCCGCGCCCAAAAGCTAGTATAATATATAGATATAGAAAGCTGTACCCGCAACTCTTAAGTGTGTAATTCCTTGTGTATTATTAAGTTAATGTATTGGTAATATTGTTTAGATCACGTTCACATGAGGCTTAAGTACCTATACAACGAAAATACTTCAGCGCAAAGCTTCCGGGTAAACTATCCTACTTCACTTAAAACTAAATACCTATAACTATACCTTTAATTAATAAAAGTATCTACGCTTTTACTTACTTATTATTATTATTAAAAAAACTGAACAAAAATTAACCAAAACTTACCTACTACTAACTAACTACATACTACTAACCTATTACTACTTCACCTAAAAAGAAATAAAATGTTAAATAATAATAATTTGTAATTTGAAGGAATATAACACGCCACCAAAATAACTAATACCTATTTTATGAAACAACAACAAAAGAAAATTAAATAAACTAAATTATTGTAAAGACTAAAAGTCGCGCTGATAAACAATATTGCCTGTCACTAAGGGCGAATACTCGGAACGTCTACTCGCATCATCAGCCAAATCCAAATATTGTATGAAGTTCGCGTTTGGATCCCCCGCCCTTTTAAACCTCCCGCGACGACCCGATGCGACGGTTACACAAAAATAATCCTTAAAGCATGATTCAGTAATCACGCGCGATGGTTTATTAGCGTATTTCATGAATAACTTTGGTGTTTCTGTACCGATTTCTATGATTCTTTTTTTATTAAATAAGTAATAATGTTAACATTTATTGATTAGGGATGATTGAGAGTGTTATAAACGTAAGAGTAGACAAATATAATCAGAAAGCTCTGAACTGCTAAGCTATCGGGAGTTACACGTGTTATTGTGAGTCAACCATAAAAGATAGACATTTGCTGTCGTGGAATATTTTTTATATAATTTTAAGGAGAACATTTCCGTCATACATGATTTCTGTGTAGCTTTAACTATTAAGGCTGCACACGCGACGGAAGCTTAAACAATGGAGTAAGTTCTCCTGTTTTCCCAACATTTCCCTTCACTGCTCTGCTCCTATTGATCGTAGCGTGATGAAAAGTATACTATAACCTGCCCAGGAGTATGAAGAACAATTGTGCGAAGTTTTGTTGAAATCCGTCGAGTGGTTTTTGTTTCTATAACGAACATACAGACAGACAGACAGACAGACAGACAGACAAAAATTTTACTGATTGCATTTTTGGCGTCAGTATCGATCACTAATCACCCGCTGATAGTTATTTTGGAAAAATATTTCATGTACAGAATTGACCTCTCTACAGATTTATTATAAGTATAGAAGATAATAAAAATCTTTTGCACTCAGTAAAGTAGTGAACAGTACTGTAGTAAATTATATACTATCTGTATTTAAAATATCACTAATCACTAACATAATATACAACAAAGTCGCTGTCGTCTGTCCGTCCCTAAATATGCTTAAATCATTAAAACTACGCAACGGATTTTGAAGTGTTTTTTTACTAGATAGAGTGATTCAAGAGGAATGTTTTATGTATAAATACATCCATAATATTGTAGAAAAACACTGATAAATTTAAAAGACTGGGTGGGTCGCTAGTTTTAAATAAATTATCTTTTAATTTAAAGAATTATAATATTACGTTAAATAAAATCGCGGGTCTTGGATATCTTTAATACGTCATTGTGCGGTTTTCACCATTCATGACCTTATTTGTGACATTATAAATTGACAAGAGTTCCTGAACTTTTTGCGTATTCATTTTCAAAAGTTCGTTATGTATCGTTTACTTGAAAGCCACGTGCTCTGCGGTCCCGTGGTACAAAACGTTCAGGTCGCAGATTTGGCAATGTTAATCAGCAGTTAAGATAAGACTTACAAATTATGAATGAATGAATGAATGATAGCCTTTATTATTTTTCTTTATTGTTATTTGGCGCAGTGGCTGAGCGATCGACTGCTGCGCAGCACGTCGCGTTTTCGATCACCGCACAGAAGAAATATTTGTACGACCTACAAGTATTTGTTCCGGGTCTGGGTGTTTTCTATCCATAATATGTATGTATTTCCAAAAAAAATATTGTATATGTTGATTATCATCCATCTCGTTACCATTACACAAGCATTAAGTTGCTTAGCTTGGGACGAGATGGCGTTGTGTGAAATGTCCAAGGATATTTATTTATTTATTTATTGTACACCAAAAAAAAAACATAAAAGAAACTTCAACATAGACATTGTACAGTACAAGTGGCGGTCTTACTGCTGAAAGCAATTTCCTCCAGACAACAGTTGGATGGACTTAGGTGGAACAAGAAACAAATATGAGTAGTTGCAGTGTACATATGATATACTTACATAAATAATAACAAGTAAACATATACATATTATAAATAATTAAAAATATTAAGTACGACTAACCAAAAGTCAAGTAATGCTCTTTCACCATACTTTTAAAGTTCGTTAAGGATTGAGCACACCTTACTGACAATGGCGAAGCATTCCACAGGCGCACAGCTTGAATAGTAAAAGATTTATCGTAAAATCGCGTGGAATGCATTGGCATTGCCAGTGTCAAGCCCTCTGATGATCTTAAGGACAATGAATTTGTGTCACAGGAGAACTGAAAACGCTCTATAAGATAATGTGGGGTAGTGGGATGAAAAATAATACTGTACAGCAGTGAAAGGATGAGTATTCCGACGAAGACGAATTGGAAGCCACTTGAGCTTTTCACGAAATTCCGATACATGATCATATTTGCGTAAACCAAATATGAATCTTATACAAACATTTTGAAGTCACTCAATTTTGTTAAGTTGCTCCTCTGTGAGATCAAGATAGCTGACATCGGCATAGTCAAGTATAGGGAGCAGAAAAGATTGAGCTAGCGCAATTTTAGTGGCAGTCGGTAAAAAACTGCGCATTCGCCTCAGGGACCCCACAGATGCAAAAATCCGTCGACTAGTTTCTTTAAGTTGTGAAACCGAAGATAATGTGGCATCTATAAAAATCCCCAGATTCTTAACAATTTTCGACATCGGTATCTGGATGCCGTCGAAAATGATTTGTGGCAAGTTAAACCTGTCGAGTTTTGAGACCATTCGTGAGCCGCCAATAACAATGACCTGGGTTTTGATGGGATTAACTTTTAAACCATGGCATTTGCTCCACTGAGATATTCTGAAAAGATCTTTATTTAGAATTCCTATGGCCTCCGCTATTTGCTCTGCTGGTACCTCATTGTCCAAAATTATAAATATTCAAAGAAACGACAGTCGTATAGAAATAAACACTGAGTTGGAATACCGACGGCCGCAAAGGTTTCTCTTGTGGACATTTTGTTCTCCTTTATTGGTCATATTTATCAGTGCGAACGCCCGCTGTGGCAAATAAATCGCTCGTTCGTTCCCAGTGAATCTCCTATTTCTTAGAATGCTAAACGAGGCTTGCGAGCACTAGGGATCGTTTGCAATGAGCCTGCTAATTAATTGACTGTATAAAGTACAACACTAATTGTGATCTACATTATATTTCTGCGGTCATGTTTCTAGTTACATTTACACTATGTGTCGTCGTTTCTGCCCATGAATAACCCACTACTTAGTCGGGCCTCCTCCAAATTCATGGAGGGAATTTAGCCTACTATACCACGCTGGCAGGACGGGTTGGCACAGGGTTTGTATCAAGTTTTCCTTCTCTTGCGGCTAGGTGATTTGCCTCTTGCTTCCCCTTAGTCGCCTCTTATGACACCCTCGGGATGGTATGGGATGGTGACACTGAATATTCTAAATCCGTTACCGTTACTGTTAAATGTCATATAACAATTCACAATTGGAAAGAACACAATTTTTACCCAGAGAAATGCTTATTAACTATCCCGGTTATGTAGGACTACTGGACACCCAACTAAAAGAAAGAAAGTTGTTATATTTACACACCCAAGTTTGTAACTAAAAATCGTTTTTTCTAGACTGCCTGGTTTTCAATCTCCCTTATGAGAAATCATGATCTACGCCTGCTAGAAATATATGTTTTTTTAGATAAACTTTCAAAGCATTAAACCATGGAAGCCAACCGGAACTCGAATCTAAAGTAGAAAAATCTGTAATTCGCATTAAGAAAATTCCAATACCTACGGCATAAACTTACAAAACAGACGAGCTTAAATTAAGAAGAAGAATAAATTCTTTGAATAAAATTTATTGCGAAGACGTAAAAGTGTATTGAGAAACCGATTTTCTTGTTTAACTTCGCCCACAACTTGGTTGTTTGGCAACACATTAAAAATATTTTCGTTTCTCGAACGGTTTCCACACCGGGCGCGTTACAAAGCAAACAGAACAACGCAGATTGTTTTTCGTTCAACAAAAAGTAAGTAGAACTTTTCAAAGTTGAGGGTTCATTTATTTCGTAGTTGTTTGCCTGGAATTTGTGGTTGGGAATAAAACTGGCGCATACTGCAACGGCCTTCGTGGAGATCCTTGGGGGAAGGCCTTTGTCCAGCAGTAGACGTCTTTTGGCTGAAATAAAGATGATGATGATGATATTGCAACGATGTTGGTGTATTTAGAAATTATGAATAACTTCAGTTATTTGTATATTTAACTACATATTAGGTGTTTTGACGTTCCGTTTGGTGATGGATTTAGAATATTTATATAGAACTAGCGACCCGCCCCGGCTTCCCACGGGTGCAATGATGAACATCTTAATTTATCAGTGTTTCTCTAAAATATTATGCATGTATTATACATACAAACCAACCTCTGGAATCACTCTATCTATTAAAAAAACCGCTTCAAAATCCGTTGCGTAGTTTCAAAGATTTAAGCATACATAGGGACGGACAGATGACAGTGACTTTGTTTTATACCATGTAGTGATATAGTGTCACCACCCCATTTCATCCTGAGGGTGCCGTAAGAGCCGACAAAAGAAATGATAAGGCCGAATACCTGGCTGCGAAAGAAGGAAAACTTGACACGACACCTGTTGGCCAGCGTGGCATAGTAGGCTAATTACCCTACATATAGTTGGAGGAGGTCTGACTCAACACCCCCTCGACTGTGCTGCCACCTTGCTGTGGTGAGGGGGCTTGAGTGCCTCAATGATCCGTGGGGCCATACCGGCCAGGGCCTCCCATGCCGGGCGGGCCCACGGGGAGAGGTGAGACGAAGAGCGGCACCCAGCGTCGTGGCGGGTTGCGGCACCGGGGACTCCTCTGTCCTCAGAGCTGCCTTGGGAGTCGTAAACCGCTGCGGCGCACCATGAGGTCCTCGGGTTGGCGCTCAACTTAGTTGGCCGTCAAACCGAGTCCTCACTCAACGCCCTTGGGTTGTCGAAAACCCGAGGGCTGACGGGCCTCCTTCTGCGGGGCCGATGTCGCAGAAGGGGGCAGCGGGGCGGGTCGCCAGGGAGGGAGCTCCGGGTGACCCGCGCCGCGGACGGAAGCAGGGGTGGAGGGTGGTTCGTGACGGTGCGGGCCCCTTCTGCCCTCGCCTAGGAGGCCGGTGGTGGTTCGGGGGAGCCACCACCGACGAAAGCCTCGATGACTGAGGGCGTCCCAGTGTACCGGGACGCCCTCCCTGATAGTCGCTTGCCCGCGTTGCGGGCACCACGCTGGGGCGTCACAGTAGAATGCGTTTACGCGAACTTGTGGCGCCCCAAGCGCGTCGTGTGTGGGTATGCCGCTGGGGTTTTAGTGGGTAAACGACTGGGTAGACGACCCTTGTCGGAGTCCCACATAATCACCGACCTTTCCCCCGGGGTGCGGTGGTATGCATAAAGCATTTCCCCAGCGAAAACAAAAAAAAAAAAAAAAAAAAGGTCTGACTCAACAGCGGGTCATTTATGGGCTGAGAAGTAGGTGTTTTGCGATGCCGGTACTGCACATGGCTATTTGTTATGTGTGTTCGTAACGACATTAATTTTATGTCTTTTCGTATGCAATATATTATCATCATAATATATTATCATATATCGTATGCTTTTTGTATTATATTTTACAAATATCCATTCACAGATGGCTCAGTTCTTCATCTTAAGTAATAGTCAAGTGTAGTGGCGCCAAAATGAATTAATGTATCATTATAGTTACCATTAAAAAAGAAAAGTATAATCCTGTGCCAACCCCTGGCCAGCGTTGCACAGTAGGCTAACAATGGGTCATTTACCACCTGAGATTTTTAGACCTTTGTGGCCCAATGGTGGGCATAGACTTTTTTATATTAGGACAATTTTCCAAATTTTAATCTTCAGTTGGTAAAATGTGAAGACAAATCAACTTTGAAAGTGGTTTGCCCGCAAGCGAAGCTACAATTTGGAGCGAGTAAAATATGAATGATAAAGATTAAAACAGTGAACAAAATAACGCACACTCACTGACAAAATGTTCACTTTCGAGTTTTCTTTGAAGCAGGATGCTTTGTTGTTTGTGTCACAAGAATGTCAACGAGAGAAGAGTCAAAGTTTTGCGTTTCAAGCTTTACATCATCTATTGTAGTTTATGAATGTACGTAAAAAAGTAGAAATATAAATCGTAACCATGTAAATACCATGTATCACCACCATGTAGAAGTTTCAACAAAACTTATGTTTAATACGACACCAGTATTATCCAGAAGTAATAAGGAAATTGGTTTATTTTAAGAAAGTTACTCCAATACTTTACTAGTTACTCGCGAAAAAACGAGCGTAATTTTGTGAGTTGTCAGTCGCGTAATTTCTGCTCCATTCGGTTTCATACAAAAGTCCAGTGCGTGCCACACGACGACGCAAAATGAGTTGTGAGCCGACTCACACGCATTATCCGACTGAATTGAGTTTGCGGCGGGCGCCAGGTGCGAGTGGACCGAGGCAAGCGTCAGTCAAGTAAAGATTGCGTGAAAGTCGACAACCGAATAACTCGCGCCCGTCTGGCAGCCCAACAGAATTTCTGCTGGGCAGAATTGCTGCGACCGAAATTACGCGACTCATAACTCACAAAATTACGCTCGTTTGGCTTCACTCATAAGGTTACAACTTACAACATTCCGTATGGTGATGGATTTAGAATAAAAAGTGTAGTCATCCTATTTCCTAAAAGGTGTCGTAAGAGAGATTAGAACTTTATGGGTTAACCATGCCGTCTGACCAGAGTGGCACAGTTTGCTGATTACCCTCCATGTAACTAGGGAAGCTCAACTCAGGAATGGGTCATTTATGGACTGAGTAGTAGTAGTAATAAAAATGAAACACTTGTTCCAACAGATTGTAAAATAAACAACTTGACGTTGCAAATAACAAGCGAACCGTAATTAATTTGTTATTCGGGAAATCAAAGCAGAAATTAAATTAACTCTTGGCATTATACAACAACAAAATATTTACTCAGCCAACAACATCAGTGGCAGTCAGCAAAATACAATTTTATTTTTGAACGACCTTTGTATTGGAAGCTCGTTTTAGGCTCGTAACAAGATGTTGGAACATTATTATGATACAAGAGTATCTTAAAATTCACAACAAAAATATAATTAAAAAACGCAATTTTTCAAAGTTAAGGTACTTTCAATAAAGGAATGGGGTGATGACACTATGTCACCACACCATCATCATCATCAGCCCACATTAGTCCACTGCTGGACATAGGCCTCCCTTAAAGAGCGCCATAGCGCCCTGTCTTCAGCTTGACGCATCCAGCTGCTGCCCGCAACCTTTCGCAGATCGTCGCTCCATCTAGCAGAGGGCCGTCCCACACTACGCTTGCCGATTCGCGGTCTCCACTCAAGAACTCGTCTACCCCAGCGGTTGTCGGTTCTTCTACAGATATGACCAGCCCACTGCCACTTCAGTCTGCTAATTCTCTGAGCTATGTCGGTGACTTTAGTTCTCACCACACCATACCTACCATGACTCAACTCAATGAAAAATAATGTATTATATTTCGAACTAACTTAAAGTTAACTAAATTGCGATTAACAGTAACGTTGATAAAAAAGATTAGGACTACTTCATACAAAAATTACTGCAAAATTGTGAGATTTGTGATTACAGTACCTACATATAAATAAAACACACTTGGCCGTTATTCAATATTTAAAAACAAAACAGTTTCCGGAACGGATATACAAGTACTCGCCCGGGACCATGGTATCGTTGAGTTTTGGGACAGCCTGTGTAACCGTTTTAAAGAGAGAAATTATTGTTTGATTCTCGACTTAAATACATGTATAGAGAACCCTAGGGTAACGAGAGTGAAGAAGAGGGTTCCCATAACGCACTGCACGTATCTATTGTGACGGAACCGTCATACCAAATGGACGAGTGACGAGAGATGCATAGTAGACGAGAAGATTTTCAAACCAAAAAACCATGTACGAGAAAAATTGACCACTTATCAACTAAAGCCGTTTTTTAATCTGGTCACTTCACTATCACTACATAGTATAAAACAAAGTTGAAGTCGTCTGTTTGTCCCTATGTATGCTTAAATCTTTAAAACTACGCAACGGTTTTGAATCGGTTTTTTTAATAGATAGAGTAATTCAAGAGGAAGGTTTATATTATGTATAATACGATTGCATAATAGCACCCGTGTGATCCGTGTGGTAGCGGAGTAAGAATACTACCACCCCATATCTTCCCGTGGGTGTCGTAGAAGGCGACTAAGGGACAACAGACGTTGGGCAGCAGCGACGTTCTGTCAAAAATCGAACATCCGATACTGCGATCGCCAACCCGCCTGCCAAGCGTGGCGATTACGGCAAACCCCCCCATGATTGACACAAATTTAAAAACGGCCCCCAGTCCCCGGCAGCCCCGCTATTCCTTCGGCCACGGTAGCAGCCAAGGTAACGGTGGGGCAGGGGGTGCGAACAATCTCCGGCAGAGATCCGGCTACCATACAAAACGACGGCTGCACCTGGCAACATACAACACACGGACACTGCGGACTGACGAGAAGATCATAGAACTCGAGGAGGAGTTGAGCAAGCTGCGATGGGATATTGTGGGGTTGTCTGAAGTCCGAAGAGAGGGGGAGGACATGATAACCCTCAAATCCGGCAACTTGCTCTACTTCCGGGAGGGTGACCAACAGTCCCAAGGTGGTGTTGGGTTTATCGTCCACAAGTCCCTTGTGAACAACGTTGTTAAAATCGAGAGTGTGTCGACCAGGGTGGCGTACCTTATACTCAGAATAACCAAGCGTTATTCGTTGAAGGTCATACAGGTATATGCACCGACCTCGGCACACCCCGACGAAGCGGTGGAGATAATGTATGAGGACATTTCCTCGGCCATACATGACTCTAGAACGCACTACACCGTTGTCATGGGGGATTTTAACGCGAAACTGGGCAAGCGGAGCGGAGATGAGCTGCAAGTGGGGCAATTTGGCTTTGGACACCGGAACCAACGGGGCCAGACTTTGGCTGGTTTTCTGGAGAAGGAGGGACTCTATATGATGAATTCCTTCTACAAAAAACCAGAACAGAGGAAATGGACCTGGTTGAGTCCGGATGGCACCACAAAAAACGAGATAGACTTCATCATGTCGACGGAAAAGCATATATTCAATGATGTCTCCGTGATCAATATGGTTAAAACCGGAAGCGATCACCGCTTAGTAAGAGGCACATTGAATATCGACGTCAAGCTTGAAAGGTCGCGCATGGTGAGGTCTACGCTGCGTCCCGTGCCTGTTCAGATTCAAAACCCGGAAAGCTTCCAGCTCGAACTGCAGAACCGCTTTATTAGCCTAGGCGTTGACGTGGACGATAATAATGACGGGTTCGTGGAGACTGTCCGCAAAGTTGGGTCGAAGTTCTGTAAGACCCAACGCCAGAAAACGGCCAAAAAACTCTCGGACCTCACCCTCAAACTCATGGACGAACGACAGAAAATGGTCCTGCAGTCTTCAGATGATGCGACGCAGCTTCGGATGCTCAATAGACAGATATCAAAGTCCCTGAAGCGTGATATACGCCGATTCAACACGAATCGTGTTGAAG
Organism: Clostera curtula; assembly: GCA_905475355.2. NCBI lineage: Eukaryota > Metazoa > Arthropoda > Insecta > Lepidoptera > Notodontidae > Clostera > Clostera curtula. Next base: position 10,618,701 of record FR997806.1, on the reverse strand, counting down.
AGGCTATTGAACGCAACAGGGGCTCCAAGGTTTTCGCCAGGGATCTGTCTATTGGGCAAAGCCAGCTCGTCAGGCTGAAGACTGATGACGGCAGGATCGTCACGTCGAAATCCGAGATTTTGGGTGAGGTCGAGAGTTTCTATGGACAACTGTACACGTCTACACAGGAACCCGTCATAAATCTAGCAAACGACCCACGAGCTAGATTAACCCGGCACTTCACAGAAGACCTCCCGGACGTCAGCCTGTGTGAGATCGGGATGGCTCTCGAGCAACTTAAGAACAACAAGGCGGCGGGTGATGACGGAATTACCGCAGAACTTCTGAAGGCGGGTGGAGAACCGATCCTTAGGGCCCTTCAGAAGTTATTCAATTCCGTCATACTCGAGGGACGAACGCCAAAGGCATGGAACAGAAGTGTGGTGGTGCTGTTCTTCAAGAAGGGAGATAACACCTCATTGAAGAACTACAGACCCATCTCACTTCTGAGCCATGTCTACAAGTTGTTCTCAAGGGTCATCACGAATCGTCTCGCATACAGGCTCGACGCTTCCCAGCCTCCCGAACAAGCCGGTTTCCGAAAAGGCTTCAGTACCGTAGACCATATTTTAACGCTACGGCAGGTTATACAGAAGACCGAGGAGTATAACCTGCCCCTTTGTCTGGCGTTCGTGGACTACGAGAAAGCCTTCGATTCGATCGAGACGTGGGCAGTATTGCAGGCTCTCCAGAGGTGCCAAGTCGACTATCGATACATCGAAGTGTTGAAGTGCTTGTATGAAAACGCCACCATGTCAGTCCGACTCCAGGACCAGACCTCGAAGCCGATCCAGTTGCAGCGAGGTGTTAGACAGGGAGACGTTATCTCTCCGAAACTGTTCTCCGCTGCACTGGAAGATGTTTTCAAGGTTCTGGACTGGAAAGGGCTGGGCATTAACGTGAACGGCGAGTACATCACTCACCTTCGATTCGCTGACGACATAGTCGTAATGGCTGAGACCATGGAGGGCCTCAGTACGATGCTCGATGACCTCTGTCGGGCCTCCGAACGAGTCGGCCTTAAGATGAATATGGAGAAGACGAAAATCATGTCTAATATCCATGTCCAAGCCACTCCTGTTAACATCGGAGGTTCTACTCTCGAAGTTGTTGACCATTACATTTACCTGGGACACACTGTCCAGTTAGGTAAGTCCAACTTCGAGAAAGAGGTCAATCGTCGAATCCAACTCGGCTGGGCAGCGTTCGGGAAGCTGCGAAAGATCTTCTCGTCCACAATACCGCAGTGTCTGAAGACAAAAGTCTTCAACCAATGTGTGTTGCCAGTGATGACATATGGAACAGAGGCGTGGTCGCTCACTATGGGCTCCATCAGAAGGCTCAAAGTCACCCAAAAGGCAATGGAGAGGGCTATGCTCGGAGTCTCCCTGCGAGATCGAATCAGAAATGAGGAGATACGCAGGAAAACCAGGGTCACCGACATAGCCCACCGGATTGCCAAACTTAAGTGGCAGTGGGCAGGGCACATAGCTCGCAGGACCGACGCCCGATGGGGCAGAAAAGTCCTCGAGTGGCGACCGCGTTCCGGCAGGCGCAGTGCTGGTAGGCCTCCCACACGGTGGACCGACGACCTGGTTAAGGTCGCCGGAAAGCAGTGGATGCGGGCGGCCCAGGACCGGCCTTTGTGGAGATCCTTGGGGGAGGCCCATGTCCAGCAGTGGACGTCTTTTGGCTGAAATGATGAAATGACCCGTGCGAAGCCGGGGTGGGTCGCTAGTTACATATAATCATAATATGATTGATCGAGCCATAACGTTCGAAAAATAATTTTGTAAATAGCTCTTCTTAATTTACTTAGTTAAGACTGTAAAAATGCCCATAGACTTTTAATCAACGATCGGCGCATATTAATTTAATTACTTAAAATGTTTCAGAACTCCTAAGTAAAAAGATGGGAACGAGAAAAAATCACTCAAAGGCCTCAAAGTAACTTCTGCTTTTCAATTCACTGAATGAATACAGCTTTTTACCTGTTACAGTAATTTTCTCACGTTATCGTGAATATGTGAGTAAGCTCTAATGCGTGATGTATATTCATAGCGCAAGGTGTAGGTGCTTGGAACTAAGACATATTGCCACCTTGCATTGTATACTGAGAAACTAGTTACTAATGTACATTAAGAGAGTAATGTGTAGAATGCTTGCGCTTAAGCGCAAATACAAAGACAAAAAATTAAATCAAAAATTTAAATAAACCCCCGACACAATGACCTAAGTTCCCTTTAAAAAGTAGTCATTTTTATTTTTTGCTTTTTATAGGTACACGTTTATTATGATGTAGATGTTTAAGTTGTAAGCTGATTTTCATGAAACATATTATTTTGTAATGTGCACGTGATGCGCTTTCATTTGAGACCCCACTCGATTATATTTGCAGACTTTCGGTTATTCTTCCCCACTTTCACTCCCCAAAACTTTTAAACGACTTAACCGATTTTCATGAAACCTGTCTAAGAACACTCGCCGGTAACTCACCTGTCATACAAAAAAAAACTGTATTGAAATCGCTTCATCCGTTCGCGCGCTACGGTGCCACAGACAGACAGACAGACAGACAGACCGACAGACAGACAGACACGTGAAACTTATAACACCTTTTTTTGCGTCGGGGGTTAAAAAACTATTACTTTGGTTAACCAAAGTACATACTAGTTTTTGTCTTTGTATTTCAAGGGAGGGACAGTCATTTGTTTTTTTTTATATCGATCAGACCTCAGGATTTTGGCAATGGAATTTAAGTACTGTGCGACGGTGGCCGTACGTACGGATTTAGTTTAGGATTATTTAAAAAAAGCCTCCTCTGGTAGATTGGTTGGCAGTAAGTCCTTGAGTGGCAACAGCATTCCGAAAGGCGCAGTGCTAGTAGGTCTTCCACACGGTGGACCAACGCACTGGGAAAGGGAAACATGCGAGTGACTCAGGACCAGCCTTTGGAATACCTTTTGTTTCGCTGCACCACTTATAAGTGGACTCCCAGATAATGCCCATGGCATTAAGTCCGCCTTTATACACTTTATGTTAATGCACATAAAGTGTATAAGTTTTAATAAATAAAGCAACGACGCAATGGATAGCTATTAATTCGCGGAGTTGTATTTGATTGGCCCTGACCCAAGGCCTAGTTGTCATTCATGCGTTAACGTGTTGTGTGTTTCTCTCATCTGGCGAACTTGCTCCCACTATGCTGTTTAGTGCTTTTTGTAAACAAACCCATTGATTTGAAAAAAGCAACTACAGAGTTTCTTGCCGGTTCTTCTCTGTAGAGCAGCATTCCGAACCGGTGGTAGTTTCAGCATGAATGTGGATGGACGTAAGGGTTGTGGAAGATCAAGAGAGATGGATGGATGGATTGTAAACATGAGAAATTGTGTATGAAAGGTGTGACTGTAGATATGACGACTGATAGGTGTGTATGGAGACTACCACCTAGCGTGGGACAGGGGTCGTAAGATGATGATGATGATGATAATGGTAACTGTAAATATGACGATTTATAAGAGTTTTGTGATAAAACCTACGTAAATAAAGTTAATTTTGAGTTTGAATTTAAATAATGTCCAGACGTGGATGTATTTTGGCTGAAATGATGATGGTGACAGCCATACTGACGGGTAGCATCTTCAGATGCGTAATCCTAAAACAAGATGCTATAACAAACATTCCAGCTGTAAATTGAAGTGGGCTGATAAAGATTATGGTAATGGATGAAACTCACTTTTACCAAGATAATAAAACTTGAAGTAATCTGTATTTAAAAATCTTTTCTCACTCCGAACATATTCAACATTCGCATAAGGAGAATTTAACCACAAACAGAAGTTAAACATTACGAAGTTTTTGCAACAAACGCTAGGAAGACGTTGCCACAAACTCACAAGTCGCATTATCTGATAAGTAGGGTTGCCAACTGGTTTAAATTTCCCAAAGCATCTTGTGAATTAGAATTATTTTGCGCTAGGCGTGATCGTAATCACTTCTTTATGGTTTTCGCTGTGGTTTGCAACATACTCCTTACAATAGTTAAGGTAGAAGAAATACTTATTTAAGAAACTCCCGACGTAATTGTTATAGAAATGACAATAGACAAATGTTTGAACTGCTTTTCTTAAAAATAGCTAAGAAAACACTACAAATAAACAAAACAACATTTTTGTTAATATTGAATTGTAAAAGATTGAGAGAATCATCAATTAAACATTAGTGTTTGTTACAACAAATACAATTTTATCATAGAGATAAATAATAATGACCTCTCAACAGGGAAGAAATCCTCGAGTGGTGACGCGTTCCTGTAAGCTCAGAGCTGGTAGGCCTCCCACACGGTGGACCGATGACCTGGTTAATATCGCCGGAAAGCAATGAATGCGGCCGGCTCAGGACCCGCCTTCGTGGAGATCCTTGGGGGAGGTCTATGTCCAGCAGTGGACGTCTTTTGGCTGAAATGATGATGAACAGAGAAGAATCAAGACCAAAACTCTGTTGTGTCTGTGTGCTCAGTAGCTATATTGCTGCAAACAGACATACTACTTCTATTTCTTAGCTCTTATATGGCCCTACTGATGAGTCGGGCTTCCTACAACTACGAGAGTGTAAGAAGACTACTGTGCCATGCTGGCTTAACCGGTTGGCATAGGGTTTTGTATCAAAAAGTCCGTCGCCTGCGCAAAACAGGCCCCGGGAGGAAGGCATGCCGCGATTCGCGCGCGCCACCCAGCGGTGGAACGGGGTAGGGCAATACAGCCCCCCCCCCCCTCATAATCGGAGGGGCCCGCCTCAGAGCATGGGACTCCACTAAGAGGCGGGCCAAGGCCCCCAGAGTCACGGAGCATGTTCTCTGCAATGGGAGTGAATCCCGTGGCACTGGCTTGGGCAGTCAAGGATCGCCGTCGGTTTTAGTAGGGTAGTTAGGGGCGCAATTTACCATCTCTAAGTGCCTCGGAGTCCCACATACCCCGGCCATTTCCCAAGGGCCGGGTATCCATGAGGAACTCCGAAATAAAAAAAAACAAAATAAAGGGTTTTGTATCAAGTTTTCCTTGTCTTATGGCTAGGTTTTCGGCCTTAACATATCCTTTTGTAGTCTATTACGTCGACATACAGGATAAAATTGGGTGGCGACCACACGAAACACAGCTTTCTATATCACATCAAAAATATACAACCTCTTATTGTCAGAGGCTAAAACTAATAATTTTAATACTCTTTCAACTTTCCCAAAATCTGTCACTGTACCCAAAACTTTAAATACACATCAAAGTATTGCTTATCAAAGTGGAAAAGCCGGCAAATGTCTGTTTAATAGTTGGCAAGCCTACTGATAAGTGCTCCTTTTTACTCCAGTTCCGGGTTATCGTCCACTCGGGGCTTAGTTTGAGATAAGGGACCGTTTCACTAATTCATCTGTGACTCTGCCCCTTTTCAGCCAATTTTGACGCGGTTTAATTTGTTTGGGTGCGAGTTTTAGATTTTAAATTGGCTATCCTAGATTTAGAAATTACTATTTAGAATACGCAGTATCACCAACCCATACTATCCCGAGGGTGTCGTAAGAAGCGACTAAGGGAACGCAAGAGGCAAATCAATGAATATTTGATACAAACCCTGTGCCAACACGACTTGCCAGCGTGGTACAGTAGACTAACTTTGAAAGCAGACTTTCTGGCAGCGATCTGACCCACTATCGAGTCACTGCCGAGTCTCTGACTGACAGACCTCCTCCATTTACCCTCCATGTAGGAGGGTAATTAGCCGCACAGTAGGCTACGACCCACTACAGACCTGGGCCTCTGCCAATTACATGGATTGTGACTAGCCACGCTGGCCAGACGGGTTGTCACAGGCTTTCGTATCCAGTATTCTTTTGGCTAGATTTACTTTTTTCGGCTCTTACGACACCTTCAGAATGGAAACCGGTGTTGAATAAAATAAAATAAATAAAATAAATATCCTTGGACATTTCACACAACGTCCCAAGCTAAGCAACTTAATGCTTGTGTTATGGTAACGAGATGGATGATAAACTACTTACATACATTTTGTTTTTTTTTTTAAATACATACTTAATATAGATAGAAATGACACCCAGACTCCGAGCCAGTGCCTCTGGTTTAGACAAAGATACTTGCCCGACCCGGGAATCGAACCCGGGACCCGTTGATCCAAAGGCGGCACATCTAACCACTAGACCAACGAGGCAGTCAAGACCAACGAGGCAGTCAAAGTATTCTAATCTAATCCTCATCACACGAAATGCTGCAAGCTATACAAAATTATTTTTTCACTTCAGTAGCTCAAACATGTAGGTTTTGCTCACTGAAAACAGTGGACAAAATGCGATTTTGCCCACTGAGTGAGACAAAGTAACTTTTTAATTCTAATTCGAAACATTGACACTATCTCTTTCCCGCCAATAGAAAAGAGACAGAGAGACACAGAGCAAGTGGCCAGTACCAACAGCTCCGATTTTTCTTCTTCTTCTTCATTTAGGTTTTGGCTGCCATCGTTATACCGATGATTTTGCCAATAACAAGTGTGTTGTGTTAGAAATTTCGTGTGATTATGAAAGTTAAATTAATTGGTTATAAGTTGCGTTAGAGTTATGAAGTTAAATGTTAGCAGGTAGCGCTATAGAAAACAATACCAAGCATTAAAGTACAGATTATAAATATTAAATTGATAGAGCAATATTATGGGAACTATATTTGATTAAATACAAACTAGACGTACTTCTAACAGTTCGATTACAAAATCAAAATCATTTTTTGGTTTTTGGATTGGATGAAAGGAGTTCGTTATGGGGTTACTCCGATTTTTAATTCGACCTCAACGACAAACACGTTCGGAATTTCGTACTAACTAAAGAAATTTAGCAAAAATGATAATTATATATTTTATTGTAATTCATTGAATTTTTAACTTATTGTTGTATTTAAACTAAAATAAGTATTTACAGCTTAAAAAACTGATATTTAACTTAAAAATATTTAATTATAGTTTCAAAAATGTTACGTAATATATTTCATTTCCTATAGTGTTCTCGCTGCTGAAGTGAAAAGTTATGTGTGTTACACGAGAGCAAAATTTTTCGCATCTCGTGCCTTTGAATCCCTCGCAGCACTCAGGAATCAACTTTAGAATCACTCGCTACGCTCGTGATTCAATCATTGATTCCTTCGCTTACTCGGGATTCAATATCAGCACTCGCAGCAAAAAACGAGTTTGCTCTCTTGTTGCACAAATAACTATATCCCTATTTGAATATCTTCGCGCGAACTTTCTTTCAGAGAGAATTCTTATCACCAAATCTAGAACGCTATAGCGTTCTATCCGATCTTTATGTTAGGACATCGTGATCAGATTGTCGCATTTTCAAAGTTTAATTCGTATTTATGATCATAACCTGAATTACCAATACTTACTTAACTCTTTGAATATCGAGTAAGGTTTCAAACCTTAATCGATATTCAAATCCGCTTTATCAGTTGAAAAAACAAAACTGTATTTATGTATTTCATTTGGGTTACTCCGAATTTGAATTCCATTAATATTTCATTAGAGTTTTTCTAAGCCGACTGGTGTAAATACGAATAAAAAATGGTTAACCATTGTTTTAACATTTAGTAGATGTTTTTTTTTTATTTTGCGTCACATTAGTACCTTGTTATTTAAGTCACAATATTATCATTATTTTCGTCATGATTCTCTCATTGCACACATTTACTTATTTAGCCTACAGATGACCCGCTGTTGTATTGGCCTCCACACATCCGTGTGGTAGCGGAGTAAGAATACTACCACCCCATATCTTCCCGTGGGTGTCGTAGAAGGCGACTAAGGGACAACAGACGTTGGGCAGCAGCGACGTTCTGTACAAAAACATACCATCCGTACTGCGATCGCCAACCCGCCTGCCAAGCGTGGCGATTATGGCAAACCCCCCCAATGAAAATGATCACAATCAAGAAAACGGCCCCCAGTCCCCGGCAGCCCCGCTATTCCTTCGGCCACGGTAGCAGCCAAGGTAACGGTGGGGCAGGGGGTGCTAAAAATCTCCGGCAGAGATCCGGCTACCATACAAAACGACGGCTGCACCTGGCAACATACAACACACGGACACTGCGGACTGACGAGAAGATCGTAGAACTCGAGGAAGAGTTGAGCAAGTTGCGATGGGATATAGTGGGGTTGTCTGAAGTCCGAAGAGAGGGAGAGGACACGATAACCCTCAAATCCGGCAACTTGCTCTACTTCCGGGAGGGCGACCAACAGTCCCAAGGTGGTGTTGGGTTTATCGTCCACAAGTCCCTTGTGAACAACGTTGTTAAAATCGAGAGTGTGTTGACCAGGGTGGCGTACCTTATACTCAGAATAACCAAGCGTTATTCGCTGAAGGTCATACAGGTATACGCACCGACCTCGGCACACCCCGACGAAGCGGTGGAGACAATGTATGAGGACATTTCCTCGGCCATACATGGCTCTAGAACGCACTACACCGTTGTCATGGGGGATTTTAACGCGAAACTGGGCAAGCGGAGCGGAGATGAGCTGCAAGTGGGGCAATTTGGGTTTGGACACCGGAACCAACGGGGCCAGACTTTGGCTGGTTTTCTGGAGAAAGAGGGACTCTTTATGATGAATTCCTTTTACAAAAAACCAGAACAGAGGAAATGGACCTGGTTGAGTCCGGATGGCACCACAAAAAACGAGATAGACTTCATCATGTCGACGGAAAAGCACATATTCAATGATGTCTCCGTGATCAATATGGTCAAAACCGGAAGCGATCACCGCTTAGTACGAGGCACATTGAATATCGACGTTAAGCTTGAAAGGTCGCGCCTGGTGAGGTCTACGCTGCGTCCCGTGCCAGTTCAAATTCAAAACCCGGAAAGCTTCCAGCTCGAACTGCAAAACCGCTTTATAAGCCTAGGCGTTGACGTGGACGATTATAATGACGGGTTCGTGGAGACTGTCCGCAAAGTTGGGTCGAAGTTCTGTGAGACCCAACGCCTGAAAACGGCCAAAAAGCTCTCGGACCTCACCCTAAATCTCATGGAAGAGCGACGGAAAATGGTTCTGCAGTCTACAGATGATGCGACGCAGCTTCGGATGCTCAATAGACAGATATCAAAGTCCCTGAAGCGTGATATACGCCGATTCAACACGAATCGTGTCGAAGAGGCTATTGAACGCAACAGGGGCTCCAAGGTTTTTGCCAGGGATCTGTCTATTGGGCAAAGCCAGCTCGTCAGGCTGAAGACTGATGACGGCAGGATCGTCACGTCGAAGTCCGAGATTTTGGGTGAGGTCGAGAGTTTCTATGGACAACTGTACACGTCTACACAGGAACCCGTCATAAATCTAGCAGACGACCCACGAGCTAGATTAACCCGGCACTACACGGAAGACCTCCCGGACGTCAGCCTGTGTGAGATCGGGATGGCTCTCGAGCAACTTAAAAACAACAAGGCGGCGGGTGATGACGGAATTACCGCAGAACTTCTGAAGGCGGGTGGAGAACCGATCCTTAGGGCCCTTCAGAAGTTATTCAATTCCGTCATACTCGAAGGACGAACGCCAAAGGCATGGAACAGAAGTGTGGTGGTGCTGTTCTTCAAGAAGGGAGATAACACCTTATTGAAGAACTACAGACCCATCTCACTTCTGAGCCATGTCTACAAGTTGTTCTCGAGGGTCATCACGAATCGACTCGCGTGCAGGCTTGACGATTCCCAGCCTCCCGAACAAGCCGGTTTCCAAAAAGGCTTCAGTACCGTAGACCATATTTTAACGCTACGGCAGGTTATGCAGAAGACCGAGGAGTATAACCTGCCCCTTTGTCTGGCGTTCGTGGACTACGAGAAAGCCTTCGATTCGATCGAGACGTGGGCAGTATTGCAGGCTCTCCAGAGGTGCCAAGTCGACTATCGGTACATCGAAGTGTTGAAGTGCTTGTATGAAAACGCCACCATGTCAGTCCGACTCCAGGACCAGACCTCGAAACCGATCCAGTTGCAGCGAGGTGTTAGACAGGGAGACGTTATCTCTCCGAAACTGTTCACTACATCACTCACCTTCGATTCGCTGACGACATAGTCGTAATGGCTGAGACCATGGAGGGCCTCACTACGATGCTCGATGGCCTCTGTGGAGCCTCCGAACGAGTCGGCCTTAAGATGAACATGGAGAAGACGAAGATCATGTCTAATATCCATGTTCAAGCCACTCCTGTTAACATCGGAGGTTCTACCCTCGAAGTTGTTGACCATTACATTTACCTGGGACACACTGTCCAGTTAGGTAAGTCCAACTTCGAGAAAGAGGTCAATCGTCGGATCCAACTCGGCTGGGCAGCGTTCGGGAAGCTGCGAAAGATCTTCTCGTCCACAATACCGCAGTGTCTGAAGACAAAAGTCTTCAACCAATGTGTGTTGCCAGTGATGACATATGGAACAGAGACGTGGTCGCTCACTATAGGCTCCATCAGAAGGCTCGAAGTCACCCAAAGGGCAATGGAGAGGGCTATGCTCGGAGTTTCCCTGCGAGATCGAATCAGAAATGAGGAGATACGCAGGAAAACCAGGGTCACCGACATAGCCCACCGGATTGCCAAACTTAAGTGGCAGTGGGCAGGGCACATAGCTCACAGGACCGACGCCCGATGGGGCAGAAAAGTCCTCGAGTGGCGACCGCGTTCCGGAAGGCGCAGTGCTGGTAGGCCTCCCACACGGTGGACCGACGACCTGGTTAAGATCGCCGGAAAGCAGTGGATGCGGGCGGCCCAGGACCGGCCTTTGTGGAAATCCTTGGGGGAGGCCTATGTCCAGCAGTGGACCTCTTTTGGCTGAAATGATGAAAAATGATGATGAATTACGTGGAGGGTGATTAGCCCCCTGCGCCACGCGGGCCAGACAGGTTGGCATAGGGTTTCATATCAAGTCTCCTTCTCTTAGGGCAAGGTTTGTTCCGGGTCTGGGTGTTTTCTATCTATAATATGTATGTATTTACAAAAAAAAAATGTATACAAGTAGTTTATCATCCATCTCGTTACCATAACACAAGCATTAAGTTGCTTAGCTTGGGACGAGATGGCGTTGTGTGAAATGTCCACGGATATTTATTATTTATTTATTATAATGTCGGCTCTTACGACACCCTCAGAATGGAATGGAATGGTGACACTAACTTAAATTCGTTAAACACACGGACCATTTACTTCGATCGACTAAGATTAACACGATTCATTCACAAATAAAACACAAAACAATGTCGGTTACTTTAAAAAAAATACTATTTACTTTGGTTTATGCCGCAGTACTAAAAATAATACTGCACTGAAAGTATTCACGTAATTTTAAATATGTACCGCAATGCCTACACAATTATAAAATGCTCGTGAGTGCCAGTTCTCAGCGCGGTCGCAGATGAGGGCGACTCTTGGCATGGGCTCAAGTCTCAAGACCACTCCATCCCCTATGTCTGCCGGTAAATAATTGCGACTGTGGCGACACCACTTGCTGTGACAATTACATGTACTTTATTCAAAGGTGCCTCGTTTGTTACTGTGTCAAAGTTCTTAATAAATTAGGTTATTTTACTTTGTTTTAATTTCGGAAATTCAGATTTATTTTGACCGAAATATCACAAGATTCAACTAGTTGACTGACAATCAACTAGCGATGAAATTTAGTGTTGTAGTGAAATTGATTCATCACGATATCTCTGGAACCATTAGACCCAGAGACTTGAAATTTGGTAGGAATATTCTTTTCATCTTTATTCTTTCTTTATCTAGAGGTCAGATATGAACTTCCACCATAATTTTATTTGGATTTTATAAATTTCCACCAAAAAGTAGGGGTTGATGAAACAAATTGATTTTAGTTTGTGGCGTAGCAACGCGCTCAGGGTACAACGACGAGTATACGATACTTCAAGGATATATTTACAATACATTATTTATCAATATTTCTAAAAATAAAAAAGATATGGATTGTTTCTTATCTAGAAACAGTTTGTACTTCAAAACGAAATTGTCGTTTTTAGTATTTTCCTTTACTTATTATTTATTTTTTCTTCCAGAAATATTTCAAGATCAAAATTTGCCAATTTGGTCCAGCCATTATCGTGTTTCAGTGAGACAAACTAACTAGATTATCTTCTATTCCATAAGCATTACGGGGGCTATTTGTAAGACCAGCATATATCCTCATCTTCCCTGACAAAGACATGATGACATTTTTACGTGGAACCTGAAAATATGGACGAATTATATTAAAACGCTACCCTCGTATACTCCAATCCGATTTAAGACCTAAGGCTTGTAACACAGGTATAAAATACTTATTAAAAAGTAATTTCGATCTACCTACCTAGGTAGGTAGCTAATATGTGTGGTAACTGATTCAGAATACATAGTGTCACCACCCCATTCCATCCTGAGGGTGTCGTAAAATAAATAATAAATAAATAAATAAATATCCTTGGACATTTCACACAACGCCATCTCGTCCCAAGCTAAGCAACTTAATGCTTGTGTTATGGTAACGAGATGGATGATAAACTACTTATATACATTTTTTTTTGTAAATTCTTACATATTATAGATAGAAAATGACACCCAGACTCCGAGCCAGTGCCTCTGGTTTAGACAAAGACACTTGCCCGACCCCGGAATCGAACCGGGGACCTACTACTACTATTCTGCCCATAAATGACCTACTTCTGAGTCGGGCCTCCTCTCATTACATGGAGGGAATTATCCTACTGTGTCACGCTGGCTAGAGGGGTAGGCACAGGGTTTTTTATCAAGTTTTTCTTCTGTTGCGGCTAGATTTTCGGCCTTATCATCTCGGCTCTTACGATAACCTGAGTATGGAATAGGGTGGTTACACTGTGTATTCTAAATCCGTTACCAACCTAGGTAAGGTTTTCGGCCTTGTCATTTCCTTTTGTCGTCTCTCACGACACTATAAGGATGGAATGGGGTGGTGACACTGTGTATTTCAAATCCGTCATCACACGGGTTGGACAAGGTTAAGTTATAGTTTTAAAAAAAATGTGCACGTTGCTACAACCAGAGGTCGAGGACGCGATTAAGGATACAATTGTGCAGGGCATCGTGAAAGGTCAAAACATATGTACTATGTATGTATCTATTTACGCTGTGCCAATAAGCTATTCTTTCTGTGCCGGGTCAGGTTGTCCGTGCCCTTATTTCACTTTGACTTTAATCCTCGTTGGGCGTAAGTAAATAAAAGGGCAGGATAAAACGTATGGAATAGTCGTAAGACAAGACTATTTATTTATTTACTAGATATTTCCCGTTCAATGTGGTGACAGATTTAGAATTCATAGTGTCACCAGCCCATTCCATCCTGAGGGTTTCGTAAGAGCTGAGATGATAAGGCCGAAAACTTAGCCGTAAGAGAAGGAAAACTTGATACAAATATTATAAATAAATATCCTTGGACATTTCACACAACGCCATATCGTCCCAAGCTAAGCAACTTAATGCTTGTGTTATGGTAACGAGATGGATGATAAACTACTTATATACATTTTTTTTTGTAAATACATACATATTATAGATAGAAATGACACTCAGACTCCGAGCCAGTGCCTCTGGTTTAGACAAAGACACTTGCCCGACCCCAGAATCGAACCCGGGACCCGTTGATCCAAAGGCGGCACATCTAACCACTAGACCAACCAACCCATTTGGGCACAGGGGAGGCCCGACTCCGCAGTATGGGCAAGTATGGGCTGAGAAGGCCGGTCCTGAGCCGCCCGCATCCGTCGTTTTTCGGCGACCTTAACCAGGTCGTCAACCCGCCGTGTGGGATGCCTACCAGCACTGTGACTTCCATGAATTCCTTCCTTCCTTCCAATTAATTAACTCATTCATTAATTTCGACTGCCTCGTCGGTCCCGGGTTCGATTCCTGGGCCGGGCAAGTGTCTTTGTGCAAGCCAGAGGTACTTGCTCCGAGTCTGGGCGTCACTTGTGTTCGTGAATTTCATGTTGCCCTGCGATAAACGTGTGTTAAAGTTCCCCCGCGATACAGGTTATAACTAGTGCCTTTACCTTTCATTTAGTTAAAAAAATCTTTGTGATTTTTCTTTTTCTCCTATTGTTTTCCTCCTGTTTTTTATCAACTTAGTTACCAAGAACTTGTTGTTTGAATAAATATTTGCTATGGTGTGCCAAAGTCTTGTTCCCCACTTTCCAATCTCATTGCGATCGGAGGGACTACTAGATAATATACTCGGGTGAATCAAAAAGTTCTTAGAAGTGCATATCTATGAAACCTTTTTGGATCAAGTTCGATATTCAAATTAAAGAGTGTCTATCACACTATATTTATGCAGACTGTCACTTGTTTTTGTCAGTTCGTTCGCATGTAATAAATTTTTTTGTGCAACGAGTTGCTAAAAAGTCAAAATTATGGATAAAAGTGAGTTACGTGCGGTGATAAAATATCTCAGTTTGAAAAAAATGTCTACGAAGGAAATTTTTTTGGACATTCAGCAGACATTAGGGGGTGATGCTGTACCCTATTCTACGGTTGCGTACTGGGTGGCTGAATTTAAAAGAGGTAGATCAAGCTGTAAAGATGACCCGCGTTCTGGGCGGCCTTCAACCTCCGTTACAGAAGAAAATGTCAAAAAGGTTGAGAATCTGGTTTTGGAAGACAGAAGAATGACTATAAAACATATAGCTGAGATCCTAAAGATATCTTTTGGTAGCGTTCAATCCATTTTAATTGATTCACTGGGGTTCAAAAAAGTGTCTGCAAGATGGGTGCCACGAATGTTAACCGACGAAAACAAAAAGCGACGTTTGGAAATTTCCAAGCGTAATCTCGAAATGTTCCAGCGTGATTCGGATAATTTTTGCCGTCGTCTTGTCACCATAGATGAAACGTGGGTCCACCATTTTGATCCTGAAACTAAAAGACAAAGCATGTCTTGGAAACGACCATCCTCTCCATCCATTAAGAAATTTCGAGTTGCTCCTTCCGCTGGCAAAGTTATGGCCTCTGTGTTCTGGGATAGTGAAGGAATCCTTTTTATTGATTACATGCCAAAAGGCCAGACGATAACTGGACCCTATTATGCAAATTTAATCCCGAAAGTGCGTGAAGCGATTAAAGAAAAACGTCGTGGAAAACTGTCGTTGGGCGTGTTGTTCCTTCAAGATAACGCTCCTGTCCATCGATCGGAAGTTGCGCTCAACGCAATCCGCTGTGCTGGCTTCAATCTCCTTGACCACCCACCATATTCTCCGGACTTAGCCCCAAGTGATTTTCACTTATTTCCAAAATTAAAAGAGGAAATTCGTGGAACAAAATTTCACGATAATGACGCGGTTATAGCTGCCGTAGAGGACTTTTTCGAGAGTCAAGAAAATAATTTTTTTTCACAAGGAATAAGGAAGTTAGAAACGCGTTATTCTAAATGCATTGCATTGGAGGGAGATTATGTAGAAAAATAAAATATTATTATTTAAATCTTTGCATTTTTTAATATTGATTCCAAGAATTTTTTGATTCACCCTCGTATTACGGCGCTGTCCTCAGATTTACCGCCTACAGGTGGGCTCAAATAATAATTCAAAACAACAAAAATAACACCTGCAGAATAAAATTTGGAATGCATGGCATAACTTACAACAAATCTAATTTTACTTACTACAAAACGGAGTCGAAATTTCCCATGAGACCACAATTCAAGTCGCAGTAGCTATGCGACATTAGAGTATTCCCACGTGATTTGTTCTGCATATCAAATTTTAGAGGAATAGGCTACCCCATTGGATACACTCTACATAACCAGGACAAAGTATAAACAAGGATAAAATAGAATATTAAGATAATGTTTTCTGGGTAAATCTTGTTGAGAATCATGGAAAAGTTTATTTTGATGTGTATTTCAAACATTGCCTTTCACATTTCAAACCTTATTTAGATAATTATATCTAAGGTTTTTGCGATTATTACACATTTAACATAAACACTTTCTAACTTTTTTATTGCGTGTATTTTAATTTATTTAATTCGAGACGTTTCGAATGCTCTCCGCAGTCGTGGTCACGGGAGAGACTACACGACAGTTGAGTCTTTAAGAGCACAAATAAATAAAATAAAATAATGAAATAAACACGTGATCGATCCTTAAAATGTGTTTAATTTTATATTTCGTTGTTATTAGTTTTCGACAACACCTTTATACCTACCAAGTTGTATTCCAACGATTATATTTATATTTTATTTTTATATTATTATACAAACGGTTCTTTTAAACATATATCAATATATTTAGTATGCTATGAGAATATTAATTTATCATTAAATAGCGACCCGCCCCGACTTCGCATGGGTGCAATATTGAACCTTCCTCTTGAATCACTCTGTCTATTAAAAAAAACCGCTTCAAAATCCGTTGCGTAGTTTTGAAGATTTAAGCATGCATAGGTACGGACAGACGACAGCGTCTTTGTTTTATACTATGTAGTGATAGTGAAGTGATATCATTTAATATAAAATCTAATTAAATATTTTACTAAGTGTGTATGGGTCTAGTCTAGCAAATTGTACTTAAATACTGAATTAATGATGATAAATTAATACATTGATTTGTGCAATAATTTCAAGAGGAAAATGAAGGCAAAAAGACAGGTGTACGATTATTTAAAAGGAAATTATATATTTGCTTAGGGATAAAACGAAAATATCTAGGTATGTACATTTTTTCTAAAAATAATTTAAGAAAAAATATTGTTCAAATAAAAGGTAAGGTATATTGTATGTGCCTGATAATGATTTTTAAAGTCTTTTGTTACCATACTTTATGGTGAACGCACACTAATTCAAGACGAACGCGCACACACACATAGAGGCCCAGAGCTAATGTTTCACACAAAGACACATCCCGACCCTGGAAAGAAACCAGGTATTTTCCTTCCAAACTAGCTTGGCTGCCTATACTACACCGTCAGGATGGAATCGGCTGTTAACATCTTGCGTGTATTCTAAGTACGCCACAAAATGGACGAACTCTAATATAATACTTATGACTTTGATATTCCAGACATATTTACATTAATCCGTGATAAGGCCGATAATCTACAAGGAAAACTTGATACGAAACCTTGTGC
Source organism: Clostera curtula (assembly GCA_905475355.2). Taxonomy (NCBI): domain Eukaryota; kingdom Metazoa; phylum Arthropoda; class Insecta; order Lepidoptera; family Notodontidae; genus Clostera; species Clostera curtula. Next base: position 10,601,481 of record FR997806.1, on the reverse strand, counting down.
CAACCCGCCTAGACAGTGTCGCACTGTAGGCTAATTATCTTCCATGTGACTGGAGGAAGCTAGCATCAGCAGTGGTATCTATGGACCAAGGAGTTGTACGTAACGAAGAAGGTTGATGCAAAATTATAGCTGCCTCGTTGGTCGAGGAGTTGTATGTGCCGCCTTTGGATTACGGGGTCCCGGGTTCGATTCCGGGGCCGGGCAAGTCTGGGTGTCATTTGTGTTCGTGAATTTCATGTTTGTAAACTGCCACCGCGACACATATCATACTCTTGCAGGTTAAAAAAAAACAGAAAAATCGGTACAGAAAAAATGCATTTTTTTTAATCTGCCGAGATGGTATTTTTACCCATCACGGGTCCCCGGTTCGTTTCCGGGATTGGGCAATTGTCTTTGTGTAAACCAGAGGCACTTGCTCTAAGCCTGGGTATCCTGTATTTAACAGTACCTGCGATACAGTTAGCAAGGGAAAGAGTGACGTATAAAAAGTTTATTTTTGTTTAAACATTATCTCAAGTTGCGTCACTCACTCAAACTCAAAAGGAACTTTATTTACGTAGGTTTCATCACAAAACTTATAAATCGTCATATTTACAAACACCATTATCATCTTACGGCCCCTGTCCCACACTAGGTGGTAGTCTCCACACACACCTATCAGTCGTCATACCTACATTCACACCTTTCACACACAATTCCTCAATCCCTCCATCTCCCCTGATCGCTCACAATCCCTGCGTTCACACACACTCACTTGCCATCGACCATGTGAGAAGTAAATAAAAATGATGCTTTAAGGGGCTAAAATGTATACATGCCAACTCACAGGCATAAGCTAGTAAAATATTTAACTATTATTTCTTTGCCAGGCTCATAATTACTGAAGTCTAGACTACCGTTAATTAACACAAACCTTACGTGGCTTTTGCGAACGGTTCAAATTTTAATTTATCTACCAAGTATAGGTGAAAAGTGGAATTTTGATTCAAAGCTTATAACAAGTTAAACACGTTCGTTAGTTAAACACAAATTCAGAAGATTAATTCATAATCCTTCAAGAGGTATTTGAACAGGTGTAGGCACTTTACTGAAATGCTAATTTGACGGGGTATTCATTACGTAACTAAATGCTTTAACCGAGGAAGGATTGTTGTAATTAGAGCATTCGTAGATAACTCTCAGCTTGATTTCTGGTCGAACAATAGGGTAAGACAACAATACGGCGAACAAACAACGGCGATTTAAGTAAATCGTTTTAGAAGCATTGATAGAACTTGAATTAGAACTTCTTTCTCGTTTTAAATTCTTTTTCATTAATTCTGTCTAACTTCCTTTTTACTTATTTTTTCTTTTGAGCTTTTGAATTTAGAATGTCAACTTTGAATTTAGAATTGAATTTAGAAGAAACTTTTTTTTCTATTTATTTAAATGGGTTTAATCACGCTGTGACCCCCGTTACAGAAACTCAACATAATAATTAAGAACTTTGAATTTAGAATATTTAGCAATCGGCATTTTAAGTAGGTAATTTATGAAGTTGCGGAGTACGAGTCTCCCTATTGGCGAACGCAACCCGCAGTCCTAAAGCGGGCAGTGGAGGAACGCCGTTGGTTTTAGTGGGTAGATTGGGGGCGCTAATTACCATCCTTCCACACCGCGTCCCACACACCCCAGCTAGCCCCCAACGGTCGGGTAAACATGAAAATATACAGAAAAAAATAAACAAGTATTTCAGTAACAAAAACACCCACAACCATACTCGTACACTACGACACACAGGTAGGTGCTTGGATGTACGAGTATGTACAGGATTTTTCTACACGAAAGGTGAGTTACTCGAGAACCTTCTTTGTTGATGTTGAAACGATTAAGTACTTGTTATGGGTTTTGCAGTTAACAATACTTCACAATTGTCAGTGTGGTGATGGATTTAGAATGTCACCAACCCTCACCATCCTGCGGGTGTCGTAAGAGCCGGCTAAAGGAACACAAGATGCAGACTACCTAGCCGCAAGAGAAGGAAAACTTAATGAAAACCTTGTACCAACACGTCTTGCCAGCGTGGCACAATAGGCTAATTTCCTTCCATTTCAGAGGAAACCTGACTTATTAGCGGGGCTGTAATGATGATGATGATAAATTAACAATTATTTGGTTTAAGCTCAGATTCGAGTTAACTGACCTGATTACTAGAACTGTAGCTCTATAGTGAAAGCTCTGAATTCATGCGATAACTATCTGACGAGATTCTGTAACGCTTACAATTCTCGGAAATGTACATCAGAGATCAAGATCAACTTTTGGTATTGACGATAACTCCGAATATTTTGTATGCTTAGGCTTCTTCTTTCGTTTTAGTACGTTACTCTACTACTACTAAGCCCATATATGACCTTACTAGCTGACCCGGCGAACTTTGTTTCGCCTTAAAGGCAATAAATGAGCAGAAATTTTATTTTATTAACTTCAATTTTTTATCAGGATAAATATAAATAAAACATCTATGATTTTAATTATACTTTATTGGCCATCTATTTTAGTAACTGCACTTTTCAGTGAATCACCTTGTGACAGACGACATTTTTCGGTTTATTATCAGGCGCATGAACAAATAACGCAGATGGTCTTCTGACCCGGAACATGCCACATATAATTGATCTTGGGAAATACATGAATTTTCTAGATTTAGGCCACAAACTTTGGTCACGGCGAATGCACGACGGATCGGAAATCATTAAAACTAAAACGGTATATCAGTTGATATCGTCGGGATCCTCGGATGAGAATTTCCTCACCTTCCAACTTTACTTTGAGTATATTCCATTGTTCATCAATTCACTTACCACCAAACGCGTTCCGTTGCACAGGTTTGGTGGTTTTGTTTTATATATTTTTCTCCTTTTTTACACAGTCATTATATTTGAATTAATGCAGTGTACCAATGATTTCATTCTGAATTATGTTAGTTACTTTATGTCATCTACATATTTATTCTTAGCCGCCAAAACAGCTCGCTTAGTCAACCATTCATTATTTTTGTGTTTGTGAGTTCGTCCTTCGATGAACAGAAATTCTGAGAAAATAAAATCAATCCACATATTTCGATGATTTGAGGCAAGCGCTTATTTCGGCGGCAGCAGTCGATCTTGGAATTAGAGGCAGTGTTTGGCAGAAATAGCCAGACAGTAAAATCATTGCGCCTCCAAAACATCTCGAGTCCTTGCGTAGGTGTTCGGTCGGATCGGATAAGTGCTTCCAATGCACGTGTATACGCTATTGTACATTCGTCCCAGATGACGATTTTCCATTTTGATAAAACTTTAGCCGCTGAGGAGTGTTTTGTAATATTACATGGCATCTATAGGTCCAATACGGACGCAAGTATGCAAGCAGTAATTAGTGCTGCCACCGTATCGAAACGTTGCTCGATCCAAATTATGTAGTACCTACTTTATAAATTTATTCTTGTGTCTCGAAAATTATCTAGTTGTTGATCTCTTAATTTGCTCGACGATTTTGCATTCCCAACCGATCCGTTTCACGGGCTGCCTCGATTTGCTCTTGTGATTGAGAAGCACGGATTCAAGCCATACTAATGCGGTGATCTTCACGTGCATTATTTAGTTCTTCTTCATTGTTCGGCACAATAAGCTAATATTTACTCGAAAGAAATACATCAACCGGTCAACTTCAAAATTTCTAATTGTCAAATTTGTCAAACTATAGACAACGTAGCGTTTAGCTGTCGGTGAAGTTTTGTTATTCCAGCAGTTGCATTTTGATAAACTATGTTTTATATCACGGAACGGGATTACACACATTTACACTTTCAGGTTTATAATATTAAGTATGATTTTGTGAATTGTCCAACATCTATATATTTAAAAGAAAGTCGGACATAGGATACCTAAGATTTTTATCCCGTTCCCGTAGAATGTGATTTAATACCTACGTGGTATAACAAAGCGCAACTGACAGCGAAACTTTATGTTGTCTATATTTAAATATGGCTGAAAATTTGACAATTAGAAATTAAAATTTAACTTAATATCGCTATAAATTTACACACAATATCTTTATAAATTGTAGCCTATGTGTTATTCTGATGTATAAGCTATATTATTATAAAGTTTCATTAAAATCCATTCAGTCGTTTTTACGTGAAAGAGTAACAAACATCCATCCATCCATCCATCCATCCATCTATCCATCCATCCATACATACTTACAAACTTTCACGTTTATAATATTAGTAGGATGCTGAGCCCATATATGACCTCCTCCATTTACATGGAGGATAATTAGCCTAGGTTTTGTACCACGTGTACCTTCTTTTGCAGCTAGATTTTCGGCTCCTACGACACCCTCAGAATGGAATGGGGTGGTGACACTATGTATTATATATCCGTCACCACACGAAAAACACATCATGATACGTAATACGTTGCTACACACACCACAACAGTTATTATTTAATTCTAAAGGTTTAATCGAGAATGTTCATAGTTCTATTTGAACACAGGCAGCATTGAATATTTGATGGAACCCTCAAAACACATAGAAAAATGCTCAATGACATTGAAACAGTTGACCCAACTTTGACAATACTTAAATAAGAATCACCGCTAGATATATGTTTTCAAATAAAAAAGCAGATCATCGTAGGAACATTCATTTACGAGGCCAAAAACATCTCATCTGGCGAACTTGCTCTCGCTATGCTATTTAGTGGTTTTTGTAAACAAGACCATTAATTTGAAAAAAAGCAATAACAGTGTTTCTTGTCGGCTACTCTCTGTAGAGCAGTATTCCGAACCAGTGGTCGTTTCAGTATGAATGTTGGTAGACGCAAGAGTTATGGAAGAGGTGAAAAGATTGTAAGAGCGAAAAGAAATAAGAGATTTGTGATAAAACCTACGTAAAAAAAGTTCCTTTTGAGTTGAGTTTGAGACAGAGGCACCACGTCAAACCTATAACATCCCTCTTTTGGTGGTAGTTTCAAAATCCGGCCTACACTTGGTTATTTATAGTGTCAACTTATTTAAAATACTTACGGGCAACATTCACTTGTTTATTTTCTCATATAAAGACAGCTTTTCTGGGGGTCATGTAGCTTGAAAGAGATTCGATAGACCGACCGCTCGTGTCCATCAAATAACCATTAATAGTCCATCAACTCAAGAGCTCCATATATCTATCGCCAGATGTTGAGTAAGGGAAGGGAATAAATGTTTCGTGGCACAATTTTAATTATATTTTTTCTGTTATTTGGCAAGCGAACCAAACGGCATACACTGTAAAATTTTCCTGAGAGTCAACACCTAAAACTGATATTAAAATAAATATCTTTTCAACCCACAACTGACTACTATGCCCCGCTGGCAAGACGGGTTGGCACAGGGTTTGTATCAAAATTTCCCTCCGGAGTAGGCTCGTTACCCACCCTGTGATAGGACGAGGCCCAATTCCGCAGTGAGTCATTTATGGGATGAATAGTAGTAGTAAATTTGATTGCATTGTTGGTCTAGGGGTTGGATGCGCCGCCTATGGATCACAGGGTCCCGTTTTCGATTCAGGGGCTGGTCAAGTTTCTTAGTGTAAACCAGAGGCACTTGCCGAAATTGGTATCATTTATGTTCGTCAATTTAATGTTTGTAAACTGCCCGCGCGATACAGGTTATATCGAGTACAGAGGAAACGTTAAAAAATTCTCCAATCATGTCTGTAAAGGAAAATATTGAGATATATTTGGGTAGTTCAGTATGACCTTCTTGCAGAGTAAATATTGGAATGTGAGTAATAAGCCTAAAAATAAGTAGCAATCAAACGAAAGAGGAGGACGTCTAAAGAGTAGGCAATTACGGATGATAGATCGTCAAATATCTTTTGGCCGGCGATGATCCAGCGATTTAATATCGTCCTGATTCTTTCCTCAATTCTTGGTGATTTGTCACTGGGATTACGTAGATAACTAAGCAAACTAAACTGGTCACCATTGTTTAATTACAATTTAATATTGTAACCCGTTTGTGTATGTCCGTGTGCTGACGGATTCAAAATACATAGCATACTGAGGGTATAAGAGCCGACAGAAGGAAATGACATGGCCAAAAACCTAGTTGAAAGAGAAGGAAAACTTGATACAAAAGCCTGTGCCAATCCATCTGGCCAGCGTAGCACAGTAGGACATTTTCTCTTCATGTAACTGGAGGAGGCCCAACTCAGAAATTGGTAATATATGGGCTGAACAGTAGTAGTAGCGTATACTATCAAGTTCTAAAATGCGATTCGACGACACGGTTGGCGCAGTGGTTGAGTGATCGACTGCTGCGCGGCATGTCGCGGGTTCGATCCCCGCACGGAAGAAATATTTGTACGACCTACAAGTATTTGTTCCGGGTCTGGGTGTTTTTTATCTGTAATATGTATGTATTTACAAAACAAAAAATATATAAGTAGTTTATCATCCATCTCGTTACCATAACACAAGCATTAAGTTGCTTACCTTGGGAGGAGATGGCGTTGTGAGAAATGTAAAAAAAAAAAGATCTGGATCCACGAAAGCTAATCCGCGGGGAGGTACTACTATTATTACTCAGCCTATAAATGACCCACTGCTGAGTCGTACCTCCTCTCATCATAGGGAGGGCAGGAGATATTTACTAATTACGATGAAGATATCGTAATTACGAAGATATTTCTGTGTCTTGGATATGTTTTTCTACTACTTCGATTTATTTGTAATCATTTCCGTAATTTTACGTACTGCCCAGACAATATATAGCCCATTGGTGAGTCCATCCTCCAATTACATGAAGGGTAAATACCAGGATGGCCAGACCATCAATATCAATCAAGTTTTCCTTCTCTCACAGCCAAGATTTCGGCCTATACATTTCCTTTTGTCAACTCCTACGAAACCCTCATGATGGAATGGGGTGGTGACACGGTCTACTCTTTAGTCGTCCACTACATAGTCAATTACATTTATATCCCAACTGTGTCAAGATTCAAGATTCTTAGACAAATACATTCTGTGCCAAAAATAACAAAGATTATTCGTATTTTTAACGTTAAAAAGAAATCTATTCAAGATAATTTCAACATAAGAACGTCTGTAAACAGAAACATTCAACAATAGATCCCAATATTACACATTTTTGTGTGATGAAGGCACTTGAAATGAAATGTGATTCTCCAAATTGTACATCGCGGCATGAGACCGCGAGCTTTTTATTTTGGTAGCACTTTCATGCTGCCATTATTTATTGCCTACCCTGTTAAATAAAACTCTAACTTTCACGTAGAATTTTTGAGATTGTAAATGTTATGGCACGAGTTTGAATGGCCGTGGGCATTTACAGTTGAGCATTAGTTATGTGCACGTTGTTCAACTCTATATTGTTCACACATATGTATACAGAATATGTGTTTTTACAGAGTTATAAGTCAACTCTATAGCTATAAGAAAAGGATCAATAATAATACTGCTAAAGAGACTGTGTGCAAAATTTCAGGGAAACATAAGCTTTGGTTCTCTCTTGGACTTTGGACTCGATATTTTTTAATGTTTGTTACCCCAAAACTTTCGACTGAGTGAACCAATTTTGATGATACTTTCGCCACTTCATCCGACGCCTGACGAAGGCATGTGCAACGTATCTACGTGCCACTTGGTGTGTTGGGGAGCGTTCAGAGCTCCCGCGACATAGGTGTTTCTTTCGAGTTTATAATAATAGTAGAAAGTAGGATTTCCTACGAAATTCGATGATAACTAGGACGTACCTACAGAACTCCATATGTAGTATTAATATTAAAAGAGCGAGTACAATCAAGGTGCCTATCTCCGTTAAAAGAGGGGTGGAGTTCCAGAGCGCCCCAGCCGTGCGGCATTCGTTAGTAAATCTGATTACTGTTGCCTCTCAACGCTTATACGCATTGTTCACTGCTATATACTTATAATGCTACGTATATCTAAAAAAAAAACTACATTGTACAAAAAAGGAATATTAAATAATATTATAAACGGATTGTCCGTATGGTGACGGATTTAGAATACAACATGTCACCAACCTACACTATCCTGACTATCCTATCGATACCAACCCTGTGCCAACCCGTCTTGCCAGCGTGGCACTGTAGGCTAATTTTTATGGGTCATTTATGGGCTGAAACGATGATAATAGAAACGCTCCTCTTTGCAACAATGTATGTTTGTTACTGTTTCACACAAAACCTACTGAAAGGATTTTGATGAAACTTTACAACAATATAACTTACACATCAGAATAACACATAGGCTATAATTTATAAAGGCATAGCGTGAATTATCCAAAATATACCGATAACTGTAAAGTAAGTAGGAAAACATCCGACAAAAAATTAAATAGGTATCAACGCGCGGGTGAAATCGCGGGGCGCAGCTAGTCTACTTTCTTTGTCTTGTTGTGTGTTAACCAGAGGCATTTGCTCCGAATCCGGGTGTCACATACATTTCATACAGGTTATATACGTGTTTAGATTTAGTTTCTTTTCTAAAAAAACGTAACGCAACTTTGGGATTGAATAGTTTCCTACCTTCTGAATTTTAATTTAACATTAGCCTAGGAAATCCCGTATACCAAAATTCAGTTGCTACTAATGAACATTAATTAGTTGACAGGCAAGCAAACCACTCTGCACTACAATGCTTTACACGAATATGAGAATTTCCAAGTTCTCAAAACACTACACCACTCGTAGTTGTTCAACGCGACTCTCAAACATTGATATTTCTAATGTATATCATAATCTAAAGTATTTTTATAGATGAAAATACAATTATTTTGATTGTTTGTAATTGATAACCTAAATAAGAAAATGAAATTACCGGCTACATATACAAAAAAGAAGTATCACATTAATATGAAACATTAACCGACGTGGTCATCAGTCAGCCGTGCACTGCACGTTCCGGAGCGCGGTCACAACTCTAGGACTTTTCTGCCCCATCGGATATTAGTGCTGCGAGCTATGAGCCCATTGCCACTTAAGTTTGGCAATCGTGTTAGCAAAAAGACTGCGTATATCAAAACTAAAACATCGACAAAATCGTAATGAGAACGGGTGTGAAATACACGTGATCTAGTCAAATACACAAATACTGTAACATTCGTACCTTACCGAATAGTACAAGATGGAGTTCTTTAAGTTGTAAGGGGCTGCCAGGGCTGGGTTATTTGCACACTCAGGGTCACCGCATAGGCGAGGCGTGGGGAGCTGGAGCTAGTCTAACCATTTTATAATGAACTACAGGTAACTCCCAGTAGACGGGACTCGGAAGTCAGATATCGACCGCTAGTAAATACTGTTAGGCAAATGAGCATTGATTGGTACGGACCCCAATAAAATTGAGAAAAGACGAGGTAAAAATCATTATGCTTTTGCGAAATTTGCCTATGGTGTCTATATCATCATCAGGTCACTATAGTCGTTTGCTGGTCCTCCCCTTAAGAGCGCCATAGCGCACTGTCTTCAGCTTTTCACACCATACGACTCGACTAAATATCTAAATGTCGAAATTCTGTGCCAACTCGTCAGACGGTGCGAGACGGAACGCAGGGGAGTTTTAGTAGGTAGGGGTTCTTTTCACCGACGTGGCATTCGCAAGTTGGCATATAATCCGACAACGACTCCCGGATTTATTCCTGGTTATCTGTGGTCAGGTATACGCCGAAAGAGTATCACTATCACTATCACTACTCACTACATAGTATAAAACAAAGTCGCTATCGTCTGTCCGTCCCTATGTATTCTTACATCTTTAAAACGACGCAACGGTTTTTGTGGCGCGTTCTTTTAATAGATAGAGTGATTCAAGAGGAAGGTTTATATGTCTAATACATGCATAATATTGTAGAGAAACACTGATAAATTTAGATGTTCATCATTGCACTTGTGCGAAGACGGGGCGGATGATTTCAAGAATATCCTTCAATCCGATAGAAGACACATAACGTTGTTACCTTAGTTTGAACTTTGTCATGTGTGGGAACAAATAAATTGATGTATTGAGCGTAGATGTAACATCAAAGGCTTGGCTTTTTCTCGGAACACGAAACTATTTTTGTTCCATAAAAATATTGTCGATAAATATTTTATATTTGTCGAATGTAATACAATTGCAACAGCTTCTTTTTTAAATATTTGAAGCTAGCTAGCTTTTTGGGATGACGATCATTTGCAAAGCTTAAAAATAACAAAAAGCTTGTAATTTCTTTACAAATTCTCTTTCTGTCGGTACTTTTCATATTTTTTACGTTGACCGAATGACAAAATGTAAAAAAAATTATAATAAGTATAAGTCACTATAAACTATGACTTGTATTTGGAAAATATATTCGTCTTAGAACTTCATTCATATTTTGACGCCTTATTTGTCCAAGCGGTGCAAGCAATGTCCTTGGGTCCTTGTTTCTCTGAGTTCTGGTTTGATTCCGGGGTTGAGCCCGTGTTTGTTTAAATGGATAACATTTTTGTAATAGGCTCACGCGGTACAGCAATACCTCATGCGCTAGTAAATAGTTCATCATCATCATCATCATCATCATTTCAGCCAAAAGACGTCCACTGCTGGACATAGGCCTCCCCCAAGGATCTCCACAAAGGCCGGTCCCGGGCCGCCCGCATCCACCGCTTTCCGGCGACCTTAACCAGGTCGTCGGTCCACCGTGTGGCCTACCAGCACTGCGCCTTCCGGAATGCGGTCGCCACTCGAGGACGTTTTTGCCCCATCGGGCGTCGGTCCTGCGAGCTATGTGCCCTGCCCACTGCCACTTAAGTTTGGCAATCCGGTGGGCTATGTCGGTGACCCTGGTTTGCCTGCGTATCTCCTCATTTCTGATTCGATCTCGCAGGGAAACTCCGAGCATAGCCCTCTCCATTGCCCTTTGGGTGACTTTGAGCCTTCTGATGGAGCCCATAGTGAGCGACCACGTCTCTGTTCCATATGTCATCACTGGCAACACACAAATAGTGTTCTGTACATATTATGTTCTGTACTTTAAATTAAATGAAAAAACCTTTGCTTTGACTAACATCATGATATTACATTCGAGGAAGAAACTAGCGTAGAATTATACATTGCTAGTATATAGGTAAAAAATAAACATTTCAGCGACTGCAAACCGTAAATGGAATCCCTGATTCTGCAAACATCTACAAGTTTACTATCACTATCAGGCGAACTACCAATCAGCCATACAAAATGCTTATACGTATCTCTACTTTTAATTGCAACACCGTGTTTGAAATTTACATTGAGTAATTCGAAGTAGCAATTCTCTAGTTTCACTGGGATACGGAGAACGTTGGAATGCAGTGTTAAGTGCGCCATTCCATAATAGTTTATTTTCGGGAAACTTAATTTCCTGACACTACATTGATAGTTCTAATTTGAAGTTATCCAGTAAACAAACTCTCTACTATTATACTTACTCTATATACTACTACTTAACTTTTTTACCCCATTCCGCCCTCAGGGTAAGAACAAAAAAAAGGCCAAGACAAGGCCTAGGTGGCCATAACAAGGCCAAAAACCTAGCTGCAAGAGCAAAAAAACTTGTTATAAAACCCTGTGCCAATCCGTCTGGCCAGCGTAGCACAGTAGGCTAATTACCCTCCAGTAATTAGAGGAGGCCAACTGAGCAGTGGATCATGTACGGCTCAGCCCGTACATGATCCAGCTCTTAGGAGTAGTAAAAATGTTTCATGTCCTAGTATATATCACTACATAGTATAAAACAAAGTCGCTGTCGTCTGTCCGTCCCTATGTATGCTTATATATTTCAAACTACGTAACGGATTTTGAAGCGGATATTCTTTTAATACATAGAGTGATTCAAGAGGAAGGTTTATATGTTTAATTATATCCATAATATTGTAGAGAAACACTGATAAATTTAGAGGTTCATTTTTGCACCCCTGCGAAGCCGGGGCGGGGCGCTAGTATGATATATAAGTATTTTATTCTTTTAACATATACATATAATATACTAACCAAGCAATAACTAAAAGTTATAACTCATATTTATGAATCATTGACTTATAATGTATAACATGTAGCTAAACTGAGAATAATTGTCCATTTGTTAAAGTATCAAGAAAACTGGCTGCATTTCCACGGGAATTACACCAATTATTTGTACCAAATAGCAGCCAGCCTGTCACCTGTGGTTTAAATTTACAAACGTGCGAGGTGTTTTTTATCCTTGTATGCTCCGACTCCACGTACATAAAGTCTTGACAGAAAACGGAACACATACATAACTTGTTTCTGCTTTCACTGGCTAGTTAATAAATATTATTAACACTTGCTTATGTTAAAATGATATAATATCTGCGTTCATTTATTCTGCATTATAACTCAAGAACGGCTGAATCGATTTGAATGATTTTTTTGTATGCGTTTGGCTGGCACCGACGATGGTGTCGATTCACAAATCAGCCTGACAGATGGCGCTGCAGTCGGTAAACGAGTATCATGCAGGACAACGTCTGCCCGGTCAGCTATTAAATATGAAATAAACGAACGTCGATTTTTATTTGAACCAGCTATGTCAAAGCGTACAATATCCTTTGACAACCAGACAAACAATACGCAATGTATCGTTATACCTAGGCTCCACCGACCGCCCATCCATCTTCCCCGCGGGTCACCTACGTCGAATCAACCGGACGCGATCAACCGGCCCGGTAATGCCCGTAAAATGCCCGGGCGAACACTCGGTAGCACTGCATTGATCATAATTTGATCATACGAGGCTCGGTTCTTTTCAATATGGATTTTTACGTATATTTTAAAGTACATTTTATTTTAAAAAATAAGAACAATTGTTACTCCTTATGTTGTCTGTTATTTGCTCTGTAACTAATAATAATAGCTTTTTTGACAACAAAATTTATAAATGTACAACAATTTCTGGTGCTCTTTCGTAAATAACAATTAAAACACTTTTGAATTACTTTAGGTACCTATTACTACTACGCAGCCCATAGGTGACCCACTGCTGAGTTGGGCCTCCTCCAGTTACATGGAGAGTAATTAGCCTAATGTGCCACGCTGGCCAGACTGATTGGCACAGGGTTGTGTATCAAGGTTTCTTTTTCTTGCGGCTGGGTTGGCCTTGTCATGTCCCTAAGTACCGATACCTCACGTCACCCTCAGGATGGAATGGTGTGGTGACATTTTAACTCAGGATGGCATTTTTACTGATTTGTCACCTGAATTTTACTGCAGAGGAGTGAAAATTTAGGGCTGTATATGTTTTTGTATCATAAAAAAATTATACATTATATTAATAAATAATATTGGTGTGAATTTTGGGGGTTGGGCCCCCCTTAACATTTACGGGGATGAAAAATATATGTTATCCCATTCGCAGACCTAACCAATATCCAGACGAAATTTCACGAAAATCGGTTGAGCCATTTCTGAGGTTTAATAGCAAACCCCTTGACACGATAATTATATATATTAGAAGTACAAGTTGTGGTATAATGTTATTGAAATAAAAATTTATCAGACAATACATCGGTATATACAATTTATTTAGTAATTCATGGCAAACCTTTTACTTATTTAAACACACACACACACACACGCAAATATGAGGTTCTAACTTTATGTGTACTAGAATGGGTGTCATTTCTATCTATAATATGTATGTATTTACAAAAAAAAATGTATATAAGTAGTTTATCATCCATCTCGTTACCATAACAAAAGCTTAGCTTAGCTTGGGAGAGATGGCGTTGTGTGAAAATGTCCAAGGATATTTATTTATTTATTTATTTTTATTTATAAAGATATTTATTTATATAGGATTTCGATTTGGCTAATTTTGGTCTTTTAATATTTGTGGAAGTCCAGGGAAGGTTAAAAAGGTGAGAAAACACGAAAATACTTATTTTTTAATACATTCAGATTGTTATTTATGGATTCTGAGGCGGTACGAAGTTTGCCGGGTCAGCTAGTTATATCATCATCATCATCAGCCTATTTCAGTCCGGTCTTCGGTTCTATGCATCTAGTTGCTGCCGGCTGCCCGTCGCAGATCGTCGCTCCATCTAGCAGGGGGGCGTCCCCTACGTTTGCCAGTACGTGGTCTCCACTGTAGCACCTATATAAAAATATAGTTATATACCTTTATAAAAATAAATGTTTGTCTGTATGTCTTAAAAAGAATCGTAAACTATACATTTGATCATGTGATGATATTTAGCAAAGTGTTGTGTATGAACCCATGAAGGTTTCCGAACAAAAATAATTAATATTTGTGTAATGTCCTACAAATTTATTGCAGTTAGTGGCGTAGCAACGCATATCATCATATCATATCTGTAGAAGAACCGACAACCGCTGCGGTACACGAATTCTTGAGTGGAGACCGCGAATCGGCAAGCGTAGTGTGGGACGGCCCTCTGCTACAGAGCGACGATCTGCGAAAGGTTGCGGGCAGCAGCTGGATGCGTCAAGCTGAAGACAGGGCGCTATGGTGCTCTTTAGGGGAGACCTATGTCCAGCAGTGGACTAATGTGGGTTGATGATGTTAATCATGTAGTGACGCGCGCAAGGTACAGCTAGAAGCTTATATAACTAACAAGACAAGTGGACACTTACGAACAACAAAAGAAACTTTAATTTGACTTTCTGAATCTTTTGTGACAAGGGTAAATGAGTCTATGGCGCATTTGCAATACTACCTTTTTCTGTTATGGCCATATAAATTAGAAACTTTGGGAAATAAAATGCTTTTAACATTAACAAAGGTACATTATATAGTGTGTAACAAAAACCCTATAACCATCCATAGAACCATCTAAGCTTACCGAAAGGAGCAGTTCTATGAATAAATTACTTATATATATTGGTATTATTAAATACACTACTACTCAGCCCATAAGCGACCCATAGTTGAGTAGGGCCTCCTCCAACTACATGGAGGGTAATTGGCCTACTGTGCCACGCTGGCCAGACGGGTTGGCAGAGGGTTTCGTATCAAGTTTTCCTTATCTTGCGGCTAGGTTTTCAGCCGTATCATTTCCTTTTGTCGGCTTTTTCTACACCCTCAGGATAAAATGGGCTGCCGACACTATGTATTCTAAATCCGTTACCACACGGACTTATATACACGCTGGCACAGTATTATAATACACGCTTAAGCTCAAACTCAAAAGGAACTTTATTTAAGTAGCTTGCATGTCGCGGGTTCGATCCCCGCACGGAAGAAATATTTGTACGACCTACAAGTATTTGTTCCGGGTCTGGGTGTTTTCTATCTATAATATGTATGTATTTACAAAAAAAATGTATATATGTACTTTATCATCCATCTCGTTACCATAACACAAGCATTAAGTTGCTTAGCTTGGGACGAGATGGCGTTGTGTGAAATGTCCTAGGATATTTGTTTTTTTAAGCATTATAATTTTACGGCCCCTGTCTCACAATAGGTGGTAGTCTCCACACACACACCTATCAGTCCTCATACCTACATTCACACCTTTCACACAATTTGTGATCCAAGTTTAGATCACAAACTGGCTCTGTAGGTAACGTTAATGGTAGCGTCCCACTCTCTGCTCGGTCCCTCATGACTGAGGATCGTGGTCATCAGTGGATGCGTTACATTTGGAGTAGATGATTTGCTTCCGTCGGGTCCTGTATGGACCGGGAAGTCATGGGGCTTCTCTTGCAAGCCAACAACACTTGGAGGAGTTCGAGGAGTCGACCTTGAGCACGTTTTCCCCCATCAAGCATTCGTTGATGGCATACTTTTGGCAGGCGGGTTTTGATTTTTACTTCTGAGAGTATCGATTTAATGGTACGCTTTACGGTCCAGAGAACCGCATCTTCAAAGCATCGATCTTTTGCCTCTCTCGAGCTCGTATCGTCCACGTTTGAACTCCATATAGATAAATAAGGACACAAGCTTCGTAATGCGTTTTCACAATTTGTTTTAGGGTTACTGTTCTATTTTTTTAGTGATTACACTTTCGTCACCACGTCGACCAAAATGCTAAGGAAAAATGGCACACATTTTTTTGAGATTTTACACAGGGTATTTTTATCAATAGTACTATCGATATTCAGCGAATTTCAGCCTCCGGAACAGGCCGGGTTTCGTAGGGGTTATAGCACCATAGACCAAATTCACACAGTGAGGCAAATTATACAGAAGTCCGAAGAGTATAATCGGCCCCTGTGTCTAGCTTTTGTGGACTATGAGAAAGCTTTTGACTCCGTCGAAGCCTGGGCTGTTCTTGAATCCCTTCAGCGATGCCAAGTGGACTATCGTTACATCCAAGTGTTGAGATGTCTGTACGATGAGGCCTCTATGTGTGTCCAAGTACAGGACCAGCGTACTAAACCCATCCAACTGTGCCGCGGAGTGAGACAGGGGGATGTAATATCCCCGAAGCTGCTCGCAAGCGCTTTGGAGGATGTGTTTAAGACGCTGGACTGGAAAGATAAGGGCATTAACATTAATGGCCAGTGCATCTCACACTTGAGATTTGCAGATGACATAGTCCTAGTGGCGGAGTCGCTGGAGGAGCTGCAACAGATGCTGACCAGCTTAGCATCAGCCTCGCGACGGGTGGGTCTCGGCATGAATTTGGATAAAACCAAAATCATGATGAATGACCACATTCATCCGAGACCTATCGTCGTAAATGGTCATCTTGTTGAAGCTGTTCCAGAATATATATACCTCGGGCAAATTTTGCAATTAGGTAGGAACAGCTTCGATAGGGAGGCCAAGAGGAGGATCCAGCTAGGCTGGGCAGCATTTGGAAAACTTCGTCGAGTCTTCTCGTCGCCCATCCCACAGAGCTTGAAAGCGAAAGTTTTCGATCAGTGCGTCCTACCCGTCATGACCTACGGCGCCGAGACGTGGACACTCACGGTGAGACTAGTCCACCAGCTTAAAGTCGCTCAGCGTGCTATGGAGCGAGCTATGTTGGGAGTTTCTCTGAAAGATAGGATCCGTAACGAGATTATCTGACAGAGAACCAAAGTCACTGACATAGCTCAGACAATTAGCAGACTGAAGTGGCAGTGGGCTGGTCATATCTGTAGAAGAACCGACAACCGCTGAGGTAGACAAGTTCTTGAGTGGAGACCGCGAATCGGCAAGCGTAGCGTAGGACGACCCTCTGCTAGATGGAGCGACGATCTGCGAAAGGCTGCGGGCAGCGGCTGGATGCGTCAGGCCGAGGACAGGGCGCTATGGCGCTCTTTAGGGGAGGCCTATGTCCGGCAGTGGACTAATGTGGGCTGATGATGATGATGACTATCGATACCCTGTATACTATTACTTTAAAAACAAAACATGCCTAGAAACATCTTATACACATTTGATTAAAGCACGTAAAAAGAAGTCAATATCTGTTAAACTTTTAAGACACCCATCTTTCATCTGAGCTTAAAAATAGCAGTAAGACAAAAATATATTTTCTTCTTTATTTCGATCTACACCGAAGTAAAAAGAAAGGAGTATCAATAAAAAAGTATTCTTTTATAAAATTCACAGTCTAGTTTCAAATAAAATTAAAAAAGAGAAATCCATTCCGACAATTTGTCCTTTTCCACTTTGTTAATTAGGAAAAATTAAATTAATTTAAAAACTTAATAAGTGCCTACCGTTAATTTAGAAAGCTGAAACAGCGAGTGACACGAGGCGCGTTAATTCTTCAATGCGGGCCGTCTGAACTGCTAAAAGAGTGAGGTAATTAAGTATGATGGATATTCGGAGTTATCTCGGGCGGCAGCAGCGGGCTACTCACAACTCTCTTATCTTTCCCAAAACGGGTCCTGCAATATTGAACTCTGAGTTGACTAAGATTGTGTTGTAAATCTTTTAACATTTCCGATTACGGATCCGCCCACCAGCAGCGCACTCTATTTAATTTCTTTACTTTCATTTTACATTTTGTACGTCATCAAAATGTTTGATAAATTTGTATTCCAATAGCATTTACGAAACTAGAGTGGGTAATAGAAGTTTTGCTAATATTCCCGTGTATACGGGGTAATGCTTGTATCCATTGCATCCAAAGGGCAATGGAGAGGGCTATGCTTGGATTTTCCCTGCGAGATCGAATCAGAAATGAGGTGATACGCAGGCAAACCAGGGTCACCAACATAGCCCACAACATTGCCAAACTTAAGTGGCAGTGGGCAGAGCACATAGGGCGCAGGACCGATGCCTGATGGGGCAGAAAAGTCCTCGAGTGGCGACCGCGTTCCGGAAAGCGCAGTGCTGGTGGGCCTCCCACACGGTGGACCGATGACCCGGTTAAGGTCGCCGG
This sequence comes from Clostera curtula, assembly GCA_905475355.2. Taxonomy (NCBI): domain Eukaryota; kingdom Metazoa; phylum Arthropoda; class Insecta; order Lepidoptera; family Notodontidae; genus Clostera; species Clostera curtula. Next base: position 10,583,130 of record FR997806.1, on the reverse strand, counting down.
AAAACGATGGATGCGGGCGGCCCATGACCGGCCTTTGTGTAAATCTTTGGGGGAGGCCTATGTCCAGCAGTGGACGTCTTTTGGCTAAAATGATGATGATGATGATGATGATACGGGGTATAACAAAACCCTATAGTCATAACACGACGACGACACGGTTGGCGCAGTGGTTGAGCGATCGACTGCTGCGCAGCATGTCGCGGGTTCGATTCCCGCACGGAAGAAATATTTGTACGACCTACAAGTATTTGTTCCGGGTCTGGGTGTTTTATATCTATAATATGTATGTATTTTATATGTATTATTAAAAAAATATATTTAAGTAGTTTATCATCCATCTCGTTACCATAACACAAGCATTAAGTTGCTTAGCTTGGGACGAGATGGCGTTGTGGGAAATGTCCAAGGATATTTATTTATTTATAATGAAAGAACCGATAGAAGTTATACCCTCACACGTCTCGATTTTGAGACTCGAGGTTGGCGAGGAAGCATTCTCTTATGGCACCCCAACGGGTTGGGACTATGTGAGGGTATCCCGGACAACAGGGACGCCCTGACTCAATGAGGCTTGTGTTGGCGGTAGGTCCTCCGAACCACCACCGGCCTCTAAGGCGAGGATAGAATGTGGGCGTAACGTCACGTCCCAGCCTTCGTCCTTATCACCGCACCACTTCAATCCATGATCATCATCGTCATTACAGGCAAAGGCTTTACTGCTTGACAAAGGCCTGCACAGGGATGTACAATATTTTTTTTTTTTATATAAAATGAGTGAGCTCAAAATGTCAAGTTTTTTTAACATCGTGAACGCAACAGCCATTTTGTCACATGATCTCAAGTTGATTACAGGTGTAAAATCTATGGGCACCTAATTTAAGTTTAACGAGTTGTGAAAAACAAAAGGTGTTGTTAATGCGTAAGGTCCGTAATTAGGAGGAGGGGTCACACATGCCGCCATTACTGCGGTTGGGGCTGCTCTCTGGGGACACCTGTACGCATTTGTTATTATTAATATCCACTAATTAATCTAGCAAGTTAATTAAAACTGTCCATGTTGTAATGGATGAAGACTATTTATAGATACTAATACTAGCGACCTGCCCCGGCTTCGCACGGGTGCAGTGATGAACCTCTAAATTTACCAGTGTTTCTCTACAATATTATGAATGTTTTATACATATAAACCTTCCTCATGTATCACCCTATCTATTAAAAAACTCTTCAAAAATCCGTTGCGTAGTTTTAAAGATTTAAGCATACATAGGGACGGACAGACAACAGCGACTTTGTTTTATACTATGTAGTGATTTTCTATCCTAATGTGTATGGAACTAGGTGGTTAAGGGTACTAAATAGGTACAAAATCTAGCTAAACAAAAGGTAAAGGACGCCTCGCTGGTCTTGAAATTCTAATTCAGGTACTTAGTTCCTATACCTCCTTCGCGTTAAGAATGCCGTGTGCCGTCATTGTCCGCCGACTTACGAGTAGCCCCGCCCCGTAACCAATTAAATCATGCCAAATTAGAAAGTCTCGGTGTTTTCGAACGCAACAGTTGTGTCCTATCTTTTGTCCTTAAAATTGCCGTGAACACACCTTTACTTACTGCATTATGAACGCTATCGAACTATAATTTGAAAGTAATCTTTACAAACATACGTACGTCTACGTGTCAGTGTAATATGTTTTTAACAAACTATAAGTCAATAAACAAAAAGTTAAGTAACAAATTTGCACCCAAAACAAATTCCTCCATGACTCACACGTATACAGTTTATGGGAACATCTAGAAGCATCTTGATCCTGTATTGTTGTAAGAAATCTCATTTTCGAATACAAGAAATATGTTTCCGAACGTGTACGACACAGCTTTGTTTATCGACAGTTTCAAAGGAAAAACGGTATCGGAAATAAGTCCGCTTTTCCTAGAAAATGCTTCTGTATCTTTGGTTGCAAGCGAATATTGTAGTTGGTTATTCTGTTTACTCCAAAACATAATATAATCCTGGGCGGTAGACATTGAAAACGTATATGTAACAGTATGTAGATTTTAAAAAGTAGTCTATGTATAAGTCTGGTAGTCCTGGACCGCTGCGGTGCACCAACGCCCTTGGGTTGTCGCTAACCCGAGGGCTGACGGGCCTCCGTCTGCGAGGCCGTTATGTCGCAGAAGGGGGCTGCGGGGCGGGTCGTAAAGGAGGGAGCTCCAGCTGACCCGTGCCTCGGACGGAGGCAGAGGTGGAGGGGGGTCGTGACGATGCGAACCCCTTCTGCTCTCGCCTGAGAGGCCGGTAGTGGGTCGGGGGAACCGCCACCGACGAAAGCCTCGATGACTGAGGGCGTCCCAGTGTACCGGGACGCTTGCGTTGCGGGCACCACGCCGGAGCGTCACAGTAGAATGCGTTTACGCGAACTTGTGGCGCCCCAAGCGCGCCGTGTGTGGGTATACCGCTGGGGTTTTAGTGGGTAGACGACTCTTGGGTAGACGACCCTTGTCGGAGTCCCACATAATCACCGAACTCTCCCCCGGGGGGTGGTGGTATGCATAAAGCATTTCACCAGCAACAAAAAAAGGCCTAGTATCACGGTTTCCTTCTTTTCAGGCAAGATCACCTGCCTCTTTTGCTCTTATGCCACTATCAGGATGGTTTGCGTTTGTGACATTCTTTATTCTAAATCCCTCACTACACGAATAACTACTACTATAAACACCAGCTGACCCGACAAACTTCGTACCGCCTCAGAATCAATGAACATAAAACCTGAATGACAATTCCAGAATGTTTCAACTTTATTAAAATAGTACATATATATATTTTAATACCGTAAAAATGTTTTTTTTAATATATTTATACTTATAACTTCCCTGGGCTTCCACGAATATTTCAAGACCAAAATTAGCCAAATCGGTCCAGCCGTTATCGAGATTTAGCGAGATCAAATTTAGGATCATAATAAATTCTGTTATTGTTACCAATTAACAGGACTCTCAAAGTTGTTATTTGAGATACCTATATTCTTGTCTATAGTTCCTGTTATTTCGGTTTGACCATAAACCTAAAGCACTTCAGGAATTACAGCTCAGCTATACTGAATTGTGTACATACGGTCTTTGATGTGAATAAACTAAATTCTCAGACTGCTTCGTAGTACCCGGACGCTATAAGGTTAACCTTAGGTCATATAATGTTTTCCCACGATGATATTGAGAATCATCCTTCGTGTTTTAGACCACGTATTACAATGCAAATAAACTGTATGTTTTTTCATCAACAAATTTATAATTGTAGTCAATTTATTATGACTTTTCCTGTAATCACACTGGAGAGTGTATCTGAATTTATAAATAAACTAGGGACCCGCCCCTGCGTCGCACGGGTGCAATTATGCATGTTTTATACATATAAACCTTCCTCTGTAATCACTCTATCTATTAAAAAAACCGCTTCAAAATCCGTTGCGTAGTTTAAAAGATTTAAGCATACATAGGGACGGACAGACGACAGCGACTTTGTTTTATACTATGTAGTGATAGTGAATACCTGTCACGTTGTTTGACGCGATGGACTCGTATACTACTCAACAGATTTTAATCAAATACTTACATCTCTTTTTTTTTCTAACCGCAATATTATTGTATTGCAAATTATTTGTCTGTTATTTGACAGTCACAATTATGAGCTACCAAATAATTCTAACAGATGGCGATATCTGTTGACTTGATTGAGTAAGAATTCAATAGATGGCGCTATGTTAAAAAATAAATTAATGTTGAATGTAATATAACAAAAACCTTAACCGTGCGTGGCCGGGTCTACTAGTATCTTATATAATAACGATAATGCAATTTATTAATGTGCAAATAGCTTTATTTATTCCTTTCATTGTCAAAACTACACTCATCCATTTTTAATGTTGTTTACTTAGAAGATATATGGCGTCTTCTTCTACCACTATTCAGCCCACAAATGACCCACTGCTGAGCCAGCCCTCGTCTAGTTACATAGAGGGTAATTAGCCTACTGTGCCACGCTGGCCAGATGGGTTGGCACAGGGTTTCCTATCAAGTTTTTGTTCTATTACGTCGTATGTATTCTAAATCCGTCACTACACGGACAACGAAAAACGTACGTATACAAAATACAATACACTAAATATGACTATTATCATTACAGCCCATAAATGACCCACTACTGAGTCAGGCCTCCTCCAGATTTATGGAGGTAGTTTAGCCTACTGTGCCACGCTGACTAGACGGGTTGGCTCAGGGTTTGTATCAAGTTTTCCTTCTCTTGTCAGTTCCTTCATCAGTCTTGTCATTTCCTTTGTCGGCTCTTACATCACCCTCAGGAAGTAAAGGGGTGGTGACACTGTGTATTCTAAATCCCTCACCATACGGACAACGATACTGTTAATGCTACAAATGATAATTAAAACGTGTATTATAGCTTACGTCAGTCGGCAGAGAAGTGCAAGTGGAAATTCTTTGTTAGCAAATATCTAATAAACCCAGCGTTTCTCGACGTTTCCCACCATATTTTCCTGTACAAAGAGGACCGAGTTGCGTTTGAACATTCCACGTGATATTTTTCACGATACTGAAAAAGCTATAGATATTATAATATATAGTATTTTATAAGTTTCTTCCGACCCACTCCAGATGGAATAGATTGGTATTGCGTATTCTAAAACAATACGAATACATAAAATTGGCGTGTCTGTTTGTAATATTAAAATAACCGCTTTTTAATAAGTGTATTTCGCTGTATACACGGTACATATACCAAAACCAAAATTTTTACAATTTTTGTCTGACTGTTTGTTTCAACTAATCTAAGAAATGGCTGGACCGATTTTGACGGCACTTTTACTGGCAGTCATTTATTGACACCCCCCTCTTTACAGGAGCCCATTATAACTTTTTTCTTTATTACCACGCGGATAAACCGCGGTAATAACTAGTCCAATATAAAATTTCTGCAACATTGGTGAAAAGAATCCACTTCTATTTTGAGACTCTGCTACGGTCTAACTTGTGCGCCGTAGTTGCATAAGTTTCGTATCCGTGTACAGTATTTTAAACAGCCTTTTCTGGGCGATTGAACAACAAACATGTCCAAAGACTTTTGTATTTTATGTGAATGTTTGGACACTTTGTCGTGGGCGCAATGTTCATTTTATCATCATCACTTCAACCCATGTCCCACCGCTGAGTTGGGCCTCCTCCAATTGAATACAGGGAAATAAATACGCGGACAAGGCTGGTTGGTATCAACTTCCTTCTCTTGTAGCTAGGTTAAGAGCCTTGTTGTTTCCTTAAGTACTCGGAAAAAAGTCCTTACGGTACTCGCAAAACAGAATGGGGCTGTGACAGAATATTTATGTCATCATCACGACATACTTTATATCCTAATAATGAAGTATGTATATGATATAATGATAGTATTTAAGTAAGCAGATTTTAATATTACACTATTAGTTATATTAGGTACCTCATTCTTTTTCTCCCTCTAACCCAAAGTAAAACTGGTAGAGATTGCCCCAAGGCACAAAATCCGCCTTATATACCGCTACTGTAAATGAAGATTAAAAAAAAAATCCGTCACCACGTGAACAAATGTTAACTTACAAAGTGGCCAAAAAAGAGATTTAACTTTCCACCGATGAGATCCTTATTGACTGAAGGCGTCCCAGTTACCCACGACGCCTTCCGATAATCACTTGCCTGCTTTAGCAGGCCACCCAGTCTAGGCACCACAGTAGACAGCGTGCTCGATCCTGTGGTGTTCTAAACGAGACGGAGTCAAGATATCTTGGGCTAGAGGGGTTACCCACGACGCCCTCCGATAGTCGCAACCCGTCAGGCTGCCACAACAGAATGCGTCCTCGTCAAAGTATGGCGTTATATATCGCAGGGATAATAGTGGGTAGTTGAGTGTTTCGGAGTCCCACATAACCGCCGACCGACAGTGCATTAAGTATATCCCCAGAGATAACAAAATGAGCGGACAAATAATAAAAAAATGCTGCATTATAACCTGCCTATTAGTCGATGAGCTACTATAATTCAGACACACAGCCACGTCAAACCCATAACACGTTAATATAAGTTTAGGCAAGAATACTTATAGCGGACGTTAAACTTACTAAACGCTAAAACATTTTTATAGTTTCTCATGAATTATCTATAAGTTCTCCTTACGTCCCTTTCGCGATGTCAATTTGTTAGAAAAGGGAAGAAAAGTTCTATTAGCTTATAAAAGGGTCATAAATCCTTGACGCTTATATGACTTTACGTTGTATTTCGCATGGATCTGAGTATATATTTAAATCTACTACTCGGCTCATAGATGACCCACTGTTGAATCAGGTCTCCTCCAGTTACATGGAGGGTAATTAGCGTACTGTGCCACGCTGGCCAGACGGGTTTCGCGCATTGGCACAGGGTTTCGTATCAAGTTGGTAATGGATATAGAATACATAATATCGCCACCCCATTCCGTTACGGTTTTGGTGCCACTTTTATTGGGACAGATCCATAATAACTCAATTTAACGGAGAGAGCATTGTCCGGAGTTACACTTCGTGATAGAATTTAGAAATGAAGAAATCTGCTGAAAAACTTGAGCAACCGATATAGGTCGAAAGATAGTAGGTACAGTTGCAATGGAAGCGGGAAGTTCACTATGCCTCGGCCCTAGGTTCCAAAATTGCTAATTCAATAAAGCTAAATCCTGCAATCACCTTACCCTCTATTGTCGATTTTGACAGTTTCGGTAGCCTTCCAATACTAAGGTGCCAGTTCGAAACTTAAACCACACGCCTTTGACATAAGAACATGGCAAAATCTATTGGATTTAGCAGATTAAGATTGTTGTCAGCAACTGCATGTTGTTGGATGGGCATCTCAATAGAAAATAGCAAGGACATCAAGTGGGGACTACATACGGTAAAGTTGAGGGCTGGACGGCCCCACTAGACGAACGACGCTTGGGGCTTCACAGTTGCAAGCGTTCTCGCGAACCTGTGGCACCCCAATTGTGACATGTTAAGGTATACCGCTGGGGTTTTAGTTAGTAGACGAGTAGGTTCCAAGGTCCCACATAACCGTCGATACCACCCCCGAGGGCGGCGCTATGCATCAAACATTTCACCAGTAAAAAAGAACAAAAATGATGCACGGATGACTATGCTAAGGCTTCTGGTAGTCGGTAGAAGCAATCTGCAGACTTGTAATGAGTGGTGATCTATGGGGGAGGCCTGTGTTCAGTTGGGACGTCTGCGGCAAATTTATCTATTAGCTCTACTCAATAATAAATCTGATGGAAAAACTGAAATCCCAGTTCGCAATCTGAAACGAGGAGCTTCGATAAATTTTAATAAAGTCGTTCATAAAATATCATTCCGTATTCATAGCGTATCTCACCACAGCTAAGAATTGATTTATGCTATTACCTCTTTATAAATGGCTCTACATTGCAAATGCTCTGGTTATGGTATTTGAGAGCAACCTGCACTTTTATGATAAATTTTGCTCAATATTTCCAATAGCCGAACATTTTTCAATGCCTTTTAAGAGCTAGAAGCTCTTCTCAAATTCTATGGAGATTTAACATTAAACCGGTGTACTTGCAAGTGGAAAATATGACAAAACGACATTCGACCAAAGACCTCTACTTCGACTACTATTCAGCCCATAAATGACCCGTAGCTGAGTCAGGCTTTCTCCGACGGTATGAAGGGTAATTAGCCTACTTGGCCACGATGGCCGTTGGCACAGGGTTTCGTCTCCAGTTGTTCTTATCTTACGGACCTAGTCACAATCAAAATCAAAACTCATTTAATCAAGTTGGCTCACTAAAGCTCTTTTGACAAGTCAAACAACAAAATAAAACTTAAAATTTACAACTTAAAATTGATTATTTACCATCTACACCGGATCGGAATACACCTCGACGGAGAAGAGCCGGCAAGAAACTCTGTAATTGCTCTTTTTAGATCGCCATTTTCACAAGTCTGACATAAATCCAGTCTTGTACCTAACAAGACTGGATTTATGACAGATTTGTGAAAGCTAACTCGCGCAATAGTCGCAAAGTTCCAAACTTCAGCCAGAACTAGTCAACAATTGGAACCTTCTAATGCCCGAGCCAACCAACCCCCAGCAACGGCACCTGTCGTGAGAGACGGAACCCTCCATGTGCTGGGACGAGGGACAAGTCAGCAGTGGATCATATATGACCAGCTAGTAGTAGTTGAGATAGCTGGTTGATCTTAGAATCTGCAATGCTGTCATTGGCAATGGCGCCCAAGTCGATTACGTAGCTGGGCGAGTGTCTTTGGTTAAGCCAAAGATATTTGCTGTGAAAAGTAAGTAAAGATACCAGCCAATGCTTCAGTCTACTCCTAGCTATATACATCTAACTATAAAATATGACTCAGTAAACAAAACTAAAGGAAACGGGAGCAAGTTCAACAAGAAGCTGTTCATTTAATAAGTTATACGTTACTGAGTGATCCAAAGTTAGTCAGAGAGCTGCCTGATAACTTCTTACTTTAAAAACGGCACCAGTAATAAGTAGTTTATTTTTTTAACTTTAAGTATAGATGCTTTAGTGACTATTGTGACGTATTTAGACTATGTATTCACCAACCCAATTCATTCTGAGGGTGTTAACAAAAGTTGAAACAACCCCTGTGTCAACCCGTCAGGCCAGCGTGGCACAGTAGGCTAGTTACCCTACATGTAATTGGTAGAGACTCGACTCAGCAGTGGGTCATGTATGGGCCGAATATAATATAATACGAATATAGTATAGAAGTAGTAGTAGTTTAGCCTTAAAAAAGCTCTTCCAGACAAGTTAATAAGTACATTTTAGTAGTAGTTAATAATAGTTAATAATTACATGACGACACGGTTAGCGCAGTGGTTGAGCGATCGACTGCTGCGCAGCATGTCGCGGGTTCTATCCCCGCACGGAAGAAATATTTGTACGACCTACAAGTATTTGTTCCGGGTCTGGGTGTTTTCTATATACAATATGTATGTATTTACAAAAAAAAATGTTTAAAAGTAGTTTATCATCCATCTCGTTACCATAACACAAGCATTAAGTTGCTTAGCTTGGGACGAGATGGCGTTGTGTGAAATGTCCAATGATATTTATTTATTACAGCGGACGTCTTTTGGCTGAAATGATGATGATGATTATTACTTAATACTAGCTTTTGCACGCGGCTTCGCCCGCGTGTGCTTCGAACCCGTGCATATTTTTTATGAACATAAAATCGGTTATTGTGGCTAAACTATGATAGTTAGATATGTGCTCTCTTTTTTGTAGATCTTTATAAGACCTACAAACCCGTAGTACATCATTTTGTTCTATTGTCAATAGTTTTTGCAGCGCACGCATAAATAGGTTTTCGATTTTACACCTTGGTTTACAAAATCGCAATTTTCATACGGATCCCTAATTCTTTTGAAAATAAAATAGTAGCCTATAACCTTCCTTGGTAAATGGACTATCTAACACTGAAAGATTTTTTGGAATCGGACCAGTAGTTCCTGAGATTAGCGCGATCAAACAAACAAACAAACAAACAAACTCTGCAGCTTTATATATTAGTATAGATTTATTTTCGTTTGAGTGGGTTATTCCTTTGAGAAGGTCATGACCGTTAGTGGCGAATGCCATTGACCCGCAGGTGACGCAATGTCTAACTCAGCCAATTGTTGGTTTGATGACCATTATGTTGACATTTTCCCTAGAACTGGTCAAACCAAGTGATTCACGGTTGTCCTACTAGATGGTTTTCAAAGAGCAAATGACAATCGCTCCTCAAAAATACTAGTATTTAGCCACATGGTGTTTCCAGCCAGCTTCGTTTCGAGTTTTCCTTACGGTTATGTTTTCGGCCTTATCATTCCATATTGACGACTCTTACGCCACGCTTAGGATGGTAATGAAATGCATTCTGAATCCGTCACCACTCGGAGCTTGTCCGTGCTGTCTTTATTTATTTACTTATACTTTTCTGTGAGATATACCTATGTATATGATGTATTAAAAATGTGGATATAAGTTTGTTTGTACGCTGTCACGTGAAATCTACTTAACTGATCATCATGACACTTTTTACACATATTTTTGGAGGTATTAGAAGTAACATCGAAAACATTTTTTTAAGAAAATATTATCTTCATTCATTTCCGCCAAAAGACGTCCACTGCTGACATAGAGAGACCTACTGGCCAAAAAAAATATGGCTTCAATGCAAGCGAAACCGCGGGTAAAACCCAGTGTACAATAAACTTACTAGATTTTACTTATGGAAATTTAGTGAGAAACAGACAGCTCTGCCCAAAAGTGGCTAATATTTCATAAGTCGCAAAATAAATAAGCAAGTATCACCAAAAGTATGTTTATTTCGCAGCTGGCGGGTACAGTCGCGTTTTATTACGGCGCAGCTCAGCGTTCTGTGCTCGTTTCATTCCATTAAATCCACTGCAACTAAACCCGAAATGAAGTCTGGGATCTGTCCTTGTTATTTTAAAAAGCGCGATCGAGATACGGCACAGTAGGTTATTTCGAAGAATGGAGTTTTAATTTACCGAGAGTAATTGTTAGTGGCTGCAGTTCGCACGGAAAAGATAGACGAAAAATAAACAAGGCTTTTATTTTCCCGTGAAAGCCTTCGTGACGAGGGTCGCTCGCTGTTCTTCAGCATCGAAATGAAATGAGGGATAAAAACTAAATTAAATGCTAATTGGGAGATTTGCCATAAGCTTGGGTCGAAACTCGATGGCTCGTTCATTTGAGCGGCGTTATTGAGCGCTCAGGTGGGTGGTGCATTAGAATTTTTATAAAGCAATCAAGGAAGACACGTGGAATTAAGATGAGTTTTTATCTTTTTCTTAATTTCTGTTTTTCTTATAGCAATTGAAAAATCAACAAATTCATTAAATTCAATTTTAGTTTTTAATTTCAGAATGGCTGAATAAATAAATATCCTTGGACATTTCACACAACGCCATCTCGTCCCAAGCTAAGCAACTTAATGCTTGTGTTATGGTAACGAGATGGATGATAAACTACTTTTATATATATATTTTTTTCGTAAATACTGACTGCCTCGTTGGTCTAGTGGCCTTTGGATCACGGGGTCCCGGGTTCGATTCCGGGGTCAGGCAAGTGTCTTTGTCTACACCAGAGGCACTTGCTCTGAATCTGGGTGTCATTTGTGTTTGTGAATTACATGTTTGTAAACTGCCCCCGCGATACAGGTTATAACCTAGTGCAGGGGTTTCGTATATAACAAAAAAAAAGAAATTAAAATGTACAGCCGAAATATACATTGTTAAGACATTTTGATATTATGCACTCACAAGAGATCTAATACATATTTCCTAAAGTTTTAAAGATTGGAGTGGAAAACATCCACTTTACGTCTCTAAGCCCCCTTACGCACTAGCGGCTGGCCACGTGGCTTGCCGCCTAGCTCAACCGCTCAACCGCTAGTGCGTACGGGGGCATAGAATTGTATAGTCTAGGCAGTTTGGACATAGAAATTTTTCTGATTTTTACCTCCTATACATATTAAGATACGCCCACTACAATTTTTCACAAATCGAAACGATCATTTTAGGTAATATTATTAAACATATCAACACATAAAATATTTACGTACTAACCAAATCTAATACCATAAATACAAACAGGCGTTTACGTTCTGGCAATAACGCGTTGCTGAAGGTTATTCCCATTTATTGAGTCGTTAAGATATAATTTCATCTCGTGTTTATGACGTCATAACATTTCAGATACATCCTCTGTCAATTATGACTTTTTTTGGTTTTTGTAAATTCTAAAAGGTTACTAAAGAATCAAATAATGTATACTTAGCACGCTAAATGTCCATTAGGTGGTTTTTAATACAGGCTTATAACTTAGGAGCCTTCTGGAGGCGTTTAGTAGCCTTAGATATAATAAAAAAAATATAATGTTTAAACGAAAATTGAAATTGAATTTTTATTATAGAACCAATCGCCACTGCAACCGTAATTATAAACGTATTAGAAATATATTTTAAATTCAAGGAGTCAAGGAAAGTAAAGGTGACGGATTTAAAATATACAATGTCACCACCACATTTCATCCCGAGGGTGTCGTAAGTACCGGGACAACGAATGGACAAGGCAGGAAACCTCCTTTTTTTTTTTTTTTGGTGCCCTAGGTAAAAATCCTTTATGGACTTCCCCGTCGGACCCAGGGAAAACCGACGTGGTAGTAGAGGAAAATCACCAAATATAGAATAGTATCCAAATATGAAATTCCTTGATTTCTCTAAGAGTTCATACTTATGTATGAAACACAATACACGACCATCTACTGGTGACTTTCCTCTAGTAAAGTTTTAACCTCAATTTATTTTTAATTTTAAAGCGCTGGGTATTTTGTTAAATATTTTAATAGCCATGTAGTGAGGGCTCGCGTTTAGGAGTTTAATTCTTGATGGCGGGCGGAAGGTGAAGTTTTTTTGTGCCGGGAGGGTGTTGTCATTATTCATTCATCAGACGTCTTACTTGTTGCGAAGTAAACTTGATCCAGAATGAATTGCGTACGTACATAAAGTTAGACAATTTCCGCAGGCAATAACTTCGCGTCGTGTGTTTTAATAATTGATGCCAAACTTAATTTGGGAGCCACGTTGTCCATTCATTGATTTGGAGCCAATTTCTAGATTGAATAAACGCGTATTAATTTATATTACAACCTGTTTATTGTTACAACCTGCGACCAAATCCAAAAATGTACTGGAAAATTAACAACATGTCTTATTTCTTTGTGTGTGTTTTTTGTTTTTTGCGAAACCGTGCCGTGCTTTCTGGACGTAAGGGTTCCCTAGCCATGCAGCGTTCAGTTGCGGCGACAGCACTGGCCTCTACAGAGTAGAGAGGACCTAATCTATTGCTAGCAAAGTAGCGCCAGGCTGTCACTCCACTGTTAGAGGACCTAATCTATGTTAGCAATGTAGTCACGATACCCAGTTTACTGTGGGTCATGATATAAGGGCTGCATTTCTCTAGGAGTAACGTTACGCACACGTGATCGCTCACTATGGGCTCCACAAGAAGGCTCAAAGTCACCCAAAGGTCGAATTCAGAAATGAGGAGATACGCAGAAAAACCAGGGTCACCCACATAGCCCACTTGCCAAACTTAAATGACAGTGGGCAGGGCACATATCTCGCAGGACCGACACCCGATTGGGGCAGAAAAGTCCTCGAGTCACGACCACGTTTCGGAAGCCGCAGTGCTGGTAGGCCTCCCACACGGTAGACCAACGCTGGAAAGTAATGGATGGGGGCGGCCCTGGACCGGAGATCCTTGGGGGAGGCCTATGTCCAGCCCCGGGGCGGGGTACGGGGATGTCTCGCCCCACACCGGATCTGACGGGAAGCGACGTCCTGCCGGGTGCTCACGGCAGGATGTCGAGTGCTCGTAAGGAGCCTGAGGGGAGGAGGAGGGCCTCCTCGTCTGCGGCGGCGTGGTTCTGCATCAGACCCCACAATGCCGCAACAGGACGCGAGTTGGAGCACCCCGGGGAGGTTTAGTGGGTAGCCCCCACTATGGGGAAAAAAAAAGGTCTATGTCCAGCAGTGGAAGTCTTTTGGCTGAAATGATGATGATGAACGTTACGCACACTAATAAATTACTAAAGATGCTCTATATGTTATTAAACTGCCGTACTTACTCGCATATTGAAATCCACCATAATCATTTGCCTCACAAAGGTCTCCTGCTGAAGCATTAATAAGCGCCACACGATCCGCGCTGTGAAAGGTGCCACTCTGTATAATGCCACCGCGTTTCGGCTCCAGACAATCCTCCCACACGAGCTACGTCGTGATTGATGATCCGCTGATACGTGTCCTTATTACCTGCGGTAGTTATACATCCAGGCGCTTCATGCGCGCCTAGTACATAGTTCGTTAAAATAGAGATTTTAGAATATTTAATGTCACCAACCCATTCGATCCTGTGGGTGTCGAAAGAGCCTACAAAAGGAGCTTAATCCCAATGGCCTACTGTTCAGTGCCAGTATTTTATGTTATTGTACATAAACATAAGAATTAGGACCGCAATGGAAAAAAAAATGACAAGCCCTCTGAGTTTCTTGCCAGTTCTTCTCAGCAGTGGTTGCGAACTGGTGGTAGACGGTAGACTTTTTTTATTATATAATATCACTATGGCTGTGTTGACTTTTTGTAAGTGTCCACTGTGACCTAAGCAAAATAAATGATTTGAATTTGAATTTATCCGACTTCCCAGCGTGGCACAATTGGCTAATTACCCCCCATATAACTGGCATAACATCTATGTGCTGAGTACTAACAATCTCATCAATCCCAAGAGAAGGGAGACTTGAAATGAAACCCTGTGCCAACCCGTCTGGCCACAGTAAGCTAATAAACCTCCATGAAAAGGAGGAGGCCTGACCCAGCAGTGGGTCATTTATGGGGTGAGTAGCAGTACGATTACCTGGAATTTCGTATACAGAATCTGCATGTATTTGTTTGAGTAGTACTATCGACCCTCTCGCTATGTCTATAGGGTTTTTTATTACGTCACGGTTCCAATTTCACGGGCTAATAAACAGATTAAAATATTTAACGCTACGAGAAGCAATTTTGCGATTTCACCGCAGCACAATACGCGTCAGGTAACAGCTTGGCGTTACATATCTGTGGGATAATATTTTGTGCAAGAAAATCGTGAGATACTTCATATAGTATCTCGATGCATTTGTAGGTACTACAAAATTAACTCACTTCGGATGACAGGTCCATGATCCTTTAATTGGCTCTCACGACACCGTCATGCGTCAGTGGGAATAGGACGGTAACACTTTTTATTCTCAATTGTGTTAGAATTGCACCAGTCTAATTTAATTTGGCTGACCCCAGTATTTCTACAAAATAGTGGGGCATAAAGGTTGTCTCAGTAAGAATGTGGCGTCTCTGAAATTTGACAGTTGTCACCTCTATTTATTCCGATTTTTAAAAATGGAGCACTTTTCTAAAGAACAACGCCATAAAATTTGTGACCATTCATTACAAAAATGGGGAATGTTTTTCATTACAAAAACGGCATTCGTTACAGGAATATGATAACGGACTTCTTGTGGCCTCAACTGAACGGCATGAATCTGGACAACATGTGGTTTCAGCAGGACGGCGCAACCTGCCATACCAGGCATCAAACAATCGACTTATTGCAGCAACGATTGACGATTCGTGAGCTCAAATCGGAAATCCAACGTGTCATCGGTGAGATATAGCCACATCTCTGTGCAAAAGGCATGGAAAATTTCATGAAAAGAGTAATGGCCTGTCATCGGAGTCTGGTCCCGGATTCGATTCCGGGAATCGGGCAAGTGTCTTTGTGTAAGCTAAAGATTTTAAATAGACCACAGCGTTCACTATTCACAAATTCGATGCATATCTCAATGCAAATAATACGAAGTAGTGAAGTTTAGAGTAGAATTAAAAACACGGTGTGATCGTGATTTCGGTATCGAACGTGACGGAATTGTGAAATAGAAAATTCGAGTTAAGCTTAACGCAGACGATTGACATCATTTAATCTACCCACGTAATATATTACGCACACAACTAGAATTTACAGTAGTGGGAACAAAATGTTATATACTTAAGTCATGTGAGCCCACTGTTGAGTAAAACCTTACGTTTTCCTACTCTTGCAGCCTTAGTTGCCTGAAAGGAAACCCACAGGATAGAATTGATTGTAGACATCATGTCCCCACTGCTGAGTAGGGCCTCCTCCAACTACAAGGAGGGTAGTTAGCGTTTTCTGTGCCATGCTTGCTATACAGGTTGGCATAGGCTTTCATATCAACCCCCTCAACTGTGCTACGAGGTGAGGGGGCTTGAGTCGTGGTGAGGGGGCTCAATAATACATGGGGCCATACCGGCCAGGGCCTCCCATGCCGATGCCCATGAGAGGTGAGAAGAAGAGCGGCACCCAGCGCCGCAGTGGATTGGGGTTCCAGGGACCCTCTGTCCTCAGAGATGCCCAGCGTCAAAAAAAGGCTTTCATATCAAGTTCTCCTACTGTTGCGGCTAGGTTGTCGCCTTTATCATTTCCTTTTGTCGACACCCTCAGAACGAAATTGGATAGTGACACTATGCACCACACAGAATCACTAACACACGATGTTATTTGGCTTCGGAATTCAGCTGCTCCAGCACTCCATTGAAGCTCAACACAAGGCCAAAGACAGTATATTAAATAAAATTAATTAAATAAAATTAAACTAATTAAATATAAATTGAGATTAATTGAATTTATCATTATTCTAAATCCGTCACAACATGGATATAAAGATACTAATGAGTTAGTTATACAATTATGGTAACTATTCAATCAGCTCCTTCTTTATACAATAAGGTAGGGTTCAAGCCTACGGCCCACATACCTGGTATGTGGGCCTGCTGCTGTTCGACGCCTACAGACATTTATTTCGTGTCAAAAAGTGAAAGCATGACGTTGCTAGTAGATGCAGTTAGATTTTACACACAAATGATGGACAATAAAGACACTCATCCAACATCCAGGAGAGCTAGGCTACAACCTCCTACAAATACAAAATAATATCTCCTATATAGTAAATTATACCCAAATAACACTTCTCAGCCCATAAATAACCCACTTCTGAGTCGGTTCTCCTACAACTACATGGAGGGTAATTAGCCTACTGTGCCACGCTGGCCAGACGGGTTGGCACAGGGTTTGGTATCAAGGTTTCCTTCACTTACGGCTAGGTTTTCAGCCTTATCGTTTTCTTTTGTCTCTCTCTCTCTAGTCGGTCCCTCATGACTGAGGATCGTGGTCATCAGTGGATGCGTTACATTTGGACCAGATTATGTGCCTCCATCGAGTCCTGTCCATGGCTTCCCTAGCAATACAACAAAGCTTGGAGGAGTGCGTGTCTTTTATTTGATCGGTCCATCTTGTAGGGGATCGACCTCGAGCTCGTTTGCCTTCAGTGTTCCCGATTACGATCAGCTTTTCCAGACTTTCGTCTCCTCTTCGCACTATGTGACCGAAATACGATAGAATTCGTTGATGGCATAATGTGTGTTCTTTTGTCTACTCAGGGTGAAATGGGGTGGTCAACTGTGTATTCTATTATTATTTTGTTATTAAACATATTTATTCCCATATGCTTATTAATGAGGACTAAAAGTCTAGTATTTTTGTTAATTACTTTCTCATTCAATCGTAACATAAAATTACTATTGTCAAGGGAAAATTAAAGCTGTGTTGCATCTTGTTGTACCCAGTGTTTTCAAAATAACACGATAGCTGAGTAGATAGAATTCATGAGGGATTAATGTAAATAAAATTCAAATTTAAATGTATTTGAATGTACATCCAAATAATTGAGAAATGGTTATTTGTTGTATTTATTTGCAGGGACAAAGTTATTAAAAATAACGTTTGAGAAGTTTTTTAGTTTGTGATTTTAGCAAACACCGTTTCGGTACTGAGAGAGTTGACAAGCAACATGGAGAAAAATAGAGAGTAAAAGAAGATAGAACAATGCAAGCTTATTCTACAAGCCATTTACGTGTTATTTGTATCATTTTTTTTTAAACGTAACTCCTGCACTAGGTATACCCTGTATCGCGGGGCAGTTTACACACATGAAATTCTCGAACACAAATGACACCCAGACTCAGAGCAAGTGCCTCTGCTTTCCACAAAGACACTTGCTCGGCCCTTAAATCGAACCTGGGACCACGTGATCAAAAGGCTGCGCATACAACACAGATTTTTTTTTTAGTTTGGAAGTCCTCATGGATTCCCGACCAGCCAGCCGAGATATATCCCGGAGTCCCGGGGCGCGGAAA
This sequence comes from Clostera curtula, assembly GCA_905475355.2. Lineage (NCBI taxonomy): Eukaryota > Metazoa > Arthropoda > Insecta > Lepidoptera > Notodontidae > Clostera > Clostera curtula. The sequence goes on along the minus strand of FR997806.1, from coordinate 10,565,192 downwards.
GTTGGTAGTTGCGCCCCAACCTACCCACTAAAACCAACGATGTCCCTTAACTGCCCGAGACAGGGCCACGGTTTTCACTCCTCTCGATGGGGGAGCATGCTCCGTGACCCTGATGGGGCCTTGGCCCGCTTGTACAAGTGGGCCCCACGCTTTGATGGGGAGCTTTGTACGCTCCCCAACCTACCGAGAGGCACGTGGGGGCATTGCACGTGCCCCCGTCAGTCGCCGGATGAACTGGCGCCCGATCCACGCCGTTGCGGCGGCAGCCATGGCATGCCTGCCTGGCCGCCCTTCCACTGCTAGTGGTGGCAGCCCTGGCCTCAACGCCTGGCCACCCTCCATTTCATCACCACTCCGTGTGTCGCGGCAGGTTAAGGCTTCCGAGGCAACTCTGAGGACAGATGAGTCCCCAGAGACAAAACCCACCACGACTCCGTGTGCCGCTCTTCGTCTGGCCTCTCCCCGTAGGCCGGCAGGGCGTGGGTGACCCTGAGCCGGTATGGCCCCAACGGATCATAAAGGCACGCAAGCACCGCAACAACGTGGCAGCACGGTCGAGGGGCCCCCCTTGACCGTGCTGCCACCAACCTCTAGACGAACAAGGCATACTATATTGACATAATTAGAAGATAAACCAGCTGCTCGCTGATGTTGTCATTCAGTAATGCACTAAATTACAACATGATTCACACACAAAAATAGAAATTACCACGGTTATGAATTATTAGACTTAATTTTCGGACAAACTTACTAGGTTGTGCTGCATAAGCCTTAATTACAAACGCCCGAAACTATCTTAATATAAATCTGGACTTTAATGATGCTTGGACTTTAATACTGAAAGTTGCCCGTGGTAGGAAGTTTACCGTGTGTTTGTATTGAAGTCAGTCGTCTGCGGTAGCTCAAAAACAGAGGTTGGTATGAATTAATTTCGCCCTGACCCGAGTATTAATATTCAGAGCACTCTCAAAGTTCGCTTTAACAGCGCACGAAAACACTCGAATTTATTAATTTTACCGGTATTTCTTCCCGCGAGGCTTCAATGGATTACTGACATGTCATTAGCTGACTTTGAACTTTTTCTATTAGAATCTCTTGTGCGTTTTGCATATCACCAATAAAAATTGAAAATTATTTTAACAAATATAAAATATTAATTTATATATGTCTATCATTACAGGTAGAGAAACGTAGATGGCAAATGTCCCAGAGGACGTAGTCCCACGAGATGGTCGGACCAAATACGATCTTCTCTGAACATCAACTGCCACAATGCCCTCCATGAAGCTAAGGATCGCAGCAGATGGAGGGAAATCGTAAGAGGGAACCTGATACAGCGGGGGAGCCACGACCCTCAATACTGAGGAAAACAACGCGAGGAGGGAGGATAATTACAGGTAAGTACAAACTAATGCGATAAACAAAAAACCTCCTAAATTATGGTAGCAGTATGAGAATATATTATCTTCTTCCCATGGGTGTCGTAGAAGGTGACTAGGGGCAACAGACGTTAGGCAGCAGCGACGCTTGCCAAGCGTGGCGATTATGACAAACCCCCGTTCCTTGGGGGAGGCCTATGTCCAGCAGTGGACGTCTTTTGGCTGAAATGATGATGATGATCCTATAAATAAATCTAATCTATTGAGTAACACATTCAAATCATCTGTTCCTAAATTAAAACGCGCTATTTAATTATCACTATCACTACATAGTATAAAACAAAGTCGCTGTCGTCTGTCCGTTCCTATGTAGGTATGCTTATATCTTTAAAACTACGCAACGGATTTTGAAGCGGTTTTTTTAGTAGATAGAGTGATAGTAGATCGAGTGAGAGGAAGGTTTATAAGTATAATACATGCATAAATACACGCGTGCGAAGCCGTGACGGGTCGCTAGTTTATTATAATAATGGCGACACGGTTGGCGCAGTGGTTGAGCGATCGACTGCTGCGCAGCATGTCGCGGGTTTGATTCCCGCACGGAAGAAATATTTGTACGACCTACAAGTTTTTGTTCCGGGTCTGGGTGTTTTCTATCTATAATATGTATGTATTTACAAAAAATAATGTATATAAGTAGTTTATCATCCATATCGTTACCATAACACAAGCATTAAGTTGCTTAGCTTGGGACGAGATGGCGTTGTGTGAAATGTCCAAGGATAATTATTTATCACTATCACTACATAGTATAAAACAAAGTCGCTGTCGTCTGTCCGTCCCTATGTATGCTTAAATCTTCATAACAACGCAACGGATTTTGAAGCTGTTTTTTTTAATAGATAGAGTGATTCAAGAGGAAGGTTTTTAAGTCATAATTGCACCCGTGCGAAGCCGGGACGGGTCGCTAGTTTATTTATAAGTGAAGGCCGTATGGTGACTTAGAATACAAATTGGTACCATGTTATGAGTCAATGACTATTACTACTCAGTCTATAGATGACCGTCTGCTGAGTTGGGTCTGCTCCAGTTACAAGAAGGGTTATTACCCTCCTGTGCCATGCTGGCCAGACGGGTTGGCATAGTGTTTCGTATCAAGCTTTCCTTCCCTTGCGACTAAGTTATTTCGTTTTGCCCGATGACACCCACCGGATGGAATAGGTTGGTGACACTATGTATTCTAAATTATTTATTTCAACCAAATATGTACTAGGCGCGCATGAAGTGCCTAGATGTATTTATTCTGAATCCGTCATCACAATCACCAACACATGATGTTATTCTTTATGGCAAAGACCCTTCCTCCGTCGGGCTGCACACAAGCTCCATTTAAAATTTAACACAAGACCAAAGGAAATACAATGAAAACAGTTTGTAACGTTCCTTTCAGTGTTTATATATTTTAATTACACACCCACTGACAAAACAATAATATTTTATACGTCACAATAAAATTCTTCTTCTTCTACGCCGCCTTAGTAAATAAGCCAGAGCATAACATGTACAATAAAAATTAAATAAAAAAATTAAATAAATCCCCGACTCAATGACCTAGGTTCCCTTTAAAAAGTAAAAAAAATACATCGCGTTGGGGGTCCGCTCCTACTTATTTATTACCTGACCCCTGGACCCCTGGTCCCCCAACGCGATGTATTTTTTTTACTTTTTAAAGGGAACCTAGGTCATTGAGTCGGGGATTTATTTAATTTTTTTATTTAATTTTTATTTTCTGCTTTTTATAGGTACACGCTTAATATGATGTTGATGTTGTTAATCCATGGATTCTTGTCCCATCCTCATTTTCACCCCACCAAATATATTTGCAGATATTGGGTATTTACTTTTCAGGGCTCAGCTGATTTTCATGGAACATATTAATTTTTAATGTGTACGTGATGCGCTTTCATTTGAGACCCCACTCGATTATATTTGCAGACTTTCGGTTATTCTTCCCCACTTTCACCCCCCCCCTAACTTTTAAACGACTCAACCTTTTTTCATCAAACATGTCTAAGAACACTCACCCGTAACTCACCTGTCATACAAATAAAACTGTATCGAAATAGCTTCATCCGTTCTCGAGCTACGGAGCCACAGATAGACAGACACGTCAAACTTATAACACCCCTGTTTTTGCGTCGGGGGTTAAAAATACCTGGGAACGAGTTTTCAATCCGGGTAACACATTTGCATTTCGTTGATTAAATTATGCGAGGTCTCAACAGGGCAACACTGCGTCAATATTTGTATTGCCACATTGCGTTAAGGTTGTTTTCCTCGATACGCGACGACAGGTCCATAGTTATTGCGTTGTTAAAGTAAATTATCACACCTGTGACACAGTCAGTGTCTGTATTCTCAAAGAAAAGGCGGGAATTCAAACATTTGTTGTCTCTTTTATGTCTATATTTAGGGTAAATGTTGTTGTTCTTCACTGGCTTTGAAAGGTTTTAATGGCGAAGGCGAAGGTAACATCCTTCTTCTCTTTAATAAGTACTAGCTGTAAGTCCGTGTGGTGACGGATTTAAAATACACAATGTCACCAACCCATACCATCTTTGGGATGTCGTAAGAGGCGACTAAAAGAACGCAAGAGGCAGATCACCTAGGCCGAAGAGACGGAAAACTTGATACGGAACCCTTTGCCAACCCGTCTGGTCAGCGTGGCACAGTAGAATAATTATCCTCCTTGTAGTTGGAGGAAGCTCAGACCCACTGCAGACCCAGACGTAGCAGTGGGTCATTTATGGGCTGTGAAGAAGTTAGTGTTGGCAAATGTAATTACTAATTATCGCGTCCTGTTGCGGCATTGTGGGATCTGGTACAGAACCACGCCGCCGCAGACGAGTAGGCCCACCTCCACACCTCAGGCTCGCTGAACGAGCAATCGACGTCCTGTCGTGAGGGTGCTCAGGAATTATTATATTATTATTATTATTATTTCTTATTATACATGGAATTATCGTGAGGTTGTCTTATGAGGTGATTTAAGGGAATGCAACAGCCAATTAATGTGTCTGCAAGAAAAGGAAAACTTTATACAAACCATAAGCCAACCCGAACGACCATCGTGGCGGTGTACGATAATTACCTTTTTGTCGGCCTTGTTTTTCTTTTTGTTTGCTCTTTACCTTAGGGTGGAACGGGGTGCTCCAACTATGTATTCTAAGGGTCATCGCCCACCAGCGGAGTGGCGACGAAGAGGCTATTTCAGTAACAATTTAATTTCAACCTACTCGTAAAACGCTTTAGAATACAACTGTATTTGGTACTACGAAATACAATGACGGCGAGCGAGCGTATTCTAAATACAGATGTATTCTGAAGCGGTTTAGGTTGAATTTAAATTGTTACTGAATTTAGTCTCTTCGCCGCCACTCCATCCGTTAGTGCTGTCCATCACCACACTGGCTAGCTGTAGATTAATTAGGTCAAAAAATAAGGTCGCCGGAAAACGATGGATGTAGGCGGCCCAGGACCGGCCTTTGTGGAAATCCTTGGGGGAGGCCTATGTCCAGCAGTGGACGTATTTTGGCCGAAATGATGATGATAAATAATTTAGTAAAAATGTTCATAGTTAAGTCTGGCTAGTAGTTAAGGTGGATGCTCCAGGGTAGCCCGCCAAATTTAAATTTTCTTACGTTTTCTGCAATTTGCAGGGCAGTGCTAGGTGGTACGATGATGAACATTGAATTCGCGGCTGTAGGACGTATGTAGTTACAGCGTTATAATCATCAAAATCATCAATAAAACCCTCCAAGCCCATAAAGGTGTGCAAGAAAAACTTTTTCAACAGTCCTCGCCATGCTTTATGGCCGCTCTAAATTTAGCCGTGGTGGGTGCGAACTTGTGCATCGTACATTTCATAACCAATACGAACGTAGCTCACTCACACTAACACGTGGGTGGAGAGGACGCATGCGGATGACGAACGGAGCGCGCGGGCGTGCCCCACGTACGTCCCGCTGATACCTGATTTTGTGTTGGGCGCAGCGTAATGCGGCTACATTTAGAGCGGCCATAAAGATTGGCGAGGACTGTACAAGATTGTTATCACAGCAAGTAATATGTCCTGGAAGTAACATAAGATGTCACTTGCATTTTGTGCCTGTCCTTTGCCCTATTCAATAATATATCTCACTGACGGAATAACTGCAGAGTTTCTTGTCAGCTTTTCTCTATATACCAGCATTCCGAACCGGTGGTAAAGGATGGAAAAATGGAAGGATTGTAAGAATGATGAATTGTGTATGAAAGGTGTGAATGTAGATATGTCGACTGATAGGTGTGTATCGATACAACCAACTAGCATGGGACAGGGGCCGCAAGATAATAATGGTGATTTTTAATATGACGATTTATACGAGTTTCGTGATAAAACTACGTAAATAAAGTCCCTTTTGAGTTTGAGTACGATACTGAGGAATCGAAATACTTTTTTTTTCTTTATATATTTACTAGCGACCCGCCCCGGCTTCGAACGGTTGCAATGATGAACATCTAAATTTATCAGTGTTTATCTACAATATTATACATAAAAACCTACCTCTTTAATCACTCGATCTATTAAAAAAATCCGCTTCAAAATCCGTTGCGTAGTTTTAAAGATTTAAGCATACATAGGGACTTTTATCGAAATACTCTTAATATATTTTTTACCTAGTTTAGTGTATGTGTAGGTACCTCGTATGATAGCGCACATTTCACTGTGCAAATGTACTATGCTAATGCTAGAATTAACGTATCTATACACAAATAAATAAAATTTGAGTGTCTGTTTGTAATAATAAAATAACCACTTTTTACTAAATGCGTAAGTATGTATAGACATAGACCAAAACAACATTTAAAAAAAAGTCCGTCCGTCTGTCGATCTGTCTGTCTGTTTGTTCCGGCTAATCTCTGGAACGACTGGACCGATTTTGACGGGACTTTCACTGATAGGCAGCTTATGATATAAAGAGTACTTTTTTGACTAGCTTTGCGAGTAACATCGCACCCGTGCGAAGCCGGGACGGGCCGCTAGTTATTAATATAGCCCATCCAGAATGTTCCAGCAAAAATAAAAACAAAGGTAAAATATAAAGTACTAAGCTAACGCTCACGTCTCGTTTTACGTCTGTAGTACATTTCTAATCCGTAGCTATCGTTAATCTTTGTTAGGACTGCGCTAATTAAGAATTGGTACAAAACTAATTACAATTACTGTACTAATAACTTGTTTCAATTGATATTAATAGACGTATAAATACATTGTCCGTGTGGTGACGGATTTAGAATACTTAGTGTCACCACCCCATTCCATCCTAAGGGTATCGTAAGAGCTGACAAAAGGAAATTACAAGGAAGATTACCTAGCCGCAAGAGATGGAAAACTTGATACACACTCTGTGCCAATCCGCCTGGCAAGCGTGGCACAGTAGGCTTGTTACCCTCCAAGTATTTGGAGGAGGCCCGAGCCAGCAGTGGGTCATATAGGGTGAAAAGGCAAGACTAAAATACGTAGACCTGCCTGCGAGGACTTTTTTATGGGTGTAAACATGGTGTAAATGAATCAATATGTGTAGGCTGAAAGTATTACAGATGTACATAATATATAAAAACATTACATTATAATGATTAAATTAGATGTACTTACTGCTTTTTGATCACAGGATCCCGGATCTATTCCGGGAAAAGTATTTTTCTATAATGAAGCTGAACTAGATGGTATTGTTATCGCGGGGGCTGTTTACAAATATCAAATTTTCGAATACAGATGCCAAACCTATACACAAAAAAAGTGTCTGGTTTACATAAAGACACTTGGCCAACCCGTGAATCGAACCAGGGCCCCGTGATCCAATGGCAGCAAATCCAACCGCTAGACCAACAAGGCATTGATGCTTGAGTTGTCATTCTCACTTGAGACTTTAGCATTAGAAATGATGGAATAGTGGATACATACTACTCGACCCATAGCTGACCTACTGCTGAGTCGAGCCTCCTCCAATTACATGGAGGATAATTAGCCTACTGTGGCTAATTATCCTCCATGTAATTGGACGCTGGCCAGACGGGTTGTTCGTAGCAAGTTTTCGTTCTCTTGCGACTAGGTTTTCGGCCTTGTCGTTTCCTATTGTCGACTCTTGCGGCACCCTTAGGATGGAATAGGATGGTGACACTATGTATTCTAAATCCGTCGCCACACTGAGAGGAGAGATATTAGGACATAATGGACACCCAACCAAAATCCAGCAGAGCCAGACGTTGCTTAACATGCAGTTCCGTCCGCAGTCCACAGTGCACAATCTACAGTCCGCAGTCCACAATCCGCAATCTACAGACCGCCGTCTACAGTCCGCAGTCCACAGTCCACAGTCCGGAGTCCGCAGTCCACAGGCTCCGAACTCCTCCTCCGATATTGTGAACCCATGTGATAAACCTTTTAAATTAATTTCATCCAAATGCTAAGTGGCGCTTCAATTAGTTATTTAATTTAATTATCGGTCATTCTCGCAACTCATACATTCGGAAATACGGTCACGTATTAGTAGAATAACCTTTCGAAATACCCAAAGAAAGCCGCCCATTCAAGCGAGAATTAGCAAACCTATTACCAGTCATTTTGTTAATGGGTAATTTTAAAAAGGTTTGGGCCAAGAATGTGTTAATTAAGATATAAGCCGACGTAATCTGTTAAGGTCCAGTTATCCTGACTAATAAAATCGAGGATTCACTTTTATACATGGTGTAACAAAAGCTCAATAGCTATCCTTAATACAAACATACCAAAAGAAGCAGTGTTGTGCATAAGGTTTTCCTGTATTGAGATGTGACTTTGTCTATGCTAAATTAGTCACGGATTTAGAATACACAATGTCACCAACCCGTACCATCCTGAGGGTGTCGATATGACGAAAGGAACGCAAGATGCAGGTCGCCTAGCATTTCCCTTTCTATTACTTTGGAGGAGGCAAACGTTAGTAGTGTGTTATTTATGAGCTAAAACGACGAATCACGACTTGTTTTGTGATCCAATTTATCACAGTATTATGTGTTCCATGGGAAGTTACCGATAATCTATATAGCAAATTGCATGTATTTTGTCTTGTAAATAATAAACATGTTAATTGACATTAGCTTTAAATGTCAAATCTAGATATTTACAATATGACACTGTTTCTATAAACAAGCTTCGTAACGCATAGGCTGCGGGCACGGAACATGCGACGGGCGGAGGGATGGCCGCAGTGGGGTGACGGCGATGTATGACACACACGCATTGGAGGTCACGCGGCGCGTGACGTGTGAGAATGTGCGGCGAGGCATAAAAAAGCATTGCACAGTATGCACAGAAGGGCACGAAACGGGCGACGGTGGAGCGGGGCGATCGAGCGATGCACGGGCGGCGCGTCACCCCGCTGCCACCATCGCTCCGCCGTCGAAGTTTCGTGTCCGCAGCCTGACGTGATACCAAACGTAGTGATGTGATGTGATACTTTAGTTAATGTTACCCCGTAAGCTTGGTAATTAGGGTTCATGATTTCTCGAGCTTTTCAATTTCTCGGGTCTCGAGAATTCTTAGGCTAATTTCTCGGGACTCTCAGGTTGTCGAGAAATTTACATTTACGTACGTTTTCTCATATTATTTGGTTCCAATTGCGTCTAAAAATCAGTGGTTTTCCTCTCAAATAAAAGTATCAAATTAATTATAAAACTTTTATCGATGTTATTCAAAAACGTTAATCTTATAAATATTGTTTTATAAAATATTACAGAAAAAAATATTATTCAAGCTCATAATCATAATGACAGCATCATTTTTAGTTGGTTATTTAGAACTTAAACTAGACAAAAAATGAACATGAAAGAAAACGTTAATATTAGGTTGGGGAAAAAGTCTTTACGCATTATAGTATGTATGAACTTGTAATAAAATCTTCAGTCCTGATCTTGCACCTTCAGATTTCCACATGTTTCACGAGAGGACTGCCAAAACCACTTGTCGCGGTATTTTGATCAGTAGTCCCAAAATGTCTATAGCAATGGGATCATGTCCCTACCTACAAGACGGCAAAAAGTTATCGAACAAAATGGTAGTTACATACTTTAGTTAAATGTAAATAAACGATATTAAAAAATGTTTTGAAATTTCTTAAAAAATGCGACGAAACTTTTTCCCCAACCTATTATCTTAACAGCACAATTTTGGGCTAGTTATTTAGAAAAAAAAATCAACTTACATTACAATCATAGCACCATTTATGGCATGTTAATAGAATATAAACAAATTAAAACTCTGCAAGTTTATTTTCTACAAACGTACTTGATTTCTCGAGTTCTCGACATTTCTCGAGCTTGATTTCCCGGGAACACAGCCCAACGATTTCCCGGGAATTCTTGGCTCGAGAATTCCCGGGAATGAACCCTATTGGTAATACATACTCGCATAATGTTCAACAATGGTTCTTGGGCTCTATTTACTTAGTTACCTAGTTATGACACGTTAGTAAATAGATGGAATGTTATGAGAAAAGAACTGATTATTATTTCCTGGGATATATGGCACACATAGTGTAGCTCTGAAATATCTCCAACCCCTACTATTCTGTGGGTGCGTATGGTATGAGGCAAACAACCTAGCCACAAGAGAAGGAAACCTCGGTTCCAACCCTCCATTAACTTTAAGGAGTTTTGCCTCCGCAGTAGGTCAGTTGTGGGCGGAATCGATGACTGTAGTTCTTGTTTTATAGGATTTATGATATACCTTGTAAATTATACTTATACTAAACAATAATATCCGCAGATCCGACAAACACTTATTTTATTTTTGATTAAAATAATAATGAGGTTTCATCTGTTTCTGCTGTTGAACATATGAGATATAAAGCCACGACGTGCGGTCTTGTGAAGAGCTTTTTCACAAACGATAACCCAAGTGCCTTAGGCTGCTGTTTTAAATGGATAACATGAAGCAAGAAACTCTTACTTCAAGATGGAAATAAAAATTGAACATCAAACTTTTAATTACAACGACTAGTAAATTTTATATCTTCATTCTGGATGGCTATAAGAGCTGTGTACACCCTAATACTACTACTTCTACTATTCCGCCCATATATGATCCACTACTGAGTTGACCCTCCTCCACTTTTTAACCTACTGACCTTGACCTTTGACCTTTTTACTGACTTTTGACCTACTGTGCCCCGCTGGCCAGACGGGTTGCCACAAGGTTTCGTATTAAGTTTTGCTTCTACGTCATCGGCCTTGTCATTTTCTTCACTCGGCTCTTACAGCACCCTCACGATGGAATGGGATGGTGACACTGATGTATTCTAAATCCGTCATCAGACAGACAAACTACTACTACTGCTCATGACCGACTGTTGAATCGGCCCTCCTCTAGTAGTGAACCTACTATGTCAAGCTTGGGTTGACGCAGGCTTTCATATCAGCGGCGTGGTTCTGCATCAGATCCCACAATGCCGCAACAGGACGCGAGTTGGAGCACCCCGGGGAGTTTTAGTGGGTAGGCCCCCACTATGGGGGAGAGTCCCACACTCCCCTCGCTGGCCATCCCCGTGGCCGGCGAGGAAGTCCATAAAGGATTTTACCCCGGGCGAACAAAAAAAAAAAAAAAAAAAGTCTTTCATATCAAGTTTCCCATCTCTTATGGCTAGGTCGGCATTTCCTTTTGTCGGGCGTTACGACACCCTCAGGATAGTATGTCTACATTGTGTTTTCTAAATCCATCACCACACGGAAAAAATATTAAACTCGTACATATTGACAATATATTATGAATTTGATAATTAGACAATTGTGTCTCACAAGTACCTATTGGTAACTCTAGGAAAACTACCAGCAATATTGCGAACAAACTCGTTAACTTTTATGTTGTAGTTAAAACTAGTGTTAGAAGTGAGCTGCGCGTTAACCGTACAATGCCGAGTGAACTACAAACTACAGCTCTAATACGCAAGCACAAGGTTATGCTACCACAAGTTAATGTTAGACAAAGTAAAACACGGCATTGGTTGAAGACAAAAGTCTTCAACCAATGTGTGTTGCCAGTGATGATATAAGGCACAGAGTCGTGGTCGCTCACTATGGGCTCCATCAGAAGGCTCAAAGTCACGCAAAGGGCAATGGAGAGGGCTATACTCAGAGTTTCCGTCGTGTCGTTAGGCGACTAATGGAACGCAATAATAATACATAATCACCCATTTGCAAGAAAATTAAAATACAAACCCGTTTTACCAGCGCAGCATCGTAGGATGATTTCCCTCCATGAATTTGGAGGAGGCTCAACTCAGTGGTGGTACATTTATGGGCTGAAATGATGATGACGAATGATCATCAAAAGATTTGTTTTCGAAGGCCCAAATTGTAATACCCTTGAGGCAACCCTATTTTGTGACTCTACGAGTGGGTATCTCCATTTGTACACTCGTTTCAAAAGGAGTCGCGCCTCTGAAAGAATCCCCATTGTATCTGAGGAGAGTGCTCCTCTACATCCCTCTTAAAATAGCGTAAAGTATTTTTGAGGAACGAATTTCATAGAGAAATGACGTTTGTAATTAAATAAACAATTTGAAATACAAAAAAAGCTTTGATTTCTAAATTGTACTTCAAACCGGTCTCGAATCATTACAGCTTTACGACTTTCTTCTGTATATTTTGCTTCTTGATAATTTTAAACGGCTTATAATATCGATTACATGTGGCGATGGCAATAGAATACGTAGATATACCACCACATTACATCCTGAGGTTATGGCCGATAACCTAGCCGCAAGAGAAGGATATCTTGATACGGAACCCTTTGCCAACCAGTCTGGCCAGGGTGACACAGTAGGTTATTTACCCTTCATCTAACTGGAAGAGACACGACTCAGTAGTGGGTCATCTGTGGACTGAGAAGTAATAGTTATTATGATGTTGACGTTTTCAACCTACTTCAAATGGTTGTTTAATTTTCGCTTCTATTGTATCTTTTTCGAAAGCGGTAATTTTTTTTTATTTAAAAAGTACTAGCGCCCCGGCTTCGCACGGGCGCAATGATGGACGTCTAAATTTATCGGCGTTTCTCTACAATATTATGCATGTATTATACTTAAAAAAGCTTCCTCTTGAATCACTCTATCTATTTAAAACCACTTTAAAATCCGTTGCGTAGTTTTAAAGATTTAAGCATACATAGGGACGGACAGACGACAGCGACTTTGGTATATACTATGTAGTGATAGTGAAGTGATAGTGATTTTTCACTTTAGTGTCTAATCCATTATGCAAGCAAGCAAAAATTGTTCGTCGTAGTATTGCCAATTATATTTTTAACGTAACGGTAAGGTTTTCTTGGACTGGCTTGGTTTTAAAGGCCAAAATCCCTGACAAAATTAAGGATTTAAAACAATAATAAAAGCTTCTTGCTATATTAATGCATACTTATTAAAAACAAATTTCAAATTCCAAGAACGCGTTCCAGCACTGAATGCCATAATTGATTTTCATCGCGGGACATTTGGCCGTAAACTGTGAGTAGTTGAATACTAGATTTTTTTTATTTGTTTGGTAATAAGGTCTACTTTCTATTTCTTTTCTTTTTTAAAAACGGAACTACTCTAGGACAGGGGCTAGATATAGCCTGTATCGTGGGAGCAGTTTACAAACATGTAATTCACAAAGACAAATGTGAGCAATGTGAGCAATGACGCAATGTAGACCTTTATTCGCGGAATTGTTTTTGATTGGCCCTGTCAAGGTCTATTCGTCATTCATTGCGTAACCGTGTAGCGTGTTTCTCTCATCTTGCGAACTTGCTCTCACTATGCTGTTTAGTGTTTTTTGTACAGTTAATCAATATTGTTTTAAAAAAAAAAGTTTCTCGCCGCCTCTTCTCTGTAGAGCAGCCTTCCGAACCGGTGGTAGTTTCGGCATGAATGTGAGTGAACGCAGGGATTGTGAGCGATCAGGGGAGATGGACGGATTGTAGTAGTGACGAGTTGTGTGTGAAAGAAGTGAATGTAGATATGACGACTGTTAAGTGTGTGTGGAGACTACCACCTATTGTGGGACATGGGCCGTAAGATGAATATGGTATTTATAAATATGACGATTTATAAGAGTTTTGTAATGAAACCTACGTAAATAAAGTTCCTTTGGAGTTTGAGTTTGATACTCAGACTCAGAGTTAGTGCCTCTGGTTTAGACAAAGATACTTATCTGACCCCGAAATCGAACCCGGGATCGTTCGTTGAATTCGTTGATCCAAAGGCGGCGCCAACCCGTACGAGGCAGTTTTTGACGTATCACATTACTTTCCAAGTTTTTATCACTTTTTAATTTTGGCTTAGATTCACGGCGAGAAAAGATACCTATATTTTTAAAAATTTTATAATGATGTTTTTCTTATCATCATCAATGGGCTCGAGACACCTGAGCGTTTTACAAGTTTGGAGATTCACGAACCTTTTTAAAATTCTCCCCTGTATAAACTTATTATTAATATTATTTACCAATAACTAAAACCGTAACGGTTCGTACCGACAGGTATGTATTTCCTCGCATTTTGACCAAACGAACGGTTCAAAATTTACGATTTCCAATATAATATTATTGAACATGCGTTTCACAATTCAGTGGCTCGTGAATAAAATACAGTGAATAACCACCAATTCCACAAAAATATCGTTCTACTAAATTTTTGGTTTCAATCAGCTTTTGTTGCCATGTGTTTAACTATATATTAGTAAATTTAACCATATTGCGTTAAAGACAATATCATTATTGTGAATATTATGGACAACTAAATGACAACTAAGCAATTATTTTTTTATTGTGTTCCTTTCCCCTGCATTTTCCTATACAACGCGACATTGGCGAAGTTATGTTTTTGTTACATGGCAAGCCATTACGGAAGAAGTTAAGTGCAGTGAAACATCCGAAAGGTAAGCGCCTGAAGTGGCGTACAGAATATTAACCTCATCATCAACCAACAAAAGCCCCATTTACCACATAAAAGGATCAATAATACTATTTATACTGATATTTATTGTTCCCTTTTTTCTTGATGTTCCGGCGCAACGTAGTACGGAACGGTGACGGACATCCGCATCCCCTCTTTTTTTCTTTTTTTATTCATTCACTCTCTCATCTCTAACGTTCTCTGCATAACTGTTCAAGTTTCAAGACAATATATAATTTTGGAGTCAGATAAGCAGTTACCCAATACAACTACAAAACAAAACATTGAAAACACTTGATATTATTAGAATCATTAAGAACACATAGTGTCACCATCCCATTCCATCCTAAGGGAGGATAAAAGGAAATGAAAGCCCCAATAACCCACAAGAGAAGGAAAACTTGGTACTAATCCCTGGGCCAACCTGACTGGCCAGCGTGGCACAGTAGGCTAATTACCCTTCGTGTAATTGGAGGCGGACTCAGCAACGGGTCATTTGTGGGCTGAATAGTATCATCATCATTTCAGCCAAAAGACGTCCACTGCTGGACATAGGCCTCCCCTAAGGATCTCCACAAAGGCCAGTCCGGGGCCGCCCGCATCCACTGCTTTCCGGCGACCTTAACCAGGTCGTCGGTCCACCGTGTGGGAGGCCTACCAGCACTGCGCCTTCCGGAACGCGGTCGCCACTCGAGGACTTTTCTACCCCATCGGGCGTCGGTCCTGCGAGCTATGTGCCCTGCCCACTGCCCCTTAAGTTTGGCAATCCGGTGGGCTATGTCGGTGACCCTGGTTTGCCTGCGTATCTCCTCATTTCTGATTCGATCTCGCAGGGAAACTCCGAGCATAGCCCTCTCCATTGCCCTTTGAATAGTATACCAATATTTATTGTTCCCCTTTTTCTTGATAATATTTTCGTCACCATCATCTGTTGGTTTCATTACTTGATAGATAACTTGAAAATTAAATCAAGATCTTTTTAAATATATGGATAATAATAATCCGTCATTAGAAATACTTCCCTTAAGAAGTATACAAAAAGCATACAGATATACCGCTATGAAAATCTATGACTAGAGGCCTTGATCGTCGTTTAAGCCCATAAATTACCCACCACTGGGTCAGGCCTCCTCCAAATTTATGGAGGGTAATTGCGAATTTACTAATGCATGGAGCTTACTGGGCCACGCTTGCAAGACGGGCTGACACAGGGCTTGTGTCAAGTTTCCCGTCAGTTGCTGATCTCTCTATTGCCTTGCTTTAGTCGTCTGACTGTCATACGGAATAAGTTATTCTATCTTAGTATAGATGACTCTGAGCTGCAAACACAGTTATTAAAAATGTGCTAGACATTTGTTAAGAGACGTACAAGGGAACTAACTTCTGAGTATTTATCACTGTGCCTTAACATATCAGAGAAGAGCGGTTCTGTCTCTTGCCTTCCTTTAGTCGCCTTTTACGATACCATCAGGGTGGAATGGGTTTGTGACAGGTCACTATCACACGGAATATGTACCTACTTAGTATAGTATAATCTGAGCTGCAAAAACAGTTATTAAAAATGTTCAAGACATGGACTAAGACTAAGACACGTATAAGGGAACCAACTACTAAGTATTTATCTTATTGTTCTTCTCAGCCCATAAATAACCCACTGCTGAGTCGGGCCTCCTCAAACTACAAGGAGGGTCAATTAGTCTACTCTGGCCTCGCTGACCAGACGAGTTGGCACAGGGTTTCGTGTCAAGTTTTCCTTCTCTTGGGTATTTATCAAAGTGCCTTAAATGATTAAAGTGCCTTAACGTATTAAAAAAGGTATACTAGTATTCGTATTCGAATTTTAAAAACTGATTTCAAAATTGAGTCTGTAACTCAAATAAAATGATTTAGATAGGCTGTCTGATTTACGATTATTTCCGACCATCGCGTCGTACATCACGATACCTTAACTTAAACGAGTATTGCCTACCTCATTATTATTCTGCCTTACCAATCAGAATCGAGATATTTATTGCTTCAAACCGATATTGGATTTACGTACTTAAAGCTATAAAGCAGTGGCATTACTTCAGCGCGTCGGATACGTTATCCGCACCATTACCGACGCATAAAATCCGAAAAGACCCAATGAAGCGTACACGTTACTATATTTTTAAATTACAAGCTGAAAAAATGGGTGTATGTAACCTTAAAATGTTCTCTTCCCTGTAAGATAGTTGAGGAGGGCGATGGCTGCCACATACGTCATGCTTGTGAACATGGGCCGTTGCTGTGACTCGGTTAGCTCAGTCAATAAAAGGTTACTATTATTGACTAGATGTAGCTGGTCTTTGGCCAATTGCGATATTTGCGCGAGTTTTCTTTCACAAATCTGCCTTGCACCTAAAAGTGGCGATCTAGTAAAAGCTACTACTGAATTTCTTGCCGACTCTTCTCCGTGGAGCTGCAATCCAAACCGGTAAATTTAAAAAGTTGAATTGTATACGGTAAATTTGAAATTGTTGCCTATGTTGTTGTAAAAATACGCATGAGCATATGCGTGTTTTTTTTCTTGTTTTGCTTTCACTAATCTATCACACTTGTTTGTACCACCATTATTGTAACTTAAAAGAAAACCATGGAAACTCTTCTTCTTCTTGACTCTTCTCTGTGGAATGGCATTCCAAGTAGGGTATTCGCCATTTTTTTTGTTATTAAGTACTCTTGTAAAAAATACATCATCACTATCACTACATAGTATAAAACAAAGTCGCTGTCGTCTGTCCGTCCCTATGTATGCTTAAATCTTTAAAACTACGCAACGGATTTTGAAGCGCTTTTTTTTAATAGATAAAGTGTTTCAAGAGGAAGGTTTATATGTATAATACTAGCTGTACCCGCGACTTCGTCCGCGTGGAATTTAAAAAAAGTTAATTAGTTCATTAATATTTTTTTTTGGTTTTTGCATTTATTTTAATTATCATTTATTTTCAGTTTTTGTTGGCTTATTTATCGAATCTTCTTTGATATTGAGATTGTGAATATCATCATAAATACTATGTATTAAAGTTTCAGTGTCCACCACAACCTAACAAAGACTGGTAGGAAGTTCTATATCATGATTACTATTGACTTCTAGACACTTTCCCTCTCCAACATCAAGAAGAATTTTACTAAATTCTGAATCAGCTGAATGATGTTTTGTTTTAAATTAAGTTTTTAACAATGTCTCCAAAGTACTGAACGTTTTAGCCGGAACAAACAGACAGACAGACAAAAATTAAAAAAAAAATATTTTGGTCTATTTGCTGTTTAAACATACTTACGCATTTAGTAAAAAGTTGTTATTTTATTATTACAATCAGACACTCCAATTTTATTTATTTGTATAGAAGATGTATAGACTAAATAAAAGTAGCCTAAGTTACTCCTTATATCATCAGCTACCTATCAGTGAAAGTCCCGTCAAAATCGGTCCAGCTGTTCCAGAGATTAGCCGGAACAAACAGACAGACAGACAGACAGACAGACGGACAGACAGACAAAAATTTAAAAATATTTTATTTTGGTCTATGTGCTGTGTATACAGACTTGCGCATTTAGTAAAAAGTTGTTATTTTATTGTTACAAACAGACACTCCAATTTTATTTATTTGTATAGAAGATGTATAGATGTGCTGTGTATAGAGACTTACGCATTTATTTACTTGTATAGATGTATAGACTAAATAAAAGTAGCCTAAAATCAAAATCAATCAAAATCAAAACTCATTTAATCAAGTTGGCTCATTAGAGCTCTTTTGACAGGTCAAACAAAAAATAAAATTTAAAATTTACCATTTAAAATTAATTATTTACCATCTACCACCGGTTCGGAATGCACCTCTACAGAGAAGAGCCGGCAAGAAACTCTGTAGTTGCTCTTTTTAGATCGCCATTTGGGTACAAGACTGGTTTTAAGACAGATTTGTGAGAGCAAACTCACGCAATAGTTCCAAAGGGCCAAACATCAGCCAGATACATACATACATATAATCACGCCTCTTTCCCGTAGGGGTAGGCAGAGACCACTTCTTTCCACTTGCTACGATCCATACATACTTGTTTCGCTTCGTCCACTTTCATTATTCCCTTCATACATGCTCTTCGGTTTAGGGTACTCTTGACCTGGCCTTTTTTCAAGACGTCCCTGATTTGGTCTTGAAACGTCCGCCTAGGTCTTCCCCTTCCAACACTTTCATTCACACTCGCCTTATACACTTTTTTCGTCAATCGTTCTTCATTCATTCTCTCGACATGGCCAAACCATCTCAGCATACCTTTCTCAATTTTTATCACTACATCTTCTTTCAGACCACAACGCTTCCTTATCTCACTATTTCTTATCCTGTCACTCAGTTTAACTCCTATCATACTTCTTAACGCTCTCATCTCAACTGCATTTATTCTGCTTTCATGTTTCTTCTGCCATACCCAACTTTCACTTCCATACATGAGTGTCGGAACCAACACTCCCTCATGCACAGCCAAACGAGCCTTGTTAGACACCTTCCGACTGCTCATAAAGGAGTGCAAAGCTCCGTTCACCATGTTCCCTGCATTCACTCTTCTTTCGATATCACTCTCACACTTTCCATCTCTTGTAAACTTTGAACCCAGATACACAAGTTACTCCTTATATCATCAGCTACCTATCGGTGAAAGTCCCGTCAAAATCGGTCCAGCCGTTCCAGAGATTAGCCGGAACAAACAGACAGACAGACAGACAGACGGACAGACAGACAAAAATTAAAAAAAATGTTATTTTAGTCTATGTCCTGTGTATACAGACTTGCGCATTTAGTAAAAAGTTGTTATTTTATTGTTACAAACAGACACTCCAATTTTATTTATTTGTATAGAAGATGTATAGATGTGCTGTGTATAGAGACTTACGCATTTATTTACTTGTATAGATGTATAGACTAAATAAAAGTAGCCTAAGTTACTCCTTATATCATCAGCTACCTATCGGTGAAAGTCCCGTCAAAATCGGTCCAGCTGTTCCCGAGATTAGCCGGAACAAACAGACAGACAGACAGACAGACAGACGGACAGACAGACAAAAATTAAAAAAAATGTTATTTTGGTCTATGTGCTGTGTATACAGACTTACGCATTTAGTAAAAAGTTGTTATTTTATTATTACAAACAGACACTCCAATTTTATTTATTTTTATAGATTATAGATTATAGATTATAGATTATAGATTATAGATGTATAGATGTGCTGTGTATAGAGACTTACGCATTTATTTATTTGTATAGATGTATAGACTAAATAAAAGTAGCCTAAGTTACTCCTTATATCATCAGCTACCTATCGGTGAAAGTCCCGTCAAAATCGGTCCAGCCGTTCCAGAGATTAGCCGGAACAAACAGACAGACAGACAGACAGACAGACGGACAGACAGACAAAAATTTAAAAATATTTTATTTTGGGCTATGTGCTGTGTATACAGACTTACGCATTTAGTAAAAAGTTGTTATTTTATTGTCTGAAATAAATTATTATTATTATTATTATTGTTACAAACAGACACTCCAATTTTATTTATTTGTATAGACATGCATAATATTGTAGAGCAACACTGATAAATTAAGATGTTCATCATTGCAGCCGTGCGAAGCCGGGGCGGGTGACTAGTAATTCATAATACAATATATTAAGGTGGCTGTAAGCAATTTAAATGTAACATAAATAAATAAATAAAAAAAATATATATATCCTTGGACATTTCACACAACGCCATCTCGTCCCAAGCTAAGCAACTTAATGCTTGTGTTATGGTAACGAGATGGATGATAAACTACTTATATACATTGTTTTTTGTAAATACATACATATTATAGATAGAAATGACACCCAGAGTGACACTCCGAGCCAGTGCCTCTGGTTTAGACAAAGACACTTGCCCGACCCGGGAATCGAACCCGGGACCCGTTGATCCAAAGGCGGCACATCTAACCACTAGACCAACGAGGCAGTTATCAGGGAAGTAGTTAAACTTTTAAGTAAACACTAAACCCGTGAGGTGACCCCATCCTGAGCGTGTCGTAAGAGCCAATAAAAGGCAAATGACAATATATCCATATATTGGGAGGAGGCCCAATCCAGCAGTGGGTCATTTATGGGCTGACTAGTAGTAGTTAAACTAAGACAGTGGCGACAAACACTTGTCTTATTGTCTCCAGAACGAGTAAATCATATTTATTTATTTACTAGTGGCCCGCCCCGGCGCCGCCCGTGCAAAGCGGGGGTGAGTTAGACATATAAACCTTCCCCTTCAATCACTCTATCTATTAAAAAAAACTGCTTCAAAATCCGTTGCGTAGTTTTAAAGATTTATGCATACATATGGACGGACAGAAGAATGCGACTTTGTTTTATACTATGTAGTGATAGTGATAGTGATAGTGATACTTTTTGCACATACATAAAAGTTATGCACAAAGGCGGACTTAATGCCTTAGGCATTTTCTACCAGCCTACCTTAGGGTGGTGCAGAAACGGAGCGTGGCAGGTACATACATATATAACGACATACTCAGGTTGTTATTGTTCATGTCATTTTGAAAAGATTACTGTTATTGCACTGATAATATAACAAATGTTAAAGGACACTACACTATACTAGTACGAAGAAATCCTTCCTATTCCCTAATAGTCGACTTAATAACTAATTATCATTTTTTTTAATGGTTATGTGATTATTTGACTGCTTTCATAAGAATTTATTCGAATAAAACACATTTTGATTGGCTTTTTGATTTCGAAGACTTGGCCTTTCTTTGGCAGAAAGGATAAAGGAAAGAAAAATACGATGGCACACCGTTTCTCTCTATACCCGGAATATAATGAAATCATGCGAAAAGAACAAAACGAGTCGTGTAGAGCTCCGTAACTTCCTTATCCCCACTATGTTATGTACATGCGTATGTATCTGTTTTTGTGTCGTTTTCATAAAAATTGTTCGTATTCCCTCAAATAGTTGCGGATAAGGAGACATTTGAATGGATATGGGAGCTAGTTTTATTGTGTGCTTTCTCGTGGTGTTTTGTGAGATAAAAGTCGTCGTCTTCGTTTCAGTCCATAAATTAGTACTGCCAGTACCGAGTTAGGCATCCTACGTCATGATTTTTATTTATTTATTGGACAACAAACAACTAAAAATTTATAATTAATGTTTAGTTGTTACTTGTTTTGTTCTCCAATACATTATTATTCTAATCTAAACGGATCTAGCCTAGGTTAGAACTCTTAAATGTGTTGACACATCATGTCATAGAGTTACATAATATTATAGTACAAAGCAACTATAATATTACTATTTATATACTACTAGCGACCCGCCTCGGCTTCGCACTGGTGAAATGATGATTATTATGCATGTATTATACATATAAACCAGCCTCTTCAATCACTCAATCTAATAAATAAAACCACTTCATAATCGGTTGTGTAGTTTTAAAGATTTAAGCATACATAGCATACGGACAGACGACAGCGACTTTGTTTTATATTATGTAGTGATAGAGATTTTTAAAAATATAAAGTAGTCTAAAATTTATTTTGTATGTTCTAAATCTTATCTGAAAAGCACGATTCAAACCGTATCATGGCAATCATTTTGATTTGGCGAGAAGATATCTAAATTTGGATGACTATAACATAGATCATTACAGAGGCGATACATTCTTGCCATGGGATTATATTAAGACTTATTGGTTTTATAAATATTTACACGAAAAGGTTTAATAGTACTACTAGAACTTCATGAGCGCCTAGTACATAATGATTCATTTCTCACTGATGACTTACTAAAGAGTCGGGCCTCCTCCAAATGCATGGAAGGAAATTAGCCTAGTGTGCCACGCTGGCAAGACGGGTTGGCTTTGTATCAAGTTTTCCTTCTCTTCTGGCTAGATGATCTGCCTCTGGCGTTCCTTGCGTTCTTCAGTGTGGTACGGTATATTCTTCCATGCTAATAATATACCGTACCATACTGAGGAACGCAAGGAATTCTTTATTCGTAATCACAACGATAATTTCATTTTACTATTATGAATAAGGCCGTACAACTCTTAACAGACTTGTTCATATTAGCAGTCATTTTATCGAATCTTTAAAAAATCATTGACCTTGTCATTGGACAGCCAAACGAAAGGGACAGACACAAAACACTTTTAGTTAGTTAGGCAGGTTTTAGTATTTTTATATAATATCGCAAGCAATATAATATCGCAATCGATACAATTTAATTTATATGAAAGCCAGTATTGACTTTACGGCCACTTCTAAGTAATTGCCTATTGAAATTTATAAAACCAATGAACCGATACATGTTACTCAAATTACGGCGATTGCCTCTCCTGTATAATCCATTTCAAAGTTAATCAGAATTAATTTTGACGTAGTTAAATTGTACTCATATCATATGCCGCCCGGGGCACGTCTGTACTCAAAACTACACTCGAGAGCAATGAATCCGGGTCACTTAAAGAATCCTAAAAATCTCGGAAACTATAAATGCTAGGTTAATGCAATAAGTCGTATTTAATAGACAATGTAATACTCCTTAAATGAAGGTATTAAAACTTCTTAGTTATTGTAAAGTTATATCATAAAAAAATCAAACTTGAAAAAGGGCCACTTTCGAAGATGGAACTACGAAATTACAGCATTTGGTTTTGCTTTTGTTTGTAATCTGTCATTTATGTGGGTACATAAACCATGTTGATAGTGCTCTATATTCATTATTCAATCTGAAATTATGTCGCTTACGCCTGAAGAATACACCAGAATACTTACAATGCTGGAAACCGGCCGGAGTCAGCGCTATACAGCCAGGACTGTCGGTGTGTCGCTGTCAACAGTACAAAGAGTTCTCCGACGTTACGAAGAAACTGGTTCTAACCTAAGCAGACCAGGAACGGGCAGAACCAGGTGTACCACAGCACGAGAAGACCGATACTTGGTGAACACCATGCTACGAAATCGCTTTCTCACATGAACTGAACTCACAAATCAGTTTCGGCGCCTCGGAGGAAGTAACCCAAGTGCATGGACAGTAAGACGTCGGCTTGCTGAATCTAACTTAAAACCCCTTAGACCTGCAAACGGCCCTAAACTGGAGCGTGGGCATCGTATTTCAAGACTAAGATATGCCCAGAGCCACGTAAATTGGAGTATTGAAGATTGGTCAAAAGTTATGTTCTCCGACGAATCAAAATGTATGCTCTACAAGCACGATGGAAGACACAGAGTGTATCGAAGACCAGGGGAAAGATTCAAGCAAGCATGCATCGAATAAAAAGTAGCCTACGGTTGTGGGTCTGTACTTGTGTGGGCCGGAATTTCTTCTGAAAGTCGCACAGAGCTGGTGATCATAGAAAATGGCTCTTTAACTAGCGTAAGATATGTGGAAGAAATCCTCAATGATCACGTTGGTCCATTTATGGTCAATTCAGGTGAGGATGCTATATTTATGCATTACAATGCCCGACCTCATACAGGTAGGATTTTGAATGACTACCTTCAAGAGATGAACATTACTCGTATGGAGTGGCCAGCGCGCAGCCCGGATATCAACCCGATCGAGCATGCTTGGGACGAGCTAGGCAGATGCGTAAAACAACGAAACCCTCCCCTTCCCTCGAAACCATCACGCTTCGTGAGCTCAAAATTGCTCTCACAGAGGAATGGGAGAATATTCCCCAAAATCGTATAAGGAACTTGGTGTACAGCATGCCAAACCGCGTAAACGCAGTAATGGAAGCACGAGGAGGCAATACGAAGTATTAAAATTCAAGAAAATCGTAATAAAGTTCAAAAATTTCATGTTTCCTATTTTTGTTTTAAGGAGAGATCAGCAGTTTTTTTCTTTATGTAATTTTGTGTTAATAAAATGTATGGTGACTCATATTTTTTTTACTTTCATTTAAGGAGTATTACATTGTCTATTAAATACAATTTATTGCATTAACCTATCATTTTTAGTTTCCGAAATTTTTAACATTCTTTAAGTGACCCGGATTCATTGCTCTCGAGTGTATTTGTCGAGAGTTAACGGGCTCTAGAGAAGACGTATCCCGATTAATAACGAAAAAATCTCTATGGCAGAAAAGTACTAAGAAACAGCTGACAGTAAATAAATCAAATAGAAACTCGGAAATCCTATAGAATAGAAAAAAAATACTACAATGAATAATTCGTTTCAGCCCATAAATGAACCGAGTCCGGATCGCGGCCTCCTCCAAATTAATGGAAGGCAATTAGCCTTCTCTTGCGGCTAGGTTACCGGTCTAATAATTGGCTTTTATTATTTTTTATCAATGTGGTGACGGATTTAGAATACATAGAGTCACCACCCCATCACATCCTGAGGGTGTCGTAAGAGCCGACAAAAGGAAATGACAAGGCCGAAAAGCCGCAAGAGAAGGAAAACTTGAAACGAAACCCTTTTTTTTTTTGTTCACCCGGGGTAAAATCCTTTATAGACTTCCTCGCCGGCCACGGGGATGGCCAGCGAGGGGAGTGTGGGTCTCTCCCCCATAGTGGGGGCCTACCCACTAAACCTCCCCGGGGTGCTCCAACTCGCGTCATGTTGCGGCATTGTGGGATCTGATGCAGAACCACGCTTGAAACGAAACCCTGTGCCAACCCGTCTGGCCAGCGTGGAACAATAGGCTAATTACCCTCCCTGCGATGGGAGGAGGTCTGACTCAGTAGTGGGTAATTTGCTTTTGTCGACTCTTACTGCACCCGCAGGACGGTATGTATGGGTTGGCGATATAATGAATTCTATATCCGTCACTACACGAAAGCTAATAATTGATAGGAACTAAAACTAATGTAACGGTAGTTACTTCAGTACAAGACTGTGACGCAACTAAAAAAGTCCCACATCGGAGATGAAGCGTAATGTGATATGTCATCCATGTGGTTACGGATTTGGAATACATATCATCCCCATTCCATCCTGAGGGTGTCGTAAGAGCCGACAACTCACTCAGCAGTGGGTCATGTACGGCCTGCGTAATGTAGGGCTAAGTAGTGAAAAAACTGCTTGAACATTTGAAGATTATAAATAAATATCCTTGGACACACAACGCTATCTCGTCCCAAGCTAAGCAACTTAATGCTTGTGTTATGGTAACGAGATGGATGATAAACTACTTACATACTTTTTTTTTGTAAATACATACATATTATAGATAGAAAACACCCAGACCCGGAACAAATACTAGATTGTACAAATATTTCTTCCGTGCGGGAATCAAACCCGCGACATTTTATTTGTATCCAATAGTCCAGTCATTTGGTTAAAAAAGCCGGGGTAACAAAAGTACTTAAAATTAGATATTTTCAAAACTCTCGTCTAGGGGTTGGATTTGCCGGTATTTGTGTAAACCAGAGGCACTTGCTCTGAGTCTGGGTGTCATTTGTGCTCGTGAATTACATGTTTGTAAACTGCCCCCGCGATACAGGTTATAAAACAGAGTACAGGGGTTACGTTTAAAAAAAAACTTTACTTTAGGTAAATTTACCAGAATGTGCCAGAATTAAACTAATACAATTGAGGCGGTTGAAAATCGAAGATTTGGGAGTTAGGTTAAACTACCAACGTTTACATCCTACTGTAATACAGTTTTACTAGTACAGAGGGGAGTGTTTTTTTTTACCTAGTACAATCTGAATTTACATCTGTATTTATCAGGTAATGTAAAATGTAAGATTGTACTGGTTTTTCTTTTCTTTTTGTAATAGATAAATAAATACAACAATTTGGCGGGAAGCCACCGCAGGACATTTATGTATTTGACGATGTATTTTACCTAAGTTTGTACATAAAAATACCATAAAACTCGGACTTTTCCAATTTTACTAAATCTTACCACATAAACATAATTTAGTATAAACTTGGAGAGACATTTACAAACATTTTATACGTCGACAGAATATCCGAATGTACTTATTTCGTTATTTCTGCTCCATAAAACGCTTTCTTTGGTATCAACAACATACCCATACATCATCCGCCGAACACGGCATCTATTCGTAACAAGATAACTATCAGCCAGCCTTCGAGATGTTTTGGAGGATGTTTTCCGCGCCATTATCACCGCATAAAGGCCGAATTCAACGAAGCGGCACATTCATACAAACTTCGCAATGATGTTAGGAACGTTTATTTATATCTATACTAGCGACCCGCCTGGCTTCGCACGGGTGCAATTACGCATGTATTATACATATAAACCTTCCTCTTAATTCACTCTATCTATTACAAAAAACCGCTTCAATCCGTTGCGTAGTTTTAAAGTATTAAGCATACATAGGGAGGGACGGACGACAGCGACTTTGTTTTATACTATGTAGTGATAGTGATAGTGATGATAGTGATAGTGAATTTCAGACTCTTGATGACCATAATAAAAAAACTTACTTTTCTTCTGACATAGTTTCACGAACACAAGAATGTAAAATCCATGTAAAATCCACAAGAAAGTTTCCTACAGTCGCCACTCAGTTTGTTGTTTTTATGTAAAACTGTTTCACACGCTTTTGCCTTGGGGAGTAATCTTGGCGTTACGAAATGTGTGATCGGGTGCGACGTGGATACCCTTTCGTATGACTAGCTGGGATATAGGACCGGAACTCCCGCTGCGCGGTAAGATGTAAATTAACGCCCCGTCTCTTAGATTAGTCTATATGTATCATCATCATTACATCCCATTAATGTTCCACTACTGAGTCGTACCTCGAAATTCATAGAGGAAATTTGTCTTACTGTGCCACGATGGCAAGATGGGCTATCACAGGGTGTGTCAAGATGTCCAACTCTTGAGCCTAGTTGTTCTACTTCTTGGGTTCCTTTAATCACCTCTTACAACGCCCTCAGGATTCTATAGGATGGCAGTCCGTATTAATAATTATCAATGGCAGCGTATTTAAATATCCATTGGCAACGTTTCAGAAAATATTCTAATCTGTAATATTACCACTTGGAATCCATTTGACCGCAGATAATAGCAATAATATTTTGATTCAGGTATGTAAATTGAGTTCCGAAGAGGTTCGAGAAGCTTCGTTGTTGAGTTATTAATTTTATTCAGTAGGGCTTCAACTTAGCTTCTAGAGGCTTCGATATTTGAAAATGTTGTTGCTATCTACCTCCTTAAATGTTTTGAAAATTTAAGCCATTTAAAGTACACCAGGAATTCCGCGGGAAAAGGAATTCTAATTTATACAATATACAAAATTATTTGCACGGTGAACGGCTTACAACATCATAATTATCAGCAACCCATTTGCAGCAAAGTGGTTGGCAGCAAGTGTGAAACGAACGCAAGAGGCACATAATATTTTATAATGAATATTATATTGATATAATAGCCGCAAAATAACTTCAACAGAAATCTAAATTACCTGTATTCATACAAATACTTTTGAATCGTCACAGCTGAATGCTAATCTACAGAGGTGAGTCGACAAGAATTTCTGTTAAGGCTCATATTCAACGTTGGTTCTGTAGTAGTCGATTTTGTGTCAGATTGGCGGTCATTGAAATAGAATGGAGCCAAAACCCACGCAATTGGTCGACTGCCTCGTTGGTCTAGTGGTTAGATGTGCCACCTTTGGATCAACGGGTCCCGGGTTCGATTCCGGGGTCGGGCAAGTGTCTTTGTCTAAACCAGAGGCACTGGCTCGGAGTCTGGGTGTCATTTTCTATCTATAATAAGTATGTATTTACAAAAAAAAATGTATATAAGTAGTTTATCATCCATCTCGTTACCATAACACAAGCATTAAGTTGCTTAGCTTGGGACGAGATGGCGTTGTGTGAAATATCCAAGGATATTTATTTATTAGGATATAATTGGTTGAAAACATGCTCAAACTTTTACTCACTACAGAACTTCTTGCTCAGGTCTAGACGTGGTACAATAGGATAATTTCCTTCCAAGAAGTTGTAGGAAGCTAGACTTGATCTTCCGTGGTGTGACGGGCTTAGAATACATAGTGTCGCCACCCCATTCCAATGAGGGTGTCGTAAGAGCAGTAGAAAGGAAATGATAAGGCTGAAAACGTAGATAGATAGATAGATAGATAGATGAACTCTTTATTGTACACAAGAGAATTATACTGAACACATTACATATAGGCAACAATTTGTACAAAGGGCGGTCTTATCGCAAAATGCGATTTCTTACAGTCTTACAAACAACAAGAGAAGGAAAACTTGTAACGAAACCCTACCCACCAACCCGTCTAGCCAGCGTGCCACAGTATGCTAATTACTCTCCGTGTAGTTGGTGGAGGCTTGGCTCAGCAGTGGGTCATTTATGGGTTAAGAAGAAGGAGTTGAATAGTCTTTCCTCCATAGGCGGATATGATGATGACGATGTAGATCTTACTAATAATATTATAAACGTGAAAGTTTGTAAGTATGGATGGATGGATGGATGGATGGATGTTTGTTACTCTTTCACGTAAAAACTACTGAATGGATTTTAATGAAACTTTACAATAATATAGCTTATACATCAGAATAACACATAGGCTACAAGTTATAAAGATATTATGTGATTTACAACAATATAAACAAGTCGAATTCAAAATTTCTTATTGTCAAATTTTCGACCATATTAAACTATAGACAACATAACGTTTCGCTGTCAGTTGCGTTTTGTTAAAGTAGGTTTTATACGGACGGGATAAAAATCTCAGGTATCCTATGTCAAACTTTCATTTTGTTTTAAATCTATATAATGCGGAACAAAGTTCGCCGGGTCAGCTAGTGTACCAATATATTTATCAGCTTTCGACTTCTGCTTTGAGCATAGCAAGTAAATCTAACTCTGAATAGGTATTGCTTAATAATTATGTGTCTAACTGGCATATTGAACTCATTTGTCTAATTTAGGAAGGCCCTCCTCAGCACTTCTGTATTACTGTATTACAAAACATATTGCATAAATAATTTATGTAGTTTAATAAAGTCGGTACCTATCATACATACGTCATCCCAACCTCTATCCGTGTGATAAATAATTTATATTCATATCTCTCCAAATTCCAGTTTAATTACATATTTGATTTCGAATGATTGGAATCAGATAAACCGTGCATGGTTTAAATTCCTAATAACAGGATTTAAATTCCCAATGCCAATTTGTCATGCTGTTTGGGAATATTTACGTGAATGCATGGAATTTATTTCGAATGATATTTAGGTTTGGACGTTATTACTGGAAATTTATGTAGGTATTGAATTAACCGGTCAATTTCGCAGTTGTTGTTCGATTACATTTTTGTATATGGAATTTTATCTACTAACAAACACACGTCTAGTTATACAGGATATAACAAAAGCCTTTCAAGAGAGTGACATACACCCCGAAAGCTACCTGAAGTTAGGTCATAGGAGCCGTTCTATGTTGTATTTTTCTATGCTGAGGTATCATCATCAACCTCCCCTAAAGAGCGCCATAGCGCCCTGTCTTCAGCTTGACGCATCCAGCTGCTGCCCGCAACCTTTCGCAGATCGTCGCTCCATCTAGCAGGGGGCCGTCCCACACTACGCTTGCCGATTCGCGGTCTCCACACAAGAACTCGTCTACCCCAGCGTAAGGTATGTCATATACATATTCTTTATAGTAATATAACTTCTGTGTGAACTATGGACTACCACCGAGCGTGGGACAGCGGCCCAAAGGTGATATTGGTAATATTAAGTATGAAGATTTTTAATACATACGATTAAAAAGAGTTTTGTGAAAAAGCTACGTAAATTGAGTTCCTTTTTAGTTGTTGTAGTTTTGATTTTGAGCAATATCAATATCATCACTATCACTACATATTATAAAACAAAGTCGCTGTCGTCTGTCCATTCTTATGTATGCTTAATGTTCAAAACTACGCAACGGATTTTTTAATAGATAGAGTGATTCAAGAAGAAGTTTTATAAGTATAATACATGTATGATATTGTAGAGAAACACTGATAAAATTAGATGTTCATCAATGCACCCGTGCGAAGCCGAGGTCGCTAGTTCTATTATATTAACAAATATCTTAGTAAATTTAAATGTTTATTTGTCGGTTTGTTAATCGCTTGTCGTTGAATAGCATTTCTAAAACAGTCTCCTTTGTCGATTTCAACTTAATTTGAGTCGGAAATGTAGGTAATGGTCTGACATTGAAACAAAGGCTCGAAAAAAAATTCTATATTTTTTGTATACAACTAAAATGACTTACTATAGTAAAGTTGAGTACAATTTTTAAAATAAACATAAAATCGTAAAACAAATTGCTTTTATGGATTATTTGGACGATTTGTGTCCACAGATACAGTCCTCGCCAATGTTTATGGCCGCTCTGAATGTAGCCGTGGGTACGAACTTGCGTATCGTACATTTCATATTCTTAAAGGGTGGCGAGGATGCTTGCGGGAGAAAAAGGGCGGGGATGCAGGGAGGCAGGCTGATACCTGATTTTGTGTTGTGCGCAGCGTAATGCGGCTACATTCAGAGCGGTCATAAAGATTGGCGAGGACTGTACCAGTCTAAATATTGTTGGTTCTATAGTTTACTAGATTTTAATAGATCCAAAAAAACACCCAATACTGAGTCGGGCCTCCTCCAATTACAGGACAGAAATTTACCTACTATGCCACGCTTGCCAGACGGGTTGGCACTGGGTGTTGTTTCAAGATTTCCGTCTCTTGTGGATAGTTTTTCATTATCATCATCATCATTTCAGCCAAAAGACGTCCACTGCTGAACATAGGCCTCCCCCAAGGATCTATACAAAGGCCGCCCGCATCCATCGTTTTCCGGGTAAGTTTTATGCCATGTATGTGTCCTTTGTCGGCTCTTACGGAATCCTCAAGATGAAATGAGGAGGTGACATTATATAAGCTAAGTAATACTACAACTTATACTGTCCATAAAAAATACGTACAGAATATACGCGTATTAGAAATATTTAACTAAGCTCAGCGCACACATTGAAAAATAATGACAGCAATGAAGTCTGAAGCTAGTTCAGTCAGCAAACGTGAGTTGGTATAAACGACAAAAACACAATGTTGCACTCCAACAGGATTACAAATGCGTTCACTGTATGATGCGCATCCCGTTTAGGAGGGCAAATAATACGTGCAACCCAGTTTCAATTCTATGTTCCACGTTTAAACATTCTATTACGGGGGACACTAAACGTCTGAATACACGTTTGGCGCGATACTGGGAACATCGGATATCCTTACAAAACAGGTATACGAGATTAAGTAGTTGCAACTTTGCAATTGGGTATGGAAAAGTTATAGTAATTATATTACGGAGTATATTTTTAACACAACTGTTATATCGCATGCCTTGTTGGTCTTGGGTTGGATGCGTAACCTTTGGATCATGGGGTCCCGGGTTCGATTCCGGGCCGGGCAAGTGTCTTTGTGTAGACCAGAGATGCTTGCTCTGAGTCTGGGTGTCATTTGTGTTCTTATATGTATAACATGTTTGTAAATTGCCCCTACGATACAGGATACCTAGTGAAGGGGTTAGTCTTTTTAAAATTAATAATGAAACCAACAATATATACTTAAGCGACTATTTGGTGATGTATGTATGTGCGATTGTTTTCTTCATATTAATGTTCAAAAATGTAACGAACGAACGGCATGTTGTCAACGGCACAGACAACTGCAGCCATCGACGGGGGTCGGCGGCAGCCGTCGACGCGTCGGCGAGTGCCGTCGGCTGACGTAGTTTGCATTTGAAGCCTTTTTTAAAGTAGTAGTTATTTTCATTAAATTAACTATTATCACATACTAAGAAAACAATTATACGAAACCCATTAACGTTCGATTGTTACTAATATTAACTTAATACATTAAAACAATTTATAGAAAAATTTGTAGTACCATTGCGCTGAAGTCGATTTTTATGTCTCAATGGCGGTGATTGGCAAAGAAGGGACCCGTATACTACGTGAATTGGTTGATAACATGCGCAAATTTTACGGCCCTTTGTGCTCAAGTTGATTGAGATCAACCAATATAGTCAATTTTACAATCTTTGTTATTAAGGCACATCGGAAATGTGTAGATCTGCCAAAGAATTGACGCCCAGTACATTGGACATGGCGATAAAAGCATGTAGTTCCGTGTGAACGATTTCCTTACAAAACGAGAAGTTTGTCACGAACTGAATACTGCGCTTCCAACTCCGTATTTGTCGCGTTCGAAACTTTTCATAACACTAACTAGACCACTTTTTAGAGGGATTGTTGACTACTGCCAGTGTATGAAGGCCTATTAAAATTAAAGTCACTCATATTTCCATGATATCTTCCTTAACAGTAGGTTTACCACAATGGCCAGACGGGTTGGCAAAAGGTTTCGTATCAAGATTTCCGTCTCTTGCGGCTAAGTTATCGGCCTTGTCATTTCCTTTCGTCAGCTCTTACGACACCCTCAGGATGGAATGGGGCGGTGACATGGTGGTATACCTATATTATATATCCGTCAGCACTTGGACAGTCTTTACATAGTGCTGACCATACCGATGTGAAAACTTCAAGATTTGGAATAAATTTTATCGACGACCACACCATTAAGTGGGCTTAACCCTTGATTAACAAAGACTTCCATAGCTACGCGAAAGGTTTTATAGAATGAAACAGTCCATTTCATTAAAGTAAATTGCGGCCCGTCCAGATTTCATTTCTAATGAAAGGAGAAAATAGCTTATACTTCAATTAATGGTTCGCGTTTGAGCCGGGCACTTTCATAAACCACAAGAATGGCGCAGGCATGTTATTGAACTTTGAACACGCAATTTATTACAGAATTTATTATTATTTCCTAGATATTTATTGCGATAGGTTGGGCTAAAGGTGTGCTAGGTTACTGGTACACCATAAAAACGTTTATACCAAATGAAAAGATATACAGTCCCTCGTAAAATCTGAATATGAAAATCGAAAAGCGAGAGAACAATTTTTATGCAGTAAGGAAGCTTGCTTGTAGCCAAGTCGCTTTCGAAACGCATTCTTTGTTATTGTTGTGCTTCATCCGTCATGTCAAATATGACAGATATTTATGTATAGATTATGAATGGCGAAGTGGAGTGCCACCATAAGACACAGGAAGGCCTCCCACACGGTGCACTGAGAGTGGCTCGCGGCTTGTTGTTGTAGAAAACTCCAACAATAATTTAAACATATAAAATGAATGCTTGTCAGTATATCCTGTATAGAATCGTTAACTATGCATTTGATTATGTGATGATCTTCAGCAAAGTGACGTGCGAAGGATTATGAACAAAAAAAATTGTATTACTATTAGGGTAGCTTATATCCAGCAGTTTCATTAAAACTGTGTTCCCGAAATGATTTGTTTATTTACACCCATTTACATTGAATATCTGTGAAGCGAAGTATGAAACAAAAGAGTAATAAAATAAATGGTTCCTATTGAATGTGCCTATCAAATACCGCTCGACTACAATGGCGAATCCTGATGAATTATCAATTTTCTCTTTGTCACACGCCAAACAAAAACTCGCAATTGTACCTGGGGACCGAGTTATCTTGGCAGAGACATATGGCCGTTAGGGTGTCAACAGATTGTAAACAATATAAACAATTTATTTTTATATTATCAAAGTTTGTGTTCAATCAAAATTAAAGTGATAAATTAGATTAATTTATTAGCAAATTATTTATGACATTTGGAGAAGAAATTATGTAGTGAAAAGTACGAGCTTTTAACAGGGCCTAAATAAAAGTAGTTTTAACCTCCGAAAAAAAGAGGAATACTATAATTTTAACGTGTCTGTCTTTTCGTCTATGGTGTCGTAGTTTATAAACTAATGGACCGGTAATGATGACGGTTTTATTTGAAAACGGTTGTAATAAAAGACTTCATCGGACATGTTCTATCAAAATCAAGTTTATCTAAAATCCCAGGCGTTTCCAGGTCATGAGTAATCTTCTAGTTGTCTCAGTGTATTGACCTTTATTTAGGTATTTCATTACTAGTATAATAAACGAGAAACAATTGATAAACATACTAAAAAAAATATACAAAGAAACTTCCTGTCTTGATGATTGCCTGCTACACCACATCGGCTACACATTAAATATTTATTACAAACACATCGATTGTCAATTTTCACTTTATGCCTGCACTTCCATTAGCTCTAAATGAGTCGCTGCCTTTATAAGTCTGCATGTGAGTGCTAACGAGAGCTTTTATCAATCAATCGCTGTCCGCAGTGAAATAAAAAGAATGATGATATAATAAAAACCTGCATGATGTTCCACAAATGATGTATCACCTTTGGCTGCGAACACTATTCCCGTGTGGTGACGAATTTAGAATACACAAAGTCACCAACCCATACTATCCTAATGCCATTTGTCCACCGCCCGCCGTCACCGGGCCGTCACCGAGAACGAGATGACGGCGCCGAGTTAGCGATACATACATTGACTATGGCCATGTGTCCACCGCACGCCCGTTACCCGAGAACCGTCATCCCGGCCGCCGATGTTTCTTGTAGTTCGGCGTGACCGCTAGAACTCGGCACGGTTTTATGACGGGCCGATGTGCCGGCAATAAAAAACAGGTTTGTTACAGTTACAGTTACAAAACAGGTTGTTAACAGGCCTAAGGGTATCGTATAAGGCGAGTAGAAGAGCTTAAGAGGTAGATTACCTAGCCGCAAGAGAAGAAAAACTTGATACAAACCCAGTGCCAATCCATCTTGCTGGCGTGGCACAGCAGGCTAATTTCCCTCCATGAATTTGGAGGAGGCCCAGTAGTTGGTCGTTTATGGACCGAAATGATGATGATTATGATATATTATCCACCAAAACGTGTTGTACAAATGATGTGATATTTGACAAATATTGGGCCGGAATGTAATTTTAGTTTATTTGTGGATAATGTTACTGCTGAAAATTACAAATTTTGATATGAGCAAACATGAACCGTGAGCAATCTGAAATTAATTTTCATTTAAATTATCTACGGACAAACATGTGAGCAGGGCATGAGCAAACAGATATTAATTACTAAATATTAGCTCGGTCCTTAGTATCTTCAAAGTGAAAGGGTGCTTCTAACAAACTGTCACTGGAATAAATTATGGATATCAAATTTTAATAAGGCTTTTATAAACTATTTGTTAAACAATCAGTAAATTTAAAAAAACAGCTAGGGTAAGATAAGAAAACCTTTAAATTAAAAATAAGTTAACATATCTATCTATTTTAACTTTAGGTTGACAAGTTAAAGTTGTAAATGTTGAGGATTGTTCCTGCAGTTGCAGTAAATAGATAATAATAAATAGAAAATAACGTGATATACACGCGATAAATCCGTTAAAAAGTGTTTAATTTCAATGTGTAATAATCACGAAATCCTAAGAAATCATCATTACATATTATATTATTTTACATAGTATTAAAACAAAGTCGCTGTCATCTGTCCGTCCCTGCGTATGCTTAAATCTTTGAAACTATGCAACGGATTTTGAAGCGGTTTTTATAATCTTAAGAGTGATTCAAGAGGAAGGTTTATACTAAATGCATATTGTAGAGAAACACTGTTAAATTTAGAGGTTAATCATTGCACCCGCGCGAAGCCGGGGCGGGTCGATAGTTAGATGATAACTAACTTTGTCAACGTGGTGACCCCCCATTTCATGATGAGGGTGTCGCTAGTCGCGAGCCGTCAAAAGACTATAAATACCATTTCAGTCAAAATAGTTTAAGCAGGTTTTCTTCTAGTGCCGAATGTTCGGCATTTAAACCGAATATAGGCCAAATGCCAAAGACAAATCGAATGTATGCCAAAGTTTGGCTCATCCCAAAAGCGAATAACTACATTTATTATTTGGGAAACAAACAGTTAGGCCCTTCGTACACAAGGCTACGCAAATCTTGCCATGCAAATCCATTGAGGTTCGTACACGTGTCGCGGCGCCTACATTCGTCCCGAAAATCGCTTCGTATGGCGGTAGTCGCTTGAAGACTAAAATAGTTGAGTATCGAAGATTTGCGTAGCCTTGTGTACGAAGGGCCTTATATCGAACACTCGTGTAAGTGTATGTCTGTACTTGTTGTGACGTTTTAGAAAACATTGTGTCACCACCCAATTCCATCCCAGGGGTGTCTGTGTAAAGGATAAGACGGCTAAAGGAAATGACAAGGCTAAAATAAAATAAATAGAATTTTAAACAGGTCAGCTGAGTAGCCTTATTTCCTCCATTGATTTAGAGGAGGCCTGACTCAGTAATAGGTGTTTTATAGGCCAAGATAATAATGATCTGATAGCTCAGTAGTGCTAAGATCTTGGGAGAGATCCTCATATAAGTAAAAAAGGAATATATCTCTACCACAATGACTACAAGTACTTGAGAGTAACTTTCCGGATAAAGATTCCGTACGCAATCTATTGTATTCCATTCTCACTACTCTCTGTATCTACGCTAACTTGACTCTTGAAAGGACAGCCAGATTGAATGTCCGACTTCCCAGCGTGACACACGATAGACCTCTTTGTCACAAGTTGTGTGACAATGCAAGTTAGAATGCTTCCCGGATGCCTAGAGTAACTAACGCAATTTGATACTGTTCAAGGACTTCGCCTAACTAAGCTTGGAGGACATTTTGTACGAGAAATTAAGCGGTACAATGAATTTATAAAGAAAAATCTTATATCTTTAAATGAGCAATTCTTGTATATATTGTATATATATAATTGGAATCTCGGAATCGGCTCCAAATATTTTCATGAAATTTAGTGTATATGGGGTTTCGGGGGCGATACATCGATATAGATAGGAATCATGACATCTATTGGCGAATAATAATACTACTTTTTTGTGAGCACAACAGGAGATTGCGTTGTTATGTAACACGAAGTCAATGAGTGTTTGCTTTGAGGTTAGACTTAATTCCTGACATCTATTGTCGAATAATAATACTACTTTTTTGTGAGATGGATGGCAGATGGCGTTGTTAAGTAACACGAA
This sequence comes from Clostera curtula, assembly GCA_905475355.2. Taxonomy (NCBI): domain Eukaryota; kingdom Metazoa; phylum Arthropoda; class Insecta; order Lepidoptera; family Notodontidae; genus Clostera; species Clostera curtula. Next base: position 10,527,732 of record FR997806.1, on the reverse strand, counting down.
GTCAATGAGTGTTTGCGTAATTCATACTTAAATATAATTTCCAAAAAACAAAATTTATAAAAAAAATACCGAGCAAAGCTCGGTCGTCCAAATATTGAACATTAAAAATGCACTTTTACAGAATAGAAATTTAATTGCAGGGTACAATATACACGGTGATTTTTTTCCCATTGTTTTCCCGCGGCAGATCGATTTGCTATTAGTAGTACTATCGATTGATAGCGATAAATTAAAAAAATAAAAGGTTTTTTTTTTTAAATATCAAAAAAAATATTACATCAACTCGAAAGCGTGAGAAGCAATAGTAATTCACCAAACATAATATTAAAGTAGGTATCTACATACGAGATACCGCCGCCGACCACGGTGAAAGCCTCCCCTCCCTCGCCACCCTCTATAACCGCGCCGCCTCAGTTAGTTGCGAATTGCCGCGGCGAATTGGCGACTGTCGTCGCACGCGCGTTGTGTTTTCGTGTAGTGGCGTTTGAGTGCAAAAATGAATCGGCACTACAAATATTCTAACTTAGAGTACGTCGCTATAGTGCAACTGTACGCTCCGTCTGATTATGACTCCCACGCTGCCCAGCGGCTTTATGCGGAGCCGCAACACTTGGAGTCGCTCCGTCGTCGCGGGATTTTGAACCTCCAAGTCCCACAGGCCCGGACAATCGTAGCGGCAACACAGCGACTACTCGATCATGGACAGTTTAAGACACCAGCGCATGCACAGGGCAGAGGTCGATTGGCCGTTTATTTGCCAGAGCTCGATGAACAAATTATCGAATTCTTCGAACGGGATCCTCGACGGAGTACGCGTATGGCTGCGGCTAGGTTTAACGTAAGCCAATATTACATTTGGAAAGTGCTGAACTGTGAAGGACTCATGACGCCGTTGGACTTTTATTTGTGGTTAGAGCTCAAGCGACTAGTGTATCGGGAAGAACACGAAACGCGCAACGCGTTGATAACTGCGATAGTGGACGCTTTTAATATCGTAAGAAGTGACAGAGACACTCTAGTGAAAATGAAAGACAATCAAATGAAACTTGCTCAATTGTGCATTCAACGAAATGGGTTGCACTTCGAACAATTACTTCGGTACCGGTGAGTGTAATTAATTACTTTGTAAATAGCAAAAAAATTAAAATCATTGTAAATATGTTGATTCCATTTATTTTTAATAAGCCGTAAATACTTCAATAATACAAATATTTTTTTGTATGATATCAAACTTGTTAGTAGTTTCGTATTTAGTTAGTTGAAGGTAAAAAGTATTGTTACGCCGCTAATGAGTGAATTCAAGAATCGCATTCCGGTTCCCAAAAGTACTGGGGAGTAAACAAAGGCTTTTGTTTCCTACGTTAGTTTCTTTTGTGTTGTTGTAACAATAGCGTCTGTTAAAATGCCGACACCTATTGTAGGTGTTTATTTTTATGATGTTTTTTTTAAATTTCACCGGCTGATTAGCGTGTGAAAGACTGTGTGGTAATGAAGTATTTATGACGGTCCTAAGCCCGTTAAAGTATGAAGGAAAAATTGCAAAACTTTTAGGTAATTATGTTTTGTGTTTCGTTAACACAAGCCCTCGTGCTACAGCTTATGACTACGGAAGGTATTAAGTATCAGCTGATAGCGCAATGATCCGCGCGTCACTCGCGCCGCGCCCGCCGCGCGCTGCCCTTACTATTGGTAGGACGTCGCTTTCGAGTTTTGTTTTTCACAATTGTAAATCCGACATTTATTAATAATTAAATTATTTTTTGTTATAAATCGTTTGTACTACCGGGAGGAAATCATTTCCCTGCGGGAAAACAACCATTTCCATTTCACGGTGTATACAAAATTTCAAACTAGTTTTTTTAGATGTCTACTCTGCATAAAAGTATTATTGTGGGGGCTTTTTACAATCATAATAACACGAGACCCAACATAAAGTAGCCTTACTACAACTTCTGCTACTCAGCCAAGAAATAGCCTGCTGCTGAGTTGGGCCTCCCCTCTAATTAGCCTACTGTACCACGATGATAAAACGGGTGGGCACAGGGTTTCGTATCTAGTTTTCCATTTCTAACGGCTGGTAATCCTCCCTCGCGGTGGACCGACGGCCTCGTAGGGTTGGCGGAAAGCGATGGATGCGGGCGGCTCAAGATCGACCTTCGTGTCAATCCTTTGGGGAGACCTATGTCCCGCAGTGGACGTCTTTTGGCTGAAATGAATGATGACTATCGAACGAAAGACAAAAGTGAATAGAATAACATAGAAGAGTTTCTATGTTGTTCAATGATTACAATAGAATTCACATATCAAAAGTAAACGCTGAAATAGTTATTGTAACGTTATCCTATAACAACACATTGAAGAGACCCTTTATACTGCTCATGTAAATGATGTTTAGTGGACAACCCCTTGACTCATATGAAAATGTAATATTATTCTGCTTCTTCTGTAGTACTGTATATTATTCTAGAATAATAACGTTATCAGTTATGACTACCAATGTTAACGTTAAATTAATACTGATAAGATTTATAGTTAGTTATATACAGGGTGTAACAAAAACTCTGCAGCCATAACGGAAGTAAGTACCTACTGCTGATTTGGATACGGTGTGTAAAATTTCAGAAAAAACAAACCCACTTTTTTCTAATTTTTTTATTTTACACGAACGTGTCACGACTCGGGAAATTAGCACAGAGAACCCAATTAACAATTTGAACCTCCGAATACTAAGCTTGTAGAATAATTTATATTAATATCTAGCTGGTTCGTATCCACTGGAACCTACGTGTTGTATAAAAAATACGGTTAAGATCAACGTCGATTTCTTTTAGATTTTTTTAATACTTTCACAGAAGATAGCGACTCCAGAAAGACCTTTTCTGAACTATTATCTTAATTAACGAACATTTTAAAATTAAACCTAACCACATGAGAAACTTGATCCGAAACCATTATGGGAATCCGTCTGGCCAGTGTGACACAGTAGGCTAATTACCCTCTATGTACTTGGAGGTACGTACGCCAGTGGATACGGCGCGCCACACGCTGGAGGAGTGTGCCGTCTAGGTGTAGCGGGTCCGGGACGCCCGTCTGATTGGCACTAGCCCTCGTCGGGGCATCACAGTAGACAGCGTTCACGCGAACCTGTAGCGCCTCAAACGTGTCGTGTGAGGGTATACCGCTAGGGTCCCGAGTCATCTCGGAGTTCCATTTAATCACCGACCTCACCCCCGAGGGGCGCTGGTATGCATAAAGCATTTCCCCAGCGTCAACAAAAAAATGCCCGACTCAGCAGTGGGTCATTTATGGTCTGAGAAGTAAGTAATCACGGATACCTAAAAAGTTCTCCATGTATAATAATCTCTCCAAATGACCAAACTAAATGAATTACTTATCGTTATGATACAAAGATCGAGCAAAGTTTAGCTTACAAAGCAATATTGTTTGTTCCAATAATAAGCAATAACAGGAAGGTTGTTTGTAGTCAGGTGTACCATAGTATAAAGAAGAGGGAGTAGGCTATCTCCGGCCCAATTCACGATATAATTACCTACTGTCTTAGGGTTGTCACTTTTAGCTAAATATTAGGCGCGGCTGTTCGCGCTTCGCTAGCAACCGCATGAACAGCGGCAACGTCAAGTCGCGGTCCCGACTCGCCATGTCGCCGCTAGATGGTACAGGCGGCAACATAGTCTAAGAGCTTGTGTTTAATTTATTTGCTTAGTGCTTTATACAAGTCAGCTTTTTGTTTTTTTTTATTATGCATCATGTAGTATTTTTACACATAAAGGACCACATTTATTTTTAATTAATACAAACATATCTATTGAATCACACATTTATTACAAAATTACAAATTAGCTACAGAAAAATACTTTCTTCGGTTTCGATTATTACGAAACGCCTTGTTATTAAACTTTAATGTGTAATATATCCGCATCCTTATAAATAACTTTTGCAAATATAATTTCGGAAAACATGGGCAGGGCAGTGAAAAATGTAAATCTTTTATTTGTTCATAATTAGACATGCCAATTTTGCAATTTATGTGATCATTTTTAAATGCTTTTTGGAATATCTGCTCCATCCTCTTAATATTTTCAACAAAGTCGTCGGATGGAATCACTAACAAAATTTGGTCTCTAGAATAATTTTTGTAGTGAAGGTACCTAGATTCTGCACTTAAATTGCAAACTTGCTGATTCGCGTTTAAATACGATTTAAGTTGTTCGCAATCCTCGTGACGTTCAATCCACTTTTTCAACAAGGCTCCGCATACGTAAAAAAAAGCATATCAAATTCTATATAGTCTGAACAACTAATATCACGCAATACACTATTTGACTGCAATATTGCAATTACACCCAAACATACAGCAATACGATCTTCTGCGATTATCAGACATTTTGATGATTATATTGATGAATAAAACATTTAGCGGTGCCGAAAAGCCGTGACGCGCGCGCGAACCTTGTGCAGTGTTAGCCCCGACTGGCGCACTGAGAAACGGGTCGAGATTTTGTTAAAGTGTGCGTGCGTCGACACATAGATACAATAGCGCACACATACAAGCCGCGCGCGGTGCGTTTGTATGAAGATAACCTACTTCCCCTCTCTTTATACTATGGGTGTACGGTCAAGTGGCTCGCCCTATTTGGGATAAAACAAGAACTTATAGCAAACTAGTTTTGTTATCAACATTTATTTTCCTTTCTAGTATAAATCTAGTTGTTTTATTGGAATTCATAGTTCGTAATGAAAAAGATGATTCATGTAAATTTTGTTGTTTCGTGGTCGACCTTATCACTGTAGCTAAATGATAAATAGTGAGTAGTGTCAGAGTCTAGTGGTAGATGTGCCGCCTTTGGATCAACGGGTCCCGGGTTCGATTCCGGGGTCGGGCCAGTGTCTTTGTCTAAACCAGAGGCACTGGCTCGGAGTCTGGGTGTCATTTCTATCTATAATATGTATGTATTTACAAAAAAAAATGTATATAAGTAGTTTATCATCCATCTCGTTACCATAACACAAGCATTAAGTTGCTTAACTTGGGACGAGATGGCGTTGTGTGAAATGTCCAAGGATATTATTATATTATTATTATTACATACCTGTAGCGATTTTATTGGTACCAACACTTCTGTTTAATAGTAAATCATTTGACTGCCTCGTTGGTCTAGTGGTTAGATGTGCCGCCTTCGGATCAATGGGTCCCGGGTTCGATTCCGGGTTCGGGCAAGTGTCTTTGTCTAAACCAGAGGCACTGGCTCGGAGTCTGGGTGTCATTTCTATCTATAATATGTATGTATTTACAAAAAAAATGTATATAAGTAGTTTATCATCCATCTCGTTACCATAACACAAGCATTAAGTTGCTTAGCTTGGGACGAGATGGCGTTGTGTGAAATGTCCAAGGATATATTTATTTATTTATTATTATTTAGTCATATTTTTTTTGTTTTTCTTTTGTTTTATAATTTAGACATTATTGAAAGCATTCGTAAGGATTTATTCGAATAAAAAACGTTTTGATTTTGTTTCTTTAGCCCATAAATGACCTACTGTTCAGCTGGGTCTTCTTCTCCCTAATTATCCTTCTATGCTATGCTGACCAGATGATTTACCACATAGCTTCATATCAATTTCTTTGCTACGCCGCTGTTTTGATTTGTTTTTTGGTATTTGTTGAGAAAGTAAATATTCACGTTATTAAATATGACTGCAAAGCAATAAAAATCCCTTTGAGTTTTTTGCCAGTTTTTCTTACAAGTAGTTGGGTTCCAAAATTGTTAACTATATTACATTGCATTGTATAAAGTTTGTCATAGGCCTCCTTGGGGGAAGCCTATGTCCAGCAGTGGACGTCTTTTGGCTGTAATGATGATGATGATGATTTATAATGTTTATTAATATGTTGACAATTTGTAAGTGTCATATACAAAATAAAAAAATTGACTATGACTTGAATTACTGCTTAACTAGCTTTAGTGATATGTATTACATATGGTTTATGGGTCACTAATGAAAATTAAGTTATTTCCTACCTGACCTTTTAACAGTCCCTAGGGATAATTAGTGCGTCGGCACAGATAGGTATGGCTGTGAATCTATTATTGATTAGACTTCTATAGTAAAGACAGTGTTTTGTTGACAATTACAATGAATTGTTGGAAACACATCGTTAAGTGACAATTAACTAATCCTCCATTAGAAATAATGGAAAGGTTTGGTCGTCAAACAATTACTTAATAGCCGTGGTGTATAATTGTCAACAGTATAATTGAAATTTAACATATTGTAGCTATAAGGTCAACAACTATTTTGTAAAATTAATGAAGTATACTATTGTGTACATATTATAAGTAACTAGTATTATTGTTCTATTTTATACTTGTCTTCTAGTGGACATCGTAGTAGGGTAAAAAATATCAGATAACTTCACAGCAACATATGATATACGAATTAGATGTGACATTAATATATAGATTTTAAAAAACTATCACAAAAAGAGCAAAAAACAAAATAAAATAAAATCTTTATAGTTAAAGTAGTAAAGAGTAATTAAGTATTTAGGCGCAAAGGGATGATCATCCAGCCAGACGAGGTGTGATGTCTGGCTAGGGGTCGCAGCGCCTATTCCTCCCGATAGTTGTAGTCGGGGAAATCTTTACTGTTCTAATTGCTCTTGTAATTCCGCTATCGCGGTGTAGGAGTTTTTGGTAATTCTCGCATTTTCAGCGATATTTCTTGATGCAATTAGTTCAGATTGTTCGGGTAAACTGTGTAAAGTATGTAGCATGTGGTCGCTACAAGTATACTACACAGGCCATACATAACCCACTGCCGACTTGGGCCTCCGTCAATTCCAGGAGGGTAATTAGCCGAATGTGTCACGCTGGCCAGATCGGTTGGCACAGGGATTCTCCTGTGACGTCCTGTTGGGTGCTCCCGACAGGACGTCGATTGCTCGTTCAGCGAGCCTGAGGTGTGGAGGTGGGCCTCCTTGTCTGCGGCGGCGTGGTTCTGCACCAGATCCCACAATGCCGCAACAGGACCCGAGTGGGAGCACTTCGGGGATGTTTAGTGGGTAGGCCCCCACTCTGGGGGAGAGTCCCACACGCCCCCCCTCGGCCATCCCCGTGGCCGACGGGCATAGTCCATAAAGGATTTGACCCCGGGCGAACAAAAAAAAAAAAGGGATTCTCCTGTGGCTTGCGGCTTTTCTGGCTTGTAATTTACTTTAGTCGGCTTTTACGACACTTTTAGAATGGAATGGGGTGGTGACACCTTGTATCCCAAATCCGTCCGTTGGACAGGTGTACCATAAAGCCTATCCATAACCAAAGAACCCATGGAATAATACGTATACAAAACGGATACATCATATTATTATGTTTAAAAAATGTTTGGACAGGCATAACATTTTATTTTTCTTAATATTATTTGGCCACTGGCTGGTGATCAATGTGGCTTAAATAAAGAAATAAGCACAGAATACCCAAGCAGCATTATGGAGCACGGAGAATAACAATAGCTAGTTGGTATCCGTGTCGTGAAGGATTTAGAATACATAGAGTCCATTCCATGCTGAGGGTGTTGTAAGAGCCGACAGAGGAAATGACAAGGCCGAAAACCTAGCCAAGACAAGAAAAACTTGAAACGAACCCCTGTGCCAAGCCGTCTGGCCAGCGTGGCCTAGTAGTGGGTTGGCTTGCCTGCGATGAGAGGTCGACCTCAGTAGTAGGTACGACCTACAAGTATTTGTTCCGGATCTGGGTGTTTTTCTATCTATAATATGTATGAATTTACAAAAAAAAAAAATATATAAGTAGTTTATCATCCATCTCGTTACCATAACACAAGCATTAAGTTGCTTAGCTTGGGACGAGATGGCGTTCTGTGAAATGTCCAAGGATATTTATATTATATTTATATATTAACTAAATATTAGTAATCGGTAGGGTTTCACTGGAACGCATGATTTTCTGAAAAGTCAGGCAAATTAAAATGACCAGCAAGGCCCTATCAGGGTCGCGGAGCATGCCATCTTGCGAACTTGCTCTCACTATGCTGTTTAGTGCTTTTTGTAAACAAGACAAATACTTTAAAAAAAAAAGCAACTACAGAGTTTCTTGCTGGCTATTCTCTGTAAAGCAGCCTTTCGAACCGGTGGTAGTTTCGGCATGAATGTTAGTGAACGCAGGGATTGTGAGCGATCAGGGGAGATGGAGGGATTGTAGGAGTGAGGAGTTGTGTGTGAAAGGTGTGAATGTAGGTATGACGACTGATAGGTGTGTGTGGAGACTACCACCTAATGTGGGACAGGGGCCGTAAGATGATAATGGTATTTGTAAATATGACGATTTATGATGAAACCTACGAGTTTTGTGATGAAACCTACGTAAATAAAGTTTTGAGTTTGAGTTATGGGGAGTGAAACCCGTGGCCCTGTTTCGGGCAATCGAGAGGCACCGTTGGTTTTAGTGGGTAGGTTGGGGCGCAATTACCATATTTCCGAGCCTCGGAGTCCCACATAACCCGGCTGGCGTTTAGCCGTCGGGTATACATTAAAAAAAAGTCCTCACATCGGATGGCTGTAGGGTTTTTTTACACTCTATAATATATTGCTGATCCTAGACTCCCTCACAAATTGCCACAAAGTCTGGCAGAAATAAAGATTCCGGGAAATGCTAATTAAAATTCCAACTTGCAGGACGTCTAGACCGTGCATCTGTTTTATGGTATCTCTTACAGTTTCACCGTGGGCACACTGCATTATTAAGTGGTATAAGTCTTCTACTGTGCCCTACAATGGACAATATGATCTAATTTGCAGTCTAAATCATAATTCACATAGTGAAAGAAGAAATGACGTCTCAGATGCAATCAGCATGGTGGTAGGATTGAATGGTCCGCCCGCCCTCAAATCTAAATCCGGCCAAGCAGTTTTACTTTGTTCAGTCGTGTCTTTGTGGGAGCCGGTGCCCAACAGGGCATTTCCTTGAATTGCCTGTCCAATCTTAGACCCTGGCGTTGCTTTCCATCACGCAAGCCTAGGGTCAAAGGCATTCAAGTGACTGGTTAAAATAATGATCCCTGAAATTGTTGAGACGAATTTCGAATGATCTATTACAAATTGTGATCACAAAGTAATGGTACCACACAGCCGTGACCGCAGTGAGTTTCACGCAACAACCTTGATCCTGGTATTTCAACACGAAAGGAAAATTAGCTTGGGCCTTGGATATTATTTATGATGCGGGTCGCGGTGGTGCTCAGCCAATTCACTGCCATTAACGCCCCAAGGTTTATGGTAATAGTAGTTTACCTGTGTATACGTGGTTAAGAACCGTGAAAAAGTTAAAGTACTTTTTGAATAATTCGTTCTTTGAACTTTATACATGAACATAAATCCAATTTCGTTAGGGCTTTGTTTTGTAAGTTAGGACGTAGAGTGACAAATTTAGAATACGCAAAGTCACCAACCCATACCATCCTGAGGGTGTCGTATCAGGCGACTAAAGGAACTCAAGATGCAGACCGTCTAGCCACAAGAGAAGGAAAACTTGATGTAAACCCTGTGCCAACCCGTCTTGCCAGCGTGGTACAGTAGGCAAATTTCCCTCCATTTTGGAGGAGGACCGACTCAGTAGTGGGTCGTGTTTGGGCTGAAATGATGATGATGATGAAATTTAAAATATTTTTAAACACCTATAATAATAATATAGGTATACCTATTTAAATGTATTTATACTATAATCGTTGAGTTGAGAACGCAAAAATATTCAAATATTTTTTTATTTAATTTTATATATGTTGTACTTAAGATATAAACCCAAAGGTGTTCAATAACATTTTTGGGTCAAGTTTAAGTCATATATCATGACTTAAACTATAGCACATAACAATATGAAATCGTTACAAACTTACACGTTGAAAGTGTAATTGGTAGGATACGCTATTAGCTGTATCACAACAACCGTCAATAATATCAGAATTGCTTCAAAACGAGTATAACTAATTAATGGAAGCCCTACCGAACAATACCGAAAACAAATCAAAGAACATAAGAAAAAGAAAATCACCCGACTTCCATTACTTTCCGCGTCATCAGGGTCCAGTGAAGGACCCAATGTTTTGGATTACGTGATTAATCGTCTGTGTTTGCTTTCGTTTAATTTATTTGCTTTTATACTAATAAAACTAATTATAGAAAATGAGTTCGGGTGAACGTATAAAAACAAATTTCGAATCTATCGTAACTAGTATTTGCCATAACATGTACAAGGTTATGGCAAATACCGGAACTCATTTCTTCGTGTGAAGGCACAACTGTTGAATATACTCGTGTAAGCTTATCAGAGGCGAGCCTTAGAACCGGCGATGATATTGAAAATACAGTTCTTTTCCTGAAAAGATTCCATTTGACCAAATTCGATGATATACACTTAATAAGAATTTAAAGTCATGATTCATAATCAGAATATGAATGCAAAACGATACTATCGCTAACAACACAAATTACCTGGTACAAGGGATAACAAAAACTTACCTAACATAAAATCAGTCCCCACCACTCCCGCAACATATAATATCTGTTTCCAATTATTTCTAATCCTTAGTACATGATAAAATATCGCAATGACAATTATCTGTTTACATAATTTATTCCATAAACACTAACTTAAGTAATATGTACTTACATAAACAGTAACTTAAGTAATAAAACAAGACTAAAAATACCAATTAACCTAAAACTTAAATACTAAAATATATTATTTAAAGGAGTTCCTTTAGGCAAGGTTCCGAAGATACTGGCAGCGTTCCCCCTTTGAATCGCTAGACTGATTCTTTGTCCGAGGTAGCTACCAGCTCTTCGGTCTCCTGTGATGTCGACTAACCTTTTTGCTATTTCCTTAAAAAGGCTTAAAGCGCTAGGACCCCACGGACCAAGGGTCTCGACACCGAATGGGACAAATTCATATTCGGAGCCTTTACATAATTATATTTAATTCATCATCACATGAAGTAGCGAACAGAGCTAGAGAAGTAGCGAACTTTTTGGTACTAACATTATATTCCGATCTCGAAGTCTAAAGGCAACCATGTTGAGTAAAACGAATTTTATAGGTCCCCAACCCCGGGGACGGGGCTGGGGTATGTGAGACTCCCGGTCGCGATGAGATGGTGATTGCGAACGGTTTACCCACTAAAACCTACCACTAATTGTCCCTACACTTGGCTGGGTCATAATTTAATATTGACTAGGTAGTGATTTACCTAATCTTTGAGAAAAAAATAAACTTATCTACATAAAATGACAATACCTAATTTATTCATGAAGTGGGATAATATAACTAATATTATCTTTCTATCAGCTGACGCAAAATATAAATTGTCAAAGAGACGTTCCGAGTAGCTCTAAATAAGTACGATGCAAATGAACTCAATTGATCGAGTTGAACAAAATTATTGTTTGTATTACAATGAATTTACGATTCAATTTGTTAGACATACGAAAATAAAATTGATTTTAATCAGTTGAGACCATAATAACTAGTCTATTACCAGTGACGTATAAAGCCTCCGATTTTGTGTACATCTATAGGATGTAATAATCCATCAGAAATAAGGGCGTTGATCCTAACAAAATGAACAGTAAATCAGTTCTGTGTTTGTATTTGTTGAGGTATGAGGGAGAAATAATCATAAATACTATCCTCCTACAAGCTTTTTAATAAATGTTCCACAATATTTTTTATGCTCATTTCTACAGGCATGACGAGGACCATTTTAGAAAAAAAGTTGTTTATTTTCACCTGAAAATTTTGACACGGAGTCTATAGGCATCAGTAGTACTATCGACCCATATTTTATAGATGTAAGGTTTTTGTTACATCATGTATAATAACTAAAGCGAATGTTAACAAATTTAATGAGTAGGTAATAGTATCTTTTTGCGCTGGTACAAACTTTATTTGTTGGCATTGGTTTATTGGTACATTTCTTTATTATCTCATTGTTACATATATTTTTACAAAAAGAAACAAATTCATAAAAATATATATAAAAATAGGATGTCACCCGCCGAAGACGAAGTCAATGACCCAAGCCAACGGCGGTTAGGGGTCAGCAGAGAGGAATCTTCTTACAATCCGCGCAGTCTCTAGAAGGACGGCTTTCTGGGCCAAGTGCTTAACCCAACAACTAAGCGAGAGCTTTTCAAGATAGCGATTAAAGCTCTTCGCTATCAAACCGTTTACCGACACAACAATCGGCACAATGATAGTAGAATCAACACCCCACATTGAAGTAATCTCATGAGCCAAGTCAAGGTATTTGCTCAGTTTTTCAGTTTCGGCCTTTATGAGATTATCATCATGTGGAATGGTGATATCCACTATCATTGCTTTGCGCACCGACCGATCTATTAGTACTAAGTCAGGCCTATTAGCTACAATAGTCCTGTCAGTAATAATAGATCGATCCCAGTATAATGTGATAAGACCATTATCCAAAACTGGTGCAGGCTGATACTGGTAATACGGAATTTCACTATCAATAAGGCCATATTTCAGAGCAAGTTGCTGGTGAATTATTTTGGCAACTTGGTTATGCCTGTGCAAATACTCACCATTGGCTAGACGAGAACAACCGGAGACAATGTGTCTAATAGATTCACCGGGGCAACGACAAGCCCGACAGATGTCAACGGTGCCATCTTTTATAATATGTCTCCGGTAGTTGTTCGTCATAACCACTTCGTCCATGATTGCACAGACAAAACCTTCTGTTTCAGCGAAGAGATTTCCGAAACTAAGCCAAGAAATTGATGCCTGTTGATCGACATCAGGACCTGTAAAAGCGCGATAAAAGCGACCATGTAATTCCTTGCTCTGCCATACAGCTATACGGTCTGGAGTGGTTAATACCTTTAGCCTGCGCCAGTTTTGTTTTGCCATTGATAAAGGTGTGAGTCCATTATCGACACTGACAACATCCCGATGTAAATTGTCATCGATACGAACAAAATAGTCTCTGAGATTGCATACTTCACGATTATGAAGAGATTTGGCGTTAAGATAGCCACGACCACCACATTTCCGCGGAATATACAATCTCATAACTGATGAGCGCGGATGGTGCATTCGGAATGATGTCATTAGTCGACGGACTTTCCGGTCTAATTTGTCCAGTTCAGTCTGAGTCCACTTGAGTATGCCGAATGAGTATGAAAGTGCAGGAATAGCCCAACTGTTGAAAGCACGGGCCTTGTTGCCGCCCGACAAAAGACTTTTAAAAACTTTTTTTACGCGACCCAAGAATCGTGCCGTCAACAATTGTTTCATGTCCTTATCAGCAATGCAAAGACCCTGTGACATGCCTAAGTACTTATAATTTTCGGATTCGGAGAGAGAGTGTAGAAAGACAGATTCAGAAATGTCTACACCGGATGAGTTTACAATTTGACCTCTTTGTACACGGATGACAGCACATTTGTCAATGCCAAACTCCATTCTGATATCATTACTAAAATTATGCGTAATTTTAAGTAATGTTACCAAATCGGATTCGTTTGGCGCATACAATTTTACGTCATCCATGTACAAAAGGTGAGATACGATCTCACCATTCCTTCTCAGACGATAGCCTAACATTGAATCCCTAAGTAAAGTACTTAAGGGATTCAATGCTAGACAAAACCAAAGCGGACTCAGACTATCACCTTGAAAAATGCCACGCTTTATCTGTATTAAGTCCGGAGAGTCAGAAAAATCCATCCCATCCATATGACAAAGACGAGTGGCCCAGCTGCTCATACATGAATGTAGAAATGAGCAAAGATTTGGATGTAATTTGTACAAAGTGCATACTCTCAAGAGCCATGAGTGTGGCACTGAGTCGTAGGCCTTTTTATAATCGACCCAAGCCATGGATATATTTTTTCTGACCCTACGAACCTGCTGGCAAATGGTCATATCAATGAGGAGAAGTTCTTTCGTACCTCGGGACCTTGGTTTGCATCCATTTTGAACAGAGGCCAAAATATTGTTATTTGAAACATGTCTCATAATTTTGAATTTTAAAATGGATGTTAATAATCTGTATAATGTTGGTAAACAAGTAATAGGCCGATAGTTGTTTGGTTCCGAGGTACTACCGGACTTAAAAAGAAGATATGTGACGCCCGTGGTCATAAAAGCAGGTAATGATCCCAAATCCAGTATATTTTGAAATTGTGTCGCAAGAACTGAATGCAAACAATTAAACTTCTTAAGCCAAAAATTTTGTAATCCATCTGGCCCGGGAGCCTTCCAATTCGGAGCCCCATGAATAGCAGACGATACATCTTCATCACAAATAATTACCGGGTCCATTTCAGAAATAGAATCACACGAGCGTTGTACAGAATTAAACCAGAGGCCCTCGGAATGTGTAGCAGGTACAGACCATATGTTTTGCCAGAAAGATGAAACCAATTCACGAGATGGACGACTACTACCAGAAAATTGTTGTTCAGGACATTCCCAGCTTCTATATATCCTCTTTTGATCACTTTGAAAGAGGCGATTCTGAGTAAACCTATCTGACCGCTCTTTGTAACGTCTAATACGTTTTGCCCACGCATACATCTTTTGTTTGAAAAAGTCAATACGTTCAGTAATCCATGCTTGGTAATCGTGCCTGGATATACCGGTCCCTGCAAAAGCTTGGACTACGTAGCGCATAATTCTTGGGCGGGAATTGCCCATTCGGAATGCATATAGTTTGGCAATCGTAGTCCTAGCTGAATCAATCTTTTTCTGTATTCGACATTGCCACAATGGAATAGTATTTGTGCGGCGGTTCGAAGAGTGAAAATTTAAAAATCTAGCGCCACCCACTCTACAAGCGGCAATGGCTCCACAATATAAAAGCGAGTGTGTTTCTGACAAGGTTGAGCAAGTATGAATATATGATTTCAATATATTGTTTAAAACTCCTACTAAAACTATGTTCTGTGTATGAGTAGGCAATCGTGGTAAACGCGGGCGAGCCGATATAGGAATGTCGCGAAATTCTAGAATCGCCTCTTCCAAAGCGCTCCTCAATTTTTCACTAAACTGGTTGGTGACAGATACCTCATCAATATGAGTTGACTCCGCTGGTTCCTGTGTAATGCTCCCCACCGAAGCTGTTACAGCCTGCGACATAACGGAGCGTTGGTTCACCGCCGGAAGAGCCGACAGTGACTCTAGGCGCAGCCCATCCAAAACGGGTTGTTCAAGTAAATTTAAACGTTGAATAGCCCTTACTTGGTCGGACAGTCTTTGTGCGGTAATCGTAGTTGTTGGATTAAGCTCCTGAAACAGAGAAAGCATACGAGACCTATATGCTGTAAGAACGGTTCCTCCCTGTGTAGCCCCATAGTAGGCCCGCATGACGCTCTCATTTAATTGTAACGTCCACCTCATGCGGCGCACTACACCACCGGTAGCGGGGGTCATTGACGGTACCGAGGTATTGGTTTCATTGTTACAATAAATAATTCACGGATTTGTTTTCCGCGAACGTTCCTTGTCAAATATATTTTTTTGTGGGAGCCGCGAGAGAGATATTAGCATTTTTTTAGTCAATATGAAAAGCGGTTTTAATTGTCTACTGCTGTTTTACATTTGAATTGAAATAAGCAATTTCGCTTTGTACATTTTAATCTACATAACGAATACCAATAACAATGTAAAGCGAACGGGAACGATGTAATTTGAGGAAGTTAAAGGACGGTTATTGCATTTTTATCAGAAGGCTTACTTTTAAATATAATTGTATTATATTTTCCGAATGCGATCGCACAGATAGCTATACTCTTTTAGGCGCAAAGGGATGATAATCCAGCTAGATGAGGTGTTATGTCTGGCTAGGGGTCGCAGCGCCTATCCCCCGATAGTTGTGGTCGGGGAATTCTTAAATATGCGAATTGCTCTTGAAATTTCGCTATCGCGGTGTAGGACTTGTTGGTGATGCTCACATTTGTAGGCGATATTTCTTGATGCAATTCATCATTATCATCATCGGCCCATATTAGTCCACTGCTGGACATAGGCCACCCCTAAAGAGCGCCATAGCGCCTGTCTTCAGCTTGACGCATCCAGTTGCTGCCCGCAACCTTTCGCAGATCGTCGCTCCATCTAGCAGAGGGCCTTCCCACGCTACGCTTGATATTAGTTCAGATTTTTCGGGTAAATAATGGTAATAATAATGATTGCTTCCGTACGGTGATGGATTTAGAATGCATATTGTCGCCTCCCGATTAGCATACTAAAGAAATGCTAGCTTTGTGGAGGTAGTAAATTGTAAACGACATCAAAAGTGCACCGTCGAAGGAGGCTTACGATCTTTCGGGAAGCGTGCAACTTCTCAGTCTTCTTTGGAGTCTAATATTCCGATAAAAACATAACTAAAATATTTGAGGCAAATAGTAAGCCTCGTGAAGTAGTGAACTATATTGTAAAAAGTAAACGTAAATTGCAATGACTGTTGTAGTATTTTTGTGTAAGCTTTCTACCAGCCTACCTTAGGGTGGTGTAGAAACGGAGCGTGGCAGGTGCACTACTACATGACCAATATTTATCATAAATATACATACATAACATATACTATAATAAGACATACATACGTATAATACATACATAAAGTTTAATATAATATTTTATAGATAAGTACATGCATATATAACGACACACTCAGGTTAAGAAAGAATAATAATAAAATAAAAAGAATAATAATAAAATCCATTCAAATTCTGCGACAAACGTCAGGCTAATTAGTAAGTAACGCTCAAGTACTTCCGAACTTCTTTTTTGAACGTGTAGCGACAGTCGACCATCCTGATTTCCGGGGGTAGGGCGTTCCTTAATAGTATGGACTGTACAAAATGTATAAAATGTTATTAGAAATAATACACTGTCTATAAAATATACTAACATCGTAACATTGTTTGAAAAATTCTGCTTTCTGGTTTTGATCTTTTATGAACATGTGATGCCTTGCGGGTCTGTTATTTCAAGAATTGTAGAATTTGATGTAAATGTGAAGCGTGGGAAGATCCTTGATTATGTGGACAACCTAGTAAATGTCGGTGGGAGCCTAAAGATGTGATATAATATTTAAAAAAATAAACGGCCTCAGCCTACTAGTTTGTAAGTATCGATGGATGGATTGATGTTTGTTACTTTTTCACGTAAAAACTACAGAATGGATTTTGATAAAACTTTACAATAATATAGCTCATACATCAGAATAGCACATAGGCTACAATTTATAAGGATACTAGCGACCGGCCCCGGCTTCGCACGTGTGCAATGATGCACATCTAAATTTATTAGTGTTTCTCTACAATATTATGCATGTAATATACATATAAACCTTCCTCTTGAATATTACTCCATTGCGTAGTTTTAAAGATTTAAACAGACACAGGGACGGACAAACGACAGCGAATTTAGTGTGATTGGTGGTTGGTAGGATTGTGATTGTGTGGATTGTCCAAAATATGACGATAAGTATCCCGCGCAGACGAAGTCGCAGCCTCCAGCTAGTGATAATATTGAATAATATTTGATCTTTTGTAAACTGTAGGAAAAATCCTCTATCCAGTAGGTCATCATCATCATTTCAGCCAAAAGACGTACACTGCTGGACATAGGCCTCCCCCAAGGATCCGCCCGCATCCACTGCTTTCCGGCGACCTTAACCAGGTCGTCGGTGCACCGTGTGGGAGGCCTACCAGCACTGCGCCTTCCGGAACGCGGTCGCCACTCGAGGACTTTTTTGCCCCATCGGGCGTCGGTCCTGCGAGCTATGTGCCCTGCCCACTGCCACTTAAGTTTGGCAATCCGGTGGGCTATGTCGGTTTGCCGGCGTATCTCCTCATTTCTGATTCAATCTCGCAGGGAAACTCCGAGCATCCTTCATTGCCCTTTGGGTGACTTTGAGCCTTCTGATGGAGCCCATAGTGAGCGACCACGACTCTGTTCCATATGTCATCACTGGCAACACAATCCAGTAGTAGTAATCCAGTAGGTACTGAGCACTATTACAATGTACGCACCCTTATAATAATTGTGAAACATACCCCAAGGGTTTAATTACATTTTAATTAACCATTGTTTGATTAACAATTACAATAATTGTCGTCTCCTGAGACAATACAGAGTACAACGAGTACAATTTTGCGACTTAAAAGTTTGCGTATTGTTTTTACACAGTGATAATTAATAATTATACCGTAGGGAATTAACAAAACAAGTTTAAAACGTGTATTTTTAAAAACAAGGAACAAATGTTACTCCTCAGTATGACAGTGTAATTCAATAGACATCTATTACATAATTTCTTTATTACACTTAATATAGTTAGTTTTGTGGCAACCGGAGGCTTACGTGGGAAACAAATGTCTGGCCATGCCGCCTCCGCCGGGCCCCGGCAGGAGGTGTAGGCCCAAAAAGTGCTGGCTTGACGTCGTAAAGGGTGATATGCGTGCCAATGGGCTCAATACCAGGGATGCTGAAGACCGTGCGAAGTGGAAGAGAAAAAGTCGGAAAGCGGACCCCGGGTAAATGACCCACTACTGAGTACAGCCTCCTTCACATACACTTTACACTGCACTCCTCCTTATGACCTAACTAAAACATAATATAAGGTATCCAATTTAATCTATACTAATCTATAAAGCTGCAGAGTTTGTTTGTTTGTTTGAACGCGCTAATTTCAGGAACTACTGGTCCGATTTCAAAAAATCTTTCAGTGTTAGATAGTCCATTTATCGAGGAAGGTTATAGGTTATTTTATTTTCAAAGGAATTAGGGATCCGTATGAAAATTGCGATTTTGTAACCCAAGGTGTAAAATCGAAAACCTATTTATGCGTGCGCTGCAAAAACTATTGACAATAGAACAAAATGAAGTACTACGAGTTTGTAGGTCTTATTAAAATCTACAAAAAAGTCCACGAGAGCACATATCTAACTATCATAGTTTAGTCACAATAACCACTTTTATATTCATAAAAAAATGCATAGAGTTAAGCACTGGTTCGAAGTCCACGCGAGCGAAGCCGCGCCCAAAAGCTAGTGCTAGATAAAGTGATAGTACTTAGTTAGACTGCCTCGTTGGTCTAGTGGTTAGATGTGCCGCCTTTGGATCAACGGGTCCCGGGTTCGATTCCGGGGTCGGGCAAGTGTCTTTGTCTAAACCAGAGGCACTGTGTGTGTGAAATGTCCAAGGATATTTATTTATTTATTTAAGTCTATTACGATAAAATGCAGCATTTATTTTTACGTTTCTGTATTATGTTTCTAGATTTCAAAGTAAATGACACCAAAAAACAATCTAAAGTCCCGTAGAACTTTCAATAAGGTATTTTTCAACCCGTATCTGTTACTGTGCTACCTATGCAATACTTAGTGCCAAACGTGGAGCTATAAAAATAGAAAATACCAGTATGTCTCGCAGGACCGCGAAAGTCAATTATATTTTGTTGACCTAGGCTTCGGTCTCGAGATACGAAGCACGGGACTCCACTAGCAGCCCAACGAAGCAAAATAAAGAAACACAAAAATATCTAAGCTTTAATATACCCACGTTATTTGTTTCCAATGGTATATGGAGCCCCGGAGAGATTGTCAACCGAGCCGGCAGGCTTTCAATATGATTATTTTCCATGTCTATTGGTTTTATGTTTGCGGTTCATTTATTACACAATGGGTCCCTGCAGTGTCCTTGGGCGTCTGTCTCTAAAGGTAATGGTAAAAACGTGTATGTCGTTACCTAATTAATGTACACAATATGTACTTTTAATTAAGTTAATGGTTCAATTTATAAAATGCTGGCTTTTTCAAGCGTGTGGTTTATAAGACACTAGCGACCCACCCCGGCTTCGCACGGGTGCAATGATGAACCTCTAAATTAATCAGTTTCTCTGCATAGTATTTCTCATATAATGCGTTTATTATACATATAAACCTTCCTCTTGAATCACTCTATCTACTAAAAAAACAATTCGAAATCCGTTGCGCAGTTTTAAAGATTTAAGCATACATAGGGACGGACAGACGACAGCGACATTATTTTATACTATGTAGTGATGATATTTTTTTTTTAAATAGCTTTCACCATTTAAGTATTTGGAGAAATACTAGAGGATATCTATTATATATATCTGTCTATTTAATTATTTGGAGAATACTAGCGCAGCACAAAATACTTTTGTGTGGCGCGTAAACTAAACGTTTCAACTGGATTATTTCAATCGCGGTAACAGAAAAAATATTTTATATTAGGATAAGTTTTAATTATTATCATGATCATCATTTCAATATCAGAAGGCTGGGGGAACATAGCCTCGTGCTAGTTCACAATTATTGGTACTAAGATTGAGCGTATCGCATTGAGCGGATTCTGGGATTATTAACTAGTTCGTTTCTCTTGCATGTGGGAGACCTATAAGAACTACATATCAGTAATCATTTGCCATTCAAGGATTGTTTTACCTCATCATGTTAGCTCTGTGCGCTTTTCACTGCCACTACCTCGGGCTACCTCCTTTTTTAATTTGATTTATTTTTTAAATAAACGAAAACCCTTCTCTAGTATCGCGGGGCAGTTTACAAACGTGTAATGCATGAATACAAATTACAACCGGAGTCAGAGCAAGAGCCCCTGGTTTACACAAAACACTTGCCCGACATCGGAATCGAACCGGTGACCCGTAATCCAAAGGCGGCACATCCAACCCTTAGACCAACAAGGATAGTTATAATTTACATAAATTATCAACTACTGAGTATATAATGATCTCATAGAAAATTTAGTTAAAAAACAATAAGCCTCCTCGCCCAATCTACGTAAGATTAGCCGAGGATACGGACCAATTTCCAAGGACGAAATTTAATATTAGAAAATCGATAATTCACTAGAATTTTGGCCAAAGCTCCGACTTGCTCCAGCCTTATTTATCGATCTAGTTACAGTCGAGTCGAGCTTAATATAGAGATGACCAGTTGTGGTAGAATGACAAACAAATTGGCAGCTTATTCAGCTTAAAATAAGCTCTTTATATTTAGCTTAAATTAAGCAATTATGGACTAGGATTTATTCCAAAATGTTTCTGTTCGTGTTCCATGTTCAAAATTTGTTTTTTTTTTATGTTGGGTATTGTAAGTGAAATATTTTAAGCAAAGAAATATTTGTTACATAAAACCAATTTAGAAATACAATATTTAGCTACAGTACCCAGCTAAATATGTCATAAAGCAACTGTTATATTCAGCACATAACTATCCAAATAGATATTTCAGACCTACAGTATGTCGCCTAAAACATAATATTCTATGCATAATTCAAAACCACAGTAACTACGACAGCGGACGATATTATGTAAATACTGGTACCAGAATACATTAGTTGGACAAATTGTAGGTCAGGCTTGTGTGTTGAATGTCGTACGTTTGATCATTTCATTGAAAATAATTAAGTTTTGTATTACTGTGTATTAACATACCAAATGCCCTTTGAAGTACAGCTAGTATAATTATCGTCTTCCTACTAGATGCCTCCCGGAGACCAGACGGCAAATCAGTTTAGACTGGTGCTGACTCCAGTAAAACCGGGAAAAAGATAGGAAGAGGTAGATATACGTCTAATATGTGTACAAGGAAGTGCGAGTTAGATATATTGATATTGCTGAGTCTGGCTTCCTCCAACTACATGCTGGGTAATTAGCCTATAGTGCGACGGTGGCCAGGCGGGTTGGTTTAGGGTTTCATATCGAACTATATTTCTGTTGCGGCTAGGTTTTGGGCCTTATTATTTCTTTTTGTCACGTATTACGACATTTTCCGCATGAAATGGTGTAGCGACACTATGTATTCTAAATCCACCACACTTATTTGTTCACGTTCTCAGAATACATATTGTCATCAACTCGTTTTATCCTGAGGGTAATAACTAACGGGTAGCGCTCATACACACGAACGGCATGTTGCCAACGGCAACTGCAGACGTCGACGCGGGTCGGCAGTAGCCGTCGACGCGTCGGCGAGTGCCGTCAACGGCATCCAACGGCAGTCGACGGCTGCCGTCTGCAGCCAACGGCAGTCCTAGGCAGCCGACTGCAGTTGTCTGTGCCGTTCACAACATGGCGTTCGTGTGTATGAGCGCTTAGGCTAGCGCAGAGTAGTGAGTTGATACCCTTCCCTTAAATTGCAGGACAATTGATTCAGCACTGGATAATTTATAGCATACGAAAATATTTTGAGTATCGCGTCAAAATAAAGCTTCATTTAATTAAGGTCTGAACCCAATCAATAAATCAAAGGTTCATTCGAGGGCTGTATCAAAACGACACCGCCCCGCGGTCGACACTTGGCTATTAATCACTCGAAACCTGCCTAGATATGGTTGTAAATGACGTCATTTTTAAATATCAAATCGGATGGAAACATTTCAATAGACGTATTTTGCAATGATATCATCACAATTTTATTTTAGGTATATTATTTTAAACATTGGTGTATTGTAGATATTATACACCATGATAGTCCACATAAAATCCACTGACGTCTCGGGCCTCCTCCAAATTTAAGGAGGAAAATTTGCCTACTGGACCACGTTAACAAGGCAAGGTCATTCCATCAAGTTTTAAGGCTTAGTGATATGTATCTTGCGTTCCTTTAGTCGCCTCTTACAACAGCCTCAGGATATTATGGGTTGGTGACATTTTGTATTCTGAATCCGTCACCACACGGGTGTTTAAATAAATTTTATTATTTTTATTACTGTTTAATTTTTTTTTAGTTTCTCTGAAAGATACTATCTGACCAAAGTCATCGCCTTACCTCAGAGTATTAGGAATCTGAAGTGGCAGTAGGCTGGTCATCAGTTTCATGCTTTCACATTTTACAAGGCCAGTTTTACGTGACACTGACATACATGACACCATCGATGTCAGCTTATAATCTATCTACTGAAACGACACGCAAAAACTTCGTCCGCCGTTTTTACGAAAATTGCGTTCCAATTTCTACCGTTGAACGACCACTACGAGTAGTTTAGATTTATAGATACACTTCTTTATTGCCACTTAACTTAATTCTGTAGGTAAATAAATTTACATTTTACGTCACAAACTGGCAACGGGCTGAGGGTGTTGCATTTTGGCACAGCTTCACCCAGCGCTGGTTTACAGCTCAGACATGACTAAAAAACATTAACATTTTTTTTTTCGGGCATATACTTATTCAAACTTTTACTCACTGCTGAGGCCCCTGTTCCAATGGAGGGAAATTAGCCTACCGTGCTACCCTGGCCAGACAGATCAGGTTTTCCGTCTCAATGTTATCTTGCGTGATGGAAAGCAACGACAGCGTCTAAGATGGAGCAGGCAATTCAAGGAAATACCCTGTCGGGTACCGGCTCTCACATATACACGACGAAACACTGTAAACCTTATTGGCGCCGGATTTCGTTATGAGGGTGGTAGCTAGCTGGGCGGACCTCGTTGGTCTAGAGGTTAGATGTGCCGCCTTTGGATCAACGGGTCCCGAGTTCGATTCCGGGGTCGGGCAAGTGTCTTTGTCTAAACCAGAGGCACTGGCTCAGAGTGTGGGTGTCATTTCTATTTATAATATGTACGTATTTACAAAAAAAATATGTATATAAGTAGTTTATCATCCATCTCGTTACCATAACACAAGCATTAAGTTGCTTACCTTGGGACGAGATGGCGTTGTGTGAAATGTCCAAGGATATTTATTTATTTACCAAGCGTACTGCGTTTTGTAGGCTTTTACAACACGCGTTATTTGAGCACAGCTTAAGAAGGAGGAAGTTTTAAATTCTGCCCCGCCTAAACACACACCGGCAGGATAGTTTAGTGACACAGTGTATTTTAAATCCGACACCACACGGGCATCTATAGATAACGGTATATTCGTGATATGAAAAATCCGTGATACATACAGATCTAATCAGTATTTTACCTAAAATAAGCGATTTGGAACAAACATTCTGCGTAAACTGTAATTATTACAATTAATTTTGATACTGACTGCAC
Organism: Clostera curtula; assembly: GCA_905475355.2. NCBI lineage: Eukaryota > Metazoa > Arthropoda > Insecta > Lepidoptera > Notodontidae > Clostera > Clostera curtula. The sequence continues at coordinate 10,503,639 of FR997806.1, read as the reverse complement.
TGTGCGGGGCACTGAGGCGAGTACACATCGATACTATTGCACAAGTCAATTACAAACAACAACAAATAGTATAGAAGCCTGTAGGATATACAGTATGTTTGTTAAGTAAGTTTGCTAGAATAAGGTACTATAGGACTGACATGTACAAAATTGTTTAAAAGTCCTTTTCTACAATTATAGAAAAAAAAACAACAACAACAATTCAATTTGCTCCATCCTTAAACCTCTGTGTTAAAAACAAGTGACAGTCAATACTAGTAATAGTAAAAGTAGTGCCTTACTGGTTGTTGTTCTGAGTTTGGGTGTCATTTGTAAGGAAAGCTCTTTAACGGCTAAAGGTGGCGACATTATTCTAAATCCTTCATCACAACACGTACTTCGAAGTTATTACTTCTAGATAAGGACAGATGTCCGTCATTTATTATGACGGACATCTGTCCAACATTCAGCTGTATTATATCATCACAATTATTATTTCAGCCCATAAATGACCCACTACTGAGTCGGGCCTCCTCCAAGTTCCCGGAAGGAAATTAGCCTACTGTGTCACGCTGGCAAGACGCGTTGGCACAGGGCTTGTTTCAAGTTTTCATTCTTTTGCGGCTAGGTGATTTGCCTCTTGCGTCACACGTCACACGTCAGGGCGGTATGGGTTGGTGACATTATGAATTCTTAATCAAAACGAAAGGTGACAGTCCAATAGGTGTAGACATTTAAAGAGAAAAAATCCGGGGAGCGTTTTTTATTTAAACACCCCCCTGAAAAAAATGTTAAACTAGATACTATAACGATATACGATACTCTGCAAATATTGATCCTAGCGTAAAAATGATGTTGACCAAACTTGTGAGAAATTAAATTTCCAACAACTTTGGACATTGCAATTTTGCACTTAAGTTCCCGACTGGACTATAAACAAAATTTTCCACATACCGATCTCGAGGTTATTACACGTTTTGTCAGGAGCTCAAAACATTTTCTAGAGTGCCTATCACTAACCCTAGAATACTGAATAGATTTATACTACCTACAAATACCCGAGCTTACAGAAATAATATTTGTAAAAGCTCTCGAGTGTCACGTACTTATTTTTCGACTAGAATATATTTTTCTTTCTCATCATCTGAACCTTTTGTAGTATAAAATACTTTGTCGTGAGAATCTCCTGGAATTACAGAGATGTTTGAGTAATAAATTTAATATTATATTTGCCAATACCGGGTGTGACAATAGCCTAGAGGCACGAAAAATGCTTATTGTAAGGAGCAGTTATGAGTTGGTATATAATTTACTGTTCTATTTTTAAGTATAAGGGAGAAATACCCTGTTTACTATGAAACTTTCAGTCAGAAAGAGTGCCTAAATGCTTACCTATCTGTATTCGATAATGATTTTTGGGATCTCTGTGCTTGCCTATTTCTCCAGTATTGCCACAGCCTGTATAGGATATTTTAAATATTTATTTGGTATAAACCTTTTCCCATCCCGAGAAAGTCGTTAAAGGCAATTAAAGACAAAAAAAAAACTTGAAATGTAACGAATACGAAGCCCTAAGCCCAGAATCAGCGGGTATTTTATGAAGTAATGATGGTTAAATCTGCGGTAATGGCAATGATAACTAAAGGTAAGATTTCATGGTAAGAGTCCAATTGTCCGAAGAAACTGTCCGAATTAGGGTTCATGGTTTCTCGAGCTTTTCAATTTCTAGGGTCTCGAGAATTCTCGAGGATAATTTCTCTTATTATTGGTTCCAATTCCGTCAAAAATTCTGTGGTTTTCCTCTCAAATAAACGTATCAAATAAATTATAAAACTTTCATCAATTTTAATCAAAAACATTAATAAAAAAAATACAGAAAAAAATATTATTCATACTCATAATCATAATGACAGCACCATTTTTAGCTGGTTATTTAGAACTTATAAGCAAAAGGCTTATAGCAGCTATGCTATTAAACTAAACAAAAAATCAACATGAAAGAAAACGTTAATATTAGGTTGGAGAAAAAGTCTTTTCGCATTATAGTATGTATGAACTTGTAATAAAATCTCTTTGGCTATACTATTTGTATCTGGCTGGTTTTGTTGCTAACATCATTCCAAATTCAAATTAGGAAAATGTTTTTCATTTGTTTTTCGTACTGTTAAGATAAGTGAACCTAATGAAGAAACTCGATACATTTTAAAATTTTACTACAAAAAAAGAAAAAATTCACGCAAGGCGCGAACAAAACTTGCGATGTTTATGGACCTAGTGCAGTGTCTGTGAGAGTAGCACAGATTTGGTTTAAGCGTTATCAATCCGGAAATTTTGATGTCAAAGATGCACGTCGCTCTGGTCGCCCTATTACTGATAAAATGGATGCCGTTTTTGAAAAAGTGGAGCAAGATCGGCATTTCACTAGTTACGATGTAGCTGAAGAACTGGGAATTGACTACAAAACTGTTTTGGCGTATTTGAAAAAAACTGGGTACACAAAAAAGCTCGATATTTGGGTACCTCATTAGCTAACTGAAAGAAACCTAATGAACTGTGTACTCGTTTGTGATTCTTTATTACGACGTAATGAAACCAAACCATTTTTGAAGAAGCTGATAACTGGCCATGAAAAGTGGATCACGTACGACAAGAACGTGCGAAAAGGCGAAAAACTTTATTATCTTAAACTCAGGTAGAAAGTAAATGTAAATTATAATTACATCACAAGCATAGCACCATTTATGGCATGTTAATTAGAATAAACAATTTAAAATTCTCAAGTTTAATTTCTATAAACGTACATGATTTCTCGAGTTCTCGACTTTTCTCGAGCTTGACTTCCCGGGAAGGAACCCTAGTCCGAACCGAGTCTGAGCCTCTGAGATTAACCTTGTGGAAACCTTTTCTTCAGAAGTGAATAAGTAGCAATTTATAAATGATGTGCAACCTTAAAATAAAATAGTCTGGGCGAGACTAAAATAAACAACGCGCTGACGGGCCGAAACAAGAATAAACGTAGTTAGTTTTGGTGTATTAGCAGAAACTGAAATAGCAAAATCGATACCGAAGCAAAGCTGGGTCGGAAACCAAATGTATTCATTGGCAACATTTTGATTTATCCCCGTGAACCCGCTAAAGCCGGGGCATTTCATTTCCATTTTGCGTTTCATATCCTGTTCAAACTCATTAACTATCGCATTTTGTGATATTGGAATATCTAGTGCCTATAATAAGTTCATCGATGGATCCACAGTCCCTGCGAAAACATGAGGTGTTCTGTGTTCGGGACGAGGAACAATCGAGAAATATTTAAAGGGGTTTCGAGAAAAGGATAGAAAGATAATAAATGCAACTAGTATAACTTTGTAGTAACAACTAAAATTAATTCGTGGCTTTCAAGGGTTTTTATAATTGTTCACGACCGAAAAGGCATGAACCAGAGGTTTAATAATTATAACTATAAAGTTAGCGAAGATGGCACTAATCGCCATCTCGCTCTAACGTCAGTTGACACAAAAGTACTATATGTAACGGACGCATCTATATTCTGTCTGTACTAATATAATAAAATAGTCAGTTTAACAAGTCAACTCTCATTATTTGATGCACCACATCCTCTACTAGCAACCTATCGAAGGAAGAGCAGAAGATGAATAATATTGTGTGGTGAACATCGAAATGGTCCTTCGAATGCTATAAAAGCAAACAAATTAATCCTACTGTAGGGTGAGTCCTTTGAAAGTGGATGAATTGGCCAGAACGAATTCAAGACTAGTGAATCGGCCATTCAGGACGGGACGAATTGGTTCTCCATCAAGACAGAAAATATTGTTTCATTCAGAAAAGCAACATAAGTTTTGGCGGGTAGAAGATTGGGTGCGAGCGCAAAGTTCCCGCGTCGTGCCGAGCCGAGTCCGTCCATCCATACGAGTTTGTCCGAGGCCGCCCGAAGTCCGCAACGCTGGACGCTGAGACCGAACGAAAACCGACCGAACCGAAGACTGAAGAACGAACGGAAAATCCGCCATTTTGTTTTGGTTTGTGCCGCCGTCCGAGTCACCGTGCGTTTGCGACTTAAAATAGTTTAGGATTAAAATTTAGTTATATTGTTACTCTAAATAGTTATAGATCAAAAATGAGTGTTAAAGAGCTCATCAGTAACAGAAGTTATATTAAATCAAATATAACTAGGTTCGCAAAAAGGTGTCAAACTTTATCAGAATTACACACAGCTTCCGTTGAATATCTGCACGAGCGGAAGGTACGCATCATGGAATTATTTAAAGAGTACGAACAATTGAACAAAGCTATTATGTTCCTAAATCCCTCTGATGACGAGGATGTCGAGGAATATGAGAGTAAGTACAGCACTTGCCTAACAATGATTGATTCTGAAATAAATGTCCGTAGCAATAACTCAGCGCAGTCTGCCAATGGTAGAGATGAGTCGGATTTATTAGAACAGATCCGAGTATTAGGTATTTTAAGAGATTAGGTGGCACCTAATCCCATTTTTTCAATGTGTATAATCCACCTGTTCCACCTAATCTCCGTATTCTTAAAACATAAAATCGAATGTTCAACATTCGATCCCATCTGTTCTTGCGCTATCTCACTCACTTACACGTTGCAACGTATCTTACAATCCCGTTACACATCTAGAGCCGTAGAAAGCGAGACAGCGCTATACAATGGATACCATATTGATTCTTCTTTCTTGCTCACTCGCAGCGCGTGGCATTGTGTTTATCAGATTTGCGCGGGAGAGCATGGTCACACAACAGTTAAGAGAAAGAAGATCAAATTAGGGATATAATAATACACTCGTAAATACATCTCGAGACTAGCCTAATTGTGATTAAATTATTCTATTTCAATTCATAAGAGTTACCGTAAGTGTCTGCACTTTTCCTAATTAAAAAAAAACCCAAATTTTAATTTTTAACACACTATAAGATTTTCAATACAAAAAGATATAAGTATGAAAAGCGAAGATACCAATTGAATACTAATTGTATTAATGAACAATTAAGGTCATTTATTGGTCTATTAAACTGTGTTAATTCAAAAATATCACAAACAAAACTTAACGGTTTGCTAAATGTCCCATCCTAATCATTCAAATAATTATCCAACGATGACATTAATCAAATCCTAATAACGAACTCGGAACTTGAGATTAGGAATAGGCAGATTGAGAATGCTTGCTATGTACCTATTGGTTGTGAATGAGATTAGGAAGATTATGTGGATTAGGTATTTGGATTAGGTATTTCTTGAGATTAGGAACAGGTGGATCTAATATCAGATTTACCTAGTACGACCCATCTCTAGCCAATGGCAATAATAATAACAGCAAGTTGGTTAAATTGCCTCAAATGGACATTAAGCCCTATGATGGCAAAGAAATAATCGATTTTATTCCATTCATTAATATGTTTAATTCGGTCATTGACTCCAACACAGAACTCAATTGTTGCCAAAAATTTTATTATTTGCGCAGTTTTCTATCTGGAGAAGCTTTAGATTTAATAAAAAACTTGCCACTTACTGATGAAAATTATTTATCTGCACTTGGGTTACTTGAAAAAAGATATAACAATATTCCACTTATAATAAACCACCATATTAATAGTTTACTTGATACTGATTCAATTAAAGGCGACTCTCAACAAATTAGGCATTTTATAAGTGTTATTAGCATACATATAACTGCACTAAAAAACTTGGGATTACCCGTTGACCAGTGGGATGCACTTTTAGTTAATATTTTGATTAGGAAAATAGATATTTATAATGTTAGAGGCTTCCACTTAGAAAGAAACGAAAAAGAATTGCCCACCTTACAAGAACTTTTGGACTTTTTAGAGAAAAGAGCACTTGTATTAGAAAATACTGCTGAAAGGTCTCAGCTGGCCTCAGCAGTACCAATGGCAGCCAGATACAAGCATGAAAAACCAGAAAGAACATCTTTAGCTGCATTTACAACTGAATGTAAGTACTGTTCAAAACCACATAGGCTTTATGAATGTGCCCAATTTAAATTAGCCGCAGAAAATGAAAAGGTGGATTTTGTTAAAAGAAATAATTTGTGTGTATTGTGTTTGAATGCACATAGAGGTAAGTGTACACTGCGCTTAAGATGCTCCTTGTGCAAGAAAAATCATAACACATTATTGCATGTTGCACAGACTAGCATACATCCAGAGAGTTGCGCTTCAGATACAACTAATAATGCTTTGGCAATGTCGAGCACTGCACAATCAAATAATGTTTTATTGCCTACTGCAATGGTGAGACTAATAGACAATAATGGGAAATTCATACATACCCGTGCATTATTAGACACAGGCAGTCAAGTTTCTTTTATTTGTGAAAGGCTGGCCAGGGACATTGACTGCAACATTTTGCAAGCTAATCAGCTTATTACAGGCATAATAGATGGCTCTAAAAATGTCACAAAAAAGGCTACCATTTGTATATACTCTTCTGCAAATAATTTCAAAATCAATGTGACCTGCTATATTACTGGGTCTGTAACTTGTGCACTGCCGCAACAGAGTTTTAGCATGGCTAATTATAAAGTGCCACCTAATATTAAACTGGCTGATACCACATTTAATAAAATGGGTGAAATTTCCATGCTTCTAGGCTGTGACGTCTTTTTCCAGGTGCTGCAGCGGAACTCAATTCCGCTAGCACCAACGGGACCGTTCCTGGTTAATACAGCTTTTGGATATATTGTGGCAGGCAGCCTGCCAGTAACTGCTGGAAAGGTGCTCACATCAAATCATTGTGTCACTGTTGAAGGTAATTCTTCAAACAATACTTTTGATTTGGATTCATGTAATGATAAAACATTAGAAAACACTATTTCAAAGTTTTGGGAATGTGAAAATGTTTCTCATACATATAAAGAGGGCACCACTGAGCATGAACTTGCTGAAGAGTGTTTTCAAAACTCTGTAAAATTGAAAAATAAAAGGTTTTCTGTGGCCTTGCCTTTAAAGCTTGATTTAAAATCTATACAACTAGGTGATTCATTTAGCCGGGCACTGCAAAGATTTTACCATTTAGAAAGGCGCTTTTCAAGGGACTCTGCTTTAAAGGAGCAGTACACAAAATTTATGCAAGAATACATTCAACAGGGACATGCCAAATATTTTGATATATCTAAATATGAATCTAAAGCAGAAAATACATACTTTTTACCACATCACCCTGTATTGAACCCTAATAGTAAAACTACCCCAGTTCGTGCAGTCTTCGATGGAAGCATGAAAACAAATAAAAATATTTGTTTAAATGATATTATGTTAAATGGACCTGTGGTTCAAAACGATTTGTTTGATATTTTAATATTATTTCGTACTTATAAGTTTGTATTATTGTGTGATATAAAGGCCATGTACCGATGTATTTTGTTAGATAGTAAGTATTGTTGTTTGCAGAATATCTTATGGAGAGAGTCTCCGCAAGAACCTGTGCAGTGTTTACAGTTGCAAACATTGACATATGGCTTAAAAACTTCTGCGTTTTTGGCTACCCGGTGTTTGATTGAACTTGCCGAGATGCACAAGGATCGATATCCTTTAGCTTATTTTGTGCTTAAATATTCAACGTATGTCGATGATATACATTGTGGCGCGGATGATATATCAGAGCTTTGTGAAATTAAAAGGCAACTTTCTGAGCTTCTATCGCTGGCTAGTTTTGATTTACATAAGTGGTGTTCTAATTATAGTAGCATTCTACACGATATTCCTGTTGCATTACAACAGTTGAATAATAAAGAATTTGATAAAACGAATTGTTATGTTAAAACATTGGGGCTATCCTACAATGTACAGGCAGACACGCTGAATATTAAATGTCCAATAAAAAATGGTCAAGATGTTTATACTAAAAGACAAATGCTAAGTTTCATAAGTACATTCTTTGACCCATTAGGTTTAGTAGGTCCTATTTTTGTAAAGGCCAAGCATTTAATGCAAGAAGCTTGGTGTAGTAATACTAAATGGGACGACGCACTGCCTGCCACTTTAAACAAAAAATTTGTTGAATTTGCCAATAGTTTAATAAACATGTCATGCCTATCTGTGCCTAGAAATATAAACGTGCAGAATTATCGTAGGGTTGAGCTTATTGGCTACGCGGATGGTTCGAGTATTGCGCATGGTTGTTGTCTCTACTTAAGAGTTGTAAGTGATAAGAATATTATAACCAACAACCTTCTATGTTCAAAGTCTCGTATTAATCCGAGAAGTAAAATGTTAACAATACCTAGAATAGAACTTAATGGTGCCTTATTGCTAGCAATTTTAGCGAGACGGGTATATGAAACATTAGTGTTGAAGTATAATAGTATTAATATATATTTGTATTCAGATTCAAAAATTGTACTCTCTTGGCTTAATACCAATCCCTTAAAGTTAAACGCATACGTTGCAAATAGGATTGGAAAAATCAAACAGTTATCGACTAATGTACAGTGGAATTATGTCAGCACAGGTGAAAACCCAGCCGATTGCCTATACCAGAGCAATTAAATGGAAATTCATTGTGGTTTCATGGTCCAACATATCTAAAAAACCTTAATTACAAACATTCTGAAGCAACATCAGCTATTATTTCGGAAAATGATATTCCTGAAGTTAAACATAATTTAGTTTCATGTAATATTTGCCAACAAGATAATATGTTTTATAAATTTATAGAAAAATATTCTGATCTAGCAAAAATGATTAGAGTTATGGCCTATGTTAAACGATTTACTTTCAATGCTAGAAAGCGAAATAAAAATAAAAGGTATGAGCCATTGTTATCCGAAGAGTTAATATCTGCATTGCACACTTTAATTATAATAGAGCAATCTAGACATTTTTTCAGTGAAATTAAACTCTTAAATTCTAATTCTGAATTAAAATCACAATTGAGTGGACTTCATCCATTCATTGATGGAGCGGGCGTTCTTAGAGTGGGTGGTCGTTTACAAAACGCCAACTTACCTTTTAATAAAAAACACCCTATTATTTTGCCAAAAAAATCGATTCTAACAAAATTGATTATATTTAATGAACATATTAGGCTTAAGCATGCTGGGCCAAAGTTGACACTCAGCAGTTTGAACGAATTATATTGGATAATGAATGCTAGCAGGGAAGTAAAATTTGTGTTGTATAAATGTCTTATATGTTTCAAACTGAAGGCCAGGGCTTCTAGTCAACTTATGGGAGCTCTTCCTATTGATCGCGTCAACATGACGCGTCCGTATCAAATAGTAGGGACCGATTTTGGAGGTCCATATAGTTTAAAACAGACAAGAATTCGTAAACCTGTCATTACAAAGGGATACATAGTAATATTTGTTTGCTTTGTCACTAAGGCTATTCACATAGAGTTAGCATCAGACATGACCACTAACATCTTTTTGGCATGTCTCAAAAGGTTTATAAGTCGTAGAAATAAGCCAACTAAGATATATTGCGACAATGCTAGCTATTATAAAGGTGCAAATAACGCGTTAAAAGATCTGTATGATTTACTGAATTCCCCAGATCATCAGCATAAGGTGCACGATTACGGTAGTTCAGAAAGGATTACATTTCATAATATACCGTCGTACAGTCCTGTATTCGGTGGGCTGTGGGAGGCAGGAATAAAAAGTGTTAAACATCACATTAAACGTGTCGTGGGTAATTCAATACTTACCTATGAAGAATTGTACACTGTTTTAGTCCAAATCGAAGGCATTGTAAACTCGAGACCATTAACCCCTATGACTAGAGATAGTGAAGACATGTCTTGCTTAACACCGGCGCACTTTCTTACAGGTGCCCCACTAACTTCATATCCCGAACAAAATTTAATGGAAGTAAATGTAGGTAAACTTAGTTTCTGGAAACAATGTAATCAAATGCAGCAGCATTTCTGGGGGCAATGGCACAAACAATATCTTGTAATGTTACAAAATAGACCTAAGTGGAAGAGTCAACAGCCTAACTTAGAAAAGGGCACAATGGTTCTGCTTAGATCTGCAAACGTGTCACCTTTGAACTGGCCCCTAGGGAGAATTGTTAATGTAATCCCAGGGAAAGATAAGTTAGTTCGTGCACTAGATGTTAAAACTCCTAATGGGTATGTAATTAGGACAAGTGTGACAAAGGTTTGTCCACTACCTATTGATTATAATTAGTAAATAGTTAATAAGCTTATTTAGAAATATTATATAACAATGCTGCCTGTCTAAAGTATAAATAAAAAACATTGTAATTTTAAACACAGTTCTGTATTAGTTAATAATATTAAATATTGTGATGTACATTTGTACAATTAATTGCCGAGGCCCCAGCATGTTCACGACCGAAAAGGCATGAACCAGAGGTTTAATAATTATAACTATAAAGTTAGCGAAGATGGCACTAATCGCCATCTCGCTCTAACGTCAGTTGACACAAAAGTACTATATGTAACGGACGCATCTATATTCTGTCTGTACTAATATAATAAAATAGTCAGTTTAACAAGTCAACTCTCATTATTTGATGCACCACATCCTCTACTAGCAACCTATCGAAGGAAGAGCAGAAGATGAATAATATTGTGTGGTGAACAATAATGTACTAGAGATAATGAGTAGATCACACTATGCATCGATTCGTATAATTTATGCTGGAAACAGATTTTTATACAGTGGATGGTTTAGGGATTTTTTTAATGCCCGGCGTTTGGATCCTGGTCTGGCAAAAGTGGTTAAAATATGATAGTAATGTGTATATTTGCACTGCCATCCTTTTAACAAACAAAATAATGTCATTAAAATAGGCACGGAAAATAAATTATAAAAAAATCATTGCAAGTCGTTGCCGACTTCAAATTGTTATATGTCGCATTTTAGTGCCTATTTTGAAGTCGGTGTACTTAACTGTTTTGTTTAGAATCGTTTATTTATATTTTTGGTACAGCATAGGTTTATAAAACTTTATGCTTTGTAAGTCTAAAGAAAAAATCATTTTGTCTTCTGACTTGTCTTGTCTTGATCTTTATTGATAATTTATTTCAAGTGTTCTACCAGACTACAGAACTGATTTAACCAATGCAAACGAAAAACAATACGAATGTTGTTTTTTTAGAATCGATTTACTAAGGACAAACTTAAAAAACATACAAACAAAATTGAGAGCCTTGCCCTTTTTGAAGTCGGTTGATAATTGAAATAACCTTTATTCCTTTATGATTTGTACAATGATGCATTTGCACAGTCGTCTCAATTTGCTCTCACCCAATTCCGGAGTTGACAGTCAACTATGCACTTTGTAGCAAAATATTTAAGCACTGTTTTGCATGTACAAACTACTTGACTATCGAAGTACTCCAACTACTAGACTCTTTCAAGCCTCAAATAAACCTACCTACCATTGGTGAAGTAAAATGAAACTCAAACTTTATATTTTGAAAAAATATTTACTTTTGTACATATTTACAGAGATACAGACGAGATTTACAAAAGAATAATAATACATGGCCACAATTGAGTACGTTTAACGTATATTAAATGTTAAATGTTTCTACGGTTACTTAACTTACTGCAAAACAAGTTAAGGAGCTAACTATGAATTTTACTAGACATAACCAGTGACGAAACGAAACTAATGCTTACTTTTTTAGTAAAGAATTTTATTGTTAATACAATTTTTTTAAATGTTTACGACATCGCGTATTCTAGAGTTCTATGTCACTTTTTATTACCTTTATTTATGTAAAGCTGGTAATAATGATGAAACAATTTATTTTATTCAATGTACAATTAAAACAATTTGCATAAAATTATTCATTATTTAAGTACTTAGAACCAACAGTTTGTCAATTTTATGTTAGCTGTGTTAAGCACAAACATACATAGAATAGCACTAGACACTATTTTATTTTCAAATGGCGTAGAATATTTATCGCTTGTAATATTAGGTATAAATACATCTTAATTTATTTTCGGTTAAACCAAAAATGTGGTGCCTACAAATGTTTCTGTGCGCCAAAAAATCCTCAAATACAATTTATTAAGTGTTTAATAATGGTCGCATTTGTGAGCATTAGTATACTATATACGACATCTATTACTTTTACAGTAAATTCTTAACAATTTAACTACCTTTACAATTAAATATGAATATACATAAAATTAATTCGTTCTATCTATACACGCTCACTTTCCTACAAAAAATCGTTAATCGTACCGTGTATAAAATCTGACTACAGTCTGTTTGCAATAGACATCGCGGAATATATACAATTACGAAACAGTTTCAAAGAAATATCAACATCATCTTAGTATTAGTATAGCTAATGTTATAATGTATACAGTTTGTTTGTAGTTGGGTTGAGCATCACTTGACAGTGCACTAGCATGGCACTCGGCTTCATCTGCTCTGAGTTGGATAAGTGGTATTCGACGTCCAAGTTGATCTTTGCAAGTCCCGCTGCGGACTGCTCGTCGAAGTTCAGCGCCTACGTCGTTCTCCTGCATCCAGCGACGCAACCACGCACCGAGCCACGCCAATTCACATTCACACCTCAAAGGATTGCCCGTGAGAATTAGTCCTCCTAGAAAGGAATCAAACCAATTACCTATTTTGGTATCTCCTCTTTGGTGACGGATTAAGAATACATAGTGTGACCATCGCATTCCATCCTGAGGGTGTCGTAAGAGCCGACAAAATGAAATGACGACTGATAACCTAGCCGCAAGAGAAGGAAAACATGATACGAAACCCTGTGCTGACCCATCTGGCCAGCGTGGCACAGTAGGCCAAATACCCCCCATATAACGGGAGGAGGCCCGACTCAGCAGTGGGTCATATATGAGCTGAGTAGTACTATGTCTCCGTGTTGCTAACTATGTTCATCGTAGCAGATAATGCAGAACGTAATTGAACGTTCATAAATATTACATTTTTTTTTTTTACATCGGAGATCCTCATGGATTCCCGGCCGTTGGGAACTGGCTGGGGTATGTGGGACTCTAAGGCGCGTAGAGATGGTGAATTGCGCCCCGACCTACCCACTAAAACCGACGGCGATCCTCGACTGCCCAAACCAGGGCCACGGGATCTAACATATCTACATCCAAGGCCCTCCGTTCGTGTGGTGACGGATTTAGAATACATTGTGCCGCCACCCCATTCCATCCTGAGGGTGTCGTAAGAGCCGACTATAACACAGCAAAAATCTAGTCGCAAAAGAATGAAAACTTGATATGATAGCATGTGCCTGTGCATGTGTGAAGAACAACATCTCACAAAACAACCAGACATTTCGTGCAATAAACGCCCTAAAGGGAATAAAAGAGAGACGGAATTATTCCATACTGGAAAAATTCATATATATTTTCCGCGAATACAAATAGTCAGTTTCAAAATGAGTACGTTTAAGCTTTCAGAGATTATAATGGAATATGTCTATAAAGCTTAATTTTTGAGTAGGGTGGGCGTTCTTTAGACTTCTGTTAAAATATGTATACATCTAACTTTACCCTTATAATCCAAAATCAAAACTGACGAGTGTTACAAGAAATCAAGCTCAAATTAACCGAATTAAGTAAAACAAAATGAAAAGAGAAGAAAAAAAAAAGTTCATAAATTAAATACTTTATAATCTAAAGCTGATTGAATAAAATTATAATAGATACATACAAATAGTACTTATTCATATAATATATGCATAAATAAATACATACCAAAATATTAAAAAGTGATAGGATACGTGCCAAGTGTTTGAGATAGGTAGGTTATAAAATATGCACAAAATTTTAAAAAGTAATACATATACAAAAATAATAAAATAAAAATAATGTGAATTGGTTATATTCTGTTCTGCCTTAAAGGCAAACCCCAGAGATCATAACTCCTTATGACCTAAAACGTCTACATCACGTTTGCGTGAGCCTGATAGCGTGAGGGAGGGAATATTTTCCATAAAGATATCATGATGGGATGGGACTACTAAACACGAAACGAGGCTTTGTGTGTCTAACGTAAAGTAAGTTTCTGTTGAATAACCACATGTCTGTGGTTAATGAAACTAGAATCACTGCTACCAAAATGAAATAATCTTTTTTTTATTATTTGCACTTATTCCGGCTTTGCAGGTAAACAGGTACCACCAAATACCTCCTAAAAAGCTTCACAACCTTCCTCAAAGGTAACTTCTACTACTATTACTTCTCAGCTCTTTAATGAGTCACTGCAAAGTCAGGTACCAGTTACATGGAGGGCCTCGTTGGTCTAGTGGTTAGATGTGCCGCCTTTGGATCAACGGGTCCCGGGTTCGATTCCGGGGTCGGGCGAGAGTCTTTGTCTAAACCCAGACTCAGAGGCACTGCCTCGGAGTCTGGGTGTCATTTCTATCTATAATATGTATGTATTTACAAAAAAAAAACGTATATAAGTAGTGTATCATCCATCTCGTTACCATAACACAAGCATTAAGTTGCTTAGCTTGGGGCGAGATGGCATTGTGTGAAATGTCCAAGGATATTTATTTATTTATTTATAATTGACTAGACGGGTTTCGAATCAGAAATTGAAACATACTTGTGATCCAATAACTAAATTAATTTTCTTATCGATTTCGCCGTAGCTTTGTGTTGACCAATTCAGTGTGATTTATGTATTGGCTAAACTTGCCTAGCTCAGCAAAGTTTCGAGTGGTATATTAAGAATTAAAACTCATTACTAAGAGTTGCCAGACTCGTTCAGCGCGGCGAGAGGCTCGGTAAATTTTAATAAAATACTAGAATTTGCTTGTGGCTCACTCTCCCGACTACGCATTTTTAATGTAACTACCTAACTCGTTTCAAAGAATCTAAGCTAATTAGGAACCTGTGAAATATTAAAATTGTTGTTGATGAAGCATTCTGACAGGTGCAACATAAAAACAATACACAGGGTGTTATAAAAATTACATAATAAGTCGGTCGACAGAACTGCTGAAATCTGGTATAAGGTCAAAATTCAGAAAAACATAAATTTGTTTCTTAAAATGTTATTCACATACTGATAATGAAAGCAACATAACCGAAGCTACGCATATAAAAATATATACACAAAAGCCCAAAAAAAAAACTAAGCATCTACTAAAATAATATGACTCATTCCAATGAAAAAAAAATGGCTGTTTCTCTATCCTACTTAAAAAAAATAAAAAACAATGGTACTGCTCTTTTCTGTTGGCTCTATGCTCTCACCTCAGATACCTAAAGGGTTTTGCTGCACCCCGTATAGTAAAGCATTTTTTTGTAACATATTATGTTACCTTTAGCAAAATGATGTAATTATTAAATATACATAATTACTCCACAACGGGAATTAATCATTTTACCAGCAGCTTAAATGTTGAAATACGAACCTGATAATAACTTGGTGGCCACTTGACTCCAGCTTGTGAAATTTGGGTAGAAAATAGCCGGGTTCAGTGTTGTAAGTTGATTATAACTCAAGTCGATACCGAGTTGCGGAACTTGTCCCAAATGCCTCATAAACGCTGTCGGCAATTTCGTTAGGGAAGTCATTGTGATCCTGATAAATATCTCCTGGCTGTCGGCGAACGGCTGGAACGCGTCGTCGGATATTCGTCTCAGATTTGATCCTCTTATCTCCAAGTAACGAATGTTCCTTGCATCGATCTCGTGTAATTGATTATCCATGATTTCGTCCGTCCAATGTATCACCAATTTGTAAAGGGATGAAAGGGAACTAGTGATGTTGGAGATCCGGAACGTAGAATGATTAATACCGGACCACGATTGGATGTGCAGGGAACGGAGCGATATAAGAGGACGGAAGGAGTCCGGATCGACAATGTCTAAGTGTTTAAGTCCATTCAAATTCAAATGAGACAAATTGCTCAACCACTTGAAACTATTCGGTGAAATTCTCACTATAGGGTTGTACGATAGATCGAGCGTATTTAAATTACTAAAGTGGAACCACATTTTTGGCACTAAGGAGGTAACACGATTATGACTTAAATATAAATGGCGAAGACTTACTAACCGCTTTACATCAGTCTCCTTAAAACTGTTAATGAAGTTTGACGTTAAATTGAGACTAGTCAAGTTTGTCAAGGGCAGATAAGGCACTGACTTTAAGCTAACATTTGCAAGATTCAAATGCCTCAAGTTAGGGAGGTTGTGGAATAGCTCCTTAAAGTTTGCTTTTATGAAATTAGAACTCAAGTCCAGTTTGCGGAGGCCACTAAGGCTTGAAAACGTGTTATCAGATAGAACTGTTAGCAAATTGTGTCCTAAATTCAAAGTCAATAAGAACTGGGTACTGCGAAATATGTTACTGTCTAAATATTCTATTCGGTTATGTGACAGATCGAGGAACCTGAGCGTGAAACCAATTTGTGAGAGAGCAGTCCCAGGGAATAGGGACATGTCATTGTAACTCAAGTCCAAATGCTCAATAATAGTGTTCTTGAACACATCCCTCGGAAGCAACCTCAAGTTGTTATGGTTTAACTTTAAATATCTTAATTTATTTAAGTTATCGAATTGCTCTACCGATAATTGCGATATAAAGTTAAACGACAGATCCAATATTTGTAATGATATCAAATCTGTAAATGACTTTCTTTTCACAGTGTTTATATTATTTTTGTGCAAATCCAATATCTCTAGAAACCGTGAGTCTCCAAATGCTTCAGTGGATATATGGTTGATATTATTATGAGATAAGATAATCTGTCGTATTGACGACTCAACGGCAGTAAACAATTGATTTGGCACTTCATAAATGTCATTGTAAGAACCATCAAATATATTTACAGACATAACGCACTCCCCATCGATGTACTTGATGCGGTTCCTACTAACGTTTAACGTGAATGTAATATCGATGTTAGATACGTTATGAAATGAGTTCAGTGATAAATAAGTAAAGTTGTTCCCCTGGAGTTCCAATATTTCCAATTTTGGTAAATTAGCAAAAGTCTCAGTTTCCATCGAGTCGATTATGTTCCCCGCAAGAGATAAATATCTCAAGTTTGGTAAGTTTGAGAAAGTGTGCTTAGTTAAGTTGTTGATTTTGTTATAAGATAAATCCAAGTTTCTAATCTCCGGCATGTAAGTAAAAGTTCTATAGTGTAGGGAATGTAAAAAGTTGTATGCAAGTCTTACATTGCTGAGAGACAGGGAGGTGTTATGATAATCGTCGCTTATTACAATGTCCACAATCCTATTGTAATCTAGATTTAAATATTTTATATATGGAAATGAAGCTATATCGGAAAGCTTTAGAATGTGGAAGTCGTTATTATCAAAAGATAACCAGCTGAGATTGTCCAATCCCTCCTCTGTCTCAAAAGGAAAGTATCCACTGAAAAGCGTAGAAGACGACTCTAAAACGTGTAG
Organism: Clostera curtula; assembly: GCA_905475355.2. Lineage (NCBI taxonomy): Eukaryota > Metazoa > Arthropoda > Insecta > Lepidoptera > Notodontidae > Clostera > Clostera curtula. Next base: position 10,486,250 of record FR997806.1, on the reverse strand, counting down.
AGAACTGGTCACGTTCGAAAATGATTGTGGATGCACGTAGTACAAGTCGTTAAAACTTAAATTTATCTCTTTCAATGGCATACTCACTGGGAAAACGTTCTTATAAATCTGTGCAATCCTGTTACCTCTTAAATTGATAGTTCCAAGTGAAGTGGACCAGTCGAGGAATTCATTTGGTAACAAATTAGATATCCTGTTGTAGCTCAAGTCGAGATAACGAATAGAACCAGGTTCGAGCATTTGAAGAGCGGAGGGGATTGAAGTTAAAAAGTTCCCGGCCAAAGATAGCGTCTGAATCCGGCTCGGGAGCGGAGGAGAGTCTTCTAACTGGTTGTAGGCTAAAGATAAATGGCGAAGCCGCGCGACCTGAGCCAGGCTGTCCGGCAAATGGAACAATTTGTTGTGCTCCACTTCCAGATGTTCCAAAGAGTTTTTCAACGATAAAAATAAATCTCGGCTAATGGAACTCAACTTGTTGTACGACACCGACAATCTTTCAATTCTATTGTTTGAGAACACCAATTTAGGAATCTTTGTCAATTCATTGAGGTCTAATATAATTTGTCTGATTTGAATTTCTTTTAGGACCAATATTTGAGAGCTATCGTTGATTTTGTTATTACTTAAATCTAGTTTTTCAATCTTTTTGCTTCTATTATTTGGGCAGCTGTAGTTGTCCCCAAAACTTATAATATTGTGGCGTAAATGTAATGATTGTAATCTAGGTAGACTAAAAAGTAGATCACAGGAAAGTTCGTGGATAAAGTTATTGGATAACTTCAAGAGCGTTAAGGAAGATGGCAAGGAGTCTGGACTGATGCTTCGCAGGTGATTTCCGTCAAGGTCCAGCTGGAGCAAGTGATAAAGTGACGTCAGTGCATTCGACTTCAAATGGGTGACTTGATTATTGCTCAAGGACAAACTCGTCAACGTTTCTTCCAAATGATGCCATCTCACGTCAGCCCCAACGTAGACGATGTAATTGCTAAAACGTAAAAACATTCACGAATTTAATCAAGTTCGCGCCCTCGGAATACCAAAAACTTTAATAGAAATTAGTTTCTTGAAACTTGCGCTTACTTCTGCAGATTTAACCAGTTTAAAACTTTTAAATCTTTTAAACCGTTCTGCGGTATTTCGGTGAATTCGTTGTACCCAAGGTCTAAAGATGCTAGTGTAACAGCCATGGAACTGAAAATAAATGAGTTTTATTTAATGCGACTTTCCACTTTGGTTTTAATTAAAGTACTTGAAATAGTTGGAAAGTACAATTTACCTAAACGCGTGCATTTCGATGTAGTGTAATTTGTTAGCGACAAGGACTAACGTTTGCAATCTCAGTCCATCCAGCGAGCTCTCCGTTAGTACTTCTAGATTGGACATGCTTATGTCTAGATGCTGCAACTCTATTCGAGGCCATTCTGGAACAAAAGTTTTAATGGAGACATACTTTACGACAACTTTAGAGAGCTTGAAGATTTCGTTATTATACAGATATTTCTGTATTTTTTTCTCTCTTGTTACGAATAATCCCAATGGCTTTTAATGAAAAAGTGGATGTGATGTTTTAGTAGGTGAATACGTTTTTTGCTGGCTCTATACGCCCCGTCTTCAGCTGGATGCGTCAAGCTGAAGACAGGCCGCTATGGCGCTCTTTAGGGTAGGCCTATGTCCAGCAGTGGACTAATGTGGGCTGATGATGATGATACCAGTACTACAATTCAGTAGTATTGATAATAACTATAAAATATAGAACGTATCAATACTACTAAATACATCGTCCTCGTCGACATAATGACACTTATACAGCGAACTTACTTAAGTGAACCTTATATGACTTTCTACATGGAGGGTAATTTGCCTACTGTGCCACCCTGGCCAGACGGGTTGGCAGTTTCATTTCAAGTTTTCCTTCTCTTACGTTTTCGGCCTCATCATTTCCTTATTTCAGCTCTTACAACGCCCTCAGGATGAAATGGGTTGTAGTTATAAAGTTTTAATTGTGCCGAACTCATCAGTGAGTAAACTGTAACGGTAATGATGTACTCAGGCTAGAGATTAGGATATTGGGTAGTAACTAGATTACTATGTTTTGAAGTTTTTAAACTGAATATAACTGTCATATTGTCTTTGGTGCATGCCATACATATTTTTCACCTTTAAACAGACTAAGCTCAAGGATAAGTCATCAGCTTTACCGCAGTTGGGATGTAAACAAAGAACTGCATTTACAATGGAAAGCTTAAAGCTGTTTTAATAATAAATGAGAATGCATTTTTAAGATGCCAGTATTGTTCTGAATGAAATAGTTTGGTTTTTCTTTACAAAGTACATTTAATGAAAAGATAATCACCGTTATAAGTTTGTTGTTACTTATTGGCCACCTTTTTTTTCATATTATACGTCATGTGTATGTGTGTGTAATATCTCATTATCGTGCTGACATTATCTTCTCTTCTCCAATTCTACAATACTATTTAGTTTTCAAATAATAATTAAATTACTAAAAAGAAGAACCAAATAACCATGACGACATTTGTAGTATAACTTTTTAAATATATTTGTTTGTATGTTTTGGGCACAGTACTTTGAAAACAATGATGTTACAATTTTATTTGTAACATCATTGTTTGAAAAGATTAAATAAAAATAGACCAATAAAAATGAGAAAAAGATACAACAAAATGTATGTTGTAGCGTCCGCCTCCAACGTCAATTTTGAAAGGACAAATCCGCTATTCGGTGATTCTACACGAATAAAAGCATAATGGTGATCATTTTCTGGACATGTTCCATTTGAAAGTAGCCCAATTTGATTGGCCTGGATTGAAGAATTGGCAAAAAGTGTCTCACAGTTCAACATTTTGCCAGTTCATCTCTTACCTTTATAGTAAAAGTATGTCCAAATTAGTGATATTCTATAAAAACGAAATTTTAATTAAATTCAACAAAGACCTATAAACATCTTTAAAACGTAGACTGGGTAACTAAGGTTTCAATACTTTTCTTTACCCTGCTTCATATTCTTAGTGTCTCTCGCAAATCTTAATCTCGTAAATCGTATCAAGAATAAATCAAACACACACACACACTTTGTGAGTGTTTGTTTGTATTTTTTTTATTTTTTTTCATAAACATAAGTAGGCGGGGCCTTTTTTACTGATCGAGAAGATGACGCCAATACCAATTTGTTTCAAAGGGTACATAATACTCCCCTGGAATTACCGTTCATATTTTATGGATTTGAGCTCAGTGTTTTGATATGAAACCGTTTTGTTCATCGAGGGCATTTATAATGGAAAGGCAAACAATTTTTAACCAAAATTAAACCGGAAGTAAAGAATCTGAGTAACATTTATATTTTGCTGTACCTGGAAACCTATGGAGTGGTACGGCAATGCACGACATGTGGGCGACGCGGCAAGAACATAGCGGGCTTCGGGAACAAGGCTCCACGCGCTCGGGAGCGAGTGCTCCCACCAGCGCGCAAGTGACCAGCGCCGCCATTTGCAGCGCTCGGCGCGCACTGCCATGGCATAACAGCATCACTGCAACAATGAAAAACAGCTTACTTTATTATCACAAATACAATAGGAAAAAAGTTACTCAAGCTCAAAAGGAACTTTATTTACGTAGGTTTTATCACAAAACTCTTTTAAATCGTCATATTTAAAATTGCCACTATCATGTTACGGCCCCGGTCCCATGTTAAGTGGTAGTCTCCATACATACCTATCGGTTGTCATCTTTACATTCACACCTTTCATACAGAATTCCTCATTCTTACAATCTACTATGTTGATCTCCCACAACACTTGCATCCACCCATATTCATGCTGAAACTACCACCACCGGTTCGGAATGCTACTCTACAGAGAAAAGCCACCAAGAAACTCTGTAGCTTTTTTCAAATTATTGGTCTTGTACAAAAAGCACTAAACAGCATCGTGAAAGCCAGTTCGCCAGATGAGAAAAACATGTTACACGTCTACGCAATGAATGCCGAACAGGCCTTGATTTATGGGCTATATGAATGAAGGCAAACTTAATATCAGGGGTGTGAATGTAGATTACTGTCTTGCAAAAGCAATTTAACATCTCCAAACAATGATTCCTTTTATTTTGAACCTTGTTTTGATGACGGACAAGTGGTTTCTTTCAGGAAAATGGATTTTAAGATGTGACGTTGTGATGTTGTTCTTGTGTGTCATGTGGGTAAATAGAGATGGCTGTAAGTTTAAGAAGAAGACAGAGATGAGAAGAAGACTCCGCGTGGTCATGGATTTAGAATTGGAGCCACCAGCACGCTATATACTTTACACAATTTACCCGAAAAATCTAAACCAATAACATCAGAAGTTTCAAGAGAAATTCGCACAGTTAAGAATTCCCCGACTACAACAATCAGGGTATCATCATCAGCCCACATTAGTCCACTGCTGGACATAGGCCTCCCCTAAAGAGCGCCATAGCGCCCTGTCTTCAGCTTGACGCATCCAGCTGCTGCCCGCAACCTTTCGCAAATCGTCGCTCCAGGGTATAGGGTATAGGCGTCGCGAACCCCTGCCAGACATATCACTTTATAATGGTCATTATTTAGGATGATCATCACTTTGCGCCTAAAGAATACACTGTGACACCCTCGTAAGAGCCGATAAAAGGAAATGATAAGGGCGAAAACCTAGCCACAAGAGAAGGATAACTTGATACGAAACCCTGTCAACTCGTCTGGCTAGCGTGGCACAGTAGGCTAATTACCCTCCATGTAACTGGAGGATGCCAGACTCAGCAGTGGGTCATATATGGACTGATTAGTAGTGGTAGCTAGGCGTAGGCCATAGCTCACTATGGGCTCCATCAGAAGGCTCAAAATCACCCAAAGGGCAATGGAGAGGGTTATGCTTGGAGTTTCCCTGCGAGATCGAATCAGAAATGAGGAGATACGCAGGAAAACCAGGGTCAGAGATAGCCCACCAGATTGCCAAACTTAAGTGACAGTGGGTAGGGCACATAGCTCGCAGGACCGACGCCCGATGGGGCAGAAAAGTCCTCGAGTGGCGACCGCGTTCCGGAAGGCGCAGTGCTGGTAGGGCGACCCGGTTACGGTCGTCGGAAAGCAATGGATGCGGGCGGCCCAGGACCGGCATTTGTGGAGATCCTTGGGGGAGGCCTATGTCCAGCAGTGGACGTCTTTTGGCTGAAATGATGAACTACGCGTAGGTACTGTAAAAAAATATTTAGATTGTTAAGAGCAATTTGCGTAATTGAAAATCAATGTGAACATTTTATAGTGATATCGATACTAATTTTAAAGCGTTCTGTTTCAAATATTGAACATTTAGCACGTCCATAATTACGTAAATTATGTTAATAACTTAATTAAACTGCAATTATAGAGCTTTGTTGCATAACCGTACGGATATAGTTACAGTACTAGCATACCACAATTGCTATATTGATTAGTACGGCAACTTTGGTGTTTCCGTAAAGTCCGTCACAGACGTAGCTATAATATATATTAATATATCGAGATATACATTATAGTATATCAAGCTACCATACACGGGAGCTATACTATAATATATATTTCGCACTCACTCGGTCTGCGGTCGTCCTTGCAAGCGCAGCTTATATATGTCGACATATTTTTGTGATGTCTTCACTATCACTATCACTACATAGTATAAAACAAAGTCGCTGTCGTCTGTCCGTCCCTATGTATGCTTAAATCTTTAAAACTACGCAACGGATTTTGAAGCGGTTTTTTGTAATAGATAGAGTGATTCAAGAGGAAGGTTTATGTGTATAAGACATGCATGATATTGTAAAGAAACGCTCATACTTCTAGATGTTAATCATTGCACCCGGGCGAAGCCGGGGCAGGTCGCTAGTAGAAATATAAATTATAGCTACGTATGCGGTCACTCGAAAATTTTTATGGAAAATATGTCGTAATAGCTATGATTTAACTTTTTTTTTTATACATATCAATGCCACTTTTCGTTGTAACTTTATAACTCAAGAACAGCTAAAAAAACATTTCATTTTTTTTAATGTTGACGGCTTTTAATTATTTTTCTTTCTCTAACTGTATCATCTTGAATTGTACTTTTAAGCATAAAATAATCAGCTTCGTAACTTTGACCAAAATTATGAAAATATTGGTGTAAAGCCTAACATTTAAAATTCAGAAAAAAATTCAAACACGAACACTATGAAAAATCGCAGAACATGCATAGGTGTGATTCGGGTATCACAAGGGGTGCTCTATCTCTGGACTTTCGTTTGACACTATTTTTGGGACAACCTGTTTATTATAGCTACGTGTGTAACGGGCTTAATGTATGTAACATTGATGTTCATTACGTAATGTAATTATACAATAGAGGAAGCAATAACTGAATCGAGATAAGCGCATCACGTTTGCCCGATTAGCAACGCCTTCGCAGATGTGGTCTAGTTAGATAGTGAGACTAAACGATCATTGGTACGAGAACTATTGTAGCGCTAAACCTTATGTGGGGATTTAAATACAGTTAAATAACAATAAATCTAACTAATGTTTGCCGTTTAATGCAAACGCTCTGCTATTACGTGTCGTGTCGCAATTACATGTCTGTATTTTTTTTATTAGTTCTTGAATGCCTTTGATCCTAGGCTTGCGTGATGGAAAGTAACGCCAGGGTCTAAGATGGAGCAGGCAATTCAAGGAAATGCCCTGTCAGGCACCCGTTCTCACATACACATCACGAAACACAGTAAAACTGCTTGGCGCCGACTTAAATGTGAGGGTGTTAGCTAGCTAGCTAGAATACATAGTGTCACCATCCCATTTCATCCTGGGGGCGTCGTAGGAGTCGACAATAGGCAATAACTAGGCCGATAACCTAGCCACAAGAGAAGGAAAACTTGATGGGAATCCCTGTGCCAACCCATCTAGCCAGCGTGGCACAGGATGCCAATTACCTTCCATGTAATTGGGGAGGCCCGATTCAGCGGGAACTCAGTGGGTTGTTTATAAGCTGAAAAGGGAAGAAAAAGAGATATAGCTGTTTCATCTAGCTTCAAATTACCCACTTGCTCTAACCCGGAATCGAACCCGAGACCCGTTGCCGAAGACCAACAAGGCATATGCTTTGGACGCACGTAAAACTTTAACGATTAGAGCGCCAACTGTTTAATTTCTTTATAATTGTATGCTTTTCCGAATTGTAGCATAGGATCAACAACTTGTAATATCTATTGCAGTCTCAGAGCCCATCTAGTAAGTTGTCGTCGCCAAGTCGTTTCAGCCCATAAATGTCCCGATTCTGAGTCAGGCCTCTTTCAAATTAAAGGAGGGAAATTAGCCTACTGTGTAACGATGGCAAGACGGGTTGGCACAAACCCTGAGCATTAAGTATTCCTTCTTTCATGGCTAGGCTCTTACAACACCCTCATGACACGGTTGGCGCAGTGATTGAGCGATCGACTGCTGCGCAGTATGTCGCAGTTTCCATTCCCGCACGGATGAAATATTTGTACGACCTACAAGTATTTTTTCTGGGTCTGGGTGTTTTCTAACTACAATATGTTTGTATTTACAAAAAAAAATGTATGTTGGTAGTTTATCATCCATCTCATTACCTTATCACAAGCATTAAGTTGCTTAGCTTGGGACGAGATGGCGTTGTGTGAAATGTCCAAGGATATTTATTTATTTATCAGAATTATGTGATTTGGTGACGTTGTGTATTCTAAATCCATCCAAACGAATACCAAAGACTGGATGTCGATTGTCACTGCGAACATTTATATAGCGACGAAACACTAATGAGCTCTTAAGTGTCCCGGAGATAATCGTACGGGATTGAAGGTGAATGATGGAAGTTTTGATTGAAGCAATCGCGAATGAAGTAAAAATTGAACGTCTTTTTTGTGCGATTGACCGATTTCGGTCATTCGCAAGTCGAAAAAAATAGCGGACATGTGGGCGTGCAATTGGAGATTCGTATGAAGCTCCATCATTCGCACCTTCAATTAAAACGGTCAATGACGTAAACATTGACAATTGCGAATGACTGTCTCCGGGGGGCACTTTATTCTACTGGCGCATTACGACGCACGTAAGTTGTTGGTCATGTAACCACAGCGGCGGGGTGCGTTACGCTAAACATAGCTTAATTAAGCTATGTATAAAGTGCTTGGTTGATATAGAAGTCGCTCACAATGTCTTGCGGTCTTGCAATTTTGTTGGGATTTAAGTAACAAAACACGAACAAGAGACCTAGGACACCACCATTGTAGCGACCACATGCTACATACTTTACACAGTTTACCCGAACAATCTGAACTAATTGCATCAAGAAATATCGCCTACAAATGCGAGAATTACCAAAAAGTCCTACACCGCGATAGCGAAATTTCAAGAGCAATTCGCAAGTAATTCCCCGACTACAACTATCGGGGGGGGAATAGGCGCTGCGACCCCTAGCCAGATATCACATCCCGTCTGGCTGGATGATCCCTTTGCGCCTAAAATATCATTATGCATACATGAATTTGTCAAAATGTATACACGGACAGAGAGATCCGTGTAGTGACGGATTTACAATACATAGTGTCGCCAACCCATGTCATACTGAGGGTGTGGTAAGAGCAGAGAAAAGGAAATGATACGGCCGAAAACCTAGCCGCTTGAGAAGGAAATCTTTATACGAAACCACATGCCAACCATGACAGCGTAGCGCGGCTAATTGCCCTCCATATAGTTGGAGGAGGCCCCACTCAACAGCGGGAAATATATGGCTGAGAAGTAGTAGTATTATTTATCTATATACGCACAGCTTGATCCTATTTCATTTTATCCTATTCTTTCTTAGCTCATTGATTCTATGCACGAATGCTTTTAAGGTAAATTTGTCTAGCGGTAAAGATGGGTTATTTACGCTGCATAGGTGCTTTGTGGTACTAAAGAAAATAAAGATTGGAGTGGTGCCAAGGGTATGTAGGAAAATTCTGGCTTATTCGCATAAGGTTTCAAATTGGATGGCTGCCGTGAGCTGTTGTGGGCAACTTGGTGCCAGGCATATGAAATGAATTGAGACATGCTAAAGGAAATGCTCCTAATTCCGTAAGCATTAAAATGGCGCCTTATACTAAGGTATGGTTTTGATAACTACAAAGCATTATAGCTGTGTATCTTGTTGTTTATAGTTGCCCGTATACACGGGTTTTATACATGGGTTTTTGTATGAAAGCCACTATTGTTGGTGCAACTTAATATATATTTTGTTATATTACAATATTATTTAAGTCTCTCTTGTTGTTATTTTTTCATATATTTTTGTTAAAAAGACAAATGAGTTTAAAATATAACCATCGGGCAGAGAGAGGAAGCGCCTCATAATCTATGCTGAATCCATGATGACATTATTTTGTACTAGCTGACCCGGCGAACTTTGTTTCGCCTTAAAGGCAATAAATGAGCAGATATTTTATTTTATTAACTTTTTATCAGGATAAATATAAATAAAACATCTATGATTTTAATTATACTTTATTGGCCATCTATTTTAGTAACTGCACTTTTCAGTGAATCACCTTGTGACAGACGACATTTTTCGGTTTATTATCAGGCGCATGAACAAATAACGCAGATGGTCTTCTGACCCGGAACATGCCACATATAATTGATCTTGGGAAATACATGAATTTTCTAGATTTAGGCCACAAACTTTCCAGGATTGGCCCTGTGATTTATTAATGGTCACGGCGAATGCACGACGGATCGGAAATCATTAAAACTAAAACGGTATATCAGTTGATATCGTCGGGATCCTCGGATGAGAATTTCCTCACCTTCCAACTTTACTTTGAGTATATTCCATTGTTCATCAATTCACTTACCACCAAACGCGTTCCGTTGCACAGGTTTGGTGGTTTTGGTTTATATATTTTTCTCGTTTTTACACAGTCATTATATTTGAATTAATGCAGTGTACCAATGATTTCATTCTGAATTATGTTAGTTACTTTATGTCATCTACATATTTATTCTTAGCCGCCAAAACAGCTCGCTTAGTCAACCATTCATTATTTTTGTGTTTGTGAGTTCGTCCTTCGATGAACAGAAATTCTGAGAAAATAAAATCAATCCACATATTTCGATGATTTGAGGCAAGCGCTTATTTCGGCGGCAGCAGTCGATCTTGGAATTAGAGGCAGTGTTTGGCAGAAATAGCCAGACAGTAAAATCATTGCGCCTCCAAAACATCTCCGAGTCCTTGCGTAGGTGTTCGGTCGGATCGGATAAGTGCTTCCAATACACGTGTATACGCTATTGTACATTCGTCCCAGATGACGATTTTCCATTTTGATAAAACTTTAGCCGCTGAGGAGTGTTTTCTAATATTACACGGCATCTATAGGTCCAATGCGGACGCAAGTATGCAAGCAGTAATTAGTGCTGCCACCGTATCGAAACGTTGCTCGATCCTAATTATGTAGTACCTACTTTATAAATTTATTCTTGTGTCTCGAAAATTATCTAGTTGTTGATCTCTTAAATTTGCTCGACGATTTTGCATTCCCAACCGATCCGTTTCACGGGCTGCCTCGATTTGCTCTTGTGATTGAGAAGCACGGATTCAAGCCATACTAATGCGGTGATCTTCACGTGCATTATTTAGTTCTTCTTCATTGTTCGGCACAATAAGCTAATATTTACTCGAAATAAATACATCAACCGGTCAACTTCAAAATTTCTAATTGTCAAATTTGTCAAACTATAGACAACATAGCGTTTAGCTGTCGGTGAAGTTTTGTTATTCCAGCAGTTGCATTTTGATAAACTATGTTTTATATCACGGAACGGGATTACACACATTTACACTTTCAGGTTTATAATATTAAGTATGATTTTGTGAATTTTCCAACATCCATATATTTAAAAGAAAGTCGGACATAGGATACCTAAGATTTTTATCCCGTTCCCGTAGAATGTGATATAATACCTACGTGGTATAACAAAGCGCAACTGACAGCGAAACTTTATGTTGTCTATATTTAAATATGGCTGAAAATTTGACAATTAGAAATTAAAATTTAACTTAATATCGCTATAAATTTTCACACAATATCTTTATAAATTGTAGCCTATGTGTTATTCTGATGTATAAGCTATATTATTATAAAGTTTCATTAAAATCCATTCAGTCGTTTTTACGTGAAAGAGTAACAAACATCCATCCATCCATCCATCCATCTATCCATCCATCCATCCATCCATACATACTTACAAACTTTCACGTTTATAATATTAGTAGGATCACAGCCTTAATCAACAACTCAGCAAGAGGTTCTTGATATGCTGGTTGAAACTCTTAGCTATAAGACCGTTTACCGAAGGCTGGCCGGCCGACTATTGACCGCTTATCATATATTAATACTAAAATTAAATTGGACCAAGGCTGGTCTAGATATACGAAGACAAATAAAGACAAATCATTCACGAATTTTAAAACCTAACTACTGGTCTGACTTTTGATAATATTTCTATGGAAAGCATTCGGTTATAAATACGTCAAAAATTCAGAGATATTGGGGAATATAAATAAAAAAACTATTTTACCAAAAAGGCAGTACAGACATTCCTTTTTGAAGTCCGCCGTTATGTAAATACTTCGAAATATGGCGCCATCATGGAACTCCCGGAAATAAGAAAGCCTTCATTTTAGAGTGCATTTGTATTATGTATACAAATAAATAAAATTGGAGTGTCTGTTTGTAATAATACAATCACCACGTTTTACTAAATACGTAAGAATGTATACAGAGTACATATACCAAAATCACATTTCTTTTTATTTTTGTCTGTCTGTCTGTTTGTTCCGGCTAATCTCTGGAACAGCTGGACTGTTTTTGACGGGACTTTCACTGATAGGTAGCAGATGATATAAGGAGTAACCTATGCTACTTTTTTCAGACTAACTTCGCCCCGCGGCGTCACCCGCGGTGTGACAATTTTATTTGTGTAATGTCTTTCCTTCAAATTTATTTTAGTTAGTGACTTAGCAAAGCCCGCATTGTACAGCTGTAAGTAGTAGCATATAAAAGACATGACATAACGATTGTTATTTTGAAAAATGTATCGACACGTTTTGTTTACCAATAGTTTGGTCGATTTGTATAGACATAGTCAACGATAATAACGTCAAAGCAGAATATATACTATTCTGCTTTGTCGTTAGTATCGTTGATGGAAATCTCTTACTGACATGTCGAGGTTAATGTGATCAATTCGTGAATTATAAATGAAGTGTATTATGATTGATCCTCCTTTGGCCTTGATGGAATAGCATAGTGGAACAAACCTTTATTAATATATTTTGAATTACATGTAAGTTTTATAAGCGTAACATGACATACGGTGGACCGATGAAAATCCTTGGGGGAGGCCTATGTCCAGTGGTGGATGTCTTTTGGCAAAAAATATGATAATGGAATGCGAGACATAACTTTGAGTGAATAGAAGCACTTTCCGAACTGATTGTAAACTGGATATTACTTTGCATTATACTTGTATTTTTTTATATGTTGGCAATATGTATTTGTTCAGTGTGTCATATACAAAACTAGCGACCCGACTTGGCTTCGCACCGGTGCAATGATGAACCTCTAAATTTATCAGTGTTTATCTACTATATATGGATGTATTATACTTATAAGCCTTCCTCTTGAATAACTCTATCTATAAAAAAACCGTTTCAAAATCTGTTGCGTAGTTTTAAAGATCTAAGCATACATAGGGCCAGACAGACGACAGCGACTTTGTTTGATAAATTATGTAGTGATGTAGTGATAGTGATGATAAAACAGGGCATAATAGGGCGTTGTACAACAACCTTATAACCCCCCATCAAATGCATAATGTTCTTATTACATTTCAGAATGATATTTCACATGTATATTTTTGACACGTCTGATAAAATAAAACTGTTGACGGGTCCTACGGTAATGAGCCATGGACTTGAAAGAAAGATATAATAACTTCAAGAACAAAGTTTCCAAAGTGAGTGAGATTTAAGTGACTCACAAAAATATATCTGGTATTTAGTTACTGTAAGGCAGTTGTGCGAAACGAAAAATAAGATTCCAAAAGGAAGGAATTAAATTAAAAGATGAAACAGACCGTAACAGAGTGGTCGCGATGAAAAAAGTGAGAAATTATTTTAAGGCACTTGAAGCGGTAATAAGTGGCACAAAACTTTTCTGAGAGATTTTCACGTTAAATGGTAATCTGGGAAAATTTGGAGCACGCTAATCAGATTAGGGGTACCTCAGACGTATTTGCGTACTTCTCCAAATTGTTCGCCCATAAAATATGTAGCTGCGCGTTATCAAACGTCATTTTGTCACTTTGAATGCGAGATAATGGTTAACGCGAGATTTTCTTTAAGTGCTTTTTGAAATGCGAACGATTTCGTGCATGCTTTGATTGGTTTATCCTACCAAACCCTTTTATTATTATTTTTTTAGGTTTTATTTTGTCAGTTATCTTACATATCAAAATGAATGTTTTTCTCTATGTTCTTTACACAATTGTAAACTATGCATTTGATCATGTCTTTAGCAAAAGTGTTGTGCAAGACTTTTGCTAAAGACATGATCAAATGTATAGTTAAATACATAGGGTTCTGAACTAAAAAAAAAGGAAATTTCGTGTAACGTGTTTCGCGGCGTAGCAACGTGCAGGGTACAGTTAGTTCTATAAATAAAACAACGTACGCATGTGGTGTATGAGCTATCTATCCTGTTAGTATCGTAAGAGCCAAGAAAAGGAAATGGTAAGGCCGAAAACCAAGCTGCCACAGAAGTAAACCTTTATACGCAACCCATCTGACCGGCGTCGCCCAGTAGGCTAATTACCATCCACGTAGTGGGAGGAGGCATGACTCAATAGTGGTTCATTTATGAGCTGAATAGTATAAGCTGAACATTTTAAAAAGCATCTTATAAATTGACTAGCTGTCCCGGCAAACGTTGTTTTGCCAAATAATTAACCATCCCCCGCGCAACCCCCTTCCCCGCGCATACCCCACCACGCGCAACCCCCACCCCGCGCAACCCTCTAGGTCTCTTATGGTTCCGGAGATATCGTGAACATCTCCTATCGCAAACGTTGTTTTGCCATGTAATTAAATAGGGGTTGATCGTAGAGGGGTGAAAATTTAGGGTTGTTTGTATTTTTTTATACTGAATCTTAAAAAAATAAAAGCAAAGAAATTCTCTAAAAAATAAACAATATTTTTTTTTGACCATTATAATTTAGGGGGATGAAAAATAGACGTTGTCCTATTCTCAGACCTACTTAATATGCTCACAAAATTTCATCAAAATCGGTCAAGCCGTTTCGGAGGAGTTTGGCAACTAAAACTGTGACACGAGAATTTTATATATTAGATTTTCCCGAACTTTCAGTAACTCAAAGTGTTCGACCTCTAAGCCAATTCAGTGAAGTGGATTGTATATACTGGGTAGTTTTGCTGCGTTCTCCCGTGCGACAAACTGCCTGTATTTGGTGCACTATTTAAACTTCAAGTACTATGTGCGGTGGCATTTCTCGAGAAAAACATTTGCGCTTAAATAAATCTCACACATTATTTTTTATGGATTCAGGGTTATGTGGCTTCGTAAGTACGTTTACTCCGTGGGGAGTTTTTAGTATAAAAATTTGAGGCAGCTGGTGTTTCTAGTTAGTGCAAAGTATATATTTTTCATAGCTCACTATTGTTTTTTTATGTTTGTCTACTAAATATTTTTATTTGCCACGATCTTTTCCATGCAATATTTACCTTCCTACTTATGTTAAAAACTGGCATTCGATTTTATAAATCACGGCAACAATATATGTAGTAATAGTATTATCTAATACCAGAAATCACCAACTCTTAAAATTAAATTTACGATATTTTATGCCTCCGTATAACATCTTCATATTGAAATTAGTTACACTATCTATTCTAAATCTACCATTAAATAAACTTTGTTTTGGCTATAAATATTCGTGTGTCAAAGGCTGTCGGAGCCATGCCACTGGCGCGGCTCGAAAGGCTCGTGCCACAGCGATAGACGGAGACCGCCATGTAGACGCATCCCTTTCCGTCAGCGACAGAGCTACAATGTAGACGTCTCACATATGAATATTGTAATTTAAATTATCGGGCACATCTCAACCAAGTAAACTTGTAAAGTCTCAAGAAATATAAAATGAATCGAGGCAAATATCTTTAGTTTAATATTGTTTCGTGGTTTCAACCCACTACTGGGTCACACTTCCTATAAATTCGTGGATGGAATTAGCCTACTGTGCGACTCATACTCTCTTGCGTTATTTTAGTCGCCTCTTAATACATCCTTAGGATATTGGAGAAATTATGTATTGTGACTCTGACACCACGCAGAATCTTACTATTAACTAGTGACCCGCCCCGGCTTCGCACGGGTGCTATTATGCATGTATTATACATATAAACCTTCCTCTTGAAACACTCTTATCTATTAAAAAAAACCGCTTAAAAAAACCGCGTAGTTTTAAAGATTTAAGCATACATAGGGACGGACAGACGACAGCGACTTTGTTTTATAATATGTAGTGATAGTGATTAAGTGAATCACAGTTGGTAACACAACAAACGAACGTTGTAGGCCTAAAAAGATTGTAGGAATAAAAATTAGGATATGTTACTTTTATAACCTACCTATTAGCTGTACGCTGCGCGCGTTGCTACACCACTAACTAAATATTTATTTTTCTTCAGAAGCCTTCAGTTATGCACAACAATTTTTCATGAAGATCATCACAAGATCAAATGCATTGTTTACAATTCTTTAAAGGATATACAGATAAACATTCATTTATATACAACTAGCGACCCGCCCCGGCTTCACACGGGTGCAATGATGAACCTCTAAATTTATCGGTGTTTCTCTACAATATTATGGATGTATTGTATACACATAAACAGTCCTCTTGAATCGTCTATTAATAAAAACCGCTTCAAAATACTTTGCGTACTTTTAAGATTTAAGCATACATAGGGATGGACAGACGACAGCGACTTTGTTTTATAATATGTAGTGATAAGATTTCTAACTTGTAAGTACTTCTATAAAGCGGTAAGAAATTGTGTGCGTTCACCATTAAACAATCTGGTTAACCTTATTAAAAACATAGGTAATAAGACCTTCGGTTAAAAAAGTTTAAATGGAGCTAGTTGTTGCTCCATCCACGCAATTTTCGTAGAAAAGGTGTACAAAGCTTTTGGTTCACGTATTAATTTAAGATAAATTTTTAGAACTGTTTCAACTTTTTTTTTCACATACGGTAGGTATGCTGGTGTTCAGCATGTATCAGTCTACTTTACCAAATCAAATCAAAACGCATTTAATCAAGTTGGCTCCTTTGAGTCAAACAATAAAATAAAATTTTAAATTTACCATCTACGAACGGTTCGGAATGCAGCTCTACATAGAAGAACCGGCAAGAAATTCTGTAGTTGCTCTTTTTAGATCGCCATTTATAGCTACAACGCTGGGATAAGACAGATTTGTGAAAGCAAACACGGCACCTGTTCACAAGCATGACGCATGCGGCAGCCATCGCCCTTAGGTTAAAGTAAGCAATCCACGCCGAAACAAGGCCAATCAAGGTACATTCCTTCTCAATATTACCGCGTTCCAGATTCATGCCATCACTATCACTACATAGTATAAAACAAAGTCGCTGTCGTCTGTCCGTCCCTATGTATGCTTAAATCTTTAAAACTACGCAACGGATTTTGATGCGGTTTTTTTAATAGATAGAGTGATTCAAGAGGAACGTTTATATGTAATACATGCATAATAATGTAGAGAAACACTGATAAATTTAAATATTCATCATTGCACCCGTGCGAAGCCGGGAAGGGTCGCTAGTAAATATATAAAATTACAACGCTTCTTTTTTGTCAGAGCTAAAAACAAAAGAGACAATGGAATGCCATGAAACTATTGAATGCCATGAAAATTCAAAGCCTAGCAATGTTCCATATAATAGGATATAAGCAAAAAGTCCACATTCATCTTGGGAAACGTCCGTGTTCTCGTAAAAATATCGGGAACGATAAAAATCTGTAAGCCAAGATTTTCTCGCACGAATCTTATACGTTTCAGGCAATAAATTGCTGACTTTCCAAAACTTGTAGCGTCGTTGGATTCGGCGAATGGATAGTATGGGTATATCTATTATACTGAAAGACTTGCACCATAGTCCAACATATGTATGGCATATCATCATCATAATAGGCACTGCTGAACATAGGACTTCTACCACTAATGCCCGTCCTGAGCCGCTCACATCCATCTTTTTCCGACGACCTTAAACAGGAAATCGGTTCACCGTAGGTAATGTAGGTCTACCAGCTCTGAGATTTCCGGAATGTGATCGCCACTCAACGACTTTTCTGCCTCGTCGATCGTCAGTCCTGCGAGGTATGTGCCCTGCCCACTTCCATTTAGGTTTGACAATCCTGTGGACTATATCGGTGACTCTGGTTCTCCTGCGTATCTCCTCATTTCTGAATTTGATCTCGCAGGGAAACGCCAAAGTTAGCCCTCTCCATTGCCCTTTGAGTGACATGAGTAACTACTCTAAAATGTTCCATAGAGAAGGGGTCACGATGACACCCGTAGGGGGGAATAGGGTAGTGACACTATGTATTCTAAATCCGTCACCACACTGACATTACATAATAGTTAGAACAATGACTCTTACGTCCAATATCTCGCCAACATAAAATACAATCTCATAAGTTAGGACTATAAGTTAGCAAAGGTATCACAGCTAGCCAGTTGGACTTAAACTTTGGATAAGAACATAGACAAGTTGGATATCTATTTCTAACTTTTATAGGCGCATTATCAATACATTCGCGTATCTTCTTTATCTATCTATCTTTAGAGTAAGTACTTTAGAGTAAGTACTTTAGAGTAAGTACTATAGAGTAAGTACTTTAGAGTAAGTACTTTAGAGTAACCTACTAGTACTAAGCCCATAGATTACGCAATGCTGAGTGGCAAAGGGCTTCGTTTTGAAGTTTTCGTTAGGGTTTTCGGCCTTGTCATTTTCTCGGTTCTTACAACACCCTCAGAATGGAATGGGGTAGCAAGACTATGTATTCTAAATCCGTCAACACACCAATATTATAAGGGAAAGCTCGTACTCAGTCCATACATGACGCACTGATGAGAAAATCTAACTAACAGGCTCCTGCGATGGCTTGTTTCCGATTTAGTGTTTAATTTTATATATTTTATTTTTATACTACTTTTCTTTAGTTCTTTCTTTATTTTTGGATTAGTTCCTTCGTAAATGTTTGTTAGTTATGTTGGTATTTTAAGCCTGTTATTTCAAGCTTTAATGATAATTTTGATACATTTATTTAACTGTGTGCATGTATTAGCGCAAAATACGTTGATTATGCTCAACTGTAACACAGCTTATACTGAGCTAATGTCCTGCCGCACATGCTAACATTACTTATATACTTCACTAAAATTTTTCCAATAGTTTTAAGAAAATGTGTGGCAAATAAATGGTTTAAATGGTTTAAAATGAGTCGGGCCTCTTCCAAATACATGGAGGGTAATTAGGCTATTGTGCCACACTAGCCTTACACCCGTAAGGCACGTTGTTTAGTTTTCCTTCTCTAGCTAGGTTTTAAGCCTTGTCATTTTCTTTTCTCGGTTCTTGCGACACCCTCAGGATAGAATGGGGTGATGACACTATGTATTCTAAACCCGTCACCACATTGATAGATAAGGGAAAGCAATGATAATTTATTCATAGCATGAGCTTGAATAACGAGTGTGGCGTGAGTTTATCCAGTTAGTTTATATTTCTCATAGCAGATTTAACGCGCATATTTTACATGGTTTATATTCTCGATATTTAATGATTTAATCGAAATTGCCAAAGAAAGTCACTGTTAAAAGTGTTTTATTTATATTAGAAGTTTGTCGTCGTCATTTTTCGTTTGTACACTTTTAACATACGTTTGTACACGTTTGTACATTTTTATAAAAACACTCTAGCTGCTGCTAACTCTTCGCTCACGTGGCTTTAGAGCTGGATGAAATATTTTGCGCAAAATGCTAATTTCATAGCGAAATGTGAAAAGCGAACTAATTAAAAAGAAAGAAAGAAAAATCCGCGAGTAAACATCCGAACTTCCTTCTTTAATCATAAAGATTAAAATGTTCTATTTATCTTTTTTATTCTAGTTAAAATCTCCTCCCACCTCCCAAAGTTAACCCAACCTCGCTTTTTCTATTGAAGTTCCCATATAACATGATGTCATTGTTAGCAGTAATCTACTAAATTCAAACTTTACGACAAATTTTACTCAAATTTTTCACCGTTTTTCTAAATTTTGGACTAAGGCGTTAGTATAATTTCATTTCTATTCGAACTATACCCAAGAAACTACAGTTTAAATAGATTGACATAGCTGGTATTCCTTTTTTTACGTTGGAAATCCTCATAGATGCGCGGCAAGATGGAAATTGCGCCCTAACCTACCCACTAAATCCAACGGTGTCCCTCAACCTCCCGAAACTTTTTTTCTTTTAATCCCCGATGAGCATGCTCCGAAACCCTGATGTGGCCCGTTTGTCAAAGCGGGCCCTATGCTTTGATGGGGAGTTCTGGACTCTCCCCAACCCATCGAGGGGCACGTACGACACTAACTGAGTAGTAATACATTTATAGGTGGAATCGACAAGAGTTTAAATAGCCAGTGAGATTTCATATACAACATATTCCCAGTTGTATTATCTGTCGTCAATTTTGTATGCAACATTTTATTATACCTTGTACAGTGGCATAAAGTCATATTCAAGAATTCTAATGGCTGCTCCTAGAATAGTTTTACAACTGCTCTATAACACTATATCTTTTACGACTTGGATTGTTGGAATTGTATGAAAACAAATCCGAGGCAATCATAAAATTTTCAGCAACTATTTCCTTGAAAACATAAAAATGGAACTCATAAAAATATTCACAGATATTTTTTATTGCGTAGTCCTTGTCCTTTATTTTAATCTTTATAAATAAAAACGAATTGCTTAACGAAAGATTCACGGAAGAATACGTATGGATATGTTTTGTTTATGTAATTTAATTTAGAAGAAAGTAATTATCAGCATGCATTGTGTATGATCAATATTCTTATCTCAGTCTTAAAACGTCTCACAACATAAAATTTAAAACAAATATTTTTAAATCAATAAGTTTGTATGAATATCGACTATCATACTTTTTTAATATTCAATCACTTAATAAAGAAATGTATACGAATAAAATTATGAATGACATATATTATGTTAACTAGTTATGTATAGTATATCCCACAATTTAACATTTCCCAAATTTAAATGCAACATATTATAGAAATCATACCACGTGTATTCTACTAACTTAAAAAGTGTTTAATTTCAATGAGTAAAAATCGCGAAGACCTAAAATATGTTGCAAATTTTTTTTTATAATTTAAATACTACACGACCAACTTAGGACCAATTTATCACATTTATTATATATAAATCTGATAAAGTGCTCAAATGTTATTTGAGGTATGTAATGCAAAACATTTTCAAGTCTTCGCTCACAACAGACGTTTGAGGAATCCTTAATTTTTCCAATCCTCGTGGGAAATTCAAGGCACGTCAGTTCGGCAATTTCATACAAAAAAACCAATAACACAAATTTCTTTAGCTGGTATGGTGTGATTAGTAGTAACGTTGAATATATAATCATTTTTTTAGTTCTTAGATTTACAGTATTTTATGTATAGATTTATAATGACATATTTTACTAATATTTATAGCACTATGTATTGTAATAATTGTAGTAGTAAAAACTTAGGTATTTTTGTATTGAAATGAGTTAATGTATAAACTTTCAATTACCATTATACATGTATTTAAATTGTTGTTTATTTTAGAATGTTAATCAAAATAATAATAGTATAATAAAATAATTTTATAAAATACCATATACACAATCTTTAAAAATAATACATTATATTTCGGGAAATAAATTAATAAACATTGAATTAATTAATACTTAGTAACAAACAAATGAATTTAAGATTGGAATATTTGGTGGACCGAAGCAATATATTATAAGTTTATCGATGATATAAATTATTTCACGTCGTTTCAATTTCAGTATTTACTCGGAGTGATTGCCGTCTGCCCCGCTTGACTTATCATTGACAAACTGGCAATTATATGGTAAGATCAGCTTACGATATGTTATATCAATGTTCTAATTGATTTGTTCTAATTGTTTTCTAATTGAGATTGCTACAGCAATGTCAATAATTGACATTGCTGTAGCAATCTCAATTAGAAAATATAAGCGTATTAAAACTGTGCGCAGAACGCATTGCTACGCTGTAGCACATAGCACTACGGCGTAGTATATCAACTACGTAGATCTGACAATACTGGTTGGAGGACGTGTTAAAGTTTATCATACTTCAAGAAGAAGAAGACTTTTGTTATTTTATAAAAGTTGAAAGTTTGCCAGCGCATGTTCATGTCATGAATAAATAGGTTACGTTAGCTACAAAGTTAAAGTCATACGTACTTTTTTATTTATATCTATAGTATGGCACATACGTCCTGTCTGAAAGTAAGTGGATGCCGTCTTCTATGGAAGTTCCAGGCACATAGAGATGTAGATTTCTAAAATCCACACGACTCTGAGCCCTGTCCACTTAGATAGAACATACACCTTTCCATGAGCATATTTAAATTTCTTGAACTTTGAGGGTAGCTTTTGACGACTTGCCGCGATTCTAAGTGTCAGACAATACTCATATTAGCTCACGTCGTTTGGTTTAATGTTAAGCAGAGGGAAATATTAAAAAAGGCTGGAAAGTTTTACAACTTTACGACCTAATTAGACCTAACCGTAATCAGTAACTTGCTGGCCAGACCAGTAGGCACAGGGTTTCCTTTCAAGTTTTCCCTATCTTGATTGTCCGTCTTTTCGTGAACAGGTGCTGCTGTTTGGGATTGGTCGGCTCACTGGACCAAGGAAGTTTTATTTTATTAAAGTTTGTTTTGTATTGTTTTAATATTCACATTTCAGCTGACGCCTTCCAGATCCGATAGATCAGTTTGTTATATGGAATTTGTTGGGTAAATATATACATATTACATTATGAATAGGACCGCAAAGTAATAAAAAAGAAAAAATGACAAGCCCTCTGAGTTTCTTGCCAGTTCTTCTCAGCAGTGGTCGCGTTCCGAACTGGTGGTAAAGTATACATTGTATAAATTTTATTAACATGTTAACAATTTGTAAGTTTCCATTGTGTCCTATGCAAAATAAATGATTTGACTTTGACTTTTGACTTTTCATTTCCTTTTGGTGACTCTTATGACGCCCTCAGGATGAAATGGGGTGGTGACACAATGTATTCTAAATCGATGCTGTTTATGAATATGTAATCCACGCACACAAATGACATCCTGACTCGGTGCAAGTGCCTCTAGCTCACACATAGACTATTGCCCGACCACGCAATCGAACCGAAGACCCGTAATCTACAGGCCACAAATAGGCCACATATTAGCTTGGGATCTAATCACAGTTTAGTGTGGACATATGTGGGGATTGTTAACATAATCGTGAAGCTGACTAGCTAATTGCTTGGGCGGTTTATCACTTGTGTGAAGACTTAATTCCTTGATTTATACATAGCAACCAAAATAAGTCAAGTCTTGTTGGTCAAGAAGTTGGTGGTGTGGTGACGGATTTATAATACATAGTGTCACCACCCTAGTCCATTATGAGGGTGTCGTTAGAGCCGACAAAAGGAAATGACAAGGCCGCAAGAGAAGGAAAACTTGATGTGAATCCCTGTGTCAACCCTTCTGGCCAGCATGGCACAGTAGACCAATTACCCACCGCCAGGTCTCCTCCGACTACAAAGAGAGCAATGCCTCGTTGGTCTAGTGGTTAGATGTGCCGCCTTTGGATCAACGGGTCCCGGGTTCGATTCCGGGGTCGGGCAAGTGTCTTTGTCTAAACCAGGGGCACTGGCTCGGAGTCTGGGTGTCATTTCTATCTATAATACGTATGTATTTACAAAAAAAATGTATATAAGTAGTTTATCATCCATCTCGTTACCATAACACAAGCATTAAGTTGCTTAACTTGGAACGAGATGGCGTTGTGTGAAATGTCCAAGGATATTTATTTTATTTTATTTTATTTATTTTACCTACCGCTGGCAAGACAGATTGGCATTGGATTTTGTTTCATGATTTCCTTCTCTTGCGGCTAGGTTATCAGCCTTTGTATTTCATTTAGTCGCGAATTCACGGTCACGAATTAGTTAATTCCTATTAAATCCAAAAAGTTTTTTCTTTCGGCTACCTTAGTGTCCAGAGGACATTGTCTGATATGGGTATCTAGTATCTAGTTGAGTCTGTGTATCTAATAGTCGCAGCGGTTGGGCACGTATTTATGTAGACCAGAGATACGTGTACCGAGTCTTGCCACAAATTGTTTTCTTTTATCATATGCCGTAGGAATTGTAGTCTCAGACATCTTAAAATTGTTTGCGTATACTAGTATATTTTTAGATACCGAATTCAAACATGGTGCGAACATTGCCATTTTTCTACTGCCTTAGCGGTAGTTTCCGACGGAGGCTGATGGATCTAAAAAAGATCACGGCTGAAGACCAAATAATGAGTATCGACGTACTCTGGTAACACATTCATTAAAGGATGACTGACTTACTTTTGAAACCATATAGATCGAGCATAAAATCTGTATGTTTTACATTGTATGTTAAATATGTTAGTATATTTTAAAGTACCTAAGAACTTATAATTTAAAATCGTAGCTTAATATAATTTAATGACGGACAAGTGACTAAAAAAAAAGAAGAAAAGAAGAATTTGACTAAAAAGAAACAGACATCTTTTTTCGTAGGCGTCGTCTACGAAACACGCTACGACGTAGCATCTATTGCTGGCAAGCTTTAATTTTTTACTTTACTAATTTAACCTCACAACAATTTGCGATAGCTTAGTCGATGTCTTAAAATTATCTTTCTCTCTTTTCTTTCATTCCCAATGTAATGTTTCGTTATAACAGAAAATTTGCGAACCCACCATAACAGAAAAAAGGTACTAAAAAGTTAAAAAGGTAATAGAGATGTTTAATATTAACTTATTTATATTTGGCGTAACCAGGAAACAGTAATACAAATATTAATTGATCGCAATCCACTATCAATCATTTTTGTTAATCAAATTAAATTATTAATATGAAAATTCACTACTACTATTATGTATAATTACTGTGAATACTTACGAACAGCTAATAAATATATGATCACATTTCAAAAACCACAACGCCAACGAAATCCATAGGTCTCTACCACGGTTTCCCGAAATTTCTAAATTCAAATCTCTACAACCATCAGTCACTTTCCAGTTCTTTCACTTGTAACATCTGACGTATGTAGGGCATTTTAAAGTTCGCGCTTCGGGGGGTGGTGAGGCTGGCACCCGGAGAAAACGTACACAACCACTCGCATTGAAAGCCGGCGGCGGACTGAGCTAGGGAGCTATGCTATGCATGCCCGCGCCATCGAGCTATGTCTCTCACAGGTATGCCTTATCTAACCTTCAAGGCCTTATCTCATCAACTAATTAATGAGCTAGCCACAGTCATTTGTTACTACCATCATTTAAATTCGGAACACTACTGAGGTACATGAAACGTAATTTTTTTTTATTGCCTACCAATGAAATATCTCTCTTTGGTTAAGTATATTTAATTTTGTGAATCTGCAAGGGCGTTTTAGGGGTGAGCTTAACTTAGCCATAGGGTTACTAACTTAGAATAAGCGCTTGTAATTGCTTTTCATTTATTCTTTTAAGCTTAAGTCTTTTAAGATTTATTTACAAACTGCCTTATTGATAAATGGAAATCATAAGTATAATTAAGGCTGTTTAAGGGCCGCGGGTTGCGCTCCTCAATGGGGGAGCATGCTTCACAAATGGCCATTTTTTCTGGGATTCTTTCTACTTAGGCCTTCATTCTTTCAACCATAGAAAACGTCAAGTTAATAATTTAAAACGAAACCTTGTGCCACCCATCTGACCAACGCGGCACGCCATCTTTAGTGTGTCGTAAGAGGCGACTAAAAGAACGCAAGTGGCAGATCACTTAGCCCCAAGAGAAGGAAAACTTGATACAAATCATTTCCCCGTCTTGAGAGTGTAGCACAGTAGGCTAATTTCCCTCCATGAATTTGGAGGACGCCCAACCCAGTAGTGGGTAATTTATGGGCTAAAACGAAGAGCTTTGACACTGGCTGGTAATCACTGTATCATCATTATTTCAGCCAAAAGACGTCCACTGCTGGACATAGGCCTCCCCCAAGGAATTCCACAAAGACCGGTCCTGGGCCGTCCGCATCCACTGCTTTCCGGCGACCTTAACCAGGTCGTCGGTCCACCGTGTGGGAGGCCTACCAGCACTGCGCATTCCGGAACCCTTCACTGTATACTGAAGCCTATTCATCAATGTAATAAAACGTTTGCCATTTCCTACTAACAACAGATCCTCCAGTAATTATAATATAATGCAACAGACCGACTCACAGACTTATAAAAACACTCGTTTCCCTCATGATTTAAAAGCAAATGTAGGTTAAGGTTTAATGTAGTCCAAACCGCAAACATCAAACTAGCCTATTGAGATCAGTAACTTATCGTGTGTTCTATTCATCATATGAATGTTCTGTAAGCCCCAAATGGGATGGGAATAAGGGAACATACACAAGTGTAAACCATTAATCATGAGCCTAATATGTCAGTTATTAAACGCTTTACAATGTTCTCGTTCGCATACTAACAACGGTTTTACACTAAGAGTTAGGTTTAGTCTTTAAAATAAAATTGTTTGTTGAGTTTTCTTTGTCATGGCGCGTTAGAATTTATAAATAAAATTGAATCCCGAGAGGTGAGAAGGGTACTAAACTTAGTAAATGTGTAAATAGTAGTAAATAGTAAATACACTAACTTTTATTTTTTGTAAGGAGGTTTTTATCTAATTATGAAACCAAATTAGGAAAAATGGGCTGAAATAATGACAATAATTTCAATAAAAAGAAACATTAACCCCTCGTCTAAATATAAAATTAAAACTATAAAGTTTCTCACATAGTTTGAAGGCAGCAACTATGAGCATGATAATTTTGCGCGTTCAGAACGCATCAACAGTATGCTAACTCTGAATGCGTCTAGACGTTATTGTTCACCGAGGGTGCGTTCAAAGTAATTGTGTATCTTGTCAGCGTATTCCACTAAACATTTCACATATCCTTCCCCTTACAGTGTAACGTTGCATAGACGGCTGAGGGGTTTTGATTGGTCTTTGATGTTCTACTGTAATAGGGTCTTATTTCTTCGGCACTACAAAGAATATTTTCTTTTTTATGTAGTGTATTTTCCCTGTTTTATGAATAACTGTTTGTTCACTTAGGGAAATGCTTGAGTCTTCAAGAGAACTTGTATATAGAGCAAAATAGGGAACTTTTTCCATTATCTTCGAGAGTATGATGTAGAATATATCGTTTCACTAACATATTTTATTCTACTATATATGAGTTGATTGAGTCAATAACATAGGCTGAATAATGGTCTGCAAGGAAAAAGCTTGGTAGAATAGTCTTCATTATATCAAATGGTGAACAATAATGGGTTCTTTGGCCAGTACTGAAAGTATTTTTCTAATGATTGAAGAGGACATTATAAAAAACCATATTGTTACGCCGCAGATGAGATCATTCTAGAAACGCATTTTGTGCCGAAAGTTCTGGCTCGGACTTCCGCGAAGGACTTGGGCGTAAACAACGGCTAATGGTTTTACAACCTCTTTCATTTTTTACCACTTGCAATTGTTTAGTTTCTTTTGCGTGATAACAATAACGATTGTTTGTGCAATCCTTTGTCGGCATTTTAACGGTTGCATTTTTATGGTTTTATGGCATGTTGTTTACGTCTCACCAGGTAATTAGCGTGGGAATAATCTCGAGTAATCGGGAATATTCGAATAGATTTACAATATAAGGACGGTCGACCCGCGCAACAGGACAGTTATCGTTTTAACTGCGTTACGAGTGCGAACTATCGGGCGATAGCAAGTGCTAGTGATTGTATCAGTGTGTTTCTACTTGTGAGTGTTTCTAGTTGTGAGTTATTGTGTGTTGTATTGTGATTTTTGTGAATAAAAATCATTTCTCGTCGTAATCGGCATTTCACTACCCACGGACGTAACAACTGGTGTCAGAATTGGGGATGCCGCTCCTACAACGAGACGACGACACGCGACCACGGACGAGGAGGCCAGCTGAGATGGATGCTGCGCGCCAACCCCTGGAAGTGGAGAATCAGCCTGGTACTGTAGCACCAGGAGTCGCTGCAGGTACTTCCTCCGAAAGCAGCCTGGCTGCGGTTCTAGCCGCTATGCAAGCCAGTATGGAAGCCGCTCGCCGCGAACAAGAGGAAAGTCAGCGCAAGCTGCAGGACCTCATCGCGGCTAACCAGGAAGCCTCCCGCCGCGAACAAGAAGCTGCTCGCCGCGAACAAGAAGCTGCTCGCCGCGAACAAGAGGAAAGTCAGCGCAAGCTGCAGGACCTCATCGCGGCTAACCAGGAAGCCTCCCGCCGCGAACAAGAAGCTGCTCGCCGCGACCAAGAGGAAAGCCAGCGCAAGCTCCAAGACCTCATCGCGGCTAACCAAGAAGCCGCTCGCCGCGAACAGGAAGAAAGCCAGCGCAAGCTCCAAGACCTCGTCGCTCAGAAGATAGACTAGGGAATAGCGACATTAGGAGAACGTGTGAAGACCCTCACGTTGGAGGTCAAGGAAGTAGCTGACAAAACCGACCGTTTGGAGGCAAGAATAGACGGACACGACGATCGCCTCCACGATTTAAATAAAAAGATCGTCAAGCTTGAGGCACGTGAACCGGCTATGGGCTACTCCTGTACGAATGCTCCGGCAGGCGCTAAGTTGGATGTACCACGTTTTGACGGCACGTCATCATGGACTGCTTTCAAATATCAATTTGAGACGTTGGTGAAGAAGAAGGACGGCAGTACAAGATTCTGTGTGGACTACAGAATGTTAAACAATGTCACGAAGAAGGACAGTTATCCCTTACCCAGGATAGATGATACGCTGGACATGCTCAGCGGTATGAAGTGGTTCTCCACCATTGATTTGAAAAGTGGCTACTGGCAGGTGGAAATCCAGGAACAGGATAAAGAGAAGACCGCCTTTACTACAGGAATTGGCAACGGTTTGTGGCAGTTTAACGTTATGCCATTCGGCTTATGTAATGCTCCAGCCACTTTTGAACGCCTTATGGAAAGAGTCATGGTGGGCCTCCTTGGAGAAGTCTGTCTGGTGTATTTGGACGACGTGGTGATAATGGGGCGCACTTTCAAAGAACATCTTCGGAATATGGAGAAAGTCTTCGACAGAATACGTGGGGCTAATTTAAAACTAAGCCCAAAGAAGTGTGCCCTATTCAAGAGAGAGGTCAGCTACCTAGGACACGTTATCTCTGCCAACGGAGTGAGAACTGATCCTGAAAAGCTAAAAGCTGTGCAGGACTGGCCCGTCCCACGGAACAGAACAGAAGTGCGTGCATTCCTAGGGTTATGCACTTACTACAGACGATTTGTTAAGGGGTTTTCTGATATTGCAAAACCGTTACACCAACTGACGGAGGAAAAGCGAAACTTCATTTGGGACAAGTATTGTGAGTCATCATTCAATGAGCTGAAACAACGCTTATGTGAAGCACCTATACTGGGGTACCCGAGTAGAGAAGGAAGTTTTGTTGTCGACACAGATGCCAGCAATACTGGAATTGGTGGAGTGCTATCACAGGTGCAAGGTGATCGACAAGTTGTGATAGCTTATTTCAGTAAAGCACTGTCGAAACCTGAAAGGAATTACTGTGTTACTCGACGAGAGCTGTTGGCTGTGGTAAAAACTTTGCAACACTTCCATAAGTACCTCATAGGAAGACAGTTTACTCTAAGGACTGATCATGCTGCATTGAAGTGGTTGCTGCAATTCAAAAATCCGGAGGGCCAAGTCGCTAGATGGATTGAGCAATTACAAGAATTCAATTTTGTAACGGAGCATCGCAGTGGAAAAGGACATAACAATGCCGACGCCCTCTCGCGACGTCCATGTGATGAGAATTGCAAACACTGCGAGCGCAAAGAGGCACAAGAAAACGTAAAAGTTATTAGGGCCGAGGATAGCCTGAGAAAGTCGCAGGAAGATGATGATGATATCAGACCGCTATTGGAATGGAAACGTAATGAAGTTCGGCCACAGTGGAGCGAAGTATCGTCCTACGGCCCCGTCACGAAGTGCTACTGGGCACAATGGGACAGTTTGGCCCTGGAAAATGACGTGCTTTGCAGGAAATGGGAATCCAACGATGGCAAAGATATAACATGGCAAATCATAGTGCCACGTCGTGAAGTCGCTCCAATTCTGCGGCAGATACACGATGGGGTTTCCGGTGGACACTTGGGAGTCAAGAAAACTCTACTGACGGTGAGACAGCGGTATTACTGGCTCAATTGTAGAGAGGACATAGAAGAATGGTGTCGGAAATGTACAGCGTGTGCATCAGTCAAAGGGCCGCAGACTAGAAGCAGGGGCATGCTCAAACTATACAACGTGGGGGCCCCATGGGAACGCATTGCCATCGACGTTGCCGGACCTTTCCCCGTGACAAATGACGGCAACAAGTACATATTGGTTATACAGGATTACTTTACCAAGTGGCCCGAAGTATTCGCAATACCCAACCAAGAGGCGTCGACAGTGGCAAAGAAACTGGTGCACGAAGTAGTATGTCGCTATGGAGCACCTTTGGAGATCCATTCTGATCAAGGCCGAAACTTTGAGTCAGCGTTGTTCCAAGAGATGTGCGCTCTCCTAGGAGTCTACAAGACACGTACAACACCTGCACATCCTCAATCGGACGGTATGGTTGAAAGGTTCAACCAAACCCTGGAAAATCATCTGGCCAAAGTAGTTGATGACCATCAGAAGGATTGGGACCGGTATATTCCCCTTTTTCTGATGTCTTACCGATCTGCAGTCCACGATAGTACGGGACATACCCCAGCAAGGGTGAATTTTGGTAGAGAGATGAGACTTCCAGTGGATGCAATAACTGGTGTGCCGCCTGACAAACCTAAACCAGTTACGGACTTCGTAAGTGACCTTCAAGATCAATTGGATGAAGTGCATAAGCGAGTACGCGTGAACAGCATGAATACCAGTATCAAGATGAAGACCAGATACGACCGCAATGCAAATACCAAAGGATTCGAAGAAGGATCACTGGTTTGGCTCCACAACCCGCTTCGACACAAAGGGAAGTCACCGAAACTTCAGCCTCGATGGGAAGGACCTTATACTGTGATAAAAAGGATAAATGACGTGACCTACCGCATCAAGAAGGGGCTAAGAGGAAAACCGAAGGTAGTCCATGTCGATAGATTGGCGCAGTATCACGGCTCCAATGATGCTCGGGACGAGCATGCCTGAGAGGGGGGCATTGTTACGCCGCAGATGAGATCATTCTAGAAACGCATTTTGTGCCGAAAGTTCTGGCTCGGACTTCCGCGAAGGACTTGGGCGTAAACAACGGCTAATGGTTTTACAACCTCTTTCATTTTTACCACTTGCAATTGTTTAGTTTCTTTTGCGTGATAACAATAACGATTGTTTGTGCAATCCTTTGTCGGCATTTTAACGGTTGCATTTTTATGGTTTTATGGCATGTTGTTTACGTCTCACCAGGTAATTAGCGTGGGAATAATCTCGAGTAATCGGGAATATTCGAATAGATTTACAATATAAGGACGGTCGACCCGCGCAACAGGACAGTTATCGTTTTAACTGCGTTACGAGTGCGAACTATCGGGCGATAGCAAGTGCTAGTGATTGTATCAGTGTGTTTCTACTTGTGAGTGTTTCTAGTTGTGAGTTATTGTGTGTTGTATTGTGATTTTTGTGAATAAAAATCATTTCTCGTCGTAATCGGCATTTCATTACCCACGGACGTAACAATATAATAAAAGGTCGTCGTATCAGTTTAAATAACCCTATATTGAGTCTGGACTATTTTCACTCTATGATTGTGGAGGAGACCCACTCCTTCAAAATTGTGGAGTGAAAATAGCCTTCTGTGCCACGCTGGCAGGTCAGGTTGACACCGGGTTTCCATCAAGTTTTCCTTCTCTTGCGGCTGGGTGATCTGCCTCTTGAATTCCGTTAGTCGCCTCTTACTATACACAGGATGAAATAAAATGGTGACAGTGTGTATTTGTAATCCGTCACCACACGGATAAATTTACTGAGTTATAGTAAATATGGTAAGTACATAACCACAATCCAATTTATGTTGGTACTAAATTCGCAATTGTATTTTGACCTAGTTATTGGAGGGAATAAAGCATTATTCTAGAATTGTTTTATAATTGGCTAGCAAACCACAATCATGCGATAATATCACGCTAGATTTTTAATTATTTTCAGTTAACTTTAATTATTTAATGGATAGCGATAAATGATAAACGATTATAACATTGTTTTGCAAAATATGACATGAAGGGTCCATAAAATAATTTGTTTTATTAGTAACAGCATAGAGATAGTCAAATATAATGGTTCGTTTTAGCTGCCTATAAACTACTAATACTACTATTCAGCCCATAAATGACTCACTGCTGAGTCGGGCCTCCTCCAAAATCATGGAGGGAAATTAGCCTACTGTGCCACGATGGCAAGACGGGTTGACACAGAGTTTGTATCAAGTTTTTCTTCTCATACGGCTAGGTGATTTGCCTCTTACGACCCTTTAGTCGCCACTTACGGCACCCTCAGGATAGTGTGGGTTGGTGACATTGTGTATTCCTAATCTTTCACCACATGGGCAAACCTATGTAACTGAAACGATTTTACATTGCATAAATTATGAACGCGCATAGCTTGCGAACCATTGCAAAAAATTGAATAATTCTTTTCGTGTGTTTTTCCGGAATCGAACTCGGTACCCGTTGATGCAAAGGCGGCACATTCAACCCGTAGACCAACGAGGAGACCGGAGACCGGAGCCTAGACCAACGATTTGCTAGGATAAGGTATGTAAAAAAGAGAAAAAAATATATATTTATTAAATCTAATAATATGGCGATGCCAGGTTAGTAAATTTATTTATTTAAATAAAAAAACACACGCCAACTGCATAATCACCGAAATCAATTTAAACAAAACAGTATTTTTAAGCAACATTCAAGGGTAATCACACAAATTACAGGCATGCTATAACATTTAAAGTAATATCGTTTTAGCGACACACAAATTAATTTATATGAAATTATCTAAAAGCTTAACTTAACTTAGCCTTAAGCTTAACTAACATGGAATACAATAAGCATATATTAAAAAATAATTTATTACACACAGGGCGTTATACTAAATGTTGTTATATCATTTAATATGCAAAGAAGTTTTAGTAACTCTGACTCCAAGTGCTACAAAACACAAAAATTATGATAAAGTTTTGAGAGCAGCTTTTGTGTAAGATATCATTTATCACTTTACGGTTAAATTAGAATATCTCTAAAACTGAACCAGTATTGCTGTCGTCGTTTGCGAAAATATTATAAAGTACGAAAATATACAGAACCGTAAAAGTTCACTGTTTAGTACTTCCAAGTGGGTTGACGAAGTGGGGACGCCTGAGGTCTTATTTACGGCAATCGCTGTCGCTGGTTAAGCCAATATCTGCTCTAAAACTAAGCTGGTAGAGTGCATATTAGTGTACATTTTTTGATACAGATAGTGCATGGTTGCGATTATTCTGTGCGTGTGAAATGTAATAATTTACCGTAATTTAAGAGCTGTGAACTTCGTCACTGAAGTGTCTATGTTTACTAGAAAGCAATGGAATGAGTTAAAACGTCGATGTAAATAAATTACTTCACAGTCTAAGCGCTTTACGGTAACTTTATTATGACTGCAGTTCACTTAAGTTTTTGAGGTTGAAATTGATGCCATAAACTTTATAGTTTTAATGAAGACTGTAAAATTGCAGTCTTATTCCAGTTTATAAGGTTAACCTATATATTCTTTTGTTTTTAAAAAACGTTCACTGTTGGACATAGACCTCGCCAAGGATTTCCACGAAGGCCGGTCCTGAGCCGCCCGCATCGATTGCTTTCCGGCGACCTTAACCAGGTCGTTGGTACACCGTGTGGAGAGTCTACCAGCACTGCGCTTTCTGGAACGCGGTTGTCTCTATACTCGACTATCACTAGTTTCT
The DNA here is from genome assembly GCA_905475355.2 of Clostera curtula. NCBI lineage: Eukaryota > Metazoa > Arthropoda > Insecta > Lepidoptera > Notodontidae > Clostera > Clostera curtula. Next base: position 10,452,760 of record FR997806.1, on the reverse strand, counting down.
GCCTACGACTTCGTCGAAGTATTAGTACATCGCCAATTTACACAATATCATTTTAAAGTTTAATAGAAAGGGTAACAAAGGTTTATCCATATATTCACCACTACTCACCCCATAAATGTCCCTCTGCTGAGTCAGGCCTCCTCCCATCACAGGGAGGGTAATTAGCCTACTGTGCCACGCTGGCCAGACGGGTTGTTCATACACATTCATACAAATTTACAACTTTATGATATTAGTAAATTACAATAACTATACTTTATGCTGGTCATATCTGCAGAAGAACCGACAACCGCTGGGGTAGACGAGTTCTTGAGTGGAGACCGCGAATCGGCAAGCGTCGCGTGGGACTGCCCTCTGCTAGATGGAGCGACGATCTGCGAAAGGTTGCGGGCAGCAGCTGGATGCGTCAAGCTGAAGACAGGGCAATATAGCCCTCTTTAGGGGCGGCCTATGTCCAGCAGTGGACTAGTGTGGGCTGATGATACTTTATGCATGATTTGACGTCCGTATGGTGACGAATTTAGAACAAATAGTGTTACCATCCCATTCCATACTGAGGGTGTCGCAAGAGCCGACAAAACGGAAAGACAAGGCTGATAACCTAGCCGCAACTTTGATACGTAACCCTGCGCTACGCCGTCTGGCCAGCGTGGCATAGTGGGATAATTGCCCTCCCTGTGATGGGACGATGCCCGCCTCAGCAGTGGGTGATTTAGATAACAGTTATTCTTAACTAATGGTAAATTATTTGGATCTTAGCTATACATATCGTCCTCGTAGAGCGAGAAATAAGTAAGTCTCCAAAAATATGTAGCTAATTTTCGACCTAAGGTATCACCAACTTAAGTTGAAAATAGCCAAACACTTTTGTAAGACTTAGTTAATTCTTCCTATACAGAGACGATATATTCTCACACCCCTAATTTTTAATAAATAAATATCCTTGGACGATTCACACAACGCCATCTCGTCCCAAGCTAAGCAACTTAATGCTTGTGTTATGGTAACGAGATGGATCATAAACTACTTTTTTTTTAAATTGTAAATGCATACATATTATAGATAGAAATAACCCCGGACCCGGAACAAATACTTGTAGGTCGTACAAATAATTCTTCCGTGCGGGGATCGAACCCGCGACTCACTGCGCAGCAGGCGATCGCTCAACCACTGCGCCAACCGTGTTGTCAATTAATGAAATTGTAACATTTAAATAAAATTTATTTTAGTATTATTGTATAGTGATGCTGTGCCAACCCGTCTGGCCAGCGTGGCACAGTAGGCTGATGACGCTTTGATGGCAGGGGGCCCGACTCAGCAGTGGGTCATTTAGTGGCTGAGTAATAGTACCTAGTAGTAGCACATTAGTAGAGAACAACCAGAGGGAAACTTTCTAAGGAGTGAGCAAAATTGTTAGCTATTCTTATAGGGTTGGCACAGGAGGATTAAATCCTCCTCGTCTGCGGCGGCGTGGTTCTGCATCAGATCCCATAATGCCGCAACAGGACGCGAGTTGGAGCACCCCGGGGAGGTTTAGTGGGTAGGCCCCCACTATGGGGGAGAGTCCCACACTCCCCTCGCTGGCCATCCCCGTGGCCGGCGAGGAAGTCGATAAAGGATTTTACCCAGGGCAAACAAAAAAAGGAGGATTAAATCGTCCTCGGGTTGGCGCCGGCTGAGGGCTGACGGGCCTCCTTCTGCGAGGCCGTAAGTCACGGAGGGGGGCTGCGGGGCGGATCGCTGGTGCTCTGCGGTAGATTGGGGCTCCGGGGACCAGGGACTTGGGTAGACGACCCTGTCCTCCAAGTTTCCCTGCGAGCCCTGGACGGCTGCGGTGCGCCGGCGTCTTTGGGTTGGCGCCGGCCCGAGGGCTGACGGGCCTTCTTCTGTGAGGCCGTTGTGTCGCAGAGCGGAGCGGGTCGCAAAGGAGGGAGCTCCGGCCGTCCCGCGCCGCGGACCAAGGCAGCCCCTGCCGCTGCGAGGGGGACTCGTGACGGTGCGGGCCCTTCTGCCCTCGCCTAAGAGGCCGGTGGTGGTTCGGGGGAACCGCCACCGATGAAAGCCTCGATGTCTGAGGGCGTCCCAGTGTACCGAAACGCCCTCTCTGATAGTCGCTTGCCCGCGTTGCGGGCACCACGTCGGGACGTCACAGTAGACTGCGTTTACGCGAACTTGTGGCGCCCCAAGCGCGTCGTGTGAGGGTATACCGCTGGGGTTTTAGTGGGTAGACGACTGTTGGGTAGACGACTCGACGACCCTTGTCGGAGTCCCACATTATCTCCGACCTCTTCCTCGAGGGGCGTTGGTATGCATAAAGGATTTTACCAGCGACAAAAAAAAGAGGATTAAAATAAATACACAAAAGTTTGTTTAAATCTATTTGTCATTTAATAATTTGAGACATACTTATAGTCATAAACTTATCACATAATTTCAAACAGCCTTCTTTGATGTTTCGGATGATTAAAAAAAGATGTTTTTATTTTTTCGATTGCTGTTCATGCACACAGTACAATAAACCATAATAATTACAATCTTTCTAATTTATTCAAATTTAAAATTTAAAGTCAGCGACTTTCACACAGCGTGCGGTGAGGTAGCCCTTTGTTAAAGCACTGGCCGCACCAGTATAAACCGGTTTCGTTTCGAACGTGACGAGCCGCCAGTGCTCTCACACACACACGCATCATACTTTTAGTGGTGTACTTACCATGGCGCTGTTCTTTGAATCTGTGTCTCTGTCCATATCTACTTTGTGGTAGTAGTACAGTTATTTGCGTGCCGCAAACAGAGATTCTCATACAATCTTTTGCTATAATATTTAAGAACTTACCTTTGCTTCACGTCCTAATTTTCAGGTCGCGTGATCACCCCTTAAACGTTGTTTGTCATGTCCTGTCATGAAAAGTATTCCAAATAATAATTTATGCTACGATGTCTACAAAAGATATCAGATAAATGTTGTCAATGAATATTTAATGCTTTAAATGCTGAAAATGGCTTTTATGGGGTCGGGTGAATGGTTGTAAAACAATTTGCGATGTCTACGATGATGATTTAATAAAAATGCAATTAAAAGTGTTTTGCAACTGTAATTTCTAGTTTTAGTGTGAAACTAGTGGCCCGCCCCGGCTTCGCCCGTGCAAAGCGGGGGTGGGTTATACATATAAACCTTCCCCTTGAATCACTCTATCTATTAAAAAAAACCGCTTCAAAATCCGTTGCGTAGTTTTAAAGATTTATGCATACATAGGGACGGACAGAAGAATGCGACTTTGTTTTATACTATGTAGTGATAGTGATAGTGATATATTTTACTAACTGTACCCTCAGCATGTTTATGCCACTAACTAAAATAATTTTGAAGTAAAGACATTATACTAATATTTGTTTTTCGTGTTTTTTTTTCATAGAAAACCCACTGCGGATCCAGGTCTCCTCCGAATTTTAAGATAAATCATCCTATTCTGGTTTGGCATTGCCGTTGTATCCTTCGTCTCTTATTTCTCCTATTGGAAACTCGCAGTTTTGCGTTCTTTTAGCCGTCTTACGACACCCTTGGAATGCAATGGGTTGATTGAACTGTGTATGGTGACGCTCATGCGTAAGTTTAAGTTGACAATTTCAAAATATACTTCATAAATTTGCGGATTCATTTACATTTAAATTGTATGCTAAGCCTTTAAATATTAATAATGAAGCAAATCCACTCACAGCAGTGAGGCTAAATAATAACCAATAATGTAATGTATTAAGGTTGGCATTCTTAGGTTACCACAAATTCAAAACTCTAAGTTAGGTTAAGATATATGATTTCTGTGGATTATGCAAGATAACTACTATGAATTGCGATAATAAACTAGACCTAAAATTTTATAAAATAGATAATAAACTTTAATGGAATAATTAGAAACATTTTTTCTTTCAAACGAACAGATTTTCTTTCAAATGATAACCTTCGTTATCAATTAACGTATTTTTATTTTTTATATTTCAGTACAATAACGCGTTCCGGGTTCTGATGGGGCCGCCGCGCCTCTGTAGTGCCTCCGCGATGTTTGCGGCAGCGGACACAGACGGCTTCGCGTCCATCATGCGCAAGCGGTGCGCTTCCATCATGCAACGCACGCGTGGCAGTCCCAACAGCATCCTGTGCGCGCTCAAGGACCGGTGGGACTCTCCTATGCTGGCTCGCTTGATATGGCTGCACGCAGTCGTATAGTCTTTTATAACGCTTCTAAATTAAAAAATATGGATGATAAATCTGAAATAAACCATTATTATTATTATTAAAGAAAAATTGACCAATTATTGCGACCCCAGTCCAATAAGGTATGTTGCCTATGCTGTATCTTATCAAAATATCACATGAACATCAAATTAATTTTTCTTTTTTTTAAGTTGTCATTAAAATTAAAAAAAATATTATGTCGTCCTCTTTAACTTTACTTTAAACTTTACTGCTAGGAATGTAGCGAGCAACCTAGTTTTTAGTTTCGCTGGGGAAATGCTTGATGCATACCCCCCCTCCCCCCTCGTGGGTGTGGGTCAACGGTTATGTGGGACCACCTGACACGGGGCCTCTGGATGGGGGCTTAGGGGTCATCCCCGGCTGTAGGAGAGGATGGCGCCATGCCGCGTGTACCTGGCATTGCATGGATAAAGGCAACCGAGCCGGTGATCTAAGCTGGCGATGATGCTGCTGGACAAATCCTCCACTAATAGGGGAGCGGAAGAGCGACTGGGAATAAAGACCAGGGTTGCCACCGCTAGCGGTAGCTTTGCACTGAGAAAGAGGTCAGTGTACCCGTGTCTCTCCGTGGGGTCGAGTGTCTTTCCATCTAAAGATCTGAAAAGTGGGCCAAGGCCCGTCATGTTTGCAGGGCATGTTCCCTAACTGGGGAGCGAAACCCGTGATCGTTTTTCGAGCAAGCAAACCACCTTCTTGTCCCGAGTTCCCAGAAATTAAGACGTGCCTGAAGAGAAAAGACTATAATCAATTGCTTGTCTGCCAGCACATTTTTTTAAGAAATTGATTAGTGACCAATTATCAGATACTGTTTTGTAAACTCGATTTATAATAGCAGTTAGTTATAGTCCGCATTTAGGTGTAATTGGGCAATCAGCGTAAACAACCCCGCATGTGTTGTAGGTAGGACATTAACCAGGAAGTGGTAATTACAGTGGACACGCAAACGAATAATTATTATGCTTATAAGTTATTATGTACTACTGTCATTTGTATTTATGTAATTTTTTTTCATGTTCTATTCATTATTCATTCTGTCCACGAAATTACACTGTTACAAGTATATTATTATTTTGGATATGTGGCTAATGTACCGCTTGGATTATTCACGTGATTTTGTGCATAATATATCAAGTCAAGAATCAATTGTCCGTTCTTGGGTCTGTTAAAATGTATGCGTAGTTATCTCAGACGATATCTGGTACAGGGTTATGGCAGTAGGCAAAGACTTGATATTTACAATATCAATATGTTTTTTTTTTATAATAGTAAATTCTTTTCAATTTAAATATTATTTAATCTTCTAATTGAAAATTTAAGATACTAACTACTTAATAGCAATTGGCTACAATTGACAGACTAAACACACTTCATAGTTACAAAAGACTTTATAATGATCAGGTTTACACAAAGAGCTGCTTCAGTAGTGGTCACAATTTTGAGTCAATAGAGGGATAGGGGAAAGTAAATTTGGTTTAACAATTTAGTTACACTGCGCCTTGGACTGCAGTCAGATGAGAACACAAAAAGAAGCGAATTTTGTAGATGGTACAATCATAGTTATGGACTTGACCACACACATTTTGGGTCGTATTACAGAACGCTATTCGAGACCCGCTTAACTAGACTACCGTTGATTCTTGCTTGACAGCTCAATTTCGTCTTGAGTATCCAGCGTATTACAAAACGTTTCTTAAACTCCAATGAAGTAAAACTACGCTTGAGTTCAGATTTTTCCAATCACTGGACTACGTAGTTAATGCTATGATAGAACTGAAAGTAATCTGTTTTCTATATCAAACGGCGCAATCTATACTAGTCTATTAAGTACTCTCAACCACGCTTGCGAAATTAGACATCAAAATGTCTTCAAGCATTGATTTTGAGCCGATTACCGTTTTAGATTAAAGATGAGTTAAGTATTTAATCAAGCACTGTTTTAAAATAAGTGACAAATGTAACGCAGTGACAAGACTTAAATGTCTTCAAGCATTGATTTTGAGCCGGTTACCGTTTTAGATTAAAGATCAGTTAAGTATTTAATCAAGCACTGTTTTAAATTATGTGACAAATGTGACGCAGTGACAAGACTCAGGTGATTCTAAATTGACATTTGTCTACTCAAGTTAGTTATATTCGGAGTATTAATTTTTAAACGATAAAATTAATACTCGTACTTAAAACTAGTAGCAAGTACTACTTGAGTAGCGTTTTGTAATACGCACCTGAGATTGAACACGGATCAAATTTTACAAGAAGTATTACATAAATTTTAAACCAAAAATGTTTAAAATTTTATGGAATTCTATTGTCACCCAGTAGCCAACAAGCATAATACTGTACACTTTAATAATTACTTGAAAATTGGGGCTTCCATACGATATTTTCAGAACACTATTCAGTCGCAACTTGACCCCATTTTTAACCTTAGACTGCAACAATGCTAAGGGCCTGTTGACCCGCTTTTATTGTATTAGACCTACTTATTTTATATTCACTTTAGCTCCAAATAATCATTTGACTTGACAGCCGGAGGGGAGCTTATCGATTGTAAAATAAACAAGCGTGTTTGTACAAAAATTAAGGGTTGTCGAAAAGATTAAGGTATATTAGAGGAACATTAATTGATGTAAAAATAAAATTGTCTAAAATGTTTTTGTTTGCTTACGACCATATATGGTCCTTATTGGACACGATTGAGTTTCGACAGGTGTTGGATTATAATTTATATCTTGTTGAAAATAACAAGAAGATTACGAAAGTAAACTAGTGCACATTTTTGAATAACGACGACAATTGGCAATATCTTTGTAGCATTTATCACAAAATGATAGAAATGATCATAATAAAGAAAAGCTCAAGAGTACTATTATTGGTAAAAAAAATTGTATTCTGTAACGTTTCAACATACTACAATATGTGAAAAATATAAGTAATATTTACGTACTCAAGCATTTATCACAAAATGATAGAAATGATCATATAAAGAAAAGCTCAAGAGTACTATTATTGGTAAAAAAATATGTATTCTGTAACGTTTCAACATACTACAATATGTGAAGAATATAAGTAATATTTACGTACTTTTTTCTCAGCCCGTAAAAGACCAACTGCTGAGTCGGGCCTTCACCAGATACTGGAGAGAAATTACCGCCAGACGGGTTAGCATAGGTTTTGTTTCCAGTTTTCCTTGGCTTGCAGCTAGTCAAACTTGATATTTCTCTACGAAACCCGTAGGATAGAATGGGATGGTGACACAAAGTATTCTAAATCCTGCACCACACGGAAAAGTCGGCAAATATTGCAACCCTCAAAAAGACAAAACCACAAAAAGAATTCCCCTTAGCTATTCCACAAATTAAAAGAAGAACTTTATCTTATCCCATTTCCTAGGGACCTTCCCATACATACTGTATACTAAAACAATTTATTTAGTAGTCCCATTTAATGTACCTTCTCTAGTGTTAAAACACATTGTCTAGTACAGTAGCCCCATTTTATATGGAGTAGATAAATTTGAATAAACATCGCCTGTTTCCTTATTCAAGACGCCACATTCTGCTGCAAACGTAAACACATCCAGGCCACCTAATAAAAACGTTGGCAAGGTAACAAACGCGGAGCACCTTCGAATAAAGTGCATGTAATTGTCACGGCGAGTGGTGTCGCCACAGTCGCAATTATTTACCGGCAGACATAGGGGATGGAGTGGTCTCGAGTCTTGAGCCCACGCCAAGAGTCGCCCTCATACGCGCCCGTGAGAACTGGCATTCAGGTTTTTATACGTACGTGTGTACCGCCCTTTATTTTTGTACTACCGACTACGCTTCCTTAATTGGATTTTAAGGCGTTTTCTGTCGTAATTGATTTTTTTTTTGTTGATTCGCTTACCTTTTACTAAAGAAATGTTAAGGTTTCACATAATAAAATAGGCAGTACAGGTACAATATTAGTAGAATAGGTAATATATCATCCTCAGCCTATCACAGTCCACTGCTAGACATAGGGATCTTCCAAGATTCCCCGCTAAAATCAATATGTAGTTCTACGAATCTAACCGGCGTTCCACACTACTTTTGATTTATCCAATTGGTCATCAGTTCAGTTGGTTAGATGTTTGTTCACCCGCGAATGACCTTAGTCCGTATTTGGTCCCTGAGCGAGGCTTCGAGCGTAAAGAGAATAAAATGATGAACATAAAATATAAAACAGTTTCTAAAAGATCCGAACCATTTAGTCTACTTTCCATCATCATCATCATCAGCCCACATTAGTCCAATGCTGGACACAGGCCTCCCCTAAAGAGCACCACAGCGCCCTGTCTTCAGCTTGACGCATCCAGCTGCTGCCCGCAACCTTTCGCAGATCGTCCCTCCATCTAGCAAAGGGCCGTCCCACGCTACGCTTTCCATGATGAGTCTTAATTAAATCAGACTAGCTACGCAGAAGTTTTTCACATACTTGACTAATGCTTTATTTAAATGTAAATAAAAGCAGTTTGAGTTCTGAGTTCCATGATTGAATTTTAATCCCAAAATATCGCGCGAAGGGAGCGGCTGCATCGTATTCGAGTGTCTCGTTACTTGAATAATTTATAAGTTGAACCGTCTCCAAGTGCACTGCATTTCCGTAGTGAAGTTCAAAGTGTAATAACTTTTTCACTATTGCGAAATAGGTACCGGTTAACATTTAATAGATTGGGATAAAAGAAATAGGAAAGTAAAATCTCTTTTAAACGTACTTTAATTAGAAACGTTAAGTTAATTCAAATATTTGAGAAGAGAAATTGAGAATTAACATACTTGTATCAGTCCTTGTGGTGACGGATTTAGAATGCACAAATTCAAAAGGAACTTTATTTATGCAGTTCTATCACAAAGTTCATGCTTAAAACTAACATTATCATCTTTTGGCCCTTGTCCCATGCTAGCTGGTAGTCTCCATACACTCCCATCAACGTCTTATCTAAATTCATAAGCATGTTCTCCTTCACTCTATCCAACCATATCTATAATAGTTTAAGTTATATTCTTACCTTAGCACCTCTTTCCTTTACAGTAGACACTCGTATGTTTTGAACTATATGGAAAGTTTTATTCTTTTAATAGTTTAAAATTGCATGCAATTTCGCAGAACGGGTGCGGTCTAAAATATTGGCAATTTCGCGAGACCTCTTTCTACGTGCTATTGTTGTTTGTGTAGTATTTTACGATGTGAGATTTTGAAACAAACAGTTACATACATCAAAGTATTATTTTATGAGAACACACTGCCACAATGTAAGTAAGTGAAGCCAAATTAAAAACTGCATAGTTACGAGTAGTTATCATCAAATTTGAGAGACGTGATATCCAAATAGGCACATTAGGTTATCAGTTATTGGAAATAAATTAAGGCAAATCTTTCATAATGGAACAAAATTTTAATAACGAAACTTTCAGTGTTTATTAGTTTACATGTCTATAATTCTAAATTCTTCTTGTCATAGTCTAATTTAAAAACAGTTTCGTTTAAAGTTTCTGTATTTTTTAGATTTTTGAATATGTTGATTTAATTATCTATTTTTAAGCACTATATACTACCACTACTTAGCCCATACATGACCCACTACTGAGTCGTGCCTCCTCCAATTACATGGAGGGTAACTATCCTACTGTGACATGCTAAACAGACGGGTTGGTACTGGGTTTTCCTATCAATATTTCTTTCTCTTGCGGCTTGGTTTTCGGCCTTGGCTACTCTTTCGACACCCCTAAGATAGAATGAGGTGTATCGATTAATATAGTTTCTACTACGCTGCCTTATGGTACTACCAAATAAACAAGACAATAGTAAACTATTACGGGGTTTATAGTACTTTGCTTCACTTGCTGTGAGTCTGGGTGTTATTTGTGTTCGTGAAATTACTTGTTTCTAAACTGCCCTCGCAATACAGGTTATACCTAGTGCAGGGGTTTCAATTTCTTTAACAGTTAACAACTCTAGGTGCCCACGTGCGAGATTATACTTCATAAGGCCAGAACCTTACTTATATTAAATGTACCGCACCCGTTTCACCGGTGGAAGCGATTTCACTAAGCCTGCCTGCAGACGAGTCACTTAGGGTATCCATCAGACTTAATACATAAAAGCTCCTGGCTTTAGGCAGAAAGTGCAGCTAACATTTAGGAAAATTATTTTACCTTTACTGATCTTTTAACACATAGTATAATGTGGATTATGTGAGGCGATACCTGACCTGAAAAACGGCAGGTGTACTATCGCGTAAAACGCTTTTTAACTTTTTTAGAGCAGCGATATTTAATTTCAAAATTAATTTCATATTTCATTTCATAATTCAAACGATAAATAATGTAGGAGGCTCAGTACATGACAGTTAAGAAAGTTTAGCAAAAAATGATACACTGATAATGATTATGATGTTATAACCTATCTTCTCCGTTCTCCCGAGTCCGTAGACAATCAATTGCTAAAGCAGGCCCTCTCTAATGAAAGGACACACTGTATCACGCTGGCCACGTGGGTTTTTAATATTTCTACTATCTGTCCTACCTTGATCTTCTAGCATGGAGGCCTATCATAAACTTATCACTACATAGTATAAAACAAAGTCGCTGTCGCCTGTCCGTCCCTATGTATGCTTAAATCTTCAAAAGTACGCAACGGATTTTGAAGCGGTTTTTTTTAATAGATAGAGTGATTCAAGAGGAAGGTTTTTATGTCATAATTGCACCCGTGCGAAGCCGGGGCGGGTCGCTAGTTATTAAATAAAACATGTTTAAAAAACACTTTAGGTTTTCCCAATAAGAATTTGTTAGATAGTTATATCGCAAGCTCGTTTCTGTTCTAGAAAAACAAATTTTTATAATGATTAATGATCGCGCCGACGTAACCGGTGTGGGCACGCGAGCGTTTAATATGAAGATCCCAATTATTTGAAATTTGATCGGTAAATTCGTGCGTTTAGGCATTGAATTTAAACATTTATATTCCATTTTATACTTTCTTCTTAGCTCATAAACGAGTATCTGCTAAGTCAGGCCTCCACTTTGTTTATAGAGGGAAATTAGCCTACAGTGCCAGGTGGATTAGCATAGACTTCCATATCATAATTCTTCTCTTATCTTTCCTTCTCAGAGAAATATTCATTGCCTTAGAGGCAGATTTTCTGTATAACTTTATCTATCTAGTACACATTCGTGTGGTTTTAGAATATATAGTATCACACCCCCATCCCAACCTGAAGGTGTCGTAAGAGCTGACAAAAGAAAATGATAAAGCCGAAAACCTAGTCGCAAGAAAATTAAGCCTTGACACGAGATCCTGTTCCAACCCGTCTGCCCAGTGTGGCACTGTAGAATTATTATCCTAAGGGTAGTTGAAGGAGGTCTGACTCAGCAGTAGATTATTTCGCTGTATTATAGGCTGAGTAGTAGTAGTAGGACACACATACAACATCCCTAATTTTGAAAAAAAAAAAGCTAGACTCCGGTACTGTTCTTTGTCATACATTTTATTTTAGTAAATCGTAGACTGAATAGTAAACAAGAGTCTTTGATCTTCACAATTTCAAATAATTTTTATATGCATGACCGAAATTTGATCAAAATGCCTTTATTCCTACGAGGTACAACAAAATAAATAAAGTTGGCTCTAAGAAATCTTATTGAATACTAGCTGCGCCCCGCGGTTTCACCCGCGCTTACTTATTGCCGTACAGCGGGTGACGCCGCGGGGCAAAGCTAGTCTAAAAAAAGTAGCCTAAGTTACTTCTTATATAATTAGCTACCTATCGGTGAAAGTCCCGTCAAAATCGGCCCAGTCGTTCTAGAGATTAGCCGGAACAAACAGACAGACAGACAGACAGATAGACAGACAGACAGACAAAAAAAAATTAAAAGTTGTTTTGGTCTACGTACTGTGTATACATACTTACGCATTTAGTAAAAAGTGGTTATTTTATTATTACAAACACACTCCAATTTTATTTATTTGTATGTATAGATTTGTATAGATGTATAGATGTATAGATCAATAATAATAAGGATCTAAGAATTCTTATTGAATTGAAACCTGATTGAAAATTCTTGTAAACGAAATACAATGTTTTTCGCTAATATTTCTTTTATATTTATGTTACCACCATCGTCATCATCCAAGCTTACCCTAAATTATCTTGGCCTCTTCCATGGAGGAAGCCTACTGTGCCACATTGCCCACTTCCATTCCTTCCTAGTCGTAAACTCTTGTGGGGGTGTTTGTAGTTATTAAATGTGTTGAACTTGCACTGCTTCACTTGAAAGAAAGAAAGAAAGAAAATAATTTTATTGTAGTTCACAAATGACATGAAGTGGATAGTATCTCAAACTTCTGTACAACTAAAATAATTACTTACTAACTAGGCTAATATTATTGTTGTTTTTACTTGCACTAAACACGAGTACTTAAAATTAACAAAGAAACTAACAAGAAGAAACACAATTATCATTAAGGGGTGTGAGGCTACAAATGGTCCCAATATCTACAATTACCCTACAGCATTAAAAGAGCATGTCACTACATACTCGTATGTTTGCGTCGCTGACTTTATGAGATCCGTCCATCGAGTAGGTGATCGCCCTTTCCTTCCAACTGATCTTGTACCATCGTTAACACATGGGTTGGTAAATGGTTTGTACCAAGTTTCCTTTCTCTTGGCAGATTGATTATCTACCTTTTGCGTTCCTATAAAGTAAGGACAAAATAATAGATCGTTTGAAAATAGCGTATTAGTCTTTTTTTATTTGGATTAAATGCAAAGATCTCAAGTCTGTTCCCAATACTAAACATAATATTATAGACATTAGAATTTCAAACATATAATGTGTGTCTAATTTAATGACATTAGTTATTACTATGGTACGACCATAGTCTGTCGCCTTCAAATCGGATTACTATTTCTTGATAACAGCGTATATATCCAATGTATCCTACCTAAGATTAAAATACTTCTTGTTTGCATAAAATCTCGGCGTCTTCATCGCTCGTTTCTCACGCCATGAATATACATTAGCTATCAAAATCTTTCTAAAGATATCTAAGAATATTTTACCTTCAAAAATGTTCTTTTCAATCGCATAATTGATTTTCAAAGTAGTCAATACAAACAAGACGAATTTGTTTAAGTGAGACGTGCCTTTTTCTCGTCTGTGTTTTTACTTAAGAGTTACAAAAAGTTTTTTAGTAATTAAATTAATATTTCTTGATTAAGAAGCTCTGGAATGCTTTTAGGGAGAGGCGAGTTTTGAGGGCATGAATTATTTCGAGAGTATTTTGCGAAAACATTACTTTAAATGTTGATCACCGCTGATATTTGAATAAGTAAAGAGAGTGGTTCAGAAATTGTTGGAACAATCTCAAAGGTCCATAATTGGAGGTTTAATTTTTAGAAATATAGTAATTATGTTTGTTACCATACTTAAATTAATACACAGTATCATTTCATATCTTCCCATGGGTGTCGTAAAAGGCGACTAAGTGACAACAGACGTTGGGCAGCAGCGACGTTTTGTTTAAGATCGACCACCCAATAATAAACCGGCCCCAGTCTCTGGCGGCTTCGCTATTCCTTTCGGCTATGGTAGCAGCCAAGGTAACGGTGGGCTCTGGATGCGGGTAGTTTAGGCCGGCCTTTGTTGAAATGCTTGGGGGAGGCCTATGTCCAGCAGTGGACGTCTTTTGGCTGAAATGTTGATCTTGATGAAAAACCCTAGCCATTTTGTGTAGGAGCTTTTGTTTTAAGATTTTCTGTTCTATGGTTTTTAGGTTTTGAAGTGTGGAAAGAAACTGAACTTATTTGAACCAATTTCTGAATTCATCACAAAACTTATGGCCGATATGAGCAGTATGTGTGCCACAAAATTTCTTGACGTCTGTATTATTGTTCCGAGTTCTTGATTTATCTGGAGTTTCATGCCGGCTCTTCACTATGGAATGGCATTCCGAACCGGTGGTAAAAACTAAATTATTAATTTTATTTTGTGATTTTTTCCCTTAAATTTTGACTATTTGAAAGCATAATTAAAAACTTATCGGGACTTATCGCGCACAGAATTGATACCTGTTTTTGCTCGACGTTTCGACCATGTTGCAATGGATATTTTTTTAATTATGTGTACAAATCGCGAAAGTTTAAAAATTACAATTATTTGAAAGCAAGAATTTATTCGAATAAAAAACATTTTGATTTTCTAGTTACTATTATACTTTTCTCTAAAGTGGTGACCAAAATTTGTAAATAATAAATCTGCTGAAATATTGCTCACAGTATTACCTACCTGTACAGCGATACTATTAGAGATTTTCTCACAGCCTATAACTGGAGTGAGCTTATTTTTTATAAAAATAACTTAAATCGAAATCTGTTCTGAGCAAGAACTCTCTGTCAAGTTGAAATATATTAACAATCCCTTTTTAACAAAAAAATACTTTTAATAATACTTATAATAATTCGTAATATTACCTGACTGTCATTTGATAGTCCAAAAACACGATTGATCTGCCCACAATTCTACCCTTTTTACAGATAATGAAGGTATTTGTTAGAAAATATTTTTGTTCATTCAGTTCAAAGAGCGACATTGAGCTGCTCGAGTCCGAGAGCTTTTACTTTTGCCGCCTTCAACTTTTATACTTGGTATACTAGCTTCCATGCTCTGTGACATACATTTATTTTACGATGTGTAGTGTGTAAAAGTAATGGTATAAAAATACGTGCATCTTCCGTGAAAGAAAAATAGGGACGGAGTCCTACGTTTTGTTAAAATTCAACTCATTCACAAACAATGCAAATAGCATTAAAAATACAAAATAAAACCTCGTTGGTCTAGTGGTTAGATGTGCCGCCTTTGGATCAACGGGTCCTGGGTTCGATTCCGGGGTCGGGCAAGTGTCTTTGTCTAAACCAGAGGCACTGGCTTGGAGTCTGGGTGTCATTTCTATCTATAATATACTATTACAAAAAAAATATGTATATAAGTAGTTTATCATCCATCTCGTTACCATAACACAAGCATTAAGTTGCTTAGCTTGGGACGAGATGGCGTTGTGTGAAATGTCCAAGGATATTTATTTATTTACTCTATAACAAAATTTTACGGTTTTAGAATACATAGTATTGCAACCCAATTTCATCCTGAAGGTGTCGTGCGAGCCGATAAAAGGAAATGACAAGCCCGATAACCTAGCTGCAAGAGAAGAAAAACTTGATACGAAGCCCTGTTCCAACCCGTCTCGCTACATGGCACAATAAACTAATTACCCTCATGTACAGGGGACGCCGATGTGTTGAGTAGTAGTAACATAATTGAAACAAATTTCGGAACGCTAAAATAACCAATAACAAATCGTTTAAACTCAGTGGCATCGTTTAAACTCAGTGGCATCGTTTAAACTCAGTGGCATCGTTTAAACTCAGTGGCAGTGGCATTAAATTAGGATATTTAACAGAGCAAATAGTTTTTGGTTCGTTCTCGCTTTTTGAAGTCAGTATTTTTTTTCGCCATCATCATCATCACTGCATAGTATATAACAAAGTCGCTGTCGTCTTTCCGTCCCTATGTATGCGTAAATCTTTAAAACTAAGCATCGGATATAGAAGCGGTTTTTTTAATAAATAGAGTGATTTAAGAGGAAGGTTTATATGTTTATTACATGCATAATATTGTAGAGAAACACTGATAAATTTAAATGTACATCATTGCACCCGTGCGAAGCCGGGTCGGGTCGCTAGTACTGTATATATATACGTCGCAGATACACTCATGGATCATGGATGGGTGGCCGAGATGTGAAGCATCCGGTCTTCATCATGATCTGACATAGTTTAAGATGGATGTGGGCACTGACTTGGGTACTTGAATGAAAGATAATTTAAATCAACGTAACTTTATTTTTCTTTAACTAACAACTTCCTACATTATGGAAACCGGCACCGAGCGTAAGCCAAGACCTTCCGACGCAGACTGTCCACCACAATAAAGACTGTACTAGTTGAGACAACGTTCCACGTCCAATAACCGGGCAGCACTGACTGTCGAAAGACAGAAGTCCGTGCACCGCGACACACTTGATGGAAATGCGGCCTGAGACCACTGAGCGGCCCATTTTATACTCGCTCTACCGACGATCGCGTCCAAGCGGACTTGCGTTTCCGGTAACAATTTATTGGTTCACTAAAATAATTTTTAGATGGCGCTGTCTGTCACGCCATAACTTCATCAATCCACTACATGTAAATAGTATGGCCATAATAAAATTATAATTACTATACTTGCCTGGTATGAACACTTTCGTAAAGAGCATTTAAATTAAATGGTAAAACAGTCAGATTTCTTCACCGCAATCGATCACGCAAACAATTACAAAACTTACTGCCTCGTTGGTATATGGGCTAGTCCGCATTTGGATCACGGGTTCCGGGTTCGATTCTGGGGTCGGGCAAGTAAACACGCGGCAGTATTTTGCTCTGAGTCTGCTGGTCATTTGTGTTCGTGTATTACATTTTTGTAAATAGCCACGCGACAAGCATAGGACAGGGGTTTCGTTTTTTAAAAAAAGGACAAAAGTATAGTTTTGGTTCTTTTTCGCATTTTGAAGTTGTTTTCTTTTTTCATCACACGGTCGTATCCTAGTAACCTAGTAACAGCACTTTCGTAAACAGCATTTAAATTACATGGGAAAACAGCAAAGTCATCAAATCAGTTCGATGTCTTCGCCTCATCAACCGATAGCTGTTGGATTAAAAAACAGATCTAAAAACTTTTTTTATTACACGGTACATTTATCCCAGAATTTCAAGTTGCCAGGCGGCGCTAAGGCAAAATTTGCCAAGTTTTTAAGTTAACGAAACAAAATAGTCGCAGTTATTGCACATTAAGAACACTAGTGTCATCTTGGCTTTAGCACGCTAAATGTTAAATTTTGAGGCGAAAAGGCTGTGTTAGGGTCAGCGCCCACCAGTGGAGTGGCGGCGAAGAGGCTATTTCAGTAACAATTTAATTTCAACCTAGAACGCTTCATAATACAACTGTATTTGGTAAAACAAAATACAATGACGGCGAGCGACATAAAGCGCGGCGAGCGTATTCTAAATACAGCCAAATACAGACGTATTCTGAAGCGTTTTAGGTTGACATTAGGGTTGCTATCTGAAAACAGGGCTGCTATCTGAAAACCAGTGCTGGGTGCTCCACACCTAGCTTATGCTGATATGGTGACCTTTCGGCAAGGCACACAGACCCAATTTATTTTCTAGTTTTTATTACTTTTTACATTTTCTTTGTTTTTGTTTGTGTGGTTTGTGGTGCAATTCCGCTTTGCTATTCGTGCTCGTTATTAATGTTTATCTATGTGGTGATAGAACACTTGTCAAACACGTATAGCGAACATAAATATTCGCATACAAATGGCGTGCGCTAGAAGTCATGTGGAGTTCCAGCGCTATGTTCCACAAACATCCGAGCTTTCATGTTATAATCAAGTTTTGTTGTCCTGTGTACTTTGCTGAATAAATGTGTGTTTTCTTTCTTCCTTACATTAAATAGTTTCTGAAATAGCCTCTTCGCCCCCACTGCGCTGGTGGGCCCTGACCCTTACGATGCATTGTGATGATATAAATGAATTCATAGAGGTTCATAGACAAACAGATTTTGTTTTTTTTTTGTATTAAACAGCATATGCTTGTCCTAACACATAACCCTTTTTTGGGCTTTATGCATAACGCTGCCCCTCATGCGTGGGGTCGGTGCTTATGTTTGACTCCTGAAACTACTTGTCAACCCACTATAACCCCAGTGGTATACCGTCACACGTCTTGATTGAGTCGCCACAGGTTCACGAGGACGCATTCTACTGTGGCGCCCCAACGAGTAACGACTATCGGACGGCATCCTGGCTAACTGGGACGCCCTCAGTCTATGAGGCTTGAGTCAGTGAGTGGCTTTAGAAGACCTACCTTCCGACCCACCACCGAACTCTAAGACGAGGGTATAAGGGGGCATAACGTCACGCCCCCCTCCCCCCAGCCTCCGTCAGCGGCGCGGGTCAGCCGGAGCTCCCTCTTTTACCAGCCGTCTCGTCGCCCCCTTTTGCGACTTAAGACCCGGTTTCCACCAAAGCAGAGAGGAGATGTGTTTTGAATAACCAATCAGGTATCGTTATTTCATTTTCACCGAAGCTAAGCGGAGAGGAGATGTGTTAATAACGAAACCTGATTGGTTATTCAAAACACATCTCCTCTCGTCTCCATTCCTCTCTGCTTTAATTGGTGGAAACCGGGCCTTATGTCGACCTTACCTTCGACCTGTCGACTAAAGTGACCAACCACGTTGACCGCCAACTCACCGATCCAAAGGCGGCACATTTAACCTCTAGACCAACAAGGCAGTTTATTGGGAAAATACACTTTTCATAAGGGGCGGCAACAAGAACTTAAGAGAACCGCAAGAGAAGTAAAACCTTAGGACAAACCCTGTGTTACACCATCACCTACCAGCGCGGCCTATTAGCCTAATTTAAATCAAAATTGGCATCATATGTTTTTTGTTACTAAACGAAAATTAGCCAACAATTTTGGTCTGAACGTTAAATCTAATGGGAATAACTATAAGTAATAGTAGTATTCGTCTGCGTTGACTTTGGGCTAGTATATTTTTGTAAATATATTTCGAAGCTGCAATTTTTAACGCGATAAAACTAATTTAATAAATCACTATCACTACATAGTATAAAACAAAGTCGCATTCTTCTGTCCGTCCCTATGTATGCATAAATCTTTAAAACTACGCAACGGATTTTGAAGCGGTTTTTTTTAATAGATAGAGTGATTCAAGGGGAAGGTTTATATGTATAACCCACCCACCGCTTTGCACGGGCGAAGCCGGGGCGGGCAACTAGTATATAATATAAAAAAAAATCTAAATTGTTTCATAAGACCCGATGAACGAATGCGTTATTTCTAAGGAGACTGTTTAACCAAGACCAAGACCTGTGGTATCAATTAACTGCGGAGTATGTCTGGCATCTTCAAGAAATGATCCTATTCATTTCTTCAAGGCTCGTAACCTACATGCGGGTCCTCTGGCGTTGCAGGTGTACATGGGTCGCAGTGATCACTTACTATCAAGAGATCTTTACCTTTTTAATTACAAACGAAACAGTTTACTCCTCATTTTCAGAGTAATAATATTAGTAGGATATTAATATATTTTATCTCTCAATGCCGTTACTTAGAAAACTGGAAATGTACCTACTCATTTACCGCTAAGTACATGACTAGCTTAGGGCCTTCTGGAGAGTCGCCTACTTCTCAACACCGGTTCCTGTAGTTAAGAGCGTAATTAGCCGTAAATTGCATTCAAAATTGGGTACTTGGTCGAGAATTGAGTTTTGAATGTCCAATTTTGTAGAATAAAGTGCGGCAGTTAAATGTGTCAATCTGTATTGTACGAAAAGAATGGCCATAGGCCGTTTGGTGAAATATTGTATTATCCCATTTAAAAATAAGATCTGGTAATAATAATAACAATTATTTCTATTACATGGTTTCTCTTGTCATCCCGCAGATGCCAGCGTATTTTTTTTTTTTAATGTTATACAAGTTTATAGTGTTTAGGCAGTTGAAACCAAAACCTATCGAGGAGTACCTCACACACCTATAAACTCACACATCCATAAGCTTAAACACATACACACACGCGGCTTCCGAACCTTTTATTTCTATCACAACAGCATTATTACAAAATATAGATTATCATTATCCTAACATTATCCCGGATTTCGCGAAACATCGTAATCTTCCCAAATACTAGAAAATGAATTGGTTTTTACCCTAATTCACTATTATCTCATTATAAACATCTTGAAGTTACTATAAGCGAAGCAAAATTAATTTGTGGTTTCTTAAATCAAAGCAGGAATGAAATTAACTGTGTTCTTAGCATAATATTCGACAGGAAGCTGTTTTGAAATGATTCAAGTTGAAATTAGCACATTCAGTCTTATAAAAACAACCGCAGATTCGACGGGATTTGGTAATGAAGAGTTTATACTGGGTATCAGAGACGGCGGCGGTTTTGGCTGCGACAGTTCCATTGAATGTGGTTTAATTGTTTCTAAGATTGCCCTGAAAATAGCAGACAAGTAATAAAATAGGCTATTTATTATGAGTTTTCACATATTTAAGAAAATATGTAGAAGTATGAAAATTGTTATGTGTTTTGCAAAGAATTTTTGTCGTGCTTAAGGACATTTTAAACATTCATTACAATTGTATTTATGTCCCAATATTTTCACATATTTATTTATGCACGTGCATAAATAAATTTGTTAAAATATTGTTTCAAGATTGGCACGGATATTGAAGACCTTTAAATTAAATTAAATCCGTTTAAAAGCCGAATTAGCTTATTGAAAGTTCTTGCACAGACATTTATATTTAAAACCTATACAGGGTATTTATTTAAAGAGTAGCCATATAGATTTAGACAATTTATATAATCGAACATTATTTTGAGAATAAGATGTTTTTATTCATTACTAGTGGCCCGCCCCGGCTTCGCCCGTGCAAAGCGGGGGTGTGTTATACATATAAACCTTCCTCGTGAACCACCCTATCTAATAAAAAAAACCGCTTCAAAATCCGTTGCGTAGTTTTAAAGATTTAAGCATACATAGGGACGGACATAAAACAACGACTTTGTTTTATACTATGTAGTGACACTAAAACATGTACATACATTAATATAACACTACTACTACTACTGAGACAATAAATGACCCACTGCCGAGTCAGGCTTCCTCCCATCACAGGGAGGGTAATTAGCCTACTGTACCACGCTAGCCAGACGGGTTGGCATAGGGTTTAGTTTCAAGTTTTCCTTATCTGGCGGCTAGGTTCTAAATCCGTTAAAATAAAGTTGAATAATGCGTCTTATTTTACCTAAATACCGTATCTTTTCTTTGTAGGCAGTGTAGGCAGAAACCACCCTGTACGCCAAACAAACCAAAATGTTATTTAGATAATAGAGTAATTCTAATCTCATACTACCATAGTAATGTATCATTTCAAGTGGTCACAACAATAAATTCAGCCTTATATGTAGCTTTATAAAAAAACCAACTGACACCTACATTGAGGTATAAGCGTTACACCAACTCTACTCGTAAAGGCCCTCGCCCACGGCGTCTATTTGTAGCGATGCTGTCGCGCGTTCAGCATCGCGTCTTTCTGCGTGTCAGCTCTAGTTTTACAAAGGAAAGCAATTCACAAAAAGTTGGATATGAAATTCTATAACATTATTTTTTTGTGTTTTGAACGTTGTTACATGCTGTCCACAAAGTAATTTCGCGACAGAAGCGCGACAGCATCACGAAACCGTGGGCGACGACAAACAGTTAGCGACCGCTTCGCGGCTGTATCGATGCGGACACGCGACGGCATCGCTACTGTATCGCTACAAAAAGTCGCCGTCGGCGAGGGCCCTAACATCTTTAAGAGTGGTACCGCTAACAGAGCTAAGTTACCTAGTTCCCCAAAGAACACTGAAGGCCTGGCACGAGTTCACAAGTACCCGACTCAAATTTCGAAACATGAAAAAGTTGGTGGAACATTATTTTATTGAAGTTATAGGTAAACATGTTTCTCACATACATTTTTGCGTTGGAATGCGTGATGTGAGTAAGGCGGTTTTTTAAATCATGCACACATTACACAAATACATACAATACATTTCTTTCGGCTTATTTATATGAAGAATCGTCTGATATTATCATTATTGATAATCATATTTTGCGTACAATTAATTCAACAATTTTTGTGATGATGAACAAAAATGTATGATGATTCGGCGTAATTTGTATAACACTGTGCTCTCGATTGTAGATATATACACATTAGGTACAGGTTGTTCTATAAGAGAAATCCTCTAAAATGACGCGTTCTATGTACCGACCCATCTACGTATTTATCAAACTGCCTCTACTTACGAGCATCTTAGATACTTGTGTATCTAAACTTTTGATAAGTCATTGTTGTTGTAACGAACATTGTGCTAGCGTTCTTCCCCCAGGACGCAGCCACAACAAATTACTGGCAAACAACTTCGAAATAAATTAACTCTCAACTTTCAAGCGTTTTACTTTCTTTTTCTTGGACGAAAAACAATTTCCTTTGTATTTTGTTTACGGTATAATGCGCTTCGGTCAAAACCGATCAAACACAAAAATATTGAAAGTGATAACGAACAATAAAATTATTAACGAATTGAATACTGTAGGTACAATATTTTATTTATAAATGTTCTAACTATTAATACCGTGAGTTCTTACTAAATAAAACTTTGATAGCTAGAAAAAAAAAAATCATTTAATATAAAAGCGCCAATAATTTCTTCCCTAACAATGGTAGCTTGAGGGTGTTGATGCTTGCTGTAATACCATACAAGTTAGCATTGCTTTGATATCATATACTGTTACGTTAAATACGTATATTACGTCTAATACGGTAAATTTATCTATTTGATGTTCGAAACAGACAAATTTCGTTCAGCGAAACTAGAAAGCAGTCAAAACTGCCGTAAAATATGCTATTGTTTTTATTACTTTTATTAACTCCTTACAGCGGGCCTGCTTGGTCGCCTGCTTGGCCGCACATCCTCTGCAAGTGGTGGCAGCCCTGGCCTTACCGCCTGGCCGCCCTCCACTGCATCACCACGCCGTTTATCGCGGCAGGTTAAGGCTGCCGAGGCAACTCCGAGGAGAGAGGAAAAGCCAAAACCCACCACGACTCCGTGTGTCGCTCTTCGTCTGGCCTCTCCCCGTGATAATATATTAAATCTGGAACCTCACAAAAAATATTCAAGAAACATTTCGTCGTGACATCTTTTTAATGAAAGTTATTATAAGCTCTGCTGTATTTACATTCAAAAGTTAAATACACTCTCGTTTCATATGAATGAACTTTAAAGGTTACCAAAATCTACACCAAAGAAGCCGTCTTCATTATGTTACCCTCGAATTACTCTGAGCAATCTTAGGCCATAATCTGTAACATTCGTACGCATATCTCAGTCAAGTTCAAAGGCTTATTAAAACGAAACGTATGGAGGGTTCCGGGCTGTAATTCTACTCGCGTTCGTGTCGTCATCATGAGCGGAGAATTTGTTGTGGAAATTTATATTCGCACATATATAAGTATTCAATTTAGAAGCCGAGTTAGTGTCACTGATTGTACACTTTGTATCTGGTGATGTTACTTCCGTTTGTATTTCCAAGGAGACAAGTTCGCAGATTTATAAGACACAATGTCACCAACCCATATCGTCCAAGGGGCAGATCACCGACGAGCAAGAAAACTTGACACAAACCTGTCAGCTTGCCAGCCTAGCACAGTAGGCTGATTCCCCTCCTTGAATTTGGTGGTGGAGGCCTTACTCAGTAGTGGGTAATTTTTGGATGAAGTAATGATGATGATGATCTCTAGAAACATAATGAACGCGATGGTCTATCTAAATTTAAATGAGTGTCACAATGTTAAAAATATTTGTTACTACTCTTAGTATTCGCGTTTACTGGAATCCGAGGGTTCATCGGTTGGCTGATTTTGCACATAATTTATATCCTTCGATCGAACTCTGTAGCCCTTCATTATGATTGGCAAAGGTGTGGCAAGTGATTGAAAATGTATGTCGACAATTTTTCTATGTTCAGTCATAAATAAATATACTTTTCATCAGAAAAATCGAAATACTTCCCTTTTTATGGTTGTTAAACTAAATTCGAAACTTATGAAAGTTTAATTTGATTATAGAACATTAACTTTAGGATTTGAAAACCTTTTAATGTTCAGTATTAAACGACATTTGATATATATATATATATGTCGGAGAATAAACTGTTTAATTAAACCTTTTATTTGAGCAGCGGGTTCAAGGTACCGATCTTAACTACACTCCAGCATTAACACACCACACCGCAACCACTGTTTCTATCATAATGCCCGATCCACCTCGATCGCGCTCCTTTTATAAGTTTTTGCCGAACGTCAAGATGGCGCCTCGACCCCGCTCGAGGACTACCCTCCGCTCTGACAATGCAAAATAATATAACGTCCTCTTTTAAAAAGATGACAAACTAAATTGAATAGAAAAATCTAACAAATTAAACTGATTAAAATTAAGATTTAACAAAGTATTTTCTAGGCTAATTGATATCGTCTTTATGTAACCAGGAATCAAGTCCATTCTGACTACTTCCTCCGACACGGCCACCCTGACGTTTCACACGTCCTCGTGTGATGTTGAAGGGTGAGCATCATCATTATCTGTAAAGATACAAACAAATTTTTGGGTAACATGGTTCGGCCACTCCTGACCAAGTAGAATATGGTCCTTAACATTCATGTAGTCTGATATCAAACGTCAAATTCTCAATCTCAACGAGCGTCCAATCTTTGTGCCCCTTTACGCCGTTTACTAAACAGATTCCATGATAACGAAAAGGCGACCTCGCCTTTGTTATCCACCTGGCCACCTCGCCTTTCATAGTTCATTGGGCCACCTCGCCATTTGTTGTCCACTTGGCCACCTCGCCTTTCATAGTTCGTTGGGCCACCTCGCCATTTGTTGTCCACTTGGCCACCTCGCCCTTCACATAATTCCTGTTTAAATATCTAGATGGCCACCTCGCCATTTAGATACGTTTACCAGCACTGTTAAGATGTTTTGCATATGGCCCACAAGCCACCACGCTGTTACCACGACCCACCATACTTCAAACATACCGCTCCAGAGAATAGTGCCACCCCATCTTTTCACGTGGGCGTCGAGTAAGAGGCGACTCTCACTCTCAGAAGAGACTAGACTCGATACGGACCATCTTTCGTATCATAAGTCTCGATGGCCTAGTGGTTCAGTACTCAGACTTCTAGTTCAGAAGTTCTGTGTTAGAACCCTGGCTCAACCAATGACTTTCCGGAAGTTATGTGTGATGAGCATCGATGACTAACAACGTTGTGCCCCATGTATGACAATAGGTTTCGCCACCTATTACATTTGAGACTCGAAAATAATCCAGCGTGTCGAGGCATAATTGCCGCTGACCACACCCTCAGGTATTAAAGGCGTGAAGTTACATAGGCACATAGCCATATGATGTTTTAATTAATGAAACTATTAAACTAGTCCAAAGATCTTACCGTCATTATTATCTGATAAGCATGGATTCAGCTCAGTAGGGACATATGATTGGGGGAGTGGACGTAGGCGTTCTCTCGAGTATTTGTAAGTTCGATTAGCGTTCAAACTCTTAAGATGGTATCTGTCACCGTCAAGTACCTCAATGACTTCATAAGGTCCTTTATATTTAGGATCCAATTTGGTTTGATTCCGTTCATGATTTTCTACTAAAACATAATCTCCTACCGAAAATCTAGTCACATTTGCCTTATTTTTATCGAATCTTACTTTATCAAGCTGTGCATTATTTTTCATTAATTTGTCAGCTTGTTCCCTAATCTCTTAAATTTATCTCAATCTCATGATCGTCAATAGTTAATAAATTTAGTGGTCTAGCTACTCTACCTATTAACAATTCTAATGGACTTGCCTTAGTTACCCTATGAATCGTGCTATTTATAGCAAGTTGAACATCACCTAACGCATCTTGCCATGACCTATTTGGACTAACTTCTACAACAGTCAACATATTTTTGAGGGTGCTCATTAAACTCAATCATTAAACTCTTTATTCGCGAAACACCGCCCTTGGTCTGCTATTATTCGCACAGGCGCGCCAAAAAGTGATATAGATGCTTTAAGTGCGTAAATGGCACACTCTGCATTAATTCTCAGGGAATGTCTAAGTAACACGTATTTAGTGAAAGCGTCTATGAGCACGAAAACGTATTCGTTTTGATTATTTTTCCCACTGAGTTTTCCTGTGGCATCTATATGAATTGTGTGCATAGGGATGCTGACTTTTGGTATAGGGTGCAGCTCGATTTGCTGTTTACCACTACTTGATTTAGCCACTTTACAAGGTATACATTTCTTAACAAATTTTCTAACATACTTTGCCATATTAGGAAACCAATAATGTTGGTATACCTTCTCTAAGGTTTTATCCCACCCCAAGTGAACAATCAAACTCAAACTCAAAATTAACTTTATTTACGTAGGTTTTATCACAAAACTCTTTTAAATCATCATATTTACAGTTACCATTATCATCATCTTACGACCCCTGTCCCACGCTAGGTGGTAGTCTCCATACACACCTATCAGTCGTCATATCTACAGTCACACCTTTTATACACAATTTCTCATGTTTACAATCCATCCATCTCTCTTGATCTTCCACAACCCTTACGTCCATCCACATTAATACTGAAACTACCACCGGTTCGGAATGCTGCTCTACAGAGAAGAGCCGGTAAGAAACCCTGTAGTTATATTTTTCAAATCAATGGGTTTGTTTACAAAAAGCACTAAACAGCACAGTGAGAGCAAGTTCGCCGGATGAGAGAGAAACACAACACGTTAACGCAATGAATGACAACTAGGCCTTGGGTTAGGGCCAATCAAATACAAGTCCGCGAATTAATAGCTCAATCGACTCATGGATACGATTTATCACCGACCAACAGAAAGCCCTAGGTACCTACTATTGGTAACCAAATGTTACGGTTATTTCTTTGATTTTTTCTATACAGCACATTTGATCATAAATTTTACAGCTCTAAATCAAGATCATCGTTTTCGAGTTTATGAATAATTTTATTGCACTCTGGGTCTAGTTGTTGCTCCGCTTGTAACCAGTTTGCAGATAACTCTGTAATATTGACGCGCTTTTGCTCTATACGGTTTACATTTTCTAAAACGTTGGGTTTATTGACCGAGCTGCCAGTCAAACTGACAATGTTATTTATCCTCTTTCCACTAAGCTTTGACGCAACACAATGTTTGATGAGAGAGCATTCGGCACCAGAATCATAATAAAATGGATACGACTCACAAGTGTTCATCAGCGCACTGCTGGGATTGCTAACATAGCAAACTTCCACATGCCTTTCGTTACTCGCCGCTGCTGCAGGCGCTGCTCCGAACTGCTTGCGCCTACTGCCGCGCCAGCTCCTCCGCTGTTGCCACGTTGTTGCCACGTGGACCCTTCGTTGCCAAATGTCCGGCGTTGCTGCACCTGAAACAGATTAAGTCCGACCGCGGCCTCGGTCCCGCAGAGCTTGACGCTGAATTGACTGCACTGGCTGCCTTGCCTTTCACCTCGCCTTTGGAACGGCACCTATTTTATCGAAGTTGTGAAATTTCACCGTTGCCGACTGAAACTTCGATCGCATGAAATCTGGATCTGCTGTCCTATCGCCTTATGTTTAGGCTCTCAATCTACCTTACCGATGCAAATCAAGGCATATAATGGTGCCATAATCTTGGAAAACTGATATAAACTGCCGAAAATATGACGCTAGACCGATGAACTCAAGCCTAACGCTAAAACATCCCGTCTAATCTAAATTTCGTATCGCAAGTAATTAACAGGCAAAACATGTAAAAGAATTTCAAATAATTATTTTTTACATATTGGCTAAACCGTCAAACGTTTTTACACTTGCCTTTGTTTACATTCACAATGTTGTGATGGCTTTAGGTTGGTGTCACTCTAAATGTCAGTCCGTTGGACGTCAGTCTCTGACAGCTAGTGGCGCCACCTGGGCAGTTTGATGTGGTAGTTTTGACCCATATTATTTAGTTGTTTTTAACAAATCGAGTTGTAATTATTTAATAGTTATTATAAAATCAAACCTTAATTAATTTACTGCTATTGGCAAATATTATTTGATTATCTTTTCACAATAACCGGAAGTGAGATTATTTTTTTTAATATCGGCTTGTGTTCTAGCAACTTTACGAATCCCTATTTAATCTGTGGGGTTGTCTACGATGTATGACGGCCAGACGATTAATTACAAATTACCCCAAATAAAACATCAACGCCCTCCCAAAGGCCAACCCCACGTCCGTGCAGAACATCTTAGCCACGTGGGAGGGGGACACTCAAAATGAAATTACTTATGAGTGGCTAACAGGGAAATGGCAAACCCGTGATGATGGAGAGAATTAATATTGAAATGATACAAAGTGACTTGACATTGGCTAAACACAAACCGTGAGAGCCACAAGAAAATAAAAAAATAAAAAAACATCAACGTTAAGTTTGGCATTTGCCAGTGAAATAGGCGGACGCGTCGGTCAGAGCAAAAAGAAACGTCTCCGCCATTGTTTTAACAGTGAGTTTTACACGCATTATAACTAATCCTTTGTATTTCTTATTGTCTCGCCAATCGGCTTATGCAAATGGACCGCGTGGCTCATTGTGTTGTGTTGGCATACAGCCACGTGGACTGGTTAAAGTTTTAACCTTTGGACTTCCCGTGTAGGCCCTCCATATTCCTTCTGTTGGAAGGCATGATAGTTTCACTTTGTAATAGGATCCCCCTTGCGGCGGATTTCAGGTGTGGCCGCTCGAGAGATTCGTCTCAACGCCAGGATCCAGAGGCACCTTTGGAGCCTGGACGCGAGACCCGTTCCTCGAGCCCGGCCTCCTGCGGAGCTGACCGTGCTGTAGTGGAGTCCGCCTAGCAATCCAGCTGAGGCGGGACGGTTTTTCATTACCCCTTAATTATTTTTCTTTTACCTGCATTTCTTTTCGTTAAATAAATACAATTTACTTTGTATTTACGGGTTCAGTTAGGAGCCAGTAAGTTACCTGCCCGGCTCCCAAACTGGGAGGCCGGAATACAACTAGATTTAACTAAAGGACCCCGGGACCGACACCTTTTTATAACTGGAAGAATTTAACCATCGTCGTCGGCTCAGGGATCCGGTACTCATAAAGTCCCTGGCGCCCCTTAAGTATTATCAACTTGAGCAGTGACCAAAATTCATGAATTTAACGTGATAGAAGTTTGTCTTATACCGATCAAAGTCACACTATCGTAAAGTCGTATACCATACAATTTACCCGAGTAAGAAAATGGAAACTGCTCACCGGAGTGACGTAAAATTCCAGACCCACTCACTATTCTTTGACCTGGCTGACCGCAGAACTGTTGCTCGCCTTCCTGCTGCTCCGCTCAGGACAGTTAGACGCGTAGTGTCCTTGTCCATGACAACGCAAGCAAGTGATCCCGTTCACTTGGTTAATCGCCGCACTATGACTGCCACTTGTGATTTTCGGTTTAGTTAGAACAATCTCCATGTAGCTTAATATCTCCTTTAGAGTGACAATGAATCGCCATTATCAGTCATTTCCATCGCGTACAGAAACACACACATATCACTACACTGTTTTCTCCACGTGGGCTGACTGAGTTACATACCACTTCTGATGTCGGAGAATAAACTGTTTAATTAAACCTTTTATTTGAGCAGCGGGTTCAAGGTACCGATCTTAACTACACTCCAGCATTAACACACCACACCGCAACCACTGTTTCTATCATAATGCCCGATCCACCTCGATCGCGCTCCTTTTATAAGTTTTTGCCGAACGTCAAGATGGCGCCTCGACCCCGCTCGAGGACTACCCTCCGCTCTGACAATGCAAAATAATATAACGTCCTCTTTTAAAAAGATGACAAACTAAATTGAATAGAAAAATCTAACAAATTAAACTGATTAAAATTAAGATTTAACAAAGTATTTTCTAGGCTAATTGATATCGTCTTTATGTAACCAGGAATCAAGTCCATTCTGACTACTTCCTCCGACATATATATATATATATATATACCTAACTAAATACATTTTCTAATAATCCTTACAAAACATAAACTTGCAAGGTGTTTCGATTTTTTCTGATGAGAAGTTTAAAATCTTTTCATATATGGCCTCTTATTTTGCCAATACGACGTTAATGACGAAATCAAAAAGTGTTTTATTCTAATAAATTCTTGCGAATGCTTTCAAATAGTCAAAAATTATAACGCAAAAATTTTATAAGAATAATTAAAAAATAATTTATCATTTAGTTTTTACCACCGGTTCCAAATTCCATTCCACAGAAAACCGGAAAGAAACTACATGGAAACTATTTTATTTAAAATATTTAGGTACTATGATGGTGGTACGAACCAGTCTCACAGGTTAGTGAAAGCAATTAAAAAACACGTATAAATATGTAGCATGGCCAAAAGTTATAATTTAAAAAAATCATTGAAATTACACAAATTACATGGTGCGTGGTAAAACTGCACTCGCATACTGTGTACAAAACTACACTAATGTAATGGCCGAAAGATCAGAGCTAGGACATAACACAGCCGACGTTACTCCCATGTAGTACTCCATCAAGTTTGTTTTGTATTGTTATAATATTCACATTTCAGCTGACACCTTCCAGATCCGATAGAACAGTTTGTTATATGGAATTTGTTGGGTACGAATAGGACCGCAAAGTAATAAAAAAGAAAAAAAAACAAGCCCTCCGAGTTTCTTGCCAGTTCTTCTCAGCAGTGGTCGCGTTCCGAACTGGTGGTAAAGTATATTACTTTGCATTGTATAAATTTTATTAATATGTTGACAATTTGTAAGTGTCCATTGTGTCCTATGCAAAATAAATGATTTAACTTTGCATCACTATCTCATAGATAGTCATTAACTTGATACAAACTTATCATAAAACTTATTAACTTGTTATCAGCTTGTCGTTTGTGCCAAACTGCATTCATCACTGCTTGTTCCTACGATTTGTGTAACGCTATTTAGCAGTTTCTTACGGTTATTTAACGAAATACAAAAAAACTTAGATGTTTTAAAAAAAATGCTTTTATTTGTCAGGTAATTATGCAAATTACTCCATAGTTTACTTCAATTTGACAGGAGTACCTCTTTGCTGCTTTTTCTTTCCATGAAAATCAAAATCAGAATTGGTTCATTTGATCAGTACATCAATCTTAGAACGCTCTCTTTTCCTCAGGTCTTAACATAATAAAGACTAAGCTTATATAAACCGCATAATTAAATATAACAGAAACATAAATAGGCATTGTAAAATACATTACTTATTACAGTAAATTTTGTTTCTGACGCCGAAATACTTATTGTTTCAGTCTCTCACAAGCCTCGTTACGTAGTATAAGAAATAAAAAAATGCCAAGGAATGATGTAATTTATTTGCCATAATAGGTATTTGCGCAGATATAAATAAAATGGGTAATAAAAAGAAACCTAAAATCCAAGATAATATAGTTAATCTTCTTAAGTAATGTTCTTTTTATTAAAGATTTTGTAGTTATGACAGGAGTTCATAGATAAGTAGATAGCTAAGAAAGTAATTGATCTCTATGGATTGTAGCAAACGTACTATCAAAACGCATGCTTTGGTGGATAAGAAAAACAGCATTGGCGGAGTAATGTTGTTGTACCCTGACAAGCCATTAATCTAAGAAGAAGAAGAAACCAAATGTATGAGATAGACTGCCTCGTTGGTTTAGGGTTTAGATGTACCATTTAGATGTACTTTCGATCAAAGGGTCCCGGATTCGATACCGGGGTCGACAGGTGTCTTTGCTTAAACCAGAGGCACTGGCTCTGGGTCTGTATGTCATTTGTCTTCGTGAATTACAGGTTTGTAAACTGGCTCCGCGATATAGGCTATACGTAGTGCAGGGGAGTTACGAGTCATGTCATTCCCATACATTTGTTTTCTTCTAGCTGACGTTAATCCCGGCTATTGCTAGGGTCCGCCTTCCAACTGAGCTTCCTCCACTTTGCCCGATCTTCAACGTCCTTTTCAGTTAGGCCATTAGCTCTCATGTCGGATTTGACGACGTCCAGCCAGCGCTTATAGGGCGGCCACGGGACCTAGCCCCAAGGACAGCCATATTCATGCAACTTCGACCAACGTACTCCATAGGGCGGCGCATGATGTGGCCATACCATCGCAGACGACATTCTTGCAGTTTTTCCCCCACGTCACGGACGCCAAGACTACCTCGGATGAATGAGTTGCGTATGCGATCGGATCGCGTTACGTCGCTCATCCAACTCGCATCTTCATCTCCATGACGCGAAGCTTCTGGTTGTATCTGCTTAATGCCGGCCAACATTCGCCGCTGTATAGGAGGACAGGCCGTTCCCATACATTTGTATTTATTTTTATTGGTCCCCAGATTGTGCAGTCTAGTTCTGGTTCTCAGACTCATTTATGTCAGTACTAGCGACCCGGTCCGGCTTCGCCCGGGTGCAATTATGCATGTATTATACATATAAACCTTCCTCTTGAAACACTCTATCTAGTAAACAAAACCGCTTCAAAATCCGTTGCGTAGTTTTAAAGATTTAGCATACATATTAACGGACAGACGATAGCGACTTTGTTTTATACTATGTAATGATAATGATAATAATGATAATGCTGATAATGATAATGATAATGATGATAATGATAATGCTGATAATGATAATGATGATGATGATAATGATGATAAGTTACAAATGCGACTGAGACTTTTTAAATTGTTCTTTGTTTATATGGGCTAAATAGCTAGGCTAGACTGGCAGCTTAGACTGGAGATGCTGGCTCCTATAAAATTGAGAAAAGGAAAGGTTGGAACGAAAATCTTGGCTCTCTCTGGGAAGTATTTACATATTTTTAATGTTCCAATTTGTGTCGTAGAGACGTGACTACGACTACTAATCAGTCCATCTGTGGGCTCACACAGAAGGCCCCACTTAGTGGTGGGGCATTTCTTGCTCAAAAACGCAAGACAAATTGGATTAGACAAACCATGCATTCTAAAACCGGCATCTCACACAGAGGAAATAAAAATAAACTGCATCCATAAACAACACACGGTTTGCTCAATAGGCATGTTTAGACAGATGTAGCACAAAATATGGTTCATGAATAATGTGACTGAGCTGGCGAGCTCCTTTGTAAATATTCAGGGTCCGACTCCGCGATACATCAAAGTGGCGACTCGTACATGGCCGGGTGAGAACAAGAGTCGGCGATGCACGTCTAAAGATCATAAAATATATAATATTATTACGTGTACCATCCCGCGCTGACTGCCGTTAGAGTCCTGGCTGTATCATCACGGAGTTATTACTGGTTCTACCTGCCCTCGTCTCAAAATTATTTGTAGTCGACACAGTATGTCCTCCTCTTCTAATGTATTATGTCAGCTGGTATATCGTCATTCACTCCCTTCTTATTCATCTCTCATGCAATGCATCTATTTTTCTGTGGTCTCTCTCTCTAGCTTACCATCCATATTTAATACTTATATCAACACATATATGGCACACTTCTGTATGAAGTTTCTGGTTGGCCCAGGACTTTGGAGTACTTCTTAGTGAAGAATACGCCCTAGTGCTAACTACTGTTGATGCCACTATTTCTTTAGAATACTTAATCACAAGGATTAAGTACTCATGGTTGGCTAAATTTTAAGATTTCACTGGATTCCCGGTGTGCAGTAAACTTTTGGTTCACAAAGACGTCAACTACACCCTGATATTATTTAAAACATAGAACAGCTTGTTTATGTATCTATGCCCTCATACACGAATGGTTATAGGGGTTTTATTACACCCTGTATAAAGTTCGGGAGTGACAGTTTCATACAACATTCAGTGCTTCTTAAATATTTCATAGGATACAGAATGAACACATGTCCATTCAGATTTCCTAAAGTGTGTAAAAAAACTTGATAGAGTTAATACTACGACTACTCATGACCTACTACTGAGTCGGGCCTCCTCCAAGTTCATGGAGGAAAATATGCCTACTGAGCCACGCTGTTGAGACGTTTTGGCATAGGATTTGCAACAAATTTTCCTTCTCTTGCGGCGAGGAGATCTGCCTCTCCTTTTGTCACCTCTTTTGTGTCCTACCGCGCCTTTTGATACAGGTGCTGTAGCTGATACAGGTACTAATAAAACCCTATATACAAAGCATCAACAGTACTACTGGGGCCTAGCTTTAGAACGCACGTTAGTGGAATATAAAAACGACCAATCAATGTCAATCTTATACATTGGCGTGTACAATCAATCATTAATGTAGCTTCTTTTAGTGTTGCGCATATAAGTATAGAATTGAAAGCCACTGTAATTTAGTCATACTGCGTAATACTATCCTTTCGAATTCCAAAAACACTTTAATAAAAAGTATAAAGTGGTTTCACACTATCACTTGCTCTTCAAACAATGCTTTTTATGTGACGCACGACTTCGGAAACACCCGCCATGTTTAACTTCCACGCCGCTAGACAATAAACGAAAATTCTAGAACAATGTAGAATTTTAGTTGAGATTAGTTACATAACCTTTGCTGTTTATTTCATATTCCATTTAATAACTTTGCTTAAAAATATTATTCATTGATTTTTTATGTCCCATTCGGTGTCAAAACCTTTGGTCCGTGGGGTCCTAACGCAATAAGCCTTTTTAGGAAATAGCAAAAAGGTTAGTCGACATCACAGGAGACCGAAGAGCTGGCAGCTACCTCGGACAATGAATCAGTCTAGCTATTCAAAGGGGGAACGCTGCCAGTATCTTCGGAACCTTGCCTAATTTAATAATATATTTTAGTTATATATATATATATAAATAATAATATATATAGTTTATATTTTTTAAGATTTTTTTAGTTGAAGGTTTATCAGTATTTGAATGTTATTTTAATTCATTGATATAAAAATGGCAGAATGACATTTGCAGGATGACCATTAAGGTCAAAGCTGTTGTCGTCGTTTCAGCGTATAAATGACCCGCTACTGAGTCGGGCCTCCTCCAAATTCATGGAAGGAAATTAGTCTACTGTGCCACGCTGGCAAGACGGGTTGGCACAGGGTTTGTATCAAGTTTTCCTTCTCTTGCGGCAAGTTGCTGTAGTGACACTTAATGCAACGAACACTTTAAAACAATGTGGAACTTTACTTGAATTCAGTAAATTATCGTACGTCTTTACGTATTCTTAATCCGTCGCCCTATGTCATACAAACCATTAAATAGGCCCGTTGATTTTATATTTAAAGTACTGAGTATAATATAATTTCCCAGTACGCGCTAATGAACGTATATTTTGTTTCGTCCGTCGTCGGTAAAATCAACATTTTCATTTGGTCTGAGCGTTGCGCCCGCCTCGCAGGATTTAGCTTATTTCGTGTCATTAATATTTTTCATCTCCGCTACGGAATAAAACGAGAAATCTCTTCCAGTGCTAATTATGATGTTTGTAGGAGTCCAAAATGTTTTACATTGCCATGTTGGCTGCCTTTGGATCATGGGCCCGGTTCGACTCCGGGGTCGGGAAAGTGTCTTTGTGTAAACCAGTACTAGCTCTGAGCCTGTGGTAATTTGTGTTTGTGAATTTCATGTCTGAGCTTGTAGTAATTTGTGTGTGTGTGAATTTCATGTTTGTAACCCCCGCGATGCAGGTTATAACCCGCGATGCAGGTTATAACCAGGGGTATCGTTAATTAAAAATAAATTTCGGGACAGCACGATCCACGGAGTATTTTCATCATCATCATCAGCCTGTTACAGTTCTAGAAAGAAAAGCTTCGTAGCGACGGCATGCTCCATACTTTACACAATCTACCCGAAAAATCTGAACTAATTGAATCAAGAAATATCGCCTACAAATGCGAGAAATACCAAAAAGTCCTACACCGCGATAGCGAAATTTCAAGAGCAATTCGCAAGGTTAAGATATCCCCCACTACAACTATCGGGGGGATAGGCGCTGCGATCCCTAGCCATACATAACACCTCATCTGGCTGGATGATCATCCCTTTGCGCCTCTTTTTTTGGCAGCTTACAAACATGAAATTCGCGAATACAAATGACACCCAGACTTTTAGCAAGTGCCTCTGGTTTACACAAAGACATTTTCCCGGGCCAGCAATCGAACCCGGAACCTCGTGATCCAAAGGCGGTGCATCGAAACATTAGACCACCAAGGCAGGCATTTTAAACCTCGAATGTTTATAAGGTTTAACAAAAACCTGCATATACCCGTATTTCTTGTACCCCGGGTAGTATGCAAGGTTAATCCGCTCTTGAGGCGTCTTATATTAATCTAGTTTACAAGAGAGGATTTATGAGGTCGGCACGGAGCCACGGAGGGAAATAGCCTCACGCGACGTGTCAGCCACCACCGGCTCTATTGGATGCGTGACGTGATACATGTGGGCTTGCCCGCTACACGTACGTACTCGTTTAATCTTGGAATACCGTAAGGTTTCGTTATTAAGTATCGAATTTGATTCTTAACCGCTTATGCAAAGGTTTATTTTAGCTCAAATCATTATAACAACCCATAAATGTGGCACTGTTGGATCGGTATATTTTTTAAGTTTTTGTAAATCTTCTTTAGCGGCCTTAAACACTTTCGTTGGTATGGGTATAAAATATCAAACTCACGTCAGGACACGCGACCTGATTGAAAACTCGTAAGACGAATATATTGAAAAATTCTTTAGTGGCGTTTAGAACGTTTCTCTTGCGGCTAGTATCTCGGCCTTGTTGCTTCCTTCCGTCGGCTCTTATGACACCCTCAGGGTAGAATGGGGTGGTGACACTATTCTTAATGCGATTACTGTGGAGATATTATTATGCGGGGTATCGTCTCAACAATAGACGTTTATGACTGGGATGATAATAAGATCATGAAACAGTACTCTTCAGTATCTTCCTCTCAATAATAGCTGGAGATGAAGCTAACCACTGGTTTTAATATTTATATTAAACTAGCTGTCCCGGCAAACGTTGTTTTGCCAAATAATTAACACCCCCCCTGCGCAACCCCCAGATAAAATTTAGGGGGATGAAAAATAGATGTTGTCCTATTCTCATACCTACCCAATATGCTCACAAAATTTCATCAAAATCGGTCAAGCCGTTTCGGAGGAGTTTGGCATCTAAAACTGTGACACGAGAATTTTATATATTAGATAATTATATTTATTAAAATATTATATATATTATTTATATTAAATATTATAAAATATTTGGTAAATAATTTCTTACAAGGTTACACCATGTTATACGCCCAACTAGTATATTGACATATTAACTTGTAAATGGGGCTTGCTTCATACTCGTATTTATTAGCAAGTTAAACTTGAGTTCGTAAGGATCTCCCAAGGGCCTCGCTAGCCATCCTTACGTAATAAATAGAATGTAGCACAAACGCCGAAAATTCCTTCGTATTATGTACAAGCCATTACACGCATTTCAATTTAAGCATTCATTTACTTGTCAGCCCTTAAACTACCCACTACTGAGTCGGTAATTCGCCTACATTGCCACTCTGGCCAGACGGGTTGGCACAGGGCCGTATGAAGTTTGACCCGCGCGCCAGACGGAGGCCGGGGCGAATCTAAGGATTTTTTTATTAGGTTTTCTGACTATTCCTATCTATTAATACGAGATAGAATTTACGCTAAATAGTTATATACATACTCGTATTGACATTATAACTTAATAATTATAAGATTTAGTATTATACTAGCTTTTGCGCGCGACTTCGCCCGCGTGGGCTTCGAACCCGTGCTTATATCTATGCATATTTATTTATGAACATAAAAGCGGTTATTGTGTCTAAACTATGATGGCCTACAAACCATCCGTAGTACATCATTTTGTTCTATTGTCAATAGTTTTTGCAGCGCACGCATAAATAGGTTTTCGATTTTACACCTTGGTTATACGGATCCCCATTTTTTTTTAATAAAATATAGCCTATAACCTTCCTCGATAAATGGACTATCTAACACTGAAAGATTTTTTGAAATCGGACCAGTAGTTCCTGAGATTAGCGCGTTCAAACAAACAAACAAAAAACTCTGCAGCTTTATAGATTAGTATAGATAATGTAAGCTTACGATATCGATCATTTTAGTATAATTTTAGTTATAGTTGGTTTAGTGTTTTTTTTAATTATTTATTAATGTGGTATTTTCGAGTCGACTTACAAAAAACGATACTTACAAAAAAGGGGATGTAATAATAATAATAATAAATAAATATCCTTGGACATTTCACACAACGCCATCTCGTCCCAAGCTAAGCAACTTAATGCTTGTGTTATGGTAACAAGATGGATGATAAACTACTAATATAATTTTTTTTTTCTTGTAAATACATACATATTATAGATAGAAATGACACCCAGACTCCGAGCCAGTGCCTCTGGTTTAGACAATGACACTTGCTCGACCCCGGAATCGAACCCGGGACCCGTTGATCCAAAGGTGGCACATCTAACCACTAGACCAACGAGGTCTAGTGGTATATAGTTTATTTCTGTGTCTATTTCAGAAATATATCAATATTTTAAGCTTTTTCGTAACTAAATACTAATGCTAAGAATCCAATTTAATCTCTTCTAATAATGTGGCAACACCATACAGAACCGAGGTTTGGGTCGCCGAAAATACGATAAGCAAGCAGAGTTAGCCAAATAATCTGGCAATTAAGTAAGGGCTTATTCTAAGTCCTGTTTGCGATCCGGGTTGACTATTCAGTACGATATTTAAGTTGTATTAATTTGGACCCGACTAAAGGAAAGTTAAATAAGCATCCCGAGATATTGGTATGTGGATTTTAAGTCTTAAAACAGAATTAATTTCTTGGAATACACTCAAAACCCAAACTCGAATAATTTATTTCAATTGAACCTATTTACAGGTGTTTTGTAACGTCAAAAGTGAAGTTAGGAAGCTAGTTGCTTGTTCAAAAAAGTAGATCCTTTGCAGAAAAACTGGCAAGAAACTCCATGGACACTCTTTTTATCATATTTTCTGGTCTAAAGTTGGTGTTCTCAACATTTATATTATTCTAGTTTCCTCCGTGTCGATGTCAAGCCAGGATTACAAAATATTTAAATAATTTTTCAGAAAAAGCTATAAAATTCCTTAGGAATATATAAATAAAATTCCTGTAATATCAGCATCATCGCTGAATTCTTTGGAGAATAAATTTTTGTTTAACATTTAAATAGTACTGTTATGGACGAGAACTAACGTTGGCGGGGCTTATTAATTAAACATGTTGAGACACAATATTAACATACTTTATTTGGACGTGCACATCTTACGACCTTTTACAAGAGACTGACCAGAAAAACAGAAACAACTAACTTAAAAAGGAACACTATTTAAAATTATAATAAAAGAGTATAAAAAAGACCAAAGAAGTTGCGGGTCGCCAACAAGTACATCAGCTCTGCAGCTTAAATAGTACTGAGCTGATATTGTGGTTATGGGCATAATCTGTATATTTGTAGAAAAACATTGTACCTTTTTTTTAAAAAAAATCGGGGAAATCGTAGTATTAAATTTTCCACACTTAAAGTTTATTTAGCAGCAGAATACTGATGTATATTTGTTAATTATGCGTAAAAATATTATATTACATGAATAAAAAGAATATGACATACACTACGACACACACACGCATAAATACTCTTTTGTTTATTGTTGAAGTCAGTGGCCAAATTGAGAATAGAACTAATTAAATTAGGTATGGTCGAATTTCGACCGCTGAGCGACCACTAGCCCCAATTGTTTCTGTAAGATTTTGGGATGAGTACTTAAGCAATCAAGTTAATAACGAATTCAGCAGCTAGCCCAAGACTAAGCCGCAGCACTGTAGAGCCACCCAACAGTGGGTCAGTGTAGGAGAGGGCAGGCCCTGCTGTTGGGGACTGACCGGGTTACATGGGACTCTACACCGCGTAGTGTCGATAATTTGCACCCCAGCCAACCCAGTAATAGCTTTTTTTCTGACGCTGGGGAAATGCTTTATGCATAACGCCGCCACTTGGGGGTGGGTTTGTGGGACTGTAATAGAGTCGAGTAGAGCCAGACGTCGCTTAACCTACGGTGCATGACATCGGTGCATGACGTTCCTAAATATACCGCAGTATTTTTTGCAATACAAAAGTGACTATCCGACTTGCAATCCAACTGGCACTGAATATTTTAGCGGGCAGACGAACAAGTTAATTTAAGTTGTACCTAGTTAATTGAAGAATTGCTTCGTTCATCCCCGCCTTAGAGCGTGGGGCTGTACTATCCAGTAAAAGCTTTTTAACGGTGGGGAAATGCGCATACCGCCGCCCCCCAGGGTCAAGGTGCATGCTTTTCCCATCGGAGAGCGAATCCCGAAGCCCAAGTTTGGGCTGTCGAGGATCGCCGTAGGTTTTACTGGGTAGTTGCCCAGGACGCCCTCTGGTAGTCGCTTGCCCGTGGAATACGTTTACGCGAATCTGTGGTGCCCCAAGTGTGTCTGTGAGGGTATACCGCTGGGGTTTTAGAAGGGTATACGAGTCATTTTCGGAGTCCCACATAATCACCGACCTCTCTCCCGAGGGGTGGCGGTATGCACAAAGCATTTCCGCAGCGTCAATACAAAAAACAGGAAATGATTTCTTTACGGTTCTGATTCGTTCGTTCGTGTCGCGACCACGGACACTGCAAAATATCTGAAACGTTGGGAATTACATACACTTTTACTTCCTCACCTCACGCTGGGAAATAGCGCATGTTGTAAAAGTAAACAATACCCAGCACGCTTGGTGGTAGGATTTAATGATCCGCCCGGCTAGCGGCCACCCTCACATCTAAGTCCGATGCCAAGCATTTTTTACTGTATTTCGTCGTGTGTATGCGAGAGCCTATGCCCGGCAGGGCATTTCCTTGAATTGCCTGCTCCATCTTAGACCCTGTCGTTGATTTCCGTCACGCAAGCCTAGGGTCAACGGCATTCAGATCACTGATAAAAAAAAACACGATCAGAACCGTCAAGAAATCATTTCCTCTCCTCAATCAGAGTGCGAAAGGTTGCGGGCAGCAGCTGGATGCGTCAAGCTGAAGACAGGGCGCTATGGCGCTCTTTAGGGGAGGCCTATGTCCAGCATTGCACTAATGTGGGCTGATGATGATGATGATGATGAATCAGAGTGGAATATTATATCTGGAGCAGTTTGTCTTTATCTACACCAACAAAGGTCAATGCCCACGATACTTCCGAAAGCCATTATAAAGTTGTTCACGATTCGTGATTTTAATTTTTCGGGTAAACTTTCGCAATATTTTCTGTTCTGAGGCGACGCAAAACGAAATTTGCATATCCAACAGTGAAATTAACGCCAGAAACAGTGTTCTACTAGAGCTAAATGGAAATGTCTTTACTCTTGTATTGGTATTTTTTTTTTGTTATAATGTGGTGATGGATATAGAATATTCGGTGTCACCAACCCATCTTGAGGGTGTCGTAAGAGATGACTAAAGGAATGCAAGATGCAGATCACCTAGGTGCAATAGAAGGAAATCTTGATACCTACTAGCACTGTCTGCAACCTCTTGCCAGCGTGGCACAGTCAGCTAATTATACTCCATTAATTTGAAGGAGTTGGACCAACTCGGTAGTTTATCGTTTACTAGCGACCTGCCCCGGCAGGGCACGGGCGCAATGATGAAACTCTAAATTTGTCAGTGTTTCTCTACAATATTATGCATGTATTATACATATAAACCTTCCTCTTGAATCACTCTCGTAGTTTTAAAGACTAAAGCATACATAGGGACGGACAGACGACAGCGACTTTGTTTTAAACTATGTAGTGATGGTGATGGGCTCAAATGACGAAAATGACGTCATAATAAAAAATACCGACACGTCTACTTGTATTAATTTATTCATCATCATTATTCTTTTCGTTTACAGCAGTAATGCTGAGTCAGACTTCCTCCCATTTCAAAGAGGAAAATTACCCTACTCTCTCACGTTTCTCCACTAACCCAGCAGACGGTGCTGGATGCCATCAATATCCTGGCTCTGCTAATGTTCTGCTAATGCTGATGCGTTTGCTTAGGAAGGCACGTTAGCCGTCGTGTTCGGCTGCTATTCACCTATGGTAGCCGTTACACATATAATTACCGGTTGTCTCACTTAATGAGTCGCCGAGGGCAGACGACAATTGTTTTAATAAATACAGATATTTATGCAAATCAGGTTAGACTGCCTCGTTGCCGCCTTCGGATAAACGGCTCCTGGGTTTGATTCCGGGGTCAGGCTTGTCTTTGTCTAACCCAGAGGCACTTACTCTGAGTCTGGGTGACATTTGTGTTCCTGAATTACATATTTTTAAACTGCCTCCGTAATGCATGTACATAGGCCGTTAAAAAAAATGGAGTTCAGAAAAAGAATACGGAAAGTTTTGAATTGAACTTGACACATTCACACCAAGTCTTTAGTGAATTTATAGTAATCATACAATATTTATCACATTAAAAGTAGTAACGAAATGAATGAGGACCTTAGTTGGCAACTTACCAAAGTCTATTGTTTACAAACTTCGTCTGACAAACTAACTAATTTATAAACTCGTGATACTCCGGCGGGCGGATGTGCTCCATCCCTGAAGATTTTAATATTTCAGCGCTGTAAGTGATGAATTTCTGACATATATAAAAGTATACAGCTTTTTTGGTTTCGCTTGGGAAATGCTAGATTTATACCGCC
Organism: Clostera curtula; assembly: GCA_905475355.2. NCBI lineage: Eukaryota > Metazoa > Arthropoda > Insecta > Lepidoptera > Notodontidae > Clostera > Clostera curtula. Next base: position 10,409,916 of record FR997806.1, on the reverse strand, counting down.
GCCCCTTGGGAGTGGGGTCGACGATTATATGCGACTCGGGAACCATTCGCGTACGCACTTAACCCTAGAGGTAATACGTCACGTTTGGTACGTCACAGGATGCGAGAATACACTCAATTATGACCCAGCAACGCGGGCAAGCCAATATTGGAGGTCATCTCGGGTACCTGGGATGTCACTCAATAAGGCCTGTCGTCGGTGGTGGGCTGCCTAATCCACTCCGCCGCATAAAAAGGTATACCTGCACTACAACATGGGGCTGAAAAGACTGATAACATCTCTATCGAGTTAACATACTCTGCACATAAAGTTTCATAATAAAATTCATAAGACTATAATAATTAAATTAGGTACTTCATAATTCAAAAAAATCAACAAATGTCGAACTTCAAACTAAGTGCAATAAAAAGCTGCAGCTAAAACGGATTTGTATCCCAATTTGCATTTCCCTGTTTGAAACTTCCATAGAGGTGGCATATAACAAAACTTCCGTCATAAGTTCGTGAGCACGATTTCCAAAGTAGTGTTTATCAATGAGTTTCAAATTGTAGATGCTAGATTTTCATAGGTCTGACAAAACAATACGAAATATAGCTTCACAAAACGTTCATATACAGAGCCATTTTCAATAAAAAATATTGTAGAAAATGTTGCTGACATAAAATAATTCGCAGTGATATATAATATGGTATCATTTAGATTACGCCTTAACTTATCGTTAGGTTCATTGTTATCATTAAGGTTACTCACAAATTATTACAGGATACTCTGCACGAGTTATATTTATTTAAAAAAAGTAACTACTGTTCTGCTGAAAGTACCATTTTTTTGTTAACGCCATTCTCTGGTCTTTAATATTAAGCATTAGTAAAATCACCATAACCATTTGAATGGTACATTATTACTGATTAATTATATGGTAGTTTATTTGCAAGAAAAATAAAAAATAAAACTTGCTCAAATATCTTAAGTCTGATAAAAAAAAAAAAACGTATCCCCTGCGCTGGATATAACCTGTATCGCGGAGGCAGTTTACAAACATGAATTTCACGAACACAAATGACACCCAGACTCAGAGCAAGAGCCTCACCTCAGGTTTTCATAAAGACACTTGCCCGGGCCCGGAATCAAACCCGGGGCCCCGTAAACCAAAGGCTGGAAAGATACACCAGGCTGACAGTTGAAATCTAAACTTTTGTATGAAGAATAGAAGGAAAAACAAATCATAAAAATATCTATATAGTTCGCCAATATGCTTCCCAGCGAATGCTGTAAATAAATGCCAACTTAAGGGCAAACACTATTAACTGTTGAGTAGTTTAAGAAACAGTCTCAATTTACCCTTAACATAATCTAGTTTGGCCTTAATTACAGGGGGTGCTTGTGTACGGGGTTACGTTTATAATAGCCTGTACGCTCACCTATGCGTAAATAATTTGAAAGTTATGTAAGACGGCTGTGTAGGGACGCTTTCACGTTCTGTTTATACGCGGGAAGTTTACCAATCTTGGAAGATTGTACTGATGGGATTGGGTTGATTGGAGGTCTTTGTGTACATTGTATTCCATTAATGTTAAGTCTCCGTGTGGTGACGGATTTAGAGTACACAGTGTCACCACCCCGTTTCACTCGAAGGTGACGTAAGAGCCGACTAAAACTCAAAACTCTTATAAATCGTCATATTTACAGTTACCATTATCATCATCTTACGACCCCTGTCCCACGCTAGGTGGTAGTCTCCATACACACCTATCAGTTGTCATATCTACATTCACACCTTTCATACACAATTTCTCATTCTTACAATCCATCCATCTCTCTTGATCTCCCACAACCCTTACGTCAACCCACATTCATGCTGAAAATACCACCGGTTCGGAATGCTGCTCTACAGAGAAGATCCGGCAAGAAATTCAGTAGTTGATTTTTTTCAAAACCATAGGTTTGTTTACAAAAAGCACTAAACAGCATAGTGAGAGCAAGTTCGCCAGATGAGAGAAATACACAACACTTTAACGCAATGAATGACAATAAAGACAATTTGACTGCCTCGTTGGTCTAGTGGTTAGATGTGCCGCCTTTGGATCAACGGGTCCCGTTTATACATAAAAAAATTATCTAAGTAGTTTATCATCCATCTCGTTACCATAACGAGATGGATGATAAACTACTTAGATACATTTTTTTTGTACTTATATATACTTTGTACTTGTATATACTTTTTTTTTGTAAATACTTACATATTATAGATGGAAAAAGTCGACGTTGTTCCTTTGGGCAGCTATTTTTGACGATGATGACGCATAGCATCAATGTTGTGAATCAATCCGTATAAAATAGCAATGTTAGCAAGTGTAGAGGGGCGTAAATCGGCGCTTGTATGTAGTGAACTGTCTGCTGACTGAATATTTATAGCATTCGCTCACACCCAATACCGCGCAAACCTGCAACAGTGTTCTGTACAATCTTGGTATATGCAAAGTACGCTGCATTCAAACGTCCTGATTTTACTTTGGCTAATCTCTCAGTCCATAAATTATGCACGGCTGGTTTCAAGACTCATCTGAAATTGATGGAGAAACTTGGCCTACTATATCCTACTGGTTAGATAGATTTAGTACAGAGAGTATTAGTATAGAGTTCTTTTTGCAGTGACTAAAACTGACAAAAGTATGCTTAGATATTTTTTGTATTTTATCAAACGAAAACGTCACACTAGGTATAACCCGTATCGCGGAGGCAGTTTACACACATGAAATTCACGAACACAAATGACACCCAGACTCAGAGCAAGTGCCTCTGGCTTAGACAAAGACTCTTGCCCGACTTGGCGGCACATCTAAATAAAAGTAGACTTAAAATAAATGAGTGTGAATGCGAACGTTGGAAGGGGCAGGCCTAGAAAGACATTACATGACCAAATTTTTGACTGCCTCGTTGATCTAGTGGTTAGATGTGCCGCCTTTGGATCAACGGGTCCCGGGTTCGATTCCGGGGTCGGGCGAGTGTCTTTGTCTAAACCAGAGGCACTGGCTCGGAGTCTGGGTGTCATTTCTCTATCTATAATATGTATGTATTTACAAAAAAAAATGTATATAAGTAGTTTATCATCCATCTCGTTACCATAACACAAGCATTAAGTTGCTTAGCTTGGGACGAGATGGCGTTGTGTGAAATGTCCAAGGATATTTATTTATATTTATAAATAGGTGATGTCTTAAAGAAAGGTCAGGTCAGAAGCACCCTTAACCGACGAGCATGCATGAAGCGGTTGATGAAAACCGAAAAAGCGAACGTTGTGAAACAGATTCAATAACAGTATATTCACAACGCCACAGAACCGATCCGAAAAACTAAAGTCGGAATATCCGCAGTGGATGAGCACTTTCCATTAAATCCTGCAATCCCCTAGTGGCTAAATCCCCCTGCCCTCCAGCCACACTCATGCAAATTATTCACAAAGTACGCGAGTAAAGCGTCCCGCACGCCTAACTGGCCGCCAGGGCAGCCTTATCAGTACACACGTATTTCCTTTCTCTTGCATTTACAACATAACTCAAAAAAGTGTAATCATTAATCAATAAAGTGAAATGAAGTGACACACACACATACAAACAGTAAAAGTTTCTAAAAGACAGGAGCTCAGTTTTCTGCAGGACTGACTTTCGTCTCCAGCCCGAAGGAAATTAATTACCGTATGTAAAATATTACTTTGCCAGTATGTTAAAACAAAGACTGGCAAAATTGAAACAATTAGACATTGCCGACACAAATCGTAATTTTAGTTTTAAGTTAATACTCTTTGCATTCCTGAGGGAATTTTTCTTTTTTCTGCTAAGTAAAAATAGAGTTTCATACCAAGTTTATCTATTTCCATATATAATAATTTCCATTCTAGATTTACATGGTGCTTGGTGTATTACAGATTTACACATTTTATTCTGTCAGATATAACTTTAAAAAAAAACTTACAACGAAATTGAGCACTTTTTAAGTCGTTCGAAAATACCTGAGCTGGATTAAGATGAACTCCTTTTTTCCAAGGTCCCGGTATTGGTATTTATAAAAGGAGCAAGCAATTTTACGCATCGCTGTGATCTAAATTAAGTATCTACCTAATTTAAATAAAGATAAAATTTAATCATCGGGTGTTACGAAGGCTGTAATTAAGTTACGTTTCAGTAAATAGATCGTTTTAATTATAAATTGTAATTATAATCATGTACAATATATGAAATAAGTATACCCGTGAACCAAAGGCAGTACGACCAACCCAGAGTATCGCTGTAATGATAGCAGAAGAGATTGACCATACTATGTTCCTATTTTAACTATCCAAAAATAGGTCACGTGATTAAAAAATTTCAAATGGAAAGTTTGACCATTTTACTGAATTAAAATCACCTTCTTTTTTAACCTTCTTTTACAGTGCCAGTATAATACCATTGTGTATGTGGTGATGGATTTAAAATACACAATGTCAACAATGTATCCTATCCTAAAACGTGAAAGGTGAAAGGAACACAAGGGACAGATCACCTAACTGCATGAGTACGAAACCTTGATAGAAAAGCGAAGAAGAAATTAGCCTACTGTGACACAGTAGGCTAATTTCACTCAATGAAATTGGAGGAGGTCGAACTCAGTACTAGGACATTTATGTGCTGAAGATGACATTATCACGCGAACGGTACATTGACCTCCCTCATCCCAAGAGCAAAATCTGTGAAAACAATAAATCCAATTGATCAGAACAATCGGTGTAACGTTAAGATTTTTTATGAACATTTTAAAACCCTTTTACGGGTGAATCATCCATTCGGTTGCTTTCATAAATCAAGGACTTCCAGGAGCCCTTTTAAATATTGATATACCGCCTCTATACAATACCAGTTTTTGGTGTTCAACTTCGGTCCCAAGTTTTCCTTCTCATACGGATAGGTTTTCGGACTTGTCATTTCCTTTTGTCGGCTCTAACGATACCCTGGTGACTTCTAAATTGGATGTATTCTAAATCTGAAACCACACTTTCAGACTTTGGACTTTAGATGTGTGTTACCATTAAACGTAAAACGCGGACGAATTGGGGTGAAATTTGGTACTTTTTATTCTATGTGAATTGAAACATAGGCACTCATTTCTTTTATCAGTAGAAGCTTAAATTCTTTGGGATCATCAAAAACAAGAAAAGGTGTATGAAAATAATAAATCAAAGTTGCCCGTTTGCTTAGCGCGGCTATTTTAATTTTTGTTTTCATTATTTTGAACAATGTATTTCTATAGAACGAAATTTAAAGAAACAATAGTAAATTTTAGATATTTTTTATTAACTTTAATCTATTACTTTGACTATGAACATTCTATGTAATTTCTTTAATTTACTGAGCGCTATGGAAACCTTTTTTAAAACGACATATGTCATCACATTTAAAGTAATTTATTAATACGTACTGTGATTATTTTCTTTTATTACCTACATAAGTAGACTATTGATGTTTTAAGTAGACTGCGCTGTTTTTCACAAGTTGCTATTGCAACGATATATTTTGAAGAGTTTTGTTTGGTGTATGCTGTATAACTTACCGACTTTTGATTGGCCATGTCAAGGTCTATTCGTCATTCATTGCGTAAACGTGTAGCGTGTTTCTCTCATCTTGCGAACTTGCTCTCACTATGCTGTTTAGTGCTTTTTGTACACAAGACCAATCATTTTAAAAAAGCAACTATAGAGTTTCTTGCCTTCTCTTCTCTGTAGAGCAGCCTTCCGAACCGGTGGTAGTTTCGGCATGAATGTGAGTGAACGCAGGGATTGTGAGCGATCAGGGGAGATGGAGGGATTGTAGGAGTGAGGAGTTGTGTGTGAATGGTGTGAATGTAGGTATGACGACTGATAGGTGTGTGTGGAGGCTGCCACCTGGTGTGGGACAGGGGCCGTAAGATGATGATAATGGTAACTGTAAATATGACGATTTATAAGAGTTTTGTGATAAAACCTACGTAATTAAAGTTCCTTTTGAGTTTGAGTTTGACTTATAAAAGGTGGAATTCATGTTCGGCCGTAATATGTGCTTTTTAAGTATTTTCCAAATTTTTTAAACTGGATCTGGACTCAAACATGTTTTATCGCGGACTAATTTGCCGTTTCCCATTAATACAGTCTACGCCAAATATCTTGAGCATTGCGAAAATGACGATGTTTGTGTCACACTAGCGGTGATTGGCAGAGAAGGCAGTAACGCCTTCTTCTCAGCCCACTGCTAAGTGACCCACTGCTGAGTCGGGCTTCCTCTAACTACAAGGAGGGTAATTAGTTTACCGTGCCACGCTGACCGGATGGCACAGGGATTCGTATCAAGATTTCTTTAGGCTAGGCTATCGTCATTAACTTTCCTTTTGTCAGGATGAAATGGGGTGATGACACTACATATTATTAATCCGTCGCCACACGGGGACGGCGTAGATAGTATACATAATATTATTTAACAAACTCGTGGATGGAGAACGTCGATATATGTATATTTCTGGTAGGTTGCGAGCGAAGTCTGACGGCCGCCGATATTTCGTGCTCCCAGTACGACAATAATTTGTTGGGCCGCGTCCGTCGCGCCACGGAGCCTCTATTGCCCACAATTTATCTCCATCAAGCACGCTCTCTAATCGTAACCTATATGAATGTTCTGTTTTGAAATTGGAATGTAGAAACGAGATAAATGTAATAAGTCAAATATGCCGCGTGGTGACGGTGGTGATGGTGTCCGCGTGGTGACGGATTTAGAATACATTGTGTCACCACCCCATTTTATCCTGAGAGTGGCGTAAGAGCCGAGAAAAAGAAATAACAGGGACGATAACGTGGCCATAAGAGAAGGAAAACGAGATACGAAACCCTGTGCCACGGGTTCACGGGTGTCTTGTTAGCGTGGCACAGTAGTCTTATTTCCTTCCGTGAATTTAGAGGAGTCCCTCAGTCCCTCAGTTGTGTCATTTATGAGCTGATACGGCGTAATATATAGAGAGTAACTTTCAAACAAGGAATAACTAATAGATAATTTACCCATGTTTGTCGCTACTTAACATACCCTGTATAAATCCACCTCTCATAGGTTGTTATGGCAAACAGGACACTTGTTTATGGTTTTTCCACAACAAACAGGGCCGAAATTAATAGTGAGAGAGTCCATTATCCTACATTAAGCACTCAGTCGGTCGACTGAAGTTCAGGGCTGTCACCTTTTAAGCTTGCAATACGCGTTCAGAAATGAAACAATTTTTTTTACATATTTGCATAATTTTACTGAGTTTGTGTATAGATGTTAGATTTACAGCCAGGACTGACAGCTTGTACGTGCTCTCCGTTGCAAGCAGAATACCAGATACTATATTATACCACGTCACTTTATACATCAAATGGGTCTTCCTCCCAAAAAACCTCCTCCTGGACCCTGAACAAGATATAATATTTCTACTTCTCCCTCGATTTGGCTCAAGTCTTACCTGATTTCGCTAACTAGCGAAGTTTATAGGGCAATTCGCAGGGTTAATAAATCCCCGACTAGTTATCGGGGGATACGCGTCGCGGCCCCCTGCCAGACATACCAACTGGTCTGGCTGATGATCATCCCTTTTAGCTTAAAGTGGTGACCCAAATGGCAGCCGATGGACCGAGTCTTTATCGCGCCCTCCGAAGCTAGTGTATAAACTGTTACAAATCATGGTCTGGATGTGGATGGGTTCTACATATTAGCAGTAACACACATTGCTTAAGCTGAGAATTTGCTGATGTGTGCGCGAGTTAGCTCTGACGAATTTATCTTATCCCGTACCTAATAAGGCAATCTAAAAAAAACAACTACAGAGCTTTTTACCGGCTCTTTATCTTTGTAGATCTGCATTCCGAGCTGGAGGGAAATGGTTAATTTAAAATGGTAACTAATTTATTATTTTTTATTGTTTGTCTTGTCAAAGAAGTAATTAGCTAACTTGATAAAATGAGTTTTGATTTAATTTTAGATCGCTAAACTAAGACCTCAGTCGATATTTATTGCTTAACTAGCTGTTACCCGCGATTTTATCATATTATGCATATAGATGGCGCTGCTTGAATTTTTAACGTATAATGGGCTTTCACAGATCGGTGCCTAAGACGGATTGAATACGTTATCGCACAGTCACCGTCAGAAGTATAAAATAATATTAGCAAGATTATTTTCTGTAAACGTTTATTATTCCAGCAACCCTAGGAATACATAATGGTTCGTCGCAAGCCTGAGGGCCTTTTATGTCGCCTTATAAAAACGTCACCACTGACCAGTATAATATAATACATTATCTGTTTACTCGTTAATAATCGTTGCTGTGGGAACAATTTCAGAGTTTGTGGATACAACCAAAACGATTATGTTTTTTTTTTAATTATTTTGTTACTACGCCACAGACTTGTAGTCCGTGTTCTTTTTAGCAATTAATGGTAATTATTTGCTCTTCTTTTTTTTTTCCTTTCGTCTGTCGTACCCAGCGCCTTGGCACCTGGGACAATGGTGTTTCATTTAACCTACTCTCAGTAGGTGCTTCCTTAGCTTATGTTTGGTAATAGCTGTTTGGTCTTGATATTTAAATTATATTCCGTGTCCGTGATATTTTCTGCTGATCAAGGTTTTCGATCGCCTTGTTGTTCCTGGCGTTTATTTCCATTTTCATGTTGTATGCCTGGATGGTGTGGTCAACGGTTATGTTAAAATCTTTATCGGTATATCTACTATTACTACTAACTAACTAACTACTCAGCCTGTTAATGACCCAGTGCTTAGTCGGGTTTCCTCCCTGACATGGAGGGTAAACAGCCTACTGTGCGACGCTGGCCAGACAGGTTGGCATAAGCATCTTCTCTGTAAAGCTGCCTTCCGAACCGTTTGTGAATAATTAATTTGTTTAATTTATATTAGCTGCCTCGTTGGTCTAGTGGTTAGATGTGCCGCCTTTGGATCAACGGGACCCGGGTTCGATTCCGGGGTCGGGCAAGTGTCTTTGTCTAAACCAGAGGCACTGGCTCGGAGTCTGGGTGTCATTTCTATCTATAATATGTATGTATTTACTAAAAAAAAATATAAGTAGTTTATCATCCATCTCGTTACCATAACACAAGCATTAAGTTGCTTAGCTTGGGACGAGATGGCGTTGTGTGAAATGTCCAAGGATATTTATTTATTTATATTAACGTGTCAAAAGAGTTCAGATGAGAAAACTTGCAAATAGTTTTATTTTAGTTTAATAAAAAGCAATAATTTCTATTCAAATACATAAAACGCCAGTCACTAAAGTTATTTTGGCTTGCTAATCAGTGCTTATCGCTAACAAGTAAACGTGGCGCTAAAAGTCCATAAAGCTATTTCCACCAGTGAGTTTAATCTAGTTTCATTCCGTCTGCCCTAGTTTTATATTTGGCCGCGTCTACCTTCTGGCCTTCTGGAACTGGCGCATATAGCGCGTTCACATTTCCGAGTAACTTATTTAATTTTTCTTAAATTTCTTGTACTCAAATTTCGACTTCATCTTCTTGGAAATATTATAGGAAAATGGCATTCTTACCGGTGTGAAATACATAAAATAGTTTTGGTATTATGTAATCATCGTCATGTTTTCAGCCAAAAGACGTCCACTGCTGGACATAGGCCTCCCCCAAGGATTTCCACAGAGGCCGGTCCTGGGCCGCCCGCATCCATCGTTTTCCAGCGATCTTAACCAAGTCATCGTCACCTTATTATGTAATAATAGATAAGAATTATATACTGTCATCGTCATCATCATTTAAACCCACCACGGAGCCCAGTTTCCTCCAAATTCATGGTTAGAAATTAGCCTCCTGCCTGTGTTATGCCACTAGTATCTTATTTCATTTTTCTTAAGATTTTCGCACTCATATTTCGACTTCATCTTCTAGGAATATTTTACCTAAATGGCATTCTTACCGGTATTACACGTTTTGGTATTAAGAAAATAATAATATACTATCGTCATCATTTCAGCCCATAAACGATCCACTACTGGGTCGGGCCTCCTCCAAATTCATGGAGGGAAATTAGCGTACTGTGCCACGGCAAGACGGGTTGGCACAGGGTTTGTATCAAGTTTTCCTTCCCTTGGGGCTAGGTGATCTGCCTCTTGCGTTCTTTTAGTCGCCTCTTACGACACGCTAAAGATGGTATGGGTTGCTGACATTGTGTATTTTAAATATGTCACCACATGGCACTGGTGTTTAACCAAATCAGGTTAGATACTTGCTGACCCCAATAACGTTCTAATAAAGAGGCACAATAATACCTTTGGATCACGTCCCTGGTTCCATCCCGGGGTCGGGCAAGTATCTTTGTGTAAACCAGAGGCATTTGCTCTGAGTCTGAGTATCATTAAGGTTCATGAATTAAATGTTTGTTAACCGCCGTCGCGATACAGGTTATACCCAGCCCAGGGGTTTTGTCTTAGCCACTGTCGAATGGATCGATTACGAAGTTTCCCAAACGACAGATGGCCCGCGCAGACAATTAGTGGTAGGTTTTAGTGGGTAAACCGTTCGCAATCACCATCTCATCGCGACCGGGACTCCCACATACCCCAGCCCCGGCCCTGGGCTGGGGATCTATAAAAGGTTTCCCCCACTTTAAAAATAAAAATAAAAAAGGGGGTTTCGTCTTTTAAAAGACAATTAAATTCTGAACAAGCAGTTTTTAATCGATTCTCTAATTCTCGTACTATAATAAATGGGAAGCCTCGGCGAAGGGCCTCCTGTCGGTCCCAAAGATAATTTTCATAATAAAACATCCCTTTTCTCAGGCACTTTGCTGTAAATCAAGTTTACCGGCCACCCTTTCAATTTCCTGACCGCAACACAGTTCCGACGGAAAAAGATTTTCATTAGGTATTAAAAGTACACTGAAAAAATTATTAGTAGTATAGTAGTAAAGTACATTAAATGAGTTTATAGTAACTGTTTAAAACAATACAAGTTGGTACGACAGATATTGTTCTTTACAAAGATAAATTACCAAATTATCCGGTTGCCTATATAGACTAACATAAAGTAGTGGTGATTAGAACAGTTATGAGTCTAAAGAGATACACATAGTTTTACTGCCTCATTGGTCTAGTGGTTAGATGTGCTGCCTTTGGATCAACGGGTTTTGGGTTCGATTCCGGGGTCGGGCAAGTGTCTTTGTCTAAACCAGAGGCACTGGCTCGGAGTCTGGGTGTCATTTCTATGTATGATATGTATGTATTTACAAAAAAATATGTATATAAGTAGTTTATCATCCATCTCGTTACCATAACACAAGCATTAAGTTGCTTAGCTTGGGACGAGATCGCGTTGTGTGAAATGTCCAAGGATATATATAGTGGTGATTAGAACATTTATGAGTTTAAAGGGATTTATATAGTAAAGAAAATAAAGAAACACGCTCAAAAACTAAAAACGAATAAATAGTGAATAAAAATCTTAATTCTACAGGGTGGTCAAAAAGTCGTGGATCAAACGAAACCAGCGGCTAGATGGGGCCATCAGCAGCAAAAAATTGTTCTACGTGAGGTCCTTAGGGTCAACCCCTGCGGAGTTACAATTGATTTTGTGTTTTTATGAGAAATGAATAACAATTTTTTGCTGCTGATGGCCCCATCTAACCGCTGGTTTCGTTTGATCCACGACTTTTTGACCACCCTGTATATTAATTAACACATAAACTCATCTAACCCTTTTTTTGTTGACGCTGGGGAAATGCTATATGCTTACCGCTGCCCTTCCGGGGTGGGGTCGGTGATTATGTGGGACTCCAATAAAGACTGGTTTACCCACTAAGACCCCAGTGGTATAACCTCTCACTACGCGCTTGGGGCGCCACAGGTTCGCGTGAACGCAGTCTACTGTGACGCCCCGACGAGGTACCCGCTACGCGAGCAAGCGACTGTCAGAGTCTTATACAAAATAAATAATTTGACTTTGACTTAGCTATCCATTCCGTCAAAGGCAGTAATTTGTAAATAGAACAAAAAAGCAGTAGCATCTATTCGCAAAAAAAAACAAACTAACCCAATTCTAAGTCAACGTAAACGAAGTCGCGGGAGACCCCTAGATAAATTCTAATTGCCAATCACCATACCGAAATATTCAAAGAAATACAACGAAGAAGGTACTGCATAATACACTTAAAGAAAAAGCCAACAGAACGGACCGTTTAAATATGAATAAAAACGCTATTACGGAATGTTTATCTCATGCACCTCCGCCAAGAAAATGTTTATTATGTGGACGTCTCCCCCATCTTGCAATTTGTTGGAACAAATTGAGCTTATCTTCGTCTGCGGTTGTTCGAAAACATAATAAGGGTTTCTTTTTAATTTTAAATGAGCGTACTGTTTCAGATGGTGAGTAGTATTTGTGGGAGCCATGGCGTTATCAAAGGCTATGCAGGCGCTCGCTCCTCGGAGACCGCGCAGTTGGTTTTTTTTATTGTTTTTGAACAACACTTTTATGCAAATGTCCCACAGTACTTCGGAAGTGATATTCAAAAGGTGAATATAAAATGTCCTCAGTTTATTTGCACTTTAATGTAATTATTTCTTAGGTTTTCGGAATTATCGCGTGTATATTACATTATTTAATTATGGCATAATTTCAATAGAGAGGATGGTTGGTAAGTACTTTGGATCCTGCCAGGCATTTAACTGGCAAGTACCACCTCATCATCATCTTAGGCCTTACAGGCCAGGGTGGGCCCTTAGCCTGGTCCAGTATGTTCTTCCAGACAGATCTGTCCATGGCTTTCTCCTTCCAGCTTCTGACACCAATCACTTTGATGTCCTGTTCGACGCCATCTAACCATCTGAGCTTGGGCCTGCCACGACTTCTGCGGCCATCGGGTTTGCCGTATAATAACTATTTCGGCATTCTAGTTTCGCCGTTTCCTAACAATATGTCCTCCTCATCTTAAGCGGCCAATTTTTATGGTTTTTATGATATTGGGCTCAGTGGTTGAGCGATCGACTGCTGCGCAGCATGTCGCGGGTTCGTTTCCCGCACGGGAGAAATATTTGTACGACCTACAAGTATTTGTTCCGTGTCTGGGTGTTTTATAACTATAATATGTATGTATTTACAAAAAAAAATTAATATAAGTAGTTTATCATCCATCTCGTTACCATAACACAAGCATTAAGTTGCTTAGCTTGGGACGAGATGGTGTTTTGTGAAATGTACAAAAAAATAAATAATAAAGCGCGTCCTCCATAAGTTGTAACCAAATACCACTTGCCAGTCATTAAATTAATCAAATCTCAAACACTACACTCATCTGCAAGACCTCAGGACACCGAGAGCGATTTTTGCATGCGCAGGGAACGTCGGGTACCTACTTTTAAAAAAACATTTCGCACGCTTAGTATTAAAGTGACCGAATTCAAAAATAACATTTTTTTGGCAAATCTATAAAAACACTTTAAAAAAACAATAGTTAAATTATTTTTATCGATTTGCCAAAAAAATATTTTTTTGAATTCGGTCACTTTAATACTAAGCGTGCGATTTATTTGACAATATTAACAAACATTATTTAATATGTATTATTAAAATACCGTTCTTCATTCCGCATTGTTATTAATATACACGCGATAAATCTGTTAAATAGTGTTTAATTTGAATGTGTAATAATCGTGAAAACCAAATATCCTTGGACATTTCACACAACGCCATCTCGTCCCAAGTTAAGCAACTTAATGCTCGTGTTATGGTAGCGAGATGGATGATAAACTACTTATATACTTTTTTTTGTAAATACATACATATTATATATAGAAATGACACCCATACTCCGAGCCAGTGCCTCTGGTTTACACAAAGACACTTGCCCGACCCCGGAATCGAACCCGGGACCCGTTGATCCAAAGACGGCACATCTAACCACTAGACCAACGAGGCAAGTATACAAAATACTGTTTTCAGCACCAAAATGCAAACACATTACTATGTGTTATACTTAGACGCTCACACATTTTTTTCTGTAATGACTGCTAAGTGGCGGGAGGGTAGATATAGAGCAGCTCCTCATTTATTTTAATTGTGTGAAGAGGCAAATAAAGTTTTTAAAAAAGATTATACATTAGTACCTTAGTTGTGCGAGAAGCTCTAAAAATATGTATTTAAATCAATAAATAAATAATATACTGTTCATTTTTCTAAAATAGTGTTTAATATTCTTCATAGAGCTGAATATGCTTTATTTCTTGTAAAAAAAGTTGGCAACCCTATTAGCTCCTCATTTATATGAGGTACGTCCCTATACTTCGTAGCCCAGAAATGACCCACTACTGAGTCAGGCCTCCTCCAACTACATGGTAACTAGCCTACTGTACCACACTGGCCAGGCGGGTAGGCACAGGGATTCGTATCAAATTTTCCATCTCATTCGGCTAGGTTTTAGGCCTTGTCATTTCTTTTGTCGACCCTTACGACACACTCTCAGCATAAAATCGGGTGGTGACACTATGTATTCTAAATCCGTCACCACACGGCCCTAAACCATAATTTATTATATTATATGCCATATCATATTAATGATAATGAATCCATATTTACTTTCGTTTAGTCGATGCAATAAATTACATATATTGCAGTGCTATTCAAACATCATCACTACATAGTATAAAACAAAGTCGCTGTCATCTGTCCGTCCCTATGTATGTTTAAATCTTTAAAACCACGCAACGGATTTTGAAGCGGATTTTTTTAATAGAGTGATTCAAGAGAAATGTTTTTAAGTATAATACATCCATAATATTGTAGAGAAACACTGATAAATGTAGAGTTTCATCATTTCGCCCGTGCGAAACTGGGGAGGGTCGCTAGTGTAGTAATAAAATATCATCATCATCATCATCAGCCCACATTAGTCTGCTCCTGGACATAGGCCTCCCCTAAAAGTAATAAAATATATCTTCTCCAAATTATGTCTGTTAAACTGCATGGAAAATTATGACTCAAACAACGTTTCAAGCTAAAGTACAAACGTTTTCCCCCATTCAGTTCGGTAATGAGATTTATTTTAGGTATATTCCGCCAGATTTTCCTTATTTCGTTTGCTCCAAGTCATTCATTTAAAGGAAAATAAAAAGTGTTTCTTTTCGTATAAGATCTCAAACGTTGAATTTAGTTTATTGAAATTTAAAACATGTTGAAAGTACTGCTCGCTTTTAATCCAAATTTAACATTTTGTCTAACAAACACAAATTTAACACACAATGTTATCAACCCATTCCATCTTCAGGGTATTGTAGGAGGTGACTGAGGAAAGTCAAGAGGCAGACAAAGCTTTAAGGGAAGGAAAACTTGATAAAAAATCCTTTGCCACCCAGTTTGAAGACTGTACAGTTGGATTATTGCCCTCCGAGAAATTAGAGAAGGCCCGACACTCTGTGAGTAATTTATGGATAACTAGCGACCCCCCCCGGCTTTGCACAAGTGCAATGATGAACCTCTAAATTTATCAGTGTTTCTCTACTATATTATAGATGTATTATACATATTATCCTTCCTCTTGAATCACTTTAGGGGAGGCCTATGTCCAGCAGCGGACTAATGTGGGCTGATGATGATGATGATATTTTATTACTACACTAGTGACCCGCCCCAGCTTCGCACGGGTGAAATGATGAAACTCTAAATTTATCAGTGTTTCTCTACAATATTATGGATGTATTATACATATAAACATTTCCCTTGAATCACTCTATCTATTAAAAAACCGCTTCAAAATCCGTTGCGTAGTTTTAAAGATTTAAGCATACATAAGGACGGACAGAGACAGCGACTTTGTTTTATACTATGTAGTAATGATAGTGATAGTGATGTAGTGATAGTGATAGTGATGATAGTGATAGTGAAGACAGAGATAATGGCGAGGAAAACACATTTTAGAAAGACTTTTATATGCTTTGCAGAGGTACTAATTTGCAAATCCAGAACCTATGTCCAGCCACGGAATTTGTTTGCCAAATACAAGTATGATTTTGTATACGAATTTCCGTGTGGTTACGGATTTAGAATACACAATGTCTCCAACCCATTGCATCCTGTAGGTGCGTGGTCCGCCGCGTAAGGGCGGGTGTCGGTGCACGGCGGGTTGTTTTAGTGGGTGAGGGTCCCACACTACCCCGCAGTCTCCCCGGACGCGGCATATACGCTCAGGCATTTTATCCCGCCAAACCAAACCAAAACTAATAAATTAATTACTTCCATGTAACTGGGCTCCATCAGAAGGGAAATGTAGAGGGCTATGCTCGGAGTTTCCCTGCGAGATCCAATCAGAAATGAGGAGATACGCAGGTATACCAGGGTCACCGACCAGATTACCAAACTTAAGTGGCAGTGGCCAGGGCACATAGCTCGCAGGACCGACGCCCGATGGGGCAGACAAGTCCTCAAGTGGCGACCGCGTTCCGGAAGGCGCAGTGCTGGTAGGCATCCCACACGGTGGACCGACGACCTGGTTAAGGTCTCCGGAAAGCAGTGGATGCGGGCGGCCCGGGACCGGTCTTTGTGGAGATCATTGGGCCTATGTCCAGCACTGGACGTCTTTTGGCTGAAATGAATTGGAGGACGCCCGACTCGGTAGTGGGTCATGTATGGAGTGAGCAGTAGTGGTAGTAAACAAACTATCCTTATAAAAAGGAATACATGATACATACCCTTTTTTGGTTTCACTGGGAAAATGAGTTTATGAATAACGCCACACCTCAAGCGTGCGGTCGTCGATTACGTGGGCCTCTAGAAACTACTCGTCGTCTCACTAAAACCCCAGTGGTATACCCTCACACATCACGCTTGGGGTGCCACAGGTTCGCGAGAACGCATTCCACTCGCAGAAGGGAGGCATCTATGCCGGGGTAGCATCGGCGTCGATTGATAACTCTATTACTAATGACCCACTGCTTCGTAGGAAATTATGTATTCACGGTTATGATCGTTTTATTTTATTTTATTCCCAACATTTCAGACACTTTGCAGTGTCCGTGGTCGCGGGACGACTGGATAGCAGTGGTCGCTGCGGGCTTTTATATACTGGCGAGACACTAATGAATTCTCATTCTATTGGTGGTACCACCAATAAAACGATCATAACCGTGAAGACATTTCGAGAAGATCATTTCATGCAATGTGTAAGGATCGTGAAAACCTAAGACATCACCCACTGCTTCGTTTCAAGTTTTCCTTCTCTTGCAGCTAGGTTTTCGGCCTTGTCATTTCTCTTTGTTGGCTTTTACGCCACCCTCGGTAGGAAATGGGGTGGTGACACTACATAGTCTATACCCGTCACACTTGATACATGTGCCAACCCGTCTGGGTAGCGTCGCACAGTAGCCTAAATTCCCTCAATGCCTCAATCCTCAATTGGAGGACGCCCGACTCAGCTGTGGGTCTGTATGAGCTGAGATGATGATGATGATTCATTGGAACCCTATGCCCGTCGTTTCTCACCTTTGCCAGAGTTGATAGGATCTTGGCGGTCGCACGCACATTACCCGCAGCCGACGCGCCAATACAATCAATTTATTGTATCGCTATAGATCCGACCCGACTTGGGAACATTGGAACTCTCAAATGGCACACACAAAAGGGCCGATGTTTACTTGAGTTGTTCTCAGTTATGTGGAAACGTCCTTCAATTGACACTTCAATTCTTCTGCTGGTAATTTCTTTGTCAACTTAAGATTTAACAGAAGATTTTTGAGAACATTTTTATGAGCAACTAGCTGACCCGGCGAACTTTGTTCCGCATTATAAATATTTAAAACAAAAAGAAAGTTGGACATAGGATACCTGAGATTTTTATCCCGTCCGTATAAAACCTACTTTAACAAAACGCAACTGACAGCGAAACGTTATGTTGTCTATAGTTTAATATGGCCGAAAATTTGACAATTAGAAATTTTGAATTCGACTGGTTTATATTGTTGTAATTCACATAATATCTTTATAACTTGTAGCCTATGTGTTATTCTGATGTATAAGCTATATTATTGTAAAGTTTCATTAAAATCCAATCAGTAGTTTTTACGTGAAAGAGTAGCAAACATCCATCCATCCATCCATCCATCCATACTTACAAACTTTCACGTTTATAATATTAGTAAGATTAATACTTTTTTGCGTAGCTCTGGAGAAGTAGAACTTCAGTATATACTGGTAAAACACACGGTTTTAGTAAACCTTCACTAATTTAGGCAGGCAACCCGTAGAATTGAAGTGTAGAAGTAAGTAAGTGTGCAGCATACTTTGTTTTAAGGTTTTAGTTCGGTAACGGTTTTTTCACCAACCCATACCATCTTTAGGGTGTCGTACGAGGCGACTAAAAGAACGCAAGCCCCAAGAGAAGGAAAACTTGTTACAAACCCTGTGTCAACCCGTCTTGCCAGCGTGGTACAGTAGACTAATTCCCTTCCATTAATTTGGAGGACGCCCAACCAGTAGTGGATCATTTTTGGGCTGAAACGACAACACACACCAAGTTCTTTTCTCAAATCACACAAGAAGGGCATACAAACAAAAGATTACAAATAACATACATACATAAAATCACGCCTCTTTCCCGTGGGGGTAGGCAGAGACCACTTCTTTCCACTTGCTACGATTCTTACATACTTGTTTCGCTTCGTCCACTTCCGTTAAAATGAGACCATAGTCAAAAATTGCCTTAATGGTCTAGGGGTTGGATGTGTCGCCTTTGGATCAGAGGTCCCGGGTTCGATTCCTGGGCCGGGCAAATGTCTTTGTGTAAACCAGAGGCACTTGCTCTGAGTCTGGGTGTCATTTGTGTTCGTGAATTACATGTTTGTGAACTGCCCCCGCGATATAGGTTACACATAGTGCAGGGATTTCCTTTTGTTTTTTTACTGTAGAGAAATGGGGAAATACTACGAGTAGGCCATCTAAAGTAAAAAAAAACAGTCCAATCCACCAACCTTACCCAAGTGACCATTTCTATTTCCCAGAATTCTGGAAATAACAAACTCGGAAGCTATTAACTAGTGGAACTGATAAAATTAATGCTAATAAATATTTCAATTACCAAGAAAACGTCTCTTACCAGTAAACAGTTCACAACAGAACAAATTACTTAAATAAATCCCTTCACATGTGTACACATACAAAGCACGAATGTTCGAGCATTCAAAGCAAGTACAATGTTCACCTGCTAAGTCTTCCAGTAGACAGAGCTACGAGATGTATGTCTCCAATCCGATTAATTTGCGAGTCTGTTAGTAGCACTGTAAACTGTACCATTCTCCCGTCACCATTGCTCCCGACTTCAACCTTATTGCCTACACAAATGCACGCCTAGTACTGCCACAGGTTAAGTAGATTTTGGTCCCAAATTCGTTACACAGTTGGGCAATTGTCGTATTCTGTTAAACTAAAATGAAAAGGTTGTGTTGCAGGATACCGATTCTGGGATTGGGAAAGTTTATTATGTGCAAGCCAGCAAAGGTCTGGTGGAATAAATATTTAATACTAGCTGTGTTAGCTTGTAGTTGTAGCTTATGTGTAGTTGTGTGTGTCGTATTTGGGTAAGCACACTCTTAAATTTCCCCACCTACGCCCCCTAACAAAAAATATGTATGTCCTTTCGCAGGTTCTAGACTATCTATCTGTGTACCAAATTTCATTTAATCGGTTCAGTAGTTTTGGTGTGAGAGTGTGCCAGATAGACATACAGACCGAATACCTTCGCATTTATAATATTAGTAAGGATAACATATTTATTTTTTCGCTTAAGAAGTATATATAGCTTATAGGACATTTTTTGCTTGATATGGATTTGGTCATATCTCGAATATTCAATAAGGCTTCCCTGTCATTCAGTTAGACAGGTTTCCAAATTGAACAGTCCATAATTCTGATAGCGGTGCCTCGGTTGAACAAAGCAGTTGAATTTTACTTCAGCTGCGAATCATTTCGGGCCAATGCAACGCTTTGTTGTTTGCGCGCCCAACGAACTGCGCTAAACGGATTGTGAGCCACTCTGACCGACACACTACGCTGGGCAGTGCCAAAAAAAGACTATACTTCAATTCTGTAGGAAGTAGAACATAACCTTTAATCAGTTATTGTCGTTTCAGCCCATAAATGACCCACTGCTGGGTCGGGCCTCCACCACGCTGACAATACTGGTTGGCACAGGGTTTGTATCAAGTTTTCATATTCTTGGGGCTAGGTAATCTGCCTCTTGCATTCTTTTAATCACCTCTTACGACTCCCTAAAGATGTTATGAGTTGGTATCTGTCACCACACAGACGTTCTATCTATCTATCTATCAGCCACAGAAGTCCACTGCTGAACATAGGCCTCCCACATAGATTTCCACAATGCCCGATCTCGTGCAGACCGCATCCACCGACACCCAGCGACCTTCACAAGGTCGTCCATCCACCTAGTCGGGGGTCTTCCCACGCTTCTCTTTCCCGTACGTGGACGCCACTCCAAGACTTTTATGCCCCAGCGGCCATCCGTTCTTCGGGCCACGTGGCCTGCCCATTGCCACTTCAACTGTGTAATCCTTTTAGCTATGTCGGTCACTTTGGTTCTTCTACGGATTTCCTCATTTCTGATTCTATCGCGTAGAGTAACTCTGAGCATAGCTCTTTCCATCGCACGTTGAGACAGACACACAGACGTTAATCCGTTATAACTAATCAAAATAATAATGAAGTTTTACCATGTTTACCATGAATAAGACTTTAGGGTTCGGAGGGGAACCTGGAGAACAGAAGTCCCTGGAGCCCTAAACCCGCTACCACACTGTATGCTGCTCGTCGTCTGGTCTCTCCCGGCGGATCCTGAGACGGTATAGCCTCAACAGATCTTGAAGATGCGGAATGGCACAGGTGGTGACGGACGTTTGTGACAAGGAGTCCTGCCTGTATTTCTATAAAATAACAATATGATAACTAGAAGTAAAACCAATCAAAGGAATGTGAACGCTACATTTACCGATGCATGGACTTTTATTCATTCAAGTGAAGACAGACCTGACAGCTAGTTGGGTATAATTTAATAGAATTCCACTGAACTGAACAAATATTTCTCTCATATTCCAGCTCGGAACACCTCTCAGACGTCTCGAAAACTTTTCATCGAGAAAGTAGTATATGATGATAAAGTTGATTTGAGTTCTTTGGAAATGCAACTTCGATAACAAGAATAGAAGTAATTTTCTTTTCGCATTAAAATGACTGCCGAGAAAGTCGTTTGCAACGTCCTGATTTTACATATATCAT
Organism: Clostera curtula; assembly: GCA_905475355.2. NCBI lineage: Eukaryota > Metazoa > Arthropoda > Insecta > Lepidoptera > Notodontidae > Clostera > Clostera curtula. The sequence continues at coordinate 10,388,600 of FR997806.1, read as the reverse complement.
CATCCGCGTGACGGATTTAGAATACATTGTGTCACCACCCCATTTCATCCTAAGGGTGTCGTAAGAGTCGACAATAGGTGACAAGGCTGAAGACCTACCTACAAGACAAGGAAAACTTGATAAAAAACCTTGTGCCAACAGGTCTGGCCAGCGGTGAGCAGAGTAAGCTGATTACCCTCCATGTAATTGGGGGAGGCCCATTTCAGCAGTGGGTAATTTATGGGCTGAATTAGTTGCTATTTATTAGGAATAAAAAAAGAATAATAGATCCAATGAACCGCCTTTTATAGAGTTAAGTGGTTCGTTAAAACTACGGATATATATATTTCTGGATTCAGAGCCTGTAATTGATTTCCCGTGTAAAACCTTTTAGCGATAACTGCATGGAGTTTTTAAACCAGCTGCAAATACAATCTTTTAAGCTGAGTTATTTATATTTTACTAGCGACCCGCCCCGGCTTCACACGGGTATAATGATGAACATCTACATTTATTAGTGTTTCTCTACAATATTATGCATGTATTATACATGTGAACCTTCCTCTTGAATCACTCTATCTACTAAACAAAACCGCTTCAAAATCCGTTGCGTAGTTTTAAAAGGGTACAATACTAGTCCTATAAGATTTTTCAAGGGCGTTTGACTCAATTGACATTCCGTTATTGCTTGCAAAGCTTCGCTTTTATGGTTTTGATAGTTGTGTCATTCAATGGTTCCATAGTTACTTGAGTAACCGATCACAAATGGTGGAGATGATAAAGGCAAACGGGGAAGTACAGGTTTCTCGATCGAAGACTATTTTAAGGGGAGTACCTCAAGGTTCAATCTTAGGCCCGCTATTATTTATTATATATACTTCTGATATCGTATCTATTATTAAACACTGTAAATATCATATCTATGCTGATGATATACAAATATATATTTCGTTTAAACCTCAGGATATGGAAACTGCTGAGCGTATGTTAAATGAAGACCTGCAAAGAATTCAGGCATGGGCTTTATCTAACTCGCTAACTTTAAACGCTTCGAAGACTAAATATATGATTTTAGGTACGAAGTCCTTGATTCGTAAGATTTCTGAAGTAGGCCCCCAATTGATCCTTGATGGAGTGACAATTGACAGAGTACAGGAAGCAAGGAATCTAGGTCTTATCGTAGACGAAACATTGAGGTTCGAACGTCACGTGTGTGAAACAGTAAATAGTTGTCTGTATCGACTTAAGGTTCTATACAAAATCAGAAATTACTTAAGTACGGAACTTCGGGTTATGTTGATGGATTCGCTAGTCCTCTCTAAACTTAATTATATGGACACGGTATACGGTCCTCGCCTCCTCTCCAAAACAGTGAGACTCATTCAAAGAGTCCAGAATGCATGTACTCGATTCTGTTTTGACGTTGCACCTCGTAGTCACGTTACGCCTGTCCTTAACGAACATAGGATATTGAATATGAAGCACAGGCGTGATCTTCATTTCGCTTCCTTGATGTTTGGCGTGGTAAAGTTAAAAAAACCGGACTACTTATATCTTAAGCTGGATTGGTTCAAAGACCACAATAGATATGCCAATCGCATACCTCATCTGTTACGTGTGCCAAGGCATCGATCAGCCTCATTTCGAGGTAGTTTTAGGTTTAGTGCAACGAAGTGCTGGAATAGTCTTCCGCCACCTTTGCTTCAAGCAAATACTGTTGCCTGTTTTAAAAAAAAAGTTTTTACCTTCTTGTTAGGTCTCCAAACTTGTATGACAATGTAATTGTTGTTTCTTTTTTTTTTTTATTATTTTTGCCCAATACACTTCTAGTATAATGAATTTGAAATTGTCAATTAATTATTCCAGCATTTCTTAATTTACATTTCATAATTAATTAATTTTTTTTCTCGCTTATTTTCATGTACACTATATGGTCAATAAAATAAATTTATGAGGAGTATCTGTTGTAGCCGAAGTTAAAATTGCATTTTTCTATGTAAATTATTTGGGAGGAGCAATGTATGGCGTGTACTAGGTGTAATTTTTTTGTTGTTTTTCCATTTTTTTAGCGCTTCATATGGCTGAGCTGAAAACCAGCGTTGTGGATAATATATTATCTACAACATATGCTGAGCTCAGACCATTTCTGGCAATGCTGTATACAGCATAGAATTTTTGTGCATCATTTTGTATATAAATACTTATTAGCTGTAAGAATTAAATTTTATATGTATCTTTATAACTATTTGTATTTCCATAAGTTCTGTGTTGTGTGTAGTTTTATCAGAATAAAGGTTATTCTATTCTATTCTATTCTAGTTTTAAAGATTTAAGCATACATAGGGACGGACAGACGACAGCGACTTTGTTTTATACTATGTAGTGATTTGGCTTTAAATAATATTTGTTTTGAATGTTATGTTTCAATTGTTTGTATGCATCTATCTAATTTAATTCAATTAATTCAAGCAAGCATTTTTAAAGTTCATATTTCTGCGTGTACTGCGTACTATAGAAGGTAAAAAATATAAACTGTGACATAATTCCTTTAATAAAAAAGTCATAGGTAAATTGTGGCACAAACGATTAAAACAACTACCTATGGTTATAGTTTCTACCATTTAACTGAAATCATTCACGTGTGCATTTCTTACCCGGTCGAACTGTGAGTAGGGTGACCATAAAATATGATTTTTAATAAATACACTTAATACTGTTATAAGATTTTCGTAAGTCCTGCATACGGAGTTTAATAATTATCTTCTTGGGCACCGAATTTTAAGTGAAATATATTTCAAATTAATAAAATGCAAATACCTAAGTACAGACTTCTCTGTGCATTTCAAATCTATGACTTATAATTTATGACTATGTACACAAATCCACGAGTGTGGCTGTGGGTTTCACAAAAGCCGACTAAAGACATAAATTAAGGGTAAACCCAACTGCAATAAAATGAAAACTTGATACGAAACCTTTATTTTAGAGGAGGGATACCCTTTTTGTCTGTCACCTCCACTCAATGACAAAGAACTCGGCAGGAGTAAACACAATAGGGTCATTTGCGGACTTGAAGAGGCACTAATCAGGTAATGCCCACTACCCACTAAACACCCCATGTCCCGTCTCTCACCCCATAGTGTACTGCAACCCCATAGGAACCTAGGTACACGTTGCTGCATGTTTTGAGGGGAGGCTAGGGAGGTTCCATTGTATCTTGTCCCAGACAATTTTTGCACCTTATTGGAGAAAGCACCACTCACTCGCGGACGTGGTCGCTCACTATGGGCTCAAAAGGCTACTAATTACCAACAAGGCTCAAAGTCACCCAAAGGGCAATGGAGAGGGCTATTGGAATGTATAAACTCAATAAATAAAATCACTCTTTTAAAAATAAACCAAAACTTGTAATTCGTGAAATACAGAATGGCGCCAATAACAAAAGACATCCCAGAAGCGTAGGCCGTGACATTCCATTTTTAAATTTGTTATCGGCCAGCATTATATGTACATATCATTTCCTCTCTCACTAATTTCAAAACCTGACAATAAAATAAAACATGTTAATAAAAAAAACTAAAAATACTTCTTATAACTAATTTCCTTATTTCTAGGTCTAAGTTCAGGCCCACTTGTTGATGGCCTTTCACACTGCACATTTTCTGAGTCCACCAACAAAGGAACATTTTCATTAGCTGGACTTAAGTCCTCCCTTGCCTCCACCCACTCTTCATCTTCCACTTCCACTTCTCTAACATTATCACAAATCGGTAAATCTAAACCAGTCACTTGATCATTGTTCGGAAGATATGAGGTAGGTGCAGGGTGGGAATGGACAATTAATGGGAAATCAACACTTTGAGTTAAATACGACCCGGTATATTTCAAAAGTTGATCAATATGTCTAACACACAAAACATTGAAGTCATTTACATAAACTTCAAACATTCTTGAACCAATAGATTTACGAATCGTACCGAGAACCCATTTCCCCTTTTTCGCAATATACCACTTAAGCCATACATAATCGCCTACTTGAAACGATCTAACGTTAATGAAACTCTTGTTAAAAGAGCTAGCATTAACAGGTTCCGCAATTTTGTTGGGCAACACTAAATCTAATTTACATTTCAAGTCTCGTCCCAGCATGAGTTTGGCTGGAGATTCACCAGTCGAGCAATGGATCGTGTTGCGGTAATGAAACAAAAATTCTAGTAACTTTTCTTCTAATTCACTGCCGGAGACGTTATCGTTAATTATACATCTAATCATTTTCTTACAAGTTTTAACAGAATTCTCAGCTTGGCCGTTGCTCGAAGGGTGATAAATAGGTGATGTTACATATTTAATGCCATTAGATGTACAAAAATTCCTAAATTCAACCGAGTTAATTTTGGCATCATTATCTGATACTATAGTACTAGGAATACCGTATCTGGATATCAAATATTTAATTTTATTCATTAAAGCTCGAGTCGAGGTGCCACAATTCATTTGAATGCATTCCAACCATTTGCTATAAGCATCTACTACGATCAGATAATTCTTCTGAGCTAAGGACATGTAATCAATGTGGATGCGCTGCCACGGCCCGGGCGGACGAGGCCAGGGCGCGGGAGGCGCTCGCGGTGGCGAACTGCGCACGGCCGTGCACGACGCGCACGAGCCGATGTACCGTTCAATGTCGGCATCGATACCTGGCCACCACATCCTACTGCGCGCGCTGCTCTTGGTTTTAACTATACCGAAATGAGCGGTGTGTAACTCTTTAAGCATTCGGACCCTGAAAATAGTAGGTATAACTATTCTATGTCCTCTGAACAAACAACCATCAAATAACTCCAAATCTGATTTACAATTGAAAAACGGTTCGATATGACGGCACTTAATCTTACGTGGCCAGCCCTTATGCATGTACTTAATTACCGTTTGTAAAATTTCATCTTTACTTGTTTCCGATTTGATTTCATGAAAAGTGACCGGTAACGCATTGACATCTAAAAATGAAAGTAACGTTAAATCATCTTCGTCGGTGTCAGCCTTATAGGGTAGCGAGGAACGAGAAAAATAGTCGGCAACCGAATTATTATTACTCTTAATGTACTGAATTTCGTAATTATAGGCTGATAAAATGATCGCATATCTTTGCAAACGCGAAGCCGCTAAAACGGGAATACCTTTTTTACTCCCCAAAATAGATAACAGTGGACGATGATCTGTTTTTAAAATGAAAGGCTTTTCACGACCATACAAATAGTCATGAAATTTTTTAACTCCGAAAACTATAGCAGTAGCTTCCTTCTGAATTTGGCTGTAATTTTTTTCACTCGCTGACAAAGACCTAGAAGCAAACGCTAGGGGCCGCTCTACGCCATTTAGATCTATTTGACTTAAAACAGCACCTAAACCAGATGGGCTTGCATCCACACAGAGCACAACCTGTGAGTCAGGGTTAAAATGAGTAAGTAAACGATCCGATACTAATTGTTGTTTGACAGACTCGAAAGCGCGCTGCTGCCGATCCCCCCAGTGCCATTTCGATTTGGCACGTAAAAGTTCGTGAAGAGGGTCCAACAATGAGGAAGCATTGGGAATAAAATTCCTGTAATAGTTTACCATACCTAAAAACCTTTTAATTTCAGTCACATTCTTAGGACAATCAACTTTTGAAATTGCTTCGACCTTATTCGGACACGCCCTTAAGCCATTTTTATCTATTATAAAACCTAAATAAGTAACACTTCGTTGGAAAAAAGCGCATTTGTCCTTTTGCAATTTAAGTCCAGCATCGCTTAATCGTTTTAAAACTTCATGGAGCCTTTTAATATGAGTCTGGGGACAGGAAGAGGAAATACAAATATCATCAAACCAACAACTAACACCTTCTATGTTACACAGTAAAGATTCCATTGCACGTTGAAAAATTGCCGGTGCATTGGCGAGTCCGTAAACCAAGCGAGTATATTTGAACAAACCTTTGTGAGTTGTTATAGTAGTAAGTTCCTGAGAAGATTCTGATAGCACAAATTGATTATAAGCATTGCTAAGGTCAATTTTACTATAATAGACCCCGCCCCCTAACTTGGCAAACACTTCTTCTATACGCGGCAATGGATATTTGTCAATCTGCAAAACTTGGTTTAACGTTACAGAATAATCTCCTGCGATTCTCACTTTGCCACCTTCTTTCAACACTGGTACGATGGGAGTGGCATAGTTTGAAAACTGTACAGGCACCAAAATACCCAGAGATACGAGTCTATTAATTTCTTCCTCTACTCGATGTTTTAACGCGAAAGGTACAGTACGTGGTTTAAAAAATTTTGGAGTTGCATTTTCTTTTAAAGTTAAAACGACTTCAAACTTATTAAACTTGCCCAATACATCAGTGAATAAATTAGAAAATGAATGTAGTAATTGTCGCACCTCGTTAACATATGGTTCGTTCGAGCTGACTAAATTATTATTTCTACAACAAAAACTTACGCCAAATTTCGACATAAAATCTCTTCCTAAGAGGGGGGGACCACCGTTTTTAACTACAATTATTTCCAGATCTTTAAATTGATTAAAATATGAGACTTTTGCTACAAAATAACCCAGTAGAACAACCTTCTGCCCTGTATACATATACATATTTAAATCACAACTGTGCAACAAAGAATTAGAAAAAAACTTATGATACAATTTATCAGATATTACAGTCCACCCAGCCCCAGAATCTAATTCCATTTTAATTTTAATATTATTTACAACAATATCTAAAGTCATTGGAGGATATTTAACATACCTTAAATTAAAAACTCCACATTTGTCACAACATGGAATAGCACCCTCCTCCTCCTTTTTATCCTTCCCTTCTTCGAAAGCAACATTGTGTAGAGTTGGATTCTTTGAAGGACAAACCTTCTTAAGATGTCCTTTCATTAAACATCGTTGACAGCGGTAATTTCTAAAACGACATTCACTAGTAGCGTGATTTTTATAACCACAAACTGCACATGCGTTCCAATTGTTCTCCGAATGACCAGTCTTCTTAACGGCTCCGGTCACCCGATAAACAGGCTCCACCTTAACACCGCAGTTGCTCGTTCCGAACACACCGCTGCTCCCAGCTGCATACAGAGCCTCTTGACGCGCGCACCGGGCGCTCGCGGCTTGCTGTGCCAGCTCCAGCGCTCTCGCAAATGTAAGCGTCGCCGCGTCTTGCTCGAACAGTCGGTCGCGTTCAGGTCCCGCGTTCAAACCAAGTACAAACTTGTCCCTTAATACAGAGTCGAGAGAGCTGCCAAAATCACAGTAGACAGCGAGACCCCTGATTCTCACCGCCCAATCGGCTATGTCTTCATCTGGTCTTCTGGTAGCCTGATAAAATTTTGCCCTATCAGCAAACCCGCATCTTTTAGGTAAAAAATGATTACCTAACACTGCTACCAATTCGTCGTACGAAACATCTTCAATTCCCTTCGGATGGACTAAATTTCGAGCCACACGATACGACTCGTCTGATAGGTGGGTAATCAAAACGGCTTTTCTATTCTCCGCACCGATATTATTTAGTTTGTGAAAAGCATTTAACCTGCTAACGAAAATTTCCCATTCCTGTGAATCATGTTTAAAAACTGGTATTTGGCCGATAAAGTTCGACATATTGTTAACACCACACAACACGGCACGTAACAGAAATAGAAAATAAAATATCCTCGTCGCCAATTGGAATGTATAAACTCAATAAATAAAATCACTCTTTTAAAAATAAACCAAAACTTGTAATTCGTGAAATACAGAATGGCGCCAATAACAAAAGACATCCCAGAAGCGTAGGCCGTGACATTCCATTTTTAAATTTGTTATCGGCCAGCATTATATGTACATATCAGCTATGCTCAGAGTTTCCCTGCGAGATCGAATCAGAAATGAGGAGATACGCAGGAAAACCAGGGGTATCTACATAGCCCACAGGATTGCCAAACTTAAGTGGCAATGGGCAGGGCACATAGCGCGCAGGACCGATGCCCGATGGGGCAGAAAAGTCCTGGAATGGCGACCGCGTTCCGGAAAGCCCAGTGCCTCCCACTCGGTGGACCGATGACCTATTAAGGTCGCCGGAAAACGATGGATGCGGGCGGCCCAGGACCGGCCTTTGTGGAAATCTTTGGGGGAGGCCTATGTTCAGCAGTGGATGTCTTTTGGCTGAAATGATGTTGATGATGACTCGCGGAGGAAATTGACGACTCAGCCGGGACTACTGGCATGGCGCCTTTCAGCTGGACCTGGTTAATACAAAAGCCATCCGTCCAGCGTAGCACAAAAGGCTAATTTCCTTCCTTGCAATTAGAGGCCCAACTCAGCAGCCCGCAATTAGAGGCCCAACTCAGCAGCCCGTATTTTATGATAATGATGATTTACAAACTATAACAGATTATAAATGTTCTCCACACCATTTCATCATGAGGGTGAAATAAGAGTCGACAAAAAATGACCTAGCCGTATGAGAAGGAAAACTTGACACGAATCCCTGTGCCAACCCGTCTGGGCAGCGAAGTACAGTAGGCAGATGTTCTTGTTTTATTTTTCTACTAGCGACCCACCCCGGCTTCGCACGGGTGCAATTATATTATACCTATAAACCTTCCTCTTGAATTACTCTATCTATTAAAAAAAACCGCTTCAAAATCCGTTGCGTAGTTTTAAAGATTTATGCATACATAGGGACGGACAGAAGAATGCGACTTTGTTTTATACTACGTAGTGATATAGTGTGTTCTGTTTTGTCCTAGGTTATACTTTAAATATGGTAGCTCTACTCATGAAGGTGGGTGTGGTTGTGCCGGTGGCGGAGAACTGCTAGGTCAGCTCATTGCGGCCCATTGTTGCCGATGTGCCTTGACCGTCACCCGCCGTGGTTTTGTACAATCACCGCCTATTTGTTTTTGAATGCGTATATAGCGGTAAATAATTGAAAATAGTACCAACGAATATTTAATGAAAGCACAAATTGCGTTATTGTTATAAAATTAACCTACTGATGAGACTAGCCTATAGCCAGATGTTTAATTTATTTATTTTTTTCTTCTTAACTCTACAAATGCCTATCTTTTAACTATACATAAAAACTTTTCTTAAAATATATTTAAACTACTACCCAGCCGATTTATGGCCCACTGCTGAGCCTCTCCTCCGGTTTATCCGGTTATTACGGCACCCTCAGCATGGAATGCTGAGTAGATGATTAGAGGTAAGTTCAATTTGGATTAACGTATAGTCATCATCATCATCACTGCTGGACATAGGCCTCCCCCAAGGATTTCCACAACTGCCATTCCCGCATCAATCGTTTCCCGGCAATTTTAGCCAGGTCACCGTGTGGAGGCCTACCAGTACTACGCACTCCGGAATGCGGTCGCCACTCGAAGCCGTTTCTGCCCCATCGGGCGCCAGTCCTTCGAGCTATGTCCCCTACCCACTGCTAATTAAGTTTGGCAATCCTGTGGGAAATGTCGGTGCGTCTGGTTCTACTGCGTATCTCCTCAATTCTGATTAAATCTTGCAGGGAAACTTCAAATATAGCTCTCTCCGTTGCCTGGGTGACTTTGAGCCTTTTTATGGAGCCCATTGTAAGCGACCACGTCTCTGTAGCGTATGTCATCACTGGCAACACACATTGACACGAAAGTATAGTCAGATTCAATGTAATGCATATTTTTTCAATAAGCAAAATCTTGTAGTTCTATCCAGTATTTGAACGTACAGTTTATGTGCACAAATAGAGACAATGGTAAGTATTGGCAGACAAAATGAAGGACAAATAAAAAAGTCTAACAAAACGATGCTATTATTCTCCGTTATAGGTGTTCAGGTGTGTGCAAGTGATATATTGGTCTATCGTGGCGTTTTTGTGGTCGCCCTCAACTCACACCGACACGTTCAGAACATTAGATACATTGTTTACGATCGTTTATTACTTGCAGACAAAAGAAATGGCATCTGCGATAGCACTTAAAATATGGAATGACAAATAATTCTATCTATCATTCCTTTCATTCATATCCAAAATCTTGTGGAAGACAAGTCTTGTGACGAAGAAGACAATCTTGTGAAACAAAATCTTGTGTAAGACAAGATATATGTACTATAGAAAGTGTAATTATTTAAGATCAATTTTGTTCGTAATTGCTAATTTAAGACAATACTACCTGCTACTTACTAACAATACTAACTATGCACTTATGAATATTAAATAACTACTCAGTCCATAAATGACCCACTCCTGAGTCACAACCCCATTCCATCTTGAGAGTATCGTAAGAGCAAACAATAGGAAATAACAATACCGAAAATTTGAACGCAAGAGAAGGCAAACTTGATACAAAAACCTTGTGCCAACCATTCTGGCCAGCGTGGCATAGTAGGCTTATTATCCTCCATATAGTTGGAGAAGGACCTCAGCAGTGGGTCATCTACGGGCTGAGTAGTGGATGTCGAAAATATTTTAGTGTCATTACCGTTTTTTTTTTTAAACGATACCCGGGCATTATGTATACCCTGTATCGCGGAGGCAGTTTAAACACATGAAATTCACGAGCACAAATGACACCCAGACTTGGAGCAAGTGCCTCTGGTTTACACAAAGACACTTGCCCGGCCCCGGAATCGAACCCGGGACCCCGTGCTCCAAAGGCGACACATCCAACTCCTAAAACAACGAGGCAGTTTATGAGGTAGCAAACCATGTAACTGCAAAAAAGCCTTCTAACAACTCAAATAGCAAGCGTCTTCAACAGTATGGAATTAGCCCAAAGGCAGTTGCGTGTTTCAAAGGCCGAAATAATTATAAATCTCTGTCTACACACTCAACAAAATTTTACCTCTTACAATTCTTTGAACTGCCACAACAACAATAAAATTTAGAGTCAACTTTAACTGGCTGGAAAGTTAACAAAAGCTTTATCAAAGCGCAAAGCAAAACTTCGGCGGTCCGTTTCCGTCTGTGCCGTTTATCTTTAATCAGCCAGGTGTGAATTTTTAGGCGATGTTTTGGATGGCTTTACTATTTGCTTCTACCTGTAGTTGACCTCGCTTTGGTGAAAATAAATCCTTTGGGGCGGGATATTTGTTTCCGATTCCCACCTTGTTTTCCACTGGAGTCTAGCTTTAATCGGTGATGTGTGAATTTCGGACCACGTCGCAGCGAGACTTGTAGATTTCAGGGATAGCTATTGTTATTAGTAGAATACACTACTTCTCAACCCATAAATGACTCACTGCTGAGTCGGGCCTCCTCCAACTATATGGAGGGTAATTAGCCTACTGTGCCACGCTGGCCAGACGGGTTGGCACAGGGTTTCCAATCAAGTTTTCCTTCTCTTGCGGCTAGATTAACTGTCTTGCAATTAGCTTTTGTCGGCTCTTAGGATAATCTCGGGATGAAATGGGGTGGCAACACTATGTCTTCGAAGCCCGTCAGGACATGGAAGTAAAATACTACGAAATTAATATCTACGCTGACAAATCAAATCAAAGACAAATCTTTAGATTCTGAGATAGATTTTGAGTCGATAATTTCTAGAAAATATTAAATTGTTTAAAATATAACTATATCATTAATAAATCGTTTTAGCCCATATATTACCCAGAATTGAGCCTGCTCAAAAATCATGGAGGGATATTAGCCTACTGTGCTACGCTGGCAAGACGGGTTGGCATAGAGTTTGTATCAAATTTTCCTTCTCCTGCGGCTAGGTGATCTTGCGTTCCGTTATCCGCGTTTTACCCTCAGGATGGCTACGCTTGGTGACATTGTGTATTCTTAATCTGTCACCACACGGAAATGAATAAATACTAATATATTGGTACTACTAATCATCATCACTATCACTATCACTACATATTATAAAACAAAGTCGCTATCGTCTGTCCGTCCCTATTTATGCTTAAATCTTTAAAACTATTGAACGGATTTTGAAGAGGTTTTTTCTAATAGATAGAGTGATTCAAGATGAAGGTTTATATGTATAATACATGCATAATATTGTAGACAAACACTGATAAATTTAGATGTTCATCATTGCACGCGTGCGAAGCCGGGGCAGGTCGCTAGTACTTAATAATTTAAATATGAATATTTATCTCACCAGTACGCTACCGCCTTTCTATTGAATTGGAGTCCACAGGCAACCCATTGGTCACATGTAAACTAAGATGCTGACGTAATACACGATGTATCCATTCTCATCATAAGTTATATTTGTATATTGAAAATACATGTACCTACCTACCCCATTCCAAGTATTGAATTCTCTCTGACATGGAGCTGTAACGTGTACACTTTTAGCTTACTAATTCCAACCTCAAAGCTAACACCTCGGGCCGAACCATTGAACGATGTGATTAAAATAACCTTTCATGTCTTAGAGTAACAAGACAGAGTGATAGTCTCATATAAATATTTCTTATAAAGTTGAATCTGACAATGTTTTCTGTGTATGTGTGAGCACAATACAATATATTAATTTACACACATGCACACAAAACCTATCTATTCATTTCTAGATACGAAGTATTTATTTAAAGGTTCCCAGACAGACTTTTCTCATTGGATATTTAGTAGTTTTTAGTAAACCTCTGAAGCTTAAGGCTACTAAAATGGTTACATTCGGCGACATCTGCTTCTAAGCCTAAACCTTCTATGGTTCCTGTAATACCGGTCGTATTTGTACGGTATGTTGCAACTACAATTGAAAGCAGCTAAGGCGAAATTGGCAATTTCACCCGGTTAATAACAGGGCTGTAAAGGTGAAAAGTAGGTAATTACTGTTCACCGTTCTCGAGTTTATTCTGCGAGGCAAATCGAACGTAGCGATTGGAAAGAAAACGGTGGCTTAACTAATTATTGAAATTCTCTTTTATGTTTGTAAATTATATTTTAAAATAAAATAATCTTTGTATCTATTTATGGTACCTTCGTACCTATTGAACACACATCGTTACTTTAATAGTGCATATTGTATTTAAACGTATGGAGTGTGTATGGGCTACGCTTATTAGTTATATTTTTTTTTATAACTTTTTCTACAAATTTTCCATCCACACATATCCCTCACTGTAAAATGTCACCGAATAGCAAAGTGAAGTGTGACCATAACACACAACCAATCTACTACCACCTATAAATAACTACTAACAATCCATCAATCATTGATGTCCACTGCTGAACGTTATCTACGTTATATACATATCTATATACTTATATAGGAGCTGTTCTATAGATTGATTGACTCATCACGAAGACCTAGAGACTTGAAAATGGTAGGAATATTCTTTTCACTGAGTAGACGTCGGCTAAGAACGGATTTTACGAAATTCCAAAAAAGGGGGGGGTTTCATTATTTGGCAAAACAACGATTGCGTGATCTGCTAGTTTACAGTAAATGGTCAAACTATACTAATGAGGTCATTCTTACACCAGCTTTATTTTATATAAAGGTCTCTTGATAAACTTACGTGAGAGAGTCGACGATACAGATTTTGGGATTAACATTATTTGTATCATATTAACTAATATTAAATTTCATTACAGTTTAAAATATATTTTAAATTCGATTTATAAATTACGGAACCTTACCGCATGGTAAGCAACCAACGCAAACAAAAAAACTAATACAACCGAATTAATCTTCTCCTCCCTTTTGAAGTCCTTTAAAAAGGCCTGTACACTATTAGTGACAAACATGCTTAAACGCCTCGTCCACGATATATTAAAATTACGGAGAGCGACTCTTACAAGGCAATCTACGACGTGTGCACATTAAGCGCGTCTTCCACGCAGAGAGAATAGAGCTAGACAGCTTGAAGACTAGTCTAATCTATACTCTAATTTCTACGTACACGTAGAGATCAATAAAGCGCCCTATTGCAGTTTTTTGCCCAAACGTATAGGGTAGCTCTAATATAGTGACACTTTGATAGAGCTACCCTACGATAGGGCAAAAAACTGCAATCTATTGATCTCTACGTAGAAATTAGAGTGTAGATTGGATTAGTCTTCAAGCTGTCCTGCTCTATTCTCTCTCCGTGGACGATGCGCTTTAGTGAAGTATCTCTAAATTACACAAAAATACTTGTAAGGGAGACAGTCTATGCAACAGCTCCCTGTTAGAGATCATAATGTGATAACAGTGAAATCATTAGGGACAATTAATCTATTAATCGTCGCTAGTTCACTACACACCGATTAAGTATTAGCATAAAGCTCGTCGAAATCTGAAGTACACTCTAGCACCGAGGTCTGACCATTTAAGTCGCTCATGAATATTGAATACTGTTCTAAGCTTACGCCTTTCGTGGTGCACCACAGATTACATAACTAACTGTAGTTTATACTTAATGCAAGAAATTATTCAAAGCTTCATCAATTTAATGAACAAGGTTTTTTGTACGTTTTTCTGTTGGTAGATAATGTTCGATGTAACACGTTGCATAAAGTATTAAATGAATACATAAATTATTTTCAACTTCACACATAACACCACATTGCGCGTTTTCTTTAAACACGACATTTTCCTATTTTGATCGATGGGCGAATGATATTAGTATCGGCACTCGTCTCCGGTCACCCTTAGTGTTACGGCAGAACGAGTCATTTGTCACGTCGATGGATGATGTATGGACCGTTTGATGGGACAGATGGTGTGTAATGAACAATGTGCTCTCATGTTCACAGTATTATGTACATGATCTTAAATCATCAACGTCTTAGCCGAAAAACGCCCATTGATAGACTCTGTTCTGATTCTTGCTATTGTTTTATGGGTCCATGAATCTGAAATGATCCGTGTGAAAAGGGCTTTAGAATGTACAATGTCACTAACCCACACCATCCGTAAGGTATCGTAAAAGGCAACTAAAAAACGGAAGATGCAGTCCACCTAGCTGATGAAAAGGAAACTTTGACACAAACCCTGTGTCAACCAGTCTTGCCAGCTTAGCACAGTAGGCTAATTTCCCTCCATGAATTTGGAAGAAGCTCGAATCAGTCAGTGTGTCATTTGTGGGTTGAAGTTATGAAAAAACACATTTCATACTAATTCGAAAAAACACCGCCTCCGTGTCTGGCACGCCTTCGCACCGGTATCTATAAACAGTGAAAATTAATAACGAGTGTTTTTTTACATAACATAATAGAATAATATTGTAAAATAATATTCTCGTTACTCAAGCCTGCATTATAAAATAAACAGGTATGAGAAACGAAGTCCCATTTACAGCATAATTTTATTTCCTTCCAATGTTCTGAATAAATAGAGAACAAATTTCAGTAACTTGAAAATTCTATTACCTCGCCTATTTCCAGTACACCTCTCACTCTCTTCGATCAAAGTGAAAATTGCTCGTAATCCTAACTTCCTGACAGACAATTCAGTGGATCTGATTGAACAGAAACGAATGATTCAATTAATTGGATTCGACTCCCTTTGTGAGCTTACTTGCTGTTGCTAACGATTTTGATTTTACGCACAGATTACGGACCGAATTTTCAAGTTAAATTTATCAGGATTTCTACAGAAAACTTTGCTCAATGACGACGCTCAATTTTAGTATCTATATATATAAAAGAAAGTCGTGTTAGTTACTCCACTTATAACTCAAGAACGGCTGAACCGATTTAGCTGAAAATTGGCAGGGAGGTAGTTTAGAGCCAGGAGAAGGACATAGGATACTTTTTATCCCGATCAAAAAAAAAAATTATAAATATTAATTTAATGCAAATTATTTGGTTTTTATTTGACATTCATAATCATATGTTAGCTCTAACAATGGCGATATCTGTTGACAGGTTTGTAAATATTGGAGTAAGTATTGAATAGATGGCGCTTTGTTAAAAGTAAAAGAGGTTTAATATATTAATTAAAAAATGAATTAATGATTATATTTTTTTGTGTTTGTTATTGCCACGGCAAAGTTTGTACAAACATTTAAGAATATCAAACCGCTATAAAAAGTATTTCTTATTTAACCTTAACCATAATGTAACCTCATGACGTTTGTCATAGAATTGTCTGAATGCGAGCTGCAAATATCGTTAGAGAGGATGTAAAAAAACGAAACATCGTTTAAAACAGATGCTTCGGTCGGAGTTATTTTAAAGATAAAATACATGTTTATCAATTAATTTATTATTCCTAACAAAAAGTATGTAAGAAAACCGAATTACTCAGTGCACATCATGGTTAGGTCAGATCCATCATGCCTAATATTAAAAGTTGAATGTAATATGGAGTTTTGGTACGTTTGGATAGACTAAGGCGGCAATATTACGCATTGTGCAATATTATTGACTGTCTAAGGTTAATATTGAAGTTTGCGCAATGATTGAACGTAAGTTTGAGCGAGTTTAATTTTTATTGCACAATATTTTTCCATGGCATCGTGAAGGGTCAATACTATTCTCCGACTGAACACCAAAACATTGAGCAATTCGTATTATTGTGCAATATAATTGATCGTTTGGATTCAAAGCGCCTTTCAATCTTATTGTACAATGTTAGGTATTGTAGGTCTAGGGGCCCAACATAAACATAACATAAACGTCATAAACGGCCTAACGTAAACGTAGATATTTGGTTTTTCATTACTTTACATTTAAATTTTCTACATATTTTCTCTCGAAATAGTCACAAAATTGACATCAAAATTGATAAGACGCCTTCAGGACAATACGTTTTAATGCGCTAACAATTAGCTGGGTCCACACCGGACGATCCGTTTTGGATCGGTCGGATCCAGGATCACGGAGCGTGGATCGTGTTAGAGCGGAGCGCGCGCTCCAATAATGCGCATGGATCGCGCGCGGCACGACCACACCGCCTGCACATTTGGATCGCGCTCCTGACGCCGCGGGCCAGCTAATGACGAAATCGCTATAGTCGTTGTGGGTGATAATTTAGAAACCCGAGATATAGGGTGTTTTGCATTGGCGTAGCAATCGACTGCAGCGTGTGTCCGGAACACATCGATTAGGTATATCATCATTTCAGCCAAAAGACGTCCACTGCTGGACATAGGCCTCCCCCAAGGATCTCCACAAAGGCTGGTCCTGGGCCGCCCGCATCCATTGCTTTCCTGTCGCTCCACCGTGTGGGACGCCTACCAGCACTCAATTAGGATCGATTATATGATGCTTTACAATATCTTATTTTGGAAAGGTGAAGATGGACATCATTTTTAAATGAAGATGAGAACTCCAGTTACAATTTCCGAACTAACAAAAAACAACAACGGGTTGCACTCCGGGAGTGCCGGCAGAAGTGAAAACTTGAACCTTTGTAGTTTATAGTTAGGACAGGACAACGTATGTCGGGTCAGCTAGTATCAAATAGATAGTGAATTCGAATAGGACGTACACAACCAATACTGAACTAGGAGTAAACTCAAAAGGAAATTTATTTACGTAGGTTTTATCACAAAACTATTATAAATCGTCATATTTAAAATTATCACCAAAATTTTTACCGTTATCAACTTCTTTCTTTCAAGTCTTTTAATTTTAGGAACACTCTTTGTATACTTATAGGGTTTTTTTTAACAATTTCCCATTTATTTTTCATAATCATATCAATTTAAGATTTGACAATCCACTCATAATAGAAAGTAATAGTCAATGATCTCTTTGCTAAACATTATAAAACAATATGCATTACAAGGCCGGATTTTCAAATTACACGTTTAATAATTCCTGTGAAATGGCAACAATAATTAATGCTCCCTCGTCAAAGCTTGGAACTTTGCCTGTAGTACATTGCTAATCGCGAGGTCGTGCATCAAGCAAATCGGTGTTGGCTGTAATTACAACTTAGGTTGGCATTAGTTCACTCATTTATATGCCAGCACGTTCGTTTAATGCGGGATTTCAAAGTGAAGAAATTACTAATGAATTTTGTTTTACAACCGTTGGTATCTTTGGTTTATATCGAACTAGCGACCAGGCCCGGCTTCGCCCGGTTGCAATTATGCATGTATTATACATATAAACCTTCCTCTAGAATCGCTCTATCTATTAAAAAACCACATCAAAATCCGTTGCGTAGTTTCAAAGATTTAAGCATACATAGGGACGGACAGACGACAGCGACTTTGTTTTATACTATGTAGTGATGCTGTGGCTCTTTCTTTTATGAAAATAAAAAGTTTTGGTGCTATGAGCGGCCTCTTAAGCGTTTTTTCAAGTTTTCCTTCTGTGTTATACTTTTCCCCAATGCGACCCTCGTCTTGTACGACACTTTAGTTTAAAATAGAATCACACATTGTCTTATCTAAATATGCACTTTTATCTGCTATGATTTCTTTCAATTCTAAAATAGTATTCCTAATTCAAAATACGTTATAGAAGTATTTTTCGGTCATAATAGAAAAAAAAGCGAGCATAATTCAACATTTAAATAAATAGCAATGCAAAAAAGTTTTATATCTCTAAAAATAAACAACTGATAGGGATACTAGCAGCTCAGAAAAAAACTATATTCCATTTGAAATCACTCTTCTGTTCCAAAATATTATTTACACTTTTGTTATTTCTCATTTTCCGCTTGACAGTTGACGGACACCCAACCCATGGCCAGAAATTAATTTGAAAAATAATACGTACATTTCATATCATACCTAAATCGAAATTGCGATGTGCAATATGGAAAAGCAAGAAAACGAACCAGCGAAAAAATGCTTCTGCTCGAGGTGTTTTTTCCCTATAGAGCCTGCGGATAAGGTCGACGTCGACGGGCAGAGCTTCCATAAACTCTGCTGCACGTGTTGTAAGTTTTTTAAACAAAACCTTTTGAGTTTAAAAGAGACAGACCTACGACTTTTTTTAAACTCTTGGCGTGTTTTAAAAAACGTTTCGATGTGGTCGTCGGATGCAGATACAATCTGTTTCGCAAGAGTTTACGTAGATTTGTCGATCCCTTGAAAGATTAGTAATGCTACTAATACTCTGCATATAAATGACGCACTTCTAAGTTGGAGCGCTCCCAATTTGTAATGGAGGGTAATCAGCCTACTGTTCCACGCTGGGCAGACGGGTTGGCACATGGTTTCATATCAAGTTTAACCTTCCCTTGCGACTAGGTTTTCCGCCTTATCATTTCTTTTATGTCGGCTCTTACCGCACCCTCGGGATGGAATGGGGTTTTCCAAGCCAGTCTCTACGCAGAATACTTAATACCAAAATTGGCATGTGCTGTGCCTGGTATGCCAAACCTGGTCCCCAAACTTACTCTTATTCCATCGAC
The DNA here is from genome assembly GCA_905475355.2 of Clostera curtula. NCBI lineage: Eukaryota > Metazoa > Arthropoda > Insecta > Lepidoptera > Notodontidae > Clostera > Clostera curtula. The sequence goes on along the minus strand of FR997806.1, from coordinate 10,369,338 downwards.
GTGCCCATCTGACACGAATTACTAACATTAATTTGCTAAATTTAAAAGTTCTTGCCCAGTGCTTCCTTCAAAACCGTATGGTATACGTTCTGAATTGACAGCATAGTATTAGTAACTAGCGACCCGACCCGGCTACGCACGGTTTCAATTATGAACTTCTAAACAGAGTATCTCTACAATATAATGCATTTATTATAGATATAAACCTTCCTCTTGAATCAGTCTATCTACTAAAAAACCACTTCAAAATCCGTTGCGTAGTTTTAAGCATACCTATGGAAGGAACAGATGACAGCGACCTTGTTTTATACTATGTAGTGATGACGATGTTAAGGCAGGCATTTACATACAGGTATATGCCGATCGATCCCGACGTCCGTCAAGATGTTTTATGGGCACGTTTTCTGCAATGAGTGCTTCAAGAACTACGTGCAGTCCTGTTTTAAAGGTGACAGTCCGTGTATGCACTCTAACTGGTGGATGCAGTGGGCACCTGGCGCAAAGCCACAAACTAGCAACGATAGTAAAGGTCTGTATTCATTCTACTACTACTTAAGGGTACTTAAAGTGAGTAAGAGAGAGGTACCTCTCTCTTACTCACCCCACCCTTACCCTATGCGAGAAAGAGAGTCACCGCTCGCTCAGCGCTAAATATACGTGCCGCTAGCAATACTACCTACTACTTACTAACAATACTAACTGGGCACTTATGAATATTAAATGACTACTCAGCCCATAAATGACCCAACTGAGTCACTACCCCATTCCATCTTGAGAGTATCGTAAGCGTAAGTAAAATCTAACCGCAAGAGAAGGAAAACTTGATACAAATCCCATTCTGGCCAGCGCGGCACAGAAGGTTAATTAACCTCCATTAGCCTACTATGCCACGCTGGCAAGACGGGTTGGTTGGCACAGTGTTTGTATCAAGTTTTCCTTCTCTTGGGGCTAGGTAATTTGCCTTTTGCGTTCTTTAGGTGGCCTCTTAAAGTTAGTAGGGATTGTGTATTCTAAATCCGAAACCCTACGGACATAATGATGTCTTAGGTTTTCACGATCTTTAAACATTGCAGGAAATGATGTCTTCACGGTTATGATCGTTTTATTTTATTGTATTCCCAACGTTTCAGACACTTTGCAGACACTTTGCAGTTACGGACATATTACGAGTAAATATACTAATTTACTTAGTATGATAACATTCTTAACGTGTCATTACAGATCCAGAGCCTGAAAAGGCGCCAGAAGGTGAATCAGAAGAACCGCAGAAGCGATGCATCTGCGCACGGTGCTTACAAGCTGTGGACGTAAAGAACAAAATAGATATATGCGGACAGTCGTTCCATTGCCAATGCGCTAAATGCTGTAAGTAAATTCATTGAATACTACTAACTACTTAAACCATCCAGCCCATATAAGACCCACTGTTTGTATCAAGTTTTCTTTCTCATACGGCTAGTTGAACTACCTCTTACGATCCTTTAGTCGCCTCTTACGGCACCCTCAGGATAGTGTGGGTTGGTGACATTGTGTATTCTAAATTCGTCACCACACGGACTCCACATTCTCCATAACTCCATATTTACATGTAATTCCAGATTTCTGCCACTGCACACCAACGACTAACCCAAAGATCTACTATGGCCAAGTGTTCTGTGAGGACTGCTTCCAAAAGTACGTGCTGAATCAAAGCCAGAATAACCCGCAAGACTTCAAGCGATGCTTTGAGCAGTGCAAGAATGCTAACCAGCTTGCGGATAATATGCGACTTAATTTGGGTGCAACGAAACCGAACGTGCCATGCGTCTACTCTGATGGACAGCAACAATCTTACTGCAGGTGTTGCAACAGACCCCAAGAAGTGCTCCATAATATGGAACCTAAGAAATGTGAGTATTCATGTATATTTGGATTTGTTATTTTTAAGTGGGAAATTATCAACTCGGGGCGCGAGAAGATTGTGTAGGGCCCAAGGTTGCACTCGTCAACTTAGAAACATGCAGTCACCATGGTGGGTACTTCATGTATACCTACAATTCCCTAGAACGAAGGTGACTACAGGAATGCAAGAGGCAGATCACCTAGCCGCAAGAAAGGAAAACTTCAACTTGATACAAACCTAGTGCCCACCCGCCTTGTCAACGTAGCAATAAGTCTAATTCCCTCCATGAACTTGACTTCATACAACACTCAATAGAGGGCAATTTATGGGCGACATATCAAGCGTGAGCTAAGATACTCCTACTTTTGTATATATCCTATATTTCCAGGAAACGATTACCAAGTTTAACCGACTAGCCCCACCCTCATTGGTAGCAGCGTAAACCCACTAGACAAGCACTAGGCGCTTAGGTTTATTTTAAAGTCATTTCAGCAGAAGTCCGCAGTAACAATAGCGGTGCTAATTTCGCATATCAATGTCTTATACCTTTGTTATAGGTGCGTAATGTGAAAAATTTTCAGCTGCGACACTGGCCACCGTGTCTAATGGGGCAGAGGATTCCTTCGGCACGTGGGATCTCTCTTTTGAGCACCGTACCGAAGTCTCTGAAATACAAGAGTCGTGCAGCGAAACTGAAGAAACTGACACGCTCTCGAACCTCAACGTGTTTGCAGCGGAAAAAATTGAAAAGCTGACAAAATATCTACATGAAATTCCCAACTATGAAGCAAATAAATGCATGAAAAAATGGAAAAACTTTGAGAATGACAAAATTTCTCTGGGATCGGAGATCGAGCAGTTCTTTTGTGGCTGGACTGACCTCCAGGATCCCAAGAGTCGTGGAGTCCAATTGGATTGCCCTAAATGTCTGTGGCAGTGCGGTTCAATTTATGTGAATAGTGAATATTTGCAAAAGAAATTGTTTTGCGGAAATGTTTCGGTTGAATAAAGTGGTGTCTATCTACGTGCAGTTTCATGTTACAACCTTTGACGATCCTCCGCAAAGGGTTATGTTGAGAAAATAAGATTTGTATGAATATTTAGATCATATTCCTCTTCTAAAACCAGTCAATAGCCCATCCAATCCATGTGCAAATTACCAACATTGGTTATGACTATGAATATTAAACGGTAAAGCCGGAAATACTCCAGCAAATCTATTTTCCGTTACCATTGTTCTGTTTATTAGACTTAAGTCGTGCGTAAACTATCTGCATGCTATGGCAAGGAGAATACTTGGGTATATCTACGCGCAGGCCCACTGACTGCAATTATTAGAAGTCGTCGGGAATGTAATAATAATAATAAATTAGAACGACAAAACAAAGGTTTACACAAATTTGCAGCTTATTGTCTTTCATTCCGAGGTTGACCCATTATTTTACCTAATATGACTGGGCTACTAATATTATAAAAAGGAAAGGTTCGGATGTTTGTATGAAAAAATAAAGAAAAAAAGAAATAGAGACATGAGTATAATAATAATAATGAATTTATTGGTACAAAAAGGCATACAAGACTTAATATTAAATTTACACAATATTTGTTTTAAATCGCTTGTACCCCCATGGCTGCACCAAACGGAAACAAATTCAGCATATGCCAGACAATTTGTTGTCTGGCGCTGGTTTTCAATTGCTCCCCGTTACCTAGAGAGAAAAAAATAGTCAAACCCATAGTAAACAAAATGAACCACCCACATAGACCGAAAATAGAGATATGTAGAGTTGTGCTTGGGAATGCGACGAGAACAGCCGGTCACTAGCTTAAATTTAAAACTCTTTCCAAGCTAAGTCTTATTCATAGCGGAGTTTCGAACATGTGCTTATCTCAGCTTCACATATAGCTTAAATTCCTCGGGGATAATACATATTTGAAATCGGGCCTGTAGTTTATGAGTGTAGTCTTAACAAACATACATACATCCAAACCTTTCCTTTTTATAATTAATATAGAAGTAAAGATTGGGGCCTACCGCCCGCCGTCCTTCAGGAATGTTTAGGCTTCCACATACTTCAGAGGTATAGTTGAACTCAATCAACTTGAGCACGCACAAAGTGTTGTGATAGGGCAAAGTTCGCGGACGTCATCTACTAATCGCGTGTCAGAGTCCCGCGCATTAGGCGGCCAGTTGGCCGCGATGTTTTTCGTTGGCCGCCTAATGCGCGCAGCTACATACATCGTAGAAGAATTAATTGTTAATTAAAACATTTATTGTAAGTTGGCATAATTATTCGAATTTTAATTTTATCACTGGTTAATATGATATATAAAAGATATTTAAAATTTTGCCGTAAATTGTACGCCAGTGCAAAGTTACGTCGCCCAGCCGGTCACGATGTGTCAGGAACGCATTCTCGGAACGGCCGGACTATAGTCCAAAAAATAACGTAACTGTGACGAGATGGGGTGTATTATGTATGAAATACTTTATCACTTTTTCTTCATTTTAAAAGACAATATTCGATAAAAAATCTTTTTTTTATATTAAATTTTGAAATAAAATTTAACACTTTTACAATTATTATTTTCTTTTCTTTTTTGTTTACTTTTATGGTCTGAACCACCTATTTCAATTTGGCGGGAGGTTCAAAAAATAACCCTGTAATATTAAATAGGAACTTATTATGACTATTGACCCACCATCGCTTATCTACCCAATGTTTAATATGTCTAGTGCAATAAAGAATTTCACACTTAATAGGTGGCCAACTTGACACAGTTACAAGTATTTTAAAACGTTATTTTATGGACTACTAGATATTTTCCGTTTCCCATCACTAGCGCGTCTGACAGGGTATAATAGCCGACAAAAGGAATTGACAAGGCAGCAACCCTAACCGCAAAAAAGGAAAATTTTAAACTAAACCCTGTGCCAACGCGTCTGGCCAGCTTGGCACAGTAGGCCAATTACCCTCCATGTAACAGACCCGGCTCAGCAGTGGGTCATATATGCGCTGAGTAGTAGTAGTATACTTACAGTAAGTCTAGTGGTTAGATGTGCCGCCTTTGGATCAACGGGTCCCGGGCTCGATTCCGGGGTCGGGCATCAGTCTTTGTTTAAACCAGAAGCACTGGCTCGGAGTCTGGGTGTCATTTCTATCTATAATATGTATGTATTTACAAAAAAAAATGTATATAAGTAGTTTATCGTTAATCTCGTTACCATAACACAAGCATTAAGTTGCTTAGCTTGGGACGAGATGGCGTTGTGTGAAAAGTCCAAGGATATTTATTTAATTTATTGGCACGTAAATTCTATTCGTCTCCGGAGTGGCGGGTACATCTACGATATTTAATATTTACCATTTTTTAACGAATATTTTCAACAAATTGTGGAGATTGTCAGCAATTTCAATAATAAAGCGTTTTATTTGACCTAGACACCAAATGTTTTCCAGATCACAAAATCACCCTTACATCCTACATGTACAGGGTTTTTTTTTTCATTGGACCCTTATTTCTGGTAGCCGAGTGCACAAACTCCCTGACCATATATTACAATATTATCACCATGGTTCCCTTAACAGACACCTATTTTCCGACTCTCGTCATGTCTGTCATGTTTCCAGACAGGTTCGTGACGTGAAACACTTACCCACCGCTTAATGGGGGCACCGTTACTGAAATAACCATAATATTAGTTTCCGTGTCCAACTTTGTGTTTCACTGTGGGGTGAGCTTTGTATGATCTACATTGTGGGAAGTTTTAACAAAGGTGTTAGATATACAATTTCAAGGAACGAAGACATCGTTTAACAGTATTGTGGAAGTTACATGATTATGGGTTTGACTCTGGCAAAGGGGTTATACAAAATTCATGATTTGCTTAAGCAAATTACATTAAAATGTGGTGAACATATAAATTTATGAATGTATGTATCACTAGCCCATTTGTCAAATCGATCACGCTATCTTGAACAGGGTATAGTGATGATTATATATTTTTAATTTGTGATTTTAATTGGCGTTATGATATTATTAGAATTAATTAATACTAATCAGCCCATACATGATTCACTGTTGAGTCGAGTCTCCTCCAGTTACATGGAGGGTAATTAAACTACTGTGCCACACTGGCCAGACGGGGATTCGTATGCTTTCCTAGTGTTTTAGATTTAACACACAAACCTAATCTGTTTAGCCTTTAATGTACGTGGCTCGTTTTCTCTGTGGAATTGAACGACCTCGTCTCAAAACCGGATAATTTATGGGCACAGATGATGATGATTGTATTCTTTTAAAAATATTTAGACAGTTGTGTACGTACATTGTCAAATATTTGACCTTAATCAAATTTATCATCGCCTATCCTCCAAAATCCCTATCGAATTCAGATCACGTATTCAGATTACAGAATATCGTCCTGTAACTTACAAATTCTGGACTGGTCTCGAAAATCCGTTTGTAGTTACCCACTATGTTTGTATTCACGTCATAGAACTAGATCTAAACGTCATTATGTCAACAGCAAGTGAAGCTGAGCATGTCTTTGTAGAATTTGCTCGATCGTGCATATTCTGACGTCACAAGTCAATCTCGCTTGCTCAGTACTACAATGCTATGTGTCATCATCATTCATTATTTCAGCCCATATATGACCCACTACTGAAACGGGTCTCCTCCAAATTCATGGGGGGATATTTGCCTACTGTGCCACGCTGGCAAAACGGGTGGGCACAGGGGTTGTATAAAGGTTTCCTTCTCTTGCGGTTCCGCCTCTTGTGCTCCTCTAATAGCCTCTTACAACCCCCTCACAATGGTGTTCGTGAGGTGACATTGTGTATTATAACGGACCTATGCTAGCTATATTCGCCACTAGTTTATTGGTTAAAAGCCATGATATACTTGATATTTTATTTTTTGGATTCAACTATCTTAGATACGAGTATAATAACCAGCCAGCCAGGCCAAGCGGTATGCCTGGCAATGACAGCGGCGCATATTCCTCGCTGGCAATTCTTGGGGTTTCATATCCTTGTGAATTGTTCTGTAAACTTTGCTATCGCGCTGTAGGTTTTTCTCGAGCTTCTATACGGTATATTTGATGCTGATAGAGATATGCCAATGATTATTAAGATGTATCTAAACAACTTTACATATAGATGAGTACATGTCCCCATTTCAATAGAACTATCTATACTGTCAAACTTCCCACATATCGCTCCATTGAACACTTTCAAATACATTACTGGCATCAATATTCCGAACAGTTCTGTTGGCAGTGGCTGTAACAACTCCCTTCTCACTGCGGACAGCTGATGCAAGTTCAGACGTAGCCTTGTCCCTTGTTAATATTCCGAGTCATAGAAGTAATATGCTTAGAAGCAGTGACGCTTTCGCTTAGTGAAGCAGTTTTAGGTACGCCTTACTTCGCATTAGTTTTACTATGCTCTCTAAAAAGGACAGACAAGGAAGCGTTGTGGTCTGAAAGAAGATGTAGTGACAAAAATTGAGAAAGGTATGCTGAGATGGTTTGGCCATGTCGAGAGAATGAATGAAAAACAATTTACGAAAAAAGTGTTTAAGGCGAGTGTGAATGAAAGTGTTGGAAGGGACGCCTAGGCGGAACGTTTCAAGATCAAATCAGGGACGTCTTGAAAAAAGGCCAGGTCAAGAGTACTCTATACCGAAGAACAAGACAGCAGATCAAGCTGCGAAAGAAGCAAAACTTGATACAAAACCCGTCTTGCCAGCGCTAATTTCCCACCATGAATTTTGAGGAGGCCCGACTCAGTAGTGGTTGATTTATGGGCTGAAACTGCGAACTAAAATACAAAAAAAAAGAAATTATTTTATAGTTTTTTATTGACCTAAGTATTTACTAAACGTACAATTTCACAAAGAAACCAAAATTAAGATTGCTTTTTGGCTTCAACTTAAAAAAATGTTTATATCAAACTATCATTCTAAATGTTTACTCTAAGTTCCGAGTGATGACACCGGTATCTGCCGTTGCTCTGCGCCCGAATGTCCTCAAACAAAAGGCTGTCTAAACGGCTTGAGCAGTTGACGTGAACACAATGTACACTGAAATAAGAAGCTGTTCAGGTACAAAGAGGTGTCTTTCGTGATTAAATTTTATGAGCTCAACGCTGACGATGAAAGAATGAGTAACTTTTGACGTAATCCTATTTAACCTTATTGCTTTATTTATAGATATTGCTTGAACGAAACATGTATTTAGCAAACACAAAAGAAAATTTATCTGATGAAATAATAAGTCCTTCAGGCGCCGTTCTAAGGCGCCGTCCTATTGCCATCGCTCGTGCGATGTCGCGATGCGATTTTATCGTGCGATGAAACCGATCGCGCGATGTGAAATCGTTTGCGGTCGTATTACGGTTGGGTGATGATTAATAATAATATTGTAAGTTTTATTAAAATATTTTCACTTAATCTTCTTATTTTATTCAAATTCATTGCAATAATAGCCCACTCTTTGTCATTTTTAAGCCTGTTTTTATAGTCTTCACTCCATTTAATCCAAACAATGGGATGCGCACGCATTTTATTAATTAAGTTCTCTTCAACTATCATCTTACGAATTCATGGAATCGAACCATATGACATCAGATATCAGAATATTTGAACACATGGTCGTCCGATCAATACGATGCGTTTAAACAATTTGGTCGCATCGCATGATTGCACGACCTTCAATAGGACATTCAGTAGAAATCAGTATGTTTGATCGTACGGTCACACGATCATTTTTGTCAGACGGACGCATTATCGCGCGGGCGATGGCAATAGGACGGCGCCACATAGATTTGGATTGCAATTTAAAAGTTGCACATTCTTGAATGATTACGTCAAGTGAAATAACATTGTATGCAATTGTCATCTGGTGTGTTTCGAGCTGGATTCGATAATTTTTAGGCCTTTTGTACACAAGGCCACGCAAATCTTTACTCAACGATTTTAGTCTACGTACCCAAGTCGCGTCACCGAGATTCGTCTCGCGACTAGCGTCGCGCCTGTCACGCGCTACCTGCCGGCCGAAACCGTCGCTACATAAGTCGCGGCGATTTCCAAGATGGCGGTGGATTTGGATGGCGGCAATTCGCGTCTTGCGTCTTCAATGTCGTGTGTACGGACCGTACGCTACTCGATACTCACCAATTGATGCTAATGTAGTATACAACATTAGTATGGAAGATTTGCATAGCCTTGTGTACCTACGAAGGGCCTTAGTGTCACGACTCCATTTAATCCTGAAGGTATCATATGACGTATCGTAACGACTAAACGTGTAAACCATCCTTAGCTAAGGAAGAAAAATGTAATATAACCCGTTTGCGGATTCTTCAAGCAGCGTTGCACAGTGGCCAAATTTCACTCTTTTAAACTAGAGGAGACCAACTCGGTTGTAGAATAATTTAAGAACTACTACTTACTACTACTTATCCGACTATAAATGACCCACTGCTGTATATGCATATTCTGACGTTACAAGTCTCACTCTCGCTCTCGCTTGAACAGTACTAAGATGCTATGTTTCATCATCAATCATTATTAGCCTACTGTGGCCAGACGGGTTGGCACAGGGTTCCGTATTAAGTTTTCCTTCTTTTGTGGTTAAGTTTTCGGCGTTGTCATTTCCTTTTGGCGGCTATTATGACACCATCAGGATAAAATGTGCCACTGGATTGCCAAACTTAAGTGGCAGTTGGCAGGGCACATAGCTCGCAGGACCGACGCCCGATGGGGCAGAAAAGTCCTCGAGTGGCGACCGCGTTCCGGAAGGCGCAGTGCTGGTAGGCCTCCCACACGGTGGACCGACGACCTGGTCGCCGGAAAACAGTGGAGGCCGGCCTTTGTGGAGATCCTTGGGGGAGGCCTATGTCCAGCAGTGGACGTCTTTTGGCTGAAATGATGATGATGAGGATAAAATGGGTTGACGACACTACGTATTCTAAATCCGACACCACTCGGAAGTAAGGACCAACTTGATATAAACCTCGACTTGTAGAGGTTTAAAAAATTGTGACGTCATAAAAATTTACTATCTAATTACTTCATATTCTTCGAAACGAATAAAACCGCTGTATAACCCGCCTACTGTGCCACACTGGCCGGCAAGATAGATAGGCCCATCGTTTTCCATATAAATGAAAAGAAATAATGTTTATCGAAGATATCTAGTAACAAGTAAAGTACTTACCGAACATGATCTACGATTTCGGTACTTTCCAATTACGCGGTGGCAGAATAACTACTAACTGAGCCGTCTCTTTGTTTAGGAATTTAGTTCAGCGTAATAAGTTTGCGTGTTTGCCTCACATCTGTTCAGCGGCGCCGCGGTCGCGCTGATCTCACACATTTGTACTCGTAGCCCTCCAATTAGTCTACGGACTAGCTGGCAGTGTGAGCGAGTAGCGTTACCTATCGATATACTCATTCCACGTACGTTTTCACATCATTACGACGGCAACTCTAAGCCCCGCCGCAGATGATCACACTCGCATTGGCTGTCACGAGCCGCGTGCGAGTGGCAGTTTTTAAAACCTATGGCGCAGTACCAAGCTCCGCATTTGCTAGTATGCCGCATGTACACGTGTGCGTCAACACGTGAGAGCAAATGCGGAGCTTGGTACTGCGCCATAGGTTTTAATTACTGACACTCGCACGCGCCTCGTGCCAGCCGATGCGAGTCTGAGCATGTGCGGAGGGGCCTAGCAGTGAGAGGATAAGGACTTGCTAAGGACCTCTGTACAAACTAAGCTTAAAAATCTATGAGTTATGAGCATATATAGTAGTGTTGTATAATAAAAGCATACTGTGAAAATGTTTTACAGTCGGACATATGAACATTATCAATCTACTGATTCGTTACTATATTATCTCATGCGAACGCTAATTCCAAACTAATCAACCTTTATGTTATGGGAACTAATTGCATTGTAGGAACACTGACACACGCATTACATTCACAAGAAACCTCTAATTAGTCTTAATAAATAAGCTAATACCCACATTCCTTCTAATTAAGGACATTAACCTATTCATACCTGAATATATCCGAATTACCAGCCGAAGACGTATCAAACCTTTCTTTTATATTGGGATAGATTACTTTGGACATCACAAATTAAACTGCTTAATTATTTCATTAGCAGTAGTTTCAGTATGTATGTGGATGTTTGTAAGGGTTGTGATAGGTTGATATATTGCATGTAAGAGAACATGCATAAGAACATTATGACAATTTTCAATTACCACGCGGGTGAAACCACGGGGCGCAGCTAGTATCAATTACCTACTTAGTATTTACTGACCGATTTCCAATTATATGGAGGGTAATTATCCTACTGTACCACTCTTCCAGACGGGTTGGCACAGGGTTTCGTATAAATATAGTTTCGTTTTCCTTCTCTTGCGGCTAGGTTGTCGGCCTTGCCATGTCCTATTGTCGACACCCCCAGGATGAAATGGGGTGGTGATATTACCCCCGGGGTGACATGGGGTGGTGATATTACCCCCGGGATGAAATGGGGTGGTGATATTACCCCCAGGATGAAATGGGGTGGTGTATTCTAAATCCGTCACCACACGAACGACTATTAATTATTCACAAATAATAAAACCGTTTTAACAAAATATGTAAACCGCACTTCAACGCATTTTTGTTTACTTTTCAGTCTGTTTTATTGATTTTCCAAATATTCACTTACAAGGCATTGTAACTCACACATGAAAAAGCAGTGAATTTTGGAACATTATTGGAATCATTAAAATCACAGGATGTGAGTCATTTATACAGCCTGTTTGAATACAGATAGCCTCTGCAAATAGCTCTGTGCACTAAGAGCCCATAATTTTAGGACATTTTCATTTAATGGCACTTAAGCAGCCAGTCTTGAAACCGTAATGATTTCTAATGACGCGCCAAAGAGCCGCTTAGAGCTTACTTTAGGAAATGCCGAGGAGCTTATAATGGGCCAAATTACTAACAAACCATTGCCGAACAAAGTAATGTGAAACAAAAGTTCTGAAATACAATTTGGACTGTTTTTCCGATTGTTTCCTTGGAGTCATTTACACGTTATGAATATTTATTCGGAAAGTGACTAACAACCGTGTTAATCGTATTGTGAACAAACTTGTTTTCGTGTTATTACCGCTGCCAAATGGATAGTCTGGAAGCGGATGGCTTCTAGACTATCCATTTGGCGATACGCGCAGATTTATGAGAATTATTATTATTCATGATGAGATACGCACCGGATATATCAAAGACGGTTTTTTGTTCAAATTACAATCCTTGTCCTTACTACCGGACACAAAAAATAATAATAAATAATAATAATATTTTCAGCAAATGAGTACCATACGCCGCCTGTCACCGCGGCTTCCAGTGACGACGCTGGATCGCCAGTGCCTCCTGCAGCGCAAAGTTCTGCGCGTAGGGGTCGCCCGCTGCCGGCAAGCTTGAGGTCTACGGAGCACACTGCAACGTCGATGGCCTCCGCTACCAGTGGTTCAGTGCGCCGCATGAGATGGTCTCAAGAATTAAATGAGAATGTCATGCGAGCGTATTATGGGGCGACAGAGGGGGGAACCAACCTCACTGCCTACCGTTCCAGAATGTTTGCCTTGTTTCAGGACCTTAACCCAGGAACGACAGTTACTGTACAACGGCTGTCGGACCAAGTGCGTGCTATCCAGCGGCTTCAGCTGCTCGCACAGCCCGTACTTGATCGTCTACGCCTGGAAACATTATCTACTCGTCCTGTTGTTCGCCCGCAACCTGACCCGGCGGTATCGGCTATTGCTGTACAGCCGGATCCACCGTTACCTGCCCCAGCGGATTTGGTGCAAAACGAGGAGGTAAATGTTAACAACCAGTATGATGAGCAATTAAGGAGGGCTTTGGATGATGCGATTCTGGTATACCGCGATGTCCCTGTATCCGATCGACCGCGGTTACCCCGTTTGCCCATGAACAAACATATTCTGGCTTTAACATCCGTTCTCAACACATTTTTACAATTCCATTTTGATAAATCAGAAAACTTGACAGAAACGCACTCAATCCTATATTGCGGTGCTGTCGCCGTTTGTAGAGTAGGTGGTGTTAGGTTCCCAAACCAAAACAGGCTTACTACACAAATGGAGACTATCCCAGCATGGCAACATAGAATTGAGTTGCGAATTAACACAGCCAGAACTATAATTGCAAAATTATATGCATATAAAAATGGAAATAGTCGTCCAAGGGTCATGCGTTTCGTACATCAGGCATTCAATGGGACTGGGGTCAGACCCCAAGACTATAATGCCTGGATTACGGAACGCATAGACTTTTACAAACAAAAGGTACAAGCATGGGCAAAACGGATACGACGCTTCAAGGAGCGCTCCGATAGATACAAACAGAATCGTCTCTTCCAAAGTGATGCAAAGAAGGTATATCGAAACTGGGAGCAAAATAGTCGGCAAATCAGTCTTGGTGTGACCCCGGATCCAGTCAGAATGTATACATTTTGGCAGGATATTTGGGCACAACCAATTAATCACACTTGATATGAAAACACTTTTTCCAGTAGTCATTCCCATTTATTTCCAACTGTACAATTCTCTGCACTGCATATCACTTAAACATTAATCTGGGAGAACCGCTTGGTTCGACCGCTCAGCAAGAACTGCCTCTCTCCTCCGCCTGAAGTCCAAATGTCATGAACGAATATTGACAAGGAGTGGGGTGGCAACGTTCCTGTTCGTTCTTTTTGAGAGCAAGTCAAATTAAATACTTTTTATGTATAATCTATATCTGAAGTCAACTCACACACTAAATTTTCAATCACCAAAATAGTTCTACTAATCGAAAATCATGACATTCGGCCATCAGACTTTGTGTTGCCTCCTGGCACACATAACAAAAAAATATTTCTGTGTTGTTAGTAATACTTTAACTTCAATTAAGATTTATATATTACCACAATACTAAACTAAACTTTAATCATGCATGTTCGTACATACAAATCATGACATTCATATTGTACAGTACCTAAACCTACGATTTACAAAGAAAATACAATTTGTGTCAAGAAAATATAACTAGGTATATATATTTTATAAATACTTTATTTATACACTACTTTATACACTACTGTTTTTAAAGAATCATCGGAGCTACTTTAATCAGACCTATAAAACTCCTAAAGCTTATAAATTAATTCAAGGCTGGATCCGATCAGCTGCGGTGACAGAATAGAAAAATGCTATATTGTATAAACCAATTATGGCGTTCACAATCGTCAACGGATACATCAAGTTTATAACACTACTACAAGGTCGGAACGCGGCACCTACCGAGAAGTCCTGGCGGAAGAAACTCGGTGCGCTTGTCTTTTTCTTTTTTGTTAAATGCCTAATTAGCTCGTTACAATGACCGTGTACATATAACTACATTGTCTGGTTTCAAAATGTACTCAACTGAAATCCAAGTATTAAAATAAAATAAAAAAAGAACTGTCTACAGTATAATAAGGTTTTTTTTTTATGTTTTTACTAGATCACCAAGCGCGTTCTTAACGGAAAGTTCCTACGTAGTATGTTTGAATCATATTTGAGTTTCTGTTTAGCTTGATCTTATTTTTAAATATTATTAGCAGTTTACTCTAACTTCTTTTAACTCTAAATTAGTATTTATGTCTGCAGTTACTTTGTTTGATAGAGAATCATGTAATTTTACTCTGAACATAGCTTTTGTCGCAGTGTGTTTATGTTGAAGCGCTCATATGTAATGTTGTTCATTCCCCATTGAATTTTTCCTAGACAAGTGTCCCAGTCCCAGCGCTCCTATCTTGAAAAGTTTTGTGTCGACATTAATCTTAATAAATTAAAGAATGTTTGGTTAAACTTTTCTGCCTGGCCATTTGCTCTAGAATAAGCTACCGCTTTTAAAATATGCTAAATTCCGAATGTATTACAAAATGTCTGAAAGGCTATCGGTGTAAAACTTGTGCCTGTATCAGTCATTACCCTATGGAACAATGTTTTCTAAAAACTTTACTTTTGGTTTAAAAATCTTGAACCGCCCCACCCTTATTAATCATATGTCTTAAAACCATCTAATAATCTAAGTTAGTATGTGGATATTACCATCCTTACTCCTGACAACGGCCAAGGTTTAGGCATTTCCTATTATTCATGTGGATCGTATGAAATAGTATATGTTCCTTCTCTATTGTATACAAATGACTAGATTTGTCTTGATGAACTACCCTTATTACCTATGTATGTATGTTTGAAACATGCGGCGACATACATTTTTTTACAAATCCTTTATTTGGGGAACCAGATTTCTTTTAGTCAAGACTGTGCGAAGTGCCGCACAATCAGTATAAACTTCAAAACGTATGCCTAATACTTGTTTGGAGAGTGTAAGTGAGTATTCTAGAGGGCTTTCTATCGGCTAAAATAAACGACTGGTTTTCAGACCTGGTTTTTATGCCATTGCATGAGCATACCTCCTACGCCTAATAAGCTAGCGTCGGTTCGGTTCTGATAGCTTCTATGTCGACAGGTTCAACAGTATACTGTTCTCTTATCCAATTGTTTTATTAAATATACGTTGTTCACTAAACGGAATCGCTCTAGCTATTAAAATATTTGATTTCAATGTAACTTCGAGAGGTGATACATTTGTTATGACAAACTCCGCCGGGTTCGATGGCGTTAAAACCTTCAATGAATACGTTCCTCTTAAAGGTCTCCGAGACACCAATACTGTTAGTAATATATAACTTTAAAATACGTTTCGGATCGGAAAATAAATCGACGTTAGGACCTTTTTTATGTGCATTTAGAGGTATCTTTTAAACGGCAACAAATGGTAATCCTGTAAAATTAATCTGCTAATAATACCCTAACAAATACGGTGGTTGTGTACAGAGGTACCACGGAATATTTGCCCAACCCTTTCATACCCTGGTAAGTTATTAGGACTCTTACTTAAATCAAGATGTTCAGCATTCAGATTTATGGATAAGTAAATACTCGCTATTAAAATCAATAGATGCTTGAAAAGTGTTACCATTTATCGTAATAAGTTTAAAGTATTTGGCATTACTATCATTAGAATTAAACCTTTTTGAATGATACTCATCATATGAATTAATTTTTAAAGTTCTCTTCTCTAACCTGTTTAGTTAGGTTAGTACTATTAGCATCTGTCGTGGTCATGCCCTACTCGTCCACGTAGTTTGGCACTCACTAATAGCTTTCGTGCACTTATATTAATACTACTTATATTAAACGCATACGGCCTCAAACGCCATAAATCACATTACGGCCCTGGAATTCGTATCATTAGAACCTGCACCGGGACAACTGGTAGTGGTGGACCCCATTTGATTTAAAAGATCTCTTAATGTTAATCTAAATTTATATTACGCGCCACGTTCTTGTCCGCGATGGACTCGTAAACTTCTTAACCGATTTTAAACATATTTGCACACCGTGCGGTTTGATCCAACTAGGAAGATAGGTTAGATTACATCTCAATTTATTATTGAGGCATAATTATTTTATTGCACATTATTTGTCTACTATTCGCCAGTCTCAATTGTATGTCGGCTCCAAAAGATTATGACAGATGTCAATTTCTGTTGGCTGGTATTCAATAGATGGCGCTATGCTAAACGTTAAATTAATGTTAAATATAAAACAAAATCTTTAGCCACAGCAACGCGTGGCTGAGTCTGCTAGTTTACTATAAATGATTAAGTAGTTATCTTCAAGTTCAGATCTTTTTGTGCCTTTGCTACATTCCTAATTGACCGGTCGCTATTAATATATATGATACAATCAACAGCCCTGCTGCCATTAATTTAACATCTGTTTATTAATCTATATTTATCATAGAAATACTCACGATGGCTTTCGTCAATACGCGAGGTGTTAGGTATGGCATTCCTTCTAAAAATTGCCCGAAATCTTTCTACACTAGGAAAAACCTTCTTAAGCTTAACCTGCCACTCATGACTAGTAAACACGGTTGTCGGCTTCAAACCATTTTCTGCTAAGAAAATTGGGCATTCATATACACCGTGAAATGGAAATGGTTGTTTTCCCGCAGGGAAATGATTTCCTCCCGGTAGTACAAACGATTTATAACAAAAAATAATTTAATTAATAATAAATGTCGGATTTACTATTGTGAAAAACAAAACTCGAAACCGACGCCCTACTAATAGTAAGGGCAGCGCGCGGCGGGCGCGGCGCGAGCGACGCGCGGATCATTGCGCTATCAGCTGATACTTAATACCTTCCGTAGTCATAAGCTGTAGCACGAGGGCTTGTGTTAACGAAACATAATTACATAAAAGCTTTGCAATTTTTCCTTCATACTTTAATGGGCTTGGGACCGTCATAAATACTTCATTACCACACAGTCTTTCACACGCTAATCAGCCGGTGAAATGTAAAAAAACATCATAAAAATAAACACCTACAATAGGTGTCGGCATTTTAACAGACGCTATTGTTACAACAACACAAAAGAAACTAACGTGGGAAACAAAAGCCTTTGTTTACTCCCCAGTACTTTTGGGAACCCTGAGCCATAGCCTTCGGTACGGAATGCGATTCTTGAATTCACTCATTAGCGGCGTAACAAAAATTTTTTACCTTCAACTAACTAAATACGAAACTACTAACAAGTTTAATATCATACGAAAAATTATTTGTATTGTTGAAGTATTTACGGCGTATTTAAAAAATTGGAATCAACATATTTACAATGATTTTGATTAACTAACCTACGTCCTATGATTTTTTTTGCTATTTACAAAGTAATTAATTACACTCACCGGTACCGAAGTAATTGTTCGAAGTGCAACCCATTTCGTTGAATGCACAATTGAACACGTTTCATTTGATTATCTTTCATTTTCACTAGTGTCACTGTCACTTCTTACGATATTAAAAGCGTCCACTATCGCAGTTATCAACGCGTCGCGCGTTTCGTATTCTTCCCGATACACTAGTCGCTTGAGCTCTGACCACAAATAAAAGTCCAACGGCGTCATGAACTTTACGATAATGATAAGGATGCAGTCCTTCACAGTCCAGCACTTTCCAAATGTAATATGGGCTTACGTTAAACCTAGCCGCAGCCATACGCGTACTCCGTCGAGGATCCCGTTCGAAGAATTCGATAATTTGTTCATCGAGCTCTGGCAAATAAACGGCCAATCGACCTCTGCCCTGTGCATGCGCTGGTGTCTCAAACTGTCCATGATCGAGTAGTCGCTGTGTTGCCGCTACGATTGTCCGGGCCTGTGGGACTTGGAGGTTCAAAATCCCGCGAAGACGGAGCGACTCCAAGTGTTGCGGCTCCGAATAAAGCCGCTGGGCAGCGTGGGAGTCCTAATCAGCCCGAGCGTACAGTTGCACCATAGCGACGTACTCTAAGTTAGAATATTTGTAGTGCCGATTCATTTTTGCACTCAAACGAAAACACAACGCGCGTGCGACGACAGTCGCCAATTCGCAACTAACTGAGGCGGCGCGGTTATAGCGGGTATAGGGGGTGGCGCGGGAGGGGAGGCTTTCACCGTGGTCGGCGGCGGCGGTATCTCGTATGTAGATACCTACTTTAATATTATGTTTGGTGAATTACTATTGCTTTTCACGCTTTCGAGTTGATATAATATTTTTTTTGATATTTGAAAAAAAAAACCTTTTATTTTTTTAATTTATCGTTACAATCGATAGTACTACTAATAGCAAATCGATCTGCCGCGGGAAAACAATGGGAAAAAAATCACCGTGTATAACAGCGCACTAATTAACTTTCCGTATCTGACATTCAATGGTTTGAAACCGGTTCGACGGGCCAAACTCTGGAATAACGTTGTTTAGATTGATAGAATTGATAGATAGATACTCGAATATACTTAACTAGCACGCTTACGTATTTTTCTAGATACCATTTCTTCGCTAGAAATCGTACGATCATCGCCGTCTAGTTTTAGTCTTAGATCTCCGTAGACGTCTCGCAGGAGTATCAAGGAGAGTAGGTTCATGTTCAGATGTCATCCTCAAGTCTCTGAAACATGTGAATTATATGGGACATAATCCATTCACCACAGCTGTAGTACACAGTCACAACAGTTTTGCTGTTGTAATAATTATCACTAATGATAAAAACGGATAATATCACGTTGCATTGGTATACGCGATATTTTGAATATAGATATAAGAAACTAAAACTCATGGGTATCGTTAGCTGGTAATACGTATCCATAGTCGCATAATTGTATCTTTTGATCCGGCTACAGGCGAGATTTATTGATAACTAGCTGCTTACGTGGCACTTATAGTTTTAGTAGCCGTTACCCGCGGTTTCACCCGCGTTTTCCGTGGAAATACCGGAACAAAACATTGCCTATCTATAGCCGTCCTCAATAGATAGAGAGGCTACCGAACATCAAAAGATTTATGTTGATATAACTCTTTGGCAAATAGCGCATTAATAGATTTTCGATTTTACACCTTGGGTTACAAAATCACTATTTTCTTACGGATCCCTATTTTTTTTTTGTTGTTTAAATAAATATAGCCTTTAACTTTGATAAGTAGACGACAACATTAATTTTTTTTTTTTAAATCGGACTACTATTTCCGAGATTAGCGTACACAAACAACCACTGCAGCTTTATAATATTATTAGTATAGTATAAATGTTAAAATTCACCATCCCACCGTTAAATAACAAATCCGACGACTTGTGACTCGCTCAACATCCAGTGAGGCACATACTCACTCAATTAACCAACGAAGTCACAAAGTGCGCCCCCTATCTAACAAAATCCGACGACTTGTGATTCGCTCAACATCCAGTGAGGCACATACTCACTCAATTAACCAACGAAATCACAAAGTGCGCCCCCTATCTAACAAAATCCGACGACTTGTGACTCGCTCAACATCCAGTGAGGCACATACTCACTCAATTAACCAACGAAGTCACAAAGTGCGCCCCCTATCTAACAAAATCCGACGACTTGTGATTCGCTCAACATCCAGTGAGGCACATACTCACTCAATTAACCAACGAAATCACAAAGTGCGCCCCCTATCTAACAAAATCCGACGACTTGTGACTCGCTCAACATCCAGTGAGGCACATACTCACTCAATTAACCAACGAAGTCACAAAGTGCGCCCCCTATCTAACAAAATCCGACGACTTGTGATTCGCTCAACATCCAGTGAGGCACATACTCACTCAATTAACCAACGAAATCACAAAGTGCGCCCCCTATCTAACAAAATCCGACGACTTGCGTCTCGATCAACATCCAGTGAGATACATACTCATTTTATTAACCCGCGAAGTCACAAACGCCCCCTTAATATAATATAGTCTGGTAACTAAATTCCATCAGTTAAAGAATTATCATGTTAACTAATAAACATAATTATAGTAACCATCAAAACAATTGTTAATAACGTAACGTAATAACGCATATTTTACTTTTATATCAATAAGCATGTGAAAACGTGGCAACACAATGGATAATATCAGTTCTAGGATTTTAAATATATATTTTTTAATCATTTTCTTCTATCTCCAGCTCATGGTATGCTACCGGAGAGTAGCCCCAGCCCAGCATATCATGCGCTTGATCAAACGTGAAATATTGTAAGCAGTACCACCGGAGAGTTGCCCCAGCCACGTAACTGCTTTCACATTACACATTTTACCCCATAATATATCATCCCAGTGTTGCCCCGACCTTCTTGCGGCGCAGTATGATTCACGAAATATCAATAGCATTACAAAATAGGAAGATTTTCTGATTCTAGCTGTCATATGGACCATATCATTTTTCCGTAATAGGATTAGCAAAATTATTAAAATACCCACAATGAAGTAATTAAAATACATACCTTCTCTTTTACTTGGATTCTGCCACTTCTGATATGATATGAAAACACTTTTTCCAGTAGTCATTCCCATTTATTTCCAACTGTACAATTCTCTGCACTGCATATCACTTAAACATTAATCTGGGAGAACCGCTTGGTTCGACCGCTCAGCAAGAACTGCCTCTCTCCTCCGCCTGAAGTCCAAATGTCATGAACGAATATTGACAAGGAGTGGGGTGGCAACGTTCCTGTTCGTTCTTTTTGAGAGCAAGTCAAATTAAATACTTTTTATGTATAATCTATATCTGAAGTCAACTCACACACTAAATTTTCAATCACCAAAATAGTTCTACTAATCGAAAATCATGACACACTGAAGGCGAATGGATGACTCTTGTTAGGCGTTCATGTGAAAATATAACGGCCATGGAACAAGTAATTATCAGCCAAGCAGATATAGCCCGTGCAGTCCGTCTGGCTCCAAACTGGAAGAGCCCGGGACCAGATGGCCTGCACAATTTCTGGCTTAAACGGTTCCACAGCTCACATGAACGTCTGGCAACACAATTCCAAAACGCCATTTCATCAAAATCTTTGCCTACATTTTTGACTAACGGTGTCACATACCTTCTTTACAAATCCGGTAGTACCTCGGAACCGAAAAACTATCGACCTATAACTTGCTTGCCTACCACATACAAGCTGCTTACGTCCATTTTAAAATTCAAAATTATGGATCACATTTTGGCTAATAATATCATGGCTACCGCACAAAATGGATGTAAGCCACGGTCTCGGGGTACTAAAGAACTCCTCCTTATTGACATGACCATTTGCCAACAAGTCCGTCGAGTCAAGAAAAATATTTCCATGGCCTGGATAGATTACAAAAAGGCGTATGATTCGGTGCCTCATTCATGGCTAAGTAGAGTATTAGATTTATACCGTCTCCATCCAAATCTATGCTCTTTTCTTGGCGTATGCATGAGCCAGTGGACCACACGTCTCTGTCTGCCAGACATGGCGGGGTTTTCTGACTCCACAGACTTATTAAGGATAAAGCGTGGCATTTTTCAAGGTGACAGCCTGAGTCCCTTGTGGTTCTGCCTAGCTATGAATCCATTAAGCACGCTACTAATGGATTCAAAGATAGGCTACCGACTCCGCAGAGATGGTGAAGTCATATCACATCTTTTATACATGGATGACCTCAAATTGTATGCACCAAAGAAATCTGATTTGGTATCATTATTAAAGATCACAGAAAACTTTAGTAATGATATTAAAATGGAGTTTGGTGTCGACAAATGCGCGGCCATTCATGTACAGAGGGGCAGAGTTGTAACTTCGGAAGAATTACAACTCTCTGAAAATACGAGTATGTCATTCAGATGTCTCTCGGAGTCGGAAACCTATAGGTACCTTGGAATGGCAGAAGGACTAGGTATAGCTGACAAGGAGATAAAACAGTCATTGACAGCATGTTTCTTCAGCCGCCTTACAAAAGTTCTTAAAAGTCTTTTGTCTGGTGGTAATAAGGTTCGCGCTGTCAATGGTTGGGTTATGCCTGCACTTGCTTACTCGTTTGGCATTCTAAGGTGGACTCAGACTGAGTTAGACGCCTTGGATAGAAGGGTACGTCGACAATTGACCTTATATCGAATGCACCACCCCCGTTCGTCTGTTATGAGGTTGTATATCCCACGGAAATGTGGGGGACGTGGCTTTTTAAACGTCAAAAACCTACATAACCGCGAGGTATGCAATCTGCGGGAATACTTCCTACAGTCAACTGAGGATGTGCACCGAGATATGGCCAATGTTGACAATTCCTTCACACCTTTATCCTTGGCAAAACAGAATTGGCGCAAGCCCCAGGTGTTAAGCATTTCGGACCGCACGACTATATGGAAGAGCAAGGAGTTACACGGAAGGTTCTACAAGGCTCTCACTGGGCCGGACGTAGACCAACTCGCTTCTGTGGCTTGGCTACGCTTCAGTAACCTCTTCGGGGAGACTGAAGGGTTTGCCTGTGCAATTATGGACGAAGTTATCATGACGAATAACTACCGGAGACATATCCTAAAGGATGGGACTGCCGACATCTGTCGAGCCTGTCATCGTCCAGGAGAGTCCATTAGGCATATCGTCTCTGGCTGTTCTCGTCTTGCTAACGGAGAATACTTGCAAGTGGCCAAGATAGTCCATCAACAACTTGCCCTTAAATATAGTCTGGTGGATACTGAAGTGCCCTACTACCAATACCAGCCTGCGCCAGTTCTCGACAATGGTCATGTCACGCTCTACTGGGATCGATCGATTATCACTGACAGGACTATTCTCGCTAATAAGCCTGATATAGTGATAATTGACCGATTGGCGAGCCGGGCAATGCTTATTGACGTCACTATCCCGCATGACGAGAACCTCGTTAAAGCCGAAAAAGAGAAACTCACCAAGTATCTCGACTTGGCTCACGAGGTTACCGCAATGTGGCATGTTGATTCAACAATCATTGTGCCGATAGTTGTTTCAGTAAACGGTCTTATTGCGAAGAGTTTCGACCAACACCTCAAGAAACTCTCGCTGGGTTGCTGGATTAAGGGCCTGATTCAAAAGGCTGTCATACTGGACTCGGCAAGGATCGTGAGGAGGTTCCTCTCTCTGGAGCCCTGAACCGTCGGTAGCTTAGGTCATCGACCTCGTTTTCGACGGTTTTTCTCCATTTTTATGTATATTTTTTTTAAACATTTTGTATTTTTTAAAAATATATGTAAAAATAAGAAATAAAGAGACATGAAATAATATAATAATAATAAATATCCTTGGACATTTTACACAACGCCATCTCGTCCCAAGTTGAGCAACTTAATGCTTGTGTTATGGTAACGAGATGGATGATAAACGACTTATATACATTTTTTTTTTGTAATTACATACTTAATATAGATAGAAATGACACCCAGACTCCGAGCCAGTGCCTCTGGTTTAGACAAAGACACTTGCCCGACCCCGGAACTGAACCCGGGACCCGTTGATCCAAAGGCGGCACATCTAACCACTAGACCAACGAAGCAGTCAAAAAAAAAATTAGTAAGTTAAGTGCATTAGCAGACCTACTCGTACATTTCGGTGATTCATTTTTATTTATACTTACTTCTCAGCCCCCTCCAACCACAGGGAGGGTAATTAGCCCACTGTGCCACGCTGGCCAGGCGGGTTAGCACAGGGTTTAGTATCAGGCGTGGTTCTGCATCAGATCCCACAATGCCGCAACAGGACGCGAGTTGGAGCACCCCGGGGAGGTTTAGTGGGTAGGCCCCCACTATGGGGGAGAGTCCCACACTCCCCTCGCTGGCCATCCCCGTGGCCGGCGAGGAAGTCCATAAAGGATTTTACCCAGGGCAAAAAAAAAAAAAAAAAAAAAAGGGTTTAGTATCAAGTTTTCTTCTCTTGTGGCTAGGTTTTCGGCCTTGTCATTTTGCTATTGTTGACTCTTACACACCCCCTCCGCCACGCAATTACCGCTGGAAGGACCCCGAGCCACGTACTGACGAACGCTCCAACTCCCACTGGTCGTCGGTTGACGTTCGCCGTGGGGGCTCTCGCAGCGATGAGGTTTGTTCTGGATTAACGGAACCTAGTGGTGTGGTGACTGATTTAGAATATACTATGTCTCCCAGGTGCCAAGGCGCTGGGTACGACAGACGAAAGGAAAAAAAGAAGAGCAAATAATTACTATTAATTGCTAAAAAGAACACGGACTACAAGTCTGTGGTGTTGTAACAAAATAATTAAAAAAATATATATATACTATGTCACCAACCACCCATGCCATCCTGAGGGTGTCGTAAAAAGGCAGATTACCTAGCCGCGAAAGAGGGGAAACTTGATACAAACCCACGCCCTTAGCCCCTGTACGCACTAGCGGTTGAACTGCCAAGGCTAGACGCGAGGCCTGACGCTTTTCTAATTTAATATGCAAACGCTTATGTCTGTACGCACTGGCGGTTGAAATTTTGTGGCGGTTTATTTATACAGGCTGTAACAAAGGCCCAACAGACTCCGAAGTGAGGAGAAATAAGCTAACGAGAATAGAAATTCCTTTTATAAATTACTTTTCATCCCCCCATCTCGGAAAGAGTATTTTTGCTCTTCGATATCTGAGTACAAAAGCCGTTTTTATTCACTAGAGAATAAAGTATTTTTGCTCTTCGATATCTGAGTGCAAAAGCCGTTTTTATTCGCTAGAGAATAAAGTAAAGATTATTCTGTAATACTTACCTGTCATAATGTAGTAATTAATACCTAAACTGAAATAAAAGTGTACCTATCCTCGCTGAGGTGGAATGAAAAGTTACGTGTTGCACTCGAGTGCAAAGATTTTTCACCTCGTGCTCTTTTGATTCCCTCGCTAACGTTCAGGATTCTAATTTTAGAATCCTTCGCTTGCTCGGTCATCAAAATTGAACACGCGGTTAAAAAGCAACTTTGCACTCTTGTATAACAAATAACTATTTCCATTTTGAAGTATGAGTGTGAAACGGACGTTTTTGTGATCAATTTTTTACTCACGAAATGTGTGTTTTTCATCCAAAATTGTCCATTTAGCTATCGTGAATATTATCCTACATGCTTTGTAACATATATTTCACAATATTTCTTGGGGTATTTGCCTGTAGTTACAGCCCTTTCGCCACCAGCCGATAACCAATAGATTAAAAAAAAGCTTCCGAGTTTCTTGAAATTTTGCTGATGAGAACATCTACGAGTATGTCAATAGTATTGTCGATCCTTTAGTTATGGCTTTAGGGATTTTGTCATCTTAAATATAAAAATAAATGTTTGTCTATAAGCTATGCATTTGAACATGTGATGATATTGAGCTAAGTATTGTGCAGGAGCCCAGGAAGGTTCTCGAACAAAAATATATAAAATTGTATGTAATACATATCTTTCCTTCATATGTATGTACAGCTAGTGCGTGTATAAATACCCACGTACAATCAAATAAACATGACAATTTTGCAAACTTCTGCACAATTCTTGTCATATTGACTAATTACGGCGAAAATTACACAATATTGATAAACAAACATCGTTAACAAAAGCGGCACAAATTCATAACGTAGACCATGTAACAATATTTGTAGTTTAATTGAATTACACGACCACATTATATTATTATATTATAAACATCTCCTGCGTAGAACCGCAAATGTTATATAGTACAGGAGGGTAAGCCGGATATTAAAATTATATACTCTAGTAGCTATGTGGTTCGTCTTAAATTAAATAAAGGCGTAAAATTAATATATTTGTATAGACTAGGTTAAAATAAATTGCATATTGATAATTGATAATACTAATATATAAAGCTGCAGAGTTTGTTTGTTTGTTTGTTTGTTTGAACGCGCTAATCTCAGGAACTACTGGTCCGATTTCAAAAATTCTTTTTTCAAAAGAATTAGGGATCCGTATGAAAATTGCGATTTTGTAACCCAAGGTGTAAAATCGAAAACCTATTTATGCGTGCGCTGCAAAAACGATTGACAATAGAACAAAATGAAGTACTACGAGTTTGTAGGTCTTATTAAAATCTACAAAAAAGTCCGCGAGAGCACATATCTAACTATCATAGTTTAGTCACAATAACCACTTTTATATTCATAAAAAAAATGCATAGAGATAAGCACGGGTTCGAAGTCCACGCGAGCGAAGCCGCGCCCAAAAGCTAGTTGATAATATTTTGTATGATGTCTTACATATTTGCGCGAAATGATGAATCTGTGTCTTTTTAGTATTGTTAGTTTGTATTTTTTACTCACTTTTATTTCATTTCTAAATTACAGTAACTAATATCAACATATAGTTCGTTTGCGTTAAGAGTACATTCAATAAAGATGCAGGCACGGCGGTGTAAACGATAAAGCACAGGACACAACTGAACCTGACTTTCTAATTTGGAACGACTTGATAGGTTACGGGGCTAACCTGGCGGGCAATGATGGCACACTGCATTTTTAAAGCGAACGAGGTATAGTACAATATTGCCAATAATAATTGTCAATGTAAAGACCTCCTATTAGCAGAGTCTATAGTAGTCTGTAGACGTAGTGTGGGACGGCCCTCTGCTAGTTGGAGCGACGATCTGCGAAAGGTCGCGGGCAGCAGCTGGATGCGTCAAGCTGAAGACAGGGCGCTATGGCGCTCTTTAGGGGAGGCATATGTCCAGCAGTTGACTAATGTGGGCTGATGATGATAGTAGTCTGTAGAGGCTAGATTTCAATGGACTATAATCAAAATAGGTATAAATAAGTTTGAAAGGCAGATTACAGGCAAAAAGACATAGACACCGGAGGCGGACCTGAGGGCGTTGCAGAGACAGTTTTTTTCTATTGTTTGAATTAGAATGATACAGAACACACCTAGTCTCCGTCTCCAGGTGAAGTTGTCCCTTCGCACCGGTGTCTGCGTGTTTTGCAACTTTAAATAGTAAAAGCTGTGATTATGGTGGTACAGAAAAGGCAGTGAGATTAGTGATACGAACGCATAACATTAAGTAAACCAAAAATTATGATATTGTTTGAAGCTATCCAATATATTTCCGAAGCATTTGTAAACAAAACCATGGAATTTAATAATATAGACCGAGTAACGAATACGGATGATAAAATCATAACGAAGTTTCCTTTTCGGAATTATTCAAGTAAAATTATTATTGGTAGGTGTATGAATACCTTTAATACATAGTATTTATGATGATATTCACAATCTCAATATCAAAGAAGATTCGATAAATAAGCCAACAAAAACTGAAAATAAATGATAATTAAAATAAATGCAAAAACCAAAAAAAAATATTAATGAACTAATTAACTTTTTTAAATTCCACGCGGACGAAGTCGCGGGTACAGCTAGTATAAAAATAAATGTTTGTCTATAAGCTATGCATTTGATCATGTGATGATCTTGAGCTAAGTATTGTGCAGGAGCCCAGAAAGGTTCTCGAACAAAAATATATAAAATTGTATGTAATAAATATCTTTCCTTCATATGTATGTACAGCTAGTGCGTGTATAAATACCCACGTATAATCAAATAAACATGACAATTTTGCAAACTTCTGCACAATTCTTGTCATATTGACTAATTACGGCGAAAATTACACAATATTGATAAACAAACATCGTTAACAAAAGCGGCACAAATTCATAACGTAGACTATGTAACAATATTTGTTGTTTAATTGAATTACACGACCACATTATATTATTATATTATAAACATCTCCTGCGTAGAACCGCAAATGTTATATAGTACAGGAGGGTAAGCCGGATATTAAAATTATATACTCTAGTAGCTATGTGGTTCGTCTTAAATTAAATAAAGGCGTAAAATTAATATATTTGTATAGACTAGGTTAAAATAATTTGCATATTGATAATATTTTGTATGATGTCTTACATATATTATTTGCGCGAAATGATGAATCTGTGTCTTTTTAGTATTCTTAGTTTGTATTTAAATTTACTTTTTACTCACTTTTATTTCATTTCTAAATTAGAGTAACTAATATCAACATATAGTTCGTTTGCGTTAAGAGTACATTCAATAAAGATGCAGGCACGGCGGTGTAAAGGATAAAGCACAGGACACAACTGAACCTGACTTTCTAATTTGGAACGACTTGATAGGTTACAGGGCTAACCTGGCGGGCAATGATGGCACACTGCATTTTTAACGCGAACGAGGTATAGTACAATATTGCCAATAATAATTGTCAATGTAAAGACCTCCTATTAGCAGAGTCTATAGTAGTCTGTAGACGTAGTGTGGGACGGCCCTCTGCTAGTTGGAGCGACGATCTGCGAAAGGTCGCGGGCAGCAGCTGGATGCGTCAAGCTGAAGACAGGGCGCTATGGCGCTCTTTAGGGGAGGCATATGTCCAGCAGTTGACTAATGTGGGCTGATGATGATAGTAGTCTGTAGAGGCTAGATTTCAATGGACTATAATCAAAATAGGTATAAATAAGTTTGAAAGGCAGATTACAGGCAAAAAGACATAGACACCGGAGGCGGACCTGAGGGCGTTGCAGAGACAGTTTTTTTCTATTGTTTGTTCTACAGAACACACCTAGTGTCCGTCTCCAGGTGAAGGTGTCCCATCGCACCGGTGTCTGTGTGTTTTGCAACTTTAAATAGTAAAAGCTGTGATTATGGTGGTACAAAAAAGGCAGTGAGATTAGTGATACGAGCGCATAACATTAAGTAAACCAAAAATTATGATATTGTTTGAAGCTATCCAATATATTTCCGAAGCATTTGTAAACAAAACCATGGAATTTAATAATATAGACCGAGTAACGAATACGGATGATAAAATCATAACGAAGTTTCCTTTTCGGAATTATTCAAGTAAAATTATTATTGGATAACTTTTGGCGCGTAAGTGGATTTGGTGATAAAAGAAGAAGGGAATGATTTTCGTTGGAAAAGTCTTATTTTAAATAATTTACTGGTTCAAACAAAGCGAAAAGAAGGGTTCGTTTCAAGGTAGGTTTCAATACCCCAAACAAATATAAACATATTGGGAAAACCATACATTAACTTTTATTTTCAGTTTTTTAAACATTGTTTATGTCGGTAGAACAATATATTGAAATACTTTATTTTAAAATGAATAGTATTGCGTGTGGTGACTGATTTAAAATACGCAATGTCACCAATCCCTATCATCTTAAGGGTGTCGTAACAGGTTACTAAAGGAACGCAAGAGGCAGGTCACCTAGCCGCAAGAGACGACTCAGTAGAGTTGGCTGAAACGACGAGATGGTCAACAATTATATCAAAAACTTAATAATTTATTTATACATTTACAATAATAATTTGAATTTAAATAACTATTATTATTATTGTAAATGTATAACAATTATTCAAAATATATACTAATAATCACTACATAGTATAAAACAAAGTCGCATTCTTTTATCCGTCCCTATGTATGCATAAATCTTTAAAACTACGCCACGGATTTTGAAGCGGTTTTTTTTAATAGATAGTGTGATTCAAGGGGAAGGTTTATATGTATAACCCACCCTTTGCACGGGCGAAGCCGGGGCGGGCCACTAGTTTAAAATAATTTGGGATTTATACATTTATAGAATGCCAGAAAACTTTATATTTAAACAAAGGAAAGAAATATACTCGTATCTAAGAATAAGCGAGCTTAAATTCCATTCCTATCTTGAAATATGTCACAGAAAACTGCGTTTTACCAAGTTTTGTTCTGATAACAGAATCCGTGCTCCGTTAGGAATAAATGGACTAGTTGCTGTAAAATTGTAGTTCTTCTGGTTTAATGTTTAAGCCTCACGCGATTTCTACATATTGTATATAATTATCACATAGATATTTGTATAGGTATATGACACAGGTTGTGGTTTAAATAATTGAAACGAGTAAGTGAAGGTTGGCTTGGAGGCCCGGCCGTAGCTATGCATGGTGCAATCCACATCGTCAGAAAAATAAACTTACAATTTCACTAGTTTACACTCTTTTGTAATTCTTATTAGCAAAACATAACTAAAATCGTGCGGAGGGATTTAGAACACATAATTTCATCAATCTATTTCGGATAGAACACTGGTTGACTATAGTAAATGACAAGGGTAAACCTAGCAGGTAACAAACCATGTGCGCCTGTTTTAAATCTAAAGGGTAATTTAGATATTGGCTTATTAGGATTTACAGGCCGATATCGACAAGTATCTTTGCTACTATGACAATAGAGGCGATTATAGCCTGATTTTTTAAAAGCTTTATGTCCAAATGATTTCGTTTTGTGGCGTTTTTTATTATTAATAAACTGATAGACAAATAGATATAGTAATACCTCACCAGCTCTGTTTTCTGGCCTATTTTCTGGCAATAGCGGTTTCGTAAATTAGACATCTATGTTTTATTAAACTGTGTGTTTTAACATTTTTAACCGACTCCAAAATTATAAGGTTTACAATTTGGTTGTATGTTTGTTGGTTGGATGTAAAACGCTACGATTATCGGTTAAGTAGTTTGGCCGAATACTTGAAATTTAAAAGAATTTTAAGAAGGCGACTTTTGTATTATTTCGACGGTTAGATGTGACGCCTTTGGATCAACGGGTCCCGGGTTCGATTCCGGGGTCGGGCCAGTGTCTTTGTCTAAACCAGAGGCACTGGCTCGGAGTCTGGGTGTCATTTCTATCTATAATATGTATGTATTTACAAAAAAAAAAATGTATATAAGTAGTTTATCATCCATCTCGTTACCATAACACAAGCATTAAGTTGCTTAACTTGGGACGAGATGGCGTTGTGTGAAATGTCCAAGGATATTTATTATTATTATTTATTTATTATTAAAGAGAAAAAGACAAGCGGCTTTAAAAAAAATTTGGATGTAGGTATGCCTAATGCACAGATTCCTGTTTCTAGTTCTAAAGCTATTGTTATATTGCAAATGTATTTTAAAATCTTGGCAGACGCGATCTGGCAACCTAGGCCGTATTTAGTCTGCCTGGTTTGATCACGTAAATGTATAATACGATGGAAGACAAGCACGTCTGCGCTGCTGCAGTGCAATCCAATTTTAAACATATTGTATTGAACGTGTACAAGGTATAATAAAAGCCCTATAGCCTTCCAAAGTAAGGTACTCAAAAGATACTCAAAAGAAGCAATGTCGTTTTTAAAATATTTTTAACCCCCGACGCAAAAAGAGGGGTGTTATAAGTTTCACGTGTCTGTCTGTCTGTCGGTCTGTCTGTCTGTCTGTCTGTGGCACCGTAGGTCGCGAACGGATGAAGCGATTTCAATAAAGTTTTTTTTTGTATGAAAGGTGAGTTACGGGCGAGTGTTCTTAGACATGTTTGATGAAAATCGGGTGAGCCGTTTAAAAGATATGAGGGGTGGGGAAGAATAACCGAAAGTCTGCAAATATAATCGAGTGGGGTCTCAAATGAAAGCGCATCACGTGCAATTTAACAAAATCTACATTATATTAAGTATGTACCTATAAAAAGTATAAAATAAAAATTTAATTAAAAATTTAAATAAACCCCCGACACAATAACCTTTAAAAAGTAAAAAATAAAAATTAATACTTCGCGTTGGGGGACCAGGGGTTTATTTAAATTTTTAATTTAATTTTTTTCTGAGGTATCGAATATCGATGTACCTACTTCTAAACTAGATTTGTTACTAAATATGCGTTCCAGTGAAAGCAACCAGCTGGCTATCATTATATGACACACTGTTGAGTCAGACCTCCTCCCATCAAAGGCATATTAAATTAGCCTACTGTGCCAAGCTGGCCAGACGGGTTGGCACAGGGTTTCGTTTCAAGTTTTCTTTCGCTTACGACTGTTTTTGGCCTTGTCATATTTCTTTTGTCGGCTCTTACAACCCCCTCAGTATGAAAAGGGGTGGTGACACTACGTATTCTAAATTCGTCACCACACTGACAATCATTTTATGCTGCAATCTTATTATTCTGAGTTCCATAATGTATCTTAGGTTCTCCGAGCTAATGTCAGCAACCGTCAGCAACTGGTGACCAAAATGGCAGACCAAACATTTTCCTAAGATTTCGCACACATTACTGATCTTTATAAAAATAATATCCTTGGACATTTCACACAACGCCATCTCGTCCCAAGCTAAGCAACTTAATGCTAGCATTATGGTAACGAGATGGATGATAAACTACATATGTATATACATATTTTTTTTGTAAATACATACATATTACAGATAGAAAACACCCAGACCCGGAACAAATACTTGTAGGTCGTACAAATATTTCTTCCGTGCGGGAATCAAACCCGCGTCATGTTGCGCAGCAGTCGATCGCTCAACCACTGCGCCAACCGTGTCGTCAAAATCTTCAGTCTTTATGAGTAGTACTATTGGTCCTTTCGGTATAGCTATAGGATTTTTGTTTCACCCGTTATATCGTAAAGGAGTTTGGTAATACTTTCTACTACGGAAGAGATCAAAGCAGCTCAAAGAACTAGTGTATACAATACAAAAATGGTGGTTTCTTAGTTTCTTAAGCTTTCACGATCCTTGCACATAATTATGTGTAAATGTAAATGATCTTTCGACGGCTCTGATCGTGTTGTTTTATTTTAGGGCCTCCTCCAATTACATGGGGGGTAATTAGCCTACTGTGCCACGCTAGCCAGACCGGTTGGCACAGGGTTTCGTTTCGTTACAAGCTTTCCGTTTGTCGGCTTTTATGCCACCTTCATGGCATGGGGTGGTGACACCGAAATCCATCACAAGCTCTGTAAACCCTGGAATAATATAGTATATTTCATTACAAGTGCGGAAAGGCTGTCATTGCAAAGAGTTCCGACAAATGTCTACCCGAGCCGAGGCGCAGCCGAAGGCGAGGGTTGACAGTCGGAACAAGTTGCAATGACGGTTCCGCACGTGTACTGAACGACTATTTTTAATACAGTTGCGAATAAATGAAGCAATTTAATAAAATAATAAAAACACAATAAACTCAACTAACTAATCATTTATGACTTATAAACAAAAATGGCGCCAACCGTAGAATATAAGCAGATATTTTTTTTCTTCACCCATTCTAGTAGGCAAAAGCAACTATGCCCATACAGCCAAGTCTTCACTAGAAAATTTTTGTTGATATGAAATGAAAATGAAATTTAATGAGATGAAATGAAACAATCCTATCATTAAATCTGATGTTGAAACAAATTAGTAAGTAGTTTCTTTTTAGAAATATACGTATTTGCATGAATTCTATAAACTGCTATGATTTTTTTTAGTAAAAACTTCATGGTTGGTTTTTCCTTTTATTAGACATTATTTTGACAGTTGGGAAAGAAAACGCACTAGTGCGGGAATGGTAAAGAAAAAGCACGAGTGTGTAATAGCCCACTTCCCGAACGCTATACGTCCCTGTAATACGCCACTTTTTGAGCAACTGTATTAAAATAGTATATTTCATTACAAGTGCGGAAAGGCTGTCATTACAACGAGTTCCGACAAATGTCTACCCGAGCCGAGGCGCAGCCGAAGGCGAGGGTTGACAGTCGGAACAAGTTGCAATGACGGTTCCGCACGTGTACTGAACGACTATTTTTAATACAGTTGCGAAAAAATGAAGCAATTTAATATAATAATAAAACACAATAAACTCTACTAACTAATCATTTCTGAAAAATGGCGCCGACCGTAGAATATAAGCAGGTTTTTTTTTCTTCACCCATTCTGGTAGGCAAAAGGAACAATGCCGATACAGCCAAGTCTTCAGTAGAATTTTTTTATTGATATGAAATGAAATTTAATTAGATGAAATAAAACACATTCAATCAAATAATTAAATCTGATATTGAAACAAATTAGTACGTAGTTTCTTTTTAGAAATATACGTATTTGCATGAATCATAAAAACTTCTATGATTTTTTTAGTAAAAACTTCATGGTTGGTTTTTCCTTATAATAGACATTATTTTGACAGTTGGGAAAGAAAACGCACTAGTGCGGGAATGGTAAAGAAAAAGCACGCGTGTGTAATAGCCCACTTCCCGAACGCTATACGTCCCTGTAATATGCCACTTTTTGAGCAACTGTATTAAAAAATATATTATACCCCACAGTGTATAAAATAAAACCAATGATGAAACACCTTCTGTAAACATAAACGATTTCCACTTAGTAACGCAATCAAACCGTCACGGTCGCGTACACAACTTTAGGGGCTAAAATTAAATAAGTTTTAAGTGATGTTGTCACGTTTGGGTCTGTCACCTCGTCCAAGAAGGTTCTGAGTAAATGGCGTTTGGGGATTTCATCGAGCGTAAAACCAGTATTAGGAGCGCACGCGTTATTTGGTGCGTTGACGATTGTTGCTCAAACCAGTTACATGGAGGATAATTAGCCTACTGTGCCACTCGGGCCAAACGCGTTGACTCAGGGTTTCGTATCAAGGTATCCTTTTGGTGCGTGTAGGATCGGCCTTGACATTTTCTTATATCGTCGCTTAAAGCGCACTTAGTTCGTGACGCTATAGTATACTACTTATTACGTATACAATACAATAGCGTCAATTCGTCACGTATGCCATAAGTACTTGGCCAGAACTTTTGAATTTAGCAGATTAAAGTTACCAATTGCATTGTGTCGGATAGGCACTTCATACAACCTAGCACTGCCCTGCAAATTGCAAAAAACGTAAGAAAATTTGACGTTCGCGGGCTACCCTGGAGCATCCACCTTAAGTCGCCTCGTAAGACACCCTCAAGATGGCATAGGTTGATAACATTGTACATAATATCAAAATCCACCACACGAACCTTACACCACGACATAAGACTATTTCAACAGATATCGACCCCAAGACAACGCCAGCCTAGCCTAATGACATTAAAGATATTGGATTTAAATCCTGAATATAAATACGCTACCAATAGATTTAAATTGTAGAAGAGCAAATTTACAGCGGATCTAGAAAATTTCATTCATTATTCATGTCCCAACCCCAATGGACAGAATTTCATTATGTACCAATGTAAATATACAACGAGAATATAATGTATTAGGACATTTCGCCACACTGTTTTTGTAGTTTAATACAAAGAAGATATTTCAGCACTAACAATTGAGGAAGATGTAGGTTGACGGACGAGGAACAGAACTGAAGCATTATGTAAGGGGAAAACTGTATAAATGTTAGGTTTCGTTAAAACGAATATCAATGAATGCTCAAGGTGAATGTTCCAGGGTAGCCCGCGAAATTCAAATTTTCTTACGTTTTTTGCAATTTGCAGGTCAGTGCTAGGTTGTATGTTGATAAAAATGTTATTCGCGGCTGTAAGACGTATGTAGTTATAGAATTATAATTCTCAAAATCATCAATACAACCCTCCAAGCTCATAAAGGTGCAAGAAAAACTTTTTCAAGCTCAAAGTCATTCTTGCACCTTTATGGGCTTGGAGGGTTGTATTGATGAGTTTGATGATTATACCTCTGTAACTACATACGTCTTACAGCCGCGAATCAAATGTTCATCATCATACAACCTAGCACTGGCCTGCAAATTGCAAAAAACGTAAGAAAATTTGAATTTCGCGGGCTACCCTGGAACATTCACCTTAAACTACAACAATTTTTAAGAAACCTTGCCTTTAAAATTAGTTCGGATTTCAAACACAAATTGTCATAAGTATTCTTCTCTTCGCAGTCTTTCATATGATCATCTCATGTTATGTTTTCTACCAATCTAGATCCATAACGATGGATTTAGAATACATAGTGTCACCACCAAATCCATCCAATCCATCCAGAGGGTGTCGCAAGAGCCCACAAAAGGAAATAACAGTGCCGAAAACATATCCGCAATCTACATTTCGTGCATTACGGGCAGTGTCTTTTTTTTCATTTACAGGGGTTATTTAGTCTGTTAGTGTTCTTAGTCGTCTCACAAGTACTTATGTAATCAAACAACAAACTACACATTTGATTGCCTTAATTGTCAGCATTTCAGCCAAAAGACGTCTACTGCTGGACATAGGCCTCCCCCAAGGATCTCCACAAAGGCCGGTCCTGGGCTGATCCATCGTTTTCCGGCGACCTTAACCACGGCGTCGGTCCACCGTTTGGGCATACTGCGCTTTCCGGAACGCGGTCGCCACTCGAGGACTTTCCTGCCCTGCGAGATATGTGCCCTGTCGACTGCCATTTGTCTGGCGACACGGTTGGCGCAGTGGTCGAGCTATCGACTGCTGCGCAGCATGTCGCGGGTTCTATCCCCGCACGGAAGAAATATTTGTACGACCTACAAGTATTTGTTCCGGGTCTGGGTGTTTTCTATCTATAATATGTATGTATTTACAAAAAAAAAAATTATATAAGTAGTTTATCATCCATCTCGTTACCATAACACAAGCATTAAGTTGCTTAGCTTGGACGAGACAGCGTTGTGTGAAATGTCCAAGGATATTTATTTATTTTATTATTTATTTAAATTTGGCAATCCTGTGGGCTATGTTGGCAAGTCTGGTTCTCCAGCGTATTTCATTATTTCTTATTCGATCTCGCAGGGAAAAACCAAGCATAGCCCTCTCTATTGCCCTTTGGGTGAGCGACCACGTCTCTGTGCCATATGTCATCACCACCATCATCATTTTATTTGTAGTACGGAACAGTTGACAGTCAAAATGCAAACGCAAAAAAAAAACTAAAACAGGGTGCGCACATTTTTACGTCTTTAATCTCGATCCTAATTACATTACGTTGGCTTCCAAAGCGCCAACATACGCTAGCCATAAATATTTAAATGGTTTTACGCAACTACGCACCAAGGACCACCGTGTATTTATGAATTTTGTTTGACTACAGCATACTCAAATAGAATCTTGCGAACTTTAATGCCTTCTCAGGGATTGTTTATGTTGTGAGAAACTGGGCTAACATGAAATTAGTTTCTCGGGTACCCATGAGAGCAAGTTATATCCCAAAATAACACTCATTTACCCCTTAACGAGACTACCATTGACGTGATTATGTCAAATATTTTTTATGTAAAATATTTTCCTTATGGTCACGCATTTACAACTTCTGCACCGCACACTGGGAAATAACGCATGTTGTAAAAGTCAACAAAACCCAGCACGCTTGGTGGTAGGATCTAATGGTCCGCCCGGCTAGCTACCACCATCACAGCTAAGTCCGGCGCCAAGCAGTTTTACTGTGATTCGTCGTGCGTATGCGAGAGGGTGCCCGTCAGGGCATTTGCTTGAATTGCCTGCTCCATCTTAGTCCCTGGCGTTGCTTTCGATTACACACAACCTAGGCTTTGTGTCAAAGGCATATGAAACGTAGACCAAAAAAAACAACCCACGCCACCCTAACTGTTAATAAAGAAATGCAACAGATAATCTTGCCACCAAGAAAAGCGAATCTTGACTGAATCTCTGTGTCAACCCGTCTGCCTAGCATGGCATGCGAGGCTTATTGCCCGCCGTGAAATTTGAAAAGAAATGACTCAGTAGTATCTCATTTAAGTGCTGAAATGATGATGAATGATGCTATTGAATTGAAACAAATTTTAAGTCATTATCTAGACATTTTCTGCGTGGTTTATTTTCCAACTCTATTTATCAGGCGACTGTCACTGCGCTCGAGTAATTACCGATGTCGCAGTCTAGTGCACACTACAATTAAAGTGTCTCGTTTTACTCTTTCGCGGAGTGTCCGTATGTTTTATATTTCCTCGTAACTTGACAAAGCTATTGTCTTTACGATGAGATAAAGATTAACAGCTAGACCAATCGCAGTAATATCATAATTCGGAAACTAACTGTAACTATAATTCCAACTATAATTCCATCTTATGAAAAAAAAATGTTGTACAGGGTATAACACAACACCTATAGCCATGTACGAGTAGATACTGTTTGTAAAATTTCAGGAAAATGTCTCATTTTGCTGGAAATTTAGGACACGGTGTTCATTGTTCATAAAATATGAAAGGTATGAAGGCTAATTTAAGTACATACTTACATTTATTTTCAGACTTTCTTAAATGTTACAATGAAAATCAACATGGCTCAAAATATCGTTAATTATATGGAAGTTTTTTTAAATATTTAAATGGTTATTCCACTTTTGCTATTTCCCTATTGTCACAAAACTTTACACGCAACTATAAGGAACTGGTCTAAATGACACCCAAGTAATCAGAAACACCAATTATAACTCGGCACGGAGCCAAAAATGTTTCGAAGTATTTTGGTTAAATTGGCCAAGTTCCGAGCAATAATACTATTGAAGCCTTAGCTCCTTTTATTAAAGTTATTATTATATTTAAGGCAAGTTTTTATTAATACTAGAGCTGCTGTAATGGTATGATGATGATTTCATAATATATTTTGTTACGACTTACGGCATTTTTACACCCAATTTAATGAGTAATTTCACGCAACATATAGTTAAATAGAGTTACATGAAAACAAGGTTGGTTCCCAAGCCTGTTTCTTTGAGTAGAATAAACTTTTTTAGACTTTTTTAAACTGATTGTTTAGTACTCAAACATGTTTTATCTTTCTAGTCTAGTCAATTCCTCCGTCAATTTTATCTTACAAGTGAAACAGCTGAATGCAATTAGTTTATTATTAAACCACACTGATAAGAAATAAGAAAGTATCCGTTCAAATCTTTTGTTACTTTTTGAAGACGGCTAATACTCGAAGCTGCCTTGTTTTAAGGATCGCACGATCGCGATAAGCCAAATATCTTAATTGAATTTGCATAACTTTCAACTGAAACTATACAGTATCAGCCTTGAAATAATTGACCAATGTTTGGATAATTTACAAATTTAGAGACTGTGGACGGCTGACAGAATAATTGAGATTTTGCTTTTAACCAAAACGAAGTAAACGAATTCTTCATCACTTCAAACCATAAGTACCAAACTCCTTCGAACCCATTGTACCACGGTGGCCAAACGGTTTATATCATTCCACGAGCTTCTTTTTATTCTTTCGTACAATTGCCTGGTGTTGGAATAGCTTGGTAATATTATGTGAACAAAATCTAACGTGAGTAGAATATGATGTTTATTGTTATCGAATATTGTATTTCCACATGCTCGTACTTTCCCTCATAAAGCTATTTGCCTTACTGTACTGCGACTAAGTAAATAGGATGCCTTTTGTGAGTAAAATTACAAAGGAATCAGTGTCTAACACATTATATACCACTGTATATATAGCCATTGTCCAGTTGTGTGTGTGTCGTGAAGAATTTAGAATAAATAGTGTCACCATCCCAACCTGAGGGTGTCGTAAGAGGCTACTAATGGAAATACCAAGGCCGAAAACCTAGCCGCAAGAGATGAAGCATACTTGTGAAGAAACCTTGTGCCAACCCGTCTGGCTAGCTTGGTGCAGTAGTGTATTACACCCCTTGTAAAGGAGGGAGGCCGGACTTAGCAGTGGGTCATCTAAGTGCTGAATAGTAGTAGTAGAATTGCATGCCAAGGAGAGGTTAAAAGTTTCAAGCAGTAAGATAATCACAGCTATTCCCACCATAAATTGCACCATGCTGAAATATTAAATCCAATTAAACTAGCGACGACATCATGTAAAATCCTAATAAAAAATTAAGGTCCATGCAATGCCGCGGTTTCATGCAATTTAGTTCATTTACAAGCCACGGAGTAGCGAATGTTAAATTGTATAATCTAGCTGCGCTAATTGACAACAAAACAAATGTTACAACTAGTTTGTGAATTGCTAATTAGGAGCACGAATCGCCGACCACAATGCAAACATAAGTATTTGCAAACGCATACAACACCAGAATATTAACTACAATGACAGCACTTTCAGCATGTGTAAAAAAATATAAAAAAGGAAATATTGTTTATGGACGTATGTAGCATCAGAAGTTGTAGTGCAACGCACTGCCAGCTCTGTAAAAAGTGATATTATCGACTGTTCCAAAGAATAAAGACCTATCTGCAATACAGCTTTTTGAACCATTTTGAACTTCATAATAATTATATATATATATATATATATATATATATATATATATATATATATATGAAGTATATAGTTCAAAATGGTTTCAAATCAGTATTGCAGATAGGTCTTTATTCTTCTGAACAGTCGATGACACTGCCAGGTGAGGGGAAGCTGATTCATTCAGCTGCCAACAACATTCGTCCCAGGTAGAAATCTGGTGACCTTACTCACGCGCTGTGTCACTCGCGGGCGTGACGACACTTCATCCAAGGATGTTGTTATTATACTGAGGATTGTTATTCGAATCCGCTATACTCTATACATATTCAAAAGTTACAGCCGCTGTTTATGTCCCTACGAGACTAGTGTACAAATGGTAGGGATGTTCGATCCGATCCTCGATCCTTGATTGTATGGATCGATAAGAAGGAAAACGATTCACCCTATTTTTGTATTGATACAATGGTATTCGGTCCGTTGATGGATCCATACATGTACAACGAGAATCAAATCGATAAATCGGAATAATTGACATTTCATTCTAAAAACGTTTAACTAAATTTCTCCGTGATATTTATTCATCTACTATGAACACGTTCATACCAGTTGAATCAGTCATCAAAAATCGATTGATTTTGCATACTATATTTCAATATACCTTAAAATTTGGCATGATTTCATGTGATGATAGATTATTTCCATTTTGTGTGTTATGGTAAACAAATTTGGTATAACATTAAAAAAAAATGTCCTTGGACATTTCACTCAACGCCATCTCGTCCCCAGCTAAGCAACTTAATGCTTGTGTTATGGTAACGAGATGGATGATAAACTATTTATATACATTTTTTTTGTAATTACATACATATTATAGATAGAAAACGCCCAGACCCGGAACGAATACTCGTAGGTCGTACAAATATTTCTTCCGTACGGGAATCGAACCCGCGACATGCTGCGCAGCAGTCGATCACTCAGCCACTGCATTAATAAAAATACATTAACGACTTTTCGTTTCTTTACTACAATGAAATTCAATGTTTTATAAGATTTTTTATATATGTTTGATTTTTTAAAAACTTGATACGATACTGGATAGATCCAAATACTCGTATTGAATCTATAGGTTACTTGGATCGAACATCTCTACGCTATACTATCTGAATATTCGTTTTATAATTATTCCTGAAAGTTACATCCACTATTTAAATCCCTACGCTAGTGCTAAGCTAGTGTATTAATGGGACAGTAGATAAGAAACCGCTTTTGAAAGAGAGTAACTAAATATGTATAGTAAATCCTTCGACACGCACAATATAATTTGTGTGTTAGCGCCAACTATATTAAACGTATGAACTAAATCTAATTGTTCATTTTGCTTAGACAACCTTTCTTAAATTCTTCATAAATCTAATTGCTCTGATTAAAACCCATAAATTCTCTTCAGAAACATACATTAATCTTAGCCTAACTTGAGACAGTCAGAGCTTCAGTTAGGCAAATACACTCGGTTCCAAAAATTACGGGTCAGTCACAAAAATTGAAATACCTCCAGATCTGTATAAGTTAGATCAATGAAATAAAAAACAGAATAAAGACTTTTTAGTTATGCTTCTATTAGCATATTATTTAAACTGGTTGATGAAAAAAACTTCATTAGAAAAACAAAATAAAAAAATGACTATATTTAAAAACAAAATTTTTGTTTCATGTCATTATGGATGCTTTCCATTTCTATTCTGTCACAAAAAAAATTATCGTGAACGTCTTCCACGTGCATAATTATTATTCTGTGAGGTGAAGCATGGCAGTCACGCTAGAGGAATGTACCAGAATCCTAACTTCGTTGGAACTTGGGCGGAGCCAGCGTGAAACAGCCAGAAACATTGGTGTATCTTTGTCGACTGTTCAGCGGGTAGTCCAGCGGTACCAAGAGACCGGATCACACCTTAGAAGACCAGGAAATGGCAGACCAAGATGCACAACGGCCAGGAAAGACAGAGAACTGGTGGCTACAATGCTCCGAAATCGTTTTCAAACTGCTGTTGGTCTAAAAACTCACTTTATTCCCTTTGGAGGTAGCAATTTAAACGCTCAAACAGTAAGAAGACGTCTTGCTGAAGCAAATTTGAAACCATTGAGGACCGCAAATGGCCCCAAACTGGAACGGGGACATCGAATTGCAAGACAGAGATACGTGCGCGAGCAACTAAACTAGACACTAGACGATTGGTCTAGGGTAATGTTCACGGACGAGTCTAAATTCATGCTTTATAAGCATGTTGGTAGGCAGTTGGTGTACAGAAGACCAGGGGAGCGCTTCCATCAAGCGTGTGTGGAGGAAAAAGTGGCGTACGTTGGAGGCTCCGTACAAGTTTGGGCTGGGATTTCTGCTGAGGCCCGCACCGAGCTGGTACTCATTCAAAATGGAACTCTAAATGCAGAGAGGTACGTGGAAGAGATCCTCAATGAACATGTAGGTCCTTTCATGGCCAGGATGGACCGGCATGGCATATTAATGCATGATCGCGTCCCCATACCGCCAGAATTGTACATGACTACCTTGAAGAGGTCGGTATCGAACTCATGCAGTGGCCAGCGCGAAGCCCGGACTTAAACCCCATCGAGCACGCCTGGGACGAGCTTCAGAGATGCGTGAAAGGTCGAAACCCCCCATCAATCATACTTCCCGAGCTCATACAAGCACTGGTGGAGGAATGGGTGTGGCGGAATGACTACTTTTTGTTAATATTTAATATAATTTTTATTGAATTTATTTTAAAGTAGTTTAAGTCTGTTTGTGCATATTTTCATTCTTTAATAATTTTATTTATTTTATACATTTCACCTGTAAATATTTTTATGAACACTTTGTCCGGCCTATTTTCTTTAATATAGATAACACAGCATTGCGTGCCTAAGCTGCGCGTCAAGCTTCTATCGATCGCGCAGGCGCGGGCTCGCGGCGCTGTGACGTCACGCACCAACCGTTGATTGAATAGTTTTTAAGATTCCTTTTCGCGCGCTTCTCGCTGACTGTTTTAATTCTGTTTTGATATTTTAAATTAATTTGGTTTTTTACATGTTTTATATTACTTTATTCCTGCTATCTATTGTATTCATTGTGCCATCGTTTCTCCTTCTTTTTATTTAATAACTTTTTAATATTTTATGTGTGCAAAGTGTGTCGTGTAATATATGAGAGTGACTTTACCAACAACCAGTGTTTTTATTCGGAACTATATCTACTCCGCGACCGACACACCGCCACATGGGAAGGTATTCCTCAGCACCGGCTCCGAAATTTGGTGTACAGCATGCCTAATCGCCTGGAAGCTGTCAGAAGATCTCGTGGAGGCAATACAAAGTATTAAATGAAGAGAGTGATGAAAAACAACAAAAAAACAATCATAAAAAAATGTTATCTTAAGAAAAATATGACTACTTTAGTTTTTTTTTAATTTAGTGATTAATATTGAGGGTGCGACTAAGTTTTATTTTATTTTTTAACTGTATAATTAAATTCTCAATTGAACAGCCTTCGTTTCATTAGGATGGCATACGTACTCGTAGTTCGGGAGATATTCGGGTTTATGTGACTGACCCGTTATTTTTGGAACCGAGTGTAGTTGATTTTAAAAAAGGCTGACTTTAATATCATTTATTAATCTTATTTTCCATTAGTTCCTCTTACGACACCCGCAGGATGTTATGGGGTGGAGATACAATTTATTCTAAATTTGTCACCATACAGAATTATATGATGCAGGGGTTATGTTTTGTAAAAAAACAAAAACAAACAAAAACTCAAAAAGAAGATTCTTTCTTTGGCTTTTGTAAAGGTCTAGGGGAGTCTTTGGATGCGGTCAGGATAAGATCGTACGATGTGGAGCTATGTGGGAGAGACTTGTTTAGCAGTGGACGTTTGTGGTTGTAAGATAGAAAGTACATGATGTTAAATTTAAATTATAGTAATATTCCTGACTATTTACTGTCAGCGAATATTATATGAAAGAGCAATCAAGTGTGCAGAAAATGGTTAGCACACTCAAATTTTCGCTATAACTCTTAAAAAACAAATCACTTGTAGACCAAATTAGAATACAAACTCAAAATAAACTTCATTCACGTAGGATTTAT
This sequence comes from Clostera curtula, assembly GCA_905475355.2. Taxonomy (NCBI): domain Eukaryota; kingdom Metazoa; phylum Arthropoda; class Insecta; order Lepidoptera; family Notodontidae; genus Clostera; species Clostera curtula. The sequence continues at coordinate 10,324,822 of FR997806.1, read as the reverse complement.
CACAAAACTAAATAAATATCCTTGGACATTTCACACAACGCCATCTCGTCCCAAGCTAAGCAACTTAATGCTTGTGTTATGGTAACGAGATGGATGATAAACTACTTATATACATTTTTTTTTGTAAATACATACATATTATAGATAGCAATGACACCCAGACTCCGAGCTAGTGCCTCTGGTTTAGACAAAGACACTTGCCCGACCCCGGAATCGAACCCGGGACCCGTTGATCCAAAGGCGGCACATCTAACCACTAGACCAACGAGGCAGTCCCATTATCAAACTCATTATATAAAATTAACAATATCATCTTACGGCCTTTCTCCCACTCTAGGTGGCAGGTGATACACACCTATCGATCATCATCTACATTCACGCCTTTCATACATACACAGCAGCATAACGGAAGTATATAATGGAAGTATCATAGGAGCTTCTAATAGAAACAGACGATAAGAAAATCTAGCCTCATTGGAAGGAAATTTTTACACTTATAAACTTTGGAGACCCAGTTCTCTTGTCTGTTTCTTTTTGCAGATTTTCGTTGCCATAGAAGCGATAGGTTACATTTAGTCAGCTTTGCACAACATCGGTCCAGCAGTATGTCGTTCATGGGCTGAAATGCAGATAGTGCCCGACTGAAAACCAGTACCGAGCCCCCGGAAAGCTTGAAGCTGTGACGGGCCCATTTTGTTTCATACAAACATGTTTTGTTTTCTTTTTGTAAATTTTATATCTTTTTAAAAAACACTAGCCCTGTGAAATGTATAACCTGTATCACACACACAGAGTCAGAGCAAGTGCCCCTGGTTTACAAAAAAACACTTGCCCGACCCCGAAGTCGAACAGGGGACCCCTGATCCAAAGACAGCTTATTCAACTCCTAGACCTACAAGTCTTATTGTTATAATTTTTTCATACGTAAGTTATGCAACAAAGATATGATATTTCTTCTTCTTCTAGATGACGATATTTTTGTATATTTAATTTTGGAGCTACTTATTACTGTTTAAGTTTCCACTTTTTCGTCACGGCACTTCGTTTACGGTCGCTTTCATCATAAGTTCTTTCTTTTCTTCGTTTATTTTTTCTTACACATTCCGCGCCCCAGTCTCTAGTGCTACAATTACCAAGTAAAATGGAAACGCAGTAGACAAAATTGAAATATAAAACGGTTACATCATTGCAGCATTGGAGCAAATTCGACCTACGTCTAGAATGAGTTTATTTTTCCCTGTTTCGAGAGTGAATAATTCTCGTAGTGTAGGCACAGGGAAGTTCTGTTGGAACGAATTGTATTACTATAAATGTAGATTATATATAATCTACATAAGAAATGTATCTATAATCAACATATATATATATATATATATATATGTTGGTTCTTTTGATGATTTTTACAAATGCATTTCCATGTGTTCGATCTACGTTTTGTATGTGTACATATATTGTTATATAAATAAACAAATATATTTTACTTGGATGTGTTTGTGTAGTCTGTGATTTGTAGAATTAAATAGTCTAGTATAATATAATGAATCTCAGCACATTATATGACCAAATGCTGCGTAGGGCTTCGTCCAAATTCACATCATGCTGGCTAGACGGGTGGGCCTGTATCAAGTTTTCCCTATCTTAAGGCTTGGTGCTCTATTCTTTATTCGCCTCATAAGATACCACAGAATGGAATTAGGTAGAGCCATTGCGTGTTCTAAGTCCGTTACCTTATGGACCATATGTTTTTTAAAATATGAAAATAATAATATATACGAATATGCAATTGCAGCAGACGATTGTTATAATTCTATAGCGGTACATATTGTATAAGACTTTTTTGGTTGGTTCCAATCTTTATTTTCTCCCATAGCAAGAAACGCTTAGACAGTGTCGTAACGAAAAGGATGATCGAGAAAGCCACTCCTAGTCCAGTTAAACTTTAAAATACTTTAAGAAAAATTGCCGCCCCGGATAATGATAGATTTACATTATTCAATTTTTTTTAACTGTAAAAACGGTTTCTACTTTCACGCTTGTCGTATAAATCCCATTTTATTTATTTACACAATATCAGCTTTGTGCGTTGCCAAGAATCTTAAAAGTAAACACATCCATAATAATATCGGTAATACAAGGGGCGGCTTTTTGGTTATCGACGATTTGTTCTAGGCAACCATAGTTCTAGAAGAGCATACGTCGTAAAAAAATTATGACACTCACCAATTAGTGAACTTTCAAAAAACCTTTTATAATACCCTAAAAATGTGACGTATAATTATTAAAGCTTCTAATTAATAGAGGTTGAAATTTCAATAAAATAAAATTCGTGCGGTTTAATAAATTTATTGATGTAAGTAAATTTTCTGACAAGGGTTCTGAAAAAGGAGGGCAGCGTAATTAATTCGTTTAATTAGAAGCATAAAAACGTGTACCCTTTATGTGTATCTTAATTACGGAAAATACAGAATTTTTAAAACGGCAAGGTTGTCGGAATATTCATTTCATAACTTTCCAAAGCATAAATCTATCGGACTGAATTTTACAAACCAATAAATGTTTTAGTAATGTGTTGATATGATAATTATACTATACTGCCATTTCAAAAGACCATCACTACATAGTATAAAGCAAAGTCGCCGTCGTCTGTCCGTCCTTATGTATGCTTAAATCTTTAAAACTAGGCAACGGATTTTGAAGCGGGTTTTTTTTAATAGATAGAGTAATTCAAGAGGAAGGTTTATATGTATAATACATGCACAAATTTAGATGTTCCTCATTGCAGCCGTGCGAAGCCGGGGCGGGTCGCTAGTTAAATTATAAAACAAAGTCGCTGTCGTCTGTCCGTCCCTATGTATGCTTAAATCTTTAAAACTACGCAACGGATTTTGAAGCGGTTTTTTATTAGATAGAGTGATTCAAGGGGAAGGTTTATATGCATAATATTGTAGAGAAACACTGATAAATTTAGATGTTCATCATTGCACCCGTGCGAAGCCGGGGCGGGTCGCAAGTTTCAAATATAATGTACTAGCTAAGACTACGTGGGCTTTCTTTGGCTTCACTCACATATAGCCTATATTACTATGTGATATTACTTCTTAGCCCATAAATGTCCCACTGCTGAGTCGGGCTTTGCTCAATGGCTACCGCTGCCCCTCGGGGGTGGGATCAGCGGTTATGTGGGACTCCGGAACACTCGACTACCCACTAAAACCCCAGCGGTATACTCTCACACGTCTTGTTTGAGACGCCACAGGTTCACGAGGACGCATCCTATTGTGGCGCCACTGTGTACCACTATCGGTGGGCTTCCAGGGGCCTCCTGGTAACCTCCTGGAGTCCTGGAGCAGCAGAGTCGGGCTTCCTACAACTCATCATCATCATTTCAGACAAAAGACGTCCACTGCTGGCCTCCCCCAAGGATCTGCACAAAGCTAGCCAGGCGGACCATTGGATCCTACCACAAAGCTGCTGGGTTTTGTTGACTTTTACAACACGGGTTTTTTCAAAGCGTGCGGCGGGGAAGTCTAATATTCTGACCTGTCACCACTCGGATAAGAATGTTGAATTATATAAATGTTATGAATATATATTTTGACAAATTGTAAGTGTCCATCGTGACGTAAGCAATATAAATTTATTTGAATGTGAGTTGAGTTAAGGACAGGATAGTTGCGCCCCGATATAACCCTGAAGTTGGCTTCCAGGACCTTATTGGTATAAATATATACTTTCAATGTTATTACTCAACAGGTACTATATATATCTTTGTTATGCATTAACCCCGCCTTTACTTTTACGCGTAAGTAACGCACTAAATTAGGATACTCGGGTGTTCTAAACACGTACGCAATGTAACCATTAAATCCCAGCTGAGAGAAATGAGTTTCCTCCCGGTACATTTTAAGTAATTAAATCTTTTACCTTATATTTTTTCATTCTCACTGTACTTGAAATGTAGGTATAGCGTAGTGGATGATACGAAATGCAATTGATCAGTGCTCAGAATATATCAGTTTGGGGATACGTAAAAGTCACAAGTTTTTTGGACGGGAGACCTTTTTTTTAATACGCTTTTAATAGCTTCGCTTGTATCGCTTGTATCTATGTATGTAACGGAATCTTTGAACATGATTTTGACCTAGTTAAAAACGTCGGATTAACACGAAATTTGGGATAGTTATTAAGGACCGATGACAATTCAATATTCACTGTGACCCGTTATCATTAATAGAATAATAATAATAACGGTGATCAAGGTGGAACACCACTCTTCGATGCAATAGCTAATAGAGATGTAAATATCATAAAGCTATTACTATATTTTTTAGTGATTATTTAGCAATAGCGTTATGATATTTCAACTAAATAAAAAATAATAGTTTAAAAAAAAACTTAAAAATACGCTTTTATAGAAAATCGTATTATTTTAGTTTTTTTTAAACTGTTATTTATTATTTTTCTCTTTATCTGACCTTTTCCCTGTTTTAGAGAACGCGCATAGTCCCAGCTGTTTTTCTTACATCTGGGTATGACTATCTACTTTATTTATTTTATTTTATTACTATTCGGGAATCTTACAGCTAGTACATAATTAAATACAACTTATAAAAATAATGCTGGCCATTTATAAGTTTCCACTGATAAAACATTCGTTCATTAATTACACTACTACTTAGCCCATAAATAACCCACTGCTGAGTCGGGCCTTCTCCAATTACAGGAGGGAAATTAGCCTACTTTGCCACGCTGCCCAGACGGGTTGGCACAGGGTTTTGTTTCAAGTTTTCCTTCAAGCCACAAGGGCTAAGTTTGCGGACTTATCATTTTCTTTTGTTGGCACTTACGACACCCTCAAGATGAAATGGGGCGGCGACACTATGTATTATAAATCCGTCATCATACAGAATGAACGATCTGACTAATTATAAAAATATTCTTATAACTAAGAAGCGAGCAGTTTTATCTGCAAATATTTGAAGAACTAAAGTCCCGAGTAATAAAGTTACACAAACTTTTCATATCCGCGCACAAGAATTTATTTTATTGGAGAGTTAGTTAATGAACTTATATAAATGTGTACTTTTAATTTATACTTTACTTTAAATTTTGCTGTTTATGACTAGGTGGATATATATTTGAAACCTCATAGTGAGATAAGAATTAAAAGTAAACCCTTTTTGACGGCTGTTTTTTGTGTATTTTATATTATTTAATTAATTTCCGAGACGTTTTGAATGCTTTACAGCAGTCGTGGTTACAAAAATGACGAATTTTAAGACAGCCATGTAAATGGAAAAAGCATAATGATAAAATCTCAGAATACGAAGCAGGGGCGGATCTACGTAAGGGCTTTTTGGGCTGTAGCCCAGGGCCCCGTGGATATAAAGAGGCCCCAGCCCACACTAAAAACAATAGGCGATATTTTGAATTAAAAATATGTTTAAAATTAAAAGAAAAAAATTAAAATATCCTTTCTTACGGTTGGCAACAAGAGGTACCTACGGAACGGGAAATTCCTCGTCGTTTATCTTTGGTCAGTGGTTTATTTTACATTAAATAAATAAACTAAAATAAATAATCTATGACTGCCTCGTTGGTCTAGTGGTTAAATGTGCCGCCTTTGGATCAACGGGTCCCGGGTTCGATTCCCGGGTCGGGCAAGTGTCTTTGTCTAAACCAGAGGCACTGGCTCGGAGTCTGGGTGTCATTTCTATCTATAATATGTAAGTATTTACAAAAAAAATATGTATATAAGTAGTTTATCATCCATCTCGTTACCATAACACAAGCATTAAATTGCTTAGCTTGGGACGAGATGGCGTTGTGTGAAATGTCCAAGGATATTTATTTATTTATAAACCAAAAAAATATATTTTATTGTCCTCTTTTTTTCTATATACCTATCTACATTACTATCGAAAACAGTTTTTTTGTCAAAATGGCTATTAGTTGAGTAATTTGGTAGGGCCTAAACTGTTTCAGCCCAGGGCCCCACAAATTCACGATCCGCCCCTGATACGAAGACGATAAGGGTGTGGTCATTTCGCAAGTGAACCAGGAGTGACTGTTGTTAAATTTACTAAGCTGCACTGAACGAAGCTGACTACTCTTAGTAATGAGTTTTAATTCTTAATACTCCACTTGAAACTTGCGACAGCAACGCCGCCCCCGAGGACCACTCGGAACACTCTCTTTTGGCCGAAACTAGAATTAGTACTTCACTATTTATACAACAGACATAGCAACGATAGTAAAGGTCTGTTTTCATTCTACTACTCAGCCCATAAATGATCCACTACTGAGTCGGACACCTCCAAATCATGGAGGGAAATTAGCCTACTGTGCCACGCTGGCAAGACGGGTTGGCACAGGGTTTGTATCAAGTTTTCCTTCTCTTTTGACTAGGCGATCTGCCCCTTGCATTCTTTTAGTCGCCTCTTACGACTTGTTCTTTAACTTGTTGTATAACCCTGAGACAACCTGTTTGGCCAGCGTGGCACAGTAGGGTCAGTACCCTCCATGAAACTGGAGGTGGCCCGACTCAACAACGGGACTATGGGCTGGGGGGTGACACTACGTTACCGTGTGGTAATATATATTATGGTTTTGGAATATAATTAAAGCTCCGTTGTGTATTTCAAATTTACAGTTATCACTGTATCTGACAATAATGTAACCGTGGTATTTTCAATGTTGCCTGCCTGGTTGGATGTGTTGCCTTTGGATCAACGGGTCTCCGGATCCATTCCAGGGTCGGGATTCTTGCTCTGGATGTAATTTGTGGTCTTGAATTAAATGTTTGTAAAGTGCTTCCGCATACAGGTTAAAGGAACATTTAACGTAGCTAGTCAAAATTATAAAGGTTTTTATTAGAATAAATTCATATGAATGCTTTCAAATAGACAACAATGTTAGAATAAAAAATTAATAATAATCATTTAGTTTTTATCACCCCGGTTCCGAATGCCATTACACAGAGAAGAGCCGGCAAGAAACTCCATGGTAGAGTGCAGAGTGTGTATAAAAGAAAGAACAGTTCCACTATCAAGTCATCGCACAGTGAGACGTGAGTAACAGTTAAGCGCCTCGTCCACGAAAGATTAAAATTACGGAGAGCGACTGTCATAGGGCAATCTACGAATTGTACATATTAGCGAGACTACCCTCCCTAGCTAATGTGTCACTACAGTCTACGTAGACAGGCTCGGCTATTCTCGGCTACTTGTACGTAGATATTAGAGTATAGATTAGATTAGTTGTCAAGCTATCTAGCTCTATTCTCTCTGCGTGGACGACGCGCTTTAAGGTCTGGGCAAACAGCGGACGGGGCGGGACGGCGACGCGACGCTGGCGGGACGTGAAGAGTTGTAATGTAGAATAGGTCACATAGAGCCGTCGCGCTCGGCGCGAGAGTAGCGGTCGCGTCGCGTCGGCTCTGTGTGACATATTCTACATTAACTAATACATTACAACTCTTCACGTCCCGCCAGCGTCGCGTCGCCGTCCCGCCCCGTCCGCTGTTTGCCCAGACCTTTAGTAACGTGTAGTGTAATGTCCATTTTACTGTAAGTTTGGAGTAAATAAGCAATCTGGTAGTTATAAATTAGATAAGCATCAGAAATATAACCATTTCATATTAATACTATATTCTCTATAGCAATATCGACTGGGTTTCAGTTTCGCTATGTTAGAATTTACTGCCAACGATTTGATTGGTTTTCATGGATCAGTAAACGAGTTTAGATTGGAGCTAAACTAAGGGTAGTTTAATATAGAAATTGACTTTACAGTTGAATATTTTGGACTTCTAACATTCTCTGTAGTTATTTTTATTGAGACAGGTCACGTAAATGCATTATAATGATTGTATAATATATGATTGTATAATATACTTTCTTATGTACACGGCAGGAGGGGTAGACCCAAAAAGTGCTGGCTTGACGTCGTCAAGGGTGATATGCGTGCCAATGGGCTCACTACCAGGGATGCTGAATACCGTGCGAAGTGGTGAAGAAAAAGTCGGAAAGCGAACCCCGGGCGCCGAGGCGAGAGTTTGGGCTGTAACTGGAATATAACGCAAAGATGATGATGATGATGAACACTTTCATTTCACATACATTTAAGAGCTTTTTGGCAATTTTAATGTATGTTTGAATGAAATGAAATGTAACGTATCCGTGAGTATAACTACCAATACAGTTTGCCCTCGGCCGCCCATCTAGTGGCACTACCGGTAATTATTTAGTTAGACGAGCAGTTTTTTTTTCAACTACTACTACTTAGCCCATAAATGACCCATTGCTGGTTCTGGCCTCCCCTGTTACATGGAGGGTAATTAGCCAATTACGCTAACTGGCCAGACGGGTTAGCACAGGGTTTCGTTTCAGGTTTACCTTCTCTTCCAGCTAGGTTATCGGCCATGTCATTCCCTTTCGTCGGCTCTTACGAAATCTCCCGGAGGTAATGGGGTGGTGATCCAGTGTATTCTATGCCCGTCACCACGCGGAAATCTAATTCGGAACATTTTTTTTAAACGAAAACCCTGCTCTAGCTATAACCTGTATCACGGGGGCAGTTTACAAACATGTAATTCACGAACACAAATGACACCCAGACTCTGAGCAAGTGCCTCTGGTTTAGACAAAGACACTTGTCCGATCCCGGAATCGAACCCGAGACCCGTTGATCCAAAGGCGGCACCACCAATCTAACCCCCAGACCAATGAGGCAGTCGTTCGTTTTAAATAAAATCTAACGATGTGTTTTTAAAAGATACGCTCCATTTACAGCCATATCTACGAGTAGGTAGGTTTGGAGTGATTAATAGCAAGCGTCGACCGCGGGCGGTGTCATCCGTGATACGGCCCTCAATGAACCCCTGATTTATTGATTCAAGCCTGTGCTTAATTTAATGAACCTTTATTTCGTTACCTAACGATGAAGGAGTTGCGATAAGGGACCTTACGTGGACTAGCTAAGGCCACTAATGTATATCGAAACACAGGTGCTTAAAACATTTTGGAATATTTCTCCTTTTTCTAGGTATACTAATTTAAAAAGTGTATAGATTTGTTGATATTACATTCTAACTTATTACACATCTTGGATATACGGACATATTATTATGTCAAATAGTCATATCCTTTATGTGTGGTGACAGATTTAGGATTTATAGTGTCACCGCCCCATTCCGTCCTGAGGGTGTCGTTAAAACTGACAGAAGGAAATGACAAGGGTGAAATCCTAGCCTCAAGAGACGGGAAACTTGATACGAAATCCTGTGCCAACTGTCTAACCAGCGTCACAGAAGGGCACAGAAGGCCCTCCATGTAACTGGAGGAGGCCCGACTTAACAGTGGGTCATCTAGGGGCTGAGTAGTAGTAATTTGCTTTGTTAGCGGCTTGGTTGCGTTCTTTCAGTTCATATGACACCCTCACAATGGTATGGGTTGGTGACATTGATTATTCTAAATCCGTCACCACACGTTTATAACAGTAGTATTTTTTAATATAGTATCAACTCACCACACAGGCTCTCCGCCTTGACTAATTTTAGCTAATTTTCCGTATACCAAGCCATCTAGTTAATTATGACCGCGTTACGGTAGAAAGCGGGGATGTACATGCTTCTTCCATTACCTATACATGACATGGTGCCCTATGAGCCCTTAAGTACACTTTGGGGACCTAATTTTGATATAAATAAGGCACAAAGGTGAACGTAATAGAAAAAAATAATCATGCCGTACGCCTTACAGTTCTGAGGTCAAATTCTCATGGGCACCCTAAAGGAACAAGTAATATTGACAGTAAATTTTGGTATCTGCCCTATATTTCCTATTTTATTTGTTATACTCCATGTGAGGATGATTTAGAATACATAGTATCACCAACCCCATTCCATTCTGTGGGTGCCGTAAGAGCCGACAAAAGGAAATGTTAAGACCAAAAACAAAGCCGCAAGACAAGAAAATCTGGAAACGAGACCCTGTGCCAACTCTTCTGGCCAGCGTGGGACAGTTAGGTAATTAATTACCTTCCATGTAAATGGAGGAGGCTCAACAAAGCAGGGGGCTTTATGGGCTGAGTAGTAGTATAAAATGTATCAATAATTAGCCCGCACGTGTAGTAGCTAGGGTTACCAACTTTTTTTGCAAGGAATAAAGTATATTCAGGTCTATCAAGAATATCAAACAGTATTTTAGAAAAATGAACAGTATTTTATTTATTTATTGTTTTAAATACATTATTATTATAGTTTCTCGAACCATTTACTAATTTACAATCTTTTTTAAAAACTTCTTATTCCTCACCACAACTATAAGTGTTTTTTTATTAAATTAATAAATGGTATTTTCTATCCTCCAGCCACTTGCTCATTAATTACTGAAAAAAAATTGTGAGCGCCTAGTATTATCTATCCACTGCTGAACATAGGCCTCCCCCATAGATACACAATGAAAGAAAACAGAAGCGTGGAAAGACCCCCGACTAGGTGGAGGGACCACCTTGTGAAGGTCGCTGGGAGTCGGTGGATGCGGTCTGCACGAGATCGTCTAAGCATAACACTTACTAATGTGTGTTTACATTTTGATGCTGAAAACAGTATTTTGTATACTTTATTTTTGTTCAACAGTAAAAACTATAATTTAGTGAAAAACAGTATAATACTGTTTAAAACAGTATAGTTGGCAACCCTAGTAGTAGCTAATATTGTCAAAATCTTTCTCTTTTGTAGACCCATACAAAACAAACAATCCCCATAGGGTTGAGCCTGATGTGCATGTCAATTATAGGCATACACAGCATTGGAAAATCTGGGCAACACTTTAATTTATTTGTTTTATTTATTTATTTAATTATTTACACAGAAAATCAAACAAAAACGAAACAGGAATATGTCGCGAGATTTAATCGCGAGCATTTTAAGATTTTAGTTTTTTAACATTACAGGCAGTGTATTGGTGACAACCGATTTTTTTTCGCAATCTTTAATAATTGACATCATATTTCAGCCAATTTACACAAACACTTCGCTAAGCAATTATACATATAACTAAACTTTCCTCAGGAATCACTGTATTGACATGATAAGTGAAATCATACAGACAGAAACAGAAGCGGCCAGTGGACTTCGTTTTTGTTTTTTTTAATCTACGTCTCGAATGCCTTTGACCCTAAGCTTGCGTAATGGAAAGCAACGCCAGGGTCTAAGATGGAGCAGGTAATTCATGGAAATTCCCTGTCGGGCACCGGCTCTCCCATACACACGAAGGGACACAGTAAAACTGCTTGGCACACGGTGCCGGACTTACATTCGACATACAGTAGAACACATTGATAAATATGACGTGTTCTACTGTACATGTAATTATCACTTCACTATCACTACATAGTATAAAACAAAGTCGATGTTTTCTGTCCGTCCCTATGTATGCTTAAATCTTTAAAACTACGCAACGGATTTTGAAGCGGTTTTTTGTATTAGATAGAGTGGTTCACGAGGAAGGTTTATATGTATAACACACCCCCGCTTTGCACGGGTGAAGCCGGGGCGGGCCACTAGTAATCATATATAATAAGTTTGCCATGTAACAGCTCAACCACATAAATACATAAATTTCAAAGTAATATTAAAAAGCAACCGATGTTAAAATGTTTTACATTAAAATATTCTCTAACTCCCAGGAGAACGATGTTACAACTAAATTTATTTCTCACGAGACCTCTAATTTATGTTTAATTGCTGGGATTTATATGTGTCTCTATAAACGTATATATTTTTCTCGTATACAAACTCAAATGTGTCCCGACTCCCGATATTTACTGCTTAGTGATAAAATTTCATTAATACATATTATGTTTAACGTAACGAAACTAAAAAAAAGATATTAATCATATAATAATCACATAGTAAATTAGAATATAATCACTTTGCCACAGGAATAACTTAATTGAAACATTCAAACTTGAATCAACATCAGTTAAACTTTAATCAAACTCTGTTTGGTTTCGTAACTTTACAATTGAATCTCACAAAACAATCAGATATTAGTCTAGTAACTATTATGGTATAATTCACTAATTTTAAACTAAAAAACGTTGTTTAGTCGCAGACGTGATGTTTGGGCTCCCATCCGATGTCAATTGTGATTCAAGATGGCCGCCCCGCTTCGTAAATACGATGTTCTACCAAGGCAATGTTCTGATACACCATACTTTTGCTTTCAATATCGCATTTTCATCTTCACTCACGCCAATAAATGTAATCATCATCATCATTTCAGCCAAAAGACGTCCACTGCTGGACAAAGGCCTCCCCCAAGGATTTCCACAAAGGCCGGTCCTGGGCCGCCCGCATCCACTGCTTTCCGGCGATCTTAACCAGGTCGTCGGTCCACCGTGTGGGAGGCCTACCAGCACTGCGCCTTCCGGAACGCGGTCGCCACTCGAGGACTTTTCTGCCCCATCGGACGTCGGTCCTGCGAGCTATGTGCCCTGCCCACTGCCACTTAAGTTTGACAATCCGGTAGTGTAATGTAATGTAATAAATAAAAATAAATAAATATCCTTGGACATTTCACACAACGCCATCTCGTCCCAAGTTAAGCAACATAATGCTTGTGTTATGGTAACGAGATGGATGATAAACTACTTATTATACATTTTTTTTGTAAATACATACATATTATAGATAGAAATGACACCCAGACTCCGAGCCAGTGCCTCTGGTTTAGACAAAGACACTTGCCCGACCCCGGAATCGAACCCGGGACCCGTTGATCCAAAGGCGGCACATCTAACCACTAGACCAACGAGGCAGTCAAATGTTTACAAAGTTTTTACATAACACAGACGGGCTGCGTCTGGCATAGCGCAGTTGGCTAATTACCTTTTGTGTAATTGGAGGAAGCCTGGCTCAGCAGTGGGTCATTTATGTATAGTAGTAGTTGCAGAAGCCATCCCATTTCATGCTGAGCATATCGTAGGAGCCGACAAAAGGAAATGATATGGCTGAAAATCTAGCGCAAGAGAAGGAAACCCTCATACAAAACCCTAAAGCCAACCCGTCTGGGCAGCGTGGCACAGTATTACCATCCATGTAGTTTGAGAAGGCCCGACTTAGAAGTGGGTCATTTATGGACTAAGAAATATATATATACTAGCTGTCCCGGCAAACGTTGTTTTGCCAAATAATTAACCATCCCCCGCGCAACCCCCTTCCCCGCGCAACGCCCTTCCCCGCGCAACCCCACCCCGCGCAACCCCCAAACCGCGCAACCCCCACCCGCGCAACCCCCACCCCGCGCAACCCCCGCGCAACCCTCTAGGTCTTATGGTTCCAGAGATATCTTGACGTCTCAATCTATCTATACAACATGTCCTATCGCAAACGTTGTTTTGCCATTTAATTAAATAGTGGTTGATCGTAGAGGGGTGAAAATTTAGGGTTGTTTGTATTTTTTATGCTGAATCTTAAAAAAACAAAAGCTAAAAATTTTCTCTAAAAATAAACAATTTTATTTTTTTTCAACCCCCCCCCCCCTTAAAATTTAAGGGGGTGGTAAATATATGTTGTCCTATTCTCATACCTACCTAATATGCCCACAAAATTTCATCAAAATCGGTCAAGCCGTTTCGGAGGAGTTTGGCATCTAAAACTGTGACACGAGAATTTTATATATTAGATGAAAAGTGAATGAAAAGCCGGATATGTTACTACTGTCCTGTTAAACGGGTCTTACATAGGACTCCGGGGCACGCTGGGCGACGTTATGTTAGCGTCCCGGTAACACGCTCTCACACCCAACCCAAACTTTCTAAAACTCGTACAAGTAAATAAGCCACAAACGGAACTCATTTACTCGGCAAACGCAAGAGTTTATGAAACATTAAACAAGGCAAATCAAAGTAAATATTCTTTTGCGAAAAATATTTCACTGGCAGACGGGACGCAGTGACCCGAAATTCCCACTCCGTAAAGGCGACTGTGTCTTGACTGTGACGGGTGTCTTGGATGCTTGTTTGCAGACTCCATTCATATCGAGTTTAATTTACTCGTACAACATTGAGTTTATGGCTCTTTTGTAATTTTTTAACACGTATATTTTTTTTAGTACTAATGTCTGGAAAGTACTAATATCTGGATGACCGAGTTTTGCTCGATATTGTTTTTTTTTTATAAATTGTGTTTTTTGGAATGTATATTTAAGTACGAATTACTAATAAAATAATGAAATGTGAATAATATTTTTCGATTTTACCGATTTTACTCAAACGCCTCCTTTTTGTTATTTTTCTTCCCAGTTTAAAAAAAATGATTTATAGCTAGATCGATTTATCGCCCCCGAAACCCCCTCTAAACTAAATTTCATGAAAATCGTTGGAGCCGATTCCGAGATTCCAATTATATACATACAAGAATTACTCATTTAAAGATATAAGATAAGATGTAGGTACCGTATCGCGGGGGCAGTTTACAAACATGAAATTCACGAATACAAATGACTCAGAGCACTCTGGTTTACACAAAGACACTTGCCCGGCCCCGACATCGAACCCGGGACCCCGTGATCCAAAGGTGGCCCATCCAACCCCTAGACCAACAAGGCAGTCAGCTTTGGTAATGGTAATTATTGCTATTCTAATTATCTGATTGCATCCATTTAAACCATTCTTGACTCAAAATTGCAGTGGCTGGGCAGCCATAATCATCGTTTATAACAAAAAAAAAAGTTCACTGTTTTTTGGATTCCACCAAAAATTTCTAGAACCAACCAATCCTGAGCCGCCTAGCGATCAGAAGACCAGTTTATGCTATGCATAATTTCTGCTACATGAATTAATATGTATTGCAAACTAGATTTCCTATATTAGTATCTTGTATTGTATTCTACCTGCTTTATTATGCAAATCACTTAAAAATGTAGGTGTTTCTTTTTCATGGTACTAAAATGCAGAAGAAACTTGGTTTTCCTCGGTAGTTAACTGTAGTACAGCACGGTGTTACTTTGTTCATGGTAAAAAATAAAGCAGAAATTTGTTTTCCCAGCTATTGGGATTTATTCCAAATACAAATTAATACTTTTAGTTGTTAAATTAATACTATATCTTTAGCAATGTCTTATTTTGTAAGTAGTCCCTCTTGACTTATTCTATTTAGAAAATAGGACTTACAGAAAATGTTTAATTAACTTAGTACTTCAATCATGAGGCTTCTGTGTTGAAGCACCACTTAGCACAGTAATAATTAATTATATATGATAGGTATCATATTACGCTGCCTACGTATTGTCTACCTGAAGTATTTAAATGATAATAAGAAACCTACAGGCGAATTAAGAACCTCTCCCTTAAGAAAAAGGCGGTAAAAAAATATTATAAAAATTTTCGGAATTCGCATACTAAGCATATATCAAGCTACATTATTTATAGGATGAGTCTAGAGTTTCTAGGAAGGGTATTTTATTGGTATAAAGTATTAATTACGTACTCAAACTGTGTTATTTATATCGTGAACAAATAGATGTTTTCAACCAAATTCAAATACGAGGAGGTTCTTAAATTTTCTGCCAAACTACTCAACTCATTTGGATTAAATTTATAATCTGGAAAAAATGCCGTTTCGAATCGGTTTAAACTATCGGAGTTACACGGTAACAACCACAAAAAACCATACACGAACGAATAAGTTAACAAAAAGATTTGTAAGAAGGCAAAATGTGTATTACTTCGACGATATAATTATTCGCGTCGTAAATAAAGAGTACCTACGTTGATTAACACAAAAAAAAAAGAGAAAATTAAAACCTTTTTCATAAAACTTATTTTACAACATACAAAAAAGGTAAAGAATTCTTCAAAATAGGGATAGAAAGAGCGAAAAATAAACAACCATATTAATTTATTACTAACTGGGTGTTGGATAGATAAATTAGAACATCTGACCTTCTTCTTGCTTCAGTGGGCACGTAAAACATCCCGGCTCCAATGTAATGGCACCACTTCTCGACTTGTCTTGACTCTCCTTGCGTGAACCAGCGATGTTAAAAAAATAAAGAAAAAAATAGGATTTCAAAAAAGGTTAAAATTATACTTGACTCAAAGATGTTTTTACTCAGTTATGGAATATTTAGATACAATGCCGTGTTATTTTCTTCTGTCAGTTAGTACGACACTCTCAGAATAGAATGGGGTGATGACACCATGTATTCTTAATCCGTCACCACAACACGGATTATTAAAAACCATCTAATTGACACTTAGTGTGCAATAAATCATCATCATCATATCAGCTAAAAGACGTCCACTGCTGGACATAGGCCTCCCCCAAGGATCTCCACAAAGGCCGGTCCTGGGCCGCCCGCATCCACTGCTTTCCGGCGACCTTAACCAGGTCGTCGGTCCACCGTGTGGGAGACCTACCAGCACTGCGCCTTCCGGAACGCGAAACGCGGTCGCTTTTCTGCCCCATCGAGCGTCGGCCCTGCGAGCTATGTACCCTGCCCACTGCCACTTAAGTTTGGCAATCCGGTGGGCTATGTCGGTGACCCTGGTTCACGTTAATGCCCAGCCCTTTCCAGTCCAGAACCCTGAAAACATCTTCCAGTGCTGTTGCACTGGAACTCAGCAATCAGTTTCGATGTCTGGTCCTGGAGTCGGACTGACATGGTGGCGTTTTCATACAAGCACTTCAACACTTCGATGTACCGATAGTTGAATTGGCACCTCTGGAGAGCCTGCAATACTGCCCACGTCTCCATCGAATTGCAAAGGCTTTCTCGTAGTCCACGAACGCCAGACAAAGAGGCAGGTTATACTCCTCGGTATGCAATAATCGGGTGCAATAAATGATTTGATATTTTCGCTTGTTTGACTTATGACGCCAAGGGCGGATGGGATATTGCGAACACAAATAACAAACACGAATGAATAGCGAACATGAATAGCCATGTGAAATGGTGCAGTCAGTTGTCGACATCAACGACAATAAATTTCAGTAGACACACCAAATATATAGAACACAGACAAGAGGTATAACCGAGTATTTACTGATGCCAACATGCAAATATAGTTTTTAATATATTTTAATTAACTCGTGTTATTACTACTAGTACTACTACTACTCATCCTATAAATGACCTACTGCCGAGTCGGGCCTCCTCCCATCACAGAGAGGGTAATTAGCCTATTGTGCCACGCTGGCCAGACGGGTTGGCACAAGGTTTTGAATCAAGTTTTCCTTCTCTTGCTGTTTTCGGCCTTGTCATTTCCTTTTGTTTTCTCTTACGACACCCTGGGGATGAAATGGGTGGTGACACAATAATATATATTCTAAATTAGTCACCACACGGAATAACTTTTTGTTTTTTTATTTATTAGGGACAACAAACAGATACAATGTATACATTACTTAACAGCTATGATCACTAGAATTACTAACATTGTATCCCACAGCGTTATCCACGTATTACAGTTATAGTTTAAATATATATTGTTATGCTTCAAATGAATTCCCCGACCAAACAGTCAAATCTTCCACTAGCTTTGTCAATAAAAAATCGTTTCATTTCCAATAAAGAAATACGAATTGAAACTTGAAAGAAAGCTAGTCTTGGACTCCGAACGTAATTGTCCGTACCGACTGCGAGGCAAACGATTTCTTTCGCTTATTGCCTCCAAGGGGTCCTTGCAATTCTCTTAATGTTATTCTCTGACAACTGAATTTTATGATATCACTTTAACAAGGGAGGAATCTATTTAAAATAATATATTGGCGATTGCTTTTTATGACTTGCGATTCTGTTATATGATTAGTTTGGGTACACCCAATGATTTTTGTTAATGTTGTGTTGTTAATGTTGCTTTATATTTGTCTTCGTAACATTTTTATCTATATCTTCATTCTTCTTCTTCTTCTACCTGGCATCAATCCCGGCTATTTCCAGGATCCGCTTTCTTCCTCCACTTTGCCCGATCTTCAACGTCCTTTTCAGTTAGGCCATTGGCTCTCATCTCGGATTTGACGACGTCCAGCCAGCGCTTACGAGGGCAACCACGGGACCTAGCCCCAAGGGCAGCCTTAATCATGCATCTTCGACCAACGTATTCCATAGGCCTATCGCAGACGATATTCTTACAATTTTACCCCCACGTCACGGACACCAAGACTACCTCGGATGAATGAGTTGCGTATGCGATCGGATCGCGTTACTCCGCTCATCCACCTCAGCATCTTCATCTCCGTGACGCGAAGCTCCTGGGTGTGTCTGCTTAGTGCACATACACCCATATTTATCTATATCTTCATTCAATAAATCATATCAGCCCATAAATGATCCAGTACAACTCAGTACTGTCTCCAAATACTTGATCGGAAATTAGCCTACTGTGTCTGTGCCACACTGGCAAGACTCGTTGGCACAGAGTTTGTATCAAGCTTCTTTTTCTTGCGGCTAGGTAATCTGCCTCATGCATTCCTTTATCTGCCATCTCTTACGACATCCTCAGGCTGGGTGGTGAAATTGAGTATTCTAAATCCGTCACCATACGGAAGTTGTTATTCTACTAGTAACTTCGTAGACGTAGTGTTACCTAGTGTTTATGGCCATGTATAAAAGGAAACTAAAATAGTTACAAACGAAATAACATGCATAAACGAACTAATATCGTCATGATGTCAGCTAAAAGTAGAACAGTACAACACATAGGCTCCCCAAGGAAGAATAGAAGGGCGGCTGTCAAAAGCGCCGCACCTCTCAAAAGCTACTTGCGATTTTAAGCCGGCTTAGGGCCCCCGCGCATTTAGGCGGCCAGGCCGCGCGGCCAGTGGCGCGGCCTGGCCGCATAATGCGCGGATTGGTCGCGGCGGCCAATAGGCCGCGTATGTGACGCGATGTTTTTCGTTCGAATGCGCGCAGCTATATACATCGTAGAAGAATTAGTTGGCCGCAGCGACTTGGCCGCGTGGCCTGGCCGCATAATGCGCGGAGGCCCTTATACCTAAATATTCAGAAATCAGAGTGTCACGACCCCTTCCACGCTGAGATTGTCGTAAGAGCCGACAAAGGGAAATGACAAGGCTGAAAACCTTGCCGCAAGAGAAGAAAAATTTTAAACGATATCCTTTGCCAACCCGTCGGTCGCACAGTAGGCTAATTACCCTCCCTGTGGTGGGAGGAGACCCGACTCAGCAGTGGGTCATTTATGGGCTGAATAGTAGTAGTAGTAATAACTAAACGGCTAACACGATTTAAATAAAATATATCTAAGAAAAAACCACTGCTAGAAGATATGTTTTGGAATAAAAACACTTCATCACAATTGTGAGTGTACTTCGCTACCAGTTTTGGTAGCGAAGTATTATACTAGTATATTACACTAGCAAGATATTATAGGGCAGTTGCGACGACATCTCCTGCCTTACGTTCTGTTTATTTTATGTTAAAGAACGACGCTACGCAATGGAAACTTGAGCGTCCTTTGTGATTTAAGGTACTTATAACGAGTTTTTGTTCCAAACTTCCTTCGTCTCGAACTTTGATCGCCAAAATTTTTAACAATCAGGTATTTTCTTATCAGATTTAAACTTGCTAAAACATCATTATTGACGTTTTTAATCAGCAAATGGAGGATAATACCACCATTAAGTATTTTTTGTCGGCCTTAGAATTGTTTTCTTCTTTTTTATTTAGTGTTTCTTTTTTTGTTGAGTGGTAATAGGTAAATTACCCTATTTGAAGTCGGAAGAGATTCATTTATGGGTTAAGATGACTTTTTAAACTTTTAGAAAAAAATATACAACCATCTTATAGTCCAAAAGTTATGGTAAGAGTATACAGAGCACACATACATTGATCGTAGAACACATACATTCATCGTAGAACACACACACACATCGTAGAAGATTAGATAATAGAAGTATGCCTCGATTTATTTGCTAGAACTTTTATTTTAGTGACAGATCCATGCCACTCATTCAAATTGATTTCTCCAATCGGTAACTAATTCCTTTAGTTTACTTTAAAAAAAATATTTTATTCGTAAATTTAAAAAAAGGTTCCTTTAATCCATGCATTTAAATCAAAACTTGCTCAACATATAGTAATAATATTTTTATAAAAAAAAATATGCATTATTTGAGTATAGTGAGCATTCATCCTAGTGGTGACTGATTTAGAATACATAGTGTCACCACCCCATTTCGTCCTAAGGACTTCCTAAGACCCGACCAAAGGAAATGACAAGGCCATAAACCTAGCCATAACAGAATGAAAACTTAAAACGAAAAATTTTTTTTTACCCATTAAAATAACCAAAAATTTTGATATAGGTACCAACAAAATATTGTTATGATGTAAGTGACTTTTTTTGTTATTTTATGAGAATAAAGCTCTTTAACCAACACTCACAACAAACGTTTTATAAAATCCACATAATAAAGCAGAAATATTATGTGGATTTTATAAAACGTGTATATAACCTCACAATTAAAAAGAAACGAAATTCAACCAATAACCCTGTACACTGTACAGAGTAACCGCTACATAAAAAAATATTACTACTACTCGGCCCATAAATTAACCACTACTGAGTCGTGCCTCCTCCCAACACAGGGAGGGTCAGGCTGATCAGACGGATAGGCGAAGGGTTTCGTATCAAGGTTTCCTTCTCTTGCGGCAAGGTTTTCGGCATTATCATTTCGTTTTGTCGGCTCTTACCCGCCCTTAGGATGGAATGGGGTGGTGACACTAAGTATGAATTCTAAATCCGTCACCACACGAAATACATAAAATAACTACACCCCAAATAAACAATCCAATAGTTATGATATCCTACAACAACACCGGCCTCCATAATGGCTATGTAAATGACGTGAAACGGGCAAACCCTTTAGATGAATATTAATAATAATGTTCAGAATGGAACTGTCAACCCGATCACGATAACTGATTAAGTGGACCGTTCGTTTCCACTGACCCAGGTATTGAATTAAGACAATAGATTCGACTTTCAAGGCTGTTGCGGTGAGTGGCGGTTGTCATTATCGTATTGGTTTAGGGCTGTTGGGTAGAAGTACCGGCTTGAACAAACAAAGCCTTGTTAGATGAAGAAGAAAACTGCCTCCAGTAAGGATTACAACAACAAAATTATTAAAGACGATGTCAGTAATTAGGGCCTAAATAACTTGTAATATTTTGCAAACAGTCATCTTCTTCGTTAGATTTCTTCGACAGACATTCTTCTTTAGATGCAGTTAAGAAAACTTGTACCTGTGACACACATTTGAGGTCCCTAAGATCATCGGAATACCTTAAGCTGCATTTCCCAGAACATACATCTACGTTCATGGACAAGTTGTTCACGATTACTGCGATACTCACAACTCCTATCCATCCAAAGGTTGTCTGGAAGAAATTGCCTAGTGCGATAAGTCCGCCAATGTACATTTCTTGGTTGTATTTCTCTGATGCCATGTTAACCTTTTCTATTATTGGTGTACAATAAAGAGTATTCTATTCTATTCTTGTCTAACAGTTAAGTAAGTGATACTAATATGCCACAATAACTACATAATTAACACACGTGTTAATACTACTATTAATTAAGAGCATAAATGACGTACTGCTGAGTGGGATCTCTTCCAATTTTAATGTATATTGTTCACTAACTTATAGTTGTAGTAAGCTACTGAATCAGTTTCGATAAATTTTCTATGGAACCAATCTGAAGACCATAGCAATCGAATAAAGATTTTTCATAAACGGTTTAAAAATTACAAATCTATGCCGTAACTTACCTTTAAAATATACAATTTCCTTTTTTGAAAACGGTTCAATATAAAAAGGATATTTCAAATTTAGTATCTATCTACGCCACTCTGAACTTAGTATTTACAAAGTATTTCATAAAGTCTCTTATTAAACCATCTATCATCCCCAATATTTTTAAAAGCAAATCTTGTACCCACATGTTCCAAAGTCTTCCATATTCTCGCCCATTTTAGTTAATTACTTTATGAGTCGGCACTTATTATGATTCCTTACACATATACGTTATCGTTCATTAAGATTCGCCTCCTTACCATCACAAACGGCAACAGATTCAATTACACAATGCTCGTTATGATTTACGCGTAATTGCTACAAGACTTGCATTCTAATACTTTCTGTCTTGCATTTAAATGAGACGATGTTAACATAAATAATAATACAACACTAGACTTTAAAATTATTTACCAAAAAGTCAAGGACAACGCTTATGAAAACAAAATAGAAAGATTATAGTTTATTTTAACACAATTTACACTTTTTTTCTGTCATGACCTCATCATCTCATTTGCGTCGGTTTCAGTGTATCTCGTTTTAGCTTACTTGTCATTCATTAACACGATAAATTCCATTCTGCCTTTCTAGACTATCTTTAACCGAACGGATACTTTTAACTAAGTGCTTTGTATTTTTTCTAAGTTTATTATTATATTTACTTACACTGATTGGCACATAAAACTGTACTAAGTAGTTTGACATCGCCCATTCGTGTTCCCTGTTTGTATGCAGTATTTATGTGTGCTACTTTATTTTGTATTGTTTTATGATTTTTTTTAAGAAATGTCCTACCCACACATTGCTTCTAATGTCAAATATGACTAAAGCTATGATAAGACATAATGAGATAATCAATATTGCGATATTTCCATAGAACGTTCTCGGTTTAAATAATTTGGTAATAATCTAAATCATTTTAACGTTTATGAGCACATACTACACAGACAACAACAACGACGCTATTGGAAGATTTATAAAGCAAGCCCTGGCTGCAGACGACCACACCATCTAGGCATACAACATGAAAATGGCAATAAAGGCCAGGAACAACAAGGCGATCGAAAACCTTGATCAGCAGAAAATATCACGGACACGGAATATAATTTAAATATCAAGACCAAACAGCTATTACCAAACATAAGCTAAGGAAGCACCTACTGAGAGTAGGTTAAATGAAACACCATTGTCCCAGGTGCCAAGGCGCTGGGTACGACAGACGAAAGGAAAAAAAAGAAGCGCAAATAATAACCATTAATTGCTAAAAAGAACACGGACTACAAGTATGTGGTGTTGTGATAAAATAATTAAAAAAAAAACGTTTATGAGCTATGAAATAAAATGAAACGAGAGCAATTTGCGCATAAAACTTACCTGGAAAACCGGCTAGACTCAGGTGCAGTCGCGCTATGTAAAACTAGGAGTATATTCAACATGCACACGAATTGCGTAAACGCCTGTATTTCATTGTATGCTGAAACGTTTTAGTATTAAAGTTTCACTTAACATTTCTAGGTTTTACTCTAGCACAAAGGCAAAGTCTAGCAAAGTCCTGTTTTCCTATTATTAATTAGACTGGGTCTTCCTCTACGCCTATATTCCAGTTTACACAGAACTATTAGTTCCTTGTGGTGTTAATGAGTACATTTTCAATCAATTGATTAAGACTGTAATTGCTGTAGTGAGGGAGCATGCATGGCTTTGGGACTATATCGGTTTAGGATCACCCATATTTGCCTGTTTCGTTGGTCTAGGGGTTGGATGTGCCACCTTTGGATCAAAGGGTCCCAGGTTTGATTCCGGGTTCGGGCAAGTGTCAGACTCGTCCTGTGTGTGTCAGACGTGTCGGATTCCCGGCCGTTGGGACTAGCCGGGATATGTGGGACTCCGGGGCGCGTAGAGATGGTAAATTGCGCCCCGACCTACCCACTAAAACCGACGGCGATCCTCGAATGTCCGAGCCAGGGCCACGGGAAGCCAATGCCATAATATAATATAATCCAACCCTAACAAGTCCTCTGGGCACTTTGCCAAGTGGTAGCGATTGGGCACAACTGAACTTTTATAAATTATGTATATATAGTTTAGTTTTATCCTACCCTATTATTAATCAATTATGAGATATAATCGAACATTATTCTCCAGGATTCTTCAAGCGATTGTTATTAGTTTTTCTATATGATGTAAACCTTCTGTATCTAGTTTCAACACCATTGTTTATTGTTCTCTGTTTATTGACTCGTGTGAAATGATACATGTGCGCCACTGAATACACTGCCTGAGATGTTAAAATTATATGTAGTCTGTATCATTAGGGTTGTTCGAAACATAGTTTTAATAAATTCTTAGAACAGTCACCGTTATACACCGTGAAGCAGTGTTGTAAAATTTAGTTCTACTCAACCCACGTATGACCTACTGCTAAGTCTAAGTACCTACATGGACGGGAATTAGCCTACTGTGCCATACTGGCCAAACCAGTTGGTTTTGTTTGCCTTGGTATATCCTTTAGTCGCCTCACACGTGGTCATTTAAGAACTATAAATTAATATTTCAATTAAACAAAATACATATTTAAGCTAACTATACCACCAGGAATCAGCAAAAACGAGCATGAGTGGAGCAATTCGCACGACGCGGTCATGCTACTTTGTGGTTTCCTTCCATAATAACAATAATCATCATTATCATTACAGCCAAAAGACGTCCACTGCAGGACATAGGTCTTCCCCAAGGATTTCCACAAGGGTCGGTCCTGGGCCGCCTGCATCCATAGTTTTCCGGCGACCTTAACCAGGTCATCGGTCCACCGTGTGGGAAGCCTGCCAGCACTGCGCTTTAATAATAATAATTTTAAATTAATTTATATATTTTAATGACATTGCTTTGCCTATAAATATGGTGTGATTATTTTATTTTAATGCATATGTAAGGCTAACAATAATTTAGATATATTGCGCCGTTGTCACTTGTTTAGCAAACGAGACATTTGAATTTTTGGGTTGGTTTTAACTCATTATTAACCGACTGTTGCATTGTATGTATGTTTTTAATGTATGTATGTTCTATGTATGTTTTTAAAATTTAATATGATTGATGAATACATTATAGGCAGATTTATGGTGCTGGCACTGCAAATGGCCATTTGTATTCGGTATTCGTATTTGTGTGCGCCAGATTTTTTATATGACTTTTTTGACACATGTTCCATCCTCTCATCGACCTTAATGTCAAATATGACAGATACGCGCACACGAATAGGGAAGTGAAGTGCCACCATGAAATGTGATCCCGTTACACGGTTACGAAGGTTACAGAATCGGACTCCGAAAATTATTAAGTAAAACAAAATGAAAGCCGTTTTTACATTACATAGCAAAAAAGTACGTGAACAGTTCGAATACTAACATTATATCAAAAAGACTTTGTCATTCGCAGTTTCATTATTTGTAAACTTCATAGCAAGTTGGTATATAAATTTCAACGAAATAAACACGGCCATGTGATAACCCTAAGCCTTTTGCTTTATCTTCGATAGCACATATTGTAGGCGATATAAAGAAGCATTGTATCTCCCTATTCATGAGAAATCTTTAAATTATAAATACGAGTATGTCAGTTTGTGATCGGATATCCCATGAAGAACTAGAGGTTTGATTTATAGTATTATAAGTACAGAACGCATATTATTTTCTGTAACGTGTTAATTAATTATTTTTTAACTGTCTGTCCGTTTGTTCCGGCTAATCTCTGGAACGGTCGGACCGATTTTGACTTGACTTTCACTGATAAATAGCTGATGATATAAGGAGTAGCCTAGGCTACTTTTTTAACCGCGGGTAACATCGCGGGACTCAGTTAGTAAATAGTAAAAATAACGACTGCCTCGTTGGTCTTGTGGTTAGATGTGCCGCCTTTGGATCAACGGGTCCTGGGTTCGATTCCGGGGTCGGGCAAGTGTCTTTGTCTAAACCAGAGGCACTGGATCGGAGTCTGGGTGTCATTTCTATCTATAATATGTCTGTATTTACAAAAAAAAATTTATATTATAAGTAATTTATCATCCATCTCGTTGCCATAACACAAGCATTAAGTTGCTTAGCTTGGGACGAGATGGCGTTGTGTGAAATGTCCAAAGATATATAAACCGACTCTTCTACACTATTAATTGGACATAAGTATAAGTTATCAAAACTGTGAACTCTTAAAACTAATTTTTTTTTGCTCAAGTCAACATCGTCGTCATGTAATTAGCAGTAAAGTTTTTTTTTATTTTTTATTATGTCCTGTAATTATATCAACAAACGTTGCGACCTCTCGATTTTTTTAAGATTTTCTTTTAAATAATTACTACTCAGCCCATAATTTACCCATTTCTGGTTCGGGCCTCCCCCGTTACACGGAGGTTAACTGGCCACACTGCCCAGATGGGTTGGCACAGGGTTTCGTTTCTAGTTTTCTTTCTCTTGTTATTTCTTGTTCTCTCTTGTTTTTTCAGCCTTGTTATTTCCTTTGGTCGGCTCTTACGACACCCTCGGGATGGAATGGGGTGGTGACACCATGCATTTTAAATTCGTCACCACACGGACATCATTTATACCAAATAATACATATTTCTTTGTTAGAACCAACTTTGACCATCCGTTTAATGTTAACTAAGTTTCTCCTCTTCCCGTGATACTCCTGTAAAAGTTAAGAGTTATACTTAACTAGCGACCCACGGCTTCGCACGGGTGCAATGATGATATAGATAAAACCCTACCTCTTGAATCACTCTTTCTATTAAAGAAAACCGCTTCAAAATCCGTTGCGTAGTTTTAAAGATTTAAGCATACATAGGGACGGACAGACGGCAGCGACTTTGTTTTAAAATATGTAGTGATAGTGATTTAGTGATATCAATGCCCAATGTTACTCAAAGCGACTTCAATCTTATTTATTTATATGGCTTACGTACTCCAGGTACGGCAAAGGTACAGAATTGCACACAACTTTCTTGCAAAGTGTCCTCAAATTTGATACGCACAATTTATAACAAAGACAAATTGTTCGAACCGACCTGGATTCACATTACAGGTACTGCGACCTCGCGCTAATACTTTAGCAAGTAATTAATAACTGTTTGCCAAGCCCGCATGTGTGCTTGTGATATGAATGGAAATTAATTTCAAGATAGCTTCTGCTACCTAAAGGGTAAACAATATTACAACAAGATATTTTTAAGTATAATATACCGAAAATTGCGGTGTTTAAATCCACAACGTGTTTTTTTTATATCCCGTAACACTATAGTTATTTGTTTATTTAGACAATTCACAATAAATAAAATAAATAAATAAATATTCTTGGACATTTCACACAACGCCATCTCGTCCCAAGTTAAGCAACTTAATGCTTGTGTTATGGTAACGAGATGGATGATAAACTACTTATATACATTTTTTTTGTAAATACATACATATTATAGATAGAAATGACACCCAGACTCCGAGCCAGTGCCTCTGGTTTAGACAAAGACACTGGCCCGACCCCGGAATCGAACCCGGGACCCGTTAATCCAAAGGCGGCACATCTGACCACTAGACCAACGAGGAGATACGACCAAAGGCGAGACCAACAATATTAATACAGGATATCCTAAGACAATATTGCAATCTTAATCATTATGACTTCTTCTAGATGATATCATTTAAAATAATGTATTTATGCTTCAGTGATGAAAAGACTACAGAGATAAATATTTAGATATTTGATTATTTAGCCATATGGCATCCGAACGCTAATTCCCCCATATGTAACTCGGGGAAGCCTAACTCAGTACTGGGTTGAGTAGTAGTAGTAATATGGCACGTGACAGTGCGGAAAACTGGAGCGAGCTCATCCTGGTGGCATACCAGTAGGTACTTGGTTGTCTGGGGCGCTGTTCTACCGACACCTCTGGGTGGTGTAGCTGGCCGCACAGCACCTTCGGCTGCTCGTATCCCTTAATACCACTCGGTATGAACCAGCTAGGGGATATTAGTGAATATAATCATCAATCATTTGTGGATAGACTCCGTACTGTTTGAAGTACAAGAGACACGTGAACTTGTTTTATAGATTTTCTACCATTATTACTTTTTTGGTTTTAAAAAGTTTTTCTGCCATATTTAGAATCGGGCCTCTACATAATAGATGTCGATACGATATAACTCCTAACGAGCGCGCGAAACAAAGTTTTGCCACCCAAATGTTTTTAAGGCCTTAAAGATTCTTAAAATAAATCCCGAATCGATTCGTTGATTGATATTTTCGATTCGAATCGATTCGTTGATTCGTCTTTGATAATGGTCTCATTTTTACAACCACCAGGGTAGATGAATTTTTGATTGGACACGTGAATGGGTAAGCGTAGTGTATGTTGCCCTCCTGCAAAGTTGCAGGCAGCCGCTGGGTGCACCAAACTGAAGACAGAGCGATAGGGCTTTCTTTAGGTGGACTGTTGTGGGGTGATGATGATGATGAGGGCATACTAAATTTAGATATGAAGATTTTACCCAAGTTTTTTTTAAATTATACAAACTGTTATAAAATACAACATTATGTCATATACCTACAAAAAACATAAGTAGGGGAAAAATATTAGTAGTTCTTTTAATTTTTAAGCAGTTACATAGTCATGTAAATTAATTAATAAGGTGCTATTTCGACCTCATTTTAAAATGTGCAGTAAAATGAGCCGTAAAATATAAATTTAACCGAAGGCTTCCGTGTAAACATTGCCTTAATGTAACCAAGAAGACATACCGGAAGGGTTTGTGGTATGCCTTTGAGATTAGACGAGCAAATTGTTGATCTTAGTACTTTCTTGCCTACACAAAGTCTTGCTCAGAATATAGCTGTGTTTACAAACTGAATTGAAATTGGTGCCATATTTCTTAATATTATACGTTATGCTACACTACGATAGCCCATTTTAGATAGAACAGTCATTTTGCGAAAGAAAATGGATCACAAAAAAGTCTGTCTTTCCATCATACTTCAATTATACCCAGAGCCTTTTGGTGGGCTTTATGAGCTCATTTGGTTATAAGGTTTTTGTTACACCGAGTACACAGGTAACATACGGGATGGAAATAAATTGACTTATTAAACTCTATATCTGTTGACAACCCTAACGGGTATATGTCTCTGCCAAGATAACTCGGTCCCCAGGTTCAATTGGGAGTTTTTGTTTGGCGTATGACAAAGAAAAAAAATATAATTAATCAGGATTCGCCATTGTAGCCGAGCGGCATTTGATAGGCCCTTTCAATAGGAACCATTTATTTTATTGTCTTTTTGTTTTGGACAATCTCACATAGATATGATATCAGTAATAACAATTGATTAAAATAGGCAGAGTGGATTTAACAAAAGTTGAGAACAATTGCAATGTTTTTTTTTTATTTATTGCAAAAAAAGTTTTTAATTTCAATTCCTTGTTGTTGTCCAATTACTTGGTGTATGTTTTGTTTTTTTATAGCGTAACATTTTTTGTCTCGTTAGTTCGTCTATGTAAATACGCATGTATGTACGCGCGCCGGTTTGGGATATGATCTCCTCCACGACACAAAAGGACTACGCGACTCTATAGTTGGAGACCGATTGGAAGGATTTGAGAAAGAAATCACCTTCGTCCCTCTGACGTGCACAGTAGCGATTTTGGTGATATAGTGAGGTCCCGTTGATTGTTACATGGCACGAGCTAGAATCCGGAAGAGTTTTAGTGGGTATCTTCTTAATAAGGAGACAACCCTCACATGGCCAAGGTCATCCACGAATACAACATGCGGAGAGCCGTGGACAGGTATCCGTCCGCGTGTCTCGGATTAAAAAAGTAGGCATAGACCTCCTCATGTAAACCTACAACTATACGTTTTTAGGTTATAGTTAATTCCAGTCTACGTCACAAGTTGTCAGGGCCGGATTAGGCGCGTCGTTTGTGCACCTGCCAGCACAGAGATGAATTTGGTGGGGCTTCGCGAGCAACACCTGTCTGACGCGATATAATACTCTACTTATTCCCCATATGCCGGTGAAATATGAAATTCTTCTTCGGGATTATCCTCCCAAAACGGTGCTGCGTTGTCATAACACGTGATATCTACATTACAATGACGAAGAGTTACTGTGACGGAGTCGGCTCACAATCTCTGGAATTTGTTATTTTATATTTGCCGAGTTAATAATACTCTTTGTGTAGCGTACTCAAAGTGCTCGGAATATTTATAGAGAAAAATGTGGCGCACTTTGTCTGTATCACGTACTTACGTCTCCATTTATGAAAATGTTATATTAGAACTAGATTGAAAGTTAGGAGAAAATTGAATTCGAAGTTAGTATATGATAATAGGTTAAAACACGTAGATATGCTTACCACACATATAAAGTAAATCAATCCCATTTTTAGTGTTGCTTAAAACATATAGTGGATAACAATTTATCTGGTAAAAACTAATTTAAATTTTGCTATCATTAACGTTGGTCTAACCGTTGGGCGCCAAATTAGAGTGCGTTGTCGCAAACCTGTGGCACTCCAAACAAAAATTGTCTTTGTGCAAACCAGAGATGCTTGCTCTGAGTTTGTTGCACAAAAATGCAGGATTTTTACACAAGTCTGATTTAGCTTTTAAAAACATATTGCAACATTTAACATGCACGTATTATGTTCAAATAAGTCTAGATATCTATTAAAAGAAGCCAAATTATATATTTCGCGAAGCTACCCTTTGTGATTTTTAATTCTCAAGTTAATTAAGGTTTCAGCGCCTTGACAAAGTTTGGGATCCTTTGAGACTTTCTAACTAAGTTAAACCGCTCCCTTTGGTCCCCAGTATCAATTTTAACACGATGTTTTAGCAACAATCAAATTAGATTATCGAAAAAGCTACTCATATATTCAGTTATTAATATTTTAATGATGAAGTAACTGTCAGGATCGAAGACTTTCTATTCGTGTTAAGTGAAAACTAGATTATATTGTCAGCGCGCTGAAAACGGCTTTAAAACTGTCAATATTCCGTAACTGTCACTAGTTATTTAAAAGTCTACTATGTAATATTATTCTGTATAGAGGTAGAATGTATATATTAGTGTATTATACAATCTATATTAGTACATATAATTATAATTAGTATAGCTAAATTAATTTAAACTGTTCTTGTTTTTATTTAAATAAAGGTTGCCTGGAAGATATCGCGGTGTGCGATAGGGTCGCACTATGTACCTACACTTTACTATAAGAATGTTTTATTTTCTGTATCTTTTTGTAATAATTTACTTTAAAGAGTTCATAAATACATAATAACGTTGAGCTGTGTGCCTGCAACAATATTCCATTCAATGGCTTTTTAAAATTTTTTGAATAATTTAAGACCGCTATAAACATAAAACAAAACCCTTGCACTATGTAAAAAACCTGTATCGCGCGGACAATTTACAAACATGAAACTCACGAATACAAATCAGAGCAAGTGCCTCTAGTTTACACAAAGACACATGCACGGGAATCGATGCCGTGACCCAAACGCGGCGCCCATCCCCTAGGCCAATAAGGCAGTCACTCATTCTACCTGGCAAATACATTAGGTGAGTGATTATGAAGCCAAGCTGATGGTGATAAGAAGAAATATGGAAAGCAACAAAAGTCTGATTGTTATTTACGCCATTTGCAACGCTCCAAAGTTTGACTATAGTTGACGTAGGGTGACGGAAAGTTTCAAACTTCACAAATGGAAAGTTGAACGCGCTAGCGGAAGGCCGTATGCATTTAGTTGGCGGAAAACTTTTCGCTTTGTAAGGAATGGCTCAGTTTAAACTATACGCTCGCCTGCCCGATATCCGGCGTGAGCGTTCCAACTGTGTATTCAGGCGAATGCAACACCGCATCCCCATACGAGTAGACTATGTCTAAGCGCTCATACACACGAACGGCATGTTGCCAACGGCACAGACCACTGCAGCCGTCGATGCGTGAGGGTGGCAGCCGTCGACGCGTGTCGGTGGCAGCCGTCGACGCGTCGGCGAGTGCCGTCAACGGCAGCCGACTGCAGCGAATGGTAGTCGACGGCAGCCGACGGTAGCCGTCTGCAACCGACTGCAGCTGTCGTCTGACGTCGGCTGCCGTTGTCGGCACTCGCCGACGCGTTGGCGGCTGCAGACGTCTGTGCCGTTGGCAACATGCCGTTCGTGTGTATGAGCGCTAAGCCTACCGATTAATCAATAGCGGATACAACACAATAAACTATTTGTATTAACAGGATATTCGACATCGTAGATTTGATTAAAGCTAGTAAATGCTCAAACATGTTTGTGAGATTGCTGTGTGTTTCAGACGCTGCTAGGCACGAACTTTGGCTTATTCGCAATTTAGAAACTCTGTACCATCGCAATTTATCCATCATCATTTCAACCCATAAATGACCCACTACTGAGTCAGGTCTCCTACTTGGCAAGACGGGTTGGCACAGGGTTTGTTTCAAGATTTGCTTCTTTTGCGGTTAGGTGATATGCCTCTTGCGTTCCTTTAGTCGCCTCTTACGACATTCTCAGGATGGTATGGGTTGGTGACATTTTGTATTCTAAACCCGTCATCACACGGAAAAAAAATGTTTTTTTGGAATTAGTTGCAATTTATACCTACTAGATATTTCACGTGTGATTTATTTTTGGTAAAAAAAATCTTCTTTTAACCTTAATGTCTTTTCACAATGGCCAGGATGTACGATTTTCAGAACATCAAAAAGTTTTTAATTCAGTTGTATATTTATTTATTTATATTATTTACCCATTCCATCCTGAGGGTGTCGAAAGAGCCGACAAAATGAGGCTGAAAACGTAGCCGCAAGATAAGGAAAGCTTGTTACGAAACCGCTGAGTAGGACCGCCTTCAATTACAAGGAGCATAATTAGCCTACTGTGCCACTGCTATCAGATACACTGTTATTACACTTTCTATTCATTAGCACTAGCGGCCGGTCCCAGCTTCGCACGGGTCCGATGTTATTGTCGTACTGCGGGTGACGCCGCGGGGCGAAGCTAGTATAAAAAAAGTTGCCTAAGTTACTCCTTATATCATCAGCTACCTATCCGTCAGTGAAAGTCCCGTCAAAATAGGTCCAGTCGTTCCAGATATTAGCCGGAACAAACAGACAGACAGACAAAAAATAAAAATAAATGTTATTTTGGTCTATGTACTGTGTTTATATACTTACGTATTTTGTAAGAAGTGGTTATTTTATTGTTACAAACAGACACTCCATTTTTTTTATTTGTATAGATGATAGCTTCTCAGGTTCCTAACGAACAACCAAAACTAATAAAGAGACCGCGTCAAACACATTACAATAAAAAAGGTAACCCTCACTCAAATTGTCAAATAGCCGTTGGTACAAGTGAAATACGCCAATGAGTTGGCGCAAACTCGTTACATAGTTGTGTGTGTGGAGTGTTTGCGTGGCGCCCTTAAAACCAGCAAACATTCTCAAGTTCCACCCTCGCAATCTCTGAAATAAACATGCGACGAGGCCACTACAGCTAACAGCCTTAGCAACGGAGACCGCGGGAGATTTGCTAACTCCGTTGGAGGATTAATCTTAACAAGATTTTGCTCGAGTGTGTAACTAACTTTATTCACCGCCAAATTATAATGGCGAGTGTTTGCCGAGAACTGCAATACTTAAGTACTTAGCCCGTTTAGTTTGGTCTACTGTTTATTTTTTACATTGTAACTACAGTTTGGAACTTTAATTGTAACTTAGACGCTAATGGCCAACAGAAAATGTGGTCTTTCACTATATTTATTAACGCTATCGACTAACTTGTTCACGTGAGTACCGTAAGATATCGATACCTTTAGACTCAAAGGGCATAAACGCCATTTTGGCCAAAATTACTTTTTGATGCAGTTTTGTTCAGTTTTTTTTTCTCTATCGATCTGTGTAGTTAAAACTGCAAAAATCGCAAAATTAAGTGTGACCCGACCCACGTGTTTTCTGGAGATTTTTTGAAGATATGATTTTATGGAGTTTTTTTTTTATATGAGGCGTATTTGATATATGCCGCAAAATTTGGCCAAATATGGTTTACCCCTATTATCCCGCTATAAAATTGTAGATGACTTATACAACCTAAATGAAAGCCTGCCTATATCCAAGGCCAAATATAAAGATCTGATGAGACTTTGTGATAATGGAACTATTCCAAAGGTTTATCACGATGAGTATCGTAGAATTCCTTATGAAGAAACCATTCGTGATCGATATAATGTCATAGAAAGTGAAGAACTAAACATATTAAATATCTGCAAGGGAGGGAAATTTGTTAGAGAAAGCGTGAACATAGTTAGGATACCTAATACTATAACTACAATGAAGCCCATACATGATCCACTGCTGAGCCGGCCTCCTCTAATTATGTAGAGGGAAATTAGCCTGCTGAGCTGGCCACACGGGCTGGCACTGGGTTTCGTAATAAGTTTTCCTTTTCGCGCGGCTAGGTTATAGGGATATGGATTTGCTACTGTAATGTGAGATTGTGTATGTGTGCGTGACCCCAGAATCAGACCTTTGTGTGTAATCTTATTTAGGTATTTATTATTTATCGGCCTTGACGATTTCTTTTATGACACTCTCAGAATGGAAAGGAGTGGTGATTGAGAGATCGGAGAGTATTCCCTATACTCTGTATCGACTCGATATATTTTCTACTTAGTAATGGTAAATTACGCGTAGAGACAACAAATTGTTAAATAAAATCCTACATTGTAAAGGTCCAATCACCTACCTCAAAGTGATTGTGAGACGACTTTGAGAATAGATATCAAATTCCTTTACTTTCAAACTAACAATTATTTAAAAATAAGTATAAACACTAACTTAAGTACATATTAACAAGACAAAAAATACCAATTAACCTAAAACTTAAATACTAAAATATATTATTTAAAGGAGTCCCTTTAGGCAAGGTTCCGAAGATACTGGCAGCGTTCCCCCTTTGAATCGCTAGACTGATTCTTTGTCCAAGGTAGCTACCAGCTCTTCGATCTCCTGTGATGTCGACTAACCTTTTTGATATTTCCTTAAAAAGGCTTATAGCGCTAGGACCCCACGGACCAATGGTCTCGACACCGAATGGGACAAATTCATATTCGGAGCCTAGACCCCTGTATTTGTATGCTTTTGTATGTATTTGATATCAAATGATTTTCAACCTTATCGCTGTGACGATATTGTCATTATCCGTGTGGTGACGGATTTAGACATAGTGTTAATATCCCTTAAACTACCCTGGGGGCGTCATATGGGCCGACAAAAGAAAATGACATTGCCAAAAGAGAAGGAATACTTGAAACCCTTCATGAAATGGAGGAGGCCCCACTCAGCAGTTGCTAGGATCGATAGTGTATGTAGTAGTAGTATATCGTCAGTATTTTAAGCCGAGAATATACTGTACACAAAAAATTACATTCTTATAGATGGCTGCAGCGGTTTGTAGTCTATGAAACCTACAGTCTATGAAACCTATAGTCTATGAAATTAAAAACTAGTTTATTATTATTTATTTTATAGTTTATTAGTTATTTATTAAATTATATTAATTCCGTGCGTTTATGTGCTCAAACTGAGTTCAAACGTTCCCCGAATACGTTGCGATGAGCATGCTCATAAGTACAGCATTCCAAAGCCGTTAAACGTTGAATTAAAATGTTCTTATTTGTAAGTTGGCAGTACTGCGTGTCATTTGTTACGCTATGCGGCCGAAGCGTTGATATGGATTTGCTACTGGAAGGTGAGATTGTGTATGTGTGCGTGAGCCCAGAATCAGACCTTTGTGTGTAATCTTATTTAAGTATTTATTATTTATCACTTTTTTGTTCATTAATACTAGTAGAAATATAAAACATAGATAGAAAATAATGCATAAATGAAAGTACACTTATGCGGCCTTATCGCTAACAAGCGATTCCTTCCAGAAAACCATAAGGCGAAAGTAGCATCTACTAACAGGTTGTGCAGCGATAATATGATACTTATAGTGTATAATGTGTACTTAAATAAAAGTAGCATATACTATCATAGAAATAAAATATGTATACGGATCTTATTACATCGCTGTTCGTCGTTTCAGCCCATAAATGACCCACTACCGAGTCGGGCCTCCTCCAAATTCACGGAGGGAAATAAGCCTACTGTGTCACGCTGGCAAGACGTGTTGGCACAGGGTGTGTATCAAGTTTTCCTTCTCTTGCGGCTAGGTGAATTCCCTCATACGCTTCTTTAGTCGCCTCTTACGACACCCGCAGGATAGTATAGATTGGTGACATTGTGTATTCTAAATCCGTCACCACACAAAATATTACGTAGTATTATATTTTCTTTGGGCCCTGCTAAACTGCACGTAGAAGCGTTAATTTACTGGAACACTTAATAAATGTGGAACACCTACTACAAAAGCAATTACATTAATCATCTTACCACAATTTGAATTTTACTGAAACGCGATAAAGAATTTGTTACAAGTTAGGGGCGGGCAAACTCCCGGGGGCTAATTACATTGTTACATGACAGAACTTTTGGGTCGAACCAAGTTTCTTTGCGTTTCATAAGCTCTGTGGAGACTAATAAAATCACCTCTGCATCAGCGAACGGATAACAACTGTATTTAGAATCGTCGACGATTCAACTTTTGCCTTGAATCGATAAAAGATTCTTTAAAAAAAAACGAATTAACTAGTATAATAATGTTGATGATGAATGAACAACCATTTATTCCTTGTTTTGCAAAAAATCGTCGTGCTTGGTTCTAAGACAACGTATATGACCATTCAGTCCTACTATTCAACCCATAGATGACCCACTTCTGAGACGGGCCTCCTCCAGTTGTAAGAAGGGTTTACACTGTGTATTCTAAATCCGTCACCACACGGACTCTGACGACACGGTTGGCGCAGTGGTTGAGCGATGGACTGCTGCGCAGCATGTCACGGGTTCGATTCCCGCACGGAATAAATATTTGTACGACCTACAAGTATTTGTTCCTGGTCTGGGTATTTTCTATCTATAATATGAAAATATTTACAAAAAAAAGTATATGTAGTTTATCATCCATCTCGTTACCATAACACAAGCAATAAGTTACTTAGCTTGGGACGCGATGGCGTTGTGTGAAATGTCCAAGGATATTTATTTATTTATTTACAACTAGCGTCTCGCCCCGGCTTCGCACGGGTGCTATGATGAACATCTAATATATAATATAAATTTATCAGTGTTTCTCTACAATATTATTCATGTATTAAACATATAAACCTTCCTCTTGGATCACTACATCTATTTAAAAAACCCGCCTCAATATCCGTTGCGCAGTTGTAAAGATTTAAGCATACATAGGGACGGACAGACGACAGCGACTTTGTTTTATACTATGTAGTGAGTGATAGTGATATAGATATAGTGGGGTCGTTTGTCAATAGGGAAACAATCTTCAAAACTGTTCCTTTGTCATCAATGACAAGAAGTCAGTTTATATAACTTCTCCAACTCCGCTCGAAAAGTAATTATACTCTAAGGCAGCTCTATAAACCTAATTAAATATTAACATCAATCACATCGTTTATGTAAGCGCGGAAAAGGTCGAATTTTCGGGCGATTTCCCCCAGTTTCGCTTTTGTTGTTTATCGGTTACCAAATGGCTGCCTTCTTCAATTCACTTTACGTCTTCCTCGAATGCCGACTCCTAAAATATCAGAGTTCACTTTGTTATTATTTTCTCAGTATTACATGTTTTTAAAGTGGGTAGCGAATACATTAGGATAATTGATATTTAGAGTGGCACAAAAAGGTTATATAAGCGCATAAAGTAAGGGTCGATAGTAGAAGTACTACGTAATAATGATACATATCTCGCAGGACTTACGCCACACGGGGCAGAAAAGTCCTCGAGTGGCGATAGCGTTCCGGAAAGCCCAGTGCTGGTAGGCCTCCCACACCGCCGACGAAAGGAAATGGCAAGGCAAAAAACCTAGCCACAAGAGAAGGAAAACTTCATACGAAACTCTGTGCCAACCCGTCTGGCTAGAGTGGCGCAGTAGGCTGATGATCCTACCTGCAATGGAAGGAGGCCTGTCTCAGCAGTGCGTCATTTAAGAAGAAGAAGAGAAGACATACTTCTTGGTAGAAAATGATTACGTGTATACTGCCTATTTTTATAAACTTAGAATTGAAGGCTATATGCCTTAATCGTTAATTTTTTTTTTTGTTCGGCCGGGTTAAAATCCTTTATGGACTTCCTCGCCGGCCACGGGGATGGCCAGCGAGGGGAGTGTGGGACTCTCCCCCATAGTGGGGGCCTACCCACTAAACCTCCCCGGGGTGCTCCAACTCGCGTCCTGTTGCGGCATTGTGGGATCTGATGCAGAAAAAAACCTACATTATCCCTGAATCCGTGACATGTAAAGCTAAAATAACCACGGGTTCGAAGATCACGCGAGCAAAGCCGCGAGCACGAGCCAGTCATAAATAACTTCAAACTATAGTTAAGAAAGTATCTGGACATTACCAACCTCCGTGTTCGTAGTTACATTCCCACAACTCGTTAATTCAGATCTCGTTGAAATCGACAGGCGAAACCATTCCGAAATTACTGCTCAATGACTCGACGTCTTTCTCTTTGCGATGTAACCGTTCACCCATTTTCTTCACAATTGAATAGCGAAACTCATTTGTATTTTTGTGGATCTATTGCTTTAAACCCCTTGACAAAAACAGTGTTATAAGTTTAACTTGTCTATGGCATACGTGTCCTAAGCGAAATGACCGATTATGACGCGGTGTGTTTATTTGTAGCTAGGGTTTCTAGCCGTTCTCAGATGACGACGTTGGAACCAGAGTGATCTAAATGTCATTGTTGCCAATACTGAAGTCTGAGGACATAGAAAAACCATAATTCTTCCATGTAATAACGTCAATATTGGCAAAAATGTCACTTAGGTCACTCTGGTTCCAACGTCGTCAGATGAGTTTAATCAAAATCTTTCAAGATCAGTCAGATCTGGTTTAGTTGTTTTGATAATAAGTATATTGTCAAGAGAATCTCAATCGTGACATCTCATCATGCTATAGAGTCCTATACATATCATCATAACATACAACATAACACACATATCATATATAATATAGTCATCAAAATTAACTGAGTGGTTTGAACCTGAAAAAGTAACAGACCTACAGAGACGAGATAATTTATGCACACGTATTTTTTTTCAATTCGATGCATGTAAGCACTTTTCTTCTAAGTTTCTATATCACGAACAAAAACTAGTGAATGAAGAATGTTAAGAAAATTGCTGCTTTAATCTTTATTCCGAAAAAATATTTAATAAAAAGTTTCGAAGAAATAGTATTATTATTTACGAGAGGCAATTCTCGGAATTTAAGACTAAAATTGTCAAAGGGCAGGAATAATTTGCTTTGATTTTACTACACGAAATACTCTAATACTACTTAAGATTACCAAATCTTGTTATACTCGTAGATTAAAATACTTTAAGTAAAACGTTCATCTTCTAAACCTTTTGCATTTTTTATGAAATTTTATACATTTTAGTTTTTTTCAAATATTATTGGCGTGCCTTTGATTGTTGATTTTGACAGTTTTGATAACCTACTATGCCACACGCGTTTGACACAAGAGCTTTTGAATTTTGTAGATTAAGGCTAGAAATAGTACGTTTGGGTTCCGCGTATGAATTATTTTTCTATTTTGTGGTATGAGGGAGAAATCGATGTTTGTCTGAAACAATTTTTAATTGCTAAACGTGAGTTCCATTAGAAAGGACCCGTCACTCGTGGAAGCTACGACTATTATCCTACAAGCTTCATAATCTCCTTTCCACAATGGTTCTTGCAGCGTATGACTTAATTTTATAGTTGTGCTCGTGG
Source organism: Clostera curtula (assembly GCA_905475355.2). Lineage (NCBI taxonomy): Eukaryota > Metazoa > Arthropoda > Insecta > Lepidoptera > Notodontidae > Clostera > Clostera curtula. The sequence continues at coordinate 10,285,035 of FR997806.1, read as the reverse complement.
TGAGATATACAAAAACGATTAATAAGCTATTTATATATTGCCTCTGTTCAAATTCATTACAAAGTAGAACGATTACCGCATGCCCTCCGAGACCCTTCGAGTGGAACTATCTACGGCCAGTTGTCAGGTTTTAAAAAAAAACGAAACCCCTTGCACTACGTACTTATTTTTTTAAATCAGTCCAGATATTTTTGAGTTTTTTCGTTACGAACGTACATACATACAAATCTTTCCTCCTTAGAATCACTATAACTATCATCACTATCACTACATATTATAAAACAAAGTCACTGTCGTCTGTCCGTCCCTATGTATTACCTTTAAAACTACGCAACGGATTTAGAAGCGGTTTTTAATAGATAGAGTGATTCAAGAGGGAGGTTTATCTGTATAACATCCATAATATAGTAGAGAAACACTGATAAATTTAGAGGTTAATCATTGCACCCGAGTGAAGCTGGGGCGGGTCACTAGTATTAGTATATATTACAATTGAGTAGCCCTCGCTCCTAAGTGTTTAGACTGTGGGCTGGTATTCGACCAGAAATTAATGTGAAAGCAATAGTTTATTGGCAGACACGATATGAGTACACAAAAGTATTACTAAATGGTTGAGAATGTGTAACAGATAAATTTCACCGGGTATTCTTTTCACGCACTCAGAATTTAATGCAATCATGTGAAGTGAAGTAATCTAAAGCCTCAAGGAATTCGCACTGCTCCCTTATCGAATCACGTACACGCTTTGGAGTGGAGTTAAGAACGTTCTGGAATTACTTGTGTACCCACACTTTTTTTATGTACTCGAATCATTTCAGCACCGTTTCAAGCCATGAATTAATCACTACAGAGTCGATTGTCCTCTGAATTTTAGGAGGGAAATTGGCCTAGTTTGCCACGCTGGCTAGCCGGGTTGTTCATCAAGTTTTCCTTCTCTGGCGGCTAGGTCATCTTGCGATGATTTAGTCACTTCTTACCTTTAGTACCTACTGGTGATATAGTGTATTCTTAATCCGTTACCACACGGCAACTTTCTCCTATGAACCCAAAAAACGACTATTACTGACTCGGGTTTCATCGAAGTACTTAATCCTTAAATAATAGTATATTTCACTACAAGTGCGGAAAGGCTGTCATTGCAAAGAGTTCCGACAAATGTCTACCCGAGCCGAGGCGCAGCCGAAGGCGAGGGTTGACAGTCGGAACTAATCATTTCTGAAAAATGGCGCCAACCGTAGAATATAAGCAGAGATTTATTTTTTCTTCACCCATTCTAGTAGGCAAAAGCAACTATGCCCATACAGCCAAGTCTTCAGTAGACATTATTTATTGATATGAAATGAAAATGAAATTTAATGAGATTTAATGAAATGAAATAAAACCTAACCTAACTCATTCAATCAAATCATTAAATCTGATATTAAAACAAATTAGTACGTAGTTTCTTTTTAGAAATATACGTATTTGCATGAATCATAAAAACTTCTATGATTTTTTTTAGTAAAAACTTCATGGTTGGTTTTTCCTTATAATAGACATTATTTTGACAATTGGGAAAGAAAACGCACTAGTGCGGGAATGGTAAAAAAATAGCACGCGTGTGTAATACCCCACTTCCCGAACGCTATACGGCCCTGCAATATGCCACTTTTTGAGCAACTGTATTACAAAAGTCTTTAACAAAAAACTTGATTTATTTTCACTATTACGGATTTCTCAATCCAAAAGCTTGTTATACATTTCATTCGGTCTTATTACAAAAAGATATCAGTGAAGTAACTTCCAAGTACGTTATTATAGTACAGTATGGCTATGAACCGTACGGTTCACAATAAGGACAAAGGAAATAGTATCGATGCAGTCCAGCCATGCGGAAAATGTGATAAAATATGTCTTGGATCTCGCAGAATAGACTATATTTTATGCCAGAAATGCTGATACAGTATTTACGATAGTAATTCTCAGGGGTATGAATGTAGAATGCAGTTGACTTCTTTTTAAACTTCGGAAAAGATTTCAAAGCATTTCAAGATGTTTTTCCGAAGTGATTTTTATCTTATTTGGAACTAGCGACCCGCCCCGGCTTCGCACGGGTGCAATGGTGAACATGTTAATGTATGCATCACTATTACTATCACTACATATTATAAAACAAAGTCGTTATCGTCTGTCCTTCCCTATGTATGCTTAAATCTTTTTAAACTACGCAACGGATTTTGAAGCGGTATTTTTTTAATAGATAGATTGATTCAAGAGGAAGGTTTATATGTATAATACATCCATAATATTGTATAGAAATACTGATAAATTTTGTGGTTCTTCTTGCACCCGTGCAAAGCCGGGGGGGGGGGGGGTTATAAAACTTCCTCTTGAATCACTCTATCTATAAAAAAACCGCTTCCAAATCCGTTGCGTAGTTTTAACGATTTAAGCATACTAGGGACGGAGAGACGACAACGACCTTGTTTTATAATATGTACATAGTGATAGTGATTTGGAATAATTATCAAAGGGAAATACTTCATTGTATACATTTCAAAATTAAGTAATAAGTTAAAAATAACGAATATTAATCGACAAACTAGCTGCTATTAGCGACTTTGTTTGCGTCGACTTTCAATTCAATTATAGTATGTTCACGTTAAGAATGCAGTAAATAAAGGTGTATTCACGGGGGTGTAAAGGATAAAGCTCTGGGCACATACATTGCGTTCGAAAATATACCTATAGATAGTCACTGTAAACGTGACTTTCAAATTTGGAACGTTTTGATTGGTTACGGACCGTGGCTAAGCTAAGCTACAATTTTAACGCGATATAATTATTTACAAATTAGTTACTGCCAGACAGAATGCAAAACAGAATGGCCTATGAGATATATCGCCATTCAATACTATGAAGATCTATTCCATGACCCGCTTTGTATTTTGATTGTTTGTTCGAAACGTCTGTCAAAGTATATTTAGCTATGGTCAGCCTTTTCAATTTAAAGCACAGAATACTTGTGATTAATTGACATTTTATCTGAAACGAATAGACAGAGCCATTGAAACACTTTCATTTGCATATACACATAATGATGTTTATCAAAACCCTTTTTTATTTTACTTAAATTATATCAAAATAAGGGTAAAAGTAAAAAAAAATAACAAATTAAAGTCGGTGCCTTAGATTCTTACATACTTATTTTTTTAAAAAAAACGTCGGTGTCTATTTAATTTGTTCTGTCTGGCCAGCGTGGCACAGTAGGCTAATTACCCTCTTTGTAGTTGGAGGAGGCCCAACTCAGCAGTGGGTCATACATGGGCTGAGAACTAAAAAAAATATAAGTAAGTTTAGGAGTCCATCGCGGACAAACAGCGTGGCTCGTAATTTATATATTATGCTAGAAGATATAATACAAAAGTCTCTGTCGGTCCAATTATACCGTAATAATTAAATGACTCCATAAAAAAACAGCCATCACCCTGGTAATCTAAGAAATGTTAAGGATAATCACATTATCGTCACATTCGACACAAAGAGACTTCAGTTAATTAAATTCCAATGTGAGGCTTTCATCGTTGGTCGTTCACGGCTACTGAACAAAGTGAGGCCTTATCAGCGAAGCAGTAGGGTACACCCCGCGCCCCGCATACCCCGCTCCTCCTAAGATTAATGCCCATCTAATGAATCAGCTGCCATGACAAATCAGGCGCTGGAAACGGATAAGACCGATTTTGTGGCTGCTATAAATTGCCTTGTTGATAAATTTAAAGTTGGCTTTGTGGCAGGCGTTTATTGAAAAAGGAACTGGCGTTGGCAGATGTGTGTGCTAGACAAGGTCATTTATATTTTTGACTATTTCTTCGCATTAAGACATCCAGTCTTTATCTCACTTGAAACCTTTTTACAATAGGGGTCGGCACGACCTTCAAGGCACCTGGTACTGTCGTTATTTATTCTATAATCAAATTTTTTGGATAACATTGGTTAATGATTACTTAGGTTTTCGCGATTATTACACATTGAAATTAAACACTTTTTCGTGGTCGGGGGAGAGACTGCTGCAAAGTTCGTACCCACGGCTACATTCAGACCGGCCTTAAAGATAGGCGCGGACTGTACACGCGATAAATCAGTAAAAAAAGTGTTAAGTGAAATAAAAAGCTTTTTAATAACTTAAAAAAATGTATTAACAATCAAAGCTGTTAACACACTCATATTAAAAAAGCTAGAAGTCAAGTCGAAAAAAATATATATAAAAAATAATATAAACACTTTTCTCCTCTAATTACATGAAGACAAAAAAAGCTTACATGATGTGGCCTGCGTGCCTTCAAGATTCGTTGGGGCTCTACCGGCTCAGAGGCACCATGCCAGGCGGGCCCACGGTGAGAGGCCAGACGAAGACGCATACGGTATCGTAGCAAGTTCGGACTCCGGGGACTCTGGCTGACCCACGCCGAGGACGGAGGTGAGGAGAGGGGTACGTAACTTTAACGCCCTTCTTCTAGCCTTGCCTTAGAGGCCGGTGGTGGGTCGGAGGACCTACCACCGACTCAAGCCTCATTGACTGAAGGCGTCCCAGTTACCCGGGCTGCACTCCGATAGTCACAACCCGTAGGGGCGCCACAATAGAATGCTTCCTTGCGAACCTGTCGTCTTCCAAAGTAGACGTGTGAGGGTCTAACGCTTTGGTGTTTGTGAGTAGTCAAGTTTTCCAGTGCCCCACATAATCGCCGATACCTTCTGCAAGGGGCAGCGGTATATATTAGACATATCCCCGTCGAAACCAAAAAAGAAGGAGTATACAAGAGTAAACTGCGTTCTCAGGAACCTGTATAATTCCAATGTGATATGAGAATTTTAGGCGAGCCACGTGTCCCAGAGACCCAAATAATCGCCGGCCCCTCCTTTAGAGCTGCGGTGTGAAACAAGCAAGTCCCCAGGGACACCAACACTTTCCATTTGGCCTAGATAGGTAACTCATAAATTAATATGCACGACCTCTAAAGTAGGCAAGTGTTTTAATACGCATTCAGGATATTTTATTTATAACCGTATTGCACAGAATGGTTGGCAGTTTCAAACGTTTTAGTGTTCACAGCATAGAGGTAAAAGGTTACACAAAGGGCATTATGTATACGGAAAACGTCGAGAGAAGCTCCCGGGGTCAGCTGACCCCTGTACCTCTCCTGCCTTTGCAATATAATCCCTCACGGAATTTCGAAAGGGGCTCTTGGATTGCATATGTAATTTGGCCATTTTGTAAGGCTTGAATGAAGTTTAATATTAGACACGACCGGGGTGCGTCATAACTTGAAAAGAAAGACCGTCACAGAATCAGAAACAGTTGATTTCGAATATTATGCGGTATATCTATAATCACCCTGACAAAAAGTATAAATGTATTTCAGTATTGGTAGCTTTTAATCCATTATAATGCTGATAAGGTTTGTAATTCCCATTCATGACGACCAGATGTCTGACATTTATCACAGCATTATAGATGACGAAACTAATCGGAGTAGAAACTTGAGTTAAAATTTAATTTTCCACATAGATCACATACTAATGAGAACATGATATGAAAGACATGAATGTGGATATGAAGCCGATAGGAGTGTATGGAGACTAACATTTAGCGTGGGCTAAAAGATGAAAATGGTAGTCTTGAACATGACGATTTATATGAGTTTTTGGATAAAACCTACATGAATAAAGTTCCTATTGAATTTGAATTAAACTTCTTTTTATTCTAAACCTCCATCTGAAACCAATAAAACCTGTCTATATCTAAACAATACCTTACGTTGCACGGGAAATCTTAAAGAGTATTGCACATTACTGTAGACTGCTTTGTACAAATACACCTTTTGAGACGGAACACGTAGGTTCATATTCCGTGAAATTACGTAGAATACTCTGAAACTGCGAAATGGTTACCATTATTAAATTAATAACAGTGAGAAATGTCTGCATTTCAAAGATTTCATTGAGATTCAAATGAGAGAGTGCTTTGTCCAATTTTGTGCCTGTCTGGTTTTCATTGCCTTTTTCTTAATAGTGTTTCAGAGTAATTTCTATTTTAAATTAGATATTTTTTTCTAGAGACGTTAATTTATAATAATACTACTACAACACCAAATGAGATTGCCATTTGATAACATCCAACATACTCGTATATTGCGAACACAGACAATGCACTGAAGTGCAGTCACGACTTGAGGAATGGTGAAATGTTGGAATGGCCAGCTTTAATTGCACGAGGAATGCGTGCCAGCATTTGTGGTATGGCGAGAGTATTTTATAGAGCTACTTTATTGGCTCCGTAGCTCGAGCGTAGCGCGGAACATGAAGAAATGCATTGCACAGATTATATCGTTGGATTTTCCGACTTAAATTATGCACATTGAGTGTCTGTTCACGAAATTACGCAAAGAGGACGATGACACTGAATACTACGGAAATATGCAACAACGCATTGTAACTAGAACTAGGAACTACAAGACAGCAGATATTTCTAATGTTAAGCCCTCTGCGATACGGTTTATTAGTAGGCTAAATTTCCTTCATCAAATAAGAAACACAGAGACGTGGTCGCTAAATAGGGGCTCCTTCAGAAGGATCAAAGTCACCGAAAGGGTAATAGAGAGGGCTTTGCTCGGAGTATCCTTGCGAGAATAAATCAGAAATGAGAATATACGCAGGCGTACCAACACAGCTCGAAGCATTGACAGCCGATGGGGTACGACCTGGTAATCGTCGTCGTGGTCGTTACAGCCCATAAATGACCCACTACTGGGTCGGGCCTTCTCCAAATTCATGGAGGGAAATTAGCCAACTGTACCACGCTGGCAAGACGGGTTGGCACAGGGTTTGTATCAAGTTTTCCTTCTCTTGGGGCTAGGTGATCTGCCTCATGCGTTCTTTTAGTCGCCTCGTACGACACCCTAAAGACGATATGGGGTGCTGATGACTGAACTGACCTGACCTGACCTGGTAAAAGTCGCCGCAAAACGATGAACACTTAGAGAATACATAGTGTCACCACCTCATTCCATCCTAAGGGTGTCGTAAGATCTGACAAAAAGAAATGACAAGGCCGATAAGGAAAGCTTGATAAGACACCCCGTGTCAACCCGTCTGGCCAGCGTGACTCACCTAATTACCCTGGTGAAGTGACTCACCAGTGGGTCATGTGTGGGCTGAATGAAGTTACAATTTATTTCACAAAAATAGTGTTTTACTTAAACTTTATTTAGAAACATCTCTGTAGCTTTGTTAGATGTAACAATTGTAAGATGCAAGCAATAAAATCCACAAAGGATTTGCTGACCAAACCATTACCTGTAATGGCTACAACGTTCATCCAATATGAATCAGCTATTAATGGAACTACCGTTAACTTGGATATTGTTCGGTTATTACGAATAGAGATTGTACCGCTTACATTGTAGAGATATATTGGTAGCAGAAGTCAGAGAAAGGTAATGGACATTGTTGAATTTCTAATCGAGAAGGCGATTGTCGAGCAAACTTCGCAGATATATTCTTAGAAACATTGAATCGTAGTGTTCTCTACTAATTCTTAGCCCATATATTACTTAGCCTACTGTGCCACGCTGGCCAGATAGATGGCACTGGATTTTTATCAAGATATCCGTCTCTTGTATATTGTTCTCTAAAATTTTAAATAAATATAAATATCCTTGGACATTTCACACAACGCCATCTCGTCCCAAGCTAAGCAACTTAATGCTTGTGTTATGGCAACGAGATGGATGATAAACTACTTATATACATTTTTTGTTTGTAAATACATCTAAAACGCTAATACGCTAAAACTCAAGAATGGCTGGACCGATTTGGCTAATTTTGGTCTTGAAACATTCGCCGAAGTCCAGGGAAGGTAACATTCAGGCTTCTTATTTATTGATTCTGAGGCGGTACGAAGTTTGCCGGGTCAGCTAGTACGTACCGGAACAAATACTTGTAGGTCGTACAAATATATCTTCCTGCGGGAATTGAACCCGCGACATGCTGCGCAGCAGTCGATCGCTCAACCACTGCGCCAACCGTGTCATTTTATAACCAAAACTAGCATTTTTTTTAATTCACGATAGACTACTGTACCTACTACTACTCAGCCCATGAGTTACCCATAGCTGAGTGGAGCCTCCTCTCATCACAAAAAGGGGCAACTAGCCTACTGCGCCACACTGGCCAGTCGGGATGGCACAGGGCTTTGTATCAAATTTTCCTTTACTGGTGGCTAGGTTATCCGTCTTTTCATTTCATTTCATCATTCATTTTCTTTTACGACACCCTAATTAAGGAATGGGGAGCTGATACTATCTAAATCCGTCACCACACGGACAATCCTAAATCCATCATAATAAAAATAAAATCTTTATATGAGCACATAGATTTCTATTTCGAATCTTATGCAGCGGTCATTGACATCTAAAAGCTAAGTAAAATAAATGAACATTAACGAGAATGCTCTTGCAGAGTTGCAAATATGAGAGAATAACTAAAATTTCCACAATAAATACTAATAATGTTCCTTAATGCCCTACGTGATTATGTATACTAAATGCAAATGTGTCATCATTATACTCGTAATTAACTTTATTTTACCCCCGACGAAAAAGGGTTTTATTAGTTTACCTGTATAGAGTTGTCTATGACTATGGCTCAGGCATTAAAAGGTTACTATTATTGACTGTCGCTTGCGACTATTGCGTAAGTTTGCTCTCACAAATCTGTCTCATCCCGGCCTTGTATGTAACTGAAAATGGCGATATAAAAACACCTACAGAGTTTCTTGCCGGCTCTTCTCTGTATACTTACATTTCGAATTTAAAATGGCAAATTTTCTATTTATTTGTTTGACTTATCAAACTCTAATGACTTGGCTCTCTTCTAGCTAACTTGATTAAATGAGTTTTCATATTGATTAGATTTTCTACCTGTCTGTCAGTCTATTTTTCTTTCCATCTGGGTGTCTCTCTGTGCCACATGAACCGATTTTGGTACAACTTTTTTTGTTTTTAATCGTGTTTGAAGAAAGCCGCGGGCATAGAGGATTAGTAGGAACAGTACCACCCGATGACTCGAGCTGGGCGACTGAGGCCCTCCACCTAACAGAATGCCGCAGCCACACACACCGGCCCGCGGAAGGCCGGTGTGGGATGTGTGGGACTTCCCCCCGGAATAATATCACCCTGGGGTGTTATTGTGTTCCTGCACAGGAGTAAAATCACCGGAGATCCAACATGAAGCATGGTGGTAGCGAAAGGAAAGATTCCTTTTATTTTTATAAAGACCGACTAGCGGCTGATCTGACGTTGCAGATGTATTTTACAGGAGCGGCGGTGACTCACTCAACCACTTACCATCAGATGACATACATAATAGAATGAGTGCCTCTTTTAAAAAAAAAACTGGATTAGCACAGTTGGCAACTGAAGTCATCCTCTCCCTTCTTCCCTCTGCTGCAACCGACATGCTGTCACTTGAGTAAGTCCTGCGTTGTTATAAGTACTGCGTCCATAGGGAACGATAACCACTTAGCATCAGGCAGCCCGCACGTTTTACCGCCAACTAAGAGGTATATAAAAATACGTCGAATATATCTTACGAAAGAGGATTTCATCACTCTGTCTCAACCTCGCACATTATCCGCGCCATTACGGACGCATAATCGTAGAAAACTCAATGAGCTGTGTGCTGCGTGCACACATTATGTTAAAGGATATTTCTGCAAAAAACATGATGTTTATTTTATACATAGAATTAGCACTTCACGTGGCTATTCGTGTTTTATCGTATTTATGTTCACTATGTGTGTTTGCTATTGGTTGTGTATTTGACAAATATTACACTCACACCAGGCGCTTAATCTTTACAAATAGATACTCATTGGATTACACATACTAGGGACTGGATGTGCTGTCTGACCCACTACTGAAAAGGGCCTTCTACCTCTATATGGAGGTTTCCAGGCGTTTCATATTTCACATGCAGCTAGGTTTTGCCATGTCAGCTTGTGGTCCTTATCGTCCTTTTGTCGGCTCTTACAACATCCTCTGTGTGGAATGGGGTGGTGACACTATATATTCTAAATACAGAAGCAGAAGCAGCTGACTTTGTGTGTTTACTAGCTAGAACGCTAGTAAACAAACAAAGTCATAACATTTTTCATGTAAAGCAAATTGTTTCGAAATTCTGCACATTTAAATAACGTGCCAATTTCAATAGTGCCCGATACGATGGAATAAAACTTAAATGAAATATTTTACATCCAAAAATATCTGACTGCACCCAATAACGGCCCGGCCAATCAGTACGTAGAATGGTCGGTAAAATGTTAAAATTTTTTTTTACTTGTACATTTCTACATTCAATTGTACAATTCTGCCTTGTAGATCTAGGGGTTGGATGTGCCGCCTTTGCATGGTGGTGGTGCCACTAAGACAATTGACCAACCCCGGAATCGAACCGAAGACCCATGACCCAAGAACTTGAAGTAATTCTATCTTACTAGCGACCCACCCGGGCTTCGCACGGGTGCAAAGATGAACCTCAAAATCAGTCATTGTTTCCCTCATATATTATGGATGAGAAGAGTGATTCAAGAGGAAGGTTTATATGTATAATAACATATAAACCTTCCTCTTGAATCACTCTATCTGTTATAAAAAAAACTGCTTCAAAATCCGTTGCGTAGTTTTAAAGATTTAAGCATACATAGGGACGGACAGACGACAGCGACTTTGTTTTATAATATGCAGTGATAGTGATGATAGTGATAGTGAGTTGTGATAGTGATGATGATGATAATGATGATAATGATAGCCAAAATAAAATGTAAGCTCTACCAATGTAAAACAAAATAAACTTTCATGAAAGCATCTCATTAATAATGCAAACAACTAGAGTACAGTTAAAAACGGTGCAACAATGTAAAGGCTTCACTCTGCTCAAATACCGTGAACTGAGACATTGGGTATAAGCCTTACACTGGAATTTAATTAACCCAAATGTGTCCTTTTGTCTAAACTATCGGAGTGCGATACTCCTTCGAGTGTTTGTCAATTAGTGGTGCACAGTGTGTCAGTTTAAGTGGAGCAAGTTCCGGAACTAATTAGGAGCGAGGCGCGCTTCTTGAAAACAAAAGCTACGCAGTAAAGGCATTTCTTGAGCGTCGAAGTGTTCCCAACTCGGAAGTGTATGCAACCAGATTAATTTAATTGTGTACGTTCCACCTTACACAAATAGAGGGAGAAATTGTACTTTGTAGGTTGAGTATTTGTTACTGGTACAATTTTGGTGTCACTTTACAAACTAGTAAATATCCTTGGACATTTAATAAAATATCCTTGGACATTTCACACAACGCCATCTCGTCCCAAGCTAAGCAACTTAATGCTTGTGTTATGGTAACGAGATGGATGATAAACTACTTATATTTTTTTTTTGAAAATACATACATATTATAGATAGAAAACACCCAGACCCGGAACAAATACTTGTAGGTCGTATAAATATTTCTTCCGTGCGGGGATTGAACCCGCGACATGCTGCGCAGCAGTCGATCGCTCAACCACTGCAATCATTTTGGCTCATGAATGACCTACCACTGAATAGGGTTTCTTCCAAATTTATGGAGGGGAGTTAACCTACGTCACATTGAAGATTAATAGCATCTTCATGGTTGATGACATGTGTATACTATCGCCACACAAACAGAGTGTGGTTATTAAAAATGGATGTGGCTTAGTGGTTAATAAATTTCTTTAGACATTAAGTATCTTGAGTTCGATTATCGGGCCAAATCATTAATACATATTTTGTCTCCTTTCCCAAAAGCTTGTAAACTACTATGTACCTATGTGAATATGTGCATAAAACTTGTAGTAATAAAAATATGTTTTGCAATTAAATGGAAATTCCTAGCCCGTATGACATCTATCTGTGTAACCACCCCATTCCATCCTGAGGGTGTCGTAAGAGCCGACAGAAGGAAATGTCAAGGCCGAAAACCTAGGTGCAAGGGAAGGAAACCTTGATACGTCTGGCCAGAGTAGCGCAGTAGGCTTATTTCCCTCCATGTGATGGGAGGAGCCCTGACTCATCAATGGGTTATCTATGGGCTGATTAATAGTAGTAGTATTAAATTTCTAGGTAATCTTTCCGATCACTATTTATTTCTTTAATTGGTTTGAAAAAATAAACAATAATGGTTGCCGATGAGAGTCACTTCAGACTATATGACATTGTCATGATGTTCGCAAAGGATCAACTGTAAACTATGTCGTCAGCGCGAATTTCAGTAGTTTCAGTCAGTAAAAGCGAGGGCTACAATAAAAGTTGTTTGCGTTCACACAGCGTATGTGTACAACAAATGTCGAGCTGTGTTGTCGACAATTTGAATTGTTCGTATGACGTGTGTTGTTTTGATAATTACCTTACTATTAAAAAAATAACAGTAATAATACATTGAAATTAAACAGTTTTTAACGGATTTATCGCGTGTATATTACATTATTTAATTCCCGACGTTTCGAATGCTTCGCAGCCGTTGTGGTCGCGGGAGAGACTAGATGACAGTTGTCTTCAAAAGTAAAAATAAACAGTTAAAATCTACCGCCTATAATTGTGTCATATGTTAAGTAATAATACGTTAAGATACTGTGTGTAAACATCATTGTTTAATACAAGAACATCATTCATATCACTTACAAACGATCACATTACCAAATAAGCAATGCATATTAAAGCTCCACCTAAAACAATATTCAACGTTTAACTACACAAGAATATTGTTCCCAAATATTAAATGAGCTGCGGATTTAGCTGGAATAAACAGCGGCGCCACAAAATTCAATAAGGCGGTAAATATTGCGGCATATTTGGCGTTCAAAGGTTATTAACAACAAGTCTGCAACACGGCAAGTTGGGTTACGCGAAGTAAAGCATTATCATGTAACATGGCGAGGCCCGAGATTAATGTTCGCTCGGTGAATCAGCTCTCAAATCTGTACGTTCAAATAGAATTACACTCTTTGTCTTCGATTTAAAAATAAATGAGTATTGTTTTTTTTTTATGTTATGGATAAAAATAGTCGTTTCTATTCGGCCTTATTGATTAGCTCTATTGGATTGCCAAACTTAAGTGGCAGTGGGCAGGGCACATAGCGCGCAGGACCGACGCCCGATAGGGGCAGAAAAGTCCCGGAGTGGCGACCGCGTTCCGGAGTGCTGGTAGGCCTCCCACACGGTGGACCGATGACCTGGTTAGGGTCGCCGGAAAACGATGTATGCAGGCGTCCCAGGACCGGCCTTTGTGGAAATCCTTGCGGGAGGCCTATGTTCAGCAGTGGACGTCTTTCGGCTGATTGAATGATGATGATGAGTAGGTTTTCTAGAGTCGAGTCGAGGCTAGAGTTCCGGTATCGCTGCGCTGCAAGCTGCGAATAGGATAAAGGGGGCTTTAGTTGGTTGTTATGGTGCCCAGCAGCCTACCTTTGAACACCCTAGAGTCCAACATAAACCGATCATGCTGGTTTAGAAATCCATTGCGGCCAAGTATTACTTATTATCTTATGGATTAAGTGTTCCTAGCAAGCTCTACTCAAACTCAAAAAGAACTTTATTTACGTAGGTTTTATCACAAAACCACCATCATCACCATTCGGTCCTTGTCCGATGCTAGGTTGTATTCTCCATACACTTATATCAGTCGTCATATCGAAATTTACACCTATCATTCATATTTCCTTAATTAATTACACAATCCATCTATTTCTTTTGGACTCCCACAAATGTCCATTCACATTCATTCCTCGTACTCGTATTTTGTGATTGAATCCCCGTAGCCAAACCCGCTACGACACCGTGTGCCGCTCTTCATAATTTCTCATCCCGTGGACCTGCCCAGCATGGGTCACCGTGAGCTTGTATGGCCTCAACGAATATTGAGGGCATGCAAGTCAGCGGGCAATAGTCGGGGTGTTGAGCACCACGGCAAACTAGTAGTAGAGTCAATGGGTTGATACAAAACCCTGTGCCAAAACACGTTAGTTAATTCTTTATTTCGCGCGACAAATACTCATATATTTGGAAAAGCCAGTTCTGTCCAAATCGGCCCAGCTATTTAGAGATTAGCCGAAACAAACATATAGGCAAACATTTTTAAAAATATACATCTAAATTCCCTTAGAAAACACACACTCACTAGACAAACAGACACTCCCATTTTATTTATTTGTATTGGTAAATATAACATGGGCATCGCAATAAGATATTCAGCCGCCTTGGATTAGGCAATAGTCATAATATGATGTTTGAAATTACAAAGCGCCCTTCTGACTACCAGGATCAGCTTAAAAAAAGACACAGCCCGCTCTCCGTTTGGATTTTAATTTTTAAAAGTTCCCGCCGCGCACAAATTCGCGTTATGACAGAAATACATTTACGAAACACATTTAGCTTTAAAAGCTTATACCGCTTCACGAGTTGCTCTTCCTGATTTAATATTCAGTTAACTCTGCTGCCTTACAAAATGTTGCTTTTGGAGGCAAATTAAGCACGCTCCTGGATTAAAATATGTCTTTTAGGAAACGAGCAGAATTGGAACATGGTTTAAAATATTATCCTCAGTATTATAGGAACTACTGGATATCATGCTGGGTCTTCTCTGTGGAGCAGCATTCCGAACATGTGCGTTGGTAGCTTCATATCTGACTATTGAGCGGATTGTTTTTGGATAATTTTACTAGATTTGATTCGAGTATCTCAGTCCATAAGACCCACTGCTTATGTGAGCTTTCAACATTTTCAAGAAGGTACGTTGAGAAGATATAGCGCAGCATTTCGTGAACCACATGGTGGAGGAGTGTGCCGCTTAGGCGCATGTTAAACGAGCCCTGATGGCACTGGTCGGGGTGGACCTCCCGCTGTCGAGCGTAACCAAATGGATGGTCGACAGCATGGAGTCCAGAAGCCGTAACTTCGTTCAGTGAGGACCTTATGTCGCAGAAGGATGTGGCATGGTGGGTCAGAGAGGTGGATGCTCTAACTGTGCCACCGACAGAGGCCGGTGAGGAGGAGATGACGCTACGCTCACCTCTTCCTCCGCCATAGAGGCCGGGGGTGGGTCGTTGGACTCGCCACCGGCGAGAGCTTCATTGACTGAGGGCCTCTCAGTTCCCAGGACGACCTCCGAAAATCGGTTACCTGCGTTCTGGCGAACATGTGGCGTCTCAAATGTGACATGGAGTGTATACAGGAATTTGTGTGTGTCTGAGTGTGTGTGTGTGTGTAGATTTGGAGTGAGTTTAGAGTTTGAGTGGGTAGATGTGTAGTTTCTAGAGTCGCACATAATCAAGCATTAACCCAGCAAAACAAAAAATCTGTGAACTTATACATCAGTCCGTGTGGTGATTGATTTAGAACCGACCCCTACCGTCTTGAGGGTGTCGTAAGAGGCGACTAAAAGAACGCAAGAGGCAGCTCACCCAGCCGCAAGAGAAGGAAAACTTGATACAAACCCTGTGCCAACCCGCCTTTCCAGCGTGACACAGTAGGCTAATTTCCCTCCATGAGTTTGGAGGAGGCCTGACTCAGTAGTCGGTCATTTATGGGCTGAAACGAACAAAACTTATACATATACCTACTGTTTTGAATGGCGTGGTTCAAGATTATCGAAAACTCTTTCCTCTCTGTTTTGAAATGATATTTTAAAAACAATCGAGGTAGGGAAAATGCTCACACTCAACGAATAGAACTCCTCTCGTCATCATTATCATCATTTCAGTCAATAGATGTCCAATGCTGGACATAGGCCTCCCTCAAGGATTTCCACAGAGGCCGGTCCTGGGACGCCCGCATCCATCGTTTTCCAGCAACCTTAACCAGGTCATCGTTCCACCGTGTGGGAGGTCCACCGCCTCATAGAATACGAAGATAATATTATTGTATTATATTTATATTCAGGCTTATTACGCTAACATGTATCCAGCAGTTCCTTTGATCATTACTTGATGATGCTGACGGGTAAATTCCCTATTTTTGAACAACACAATACTCAGCCCCGTAAGTATTGTAAGTATTCCATTTATATGCTGCACATTAACTTAAAAGATTCCAAAATAATGAAGATGTAACTGTCCCAAAGCGGGGTCACCCCCACAGGGACCCCGAGACAGCGAGGCAGGACACAATTATAGTACTAACGAGCTATGAACACTGATTGCATCTCTGCTTCCCTGGTGACTTCCTGATATTTATGCAATTCAAGATAATATTGTTATGACAAATAGTGTTTGCATAACAATCGAATGAATTTTGCATTAGGGATGCGATAGTAATAAAAATGAATTGCTAAATATATATAAAAATTCGTTATTCTCGCTAAAACTCGAGAACGGCTGGACCGATTTGGCTAATTTTGGTCTTGAAATGTTCGTGGAAGTCCAGGGAAGGATTAAAAAGATGAGAACATATAAAAAAAAATTTTAATACGCGTCATTTTTGTTCCAGTTAAGGTTTGCACATGTTTTAATAAAGTTGAAACATTCTGGAATTATCATTCAGGATTTTTATTTATTGAGTCTGAGTTGGGTAAAGGCCAGTGAGCTGATAATGGTAATTATAAATATGACGGTTAAGGTCGCCGGAAAGCAGTGGATGCGGGCGGCCCAGGACCGGCCTTTGTGGAGATCCTTGGGGGAGGCCTATGTCCAGCAGTGGACGTCTTTTGGCTGAAATGATGATGATGATGATGATAAGAGTTTTGTGATAAAACTTACGTAAATAAAGTTCCTCTTGAGTTGAGTTGAGGCGGTACGAAGTTTGCCGGGTCAGCTAGTATAAAATACTTTTGGCTTTGTCATGTCTTGTTATCGCCTCGTACGCCAACCTTAGGATAAAATCGGGTTGTGACACAATGTATTTGTATCATATATATAATAATCGTCACCACACGGGTCATGCAATACAAAACCTAATGATAAAAACAGGTTGACCTAAAATGTACCTTGCTTAGTTTTAAATATTCAAAGAACAAGTCATGTTCAATATATCACTATTACGAGAGTACGTTACCCTACTCAAAAGTTATTCCGAATAGTTTAGGCTTGTATGAATAGAGGCCATATTTGAGATTAGCTGTCAAACACAGTAACTATCAGTCGGTGGTACGCTGTCTGACGGTCCGGTAATTCTATGGGATTTTGTGTCACATTTTCAACCTTATTGCAAGGAAAACTTCGTTAGCGTTAAGCCCTTTTTTAGTGACCAAAAATCATGGAACGCGTGATTGTCACCGAACGCTTTCAATAAGCTTTTTCTATACTGTATAATATGTTACCAATTTAAACATTAGTAAACCATTAACTTCTTTAAAAATTGTAAATAATTCAAAATAAATAAATAATCTAATAGCTCGACGGTACTTATTTTTCACTTCTATCCGCAGTCCCCGAAAAATGTTTCATCCATGCAAATGCAAATCCTACTGAATGGATTTTGATGAAATATTACAATAACATAGCCTATACATAAGAATAACACATAGGCTATGTTTGAAGTTATTTGTCTAGCTATAACAGGATATTTGACAAAACATTTTTCAATGTTTTGTCAAATATCCATGCGCATCCGGGGCGGTCCGCTAATTAGAAATAAGTACTTGAAAGTAAGTAGTTTTTGACACATTACCCAGTCATATTAAACCCTAAGGCATTATTGAGGCCGAGCTACGTATTACATAGCAAAAATGTATTATACACCAAAATTAATTGTTAATTAAAGCTACTTTTGAATACCGCAACAAAACATGTGCATATGGCATATTTTCGAGAGCATATTTAAAATGGAAAACCAATTTACAGCCTAGCCACATGCGGGCAGAGTAGCGGGCTACGGGAGATAACAATTCACAATTATATCATCCAGATAAGTGTAAAATAGGTACAATTATAATAATACTAGCGACCCGCCCCGGGTTCGCACTGGTGCAATGTTCAACATCTAAATTTATCAGTGTTTCTCTCCAATATTATACATGTACTAGCTGACCGGGCAGACGTTGTCCTGCATGATATTTGTTTACCGACTGCAACGCCATCTGTCGGGCTGATTTGTGAATCTAAACCATCCTCGGTGCCACCCAAACGCATACAAAAAATTTCATTCAATTCGGTTCAGCCGTTTAGGAGGAGTTCAGTCACATACACACGCACACAAGAAATATATATATTAAGATTATACATTATAAACCTTCCTCTTGAATCACTCAGTTTATTATAAAAACCGCTTCAAAATCTGTTGCGTAGTTTTAAAGATTTAAGCATACATAGGGACGGAGAAACGACAGCGACTTTGGTTTATAATATTTATTTATTTATTTATTTTAAGGAATCTCTACAGCTTCTTAAAGATGTTACATTTTACATATACCTTACAGTAATCTAAGCCAATTACAGAGTTCCACGACGATGCAATATGAGGTAGAAATATAATAAATTATCAAATAACATTGACACTTAAAAACAAAAAAAAAAAAATACATAGAAGAGAAAAAGGACCTTAGTCCTGTGAAACTGTAACTGTAACTTAAGAAACTATGACATAATTAAATGAAAAGCGTATTAGTAACAGGAATTTTCCATCAGAGTTCGAATGATGTTATTTTTGAAACTATTTTTGGTCAACAAGAAGATATCAATTTTACTAAATATGTAGTGATAGTGATAGTGATATAATATAGTCCATATTGTGACGGATTTAGAATACATAGTGATGCCACCCCATATCATCCAGCGCGTCGTCCACGCAGAGAGAATAGAGCTAGACAGCTTGACAGCTAATCGAATCTATATATACTCTAATTAATACGTACACGTGGAGATCACTAGAGCGCCCTATTGCAGTTCTTTGCCCAACCGTAGGGTAGCCCTAACATAGAGATATTTTGGCTTGCGTACACTACACTACTCGTAGACTAGATATTCATACATAAACAGTAAACGTCAGTTGACTACGTCTAATTAAAAATACGACTACTATAGCTCTCAATTCGCATCGCTTGCCTCGCTCTCGTACCTGCGTCCACGTAGATTGCCCTATGACAGTCGCTCTCCGTAATTTTAATCTATCGTGGACGAGGCGCTTTACGCTATCGTAAGAGCCAACAAAAAACCTAGCCGCAAGAGAAAGAAAACTTGATACGAAACCATATGCCCATCCGTCTGGCCAGCGTTGCACAGTGGGCTTAATTCCAGAGGCCAGACTTAATAGTGGGTCATTTTTTGGTCTAGTGGTTAGATGTGCCGCCTTTGGATCAACGGGTCCCGGGTTCGATTTCGGGGTCGGGCAAGTGTCTTTGTCTAAACCAGAGGCACTGACTCGGAGTCTGGGTGTCATTTCTATCTATAATATGTATGTATTTACAAAAAAAATGTATATATGTAGTTTATCATCCATCTCGTTACCATAACACAAGCATTAAGTTGCTTAGCTTATACGAGATGACGTTGTGTGAAATGTCCAAGGATATTATTATTATTATTTATGGGCTGAAATGATGATGATGATGAGATGTTTGAATAGCAACCAAGACCAAGCGTATTGGTATACCCTCCGAAGCATGAAGATTAGACAATAATATAGTGATCACCCCTACAACCCACTTGTAGTTAAGTAAATAGTAGATTATACGAAAACCTGAACGTCAAATCAATTTCAATTAACCGTATATTAATCCCAAGTGATGTGTGAACAAAACAATTTAACAGGAGCTTAATAACTATTGGTTTGCGTCAATAGTAATACCATTCGGAGCACTGCTAACAAGGATTAGCGACGCAAAGGGATTAGGGGTGCGCACTATTCAAACGGCGCGGATTAAACTTGCGATACGAAGGCAGGTCGCATTATACCAATCACTCGAAGTCTTCCACCCCCCTTTCTATCTTGAGGGTGCCGTCAGAGCCGACAACAGGAAATGACAAGGCTCCAACCTAGCCAGAGAACCGTACAAGTGTACCTAGTAAAATATAAACTTACTTCAATCACACGGTACATTTGTCGCTATTACGCTTCAATGGCACTTTCAATCTTCGAGACTGCTTTATCATCTAATGGGAATGCAGAGTAAGCATTACTGTTTAGTAAAACATCCGTGTGTTGACAGATTTAGAATACATAATGCCAATACCTCATTCCATCCCGAGGGTGTCGTAAGAGGCGACAAAATGAAATAACAACGCCGTATAACCTAGCCACAAGAGAAGGTAAAGTTGATAGGAAACCCTGTGCCAACCCGTCGGGCCAGCGTGGCATAGTAGGCTAATTACTCTCTGTGGTGTATGAATTACAACACTAACCGGAACGCATCACCTCACTAGCGATGCTCTGTCTCGCTCTCTCTCGCCACGGCGTTGGTGCGTACGTAAAGTGTGCTAAATGTATATCTTGTGAAATAAACCACATTAATTAATTTACTGTATTATTTGGATACGACAGCTTGGCGACGAGGACAGAGAAACCACAAGTGCATAAATTAAGTGAAAAAACGAACAAATTCGTCATATTGAATGTGAGAAAAGTGTTATATTTTAAATAGCCGGTAGCGTCACGTTCGAGTTCACGTTGTCGCGAGTTAACCTAAAAACTCAATGTTATGTCGGGAGATGAACAACAACCTGAAACTTCATCAGACGGGGAAACAGACAAATCTACTGATAGTATAATTAATGTACAATTCGAGAAAACTTCTTGGATTTACAAATTATCTAAACCAGAACTAAAAGAGAAGCTGGTTCAACTGAATATTGACTTCGAAAAACAAGAAACAGTCGATAGTTTGCGGCGTCGGTTGGTTGCATATTGTAAAAAAACAAACAAAATTGTGAGGACTACTATCATGGCCAAATTAAACCTACCACCCTTTGAGGGAAATAAGTATGAGAGTTTTGAGCAACAACTGGAATGCTACATAAAACTAAATGACATAGCCGAAGAAAAGAAAACATTGCTGTTGTTAACAAAGGTAACATCAGAGGTGTTTGAAACTGTCACTTGTTTGTGTGCCCCTAAAAAACCGATTGACCTGACATACAAGGAATTGACTAGCGTTTTGAAAAACAAATATGTAGTCCAACAGTCCATCTCATTGGAACGTGCCGCATTTCGCAGCCGTAATCAGCGGCCCAATGAAAACATTGAAGAGTATGTACTCGAATTAAAAAAGCTTGCGAGTAAATGTGGATTTGCTGACCAGGATGACCAAATTAAAGAGAAGCTTATTGATGGAGTAAGTTCAAAATTAATAAAATTCGAGCTTTTAAAGAATGACTCTAATAAACTTGAAGAAATAGTTAAACTAGCTCGATCAGTGGAGGTGGCTTGGCTTCAGACCCTAGGAAACTCCAAGGATGGCGATTCGACAACTGCTTTATTCTATTATGAACAGCCAAACAGTAGACAAATAAATCAAGGAAAGAAGACTTATATTAAAAAAGATTTCAAGGGTAAAGGAAAGTGTTTTTGCTGTGGAAATAGCAATCATATTAAAGCAGAGTGTCGACTAATTAAAAAGTTTTGTTCGGAATGCGGCAAACAAGGACATATTTTTAAAATGTGTTCTAAGAACAGGTACAATCACACCTATTTAGTACAAGAAGAATTAAATAATTCTGAGAAATTACAAGTGGACAATGCTCAGGTGGAGGAATCAGTAAAGGAATTGTTTAAAGAATGTGATGTATATACGGTTAATGTGAGTAGAGTACCCCCTCTTTATATCCAGTTAAAAATAGAGGGGATAAATTTAGACTTTCAGTTGGATACTGGGTCTGATGTAACAGTTTTATCTTTGCAAGATAGAAATAAATTATTCCCATTGAAGCCAATTAGCACCTGCAAAGTTAAATTCAGAAATTTTGACCAAACAGTTTCTAAACCTGTTGGTATCATAGAAAAATTGAAGGTTCAATATAAAAAAATAACAAAGAAACTTAACATTTTTGTAGCCTATGACAATGTACCACGGATAATTGGCCGTGACTGGCTGAATAGTCTTGGCCTATGGCCCCCAAAACTGGAATGTAATACTAATGTATTAGATATTAATCATAATTTTAAAACTGTTTCAGAGGCAGAATGTTTTGTAAAAAGGGAGTACGCAGAAGTATTTACAGCAGAGTGGGGCAACAGCGAAGGAGAGCCTATTACATTAAAATTAAGAGAAGGGGCTGTACCTAAGTGCCTGCCGGTCAGACGAGTACCTTTCGCACTCAAAGGTAAGGTAAAACTGGAAATAAATAGATTACTTAAGAATAAGCGTATAGAACCAGTGGAATACAGTCAGTGGGGAACACCAGTGGTTCCAGTAGTTAAATCTGATGGTTCTGTACGTTTATGTGGGGATTATAAGGTGACCTTAAACCCTTACTTGGAAGTAGACCATTTTCCGTTGCCCCACATCGAAGAAATCTTGGATACTCTAAAAGAAGGTGAATACTTCTGCGAGCTCGATTTAAAGGAAGCGTACCTACAGGCCCGTTTGGATGAGAATTCACAGGAAATGACAACCATTGTAACTGAAATGGGGACATATAAATATAAATATCTACCCTTTGGCGTTTCCACAGGGCCAAGTTCTTTTCAGCGTTTAATGCATAATAAGTTAGCGAACATTCCAAATACTATAGTATTCATCGACAATATTTATATAATGGGGAGGGATATTTCTGAGACAATGAACACACTGTGTGAAGTATTAGATAGATTGAAAGTGAGCCAATTTAAATTAAAGTTGGAGAAATGTAAACTATTTAAAAAATACATAGATGTATTTGGATTTAGAATCACTAAAAATGACATCAGCATCATAAAATCAAACATTGATCCTTTACTACAAGCTAAAGCACCAACAAACATAACCATGCTGAGGTCATTTTTAGGAAAAGTTAACTACTATGCCAGATTTTTAAAAGATATGGCTTCTATTCTGACACCTTTGTATGAATGTACACAGAAAAATAAATTTGTATGGTCTATTGATTGTGAAAATGCATTTATTTTGATCAAAAAGAAATTAGCATCAATTCATAACTTAAGACATTATAATCCAAACTTACCTTTGATTTTGACATGTGATGCATCTGACACGGGCCTGGGTTGTGTCATATCTAATAGAGACTATAATGGGGTCGTAAAACCAATAGCATATGCTAGCAAAAAATTAAATTACACCGAACAAAGATACTCAGCTATTGATAAAGAAGCAATGTCAATAATTTATGGAATAACAAAATTTTATAATTATACATATGGCAGGCCATTTGAATTAGAAACTGATAATGCTGCCTTAGTAAGAATTTTTGGTCCCAAGAAGGGTATTCCCAAAATGGCGGCAAAAAGACTTCAGCATTATGCCATATTCTTATCAGCATTTAACTACAAAATAAAACATATTAAATCCAACAAAAACCCAGCAGATTTTTTGTCTAGAACATCTACTGAGGTTAATGATGTTAAACTGGACTTACACCCAATTTGTCAAGAAGCAGAGCAAAGTAGCATAAACTATATTGTAAATTCTGATATTGATGTATTAAATTGGAAAACTATACAAATTGAGACAAAAAAAGATTTAATGTTGTCAAGAGTAATTAGGTATAGCATAGACGGTTGGCCTGACAAAAAAAATATTGATAAGGATTTATTACCATATTTTTATAAGAAACATGAGATCAGTTGTGATAGAGATTGCCTTTTCTGGGGTTATAGGATAATCATTCCAAAGTCTTTAAGGAAGTCAGTCTTATCTGAGTTACATAAAAGCCATTTTGGCACAGTACGCATGAAACAAGTGGCACGGTCATTTGTCTGGTGGCCCGCTGTGGACACCGAAATAGAAACCATAACTAACAACTGTCTGAATTGCCTAACCATTCGTAATAACCCCACAAAGGGCATTCAAAAATCATGGCCAGTAGCACCATCAGTCTGGTATCGCCTCCATGCAGACTACTGTGGCCCGTTCTTTAATAAAATGTATTTGTTAGTCGTTGACAGTTATTCAAAGTGGCCAGAGGTGGTTGAAATGAACACAATTAGTGCAGCGAGGACCATTGAAGTGTTGGATACATTGTTTTCGAGACATGGCTACCCTGTCCATTTAGTTACTGACAATGGCCCTTCGTTTGCATCCCAAGACTTTGCAAATTTTTGTAATTCAAAACTAATTAAACATACGTTCTCCCCGCCGTATCATCCAGCTACAAACGGGGCTGCAGAACGTTTTGTAGAAATATTTAAAACTCATGTAACCAAAATCAAAGAAAGTGGTAACAAAATGATGTCTGCTATCAACTTATTCCTGTTTGACTATAGAACTATGCCTCATAGTACTACAGGCGTCACTCCAGCCCAACTTATGTTTAAAAGGGAACTAAGGTCACGATTTTCTCTGTTAAGACCGCAACCTATTGCCGAAAAATCCACGGAAATGCTAGAAAAACAGGCTAGGGTATCCTCGGGCACGAGGCAAATTAGTTTCAGGGTGGGAGAGAAGGTAATGGTGAGGGACTACAGGAAAGGAAATAAACCTTGGACTATGGGCACCATCGTTGAGGTGTCAATACCAGACACAACGTATTGGGTAGATGTTGAGGGAAGTAAGTGGAAGAGACATGTTAACCAAATGATGAGCTGTAGTGACAGTTTGTTAGAGTAACTGCATATTAAATGCCACCACTTGTAGACCATCAATAGAGTGTGTCATTATATTTATTATAAGTACAATGTAAATGCTTCAGTATCTCATTGTTATGTGGCAGTCACATTTTATTATGTTGTTATTATTATGTTGTTATTTGTGCGGAAAGTTTGCCACTATTGTTGATGTTTAAATATAGAGGGAGATAAAGCATCATACAGGGAGCTGGCTTAGACTTAGGTGGAGGAGAGTGTGGTGTATGAATTACAACACTAACCGGAACGCATCACCTCACTGGCGATGCTCTGTCTCGCTCTCTCTCGCCACGGCGTTGGTGCGTACGTAAAGTGTGCTAAATGTATATCTTGTGAAATAAACCACATTAATTAATTTACTGTATTATTTGGATACGACACTCTCCATGCTATTAGAGGAGGTCGGATTCAGCAGTACATAATTTATGGGCAGTACATACAAAATATATAGTAATATATTTAGTAGTAGTATTAAAATATTAGAACTCCCGTTTCTAATCAACGTATTTTGGCCCTTAAGGTAACCAGTACTCTTTAGTAATGAGTTCAGTTTATTAAATAGAAAGGTGGCCAGGATTCAGAATATACCATGTCACCAACCCACACTATCCTAAGGGTATAAGAGGCAGATCACCTAGCTGAAAGAGAAGGAAGAAAACTTTTTTTTAAATGAACCACCTGCACTAGGGCATGTATTGCAGGGGCAGTTTACAAACATGTAATTAACGAACACAAATGACACCCAGACTCGGAGCAAGTGCCTCTGGTTTAGGCAAAGACAATTGCCCGACCCGGGAATCGAACCCGGGACCAGTTGATCCAGACGCGGCACATCTAACCAACTTGTCTAGCAGCGTGGCAATGTAGACTAATTACCCTCCATGTAATTGGAAGAGACCCTACTTAGCAGTGGCTCATTTATGGGCTGACTAGTAGTAGTCTATCATCATCATTTTTGAAGCCATGTGTGACCACTGTTGGAGCAGGCATTTTCAATTTTGGGACAAGCCCATTGTGTCATTTTGGATAAACGAGTTATAATAAGATTTTATGTTAAGTTCTATCTATCAGTCACAGAAGTCCACTTCTGAACATAGGCGTCCCCCATCGATCTCGTACAAACCGCATCCACCGACTCCCAGCCACCTTCACAAGGTCGTCCGTCCACCTAGTCGGGGGTCTTCCCACGCTTCGCTTCCCCATACGTGGACGCCACTCTAAATACCCACCGGCCATCCGTTGATCAGTGGCCTGCCCATTGCCAATTCAAGTGTGCAATTAAAACTCAAACTCAAAATTAACTTTATTTACGTAGGTTTATCATAAAACTCTTATAAATCGTCATATTTAGAGTTACCATTATCGACCCCTGTCCCACGCCAGGTGGCAGTCTCCATACACACCTATCAGTCGTCATATCTACAGTCACACCTTTCATACACAATTTCTCATGCTTAACTTTTGTATTAATCTTGTATTTTGTATTAATCTTTTGTATATCAAGTTATCCATTTTAATACGCTTTTTTTATATCAAATTTAATGGCTGTACCAATATCCATACAAATAAATAAAATTGGTGTGTCTGTTTGTAATCAAAAAAACACATAAGATTTATTAAAATGTTCGTCTGTCTGTCTGTCTGTTTGTTCCGGCTAATCTCTGGAATGGCTGGACCGATTTTGACAGGACTTTCACTGATAGGTAACTGATGATATAAGGAGTAACTTAGGCTATAGGAGTACTTTTTTTAGACTAGCTTCGCCCCGCGCGGTACGTCAATCACCACGGGTAACATCGCGGGACTCAGCTAGTCATATATACATATTTAATTCCTTTATTATTTTGACAACTACTTGTCACTAAGAGTACTAAGCCATTCAGAACGAGGACAGAAAATGACAACAACGATGTTACTTAATAAGGCCATGAGTTATGTTAATTATCGTTATAAAATTTCAAGTACGCTTCAGGAAATCTTCTCCAAATGCTACCTGCCTAAAAGGGCCCCACCCTAACACCTATTACCCGCTCGTTAACACGCCCTTTACCCGTTGCTAACAATGGCCTACTGGCAGATTGCGCCTTCAAATTAACGCCTAAACTGACTTTCTTACTGAAAACCCACTTTTTACAAAGTTTCAGTAATTACGTCACACATTATGTACATTGTATCTCGGACACGTTCTTCGGCAAGATATACATAGCCTTTTATTTTTTTCCAGGGATAAAATCTTTTTTACTAACTGTTTTATATTTTTCTTTTCACAAGGCAGCGGTTGCAGTGCGGCAGGTGCAGGCAGTGCTTTTCCCATCTAGTTATTTTATTTTGCACTTTGTGACTAGATCGTAGAATTCCATCGGAGATTCGAATTTTGTATTCGCATTTCTCCGTATCGAACACAGAAGCGTGTAAAAAATAATATATATAAGCTGCTTGCCAAATACGCGCCATACTATAACTAAAAACAAATATAAATATCCTTGGACATTTCACACAACGCCATCTCGTCCCAAGCTAAGCAACTTAATGCTTGTGTTATGGTAACAAGATGGATGATAAGCTACTTATATACATATTTTTTTTGTAAATACATATTATTATATCTATTATTATAGATAGAAATGACACCCAGACTCTGAGCCAGTGCCTCTGGTTAGGCAAAGACACTTGCCCGACCCCGGAATCGAACCCGGGACCCGTTGATCCAAAGGCGGCACATCTAACCACTAGACCAACGAGGCATCCTACTCATCCTATAGATGACCCACTGCTGAGTCCTCCAGTTACATGGATAGTAATCAGCCTACTGCCACACCAGGAGGCGGGTGGACACAAGGTTTTGTATCAAGTTTTCCTTCTCTTGCGGCTAAGTTATCGACCTTGTCAGTTCCTTTTGGCGGCTCTTAAGACTCCCTTAATATAGAATAAGGTGGCGACACCATGTATTATTGCACTCAATGCATTTTCAATTATAAATTGACTAATGGCCCGCCCCGGCTTCGCCCGTGCAAAGCGGGGGTGGGTTATACATATAAACCTTCCCCTTGAATCACTCCATCTATTAAAAAAAACCGCTTCAAAATCCGTTGCGTAGTTTTAAAGATTTATGCATACATAGGGACGGACACAAGAATGCGACTTTGTTTTATACTATGTAGTGATAGTGATGATAGTGATAGTGAAGTGATGATAGTGATAGTGATGATGTACAAAATGATAGCCTCATACCCAAAGACTTAAAAAAGTTTTTTTTCAGTTCGAGCATTATGTAATCAGTCGACCGTTAGTTAAACAAATTGACACTTTACGTCAAAGAAAATCCCGTCACTGTACCAATACTCCTTCAGCTAAGAGCTCGCTCACTTATGAAGTCAGACCGCAACCCATACGCAGGAATCCCACGGGAAACTATCAGCTCCGCCGCATGACTGTTGCATTGGTAACGAGGCGGGTTATTGATTTGATCCACTATTCCCAGATGAATCGACGTCATTAGTGACGTGACGTCGCACTTGTTACTGGCGTAATGGAAATCTGCATTAAAAATGTAATCCAGGACTAAACATCGGTTGAATTACCGTTTTACTGTTCTAAGGAAGAAACATTTTTGTATTCCCTGCTAAAGGGTTCCCCGCAAAATGTCTATAAGGTTAAATTAAGAGTATTTTTAAATGAAGAACAATGTATTCAAGAAACCTCTTAATCGGAAATCGAAAATTTGAATTCAGTAATTGAGCGAAATTGAGATGTACATATATTGTATAATGATATATTGAGAAGAATACTCAATTTAGAAAGATTTCAAACATAAAGTGTAAATCGAAACCAAATATATGTAAACACTGCCGATAGGCAATAAAACGTTTTTTTATATTAACTATTCTTTTTTATTTAGGTACTGTTTAGAATAATATACATTTTAAAATTCAGTCTTTGATATGATGATTTAAAAACAAAAAGGATTATAAAAGTTTATTCTCTAAAGTGCTTTATTTTAGTTATCGGTCTTCTATCGTAAGGTAGGACCGGAAACTAAAATAGAGTAATCCTTAATAGATATACTAATACAACTTTATTAGCGAACTTAGAATAGTGTCATCCATTCAGTCCTATATGTGTTGTATCTGTTATCATGCAACACCCATATGATGGAATAAGCTGGTGATACTATCACTGAACTACTACTACTACTCCGCCCATAAATGACCCACTGCTGAGTCGGGCCTCTTCTCATCACAGGGAGGGTAATTAGCCTACTGTGCCACGCTGGCCAGACGGGATGGCACAGGGTTTCGTATCAAGTTTTCCTTCTCTCGCGGCTAGGTATTCCGCCTTGTCGATTCCTTTTGTCTGCTCTTACGACACCCTTAGAATGGAATGGGGTGGTCACACCGTGTATTCTAAATCCGTCATCGCTGAACTGAAACCAACAAAAGAAGAAATTCTTGATTTGAAACCTTGCTTATTCTTCTTTAAACATATAAGAGGTGGTCAAATCAGTGGTCATCAATGGTCCGAGAAATATCAAATATTTTTTATATAAGGTTGAACCGATTTGCGAAATCTTTAACGAAAAATATGTGCTAAGAGGAAAAGTTTTAAAACCCGACCTCGAAACGGGAAATAGCGGCGAAATGTAGTTTCACGCGTAATCCCGTGGGTCCGACGGCTGTTATTACATATTTAGAATCGACTTGCTCCGTATTACCAATATTTTGAACACATATTTTTGAAATATTTCGGCCGGTGCTATCATGTTCAATTTAGTAATGAAATTATTATAAAATAAGGTACAAGGTGAAAAAATATATATTTATACCAGTGCAAATCCACTGTCTGGCTCAAAATAATTATTTCGTCATCATCTCAGCTCGTTAATGACCATCTACTAATCGGGGCTAAACAATTGCATGGCGGACATCAGCCTACCGCGCCATACTGGCTAGACGGGTTGGCTCAGGGCTTGTATCAAGGCCCCCAGGGTCACGGAGAATGCTCCCGCAATGGGAGTGAATCCTGTGGCCCTGGTTTGGGCAGTCGAGGATCACCGTCGGTTATAGTGGATAGGTTCTACGCACCCCGGAATTCCACATACCCCGGATAGTCCGCAACGGCCGGGGTATGTGGGATTTACTACGACCTACGACGGTTTGTATCAAGGTCGGGACGTCACAGTAGACAGCGTTTACGCGAACCTGTGGCGTCCCAAGCGTGTCGTGTGAGGGTATACCGCTGGGTTTTTAGTGGGTATACGAGTCGTTTTCGGAATCCCACATATTCGCCAACTCCACCCCGAGGGGCGGCGGTATGCATAAAGCATTTCCCCAGCGTCACAAAAAAAAGGGTTTGTATCAAGGTTTCCTACTCTTTCGGCTAGACTTGACTCAGAATAGAGGTTGATGACATCATGTACTTTCAATTCCTTACCACAAAGACAATAATCAATATTTTAATCATTATTATTTA
Organism: Clostera curtula; assembly: GCA_905475355.2. Taxonomy (NCBI): domain Eukaryota; kingdom Metazoa; phylum Arthropoda; class Insecta; order Lepidoptera; family Notodontidae; genus Clostera; species Clostera curtula. Next base: position 10,254,810 of record FR997806.1, on the reverse strand, counting down.
TCACCTTACCAATAAACTTACCATAGCAACAAAGTAAAGACAAAAATGACAAGCCCTCTGAGTTTCTTACCAGTTCTTCTCAGCTGCGGTCACGTTCTGAACTGCTGGTAAACGGTCGAATACCTTGCATTATCTAGTATATGGCTTTGAATAGTTTTGTCAATTATTACTAAAGTAAGAGTTCCCAGATACTGAGACAAAATTTACTATCATTGTTTAAACTACATATTACTACAACATGCTGTCTTATGTTTTCGCGATTATTACACATTGAAATTTAACACTTTTGTGTATTATATCTTCTTGTTAGTCCATAAATGACCCACTGTATGTATGTATGTATAAACAGAAGGAAATGGCTTTTATGTATGCACAATAGGCTTCTTTTATACACACAATTGGCTTTTTGCAGCCTATATTTTACCCTATAACGGGATCACAAAAGCGCATAATGCCATAGGTACCGCAATGTCGGCTACCTGCTTACGGTATAAGGATTTGAAGGTTCGACCTTTACCAAATCCACTTAACCGTGTGCTCCCTATTCATGTGTACATTCAAATGTACACTTTATTCAAGTAAGAATAAAGCGCATAGACATAAATATGTTCGCTTTATTGTGGCAAGAAATAAAAATACATTAACTCAAAACTTTAATCAGATATATATTTTTCAACATATACTTTTACTATTTCTCAGCCCATAGTTGAACCACTGCTGAGTCGGGCCTCCTCCCATCACAGGGAGGGTCATTAGCCTACTGTACCATGCTGGCCAGACGGGTTGGTACAGGGTTTCTTATCAAGTTTTTCTTCTCTTATGGCTAGATTTTCGGCCTTATCGTTTGCTTTTAACACCATTAGGATGGAATGGGGTGGTGACACTGTGTCTTAATTTGACACCACACGGATAGCAAAACAAACCCCAGAATTATGTCAGTCAAAATGTCATAACACAGATGGTCTCACTTTAATCTGTAGTAAATGATCAAGTCTTAATAACGTAGATAAGACCGTAACCTTCCTTGTCGGGAAAACAAAAGACTTTGATGTGCTAATTAAGACCAGTTTTCCTTAGCGCTGACAGTACAAAGGTAGTATTTTAGCTGGAGTAAAATGAGGTAAGGTTGGCAGCGCGGCGACTGTTGTAAATTCCGGTATGAAATTCAAACTGCCAAATTTGAAGAAGGATTGTAGATTTTAAATTCAGAGAAGTGGGATGCATAGTATAAATACAATAAAATATATATCTATTTCAACACAGAAAACATACATCAACAATTACCGCGTGTATTTAACATTATATAATTGCTTTTCAGTCAAGGTTAAGAAAGTTGATAGCGTAGTGCAAGTTAAGTCGATGTTTTACCATGTGCAAATGTATTTTTGCGGATAAATTCATTTGATTTGAGCGTGTCAACATAATACTTATGACTTTATGACGACACGGTTAGCGCAGTGGTTGAGCGATCGACTGCTGCGCAGCATGTCGCGGGTTCGATTCCCGCACGGAAGAAATATTTGTACGACCTACAAGTATTTGTTACGGGTCTGGGTGTTTTCTATCTATAATACGTATGTAGGTATTTACAAAAAAAAATTATATAAGTAGTTTATCATCCATCTCGTTACCATAACACAAGCATTACGTTGCTTAGCTTGGAACGAGATGGCGTTGTGTGAAATGTCCAAGGATATTATTACTTAATCCATTTACCATTAAGTCAACATATTCTGTTTCAGTAGTAATAAAAACTTAAATTCAAGAACAATGCCTCCTCATGCCCTTCACATCAAAGATCAATAATTATGACAAATTTAGATTAATATAACTTTACCAAGATTGAACAGGGGGAAATTATTTTCTAAGAAAACTGGAATGATAATAATTTACCTTATAAATCTGTGGGATTGTACGAAATTAATTTGATAGGATAGAAGGCGGTGGTGTGGCCGGAATGGGCTGTCAGACGCAGCAGTCTAGCAATCAGTCTATCTATTGATGTTGCCGGTAGCTATTCGATTATTATATACGACTCGATAACATTGATATCTTTTCTTTTTTAATGAGGAAATTTTTATTAATAAGTACCTTTTATTCTCCACTAGCTATTGCGCGCGGCTTCGCCCGCGTGGGCTTCGAAAACGTGCATATTTTTTATGAACATAAAATCGGTTATTGTGACTAAACTATGATAGTTAGATATGTGCTCTCGCGGACTTTTTTCTAGATCTTTATAAGACCTACAAACCCGTAGTACATCATTTTGTTCTATTGTCAATAGTTTTTGCAGCGCACGCATAAATAGATTTTCGATTTTACACCTTGGTTTACAAAATCGCAATTTTCATACGGATCCCTAATTCTTTTGAAAATAAAATATAGCCTATAACCTTCCTCGATAAATGAACTATCTAACACTGAAAGATTTTTTGAAATCGGTCTAGTAGTTCCTGAGATTAGTGCGTTCAAACAAACAAACAAACAAACAAACAAACAAACTCTGCAGCTTTATATATTAGTATAGATTATATATTAGTATAGATGTGGTGACGAATTATGGGCTGAGTAGTAGTAGTATTATTTAGTTTAGTCTCATTCAGATGTATAATATTAGTAGAATATGCGACTACAAACACTGAAGTCAAGTGCCACCAATATAATGGAATATGTTAGTCAGCCTACGCGTTCAGAATCCAGTATCATACTCAAGTAATCAAAAAAAAAAGGTTAATCACATATTTTATGCCAGTCATGTGCCACCGAAAACATAGCAAAACGACCTAATAAATGTATAAAGTAATTTCTTTGTGGCCAGTAAGTAATATTGCCTATTAAAACGTTGAACGCAAACGAGGGTGGTAAGACTATCGTTTTCTTGTGGATCATTGCCCTAAAATAGTTGATGAACGTCTCCTAGACATTTATTCAAAGCCGCATCCATTAGAGGCGCTGATTTGTCGCGAGCTGATTCATCAGGGGAACATTAATCTTAGAGAGCGGTGTTACGTGATAAAGCTTTACTTTGTGCCCCTCCTTGGCGCTACGAAACTTCGTAGTCGCGTAGCTAATTCGTAGCGGGCTACACGTACTACCTGCGGTTTTAGTAATTAGGTTGTGTCTTTGATAACCAAGACATGTACATGTACGGTTCTACATAATTATCTTTCTTTAGACCAGTTTGATGTATGTAATCACTACATAGTATAAAACAAAGTCGCTATCGTCTGTCCGTCCCTATGTATGCTTAAATCTTCAAAGGTACGCAACGCATTTTGAAGCGGTTTTTTTAATAGATAGAGTGATTCAAGAGGAAGGTTTAAATGTCCTAATTGCACCCGTGCGAAGCCGGGGCGGGTCGCTAGTATTTAAATAAATGCTTACTTCTACTAATACTACTCAGCCCTTAAAAGACCCACTGCTGAGTCGGGCCTCCTCCAATCACACGGAGGGTATTTAGCCTACGGTGCCACGCTGGCCAGACGGGTTGGCACAGGGGTCTGGTCTTCCTTTTCTTGGGACGAGGTGATCTGCCTCTAACGTTCCATTAGTCGCCTCTTACGGCACCCTCAGGATGAAATGGAGTGGTGAGACTATGTATTCTAAATCCGTAACCACACGGAATTACTTACTTCACGATCGCATAAATGTTATGTTACAGCTAGTCTAACAAACTCCCCGTAGTTTCACTAGATGGGTGTTAGAGGACATACGACAGTTGCTCCATGTAAATACTACTTCTACTATTCAGCCAATAAATGACCCACTGCTGAGTCGGGCCTCCTCCAGTTACATGGAGAGTAATAAGCCTACTGTGCCACGCGGGCCAGTTGGGTTGGCACAGGGTTTTGTACCACGTGGTTCTGCATCAGATCCCACAATGCCGCAACAGGACGCGAGTTGGAGCACCCCGGGGAGGTTTAGTGGGTAGGCCCCCACTATGGTGGAGAGTCCCACACTCCCCTCGCTGGCCATCCCCGTGGCCGGCGAGGAAGTCCATAAAGGATTTAACCCCGGGCGAAAAAAAAAAAAAGGGTTTCGTACCAAGTTTCCTTCTCTTGTGGCTTGGCGTTCGGCCTTATCATTTCCTTCTGTCGACTATTACGACGCCCTCGGAACAGAATGGGATGGTGACACTAAGTATTCTAAATGCGTCACCAGACGGATATCTTATCTATGTATAGTCAAACCTTATTTGGCAGCTACACTTATACAAGCTTAGATATTATAGAGTTGATTACACAGAACAGCAAACAAACCGTTTACTGTTAACCGACAAAATCGTTTCTTTATGTATAATAAAGCATTAGAAAGCTATTTAGTGAAGCTGTCTCGTTATCCGCAACATTACTAGTATTCCAATTTTCGTATAAAAAGAATTCCAAAAGAACTCGTACGTAAGGTCTGTGCAGTACATGCAATACTATCATTAGTCTCAGAGTTCCATTCCACAGCGATGAAGACAAAACAATATTGATATTGGATAATGGAAAAATGGCGTGCCAGAAACGAATTACTGACGAGGAAAATTGCCATTTCCGTTGCTATTCTTCTATCTTGGGTACTTAATATCAAAGTTTCTTTATGTGTTTTGGTTCCTGTACGTGTTAGGTAACAGATAAATTGAGTGTAACAATTAAATTCATTTTTAAACTAACCCCGCGCACTGGGCTTTACCTGTATCGCGCGGCTGTTTACAACATTTAATACACGAACACAAAGGAACCTAGCGTGGGAGAGTAAGCTAACCCCTTTATCAAATTAGAAGAGATCTAACTTAGCACTGGCTGATACAGTGAGAGATGAGATATTTTATGAGCCTGGTCAAATGTTTTATGAATGTCGACTGCTATAGTTTAAACAATGTGTTTTGGTACGAATACAATTATTATATGCATATTTAAAATCCGGTAAGCAATGGATGCGGGTGGCCTAAGACCGGCCTTTGTGGAGATCCTTTGGGGATGCCTGTCCAACAATGGACGTCTTTTGGCAGAAATGATGATGATGATATTTAAAATCTTAGAGCATTCCAACCAACTAAAATCCGTTGTTATTATCCGCCAGTGAATTGGAAGAAAGCTCACATACAGTAATCTTAAATTACAATTCAACCGTTTTCAATTTGTAATATGGGAAGCCTAGATTTCGAGTTGTTGTAGATTTCAGTTAAAAATTTCCACTTCGTGCCGCTACGAAAAATCTATTTTCATAGTAATTTTCTTTGTAAATATTTACTTTTATTAAACTCACCTGGCCGATTTTCAATAGAAATTCAATCTTTACGTTGGCTAGGAATAGCTACAAATGAAATGGTTTCAGCCATTTCCATTTGTGAACAGCAGGTGTCTCTCGCGATCCCATCGTCAGCGGATTGGCCATTACGGACATAAATCTTTACCGGACGAGAGGGATCTTGTCCTTTTGAAGACTGAATTTGAGCGTGCCGTCATTGCAATTTATTTTGTCCTACTTAGGTATATTATCTTAACCGTCCATTTTTTTCTATTGTTAATTAAAAGTAAATATGTTAAATTAAAGTATCAAAAGTAATAATGTTACGGGAGACATTAGGGCAGAAATGCCGATACTCAATCATAGCTAAAATAGAAATTACAATGCACACAAACGTTCAATTTACGCACACATCAAGAACTATAGCCGATTACACATCATTACATTATACCACGTACTCGTATATCAACCAGTATTGACGAGACTATTAACCAACCAATCCCAAGAACCTATATTACGTAACTACATACTATAGGTTCTAGGGATTGGTTAATCTTGGAATCGTGATATTCATCAACTGATGCAATTCAAGAGGTTAAATTGCTGCTCGTCGATGTAATAAATATCCTTGGATATTTCACACAACGCCATCTCGTCCCAAGTTAAGCAACTTAATGCTTGTGTTATGGTAACGAGATGGATGATAAACTACTTATATACATTTTTTTTTGTAAATACATTCATATTATAGATAGAAATGACACCCAGACTCCGAGCCAGTGCCTCTGGTTTAGACAAAGACACTTGCCCGACCCCGGAATCGAACCCGGGACCCGTTGATCCAAAGGCGGCACATCTAACCACTAGACCAACGAGGCAGTCAATAAATAAACATAATAAATCTGCCACTACTATTTCTCAGCCCATTATATGGAGGGTAATTAGCCTACTGCCGCACACTGGCCAGACAGATTGGCACAGGTCATCAAGTTTTCCTTCTACGCAATCCGTCACCGCCGTATTGCCAGTGTGTGCCAGTGGCCATAAGAAGTTCGCTGGACTTAAATTACAGATTCAGCATTAGTGTATGTTGCGTCAGCGGTTTTAAAGATAACTCCAACGGAGTTCGTACGAAAGATTCGGAGCGTGACACCATTATAGCTGTCTCCTGCAATTTTCGAGGGTAGCCCCTTTTCAACTACCTGAGATTCGGATAATTATATTGCGAGAGAAAATGAGTATTAAAATTGCCTGGACTAGCCATCTTAATAGGCAGAGATCACGGCCGAAAACCATACCAGACTAACAGAGAAAACTATGTGATACTAGCGACATGCCCCGGCTTCGCACGGGTATTTAACACCATAAAGTCTGTTATAGTTAGACATATGGTATAACACATCCTTTAAATAATAATAAGCTTACAAATCAGAAGGCTATACCTTCTGAAACATGAATGTATTCTTACAAACTATTGCGTCTATAGTATTAGTAATTTAGTGGGATTAATAGACAATCTAGAAATCACTGAATAAATAAATAAATATCCTTGGACATTTCACACAACGCCATCTCGTCCAAGCTGAGCAACTTAATGCTTGTGTTATGGTAACGAGATGGATGATAAACTACCTATATACATTTTTTTTTTCTAAATACATACATATTAGAAATCGAACCCGCGACATGCTGCGCAGCTGCGATACTGTAATATTTCAGCCAGAACAAAATCCGTTGCTGGAAATAGGTCCAATGATTTCTGTAACGATATTTCTTGAGTCGGCCTCAGGTATCGGATCCCGGTGACGTAACCAGGTCAAATGTCCACCGTGTGAGAGGCCAGAACTGCGCTCCAGTACATGGTCGCCATTCCAGAACCTTCCTGCTTTCGGTCATCCGTTATGTGCGAGTTATGTGCTCTGCCCATTACCACTGAAGTCGTAAAATATTCTAATTAACGAAATGGAAGTGTTGAAGGGAAACATGTATAACAATGTTTGCTAAATTTTACTTAATTTGTACTGTTTTTAGCGCTAACATTGGGCGTGTTACAGACGCTCGATGGGGCAGAAAAGTCCTCGAGTAGCGACCGCGTTCCGGAAGGCGCAGTGCTGGTAGGCCTCCCACACGGTGGCCCGATGACCTGGTTAAGGTCGCTGGAATACTATGGATGCGGGCGGCCCAGAACCGTCCAGCAGTGGACGTCTTTTTTGCTGAAATGATGATGATGATGATGATTGGACGTGTACCTAAATAACATTTATCAGAATCATATAAATTTATACTACTCAGCCGATCACCAAAAAAGTAATTAAAACTAAACGTTAGCACTTATACATAGTTGTAATGTAGCCTGTAGCTTTATCAACTTAATGTCACATTTGAGTAACGGCCGTTTAAATCATACTTAATGGTGAATACGCATATTCTCGTTCAAAATTTATTAGATTATAGCAGAATATAAATCTTAGGCATACCATATAACGTAATGGCTTTTTTGCCATAAATTTCTTATCTTCTTAAGGACCGGCACTCAAAAGTCACCTTCTCATCTTATCAGATAATTTTGCATCTATTTTGAAATACTTTTTGTAGCATTTTATATATCGGCGCAACAGCAACGGTTCATCACTTTTTAAAGAAGATTATTAATTAAGTAACTTGTTTAATCATTTGTTTGATTTAAAACTAGTGTATAACCCGTTAATTAATTTAATTATAATTATTACAATGTAAAAATAACGTAAATTCACATTATTCAGTACTCAACCTGAACATTGTAAACACGTGCTCGGACACTATAAATACGACCGCACAGCCCACGATCGATCGATGCATTCTTGCTCGAGCCGTTGGACAGTGCGGACCTCTCTCATAAGTCGTTACGCTGTCAGTTGAGTAAACGAAGCTTTGGTAATACTTTTGCTGTTTTCTTTGAAAATAGAAGATGAGTGATCGCATAGAAAACATTCGTGACGTCAGCATTGCAGACGTCACACTTTTTAAAAATGCAACCGAGGCTGTTTCTCCGTCATATATATTAATACGTATATTAAAAACTTTGAACCCCTTTTTAAAAAATTGCGTGGACGGAGAATTATGAAATTAAAAAAAATATAGATGAATACCGCGGTATAGAGAATACCGTTGGGTAACCACTCTTCTGTTTTACAATATTATTTCGTCGTTACAGCTCATAAATAACCCACCACTGGGTCGGGCCTCCTACAAATTCATGGAGGGAAATTAGCTGGCAAGACGGGTTGGCACAGGGTTTTTATCACCCCCTCGACCATGCTGCCACCTTGTTGCGGTGAGGGGGCTTGCGTGCCTTTATGATCCGTTAGGGCCATACCGGCTCAGGGTCACCCATGCCGGGCGGGCCCACGGGGAGAGGCCAGACGAAGAGCGGCACACGGAGTCGTGGTGGGTTTTGGCTCCGGAGACTTCTCTGTCCACAGAGTTGCCTCGGAAGCCTTAACCTGCCGCGACACGGCGTGGTGATGCAGTGGAGGGCGGCCAGGCGTTAAGGCCAGGGCTGCCACCACTAGCAGCGGCGGGCCGGCCAGGCAGGCGTGCCACGGCTGCCGCCACGACCGCGTGGGTCGGGCGCCACTTCATCCGGTGCCTGACGGGGGCACCTGCAATGTCCGCACTCTCGGTGGGTTTGGGAGCGTTCAGAGCTCCCCATCAAAGCGCGGGGCCCGCTTGTACAAGTGGGCCATGGCCCCATCAGGGTCATGGAGCATGCTCCCCCGTCGGGAAGAGTGAAACCCGTGGCCCTGTCTCAAGCAGTTAAGGGACATCGTTGGTTTTAGTGGGTAGGTTGGGGCGCAACAACTAACTTTCCGCGCCCCGGAGTCCCACATAATCCGGCTGGCGTTTGGTGGTCGGGTATACATGAGGATTTCCAACGTAAAAAAAAGGGTTTTTATCATGTTTTCGTTCTCTTTCGGCCTGCTCAGGTGATCTGCCGCTCGCGTTCTTTTAGTCTCCTCTTATGACACCCTCAAGACGGTATGAGTTGGTGACATTGTGTATTCTAAATCCGTCACCACACGGACACTATATTATTTAACGACCCTACAAATTTCAACTTTGACCTTCAACTTTGAAATTTGAAATACAATAACAAGACTAAACAACATCTTTCAAGATAAACTGAATAACAGAACCAATTTGACATTATCTTTGCTTGTCCCACCCACATTCAATGAAAACCTACGTCTTTAATTTCTGTGAAAACCGAACTGTGAAAGTTTGTAAAATGGGTAACAAAATTAAATCGATACGATATTGTTCAACCTTAATTAAACTTCACGATCGTAGAGTTTAGTGTGGGAAGCTGTACATCGCCAGGAAATTCTTGGCCCGTTTTTCACTGGGTACTATATTTCTATATTTTTAAATAATTAAATCTCTTAGTTCTATATTCTTTCTATATCTTTGAATAACCCGGTTATTTTTAATATAACACAGAGAGTTGTTTCGTAAACCGAAATTTATAATTTTATGAAACCCAGACGGAAAATGTGCTAATTAATAGGTGATTAAATTTTCATCCACGATAGCTGAGAAACGGCTGCAATTTTGATGAAACATATATTATACCATCCCATTTCGCCATGAGGGAAATGATAATGCCGATAACCTCTAGCCGCAAGAGAAGGAATAGTATATTTCATTATAAGTGCGGAAAGGCTGTCATTGCAAAGAGTTTCGACAAATGTGTACCCGAGCGGAGGCGAAGCCGAAGGCGAGGGTTGACAGTCGGAACAAGTTGCAATGACGGTTCCGCACGTGTACTGAACGACTATTTTTAATACAATTGCGAAAAAATGAAGCAATTTAATAAAATAATAAAAACACAATAAACTCAACTAACTAATCATTTATGACTTATAAAAAACAGGCGCTAACCGTAAAATATAAGCACAGATTATTTTTTTCTTCACCCATTCTAGTAGGCAAAAGCAACTATGCCCATACAGCCAATTCTTTAATAGATTTTCTTATTGATATGAAATGAAAATGAAATTAAACCTAACCTAACTAATTCAAAAAAAATATTAAATCTGCTATTGAAACAAACTATGTATTTGTGAGTATTTGCATGAATCATAAAAACTTCTATGATTTTTTTTAGTAAAAACTTCATGGTAGGCTTTTCCTTTTATTAGACATTATTTTGACAGTTGGGAAAGAGGACGCACTAGTGCGAGAATGGTAAAAAAAAAGCACGAGTGTGTAATAGCCCACTTCCCGAACGCTATACGTCCCTACAATACGCCACTTTTTGAGCAACTGTATTAAAAATCTTTATACGAAATCCACTCCAACCCGAATATCCAGCGTGGCACGGTAGGCGAATGAAACTCCATGTAGTTGGAGCAGGACTCCGTTTTGGGTAATTTATGGGCTGAGAGATATACTACGTGTATGTCTAATGAACAGCGCTAAATCCTTTTTTGTGCCTGGATTAAACAAAATTCACATTAAGGTGGGCGAAATTAATAAGGTTTTTTTAAGTTGTAACAGCTACATAGTCATAACCTATAGGTTCACGACGATTAACTTTAATAATTATTTACAAAAAGCTTGCCTTTAATTAATTTACGAGTAAACTACGAGAAAATAATGTTCAGTGTGTACGTACACGTATGAACACCAAAGTTATTAAAAGCGCGAACCTGAAACTGACGTGTAAGAAAGATCAATACACACCGCAAGTAATTTAAAACTTCTAAATTATATTTTTTCAAATACCACGTATGGTTACTATTTGCTAAATGAAAAGGTTAATGTGGGTGAATAGGTTATTGGCATCATACTTCAGCCCTTAAATGACCCAACACTGAGTCAGGATTTCAAAGTCATGCAGGGGAATTAGGCTACTGCACCACGCTGGTTTGTACGAGTACGTATCAAGTATTAGTATCAAGTTTTCTTACGTTCCTTACAACACCCTCCGGATGGTAGGTGCTGGTGATATTTCGTATCCTAAATCCGTCACCACATGGGTACATATTTGTTGCTTAATTAAGCTATAATGGTTAAAATGAAGATACTAGTTAGCGGTTACCGAAATTTGGCTATGTCGGTAACAATATTTACCTGCGTATTTCCTCAATTTTGATTCGATATCCCAGGGAAACTCCGAGGCTTACCCTCTCCTTTGCCCGTTGGGTGAATTTGAGCCTTTTAACGGAGCCCATAGTGAGTGACCACGTCTTTACTATATGTCAGCACTGGCAACACACATGTATCGAAGACTTTGTCTTCAAAAACTGCGGTATTATGAACAAGCAGACCGCAGCATCCCGAACGCAGCCCCGCCGCAGCAGCTGTACATTCAACATGACTACGCTAAAAATCCATGTGAAACCATGACTTAATCCCAAAATTTTCTTTAATCACAATCGCGCGGGACACTCAATTCTCTATGATGATAATTTTTTTTAATAATTGCCATTTTTATTCTAAGCTTTATTATCTTTCTATTCCACAATATTTATTTAATGAAACTTTCCTGGCTAGATCACGAAATGTAGAAGCCTTAGGGACACATAATGTCTGTCTAGAACATACCTCTGAGAGCGGAGTACTTAGCATAATTTGTATTCAATTTTACTTTCTTCGTCTTAATCTGTTTATTTCAAGGATAATAAATGTTCTACTAGTGATTATTCCAATGTATTGGTAAAACATTTTCAATGGACTTTATATAGCGACGAATTGCGCGTGTGAAAATACGAATAGAAAATATGATAAAAAGAGTGTCCATGGAGTTTCTTGCCTGTTCTTCTCCATAGGATCTACTTTTTAGAACATACAACTAGATTCCTAACTTCACTTTTGACTTTTCAAAAACACCAGTAAATAGGTTCAATTGAAATAAATGATTTGAGTTTGACTTTGAGCCATTGGAAATTAGTTAAAATTTAGCAAAATTAGGCAGTCGCAGAAATAGCCCAGTTTGAAATAGTCAAAATCCATCCATCATTCCATTCTGAGAGTAACTCTAAGAGCCGACAAAAGGAAATGACAAGGCCAATAACCTAGCCGCAAGAGAAGGAAATGTTGATACGAAATCCTGCGCCAACCAACCCGTCTGGCCAGCGTGGCACAGTGCGCCAAGAGGAAGTCTAGTCTTCCAGACTACTTATTACTACTACTCAGCCCATAAAATACCCACTGCTGAGTTGGGCCTCCTCCCATAACAGAGAGGGTAATTAGCCTACTGTGCCACGCGTGGCAAGACGCGGGTTTCTCGAGTTTTCCTTCTCTTGCGGCTGGGTTTTTCAGCCGTGTCATTTCCTTTTGTCGGCTCTTACGACACCGACGGGATGGAATGGGGTGGTGACACTATGTATTCTAAATCCGTCACCGTCATCAATAGTATAGTAGCAACCAAATTAAAAATGTTTTTATGTTGCAATACCTGCCTCTACGAACAATATTTTTAATGGGTCCGCTACCAAAATGTGCAATGATTGCGCTTCACCCAGATATTGCGTTACCAAGCTGTGCGTGACGCGTATTGTGCTGTGGCGAATCCTCGAAATTGCTTCTCGTGCCGATAAATATTTTAATCTGTTTGGTGGTCTGCGATCCATTAATTGCGGTATTCATATCAATGAAATTTCTTTCATTTATTACAAAGTCTGCCAGATAAATCATTGTTATAATTTCAGCGCATAAATGACCTAACTCGGGCCTTCTCCAAATTTATGGCAGAATAATTTCTTGACTGTTCTGATCGTGTTATGTTATTTAATTCCCTACGTTTCAGACACTTCGCAGTGTCCTGCATTTCCTGCAATGTGCAAAGATCGTGAAAACCGAAGACATCTTTATGGTGGAATGTTTTTTTTTAAACGCTGCCTCTGTCTTAGTATAAACTATATCGCGGAAGGCAGTTAACAAACAAACAAACACAAATGGCACCCAGACTCAGCCTCTGGTTTACACAAAGACACTTGCCCAACCCCGGTATCGAAGCAAGGACCCCTGATCCGCAGTTGGCACATCCAACCCCTAGACCAACAAGTCGAAGAGGAATATTACTCTACCACGTTGGCAATATTGCTCACTGTACCACGTTGGCAAGACGGGATGGCACATGGCTTATATCGGAATAGTGCCATCCTCAATAAGGTGCATACGTCGACTGGGTCCAGTTCAGAACAACGTAAAGCGCGACGCGTCTCTACGACGCTGCAGTTTAAAAGAGGCTGATAGACGGAACATGAGTGGGGTTTTTAGTGGGTAGGGTGGCGCCTGCTTCCACATTACCGGAGTAGAGCGTCTTCGAGTCCACAACCTTATCGCGTCCACTCACGTAGAGGCCTTTGAGTGAAGGCGAGTTTTATTGTTTATACCATTAGAGCTCAATTCATTAGCTCATTAGGCTGCCTGCAGAGTGGAATCAATTTTCCTTCAGCAACCAAAACTATGCTTCCCCTATTCCACTTGCAGGAATACAACATCTTAGTAACAATATGCATATTAGTTCATATTAGTAAGTACATATTAGCAACAATTAAAAAAAAATAATTAAAAATTTAAATTAACTCCCGACACAAAGACTTTTTAAAGGTCATTGTGTCGGGGTTTATTTAAATTTTTAATGAAATTTTTATTTTCTTGTAGGTACACGCTTATTATCATGTACATCTCCACCACATATATTTGCAGATATTGGGTTTCCCCCGCCCCCTCCTTTACCCCCAGAGTTTTTTCAGGACTCGACTTATTTTCATGGAGCATATTATTTTGTAATGTGCACATGATGCGCTTTCATTTGAGACCCCACTCGATTATAATAATTGCAGACTTTGGGTTATTCTTCCCCACTTTCACCACCAATAACTTTTAAACGACTCAACCGATTTTCATCAAACATGTCTAAGAACACTCGCCCGTAGCTCACCTGTCGTACAAAAACTGTATTGAAATCGCTTCATCCGTTCGCGAGCTACGGAGCCACAGACAGACAGACAGACCGCCAGACACCCCTCTTTTTAGGGGGTTAAAAAAAGTCTTTTTATAGAGGTTTTTATATCTTGCGTTGTTGTTTAATCCGCTTCCCTATACAGGGTAGAAGAAAAATTCGTTAGCCAACATGAAAGGATCGATAGTACTTATGATAAAGATACTACGTGCTAAATTCCAGGCAAAGAAACAAGTTGTAATTCTAAAGTTTTAATCACCATTTGGAGTGTTATAACTTGAGAAATAAGCAGAGATAACTTAATGGAAACATAGTAACATAATGGAACACAAATTACTAAGTTTGTTGGATCAATGATACTTCTCAGCCCATAAACGACTCAATGGTGAGTCGGGCCTACTACTCGAATATTCTAGAAGACACCCTACATCCTTATAACTCTATTAGCCTACTGTGCCACGCTCGGAATACTGGTTAGCATTGGGGTTTTGTATCAAGTTTTCCTTCTCTTGTGACTAGGATTTCCGCCTTATAAAATAAATAAATAATAAATATCCTTGGACATTTCACACAACGCCATCTCGTCCCAAGCTAAGCAACTTAATGCTTGTGTTATGGTAACGAGATGGATGATAAAATAATTATATAATTTTTTTTTTATAAATACATTCATATTATAGATGGAAAACACCCAGACCCGGAACAAATACTTGTAGGTCATACAAATATTTCTTCCGTGCGGGGATCGAACCCGCGACATGCTGCGCAGCAGTCGATCGATCATTGAAGTATTCTAAATCGCCACACATAATAAAGGAAAATAACGATCAGTAATTGGTTTGTAGTAGAATTTTGGTTCAAAATATCGATTGCTGTCTCATTTTCCAAGAAAGAAAAATATTTTAGACACAGAACTGATTCTTTTGTTTGGCTCAATGCCCATCATATCTACAGGTTGTTTGTTGTACTATGTATATTAAAGGCAGTGGTCATTATTGGACGATTTCAATTAAAATAAGTATCAGCAAAATTTAATATCCATTAAAATACACGACGGCAATCACCACGAAGTAAAACAAATTCAAATCATGATTAAAAAGCACTCAGCATACACAGCAAACAAAAACACGACGCCGTAAAACTTTATGAGCGTAATTCATTACGCAATAACACCGGATCAAGTTTACTTCGCAACAAGTAAGGCGGGCGATGAATGAATGATAACAGTTCCCACTTTCCCGTTACTTTTTGATTTGGCCCCTAATTCCGAATCAAAGAGTCGCAAGAGACGGTCTTAGTAATTGACAGCGGTTGTATCAGCGCTGCAAACTTTTTATGACGTCGTAAACACGAGATGAAATTATATCCTAACGACCCAATAAACGGAAAAAACTCTCAGAGCCGTTATTACAGGAACAGAAATGTTTGGCTTGGTATTTACCCTCTGGCAGCTATATTCCTATTTATGGTAAAAGGTATCCAAACAAGTTACTTATATTATTAGAGGATTTTAGATCCGATGAGAGCCGTGCCCTGAGCACAACTAACGTGACCATTCTTTTTTTACTCAAAATAGGACATCGGCTCACACACACACGCTTTAATTATTGCTTATCAAAGTCATAAATACACTAAATTAATATATTCATCATCGTCATAATCATTTCAGCCAAATGACGTCAAGTGCTGAACATAGGCCCCATCGAAGGATTTTCACAAAGGCCGGTCCTGAACCGCCCGCATCGTCATCGGTCCACTGTGTGGGAGGTCTATCAGCACTGTGCTTTCCGGAACGCGGTCGCGGTCTGCCCCACCGGGCGTCAGTCCTGCGAACTATATGTCCTGCCCACTGACACTTAAGTTTAGCAATCCTGTGGGCAATGTCGGTAGCTCTGGTTAACCTGCGTCTCCGTCGATCTCGCAGGGAAACTCCGAGCATAGCCCTCTGCATTGCCCTTTGGGTGACATTGAGTCTTTTGGTGAAGCTAATGGTGAGCGACCACATATCTGTTTTACTGGGTACTGTAATACTAATTACTCAACAGATTAATTTTGAAACATATCCACTTTTTTTATTGCCGCTTTCAAAGCCGTGATCTATAATGTTTTGTGACCCAGATTTTTTTTGGGACAGTCCAGTCTAAAACTGAACCGCTGGTCACGTTAAGCATAACTTTCCAATTTATTGGATAGTGGGACAGTAAGTTTGTGATTGGATTAATCTTGCGCATCATTAGACATTACAGCGCTATAGAGTTCGTGGCGCTGTCGAAACTGGTTGTAGACTTTGCGAAATCTGGCAATTAGCATTTAATTTGATTTTTCTCCGCCATTTTATTTTGCTACTGAAGACCGTACCCTCGTCAAGGAGGCTTGCAAGGGAACAATCTAAGTCTTCTTTATTTTCTCCGTCTTTGTGCAATGCAGCTACTTATGGGCTAGTTTTTCATTTTATTGGATACCCTTCACTTCCGTTTTTAATTAAATGTTCTATGACGTTTCGTTTTCCCTTAAGATATATTGTACATATATGTACAGATATATCGCATAGAGTCTTTTTGATGTTTAATCATTTTAATGGGCACTGAGTTTAGAATATAATATATGTATATTAATAATCAGTATCTTTGAATAAAGACAGATTCTTTCAATGCTCAAACAGCTATGAGTTGTTCAAATACAAATGCATACATCATCATCATCAGCCTATTTCAGTCCACTGCTGGACGTAGGCCTCCCCCAAGGCTCGCCACTGAACCCGGTCTTCGGTTCTATGCATCCAGTTGCTGCCGGCTGCCCGTCGCAGATCGTCGCTCCATCTAGCAGGGGGGCGTACAAATGCATACAATTGCCATTAAATCAAAAGCCTTGTAAAATACTAATTGCAATTTTAACGATGACGTAAGTGTATGGCCACAAATTGAATATATTATTTCTATTCTATATGGCTAAACACCAAGAGTTGCATTAGAATACATTGTGTCGCCATTCCGTTTCATCCTGAGGGTGTCTCATGAACCGAAAAAGAGAAATGAAAGGCCGAAAGCCCAGCTGCAAGAGAAGGAAAACTTGATACGAAAACTTACGCCAACCCGTCTGGCCAGCAAAATCAAAATGTTTTTTATTCGAATAAATTCTTGCGAATACTTTCAAATAGTCAAACAAATATATAATACTAAATCAAAATTTAATTTATCATTTAGTTTTTACCACTGGTTCGGAAGGCCATTCCTCAGAGAAGAGCCGGCAAGAAACTCCATGGTTGCTCTTTTAAATAAAAGGGTTACAATTATGGTGGTACAGCGTGGCACAGTAGTGTAATATCCTTCCTGTAACTGGAGGACGCCCGACGCTGTAGTGGGTCTTTTACGGGCTATACCAAGTAGAAAGAGCCGAGATATTGTTTACCCGTGTGGTATTATCAAGTACCTACAAAAGGATAAAAACTAGAGCTTGATATGAGTTTTTGTAAAGAAAATAAAAACCTTCCTGGAGTAATTCAAGTTTAAGTTTATGGTGACAGCATTCTGGCTTGAAGACAAACTTTAGCGAAGCCCGGAACTTGGATCGGTTGATTCGCGTACATAATATAAATCATATAACATTTTGACTTGGGTTTCTTATTTTTAATTTCTATAGAAGCAACGAGTGTCCACACAGACTCACCTATAGATTAAATAAATAAAATAATAAAATAAATATCCTTGGACATTTCACACAACGCCATCTCGTCCCAAGTTAAGCAACTTAATGCTTGTGTTATGGTAACGAGATGGATGATAAACTAATTATATACATTTTTTTTTTGTAAATACATACCTACATATTATAAATAGAAATGACACCCAGACTCCGAGCCAGTGCCTCTGTTTTAGACAAAGACACTGGCCCGACCCCGGAATCGAACCCGGGACCCGTTGATCCAAAAGCGGCACATCTGACCACTAGACCAACGAGGCAGTCACTTGACTTTAGTTTAGTTATTATTAATAACTTTTTACGACACCGTCAGGATAGAATGGGTTGGTGACATTGTGTAGTCTTAGTCCGTCACCACACACCACATAATTATAAGGGCCTCCGCGCATTACGCGGCCAGGCCGCGTGGCCAAGTCGCTGCGGTCAACTAATTCTTCCACGATGTATGTAGATGCGCGCATTAGGCGGCCAACGAAAAACATCGGGACACATACGCGGCCTATTGGCCGCCGTGGCCAACGCGCGCATTATGCGGCCAGACCGCGCGACTGGCCGCGCTGCCTGGCCGCCTAATGCGCGGGGGCTCTAAAGTAAGCACTTTCGTTAAATTTAAGAAAAGCACCGGTAACTAGAAAAGAGGTTATATTTTCAAACGTAGTTAAGAACACTCTAAATTTAACACACTTTTATAATAAAAAATATGAAAAACGGTTCATCCGATCAGCAACTTTGATACCACAGACAAACAGATACAACCGACTTTTACGGCTTGACTTTTTCGATCGCGGTTTGAAAAACATAACGGAACTTTTCCTTGACGAGTGCGTATCTTTGCATTAGGTACATTAAATAACACAAGTACATACATTTATCTTGTGAATATGACTACATGCAGTATATATCTGGATATACTATTTTAAAATATAATTAAATATATCTGAAATATCAACACACATAGGCTAATAACCCTGCAAAAGAAACGTTAACTCAACATTTCACCCAGCCTCGACGGAACCTTGAAATTAACTTTCAAACTCGATCGAAAATAAACGGAAAAACGTATAAACGGCAAGGATTTATGGCCCTTTTTATAACCTAATACAAGTTTCTTCTACTTTTGTTACAAATTGACATCTTAAAAACGGACGTAAAATAAAACACTTTCTGGTGTTAACAAACCGAAAAGGAAATCCCTTAGAGGGAAAAACGTTCACAGATTCTCTAAAGTCACATGTTTTTTTTTGTCGTAAAATGTTTCTCTTTTTATTCTTATTAACTTGTGACAGATATATGTGCTGATGCAAATATTAATGCGTGTTGAATTAAAATCTTGTAACATTTAGGCCCTTCGTACACAAGGCTACGCAAATCTTCGATACTCAACGATTTTACACTACCTACCTGCCGGACGAGATCGTCGCTACTTAGGTCGCGGCGATTTCTAAGATGGCGGTGGATATAAATGGATTTCCAAGTTTGATTTGTTAGACTGAATAGGCAATTCACGTCTCGCGATTCAATGTCGTCTACTCGATACTCGCGACTTGATACTAATGTAGTATACAACATTAGTATCGAAGATTTGCATAGCCTTGTGTACGAAGGGCCTTACATGAAAACAAAAAAATACATGAGGTCACCAACTCATATCAGAGTGTCGTAATAGGCGACTAAATGAATACAAGAGGCAGATAACCTAGCCGCAAGAGAAGGAAAACTTGATACAAACTCAGTGTGAACTCATCTGGCTAGCATAGCACTAGGCTAATTTCTGTCCATGGAATTGGAGGGGGCAGAGAACGACATGGAGCTAATCATCAAGCAGCTGTTCCTTCTTCTTCGTTCTATTTTCAAAATTTATTGCTCTGTATTTTCTCGACACATACAATACATGGATTCCAGTGAAACCAACGATCTATATATCTATCGTCATTATTATTATACAAGCTTAGTTATCTAAGTTCCAACATTTTTCTTCAGATATTTGTTTTCAATTCTTGAGTTATGACACTTGTCACTAAGTTACTTGTAAAAAAAGTTACTTGTTTTGCCTGAAATTGCACAAAGTATCTTTATCAGTGTTATAGAACCCTTTCGTTATGCCTACAGGGTTTTCGGTACACTCCGTATATGCTTCTAGAACTTTACTAAATATTATTTAAAGGGCAAACATTATTTTGGACAGATGCTGTCTGGTTTGTTTGTGATATCATCTGTTTCTCTGAGTATGAATGATATTTACGTGAAATAGTAAATCTAAAGTCAGATTTTCTTGGTGAGCTTATATCTATATAAAAATATATTTTATTCTAAATTTTTAAAAATACCTTTCAATTTCAAAAGGCAGACATAGTAAAATGAAGTTGGTAAACTTTTGCCTGAGCATGGTTATATTTAGAACGCCATAAAATAGCCAATAAATGGCTCAGCGCTGAGTCGGGCCTACTATGCCACGCTGGCCAGACGGGTTGGCACAGGGTTTCGTATCAAGCTTTCGCTAGATTTTCGGCCTTGTCATTTTCTTTCGTCGGCTCTTACGACACCCTCAGGTTGGAATGGGGTAGTGACAATATGTATTCTTAATCCTTCACCACACGGTAAAATACTTATGTGGGTGGAACTGCGTCCGTTGATCGATAATAATTTAAATGCCTCTCAGTCTAGTCGGGAGTTATAGAGTTATCCAAGAATTCCTTGTTACCTTGTAGGTACTTAAAATGTATGGATTTTTTTAAACAATATCCTTGAACACTAAATATTCAATTAACCGTCTAGACATGATGCGTAAACAACCTAAAAGTTATAGCACAATAGACGCGCCAAAAACCAGATGAGAATAATGATGGAATAATGTCGATCTTACAATAGATTGTAATAAAACCGAGAAATTCTCATCAAAGAAGATTACCAACGGGCTGATCGACAACCACTCATCATCGTGATTTCCATTGCTCGTTTATAAATTGATTCATTTAAAAGCTAAATTCGAATACTTCAAATAACCTTGTTATTAATGAGGTTTTATAAGGCGCTAGTGGTTTATTTTTCAGGAGATTTTCATATATTTATAGGCTCAAAGTATACATCGTAGTTATACATACATACATACATATAATCACGCCTCTTTCCCGTAGGGGTAGGCAGAGACCACTTCTTTCCACTTGCTACGATCCATACATACTTGTTTCGCTTCGTCCACTTTCATTATTCCCTTCATACATGCTCTTCGGTTTAGGGTACTCTTGACCTGGCCTTTTTTCAAGACGTCCCTGATTTGGTCTTGGAACGTCCGCCTAGGTCTTCCCCTTCCAACACTTTCATTCACACTCGCCTTATACTTTTTTCGTCAATCGTTCTTCATTCATTCTCTCGACATGGCCAAACCATCTCAGCATACCTTTCTCCATTATTGTCACTACATCTTCTTTCAGTTCGTAGTTATGACAGACTAATGAAAGAGGTCCGCTCATAATTGCAGACTAGTGTGGATTCTTCTTTCAGTGCATGTCAATGTCATAAAGATAAAAATATTAGTAAATAGCGGCCCACCCCGGCTTCGCACGGGTATTTAACAAAATATCAAAATCTTTTATAGTTCACTAAGCATGTTGACCGCCAACCTAAGGACACTGGTGCACCGTTGCAGGACTACTCTGAGGACAAAGGGGTCTCTACAGCCTAAACCCGGTACGACACCGTTTGCTGCTCTTCGTCTGACCCCTCCCCGTGGACCAGCCCGCATGGGTGATTCTGATCCGGTATGGTCCCAACGGATCATGAAGGCACACAAGCCCCCTTACCACGGCAAGGTAGGAACACAGTCGAGGGGGTGGGACACACGTCCTGGACTAACAGAATAATATAAGTAGGTTGCCAAAACTGTTAAAATTAACAGTCAAAGGATTGATTTTCCATTTTAACTCATTGAATTAGTAAGTTTGGGACCGCGCGTTAAGGAGGGCATGGCGTGCAATATTATGGATTGTTCGCTCAAGTGCACGACAGGATTTAGAATTCACAATATCACCAACGCATTCTATGAAGGTAAACTTCATACAAATCCTGTCGCAGCGTGACACAATAATTTATTAAAATGATACATAGATTGAGTACACTTTATTGATAACCCAGAAAGAACAAAGAAGTTAAACATTTTAAAGGTATCTGTACACTGCACGCGTTGTACGTCACTAACTAAAATAAATTTGAAGGAAAAACATTACACTAATATTCAATGTTTTCGTGGAATCATTCAAAACACTTTGCTGAAGATATAAAGGACATACAGACAAACATTCATTTATAAAGATGATTTGAGTTGTTTCAAATGTTAAATGATATTTTGTCCCAAATGTTAAATGTGTTCCTGAAATCATTTTACACAATTTTTACTTCATAAAAACGTTACAGCTTGAAATACCTGACCTAAAAAATATAAACAATCACTAAAATAACTATTCGAAGCCGTTTAATAGGACTTATAACGCTATACTACATTAGGGCACCGACATTGAATAGCTGTTTTTCTTACTTTTTAATAATATTTTACACCTGAAACCTCTATCGCTACCGCCTTATGCAGTAGCCCTGAGTGGGAGGGAGCGCCACAAGCGACGCTCCTATCTATCTCGACTCGACTTAGATAATTCCCTGAACTGACGGGGATGAGGGTAAACATCTTGACGTGATTAATAGTAATCCTCAGTAGTTTAATAGTGAAGGATTTAGTTGTTTGAATAACATTATCTTAAAGGGCGGCAATTAGCTAACAATACAGGCGGTTTTATTGCCATGACAATTAAACTTCTGTAGCGATCAGCATGCTTCATAATGTACATAAGAAATATCGCCTACAAATGCGAGAATTACCAAAAAGTCCTACACCGCGATAGCGAAATTTACAGAGCAATTCGCATAGTTAAGAATTCCCCGACTACAAATATTGGGGGACAGGCGCTGCGACCCCTAGCCAGGGGATGTCTGACTAGGGGTCGCAGCGCCTCGTCTGGCTGGATGATCATCCCTTTGCGCCTAAACTTTTTTCAATCTACCGCTACTACTATTCAGCCCATACTATTGTATGGAAGGCAATTATCCTACTGTGTCACGCTGGGCAGAGGATTTCAATCTACTATTCATGTTTTGAATTGACTCGTGCTCTTAATGCTGACTTGTATAGGTACATTATTAAAACGAACTAGAGACCAATAAATAGAGTCGAACAAATATAGTTAGACAACACTTGAACGTTTAGCAATGTTTAAATAATAAGACTTGAAAATTAACAATTAGAAAGTAATTTATAATCAATCAAAACTAAAAAAATCTATGTACAACTCGAACATAACAATTCAAATCAAACTTGGTCAATGCGTTCAGAAGCTATGCTGCCACAGACTGAGAGACTCTACTACTACTCAGCCCACAAAAGACCCACTACTGAGTCGGGCCTCCTCCCATCATGGGGTGGGAAATTAGCCTACTGTGCCACGCTGGCCAGACGGGTCGGTACAGGGTTTCGTATCAAGATTTCCTCCTTTTGCGGGTAGGTTTTCGGCCTTGACAATTCCTTTTGTTGACTCTTACGACACCCTCAGGGTGGATTGGAGTGGTGACACTGGGTATTTCTAAATCCACCACACGGACATAGGTACTCGTATAGCAGTATACCTCTTTTTTTCGAGTCTCGGTCTTCATACGCATATTTTGATCAAATACATTAAACAATACTAATCTTTCAGTCACTACAATAAAACATGTATCTGTAGATGTCTCATTCTGATTTTATCGCAAAACTTTATTCCTTTATTCGTTAACTAGATTCATTCAAACAAAATATCACGCACAACGCGCATTAAAACCTCTTTAGATGTTTGTAGACAAATGCCCATTGTCCTACAAATATATCGTTAGCGCTAGACGGAAGGCTTATGAGTATTAAATTAATATAGTTGCTTGTTTCTGAATATTTTTGATTGTACGTAACTATATACTCGTACATGTTTCTAGCTTCTATATTTTGTTTCATTAACCGCTCACTGACCAAAGGTTTTAGTTTAGCGTTTAACCTACCAGCACGCCATAATGATTATTTTTATAGCATGACACTTCATTTATTGGTATACCGCTTTCGACTATAAAATAATATTCAAAACAAACATTCGAGCTTCAGCCTCTAGTTTAGTAACTTCTCACGCAACTGCATCCTGTAGATAGGAAACAAGCTCTATTGTTGAAGAGAGCATTTATGATCCATTTATGAACATGTATCTTACCTATAACTTTTTGGTCAGCTTACTCGATTTTTTATAGAAATTAATGTATGTTTACGGAATAAAGTTAATTAATTATCTTCTATTTATAAAATTATAGGCTAAAATACTTGTATTTAAAAATATATAATAAATATTTCATGGAAATTATCCAATTACTAATTAGTAATAATCACAATTCCATGTCTAATTTCATGTAAGCTTACTGAATCATGAAAAGACTACATCGATACAATTTACAAAAGCCTTTTATAGCAAACCGAAATATACTACCAAATTTATTCTGTTAGTACACGGAGTAAATTTCTAGTGAGACGAGTTCGCATTCAAATTTTGCTTTTCATTACTTTGAGAAATGTTTAATTTCAAGTATTCATTACGTTTAGGTTTTTACCACAAGTTTCCGAGGATCCAACACACTCGTAATCCGTCTGGTCACCACAGTAGACTGCATCCTTGGGAACCTCTGGCGTCTCCTACGAAACGTGTGAGGGTATACCGCTGGGGTTTTAGTGGGTAGCGAAGTGTTTCGGAGCGGCATACATTAAGCATTTCCCCAGCGAAAAGAAAAATAAAGGATTTCCCCAAGTTTACCTCTTGTACCTCTTAGAGTTGGTTCCTTTAGTTGGATAAAGGGTGACAAGCCCTTTATCCAACTAAAGGAACCAACTCTTACAACACCTTCGAACGAACATTATGTATTCGATATCCGTGGATAAACTTAAAACATAATATTACTGGTGTGGTGACGGATTTAGAATACACAATGTCACCAACCCATAACGTCTTTAGGGTGTCGTAAGAGGCGACTAAAAGAACGCAAGAGGCAGATCACCCAGAGAAGGATAACTTGATTCGTACACTGTGCCAACCCGTCTTGCTAGCGTGGCACAGTAGGCTAATTTCCCTACACAAATTTGGAGGAGGCCCGACCCAGTAGTGGATAATTTATGGACTGTTACGATAAATGACGATTATATTACTACGAGTATTTTAGAATTGTTTCCATAATCTAATTTCATCCAAGTTCACTAGCTCATTACAATACTACCTCAATTTAATTTGATCGTGTTGTTTCTGTAACAGGCTGAGTGGTTTGTGACTCAATCGCTGTTAACGTATTACAAACTCCCACGTAAATACGATGTTCTTAATTAAAACTTCTAATTTATTGTGTCTGCAAAACTCGTTATACATCAAAAGACTCGTTTTAGTTAGTCGCAAAAGCGGCTCCGAATGTCGCATTTTGTGTACATGTAACTCAATTGCTGTATTTAATTTTTAAGCCACGGTACTCAGACTTGATATTGAAATATCTAGTACTAGCGACCCGCCCCGGCTTCGCACGGGTGCAATTATGCATGTATTATACTTAAAAACCTTACTCTTGAATCATTCTATTTATAAAAAAAAAACCGCGTCAAAATGCGTTGCGTAGTTTTAAAGATTTAAGCATACATAGGGACGGACAGATGACAGCGACTTTGTTTTATACTATGTAGTGATAAAATGTTAAAATATGGAAAAATAAATAAAGCAAGTTTCTACAATCTGGTAACTAATAGAATCTTATATTAGTGTAATTTTCCGTATGGTGACGGATTTAGAATACCAAAATGACGGCGCTGGCACCTCGACGGGGCGTCATAGTGGAATGCATTTAAGCAAACCTCCGTCCACGCAGAGAGAATAGAGCTAGACAGCTTGAAGACTAATCTAATCTATACTCTTATTTCTACGTACACGTACAGATTAATAGAGCGCCCTATTGCAGTTTTTTGCCCAATCGTAGGATAGCTCTACCATAGTGACATTTTGGCCTGCGTACACTACACTACTCGTAGACTAGATAGTCATATATAAACAGTAAACGTGAGTTGACTATGGCTAATTAAAAATACGACTATAGCTAGACTGATCTATGGCATATAGATAATTCGGGAGCTCTCTATACGTATCGCTTGTCTCGCTCTCGTACCTGCCGCCATGACGCCTTCCGAGAGTAGCGAGAGTAGCGGTGACACATTAGCTAGGGTAGTCTCGCTAATATGTACACGTCGTAGATTGCCCAATGACAGTCGCTCTCCGTAATTTTAATCTATCGTGGACGAGGCGCTTTAGGATGGAACGGGATGTGGAATTTTGTGACACCATGTATTCTTAATCCGTCACCACAGGGACGGACGGACTGAATACAATTATTAAATTAAGATTATTTATTATGATAAATTAATATTATTTATTATTATAAATCAAAACACCTCGAATTTGCTCCAGGCTGCCGCCCGTACATAACCCTTGGCCGCGGTCACGACGGTGTCCGCTTTGTAATTACATAGGACCTCTCGTAACAACGACACCTTCAAATTTCGCTACCTGAATTTACGTTTTTGTTTTCATTTTATTCATATATTCATAAATATATATATATTATATACAAGCTGACCCGGCAAACGTTGGTTTGCCATATAAATTAACACCGACCGCGATAAAATTTTATAAAATCCGTTCCTAGCTTACCTCTTCTCGATGAAAGAAATATTCTTAGATTATCAAATTTCAAATCTCAGTACTTTATATACTTCTCATCAGAAAAATCGAAACACTATGAAAGTTTCATTTGAATTTAGAACACTAACATTAGGATTTGAAAACCTTTTAATGTTCACTATTATAAGACATTTGACTTGAGGATTTTCTTAAATATATATTCTTTTCTGATAATCCTTACAAAACATAAACTTGCAAGGTGTTTCGATTTTTCTGATGAGAACTGTAGTAGAGATTCAGTGATAAGTCAGTATAAGTATAGGTAGAAGATTTAACTCAAACTCAAAAGGAACTTTATTTACGTAGGTTTTATCACACAACTTTCATAAATCGTCCTAAAAAAATTCCTCTTTTTAGTAGTTACTTGAAAGCCTTTGGCCCTAGGCTTGCGTGATAGGAAGCAACGCCATGGTTTAAGATGGAGCAGTCAATTCAAGGAAATGCCCTGTCGCGCACCGGCTCTCACATACACACCACGAAACACAGAAAAACTACTGTTGGCGCCGGACATAGATGTGAGTGAGGGTGGTAGGTAGCTAGCCGGGCGGTCCATAGCACCAAGCGCTCATTATCAATATCATCATAACGTCATCATTATCACATCACCCAACATCACTAATTTTGCTGAAATGACAATGATGATGAATATCGCTTTACTAAATTTAAATCAAATTGTTTTTGTACTACTGCATACAATATCGTTAAATGATCCATAAATATTTAAAATGTTTCAATATACCACCATAAATGAAAAGTGGCAAGCCGATGCCTGCTAGTACAAAAAAGCTTTCAAATTACTCCAAACAAAAGCTTTTATGATCACGAACGTATTTTAATTAATATGTACGTATGCTGAAACCAATTTGGGTGACGTCAATAATCTGCACGCTCCATATTTTTACTCGAGCTTTCCCGTCTTTTGTTTCTAAATAATCGAAAACATTCAGATCCCAAGCCGTGAGCTAGCAGGATTTGCCGTTATATCATTCTTATTTCTTCTGCGCCGAAAAAACGAAACACCCTCGTCAAGACGGATTTGTTAAATGAAAAAAAGATGTACAATTTGCTTTTTACGTTATGTTACGTCACCTGATCAAGATGTGTGAGCTGTGAAAAAAGGTTGCTTGCAACACATTAAAAGGGTAGCCGCGGTGTTACAGCCAAAACATCTGTATGATATTTCCAAGTGGGCGTAAATGCGTCAGCTTTACGTCTATCACGCAGAGTCATCCTATTTCCAACTAACGCGAAAGTTTGTAGGAACGTATGTTTGTAACTCTGTCAAGCAAAAACTACTATATCGATTTCGATGAAACTGTACACTGTACTGTACTGTAAGGAGGGAAAAAATCTGTAGAAAAAATAAAATAATTTCTATCACCATTAGCACAATTTTCAATCACCACGCGGGTAAAAACCTGCGCCTCGCGGTAGTTAGTACATTAAGACAAAATATTGCCCTTCTTAGATATAGATACTGTCCCGATAACGGCTTGGAATGAATGTTGCGATTCACTGACCGAGGTTGGAGCATAAGAAAAAAATATTTTTTTGTTATTTTGAAACTTTACTATTGATACTGATATTAATGCAAAAAACAAATTGTGTTGTTAGAAAACTTATATAAGATCTTTCCAAATCGAAAACCAATTATTTTCAAACGCATAGAGGTAAAATTTTATATTTCCTAATTTGGCGAGTATTTTTTTTAAATATATACGCTATGCGCGTTATCAAGGAGATTGATATCAAATATTCCTTCCCTTTCTACCAGAATTTCTATCACGCGATTCAGCATTTGTTTCTGGCATGAATTTCTTTTAACAGTTTACTACACGAATATCTACTAAATATACTTTATACTACTACTCAGCCCATAGATGATCCACTGCTGAGTCGGGCCTCCTCCAGTAACATGGAGGGGAATAGCCTACTGTACCCCGCTGGCCAGCCGGGTTGGAACAGGGTTTTGTATTACTTTTCATTCTTTTGCGGCTTGGATTTCGGCCTTATCATTTCCTTTTATCGGATCTTACGACACTCACAGGATGAAATGGGGTGGTGACACACTGTTTTCTAAATCAGTCACCACGAGGAAGTACAATATTTCTGTTTATTTCGCAAATAATAAAGGCAGTCACACTAGGGGTGAGCCAAACTTCTGCTTGCATTCGGCACTCGGCCGAAATTCAGTTTATAAGTCCAACATTTGGCATTAAAAAAATAATCCGCTTGCACTATTTTTACTGAAACTAAAAACATTATCCATTCACAGAAATTCCAATTACACATATATTACTTTGAAAAAAGGCTGAGTTGTTCAATTATTTCAAAATTTATACAAAATTACTGCTCCAATTGTGATTTCTATGACACCAACCTGGAAGAAATACCATACGAATAAGAAAAGTCTTCTCGCATGGGTTTCCAAATTGTGCCGGAGTTATGCGGTAACAAATTAAAAAAAAATATTTTTAGCTGGTTAAACACTAAATTAAACTCGTAAAAAGAATAAATCATCACGTTTTCGGTTCTCGATCTACTAAACATCCGGAAGTATCAAGAATTAAAGAACATTTTCACAGGCCCTTCTCATTATAGCTTCTAGCTATTCTTATTTAAAATATACAAGCGAATTTTAGGTGTTTGCCTAACATTCGGCCATAGTTCAGTATCGGTTCGAACCACATTCAGCCCATCTCTAATTCGCACACAAGCGTAACACGAAATGTTCGCAAAGTAAACACGTCCCTTGTATGATGGTACTCGTACAAATTCAACTTTTTGTATTTACGCTGAATGCGATGCCACCTGTGCCATTTGTCACGTAGAGCTGGACCTATCGATCCTCTGAATATATTGAGTGCCGCACAGTGCGCTGTCCACCTGCAGAATTGTAAATTACTGGTGTTTATTCGGAACAACACTATTTATGTATCTATCAACAATTTGCTCGCATTTTTAATCACCAGCAAACAATCTGCAGCGTCATAGTTTCTGAACAGATAAAGCAATAATGATTATGGTTTCTTTTTTTTTTAAATTGTTTAAATAGGGATTGATTTAGCTTTTTTTAAAGCCAATGTCATCAGCCGTTTTTAGATTACTTGAGTTTTACGAAGAGTTATTGAAATAATCGATGCACATAATATTTGCCTACAGTTCGGGAACTAAATGCGGCGATTAAAAAAACGACATATATCATTATATCATCCAATATTATGAAATGAATACATTATGGGATGTTTAAAAAAAAATACGATACGGAGATTGTAAATAGATTGCCGGGCGGCCAACCTAGTCGTTATTTGTATACTACTACTCAGCCTATGGGCTCCATCAGAAGGCTCAAAGTCACCCAAAGGGCAATGGAGAGGGCTATGCTCAGAGTTTCCCTGCGAGATCGAATCAGAAATGAGGAGATACGCAGGAAAACCAGGGTCACCGACATAGCCCACAGGATTGCCAAACTTAAGTGGCAGTGGGCAGGGACATAGCGCGCAGGACCGACGCCCGATGGGGCAGAAAAGTCCTGGAGTGGCGAAGTGTGTTGAAGTTCCGGAAAGCGCAGTGCTGGTAGGCCTCCCACACGGTGGACCGATGATCTGATTAAGGTCGCCGGAAAACGATGGATGTGGGCGGCCCAGGACCGGCCTTTGTGGAAATCTTTGGGGGAGGCCTATGTCCAGCAGTGGAAATCTTTTGGCTGAAATGATGATGATGATGACTACTCATCCAATAAATTACCCACTACTTATTCTGGGCTCCTCTCATTGCATGGAGGGTAATATAATAAGCCTTCTGTGCCGTGCTGACCAGACGGGATGGGGTGGGGTGGGGTGGTGAAACTATGAATACTATAGTAATAATTATTTCCAAAAAAACCCAGAGGTACATTATTATTCATAATTGTGTTTTAATTACATAGCTTTAACTTGAAGAACATAAAATACTTATATACTCTGATTCCTAAACTGAGCAAAGCTCGTGCTATAGGATTCAGAGAATACTATGCAGACTACAGTGAATAAGTGATTTAGTAAATATGTAATTTGACATCTCTTGTCTTTTTATTCTTCGATAAATAAATAACACACTATGTGTCTATTTAAAGTATATTAAATACTTATTTTGAATAAAATATCCTTGGACATCCTTGGACATTTCACACAACGCCATCTCGTCACAAGGCAACTTAATGCTTGTGTTATGGTAACGAGATGGATGATATACTACTTTTTTTTTAGTAAATACATACATATTATAGATAGAAAACACCCAGACCCGGAACAAATACTTGTAGGTCGTACAAATATTTCTTCCGTGCGGGGAATCGAACCCGCGACATGCTGCGCAGCAGTCGATCGCTCAACCACTGCTGCCAACATACATAATATACATTCACCTAGCCGCAAGATAAAGAAACTTTGATAGAAACCCTGTGCCAACCCGGCTTGCCAGCGTCGCACAATAGGCTAACTTCGCTCGATGAATTTGAAGGAGACTCAGTTGCGAGCCATTTAAGTGTTGCAACGATGATGATGATATTGAATATAACATTGAAGAGGTAAATACCTCGATACTAACATAACTCTCAAGTAATCTGCAGTAAGCAAACATCAGTGAGTTAGCGAAAGCAAAGAAAGCTGTAGCTTTCGCGTAACATTAACGCCTTCTGACGAGGCATAATTAATTAACTGAGATATAAAATTAATTTAAAAACTCCAGTCAGTGTCGCAAAGTTAGGGAGGACAGTAACTTTATCTGCGCGAAGAGAAACGCTGAGACAGCCACGTGACGCAACCGCGTGACGCTTGTATTCTAAGTAACTATGCAAAGTTACAGTCCATGTGGTCACGGATTTAGAATACATAGTGTCACCACCCCATTCCATCCTTCGGGTGTCGTAAGAGGTCACATAAGGAAAAAACAAGGCCGAACACCTAACCGTAGGAGAAGGAAAACTTGATACTAAAACATTTTTTTTTGTTTCGCTAGGGAAATGCTTTATGCATGCTTTAAGCACCTCAGGGGTGGTTTCGACGATTATGTGGGACTCCAAAAACGACTCGGTACCCACGAAAAACCCCACCAGAATATCCTCAAACGACACGCTTACGGCGCCACAGGTACCACTTTAGGCGCAAAGGGATGATTATACAGCCAGACGAGGTGGTATGTCTGGGCTGCGATGTAAGGGGGCTTGATACGAAACCCTTTCTTTTTTTGGCCGTCTGTGACGGATTTTAAATACATAATGTCATCAGCCCATTCCAATATGAGGGAATCGTAAGAGTCGACGAAAGGATGTAACAACTAACTACTTAGCCGCAAAAGAAGGAAAACTTAAAACGAAACCCTGTGCCTAGTCGTCTCGCCAGCGTTGCATAGTAGACCCGCCATGTCACGTGCCATAAGACTGCTAAATATTATTTCAGAGGAGTTTGATATATTTAACTGTAGCCTGATAAAGTTCACAGGAGTAGCACTGGAGTGCATTGAAAGACTGGGATGATTATTTTATTTTTAACTAGCGACCCGCCCCGGCCTTCACGCGGCTGAAATTATCTTACTAATATTATAAACGTGAAAGTTTGTAAGTATGGATGGATGGATGGATGGATGGATGTTTGTTACTCTTTCACGTAAAAACTACTGAATGGATTTTAATGAAACTTTACAATAATATAGCTTATACATCAGAATAACACATAGGCTACAAGTTATAAAGATATTATGTGAATTACAACAATATAAACAAGTCGAATTCAAAATTCCTGATTGTCAAATTTTCGGCCATATTAAACTATAGACAACATAACGTTTCGCTGTCAGTTGCGTTTTGTCAAAGTAGGTTTTATACGGACGGGATAAAAATCTCAGGTATCCTATGTCCAACTTTCTTTTTGTTTTAAATATTTATAATAGTTCGCCGGGTCAGCTAGTGTATTTAATATACTTTAAAACCTTCCTTTTGAATCACTCTATTTATTAAAAAAAACCGCTTCAGAATCCGTTGCTTAGTTTTAAAGATTTAAGCATACATAGGGACGGACAGACGACCACTACTTTGTTTTATACTACGTAGTGATGATGATTGTGCTTAAGTGTTTTAATTTTAGGTATTTCAAATGTATTTTAAATGTGTTTTTTTAATTTGTAGTGTATTAATTATTTGTATTGGAGTAGTAGTAACATCGTATAGGCGCTATAGCTGTTAAGGTGTTATTTACGTAATTAATAAAATAAATAAATAAATGTAACAATACAACAAAAATGTAGAAATACTTTTATGCAATAAAATAAAAACATACATAAAAAACATTACACTTGACACACACACACACTCCCACGCACATACTGTTAGACTTTGACAATAAACATCTTTTGTTTATTGTCAAAGTCTGTGGTCAAATCGAGAATAGAACTGTATTTTAAATTTATTAAGGTCGAATTTCATCCACTGGGTGACAACTAGTCTTCTTTAAATCAGTATGGTGTAAAATTTATCTGAAGTGTCCTAGACTTGTAGTACCTTGCTATTTATAAAAGGTGGGTTGGAAATATTCATCAGTATCTTTTAAGGCATCTAACAAGATTGCTTGCTTCCGGATGAGGTAGATGATTGAATCTAGACTTATCAAAGAAGCTTAGTAATAGCAAAGCATGAAGCTCCGTGTGTTGATGAATTTATAAAACTTCGTGTCTCTACCCCATTCCATCCTAAGGGTGTTGTAACAGTCGACAATAGGTAAAAACTAAGCCGCATGAGAAGGAAAAGTTGATACGAAACCCTGTGCCAACCCATCTGGCCAACGTGGCACAGTAGGCTAATTGCCCTCCATGTAATTGTAGGAGGTTCGACACAAATCAATACTATTAAGCTCCGAAAAGTCCAAATGTATCGTACGTTTCTATTAACTTTTAGCCAAATAATAATAAGTAAAAAGATGTGTTGGTACTTATTAACAAAATACAACCATTCAAAAAAAGAAAGGTCATCAAACATGTATTGAAAAACTGCTTTCAAATGAAAAACCGGTACATTCTTTGGGGAGCCATAATGCAACAGACAGGCCGCATAGCGTGTTAAAGCCAGTTACGTTCACATAATGGAAATGACCAAAGTTCGTAAACGACCCGACATTAAACGATAAATCTCTTATTTGAATCAAGAATTTATTACTCTCAATACAGCTTACTGTCTGATAGACCGGTCCGGTTTTACGGGCGAGCCCGGGCCGGTTCATCACGTCCGGTAAAGCACAGGTGACCGGACGGGAGATGGATGGCGTGTCAGAGGACACTTTGGCAACACACTGCCAATAAATGTTACTGCCTAAATGGTATTAACCTTTTTGGTTGGGACAATTAAGCTTTTAATTTGAATTACAGATTTAAGCGTCATAGTACTAAAAATTTTATTTTTTAATGATATATATGTCGGAGATAGCGACGGTCTGAGCGATAGAGTCGTCATCATCTTGACTTGGTACGAGGTTTATTACTTGTAACTTTATAATTCACAATATTAACCACGGTATCAATAACAATGTTCAGTTAACACACTTAGATAGACAAACCGACAGGTTCGCAACGGAGAAGTGTCTCGGTCCGTGTCCCAACGTCGACTGACTGATTTGAAAATCAAAGGCCTGCACCAAGGCCCACCTAAGATGCACACGTGCGGTGCTGTCGGTGTTCCAGGGCAGAATGAATAGAACATTCATCCACTCCTGCGATGACCGAACCACTGACTCACTTCATTCGCGAGCGAAACCATCCATTTACTCGTTCCTTCGTTCGATATGTCACAGCTCTTCAGAATCTATGCGCAGCGCCATCCGCGAGTAATGCCACGGAGGCGGCATAGATGGCGCTAGTAGTACTAAAACGTTAACTCAATACGCCACACGACCATCCTGACAGTCAGCGCGTTCTCGCGCGTCTTTCATTGTCGTTGCGTGTGAAACGTAATAAAAGGAAAATCTCGTACGGGTATCGGGGTGCCCCGAGTCACAAAGCGCCAAGCTTTCAATGGTCAACTGTACGCGAAGCGCGTAGCTCCCGACGTAACAGTACGGGCTACACAAAACACGGAGTTCCGACGTACAGCACCGGAGCTACGTGAAGCGCGGAGCTTCCAATACACTATAGCAGTGTTACACGAAGCGCGGAGCTTCCAATGCACTATAACAGCGTTACACGAAGCGCGGAGCTTCCAATGCACTATAACAGCGTTACACGAAGCGCGGAGCTTCCAATGCACTATAACAGCGTTACACGAAGCGCGGAGCTTCCAATGCACTATAACAGCGTTACACGAAGCGCGGAGCTTCCAATGCACTATAACAGCGTTACACGAAGCGCGGAGCTTCCAATGCATTATAACAGCGTTACACGAAGCGCGGAGCTTCCAATGCACTATAACAGCGTTACACGAAGCGCGGAGCTTCCAATGCATTATAACAGCGTTACACGAAGCGCGGAGCTTCCAATGCATTATAACAGCGTTACACGAAGCGCGGAGCTTCCAATGCACTATAACAGCGTTACACGAAGCGCGGAGCTTCCAATGCACTATAACAGCGTTACACGAAGCGCGGAGCTTCCAATGCATTATAACAGCGTTACACGAAGCGCGGAGCTTCCAATGCATTATAACAGCGTTACACGAAGCGCGGAGCTTCCAATGCATTATAACAGCGTTACACGAAGCGCGGAGCTTCCAATGCACTATAACAGCGTTACACGAAGCGCGGAGCTTCCAATGCATTATAACAGCGTTACACGAAGCGCGGAGCTTCCAATGCATTGCAACGGTGAACTTAGCAAACTTCCACATGCCTCTCGTTACTCGCCGCTGCTGCAGGCGCTGCTCCGAACTGCTTGCGCCTACTGCCGCGCCAGCTCCTCCGCTGTTGCCACGTGGACACTTCGTTGCCAAATGTCCGGCGGTGCCGCACCTGAAACAGATTAAGTCCGACCGCGGCCTCGGTCCCGCAGAGCTTGACGCCGAAGTGACAGCACTGGCTGCCTTGCCTTTCACCTCGCCTTTGGAACGGCAATCGGACGGTCGGTGACCTATTTTACCGCAGTTGTGAAATTTCACCGTTGCCGACTGAAACTTCGATCGCCTGAAGTCTGGATCTGCTGTCCTATCGCCTTATGTTTATGCTCTCAATCTACCTCACCGATGCAAATCAAGGCATATAATGGTGCCATAATCTTGGAAAACTGATATAACCTGCCGAAAATATGACGCTAGACCGATGAACTGTCAAGCTAAACAAGCACAGCAATCTAAACTTCGTATCGCAAGTAATTAACAGGTAAACATGTAAAAGAATTTCAAATAATATTTTCTTACACCGGTCAAAGCCACACTATCGTAAAGTCGTATACCATACAATATACCCGAGTAATAAAATGGAAACTGCTCACCGGAGTGACGTAAAATTGCAGCTGGTGCGCTTACTACAGATCCACTCACTATTCTTTGACCTGGCTGACCGCAGTACTGTTGCTCGCCTTCCTGCTGCTCCGCTCAGGGCAGTTAGACCCATAGTGTCCTTGTCCATCACAATGAAAGCAAGTGATCCCCACTTGGTTAATCGCCGCACTATGACTGCAGCTTGTGATCTTCAGTTTAGAACAATCTTCATGTAGCTTAATGTCTCCTTTATAGTGACAATGAATCGCCATTATCGGTTATTTCCATCGCGTACAGAAGCACACACATTATCACTACACTGTTTTCTCCACGTGGGCTGAATGAGTTACATCCCACTTCTGATGTCGGAGATAGCGACGGTCTGAGCGATAGAGTCGTCATCATCTTGACTTGGTACGAGGTTTATTACTTGTAACTTTATAATTCACAATATTAACCACGGTATCAATAACAATGTTCAGTTAACACACTTAGATAGACAAACCGACAGGTTCGCAACGGAGAAGTGTCTCGGTCCGTGTCCCAACGTCGACTGACTGATTTGAAAATCAAAGGCCTGCACCAAGGCCCACCTAAGATGCACACGTGCGGTGCTGTCGGTGTTCCAGGGCAGAATGAATAGAACATTCATCCACTCCTGCGATGACCGAACCACTGACTCACTTCATTCGCGAGCGAAACCATCCATTTACTCGTTCCTTCGTTCGATATGTCACAGCTCTTCAGAATCTATGCGCAGCGCCATCCGCGAGTAATGCCACGGAGGCGGCATAGATGGCGCTAGTAGTACTAAAACGTTAACTCAATACGCCACATATAATAATAAATAAATATAATAAATAAACGCCATCTCGTCCAAAGCTAAGCAACTTAATGCTTGTGTTATGGTAACGAGATGGATGATAAACTATTTTTTTTTTTGTAACTACATACATATTATAGATAGAAAACACCCAGACCCGGAACAAATACTTGTAGGTCGTGCAAATATTTCTTCCGTGCGGGAATCGAACCCGCGACATGCTGCGCAGCAGTCGATCGCTCAACCACTGCGCCAACCATGTCGGCCAGTGACTGATTTAGAATACATACTGTCCATACCCCATTCCACTCAAGGGCGTTTGCGAAAGCCGATAACCAAGTCACAAGAGAAGGATACGGATATCGCGCTTTTGGTATGTAAGCCCATAAATTACCCCTGCTGAGTCGTCCCTCCTCCTATTAATTATATAGTAACTAGTCCATTGTACCACGCTTGCCAGAAGGGTTGGCACTGGGTTTCGTTGAAGTCTTCCTTCTCTTACGGCTAGATTTCCAGCCTTGTCATTATTCAATAAATAAACATTACACATACATCAAGTGTCAAATAGACACTTGACACACACACACGCATAATACTCTTTTGTTTATTGTCAAAGTTATTGTCCTTTAGTCGGCTCTTACGACACCCTCCGGATGGAATGGGGTGATGACATTATGTATTCTAAATCCGTCACCACACTGTCAGATTATAACATCACAAGCTGACTAGTTTCGAATATTTTACCAATTTATCCAGTCGGTGCAAGACTTTTTAATTTTCGTAACATTTTCAATCCGCATATTTTCAGAACAGTGCACCGCATCCTCCGCACTTGCCATATTTCTAGCGAAACGAGGGAATTCCTGCCACAAATTACTTAATGTAATTTTCAAATGTTTTACCACTAGATATTTTTCGAAGGTAAAGATGTGTTTTTAAAATATGACAAATAAATTAATATCCTTGGACATTTCACACAACGCCATCTCGTCCCAAGCTAAGCAACTTAATGCTTGTGTTATGGTAACGAGATGGATGATAAACTACTTATATAATAAATATTTTTTGTAAATATTACCTCTGTATCGATTTTACACACAGTGCAATGAAAGGGAACGATACGATTTTATTAATGAGTCCAGGTTTATTTTAATATCAATTTAATTGACTGCCTTATTGTTCTTGGATGTGCTGCCTTGGGATCAAGGATCCCCGGTTCGATTCCGGGGTCGGGCAAGTGTCTTTGTGTAAACCAGAGGCACTTGCTCTGAGTCTGGGTATCATTTGTGTTCGTGAATTACATGTTTGCATACGGCCCCAGCGATATAGGTTAAGTCGTGCAGAGGATGGAAAAAAAACAACATTTTAAACAAAAGTATCCATAGTATTAATAGTGTGCCAAATAAAACAGATAGTTACCTAATTGCGAAAAGTGCAAGGCAATATGCTCACGCAACATGAAAAGTTAAATCCTGCTGTTTCTACTTTGTGTATTTCAAACGTATCACATATATATCTTTTAGGGAAGAACAGATACCACGCATAATTCCCGATCGTCAACCTCACGTGCACGCGCTGGTTGTTCTTACCAGAATAGCTAGCTACGACATTCCAACACCGTCTTGAGACAACAGACGAGGCAATGACGACCCTTTTTACGGGCGTATGTGGAGAATCGAAGCTATTGAGAATGAGAACGTCCTCACCCATTAAAACTACTTCATTCTCACGTCCTACACAGGTTAGGGGCGTTAGGGTCTGATTCACAATTGCCTCTACCACCTGTTTTGGCCACTACAGGCCACGCCTCAGGATTTAGCAGCCTGAGGTATCAAATAATCAATAAAAAGACAACAGAAAACCACTCCACTATTTTCCCTATCAATCAGCTTGATGATCATCCAGCCAGACGAGGTGGTATGTCTGGCGGGGTCTATGGCCCCTATCACCCGATAACTGTGGTCGGGTATTTCTTAACTGTGCGAATTCCTCTGGAAATTTCGCTATCTCGCATTTGTAGGCGATATTTCTTTATGTTGATAGTTTAGATTTGTCGATTAAATTGTGCAAAGTATGTAACATGCTGGTCGCTACAAGAACATGCTGAGCTGACTGCTAAGCTTCAGTTAGAGACACACTGAAAGAAGAAGACACATGTCATTTAGCAATAATAATCACGTGCAAACTTTTTTTAATCCAGAACAGGTTTTTTTTGTAATCTACTTTAGATCTTCATGTTCTTTTCAGTTATATCCAGTTAAATTTAACGTCATGTAACAGGAAAGTGACAGAGTTTCAGACCGCTACACAACGCTGTTTCGCCCGGGCATATCTTCATGTACGCCAAAAGTGTTATAATGGATTGTTGTATTAATATATTGCGATATTGGTTACATATAACGGTTTGACCTATTTCCTTATCAAATGTGGTTGAAACTGTCCCCATAGTTTCACTAATCAAGGATTGTCCTCGATTTGTGAAACATTAGTTAAGCTGCCCTTTGTGATCAAAGTTTCTTCGATTATTACATGTATTTTAGTATCTCGAGCGTAAGTTATTAAGGACATGTATTTGCTCACAAGTATTTTATCTTAAGGCATGATTTGTCAACATAATTATGGGATCTAACCTAGTTAAGGTCCGTCTAATAGAATTACTATAGTTTTCCTGTTTTGTTGTCCTATTAATTAATAAATTTGGGTTACTGGTAAGCCTAAGTAAAACTGTATTTCCTCATTCATAAATATTGGAGGAGACTTTTATACAGTGAAATTAGTGTGCCGTGCCACCTTATTCTCATGAGTTGGCAATGAAATTGTTATCAAGTTCCCTTCCCTTAAAGCTTGTCTGCCTCTCTGGCTCCTTTAATCATGCATGTGTTACGGCACCAACGGATACTACATTTAAATTCTAAAACGAGACGGACCAGAATCCCTAAGAAGAAATATTATCATCTACTTAGTTTACGCGTCAACGACTCTCTTACTCTCCGGTGCTACGAATAGTAGGTACAAAATATCCGAAAACTAATTTCTGTTTATATATAAATCATGTCTGAGCAATTTCTGTGTGTTGTGTTGTCAGCTAATTAAAATACCACATGTGAGCCAACAAAATGTTCTGAGCTAAGTGGACTTTCGACCAGACACTTAATTGTTTTGCTATCAATTCACATGCGTCAGGAAAGATATTTTTTGTAAACTAACATTATTATGTACTCATAAATGAAATTAAATATAAATAGTCTGATTCTAGGTATTGTTTTATGTTTTGTAAATAATACTGTCTGATACGCCGGGGTGCGTTGTTCTACCATATGTAAAAAAAATAGCCTACGACCTATTAAACCTACCAAATATACTTCACAAAAAATACGGTCAAGCCGGTTCGGAGGAGTTTATATGGTCATGATAATATCAAAAGATGGAAGCTACGATTTGCATACACACATCAATAGTGATTCCTGAGGTGTAAGTATCAAATTTTTTGAAAGAGTGAGATAGATTTTGAATAAATTTGGTGAAAAATGACGATGATTGTCGAAGATGTCGGGAGAAATTAACGGTGTGGAAACATCGAGTAAGCTGCCTTATTGTTTTTGATATAACAATACGATTGACGTAAACGTTTATATCAGCTGCTGCTATTTTCTATGGGAGTTTCCATCTGACACGATGCAATTTCGTCTCACACGCTTGTGAGCTTGCGTCCCGAATTGACACTATACTATTAGTGGGTTACCAAAACTGTCAAAATCGACCAACAAAGGCACGGTTATTATCGGTTTTTGGGGCCCTGCGCTGCCTCGCTGTTTACTCAGTTACCGAAAATGGAGTTTAAGCTGTGAGGCACACAATATATTATAGTATTGTTTCGGAAAACGTAATCTGTCAAACACCAACAGTTCTATTGTGTCGGACGAGCACACAAAATAGCAAGTTTGGTCATATTTTCTCTCCGTGATCACTATTTTCAACCACCCTGTATACTTTTTTAAACAACGAAATCTTTACATTACATAGTATAAAACAAAGTCGCTGTTTCTGTCCGTCCCTATGTATGCTTAAATATTTAAAACTACGCAACGGATTTTGATACGGTTTTTTTTTAGTAGATAGAGTGATTCAAGAGGAAGGTTTATATGTATAACCCACACCCGCTTCGCACGGGCGAAGCCGGGGCGGGCCACTAGTACACAATAAAAGTCACCTCATTAAAAGCTATATTATGTACAAACCAATATGCTTTCAAAGATTTAAAACTGTTAGTTAATTACAGTTGAATCTACGTTGATTACCGACTCGTAGGCCAATTAAATACCGCTTTATTATTCAACTCTTATTCCAACCCCTGCTAAGTGACAAATTACCGGAGAGCTTAAGGAAAGAAACAAGACGATATTAAAGCATTGGGTCATTTCTGTCTCAGAAAAATTCTACAATCCATCATTCGTAATTGCCAACCCAAGAAATGTTCTACTCTTTGAAGTTATATTACGTTTAATCTTCCTTTTGTTAATTAAATAGCTTATATAACGAGCTATATGTAGTATAATAATGAAATTTACGATTTTGATTTTGATTGATGGATTCGTAAAATAAAATAACAAAAATCTATTTATTTTGGTGTGTGTTGTAATACCTAGTCCACAAAGAGATACAAGAGGTAAACAAGAGACGGAAACGTGAAACAAACCAAATAATATCGCTTTTGATAATTGAGTCGTATTCAAACGGTACCTATCTTATAATGTCACCTAACTTTTGCATAGTTTTTATCGGACTTAGAAGTATTAGGCTCAGAAGCCAAGTCCGCGAGTTTGTTTGTTTGAACGCGCTAATCTCAGGAACTACTGGTCCGATTTCAAAAAATCTTTCAGTGTTAGATAGTCTATTTATCGAGGATGGTTATAGGCTATATTTTATTTTCGAAAGAATTAGGGATCCATATTAAAATTGCGATTTTGTAAACCAAAGTGTAAAATGGAAAACCTATTTATGCGTGCGCTGCAAAAACTATTGACAATAGAATAAAATGATGTACTACGGGTTTGTAGGTCTTATAAAGATCTACAAAAAAGTCAAGAGCACATATATAACTATCATAGTTTAGTCACAATAACCGCTTTTATGTTCATAAAAATATGCATAGAGATAAGCACGGGTTCGAAGCCCACGCGGGCGACGCCGCACTCAAAAGCTAGTAAGTAATATTATTCAGACTTTAGTTTGTGTGTGTATAAAAATACGTCGTGACGTTCACTCACACATAGAAAGATTTTGGGCCAAAAACTATCACTCGTCCTTAGTTCCACTTATGTACTAAGCATGTAGGAAGGAATTGCCTGCAAATTTTCCAGTTGTCAGAGCCTGCATAAAGGAAAATTATGGCTGGCGAGTTGAGAATTGTGTGTTAGGGCGTTGGCCACTGAACGTGGTTTTGGACATCGATGTACGATCACAATTCACTTTTGTACACTACAACTACACACTTATTATTAAGTGTATTATTGTTTGATCGTGGTTTGGTTTGAAAATGCCATTTTTGGCCAATTTTTGTCTCATTAAGTATACATTGAAATTAAACACTTTTTAACGGATTTATCGCGTGTATATTACATTATTTAATTCCCAACGTTAAAAAGTGTTTAACTTCAATGTGTAATAATCGCGAAAACCTAAGAAATCATTAAGTATAGCTTGTCTGTGTGGGGACGGCCTTAGAATACATACTTACACTACCCCATTCCATCCTGCAAGAGTCGTAAGTAAATGAGAAGGCTGATAACCTACCCGCAAGAGAAGGACATCTTGATACGAATCAGCAGTGGATAGTCTATGGAAGACTACCCACTGCTGATTAAGGTATTAGTAGAAAGTATGTTTACTTTTTGTATTTGGCTACCAAACTACCATTTCACATTATTCACATATGAGATAGGTACGTATCGTGTTTAGGTAGATATTACAAAAAGTATCTTAATAAACTAATAAATAATTACACACATTTCATCCCAATTTAATCACTATCACTACATATTATAAAACAAAGTTGCTGTCGTCTGTCCGTCCCTATGTATGCTTAAATCTTTAAAACTACGCAACGGATTTGAAAGCGAAAGGGTTTGATTTGAAGCGGTTTTTTTAATAGATAGAGTGATTCAAGAGGAAGGTTTATATGTATAATAAATGCATAAATTTTGATGTTAATCAGTGTACCCGTGCGAAGCCAGGGTGGGTCGCTAGTAATAATAATAAATTAAGTAGTTCTTGTTCACGAAACTTGGATATATCGTTAACTACCATCACCATCGTCCGGTCATGATCTTCACTCACACCTTTCATACACATCCTCATAATCCTATCATCTCTTTGTGAGTCTCCCACAATCCTTAGGTCCCACAATCATATTGAAAGATTTGCACGCATTCCTCACGTTCCTCACATTAAAAAAAATCAATTGAAGTAGCTAATTTCTTGTATTGTGAATAACTCAATCTGTTTAAACATAATTCCATAGTAGGTAATCAGGGTAAGGGCAGTTTTGATTTCGTTCTAATTACATCCGCGTCAATTCGCCGTACTTGAGTGATTTAATTAATGGACAGAGAAATTGTTTGTTAATTAAAGAGTATTTTGTTTAAATGACTACGTACATACTGACAAAGGCAGACTCATTGAAAATTCGACTTCAAAGGCGAGACAATTTTGTTTAAGTAGATCCTTAGTATTAGCAACCTGTATTTTACGGGAGTATTTATAGACAGCTAATGTTACAAATAATGAATGAGTTCGATATTGGAGCTCTGTGTTGTATTGGTTCTACGCAATCTATCTACTCAACCCGACCCACTGCTGAGTCGAGCCTCTTCCAAAATCATGGAAGGAAACTAGCCCACTGTGCTACACTGGCAAGACGGGTGGCCTATGGGTTTGTAGCCAATTCTTCTTCTCTTGTAGTGGAATACCACTACAAGAGAGACGAGGAATACCTCTTGCGTTCCCTTAGTCACCGCTTACAACACCCTCAGGACGGTGTAGGTAAGTGTTATAGCATATGGGCTAAAATGATGATGATGACAAAAGTAAACACGAACGAATTTCGCAGGCGTGCGTGGCCAGCGGATAATGCGAGAACCTATAAACATTTTGTGTAAATTGGCGTTTACTAATGATTGCGCAGTCGCGGGCAGAAGCTAGTTCAGCAAGTTGAATATGTACCACTCCTATAAACAATTAATATTAATTACAGAATACATAAAGTCACCACCCCATTCCATCCTGAGGGTGCCGTAAGAGCCGACAAAAGGAAGTGACAAGGCTGACAGCCAAGCTGCTACTGCTGGGGATAGAAAACTTGAAACGAAACCCTGTGCCAACCCGACTGGACAGCGTGGCACAGCAATCTAATAACCCTCCATGTAATGGGGGGAGGTCGACTCAGCATGTGCAATGCATGCAAGTGAAACCATGCAAAAAGTTTCATTTAAACGGTCTTTGACATAATTGTGTAATACATTTAAACTCACGCTGTTTTAATCGTATAAAAGAAAAAAAAGTGTCTGTGTTTTCTGTTACTAATTGCCTTTGGTAACTTGAACATCACGAGCTTGTTAACTTGTATCTACTCCTGTACCAACTTGTTAGAAGAAAACTATTGTATTTGCTTTTCGTAAAGTCTCTACATTTACACAATCAATTGTGTGTAAATGTCTACCTATCGAAAACTCGATACGAAACCCTGTGCCAACCCGTGTCGCCTGCATGTCACAGTAGGCTAATTACCCTCTATGTAACTGGAGGAAGCCCGACTCAGTAGTGGGTCATCTATGTACGGTATAAATATATATTTCCCTATTTAAGCAACACATTCTTTGGGTTTGCTCAAAACACTCATATTCGAGAAATGCTATATTTTACTTTTAAATTGTACTCGAAGTATATTCGTATGAGTTCGTTTAAAACTAAAGCATAATTGGGAGCGGTTTTATGTTTTT
Organism: Clostera curtula; assembly: GCA_905475355.2. Classification (NCBI taxonomy): domain Eukaryota; kingdom Metazoa; phylum Arthropoda; class Insecta; order Lepidoptera; family Notodontidae; genus Clostera; species Clostera curtula. The sequence continues at coordinate 10,209,848 of FR997806.1, read as the reverse complement.
TCTTTTTTTCATTCATCATTCATGTTCATTCGCTCATTCATGTGTCATAATGGCGTGTTAGAATTATGTTATGTACAACACAATACAAAGTTAAGTGGAGTCTATGCACAAAGTCCCGATTAATCTGTCCTCGAAACGCCAACAATTCCACAAAATCGAACTGCCTGTCAGGTCGGCGGAAACACACGCAGCGAACGATGTTTGACCGGATATTGGTCAAGGCGGGCCAACTGAAGGCTCCTTTACCGATCCATCTATTCAGCCCAGTAAATATATACTTAGGACACGTAAAAGCACCACACATGGAAAACCCAACAAATGTAATTGGATATTTTAGAAATGTGATCGCCTTTGACCTGACCTGACTGATTAAACGACTAATTGTAAAGGTAAACGATGTTTTATTCAATTACGCTCACTGGGAATTTTCTTTCCTAAAATATTATTAAAAAAACTGAATTATACATACAATTTTTAATAGGATATTTTCAACATGCAATAGCTTCTAAAAATCGGTTCGCCTGTTTGTGGGCTGTTACCGTCGCCTATTTGGTGATGTGTATACAATGACACAAACTCATAACATATAGAGGGTGTCGTAGGCGGCGACTAAATTAACTCAAGGCCCATCACGTATATACCATAGCCGCATAATGTCCATAGGCGACGGTCGTTTAAGGCCTTAAATGACCCACTACTGGGTCGGGCCTCCTCCAAATTCATGGAGAGAAACTAGCGTACTATACTAGCTTTGTATCAAGTTTTACTTCTCACGGCTAGGTTATCGGCCTCGTTATTTCCGTTTGTTGGCTTTTACTACACCCTTAGGATGGAATGGGTGGTAACACAATGTTTTTTAAATCAGTCAGGACACGGAAAGGAAGGAATCATAAGGTAAATGACATCGGATCTGCATGCTGTGATGACGTCCTGGCGATCTAGGGGTTGCATACGCCTTGGCCTGGGGAATTTATCTGGAATCCAACGGCTCAGGATCAGGGGTCTTCAGTTCGATTCAGGGATCGTGCAAGTCACTTTGTATAAGCCAGAAATTCTTGATTTGGGTATTGGTGTCACTTGTGGTCGTTAATTAAGTATTTGTATAGTGCCCCTGCGATACAGGTTATACCTAGTGCAGGGGAGACGTCTATCGGTCGGGGGAGCAGGGAACTCCCCTGCCCTTAGGAGCAGATAGCAGTTCCCTTGGCGATCGGTTTCTGCACCGAAACTCTCTTGAGCCAAAAAGGAATGCGGCATGTTTCTCACATGGTGCGCATCGAGACTGGGATCAGGGCAGGGACACCCTATCCCCATAGCAGAAGAACGCTTCAGGTGTCATAAAGGTTAAAGGTAAACAACACCAAGGGTTCGGAACCAAGCTCCCCTGTCCGTCACTGCCAACACGGAAAGGCTATGTAGTTTCCCGTACGGCAGAATGACACGCGGTGACAACAGTGGTAGGGGAGACGTCTATAAACAAAGAAACCAAAGACTATTCAGAGGGTAGACTTAAAAAGTAGGTATAGAATGTTCATGGGTATAGAATGTCTACTCTGTTCTTGTTTTTGGACTTGCGGACTTTGCTACGTGCGTGTATCTTGAGCCCAGCCATTCTCCGTCGGAACAAGTTAATTCAAATATCCTACATCAGCCCAAAGACGTCCACTGCGGGACATAGGCCTCCCCAAGAACTATCAACGAAGGCCGGCCGACTATCAAGGAAGGCCGAAGACGCCTTCCATCCTATCCATCGATTTCCCACGAACTTACCTAGGTCATCGGTCCACCATATGGGGGCTTACCAGCAATGCGATTTCAGATCTGGCTCATTCCTGCGAGCTATGTATACAGGGTTGATACGACATAGGGGCATTTTTTTTAACTGCCTATACTAGGTATCATTTCCAGGCTCTGTACCAAAAATCAATTAAATTGGAGCAATAGTTTAGCCGCAAATGATTTTTTAAATTTTTGCAACTTTTGAACATGATGTATCTTTCATAATAGATGTTTATGCCTAATGCATAGTTTATTAACCTTAGGGGCTGTCCATTAATCACGTTATGTTTTTTAACATTTTTTAACCCCTCCCTCCCTCTTGGTGATACCTGGTGAGGTTTAAGACTACCCCTCCACATCCTATGGAAAATCACGAGTATTTTTTTTGTACCGTTTCGAATTCATACTAATCAATATAGTATACGTAGTGTAATTTAATGCCTCTCTGTCATATCAACTCTGTATATGTAAATAGCCTACATATCTTTTACAAAATTGTAATAAAACCTAATATCTGTTTGGTAGTTAGTGTTCAGGACAATGATGAACCTAGTACTAGGTTACTCGAATTCAGAATTCATTGTTCTGAATTCGAGTAACCTAGTGTGTAAAGCATCCGTTTATAGGCTTTATTCGGCATTCCTCTATGTATTTAGTTGGTGCAGCCCGTTATCGGGTGCGCAGTAAGTACAGTTAGAGCTTAGCGAGTTATCGGGCCTTCACTGCGGACGTGGGAGCCAATTGTGAATAATGGAGCGCGGAATTTATAATGCGTGCCGGACGAGGCTGGCGAGAGTGGCGAGTGTACACGCGCCGGTTACGCTCACCGTCTATTCTGGTGTATTACGGACACGTTCTGTTTTCAAAATAAATAAATTTCAATTATTTTTGTCATTGCTTGATAAACGGTACTGTATAGTTAGATACAATACTGTTTATCATTAATAGAAAGAGAAAGGAACACGTTATTCCAGCAAATATACCTCAAAAACTAAACAATCTAATACATAGTGAACAAAAATCGTAATTCATGTACAAGTGTACATCAATTACTCGTCAATTAAATTATTTTTAATCAAATCATATACGACCTTAACTAACCGAGACTAAAATTCACTTTGTGTATGTGATACTCATAATATAATTACACACTAACACTATAAAAATGCTTCAAATCACTACATAGTATAAAACAAAGTCGTTGTCATCTGTCCCTATGCATGCTTAAATCTTTAAAACTACGCAACGGATTTTGTTGCGGATTTTTTTAATAGATAGTGATTCACGAGGAAGGTTTTTATCTATATCATCATTACACCCGTGCGAAGCCGGGGCGGGTCGCTAGTTATATATATTTAATATCACTAAAACGGTTTACGCATAACAATAGGATTTACTAAAAAATGTTTAGCCAGTCATGGCAAGATGGCCACACCACATTTATCGTCCAGTTTTACTGGGCACGTTAGGTTAGCTTTTGTCTGAATATAGGATAACACATTAAATTATAGTAAAAAGGTACTCCAGTCCAAATTAAATACATTAATGCTACAAGCGCTGTAAAATGCACAGACATGCCAATATTAGAGCTCGCACTCTGCACTAATCCTTAAAATTTAATTTTCTTGTTTTAGGATCGCTTTATTTAAATTTCAGAGATTATATAAGATTAATTTAATGTTAATGAAATTACAGAAATTCATCATGGAACTTTCCATAGCATACGCTGTAGAACCATCACACCTAACAAACCTAACAAAGTATTACAGAATAGTTATTTTCACTTCAGTAGCTCAAACATGTAGGTTTTGCTCACTGAAAACAGTGGACAAAATGCGATTTTATCCATAATATGTTGCACAAATAACTATTGTGCAACAAGAGAGCAAAGTCGTTTTTTGCTGCGAGTGCTGATAATGAATCGCGAGTAAGCGAAGGAATCAATGATTGTTTCACGAGCGTAGCGAGTGATTCTAAAGTTGATTCCTGAGTGCAGCGAGGGATTCAAAGACACGAGATGCGAAAAATTTTGCTCTCGTGTAACACACATAACTTTTCACTTCAGCAGCGAGAACACTATAGGAAATGAAATATATTACGTAACATTTTTGAAACTATAATTAAATATTTTTAAGTTAAATATCAGTTTTTTAAGCAGTAAATACTTATTTTCGTTTAAATACAACAATAAGTTAAAAATTCAATAAATATCAATAAAAGATATAATTATCATTTTTGCAAAATGTCTTTAGTTAGTACGAAATTCCGAACGTGTTTGTCTTTGAGATCGAATTAAAAATCGGAGTAACCCCATAACGAACTCCTTTAAAAGTACGTCTAGTTTGTATTTAATCAAATATAGTTCCCATAATATTGCTCTATCAATTTAATATTTATAATCTGTACTTTAATGCTTTGTATTGTTTTCTATAGCGCTACCTGCTAACATTTAACTTCATTACTCTAACGCAACTTATAACCAATTAATTTAACTTTCATAATCACACGAAATTTCTAACACAACACACTTGTCATTGGCAAAATCATCGTCTCTATTGTCTCACTCAGTGAGCAAAATCGCATTTTGTCCACTGTTTTCAGTGAGCAAAACCTACATGTTTGAGCTACTGAAGTGAAAACGTTATTTTCGGAAAAAAAAATGGCAGTCAACTATGCAGTCCTTCGACGTTCCATTCTTCTCATTCCATAAGCTTTAAAATTGTAGCAAATTAAATATATTTAGGTTGAGTATCATGTAAAAGAGATTTAGACTTTAAATAAACTCGCTTGTTGATCAGCAGGACGCTCGTCTCACCTTCATTTGGACCCCTTACGTATGTACATTAAAAGCTGTTATATAAATACGATATGTTCATATCGTATTTATATAATTATCGTATTTATATATTCGTGCAGTTGTAAGCCCTAAATATTATATATTTATATACCTGCTGATCATGGTTGCCGCAACGATTTCTATATTGTAGGATAAGATACCTACGTCTTAAAACCGCAAGAACTATATCTATAACCAGTAAACCAGAGAAGAAATACATACTTCATGAGTGCATAATTAAAGCGAATCCGTAACACATCTGCCTGAACAAGATCATTTCCAAGAAAATTGGCAATTATCTTCGGGTCTGCCTCGTTACTAAGCACCGGACTTACATAAAATTCGTGACCTTATTTGGGGGCGAACGGAATCGATATTCTTAAAACGCCATTTACATAACTACATAATGTCTTTGAAAGCTTTTGTTTATTTTTAATAAAGAAAAAATGTTTTGAGCACTTCAAAGTCAATAAGTAAATGTCGTAAACATGATTCCGAGAAATCAATTACATTTAGATTTGGCTTTGTGACGAAATTGTTACTAAAAATATTTTCTTTATAGTCTTTATGGGCCATTCTGGTAGAGACAAACTGAATTCTATAAAAGGAAGTAATAAATTTAATTAATCATCAAGCAAAAGTTATACTCATCATATTATTATGTGGTGAAAGATGTGATGAAATTGAGGACTTGCCTGGAAGGCTAATCATGTTCTGTTTTAGGTTTTTTTTATCGGTGACTTGAATGCCTTTGACCCTGGGCTTGCGTGATGGAAAGCTACGCCAGGGTCTAAGATGGAGCAGGCAATTCAATCAATTGCCCTGTTGGGCACCGGCTCTCACATGCACACGACGGAACACAGTAAAACTGCTTGGCGTCGGACTTAAATCTGAGGGTGGTAGCCAGCCGGGCGGACCGTTCGATCCTACCACCAAGCGCGCTGGGTTTTGTTGACTTTAACAACACGCGTTATTTCCCAGCGTGCGGTGGGGAAGTTTTATAGTCTGACCCATCATGACAGACATCCCGTCTACAATGCACTGTAGGCTAATTACCCATGTAATTGGAGGAGCCCCGACCCAGCAGTGGGTCATTTATGGGCTGAGGAGTAGTAGTAGTTGAGGAGTAAGGATTCTAGAAGTTTGATGCATTGTCTCTACATATATCACTACATATTATAAAACAAAGTCGCTGTCGTCTGCCCATCCCTATGTATCTATGCTTAAATCGGCTCGAAGTGGTTTATTTTAATAGATAGAGTGATTCAGGAGAACGGTATATATGTATAAACATCATCATCATCATTTCAGCCAAAAGACGTCCACTGCTGGACATAGGCCTTCCCCAAGGATCTCCACAAAGGCCGGTCCTGGGCCGCCCGCATCCACTGCTTTCCGGCGACCTTAACCAGGTCGTCGGTTCACCGTGTGGGAGGCCTTCCAGGAGTATATTACATCCATAATTTTGTAGAGAAACACTGATAAATCTAGAGGTTCATCATTGCACCCGTGCGAAGCCGGGGAGGTCGCTAGTAACTAGTACACAAAAATCAAATAAATCTCGGGAAACAAGTTTTGAAACAAGACTTGAAATGTCAGTTAAACAAGTGTTTAACTGACATTTCAAGAGGAAATAATATCCAAAGTGAATGAATTCTTGCGGAAATTGCCAGACGCCGATTGACGGCCAGACGAGAGACAAACGTTAGTAGTATTCATGTCCTTGTGGTGGTGTGTTCAGAATACACAATGTCAGCAACCTATTGCATCCTGGGAGTGTCGTAGGACGCGACTAAGGAAGCAAGGGCAAACAACCAAGCTGGCAGAAGAACTTAATACAAATTATGTGCCCGCCTGGATAGCATAGGGACACGAACTCAGCTGTACGTCTTTTATAGGCTACCCATTTGTTGACTGATTTATAATACGCAATATCACCAACCCATTTCATTATGAGGGTGCGACTTAACCTATGCTAGCCAACGTTGTACCATAAAATAATTTCCCTCGACGAACTTGGAGGTGTACAGAGTCAGCAGTGGGTCTTTTTAAACCATAGCAATTTGCACATACAATTTACAATACATTGTGTCGCCACCCCATTTCATGCCGAGGGTGTCGTAAGAGCCGACAAAGGGAAGTGATAAGGCCGAAGACCTAGCCGTGAGAGAAGGAAAGCTTGATGCGAAACCCTATGCCAACCAATCCATGTAGTTGGCGACACGGTTGGCGCAGTGGTTGAGCGATCGACTGCTGCGCAGCATGCGAAGAAATATTTGTACGACCTACAAGTATTTGTTCCTGGTCTGGGTGTTTTCTATCTATAATATGTATGTATTTACAAAAAAAAAATGTATATAAGTAGTTTATCATCCATCTCGTTACCATAACACAAGCATTAAGTTGCTTAGCTTGGGACGAGATGGTGTTGTGTGAAATTTCCAAGGATATTTATTTATTTATTTAGTTGGAGGAGGCCCAAATCAGCGGTAGGACATTATAACAGTGGTGAGACACGGGACTAAATGGCGTTTATTATGCCTACGTATAATACCATTGTTTGCGGACGCTTCGGCTAAATTGCACCGGCCGAAGTCTCGGGATTACCATTGTTATACAGCAGTGGGTCATTAATGGGCAAAGATGAGCTGAATTTACCAACAACAAATAATTTTCCTGTATTTATTTTAAAAATAATATCAAGTATCACAAACAATTAGAATTCTTCCAAGAAAGGGTAGTCTTTGTTGTCCCGACCTCTGAAATAAAACAAAAACAACGTTAACCTCATTTTGATTTCGATCTCTGACAATTTTTTTATCAGTATATGTAATAACCTATTTATTTATTTACTTTTTTAATGAAAACAGGACCCTGGCAGTATACAAATATGTAGTTTACGAACACAAATGTCACCCAGACCCAGAGTAAGCGCCTCTGGTTTCCGACCCCGCAATAGAACGCGGGACCCGTCGATCCAAAGGCGGCACATCCAACCCCTAGGTCTCGATTGTGACAGGATTTTTCATCCACACGATTAGGATAAGGCGCTCCCTAAGCTTGCTAGTAGTTTACGTCACATGTACGCGATGAGTATGTCAATAAAACTGACACTGTACCCAGGTCAGTCTTACTGATACAGATATAATAGGCGCGCGAGTTCATGTCCATTGGGGCCTAAATAAACATTTATTTGATTTCATAATTTGCAAAATAACCATAGATTAAAATTATTCATAATTGCCTCAATAAACCATATTGACAGCTGTTGACTAAATCTTTATCACTGTGTGTGTATTTTTTACCCAGGGCAAAAATCAGGTGTTACAAGTTTGATGTGTCTGTGTGGTATTATAGCTGCAGAACCGATGATTTTAAAAAACAATTTAAGATATTCAATTAAAAAAATTACTTGCTTGCTGCATGCATTTCAGTATTCCATTAATATTATCTAGTAGATTTAGTTTATGTTGACTCACTCTGTTTGCGGCATGATACGGCCGTTGCAATCCAAACTGCTTATAATTTCAATATCTTGAGCTGACAGTTTGAAGTCCCAGACGTTGAAATTCTCAGCTATTCGGGTTTTGCTGGCCGACTTTGGAATCACAATGATGCCTCGGTCGATCGCGAACCTAAAATAACACGCAATTTAATATGCATAGCACATCCTTGCGTTAAGTCCTTTTTGCGATAGCTAAACAGAGTAAACTTACAGAGAAGCCGTCGCCAAATTCTATCACGTAATAATAAAATGTTTATAGTTACGACTATTACGTTATATTTTGAACGCGAAAGTTTGTATGGATGGATATCTGTTACTCTTTCACGCAAAAAGCACTGCATAGATTTTAATGAAACATTACAATACTATAGCCCACACATCAGAATAGCAAATAGGCTAATCTTTACTTAAATAATTCTACTGTACGTGCCTCGTTGGTCTAGTGGTCAGATGTGCCGCCTTTGGATCAACGGGTCCCGGGTTCGATTCCGGGGTCGGGCCAGTGTCTTTGTCTAAAACCAGAGGCACTGGCTCAGAGTCTGGGTGTCATTTCTATCTATAATATGTATGTATTTACAAAAAAAAAATGTATATAAGTAGTTTATCATCCATCTCGTTACCATAACACAAGCATTAAGTTGCTTAACTTGGGACGAGATGGCGTTGTGTGAAATGTCCAAGGATATTTATTTATTTGTATGTCACGGCTGGCGCCTAAACGGCTGGACCGATTGAATTTTTTTTTGTATGCATTTGGGAGGCTCCGAGGATGGTTTATATTCACAAATAAGCCCGACAGATGGCGCTGCCATCGGTAAACGAATATCATGCAGGACAATGTCTGCCCGGTCAGCTAGTAATTTATAAAGATATTGTGTATATTGGCGTGGTACTTATGTAGATAACATTAAGTGTATAAATAATTGCTTCTATACACTTATTTACTTACAAATTTATAACAACATGTTTGTTGTTAATAAAACTGAAGCAGTTATTATGTTTGAATAAAAAAATATATAGAACCAAACAGCACTTCATTGACTTTGTGTGAATACTGTATGTATCCGCATTTTCCATATTTTTCCATGAAAATCGTCCACCGGATTGCTTTTTTCCTATTTGTTTCTTTTAGAATTATTTATAAGGTTGTGTTTGCGTATAAAAGTAACTGCGTTGTGAATTTAAAAAGTTACGTACGTAACTTTTTTATTATGCTTTTTTTATACTAATAGAATGATGCTCTAGCGGTTACCGTTAATTAAAGACGTTTTTAAACCATAGACTACAAACGTGTATGCAGTAGATTTCCTTAAAATTTAATATAAAACATTGGGATTAGAACAGGAATGCGTCAGATACACACCGAAAGAAGATTTAGGCTCGATACAGGTTGGCATTCATAGCAAACTCTGCAATGCTCCACCAGGTAAGGAGATTGATAGGAGCCTTTTCTGGTGATTAGAGTACAAGGGACGACTACATACACAATGGATGGGGCTCTCAAACAACAACGCGTGCAGAGCATGCGGAGAGCATGGAACATATTCTATATTATGCATGCAATGCATTGGCAGGAAAGAAAATGGGGATTCTGGTGACCAGACGTATATCCGGGACCAGACGAGTACAGGCTCCCACGGTTCCAATCCATCGAAAATCTCATTGATAGTGTTCTTGATGGTGAGGAACATTACCAGGCGATATAAGGCAGGGGAAATACAAAATATCCCACAGGGTCGAAGTATATTTAGAACCCACGGAACCAAACCCCTCGATATGATAAGATACAACTACTACTATTTCTCAGCCCATAAACGACCCAATGCTGAGTCGGGCCTCCTCCAACTACGTGGAGGGTAATTAGTCTACTGTGCCCCATTGGTGGGCCAGACGGGTTAACGCCTCTTGCGTTGATTTAGTTGAGATAAGATCGTCGCCAAACCTGTACAAAGTGACGTCAGCTGTAAAGTGGATTCCAGTAGCTGCCTACCCCTCACTAAGCTCTGGTGACCTTACTCATGCGCAGGAACAGAACACCACCCAAGGAAAACACCCTTCAGCTGCGTTGTTCTGTAAGGTGGAGGTCCTACCTCAGTTGGACAACTCCAGCGAGCAAGTTCTCCTTCTTCCCGTTTTCAATGGCAAGCACACATTTGCCCTTGCCAGCTAAAACATAATCTTGTGAGATACGCACTCATAAACGTCAAAACTTTTTACAACACCAACCCTTACTTCACGGAAAATTCGTAATTTAAAAGGTACGAAATACTCTCTGCTCATTAATATGTTATTAAAAGTTGCTCACCTAATTAAAATTTGCGCGGGCGTTTTATTCAGCTTGGTTGCGAGTGACGTCAATTTGGGGTCTTCTAGTAAACACGGCTCGTCGGGTTTGGCCCACGGCCGCTGGGGGCTACCAAGGGGGCTATAGGCCGTCAGAACTATATCACGAGCGGTGCAAAAATCCAGTAACTTTTGTTGATTTAAATAGGGATGACATTCCACCTGAGATAAAAGTAAAAATTGCAGATAAATACATTTGTAAAGTCATGACTTTCTGTATTAAAACTATTAGTTGTGGTTATGGAACTAGGCAGGAAAGGTAGTAAAATATTTTCCACATTATAGACTGAATACCATTATAGGAATTTAATTGACAAAGTGCCAACACAATTACTTGCCTCTAGCAAGTGGCCTGCAAAGACGAGTCGAACGTCAGCAAACTCTAAAAAATAATAAAGAACCAACCTGGTTTGTCACTGGTTTTATCTTAGCCGACTTGAGAATGCGATCAATTTGCTTCGAATTGAAGTTGCTGACGCCAATACTTCTTGTATAGCCCTTCTCGACGAGTTTCTCCATAGCTCGCCACGTGTCCAGCAGGTCAACATCAGAGTTAATCGTTTTGCCGTCAGGGCCCAAGGGAAAAGGATCACTGCCTTCCTGGGATCAGACAGACGTTTTATATCGCTTTGGGCGTGATAAAGGTAAGCTCGGTAAGGGAAAAGGGCTTTGTGGGAAATGAGCATTTTGTTGGTGTAGGTACCTGTTAATAGTAAATTTGAGCAGATATAGAATGCCATGCCTCTTTAGTGTTGTTAATTAATAAAAACTAAGCGTCGTGGAACTTTATGTATGTAAACCGACTTCAAAAACAATAAAAAGAACTAAAATGTGATAAATAACCAATAAACAACCAATAATAGTCGGTGCCTTGTACATAGGTTATAAATAGCGTTGTTGGTCTAGATCAACAACGCTATATAAAACCTATGTACAAGGCACCTAGGGGTTGGATGTGCCACCTTTGGTAACGGGGTCCCGGTTTCGATTCCGGGGCCGGGCAAGTGTCTTTGTGTAAACCAGAGGCACTCACAGAGGCTCTGAGTCTGGGTGTCATTTGTGTTCGTAAATTTCATGTTTGTAAACTGCCCCCGCGATACAGGTTATACCTAGTGCAGGGGTTACTATTTTTTTAATAAAAAAGGCTACACGTATCAAAGCTAAAAAGTATTTACGAATACTCGTAATTTACAAAGCTCTAGTAATTTCATTGTACATCGGCCTAACTTTTCATCATCGCGGTTGGTTAGATACGTTTTTAAGAATAATAAAAATGAGCTTAGGCTTACCTTATAGCCCATAGGCCAGTGAATAAGATATAAATCCAAGTAATCTAATCCAAGATCAGACAACGACATTTTTACAGCCTCCTCCACTAAAGCCGGCCTGTGATACGTATTCCATAACTTTGATGTTATAAAAAGATCCTCCCTGGAAAATATTATGATATTAATAAAGATAAATAATAATAGTTGACGGGTATAGTAGTGCCAATAAAAGAACAAAATAGGAGGACATCTCCAACTACGTGGAGGGTAATTAGCATTAATATGCCACGATGGCCGTTTTTTTTTTAAATGGTGACACTATGTAGTCTAAATCCGTCACCACACGGAATTATATATGACAAACAATAAAATGCAAGCCTGTGCCAAACCCCCTGGTAATTCATTCATACATTTGTGGGCTGAAAGATGGAAGAAGAGAGGAAGAAGATTAGGTACCTACCTACTAGGCCATGACAGGGGACATAGTCATCTAGCGCATTTTCCTCCACTATTAGTCTTAACATCTCAAAGTCTGCCTGTGTTCTCATATTTCGTGAGGCGTGGTTAGATCATATAAAATGGCGTGGCGATGAAGATTCCCTTCAAATTATCGTCAGGCTTAGGTATTATTCATGTATCATAATAAAAAATCTATGTATTAATTATTTTAATTTGATTTTCTATTTTTATGTACTACCCACAGTTGAACATAATGGAATAGAATAGAAACTGGTTGACGAATTTATGTATCTGTCATGATGTTCGTGAGATATGATGTTCGTCTTTGACATTAAAAGGGAGCCTATAGCAATTTAGTGGGCTGAGTATTATAGAGAAATGTGCATCAGGGCTAATATCCTGGCCCGTAGGTTTTCTCTTTGTAATAAACAAATTAGAATCACAATTTTAAGGCTAATTGCCAAACCTTATTGACAGCTCATGGGTCCACCATACGTGGATGTCTCTGAATGATTTACGAGTACAATATTAAAATGCCTTTGTGATACTCTTAGGGCTGCCCCGATTTTGTAGTGCATCAGCCATGTTTGCTGATGCAAGTATAGATACCTTCAACTTGTTATTCGCTAAAGCAGTGCTTCTCTACTTTAAAGCGTGCAGGGCAGTAATAATAGCAGCTTACAGGTCATTGTGGATAGGTATGATTGTTTTACTTATCTAATAAATAAAATTCTCGTGTCACAGATTATTGTCATAGATCACATTATCACGTGTCATAGATAATTATTTGGCAAAACAATATGCCGGGACAGCTAGTTATTAATATAACTATTAAAATATCATTACCAAAATGAATTAATTAGTGTTATTCTATAGGTATATATTAAAGAGCTAGCCGCAAGAGAAGGAAAACCTAAAACGAAACCCGTGCCAACCGCCTGGCCCGCCTGGCCCGCCTGGCCAGCTTGGCACAGTAGGCTAATCACCCTCCATGTAATTGGAGGAGGCCCGACTCAGTTGTGGGTCAGATATGGGCCGAGTACTAGTAGTAGTAGGTATATTGTGTTGTATGTTACAACGTTTTCCAGCCTGCAGCGAATGGGTATAAATCAATAAAAGCCCACACAAAATATTTGAAACGGAATTTTGGTAACGCGGCTTTTTTCCGCCGTGTGAAGCCGCTCGTATTCGTAGATAGGATTTTATTTAATTTTAGAACGTTTCGATTTTGTATGGCAGTTGCAATTTTCAGAATTAAATGCCGATTGGTTTTGATGGTGTGCAATGGAAGCGCAAAAAACCACGCATGGGATAAATTCACTAACAAGAATGTTCATCAGGCCATCATCGCCGAGATTTCCTGCTACCAGAACTGTTAAAGGTTACTTTAGGAAGGTAACTATTGCATGTACCTATAAGATTCTAACGGAATAGTTTAACACAGCGTTTAGTGTTACTTAATACATTTCATTAACAAAAAATAACTTCCAAGGGAACACTAATGCTACAAACTACCAATACTACCATATATATAGATAAAATACTACCAAATATAAAACCTCCTTCATAAAGACAGTTAAAAAGAAATTTGTTATTTATAGTCGCCATGAAAAATATCACTGTAGGTACGCCGTAGTAGTATAGAATAAGCCATTATTCACTCACCAGGTTATGTTTCCATACATGTGATAAATAAATTTTATAAATCCATACATATATTATTGAGCAATCAGTGTTACATAGCATATGTTTTATTCTGTTTGCTGATCAAGTTGTCTGCGAATTTGGTCCTCCCCTAATCCCTTCCATTAGGCCGTGTGGTAAAAATGTATTAAATATAAATAAATATATAATAAAGGCCAAAAATGTAGCCTTAAGAGAAGGATTACCCTTTTTTTTTTGTTCCCCCGGGGTAAAATCCTTTATGGACTTCCTCGCCGGCCACGGGGATGGCCAGCGAGGGGAGTGTGGGACTCTCCCCCATAGTGGGGACCTACCCACTAAACCTCCCCGGGGTCTGATGCAGAACCACGCCAGAAGGATTATGGGTTGACTAATAGTAATAGTTGTTCCGTGTGGTGACGGTATTCCGTGTGGTGACGGATTTAGAATAAATAGTGTCACCATTAGACGCTTCTTACGACACCCTGAGGGTGTCGTAAGAAGCGTCTAATGGAACGTAAGAGGCAGATCACCTCGTCCCAAGAGAAGGAAAACTTTATTAAAACCCGGTGCCAACCCGTCTGGCCAGCGTGGCACAGTAGGCTAATTACCCCCCCTTTCATTTATGGGCTGAATAGTAGTAGTAGTAATAGATGTTTACAAAAAAAAAAAAGTTGCATCCATTTATCCTTCTATGGAGCCAAGCTTCTCGATACTTGTAGATCATCTTCCCATCTCCTGTTCGGCGGTCCTTTTTTTCTTTTCCCATTTACAGAATTCCATTCCATTAAATCTTTCGTTCATTTTTCCGTTTGTTCTCATTACGTGACCAGACCGGTTCCATTTGTGTTTCCTTATTTTTTGTATAGCATACGTAGTAGAATCTACTAAAAGATATATTTTTATACAAGATTCTGACCTCTTTACGATGCCCTGCTTAATTTTCTCCTTGATCGCGTCCCCAACTTCCCGCTCGTTGCCGTAGATGAGTGCGCAGTCTATATGTCGATAACCCACGTCAATAGCGTCACTGATCGCCCTTGCTACTTCACCCGGTTGTGCCTAGACAATAATATGGTTTATTTCAGATACGTTGATACATGTATTGGCGCCATGGCGCTCTTTAGGAGATGCCTATGTGCAGCAGTGGACTAATGTGGGCTGATGATGATGATGATCCATATAATAGTTACAAAGAAAAAATACCACTACCTACTACTCAGCCCATAAATGACTAAGTCAGGCCTCCTCCCATCACAGGGAGGGTAATCAGCCTACTGTGCCACGCTGGCCAGACCAGGCCAGGGTTTCGTGTCAAGTTTTCCTTCTTTTGCGGCTAGGTTTTCGGCCTTATCATTTCCTTTTATCGGCTCTTACGACACCCTCCGGATGGAATGGGGTGGTGATGAATACATTGTGTATTCTAAATCAGTCATTACACGGAATAAAAAATAAAAATAGTAGAGAGGGCTATGCTCGGAGTTTCCCTGCGAGATCGAATAGAAATGAGGAGATACGCAGGAAAACCAGGGTCACCGACATAGCCCACCGGATTGTCAAACTTAAGTGGCAGTGGGCAGGGCACATAGCTCGCAGGACCGACGTCCGATGGGGCAGAAAAGTCCTCGAGTGGCGACCGAGTTCCGGAAGGCGCAGTGCTGGTAGGCCTCCCACACGGTGGACCGACGACCTGGTTAAGATCGCCGGAAAGCAGTGGATGCAGGCGGCCCAGGACCGGCCTTTGTGGAAATCCTTGGGGGAGGCCTATGTCCAGCAGTGGACGTCTTTTGGCTGAAATGATGATGATGATTTTTTATTAAAATAGTAATAATAATAATCATCATTTTTGGCGATACATTTTTTTAAAACATCCAAAACAGAGATTCTTTGGTTTAGGTTACGATTGTGATTGGTGACCCATAGCTTGTATACATCTGATGAATATTCTGTCGGTTGACTATTTTATGATGACGTTGTAACACTTATCAATTCTTGACTTAAAAAAGCGATTCAATGTCTCAGGATAGCGTGAACAGTATTTATTCGTGCTTCTGTAAACATATAGAGACGCTGCAGTGCCGACTGAATCCCAAGAGAAGTCTCTATACTATTGCACTCGAATACCATCAAAAGATTTCTTACTATAAACGGTCCAGAGTTGGCATGTGTACACTGATTAACAAAAAGTTTTAAAGCAACTTTTTACCTCACCGGACGCTTTTTACGGACAATAAATATCGTTTTTTATTTTACACTTTGTTCGTGTTGTAAATAAACTGGGCTGATGGCTTCGCCAAACAAAATCGATACTATCCCATGTAGATAACTAGGTACTACTGTTACTTAACTGACACCGTACACAAAGACATATTTCCAAAACAATGATATGATGATCCCAACATTACGGTGACTTTGGTTATACTAAATACGTCCCCACACGGACAGGTATACATTTCAAGTTATATTTTACAGGAATGCTGCTCTTCAGAGAAGAGCCGGCATGAAACCCTGCAGTTGCGTTTGTGAAATTATAGTTCGCCAGATGAGAGAGAGCTTAATTATATTTTTGGCTGCGGGTTTTGGCGGTAGAATAATTAAACCTACTTTCACATAAAAGAATAGTATCATACTTTAAATAAATAAAGAACTTAAGCGACAATGACAAAGCGATGTAGTTACGAGGAAAATAATAATTATTTGCCCTTAGCCGAGGTCTTCAGATAACCTTGTTTCTAAATGGTGACTGTGCATTGAGACATTTTAATTACGTTAAATATTTTTTTAGGTTACTTACAACCTGACAATAGGTAGGTACCTACGGCGGACCGACCTATATTTTCGTTAAAGTTTGTTTAATTTTAATGGTATTGAATTCTCTTATCAGTTGGTATGGTACACACTTCAAGTCATCAGCAGTTACCAAGTTTGTAATAAATAAAACCTGTTTGTTATTTCAAAATAACAAGTTTTGATCAAGTGCACGTGTGTTACTAATCAGACAAACTTTTTTTG
The DNA here is from genome assembly GCA_905475355.2 of Clostera curtula. Classification (NCBI taxonomy): domain Eukaryota; kingdom Metazoa; phylum Arthropoda; class Insecta; order Lepidoptera; family Notodontidae; genus Clostera; species Clostera curtula. Next base: position 10,192,984 of record FR997806.1, on the reverse strand, counting down.
TTTGTTTGTCAGCATATTTTCTTCCAGGTACTTACGTACACGGCTAGACCTAGTTTGACAAGTTTCACCGGCAGATAGCTCATGTTACAAGAGTCACTGCGGTTATTATTCGAAGTCTAGGTCGTTTAAGTCGAAATTGTAAGCTAGATAAATATAGTTTGTAAGAAGCAGAATCCTCTAGGATATTTTGGACGGATTATGCGCATGACCATAAATAAAGAGGATGCTGTGAAAAACAACCTACATCGAATAAAAAATAGCTACTTATTATTTAGGTATAATATTCCTCACAAATAAAATTGAAGACAATCAACTATATGTAAACAACCTAATTTTATACAAGGGGCGTTCTTATGCGATATTTCCTACACAACCTTACATTTATAGGTTATACCAGGTTATACTCTAAAAATTACATTAACCTAATACAGCTCATATTGCAAGTCACCCGGTAAATAAGGTACGGGGCTTTAAGTAATCTTATATCGTAAAGTACCTACCTGCCATGTCCCAAGTCCTAATATAGGGCAGGAGTGCCCGTTATTAAACTTCACTAGAGGGATCTGGGCTGACATGACGGCTAAAAGACGTGCATTCAGCACGCCAGATACTGAGAGACTAAATAACTGGTTTATTGTGTAATTGTGTAAAAGTTGTATCTATAATCATGACATGACCGAGTTTTAGTCCAAGTATGACATGCAGATCGGAACGTAATTAATACTTATACCTATACAACAGTTTATTTGTGTTATCCCGTAACTTTAGCTGTCTAAGCTAAAAGTAAAAATAATACAAAACTTGGAAATGGTGTTATCCATACCCCAGAGTTATAGGATATAATAAACAGAATGTATTGGGGGAATATCTGGTGTCATCAACCCGTTGTATTCCTAGGGGTGTCGTAAGGAGTGACTAAAGCTAAATAGCCAAAATGAATCCCTCCATTCCTCTTTGCTATTGGAGGAGGCCCTACTAAGCAGTAGAAATTTAACATGATGATATAAATGTAGGTAACTACTTACCTACTAACGTCCATCGTGCTGATTGATTTCGCAGTCGTGCGAATCATTTTGATAGTCGATTTACTTCTAAAACTCACGAGTGAATGACGCTTTAATGAAATCCCATCTTAGATATAATATACTTAATTTTCACGATAATACATGTTCATGATTGTGCTCATTTGCCTTCGTTATTAGACTGTGATTAACCTTTGTCTTAATAATTAAGTATACGAATACAGACTAATTATCGTTAGATAATAACTTGCGTACTTGATAAAGTACCTACCTAATTATATTTTGTTCATCAAAGATAAGTTACTAAAGGCATGTAAACTTTCTATCCCCGTCGACAGTGGTGCCACCTTTTTGTGATGAGGGGCTTGCGTGCCCTTAGGACCCGTTGGGGCCATACCGGCTCAGGGTCACCCATGCCGGCCGGCCTACCGGGGATAAGCCAGACGAAGAGCGGTACACGGAGTCGTGGTGAGTTTTGGCTCTGGGGACTCCTCAGTGTTACCTCGGACGGAAGCCTTAACCTGCCGCTACACACGGCGTGGTAATTGCAGTAGAGGGCGGCCAGGCGTTGAGGCTAGGGCTGCGTTTGTTTTAGTGGGTAGGTTGGGGCGCAACTACACATAACCCGGCTGGCGTTTAACGGTCGGGTATCCATGAGGATTTCCTATTACCTATTAAAGAAATTTTATGATGTACTTGCGCTAACAAGAGGAAGATCCGTACGCTGAGACTTAAAAAAATACATAAGGTGAATGTTCCAGTGTAGCCCGCGAAATTCAAATGTTCTTACGTTTTTTTTAGGCAATTTGCATGTCAGTGCTAGATTGTATGTTGATTAACTTTTTCACTGAAGAAAAACTTTTTCAAGCTCAAAGTTATTTTTGCACCTTTATGGGCTTGGGGGCTGTAAGACGTATGTAGTTACAGAGTTTTATTCATCAAACTCATCAATACAACCCTCCAAGCTGATAAAGGTGCAAGAATGACTTTGACGTTGAAAAAAATTTTCTTGCACGTTTATGAGCTTGGAGGGTTGTATTGATGATTATAATTCTATAACTACATACGTCTTACAGCCGCGAATAACATTTTAATCAACATACAACCTAGCACTGACCTGCAAATTGCAAAAAAAGTCAGAAAATTTGAATTTCGCGGGCTACCCTGGAGCATCCACCTTAATCGTTTAATTTTAATCAGAAGCTATTTAGCTTATGCAACAAAGCTAAGAGACAAAAGTGAAACTTTATATTAAGAATGAGCCCTGGTACTAAGCTCGGCTTTCGGTATACGCGGGCTGCGTTTTAATGTCAAGGGTCGTCCATATTTTTTCGATTGCCGTAAAGATGTCATAAGTTTCCCTGTAGATAAGAAAGTTATATGGTGGATGAGACCCTCCGGCTCTATCCAACTCCTACTATCAATCACAGGTAATTGCACTACTTTATCCAGTGTTCACAAGAAGCATAAATGGGGCGTTACACGTGCCCTATCATATCTGGCTATTTATTACGACCACGTTTTCTAAAGATATCGCGTAAAATTTACTAATCGTGGTGGGTAATTTCATAAAATGGCTTCCCTGACTTATCATTTACATTTTTTAACTTTACTTATTAGACTAAGCCCTTGCTAAGCCCCCTTACGCACTAGCGGTTGAAACGCGGAGGCGGCTAACCGCGCGGCCTGTTCCTAGGCGGTTCGTTTGAGCGGTCCAACCGCTTATAGCGGTTTCATCGTGGTTGCATATAAACTGGAAAAGCGGCAGGCCGCCCGGCCGCGCGGCTATATCCGCCTCCGCGGGTCAACCGCTAGTGCGTAAGGATGGATTTAGCATACACAATGTCACCAACCCTGCATGGCATTCTGAGATCCTGAGATCACCAAGCTGCAAGCAAACTTGACACAAACCCTACGCCAAGCCGTCTTGCTAGCGTGGCATAGTGGCTTATTCATCATCATCATCATCAGCCTATTTCAGTCCACTGCTGGACGTAGGCCTCCCCCATGGCTCGCCACTGAACCCGGTCTTCGGTTCTATGCATCCAGTTGCTGCCGGCTGCCCGTCGCAGATCGTCGCTCCATCTAGCAGGGGGGCGTCCCACCCTACGTTTGCCAGTACGTGGTCTCCACTGTAGCACCCGTTTGCCCCAGCGGCCGTCAGTTCTACGACAGATGTGGCCAGCCCATTGCCACTTCAGCTTGCTAATCCTACTGGCTTATTACTCGTATTGAATTAGGAGGAGGCCCAGCTCCCAACGGTGCTAAACGACGGAACTTAAAACGACAACTTACAGATAATACTACCTACTCGTAAGCTGAAATGATACATAAATACTTACGTATCAAATTATGTGTATCATATTCATATAAATACTTTTTTATCGTCGACGTAAAGGATAATACATGTTACCTATACAATTAACATAATTTATGAGACATGTAAGCGTGTTTGTTATTTGCTTATGTTACTCATAGAAATAGTTTGCTAATGTTTCGCCAAATAATCCATCAACAATTGGTTATAATTCGTCAGATATGAATAGCCAAGTATGTATGTGAAATACCAACACACTAACCACCAGCCCAAATACAATGATGTGAGCAATTCGCTTTTCCCCACCATTGTACTATGTGCTTATTTTCTTTGGCAATTTATTATATCACCAAGTAAAATTATAAATGACTAAACAGATAGTTTTCATTATGTAATATTTACACAATATCACCAATCCATTATATTCTTTGGGTGTAGAAAGAGGCAACTTTAGTGGCTCAAGAGGTAGCGTAAGAAAAGTAAAACTAGATACATATCCATCAGGCCAGTGTGGCATAGTAAGCTAATAGCCGTCCTTTGTGGATGGGGCCAGACTCAGTAGAGACTCACCCTTGTATGGTCTGAAAAGTGAAAACATATGAACTATATACATATTGATACATATCTACTAGAAAGGACAAATCACTTCATTGTGAACATGTGATGATGATGACGGTAATGTGTATTTCAATAAAGGCATTTATTGTATTTTTAAATCAAAGTCCAATTTCGAGTCTATGATGATTTTATTAAATAAATTACATTGCAAATTAACTAAATTTTACATAATATTTTACAGCTTAATATACAATTAAGTTTTTTAAGGCTATGCTTTATTCTTTTAATAATGTTTTGTCTGCAGATCCTTCTGCTAATAGTTCCTTTTCAGCTGCAGCTTTTGCTGCTTCAATCTGTGGCTTTACATATCTGAAGTAATTGTAAAAATGGTCACCGAGTAACACTGATCCATATAAAGTTAAGCCAATGCAAACTAGCACTGAACCTCTATGCAGTTTGTCATAAAGAACATTGCGATTGGCATACTTTTTCATCTTTCTGAAACAAATAAAAAATATCAAGGTAATATGAATGTTTGCATATTATGTTTCATGTTTTAAACTATCCAGGTTAAATACTTGTTATAGAAACACTGACTTATAAAGTGTCTAGCCAAAATATATTTATACAAAGATCAAGGTAAACTATGGAGGCGTCCCTCAGTGTAACAGTGGACGCCAGATACTGATATTGTCTGTGTACATGTTTTCATGAAATCTTTCGATAAATATAAATAATGCAAATTGCAAACATATCGCAAGCAGGTTAAGTAATACAAAAGGGTAGGCAGAAAGGTTTTTCTACTTCTCTGCCACCTATCAAATAAATTATCTAAACAATATGACAGAACACAATAGCAGTTCTGCGCACACTTCTGATGATTTATTCTCCTTTTCATTTCACTGTTATTTTACCTGTATTATCCGTGAAAATATTAATAACAAAACCAATTTTTAAACAGAGGTTATGTTGACCTCAGTCATCAATACTAATTCGTTCATTCATCCATCAACATCATACATTCCATAGAGTTATTGAATTTTTTACGTACATTTTCAATTTGCACTTGGTAAAAAGAGCTTTCTTGATAGTAAAACTAATGTGAGGTTTTAAGTATCATAAGTGATATAATTGAATCCAGCTTGGTTGGGCAGTGTTCGGGAAGCTGCGAAACATCTTCTCGTCCAAAATAAATACCGCAGTGTCTGAAGACAAAAGTCTTCAACCAATAAGTGTTGCCAGTAATGACTTATGGAACAAAGACGTGGTCGCTCACTATGGGCTCCATCAGAAGGCTCAAAGTCACCCAAAGGGCAATGGAGAGGGCTATGCTCGGAGTTAACCTGCGAGATCGAATTAGAAATGAGGAGATACGCAGGCAAACCAGGGTCACCGACATAACCCACAGCATTGCCAAACTTAAGTGGCAGTGGGCAAGGCACATAGCGCGCAGGACGGACGCCTGATGGGGCAGAAAAGTCCTCGAGTGGCGACCGCGTTCCGGAAAGCGCTGTGCTGGTAGGCCTCCCACACGGTGGACCGATGACCTGGTTAAGGTCACCGGAAAACGATGGTTGCGGGCGGCCCAGGGCCGGCCTTTGTGGAAATCCTTGAGGGAGGCATTTGTCCAGCAGTGGACGTTTTTTGGCTGAAATGATGATGATGTGATATAAAAGAAGATACAACAGAACATCATCGACAACACATTTTTAATAAGTAATTATTTTTAATGTGCCTCTTCCAACTTTAATCATGTAAAATTGTATACATGAATATGTTTTAAATTTTTAAAATCTCACAGGCGACCTTTAGTAGGTTCTGACAGATTGACTGACTGAAATTGAAAATATTGAACTTCAATCTTCAATCAATCATTGAAGATTGAAGAATAAAATTTATAGGTTAGGACTTAGGTCATATTTTAGAACAAGTAAAAAAATTAGTTCTCTGCTCTAGGGATGAATTAATATTCAAAACATTATAACTATGTTCATTTTAAACTCTATCAGATGTTTACGACCACAGTTGCATACATTAAGGTTCAGGAATCTTAATTCCAAAATACCAAAAGAGTCCGTGCAAACTCTGGAACAAATAGAAGATAATACAGTTAAAATTGAAAGGAACACAATAGCATTACTGGAGAGACTATCCCTTGTAAAGTACGATACCACTGAAGGAGTGAAAATCTTAGAGGATTCAATTGCGTTTGCAAACAAAATTTTACACATCAATACTGACGATGTCCAGCCACTTTACTCAGTATTGGAAGAAAAGTAAGTTATATCAAAGTATACATGAATAATAATAAAAAGCAAACATTTTGAACTAGATCTATCTACTGCTATTTATACAGTATTTCGTTTTGTAAAATCTTTGTGAATGAGTACTCATATTAAATATATGACAGTGCTTAGCTTGGTGGTTGGTGCTGACATATTTTGAAGTTCAAGATAGTCCACTGAACTTCTGGTGGAGCAATGCATTAATTTATAAGATTCTGCAGGTTGATTAAAAACATGTGTGCTTTGAATAACTCCTGATTTTCAAAGAATTCAAGGACACCGCACCGTGTGTATCGTATGAAAAGTAATCTCTAATAGCCTATCAAGTTTTGTCACCTTTAATTTGAAACACTAACAGACTTTACATTATTTTATGCCTGTCATATAAAATTTATTATTTTTTATGTCTTAAATGTTTTCAGAAATCTAACCCTAAGAGAAGACAAGATAACACAAGGAAACTGTCAGAAAGACATTCTAAAAAATGCATCATTGACTGAAGATGATTATTTTGTTGCACCAATTGGCAACATTCCATTACATGAAGTGGAATCTGATGATGATGCTTTAAAGTCAAGTGTAAAACAACATGAGAACTGATTTAAAAGGCCTACTGGCCATGAGGCACTTCTTCAGAATTCTAGAAGAAAAATCAAACAATACCATAGTCTACAGTTTGCAGAAACCTAGTCAGATTTTAATGAAAAATATCCACCTTAATTGGTTAAAGTATTTAATGTTGAAAACACAGAAGCAAATGCCTATATTTTTAGGCCAATTATCCACAGAATCAAAACATAGCCAATCAATGTATGGAGTGACAAAACAGAGTTTACATGAGTACAATGAGGAAACTGTATTAATACAGGACCTAAAAACCCTTGCAAGTAATATTAAATCAGAAATAGAGTTCAACCTATTTGTACCACAACAGGAGGCCATGCAACATTTTGTTAAGTGGCAAAGATATAGAAAATATTGGTGGAGTTCTGTAAGTTTTGCTATTCAAAATTTAATCACCAACTATCTGGTACTGGCCCTTGACTCAGATGTTTTGTCTCGGGTAACCACAACATTAAATATATGGGAGTGATAGATATAATAATATTGTACACTGTCTAGTACGGTATATCACAGCGATCTGTTCACTATGTTAAGACCTTTGTTTAAGTTTTTATGTACCTGTGATAACAATAAATAATTTCTATTCTATTCTATAAATAATAATTTTCCATTTAAAACTGTCATTGCCCATATTTTTTGCTGTGGAATAAGTAGGTACTTGGTGCTGTACTCCTTGATTGACCAACACCATCATCATTTCAGGACATAATGTACCATGCAGGCATGATGGGTTGGCACAGGGTCTGTGTCATGTTTTCCTTCTATTGCAGCTGGGTAACCTGCCTCCTGCATTATTTTTGTTGCTTCTTGCAACACCCTTAGGTATAGGATGGAGATATTATGTAATCTGAATCTGCCATTGATGGATGCTACATGCTTATTATGGTCACAAAACTGTTTTTACCAACCATAACAAATATGCCCAAATTAACACCCTGGTTACAGTATGTATATCTGGTTAGATAGTCACCTGCCATATTCTAGAAGCAAACTGACAACTACTTTATAAAGGTGCTTCAAAATTTGGGGTAGGAATTTACTGTATCACAAAACTTTCAATTTAAAACTTTTGTATATAGAGTTTTAATTTGAAAGTTTTCTTCTAGTTTTAGAAGTATTCCATGAACTGTATAATGTTTTCAGACTGATGATCTAGCTATTAGTAACAAGCACTACACTTTCTACACAGCACAATTAACATGCCTATGATGGGAGGACACCCGACTCGGCAGTGGGCCATGTATGGGCTCAGCAGTAGTAGTAGTACAAATACTACACTTTCACTATGTTTACTACAACTGAAATATTATGTACTACATGATGTTTTTGTTTTAATTGTAGATATCAACCACACCCAGTCTCTTTAGCACCAATGATATTAAGCATGAAAAGAATGAATCTAATGTGGATATAATAGCACAATTGCCATCTGGTGTCCTATCTGTAGAACATATTGCAGTAAAAACAGGAAACAATGTAAGTTCTGTTAAATTATGTTAGGACTACCTATTATTAATGTTTAAGGGATTTTATAAATAAAGTTTGATAAATTACATACAAAACAAGATACATGTGATGGGGTCGTAGGGTTTCACAATTTGTTACACATTGAGATTAAACATAATTAAAAGAAAATAAAAACTCCACGATAAGTCATTTTTAGATTTAAAAAAAATGAAGACATGACATTTTTTGATTTTGAATATATTCCACTTTGATATCCGGCATCAAAATTTCAAAAATATCGAAAAATAGGGATATCTAACGAACCGTCCAACAAATTAAAAAAAAATATATATATCACCCTTAGATATTTTAAAGACGAAAAGGTGACCATTTTTTTTTTTAAATAATATCCATTTTCCTCGTAGATATACGTCCCAGAATGCCATAGGCAAAAATTAAAAAATCCAAATAAAATCAACTTTTTAGAATCCAAAAATAAACTAAATTTGAAAATTTCAGATTTGTGAAACAATATGAAACAACGTGAGAGTTTCACAAAAGTTAATTTTTAATTTAAAAAAATATGAACATGTATAAAAAGAATTTTGTTTATTATCACCGTAGGTAAATCAATGACAAACAATTACCAATTTGGTAAACTTGGAAAACTTAAATTCGCTTGTAGATATTCCTATCTGAAATTAAATTTTGTCTGCTGTCTGCTAACTTCAGGGTCATATGCTCAACCAAGTCTGCAATTTGCGAGCACATTGTCAACCTGACAAGACCGACCATTACATTCACTTTAAAAGTGTCACCATTCCATCCTATGGGCGACGTAAGACCCGACAAAAGGAAATTACAAAGCTAATAACCTAGCGACAAGAGAAAGAAAACTTGATACGAAACTAACCTATGTGACCAGCATGGCACAGTAGGCTAATTACCCTCCATGTAATTGGAGAAGGCCGTAACAGTGCGTATTTTAAGGATTGAATCATAGTAGTAATAAAAAAAGAAAAGGCATTACATTTTGTCCACTCGGAGCATTTGAAACGTCGAGAATTAAGGTGGATGTTCCGACCTATCGTCCATACATTTTGGCCTAGACCTTTACACTTAACACAGATACTCGTTCTTTGAAACTAATCATTTTATCACATTACTACAATAAAATGTGTCCGCGTTTGACCATTTTAGGCAATAACTTACAATACTTACTGAGAAAAACAGCAGTGAAATCCCGAGAAAATTGGACAACTTCTGTAATAGTGTGCGTGACTTGTTTAGAATTTGCCACGATAGATGGCGTGCAGAAGATATTATAATTCTGATAAATAAATTTCACATTTCATTATTTGGTTAATTTCGTACCAACCAGTAAAAAAAAACAGTTTTAAATAACTTATAACTGATTACTTCATTTTATTTATTTACCTTATTACTTCATTTTCCATATTACGATTCTCGCCATGCGCCGGCGCCCTATGGCGGCGGCGGCGGTCAGCTCGAAATCCAATCACAGGCCAGCTCGACTACCGATTACCGCGCTGATTGGCTGAGTCACTCGAAATCCAATCAATCACCAATAGTCGTATACGCGACGTTGCCGTCCTTCCTAACTTTGAAACAATAGAAATATTGTACCGAAAAAAGCGTTGCCAAACTTCTTTCGCTCACATAATCGGCTGCGGTCATCGGCTGCGGTAAAATAAACTTATATTTCGGATGTTACTGTGCGCTATGTATTTCGCGCGGAAGTTCTTGCGAAACGTATGACTTGTGAATTTATTTATTTTCATTGATTCAAATGTTCCTCTAGTGTATATTTGATTCATACTATTACTTATGTACTCCTCAGCCCATAAATGATCCACTGCTGAGTCAGGCCTCCTCCAACTACATGGAGGGTAATTAGCCTAATATGCCACCCACGCTGGCCAGACGGGTTGGCTTAGGGTTTCGTGTCAATTGTTCCTTCTTTTGCGGCCAGGTGTTCGGCCATTCCTTTTGTCAGTTCTTACGACACCCTCAGAACGAAATAGGGTACCACGCGGAACAAACATTGTTTATCATATTATATTATTATGTAACGTGGGTAAAGAAATTATAGATTCTAAAAATGCAATTCTATTGTTGTTGATATTAGAAACAGCAAGTTTGGCAATGGGATTTTGCAATGAATATCGTTTTGATCAACAATATATTCAATTATCATAAATCGGTAAAGTATAATCACAATATTAAACTTGCTAACATTTTCAAAATATGGTTTTACCGGGTTACATCGAACACTCTTGAGGCATTTTACAAAAAAAAATCAGACAAACAAACATAATTATTAAACCTATTCTACACGGTTGGGTCCAACCACCAACAGAGGTCACCTTGGTTGTTCCACTATTATTATTGTATATTTCTCTTTATTTTTTATCAACACATGAAATATTACTCTTTTCAACTAACTACATACTAGTACATAATTGCTGTTTTAGATTGGTTATGAATTATAGTTGTGTTATGAAATGTTTAATTATTGTGATAATTGGTAGTGTTACAAATCATCAGTTTTGAGTGAATAGGATGTATCGGCATTTGTTACTTCAAATACTTATGTTTTGATAAAAAAATTAATAGTGTAATGAAATAAAACTGGGTTATATTGTATGTTTACATATATACATGCATATAATCACGCCTTTACATATTTTATTTCCCAAAAAGAAAACATTGCACCTACTATGTTTTCTCTACTACTACTAATCAGCCCATAAATGACCCACTGCTGAGACGGGCTTCCTCCAATTTACATGGCGGGTAATTAGCCTACTGTACCACGCTGGCTACACTGGTTGGCAAAGGTTTTGTATAAAGGTTTGCTTCTCTTGTGGCTAGGTTATCGGACTTATCATTTCCTTTTGTCAGTTCTTACTACACCCTCGGGACGAAATGGGGTGGTGAATACATATTGATGTATTCTCCATTCGTCACCATACCATGTTTGAACCGAGAGGTATCACCCAAAGATTTACCTTTAAATTTATAACCTTGTTTTTTTTTTATTCACGCCATCTAGTGTTGAATCTTGGTAAACGTATGTATTGGCTACACGTCTACGTCTGTGTGTGTGAACGATATTCCAATTCGCGGCTTTGTGTCGAATTGGGTGTATTTTGTGGCACTGATATGACCCAGTAAAATAAAGTGTTATGTCCGATACCCGCTAAAGCTACTCCTACGTCTTAATAATTTCACAATTACACACCAGCCCAAATAAACTGTAAATGTTGACTTCAACGCCATCTCTCGGGACAATGGCTGAGAACAGACCGGAACATCCACCTTAAATCGACGACACGGTTAGCGCAGTGGTTGAGCGTTCGACTGCTGCGCAGCATGTCGCGGGTTCGATCCCCGCACGGAAGAAATATTTGTACGACCTACAAGTATTTGTTCCGGGTCTGGGTGTTTTCTATCTTTAACATGTATGTATTTACAAAAAAATATGTATATAAGTAGTTTATCATCCATCTCGTTACCATAACACAAGCATTAAGTTGCTTAGCTTGGGACGAGATGGCGTTGTGTGAAATGTCCAATGATATTTATTTATTTAAATATTGTAGAATACATGTGATAAGTCCCTTAAAAAGTTTCTTTATTTATTATATTTGAACTATCTATTAATATGAAAACCCACCTACACTTATTTTAAAATCACATTTACATTTATCAAAAAAATTATACCTATACCATTAGTCGGACAACAATAACATAATCTATCTTCTTCCTCCCCCGCATTTTTCTCTAGGCTATTGGTGAATTTAATTATTACTAATCACTGACGAAAAAGATGAGTAACATGTCAGTCTGTGGGATTATAGCTTCTGAACGGGTGAACTGATTTCGTTTTATTTGAATGACGTGTTTCAATAGTGTTATTAACATTTTTAAATTGCTCAGCCGCCTAATACTTACGCCTGCTTAGGGGGCCATCCATAAGTTACGCCACACGTTGAGGTGGTTCGTAGGTGGTTCATCAAAATGTTGTGGACCGAAATCAATGTATGATCCGAGTATTAAAAACGATATACAATGTTACTATTGTAATTAACGGGAGTGAGTAAAAAATCAGGAGATTCGTGTTCTCGTCTTATCTTGATAATGAAATGCATATTTTTACAGAAATTATCAGGCAGCGCCTGTTTGAGTTGCAAAATAACTTTAGAAATTGCTCTGGTGACTCTATTGCTGGATGGATTGTCCAATGCCAAAGATGACTATCTGAGACTCCACAGAAAAATTGCACCATACAAGATATCTTTTGCATTAAATGTTAAAGGTAAATTTTACTGTTAATATTTTTTAAGCTTTACTAGTGTAGTAACCCGAATGCTATATAACTATGATTATCAAAAAGTTTCACTCCACCAGGGTGTGTTTATCATCATATAACAACTTATGAAGCGGTTATCAAACTTCATCCAGGTTTCATTGCCGATCTTGTTCCATAGAATAACACACATCCGCCATAAGATGGTCATCTGATTACAATAGTGAAAGTGTGATTGGTTAAATGCTCAAAAAAACAATATATACTTAGTTGTTTTATAATTGACTATTTTATACTCTTGATATTTTTACAGAAGATAAATGTCAGCAAACGTTGATCGAGTTAGCGACATTGTTGTATTATAAACTGGAAGCAAAAAGGATAACTAGTTGGCTACCAGATTTCACTTTACCTATGGAGGCTCAGGTTAGTAGATTATGTTGTGGAAATATTATTTACACACGAAAAACGTCTAATCTTAAGCGCCTCGTCCACGATAGATTAAAATTACGGAGAGCGACTGTCATAGGGCAATCTACGACGTGTACACATTAGCGAGACTAGACTACCCTAGCTAATGTGTCACTACAGTCTACGTAGACAGGCTCGGCTACTCTAGTAAGGCGTCGTGGACGCAGGCACGAGAGCGAGACAAGCGATACGAATAGAGAGCTCTCGAATAATCTACATGCCATAGATCAGTCTAGTTATAGTCGTATTTTTAATTAGACGTAGTCAAATGACTTTTACTGTTTATAAATGAATATCTAGTCTACTAGTAGTGTAGTGTATGCAGGCCAAAATGTCACTATGATAGACCTACCCAACGATAGGGCAAAAAATAGGGCGCTCTATTGATCTCTACGTGTACGTAGAAATTAGCGTATAGATTAGATTAGTCTTCAAGCTGTCTAGCTCTATTCTCTCTCCGTGGACGATGCGCATTAGGATCGAGAACTTACTTTTGCTATACACTGTCAATGGTTATTTGTCAGTGTCGAAAACTGTAACTTTATTTTACAGATAAGGGAAAATCTACGTGTTGGTGTAACTTATACAGCAGTCCTTAGTGATGAAACTCTACAAAATGGCATATTCAAACTAGTTAGCAGTAGTACTATGTTAGGGGTATGTAAGAACTATTATTTAAATTAAAATAAATATATAATATACAGCATACCCAAACCATGAATAGTTGATCTCTATTAACTTGACCACAGTACCGTGGTGGGGGAAACTTGGTTGATGACATGCGCGACGACTTTTGCGCATTGCTGAAGTTTAAACAAATTTGCTTCTTTATTATTTAACAAGCTTTATCTATAGCCAGGTTAATGATTAAATTATTATATTTGTTTCAGGAACAAGTGCATGTGGCAGATTTCGATCAATATGCATCGATTATTTTTGAAAAGTAGTCGTAGATGTTAAAACATTTACTGTTAATAAACTATTAAAACTATTAGCGTGATATTTCTTAAATGCCATCTTAAGATACTTCATATAAAAATGAAATATGAAGTCTCAATAAACTCGTGGCCATCGTGACCAAAACCATAAAGCGAATACTTCGTAATATAAAACTCCCCCTTTTCAGTTAGCGTCTATTAATTTTTAGGAATAATTTTATTATTTTTCGCCGAAAAAACCGGCAGATATCAATAGAAAAAAAACTGTAAATTCACTTACAATTTTGTTTATTCAGAAAATCTTAGACCAGTAAAATTACAATAAGTTCTAATAAACACTAAGTCGTAAAAACATTATGTTTGATCAGATAGAAGTTTAACCAGATAGCGATCAAATCTTGTTTCCGAAGCAATTGAAGACAATTCTATAAATCAGAATATTTATTTACTGAACCGATAACATATTAGCAGTTTATAATTATTACGTTACTTACTCGTCTATTGGAACATGATAACAGGGATCAATAAAGAACCCTAAGTACTTAGTACAAAGTAGGTTATAGTACAGCCAAACAAAAAAAAATTACAAATAGGTATAGTAATTAAATTAAAAATAAGTCGACGTAAGTATATTTTACCCGTCGCTTTAGTGTTATATTTTAGTAAAAATATTTAAGTTTTAAGAAAATTTAACTGTGTTATAATGCATGGAATAATCGTCAATTTATTTAGAATAAGAAGTTATATTGATTTACTGCGCATAAAAACTCATAAAGACAGCATCCCACAATCTCATAACTATGGAATCATACATAATACTAAATTTGGTCTAATCTACAAATAAAAGCCATAGGAGTATCCATAAATCTAAAATAAGGGGGCACCCATATGTTACGTCACACGTTACGGGGTGGGAGAGGGTCGACAAATTTTGATATGGTGTGGTCGGATGTTAATAGTGTGACTTAACTTATAGGTGGACCCTTACGAGAACAAAAGGTACAAAGTTTGAAATTCATTTCTTTAAAATAATAATATTAAATACCATATACTCTTTCAGAAATCATAAGGTCATTTATACTGGTAAGCAACGAAACAATTTCGACCTACAATTTACTTCAAACAAACTGCGTTTTTTTTAGTTGGCTGATTAACTATTTGTAACGTCATCAAGAGGCAATATTAAATTAAATTTCACTGAAAATATTGTCATCAACTCTATGTATAACTAATGAGTACAGTCACAAACAATAACATGTAGCTTTTTCGTGGCAACCGCGTCAAAATTTACTGGCGTATTTATAGTTTTTATTGTTAATTATTTTACATGCAATGATGTCTTACACCAAAATTTTATTATCAGCACGAGATTTGCATGTCAGTCAGGCCGAACGCCTTGGATTTATGATTCAATGTTGAGCAGCAATGATACAATCGACCCTATTTAAATTGCAAGATTCACCAAGATTTCTGGAAATGGGCAATAAAAATCAAAATTTCACCAGATATTCTAATGATAAAATTGATATCTTTTAGACTACAGTGTACATAAACCAAACATAATAAAAATGTAATCATCACAATGAATCTTTAGAATATTAAAACTAATCAATAAATGCAAAGTAATTAACATAATATGTACAACACCAGCAATTGTAATTGCCAATTAGGAATAATGTAAACACTGGATAATTTGACACAACAGACATTCTATTCACTTCATGATTTTATTTTATTCATTCTTTCAATTTCTGCCATATTTTATTTAAACTTATTGACTATGGATAATAAACAATAGGTATTGCTTGTGGCTGTACATATATTAATAATGGAAATACACAGTCACACATTTGCAGTAATCAACATTTTCACTTTAGTACATACAATAATTGTATAGTACCTACAACTAGATCTTAGGTAATTTGTTGGCTCATACACAATTATTTCACAGACATACATGTCAGATTAGTATATTGCCATACTTTTTTTAAGCTGGTAACTGCAACTTCTTGCCTTTAAGGACTGAAAAAGAAAAAAAATGTTTAAATAACCACGCCAATAATTTAAATTCAAAATAATTAGGTTACTAAAAGTTATCTTAGTAAGGTTCTAATTCACGAAAAAGTTGAGCTGGACCTTGGAGCTCCAATCAGATGGAAGGACTACTGAGAGTAATAAGATTCAGACACAGGGTTTTTTACTATTATGAAATATTATGCAAAAGCAGTCAATTTTAAAATAGTATGCAAGCTAGAAAAGATTTTTTGGATAGAATAAGTTTTAACAAATGTTTTTTTTTTTACCTTTAGTGATGTAAAGATAGAAGAAGTCGCAGTATAGCACAGTTTGCACAACTCCCGATATAATGGCAATAAATTCATAATGGTCTTCAACAACATAGCGGTATACCTGTAAGAAAAAGAAAAATTGACTATCATTAACAATATATGACACACTATTGAGCTAGGCTTTCTCAAACACTGACCATTAGCATAGGATGGTAATTATTTAACACTCTGTTTAAACACTAAGAAGAACACATGTCACAGCATACAGAAATGTACCCAGGGCAGTGATCTTATAAGGGTGGATTGTCCATCAAATTTATCTTCACTTGCAGTAAGGCCATAAGCCTAATTAATTCCTTTTGCAGTAATGTGTTGAGAATACTATGTATTCTAAATCTCGCACCACCATATAACAAAACTTCATGGAGTAAAGTAAATTACAAAACTATGAGATAACAAATGCACTAAAACATTGAATGTGTTTTAAACATCATAAACAAGATAGCCTTATCATTATCTATTACATCAATTAGCAATTAACACATAAGTGCAAAATAAACTACATTTGAGATGTGAGATTTTTCTAAACTTGTGTAAACTAGTTAGTGTTAGATCTTTGTTCGAGTTGAATAAAAAAAGAAATATGTTATTTGACAAAAGACAATTATTTTATTTGACAAATGAAGAATAATATTTTTATTAAAAGTTTGTGGAATCTTTTTCTTACCCAGTTCAGCAGGTATAGAGCTCTGTATGATCCAAGAGCAAATAAATAATGTGATGTAATACTTTCAGCCTCTCCAGTTTTGGAAACCAGGAACAATTGAGGTAAAATTGCAACTGCTTCCAAGTAGATTGAGAATGTCCACAACACCTGAAAAATTGAATTACGCATTCCAATTTAGGACACATACTCTGCTCACTGTATTTCTGGGTATATTCATTTTTCCAAAGAAATTATACATTAAATTATAAAATATGTGATCGGACATAAAGGATTTGCCAAATTTAAATTATTAACTCATTCATCATCATCATCTTAATTTCAGCCAAAAGAAGTCCACTGCTGGACATGGGCCTCCCCCAAGGATTTCCACAAAGGCCGGTCTTGCACTTTCCGGAATGCTATCACCACTCAAGGACTTTTCTGCCCCATCTGGCGTCAGTTCTGCACACTATGTGCCCTGCCCACTGCCACTTAAGTTTGGCAATCTTGTGGGCTATGTTGGTGACCCTGGTTTGTCTGATTAACTGATTAAATCCCCTAAATTGTGCTATTGCTATATTTACAGAACTGAATTAAAAACACCTCTGCAGTTTAATAATATGTGATCTAAGCTATGTTCATACTGGATAACTGGTCTCAGGTTTAATAGAATCCTAAACAGGGATCTTGTTTAAAGATCTTTCTAATGTTGATAGTAGCTTATTAACAGCATCAGTATAGTAACAAAACATTTATTGAATGATTATAAAAATACCTACCTAAATTAACTAGAATGTCTATAATACTAACCTCCATAACAGTGAACTCATGGTTAATGAACAATGCCATTATTAGAGTTGGAATCAACAAGAATTCAATCCTGAATGTATCATGGTTGTGATCATATGTCGCCTTGAATTTCACATACATGAGGTAAACAGTGGCATAGGAGGCAAATATGAATACCATCTTCATGACGGTATTGTATGCAGAGACATAATTCGTCAGCAAGTCCAAGTACCGCGCTGTGTACACAACCGAGAAAAGTATCTGAGACTTTCCTGAAATACCTGAAAATTGAAACCAGACCGTTAAAGTTAATCACGAAAATACACGTAAAGCTAATGCCGGTCGAGCACGTAGATTTGCATGGTTAACTCACCTGCACATGATCTGGTCTTCCAGATTTTAAGGAGTAGTATAATACTAGCTAAAAGGTGGGACAAATCACCAAGCAAACGGAAAATATTCATTTTGTTAGATTATTCTCGGTTACGCCGCGTACACTATCATCCAAGCAAAAATGACGTGGCTGATTGACATGCCAGAGTTGGTTGACACAACTTTTTTAAATACTATTATAGAAACGTTCCATTGTCAGAAGGATATCGTACGACCGATTCTTTATATTATTTTATTTGTTTAAATAGATAACAATAATCAAAT
The DNA here is from genome assembly GCA_905475355.2 of Clostera curtula. Lineage (NCBI taxonomy): Eukaryota > Metazoa > Arthropoda > Insecta > Lepidoptera > Notodontidae > Clostera > Clostera curtula. The sequence goes on along the minus strand of FR997806.1, from coordinate 10,174,550 downwards.
TTCAATATATTGTGAACCTAACATCATGCTCCTGCTAGATTTAATATTAAATATCTATATACTTATGGTTTCACTTTAATAAAATTTATAAGAAAATCATATCGTTTAGTTTTATTCAAATGATATTGTATAGTTACTTTGTGATCTTTACCGACGTTCAATTCTTATTTACATAAGGTTTCACTTGAATAAATATTATCTCTATTTAATTATTCACAAATAAAATCTAAATGACATGTTCTCTTATTAAAGTTCTAATACAATAATAATCATATAATTATAATGTTGTTTAGTTTTGTCAATTTAAATATTCATAAATAATAAAAATACTTGATTGTAACAACTCTGTCATATTTGTAACAATTTTCAAGCAACTATGAATGAATACACTAAAAGCATCTTGCATTGACTAACTGATGACTGTGTAGTGTTGCCCTCAATAGTAAGTAAGGGCGCTTACAATTGATGCATTTCGTTTCGTGTCAGACCGCTGCAGTGCGTGCGTTTATCGTATTGCTGACGGACGGCCGAATGTTTTCATATAAAACGTTCGGTGCGGCGTCGGTACCGTGAACGCTCGCTCAACAGGACGACAACAATAAGATTAATGCACCGCTTCAGCACTGCAGCGGTACAACACGAAACGCATAAATTGAAAGCGCCCTAATTCTACTATCTAATTATTATTCTGAGGTGATGGTTGGACAGATTGACGTGCGTGACTGACTTAAATCATAATGAACTAAAGTCTTATGTCAATGTGGTACTATTTGAGGTTAATTTCGTATATGCTAAAGGTCTAAAGGATATATTTATGGGAAGTTCTAAACGTAGATTATAACGGGACTGTTTATAGTGATACAAATTATTATATATGTAAATTCAAAAATGGTGCGACATAATAATCAGTTGCCAAATAACCTAACTCAGCTGCAAAACCTGATAAAAAGAGATCCTGATTCTTACAAGGAAGAATTTCATCAGCAACTTGCTCACTTTGAAACAACGTTAGAAATTTTCAACTTAAATCCTACACAGTATAACAAGAAACTGGATGAACAAGCTATGTTCTTGGCTCAAGTGGCTCAATGCTATTTGAACGAAATGAAACTATTCCCACAGAAAATAGTAGATGTTTTAAAAACTCACAATACTACACTTCATAATGATATGCGTCTTTCTTTGTGCAAATGTTTAATTTTGCTAAGAAACAAAAATTTCATTACACCTTTTGACTTACTGGAGTTATTTTTCTTACTATTAAAATGCCAAGATAAAAATTTAAGGGAGTTCCTAAAGACTCACATCATAACAGATATAAAAAATATGAATTCTAAACATAAAGATATGAAATTTAATACTACTCTACAGAATTTCATGTTTTCTATGTTACAAGACTCAAATCCTAAAGCAGCAAAATTATCTATTGATATATTGACAGAATTGTATCATAAGAATATTTGGAATGATCAGAAAACAGTGAATATTATTGCTGATATTGGATGTTTCTCCAAAATCACCAAAGTAATGGTGGCATCATTAAAATTCTTCTTGGGAAAAGATGAGGAGGAAAAGCAGGAAAATTCTGATAGTGAAGATGAAATAGATCCTAAAGATACAATGATATCAAACAAATTTAACAAAAAGACAAGGAAGAGAGAAAAAATGGTGGAGAAAGTTAAGAAAATGGCGAAGAAAATAAAGAAGAAAAAACAAAAGGCACCTGCTTTCAACTTCTCTGCCTTGCATCTTATTAATAATCCACAAGGATTTGCTGAGAAGTTATTTAAGAAACTTGAATCATCCAATGACAGATTTGAAGTGAAATTGATGTTACTTGATGTTATATCAAGATTAATTGGTCTACATGATTTGTTCTTATTCAATTACTATCCATTCATTGCTAGGCTTCTTTTGCCTCATCAAAGGGAAGTAACAAGGATACTATTATTTGCTGCGCAAGCATCACATGAGCTAGTGCCGCCAGAAATTTTAGAACCTGTTATGAAAGCAATAGCAAGTAACTTTATAACAGAAAGAAATTCAACCGATGTAATGGCAGTTGGTTTAAATGCAATCAGAGAAATTTGTGCCAGGTGCCCTCTAGCTATTGGAGAAGATTTATTGAGAGACCTTGTCCAATACAAGAGCTATAAAGAAAAATCAGTAATGATGGCTGCAAGATCTCTGATTCAGCTGTACAGGCAGTCAATGCCTGACCTACTTCATAAGAAAGACAGAGGAAGGCCTACAGAAGCTTCTATTGAATTAAAAACAAAGAAGTATGGTGAAATGGAAATCAAAAGTCATATACCTGGCTCGGAAGTCTTGCTTGAAAAAGAAGAAATTCAAAATTCATCAAATAAAAAGAAAACAGCCATAAAATCTCAAAAGAATGACTCAGATAGTGATGAATGGGTAGATGTTGATTCATCAGATTCCGAAATTAATATATCTGATAGTGATGAGAGTGACGATGAAGAAACTGATAAAAATATTGAAGAAGATGAGAAAGAAACAGATACCAATATAAATGCTTCTAATGAAAGTGTAGTCAAATCAGATACTGCTAATAGAAAGATATTAAAAGCCAAGAGAGGGGCTTCTAAAAAAGATAAAGAAGAACAAGCTCAAACAGCTAGAGAAATTGCTATGGAAACTATATTTACAGATGAAGATTTTAAAAGAATTGAATCGGCTCAATTAAAAAAGAATTTAAAGGGTACTAAAAGAAAAATAATTCCTGATGATGATGAAAATGAAGCTGGAGACCTAGTTCAACTATCGGCTATTGAAAATATACATAAAAAAAGGAAACATGACAAAGATGCCAGAATGGAAAGTGTTATGAAAGGTAGAGAGGAGAGAGACAAATATGGGTACAAAGACAGACGTAAAAATATTCACTGTTCAAAAACTAACAGAGAGAAAAGGAAGACCAAAAATTATCAAATGGTTAAGCATAAGGCTAAAGGTAAAATCAAGAGGTCCTTCAAAGATAAACAAATTGCTTTTAGAAATTATTTGATAAAACAGAAGAAAATGCGCTAAATGTAATTTATATTTTAATAAATATATGTTTCTACCAACACAAAATGGTTTTAATACAATGTTATAATTACTGGTATGAATTCTAAATAATTCTGCTAGATGGAGCGATGATCTGCGAAAGGTTGCGGGCAGCAGCTGGATGCGTCAAGCTGAAGACAGGGCGCTATGGCGCTCTTTAGGGGAGGCCTATGTCCAGCAGTGGACTAATGTGGGCTGATGATGATGATGATGAAATTCTAAATACACCGACATAGCCCACAGGATTGCCAAACTTAAGTGGTAGTGGGCAGGGTAGATAGCGCGCAGGACCGACGTCCGATGGGGCAGAAAAGTCCTCCAGTGGCGACCGCGTTCCGGAAAGCGCAGTGCTGGTAGGCCTGGTGCACCGATGACCTGGTTAAGGTCGCCGGAAAACGATGGATGCGGGCGGCCCAGGACCGGCCTTTGTGGAATTTTTTGGGGAGGCCTATGTCCAGCAGTGGACGTCTTTTGGCTGAAATGATGATGATTATGAAATTCTAAATATAATATGTTAGCTAACAATATTATAAAAGATCAAACGTCAAGGGTGGGTTGTGTTGGAAGCAATTGATAACTAAAGACGAGGCGGTATGGTCCACGACCTTAGCCTGGCCAAGATGTGCGAAGTAAAAAATAAAGTGTTTCCAACAAAAAAGATGTACCTCTAAATAATTGCGACGGTTCACTATGAGACTCAAAATTCGCTCTGGCAATGTCTCAATTTTGAAGAAATGGTTTTCATACAAATGCCCTTAAAAATCAACTGAGTTATAAGAGCACAGGTATGAAATCCTTGTATAAATGTATGTATTGTTTATGATTGTCTGACAATTATTGTATGAAGATGATATGAAAAATCAATTTCGATAACTGCAAGAATAACCGAAGCCGGTTTTCATTCCATATTGCAATGTTGGCGGTTTATGGAGCGCACTATTTCTATAAATTCATTATTTACGGATATTTTCACTTTCCTCCTGTAGTGTAAATTAAGCCAGACTTATTTAATTACAACATGTATGATTTCAAAAACTCAGAATCATAGGTAATCAAATTGTAAATAATCTTTATATTATAAATAGAATAGTGTTGTACTATTTGTTTATAGTTCTACTAGCTTCACCCCGCGGCGTCCGTCACCCGCGGTACGACAATAACCGCGGGTAACTTCGCACCCGTGCGAAGCCGGAACGGGCCTAGAATAATAATTATTTAGTTACGTTTTAGTTAGCAAAACATTTGTATGGGAAAAAGAAAAAGGCTGTTTTTCCTGGTTTTCCGGCTATTACTCGATTTTTCTCACTGTAAAAACCATCCTTGAATTGGCCAAATTGGTCTAGGCGTTGTTGAGTTATGCGCACACAACACATTTTGCGATTCATGGTTTTACAATTGACGTGAACTGTAGGGGAAAATATTATCGAGAGTTGGTAATGTAGTTTAGTAGTGATTGAAGTGAGTCTGTGACAGTGTTCCCAACCGTACGATAATTATCGTACATTTACGATAATTTGGACCTACGTACGATGTACGATAACATATTATTATCGTACGCAGATTGTACGATAAATTCCATCATGATGTAGAATTTTCAATATTCAGTCGAATATTGAAAATTCTACATCAGCTACATCGCTGATAGTCTAGCATGATATTATTTTGCCAGAGACGTCTAAAAAAAAAGCTCGTCTAAAAGAGTGGACGTCTAAAAAAAGGTCGTCTAAAAACGTGCTAGTCAAGAGAGGAGGTCTAAAAAAAAATAAGGTCCTTTACAAGAGTGGACATCTAAAAAAAAGGTCGTACTTTAGATAGTCTCAGTATACTGACAACTGATGTCCGGCTGGCGTTTTCAGGTAACGAGAGTGTTATCGCTGCTTTCCTTGACGTTTCTTCAGCTTACGACAATGTCCAACTTCCGCTACTCAGACAGAAAATGTTGCAGCTGAGTATTCCCGCGAGATTAGTAAATGCAATTTGTAACCTTTTGATGGAACGTACCATAACTATCCGCCTTGAAAACACTTCTCTTCCTCCACGCCTGATTTGGAAAGGTCTACCCCAAGGTTCAGTTTTGAGCCCCATTCTTTACAACATATACACTTCAGACCTCGACACTTCCGTAAACTGTTTTTGCTAAATTTTACAATATGCCGATGTCCTTTACGCAAGATCTTCGTCTCATAGTGATGCTACTTCCCGTTTGAACTCAGCCCTCTATTACCTCAACCAGTGGCTTATAGACCATGGCTTATCTCTAGCTGTTCCTAAATGTAACGCAGTAGTTTTTTCTCGAAAGCGCAACATCCCACCTTTAAATCTTTTTTTGGGTTCTGAGGCTATATCTTTCAAAACTAACGCAAAATTCTTAGGCATGATCCTTGATTATAAATTATCGGGCTTATATCACTTGGAGCATATTGTTAAGAAATGTGAGAAAAGTATTAACATTATGCGCGCCCTCTCTGGGGTCAGATGGGGCTCTCACCCTTCCACCCAAAGGCTTTTATATAATGCTATTATCCGAAGTCATTTTGACTATGGTAGTTTTCTATTGGAACCCTGTAACAAAATTGCTCTTGCTCGTTTAGATAGGCTTCAGTCGAAATGCCTTCGAATAAGAACAGGCGCCATGAAATGTTCGCCAGCTATTGCCCTTCAAGTGGAATGTTTAGAGCCTCCTTTATACCTTAGAAGACAATATCTCTCCGATCGGTTTCTATTTAAAATAGCTCAATATTCCTCCCATCCTCTTCTCAGCCTGCTTTTTATTCTGTCCACGTTCGTTCAATCCTCCCCTTATTGGTCTCACAAGGACATTCCATGTCTAGTCGATAGTTATAATAAATTAGTTGATCTCACGCATCCAATTGTCACTTCTTATAAGAACCCTTTATTTGAGACCGATTTTGACTGCCTTGTATTTCGGCCCAAGGGATTGTTAAATGTCGGTGTTGATAAAAATTGTGCAGGTGCTAATCAAATATTTAACAGTATCATAGAAAAAGACTGGTCCGATTGGATTCAAGTTTACACAGACTCGTCCAAATTAATTGACGGCACTACCGTTGGATCTGCTGTCTGGTTACCCAAGTTTCGAGTTGTTTTAAGTTTTAATTGCCCGTCAAGCTGTTCAATCTTTACGGGAGAGGCAATTGCACTATTTGAAGCTGTGTCGTGCGTAGTATCACATAATCTTTGGAAGGTTATAATATTTTCAGACTCTCTAAGTTGCCTCCAGGACATCATAAAACCTCCTTTCAAGTCACGAGAAAATTTTATCATAACGCTCCAAATTAAAGAAATGTTGTATAAATGTCATAATATGCAGAAGCAAGTGGTTTTAGCCTGGGTCCCTAGCAATACAGGTATTATTGGCAATGAGAAAGCCGACTTGTGTGCAAAAGCTGCTGTCAGCATGGGTTGTAACACATATAATATTCCTCTTATTCCCGTGATATGCGCTCCCTTGTTAGACCTGCAGTTATGAAGACCTGGAATACTATTTGGAAATCCCAAAGTCGTACGAAAGGTAGATACTTTGCTTCTATCCAACCTGAAATCCCCTCTAAACCTTGGTTTTCTCGTTATAAGAATGTCAACAAATCCGCTACGTCTGTTATCATCCGGTTACGTTTAGGTTTTGTCTGCACACCTGTATTTTTAGCCAAGATTCGAGTGAGGGACCACTCACTTTGTGAGTGTGGACTTGCAGAGGGAACCTTAGATCATCTATTTTTCTCCTGTCCTAAGTTAATAGTTCCTCTGTATGACATTTTGCCAATTAATATTCCCCGCCCTGTCAATATCCCCTATCTGCTATCGCAGGTTCATACCCCTTTTGTGAAAGTGCTTTATAAATTCCTCAGTATCAATAATATTAAAATATAACTAACGAACTCCTTTCATCTAATCGAACTGTTAAAAGTACGTATAGTTTGTATTTATTCAAAATATCTATAGGTCCCATAATATTGCTCTATCAATTTCATATTTATAATCTGTACTTTAATGCTTTGTATTGTTTTCTATAGCGCTACCTGCTAACATTTAACTTCTTAACTCTAACGCAACTTATAACCAATTAATTTAACTTTCTAAATCACACGAACTTTTCTAACACAACACACTTGTCATTGGCAAAATCATCGGTATAACGATGGAAGCCAAAACCTAAATGAAGAAGAAGAAGAAAAAAAAGGTCGTACGATAATTTTCGACCGATGTACGATAATTTTACGCCCCCTTGTACGATATATGGAGTGGTGGTGTGGGTGGACTGTGCGTAGTACTGCGTAGTGAGTAGTGACTACTGACTAGTTACATTACTACTGCTTTGTACATTACAGTGGGTAGACACATTCATACAAAAAATTGGTTCACAAAGTAAACTGTCAAAATTCACCCTTATTTTTATAACCACAAGGTCTATTTTACTATCAACATTTTGAAAATTCACAACGTCCTGAGGTACCACACTTGCAAAATAAATAGTTACGATGTGAATGTTGGTAAAATTACAATTTGACATTCACAAAATACCATTTTCAAATTTCAAAAATTCAAACCACATTTTGCTTTGGTTGATAGAAACTGACGGACTTTCACCATCTTTTCTATTTCTAGTGAATTTGTGTGTTTGATAATTTCATAATTATCCTTTGAATGCGTCGAGTTGATTAAGTTCCTCCGTATCTACGTGATTGTTTTGTGTGTTTGAGATAGAGACTCTTATTTAATTGTGTTTCTACTTGTGTTTGTTTGGTAAGTTTTTTATCGACACCTGTTAATTTTTACTATGTTTTTGTAGTTAATACCTAGATTAACACATGTTAAGAATTTGTAATACGGCCTTAGTACAAATTCATAACATGTGTTATTTATTTTACCTAATTGTAAACAACTCCAGACATTATTTAAAACTCGAATAATTTTTAACCAAATGTCAAATGAACTACTAAATCTTAGCAAGGGTTTCTTTAATTATCCAATCTTTGAAGAAGATTAGCATTCAATACTCTAAGTAATATATGTGTTGTGATTGTATGTAGAATATACCATTTTGTTATGTGTCCAATTTCATATCGTGAGTTTATTTTTTGTAGATATTATTAGACTAAGTAGTCTGATCATATTTAGATAGGACTTGTACACATTCTGTAGTAGATTTGGAAGACTAGAGCCTAGTGTAGCAGATTTTAGTGGTTGACAAATTAGGGTATCCATTGTACATTTCAGTAGAGCCATTGAATAGACAAATATGTATGACTAGATATTTTCTGTTTACCATCATTAGCCCATCTGTCAAATCGATCACACTATCTTGAACAGGATATAACAGAATATCTCTATAAATTTACACACAATATCTTTATCAATTGTAGCCTATGTGTTATTCTGATGTATATGCTATATTATTGTAAAGTTTCATTAAAATCCATTTAGTAGTTTTTATGTGAAAGAGTTACTCTTCCAGAGAAACATCCATCCATCCATCCATACTTACAAACTTTCACGTTTATAATATTAGTAGGATAATATTTGTGATATTTTTTTATTGGTTGAAATATGGTAATTGATATAGAAAAATTGGCTAAGTATGTTTTAAAATTCTAGGGTGTTCCTGTGAACTTTTAAACAATGGAGAGTAGAAATAACAAGAAGTGTGTTATTTGTCATAAAAGGAGAAACCGTGGATCAAATATATTTTTAAGCCAATTTCCTATTGATTCAGAATGGTGAGTTCCTAAAATGTTTTTTTTAAAGTAATAAAAGAGTGGTTTAAATATAGACAGGTGTACTTTTAATTCGTATATCTTTTAATTGTATATAATTTCAGTTGTCGAGTGTGGGTCAAAAATGTTGGAATTGAAGACTTAGCTTATTTACCTATTGAAAAGCTACACCAGTTGAAGTATATTTGTGGGTCACACTTTTCTCAAGACTCTTTCAATGCAAAAGGCACCCGCTTGAAGAAGACTGCTATTCCTACATTGGAACTCCTCAATCCTATTCTGCCTGATGAGATTTTGACTGAGTTTCCATTACACATAAAAGATAGCAATAAAGAAAATCTTGAATCAGGTAAAGGGAATTTTATATTGTGTATAAATAAATAGATACTACTACTCAACCCATAGATGACCTACTGCTGAGTTGGACCTCCTGAAGTTATGTGGAGGCTAAAATAAATACTGATTCAATATAATTGGTTTGTAGCAATGTTTAAATGTTCCTATTTTTTATGACAATTTGATATCTGTATTATTTTCATATCTGATCTGATACATATAATTACACCCTGATTGTTTAAGTTAATTTTTTGATATTTATTTCATTTTTAAACATGTATTGTTACAGCACTTAAGGACCATTCATATTGTATTGAAAAGAAATCAAAACCAGCTCAACGAGGTATGTCTTTATTCTGAATAATATCAGCTATGTTTAAGATCAACAATCAACAAAAAGAATGCTATAAAGGTTGAAATTTAAATTGACCATTTTGTACTCAACAAAGTAGTCTACCAAGCTAATTTAATTGCTGTTCTAAACAAGTTCTACCTATTATCTTTTAATAAATTGTGCCTTAAATATGCAGCACTTTGATTACCATTCTTCGATTTTATTTAATTATCAATGCAGTTGACATTACAGGCTGTATTTTTAGACTAAATTAACTATGAAAGCTAATCTTAATCTTACTTCTAGGTCCCCTTACATGTTATAATATGGTTCAACCACAAACAACACAATTGGAAGCAATAGAAACAGCAGCAGTAGATACCACAACACATACAATGTTTCCACAATTCATTCCCCTTCCTTCTACATCCAAAGCACCAGATAATGTGACATATGATACCGTAATAGTTGGTGAGTAAACAATATAATAATTACACTTATTTCTTAAGAGCTACAGAAATACAATTTTAATTCAACCACATTTATTTCATAATTTAACTAGCTCCTGGCCTGGTATAATTTATGTGTCGACAATGTCACCTTCGTCTGTATACAAAAATACAGCCTATGTGTTATATGTGATGTATGAGCTATATTATTTTGAAGTTAAATTTAAATTAATTTCGTCATTATTGTGTGAAAGGGTAACTCAAACTCAAACTCAAAATTAACTTTATTTACGTAGGTTTTATCACAAAACTCTTATAAATCGTCATATTTACAGTTACCATTATCATCATCATCATCATCTTACGATCCCTGTCCCACGCTAGGTGGTAGTCTCCATACACACCTATCAGTCGTCATATCTATAGTCACACCTTTCATACACAATTTCTCATGTTTACAATCCATCCATCCATCTCTCTTCATCTTCCACAACCCTTACGTCCATCCACATTCATGCTGAAACTACCACCGGTTCGGAATGCTGCTCTACAGAGAAGAGCCGGCAAGAAACTCTGTAGTTGCTTTTTTCAAATCAATGGGTTTGTTTACAAAAAGCACTTAACAGCATAGTGGGAGCAAGTTCGCCAGATGAGAGAAACACACAACACGTTAACGCATGAATGACAACTAGGCCTTGGATCAGCGCCAATCAAATACAAGTCCGCGAATTAATAGCTATCCATTGCGTCGTTGCTCACACATACAGTGTACAATATATGACATTGTCTAAATGCTACGTACAAGTGAGATATATTATTCAAGAGGCTAAAGGAACAGAGCACAGGCACAAAATGACAGTTACTTCCAGGCATCAATGTCACACAGATAGTCATTGACGCGGTAGTACCCTTTATTAATTAAAGTAGATTTCACAACATTTTTAAACTTTATGAAAGGTAGACTGACAATAGCGTCAGGAATTTTATTAAACAAGCGAACACCGAGGCCTACAAAAGATCCATGGGCTTTCTGCAGTCTGTGGTGAGGTATCACTAGTTTATGCCTATTCCTTGTCCGGATAGTGGACGTAGTGACATCACAGTTGGTCTTATACTGACTGATATTCTGTCTCACAAATAAGATATTAGCAAGGATAAACTGCGATGCCACAGTCAAAATTCCTATATCACAAAACTTATTCCTAAGTGATTCTTTGGGTCCTAGATTGTAAATGGAACGCACAGCACGCTTTTGTAATACAAATACTGTTTCAATGTCTGCGGCGTTGCCCCAAAGCAGAATACCATATGACATGACGCTATGGAAGTAACCAAAGTAGACGAGTCTCGCGGTGTCTACGTCGGTGAGCCGTCTTACCTGTCTCACAGCGTAGGCTGCTGAACTAAGTTTATCGGCAAGTTTAAGAATATGGGGCTTCCATTGTAACTTGGAATCTAAAGTGATTCCCAAAAACTTTGTTGAATCTTCTAGGTCTAAATATTTATCATTTAATATCAATTTAGTAACGCTTTTTGAGTACGAGGTAGTAAACCTAATGCATTTTGTCTTAGCTGCATTTAACAATAAATTATTTACAGTAAACCACTGTGATATTTGCACGAGTGCGCTATTTACATCGTCAAAATTTGTTTTCTTACGGTCAACTTTAAAAATAAGCGATGTATCATCAGCAAATAGAACAATGCTACAAATATCTTTTACAAAAAAGGCGAGATCATTTATATAAATTAAAAACAAAAACGGACCCAGAATTGACCCCTGTGGCACGCCCATTGTTAATGGTGAACCAGTAGATTTGACTCCATTTATGTCCACAAACTGCATTCTGCTACTCAAGTATGACGCAAGGAGATTAAGCGCGTTTAACTTGATACCATAGTGTTGTAGCTTTCTCAAAAGAGTGTTGTGATGTACACAATCGAAAGCTTTGGATAGATCACAGAAAACACCAATCGCGTCTTGCGAGTTTTCCCATGCATCATAGATATGCTTTAAGAGTACAGCACCGGCATCAGCGGTGGAGCGACCCTTAGTGAACCCATATTGTTCACTATGTAGCAATTTACATTTGTGGAAATGTTGAAGTAACTGTTTTAAAATAATTTTCTCAAAAATTTTACTTAAAACTGGCAAAATGGAAATGGGTCTATAGTTGCCAAGCTCTTTCTTGTTGCCAGCTTTGTAGAGTGGGATGATTTTTCCATGTTTCATTAAATTTGGGAATACACCCACATCTACACACTCATTAAATATATTAGCAAGCTGAGGAGCTATATCTGAAATAACCCCTTTAATCACAACAGTTGATATATCCCACAAATCCCCTGTTTTCTTCAAATTAATACTATTAAAAGCTGTAACTATATCAGTGGGGCTCACATAAGTGAAACTGAGTAAGCCTGACGACTCTACAACATTATCCTTGAGTAGCATTTCAGCATGGACAGCAGATGAAGCCAAAGACGTGGTGATTTCTCTTGGAATACTTTCAAAATATTTATTAAAGCTTTGAGCTACATCAAAGTTGTTATTTATGACACTACCATTTATATTTAATTCAAATTTAGATTCAAGTAGCTTTGCTTTGCCTGTTTCGTTATTAATAATATTCCAGGTGGTTTTTATTTTATTATTAGATTGTTTTATTTTACGACTAATGTGTAAAGATTTAGCCGTATAGCAAACTTTCTTAAACAATTTTGAGTAGGACCTAACGTATTTCTGAAAGGCTAAATCAAAATTAAATTGTTTCAGAGCGTATAAATTATATAACGTATTCCTACTCTTATAAATACCTGGAGTAGCCCATTCGCAAAACTTCATCTTATTACCTTTGGTGAAGGTTTTTAATTCAAATATGCGATTGTACTCGATCTGAATCATATTAAATAATTTTTCATATTGATTATCTGGGTTACCACGCACGTGAGCCATTGCCACAGTTTTCTTAGCAATAATGTTTTGGAATATGTCTATTTTCCTACCTGTAACTGGTCTAGCAGAAAATGTGAGTCGATCGTCTGCTTTATAGTTGGGAAGAGTTAATAATTGCCCGCAATGATCAGATGGGAGATCATTAATGATAGATTTATTTATCAAGTGACAGTTACAGAAGAAATTATCCAAACACGTAGATGAACTATTAGTTACTCTAGTTGGCTCACTAAACGAGGGCGTAAGTCCAAATGATTTAAAAAGATTAATAAATCTACAAGATAAAGATGACTCAATTAACAAATCTATATTAAAGTCACCACATATCAAAACATGTTTACTGACGGAAGTAACTTTCTTTAAGACATTTTCCATGACGACCTCAAAAGTACTATAGATCCCAGATGGTGGCCGGTAAACGCACACAATAGTGTAGTGAACAAGTTCTACACACGATAATTCAATAGTACGTTCTATTGAGAGATCGACTATATCCTTACGTTCTTTACCTTTAACTTCTTGAGACACAAAGATAAGAGACCCACCGCGTATGGCAAACTTTCTACAAAAGGCACTTAAAATTCTATGATTTCCATTCCGTCGACCAAGCTCATGCTCCTTCAGCCAATGTTCAGTTACACAAAAAATCTGAACATTCTTATTCTCTAAAAATAGGTCGATTTCTAAATCTTTGCTAGCCATGCCCTGCATGTTCTGGTGAACAATCCGTAAAGGAGAAGGCATGGCTGTTGTCTTATCTAGTTGTTTAAACATCTAGATGTGTCGAGAGAACTGTGAATAGCACAGTCTGTCATAGTCTTAGAACTAAAGTTATATAAAAAATTGTCTGTGACAGAGTCAGCAGGTTGTATATTATATGCTAACAATGTAGCCATTTGTCTCTTAAACCTAAGGGGCAGATGCATGTCATCTTTTGTCAGTTTATAATTTCTAATAAATGTATTACAATCAAAATATTGTATAACATTATTGTGGCGATGAGTCATATTGTATATATGCATATTTAGATTATATATTTGTCTATTTTGATTAACAGACAGGCTATTTGAATAAGGAAGGGCACTTACAATAAATTTGCAGTCATGCTTGTCATTTAGGTCCAATAACTGTTCTACCATTTTTATTATCTGTGACCGTCTAACTGATAAACTGTCACCAAACAATATAATTATTGTTGTGTCCTTGTCAAAGTTAATATGCTTAATATTATTAACTAAACTATCTAAGTTAATACCAGGCGAACACATGTTTAATACAGGCTGCTTAATTTTTTGCCTTAATAACAAACTTAAACCTTGACCTATTTTATCAGAGTAAACTATTACTTTTGAAGATGCCGCTGTAGCGGGGCTCACATCTACTTTTACATTTACATCAATTGGATTAGTCAAAACCCTATCCACTGTAAATAATGTTAATGACTCTCTATTCGCTTGAGAAAGTGTAGGTGGGTTTTGAGTGACAAGTGCAGTCACTGAACTGGAGCATAAAACTTGATTATTGCATCGGTCTGTTAAGGACTCAAACCGCTCTGCAGTGTATGTGCTCATCTTTAACAGTTCATTTGTTGCCAAAATGTGGTGGTTTACATCCATACAACCGTACACATTTACAATATAATGTTAATTATTAAATGTGTGGGATTTATAACTATATTTTCAATCTTTATTTCAGATATGGTGCATTCAGAGACAGAAATCAAAAGTTATACACGATCTAAGAAAAGCACTAAAGCGAAAGGTATGTTTCATAAATTAAATCTAATATTAATTGCTATCCAGAGACAGTGAGATTGGCGGTAATGAAGGTCTGTAAGAAATCTCATTTAGCGATTTGACTTTAATTTGAGCGTCTAAAAGCGACTTTTAGACAAGAGAATTTCTATTAATTAAACATTTTTTATCAAACTCGGAGTAGAAATTATATATAAATAAAAAGTTTATTGATTATTTTCTTCAACAATAAAATAACAATTTAGCTTAGCGTTGCCTTTTATATTCATAAATTCATTTGGTAAGAAAATAGTAACTAGCAGCAGTTCTGCTGGTATTGCAATTACTTTGTTTATATACACCACCAGATTAGTAGGTTTGTTCCCCATGGAGTACGTTATTGGGAAATATTGATGCAAATATATACATATTTCATATTCTTCTCGTATATTCTTTAGTATTTTGGTATTTTCTATGACCATTATTTTTCATTATCCTTATTTCTTTTTACAGAAGTTAAACAGATTATGACAATCAGAGAGAAGAGACTTTTACGACAGCTAAATAATGCCAAAAAGACCATAAGAACTTTGGCCAGATCAAGAGTTAATTTGGATAAACTAGATTCTGAAATGCTTTCGTCTTTAGTGAAAGATGTTTGCAATAATGCAAAGAAAAAACCGCAAGGTAAAAGGTGGACATTGGATAATAAAATATATGCTTTGGCAATTTTCAAAAGGTCGCCAAAAGCATATCGCTATATGCAGAAATTAGTAACATTACCAAGTGTGAAAACGTTGCAGCGAATTTTGAAAGAAATTCCTATGGGACCTGGAATAAATGAAAATATAATAAACATTTTGGAGTCCAAAGCTGCAAGCTTGGCGAATGAAAATAAATATTGTGCATTATTATTTGACGAAATGTGCTTAAAGAAAAGATTAATTTACAATGAAGTCAGTGATCAAATTGAAGGGTATGTGGATTTCGGTCATGGTGAAGACATGGGCAGAGAAAAAAAAATTGCAGATCACGTAATGGTGTTCATGATGCAGGGGCTAAAATATAAATTCAAACAATACATCGCGCATTATTTTGTGGAAGGCACAATAAGCACACAAAAATTAACAACAATAATAACTAATATAATAAAAAAGCTGAAAGAAATAGGTTTTACTGTATTGACGACAATATGTGACCAAGGTTCCACCAATATAGGTGCGCTAAATATGTTATAAAAAAATACTGGTGGCGTTATTGAAGACCATTTCTTTCATATCAATAATGAAAAAATATACACCATTTATGATATCCCACACCTGTTTAAATCTTTGCGAAACAATTTTAACAAAGCGGGTACGATTGAATATGCAGGAAAAACGGCTCAATGGAAACACCTTATTGCTGCGGAGGAAAGGAATCGAGGATTTTTGAACTTTACTAAATTGAATTCCATTGTTGTTAATCCAACATACAAAACCAAAATGAGAGTGAAGTATGCAGCACATGCATTAAGTAACACTGTTGCGGCTAAATTAAAAATGATCGCGTGGAAGGAAAATTCGGCCTTTAACGAAACAGCATTTGTCATTGAAGAATTAGACAAATTATTTGATTGTACAAATGGTCCATCATCTTTTAAAGATGTAAAGAAAGGGATCCGGGAAAATGTGTCCCTAACAAGCAATCATGTAGAGTCTTGGAACTATTATATAAAAAAATGTGACAATATAATGTTTACTACACCAGAAAATAAGACTTTAAAAAATGTTAAATGTATAAAAGGCTATAAAATATCTATTAAATCTTTAAAAGATATATGGGACACACTAAAAAAAATTGGATTCAGGTACATGAATCTAAGACAATTTAATCAAGACTCTCTTGAGAACTTGTTTGGCATAATAAGACAACACAGTGTAACCAATAAGAATCCGACTGTTATACATTTTACTTCCGCACTCAAGACAAGCATGGTTACGGGTCTTAAAGTACCTCACAGTAGAAGCGCTAACTGCGAATTAGACAATAATAAATTAATAATAGATTATAAAGACATTGTTAAAAAAACAATTAAATCAGTAACTGTGCCACAAGCAGACATTCATATGTACCCCGAAAATGAAAGTTATCCTGTGTTGTCTATCCCGGACCCTGAACACCTCGAACAATGTTTAGAAAATTTATGTACATTCGAAAATCAACCCGTAATATATGTAAGTGGATACTTGGCGGCGAAACTATTACGACAAACTACATGTTTAAATTGTAAAAAATATTTGATTGTAGAAAACCCATCTGATAATGATGACATGTATGCTTATATTTCTCTTCGAGAATGGTGGCATGATAAAAAATCCCTGGTTTATCCAACAACTGATCTATGTGCCGCTGTAAATAAAGCAAAAGAATTTTATCATGCTACTATCGCTGATCAACTATATCAAGAAAATATAGGGCGATCTACTATTGTGCTGCTGAGTAGCAATTGTGATTTTAGTTGGTTTAAATGTAAACCGCATTTTCAAGTAATGCATGATAACTATTATAAAATATTATGTTATCTTTTCATTAAAAAAAGTTGTAAAATATTTAATGATAACATTGCAAAGAACGAAAGTATTTCTGCTGATAAGAGTAAAAAAGCTCAGCAACGAAGTATAGAAAAATAATTATTTTTACCCACAGCATTTGAACCAACTTGATACTTATGTTTTGATAGATATGTTACGGCTAATACCCGAAGTTAATTCTAGCTTGTTAAAACTAGGTGTAGCCGCACTTCAGTGGTAAAACCTAGGTTTAACAGATTTGTTCACGGCTAATATTAGGTGTAGCTGATTTCATTTGGTTAAAACTATACAGATATAGCCTTCTTTATGCTCGCTACAACTAGATGTAGCCAATCCTACGTGGTTATAACTAGGTTCTATGAACAAATCTGTTAAACCTAGGTTTAACCATTGAAGTGCGGCTACACCTAGTTTTAGCCGGCTAGAACTAACTTCGGGTATTAGCCATAACATAGTTCACTTCGGGTATTAGCAAATTTAATTACTAGCTAGATTTTATTATATTCGTTGCTGTTGCTTGTGCTGTGTTTCAGCTGTGTTTTAGGAACAAAACAAATACCTAGTGTTAGACAACAACATTTTCCAATACAGCTGGAAGCTATTATGTATAAAGTTATATTTTTAGATCTTTTACGGCTAGTTTTTCCAGTTCTCATTTTCTTTTAGTTACCCTGGTCAGCACCCTCAGGACAGAAGAAGCTCAAGTTAATCCTATTCACTATTATGTTTTCTCACCACAGAAGCATTTTCTTTTAACATCAATTTCTAATATTAATGTTATCCATTCCAGCCAAATAAACCATTTATTTAACGTTTAGCTGATCACAATTAATTTTAATATGGGTATATATATTTTAATACAGTCAGTACGCGGCTATTGAGACACGCATGTGTTTATTATAATCTTTAATATCAGATTATTAATCTGATTTAACTTTAAACACAGGTTTAAACTTATCACATGGTGTTATTATTTAATATTTGACAATTGTAATGCAAAACTAACATTGTAATAAATGTAATAAAAATATATCTGATTTCTAAACATTTCATTTTTTTATTTTATATTAACAAAGTCAGTAAACAAACCCTACAATATTTCGATATCGTTTATATCGATAAATACAGCTCTATCAGAAGTATCGATATTTTACAAACATCGTAGAACATCTCTATTTTGTCAGCTGTCAAAAAATCTTGGCGGTATGTTGGTAGCTCCGATGAATATTGCGCTGTTGGGTTGTTACGTTGAACGGCTTAAAAGATTTTATATGTGTGCGTGAGCTATAGCAATATGTACGTAGTGCCGTCTCTTAGAACGTAGTGTTTATATTAGACCTGTGTCGGTCAATCATTTTCCATGACCCGGGTCGATCGTGACCGATTCGTCTAGTGATCGGGTCAAAAAGATTCAATCATTTCGGTCACGGACCGAAGGATTGCGCGATCGATCTCGTTCGATCGAACGAGCTTATTAGAGACTATACGTAAGACTCCAAAAAGGACAGATTTTTTAAAATAGTTTTGTGCTATAAAAACATAATTATACAATTATTTTTAAGAATTATTATCATTTAATAGTATTTGTTTTAATCAAAAAGTGGCTGCTTAAAATTTTTCGTGCCATATTACACAACGCAACCGTGACATCACATGGCTACATTCGGTTCGGAAATATACTTAGTCAACTGCAGTTTTGGTGTTATTTTGGCATACCTTTATTATGAATGACACAATATTTATAATAAGTTTTTCTGTCCTTTACTTTTTTCTGCAACTAATTGATTCATACTCAAAATCAAAATCCGCTCCCGCGATTGACAAGTCGCGTGCGACCCGATCCCGCGTAATAATCGATCAAATAAGCAACAAGCTACGGTAATACTCCACAAATAAAGTCGAATTTCGTTTGCGATGTCACCTGGTGATCGAATCTATGGAAGACCGAATCTTTCAGAGACCGACGACTCGGTCACACGCGTATGGGTCGAGATCGGGTCAAAAAGATTCGGTCAATCGCGATCGACACAGGACTATTATATACTCTTTGGTACATTACATTGATTGAACGAACTGAAGAAGTGAAACTGTACACAAACAAAACAAATTTAATATTTCTTTTTGTATCGTAAATAGTTCTAAATTCTATTTAAAAATATCTAAGGATATCTGGTCTTTAATTAAAGATACAAATATTTTAAAATGCTTAAACCAAAAGCACTAACACAAGTACTTAGCCAGGCAAACACAGGAGGTGTTGAAAATACTTTGTAAGATCACTTATTAATAAAACTGCGTGATGTTTTTGGAATCGTAATATGCTGTTATGGTTTTACACGTTTATTTCAGACTATTGAATCATCAAGGGGCTTTACTTGCATATTCAGGTTACAATGACAAAGATGCTAGAGTCACAGCAGCTATTGCAAGTAATGTTTGGTCAGCATATGAAAAGAATGGAAGAAATGTGTTTAAAGAAGACAAATTGCATTTAATATTGGTGGATTGCCTGAACGGAAAAATTGCTATAACACAAGTTGCAAATTTATTGTTATGTCTCTATGCTAAAGACACAGTTGGTTTTGGTATATTAAAGGAAAAAATTAATGCAATTGCACAGTATTTAGAAGGACCGTTGAAACAAGTTGCTAGTTCATAATAATATTTTGTCTAGCAATGAAGCTTTTGTACAATAATAAGAATGTTGTTATTGTTATATTAATAGGTCTAACCATTTCATTTTTATTGTATTCAAATATTGCTATACTTAATCAAATATTCATATTGCTTGATTATAAAGTTCTATTGTTTTTTCAATTGAACAAATATTATAGTTTATCAGCCACCATGTAAAGATTAATGATAGTGTTGAGGTCACATTTGTGCCAATTTACTACTTAATACTACCAGCCTGTTTTCTTGCATTTAGTCTATGTAAAAATTTCATGTAGTTAATTTGAATAAATAAAATTACATGTTGTAATCATATAATAAATACTTATTTATTCATATCTAGTAGTGTAATTAGATAGCAAGCTACATGTTACCAAAAAAAAAACCAATTGTCCTTATTGCTCATCCTACAAAATTAACAGTTAACGAAATATTGCCATATGGCATACCTATGACATGCAACCTGCTCTATGCAAATTTGTAGCTGGACAAAGGCATCGATGCTATTTAATGTATGATCCTGGATATTCATGAATGATCACCGAATTTCAATTATAGACTGATAGGTTTCAAATGAAAAACCTTAATCATCATCATTTCAGCCAAAAGGCGTCCACTGCTGGACATAGGCCTCCCCCAACGATCTCCACAAAGGCTGGTCCTGGGCCGCCCGCTTCAACTGCTTTCCGGCGACCTTAGCCTTATTATTTGAACATAACTAGCTGGAATAATAAATTCAGAAACTTCAAAGTTTCAAAGGAAACACTAGCTATTAGTGTAGACTGTAGGCCCCCCGCCATGGGCTGAGCATAGAGTGATAGTTATGTCGCTATTTATGCCAGCGAAGTTACGCTTGTATAAATTGCGTATTGAGTGCCAGTAAGAAGACAAATGCGCAATCCACATTCCAAACTTGGCTTGGCGCTTAGTGTTATAAATATTACAAATATGCGCTTGTTTCCTTATGGCAATCAGCAATATCTTCGGAAATTTTTGCCAGTGGTAGGTAAACCCTGTAGGTATTTTCAAATGTCAGGTGTCATTTGTCATGTAAGGAGTTACGTCAAACTGCCGCAAAGCAAGCAAAGTTGTGTCGGAGATAAATTATTTGTTTTCATTCATCTAAATATTACTCTTTCCTGGAATAACGGTGCAAAATGAATTTATCAGACGAAAATTCATTTGGAAATGGACTCTTATACGTTGGATTTAATCAAGACCAGGGTAAACCAGGAATTTAAATCGTACAATTAGATTTATAGGTGGTCTACGTATAAATCAGTTTACACTTTTTGTTTTGCAATCTTCAGGTTGTTTTGCGTGCGGAACGGAGAATGGATTTCGGGTATTCAACAGTGACCCACTTAAAGAGAAAGAACGACAGAATTTCGCAGAGGGTGGCCTGTCTTATGTTGAAATGTTGTTTAGATGTAACTATATGGCTCTAGTAGGAGGAGGTAAAACTCCAGTTTATCCTCCTAACAGGGTTATTATCTGGGACGATTTGAAGAAGGACTCTGCTATATCTCTAGACTTTAATAGTCCAGTTAAGGCTGTGAAACTTCGTAGAGACCGGATTGTTGTGGTTTTGGGTAAGTGTTTATTCAAACATCCCTTATTTAGCAACGATTATTGCGAGATTCAATTAATGTTATAGAGATTAATTTATCTTAAATAATGAATATTCTTATTAATAAATAAGAAATATTAGAAATACTGTAAATTGCATTAAAATTTCTTATCATGATTATTCCTTGTTTTAGTGACTTATAACTTCATCATTTATCACTTCATCAAGAGTAAAGACTAAATATGTCATAACATTACCTTTCTTTATTCTCTCTGGTTGCCATATTATTTGTTTATGGTTTCAGAAAATCTTATCAAAGTATATACATTCACTGCACAACCACAATTGCTCCATGTATTTGAAACCTGCCAGAACACCAGAGGCCTTTGTGTTGTATGTCCCAATAGCAATAATGCTCTGCTCGCATATCCTAGCCGTAAAACTGGACATGTACAGGTGATGTATTTTTTATTACACATAAATAAAATTGAAGTTTCTATTTGTAATATCAAAATATAGTTCTTCTTTATCATGAATCCTCTTCCTATTTTATTGATTTATATAGCCAATAATATTTTGATTGGAAGAGCCAAACACATAATAACTAGTCCTCAATTGTAAAACACAAATAAAATTTTCACTTTGCACCACTGTTGGTAACAAATTTGTTTAATGTATAGGCAAAAGTGTAAGCTATACAGCCTGATTGTTTAATCATGTGATACTCTCACAATATTGAGGCAAAGATATATTTTTTTAAAACATCTGGATATCTGTTTACTTGTGATTGAATTGAATACAGTACTGGAGACTTTTTTTTTCAGTTGGTAGAATTAAGTAGCCATGCAGGTCCAAGTACAGCACCGGAAGGGCATCTGATCTCAGCCCATGAGGCACCGCTTAGCTGCCTTGCACTAAATGTAGGAGGCACCAGACTGGCCACAGCTTCAACCAAAGGAACCCTAATCAGAGTGTTTGACACAGCTACAGGACAAAAACTTGCAGAATTGAGGAGAGGAGCTCACCAGGTTATTTTATTTTACTATTAAAAAACCATAGAGATGCACTTAGACAACAACAGGTCCCGGGTTCGATTCCGGGGCGATACCCAATATCTGCAAATATATGTGGTGGGGAGAAAATGAGGATGCGACAAGAATCTATGTATTGACAACTTAACAACATCTACATCATAATAAGCGTTGTACCTATAAAAAGCTGAAAATAAAACTTAACCCACTCCTAACTACCGCTCCTACTTATTTATACCGCTCCTACTTATTTATACCGCTAACTACCGCTCCTACTTATTTATTACCTGACCTCTGGTCCCCCAACGCGATGTATTTTTTTAATTTTTTACTTTTTAAAGGGAACCTAGGACATTGTATCGGGGGTTTATTTAATTTTTTTATTAAATTTTGTTAATATAATAAAATTTATTTTCTAATATCTCTTAAAATGAATACATAATTATTATTTGGATTTTTGTCGGTTTGTACCAACTTCTCTTAATATTCACTGACAGATAGTTGATGTTTTAAGGAGTAACTGAGGCTACGTTAATTTTTGAAAACTATTCACGGCTCCGCTTAGAAAGGTTGCTCCGCATCCACGGATTAAACCTAATATTCTGGTTTCCAGGCAACAATTTACTGTATAAACTTCAACCACTCCAGCACGAACCTTTGCGTGACGTCAGACCATGGCACGGTTCACGTGTTCAGCTTGGAAGATGACAAACTAAACAAGCAGTCCAGTTTGTCCACTGTCAACTTCCTGCCTAAATACTTCTCCAGTAATTGGAGCTTCTGCAAGTTCACAATACCGAACGGGCCGCCTTGTATTTGTGCGTTTGGCGTCGATAAGAGTTCTATTATTGGTAAGCATTATTAACACATATCTTTTTAAATCATACTCGTTGACCGCGCAAACGCCGTTTTGCTTTATAAATATCGCATTTAAAAATAGGGGTTGATCGTAGAGGGGTGAAAATTTCGGGTTGTAGGTATGTAGTTTTTTTATGCTGTATTATAAAAATAAAAACAAAAAAAAAATCTATTAATAAATGTTTGGTTCCATCCCCCTAAATATTATATATTTAGGGGGATGGAAAATAGATGTTGTCCGATTCGAAGTCCTAAATGATATGCACACGAAATTTCACAAATGTAAATCAATTCAAATTTCCGTAACACGAGAATTTTATATAAAATATTTTACAAATACTTTTTTATTACAGTTGCTCAAAAAGTGGCATATTGCAGGGACTTATAGCGTTCGGGAAGTGGGCACTGGGCTATTACTTACACACGCGTGCTTTTTTTTTTACCATTCCCGCACTAGTGCGTTCTCTTTCCCAACTGTCAAAATAATGTCTATTATGGTGGATGCTCCAGGGTAGCCCGCGAAATTCAAATTTTCTTACGTTTCTTGCAATTTGCAGGTCAGTGCTTGAAAGGAAAAACCAACCATGAAGTTTTTACTAAAAAAAATCGTAGAAGTTTTTATGATTCAAGCAAATACGTATATTTCTAAAAATAAACTACGTACTAATTTGTTTCAATATCAGATTTAATGATTTGATTGAATGAGTTTCATTTCATCTAATAAAATTTCATTTCATATCAATAAAAAAATTCTACTGAAGACTTTGGCTGTATTCCTTTTGCCTACCAGAATGGGTGAATAAAAAAAATCTCTGCTTGTATTCTACGGTCGGCGCCATTTTTCAGAAATGATTAGTTCATCATCATCATCATTATTATTTTACTAAATTGCTTCATTTTTTCGCAACTGTATTTAAAATAGCCGTTCAGTACACGTGCGGAACCGTCATTGCAACTAGTTCAGACTGTCAGCCCTCGCCTTCGGCTGCGCCTCGGCTCGGGTAGACATTTGTCGGAACTCTTTGCAATGACAGCCTTTCCGCACTTGTAATGAAATTACTATTTTTTAAATAAACTTTTTATAAAATTCATTTAATTAAATAAAAATACATACAAAATAGAAATTCTCCTCCCATGGCGGAGCTGACGATCACCGATGGGAATGATCCAGAGTGAGGAACCTTTTGGATCAGGCTCTTCACCCAGTAGCCTAGCGAGAGCTTCTGTAGATGTTAGTCGAAGCTCTTCGCCACCAGTCAATATTAACACAATTATTATAGTAGTGACAGATCAGGAATACAAAAAAAAGTACTTATTACCAAACCATTTCATACTGTGTCTTAAAACGTCAAATTGAGAGTAGAGAATGTCGTCACGGTAAAAGAGAAACTTCATTTCATCTGCGCGAACCCTTCTAGTCAGCGTGCTACAATAAGACGAATTTCCTTCTATAGCCGGCTCTACACTCGCGCCGCGAACTGTCGCGATAGCCCGCAACAACTGCGAATCACGAGTGTAGATGTTGTTCACGCCTACTCGTTCGCGCTTCGCACCGTTCCCCGATCAGTGTCGGTTTATTGGCCCGCGTCAAAGGATTTGGTTTAGAAATCGCGTCGTCGTCCATCATAGTCGCGAACAGGCGGATCACGGCGCTTATTCACGGCGTGAATTCTCGGCGCGGCGACGTCGCGCGTGAGTGTAGAGCCGGTATATGAAATTATCGTATATACCTGATACCGTATCGGGATATTTAAAAGCTGGGATGTTGAAGTTTATATTTAGATTTTTCTACAACATGCCTTATTGGTCTAAAGCTTACGGGCCCCCGGTTTCTCTGCTATTTTCACGTGTATGAATGTGAAACCACCAAAATTGTCTAAACAATATTACGGATTGTGGTAAGGTTTTTTCATCCACTGGTTGGAACTATCAAATGTTTTAATATTACCGACGCCCGATGGGGCAGAAAAGTCCTCGAGTGGCGACCGCGTTCCGGAAGGCGCAGTGCTGGTAGGCCTTCCACACGTTGGACTGACGACCTGGTGAAGGTCGCCGGAAAGCAGTGGATGCGGGCGGCCCAGGACCGGCCTTTGTAGAGATCCTTGGGGGATGCCTATGTCCAGCAGTGGACGTCTTTTGGCTGAAATGAAAATTAATGATGAACCATTTGTTTCAGTTATATGCGCAGACGGGTCTTACTATAAGTACAAATTCAACGAGAAAGGTGAATGCACCAGGGATGTGTACGCACAATTTCTGGAAACTTCCGAAGATAGATAGACAAACCTTGAACGAAAGAATGTGGATTCTATGAAATTAGTTGTACATCACCTAATCAAAATGTGCTTAGACGAGGTCGTCCTATGGCCAATTGACGATAGTCGATTCTTGAGCGATGATATAAAGAAAAAATGAAAAAGATAAAATACAGTTTAATGTACAGGTATTTAGTTTCAAATTTAACTTGAAATTTTAAAATTATACATTGGTGTGTTATTGAATCGAAGGTAAATTTGTATGGCAACATAAGTTTCATATCACTTTCATTTGTTTTATCAGTAGAAATGTTATAATAGATTTGTAAAAGTTTATAGTATAATAGTATATCTTTATTTGTGTAATTTTACGTGTTATCTACAAATGACAAAAAGGGCTGCAAAAGAAACTGAAATGATGTGGTTGGGCACAAATATAGGCCATCCAATTATTGTAAGTTCCCAAATATTTAGAAATAAATTTGACCTAACGTCAAATGATTTAATATGTTTTTTACTAAAATAAATAGATTTGTCTTTTAAGTAGATCTGAAAATGAAAATCTATGGTGCACTTTAAAAGTTACTTATTGGCAAAAAGATATTTTTAAAATGACTTGTCGATATAATGATATGAGACTAAGCAGCTTTCACTATTTACTGATAAATTAACTGATAACATACGACTTCTTTTTGTAAATGAAAGTTTTATTTAAAAAAGGCGTAAATTATTTTTTAGTACTACTTACAAAATTTTAACTAGGTACTAAATTAAAAAAAAAATTATCAGTTTGATAAATTTATCAGTAAGTGATGTTCAAGACAGAAATTTATTGTGATGTTAATAATTTCTATTTTATATGTAGCTAAAATCTATTTACATGATAAACATAATAAAAAACGACTATTAAAATTACTCAAAAATATTCATACTATGATTTTTTTACTAAGTTCCCTTACGCGCTAGCGGTTGAAAAGCGGCAGGCCAACCGCTAGTGCGTACGGGTACTAATTATATTATTATACTGGCTCTAGACGGTCACGAAATTCCTTTCAGTATTAGTTGACTAAAAACTAAATCTATGTAAGTCATAAAGACTTAAACATACCTACCATTCTAATTTTAGTACTGCAAAGCCTTTAACTATATTTATGGCATATCAGGTCTATGTTGCATATCTAGTTATTTGTTGCAAATGTTGTTGTTTCAAATCTATGTATATTTTGGTATGATTGTTGACTTGTCAGATTTAATAATTGGATAAGCAATAGAACATGTTGCCAGAAAATATTAAATGCAAGCTTTAAGCCGAAAGTCCACCTCAAAACTCTAACTCAAAATGAACTTTATTTACGTAGGTTTTATCACAAAACTCTTATAAATCGTCATATTTACAGTTACCATTATCATCATCTTACGACCCCTGTCCCACGCTAGGTGGTAGTCTCCATCCATACACACCTATCAGTCGTCATATCTACAGTCACACCTTTCATACACAATTTCTCATGCTTACAATCCATCCATCTCTAAAATAAGCTAGTTTAGTTTGCATAATTGAGCCAGTTTTTCATAAATGTGTCATAAATGTATGAAAAACTGGCTCTACTATGCAAGCTAAACTATACAACTTAAGTTAGCTGGCGGTGGACGTTCGGCTTTATTCTAAAAAAAGCTTCGCCAAGTGTGCTTAAGAAATTTACTAAATATGTTATCATATTTTATGTGATCACAAAAACATTTCGCCTTACATGATTTTGCCTGTTCGCTAGCCTATGCACTTTGTCGTTTTATTAAGGCGCATATAATTTCCTTTTATTATTTACCAAAGCTCGTATTTTGTGTGATCTCATTGACGTCTTCATATCTCTTGGTAATGACTTCCAGACGGATATTTGTAAAAGACTTTATTCTTACTTTGTCACGTGAAACATATTATGCACAGTTTTTATATTACCGACAGGTCGTGGATACCACTGATTTTATATTGCTAACGTAGGTCAAGGACTTTATGTAGGTACTAGGTGTTTAAGAAAAACCTCTATATGAGCTGATATTTTCAATGGCTGAACAGCTTTTCTTTAAACTTTGCCAAGAAAAATGCTCTCCGTCGAGAAAGCATTAAAATAACTGATTTCAAATCGGTCTATCCGTTCGGTATCCATGACGCCACAGACAGACACGTCAATCATATAAAAGTCTCTTACGTCGGGGGTTAAAGAACGAGGAATAAATTGAGAATAACGTATAATGAAAAGGATTACTCATTGTTCTCGAACTATCGAAGGAACTGATTAAAATTAGTTTAATAGAGATTCAATAAATTAAATACATTATTACAATTCACACGAGTCCGTGAAGTGACGAGGCTCACAACGCTTTATTTAATTTTAATATTGAGTTTAATTTTAGCTCTAAACCTAAAGTAAGAATGGTAATTTTTTATTGTTATATGTAAAGCCAAATGCTGTGTTATTTGATGGACATGTTTGATGTAATTATATGTTTAAATTATGAGGAAAGGCGTTTTGTAATAGCACAACGGCAAAATCGCTTAATTGAGTGTGGCTTTCTATGTTATTTCTCATGGATACCCGGTTGTTGAGTGCTAGCCGGGTTATGTGGGACACCGGGGCGCGGAAAGGTGGTAACTGGCGCCCGACCTACCCACTAAAACAAACGCCCGCTGTGCACGGCCACTGGTTTCGCTTCCCAATGGGGAATATGCGCCGCGATCCTGACGAGCTTAAGTCCGCCTTTCAGTGGGCCCCATGCCACTTTCAGTGCCAGATGTGATGTTGCCTGGTGATTGGCGGCAGCCCTGGCCTGCACGCCGCCCCTCGGCTCCCGCTGTTAGTTGGGGATCCGTATCTATCGGCATTATCGTCGGTCAAGACCACCTCGCCGTGTGTCAACTGAGACAGCTCTGAGGACATACGAGTCCCTAGAGCCTTAGTCCCTTGAACAGCGGTACGAACCCTTGAATATATTTCCCCCGCATCATCATCAGCCCACTGCTGAAATTAGACCTCCCCTAAAGACCGCCACAGCGACCTGTCTTCAGCTTGACGCATCCCTTTCGCAGATCGTCGCTCCATCTAGCAGATGGTCCTACACTACGCTCCACTCAAGAACTCGTTTACCATAGCGGTTGTCGGTTCTTCTACAGATATGACCAGCCCACTGCCACTTCAGTCTGGTTATTCTCCGAGCTATGTACCTATGTCGGTGACTTTGTTTCTATGTCGGATAGTCTCGTTGCGGATCCTATCTTTCAGAGAAAATCCAAGCATATCTCGCTCCATAGCACGCCGAGCGACTTTGAAGTGGTGTACTAGTGTCACTTTTTTATTGAGACTTATATTCCGGTTCTGACTTTAAAATCATACATACATTCATTGTTTGTCATTGTCATTGAGTAAACGTTTGGGGAGTGTGTCACAGTAAAACTGGGTAATGTCCGGCGTTACGGGGCGTAATATAAGTACCCACCTTAAAATGTCGTGGAGGCCCGACGCGGCAGTGGGATTAATACACCGAGATGGGATATAATATATATGTATATTTATGATACGAAACTCAAATAATACAAGGCCGTTTGTGTGGAAAATGTGGTGACTAGGAGCTGTGAAAGCGTTATTTGTAAGATCCTATGTTTATTATGACTTTATATGTTTACCATACAATGTCCCCTTGAATGTATTCAAACATTTTTTTAAATAAATTAGTTATATTTTCTGAAACATGACTTTTTTTTTCGAATAATCCTACATTAATATAAAAACTAGCGACCCGCCACGGCTTCGTCCGGGTGCAATGATTAACATCTAAAATTATGAGTGTTTTTCTAAAATACTATGCATGTATTAGGTATACACACGAGGAAGGTATCCTCTCGAATCACTCTATCTATTACAAAAAAACCGCTTCAAAATCCGTTGCGTAGTTTTAAAGATTTAAGCATACATAGGGACGGACAGACAACAGCGACTTTGTCTTATACTATGTAGTGATGAATGTTTGTATGTGTCCTTTATAGTATAGTAAACTATGCATTTTATCATGCGAATTGTTGTGAATGAGCTCAGGAAGACTACTGAACAAAAAAGAAAAAAACAATGAATATATGTCAAATATCTCCATTAAATTTATTTTTGTTAGTGGTGTAACAACGCCGGGTACAAGGGTACAGCTAGTACTTTATAAACAATAGGTTTACCCGTAATCGTAACGTCACGATTTCGAACCGTGTTATCTTAATTTGCGTGTAAATTGTTCGTCGATTATTAGCGCATTTTTGTTTAGAAATAATTAAGTTTTAATTTGTTTTTTTTTATTCCTAATTTCATCACTTTCTTTTTATTTTCTCGACGTTAAATAGCCTTTCTCTAGCCCAAGTGTTTGCCCATGAATTAACGGCAAATAGGTACTGTCGATGAGTACCAAGGGTTTTTAAACTTAGAATTGAGGTATTTAGTAGCAGGACTGACAGAGACTGGACACTCATCATTTCAGCCAAAAGACGTCCACTGCTGGACATACATAGGCCTCCCCCAAAGATCTCCACAAAGGCCGGTCCTGGACCGCCCGCATCCACTGCTTTCCGGCGACCTTCACCAGGTCGTCGGTCCACCGTGTGGGAGGCCTACCAGCACTGCGCCTTCCGGAACGCGGTCGCCACTCGAGGACTTTTCTGCCCCATCGGGCGTCGGTCCTGCGAGCTATGTGCCCTGTCCACTGCCACTTAAGTTTGGAAATCCGGTGGGCTATGTCAGTGACCCTGGTTTTCCTGCGTATCTCCTCATTTCCGATTCTATCTCGCAGGGAAACTCCGAGCATAGCCCTCTCCATTGCCCTTTGGGTGACTTTGAGCCTCCTGATGGAGCCCATAGTGAGCGACTGGACACTGTTTATGAAAAAATATTTCTTTAACTAGGAAACTATTTTATTTATTGTCTTTTTAAAACATCTATAAACGTGTCTCTTGGTATTCTAATATTGGCGATACTGCGCATTTTCTTCTTTCCTTCTGCTTGTTGCTTCAGTAGCTTTTTTCTTCGGGTAACATCTCCGCCATACTGGAACAATATTTAGTTATTCGCAGATAATATAAAAAATACATTTCACCCTGAGTGTGTCGGTAGAGACTAAAGGAACTAGTTAGGTTAAAAAAGATAGCAATTGTCCTCACCAATTTCGCGGTAACATCTTTTCTGTAGGCCTTCAACGTCTCTCTAGCAAGGACTTTCCCTCCGACCACCGCTTGAATGGCTACCTGAACCATTTGCCGTGGTATCTGCTCTTTGAGCTTTTCAGCCAGCCTTCTGGCGCTGTACTCCATGCGGCTGGTGTGCACTATGGTTGATAATTCCTCCACCATTAGTCCATTGATCAGGACATCCATCTGTGAATGCAAAGACAGTTAATGCATAGCGATAATTAGTTAATGCATATTCTAGGATCCCAAACTTGCTATTTTCCATTGATGTGCCCATCCGCCAGCCATCCTTTCCGTGCGGTGACGCATTTAGTATACATATTGTCACCACCCAACTCCAGCCTGAGGGTCTCGTAAGAGCCTACAAAAGGAAATGACAAGGCCGAAGAGCTAGCCGCAAGGGAAGGAAAACTTGACACGAAACCCTGTGCCAACCCGCCTGGCCAGTGTGACACAGTAGGCTCCATGTAATTGGAGGAGGCCCGACTAAGTAGTGGGTCATGTAAGGGCTGAGTAGTGCAACATCATTGTCATCAGCCCACTTTAGTCCACTGCTGGACATAGGCCTCTCTTAAAGAGCACCGTAGCGCCCTGTCTTCGCCTTGACGCAGCATACACGACGTGGGCGGAGAGGTAGTCAGTAGAATTACTGCCTTGTTGATCTAAGGGTTGGATGTGCCGCCTTTGGATCGCGCGACCCTAATCGATTCCGGGGTCGGGCAAGTGCCTTTGTGTAAACGAGAGGAACTTGCTCCGAATCTATGTACCTATCATTTGTATTCGTTAATAACAATTTTTGTAAACTGCCCCCGCGATACAGGTTATAATACCTAGGGGCTGTCCATTAATCACGTGATGTTTATTTAACATTTTTTAACCCCTCCCTCCCCCTTGGTGATACGTGTTGAGGTTTAAGACTCACCATTTACCTACAACGAATCTTACACTCAAAGGTTACATATACAAGACGACGTTTTTCGGTTTAGAAATCACGCGTTTGACGAAAATATAAATACACGTGATATCTTACTATACCCCCCTCCCCCTTGTAATATTTCGTGATTTTTTGCCGCACTCCTTTCGAACCTCACGTGATTAATGGACATCCCCCTAGTGCAGGGGTTTCGTTTAAGAAAAAGAAACATTTCCTCTAACTCACCCTCACTAAGGAACTAAGATGAAACCCATAGTCCTGATAATCAAAGCTTGCGAATCCCGATGTGATACTTTTGAGGGTATCATGGAAGTCTATGACGACCTCTGATAGAGGCAGAATGAATTGCATCATAGTATTCTGGTCATCTACTGCGCTGGACGGCAGAGGGTTCCCTCTTCTGTCTATACATAAGGTTGTAACAGCTCCGATGTATTCTACCGGTGTGATAATTGTACCTGGAAGACATTTTAAGATACAAAGTGTTTTTTTTTAGTAAATACTTGAAAGTCAGTTTGGGACATCAGCACCATCCCGCCTATGAAATTGGAACAATACAGTCCTCGCCAAACTTTATGGCCGCTCTGAATGTAGCCGCATTACGCTGCGCAGAACACAAATCAGGTATCGGCGGGATGTACGCGGGGGGTGGAGGCAGGGCACGCCCGCACTCGCCGTCTTCCACCCGCAAGTGTCCTCGCCTCCCGTGCGTTAGCGTGAGTGTGCTACGTTCGTATTGGTTATGAAATGTACGATGCGCAAGTTCACACCGACGGCTACATTCAGAGCGGCCATAAAGTTTGGCGAGGAGTGTATGAAGATACACTAACCTTACTTCACCACACTACTATTACTACTGAGCCCATAAATGACTCACTGTTAAGTCTGGCTTCGTTCTGCATTTCGTTTCAAGTTTGTTTTTTATTTGTGGCTAAGTTTTCTGCCTTGTCCTTTTGTCGGCTCTAACAACATCCCCAGGATGGAATGGGGTAGTGACCGTCACCACACAGTGGAACTATATTTTTATTATATTTTCCTATTTGAACAATATCTAAAAGCAAATATATTGTTGGGAAATCTAAGGTATGTTCTGCGCAAATTACATTGCATCACACATTTTGTTTACTCTCATAAAAATTTGCGACTTTATTTAATTTAATAAAATATTTTTATTTTTCACAATATTCATAATAACTTTTTTTCTTTAAAATTAAGTAGCTCCTGTGTGTATGAAAATACTTTGAATAATTGGCACATGGTCACTCACCTACCTAAAACAAATGGTTCGTAGTATTCAACTATGTTAATTGCGTCTGGCAACATTAGAGGATTTGTGATAAGGATTTCGTCAGTTTTATAATGTTTTATCAGCTTGGCACCAGTGATTCTGAAAATAAACTTTAGTAAAACTTACGATAGACAAAAATGTTACACGTAAAACTAAATGTTCTTTTTACATGAATCACTATCATCATTTCAGCCAAAAGACGTCCATTGCTGGACATAGGCCTCCCCCAAAGATTTCCACAAAGGCCGGTCCTAGGCCACTCGCATCCATCGTTTTCCGGCGACCTTAACCAGGTCATTGGTTCATGGTGTCGGAGGCCTACCAGCACTGCGCTTCATTTTCTTTTCATGAATATAATGTTTAAATAATACACCAATAAAACTCCGTATTAGCTTTCAAAAAAGTATTTTTTTTATGAGCATTTGCTCACTAATCTTCTGCCACGGCTAGATTTGCTGCCTTGTTGTTTCCTAAAGTCGGCACTAAATAACCCGTCGGGATGGAATGGAGCGGTGACACTGTGTACCTATTTTAGATTAGCTAAATTAGTAAACTTACTTGACTTTGTATGGTACAGATGGCGCTGTTAAGATAGCTTCCGCTTTATACTCTTGCAGTAACCGTTGAGTGAACACTTCCAAGTGAAGCAGACCCAAAAATCCCACGCGCCATCCTTGGCCTAAAGCTGGGCTGCAATCATTAACTATTATGGAGAAATACGTTGCGAATGCTACACATATTTGTACCAGAAGTAATTTTGATTGCCACAATTATTACAGTAATCTTCTATGAAAGAATACCACTTAGCATCTCCAAGGCCTCAAATTTTCTGACGCGATAGACAAAATATTGACTGAAGGCCTATGTCCAGCAGTGGACTAGAGTGGGCTGTTGATGATGATGGTCGATAATGACAGTTTTGGTAACTTATTATACTATACTGATGCGCTTTTAATACAAACACTTGGCAAGGCTGCCTCGTTGGTCTAGGGGTTGGATGCGCCGCCTTTGGATAACGGGGTCCCGGGTTCGATTCCGGGGCCGGGCAAGTGTCTTTGTGTAACCCAGAGGAATTTGCTCTGAGTCTCGGTGTCATTTGTGTTTGTAAACTGCTCACGCGATACAGGTTATCTATTGCAGGGGTTAAGTTTTTCTAACAAAAAAAAAATCGATTTTTGTAGATAGAAAATGGCCAATAAATTTGGAGCCCTGCTCCTAATGCTTGTCTATGTGCTAGGAACCTCTGAATGTAACATGACACTATTCTTGTTAACAGTATGACGAAAGTTGATGTTTATTACACAATATCATAAGATAATATTTATTGGTAAGGTATTTTATGTTTTACTAGCTGACCTGGCGAACCTTGTATTCGCATTTTTATTTTTCTTGTCAACTTTCAAACCTTTCTTGAATTTGTACAAAATACCAAAATTAGCTAAAATTATCCAGCCATTATCGACTTTTATTAGCGAGACCAACATACGAAAATTTATTTTTAAATCTTAGTTATTTGCCGATACGATTTACCCGCATATACATCGCCATTTCGTAAATACATGCAATTTAAGACAGTGTAAGGCCCCCGTACAGCCAGCCGCTAGTGCGTACGGGGCTAAGGCTCGTAGTACATAATATATAATTTTTTTTTAAATAAATGTATCTTTATTTTATTTATGTTTAACTTCTCAAATCCTCATGGATACCCGACCGCTGAACGCCAGCCGGTTTATGTGGGACTCCAGGGCGCGGACCGCGGCTCATCAGGCTCCGCGACCCTGATGCCTTGCCCTGCCTATCAGCAGGCTTCACGCTTCGACGAGGAGCTCTGGACGCTCCTCAACCACACAGAGAGGCACACAGGCGGGCCAAGGCTCATCGTGACCCCATGTCGCATTTTGTAAGTGTATGTAACTGCAAAATGACAGTACCCGTTTTTATTTACCTAGAATCAGCAGTGACGGCGACCGCAGAGTCGTTCAATGCGAGTTTCTTGATAGCATCGCTGAGCTGCGGATGTTGCGACTGATCGGCGGGAAAGATGCCCGCGTACACCATGTGCTTAACCGGCGGGGCCGAGGACTCGTGTTCAGAGTCGGCCATTTCTTTAGCTACTAATTGGTCACCCACACTGCCGCCTCCTTTAGGACCGCATCCTTAAATTACGAAATTAATGTGTACTAGCTGGTGCTCGCGACTTCGTCTACGCAGGATTAGTATTTAAAATAGCTCATATTAGCCCGACATTATTCAGTCGCACTACGCCCTGCCCCCGCCCCGTTCGCCGGCGGTGCCGTGCCGCTGGACCGCAGTTTTCCTACTTAATAGAAACTTATCGTCATATTTTGTACAATTCACACAATATCTTTATAAATTTTGATGTATAAGCTATATCATTGTAAGGTTACATTAAAATCCATTTAGTAGTGTTTACGTGAAAGAGTACCAAGCATTCATCCTTAATTACAATCTTTCGCGTTTATAATAGTAGTGGGATTGTGACGTGTGGTGACCGATTTAGAATACATACATACATCCCTCCATCCCCCGGTATATCGTCGTAAGAGCCGACAAAGGGAAATGATAAGGTCTAACACGTAGCCGCAAGAGAAGGAAAACTTAATACAAAACCAATGTCAACCCGTCTGGCCAGCTAAAGGTCTGGGCAAACAGCGGACGGGGCGGGACGGCGACGCGACGCGACCGCTACTCTCGCGCCGAGCGCGACGGCTCTATGTGACCTATTCTACATTAACTAATACATTACAACTCTTCACGTCGCGCCAGCGTCGCGTCGCCGTCCCGCCCCGTCCGCTGTTTGCCCAGACCTTTATATGAAAGTCTTTCCATGACTACGTGTAGAGTATAAACATATTATTACCGGTATAGCTTCGTGCTTAACACTGGTAGTTAGTCAAATCAGGTTAGACAGGACGAAATTTAAAAGCATAATGCATGCATCTTTGGCTGCATCTCTCACTACCCATAAATACTGCTCAGTTGGGCCTCTTTCCATTACAGGTAGGGTAATTAGCCTACTGTGGCCACGCTGTCCAGACGGGTTACGTATCAAGTTTCCCTTCGCTTGCGGCTACGTTTTCAGCCTTATCGTTTCCTTTTGTCGGCTCTTACGACACCCTCAGGATGGAATGGATTATCTCTCACATTGAGAGTCAAATTTAGAAACCTAAGGTCAGAGCCACTTATTTCTATGATACATACCAACCATAACAACCTGTCCAGCGACTGCTTCTGCTATAGGCTCTTCCATAGGCCTCAATAAAGCTAAATACTTCACTGAATTCTGCTTTAAATCAGATTTCCATTTCACCGCCTGTCCAACTTTCACTTTCCCCGATACAATATATGCTAAACAAAGCACTCCTCTGTACTTATCGTGCCATGTATCAATTACATGTGCTTTAAAATGACCATTTGTATCTACCAATGGGGGTGGAATGCGAGATATGACTGTCTGCAATAACTCTTCAACTCCCCACCCTTTTTTCGCAGAAATGCTCATTACATTCTCAGGATCAATCTTGAAGAGTGACTTTAATTGCAGTTTGACCTTTTCTGGGTTAGCTCGAGGTAGATCAACTTTGTTCAGTGTAGGTATTATAACTAAATTGTTTTTCTTGGCTAGGGAATGGACAGCCACAGTTTGAGCTTGTACTCCTTCGTTGGCATCTACTAACATGATTACACCTTGGCAGGCAGTCACGCTTCTAACTACCTTAAAGAGATAACAATACTATGTGAATGGAACTTATATCAAAATTGGAGATATAAAAAATATCTTTATATATAAAAATCAATGCTACTGTTCGTTGTTGTTAACCATGTGAATGTCGAGGTTCGATCCAGCTTCTTGACACCACAGACATTATAAGATGAATATTAAAAAGGACTAAACCTTTCGAACTAGTGTAGTGAATAATAGTGGTATAAAGAGTACAATAAGTGCAATATTTGGAAGATCTCATGAACAAAGTGGTTTATTAATTCTAGAGACAATAACACAAGTGTACAGTAGTGGACATTGCCTTAGTTTATTTATTTCCGTAGTCATTTAGGACAGATATTTGAATAAATTACTTATTAGCCTAAGCTAGATTGTAATAAGAATGATGCAGAATTAAAACGAGTGCACAATTTTTTTTTTAAATCAAGAACAGCTGAACTTATTTGAATGTTTTTTTTTATGCTATTGGGTGGCACCAAGGATGGTTTAGATTCACAAATCAGCCTGACATATGGCACTGCAGTTGGTAAATGAATATCATGCAGGACAATGTCTGCCCGATCAGCTAGTACTGTATATGTTCGACTGCCTTGTTGGCCTAGGGGCTGGATGTTCTTAAGATCTACAAGTCCCCAGTTTGATTCTGGGGTTGGGCAAGTGTCTTTGTGTAAACTAGAGGCACTTGCTCCAAGTCTGAGTGTTATTTGTGTTTGTGAATTACATATTTGTAAACTGCCCTCACAATACAGGTTTTAAGTATTACCTGCACTAGGGTGTAGGGGTTTCGTTTTTATAGTAAAACATGAAACAAATACACAACAATGACATAGCAATGACAGATTGTTATAATTTTAGCCCTTAAAAGGACTCACTACTGAGTTTATCCTTCTCCAAATTCATGGAGGGAAATTAGCTCTGTGCCACCCTCAGGACAGAATGGGGTGGTGAAACTGTTTCCTAAATCAGAAACTACACAGAATATACTTTACATAATGATTTTTTTACAGATTGGTAATGATTTTTTTGTTGAATTTAATTTTATATTTATTTCTTAATGGAAATTCCTGCAGTTTAACATTAAACATTATGGTATTCACCTCATTAGAGAAGTCCACATGGCCTGGTGTGTCTATGAGGTTAAGCAGATATGTTTCATTATTGTAAGTGTAATTCAATGATGCAGTCACTGCTTTTACTGTGATGCCCCTTTCCCTTTCCACCTAGTAAAGAGGAGAAACTATAAGCACATTGACATTTATTTGAATCTTCAAATTCTTTCATGCAACACTGGCAAAAATTGCAGAAGACTGGCAGAATCCCCTTAAAAAAGAAATTTAAATTAATATTAATAATACATTTATTAAGGACTGAATAGTGGATACATTGACTTGCTTTACTTTTATTGCATAAAATGAGATCTTCTGACAAAAAATGATTCCTGTCTTGTCAACCTAAAATCTTACACTGATTTAACATAAAAAGTTTATTGGTTACCTGCAACTGATCTAATACTTGTGCATTCTCTGCTCCTGGTTTAATAACTCCAGTTATTTCGAGCAATCTGTCTGCTAATGTGCTTTTCCCATGATCGACATGAGCTACAATACTAAAGTTTCTGATCTTTTTTACATCAATTGTCTTTCCAGAGGCATCTGTACTGCTAAGGCGCCCTAGAACAAATCTATAAAATAATAAATTACTAAAATATCATATGGACATTCGTAAGTTTCTAACTAAAAAAATGTTCTGTACCTGTTCCACTTGTAAGGATTTGGTGAAATGAAGTTTTTAACGTTAAATATAAGTCGCACCATTGTTAACTGAATTTATTTCCTCTTTAAAATGTACTTTTCGTACATCGCGAGGTTATGTATTTGCTAATTGCTTTTCTAAAAACTGACAATTTTGACAATCAGCTGGTATTTTGCTTATCTTATAATGGACATGGCAACTTAAACTTTTGAGATCAAACCTCGCGTCGATATTAATCTTCTTTAAACAAAGAAACTACTTTTTAGCAAACATGTTATATACATATTTATCGGCACTAAACCAAGACTAGGATGCGCCCCATTTTACCTTTATAAAATCGAGGCCTAAATGAGAACGTTGCCGTTAGCTTTTGGCATGGTAAGCTGAATTGTATATATGGAATACACATATCTTGCATGTAATCTAATTACCGTGGTTAATTGGCGTCACATACAACCGTTCATAGACCTGCTTATTCGAGACGCCCTGTATCGCCATCAGCCTGTTGGTTGATACATAATTGCATAATGTTGGGGTAAATATTTTAAATTTTCTTTATGACAGAAACAGCATGTTTGTAAAAAATACAATATTTTATGAATAGATAACCTTTTATTTAATTTCATAATATACTTATGGACGGTCAGTTTCAAATTGGACGGATGTTCTTATGAGTAAGATTGTACTTAATTTTAGATAACTTCTTCAATACTCTGATCTGTTGACTCAGGGCTATGACTTGTATCATCAGGTGACTTTTGTAGAAGTTTTAACTGGCTCTCGAATCCTGCAAATATATCTGATTTTACTAATTAAGTAACTAAACGATTATTTAAGGCATCCTTATTTTAAATCTACTTATAGATTACTACTTCAGGCATAAACGTATAAATTAATTCAAACCAAACGAGGCGACGGTGTTGACCTTACGAATCTTACGATATAGGAAAAAAAAATTACATCGAAGTCTGTTTGTAATTTCAAAATGGCAACATTCTAGATTAGTTTCAAGGATCAGCGCCGACGGACGGAGTGGCGGCGAAGAGACTAATTCGGTAACAATTTAAATTCAACCTAAAACACTTCAGAATACATCTGTATTTAGAATACGCTCGGCGCGCGCCGCTCGCTGTCATTGTATTTCGTTCCGCCACTCCGCCACTCCGCTGGTGGGCGCTGAGCCTAAAAATGTTTTGTCTGTTGCTCTTTCAAAGTAACTTGACTTGAAAATGAGCTACCCCCGGTAATCACATTAATTTTTATTCGCATCGTGTCTTTCGTTACCTAGCTTTGGGTGCGGGAGCTGATCTATGATCGATCGCTCGTGTAATAACACCTCTAAGATTTTTATAGAAATTTTCCTTTAATAGGGATAAATAACAACCAGATATTCATCCTAGGAAACGAGCAGAGGATCTTCCATACACAGGTAGCCCTTGCAGCCTTTTTTTCAACGAAGCCCCTGCCCCCGGTATAACCTGTATCGTGCGGGCAGTTTAGAGACTTGAAATTCACGGACACACACGACACAGAGCATGTGCCTCTGGTTTTGACAAACGCATTTGCCGACCCCGGAACCTAACCGGGGACTCGTTGATCCAAAGGCGGCACATGCAACCGCTAGGCAGTAAGTCAGCCTTTAGTAAGTGTATAAGGTAAACCCGGGTCCCATTTTTACGCACGTGAAAAGGTGCGGGATCTTCGTTTTTAATAAAAACTAGCTGTACCCTGCGCACTAAAATAAATTTGAAGGAAAGACTTTACACAAATATTTTTTTTTTGTTCAGAAACCTTTCTGCTCTCATGCACAACACATTTCTGGCGATATCACATGATCAAATACAAAGTTTACGATTCTTAATAGGAGATACAGACAAACATCCATTTTTTTTAAATACATTTAGATAGCACAGGTATCTTACTCATTGCCTCTGGGTGATTCGGTGCGTATTGTAGCAACAATCGAAGAACTTTTTCTTCCGTGATCAAGCCAGGACGACTGCTTACTGCGCGAACAAGTTGCTGTCCACCGGTTACACCTTATATAATAATGTATGTAGTTAATACGTCAAGTCTTCTGTTATGACAATATTGACAATTGTTAACCAACTACGGTGTTTGAAGTTAATTTGGCCACATACTTTTTAGAATACACAACTCTGTTTTGAGGGTGTGAGAATATGTGCTATAAGTGAAGCAAGCTTGAGGCAAAGCTCTAAGCTATAACTTGTACGGACATCGTAGCATAATAGACTAATTTCCTTTAAACTGAGGAGTTCTGTCTCAACAGAGCTTCAAACCTGCTATTTCGATAGATCTAAATCGGATAATTTGGCATTATGAGTTTAAAGGACAGACATATTCATATCAAACTCAAACGGAACTTTATTTAAGTAGGTTTTATCACAAATCTTATATAAATCATCATATTTAAAGTTACCAATATAATCTTACGGTCCCTGTCCCAACTAGGTGGTAGTCTCCATATACATGTATCAGTCATTCACAGTACATTCACACTTTTCATACACAATTCCTCATTCTTTCAATCCATTCATATCTTTTGATCTCCCACAACCCTAGCGTCCACACACATTCATGCTGAAACTAACACCGGTTCGGAATGCTGCTCTACAGAGAAGAGCCGCAAGAAATTCTGTACTTGCTTTTTTTTTTTCAAAATATTGGTCTTGTTTACAAAAAGCACTAAACAGCATCGTGAGAGCAAGCTCGCCAGAAGAGAGAAACACGCTACACGTTTACGCAATGGATGACGAATAAGCCTTGACAGGATCAATATAATATAAATCTGCGAATAAATAGCGCTCACACATACAGTGTACAATATTATGTTTATGATAATTTCAACGACCGTAATGATTTTTTTAATCGTTTTTACTAACCAGCGTTAATTTCTCCAGATTCTAATGTCTTCTTGACATCCAAGAATCGTTTCACCAAAGTGCTTTGCTCTTGAAGCGCCGTAGTCTGAGCAACTGAAACATTTAGAATACATTTGAAAAACCTTTCAATAGAACCATTACATAGAGTAGAAAATAAAAAGAATCTACCTGTGTCACCGTCTGTTGTTTTCGATAAACATTTTACTGCTTCTTTGAGGGCCTCCAACGCTTTGTCGTAATTCTAAAACATAAAACCAATAATATCTATTGCTCGATTGTTGTCACTAATTCAATTATTCCTGCGAGTACCATGAATACTACTACTACTATTCCCATAATGACCCACTACTGAGTCGGGCCGCCGCCAATTACATGGAGGGTAATTAGCCTACTACGCTGGCCAGACAGGTTGGCACAGGGTTTCGTATCAAGTTTTCCTTCTATTGTGGCTAGGTTATCGGCCTTGTCATTCCCTTTTATCGGCTCTTACGACACCCTCCGGATGGAATGGGGTGGTGGCACTATGTATTCTAAATCAGTCACCACAAGGCGATTAATGGACCTGAATACATATATTGAAAATGATATCCGCAAAATAAATCACATCTTTTATACCACCATTCTAGAATGGCTTTAGAGTCAACGGAATTTAGCAATAGGCGCAATGCTATTGGCGCTCTGCAGAGTTTATTGTTTGAAGATTTTAAGTGGGATGGCGAGGTCCTACAAAACCGTAAGCTGAGG
This sequence comes from Clostera curtula, assembly GCA_905475355.2. Lineage (NCBI taxonomy): Eukaryota > Metazoa > Arthropoda > Insecta > Lepidoptera > Notodontidae > Clostera > Clostera curtula. The sequence goes on along the minus strand of FR997806.1, from coordinate 10,132,394 downwards.
TGAGCTTAAGTGTGAATACATTATAAGTCACACTTAAGCTCACCTCACGCTCAAGCGAAGTAAGAATTTGAGTTGAGTTAATGGCTCACATCGTATTCATCGACTTCCATTTTGGCACATTCCGCGTAGAATGCTGCCAGTTTCCCATATGCCTTGGCCTTGGTGTAAAAGTGTAGCACGTGTCGCATGAGGTCCGGGCGAGTCCGCCAGTCAGCGTGCCTTCGGAGGAAGTCAGCCGCCATTAGCTGCGCGTTACGGTCTCGAGTGGCAGCCGCGAACGTTGCTATGCGATCTGCGTCTCCTGAACGCATCAGCCATCGCATAGCACCTGCCTAAGATTCAGAATACAAATGGATTTTGCTGATGCGTTAAATGGTGTGTGCATCTCTCGTCATCATTTCAGTCCGTAAAAAACACACTATAGATATGGGCCACCTCCAATAACTTAAAAAAAAAATAACCTAATGTTTCACACTGGCCAGACATAGACGTTGGCACAGGGTTTCGTATCACGTGGTTCTGCATCAGATCCCACAATGACGCAACAGGACGCGAGTTGGAGCACTCCGGGGAGGTTTAGTGGGTAGGCCCCCACTATGGGGGAGAGTCCCACACTCCCCTCGCTGGCCATCCCCGTGGCCGGCGAGGAAGTCCATAAAGGATTTTACACCGGGCGAAGAAAAAAAAATAAAAACGTTTCGTATCAAGTTTTTCTTCTCTTATGGCTAGGCTTGTCATATTTTAGTCGACTGTTACTACACCCTGGAGTGGTGACATTATGTACCTATTCAAAATCCGTCACCACACAGTCAACTACAGTTTCCCAGATACAGCAAAGACAATAGGTTCAATATAGGATTTTGAGTTCTAGGTGCAGTATTGTGTGAGAGGATCGGAAAAATTCGTCGAAACATCAATTTATATTGATTTAGATTTAGAAATGCAAATCGTTTTTAACGTTACAGTCGTCTTTTCAGCCCATAAATGACCCACTACTGACTCGGGCCTTCTCCAAATCGACGGAGGGAAATTAGCCTACTGTGCCACGCTGGCAAGACGGGTTCGCACAGGGTTTGCTTTTTTTTTTTTTTTTACATACTACGCCATCTCGTCCCAAGCTAAGCAACTCAATGTTTGTGTTATGGTTACGAGATGGATGATAAACTACTTATATACATATTTTTTTTTGTAAATACATACATATTATAGATAGAAAAGAAGGTTTCCTTCTCTTGCGGCTAAGTGATCTGCCTCTTGCGTTCTTTTAGTGGCCTCTTACGACACCCTCAAGAAGGTATGGGTTGGTGACATTGTGTATTCTAAATCCCTCACCACACGGACGACACAGTACGTTACAGTAAACTATTCTATTCTGCGGTAGGAGGCCAGGCCGCGCGGCCAAGTCGCTGCGGCCAATTAATTCTTCTACGATGTATATAGCTGCGCGCATTACGCGGCCAGGCCGCGCGGCCTAGTTTTGGTCGCGCGGCCAACGAAAACGACTAATCCGCGCATTATGTGGCCAGGCCGCGCGACTGGCCGCGCGGCTTGGCCGCCTAAATGCGCGGGGGCCCTAAGAAGAAGAATATGGTTAGAATCGGAGCTCTCCTTCAAATCGGCGAAGGTCCGTCTGAGGTTTCAGCATTAGTCAGTCATTTAACGCCTAAGAGAGGCTTACAGCATTTAAACTTTTAGATAAAACAAATTATCTCTGCACCTTGTCTCCAGCATGAGCCAGCCGTTTAGCAGCTTGATGGTAAAGTCCTCTTGCACCTAAAACATCGGCAAGCCGTCTAAGAAGGGCGTCGCGACCGCTCGTGCCCGCTGGCGCGGCGAGTCTTTCGCTCAAGTCTTCAGTCAGAGGTGTCACCGATTGCTCCACAATATCCAAGGCTTCTTCGTACTGCGAAATGTATTGGATTGAAAGTCTTGGCGAAGTCTATTTTAACATTATTGACTTTGAATGTTCAGGTCATAGATACTGTGCCTTTATTTTATTATATCTACTGTAAACCTTTACTTTGATGCACGCCATAGACCTCACCTTGCCTCGGTTTAATTTTGGAGTAGAGCCAGTATCTTCGTTTTAAGACTCACGCATTTTATATATTTATGACACAGGTCTGGATCGCGGAAATATTTTGAAGGTATGTACCATTATTTGCCTAACGATTCGGCATGGATTGCACGAGGCCGTGGAGAATAAAGGTGGATATAGGCCTCCCCCAAGGATTTCTGCTGTTTAAAACAAACCTTGACAATATTTCCGCGATTCAGACCCGTGATATAACTATATATAAACAATATTTGTGTAAGAAGTGCTGCTCTGAGCAGTAGTTGGGTACGTGAATTGTGTTTATTATATGACACTTACTAGGGTGCTTATTATTGTCTAATCTTAAAAAATAAGTACATTTTTAGATGGTTCGTATTGAGAAACATACACAGAAAGTGACGATAGATTTCAACTTTTAAGTATTATTTACTGCAGAGTTTCAACCACATAAGCTACTTGTAACATTAATTCGACATAGACTGCGGCGTAATAGTTACCTTTCCAGCAGTGGCCAAGAGAGCTGCAGCGTGTGAGTGGTGCTCTGCTTGCCTCAGATGTGTTGCTAGTGTATTAGCCAGTTCAGGATCGACACGATCGCCTAGAGTTTCTACTGCTGTGATGATTGCATTTGTATCTCCACTAGCCACTGCCAACTTCAATGCCATATGCACTTTGCCTATGAAAATAACCATTTATTATTACTTCGATATGATGCAAATCTTTATAGCACAGTGTAATAATTACATCGCTATTTCAGTGGGTAGTCCAACCATTTTCAATTCACTCGCGTTTTCGCCACAACGAAAAGGGTTCTCCCATTATTCACACGATCGTGCAAGCCAAAGCTAATGCGAGACCAAAGGATATCTTGATTTTCTTTTACTTGTCTACCACGCTAAATCGGCACATATATGGGAAAAAACTTGCTACATCAACACACAGAGATAGTAGTAACGCCAAGAACAACTGCATAAATACTGCACTAACCTGCTTTATGATATAGAGCAATTGCTTGCTCAGTCTGACCAGCATTTTCCAATATAGTAGCAGCGTGGAGAGCATGTGTCGCTGATGTGGACCCAGCACGCCAAACTAGATTCCACGCGCTTGCTTCCGCGGCAACCCTTATAGCGGAGGCTACAGCACCACACTTGATATACATCTACGACATAATATACTTTTTCTATACTCTCTAGTCGTAGATGACTAGGGTAACTAAATAAAGGACAAACCGTTCTGTAACTAGAACTAAGAAGCGCAGAGCTAGAGGATGTACGACTAGAGTAAGGTCGTCGTAATTCTATGGATGCGGCTTAGGACCAGGGCTAGTATTTTACAGTCACGTGACTTGGCGTTTTGAAATGTCATCCCATATATATTTTAGCCCTGTGGATACCGTTAAGGAGGTTTATGCATTCGGCCCCAGACTTTGAGAAGATCCTTTAGGTCTGTGTTTATCGGCTAAATGATGACGTTAGAAAAATGTCTACTAATAATAAATGTCTCACACTCAATTATGGCAAGGGCTTCCGACATTATTAAGACCTTGATTTTAGTTCTATCGTGACAAAACTGTTTAAGAAATTGACATACCCTCTCAAAAGTTTTATTCAAGAACAATATCATACTGACCTTGACCGCACTTTCCGTTTTGTCCGGTTGCATTTCTAAGTAACGCGCCATCTGATACATAGAAGGTCGATTTTTATGGCATAGCTTTTCTGCTTCTTCTATCCTTTCCATGTGGCATAATAAGCGCGTCTGTTCGCCAAAATCGTTCGCCCGAGCGTACGCATCTAGAGCACTGTCTAAATCACCAACACTTTCGAGGTAATGACCCCACCAGGTAATTAGATTGGCATCAGTCGAATTAGCTACGTACTGGGCTAACAAGGGAGATTGTCCTTGCGCAATCAACATTCTGGGAACGTGGGGTACCAAGGTGCCAGCACTTTCAAATAACTTTAACGCTGTTCCAGTTTCTCCGTTAGACCACAGTAACTTAGCCAGTCTGTGTTGAGCACTCTTTATTAGCAAAATATTTTCTCCTTCATCAGAGCCATTACTGATTTCGCTTAGGCCACCTTCTTTTGCAGATATCAGTCGGGTTATCAAATCTGGCCGTTGAGCTTCCTTAAATAATGCTTCCGCCTCGTCTACCATACCGATGTTCAAGGCAAGAATTGCTACTTTACTTTTGTCATCCAAGCTATTGTCGCTCATTACTTTTCTCATCATAAGAGCTCCTTTTATGTTACCCATTTTTCCTAAACACACCGCACCAACATCGGGTCGCTTCATAGCAACGCAGATCTTTGCTAAACTATCCCAGATAATGGCATTTTTGCTGCCAGATAAACTTGTCCCTATAACAACAGCTTTTTCTAAATAGCCTGTGGCCATGTAGTTAAGGAAATCTAAGACCTGTCGCACATTGGCTGTGTCATGTTCCGTGAAATCTTCAAATTCATGCATCAATATCCTTTTCACATTTTGCTGTGATAGTATAACGACGTACGGTGCATATAGAGAGCATAACATAAAATCTATCATAAAATAGTCTTCGGTTACTGCGCACCAATTTTTGTATTCATAAAGTGTACCTTCGTGGCAGAAGAATAAGTGAACTCGATCCAAATCAGAAGATCTCATATGGACAGCTACCATTCGCGAATCATTGGTGTCCCAGATAATTGCAATTGGTACGCTTTGATACGGAGGCGTTTTGTTTTCGGCTATGAGAATGTTTGTAATGACGTCATTAGCGACATCCCAAAGATAAAGCCGCGGGTCGGGAGCCAAGCCTGCATTAGCGACACTGAGACAAATATATCGCCCAATGCAGTTAACCGAGGCCCTCATAACTTCACCAAAATCATCAATAGATTGATAACAATTTTTGGGTGGATATGGCATTCTAAGGCCCTTTTTTGTGATCTCAGCTAATTTTATCGTTCCGTCCATAGTGGTTATCACTACGAACTTATTTGTGTTAGTCACGCCGATGGGCTCTCCTTCCCCTTCGGTGCTGGGCAATATTCCGAGATTAGTTCCTGTTATGGAATAACATTCTATATGCGGATTGACCACTCCAACTAGTATGTCGTTATAAATAATAAGAACATCCGTTTTCCATGAGAACGTTCTTAATAAGGAGAATTTCACATCATTATCTTTGCAACACATCCATATCTGTAGGCAATACAAGAAAAATATTCCTAAAAAACCTTTAAAGCTCGTCACCTGTCTAAATTGTAAGAGTTGACTTTGGATCACCAGTCGCCGCGCGCCGCATCAATACCGGGCATATGAAACTGTTTTATGGGAAATCAGAGATATTGAATTTATGAGTGTTTGACAGAAGACCTCGTTCATGCACTTAAATTTAGGTACACAGCTTAGTGTTGTGCTATAAATTGTTGCGTTCTTTTAAAGATATTAGATTTTAAAACTTACCTGTACATCTTTCCCATCACCCAGGGCTATGTATTGATCCTTAAACGCAAAGGCTCTTATTGTGATCGTAGTATTGAAACTTGAAGATATATTATTTTTATTAGTAATAGCCACTTCATTAGCAGACTTTTGCACCATGCACATATTGGGTGAATAACCCCAACAAACAGGCTGTTCCCGCAAAACGAATGTGCTGGTTATGCAATTAACATATAGAAGAGGATTCATCAGCCCTTCAGAACCCCAGCTGACCTCTTTGACTGTACCTTTCACAGAGGTTCTACTTATTAGCTTCCAGTTATTTCTATGATCTCGTCTCCAAAGGTAAAGATTACCCTGAGAGGTCCCACAACATAAAGTATCACTTAGATTACAATAGCTGATGCTAGTAAAAATATCACCCTGAATGACATCCTCCTTTTCATTTGGCAATGCATCATTGTCACCAGTATCACTGTCCCAAACTCTAATGAGATTATCTCCAGTGATAACAGCAACATAGAAATTGCCAGCTAGGACTATACATTGACCATTCCTTGATGACATTCTAACATGAGTATCAGTTACTAGTGTTCCATCATCAGACATCACAAATCTGGTCAAACTAAGTGCCTCACCCGATTCCCATGCAACCAAAAGATAAATGTTGCTGATTATTCCCATGAATATGATGTGTCCTGGGGTGTTTAAAACTTCTGAGCAAGCTCCATTGTGATCTATGTATAAAATTATTCCATTGTCCTGAGCTGCATAGCAAGCATGATTGTCAGGTTGCGAGCCTTCTCTGACTCTAGCTGTGGTTCGAGGTCTCCATGCAGCTAAAGCATCTAAGGCATTTTCATCTCCTGCTACTGCAGCTCTTGCTAGACCTCTAATAGACACTTCTGAGTTTGGCTGTGGTGTACAGAAGGTTATGTTTGTTATGACCTCACCAAGTTGATGATGGAAGGATGTAAGAGGTGCTCCTGAACCCGATTGCCAACCAGACAGAGATCCAGCTGCATCAGATGCAAGCAGTCTACCGCCTCCAAGGCTAAATGCTATTGTTGTCAATGCTGCATTGTGTGGTGCTTCTAAACGAGCCCAAGAGTATTCCAACCAGATGTAAAGTTCACCCCCATCCCAACCAACAACTAGTAGTCGTCTTGTAGGGTGCCAAGCCAGAGCTGTGACTTGATTTGATGATAATATAGGCCAATCACAGCCTTCCAAAGGGTATCCCTGAAAAAAAAATAGTTATAAAATTACACTATAGGTGACGGACCAGTATGAATCGAAACATAAGCCATGTAGTTGTTATAGTATAGTAGTACCTACCTAGTTGTTAAAAATAACTTAAAGAGAAATCAAATTATACTTTATCACTCACATTGTCTTGGAATATCGTAACAAATCCTCCTTTTTCTTGATTAAAAGAACCTACAGCTAAAAGTGGTAAGGAAGGATGCCAAGCTCCCACCGTAGACACCACATTACTATCAGTAAAAATTAGCTTAGTATCAATGTAGAGAGTCATCACTTGTCTTAAACTGATAATATTTTGTCACTGTATATTTACAATACTCTTTTTCGCTTCACATAACATCTTGCTTAATGGCTTGCCATGTTACAACATGATATGTATTATTTTTCCGATGCAAATAGGTAGCACAGCATTAAAATCAAATTATTGTTTATTTGTATGTTTAAGTTGCTATGGTAACATATCATCAGTCAACACAACACAACCAAACATCTATTGAAGCATGTGAAATAGTTTTAAATTATGAACCAAGGCTTTTAAGTCTACTCCTTCGTACTTCGGAAGGCGTGTAAATTTGTATAATTTACGTGCCTTTCAAAGGTTTGTATAATTACCGTTGGTCTCACTAGATTGCATTCGAAGAGGAGACGGCAATCTCTTTCTTTGGGAAGTTACTCATTACTCAATTACAATAAAATGCTATATGTAGAGTTTTTGGAGTTTGTTATCTTTATTTTATCCTTTTCTCTTAGTTCAATTGAAGAACATTTATATAATTTGTAAATATTTATTTTTAAGTAGTTTTATTAGTTTTACTTTTTAAATCTTGTATGTTTTCTAGAACTCGTATTATTATAATAATGTTTTTATGGTACATGTTTAATTGTCCCTATAAATAATAACTTGGATCACTTCAGTTAATATTGATTAACTTTTCAATGTAATGTTTGTTACGTAATATTGTATTCATATAACACCTAATTGTTTAATTAATAGTGTAATTGATTAAACATCAAATTTCAATTAGGTCAACTTTTATTTAAGGTGGTGTGACACCACCTTAAATAAAAGTGACTCTATGGACACCACTGGTGTCCATAGAGAATGCAAAAAAAAACTATAGTGAACAGTAATAGGTAATAGTGTCTATGGTGGAAAACAAAGACTGCGACGGCGATACAATAGGGGCAAAACTCGCCGGAATTTGTTTTAATTTAGAATTAACTTTGAAGTATTGTGAAAAATGTGGTATTTAACATCAGAAACTGATAACCGTGTGATATACATAATTCCCCCCTCAGAAATCACTATTGGCAGAAGTGCGGATGCCCAAGTATGTAATTTTGCTATTCCCGATGATCCTTCTCTAAGCCGCAAACACGCTACTTTGATAGTAACTGAGAACAAACTAGTGTTACAAGAGTTGGGTTCGCGTTATGGTACTTACATTAATAATTCTGCCGAAAAAGTTGAAGGAAATGTTACCCTGAACAATGCTGATGTTATTAAGTTTGGAAAAATGAATAGTGTTTGGACAGTTCATTCTACCAATCTGATTACATGCACTTCTACTTTAAAAGGAGAGAATCTTCAAAACATGAGAGCTGTTTTGTCTAAAATTGGAGGTACATTCAAAAGTGATTGGGATGAAACTTGCAACTTTCTTACCATGCCAGCAATCACATTAACTATTAAAGTTGTATTAGCACTGGTACAGAGATCTCATATTGTCACTACAGAGTATTGGAACAGCTGCCTTGAAGCTATCAATAATTCTTTATCTTTACCTGATCCCAGCAAATTTGTGCCTGAAGTTATGGAATCTACTCTTAACAAAGAATTTGTATCATTTTTGCCAGACAATAGAAGACAAACATTATTTAAAGGCAAGAAGATAATTTTCTTAGCAAGACGTCAGTTTGAGATGTATAAAACGGTTTTAACAGCTGGTTCTGCCTTGCCTATGTTATTAAGTGAATCTAAAATGACTCCTTCAATGCTTGCTGAGAAAGATATTATTGTCATCCAATATTTAGTTACTAATGCCAGTCAGGATACCCAGGTTCAAAGAAACCAAATCAATGAAATTGTTAACTATCTGAAGAGCAAAGGCAAGAGGACTGTTGCTGATGCAGAAATAGGATTGGCAATATTGTATTGTTCGTTAGATAAATATTGTAATCCAGACTTTAGTTTCACAACGGAGGTAGTGAAACAGACTGAACTTAATAATAAGACTTCAAATGTATTGGCTCCAGAATCTCAGGATCCATCTAAAACTGATTCAAGCAAAGGTAGTGTTGTTATTAATGAGAGTTTAGTGGCTGATATTGATAAGAACTCAAAGAGAAAATTTGATGAATCATCCAATGATTTTCAATCTAATCCAAACAAAAAGCTGGCTACCTTAGATGCGGTCACCAACACTTCTAGCAACAATGATGGAAACAAGAGAAAACTAGAAGATAATGAATCGTCAACTAATCCCACCAAGAAATTGGCTGTAGATAATGATGTTTTCAATTTTGTCAATAACTCAACTTCAAGCAATGATAAGAATAAAAAACTAAATCTATTAAAGCCTCAAAAGAGGAAGGTAGGAGGAGGAGATGGTTTATTTAACTTTATTGAAACTGATGAAGATGCTTCTGCTGCTGAAACATCTAAACGCAGCATGTTTGATGTAGACATAGTAGAAGATGTTAAACCTGTAAAAGTTGAAAAAATTGCAGCAATCACACCAGAGGAAGTAGTTGCAATGAGAGGCTCCAAATTGAAAGAATTAATGGAGAGTAATTTGTCTTATAACTCTAACACTGATTTAATAAAATTTAAAATAAAGAAAGAGAAATGTGATGAACTGGAGGAGAAAATGAGTGAACTTGATTTAGGATGTACCATTGTGATAACATGTTCCGATTTGATTGTGAAAAAAGAGCCTATTTATAAAACGGAAGATGAAAATATTACTGTTAAAAACTTCAAGAAGTTTAAGAAAGTGTGGCCTTTGAAAAGACGAATGATACCCACATCATCTACAAGTGTTGTGGCATAGATAAGTTGGTTTATAGAATTTCCATAGTATCAATTATTTGAAGGGAAATTTTTCTATCATGATAATTAATATTAAAACTCAAGTTGCATAACTCCTTGTTTATTATGACATTTTGTTTTTTTACTATAATTGTAATAAATCTGATAATAAAAACATTATTCTGATTGGTCTGATTCTTGTGCTTCAGGTTCTGACTCTTCAACCATTTCATTACCACTATCGTTTGAAGTTCTGAAAAAATAAGGTTACCATGTTACATATCACACTTTAAATCAGTCTGGAGGCAAAGCTAGTATGTTATATCATTTCAGAAATTAGGATTATAATATGAAGATATGCAATTTACAGTTTGCAATTTGAAGATAGATTATAATCAATCATAATTTCATTGAGTTATGTGGGACTCACCTTAATTCATCTTTACTTTTCTTAATATTCACTGTGCCATCAGGTGCTACACTGACAATTTTACCAGGCATAGTTGATAGTTCATCTTCCACCACAGTATAATGTTTTGGCTTCTTCTGGGTTAATTTTGGAGGAGTTACAGTACTAGATGGTCCTGAAACAGAAGTCTACAATACTAACTAATGAATGAATAGTTTATGTATGATACACATAAACTATTCATTCATTAGTTATGTATGCTCAAAGTATTACAATACATAAATGCGAAAATAAGCATTGGATTCTACAATCAATACTACTTTTAAATGTTGACTTAAAGGGTTTTTCACAGTACAAAACAAACAGTTTCTGACTTTATAATGAGTTAGTTTAAAGATTGACTTGCACATAAAAACGAAATATCTAACAATAATTATTAAAGGTTCTATTCTGTTAATATTTCTTATTGTTTTCATTATTCCAATAAATTCTATGTACAGAGAGCATTAAGTAACATTTTTATTTTATTTATAGATTTATTGTCTGCCCATTAAAATTTGCCATACCAATCAAGATAATTGGTCTGGTCTGGTCTGGCCAGGTGGCTATTAAGAATCTTCTAGACTTTACTTACGCAATGTGAGATATAAAGGCAGTGCAACAGACAGTGGCAACTTTATTCTAATTGCCCTTATGTTAGCCTCTCCACCGGGAAATTTAGTTTTTATTTGGTCCACTAAAGACAGTATGTTTTCCTTTACTTTCTCCTGAGGCATGGCAGTATGGCCTACAATAACAGTGGATGTCTCTCCTTCACTGAGACGAAGTATTGCGGTACGTATGCCTTTGTCCAAAGATTGTTTTAAATCTCTGTCATTGTCCAGCCTGACTGGAATTAGCATTTGATGTTTTTTTAGGAACATCTTGCCAAGCATATGAGAAGCATGATTCAGGACTCTTGTGTCAACCATGATAAAGTCATGCTGTGTTAGAAGTCTGCGTTTTAATTCATACTGGTCATATTCCACTTTCAGTTGCCTCAATGGTAGTACAGTTTTAACCTGAAAATATGAAAGATAATTTTTAAAACAGACTATTGCCATAAGTTAAAAGAATTGTTTTATCCATTAGTAATTTGCAAATTATTATGGCATTTTGGGCAGTCAAATACTCTTCATTTTGAGTGTCATAAAAGGTGCTGAAAGGAACTTGATATGCACCAAATCAAAACACAAGAGAACTTGAGATGAAACCCTATGTTAATTCATCCACCTAGCTTATCACAGAAAGATGATGGAGGAAGAATGCCAGAATTATGCAATGATCAAGGCAACAAGAGAGTTACAATATAGAAGGAACCCAGTTTCTCTGCTCTATTGTCACTCTGACACAATATATTAAATAATAAGTATGAAACCCACTGTAGTCACTCCAGCATTTCTCAAAAGGTCCTCCCAGCGGTCCACAGTAGGTTCATGGTCATGTTTTCTCCCTTTCTTGATGTCTGGAGTGATCAGGCATACTTCCCCAGTAGATGCCACTGTGCTATGCGGCAGAATACTGGAAATTCAATATCAAAACTTGAATAAACATATATGTGCTTCTATATTTTTATATGCCATACTTCTGTTTGCATTTATAGGTACTTACGAATGTATATGAACTGAAATAAATGATGAAATATTTCATTTGACTTTAATCAACATGGATTATATTGTTTAAAGTAAACTTATCTACTGCATGTTGCAACGGTACATAATTTTAGGAGAAATCACTATCACTACATAGTATAAAACAAAGTCGCTGTAGTCTGTCCGTCCCTATGTATACTTAAATCTTTAAAACTATGCAGAGGATTTTGAAGCGGTTTTCTTTATTAGATAGAGTGATTCAAGAGGAAGGATTTTATGTATAATACATGCATATTTACACCCGTGCGGAGCCGGCCGGGTCGCTAGTTAAAAATAAACAAAAAGGATAATTTCTGAAATTACTTACAATTTGACACTGCCATTTGTATTTTGAATTTTCATGCTATGGATCTCTGCAAATATGGGTTTCTCGTCGTCAAATATTGCATTTTTGTTCTTCCCCTGTTCAGCAATCACTGTTTGCAGAGCATTTAAACAACAGTTAACCATACTCTCAGTAATGTATTTTGATGGCATAACGAACCTCGTTTTCTTCTTTTTAATATCTTTTTGGATAACATCTTGTTTAGGTATTACCTTGGTTGTTTCAAGTTTTAGTGATTTAGTTTTCTTCTGCTTTTCTACTTTATCGGTACTTTTGATGATATTTAACTTTTTTGTAGGTAATTTTTGTTTTGCTGACACCATGTTGTACTTTGTAATTTGAGTATAATTTGTTAAAATAATTAATTTCTGTAATATTTTCGAGTAAACACTATTTATAACCTCAAATACGAGTTATGAGTCCATGCGCAATAGACAGACAACCACAGCTACAGAGTTTATAGAGGCAGAGCAGAGACAGCCGGCTCATTAGAGTTAGCCCCCCCAAAAAAATGTTTTTTTTTTTTTTTCTATTTTCGACTTTTTTTCTATTATATCGTTTGTTATTATTTGTTAGCTAATAATTGTTTGTTCACCATTTATTAATTTAAAAAAAAATATAAAAAATATACCTTGAAGTTAGAATAAAAAATATACCCCCCACTTGCAATTTATAATATTTTTCCGACAATAATGAATCGTAAATATGGATTTTCATAAAAAAAAACAAAAACTTAGTAATTTCGAAAGACGACAAACGTATTTTATGTACGAACAATCGAAAAAAATATTTACGAGTCATTATTGACCGAAAAATATTATAATTTGCAAGTGGGGGGCTAACTTGAAGGTATATTTTTAATTATTATTTTTAATATTAATTAATGGAGAACAAACAATTATTAACAGCTAACAAATATTAACAAACGATAAACAAACGACATAATAGGAAAAAAGTCGAAAATCGTAAAAACATTTTTTTGGGTGGCTAACTTTAATGAGCCGAGACAGCCGCTAATAAAAATAATAGACAATACATACACTTTTTTTTTTGTATTCCTTTCCGATTGCCAGCTTGCACATACGGTATTCGATTCTATGGTATATGCTCCATGCTACATACGATTTAATACTGTGTATTACGGTGACGGGAGTCATCATTGTAGCGACTGTAACTCCTCACAAAGAAACAAATTCAAATCATTTATTTTGCTTGGGTCACGATGGACACTTACAAAAAGTCAACACAATATTTATAATGATTCTATATAATACAAATGGTCTACCATCTACCACAAAACCTATTTTTTACTAACGCCACTAGGGAGGCGTTAAAGCATGAGGCTCGCCTGATGGTAAGCGGTTACCGTCGCCTATGGATATTTGCAAAACACGTGTGTGTCGCCGACCCTGTAAAATTTTATAGAATGATGCAGGTAGCAGAAGGTTAAGGGAATCCCCTAGCTGTCAACAGAATGCCTCCCTGATAGAGCTCTGGGGACCTTACTCATGAGCAGGATCAACATTTGGCTGCGGTGTTCTGTTCGTGGAGGTCGTTCCTTGGTTGATAATCCGCAATGCCTTACCTCTCTGAATGCGGTCTCAAAGACTTCGAAAGATCGAATTATTTCGTACAAAATAAAAATATGTTGTATGCAATCGTATTTTATGTCAAAATAATCAGTGTCTTGCCTTAAAATTGAACTTCTCCCGGTGCGCACCCCGAAGTGGCTTTCGCCACAAAAGACCCATAAGCTCCTTGTCGCATGGAGCGGTCAGTCTGTTCGTCCCGTGGTTATGCCCGTGAGCCAAAGTTCCAAATCTCTTACATACTTCGTTCCAAATCTCTTACATACTTCCGTCTTAATTAAGACTTTGACCGTGCGCATCGGAATTATCACTAAGAACTCCAAATATCTTTTAGAGAAGCCTTTTTAATAAAAGACTAAGAATATAATCACATTTTTTTGAAGAGCTGTATCGGTCGGTATACGTAGGTATACTTTTCAGTTAATTTGTACCATTTGTACATAATTATTACAACAGCTAGACTATTTTATAATGATTTGATTTGTTTGTAGATGTGTCACTGAAAACTAATACATAGGTACATAAAATTGGATGCGATTTCACAGTCTATTTTAAAATCTGGAACGTGATTAATACCTCAATAAACGTGCCCGAGGCCCGAGTTAAAATATTTTTACGTAAGTAACCCATGAAAAAAAATATCTCGACCAAAATATCATTGTTGGAATCTAATATCCCGAACATCCTATAATATTTTGAGCCATTGTTTACATAATATGATACGGAGAAACCCCGATGAACAAATCTTTCAACGCATTCAACGCGATAAAAGTTTTTTCTTTTATGAAAATGTGTGTTTGTTCCAGTTCTATGAATGTAAAGCAAAGAGCAATAGTTTTCCTTACATGTAGGGTTTCCAGATCCCGTTTATTTATGTAGGAAGTGATTGTGAAGATAACCTCATCATTAGAAGTTCGTTAAACAAATAAACTATAGCAACGATTTTGTCTTGTTAGCAATAATTTAGCAACATAATTATTTATGTAAGTTTGTCACTAAGGGTTTTCATTATTTATCTTACTTATTAAAACGTCTACTTAATTACATTTACGCGATAAACTCTCGTAAATAGAGGGCTTTAGTCGACTTTATATTCAATATAATATCAGTAATACTACTTCTAAAAGATGTCTTACGTAATTTATAGATGTGTAGATCGTATTATCATGCATGGGTTCTTTAAGCATATGCCTATGCTTAAAGAACCTATGAACTGTCGACAGCCCTAAGTTGATTACATTATCTTGTGGTTCTATTTCCATGTTATATGTACATTGTGATGTATAGAAAGTAGGTTCTAGAAGTTAGCAATAGTAGTAATAGTTCGTAGCACACTGGCTTAAATTTAGAGTTGAGAAAAAGAGGCTGGAAGTAAAGGAGAAATCAGTGGTTTTGATAGTAGTTAAGATATTTGAACTATTTTAAAATCATCATATTATTACCGGTCTTGCCTCAAGTGATAAATGATTCTGTGGTTGTAAACCTACTGCCTTAAAGTAAAATGCTTATAATTCCGCCATGGCCATTACAATAGGCGTACTCGTAGCGCACAATTGTAAGTTGTGATTTAAAGAGCTTCGCGTTTAGCCAAATAATACGGATCCTTGTCACTCAAATATTTACGATGATTATATTACCTTATTAAAGAACAAACCACGCATGAGTGTCGTTGTTATCATTTAACTGCACAGGGTGTAGCAAAAACCACAAGGCTATAACGATTTTCAGGTTTTAAAAAAAATTAAGCATATACTTCTTGAAATGTTGGAGTTAATGTCTAATAACTAGAGAAATAAGCACAGAAACCCCAAAAAGCATTGCGCTTAATCAACGTAAACAGAATATGAAGATTGCAGGATAATATTCACTGTAGCTAGGCGGCTTATTTCCGATGAAACATACATTTTGTGATCGAAAATTAGATCACAAAAACGTCTCACCCTCATACTTCAAAATAGGTAAGGCGGACTTCATAAAACCCTTTTTTTGTTTTTACGTTGGAAATCCTCATGGATACCCGACCGCTAAACGCCAGCCGGGTTATTTGGGACTCCGGGGCGCGGAAAGCTGGTAGTTGCGCCCCAACCTACGCACTAAAACCAACGGTGTCCCTTAACTGCCCGAGTCAGGGCCGCGGGTTTTCCCTCCCGATAGGGTAGCATGCTCCGTGACCCTGATGGGGCCTTGGCCCGCTTGTAAATCGGGCCCCACGCTTCGACGGGAAGCTCTGGACGCTCCCCAACCCACCGAGAGGCACGTGCGGGACATTTTTGTTGTTCTTTATTTTGTTGTTCCTTCATTGTAAATGTATCTATCTTAAAGCCCGTTTCGTCCACGTGAAATTGGACGACCCTCTATAGCCGTAGGTACTTTATAGGATGAATCATGACCATAATGATTATAATAAACATTTCTTTTGTGTGTATTATTATTCCCAAGCAAATTTATCTAGCTAGTGAGACTTTTTGCACGTTGTTTTTACATTTATCAGACTGTAACGTACATATGACATAATCTTGACTTATCCCTCAGGATCCTCACATGACAGCACATATTTGGCGGAGGACAAAGATATCTAGTAAGATATGCCGGGACAACTCTCTGGGGTTTGGTACCGTGATAGCTACTTTGTTTTACTTACCAGTTTTCTCTTTAAATGATTAGTGAAAGCATTTTTTGTAATTGAATGTTTTTGCAGGTATAATTTACTGGTTCCCCATTATTTATCACATCGCGAAAAAAAAATAAGGACCCACTGTTAAACCTATCGACTGAACCAATTTTAACCAAACGTGTATGGAAAACCGCTAGTAAACCTGCTTTCATATAATGAAACGTACCTAAAGTACGTTTAGGATCTACAATGTCACAAACAGTCCTACACACAGACAAAGACGTCAAACTTATAAATCCCACCTTTTATAAGGGTCTAAAAAAGAAGGAGGAATGGCTATGGTATATAGTTAAAAAAATATTCTGTACCGTACTCATATTCATGAAAAATATTAGTCCTTTATGGAGTTCAGAGCTATCTTCGTATTGGAATATCTTCACTTGTCCATTCTTTGCCATGATTCAAAAATAAAATACATATATTTTAAACAAATATTTATAGTTCTTATTGCTGATAAAATGTTCATCGTGATCATTTCAGCTATAAGAAGTCCACGGCTCGATATAAGGCCTGAGCCGCCTAGATAGTAAATAAAATGCGTAACTTAATATTTTTTTAGTAATCTGTATTCATTGCTAGCTATAGGTCGGGACTTTAACAGTGCATTCCCATAGGAGCATGTGGTTCGGTTCCGAGCACTGACCGCAGTTGGGGTCGTGACTTGAAGTATGTTTGAGTTACTAATGGAAATCTGTGGATATTAATATAAACTACTGTTTATACATGATGTAGCTACGTAAGTTAAGAGGAAATTCTCGAATCATCAATCATCATCATCAGCCTAACATAATACACCACTGAATATTAATATCAAATACGTACTACTACTAATACCCAGCCCATAAATGACCCACTGCTCAGTCGGGCCTCCTCCTATCACAGGGAGGGCCATTAGTCTACTGTGCCACGCTGGCCAGACTGGTTGGCACAGGGTTTCGAATCAAGTTTCTTTTCTCTTGCGGCTAGGTTTTCGGCATTGTCATTTCCTTTTGACGGTTCTTACGACACCGACGGGATGGAATGGGGTGGTGACACTATGTATTCTAAATCCCGCCACCACATGGATCTAATGATCAATGTACGTAACATTCTGTTATAAATCTTCTTCGCATTTTTTTTAATTTTAATGGAGTCGGGACCAGTCTACCTCGATTTGGCTAACTACCCGTTTTTTTATGAACCAATAAAAAACAATTAAAAATTATATATATATCTATGTAGTTGGACAATCGGTAATATGGTAATACTAGCTGTTATTTTCACGCTACTGACCACGTGTAACGACTGCTATTGACGGTAGTTTGGTGGCTGCGACGGCTTTGCGTGCCTAATGAAGCACGGAGGTCGGATAAATGATGAGCCTCATCCAAATGGGAGGATTATTAGCATACCTACTGTGCCAAGACAAACTTAAAAGGAACTATATTTACGTAGGGTTTATCACAAAAATCTTATAGATCGTCATATTTAAAATTACCATTATCATCTTACGGCCGCTCTCCCACGCTGGGTGGTAGTCTCCATACACACCTATCAGTCGTCATATTCACACCATACCATTCATACACAATTTCTCATTCTTACAACCCATCCATCTCTTGTGATCACCCACAACCAGTCACAATTGCATGCATGCGTTCTTGTTTCCTCCAGGCGTAATATACTTGTCGATCACAAAATAAAATATCACTTTACTAATACTGAATTTAATAATCCACTACAGTTATCACTTTTTACACTAGTACACGTACACAATAGCTATCATCGACCTCACCAGTCGACGGTCCACCCCAGGGGGAGACAGTTAGAACAGGCACAATTTCACTAAAGAAAGAGGCGCCATCTAAGATTCTTAACAGAGAAACTATTAGTTTCATAATTACCGATAGATGTCTCTGCGTTCCGAACTTTAATGCGAAATAAACAATTCTCTAATTTAATTTAATTGTATTTTTCTAGAGATTAATTGTTAAATTTTTCCTCAAAATTATCACATTTTTATATTTCATGGCTGTCCAATATTTTCAATTATGGCAACCTTGTCTTGGCAACATCACAAAATGGTCGCCGCAACTTGCGCCCGCGCTTGTTTTTGTTTCGTGTGTCTATTTTGTGCTTAATTATTGGTATTTGGGTGTTTTATCTTCATTGCTCTCGTAAAGTTGAATTAAAATGGAGCAAAATAGTTCATTAATGTGTAATTGCCAATTCTATTCAAATATAAATGTACCCGGCGAAATTCTTTTATTTTTGTTTTGTTTATACTTTTGTTTATTTTTCTATTTTATATGTGATCATTCAAATTGTCATCTAATTGTCATCATAATTGAACAAAATGCAATTCACGAAAATATAATGATGGTTCCGTTACGTAATGAATTACGATCCTTAAAATAGCTCCATCAATTATAAAATTTGAATGATCGTAATTTATTAAATGTATCATTATTTTATTCGCAAATCGCATTATGATCAACTTATGACGTAAACACAGCTGCTATTTGAAAAACCAAGAGAAAATTTGAATGATCACCAAGCAAACAAATATTGACCTATCTATTGGTATAGAAGGTATACATACATTCTACCTATAGCTACCTATAGAGCCTTAGTACTCGTTAAGAAATCCAGATGGCGCTTCAAATCTGTATGCTTCAAAATGGCGCAAGAGGGCTCTCTTCTCCCATATTATTATTATACTCTTTGGTCCACCCGATAGTGCGCTCTCCCGGCAATTCTTGCCAAAGGTGTGATTCTGACAACCGGAAGTGAACAGTTTAATATTTATCACGGATATCATTTAAGACGCTGTTTTGACTTCCTGTTATCAGACAGGAAGTCAAAACAGTGTTTATTAGAACATTTGCTATTATTAAATGACAACATGTATACAGGAAGCCAATGCATGCTAACACTTGCATGCTGAAACTACCACCGGTTCGGAATGCTGATCTACAGAGAAGAGCCGACAAGAAACTCTGTAACAGGTTGACAGATGGTTTGTGTCAAGATAACCTTTTCCTTTCCTATGCGGTTTTGCGTTTTTTTAGTCGCGGCTTACGACACCCTTCGGATGGTGTGCGTTGGTGACACTGTGTATTCGCGGACCACATCTCACATTAAATATGTGAAAATATTCAACTCATAATTAAATTCAACCTAAATACTTCTTTCGCGGGTTCATAGTAGGGGCCACTGCTAACCATACTTGATTGTAGACAATGAATTTGATGGATTCCCTCCGTTTCTATGTCTGTAAAATGAATGGCTGTTTTTGACCGCGACCCCTGGTTAGTCCTATGCGGGCACAGCGTTCAGCTACCATTAGATTATTCAAAGTAGCAAATTATACATGATCATTTAGCTGAATTTCTTTGGGTAATGACATACAGTTTGTTCACAAACCGTAGATTATGATGCGGCAATTACGCAACATCATCTCATCCCGTAAAAGACCCACTGCTGAGTCAAGCCTCCTCCATTTATATGAAGTAAAATTAGCTTAATGTGCTTTCCAAGCGGTTTCGTTCCAAGTTCTTTTTTTGCGGCTAGACTTTCTGGCGTATTATTTCCATTACTTGGCTGGTACGACACCCTCAGGAATGGGGTGACGCATTCTGTATTCTAAATCCGACACCAAGCGGATAACAATTCAATTGGACGCTAGAATTTTGTTATAGAAGAAATTGGATATTGTAGATCTATCCTGCAAAATTGCGCAGACAATTTATTGTAGGGAATACTTATGATATCTAGCCATCGTATAAGTACCTGATGTACTTGCTAGTGTAGTGCTGGTATGGAATAAATAAGTCCTCTATAACTGTTTCACAATTCAAATAGAACGAAAAATAAAAAAAGGGTATGTTTAACGATAGACTTGCACGTATGCACGTACCTATATGAAATTGTTATGAATATGAATTAAATATTAACATATTTCAATTATTCAATAATCATCAATCAATCAATAATTTTTTTTGTAAGTGTTACTAAAAATAAGAATTGTTTTTGTTTATTTATTTTAGTTTAGCACATTAATTACGTTGGTCGCGCATCGGTTGGGGTTTTTAAAAAGAACACGGGTAGGAATAGTTATAGATTTAATAAAAGCAACAGTTATTCTTAAAGGACTAACTTATCTAATGCACTATTTGGTTTGCCGCGACTTCTCCGATCGGCGATCGATGGAAAAAGCGTTGGCCGATTGGTCATGCGGTTGCAGGTGGAGGCGCGATGAATCGCCTCTTGCGAAATTTGGAGTTCTTGCTAAATTGCTGACAGTCCCAAAAGATCGTGGGAATGTTTGGGACTAGCGGGCATCTGCACTCGTAACACATTTGTAAATATTTATTGTTTGTAAATATTTATTATTAATTTTAATAATTTTTTTATTTTAATAATTAATTTTATATAAGTAAGTATATTCTTTGTATTGATTTTATTATATTACGTTAAAATGATATTTTAAAAGTTAAGCCAACAGTTTGATATAAAACACATTCATTGTCTGATAGGCGGAAGTTAGAGTAAATAAATATTTATCATTTACTAGCTTTTGCGCGCGGCTTCGCCCGCGTGGGCTTCGAACCCGTGCATATTTTTTATGAACATAAAATCGGTTATTGTGACTAAACTATGATAGTTAGATATGTGCTCTCGCGGACTTTTTTGTAGATCTTTATAAGACCTACAAATCCGTAGTACATCATTTTTTTTTTTTTTTTTTTTTTTTTTTTTTTATTTGGGAAAATAAACAGTGATACATTAAAAAACAAGTAAAAAAAACAATACCACTACATAGTTAACAAATGCATAACCAACCACATTTTCCACATATAGCTAAATAAGTGTAACAGTGTTATTAAGTTTAGAGTCTAAGTATAACAGTGCATTCAAAAGTTATAAATAAAAGTTTACTCAAGCTACATAAATTAAAGAGAAAAGTTAAACAGTAACAGAAAGGCCACGTGTTGAATGTTAAGTTATTGATGGTAGACTGATCAAATTCATGAATCTACTCGGGGATACAGCAAAAATGTCAATATTTTCAAAATGCGTATTGAATTGACTCGCAAGGCGACGTAGGGGAGCTCGCAGACCCGCATTCGTACGACACGAGTTTACTGCAAACAAAGGGCGTGCGCGCACCCCACGGCTAATAGTAGTTCTAGGCACTACATAGCAGATTTTGTTAGTAATGTCTATACAGTCGTATGTGTTGTTACAAACATCGTACAGAAACATAGTCTCAAGAACTATACGCCTGGTTTTAAGATTCTGAAGTTTATATTCATTTAATAAGTCAGTATAAGATGCATATGCTCGAAAACAGCGAAAGTGCATGCCTTTTAAAAAAATTCTTTGAACGCTTTCTATTCTTTCCGCGTATTTACCATAAAAAGGGTTCCACACAGGGACCGCATATTCCAACTGTGACCTGACTAACGACTTGTAGAGGTATAAATATGTGGATGGCCGCATAAATTCCTTTGCCGATCTCATTACAAATCCGAACATGCGGAAGGCATTATTTACAATTTTAGTAATATGGGCATCTAGGTGCAATTTCTGATCCAGTAGGACCCCAAGATCACGGACCAGTGACTCTCGTTTTAATATTGCATGATTTAATGAATATGGGTATCTTAAGACGTTTATACGTTTAGTAAAACTAATACAGCAGCATTTAGATATACTTAGTTGGAGTTTGTTAACTATACAGTATGCAGATAACCTATTTAGGTCTTGCTGTAGGAGAATACAATCACGAATGTCTTTGATGGGTCTAAAAATCTTTAAATCATCTGCATAAAGCAATAATTTTGAATTGTGAAAGCACGTAACGATGTCATTAATAAATACAATGAATAAGAGTGGTCCTAAAATTGAACTCTGAGGGACCCCGGAAGTAACGTTTACAATATTAGAACTAAACCCCTTTATAACGACTCGTTGAGACCTGTTGAAAACATAAGAGGAAATCCATCGCAAAAGATCCCCACGTATACCATTAAATTCAATTTTATTCAAAAGCAGCTGATGGTCCACTTTATCAAAGGCTTTCCTGAAATCAGTATAAATAGTATCTACTTGAATACGAGAATCCATATTATTGAACAAGTAGTCAACAAAAGTCACAAGGTTAGTTGTTGTTGACCTTCTCTTCACAAATCCATGCTGTTGTTGGATAATATTATTATGCAGTAAAGGGTATAATTTATCATGTACCATTCTTTCGAAGAGTTTAGATAAAGCCGACAAAATTGATATAGGGCGATAGTTTTCCACGTCCTGCCTAGGCCCTGCCTTGTGTACAGGAGTAATATTTGCTAACTTCCAGGTTTGGGGAAAAACACCGTGCGACAATGATAAGTTAAATATTATCTGCAGTGGTACACACAGATTCACAGCAGTTTTTTTTATGAAAATCACTGGCAACCCATCCGGTCCAGGTCCTTTAGATGGATCCATTGCCTTGAGTGAATTAAGTACTTCTTCTATACTGAACATAATGTTACATAACGAACTGTAGTTGTCTAAATAATCTTGGTGCAAAGGCAATGTATTGTTCGAGGAAGGTGCCTCATAGACGGAATTGAAAAAAGTTGAGAAAAGATTGCAGATGTCCTCCGGATTATCGGACGACTGACCATTATAGTTCATAGCAGAGGGAATGCCTGGAGATAATTTTCGGTTAGAAACAAAAGTCCAAAAATGCCTGATATTGTTCCCAATTCCATCTTCAACGGAATTTATATACCTACTATAACAGTTTTTACATTCTGCTTGGAATCTAGACCAGAATAGTGAGAACCGTTCATAGTCTGAAATATTTCCGTACATTTTCCATTTACTCCAAGCGTCAGCCTTGTTCTTATAAATATGTTTAAGGGAATTTGAAAACCACACAGGAAATCTTGAGGATCTGCTAATAATCAATGGCACGTGTTTTATAATGGCAGCGGAAATAATGTTATAGAAAGTATTCAGCGATTCGTCGACAGATAAGTTATCCAAAGCAACGCCCCAATCTACTTCTTTTAAATCCTCATTAATGTTTTCGTAGTTAGCCTTAAAAAAGTTAAACTTTTTTATTATGTTGCGGGTCATCGAGTTATGGGGTAAGCAAATTGAAATAGATACACAGCAGGGCGGATGGTGATTGTCAGGCTGTAGTAAATAATCTGGTGGTGGAGAAACTATGCAATCATCATTGCTGATAACCAAATCGAGTATTTTCCCATTAGAGTTTTTTATAGCATTGTATTGGTGAGCATTTAAGAAAGACATAAACAAATCCAAGTGACCGCACACGGGAGAGCCACCTCTGCATATTTGTGCATGCTGTGAAGGACTGGTAATGCATGTGATCCAATCAATTTCAGGCAAATTATAGTCTCCCAAAAGATAGAAGCTCTCTGCATCAGCACACAACGTCTGCAATAACTCAAAATATTCAACATAGACACTTTCAGGAGTTTTAGGCGGTATGTAAACTGCTGCAATGATCTGACCCTTACCTTGCCTGGTATTGGGCAATTTTACGAGGAGATGCTCAATATTTTCGTGTAAGAGCAACGGTGTAGTCAGTTTCACTGAACCTGTGCCTTTAAGAGCAGCTACAAGGACTCCACCCCCATCTTTTCCATCTTTTTAGTGGCCGTACGATCACGATCACATCTGTAAACTACGTATCGTTCGTCAATGAACTCACTATCATATACCTCAGGCGTGAGCCAGGTCTCCGTCAGAACTATGATATCATAACAGTTAACTAGAATATTCATATATAAAATATGCAGTTTTGTGCGGAGCCCTCTACAATTTTGGTAATAAACTACTAAATCATTCAGCATAAAAGCAGGGTTTTCTACAAGAAAATAACAGGCCAGGACTGTTCGCCGCTTTCGTCATATATACATCTATTGAGTAACTTAATGATATATTAATTAATAGAAATATAATAAAGCTAAGCAATGCATTATAAACAATAGACCACATTTTCAAGTTTAACCAGACAAAAATGTAAGAGATTTCAGATAGCGGTGATATATTTATTAAAATTAGGGAATGATTGAACTGACGACTGATAGAACATTTAATGAGAATTATAGCCATTTTATCCATTGCAAACAGAGAAATCCTAATACTCGAAAGGCATTTTATTAATATAATTGGAATATTTATGAAAATTATAAGATTAATTAAAGAATTATTGATTAAGACATGAGATTTAGTTACCAAATTCTCAGGGTTATTGTAAATATGAAGCCATCCCTTTAAGTCGAGGAATTTGTTTACAGTAATCAAAACAATACTACACATATAAAAACAATATTCCTGCAAGACAATTAACAATAATATATTGATTAATTTCATCAAGATTAAGCACATATGAATCTTACACGTGCATGTGACATTTATTACAGTTTTAAACTTATTTCTAGAAATAATCAGAGTAATATGCCATAATAAATCATTCCGTTTGTATAGGAACACAATTGAACAAAGTATGAAACCATATATTGAATAAGAACATATTATTAAAATTTGAGACACGTGTATATTATATATGTATGCAAATGTAAACGCAAATTCAGGAAAAATACGACAATTAATTATGGATATCCTTATCTTTCGAGGAATATTTAAAATAGTATAGGATCACTGGATGTATTATAGAATTCAATTAAAATTAGAAGCAAATTTATAATAGAACAATAATAGAATAAAGATAAATAAAGCATTATATTCGGCAACACATTCAATAGCCCCATACGACTAACAGTTGTATTTAAGTTCGGTAAAATTAGATAATTAAAAATCCATTGCTCTGAGATTAGATAATAAATAAAAAACGCGCAAATTACATAAACAAACTCTCTCATAGCAATAATAATAAAAGGTATTTGGAATAAAGGCAGCCTGTAAAATATAGGTGTATCGTTTATACCAATAAAGTACGTGCCTGTTACCAAAAAAACTGTAGATCGTAATGCACATATAAATTTAAAGCGATTATAGAAGTAAATATTTGTTGTTGATATATCATTTTTTAATGGTTTAAGCCAATCCCGGCTTAATTTTAGCAATGTCTTGGGGTGTCCGGATAGCAAAGGACTTCGTGACCTCTTTTTCACGAATAAGAATGGTTCCGTGCTTGACCCACACAAATTTATAGTTGTGCTTTTTTGCGGCTTCTTTGCATTCCCGAAATAATTGTTTATTCTTCAAAGTAAGATGCTCATGCATGAATACTGGATACGATGTGCCGGACATGCCAAGTTGCTCAGTGGATAATCCTGTTCTATTGTCAATAGTTTTTGCAGCGCACGCATAAATAGGTTTTAGATTTTACACCTTGGTTTACAAAATCACAATTTTCATACGGATCCCTAATTCTTTTGAAAATAA
Source organism: Clostera curtula (assembly GCA_905475355.2). Classification (NCBI taxonomy): domain Eukaryota; kingdom Metazoa; phylum Arthropoda; class Insecta; order Lepidoptera; family Notodontidae; genus Clostera; species Clostera curtula. The sequence goes on along the minus strand of FR997806.1, from coordinate 10,106,501 downwards.
AATATAGCCTATAACCTTCCTCGATAATTGGACTATCTAATACTGAAAGATTTTTTGAAATCGGACCAGTAGTTCCTGAGATTAGCGCGTTCAAACAAACAAACAAACAAACTCTGCAGCTTTATATATTACTAGCTTTTGGGAGCGGCTTCGCTCGCGTGGACTTCGAACCCGTGCTTATCTCTATGCATTTTTTTTTATGAATATAAAAGTGGTTATTGTGACTAAACTATGATAGTTAGATATGTGCTCTCGCGAACTTTTTTGTAGATTTTAATAAGACCTACAAATTCGTAGTACTTCATTTTGTTCTATTGTCAATCGTTTTTGCAGCGCACGCATAAATAGGTTTTCGATTTTACACCTTGGGTTACAAAATCGCAATTTTCATACGGATCCCTAATTCTTTTGAAAATAAAATATAGCCTATAACCTTCCTCGATAAATTGACTATCTAACACTGAAAGAATTTTTGAAATCGGACCAGTAGTTCCTGAGATTAGCGCGTTCAAACAAACAAACAAACAAACAAACAAACTCTGCAGCTTTATATATTAGTATAGATAGATGAACTTGTAATGACAATACAAAGATGCCAAGTTTTCTAAGAATATCTAAGATAATAGAATTTAAATATTCAATCTGACGTTTGAATTATGAATATTAATAAAATGTTATACAATATTGCAATAATAATGAAATTAAAACTTATAGAACATTGTGAACGTCGCCAACGTCTGATTCCCAACATTTCATGCAAATTTAAAACTTATCAGATAAAACAGCGCCAAGTCACACAAAATTTACGTTCGCAAGAAAAGATTTGCGCGATAATAACATGAAAAACGGGATAGTACGTGACTGTCATTTATTACCGCACCTCTACGTTATTCATACGAGTATATTCATTTTATTGGAAAATATATACTAGTCGTAAAACACTTAAGTATTATTTAGACGATCCACTTTATATATTGAGTAAGCGTTGTCCACGAAATATTTAATGCCGGCTACACACTCGCCGAGAACATCTCGCCGAGAGTCTCGGCCGATGTGGCCCTCGACGTGAGCATCCCTGTACACACTCATTTTTCATTTGTACTGAAGAATGAAGATCCTTTGACTTCTTTGACTCGGGCGCAAAATACCAACAAGCGACCGAGATTAAGCGAGGCGAGACGCGAGGGCGAGATAAGACGAGAGCACCATGTACACACTCGCTCTCGGGGTGTCTCGACGAGTGTGTATACCCGGCATAACGAATCGAAGCATAATAACAAATAAGTACATCGAACATTTGAGCAGTTTTAAATGGGACAAAGACCAAAGGAGGATTAAAAAAACGTTCAAGTGAAGCAATATGACGTCGTGAGAATAATATTAAAAAAGATCCCTTGCCTCGCGTATTCACTTTACTGTATGGGGTTTTCGTGTAGTGACGGATTTAGACACCAACCCATACCATCCTGAGGGTGTCGTAAGAGGCGACTAAAAGAACGCAAGAGGCAGACCACCTAGCTGTATGAGAAGGAAAACTTGATACAAATCCTGTGTCAACCCCTCTTGCCAACGCCACGTTACAGCCGATACCCCAATATGAAATGCCCGGAGGGCCCGACTCTGTAGTAGGCCATTTGTGGGCTCAAATTATGAAAATGATGAAGAGGTTTTATTGTAAATTTTATTTATCACTAGCTGTTACCCGCAACTTCATCCGCGTGGTATTATACAATGTGGACAACTCAGCCTGTGACAGTCCCGTCAAAATCGGTCCAACTTTTTTAGAAATTAGCCCAAACAACCGGTTGTTTTGGTATAGACACTCCAAATAATAGAATAATAAAAATAGATTCCCGCACGGAAGAAATATTTGTACGACCTACAAGCACAGAGTAATCTACTCCTGTGCTACAAGTATTTGTTCCGGGTCTGGGTGTTTTCTATCTATAATATGTATGTATTTACAAAAAAAATAAGTATTTAAGTAGTTTATCAACCATCTCGTTACCATAACACAAGCATTAAGTTGCTTAGCTTGTGACGAGATGGCGTTGTGTGAAGTGTCCAAGGATATTTATTATTATTTATTTGCATAGATTGGGTAGCCGATTTATCCAGGAAGAAATGCTATAATTAAACTACTAATATTAGTTTATGATACTATTACTGATATGTATACAGGATTGGTTGGACGGATAATTTCATATCCAAATCTTGATATAATCATAGCCGCACAATGTCATACTCGGAGTACGGTATTATTATATCTGTGCTCTGGGCAATTAAGCTGGAATTGTATTCACTATCGGTTGAGTGCAAGCTCGATTACAGGGACAGCATTCAGGTCCGTACGTGGATTCAGGTCAATTAGTAAGTACACTTTGAGTGAATAATTATTTCGTCACGTAACCTGGTGGTTCGAATTTGTCGCGTGGTTAGTAAAAATAAATTCAAATATCTTCATCATCATTATTATTTCAGCCGAAAGAAGTCCACTGCTGAACATTGGCTTCCCCCAAGGAACTCCACAAAGGCCGGTCCTGGGCCGCCCGCATCCATCGTTTTCCGGCGACCTTAACCAGGTCATCGGTCCACCGTGTGGGAGACCTACAAGCACTGCGCTTTCCGGAACGCGGTCGCCACTCGAGGACTTTTCAGCCCCATCGGGCGTCGGCCCTGCCCACTGCCACTTAAGTTTGGCAATCCTGTAGGCTATGTCGGTGACCCTGGTTTGCCTGCGTATCTCCTCATTTCTGATTCAAATATGTATCACTTTATTCAAAAGGGTAAAAACATCGGTACACATTTAAGGTTAACATTGCCTTGATTTTGCGTTAGAAGTCCTCATTGATACCCGGCCGTTTCGGACCTGCCGGGTATTTAGAACTCCGGGGCGTGGAAAGATGGTTTGGTTTAGTATGACACTGATAGGTTGAAGTTAGAAACAAATACCTCAATTTTTACTTGCTGTATCTTTTCTTTTCCTATTTAAAAATACCCCGATGCTGTGTGTAACTTGTATCGCGGGGTCAGTTTACAAAAACAAGAACGCGATTGACGAATAGAAATTACACCCAGACTCAGTATTTGCCTCGGGCCGACCATATTAGAAAAAGTACAAAGCTAATAGATGCTCTCAAACACGCACTGACACAAAAGTGGCGGTGGACAGGAAATTTAGCGAGATACACGGATAAAAGATGGACGGTAGAAACAACAATATGAAAAGGACCGATAGGAAAAAGGGGAAGAGGGCGACCAAGAAATAGATGGATTGACGAAATAATAGCAACTGCGGGATTATTAATTTATTATAATTTTTATTTTATACTTTTTATAGGTACATACTAATTATAATGTAGATTTTGTTAAATTGCACGTGATGCGCTTTCATTTGAGACCCCACTCGATTATATTTGCAGACATTCGGTTATTCTTCCCCACTTTCACCCCTCATAACTTTTAAACGGCTCACCCGATTTTCATCAAACATGTCTTCTTAGACATGTTTGATGAAAATCGGGTACACACTCGCCCGTAACTCACCTTTCATCAAAAAAAAAACTTTATTGAAATCGCTTCATCCGTTCCTGAGCTACGGTGCCACAGACAGACAGACACGTGAAACTTATAACACCCCTCTTTTTGCGTCTGGGGTTAAAAATATAGCACTGAATAGAAAAGTTTGGACTCAACTGGAGGAGGCCTATACCCAAAATGGGGTTTCAATAACTGAAATATAAAATACTTAGGTAAGTTCATATTTTCATTTTGTTTTCTACTTTGTAAAGTTGTTGAAATTAATAAAGGCTTATTATTAATTATTTTATTATTATTATATTACACAAAGACACTTGCTCGACCCTGGAATCGAACCGGGGACCCTTGATCTGAACGCAGCACATCCAACCCCTAGACCAACAATACAGTCAATCTCAATGTAGGTATGTATTATTAATTGCCTAGAAGAGATACCATTACATGATCTGTGACGTTAAAATCAGTTTATTTATAAGTGGTGTATCAATAAAGTGTACTATGGATAGTTTACTATGGTTAGTTGTGACTATACGTATCTATACTCCTGTAATTTAACAATCTCAAACACTTGGTCCGAGACAAATATATCTCAAATGTAGTACAATGGAGACTGTACGAAGTTTACAGACTGTCCTTTAAAATTTCCCTAACAACATTACGTGAGCTCGTGCCAGCTGGGAGCTTCGAGCTAGTCCATTTTACGTAGCATAGACGAATAGTTTATTTACTCTTCCGAGTTTTCTTCAAAAGTGTCAGCTAGAGAAATATTTTTACTCTAAGTGTGCCTAGTTTGTAACTTTGAACATAAATTTGTCCGTATCGTGATGACATTTGTGACGTAATTTATAATGTACCTCAAATTCAATGAAAATGTCGTAAGAGCGGAACAGGAAATAACAAGGCAGGAAACTGGGTAGAACAAGAAGAAAAACTTGTATCGAAAGAGAGTCCGTCAGTCGCCTTATTTCCAGTCATGTAATTGGATGAGGCTCTATTCAGCAGTGGGTATTTTGTGGGTTGAGATGAAACTTATATATTTTTCCTGGAATCAGAAATACTACATCGCTTCATCCTTACAGGACGTAGGAAGATATACATAAGACGTATAACACTTGTATCTTTCGTCGTGTGTTAGAAACAATAATGTATACGTAGCTGAAAAATTGTCCTGTTCTATATTTGAAATATGTATTTGGACTAACATAAGATAATTAATGAGTTAGGTAGTAGTACCTATGTATGTACGAGTATGTGTCTATCCTAAGAATAGCTGCTGTTCTCGGTCGTAAAATATGTGATATTCAAGAGATAAAAGCGGTCTTTGTGTTGCTCGGTAGGAGCTCAAATAAATAATTTAGGACAAGGTTGTTTGCTAAGAAAATATAACACACAAGACTTTAAATTACAATAGAAATATCTTTACGGAACCCTATTCCATACCGTGAGTGTCAATAGCGCAGACTAAAGTAAACAAAAATGCCGATAACCTAGCCGCAAGAGAAGAAATCTTGATACGAACCCTGTGCCGACCCGCAGCACAGTAGGCTAATGATCTTTCATGTAACTGGAGGATGCCCGACTCAACAGTGAGTCATCTATGGGTTTAATAGTATTAGTAGAACTATAACTGACGACAAAATTATAATTATAATGTTACTATGGAAAGCAGCGGTTGATTTCTATCAGCGTCCGAGGCGAATATTAATTTTACACAACACGACGGGCTTTTAGTATTGTCATTAAACCCAATAGTATTATAACGCCGGCATGTGCTATTTAGACTATGATATTAATTTTAACTCCGATGTATAAACGGTAGATCTACCGTATTGCTATTTACGAAATAAAATAATAGACAACGTGTATCTAGACAAAATATGTCAGATGAAATTGTAATTGTATTTAATTTTCTACTTAGCTGTTTTTTTTAAATAATCAATTTAACTTTTTTTAGCGAAACCCCTGCGCTAGTTATAAAATGTACAGCGGGGGCAGTTTACAAATATGTAATTCATGAATACAAATGACACCCAGACACGGAGCAAGGGCCTCTGGTTTACACAAAGACACTTGCCCGACCACGGAATCGGACTAGGAACCTATGATTTGAAGGCGGCACACCTAGCCCCTAGACCACACGAAATTATTAAAATGGTAAGCGCAAAAAACTAGAACTACTCTTCACCTTGTCGATGAGCACGGTACTAAGGAGGTTTTCAACCCTGGGGTTTACACTCTAGACAAACATTGAAAAGCAATTCTAAAATTAACACACGAATGATATTACAGCGTTGATGGTAGAATGTTGCCGCAACACAATTTTTATCTGCATCTTTTATGCCTTTCAATACTTTCTGTAGAACAAAGTAGGTACTTTAACATTTTACTTCATTGCGTTGTTAGAGATAATCTATTGATATTTGTTCAAAGTTTCACTGTGAAATCTGGATTGTTTTAAACTAGAAATGACATTAGAATCTTGTTTAAAATAAATATGTAGAATCGTTTTAAACTTTATGTTCTAATCTCTCTCCGTCATACGAATTGTCGATCAGGTCACGTGCCCTGACGCGAGTTAGATATTTTATACCCATCCCAAGAAAGGTGCTCAACGCAGCGAAAGAAGTTTTCACTTCAATTAGGCTCAACGACCTATCACATCCTGAGGGTGATGCAGGCGACTACAAGATTTAGACAAACAAAATATCTAGATTCAAGATACACACAGCAGGTAACGTCTGGAGTAACACAGTTGTCTTATTACTCCTCACAAAATGGGAGACACTTTATTATTATATTTATTTACACTGAGATAATAATGATATAATCATGTTGAGGAAGATAAAACTCAGTCAACAATCGTCTACATCGCCGGTTTGTGAAGTTTATTTAATTTCCTGATTGCGCAAACGAAAACTAGCCGGGTACGAGCCGCAACCCCACATCCCTCTGGCTAGGGAGAACCTTTTAATGTCAGCGTATTGCTTAAGGCTAAAAATAAAATACAGAAATATTCAGTTGTGAGCAGCTCGAAGAAGTTCGCACGTGTGTAAGAAGAAGATCAAATGTTCTTTTTTCAAAACTACGTATTTTAGTTCCCGTCAAAAAGAAGGCTTATTTGATTGAGGTACATGTGTGTACGTCTGTGGCATCGTAGCTTAGAAACGTAAATACCAATTATGATGCGGTGTTTTGATTTGAATGCAGGCATTGCCGATCACATGTGTCACTCTATTCCATCCTGCGGGTGTCGTAAGACCCGACAGAAAGAAATGACAAGGCCGAAAACCAAGCTGCAAGAGAAGGAAAATTTGATATGAAACCCTTTGCCAACCCGTCTGGCCAGCGTGGCACAGTAGGCCAATTACCCTACGTAACTGGAGGAACGTAACTGGAGGACGCCCGACTCAATAGTGGGTCATCTATGGGTTGAGTAGTAGTATCATTATGTTACGTCATTACCTACCTTATATTCACATATTCAGCTTGCATAAAATGCGAAGTTAATCTTCCCCGCTTCCAGAGAAACCTGTGCAACTCTTCTCAAGCTACATTATTTATTTTAATGTATGTTTATTTGAATTTGTAGCCAACGTTACACTGCACAAGATTACACAAGCGCTATTTAAAAATTAAACGCATGTAGTTTATTGTAAGAACAAACATCACTTTTCTTGACTGAATATTATTACATAGTAGCTGTGTTGAACATTCTGATTCATAGATGGCGTCATCTATAGATGTTACTTCCACATGGGTATATAAGGAATTAACTATTGGACATGTACTAAACATGCACTTTTTAGTGATATCAACATTGACGTACCTATATATTTCTTATCAAACTCGAAAGGAACTTTATTTACGTAGGTTTTATCACAAAACTCTTATAAATCGTAATATTTAAAATTACCAATATCATCTTTCGGCCCTTTTCCCACGCTAGGTGGTAGTCTCCATACACATCTATCAGTCGTTCATACTTTTCCTCATTCACACTTTTCCTCATTCTTCCATCCATCTATCTCTTAAGATGGCCAACAGGCCTTTCGTCCACACTCATACCTGAAACTAGCACTGGTTTGGAATGCTGCTCTGCGGAATTGAACCGACAAGAAATGCTTTAGTTCGGTTCTGTTTTTTTTTCAAATTATCGGTCGTGTTTACAGAAAACCTTAAATAGTGAGAGCAATTTCGCTAGGATCAAATACGCTACACGTTATAACGCTATTCGCCAAATATACCAACAAGAATATTAATCGAAATAGTATATGTAAGTATTCATTACAAGTGCGGAAAGGCTGTCATTGCAAAGAGTTCCGACAAATGTCTACCCGAGCCGAGGCGCAGCCGAAGGCGAGGGTTGACCGTCGGAACAAGTTGCAATGACGGTTCCGCACGTGTACTGAACAACTATTTTTAATACAGTTGCGAAAAAATTAAGCAATTTAATAAAATAATAAAAAACACAATAAACTCAACTAACTAAACTAAACAATAATTTATAACTTATAAAAAAAAATGGCGCCAGCCTTACATTATTAGCAGAGACTTTGTTTTTCTTCACCCATTCTAGTAGGCAAAAACAACTATGCCCATACAGCCAAGTCTTCAGTAGAAATTTTTTATTGATATTTAATGAAAATTAAATTTAATGAGATAAAATGAAATGAAACCTAACCTAGCTCATTCAATCATATTATTAAATCTGATATTGAAACAAATTAGTAAGTAGTTTCTTTTTAGAAATATACGTATTTGCATGAATCATAAAAACTGCTAAAAACTTCATGGTTGGTTTTTCCTTTTATTAGACATTATTTTGACAGTTGGGAAAGAGAACGCACTAGTGCGGGAATGGCAAAATAAAAGCACGAGTGTGTAATAGCCCACTTCCCGAACGCTATACGTCCCTGCAATAAGCCACTTTTTGAGCAATTGTATTAAAAACATTTCTTTTAGTAAATTTACTAGGTAAATCACTATATCTGACCTCTGTGCTTCAGAGGATACGTAAAGCCCCAGGTCCTGGTAGCCATTTTACCATCTTTAGCAGTCGTTACACGTAGACAAACAGATAGCTAATAATTACCGGTTGTCCCACTAGTTGGATCCCGGAGGGCAGACGGTAGTCGCTCGGGAGTTGGCAAAATGGCTACGAAAAAGAAATTCCCAACACTTATGAAACATTCAATTTGACCCCAGATTATATTTGCCCTAGAATCGAATTGACGATATACATTTTTAAAAAGACTAGAATAAATATAGATACACTATTATACATATAATTAGTATTTATGCTAACTGAATGAACAAAGAATTGTTCATTCAATTTTATTCTTGCAATGTTACTTTATTGGCTTTGGTTGCGCGCAGTACAACTAAGTTAGGATTTGTCACCAACACAATTGGGCCGCTTGAATGGACTTCGTCGAAGCCATTTCCGATCCGATTACACATCACTACGGGTACATTGACGCTGATATTCATTTTATGAGGGCACTTCTCATGGTCATTTGAGTTCGCTATTCGTATATTTATGTGCACTTCTTTTGTTTTCTATTCTTTATGACTTTTTTGGCAAATGTTCGACAAACTGTAGCGTTCAACATGCTACATACTTTACAAAATTTACTTGAACAATCAGAACAACAAATCCACATCAACAAAATTCCTTACAAATGCGAGAATTACTAAAAAGTTCTACATCGCAATAGCGAAGTTTACAGAACAATCCGCACGGTCAAGAAATCCCCGACTACAGTTATCGGGGATAGGCACCGCGGCTCCCTGCCAGGCATACCACATAGTCTCGCAGGATGATCATCGCTTTGCACCTTTATGTCAAATATGACAGATAGGTGAATACGAATTATTTTGAAGTATTACGTTATCATCTATCAATAACTGAAATAGAAATTATCAAACGGTATATCAAATTTTTCGTGTGGCTAAATCCGAATCCGAAATTTCCGAAATTATAAATTTAAGAAATTTGTAATGTCCGAAATGTTAAAATAATTAATAAAAGCCACAAATTAAAAGGACGAATACGTTGTTGTTATTAATGTTTTGTTCGTAATAACCGTGACTTGAACGAGTGCGTGAAATAAGGTTTAAAATTTTTAGCGATAATCTTTTATAGGTTTAGGTAGCCCTCTTTTAGCGAATGGGTAAGTCAGGTAATTCAATAAAGCACTGCTTTAATTATCCTTTTGTTACCAAAGCTACTAAATCTAGTGTATAGAAAACTACGTGTGAATATCTAAAGTTCAAAATTTTTGATGGCCTGTAAATGTAATAAACTTGAGCAAAAACTAACTACGATAGGTACGGTTACTACAAACAACTCGGAAGTTGTAGACGAATCGCCTTGAACCCTCCTCTACGAAATTACCCGAAGCGCTGCAGGCAGTACGTTTGAACAAACCTGTCAAAACTCTCCACAATCCTAACTAATGCTATAAATTCGCAAATTTGTTTGTTACTCGGTTTCGCGAGTGTAAGCCGTAAATAAATTTCGCGATGTAAAGGCCGTATTTCATGTCAAGAGCAAGTTCTTCAAGAGAAAAGTGAAAAAAATAATCTTTCTCACTACAGCTACTAGAAAAAGAACTAAAACAAAAGAGGATGCCGTTGGCAAAAATCTATAGAGCAATTTCGAGCGCTGAGATTGAAACTATATATCAATTTTACTTAGATTCTTCCACTTGACTATCTGACGTCATGACTTCGTACCGTGTATGAGTTAAAATATCTAACTGCCAATGGTGGACAATACATGTTTACTATGGTATTCAATACTATATTATATTAAATTTACGATTTGATGTTCATTATAATGGATTAAAAATTATACTTCCATCGGTAATTTAAATATGAGTTCCAAAAGTTAGTTTCTAAATGCTTGGAACCAGATCAAAATCAAAAAGCGTTTATTCCAGTGCAAATAAATGTGCCATTGTGATTATTACCTAAAAAAATAAATCATTTGTATTTTGTGTGTCCTGATTTCTCATATTAAAATAACTTGCAAAAAAATTATGATAAACGTATATATCAAAAAAATATCTTAGTGTTTATGAGCACAACAAAACTTTTTATAAACTGTGTACATCGTTTATGTATGTTTATTTTATTTATTTGTTTCTCATATAGAGTATTTAGTAAGAACATGTTTTATTTATAATTCTGTTTTGCCTGAAAACATTGAACATTCAGTACGTAGTTTATATTTGGCATTGTAGCCATTTATTAGTCTGCTGATTGGACAATCTGTTGACGCCAGCTCCAATGAGCACAGACACCTCATAACAGATTAATTATTCCGCTTGTCGGTCGGCACCCAGTACTTACAGACAGCGGTCGACATATGTTAAAACCTAACGATGTAGCTCATTTCATAATACATTGTCGTATTGGTCTATACAAGTACATTACCCAATTGCTTGATTCATGCCCTTATTAGCACACTCACAGGGCGAACAAGTATTTTTTTTTAAGTCAATTTCTTGCTGACACTATGAATGATTATACTTTAGATTTCTTACTGCATGGACAAATATCATCGTCAAAATGTCAGCCTTAAAAGTTAACGGGATAGAGGCTTGAAGCTCCCCAAGGATTTTTAAAGGCCGATCATAAGCCACCCGTGTCCATCGGCTTTCTGATACCAATTATGGTGGCCACTGACCACTGATGTAACCATATAGTTACCGGCGCCTCCGAGAGTAAACGACAACCACTCTGTGACAATCACAAATCGGTAATTAACTAAACACCATGAGGCTGGTGGCAACCCCTGTGACATTGGGAAAAGGTGAGTAGGAAAACGGTAATACATATTTAAAAGTTGCATATTCAAACTTCAACAAGAGGGAATAGTTGCAGAAGTTAAAATGTGAACGATATGACTATACCAATACTACTACTACTCAGACCATATATGAGCCACTGCTGAGTCGGGCGTCCTCCAGTTACATAGAGGATGGAGGTTTCCTTCTCTTGTGCCAGGTTATCGGTCTTGTCATTTACTTTTTTCGGCGTTTTGCCGGCTTTCGGCCCCCAACACCATCAACACCGGGGTGGTGACACTATGTATTCCAAATCCGTCACCACACAGACTATCATCATCATCATTTCAGCCAAAAGACGTCCACTGCTGGACATAGGACTCCCCCAAGGATCTCCACAAAGGCCGGTCCTGGGCCGCCCGGATTCACTGCTTCCCGGCGACCTTAACCAGGTCGTCGGTCCACCGTGTGGGAGGCCTACCAGCACTGCGTCTTCCGGAACGCGGTCGCCACTAGGGGACTTTTCTGCCCCATCGGGGGTCGGTCCTGCGAGCTATGTGCCCTGCCCACAGACTATACGAATAGAATAATATTGATTATTGAATGGGGATCGCGTAATAATACATGGCAGGCTAATGTCTGATGAGTACTCAATATTGATGATAGGTCAAAACAGGCAACGGAATTAATCAAATAAAAATAGTACATTATCAATCATTCGTCTGTAGAAGACGCCATTTTTTACGATTGGGGTAATCTGTTAGATACCATCAGAGTATTACCTGAGTTGGTATATCACTTGTAATAAATGTAAGGGCAAGTAAGTTTCGTATAGAGTTCCGTATCGTCATAAAAAAGGGGGTAACCAATTGCATCTGTGTTCTGAGTGCAAGTCTTTTTTAAGGACAAAGCACACTTATCAACTCGGAAAGGGAACGGCACCGTATCGCTTTTCGCCTCGCCGTCAAACAGGCGTCAACATAACGTAAGCACGTAACCAAAGCGGATCAGCAGCTCCGATACGTCGTCTCGGCTACGGCTAGGTGACGCCGCGCTTACGGATGGCCCGTAAGATAATGTTACGAATATGTTATGTCCCGCAAGCGTGGCAGCGTAGAGCCGTAAGCGCGTGTACGGCGAGCCGTAAGTGCGGGGACCGCTGGTTGACCACGCGCCGTACGGCGTTCGTGAGCTTATCCCGACTCGAGGCGTTTACGTTACGAATCCGATTAGTGTGTTCATACAAATAATACTGAACGACTCGAGTTGATACGGTGCCGATCCTTTTCCGAGTTGATAAGTGTGCTCTGTCCCATATACGGCCCATCTGATGTAGTTATAGCAAATAATGTGGCCTGTTCTATCATCGGGTATGATACTCACGCATCGGCGACCCTGAAACAATGGGACTGGCAAAAACTGATGGTGATACACAAAAAGTGTGGTGACGGATTTAGAATACCCAATATCACCAACCCAAATCATCCTGTGGGTGTCATAAGAGGCGACTAAGGCGACTAAACGAACGCAAGAAGCAGATCACCTAGCCGCAAGAGAAGGAAAACCTTGCCAGCGTGGCACAGTAGGCTAATTTCCCTCCATGAATTTGGAGAAGGCCCGTCTCAGCAGCGGGTCATTTATGGGCATAAACATACTACAGCTCTTCATATTTTAAAAATAAACTTTATTCATGTAGGTTTTATCACGAAACGTGCTTAAATCGTCATGTTTAAAACTGCCATCATTATCTTTCGGATTTTGTCTCACGCTAGGTGGTAGTCTCCATACACTATTACCAGCGTCATATGCACATTCATACTTGAAACTACCAAGGGTTCGGAATACTGTTCTACAGAGAAAAGCTAGCAAGAAACTCTGTAGATGCTCTTTTCAGTTCGCCATTTTAGTTAGAAGGCCGGGATAAGACACATTTGTGAGAGCAAATTCCCGCAATAGTCGCAGAGGGCTAAATATTAGCAACATCTAGTCAACAATAATAACCTTCTAATGCCTGTTCTAAGCAACGGCACTTGTACACAAGCATGACGCAGCCTAATTTAAAAAAAAACCCGTACGTAATAACGAATCAATGGGGTCTAGTCACACCCAGGTTACTTATTACGGTTCACTGTTCACCAGCTAACACATACATACACTGAAGATTGACAGCTCTCGGTTGTCCTTAGCCGCTTTTAAACCACGGAACCCTACAAGTTGTGTAATCATTTTCACCCCGCGGCGTAGCACCGCTATCGTAGCAACTCGTAGCGACTCGTAGCATTCGTAACGCTCGTAGGCATCCGAGAGTCTAATGAATTATTGAGGAGTCAACATTTTAGCCGGATCTCGTGGGAAATGGCGTGTACTATACGGCAGACGGTGATGTTTGGCTAAAATTTGTATGCTTTTCATGTTATTACATGGATTGTATGTTTGACCGTTTACTGAAACAAGTATCGGTACAATGATTATAGAATATTCTCGTGGGCCAAATCGAGATACTTGGTTCTTATTTTCGGCTTTAACGAGGTTCTCATCGTGGCGGGTGACTGCCTTGTTGATCACAAATCCTCGGTTCAAAAAACCAGAGGCACTTGCCCTGAGTCTGGGTGTCATTAGTTCGTTAATTTTATGTTTGCCAAATTCCCGCAAGATACGTATGCAGGGATTTCGTATGTTAAACAAAAAAAGATGGTGACGTCAAAAAACACTGCCGGACTCGCCAATCTATTGATTATCACTACGTCAGGCTTATTATTAAATACATCGGCATCAGGATATTGGGTCACGAGAGAAGCGCACTTATATCTTAACTGTGACGAGAGCTTTGAGCAGTGCAACGGCAGTACTACTATTACTCTGGCCATAGATGACCCACTGCCAAGTCAGCCCTCTTCCACTTTGGGTTATTAGCCATAGGATTTTGTATCAAGCTTCCCTACTCTAGTATCCAGGCTATCGGCCTTCTCATTTCCTTTCGTCGGCTTTTACGACACCCTCAGGATGGAATAGCATGGTGACACTATGTATTCTAAATCCGTCACCACACGGACATGACATGAGTAGTGGTGAATAGTAGTGCCACATTACTATGGGAAATACGAAAGCACTAAAATGTTAACAAGAAGGCGGGATATCGCTGAGCGCTCATTTGGTTTTCGTATAAATGGCTACCGTACTATTCGATCCCAAAATGTAAAAACCCGCTTTACCGAAGAAACAATGTATGAACATTGCAATGAAATGAAAACTTATTGCCAAATCAGCGGCTCAGAGGCGCCGATATAAATAAAAATGTACACGGACGCGTAAAATGTTGTATCATATTGCAAATGATCTGTCGCTAAGCTTTACTATATATACATACAATGATATCGTAACTACCCGATGTTTGTGCAGTTATTAAAGCTCAATATAAAGTGTATTGTGAAATTATTTGATGCTTAATAAAATTCCTAGTAGCTGAAACTCAAAAATGCTTTTTAAGCCGTTAAGTATGAATCTGTTACCGCCTCGTAATGCTGCTGTACAGTAAAAGGGCCAGCAGAAACTGTGTAGCTGTTTTTCAAACACACATATACTTAAACTGGTTACAAAAAAGCCATAAACAGGATATTTGGAGCAAGTTCGTACTCGAGTTATGTTATGGAATATGAACAAGTCAACAATATTTAACTAATATAAAATCCTTTACTTTGGATCAATGGCAATGGAAAGGGCTATGCTTGGATTTTCCCTGCGAGATCGAATCAGAAATGAGGAGGTTTGCCTTGCGAACCAGGGTCATCGACTCACTGGACCCACTGGGCAGAGCACATAGCGCGCAGGACCGACGCCCGATGGGGCAGAAAAGTCCTCGAGTGGCGACCGCGTTCCGGAAAGTGCCGTGCTGGTAGGCCTCCCATACGGTGGACCGATGACCTGGTTAAGGTCGCCGGAAAACGATGGATGCGGGCGGCCCAGGACCGGCGTTTGTGGAAATCCTTGGGGGAACCCTATGTCCAGTAGTTAACGTCTTTTGGTTGCAATGACGATGATGATAAAATCCACCTTAATAATGCTTTACTCAGTCCACAAAAGGACTGATATAAGTATTCAAATAATAGACATAATCTTGATAGACTGTATCATAGTTATCATCATCGCAGCCGATAAAAGAGCTACTATTGTGTCGGGCCTCCTCCACTTACATGGAGGGAGATTAGCTTACTGCGGTACACTGGCCAGTCAGGTTAGCCCGGGCTTTCGTCACCTACAGGATATAAAAGGGTAATAGCAGTATTCTAAATCTGTCACCACACTGAAATCTTACAATTAATTATAATTTGAAATACGAAGCTGTCGGCAAACTGCCGGCTCTTGCTAGTCCTCGCTGCTGAATCTTATAGGTAGCTAAGCCTAGCCGTTGAGAGAGTTAAGCGCCAGGAAAGGGAAACTATATTATAAGACTAGTTAAATTAGCTAATTTAAGATCAGCACTCTTATAATTTTATTGTTTCAGGACTAATAAATAACCGATGTACAAAATACGAATTCTTGCATTTGCTATTTGTACCTCTTATTATAATCCCATAGCAAGAATGTTTCACCTCTATAATGAACTATATTGTGGTCTTCTTCTCGCCTAATCTAAATTATTTTTATGATCGAAAGGTACTTGATACATATGTATGTCGTGGATTGATGAAGTTATGGCGCGACAGACAGCGCCATCTAAGGATTATTTTAGTGAACCAATAAATTGTTACCGGAAACGCAAGTGGCGCGGCGCCGTGCCGTTCCGCTTGGACGCGATCGTCGGTAGAGCGAGTATAAAAGGGGCCGCTCAGTGGTCTCGGCACGCATTTCCATCGAGTCTTTCGGCAGTCAGTGCTGCCCGGTTATTGGACGTGGAACGTTGTCTCACTAGTACAGTCTTTATTGTGGTGGACAGTCTGCGTCGGAAGGTCTTGGCTTAGGCTCGGTGCCGACGCACGTTTGTTTCCATAATGTAGGAAGTCGTTAGTAAAAGAAAAATAAAGTTACTTTGATTTAAATTATCTTTCGTTCAAGTACCCAAGTCAGTGCCCACATCCATCTTAAACTAGGTATGTCAGATCATGATTAAGACCGGATGCTTCACATCTCGGCCACCCATCCATGATCCCTGAGTGTTCTGCGACAAGTATTACACACATTATTTGTTCCTTGTCATTGAGGATTTAGAATATATAGTGTCACCGTGGGTGTCGAACACCTAACCGCAAGAGAGGGAAAACTTGATACGAAGCCCTGTGCCAACCTGTCTGGTCAGCGTGGCACAGTAGGCTAATTGCCCTGCATGTATTTGGAGTAGGCCCGACCGACTCCGACTCAGCAGTGGACCTTTTACAGGCTGAGAACTAATGAGTAACTTTTAGATTATACAGTTTAGATTACACCATAAGTGTTTCATTATTATGTGACTTATGTGTAGTCCTATAAAATGTCAACATATTTAAGGGTTCCAACCTAGATAGGAACCGTCTATTAGAATTATTGTAGTTTACGAGTAATTATTACCTGTTTTATTATCCTATTAATGAATACATTTGCAATATAGCAGGTTTAATTAGTATTTCACTTAATTTAATTAGTATCGGGTATGGTTGAATTATTGTATCACTGTTTTCAACCCATTTATGGGTAATATACGCTATCACTACGCCGACCCTGTTAGTTTTATGAAGAAAACTAGGCAACGTTGGCAGACTGGCCGAATATGTTGGTACAGTATTTCATAATAAAGTTTGTTGTGCGGCTAGCGCTTTTCGTACACTTTTTTAGTCACTTTATACGATTTCTGGATACTATGTTACACTACACGGACATTGCTTATACGTGAATTAGGCGAAGTCAACGAACGGAGTCATAGGCTAAAGCTGGTAAAAGAATAAATACCAATTTTGACCTCCTACACAATGGAACAGAAAACATGTTTTTATCATGAGCCAAGCTCATTATTGTCTGTGGCGAATATTTCGTATTAGGAAAATATTTTTATGACAGAATGGTAACTTCAAGGGATTATTTGTGTCTATTTTCCGCTGCTTTGTTCTTTGGTACTGTAAAAAAATATGTAAACATTAGCTGGATGAATTTTTATTATCGCAGCCCACAAATGACCCACTGCTGAGTCGGGCCTCCTCCAATTACATGGAGGGAAATAAGCCTACTGTGCCATGCTGGCCAGATGGGTTTCGTATCAAGGTTTCCTTCTCTTGTGGATAGGTTGTTATTTCCTTTCGTTTGTTCTTATAAAATAGACAGGATAGAATGGGGCTGTGACACAATGTATTCGTGTAATTCATCACGCAGACAAACACATTTAAATATTACGATACTATTTATTGCCTACATCCTCTTGTTAATGGTAATTCAAAATAATAGTTTTACCAAAATGCTAAAACAAGGGTTTATACATGTTGAACGTCCACCTAAAGCTGCAATCGTGTTTATCCAAGAATTTTATGTGGGAACAATGTTTTTTTTCTTCAGACTTCCCCGGATACTCGGCCGTTTGGGGACTGGCCGGCTTATGTGCGACTCCGGGGCGCGTGGAGATGGTAAGTTAAGCCCCAACCTACCGACGAAACCGGCGCGCGACCCTCGACTGCCCGAAACAGGACCACGGGTTTCGCTCCCCCGTTGGGGGAGCATGCTCCGCTCCCCCAATCTGAGCATGGCAACAAGGGAATAGACTTGCTATTTCAATGCAGTCAATATCGACAATCAACGTGACTTGGATTGACGATTTTGCCAGTTTTGGTAACCTACTAATACTGTAGTATCATTTCGGGAAAGATTTGGTGTACACCACACGCTTTTGACGCAGGCACTTGGCAAAATCTTTTGAATTTAGCATGTTTCGTGTCCGGTGGGCACTTCAATAGACAATAACAGCATATCATTTGTTCATCCGTCCGTATAAAATGATGTACTGCTCTCAATTTGAAATATTTCATGATATTAAAACCAAAAATTAATTAATCGTAAACATAAAACTTCCTATAAAAATTCAATCTTGCTAACAAGTCTATGCATAAAACATGCGGGTCAGAATGCCTACATTTTAAATGCTTGCCCACAATATAAAACAGGTTGGTCCGCAATGAAAAGCGGACCCTAAAGACGTGTGTGGAAGTTTTACCCGCATAGAATTATCGACTACTTAAAGGGGTGAGCGATGTTTTCAAATTTAATGTTGGGTTCAAGTATAAACAGATAAACCTTAGGAATTAATTCCTCGGTATCTTCCTCGAATTAAGATTTTTTCCCACTTTCATTGGGGGCGGCAAAGGTCTAACATGATTTAGCTAATTACGGATATCTACGGAGCACCGGACTATCGATTATTATATGGTTAGACCAGCTATAAGTTTTCACACTACTGACTACGTGCAACGACTGCCATAGAGTCTTTACGTGTGCTCCGAAACACGGTGAAGGTCAGATATTCAGCACAACTGTTGGATATGATGGACACCCATCAAGCAGATTGATTGCGTTAAGCACAGTCCGCAAGGCTACGACGAATGTTTGTGTTTTGTTTGGTTGGTTGGTTTACAAACATGAAATTCAAGGACACAAATAGAATAGAATAGAAAAAAGTTTTATTTGTAACAAATACACTCATGACTTATAGATACAAACAGTATAAAAGAAAGAAAGAAAAATTACAATCTAGCAATTACATGTACATAAGTGTATATGTCACAAATCGGCCCCAACTCAGCATAATGTTAGCCATACAGCCAACGCTGGTCTTCCGTTGGAACCGTTTGGTGACATCACGCGCCGGTAACTAGAGCACAAGTATTTACTTAGTAAACCAGCAAACAATAGAAATAAAGATAAAGTAAAAATAACGTTAAACTAACAAAGCAAAAATAAAACAATCTGTATATTGTTTTATGCAACAATTATAGTGTTAACAATGACATACCTAACATGAAATAAAATATCGGCTATAAGCTTTGCTCACGTCCGTTAGAGAGGTTCTCATGCAAATCAGAACACGGATGCTGGGTTTAAGAAAGAACAATAAATTAAATGGCACTAGTATCATGTACTTGTGTTTCCTGCTGTAGTTGATGTTGTAATAAAAATATTTTAAGCTTATTCCTAAACGTAATTACAGATTGAGAGTTCCTTATGGGTGGTGGAATATTATTCCAACACCTAGTAGCAGCGTATCGGAAACTCCCCCTAAATGTAGCAGAACTGTGCCGTTGTGTCAAAAGCTGTGGTGCACACTGTCGCGATCCTTGACACCCACGTTTGGACTTCCAGTATAACTTTCCAAACAAACATGCAAATGACACACAGACTCAGAGCAAGTGCCTCTGGTTTACACAAAGTACTTGCCTGGCCCCGGAATCGAACCCGGGACCCCGTGATCCAAAGGCGGCACATCCAACCCCTAGACCAACAAGGCAGTCAAAATTATCCATAGATATGTTTGAGGTTACAAAGACACTATACCATAAAGCTCGAAGCATCTTTATTTTTCTGTGAAATGTGCATTAATATTAAACCATTCCAAGGACTTCATTTTCTACTAGGACATTGTAAATGTGCCGTCTTTCTTTTTTAATATCCCTGACACAAATGACCATCAACAATTTAACTTTACTTTTAAATGTTGTAGTTATCTCCATTCATTTTCAGGAATATATTGTAACTATTACTCAGAGTCGTAAGCAAATTAATCTCGCAAAGAGCGTGGCCGCGTCACGATACCCGCGTGTCGGAATATAGTGGGCTGAACAATGGCTCTCATGCAAAATGCAGGCCAGCCACGATCCCAGCTCCGCAACGCCCTAGGCGCGTCTAGCGGGACCATCGGAAAATGAACGGTACCACAGAACGAATACGCTTTATAATACGAAAACTATTCTCTGTTAACTGCTTAGTAGGCTTTGCACGGGTGTAAGGAAGAAAATGAGACCAAATTTACCGTATTCAGTGCGATCACGTTATGTCATAAAATTAAAATTCAAACCCGCATTAAAATAAAAACAGATGCATTGCAATTGACGTCAATATAAGTAAAATAATAAAATAAATAAATATCCTTCGACATTTCACACAACGCCATCTCGTCCCAAGCTTAGCAACTTAATGCTTGTGTTATGGTAACGAGATGGATGATAAACTACTTATATACCTAGTTACGTCAGTCCGTTCCATGCAACCGCAGCATACGCCCACTATCTTTTAGCGGGAATTGTTATGCCGATCGGTTACATGCAACCGCAGCATATCCGTTCGTAGGAATTGTATCGGACCACTGACGAAGCTGAGCTAAGCTTCCCATGGTGGCCCGTTATTCGGATAGGTTAAGTTAGTTCTAAGTTGACCATAGTAGCGATTGTACGCTTTTAAATAATTAATAAATAATTTTAATAATTGAATTTTGTTTTTTAAAAGATCCTCCGTCTCGCTCAGAATTTGACTGGCGCAGCCGGTAGGATTTCCGCGACGCGAAAAACTTGTGAAAATAGTAAGTGTTACGTCGTACGTTCTAACGTTTTACGGAAATCCGCGAACCAAATAAATTTTGTCAAGGACATTAAAAAGTGAACTTTTTAGTGCATCACGAGTGAGTTACCGGAGGAAGAATAGCTACAAGCTTAGACTCAACCGAGGGACATGGGCAGTCTGTGAGTAGACCCAAATAGCTATTCCCAGTCAAAGTCCTATCCTTTTCATATAGTTATAGGTAAATCTAGAGCTTAGAACGCTATTTCTGAAAATCGAAAAGTGTTTCGTGGTTCTTTTAAATAGCATATAAGTTAAAAGATAAATTATATAAATAAATTGAAACTAAATAAATAGCTATATAATATTATATAAAAATTAAATAATATAATAATTGTGTTAAATAAATATAATAAAGAAAATAAATATGAATAATATAGTTCAGATCCCGAAGGAGATTGCGAGCGTTATCCCAAAATTTGACGGGGATGAAAAGCTCCTTAGTTTATTCATAAGAAAATGTGAATACGTTATTAATTGTTGTAGAGTAGACAGAAATTCTGACCAGGATCTTTATGTATTCCATGTTATTACATCAAGATTATCAGGTAGAGCAGCCGCACTTATTAGTGAGCGCCAAGACTTGGATACCTGGCCTCTTTTAAAAACTGCTTTAGAACAGCACTTCGGCGATCCGCGCTCAGAAGAGTGCATAGCCATAGAATTAGAAACTCTTAAAATTAATAATGGTGAATCATATTTGGACTTTTGCAATAGAATACAAAATGTTAAAAGCACTTTAATTGCTAAGGTGAACCTGATCGACGACATAAATCTTCGTCGAAGCAAAGTCATAATATACGATCACTTATCAATGAATGTGTTTTTATACAACTTACCGGAGGATTTACTTCGTATTGTAAGATTAAAAGGTGTAAATTCCTTAGAAAATGCCTTAAGCATAGTACTAGAAGAAGTCAATTTTATGTACCAATATAACACACGCAATAGAATGTTAAAATCTCAGAATGTAATACCAGCAAGGCCCCAGCCATCTAACCAAAACCCATTTACAGAGAGATTTGGTATGAAGCCTTTCTTTTCACATAACCAACAGAATCATAAATTTAACAACCCTAGTTCTACAAATCATTATCAGGCTCAACCCCAATTTAAATTTGGTATACCCCATAGTAGACAAATTAAATTACCTTTGTCGCAACCTCAACAGTTCGGTCAGAAACCGCAACAGTTTGGTTACCGACCACAATTTAATCAAGGTCAACAATTTGGCAACCGACCTCAATTGAATCAAGGTCAACAATTTGGATATAGACCCCAATTCAATCAAGGTCAGCAGTTTGGTTACCGACCTCAGTTTAACCAAGGTCAACCATCTGGTTATCGACCTCAGTTTAACCAAGGCCAACAATTTGGTTACCGACCTCCACAAAAATTACCACCTCAAATTTCTACTGACGTTAGTATGCGTACAGCTCCACAACCTAAACCTCAAGGATTTCGTATGAACGAACTTTACCTAAATGAACCTGAAAATAATTATAATGCTTACATGTGTGACGACCATTCTGAACTAGATTACTACCAAGACTATGACGACCAAAATAACGACCCTGAATATTACGAGACTAATATACAACCAGGCGACCAAGACATAGCTACACAAAATATGGAGAATTTTCCAACCGATGCCTCCAACAAACCCCTGAAATAATAAAGCTTAACTACAATACATTAAAATTACCTTACGTAATAATACCTGAAATCAATGCTAAATTCATGATTGATACTGGAAGTTCAAGATCCTTTATCAGCCCACAAAAATCAAATGAATATTTTCAAAATTATAAACACTACGAACCATTTGAAGTTATTAGCACCCACGCATCTAGCCAACATGATGAAGTTATAGTTATACCTTTATTCCCAACTCTCAATAGTACTGAAACGCATAAGTTTTACATTTATGACGTCGACGGGTGTTACGACGGCCTCATAGGAAGTGACCTTCTGAAACAATTAGACGCTAAAATTGATATGAAAAACGAAATTCTTTACACCCATTCAACAGCTATACCTATTATCTATAACCCTGGCAACGAAATAAAATTAGCCCCACGTTGTGAACAAAGAGTTAAGTTACCAACTAACCTAGAAAATGGAGATGCTATACTAAATTATAAATTATTCTGTGAAGGTGTTAGAATGCCTACTGCTTTAGTTAAGTGTGAAAATGGTTACGCAACGACAATCATACAAAATACACTAGACAAAGAAATGACTCTAACAATAACAAGACCATTTATAGTGACTAAATATGACGGAACAAAATGCAATCTGAACAAATTAGACGACCATAATAACTTAGAAATAGACCAAATTTTAACCGAAAATATTAACAAATTACGCCTAGACCACATGAACGCAGAAGAACGAGACAGTATTAGAAACCTTTGCTTAGAATACAAAGATATATTCCACTCCGACAAACTACCATTGACTTTTACAAATGAAGTAAAGCACTGCATACGAACTAGAAACGAAGACCCGATTTTTATTAGACCATACCGACAACCCCAAGTAATTAACGACGAAATAAATAGACAAGTTGAAAATATGCTAGAAAACGACATCATTCAAAAATCATACTCACCCTGGAGTGCACCCGTGCACCTCGTACCAAAGAAAATGGATGCTAGCAACGAAAAGAAATATAGACTTGTAATTGACTACCGAAAATTGAACGAAATTACTATTGACGACAAGTACCCCTTACCTAACATTACCGAACTATTTGACAAATTAGGACGCAGTTGTTACTTCTCGACTCTTGACCTTGCTAGTGGTTACCATCAGATTGAAGTAGCAGAAGAGGACAGACAAAAGACCGCATTTAGTACAAACTCTGGACATTACGAATTTTCTCGTATGCCCTTTGGACTTAAGACAGCACCAGCGACTTTTCAAAGGACAATTGACAATGTACTACGTGGACTACAAGGAATTCACTGCCTAGTATATTTAGATGACATAATTATATATTCATCCAGCTTACAAGAACACATATCTAAATTACGTACCGTTTTCGACAGACTTAGAAAGACTAATCTAAAAGTGCAACTTGACAAATCCGAGTTTTTAAGAAAAGAAGTATTATACCTAGGACATTCAATAACGACCGACGGATTAAAACCCAATAACGACAAAATTAAAGCTATTTTAGATTATCCACTACCCCGTACTACTACTGAAATAAAGAGTTTCTTAGGCCTCATTGGATACTATCGAAAATTCATCAAAGATTTTGCCAAAATTACTCAACCAATGACAGCTAGACTGAAGAAAAAACGCTCAATGCCCATTGATGATGAAAATTATATAGCAGCTTTTCAGAAATGTAAAGAAATTCTCGTAAATGCCCCCATATTACAATATCCAGATCCAGAAAAGCCTTATATCTTAACTACAGACGCTTCAGAATTTGCTCTTGGAGCGGTCCTTTCTCAAGGTCCAATTGGAAATGACAAACCAGTGGCTTATGCCAGCCGAACACTTAATGATGCTGAAACGCGCTATAGTGTTACTGAAAAGGAATTATTAGCCATAGTTTGGGCAGTCAAACACTTCCGCCCCTATCTTTATGGTAGTAAATTCACTATAGTTACAGATCACAAGCCCTTAGCATGGCTTAATTCTCTTAAAGAAACAAATAGTAGATTAACACGTTGGCGATTAAGATTAGCTGAATACAACTTTGAAATTGTCCATAAAAGTGGAAAATGCAATGGTAACGCAGACGCCTTATCAAGAATCCAAACGAACGCCTTAGGTAACGATGATAACACCTCAACTAAAGTTAACATTGACAAAGACGAAGACAGAAATGAACACATAAAACAACTAACAAAAGAAATTGAAAATTTAGGTAGAATCCAAAAGAAAACCCTAGGCCAACCAAATGAACCAACACCCTTATCTTCAGACGATGAAGAGGCAATAGTTATCTCAGATACAGATTCAGATAAAAATGTAAAATGTCGTTCGCCTTATTCAATACCATGCCCTTCTAGTTCAACTTTGACAGCCGACAATTCATCTACCGATACGGCACATTCTTGTCAAGATACTGAATCCAAAGGTATCCCTATTTTACAAGAAGCCATTGATACAAAGCCTAACCAGATCTTAGTATTCTCATGGTCAATCGATAGACTATCAGTCAAAAATCTATCCAGACCAAAGCAAACAATTTTAGAAGTTCATTTACCCCTTAATCATCCCGATCTTATTAAACAATTTTTAAAAGAATATATTCGAAACAATAAAAAATATTTCATTTACTTTGAAGACGATAAACATAGAGAACAGTTTACACAAATGGTAATTTTCTTATTCAAAAAGGAATCAGTTCAATTCTTCGAATGTACTAAAAGAGTGGTTTATATAGAAGACGAATTAGAACAAAAGGAAATAGTTGAAAAATACCACACAGGAAAAACTTGTCATAGAGGTATAAGAGAAACTCTAGCACATATTAGACGTACTTATTTTTGGCATAATATGGAACAGACTATATCTAGTTTTATTAACTCATGCGAAATTTGCAAGAAGATGAAGTACGATAGAAAACCGCTGAAACCCAAACTTCAACTATCACAGACCCAAACTAAACCATTGGAAGAAATCTTTATTGATCTATTCTCTATTGAAGGACATTACTATTTAACCGTAATTGACGCATTTAGCAAAGTTGGTCAAGCATTAGAAATCCCCAATAGATCTACCCCTGAAGTAGTGAGAGCCCTTATTAAATACTTTTCTTTTTACGGTGTACCTATAAAAATTAGCTCTGATTCCGGTTCAGAATTCAATAACGCCCTCTTAAAAGAACTTTTAGCCCTTTATAAAGTAGAACTTCATATTGGAACCCCCAATAATCCTAACTCTATGGGTCTCATAGAGAGATTCCACTCTACTTTGATAGAGATTTACAGACTAGCAAAGTATGAGAACAAATACTCAGACGCTGCAAACGTAATGACGTACGCTATAATGGCTTACAATCATTCAATACATTCAACAACAGGTTTTACCCCATTTGAAGTTTTATTAGGACATACAGATACTAAAAACCCATTTAATATAGATTGTGAAAGAGAATACATGCAACAGTTAATAAAAGAACATGCAAAGAGAACTAAATTTCTATACAAACATTTAAGCGAAAAGAACATTCGACAGAAAGAGAAAATAATTGAAAAACGAGGTGGAGAGACACAATTTGCTATCCAACCTGGTGATACAATATTTGCTAAAGAAGTTAATAAAAGAAGTAGTAAAGATAAGCCACGTTTTCAAAAGGCAGTAGTTACTGATGAAATTGTTAGAAATGTAGTTCCCATACGCGTGAAAAACCGTCAAACTAAAGCACCATTAAAAAATATTAAACGCCCTTCACAGGCACATCCACGTCCTCCTGGCAGTAGCCATGATGAGCCAACTGCAGGCCCTTCAACTGCAGGATTTAAATAAAAACCCTGGAGTTCTACCTGTGAAAAATGGTGTCGCAGTTTTGAGAAAAGACATTTGGACAATTGTGAAAGTGTTAGATATTAAACCATTAGAAGACGATTTACAATTTAACATTGAACGTCTTTCTGAATTAGATAAGTTAGTTAAGGTTAATTTTGATAAGAATTTTGTATACAATTTTATAGATATAAGAAAACAAGTAGAATATGTTAAGAATGCGACTATATTTAAGTTCCACCAAATTATTCCAACCGTTCGAATCAAGCGAGGTTTAATTAATCCTCTTGGCTCACTTCTTAAAATGATAACTGGAAATTTAGATAGTGAAGATGCCATTAAATACGAGAAATTAATTAATGAAGTTAAAACTCAACAGAATGCTAGTAATAGAAAACTAACAATTATTAATGAAATGATGCAACTCTTGACAAATTCTACATTTATATTAAATGATAACCTTATTAAATTAAACACTAAGATGGAATCATTTGCGAAGAAGCTTGAAGGTTTAAAAGTAGAGCATTTAGAAATACAGTTCATGAATACTTACAATTTATTGATTCATAATTTTCAGCAAATTCAGACAAAATTAGACGAGATAGAAACTAGTGTATCGTTTAGTAGATTAGGAGTTTTACACCAGTCTATTATAGAGTCTGATCAACTTTTATACCTTCTTCAGAATATTAGTAGGATAGAAAATTTAGTATTTACACCTAGTTTAGATAACTTAGTTAAGTTAGAGCAAAGCATTACATTAAAAGCTTATTTTAAAGAAAAACGAATCACTTACCTTTTGGAAATACCTCTAATCGAGAAAGATACTTATAACTATTATAAACTATTTCCCTTACCTGTCCTACGCCGTGAATCCACCGTCGTCATATTACCTAAATATCCTTACCTATTAGCAAAAGGGTCGAAGATCAGACTGCTCACTCACCAGTGCGAAGAAGTCGATGAGTCCACTTACCTCTGCACCGACCAAGAGACGCTCCAGTTTGTTCGCGATCCCTGCATTACCAGTTTGATGTCGTATGCTGAGAACCTGACGTCTTGCATCCAGATCCCCATAAATATTGAGAAGGTCCGAGCCCAATTTGTACTGACCAACAGATGGATACTCTATAGTAGAGAAGAAGAGATACTTACCAGAACCTGCAGCGAAGAAATATTTCGCGAAAAGATTCGAGGAACGTATTTACTCACCTTAGATGACTCCTGCGAGGTGAAAATCCACGATGTAATCCTGAAAATGCACCAGATGGACACGGAAAACATAGAGTACGCAAAGCTGCCAATTCCAAACTTACCTGTACTGCAGTCACCAGAAGACACCAAACTCGCACCACCTGTAAACCTGGAAGGCGTAGACCTGGCTGACCTGAAGTTCCTGTCATTCGCTCTGAAGAAAAGTTTCAGTGATAGTGATAGTGATAGCAAAAGGGCAATTATTGAAGTGCATAGCATAAGCATTTGGACCATGTTACTCTATATTTTAATTATTTTAATAGTTTGTTTCTCTATCTTTAAATATCATGATAAACTGTGTAAACCGTGGTTTCGAAGTTCTCCCACAGAAGAGAACTTCGAACTTAAGGAGGGAGGAGTTACGTCAGTCCGTTCCATGCAACCGCAGCATACGCCCACTATCTTTTAGCGGGAATTGTTATGCCGATCGGTTACATGCAACCGCAGCATATCCGTTCGTAGGAATTGTATCGGACCACTGACGAAGCTGAGCTAAGCTTCCCATGGTGGCCCGTTATTCGGATAGGTTAAGTTAGTTCTAAGTTGACCATAGTAGCGATTGTACGCTTTTAAATAATTAATAAATAATTTTAATAATTGAATTTTGTTTTTTAAAAGATCCTCCGTCTCGCTCAGAATTTGACTACCTTTTTTTTTGTAAATACATACATATTGTAGATAGAAAACCACCCAGACCCGGAACAAATACTTGTAGGTCGTACAAATATTTCTTCCGTGCGGGGATCGAACCCGCGACATGCTGCGCAGCAGTCGAACGCCTGAAGGCTAAGTAAATTGGGCTATCAAGCCAACAAACCAACAAGAAAACTCTAGTTATTTTAATAAGTATTGGTAGGCTTCATGGTCCTTGGTGATTAGAAGGGTCCTGTCGGATGTTGTACCACTACTACAACTACTCAGCTCTTAAATGACCCAGTGCTGAGTCGGGCCTCCTCCTATCACAGGGAAGGTAATTAGCCGACTGTGCCACGCTGGCCAGACGGGTTGGCAAAGGGTTTCGTACCATGTTTTCCTTATCTTGCAGCTAGGTTTTAGGCCGTATCATTTCCGTTTGTCGGGTATTACGACACCCTCAGGATGAATAGGGGAGGTGACACTAAATATTCTATATCCGTGACCACACGGAATACTGCTTACTACGGTGAGAAGAAAGGGGAGTTATTGACCATGGCTGCATGTGATTTATCTCACGGACAGCCGTGGTTCCTCCATAATAAATGTTTCCCACATGCAATACCTGGATAACGAACATATTCATTAGAAATATTAGAATCTACCTTTAGCTTAAACACTGTACTTTGTACTTCAACAAGAAACGGTCTTTCAAAGGCAACGAGACTAAGCGAGTAGATAATGAGGATCACGATGTCCTATTATATTGGGAGCAAAAAGGGAATCTCAATATTGTGAGGGCGGATGGTACGCGTCACTTAGAGTAATACATAGAGTGATGATTTCATACAAATATTTGTGTAACGTTTAACGCTAACAAGGAATATACAAGGCAGAAAACTTAGAAGGAAAATTGGATACGTAACCCTGTGCCAACCCGGCGAATTTCCCTTCTAATTGAAGAAGGCATGACTTAGCAGTGGGTATTTTATGGACACAACGATGACGATAATGATGATGTTGATTTGAAAAACATAACATCCTACTAATATTAAAAACGCGAAAGTTTGTAAGTATGGATGGATGGATAACTACTAAATGCATATATAATACTAGCGACCCGTCCCGACTTCGCACGGGTGCAATTATGCATATGTTATACCTAAAAACCTTCCTCTTGAATCACTCTATCTATTAAAAAAACCTGCGTAGTTTTAAAAATTTAAGCATACATAGGGACGGACAGACGACAGCGACTTTGTTTTATACTAAGTAGTGATAGTGATAATGCATATTCAATAATATAGCTTATAAATCAGAATAACACATAGGCTACAATTTATAAAGATATTGTGTGAATTGTTCAAAATATAACAATACTAGCGACCCGCCCCGGCTTTGCACGGGTTCAATAATCCATGTATTATACATATAAACCTTCCTCTTGAATTACTCTATCTGTAATATAAACCGCGTCAAAATCCGTTGCATAGTTTTAAAGATTTAAGCATACATAGGGACGGACAGACGACAGCGACTTTGTTTTATACTAGTAGTGCTAGTGAAGTGTTAAGTAAATACAAAAAAAATAAGACGAAATAATAAATTCCATTGCCACGCGGGTAACACCGCGGGGCACAGCTAGTTATAAATAATTTATGGAACATGAAATTAAAAGCCTTATTCATAATAGCTATCATTTTATTGAAGTTCCAAAAATATCTCGGACCTTGTCATTGCACAGCCAAACGAAAGGTGCAACATGATACTACCACTATTAAGTCCATGAATTATATCTGTGTGAGTTACAGATATAATTTACGCACAGATAAAATTTATGGGCTGAGTTGTAGTAGTCTGTATATAATACAGCTTTTGGTTATTAAAGGCTTATTAAACCATTATTTAGGGGTTAGTCTAATTAAATCTTATATTAAATCTTGTTTCATTAGAGAATCAGTCCAAAATACTTTAATTATGTCCGCGAGATTTATAATATATTGTGTCAGTATACATATTATCATCTTATAGAGTTGAAAGAGCCGACTAAAAAATGTTATAGTAGAAAACATATCCACAAGAGAAAGCAAAATTGATACGAAAACCTGTGCCAATCCTTCTGGCCTATAATATAATTTAACTCCATGCTATTGGAGGAGGCTAATTGAAAGAGGGTTTGGGAGATGATGAAGCCTGAGAGCTCACTAATAATGGTTACGTTCAGTGATAGCTAGTCGGCTTCTAAGCCTAATACTTCTATGCACGTTCATCTAATGACAGCCGGCCAAGTTGGGCGCACCCACGCCTTACAAGGATTTGCTTAGTAAATTGAAGGCGTTTCTGCCTCAGGTAATACTGTTTTCATGTCTTCGTCTTACCCTTTCGCAGAGAAAATGAGCTTATTCAACTTTCTTTTGTTTTATGAACTTTAGTGGTTGTGGGCATTAAGAGAGTGCAGATTCTTCTGGTGGTAGATGAATACTGTCACAAACGCATGTATACTTTTTTCTTTATTGATAGCCCGTGGTCAAATTGAGAATAGGAATACATACATACATATAATCACGCCTCTTTCCCGTAGGGGTAGGCAGTGACCACTTCTTTCCACTTGCTACGATCCATACATACTTGTTTCGCTTCGTCCACTTTCATTATTCCCTTCATACATGCTTTCGGTTTAGAAAGAAAGAAAGAAAGAAAGAAAACACATTTATTCAACAAAGCACACAGGACAACACAGCTTGGTTACAACATTGAAGCTCGGATGTTTGTGCATGAACTCCACATGACTTCTAGCGCACGCCATTTGTATGCAAATATTTATGTTCGCTATACGTGTTTGACAAGTGTTCTATCACCACATAGATATACATTAATAACGAGCACGCATAGCAAAGCGGAATTGCACCAAATACTTAACCACCAACCACACAAACATAAACAAAGAAAAAAATGTAAAAAGTAATAAAAACTAGAAAATAAATTGGGTCTGTGTGCCTTGCCGAAAGGTCACCATCTCAGCATAAGCTAGGTGTGGAGCACCCAGCACTGGTTTTCAGATAGCAACCCTTGCATGACTCCCGGGCGAGGGTACTATACATTAACAACAATAGTAACATAAGACGGAGAAAAAAAAGAGGCAAATAAGAAAAGAAATACTTATAATATATTATACAATATATATATATCTGAAATTAAATGCAGGTAAATCTAGGGTAATCATAATAATAAAAAAGAAACACACACAATGCAATCCTACTAATAATATAAACGTGAAATTTCTAAGCCTGTTTGATACTGTTTCACGCTAAACACCACCGAACAAATTTTGATGTAACTTTACAACGATCATCAAAAATAATACACAGGCCACAATTTATAACGATAGTGTGTGAAATACCCAGAATATAACGATAAATGTACGGTAAGCGCGGGTGAAAACCGCGGTGCGCAGCTAGTGTATTGTAATTTATTGTAGAGGAAGAAGGTTTAGGGTACTCTTGACCTGGCCTTTTTTCAAGACGTCCCTGATTTGGTCTTGAAACGTCCGCCTAGGTCTTCCCCTTCCAACACTTTCATTCACACTCGCCTTATACACTTTTTTCGTCAATCGTTCTTCATTCATTCTCTCGACATGGCCAAACCATCTCAGCATACCTTTCTCAATTTTTGTCACTACATCTTCTTTCAGACCACAACGCTTCCTTATCTCACTATTTCTTATCCTGTCACTGAGTTTAACTGAATAGGAATAGTCCTATATAAATTAATTCTGGTCGAATTTCGACCTAAGGTCCACCACTACTACTAGTATATAGCCAAATTAGATTAGGCTGGTGTCCACCTTAAATAAATTCTCGGAGTCTGGGTGTCATTTGTGCTCGTGAATTACATGTTTGTAAACTGCCCCCGCGATACAGATTATAACTAGTGCAGGGGTTTCGTTTATTAAAAAAAGAAAAGATATATCGTTATTAGGGGCTTACTACATATATACCTATAGTCATAACGAGAATTGTTTAGATTCAGAAACCTTGCGAGTTTAGGCGACTTTCCACATTATGCTGCGATTAAGCGAACTTTAAAGTACTTAAAAAGCTTCCGCATTTCTCGGTAACGTCGAGTATAATGGAGGATGTTAACAAGAGTTCACAAGTAACAAGGTCGTAGGTAAATAATCACGGAAAGCTAATTACGAAACAATCTGACATTAGAATCATTTACGGGATCAGAAATTAATTGCCAAATCATGATTCGTTTACTAAAATTTAAAAACCAACAATATAAAACATTAGCTGGAACTCGGAAGAAACAATGGACGGTAATAATTTTTGTACTGTGCCACGCTAGCTACACGGGTTGACACAGGGTTTCGTATCAAGTGTTCCTTCTCTTGCCTTGCCATTATTTCCCTTTATCGACCCTTGCGACATCCTCAGGACAAAATGGGGTGGCGACATTATGTATTCTAAATCCGTCACCACAAGGAATTATTTAGTTATTATAAGATTGAAAATAATATATCTAAAGTCAATTTAGTCTCAAAATAAATAGCATTATATTCTCTAGCGAAAAAAAAAATCTGTCTGTGAATAGTTAGCCCCTTCCTATGTAAGGTGCAAGAGTTGACTGGGTCGAAAACTCAACACCTCCCCAGCATCCCCTAAAATCTGCAGCTACGTGGACGGCTTACTATTTTTATGGTCCCTATAGCGCTGCAGTCATCAATGGGGTAGGAAAAGTATTCATAAAACAATGATACAATACTTACTAAAAGTTCCTATAGTAACCTTCTTCGCAGTTGACGGGAAATAAACAACTTCTACACTGCCATCTCATTTATCAAAATTAGTTTACATGTGCTGTAATTAAGGTCTCACAAAG
The DNA here is from genome assembly GCA_905475355.2 of Clostera curtula. Lineage (NCBI taxonomy): Eukaryota > Metazoa > Arthropoda > Insecta > Lepidoptera > Notodontidae > Clostera > Clostera curtula. The sequence continues at coordinate 10,073,346 of FR997806.1, read as the reverse complement.
CGACTTAATTAATTAATTATATGCCTTAACAGCTTAAGGTTGCTTGTTACGCAGTCGAATGAATCAGATCAATAATTGGGTTTTTTTATACATATAGGTTTCGTGTGGTGAGAGATTTAGAATACATATTATCTCCATTCCATTCCATCCTGAGGGTGTCGTAAAAGCCGATAAAAGGAATTGACAAGGCCGAACATCTAGCCGCAACAGAAGGAAAACTTTATACGAATCGCTGTGCCAACCCGTCTGGCCTGTAATCTAATTTAACTCCATGCTATTGGAGGAGGCTAATTGAAAGAGGGTTTGGGAGCCTGAGGGCTCACTAATAATGGTTAAATTCAGTGATATCTAGTTGGCTTCTAAGCCTAATACTTCTATGCACGTTCATCTAATGACAGACGGCCAAGTTGGGCGCACCCACGCCTTACAAGGATTTGCTTAGTAAATTGAAGGCGTTTCTGCCTCAGGTAATACTGTTTTCATGTCTTCGTCTTACCCTTTCGCAAAGAAAATGAGCTTATTCAAATTTGTGTTATATGAACTTTAGTGGTTGTGGGCACTAAGAGAGTGCAGATTCTTCTGGTGGTAGATGAATACTGTCACAAACGCATGTATACTTTTTTCTTTATTGATAGCCCGTGGTCAAATTGAGAATAGAATAGTCTGGTCGGCGTAGCACAGTAGGCTAATTACCTTCCATGTATGGGCTGAGAAGTAGTATACATGCAGGTTAAGTAAGATCTGGCTCTACTGGATGTTAGATTAGTGTCCATCATTTGGTGTTTCTGACTGGCTATATGGTTCGGATCAGGGGCGTAGCGTGCCTTGGTGGGGCCCCGTATAAAAAAATATTTGCGGGCCCTTTTGAAGGGTAAACATTTCTCACAAAAGAAAAAAAAAACTTCCAAAATTTTTTTAAACAATTTATATTACATCTAGGTAGACTCTCCTTGCCTTTTTTCGGCAAACTGATTGAATAAATGATGACTTTAGTTTTTCTATAGTTTCTGCCTCTGAAATAGTAAACAATTTGGGAAGTTTTTATTAATTTTTGTTCTCTTCTCTAATTCTATCTAATTCTATCTAATTGATACGGCTGTTACGGCGGTAGCTACGCCCCTGGTTCGGATACACAACGAAATTCTGTTGACCGAATCCAATGGTTACCGGTTGTCCCCCGATATGGGTCTAAGGGGCAAAAGGCAATCACTCCGTGTCTTTATCACGTTAGACTGGTTACCAATCAATGAATTTGGGAAAAGGCGAGGCAGATGTATTTAGCTAGCTATAGATGTATGTAGCTTGTAGAACATTTTGTGAACACGAAAAGTAAATAAGAGTGAGAAATGGCCCAAATAGCGAAGTTTCTAAATTTAACTTCACTAACAAGACCATTATTAATGTATATAAGGTACTTGTACGTAGGTTCCTTGTTAGTTATTTTGAACATTCTGTACACAATCGTCTGGTGCCTTTGATTTGTTTTTACTGAATACGCATTAGCCTGAAGTCTTGTATCTGACTAATCAGAATTCAGTATATTAGCATAACTAAGCATAAATATTTATGTTGTGGATCCTTGTTGTCCGATAATGAATAAATAATAATAATTGAGAGATAAATACTTGATAATTTAGTAAATGATAAAGGATTCCGTTTGTATAGTTCAAACCACGATTATCATCATCCTTTTAGCCAATTTCATTGAGGGGAATTAATCTGACCCACGCTGTCAGGTTGACTCAGGGTTTGTACCAACGTGGTTCTGCATCAGATCCCACAATGCCGCAACAGGACGCGAGTTGGAGCACCCCGGGGAGATTTAGTGGGTAGGCCCCCACTATGGGGGAGAGTCCCACACTCCCCTCGCTGGCCATCCCCGTGGCCGGCGAGGAAGTCCATAAAGAAATTTACCCCGGGCGAAAAAAAAAAAAGGGTTTGTACCAAGTTTTTCTTCCCTTGCGGTTAATTCCTTTGCCTATTGCGTTTCTTTAGTAGCCCCTTACGATACTTTCAGAATAGAATGGTTCTTAACATTATTATTGTTACGCCGCAGCTGAGATCATTCTAGAAACGCATTTTGTGCCGAAAGTTCTGGCTCGGACTTCCGCGAAGGACTTGGGCGTAAACAACGGCTAATGGTTTTACAACCTCTTTAATTTTTACAACGAGCAATTGTTTAGTTTCTTTTGTGTGATAACAATAACGACTGTTTGTGCAATCCTTTGTCGGCATTTTAACGGTTGCATTTTTATGGTTTTATGGCATGTTGTTTACGTCTTAGCGTGGGAAGAATCTCGAGTAATCGGGAATATTCGAATAGATTTACAATATAAGGACGGTCGACCCGCGCAACAGGACAGTTATCGTTTTAACTGCGTTACGAGTGCGAACTATCGGGCGATAGCAAGTGCTAGTGATTGTATCAGTGTGTTTCTACTTGTGAGTGTTTCTAGTTGTGAGTTATTGTGTGTTGTATTGTGATTTTTGTGAATAAAAATCATTTTTCGTTGTAATCGGCATTTCACTACCCACGGACGTAACAACTGGTGTCAGAATTGGGGATGCCGCTCCTGCAACGAGACGACGACACGCGACCACGGACGAGGAGGCAAGCTGAGATGGATGCTGCGCGCCAACCCCTGGAAGTGGAGAATCAGCCTGGTACTGTAGCACCAGGAGTCGCTGCAGGTACTTCCTCCGAAAGCAGCCTGGCTGCGGTTCTAGCCGCTATGCAAGCCAGTATGGAAGCCGCTCGCCGCGAACAGGAAGCCTCCCGCCGCGAACAGGAAGCTGCTCGCCGCGAACAGGAAGAAAGCCAGCGCAAGCTCCAAGACCTCGTCGCTCAGAAGATAGACCAAGGGATAGCGACCTTAGGAGAACGTGTGAAGACCCTCACGTTGGAGGTCAAAGATGTAGCTAACAAAACCGACTGTCTGGAGGCAAGAATAGACGGGCACGACGATAGCCTCCACGATCTAAAGAAAAAGATTGTTAAGCTCGAGGCACGTGAATCCATTCCTACGAACGCTCCAGCAGGCGCTAAGTTGGACGTACCACGTTTTGACGGCACGTCATCATGGACTGCCTTCAAATATCAATTTGAGACGTTGGTGAAGACTAACCGATGGGATGAAGAACAATCTTTTGCGGCATTAACCCTAGCTCTTCGGGGAGACGCTCTCCTGGTTTTGGAGAATCTGCCTGCAGATGGAAGATCGCTGAAACGCCTCATGGAAGGCTTGGACACTCGTTATGGGGATAAGCACCTAGAACACGTCTTCCGTGCACAACTCCGTGAAAGGACGCAAAAGATAAGCGAGAGCATCCAACAGTGGGGAGTCGAAGTTGAACGACTAGTCCGGCGTGCCTACGTGTCGATGACACCGGATACTGTGGAAGTGTATCTGGTGCAAGCCTTCATCGACGGTTTACGGGATACCGAAGTAAGGGCTGCAGTGCGTCTAGGGCACCATCAAACCCTGAAGAGTGCGGTGGCTCACGCTCTAGAGGTGGAAGCTGTGCGACAAGACACACGAACGCATCGGATTCGCGAAGTGATTACTGTGCCTTCAACCCCGCCACGTTACCGTGAGATGGCGGCTCGTCTTCCTCCGGCAAAACTACGGTATGTGTTAACCTGCTACGGCTGTGGCGAAAAAGGTCACATACGGCCCGACTGCCCGAAGAAAAAAAAGAGATGTGTGGATGCCGCAACTCAAGTAGATGAAAAAGCGTTGAAAGTAACCGCTACTGGGACCACGGGGCAAGTGCGGGTAAATCAACGTAAGATTTATGATAATGAGTGGAGAGTGCCAACCTACACCATTCGTCGTATAAGTGATGGAAACTGCTTGACCTTTGGGGAAAGTAAAAGTCAACGTCAAGATGAAAAAGGTCAGAACAATGCCGAAGCACTATCGAGTCGTCCTTATAGCAAGAGCTGCTGTAACAAACCCTGCGAGCGGAATGAAGCACAAGAAGATGTGAAGTCTATAAGGGCTGAAGATAATCTTAAAAAGTCCCAGGAAGAAGATGATGACCTCCGACCACTACTGAAGTGGAAGCGTAATGGCGTTAAGCCACAGTGGAGTGAAGTATCATCCTATGGTCCCGTCACGAAGTGTTATTGGGCACAGTGGGACAGCTTAGCCCTGAAAAATGATGTGCTTAGCAGGAAATGGAAACCTAACGATGGCGAAGAGATAACCTGGCAGGTGGTAGTACCAAGACGTAAGGTAGGCTCAGTTCTACGTCAAGTGCACAATGGCGGTTCTGGTAGACATCTGGGAGTCAGGAAAACTCTACAGAGAGTGAGACAGAGTTATTACTGGCTCCATTTTAGAGACGACGTCGAGCAATGGTGTCGGAGTTGTACAGTGTGCGTATCACTGAAAAGACCGCTGGCTAGAAGCAGGGGCAAACGTAAAGTGGTCAGTGTGAAGAGGCCAAAGGTGCCCTTTAGTGGAGAGGTCAGACTTCCAGTGAATGCAATAACTGGTGTGCCGCCTGACAAACCTAAACCAGTTACGGACTTTGTAAGTGACCTTCAAGATCAATTGGATGAAGTGCATAGGCGAGTGCGCGAGAACAGCGGGAATACCAGCGTCAAGATGAAGACCAGATATGACCGCAATGCAAATGCAAAAGGATTCGAAGAAGGATCACTGGTTTGGCTCCACAACCCGCTTCGACACAAAGGGAAGTCACCGAAACTTCAGCCTCGATGGGAAGGACCTTATACTGTGATAAAAAGGATAAATGACGTGACCTACCGCATCAAGAAGGGACTAAGAGGAAAACCGAAGGTAGTCCATGTCGATAGATTGGCGCAGTATCACGGCTCTAATGATGCTCGGGACGAGCATGCCTAAGAGGGGGGCATTGTTACGCCGCAGCTGAGATCATTCTAGAAACGCATTTTGTGCCGAAAGTTCTGGCTCGGACTTCCGCGAAGGACTTGGGCGTAAACAACGGCTAATGGTTTTACAACCTCTTTAATTTTTACAACGAGCAATTGTTTAGTTTCTTTTGTGTGATAACAATAACGACTGTTTGTGCAATCCTTTGTCGGCATTTTAACGGTTGCATTTTTATGGTTTTATGGCATGTTGTTTACGTCTTAGCGTGGGAAGAATCTCGAGTAATCGGGAATATTCGAATAGATTTACAATATAAGGACGGTCGACCCGCGCAACAGGACAGTTATCGTTTTAACTGCGTTACGAGTGCGAACTATCGGGCGATAGCAAGTGCTAGTGATTGTATCAGTGTGTTTCTACTTGTGAGTGTTTCTAGTTGTGAGTTATTGTGTGTTGTATTGTGATTTTTGTGAATAAAAATCATTTTTCGTTGTAATCGGCATTTCACTACCCACGGACGTAACATTATGTATTCAGATCAGTCCTATGTTAATTAATGAACAAAGCGCAATATTACAATGAATTGTGAATAGTGGTGTTATTAAATTCACATAGTTGCTTTTGAAGACATTTTAATGTTATTTTATTCCAAATAATATACCAAATAGTTTGTATATTGTCTAGCAGCATGTAAAATGTCAGAAATTTAGAATGTTTGAATAAGTAGCTGGCACACAGAGTATGCATGCATGTGCAGTTTAAAAAAGGAACATCCACGGATTATACACGTTTTTTTTTATAAATAGAATGTCATTTAAATTTTAATTTCATAGACCAGACTCCTCGTCAATATTCCGGATTTCCAATTTTATTGTAGTCGTCATCGTTTTAAATAGATTGGCTAACTACTAGTACATGAGACTGCTAGACGCCAAGTTTTTTTTTCTACACTCTTACTGCTTTTCTATTGCTATATTTAGAATCAAAATAGAAGCTAATGAAAGTTGAGGGCAAACAATATACTTTCTTATTAGCAGCGGCCGCAACGGGGATTGTAACTACTAGATAACTACGTGACTGCTTGCAGACGGCGAACTTACACAAAACCACTTAGACAATAGCGACACATACTGAATGAAAATTAGTTCCTAGGGAGTTATACTAGCATAATAAATGGTCAAAAACTCCAATGACCAACGTTACCATAGATAATTTGGCAGACTGGATACCATTTTTTACGGTCATAAATTTACGAGGACCTATCTATTATTAACAAAGTCACGTTTAATAACAAAGTCATGTATTTTAAAGTTCTCTCTTTCACACAGGTAAGAACACTCTCGATTGGCACCGAATTTCAAACAAAAACGAGATTTGCATCAATCCTGTAGTCGTCCTAAACTTTTTTCTCAGTTTCATCGAGTCCGGCACTAGTGAAATTAGATTTAGATAACTATAATTTTAAATAACAAAAACATAACGTAAAATGTCCACGAGAAGGTTTAAAAGAATATTTCATATCACTATCACTACATATTATAAAACAACTAGCGACCCGCCCCGGCTTCGGACGGGTGCAATTATGCATGTAGTATACATATAAAACTTCCTCTTGAATCACTCTATCTATTGAAAGACACCGCTTCAAAATCCGTTGCGTACTTCATAGTATAAAACAAAGTCGCTGTCGTCTGTCCGTCCCTATGTATGCCCTATATATCTTTAAAACTACGCAACGGATCTTGAAGCGGTTTTTTTAATAGATAGAGTGATACCAGAGGAATGTTTTAATGTAGTAGAGAAACACTGATAAATTTAGATGCTCATCATTGCCCCCGTGCGAAGCCCGGGCGGGTCGCTAGTTGGTTTATAAATGATGGAGGTATGCGGTAACAAATGTACAAAAAGAAACAAACTCGTTAACCGAATTAAGAACCTCCAGCGTTTTGATGTCGGCTGAAAACATATGAAACGCACGGAAGATAGGTTTTATTTCCGTCGGGGCTCAAAAATATAAGATACAAGAATAGAAAATGTGACTCAAGAATGCTCTAAATGCCTAACACAACTCCTCATACTGATATTGCTTTACGAAGAATGCCTCTGGTTGAAGACAGTGACGCAAGCTATTAGGTAAACGATCTTTCTTGCAAACATTTGCGAAATTCGAAAGTTTGGTGGAAGTTAATTTTAAATCATCTTCTTTGATCTCTGAGACAATTAATTTCGTGAAGAGGCCGCGCTTGACAAATTTATGGTGTCGTGATTTCTAAAGACGACGAATGACCTCTCATTTATAATATCTACCTTGCCACCTTATTCTGTTGGGGTCGGCGCCAGTCTACCTGATCTGGCTACTAATCCAACATTTTTCGGCAACCTTAACTAGGTCACCGGTCCACAGTGTGGGAGACCTACCAGCACTGCGCTTTCCGGAACGGGGTCGCCACTCGAGAACTTTTCTGCCCCATCGGGCTTCAGTCCTGCGAGCTATGTGCCCTGCCCACTGCCACTTAAGTTTAGCAATACTGTGGGCTATGTCGATAACTTTTGCTCGCCTGAGTATTGTCTATCCTCATGTCTGATTCGATCTAGCAGAGAAACTCCCAACATAGCCCTCCCATTGCCCTTTGGGTGACTTTGAGCCTTCTGGTTGAAACCTTAATGAGCGTTGAACCCTTAATGAGCGACCACGTCTCTGTACCATATGTAATGACGATGCTTTTTAAATACTAAAAAATGTGTACTTCTTCTTCTTACTCATGGTAACACGCTTTTTATATTCTCCTACTAGTGTCCACTTTTAATAAAACGTTTATTTTATTGATTAGTTTAGCTGAGTAAAACGCACGAATAAAATCGTGGACCCGACCTAATTTCCTCATTCCTGAGCGTGCAAACGGCATCGACAAAATCCTGACTCATTCTTTGTTTAGGATCTGTTGAAACCGTGGCATTGTAATTTAAAGGCTGAAATAAATCAAGTAAATTTCTCCTAAAATATTGCAGCATTGTGAAATGGCGAATTGAACGGCTCCTTAGCTACGGGGCAGTTTGCGGTTGGCGAGTTTCATTATTCAGTGGATTTGCTGGTACAGTTAGACAAGATGTCGCTGTATAGTTTACATTTATTCGTTTAATATGTTTAATAATTAATACACGTGATATCTTACTATACCCCACTCCCCCCTTGTGATATTTCGTGATTTTTACCGAAGCCCTCCACGCCCCACGTTTGCACCTCACGTGATTAATGGACAGCCCCTTGACCTTGACATGGAGGGTATTATGCCTAGTCGTAGACGGGTTGGCACAGGGTCCGTCTACGACTAGGCACGTTATCGGCCTTGTCATTTCCTTTGTCGGCTCTTACAACACTCGAAAGATGGAATGGGGATGGAATGGTGACACTATGTATTCTAAATCCATCACCACACGGAAAGAGCGTCCTGGTTTTAACATATACTACACCAGTTCGCCCGACAAGAGTTCAAAGATCTATTTTAATAACCTAACCTTAAAAAAACCTAGCATTAAGATGTATTTATTAGTTTTTTAGAATAATTTACGCAAAAACATCCAAATACGGTTCATCAGACAGTGCCGTGCCTGCAACGTGCCAAAAGATGATGAGTATACAATGAACACAGAGATATGAATTACCGCGTACTGGCACCTTAAATTATGGAACAAGCTAGTTAATTAGGTCGCATCGAAGTAAGAGTATACGCGAGTAATTACGTACTATTCTTGAAAAAAGTGATTTCTACGAGTAGTATAAACGTGAGTAGTAGGTACACTCTTCTGGATTTGTATAGAACGGAAAGACGCATAAGGATTGTGATATTGTATATTTTTGACGACACGGTTGGCGCAGTGGTTGAGCGATCGACTGCTGTGCAGCATGTCGCGGGTTCAATCCCCGCACGGAAGAAATATTTGTACGACCTACAAGTATTTGTTCCGGGTCTGGGTGTTTTCTATCTATAATATGTATGTATTTACAATATATATATATATATGTGTATATATAAGTAGTTTATCATCCATGTCGTTACCATAACACAAGCATTAAGTTGCTTACCTTGGGACGAGATGGTGTTGTGTGAAATGTCCAAGGATATTTATTTCTATTGATATTCTAAAGTCGTTTCAGCCCATAAAGAACCCCGTACTAAGTCGGGCCTCCTCCAAAATTATGGAGGGAAATTAGCCTACTGCGCCGTGCTGGCAAGACAGGTTGCATGGCATGGCTTTGTATCAAGTTTTCCTTTTCTTGCGGTTAGATGATCTGCTTCCTGATGGTATGGGTTCGTGACATTGTGTACTTTTAATCACCACACAGAAATAAAAAAATGCAGGTGAATTCAAGCCAATCTATACTTCTATACTAATATACAGGGTGGTCAAAAAGTCGTGGATCAAACGAAACCTGCGGTTAGATGGGGCCATCAGCAGCAAAAAATTGATCTACGGGAGGTCCTTAGGGTCAACCCCTGCAGAGTTACAATAGATTTTGTGTTTTTATGAGAAATTGTCTTTTCTTTAATAAAACTTGATAAAATTCGTAAAAATCTACATCCTGTATCTTTTTTATAATTTTCACTAGATTGGTACTGATGAGTCCTTACGTTAGACATGCTATTTATGGTAGTTTATTGGGTGGGTTGAAGATAATATTAAGTTTTACGAAAGCAATAATTCTTAAATCAAAACTTGTAACTTACTTCGGACCCCACTGTGAAAAAAAAATACTCTACAGAAAAGTGCCACTGTATCACAATTTTTGGCGCATTTAATAGGGATTCTAAAAAGGTATTACACATGGCTATGCGTGGCTTCGATATCTTTCAAGGACGATCTTTCGTAGCAAGGCCAGAGTTAATTCATACATAAAACTCGGTTAGGCCTACTAACCTAACCTTACCTAAGCGTGATCGTTTTTCGGACTACAGGGTCTTTATCGTCGTTTCAGCCCATAAATGACCCACTACTGAGTCGGGCCTCCTCTAAGTTCATGTTGGGAGATTAGCCTACTGTGCCACGCAGCCAAGACGGGTTGACACAGGGTTTGCTTCAAGTTTTCCTTCTGTTGCGGCTAGGTGATCTGTCTAATGCGTTCATTTAGTCGCCTCTTACGACACCTTCAATATGGTATGGGTTGGTGACATTGTTTATTCTTTATCGTCTTCGTTTCCGCCCATAAATGACCCACTACTGTGTCGGGCCTACTCACAATTCATGGAAGGACATTAGCCTACTGTGCCACGCTGGCAAAACGGGTTGGCACAGGGTTTGCTGACCCGGTAAGACTCCCTCCATGTACGAATTATGTACGCACATAAAGAATACAATTCTAATAAATTTTCCGTGTGGTGTCACCAGCCCATACCATATTGAGGGTGTCGTAAGAAGCGACTAAAAGAACGCATTAGGCAGATTACCTAGCCGCAACAGAAGGAAAACTTGAAGCAAACCCTGTGTCAACCCGTCTTGGCTGCGTGGTACAGTAGGCTAATCTTCCAACATGAACTTAAAGGAGGCCCGACTCAGTAGTGGGTCATTTATGGGCTGAAACGACGATAAAGACCCTGTAGTCCGGAAAACGATCACGCTTAGGTAAGGTTAGGTTAGTAGGCCTAACCGAGTTTTATGTATGAATTAACTCTGGCCTTGCTACGAAAGATCGTCCTTGAAAGATATCGAAGCCACGCATAGCCATGTGTAATACCTTTTTAGAATCCCTATTAAATGCGCCAAAAATTGTGATACAGTGGCACTTTTCTGTAGAGTATTTTTTTTTCACAGTGGGGTCCGAAGTAAGTTACAAGTTTTGATTTAAGAATTATGTCTTTCGGAAAACTTAATGTTATCTTTAACACACCCAATAAACTACCATAAATAGCATGTCTAACGAAAGGGCTCATCAGTACCAATCTATTAAAAAAAATAAAAAAGATACAGGGTGTAGATATTGTGGAATTTTATCAAGTTTTAGTAAAAAAAGGACAATTTCTTATAAAAACACAAAATCAATTATAACTCTGCAGGGGTTGACCTTAGGGACCTCCCGTAGAACAATTTTTTGCTGCTGATGGCCCCATCTAACCGCTGGTTGCGTTTGATCCACGACTTTTTGACCACCCTGTATAAAGCTGCAGAGTTTGTTTGTTTGTTTGAACGCGCTAATCTCAGGAACTACTGGTCCGATTTCAAAAAGTCTTTCAGTTTTAGATAGTCCATTTATCGAGGAAGGGTTTAGGCTATATTTTATTTTCAAAAGAATTAGGTAACCGTATGAAAATTGCGATTTTGTAAACCAAGGTGTAAAATCGAAAACCTATTTATGCGTGCGCTGCAAAAACTATTGACTATAGAACAAAATTATGTACTACGGGTATGTAGGTCTTATAAAGATCTACAAAAAAGTCCTGCAAGAGCACATATCTAACTATCATAGTTTAGTCACAATAACCGCTTTTATGTTAATAATAAATATGCATAGAGATAAGCACGGGTTCGAAGCCCACGCGGGCGAAGCCGCTCGCAAAAGCTAGTTAATAATAATATAAAAAACTTTGTAACAAAAACTGAAAAGCGGAAAAATCTACTCTAGTCGAGTCGAGCAGAGTTGAAAATAATTTTATGGTAACAAACATAAACAATATCTTATAACCGAATTGTGAACTTCCTTGTCGTGTGAGGGATTTAAAGGTATAAATACGTGACGTTAAGCTATACGTTATGCTAATATAGAGACAAAGATAATATAGTTATGCTATATTATCTTTGTCTCTAAATATTTAATAGCGTTATGTTCAAAATACAGTTCAGTTTAGGACAGTTACAAAGTTCTGAACTGTTTCTTAACCAGCGCTTGCAAGTCTGGTAATGGAAAAAGTTTTGCATAGGTAATTAATTCTCTTGGGGCAAATTATTATACTCTTTGCCCTTTATGGTTTATTTTGAGTTTGATATGTGAATAGTAAAATATCATTGTCTTATTTTACACTAGCAACCCACCCCGGCATTAGAAGATATGTACATTTAAAATATTTGTCTCGTTTGCAAACATATAAAATAATTAATATTCAACTATGTACTTATATTCCGTGTGGAGACGGATTGTCATACTCAATGTCACTAACCCATATCATATTAAGGTGGATGTTCCAGGGTAGCCCGCGAAATTCAAATTTTATTAGGTTTTTTGCAATTTGCAGGGCAGTGCTAGGTTGTATGATGATGAAAATTTGATTCGCGGCTGTAAGACGTATGTAGTTACAGAGTTATAATCATCAAACTCATCAATACAACCCCCAAGCTCATAAAGGTGCAAGAATTACTTTGACGTTGAAAAAGTTTTTCTTGCACCTTTATGAGCTTGGAGGGTTGTATTGATGATTTCAACACAGCACTGACCTGCAAATTGCAAAAAACCTAAGTAAATTTGAATTTCGCGGGCTACCCTGGAACATTCACCTTAAGGGAGCTGTAAAACGCCACGAAAGGAACGCGTGAGGCAAATCACCTAGCCACAAAAGTTGGCCAACGTGGCGCAGTAGTGGGTCATTTGACGGCTGAAACGACGGCTTATAAATTGCTATGTTACATCTCAAACGGTCCAAGCAGAGCTTTCGATAAAAAGCCCTGACTTCAATATTTAACAATTTACCGTCACAAAACCTTAACAAAATAATACCTATACCTACTTTTGTAATCATCGTCAGGAATCACTCTCGATGAGAGAAAACTGAATCCTTTTGAAATTTCGAACATACATACAGATTCAAATTAAACACTTTTTAACGGATTTATCGCATGTATATTACATTATTTAATTCCCGACGTTTCGAACGTTATCAATAAAACAAAATTATAGGCGGTAGACGCGGTAGATTTTAACTGTTTCTTTGTACTTTTGAAGACAACTGTCATCTAGTCTCTCCCGCGACCAAGACTGCTGCAAAGCATTCGAAACGTCGGGAATTAAATAATGTAATATACACGCGATAAATCCGTTAAAAAGTGTTTAATTTCAATGTGTAATAATCGCGAAAACCTAAGAAATCAGTACATACAGATTGTGCTTGTAAGCCTCCCTAAATAGTGGTCTTACCTGGTTAAGGAATCCAATAGTTACGGGTAGTTCGGCTTTTGTGGAAATCCTTGAGGGAGGCCGTGCACTACTTTTGGCTGAAATTATGATACAGACAGACGGATGCAGCCAGAGGACTTTGTTTTATAATATGAAAGAAAGGAAACGTTACTGCCAGATTTAACAAAACTTTTAAACTTGTTTGAAGCTTCCGTCTTTTTCTTGTGTTCTTTCTAGTATTATTTATGAAACCTTCTGGGAGAAATGGCTCGGTGGCTGTGTTCTAAATATGCCGTCACATCGCCTTATAAAGTAGAATCTAGTATCCTTATATACAGGATGTAACAAAAATGCTATAGCCATAAGGAAAGGATTGAGGGACTACTGACACAGGTGCTGTTTACAAAATTTCGACAAAAATATTGTTGGTTTTTTGGTCAGCGCTGGCCACCAACCAGTCGCTTACTCTTACTCCTCAGCCCATAAACGACCCACTACTGAGTTTTATTACAATACAAATGTATGGAGGGTAATAAGCCTACTGTGCCACGCTGGCAACACGGATTGGCACAGGGTTTCGTTTCAAGTTGTCTTTCTCTTGCGGCTAGGTACGCTCAGGATGGAATGCGGTGGTGAAATGTATCCTAAATCATCACACGGACAACAGTCGGTCACTAAAATGTCATAACTTGAGCAATAAAGACACCAAGAAATATTATCGATCTCAGATTACTAAGCTTGTAGATAATATGTAATAACAACATCACGCTGGTTAACTCTTACTGGAACCTTTATTAGGGTTTATTTCACTTGCAGCCATCTGAGAAAACACTTTTTATACATTGTATGAGAGAAAAAGTGACATAACTCATAGCTATTTCAATTGTCATTATTATATTTTACTGAAGGACATCTTTGTTTAAGATTTAACATTGATTAATTGGATTCTTAATTGTTGCATTTAACCATCGAATTTATCAGTTAGAATTAGCCACTTAATATTATTAGGATCATTTTAAATGTCTTTCTGGATTCAGTTAATAATATTATCATTTCAGCTGAAATAATACCACTGCTAAACGTCAACTTACTCAAGGAAAGGATTTCCAGTGACACCCACGTTCACAAGGCACTTTAATCCTTCTACTCCATCAGTCATCGGTCCGCAGGCTATTATCTGAGTATTACGGGGTTCCTAGAAGAGGAAATAGAAACCATAAAGAATGGTGTGGATTGCTTCATCAACATTTTTCTTAAACTATACCCCTGCATATAGTCTGTATCGCGGGGGCAGTTTTCAAACAGGTAAATCACGATCACAACTAACACCTAGACTCAGAGCAAGTTACTCTAGTTTACACAAAGACTAACCCGACCCCCTAGGCCACTAAATTTAATATGAGTGTGTCCAAGAGCTTTACAATGCGGTATTGCATAATATGATCATAAATGAGTGCTGCTCACACATAGAATAGGAAATTATTTCGCTTTACTCTGTCATATGATTTATTATTACTGCGTAGCTACAGTGCAGGCGCGCTTTACTACCTGTTCATTATACTCCGAACACGGTGGCCTGATTAATATACTAGCGTACGTATATTTGGAATACTCACCCACATAGCTGTCTCTATAAATTATAGAGATAAAATATAATTTCATTACTCTATAACACTGACACATACAGGACTAATATGGAAGCATGTCGCTGTCTTTTTATCCTGTATGCTATTTTATCTGTGCTGTGCTGAATAAATGTTTTCTTTCGTTCGCTCGGTTTGCTTCCCATAATTGTTAAACCGTATTTAAATATTCATCGCATACATCCACTCTTAAGTCATCTATTGGGCATTTATGGCCGGGTTTTTGTTACAACCTGTATAACTTCGAGATAGGATCACCGTTACTATGACAACCAGAAATCTTTAAAACTTTCGTAATTTCAGCCAATAATTGCCCCCGACTTAGTTTCGCCTCCTCTACTCTGGTGTTGGGCATAGTAAACTACGATGCCAAGTTGACTAGACTGGTTTGGACTGGGACAAGTATCCATACCAAGGCTTGATTTTTGCCTATCAAGTTTCAGCTCCTTATATCCGATTAGAGTTCCATTGCCCAATGGCCAAAATGGTCCCCATATATTTTATGATAACACTATCTGGTAAACGGTAACTTGTTCACGTTGCCTTTAGAATAGGGTCCAGGCCAGTTCATATTTTACTAATAGATGCCACTAGCATTACACGATATAACTATTAATAAACTTTAAAAACAAGTTTTTTTTGTTTCTTTCGGAATAATGCCTTATTAAAATATTCGAAGGATATTAGCTGCTTCATTTCGACTTTATACCTAGACATGTGGCACTAGTAGCCACAGAATATTTCAGTTTCCACAACCTCGTTACTTAATCCACCAGTATAGACTGTTCATGTCACCCCTGGGAAGAAATAGGCAGGTCCCTCATAACCACTCGGGTGCAATATATTACTATAAATATATTTATGTGACGTAAATAAGCCGTCCTTTTCACATGACTTTTCAAGCTTACGAGTATATTAAATATGAATTCGTATTTTATCAATAAGTACCCTATTTGATAGTGTACTTATTGATAAAATACAAGGTAATGTTGTACTAAGCTATTTGAAAGTCATCTATCTATTATTATACTAGAAGTAACCGTTAGAGGCCAATCGTGTTTTGTTTTTTTCTTCTAGGAAAAGTAATCCCTGCACTAGTATAGGTATATCGACTGCTGCGCAGCATGTCGCGGGTTCGGATCCCGCACGGAAGAAATATTTGTGCGACCTACAAGTAATTGTTCCGGGTCTAGGTGTTTTCTATCTATAATATGTATGTATTTACAAAAAAAATAAATATATACAGAGTTGATATGACAGAGGGGCATTAAATTACACTACGTATACTATTTGTGATTAGTATGAATTCGAAACGGTACAAAAAAAAATACACGTGATTTTTCATGGGGGGTGGAGGGGTAGTCTTATCCTCACCAGGTATCACTAAGGGGGAGGGAGGGGTTAAAAAATGTTAAAAAAACATCACGTGATTAATGGACAGCCCCTAAGGTTAACAGACGATGCGTTAGGCATAAACATCTGTTAGGAAAGATACATCATGTTCAATCGAGGCAAAAATTTTAAAAATCATTTGCGGCTAAACTATTGCTCCAATTTTATTGATTTTTGGTACAGAGCCTGCAAATGATACCTAGTATAGGCAGTTAAAAAAATGCCCCTATGTCGTATCAACCCTGTATAAGTAGTTTATCATCCATCTCGTTACCATAACACAAGCATTAAGTTGCTTAGCTTGGGACGAGATGGCGTTGTGTAAAAAGTAAAAAAAAAAAAGTTTACAAACATGTTACGATTATGAATATGTCGGAAGCCATATTATTTAACAGCTGTGAGAGACGGCGGCTAGATGGCGCTAGTGGAACGTGCACCGGATGCAGACAGTAAAATATTGTAACGTTTCCGCCAAGTGATCGCCTTTATAAGGAGTCGCGCGGTTGAGTCGGTACGCATTTCTATCGGATGCGTCGCGGTGCACGGATCACTGTCTTTCGACAGTCAGTTCAGCCCGGTTATTGGACGTGGAACGTTGTCAGACAATTAGTACTGTCCTTATTGCGGTGGGAGCGTGGAACCCTGTCTCTGACAGTCAGTACTGCTGTCACTGTCACGTTGCTATGCTAGTTATTTAATTAATTTGATTTCATTTCTAGATTAAATTAAAGTGACTATGTTCGACTGAAATAAATTTGTATGTTGCCATATCTGACTTTTACTTCTGATGTCTGCCTGGGGCCAATCCCGACATCAGAAGTGGGATTGTAACTCAGTCGGCCCATGTGGAGAAAACAGTGAAGCTAACGAGAAACAGTGTAGGGATAATGTGTGTTCTTCTGAACGCGATGGAAGTGACGGATAATAGCGACTTCTACTAGAGCAACAGAACCGTAATTTTCTAGCCATTATACAGGCAATGCAAACGTCGTCTTTCAGCAATTCCGTGAGGTTTCCAGGTTTCCACAAGCGGCAGTCAGTGTGGAGATTAACCAAGTGAACGGGATCACTTGTTTCCATTGTCATGGACAAAGACACTGCGCGTCTAACTTCCCTGAGCGGTGCAGCAGGAAGGCGAGACACAGTACTGCGGTCAGCCAGTTCAAAGAATAGTGAGTGGATCTGTAGTAAGCGCACCAGCTGGAATTTTACGTCACTCCGGTGAGCAGTTTCCATTTTATTACTCGGGTAAATTGTATGGTATAAGATTTTACGTTAGTGTGACTGTTTTACCTGTTAATTACTTGCGATACGAAATTTAGATTGGATGGGATGTTTTAGCGTTAGGCTTGACAGTTCATCGGTCTAGTGTCATATTTTCGCCAGTTTATAGCAAAGTTTTCCAAGATTATGGCACCATTATCTGCCTTGATTGGCATCGGTAAGGTAGATTGGGATCGGATTTTCCGCCCACCACTGGGGCACTTCATCACAAAATGTGCAGGAAAATATTCCGCTACCCTCAAGTAGTGTAGAAGCATTTTGTTTTTCGAAATTAACTGATGCTTTACTACCCGGGTTCTCGTGCACCACCACATCCTTTCATGGTATTGATGCAGTTTGATTCTGATGACCCGAATACTGACCAAGAGATGGTGTTGCCTGTCAGATGTCATAATTACTAACAAAAATTTGTAAGGTGTCGATTTAATCATGACGCTGTACCGTTGTCTACGAGGCCGTGCAGCCACTTTATTGATCAAAATACCTCCCAGTCAATAGCAATGGGAAGATGTGCAGGAGATTTTGAAAGCTCAGTTCTCTCGTCCTGGGCTGATTCAGGATCACTTTAAATTTTAAATTAATACGAAGACCACCCTACTTGTCATCTAGTACTACAGTTAGTGTCATTCGATCCAGACGATCCCAACTCGGATATAGGGGTTGGTGTCAGCTATCAGAGATTATAGTTGAAAATAAGAAATTAAAACTGGATGATCTAATAATGGCAGTATATAAAAAAAGCCGATGCTAATTTACCCGACAAAGTATAACAGAACTGTCTTGCAATCTCTGTTTTATCATAGTCCGATGCAATAATTCGTCATAAGTAAAATTCCACTGTCATATGCGATAAAACAACTTTTTTATGTATTGCGAGGAATTTCTTTAAAAGGAAAAACGAGTCTTCTGATCATCTTGAATTTGACCCAAAGTCCTCGGAGTAGTTAGTTTCTGTGGAAACTGCAATAATTCATGTAAAATCCGAGCTTCGAGAAAAAAAAGAAAACCCTCGACCCAAGTACGAGGGAGATGGATGGATTGTAGGAGTGAGGAATTGTGTGAGGTATGACAAACTGATAGGTGTGTGTGGACACTACCAGCTAGCGTGGGACAGGGGCTGTAAGATGATGATAATCATCATCATTTCAGCCCATAACTGACTCGCTACTGAGTCGGGCCTCCTCCATGTTCACAGAGGGAAATTGGCCAAATGTGCCACGCTGGCAAGATGGGTTTGCACAGGATTTGATTCAAGTTTTCCTTCTTTTGCGGCTTGGTGATCTGCCTCTTGAGAAGATGATAATGGTGATCTTAAATGTGGCGATTTATAAGAGTTTTGTGGTAACCTACGTTAATAAAGTTCCTTTTGAGTTAGTGTTCCAGACAAACTCCTCAATCAGAAGCCTCAAAGTCGCATGCTACGTGTGCGGCGAACCGGGCCACGTGGTCTCCAGCTGCCCCACGAGGACCGATGGCACATTCATGGAGTGATGGACTGCAGTGCTACAGGATCCAGTCGTGCCAATGGGCAGGTGGAGAGGGTCATGCGAACTTTGAAAAATATCCTTACTATAATAGAATGTAACTAATAATACCTGGCAGGATGAACTAGGCGAGATTTAGATTGCTCTTAGTGGTACGCGTTCCATAACCACAGGTTTTACGCCTATAGAACTGATGTTAGGGAAAGCCCGGATTAAACCTTTTGCAGTAGGTCCATTTCTTTTTTGCAACACATTTATAGGACCAAAAAAAAAAAAAAAAGAAAGTCAC
This sequence comes from Clostera curtula, assembly GCA_905475355.2. Classification (NCBI taxonomy): domain Eukaryota; kingdom Metazoa; phylum Arthropoda; class Insecta; order Lepidoptera; family Notodontidae; genus Clostera; species Clostera curtula. Next base: position 10,054,294 of record FR997806.1, on the reverse strand, counting down.
TATTAGATCATGACCGTTATGAACTTAGACATGACATTCTAACAGAATTTATAAAGTTGCCCATGAACATTTAAGGGAAGTGCAGGGCCAAATGGTTTTACGAATTTACGAAAATTAAAGTGATTATAATGATGAACGAACCATGTCGGCAGATAATGAATTCAGTATGCCTGTTGTGCCTTTAAACAATAGTAATGTCACCACAGATTCTGAAAAAAAATCTTACTGTAAGCTCTCGAGCATTGACTGTAGGTAAATCAGAGGAAACACTTTCTGTAAGCTTTCGCACCTTAAGTGCAAATAATTCTGAGGAAACTTTATCTCTTAGCTCTGCAACATTAAGTGTAGCCATAGTTCTGAAGCTGTAATAGAATCTTTGGAGTGGTCAATTAGTATGGTCTCTTCTGCTGTAATGGGAGACTATCTGTGATACGCTGAAGGGGTCTCGCCTGCTTTTGTGGATTGATGACCTAGTACAGCATTCGTGGTTTATACTGAAGGGGTTGCAAGTATTGCGACCTAGTCCAGTTGTAGCTGTAAGAGTCTCGCCTGCTTTAGTGGGCGACGATTCAGACCAGCATTTTTGAACTAAATCCTTTTCTTTTTATATTAATGCACTCGAGGCCGAGTGATTTGTCAGAATGGCCGTGTCGGAAGCCATATTATTTAACAGCTGTGAGAGACGGCGGCTAGATGGCGCTAGTGGAACGTGCACCGGATGCAGACAGTAAAATATTGTAACGTTTCCGCCAAGTGATCGCCTTTATAAGGAGTCGCGCGGTTGAGTCGGTACGCATTTCTATCGGATGCGTCGCGGTGCACGGATCACTGTCTTTCGACAGTCAGTTCAGCCCGGTTATTGGACGTGGAACGTTGTCAGACAATTAGTACTGTCCTTATTGCGGTGGGAACGTGGAACCCTGTCTCTGACAGTCAGTACTGCTGTCACTGTCACGTTGCTATGCTAGTTATTTAATTAATTTGATTTCATTTCTAGATTAAATTAAAGTGACTATGTTCGACTGAAATAAATTTGTATGTTGCCATATCTGACTTTTACTTCTGATGTCTGCCTGGGGCCAAACCCGACAAATACTTATTAAACAATTATGATATACATATTATTAAATATTACGAATACAAATAACACGCTTTGTACATTAAGGAATATATTATTTTTAAAATCTTTTACAACTGTATAAATAAATATAATATTTTAAGAAACACGCCTGCTGCGTGGCACTCCAAACGTATCGGTAATTGGTAATATTAACGTTGATGGTGGATTTAGAATACATAGTGTCACTACCCCATTCCATCCTGAGGCTATCGTAAGAGGCAACTAAAGGAACGCAAGACGCAGATTACATAGCCGCACGAGAAGGAAACCTCGACCTCGACCCTTGTTTGGCCAACTTGGCACAGTAGGCTAATTACCCTCAATGTAATTGGAGAAGACCCGACTCAGCAGTGGGTCTTTTATGGGCTGTATATTAGTAGTAGTAGATGTTATAACCTGTGTATAATGCCAGCAATACACGTTGGCCGAGCTTAGGCCAACGCGAGCGTAGGCAATTTAATACAAGGCAAGTGCTACTGCCTACACGTTGGGCAAGTGTATCGAAACCAACTAGGCGAGCGACACCGAGCGATGGCCAGACAATGCAAATAATTATACCGTCTATACGTTGGTATTGGCGTTCACTCGGCAATGCTAGGCTAACGTATATTGCTGGCTTAAAAAGTATGAAGCAATGATATTTCACCATAAGAGCATGTGCATTACCACGATACTCTCTACTCGGACGGATATAGCGTGCCATTAGAGGCCGCCACTGTTATAGCCTTTGGCTAGAATAGACACGACCTTTCACTATAAATAAATGTTCCACGTCGAGAATATCGGCCTTTTAATATCGACCCTTATTCTCCTTATTTTACTTATTTTTAACTGCGATCCCCAACCCGCATGCCCAGCGTGGGGATTATGGGCAATCCCCCTTAATGATAGGCAAAACAAAAAGATGGCCCCCAGTTCCCGGCAGCCCCGCTATTCCTGGTCATCCAGGTAGCGGCCACGGTAACGGCGGGGCAAGGGGTGCGAAGAATCCCCGGGTTACATCTGGCTACCTGAAACACCTGACCCTGGCTTCGTACAACGGACGTACTCTAAGGCTTGACGAGCATCTAGCGCAGTTGGAAGTGGAGCTGGAAAACATCAGGTGGCATGTTCTGGGTCTTTGCGAAGTCCGTAGAGAGGGGGAGGACACCATTACCCTAGAATCTGGCCACCTTTTGTACTTCCGCGAAGGACAGCAGAAATCGCAGGGTGGCATAGGGTTTCTTGTCAATAAAGCCCTCTCTAACAATGTGGAAGAAATCTCCAGTGTGTCGACGAGGGTAGCGTACCTGATTCTTCGGATATCGAAACGATATAGCATGAAGGTCATCCAGGTTTACGCACCGACCTCGGCACATTCGGATGATGAAGTTGAGAATATGTTTGAGGACATCTCAAGGGCCTTACACAACACCACCAAGGCCCACTTTAACGTTGTTATGGGGGACTTTAACGGCAAGGTAGGTGCTCAGATTGGTGGTGAATCTCGAGTGGGACCTCATGGTTATGGGAGTAGGAATCACAGGGGGCAAATGCTTGTCGACTTCCTAGAGAAAGAGGGGCTCTACTTGATGAACTCTTTCTTCAAGAAGAAGCCCCACAGGAAGTGGACTTGGCAAAGCCCCGATACTGTGACCAAAAACGAGATCGACTTCATCATGACGGACAGGAAGCACATATTCAGAGACGTCTCGGTGATAAACAGGTTTAATACAGGATCTGATCACCGACTTGTCCGAGGCTCTCTGAATATCGACTTAAAGCTTGAAAGAAACCGTCTGATGAAGTCCACGCTCCGACCGGACCTACTCCAAATCATGGCAGGAACCGAATCGTTCCAGAACATACTGGACTCTAGATTTGCTGCCATAGAGCCTACCGATGACATCGACGAGACCCTGCAAAACATCCTGGATACACTAAGGGGTGAGGGCATTAAATTTTACAGAACGCAGCGTAAAGGCACGAAGTCTAGACTCTCGGACGGGACTCTGCGGCTTATGGCAAAAAGACGGGAAGCTACACATGCCACTTCGTCAGACAAGGCAAATCTCAACCGGCTTATAGCTAAAATGACACGACGTGACCTTCGGAGCTCCAATACCCGCCTCATATTAGAGGCAATTGAGCGAAACCGAGGGTCCAAGGTGTTCATTAAGCAGCTTGGGAGGAGCCACCTGGCGAAGCTCACAACACGCGATGGCAGAACTGTTTTGTCTAAGCCGGAGATTCTTGCCGAGATCGAAGATTTCTATGGCCGGCTTTATGCTGCACATGCTACTCGCCCTCAACGTTCTATCCAGGATGGAAGAGCCACCCTGGTCCGCCACTACACCGACGAACTGCCCGATATCAGCCAAGACGAAATCGTGCTGGCTCTTAAACATCTTAAAAATGGAAAGGCCCCCGGTGAAGACGGAGTTACTTCAGAACTTCTGAAGGCAGGAGGGATTCCTGTCATACAGGAACTACAAAAACTCTTTAACTCCGTCATTCACTGCGGGAGAACTCCTAAGGCGTGGAGCAGGAGTTTGGTGGTACTGTTTTTCAAGAAGGGTGATACCACCCTTCTTAAAAATTACAGGCCCATCTCACTCCTGAGCCACGTCTATAAGTTGTTTTCAAGAGTCATTGCGAACCGTCTCGCCATAAGGCTCGATGAATTTCAGCCTCCGGAACAGGCCGGGTTTCGTAGGGGTTATAGCACCATAGACCACATCCACACAGTGAGGCAAATTATACATAAGTCCGAAGAGTATAATCGGCCCCTGTGTCTAGCTTTTGTGGACTATGAGAAAGCTTTTGACTCCGTCGAAGCCTGGGCTGTTCTTGAATCCCTTCAGCGATGCCAAGTGGACTATCGTTACATCCAAGTGTTGAGATGTCTGTACGATGAGGCCACTATGTGTGTCCAAGTACAGGACCAGCGTACTAAACCCATCCAACTGTGCCGAGGAGTGAGACAGGGGGATGTCATATCCCCGAAACTGTTCGCAAGCGCTTTGGAGGATGTGTTTAAGACGCTGGACTGGAAAGACAAGGGCATTAACATAAATGGCCAGTACATCTCACACTTGAGATTTGCAGATGACATAGTCCTAATGGCGGAATCGCTGGAGGAGCTGCAACAGATGCTGACCAGCTTAGCATCAGCCTCGCGACGGGTGGGTCTCGGCATGAATTTGGATAAAACCAAAATCATGATGAATGATCACATTCATCCGAGACCTATCGTTGTGAATGGCCGTCTTGTTGAAGCTGTTACAGAATACACATACCTCGGGCACATTTTGCAATTAGGTAGAAGCAGCTTCGACAGGGAGGCCAAGAGGAGGATCCAGCTGGGCTGGGCAGCATTTGGAAAACTTCGTCGGGTCTTCTCGTCGCCCATCCCGCAGAGTTTGAAAACTAAAGTTTTCGACCAGTGCGTCCTACCCGTCATGACCTACGGCGCCGAGACGTGGACACTCACGGTGAGACTAGTCCACCAGTTTAAAGTCGCTCAGCGTGCTATGGAGCGAGCTATGCTTGGAGTTTCTCTGAAGGATAGGCTCCGTAATGAGATTATCCGGCAGAGAACCAAAGTCACCGACATAGCTCAGAGAATTAGCAGACTGAAGTGGCAGTGGGCTGGTCATATCTGTAGAAGAACCGACAACCGCTGGGGTAGACGAGTTCTTGAGTGGAGACCGCGAATCGGCAAGCGTAGTGTGGGACGGCCCTCTGCTAGATGGAGCGACGATCTGCGAAAGGTTGCGGGCAGCAGCTGGATGCGTCAAGCTGAAGACAGGGCGCTATGGCGCTCTTTAGGGGAGGCCTATGTCCAGCAGTGGACTAATGTGGGCTGATGATGATGATGATGATGATGAATATCGACCCTACAACATTTTGCTTGCGTCAATTTTATTAATTTAAACAATAACAATAGTGATGAAAGGTTTTAAAATCAGTAGGCACATAATACAAGACAGAGAATCACCACCCCACTCCATTGTCAGGGGGTCGGAAGAGAAGGAAAGCCAGCGTGGCACAGTAGGCTAATTGCCCTCCATGTAACTTGAGAAGGCTCGACTCAGCAGTGGGTCATTATGGGCTGAATAGTAGTACTGAGTCGGGCCTTCTCCAGTTACATGGGCTCTTACGACACCCTCGGGTTGGAATGGGGTGGTGACACTATGTATTCTAAATAAATAAATAATAAATATCCTTGGACATTTCACACAACGCCATCTAGTCCCAAGGTAAGCAACTTAATGCTTGTATTATGGTAACGAGATGGATGATAAACTACTTATATACATTTTATTTTTTGTAAATACATACATATTATATGTATATGTTGTCTTGTTATTATCTATTTATGTATATCATATTATGTACACTGTAACTACCCATATTGGTTTCTTATTCCAGCCAAGTCCATCCAACGGTTGTCTGGAAGAAATTGCTTTTAGCAATAAGACCGCCATTTGTGCTGTACAATGTTAGTGTTTAAGTTTCTTTTTAATTTTGTTTGTTACTTTGTGTACATGTACAATAAAGAATATTCTATCTATCTATTCTTATAGATAGAAAACACCCAGACCCGGAACAAATACTTGTAGGTCGTACAAATATTTCTTCCGTGCGGGGATCGAACCCGCGACATGCTGCGCAGCAGTCGATCGCTCAACCACTGCGCCAACCGTGTCGTGCAATCCCTCACCACAAGTACCGACTCAGTAGTGGGTCATTTATAGGCTGAATAGTAGTAGTAGGCATGATCATTACAGCACATAAAAATAATCACAGATATGTCAGGCCTCCTCCAATCACAAGACCGGACAACCTATTCACGTTGGGTAGACGGGTTGGCAAAGGTTTTCGTCTGTATAGTCAGCTTGCACCACGCCCACAGCGTGAAATGGGACATTTTGTATTCCAAATCCAACGGACATAAGTAAACTGGTATTTAAAATGTGTTTGACATCCACGTGAGCTATGGCGTCGAAAATGACATCTACTTAATAGAGGTATAAAATTCTTGTGACACTGTTTTAGTGTTTAAACTCCTCCGAAACGGCTTGGCAAATTTCATATGTAAGTAGTGTTAAGTAGGTATGAAAATATTTTGTTAAATAATTTGTACACCCCTAAGTGTTAAGTGTGGTTCATTCACCCCAAAAAAGTTGTTTAATTTTTTGGACAATTGTTTTTTTTTTGTTATTTTTCTATGTGATACAACATACAAAAATACATACAACCCTAAATGTTCACCCCCCTATGACCAACAAAACAACGTTTGCGGGGTCAGCTAGTAACAATATAATATCCCAGCAAAAAATCCCTATTCACGATTTCATTCTCAATTACAATATGCAGCATCTGAAATCTCGTACTCATTTGAGTAGAACAGTACCATACACACACAATTGTTACTTAGCGTTGCTCGCAGCTGGTGCAAGCGTTGTTTGTTAGGTATATTAGTTTCTGCTCCGCAAATATTTTGCTGTGGAATATAATTTATATTTCACCCAATATTAATCTAGTTACTATTCTTATACACATACAATTTTTTTTTTAACAAAAAAATTGTTACTAAGCTCCGTATTTGCTTAACACACAGCGCTGATCATATAATATATCAGAATCAATTCATGCCTTTTCGTTCCATATTAAAATTTTATTATTTATCATTTTAGCTTATAAAAATTAAATTAAAAATTTTAATAAACCCCGCGACAATGACCGAATTATGATGTAGATGTTGTTAAGTTAATACATAAATTCTTGTCGCATCTTCATTTTCTCCCCACCACATATATTTGCAGATATTGGGTATTTTCCCCGTCTTTACCCCCAGAATTTTTTCAGGGGTCAACTGATTTTTAACCCCCCGCCGCAAAAAGAGGGGTGTTATAAGTTTGACGTGTCTGTCTGTCTGTGGCTTCGTAGCTCGCGAACGGATGAAGCGATTTCAATATAGTTTTTTTTTGTATGAGGTGAGTTACGGGCGAGTGTTCTTAGACATGTTTGATGAAAATCGGGTGAGCCGTTTAAAAGTTATGAGGGGTGAAAGTGGGGTAGAATAACCGAATGTCTGCAAATATAATCGAGTGGGGTCTCAAATGAAAAATGACCTAGGAATTGCTTCCTGCGATGTCAAGTCAGCTTACTTTTATGAGGATTTAATAAATAAATATCCTTGGACATTTCACACAACGCCATCTCGTCCCAAGCTAAGCAACTTAATGCTTGTGTTATGGTAACGAGATGGATGATAAACTACATATACACATTTTTTTTTGTAAATACATACATATTAAAGATAGAAAACACCCAGACCCGGAACAAATACTTGTAGGTCGTACAAATATTTCTTCCGTGCGGGAATCGAGCCCGCGACATGCTGCGCAGCAGTCGATCGCTCAACCACTGCGCCAACCGTGTGATTATTAATATAGTGTTCTCTATCTATTTATCTATCTGTATTTTAAGCCGTAATATTATAAACAGGTACTTAACATAAAATGACACTTAATCCTGCCCACGGACGAGAAGGCTGGCCCTAAAAAGTAGGGCAGAAAATTAGCATATCTATTCAGCACGAAAATGCAGTCTTGCCAGATTGCGATGCGAAGTCAATATTAAGATTGCGTTAGTCTTTAAAATATATTTCGTTTAACGTTAATATAATAATTCTATCGTGACGGGTTTAGAACACATAGGGTTCGATCCCATTCCATCCGGAGGGTGTCGAAAGAACCGACAAAAGTAAATGACAAGGCCGAAGACCTAGCCGCAAGAGAAGGGAAACATGAAACGAAACCCTGTGCCAACTTGTCTGGCCAGCGTGGCACAAAGGCTAATTATACCCATTGCATGGGTGGAGGCCCGACTCAGCAGTGGGCTGAGTAGTAGTATTAATTAATTGTCGTTGATCTAGTGGTTAGATGTGCCGCCTTTGGATCAACGGATCCCGGGTTCGATTCCGGGGTCGGGCAAGTGTCTTTGTCTAAACCAGAGGCACTGGCTCCGAGTCTGGGTGTCATCTATAATATGTATGTATTTAAAAAAAAATGTATATAAGTAGTTTATCATCCATCTCGTTACCATAACACAAGCATTAAGTTGCTTAGCTTGGGACGAGATGGCGTTGTGTGAAATGTCCAAGAATATTTATTTATTTATTTATTATGTCAATTTTGAAAATCAGTCATTCACTTCATTCATTTGTAGAATTAAGTAGGGAACGGTTGATACTGGCGCTTCGGCTATTACTTAACATGCCTCTCTAGTTCAGAGCAATTGACTCGAGGGTTTTCAAACGTAGCCAACAGCATAATGAACTGCTCGACGGTAAATGTCGCACACTTTTCACAGCTGCAAACGGTCTTAGTAAATCGTTACGTACGTCGTTACGTTAGTAAATCGTTATCGTACTGAGTCGGGCCTCCTCTAAAATCATGGAGGGAATTAGCCTACTGTGCCACGCTGGCAAAACGGGTTGGCACAGGGTATGTATCAAGATTTCCTTCTCTTTCGGAAGTATCTTTTTTTTTTTATATTTAGGTGATATGCCTCTTGCGTTCTTTTAGTCGCCTCTTACAACAACCTCAAGACGGTATGGGTTGGTGACATTGTGTATTCTAAATCTGTCACCACATGGACAATAGTCAATACATTTTAGTAAATACCTACTGTAAAATGTTCTCTGACCATTTTCTACACAAATAAATATTTCTTTAATAATGTATTGTGTAATAATCTAAAGTAAGAGTGATATTAGAGCTTTTGATGAAATTAACAATTAAGTTTTTTTTTCGGTATACAGGAAATTGTTGTAATATATATTTGTCCACAGATAGATTTAAAAAAAACGTACTAAGCGATTGGTGAGATACGAAGTAAACGTAAAATGTAAATCCTAAAATGTAACTGTGTAGTAACATCTGTGGTATCTAATTTGTAGAAGACCATGCGAGTAGAAATCGAGGAGTTTCCTAAAGATCATTTTGTGGAGTATGCTACATACTTTACACAAGTTACCCGAAAAATCTGAACTAATAACGTTAAGAAATATCGCCAACAAATGCGAGAATTACCAAACATACACACCGCGATAGCGACGTTTAAAGAGCAATTCGAACGATTAATAAATCGCCAACTACAGTTACATATAACTATACTACATACTACCACATCTGGCTGGAGACTCATTCAGGAGTGCCTAATATTTTAACAAATATTAAAAAAAACCTTTAAAGTCGTTCGTCGGCTCACCAACTCTTTAATAGCAGAGATGAGTATAATGTAGATACCTAGCGGGCGTAGGGGTGCCAGCCTAGAAAGCCTTTCTGTGTCACCCCTCGCAGTAGAAAGCGCCATGCCCTATATTTTCTATGAAAACTGTTTGCGTGCTAAAAGTTCCTTTTGCATTTTCTTCTCAAAGCGAAATGCAGAGCATTCTTCTGATGCAGTGCCTACTAACTATTGAAGGAGGTGTATGTCGAATTTAACTCCAACTTGAAATTTCTATTGTTGAGATCATAACAAAAGAAATCGTATAAATGAAAAGGCTATTTTAAAGCAATACCTACTGCTAAGCTAAGCAATACTTATAATATTTGCTGTTACAAATTGTTTCGGTGTATAATTATTTGAATAGCCAATTACTAAATGTGATTTTAAATTTGTGGTAATTTCAGAACCCGCCGAATTAGGTGAAAATCGCCTAATTTTTCATGTTATTCCAGTCCATTCCAGTATTCGTTGATCAATTTAATTGTATGTGTATTAATTATATCCCGTAAAGTGTAGACTTAAAATGAGCCTAGTACCTGGTACTATCTTTTGTCAGTTTTATGAGAAAACAAACAAGGTTTACTGTTGACAAATAAAACAAGAGAATACGATGAAATTATTACATTTATTTAAATTTAATCGTGACAAATATTGACAATACCTACACCAATTATGTATCACTAAATATTATTTTTGAGCTTATGTGTTCTTTCAATTCCTAAATCAGCCAAGCCGTCGGACCAAATCATGACAGAACAATTTTAGACACAGTATTTACAGTTTCTAACATAGGTTGAGAAGGTGACAAATTTAACAAATGCAAAAATATTAAAAATATGTCTGAACAAAAACGGGTAGACGAATACAAAGACAAATGCTGAATTAACGAATTGTACTTTTAATAATTCGATTTTGGGTTTGGAGGATGAAGAATGAAAAAAATACAAAGTGTCTCTGATTTTATAGCTCTCTAGTTTGTTTTCGTGTGTTTTGTTATTTTTGCATGATAGATACGCAAGTTCGGTACAACTTCAAATTCAATATTAATTGTTTTTCTAAAAACTTTTATTACTCATGTTAACTACATGAGTGATAAGTTTTTAGAAAAATTCAGGTACGTTATTAAATTCACGTGCGCTCTTTATAGCGCTTTCTTTTTCTATGTGTCGCAATTTGGGTTTAATCATTTAAATTATAAAAATAGCAAATGGCTTAATTCATTAGGCTGCCGAGTCTATTAAACCAATTTATCAAAACTCTTAACTTCCAATTTCTAATGAAAAGGGTTTACCGCGTAGTGATAAATTTACTTGACAGATAGATATAAGTTTTTAAATGCGATAGTGATTTCTTGTTTACTTTATCTAAATGCGCTGCATATAAAATTTATGGGAAAACGGTGCAAGTCATGTAATCAGTATCGCGGTAACAGTTTGTCATTAATTAAGAATTGGGTATTTTAATTTAATACAACATGTAATTACAATAAAATTTGTCACAACCCTCATACCAACAAATTTATTAAAGTTTTTATAATATACATATTAAAGAAAGATATTAACACCAAAAAATAACAGCCATGAAATTAAACTTTTAAATATAGAATGTGACGCAATAATGTTCATGCAACTTTTCTGGGACATTCTTGTTAGTCTATGACCATTTTTTATCGGTAAATCACTGCCCTAGAGGTAATACTATTTTTTATTAATAAGGTAATGAAATGTTTGTGTGTCAATACTATTTATGGTACAATTAAAATGCTGGCGGTAAAAAATCTTAACGTAACTATTATTAATTTGCGCTCCAAAATTACATGCGTAAAATACTGACAATCCAAACATTTATTTTAGCTTTTAAATATATCGAATTATTCGAATAAAACGTTAATCTATAACTGACTACGGCCTAACTACCATTTACACTGACGCTTAAAAATGTTGACTATTCAGTCGGGTTCCTTAATTCTAAGACAAATACACTATTTAATAAGTATACCCACTTATACACACAACTTACGTCACTATAAAGATTATACAACCACGATAATAAATAAATGAAATATCAAAACACATGATATTCACGCATTTATTTGGACTACCTACGAAACCTTTGAGCATGTTTTAAGACAAATAATTTGGCACAGAAAAATATGGAACTCCGATCCACGGTGGTAAATAAACGCTGAGTAATCGAGTATCGATCAAACACTAACTTGGCTATCCTTTTCTGAAAGATTAAAGTTACATAAAGCTTAACATAAATATTGGTGTAAGCTGAAGTGTAGGTAGTTAACGTACAATTCAAGTGATTCAAATATGGCGCTGTTAGCCTCACGAGACCTATTTAAAACATTATCTCCAAACATAAAATCTAATAGTATAAGTACTTTTACTATGTTTATGGAATTGCAAATTTAAATGCCAGTGACCACGATTGGTTCAATCCAGTTTAAACCTATGAACGTAAATTTCCACATTTCATATTTGCCTGTTTAGTTTTGAGTAGTATTTTTCAATATGTTTATATCCAGATTTATTAAAATCACAAGTATACAAATACTAGGTGACAGTAACAAATGTAATAACTAACAATTTGTGTTGCAATTTCATACAAAAACGATATAATAGATATTGGATGTTTCATTTACAAACATCTACGCACCCACATTAATTAACTTTGGCACATGCCTATATTATCAAAAGTCTCTATATTTGTATGTCTTGTATTTGTTATGTTTTGAAATCGAGTGTAACTTTACACACAGGGTACTGTTATTGGACTCATATGTACTATTAGTTGATTACTTAATCAGCGCACATCAACATACAGCATGTAATAAGAACTTTAAGAACTTCAAGGTTCGATCTCTTTAAGTGGATACAGTAACGTTACATTCGTGCTAGGCTGACCCAGAAAGGTTAAAACTCCACGTTCAAAACTCAATAAGATCTTCCGGTGACTAGATCCAAAACTACTCATACATTAAAAAAAAAGAAATCAAAAGGCATTGTTTAAAGGAGTATCTCCTATATCGTGTGGTTTTAAAAACTTACAAACATGACACAGATTCAAGAAAATAATATCTGACTGATCAGTTGCTTGACTTTGTATGAGACAGACAACGTAATTTAAAGGGAGCCTCTGCAGGCAAGGCCTCTTTCTTTTCAAATATTCAAGGACTATTCGTTCAAATATTCACACCATAAAAAATCACGAAATACCTCGGTTGTATACATTTAAGGTACTTATCGTTATGTGGTACGTGCTAAAATATTATTTACATTATTATGAACAAAACGCAGTGACTTATACTTTCAAGCTTCTAAAAATGTCTAACGGGTTTATTGTTTTAATTCGAACCCCACTAATTTAAGCGTTTGAATTACCTTATTAATATGCAAGAATAATATAATCAAGGGAAAGTTAATGAAAAAGCACATACATATAACTTTTATATGGTAATTGAAATTAAACGGGATTCATGAAAGATGCTTAGATTAAAATGTAGGTAAATTATGTGGAAAATACATTTAAGAGCAGTGATAATTATGTCCGTGTGGTGACGGATTTAGAAGCCGACAAAAGGAAATGTTAAGGCCGAAAACCTAGCCGTAAGAGAAGGAAACTATGGGCTCACTATGGGCTCCATCAGAACGCTCAAAGTCACCCAAAGGGCAATGGAGAGGGCTATGCTCGGAGTTTCCCTGCGAGATCGAATCAGAAATGAGGAGATACGCAGGAAAACCAGGGTCACCGACATAGCCCACCGGATTGCCAAACTTAAGTGGCAGTGGGCAGGGCACATAGCTCGCAGGACCGACGCCCGATGGGGCAGAAAAGTCCTCGAGTGGCGACCGCGTTCCGGAAGGCGCAGTGCTGGTAGGCCTCCCACACGGTGGACCGACGACCTGGTTAAGATCGCCGGAAAGCAGTGGATGCGGGCGGCCCAGGACCGGCCTTTGTGGAAATCCTTGGGGGAGGCCTATGTCCAGCAGTGGACGTCTTTTGACTGAAATGATCATGTTGATGAAGAGAAGGAAAACTTCATACGACACCCAGTGCCAACTGGTCTGGCGAGCGTGGCACAGTAGGTTAATTACCCTACGAGTAAATGGAGGAGGCCCGAGTCAACATTGGGTAATTTATGGTCCGAGTAGTAGTAGCCACAAAAATATTTTTAGTGTTCATAATTTTTCTACTCACTACTACCAACATTTAATCAGGGTACCGAACTAAACTTCGAACAAACGCAAGAGACGTAAAACGAAAAAGTAGTAAAAATTAAATTAGTGTTATCGCGACCTTTATTGAATACGTTTTGGGTTACAGGTAACTAAATAATGAAGAACGTGGCACTTTGAGCGATATTTAGAAAAGGTCAGATATTTTAGAAACATGTTTTTGATTATTATGGAAAAGGAAATAAGTTCTTACAAATAATGTGTTTGCCAATATTGCCAAAGTCATACATTTTCTTAAGTTACGCGATTTAACCATGTCGTTGTCTCTCAAAGTGTAACCTTATCCTATTGCGATGGTAATTTCGTACAGTTTAATATATTCAATTGACGCATGTTTATTAAGACATTTTGGTCCTAACTCACTTTCCTCTATTATTATTTATTACTTGCGTCTTAATTACTGTGAACTAATAAAGTAAGCTGGACACATTACAAAAATACAAAAGTAATCGTCGGTGGGTGACAATCCATCGAAGAAAGCGTATTTTTAAAACCTATTGTTTATAAATTACGTCCCTCTCAAAGTCTATAGAACTGTAAAGGCACGGTCATGATGTGTATTGCACTTATGGGATTACTTGTCCGTACAGACAGAGAGAAGAAATTTCTTCTAAATGGTTCAAAACACGCTCTAAACTACGAGTCCAGTAGAGGAAAGCGTTCCAAGGCACATACTTTTAGAAATAATAATGAGTGGCGCAGATGGAAAATAGCTGCGCCACCGTCAGGTAAGTTTATCAGATGAATAAAATCAGAGCGACCGCTAGAAGCGAGGCTACGGCGCGGAGAGCGACGGGGCCCGAGCACAGCCCGAGCCTCCATGCAGCTGCCGCCAACTACCGCGAATTACCCTACGATCTTGTTAGATACATGACGATTCCACTAATACACAAAAATGAAAACAAAGCTCACAGTCTATCGTCAATTAGCACTTTTCTGATACACTTCACAAGTGTTCGATGGAGTTCAAATGTCGCACAGCGCTCCGTTCGCGATGGTCGGGATGTGGTTCCCGTTAGTCTTTTCGTGGAGGCGACAGGAGCGGTGCGGGCTCTCCTGTCAGAAAACAGGCTGTGGCGGAGTTCGGCCAAGGCAGGCAGCGCCGGCGCGACAGAGGTGCGTGGCTGCGTGGAAAATCGCTGGCGCACGCGGTGGCAACACTGGGGAACGTGAGCCGGTGGCTGAAGGGCAGTCGCGCAGAGGCGACGGCGGGCGCTACACGTGCGTGCACGCGCCCGCCGATACGGGTCACCCACCAGCCAGCGCGTCGTCCGGCTCCGGCGACCAGCAGTTGTCCGACAGCCAGCACCCCACCACAACGGTCACGAAGCCGATCAGCAGTGCCAGTATTATGTACACCTCTGCGTTTCCTACACACACAAACCAATGGTGTAAATAACAAACCACAGTTTCTTTTGCTCCTATAATCTCTAAAGCTACACCATGATACGACATTAAAGACGTTGAAAAGTTACACGTTGGGCCGGATAAATATTACCAAATCGCATTTTCTTTAGCGTGGAGTAATGCTTGCTTGGTGTCACACAAACTGAGAAGCAAAAGTATACGTTTGGATGATTTTATAATTATCTCTAAAACTGAAACGGAAACATCTTTCCATTACTCTCAAATGTAGTGTTAATTCGTTCCTTTTTTATTCAAATCTCAACACTGAGAGAACCCTTTTGCAAATCCTTTTTGGAAACAACATGTAGTTAATTTTATTACAACCGTATCAATTATAGAAAGTCGCAACAGTCCCGTGCACAAACAAAATCGCTATCGTTGTACTTCCACCACAGTGTGATGGATAAGAATAAATAAATAAATATCCTTGGACATTTCACACAACGCCATCTCGTCCCAAGCTAAGCAACTTAATGCTTGTGTTATGGTAACGAGATGGATGATAAACTACTTATATTACTACTAATTATAGTTATACATTTTTTTTTTGTAAATACATTCATATTATAGATAGAGATGACACCCAGACTCCGAGCCAGTGCCTCTGGTTTAGACAAAGACACTTGCCCGACCCCGGAATCGTCTACATCTAACCACTAGACCAACGAGGCAGTCAGAATGAAATATTGTCAGTGGAATTTGGTGCTAACCAAGCTGTTTGCGTATGCCGAGCGGTTGTCGGCTGCGCCACAGCGAGTTGATGAGAGTGGGGTCGCCGCGCGTACGCCAGTCGCGGTACCCTCGCCCTCTGGAATACTGACTGAATCTGTGGACACACAGAAAAACATAATAGCAATTCTACCATCTAATTACGCTCAAAGTCCTACAAAAATAGCTATGAGAACGCTAAGTACACATTCAGGCAGGCATTAGTTAATCAATTTAAAAGTTTGACAGACCAAAAAATAGTAAGTTGCAAGCTAGCACTATTTCTATTATCGGAATAAAAGTTCTTTTAAAAGAGCTGACAGGTCTCCCAATTTAGAGAACCGTCAATAACTAGCTGAATCAGGAGTTTTATTAACAAGAGAACACCTGAAATTTCAAAACAGCAAATTTAACATATACTTTACTATTTGTGCCGTCCTGAATTCGTCCTTATCATCCCAAATACAAAACGACAAATGCGCAACAGTAACCTACATAAACATTACCTATACATCACTCACTATTCTACTTAAACAAAATAAGTTCACACCACTGCTTGTAATGAGGCAGCGAAGCCACCGAAGGTGCTTTGATCGCAAAACTGGCGTGAAGCCAAGCCTTCAATGCTGAAGCTCACTGACCATTGTACCTCAAAACGACTGGTAGCAAAAAAGCGAAATTGAATTGTTACCGTTTTCCGTCCAAAGGATATTTCGTTGCGGTACGTGCAGCCTAGTAAATAAGTGGATCATGCGAATGCGATAAAACTACCGTGATGTAGGTAAAATATGTTTCATGGAACTAGTTACTAAAGCAAATCGGATTTGTATCATAAAGTAAAAGCTGATCTTCACAGAGACGGGTATGGATCTGGATGATGGTTGCGATACAAAAAATGTTACTGTGTTACGGGAAATTTGTCGCTTGTAACGAATGATCGAATAAACAATTCAATTTCGCAACAAAACGTATAAATAAGAGAAAATTAAGTCTTACATTGACTAGTAGGATTTTACTTTGTGTTCTAAATTGATGTCTGAATGTATTGATTATATTGTCCGGAATTTTAGATTTAGGAGGAGGTATCGAACAACATAATATATGAAACCTCATTCTAGAATATACAAATTGAAACATTTCCATATCCGTAGATTCCTAAAACTACTGTAGAGTAAGTCAAACGTGCAAAATGTCAATCATTTATTGTTGTTCATGCAGCGAAATCTCGCCATCAGATATTGACGGCTTAAAATATTGGATTCCCATTTGGCTCGTAATGTAATATTAAAAAGAAAATTTCTCGTAAAACACTCTAAATAGCAAATCACTTACATTATCTCGTCGCCGGTATTGTTGCGGATAATAAAATATTACATACATATAACTTCTGTCACCAATTGCAAATGACACAAGGAATAAATTACTTGTGTTTAAACAAAAATATCATGAATACGGATTATATCATAGAGTAATAATTAACATAGAGTGATAATTATATACCCGCGTGGCGACGGATTAAGAATACATTATGTCACCACCCCATTCTATCCTGAGGGTGTCGTAGGAGCCGACAAAACAAAAAGTCAAGGCCGATAACCTAGCCGCAAGAGAAGGAAAACTTGATGCGGAACCCTGTGCCAACCCGTCTGGCCACAGTAGGCTAATTATCCTCCATGTATTTGGTGGAGGCCCGACTCAGCAGTGGGTAATTTATGGCCTGAGAAGTAAGTATTTAGTAGATAATTTTTATACAAAATGTTTTTAATAGTTGAAGACGAAATTCTATCACTTTGTGAGTGGGCGTCATGTAAGTATTTTAGTTTACACACGCACCAACGCCACAATGATGTTGCTAGAATGTAAGTATTTCTTTAATGGTAGCAATTCCAGTTTATTTCATTAGAAATGTCCTGTACTACAGACGTAACATGTTTACAGGTTATCGAGGTTTTCAAGTAGGGCTTACTAATCTCAGCATTACTGTCATAATACTGGTACTAGCCCAATACTAGTATTGGTGATGTAGTGAAGAAAAATAAGGAGTGCTATCTAGTGATACATCTCAGCTGTTACCGCAGTCTACTCTCGTGTCTCAACGAGCTCATCGATTATCGTCTATCTGTAAGTTCGAACTCTCGCTCAATGCCACTTAAGGCACCCGCAGTTTGTTATAAGCGTATATTTTTATCGTTTCACTCACTTAATATTATAACGGACCTGTATATATTCAATAAAGTGACACAGTTTTGAACGGGCTATTACGTGGAACGACAGCATAGTTTTTTTGCTTTTATTCATGAAGGCTATATCTTATCACGCTACAGCTAAAGGGAGAGGAGATATACTCATAAATCTCTGGAAATGGAGCTGATTAGTGAGTCCTCGAGATTGTAAGAGGTCGCATAAGCTAGCTAATAAAAAACCCTCAAGGAGGCCGTGTGGAGACTGATCTAGAATACAAAATCTGAGGGTGTCGTAAGAGGCGACGAAGCAAACCTTGATACAAACCCGTCTTGCCAACGTCTTGCTAATTTCCCTCCATGAACTCGGAGGAGGCTCAACTCAGTAGAGGGTCATTTATAGGCTGAAATGATGATGATGACTCTTCTCGCGTCACTTGGCGTAGTCGAGAAAAGATGTAGGAGTAGATACGAGCGTCAAATTAAACTACTCGTATATGTTTTCTATTATGATTGATGGACCTTTTCAGAAATGCTTTGAATCGATTAACCTTTCTAATAGACGATCTTGAAATGTCTTGCGTAGACATCAATAAATGTCTGATATTTGATAGGTTATAGAATACATGTTCACAAACCTACTAGGTAACAAACATATATGTGAAAGGAGCATATTGGTGTATTTTTTATTTAAATCTTGAATTATGCGGGAATAACAAACCTTACTCTAAGCAATTTTTTTATTACAAAACTAGCTGACCCGGCAATCTTCGTACCGCCTCAGAATCAATAAATATTTTTTTATTCATGTTTTCTCACCTTTTTAACTTTCCCTGGACTCAAACGAATATTTCAAGACCAAAATTTTCCAAATCGGTCCAGCTGTTCTCGAGTTTTAGCGAGACTAACGAACAGCAATTCATTTTTATTTATATATATATTACGTGGGAAATATGCCTAGCTGTGGTGATTATCCTACAAACTTATACCACGATGTTGGATGGTCGGCTTGGACTCTCTGTGCTTATACTTTTAACTGTCAAATAAAATACAAATAATAAGCAATAGAATAATATTGCGCCTTTAACTTGAGATGTAAGTTATCTCGACTTTCAAGTTGGATCAAACTGCACACGGTGCGCAAATTTGATTAACATAGGTTAAGTAGTTTAGGATTCCATCGCGGACAAACAACGTGACGCGTAATTTATATATATTAGGAACATTAGCTATAAATAGCTGCCCACTTTTAGTAGCCCGTTTCTATATACCTTTGTTATAGTGAAACGTGTGCTCTTGTGAAACGAAGTTTAAACTTAGATAAAGACAAATAGCTCTCGATGTAGTTTTGCTCCAAAGCTTTATTTACAGAAATGGTTCAGCGTTGATAAAATCCTTGAAAATCCTTGCACTGTACCCACCTGTACTAGATATAATGATATAGCCATTTACCCATCGGTGTGTGAGAGACTTTTTAATGTAAACGATTCTATGAACAATTTCTGATATTTGCTAAAGTACATATTTACGTTTTTCTAGTGAATACATTACATTACTTAAATGTATATCTACGCTACCCTTGATTTATCGTAAAATCAGATCAGATCTCATAGGTGGAACTACGACTGTCTATGAATTACGTTCAGCCGTTGTACGACCTTAAATACGACCTAGTCCTATACAAATTTATAATGTTGATCCAGTGATTTGTGGATTAAGGCCCCGCTTTTTAATTATACACGTGACAGCGACATCTGTTGTTGAAGGCGGTGATTTATTTTTTCGCCGACCTTCAATATAAAAGTTGGTATGGTTAGTTTTGCGTCTTTTATATTATAAACACCTAATCCCAGAAGTCCAGATCGTATTTTATGTTCTCACTGGGGATATTCTTGATGCATACCCCACCTCTCAGGGATGGGTCAGTGGTATTGTGTGTGGAATTCCAAAGTACTTAGCGCGAACCGCCTACCCAGTAAAGCTCTAACGGTAGGCCCTCATACGTCTTGTTTAGGACGCTACCGCGAACATATCGTCTTCTGTTGCGCCCCGGCGGCCAAAGAACTATCGAAGGGTCCCGACAGTCCCGGGTAACTCAGTCGCCCTAGAGGGCGACGCTCTCAGTCAAAAACGCTCTTGACAGTGGCGGGTCAACCGAGTCGCTACCAGCCTTTAATACAAATATACAATATGTGTATACAACTCTGCCATATCAGCATCTGGCAGACGTTGTCCTGCATGATATTCGTTTACCGACTGCAGCGCCATCTGTCCTGCTGATTTGTGAATCCAAACCATCCTCGATGCTATCCAAACGCATACAAACAGGAGTTCGGTGATATACACACGTTCAGTAGAATTAGAAATACCCAATTAATAAATTTGGCCAAACAAAGATTTTTTTCCCGAAATTTATATCGTTGTGTTTTATATTGTACAATTGTAACCCTCTCCTAGCTCATCATTATAAATTTATTATCAACTAATTGACTCCTACATCGTATTATTAACATAGCAAACATACTTGCGTTTCTCCGTTTTCCTAATATAAACCAATTTTGACAGATAGCTTAAGTTGAACATAGTTTCCGGCCGGTCTTTATTAAGAATTTGCTGTGGTTGTTTAAGGTTCCATTTGCGGTATTATTCATGTTACAGTTTAATTTTACGTGTCCCTGTGGTTTTACACTATCGGTTTCAGCTTACAAGCGGTGACTTATGGCTTTAATAGAGCTTATATGCTATTATTTATCCACACCCTGTACTTTGGGCTCCTTATTGTGATAGTAGTGGGTATGTTCATTAACCTAATTGGTAAAGTATGTGTATTTGTCTACTAATTAAGGAGTAATAAATTAGGTATCTAAATCACCATCCAACACATTTATATTGCATAGGACACTACAAACTGTAAACATTTAAATAAATAATTATGTAATTCGAAGTATTAGACAGTTTCCCACCTGTTACGTGTTTCTTGATGGATTACCCATACTGTCTTGAGGGTGTTATAAGAGGAGACTAGAAGAAAGCAAGAGGCAGAGCACCTAGCCGCAAGAGAAAAACTTGATACAAACCCTGTGCCATTTTGTCTTGCCAGCTTGGCACAGTAGGCTAATTTCCCTCCATGAATTTGGAGGAGGCCCGACCCAGTAGTGGGTCAATTAAGGGCTGTAACGACGACGATATGTGTTGGCCTATGTCCCCCTCATCGGGTACGAATCACTAAAACTACCGAATGAATTATGATTACACTTATATAGATACAGCGTAATTTATCTGGCACACATTTCATGGGAATTAACTACCGAGTCCAGTTATTCAGTTGTGTGATAGTTATGTGTCAAAATCCCTGCGGGCATATTCGCCGGCAAACAAAGTTACTTATAAGTAGGTACTGTCGTGATCGGCCTGACAAGGTCGCATTTTCTACCACACTTATACAGGGTGTCATAAAACCCTTATATCCATAACAAAAAGATCGATACTACTCATCAATGTAGATACTCAGCAAAATATCAGGGGAAAATAAGTATTTGTTTGTGGTAATATATTTTTTTACTAGACAAGTCGCCTCAGGGTCTTCAAGAAGCATTTTTGTAGTCTTATAACCAAGCACTTAGCATAAAAATCAGAGTATATTGATAACATATTTTTTCGACATTTGGTAATATATTTTGACAGCTTATATGCACTCGCTTTGATGACTTTAGGGTACACCTGTATATGTGATTTTGTGATATCACCATCATGTCAGCTCATGAGTTTCCTTAAATTTGTAGTGACTTTGTATTTTTTTTATTTATGTTAAACTCGGAAAGAGTGAAACCCGTGGCCTGAGAGCAAGTCAGTCGAAGAACGCCGTATGTGTTGGTGGGTAACTTGGAGTAACTGCTATCGTCATTCCCTTGAAATCCCACTAGTTCTCTTCTCTGTTTTTAAATGTAGTCAAGCAAAAACATCTATATTTTTTCTCTGTAAAGCATTAATCCGCTATGGTCGACAGGGGACGCTAAGGCGCTTTATGACGTATAAATGTCGGCTTACGTCATTCGTTTTCCGTTGATATTTTTTGCGTCGTCATTAGTTGACGTTAGAATATTGGAGTACAGATAAAATCTATTAATTTTTGTTCCCCTATCCTATCCTACTAATATTATAAATGCGAATGTTTTTAAGTATGGATGGATGGATGTTTGTTACTCTTTCACGCCAAAACTACAGAAGGGATTTTGATGAAACTTTACAAATATATAGCTTACACATCAGAATAATACATCACTACATAGTATAAAACAAAGTCGCTGTCGTCTGTCCGCCCCTATGTATGCTTAAATCTTTAAAACTACGCAACGGATTTTGATTCAAGATGAAGGTTTATTATGTACTAGCGAACCGCCCCGGCTTCGCACGGGTGCAATGATGAACCTCTAAATTTATCAGTGTTTCTCTACAATATTATGGATGTATTATACATATAAACCTTCCTCTTGAATCACTCTATCTATTAAAAGAAACCGCTTCAAAATCCGTTGCGTAGTTTCAAAGATTTAAGCATACATAGGGACGGACAGGCCCAGCGACTTTGATTTATACTATGTAGTGATAGTGATGATAATACATCCATAATATTGCAGAAATACTGATAAATTTAGAGGTTCATCATTGCACCCGTGCGAAGCCGGGGCGGGTCGCTAGTAGGTTATAATTTATAAAGATATTGTGTGAATTATCCAAAACATAACGATAAATGTCAGGTAAGCGCGGGGTGCAGCTAGTCCTATATAAGTTTAGGTCTATGAAGGTTTTTTTTAAATAAAAAAAATTTAATTTGTAGTTTTATATCCTACATGAAACCAGCATTAATCTATTTTGTTATATTATGATCCTTTTTTTTCCTTTTCCTTGCATTTACCTGTGCAACGTGACATTGTTGGTGTTATGTTGTGTAACATGGCAAGCCATTAATCTTTGTTATTACAAAGTTTACGTTCTCTTGACGCTAGGTTCTTTACCTTTTGCGTACATTTAGTGGTCTCAACACCCGTCACCATTTTGTTTAGGAGGATAATTAGCCAATTGTGCCTCGCTGCCCAGACGGGTTGGCACACAGTATCAAGTTTTCCTTCTCTTGAGGCTAAGTTCATTGCCTCTTGCGTTCCTTTAGTCGTGTCTGTTAACACCCCCAGGCTGGAATGGGTTGGTGATATTGTGTATCCTACATCCGTCACCACACGGAATAGACTATATTTAAACCTTCACTGAAATCATCTTTCTTTAGTATCGAATGTACTACAAAACGAGAATGTATAAATTTATTAGTCATGTCCTTTAGAAAATCTTTTTGCATTTGTTAGCCCTTTCACAGAAACTGTATTACATTTATCATTTTGCTATATGGTATTCTTAATGTATTAAGCAACATTACACTTATAACAAATTGGTAATGAGTGCCAATAAATTTCACATGGCTGGACCATTAAATGCGATTTAAGCTTTGTCCCAAATGGGCTTGGATAAATGTTGCAGATATATGTTTACCCTAAAGTTAAATTGTTTAAGAATTATGTCAAAAAAGGATGGCTCTATTGAGTAATGGACGATGGTATGAAAAACAAATTGATAACGAAACTTTGTTAATTTCATGTTCAATATGATATTTAAATTAAATAATTTTAACGGTTTTATCGCGTGTATTCTACATTATTTAATTCCAGAAGTTTCGAATTCTTTCCAGGAGTCGTGGTCATGAGAGAGACTAGATGACATTTGTCTTCAAAAGTACAAAGAAAAAGTAAATCTACTGCCCTAAATTTTATTTTATTGACGTTCCCCGTGCACGCAGAAATCGCGCACGGTGTCCAAACATTTTGCAGATGAGTGTTGAGCTTGAGATTTGATCAATTTAATGACTGGATCCCAAGTACTCGGCAACCATCCTCTCTACTGAAATTTGGATGTACACGCGAGAAATCCGATAAAAAGTGCTTAATTTCAATGTGGTTACAATCGTGAAACTTAAGCCACCAATAATATGTTATTTAATATTTCCAAATATATCTTTGGTATTGTAAGTTTACGGAAATTTCCCAAACAGCTTAGTGTTTTTTTTTAATCAAATTGCCTGCCGTTTCTGGAATTGTGTTCTACTTACCGAAGGTAATTAAATTATAAGTACGAGAGCAAGACTTTATTTTCCTTTTCTAAGATAAAAGCACTTTTACTTCTGGCTTTTTAAAAAGTTCCTGCTCTATTTTGCCTATAATAATGAGGCTCTTATGAATTTATTCGGTGTGGTGGCTGATTTAGAAAACATAGTGTCGCCACCTCATTTCGCGCTTAGGGTGTCGTAAGAGCCGGCAACAGGATATGAGAAGGTCGAGCATCAGCCGCGAGAGAAGGAAATCTTGATATGAAACCATACGCCAACTCGTCTGACCCTGAGCGGGCCCGGCTCAGCAGTGGGTCATTTATGGGCTGAGAAGTAATGAGATAGATAGATAGATCGATAACTCTTTACTGTACACCAACAGTATTACACAACAAGACCAACATAGTTTACTGAAAATATGTACTTATAACAGCCTGATGTATATTATCACTCTGTATAAAAACACATTAATAAAAAAGATTTCGTGAAATAACACTGCTTTGTTTCGTACAACCTTTTTTTCTTAATAGGATGTTAGTAATAAAATAAATAAAATATACTGAACTGACAGGGTAGGTCCTGTAAATTGCTACTAATACACGCAAGCCATTTGTCACCGATCGCTGGTTACCGATTGAGCTTGTCTATCTACCGTGTAATTAGAAGAAATCCTGTGCTTTGCTCTTCGTACGAGATCACCACTCATGGTTGATTAATAGTTGTTAAAGTTGAAATATGTTCAGAGCTGAAGTCTGCAAGAGTCAGGTGTGTTGGTACGTTGCTTGTTTGATTATCGTTAATGGCATTACAAGTAATAAGTTCTTCATATTACTCCCCAAGGCAACGGTTTCCAGGTGTCTTCCGAAGCACGAAGGAGTTCAGGTTTTATAATATGACGGTGACCCAACAACTGAATGAGCGGTTTAAACCGCAATTCAATTTCTGTTGGAGTTATACAACTCCACTATCCTACATCACACTAAAGCGGTCCTTGGGTGAAAGGACGTAGTCAATTACCTTCTACTTTATCTGTTAGGCTACGGCCGCATCAAAATGTCCGAGCAAACCCGACAGCCGCCTAGTCAGCCCTGGGTACGGACAATCAGAGAATGTCGTGGGGTTTTAGTGAGTTGGTGCGTCTTTCTCGTCCCTGTTTGGCGCATGGTAGTGCAATATAACCCGGCTAACAAAAGTCGGATACTAACGTATAAAAAAGGGGTGAAGACTTCCATTGATGGAGGTGCAAGTTTGTGTATATGCAGGTTATTGGCGTACCTTCGGACGCCGCCGACGCCGGCCGGCGGCGCGGTGGAGTGCGGGACTCCGGGCGGCACCTGCGCGCCGCCTTGCACGCCGCCCTGCACACTGCCTTGCGG
Source organism: Clostera curtula (assembly GCA_905475355.2). Classification (NCBI taxonomy): domain Eukaryota; kingdom Metazoa; phylum Arthropoda; class Insecta; order Lepidoptera; family Notodontidae; genus Clostera; species Clostera curtula. The sequence goes on along the minus strand of FR997806.1, from coordinate 10,028,825 downwards.
CGCGCAAACACAACACCCTGTATACAAACAAATGTTTATCAATAATGAGTGTATCGCATGTGTGCATTGAATTGCGTTTGCTTTTTACCCTAGATGGTTTTTCGTTTGGAAGCAGACCCTATATTAAAGAATACTAGCGACCCGCCACAGCTTCGCAAGGGTGCAATATTATGGATGTATGTCTGTCCATCCCTATGTATGCTTAAATCTTTAAAACTACGCAACGGATTTTAAAGTGGTTTTCTTTAATAGATAGAGTGATTTGTGAGGAAGGTTAAATTTAGATGTTCATCAATGCAACCGTGCGAGGCCGGGGCGGGTCGCTAGTTATACATTTAAACCTTCCTCTTGAATCACTCTATCTATTAAAAAAACCGCTTCAAAATCCGTTGCGTAGTTTTAAAGATTTAAGCATACATAGGGACGGACAGCCGACAGCGACTTTATTTTATACTATGTAGTGATATTATCCAATGTGGTGACGGACTTAGAATTCACAGTGTCACCACCCCATTCCATACTGAGGGTGTAGTATGAGCCGACAAAGGGAAATAACAAGGCCGATAACCTAGCTGCAAGAGAAGGAAAACTTGATGCCAAATCATGTGCTAACCCGCCTGTCCAGCGTGGCACAGTAGGTTAATTACCCTCCATGATACTGGGGGAGGCCCGACTCAACAGTGGGACATCTATATGCTGAGAAGAAAAATTGCAAAGCAATAAAACATGAACATTTCGCAGTATCATTCCAAACAAAAGTTAATTTTTACAAAGAAACACAATGTTAGTTGAATATTCGACGAGCAACTGTGAGTTTACCTACTTCCAATAAGTATAAATACAAAATCGGCAATACCGAACTTCGCCTAACTTTACGCAGGTGCTTCGAAACATATGAATAATCCTCCTGCAAGTTTGTTGTATTTGTTTGAAATTATAGTGCAATTGAGTATTAATAGACACGAAGGGTGTTAAAAGTTTGAAAATTTTGTGCAATAGCGTAATAATAAAGTGTTTAAAGTTTTAAGATACGCCTAGTAGAGAAGTAAATGGATTTCTTCATGGGTACATAATTTTACATTTAACATTAATATTTAAAAGAAACGAGCGGTGTAAAATAAAATTATATCTAGTTTGAACTAACACACCTAGTTAAAACATAAAATAAAAAGTCGAATGTAATACGCAACCAGCGTTGGGTATTACTACTTCAGCCCAGATTTGACTAGAAAAATTAACTTTATTTGCTTTTTCTTATTTTTACTTACAAAAAACATTTCATTGCTTAGGATGAAAAAATGTTTTGTAGCCAATTTCAATGTGATTAAAATAAAAGACTGAAACAATCTGTTCCATGCAGTCTGTAACATTATCTTGAATGTTTTTCCCCGCGTGTGCCCTAAAACCCCGATGTGTAAATATGTGTAATATCCATGTAGGCAAACATTACGAGGGTTGAGATAACAACTCTTGCCGTTAGAGCCATCACAGCTTTTGTTTCGAGGCACGAAAAATTACACATAACTATTATGTTGTCCGTGTGGTGATAGATTTACAATACATAGTTTCACCATCCCATTTCTTCCTGAGGGTGTCGTAACAGCCGACAAAAGGAAGAGACTATCATGATGCTCCTCTAATCTCACAATTTCAGCCCTAATACGACCCATTTCTGAGTCGGGCCTCCTCCAAATTCATGGTGGGTAATCAACGGTGTCACGCTGGCAAGACGGCAATTATTCTACAAATCACTCCACTTATATCCTTGGACATTTCACACAACGCCATCTCGTCCCAAGTTAAGCAACTTAATGCTTGTGTTATGGTAACGAGATGGATGATAAACTACTTATATACATTTTTTTTTGTAAATACATACATATTATAGATAGAAATGACACCCAGACTCCGAGCCAGTGCCTCTGGTTTAGACAAAGACACTTGCCCGACCCCGGAATCGAACCCGGGACCCGTTGATCCAAAGGCGTCACATCTAACCACTAGACCAACGAGGCACTTAATATAGTTACTTATTTTACACACATATACCACGGGTTTCACTCCTCAATAGGGAGCATTCTCCGTGACCCTGATGGGGCCATGGGAAGTTCCGGACGCTCCCCAACCCACCTAGAGGCACGTGTGGGACATTGCACGTGTCCCCGTCAGGCGCCGGATGAAGTGGCGCCCGACTCACGCGGTTGTGCAGCAGCCGTGGCACGCCTGCCTGGCCGCCCCTCCGCTGCTAGTGGTCGCAGCCCCGGCCTCAACGCCTGGCCACCCTCCACTGCATCACCACGCCGTTTGTCGCAGCAGGTTAAGGCTTCCGAGGCAACTCTGAGGACAGAGGAGTCCCCAGTGCCAAAACCCACCACCAATCCGTGTGCCGCTCTTCGTCTGGCCTCTCCCCGTGGCCGCCCGGCACAGGTGACCCTGAGCCGGTATGGCCCCAACGGATCTTAAAGGCACTCAAGTCCCCTCACCACAACAAGGTGGCCTGGATGAAGTTTTTTTTTATTAACCTTTACATTTATTTTATGTTATAGTCAACATATTTTAGTCTTTTCAATAGTATTATTTTAAACTATAATAAATGTTTCATTCAATAAACATAATTAAGTACAACGTTTTTTTAAATGAAAATTAATGTTAATAAACTGGCAGAGTTGCCGATACGTGAAGTAGTTGATCTTCATCTATATCTAAATCATTTTACTAAGATCTCTCAGGCCTAGACTGGATTGAGACATTTATGATTTGAAAGAATTAACGTTCACAGCAAAAGTTAGTAATAAATATATTCAAAAGATTTCATTGATGATTAGGGTACTACCGCGTCAACGACTATATGTGTGATAATGATGCCTGGAAGTAACTGTCATTTTGTGCCTGTGCTCTGTTCCTTTGGCCCCTTCAATACTATATCTCATTGGCGAAATAATTTGTACGTAGCATTTAGAAAATGTCATATATTGTACACTGTATGTGTGAGCAATGACGCATTGGAGACCTTTAATCGCGGATTTGTTTTTTTTTTATTGGCTCTGTCAAGGTCTATCCGTGTAGCGTGTTTCTCTCATCTTGCGAACTTGCTCTCACTATGCTGTTTAGTGCTTTTTGTAAACAAGAACAATAATTTAAAAAAAGCAACTACAGAGTTTCTTGCCGGCTCTTCTCTGTAGGCAGCCTTCCGAACCGGTGGTAGTTTCGGCATGAATGTGAGTGAACATAGGGATTGTGAGCGATCAGGGGAGATGGAGGGATTGCAGGAATGAGGAGTTGTGTGTGAAAGGTGTGAATGTAGGTATGACGACTGATAGGTGTGTGTGGAGACTACCACCTAGTGTGGAACAGGGGCCGTAAGATGATAATGGTGTTTGTAAATATGACGATTTATAAGAGTTTTGTGATGAAACCTACGTAAATAAAGTTCCTTTTGAGTTTGAGTTTATTAGGAATTACATATCAATCTAGCTATCATTACTAAACTAGTAACCTGTTTACTAAACTGTCTACCCTTTCTGGACCTTTCATTAACACGCGTAAATAATTAGAGGTGTCCCTTTCAATTTAGTGGTCTAATCTCGGACGGCCCTTGGGTGCCCCTTAACAAGCTTTTCATGGCTCTATGACGAGCGGACAAATTGAATTTATTGACTGTGTCTGTCAACCTATTTCTTCTCCGCCATTAGGCTAGACGCTGAGCTAATTAAAAAGCTATTTGTCTACTGACTTGTGAATTTTTATTTGGGTAAAAATCCTACAGTTTTTTTTTGTATTTTACATTATTAAAAACCAAGCCAGATGATATCTTAGCCTAGCGGATAGTATGGAAAGCATTCGGTCTATAGTTAAAGCAACGTCTTGGTCTGTTGGATGTTGGATGGGTGTCCATAATTTGTAATATCTGACCTCCTTCGTACCTTGAAGGGTAGAGCTAATCTTCCTTAAATGGTGCAAACTCACAACTGGTTTAAGAAAAAAACAAGTACTATTTCTCCCACTCGATGGGTCGTTGAAGGCAGTCGGCAATGGTCAATATTTGGTAGTTAGCCAAATATGACCTGGCTGGTGATGACCGTAGGGAACAGTAGTCAAAGCAAAGTAAATACGAATTGCTTGGTGTTGTTTTGTTTGGGAAATTTTGCAAAAAATAATAAAATTTACTTCGTTTTTCGAAGTTCATACCAGTTTTAGCGAGCTACTGATAACTAAAATTATAATATACTGTATATTAATTAATGATATATCTAAATTTGACGAACAGTTCTTTGCTGTCTGCTGTTTTTAGAGTTCAGAAGTTTGTTCGTATATTCATGTAAAGGCCTTGATCAAAAATCTTATATAATAATAATAAATAATAAATATCCTTGGACATTTCACACAACGCCATCTCGTCCCAAGCAAAGCAACTTAATGCTTGTGTTATGGTAACGAGATGGATGATAAACTACTTATATACATTTTTTTTTTGTAAATACATACATATCATAGATAGAAATGACACCCAGACTCCGAGCCAGTGCCTCTGGTTTAGACAAAGACACTTGCCCGACCCCGGAATCGAACCCGGGACCCGTTGATCCAAAGGCGGCACATCTAACCACTAGAGCATGTAAGTGTTAAGAGATACACTAAATTACAACACATGACCGCGCTACAAATTAAAAAGAAACCAATTACTCTTATAAATGTTTAGACAAGTAAATGCTTTAAGATACTGCGAATTAACTAAGGATACAGCCAAAGCCTGCAGGGCTGATGTTGGGTTTTTGGTGTACATTCAAAGAGGGGTAAGTAATTAGTCCGCGGCCCATTTATTATATTTAATTAATCTCCGAAGCGGCACGTTTGACGCTCGACGTAGCCTGGGGTATTGTTTCCCTCTGTCCAATTAATGAAAATGATTGAGAAAAATCTGACGTACTACGTATTAATTAGATATAATATTTTCTCGCAAAGTATTAAGTATATTAGGAGAAAACCTATTAATAATAACAATTAGGAGACCCGAAAACGTTTTTACATATAAACAGGCTTCAAAAACAACAAAAAACCAGAATTCGAAACATAACCATTGGAAGTCGGGGTCTTGGATATGCCTATATAGTAATTATTGTATTTTCCTAAGTCGATTAAATAAATTTATACACGGACAACTATGCGCTGAGTAGTATGTAGAGGAAAGTGGGTAGTTTGACGATGGAGATGTTAGAGATAAATGGACAAATTCTTCATTAATAGATGGCACTTTATGTGCCTAATGATATAAACATTTCTATGTATGTATGTTTGTAACGAATCATCTCAACTGTGCCACGCTGGCCAGATGGGTTGGCACAGGGTTGCATATCACCGGTATATCGCCGGTACAGCCTACCGCGAAGGTGTGACGTCCAAGTGCGCGGGGCGTCGCATGGGAGAGGGTGCCTGATGGGGCTGCCGCCTGCGGACCACGGTAGCAACGTACGCGGTACCCGTGGTCCGCGCGTGAGGGCGGGTGTTGGCGCACGGCGGGTTGTTTTAGTGGGTGAGGGCCCCACGCCCCACACTACATTTTTACACAGGTATTTTTTTCCGCCAAACCCAAAAAAAAAGATTTTCATATCAAGCTTTCGCTCTCTTGCGGCCAGGCTATCGGCCTTGTCATTTCCTTTTGTAGGCTCTTACGACACCCATAAGATGAAATGGGGTGGTGACCCTATGTATTCTAAATCCGTCACCACACGGAATAAGTACGAGTAATATAGGGTACCTGTATATGCCATGCAGATATAAGTACGGATTTGAAAGTCGCGTGGGATGAGCCGCGCGCAAAAGCTAGAGTTGTTTAATTTTATTAATTTGGAATATCCGTGTGGAATGTCCATTATATGATGTACTTTGCACACTACGCCTTAACCTTAACCTATGGCATTTTGAGGGTGTTATAAGAACGCAAGAGTTAGATAACTTAATCACAAAAGAATGAAAACTTGATGCTAACCCTGTGCTGTATCAACCTGTCTGGCCAGCGTACGCTAATTTCCTGCCATAGATGAGGTGATGATAATGATGACGTATAGTTTAGCTTCGATCTATACTCTATATACTCTATACATCTATACAAATAAATAAAATTGGAGTGTCTTTTTGTAATAATAAAATAACCACTTTTTACTAAATTCGTAAAATGTATACACAGTACATAGACCAAAATAACATTGTTTTAAATTTTTGTCTGTCTGTCTGTCTGTTTGTTCCGGTTAATCTCTGGAACGGCTGGACCGATTTTGACGGGACTTTCACTGATAGGTAGCTGATGATATAAGGAGTAACTTAGGCTACTTTTTTTGACTAGCTTCGCCCCGCTGGTAACATCACACCCGTGCGAAGCCGAGACGGGCCGCTAGAACCGAAAGTTGAACCTAGCAGAAACGATTACTGCCTCCTCTCCTTTGTCGGTGTAGTAGTCAGGGAATAATATTTTCTAATACCGTTCTGGCCGTCATTAAAAATAAACTAACTACTATATTTTTTACACAAAGGAATTCGATTACAAATTTAATTAAGATCGCTTCGAGCAAGCTTTTCATTTTACGATTTCATAGGTAGCATTTGGACATTGAACCTATTAAAACTATTTTACGACGACATCGTAAAGCTACATAGTAAGGTGTTATTAAAGACTATTTACTATTATTATCCTTCTTCTCAGGCCTTTACATTGTGTGTGGGGATCAGTAGTATTATTATCCTTCTTCGTAGGCCTTAACAATGTGGGATCAGTCGTTTTAAGGAAAGCCAGTCTTCCCCAAGCTGGCCTAAGTTGGTGAACTTAACAGATATACCAACTTCTCCGGTGAATACAGGAATACTTAGGTATACCAGACTGTAAACTGTTGGATGTCTGTGAGCCACACCATGTACTTTGGGATATTGTGATAGTAGTGGGTATGTTCATTATCCTAATTGGTAAAGTATGTGTATTTGTCTACTAATTATTTCCCTATGCTGATGGATTTACAATGTATTGTCAATCCATCAGCATAGCGCAAAATCCTCGAGTGCAACAAGGCAATGTCGCCAGCATTCTAGGTAGGTAGGAAGGTAGGTTTTAATATCTAATTTTACTTGTGTATATGTTTTGTTATAGTTAGTATATAGTCATTATTAATTGTATTTTTAAGCATTCTTGTTTTTGTAAGGGGGTCATAGCAGAGTGCAGTCAAATACAGTGGAACCCAGCTTCCACTGTATTTGACTGCACTCAATCAAACGTATAATCAGGCCATGTCACGTCAAAACGTATAATAAATAAAATATAGGAAATCAGTAAGACACAACATATCAAGAACGAGAGTAAAAGCACAAGACAATATACCTAGGTGAATCAAAAAGTTCTTAGAAGTGCATATATATGAAACCTTTTTGGATCAAGTTCGATATTCAAATTAAAGAGTGTCTATCACACTATATTTATGCAGACTGTCACTTGTTTTTGTCAGTTCGTTCGCATGTAATAAATTTTTTTGTGCAACGAGTTGCTAAAAAGTCAAAATTATGGATAAAAGTGAGTTACGTGCGGTGATAAAATATCTCAGTTTGAAAAAAATGTCTACGAAGGAAATTTTTTTGGACATTCAGCAGACATTAGGGGGTGATGCTGTACCCTATTCTACGGTTGCGTACTGGGTGGCTGAATTTAAAAGAGGTAGATCAAGCTGTAAAGATGACCCGCGTTCTGGGCGGCCTTCAACCTCCGTTACAGAAGAAAATGTCAAAAAGGTAGCGAATCTGGTTTTGGAAGACAGAAGAATGACTATAAAACATATAGCTGAGATCCTAAAGATATCTTTTGGTAGCGTTCAATCCATTTTAATTGATTCACTGGGGTTCAAAAAAGTGTCTGCAAGATGGGTGCCACGAATGTTAACCGACGAAAACAAAAAGCGACGTTTGGAAATTTCCAAGCGTAATCTCGAAATGTTCCAGCGTGATTCGGATAATTTTTGCCGTCGTCTTGTCACCATGGATGAAACGTGGGTCCACCATTTTGATCCTGAAACTAAAAGACAAAGCATGTCTTGGAAACGACCATCCTCTCCATCCATTAAGAAATTTCGAGTTGCTCCTTCCGCTGGCAAAGTTATGGCCTCTGTGTTCTGGGATAGTGAAGGAATCCTTTTTATTGATTACATGCCAAAAGGCCAGACGATAACTGGACCCTATTATGCAAATTTAATCCCGAAAGTGCGTGAAGCGATTAAAGAAAAACGTCGTGGAAAACTGTCGTTGGGCGTGTTGTTCCTTCAAGATAACGCTCCTGCCCATCGATCGGAAGTTGCGCTCAACGCAATCCGCTGTGCTGGCTTCAATCTCCTTGACCACCCACCATATTCTCCGGACTTAGCCCCAAGTGATTTTCACTTATTTCCAAAATTAAAAGAGGAAATTCGTGGAACAAAATTTCACGATAATGACGCGGTTATAGCTGCCGTAGAGGACTTTTTCGAGAGTCAAGAAAATATTTTTTTTTCACAAGGAATAAGGAAGTTAGAAACGCGTTATTCTAAATGCATTGCATTGGAGGGAGATTATGTAGAAAAATAAAATATTATTATTTAAATCTTTGCATTTTTTAATATTGATTCCAAGAATTTTTTGATTCACCCTCGTATAACACATATTGAAGGTGATATTTCAATCACTTTTATTTTTATCACTCTTTTCCTTAATAAATCTCATGACACCAATTAACTTAAATTTTATTTTTCTATTAAAACACGAAATATGCGACACACTAATACCTCTGCCCTAGGTATTAGTGTGTCGCAGAGGTCAGTTTACAAACATGAAGTTCACGAATACTAATGACACTGATGACGAATGAATATTAATACTAATGAGTCAGGCTCAGAGCAAGTGCCCCTGATTTACACAAAGACTTGCCCGACCTCTGAATTAAACTGGGCACTATGATGATCCAAATGTGGCACATCCAACTTCTAGGGATTCGGTATTCGAATTGTGTAACAATAGTCTTCCGCCGGTCGTATTGTGTATCTATCTATATATATAAATAAAAAAGACGTTTAATTTTGAAACGTTTAATTGCTGGTCTCGCTAAATCTTGAGAACGGCTAGACCGAGGCTAATTTTGGCCTTGAAATATTCGTGGAAGTCCCGGGAAAGTAAAGGAAAATATGAAAAAAAAAAATATTACGAATTATTTTTGTTCCAGTTAAGGTTTGCACATATTTTAATAAAATTGAAACATTCTGGAATTATCATTCAGATTTTTTATTTATTGATTCTGAGGCGATACGAAGTTTGCCGGGTCAGCTAGTGTTTTAATATTTATAGCCACGTCTCCCACAACCTTTGTGATGGAAATTATTAAGCAGGCTATTAAATTTCAGTGATAAGTTTGTATAATCTCTATACCCTAGTTGAATAGATGTAAGTGTGGATGATCCCGGCCAAAGTTAGTGACATGTTTGCCATGGGGAGAGGCGAACAAAGGATTTGAGCGATTATCATGTAATAGCTTCTAATGTAATAGTCTGTGAAGGGATGGATTTAGACTATATAATATCACCGCCTTATTTCATCCTGAGGGTGTCATAAGAGCCGATAAAATTAAAATAACAAGGCCGAAAACCTAGCCGCAAGGGAAGGAAAACTTGATACAAAATCCTATTCCAATGTTTTATATCGTGTACAATTCGATATTCAAATAGTGTGTAATAATCTGTTAAAACAATTATGTGTAAATAGAAGTTATGTAAAAGAAGGTTAATTTATATTTTATACTAGCGGCCCGTCCCGGCTTCGCACGGTGCGATGTTACACGCGGGTGGCGAAGCTAGTAAAAAAAGTAGCCTAAGTTAAGTCCCGTCAAAATCGGTCCAGCAGTTCCAGAGATTAGCCGGAACAAACAGACAGACAGACAAAAATTTAAAAAAAAGTTATTTCGTTCTATGTACTGTGTATACATACTTACGCGTTTAGTAAAAAGTGGTTATTCTATTATTAGAAACAGACACTCCTATTTTATTTATTTGTATGTATAGATGTTGTATTTATTGGTTATTTAGACTAAGCGCCTGTACGCACTAGCGGTTGAAACGCCTAGGCGGCTAGCCGCGCGGTCTGTCGCTTTTCTAATTTAAGGTGGATGCTCCAGGGTAGCCCGCGAAATTCAAATTTTCTTACGTTTTTTGCAATTTGCAGGGCAGTGCTAGGTTGTATGATGATGAACATTTGATTCGCGGCTGTAAGACGTATGTACGAGTAGTTACATAGTTATAATAATCAAACTCATCAATACAACCCTCCAAGCTCATAAAGGAGCAAGGATGACTTTGACGTTGAAAAAGTTTTTCTTGCACCTTTATTAGCTTGGAGGGTTGTATTGATGATTTTGATGATTATAATTCTTTAGCTACTCAAGTCTTACAGCCGCGAATAACATTTTAATCAACATACAACCTAGCACTGACCTGCAAATTGCAAAAAACGTAAGAAAATTTGAATTTAGCGGGCTACCCTGGAACATCCACCTTAATATACAACCGCTTATGTCTGTACGCACTGGCGGTTGAAATTTGGTGGCGGTTTAGTATGCCGCGGCGGCCAGGCAGCTAGTGCGTACAGGCTTAATCTCTGATACTGTAAATGGCTGGACTACGGGTCGAGACATCGTCGACCCATCTGTCACATTAAGTTTTTCGTGAACGAACTTGTATGAAAAAGTGGCTCAACTATGCGTGTTTATTCTTTTAATGTTACCTTTAAAGTAAATATTAAACAGTATATTATTCAAAATCCTTCCAACATGAACCTATATGTTCAACACTAAATATATTATTCAGCCCATAAACGACCCACTGTTGAGTCGGGCCTCCACCCATCACAGTGAGGGTAATTGGCTCCCTTGTTGGTCTAGGGGCGCCTTTGGATCACGGTCCAATGCCGGGGTCGGCCAAATGTCTTTGTCTAAACCAGAGGCACTTGCTCTGAGTCTGGGTGTCATTTGTGTTCGTGAATTACATGTTTGCAAACTGTCCCCGCGATACAGGTGCCACGCTGGCCAGACGGGTTGGCACAAGGAACGTGCACATGTTTGTTTTATAATACAAGAATGGATTATATGGATCTACATATAGAGTAGTGTGGGGACGGGACAGAATATAGAACTTCCTGACCGCACGCTGGGAAATAACGCGTGTTGTAAAAGTCAACAAAACCCAGCACGCTTGGTGGTAGGTTCAACAATGGTCCGCCCGGCTAGCTACCACCCTCACATGTCCAGCGCCAAGCAGTTTTACTGTGTTCCGTCGTTTGTATGTGACAGCCGGTGCCCGACAGGGCATTTCCTTGACTGCCTGCTCCACCTTAGACTCTGGCGTTGGTTTCCATCACGCAAGCCTAGGGCCAAAGGTATTCAATACACTGATAAAAAAAAAGATCTATTGCTCATCATCATTTCAGCCAAAAGAAGTCCACTGCTGGACGTAGGCCTCCCCCAAGGATCTCCACAAAGGCCGGTCCTGGGCCGCCCGCATCCACTGCTTTCCGGCGACCTTGGCCTACCAGAGGCCTACCAGCACTGCGCCTTCCGGAACGCGGTCGCCACTCGAGGACTTTTTTACCCCATCGGGCGTCGGTCCTGCGAGCTATGTGCCCTGCCCACTGCCACTTAAGTTTGGCAATCTGGTGGGCTATGTCGGTGACCCTGGTTTGCCTGCGTATCTCCTCATTTCTGATTTGATCTCGCAGGGAAACTCCGAGCATAGCCCTCTCCATTGCTCATATCTCAAATAAATACCGTTGAAAGTAGTACAAATATCTACGAGCAACTTGCTAATGGATGTTGCGTGTAAAGGTCTCGCACATAATCGTCAAAACTAGACCGACATGTCTCCATCCAATTTTCATGCTACTTTCATACAATTTTCGAAATCAAAATAAAATGTTGTTTATTCGATATTTATAAATATGACGATTTATAAGAGTTTTGTGATGAAACCTACGTAAATGAAGTTCCTTTTGAGTTTGAGTTTATAAATACTCTCTGCAACATTTCAGGGAAAAAAACTTTTTTTAAATGAAGTTTATGTCCCCGCTCGTGACGAATGTCACTGTATTTACAAAAATAATTGTGGAAGACAGTTTGTCGAAGTATTATTCTATTTTATTAATTTCTTCTTATTTACTATCCGTACTAATTAGCTAGATGGCTTATTTCCGATAGAACACTACTACTACCACTTAGCCCATAAAATACCCACTGCTGATTCGGGCCTCCTCCAATCACGTGGAGGGAAATTAGCCCGATAGAATACATTTTATGATTAAAAATGAATATCAAAACAGTCTGTTTCCCCCATAAACTTCACAATAGAACACTTTCGGTAGACTGTATTCAAGTGGCTATAGGGTTGTGTGTTTATTCTGTATGTCGTGGATTGATGAAGTTATGGCGCGAGACAGCGCCATCTAAGGATTATTTTAGTGAACCAATAAATTGTTACCGGAAACGCAAGCGGCGCAGTACCTTCCGCTTGGACACGATCGTCGATAGAGCGGATGTAGCGAGACGGCGGCTAGATGGCGCTAGTAGAACGTGAACCGGATGCACCATTGACAGCGATAGTCTTTATAAGGAGCTGCGCTGTTGAATCGGGACGCATTTCTATCTGAGACGTCTCGGGGTACGGACCACTGCCTCAGACAATCAGTACTGTCTTTATTGTGGTGCGCTGTCTACGTTGGACGGTCTTGCATTACGCTCGGTGTCGACGCACGTGTTTGTTTCCATAATATAGGAAAGTCGTTAGTAAAAGAAAAATAAAGTTACTTTATTGATTTAAATTATCTTTTGTTCAAGCACCCAAGTCAGTGCCCACATCCATCTTAAACTAAGTCAGATCATGATGAAGACCGGATGCTTCACATCTCGGCCATCCATGATCCATGAGTGTATCTGCGACATGTATATGTCATGGATTGATGAAGTTATGGCGCGAGAGACAGCGCCATCTAAGGATTATTTTAGTGAACCAATGAATTGTTACCGGAAACGCAAGTGGCGCGGCGCTGCGGCGTTCCGCTTGGACGCGATCGTCGGCAGAGCGAGTATAAAAGGGGCCGCTCAGTGGTCTCAGGACGCATTTCCATCGAGCGCGCCGCGGAGCACGGACCTCTGTCTTTCGACAGTCAGTGCCGCCCGGTTATTGGACGTGGAACGTTGTCTCAACTAGTACAGTCTTTATTGTGGTGGACAGTTTGCGTCGGAAGGTCTTGCATTACGCTCGGTGTCGACGCACGTGTTTGTTTCCATAATGTAGGAAGTCGTTAGTAAAAGAAAAATAAAGTTACTTTGATTTAAATTATCTTTCGTTCAAGTACCCAAGTCAGTGCCCACATCCATCTTAAACTATGTCAGATCATGATGAAGACCGGATACTTCACATCTCGGCCACCCATCCATGATCTCATGAGCGTATCTGCGACATATATAATAATATTTTTATGTTTCTAAGTACATTGATCTAGTAAGTTTTATTACACCATAAAATCTTACATGTAGCTTATTTTATATTTATTATATATACTCCACATTATTCGCCTGTGTGAACCAGCCTTTAATCCGCATCAGTAATCGTAGCTTTATGGCCAAACTTATTGGCATCTCAGCATTATAAGCCATTAGTCTGCAAAAATGTTTACGACTCATAACATACTACTAGCGAGTGTTAGTTACGGCAATAATAATCAGCTATTTGTGAACCAGTATACCAATGTGCTTATTATAATATAATTCGTTAACGTCTGTATACTAATATTAGTAACTAAATAGTATATGGTTTCATAGTAACTAAATTGTTATATTATGTGTTTCTGCCTACCGTGTGGCTTACGACACCCTAAAGATGGTATGGGTTGGTGACATTGTGTATTCTAAATCCGTCACCACACGGTAATTTAGACCAACCAGTTATTTACATTTAAGCTCTTGACATAATCAAAAAGCAGTCAGTCTGTCAGATTGCTACGATGATATGACACCTCTTTCAAGGTGCACTAAAGCCGAGTCTTTCCGCTCGCTGCCAGCTATTGTTTCCTCAAAGCAATTCAATAGGCCACGTCTATCTCACTGGCACAAATACACCTCTTACATTTCTATTTGTACGGAGACGTGCGGGAACAACTACTGAATTATTCATTGGCGCTAGTCACAGCAGAAATGACGAGAAAATCATAATCGTCATAATCTGTAGCCGGCTCATACTTAGCAATTTAGCGACTCGAATTTACGGCTCATACGTAATGGATGGCAATGGAGAACAGTGGAGATATCCAGTTGCGGAATATGGAAATGGAAATCGTGTATGTATGTGTAGCGTTTTATGAGGAAATGTAGATTTTTGTTATGAATTTTGAAGGCTTTTTCGTTACATAATATTTATTTCACGTTTTTTTTAAATTCGGCACGATTTACATGTAAATTATTCGTATTATATATAACGAGCTCGAGAGTAGCGACTTTGCTCGCGAGAACCCTGATCCGGATATCCAAATTTCATAGTACACAAGATGTAAACCATAACATACCGCCTTCTAAATTGTCGGTGGGGGTAAAAATTATAACTACCTTAATTTATTTGATATCGTTTCCATCAAATAAAACTCTATTCTTTATTATACAGAAGTTAAATATACAGAAGTATATGAAAAAATGAGTGGTGTTCCGGTCACTGTCAAAATTAGATCGCAGAACTTAACCTGTAATATGCTGTGAAGGCTTGAAAAGAAGCTGCTACTATATATAGTATATTTCATTACAAGTGCGGAAAGGCTGTCATTGCAACTTGTTCCGACAAATGCCAGTCGGAACAAGTTGCAATGACGGTTCCGCACGTTTACTGAACGACTATTTTTAATACAGTTGCGAAAAAATGAAGCAATTTTATAATAGTATATTTCATTACAAGTGCGGAAAGGCTGTCATTACAACGAGTTCCGACAAATGTCTACCCGAGCCGAGGCGCAGCCGAAGGCGAGGGTTGACAGTCGGAACAAGTTGCAATGACGGTTCCGCACGTGTACTGAACGACTATTTTTAATACAGTTGCGAGAAAATGAAGCAATTTAATAAAATAATAAAAACACAATAAACTCAACTAACTAATCATTTCTGAAAAATGGCGCCGACCGTAGAATATAAGCAGAGATTTTTTTTCTTCACCCATTCTGGTAGGCAAAAGGAACAATACAGCCAAGTCCATACAGCCAAGTCTTCAGTAGAATTTTTATATTGATATGAAATGAAATTTAATTAGATGAAATGAAACTCATTCAATCAAATCATTAAATCTGATATTGAAACAAATTAGTACGTAGTTTCTTTTTAGAAATATACGTATTTGCATGAATCATAAAAACTTCTACGATTTTTTTTAGTAAAAACTTCATGGTTGGTTTTTCCTTATAATTGACATTATTTTGACAGTTGGGAAAGAAAACGCACTAGTGCGGGAATGGTAAAAAAAAAGCACGCGTGTGTAATAGCCCACTTCCCGAACGCTATACGTCCCTGCAATATGCCACTTTTTGAGCAACTGTATTAAAAAATAATAAAAACACAATAAACTCAACTAACTGATCATTTTTGAAAAATGGCGCCGACCGTAGAACATAAGCAGAGATTTTTTTCTCTTCATCCATTCTGGTAGGCAAAAGGAACAATGCACATACAGCCAAGTCTTCAGTAGATTTTTTTTATTGATATGAAATGAAATTTAATTAGATGAAATGAAACTCATTCAATCAAATCATTGAATCTGATATTGAAACAAATTAGTACGTAGTTTCTTTTTAGAAATATACGTATTTGCATGAATCATAAAAACTTCTACGATTTTTTTTATTAAGAACTTCATGGTTGGTTTTTCCTTATAATAGACATTATTTTGACAGTTGGGAAAGAAAACGCACTAGTGCGGGAATGGTAAAAAAAAAGCAGGTGTGTGTAATAGCCCACTTCCCGAACGCTATACGTCCCTGCAATATGCCACTTTTTGAGCAACTGTATTAAAAAATATTATATTCTGTCTTTCCAGAAATCGGAGTGTGTAAGAACTAATGTTCTAGACGTCAGTAATATGTATTAAACATAATTATTAATTAGGAAAACATTGAAGATCTTAATGTAACATAATAAAAATTTTGCGACCAGCATGCTACATACTTTACACAATTTACATTAATAAAATCTGTACTAATAATATCAAGAAATATCGCCTAGAATTGCGAGAGTAATCAAAAAGCCCTACATCGCGGTAACTAAGTTTACAGAACAATTCACACGGATAATTACCTATTTAATTAGATAATCTGCGGCGCCCTGCGAGACGACGTGAGGTGTCGCCTATAAATCGTTGCCTGTCTGTCTTTTTCCATAATTTTCTGAACACAGTGACGACCATTGGTGTTTATTAAGTGCTTGAAATTCACACGGGAAAAGCTATTGTTACTATCAAGCAATGTGAAGTTACCCGTAAATTAAAAAAAAAACTGTATTTTCCGTACATTTATTTGAACATATAATCGAATAAAAGTATCTATAAAGCTCGCAATAAAGATACAACGAGCCATTGTTCGCCCCCCGCACAACGGCCGGTAAAGACTGCGAAACATTTTAATAGCGGCTATTTATTACATCCTAGGGCTAGGTACAGCAGGTTTAGAAAATATGGCGTATCTATAGTTTTCTTTGTGGTTATTTACAAACTTTTTCACACCGCATTTCCAGAACCTGATAAATACAAGTAGTCTAATTTTTTTTTATTACCGCAATTAATCCTTTTATGCCAAACGCGAACAGGCATGGCTACCACATCTTTGAGACCTAAGAAACTAAAATAATACTAAAATACTACGTTACAACGTGCATGGGCGGTTATCTCTTCCAGGTCTTTGCTATGAAAATATTATCATATTATGATCGCAGACAAGTGCAGCTTGTATACAAGTTAACGAGCGGTGGTGACCTCATGAGTTGTGAATTCATGAGGCAGGAGCATCAAATTATTTTATATTTATGGTTATTGATAATGCTGGTAGGCCTTCCACATGCTGGACCAATGACCTGATTAAGGTCGCTTGAATCCAATGGGTGTGCCACCCTCAAAGGCATCCTCGGGGGAGGTCCATGTCCAGAAGTGGGTTTCTTTCGGTTTAAATGATGATATGATTACATGAATTATTAATGTAAGTATATTAATGTATCTACTATAAGCAGCAATAGAAAATATAATACGAACCTTATTTAATATCATAACCTATAATGAATACGGGAAGCTAATAATGTGTACCTACCTCTTTATAACAATATTATACAGCCGTATAATTTTATGAGAGCACATTTAAAGTTTTTAAAGAGGGACTTCCCCTCTTTAAAAACTTTAAATGCATATTTAATAAAAAATATTAGCTTCTTCACTTGAAGAAGCTAATATTTTTTATTAAATATGCATTGTGTTACAAGGAAGCAAAGTATTTTTAAGGCGATGGTATTTCTTGAATCTAGAGTGGAGCGAGGTGTTCTAAACGAGAATCCTGAGCGGATTTAAAGAACTTTACCCGAGTAACTAATATTTTTGCCGCCGAGTGTTACACTATATTTTATATCTCCCTCTTTGAGAAAATAACTAAGTGCAAACCATTAAAAAGAAAAGTAATTTTTTTACGCAATATCACGTTTTTTAAGTCGGTACTGTAGATGTTATTTCGCCATCGATGACTTTTTCATAATTACGATTTTAAGTAAGGATTTTGAAAGTTGAATTCCAACATCTGTGGGATCTCCAGTATTTATTATTCTCGAACAATACACATATGACAAAGCAGTTGATTTGGGTTCAGATACTAATGTTTTGTAATCGGCAGTGTTTGCCATTACGGGACGCCGCCGCGCCGCCTCTCGGGAATTTGTCCACATTCCGTGTCAAATATCCTTTTGTGTGTGTAATGCGAAACGTTTGAGGCACACTACAGATGCCGTAGAAAGAGAGCGTGGAGCCGCAAAACATGTCAACAGAGTCCGTACGACACCTAATTGTGATATCGTCGGAGCTTGTTTATCTTATTGTTTCTCTCTTTCCATTTCGTAATTTTAAATAGAGAGATGTTTACTCTGTCCTTTTCGACTTGGGAATGTGATGTTAGGAATAGTTATTTTAGAATGATCGTACATTTATACGCACCGAACGAATCGAAGCCAAAAGGCCTGGCGATTCGGGCGATTCGATGCAAACCGTTTTTAGGGGATTAGAACCAATTCTAATATTCGTACCAGTCAGCTAGTTCGGCGCGTATGAATGTGCAATCACCTTTAAACGGACGATTTGGTGTTGGAGTGCTTGTGTACAAAGCCACATTTTAAAACTTGTGATATATAATCCCGAAATGGTCTGAATTAATCTAGTGTAACAAAAAATACATACTTATTATAACAAATTACATAAATCATTATATTCATTATATTTCAAATTTTCAAAGAAGTATGTTAAGAAAGTTAAGAAGGAGCTACTTATAAGAACTTCGTACAGTTTGTTAATATTTTCCAAACCAATCTATGAAGAAACAGCCTTGTTGTAATGTGAAGGTGACTAGCTTTTTGTGCGATTTTTGCTAAGAATGAGCATCGTTAGAAGTACAATTACGAAAACGTATTAAGCCAAGTCATAATAACACCCCACGGCCTCCGTCCACGGCGTGGTTTAGCCGGAACTCCCTCCTTTGCGACCCGCCCCGCCGCCCCCTTCTGCGGCCTCGCAGAAGGAAGCCACGTCAGTCCTCGGGTTAGCAAGCAACCAGGTTGACCGCCAACCCAAGGACACTGGTGCACCGCAGCGGTTTAGGGCAACTCTGAGGACAGAGGAGTGCCTGGGGGCCCAACGTCTGGCCTCTTCGCGTAAGCCCGCCCGGCATGGGTGACCGCCCGGCATGGGCCCCAACGGATCACAAAGGCACACAAGCCCCCTCACCACGGCAAAGTGGCCGCACAGTCGAGGGGGAGACAATAATATACCTACCCTATTTTTTTTTGTTTCCACATCAATCCCAGTAAATCACAGGCAATAATCATTATCAGCAGACATTTTACGTCAAGTTTCAAAAAACAGCAAACACAGTACCTTCACAATAAAGCGCCGAATTACACAGCACACAACCATTGTTACTCTTGTTGCCAGAGTTAAGTGCGGCGTCTATTGTCCAATAGCTTTACAGTCTAGTGACACTCTTTGTTTTATTCATGTATTTCTTGTAACTGTGACCTGAAACTTCCCTGTGGTGACGGATATGTAAAACATAGTGTCACCACCACATTCTATCCCGAGGGTGTCGTAAGAGCCGACAAAAGGCCAACCCGTCTCGCCAGCGTGGCACATTACCTTTAATGTAACTAGAGGAGGCCAGACTCAACAGTGGATTATCTTTGGGCAGAATAGTGTAGTGTGACTTCAAACCAATTACTTTCTTATTGAAGAAAATAGTATCTTCGTCATTACAAAAACCTTTATCATACATATATTGACGTTATGTTGCAGAATTAGCTGATCGCTATTTGTATGTGCAAAGTGGCAGGCAAGACGATGATTTGTATAGAAAATAAACTTGCCGGACAGGAGTTGCCCGATTAGGAAAGGATCTAGCTCCGAAACCTAATGACGTATAACCTAATAACAGCTAGTTATGATATATTTTTTAAAAACCAAAAAGAATTTGGGACACTGTGCCTATTGTATCCCAATAAAGATTATCATATCTTACATACCTTACCACCCCATTCCACCCTGAACGTGTCCTAACAAAACGAAATGACAAGGCCAAAAACCTAGTCGCAAGAGAATAAAAAGAAACTTGTAACGAAACCCTTTACCAACTCGTCTGGCCAGCGTAGCATAGTAGGCTAATTACCCTCCCTGTGATGGGAGGTCATTTATGGGCTGAGTAGTTACTTAGTATCTTACATACCTGCGAGTGCTGTGAGAGCTGCCAACGTAAGGAGGGCGGAGCGGCTGCGTGCCATGTCAGCAAGGCATGCCGCGCGACGCACCGCGCGTCATCGCCACGACATGCCGTGCGTCGCCCCAACTACCACAACGCCTTTATTTTCAACTCCTCGGAATACCTGGGACAAAAATGTATGTTTCTAACACATTTCACCGGATTGCCAAACTTAAGTGGCAGTGGGCAAGGCACATAGCTCGCAGATTGGGCAGAAATGTCCTCGAGTGGCGTCCGCGTTCCGGAAGGCGCAGTGCTGGTAGGCCTCCCACACGGTGGACCGACGACCTGGTTAAGGTCGCCGGAAAGCGGTGGATGCGGGCGGCCCAGGACCGGCCTTTGTGGAGATCCTTGGGGGAGGCCTATGTCCAGCAGTGAACGTCTTTTGGCTGAAATGATGATGATGAATGATGAACACATTTGGGTTCTCAGATAGAGATATTTATAAACTTATTGTACACAGCATAGATATTGTACTTATGTAAAATCCTTTTATGTTATTGACGACACGGTTGGCGCAGTGGTTGAGCGATCGACTGCTGCGCAGCATGTCGCGGGTTCGATTCCAGCACGGAAGAAATATTTGTACGACCTACAAGTATTTGTTCCGGGTCTGGGTGTTTTCTATCTATATTATGTATGTATTTACAAAAAAAAGTACAACTATAAGAAGTTTATCATCCATCTCGTTACCATAACACAAGCATTAAGTTGCTTAGCTTGGGACGAGATGGCGTTGTTTGAAATGTCTAAGGATATTTATTTATATATATACCTAGTTCTAATTTTTCGGGTAAATTTGTGTAAAGTATGTAGAATGATGGTCACATCATGCAAACTTCACCATGTATAGTTCACTTTCCTCAATGTCCCACGCTATTAAACTGATCGTTAGTTATAGTTCTATACAAATAATCACACCTATTGATACTATTGTGTTTGCTTCTATCTCGTAAGACAAATTTCCAGTACAACAGGTGGTTCATATTTAACGGTTATTACTGTAGTTGCAATTAATTTGTCAGGATTTGGCAAAGAGTCTATTTGGTTGCTAACATTGGCTACGAGATAGTGGGTGGCAGACCGTGTCGGACTCGGTTTAAAACATTCTTTACTTATACTTCACCTTTAAACTATTTGTATTTCCATATGTGGCTGATGTAAAAAATAATAATCTATATCTATACTAATATATAAAGCTGCAGAGTTTGTTTGTTTGTTTGAACGGGCTAATCTCAGGAACTACTGGTCCGATTTCAGATTTCATTTCACTCAAAAATCTAACAGTGTTAGACAGTCCATTTATCCAGGAAGGTTATAGGCTATATTTTAGTTTCAAAAGAATTAGGGATCCGTATGAAAATTGCTATTTTGTAAACCAAGGTGTAAAATCGAATACCTATTTATGCGTGCGCTGCAAAAACTATTGACAATAGAACACATATCTCAGCACATATCTAACTATCATAGTTTAGTCACAGTAATCCATTTTATGTTCATAAAAAATATGCACGGGTTCGAAGCCCACGCGGGCGAAGCCGCGCGCAATAGCTAGTGGTTCTATATTATGGTTGTTTGTAATAAATCGCATTTAGTGATAATACCCCCCTTGTACAAATTGTTGTTTAGATTGTGTTCTGTTTTTATATCTTTTGTACAATAAAGAGTTTATCTATATATCTATCATGTCGTCCGACTTTTTTGAGGAGACAATGTATACGTGTAATCGTATCTTTTTGTACATTCCGATGAATATGTACTGATATTGTCGTGTATACAAGATCTTACAGTTTGTAAAAGAAAAAGTAGTTTAAATAGGTTGAAATAATAATGAAAAAGATATAAGTAATTCAATTAGCATATCAATTATCTACCTATCAGCCACAGAAGTACACTGTTGAGTAGGCCTCCCTGATAGATCTCTACAATTCACGATTTCGTGCAGACCGTATCCACCGTCTTCCAGCGACCTTCATGATAGTTATATAGATAAACTCTTTATTGTACAAAAGATATAAAAAGAGAACACAATCTAAACAACAATTTGTACAAGGGGGGTCTTATCACGTCCGTCCACCTGGGGGGGGGGGGTCTTATCACGTCCGTCCACCTGGGGGGGGGGGGGGGTCTTCCCACGCTTCGCTTTCCGATACGTGGACGTCACTCTAAGACTTTTATGCTTCAACGGCCATCCGTTCTTCGGGCTAATCAATTAGTTGCTGTTGACTAATCAGTCAACAGCAACTAATTGAGTAATTACCTTTAGGGTAATTACCCTCCATGTAACTGGAGGACATCCGATTCAGTAGTGGGTCATATATGGGCTGAGCAATAGTGGTAGTAGTATCATTATTTCTGTTGTACTCGTATATTCTTAAGGTGGAAATAACTTACATAGCACGACAATTACTTACTTAACCATTAAAACATTTGTGTGATGAAAAATACTTCTGTCATTAATGTAACTAGTCGGCTTTAAGATACACCAGTTGTGAGCAATGTGGCCTTATCTCCCTCCGTGACAATGAAGGAGGCTCACTTCAGAAGTGGTAAGACGACAAGACGAGAGGTGTCGGTATATTTCAACAGATGAAATATAAGTAAAGTCTAATCGTCTCAATAGTCGTCGATCTGAGAAGGGTCGTTCCTGCCAAAACATCCGTCCGGATGATATTCGGGGAATTTCGGTACTCCAGATTTATTTACTCTGCGGAAGGAGCTTATTTCAAACCATTCGATGAGATATCACGACTTCTTGTATAAACATTAAATGCGTAATTTTATTTTTCTTCTGCGTGCAAGCAGAAGGTTATTAAAAAAACCTAATATATAAATCTCGTGTTTGTTGTCGAACTCCTCCGGCTTGCCCGATGTTTATTTTTGTGTATATTTGGTAGGTCTGAAAATAGGTAGTAGGCAACACCTCTTTCCACCCTGAGGGTCTAATAAGAGCCGAAAAAAGGAAATGACAAGGTCAATAATCTAGTCGCAAGTGAAGGATTACTTGATATAACACGCTGTGCCAAACAGTCTAGCCAGCGTGGCACAGTATAGCCTACTGTTTCCCCATTAACTTCCATGTAAAATGGAGGAGGCCCGACTCATCTATGGGCTGACTACTAGAAGTAGTAGTAGTAGAGCGAGAACTAATGATAATATGTACAATTACGCAACTCTACTTCTCTTTCTTAATCAATTCGCCTGCGTTACATTATTTTATACTTTGGCTACACTAATGAAGTTATGCTAGTTTATAAATCTGAGTAAACTTGGGCTAATCACAAATATTACGGGCAAAGTACCTCTCGTTTCAACTTTTTACATCAGTGCGAATTTTAAAACTGATCTTAAAGTTACAATGTTAGTACTTAAAACTTTAGCATGAAGGATCAGGGTATGTTTAATCTTCTTTATTATAAGTTACATAATCACCTTATCCCCCATATGTATAACTCATTACGGTGTTTCTTTGACTACATGGAGACAAACCAACTTTATAGTTATCATGTTAAACCATAATGGAACGTTCGTGCATGTTATCAACCAATCTGGTTCGCCAATACAACCAATTTGGCTCGTGAATCACCGCTAACGACATACAAAAATCGACGAGTGGTGACGGATGTAGAATACATAGTGTTACCACCCCATTCCATCCTGGGTAAGAGGAAGTGACAGGGCCGGTAATCTAGCCGTAAAAGAAGACAACTTGGTACGAAGCCCTGGGTCAATCAATCCGTCCGGCTGCGTGGCGCAGTAGGCTATATACCGTGCAAGTAATGGAGGAGGCCCGACTCGGCAATGGGCCATGTGTGAGCTGAGTAGTAAGGGTTTTATTAGGTTTATATAAAACTAGCGACCCGCCCCGTCTTCGCACGGGTGCAATGATGAACATCTAAATTTATCAGTGTTCCTCTACAATTTTATGCATGTATCTATACATACACATACACAAATACACACATACATATACACATACACACAAATAAATAAAATTGGAGTGTCTGTTTGTAATAATAAAATAACCACTTTTTACTAAATGCGTAAGTCTGTATACACAGTACGTAGACCAAAATAACATTAAAAAATTTTTTTGTCTGTCTGTCTGTCTATCTGTCTGTCTGTCTGTCTGTTTGTTCCGGCTAATCTCTGGAACGACTGGACCGATTTTGACGGGACTTTCACTGCTACCGCCGCTTGCACCGCTAATTATATAAGGAGTAACTTAGGCTACTTTTTTAAGACTAGCTTTGCCCCGCGGCGTCACCCGCTGTACGGCAATAAGTAAGCGCGGGTGAAACCGCGGGGCGCAGCTAGTTATACTTATAAACCTTCCTCTTGAGTCACTCTATCTATTAAAACCGCTTCATAATCCGTTGCGTAGTTTAAAAGATTTAAGCATACATAGGGACGGGCAGACAACATCGACTTTGTTTTATAATATGTAGAGATAGTGAAGTGATAGTGATAGTGAAGAAATAGATGGAATATATAAAAAGAAAGTTTTCAATGTGGTTTTAAAAATAATCTTCTAATATTAATTGTTTTCTTAATGTAAAATTAGATTTTTACAAAATTTTATTCGTTGGACACATATTTAGAGGTACATACTGTCTATATATGACAGTGTAAAGTGACAAAGAAAACCAAGTTGTTTTTATGCCCGTACTTAGCCAGAACTGCTTGACTTCCCATCCAGGACCGGACCGGAAAGTGGTCTACGTTTTAATCCGGGTCACAAATTAGATTTGTATCTTTCATGAAGGTTCGCTCGGTCGGTCGAGGATAAAAGGGTAATAAATAAACACTCATTTTTAATTCTTGTCTATCTTAAGTAAAAGCTTGCTTAAAGATAGCAATGGTTATAACGTAAATGTTAAATGTGTTTTATTTTTAGAGTTTTAATTTAAATGGGAATATTTAACTTAAATTTTAGCCTATAGAAGTAGAAATATAAGCCCGACTTTATATTAATGTAAATATTGGTAGACAAGGTGTAACAAAAACCGTATCGCCATAAGGGAAGGATCCATAGTACTAGTGATAAATTCTGTGTGCAGTATTTCAGGACAAATAAGCAAAAAAATGTCTTAAAATTCTGGTTTAGAAATTGTCATATATTTTAGAAATAGACACAGAGAATCATAATAGAGCTCAATGTGCTACTCGTAAGCTTGTAGTATAATAATACTGATCGCTAGTTGGTTGGTTCAGAAACCTGTTTTGTAGTAAAATACTGGTTCCCAAAAACGTCGATGGCTCCCTGATACTTATAGATAAAAATATATATTTTAAAAAGAGAACTGCTTCTTTTATTATTTTCTTTTCTTCTTTAGCTCTATACCCTTACTTCGGATCGTATAGGGTTTAAGCGATATGTAATTTCAAATGACGTACTTAACTTTTTAAAAGTGCAAGGAGCATGTCTCTTCTCTTCTCAGCCCATAAATGACCTGCATGGAGGGTAAATAGCATATTGTAGCACGTTGGGCAGACATGTTTCGTTTCAGGTTTTCCATCTCTTGCAGCTTGGTTATTGGCCTTATAAACTCCTTTGTCGGCTCTTACGACATTCTAAGGATGAAATAGGGCGGCAACACTATGTATTCTTAATCCGTTAAAAATGAAGGACCAGACTTAGTAGAGTGAAATTATGGGTTGAAGTGACGAGATGATAACTTTAGCTATTTGTACATACTTAAGCACATCTAA
The DNA here is from genome assembly GCA_905475355.2 of Clostera curtula. Classification (NCBI taxonomy): domain Eukaryota; kingdom Metazoa; phylum Arthropoda; class Insecta; order Lepidoptera; family Notodontidae; genus Clostera; species Clostera curtula. The sequence goes on along the minus strand of FR997806.1, from coordinate 10,003,052 downwards.
TACGTTTGATTACTAAGGTAATTAGGCCAAAACAGATAAGACTTGCGCCCACCCTAATGAAACTTAAAATTGGGTAGTAGAAGAACACAAACAGTTAAACACATAAAATCTCTCCTAATTTAAGAGGGTTGTTAAGAGTTAATTCAATGTGTGTATATGCGTCTCTTGTTTGCAGAGCAAATAATTATTATTAGTGAATATAAAAAAAAAAACAATTAAACTGAGAACTTCAACAGAGCCTGTTTTATAATTTATGGGCTAATTATAGCGGTCTCGTGTCCGTTTCAGATAAGCATACAATGTCTAGACACCGAGGCCGCGGCTCGGAATAGCTGTTCAAGTTATCGATGCCCTCTCCTACGTTATTTATAACAGCTAGCGTTACTTACTTTGGGTAGAAGCTAAGATTATCTTTGCCTTGCAAAAATAGCAAACGTATACGTAGTGATTTCTCAGATTTTCGCGATTCATTGAAATAAAACGCTTTTTAACGGAATTAAATTAAATATTATACACGAATAAGTCCGTGAACAAGTGTTTAATTTAAACAAATACGCAGACATAGTTGGAAGTGTGTACTACTGAAGAACGTCTAGATTTTTAAGGTAAACCTAAATGTTTCTTTTCTAATTTAATGACTTTAATTTTAATGACTTGAATAAGACTCTTTGAGATAAAGACTTTTTCACTTAAGTGTAGTACATCATCAGTATAGTCACCGTTTATCGGCGGTAGATATATGTAAAATACGATGGTGACGACGAATTTCGAATGTGGTATCCTGAAGAGGTTGAAAGACGTGACCAAAGGAACTGGTATAGAAATCTAGCAAGAGACAGATTCGTGAGACCTATGTCGAAATGCAAACTTTTTTGAATCCATCTTTTACCCTATTCAATATCACTCGGAGACTATCTATCTTACATTAATTTTTTACTTCAGCTTCACAATGTATATTTATGCAAACAAGGCTCTGACAAATTACCCCTGCAAACGACCTACAAAAACAGATGATCTCTTGAATAATGCTTCAAAACGCTTATTTGCCGCAAGTGGCATTACGCCAACAGGAAAACAAAATACTTAATCATAATGTTTTTCCTAATGTCGATAGATTCTTTGTAAAAATATGTAATACTGTAATAAAATCGGCGAGGCAGAGGTGAATAAGAGGTGGAGCGAACACACGAACAACAATAGATGTCACGTAGTTACGAACTCATAACCATCCTTCGTAATATACTGCAGACTTTTTATTTCTTGGTCGGATAAAAATATACTTTTGGACATCACTGTAAAAGGAAATTTTAAAGATATTGCTCGCTCATATTTTTAGTATTTAACTTAATGGTCACAATGTGTCAATGACGGCAGTGATTGTAAGTCTACTAATACTATAAGACATCAATACAAAAGGAAATTTAAAGATATTGCTCACGTTATAAGTACGTTATGGTCTCAACGTGGCAATGATGGGAGTGATTGTAAGTCTAATAAGCTTTCTGGTTTTATTCACTCTAATGATTATGATGTCTTACGTTTAAACGATACTTGCATTAAATAAAAGAACCGTTAAGACATAATTTACCGAAATGTAGTTTAATTATTTTTATCAGATTTGATGACTATAAAGAAATTGGGTATGAGTTATTTATATGTTTCTGAGCAAATTTATACTTGAACGTGTAAAAAGGGTATATGATACCCAATTCCATCCTGAGGGTGTCGTAAGAGCCGACAAAAGGAAATGGCAAGGCTGAAAACCTAGCCGCAAGAGAAGGAAAACTTGATACATAAACCCTGTGCCAACCCGTCTGGCAAGCGTGGCACAGTAGGATAATTACCCTTCCTGTGATGAGAGGAGGCCTCACTCTGCAGTAGGTCAGTCATGGGCTGCGTAGTAGTTGTAGTAGTGTGATAGACTAAGCTTTACTCATCTAACCACTTAAATTAGGCCATAGCTCTCTACTGAAATGAGCCTCCTTCAGTTGGATGCACTGTTTATTCTAAATACATCACCACTTAAAGATGCGAGTGACAAACACTATTACCAAACATAAGCTAAGGAAGCACCTACTGAGAGTAGGTTAAATGAAACACCAATGTCCCAGGTGCCAAGGCGCTGGGTACGACAGACGAAAGGAAAAAAAAGAAGAGCAAATAATTACCATTAATTGCTAAAAAGAACACGGACTACAAGTCTGTGGTGTGCTAATGATATTTAATATGATATATATGCATTACGGTATGAAGTGTCCATGTTGGTTTCGATACCCCTCATCGTAACACCAGACGGAACTCTATTAAAATTATCATTGGTCAGCAAATCTTTCTAGACATAAATATCGTTCACTTCCTGATTTTTTTACAGAACCATCAATTTTCCCTCAAATCCTTTATAAAAATATCGGCACCTAAAGCAGGTGATCACTTAAAGCGCCATTTTTTTGTGATGTCAAAAGATATTTGACCCATCTTTGGTGACTTTGGAGTTCTCTTCAAGAGGCCAGTGAACGACCCTCGTCAGAAAAAGTGTGAGAATTTAGTGAAGTATACGAGATGCAGGATGATACCGTAATTCGGCAACTTATGTATTACTGATTTGCGCACAATCTGAATTTCTAGACCATGACCTGAATGTGAATCAAACTTTTACTAGGGCGATGAATTGAATTACATTAAACTACTACTTCTGGATGTAATTTATATATAAAATTTAAATAAACCCCCGACACAATGACCTAAGTATCATATAAAAAGTAAAAAATAAAAAAATACATCGTGTTGGGGGACCGCTCATATTTATTTATAACCTGAACCCTGGTCCCCCACGCGATGTATTTTTTTATTTTTTACTTTTTATAGGATACTTAGGTCATTGTGTCGGGGGTTTATTTAAATTTTTAATTAAATATTATTTTTTGCTTTTTATAGGTACTCGCTTATTACGATGTTTGTAATGTGCACGTGATGCGCTTTCATTTGAGACCCCACTCGATTATATTTGCAGACTTTCGGTTATTCTTCCCCACTTTCACCCCCCATAACTTTTAAACGACTCAACCGATTTTCATCCAACATGTCTAAGAACACTCGCCCGTAACTCACCTGTCATACAATAAAAACTGTATTGAAATCGCTTTATCCGTTCGCGAGCTACGGTGCCACAGACAGACAGACAGACAGACAGACAGACCGACAGACAGACAGACACGTCAAACTTATAACACCCCTCGTTTTGCGTCGGGGGTTAAAATATGTTTACTGTATTACTACTACTATTCAGCCCATAAATGAACCACCGCTGAGTCGGGGCTCCTCCCATCACCTGGCGGGTAATTATCCTACTGTACTACGCAGTGCGGACGGGTCGGCACAGAGTTTCGGTTCACGGCCCTATATGGGTCACCCATATGGGCGGAATTAATGGCCCGAACGTTGCTAACTATACACAAATTATTAGAAATCGAGTAAGCCGTTTCGGAGGAATTTGATAGCCAACATTGCGACAGGAGATTTTCATAAATTAGTATTTATATTTCACTTTGCCAAGAAAAAATCATTGTTTATGCCAAGAACAAATCATTGTCTATGTAGATGAACCACAATTCGACAAAGCAGTGCTTGTTCCAGGACAAGGTCACATTTTTTGTGTCAAACGAGTCGTAATACTTTATTAGACACAGACAGACACCTCTGTTTTATTACTACGCACGCATAAGACATGGCGGCGGCAAGGTTGACGCAAAACCTTTCGTTTCATAAGGATTTTTTATCTACATTTTCACTTAGCTTTCACTTTCTACTTTGAATAGCTCAAGTAGAATGCCTCAGTATTCTGAATTTTTTCGTATTTACAGAGTGTAGCTAAAAACCTATAGTCATCTAAAGAGACAATGTAGAGCGGAAAGAAGCAGCTTGTGTTTAATATTTGTTATTATGTTTCTTTATTGAAGAATGAGTGGGACATTGAAGTTTCTCTTAATTGGATTTATAGTATAAAACATGGATTCCACTGAAAACCAACTACTTATCTTTATTATTATCTTACAAGCTTAGTAAGTTGGGTTCCGTAATATTTCTTGGCTCATAGTGCTCATTTTTCAAGGAATGACTAACATATTAAGAAAAAAAAGTTGATTTGCTGTCGAAAAATGTTGCACACTGTATCTAGGTCAGCAGTACTATTGATTCCTTCGTAATGACTGTAGTTTTTTTGCTACACTCTGTATAATCGTCATATATAGAATATCTAAGTCTATAAATTGGCTCATCTCCCCTCCAATTTGTTAAGGTGAATGTTCCAGGGTAACCCGCGAAATTCAAATTTTCTTACGTTTTTTGCAATTTGCAGATCTTAAGCGAAATTATATTATTGTGCCACGCTAGCCAGATGGACTGGTATATAGATATTTCCTTCTCATGTAGCTAGAATATTCCTATCTAGATTTATGTATTCACTATGTACGACAAAGTTAGGAAATAAATGGTTGGTGATACTGCGTACGTGGTGACGGATTTAGAATACATTGTGTCATCGCCCCATTTCATCCGAAGGGTGTCGTAAGAATAGACAATAAAAAAATACATCGCGTTGGGGGACCGCTCCTATTTATTTATTACCTGACCCCTGGTCCCCCAACGCGATGTATTTTTTTATTTTTTACTTATTATAGGATACCTAGGTTATTGTGTCGGGGGTTTATTTAAATTTTTAATTTAATTTTTTTTTTTTGCTTTTTATAGGTTTTTTCGCTTATTATGATGTTTGTAATGTGCACGTGATGCGCTTTCATTTGAGACCCCACTCGATTATATTTGCAGACTTTCGGTTATTCTTCCCCACTTTCACCCCCATAACTTTTAAACGACTCAACCGATTTTCATCAAACATGTCTAAAAACAATCACCCGTAACTCACTGTATTGAAATGGCTTCATCCGTTCGCGAGCTACGGTGCCACAGACAGACAGACCGACACGTCAAACTTATAAGACCCCTCGTTTTGCGTCGGGGGTTAAAAAGAAATGACAAGGCCGAAATCCTAGCCGCAAGAGGCGGAAAACTTGATACGAAACCCTATGGAAATCCGTCTGGCCAGCGTAGCACAGTAGGCTAATTACTCTCTATGTAATTGGAGGAGGCCCGACTCAGCAGTGGGTCATTTCTGGGCCGAAAAGTAACAGTAGTTGTGGACACTGCGAATTCTAATACGTCATAGTATTAAATCCCATAGATTTTAAAATAAATCTACGCGTATTTCGTTTTTCAACATTTATTTTTACAAAGCAATTCGTATTGACAATGGTTTCATAGATATATGTCCATAGAGTATATATATAACAACAATCAGAATCTAAAAATTAGCTTTGCCCAAGGACCACTTATCTGATTGAAATTTCATACAATTCGTCTACTGTTGGGTTTAATTTCAGCTGAGTTTTCATAGTCGAGGTTGGATAGACAAATTATTCGAATACTGAAATCAATTTAAGTAATGGTTTCCATTAAGTTTTTCATAAACATTGTACAATTTTTCATTGTTCAATTTATACCTGGGGTAGAACAGTATCTTGATTATTTTGAAAATTGTTCCAACCAAGTCTAATTCCAAATGCGAAAATAGATAATGAATAAACATAATTGATTCTAAATTTAAAATATCTCTGCCTATTTGAAAACGATGACCTGTGAAATTGCTAAACAATTTTTACCTAGATGTAAACTAAATAATTATATTTTCTTTTAAATATTTTTGTAGTGATTTGTTTTATTTCATTTTATTACTATGTGGGAAGCTAGTACAAATGTATATATCTAATATATAAAATTCTCGTCTCACGGTGTTTGTTATTGAACTCTTCCGAAATTACATATTATAAACCGTAATTTTTTTATCTGTAGAATAGAATAGAAAAATGCTTTATTGTATAAATCAATTATGGTGTTCACAATCGTCAACGGATGAATCAGTTTTATAACACTACTACCAGGTCGGAACGCGGCACCAACGAAGAAGACCTGGCGGAAGAAACTCGGAGGGCTTGTCTTTCTATTTAAACGCAGTATTACAATAACCTTGTACATAAAACTAGTTTCGTTCGGTTCCGAAAGGTGCTCAAATATGAAATATGAATTTTATAATAAGAAAAAAAAAATAGAATTTACAGAATAATTAAAACTGAAATTACAAGTCTTGAATCCAGTGAGCCGAGCAACCCCAAACAGCGGCACCTGTTCCCAAGCATAACGCGTGTGGCAGCCATCGATCTCCTCAACCATATCAAAGGGAAGTGGTGTCCCTACTCCATTCCATCCTGGGGATGGCGTAAGCTGACAAAAGAAAACGACAAGGACGAAAAACTAGGCGCAAGAGAAGGAAAACTTGATACGAAACCTTGAGCCAATCCGCCTGGCCACAGAAGACCCTCCCTGTGATGGAAGTTGGCCCGACTCAACAGTCGGTCATTCTTGGGCTGAGTAATAGTAGTAGTATGTTTTGTAACGAATTGGATGGTACGATATACATGCCTAGGCCTAGGGGCTAGATGTGCCGACTTTATATCAACGGGTACCTGGTTCGATTCCCGGGTCAAGCAAGTGCTTTTGTGTAAACCAGAGGCACTTGCACCGAGTCTGGGTATCATTTGTGTACATGAATTTCATGTTTGTAAACTGCCCCAGCGGATCAGGTCATACCTATTGTTGGGGTTTCGTGTAAAAAATAAATAAAAAATAAATTCTATGCCTAGCAAAAGATTTTTATAAAGTGAATTTAGGACGTAGATTCAAAAACTACCCTTGGCCTAGTCCCTTCATTAAACTAAGCGACCATTCTTATTCATTTTAATAGAGTCTGTATTCTTACATTAAAAGCTCGTGCTCGCGCAGAGTGCTTTGTTTTTCCTGGACTGAACGACGGATAAACCAGTCTATCCTGGAAGTGCATACTTGCTTACGTGCATCGGAAGTTGCACGCAATGCGCTCTTAGGTTTTTCAGACATATAGTCAGAATATAAATATAGTCAGAAGAGGCATAGATAATTTTGACAAGCTAATCCCGAAAGGTACCTTGAAAGTGTACTAACGTAGTCCAAATAGCATCAGCGGTCACACTACAGGCGAACGTACATACGACTCAAGAGAGGATAATTTGCAGAGCAATGGTGGCAAACTACCCATATTAGCCACGTCTTAGACATGAAGCTACAAAGAATAATAAGAAAAAATATCAACAATAAATGACTTCTGTGTTGTCAAGGAATATAATGCTAATTTGTCAACGAGTTGAGAGGGCACGAAGCGTCTAATCCTTTTAAACACACTTAATTGACACGTCAGCCATACACGATTACAAAAATTAATTAAAGAATAGTGTGATATGTGTACCCTATTTAACGGGATGATGGTATTTGCATTATACACTAAGCAAATTTACGGCTATGAATTGATGTCCAATTAGTAATACGATTTATCTAGATTTAACTTTTAGCAGAGGAACATACAATAATGAGATGACTCCATTTGAGACTTTTGATAACACTAAAAACAAATTATTTTTATGTTCTACAAATATAGATAAAACATATGTTTCAAGTGTAACAGTAATAAAAATTAAAAACAATTAGATCAATCAAAGGAAAACTACTTACCCAAGTTGAGAGCACAATATCGGGTGAGCAGTCTAGCCGAGTGACGATTTCAACATTCCTTCACAAAATAAAAAAAATGTATCAATAGAGTGCCATCATACACTGAATACCTCTTTCTTAAACTTCAACCGGTCACTCGCAAGTCGCGCGCACACTGGCAATTTTTCACGCAATATCTCAAAAGTGATAAAAGTTTTGAAACAATTCGGCCGAAACTAGCCACATATTTGATCGGCGAGAAAAACGAGCACTGCACAGTGATTTACCGAAGAAGCGTGATATTAAAGTTTCATGATGAAACCGGCCGCCGGAGCTGAGGCTGTACGCGCAGGCGGGCGTCGGCGCCACCTGTCGCTGTGTGGGTGTAGAGAGACAACGCGGAAACGTCGTGACTGGGCGAAGGCTCGGGAGCGACTGAGACCCGGGCACGTGGGGCGGGCGCCGGCCGCCGCCCAGGTGCACCTGCACTCCCCTCGCCCCGCACTTTGCCCACCCTCCCCCTCCACACCCTGCCCTCGCAAACGCACTCGTCTGCACCCGGTTGCACTCCGTCTGCACGCGCAACACCTAATACTTAGTTCCAATTATACGCAGACACTCTGGTGTCAAGTGGATATTAAACTCGTGACCGGTTTCCCTGAATACAGTCTGTGGAGGACAAACCAAGAGAAAATTGCACTTTTACAAGCTGTTGTGACTGTACGGTAAGATATTCATCCGTTAATATTCATACAATGTAGTTTGCTACGGCGTAGTCACCGTAGTCTTGTAGCACATCGTAGCCCAGTTGACAGCTGGCCACAATTATACAGCTGGCCACAATATTAAACCAAGTTATGTATTCATTAATAAAATTTGCAGACCTTTAAATTATAGTGAAAAATAAGAAACAAAGGAGGTGTTACGTTTGTTAATTAAAGCTTGGATATTTTTACGTCAACAGTTTAATAACGAACACTGTAATTGGCTGTGCTTCGACGTCATTGCTTCAATCGACAATGTTTGCGTCACAGGCTTGTCACGCTAACACAGAAACCTTTATCCTCTTTATTAATCCCTCTGAGTCTCTGAATACTTATTTGTTATTTAGAATACAATATATTCCTCACCACCCGATTCTATCATAAGGCCCACTAAAGGACACGGCAGAAAAGTTTGTTATGAAATTCTGTTCCAACCCGTCCCACCAGTGGGGCACAGTAGCCGATTTTCTCTCCGCGTTTTTGGAGGAGACTTGACTTAGCAGCGGTTTTTGAGATATGAGATGTGTCCCAATGAAAATGGGAAAGGCAAGGACATTTTCACATTATTCTATGGTTTAAGTATATGGAAGCATCGTTGATCTAGTGTTTGCATGGCTTATGCCGTTGAAACACGGGTGCCTGCTTCATTTCTGGAATCGGACAGCCTTTGTGTCTGAGTTTTGTTTGCTCTGAATCTGAGCATCTCTGTGTTCGTAAATTATGTATATGCAAAGAGCCCCTGTGATACAAGGTTACACATAAATGCAGAGAAATTCGTCTTTTTAACCAACTTCAAAAAGAGGAAGTGGTTCTCAATTCGACTGTATTTTTTTTTTGATACCTCAGAAGTTTTGGCGGGGTGAGCCGCTTGAGATGATTCTTTTTTATTTGAAAACTAGTGCTTTGAAACTTGAAATAAGTGAACAAAACCATTTGCCGGAGGGCAATTTTGGGTATTCTCGGACAACTTACTAGTTGTTGGTCTAAATGAAAAGTTATATGTACAAAAAATAAAAACTTTTCGACATAAAATGTAAACCGTTAAAAAAATTTGAAGTCGGTGCCAACTTTAATTGACACTGACGTAATTAAGATGTCGGTGTGCTGAAGGCAAATGATTATTTTTCACTTTAATGTAGATTTACATTTTTGCCATTATATTTTTTAAATATTTATACAGGTTCTGTTGTCGCAATTGATCTCGTTCCATTGGATGTCCTTTATATTTCTGTTAGGATTTATAGCCATTGAATCTAGTTCATGACAGTATATTACTCTGACTGTTTGCGACCTCGGTCGCTAGGCACTATTTGGTTTATCGAGATATTTCCACCTCTTTTGTGATCAGTTTCCTACGTGTGAAGGGTATCTAATCTAAGGGAAGTGTTTACGTTTGATTTTTCTGTACAGGGGTTTATTTTTTCAGTCGTTATTGGGTTCTTGTTGTGTCACTTTTATTTTACTTTCGTTATAGAACTTGTTTGGCTCATAAATAAAGTAAGCTTTAATGTTTTTTGCTTATTAGACAAATTAGACTCAAGGGGTTTGGAGGACATTGATTGAACGTTGTTGCACCAAAGGGAAACTTATAGCTAATTTGCACTCATTTTGTGTAATACATAATGTCGCCACCCCATTTCATCCAGAGGGTGTCGTGAGAGCCGATGAAAGGAGATGATGAGGCCGATAACCTAGCCGTAAGAGAAGGAAAACTTTATACGACCCGGAGCCAACCCCTGGCTAGGCTTCGTTTCAAGGTTTCCTTCTCTTGTGGCCAGGTTTTCAGCCTTTACCTTTGTCGGTTCTTACGATACGTTCAGGATAGAATGGGGTGGTGACACTATGTATTCTAAATCCGTCATCACACGAAAACAAACATATCCAATTTATATCAACATTTATACATTGTCCTGTGTTATAACCATCTGAAGCACGCCATAACAAACGAACGACATGGAAACCAATTCTGAAATGTTACTCAAGTGTTTATTGAGTCGGGTCGAGGCCCGCAGAGTAAAATAGTCAAAGAGTGCAGTCGCCGAAGCATTGCAAGCCGGAGAGCCACTCACTTGTACCCACTTAAAACCACTATTCCACCTCATGAATGTAATGCATTTAAAGTTGGTTTTGAATGTTTGTTTTTTTAATTATTTTATTCCATTTTGTTAGACATATTCTTGACCTGTTAAGCGAGTAATTGAAAAGAAAACTTTTTAATAATGATATATAACCATAGAATTTGACTATCCTCGTCTCCGGGGTTATTGGTAAATAAAAATATTATGTTTATAAAAAAACTAAAGAAAATCACAAAACAATAAACTGCATACTAAAATTTGTTATAAAATTCTTCATATTTTGAATCAAATCAAATCAAAAATCTGTTTATTCAAGTTGGCTCCTGCTCTTTTCACACATTTTACATTTACCATTTACTTACATTTACATATAGGTTCGGAAGGCTGTTCTACAGTGAATAGCCAGCAAGAAACTCGGTAGTTTTTGTTTTTAATCGCTATTTTTGTAAACAAGTACTCATTAAGACAGATTTGTCAAGCCCGCGGAATATTCACAAAGGCCAATCATCTGCAGTATTTTGTCAGTATTCAGAACTGCATGCCTGAGCTGACCGACCCCTAGCAACGTCTCCTGTTCACAAGATCGACACATGTGACAGCCATCAGCCTCTTCATCCATATTGCAGAGAAGCAGGTGAGCGGTCCCACGACGCCAACACTGGCATGAGACTTTGAGTTAGCATGACAACTCAGTCAGTCCCAAGGCAATTAAATCCGTAACGTGTTATGTCATTACTACTACTAAGTCGGATATCTCAAGTGATGTACACTCGTTTAATACATGCCTTGTTGGTCTAGGGGTTAGCTATGCCAGCCTCAATGTCTAAGGGCGTCGCAGCTGCCCGACGTTCAGGTTATACCTAGTGTAGGAGTTTAGTTTATTTTAGAAAAGATTTAAAAAAATATATATTATCCAGCAGAGCCAAAAGTTGCTGAACCTCTAAATAGAATGCGTTCTGCAGTATCCGTTAGGCTGCGATCTAATGTTAATTATTTGCTTATTGATTGTAGTAAACGCGGCACAGTGCATGCCAAAGCAGTTATCTCCTGACCAAGCAGAAATTCTACTGGCGTTCATCCATTCAGAAAAACTATTCTTTTGCAGCTCAACGTCACGTAGATTCGAAAAGCTATAAAATGCTTTATAGAATTCAGTACTAGACGAGCTGTACCGTAACGCTGGAAGCAAGCCAAGCGTTTTGGCTGCACAGCTATATCGAGATATTTCGCTTCAACTATTGAATTTGCCATTGTGGGATCCGTTTTAGGGCAAATATAGAAATGCATGCAGATTTCTTTGTCTTATGTACAAATATTGGTAATAGGGCAAGATAGTCTTACTTTTTATTTCATAGACTAGATGGGTCACCGAGCTTGAGTTTTGTGCTTTGGCTTTGTGTTAAAGCTGGTGCCGATCACAATAAAATTTTACGAACGTTACTTGACTGATGAAGCAAGATTATCTTTTATCTGTTTGTAGCATTTAAATTTCATTATCTTTACGTATTTCTTTACAATATATATGTATGGTAGTATGTGGTTGATATAGGTTATAAAACGGATAAAAAATTAAAAGACCTATTTTTTATTACACACTGTACATACTATTGTGTATAGACATAACAATTACAACTACCTAATGCCAATTCATAAAAAAATAAAACTTATTGGTAATATAATTTATTTACATTTATGAATGAAAATCACAAAATTGCGCACGGATTTTCAAGCTTAGTTTACTTTGTGAACAACTTTAATTTTAATACTAATTCCTACTTTTAATTAAGTCGAACTTGGGGCCAGCAAAACTTAATTAAAAGTAAACAACATCGATTGAGCTTTAAAAGTTTGTGTGCATCCGATATCTGTTCTTTAATCCTTTCCAAAATCCTATTGGGTGCGGAATTGCTTTGTGCTACAATATTCTTTATACAGTCGATGATCCAAACACAGTTTTTAGGCTTTACTGTAGGAATATAAAAGTACTATGTAGGAACACGGAGATTTCCATGTGGTGACGGATTCCGAATACATAGTATCACCACCCCATTCCGTCATGAAGGTGTCGTATGCGCCGATAATAGGAAATCACAAGGGCAATAACCTAGCCGTAAGAGAAGGAAAACTTGAAACCCGGTGTCAACCCGTCAGGCCAGCGAGGCACAGTAGGCTAATTACCCTCCATGTAACTGGGTGAGGCATGGCTCATCAGTGGGTCTTATATCGATAAATGGTATAAAGTTCTACTGGAGAGATTTTTCCCGCAGCAAGGTTTACATTTCCTTTACCATCATCACCAATGCTTTGAAGTAGTTAAGGACTACATTACGAAGTACATACGTATAACATATATTTACAATGAAAATAAAATTTTCAGGCGATGGAACTTTAGAAAAACATCTCTACGTCGGAACGTTTTCCTTATTTTTCTTCTCGGAAAACTCCAAAGAGAAAATTGTACGTGGCATATATTTGGATGAGTTCAATACGTTTACGTCAAGTATAGGATTGGCTGAATATAAGGATGTATAACAAAATCTCTTGTTGTTTGCAAGTGTTTTTGTTAGCATCGATGGAATCTTAAAAACAAAAAGCTACTACAGAGTTTCTTGCCGGCTCTCTGTGGAGCGGCATTCTGAACCGGTGGTCGTTTCAGAACGTTGAAGGACGTATGTGTTGTGGGTAAAGAGATTAATGAGAACATGCCTATGAAAGATCTGACACCGATAAGAGTGTACGGAGACTACAACCTAGCGTGGGACAAGGGACATATGATGATGGTAGTTATAAACATGAGGTTTTATAAGAATTGTGAGATAAAACCTACATGAATAAAGTCCTTTTTCAATTTGAATTCGAAATATTTTCAAAAAATAAACCCGAACCCGGTACCATGTGATCCAAAGGCGGCACATGCAAACCATAGACCAACGAGGCAATCGAAGTTTTCTTATATATTGTAGACACGCAGATGAGGACAAGTTATAATGTAATTAGAAAGAAAAGTATGTTAAGATTTAAAACAATAAAATATTAGATATTCTTTTTTTAGAAAAAGTTGATATTATCAATTTATGGCGGTGACTAAAGTAACTATTTGGATCTCTTTGAAATTTTCAGCCAGCTTAGTAGGTACAGAGAAACAATATGAAGCATAAAGACTTTTACAACACTTTTAAGGCATGAAGAAATTAATTAATTGAGCAAGATGCTCGTTTTACACCAGCTATGAGATTTTACGTTTTATTAGTAGAGCGAAGTAACTGCGGTTGCGAGAATGGCTGCGAACACGATGCGACTAATAAAAAAGGCATAAATATGGTGAGTTATTCTAGGCTGTTAGTTATTATGGGAGTTTAAATCCAGGCTCTGGACGAGGGCCAATACTTTTTTAGATATATTCATTTTGGTGGTACACGGATACGTGTATACAACACTCAAAAGACCATTTTTGGATCATAAATTCGATTTATTGCATAGTAATTATATTAAAGAGGCTTATTTTTAAACACAATCCCTGCACTAGGTATACCTGTATCGTGTGGGCAGTGTACAAAGATGTACATGAACACAAATGACACCCAGACTCAGAGCAAGGGCCTCTGATTTAGACAAAGACACTTGCCCGACCCTGTGATCGAACCTAAGACCCGTTGGTCTAAAGGCGGCAACCCTTAGATCAATGAGGCAGTCGATATAGTAATTATTCCTAACATCATCACTATCACTACATAGTATAAAATAAAGTCGCATTCTTCTGTCCGTCCCTATGTATGCATAAATCTTTAAAACTACGCAACGGATTTTGAAGCGGTTTTTTTAATAGATAGAGTGATTCAAGGGGAAGGTTTATATGTATAACCCACCCCCGCTTTGCACGGGCGAAGCCGGGGCGGGCCACTAGTAGGTCTAAAAAATCTCATCATCATCATAATCATTGCAGCCTATAAATTACCCACTGCTGAGTTGGGCGTCCTCTAAGTTCTCTTCTCTCTCTCTCTCTTTGCGTCCTATTCCTCAATGTTGATGGTCGTGACCACCCTTCAGCATCCCTTTCTCTCGCATGGTGTGGAGCGCATTACCGACACATTCTGGGAAGCTGGATGACTCCGGCAGATCCAGGCAGTCAATATTTTAGCCCACAAAATAGTGAGTCCAATTACATGGACGGAAATCAGTCAACTAGTCACTAGTGGGGTAGTCTTCGTTTTAGCTTAAAAATGAACCACTACTGAGTTGGGCCTCCTTGAAATTCATGGTGGGAGAGCCTACTGTACCACGCTGGCGATACGGGTTGGCACAGGGTTTGCATCACGTTTTCCTTTACTTGTGGTTCTGTCAGTCTTGTGGCCTACCTCTTGCAGACATGGTGTTAAGGGTTACCTTTCGTATTGTAAATCTGCCACCAAACGACAACGTAGTAGGCTGTTAAAATTTTGCTGCGCTTACTGAACTCGACAACGACACTCAATTTCACAGTATTAATTTCATATTTCGCCATTGAAATTATTTATTATTATTTGTAGTGCAAAACTAATAAAACCTAATTATTTATGCTTACCTATTACATTTATGCTTATTTTTTTGTAATCCTTATATACATGCGAAAGTTTGTAAGTGTGGATGGATATTACGATCCCACATTTCTATAACAGGGATATTTTAGAGAAGGCTCAAAGTGATCGAGATTGGAGCCACGGATTGGATAAATCTCCGTGATAAAAACATTCTAAGCCTTCTATCTCATGCTTAGATTAGTTCTATCGAAACTCAAATGATGGCCACAAGTCTAATGAGATTTGTGTAGATTTTGTAACGGTGAGAAATAAAAGTGAATAAAGTATGTAAGGATCGTATCAAGTGGAAAGAAGTGGTCTCTGCCTACCCGTACGGGAAAGAGGCGTGATTATATGAGAAATAATAAAATAAATGTGGAATGTTATATGCTACGCCTTTATTAATTGAATGTAATTTGCTTGAGACGGTTGTTTGCTAGTGTCGTGCTGCTTATACGCGTAAAATAATTAGAAATGTCGTCTTTTAGTGCCGAACAAGCTATTCGCGAACTAATTAAAACTGTGAACTTGCTGCAAACCAAAGTTATATCTCTTGAAAAGCTTATTTGTGAGCAGAATAAGCTAATTAAAAATTTCGTTAGTGAAAAATCAGTGCCATTAAAAACAAATTCTAACGACAGTGAAGGTAATTCATCATCAGTAAAGCCTATGCGTCCAATCCGCGAGGCTCATATTCGTGCAGTATCGGCTATCGCCGCCGGAGGACGGAAAGTGGCTAAGAAATTGCCGGCGATTTCAAGCGAGATAACAACACCCAGCACTCCGACGTCATCAATGCCGGCCCCCACTACTTGCGCACCGGCAAGTCCCTCACTCGCTAATACCGATACTGCGTCGATTAGCGATAACACCCAGTGTGAAACCGGCTGGACTGACGTGACATATCGTCCTAAACGACGTACAATCGAGAATGTTACTCGTGGTACGGCTACCCCTACTGCAACAACTCTGATGGCCGCCGAACGCAAAAGCTACCTACATTTATATTATGTCCAAGCAGGAACGACTGTTGACCAAGTTCTGCAATATCTGAGAACAATCTGTCCTGGCGATAATTGCGCAGCCGAGGCGCTTAAACCGCGGGGCGACTACGCTTCTTTTAAATTGTCTGTGCCTGCAAAAAATCTAAGCAAATATATGTTACCCGATAGTTGGGCTGTAGATGTTTGTATAAAGCCTTGGCGAAATGGATTTCGTCGACAAGCCGATCAAAAAACCCAAGCTTAAATATTATTATCTCTTCTATCAAAATGTGCGAGGGCTTCGTTCAAAATTAGATAACTGCAAACTTGCACTTATAAACGAGTCAGCTGATATTTTCTGTTTGACTGAAACGTTTTTGATAAGCAGTGTACACAACTCCGAGTTCTTTCCTGAGGGATACACGATTTTACGTCAAGATCGAGTTGATGATGCAGGTTGGGGAGGTGTCTTGTTAGCAGCCCGAGCGGAGTACGGAATGAAATTAATTAGCAATGTTGATGGATACTCTCGAGACATAGAACTGGTAGCCGGTATAATTTCTTTAAAGTGTTGTAAGCTTTTATTTTGTGTCGTATATATTCCACCTAGTTCAAGTGATGATAAATACGTAAAAACATTTATTGTAATAGAAAATTTGATTTCAAAATATTCTGAATGTCGTACAATTATTATTGGTGACTTTAATTTAAATTCATGTAGCCAAAATATTCAAATGGAATACGCCTACTTAATCTCATTTTGTAAACTTACTCAATATAATAATAAGGAAAATGCATACGGAAATATTTTAGATTTAGTGTTGAGCAATGTAAGCGCTGACTACATTTATATGTCGGAGGATGTCGAGCCACTGGTACCACCAGACGCGCATCATCCACCGCTCGGTTTACGACTCGGGATCCCTCGGCTGACTGCTCGGGCGCAACCGATGTCTGGTTATCTTACTGAACTTCAGGACAATAAAAACTTACCACCACAGTGGAACTTTAGCAAGGCTGATATCCATTTGCTTTATGCGTCTATCTCTGCTGTTGATTGGAGCCGCGTAACAAGTGCCGAGAATGTCGATGATGCACTGGACGAATTTTATAATTCTATATATGATTGCTGCCGTAACTCTAATGTACCCCAAAAACAATATCGTCGGCATACTAAATATCAATATCCCTCATGGTATACCTCTGACATTATTCGATGTATAAAGCTAAAATATCTTAATCTCAAGAAATATAGGGCCACTAATGATGAATTTTATCAAATAATGTTCAAATACTATAGAAAACATACGAAACAACTTATTAAAGTAGCCTACAATTCGTTTATTAAACAAGCAGAGATCAATATAAGGAAGGATCCCAAAAACTTTTGGACATTTGTAAAAAATCAGCGTTTATCTGGATCCTCATGTTCCGAATTTCAGTATAATGGTAAGGTTGTGACTAATTTAGACGCAGCAAATGCATTTGCATCTTATTTCAAGTCAGTGTTTTTAACTGAAAAACCCAGTTTACGCATTGAGAATGCTGAAACAAACGCTTCTAGTTTGTTATGTTCTTCAAGAATTGCGCTTGACCACATTACTCCCGAAGATTTACAGGTTGCCTTTAAAAAACTTAGGGCTCATTCATCGAGTGGGCCAGATAGTATTCCACCATTTATAGTTAAAGACTGCAGGATGGTATTTCAGCAACCTCTACTATATTTGTTTAACTTAAGCCTTAAGACTGCTACGTTTCCTGCTCTGTGGAAGTTGTCTCGTGTCACGCCAATACCCAAAGACGGGGCTAAGTCCCAAATAGTGAATTATAGACCTATAGCCGTACTTTCAGCATTCGGTAAGTTATTTGAATCAATTTTAAATAAACATATTGCCAGACAAATAAAACTATTATTAAGTGATTGCCAGCATGGTTTTAGGGCTGGTAAATCAACAGCCACAAATTTGATCAACTTTGTTGATTACACTACATACGAGATGGACCATAGTATTCAAGTAGATGCTGCATATTTTGATTTCAAAAAAGCATTTGACCGCGTCCATCATGATGTTCTTCTAAATAAATTTAATCGAATAGGGTTCTCTCCTAATCTTTTGAAACTCTTTGCCAACTACTTTTACAATCGTAAACAATACGTCCAGGTGTCATGGTATCGGTCATTTCTATATGACACTTGCTCTGGGGTAAGCCAGGGCAGTAATTTAGGGCCGACACAGTTTTTAGTAATGGTAAATGACCTGCCGGATGTTGTCAGGGCGGCGCAGTGTCTGTTGTTTGCGGACGATTTGAAATTGTATTTGGGTATAAGTTCTATGGAAGACTGTGTAGCGCTCCAGCGGGATATTAACAGTGTTGTTGAGTGGAGTGTGCGTAATTGTTTGGAGTTTAACACCTCAAAGTGCAAGACAATGACGTTTACGCGGTCTCACTCTCCTTATGTTTATCCATACAACGTTGGCGAAGTCACGCTTGCTCGTGTAACTGAAATACGAGACTTAGGTATTTTATTTGATAGTAAGTTGACAATGCATAACCATATTACAGCAATCTGTGCTAGATCTTATAAATTGTTGGGGTTCGTAATAAGACAATCCGCTCGATTTGAAAACAGGGATGCGGTCGTTGCCCTGTATTTTGCTTTTGTGCGCAGCATTCTAGAGTACAACTCGATCATTTGGGACCCACACGAAGAGAAGTACAGGATGATGATTGAAAGGGTTCAACGCAAATTTGCTAGGTTTCTTTATAAAAAAATATTTGGTTACTATCCTTTCTTGTATCCATCACTGTTTGTGGCTGGAATGGTAGGCTTAGACACACTGGCGTTGAGGCGTAAATGCAGTCTCTTGCTTCATTATTACCACCTACTAAATACTGCGATTGACAACCCTGAAGCTCTCGCTCGCTGTTGCCTATTCACACCTAACCAGTACACACGGTTGCGCGCGCGCAGTCTGTTAGCGGCACCGCCGGCACGAACGTGTGTTTCAAAAAACGCACCCACATCTCGTGCAATTACGTTGCTCAACAGTCTAATTGCTTTTCAGCCACATGTGGATATATTCCATAATACAGTTGGTAAATTTATAAGTTACTGTATAGATTTTTTTAGATAAGATTAGTTAGTAGTGTAATTTATTTAGCTTACTGTACGCATTGGGAAACTGTAAGTACAGGAAGCAATTGTCTTAAATAAATAAATAAATAAATAAATAAATAAATAAAGCATAACCCTTTTACTTGTTATTATTTTAGCGACCCTGCTGAGAGATTAGGGTCTTCGCCCCGTTATCATTACTAAGTACCCACAGTTCAAACAAACGGGCTAATGAAATTATTTGCCCGTTCCCTCGTCTAACAGAAACATGTCAGGAAGAAATGTATATTTGACTTTACTGGCATTCCACAAATATGGAATCTAGAGGTAATTTAATTTGCTAGGAAACTTTTAGCACAATACATACATACAATTTCGATCCAATTAGGCAGTTTATAATACAATTAGCTGCCCGCAGTCACACGAGCGGTGAGGGAATTAATTTTTTCTAAAAAAAAAATACAAAATAAACCTTTCTCGATAAATGGACTATCCAACACTGAAAGATTTTCTGAAATCAGACCAGTGGTTCCTGAGATTAGTGCGTTTAAACAAACAAACTCTTCAGCTTTATAATATTAGTATAGTATAGATTAAATGCTAAATAATAGTATATCTTTTTATTTAAGTATGACTGAATAGGCTATAACCATTTGAGATGCTGGTCAGGTTTTATTTTATCTTGTGTACGTTTGAGGTCTGGATAGTTCCTAGAGTTTTAACGCAAATAAACGCCGTACTTCCGTTTTATTTCTCAGTGCGCTGTCTATTTATCATGGTTCATCTACATATCTCTCATTTTTGTTTTAAAACAAACGTTCGTATATTGTATAATACGACCCGTTTCAGTTAGTTACATATATTTAGAACCCAATTTCGAATAAAATTAAATCGTCTAAACATATTTGTTTTACAGTCCAATAGGTTGAACGATAATATTTTGGGGTCTTCAGACAGTTTTATTATTTTATCTTGATATACTTTACACATCTTTTAGCATTTGAATGCTAAGTAGTATGAGAATAATGATGATATTTTGAAGGGGCAAGAAAATATAAAATAAGAGCGTTGTTTTCCAATATTATATATTCCAATTTATATTCATATTATCGCCAATAGACACTTATTTGTCAATAATATGAATGCTTATAGTACAACTTGTGAAACATATTTCTAAGCATATTACTAAAAGCTTTGCAATGCGTAAATTTCGCTGAAAATGATTTATAATTACCCTGCAGTATATTTAAGGCTGGGTACGGAAACACATCTATCATCTCAGCTAGTTAAAATATTTATTTGTTGTTATGAGCACTCGGGCACAGTCAAATCATTATCCGAATAAGACACAGCGGATTCATACATGCGTATGAGAATCGCATTAAAGACGTTTTCCAGAACAAGTAATAATTATCTCCTCCAATTTACCCGTGTGGGGACGGGTCAGCATATAAAACTTCCCCACCGCACGCTGGGAAATAACGCGTGTTATAAAAGTCAACAAAACCCAGCACGCTTGGTGGTAGGATCGAATGGTCCGGCTAGCTACCACCCTCATCTAAGTCCCATCTAAGTCCGGCGCCAAGCAGTTTTACTGTGTTCCGTCGTGTGTATGTGAGAGCCGGTGCCCGACAGGGCATTTCCTTGAATTGCCTGCTCCATCTTAGACCCTGGCGTTGCTTTCCATCACGCAAGCCTAGGGTCAAAGGCATTCAAGACACTGAAAAAATAACTCTCCTGCAATTTGCTATTATTGATTTAACTTCGCATATACAAGTACGTGTACCTATAAGTTTCTGGTCGCTGTTCTATCGCAAATTGGTAAGATTTTTAAGAAAAATATTTTTCAAATCCGGCGCGATTATCTTTTGTTTTAACATTTTAATTTCGTTTACATTTTACCTGCCCGTCGGCTATGCTCCTGCCATATAACAT
Source organism: Clostera curtula (assembly GCA_905475355.2). Lineage (NCBI taxonomy): Eukaryota > Metazoa > Arthropoda > Insecta > Lepidoptera > Notodontidae > Clostera > Clostera curtula. The sequence goes on along the minus strand of FR997806.1, from coordinate 9,981,986 downwards.
GCTACAGCATAATAAGTGATATGCCAATACGTTTTCTCAATGTAAGACGCTTCTGGACCCGACCTAATTAAAGAAATAAACAAAGACACAGTTTTTCGAGCTTTCCTAGTTGTTTAAAGATAGACGTGAAGTAATGATACATGCAGACTTACTTTACACATTCCTAGTAATATACCACATGCCCTATGAAATATTAAACGACTTTCTAAACGTACTGTTACGCCCCAATATATACATACATTTTTAACGTTGATTTCCCCCTTAACGAGGCTCCGGAATCTTTGCTTGTGAAATAAAATACAGTACGGCTTACGGTGAACAATTTCCCACCGGAGTCAATGTTTGTTCGTTGTCGACAACATTGAATCGCAACATAAGCTTTTTAAGAACATAGAATATTTCTATATGTTTGAAGGAATATTCAAAACATATGTTCATTGGAATATTCAACATTCTGGGTTGACTATCCCCCAATTTCGTCAAGGGAAATTAGGATACTTACACTTGCAAAACAAATTTTTTGTCATAATTTTCAACATTTTTTTTTAATTAATTTAATCATGAATCACTATCACTACTCACTACATAGTATAAAACAAAGTCGCTGTCGTCTGTCCGTCCCTGTGTATGCTTAAATCTTTAAAACAACGCAACGGATTTTGAAGCGGTTTCTTTGAATAGATAGAATGATTCAAGAGGAAGGTTTATATGTGTAATACATGCATTTTATTGAAGAGAAACGCTGATAAATTTAGATGTTCATCATTCCACCCGTGCGAAGCCGGGACAGGTCGCTAGTTAAAAATAAAGTTTTCATCGCCCACATAAGCTCTTTTACTCAACAAATATTTCTTTGTATATAACTAGTTTTGACATTGCTATACACTTTCGAAAGGTTGAAAATGATAAACAAAAAATGTTAACCAGTATACATTGTACGCGTAATTACTTATTTGCACGCTCTTTTGGTTGGAAATTCATTCGGTATGACAGCATGAATGTCTAATTAGGCACTTCGATTTCCGTTCAACGCCAACACACTCCAATGAAGTAGGCACAAATGATAATGACGTCATAAATGTTCGGCCAAATGCGTGCCTCTTACTCTAATCATCTTTCATTTCACTCGCCGCGTTTCCTGTCATCATTAGCAGGTCATTCATTATACTGCAGGCTCGCGAGTGCCACAAATGTCGAGGAAAACAGACTTAATAATCAGAACAATGGGCTTTTGTGTGCCATTGATTAATTTAACAACAATTAAGGTCAATGTTTACGCTGCTTTGTACTCTTTGGCTATCAACAATTTGGAAAGGCTGAGAGAAGCGTTCTGCGCGACTGTGCTAAAATATCCTTTCAGCCCATAAATGACTCACTACTAAGTCAGGGTCCCTCCAGTTACACGGAGAGTAATAAGTCTACTGTACCACGCTGGCCAGACGGGGGAGCACAGGGTCGTGTATCAATATTTTTTTTTCTTTCATTTGTCGGCTCTTACGACACTCTCAGAATGGAGTGGGGTAGTGACACTATGTGTTCTAAATCCGTCACCACACGGAAATTAGTTTATAATTAACACAATTTATTTAGAAAACTAAATCTCTTGATAGTCAGAAATAACTTTTTTATTACTAACAAATTTATGTTATCTAATAAAAAGTGACTTATTTACTCATATATCTCCCTCAAAGAGTTGGAGCCAAGTGTACCAAACGATCGTCAGCTTTCATTTTACAACGCTCCTAAATTGAGAGAGAACTCAATTTACATTCTCGGTTTCGTAGGCTGGTAAAGTGTTATAAACAACCTTTGATTTTAGGTGAAAATTAATTTTACTAATTACTGCGTGTTACCATTTTCATTTTGTTATAAAACTTTTAAAATATACAGTCATAACAGTGTTAGGTAGTACTGCTGTTATATTGCAGCAATATTTGTCTGCAATATTTCAGAAATAAAGCCAATTTATTATGTAACTAAGCTTGTGGCATAATAATCACAACAACCAGGTCTCTTTTTTTATACGGCATAAACGTTTTCACTTCATCATACTCACTGCATACTTCAAAATAGAAAATAATTTATACACAGAACTCCTCCTTTCGGTAGGCTCTCTAGTTTCTGATTACTGTAGGTGTTATATTACACTTAGTATTTAAGGATAGATATCCTACTAGTATTTCTCACAATAAATACTTGTTTATTTTAGTACATAATAATTATTTTATCAAAGACCACAATAATAAAATATTTAGTACAAGCTGACCCGGAAAACTTCGTACCGCCTCAGAATCAATAAATAAAAAACCTGAATGATATTTTTTCATATTTTCTCTTTCATATTTTGGACTTACACGAATATTTCAAGACCAAAATTAGCCAAATCGGTCCAACCGTTCTCGAGTTTTAGCGAGACTAACAAACAGCAATTCATTTTTAGTTACATAGATAGATAGATAATAGCTATCTGTAAGTTAAATGACTATTGGTTTCGTAGAACAATCAAGTTTCCACATCGCTGGCCTTGTGAGATATTCCAATCGAGGAAGGAACTATTTTGTCTCACTTTCACATGATGTCTGCACCGCTGCATTGGTTACCCACGAGATTTCTTCAGTTGGGTTTATGCCAATAACCAACCAATAACTTATGGTTCGAACAATTTAGATAAATCGAGAAAGATTTAATATTTTTATATATCTTTCTTCGGGTTTCTAGAAAATTGCTTTTGTAATCGGAAGGTTTAAGGCTGCTATTCGGCGAAGAAGGCGGGAAACTGGGTTTCTAATATAAGTGGTTTACGTATTTAGTATTAAATAACGGTGTTACAAAAAATATATGATATAGATAAAGGTATTGTCCAAATAATGTGCTAATTAGTTACACGATAAAATGTACTTCACTCGATCAAAAATCTAAAATAGGCTAATTTATAAGTCTTAATAGAGGTACTTATTAAAGAAATTTTCAATATGATACACATTTTTTATATGGATATATTTCTCTTTACGTACTCCAGAGGTCCTGCTAAATTTTGATTTCGTTTTATAATCCTTTAACTAATAAATACATATTTATGCCAATATTCGAACGTCGTCCAGCGGTTTGTCGACACACCGCGCCGCCCGCACGCAGCTCCGCCAGTCGCAATCGGGCGCTTGCCAACGTCGGGTCTGTGTCAAAATTACTCCACTCTTACAAATACGTTTGCGCAACGTAAAATAAATAAAATTGGCCAATAAAAAACACAAAACCACGAAGAAATCAGTGTTATTATCTAAAAGGAATACGGAACTTAAGAAAAGGTATGTAAATGATCTCTATTATATAGTAAAATTATTTACATTTACACCTTTTTCAAAGTAAAATACTAGGTAAAGCAACTATACATATTTCCAATAGTGGTTCAAATCATTTTTCACGAGCAAATTTATTCTCATTCATAAGCAATTTGTAAAACATGTATTATTGGTTCTAAATTACTTGTTGACACAGACAAAATGTGACAGTATGACTAAAAGTGTAAAGTGTTTTTTTCTTTATTTTCATTTCATTATTATTTGACTCATACTAAATACATAGAGAAAAATAAGTGCTTAGTTGCATTTTCTGCATTTAACATTTTGTAAGATTATCTACTTATAGTTAGGGATACAATACAATACGCGTTAAAAACCCACCATCAAAATAAATGCCACAGTGCTAATAATACAGCAAGTTCCTCACGTAGTTACGCTTATTATTTGGCGGACGGTTTGTTAAGATATCTACTAATTCAATTACTTCTGAAATTTTGGTATTCATGTATCTTAAACTATCATTAAACAACAAATACTGAAAATGCCGATTTTTAATGTACTTCATTAGAAATCACTTTCACGGCTTTTTATTCTGGTCGCATGGTCCGAAACACAATTGGCCGGTTTTTATGTATGCTCCTTCGCATTTAAGTACTCTAATCTTGATTTTTCTATTGCAGATCTTATCTTTCTAATAGTTCCACTACAGAAAAAATATGCAACAGGTCCTTCAGCTGAAATAGAATCAGCAATTCTTCTCGAAGGCTTTAAATGTTACATACCCATGCATGGTATGTTATATGAAAGAATGATTAGCGATGGAGATTGTACTACTTATTTCAAAGTAACTGAACTCGGCCTTATTTAAGTAAGTAAGTAAAAATCACATTAAGCGAAACGTGTGCAGCAAACTGACAATAATACAACAGACACAAAGTATCTTGTGCACTTTAGAAAAAATATAACATATCAAAAATCAAAGCGACACGATTGTTACAATTCAAAATAAACAAAATATTACATTTGAATTTGGAATCTTACATTTTTATATGACTCTTCATTGAGTTTTCTCATTTTGGCGCCTATACATTGTACAATATTTTGCGATATTAAAATGGAGTGGGGCAATAAAGAGATCCGAATTGCTGTGGTTGCATTACACAAAGCAGTTATGGAGCCAAAACCAATTTTTAAAACTCCATACGCTTGGTATTAGTAAAATGTTTGTGTACCGATCGAAAAAGATCTGGCCGTCCACGTAGTGTTCGTACAAAAAAGATTTCGAAGAAATCCTATCCAAAAGCAAGAGATGTTATTTCGGGAGATAAACAGCTAGCTAACCTAGAACCATGTCGCGTATTTTAAAAGATGACTTAGGACTTGCATCCTATAAGAGACGTACTGGTCATTTCATAACTGATATTTAAAAAAAGAATAGGGTGGTAAAGTCGAAACAACTACTGAAGCGGTACGCAAAGGGAGGTGACAGAAAAATTTTGTCAACGGAAGAGTTTTTCTTTAAATTGAGCAACATTTTAACAAAATAAATGACCGTATTTTTGTTCAAAGCTCAAAGGAAACTTTTCAATTAGTCGACAGAGTGCAACGTGGGCACTATCCGACTTCACTGATGGTTTTGTGGGGTTATGAAGGAGTGATTGAGCCATCCATACTTTTGTGAAAAAAGGATCAAAACATCGGCACAAGTGTAACAAGATACCATTCTTGAGAAGGTAGTGAAGCCCCTTAACAACACCATGTTCAATAACCAAGAATGGTCCTTCCAGCAAGACCCGGCGCCGGGTCTTAAAGATCGGTCTACGCAGTCTTGGTTGGAAACGAACGTTTCGAACTTCATCAGAGCTGAAGACTGGCCGTCGTCTAGTGCCGATCTTAATCCGCTGGATTATGATTTATGGTCAGTTTTAGAGAGGACGGCTTGCCCTAAACGCCATGATAATTTGGAGTCCCTAAAACAATCCGTACTATTGGCAGTGAAGAACTTTCCCATGGGAAGAGTGCGTACTTCTAGTGATAACTGGCCTCAACGTATAAAGGACTGTATGGCATTGCAGTTAATGGAGACCACTTCGAATAAGATTTTTATATTTATGTTTCATATTCATTTATTAAACTAACACACTTTACAAGTAATAAATGTTATATGCAATAGAAAAAAAATATTTTCTTTGTTTCAATATTTATGGCAAGACTAGGTATAGTTAATCTTGTATAAAGTGTGTAAAAAACTGGTGTTTTATCTTATACCTTGAACAATCAATTCTTGTATATATACATATAATTTTAGTCTCATACAGTAGACCAGTGTCGATAACTTCTGATACAAATAAAAATTATAGTAGGATGAAACCCGTTTTAAAAGAAAGAGAATATAATAAAAAATATTGGAAAAATAAACTACGTACGATCTGAGGTCGGAAAGTGGGGGAGGGGCGGTTTTAAGGGTAAAAAACGGTTTATCTTGATTTCCGGCAAAACTACAAGTCCTAATAAAGGTAAGGGGTAATAAAACGATCTACATGTTTTGTATTTGCACTTTTCACATAAACATTTTGAGGGTCAAAATGTTTACGTAAAAAATTCAAATAAGCAAGTTTTTGGTTTTTTATTTTTATCTTATGCAAATCCTTTTTTTTTCTAGAAATTTCGTGAATACTTGCCTTTTTATGTCTGACAGTGTATTGTGTACCTTTAAATTTTTTTAAGTCAAAATAATTGACTTAATATCGAAAAAGCACATTTTCAATCGAAATTTCTAGTGTCAAAATATCAGCTTTTTGAAAAAAGTTGATGGTTTTGTTCCTTGAAATCGCATCTTTCTGATGATATAAAAAATATACATTAATATGGTAAACGTTCGCAGAAAAAAAAGAAATAAAGTTTTTACGACATTTCGAGAAAAAAAATGTATTTGCGATAAAAAAAAAGTTTTGGTTATTTGAATTTTTCACGTAAATTTTGAGGGTATGTGAAAAAAGTGCAAATACAAAAGTTGTCGATCTTTTTATCACCTACAACTTTGTCGTTTATGTCTTTTTTCCATAGGACTTGTAGTTGTAGTAAAAACCGCCCCTCCCCCACTTCCCGACCTCAGATCACCCGTAAATTATTTTTCCAATATTTTTTGTTATATTCTCTTTCATTTAAAACGGGTTTCATCCTACACTTTTCTTTCACTTTTTACCATTTTCTCAAGCTTCTGCCCAGGTCGACAGTCGTACAGGTTTAGGGGTCGATAAAGCGATCTAGCTAGGCTTTCAAACCGTGTGAAGCTCGGTCAAACCAGGTATTATTTATTTATATTTATTTTCCCATACATAAATTATATTGTACGTAGTATTATCAAACACAAAATATAAATTTATCTTGTCAATTACTGAAGTAGACTTGAACAATAAACAGCTTTATAAATACATACTCATAAAAATATCATTGACTATAATATTGTACTACTGTAATCTTGCTACTCTGTGACACTCCAACATAGACGCGGCAAGCGCCGCCGGCCGACCCAGCGCGGCCGCACCAAACGATCGCTACGATCTTTTAGTGCGAGGGGCGCGGTGAAGCGCGGGGAAAAATATCTAGCTGGCTTGGTCAGGCGCCTTAAGGCGCCTGACCAAGCCAACGTCCTTGAGCAATCGGGCGGAGCTAGATATTTTTCCCCGCGCTTCACCGCGCCCCTCGCACTAAAAGATCGTAGCGATCGTTTGGTGCGGCCGCGCTGGGTCGGCCGGCGGCGCTTGCCGCGTCTATGTTGGAGTGTCACAGAGTAGCAAGATTACAGTAGTACAATATTATAGTCAATGATATTTTTATGAGTATGTATTTATAAAGCTGTTTATTGTTCAAGTCTACTTCAGTAATTGACAAGATAAATTTATATTTTGTGTTTGATAATACTACGTACAATATAATTTATGTATGGGAAAATAAATATAAATAAATAATACCTGGTTTGACCGAGCTTCACACGGTTTGAAAGCCTAGCTAGATCGCTTTATCGACCCCTAAACCTGTACGACTGTCGACCTGGGCAGAAGCTTGAGAAAATGGTAAAAAGTGAAAGAAAAGTGTAGGATGAAACCCGTTTTAAATGAAAGAGAATATAACAAAAAATATTGGAAAAATAATTTACGGGTGATCTGAGGTCGGGAAGTGGGGGAGGGGCGGTTTTTACTACAACTACAAGTCCTATGGAAAAAAGACATAAACGACAAAGTTGTAGGTGATAAAAAGATCGACAACTTTTGTATTTGCACTTTTTTCACATACCCTCAAAATTTACGTGAAAAATTCAAATAACCAAAACTTTTTTTTTATCGCAAATACATTTTTTTTCTCGAAATGTCGTAAAAACTTTATTTCTTTTTTTTCTGCGAACGTTTACCATATTAATGTATATTTTTTATATCATCAGAAAGATGCGATTTCAAGGAACAAAACCATCAACTTTTTTCAAAAAGCTGATATTTTGACACTAGAAATTTCGATTGAAAATGTGCTTTTTCGATATTAAGTCAATTATTTTGACTTAAAAAAATTTAAAGGTACACAATACACTGTCAGACATAAAAAGGCAAGTATTCACGAAATTTCTAGAAAAAAAAAGGATTTGCATAAGATAAAAATAAAAAACCAAAAACTTGCTTATTTGAATTTTTTACGTAAACATTTTGACCCTCAAAATGTTTATGTGAAAAGTGCAAATACAAAACATGTAGATCGTTTTATTACCCCTTACCTTTATTAGGACTTGTAGTTTTGCCGGAAATCAAGATAAACCGTTTTTTACCCTTAAAACCGCCCCTCCCCCACTTTCCGACCTCAGATCGTACGTAGTTTATTTTTCCAATATTTTTTATTATATTCTCTTTCTTTTAAAACGGGTTTCATCCTACTATAATTTTTATTTGTATCAGAAGTTATCGACACTGGTCTACTGTATGAGACTAAAATTATATGTATATATACAAGAATTGATTGTTCAAGGTATAAGATAAAACACCAGTTTTCTGCAGCTTTATACAGGATTAACTATACCTAGTCTTGCCATAAATATTGAAACAAAGAAAATATTTTTTTTCTATTGCATATAACATTTATTACTTGTAAAGTGTGTTAGTTAAATAAATGAATATAAAACATAAATATAAAAATCTTATTCGAAGTGGTCTCCATTAACTGCAATGCCATACAGTCCTTTATACGTTGAGGCCAGTTATCACTAGAAGTACGCACTCTTCCCATGGGAAAGTTCTTCACTGCCAATAGTACGGATTGTTTTAGGGACTCCAAATTATCATGGCGTTTAGGGCAAGCCGTCCTCTCTAAAACTGACCATAAATCATAATCCAGCGGATTAAGATCGGCACTAGACGACGGCCAGTCTTCAGCTCTGATGAAGTTCGAAACGTTCGTTTCCAACCAAGACTGCGTAGACCGATCTTTAAGACCCGGCGCCGGGTCTTGCTGGAAGGACCATTCTTGGTTATTGAACATGGTGTTGTTAAGGGGCTTCACTACCTTCTCAAGAATGGTATCTTGTTACACTTGTGCCGATGTTTTGATCCTTTTTTCACAAAAGTATGGATGGCTCAATCACTCCTTCATAACCCCACAAAACCATCACTGAAGTCGGATAGTGCCCACGTTGCACTCTGTCGACTAATTGAAAAGTTTCCTTTGAGCTTTGAACAAAAATACGGTCATTTAGTTTGTTAAAATGTTGCTCAATTTAAAGAAAAACTCTTCCGTTGACAAAATTATTCTGTCACCTCCCTTTGCGTACCGCTTCAGTAGTTGTTTCGACTTTACCACCCTATTCTTTTTTTAAATATCAGTTATGAAATGACCAGTACGTCTCTTATAGGATGCAAGTCCTAAGTCATCTTTTAAAATACGCGACATGGTTCTAGGTTAGCTAGCTGTTTATCTCCCGAGATAACATCTCTTGCTTTCGGATAGGATTTCTTCGAAATCTTTTTTGTACGAACACTACGTGGACGGCCAGATCTTTTTCGATCGGTACACAAACATTTTACTAATACCAAGCGTATGGAGTTTTAAAAATTGGTTTTGGCTCCATAACTGCTTTGTGTAATGCAATCACAGCAATTCGGATCTCTTTATTGCCCCACTCCATTTTAATATCGCAAAATATTGTACAATGTATAGGCGCCAAAATGAGAAAACTCAATGAAGCATATAAAAATGTAAGATTCCAAATTCAAATGTAATATTTTGTTTATTTTGAATTGTAACAATCGTGTCGCTTTGATTTTCGATATGTTATATTTTTTCTAAAGTGCACAAGATACTTTGTGTCTGTTGTATTATTGTCAGTTTGCTGCACACGTTTCGCATAATGTGATTTTTACTTACTTACTTAAATAAGGCCGAGTTCAATTACTTTGAAATAAGTAGTACAATCTCCATCGCTAATCTTTCTTTCATATAACATACCATGCATGGGTATGTAACATTTAAAGCCTTCGAGAAGAATTGCTGATTCTATTTCAGCTGAAGGACCTGTTGCATATTTTTTCTGTAGTGGAACTATTAGAAAGATAAGATCTGCAATAGAAAAATCAAGATTAGAGTACTTAAATGCGAAGGAGCATACATAAAAACCGGCCAATTGTGTTTCGGACCATGCAACCAGAATAAAAAGCCGTGAAAGAAAATATGTTTTCTTGGTTTTTGTCACAACTACATTATTGAAAATGCCGATTTCTAATGAAGTACATTAAAAATCGGCATTTTCAGTATTTGTTGTTTAATGATAGTTTAAGATACATGAATACCAAAATTTCAGAAGTAATTGAATTAGTAGATATCTTAACAAACCGTCCGCCAAATAATAAGCGTAACTACGTGAGGAACTTGCTGTAATATTAGCACTGTGGCATTTATTTTGATGGTGGGTTTTTAACGCGAATTGTATTGTATCCCTAACTATAAGTAGATAATCTTACAAAATGTTAAATGCAGAAAATGCAACTAAGCACTTATTTTTCTCTATGTATTTAGTATGAGTCAAATAATAATGAAATGAAAATAAAGAAAAAAACACTTTACACTTTAGTCATACTGTCACATTTTGTCTGTGTCAACAAGTAATTTAGAACCAATAATACATGTTTTACAAATTGCTTATGAATGAGAATAAATTTGCTCGTGAAAAATGATTTGAACCACTATTGGAAATATGTATAGTTGCTTTACCTAGTATTTTACTTTGAAAAAGGTGTAAATGTAAATAATTTTACTATATATAGAGATCATTTACATACCTTTTCTTACAGTTCCGTATTCCTTTTAGATAATAACACTGATTTCTTCGTGGTTTTGTGTTTTTTATTGGCCAATTTTATTTATTTTACGTTGCGCAAAAGTATTTGTAAGAGTGGAGTAATTTTGACACAGACCCGACGTTGGCAAGCGCCCGATTGCGACTGGCGGAGCTGCGGGCGGCGCGGTGTGTCGACAAACCGCTGGACGACGCGACGTTCGAATATTGGCATAAATATGTATTTATTAGTTAAAGGATTATAAAACGAAATCAAAATTTAGCAGGACCTCTGGAGTACGTAAAGAGAAATATATCCATATAAAAAATGTGTATCATATTGAAAATTTCTTTAATAAGTACCTCAATTAAGACTTATAAATTAGCCGATTTTCGAGATTTTTTTTGATCGAGTGAAGTACATTTTATCGTGTAACTAATTAGCACATTATTTGGACAATACCTTTATCTATATCATATATTTTTTGTAACACCGTTATTTAATACTAAATACGTAAACCACTTATATTAGAAACCCAGTTTTCCGCCTTCTTCGCCGAATAGCAGCCTTAAGCAGACTGGTTTAACATTTATCATGCGTACCGCGGAAATGTGGAATGCGCTTCCCGAGTGGGTCTTCCCCGATAGATATAATCTGGGAGTCTTTAAATCACGAGTGAATCGGCAAGCGCGCTCCATCTTAGGTCGCAGTGTCGTTTAACATCGGGTGAACTGGCGATCAAGCGAAAGCCTATCAAGAATAAAAAAAAGACTATGTTCAAAATCTTGACACATAATCTGACGCATCTATATTTGATAAAACAATGAAGTTTTGTAAGATTTGGAAACATGAGGATTTTAAAACCTTTTAATGTTCACTATTAAATGACATTTGACATATGTATATTCCTAAATATATACATTTTTCTGATAATCCTTACAAAACATAAACTTGAAGGGGTTTTGATTTTTCTGATGAGAAGTGTAAATAAATTACGTGTCACGTTGTTTGTCCGGAATGGACTCGGAAACTACGTAACCGATTCTAGCCAAATTTGCACACCGTTGATCCAACTTGAAAGATAGGCTAGCTTAAATTTTTATTTATTAATATTAATTTCAATATGAATTTATTGCAAATTATTTGTCTATTAATTATTGACAGTCCTAATCATATTAGGTTAGCTCCAACAATGGCGATATCTGTTGACAAGATTGTAAATATTGGAGAGAGTCTTCAATAGATGGCGCTTTGTTAAAAGTAAAAGAGGTTTAATATATTAATAAAAAAAATTAATTCATAGTTCTATTTTTTTGTGTTTGTTATTGCCACGGCAAGGTTTGTACAAACATTTAAGAATATCAAACCGCTTTAAATAAGTATTTCTTATTTAGCCTTAACCATGATGTAACCTCAAGACGGTTGTCATAGAATTGTCTGAATGCGAGCTGCAAATATCGTTAGAGAGGATGTAAAAAATCGAAATATCGTTTAAAAAAGATCCTTCGGTCCGAGTTATTTTATTTTTAAAATACATGTAAAATAATTAATTTATTATTCCTAACAAAAAGGATGTAAGAAAACCGAATTACTCAGTGCACATCATGGTTAGGTCAGATCCATCATGCCTAATATTAAAAGTTGAATTTAATATGGAGTTTTGTTACGTTTGGATAGACTAACTTACACGTTGATATTTGGTTTTTCATTACTTTACAGTTAATTTTTCTACATATTTTCTCTCGAAATAATCACAAAATTGACATCAAAGCTGATAAGACGCCTTCAGGACAACACGTTATAATGCTAACATTTGCTATTGTCGTTTTAGGTGATAATTTAGAATGTAATGTTGTAGGTGTTTTGCATGAGCGTAGCAATCAACTGCAGCGTGTGTCCGAGATACATCGATTATATCGTCATTTCAGACAAAAGATGTCCACTGCTGGACATAGGCCTCCCCCAAGGATCTCCACAAAGGCCGGTCCCGGCCCGCATCCATTGCTTTCCGGCGACCTTAACCAGGTCGTCGCTCCACCGTGTGGGACGCCTACCAGCACTCAATTAGGATCGATTGTATGATGCGTTACAATATCCTATCTTATTTTGGAAAGGTGAAGATGGATAACATTTTTAACGAAGATGATAACTCCAGTTACAGTTTCCGAAACTAACAATAAACAACAACGGGTTGCACTCCGGGAGTGCCGGCAGAAGTGAAAACTTGAACCTTTGTAGTTTATAGTTAAGACAGGACAACGTCTGTCGTATATTTTTTTATTTATAGATATAGATAATATTAAATTAATATTATATCCATAAAAAAAATTCTTATTGTAAAATTTGTTTTTAATTTTCCCCGAGCAATGTCCAATTTAAGGGGCTTTTGAAATTGACACTGCGGTTAGAAGCTAGTATGGGATATAAAACAATGTACATAGTTTACTATAACAAAACCGTAGGTTACTATAATGGCCAATTTCACAATGACTGAGAATTAAGATGACCTAATTTAGAATTAGGTGGTAACGTACACCTGTTTTGAGGTAATAGTAAGTGGTAGATTAAGTAGCTCTATATATCACAGCGAACTCTCTGATAGAGTGCCACGTGCTTGTGCTCACCGAATAATAAATAGAATCCTGTGGGGTAAGTGATGAAATCCGTCAAGAAAATTGGTGTATTGTTTACTAGTAAACATACACCACTTTATATAAATATCAAATTCTAACTCAAACTCAAAAGTTCAAACTCGAACTTTATCCATGTAGGTTTTATCACAACACTCTTAAAAATTCTTATTATGATTAGATAGATAGATTTCTTTATTGCCAATTAATTTAAAAAAACTATTAACTCCATGTGGCGACGGATTAAGAATACATAGTGTCACCACCACATCCCAAACTGAGGGCGCCATAAGGCTTTTTATCACAACACTCTTAAAAATTCTTATTATTATTAGATAGATAGATTTCTTTATTGCCAATTAATTTAAAAAAACTATTAACTCCATGTGGCGACGGATTAAGAATACATAGTGTCACCACCACATCCCAAACTGAGGGCGCCATAAGGCTTAAAATCTAGCCGCAAGAGAAGAAAAATTTGACATATCTGGCCAGCGTGGCACAGGAGGCCAGACTCAGCAATGGATTGTTTAACAGCTGATGTGATGACGATGATTCTGTCCCTTGACGTTGAGGTCCCTTCCCCATTCGGGTAGTTTCAGTCTTAGTAGTGATATCTATTATCCCCCTCTCAAAACGAATTTCGTATATCAGCACAATAGAAGTTTCATCTCTTGTATTGCTGAGCCAGTCTTAAAGTTAATAATAATAATATTTATTTAATGATGTCTTAGGTTTTCACGATCTTTACACATTGCAGGAAATGATGGCTTCACGGTTATGATCGTTTTATTTTATTTTATTCCCAACGTTTCAGACACTTTGCAGTGTCCGTGGTCGCGGGACGACTGAAACGTTGGGAATAAAATTAAATAAAACGATCATAACCGTGAAGCCATCATTTCCTGAAATATTTATTTATTGAATGAAAAACATAATATGAATTCACAATTCATATTAAGTTACAATTCATGCAAGATACTTAATCTTGCGTGGAAACATTAAGTATCTTACATGTATCGCAGTCAACAAGATGATCTAAATACAAAATGTTTAATCAGGGAAGAAGGATACATCTATACTTATATATAAAACTGCAGAGTTTGTTTGTTTGTTTGAACGCGTTAATCTCAGGAACTACTGGACCGATTTCAAAAAATCTTTCAGTGTTAGATAGTCCATTTATCGAGGAAGGTTATAGGCTATATTTTATTTTCCGGATTTTATGGATCCGTATGAAAATTGCGATTTTGTAAACCAAGGTGTAAAATCGAAAATCTATTTATGCGTGCGCTGCAAAAACTATTGACAATAGAACAAAATGATGTACTACGGGTTTGTAGGTCTTATAAAGATCTACAAAAAAGTCCGCGAGAGCACATCTAACTATCATAGTTTAGTCACAATAACCGATTTTATGTTCATAAAAAATATGCATAGCGATAAGCACGGTTTCAAAGCCCACGCGGGCGAAGCCGCGCTCAAAAGCTAGTGTTACATAAATTACGCAAGTACCCAAATTAAGAATTGTTTTGTGTTGTACTCAACAAATTACATGCTCACCATACAAATCACCGAATGTTTAATTACTTTTTAATCCAATAACCCATTGCACGTTCACGTTTTTCCGCTTCATTTATAACGACTCACTGAAACAACTTGTGTTCATTGAAAATATTTGCTTTTCATCGATGCCGGCTATTCAGTATAACGGGAACGCACAAGTGGTTTACGAATATTTCATTTAAACGGAAAATATGCGCAGTCTTTCACTCCTTGATTATATCGTTGGTTCAATCACTTAAATCAATAAATACTTGAGGGTTTAGAGTGAAAAGACTTGGGGGGTCGCCTGAAGCATCGGCTGTATAGAGATTAACAACTTTTAGGCATTATCATGGAATTGTGGTAAGTATTTTAACGGTTTTAGAGCGTGTTATTTTTGTTTTAACGCAATGACTGTACAAGAAACATGAAAGCCTAAGACTAATGATATCTTAGGTTTCCGCGATTATTACACATTTAAATGAAACACTTTTTTGTTAACTAAACTTGTGGGAAATTAAATTTCTAACCACTTTGAAAAACACATTTTTGGTCTAAAGTTGAAAATCGGATTTATTGCGTGTATATTACATGGCACATTTAAAAAGCCTTAATTGAAGAAAATCTATTATTTAAACAGTATGTTGATGTACTAATTATGTTGTTGCATGGAACATTCTCGATAAACAAATATTTCAAATCTAATCAACCGTTCTCGAATTCATCTCTCAGACTAAAATAAATCAAACCGGTTCATCCATTCTAGACTTATAATCCCGCAGATAGATATATGAAACTTATAACGCGCCTTTTTCATCGGAGGCTAAAAAGATCGCCAGTAGCTTGACTCGCCCCGCATGCCAACACGGTTAAGGCCGTCCTTGTCGATAACCAATCTATTATTATGTGGCTGGTGATAAATTCATGAGATTGCCAACTAATAAAGTTTACTAGGCTTATGACAGTACTACAACGGCGAAGGCTTTATGTCACTAGAAATTACTTAGTGCCAGACGGCATGTCTCCCTCAAAGAAACTGTAATGTCATTCAGGGAATGTGGCAGGTCTCTAGCTTAGCTAAACCTTTAAATGAGAATCCTCGAAGTTGTTGATCATTACATTTACCTGGGACACACTATCCAGTTAGGTAATTCCAACGTCGACAAAGAGGTCAATCGTCGGATCCAACTCGGCTGGGCAGCGTTCGGGAAGCTGCGAAAGATCTTCTCGTCCACAATACCGCAGTGTCTGAAGACAAAAGTCTTCAACCAATGTGTGTTGTCATGGAAGAGAGACGTGTTCGCTCACTATGGGCTCCATCAGAAGGCTCAAAGTCACCCAAAGGGCAATGGAGACGGCTATACTCGGAGTTACCCTGCGAGATCGAATTAGAAATGAGGAGATACGCAGGGTCGCCGAAATAGCCCACAGGATTGCCAAACTTAAGTGGCAGTGGGCAGGACACATAGCGCGCAGGACCGACGCCCGATGGGGTCGAAAAATCCTTGAGTGGCGACCGCGTTCCGGAAGGCGCAGTGCTGGAAACCCGGAAAATAATGGATGCGGGTGGCCCAGGACCGGCCTCTGAGGAGATGCTTGGGGGATGCCTATGTCCAGCAGTGGAGGTCTACTGGCTGAAAATTAAAATAGTAAAAATGAGAAAACAACCCTGTGAAAGTATGCTACTGAATTCCATATTCTTCTTATGAATCTACTCACCCGTATCTTAACGTATATCGTAAGTAAAGTGTGGCTATGCACATATTATGGAAATAATTCTTGTAAGAATTAGCAAAGGATTAACATAACTATCCAACGCATCGCTGCTAGTCTTCTGGGTACTTTGCCAAGTGGCAGCGAAATGGCACAATTTAACTTTTTTTAAATGAAGTATTCCGTGTAGGTAGTCAAATCCAATAAAAAAAAGCACTTTTTCGTGTAGTCGTCATGTTTAAAACTATAAAACTATGTTTAAATATATATTATATTTAAAATACTGATATAGTACAGTAACTGAGTAACAATAATGTTACACAATAACGAATATAATCTGGTTAACTGTACGCTGTCGGTAATAGGTTATTTCGTATTCAGAAATGAAAATGATAACAATTGATAATCGATTGCGACATATCAGGATAGAACTGACAATGATAATACCGTTGTTATATATTGCATCATCGAGAAACGAGACAGCAACGTCAGTTTTAATAATTATTGTGAAGCCGGCTGGAACAACCAAATATGATACTATGTAAATGAAGCGAAGTAAGTTGTTCGCAGAATTACACGCGAGTCTTTATGCTTGTATCGCATTGACTCTGAAGCTTCGTATTTAAATTAACAACTTAAATTAAAATGAATACTTCATTTAGTAATTTAAGTAAGTAAGAAAGGTGGTAAGCTCAGTCGCTAGTTTTGCAGGATTTTTGTTTCCACTTTTCTGTTACTATTCGCGTTTAATTAGTAGACTTCAAGCATCTTCAAGTCAGACCAATCTGACCAAATCCCAACCATAGACGCGGAGTATGCTCCGTGGTCCTGGTTTGGGCAGTCGAGGATCGCCGTTGGTTTTAGTGGGTAGGTCAAGGTGCAATTTACCAACCCATGTGGGGACGGGTCAGAATATTACACTTCCCCACCGCACGCTAGGAAAAAGCGCGTGTTGTAAATTAAACAAAACCCAGCACGCTTGGTGGTAGGATCGAATGGTCCTACCAGCTAGCTACCACCCTCACATCCGTTGCCAAGCAGTTTCACTGTGTTTCGTCGTGTTTGTGTGAGAGCCGGTGCCCGACAGGGCATTTCCTTGAATTGCCTGCTCCATCTTAGACCCTGGCGTTGCTTTCCCTCACGCAAACCTATAGGCATTCAATAACTGGTAAAAATTCAAAAACCTCCGCGCGCTCCGTAGTTCCACATAAGCCGGCCAGCCCTAAGTGTAAGGTGTTTGTCGTATTAATCACAATTAATACGACCAACAAGTAAAACATACCTTCACAAGTTCACAATACACGAAAAATATTATATTCGATGCTGTCATAAAGATGTGTTCTGGTAAAGGGAAAGATTATTGTTATGATAAGAACATGAAAGTGATGATTTCGTGAAAGAGAAAACATGTATGTTTTGTTTTATTTGGGGCAATTTTTTAGATCCCGGAAAATGTTGCCACAGATTGGTTTGAATTATTCAACGTTCTGTGTAAGCTATTCTGATGCAGATACCGTATGTGCGTAAATATGCATGAATCATTTTTTAAATCGAAATGTCTAATAATGTATGACTAAACTGTTCAGAATTTTTGCACAAAAATCATCATTATCAGATTAAATACTTACTTAAATACTTATCGTTGGACATTTCACACAACGCCATCTCGTCCCAAGCTAAGCAACTTAATACTTGTGTTATGGTAACGAGATGGATGATAAACTACTTATATAGATTTTTTTTTTGTAAATACATACACATAGTAGATAGAAAACACCCAGACCCGGAATAAATACTTGTAGGTCGTACAAATATTTCTTCCGTGCGGGGATCGAACCCGCGACATGCTGAACAGCAGTCGATCGCTCAACCACTGCGCCAACCGTGTCGTCAAACGTGATTAATTTTGCATCATTTAATTTTCAGCCCCTAAATACTGAGTCGTACTGAGTCGGGCCTAATCCAAGTACAAGGAGGGAAATTAGCCTACTGTGCTACGCTGGCAAGACGGGTTGGCCCAGGGGTTTTTCAAGTTTTCCTTCTTTTGTGGCTAGTTGATTTGTCTCTTGCGTTCCTTTAGTCGCCTCTTATGACACATTTGATTTTGACCCTCAGAATGGTTTGGGTTGGTGACATTTTGTATTCTAAATCATCATATTACATACATTGTATACAGACCTTTGTTACATGTATCACTGACTAAGTAACCGTGATCAAAATATTGTTAGCAATATAGTATTAAGTAATGAATAGATGTTTTTTTACTGTGATTACTATAATTACTGGCTAATATTTTTATTTATTTTTGTTGTTTATCTTGGAATGTATGTATATATTTTACATTATTGTATTATCATTTAATATGAGTGTAACTGTAGTTACTGTAGTGTAACTGTAGTTTTTAAATACACCAACATCACAGGAAATTATGAGCTTGCGCCGTTTGGGGTTGAAACGCTGGGGTCATGGGGTCCGAGTGCACATCTCCTATTCAGGGAGATCTCTAGGAGACTATTCTATTTAAATTAAACGTAACTAACTACACTCGAGAGCAATGAATCCGGGTCACTTAAAGAATCCTAAAAATCTCGGAAACTAAAAATGCTAGGTTAATGCAATAAATCGTATTTAATAGACAATGTAATACTCCTTAAATGAAGGTATTAAAACTTCTTAGTTATTGTAAAGTTATATCATAAAAAAATCAAACTTGAAAAAGGGCCACTTTCGAAGATGGAACTACGAAATTACAGCATTTGGTTTTGCTTTTGTTTGTAATCTGTCATTTATGTGGGTACATAAACCATGTTGATAGTGCTCTATATTCATTATTCAAGCTGAAATTATGTCGCTTACGCCTGAAGAATGCACCAGAATACTTACAATGCTGGAAACCGGCCGGAGTCAGCGCGATACAGCCACGACTGTCGGTGTGTCGCTGTCAACAGTACAAAGAGTTCTCCGACGTTACGAAGAAACTGGTTCTAACCTACGCAGACCAGGAACGGGCAGAACCAGGTGTACCACAGCACGAGAAGACCGATACTTGGTGAACACCATGCTTCGAAATCGCTTTCTCACAGGAACTGAACTCACAAATCAGTTTCGACGCCTCGGAGGAAGTAACCCAAGTGCATGGACAGTAAGACGTCGGCTTGCTGAATCTAACTTAAAACCCCTTAGACCTGCAAATGGCCCTAAACTGGAGCGTGGGCATCGTATTTCAAGACTAAGATATGCCCAGAGCCACGTAAATTGGAGTATTGAAGATTGGTCAAAAGTTATGTTCTCCGACGAATCAAAATTTATGCTCTACAAGCACGATGGAAGACACAGAGTGTATCGAAGACCAGGGGAAAGATTCAAGCAAGCATGCATCGAAGAAAAAGTAGCCTACGGTGGTGGGTCTGTACTTGTGTGGGCCGGAATTTCTTCTGAAAGTCGCACAGAGCTGGTGATCATAGAAAACGGCTCTTTAACTAGAGCGTAAGATATGTGGAAGAAATCCTCAATGATCACGTTGGTCCATTTATGGTCAATTTAGGTGAGTCATGCTATATTTATGCATGACAATGCCCGACCTCATACAGGTAGGATTGTGAATGACTACCTTCAAGAGATGAACATTACTCGTATGGAGTGGCCAGCGCGCAGCCCGGATATCAACCCGATCGAGCATGCTTGGGACGAGCTAGGCAGATGCGTAAAACAACGAAACCCTCCCCCAATCACGCTTCGTGAGCTCAAAATTGCTCTCACAGAGGAATGGGAGAATATTCCCCAAAATCGTATAAGGAACTTGGTGTACAGCATGCCAAACCGCGTAAACGCAGTAATGGAAGCACGAGGAGGCAATACGAAGTATTAAAATTCAAGAAAATCGTAATAAAGTTCAAAAATTTCATGTTTCCTATTTTTGTTTAAAGGAGAGATCAGCAGTTTTTTTCTTTATGTAATTTTGTGTTAATAAAATGTATGGTGACTCATATTTTTTTTACTTTCATTTAAGAAGTATTACATTGTCTATTAAATACAATTTATTGCATTAACCTATCATTTTTAGTTTCCGAGATTTTTAACATTCTTTAAGTGACCCGGATTCATTGCTCTCGAGTGTATTCTAAATTTGGCTCCTGTTTGTTCACTGTCCTATCTTCACCACAATAATAATTATTTCACACGGTTGGTTCTCTCAAATTCACCAACTCACCACAATAGTACTGGGGGTGATTCCATGAAATATGTTTATTTTCAAGGTATTACAATAGCATTCTGTTTCTTTTTTCAAATATTATCTATGCTAAATAACGACCTCTTTGAAATACTCCTTACGCTGGAGGATATCACATCACATCGAATTTGGTATTACCATCATATGGACATCTAAACCTTGGTATTTAACCTTCCAGTGTTTGCAATATGATCATGTGCCCAATGACACTTGCTATGTGCCCAATGACGTTCTTTAATAGTACTTCTTGTAAGACTCTATCTGTGTTCCGTTGACCCTACTCATGGTTCTCGTCTCAACGCCGCACAGAAAAATGGAATTCTGGCGTGGTTACGAGCATTACTATCACTACTACTCTACTACTACCACTAACATCACTACTAATACTACTACTACCACTACCACCACTACTACTACTACTACTACTACCACTACCGTCACTACTACTACCACTACCATCACTACTACTATTACTACCACTACCATCACTACTACTACTACTACTACTACTAGTGTTATAAGCTTACTGTGCCACGCTGGCCAGACAGGTTTCGTTTCAAGTTTTCCTTCTCTTGTGGCTAGGTTATCGGCCTCGTCATTTACTTTTGTAGGCTCTTACAACGTTATCTCGCCCATAGGGTGGAATGAGGTGGTGACACTATGTATTTTAATCCGTCACCACACGAACGGACGAGCATTATTTTGCCGTATATTACAACATTGGCTTTTATCAAATACTACCGACCCGCCCCGGCTTCGCACGGGTGCAATTATGCATGTATTATACATATAAACCTTCCTCTTGAATCACTCTATCTATTAAAAAACCGCTTCAAAATCCGTTGCGTAGTTTTAAAGATTTAAGCATACATAGGGACGGACAGACGACAGCGACTATGATATAAACTATATAGCGGATAAACCTAGTGATGATAGTGACGGACGGTGAAGTGATGCGGTTTTTTTTTACTTGTTTTCACACGTTTCTTTGTCCATTTGTGGCCAGTTTTCACCAGTATCGCGAGCTCCAAATATAGTAACAATCTTCTTACTACTTTTTCTGTAAAATATTTATCTTGTTGCGCTATTGGCAGTGACCCAATCCCGAAGCTAGGAAGCTTACAAATTTCCTACGCATCACCTCAGCGCCATTAAAAAAGAATGCGAGATTTATTTATTGTATTGCCGTTTTATTGCTGTCGACCCCCAATCTTTTAAATATGCATGGTGCTGCAGACAACAGAAACTGTTTTTTACCCTCGACCGAATAAAGAAATGTTAAAAAATTTACTTACCTGTCTTTACATCGCATTGTACTCAATTTGAAGTAAGTTCTTAGATAAGATAAATATAAGATTTTTCTACTACTCAGCTTCCTCTAAACACATGGAGGGTACTTAGCTTATCGTGCCAAGCTGGCCAAACCGGGTGTGTATCAAGTTCCCGTCTCATTTACTTTTGGGACACCCTAAGGATGGAATACGGTAGAGACACTATGTAGACTGCCTCATTGGTCTAGTGGTTAGATGTGCCGCCTTTGGATCAACGGGTCCCGGGTTCGATTCCGGGGTCGGGCAAGTGTCTTTGTCTAAACCAGAGGCACTGGCTCGGAGTCTGGGTGTCATTTCTATCTTTAATATGTATGTATTTACAAAAAAAATGTATTTAAGTAGTTTATAATCCATCTCGTTACCATAACACAAGCATTAAGTTGCTTAGCTTGGGACGAGATGGCGTTGTGTGAAATGTCCAAGGATATTTATTTTATTTATTTATTTATTCTAATTCTGTCCCCACACAAGTAAAATATCCATCCCACCAAAAACATATCATGTACAAAATAAAACAGGCTGACGACTTCTACGATGCTTCCGCCGTCAAAAATGTGATATTTTATCATTTTAGGTCAAGCCAACTACCTTTAGTAGTGACGGAAAACTAACATCTTTGACGTAATTAGGTCTTGACTTTTTCCGTACCAACATTTAAAAATATTATACCATTGCTTAATAAAACAATTTAACAACCTGGTTTATTTCTAGCTTCATAAATAATGAAGTTAGATATCTGAAAATATAAACTCTTTTATAGACTTGAGATTGATTGATCCAATTATTCACTTCGAAAAAAAGATATTGCAGGGAGAACATGGAGAGGGAGAGTTTTAACTTATAAAATTAATAAATACCAGCAAAATACGATTCATAAATTTTGAGTTTTTTTTTATTTATCAAATGAGCGTCCATTATTACACAAACGGAAGATGACAGTTGGACTTTATTTAATTGTATTCATTATTCTCGAGTGCAGCCGCCCTTTTTTTTTAATCTCTTTAAGCTATATCTGTAAATAAATATTTACGAATACACAAAAATTAACCCACTATTCCATGAATTTTTTTAGGTTGTATTCTTGGTATAACCGAGTAGTTTTCCCTCCATAATTTACAAGAGACTAAAGTTGGCAAAAATTACATTATAAAATTATATAGCATTCATATCAGTAGAAAAATTGAATTTTCATTCTACAAAAAAGTTATCTTGTTCTCACCTTTACTTTCAATGAAGTCTTTATTAAAATTTTCAGCCCGTTGTTATTACATTATTTGATGTTTTATAAGAATCGCTGTTATGACACCAACAGTATTAAAAAAACAGCTCTAGAGTTATCTACAGAACTCCGACAGCGACCCTTGGACTTATGAAAAAAAAACAGAATATAGATACGGTTGTTTGTTAACATGTGGATATTAAAAAGATTTTTTATTGAATAACCACTATAGTTCGTTCACGTTGTTGAATGCAGTAAGTAAAGGTGTATTTTATAATACTTAAACCATAATGGACATGACACGACCGTTATGTTCTAAATTATGCCTTCAATTGATCATAGTGACTTTATAATTTGATTTGTTACTGGGTGTGGCGATGCCGGCGGATAATGGTGGCTCTCTGCATTCTTAATGCCAACGAGGTCTAGTTTTTACTGTAACTACAACTACTCACCCCATAAACGACCCACTGCTGAATCAGGCCTCTTCCCAACATGGTAATTAGCCTACTGTGCCACGCTGGCCAGACTGGTTGGCACAGGTTTCGTTTCAAGTTTTCCTTCTCTTGCGGCCAAGGATTCGGCCCTGTCTTTTCCTTTTGTCGACTCTTGCGACACCCTCAGGATGGAATCGGGTGGTGACTCTATGTATACTAAATCCGGCGTCACACGGACTTCACTGTAACACACTAAAGCTATACAATTCATACGTCAAATTTTAATGTGTATATTTAATTGGCCACCGACAACGCAAATGAGGGCACGACAAAAACAACCACAAAGAGGGAGTTTGCTCCCTGTAATGCTGTTAGAAACACACGGGCAACTTTGTTTTTTCAAGGATCGCTTTCATCACAAGAGAATTACGTACCAAAAAAATAAAAGAAAAGACATATATTTCACACCGCATAAGACAGATTTATAAGCAAAAGAAAAGTTGTATTCTCCTTCGCAAACACAGCGATGCGTTATTAATAATATCATTGTTGTAAGTATTTAAATAAATAAATATAAATAAGCCCTGCCTGCATCGCGATAGCAAAGATTACGGACCCCTAGTACAGTAATGGGATGAGATAGGCGTGGAGGCATCTTGCTATAAATATCACCTCGTCTGGTTGAAATATCATCCCTTTGCGCATAAACATACATGTCAAAGTCTAAAGAAAACAACAATCTTGGTCATAAGAAACAAAACTTTATTTGTCTAAGTTTTCTGAACAAGTTCTGCTATCACCATAGCTGTGCAGCCAGGGACGCTTGAAATAGTTTCCCGAATATTTGTCGAACTATTGGCACAAGTTTTCAAACTATGATAAATGTTACACAGGTGTTGATTTTATAATATTACTAGCGAGTCGCCCCGGCTTCGCACGGGTGCAATGATGAATATCTAAATTTATCAGTGTTTCTCTATAATATTATGGATGTATAAAACATATAAACCTTCCTCTTGAATCACTCTATCTATTAAAAAAAAATCGCTTCAAATTCCGTTGCATAGTTTTAAAGATTTAAGCATACATAGGGACAGATAGCCGACAGCGACTTTGTTTTTTAATATGTAGTGATAGTGGAGTGATTAGACACTATGTATTCTAAATCCATCATCCAAACGGAAGCTTAATATGTATGTTATTAATTGAAAAACAAATTGATTCATTTCATTAAATATGAATCTTGGGCCTAGTATAGGTGTCAGTAGTTTTTTTTTAAGTTGTTTATCCAATAAATATTTCAAAAGTATTAGAATACAACCTTTTGCCAAACTGCTCGCACATATTTACCTTAAACTACGTTACGTACTAAATAAATATTTGATTCTAAATCAAATTATTAAATAATTGGATTTTAATGGATTCTGTAATATATACAAATAAATGACTACAGGAGACCACTGTTTCCTGCATTAGTCGTCTGAACTAACGACACATAGACAAATAATAGCGACGTTTTCCCTGAAAGAAAACGTATATTAATTTACTTACCTTATCCGAAACTTACTTAACGAGAACGGTGCTACGTATCCCGCCTTTTATTTCCGTCTCTTTCACTCATATTGCTATCTCTTTCACCCCCACCACCAGCAGGGGCGCCGGGGGGCGAACCGGAGGAGACTTTAGAGCTCTCCGATATTATTTCTTCATTGCGTTGTTTGACACCAGGCAGACTTAAAAGTGTAAGTTTCGGATAAGGTAAGTAAATTAATATACGTTTTCTTTCAGGGAAAACGTCGCTATTAATTTGACTTCCGTTATCCGAAACTTACTTAATGAGATGTGTTTGTTATCGCCTGGTGGTGGGTAATTTAGCTAACGCCAATGTGATATATATATTTATTTACCCAAAGGTTAGACCACTGTATATGTATTTATAATAAACAAATAATTTTAACTTAAACATCATCAAACTGTTTCTTTAAACAGATTAAACAATTAAAATCAATCAATAGAAACTTTACAGGTATAGCTTTATCAACCCATATCTAGATATATGAATCTAAGATTTAAATTAATCAACCGGATTGAATAACTCTGTTAGAGAACTGCGTTCAGGGAATGGCACTACTTCGCGCCTATAAAATTTACGAAATGTATTTTGAGAACGCCAGTTGCCCCTTGCCAAAATATCTTCGATGGGTAAATTATCTATCCAGTTTTTAGATGCGACTGCAGACCTGAAGCTTCCGGGGGTAGCAGTGATCCCCGCTTCCTTCATCAAGGTTTTAATCCATCCCGATATGATAGTCTTCGATGCAGCCTTCGGGTTTCCTCTTGTAGAGACAAATAGGTTGTTAACATTAGCAGAGTCTCGACGATCAGACAAAATGTCAATGGTTTTATTTATCCAATAAACAGGGTCCAAATTTTGGTTCTTTGAATTACAAGACAACCTCCAACCAGATTGTCTATAAGAGGAAGTATCAGTTTTGGATCCAAACATAGGCCACAAAATAATACTACCATTTTGTCTACTGAAATGGTTGTTATCTATCATTAATAAAGTCAAGTCATGAATTCTTCGGCCGGAGCACAGCATAAGTAAGGCTGCCGTATGTCTCTGAACTTGGAAAGTATTTGAATTATCTACATTATAATCCTGCAAATACTGGGAAAGGCAGTCTATATTCCAGATAGGTGGTTTTGGGTTTATTGGTTTTGTTAAGGCAATGGATTTTAATACCTGTTTTACTAAAATATGAGAACCAATTTTCCCCGCAAGCTCCGGATTACAAACGGTTGAGATTACTGATTTATGCAGACAAATAGTATTGTAAGATAATTTTTCAATCAGGTGTAGGTCAGACAGAAACCTTGCTACTTCATCTCCGCTTGGGTTATGGGGATTTACATGATATTTAGTTGTCCAAGCTAACCATCGTTTCCAAGCAACATTGTAGGTTTTACGAGTAGACTCACGCCATGACTTTTTTAAAAGAGAGATTTGGTTTTTGTTCCAACCTTCTAAGCTCCTTGTCCACCCCCACATTTCCACACTTCCAACGTCATCTCTTGCACCCTCGGGGGTGGTAGGCCCGTCGATACGTCGATGAGGACTCGTTGGAGATGGCGAAGTGTGAACGGAGGGGCCAATGCACGGGATTTCAGGTCGGCACGCCAAAAAACCCGATTCCAACGTGGTACTACTATCAAGTATATTCCCCGAGCCATGTTTAGATGCCTGAGCACCCGTGGTATCAGGAATGGAGGTGGGAATATCCACGCTAGAGGGTAGTTCCATTGTCTGGAGAAAGCATCTTGGTATAGGGCCTGTCGATCGTTCAGATCGCGCGACACATAATTCACCACAACGTGCGCTTGACTGGATGCAAATAGATCCACTAACGGGGTCCCCCATTTCGTGAACACTTTTTCTGTGCATTCGGGTAATATATGCCACTCTGGTTCGGTTCGAAACCTCGACAGGTGGTCGGCATGACCGTTGTAAATCCCGGGGATGTGAAAAATATTTAAGTGGATTTGATACTCTTGTAAGATCTGAAAAATTTGATAAGTTATGTCCATTAAAGGGGCAGATTTGGTCCCCCCCTCCTTCCTTAAATAGTCAATCGCTGTCCTGTTGTCGCATTGTATCAGAACTGTACTGTCCCGGAGGCGCTGACCTTGATCTTGCAATACTTTTAGGATAGCCAATAACTCTTTCTGGTTGCAATGAAGGTGTTTTTCGTGTTGCAACCAACTGCCCGACATCCGGTGATTGTTTAGGCAAGCTCCCCAAGCTGTGTCCGAGGCATCGGTGGTAAGAAAGTGAGTTGGAGGAGCCATGTGAATGGCAGATGACTGTTCGAGATTCCGACTCCACCACACGATATTGGTTTTCGCTTCCAATGGAAGGACATGACTCTTTCGACTCGATTTCATTAACCGATTTTGAAGGTTGAGGAGTGCACGATAATGGAGTCTTCCCTTTGGCACCATAAAACTTGCGAAGTTTAGAGTACCAGCTAAGCTCTGAATCTCTTTTAGGTTTGTGAGATTCTTTCGTAACATATTGCCAAGCTTCAATCGGAGGCTCTTTTGTTTTTCGGCGGGAAGGTTCTTTTGGTTTGACCAAGGATTCCACTGGACACCCAAGAACACTAAGGACTTTACCGGTCTTAGCACAGACTTCTGGTAATTGATTACCCATCCTAGGGATACTAGAGTCTGGATTACATCGTGGACATCTTTCTCTAATCTCTCTTTGTTTTGATTCGCTATTAGAAAGTCGTCCAGGAAGACTAAAATCCGGATTCCTTTCTTCTCTCTGAGTGTTCCTGCTATCCAATTTGTTATAGTAGCAAAAGTTTTTGGAGCAGAACTTAGGCCGAATGGGAGACATGTCATTTCCCATAGTTTGCCTTGGTACATCAGCCTCAGGAACCTTCTGTGACTGTGGGCTATTGGTACGTGAAAGTACGCTTGTGACAAATCTATTTTGCACAGCCAATCCTTGTGCTGTAGGAAGTCTGGCACCTGGCACATATTCAGAAGTCTGAATCTGCCGACTTTGACGTACCTGTTTAAGGCTTGCAAGTTGAAGATCGGGCGAGATGTGCCGTCGCCCTTTGGTATTAAAAACATTGGAGAGAGAAAACTTGGCGAAGGCCGGGCTTCTCTCAGTATGCCTTGACATTCCATGTTGTTGATGACCGCAGTCATGTCGGCGGAGCAACGAATCCCCATGCTTCGTGTCAAGTTGTTCACCATTAATAGTGGTGGTTTTCGAAAGAAGGGTATGCGGTACCCCGATATAATTTTGAGTATGTGCTTTGGAGCATCTAATTTTTTCCATACATTCATGAATTTGATGAGGTGCCCCGCCTTGAAAATGTCAATATTTACGCCTTTTCCCATGTTTCGTATTCCCTTTGGGGGAAGCCGCACGCTTTTGCGTTGTTCCGGGATGATTTTTGTATTTTGGAAATGGTCGGCCAGCACTACGGCCCTGTAATGAACCACGAAACCTGTGCCCTCCAGAATTAGGATGATGCCCATAGTAAATGGAGTTAAATCCATCCTGCGAGGGTGGAATGGTAGGGCAATGGCTCACTTCTGGTCTTTGGTGGAAACCCTGCGAGGGTTCCTTATAGTTTGCATGCCCCTGCGAGGGGTAGCTATTTCTCTTGTCATCTGCTCGCGAAGCAGACGTAGAGGCCTTCTTTAGGGGCCAAAAACATTTATGTACACCTCCGGCTTTTTCTATGGTAGCCGAAAATGTCTCCGTATTGAACAGATGAGTGGTGGTTGGAGGTATCTTTCGCAGATTACTCTTGATTAGGGGATCCTTGGCTTGTTTTAAAACACAATCCCGTCTCATTTGCAAAATTTCGGACCGGTGTCCGCATACAAGCTGTAAAAGATCTGAGGAAACCTTCTGAAATTCACCACATGAAAATAATTCCATTAGTTTCCTATTTATTTCCTCTGCATTGTAGTCCGGTCCACGAGACCAGGCTACAAAATCTTGTAGCAGGGAGTTTAGCGAATCTCGTTGTTTTAGTATGCACATCGTTATTGCTGCAAAGGCTTTATCAGCGTGTATTAAATTTTTAGGTGACTGGAAAGCCGCAATTTCGTCATTAATCTCTATATCAGTAAAACCTGGTGTATAATTATAACTCTTTTGAGTCTCCGAGTACCTGATTTCATTCCATTCACCAGTATTTAAATGTTGGATATCGCTTAAAAAATTTAGGTGAGCCTCAGAGCTCTTAGGGACAGAAGGTTCTTTCAACTTGGTCACAATATTGAATGAGACGTGATTTTCATCTTCTCCATCCTTTGCTTCAGGTAAGAGGGTATTAGGAATATCATTACAACAGTTATACATATTCCTGCTAACATTGGATGAGATTGATATAGAATCATCATCAGGTTGACGATTATTGGTACTTACATAATCTCCAGGGTTGTGGGTAGTTAACATATTACGAATATCCAATACCTGTTTGGATAATTTTCGATATTTCCGACTGGAATGCCTTCTACGTTTATTACGCCTCCTCTTTTTCTGCCGCTTTCTATTTGGAGATGCACTTGTAGTCGACAACGATGATGATGATGAATCGTCATCACTACTTGAGCTGGAACTTGAACTAATAGCCCGTTTACGCGAGGTCGACGGGTGATGCATCTCTTTAGCAGTTTCTTGCACAATATCATTTGTCTTATCCATGCTGAAATCACACTTACAAAGCACTTTCTTGAATATTATTCTCCTCCTATATTTTCGAACGACTGGGTCGTTTATAAAATAAATTTTCTTAAATATGTGGGTACATTACAAAGCAAAATATGAAATCCACATTTTTTTTTTTTAATTATTTGTGCTAAAGTAAACCAGCTATATAATGGAAAGAATAAACATTTAATACGTCAGTACTAATACCAGAATTAGATTCGTATCGAGAAAATTATTATACTTTTTTAAAAATACACTATGGGTGTTCAATTGTATAAACACCTCCTCACTAGGCGGGATACTAAACGCCAATGTAGAAATAATATCGGAGAGCTCTAAAGTCTCCTCCGGTTCGCCCCCCGGCGCCCCTGCTGGTGGTGGGGGTGAAAGAGATAGCAATATGAGTGAAAGAGACGGAAATAAAAGGCGGGATACGTAGCACCGTTCTCGTTAAGTAAGTTTCGGATAACGGAAGTCAAATTAATAGATACATAAGCAACATATGCTTTAAGTTATTCCTTGAAGATGTAACTGTGTTAATTTATGCCGGTAATTCATAAATAAAAGTTGGCGTTATCCATAATAGTTATTAGTTTTTGGAACATTATATTTCTTTTTTTGTGACATTTACGTTGATTATTTAAATACTCTTTTTTCTGTTCCATTATTATATGTACTCGTAAATAGACATTTTTATCTATAGGCAGAATTTTACAAATATTAAATAATCTTTGTTCAAGTTGTATTTAGTTTTCTTGTTTACTAATAATTTTAACAATCTAATTTGCAATGCTTTAATTTTGCTTTTAAGTACCGGGTTTAAGTTATTTCAGTCCGTAACCACCCAAACCATAATTAATTGTTGCATCAGCTAGACCGTAGTATACATAAACATTATTCGTCCATTAATTAGATATTTCAAGTTATTAAGTTTACCGAGTATAGAACGTAATCTATGACATATGTTGTATATGTGTTCATCCAAGGTGAATCTGCAATCAACAGTGGTGGGGTGTTTAGCCCCATCAAGGGAAAAAACAAAAAGTGATTATTTATATTCCGAGTTATTACTTAGTGCATATGAATCATCATCATCATTACAGCCAAAAGACGTCCACTGTTGGTAATAAGCTAAAAATCTAAAATTTATCATCTTTGCTCTAGATCTTAGGTATTTGTAAAGAACCTTTCGAACTGTACCATGAAAATAATTTTGATATGGCGAGAAGATATCTAAATTTGGATGACTATAACATAGTTCATAGTAGAGGCGACACATTGTTGTATTGTGGTAATTGGGTGATTATTTATTGATGGCTTTTATCTGGAAAATGTCCAAACTTCCATACTGTATTGATTTACGAAGTACAATGAATGTGTAGAAGCCCAAATGCGTGTCGGGCACAGGCACGATTTATGAGCATTCCGATATGTAATCCTCACGCAAAATCGACATCGGCCGATTTCACTTGTCTGTAAATATTTATGAGTTGTGTTACGTCATGAATCTATTAGGTACTTCTAATTCCAGACTATGTTGTTAATACAATAATACGTATACGAACAAACAGTTGTTTATAACGTTTTCATAGCTAAATAAACTTTAACTAATTTGGTTCTCGAATAACTAACAAATGTTACTCTAAAAGTCATCAAAATATTCTTGAAATAATGTGCTACCAATCTTTAGAAGAGTCGTATTTTATAATTATCGTTAGAGACTTGGAGAACCCATATCCCCAACATTTAGGGCAGAGGGTATATTCATGAGGATTACAAAACGGGACCGAATAAAAACATGCTCCGTTAGCCCTTTTTACTTTCTTATAAAACATCTAATTATATTAAACTAGCGACCCCGCCCCGGCGTCGCACGGGTGCAAAGATTAACATCTAAATTTATCATTGTTTCTCTACAATATTATGCGTGTATTATACATAAAAACCTTCCTCTTGAATCACTCTATCTATTAAAGAAAACCGCTTTAACATCCGTTGCGTAGCTTTAAAGATTTAAGCATACATAGGGACGGACACAGGACAGTGACTTTGTTTTATACTATGTAGTGATAGTGATAAAACATGCTTTTTTATATCCCATTTCTTGGTTGGGGTATATTCTATAGGTAAAATAATTGACCTTGTTGGTCTAGGAGTATGTGGGTCGCCTTTGGAACAGGGCTTCGATTTTGGAGTCGAGAAAGGGTATTCGTGTAAAGCATATACACTTCCAGCTGTCAGTCTGGGTGTCATTTGGGTTCGTGAATTAAATGTTGGTAATCTGCCCACGCGATGCAGTTTATACCTGGTGCCCCTGCACTAAAGCTAAACTCCTGTTTAGCTTCGGTATCAACCAGCATGCTTCATACTTTATACAATCTACCCGAAAAATCTGGACTACATATCGCCTACCAATAAGAGAAATACCAAAAAATCCTACACCGCGATAGAGAAGTTTATGGAGCAATTCGAATTCGCAAAAGAAATGCCCGACTACAGTTATAGGGGGGATAGGCGCTCCTGCCAAACATAACACCTGGTCTGGCTAGATGGTCATCCCTTTGCGCCTAAACTTCTATTAAAAATACCGTAAGGCCTAGAATATGTGGTATAAATGCATAGTTTGGAAGATATCTTTAATCTTAGTAGTTTTACGTAACATGTTAGTAGATGCTAGTGAAGGGAAGGTATAACTGATAAATACGAGTAATTCAAACCAATCATTTATATTTAAAGGTAAGAAAATGTGACGTAGTCATTTTTCGCGTAACGATGTTTTACAATAATAATGATGAGTTTGTATGAAACGGAAAACAAACCAAAACAATAGTACATGGCTAAGATAGATATGAATACTCACGATATGAAAATCGCGAATCGGAACAGAAGCAAGGCATGTGTATTCGAGAAACGTGTTATCGGCACTCTTACGTACTATATTGCGTACTTTTGGTCTTACAAGATAAATGGAGCAAAGTGAAAATAAGTGTAGTCCCGACTCTGACGGAGGTTTTCCCTTTTAAATTATTGAGAAGGTAAGCTATGTACACCGTACGGTGCCGCGATCAATGGTCGTACGCATACGATCCAATATCAATTTACATGCAACGTAAATAGGGTGTTATTTTAAGCAATATTTGCAAACAGTGTGATAGGGATGTATATGTTATGAAATCACTATATCTCTATCATGGACGTATAAAAAAAGGCGGACGGAACTCTGGCTAAGACAAAAGTGAGACGCCAAAATGGCGGCAGCTCTGTATGTGTGAGTTAATTTTAGGGTTGCCAAGATACACAAATTTTTGCAATAAAAACATGGTTAAAATATAAAAAAAAATGTTCGAAATTGTTATGTTTAACTTTAACATCCTAAATGCTGAGTATTTTTTTTATAATAACGTCTTTTACTTTGTAGGTTTTTGAAATTTCCTCTAATTTCGAGATGTATTGAAAACGATTCTAAATTAAAAGAAATGCTTTCATCACCAAAAAAGTTTTTGTGATAATATATTTATGTTGCCTAACTATAATTTATTGCGCACCTCTTGAGAAGCACTGGTATTAAATGGTACAGTAACAGTTTATTCCTCTGCACTGGGGATTAAAATAATGTATGATTAAGTTTACGATACGACGACACGGTTGGCGCAGTGGTTGAGCGATCGACTGTTGCGCAGCATGACGTGGTTTCGATCCCCGCACGGAAGAAATATTTGTACGAACTACAAGTATTTGTCCCGGGTCTGGGTGTTTTTCTATCTATAATATGTATGTATTTAGAAAAAAAAATGTACCTATTTAAGTAGTTTATCATCCATCTCGTTACCATAAATAATAATAATAATAATAATAATAATAAATTTATTTATTAAATGAATGAAAGCTTAATATCAATTTACAAAGATATTGTTTCTTCCGTGACAACATTAAGCATGTTACAGGTCTCTCAGTCAACGAGATGATGTAAATACAAATACAAAATGTTAATCAAGGAAGAAAGTTACATGGTTACAAAATATTTGTTGCGTACAGTTGAGAAATGCATTTGATCACTTTAAAAATTACGCTGTACCCAAATTAAGAATTAACTTGTGTTATGGGTACAAGCAATCCTATATTGTTTGCGTAATTAAGTTTCTGTATAAAATTAAGAACAGTTATTAAATGCAACTACTACGAAGAAATCAGATTTCAAATAAAATTAAATAATAACAATTTCCATAATGAGGGGTAGGCCATTGACATGAAGACGAATAATAAAGATTTAAAGAAAAAAACAATTGCAAACACTATAGTGTTGCTACTTTAATAATATCTTCTACCTCGTCATAGCTTTTGCAGAGTAACCATTCGATAAGTACTTTTTTACAATCATATCTGTTAAGGGAGTAAATGTTACAATATTTGTTCAAATAATTGTACAAGTGATTTCCGATGACTCTGAAATGTCGACCAGCGAGAGACGTTTTATACCTTTCTGATGGACACACTCTGTAAGAATTTCGACTTAAGGTTTTAGCAGCGTTATATACAAGGGAAGTGTGTTTTCGTAAGACTATGTCTAGGACAAAAAGTTGCCGAACTGAGAGGACTTTACAGTCTTCGTATAACTGCTTTGTAGGATATCTGAACGGTTTAAAGGTCATAACCTTCAATACAGTTCTCTGAGCCCGCTCCAATTGAAGTAATGTTGACCTAGGAGCCCCTCCCCATGCCGTAACACCATAAGTTAAAATAGACTGGCAAAGACCAAAGTACACTGTTTTGAGAGTGTTAAAGTCAGCAGAGTGCCGAAGCTTTTTGAAGACGAAGATCAGCTTGCGGACCCTGGACGTCAATATTTCCAAATGTGTTTTCCAGTTAATAAGAGCATCAATATATACACCTAAGTATTTGGTGTTTTCGGATCGAGATAGATAAGGGCAATTACATGTTGAAGATAATAAATTTGTACCGCAGCTATGCGCCTTTAATGAAAACAAATTCGCATGAGGTTGAGATGAGGATTTTAGAGAAAATGTAAGGTAGGTAGATTTATTTAAATTCAGGGATAATAGATTATTAGAAAACCATGTCGATAAATACATTAGTGTTTGTTCTGCATGTGAAAAGGTGGTGTTCCAGGAGTCTCCACCAACAATTAGTGCAGTATCATCGGCATAAGAAAATATACGACAGTGAGGAATAGACAAATCACAAAGTGAGTTCACATATATCAGAAATAAGGTAGGTCCCAAAATAGAGCCTTGGGGGACACCATATGTCACCGGTATGTATGAACTAGTATAGGAATCAATTTTGACGCATTGTCGTCTGTTATGTAGGTAGTCTTCGAAAAGTTTCAGAGTAATACCTCGTATGCCAATCTGCTCCATTTTTTGGACAAGGAGAGGTATAGAGACAGTGTCAAACGCTTTGGATACATCTAAAAATATGCCCAGGCATTTCGATTTACTGTCTAAAGTATCAGTAACATGTTCGATGACAGCAGAAACAGCATCTTGGGAAGATCTGCCTTTTCTAAAACCATATTGGTTAGGGGAAAGGATATTAAATTTCTCTAGGAAGTTTACTAAACGGATGTTCAGCACCTTTTCT
This sequence comes from Clostera curtula, assembly GCA_905475355.2. Classification (NCBI taxonomy): domain Eukaryota; kingdom Metazoa; phylum Arthropoda; class Insecta; order Lepidoptera; family Notodontidae; genus Clostera; species Clostera curtula. The sequence goes on along the minus strand of FR997806.1, from coordinate 9,946,420 downwards.
AATACCTTTGATAAAGAAGGTAAGACAGAGATAGGTCGATAATTGCTGACTAGGTTTTTCTCTCCGCTTTTATAAATAGGGTAAATAACAGCCTGTTTGAAAATATCCGGAAAATAGCCAGACGATATTGTTAGATTACATATGTGTGTGAGGGCAGGGGCCAGATACTTAGCACAGCATTTGAGTAATCTTGAGCTGATTCCATCCCAGCCCGCAGCAGAGTCGTTAGGAAGTACTTCTATAAGTTTGGCAATTTCAGATTCATCAGTAGGCGTAAGAGCGAGCGAATTTGAAAGGCAGTGTTCGCTTTGTGCGTTAGGCACTTGAGTCACATGTGAGTTATATTTTGATTTTAAATTCTCGGCTAACTCCCTTCCGACATTGCCAAAGTAGGTGTTAATTGTATTTATTGACTCTGTTGGAGAAGAGCAGGTTTCCAGAAGTTCAGATGAAAAGTATTTTATTTTTTTTGTATCGGTTATGGCTTTAATAATTTTCCATGTTGCCTTTGGATTCTGTTTAGCTCTGCCAAATTCCGTTTTCTCATATTCGATTTTGATATTTTTTAGAAGCTTGTTACAAAAGTTTCGATATCTAAGATAGATCGCTTTAAGAGTGTAGTTGCTTGGATCCTTTTTTGAACTATAGGACAAATTATCTCTATGTCGGATACACCTCAGCAAACCATTTGTTATCCAAGGTTTTATAATAGTATTCTTAGATGAAATAGGGATTTTTTTCGTGTACTTTTCAGAAATAGTTTTTATGCAATTTACTAAAAGCTCAGTCGCGATATTTACATCTTGAGTATTTATGATCGAACTAAAATCGTAATGCGATATATCATTTACTATTGCTGTATAATCTATTAAAGTTTTAAAGGCCTTTCGTTTTGTGTTAATTGTATGAGAGTTCAAGCTAAGAAGAACTGGAGCATGATCTGTGATATTGCTATCAAGTTGCAGCGTAATTGAGTTGTTCAGAGATTTTAACATCACATGATCGAGACAGCTCTTATCTCTTGTCGGGAAGTAATGTGTTGGTAATAACCCATGTGAGGCAACAAGATTGAGATATTCATTCGATTGATTCGATGTGGCAGTTGGAATAATGTTAATGTTCATATCTCCAATTAAAACAATTTGTTTTTTGAAAGACACTGATGTTAAGATTTCATTTAGACCATTTAGGAAGTTATCAATAATTGTGTTTGAAGGAGATCTATAAATGCCAATAATTGTAATATTTTTGAGATTGCAGACTAAATAGTTTCCGTTACCCACAACAGGCTCCTGTATTTCATGTTCAAGGTCAGATCTAACGTATATTATGACGCCGTCGTTCTGGTTTTCAAATTGTTGGGTGGAGTAGCTAGAATATCCTTGAAGAGACGGGATGTTAGGGGTTTTGCTAAGCCAACATTCTGAAAGAACTATGACATCTATTCGTACATCCATCCTACAAAGCAATAATACAAGTTCGTCGAAATTGTGATTAACGCTGCGAATATTCGTGTGTAATATTCTGACGGGGTTGCAGCTAGCTTTAAGGAACTGTTTACATAATTCGGGCTTACAGATAAAAGAGTTCATAATGCCAAGTTTATCAAATTCTTCGGTTATTATATCAAAATCAAGCTCTTTTAATAAGGAGTGAGATCATAAATAAAATGCCACATTGAGAGTGATTTATAAGTTCATTGAGGATTGATGCACAATATTTTTTATATTTTATAAGTCTAAAAAGCATCTCAAGTGAATCGAAACGATATAGTATCAGTTGGTACATTTGGTCGGCATATTGCTTTTGCAGATTTGAGAATGGTGTAAGCTTAATGAATTTGATCTCATTTGGCGAATAGATGTTTGTATTACTTAAAATAGAGAAATAATGGTTGCCCCTCATATAAAGTTTAAAAAGAGCCAACAGGACCTTCTCCTTTTTAGGATAAGTTAACATATTTATTTTAGTGAAACGGAGATGCTTAAGAATTTTTAGAATATTTACGAACATAGATAGTAAAAACAAAAAAAGTAAAATGTTAGAAAGATTTAGCCGCTTCATCATTAAGTTGTTGAGATTGGAGAAGGCAGTCCATACTTGATATAGCGATAGCACGAGATGTCTCGTTTTTACGAATAAAGATTCTACCGTTTTGAGTCCAACAAAATTGGTACATGTGCTCCTTGGCAAACTTACGGGATTCGTGAAATAACTGCCTCTGGCTGCCAGGCAGAAAATCTGCAACATATATTGGACGACGGTCGCCGGGCAGGCCAATTATTTTTGAGTTTATCTTGTCGTTAGTCGATTTGCCTTTATTGAAATTACGTACAGCGCTTAGTACTTGTACTTTAGTATATACGGTTTGAAATTCCACAACGATAGGTCTGTTCAGGCTTAATTTACCAGGGACACGATAGACATCCCTAATATCGGGGTGATCAACATTGACATTGACGGCCTTACATGTCTTAATTGCTAGAGATGCTAAGTCAGTCATTGATTCGTTGTCCTGACTGGGGACATTTCTTATTTCGATGGAAGAAGGACGAGACAGCTGTTGCATGTCGTCTATTTTTTTCTCCAAGACACATATGTATTTACGTTGGTCCAATTTTTCCTTTTGTAGTTTTTCCACCGATATTTTTATGCTCTCATAACCCTTGTTAATCATGTCCATAGACCTCTCAATTTCCAAGTTAGTTTTTTGTATATCTGTAACCTGTTGTTTCATATCAGCAACATCAGATGTAAGTTTTTTAAAGGTGATATCCTGCTCTTCTTTCCAGTTGTTCAGAAGGTTTAACACTTTTTCTTCAAATGATGTCTTTTCCTTTTGTTGCTTGGGCGATGAACTTGGCTTGGGACGTTTATTGGTATTACGTGGCGTAACACTAACCGTTTCTATATCAGAATCCACTTGGAAGTCGTAAGTCATAGGAGAATCCAACAGAGTAGCCTTGTGATCTTTTTTGGAAGTAGATGGAGGCGTTCGGTTAATTTTAGGCATTCTGATCAAGCTAACTGCAAAATGTAATCCACAAATATTGGCAATTTAGTTTAATCGATTGAGAGATCGATTGCAATCGATTTAGATCCGATATCGGTAGGTTTTATATTCTATGCTTTTTTACACTGGCAATCGACGGCGACGGCAAATGTCATCAAGTAACAACCAATTGTGCTTCGCCAAATATTTCACGACTACCTCACACAGCGGTTATATTTGTATGATTGTTGACAGCAAACAACAAACTTTATCAGTTTCGTTCGTCTAACATTTACTTTCTCACCAAATTGACAGGCTCCGGCGTGGATTTGGAAACGTTACGCGAAACAGACGTGCAGATATCACATTCGCGGTGTTTTATTACAAGATTTCAAGAAGAACACTTAATTGTTTTCATTAAAATACTTTCACAATGTGCAGAGCCGAGTACCGGCACCCCCCTCTCGCAAATGTCTATCTTGGATTATTCTATATGAATAATAAAACAAGCATTAAGTTGCTTAGCTTGGGACGAGATGGCGTTGTGTGAAATGTCCAAGGATATTTATTATTATTATATACCGACACAATAGCTACAATGTACATTTAAATTTTGAAAAAATAAGCGGCATAGTTTTTTTTGTATTATCCATGACTTGGTAGATTGCTATTAAGGTACTGCATAAGTAACAACACGCCGGAGTCCTCCTTTAGTTGTTTATAATTCATCCGCATCAAAATATAGACTGCAAATGACACTGTATTTGTTTGGAATCCAATCGTTTTCACCATTACAATTTCTACTAAGTAATTTTAATTCTTCTCCATACTTAATTTTCCTAAGAAAATCTAGCAAAAGGAATATAAAATAAAATACCCAGTAGTAACTATTAAATAATTAACCATAATAATATATGGATTTTTATAATAAACGAAAAATTGCCCACATTTCGGTTAATTTGCACACGTGAATATTGGCAACACTGAATTAAAATTAATTGTTTTGTTCTAGCAAATACAAATTGATTTTAATGTATATAATCTGGAAATAAGTGATTGAATTATTCATTTACGTATGAAACGTGATTCCTGGATGGTTTTTCTTTCGGTCACTACGGTTTTTACACCATTTTACCACGCAAGACATGATTTATAGTTTTTATTTTTTCGCCGCATATTGCGTCTTTATCCATCGATGTTCACGCGTGTAATGGCCGACTAATGTGTGAAAGTGTGCGTGCTGGCCTGTACATATAGCTGATCTGGCCGACTATGATGTCACAGTTTTTAGTTAGCGAGACTCTGTCCGACTTTTTTTATACGTCCATGATCTCTATATATAAAAATGAATAGCTGTTCGTTAGTCTCGCTAAAACTCGAAAACGGCTGGAGCGATTTGGCTAATTTTGGTCTTGAAATATTCGTGTGAGTCCAGGGAAGGTTTAAGAGTCTAGAGAAAACATTGATATTGTAAGTAAAATAATAAAAACAACAATTTTATTTTCCCATACAAACTGTTACCTGTCAAACATTTGACGTTCGTCCCGACGATTCGCTATTTTTGGCATAATTACTTTTTTTCTTTTTTAATTACATTAAATAAGGGATTGGAATCGATAAGAAAAGGCGGTAGGTATATTAATTTATTATTAATTATTCCAATTCGAATTCAATATTCATAGTTCAGACAGGACAACGTCTGTCGGGTCAGCTAGTCTATAAATGAAATGTGATGATCTTTGACCATATACGTCCGTCGAATCTAGCCTCCTCCTATAGCATGGAGGGAAATTGGCTTATTATGCCAGATGACCTGGCACGGAATTTCGTATCAAGTTTTCTGTCTCTTGTGGCTAGGGTTTTGTCATTATTCGACTAAAACGGCACTCTCTGGATTGAATAGGATGTGATTTTATATTATACTAGCGGTCCGCCCCGGCTTCGCACGGGTACTTTAGTATTATTATATCTGTGGCACGGGTATTTCACAAAACCATAAAAAATCTGGTATAGTACTTATGGTAGGTATCACATCCTATGAATAATAATTCACACTTTATTTTAAAACAAAAATAGTATTGTATTAATCTGGTGTGTCAGCTATACTTATTATTGTAAAGTTTCAACAAAATCCATTCAGAAGTTTTGGCGTGAAATAGTAACACACTTTGTTACAATCTTTCGCGTTTATAATATTAGTAGGATGTAGGTACGTATTTAAATAGGTAATATATTTTTGGCTGCATGTCAAACATGAAACACGGTCTACTCGTAAGTACTAATAGAATCTTCTTCTGCTTTATATTTTATTTTATTTTATTTGGGAAAACAAAGGGCTATACAACAAGTAAAAAACAATATCACTACATAGTTAAACAAATGCATAACCAACCACCAACATTTTCCACATATAGCTATATATATATTATAGCAAAATAATGTTGGGACTCTACCATATTTGAATCTACCCCAATCTTAATTAATTTAAAATATATTTGAACTTCCCTTTGAATCCATTGTTCGGGCGAAAATAGAACAATATTTTTAAAAAATGTGCTTTTTTAACATTGTTAAAATAGGCTGTTATCCATCGCCGACTCCCCCGAAATTAGTTCACGGCGTTCTTCTTTTGTTGTGTTTACTTTCCATTATGCTCCGGACATAAACGGATAGTAAAGAGAGCATTTCTTTATTTAAAAATTATTTGATAAATTGTTTACCAGCCACTCCTTATTGTACAGCTACAGCTTCTGGTTTTAAAGCCCATGCTTATTTTAACGGCCTTCTCGTCCCAATTTATTGACATTTACGGTAGCTGCTCCGCAATCGTGATTATATTGTTAGACAACATATTTTATTATAGATTATTTTATATGTGATGTAAGCCTATATTTTAATTTTTCTAAATATACTAGCCTTTAACCTTCCTCGATAAATGGACTATCCAACACTTGAAATCGGACCAGTAGTTCCTGAAATTAGAGCCCTCAAACAAACAAACTCGGCGGCTTTATAATATTAGTATAGATTTACATTGTTAACTACTGACTCTTTAATCAATGTCAACTCCATGTCTCCAAATTGTGGCGATCGTTTCCGGTATTTATGAACTGTTGCTGGATTGACTTCTAGCCATTTTGGGAAGACTACCCTGGTCTGCGCACTGACGTCGAATCAAGTCGTCATGAGAATACGTTTTTTGTGATAAGTACTTATGTAATAAGTGAAGTGATTATTCTCTTCTTCTACCTGGCGTTAATCCCGGCTATTGCCAGGGTCCGCCTGTGCAGTGCAGTGATTATTATTACAGTGATAAACACACATACCTAACTACCCACTAGCATTTCATTTCGATTTCCCCCGCGATTAAAATATTTACCTTTATTCTTTATAATTTCATGGTGTATCGTGAAATCCTACGAAATGATTTCATTATTCCTTTTTTTTTCTTTTGAAAAAGACGACTCTTCGCATTACGTATTCTTGTATCACTGGGGCTCTTTAAAAATCCAGACGCAGAGTAAATATTACTGACTCACATTAAGGCCCTTGGCCGACCCCGAATTCGATTCGACATGTAATACAAAGACCAACAAGGTAGGGAAGTTTCTATAAATCTTTAGTGTCGACGACGCGTGACTTATGTTGTAAACGTTTATAGGCGACTGTAACACCATCGGCGTGATACAACATAAATTATCTTGTTAATATGTATTTCAAAGTAAAGCTAAAAAGATAGCAACAGTTGCTGCCACAGAGCTTCGTGCATGTAACATTGTGGACAGCGCGTAGGACGATCGAATAAATATAACGCCTACACGTTTAACTTTACATGGCTAATACTTGCTTATATGGTTTTGGGACTCTTGGAAAACTTCTTAGTCATACAGTTATACCTATGTCTGCATTTGACTGCCTCGTTGGTCTAGTGGTTTTTTTTTTTTTTTTAATGGTATCTACTTTTTCCTTCGTGTTGCTATGTAGAACTGCAACATTTGCTCCTTGAAGAAACAATATCTTTTTTTTTTTTTGGTCTAGTGGTTAGAGGTGCCGCCTTTGGATCAACGGGTCCCGGGTTCGATTCCGGGGTCGGGCAAGTGTCTTTTTGTAAACCAGAGGCACTGGCTCGGAGTCTGGGTGTCATTTCTACCTATAATATGTATGTATATACAAAATAAAATGTATATAAGTAGTTTATCATCCATCTCGTTACCATAACACAAGCATTAAGTTGCTTAGCTTGGGACGAGATGGCGTTGTGTGAAATGTCCAAGGATATAAGGATCATCATTTCAGCCAAAAGACGTCCACTGCTGGACATAGGCCTCCCCCAAGGATTTCCACAAAGGCCGGTCCTGGGCCGCCCGCATCCACTGCTTTCCGGCGATCTTAACCAGGTCGTCGGTCCACCGTGTGGGAGGCCTACCAGCACTGCGCCTTCCGGAACGCGGTCGCCACTCGAGGACTTTTCTGCCCCATCGGGCGTCGGTCCTGCGAGCTAGGTGCCCTGCCCAATGCCACTTAAGTGGCAATGCTGATATAAGGATATTTATATTTATTCAACAATAGGTGGATAGGTACAGCATGTCTTGTAATGTGTCACTCAGCCGTAGATGTGTATGAAAGGAGAGACTTTATAAGTCTTTATTGTCAATATCCATCCAACTGTTTGGGGCTCCCACGATTCTTATTTTTTTATATATTAAAGAAACCCTAACACTAAGTATAACCTGTATCGCGGGGAAGTTTATATACATAAAATTGACGAACACAAATGACACCCAGAATCGAAGCAAGTCTAGTTCAAGGCAGTCAAGATCTATCCTGATTTTTTAAATAACAGTAAATAAAATACTTATTTAATAGACACCTCTTGTATAAAATTATTTACGCAACTACAAACTTCAATGCGCATCTAAATATTAAAACTACAAATATAAATGTCACTACTCGTATTCGACTGCTGCTGAGATGCATATGCTGAGATGGTTTGGCCATGTCGAGAGAATGAATGAAGAACGATTGACGAAAAAAGTGTATAAGGCGAGTGTGAATGAAAGTGTTGGAAGGGGAAGACCTAGGCGGACGTTTCAAGCGGCCGCATTCAGCGGCGGACGGTTAAGTGCGGTGTTCCGCAGGGCTCGGTTCTAGGCCCGGTCCTGTGGAACATCGGATACGACTGGTTGCTCAGGATGCCGCTACTGCCCGGGGTGGGGCTGCTCTGCTACGCAGACGACACCCTCATCACGGCCAGGGGCGGCACCTTCGCCGAGGCGGCGAGGAGAGCAACGGTCGCGACGTCGCTGGCTGCGGACCGGATCGGCCTGCTGGGCCTGAGGGTCTCCCTCCCGAAGACGGAGGCCCTCCTCCTCCACGGGCCACGCCGGGGTCCCCCTCGCGGTGCGAGCATCACCGTGGGGGGGACGGTGATAGAGCTGCGGGCCCAGATGAAGTATCTGGGCCTGCACCTGGACGGTCGGTGGAGCTTCGGGGCCCACTTCCAACAGATGGCCCCGAGGCTCATACGGTCGGCCGCCGCCCTGGGCAGGCTGCTGCCCAACGTCGGCGGCCCGGGCTCCGTCTGCAGGCGCCTGTACTCCGGCATCATCCGGAGTATGGCCCTGTACGGGGCCCCCGTCTGGGTCGGAGCCCTCACCGCTCGCAACAGGGCCCTTCTGCGGAGGCCGCAGAGGGTCATAGCGGTGAGGGCGATCCGGGCTTACCGCACGGTGTCGTGGACGGCTGCCACGCTGCTCGCCGGGGACCCACCCTGGGAGCTCCAGGCGGAGGTGCTGGCGGCCGTCTACAGGTACCGTGCGGCACGGAGGGAGGAGGGAGCGCTGCCCCTCCTCGACGGTGGTGGTGCAAGGCGGGTCAGGGACAGAGCGCGAGAGGCCCTGATCCGCCACTGGGAGGAGGATTTGGGGTCCCCAGCCGCCGGGCTGGCGACGGTGGAGGCGGTCCGCCCCCACCTAGATCGCTGGCTGTCTCGGCGGCACGGGACCCTAACCTACAGGTTGGTGCAGGTGCTTACCGGGCATGGCTGCTTCGGTAAGTACCTGCATCAAATCGCGGGCCGGGAGCCGACGCCGGTCTGCCACGAGTGTGGCGCGCCAGTCGACACGGCGCGCCACACGGTGGAGGAGTGTGCCGCCTGGGTGACCGAGAGGCGGGCCCTGGCGGCACAGGTCGGTGGAGACCTCTCGCTGTCGAGCCTTATCGGACGGATGCTCGACAGCGAGGAGGGGTGGGAAGCAATGGCCTCCTTCTGCGAGGACGTCATGTCGCAGAAGGAGGCCGCGGAGCGGGTCAGGGAGGAAGACGTCCTGGCCGACCCGCGCCGCAGACGGAGGCCGGGGAGGAGGAGGCGACTGTACGCCCGCCTCCTTCCCCCGCCATAGAGGCCGGTGGTGGGTCGGGGGACCCGCCACCGACGAAAGCCTCGATGACTGAGGGCGTCCCAGTGTACCGGGGCGCCCTCCCTGATAGTCGCTTGCCCGCGTAGCGGGCACCTCGTCGGGGCGTCAACGTCGACTGCGCTCGCGCGAACCGTTGGCGCCCCAAGCGTGCCGTGTGAGGGTATACCGCTGGGGTTTTAGTGGGTATACGGGTTCTGTCCCGGGAGTCCCACATAATCACCGACCTCACCCCCGGGGGGCGGTGGTATGCGTAATGCATTTCCCCAGCGAAACCAAAAAAAAAAAAAAAGGCGGACGTTTCAAGACCAAATCAGGGACGTCTTGAAAAAAGGCCAGGTCAAGAGTACCCTAAACCGAAGAGCATGTATGAAGGGAATAATGAAAGTGGACGAAGCGAAACAAGTATGTATGGATCGTAGCAAGTGGAAAGAAGTGGTCTCTGCCTACCCCTACGGGAAAGAGGCGTGATTATATGTATGTATGTCGTATTCGACGAGTTTCACGATAAGCAGTGTACGATGATGACCCGTGAAGGACGTTATACTATAATAGAAAATAATTTCAAAAATATTCTTGTGCTTTTAGGTCATATATTTTGCCTTATATATATATTCATGGGTGCGGTGCGATCATTTTGAATTTCCAACGTATTATGGTTTTATGCGGAACCGTAGAGGCACAAAACTTTAGTACTTTTTTAAATTGAGTAAGCCTTTTTTTTTCTTGGAATTAGTCATGGATACCCGGCTGTTGAGGGCTAGCAAGTGCACACAATTAGCGCCCCGATCTACCCACTAACACCAACGGCTTCCTCGATTGCCCGCTTCTGGGCCGCAGTTGAGTAGACCTACTTTTTTAGCAGTCTTTGCTTTAATAACACATCATAAATCTTCATAACATACCTTATAAAAATCGTTTCTGAACCTTTGCCAAGATAAGCTAAATATTCTTAGTTAACGCCGGTGCGAAATTGCCTTAATTCTGACTAATGTAGTAAGTAAATCAAGTGGGCAATAATGTGCTGCGCTCAATTTATCGTCAACTCCATTATGTACGTTGCATTAACTGTGCGTATAAATTTCGTAAAATAAGAATAAACAGGTCTACATTTCAAATGTGCCCGCTAATGTCAATTGCGAATATTTCGTTTGGTTCAAAAATGTAATTTCTACAAGTCCATGGCTTTTAAACTTTTTATGAATAAAAGTTACAGGACTGCTTTATCAACCAATGGTAATTATATTTGGCTGCTGTATACTGTCAGCGAGCGACTGCTAATCCGCTGTAACCTACCTCTTGGATAATTCTATCAACTAACGTGTTATAACATTTATTTTAACGTCCACAAATTGCTTCAACATTCGTGCGGGCCGCTAGTTATAAATACCAATACAAAAAGCAATGCTTAAGTATTGATTAGACATATCTATTATCCGTGTGGTGACAGATTTAGAATACATAGTGGCACCACCCCATTCCATCCTGAGGGTGTCGTAAGAGCCGGGAAAAGGAAATGACAGGGCCGTAAACCTAGCCGCAACAGAAGGACAACTTGAAACGAAACCCTGAGCCAACCCGTCTTGCCAGCGTGGGACAGTAGGCTAATTACTCCGTAGTGGGTAATTTGTGGGCTGAAGAGTAATAGTAGTAGTATATCTATGACTAGTGGCCCGCCCCGGCTTCGCCCGTGCAAAGCGGGGGTAGGTTATACATATAAACTTTCCCCTGGAATCACTCTATCTATAAAAAAAAACTGCTTCAAAATCCGTTGCGTAGTTTTAAAGATTTATGCATACATAGGGACGGACAGAAGAATGCGACTTTGTTTTATACTATGTAGTGATAGTGATATGACACAAAATTTCCGTATCACACAAACTCGCAAGATAGCGTTGGAGCGTCATCGGTCTTACGGTGATAATGCGATTTCTTCCACGCAACAGACTTAAGAACTTTTGGTAAATCATTACATAGTTTATAACAAAGTCGCTGTCGTCTGTCCGTCCCTATGTATGCTTAAATCTTTAAAACTACGCAACGGATTTTGAAGCGGTTTTTTTAATAGATAAAGTGATTCAAGGTTTTAAACTTAGATATTCATCATTGCACGCGTGCGAAGCCGGGGCGGGTCGCTAGTACTACATAAATCATCGATTACTAGGTTTTCCTCGTGGCTTTCCAGTCTTCATTTTGTATACATGCTGAATTTCACAGTCGTTTGTGCGAGATACTAAGTCGCCTTTTCTTGTTCAATAAATATTCAGTACAAGCTGACCCGGCAAACTTCGTACAGCCACAAAAAAACAAAAAACCTGAATGATAAATCAAGAATGTTTCAACATTATAAAAATATGTGCAAACATTAACTGTAACAAAAATAATGCGTATTAATATTATTATTTTTTCTTTTTCTTCTAAACCTTCCCTGGACTACCACAAACATTTCAAGACCAAAATTAGCCAAATCGATCCAGCCGTTTTCGAGTTTTAGCGAGACTAACGAATAGCAATTCATTTTTATTTATTTAAGATATATAGAATGCTTAAGATATACAATACTAACTTAAAACAGTGAATAAATGCTACTGTACGGTATGATTCAAGCAAACATTAACAGTTTCAGCCTGACAACACCAATAAAAGTAAAATTCTCCAAAATCTGCCTTTTTTTGGGGTGAAAAATCATTTAAAACTATTCACACCGACCTGGTGAAGACCTGGGACACTGTCCACTAATAAATAAATGGAACGGCATTCCCATACCCACTGAACATCCCCCCGGTGCACCGTCCCGTGCCGCCTGCCTCGTGGATCCCTACTGTGTCTCCCCGGGATCAGTGCGCAAACGCTCAACCCCATTCTATCGGTAGCTATCAGCAGCATCCATCTCTTGGAGCTTAATGCTTTCACGGGGCTATGCCCGGTACTCGTTGCATAGCATTCAACCCAGGGTCTCCAATACATGGTGAGGGTTTCCCCTAATTCCCTACCTGGAGGCCCGCGTTAGGGCGGTAAATGACGCAGGTGCACCAAACGCCTATGCCTTTGTGCTCCCGAAGTACCGGGTGCCCACCGGGAGCCCTTTCTCGCTCCCGCTCGCTCTCTTCCTTGGTGCGCATCACGAGTTTCACTTCCGACCATGACTAGGTCCAAAATCTGATTCCAAATTCAGTACCGTATAAGATCGAACTCGGCTACCTACTGCTGATGAAATTATTTTATTAATGGGCACAGCGGAATTTGCTGGTTCCTTAACGACCCGGTGCCCCTGAGTCCGAGCATATCCTGGTCACGTCTGATACCTGCAAGGAAGTTTCCTCCCCTACCAAAAAAAACATCTCTCACAAAAAGGGCTTCCTTCAAAATTCATTTACTTCCAATCTTTATACCTAGTATTTTTTACCTTAGAAGCATAATCTTCGCCTTATAATTAATTCTTAGCCAAGAAGATAGCGTAACACAAATGTATTAAGTCGAAAATTGAACATACGATATTCAAATAAACCGAATGCCAAATCCTTTGGTATTTATTAAGCTGTGAGTAGACAGATTATCCTCAGGATTGCGGGCGGTATTCGACCAATTTGCCCTGACGTATAATTATCCGGATGTCGAATGGAATACACGGTATTGAATTGGTTTGCGCGGAATATGGATTGTAGATGTCCACATCTACTTATATATATATAATGGTAGGTTTTATCTATATTTACGTATAAGTAGATAGCTTACGGTACTCCCACATGTTATGTGACAATGAAGTTCAATTGCGGGAACAGTGTTGGGAATCACACAGCACCAGCCGGCCTTTTCGGCCAGTATTATTTTTGTTTAAGCTTGCAATTGTTTGTTGCTCTTCTCCGTGGCGTGGAATTCGCGGCCGGTAGTGAAAACTAAATGATACATTTTATTATTTGAAAGCGTTCTTAAAATTAATAGAACTTTTGATTTAGTGCTATCTTCTTCACAGATTGTTAACTGACTCGGTTTGCTCGATTACTCCTGCGAGCCGACCACGCATCCCAAAAGTTGGCAAGACAAGTGGTGACGCAGAAAATATCCGAGCTTATTGAAAGTCGTGACTTTGAAAGGATCAGGTAATGGGGACATGGGCAGGAAAAGATAGTAGTTCTTTAGGTTAAACTAATAGTTAACAAACCAGTCAATAAAGAGTTATAACATGGTATACAAAAGTAATTAATATAAAGACTTTACCAGTGAAGTGCGGTAACCTTTCAGGTCACCTTTCATTTTAATATAACATAACCATTACCTATCAAAAATTGAAAGGAAAAGATGTTGAATTGAAATGAAACAATCGCGACCATTTTAGGATCCTCGATTTCAATTGACTAAAACGTTAAATGAGAAGGCCAACAACCCAGCCGAAAGTGAATGAAACTTTGATACTAAACCCTGTGCCATTCCGTCTCGCCATCGTGGCATAGGAGGCTAAAGCCCCTCCCCTCCATGTAACTGAAGGAGGCTTGACTCAACAGCGGGTCATCTATAGGCTGAGTAGTAAAACTAGTATGCTGTAGAATATTGTCAACAAAAACATATACTTTAATACTACTTTAATTATCCAAATTTTATCCAGTGAAATATTCTATACGGACCTTTCCGTAATGTCATTCCTGAATTTATTTGTCTCATACCTACATATCCCGGACTGGATGCAGTAAAAAGGTTTAGGTACATGCGACGTATGGCATGTACACCACATAACCACAGTATAGGTATGAGTTGTATTTGACATAAGTAACCCGTAAAAACGCAGCCCATCCAAGAAACCAGTAAAATGGAGTCTACTATAAAACCTTAGGAAATGTCTCCAAGACTCCTTATTAAAATATTTACGCTAGCAACAATAATATATAAACTGAATTCAATGTTTCTTTTACTAGTTACAACACTAAGAAACCTATAATAGTTACAAACAGATAGTATCTGTTGGAGTACTACTTTACTATTATACCTAAATAGCTAAAAGTTCCAGACTCGTTGCCAAGGGCTGTTGTTATTTAATTAGAGCTAGGTACCTACTGGCTTTCGTCTATATAAACTAGTGTCACATTTAAAAGTCATGGTGCTCGTGAAGATATTATTCCTTGAATGCAGTCCAAAATACTATTCAAGTATTTTTCAAACTAAAAGGTTTTAAGAGGTTTATAAAACTAAAAGTTTTGCTGCGACATGTTTTATTTATATCACAAAAAAAATAAAACTTAACAAAGTTCTGCTGTAAAAGAACACATCGGTCAGTCGACATCACCATCATTTCAGACCATTATCACTACTGATTCGGGCCTTCTCCAAAAGTATGGAGGAAAATTTGCGGTAAACAACTTGCGGTAGTTCCCAATACATGAAATGGGGTGGTGACACCATGTATTCTGAATCCGTCACCACGCGAATTTAAATATACCTACTGTTTTTTTCTACTACTCAGCCCATAAAAGACCCACTGCTGAGTCGGGCCTCCTCCAATCACACGGAGGGTAATTAGCCTACTGTGTACTGTGGCACAGGGTTCGTGTAAGAGCGCTCCCTCACCGGGAGCATTCGCGTGTAATGTAACGTTACAGAGTCGTGAGTGAGGGAGAAGAACTGAGCATTACAGTTCGACTTTGAGCATTACATTACAATACTACCTCCCACACCGACGAGCGTGCGCGTGTAATGTAACATTATAGATTCGACTTTGAGCATTACATTACAATACTACCTCCCACATCGACGCGCGTTCGCGTGTAATGTAACATTTAGTACATAGAGATTTGAATTTGCGAGGTTTCTGATTTAGTTGTTTCCGTAATGTCAGACGAAGCGGTCATTGTGCTGAGTGCGGCAATATTACTTAATTCGAAATTGTTATTTACGTGAATTTTAAGAAAAGAAACGATATTGGTGCTGTTATACCCTTCTGTAGTATACCTTTTCCCTGACGCTGGCTAAACCTTCTGTCTAGTCAGCCATCCCAATCTCTACGTGCTCAGACCGCCCCGACCGGCGGGCAGTCTTCTCCTAGCCTTCATCTGTCTCACACGTAACCATTTTTCCCGATATTAATTGTAATTTCATTCTATTCCATTCGTCGTGTAATAAATTACTTTTTAAAAAGACATAGAAGAATCTCATTGTAACATTGGTGGCAGCGGTGGGATTTTCGATAAAAAGAAAATCCCGGGAAAACGCCTCTCGCGAAGACTCATCTGTATATCCTGTGAAAGAAGAAACCTCTGTATCCCGTAAAACAAATCGCCGTGTCCTGCGAAGAAATCTCTGTATCCTGTGAAAGAAGAAACCTCTGTATCCTGTAAAACAAATCGCCGTGTCCTGCGAAGAAATCTCTGTATCCTGTGAAAGAAGAAACCTCTGTATCCCGTAAATCAAATCGCCGTGTCCTGTGAAAAAAAGAAAAAACCCTTTATACCGTGAAGACAATCTCTGTATCCCGCGAAGAAAACCTTAGTTTCCTGTGAAGAAACCTCTGTACCCGTGAAGGAAATCGCCGTGTCCAGGGGAAGAAACTAGTCGTAGCGTGCCAAGAAACCCATCGCTATCTCGGCTGAGTCATCGCAGTATCCTGTTTACGCGTCGCAGCTGCGCGCGCTTCGGCCGTTCCTGGAAGAAATGTTGCTTACCGCCCACACACTAGTCGTCTTGCTCGCGTAAGTCATTGGTCTTATTAATTTTAATTCAATATTAATTGTAAATAATTATTGACATTCCTTGAACATAAATTAGTATGCACAAAGTACCTAAAGTAGAAGCAGATACTAAGAAAGTTTCTCTATCAACTCTCGAAATCGCCCCAGCAGACGCTGAGCTCCCTCCGAGCCCAACACCCACTACCCCAAGGGTCACCAGACAAACCCTTCACAGTTTTAGTACTATGGCAGATATCGAGTTGAACATTTTATTGAAATTTATTAAGCCTTATGATGGCAACCGGGACTCGCTAAGCCCGTTTATAGCAAATTGTAATAATGCATACGACTTAGCCTCGGAAATACAGAGGCCCATTTTATTTAAATATATTCTGAGCCAACTTCAGGGGAGAGCCGAAACAGCTTGTTCCATCAAGGAGTTTACGAACTGGGAACAACTAAAGGATTTCTTGAAATCCCAGTTCGGCGAAAGAAAACACTACTCCGCCTTACTATCAGAATTGCTAGAATGCCGACAAAAACAGTCCGACTCTATCAGCCAGTTTGCACTTAGGGTTGAATCATGCTTGTCAAAGTTGCTAACAGAAATAAATATATCAATCCCCACAAAGAAGAAGGGCGAACTTGCGGGCCGTGTCGCCGCCATGCAAGACCTGGCGACACATACGTTTATTGTCGGTCTTAACCCTAAATTATCTACTGTTGTTCGCTGTCGTGACCCTGAAACTTTAAATGAAGCAATCAACTTCGCCGCGTCTGAAGAGAAGATCCTCCAAACATATAACACGCCGCACAGGCCAATAAATCCGGGACAGGCGGACAATTTTCATAAACGGTCAGATTTCGTAAACCCTCAACGGTCCTATCCAAACACATACAATTTCCGGAGAAACGATTTCCGCCAACCGCCTTCAAATCAAATGACGTGCAGGTATTGCAAGTCCCCGGGTCACAGCATCGAGAACTGCCGGAAAAGAACATATAACAACCAGCGGTTCTCAAACCCAAACCCTAACCTTCCTGGGTCATCTTATAGACCAAATCCGGTGCATTATATGGAGGCACCTCAGTACGCGCCTAATTACAATGACGACTCTCGCGACGAAGTCGATTATCAAAAAAACTAGGAAACGTCTCGCATAGGTGTCGTATGAGATGTCAAGACGTAGAACTCGACACCAATCGAAAGTATGCTATCCCCACTGCATCCACTGTATCCGCAACATCCACTGTATCCACTGTATCCGCAGTATCCACTGCAACCACTGACTCCACTGCATCCACTGTATCCACTGCATCCACTGTATCCACTGCATCCACTGTATCCACTGCATCCACTGTATTCTCTGCATCCACTGTATCCACTGTATCCGCAGCATCCACTGTATCCACTGCATCCACTGTATCCACTGCATCCACTGTATCTCCTATCATGAGTTCCAGTGAATCCAAGATTCATAAAACACTCGAGGTGTACGAAGTATCCAGTAATCACTCCAAACTACTACTTCCACATATTCTAGTTCAGTCGCCTATTTCTGAAGTACCTCTTACGTTATTAATCGACTCCGGTTCTTCCGTTAGTCTCATTAAACAAGATTCAATACAGTTTAAACCGACTCTCACTAAAGAACCAATCTTAATAAAGGGTATTGACCCTGCTGAGGAAACTACGGCAACTTTAGGTCACTTTAACCTTAATCTACTGCTAGCAGACTCGTTCCGCAAACCTCTTAAGCATAAATTCCACGTAGTAGGAAAGATCCATCTGCCATACGATGGTATTCTCGGTAATGATTTCCTAAAATCGTTTCAGTGCACTATTGATTATTCAACAGACTCCCTACTCTTTGGAGACCGAAAAACAACTCTTCAGTTTTGCGAACCTACCTACATTATACCACCCCGGGCAGAAGTTGTTATAGAATGTTCGGTCGTCAATCCAGAAATCAAAATCGGCCTGATTATCGATCAAAGTCCCTCTGACGATCTTTTAATTGCAAATTGTCTCGTTCAAGTAAAAGACAACAACCGAATTAATCTTACAGTCGCCAATATTTCAGAATCGCCTATTCCTCTTCAATCAAATCTCAATTTAAGATTATCGCCTATTGAATCTTCGTATTTTTCTGCACCTAATATGACTAACTCCTATCCCGAAATACCTAGCGCCTTCCAACGGACCAATAGAGTTCTAGACCAGCTTCGTACATCTCACCTCAATGATGAAGAGACTCAATCCCTGTTCCAAATCTGCTCCGACTTCTCGGACATATTCTACCTCCCAGGAGAAAAACTATCCTACACTAAAGCTATCCAACATGAAATTAAAACCTCATCCGATAATCCTGTAAATACAAAATCCTACAGATTCCCGGAGATTCACAAAGCCGAAGTTCATAGACAAATCAACCAAATGTTAGACCAGGGAATAATTAAGCCATCTATCTCCCCCTGGTCTTCCCCAATCTGGATAGTCCCTAAGAAACAAGATGCCTCGGGCAAACAGAAGTGGCGCATAGTAATAGACTATCGAAAACTCAACGATATCACAGTAGGCGATACCTTTCCAATTCCCCAGATCACAGAAATCTTAGACCAATTAGGCAACAGCAAGTACTTCTCCACCCTTGATTTAGCCTCAGGATTTCATCAAATAGAGATCAAGGACGAGGATGCAGAAAAAACAGCATTCTCAGTTCCCGAGGGGCATTTTCAGTTCACCCGAATGCCGTTTGGTCTAAAAAACGCTCCTTCTACGTTTCAAAGACTCATGAACACAGCCCTATCTGGCTTTCAAGGCGTGCGATGTTTTGTTTACTTAGATGATATCGTGATATATTCGTATGACCTCCAGTCCCACATCGCAAATCTAATCTCCGTATTCGAAAGACTGAGGAAATTTAACCTTAAACTCCAACCAGAAAAGTGCGAGTTCCTCAGACGCGAAGTCTGTTATCTAGGTCACGTAATCACGGAACACGGTGTTAAACCTAACCCCGATAAAATCAAAGCCGTCGCTAATTTTCCAATTCCAAGGACACCAAAAGATGTAAAATCATTCTTAGGTCTAGCTTCATATTACCGCCGTTTCATCCCCGACTTCTCCAAAACAGCTAAAGCCTTGACAACTCTTCTCAAAAAAGAATCAACATTCAAATGGGAAAACCAACAACAATTAGCATTTGATACGTTAAAACAAACACTAACTACCGCTCCGCTACTAATCTATCCTGATTTCTCCAAATCTTTTATTCTCACTTGTGACGCGTCAAATTACGCTGTAAGTGCAGTACTGTCCCAGGGTCCTATAGGCAAGGACCAACCAGTTGCTTTTGCATCTCGTACGCTTAATAAAAGTGAAATAAACTATAGCACCACAGAGAAAGAACTGTTGGCTATCATCTATGGATGTAAAACCTTTCGCCCTTACCTCTATGGGCGAAAGTTCAAAATAGTCACAGATCACCGCCCTCTAATATGGCTATTTAATCACAAAGATCCTAGTAGTAAACTCCAACGTTGGCGGTTAAAGCTGGAGGAATATGAGTACGAAATCACTTACCGCAAAGGCAAATTAAATTCAGCTGCAGATGCCCTTTCCAGATACCCTGTAAATCCTTTATACTCTGACAAGGTAAACATTGATCCACAAGATCTGTCACTTTCTCCTCCCTCGAACCTTAATCCCGATCTAATAAATCCTGAAATCGAAGACGAAGTAATGGATTACCTTAATTCTGTAGATCGCGAAACACGTCGTGAGGTAGAACCAGAGCCCCAACCTTGTACTAGTTGGCAAAATCCTGAATCCTTACCTAGATCTACTTACCCCAATCCTGGGACTCCTCCTCCAGTACCTGAAAACTTACCTTTACTCGATGAAAATTATAGCCAATTCCTGAAGTCACCTGAAAAATCCTTCAATACTCGTATCATTGAACATAATGAAAGTTTACTAAAAAGTATACAAAAACTAATAATCATACCTACCTCAATAGACATGGATGAATCCATGCCATATGTTCAAGAGGTGCTCGATAATTGCCCAAGTCTTTATCGCGATGAACTTCTGAAGAAAGAAAGATCCTTATTTACCTTCCTATGCCTTGATGCTGAAGACAAAACTTACCTCTTCCTCTTCATCAAAGTCCATCATTTCGATGAAAGCCCATATCCGGACATATTCAAGTCTCTTAAATATGCTCGTGACCAAATAATTATGTCCTACCCTACTATAAATGAAGTAGGAATATCGGACTTTAAGAATCCTTTCCATAAACATTCTTTGGTTAAAATATATAACATGCTAGGATACCTATTCCATGGGACAAATATAACTGTTCACCTATATCACGATGATATTATCTATCCGACTCCATCCGAAGTAAAGAAGATCCTTAACCAAAATCATGACCTTCCCATCTCAGGACATCTTGGTTCCACGCGAATGCTAAAACGAATCCAAGAACGATATTACTGGAAAGGTATGCGGTCAGACGTAGAAGAATACGTAAAACACTGTACCTCTTGTCAACTCAATAAAGCGCTCAGGAGAACCAATCGCGCCCCCATGCAAATCACTTCCACCTCTACTAGCCCCTTTCAACGAGTAGCATTGGATGTTGTAGGTCCACTCCCCGAATCCGGCACGGCCAAGCTTAAATACATCCTTACTATACAGGATGATTTAACTAAATTCTCCGTCGCGTACCCCATGCGTAGCGCGACTGCTGAAGAAAGCACCGACTGCCTCGTTCATTTCGTTAGCCTATTTGGTATACCCAAAACTATCCTGACGGATCAGGGAACTAACTTTACTTCAGACCTGTTTAAGCAGACATGTAAATTCCTTAAGGTCAAACAACTCTGGTCCAGCCCATATCACCCACAGACTCAAGGTGCTCTTGAGAGGAGTCATTCTACTCTCAAAGAATATCTAAAATCCTTCGTAGATCCCAACCTTAACAACTGGCCCAGATATGTACACACAGCGATGATGACGTATAATACTAACGTCCATTCGACTACTAATTTCACGCCCTATGAATTGCTCTTTGGTCATAAGCCATTCATTCCTGACTCTCTTTTCGAATCGTCTCCTGAAACCACGTACCCTGAATATTTGAAAATGCTACAGCACCGACTTCAACACTCGCGAAACAGAGCTATCGAAAATATTACCGCCTCTAAGGAGAGATCTAAAGTTTATTACGACCAGCGCACTAAACCTGTCTCATATAAAGCCGGAGACCATGTTTTCCTGAAAAGTCACGTCCGCCAAGGCAAGGCTCTGTCTCCATGCTGGAAGGGCCCATTCAAGGTCATTAAAATAAATGGCAACAATACTTTGACTCTTTTGATAAATAGGAGACACGTCACCCATCATTATGATGAAATTAAAACTGCAAATACTATATCTTTTCTTCTCCCGCGTGACGTGGAACCTGTAGAGTAAATAAATTATAATTAATATACCTTAGTAATAAAATAAATACTTACTTTCATTCAATACTATTCCTAGAATAAGACATATGATACATAGCTAGATGTAAGGTAAATTAACTGTTCGTAAGCATTTTACTTTCCATTTCCTTTATGTTCTACTTTCAGGGCCACGATAGACGCGCAACTGTCTGTCCAGCCAATTACTTCAAGTCCAGGTATTTTCTTTGATTATGAAGGAAAACTTAAGATTCAAAATGGTCATTTAGATATCCTCATTCCGCAGGATATCTCTCACTTTTCCAGCCATATGGAAAATATTGAATCCGTTATAAAAATCGTGAAAGAATTTTGTTCATCAAATCGTATCGTAAACAACGACGAATGTTTTAGTACAGTCGAACCGCTAGCAGTTCGCTACCGCGACATGGTAGACTCTTTCAATTCTTTTGAACACCTCATCTCCGACAAACAGAGTAGATCAGCCTGGATTGGCGCTGGTGGTTCAATACTTAGGACTATTTTTGGCACTTTAGACGAAAATGATGCCCTTAAGTATGACAATGCTATTTCCTTATTACAACACGATCAGCAAAAGTTAGCTTCGTTGT
The DNA here is from genome assembly GCA_905475355.2 of Clostera curtula. Taxonomy (NCBI): domain Eukaryota; kingdom Metazoa; phylum Arthropoda; class Insecta; order Lepidoptera; family Notodontidae; genus Clostera; species Clostera curtula. The sequence goes on along the minus strand of FR997806.1, from coordinate 9,924,279 downwards.
TAAAACAAAATATTATAGTTACTACTTCTACGTTATCTTCTTTCAATCAATCACTACAAACCTTAGAAAACAATGAAGCTATCTTATATGATGCGGTTGACGAGCTTTCATCCATAATTAAAAACTTTTCTCAGGAATCGGTAAATAATAACATTATTACTAGACTTGAATTCATATTGAACAGTTTGGAGACCTCAATACTCACCTTATCATTCCAACTTGAAGACCTCACGAACGGTATTATATTCTGTAGTCAAAATATCTTAAGCCCGGCGGTCTTAACGCCCGCGCAATTATTCCGAGAGCTCGCCAACCATTATAATAAGCTACCTAACAATGTAGACTTACCGATTAGCCTAAACTTACATGATATGCATACGATGTTAAAAGTAATCGACATGAAATGTTTTTATTCTACGGATAGAATCATTTTTATTGTTCAAATTCCTTTAGTTTTCCCGAAAGAATATATTCTTTACCATAACTTACCTTTACCTATGCCGCATAACAAATCGGAAATATTTGGAATGCTATTACCTAGTACTAAGTACATCGCCATGACCAATGACAAAACGCAATACTGCAAATTCAACTCTTTAGAATACTGTCGTGACTATAGTGACACGTATTACATATGTAACACTATGAACATTTATTCTGTGTCCGCAGATCCGATCTGTGAAAGTGAGATCTTAACCAGGGTTTTAAATAATATACCCGAAACATGCCAACCTAAATTCCTCCCAGGTACTATAGATATCTGGCATCCATTAAAATTCAATAGGTGGCTATTTGTTCAATCAAGGTCAAGTAAAATAACATTAGATTGTAATTATTCAGATGTAACCGAGGACACTATCCATGGTGCCGGAATAATCTCGGTACCTAATCAATGTACCGCATATAGTAAAAATATTGTATTGACCCCACAGGGTCCCTCATTTAATTTTAGTATCTTACCAGTGTCCTCTTATTTTAATGTAATCAACCTTTCTAATTTTAACCTAGATATCGTAAAACTAGATGATGTGCCCCCTGTACACCTTCGGGAATCCAATTTGGATAATCTACGTTCAAATCATGAAATTAAAACTTATTTATCTGAGTTGGATCGAATTATAGACCAACCACCGTTTATAGTCAAATATGGGACACATCACTCTATAATAACTATTATTATTTCATGTGTAGTATTAAGTTTAGTTTTGTATAAAATCTTCTATTTTATGAAAGAAAATGGTTACCTGTCTAGACTTATACGCCAGGGTACTGAGACTCGCTCAGATCCCATCGAACTCCTCGGCACACCTACCCAACATCATCAAACACCTTCTTCTCCATCTCCTACTCCATTTACGCCTCCTCCTAGGCTCCGAATTTCCTAACCTACCTGTAAACATTCGGAGTTGCAACCCCGAAGTTTACTCTTCTCCGGGGGGCTGTTATACCCTTCTGTAGTATACCTTTTCCCTGACGCTGGCTAAACCTTCTGTCTAGTCAGCCATCCCAATCTCTACGTGCTCAGACCGCCCCGACCGGCGGGCAGTCTTCTCCTAGCCTTCATCTGTCTCACACGTAACCATTTTTCCCGATATTAATTGTAATTTCATTCTATTCCATTCGTCGTGTAATAAATTACTTTTTAAAAAGACATAGAAGAATCTCATTGTAACAGTGCCATTAATTATTTCAAAACCGGTGAAATACAGGTGGAGTACAGCAGGCAGTGAATTGATAATTATTAAGTGTTCAAAATCCGTTACACGCGAAGGCGCGTGATGTGGGAGGTAGTATTGTAATGTAATGCTCAAAGTCGAGTCTATAACGTTACATTACACGCGCACGCTCGTCGGTGTGGGAGGTAGTATTGTAAAATAATGCTCAAAGTCGAATCTGTAATGTTACATTACACGCAAATGCTCGCGGTGAGGGAGAGCCTTTAGGTTTTCCTTCTCTTGACACGAGGTGATCTGCCTCTTACGTTCCATTAGTCGCCTCTTACGACACCCTCAGGATGAAATGGGGTGGTAACACTATGTTTTCCATATCCGTCACCACACGGAATAACTGCATTTTTTTGATGATGGCTTTATTAGACAAAATATCTGTTAGATGTCACTGCACGCAAATAATAATAGGTACATCTGCAAGTAAAAAAATGTGCTTGGTATAACTTACGTAGCAGCATACTGGCTGTTTTCATTTTCCCGATATTACCAATCGCTGGCTCGAACGAGTCTCCGTTTCATATGCAGGGTTTTCTTTGTTCTGCCTTACGTAGTAGCACATACTTAAGCCTGAGTATTTTACGGTGAGACCGTAAAAGCAATGGTGGATTTGTAAACTGCTGATTATAATTTTCGTATATGTATATGAAACTTTCCGTGTAATGTGGTGACGGATTTAGAATATATAGTGTCACCACCATTCATCCTGGGGGTGTCGTAAGAGCTGACAAAAGGAAACGATTAGGTCGAATATCTAGCTGTAAGAGAAGGAAAACTTGATACGAATCCCTGTGCCAACTCTTCTGGCCTGCGTGCAGAGTCGGGCATTGTTGGCTAACTGTCCTCCATGTATGTAGAGGAAGCCCGACTCAGTAGTGGGTCATTTATGGGCTGATAAGTAAGTATAAGAAAACTATAAACGTATTTGCGACTGATATAGAATGTTTAACACAGTCTTTCGCAGTATATTTCCCTAAATATGGGGAAAATAAAAACGTATCCAGTAGAGATTCCATATCTGCCTTGTTTTGTACATGGGGTACTCAATCCCATGGAATCTGGCCATTGAGAGCTAGCCGGATAAACCCACTAAAACCCCACGGCGTTCCCTGACTGCCCGTTTACGGAGTCTTGGGTTTCACTCCTCCCAGCTGTGGGAGTATGCTCCGCGAACACTCTCATTATTACGGATTACAAATGCTTTGACTTGGTAACCGTTTTTCATCCCTGCAATCTTATAATTCTTTTTATTCTATTTAACATTATATTTCTATTATAAGCAAAAAGATTAACCAGATTGTTTTACCTATTTCTGAATTCCATTTTCATTACATTCATAAATCAAAATGTAAGTAAGGCCTGTCTTTATAATATAGTAGTAACAAGGCATGTATTCTATAGGGCACGTTAAACAGTTTTAATGTTAAAAGCTACTTGAGAATGGTATTTCAATAATTCGGTGAATTGGGACACTTTCTTCAATAAACATGGTAATCACTGTTTGTCCCAAAGTAATAAGAAGCTGCTGAAGCAAAAGATAATTTAGTTTATAAAATGTAAAACATTTCAACAATAAAACATCTGTTAGGTGTAAATATATATATACCTACAGTTTTTTCATTTTACATGCGTTGTTATCACATAATTTTAGACTGCACATGATCCTGCTTAAGTTAAAAATTCCGGGAAAAAATTGTGATTAAACTTCATTTTATTTGACTTTCGGGTCATTCAGTAAAATTAAAAGTGGTATGATACTAAAACACAGAAATGGTAAAAATCCTTTGAAGCAGTTTATAAGACGCTAAACGTGGATTATCCGAGCTCTATTGCGAAAGAAGCCTTATAATATTTACCTCAGAGTCATGCTCAAACAGCCGTGAGCAAAATTTGCTCCTTTTATTATCTAGCTTTCGTTTCGTTCCTTAAGCTGCCAAATTTTAGCCGAATTACGCGATTTATCTGAACTTTTCTTTTGCCCGCGGCATCAGATTTGGATGAAACAGTGAACTTTAAATGCCATGACAGACTAAGGCTACTTTTATGGCGAAAAACGTATTAAGTATTTGTTAACAAATCATTCCTTGAAAGAAAATTACGTGTAACTATCCTTAACATAAATAATTCTACTGTATGTGTGTATGTCGCTGAACTGAACGGCCTGAACAGCTGGCACCGAGGATGTAAACCATCCTCGGTGCCAGTCATTCAAATAGGTTTCACAAATTCACAAATCAGCCCGACAGATGGCGCTGCAGTCGGTAAACGAATACCATGCAGGACAACGTCTGCCCGGTTAGCTAGTCACTACATATTAAAAAACAAAGTCATTGTCGGCTGTCCGTCCCTATATATGCTTAAATCTTTAAAATTACGCAACGGATTCTGACGCGGTTTTTTTTAATAGATAGTGATTAAAGAGGAAGGTTTATATGTATAATACATGCATAAATTTAGATGTTCATCATTGCACCCGTGCGAAACCGGGGTGGGTGGCTAGTATATTATAAGATTCATTAGTGACCTCGACTTCCCATGAGTAGCATTAATATATTTTGTGAGTACGCATTAATATGGTACGTTTATGGTATCTAAATACGAAAACTGTAGATATAGTAGTAGTCAAAATATGTAATTGAATTGTAAACCACCCATATTCAACTCCACAAGCGGTAAGCAAATATGCACTGCGTAAAAAATTTGTTTTTAAAATAAAATTAAATAGTGTCAGATAAATAACGAATAAAAACAAATCGTAATTTTATTCCCGTTCCCAAAGCCTGACAACCCTTTCCCTGTGTTTGTCGGTTGCTGCATTCATATGTAAATTATCCTTTCATAGTGCTTGAATATAAACTATGGCGGGCTGTTATAGGGAATGTGAAGTTATCGTGTGATAACTCGTCTATCTTGTTGATAACAATTCATTCGTGGTATTTCCTTAACTACCCAACCTATGTTACATTCGAATAGCTATATTGTGTAAGTTTTGTAAACAGTATGTTCACTAATTTTTATTTTTTTAATATGCTACATGTTTATGCTTGTTATTGCTTTCACTAATCCGTCAGACTTGTTTGTACCACCATCATTGTAACCCTTTTAAAAGAGCAACCATGGAGTCTCTTGCTGGCTCTTCTCTGTGGAATGGCATTCCGAACCGGTGGTAAAAACTAAATAATAAATTATTCTTATTTTTTTTATATTTTGATTTAGTGTTATATAATATATATATAATTTAAAAGCATTCGCAAGAACTTATTCTAAAAAAAAATTGATTTTATTTTATTTGATTTGTGTATGTATATTAAATATAAATAAATAAATATCCTTGGACATTTCACACAACGCCATCTCGTCCCAAGCTAAGCAACTTAATGCTTGTGTTATGGTAACGAGATGGATGATAAACTACTTATATACATTTTTTTTGTAAATACATACATATTATAGATAGAAATGACACCCAGACTCCGAGCCAGTGCCTCTGGTTTAGACAAAGACACTTGCCCGACCCGGGAATCGAACCCGGGACCCGTTGATCCAAAGGCGGCACATCTAACCACTAGACCAACGAGGCAGTCAATATTGTGTATATTGTGATAACGTACGCTCTTACGACCTGAGGGTGACGTAAGAGCTGACATAAAATAATAATAATAAGCCTTTTATTTCGTGCAAATGTAGGATACATAGTTACATAGTTTCAAGCGAAAATAAAAAAAGAAAATAATAGTAATCTTATTGAATGTTTAAACATCTGGTGTGCGTTCTGGCTTTGAGATGTTTGCCTATTGGGCCCTTCCACGTACAAGAGCTGACTTATGGAAATGATAATGCTGATAGCCTACCTGTAACAGAAGGTTTGATACATAACATTTGAAACCCTTTGCCAACCCGTCTGGCCAAAGTGGCACAGAAGGCTAATTACCCTCCATGTAACTGGAGGAGCAATGGTCTCCAGACTCAGCCTTAGGTCATTATGGGCTGAGTAGTACATAATACTACTGTATCAATGTAACCATGCTACCCTGGCCACTCTACTGTGTTTGTAAACTATTTTGTAATGCTATGTCAATATTGATTTTTATTATAATTGCAAATCCGGCCACGCATTGCCGTGGCCAAGGTTGTTGTTATATTACATTGTAGTAAACTATTCAAGGTGAACGGTAGGAGAAGATTAGTCATGGGGACCACCATGCTTTTTTACTTATATACCATTTGTAAAAAAACATGGCGACCTCCATGTGATTTAGACTTCTGTGTAACATGAGGCCGGCTATGCTAACACCATAAATGCTAATACATAAAGACGTCTAATCTTGTATTATATATTTTGCTCCGTCATAAATAACTATAATAAGTGTCACAGTGTCCGTGTAGTGACACAATGTCACCAACGCTCACTTCACTTCCCTCAAGGGTGTCTTAAAGACGACTTTAAAATGAGGCAGATCACCTAGCCGCAACTGCCGCAAGATAAGTAAAACTTGATAAGATAGATAAAGACACGCTGAGGATGGAATGGTGTGGTGACACTTTGTAATATAAATTCATGACCACATTAATCACGTCATAGTGTCGGCATAAAGGCTAGAGAAATGTTAAAGCTATTAAAATCAAGAAGATCTATCGTACAGATAGATCTTCTTTAACTGTTTAAACTATATCTGTATTTCTTCAAATATTTTTTTTATATTAGCTCCATATTTATTTGTTCAGTTTGTTGGTTGTTTATGGTTTGTTTATGTTATGAAATGAAATGAAATCATTCATTCGTTCGTATTCCTTTACTTGTCACTTTAACTTGTCAATCAATTGTTCAATTGAATTTTGGTTATGGCGTAAATTTGTGAATGTGATTACGAATAGAATTTATCCGATTGTTCTAGAAAGTGAAAATGGCTGCGCGAGGAGAGAGAGGAGTTGGGAGAGTATTAGAAAAATTAGAGGCTTCAGTGAATTCTGGTCAATATTATGAAGCACATCAGATGTACCGAACACTCTATTTCAGGTATTTCGCACAGACTCCAAAATGTGTTGTGGAAAATGTTACGTGGTCCAATTATTTACAGTGTAATTGTATTGTTTTAGATATCTAAGCCAGAAAAAATATGCAGATCTGTTGAATTTACTCAACAAAGGCTCAACCATTTTGCTTCAACATGATCAACAAGGTAGTGGCGCAGATTTGGCTAATTTGTTGATAGATGTCCTAAATAAATCTGAAACTAAGCCATCTGAAGATTGGATTGAAAAATTAGCAAAGCTATTCGAGCTTATGAGCTCTAGTATACCAGAGAGGGAAAGTTTCCTAACAAATGCTGTTAAATGGTCCATGGATGAGAAGAAAAAAGGCCATCCCCTACTTCACAAGGTATACAAAATGTTTTGCTTATTTCTTCCCATATTTTATTAATGTGAATAAAAAATTGTAAGTAGAAACAGATCCAATCCGTTTGCTGAATCATTGTGTTGCTCTATTCATGACAGTCATATTCATATTTTGTTTCTAGTATTTGATACATACTTGAATTTGGACGGCAAATTAGTAGATCTACTCAGCCCATAGATGACCAGCTGCTGAGTTGGGTCTCCTCCAGTTACATGGAGGGTAAGTTGGCTACTATGCCACACTGGCCAGTTGGGCTGGCACAGGGTTTAATAACAAGTTTCCCATCGCTTGTGGCTAGGTTATCAGCCTTTTTATTACCTTTTGTTGACTCTTACCACACCCTCAGGATGGAATGGGGTGGTAACACTATGTATTCTTAATCCGTCACCTATAAATAAATTGTCATCAGAGTGGGTATCAATGTATTATTATGACTCAATTTCAGAATATTGCCGAAGTTTATTGGAAGGAAAAGAAATACTCAGCTGCACACAGGCACTTCATGCACTCTTGTGATGGAGCAGCTTATGCCAATATGCTTATAGAACTACACACAACCAAAGGATTGAAGTCTGAAATAGACCTATTCATAGCGCAGCCAGTGTTGCAGATTCTATGCCTACATAATATTAAATTGGCCACAGAAACATTTGACAAATACACAGGGCTACATCCCACAATAAATAACAATAAAGGGCCGCCATACCCATACCCATTACTAAATTTCTTGTGGTTTCTATTACGTGCTGTTGAACAGTAAGTATCATTTAAAAGTAGAATTAAAGCTAAACTACTTGAGTGATGTGTAGAAGTCAGTGTTTGTGTCTCAGTGGCCATGAGTGGCAGAGAAGAAATATGTGAACCATATGATTGGTTGATATGTGCCTAAGTTTATTGAGATTAACTATATGATATTATAATACATATTAGTTCAAATTCCTTAATATACTACTAGTACTACTTGTGCCATAACTGACCCACTGCTGAGTCAGGCCACCCCCCTTACCCGGAGGGTAATTAGTGTACTGTGCCATGTTTGCCAGATGGGTTGGCACAGGGTTTACAATCAAGTTTTCCTTCCTTTGTGGCATGTTTTTGGATTTGTTGCTACCGTGGTGACACGGAAATGAATACTTAATACATAGTTCAAATTCTATAAAATTGTTCTTGGATTATGATAAAGTATAATAAGAATGCCTAGGCTGTTTATAACTTGATATTTGATAGCCCAAGTTTTGTTAAAACTGGGATATGACTGAAGCATAAAATTTTGTCTTTAATAGAGTTTTATTTTATTACAGAAAACATGCAACTCAGTTCAAAATCCTACGAAATTGGTATGCCATTAGTTTAAAAAGAGATCCAAACTATTCAGAGTATCTAGATACCATTGGGCGCATTTGGTTTGGAATTGAAGTACCACAAGACAACAAAAACCCCAACTCTGTGTTTGGCGGTTTATTGAAATCCATCATAGGTGATGTTGACAGCTCTGATGATGAAGGGGAGTATGTGAACCGTAGTGCTGCAGCTCCAGACTTAGATTAAATGGTTTAGCTGACATATCAGCTCAGTCTGTCTTTGTGTAATAAAATACTAATGTTATAATCACGATATTAAGCTACCCCAACATTGGTCATAGCTGTATATTAAATGTACTTCATGTAAACAAACTACATTCTAGAATCTATGTTGCTTAGATTGTAATAGTTTATGTGAAATCAATTTATCAAGTTACTTAATGGAAAACTATCTAGAATACACTAGACAAAAGAGTATCCCAAAAAAAAGTATTGTGATTTCTTTTCTCTTACTGGATACTTGGCTAAAGTAAGACATCAACCTGTCCTTTTGTTTCTTGAACTGATAGTGTTTATATGATGGGCTTAGCTCTTTTGGGTTACAGTCCCTAGTTTGATCAATACTTAGTCTGGGTGTCTTAAAGAAGGGGGTTCTTTTGCTGCAGCCCCTACAATACAAAGTTTGCATCTTAGAGCAAGGGAACAGTCAGAAACTAACTAGTGTAGTGTCAATGGAATCCTTATAAATAACACTCTTCTAAATTAATTAATTTCTTGAAAACATTGCCATGACACAATTAGCTGTTTATTTATGGTGGTCATAAAACTTGATAGATTAATTTTAGCTTTGTTTGTTAGAAACTTTGTTGATGGGTATAAAAATAAATGGAGGTGTATAAAATAATAATTACCATATAAAACATAGATTGTAATTTATTTAATAACCATTTTATGGTGTCACTAAAATTATTAGGATACATTTTATATAATTGATTGAGTTGATGAAGTTTATTTATAAGATAGAAATACTGGAAATGAATTGTAGGTATTGTACATTAAAATCGTCATGCATAACATTGGTATTTATTTGTTATTTGTATATTAGGCATTTTAACACGAGTTAACATGTAAAATGCAGATATAATCACAAATAAAACCGTTTCACCTTATTTATGGTGAATGTTCCAGGGTAGCACGCGAAATTCAAATTTTCTTACGTTTTTTGCAATTTGCAGGTCAGTGCTAGGTTGTATGTTGATTAAAATGTTATTCGCGGCTGTAAGACGTATGTAGTTATAGAATTATAATCATCAATACAACCCTCCAAGCTCTGAATGACCTGCAAATTGCAAAAAACGTAAGAAAATTTGAATTTCGCGGGCTACCCTGGAACATTCACCTTCAAGTAGAACCGGCTGGCTAAAATTTACTCTGAGAATTACTATTTAAATCGTTAATATTTCGCAGCCGACGCAACGACGAACACGCGTGCGAGTTCATGTCCATCGGGGCCTAAATAAATAATTAATTAACACATAGATTCTATTTCATAATCTGCAAAATTACCTTGATTACAATAAACCAAATTGACAGGTTGACAAAGCCGGTACTTATTATCGACATTACCATAACTAATTAGGTAACAGCATTCCTCAGGATGGACATGAACTCACGCGCATATAATATATTCGTTTGTTTCACATATCGTTACTTTTGTACTTTACTAAAATAGAAGTATGGAGGCATTAAATTAACAGCAATTAGAAATCTCGTAATATCTAAACGAAAATATTTAGATTCCTAATAATTTTAGCTAGAATGTCCGATTATAATTATACAAAAAGTAATCTACACGTATTGAAACATTGTTCAATGCCAAATGAATTATTTGAATAACAATTATTGTAAAGATTTTCTATTTCGTCGACATTATTAACTTTTAAAATGTACAAAATAAGTTGTAGTGACCTAACTACAACAGTTCATATGATATTGCGAAGTTCTTATCTTACGGCAGTATTTTGTACTTAACATTTTTTGTACTATCACCAATAATTCTTCACACCTTGGGTTAGAATTGACAAAGTATTATAATTTAGGGGCACCTTGAAACTTTCCACCACCTCAATTGTAACGCAAATATGACTACCCCAAAATAAATGACACTGACAAATTTGTATGAGACATCCCAAATGTATAGCCCCCATTGCAATTCGGCAAAAAAAAATCAATCTTAAAATTACAGTGTCCAACCCATTGGACTGAAAGTCAAGCGAAGTGTGATGGATGACGAACTAATTTATCTATCTTGGTCATTTGCGTCAGTGAAATATCCTTCACCTCAGCAGGTTAGCAACTGTAACATACCTACCCGCATCGTTATCACAATAAATTATATCACTGCAAATCTTATCTACAAGATATTATATGTGTGTGCAATTTATTAGATGACAAATAATTAGTTTTCTTATTAAACGATATTCGATTTATCTAATACATAAATAAAAGTGTAGGCATTATCTACAACTTTTTCGCGATAACGTTCGTGAGTACCCAACGGTACTTTTTTTAATAATGAGCAGTGTGTTAACCCGGTTTTTTATCTTGGTTATCTTTGTAATTTGGAGTTCTTGTTTGCTTGTTGTTTTACAACGTATTAAAATATTCATAGTCGTCTGCGCTATTGTAAACGCGTAATTCTTCGTGTAACTGAAGCTGTGGTACTGAGCCATGGACGTATAAAAAAAAGTCGGACAGAGTCTCGCTAACTAAAAACCGTGACATCATAGTCGGCCAGATCAGCTATATGTACAGGCCAGCACGCACACTTTCACACATTAGTCGGCCATTACGCGCGTGAACATCGATGCTTAAAGACGCAATATGCGGCGAAAAAATTAAAACTATAAATCATGTCTTGCGTGGTAAAATGGTGTAAAAACCGTAGTGACCGAAAGAAAAACAATCCAGGAATCACGTTTCATACGTAAATGAATAATTCAATCACTTATTTCCAGATTTTAAACATTAAAATCAATTTGTATTTGCTAGAACAAAAGAATTAATTTTAAGTTCAGTGTTGCCAATATTCACGTGTACAAATTAACCGAAATGTGGGCAATTTTTCGTTTATTATAAAAATCAATATATTATTATGGTTAATTATTTAATAGTTACTACTGGGTATTTTATTTTATATTCCTTTTGCTAGATTTTCTAAGGAAAATTAAGTATGGAGAAATGATTGAATTAAAATTACTTAGTAGAAATTGTAATGGTGAAAACGATTGGATTCCAAACAAATACAGTGTCATTTGCAGTATACATTTTGATGCGGATGACTTATAAACAACTAAAGGAGGACTCCGGCGTGTTGTTACTTAAGCAGTACCTTAAAAGGTAAATTAGCAATCTACCAAGACACGGATAATACAAAAAAAATGAAACTATGCCGCTTATTTTTTCAAAATTTTAATGTACATTGTAGCTATTGTGTCGGTATATAATAATAATAAATATCCTTGGACATTTCACACAACGCCATCTCGTCCCAAGCTAAGCAACTTAATGCTTGTTTTATGGTAACGAGATGGATGATAAAACTACTTAAATACATTTTTTTTGTAAATACATATATATTATAGATAGAAAAACACACAGACCCGGGACAAATACTTGTAGGTCGTACAAATATTTCTTCCGTGCGGGGACCGATCCCCGCGACATGCTGCGCCAACCGCATAGTATAAAGAAGAGGGAGTAGGCTATCTCCGGCCCAATTCGCGATATAATTACCTACTGTCTTAGGGTTGTCACTTTTAGCTAATTATTAGGCGCGGCTGTTCGCGCTTCGCAGCAACCGCATGAACAGCGGCAACGTCAAGTCGCGGTCCCGACTCGCCATGTCGCCGCTAGATGGTACACGCGGCAACATAGCTTGTGTTTAATTTATTTGCTAAAAAATCAAAAAGCTGACTTGTATAAAGCACTAAGCTTTATACAAGTCAGCTTTTTGATTTTTTTTATTATGCATAATGTAGTATTTTTACACATAAAGGACCACATTTATTTTTAATTAATACAAACATATCTATTGAATCACACATTTATTACAAAATTACAAATTAGCTACAGAAAAATACTTTCTTCCGTTTCGACTATTACGAAACGCCTTGTTATTAAACTTTAATGTGTAATATATCCGCATCCTTATAAATAACTTTTGCAAATATAATGTCGGAAAACATGGGCAGGGCAGTGAAAAATGAAAATCTTTTATTTGTTCATAATTAGACATGCCAATTTTGCAGTTTATGTGATCATTTTTAAATGCTTTTTGGAATATCTGCTCCATCCTCTTAATATTTTCAACAAAGTCGTTGGGTGAAATCACTAACAAAATTTGGTCTCTAGAATAATTTTTGTAGTGAAGGTACCTAGTTTCTGCACTTAAATTGCAAACTTGCTGATTCGCGTTTAAATACGATTTAAGTTGTTCGCAATCCTCGTGACGTTCAATCCACTTTTTCAACAAGGCTCCGCATACGTAAAAAAAGCATTTTTTTCGAGGATATCAAATTCTATATAGTCTGAACAACTAATATCACGCAATACACTATTTGACTGCAATATTGCAATTACACCCAAACATACAGCAATACGTTCTTCTGCGATTATCAGACATTTTGATGATGATATTGATGAATAAATCATTTAGCGGTGCCGAAAAGCCGTGACGCGCGCGCGAACCTTGTGCAGTGTTAGCCCCGACTGGCGCACTGAGAAACGGGTCGAGATTTTGTTAAAGTGTGCGTGCGTCGACACATAGATACAATAGCGCACACATACAAGCCGCGCGCGGTGCGTTTGTATGAAGATAACCTACTTCCCCTCTCTTTATACTATGCCAACCGTGTCGTCGAATCGTAAAAATATTCATACATTATTTTAATCCCCAGTGCTTTATTTTGTTTTAATATATGTTTGAGTCAAGACACGTGGCAGAGGAATAAACTGTTACTGTACCATTTAATACCAGTGCTTCTCAAGAGGTGCGCAATAAATTATAATTATAGTATAAATAATAATATAAATTTTTGGTAATGAAAGCATTTCTTTTAATTTAGAATCGTTTTCAACACATCTCGAAATTAGAGGAAATTTCAAAAACCTCTCAAAGTAAAAGACATTATTATAAAAAAAAATACTCAGCATTTAGGATGTTAAAGTTAAACATGACAATTCCGAAAAAAAAAATTTTTATATTTTAACCATGTTTTTATTGCAAAATTTTGTGTATTTGTCTTGGCAACCCCAAAATTAACTCACACATACAGAGCTGCCGCCATTTTGGCGTCTCACTTTTGTCTTAGCCAGAGTTCCGTCCGCCTTTTTTTATACGTCCATGTACTGAGCTAAAAAAAATATATAAAGTGTTCTCACATAATCTTTTGGTTAAAGTCTTCTAACGGTTTTATCACCTGGCCCTGAACTTACCATATCGTCAAAACAATATAAATATTTTTTAATCAGTGTCTTCTAGAACCAAGCTTGTGATTTCCCTAGTCCAATTTGGTATTTTTAACACTCCTTTGGTGAGATTTAACTTCAGGCGTCTTTCACGCAAGTTGATAGCCTGATTTACTAAATTGCGGTTAAAATCGTGGACGTGTGGATGCTCTAAATACTCATCTATATCCATCCATTTACAGGCTGCAATTTCCCTTTCGGAGATTTGTATATTGTCTGTATAAGGCTTTAATATCACCACAACATAGATATCAGAGTTTCCAAACATAGAATTATGCGTGTGTCTTAAGGAAACCATACTTTCAAATTGCGCATCTATTCCAGTTTCTTCTTTGACTTCTCTTATGGCCGCGTCTTTTATGTCCTCGCCTGAAATTAATTTAGCGTGTCATAGGTTTTTTTCAAATTACAAGTAGAACGTACGTTACGTAGAATTTATCCAAGACGTACATTAGGTATGCCTACCTCTTTCTACGTATCCTCCAGGCAATTTCCAATGTTGGAACTCGTAGTTTTTCTCAGATACAACTAGTAACTGATTTTTGTCGTTTAACACCAGACCACCCACGCCCAAATTCGTGTGACACGCTGGAGGCAAGTTTGCTGAACTGTCCGCGGGCAACCATTTATACATCATTACAAAGTCATCTCTGGAGTGATGAAAATTAAACCCTTCCTGAAAATAAATATACTCTGGTTGCGATATCAACGGTACGCGATTGTTGTATGCTTTTAGTACGCTAGCACCATGGAATGTTCCTTCATTCCAATTGTACCAAAAATCATGCATCGTAACCTTCTAAATTAATAGGTATTTTGTCTGGATTGCTGCCGAACTTGTCAATAAGTGTGCAGAACCATCAGTTTCCTGAGAGATATATAAAAATGATGGTTCGAAAGGGGGATAACGTGAAATAGTGCATTATTGTTCAATCGAGGGCTAGCACAGTTATCTTCAACGTACATTCGACTTCAGATGTTCCCAATCACGAAAGCCGAACTTAAGTTATCTAGTAGTAAGGCTAGCAACGATAATGAACAGCGATTAACTACTTACTTACATTAGCTAAGCTGGGCACCCAGGCCGCATCCTTGATATTTACTTTAAACCAAATGCATCGTTTTTGTTCTTCATTCCATTTCTTTAAGGAATCTGGGGAAAAAGGGCGTTGTTGACAAATTAATGAGCATTATCTTCTAAAAGAATTGTCTTAGTGACCAATATTCGAATGTTGCTACCTATGGCCAGATATACTCTTATTATTACAAAGTGTAACAAAACCCTTAGCTATACCGAGAGGATCGACAGTACTACTAATGAGCAATTTCTTACCATTTTGGTCACCAGCTGATGAAAGTAACTTATAAGCACAAAATAAGCACAAAGAACTGAAGAAACACAATGAAATACAATTGTTGGTGGTCAAATTCGTCGATGCTCTTTCATACCTCAACATAGAAAACTATTTTAAACAGAGCTACTTCTGTTGATTGGTTCTATATCCCACTTCTGGTGTGGCTATAGGGTTAGCTTGTCTATCCTATATTATATAGTTTTAGATTGTCTAGAAGATATAACTTTTAAGTAATAACTGATGTGGCTAAGATATTTATTTAATAAAACTAGGAGCACAGCGGATTACCACCCGCTCACTGGAGAAGGGCATCCACCTTACAAAATAGCATAGCCAAATAACTTCACCCTTGGGTCATGTTGTGTTCCTGCACGTGAGTATGGTCGCCGGAGCTTGTACAGGGAAGCATGGTGTTGTAAAGGAATCTACTTTTCCACTACCGCCAGCGTCAGGATTTCACAGTGACAAGTTAGAAACGTCCAGTGACAGTAACTGCTTAGGTACAATAGGTACTAATAGTAATCGGGCATTTGACGCAGCGGGGCGGGACGGGCCGCATCGCACGGACGCAAATCGGCGTCGCAATAATGCGAGCCGCTGCGGCCCGACACAGTGTGCGATAATTCTTACAAATTGTATTGAGCGGATTTTTGCGCTCCGCCCCAGCACGCTGCGGCCCGGCATAATGTGCTCGAACCTCAATACCGCATCTTTTTGACAGGACGAAGTCTGTCGGGTCCGCTAGTTTCATATATAAATTAATATATTGTGGGTAAGGTTTAACAAACCGTATCAGCACGATTAGATTAGTATAATAAAATTAACATGCTAGTCTATTAAATTGAACATGTACCTATTACTTTTGTTGTATTGATTTGTTGCTGTGAGACAAGTTAGAAAACTTACTAATGTAGACACAGCTAGATTAATATATTTTAGTTATTTTCACAGCATTATGTCTTATGGTATCTTATTGTGGGGAAATGCTGCCGACATCGAAACCATTTTTGTATTACAAAAGCGAGCGGTGCGTGCAATTTATAATCTTAATTCTAGATAATCGCTGAGAGAACTTTTTAAGGATACTGGTATTCTAACAGTCGCATCGCAGTACATATTTACCAATATTCTGTACATTCGTAAAAATATCAGCGATTACGAAAAGAGTGGCGATATCAATAAAAATAAAATGTCCACTAGAAATAGACACCACATAGTAATCCCTCATTACAGGGTGCAAAAAGTGCACAAAACTTTAGCAGGTCTCGGGATTCAATTATATAATAAAATACCTAAAGGCATTCAAGACTTGCCTCTAGAACAGTTTAAGTGTCACCTCAAAAGTCGGCTCATCCTCAAGGGATACTATAAAGTTAACGACTATATCTTAGATAAAAATGCTTGGAAATGACTGATCTGTGTTGTTGCTTGTCCGATGCTCTTATTTAGAAACTTTTAGAATACTGATAAAGTAATTAGAAATATTGTTCTTTTAAGTGATGTTTATACACAGTATGTGAGAGCATACTAACGCCTTATTAGTATAACTTTTTAAATATTGAGTTTTCTGGTCCTCGAGTTATCATGCTCACTTTAAGACTCATGGCAGTGGTGGCGTCGTGCGACAGGTCGTTCTCTTCCCTGCAATATGGTTGAGGAGAGTGATGGCTGCCGCATGCGTCATGCTTGTGAACAGGTGCCGTTGCTGGGGGTCGGTTGGCTCGGGCGTTAGAAGGTTAGTATTGTTGATTAGATCTGGCTGATGTTTGGCCCTTTGCGACTATTGCGCGCGTTTGCACTCACAAACTGTCTTATCACGGCCTTGTACCTAAAAATAGCGATCTAAAAAGAGCAACTACAGAGTTTCTTGCCGGCTCTTCTCTGTAGAACTGCATTCCGAACCGGTGGTAGATGGTAAATTTTAAATTAAATATAATTTTGTTGTTTGACTTGTCAAAAGAGCTCTAATGAGCCAACTTGATTAAATGAGTTTTGAATTTGAATTTGTATTACGCAATTAATACATCATTTACTTATAATAAAACCTTACCAGATAATCTGATGGTAAAGTGATTAGCATCGCATGGTTCTGCTTTAGAATCCACTGTTACTCCATTATATCTATCCACAACTCCTTCAAATGTTATATCCGCCATTTTTATTTATAAGATTACTTTTCTGTTCACAATATTATTATCGATCAAATGACTAGATTTATAAACGAAAATTTCTCATTGTAAACGTACAATCCACAGTGATCAATATCACGACTGAATCAACCAACCAGCCAGCGCCATCGTGCAGGCAGGCAGTGAATTGACTTCCCTATTGAGTGAGGGCCGAGGGGTCATTTCATTAAAGTTAGCCCCCCAAAAAAATGTTGTTTTACAATTTTAGACTTTTTTTCTATTAAGTAGTTTGTTAATCGTTTGTTATTATTTGTTAGCTTTAATTATTTGTTCTCCATTTATTAATTTATAAAAAAATAATTAAAAATATACCTTCAAGTTAGCCCCCCACTTGCAATTTATAATATTTTTCCGTCAATAATGACTCGTAAATTTTTATTTTCGATTGTTCGTACTTAAAATACGTTTGTTCCCTTTCGAAATTACCCAGATTTTGTTTAATTAACTATTTGAATTAGCTGAATATATGTACTGCGCATGCATGCGTCAAGTAAACGTTTAAACTTTCAACGCGATTTTAATCGTTATAAAAAAAATATCTACCTCTGCCTCGTTGGTCTAGTGGTTAGATGTGCCGCCTTTGGATCAACGGGTCCCGGGTTTTATTCCGGGGTCGGGCAAGTGTCTTTGCTAAACCAGAGGCACTGGCTCGGAGTCTGGGTGTCATTTCTATCTATAATATGTATGTATTTACAAAAAAAATGTATAAAAGTAGTTTAAAGTAATTAAATTCTGTGAACAAATCATGAGTCGATAAGTTCGCATTCAGTTACAATCGAAATGCTACGATAATTATTGAAGTCAACTTTCAATACTTGAATATACATCACTATCACTATTACTATCACTATCATCACTACATAGTATAAAACAAAGTCGCATTCTTCTGTCCGTCCCTATGTATGCATAAATCTTTAAAACTACGCAACGGATTTTGAAGCGGTTTTTTTAATAGTTAGAGTAATTCAAGAGGAAGGTTTATAGGTATAATATAATTAAATTAGATATTGCATTTATTTTCAATTTTACTCATATATCTACCTATATAAATAAATAAATAAACGTCTATATTTTAAAACATATACATGGCTGTCATCATCATCATCATTTCAGCCAAAAGACGTCCACTGCTGGACATAGGCCTCCCCCAAGGATCTCCACAAAGGCCGGTCCTGGGCCGCCCGCATCCACTGCTTTCCGGCGACCTTAACCAGGTCGTCGGTCCACCGTGAGGCCTACCAGCACTGCGCCTTCCGGAACGCGGTCGCCACTCGAGGACTTTTTACATGGCTGTGTTTATCCATAAATATTTTTGCTTTATGTCGTTGTTTATATTGATAGATAAATGACAAACGACTATTGTTTTATTAACACGCCATTTTAGAAGATTTCGTCATTCAATTTACAGAACTTGACAACAAAAGAAATAATTTAATTGCCTTTATCGATAAATTTATATTAGTTACTAAAATTAAAAATAATTACTTTATACTCAACACTTAATTAAAAATATATGTATTTATATATTCCTCATCCTTTTTTATTCAATGTTTGGTTTCCCTATCTTTAAAAAATGTAAAAATCGCTACATTACAACTTGATACTGGCCATGCAATATTTGCCACAGAAGAAAAAAAGAATCATCAATATTCAGCTAATTAAATTAGTTAATTAAACAAAAACTGAGTAATTTCGAAAGACCACAAACGTATTTTATGTACGAACAATCAAAAATAAATATTTACGAGTCATTATTGACGGGAAAATATTATAAATTGCAAGTGACTAACTAACTTGAACTTGACTAACTTGAAGGTATATTTTTAATATTTTTTTTATAAATTAATAAATGGAGAACAAACAATTATTAACAGCTAACAAATAATAACAAACGATTAACAAACTACTTAATAGAAAAAAAAGTCGAAAATTGTAAAAAATAATTTTTTTGGGGGGCTAACTTTAATGAGCCTTGAGTGAGTGACGCAAGTCAATGTCATGCCGGCTGCCGGTCCTGTCAGTACAGGAAAAGTTTGATGAAAATTCTAGTTAATTTTGTTCCGTAATATATACTTCAGTTTTAAAAAATTAGGTACTCAGTTACAGTATGACAGTTAGGTTTTCGTTCCGTTCCGCTTGATGTATATTATTATAACATACTAGCGACTCGCCCCGGCTTCGCACGTGTGTAATTATGCATGTGTTATCCATATAAACGTTCCTCTTGAATCAATCTATCTAGTAAAAAAACCGCGAAAGACAACAAACGTATTTTATGTACGAACAATCGAAATCATAAATTTGTCATTATTGTCGGAAAAATATTATAAATTGCAACTGGGGGGGCTAACTTCAAGGTATATTTTAAATTATATTTTTTAATTAATAAATGGAGAACAAACAATTATTAATAGCTAACAAATAATAACAAATGATTAACAAACGACTTAATAGAAAAAAAGTAAAAAATAGTAAAAAAAAACATTTTTTGGGGGGCTAACTTTAATGAGCCAAAAGGAAACACAAAAATGACAAATGTCAGACAGAAATTGGAACATTATATTGAGGAAGCCAAAACCTAATAAATGAAGAAGAAGAAGAACATTATATTAAAATATGTTAAAAGTTGATTGAAGGATATTACCTTATAGCTGTTTTGTTTGTTGATTATCATTTTATTAATTGTAATTATTTATGTAATAATTGTACTTTATGAAAACAAGTATAGGTTTATCGTGCCAAAAATGTATTTAATTTCCCTTTACCGAAATGTACAATATAGCTTATCACACATACTTTCACGGTTAGTACTACCAAGAAGCTTTTAGATAATCTAAATTAAAAAAGCGTAGGTTTTATTATTAGAAATCTCTTGGTATCGTATAGAATAAATTAACACAATTGATTCAGACCATATCCCTATAAACCAAGCAATGTGTATATAATTTCTGAAAATATTCCAATATAGCACATTAACATTTTGATTACATCATAAAAATATGTAATTTATGAGAATCATTATTATTAAATATAATTTGTTTTTTAAATAATATTTCAGCGCCACAAATACCTGCAGGTATTCAAGTAACCAAGCACATTTCTCATTCAAGGGTAAACTAGACAGATACAAAGGGGTGACTATAGACTCCTCTCAAGAAAAATGTGATGAAAATACTTTCATAAATAAGTTGGAAGGTAACTAGATTTTAGTAGTACAACATTTAATTAGTGAGCATTGTAATTGCATTGATAATAAACTTAAATACAGTAGTGACTGAAAATATATACTAATAATTATTAAGAGGATGCCATGATAAGTGAAACCACTTGTATATACTAGTATTCTGTATTTAAATGATTCTTTAATTGCGGTAAATAATGTTTTATAGGTTCAGAGCGGTCAAAATGTTATTTATTGCAAGGTGCAAGGATAGTGAAATCCAAAGATTTTTTAATTGATTTGTTATTATCAGAAAATCAGCATTGACCATCAATAAATAAGAATCAACTGATATAAGATGTAGTTTGAAACAAAATTCATATAATTTTTGTTTCATCATCATCAGCTACAATACAAGTAAAAATTTCTTACTAAAAGAAACAGCTAAGAGAACACAATTCTGTACCTATGTTACAAGTATTTGTTAGAAAATTTGATCAGTTGCAAAAGCAACTACAGCTTCTTGCCAGCTCTTCTTTGTACATCAGCATTCCAAATCAGTTGTATATGTATAGCTACTAGATTCAAAAGTATTTGTATTCAAACCTAATTGAATAAAGTGAATAAATATATAATTAATATTTTGTTAGTGTACCTATAATTATTTTAGAGATCAATTGCAATAATCAGTCATTCTGAACAAACTTCAGATAAAAATAAAACTCGAAATACCCTCTAATAACTTCTAAATATTCTGATTTCAGAATCATTAAACCAATGGACAACATTGGGATACAGATGTGTATGGTTCAAAGTACATATTCAAGATGCATCATTTGTACCAATTTTAGCACAAGTAAGTAATATCCTATCAAGAACATAATGTATAAAATTACCCAGGCGTATGAGTTCTATGATCCTTCTAAAGATGTGAAATCTCATAACATTAAGCAAAACCAACTAATTATGGTAGGTAATCATGGAAAAAATTTACCACATCTTTGACATATTTTTTCTTTACTACTACTCATAAATGACCCACTGCTGAGTCGGGCCTCCTCCCATCACAGTGAAGGTAACCGACCTACTGTGCCATGCTGGCCAGAGAGGTTGGCACAGGGTTTTCCTACTCTTGCTAGCTCTTCGGCCTTGTAATTATTTCCTTTTGTCAGCTCTTATGACACCCTCAGGCTGGATAATATGTATTCTAAAATCCGTGTGGTGATGCCACACGGAAGTTTTTCTTTACTAGTCCCTACCAACAATAACAAACACAACTAATAAAAAGACAACTTTGCTTGATTAAAACACTTGCTGCCTGGGGTAAAATTCTTAATGTCAAATATCAAATTGTAATTCTCAAATATTCATATCACTCTGTATATATTTATTCACTTACACAGTTTTGATTAAGATTATACTAGATACCTGGAAGACCACAAACAAAAATATGTCACAAAAATGATAATGGCTGAAGTGTTGTTCATTTTAGTCTTTGACCTGATATCTGTATTTATATGGATGTACACATGTGTGTAATGTGTTCTTTGAGAAGTTGACTGCACACAAGTTGATCAACCCTAAAGTGAAATAAACCCAAAGATATAACTGTACCCTTCTGATAAGTGCTCATTGGATATCTAGTGCAATCTTAACCAAAGACTAACAGTGTCAAGACGACACCTTTTTAATTACCAAATTATCCTTAGAAAGGTTTTAATTTTCATCATGCCAGAGATGACTTTGTGATGATGTACAAATGGATGGCGGATTCCGAGCCGAACCTCCCGCCGGCTTGCCACACGAACCTCGGTGTTGGGGCGATGGTGTTCAATGACAGAAATCAGATACTGGCAATATCAGAGAAACACTATGAGTATCCGCATTGGAAGTTGCCTGGAGGATATGTTGAAAAAGGTAATGTTATTTTTACTTCTACTAGCTTCTGTCCACGTCGTTACCCGCATCTAGCAACGCCATCTATCCATAAATGTATATATTTTCGTCTCTTTCTGACGTTTACCGGGATATTATGAATTTACGTTTTTGCATTGATATTACAGTGATGGCATGCGTGGTTCGAACTCGAACTGAGGTCTAAAGTATTCGGCTTTTGAACTACAAATTACCACGTAGTTTTTATTTAATAGGAGATTTTACGTTGTACCTATTTTATATAAAAATCAAATAGATGTCGCATGCGTGAACGTTGTTTGTCATGTCTGCTTTGGTCGCTTTTATTAATCTTTTAATAATATCTACAGGATGTTTGGCTCGGATGATTTTAATAGCACCGCCTTAGCAGCTTCGCTGAATTTTAATGACATTAGTACAGATGATTATACACTGCAGCTGTACCCTGGCTTGCTTAGCTATGTCACATTATTGTTAACAAACGCCGTCTGTTGGCAAATGGTGCTAATGTTGCACATTTGACTGCTGTTGTCGTTGTGTTCCTCTACCAGTTTCAACAGATGGTGCAGTTGTTGGTTGATCGTTGAAAAAGTAAATTCTGCCCGCATCCATCGCTTTCCAGCGACCTTCGCCAGAATAATAGTTATAAAAAATTACAATCTTTTTAATTATGCACAAATATTAAAAAGATTTTCTGAATTAAATATACACTATTTTGTACAGCAGTAAAAAAATGTGCACAGCACAGCATCTGTACTGTACTAAAGTTCAGGAAAAATAAAGTAACTGAACGATAGTTTCCTATCTCGAGAAATAAGTCGATTAAGCACAGAGAACCCAAGAAACATTATGGATTAGATTACTAAGCTTGGAGGATAATGATAAGGGTAGTTAGTACATAGGTTGATTTTCATTGGAAAACCATGTATTGCAATACAAAATTAGTTCAGAAAAACATTTTAAACACAGAACAGCTTTCGATCAGCTCTATACCGATCATTGCGGATGACTATAAGGTGTAGTTACGCCCTGTATAATTTAATTAATAAGATTACGGACAGCCTCTATTTAAGGCTCTAAACATTTTACTAACGTTGTTCAGGTGAAGACATCGTAGATGCAGCCGTCCGGGAGGTCAAAGAAGAAACCGGCGTAGATGCGACTTTCCAATCCCTGGTTACGTTTCGGCACACGCATAATATGATGTTTGGGAACTCTGATATTTACGCTCTGCTCAGGATGAAGGCGACAATGGACGAAATCAAAATTTCTCACAGAGAAATCAACGCTTGCAAATGGATGGAGATTGATGAGTACATAAATCATCCTCATGTACACAAGTTCAACAGATTTGTCATTGAAAAAGCATTGGATTATAAAAATAAAAAATTAAAACTAGATTTGCAGAAGAAAACAGCGAAATGGGCGAACATTGTTAGAGTAATGGATATATTGGTCATAGAAGATTTAGACGAGAAATGAAGATTTTAAATTAAAGATAGATCAATTTTACCAAGTACAATTTAACTGATAATTATACTAGATAATGCAATTTGTACATAATGTAAATATTTAATGTTTTATTGACTTGTGCGTCAGATAATATTTTGTTAATAAACACTTGTTAATATAAAGTTTTTAATTTATTCCTAACTAGCGACCCGGCCCGGCGTCGCACAGGGGCAATTATGCATGTATTATACATATAAATGATGAAGATGTTTGCCTGATATTTAATATAAAAATTGATAATAAGTCATTATTATTGTCATTTTATCACGTACTTCGAGGAATTAGCTTACATCGCGTAGTCGATAGCGATAATCTTAATTAAGCATTTCCTGCACACATGGAAATGCTTAATAATTAAATTAGGTAATAAATGCATTAACAATAAAAGTATTTTGAAATCAGTTTCATCTTTACTTTCAAAGGATACAAGTACGGATCTCACAGATCTTTTTGAATGATCAGAAGTTCGCGTGAGTGCGCAACAGCACATTTAGGTGTCGAAGGGACGATGGTTGCAACCGAAAGAGTCCCTCCCCGCTAACAACCGCTAGCCTTTGCCGACCTCGCGCTGCGTGCAAGTGTGAATGCTGTATGTTAAAAGAATACACACGCGCGTTGCCATAGAAACACGTCACGTGTGGTGACGGATGTAGATACATTCCATCCTTCGGGTGTCGTAGGAGCTGACTAACGGAAATAACAAAGCTGATAACATTGCCGCGAGAGAAGAAAATCTTTATATGAAACTGTGCCAGCCAGTTTAGCCAACGTGGCACAGTAGGTTACTGTCTCTTCCAGGGGCGGATTTACCAATAGGCTTAGTAGGATGGAACCTAGGGCGGCATGTTTTAAGGGGTGACAGATTTAGGATGTCGAAAAAAAAAGACGTCTAAAAAAAGTCACATGGAACAATAAAACAAAATTATATAACGTTATCAATAAAACAAAAATATAGGCGGTAGATTTTAACTGTTTCTTTGTACTTTTGAAGACAACTGTCATCTAGTCTCTCCGACCACGACTGCTGCAAAGCATTCGAAACGTCGGGAATTAAATAATGTAATATACACGCGATAAATCCGTTAAAAAGTGTTTAATTTCAATGTAAAAAAAGTCGTCAAAAGAGTGGACGTCTGAAAAAAGGTCGCAACACCAAAGCGCGTCTAAAAAAGGTTGTCTCAAGAACTGTAGAGGCGGCATAAAAAGCCTACGGGCGGCAAATCTGTAAATCCGCCACTGGTCCTTTCTTGTAATTGTAGGAGGTCCGACATATAGTTATCGCAAATCTTTGTGGATGACCAGAGTCCTCCATAGAATATAATTTTATATTATCACCCTTAACGTTCGATACGACCGTCGCGTCGCCGTCGGTAATTTATAACCATCATCATCATTTCAGCCAAAAGACGTCCACTGCTGGACATAGGACATAGGAAAAAAAATTAAAGAAATGTGCGCTCGACTGTACCGCCGCAAAAGACATTCAGTCTCTCACGAACTTCTGGTCATTCAAAAAGAGCTTTGCGAGAACTATACCTAATTACAATATTAAAAGAGTATTGTATTCTAGAACTATTTTCATTGACGATGTTCAAAAACGAATTATAATTCAAAACATTGTAATGGTGACCAAATATTGGAGATTTTTATTCGTCTGAGGGCACGATATTCAGAGGCGGATTAAATGTTCACTCTAGTCAAGCACCTAATCGGCATCTTGTAATCATTACTCGCCGTAGTAAATATTGTTTATTATAGTTGATCCTACTACATGTTTAATAAGATCAACGTACATTTCGTTACTATAAAAATTCGCCTTTTAAGTAAAATCCGCCTCTGACATTATTATTTGATGAATATTTCGGCTTAGTTCATTTCTGACAAAGGTTTGATTGTAAAGTCTCGTGTGTTGCTCTCGGGGCAGTACATCGATTTTGGTAAGAATATTCTTGGCAAATGTTTCCATGATATCAGGAACGATTTCTTGCTCGGCTTCGCAGTACTTGTCTGTAACAAAGAAACAGTTTTGCGTTACAGGTAAAAGCAGCAACATAATGAATTTGTTCTACATAGTTCATGAATAAACTGACACGTTATCTGAGTATCTGACTTTATATTATAATATACATACATACCTAAATAATATTATTATTTAGGTATGTGCAAACAAACTATGGTACAGCTTCATTATCATTATTATTGTTATCTTTATCTTTACATAGTATAAAACAAAGTCGCTGTCGTCTGTCCGTCCCTATGTATGCTTAAATCTTTAAAACTACGCAACGGATTTTGATACGGTTTTTTTTAATAGATAGAGTGATTCAAGAGGAAGGTTTATATGTATAACCCACCCCCGCTTTGCACGGGCGAAGCCGGGGCGGGCCACTAGTCATAGTATAAAACAAAGTCGCTGATGTCTGTCCGTCCCTATGTATGCTTAAATTTTTAGAACTACGCAACGGATTTTGAAACGGTTTTTTATAATAAATAGTGTGATTCAAGAGGAAGGTTTATATATGTATAGTGCATGCATAATAACACCCGTGCGAAGCCGGGGCGGGTCGCTAGTTAAAATTAAAATAAATCTGTTTTAGGCGCAAAGGTTTGTTGTGTGTTTCATTCCGCTATACGAGGTGGTATGTCTGGCAGTTGGCCGCGGCGCCTATCCCCCGATAGCCATCGCGGTGTAGGACTTTTTGGCAATTCTCGCATTTGCCGACGTTAAGGTCAAATTATGTAAAGGTCTGGGCAAACAGCGGACGGGGCGGGACGGCGACGCGACGCTGGCGGGACGTGAAGAGTTGACGCGACCGCTAGTCGAACGCCGAGCGCGACGGCTCTATGTGACATGTTCAACATTAACTAATATATTACAACTCATTACGTCCTGCCAGCGTCCCGTCGCCGTCGCGCCCCGTCCGCTGTTTGACCAGACCTTAAAGTATTTAGCACGCTGATCGCTACACTGTACTTGTATTTTGAAGACGATATTATATTCTTCTTCTTCAAGAGAGAATTAGCTTCTACGGTCACGTCTCTTTCGTACCTAGTAGACACTGAAATTGAATTTCAGTATCTACGAGGTACGAGGTATTGCGTTACTGCTATCGGACTAAGTTGATAATCGCTAATGAATCGAATGTTGAAAAATATCTGCTCATTAATTATGACAATAATCTGCTCCTCCGCAGTAGATACAGATCTCTGTCGCGGGTGTCTACATAGAACCAAAATATCTCTGACTTACACTGATACGAACGAGCCTGCAATATTTTTAACCGCCGCTTCTCAAGGGTGGTTTCATCGGATACGTACGGGACTCTGGGACAGGGCTCCCTGGCTATCCACTAAAATACCTATTGGCGCCCCCACGGATTTCCAGCTTAAGTAGAGGTCGTTGGGCGTCTTTATCTACACTAATCAGCAGCCCATCTAGTGGTTACTAGATGGGCTGCTGATTAGTGCAGACCCCAATCTCAAAGGACTTGGGCCTCCGCACCGGCCATCGTCTGCGACGCAGACCCACAGGACCGTCATCTCAATTCCTTTGTGCGTGCAACTCCTAGCTAAATCAACCACCCGAATTGTTTTATGAAAATTTGATACCCGCATGTCGAAGGAACTCTCCAAATAGAGACCGACTACGAGTAAAACTAATTGCCTATAATTGAAACTGTTTTCGCGTCATGGGCCGTGCAATAACATCGATTGTTCTTTGGAGCTTGTCGTTGACACGCATATTAGTAAACATCAATCTTTTCAGTAATAATGTACATATTGACAGGTACCTACATGTTTTAAGCATACGT
Source organism: Clostera curtula (assembly GCA_905475355.2). Classification (NCBI taxonomy): domain Eukaryota; kingdom Metazoa; phylum Arthropoda; class Insecta; order Lepidoptera; family Notodontidae; genus Clostera; species Clostera curtula. Next base: position 9,896,382 of record FR997806.1, on the reverse strand, counting down.
ACCAAATATGTTTTTAAGGCTAATTTAGGCCCAGGGGCCCCAGGGCTTAAGAACTGAGCCTCCTCTTAGCCTCTTAGCCTCCTCTAGTAGTAGTTATGAAAAATAGTGGTCGCCCAGTAGTCGAAATTCACACATAATTATTTTAAATTATAACTTAAACTTTATTTATAGTTCCATATATACAGGGCGGCCAAAAAGTCGTGGATCAAATACGCAACTAGCGGTTAGATGGGGTCATCAGCTTAAAAAAATGTTCTACGGGAGGTTCTTAAGGTCCCTGCAGAGTTATTGATTTTGTGTTTTTAAGAGAAAATTTTTGTCTTTTTCTACTAAAAACCTCCCCATTCCAGCCTGGGGGGTGTCGTAAGAGCCGACAAAAGGAAATGACAAGGCCGAAGAGCTAGCCGCAAGAGAAGGAAACCTTGAAATGAAACGCTTTTTTTTTTTTTTTGTTCGCCCGGGGTAAAATCCTTTATGGACTATCCCCGTCGGCCACGGGGATGGCCGAGGGGGGGCGTGTGGGACTCTCCCCAGAGTGCGGGCCTACCCACTAAACCTCCCCGGGTTGCTCCAACTCGCGTCCTTGTTGCGGCATTGTGGGATCTGTACTCAGAACCACGCTGCCGCAGACAGGAGGCCCACCTCCTCAACTCAGGCTCCTACGAGCACTCGACGTCCTGCCGTGAGCACCCGAACAGGACATCGCATCTTCTCAGATCCCGTGTGGGGCGAGGGCATCCCCGTGCCCTGCCCCGGGACCCGGCCGGACTCGGCCTATGACTCGGCGGCCTGCGCCATCTGCTCGCCTAGCGTGGTCTCGGTCTCGTGCCAACCCGTCTGGCTAGCGTAGCAGAGTATGCATTGAAATGATGCATATCAATCACCGTAATAGAGTACAAAATGTTAAAAGTCAATAAATATTTATTAATCAGTTCAGGGATTATTAGGATTACACGATAAATTATCTTTAAATGGTTTATTACTATCTCATGTCCTGTTTTGAAAATGCTAGATATAATCACGTGATCAAATATTGGGCAAGAATTTCGACATGACATAAGCTTAAATGTCTATATCTAAGGAAAAAATGTGTTGTTAGGTATGTGGATATTTTATAACAGCAAAATACAACTTAAACTTAGATATTGGTAGCCTTTTCATATTTTTCAAGGCGCCAGCTACTACTACTAATTCTCAGCCCATAAATAGAGGGCAATTGGCATACTGTGGCACGCTGGCCAGACGGGTTGGCACCTTGTCTTGCGGCTAGGTTTGTTGGATGGAATGGGGTTAAAACTTTGTCTTAAACCGCACTACGTATCATCTAGGTGGAGGGAGGGGTTAAAAAATGTTAAAAAAACATCACGTGATTACTGGAAAGCCCCTACGTGTAAATAATACCTGCTGAATGCAGACATAACATACATATATGTACATATCTATGTATAAGTTGTTATACAACATCGATAGACTAATAATCCAATACGAGTACATCCATCTAATCAATGAGTAGAAAATGACACATATCGTAATCCATATGAATTCACACATTGTACAACAAAAAAAAAACAAAAGATTATGAAAATAAGATTTGTATTCCCGTGACTATGGCGTTCGTAACAGCCTCGAAAATATAGAGTGAACAAATTGCAATGTTTCTTTACGCATTTTTTTAATGAAATTGATTGATCTGAGATTGTGGCACACTACGGCTTTGAAGCGACCTATCCAACCTGACTATCTGATCCTAGAAGACGAATGTCCTAAAAACCATAATATATTGACTTTAGCAAACAACTTGTGAAAAAAATGCCGTAGCGGGGGAAAGTTTACTTCTAAATCTTCAACCAACCGTGTGGGGTTCGCCAATGAGACACAAAAATCTACTATTAGGCAGATTTGTGGTCTTGAACAGCGGAAAATGCATTCCTGGGTTCGAAAACGAGAATAGACCCCAAAAATTGAGAATTTGAAGGAACGTCGAGATAAGAAAATTATTGCATTTTTCTCGTATGGATCCCATTTGCACGGTTTCACAGGAGGATCAAAGAATTGTTAATGCTGACTTGTAGGTGCACCACTGTTTGTATGTATGCTTGAGTCTGTTTAAGAGAAGCGACTGAGGTACCGAATCCTTCTGCACCATGACATTGCTTCATCGCCCACGGCAAGGAAAACAAAGTTGTTTTTGGAGTCCAATAAAATACCTGTCATACTGATTTTGTTTATTTTCCCGAAATCTATCTATATAAATAAAAATCAATTGCTGTTCGTTAGTCCGCTAAAACTCGATTACGGCTGGACCGATTTGGCTAATTTTGGTCGTGAAATATTCGTGGTCCAGTCCAGGGAAGGTATAAAAGGTTTTTTAATACGCATTATTTTTGTTCCAGTTAAGCTTTGTACATATTTTAGTAAAGTTGAAACATTCTGGAATTATCATTCACGTTTTTTACTTATTGATTCTGAGGCGGTACGAAGTTTGCCGTGTCAGCTAGTGAAGTTCCATAATTTCGTGTTTTCAATATTAGTAGGATTGATTGCTTTGTATTATTAAGTTTCTTTCATTTTATACCCTTTAATTAGTACCTATTCTTGTTATCGAAAATGTTTAGACCGAATAAAAAGGGTTTAATTGCAAAGGTTTAATTAAAAATACTTTGAAAATGAATGGCAATAATAATTTGCTCATAACTTGTTTCAATTGTAACTTGCAAAACGTTCAGTGTGCCGTAAGTAGGTATTATATTTTTTACTACGAGTAGTAATTCTATCGGCAAATTTAGCATTATGTTTAATACATAAAATCTTAGTGTGTTAGTAGTAGGTATTGTTAGTAATATTAGGTACAAATCTTTTATAGGCTGCGGCTATGCGACGGATTGAATGAATAAGGTCAACCATTTGTGTTGCGAAATTGTCATCGCATTTCAAAAAGAATAAATCAGCTATAATATAGCTCAGCAATACTTTTATTTCTATATTTTTATATTGAATGAATGTGAGTAAAATAGAGAAAGTATCTGTTGGTACTGGACATATTCATTTGTGCGGGACCTCGCCTCACGGGGCACCCTACACCTAATTGAGGATTATTAGGGGTTGGTAATAATTGGTAGATTTAGGTGAACATGAGCAGTGAAATGTTACTTTGAAATTAAACACTTACAATTACATTATTTAATTTCTTTGCAGCAGTCGTTGGACTCACGGGAGATAGTCCGTTAGAAAGCGTTTAATTTCACTATCTAATATTCGCCTTATAAAGCTGAAACTGCACTTGAAGAAATAATGCAGAACGATTATTCCATATGGTTAAGGATAGGACAACATTTTCAGAACTGACGGCCAAAGTCCAGTAATGGAGAGGCACTAGAAGAAGAAGAATTTGAAAAGCAAGGGCGCGCTTTGAGTTCCATTTTGTCGATGCAACGTGTCGTCAGCGACTGTTTTGCAAGTTCAAAGACACGGCCAATTGGAGCCCACGTAACGTTACAAAACACAGTTCTCACCTGATTCGCCTTATTGTTTCTGTCCTTCAGTGTGAAATATAAAGAGAAACTCATGAACAACAACTTCAAAGTTATCGCAATGGACACCACTATTATAAAGGAGTAGCTCATTCTTCCGTTCACTTGTGTATCTTGTTTGTTGTTTGGAAAAGATCGCAATAAAACCGCAGCCACCGTGTGTCACGTTGTGCTCAACCAAAACTGTACGAGTTACTAACTCACTTACCTATACCTAGCCTTACAACATCGGAGAAGCGGTGGGAGTTACTATTTTTTATCGAAGTTAATTTCGATGGCACTGTCATGACGCATATATTAATTAATATAATTACCTGCTGATTTTCTAAAATCTTTATTAGGTGACGAATATGATGTGCAAATATTAGGGATGGGCTGAACTGGATTAACACTCGTTTTAAACTAATTTCGACAACTTGAGACAAATTTCGGCATTCGGTCGAATTTAGCAATGCGAATTCAGAAATACCCAAATTTTACCTTCTTAAAAATCCAATTTATTCACTTAATTCATGTTTTATACCAAACTACTAATCGAATTGCGATTTCTATGGTACCAATTTGGAACAAATACCATTCAAATAAAAAAAAGTCATTGTTTTATAAAGTATGCGATAACAATCAATAAACAAGCCCTTTTTGAAGTATGAAGCGAAACAAGTAGGTATGTATGGATCGTAGCAAGTGGAAAGAAGTGGTCTCTGCCTACCCCTACGGGAAAGAGGCGTGATTATATGGATGTATGTAAACGCTAAAATCGTAAACTGATTAAAGAATATCGCGTTTTCGAGTCTCAATCTACTAATACAGATGTCTAGCTATTTGTATTCAAATCAAATCTATTTGTATTTTTAATAACGAAATTGAACCGAAGTTTGTCAATTGAGAGGGTTGATCACAAGTAGGTACCAACTTAATAAAATATACGTGCCTGAGTGAAAGTTCAGAAAAACAGGTTTATAATAAATGCACTAGCTAGTCCGTGTGATGACGGATTTAGAATACATAGTGGTACCACCCCATTTCATCCTGAGGGTGTCGTAACAAAAAGAAGTGACCAGGCTGAAAACCTAGTCGCGGGAGTAGGAAAATTTTATACGAAACCCTGTGCCAACCAGTCTGGCCAGCGTGGCACAGTATTTGAGGTCCGACTCAGTTGTGGCTGCCCACAACTGAGTCGGACCTCAAATTCATAAAGGGTAATAATCCACGCTGGCAAGACGGGTTGGTACTGGGTTTTGGATCTAATTGTCCTTCTCCTGGGGCTAGGTGATCTGCCTCTTGCGTTCCTTTAGCCGCCTCTTACGAATGGTATGGGTTGGTCCCACACGGACAATATACTTGGCTAATGCCAACCTATTTATACAATATGGATACGAGGCATGTTTTGAAAAAATGCGCACGTAATGGCATCTGTTGTTTCTATTAAACAGAACATATGTTTTGGTTATGTGTGTGTGTTTTCTTGGAATGTGTTATTCTATTTCTATATTAACAGGTACCTAACTTAAGCCTTGTGAATTATATTTTGCTCGTGAATAATTTTTATGTCCCTTCATTCATAGAATTGAAGCCGGATTTATTTATACAGGTTGTAACAAAAATCCTGTCAACACCCGTAGTGAGGACATGGAGGTAATCAAACGAAGCAGTTCTGTGTTTAAAATATTTTTCTACCTTGAAGTATGAATGAGATATCAATTAAACTCTGCTTACAAACCAGATTTTTATTATTAAATGTCTATCTAATCAGCATTACCTATCTACTATCGATCCTTTCGTTGTAACTATAGGATTTTTGTGTCATCCTGCATCCCATACACAGTATGTATGGGTTTAGTTAGTGACTCTGAACATGTTCTGAATGAACCCACCAAAAATGTGACGTACAGACTATTTTTGAAAAGAGGAAATACTTCCCGTATAAAATGTCTTTTGCATCGGTGTGCCGCAACAACTCTTCTACATTGTTTCAGCCTATAATTATTATGTAAGGTAGGCTTATGTTTGACTTCAATCTCGCTTGATGGAAGGTGAAGATGAGGCCTAAGATGGTACAGGTTCGTCTACAAGGTGCTTGAATTGCTTATCCAAGATACTTGGTCGTCAAATGACCAGAATTATATGTGTATGGGAGCATAAGTACAGAAGGTTTGTGAAACAGCCACAGGTACTCATAAAACATATATTACCTACTAGCAATTGCGCGCGGCTTCGCCCGCGTGGTCTACGAACCCGGGCTTATCTCCTCTTCGCATATAGCCCATAAATGTGTTGTCTTTCTTCAGGTGATTTAATATTTTTTATGAACATTCAATCGGTTACTGTGACGAAACTATCATAGTTATATATGTGCTCTCGCGGACTGTAGATCTTAATAAGACCTACAAAATAGTAGTACATTATTTTGTGCTATTGTCTATAGTTTTTGCAGCGCACGCATAAATAGGTTTTCGATTTTACACCTTGGGTTACAAAATCGCAATTTTCATATGGATCCCTAATTCTTTTGAAAATCAAATATAGCCTAAAACCTTCCTCGATAAATGGACTATCTAACACTGAAAGATTTTTTGAAATCGGACCAGTAGTTCCTGAGTTTAGCGCGTTCAAACATACAAACAAACAAACTCTGCAGCTTTATAATATTAAAGTATAGATTTCGTGGCTCGCAGTCGTACCTCGCATAGTCATAAGGGTCAGCGCCGACGGACGGAGTGGCGGCGAAGAGACTACACTCGAGAGCAATGAATCCGGGTCACATAAAGAATGTTAAAAATCTCGGAAACTAAACATGATAGGTTAATGCAATAAATTGTATTTAATAGACAAAATCAAAATCAAAATCAAAATGTTTTTTATTCGAATAAATTCTTGCGAATGCTTTCAAATAGTCAAAAAAAAAAAAGTATTAAATTTAAGAGAAATATAAAAAAACTAATCATCTAGTTTTTACCACCGGTTCGGAACGCCATTCCACAGAGAAGAGCCGGCAAGAAACTCTGTGGTTGCTCTTTTAAATAAAAGGATTACAATGATGGTGGTACAAACGAGTCTTACAGATTTGTGAAAGCAATAACACGCATAATCATGTAGCCTATTAAAAATTTAAAATAAAAAACAGTGAAATTACACACAAATTACATGGTGCGTGCTGAAACTGCACTCACATACTGTTTACAAACTTCACTAATAAAATGGCTGAAAGATCAGAGCTAGACCATAACACAGCCGACGTTACTCCCATGCGTCACTATCTGATAGATAATCATTAACTTGATAGTACGCTTTTTTAATTAGACGGGACTTAATGTAACCTTTAAATTTCTCGAACGTCCAATCCAAGACAGTTTCCGGTAATTTATTGAACAGGCGAATTCCGAGACCTACAAAAGAACCATGTGCTTTTTGTAGCCGGTGGAATGGTGTAACTAGCTTACGCCTATTTCTGGTCTGGATATTGGAGGACGAGACGTCACTATTTTTTTTAAAGCTATTATAATTTTGTTTAACAAAAATGAGATTTGAGAAAATGTACTGTGACGCTACAGTTAAAATGCCTATCTCTTTAAAGCGTTCTCTCAGCGATTCCCTAGGTCCTAAATTATAAATTGAACGTAACGCGCGCTTCTGTAGAATAAATATGTTTTGTATATCGGCAGCATTACCCCAGAGTAAGATCCCATACGACATAACGCTATGGAAGTAACCAAAGTAAACTAGTCTTGCCGTATCTTCGTCAGTGAGTCTCCTAACCTGTCTAACAGCATAGGCGGCTGAACTAAGCTTTCCCGTAAGAGTGGCAATGTGAGGCTTCCACTGCAGCTTACGATCTAGAGTGATGCCTAGAAACTTGGTTGAATCTACTATGTCTACTTGCTTATCATCCAAAACTAGTTTTGTATCTGTAATCTTGGTATTCGGTGTTACAAATCGAATACATTTAGTTTTCACAGAATTTAGTAGCAGATTGTTTGTTGTGAACCAGTATGATACCTGACTAAGCGCGCTATTCACGTCGTCGTAATTAACGTTTTTTCGGTCAACTTTAAATACAAGAGATGTATCATCAGCGAAAAGCACGATATCGCAGATGTCATTAATAAAAAATGCAAGGTCATTAATATATACAAGAAATAAGAAGGGACCAAGGATGGACCCTTGTGGCACGCCCATTGACACAGGCGATCCAGCAGACTTAACTCCGTTAATGTACCGTGTCCGTTAATGTATGTAACTCCGTAAAGACAATGTAATACTCCTTAAATGAAAGTAAAAAAATATGAGTCACCATACATTTAATTAACACAAAATTACATAAAGAAAAAAACTGCTGATCTTCTTAAAACAAAAATAGGAAACATGAAATTGTTTAACTTTATTACGATTTTCTTGAATTTTAATACTTCGTATTGCCTCCTCGTGCTTCCATTACTGCGTTTACGCGGTTTGGCATGCTGTACACCAAGCTCCTTATACGATTTTGGGGAATACTCTCCCATTCCTCTGTGAGAGCAATTTTGAGCTCACGAAGCGTGATTGGGGGAGGGTTTCGTTGTTTTACGCATCTGCCTAGCTCGTCCCAAGCATGCTCGATCGGGTTGATATCCGGGCTGCGCGCTGGCCACTCCATACGAGTAATGTTCATCTCTTGAAGGTAGTCATTCACAATCCTACCTGTATGAGGTCGGGCATTGTCATGCATAAATATAGCATCCTCACCTAAATTGACCATAAATGGACCAACGTGATCATTGAGGATTTCTTCCACATATCTTACGCTAGTTAAAGAGCCGTTTTCTATGATCACCAGCTCTGTGCGACTTTCAGAAGAAATTCCGGCCCACACAAGTACAGACCCACCACCGTAGGCTACTTTTTCTTCGATGCATGCTTGCTTGAATCTTTCCCCTGGTCTTCAATACACTCTGTGTCTTCCATCGTGCCTGTAGAGCATAAATTTTGATTCGTCGGAGAACATAACTTTTGACCAATCTTCAATACTCCAATTTACGTGGCTCTGGGCATATCTTAGTCTTTAAATACGATGCCCACGCTCCAGTTTAGGGCCGTTTGCAGGTCTAAGGGGTTTTAAGTTAGATTCAGCAAGCCGACGTCTTACTGTCCATGCACTTGGGTTACTTCCTCCGAGGCGTCGAAACTGATTTGTGAGTTCAGTTCCTGTGAGAAAGCGATTTCGAAGCATGGTGTTCACCAAGTATCGGTCTTCTCGTGCTGTGGTACACCTGGTTCTGCCCGTTCCTGGTCTGCGTAGGTTAGAACCAGTTTCTTCGTAACGTCGGAGAACTCTTTGTACTGTTGACAGCGACACACCGACAGTCCTGGCTGTATAGCGCTGACTCCGGCCGGTTTCCAGCATTGTAAGTATTCTGGTGCATTCTTCAGGCGTAAGCGACATAATTTCAGCTTGAATAATGAATATAGAGCACTATCAACATGGTTTATGTACCCACATAAATGACAGATTACAAACGAAAGCAAAACCAAATGCTGTAATTTCATAGTTCCATCTTCGAAAGTGGCCCTTTTTCAAGTTTGATTTTTGAATGATATAACTTTACAATAACTAATAAGTTTTAATACCTTCATTTAAGGAGTATTACATTGTCTATTAAATACGATTTATTGCATTAACCTAGCATTTTGAGTTTCCGAGATTTTTAGGATTCTTTAAGTGACCCGGATTCATTGCTCTCGAGTGTAATTAGGTAACAATTTAAATTCAACCTAAATGCTTTAGAATACAGCTGTATTTGGTACAACGAAATACAATGACGGCGAGTGACTTAAAGCGCGGCGAGTGACATAAATACAGTTGTATTCTGGAGCATATTAGGTTGAATTTAAATTGTTACTGAATTAGCCTCTTCGCCGCCACTTCGTCCGTCGGCGCTGACCCTTAATGTGGCGCTTGACCAGTATAGTGTGACATTTACTGGCCTAGACCTGCAAGGCCTCAATGTAACGGTTGTAGTACGATGCTGTAGGTTACCTACATATTTCATGAGGCTACTTCGTTTTGTTCTGAGCCGCCGTGTAGCTTGCAGTATTCATAATTCAGTCAACCGATCGTCAATTGTTTTCAACTTTCATAATTCTTTTACTATCAACAGTAGTTTTTATTTCACTGTATAACATGAGTGTACGTACATTTATTAATGGATAATGTGAGGAACATACCGTCATTGTGGTGATGGATTTAGAATACATAGTGTTACCACCACATTCCGTTCCGCGGGTGTCGTCAAAGCTAACAAAAAGAAATGTTAAGGCCCAAAACTAGCCGTAAGAGAAGGAAAAATTGATACAATGTGCCAACCCGTCTGGCCAGCGTGGTACAGTAGGCTACTTACCCTCCATGTGATTTCATCTATGGGCTGAGTAGTATTAGTAGATACTAGCTTTTGCGCGCGGCTTCGCCCGCGTGGGCTTCGAACCCGTGCTTATCTCTATGCATATTTTTTATGAACATAAAATCGGTTATTGTGACTAAACTATGATAGTTAGATATGTGCTCTCGCGGACTTTTTATAAGACCTACAAACCCGTAGTACATCATTTTGTTCTATTGTCAATAGTTTTTGCAGCGCACGCATAAATAGGTTTTCGATTTTACACCTTAGTTTACATAATCGCAATTTTCATACGGATCCCTAATTATTTTGAAAATAAAATATAGCCTATAACCTTCCTCGATAAATGGACTATCTAACACTGAAAGATTTTTTGAAATCGGTTCAGTAGTTCCTGGGATTAGCGCGTTCAAACAAACAAACAAACTCTGCAGCTTTATATATTAGTATAGATGTGAGTTAGCATCTGCCTTTTCCTAATTTCATTGGGGTTAAAACTAGTCTATTCTTACTTGTCTACCAGAATTACCATTTAGCGATTGTCATCCGCCTCCGAGAACCTTTTATGGAACTACCGGTAATCATTCGGTTAGTCTAGTTCACGTTGCAGACTTCATATATCAACTGTTATAGTTGTAAATGCAACGATCATTGGAGGAGGCCTCACTTAGCAGTGGGTAAAGTATGGGCTTAGTAGCAAGAGGATGATATAACACGATGGTCACTTATGATGGACACGATGTCCGCAAGGTTACGACTTCCTCAACCAAATCTGAGCCTTATTTGCATAATGTCATGGACAAAGTTTGATCAAAGACAAATTGATCTCAGAGTCCATATCACTTACTATGTTTTTATTTTATCTGTTTGCAATTATCTGTTTAGCTTTTATCAATTTTTATTTCAACTGTGCTTGCAGCCGGTATTTTTAGCCTCTCAGCCTTAGCAGAAACAAGTTGCCGCATTCCGAAGGTTGTTTCCTTAATCTTTGCATACAATGAAATTGTAATTGGCTAAAGTATATGTATACATAGGGCATACGTGGGATTTAAAAACAGCAAACATTTATATTTCGAATCTCTTTATGGTATTTTCACTACTTATAAAATTCAGGCTGACGAAGTTCAATTCTGTTATAGTTTAATGAAGTTGGCGGTCACGAAACTTTGACAAATCTTCCCGGGCTGGCCACCCTAATGTTAATTTATTTCGCTAATAGGTAGCCCGTAATCTAATTTTGCTATTGGGTAGATCCGTTTGTTTTGTACAGGTACGAGTAAGTCACAAATACATTGCACTATTTTGTCGATTACTTACTTACTTATCGAAGCTGTACTTCTTGTATGAAATAATATAAAGGCTTATAAAAATAGCTTAATAATAATTTGAACTGCTTAAACAATGGTTAACTGTGACGGTTCTTTTTGATTATTAAAGATTGTATAACGTAATATGAAATAACAATTTTTAATACGCCTCTGATCTGACCACTGTTGATAGTATTTCATAATGTCATGGAAATATGTAAGCCCCATCGGTGGATCTGAGATGGATTCGTTGATTTAGCCTTTAGTTAGTGAGTTTGCGGTCTTCCTTTAGTTGGCGATGATAGCCTCCGTTCTAGGACTCCTGGGGAAGATAGCCGCTCGCTCCACTCTCTTTCTCCTACAAACGACCATGGTCGCGGCCGCATTCATAGCGTTCCTAAAGCCATGCTAAAACCATTAAGTACTTTTATGTTTGTAATAACACGTCAGACAATACACTATTTAGCCAAGACTTTCGTTTTTTTTGTACCTTTTTTAGTAAGTTAAAAATGTGGTATATTAGAAATCGATTATAAATGACAGTCTACGGGAATTTTGAGTACGGAGTCTTGACATTTATGAGGCTTAAAAGTTGCACGTATTCTCAATAAAATGAGGTGTATTTAGGCTATTGTTTAAAATCAATTGGGGAAGCGCTGTTAGTTTTACAGGGTAGGTCGGGGCACAAATTACCATCTTTCCGCTCCCCGGAGTCCCACAAACCTCGGCTAGTCCCCAATGGCCTGGTCCATGAGGCTTTAAAACGAAAAAACCTCTGGTCCATGATGTGGCTATGTTTTCGCATTTGAGCGTGGCAAATTTATAGTAGCTATTGTGGGATACCGCTACCTATTTTATAACTGCTGCCTTTACTGCGTTTCATTCGCATTTGCTTAAGACAGGTTGGTCTAACAGTTTTGGCAGGTTAGTTCATTGAGTATGTCATGTTTCATTGCTCTGGGAATTATCCTGAAGTGGCGGTGGAGTGGTCATATCTAGAGAAGTAGCGTCAACTACTGGAGTAAAGGAGTTCTTGATGCCCTCTACAACAGCTGGATGCGTCAAGCTGAAAAGAGGGCGATATGGCCTATGTCCAGCAGTGGACTAGATGATGACGTTCCATTTTGTACAATTACTGTCGTAATCACCTCTACTGTTCAAATGGATCTCAAGGTCATGTCGGCAATTTGTGTCCCCAAAAACGTGAACAATGTCGCTACCTAGATGATTACCCAGTGTTCATCAAAACATGTTTTTGTGACGATATAAGATTATCTCTGCTCAAATAATTATCCCATGGTTATCTTACAAATACCCATCCATACCTACTACAATTTACTATGGATTGGATTGTTTTTTTATTATTAAATTGTATACTTAAGGATCTGGAAGGGTAGAAGAAATCGTTTCTTGTAAATTTTGGTAGTTCCAAATCAGTTTAGGCTAGGTTATATTTTGGCGAGAGGGTATGTCTGATGGCAGTTGGCACCTATCCTGCAAGACTGTTGTCGAGGATTTCTTAACTTTGCGAATTGTTCTAGCCTGCAAACTTCGCTATCGAGCTACAAAATTGCCGCTTGAAATACATTTGACCACTGCTGAGAAGAACTGGCAAGAAACTCAGAGGGCTTGTCATTTTTTTGTTTTTTATTACTTTGCGGTCCTATTTAATAATTTAATATAAATATTACCCAAAAAAATCCTTAAAACAAACTGTTCTATTGGATCTGGAAAGCGTCAACTGGAACGTGAAAAATAAAACAATACAACTTTATTAAAATAAACTAAAATTTCCTTGGTGAGCTGACCAACCCCAAACAGCAAACCTCAACCGACCATATTAAAGGGAAGTAACCGACCCGTCACATGTCGCTACTGCTGCTCAGAGTATTCGTCGGATGGATGGAATTGTGGGTCGACGGATACGCACGGTGGACGGTACCGTATAAAGCTAGGTGTCCGTGAATGGAAGTGCATTTTCTAGTGTGATGTTACCTAGATGTTAGAAGGTCTCTAGCACGTGACATCACGCGCTTGTCCAAAGGTATGCCTGTATTATGGTGCGCTGTGGACACTCGCCATAGCTGCGATGGCCGACTGCGCCATCTTCCTCGGGCTATACCATTCTTGAACCACTTACGCGGTTTAGATAGTACATTACCTTAGCTTCAGTTTACTTTGTGCACTTCGGAATGGCTATCCATGGGAGATGCTTAAGTTCAGACAGTGGATGTCAAACAGTGGAGGAAAATGGGCTGATGATGCACGCAAGAATTCACGCAAGAAAAGTTAAGTCATTGCGTGATATTTGTAATCTTTTCCTTCGGCACTGATAGGGCAGGTACCATAGGTTTGTAAGATAAGATATTCAAACAATTATTGATTTCTATACTCCGCGACCGTAACTTTATCGCTATCTCATTTCGCCGTGATTTTATCTCTTATCTGTAGGTATTTTGCGAAAACAATTATATCTATTGATTCATGGTTTTAAGTATTTAGACAATAATGGCATATTTATTTTTCGATAAGTCTTTTTCTCAAATAGGTCATAAATAGGCACAATATTTAAATTGTTGATGCTGATTGTTGATGCTGATTACTAATCATGATTTTATGAAAGTAGACTTTAAAAAGCCCGATATTTCTAGTCCACGCGCGAGCTCCGAGAAAGGGGGACTGAGGAAGTGGTGTATACGCTCCCCCGACCCTCTCAATACCCCGCACTCGCCCATTACTAGTGACCCGCGTCATTAACGATAGAACTCGTTATCCAGGAAGCCAAAACCTAAATGAAGAAGAAGAATTAAATAAATATGATTAACAACAATGGACGTTTGGAGACGTAGTATTAATTAATTTTAAATAAAGATAATGATCAATAAATAACTCAATAGATATGAAATAAGTGTTTAAAAGTTGATACAATAGGGCAAATATGAATAGTAAATACTTATAGTAACATATGATCAAGTGGAAACAGTATAGAAATACCCAAACATTGTCCGAACCATACCCACTTAAAAAAAAAGTACAATTCACTTCTTGGTGGTCGCTGTTCGTTTTGGCCTGCTTGTCACGGCTTCTCCGCCGCTGCAGTCGTTGTAGAACTTGCAGCATCACATTGCACCACTGCGTCTAGGTCGGTGACGGAAACCACACGATGCCGCGTACCACCCAATCCAAGGACATACATAGAGCCGTTCCGTGTCCAGCACCTAGTTATCCCAACCTTCTTTCTCGCAGCCATGAAGAGATCATGTCGTGCTTTGGTCAAGAACTCTGAGACAGTATATTATAATTTATTAAAATAATAAATATTATAATATACGAGAAACGATATTAGGGGTACCTACTAATAGATTTCTGCATAGCATATTTTCTAAGATCGACAAACAAACGATCATATATTACGATGTGTCTTGAGGTTTTAGTCTGCCCTGACGAGAATAAGAGAAAGCAGTCAGGGTTCGTGCAAAAGTGGCAAATCAAATCAAATAAAGCCAGCAATATACGTTGGCCGAGTGAACGCCAATACCAACGTATAGACGGTATATTTGCATTGTCTGGCCATCGCTCGGTGTCGCTCGCCTCGTTGGTTTCGATACACTTGCCCACCGTGTAGGCAGTAGCACTTGCCTTGTGTTAAATTGCCTACGCTCGCGTTGGCCTAAGCTCGGTCAACGTGTATTGCTGGCATAAGAATTCATATCGTCAACTCCCCAGCAAACCGGGTGCTTTTTTTAAACGAATCCTACGGCTGCACTGCACCACATAACTAATTGTAACATGTATCGCAAAGGCAGTTTACAAACATGAAATTCACGAACACAAATGACACCAGACTCAGCACACAAAGACACTTGCCCGACCCGGAATCAAACCGGGGGTCCATGATCCAAAGGCGACACATCTTACCTCTAGTTCTAGTCGTAGCAGTTTAGTGGGTCAAGGCGCCATTGCTTCGAGGGTCAATCATCATCATCATTTCAGCCAAAAGACGTCCACTGCTGGACATAGGCCTCCCCCAAGGATCTCCACAAAGGCCGGTCCTGGGCCGCCCGTATCCACTGCTTTCCGGCGAACTTAACCAGGTCGTCGGTCCACCGTGTGGGAGGCCTACCAGCACTGCGCCTTCCGGAACGCGGTCGCTACTCGTGGACTTTTCTGCCCCATCGGGCGTCGGTCCTGCGAGCTATGTGCCCTGCCTACTGCCACTTAAGTTTAGCAATCCGGTGGGCTATGTCGGTGACCCTAGTTTTCCTGCGTATCTCCTCATTTCTAATTCGATCTCGCAGGGAAACTCCGAGCATAGCCCTCTCCATTGCCCTTTGGGTCAATGGTGCCACGTAAACCCACAATAACAGTCTTCTCTCACAGTCATCTATGGCTTTACTCTCACGAATCTGTCTTATTTACCTACGTACCTAAAAATGGCGATGTAATAAAAAAAAGTAATTACAGAGTTTCTTGCCGGCTCTTCTCGGTAGCTGCAATCCGAACAGATGGTAAGTTATACATTTTAAAATTCGAAGTTTACGTATTCAATTTTAGTTTTGATTTGTCAAATGAGCTCTAATGGGCCAACTTGATGAAGAATTTTGATTTTCACGCCAGTGGCGTTTTAACTGGCGCCTGAATAATAGGCTACTTTTGACAAAGACCGATTGCAAATATGATAATAATATACGAGCAATATACTGAAGGTTACTGCTCAAATAATTTAGGTAGGCACCTTTCCAATGAATTTGACATATAGCTGCCTGTCTGGATGTGGCTGCATAAATTATATGAGTGCCTGTGCATTGACGACTTCAAATTATTGTTTGTTGTTTATTTTACGCTTGTATTTTTAATACAGATGTTTGAAGTCAATTCTTCATTAGTTATTTTATTTGTTAATATTTCACGCAGAAACCACTGAAGCGATATATTTTTGGAAATTACCTGTGTCCAAAACCTTACTTTATACGAACCCCGACCAAAAATTTGTAATACATTTCAGTGAATTGCTACTATTCAGCCCATAAATGACCCACTGCTGAGTCGGGCCTCCTCCATCACAAAGACGGTCATTAGCCTACTGTACCACGCTGGCCAGACTGGTTTTCTAGCTAGGTTTTCGTCCCTGTCTTTTCCTTTCGTCGGCTCTTACGACACCCTCTAGATGGAATGGGGTGGTGACACTATGTTTTCTAAATCCGTCACTACTAAGTTTTTTTACTTAGGATCGATAAAAAGTATGACATTATTTATATCGATATATTCTTCCGTGTGTCCCGCTCATTGTTATTTGATTGATAATGTAGATAATATTATATTTTAATATGTGACGTTATTTTCCGTTTCTGGTCGGAATAACGAATAATTGATAACGATCAGCGTTATATCGATTTATCGTAATTTATGACGATTCTTTTAGCTGTGAAAATCTTTATCATTACTAGCAGCGTACACACTGCTATGTACCTTATTTAATATTCTGTCTTGAATACTTTTTCAAGGAGAAATGTATTGTGAAATAGCAGACACAAAAGTTTTTTTTATCATTGACTTGAATGCCGTTGACTCTAGGCTTGCGTGATGGAAAGCAACGCCAGGGTCTAAGATGGAGCAGGCAATTCAAGGAACCGAACCGCATTCCGAACCGGTGGTAGATCATAAATGTATTTTTACCCTGTCAAAAGAGCTCATATGAGCCTACGTGCGTTCACATTCAACGTACGCAGACAACTTAGCTTAGAGTACACGCGTGGCACTTAGGTAAGAATATGAAACACCAGGGCGAACTTGAACATGTGGCAAACGGCCCGAAATGACACTAGTATTAGTAACTAAGTCGTCGAAAATGATGAAAGAGATAATCAAAGCAAGTTTGGCGCCCCGTGGTACACCTCCGACTCTCACTTATATGCCGAAACCTGCCGGGCGGCAATCTGCGCTAAGGATTAATTCCACTGAAAAAAAAATGGCTAATTAAATTATTTTAGGGAACAACATTTGGTCATTTTAGATAAAAAAACGTACCAAATTAAGTAAACCTTAAAATTTTGCACTATAAAGAAAAATAAACACCCATTTGAAGTTGGTGACTCCTAATTAAAAGTCGGTGTCAATTTCTGTTGGCCCGTTTGAAAATATGTTGTTTTACTTTTTTTTTTTTCAATATTTTTTTAGTACCTACAAAAACAAAATAAGACTAATAATAAAATCGTCGAAATAACACAAATGTCGCCTCCATACCAATATTTTTGATCCCATATAGGTACAGTTTTCTGCCAAACTACTGACCCGATTTCGACAATTTATCAGGAACCAATCGAAGTTTTTTTCGAATCAGTTTACAAATTAGTTATGCAGTAACAAACTTAAAAAAATACACCTGAATTCGCGCACTGGCACCATCGCGCTCCTTCTATTGTTGTTTATCGCTCTAGTTGCCTAAATCGGTTGTGTCCTCACGCTATCGTAGCAGTTTGAAAAAGTTAGGTCTCATATAACTCCTACACTTACGGACCAAAAATGAAATATATTATAGGGCTAAGGGTCTTTACAAACGTGTGATCATTATATTTCATTCATTTTTAGGAGGCGCCTTGTTTCGCTCCTTTAGCGTGAAAGCTGAATGGGGGCGCACCGCCGCTGAGCCGTACAATGACGTCCACCATCACAGCCTGGGGGAGGTGACTGGTCCGAGGATTTGCTTGGCGAGACAGGATCGATGGAGAAACTGATAATCTTGGGGGCGTGGGCTGTAAAAGGAGTACAGAAAAGTAATCAGCGTAATATCTAAGGGAATTACACATTGAAGGGACATTTATTTTTATTTTCCCGACATAATGAAATAGCCATGAAAAAATCATCGGGGATTCTAGTATATGTGAGTATTTTACATTTAAGAGCATATCTTCAGTAGTTTATCCTTTTTACAGTATAACTAGTTCCTATGCAGTTTATGAAACGCCACATCCCAGGAAGAAGTACTTGTTGTTTAATTATATTATTTAATACATATACTAATATTACAACCACTCTATATCGTATGTTTTGTAATCTTTAATAAAATATATCTTACTTTTAACGATTAACTAATAATATAGACATACTGACCTCACTTTTGGACTTGCATGTATATATTAACGACCCGAACATAAACAATATATTTATCGCTAATATAATAAGCGCTATTATAACAAAAGCCGACATATCTACGCTAGGCATAGAGCCACACTTTGTTTTCCAAGTAGATATAATTGACGACTGGATTAATTGACTTAACACATACCCGTGTAATTATTCATATCAGTTATTAATTACATTTTTGTGTAGCAGATAATGTAAAGATATCATGAGTTGGTTTATTTTAGTCATAATTTATAGCAACTTATCTTCCCAGAGTTGCATTGTGGGATTTCTCTGCAAACATGAAATAAATGGACAGAAGTGACATACTGCCTCGTTGGTCTAGTGGTCAGATGTGCCGCCTTTGGATCAACGGGTCCCGGGTTCGATTCCGGGGTCGGGCTAGTGTCTTTATCTAAACCAGAGGCACTGGCTCAAAAAAAAATGTATATAAGTTATCATCCATCTCGTTACCATAACACAAGCATTAAGTTGCTTAACTTGGGACGAGATGGCGTTGTGTGAAATGTCCAAGGATATTTATTTATACACATCAAGTGTAATCTCCGATTTAACTCACATGCCCGATCCTTCAATTTAACGTCTGCAGCCCATAGAACAAGATATTTTTATACTCTAGTGTCTCTTATTAGTTCTTGTTAGATAGTGATTTTTTATTATTATATTTGCTGATACTAATTACCTTTAGAAGAATCTCTCTCTATATTAAGCTCAGAGACAATGTAGCAACGATAATCTCTACTTGCATTTAGAAACAACTTTGTAGGTATTAGGAGTTTTCCCAAACATTGGAAACAAACACCTGTATATCCCTAATGAAGGGATGATAATTATATTATGTTTTATTGTAATTATATTATATTTTATTAAATTGAATTTTTAACTTATTGTTGTATTTAAACTAAAATAAGTATTTACTTCTTAAAAAACTGATATTTAACTTAAAAATATTTAATTATAGTTTCAAAAATGTTACGTAATATATTTCATTTCCTATAGTGTTCTCGCTGCTGAAGTGAAAAGTTATGTGTGTTACACGAGAGCAAAATTTTTCGCATCTCGTGCCTTTGAATCCCTCGCAGCACTCAGGAATCAACTTTAGAATCACTCGCTACGCTCGTGATTCAATCATTGATTCCTTCGCTTACTCGGAATTCAATATCAGCACTCGCAGCAAAAAACGACTTTGCTATCTTGTTGCACAAATAACTATTTAATTTGATTGATTGATTTGTAGGGTAATTATAACGATAGCTACTTAGTTGGTGTTCGATATCGGACTCCTTTTTTTGTATTTTCTTTGAGGTTTCGCTGGGGAACCGGTTCCTGTCAGGTTTTATGTGGGGCACCGGAACACTCGACTATCCAGTAAAACCCCTGTAGTATACCCTCACACGTCTTGTATGAGACGCCCCAAGTCCACGAGGCACCCCGACGGGTTACGGCATCCCGGCCCCGGGTAACTGGGACGCGGTCAATGAGGATTGTGTCGGTGGTAGGTCTCCCAACCCACCAGCGGCCTCTAAGGCGTATCGCAGACTGCAAGAGTCGAGGCTGCGTTGCGGTGCACTAGCGGCGCGCTCGCCTCACCACGTCATATGACGCGTATGCTCTGTTTACACGCATTCAAAATGTTGTCGTGATGGCCGGATAGGGACAAAATTTTACACACTATTTAATAGGTGAGAAACGTTGCCATTACAAAATAATTTAATGACACCTTACCCCAGAACACAATTGAATAATAAAAGAAGGCAGGTTAATTACAGATTGTCTATAGCCCGTAAAATTGTGGAATGTGATTTCGGAATGTTAGCCTCTAAATTCAGATTACTTCGATCGCCTATTGAATATCATCCAAATAAAGCAGATCATTTGGTGCTTGCTTTTGTAATTTTATACGTAATTGCGAGGGAACCGTGACTCAACAGCGAATAATAAATATGCAAATACCGGATGCACCCGCAACCCTCAGTTTGAGATACACTGCAAAAAAATTGAGAATTATACAGTAAAAAAGTATCTAATACTGTTGCTTAATTGTTAAACTTTACTTGAAACTGAAGTAAATGATACGAGATTTGATCAAGAACTCATTTATTTCATGCATACCCACATAACTTATGATAAATTCACTACATCTTCCCCTTATCTTCCTTTACCCCCCTTTTTTAATTAAAGCTAATGATATACATTAATTAACAACAAAATTAAATCGAATTATTACATAAATTAACACATTTCAATTAAATCTATAGAAGATATATAGATTTACTATTTAATTAAAGATTTACCATAATATTATGTTATTTTAATTAAGATAAACTAATAATAATAACTAATAATAATCTACTTAATGCCATAATATAGTATAATAAAGCATAATGTTTAGCGTAGCCTATAAATCGATTTAGTTCTCTTTAAACATTTTTTTATATTACTAAGAGCGCGAAGGGCAGCCGTCCGTCTTTGTTTTTGGGCCTCATGTCTGTCTACATCAGCAGGGGTGATTTGGACGGGGTGTAACACTGACGTATCGCCGCTGGCCAGTTCATCGCTTGAGTTACAATCAGTTGCGACACTGTTTGCACTTGACCAGTTATCCCCTTCGCGTGTAAGATCCGAGGATGGATCAGAGTCCACTTGTATGGGCGAACTGATTGTAGAAACGTTTCCGACACCAGCTGTCACCATGAAGTAAATGATACGAGATTTGATCAAGAACTCATTTATTTCATGCATACCCACATAACTTATGATAAATTCACTACAGAAACTAAAACTTGATGCAAGTAAAGAGAATGCTGAAGTAAACAGACGGACGCGCGGCGCACGGCGCAACTCCCCCCGTCCGTCTGTAAACCCCCGCGCCTCGACTTGGCGCCGCGCGCGCCTCGACTTGTCGGCGCCTCCGCCTCGACTCTTCGCCGCCTCCGCCTCGACGCTTGCTGTGTGCGATACTCCTTGCATACTCGTACAATTTTAAAGAAAAGGTAGAAGGTGGGCGTAACGTCACTCTAAATTTGAATCTATAAGATTACAATATTAATTTTTAAATGAATATATTATAGCAGATATTTATACAATGGCAGAAATAAGTCAAAATCACTACTTATAAGACAAAGTCGCTGTCGTCTCTCCATCCCTATGTATATTTAAATCTTTAAAACTACGCAACGAATTCTGTAGCGATTTTTAATAGATAGAGTGTGTCAAGAGGAAGGTTTATGTATATAATACATCCATAATATAGTAGAGAAACATTGATGAATTTAGAGGTTCATCATTGCACCCGTGCGAAACCGGGGCGGGTCGCTAGTATTAGAATAAAATAACCAAATTAATATTCAGAGTGAATAGTTTTCTAAGTACACGATATTCTTGTTTAGGTGAACTGTATACATAAAAACATATAACATTTTGAATAATAATAATATTTTATTTCCAATGCCAAATACAATTGATTGAATTTACACATACGAATGAAAGTAAATTTACACATTTGACGGCTAAAATGTCTTATTAATATTAATGACATCTGTCGCCGAACTAGGTATCCCTGTATTTCAGCAAACAGCGCCATTCCCAAATATTTTCATAAGATTGTACAAGCCAAAGGTGATTAAGCAATGTATTTAAATATATCTCAGGTACTTAACATAGTTAAGTTAAAGGATATTTTATATATAATAAATTGAAACAACGGTTTAAATTTCATGCAGTGTACCTCTTGGTGTGTTGTTTGTGGCTGAATGGGTGTGTGTAAGAGGGTGTGTGATGTAGTGGTTCTTTTAATGAATTAATGAGTAGTGATTGAATCCGGGTGGTTGCCTATTCAACAACTTTAAGAAGATTTTCTGTATCATCATAAGATAAGGACAGTAACCAATTAGTTAGAATGAATTTACATTTAGATTTGCTAAAACAGTAAATTCTGAGACTTTTATTTATTTTATTATACAAATACGGGCCCAGAAAAGGATAAAACCTGCGAATGAACGACGTCCGAATACGACGAAGCTGGGGACAGACTAAATAATGTGTTCTCTTAATAACATTTTTTTTATCATATTTTAGCTCGGTATGCTGTTTTAAGGTAGCACTCAAAAGAAACAGTTGACGCACACTTAGAACTTTGCATGATTTAAATAGACTTTCTGTTGGATACCTGAATTGTCTAAACGTACTGATTTTGAGAATTGTTCTTTGCGCAACCTCTAAAGTTGGAAGAATACCTATAACACATACGTTATAGTTAAGATTACTTTTACGGTAGGGGCTATGAATGAAATCACTGCGAGGAAAGGCATCGCCAAGTTATCTGACACTTGTTGCAGCTATACCTACGTAAAATTTCGCAACAGGTTGCCGTCTCTTGAGCGCACGATGTTTAGAAAGCCTTGCAAAAGATTATGCATAACAAAATTGGTACAAGTAACCAGCTTGTAGTACAGCAACAAAAGAACAGAAAATCGTTGATTTCTCATGTACCTAACAACTGATAGTATCATATTATGAATACTACTACTACTCAGCTCATACATGACCCACTGCTGCGTCGGGCCTCCTCCAATGACATGGAGGGTAATTAGACTACTGTGCCACGCTGGCCAGACGGGTTGGCACAGGGTTGCGTCTCAACGTGTGCCCTCGCCTCACGTGGGATCTGAGGAGATGCGACGTCCTGTCGGGTGCTCACAGCAGGACGTCGAGAGCTCGTAGGAGCATGAGGTGAGGAGGAGGGCCTCCTCGTCTGCGGCGGCGTGGTTCTGCATCAGATCCCACATTGCCGCAACAGGACGCGAGTTGGAGCACTCCGGGGATGTTTAGTGGGTAGGCCCCCACTCTGGGGGAGAGTCCCACAGGCCACCCCTTCGCCAACCCCGTGGCCGACGGGGATAGTCCATAAAGGATTTTACCCCGGGAGAATAAAAAATAAAATAATAAAAGGGTTGCGTCTCAAGTTTTCCTTCTGTTGCGGTTATGTTTTCGGCCTTATCTTTGCGTTTTGTCGGCTCTTACGACATCCAGTTGGTGACACTATATATATATTCTAAATTCGTCATTACACGGACCTCACAATGATACTTCGCATAATCATTATGTGGCCCTTGACCAGTATAGTGTGACACTGTGACACTTACTGACCTATTCCTATTGCCGTCTCTTAATTACTGTTTTCTTACTGACAGATACATACATATGTAATACATTTATAGATAAAAATTGTATGATAGCGGGTAAACAGCTACCCAACTAGAGATCTCCCAAATTCTTCATTCAAAATACATACCACCGGGTGGTGTAACCCTCACATAAGTAAGAATAGTATAGGCACCGGTGGTAGACGGTAAATAATAAAATATAAATGGTAAATTTTAAATTGTATTTTATTGTTTGACCTGTCAAAAGAGCTCTAATGAGCCAACTTGATTAAATGAGTTTTGATTTTGAGTGGACGCAAACTTTCCGTTTTTTAATGTTAGTATAATATTTTTCCTATTTTTAGGGTCCATATGTGATACGTGGCAACTCTGCTTTTGCAAACGTACGATATGGGCTATACCGGCAATTGTTTCTCGATCGAATTTAATTTCGTGTGGTACCTATTCGATATTCAAACTATTCGATTTAGTGATTTAAGTGTCCATGGTTACGTGTATTAGTTTTATAAGTACCTACTTTCACTTATAATATTTAACATTTCGAGATAGCTTTGTCCCTTTGTGATAAAATAAGTGTTATCAATGACGCCAAACACTACCTACATGGTATTAGGTAGCCGATAAATGCAGACGCCGTTATTAAAAATCAATACAGTCCAACAAACGTACGTAAACGTAGGTACTAAAGCAAACATAGGGTAGGGATCGAAAATATTTAGTAGTAATTTGAGAGATACTTTTTAATAAAGCAGATAAATATTACATTAGCCGCACTATAAACTGCCCGTAGAATGACCCACTACTGAGTAGGGCCTCCTCAAAATTCATGAAAGGAAATTAGCCGACAGTGCCACGCTGGCAAGACGAGTTGGCACACACACTCTTTTCCTTCTGTTGAGGCTAGATGTCTGCCTCTTGCGTTCCTTTAGTCGCCTCTTACTACACTCTCAGGACGGTATGGGGTGATGACATCGTGTATTCTGATTCCGTCACTATATTTAGCTTACTCTGCGTGTTTTGAAGAAAAATGCAATATTTATCTTTTTTACTAATTGAGAACTTAAGGCATCATTAAACCATTTTTCAAATCATCGTAAGCATGGCATTAGCGGCATAGCAAAATGTATCATCAATTGTTATCCGCATAAAATCCATATCAGTTTCGCTTAGTTAACTAAAAACTAGTTGTTTAACTAAAAACAATAAGTTGAAAGATTATTTATCAACATTAGTTAAGGGTGATTTTTTTTTCAGGCGGTAAATATATTCGTTTTAAAGTCTATCTACGCAAAGTGTGAAGCTTATTATGGTGGAAAAGCGCCTGGTGGTGACGACGTCTGGTCTCGGCTGGCGCGTCAGCCTCCAACAGCAGAGCCTCACGGCCTCCGCGCCTTCAATCCGCGCCCAGTTGCCGCCGAGAGCAGGCACGCGTTCCGCGACTACCACGAACACTCGCACCGAACTCGCTCGCTCATCACGCGGAAACTATCACCTTCGTTCCACAACACTAAGTGGCAACTATGATAACACTGTGATTTTTTAAAGTGTGCTTACCCCGGACCCCTTCAACAACGGCAGCATCGCAAGGTTTGTAAATCTATAGTTCCATGGTCAGAAACAAAATCGAGTCTACGTGTCAGTTTTGAATGCTAAGTGAAAGGCGAACTCTTTGTTAAATTACGTGGATAGGTTGACAACGAATTTCTTAGTGCATCTTCTGCATTCACTTTCAAAGGATTTTTTGGGTAGTTGACTTTCTGTCCCAAACTAAATCGTTCGAGGCATCGCGTAATAAATCTTCGAGCTACATACTTCGTAGCAACTTCAAAATTACAATAGTGTTCATTTCTAAAGTTGGATATAAAAAGAGACTGCGAAACAAAAAATGCGTTTATTAGTTATTTATTCATCTTTCAATAAATCGAAGAATTAAAAACTTGCATACAAATATGATTGCACTTGCAAATTGTCTGCATAATAGCGAATGATTTACGATAGAGTAATAACTGCAATCACGATTTACGATGCGTAAACACGATTATGTACGGGCCTGCAAGTTTGCGAGTATTTTTTCGCCCTTGATATTTGAGACGGCGAGGTTGACAATGCATTTCCTTCTTAATAACTGAGCTTACAACGATATAAATATCGATACGTATCTTGTTACCTTATCAACGATATTGCTAATCCACAACACGTCCTAATAACGGTTAGAGTAACGAGCCCATTATCATCCCGAGGATGACGATATAAGTTTGAAGAAACCTGCTAAAATACTCTGGGTTGGCCATTTGGCCTCCGTGATAGAGTAGGACAATTTCTCTTCATCAAATTGGAAGAAGCCTGATTCAATAATGATTGGAAACGAACATTTATGTAACAGCCACTTACTCGTTATTACAAATAGACGACATTTTGTGCTCTCAATCATAATTTACTAATCCTAGTAAATCCTTAATCAAGTGATTTTTGAACTAGGTATGTACCTGTCGTATGGGTAGCTATAATGTAGATACTCATAAAGTGCTATAAATTTATTTACTCAGGTTATCTGACTTGAGAGGTGATTAATTTTAGAATAAGTATTTGTCTAACAGAATCCGCGGGCCGATCCGACAGTACGGGGCCCAAGCTGAACTCGGCATAATACGGAGACCTCTTATTTTTGACTGAAATAAAATTAGCATACGTTACCCCTTGTACTAGTAACATTTGCTATTTGTTAGTGAAAAACAGTCCAGGTATATCGGGGGATCTAACAGATTTCTATAGACCATATACTCGTAAATATCATGGGCGGATCGTGAATTGGTGGGCGCCTTGGGCTGAAACAAACAACAAACAAGTAGGGGCCTACCAATATTACTCAACTACAAATTAGCCATTGTGTCAAAAAACTGTTTCGATAGTGATGTAGATAGGTAGGTATATAGAAAAAATCATCATCATCATCAGCCCACATTAGTCCACTGCTGGACATAGGCCTCCCCTAAAGAGCGCCATAGCGCCCTGTCTTCAGCTTGACGCATCCAGCTGCTGCCCGCAACCTTTCGCAGATCGTCGCTCCATCTAGCAGAGGGCCGTCCCACACTACGCTTGCCGATTCGCGGTCTCCACTCAAGAACTCGTCTACCCCAGCGGTTGTCGGTTCTTCTACAGATATGACCAGCCCACTGCCACTTCAGTCTGCTAATTCTCTGAGCTATGTCGGTGACCTAGGTTCTCTGTCGGATATTCTCGTTACGGAGCCTATCTTTCAGAGAAACTCCAAGCATAGCTCGCTCCATAGCACGCTGAGCGACTTTAAATTGGTGGACTAGTCTCACCGTGAGTATCCACGTCTCGGCGCCGTAGGTCATGACGGGTAGGACGCACTGTTCGAAAACTTTCGTTTTCAAACTCTCAAACTTATAATTTGATTTATTTAATGTATAAAATAAAAACGATGTTTAAAGACAACCGACGGGGAATTCCCCATTCCGTAGATTTACGTGTTGCTGCCAACCCCATGATTGGAATTTTTATATTAATTATAAAAATATTTTTAATTCAAAATATCGGCCCTAGGCTACAGCCCAAAAAACCCCTAAAGTAGATCCGCACCTGGTAAATATAGAAAATCTGAAGAGTCTGTGAACTCCTGTTGAAATTACAATTTCTGTTTTGTTTACTTTATTGCTTTGATATCTAAGCTGCTAAAGATCAAGCCCAATTACTTGTTATCAGAGGATATGATACACGTGGGTTACAAATGTAGACAAGAATATAAAGACAGAAGCAAAAGACGTCACTATCTACCGGGCTTTTTAATTCATTGGTTTCGGCACTAGTCTAACCCGAGTTTGTACTCCGGGTACTACGGGTTAGAGATAGATATTTTTTAAATATTTTTTTACTGTGTTACCGGTCTCTTTAGGAAGACCTATTTCGAGTGTAATGATGATGATGGTGATAAATATAATTGCATAGCTGATTGTTGCCGAGTTAAACTAGTTATACACGTAGTTAAAACTTGATTAAATTTTATCAACGTTTGACGTAGGTATGAAGGCTTTTTATGTGAAGTAAAAGTTTACATATATGTATATTATTATATTATAATTTTGGTGACGGATTCAGAATACATACTGTCACCACCTACGGCGCCGAGACGTGGACACTCACGGTGAGACTAGTCCACCAATTTAAAGTCGCTCAGCGTGCTATGGAGCGAGCTATGCTTGGAGTTTCTCTGTCTAAAGTAAAGATAGGCTCCGTAACGAGACTATCCGACAGAGAACCAAGGTCACCGACATAACTCAGAGAATTAGCAGACTGAAGTGGCAGTGGGCTGGTCATATTTGTAGAAGAACCGACATCAGCCTACTGCGCCACGCTGGCCAGATTGGTTGGCGCAGGGTTTTGTATCAAGCTTTCCATCTCTTGCAGCTAGGTTATCGGCCTTGTCATTTCATTTGTTGGCTGCTAAGACACCCACAGAATTGAATGAGATGGTGACACATTTAGAATAAATAGTTATACCTAGAATAAATAGGTACAACACGGAAGATATTAACACCCCAAATTATATAGGTTTATACTCTTTTAGTGTTCAAGACCCCACATAACCTAATCCCTCGGTGTGAAGAAATACGCGACAAAAGAGTTCTACTCTAAAAAGAACTATACACACACAAGCAGTTTCCCTCGACCGCGTTTGTGGATTTTGCATACCTATGTAGTTGTATACTTCCCGCCACGAGCCTGGAGGAGGCCAGACCTCAGAGATCTCAGATAATGAGAACATATCTTGACTTTCTTTAGCATCTGTTTCCTATTAACATGTTATCAATTAACAAAAAAAACACAATTACTGAAATAGATAACGGGCGATAACGTCAAAGTGCATTTCGTGTTCACTTACCTTGGTACTTTAAAAGGAAATAGCCTTTTCAGGAAAAACATCGTAAGCGCAATACTTAGTTTTCTTCAGAAATACTGGTTGGTTCTAGATTATTTAAGCTTTTTCGGTTCTTAAATATAAATTATCTGTATAGAGCTAATATGGGCTTCACTATTGCCTTAGGCAAGCCCTATAATAAGAGTGAAAGAATATGGTATGTAAATAAAATATTTTAAATCACTCGGTGTAATTATTATAATATATAATGTTCGCCTTTTCCAAGTCAATTATAAAATCCACAGTTTATTTTAAACCGTTTTTAATTAGTGATGAAAACCTGAATTCTATAAAGAGCATATTGTCGTTTACTATGTTTTTTCCTAAAAAGGCTCGATTCGATTTGTACTGTTGTACAGTTATTTACCAATGTGAAAGCTTATGTTGGAGTGGGTGCTCTTTATTATATTTATGGGCCAATATAATATGTCCTCTCTTTTATGTCGGTTAGATGATCGTTAGCCACTACATTACAAGAAATGTAGTCTTCATCTCAGCCATTATATTTTGTATTTTAAGAGAACAGTACCGCATGGTCTGTTCACGAACACAAATGACATCCAGACTCGGGTTAAGTCCCTTTGGTTAAATAAAGTCCCTTTTTCGACTTCTGAAAATTCGTTGACGACCTTGACACGGCTGAACCGATTCTAATAAAACATCCCATGAACAACCGCTAGGAGACCTGCGTTCAACTAAAAAACAATCTCATGATTATCAGTCCATTCGTTAAGCAGTAACGATGCCTTGGTGATGACATGGTGATTTTTGGAACACCCGCCAAATTTAAATAGGTGGTTCAGACCATGAAAGTAACTTTCCCAAAGAAACACGGGTCGAAAAATGAAAAACTATTTACCTGAACCACCTATTAAATTTTGGCGGGTGGTTCAAAAATCACTATTTAAAGACCGACAGACATGTCAAATTGTCATTTTGGTCTGGAGTATAAAATTACTAATAATATCCAGCTTCTTAACAGATAAGACTACGGTATCGAAAGGCAATAAATATAATCATTTTATTTATTGCCCACAAAACCTAACATGTACTTGATATCGGAATAATTGTGTGTTTGTTACAAAAATAATGTTGTAACTATTACCGAAATACGTAATACCTAGACTGATTACAAAATAACGTTACTAAATTTGTTGCATCTCATAAAGATAAGCATTTACACCTTTTGATGCTATTTATCGTTGCTTGAAATGACAAGGCCGAAAAAATAGCCCGAAGAGATGGAAAATTTGATACAAACTTTGTGGACTGTGCCAACCCGTCATGCCAGCGTGGCACAGTAGGCTAATTTCCCTCCATGACTTCTTTTTCGGCATCGTCTTTAAAAAACTTTTTCAAGCTCAAAGTCATTCTTGCACCTTTATGAGCTTGAAGGGTTGTATTGATGATTTTGATGATTATAATTCTATAACCACATACGTCATAGAGCCGCAAATAACATTTTAATCAACAGACAACCTAGCACTGACCTGCAAATTGCAAAAAACGTAAGAAAATTTGAATTTCGCGGGCTACCCTGAAACATTCACCTTATAGTCTCTTTATTAGTTTCAAAGATCTTTGGGATACGTTTGATAAAGATGGGTAATATCAGTATTTGATGATATCCGTGACTGCTTATTCCCTTTCTTTTATTATTATTCCCTTAAATAGTCAAGGATTGATCCATGAATAGTCAAAGTTGAGATGAGCTTTCATAGGAAAGCTCATCTCACTTTTTAGGCACAAAGGGAAGATCATCCAGCCAGACGAGGTGGTATGTCTGGCAGGGGTCCGCGACGCCTATCCCCCGATAGTTTTAGTCCAGGAATTTTCAGATAAATTTGTTTAAAGTATGTAGCATGCTGGTCGCTACAATTTATTGCACCTAGTACACAACACCCACACAATATACATAATTATTTCCAATTTGTGCTAGCTTGCAACTTTAGGCCAATGATTAAAAAAAGCAACTACAGAGTTTCTTGCCGGTTCTTCTCTGTAGAGCAGCATTCCGGACCAGTGGTAGTTTCAGCATGAATGTGGGTGGACGCAAGGATCTTGGGAGATCAAAAGATGGATGGATGGTCTGTAAGAATGAGGAATTGTGTGACGACTGTTAATGGTAATTTTAAATATGACGCTACGATTTAAAAGAGTTTTGTGATTAAACCTACGTAAATAAATAAAGTACTTTTTGAGTTTGAAAAAGCGTTAGTGAATGCGTATCAAATTCAACATTCGTACTTAATTATTTTGCTATTTTGTGACATTAATAATTTCACAAATTGTTAAGAATAAAATTACAACGTGATTAGTTAGCGAATCATTTGACAACTTCTACATGAGATAGGCATCTGGAGGCAACTCTTGTAACATAACTGACCACCTCAATTTTTCGGGGGCACTAAAAACCAGTAATGTTAAAACTGACAGCTAACACCAGCCATTGTCGAAAAATTCGGGAATGGTCCAACCAACCATTTACCGATTGCCCAACTAGATGGGTCTCGGAGAGTAGACAGACGGCAATCACTTCGTCTAGGGGCTAGATGTGCTGCCTTTACTCAACAGGTCCCGGGTTCGATTCCGGGGTCGTGCAAGTGTCTTTGTCTAAACCAGTGGCACTTGCTCTGAGTCTGGGTGTAATTTGTGTTTATGCAAGGGTTTCGTATATGCAAAAAAAAAAACAACTTACTTCTCAGCCTATAATTGAACCACTGCTGAGCTAGTCCCTTTGGGTGACTTTTAGCCTCCTGATGGAGCCCATAGTGAGCGACCACGTCTCTGTTCCATATGTCATCACTGGCAACACAATGGAGAGGGCTATGCTCGGAGTTTCCCTGCGAGATCGAATCAGAAATGAGGAGATACGCAGGAAAACCAGGGTCACCGACATAGCCCACCGGATTGCCAAACTTAAGTGGCAGTGGGCAGGGCACATAGCTCGCAGGACTGACGCCCGATGGGGCAGAAAAGTCCTCGAGTGGCGACCGCGTTCCGGAAGGCGCAGTGCTGGTAGGCCTCCCACACGGTGTACCGACGACCTGGTTAAGGTCGCCGGAAAGCAGTGGATGCGGGCGGCCCAGGACCGGCCTTTGTGGAGATCCTTGGGGGATGCCTATGTCCAGCAGTGGACGTCTTTTGGCTGAAATGATGATGATGATGAGCTAGTCCCCGTATCCATCGTATTTCCTTCTCCGTCAAGTTTTCCTTCTCTTGCAGCTAGGTTTCTCAGCCTTACCATTGCCTTTTATCGGCTCTTAGTAAACCCTCAGGATGTAGTGACGTGGTGACACTGTGTATTCTAAATCTATTACCTCCTCCTCACCGGCCTGCGTCTGCGGCGCGAGTCAGCTAGAGCATACTCCTCTCTGACCCGCTCCACCACCTCCTTCTATGACATAACGTACTTCCGGGTAGGCGGTTCCCAGTAACGTCTGCCCCGCACTCCTCACTGTCAAGCATCCGTCTGATTAGGCTGCATTGCGAGGGGCCCCCTCCAGCTAGTGCCCCAAGGCTCGCCTCACAGCCTCCCAGACGATACACTCCTTCTCCATGTGGCGCGCCACACCCGTTGCAGACTGGTGAAAGTTCAATAAACTGGTCTAATAAATGTATGTTCTGCAACCAGGAATACATATTTTCTACTGGCGTGCCGTTGCGTTTCGCAAGTACATAAATATACGTTCTCCCGAGATTTCAAATGTTTCTATATCGTGAGCAAACTCACGAATCGTTGAAGAAACGGTTTTGATATCCCAGAGCCTGATAATGCAGTATTATTTCGCATACACATATACTAACATAGTCGTAGTTATAACGGATTTAGAATTCATCAACCCATTTTATACATGGGGTATAAGGAGGCCAATTAAAACACAAGAGACAGAGGGAAATATAGATAACTAATAATGGGACTAGCATGCACAGCTGGCTAACTTCCTTCCATTGAAGAGACCTGGGCTTAGGTAAAGACGGTACGCTTAGGTAATCACGATTTTATTATATATATATCGTTTAACCTACAACAAAGGCTGACATTGAACACGCGCAATTACCCCTAAGGCAAACTTGGCACACGCCTAGTGGCGCGAGGTTACAAAGAAGAGCGTGAGGCGAAATGTAACTCATTTCTCAATTCTTGTTCTTAATTTTTTTTATAGACTACTAGCTGTCCCGGCAAACGTTGTTTTGCCAAATAATTAACCATCCCCCGCGCAAACCCCTTCCCCGCGCAACCCTCACCCCGCGCAACACCCACCCCGCGCGGCCCCCGCGCAACCCTCTAGGTCTTATGGTTCCAGAGATATCGTGATGACTCAATCTATCTATACAACATTGTTTTGCCATGTAATTAAATAGGGGTTGAGCGTAGAGGGGTGAAAATTTAGGGTTGTTTGTATTTTTTGATGATGAATCTTAAAAAAAAAAAAGCAAAAAATTTTCTCTAAAAAATAAACAATTTTTTTGTCGACCCCCCCCCCCCCGAAAATTTAGGGGGATGAAAAATAGATGTTGTCCTATTCTCATACCTACCCAATATGCTCACAAAATTTCATCAAAATCGGTCAAGCCGTTTCGGAGGAGTTTGGCATCTAAAACTGTGACACGAGAATTTATATATTAGATTTGAAAGAATTCATATTTTGAATTTTTTTTTAGATCCCACCTGAAATCATATCAACTATTGTCATCACTGTTAAATAATACTACATAGTATTTATTAGTTATAATACTAACATAGTAGGTAAACTTTATAGCATTTCTAAACTGTGTGTGTAATTTGTTATTATATAACAAAATGCATCATAATGTGGGTTAGATAAGTTTTTTTTATTTACTAGTTATTTGTTTGTTTAGTTTTTTATCCGCAGTGGCTGTAATAAACGTGTTTCTTTCTAGTTCTAATAAAGCACTGATGAATTGGTTGCCTAAAGTGCTCTCAACATTCGATCCACGTATAATAAACCCTAGTACATATATATTCATATCCATGAACTGCTCTATTAATTCAACCCATAGTGAATGAATGATTACAAAAATTAATTGTAAACCAATAAAATGCCGCTACCGTTGGTAGAAAGTGTTATTTTTAATGGCGTTACATCAAACTACGAGGAGCCGAAGTAACGCTAGCGAAAGTACCTTCACTTTCAGCTCGCTTATTTGTGTTGAACAGCATTATCTTCCGCAAAGCCACTCTCAATATTTTTGCACGCATTTTGTACTTGTATTTAATGCTCTCACCTACATTCCTAAGGACTTACCACTAGTCTGATTATACCGACGTACCTATCTTTTGTTGGATATTTGTATACATTTTCTAGTTTCGTTTCGTATACAGTGTCTAACAAAAGGGCAATGTAAGTCATCCAAAGGGCAATGGAGAGGGCTATGCTCGGAGTTTCCCTGCGAGATCGAATCAGAAATGAGGAGATACGCAGGAAAAACAGGGTCACCGACATAGCCCACCGGATTGTCAAACTTAAGTGGCAGTGGGCAGGGCACATAGCTCGCAGGACCGACGTCCGATGGGGCAGAAAAGTCCTCCAGTGGCGACCGCGTTCCGGAAGGCGCAGTGCTGGTAGGCCTCCCACACGGTGGACCGACGACCTGGTTAAGATCGCCGGAAAGCAGTGGATGCGGGCGGCCCAGGACCGGCCTTTGTGGAAATCCTTGGGGGAGGCCTATGTCCAGCAGTGGACGTCTTTTGGCTGAAATGATGATGATGATGATGATGACAGTGTGTAACAAGAACTCTATAGCCATAACGAAAGGACCGAAGTACCTACTACACAGCACAGTTTTTTTTAAACCTAACCCCCTTGTATTAGGTATAAGCTGTAGCGTAGGGGCAGTTTACAAACATGAAAATCACGAACACAAATGACACCCAGACTCAGAAAGTGCCTCTGGTTTACACAAAGACACTTGCCTGGTCCCGGAATCGAACTCGGGACCCTGTAATCCAAAGCATCAACCGCTAGATAATCAAGACAGTTAGATAGTAGCTTACTAGCTAGATACTGTATGCGAAGTCTCAGAAAAAATGAGTTTATTTTTTAATTTATTAAATTAAAAAAGAATAAATTTATTGAATGTAATTATTTACATTCAAATTATTTACATTCAATAAATGTATAAATAAATTATACGTATCATTTCAAGTGGTCTGACTCGGCGCAGGCTCAAACGAAAAAAAAACATTCGATTTATTTTCAAATTGATTTAAGGAAAGAAATAGGTAAAAAAAGTAGTAATTACCAATGTATATAATAATATGTTTACTATTTTAAATTGTACGCTAGCTTAGCCCGTAACTCCGTCTGTGTGAACACTGTTCTGTTTCTAGGCAATTTTATAACATTAGACATGCTGCCAGCATTGACGCTTGAAATCCTTATCGCTTGAGGCGTTCGCAATGCCGATAATGATCTCTAGTAAAAGTGGAATGAACACGATCCAATCAATAGTTGCATATAAAAACCATTATTACATTAAAAATATTATGGGAACTTAATCATCATCATCATCAGCCCATATTAGTCCACTGCTGGACATAGGCCCCCCTTATAGAGCGCCATGGCGCATCCAGCTGCTGCCGGCAAACTTTCGCAGATCGTCGCTCCATTTAGCAGAGGGCTGTCCCACGCTTAGGGTTGCCAACTATACTGTTTTACACAAAATTATACTTTTTTAACAAAAATAAAGTATACAAAATACTGTTTTCAGCATCAAAATGTAAACACATTACAATGTGTTATACTTAGGCGCTCACATATTTTTTCAGTAATGAATGCTAAGTGGCGGGAGGGTAGAAATAGAGCATCTTTTAATTTAATAAAAAATGAGCTCCTCATTTATTTTAATTTCAGCTATAAGTGTGGTGAGGCAAATACAGTTTTTAAAAAAGATTATAAATTAGTAAGTTTTGCGAGAAGCTCTGAAAATATGTATATAAACAAATAACATTGGTACACTACATACTTTTCATTTTTCTTTTTAAATACTGTTTAATATTCTTCATAGAGCTGAACATACTTTATTTCTTGTAAAAAAAAGTTGGCATCCCTACCCACGCTACGCTTGCAGATTCGCGGTCTCCACTTTCCATAACCAATTAATTAAAAAAAATGAATTTGATTTTGATCAGATGCACTTCCATATAACTGCAGCGCCCCATTTGGTCAGACAATTAATTTTAATACAGGTTGTATCTAGGCAAACACTTTTAAACAGGCATAGGTATTATATTTATTGAATGCAGTTTAACAATCACGACTTACCTATCGTATTGGCAGAAATGCGTCACGAGAACAATTATTACAATGAATTGTTAAGTCATGAATTAAAAATATAACACAGGTATGAGTATTTTATGGCCCGTATGGTGACCGATATAGAATACATAATATTGGCACCATCGCAATCAATTCCGTGCTTTATGAGCTGACTTAACGTGCTTAGCCGCCGCCTTACAGAAAAGCACAGCCAAATAACATTAACCCATGGATAGTGTTGAGTTCCTGCGGGTGAGTAAGTTTTCCAGAGCTTTAGGAGGAGAAGCATCGTGAAGTTGGGGGAGGCTACGGTAACCGCTTACTATCAGGCTGTTCGCGTCTTTGAGCGCGACGCTAGTGGTATAAAAATGAATTAATTAAATAAATGTTACCAACTATTTCCGTGTGGTGACGGATTTAGAATACTTATTGTCCACACCCTTTTCCACCCTAAGGGTGTCGTAAGAGCCGACAAAATGAAATGTCAAGGCCGATAACATTGCCGCAAGAGAAGGAAAACTTGATAGGTACCTGTGACAACCTGTGTGGCCAGCGTGGAACGGTAAGCTAATTACCCTCTATGTAACTGGAGGAGGCCCTACTCAGTGGGTCACATATGGGCTTTATAAGACGCTTTTAAAAAAAAATCATTTTTTCTAAATCTAAGATTCGTTTTCTATTTTTAAGTTTGATTTAAAAACGAAAAGAAATAAGCTTTTTTTAGTTTTTTTAAATTATTATTTATTTTTAACTTCGCGTATTAATATGTATATTTCAATTTTCATGAATCTTCATATTGATGTTTACATAATTTCACGTTATCGAAATGCTCTATGCAAATTAAAGAATTGTTTCATGGGACCTTGTAACTATACAAGACCGAAAAGTGATTGCGTGTCCACAATAAAATTACTTCAATTGTTTAATGTTTGGCCAGCTGCTACATAATATTGTATAGTAGCTGACATTCAAAATACCTCGTACGTACGTGTTTTGAAAATACGCTTATGTACGTAGTTTTTGCTATTGTAATTCTTAATAGGTATTGTGTCAAATTACTGTGCGTTAGGCGTCACTTTACTGTAGTTCCTATCTCTTAATAAAAACAGCTTCCATAATTATTTCCAGAGTTACTTCAGAAGTATGATTTACAAAGATTTTAGCCCGACCCCGGCATCAAAACCTGGACCGGTGATGCAAAAGCAGTGCTTGTAATCCCTGTGCTACCAAGGCATCATAATGTTAGCCACTGTTACACTTTCGCAGTTTTCGGCTTTCGTCGACTGCCCTTCTCTCTCTCTTCTGCAGTTTAAACAAACTTAGAATAGAATTCTGGAACTGTTTACAAGAAGCCCTTTAAAGTAAAATTATGCCCAA
Organism: Clostera curtula; assembly: GCA_905475355.2. Classification (NCBI taxonomy): domain Eukaryota; kingdom Metazoa; phylum Arthropoda; class Insecta; order Lepidoptera; family Notodontidae; genus Clostera; species Clostera curtula. The sequence continues at coordinate 9,859,264 of FR997806.1, read as the reverse complement.
CTTATTTAGAATCTTCAGCTTCGGTATGTGGCCTCGGTTGCTTTTTCGCATAATTATGCAACAGCTCTAAAACATTAACAATGGTACAGATAAGCGTGTATGTGGGGCAGTACCGGTGCGGTTCTGCCATGTAGGGCTGTCATCATTGAGGATACCCCACATAACAAATATAGTTTCTCCTAAAAAATATCTAATATTTATTGAGTTTTGTATTTTCTTGATTAAATACAAGTGTAATAAAAACCAGAACGAGAAATGTAAAAAAAAAACAGTAAAATCCAAGCTTACGAAAGCTTCGTAACGCAAGAAATAAGTAAATTATGGAACTGAGGTTATTTTATTACTAAGCTTGTAGTATAATATGATAGGTAATTGGTTAATTTCAGGTAGCACCCATGTTTTAAAGTAAAAAAAGTCAGTTTTAGGAAAACGTTGAAGCATTTTATACACAGAACTGCGTCTTTCCTTAGCTCACTTCAGGTGGCTGTAGTATTTTTGTAACAGGAATTTGTTGTATATAGATACCTAATATAATTGTACACTAAATAGTTAATACCAAAACCCTTACCTTTACGTTTGATACTCAATATATGCTATGAATATGATGTAAATTTATCCAGCGAGATATTTAACAGTTGGAGCCTTGCATATTTGATTATCATAAATGGCGAAAATTATTTCTCCTAAAATCTAAACCTTAAATTGTAAACCAGTATTATGGGAAGCTTTATCTCCTTGTCTTTATCTACAGTAACCTTCAGTATAAAAACGTCAGCTAAGGTTACTTAAAAAGGTCAACCCAGATAGCCTTGACATTGACTTTTCCCCGATATAGTTGGTTTCGGAAATCGATGTACCCTGATTACACTAACTACCAGTATTTGACACGGCACGACTGTCGTTTGCACTCTACCCATCCAAATATCGATAATGGTTCAGCATGATTATTCACGTTAGCGATTTCATGTGTCAATTACCATAGATTGTTAGATTTACAGCTAAACCGACGACCCGACACGGAAGATGGAAAACGTTTTGTGACAACCCTATAGAATATGGTGAAAGTGTTCGGTGTTACCGCGAAGGTCGGCCACTACGCTTAGCTCGGACCTCATAGTATGACGTAGCACCCGTTCGCTGTCCACGTCACTGACATTACCGTTCTAAATGTCACGCAAATGTCAATATTCGGACTCGATGAATTGTATTTTATAACCATGCCTATTTGCGACGTTTTTACGCAGACGCGGAAGTTGTGAGAGTTTAAGAATTTATTGGATTCTATCTAAGATAAGGCGCGAACGGCGACACACACGTGTTTCATTTTTTTATCGGTAGTCGCATTTTCACTCGATGTCCGTGTGGCGTTATCTACTTGGAAATCGCAAGGAAATTTTTAACACGATTCTATCGAGGATAAAAAGTTACGGTCATTTGTACAAAAGCGTTGTTATTGCATGAGCCTAAAATAATATCATCATTTTATAAATAAAAAAGCATAAACACATATATGTATTGGTGTTTTGTGACATAAATTTTTTCACAAATAAATATTAGTTTGATGAAAATAAAATTACAACTACTCAGCCCATAAATGACAGACTGTTGAGTCGTGCCTCCTCCAACTAGGTTTTAGACCTTATTATTTCCTTTTGTCGGTTCTTACGACGCTCTCAGGATGGAATGGGTGGCGGGCGACACTATGTATTCTAAATCTCTATATCTTAGTATTTTTTTCATGTAGTCCTAACATAACATGTATGCTTGGTCATAATTAGGTACGCTCCAATAATTGTATGTGTGCAGGCCTCCATAATGGAGTAGACTAAAATAACAATTAAAGCCACAATTTTCTGAAGAAGTTCCTCTAACTACTAACTTACATGACCGTTATTAGAACAGGTGCAAGGTTGATACTGGTGACGCAAATTGTGGATCGCAAACATACATGTACATATTATTATAAAATGCCTAGTTTATTACAATAAGGTTCTTTTTATCGGCATAACGTTCCATAATGAAATGTACGTGTTTACAATCTATGTGTTTGCTTAGGTGTTCATGTAACTATAATGATTGTAATACCAATGAACTCTCTACCCAAGGTGGACCGGTGATTTGGTGAAGGTCGTATAGTTGCAGTGCATAGAACCGTTTCATAAACGAGAGATCCTTAGCTAGTCAAATAGTTGACACCTGTGAATTGGTGGGGCCCTGGGCTGTAACAGTTTAGGGGCCTACTAAATTTCTCAACTAATAGCCATTTTGTCTAAAATCTGTTTTCGATAGTGATGTAGATAGGTAGTTAATAGAAAAAAATAGGACAATAAAATAATTTGATTTATGTAATGTGACTTAGTGTTTTTGTATAAAGACAGCAACTGTAGGTACAACATTATTGCGAACTAATTAGACAGGTTAGGTGTAGTTATGTTAAATAAATTATAAAGCAACGTTTCTGCATTTGTTGCTGCAAATTCCTTTATTTGCTCATCACATTGTAAGTCATTTGTTAAACCAAAATTTATAAAAAGAATTGACAAATAATCTAACCAGCGAGATTTGCAATGAAAACGCTCCTTTACTAAAGTTAGATTGTCTCCCCAGTAATCTGTAGCTGTAGCTCAAAGTTGGTTTCGTAGTTATTGTAACAAAACGTGCATTTTGCCATGCAATGCAAAGAAGCATTACCGTTATTACATAACGATGTTGCAAATCAGTAAATAATTGGCGTGCTCGATAGAACGTGCACGTGCTTGCGCGTTCAGAAACGCGATGACATCGGGTGAAAACCTGAGGACATTCTATTCAGGAATAACTTCTAAGTGAACTGGCACGGAACGAAATAAGTGGCACGGACACTGCAAAGTGTCCAACACGTCGGGATTTAAATAAAACAACACAGAACACGATCAGAAACGTCAAGAAATCATATCTTGCAATGTGCAATGATCGTAAGACATCATGAGGACTGATCGGATCATATTTGCTTGTCTTTTTATATATGTCAACGGAAAACAACAAGAACCGGAAATTTATAAATTTCCTAGGAAATTTATAAACGGCCGTAGGATTCCAAACGAGAGATAAATTGTATTATTTTACGCCCACATTTTCGGAAATTTATAAACTTACTGAACTCACGCGTAAAATAATAAGTAGCAATAACCAAACGCCATTGGCGCTCTGATTGGTTGAATAAGTCACGTGTTGCTTCTCTTTCCTCTCCGCCGCCATTGTTCGATATTGTCTACTTGTGGTAACCTAGACCTGATACAGCTGCATCATCAGGAATCTATAGGATACCCAACTCCTTACCAAATTCCAGTAAATGTATCGTGTTTGGACTCATTGTAACGGTATCAATGAAACAGGTATAAAAAAAGTTATGCAGCCCGATATCAGGTTTTTTTTAAGTTAAATACTTAACCTGTGATAATAGCTGTATGTGTGGTTTAATAAATAAATTTTATCGTGTTTAATTTGTTACATGTTTTTAAGCATTTTTTTATTACTTAGCGTCTGTTTGGCAATTCGCCTCAGGCCAACGGATTTTATTGAAATTAAACTTTATAATGTTTGTTTTTTTTAGCAGAAGGCCGGGTTTATTGTTTTTTTTTTAAATAAACCTCTTTAACTTCGCATCTCACGATTTCTTTTGTTTTATTTTGGTAGAGTGAAGTAGGGGTCATCATATACCCTATCTAAAATCCGTGATAGTAGATTGCTGGAAAGAATACTTTGATAAACGGTCTAGAGAAAAGGGCATATGGTTTAGAACTATCCAACCACACCCGGGAATCCAACCGTGGATAGATAAGAGTAAACTCAATAGAGAGGACCTAACTTTATTACTACGACTTCGAGCAGGACACATCCCCCTTAACAAGTTTGCATACACTATGAATATAGTAGAATCTCCTAATTTTAGCGTATGTAATGAGATGTCTACCATATTTTAGAAAGATGCTCTCGAAATGCGGCCATACGGAACCATATCGGGACTAACATATCTCTTTACGAACCTTTATCCGAAAGGATGGTTGCTGTTCTCGGTATGGTGAGGTATGCTTTAAGGTTAAGGTGGATGTTCCGACCTATCGTCCATACATACTGGCCTAGACCTTTACACTAAACACAGATACTCGTTCTTTGAAACTTATCATTTTATCACATGTCTACAATAAAATGTGTCCGCGTTTGACCATTTTAGGCAATAACTTACAATACTTACTGAGAAAAACAGGAGTGAAATCCCGGGAAAATTGGACAACTTTTGTAATAGTGTGCGTGACTTGTTTAGAATTTACCACGATAGATGGCGTGCAGAAGATATTATAATTCTGATAAATAAATTTCACATTTCATTATTTGGTTAATTTCGTACCAACCAGTAAAAAAAAACAGTTTTAAATAACTTAAAACTGATTACTTCATTTTATTTATTTACTTGATTACTTCATTTTACATATTACGATTCTCGCTATGCGCCGGCGCCCTATGGCGGCGGCGGCGGCCAGCTCGAAATCCAATCACAGGCCAGCTCGAATACCGATAACTGCGCTGATTGGCTGAGTCACTCGAAATCCAATCAATCACCAATAGTCGTATACGCGACGTTGCCGTCCTTCCTAACTTTGAATGAAACAATAGAAATATTGTACCGAAAAAAGCGTTGCCAAACTTCGTCACATGATTATGGGCTGCGGTAAAACTTATATTTCGGATGTTACTGTGCGCTATGTATTTCGCGCGGAAGTTCTTGCGAAACGTATGACTTATGAATTTATTTATTTTCATTGATTCAAATTGTAATGTTCCTCTAGTGTATATTTGATTCATACTATTACTTATGTACTCCTCAGCCCATAAATGATCCACTGCTGAGTCAGGCCTCCTCCAACTACATGGAGGGTAATTAGCCTAATATGCCACCCACGCTGGCCAGACGGGTTGGCTTAGGGTTTCGTGTCAATTGTTCCTTATTTTGCGGCCAGGTGTTCGGCCATTCCTTTTGTCAGTTCTTACGACACCCTCAGAACGAAATAGGGTACCACGCGGAACAAACATTGTTTATTAGATTATATTATTATGTAACGTGGGTAAAGAAATTATTTATTCTAAAAATGCAATTCTATTGTTGGTGACATTAGAAACAGATAGTTTGGCAATGGGATTGAATATCGTTTTGATCAACAATATATTCAATTATCATAAATCGGTAAAGTATAATCACAATATTAAACTTGCTAACATTTTCAAAATATGGTTTTACCGGGTTACATCGTACACTCTTGAGGCATTTTGCAAATCAGAATCAGACAGACAAACATAATTATTAGATTGTTTTATTTTGTATTATCTACATATTGTACTCTGCGTTCAGAAACAAATCTATTTCAATTACTTCTGTTTTTGCGTTTCCGTGCTATAATAAATAAAAAACTTATTCTAATCTGATTCTTTTTCATAAACATCAACCAATTCTACTACGATTCCAGGAATATAAAAATAAAATGTTTTTGTTATATTTCCTTGTTTTAGATTATCGATATTTTTATGATTTGATTTCTCAACGGACCATTTGCATACCATCCATCAGTCAAGGTAAACAAACAAGCTTATTACAACTAATTCGTATGTATGTATGTATCCGCCTTTTTGTAAACACGGCAAGTTTGGATGTAGCGACTTCGCGCCATTTCACGATGACACGACCTCATATTTGCCTACAATTTCTGTTGACAAAAGTTTAATTATTTTATTGTATTTCAGCCGTTTGAAAGCTTGGCGTCCTGAATAGGATGTCTTTCTTGTAACATAACATTTAACAATATTTTTACACAATAATAACACAAATTTTCAGGTCTATCACTTGCCAATGGACGCAAATGGTATGAAACTGCATTGAAAACAAACCAGAATACAACAGCCACAACAGCATATAGTGTAAAGAACAGTTAGCAGAATTTGGATTGAAAATGAATTTGGATGTAGCGATTTCGTGCTATTTCATGATGACATGAAGAATCATGTAATCAAAAACTATACCAGACACCACTGCACTCTACCAGGTAAATGGAAAAATCGAATTTGTAAAGTCATCTCAAAATCAGTGAAGCATATTATTCTGTACTAGCGACCCGCCCCGCCTTCGCACGATGTATTACATATAAATAAAACTTCCTCTTGAATCACTCAATCTATCTAGTTTTAAAGATGTAAGCATACATAGGGACAGACAGGCGACAGCGACTTTGTTTTATACTATGTACCTAATGATAATGATTTTTTTTTAGTTTTTAGATCATAGCCAACACTAAACTCCCACTATCTACTACTATTCAGCCCATAGATGACCCACTTCTGAGTCGGGCCTCCAGTTACATAGAGGGTAATTAAACTAGCCAACTGTGCCACACAGGGTTTCATATTGAGTTTTCCTTCTCTGGTGGTTAGGTTATTGGCTTTGTCATTTCCTTTTGTCAGCTCTTACAACACCCTCAAGAACGAATGGGGCACTATGTATTCTAAATCCGTCACCACACAAATAGTAAAAATTGTTAGAACAAGTTAGAATGTCTTTTTCTTGTAATACAATATTTAAAAATCTATTTCCAGGACTATCATTTGCCAACGGACACAGATGGTATGAAAATCAATGGAAAAAGCAGATCACACAGAGTACATGGGGACATTTAAAAAAATACTTATAATGGAAATTTTCTTGGAGAAATACTATTGATATTGATGAAGCACAGTTGGAAATACAGTGTAAAGAATAGTTAGCAGAATTCCAAAAGTCACCAAAATACATTGCTTTGATTGAAATGTCTACTGTAGGACAGCATAAAAATGATCTCTATACTACTCAAAGGTTAGCATTTGAATGCTAGTCAACTTGGAATGGTTAGTTTGATTATAAAAGTAAACCATAGTATCCATTTATTTTACATTATTATTATTATTATTTTACATTATCTGGACTTACTCTTTACAGGTTTGCAAATGCTGTATTACCACCCCATGGCACAATCATGTACAGGATATTCTTTATAAAAAGAATATTGGCACATAAGACATGTTATATGGGCAACAATATGAGATTTTGGAAGCAATATAATAAAATTATCAGGACTTTTTATTGATGAAGTATTTGGATATTTAGCTCGCAGTCCAGATGGTAAGCGTTTCTTTATCAAACTTCAATTTTTCTTTGTGTTTGGTGAATGTGGCCAAATATAAATACTAGTTATAATTTCGAGAAACAAATAATAACTAGCACTAAAGTCGATTGAATTTCTTATATCAAATCTCATAAAGAGCTTTATCATAGTGTATTATATTTTATGGCAATTTGTTACAGGTATATTTGAAAACGAGAGAGCTGTTGTTGAGATCAAGTGCTGTCCATCACTGGCCAGGATAAATCCAAGCCTAGAAGCAGCTGCACCAGAAAAGAAGAACTATTATTATTGTACATTTCTCTTTATTTTTTATCAAAACATGAAATTTTACTCTTTTCAACTAACTACATACTAGTACATAATTACTGTTTTAGATTTGTTGTTATGAATTATAGTTCCTTACATGTTATGAAATGTTTCATTATTGTGATAATTGATAGTGTTACAAATCATCAGTTTTGAGTGAATAGGATGTATCAGCATGGGTTATATTGTATGTTTACATACATACATACATATAATCACGCCTTTACATATTTTATTTCCCAAAAAAGAAAACATTGCACCTACTATGTTTTCTCTACTACTACTTATCAGCCCATAAATGACCCACTGCTGAGACGGTCTTCCTCCAATTTACATGGCGGGTAATTAGCCTACTGTGCCACGCTGGCTAGACTGGTTGGCACAGGTTTTGTATCAAGGTTTGCTTCGCTTGTGGCTAGGTTATCGGCCTTATCATTTCTTGCAACACCCTCGGGACGAAATAGGGTGGTGAATACATAGTGATGTATTCTCCATTCGTCACCATACCATGTTTTCTCGGTATCACCCAAATTTATACCCTTGTTTTTTTTTATTCACGCCATCTAGTGTTGAATCTTTGTAAACGTATGGATTGGCTACACGCCTACGTCTGTGTGTGTAAGCCATATTATAATTTGGAGATATGTGTGGAATTGGGTGTATTTTGTGGCACTGATATGACCCAGTAAAATAAAGCGTTATGTCCGATAACCGCTTAAGCTACTCCTACGTCTTAATAATTTCACAATTACACACCAGCCCAAATAAACTGTAAATGTTGACTTCAACGCCATCTCTCGGGACAATGGCTGAGAACAGACCGGAACATCCACCTTAAGGCAGACTAACTGATTTTATGTACCCATAGTGTAGTAAGTTTTACTTTAAGAAATTTCAGATACCTTTAGTACTAAAAATTATTGAACCCATACGGAGTGGCATATTCGCACTGCGAATAAACACCTTAAATATAGAAAAAAAAAATTAGGGGTCATTAGCATATTATGTAAAACAGTAACCCTGTATTATAGGTACTTACCTAGTTTTAACGTAAAAATACTGTTAGGTACTTATAAATTTATAGTTTGGCAAGTCTAATTGTACATATGTCTATGGACACAAGCATGCCACTATCAACATCCACCAATCAGAGAACAGTGTGTTATTTGCCGTATCATATAGAAGCGTAAAATTAAAAGCTCTACTGTGATTGGTCGAACCGTTTAGAATCTTACGAATGGATATCCGTCAGTTTATAAATTTACGACGAGACGTCGTAAGTTTATAAATTTCCGAAAATGTGGGCGTAAAATAATACAATTTATCTCTCGTTTGGAACATTTGGAACCTACAGACGTTTATAAATTTCCTAGGAAATTTGTAAATTTCCGGTTCTTGTTGTTTTCCGTTGACATATACATGTTACAATTAAAAAGAGAAAAGTAGACTATAAAGAATACGCTACTAATGAACCGAGATACTGCTTTTTTATTATTGTGACTAAGTCATTACTACGCATGGTTTATACGTTCTGTGTTGATGCCCCATTTTGAGTCATTGTGGTACCTAACTGTAATCGTGGCAGAAAAGTCCTCGAGTGGCGACCGCTTTCCGGAAAGCGCAGTGCTGGTAGGCCGAGCAAAGTCGCGAGCGGCTCAGGACCGGCCTTTGTGGAAATCCTTGGGGGATGATTATGTCCAGCAGCGATTGTCTTTTGGTTGAAGTGATTATGATGAATTAACTGTCTGTAGTCTTCCTGCCTAAAACTTATAATAATTTGTTATTTAGCGAACTTGATCAGAAGCATCTACAGATAACATATCGCCACTAATTAATTCAATATATGTATACAAATAAGCGCGATTAAGCAAATAAATGTCCTACACATTGAGCGCAAAACACGCAACTGCAACTGTGTATTGCAAAGGTTTTAAACACAGGTGTTTCATTCTTGTGTATAACCTATTACGACTGATGTCTGGGTTAAAATTGTGTCCAATGCAATTATTAACTACTGCATCCATTCCTGGAGTGGCTTACCACTACTCACCTTAACCTTACAGAAATAACACCACCTTTTAGGAAGTATCGGTGTTCCGGGCTTTGAAACGTTGTAAGCAATTTTTTTCTCCGACTACTGAAATATCGTAGCAGCGAATAAATTTGTATTGAGAGAGACTATCAGTTTATTACTTACGAAAATAACAGAGGATATATATGCGCTGTGAAAAAAAAATAGAACGGAATATGCTTGAATATAGGAGCAGTTGAAAAAAAACGGATTCGAAACAAGCGCTTGCTTACGATCGAGAGAAAGTTAACGTAATACACGGATGTTGGTTATGTTATAATTCTATGGGCCGAATACACAATATATATTTTAAGTGTTTTTTTGCCAGTGAATAATGTGATGCGTTCTTTTTTCGCTCCCTCTCGACCGTGCTGCCACCTTGTTGTGGTGAGGGTGCTTGCGTGGCTTTAGGATTAAGGTCACCCATGCCGGGCGGGCCCACGGGAACAAGTCAGACGAAGAATGGCACCCAGAGGCGTGGTGGTTTTTAGCTCCGGGGACTCCTCTGTCGTCAGAGTGGCCTCGTGAGCCTTAAACTTAGCCAGGGCTGCCGCCGATAGCTACGGAAGGGCGGTCAGACAGGCAGAGACGTGCAATGTCCCGTACATAACTCTCGATGGGTTGCGGAGCGTCCAGAGCTCCCCTCAAAGCGTGGGCCCCATCAGGGTCGCGGAGCATGCTCCAATTGGGGAGTGAAACCCGTGGCCCTGTTCTTGGCAGTCGAGGGACACCGTTGGTTTTAGTGGGTAGGTTGGTGCGCAATTACCATTTTTCCGCGCCTTGAAATCCCACATAACCCGGCGTTTATCGGGTATCCACGAGGATTCCCAACCAAAAAAAGTGGATGCATTTTTTTAAACATTACATGTACATAATTATTTTACCATTTATTTTGAATTTCGTTAACCTGATAATGGACGGTCAACGTAAATGTGTAAAATGTTTTATTAAATTTATTCACATCATATTGTAGGTACTAACTACATATTCATATAGTGCTACTTACTTGATTCAAACCTTAGGATAATTAATTAAAAATGATTTACTTATAACCATTCAACTTTGTTGTTTTAAACACAGTTGAAACTATGCTTAAGTAGTAGCGTGATATTACCAATTAATTGAATTCGAATTTAGAAACCGGTACATTAAAAGTGGAACAAACTTATAGTATCGGATAGAAACTGACCAGTCTACCTCGAAAGGTTGCGTTCCGAATATTAAGGTGGGGGGTACTTTAAATGAATAATTGAACACGTGCATGAATATATTTAGCAAGAGAATTAACTTTTTAAGCCGCAGTTATTCAATAAAAGTTTGACAAATATTTAATAAAAGTACAGTATGACAGAATAATGAATGTTTTGTTTGCATGTCTCTTTATTTGTGTACGCAGTATGAAATAAGTAATTTTCAGGATTTGAGTCCTTATAAGTAGTAGGTATGCAGTACGTACTACTCATAAGGACTCAAATCCTTTTGATATTAGGGGTTGCCTCCCCTAATATAAATTTTAGGCATTTAAATAAATAAAATAAATAAATAAATATCCTTGGACATTTCACACAACGCCATCTCGTCCCAAGCTAAGCAACTTAATGCTTGTGTTATGGTAACGAGATGGATGATATAAACTACTTATATACATTTTTTTTTGTGAATACATACATATTATAGATAGAAATGACACCCAGACTCCGAGCCAGTGCCTCTGGTTTAGACAAAGACACTTGCCCGACCCCGGAATCGAACCCGGGACCCGTTGATCCAAAGGCGGCACATCTAACCACTAGACCAACGAGGCAGTCAATATCATTTGTCTACTGTGCTACTCTAGCCAGTAGGTGAACCTTCTTCTGCAGCTAGGCCTACCTTCTAATTAGTCTAGGAGTAATACACTCAGAGTAGGAAGAGGACATTATTTATAAAATAATGTTTGTTCTTTTTTTAAATGTTTTTTAAACGCTTTTTCCTTCTTTTTAATTATCTATCCGTACCAATATCTTCCGTATGAACTTGGCCAATTACCTTGTGCTGGCTTACTTGAATTTTGCAAAATTATAAGCGATTAAGATAATAACACTGTTACCCTGTTAAGGTGGATGTTCCAGGGTAGCCCGCGAAATTCAAATTTTCTTACGTTATTTGCAATTTGCAGGGCAGTGCTAGGTTGTATGATGATGAACATTTGATTCGCGGCTGTAAGACGTATGTAGTTACAGAGATATAATCATTAAACTCATCAATACAACCCTCCAAGCTCATAAAGGTGCAAGAATGACTTTGACGTTGAAAAAGTTTTTCTTGCACCTTTATGAGCTTGGAGGGTTGTATTGATGATTTTGATGATTATAATTCTATAACTACATACGTCTTACAGCCGCGAATAACATTTTAATCAACATACAACCTAGCACTGATCTGCAAATTGCAAAAAACGTAAGAAAATTTGAATTTCGCGGGCTACCCTGGAGCATCCACCTTAAGTATAACCGAGATTTATAATAAGAGAGACTACGTAGCTCGTAGGCGCGTAGCAGACTGCTACGGTAGATGACGTGGCATTGGCGCAACAAGTACACACGGTACATGTTGTTGAATGTTTTTACAACTAACCATGTCATTCTGAAACCTTTCATCAGTTTTCCAAGTGATCTTGTTTGCCGAATTAATTTAGCAATTATAGATAGCGCTACACCGCCAACTAGTTATACATCGCTGTATTCTACGTAACATATTTTTTTTATTAATATTAATTATTAATTTTGAGGTTAAAAGTTACTTGCTTGTTAGTTAAAAACTACTTGCATGTGGAATTACATCAAAATCCGTTCTACGTTCCAGTTAAAAACACAAACTCATACAAATCTCTGTATACATTGTCGAAGACATTATAAATTATAATAGTTGTGCGATTTATAAAGCTATTGAATACAATCTGTTTTGTTATAAATTAAGAGCGATTATTCATGTGTTCATAACCATCAACACAATAATATTCCGCATGAGTGAATTTATCTAGCGTCCTCATTTCAGAATTTCAAATTTAAATTTATTTAAAATAACTGAATATGGAATATTCCTACCGTGAGTCATTATCTTGTATACGCCTTTTGTGCGTCGACCTTATTCGTTAAAGGTGTTATTTGTCGCACGACAGGGCGTCGTGTGGGCGCCCGCCCGCCCAGCGACCGCCGGCGCCTAGCCTGTCACTTTACCCCCACCTACCCCCCAGACATTTCACTGTCATTATGATCTTCAATAGATAACTAAAAGGGTATTCATATCCGCAGTAATGACGCATAGATTTATTGATCCGCAATTTGCTTTGTGCCACTTTTATCCTATTTCGTTTTATAAGAATTAATTATAACAACGTTTGTTTTGGTTTTCGCTATCATGTTTTGACTACACATGATCTAATACACGGATTATATTTCAAACCTTCCACTTCACCCCTATTGTGTGAGATCTCTTACAATGTAATCGTGAGAAATAATGCTTCTTTGCCAGGCTGGTTCTTGCTAAGAGCTTGTCTCGAAAGCGTGTGGTGTAGCCTGACCTGACACTATAGTAGGTTAAAATCTAAAATCAAAGTGCCAGTGATAGTTGATTTTTTTATTTGTCCTCATCTTGAAGTTTGGTTTGGTATACCTTAACCACACAGACGGTTTTTTTTATAAATGTCGGTTATTAATAACGGTTTAATTGCATCATACATGCGTTTTGGTATTTCACCGAGTATAATAGATACATACACCGATAATTTGCAGTTATGAGATTTAGGAAGAATGTATTTGTGTTACATCCTATATACTTGTTGCTCATGACCTCGCTGTACATTGTTTAGCATATTCCAAATTTCGAGGACGTTTGCGGAAAATATGTTTGATATTGAGGTTACATTAATTCATATCTGTTAAGTTATTTATTTAGGTATTTAGATTAAGTAAGTATATTGTCGCGCAAATTATCTTTGATACGAATATTATGAGACTTAGGTCTCAGTTGAATGTTGTATTGAAGTATGGTTGGATGTTATAAATTGTGCTTCAAAATTATGTACAGTTTGCTTGTTTTTTTAACTAAGTTATCAATAAAAAACTAAAGTGATGTGAATCCAATGTTTCCTCAAGGCGAGACAGTTTATGTTTCTAAAAGTTAAAGTAGAGGTAATGTTAATAATGGAGTTATATAAAATAAGTAACTATTCCTCATGCATTCCGGGACATAATCTTAATCTAATACTTTCACTTTATTACAGCGCGTGGCGTACTCAGTTTTGCTACTGCTCACTTGTTTACCTCATGCCAGTAATTTATATTACCCACACTATCTTTATATTCGATACAATCAGACTACATAAATAAACATAAATATTAATTGATAGGTAATAGATACGATGTAAAAATGCCACATAATTAAAATTTTATATTTCTGTTGTATAATTTCGAAACAAAAGAATATTACTGTAAATAATATAGTATACCTATATACCCACACAAAATATAAAGTAAAATACAATCCAAATCTATACTAATATATAAAGCTGCAGAGTTTGTTTGTTTGTTTGTTTGTTTGTTTGTTTGAACGCGCTAATCTCAGGAACTACTGGTCCGATTTCAAAAAATCTTTCAGTGTTAGATAGTCCATTTATCGAGGAAGGTTATCTCGTATTTTCAAAAGAATTAGGGATCCGTATGAAAATTACGATTTTGTAAACCAAGGTGTAAAATCGAAAACCTATTTATGCGTGCGCTGCAAAAACTATTGACAATAGAACAAAATGATATACTACGGGTTTGTAGGTCTTATAAAGATCTACAAAAAAGTCCGCGAGAGCACATATCTAACTATCATAGTTTAGTCACAATAACCGATTTTATGTTCATAAAAAATATGCACGGGTTCGAAGCCCACGCGGGCGAAGCCGCGCGCAAAAGCTAGTTTAAATATATATTTAAACGAGGTTTAAAAACAGCACTCACTTCACGGTAGGCAACGGCTTGGCTGTGCCCCCTGGCACTGCCAAAGTCCATGGGCGGCGGTTTACACTTACCATCAGATGGGCTGCTAGCTCGTTTGACTCTAAGGGCAATAAATATATATGTATATATAAAGTTACTAAAGAGTCCGTGAATTAAATCTATTGAATGCCTTGTTGGTTTAGGGGACGGACGTGTCGCATCTGGACCACGTATCCCCAGTTCTATTTCAGGGTCGGGAAAGTGTCTTTGTGTAAACCAGACTAACATTCTGTGAGACTGGGTGTAATTTGTATTCGTTAATTACATGTTTGTAAACAGCCTCTGCGATGCAAGCCTTGCCTTTGGTTTGAACGTCTCATAAAATCGTCGTACCTATTTTAAAATAAAATGAAAACTATAAATTTAATCAATAGAGACTGGTATGACTCTTATTCCCCCGAAGGTGCTCCGTCGCAATCACATCTTCCAGGAACTTCAGTTGAAGCGGGAAGTGGCACGATTTTTGTGGACCACCATAAACGGCCCAAATACTCGTATAGCAACGTTGACAAAGGATAATGATGTCTTAGGTCTTCACGATCTTTGCACAGTTATGTCTTAACGGTTCTGATCGCGTTCTTTTCTTTAAATCCCAACGTTTCAGACACTTTGCATTGTCCGTGGTCGTGAGACGTTGGGGGAATTACAAGGGGTTAAGACATAATTTATCGCTTGACAAAGGATGTATAATTGAGCCGTTTGCGGCAGAGGCACACTGCTTGTTTTCAAGGATATTTCATACTTAAAAGCTTAACATCGCTAGTCAGCGAGGGAACGATGTTGACCTTCGGGACACTTTCACAGTTGGGATTTTTGTGTATACTCTAATGTTTTGGTAGTGTAATATGTTGCTCGTTGGTCTAGTGGTCAGATGTGCCGCCTTTGGATCAACGGGTCCCGGGTTCGATTCCGGGGTCGGGCCAGCAGTGTCTTTGTCTAAACCAGAGGCACTGGCTCGGAGTCTGGGTGTCATTTCTATCTATAACATGTATGTATTTACAAAAAAAAATTTGTATATAAGTAGTTTATCATCCATCTCGTTACCATAACACAAGCATTAAGTTGCTTAACTTGGGACGAGATGGCGTTGTGTGAAATGAATGTAAATTGTATACTAGTGTAATAAATTAAAAAACATGAGCATTTGAATAGAAAATGTATTATCAACAAAATGTTCTGATGAATATATTTGCCATAATACTGTGTTTATGAGTCATATTTATGTAGATACTAGGGCACCGTGCTATAGTCCTTCGAGACACGCAATTCCTCCTACATCAATGTTGTATGTATGTAATGTACCGATTTTGACGGGGCTTTCACTGATAGGAGATAGGTGATGTAACAAGGAGTAGCCTATGCTACTTTTATTGACACCGCCTTCCCTTTTTCAGGAGCCCGTAGTTACTGAGTTTTCCGCATTGTTAAATACCACGCGGATGACGTCGCAGGTATCAGCTAGTATATATTAAAGGGGGTGTCCATATCACAGTGTCCTAAAATACTTCGGACAGTGGTAGCGACGTGTGGCGGGTCGGCAACTTCCCTTTGATATGGTTGATGAGATCGATGGCTGCCACACGCGTTATGCTTGTGAACAGGTGCAGCTGTTTGGGGTTGGTCGGCTCAGTGGATTCAAGACTTGTAATATCAGTTTTTTATTATTCTATAAATTCTATTTTTTTTTCTTATTACAAAATTCATATTTCAGTTGAGAGCCTTTCGGAACCGAACGAAACTAGTTAGTTTTATGTACAAGGTCATTGTAATATGGCGTTTAAAAAAAATACAAGCCCTCCGAGTTTCTTCCGCCAGTGCTTCTCGGTTGGTGCCGCGTTCCGACCTGGTAGTAGTGTTCTAAAACTTATGTATCCGTTGACGATTGTGAACGCCATAATTGGTTTATACAATAAAGCATTTTTCTATTCTATTCTATCACATGACATGAAATAGGTACTCGCTTTTGAATCAGATCTCCTCCTAGTTAATAGAGGCCTGTCTGTAGGACTTCGCATTCGCATTTCGCGACAAGAAGATCCATTATACAAATAAGTTGTACTATATACTACTCAGTTGTACTACTTCCAAATTCTATGAGGGAGCTTGCGTTTTTTTAGTCGCCTCTTATGGAACACTTAGGATAGAATGGGTTGATGTCTTAGGTTTTCACGATCTTTACACATTGTAGGAAATGATGGCTTCACCACCTGCTTGGGACCCGGTTATAAAATTAATCAAATCCCAAGCCCGACACAAAACTGCAAGACCGCAAGATACTGTGAGCGACTTCTGTATCAACCGAGCACGTTATACATAGATATGTTCAGCGTTACGTAACCCGCCACGTCACCGCGCCTACGTGACAAACAACATGACTCACGGGCATAATAGTGCGTCACCACCAATAGAATGAGAGCTCATTAGTGTCTCACCAGTATATAAAAGCCCGCAGCGACAACTGCCATCCAGTCGTCCCGCGACCACGGACACTGCAAAGTGCCTGAAACGTTGGGAATAAAATAAAATAAAACGATCATAACCGTGAAGCCATCATTTCCTACAATAGAATGGGTTGATGACATTGTGTACTCTACATCCGTCACCACTTGGAATATGGATTTAATAAACATTGTATGTAATTAGTTTTAAATTTTCCATCTCTTACAGATTCTCTGCATGTTTCACTTTAGAAAAACCGGATATCGAATCGGCAACCATTACAATTATGACATAATATATCTGTTCTAGGCAAAGGCTTAATGTCACCCAAAGGGCAATGGAGAGGGTTATAATCGGAGTTTCCCTGCGGGATCGAATCTGAAATGGTTCTTCTGCTTCTGGTTCACCTGCGTATCTCCTTATTTTATTCTCATAACCCTCTGCATTGCTCTTTGGGTGACTTTGAGCTTTTTGATGAAGCCTTTGGTGTAATATTATCTCTCGTGTATAGAGAACCCGACTTAGAAACGGATTATTTGTGGGCTGAGAAGAAGAAGAAGTTAAATCGGTTTAAACTGTGACCTGATACAATTCGTTTATCCTTATTCCAGATCTCAAAATGCCCCAATGGGCCAGCGCGGAAGGCGGCGGTTCTGAAGCTGAGTCTCCGGATCAAATGATGTTGTACTATGAAGATGAAACCTCCGAGTATTACGACAGCAAACCGGACATTGTGGACAAAATTGAGCAAGCTGGAGGTTAGTGGCCATTGGCGACGTAACACTGTTTTAAATCGAAGATTTTCAATTAATCTCAGCTCAGCTCATCTCTATTGATGACTGATTTTGTGAGCCACTGTGATATTTATGGGCTCTGCTCAGAATCTCAAACCATAACATCACGTCACCAAAGTCATGGTCTCACCAAAAATAATAGATAATATATAGTTATAATAAAAGAGCAGACTTCTAATGGTGGCGGGAAATGTAAGTGCTCTGGGGCTGGCACCAGTTTTAAGTTAAGAGAGTCCTTCTTTCTTGTACTTATTTGCATCTCACAATACCCCCAAGATGGAGAGTGTTGGTAGAAAATTGATTTTGTTTTCTACAAGTTATGAATTAGTTTAAATATGACAAATACTACTGCGTCATTTTGGAGGAGGCCCGACTTTTCAATGGGTCATTTATGGGCTGAGAAGTAGTAATATTATTAACTTTAACGAATACAAAAAAGGTGCTAGAAAAAGAAGCCTACTGAAAGAGCTATTGAGTAAAATGCCTAGTTACCTATCTCTGTTTAGACATTCTAACACACCACCATGTTTTGAATACCGATTTCGCACGTAAGAACGTGACAAGACCGCCACGAAATTATTATTAAAACATAGAAATTTTCAAACACAACTCAAATACGTACGAGAATATTAAATTGAAATGTTTTTTTAATACGTTGAATACCACGAAGGAGATAAGAAAATTACGAAAATCGCTGTAGCCGTGCGTACAAATCGATTAGTCTGCACTTGAGCTATTACGCAAACAGCTTATCAAGCGTGCAACGTCACGTAACGCCCAGGTTTCGTAGAGCTACTGGCTTGTTGCAACGTCTACTACATCGTGAAGCTTCCAACGTTGCCAATGATTCGTGACGGGCTCTAAAACTCCATTTACGTATTTACCTAATCGATGACGTAGTCTTAGAGGCCCTATGTTTTCATCGGCAAACTGTAAATGCATTTCCTCACACTATTAAAAAGTCGTTGAGGTGCATCTACTAGCCGACATTTCGGAACGACCTATCTGAAAGAATAACTAAAGTCAAAATGTGACTAAAGACAAAAGGGCTATCTTTTAATGTACCTACATATAACAATAATTAGGTGCATTACCCTTTTTTAATAGATTATTCCGGGCATACCATAGATCGTAAACTTCTTCTCTCCAGTTAGTTTCTTCTAGCTAAAGCTATCAAGTGGCACCATTATAACATGGTCTTTGATTCGATTCAGGGACAAACCAGTGAAGTGTAAGCCAGAGATGTTTGCTCTAAGTCTGGTTGTCATTTTGTAAAGAGCCCCTACGGTACTTAGCCCTGAACAGAGGTGTCATTATATTTAAAAAATAATATCTATTCCTGTATGTTAGATTTTAGTTAGTAAATATGACTTCCAGATTTCTACGATAGTGGTAGCGGCAGTGATGAGCAATTGCCACGCCGTGTGAGCCGGCCTCGTCGAGCTGCCGCTGTATCATCTTCCTCGGCGGCCAGCAGTGGAGGACCTGTTGCGACTGGTCCTGGAAGACGACGGCGTTGCGGTGTCTCAGCACGAGAACGCAACTTGCGCAGGCTAGAAAGCAATGAACGGGAACGTATGCGAATGCATTCGCTAAACCGTGCGTTTGAGGTGGGTATTTACTCATGATATATTAGTAAAAAACTACATAAACTGTGTCATACAATGTCTAAATACGATCTAAATCTAAATAGTCAAATTAGTAATTTCATTAGGTCTAATCCATGTGGTGACGAATCAAGAATACATAGCTGTCACCACCTCATTCCATCCTGAGGGCGATAAATCAATGCCGATAACCTAGCCACAAGGGAAGTAAAAGTTGATCCGAAACCCTGTGCCAACCCATCTGGCCAGCGTGGCACAGTAGACTAGACTATTAACCCTCCATGTTACTGGAAAAGGCCGGACTCAGCAGTGGGTCATCTATGGGCTGAACGGGCGGCCTAATCCTACTAGGGTTAGGCCGTCCTAATAAATCTTAGCACTAATCACGAGTGGCCCTAACTTAAAGTAGGTACTGCACACAAAATAGGTACCTATAGTTTCTGTATTGTATGGATGGTTCACCCATATTAACAACTAGTGGCCCGTCCCGTGTTACCGTGGTACCGTAGGCTAATTTCCTTCCATGAGTTTGGAGGAGGCCCGACTCAATAGTGGGTCATTTAAGGGCTGAAACGACGACGACTGTGTATACAAATACGCATTTAGTAAAAAGTGGTTATTTTATTATTATCAACAGACCAATTATAGATATTTATGTGTATAGATTCATAAAATAGAGAAACTATAGGTACCTATCTTGTGGGCAGTACTAGATTTAGGTAAGGGGCACTCGTGAATAGCGATAAGGTTTATTCGGGCGGCCTAACTCTAGTGGGATTAGGGCGGCCGTTCAGCCCATAGATGATAACCTGATGCTCCACTGCTGCTAAATAGTAGATAGCAGAGGCGGATTTCTTTACTGCAAATTAATTACCAAGCACCCTTACTGCAATTCGCCGTTGAATTTGACCCCGGAGCGGGCAGTCCAGGTATTCCGTTGGTTTTAGTGGCTAGGTAGGTCGGGGCGCTAATTTACACTTTTCGGCGTCTGTCACCGTGTCATCAGTAACTTTTTTATAGCATTTATATTATTTTAAGTATGTAGCAGTAATGTGTTATATTCAACACTTAAAGTCAACATATCTATCATCAACTACCGGTATATATTGCTATAATTCTACGTGCGTTGGGCACCCGTATTGTCAGTTTACGCTGTTCTGATAAACATCAACGTGACGAGCATACTAAAAGAGTATAATAAAGGTGTATCCTCTTGAATATTGCTAGATTATCTATACAAATAAATAAAATTTGAGTGTTGTAATAAAAAAATAACCACTTTTGACTAAATACGTAACTATGTATACACAATACATATACCAAACTAACATGTTTTTTTTTTAATTTTTGTCTGCACGCCTGTCTGTTTGTTCCGGCTAATCTCTGGAACGGCTGGACCGATTTTGACAGGGATTTCACTGATAGGTAGCTGATGATATAGGAGTAACTTAGGCTACTGTTTTAAGACTCACTTCGCCCAATGCCTTTCCCCGCGGTACGTCAATAACCGCGGGTACATAGCGGGACTCAGCTAGTCAGTAATATAAAGGATGCTGGCACTTCATATAGTCATTTGTTCTATTCGTGAGGTCAAGGGATAGCTCAAAGGTCATTGATTCAGAGACTAACCGAAACAGACAGACAAAAAGTGTAAAAAAATTGTTTTGGTAATGTATCCTGTATACATCTAAATGTACTTAATAAAGAGCGGTTATTTTAATATTACAAACAGACCCTCTAATTTTGATTATTTGTATACCTAGATGATAGCTAGTTGGTAAGATTTTACTAGTACCCAGGTTTTGTATAAAAATCTGGTTTCTATTAGACATATGTAAACGTGGCACTATGTCCAGCAGTTCAGATGATGAATAATGTCTGCGTCAACATTTCTATAACGTTTGTGTCTTTTATTTCAGGACCTCCGGCGAGTGATTCCCCATGTCAAGAAAGATAACCGGAGTTTGTCGAAAATAGAAACCCTTACCTTGGCCAAAAATTATGTTAAGGCGCTAACGAATGCCATTTGCACAATGCGAGGCGAAGGACCTCGATACCAGTAAGTTTTTTTTTAATTAAGTGTGATAAAAACATCTGTCATACGGTTAAAATACGCAACTGATGACCACTCTGGCTGCTCGTCTGGGCGCTAAACTTTATTCTTACTTACAGTCCGCGCCAATCTGTATGGCCTCTCTGAATGTAGCCGTGGGTACGAACTTGCACATCGTAAATTTTTTAACCAATACGAACGTACCTCATTCACACTAACGCGCCAGATGCGAGGGCACTTGCGGGTAGGGAACGGCGTTCGCGGGGGTGCGCTGCCTCCAAGCCCCACGTAAGTCCCGCTGATACCTGATTTTGTGTTCTGCGCAGCGTAATGCGGCTACATTCAGAGCGGCCATAAAAATTGGCGCGGACTGTACTTACTACTCAGCCCATATACCTATACACTGCTCAGTGGGTATTATGCCGACTGTGCCACGCTGTCCATACGGGTTGTCACAGGGTTTTGTATCAAGTTTTCCTTCTCTTAGCCGTCGTTCCCCGCTGTTATACTACCATCAGTCGATACACGTAGGCAGGAGCGTGAAAACTGACGTCAAGTCTAACCAAATTATATATTTATTACCGATTGTCCCACTGAATTTTTCGCTGAGGGCAGCCAAGCAATAGCTCCGTGTAGTTATTCTAATAAAGTTAGATCGGTGCCGAGCCGCGAACCGTGCAATTAACAAACTATACAATTAACAACATCGTTGCAGATTCAACAGCGATGACGAAAACGTGGAGCCAGTATTTGTGCTGAATCGCGATCAAGAGCAAAATAACAACGTGACCAGCGATCAGGACCCCGAGGAACCTAGTTCCGTCCTCCGTCGAGGTCTCTGACGAAGGTTTCCACCGGTTCGCTTCATCGTCGACAAATAGAGACCTTCACCCACACTACTGACTCCTGCTGACTGTAATTTGGCGTACTGTTCGATGTTTACTTAAATTGATGTATAGTTATTGGGAAATTAATCGTTATTACAAAAAGAACCAATTATAGAACCCCTTATTTTTAATTGTCTACAATCTCTAATAGCTATAATAGGTTTTAAGTCACTGGTCGTCACTATTTCCCGAAAGGGAACGAAAATCACAGGGATGTTATGTAAAGCTTTAATAAAATAACGGCTAATAAGAATAGGCTAGAAGACTGAAAGTGAAACAATGAGGTCTTAGACATGTTCTGCCATGACTTTGTGAAGGAAACCTATATAATCATTGAGTATGTTTTAATTGATACTATTGCCAATATATATTTCTAGGCTTGTGTATAATGCAGAGGTTATAGATTTGTTACAGTGCGAAAGATTTTTGAATTAGTTTAAGTATTAGGTACATATTCGTAAAACCATGCAATGTTAAGGAATATTTTTGACTGATATTAATCACTATCACTTCACTACATATTTTAAAACAAAGTCGCTGTCGTAGGTCCGTCCCTATGTATGCTTAAATCTATAAAACTACGCAGCGGATTTTGAAGAGGTTTTTTTTATAGATAGAGTGATTCAAGAGGCAGATTTTTAAGCATAATACATTCATAATATTGTAGAGAAACACTGATAAATTTTGAGGTTCATCATTGCACCCATGCGAAGCCGGGGCGGGTCGCTAGTTAATAATAAATAATAGGTAGATTTTTTTAAATCAAATTTTATTACGTAGACCCGTTTTTGGGAACAGACAACAACAAAAACCTAAAAGAAAAGACCTATTTATAGGTGAGCTTAGAAGACAATTGTTGAGGAAAACCATTGACAACCTATTTCTCATATTACATTAATCTAGTTGTACCTAAAGCTCTAAAATAACGTTACCGACATAAATATTAGGTATGTTTCTGTCACCATTACATATAGTAAGAGAAGAGTCGGAAACATATTTTCTGTTAAAAATATCTACGTACTTACGTCTTGTATTTGGAGTTTTTTTTATTTCAGTGCATGTTTTTATATTATTGCGTTGCAAAAACGCCATCTAGTGTCGATTAGATTAATTGTAGTCCGGTTGGAAAAGATAATAAGTACCTAGTACTTTACAATTTTCCAGAATACTTCTAGGTGTGCTTAATTTAATGTCGCGCTATGTAATGTTTACGTAATAATATATATTTCTCTTGGTGCCAAACGGACAGACAGATATTGCCAAAATGTTTGGCTCAGAACAGAAGGAATTAATGAAACAATTATTTTAATACAAATTTAGGTATTAATTTTAGTTAAAAGTACATAGTCAATTTCATTTTAAGATTGTTTATTAGTTTTAATTTGATGTATTATATTTTTGTTGCAAGTGAAGCAAATAAAATTTAAAGCGCATTTTTACACCGTATTTAGTGCATGGGATATTGAACAACGAGCATAATAGACAAATTCTCGAAATCACAAATGGTCGAGAATTCATGGTCGAAATGTGTATTTTGGA
The DNA here is from genome assembly GCA_905475355.2 of Clostera curtula. Lineage (NCBI taxonomy): Eukaryota > Metazoa > Arthropoda > Insecta > Lepidoptera > Notodontidae > Clostera > Clostera curtula. The sequence continues at coordinate 9,835,354 of FR997806.1, read as the reverse complement.
TCTTACTGATTGTTTTTAATGACCGAAAAAGTAAATTGTCATTTTGTAGTCTCCACCATTTGTGGTTAGTGTAAAAATGATATATTATATATATGTTTAATAGGCTTAGTGTAATATTGAAATCTCAACCTATAGTTACCTACGAGCCTTTGTTTTATATTAAGTTTGAAAGTAGTTTATTTTAGATAATATGAATGTTGCATTATTGTTAAAATCTATAGCTAAAATCGTAGAAAGTAGATTTCAAAAATGTGCAATTTGGCTAATATTACCTACTTATATATCACGGATGCATTTTAGTCGACTATTCGACATAATTAAAGTTGTTATAATTTAATTATAGAAGATAAATAATCAATTACGAGTTAATTTTTGTAATACAGGCCAATTACATTTTTGTAGTTATCAATATTCTGATAAATATTATATCTGTGAGAACGTAAAAATTGTTTAGCTTTTTCATTACCACTTATCCTGTCCTATACCTATCCGTTAATTGTCGCGCAGAATTGGCCATAGTTAAACGGAAAGGATCCAACCCACATAGAGGTAGTTTTGAGATATTTAAGTTCTATGGTGGATGGTCCAGGGTAGCCCGCGAAATTCAAATTTTCTTACGTTTTTTGCAGTTTGCTGGTCAGTGCTAGGTTGTATGTTGATTATAATGTTATTCGCGGCTGTAAGACGTATGTAGTTATATAATTATAATCATTAAAATCATCAATACAACCCTCCAAGCTCATAAAGGTGCAAGAAAAACTTTTTAAACGTCAAAGTCCTTCTTGCACCTTTATGAGCTTGGAGGGTTGTATTGATGAGTAACTGTGGGATAACTCTGTAACTACATACGTCTTACAGCCGCGAATCAAATGTTCATCATCATACAACCTAGCACGCCTTGCAAATTGCAAATAACGTAAGAAAATTTGAATTTCGCGGGCTACCCTGGAGCATCCACCTTAAGTTCAGATCGTGTTTACCTGCCATACATGTGGGTTGGTAACTCAGGACTATAACTTCATTTTTCGTTTGAATTTCATTTGGATTATTTTCGTGATATAAGTTTTTACTACAAAGAGTATTTTGGTATAATATTCTCATTTTCGGCCATAGTGTGGGTTGGATCCTTTCCGTTTAACTACGGCCAATTAATTATTTATTTCACAGATATCATTTGTATCTTTAAAAAAGAAAACGTCATAACACATATTTTTTTAAAAACGACATCCCATCTCGATATAGGTACTTACAACCTGAATCGCGTGAGCTATTTCTTCCTTCCTTGGACATGTCACACAACGCCATCTCGTCCCAAGCTAAGCAACTTATTGCTTGTGTTATGGTAACGAGATGGATGATAAACTACTTATATACATTTTTTTTTTGTAAATACATACATATCACTATCACTACATAGTATAAAACAAAGTCGCATTTTTCTGTCCGTCCCTATGTATGCATAAATCTTTAAAACTACGCAACGGATTTTGAAGCGGTTTTTTTTAATAGATAGAGTGATTCAAGGGGGAGGTTTATATGTATAACCCACCCCCGCTTTGCACGGGCGAAGCCGGGGCGGGCCACTAGTTATAGATAGAAATGACACCCAGACTCCGAGCCAGTGCCTCTGGTTTAGACAAAGATACTTGCCCGACCCGGGAATCGAACCCGGGACCCGCTGATCCAAAGGCGGCACATCTAACCACTAGACCAACGAGGCATGGGGGTCTTACAAACATAATAATTATTGAACACTTTCAAATTCAATTAGGTACCTACCTATAGGTACCTATACCTAAGCGATCGCGTTAACGAAGTTGTATTCCAATCCAACCAGGGCTGTAACAAGAGTCGAATTTGAGGTAGGATATAATATTTAAGACTGAGTTGAGCTGCATCTCATTATTATTTATTTATTTATATAAGTAGGTATGAAATTATAGCTAAATAAGATAGGACCACAAAGAAAAAATAATGATAAGCCCTCTCAGTTTCTTGCCAGTTCTTCTCAGCAGTGGTCGCGTTCCGAACTGGTAGTAGACGTAGTTAAGTCCATCGTGACCAAAACAAAATAAAAGATTTGAATTAGCAGCAGCACTGCTACTAAGCGTAGATTATACAAAAAAATGCAGATATTGAGACTATTGCGAATATTGCAATACCAGCCGCAAGTGAGGGAAAACTTGAAATGAAACGTTGTGTCAACCCGTCTGGCCAGCGTGGACAGTAATTTCCCTCCGGAAATGGTAATTCATGGGCTGAAAAGTAGTAGTAGTATGAAATGGGAAGGTGACTCGGAATATTCTAATACATATACTTATTATGAAATGCAGACCATTAGGATATCCTAGGATGATAGTAATATACTTAAGGGGCCGTGCACAAAAATCACAAGCTACTACTAGCTGACGACTTCCGTATTACGCGGACGATTTTATAGCTAACTTTGGCATTTAATTACTAAATGAATTTATTGAGTTTTGGCAAAGATTAAAAATTATTCTACTTAATGATAACCTGAAGATTAGTGGGTAATTTTTAAAATTTCGAAAAAGTGTTTCTAAAATATAGAAAAATATACTTATTTGTTTAGAAGTTTCGTAAAAATTACGTTATTTCAAACATTTTTTTTCTGCAATATTTTGTATGAAATTAAAAAAAATTGGTTCCATCGCCTGCTAGTAGACTATATGAGAATGTGTACTCTATTTTTTTATGTTCAAAATCACAAGTAATTACGTATTTACAATTAATTAAAAACGACAGTCTCGCGTCATTTTTAGGAAAACAAGTTGCGAATTTGAGTGATTTCCCATGATTCTTATATTATTTGTAAAATCCCTTTCCCCCAGCTGGTAGACTATGAACACGACTTTTAAAATCCCAAAACATAATCTTTCAATTACGTAACCCTTTCTCACAACAAGTGAACAAAATTCACCAAAATTGATCGAAATCAGTCGATTTCGTGCACGCAGCCTTAAAGTGTTTACCTATAATTATAATGGAAGCACTTCACTTCGCCATTCATATTCGCATATTTGTAAAAAATACATAGGTACAAATAAAGTTTATTAATTACCGCTGCCGAACGACACGTAAAAAAAATTGCGGATACAAATTGCGAACACAAATAACCCAGAACACGGGCTCATTAAAGTTAGCCCCCAAAAAAATATTTTTTTACTATTTTCGACTTTTTTTCTAATAAGTCATTTGTTAACCGTTTGTTATTATTTTACACACAATACAAACGTATTTTAAGTACGAACAATCGAAAATAAATATTTACGAGTCTTTATTGATGGAAAAAAGCAAGTGGGGTCTAACTTGAAGGTATATTTTAATTATTTTTAAAAAAAATAATAAATGGTGAACAAACAATTATTAATAGCTAACAAATAATAACAAACGATTAACAAATGACTTAATAGAAAAAAAGTCGAAAATAGTAAAAAAAAAACATTTTTTTGGGGGGATTATGAGCCAGAACACAGTACTCTGTGGCACAGATAAAATAATCTAGCAGTTAAGGCATTAGCCACACAGACAAATCATGCTTAAAACTTCCTTATTTTTTACTTTTTTTAAATAATCATATTTTGCTGTCTTCTTCTTTTATAAAGGTTCTAGGGCCTGCTCATATGATGTGTGTAATATCTTGTGTCTCCTCAAATCAGTGTAGCCAACTCTACAGTTTTAACTGTAGATAGAAAAAACTGTTTTTTGGAAATTCTCTCAGTTTAGGCCTCGAAATACAATACAATACAGTTTTTTTACTAAGATGCTATCTGAACATATTTTTTATTTGCAAATCGTAGCAATCGTAGTAGCCCGTGCACTAAGTCAGCTTCAGTATATCTACGACCACAATAAAAGGCACCTTGCAGATAAAGTCAGAAATTAAACATTTGTTTTGAATTTAACGTGTCAAAATTTCTTTCTTTCTTAATAAATAAATAAAAAATAAAATGACCATTAAAAAAAACAATCAAAACCATATAACGGAAAATTATGAAAAGAGAATGAAGATTTACAAATTGAAAATGAGATGGTAGCTAGCTGTTTGACAGTCTAGCGGATAAGTCGAGCCATATGTTGTTAAATCCGGCAAATTGTCAGATGTTTGTCTTTTCCAATCAAATTCAAATCAAATCTTTATAATAGCGTAGGTGATAAATTCATATAAATTAAAAAAATAGGCATGTTAACATACTTTATTAATTGCGGGATATCTCCAGAAATTAATGTATTAAAATCATTATTTGTAAGAAGGATAAAATTGAAATGGGGAAATGGTGTAAAAATAATAAATTCCCAATCAAATCAAATATGGCAACTGGCAGCACCGTCAAGTTGGTTGTCTGATTGTGTCCCAGAAGTTGTCTGTCTGTCTTGTCTACGAAAAAAATCCTCATGTGCGTGTAGGTAGAACTAATCAATTTTCTGAGTAATTTTGTGTAATAAAGAAAGTTTTCATGATAAATCTAGACCAGAGTAAGACCAATAGACTATTTGGTCTATCTCAAAATACTTCCTTTTGTCCGTTTTGACTATAACTCTTTACTCGAATACATTCTGCGTCTATCGCAATATGGCCGTCCTGTAATGATTTGGTGGTCAGTAATATTATTGTGATTTCGTCGTATGCTGAATACCAAAATGGAGCTTCGCGTCGGTAATAAATACCGACTAGGTCGCAAAATTGGCTCAGGGTCTTTTGGAGATATATATTTGGGTGAGTAGTGAAATAGATGATCGTAAACAAAGAAATTGGTCACTGTTGGCCAGCTGCAGTTTTTTTTACTTACGAAATTTGCTAGAGATGCTTCTTTGTTAGAATAAGATTTTGCTGTTAATAAAAATCGAACCGCTGTGGTCTAAATTGTACATGTATGACACCTAAAAAAAATTTTCCCAGTCAGGTGTACCTAACATGTGATTGTATTTCTATGGGTGATTCTCTGTGTATCAGTACAAAAAGTTTAAGATTAGTTACTTAGAATTGGATGTGTACTGAAATGTATGTGCATTATGTATTGTACTTGTTAGAGATACTTTTGAATCATAGTTCTATGGATACAATAAAAGTGTATTATATTGGTGACTTCATATTTTGTTAACAATAGTTTAGCAACATTACAAGAGAATGATCATTCCTTTTGCAGGTACGAACATTGTTACCAAAGAGGAGGTAGCTATTAAATTAGAATGTATAAAGACAAGGCACCCACAGTTGCACATAGAGAGCAAATTTTATAAATTGATGCAAGGAGGTGGTATGTATTCCTGAAAATAAAAATGTTTTAATACTACTATTTTATTTCTGTCTCATAGTCTTAATTTTGATAGTTATTCACATCATTACATAGTATAAAACAAAGTAGCTGTCGTCTGTCCGTCCCTATGTATGCTTAAATCTTTCAAATTACGCAACGGATTTTGATGTGGTTTTTTTAATAAATAGAGTGATTTAAGAGGAAGGTTTTTATCTATGTAATCATAGCACCCGTGCGAAGTCGGGGCGGGTGGCTAGTATTGTTTTATAATTACTTTATTACATTACATAGCTATTTGTTGTTTTAAAGTGCTGTAGCGAATACACAAATTTAATATAGTATTTCTAATTATCAAAGTCCCTATTAATCACTTGAACATAAATAGTGAGAATTTAGATAAATAGCAATTTTTTACTAGTTTTACCTAAGAACCAAAACTGTTGAACCATAGGTATGTATTTTTTATTTAATATCAGTTATACCTAATCAATGTATGTTATACTGAAATATTTGTTTATTAATTTCTTTTTCTATTTTATTTAATTTAGAAATTAGTGCTTTCTCTATTGAAAATTAAAGCAACTGGTATCCTTATTTTTAACATGGAGAAGTTTTAATTACTATTTTCTAAAATCTTTAAAGAAATACCTATATTTCAAAGACGCTAAAAAACCAATAAGAGCTGTGTTAAACATACTTTATTTGTTAAATTTGTTTTTATTGCATCACAGTTGGTATTCCTGCTATAAAATGGTGTGGTTCAGAAGGAGACTACAATGTTATGGTCATGGAACTCCTTGGTCCTTCATTGGAAGACCTTTTTAACTTCTGCTCCCGACGCTTCTCACTCAAGACTGTGCTGCTACTTGCTGACCAGCTAATAACTCGCATTGAGGACATACATTACAGGAACTTCATTCATAGGTGAGTGTGACTATCCTTTGTAATATGCTCAGTTCATTCTTGTATGTTTCACTCTTCAAGTTTGTATGTTGTTTGCCATATAACTTTGGTTTGTTTATTAAATATTGTGTGTACAAAGATATATAATTAAATTATCTTGAAAGTTGTCAAAATCCTAATGAAATTGTTCTAAATATAATATTTTAAGAAACACCCTAACTAGAAAAGAGGCTATAATTTCTAAAGGATTGATTTTCATATGCCTATATAAAAAAACATGTTGAATAACACAATTACAAATAAAAAGTTCATCCATTCAGGATGTATAATACCAGTGACAGACAGTAGTTTCACAATTATACCAGTTACCCCTTGTCACTTTCATCACTACATAGTAGTATAACACCCCTCTTTTTGCGTCGGGGGTTAATAAAACAAAGTCGCTTTCGTCTGTCCGTCACTATGTATGATTAAATATTTAAAAATACGCAACGAATTTTGTAGCGGTTTTTTTAATAGATAGTGTGATTGAAGAAGAATGTTTGTATGTAGAATTGCACCCATGCGATACCGGGCGGGTTGCTAGTAATAAATATACCAAGATAATCATGTCATGTCAAGAAAGAACGAGTAATGAATAATAAGCTATTTTTGACGATATTTATTACAAGAAATGGTATGCAACTATTTATATAAAAATATTCCTTATACTATGCATGTTAAGTTGAAATATCTTGTGTCAAATGGAAGAAGACCAGAAATCTTATCTAGACTGTGCATCCCTATCGAATAAGTCTGACGACTGTTGATATGAATATGCGTAAATAATACAACTATCAGTCTTATGACACTGTCCTGCTCATAAATTTGTTAAGCAAATGGATATAATCACTGCTTCACTGTTTATTTATGTTTGATTGCTATGTACATAAGATACAGGAGCATTTGGCAAGAGGCGATTGATGATTTGATTGACTAAGGAAATATTGGAAGAACATCTTTATTGTTGTGTGTGTGATGTAATTTAATGGTGTCTTTCTTTTTATTCTCACGAGTGGGTGCTAAGTACCCGTACGCACTAGCAGTTGGCCGCTGTTCTAATTTAATATGCAACCGCTAATGTCTGTACGCACTGCCGGTTGAAATTTTGTGGCAGTTTAGTGCGTACAATCATAGGCGGTTGCATATTAAACTGGAAAAGCGGCAGGCCGCCCGGTTAGCCGCCTAGGCCGTTCAACCGCTAGTGCTTAAGGGGGCTTACAGTTTTAATTAGTCATTTTTTAATCGTCTTCAAGTGGTAACCTGTTTTGTGACTACTAGTTTTGGAATTAACCAGAATTTACACTATGGCTAAATAATTTAGAAAAGTTCAACGAATGTTATGTGGTTTTGTTGAAACAATGCCACAAACCTTCTAGCACCAACCATAGTAAACCCACAAATAGATGGTCCATTAAAAAATAAATAAAAAGTGCACTGTAATATGTATCGCGGGGGCTGTTTACCAACATGTAAGTCATGAACACAAATGCCACTCCGACTCAGAGCGAGTGCCTCTGGCTTACAACCCGGGTCCCATGGTCCAAATGCGGCAAATACAACCCTTTTTTTACGTTGGAAGTCCTCGTGGATACCCAACTGCTAAACGCCATCCGGGTTAAGGCACGCAACCCCGCTCAACACAACAAGGTGGAGCATGGTCGAGGGGGTACATCCAACCCCTACCCCAATAAGACAATCGATATTGCAACATGTTTAGGTAGCAGAGCGGAGGTAATTGGCCTCTATCTAGGAGTCGAAACAACTGACTAACATACCTAACTTAATTAATCATATCTTTTTCAGGGATATTAAACCAGACAATTTTCTTATGGGCCTAGGTAAAAAAGGGAATTTAGTGTACATAATAGATTTCGGCTTAGCTAAGAAGTACAAAGATGCACGCACCCTGCAACATATCCCGTACAGAGAAAACAAAAATTTGACAGGTAAACTATACATATTAACAAATTGTAATACTATAAAATCATAATTGTTTTTTTATTGAACAAATACTAGAACGAAAAGTAAGTAATGGTATGTGATGATGAGGAATGAAGAAAACTACATTTAATTTCTTTAGTTAAAACCATGGATGTAAGAATTTAACGATACTCCAAAAGTGTGTGTATTGGGATATATGCATGAAAAGAGTCGTTTCAACCCATAAATGACCTATTGACCCTGAATTGGGCGTCCTCCAAATTCATGGAGGGAAATAAGCCTATTGTATATTCATGCTGGCAAGATGGGTGGACAGATCATTTTGTATCAAGTTTTCCTTCTCTTGCGGCTAGGTGAACGTGATCACCTCTTTTAGTCGCCTTTTAGGATGGTATGGGTTGGTGACTTGTATTCTAAATCCATCACCTTAAGGAACAGAAAGGAGTCTACCATATCATACTTATATATTACAAATTATTTAAGGTTGCCAAATGCTGGAGCATATTTCTATCAAATATTAATTGTAATTAATATTTATTTAGGCACAGTGAAATCAAACTCAAAAGTAACTTTATTTGTCTACACAAAACTCTTATAAATGGTCATGTCTAAAACTACCATCACCATCATCTTTCGGTCTTTGTCCCATGCTAGGTGATAGATGTCAACTATACCGCATGTTCCTACAGTATAGCCTTTCATGATTAAATGATGTTTATTTCTGTAAATAGATCTTCTATGGACACTTTTACAAGTGTAGTTTGCAAGTACATGTATATAAAAATGAATGTTTGTCTATATGTCCTTTATATATAGAATTGTAAACTATGCATTTGATTGTGTTTTGTTCTTCAGCAAAGAGTTGTGCAGGGTAACACAAAGGCTTCTGAACAAAAAAAAATTTATGAAATTAACAATATTATAACTGCAAAACAAATGAATTTCGATTTGTATTTAATCTTAATCTTCTTTCTTTAAAAAAAAACGTAACCCTTGCACTTCTGCGTGGGGGTTACAAACATAAAATTAACGTACATAAATGACACCCAGACTCAGAGCAAGTGCCTCTGATATACACATAGACATTCACCCGACCCCGGATGCGAACCCGGTACCTCGTGCTCCAAATGCTGCGCATCCAACCAGTAGACCAACAAGGCATTATTGTATTGAAAAATATCTAGACGACGTGAATGACCATTGATCTGTAATCGTTGTTTGTTGATATTTTCCAGGCACAGCGAGATATGCGTCAATAAATACGCATTTAGGCATCGAGCAGTCCCGTCGTGATGACCTGGAGTCGCTGGGCTATGTGCTCATGTACTTCAACCGAGGCAGCCTGCCGTGGCAAGGCCTCAAGGCCGCCACCAAGCGACAGAAGTACGAAAGAATATCCGAAAAGAAACTATCCACACCTTTTGACGAATTGTGTAAGGTGAGTACATGTATTGAAAGTGTTCCGTAGTGATGTCTAAGAGCCCCCGCGCATTAGGCGGCCAGGCCGCTTGCGACATAAATTGCTATGCTTTTTAAAGCATAGCAATTTATGTCGTATTTCTTTATAGATACGTTTGAATGTCAAATAGCAAAAAATTAAATCCCTTGCCATGCCGTCCCGGTGTGCGTAGGCCAATAATTACTTTTTGAGATGACCAATGCAAGTTGTTGATGCTGATTTGTATGCCCATCCTCAGAATCACCCGATCGAGTTCCAACTGTATCTGAAATACTGCCGACGGTTGCGCTTCGAGGAGCGCCCCGACTACAGCCATCTCCGCCAGCTGTTCCGCACGCTGTTCCACCGACAAGGCTTCACGTATGACTATGTGTTCGACTGGAACATGCTCAAATTCGGTATGTTCAATTCTACCTAGTATTATTTCCTTTGTATTTTTCCCAACTTTATTGAGGTTGGCACCGGTCGTTTCGACCGCCTGTGTCGATAACTAAACCAAAATTATAGTTAGATGAAACTTTTTGAAAAAGGAAGTGAATATAACATAAATGAAAGTAAAAATATTATACGGGCGATCTGAGGTCAGGAAGCGTGGGTGGGCAGTTTTTAATGGTAACCAACGGTTTATCTCGATTTCAGGAAAACTAGAAGTCTTCAAAACTCAAGAAAAAATATAAAGATTGTTGTATTTACACTTTTTTCACAATACCTCAAAATATATGTGAAAAGTTCAAATTTCAAAATTTTTAATGTCTTGTAGTTTTGCTGGAAATCGATACCCTTAAAAACTGCCCTTCCCCACTTCCCGACCTTAGATGGCCCGTAAAATATTTTTCCTTTTATTTTTGTTATATTCTCTTCCATTCAAAACAGGTTTCATCCTACTATATTTTTTTTTACTTTTTACCATTTTCTCAAGCTTCAACCCTGGTCTACTAGTATTTAATTATGCATGAAATACTTACAGCTACTACAGTTTTAAGTATAACATGTTCTCATTTATAGTTATAATAAGATTTTTTGGAGGAAACCGAGTAACAGTACACTGTTATTTTAAGTTTAACAGTACAAGTACTTGCTAGTTTTCGCAATGCATGCATATTTTCCGTACGTCTACGTGGAAAAGATTATTATTATACATTTTATTTGATTTTCTTGTGTATTAGGTGGACAACGCGGTAATTATCAGACTGGTGGTAACGACCGTACTCTTAGACGCCATGAGCCAAACCAGGAACAGGAGACAAGTGAGTATATATCTGAATAAATCTAAATAAAAAAAGGTGTGTAATGTTGGAAGTGACTACTTTAACATTTTTAGACGCAATGGCACTATCATCCGGCCATGGGAGATGGCTTGTCTAGTGGAGGCCCCTGCGCCTATCCCCCGTTGACCGGTGTCAGCGATTTACTTTCCGTGCGAATCGCTATGTTAATTTCGCTATGGCGATGTAGACTTATTGTTTATTGTCATTTCTATGCGATGTTTTTTGATGTTGATAGTTCGGATTTTTTCGATTAAATCGGTTTAACTTTCATTTGTCTTGGAAGGTGACTTATGGTTTGTCAATTAAATCCATTTCTTCTCACATCGTTATGTTGCGACTTGCTACGAAGTTATCCCTCAACAGAATATTAACATAATTAAATTGATTGGAGATATTGCATCCTCATTGCCACTTTAAAGTATAGCTTCTTATCCGGATATAATGAACTACAGTAGTAATAAATTACAGTAAATATTAAATTGATGAGATTAGGAGTATGTATTATGAAAATCTTACAAAAATCCCATCAAAAGTTGGGTGTAAATAGATGCAACAAATTAATGAAATTCGAGTGGCGCTGTTTTTTAGCCACCATATCTGTCGCTAGAATAAATAATTAACATAATAAAACTTGTTGTGGTCTGGACTTAAGTTAAATTTTAAATAATACTATTCATTGACGGTGCCTATTTTTTTTGTTGTAGCTGCGGGAGCAGCCGGGCAGCCGAGCACGACGGTCGCCGCCATCTCCGAGTGGCGGTGAGGGGGCTCGGTCAAGCCGCACTGCTAGCGCGCGCATCGCCACGCTGCTCGCGCCGCCGCAGCCCCTTGTGACACTCGGGCCACTTGGACCACCGGGGCCACCCGGGCCGCGGGCTCCACTCGGCCCACGGGCTCCACTCGGCCCACTGGTACTGCTCGGGCCGCTCAGGCCACACGCGTCCCCAAATCCATGCACGCGCCCATGTGACCACGCCCGTGTATCATTCGTTCTGTGTTGGAGTGTCTCAAATTCAAATAAAGAAGACAAGTGAAATCGTTACATTTATGTGCCGTTGTAGAGTTCGCGAGTGAAATATCGTATCGAGCGGATAATACTATTAAATTGGTAGATTGTGGGAGTGTGAAAGTCCTAGGCATGTCCACGAGGGAGTACTCGCGAAAAGCGACGGCATCATCTGTCGTTCGCGGCATACATTACTAAAGTAAGGTAACATTTTGTATGCATTCGTGTTAACATTCATATAATAAATGTAAATTATTTAATATACTGTAAGTGCGATGATCAGTGGACTGCCACTAGTTTGACTCCGATTCATATCTATAGACATATAGTAACATACTAACTGGTAAGGCATACTGAGGTTATGTGATTGTTCTGAAAAGTGAGAATTCTATTAGCAATCAGTAGCAGCAAAAACATGGTTTACATTATTTACTAATATAAAATATACATATTTATCCAAATGTTATAAAGCTGCAAGCTTGCTGCCACTTGTTGCTACATATAATAAACAAACTAGCTTCCCTGTCTTCACACTTATGTTATTCTCATTCTTGCTTTTTGACTGTTGGGGATTTCGAGGTGACACTAAATAGTATAACAACCTACACCACAATAGTTTCAACATAAATTAAAATGTAGAAAATGTCAGTAACAAGAATGTGATATCACATGCATGTCACATCAAGGCATTTCAATAGTACCTAAATAGCTGAAGAAGTAGAAGATATCATATTATACAGATTCCATATGTCTGCTATGTGTTTGTAGGTATGAATCTTACTCTCACTGAGCTGGTAGATGGGTCTACCTGTACATGCATTGTACTTTATGCTCAGTTATAATTAGGAGTAAGATACATAAACAGATGTACTGGTACATATAATACATGACATTGTCAATTGGTTTCCACATTATAAGGCCAAATGACTGGTGTTGAATGTATGAGTTGAATCACAAAATGTTGTGAACAATAGAAGTTTGTTTGACTAAGCATTAGTGCCACATACGCATGAATTTTCTGATCAACAATCATTTTAGAGTTTGTGACTTCCTAATACCAATCTTGAGGATTAATCAACTGCTATATATCATAGAAGAAAACAGCTGTTCAGGAATATTAGACAAGTGGCCCTAAACCTCTCATATATGATTTTGGGGAAAGTGTAAGAATCTTGAGTTCACATGGCTGGCTATTAGTATATTACGTGACTTATTTCAATGGTGAATGATACATCAACATTGTACATGGAATTTGACAATAAATTCCCCCTATATTGCTTCAATACACCCAATGATCTTAATGAGTTTGATCCAATGTTTTCACACAGTCCACACATTGTGATATCTTCACTCTACAAATGTCAGATGGATATGGCAAGTTAGCATTTGGGACTCTCATGCACCATAGGTTTTTCTTACAGAAATGTTGGCATAATGATTCAATTTAACACCTTAGTACTTTGCCGTTTTGATGATATAACTGCACAGGTTGTATGACAACATTGCCATAGTGAAAGTCAGGTTTTACCTTACCTGCTCCCTAAAATGAATGGGAATAAACTGACTGGACACTTGTTCTAACAATGTTCTCCCCTATCCTTAGTGCTCATTCACGTTGACTCGCGGGCGCGGTGGCGGGCGCGGTCGCGAAATATCAAACATATGGCGTAATATCCAAGTGTTCACGTACGAAACGCACGCGCGGTGGAAGTAGCGGGCAAGCTAGCGACTTTCGCGCGCGTTGCGCTCGCGGCAATATCAAACACGTGAGTTGTATATGTGTGTTCACGTCGAACTAGCGGCGAAACGCGCGATTCATTCGCGACGTCAGGTAAGTTCAACCAGTTTGAACTTATCGCTAGAAATGATATCGCGCAAACGCCTGGCGGCTAATGTGAACACGAACTCGCTACGTCTACCGCGCCCGCACCCGCCACCGCGCCCGCGCGTTCAACGTGAATGAGCACTTAAAGGAATCCTAGGCAACTCGCCTATACTTTGTAAAACCAAATTGAATTTAAAGTCCTTTTTCTATGTTGTTTACCAAACAAATTGAGTTTTCAATCTTTTGAAACAGGGAAGGAAATTGAATGTATTAACAAATTCAATTTAATTACCCATCTTAATAAATTTAATACATATATATTCATTAAATGCATTAAAGATATTAAGAAGTTTAGTCAGTATACCATATTCTTTTATGATTTGTTCATTGTGTCCATTTTTAGCTGCTATCAATGGCTAACATATTTTCACAGCTTTCTATATGATGCTGTGTGTGAAGTTCTATGTGAATATTTGAGTTATTTCAGAAATTTATTCTCTAATTTGACTGCTGTTCAAGTATTGTCTGTCAATCCTAAAGTTACACCAATGTGCTTTGGTGTAAAAACACTAGTAATTTTCTGATAAATTATTTCATTTTTAAGAGTGACTGACTGTTATGTTCGATTTTTTGTAAAATTGTCTGAACATGATTTTGTGCAATATTTATTTTGTTTTCTTTTTATGTACTTTTCCATATTGTTAAGTATTGTCTTCCAATTTAATTTCTATATGAATCAGATTTCTCTGCACCATACAATCACAATACTAGTTCTCCAGAATTGTGGAAATTCTAGCCACTTAAAATGTCTTCTGCCACTGCCATAGAATTAAGGTAGTAATGAGTATTTTGCCATGTTTCGTACAATTACCATTTCACTTTACCGCACATTCCCTGTGGCTTTGTTCATTGCACGACTGAACAGTGTATCTGAGGGCAAATAAATCTATGATCTCATGTAAATTACCAAAATTTGTAAACATCAATTCTTAGTACAATTTATTCAGTATTGGTTACCATTCATTTTATCTCAATGTACTAGCTTAAGCGGCTTTGCCGTGTGCGCTTAACACCCATGCTTATCTTGGCTACACATTTAGCCTATGTTACTCAGGAATACCATAGTATTTTTAAATTGGTCCTGTGTTTTTGAGTCTATTGTTACAAAAATACTAAAAGAAAAATCTCTCAATGTCTATTATAATAATAATAGAATAATTAATTCCTTTTTTGTGAGCATACATGTTGCTTGGCTTAGTAAACACGGTGGTTTTTTATCTATCATTGGTAAATAACTTAATTTACATTTCCTCTGTATGTATATATTTTATCAGCTCGCATGTCGCCAGGACGATAGTAAGCACAGGCATGGTTTTGTAGCTGAAGGATTTTTCTCTTTGTTGCTATTGTTATGCTGTCCATTTTCTGACGTCATTGGGCCCTTTACCTGCTAATTCGAGAGTCAAAATCGACGATCAAAGAAAAATGACTCAAATAATCTGAAATAACATTGTTCGGTGAATGCTTGTTACGAATTTGTGACAGGATCGCAATCGCATCACGGCGGATGGAGTATGGAGATGTCGATAGGTTTTGGGTGTTGCAAACTTCCATAGGCAACAGTTAAGGCTTCTGTCAGGCGGGACACGGCCGGTTTGCTAAAGCAACGTGCCATCTCTACATGAAGATTAATTTTATTCTGAACTGTGTTTTTATGATTAAAAAGTGGTTGCTTGCAAGTAGATTTCAATTACGCGCTTAATCAGGGCAATGAATAGGTACTGCTGCAGTTCTTTTGTCTTCAGTCAATGTATGTCAATCATTATACGAAGTATAATATGAACATGTGAACGGAGGGTACGTCATATGTTTAGTGTGTATGTTACTATGATAATGAATATTACTAATAGTTTGTAAATATTGCATAGGTAGGATTTTAATGTAAATTGAAATTATTAAAAAAAATGTGAAGTTTGTATTTAACATTGATCGCATTATATCAAGCCAACTCTTAATATGACTGAGAATTAGGTTCAATTTTGTATAAATAAATACATTTTATGGTAATATATTCATATCGTTTCGTAATGAAAGGCTCCGAGGATTACAATTTTATCCTGATGATAAGATATCGTTGTCTAGGCGTTGTTTTATTCCCTTAGCATAATAATGATTTAAATACAGTGAATGTAATTATCTCAATTTTTTATTGCCTATTATTTTGCAAGACTATCTTTCATTACCCACAGCTGAATACACACAGGTGATTTTTCGGTCTTGTAGCTATGAAAGTATTTATAGGGCATAACATAAACACTATACAGAGTGTAACAAAAAACCTATATCCGTAATTGAAGGATAGGACTACATATATAAATTATATGTACAATATGTTGGTAACCAGCGGTGACGAAACTGTCTTAACATGAGAAATAAACACAGATATCCCACGAAGCATTCATTATTGAACACCGCACTAAGCTTTAAGGATAATAACAACAATAGCTAGTTGGTTGGTTTTCACTGGAATCCGGGAAACTTCGATATCACTGGTACCTTAACATAGAAAACCATTTTAAACAGAAGTTCGGATGTATACATCCGAACAGAAGTCTCGGTTCCAGGTGTATATGGTTTTGTCTATCGTGAAGAATTAGGGAAAAGACCGTTTCTCTGAAGTCAACGATTGGGGACCGACATTTTCATAAAAAAAATATTAAAATTAATTTTATAACCTATAGTTAGTTACTTTGTTGCATAGCAGTTGCCTGTGTGCAGGAGGCTGCATACGTGATGTTATTGAATTACAGGGTAATTAAAGGTTCTAATATCTGTGTGAAGTTTGTCAGCACTTAAGTCGATTCATTGAGTTGTCATAAAGCTGTGCCAAGGACGATATCGGAATATCGTACCTAAGGTTAAAACAATGTGTGTTTAATTATATACTTCGTTTGGGAGTTCATAATATTATGTTAATATTCAATGATATTGTGTTAGTAATTCATAGGAGTCTATATTATTAATTGTATATTTGCTGAGGTTTTCGTGTTAGATCGAATATGTAAAGATGATAACGATTGTTGATGATTATGTATGGGGTCTGGATAGCAGGAGCGGAGAGCGGGTGTTAGAAATGGATTGGTGGGCTGCTAAAAGCTCAAATATCAGTTCGATTTAAAGTCGCCGTTTATTATTATTATGACCTGCACTATCTCACAACACAACTCAGATACCGAGAAATGAACCTCAACTTGTGCTGCACACAATATAAATTTATGCTGGCACTTCACTTGTCTAATCTTGTTAGCCATTTTTGCGCGTATGTATTGTTTGGCAAATATTCCACCGACACATGGCACGTATTGTGAAAGTAATAAATATTGGCTAATTATATATTAGTAGAAGTTTACTATTATTACGAGAATATTAATAGCAACGTGAAATTAACATTATAATGGAGGCAATTAGATGTTAATAGCTTGATAAACTATTGGACATTTAAAATATAATGTGCGTTACACATGTTAGTCTGTTTTTCGGTAACTTCGTTGTTAGGTGAGGCAGCGATGGTTGGCTTGTTCGAGCTCCATTTAAACTCGCTCTTTACCCTGCTAAGCATCTGTGGGCCACAGGTTATACATGAAAAGTCAACGTATCCCGTACGTCGATAGCTGTTGTCCTGTGCTTGTCATGTGTGGAGTGGTGCAACATTTGTATCTCAATGCTTCAAACGTGGAAAGTCGTGCTTGCTCCTAACGTTAAGTGTACGCTATAAACGACGAAAGACTATATGGACTTAATTTTGTAAATAATAATATTTAAGGTTACATAGTTAAGACGGACACACTGTTTTTTACAATATCTTAGGTAATGGAATAAACTGTTGTAGCGTTAATGTCATAAAAATATTTTGCTGTTATTCAGTCTTTTGTAGATTCGTGTGACGTGCCGTGCGATCGAAGTGGGCCGGCAGAAGTCCAACCGGATACGGTTTATTTACGTTTTATAGGAGGGAATGTGTCTAAATTAGTAGCTTTAGAATGAGTAAGGAATTTAGAAACGAGAATGTGGCTTCTATTGCGATATGATAAAGTTTATAAATTTAAGAATACAATATCAGTTTTGTTCCCTCCAACAATGAAAGTGCGTGGACTTAACTAAAGGTCTCATTAGGTCTCCTTGGCTGACGGTACCAGCAGAGTACGTCTAGAAACTTCAAAGGTGCAATGATTGTGGTAGGAGTTACATATTTGACGGGTGTTGCCAGATTAATTCTTGAGGGACGTTGCTGTATTTAGTTAATAACAAGACGATGTTTGCATTATGCCATGCATTTACGAATTATATTTCTTATGTTATCCACTTGTTTCTACTTTCAATAATAACATTGATAAACGTAAATTTAAAGTGATGTACATATTCAAATTCATTTTCAAATTACCGATACTTATAACATGAATAGTTTCTACAATTATTTTTAGACTTCTTTCTATCCTTCTGTATATTACTCAGTCTATCGCCGTTGTGACTACATCTATCTATTTTATATAAATTGTAAAAAAGATTATTGCCTTACAATATTCTTATTTTATTTTTCTTTAAGGTAAAATAAAGCATGTCTTTAATAAAGTTTTGCTAATCTGGCAACACTGTTTCAACGTAAAAACATTTCGCTCCGTAGGAGACCTTTTTAACCGTAATTTAACCATGTTGAGTTTTATCTAACAAGTGATATAATTTTTCTACAAATACAACCTTATTTAGCATATATATATAAATTGTTATGCTTGCATTGTTTTCTATGTCCAGTATGTATAAATTCCTTTGGCACAATAAACTTGAGTAAAAACTAATTGGTCTCTTTTTTTTCAAAACCTGTTCCTTACAAGTTTGAATGTTTAAATCCGCCATGACTTCAACGAAAACAAATCTGTTCATTGAAAAAAAAACAACAACTAATAGCCTCATGAATTTAATTCGTCACTGCTAGCTTAAATCGATTGGTAATTACGCGTTATTAAAATAATACTAAATTACATCTTCAGATAATTTTGCCTAATATTACACAGTAGGTTTAAAAGTTTGACAACAACTAAATTGATTTGAAATATTCTTCATAGATTTTATGTTGCAAGAAATCCTCCATCCACTGGCAGTTGTACACCCGAAATCATGCTGGCGCTATCGCTGAGCAGAAATAAAACCGCATCCACCACTTCGTTAACTTCTCCAAATCTGCAAATTATTGATAGAAAACTTTAATAAAAATCAACTGTCAACAAAATGTATGCATGTCGCCGCGCGTACAAAGTAACTACGATAGGTAAAAATAACTTGCAATTATTAAATTTGTGTCACGGGCATTTAAAAAAAAACCGCATTGCCCACGCTCCTACACTGCATAGCTACATTTTAAATTGAGTTTAAAAAGTTACGAACCCCGCGGCCGGGTATGGGATATTGAAGTTCGTGGAGGATGTTTAATAGGGCAGGCCAATTTAATGGACCCCCTGTGCTGCCACCTTGTCGTGGTGAAGGGGCTTGAGTGCCTCAATGATCAGTGGGGCCATACCGGCCAGGCCTCCAATGCCGGGCGAGCCCACGGGGAGAGGTGAAACGAAGAGCGGCAGCCAGCGCCGCAGTGGATTGGGGCTCCAGGGACTCCTCCGTCCTCAGAGTTGCCCTGCTGGTCCAGGACCACTGCGGTGCACCAACATCCTCGGGTTGACATTAACCCGAGGGCTGACGGGCCTCCTTCTGCTAGGCCGTAATGTCGCAGAAGGGGGCTGGTCGCAAAGGAGGGAGCTCCGGCTGACCCGCGCCGCAGACGGAGGCAGGGGTGTGACGATACAAACCCCTTCTGCCCTCGCCTAAGAGGCCGGTGGTGGGTCGGGGGACAAAAGCCTCGTTGACTGAGAGGGCGTCTCAGTTGACCGCGATGCCCTCTCTGACAGTCGCTTGCCCGCGTTGCGGGCACCAAGCCGGGGCGTCACAGTAGACTGCGTTTTCGCAAACTTGTGGCGCCCTAAGTGCGCCGTGTGAGGGTATACCGCTGGGGTTTTAGTGGGTAGACGATCCTTGTCGGAGTCCCACATAATCACCGACCTCTCCCCCAGGTCAGGCAGATGGTATGCATAAAGCATTTCCCCAGCGACAAAAAAAAATGGCCAATTAAATGGAGACCTACTGCGCCGCCTTGGGCAGGTGGGTTATTAAAAATGGTACCGGGGAACTGTAAATGCTCCCTGTTAGTGGAGAGGCCCGCTTCGGAGTTTGGGACTCTTATAAGCGAGGCAGTGCAAGGCCTCCTCGTTCACGGATTATGTGTCCCAGGGCAACGAAACCTGTGGACCTAGAGCGGGTAGTCGAGGAACGCTGTGTTTTAGTGCGTAGATTGGGGCCCACACCATCTAGTGCCTCGAAGTTCCACACGGCAGGGTATCAATGATGATATCCAAACAAAGTTAGTATTTTGTTCACATAGCCAAGTCCAAAACAAAACTCACCGTCCCAGTGGAATCTTAGACAGCATACCCTGTGATTTGGACGGTTCTGACCACACTTCGCGCCCCATGTCCGTCATTATAACAGTCGGATTGATTGAATTTACCCTGATACCATGAGGGCCAAGTTCCATAGCCATAACTCTTGTCATAGAGTCAACTGCACTTTTAGATGCACAGTATGCGACGTGATCCCTCAAAGCTGCCTGAAAAATATTATAAATCGTATAGGTTTTGAAAATAATAAAAACGACTCAAATTTAACAGTATCATCATCATCATTTCAGCCAAAAGACGTCCACTGCTGGTCATAGGCCTCCCCCAAGGATTTCCACAAAGGCCGGTCCTGGGCCGCCCGCACCCATCGGAAAGCGCAGTGCTGGTAGGCCTCCCACACGGTGGACCAACAACCTAGTTATGGTTGCCGGAAAAATATATCAGTAACTAAAACTTAAATTCTGAAAGAAATTGCTTAACTGGACTAATTTATAATTATAACCAATGTATTATTCTTATCTTATTCTAATTTGAAGGGACCTACGCTTTGCAGTCCGTTAATTATTATAGTTTGGAGGTTACCATTTAATTTTGATTACAACCAACGTTAATTAATTTACAGACGCATGAAATAAAAGACGACCTAACGAATTAAAAGCGATTCTTAGATGTGTAAGAAGTTTAAAATTGATATCCGTTTATTATTTGGACGACTTACCAACGAAGCTTGAGATGAAATGTTCACAATAGAGCCCTTGGTCTTGTTGGAGATCATATTTTTGGCCACAATTTGACTGACATTAAGAATAGCTCTAACGTTGATGAACATAGTTCTGAAATATACTCGTAATATCGCAATGTAGGTACCTACATGACCATATTATCAAAATAGTTATCAGGTCAGACTAGTGTCTACGATTCAAATATATATCATTCCGTGTGGTGACGGATTTCGAATACATGGTGTCACCACCCCATTTCATCCTGAGGGTGTCTTATGAGGGGACAAAATGAAATGTTATGGCCGAAAAACTAGCCGCAAGAGAAGGCAAACTTGATATCCTGTGCCAACCCATCTAGCCAGCGTGGTACAGTAGGCTAATTACCCTCCATGTAGTGGAGGAGGCCCGACTGTCATATAAGGGCTGAGTAATATAATCTAAATCTAAATACATGTAATACTGAAAAACAGACTGTAAATGTGCAAAGATCGTGAAAACTTAAGAAATCATTAGACTTATGAAAGCAAAAAGAACATGGTAGAAACTTGCATGTGGCTTTGTCTGTTATTAGATAGTAATGAACTTCTAGTAGAAGGTACATAATATTCTAAAGCTTAGATTCTAACATAAAGACTGATTTGATGGGCACTTCAATAGCTTATTATGGAGTCTAGTGTAGGCAAATACATTTCATGCAATTCGCCGAATTAATACGGGTTCCAATAGTGAAGGGAGGAAGATTAATAACATTTAATTAGGCACCTAACTACTTTTGCGAGAAGCTGTAACTCTACCTAGTTTTATTATTTTCTAAACACATTGTTAGGCAATATAAGGCACATGTTAGACTACCCCAAACAAAGACCACCTAGATGGATCCACTAACCTGTCGAAACTTTCCCGAGAGCATTCCAGGAATGGTTCAATAATGGCAATTCCTGCGTTGTTTACCAACGCATCGAAGGATCCTAGTGACGTAATCACTTCTCTAGTCTTATCCCAATCTTCAAGATCTACACATACTACTTCAATAGACGGATATTCCGTTTTTAATTTCTTTAGATTATCTGGTTGGTTTGAGAGGGTCACGACGTTAGCACCATAGCGCCAAAGTTCTAGAACGATTCCTCGTCCAATGCCTATAACACATAATTTCTAGTAGGTATATATCTATTTAATGTCTGTGAGGCGACGGATTCAGAATATAGTGTCACCACCCTATTCCATCCTAAAGGTGTCGTATGAGTCGACAAAAGGATTAAACAAGGCCGCTAACCCAGCCATAAGAGAAGGAAAACACAAACCCTGTGGCAACCCGTCTAGCCGGGGCGCGTGATGCGGTGGGCTAATTACGCTCCATGTGTTTGGAGGAGACCCGACTCAGCAAGTAGTAGCAGGGACGTAGCTACCGCCGTATATGCCGTTTCAATTATACGGCCCCCCGATTTGAGTAAGCATAAATTAATTTAAACTTCCCAAATGTTTTATTATTTCAGAGGCAGAAGCTTTAGAAAAACTAAAGTCATCATCAATCATTTAATAAATCAGTTTGCCGAAAAAAGGCAAGAAGAGTGTAGGTATATTTAATTTAAATTCATTGAAAATTTTTTGGAAGGAGTGACAGATAGATAATTATGATGAATATATATTTCTATCAATTTTATGCACACATTTTTTTTTCTTTTGTGCGAAATCTTTACTCTTTTTAAGGGCCCGCAAATAAATTTTATACGGGGCCCCACCAAGGCACGCTACGCCCCTGAGTAGTAGATAGATATCTATTTTCAGCGCTGGATATAAGCACGGTATTATTATTATTATCCTTAGAGTGGCGAAATTTAGAACGCGGTATAAAATATTGGTGATATGAAAATTAAGGTCAGGCACTAGTTTGCCTCAGATTAGTTTTCAGATCTTCTACATTTATAGTGCAAACTGGACCCGTGTGTTCATGGGCTACAGTACATACAGAAACCTCAGTTCATAATTAACCAAAGGACTATCCCAAAAATAACGTGGGTTTAAATTGCGAATGACCAATGTTCAATGTTCTAACATTGACCAAAGGACTTACATTCTTATTACGTAAAAAAAAGAATTGTTAGGTACCTACCTACCGATTATTTACTCATTATCCTAAATCTGATAGTAGTCCGTGGTCAGAAACTAGAGCTCACGGACTAAGAGATCTCTTAAAAGTTATTGTAAGATATTTTATTATGTTTTTATTTACCTTGACAGCCACCAGTCACGAGTATTCTTTTTCCTTTAAAATATTTGTCCATTGTCCTTAGGTGTTTACTTATACCGCTTGTATACAAAAACCGAATGTCGTAGTCGAAAGTTATCGTCTTCGGTCATATCGCTATAGCACCGTCCATGTTATTGCTGATAACAAGTCATTTAAACGATTAGGTACTGTTTTAATCGTAGTACTTTGATTGATATTTAGTGTAATTATCACTACATAGTATAAAACAAAGTCGCATTCTTCTGTCCGTCCCTATGTATGCATAAATCTTTAAAACTACGCAACGGGTTTTGAAGCGGTTTTTTTTGATAGATAGAGTAATTCAAGAGGAAGGTTTATAGGTATAATATATAAGCACCCGTGCGAAGCCGTGGCGGGTCGCTAGTTAAAAATAAATGAACATCTTTAGGATTATAACTTACTAGCGACCCGCCCAGCTTTGCACGGATGCAATTATGCATGTGTTATACTTATAAACCTTCCTCTTGAATCACCCTATCTTATAAAAAAAACCGCTTCAAAATCCGTTGCGTAGTTTTTAAGATTTAAGCATACATAGGGACGGATAGACGACAACGACTTTGTTTTATAATAATGTGTGTGTAGTGATGTAGTGATTACCTAATGCCCTAGCATTTATAATGACTGTAACGAATTACCGACAAACATCAATGCTTAAGACATTGTTTGTTGCATAACGTGTAAACTTTCAAAAGCCTGACTAGGTTTTGTGTTAATTACCATTAAAACATAGTCTTATCGTTATTATCCATGTGGTGACGTAATTAGAAAGCATAGTGTTACCACCTGATTCCATTCTGCAGGTGTTGTAAGAGCCGAGAAAAGGCAATGACAAGGCCGATAACCTAGCTACAAGAGAAGGAAGACTTATCGACGGGTAAATAGTAGCGATTGCGCATTGTTGTTACAAGGCTGCGAAAAAACAAGATAGGCACTTAAAGGGCAATTGAGAGGTTTATGCTCAGAGTTCCGTGAGAGATCGACGAATCAGAAATGAAGAGATACCTCAACCCTAAAACGTATGGGAATACAGATTGAAATAAAAATTTAGCCATTGGAACCATCTACTTTCTGCGGATAGATTAGGGTGGAGCATTTGAATTTTGGCTAGTTCTGTCAGAAATCGATCTTTACTTCGAAGTCGTAGAATATAAATAAAAACACATATTTCAACAATTTGCGTTTATTCAACAAATCAATCACTAAAACCATAGCGCAGATAATATAGGTAGTGCAGATAATTCAGTTTTTAATATTCTCTCGGGTCACAAAACTATATTAGCGTAA
Source organism: Clostera curtula (assembly GCA_905475355.2). Lineage (NCBI taxonomy): Eukaryota > Metazoa > Arthropoda > Insecta > Lepidoptera > Notodontidae > Clostera > Clostera curtula. Next base: position 9,810,850 of record FR997806.1, on the reverse strand, counting down.
AAAAGGTATACAAAATTGTTTATGTGACGCGACATAATCATATTTATATCTTATCTAAAGATAAAATACCCTTAATTTCGTTTTAGTCATCTAGAATAGACATGGAACATTTTTGTTGTATTAGAATCCTCGATACGACTGGAAAAGGGCTGTTAGCGTTGAAACTTAGAGTTATGATAAACTAATATTCTTATCCCCTTTGGCAAGGGCATGGAGAGGGCTATGCTCGGAGTTTCCCTGCGAGATCGAATCAGAAATGAGGAGATACGCAGGCAAACCAGGGTCACCGACATAGCCCACAAGATTGCCAAACTTAAGTGGCAGTGGGCAGGGCACATAGCGCGCAGGACCGATGCCCGATGGGGCAGAAAAGTCCTCGAGTGGCGACCGCGTTCCGGAAAGCGCAGTGCTGGTAGGCCTCCCACACGGTGGACCGATGACCTGGTTAAGGTCGCCGGAAAACGATGGATGCGGGCGGCCCAGGACCGGCCTTTGTGGAAATATTTGGGGGAGGCCTATGTCCAGCAGTGGACGTCTTTTGGCTGAAATGATGTTGATGATGATGAATATTCTTATCGTTTTATGAAGGAAACAGAAAAAAAATACCCATCATAATCGGTTCATCCGTTTAGAAGTTATGATGCCAGAGACAGGCGGTTTCAATTGACGGGGGTTAACAAATTTGTATGTAATAACTCATTAAAAACATAACGTTTATTTTCAGATCGACTATTCAATAATTAGTGCTACATGATGATTCCTCCTACTCGGGTTAAAGTACTTAATATAAAAATCGGTATCACGGAATCTGTATAAATGCTTTTGTACACTAGAGTGTAAAAATGAGTATATGAGTTTTTTAATACAGTTGCTCAAAAAGTGGCATATTGCAGGGCCGTATAGCGTTCGGGAAGTGGGGGTTACACACGAGTGCATTTTTTACCATTCCCGCACTAGTGCGTTTTCTTTCCCAACTGTCAAAATAATGTCTAATTTAAGGAAAAAACAACCATGAAGTTTTTGCAAAAAAATCTTAGAAGTTTTTATGATTCATGCAAATACGTATATTTCTAAAAAGAAACTACGTACTAATTTGTTTCAATATCAGATTTAATGATTTGATTGAATGAGTTAGGTTAGGTTTTATTTCATTTCATCTCATTTAATTTCATATCAATAAAAAATGTCTACTGAAGACTTGGCTGTATGGGCATAGTCGCTTTTGCCTACTAGAATGGGTGAAGAAAAAATAAATCTCTGCTTATATTCTACGGTTGGCGCCATTTTTCAGAATGATTAGTTAGTTGAGTTTATTGTGTTTTATTATTTTATTATATTGCTTCATTTTTTCGCAACTGTATTAAAAATAGTCGTTCAGTACACGTGCGGAACCGTCATTGCAACTTGTTCTGACTGTCAACCCTCGCCTTCGGCTGCGCCTTGGCTCGGTTCGGGTAGACATTTGTCGGAACTCTTTGCAATGACAGCCTTTCCGCACTTGTAATGAAATATAAGTACTATTAAAATTTCATACCACAAAACGCACGGCTTTTGGCTATGTATATATATTTCAGATTGTTTAAATGTGTTAAAAATATACAAAATCACTATGTACCTTAAATAATATATGGAGCTCCGTATTAAAAAGACAAATAGTATCAATAAAAAAAAGGGGCGATTCAAAAGCATTCTCTATTCATAAAATATAATAATGTATTTTAAAAAATAAACACAATTAGGCAGATAAACATATCGAGACGAATCGCCAAACAATTCACAATTAAGATACATATTCGATTTACGATCTTTGGTTTCCTTCACTAAGTCCAATATAATTAACAAATATATTTGTTTCGTTATGTATTTGCATGGACGTATAAAAAAAGGCGGACGGAACTCTGGCTAAGACAAAAGTGAGACGCCAAAATGGCGGCAGCTCTGTATGTGTGAGTTAATTTTGGGGTTGCCAAGATACACAAAATTTTGCAATAAAAACATGGTTAAAATATAAAAAAAAATTGTTCGAAATTGTTATGTTTAACTTTAACATCCTAAATGCCGAGTATTTTTTTCTATAATAATGTCTTTTACTTTGAGAGGCTTTGGAAATTTCCTCTAAATTCGAGATGTGTTGAAAACGATTCTAAATTAAAAGAAATGCTTTCATTACCAAAATTCTTTTTGTGATAATATTATTATGTTATAATTTATTGCGCACCTCTTGAGAAGCACTGGTATTAAATGGTACAGTAACAGTTTATTCCTCTGCCACGTGTCTTGACTCAAACAAATATTAAAACCAAATAAAGCACTGGGGATTAAAATAATGTATGAATATTTTTACGATTCGACGACACGGTTGGCGCAGTGGTTTTGCGATCGACTGCTGCGCAGCATGTCGCGGGTTCGATCCCCGCACGGAAGAAATATTTGTACGACCTACAAGTATTTGTCCCGTGTCTGGGTGATTTTCTATCTTTAATATGTATGTATTTACAAAAAAAAATGTATTTAAGTAGGTAGTTTATCATCCATCTCGTTACCATAAAACAAGCATTAAGTTGCTTAGCTTGGGACAAGATGGCGTTGTGTGAAATGTCCAAGGATATTTATTATTATTATATACCGACACAATAGCTACAATGTACATTTAAATTTTGAAAAATAAGCGGCATTGTTTCATTTTATTTTGTATTATCCATGTCTCGATAAATTGCTAATTTACCTTTTAAGGTACTGCATAAGCAACAACACGCCGGAGTCCTCCTTTAGTTGTTTATAAGTCATCCGCATCAAAATGTATACTGCAAATGACACTGTATTTGTTTGGAATCCAATCGTTTTCACCATTACAATTTCTACTAAGTAATTTTAATTCAATCCTTTCTCCATACTTAATTTTCCTTAGAAAATCTAGCAAAAGGAATATAAAATAAAATACCCAGTAGTAACTATTAAATAATTAACCATAATAATATATTGATTTTTATAATAAACGAAAAATTGCCCACATTTCGGTTAATTTGCACACGTGAATATTGGCAACACTGAAATTAAAATTAATTGTTTTGTTCTAGCAAATACAAATTGATTTTAATGTTTAAAATCTGGAAATAAGTGATTGAATTATTCATTTACGTATGAAACGTGATTCCTGGATTGTTTTTCTTTCGGTCACTACGGTTTTTACACCATTTTACCACGCAAGACATGATTTATAGTTTTTATTTCTTCGCCGCATATTGCGTCTTTAAGCATCGATGTTCACGCGCGTAATGGCCGACTAATGTGTGAAAGTGTGCGTGCTGGCCTGTACATATAGCTGATCTGGCCGACTATGATGTCACAGTTTTTAGTTAGCGAGACTCTGTCCGACTTTTTTTATACGTCCATGTGTATTTGTTAAAAAAACTGTTCGAATAAATCTTATACATTTAACTTATTAAGTACCCTTACGCAACATGTAAAAAGTATTCTATTTTGCTATAGCTATGTATGGCACATACCTATTCGATTCGGGTATGTCACTGACAGGTACAAAAACTGACCTAAAATCTTAGATAGTCAACCTTGACATAGCCTTAGGCGGCTCCTAGACCTACAATAACATTGTACAATACTTTTATTGTACAATAAGATTGAAAGGCGCTTTGAATCCAAACGATCAACGATCAATTATATTGCACAATAATACGAATTGTGCAATGTTTTCGTGTCCAGTCGGCGAATAGTATTGACCCTTCACGATGCTAAAACTTCAAACGCTCAAACTGTCGTTCAATCATTGCGCAATCTTCAATATTAACCTTAGACAGTCAATAATATTGCACAATATAATTGATCGTCTAGTGGCCGCCTTAGGTTAGCGTGATATTGACGTAATAAAAAAGTATTAATTTTGATAAATTGTCTTAGTTCCTGCTCACAGATAGTTAATATTTAACTATCTGTGTAGTGGATATGTGGTGACTAAGAAAAAAAAATGTTATTTCATTACGAGGTATCGTTTGAGGAGACTAATGGAATTAGGTAGGTATAGCACAATAGGTTTTTTTTTAATCGACGCCTCTGCTCTATTGAAACCTGTAGCGCAGAGACGGTTTACAAACCTGAAATTCACGAACACAAATAGGTACTCCTAGCAAGTGACTTTGGTTTAGACAAAGACACTTGCCCGACGCCGGAATCGAACCCGGGACCTGTTGATCCAACTCAGCAGTCATTTATAGGCTGAGTAATAGTAGTAATATTTCATATTTATAGTCCCAAAATTGTGTAATTAACACATAGATTACTTTTTACATGTCTCTGGGCAATGGATGGAAATTGATTATGTAGCAAGGAAGCCACCGTCAATAGGAAGTTCTACACCATTGATCATACTAGATTTCTCACTAAGCAAGAACACTACAGCATTCACAACTTCTTGCACTTCGCCGAATCTGAAATATAATAATTATCTTTTAATTTATCTCATGTGCTGTTATTGTCATGATCATAATAACCGTAGATATGTTATCACTTTAATAACATTTTGATTGGGTAATAAAAATAATAGACTTATATTTTAAATGCGTCATTATAAAATGTTACATCATATTTTATTGTGATAAAGACAAACAATTTAATAAAATATTTTTCTGGATAATGATTGTGTACTAGCGGCCCACAATATAAAACAAAGTCGCTGTCGTCTGTCCCTCCCTATGTATGCTTAAATCTTTAAAACTATGCAACGGACTATCTATAATATGTATGTATTTACAAAAAAAAAGTATATAAGTAGTTTATCATACATCTCGTTGCCATAACACAGGCATTAAGTTGCTTAGCTTGGGACGAGATGGCGTTGTGTGAAATGTCCAAGGATTTTTATTTATTTATTAAAAAAATAAAAAAGCACCCGTGCGAAGCCGGGGCGGGTCGCTAGTTTAATATAATATACAAAAATCCGTGAAAGGTTGAGGTATTTTTAGCTTGTATGTTATTCCTATGTTTATGCTAGATTATTGTAGTTTCATCAAATTCCATTCAGTCGTTTTTGCGTGCAAGAGTAATCTTACAAACTTTCACATTTATAATATTAATAAGATGTTTTTATACAGAAAATATACGAAAGACTTGATGAACTGATAAAAAATACGTATTTAGACTATGGGAATTTTTAATTTATGGGATCTTTGAATAAAAGTTAATAAAAAGCGGTTCATGTGTTTTAAACGATTTAGGTACACAGTTTTGTATATAACTTTTATACTTACTTTCTCAATGGAATTTTGGAAAGCATTTCATTGGCTTTTTCAGGGTCAGACCAGCCAACCTTCGCCATTTCAGTCATAATTACTGTTGGGTTGACAGCATTTACTCGGATACCAAAAGGGCCTAGTTCCAGGGCCATTGCACGAGTTAATGCATCTAGAGCTCCTTTAGATGCACTGTAAATTGTATGATCTTTAAGGGCCGCCTATAAAGAAAGAACAATTTTCTTAGTGTAAAGCCTTTATAATGCCTCTGTGTGGTGACAGAGTTAAAATAGACAGATAGCCCACAAAAAGAAAAAAAAACAATGATTTCTTAGGTTTTCGCGATTGTTACACATTGAAATTAAACACTTTTTAACGGATTTATCGCGTGTATAATAATAATGATAAATACACGCGATAAATCCGTTAAAAAGTGTTTAATTAAAAAAAAACAACCTAGCCACAGGGTGCCACAGGAGAAGCAAAACTTGATAGGAAACCTCTATGTATTTAAAGCAGGCCTTGAAAACAATGCAATTATTTTTATTTGATTTACAAAATGAATTTATTGTCAATTGTAAAGGTGTTACTGAGTTAGGGCATTAGTAAATTAAGTAAGTTCAGTTTCATGACATAGTTATGTTTCATGGTTATGCCTCAAGATAGAACTTTGTTTGAAAGTATAATAAGGTGTACACATTATATCCAAAGCAAAGGCAAGTTTCTAAATCACATTTTAACTGCAAAATATATGTTTTTAGTTGTATTTGTACTACTTATTCCAACAAATAAAAAAGAAGACATAGGTTTTAGCAATAAGACCACCATTCGTACTGTACTTGTGTTTGTTGGTTTTATGTTCCTGTTGTTTCTTTTGTGTATATGTACAAAAAAGAGTATCTGTCTTCCATTGGCAATAAGTTTACTACATATTGTGATTGCTATTGTACAAGCTTAGGAATCTCTGTTATGTGATATGTCTTGGGGTTCTTTGTGCATTTTCTGGCCTTATATCTACGCTTCTTGTATCAACTGTTCCGAAGAATAAAGACCTATCTGCAATGCTTTAGTTATGAAGAATAGAGTTCAAAATGGTTTCGAAGCAGTATTGTAGATAGGTCTTTATTATTCCGAACAGTCAGTATTTTGGTTACAATGGTCCTATGACAGGAAATTATTTCTTTTTACATTAAGTGCAATTTTCCAGGCAGTGTCTGTATCCATCGATCATCTATTAATCCTTTTGTTATGTGTAGGCTTTTTATTCTACCTGGTAGAGTGTTTACTACTGCCTTAAACACAAGTCAACACATAGGGTGTCACTTCACTTCAGCATTCATATCCAGCATGTACAGTCCTCGCCAAACTTTATGCCTGCATTACGTACGCGCAGGGCATGCCCGCACTCGCCGTATTCCACCCTCAAGCGTCCACAGCTCCCGTCTATGTTCGTATTGGTTATGAAATTTCAAGTTCGCACCTTGCGACGCCTTGTACCACCAGCGAGTGGCCATAAAGTTTGGCGAGGTCTGTACTTGACATTAAATGCCATGTGTTGATGGAACATTTTGTTACATGCAAATAATATCAACATTAGATACCATCTCACTTGCTAAATACAGAATTGACGAAACAAAAGATAAGAATTGACACATGTAATCCTGTTTGGAAATTAAAGATAAAATGAAATTGATAACAATTATGCTGATAATATTTGAACAAATGGTTGGTTTACCTTGGATGCTTGCGATGAAATGTTCACTATGGCACCATGTGTTTTATTTTCTACCATTTTCCTTGCAACTACTTGACTTATATTTAAGACTGCTTTTACATTAACATCAAATGTCCTGAAACAATTGGGTTTATTTAGATTCAACACTATGTGGTGGTGAGTGTAAACAATGATTTGGTACATCAAAAATTAGCCTACTGTGCATGAGGGGAACTTTTAAAAGTCACTACATAGTATAAAACAAAGTCGCAGTCGTCTGTCCGTCCCTATGTATGCTTAAAACTTGAAAACTAAGCAATGGATTTTGAAGCGGTTTTCTATAATAGATAGAGGAAGGTTTATGTGTATAATACATGCACCCGTGCGAAGCCGGCGCGGGTCGCTAGTATCCAATATAAGCATAATATAATGAGTCATGTTCTATAACAATATTTTTTTCTTTTTATCAAATCAGTAATGTCATAGTCATTCTGTCATGTTCTTTAATTACCATAAATGTTGACAAACCAGTAGGTAACAGCAATAACCAATGTTACAGATTTCTTTATAACACAACTATTACATGTTATTGCTAAGGTTCAAATAGAGGACATAGGCACTTTACATCGAGCAATCAAGGTAATATTAGCAATCAAGGCAATAAAATGCATGCTGAAATAGAGATGTTTCTTCGTCTTTGTCTCTTTACAGTACATTAAAAAAAATAACTAGCACTAAAAATATTACTAGTAGTCTAGTCTTAGTAAAGACTGAATCTCACTAAAGTATACCAATTTAGGTTCTAGGTTTCATCCCCGCATTTAAGTGTAGTCTTTTTAATCTAACATTGGCTTAGTAATATTAAACACTTAAGTCCATGTGGTGATGGATTATGACTGCATGGTATCACCATCCCATTCTATCCTGAGGGTGTCGTAAAACTTGACTCATCACTGGCCAGCTTGGCATAGTGGGCTAATTACCCTCCATCTAATTGGAGGAGGCCCAACTGAGTATAAGTAATAGTATACCTCACTTGTATTCAATACCATATGTTATATGGCATGTGAAAATAAGCATAAACATTCAATCATGGAAACTGCAATTATGTCATTGTGATTTTCTATGGACATATACATACTTATCAAAGCTTGAAGGCAAACAGTCCAGGAAAGGCTCACATACGGCGACAGCGGCATTGTTCACGAGAGCGTCAAAATGACCTAGAGATTCCACTACCTGTCGCGTCCTCTCCCAGTTGCCAATGTCTACATCCACAATATCAATTGAAGGGTATTCGCTTTGAAGACTCTCCAGATGTGATCTTGTGCGTGATAAGGCAACTATATTCGCTCCAGCACGCCATAATTCTACAGCAATGCCTCTACCGATTCCTGTAAATTGTGTAATCGCATGTCGAGAAAATTAACACAGTCACAGGTGTGTTATCAGTTGCTGATAAAACATCATTATAAAAAAATAAAACCAAATGTGTGTTATTTAAACAAACCTTGACCGGCACCGGTAACGAGTATCCTCTTGCCTTTAAAAGAGATTTCCATATTTTAAATATACTTGTGATCTAAATAATATGAGATATCAACTCCACAAATGTGCACAATTTAACTAAAGTTACATCCGCTCAACCTTATGGCAATTCTTGACCTTTTACTGATAAAATTCGTCGCAACTCGACTCCGTTTTCCGTTTTTGACAGATTGACTGAAGATGACTTTTGCGTTTCGTTTTGACAATAAATCTTGATTGAAGCTTCTCTTGTCTTGTCATTTAATTAATAACTGATATTATACTCGCTCCGGCCACATGTACACCAGCAGTGGACGTCTTTTGGCTGAAATAATGATGATGATGATTAGCTCGCTCCAGCTTCGCACAGATGATGGAAGAAAAGTATAACCGTGATACTAATAAAATAACAGTTAAATATTGACGAACTTACGTAATTATTGATCTCTCTTTTTACTTTCCTCTGTCATTTCATATCTCTACTCTATAGTTCATATTTTTATCTCCTTAAGTTTAACTCATAAAAAACATAGTTTTTTGAAACACATGTTTACGTTAATGGAAAACTCGTCGAAAATGAGATCAATGATTTAAGCTGCCTGCTTAGCCGAATCCAGAATGACAGTACTTAGCCAGCAACTGAGCGAGAGTTTATTTAGATATTTTCCTCTCAATAAAGTACCTACGTGTTTACTAATATTTTGACTGAATTTGAAAATACTGTCTCAAGGTTAGTTACTAAACAGGATGTTCTTGCCTTGTTCTGTTTTATACAATAAACACACACACTCTTGGTACGGTACCTACGAAATATTAGGTACATGAATTCATAGTCAACCATTCATCTGAGGCCCTATACTATATGACCCAATGCTGAGTCAGGCACAGATTAAAGCGTCTTAATACCATTTCAATGACTTTAATTAACCCGCGTGGATTTCAAACCATGCGCATTCAGACTTTCACCGCATCTGCAAGTACACATGTTATCTACATGTGGATGTACAGATTTGTTGACTTTTATGATTAGTTACCTACTGCCCTGCTTCCGTGGAATGAAACGTGATACATGTACATACTTAGCATACGTCACTCAATAATATTTTAAAGAGCTTGCTACCACAGTTTTCTACTGAAAGAATTTCCAAAATTCAGAAATGACCCACATGGTTGGTATCAAGTCTTCCTTCTCTTTCGGCTAGATAGTCGGCCTCTTGCGTTACATATGTCGCCTCTTACGACACCCTCAAGATGGTATGGGTTGGTGACATTTTGTATTCTAAATCTTTACTGCTGAATAACAAATTATCTAGAAATAAAAAAAAAAACTCTTAAGCGAGATCATTTTGGTTATGGTCTCATTCATAGGCTAGGGTTATGGGAGATAAAAAAACAGGTTGTATAATGATTACAAACTTTAAATAATAATTTGTAGATCGCATCACAAAATATGTAGACCGTCTTAGTAGATATAGCCTTAAGTTTTAGGCTTAGGTGACGCAATATACCATCATTTCTCTATTATTGACCTACATACACTGTTTTAGGTGAGGTAGGTATGGCCATTGCTATATCTAGACTAAAGCGCCAAAAACAAAACCAACAAAAGTAAAACCATTTTATTTGTAATTCTTATCCATTTCTTATCGTATTCAATTTTAAATGGATATTGTTTTGCAAAAATAATTCATCCGACTGCCTGCTGTACTTTCCACGCCAAGTAACTGGCTGGAGCATAAGTGCCTTGGTAGGGGATAGGCTTTAAAGTAGCTTTAAAAAATCTTGAACCAAAAGTTGGTGAATCTTCGCACATGTCATCAACCAATCGCGTGGCTTATGGCTCCTCTGCCAATCACTGCCAAATACACCTCAAAATCGTCTTTTGCGCTGGATAGATTTTGGTTCAAGATGTTTATAAGGTTCTATAGTAGAAACCCATCATCTGTGGGAAGATTCCATTTGCTAAATTGTATCCACATTATTGTTTTTTAGTCTAATTTATTTTGTTACTTACCTATATTACAAATGTTAGGTTACTACTACTTTTAAAAATAAGTAATAAATATATTTTATAGATAAAGTCAGTTTCGTTTTAATAAATTAAGCAGTGGTAACTTACTAAGTAATTCTTAATTTTAATCGTTACTTTCATATATTTTTTTACAATACCGCCATAACTGGAAAGGTTGCCAATGTGATTGTACTTGTATAATTTATTATTCATTGTATGTACCTTCTCTATTCTAATTGTACTAATAATGGCAAACAATATACAGGGTGTGACAAAAACCCTATAGCCATTCGCAGTGAGCATTATAAAGCTAATTAAACCGGAGCAGTTTTGTGTTTAAAATATTTTTTATTTTGAAGTTTAATTGACATATCAACGGATAATTAAACTGGATCTTCATTAAAAAATGGGTTGATGAAAACCACCAAACTAAATATAGTTATTATGTTTCTACAAGCTTAGTAATTTTAGTGGCGTAATGTTTCTTGGTTCTTCTTTTTCGAGTTTGAACACTTTCAGCGCAAGCTGGTGACAAATGTATGTTTAAAAAAAACTTGCTTTTTTTCTGAATTTTTGTACACAGCATCTTTTAGTAGTCCTATCAATTCATTCGGAATGAATACATAATTTTTGTTGCACCCTGTTTACAAAATAATGACTAGTGACCAACTACTAAAAGCTTTAAATTGTAGCAACCAGCATGATATACTTTACGCAAAAATATCAATGATCAATATCAAGAAATATCGTCTACAAATGCGAGAATTGCCTAAAAGACCTACATCGCGTTAGCGAAGTTTACAGACTTGTGTCAAATATAAAGATTATTTGTTACAAACTTGTCAGTTATACAAAATAAGAATAACGTCATTAACATTATTGGTTAGGTACATTGTGACCCAGTTGTTAACAGATAACAGTAATAATATTTTATGCTATCAGTATTCTTAATTTGCCTTCTATTTTGAACAAAATACATAGACACTTTTATTGGGCGTCACAAGGTCTTGTCATTCTTATCGGCATTCTTTAAAATGGGAACTTCCAGTGCCAAGTCTTGAATTGTAAAAAGTGAATTTAGTTGCAGGCGCATTAAATTGTACCTTGAGAAGTTTAGTGGGTAGAGTAGATAATTCACCCAACATACTGCCATAATCGTCCAGTAGGTATACCTATAGGTATTACCACTACAAACGTCGACTAAAATATGTATTCTAACATGATTCTAACGCACTCTATTCTCAAATTCGTCAGGTTTCGTAAGGTGGTGTGAGATGATTACCTACTAAAATATTATTGGAAATGTAGGTTAAAATAACTTTCATGATAACAATTTACCCTGTTGTTACAGAAACACTGTTGTGCGTAGTGTACTTGGCTCAACCCTCCATGTTCATTTTTAAATAACGTTACATATTTAGTATTATTTTTAGTAACTACTTACACTTAAACACATTTATCTTTCTCTATCGCTTACATAATAAAGCTTATGCCTTATTTAACGATATATTTTGTCGCATACTGTAGTCATGAATGTAGAAAGAACAAGGAATCCCGTATACATATAATGAAGCACCTTAGTAAGCTCGGCAACGTTTATGTACACGTAAACACCCACACATACAAATAACAGTAAGCTGAAAGCTCGGTGACCGCCATTACCCTGCTAGGGTTGATGAAGGATACGCGTAGTGGCAGGACGCGAGTTGGAGCACCCCGGGGAGGTTTAGTGGGTATGCCCCCACTCTGGGGGAGAGTCCCACACGCCCCCTCTCGGCCATCCCCGTGGCTGACGGGGATAGTCCATAAAAAAAGGATACGCGTAGTAAATAATTAACATAACAATTAAATTACCTATGCCAACCAACAAACTTGCAAATCATTTTTAAGTCCCACACATGTTTACGTGTAAATAAACGTTGCCGAGCTTACTATCTATGGTGCTTCAATAAACTAGTTTAATGCACTCGGTCCGTTGTTCTTTCTACGTTCATAACTGAAGTATTAATTTTAAGGCACTGTTTAAATTTTAACATTGTTACATTACGACCTCTATATAAAGTCTCTTTTCTTCAACCTATCGTCTGTAGGGAGCTTTGCTGTAGCGACCTCGAAGTTCTTCGTCACGCACGTCCAGAAACTGGCTGTAGACCACTGCCCACAGGTAGAGGTACAGACCTGAAAATAAAAAAAGCAATAAAATCAGTGTGACATAATTTATGGACGTATATTCCTATCTTTTGGAACTGACATCCCACTGCGGTCGCTCCAGGGTTGCCATTTTATGAATTACGGTTTTATGCGGTAACAAGATTCTGCCCGCGACTTTGTCTTTGTATAAATTATAGCCTATGTTATTTTGATGCATGTACTGTATTATTGTTTCATTTCAATAAAATCTATTGAGTAGTTTTTGTGTGATAAGATCATTATAAGGCTGCATCCATCATTACATTCACCACATTTATACACCCATACTAACTTTCGAAATTTCCACAATGTTATTGATGAACTTGGCGAGTCTATAAACTACTCAGCCTATAAATGAACCACTGCTTAATCGAACCTCCTCCCATCACAGGGACTTATATTGCGGATTACTGCTTACTTTTTGTAAGGGTCCACCGTGACGTAAACGAAATAAATGATTTGAATTTGCTAGGTTATCAGCCTTGCCATTTCCTTTTATAGGCTCTTACGACACCCTCAGGATGTAATGGGGTGGTGATACTATGTACTCCAACCACACAGATAACCCACGGTCTGTATGAAATGGTATGCAACGTCTCTCTGCTGGATATTCGATGTGTGTCCATCATTTATAGTAGACCAGGAGAACCAGGGTCACCGTCATAGCCCACAGGATTGCCAAACTTAAGTGGCAGTGGGCAGGGCACGTAGCGCGCAGGACCGACGCCCCATGGGACAGAAAAGGCATTCCGGAAAGCGCAGTTTTGGTAGGTCTCCCATGCCGTGACCGATGACCTGGTTAAGGTCACTGGAAACGATGGATGCGGGTGGCCCAGGACCGGCCTCTGTGTAAATCATTGGGGGAGGCCTATATCCAGCAGTGGACGTCTTTTGGGGGAAATGATGATGATGCCGATTGTCTTGAAAACGTTAGTTGCTTGCTCACCCAAATATAATAGTCCTCCCACAAGAATGATGACACCGATTAAGGTGTGGTCTTCCCTACTGTTATCCAGCAGGTAGCTGATAGATGTATGTAGGACACTGATGAGTAGACCAATGGCTAGTACGATTCCAAGAACCACCCAAGGTAGCATCATCCATGACCGCCTCTGAAATACATCACAGTATTTAATTAGGTACAAATTACAAAGCTAATAGGAATATACATTTAGACATTGGTCGTTGGTTTGTGGGCTCAATTCATTATTAATTAATTGAAAAGGAGACTTTTTAATCTATTAATCAAATTAATGACAGTTGAAAATTGATATTGTATAAGCCGACTAAATATGGAAATGACAAGGCAGAAAACTGTGACTAGCACAGCAGAAGGAAAACTTGATAAGAGATGTCAACTCGATGAAAGTGTTGCACAGAAGGCCTGTTAGAAGGAGGGTCGACTCCGCAATTGGTCTTCTAAGAGCTGAGATTAGGAGGTTTGTTATGATTGTATTGCAAAACTTAAATCTATTTTAATCATACTTTGGTTTGATTTCAATTGATTTATAGATTATATTTTGAGAGCTTAGGTTCAATGTTACTATGTATATTGCGTGCGCATAAATTATTTAAAATAATTTATAAATTTGTTATTGGAAACTTACCGAAAACGACTTCTAGTAACGCATGAAAATAACATTTAGCTGTTAATTCGAATACTTTATATGGAGTTTTAAGCACAATGTATGTGTAATGTACTGATATTTTATAAAATTCTTCAAGGCGTAACTCTAAAGTCATCCGAAATTAGGGCCTAAATGATTTAGGCTAAATCCCATCGGAAGGAGTACGGACATTTCGGAGTATGAAGGTAAACCGATGTATTTGTAATCTAAATGTTAATTACGAAATCTAATTTTGTATTACAGTGGATGCTTAGTTATCTGGCTTCTACGTTATTCTTGGAGATTCTTGAAGATAGATTTCTTTTAGTTATTTATGTTTACACTTTAGAGACCAGCCAGTGACTAAAATTTTAAGTATTTTACCAACAGTCTATTTTAGTTCTGTTGATCTATTCGTTATGGATTAAAAGTTTTTTTTACATCTAGTAGAGTTGATTACGCCTTTGTTGTGCCATGTACCTTGCACCGAACTACATACATCATGTCAAAAGTATTGCGTATTGACAAAATAGTTGGGTAAATAATACATGGCACAAGCAGAACACTTTTATTATAATTTGTTTATGCGAGGTAGTTGCCAACCATAAATAAGTACCTAATTTCTAAGGAGCGAATGTTACTCACCTTTTGCACTGCTACTATAAGAAGTATGCTAATCAGTATGGTGAGAATCAGGTTTACTGTTAACACTATCCTCGGAACTGAAACAAAGTAAAAATAGTTATTGGATGAGTTTTTTATGCCCCATAGCTCTATGGTTATATTCTCTATAAGTATTAATGTATTTGGTCCTAAAATGCTGAGGTATATGCGAACATTTCAACAATGACAACAATCATGATTAATTTAGGTCAAAAATAGAGTAAAGATAAACTTTCGTTGGTAAATTGAACCCTACTAATATTATACACGCGAAAGTTTGTAAGAATGTGTGTTTGTGACTCGTTCACGCAAAAACGACTAATCGGATTTTGATGAAAATTTACAATAATATAGCTTACAAATCAGAATGATATGTAGCGATCAACATGCTACATACTTTATACAATTTGCCCTAAAATCTGAACTGATTGCTAAAAAAACCCTTGCGCCTAAAAACACAGGACGCAGTTAGTTGATAATAAATTGAAATGTCATTGGTAAAAATACAACTCAATAAAACCCATCATTTATGTTCTTGTTGTTAGAATAGATTAATTCATATGCCCTTATGCTTGATTTTTTGTTATGGTCTAATTCTCTGGGGTATAAACAATCTAGAAGGAGGCTTATCTTTTTTGGTATCTTTAATTACCAGTGAGCCGACTCAATAGTGCGTATTTTATGACAACGCAGGACTAAAAAGCTTCTTAACTACAAATGTAAACCTCTAAGTAAGTTATTGTCACTTGTTTCAATAATGACATAAAGCTAGAATACCGATTTCGGTAACAGTAGGTAGGTACTATGGGAAGTAGGTGTGTGGTGACGGATTTAGAATTAGAATACGCAATGTCACCAAACCACACCATTCCGAGGGTGTCGTATGAGGCGACTAAAGGAACGCAAGCGGCAGGCCATCTAGCCACAAGAGAAGGAAAACTAATGCAAACCCTGTGCCAACCCGTCTTGCCAGCGTGGCACAGTTGGCTAATGTCCCTCCATTTTGGAGGTGGCCCGACTCAGTAGTGGGTCATTTATGGGCTGAAATGATGACGATGACTATGGGGACAATGTGGCAATACCAATTTTACAAATCGGTTTTTAAATGACGAATATATGCGGTAAAACACATACAATAAAAACATACATTAAAATGCTAAATAATAAAAACACATCGGCAAAAAACATTTGGTACCACCAAAAGATTACTGAAATTCGTGGGGTGGTATTAATTTCAGTCATCTCTTTAAGTCATCTTGCCATGCAGGAAGTAAGAAATTCATTTAAATCATCCATTTAATACGTTTCCGAGATTTCCAAGCCCATTACCAGTTTAACGGTTATGAAATTGGTGTTACAATAACTCATTTTATTTAAAGCTATGCATCTATTTGTAACAGAAAGGTTAATGATCTACCGAAATTTTTTTTAGTACAGTCAGTCACAGTGACTGATTTTCTTTTTGTTATTAATTACAAAACGGGTTGGCACGAGGTCCACCTCAAGCTTTTCCTCTCTTTCGGCTAGGAGATCTGCCTCTTGCATTAGTTTAGCCGGCTTTTACTACAACCGCATGATGATATGGGTTGGTGACATTTTATTTTCTAAATCACTACATATTATAAAACAAAGTCGCTGTCGTTTGTCCGTCCCTATGTATGCTTAAATCTTTAAAACTACGCAACGGATTTTGAAGCGGTTTTTTTTAATAGATAGAGTGATTCAAGAGGAAGGTTTATATTATAACTAGCGACCCGCCCTGGCTTCGCACGGGTGCAATTATACATGTAATATACTTATAAACATTCCTCTTGAATCACTCTATCTACTAAAACAAACCGCATGATCCGTTGCGTAGTTTTAAAGATTTAAGCATACATAGGGACGGACAGACGACACCGACTTTGTTTTATAATATGTACTGATACATCCATAATATAGTAGACAAACACTGATATATTCCGAGGTTCATTATTCACCCGTGCGAAGCCGGGCGGGTCACTAGTTTAAAATAAAATGTGGTAACACACGGAATACACTATACCTACCGGTATTACATTTTACCCAATTGCT
Source organism: Clostera curtula (assembly GCA_905475355.2). Classification (NCBI taxonomy): domain Eukaryota; kingdom Metazoa; phylum Arthropoda; class Insecta; order Lepidoptera; family Notodontidae; genus Clostera; species Clostera curtula. The sequence continues at coordinate 9,793,822 of FR997806.1, read as the reverse complement.
ATAGTTCCACCAGATGGGAGACTGAGGAAGGTAGGTAGATTACGGTAGTTATCCAGACTAGTATTATTCCGTGTGGTGACGGATTCAGAGTACATAGTGTCACCACCCCATGTCATCCTGAGGGTGAGGTAAGAGCTGACAAAAGGAAATAACAAACCCTCTGAGTTTCTTACCAGTTCTTCTCAGCAGTGGTCGCGTTCCGAATTGGTGGTAAACAAAAATATATTACTTTGCTTTGTATGACCTACATTTTATTAATATGTTGACTATTTGTAAGTGTCCATTCTGTCATAAGCAAAATAAATAATGTGACTTTGACTTTGATAGTCCGGGATCCCCGGTACATTGTTTTCACTTGATTACTATCAAGCTAATTTTTCGTGAGTAGCTTCATTTTCATGAGACGCCCAACATTTTCTTGTCGACAACTCTTGATTGTGGTAGCTAACAGAGGTAGCAAGGGTGAAATATGTTGATTTTATGATTCAAAAAAATTTATTACTAACCGGGTGCTTTTTGGTATATCTGATGATAATTATCTAAATTATTCGAAAATGTATTTGTCCTACAAAATGTGTGGTTTGATCAAAGAGTCCTCCACCTCCAATATGTATGGATAACGAGGTTATAAAAAATGATTACTAACCAGCTGGTTTTTTTTTATTTACTTAATAAATATGTATATTATTTAACCGTCATATTGTCCTACAAGTTGCGTGGTACGTTATCCCGGTCCTACGCTCAAAAGTTGTTAAAACCACAAGACCCATTTTGTCATCACTAACTGTAGGACAATAATTTTACATGATAGGTTAGTGTATTCTCTGCCCAAATGATACAATGTCCTACAAGAAAACAGGTATGTAACGCGAGTCCGACAAAAATTGTAATTTTTTCGTTTTCCTACTTATAACTTACTAGCGACCCGAACCGGCTTCGCACGGGTGCATGTATTATACATATAAACCTTCATCTTGAATCACTCTATCTATTAAAGAAAACCGCTTCAAAATCCGTTGCGTAGTTTTCAAGTTTTAAGCATACATAGGGACGGACAGACGACAGCGACTTTGTTTTATACTATGTAGTGATGATACAGTGAAAACGTCTTTTTTTTTATTTAAATAAATTATTTTTCTTAAGTAGTACAAAAAAATAATTATTTACATATAAAAAAAAAAAAAAAAAAATTTCATCAGATTCATCTGATAAATTTTCAGTATCATCACTGTCATTTTCATCTATTTCATTTTCCTCGTCTTCTGTCTCTGTAATGACGTAAAAAATTAAGTACTATTATTTAACATAAAATGAATCCACTTCGTTTTATAGTGTGCAAAACTTTTTATATAGTACACACATACGGATTCCGCTATACAACGACATTCACCGTTATGTTTAATGGATGAAAATTATTTTATTAGAAATTTAGTATGTTAAAAATAATTTTAAAAAATGGATTGCCTGAAAAAGTCCTAAATTTCTAATAAAATATTTTTCATCCATTAAACATATCGGTGGTCGTTGTATAGCGGGATCCGTATATGTACTATATAAAAAGTTTCGTACACTATAAAACGAAGTGGATTCATTTTATGTTAAAAATACTTAATTTTTTACGTTATTACAGAGTCAGAAGACGAGGAAAATGAAATAGATGAAAATGACAGTGATGATACTGAAAATTTATCAGATGAATCTGATGAATATAAATTTTTTTAAAGTAAAAGTTATTTAAGTTAATAAAAAAGATGTTTTCACTGTATCATAAGTTATAAGTAGGAAAACGAAAAATGACAATTTCTGTCGGACTCATGATACATACCTGTTTTTTTGTAGGAAATTGTATCATTTGGGCAGAGAATACTAACCTATCATGTAAAATTTGTGTCCTACAGTTAGTGATGACAAAATGGGTCTTGTGGTATTACCAATTTCTGAGTGTAGGACCGGGATAACGTACCACGCAACTTGTAGGACAATATGACGGTTAAATAATATAAATATTTACTAAGTAAATAAAAAAAACCAGCTGGTTAGTAATAATTTTTGATGACCTCATTATCGATACATATTGGAAGTGGAGGACTCTTTGATCAAACCATACATTTTGTAGGACAAATACATTTTCGAATAATTTAGATAGTTCTCATCAGATATACCAAAAATCACCCGGTTAGTAATAATTTTTTTAGAATCATTAAATCAACATATTTCACCTTTGCTACCTCTGTTAGCTACCACAATCAAGAGATGTCGACAAGAAAATGTTGGGCGTCTCATCAAAACAAAGCTATTCACAAAGATTCAGCTTGATAGTAATAATTTTTTTTCTATGATCTGTAGAACAACTTTTAAGTGTAGGACCGGGATAACGTACCACGCAACTTGTAGGACAATATGACGGTTAAATAATATACATATTTATTAAGTAAATAAAAAAAAACCAGCTGGTTAGTAATCATTTTTGATGACCTCGTTATCCATACATATTGGAGGTGGAGGACTCTTTGATCAAACCACACATTTTGTAGGACAAATACATTTTCGAATAATTTAGATAATTATCATCAGATATACCAAAAAGCACCCGGTTAGTAATAAATTTTTTTGAATCATAAAATCAACATATTTCACCCTTGCTACCTCTGTTAGCTACCACAGTCATGAGTTGTAGACAAGAAAATGTTGGGCGTCTCATGAAAATGAAGCTACTCACGAAAAATTAGCTTGATAGTAATCAAGTGAAAACAATGTACCGGGGATCCCGGACTATGACTTGAACAAGGCCGAAAACCTAGCCGCAAGAGGAGGAAACCCATATGCTGACCCGTCGAGCCAGCGTGGTATAATAGGCTAATTCCCCTCCATGTAGTTGGAGGAGTCCCCACTCATCAGTAGTCATTTATGAGCTAAGAAATTGAAGAAGTAGCCAGATTAAGTTAGATGGTGGTATTGTGCTATTTTTATTTCCAAATAAAATGTCTTTAAATTTTATTTTTGGATAAAATGTTTACGATCACTGTTTATTTTTGACTAGCTGCGCCCCGCGCTTACTTACTGTCGTACCGCGGGTGACGCAGCGGGGCGAAGCTAGTCTAAAAAAATAGCCTAAATTACTCCATAAGTCATCAGCTACCTATCAGTGAAAGTCCCGCCAAAATCGGTCCAGCCGTTCCAGAGATTAGCCGGAACAAACAGACTCTAATGATGATGATGACTCCAATTTTATTGATTAGTATAGAAGTATAGATGTAGAATAAACAGAAAGCTTAACGAAAAGACAACAAAAAATAGCAGTTACTTACTGTCATGGTCTGAAAGAGTCTTTTCAATCTCGTCACTGAAGAAGAAAGTACTAAACCAGTAGGGACTAGTGCAAGTCCATAGGACGATGATGGTGGCTATGGACAGTATGATGCCCAGGCCACCAACGATGATGGTCCCGGTGCGGGTGGACGCACAGCAACAACAGGTTTGTAGACGTCTCATGGTGCTGGGTGGTTCTACGTTCTGGTTTGTATATTTCTATGGCGTTGTTTTCACCGTCTCATGACACCTGGAAGAATAGAAAGAGAAGATATAATGAAGGATGTTATCTTTAAACCAATTAACGTGAAGCAAAATCTTTGTACACATTTTACGAAAATTGCACGCATGGACGACTATGAAATTGTACACCCTTATAGCTTCTATAAAGAGGGAGCAGTGAATGCGAATATAAAAAAAATGCATGCAAAATACATTAAATCAATAAAAAAACATTCCACACACACACACACAATCATGCATTGACGCACACGCTTAAATACTGTTTTATTTATTGTCGAATTTAGATCGCAGGGGGCCATTAGTTTTACTATGAGTCTAAGAGGTAGGTCCTAGTGGAAAAACACCCACTACTCGCTTCTCCGATTACTGTGAATTTTTTTTTTGCCGGCTCTTCTCTGTAGAGCTGCTTTCCGAATCGGTAGTAGATGGTACATTTTCAATTTTAAATGGTAAATTAAAATTTATTTTATTATTTGATTTGTCAAAAGATGAGCCAACTTGATTGAGTTTTGATTTTGAAGGTGAACCTTACAGAATTCAGCACCCATGTAACATTAGACTATTATTATACATTAGTGGTGCTACGTTCCTGCACTTAAAGTAAAAGAGCGCTATCAAGGAAAGCATGTTCCAACACCAAGTTTAGACGGTGTCCGTTGGATCTAGAGCTTGTAGAGTGAATCGATATTGTAAATCTAATTTTAGTTTCTTAATTCAACGATTTGCATCGAGTACCAATTTTGCATTTATTCTTGTAATTGACAAGTTATTAATTTTATGAATACGCAGAAGAGTTATATCTAAGTTTCTTTAGCTGTGATATTAATATAAAAATTACACTCGTCTAAATTTGTAGTATAGTAGTCCGACATATGCTGAAAATTTGCATAACCGGATAGTTATCCGCATAGACGTGGTAGTACTTGAAAAATAGATTTCCTAACGACTGTGGTCGAGCATAGAGTACATATTTTTTTTATTAAAGTCATAATAATATTATTTTCGAAATCGCCTTGATACACCATATTTTGAAATGTTCTAATATTAATGTTTTTGTAAATGAGAACCACAACTACTACTCAGACCATAGATTACCCATTGCTGGATCAGACCTCCTCCAATTACATGGAGGGTACTTAGCCTACTGAGCCACGCTGGTCAGACGGGTTTGCACAGGCTTCAGATCAAGATTACCTTCTCTTGTGGCTAGGTTATCGGCCTTGTCATTATCTTTGGTCAGCTCTTACGATTCCCTCAGGATAAAATGGAATGGATTGATAAAACAATGTTTCTAACTGTATGGTTTTGGTAGACCGATACAAATGGAAATTTGGGTCTATTTATTTTTATTAGAACAGTAAACATTGTTCTCACAGGAATGGCTAATAAATTATTACCGGTGCATCCCACATTGTAAGTTTGTGCACCACTCCTATCCGAATCAATTTGTGTTCTCTACGGGCGTAGGCGTTGATTAGTTGACCGATTACTTGTCTTCTCCAATGCCTTAGTGATATGTTGTAATTTTGTGAGATTTCAAGCAATCTAGTAAAACTTGTTTTGCATAGCGACATAAATATATGCGCTTCCATTTTTTCCTGGTATAAGAGCGATCTATGGTCGGTCTGAATTACTTCTATTATATTGCTCAACTCATTTTTGTTTGTACGTTAATTATAAGAAGATACAGAGTTACATTAGGTACATAAACATATAAGCTTGTCCATTATTTAGTATCACCACCCCATTCAATAAGGTGGATGTCGTAAGAGCCGACAAATAGAAATGAAAAACCCGAACCTAGCCGCAAGAGAAGGAAATGTTGACATGAAGCCCTGTGCCATTTGGCTAGCGTGGCACAGTATGAAACTGGGGGAGGCCCAACTCTACAGTAGATCTATGGGCTGATTGACCGATCTTCTATATGAAGAAATTAGTATGATGATGATTATGAGAATCTCAATACAATACAAAAAGTTCTGATCATTGTATCAGTATTCTTTGGGAATAATTCTGGCGCCACAGAAACAGTTAAAACGCAGTAAAAGTGAAACATCATACGGTTCGCGTCGACAGTTTCCGTTCGCGGTGTCTTCAAACTGCGATGAATACGGATGTATTATCGAAAACTGTTTTACTAAAAATACAAAGTAGGCCGTTTGATTTCTTCAGGTTCTATTATGAAAGTGTCAACTAATCGGCGATACCTACGGCTGTCTCAAGATGTTCTAAATATAGGAATTTATTGCTACAAATTTATCTAAGAAATAATACTAAGAAAGTGTTTAGCAGCCGTCACAGACTGCCCAAGTTGTCGTTGAATGTCGATTAAAGTTTTAGATGACTAGCTGCTACCTGAGGCTTCGCTTGCCTTGACTCAGCAGAGCTACCGCCAGAATCAAGTTGTATGATAACGCCTTTTTATTATAGGTGCTTTTTTATTGCTGGTTTTATTATAGTGCGTTCAGAGTGGTGACGGATTTAGAATACACAGCATCACCAACCCATACCATCCCGAGGGCGTCGTAAGAGGCGACTAAGGGAACACTAGAGGCAAATCACCTAATCGCAAGAGAAGGAAAACTTGATATGAACCCAGTGCCAGCCGTCTTGCCAGCGTGACAGAGTAGACTAATTTCCCTCCATGAATTTGGAGGAGGCCCGACTCAGTAGTGGGTCATTCATGGGCTGAAACGAACGATTATAGGTGCGTATTCGAGCGACAAACACGGTGAAGAATTTGATAGCCTTATTTTCAACCGGTATATCTACAGTTTGAACATTTAAAGCATTATCTAAAGGTTAAATGGCGTTTTTTCTTAGTGGCATGGTTTATTTTATTTTGATATTTCTGATCGTCTCAAATATGACGTCTTAATTACGGCGAGCAATGCCGTGCGCGAGATCTATCATAAAATTTTATTACAAAATAAAACGTAAACACCTGGTGGATCGAACATAAATGTTCAATTTAATATACTTTGATGAACCTAAAGATCTATTCACGTATTTTGACTGCTTGGTTTTGCATTACTCACCCTCGATCATAAACAGGGCACGAAACTTGCTAATTCAATGAAGTGAAAATTGACAATCGGCGATCAATTTTATTGATTGTCGAATTCGACAGTTTTGGTAAGTTACTAATACTATTAGTGTCAGTTGGGGGTGTTTGACACAAACGCGTGGCAAGCACTTTATTTGAACTTAGCAAATTATTGCTTGCAATTGCGTCGTGTTAGATGGGCGATGTCAATCATATGTGGCAATGGGCAAGGCACACAGCTCGCAGGTCTGACGCCTGATGGGGCAGAAAAGTCCTCGAGTGGCAACCGTGTTCCGGAAAGCGCAGTGCTGGGAGGCCTCCGACATGGTGGACCGACGATCTGGTTCATGTCACCATAAAAATGGATACCGGCGACTCAGGACCGCCCATTCTTGGAAATCCCTGGGGGAGGCCTATCTCAGCAGAGGACGTCTTTTGTCTGTAATGATGATGATGAGATGGGCAAGTCGCTAGAAAATAGGAAGTTCAGAGCCCTGAATTTACCATCTGTCGAACGGGTTTGCTTTTTAAAGTACAGGGTTGGTCCCCTGTTCTTTATAACGCAAACCCGTTTGTACATCTTTTACAATTTTCGTTAATCCTATGATCAACATTTAGCCTATGATCAACATCCTATGATCAACAGCAGAACTCCGAACCGGTGGTAATTTCACATTTCATTATTCGAAAGAGTTTTTAATTAACCCTATTTGAATAAGAAATAAAAAGAACTGATCAACATTTAAAGATAATTAAGCAATATATCAAAACTAGAGACCCGCCCCGGCTTCGCACGGGTGCAATGATGAACCTCTAAATTTATCAGTGTTTCTCTACTATATTATGGATGTATTATACATATAAACCTTCTTCTTGAATCACTCTATCTATCTATTAAAAAAATCTGTTGCGTAGTTTTAAAGATTTAAGCATACCTAAGGACGGACAGACGACATCGACTTTGTTTTTTTAATATGTATTGAGAGACGTTTTAATTTAAACTATGGTAATTTATTGTTTTGTTGCGCATGAAATCGTTGTGATTAAAATCATCAATTCATGGAGAACGGTAATGTCGGTTTGCACTACTTATAATATAATACAGTAACATGTTACAAAATAATTTAACCTCTTATTCTAAAAGTAAATCACAGAACAGTCAATTCGTGGTGCATTAAAAATTTCGCAATGGCCAATACGTTTTGATTGACTGAAGTAGTGTGGCCAGATTTAGAAATATTACACAACAGGATTGTGGGGGCGAAAGCTAGTAATAATATTTGGACTGTGGGCAGAAATTAGCATGTCGTTATAGTAGGATTCTGTTATTATGAACGATACAGTTGACGTTTCGTTTTGACGTGTTACTGGCTGTAGTATTCTAGGAATGGAAGTTCGAATACAACCTAGAAAGAAGTACATGATAGTTATTATAATTGACGCTACTATTCCAAATCTCTTTTTATATTTATTCAACCGTCATTTGACGTCATAAATCGCCGACTCATCCATCTAATGAGTTGGACCGTTTAAGGAGAGAAATTAGCCCATTGTGCCACGCTGGCAAGTCGGGTTGAAACAGGGTTTGTATTAAATTTTCCTTCTCTTTCGGCTAGGTTATTTTCTTCGTGCCTTACTTTAGCCACCTCTCGCGTCACGCCGATGGATGGTATGTGTTGGTGACATTATGCAATCTAAATCCGTCACCACACGGAAATGAGGGTACACATTCTTGGGTAATATCATGTGTAAAGCATAATGTAGTTGATAATCAGATAAACAGGTGAAGACTTTTTGTCTGGTTGTTTGTCTTCCTGTATGTTCCGGCTAATCTCTGGAACGGCTGGACCGATTTTGACGGGAGTTTCACTGATAGGTAGCTGATGATATAAGGAGTAACGTAGGCTACTTGTTTTAGACTAGATTCAATAACCGCAGGTAACATCGCGGGACTCGGCTAGTGTTAAATAGAAATAATCTTAAAACAAACCTTTGGTCATACAACAAAACTTTGGTCATACAAAGTAAAAGTTGTCTTTTAAATGCGTACTTTCCACGCATAAACACAGTCAAAGGTAATTGATATTCAGAGTGAGGTGTAGATAACTAAACCCACTAGGTGAGACACTGACCTGCCCTGATTTCCAGACGGCCCCATTAGAACAAATGGCCTGGATTGCCCCACCTATATGCCACGACTCAAGGACATTGTAGTTTTGTTACACTCCATTAATGCAAAGGGTATAATGTCTGAAAGCTTATTGGGGACCTTCTTGCTATTATCTGGTAATAGAGGAGTGTCTCTTTCCAGCGTGAAATGATTTTGTGTGTACCTTTATGGTGCGTAAATGAATTAAAAAATAAACTCCGCCACGGTTGGGTAAATTTATCGAGGAATTATTATGTTTGGATTATTAATGCCAGAATTTCTAAAATTCAATAACTCTAACAAATCATGCGGTTTGTAGGAATCACACGAATAAAAAGTTTGAAGTCGATATCCTAATTAACATCGGTGTCAATTTAAGTCGGCACCGACTTCAATGGGCTATATTGGATATTTGTCGCTTTCTAGTCTATGTCGTCCAAAAATAACCAAATTTGCCTTCGACAAATAGTGTTGTTCACTTATTTCAAGTTCTTTATCAAATCTCTCTTTCTTTGATGTCGGATAAAAATAGAAAATAACGAGTTATTTCCCACAGAACGTGAAATAGTCAAACGTGAATGTTTAAAATACCTCGTACGTTTCGCATACGGACGGACCCCAATGCGTATTGTCGCAATCCAATGGTTGCACGTTTGGTGCAATTACATAAATTTGCCTATTTCATGTTACGCGATAAACTGAGTATTTTTCAAAACCCACTGTTTCCAAAACCAAATGATTCACTCCGAGCAAATGTACGAGCCTTAATATTTTTCATACGAGCTTTTGCGCGCAGCTTCGCCCGCGTGGGCTTCGAACCCGTGCATATCTCTATGCATATTTTTTATGAACATAAAGCGGTTATTGTGACTAAACTATGATAGTTAGATGTGTGCGGACTTTTTTATAGATCTTTATAAGACCTACAAACCCGTAGTGCTTAAAAAACGACAATATTATCTAACAACCAAAATACCAATCTGTTTACGAGTGTGGGTTGATGACTGCTGGTAAATAAATGAAGTGAGTAAGTAGTTTCCGTATGGGGCGAGGCGGGGCTCACAGACTCGGTTGTCTTTGTCAGAGTTGCGTAATACTCATTGCACATGTCATATTAGATGACTGGTACGTAAGTGGACGGCGTGATCCTAAAACTTTTTTTTAGTTCTTTTTTACTTTTAGTGACACTAATTAATCTAAGTTAACAAGAAATATAAAATCAAAATAAGTACATATTAGCGCCAAAGGGTCACCAGCTCAGCATTATGTTAGGTATTTGCACAAGTACAAATACCTAACGCTGATTTTCAGCTGTGACCACCAGTGCCATACGCTTCAAACTGACAATTATTGTACATATTAATTAAATATATTTATTGAATATCAGATTTATGATGAAATATCTAATTGGATACCTAATACTTATTAATAAATAAAATTCAAATATACATATCTAATAAAATACCATCTTTATAAAGACTTGATTTGATTCACAAACAAAAAAAAAGTTTGTATTTCCTATTTTCCAGTCATATAATTACATAATATAATTGCAGTAAAATTGATATATTATTGATTAACATAAAAAATTGCTAAACAAATAAGAATATATATTATTAGAAATTGCATTATCTCTATTAAAATGCGCGTATCTCCCTTAGGAGCGATGTGTGGATAGAAAATTTATCAAAGAAGTCACACAAAAAATGTGGTATACCGCACACTACTACTACTACTATGACCCACTGCTGAGTCGGGCCTCCTCTCATTACAGGGAGGGTATACGCAACAGCGCATATGAATAGCAAACACTAATGGCCATGCGATGAGTCTTGTTGTATCGCGCTTTAGAGGGTGTTATTTAAACTTGTCTATAGTCATCCGAATTGAGCCAATCAAAAGAAGCAGTTTTGTGATTAAAATACACTGACCTGCAGTACTACACTTTTAATATATCATTTTTTTCTAAACTACACTAGAAGAAAAAACGTTTTATAGCAAATGTTATCAGCTTTCTATGTAACTACAGCAAACTCTACATTAGAATACATCTTCCTTTTTATTTCGAAAGTATATCTTGTGTACTTAAAAAGTTATTGCAATTTTAAAAGTGTAATAATTAGTTTTGAAGCCCAGTGTAGTTTGGTATGATAAATATTGAGGTATGATATGGTGGAATCGACGTTTTTCGTCGACGAAACAGGGATTTCTCTGAAAACCATTTGTGTTCTGTTTCTTCAATTCTTTGCCCTTATTTTTAAAGTTATGATACTTTCGTCAACAGTTGGCCAAAATGTTAAGAACATTACTTGTTTTTGCCTGAAATTTGCCACACAGTAACATTACCAGTCGTTAAGGCTACAGAGTTTGTTACTCCCTGTATAAGTAAACATTCCGGATGGCTGATTGTTGTAAGTTGAAACTGGCACGAAATTAAGTGACAAAGGCTATTGTTCTGTTTTAAAAAATAGTGGTGTTAAAAGTTTGAGGTATTTGGAAATAGTTAAATCCAGGAATCACCAAATTAACCGCACATGATAAAGGCACTGTCTGGTACAGTTTCTATACAAAACATGTAAACAGTTTTAAAACTCCATGAACAGGTGCCGCTGTTTGGGGATGGTCTGGTCGCTGGATTCAAGACTTAAAATTTTATTTTTAATTATTCTATATTTTTATTATAGAATTCATATTTCAGTGGAGCGCCTTTCGGAACCAAACGAAACTAGTTAGCTGTATGAACACGGTCATTGTAATAACGGGTTTAAAAAAACGACAAGCCCTCTGAGTTTCTTCCGCCAGGTCTTCTCGGTTGGAGCCGCGTTCCGACCTGGTAGTAGTGTTATAAAACTGTTGTATCCGTTGACGATTGTGAACGCCGTAATTGGTTTATAGAATAACTAGCGAACCGCCTGCAATCATCATTTAGAATTTAGAGGTTCATCAACCTCTAAATTTATCAGTGTTTCTCTACAATATTATGGATGTATTATACTTATAAACCTTTCTCTTGAAGTTATCTAATAAAAAAACCGCTTCAAAATCCGTTGCGTAGTTTTAAAGATTTAAGCTTAGCATACATAGGGACGGACAGACGACAGCGACTTTTTTTTATAATATGTAGTGATGAAGCATTTTTCTATTCTATTCTATTCATAGATGCTATGAACTAAATGAATATGTTGAATATACGTTTCTTTGTTATAATTGATACGTTGAGCATCACTGGACTTAGTTGTTCTGGTACAATTATAGTACCTAATAGTATTGCGACTATGATTGAGTTGTTATGCTAGGTGTGTTGTTGCCTATTCCTTTGTTACATTCATTCAAGTGGTCGCGACAAATGAGTGATACAATGTATTACCAATTCATAATGATGGCAGTAGGGCAGTGAAGAAGAACGTGAACATGGTAAGTTATTTGTTTACACTGCAGTCTAAAGAATGACCAGAGATGCTTTGCAGTCATCATAGTTATCAGCAGTCCACTTCTGGACATTCTGGACTCCCTCAGATTGGTATAGGTTGGTGATACTGTGTATTCTAAATCCGTCACCACCATCAACCTTCATCTACAATTCATCTCTCTTTCGTCAAACAGCGTGATGATGCTGCTTTTGATTAGCTAAGTACGTATGTACTCAACCTATAATAAAACAAAAGTAAGAAATCGTTTATCAAATCAAATAAAAATATCATTTATTCTAGTTGTCTCATATGGGCGCCTTTGTAAAGTACCTAAATTTACGCTATCATTTGTTCGGTATATGGAACAGATTTGAGATCCACGCTTATAAATCCGCGGGAAGACGCTACTGTATTGTAAAGCGAAACTGTACACAATTAAAAAAATAAACTTCTTATCAGGAGAGGAAATGCCAAGTGCCAAGTCTTGACCTTCATTTTACGCATTAGAAATAGGCACTTTGTATAAATCCAGTGTAAACGGCATAGTAAGTTAAGATCACATAACATATTTGCAGATAGTTTGATGGGACCACTGGTTTAGTTATCTACACAATTTAATTTCATTACTAATTTATACATTTGAAAATATTGAAATTAAACACTTTTCAACGGATTTATCGCGTGTTTAAAACATTATTTAATTCACGACATTTCGAATGCTTTGCAGCAGTCGTGGTCACGGGAGAGACTAGATGACAGTTGTCTTCAAAAGTACAAAGAAGTAGTTAAATCTAGCGCCTAAAATTTTGTTTTATTGATAACGTTCCCCATGCACGCGTATCGGGAATTAAATAACGTAATATACACGCCATTATTCCGTTTAATTTAAATGTAATAATCGCGAAAACCTAAAAAAAACAATAATTTGCAATATCTGATCTCTGTGCTTCGGAGAGCGCGGAGGTACGGTTTATGGGCGGAAAAGTAGTAAGGGTAAGTCAAATTTATTTGATTACCGAGGCTGTGATGAGTACTCACTAATTAAAAGCAAATTTAGAATACACGGTGATCTTGACTATCGGTCATTAATACATGGAGGTCAGCACACTTAGCTTTCTGTGTCATTGCCGCTAGCTCACTACAGTGTTTGGGTAATTTGGTGAAAGACAAACGAATGGCGCCGGCTCAGAATAACATAGGCTACGTCATTAGTCTCTGTCGGAAATGAATTAAGAGACTACATTGAAGGTTCATTGCTTGTGGGCTTGTACTGAGTGAGGACGTTTTGGTTTAGGGGGACCTATATCCAGTGGGCATCATTGGTATGTACGTTGATAAATATACATATAATGCGGGTACTTATAAAATTCCGAATCCGCAATCTACCTGTTACGAAAATAAATGTCAGTCTCGTATTGTGGTTATTTACTGTAGGTCTCTCTTCGTAATATTCTCCTTATACCAACCAATCATCATCATCATCCTACGGCCACTTAATCCACTGATCCACTAAAGTCGCACTGTCTTCAGCTTGATGTAGCTATGTGGAATATTTTCCATTTATGGTGTTTCTTCAACATCAATATTTGTAAAGGCATGTGTAACGGAAATAGAGGAGATGTATTGACTATGACGAGTTGAGGTGTGGAGATGGCAGTGGAGTGGAGGGGCGAGTTGTGGAGAGGAGAGGAGAGGAGAGTTTATAAAAGAGCGTGTGCGTTTAGTTCGGGACTCATTGCTAGGCGGTTACTTCTTTAACGAGTGATTAGTGTTTGAGTTGCGTGTTTTGTATAATCATAAATAAAAGATTCCGTTTATTTTTCTACCTACTTATTTAATTATTTTTCCGACATCGTAATACATGTATATCAGCCTTTATCACCCTTGGACATGCATCCCGCATCGTTATCTCCTAATACCGTATCACGCACTCAATTCAGTTAATCGATGTTAAGTAACCCTATCTAAAGTCCATCTCCAGTATTCTTGAGCATCTCATGCAATTGGTCTGCAAGGGTTGTCACTATATATTTTTATGTTAAGTTTATGTTTTTTTTACCACAGAACTCGATTCATGCAGATTATATGAGTTCGTGAACATATTTAAAGACATTAATTAAAAAGGAAGAAAGAAAAAATTGGTAATTCATATAAGTAAACATTAAAAATTTGTGTGAATTTCAGTGACAAATACAAAGGGCATTTACTGTCTCAGCACTGATAGAACAACTTCATAATGAATAGCTACCTAGTTATATTTTTTCTAGATATATTGATTTTTTTACTTCCTCAACCACCAACAGTTGCTCAAGTTTACATGTTTAAGGTTTTTTCCAAACGTGACGGACAAAAGTCATCTCAGCACAAAATATCCCTTACCTCCAGTTTGCCTGACGTGTATATCGAGTCACCGGCTGATGTGGCGTCTGCAACATCATATCAACAAGGTGCTTTAGAAGCGTGTTTATAATAAATTAATACACGAGATGAATGATTTCTGGCACAGTTTGTATGGAGAAAGAGTGAAAAAAGTTAATCTAAGATATGCTTTTGAAATATCACTACCTAGTTATTACACGGGTTTCAACAATAGGTAGAGTGATTCGTGACGAAGGTTTCTATATTATATATATTATGAAAAAAAAAATAGGATTCCCTACTAAAACTTTATTAAATTTAACCCATTGTGTATAAAAATGTGCCATAAAATGCTTTTTATCGCATTCGCTGTGAAAACTAGTAACGATAACACACAATATGTTCCACAATATTAAATACCATATCAAGATCTACAAGAAATTTGCGAGACCATAATATGTCCAACTATTGTAGTTATATTACTACGTTATTACATCATAAAAATTGACACGTATTCCTACCATCATACATACATACATATAATCACGCCTCTTTCCCGTAGGGGTAGGCAGAGACCACTTCTTTCCACTTGCTACGATCCATACATACTTGTTTCGCTTCGTCCACTTTCATTATTCAATTCATACATGCTCTTCGGTTTAGGGTACTCTTGACCTGGCCTTTTTTCAAGACGTCCTTGATTTGGTCTTGAAACGTCCGCCTAGGTCTTCCCCTTCAAACACTTTAATTCACACTCGCCTTATACACTTTTTTCGTCAATCGTTCTTCATTAATTCTCTCGACATGGCCAAACCATCTTCATCTTCATCATCTACCATCATCAGACAGAAAAATAGCGTCGCATCGAGCAACGTGGCGAGGGAGGGGGTTATCAAAATACGGCAGACGGGTGTGCACATCTGTGCATCTAAATGTTTAAAAAGTAATCGCCCATCCGAGCGAAGCCGAGACGGATCGCTAGTTTATCTATACTAATACTAGCTGACCGGGCAGACGTTGTCCTGCATGATATTTGTTTACCGACTGCAGCGCCATCTGTCGGGCTGATTTGTGAATCTAAACCATCCTCGGTGCCACCCAAACGCATACAAAAAATTTCATTCAAATCGGTCCAGCCGTTTAGGAGGAGTTCAGTCACATACACACGCACACAAGAAATATATATATTAAGATATAAAGCTGCAGAGTTTGTTTGTTTGTTGCGAGAGCACATATCTAACTATCATAGTTTAGTCACAATAACCGATTTTATGTTCATAAATAACCCGTGCGGGTTCGAAGCCCACGCGGGCGAAGCCGCGCCCAAAAGCTAGTAATAAATAAAGAAATAATCTCACATATTCTAACAACCGACAAACAACTTGACAGCGCAGTAGTGGATTTTTGTATCTAATTGGCGGAGAAGGAAGTCGCTCATGCACTCTTCGCCAAGATTTTGCCAGCTACTATATTCTGTTCATGGATTTTTCATAGATATGAACAATCATATGAATGGTCATAACTAGGGTTTTCATAACAAGGGTTTTTGCCAGGTATGGTCAAATTTCGTCCACCTGGGGCCTACTAGTATGTTTTGAAATCCAGTAGCAACCCTATCTCTATTAATTCCACAATTGCCCACGCTCCCAGACGCGGCACCGGCATTCTACTTGGTGCTCCCGATCACTACGCCCATTCACTGCGTAATCCCACAGATATAAATTTACTGTTAGACATGTGATACGAGACGCCTCTCAAGTGAAAGAAACATGGCTGTAAATTTAAAAGTTTATTGTCCGATTGTTGTGTTGGAGAAATCGATACCCTTTTATTCATACGATTAATTGGATACCCATTACCCACTTAAATTGAAGCACAAACGGATGTGGAAATAATATTTTTGTTCAAACGATACAGCTTATTGATTATATTGATTATTTTTATCAATATCTGCAAGTTTATTGTCTATTATTGAAAACACATTATTTTATTGCTAAATGCTTATGTACCTTCATACTTTAACATTTTGTGCAATTTCAATCAAACATGTTTTATTGATTTATCAAGTCAAATCATACTCCACTGATCAAATTGTGGTAAATGACCCATTGTTGAGACGGGACTCCACTTCACCAATCATAGAACTAAATCTGACAATGTTTGAGTGTACTAGTAAACCTGACGAAATACTATTGTTTCCAGTTTACAAAAATAAAGTCTTCATGAATAAAAGGATCAAATGTCATACAATGTGTTAAAATAGAAATGAACAATGAATTCACAAGGTCATACTGAGGATGTCAGAGGCTGCAAATCTAGCGACACTACCTAATCAACGAGAGGCCTTGAATTATGTAGTATTTACGCCCATGCTTTTTACTACAAGCTATATGCCTACCACAAAATACTTAGGTACAGAAATAAACGTTTATACAATGCGCGCTCGAATAACGCACACACAGACATCGTGAAGGCGCACGATATTCCGTGAAGGTTAAGAACAGTGCGAGCGCTAGTGCCATTTGCTTCCAGATGTTTATCATGCAAAGATGGAGCAACAAAAACAGGCTTATTATAACTGTTCAGTTTATGGACGTTTTATTCTCATCGAGATGCTTTTACCATGATAGTTTTTTCGCATAAGCCATAGTTGAAAAGCCTAGCGCTACCGTGCAGCTTAGGTATAAAAACTGAGGTACATGGATGAGCTTGACTTCTGTGCTTAATTATTTTGTGTTGGTAACCTACTGTAATACTATAGAACCTTATTCTGTATTCCCTGAACCGAAAACTCCCGGACTTAACTTACAGTGACACTGAGAGCCTTCTGTGGCGTCTTCTAGGCGGCCAACCGCTAGTGCGAACGGGCACTTAAACACATACACACTCCATTATATAAGATACTTAGTGTTAATCATCATCACTACATAGTATAAAACAAAGATGCTGTCGTCTGTCCGTCCCTATGTATGCTTAAATATTTAAAACTACGCAACGGATTTTGAAGCGTTTTTTTTTAAATAGATAGAGTGATTCAAGGGGAAGGTTTATATGCATAACCCACCCCCGCTTTGCACGGGCGAAGCCGGGGCGGGCCACTAGTATAAAATAAAAGTAAGTATCTGCATTGTAACTAACGTATGGATGTTCGATAGTCCGTAATTTATAACCACTGACTTCATCCGTGTTTTGGAGGGCACTTATAACCGTCGGTCCTGGTTACCATATTTTAAGGCAGTCGATACACGTACTTAGTGTCATTTACCTCGCCATTTCCCAATCAAATGAGGGTACGCACTAGTCTAATCTGATTTGGCTAACTGACTATATGGGTAGTCGTAACTAAAATATGATACCGGTTGTCCCACTGGATGGCCAGATGGCAATCACTTCATTAGAAGAATTTGTATTTGAATAGATATACATACTACTACTATTACTCAGCCCATAAATCTCCCACTGCTGAGTCGGGCCTACAGTGCCACGCTGGCCAGATGGGTTGGCACAGGATTTCGACCCAAGTTTTCCTTCTCTACGTTTTCGGCCTTGCCTTTTGCCACAACGCCCTCACGATGTAATGGGGCGGCGACACTATGTATTCTATTTTAAAATCGTATGCAATTGGTTTTACAACCATATTGAACATGGAATTGTTAATTAAGCACACATTGGTCATGTGCAATTCAATCCACATCAGTGATAGGTCGGTTTGATCTTGTAAATTCTTCCAATATGTAAATTGAGACCTCTCACAACCGGTCGTGAAAAATATAGGTACTTACATCCTACTAATATTATAAATGTGAAAGTTTGTAAGTATGTATGGATGGATGGATGGATGGATAGATGGATGGATGGATGGATGGATGTTTGTTACTCTTTCACGTAAAAACGACTGAATGGATTTTAATGAAACTTTATAATAATATAGCTTATACATCAGAATAACACATAGGCTACAATTTATAAAGATATTGTGTGTAAATGTATAGCGATATTAAGTTAAATTTTAATTTCTAATTGTCAAATTTTCAGCCATATTTAAATATAGACAACATAAAGTTTCGCTGTCAGTTGCGCTTTGTTATACCACGTAGGTATTATATCACATTCTACGGGAACGGGATAAAAATCTTAGGTATCCTATGTCCGACTTTCTTTTAAATATATGGATGTTGGACAATACACAAAATCATACTTAATATTATAAACCTGAAAGTGTAAATGTGTGTAATCCCGTTCCGTGTTATAAAACAGAGTTTATCAAAATGCAACTGCTGGAATAACAAAACTTCACAGACAGCTAAACGCTATGTTGTCTATAGTTTGATAAATTTGACAATTAGAAATTTTGAAGTTGACCGGTTGATGTATTTCTTTCGAGTAAATATTAGCTTATTGTGCCGAACAATGAAGAAGAACTAAATAATGCACGTGAAGATCACCGCATTAGTATGGCTTGAATCCGTGCTTCTCAATCACAAGAGCAAATCGAGGCAGCCCGTGAAACGGTTCGGTTGGGAATGCAAAATCGTCGAGCAAATTTAAGAGATCAACAACTAGATAATTTTCGAGACACAAGAATAAATTTATAAAGTAGGTACTACATAATTAGGATCGAGCAACGTTTCGATACGGTGGCAGCACTAATTACTGCTTGCATACTTGCGTCCGCATTGGACCTATAGATGCCATGTAATATTACAAAACACTCCTCAGCGGCTAAAGTTTTATCAAAATGGAAAATCGTCATCTAGGACGAATGTACAATAGCGTATACACGTGCATTGGAAGCACTTATCCGATCCGACCGAACACCTACGCAAGGACTCGAGATGTTTTGGAGGCGCAATGATTTTACTGTCTGGCTATTTCTGCCAAACACTGCCTCTAATTCCAAGATCGACTGCTGCCGCCGAAATAAGCGCTTGCCTCTAATCATCGAAATATTTGGATTGATTTTATTTTCTCAGAATTTCTGTTCATCGAAGGACGAACTCACAAACACAAAAATAATGAATGGTTGACTAAGCGAGCTGTTTTCGCGGCTAAGAATATATATATGTAGATGACATAAAGTAACTAACATAATTCAGAATGAAATCATTGGTACACTGCATTAATTCAAATATAATGACTGTGTAAAAAAAGAGAAAAATATATAAACCAAAACCACCAAACCTGTGCAACGGAACGCGTTTGGTGGTAAGTGAATTGATGAACAATGGAATATACTCAAAGTAAAGTTGGAAGGTGAGGAAATTCTCATCCGAGGATCCCGACGATATCAACTGATATACCGTTTTAGTTTTAATGATTTCCGATCCGTCGTGCATTCGCCGTGACCATTAATAAATCACAGGGCCAATCCTGGAAAGTTTGTGGCCTAAATCTAGAAAATTCATGTATTTCCCAAGATCAATTATATGTGGCATGTTCCGGGTCAGAAGACCATCTGCGTTATTTGTTCATGCGCCTGATAATAAACCGAAAAATGTCGTCTGTCACAAGGTGATTCACTGAAAAGTGCAGTTACTAAAATAGATGGCCAATAAAGTATAATTAAAATCATAGATGTTTTATTTATATTTATCCTGATAAAAAGTTAATAAAATAAAATATCTGCTCATTTATTGCCTTTAAGGCGAAACAAAGTTCGCCGGGTCAGCTAGTTTGGAATAAAACAACACAATTATACCGTAGGTACACAAAACTTCAGTGATTTTTAAATAAAATTATGATGCGATAAAGTTGTAACCGGAATTATTTTATCTTAAGTCTTGAATTACTCAATCACACTAACCTCTCTTTCTTGGGAGCGGTACAATGGGATCTACACAACGACAAGTGACGAGATAACTGCCTTAAAAATTCTGACAAAACGTTAAATAAAGATAAGGTAGTAATTACTGTGCATAGGGATGTCAGTGTATGAAAGCGTTATAACAATTACGAAACTAAATCGAAATCGGTAGGTAATCCGATCCGGAGCCATAATGCATAACGTCCGACTTTTTGGTAGCTAAAAAACTTTTTACTTAACAATAAAATGTTGAAAGTGCGTAGTGTAAATAACAATTGTATGTCAAATTTTTTTAATAGGTTTATAATTGTGGGTTTATGCGGTAAGAAATATAAAAAAGCGTACATATCCGAATTAAGAACCTCCTGTTTGAAGTCTGTTGAAAACAAATACATTGGCATTAAATCTTACAATGTTGTTATTCCATATTTAAAAGCAGGTTACATACCTCGATTTATTTTAACCTGCAATTCACAGATAGAAATGTATGGTAACCCTGGATGTTGATGTCATCTACAACACGCGTAGTTTGCCTCGCCGCGGACAGATATGGCGAAGGCCAGCGCACTCACAACCACAGAAGGTGGAGTGACGTCACCACCCTCACGGAGTGACGCTCTCTCGCACATTACAAACACGCAATGTAACAAATTGTAAACAAACACCTCCCACTGTTCGACGGAATAACATATCCTTCTTTACTTTCTCACAGAACATGGGAACTTGGGAAAGCAAATGTTTGACAAGCATGTTCTGTAACAAAGGGTTTTGTTTTCCCCGTTTATTCACAGAATCTCACTCATGCATGAGATCTCTTTGACACTTTGTAATTGTTTAAATTTGAGGGTCAAGGAGACGTGGGTAAGTACATATGTGTAAAGATAAAACTTATAATTATGTCTTAGGTTTTAGCGATAATTAGGTACCTACACATTTAAATTTAACTCTCTCCCGTGACCAGGAATGCTGCAAATATGTATAAATACCGATAAATCCGTTTAATAACTGTTTCATTTCAAAACTTACTACAATCTCTAAATTAATTGAATAAACATGCCAAGCAGCCACGTTTATGGTGGTGGGTAAAGATGAGTGTGAATTATACTTATTGAAATATAAAAATATGCATAATACATTTGAGAAACGTGCGTTATTCATATCAACTTTATTCTTTAATCAGCATTGGTTTATGCCTGAAATAAATGATGATGATGATTATTATTATTATTGTTCCCAATATTCCATGGTATTCTAACAAGCAAGTAGACACTAAGGTTTACATTAAAGTCTGTGTGTTCATTTCATTGTAGAGCTATAAGTATTCCTAAAGAAGTAAGATTGAAACTAATATGGTCTATACTAGGTATGCAACTGCTATTAATATAAATGACGTAAACTATCATAAGCTCGGACATTTCTGCCATTGACGGCAAGAAGTGACCGCAATGTCATTGTCAGAGGAAGATAACGATTCGTTGAAGCGGTTTACTCACGCGAATCTATAAATGGTCATGGACCTTAAGCAGTTTATTACGAAGGTTAGCAGCAAAAGACCACCTATTTAAAAAATATGAATAAATAATTTGTCTCGTGTCTCAATATTGTTAACATGTTATCGATTGCCGCAACTGTGTTGGATTTAGAATAGGCAGTGGCGCAAAAGAGAACTTAAGCTTAAAATGTCGCTAGAGAAGGGGCTTGTCTCAAAGTTCTCCTAAACGTCTATATATTTGTAATATGGGCCAAAATGAGCTGTATTTTTATTATAGTAGGTATATCCGATTTCGAAAAACCAATTCAATTTTAGAACAGCTTAAAATTAATGGTGTTACTATCGATCTTGATCGTGTGTGGTTGTGTGTAGGTATGTGGCAGTGACCCATATAATTTTATGGGTGTCGTCAAAGTTGACTAAACAGGTCGGCTGAAAATCTGATCGTAACTGAACGAAAACCGTGTTCCCAACCGTGTCCCCTTATGAAATGAAATTTATTATTAGCTGAAAAACATTCACAATATAAATTATTCAGTATTGATTATGTCTGATGAGGATAAAACTAATTATATTACCGAAACTCCCTGCACTAGGCTCAGCCTGTCCTGCGGGGAGCTTACAATAACTATACAAATTACTTAATTTACAATTTACATTAGCATTCAGCAGTAGTAAAACAAAAACGTTGTACAATATCGTAAGATATTTGCCTGTAGTAATTGGAAAAGAATTGAGGAAGTGGTTCATTTGTGGACGGAGATAACGAATGTCGAACTGTCGGCCAAGACTATACATATATCTACAAAATGTAGAGGCCTAGGGATATACCCCTTTTGCGCCCAGTAGGGTGGGTAAATCAAGTATTGCTTAGGTACTGACACTTTTGTTTAACACAAATGCCAGCCTGTTATTTAGGTGTACAGAAGCTTCTGTTCCCCAGCTGTTCATTGTTCAGTCAAGTTTTATCCTGTGTGACGTATTTCATTCTAGTTTACCTCGCACTGAGTGTCACGATCTTGATGACTTATTCAATGCTTTGCGATTTCCGACTCTTGTAACCTCGACACAGTATTCTCGCGTATATGCACTTAGCAATTAAAGTAGAAAATAGGATCCAACGACGTTTAGATGTAATTAAAGAAAAGGGGGATATGAATTACCTATTTAACCTCTTTGACATTGATGACAAGTAGTGGGCAGATTTATTTGTTTAGTGTACAGGGTACAGTGGAAGATAACCTAGAGAGTAATGGTAGAAATTGCGGACAGGCTTACTGGTTATCTGATGAATATGTGGGTCATAAGAAAAAGTGAGGAATAACATGCGTTCTAGAAGCAAAACTGTCATTTTGATCAATATTGTGAGGTCGTCATAATAGATTACGTATACCATTTTAGAGCAAATTAAAAAAGGCAGAGCCTGTGCAGACGCTCGTCTAAAAAATATGTTTAATAACACGATGACATCATCGCAAATGCCAATGTTATGGCGATGTGTAATACAATATGCATTGCCAATGATTCACAATGTTGCTATACGTAATTCTTGAAACCGTGCTACAACCACGGGATGAATAAGAATCGTATGAAACTCATCTGTTTATAAGCACCTTCAAGAATTGCGGTTTTCTCTGGTACAATTTAATTATTTTTTAAGTAAGCCTTCAGAAGTACTGCCGTGTAAATTTAGTTGCAGTAGTTCATTTTCTTGGTATTAAATAATTTATATTATTTAAAATAATTTTGCACGTTTGGAAACAAACTGAAAAGCATGTTCTGTAGATTGTTTTTAAAGTGTATTATATTGGGAAAATATTGTTTTTAAAAAGTTGGCATTGCAATACGGAGTAACTATTATGTGAATTAAATGACGACAATTGAAGTATCCTTGTGGTGACACGGATTCAAAATACAAAGTCTCCACCCCATTTCATACTAAGGGTGTCGTAAGAGCCGACTAAAGGAAACGACAAGGCCGAAAACCTAGCTGCAAGGGTCGGAAAACTTGATACGAAACGCTATTGAAACCCGGCACAGTAGGCTAATTTCCCTCCATGAAGATGGAGAAGGCCCGACTCAGCAGTGGGTCACTTATGGGGTGAGAAGTAAGTGGGGTAGCGACTCTATGTAGATATACTAAATACGTCACCACTCTGAATAAACACCACACGACGCTGTAACACTTTGCATGATATCATTTGATCAATATATGGGAATTTGCAAGTGTCTACAATGGTGTGTCAATATAAATGACTTAACTTTTACTTTAAACTACATAGTATGGCGGTTAGAGGCTCCTAAAATAATGCAAGAAGCAGACATCCTGATCTTATGGAAAACCCTTTGCCATGCTAGCCAGGCAGATTGCGGGCACAGTAGCGCGTAAAAGCGCCACGCTTTTACAATAAAATCATTTTTTCTGACACTATTTTTAATTCACATTTATTTTCAATTTTTTAGTTCGATTTTCTATAAAAGCGTATCTTTTTGTTTTTTTTTTTTACTATTATTTTCAGCATTAATTTGGGTGGACGCAAGGGTTGTGGGAGATCAAAACAGATGGATAGATTGTAAGATTAAGGAATTGTGTATGAAAAGGTTTGATGTGACTGCTGATAGGTGAGTATGGAGACTACCACCTAGCGTGGGCCGTAAGATGATATTTGTTATTTTAAATAAGACGATTATTAAGAGTTATTGATAAAACCTACGCAAATAAAGTTCCTTTTGAGTTTCAGTCAGCTGTTGGTCATTTATTCTTAGAACATTGAGCAGGTAGTAACTAATTTATAGCCATACTATGTATATCTGGAGCAAGTAATGCACTACTAATTAGTATTTAGCGGGTAACTAATACACCAATACAATGTTTACTTAATTAAACAGCTATTAACGAGTTATCATTAAACTAGGGCAAGTGAGTCACATCTTACGACCCGAAGTTCAAACAAGTTCAATGGCGATAAATGATTTACATAAATGTAGTATCTATTTTTCTAAAGTATTAAAAGATGAGACAGTTCGTTCAAGTAAAAGCAAACGTATGATATAACGTTGTTCCAGTTTATGTTGGAACAATCTGTATTGATATATATGGTTTTTTTAACTCATCATCAGCCCACATTAGTCCACTGCTGGACATTGCTGCTGGATTTTTTAACTATACAATGTTATATCTAGGATTTGTTCCGGGTTTGGGCGTTTTCTATTTAAAATATGTATGTATTTACAAACAAAAATGTATATATGTAAGTAGTTTATCATCCATCTCGTTAACATAACACAAGCATTAAGTTACTTAGCTTGGGACGAGATGACGTTGTGTGAAATGTAAAAAAAAACTGTTAAAACATGTTTGGATTATGTTCGAATATTAAAAAGCTTAGAAGTTTTTAATTCCACGCAGCTGGATTATAGTTTAGTTGCAGGGTCTTTTACGTTTGTAGCGAGACTGCATAACACTAATTTTGTCACTCTGTACGACACTATCCGTCCATTCCGTCACACGAACGGAGCTAAGGTCTCTGTTTATTTATCTTGCCCGGCCCAAGAATCAAACTAGGGACTTGGAAACCTTTGAGCAACACCAGGTAATATGACTAACATGATGATGAGGCAACCACAAGTTCTAGCTTACTAATTAGCACTCAAGGATGTTACAGATTCTGTCACTTGTCTACTGGTTTCCCTAGGTTTCTTCAGAAAATAGTGCACCGTTATCCACTACAAAACACTACACAGTTAGATACGTGAGAGCATTTCTAGTACATACACTAAACCCATACATGGTACAACTACATATGGTGCGATTCAAGTATGCTAGCTAATCCATCGCTTTCGACCGCTTTCTATTTAACGAGTACTTGATAATATTGTCGTGGAAACAAAAGTCTAGATCCGTGACAAAGTTCCATCCTCAAAATTGTGGGTAGCAAAATTACCAGTCGGCCATTAATTTTGAACGTTTAATTACTATTTCTTTAGAAGTAGTATAGAGGAATGCGGAACTAGAAATGTGTGGGAGAGCTATAGCGACACCGTCGGGCTATGAAACTTAACCGGTGTCATATGGTTTTGGTACTATTGTCCAGTTCTTTGCTATGAATAAAATAATATAGAATACAAATATATAAAATTGGAGTGTCTGTTTGTAATAAGAAAATAACCACTTTTTACTAAATGCGTACATAGGCCAAAACAACATTTTTTTAATTTTTTGTCTGTCTGTCTGTCTATCTGTCTGTCTGTTTGTTCCGGCTAATCTCTGCAACGACTGGACCGATTTTGACGGGACTTTCACTGATAGGTAGCTGATGATCTGAGGAGTAACTTAGGCAACTTTTTTTACTAGCTTCGCCCCGTGGCGTTGCCCGCGGGTAACATCGCACCCGTGCGAAGCCGGGACGGGCCGCTAGCATAGAATACAAATAAGGCATTCATTGTCCGTGTGTTGACAGATTTAGAATACGTACTGTCACCACCCCATTTCATACTGAGGGTGTCGTAAGAGCCGACTAAAGGATATGACAAGGTTGAAAACCAAGCTGCAAAAGAAGGAAAACTTGAAATGAAATCCCGGTGCCAACCCGACAGGCCAGCGTGGCACAATAGGCTCATTAACCTCTCTATGATGGGAGGAGGCCCGACTCAGTAGCGGGTTATGTGAGAGCAGAGTAGTAGTAGTATAAATACTAATATTACTCAGCCCTCACATAACCCACTGCTGAGTTGCTCCTCCAGTTAAAAGGAGGGTAATTAGCCTACTGTGCCACACTGGCCAGACGCGTTGGCACAGGGTTTCTTATCAAGTTTTTCTTCTATTGCGGCAAGTACGGTGATGGTGCGATTTGACTCTATTGAATTATCAGCGGCATTTGGGACGTAGGTAGGCGGAGCTGTAGGATATATGTAATTGACTGCGTCGTTGGTCTAGTGGTTAGATGTGCCGCCTTTGGATCAACGGGTCCCGGGTTCGATTCCGGGGTCGGGCAAGTGTCTTTGTCTAAACCAGAGGCACTGGCTCGGAGTCTGGGTGTCGATTTCTATCTATAATATGTATGTATTTACAAAAAAAAATGTATCTAAGTAGTTCATCATCCATCTCGTTACCATAACACAAGCATTAAGTTGCTTAGCTTGGGACGAAATGGCGTTGTGTGAAATGTCCAAGGATATTAAATTTAATATTTTTTTGATAATCGATTGTGTTTTTCTTTCTAAAACAACTGTTGATAGAGCCTTTTGAAAGGATCAAGGACCCCAAGGTCGCGGAGTATGTTCCCCCCCCCCCATTGGGAGTGCATCCCATGGAGCTGGTTAAGCAAGACTAGGACCACCGTTAGTTTTAGTAAGTCAGTCGGTGTGCAATTTACTATTTCTACGCTCCCCTTTGAAAACCGGCCAGTCCCCGAACGGAAAAAAGAGAAAAGCGGTGCGAAAATATATTTTCACTTCAGTAGCTCAAACATGTAGGTTTTGCTCACTGAAAACAGTGGACAAAATGCGATTTTGCCCACTGAGTGAGACAAAGTAACTTTTTAATTCTAATTCGAAACATTGACACTATCTCTTTCCCGCCAATAGAAAAGAGAGAGAGACAAAGACCAAGTGGCCAGTACCAACAGCTCCGATTTTTCTTCTTCTTCATTTAGGTTTTGGCTTCCATCGTTATACCGATAATTTTGCCAATGACAAGTGTGTTGTGTTAGAAATTTCGTGTGATTATGAAAGTTAAATTAATTGGTTATAAGTTGCGTTAGAGTTATGAAGTTAAATGTTAGCAGGTAGCGCTATAGAAAACAATACAAAGCATTAAAGTACAGATTATAAATATTAAATTGATAGAGCAATATTATAGGAACTGTATTTGATTAAATACAAAATAGACGTACTTTTAACAGTTCGATTGGATGAAAGGAGTTCGTTATGGGGTTACTCCGATTTTTAATTCGACCTCAAAGACAAACACATTCGGAATTTCGTACTAACTAAAGAAATTTTGCAAAAATGATAATTATATCTTTTATTGTAATTCATTGAATTTTTAACTTATTGTTGTATTTAAACTAAAATAAGTATTTACTGCTTAAAAAACTGATATTTAACTTAAAAATATTTAATTATAGTTTCAAAAATGTTACGTAATATATTTCATTTCCTATAGAGTTCTCGCTGCTGAAGTGAAAAGTTATGTGTGTTACACGAGAGCAAAATTTTTCGCATCTCGTGCCTTTGAATCCCTCGCAGCACTCAGGAATCAACTTTAGAATCACTCGCTACGCTCGTGATTCAATCATTGATTCCTTCGATTGCTCGGGATTCAATATCAGCACTCGCAGCAAAAAACTACTTTGCTCTCTTGTTGCACAAATAACTATTTCATCCTTGACCATATTGTTTCGACTATACAATATTATGTACCAAGTCCAAGCTGATTCCGATTTAAATTGTAAAAATGACATCATACTTGAATTTGGAAACGTTAAATTGACCTATTTGACTTCTACGCATTTCGCGAACGCTAAATTCACGATCGTAGGTGGTTTATTTATTGAAACCCAGCTGCTGCACGTGGCTGCTCTCGCACAAATTTTTAAACGAACAAAATTTACACCCCGACTCGAAGCAAGTGCCTCTGGTTTACACAAGTAGAACTTACTAGTGCTGGTGAAAGCCCCATCAAAATAGCGTCAGCTGATTTAATATAAGCGGGAACTGACAAAAATAAATAAATTCTGTTATAGCTATATAGTTTCATTTGCTATTATAAAATTAGAATCTAAATCCTTAATATTATTTATTTCTACAAAAGACTGTGAAGAAATGTCTTCAAGGGGTTTGGTTTTTGTGCGTTTGTATGCATAGCCTATGGACTACATTAGAAACAGTCCATATTTACATAACCAACTATTCTTATCGCTGGCTTCAAGAACATTTTTAATCCGTATTTTAAGTATTTGTTTAGTTGGACGTAGTCGACAACCGGTTTTAACAAAACGATACCTACTGTGTAATGTGATAATAAAACCTTGTTCATTGCAAAAACATAGCCTCACGCTTAGATGTAAATGTAAAATAATAAGTAAGAAATAACGCAGAGTGATAGTCATACAGTTTTTCATAATAGTGATTCGTGCACCACATTAATATTTTAGTTTACACACACACTAATACATTCAAATGTGTCAATGCAAGCTGTAAGCATAACTATATTAACAAAAATACTTGAACGGGTTTCACAAGTAAGTCTTATGATTTTAATACTTATATTACGGGTTTTTGATATAACACATTGCCAATGTTTTCATGCATCCAACTAACTTTTATGAGTCTACCGTTGTTCGCGAGTAAATAAAGAATTCTTAAAAATAACTCTACACTCATGCAGCTCAAGGTAAAGACGTAACGTAACCCAAATATATTCTAAAACAAAATCAAGGCCTCATTGAGTCAAAATGCCGATACGTTTTAGTACGCGAATTAAAACCTTCCGTAATATAAATTGTTCTAATAAAAATGTGTTTTACCTTGGTTGTATTTGACTGAAAAATTAAATCACTAGATGTCACTGTATTATCACGTTTGTCACCATTTAACTTCGATCACAGTTCGCGCGTATTCTTCGTTGGCACAGCGCACAGTCGGTGCTCTGTCCGCTTGTCCGAAATCGTCTGAAGCGACTAGCGCGTTCACGGGACGTAGATTTCAATCTGACGCATACTACCATCATCATTAAGGCATCATCGCAGTACCAATTGTAAAGGGTCCACTGCTTCTGCGTGTCCACCCGAGGTTCAATACAACAGTATATGTGTTCTATAGAACTATTTTCTTTTTGGTTTCATCTTTATTACATATCACTACATAGTATAAAACAAAGTCGATGTTTTCTGTCCGTCCCTATGTATGCTTAAATCTTTAAAACTACGCAACGGATTTTGAAGCGGTTTTTTTTATTAGATAGAGTGGTTCACGAGGAAGGTTTATATGTATAACACACCCCCGCTTTGCACGGGCGAAGCCGGGGCGGGCCACTAGTAATACATATATTAATGTAATAGCACAGCAGGAACACATTTGGCGCCCTTTTTTTAAAATATATTATTATTATTTAATTAATCTAAATAGTTTTTATATGGATAGCTATCCCAATATTACATATAATGAATTACCGGGTGTCCCATTACATAGGTTCGGAAGGTAAATAGCCAATTCATTTTGGACCTAATGAGATAAATAGAGATTGAGAAAAGGCTAGGTAGATATTAACTACCAGTATTTACGCGGAGCGATTGCAGTCAGCGTTCCGCGACCGGTAATTATGGTTAGACCAGCCGTCACCTTTCCCGCAACTGACTACGTGTATACTACAGCCGGGACCGATAGCTTTACTCGCCATTGCGTTATGTCAACTTATGTCCTCTATATTAATATTGAATTAAAATCCATTACAGATTATTTTTAAATTTCATCCGGATGTAGCGGTTGAAGATTCTACTTGATCTGCTTCAAGCTCTACGAATAAAGAAGAAACCTACATTTTTGTGAGGTGGTCTACGGGGTGTTTATGTGTATTAATGTTCCCGTAAATGGTGTAAAAATATGTAAAATAATATGATCAATAAAGTTAAAAGCAACAATATGCCAGTCCCGTTCTTAGTATTGTGTATTCATTTTAATCCTTACGTTTAAGCAATGAAAGGTTAATTGCCTAATATGTGTATCGGTTAAAGATTAGATTTTGTCAATATTTGACGCCCTTTTTATGCCAAACAGACAGTTGCTACTATCAGACAGCAGCATTTCATTGTACCTAACATTATGTATATCATTCAGTAGCAAATGTATGGCGACAAAATTTATGTTATTCTTGTACCAATTACTAGTAGTGGCAGGCGTATTCCCCTCTCTGTTTCAGTATGACTCAACAGTTGTTTTAATTGTCAAATTAAAAACACATTATTAACCTGTACTTATTGTTATACATAGAAAGGCTGACAGAAGTCGGCAAAGCTATATAATACATTACTTCGTGAGTGAAATGAAACTAGCCGATATTGTAAGGCAGATTCAGTCACATAATAATAAGAGACAGGTGTTTTATTTTAATAGTGTCTACGTACAGCCCTGAAGGTATAGGTATTTCGATGACAATAATTATACTATGACAATGGCCTTGTTCGCGTTAAAATAATATTGACACTATAAAATCGAGATATCCTATCTTTCAAGTTGGATGAAGCTGCATACGGTATGCAAATTTGATTTAAATCGCATAGGTGATTTGCGAGTCCATCGCGCGATCAATAATTTTTTTTACTATCGATCGACAAATATCAAAACACACTTGTCATTGGCAAAATCATTGGTATTTCGATGAAAGTCAAAAACCTAAATGAAGAAGAAGAAGGCAATGACAGTATATGCTACATACCTAACTTTCTATGTTTTATGGAATTATAATATTAATTTAATTTATAGTTTTATCGGAGATGAAACCAGCAAAAATCTAAATTATTTACAAAATTTATTATTTTCCTTTGCCCTGAATTTACCTGCAGGTACAACGTGACATTGGCGTAGTTATGTTGTTGTAACATGGCAAGCCATTAATCAAAGAAGTAAATAAAATATATAGCACTGCAATCTGTCGCAACAAGCCAGTCAACAAAGAGAAGAAGAGGAAGCACTGCCATCTCATAAACAAAGTGACCTTAACCTCTGCCCACATGTAAATTGATTGAAATCTCCCAGAGAAATACAAAAAATCCAAAACAATGTTCCAAGCTGTAGTAAAACGTTTACGAAATATAATGAAATACTGAATATGTTAAACATACTTTCATATGTTGGCATGAGCATGCAGTCCGAAGTATGCCTGTGGACGTTACTCGGGCTCCTGAGAACTATCTTCGACGCCACTCTGTTTAAAGTTAATGCAAATCTTAAACAGGTGTGTTGTTATGATGTGTGATAGAATATTGAACAGTGCAATACAGGGTTTTATGTGTTGTGGATACGGTAATCTATTCGTATATTGGAAATTGGGTACCTAATTTGTGGATTCTTGATAAAGGTATAGGTCAATTTTCGAAGTTAAGTCATCGTTTATATTTCTGGTTGAGCGTTGGTTACGGAAAATGATTATTAATCATAGTTCCATTCATTCGTAAAGCTTTAAATTATTTGATAACGCTGGAGAGGATCCCATAAACATATTTTATTTTAACCATAGAGTCCGAATGGAAAAATTAGGTACTGGGAGTGTTTATTTTATGTTTTCTGATACTGGGCATTGCTAGAATTTTAAATAAGTTTATTTAACATAATCTAAATTGCGAAATGTCTTCGACAGTTTAAGAGTTTGATCTCTTATACGAAAGTTTTATAAAAAACGCACGCTGATGTCATCCTCTCGATGTTTGTGTCACCACGGTACTTTCTGCTTCTAGTTTATAGTATGAACCAAAATCACATCACATCATAATAAATATAACATGTGAGATGGTGTGTTTCTGCGCGCGTATGTGTGTTTGTTAAATTAAAATTCAATATTTTTTTTACATAAAGTTACATTCAAAAAATTAGAAAGGGCGACGTTTTTTCAAGTTTTACACAGCAACACGAAGAAATGAGTATAACATATTACCATTGAGTGACTTTGTTACAGTGGTTGCTAGAATATTTAATGCAGCACACGCGCGTATCCTTTAGTTTGTAGTAGATTTTGCTGCAATAATGGTGGTGTGCAATAAAGTAGTTGTACTGTAATTTAAAACAGCTGCGGTAATACGCGCAAGTTTCAAATTCCAAGCAGGTCATATCTACGCCGTAACAATATATTAGTCCATATAGTAGCTGGCTAAATATGGCTGACGGAAAAATATGGAGATGAATATCGTTTCCAATGAAACTTTGGAATAAAGATTTTCAAATATTCACGCCAACATCGTTATCGAATCCAAATATACGAATGTGGATTTTTAAGAGTTGCTGTTCCTACACTAGGCTCTTCTTTAACACATATTACATTCACACCGCATACAGTATATCACTACATATTATAAAACAAAGTCGTTGTCGTCTGTCCGTCCGTCCCTATGTATGCTTAAATCTATAGATCTACGCAACGGATTTTGATGCGTTTTTATTTAATAAATAGCGTGATTCAAGAGGAAGGTTTTTAAGTATAATACATCCATAATATTGTACAGAAACACTGATAAATTTAGAGGTACATCATTGCACCCGTGCTATAATTCATACTTAAATAAAAGAAACGTATTGTAATTAATGCATTTAATACCTTTTGAGAACGATGCTTCTTTATCCAGCCTATCCCCCTAAAGCTGTAGTCGGAGAATTCATAACAGTGCGAATTTCTCTTGATAGTTCGCTGTCGCGGTGTAGGAATTTTTGCCAATTGTATGGATATTTCTTGATGATATTAGTTCAGATTTTTCAGGTAAATTGTGTAAAGCTATAAAGCATGCTGGTCGCTACACCTTGACCTAAATACGATTATAGAACTATAATGATCTCAAAAGGATTTAACATAAATTAACTTCATTGATTTTAAAATTTCATTTTAGTCGTTACTTCCACATTCATTCAAACAAATCATTAAATTAAAAATAATTTCAAGTCAAACAAATTACTAAACAAATATCGTAATTATTGCAATTAGATGTATCATTACCATAATGACGTAGGTAGTTGTAAAGCTGCCTCCAAATGTGCATCTACATAACCTATGCAATTGAAGCAATTAGGGACGGATTTCGATTTTGTAAACTTTTTTTTTTTTAATTCTGTCTCTATGATTTTTTTTCTATTTCTAAATTTATCTTTAATAATTTTTCTCCCTTTACTTTTTATTCTATTGTAAACTTGTTATCAGGTATGGCAAATGTCGATGCCGGAAGAATTATCGATGCCCGTGCAGCGGCTACTCCGCACCATGGTCTCTGGTGTGATGTTAGTGCAGTGCTTTACAGTTTACGTGTACCTTGCTTCCTACATCGTGATGCTCTATCCGGTATTCTTGGTAATGTATATCCTCTCATCAGCTACAATTTCTTCCTAAACTTGCATGCATGCTTAATGTATGAATTTCCTTCGATTTGATGGAGGTCAACATTCGATTTCCACATTAGCGAAATATATTGGCAAAAGTAGATTTGCTCGTGGCAAGTAGGCAAACAGGCAAACATTTAGCTTGCCTATTTAGTTCATTTACTCGCCTCGTATCCGCTTTTTGGAGAGTATCTGGAAGATCTAGGGGTAGCAAGCACTGTAATGTAGATCAAGAGACCCCAATCCGATTCTACTGGGGGATATTTTGACGAGGACCTTATTGTCAGTAAATGTCACATTTGTTTAGAGGTCCTGCTTTATGAGGACATGCTAAATGTGCGGAGCAATATTATATTGGTCATACAAAGTCATCTAAGTCGGTCACTACACAAACTTTAATTAGTTTCTCAAATCAAGTTTCTCTTTTATGAAAAAACATATACCTACTAACATTGAAATATCTGTCTTTAACATGTAAAGGATTATTTACAGGAGGAGCGCCCGACGTTAGTTCTGCCATGGCTTTTGCTGGCTGCTATAAGAAAATTGCTTTGCGAGCTCACATGTTTGGCTTTAGGACTTGGCACTTGTGTTCTACTGGGTCCTGCCAGGCCGTCCTGTATTAAGTTCGTCATAGTTAAGATCGCTTCCATTATGCCGTCATTTTATATGTGGATGCTTGTTTTGAGGTAAGCACAAAGGTTACATTTATTGAATTATAAAACACTGTTAATCATCCATATGTAAGAAACCGAAGCTACATATGGGTACTATAATCAGTCGTAGCCCTGGATTAGTCATTAAACTAGATGCATTATAAAGGTAATCATCGTATAATATCTTCTAGAATACCGAGGAATATGCTCTGAATATCCGTATTTTTGTGCTGTATAAAATCTCCAATTAACATTTTTGTTATGCGCAATAAAATATACGGCACATTTGAGTGTTATTTTATTCAAAGCGGAGAAAATTTAAATCTACTTCTATATTTACAAGTTTTAAATTAGTCTGATGGAGAAATTAGGTTAATAGTAACAGGTCATAATGTCTGCTCTACTAAAATCTACACGGATGGAGTGAGAGCTGTCACACTTATGTACGTTTATTCTGAAACTTTAAGTCGAAACTTGCTGTGGGGTCTATATAAGAGTAATAGATACGATTATTGTTTGACCAATACGGCATCTAGAAGCCTAATTATGTGAAGTAACTCCTCGGGAAAATTGGGTAGTTTTTAGTAAGAACTAAGCAACATAATTTAATATTTTATGGTCTTGCTACAGCTATTATCACGCACTCAAAGTGACATCTACGTTCAAAACATTTACGACAGGACTGCCTTCTAATGATCACGACTATGGACTTGAGTTAGCTGTTAGACGACGCTGCACCAAATCCTTACTTGACAAGGACCAACTACGGAAGAAACTAGTTGCAAGTTTGTGAGTAAATTATTTGTGTCTGAGAATGATTGTGAATGAGCCTCTTAGACAGAAAAGGTCTAGAACTGGGAGATGCAATTAAATATCATGAATGATCTACAGCTGACTCAGACCTTCATTAATTTGTTATAGAAATATTACTTCACCAACCTGGCTAGCAAGGTTGGCATTGGATTTTTTCATTTCGATGTTTTCTTATCTCGAGGCCAGATGTTCTACCAGCCTCCTAGTCACCTAACACATTACCTTCAACATAAATTTTTTGTGCATTTAAAGTTACAGTGACAGGTCCTGCGATGCTGATAAAACCAACACCATAAGACCAACGGCAGAAATCTCTTCGAAAATGGTCCATTCTACAAATACCAGTGTCGAAGAGCCTGGTACAGAAGCAGACATTGTTAATATTTTACAAACACTATCAGTCACGTCTAATAAATACACGTACTTGGCTCAATCATATGAAGACTGGTCGGGTAGTGAAATTGTGATACCCCGCGACACAGATCGTATTCTGGAGCAGTTTGTATTAATGCTTCTGCGAATTGGTGCCTACTTGAAGAAAGAAGGTACTGATTTAATAGACTCTAAAATGCTAAATTCACCTAGTGAAACAAATTGGGGTTCAAGTACTAATATAAATCTCCAGAGCCCAGTCTTACCCGAAATTACTGATACACCGCCACAAGTAGGAAGTCAGGGTAATACCGCATGGTACTTACACGAATATCCTAAAATATTCATGAAGAAACAAAGCTCTGATATGCCCGAGTCCAAAGTTTGTTCAACAAATCATACCCGTAGAGGTTCTATTTCATCTGATGAAGAAATTACACGAGACGAGAAAAAACCCGTGAATGGCCGCAAAATAAGTCCTCCACAGCAATCTCGCAATCAGAAGTATGATAGACCCACATCATCCAAACAAGTAAAAACAAAACAAGCACGAGACACTAAACTTTCAACTGATCGAAAACATATTTCGAGATTATCACACGAAGACAAAAACATCGTCCGTCGAGACTCTACAGAAGAAAAATGTTTAACACAAGGAAACTCTATATCCACCGATGGAGAATCAGAAAGTTCCTTTCAGGAAACAACTTTAAATAGAGCTAAGACAGCAAGTCAGGCCAAAGATGTTGCTTTGAACCCACCTCCAAACTACGAACAAACTACATTAGTCAATGAGTCTAGCAAGTCTACCTCTGAAACAGAAGGTCACAATAAACCTAAACCTAAATCTAGTAATTAACGGAAAAATAAATGAAACAAAACAAAAAAAAATTACTATGTTTTATATAAATATGGCAAACCGTTTATTATGTGGTAATAAACAATATTATTAACAATAAAAAATCTGGTGATATTTTGTTTACTCCATTCGATCATATAACATTTTCTGGCTGACATATGCTATTTTGTACAGCTTTCACCGGGTTTAAATACATAACTCTATAATTATATTCATTTGGATCTATTAAATTAAATTGATACATTGGTAACCTGTTGGTTATTATCCAAGCCATTTGTGGTATTTCATGATCAATCCGTAAATCATTAGGGAATATCATTGTATTGTTATTTTGGGCTACAATAAGCAGGTTTTGGTTGGAGTAAGGTTTGCGTGTATTCCAACATCCGATACTGTCTCTTGAAACCAGATTGAAGAACATAACACCATTGCGGTCGACAGCTGAGGCTGATACTTGTCCGTCGGGACCACGACTCTCACCTAGAAGCTTGAACTCGCCCACAGCATTATTTACACGTGACGGATCGCGTATGACAGACGTTTTAACCTCAAATTCTAATGAGCTCGACATGGCGTGATAGTACAGCGTTCGGTCACCTTGTTGTAGTTTTCCGAGTGACATTCCAAATAATCCGTCTGACCATTGGTAATTCAGACCGTGCAAGGTATAATTTGATAACAGTGGCTCTGGGTAGAAACTGTAGTGGCTGAAACGCCAGAACGCTGCGTCTGCATCTCTGAACACGATCAGTCCAAAACGCCATGCGTCTGCTATGTATACGTGCAGGTCTCGACAGCTCGCGTCTCTGGAGTCGACCAAAATGTTTGTTATTAGAGAGTTCTGGAGTACAAATTCGCTGGGGATCGGGTAGCGACCTATAACAGTGTCCGTTTCCAGGTCTATAGCAAACAGCGTTGGCGGACATAATTGACGAGGTGTTTCGAAGGCTTCAACTTGACCTGAGTCCAGCACCCACATTACACCACAGTGGTCGATACTCATGCGGAACACCGACGTGAAACCAGTGCAGTTAACTGTAAAAAAAAACTGCCATTACACTTCACATTCATAAAGTCTAAAAGAATATTTCAAAGACTAAACGAAGTAGGTAATCATTAAATTATTGTTTAAATATTAACGGTTATGCGGTCCACTTTTGGGGAAACGGTCTCAACATTCCACACTTGTCTATAAAATTATTATAGAACTCTGATCCGCAAACTATGTCTAGTTATGTCGGTTATTTAAAATTGCCAATTGTGATTATTCCTACCTGCATTATGCCAGTCCCAATTTGGAAATGGTTCAAAAGGAGGTGACTGCGACTGTGGAAGAATTGGTAACGATGATAATGTTGCCGGAACACCCTTCTTCCAGCGAGGAGTGCTGACAAACACTCGATCTCTCCATCGCTCGACGCCAAGTGGAATGACGTTGGTTTGGTTGAAGTCTCTGAAAACAGAGCATCGATGGAACTAGTGAGCTTTACATTAGTACAGTTTTAATATTAGTAAATACTAATAATAGTATTATTATTTCTGTGATTAATACATATCTCCATTGTAACGTGGTATAAGTTTTAGCTTAAGTTATGGCTTAAGTAGGCAAGTTTGTTGCCCTGATAAAGGATTGAAATGGAAAGAAAATTTATCCTCCAAGAAAACTCCTGTCCTAATTCGCATGGGTAATTCTCCCCTATTAAAATAGATGATATGTTTCAGATATTTCTAGGTTGAACCGATGATGATAACAGTTTCCTACATAACAATTCTATTCGTTCGTTCTTTCTGGCTCTTTTCTATAGCTTATAGAGTAAGCTAAATAAGCAAATATGAAAAAAATAACAACCGATTTTGATAAAACCACCGCAAAAAAAAATGCTTTTAATTAAAAAACCGTATCATAATCAGTCTATTCGGTCGGGAACTACGATGCAACAGACACGTAATACTTATAACACCCCTCTATTTGTCGCTGCTTAAAAGGTACGTCGAATAAAGTATTTTGTTTCTAATTTCAATTGGTTCCACATACCCTGTCAATATAACGGTTGCCCAAATAAATGGAATTCCTTGTTTGGTAGGTTAGGTTATGGATTGCTTACCCGTTTCTGATAGCTGCTTGTCGTTCCTGTGGTGTTGCATAAGCATAGTCGATCTGCTTCCACCTGTATAGAGTTCCTATAGGCTTCTCGCTCACCACACGCGGGTACACTGGAGTTCTATCGGGAGCATACTGCGACGAGTATCCTAAACACGCCGTCAAGGTATTTGCTAGAACTAAAATCAGTAATTTCTGAAACAAAAGAGAGATATTTTAAGAATTAGACAAACCTTAAACAGCCGTGCCTTTTAGCACATACAGAGTCCGTTCGTCCAATCAAGAGCTTGACCAGCATGCTACTTTACACAATGCACCTGAAAAAATATCAAAATGTAGAAATGACGCTTACAAAAGCAAGAATTACCAAAAATACCAACACTGCCGTAGCGAAGTTGACATAGCAACTCGCATGGTTAAGAAATCCCTGACTACGGTTATTGGGGGACAGGCGCCGTTGCCCCCTGCCAGACATACCACTTCGTCTGGTTGGATGATCATCCCTTTGCGCATAAAAACTAAACATTAAATTTTGTAAAACCATTCTTTTTGTCGTGGGTTAAACGGTATACAGGGTGTAACAAAACCCCTATTGTCATCCGAAGTGCGACCGAAATATAGAGTATTTTGAAGTTTATAGGAAAAAAAAGATACACGATGTTTCTTGGGTTCTGCGGGTTTCCCTACACTTTAGTCACGAATCAATATAAAAAAAAGGAACTAGAAAGAAACCAGTGTGGTGACGATTTTAAAATAACTTTGTGTCACCACCCCATTTCATCCTGCCGGTGCCGTAAGAGCTGACGAACGAACAAGACCGAAAACCTGACCGCAAGAGAAGGACATCTTGAGACGAAACGCTAGAACGCCTTGTGCCTCTGGCCAGCGTGGTACAGTAGTCTAACTACCCTCCATGTATTTGGAGGAGGCCCAACACAGCAATTGGTCATCTATGGGCCGAGTAGTAGTGGAACCACTTGTGAAATACTTATACTCTCTCCACCTTTTCCGTAAGATATAAGTCTCTCGTCGTTCGCCGTTCGAAATGAGGTTGTGTCATTTTTATTACACAACTTTGTGGTGGCGATGACGGTTTTAGAACATGGTGTCACCATAATATAAAAACTGGTGCCAACCCGTTTGGTCAGCGTGGCGCAGTTTCTTTACTAATTACTTTCCATGTACAAATTAGTTCGACTTCATTGTGGGTCATGAGATAATGAGGGATCCTCATAATTAATACTTTTCTTCTGCGTTGATTTTAAATTGTGTTTGTTAGCTGTTGCAATTACTATTGCGATATCCTCCTAATATTATAAACGTGAAAGTTTGTGAGAATGTATGTTTGTTATGCTTTCAAGCAAAAATTTGTCGATGGATTTTGATGAAACTTTACAATAATCCGTGTGATGACGAATTTAGAATGCACTGTGTCGCCACCCCATTCCATCCTGAGGGTGTCGTAAGAGCCCATAAAAGGAAATTACAAGGCGGATATCCTATCCGCAAAAGAGCTTTTGGCGAGCATGACACAGTAGGCTCCATGTAATTGGAGGAGGCTTGATTCAGCAGTGGGTCATTTGTGGGCTGAGAAGTTGTAAGTAGTACTAAAACCCGGGTATGTGTCGTCTCTCGCATTCTGTCCTGTGGCCCCACCTAAACTGGACACACACTCTGGACTTTTGTGTGAGAGCAATAATGCCGAGCTCTAACACCATTATCATTATCGCCAGCTTTTAGTAACATCATCTACACGGAGCTCCGAGGCAGCGTGTACCTCAGAATGGAATGGATTGGTGACATTGTGTATGCTAAATCCGTCACCACTCCACTATGGTATATGTGGTAATATACCGTTTGAGAAAGTGTAATAACATGAAGTAGAACACCTTTCGAAGACTCAATACATAATAATGTTAGTTCCATATGCTTAGTTACATATTTATGCTAATTTAGCTCTACTAATGAATTTATTAGGTAAATACTGCTAAATATAAAATAATGTAAACATTAACAAAATTGAAAAATGTCTGTTTGTTTAGCCTGATTACGTTTGGCTGATGTTTGGTCCTTTGTGGATATTGCGCGAGTTTGCTCTCACAAGCCTGTCTCATCACGGCCTTGTGCCCTAAAAAAGGCGATCTAAAAAAAGCAACTGTAGAGTTTCTTGCTGGCTCATCTCTGTAGAGCTCAGCTCGGCTCATCTCTGTAGAGCATCCCGAACTTATGGTAATTTTTTTTCGTTTTCACTAGTCAAATGATCTCCAATGAACCAACTTGAATATATGACTTTTGATTTTGTAGTATTAGTACTAACAAAAAATCCGTAGGAGGCAGTTACTTCTAACAAAAGTGAACTGTTTTTGGATTGTTAGATAGAAAGGTCCTGTTGCACTTCGAAATGGCGAGATTTTTGCTGATATTATAAGAAGTACCTCATTTATGGTAAAAAAGTAACCACAAACCAAAAATTGTGCATGAAATCTGAATTAAAATGGGCCGTGGATATTGTACAATTCTACAGACGATGTCGTTGCGGATAACTACTATCAAAATGCATACATATGATTCGTAAAAGATCTGTTATAAATTTATTACGCGTGAACTAGTTTTCGAGTAACTCGTTGTGCAGCCTTCAAATCGGACTTACATTTTTTGTTAATTAGGCGGATCCGATTACAAAAAAATAATATTAAGAAGCATGAAGATAAACACCATTATCCAGATATTAGCCAGATCGGGATAGTCTAGAAGATTTGTAGTGATTAACATGTTGTGATTGTCCGTGCGGTGATGGATTTAGAATACATATTAACACCAACGACCAGAGGCGACTAAAAGAACGCAAGAGTCAGATCACCTAGCCCCAAGAGAAGGAATACTTGATACAAACCCTTTTTTTTTTTGTTCGCCTGTGGTAAAATCCTTTCTGGACTTCCTCGCCGGCCACGGGGATGGCCAGCGAGGGGAGTGTGGGACTCTCCCCCATAGTGGGGGCCTACCCACTAAACCCCCCCGGGGTGCTCCAACTCGCGTCCTGTTGCGGCATTGTGGGATCTGTACACAGTACCACGCCTTGTGCCAACCCGTCTTGCCAGCGTGGCACAGTAGGTTAATTTCCCTCATAGGCAGAAAAGAAGAACGACGATTTATAACGAGTTAGATACTCTACTACTACAACTCAGCCCATAAATGACCCACTGCTGAGTCGGGCCTCCTCCCATTTTAAGGAGGGTAGTTAGCCTACTGTGCCACGCTGGCCAGGCTAGTTACTCAATAAGGCAAAATAACCTTATTCCGCGGGTTTCAAAACGACTCCCAATTCTAAAATATCCTTGGACAATATATCCTTGGACATTTCACACAACGCCATCTCGTCCCAAGCTAAGCAACTTATGCTTGTGTTATGGTAACGAGATGGATGATAAACTACTTATATACTTTTTTTTTGTAAATACATACATATTATAGATAGAAAACACCCAGACCCGGAACAAATACTTGTAGATCGTACAAATATTTCTTCCGTGCGGGGATCGAACCCGCAACATGCTGCGCAGCAGTCGATCGCTCAACCACTGCGCCAACCGTGTCGTCCAAATGATCCACTACTGACAGGGACAGGGGAGACAGGGTTTGAATCAAGTTTTCCTTCTTTTTAGCTAAGTATTCTTGCCTTTCTTCCTTTCTTACAACCACGTTGGTAACATTGTGTATTCTAAATCCATCAATACACGGATGTTAAATTAACTATCTTAAACATAGTAAACCAATTTTTAATTTATGTATCAATCATAAGGCCATTTAATACAAGCACTAGAAACTTACTCTACTATAAAAGAACGAAGAAACAATTGAGCATAAAAAAATAAGGCTCGTAAAAGCGCTTAGGAGCATTATGTAAATAACCAAAATCTTTAAACCGAACAAGCTATTTATTAAAGTTTAATACCATGGAACTTTTTCCCAGAACACAGTATTTGATGAAGCTTAATAGAGAATGTAAGATTTTAAATATATTATGAATCTGCTAGACTTTTGGTACAAAGGGATGATCATCCAGCCGGACTAGGCGGTACGTCTGACAGGGAGCTGCAGCGCCTATCCCCCAATAACTGTAGTCGGGGAATTCTTAATCGTGCGAATTGCTCTTCTAACTTCGCTATCGCTCAACCACTGCATGCAAGACAATAAAACGTACATTAAAGTAATTAGCTATTTAAGTAATTTAGGTGGTAGTTTGTAAAGCAATAACCGTTAAACACTTAACATGAGCCTACTTTCTAAGTATCCCTGGTATAGGTAATCCTACCTTATTACAAATAATATGTAGCTATGTGAGTCCGTTGCAAATTGTACAAGCCCCAGGCAAAATAAAATAGAATGTACCAATCTACTTTGTATACTCTTTACATTATTGAAACTCCCAGCATGGGATTTAAAGTATTTTGTACACGTCTAGAAAGTCCGTGAGGTGACAAGCTTAGAATAAATAACATCAACAAGCCATTACATCCTGAGGGTGTCGTAATACGAGATTATATGTTTGTAAGAGTCAGATGTTTTATACACAAAGATAGCTTCAAACATTTCGCCCTCTACAGAATTAGCCATCCGAAATGAGCATAAGGTGGCATGGCATAGCTAATCAAAAGCAGTCCAGTGTTTGAAATATTTTTTTTACCTTGAAGTGTGAGTGAGGCTAGTTGATTGATTTTTAGTCCACTTAAAATCAATCAACTAGCTGTGGTTATTTATTATCCTACATATTGATGTCTTAGGTTTTCACGATCTTTACACATTACAGGAAATGATCTCTTCACGGTTATGATTATTTATCGGTTATTTATTTTATTGCACGGTCTACTGTATCTATATGTGTAAGCAGTGCCAGTGATTCTTTCGTCATGGCGGTAGGGTTTTTGTTACACCCTGTACCCATATAACTCCCATCTTCTTCTTCTATTCCGTATAATTCTTCAAACAAAAAATTATTGATGTCTTTCCTTCTAATTTATTTTAGTTAGTGGCGTAGCAACGAGCGCTAGGTACAGCTAGTCATTTAATAACAATAAAAAGGACATTTGCTTACAAACTTATTACCGTCAAGTATACCTACTTCCCTACTTCTGATTCTCAGCCGGTAAATGACCCACAACTGAGTCGGGCCTCCTCCAAATTCATGGACGGCAATTCGCATACTGTGCCACGCTAGCAAGACGGGTTAGCACAGGGTTTGTATCAGATTTTCCTTCTATTGCGGCTAGGTGATCTGCCTTTTGCGTTCTTTTACTCGCATCTTACGACGCCCGCAGTATGGTATGGGTTGGTGACATTGTGTATTTTAAATACGTCACCA
The DNA here is from genome assembly GCA_905475355.2 of Clostera curtula. Lineage (NCBI taxonomy): Eukaryota > Metazoa > Arthropoda > Insecta > Lepidoptera > Notodontidae > Clostera > Clostera curtula. The sequence goes on along the minus strand of FR997806.1, from coordinate 9,749,774 downwards.
CACGGAATATATTGGATATAAGTAATTAATGTTATTTAGTTTAGTCTCATTTCAGTAAACTTTAAAAGTAGGCTATAAGAAACAAAACAAATTTAACAGTGTTAACCCTTACATCTTTCAAGTATAGGAATATCTATAAAATGTACTGTAAAATATTGACAAATAAACTTGCTACTTTTACAGTGTAGGCAAGTCTTCTAAAAGTGAAATAAATATGTTAAAAGTCGGCATTGCTTCAATGTTAACAACAGGTTTTCAAGGAAATATTTGTACTTAATACGATACTGTACCTCCTCTGAATTTTAATTTAGAAATCGGCCTGCCAACCATTTAACACATACGCGTTTTATATAGGATGCTGTCTTAAACGTGTATGTTTAGTATTAGGCTAGTGGCACGCGAACAATTAAAGCACTTAGCATTTATATTAGTGATGTGCTGAAGAAACATATCTTTAATGATAAAAACCGATATTTTATAAACATCCGAATTTCTCTTTAATTACTCGACTAAAGTAGTCTATTCATATGTGTAGTACCTATTTCTAGTTAGTATTTGTCTAAACTTTTAAACACAAATTTATTTAAATTACGGATAATTAATCAAGTACCTATGAGGTTGTCACTGATTAACTATAGCCCAGTTACCAACGCTTGAAACTAGATAATCGAATTTGCTATTTGATTTTATATATTTACTAAAATAAAATATAGTTACTTCATTAATAACGAAGTCAGTATGATTTTTAGCAGTGATATTACGACATCTCTGATATTACGACATCTATACTAATATTTAAAGCTGCAGAGTTTGTTTGTTTGTTTGAACGCGCTAATCTCAGGAAATACTGGTCCGATTTCAAAAAATCTTTCAGTGTTAGATAGTCAATTTATCGAGGAAGGTTATATGCTATATTTTATTTTCAAAAGAATTAGGGATCCGTATGAAAATTGCGATTTTGTAAACCAAGGTGTAAAATCGAAAACCTATTTTATAATATTTTATAATTAATTATTATATTAAGCCCATGCGGGCAAAGCCGCAGGCAATTGCTAGTAATAGGATAAAAATAAAATAAAAAATATACAGACCTTATCCATGATGATCGCTCCTTCCTTGGCGTGATCCAAAACGCGTTCGGCCGGTTGGGCGGTCAAAACTATTCTGCACACTTCTTAAGAGCCTAATACATGTTATAATTTATTACTTAAACAGTGGCGTATGCGATCATAGTTACTCAACGTGTTTAGGGCGGTTTTAGTCTAAACCAGTTTAAAAAGAACCCGATTTTTGATTATTATTAACATGTGTTATGTTATGACTTTATGAGTTATGACCTCTTAAAAATATTATACAAGGTAAATTCTGCGGATTTTATAAGCGACACTTAATGCAGAGGTATTTTCACGAAAATTGTCCAGTATATACAGGGAGCGATTGCGTCTCATTACTCATCATTTTAGTCTATAAATGACCGACTACTGAGTTGGACTTCCTCCAAATTCAGGGAGGGAAATAGGCTAAAGTGCCACCCTGGCAAGAGGGGTGGGTTGGCACAGGGTTTGTTGATACAATAGGCAGATCATCTATTCGCCAGAGAAGGAAAACTTGATAGATTTCCTTCTCTGGCGAATCGTGATCTGCCTATTGTGTTCGTTTAGTTGCCTTTTACGAATTCAAATTCAAATTCAAATCATTTATTTTGCTTGGGTCACGATGGACACTTACAAAAAGTCAACACAATAAATCACCGGCACCCTTAAGATAGTATGGGTTGGTGTAATGTGTTTTCTAAATCCGTCACAACACAAGATAGTACCTATGGGTTACTGTAATCTTGTTTTATAAATTTTGTCTTATTGCTGTAAATTTGTTTTATAAATCCGTCACAACACGGAAAACTGACTTTAAGGGCCTCGGCTAGGCCGCCTAATGCGCGCATCTACATACATCGTGGAAGAATTAGTTGGCCGCAGCGACTTGGCCGCGCGGCCTGGCCGCATGCATTGCGCGGGGGCTCTAATAGTTGAAATGATATTTTAGTTGGTACATCAAAAGAGGTGGCCTAATGATACACGGTGCGGAGAGCAATTGAATAAGCAGCTCTTGTGATACATGTATAGTACGTGCACTGGGTGTAGTATACTCAAAGCAGGGGTTAGGTTTTTTTTATAAAAAAAAATATATTAATTTAATAGTCTAAACATAATGTCACTACTACTACTACTACTTAGACCATAAATGACCCACTGCTGAGTCAGGCCTTTTCCAACAACATGGAGGGTAATTAGCCTACTGTGCCACGCTGGCCAGATGGGTTGGCACAGGGTTTTGTAACGGGTTTTCAGCCGTGTAGTTTTTTTTGTCGGCTCTTACCGACCGTCGGCCTTAGGATGGAATGGGGTGGTGACACTATGTATTCTAAATTCGACACCACACGGCCAGGGACATAATGTCACTACTACAAATAAAAAGTCACAAAACCTTTAATTACCAGTTCTTGCTGGCTAACCATAGCTTAGGGCTGTCTATCTCTGTGATAAAGAATTTAAAAAACATTGTGTGACATTCTACCTTGCGCGTGTCGACTGAATGAATGAAAGAGGCTGACAATCTAACTCGAAGAGAAGGAACACTTGATACAACCCCTATTACAGCCCGTGTCGCACGCTAATTTCCCTCCATTGGAAGAGCGACCCAGCAGGTGGTTTATAATGATGAGCGTTAATAATGATAACATATCATGCACGGCTGTTTAAAGAAGTCTGTAGCGCCTTGTAAATTTGTTATAGTAAAACATTATTATGATTGCAGCCACATCTTGCAAAGACGTTTCGTACTATAATAATGTACTTTCTTACTAGCCTTACTTACCCATTTATCCTACCTACAAATATTATAACCCCTTTTTAAAAAGACTTTAAAAATATTCATTCCTTGCCATTGAATAGTTTGTAAATAGACCTATTTCACGTTGAAAATGCAGCAGCGACATCTACTTGCAAAAAAAGGAACTAGCCTAATATCTATCTAAAACGCAGGTAACAGTTAGTAGATACTCAACAAAGAGTGTGTTGTAAATTGTTTATACGCGCTAAACAGGAACAAAGTACCTATCCTATCCGCTCTGAAAATTGTATTTCTGCATTGGAAAGCTTCAAGATCTATCCAAAGAGGTGGAATCGATTCAACCCACAAACGACCCACTACTGAGTCGGGCCTCCTCCGATTTCATGGAGGGAAGCCTACTGTACCACGCTGGCAAGACGGTTTGCATCAAGTTTTCTTTCTCTTGCGGTTAGGTGATCTGCCTCTTGCGTTCTTTTAGTCGGCTGCATTAGTAATCCTAAATGTTATGTAAAGAAAACTATGTATAACGCAAAGTAGGGGTTATTACTATTGGCAATAATGTGATAAACTGGTTTACATCTTAGATATTTGTACGTTACAGAATAAGTTACATATTTGTACGTTACAGAATGGAATTCACTTCCCGCTGGTATTCGGAGCTCTGATTGCCTTTTTACTTTCAAGCGAAGAGTCAAAGAATATTATCTATCCTGTTGCTAGACATAGTTGTTGTATTTATGTTATATATATATATATTTATATATATGTGTAGTAAGTATGTATTTATATTGCGGATTTATTTATGTATCTATTCTATCATATTAATATCTGCATTGTATTTATTTTACACATTTGTAATATTAAAATTTGTTCGTCTTATTATTCATTAATCTATCAGTATTGTTATTTACACACCCTAAGCCTATTATACTTCTTCACCATCTCCTTTTGCGGGTCCACCGGAAGAGATTTCTTTAGAAATAAGTAGTACCTTGTACATAATTTTCCTAAAATTGTTACTTGATTTGTTATATGTGTGTACGTAAATAAATAAATAAATAAGTTTTAGTTTATTTATTAAAAAAACTACCAATTGAATTGAGGACCTCCTCCTTTTTGAAGAAATTATACACCTTTGAAGTCGTTTAATTATACACTTTTAATTAATTTATTGTAACTCCACCTTGATTTAGAAATTATATTCTAGTATTTACTTTATAAAAAACTTAACTTAATAAACATAACTGACTGATATTTACGGCAATATTATAATACTAACATGAAATTTATGGCAACCATATCCCGTGTATTGCAGATGATTTAGTATCGGGATCACATATCGTGCCCGCTACGGCCTTCTCTACGTCTGCGTACATTATTCGAAAATTATAGTCTTCACGATCTAAAGGACCTGCTTGGAACATCGGCAGTCTGTTAGAAATCACCCACACACTCTGCCGCTCATTTTGATCTATCTTTACATCGTTTGGGAACACCAAAGTCTCTCTATTATAAGCCACTAGACCTAATGTTTTCTTTTTGTAAGGTTTTCGTGTATCCCAGCAACCAATACTGTCTCTAGTTACTAGTCCATAGAACATTACACCTCGGGAATCTATTGCAGAAGCAGAAGATTGACCAGACAATCCTCTACTTTCACCTGTTAGCTTGAATTCATGCGCGCTGATGTTAAAGCTGGATGGTTCTCTCAATACCGAAGTTGACACATGAAATTCCCTATAGCTAGACATAGGATGGAAGTATAGTATTCTCTCATTGTAGAGGTCAAGAGGTGTCAGAGCTAATCCAAAAATTCCGTCAGTCCATTGAAAATTTAGTCCGTGAAGTGTGTAATTAGATGCTAAAGGATCCGGGAAGAATAATGGATGGTAAAACCTCCAGAACTTGGCGTCACTCTCTCGGAAGACTATTAGACCAAAACGCCAGGTGTCTGCTATATAGGCATGGAGATCTGAGCAGTCTGTTGTACGAGTGTCCACGATGATATTTGAAAATAAAGAATCCTGAAGTACGTAATCCTTTGGTATTGGGTATCGAGCGATCAGTTTATCTGTCGCCAGATCAAACACCACAATGCTTGGAGGACAAAGCTGCTTTGGATCGTCCTGCGAGTCTATTTGTCCAGAGTCTAGCACCCACAGTCTTCCACAAGGATCTGCGTTAACTCGAAACACTGACGTCAGTCCGGAGCAATTTTTGTTATCACCTGGAATTTCAAAACACGAATATGTAAACAACTTAATACTAAATCACGACACGGTTGGCGTAGTGGTTGAGCGATCGACTGCTGCGCAGCATGACGCGGGTTCAATTCCCGCACGGAAGAATATTTGTACGACCTACAAGTATTTGTTCCGGGTCTGGGTGTTTTCTATCTATAATAAGTATGTATTTACAAAAAAAAATGAATATAAGTAGTTTATCATGCATCTCGTTACAATAACACAAGCATTAAGTTGCTTAGCTTGGGGCGAGATGGTGTTGTGTGAAATGTCCAAGGATATCTATTTATATTTATAATTATTTGGAGGAAATACTAAGTCAGGAAATGTTTTATGAAAGAAGAAGAAATGGTTATAAGTAATAGATGGAGAGGATATAAGTTATGAATATAGTTCATCATTGCTTTGCGAAAATTATGAATTGGTAAATATACCTATATTATGTGAACTTTTTCTCACGAAAATAATATGCTTAAAATATGTTTTTTTTTTAAACGAAACCCCTGCACTGTTTATAACCTGTATCGCGGGGGACAGTTTCATCATCATCATCATCAGCAGCTCACATTAGTCCACTGCTGGACATAGGGCTCCCCTAAAGAGCGCCATAGCGCCCTGTCACGCCATAGCGCCCTGTCAGGGCAGTTTACAAACATGTAATTCACGAGCACAAATGACACCTAGACTCCGAGCATGTGCTTAGCATGTCCGTTGTTATTTATTTGACCATCGAGTACCTCGACATAATTAGAGAATAGGGTAAATAATAGGCTAATTTCCCAAAATTCATCTGGAAGAGGACTGAAAAGTGGATAATTTCTTGGCTAAACTTAGTGAGGCATTAAAACTATTTAATTAGTGTATGAACTGAAATTAATGATGACAAACCAAAGGCTCCATGGAAGCTCCAATCTGGGTAAGGTTTCAACGGAGGAGAGACCACTCCACCAGCTGTGGAAACTGTGGCGAGTGTCGCCGGTACACCGCGGCGCCAGCTAGGTATCGTCACCCATATTCGAGAGCCCCATACCTCAAGTCCAAGAGGCAGCACATTTTCAGGAACATATTTGCTAGAAATAGTTGAAAGTCTTAATTCAGTTCATACACGGTCCAGGGTTGCATTCACGTATAGTAAAGGAATATTATAACGGAAATTATAACCATTGAAAATTATAATGGATTTACGCTTTCTGTGTGTGTTATTATTAACTCTATGCTTAATAAGTAGAACATACTCGTTAGTTTTCTAGCCCATAAAATAATGAGGAATAATTATTGCAGTTACTACTGTACTGCAGATAGCCAGTTTGGCAACAAGTTTTGTTTCACTTGCAACTAGGTTTTCTGCCTTGTCATGTCCTTTAATCGATACATAAGGTATCCTCAGGACAGATTAGTCTGTTGAAATTATGCAGGCTAAATCATTCGTCCGTTACATATTTTAAAATCATATTTTCACACTGAAAACATGTACTTATAAATATATGAATACAATCTGTTGGTCATATGATTTCTTCGGTTTCTTTTTCGGTACAGAATAGCCATCTTAAATACCGATTTCTCACATTTACTGCGTCCAAAGTCGATGCGGACGGAAATACTCACAAGATCTATATTTAGAGAGTCATATATATGAGTATTATAGCATAACCGAGTCCTTGTCAGAAAAAATATGTGAATTTTGAAATGCGCACCAACTGGTTGGACATTGACCTTGCCCAACTTTCTCGTTATAGATATGTACCATACATAATGCTTATTATAGATTGATTAAACCTTAATAGAGTTATTTTGCTTCATGGATTAAACACATTTAACCAAATAATTGCAAGCTCTATCTTTACAGATGAAGTCACATAGTGACGGACACTTATAGCTTACCCAGAATTTAAGGCAAGTCTTCGTAGCCTCGGCGACGGGAAGTCAAAGTCTACATGTTTCCACTTGTACAGCGTGCTGAAAGGTGGCGTGTCCGTATCAGCTGGCGAAGGCTGCGTACGCGCAACGTTCAACATAGCCAGCCATAGCGTTATAGCGCCTGCGTGATTTCTTTCTGTAAGCATTTTTTACGTTACGTAAATAAATACATATAAGTAATTAAATGGAAACAACAAACATATTTATTGTAATCAGTGATTAGACGGATAACTAAAAGAACTTAAAGCGATAACACAAAATAAAATTAGTTTGAAAAATCAAACACTACTGAACAAAGTTGAGTGAGGTTTGGCAATTGATGTACACCTAAAGTCTATAATAATAATATTTATTTAATAATAAAAATAACATCTTAGAATTAAAAATAATACACCCAAACAACAGGAAATTGTCATAATACTATACAATCTTAGCTTGCTTTTAACCGAAAAACGTTGTTTCTTCATCGAAAAAACTCTACCGAATCTCTATACAAATGACATATACCGAACTGCGTATCATCATTATCATCACTACATAGTTTATAAAAAAGTCGCTGTCGTCTGTCCGTCCCTATGTATGCTCAAATCTATAAAACTACGTAACGGATTTTGAAGCGGTTTTTAATAGATAGAGTCCGTAAATTTATATTTTCGCTTCCTACGTCTGTATTTCCAAGTAAATATGACTTGGATGCCTTCAAGTCTGGAGTGAATAGGCTCTTACTGACCCAGCGGGTTACACCGTCGGCCTCCTCGTCACTTACCATCTGGTGAGATAGAGGTCAACTGCCGGACAGTTAGTAATAAAAAAAAAACATTGCACCCGTGCGAAGCCGGTGCGGGCCGCTAGTATTAAACATAAAGTATCAAGCATTAATCACTCTTTTACAATAAGCAATGCCTTACTTGCTCACGTAATGTATTGCAAAACCATCCACTAGCTAAACTATAGGTAGTAATTTGCCAGACAAGAAAGTGGCGTACATTCTCTTGATAAAGCTCAAATTTTAATGGCATCGTTTAAAAAATGTTCCCGTACTTCTATGTTTGCTATACCGTTACGATGTTTTTACTATCAATAGGAGGTAAATTATTCTGTTTAAGCGGATCGCCTGCAGGTGGATACAGGTAAAGGTCATTTTCTAATGTTCCACTTCAACTAACTTTAGCAGGTCAATATTGTTTGACAGTGTGTGCCGAAAAATAGTACCTCTTTATCATCATCTCAGCCTTTATAAGACCAGGCTTGACAAAGAGGGCATGGTCCATTACACGGAGAGAAAATAGCCTACTAAAGTACATCGCCACAAAGGATTTCTTATAGAATTGCCTTCAATTGTGGCTAGGGTTTCTGCCTGTTCATCCTTTAGTCTAGGAACCACGATTCAGCAATGGATTCTTTAAGAAAATATGAGACGAGATGACGATGATTCCGATGGAAACCTACCTTTAAGTGTACAAGAAAAAGAAACCAATAAAACGGCCGCTTTGTAGTTCCGCGAACTGAACATTAATGACAAACTGAATCGAATTGATTTTAATGGCGACCCTTTCTCTAGACTTCTTCGTTTTAAATCGCATTGTTTCTGGTTTTGTAAAGTGGAGCAAATCATTTAATTTGCATATTTAGAGTTTGTTCGTGATTTTTTTTAATACGTCCGTTTATACTTACGCGCTATTATAAAGACCATTTGATAGATTAAGACTTATAGTGGTTTGGCATTTGCAAATGTCAACGGGATTTCGGTGTCCTATTCATAGTCGGACCAATAGACAATCCGCTATTAATTTTCGAATTTCGCTTATAACTAGTATGATAACTACACCGATATTTTACATTCACGAATTTTATAATTCATTACAGCTATAACCATTTACCTTTCCAATCTGTAACATGTAATGGTGACACTTCACTTAGCGATTCATTTCCCTTTTTTACATTAAACAACATGTGAGGATGGAACATATGTAAAAAAATACAAAAATAAGAAACACGAAAGTCGAACACAAACACCAAATACAAATAGCAAATAGCCGAATAGGCATGTGAAGTACCAGCATTACATAACACCTACACCGAAGGTTTGAAGTCGCACAAATATGTTGCATGTGTTGCCATTTTAACCGATAAGTTTTAATTCCACTTTCACTACTATGTGGATTGCTTCAGAATAAAATTGTGCAGTTGGCCGGTCTGCACAGTAAAAAAATATTATAGATAGTTCTATGATACGTATGAAAGTATTATCTTAGTTTAAAGATTCGTATAAGGGTTCCAAATACTTGCAGGCTTTCATACTTGACGGTACTAAATCATTATTCATCATAGTTTTTTTATAGCTTGGTAGTAACCAAGACTCTTAGTAAAAGGCAAGTTTATCGTTATCCAACGTCTCAATAATCCAATAATATTAAATTGTTTTCCTTATTACGATTTCCTTCCAATCGGTCTATTCATTTTCATAACAGAAACAGGCAGACTAATTAATATTTTACTTCACTATCACATCAAAGGCTGCAAAACTTGTTACCACATAAAAACTAAAGATTAAATAGTCTAAAAAAAATATATGATTTTTAAGCACCTAATCTGATAATAATAAGTATATTTCTTTACAATGATATTTTGTCTATCGTATTTTTACAGTTAACCTAACATTGCTTTATTCTAATTTGAAGTAATTCAATATAAATAAAAAAATATCGTGCTTAAGTATTTAATTTTTCGCTAAACTTTACAAAAATAAATGTTCACTTTTTTAACAAGTCTGTTATCGAAGGTATATAACAACACATTTGTTTCAATAACTTACCATTATTTTTAAAGCTATCCGTCGACCCGTAGTTATGGTCTATCTGTTCATAAACCTGGTATCCACTAGAATGTTCAATATCACTATGTTCCGACAAAGGGTCAGTCCATTTCGGCCGGTCACTGTTCCACTGGTTAATATCGTTGTACCGTGTAGTTATATCCGCGATGACCGCCGGTTGCGGCGACCACTGTATGAAGAACTGATGCGACAAAGCCATGTTTCGCTGAACATTCAAATTCACTCTTTCACCAGAAGGTTTAAGATAAAAAACTATATGAACGCGATTTCCCGCATCGCGAAAAATACGTGAAGTAACTCCCGCAACTCGGCTTTATCTGTTTGGCGAAGTGTGATCGTTCCATTACCATAAGAATATGTGCAGCCCCTCTCAGTGGTTTGCGTGATTTCGACAAATGCACGAGCTTCTTCATTTCGTGAAGGCAACTCACATGTCTAATCTTAAACGATTATCAACGCCTTTCAAATGTAGGATGATTTATCAGTGACGTGGTTTATTTTAAGCGTGAGTATACCTAGCTAAAACGAAAATGCGTATTTGGATAAAAAATATAATATAGTGTTTGATAGGATTAGATTAAGAGGTATTAATTACCTTAATAAACTATGTAGAAATATTCCAGTAATTTTAGTAAAAGATATCAATTGTAAATGTAAATTTACAAAATAATTTAAACTAATATTATAAAGCTGCAGAGTTTGTTTGTTTGAACGATGTCGGGAACTACTGGTCAGATTTCAAAAAATCTTTAGGATTAGATAGTCCTGTTATCAAGGAAAATATTTTATTTTCAAAAAATTAGGGATACATAGGAAAATTGCGACTTTGTAACCCAACGTGTAAAATGTTATTTTCAAAATCTCTAAGTAAGTTAAGCTATATGCGAAGCGCAGATAAGCACGGGTTCGAAGCCCACGCGGGCGTAGCCGCGCGCAAAATCTAGTGTTTTAATAAACTGCCACTGTCTGTAACAATGAGGATTCATTAGAAGCTTAAGAAACGTCAAGCCTAATAAACGTTACAAAATGTTTATTAACTCGGTACGCATTGTCGTGACGTGGTTATAGGGAACCATTTCTTAAGTGGGTTAATCTTTAGTTGCTTCTACGCTGCATAATGTTACTAAATCAGGTTGAGGAAACGTATGAAGAATAATAGTGTTGAAAATCAGCATAAAATGATTGTGATTGCTAAATACAATCTAGATAATGTAAATTTTTGTTAAAATATGCATAACATCTAGACGCACATTTCTTGTTGCTGATTTTACAAGATTTTACGATTTTTTTATTAACTCGATTTAGTCCTCGGCTTTACCGATATGTATGGGAAGCCTGTGATAGATTTGAATTTAGAAAAGAAATACCTTTTGGTTATGTACAGCACATAGCCCCCTAGGATAAACGAGTTCTTGAGTGGAGCGTGGAACAACGCATCTCTGCTAGATCGAGCGATGATGTGGAAGACAGGATCCCAAGCTAAATATTTTTTAATGAACATTATTAATTTATAAGCATTATCTAATAGAAACACGTTATGAATTACTGTTGCATTTATAAATTACTAGCTATACCCTGTGCGCGTCGCTACGCTACTAACTAAAATAAATTTGATGGAAAAACATTACAATATATTTTTTTTGTGCAGGAACCTTCATGCAACACTCTTTGCTGAAGATCATAACATAATCAAATGCGTAGTTTACGATTCTATAAAGGATATATTATACACAAACATTATTTCTTTTATATAAAAAATGATTTAGCAAGTGTCATACTAATTATTAATTAAACTATACTTCAAATTAAATAACCAATGAAGAAGATAAGATATGCAAATCCTAAATGATACTAAACTTAAGTTACTTATGAAGCTGAAATAGAAACGGAGGGATATTTTTTTATTGTGTTATGTCTGTAATATGTATGATTTAAATTACAAATCTACAAGATAATACGAATTTGTATTTTAATGTTTTACGTAAATGTTCACCATAATCACCAACTGCCTGTTAGTCTCGTAGGTACTATTCAATATTACAGGCTTATTTCCTCGTGCACCGTCGGCTAAGCTTTTGTTCCTTAACGAAGAGTTACCTAACTCATGGCTTGCCGTTTCAAGCCCGTTTTACCTCTTGACCTAAGTTCTATGTTCGATTTCTAAATATTTGCCTTTGCGTAACACTTTATCACGACTAAGATTATAACATGATGATTGAAATACTATTAGGTATATAAAACACTTTCATGTTACTGTTGATTTTAACTGTTAAACACAGTTAAAATCAAAAATCTATTAGAGTTGTCTCATCTGAATTCTGTTCGCACGTCAATATACTTTTATAATTGACTATTTACCATCTGTTTGGAAATCTGATCTACGGAGAAGAGTTGACAAAAACTCAGCAATTGCTTTATAAATTTGGTATTACAGGGAAGAGCGACTCGCAACACGACGCTACCACTGTCATTAGTCTTTGAGTGAGCATGACAACTCAAGAAACATTATAAAATTAAAACCACAATTTTCGACACACTAAATTAGAGCATAGGAGATTTCTAAGCGTTTTATTCTAAAACTAGCTGACCTGGCAACATTCTTACCGCCTCAGAATCAATAAATTTATTTTTTCCATATTTTGCCACCTTTTTAACCTTCCCTGGACTCACACGAATATTTCAAGAGCAAAATCATCCAAATCGCTCCAGCTGTTCTCGAGTTTTAGAGAGATTATCGAACAGCAATTCATTTCTATTTATAAATAGATTTTGCAACAATATGTATTCTATTTTTAAGTTTTAGATGTAGTTTGTCCTTAATCATTAGTGTTTTTAAGTATTATAATGTTATTAATTTATCACTATCACTAAATAGTATAAAACAAAGTCGCTGTCGTCTATCCGTCCCTATGTATGCTTAAATTTTTAAAACTACGCAACGGATTTTAACCGATTTTTTTTTAATATATAGACTGATCCAAGATGCAGGTTTATATGTATAATAAATGTATGATTGCACCCGTGCGGAGCCGGGCCGGGTCGCTAGTTTTTATATATAAAAAGAAAATATAGATAAACCACGCTCTGCTAAGTACGCTAACTTATAAGTTAACTCCCTTGCCTTATCACTAATACATTGGGGTCGGCAACGATCTAACCTTATTTGGCTAACCAGTATGTGTTTACTCAGAGCGATTGGCGTCTACTCTCTGCGAACTGTGTGACGACCGGTAATTAATTATAAGACCTGCTACTGACACCGGGTTATGAATACTGTTCATGGAACCTGTCATAGATGGTAGAATGGCAGCTGGCCACTTTACGCGTCTTCCGAAGCATAGCGGAGGTCAGATATTAAACACACGGACATGATAGACACCCATCCAACATTCAGCAGATCCAGACATGTCTTGTGGTGACCGTGTGGTGATGGACTTAGAATACATAGTGTCACCATCCCACACCACGTGAGGGTGTCGTAGGAGCCCACATAAGGAAATGACAAGGCCAAAAATCTAGCTGCAAGAGAAGGAAAACTTGATACGGTTTCCTGTGCCAACCCGTCTAGGCAGCGGGGCATAGTAGGCTAATTACCCTCCATGTAACTGGAGGGGGCCCGACTCAACAGTGGGTTATCAATGCTGTGGTGAAGCTTAGTGTTGCATTTTCTGCTGCCAACTATATGCTTTACCTGACTTTACACACGCTCAGCAACACTAGACCACCCAAGAGCGATTCCATTTGACTAAGGTATTCTGTAAGGTCCTTCCCCAGTCGGTCAGTTGCAGCAAGCGGCTGCCGGGCCCCCGGTTCGATTCCGGGATCGGACAAGTGTCTTTGTGGAATCCAGAGACACTGGCTCAGAGTCTGGGTGTCATTTGTGTTCGTGCATTTCATGTTTGTAAACTGCCTAGCGACACAAGCCTTACCTAGTGAGGGATATCGTTTTAAAAAAATGAAAACGCCCTGGAAAATCAATTTCCACGTTATTCGGATCCATTGTGCCCGTAAAGCGTAACAGATTAGCATTTGTTTTTTGACACAAAAAGTAGGCTAGACCACAATCAAAAACCACCAAATGGTCCAATCAATGGTCACCGTGTGGCCATTTCGCAGTTTTTACGATTGCAATTAGTTCTCACTGAAACTCGGTCAGTTCGTTACAAAATGTATGTAAGACATATTGGCTTGTTCACTACAGTCGTGGGCGCTGTTTTCGGGATTTACCCATACTTCGATACTCAGGACTTTATATATAATGTTCCTAAAGTATACAGAATATCGATAACGTTAGACAAGTTGTTAGAATACTATGAGAAGAAACCTTCGAAAGATCCCGAATGGTATATTGCTTTGGGTGTTGCCAGAGGTAAGTATTAATTTAATCACTCAAATATATGAGAACGTAACTCGGTCGCAACCATAAATCCATAAAAGACCGACTGCCTATACGGAGGAAAATTAGCAATAAGCTTGCCTTCCGTCGCAGACCAGTCATTTCTTTTAATAGAGTTTCCCATTTAGTTCCGAACAACAATATATGTAGTATACATGAATAACAAAGTCAGAAAGTACTTATAATCTTAAATAAAATGTTTCTTTATGGAACATGTGTCTAAAATCTGACGATCTAGAATACATTCAACCATACACTTTCACAAGTTCTATCTACACACACAAAAGTCACAAATAGTTTTTTCGATGATTCAGGGCATGTACTATTACACAAGCCATGTCCTTATCTTGGAGCATCGGTAAGATCGATGCACTTGCATGCAAAACAAAAGTACGCGCTGTAGTTTTAAATTTGTAACTATTGTGTACATTTGTATTAGTTGTAGTACCGCACAATGCTTGATTTGCATTGAACTAAAAGACGGATTCTCGTAAACTCTTAATTCAATTGATTATGTGCCTATATCTAACTAGATTGGCAGGAAACGAGAAGAAACACTTCATATGAATACTTTGCCATCTAGCTAGCGTGGCAAAGAAGGATATTTTTCCTTCATAGAATTGGAGGTTCTACCCTCGAAGTTGTTGACCATTACATTTACCTGGGACACACTGTCCAGTTAGGTAAGTCCAACTTCGAGAAAGAGGTCAATCGTCGGATCCAACTCGGCTGGGCAGCGTTCGGGAAGCTGCGTAAGATCTTCTCGTCCACAATACCGCAGTGTCTGAAGACAAAAGTCTTCAACCAGTGTGTGTTGTCAGTGATGACATATGGAACAGAGACGTGGTCGCTCACTATGGGCTCCATCAGAAGGCTCAAAGTCACCCAAAGGGCAATGGAGAGGGCTATGCTCGGAGTTTCCCTGCGAGATCGAATCAGAAATGAGGAGATACGCAGGAAAACCAGGGTCACCGACATAGCCCACCGGATTGCCAAACTTAAGTGGCAGTGGGCAGGGCACATAGCTCGCAGGACCGACGCCCGATGGGGCAGAAAAGTTCTCGAGTGGCGACCGCGTTCCGGAAGGCGCAGTGCTGGTAGGCCTCCCACACGGTGGACCGACGACCTGGTTAAGGTCGCCGGAAAGCAGTGGATGCGGGCGGCCCAGGACCGGCCTTTGTGGAGATCCTTGGGGGAGGCCTATGTCCAGCAGTGGACGTCTTTTGGCTGAAATGATGATGATGATGATGAATTGGAGGAGGCTTGATGATTCAGTGGTTAATCATTGATGGGGTGAGAAGAAGAATAAATAAAACATTTACCTATACAGGCCAATTAGAGTACACGATAAACGAACTGGACAAGTCAGTACCGCCAAAGCTGAAAGAAAACTTGCAAAATTTGACGAGACGCATGGATCGCATCAGAAACAGCACAGACCACTCGGAACTGGTGTATCGGAGCAAAGATTACGAATACGGTTTGTACATGCGATGATTTATTAAAACTGTGATAACGATTGGACACAACGATTTTTGTTATTAGTTATTCATGCATTAATGTCGTATAACCGACATTGAGCAGGAATGTATCAAAGTATTTTGTGCCACGCTGGCCAGACGGGTTTCCGCAGAGTTTCGTATCAGGTTTTCCTTGGCTCTTATGACACCCACAGAATGGAATTGCACGGAATGGGGTGGTGACACTGATCGAAATTTGACTGTACCTGTAATTATTTGTTATTATATTTTATGTATGGGTGGTTATCTGAAATTTGGTTAACTTCTGACGTAATTTTGAAAGATGTGTTTTTAGTTTTAAATCAGAACAGTTTATATTCTATGCTGTGAGTATAACATCTACTTTGCTGCATCTAAAAGAGCCAGTCACTTTACTTGATATTTTTAGAGAAATTTATGATATTTTTTTTAAATATTTTTTAAATACTAATGCACCCTCACAATCTAAATAAGTCCGGCGCCAAGCAGTTTTACTACATTCCGTCGTGTGTATGTGAGAGCCGGTGTCCGACAGGGCATTTCCTTGAATTGCCTGCCCCATCTTAGACCCTGGCGTTGCTTTCCATCACGCAACTTAGGCTTGCGTGATGGTCAAAGGCATTCAAGTAATTGGTAAAAAATATCCTATACAACTGCAAACAGAAAATCTGGCGAATGCAGTTATTAGATTTTTTTCTTTTGTATGTATTTGTATTTTAATGTGTACCTATTTATAATAATGTGTATTAGAGTGGGTATTGGAGTTGTCTATTAAGCGTGCCATATATATTATGATACAAATAAGGATCACTTCACATTTCTTACACAACAGCACGATCGGCACTGTCCCTTGTAACTAGAGCAAACTCGCCAGTTACAAATACAGCCTCACGTGTTTCATAAGAAATTAAAATCTGAACGTTGTTAAGGGCCTATTTAGTATTCTCAAATTATTCAGTGTGCACATTTCATGTTAGTGCCACCGGTGTGAGATCGTGTCGACGATCATGGACTAGTGACACTTTCGTTAACATTCATTGTTAGAAATACTGTTAGTAACTATATGGTGTTGTGACGGAATACATAGTGTCACCACCCCATTCCATACTGAGGGTGTCGTAAGAGCCGACAAAACAAAATGACAAGGCCGAAAACGTACCTGCAAGAGAAGCAGAACTTGATACGAAACCCTGTGCCAATCCGTTTGGCCAGTGTGGTATAGTAGGAGGGACATGGACTACATGGAGGGAGGGCTTATATGGAGGGTTTTATTGGGAGTACGCCCGACTCAGCACCTGCTTTTTAAATTACCTGTATCAGTAGTATAGGGTTTTTCAACAAGAACTTTGTTTTTCAATTGAGGGAAGCACCAACAACATGACAGTTTTGACATTTAGTTTTTTGACGTGTTCGTAATAGACGCTTTGGCAATTGTTACAATGAATTCAATTTTGCTCGATAATCGAATTAAACTGTTAAAGTTAAATTGTTTGATACTTTCGCACAGCATTATCGGCCTTCTGTGTTTCTGAGATCTGACACCTAGTCACCATGATGTGCCCAATCGCTACCACTTGGCAAAGTACCTAGAAGACTGGCAGCGTTCTCAGTCTATGGTAGCTATGCGAATCCATTGTGCGAGATGCGTGCCAGCCCTCTGGTCAATAGAAGTATAGAGCAGCCTACGCGACAAGTTTCTAAACATGGGTACTATGACCCAACGAACCCAATATCTCAACCGCAAATGGCACAAATATGTATAAGTAGCCTTCGTCAAGCCTACTGTATAATAAGGTGTACTTAATTGCCTCACTGGTTTGGATATGGTTTTTAAAAGACCTTATTATTAATTGGATTAAATCCTGAAATGTTGTTTCCAAGTCCTGTCAGCAATCTTGAAGGTCGACAATAAAAAAGTTTGTGTCCGTTTTTAGGTGAGTTTGCGCTAACGGAGTGGTATGAATGCTTGCACAGTTATTTTATATTATACCTATGTAGGTGGAATGCAGAAATGTAATATTGTTATAAAACATGCATTAAAAATAAAGTAATTTAATAAAGAAATCTTCACACACACTAAATGCATATTTTAACACACACAATCAATGTCATAATATGTATGTAATCACATACAATGTATCTTTGTACGAGTAGCCTCGCTCGCGTCAATTACAGTCTAACTTAAAATCAGTAATTAACGCAAATACGAGCTGTTCGAGATTATAGAACCTAGGCGCAAGAGGACAACTTGATGACCAACGCGTCTGGCCAGCCTGCATTTTTTTAAATCATAACCACCAAGAAGTCACTTTGATATAGAAGTATCTTTAATGTTTGATCGTTTCTATTGGTTCTATAACAATTGGTCGTTAAACTCTTAAATTAAATAGATTCTAGATCCGAATCGAGCTCGGACGTTACGGTGAATTAAAAGAGAAAGAATAAATTGTTTTGCTTATGACTCTTTAGTTTTATGTAATAGATATTTTTGTAACCCTATCATGCAATTTTGGATTAATTATATTTGAGCTAGATTTACAATTGCATCTTCATTTTTTGTTAAGAACAATAATATGTACAATAGTTATTTGTGCAACAAGAGAGCAAAGTCGTTTTTTGCTGCGAGTGCTGATATTGAATCCCGAGTAAGCGAAGGAATCAATGATTGAATCACGAGCGTAGCGAGTGATTCTAAAGTTGATTCCTGAGTGCTGCGAGGGATTCAAAGGCACGAGATGCGAAAAATTTTGCTCTCGTGTAACACACATAACTTTTCACTTCAGCAGCGAGAACACTATAGGAAATGAAATATATTACGTAACATTTTTGAAACTATAATTAAATATTTTTAAGTTAAATATCAGTTTTTTAAGCAGTAAATACTTATTTTAGTTTAAATACAACAATAAGTTAAACATTCAATGAATTACAATAAAATATATAATTATCATTTTTGCTATATTTCTTTAGTTAGTACGAAATTCCGAACGTGTTTGTCTTTGAGGTCGAATTAAAAATCGGAGTAACCCCATAACGAACTCCTTTCATCCAATCGAACTGTTAAAAGTACGTCTAGTTTGTATTTAATTAAATATAGTTCCCATAATATTGCTCTATCAATTTAATATTTATAGTCTGTACTTTAATGCTTTGTATTGTTTTCTATAGCGCTACCTGCTAACATTTAACTTCATAACTCTAACGCAACTTATAACCAATTAATTTAACTTTCATAATCACACCAAATTTCTAACACAACACACTTGTCATTGGCAAAATCATCGGTATAACGATGGAAGCCAAAACCTAAATGAAGAAGAAGAAGAAAAATCGGAGCTGTTGGTACTGGCCACTTGGTCTTTGTCTCTCTCTCTTTTCTATTGGCGGGAAAGAGATAGTGTCAATGTTTCGAATTATAATTAAAAAGTTACTTTGTCTCACTCAGTGGGCAAAATCCCATTTTGTCCACTGTTTTCAGTGAGCAAAACCTACATGTTTGAGCTACTGAAGTGAAAAAATATTAATCATCATTAAAATAGGCTGCTGCTTCAGACATACCTGCCTACCTATATCCTAACGTCGTCGTGGCGTCGTTGGTGTAAATTTAAGTCGGCACAATTAACAAATATCATAAATAAACGTTTCTAAATGTATTTGATAAAATTTCGTTAGTAGTCTTTCTAATTCTGTATTCCTTTTGAAGTCAGGCTTGAAACAGAGCATTTTTGTCTGTCTGCGGTGTCATTTTCAAGACGATAAGGGATGAATGGATCGTATTAACGAGTAAATGTTTAAGAAAGGTGTGACTGTAGATATGACGACCGATAGGGGCGTATGAAGACTGCTACCTAGCGAAGGACAGAGGCCGAATGATGATATTGATAATTTCAAATATCACGATTTAAAAGAGGTTTTTGATAAAACCTACGTAAATAAAGTTCCTTTGGAGCTTGAGTATCGAAACGGTGTGAAATCCGCCCCCAACCGACTTGTTGTTGTAATTAAACAAAAGGGGGGGAAACCTGGCAATGCTTCCGCAACGCTGTCATGATAAAAGGACCCAAAAGACTGGCTAGCACTTTGTTTATCTTAACTTTGTTTTATTACTTGTTTCAGTGGCGAAGGCGATTTTCCAAAATATGGACGTCATGTCAACGCTAATGGAGCCTATAACCTTGGGTACTATGGGGACACAGAAACCATTTCGATTCAATTTCGAGCAGTATGTTCAAGAGGCTCGTAACAAGATGCCCACTAGGAAAGCTGCAGGTATAATGTTATAGATATACCTAGAAAAAGTCCTTTGGTTCCCTAAAATATGGTGGAGCTGGGGGATGGCTGACACATGCGTCATGCTCGTGATCGGGTGCCGCCAGTTGGGGCCGGTCATTCCTTAACTGCTATTATTACCTACATAGCTTTGTATTGATCTCCTGGACACTTCTGTTGTGCATTAGGTTACATTGTCCTCACATCTTAGCTAACTATAAATAAACACGTAATCAATGTAACCCAATCAGATGTTTGTAACAGAAAATATGATAAAAAGAGTGTCCATGGAGTATCATGCCTGTTCTTCTCCTTAAGATCTACTTTTTGGAACAAGCAACTAGATTCCTAACTTCACTTTTGACTTTTAAAAAACACCAGTAATTAGGTTCAATTGAAATAAATTATTTGAGTTTGAAGACTTAATGTAATATTTTTGACATAATCAATTTCACAAGAAAGACACAAGTTTGGTTTCAAAACAGCTGTTGCAAAAATTGTGTATGATATTCAGTCAACGTTCTGGTGGATTTCACATTAAGAATAGGAATAAAACATTATTAATATCTCATGAAGTGAATTTATGTAATTCTTTTGAGATCAATAAAGTTCTTTAACCGTAATAAAACTCGGGTTAATTAGGCCACTGCCGTAAGGCGTTCGTTCGGTTGTCCAAATTGTAAACCCTGACACGCTTGAACTCTTTGGACGGCTTTTTTTGCCTGTAACGGCCGTTAGGTGAAACCTGGCTTAACAATTTGCTTAACAATAGACGTTGGTTAATTCTTCTGGCGTTGTGTTGCACGTTCTTGGAATTAATGATTTAGTTGCTTACCCATGTTGAATTCAATCAGGCGGTTATCTCGATTAATATTGTTTCTCGAATCATTTACTTTAAGTGGAAATAAATAGACGCGTTTATGTGTAATTTTGTGCATTTACCAGCAATTTTAAAGGTGCTAGTTTAGGCGCGGTTGCGTGACAGATGGTATCAGATATTGAAATTTCGGACTAGATTAATAATGCATAATGCTAGATGCAGTTGTTACAATTCACTATGGCAATTGGGGATATTTATACACAATAATACGAGTACATCGTGGAAGAATTAGTTGGCCGCGCGGCCTGGCCGCCTAATGCGCGGAGGCCCTCAGTCGTTCCTGAAAAGAGCCGATTTGCCTATATCATCATTCGTTATTTCGTCATTTGAGCCAATAAATGACCCATTACTGAGTTGGACCTTCTCCAAATTGATGGAGGGAAATTATCCTACTGTGCCACGCTGGCAAGATGGGGTGGCACAGGGTTTGTAACAAGTTGTAGCTGATCTGCCTCATGAGTTCCTTTACCCGTCTCTTAACACACCCTCAGGATGGTATGGGTTGGTGATATGGCGTATTCTAAATCCGTCACCACACGGACACGACTCGCTATCGAGTTCACGTATAAATAAACACAACGTTTCCATTACAGATGCATGCACAATGCAGTTACTGATATCGGTTATGGAATCTCAGACCACGCAGTCAGACGGTTCCTGCGAACTTTCACCAGAATGCTCCGCGCAAATCATAAAGGGCTCTGGGCTAGCTTTCCAACAAACCAGTCGAGTAAGAGCCGCAGCTCTTGCACATCTCTTCGACTGTATGGAGGGCCTGGATATATCATCACATATATACAAACTATGCATCATGATATACAAAGAATCCAAATCTTTAGAAGCGTGGGATCACCCGCCCGGAACGAAAACGCTGTTCATGCAGCAAAGTAAATATTATCCTATATTATGTAGTTAAGGTTAATTATGTTAAATGTCTGAACATTGAAATCTATTCGACATATTATTTTGTTCTAGGCATGTAAGCATCAATCACGCTAAGGTTGATCAAGTGTAGCATTCAATCACGTACTATTTCAACCATCAAATGCAACTTCCACTTCTCAGCCCCTAAATGACCGACTGCTGAGCGGGCCTCCGTGGCTCAGCTCCCGTACGTGCCGCTCGATGGGTTGGGAAGCGTCCAGAGCTCCCCAACCCATCGATAAAAGAGGGCCAAGGCCCCATCAGGGTCACGGAGCATGCTCCCCATTGGGGAGTGAAATTCGTAGCCCTGTTTCAGGCAGTCGAGGCACACCGTTGGTTTTAGTGGGTAGTTTGGGGCGCACTTAACATCTTTCCGCGCCTTGGAGTCCCACATCACCCGGCGGGGGGTTATCGATCGGGTAAAGAAAAAAACGGTCAGCTACGATCCCCCTCGACCGATCTGCCACCTTGTTGTTGTGAGAGGTCTTGCGTGCCTTTAGGATCCGTTGCAGTTGAGGGACACCGTTGGTTTTAGTGGGTACGTTGGGGCGCAAACGAAACAATAATATTATGACTGCCTCGTTGGTCTAGTGGTCAGATGTGCCGCCTTTGGATCAACGGGTCCCGGGTTCGATTCCGGGGTCGGGCCAGTGTCTTTGTCTAAACCAGAGGCACTGGCTCGGAGTCTGGGTGTCATTTCTATCTATAATATGTATGTATTTACAAAAAAAAATGTATATAAGTAGTTTATCATCCATCTCGTTACCATAACACAAGCATTAAGTTGCTTAACTTGGGACGAGATGGCGTTGTGTGAAATGTCCAAGGATATTTATTATTATAAAATTAATTAATTTAAATGTTTCAGTCCTGTACTGCGCATCACAAGGTTATGGAGAGTTTATAAAGCCACGCTGGATGAACAAGATCATTGCGTGGCAAGAACCGAAGGGCTGCTACTCTGACGATCGCCAGCCATTTATGAAACTTACAGGTTTCATAGGCACCTCCATGACGGCCACTCAGAAAGATCGAGAGGTACTTAATTGTATACTACTTTACATTATTGTTCTGAAAATAATCGCAATAAACAAAATAAATAATCTTAAAAATAAAAATTAATCTTACTAATATTATAAACGTGAAAGTTTGTAAATATGGATGGATGGATGGATGTTTGTTACTCTTTCACGTAAAAACTACTGAATGGATTTTAATGAAACTTTACAATAATATAGATTATACATCAGAATAACACATAGGCTACAAGTTATAAAGATATTATGTGAATTACAACAATATAAACAAGTCGAATTCAAAATTTCTAATTGTCAAATTTTCGGCCATATTAAACTATAGACAACATAACGTTTCGCTGTCAGTTGCGTTTTGTTAAAGTAGGTTTTATACGGACGGGATAAAAATCTCAGGTATCCTATGTCCAACTTTCTTTTTGTTTTAAATATTTATAATGCGGAACAAAGTTCGCCGGGTCAGCTAGTTAATAATATAACTACTACGGTATAATGACGAATACACGATCCATCACAGTCAATAGAATTAGGAAAAGTCTTTCTTTGAAAGAAGAGTAAGGTTAAACTGATTACTTACACAAACATGCACGTAGAGCCTTTTTACTACTTACTACTACTACTACTATACTGCTGAGTCGGGCTTCTTCTAAAACATCTGGACATACGGGTAGGCACAGAGATTTGTTTCAAGTTTTCCTTCTCTTGCTGCTAAGTTTTCGGCCTGGTCATTTCCTTGTGTCAGTTCTTACGACACCTTTGGGATAGAATAGGACGGTGACACTACGTTTGCTAGAATGTAAGCCAAATTAAGTCCAGCTTTGGACATAGACTGCGCTTTGCTATATATTATGTATACTGAAGTGGTCATACTTAGATACATTTTTTGATCCTTCATTTTAATGTAACTAACAATAATCATTATTTTACAATCTGTTTTCAGGAGGATTATCGTTTGAAAAAGGCAGCCACATCTGAAGGTGGAGCCTGCAACTCGTTGGCATCAGCTATGGCTTTAGGGTCATTGGTAGTATATGTGAGAGCATTGCTGGAAACCGATCAAGCCTTCCAATATGACGTACTGACATAAATAGGTATATGATTAAGTTTATCATATGAACGAATGTTATGAGAAAAACATTAAATCTCCATACTGTTTATCTAATGCATTTTATTCATTTTTTCCAAAGAGGTTTATAACTAATTCCCACCCTTCCAGGTATGATTTGACATTTAGACTTTACTTTTGGCGTAAAATTACCTTTTGTCACTGTTGTAACAATTAACTAGTTTCATTTGCTACTAGGTTTTCTGATAAATAAAATTTGTTAATTAGCTCAGGAAGGAAGGAATACAGTAAAATGTTTCGTGTTATCATAAGACACATGTCTCAAGCTGGACAAAGCAAAAAACCACCGATATCAGTGTTTGGTGAGCCTTAAACATTTTGAATATAGGGGAAGTAATCTTCTTATCTTCTTCTTCTTCTTCTTATATATAAAAATGAATTGCTGTTCGTTAGTCTCGCTAAAACTCGAGAACGGCTGAAGCGATTTAGTTAATTTTGGTCTTGAAATATTCGTGTGAGTCCAGGGAAGGTTTAAAAGGTGAGATTATTTATAGATTCTGAGGCGGTACAAAGTTTGCCGGGTCAGCTAGTTTCTTATAAATGTTAAAACACGGTTTTCCATAACAGCTTCTAAAATACATCCATCAACCATTATTTTTTGTTTTAACATGAAATCTCTATATCTGTTCTGTGTCACGTGTTTGTGTACCTATTAATATATTTGGTAACTAGCTTTTGCCCGCGACTTCGTCCGCGTGGAATAATGACTTCCGGAAAAAAACAATTTATCCCCGTTTTCTCCCCGTTGGGAGGGAATTCCCAATAATCCTCTCTTAGTGGTAGCCTACTCATCCCAACAAACACACAGGCCAAATTTCAGCTCTCTACTAACTGCCATTAGTTTCGGCTGTGCGTTGTCTGTCAGTCACTCAGTAACGGAAGAGTTTTATATATATAGATAGCTGTGCCCGCAACTCCGTCAGTGTGTAATTCCTTGTGTATTATTAAGTTAATGTATTGGTAATATTGTTTAGATCACGTTCACATGAGGCTTAAGTACAACGAAAATACTTCAGCGCAAAGCTTCCGGGTAAACTATCCTACTTCACTTAAAACCAAATACCTATAACATAATTAATAATACCTATACCTTTAGTTAATAAAAGTACCTACGCTTTTACTTACTTATTACTATTATTATTAAAAAAAAACTGAACATAAATTAACCAAAACTTAACTATTAATAATTTGTAATTTGAACGAATATAACACGCCACCAAAATAACTAATACCTATTTTATGAAATAACAGCAAAAGAAAATTAAATAAACTAAATTATTGTAAAGACTAAAAGTCGCGCTGATAAATATTATTGTCTGTCAATAAGGGCGAATACTCGGAACGTCTACTCGCATCATCAGCCAAATCCAAATATTATATGAAGTTCGCGTTTGGATCCCCCGCCCTTTTAAACCTCCCGCGACGACCCGATGCGACGGTTACACAAAAATAATCCTTATAGCATGATTCAGTAATCACGCGCGATGGTTTATTAGCGTGTTTCATGAATAACTTTGGTGTTTCTGTACCGATTTCTATGATTCTTTTTTTATTAAATAGGTAATAATGTTAACATTTATTAATTAGGAATGATTGAGAGTGTTATAAACGTAAGAGTAGACAAATATAATCAGAAAGCTCTGAACTGCTAAGCTATCGGGAGTTACTTACACGTGTTATTGTGAGTCAACCATAAAAGATAGACATATGCTGTCGTGGAATATTTTTTATATAATTTTAAGGAGAACATTTCCGTCATACATGATTTCTGTGTAGCTTTAACTATTAAGGCTGCACACGCGACGGAAGCTTAAAAAATGGAGTAAGTTCTCCTGTTTTCGCAACATTTCCCTTCACTGCTCTGCTCCTATTGATCGTAGCGTGATGAAAAGTATACTATAACCTGCCCAGGAGTATGAAGAAGAATTGTACCAAGTTTTGTTAAAATCCGTCGAGTGGTTTTTGTTTCTATAACGAACATACAGACAGACAGACAGACAGACAGACGGACAGACAGACAGACAAAAATTTTACTGATTGCATTTTTGGCGTCAGTATCGATCACTAATCACCCGCTGATAGTTATTTTGGAAAAATATTTCATGTACAGAATTGACCTCTCTACAGATTTATTATAAGTATAGATAGAAGATATAGATAAGGCACCAACAACCTGAAGTCGTCACTCCCAAGACGTTGCTGACGTTTAATAGACAAGTAGTTATTGAAATTGTTTGCCGAAGGCGGCCCAGCTAACCGGGATTGGATAATTGTGTTTAATGCAAATATATACATTTGAAAGATACACATTCAAACTACTTTTAATTTCTTAGAGTGTGACGATACTTTCGTTAATTTGAAATTATAACAAGATTGGTTTGTAACAGGTATTGAAGGGCGATATGTCACCGCTCTATACAGCGGAGCTCTTCAAAAGAACCAGTTAGACGATGTGGAAAAAAGTCTTCGATCCTTGCAAAGCGAGTTAGTTAAACCAAAAATAATTGACTTCATTGAGACTAGTATGCTATCTCGCACAGCTAAAGCGAAGTTATTGCAGGAAGTTGGAAAGCAAGCTGGTAAATATCCAGTACTATAAACAAGGAACTTAAAATTTTAACTTCATTTTTATAGGTTACTAGCGACCCGCCCCGGCTTCGCACGGGTGCAATTATGCATGTATATACATATAAATCTTCCTCATATATCACTCTATCTATTAAAAAAACCGCTTCAAAATCTGTTGCGTAGTTTTAAAGATTTAAGCATACATAGACGGACAGACGAAAGCGACTTAGTGATTATCTTGAAATATTATCACATTAATTAGTCGTGTCTAAAATCTATAGATAAACTTATCGTTTATCAATTTGAAGTATCTTCAAACCCGCAGGCGCTATTTGGTACATTTTAGCCAAATCTACCTATTTCTTTAAAAGTTGTAGTATATAAAATTAATTAACGTGTATTGAACATTTGAAATAAGGTAATCATCACGGTCTACTTATTATATTACCCCAAGTGACTGTTTAAGTTTAAAGGTGTTTTGTCCTTCCCTTTCTGAACAATTTAATTATATTATCTACTCGTAAAACTTTCCACATACCAAGCATATGCGTCATGTTCTAAAGCGTTATTATGGTACTTTTTAACAATTTACAGGTATGCCAGAAACGGCTGTGAATTTTCTGTCACTAGTGGCTGAGAATGGACGTTTAAAAATGCTACGTAGAATGGTTACTATGTTTCTGGCTGTTATGGTCGCTCATCGTAACCAAGCTCTATGTGAAGTAATCACGGCAGAACCTCTTGACAGTAGCGTCCGAACTGCACTATTAGGCGCTTTGAAGAACTTTGTAAAAGGCAACAAGGAAATTCAATTAACGGAGAAAGTCGACCCATCCATTATTGGTGGTATGATTGTCGGAATCGAAGACAAACATATAGATATGAGCATAGCCAGGAAGGTGCAAATATACACAGACTTAATAAAGCAATCCGTATAAATATTCTGTTAAAAGTTGTGGCGATTAATATTGAAAATTGTAAACGTAAATTTTCTCTTTATTTCATATTTCATAATACTTCAAATATATGGTTTTAATTTAGACCATATTTTAACTTTCTTTTTTGCGTTGCAAAGGAATTAGCCACACAAACAATGTAATTTATTATTTTAATGCTTTATTGTCTTCAAATATATTTCTCTTAAATACTGTTGTACAGACGACTGACTTAAAATAATACAGTTACAACCACTGCTACCATTATGGATTGTGACTATTTTAATCATCCCTACACAGTACATCAAACTATGGCAACAACGACGACCATAAACAAAAATAAACTTGTAGTGTAGAAAACGACCACTGGACTTGGAAAAATGCAGATGTCCATTCTAATAGATAGAGATATTCTAGATATTACAGGTACACTGATGAAGTAAGTGTATATATTATAAGTAAGTATAATTATAGCTGACCTATGAAATAATTTCATTGAAAGCTTTGCGATATTGTCAAGGAGCATATTTTAAATACCCACATTTTGGTTTTTTGGACATCCAATTAGTTACCCCAGTATTGCCACACGAATCGCCTGCGAAACGAATCGGCAATGGCGCGAATTTCTAGAGATGTGACGCAGCTCCATATCTGTGCCGTAGAGGTAAACGACCTTGTTCCCCTTGTCTTATAAGGTGGGCATGGTATCCAGGCCTGTGCCCCTTTGGGGGATTCTTACAGGGTGAATTAGCAAGAATAGTTGAAACTTTTTCAGCATGGATTCTGTAGTTTACTCTATCCGAACTCAAGGAACCAGTCATGAGCCTTTGGAAGCTAGATGTTAGCACCCATAACTCCTGCTCTCCTTTAATATTGTTGACGATTTTAACACCACTGGCAAACTGTAAAGTTTCTCTATTTAAAGCGACGGAGTAGAAATTGTTTGGTGAGAATTCGGTAGCACTATTCCAGCACCAAATGCTGGGAGGGTCCATCAGTCCGAAGTACAGTATGCCATTACGATCCATAGCTTCTGCTGCCGATTGAGAGGAGCGCTCTTGTGGGAACATCTGAAACAGAAATTGTCACAATAATTAAGATAGTTCTACTAGTTTTAGTTTTGAATCAAGTTTTCTTCAATATGCGGTTTGAACTTACGTATATAGAGTCCGGGTCAACATTAGGGTCCTCGATGAAGGAGTCATTTCTTATAATCTTGGTGTTGAGAACATTCTCAGTAGTGGACGCCAGTGCATGGAAATATAGGAACCGATCTTGGCCCTGCCGGTATGGAGACAAAGCCATTCCCAGCACCCCATCCATCAAATCGAAGCTCTCACCTAACAAGGACATAAACTCATTAGAACATCTTTTTTTTTACAATAATGGTTGTTATGAGTGTAACAAACGATGTCGAAAGAGCCGACTAAAGGAAATATGAAGGTAGAAAACTTTATCGCAAGAAAATAAAAACTTCAGACAAAACTCTCCACTCCAAGACTTTTATGCCCCAACGGTCATCTGGTCTTCGGGTTCATCCGCCACTTCAACTGTGCAATCCATCTATCTATGTGTACCTAGTAGGCTATTTTCCCTAAAATGTATTACTGTAATTGAAAAAAGCCTGACTCAGTAGTGGGTCTTTTAGGATTGAAATGATGGTTATGAGAAATATAAGGTTCACATACCATCGATCGTGAAAGTGCCTCGCGACGGGAAGGGGTAGAACAGCCTGTGGGTGACGCGCCAAGACCTATCATGAAGAACGTCTACTACCACTAGACCAAAGTCTGATACGTCAGCGATGTAAACGAAGGTGTTCGCGCAATCACCGGGACCACGAGATCTCACGTCCACAACCTGTGAAAAATGGGATACCGTTAGTAATCAACTTATTTGTAAACTGAGTGCTATCTCCAAATTGCCTAAAATATAAGATATACTGAGAACTCTTTGGCTAACATAATTTAAAGACGAATACTTGGAGCATACATTAATGATTTAGAAGTTATAAATCAATACTGTATGTACAATTTGCATAGCTGTGACTAATATTCGTGATTTTGTGCAAGAAAAATCTGGAGTTCTTTGACCTGTAGTTAGTAATTTAAAGTCAGGTGTTATGAATTACGTACGTAGATACTCGTATTTTGTATTGGATATAGGGTTTATAAACCATTCGATGTTTTTTAGAACTACATTTTATCAAGCCACGTTTAAGATGCATTTGTAACACTACAACATTTACGAGTATAACGCTGTTGGAATTATAGCTGAACCTACAATCGTGAATGATTCGTGTGGTGATATATTTAGAATGCATAGTATCACCACCTCATTCCATTCTGAGGTTGTCGTAAGAGCCGACAGAGTAAAACTTTTATGGGTAGTACGATTATTATATATTTGTCTTTAGGACATGTAGGATAAATCTTTTATAAAGGGGAATATAATAGCCATGCTTACCAATATTGCGAGGAATAATAAACTAGAATATTATATAGAAAATAATACAATTATATGATCCAACAGAAAGACAGACAAACAACAAAAATAAAAGAAGCACACACATTTAAACTAACCATGTACAAGGAGCATTTCCCTAAAATATGTGGTAGGTATAGCGATTCAGTTCCTAATTTATTATCACCATAATCAAGCAAGACATTATATTTCTCGGATACTTACTGGAGTAACAAATAATGATTGTTGATTAAAGCTGGATCCGTTGAGGACGTGACGGTAAATAAGAGTGTCGGTTGCCAGGTCAAATGCTAAAAGCTGT
This sequence comes from Clostera curtula, assembly GCA_905475355.2. Lineage (NCBI taxonomy): Eukaryota > Metazoa > Arthropoda > Insecta > Lepidoptera > Notodontidae > Clostera > Clostera curtula. The sequence goes on along the minus strand of FR997806.1, from coordinate 9,719,512 downwards.
GGTGGACACACTTGCGTCTCTCCAAGCTTTCCTGAATCCATTACCCATAATCGTTGGCATTCGTCGATCTGCAAATAAAAATGTCAAGAGATTGGTAAAATGTTGTTAGCCGCACAAAATCGATTTACGCGAATTTTATTACTCGCTTTTTGATTCCGACTCTACTCTAGTGATAAAAAACCGATTTATTAAACAAAAATATTAAGACACAAATCATGTTTCCGTCTGTGTTAAATTCCAGACAGTTTCCTCAACATTCCGTGGATAACAATACAGTATGATGATATAACTATACATATTTCTGTCACGAGTTACACCTAACTTGTTTTCCGACACTGAGGCTTGAGCATTATTATGAAGGATTAAATGTTGTGGCATCGTTAGTTTTGGTTCCACCATCCTGTTCAACAGCAAATTTATGACCTAAAAACACGCGATATAATTTCTCGGCGAAGACTTTGTTTTACTATTTGATTGTTATAGTTAGCATTGATTACGTAGACTCATTCGTCATGTTATAGGTACATGCCTTCAAAATGGCGAGTCCCTATTTTTCTTTAAAATATTTTATGTAGATGAATAGTTATTTGGTAGCGAAGTGTTTGATTCTATTTTAATACTTACTTTACTGTATTTTAAGTAATTGAATATTGTAACGTATCGCTAGGTCGTATAGAATGCAACTGCTTATTAGAGGCTTTTATAATAAAGACACAAATAAAATCTACAATCTGTAAATTTTGCAAAGACCAATCCAACCAATCTCGAATACGAACAAAGGATCCGTAAACCATCTAGCACCTCCAGCCTCAAGAAATGCGTCTTTTTCAACCAACTCTTCAAACAACCAAGAGAATCAGGTGTTGCTTAACCTGCAGATCAATTGCGTCCAGCACGCTTTGTTTGGCTATGATCTCCACAGCTTCGTCATTTTTAATAATTAGATAATATTTCTGATTGAAGCACAAAATTAAGATAGTGAAACTAGCTTCAATTGAGTTGAATTAAACACTAAAATAAATTTGGTTTGTATGGGCGGACGTGATGAAATTTTGTACGCTCTATTTTGATTATTGGTTACCGATCCCTCGACCACAACGCTTGACTTCATTAGGTTCAGTTCATGCTATTTCAATTCAATGTTTCATGGCTGTATTTCTATGGAAAGTGACAGTGCACTTCGTGATACAGAATATGGAATGGAAACCTATTGTATTTAGTATTATCACGTACTCATAAACAAGGTGTACATACATACAGTCTTCATTATTGTAATTTACAATTTCTTGCAACAACTGAGTCCTTCAATCTGTAGATAATAGATCTATGTCATGTCTCTTTGTTTCAGCTCATAATTTTTTTCATCATAAAAGGTTCATAGTAAATAGAGTACGTTCACTAGACGTCATTAAACGGCCATGTTTCATAGTTTATAATTTTTTACTAGTCTACTAAAATACCTGCGCTGTGTGCGTGAAGAAAATTACGTATAGACAATGATTTTATATTACTAGATATGTTACCTTCATACCGACTCTTCAAATCTGATCCCGCCATAAATACATACCGATATAGTGCGCAATGTTGGCAAGTAGCCTTAGTGAAAAGTACAAAAGATGGGCTAAGCACGTGAGTAAAAAAGATAGGTATAATGGAACGATTGCACTTCAAGTGTTATGTCGAACCATAGATTACGATTTTGTTGAACAGAAGGATATTTCGATAGGAATTAGGTAAGAAACAAAATTTGATGAAACAGTTAACGTGTACAAGGAAATTAAACACAACGGATTTATCGCGTTTATTACATTATTTCGAATTCTTTGCAGCAGTCGTGGATGGGTCGATATGTATAGGTGGGTAATACTTATTTATTATCCGTTTAAATTCAAATTCAAAACTCATATAATCAAGTTGCCTCATTATAGCACGTTTGACAAGTAGAGCAATAAAATAAAATTTAAAATTAGACATCTACCACCGGTTCGGAATGCACCTCTACAGAGAAGAGCCGGCAAGAATCTCTGTAGTTGCTCTTTTTAGATCGCCATTTTCATCGCCAACAAATAATTACCATAGTAACACAATAGTCATAATTAAACACCTTCGAATAGATTTAATTTATTTCTTTTCTGCCTGGTCTATGACAAATATTAAAACATCACAAATAATTAAACAACAGATATTATTAATTAATTTAAAAAAACAGGTATAGGAAACTGTGCAACAGGGTAATTTTTACTGCACTAAAGTAAAAACGTACGACGATGTTCGCATCTGTACTTATAATCTATGTTCGTGGTGCATGCGTCCTTGTCGTGCTCGCGACAAAAAGTATTGACTGTCTCGTTTCTTTACTAGCATTATTTATGAATAGTATTAAACTGTTTTTTATTCAAATACACTATTAAATCGAAAAATATATTATATATTTACATGTAATAGGAAATCCCTTGTGATTTATTAATTTCGGAACAATAATTTGTACACTTTCTAAACACACAGGACGGCATTTTTGTTATTATTCTACGATTCACTACACGTGACAACTCTGTGTGTTTCGTGTCTCCACTTGGAGTGCGCTTGAAACATATCTACCTCTTTTTATTTATAAAATATCATTGCGTATAGAAAATTACGCATAGTAATTTTCTTCTTCATCATTATTTTAGTCTATAAATGATCCACTACTGACAGGGACAGGGGACACAGGATTTGAATCAAGTTTTCCTTCTTTTTAGCTAAGAATTCTTGCCTTCCTTCCCTTACAACCACGTTGGTAACATTGTGTATTCTAAATCCATCAATACACGGATGTTAAATTAACTATCTTAAATATAGTAAACCAATTTTTAATTTATGAATCAATCATAAGGCCATTTAATACAAGCACTAGAAACTTACTCTACTATAAAAGAACGAAGAAACAATTGAGCATAAAAAAATTAAAGGTCGTAAAAGCGTTTAAGAGGATTATGTAAATAACCAAAATCTTTAAACCAAACAAGCTTCCTAATAAAGTTTTATACCATGGAACTTTATCCCAGAACACAGTATTTGATGAAGCTTAATAGAGAATGTAAGATTTTAAATATATTATGAATTTGCTAGAATTTTGGTACAAAGGGATGATCATCCGGCCAGACTAGGCGGTATGTCTGACAGGGAGCTGCAGCGCCTATCCCCTAATAACTGTAGTCGGGGGATTCTTAACCGTGCGAATTGCTCTTCTAACTTCGCTATCGCGGTGTAGGTATTTTTGGTAATTCTCGTATTTCTAGGCGATATTTTTTGATGTTGATCCTTCAGACTTTTCGGGTAAATTGTGTAAACTATGTAGTATACTGGTTGCTACAAGACTATTAGTGTCAAACTAATTTGGTATTTTGCATGAAATCTTAATCATTTTACCATAATTTTACATAAAAAATCGAAACAACAGATTACCCGAAGCTATTATAGAATGTGACAAAATGGATATATTTAAAAATAAACTTAGGGTATATGTTTGCAATGTTTAAATTTAAATTATAAATTTAAATGTAAACCGCCAGAAGAGAAGAGAACGTTAATGTGTTAATTGTTTGTAATCTCATTTTAAGTGGACTGTAAGTTCTTATGAGAAATAAATTTCTTTAAACCTAAATATTTTTTAATAAACCTTTTTTTTTGACATTCAAATCAAATAATAGTGCAATAAATACTTGAAGGGTCTATTAATTCCGTATCGCACCGATTAATAACTCTGGCATCATACAGGAAAATTGTCCACAGCCTCAAGGCAGTATTGCAGAAGAAACCATAGTAAGCAACAGGTTTATTTCAACAATGACCATAAGTTGTTACTTAGTGTACTGAGATGTCTACATGACTGACAATAACAAGGGACAAGGCTAGCTTAGCCTTAATCTATGCATGAGACGAATAATGAAATCATGATTGCACTTAGTGGGATTAGTAACTACTGGCATTATAGCGAAGAGGATAATCTTATTATTAATGTTACATTAAGTTTTGGTATATGTGACATAAACTATGTTATTTATAATCTTTACTTATTATATAATTCTATTGTACGTGTTTATGTCACTGAACTCCTCCTAAACGGCTGGACTGATTTGAATGTTTTTTTTTGGAAATTCGTTTGCGTCGCACCGAGTTTGGATTCACAATTCAGCCCGATAGATGGCACTGCAGTCGGTAAACTAATATCATCCAGGACAACGTCTACCCGGTCAGCTAATAATTTATAATATTTAACTATTCATTAATTATTTTACGAATAACTTTTTAATCGGCCGTGGTAAGAATAAGAATCACCTGAATGAATGAATGAATGAATGAATGAATGCACCTGCTGCAAGCTAACATACGAGTAGGTTCATAATACAAACATTTGGCAGTCTGTTCAAATATTTGCCAAGTAAAGGCAATTTATTATTTCCAGTGCCGTTTTGAAGACGGTTTACATTATTTCTAAGTATATCGGTATAATGCGAATATAATTTCATTTAAAATAACCTTTATTATATCAAATGACACCACGTTTTCCGAGATTATGAAACTACCACTAACACTCAGCCCTTAAATGACCCACTGCTGAGTCGGGCCTCCTTCCATCACCAGAAGGGTAATAAGACTACTGTGCCAGACAGGTTGACACAGGGTTTCGTTTCATAGGCCGAGTCCGGCCGGGTCCCGGGGCAGGGCACGGGGATGCCCTCGCCCCACACGGGATCTGAGGGGAAGCGATGTCCTGCCGGGTGCTCACGGCAGGACGTCGAGTGCTCGCCTGAGTTGAGGAGGTGGGCCTCCTGTCTGCGGCGGCGTGGTACTGTGTACAGATCCCACAATGCCGCAACAAGACGTGAGTTGGAGCACCCCGGGGAGGTTTAGTGGGTAAGCCCCCATTCTGTGGGAGAGTCCCACACGCCCCCTCTCGGCCATCCCCGTGGCCGACGGGGATAGTTCACAAAGGATTATACCCCGGGCGAACAAAAAAAAAATGGGGTTTCGGTTCAAGGTTTCCTTCTCTTGCGGCTAGGCATTCGGCCTTTTTTGGTGACACTGGGGAAATGCTTTATGCATACCGCCGCTCCTCGCGGGTGGGGTCGGCGATTATTTGGGACTCCGGAAGCTACTCGTCTACCCACTAAAACCCCAACGGTATTCACACGACACGCTTGGGGCACCATTGGTTCGCGTAAATGCATTTCAATGTGACTAGGTTTTCGGCCCTGTCATTTCCTTTTGTCGGCTCTTACAACACCCTGAGGGTGGAATGGGGTGATGACACTATGTATTCTGAATCCATCACCACACGGAACAATGAAAAGTTGAACCAAATTGACTGTGTAGCAGGCTACTGTCAGCTACGGGTCAGCTGGAATTAACAGCAGATTATTATGGATGATAGGATTATACTCACAGTAATTCTGAACACCGATGTAAGCCCAAGGCAATTTTGACCCTGGTCATCATGCCATGAGTAATTTGGATACGCGTTGAGACGGCCCTGGTCGTCAACCACACCGAGCGTGATGGGTCGACCCTCATCGAAACGTGGGTTGGTCACGAAGATACGCGAAGGACGACCTTAAACCAAGAATATCAAAATCAACATGTTTTTGTTCTAATCTGCCTTTGAGAGTGGTTTCAGATAGTAAAAATAGTCATTTAGTCTTTGCGGCTGTACATTCATCACGTGATATTTTTTAACCTCTCCCTCGCCCTTGGTTTAGGGTGTTTTCGAATTTCACGTGAATAATGGACAGCCCCTTTACCATATGATGAGCTGATAAGAAATACCGCTGTCACTCTTTCGAATAGAATAGTTGAATATAAAATTTCTAACTGTTTATTCCGTATTAAATTTGTAAGTAGTTACCATGTAGTTACATATATCGCCATATCAATCACATAACTGAATGTCCGAATGCTTAGCTTCAATTAAACGTGACCAGACTTTGGCAAAGGAATGCGAATCATGTTTTCTCTGGGGCGGCTGGGTTTCTCGCCTTGTCATTTCCTTAGGTCGGCTCGACAACCTCAGATTGGGAGTGGTTACAGTATGTATTCTAAATCCGTCTCCAAACGGACAATAGTGACTTAGAGCCCCCGCGCATTAGGCGGCCAGGCCGCATAATGCGCGGCTTGGCCGCGTGTGTGACTCGATGTTTTTCGCGATGTCCGCCTAATGCGCGCAGCTACATACATCGTAGAAGAATTAGTTGGCCGCAGCGACTTGGCCGCATAATGCGCGGGTTGGCCTCGGCGCGGCGGCCAGTTGGCCGCGTGTGTGTCGCGTATCTACATACATTGTAGAAGAATTAGTTGGCCGCAGTGACTTGGCCACGCGGCCTCGCCGCCTAATGCGCGGAGGCCCTTAGTCACACAACTTAATTCATCTATTTTGTCACGTTTGTGGTTTGAAGACCTCTATCCTTCAAAACAAGTTTCATATGAAAGATCAAGTTGCGCATCTTAAAAATGCGATGTAAACAATAACGTCACATCACTCATTCTTTTGCATAAAAATGTAATTCATAAATGACCCGGCCTCCTCCAAATTCCTTGAGGGAAATTAATCTACTGTGCCACGCTGGCAAGACGTATTGGCGCAGGATTTGTATCAAGTGTGCTGTGTCACCTACACATGTGTGTCTGTATCTTGCGTTCGTATAGTCTGCTCTGACGACACCCTCAGGATGGTGTGGGTTGGTGACATTGTGTATTTTAAATCGGCAACCCCAATGTAATACCAATGCAATGTAAGATTTGAATCTCAGAAACATTTGTCAACGGCTACACTGCACGAAAATGTTTTTAAGATTAGAATTCATTACATTAGCGAAATGTTTTTCTTTACTTCTGGCAAATATTTGAACAGACTGCCAAATATTTGTATTATGAACCTATTCGTATGTTAGCACGAGGCTCGACTCAGCAATGGGTCTTTTTTGGGCTGAGTATTATTAATAGTAATAGATCTTAGGTATTATTAGCTTCACATACCAGGAAAGGTGCCTAACCTTTCATTATGAGTAGCAAAGGTAATCAACTTTCAAATGATCAAATAAAGTAATTACGTACCTATATGTATTTCTAAAATACTTCTCGTTTTAATAATTGAATATTAAATTATTTCATTAATGTAAGCATTATTTTCTCATCTATAAAAATGTAATTTTGTTACACTAACTATATATATTATTGCAACAGATTTTTACCTAAAGATATTACTGATTAGGTCGCATTACAGCTGAGTTGATTGTCCGATTGCAGCCTCATAGCATATACTCCCTTTGTATAGTTTCGTTTACGATGTCCCCTACTCATTTTATAGACGTACCAAAATAAATATTTGATTATTATTATCTTATTTCATACTCAATATCCAAGGAAGGAAATATTATAAATAAGAAAAGCTTATCTGTAGAAGAGAAGTTATCACATAATTAAAAATAAACATGTGTAATTATTTACAATCGTCAATAATAGCGTGTGTATTTTTTAACATTCCGTTAACCTATTGTGTTATCTAATTTTAATTATATCCCCCAAACCAATGAGGACGCACGTCATTTTAAATCAAATAAAGTTGGTTTTACGACTTTTACAACACTCAACAGCGGTAAATAAAAACACCCCTAGTGTTTGCATTACTAAACAAATATATTTTGTAGAATTCTTAGTAATATGGTGCAAAATATTATGTTTAGACTAGTCAAATATTAATGTTTAGCTTTCGGTCAAATGACGTCCAAATTATTAGCAGATTTTGTTTCGTGGTAGCCATATATAAATATACTCGTATTATTGTACCTATTTTAGTTGTGTTAATTAAATTAAGAAATTTATAAAACGTTAATTTTTTCTGTGAATAATGGCGCGGATGTTGCTATTTTATATTTTAAATTATCTTTTACAAACATCACAATAGCTGGTTATGTGAACGGACCCATGGTGAGTTCATTCTTATCCGTTGTTCAGTCCCTAAGTATATCCTTAATTAAAAGCCTAGCCTCATAAGACGCTCTCAAGACACAATCTATTGATGTAAAAGTACTCTAAATTCTTAAGATAAACTACGATAAACTCTTCAGTTTATAAAAGTTTATTAATCGATTGTCTAAGCGTTTTAAATTATGTATTTTACATGTTCATTGCATAGTTAACGCGCTTCGAATGCGTGGCAGCAATCGTAGTCATCGGGGATACAATCAGGGGCGGATCAACCTGAGGGCTTTTTGGGCTGTAGCCCAGGGCCCCTTGGACACAAAGGGCCCCCAGCCCCTTGTTGATGTTTTTCCAAATTGCTAAACCATCATACTTATAGATATTTTTAACTAGCCAATCAGCAAATAAATCAAATTATGTATTATATTGTCCTATTTCTTCTATACATATACCTACCTACCTACCATGTACGTCACTATCGAAAACTGATTTTAGACTAAAGTTTTTCAGTAATTTGGTAAGCCCCTAAAATTTTTCAGCCCAGGGCCCCACAATTTCACGATCCGCCTATGGATAAAATTATACATCCATACCCCCTAGCAATTAGTAAATGTAAAAAGAAACCTTCATAATGGGTTACACTCGCTTCTGTGCATAAAATTAAGAGAAATGCGGAATGGTGTAGAAGAATGTAAGCGTAAACGTTATTTTACCTTCTATATGATGTACATCCATATCGATAGGCACATTGTTTCCCCGCACATAGTAGCGATTGTCAATGGCCTTTTGCTCAGCTTCTGCGCTTGGGAACACGAACTCCAGCTCCGACCATTGCCTGACCACTCGGAGGTCGCATTTAGCACCCCATCCTGGCCAGCAACACGCTAGACAGTACGTCAGCAGAAAGAACCTCTCGACTCCTTGAGACATTTCCCACTTGAATGTGTCCAACAACTGTGGATCTATGGATCAAGAAAGATTTTGTTTTATTATGTGCTTAGATGTGCAGAGCGAGAGTGAGATAACTATTCTTCTTACAAACATTGTAAACGGACTTTAAAAATAATGGGTTTAACTCTCTACATGGCCCCCAGTAAATGCGAGAGCTTCAATACTCTGGGGTTTGCAAAAGATTGTTACGCCTAGTTCGACTCCGGATTGAGATAGTAAAACAAAGCGGATACATTGTTTATAAACTACCAGGTTGGAACGCGGCACAAATGAATCTGACGGAAGAAACTTGGTACGCATACATATTTTTAATGCAACTTACATTTTATTGTTGTAATTTACATAATACATAATAAAATTAACATTAAATATATAACAATCTGTTTTAATTGGTTCGAAAAGGTGAACTCAATCCAACTGGAACATTTATAACAACAAAACAAAATTAGAAATAAATAAAGTATTTCGTGATTTTGTTACAGACGAGACATTTTTTTTAAATTCATCCATCATTATGTTTTAAACTGAATAAATTAACATAATATTACCAACTCGAACATGTTTCTGTTCTTAAGTATAATTAATTGATTACTTAACCGTGCTGGTTAACCATTTTATAACTTAAACGATAATATTATATTTTTTAGATGTCTGCAGATAGACACAGAAAACAAAAACGACAAGTGTTTTTTCCAGTCTTAAAATGTTGTCTATGTCTTCACTGTAACTTGGGCTTCTGTTCTGGATTCGATCTTTGTGATCTATACATACTTGCTTTGGCCTAGATGTAATAAGCGTCCGTGAATCAAATATAGGTATGTAAACAACATGTTTGTAAAAACCTTCGCCCCTATATTGCATAGGGGCTTATAATAAGGAGAAATCTATTGTGAAAAAACTACCACTATAAATTGAGCAGTACTTTTTTCTTTTTAAACGAACACCCATACACCATTAAAAATCTCCAGTTAACTGGCAACCAAATTCGGACAAGTGCCACTGGCTCAATAGATAGTTCTGCTGATATAGATCAGATATTGTGTGCAAAATATCAAGAAAAAAGCATAGAAGAATGTGTCAAAGCATCTAGTGCAATAGTCAGGAGTATCAGGACAGATAGGTGTTTTTCCGCTTAGTGATCAAAATTGGTTTCGGAGTCTTCCTTGATACTTCCAAAATAGAAAAACCATTTAGACAATTATGTCTTATTATATTAATAAATGCTGCTACTACGCCCTCAATTCAGATGACAATAGAGTTTGTTACATTGTGTTGTGTTAGATTAATAATTGTTACACGATGAGTTTATAATACAATAAAATAACACTGAACAATGTTGTCAGAACTATGAGGTGCTTACAAAAATACTAAATACATGCGGGCAGACCGTCAACAACAACATGGGTGTTATTAAAATAAAACTAAGAATGGAATACATTGAAACGCGAAATAAAATTGCTAATTATTTAGGAAGTCATTCCGACATCCATACGACAGATTTTTTCTTAATACAACTAAACCCCTGTATTGTTATTAACCTTTATCGCGGCGGCAAATTACAAACATGAAATTCACGAACACAAATGACACGCAGACCCAGAGCCTCTGGTTTAAACAAGATCGAATCTTGAAACCGAAATCAAAATTTTAAAGTGGTGTTATAATGTGTAGAATAGATTAGAATTTGCTTTATTTCGGAACATTATTGTCCATGTCGGGTTAGTTACATTGATCGTTAAATCTATACATCTATACAAATAAATAAAATTGGAGTGTCTGTTTGTAATAATAAAATAACAACTTTTTACTAAATGCGTAAGTCTGTATACACAGCACATAGACTAAAATAACATTTTTTTTAATTTTTGTCTGTCTGTCCGTCTGTCTGTCTGTCTGTCTGTCTGTTTGTTCCGGCTAATCTCTGGAACGGCTGGACCGATTTTGACGGGACTTTCACTGATAGGTAGCTGATGATATAAGGAGTAACTTAGGCTACTTTTATTTAGTCTATACATCTATACAAATAAATAAATGCGTAAGTCTCTATACACAGCACATCTATACATCTATACATCTATACAAATAAATAAAATTGGAGTGTCTGTTTGTAATAATAAAATAACAACTTTTTACTAAATGCGTAAGTCTGTATACACAGCACATAGACCAAAATAACATTTTTTTTAATTTTTGTCTGTCTGTCCGTCTGTCTGTCTGTCTGTCTGTCTGTTTGTTCCGGCTAATCTCTGGAACAGCTGGACCGATTTTGACGGGACTTTCACCGATAGGTAGCTGATGATATAAGGAGTAACTTAGGCTACTTTTATTTAGTCTATACATCTATACAAATAAATAAATGCGTAAGTCTCTATACACAGCACATCTATACATCTATACATACAAATAAATAAAATTGGAGTGACTGTTTGTAACAATAAAATAACAACTTTTTACTAAATGCGTAAGTCTGTATACACAGCACATAGACTAAAATAACATTTTTTTTAATTTTTGTCTGTCTGTCCGTCTGTCTGTCTGTCTGTTTGTTCCGGCTAATCTCTGGAACGGCTGGACCGATTTTGACGGGACTTTCACTGATAGGTAGCTGATGATATAAGGAGTAACTTAGGCTACTTTTATTTAGTCTATACATCTATACAAATAAATAAATGCGTAAGTCTCTATACACAGCACATCTATACATCTATACAAATAAATAAAATTGGAGTGTCTGTTTGTAATAATAAAATAACAACTTTTTACTAAATGCGTAAGTCTGTATACACAGCACATAGACCAAAATAAAATATTTTTAAATTTTTGTCTGTCTGTCCGTCTGTCTGTCTGTCTGTCTGTCTGTTTGTTCCGGCTAATCTCTGGAACAGCTGGACCGATTTTGACGGGACTTTCACCGATAGGTAGCTGATGATATAAGGAGTAACTTAGGCTACTTTTATTTAGTCTATACATCTTCTATACAAATAAATAAAATTGGAGTGTCTGATTGTAATAATAAAATAACAACTTTTCACTAAATGCGTAAGTATGTTTAAACAGCAAATAGACCAAAATATTTTTTTTTTTATTTTTGTCTGTCTGTCTGTTTGTTCCGGCTAAAACTTTCAGTACTTTGGAGACATTGTTAAAAACTTAATTTAAAACAAAACATCATTCAGCTGATTCAGAATTTAGTAAAATTCTTCTTGATGTTGGAGAGGGAAAGTGTCTAGAAGTCAATAGTAATCATGATATAGAACTTCCTACCAGTCTTTGTTAGGTTGTGGTGGACACTGAAACTTTAATACATAGTATTTATGATGATATTCACAATCTCAATATCAAAGAAGATTCGATAAATAAGCCAACAAAAACTGAAAATAAATGATAATTAAAATAAATGCAAAAACCAAAAAAAAATATTAATGAACTAATTAACTTTTTTTAAATTCCACGCGGACGAAGTCGCGGGTACAGCTAGTTTTGTATAAAAAAATACATTTACCCACCGTATTGCCTCAGCAACTCAGTACAAAACTCCTTATGCACGTAGTTATGCACCACAGAACGGTTCATTATACGACAACCACAATATTCTAAGCTATCACATAAACAAAAGAAACTCGATCTTCACCTGCGATTACTGATTATGTCTAAATTTATATAGGACTACTATAAAATTTCAATTTTAAAATATTATTCAAGGATTATTTAAAATCGTTCAAAAACCTCAAAACAATTTGTGATTTTTACCAACGCAGTGTTATTAACCAGTTCATATAATATTTGACTGATTAGGATGCAGGTAAGCACTCGTTTAAATACGAGTACGTTAAGGGACACGTGTGATGCTACTCTTTCCACGCTAGTAACTGAATGTGAATATGATAATTCACTAGTGATATTTAGGATACTTAAACTACTTTGATAACGGTGCATATGCTAGTATGTACCTATCTGTCACTGGTGGACATAAAACCATTGCACATTATGCAGATATAGATAAGACTAGACGGAGTTATGCAAAATTACAGTAAAAAAAAAGCTGTTCCAACAATCACTTGGTCTTTGGTACTATGTCAGGTACTGGTTTTTATGTCGTTGCTATTCAATAATTGCTTGGGCATTCAACAAAAATGATATTTAAGTGTCTATGCTATGATATTTTTTATTATGTGCCAAACCAGCTTCACTAATGAAAACAAATTATCATTTGATACTGTTTTGTAAAACGGGGTAATAATATAGTAATAGTAGTAATAGTTACATCCTGTTAATTAAAACAATAATAGTACGTAACAAAATGATCACAAATTCAGATTTCGGCAAAATCAAACATACTTTGTCGAACACAGATTAATGATCTTGTCGCGGTATCTCATATAGTCTCGTATCATGTGTTTATTGTATAATAGATAAAACAAACATGCACGTTTAGTAATTAAAATCTCGTTCCGAAAAAGCTCCTTATGATTGAAGATGACAAAACTATTTTAACAGAGAACTGTTACCTTTTGAGCGCTATTGACACTTCAGATGTATACACACTTTTTGGTAAATCTCTAAAACCAATATCTCGTTAACCATAGAGACCAAGGTATAAAATAACACTCATTTACATATTCATGAATTCCTAGTTTTATTACTAAACTATTATCTCAACTAAACTACAACTAGTAAGTTCAGTGACCGGTGACTCTACATATAATTTTGTTGGATCGTATTATTGATGGCCAGCAGATAGATCGTTCCTCTATTGTGATGTACGTGTATCAATGAGCACAGACTATTCAATGATTTCTACTATATTTTTTTGTTCATTAAACTGTTTTCGAAATCAGAATGTTGATTCCATTTATAAATTCACCACTGAAGTATTTGACTTTTTCAAACAGTGAATATTTAAGTTTTAATTTATAAACTTAATTTCGGAACGAATCATAAAATCGGAGATTCCGTGTAACCTTTAACTTTTAAATATCGAACGAAAATGTAATAGACTATTCGTCAAAACAAGTAGAAACTATATCGATCACTGTCATCAACCTTTGAAACACCGTAAGTAACTGAGATCTAAGTTGAATGTAAGGAAAACATTCATCACTTTTCTGACCTAGGCGTAATTGCATAAAATGCCTTAAGGCACGTTTGTAGGAATGGAAATCCCCTCCAGAAAGTAAGTTACTACTACGATGATAAGATAACATTGTTTAAACATTTCTATTGTTTGGATTTCAATGGGAATCATCTTAACAGTATTTATGCAAGGGAATATTATAGTAACGTGCGTCGTGTTAAAAAAATAGGTCTGTAGTTTATGTTTAAAGCGCCACTAGCCTCCTATTTTCTATTAAAATGCCTATCCGACACGATGCAATGTCTACAGAGCGTGTGGCCTATGAGCTGAACTGACACAATTACATTATTATGTTACCAAAACCAAAACTGTCAAATCGACATTCAAAGACACGGTGATTGTCGGTTTTCACTTTATTGAATGAGCAGGTGTGTGTCCCATGTTGTGTCGATAAGTTTCAGAGCATAGCATAAGTACCCGAAAAATATGTACATTAAAATGTAATGTACTCGTACATTCAACACCTGTCTCATTTTAAATCTATTTATAGCACTTTAAGATGACTACTATTGTTTTAGGTATAGCCACTAAGGTTTTATGACGACAATATTATATTTTTAAACGTGTAGGTAATTCATTCGTATTGTACAGGCGGAATTAGAATTGAATTATTTACATTCACTACTAAAATACTATAACGCACAACTAGAAAATGTTTGTGTCATAAGTACCCGAACTAGTAAGTATTAAAAATAGCATAAAAAGTGATTAAATTTTAAAGCACTTATTCCTACTTATTTCTGTGTGAGTCCATATAAAAAGATATTAAATTAATATTTAAATACTTCAATAAAACTCAACATACCTGATGAATACCTAGTGCCATTCCGCTTGTATTCACGGTACAGAGGTGTATTTTCATTAGCCCACTTTTCACACAATTTACTATCAAAATACATCACAAAAAAGCAATTCCAATCACAGACAAATCAAAGTTCCGAACTCTATGCCGCGATGAAATAGTATACGCAAATTATCTAGAACTAAAATCTGTGGTGGCCACAGCTCAATGCTGAAGACGATGGGTTTCGTCACCGAATGCGTTGCAATTGTTTAGAAATAAATACTCGTAAATTTGCCAAGCGGCCTACTGGTGCTAATAAAAAGGTTGAATACAGGAACTTGAACTACATTATGTCTCACGACGCTTTTGTCCTATTATAAGAAAACTGTGTGGGGAAAAAAAGACAATAAGTACCTGCAGAGCTTGTGACAGTGTAAATAAAATTAACTCAAATAACGTAATTGTTATGCTAGGCTTTTACTATTCAAATACTACCTTATTTGATTCTTTTCGATTACATTTGGAGGTTATTGAGTCGAGTGCAACGCTGGTAAACTATTTTGATATGGGAAGTTTCCACTTGTCGATTGCTGTGCAATAGTAGTGACACACCAGTCCCCTCGTTTCTGAGTAAATAGATGCAGCCCAAGGGTATTAGTAGGGTATTTGAAAAGCCTTATTATAGACCTTAAAGACCTTATTCTAGTTAGAATACGTAAATACATGGACACTCCAACAATTCAAAATGATGTGTCTTTAGTGTAGGTAAGTATGTAATCCCTAATGTTATAATAGCAGTTCAAGTATAAACTCCAATGGACTTATCTTAAACCATGCACAGACATTTTTACAAATCAAATGTATTTAACAACTCAAGATGCAAGGACTGAATATCTTTTTTTTTTTTTTTCTTCTTTGTGGCTCTCACGGTTTGTGTTTAGCCAATGTCAAGTCACTTTGTATCATTTCAATATTATTTCTCTCCATCATTATGGGTTTGCCATTTCCCTGTTAGCCACTCATAAGTAATTTCATTTTGAGTGTCCCCCTCCCACGTGGCTAAGATGTTCTGCACGGACGTGGGGTTGGCCTTTGGGAGGGCTGAATATCTTTGATTCAATATTTAAATTGAAGACCATAAAGAATTCTGTTGACGCATAGACAACAAAATTATTTATGGTCAGAACCGATGTCTCCCAAAAATGAATCGGACTTATTATCGTTTCTTTTTCAACATTTGCTCCTATTCCTGCAATAGCCAATACATGCATGTAATCTGCCGACCACTGGTCTAAATGAACAACTTATAATACTTCCCGCAGAACAAAATAAAATCACGTCAACTTGAAACAAATAACTGATTTGTACATTGTACATAAGCATAAAACGATTAGGGTCTAAGTTGATGTTGGCTAAGAAAACGTTATTTGTTCCGTGATTGAAAACAGGTTTAATTCGAACAATTACCTCCATTGTTATACCCCGTTGTTCTATTGCAAAACTTAGGTTATTTTTTCAATTTAAGTATCCGTTTAATTAGCAGTTCTCAGATCAGGAAACACAAACCAATGACTTTATACGTGCGTATCCAATTTCATTGTTTACTCTTCTATGTATACATTAAATAAAATAACATTTTAATTGTCTCTGTGCAAAATCTAAAATACATAACAGGCTTAACAAAAAACAAAATATTATAGTGTGTTTGATACTGATCTGTTGGTCGGTCTGCATTGGTCACTTTGCTTCGGCTATTCTCGGAAACGGTTGTACCTAGTGACGTCAGGTAGATAGGTAATATTATAAAACATAGCTAACTTAGGCAAAATTTACTTCAAAAAACCGATTAGGGCGCTGCGTTATGTCGATTATAGCTAAGAAGCTAAACCCACGTCGGCCGAGCCGCGGGTAACAGCTAGTCTTGATTATGGCTTGACGTCAACTGACAATGGGTTTATGAGAAAAACTAGTATAGGTAATTTTTCTTTTTGAGCAGTATAAAGATGATATGATTGTCCGACTATAAAAAGTCTTGTCTTATGTCCAAGGAAGGTCAAATAGCCCATGGGTTTGGATTAAACGTAAACAAGTTTATTTTAATATATTAGCGTCTTTATTTCAGTGCCGAAAAATGGTTTCATTTACTTAGCGAGAAAAGTAACATTTAATTAGCCGTAATTATATTGCTCGGAGTTTCCCTGCGAGATCGAATCGGAAATGAGGAGATACGCAGGAAAACCAGGGTCACCGACATAGCCCACAGGATTGCCAAACTTATGTGGCAGTGGGCAGGACCGACGCCCGATGGGGCAGAAAAGTCCTCGAGTGACGACCGCGTTCCGGAAAGCGCAGTGCTGGTAGGCCTCCCACACGGTGGACCGATGACCTGGTTAAGGTCGCCGGAAGACGATGGAAGCGGGCAGCCCAGGACCGGCCCTTGTGGAAATCTTTGGGAGAGGCCTATGTCCAGCAGAGGACGTCTTTTGGCTGAAATGATGATGAAGATTTCAGAAGGGAAGATGGGAAGGTTGCTGGTATGATATGCCACCTTCTCATCACCTCATCTCTTACGGGCTTCATTGGCGCTGTCGCAGCTGAAGCTGAAATCTCCAAACGGCACAAATATAATAACCTTAGCAAAGGTTATGTATTTATGCCTTCTGGAGTTGAGACGCTAGGGCGTGGGGTCCTATAGCGCTGTCCTTAAGGTGAATGTTCCAGGGTAGCCCGCGAAATTCAAATTTTCTTACGTAAGAATGACTTTGACGTTGAAAAAGTTTTTCTTGCACCTTTATGAGCTTGGAGGGTTGTATTGATGAGTTTGATGATTATAATTCTATAACTACATACTTCTTACAGCCGCGAATAACATTTTAATCAACATACAACCTAGCACTGACCTGCAAATTGCAAAAAACGTACGAAAATTTGAATTTCGCGGGCTACCCTGGAACATTCACCTTAAACAAAGATTTTGGCTATCGCTTGTGCCAAAATACAGACCGGACGGCTGGCTTCTACTTTGATCATCGCATTACCATTGCCATGCAGCGTGGCAATGCACCCATCCTTCTGGGCACGATTCAAAATAAAAGCGTTACGTACCTATATGTTACCCATTAGTTAATATTATTTTCTCCTATTTCTATTTTATTGCCGTTTTTATATCACTAAAAGTCGTTATTGTGTCTTTGTGGTGACGGATTAAGAACACATAGTGTCGCCAGCCCATTCCATCCCGAGGGTGTCGTAAGAGACGACAAAAGTATTTCCTAACGAGACCGATAACCTATCAGCAAGAAAAGGATAACTTGATAGGAAACCCTGTGCCAACCCGTATGGCCAGCCGTGGTATAGTAGGGTAATTACCCTCCATTAATTAGAGGAGGCCTGATCCACCAATAGGTCATTTACTAATATAAATAATTAGCCTAATGTGCGACGCTGGCCCGACGGGTTGGCACAGGGTTTCGTTTTAAGTTTTCCTTCTCTTGTCTTTTCCTTTTTGTCGGCTCTTACCACACACTCAGTATGGAATTTGTTGGTGACACTATGTATTCTAAATCCGTCACCACTCGGACAACTAGCCTCGGGACTATTA
Source organism: Clostera curtula (assembly GCA_905475355.2). NCBI lineage: Eukaryota > Metazoa > Arthropoda > Insecta > Lepidoptera > Notodontidae > Clostera > Clostera curtula. The sequence goes on along the minus strand of FR997806.1, from coordinate 9,701,083 downwards.
ACGGGTAATTGCGAGGTGTTAAAAGTGGCAGTTGGGGAAATCAGGTACCAACCTCCCTGAAATCGGGAAGTTATACCTCGCATATAACGCATATATGTATTTTAATTTTAATCACTATCACTACATAATATAAAACAAAGTCGCTGTCGTCTGTCCGTCCCTATGTATGCTTAAATCTTTAAAACGGATTTTGAAACGTTTTTTTAATATATAGATAGAGTGATTCAAGAGGAAGGTTTATATGTATAATACTTGTATAATTGCACCCTTGCGAAGCCGGGACGAGTTAAGAATAAAATAAACTAACATTTTACACAAAAGTTCTTTGAGGACAACGATAATCGTATCTAGCGGCTAATATATTGGAATTTGAATAACACGCACTTGAAATTCCTAATACAATTAACTAATGCTATTTTATATAGTTATTCTCTACAAATTGTCTTTTTTATAAGATTCTTGTCTAAATTTCCAATCGCTCGCTTTCACCGTTTGCAAGAAAAGTTAAAAGTTCACCGAAGCATGATTCCGTGGCAAAAGAAATTACAAATGGTACTCACTGTTACCGTCGCAAATTAGTTCTGCGAATGAACACCCCAGAACCATTAACACATGTTTTGTAGTAATGAAGCGATAATGCTATCTGCGTTATTCTGCAGTAGGTATTTGTATCCTATATAACATCGACCTTTTTCAGTCATTGTACAAGAAAAACACGTCGAAGGCAGGATGTATAAACCTGTCAGATAATGTAACAAATATGTTTTAGCTAAGTATTTATATTTTTAACCCCCGACGCAAAAAGAGGGGTGTTATAAGTTTGACGTGTCTGTCTGTCTGTCTGTGGCACCGTAGTTCGCGAACGGATGAAGCGATTTCAATATAGTTTTTGTATGGAAGGAGAGTTACGGGCGAGTGTTCTTAGACAAGTTTGATGAAAATCGGTTGAGCCGTTTAAAAGTTATGAGGGGTGAAAGTGGGGAAGAATAACCGAATGTCTGCAAATATAATCGAGTGGGGTCTCAAATGAAAGCGCATCACGTGCAATTTAACAAAATCTACATTGTAATAAGTGTGTATCTATAAAAAGTATAAAATTAAAAAAATTAAAAAACCCCCGACACAATAACCTTTAAAAAGTAAAAAATAAATACATCGCGTTGGGGGACCAGGGGTCAGGTAATAAATAAGTGGGAGCGGTCCCCCAACGCGATGTATTTATTTTTACTTTTTAAAGGTTATTGTGTCGGGGGTTTTTTAAAATTTTTAATTTAATTTTTTTATTTTAATTAGTTTCAGAATATGGATTTTTGAAGTATAACTCTTTTGTGTGTAAAATAGTTTCACTTCAAAACTTGGAGATTAAACTGGTGAATGCGTGACGAGATCGTTACAAAAAGTGTGATCGGGTGAGGAGAACGGAAGTTGAGAGTTACGTTTCGTATATTCGTGTAGGGGCAAGAGAGAGAGAGAAGTGTGACCACACATTTTCTTTTCTCTTCCTCTCATAGTCAGTGCATGAAATATGTATATACCTCAGGAAGTCATTCGTTTGCGAGATTGCTAGCGATACGCGCAATTTTATAAATGAACTAGCTTTTACCCAGTTAAGCAGTATTATTATTAATGCAAAGTCTCAGCCCGATGGGTTTTCCCGGTTTTCCCGAAATTTTCATTTTTTCCCAATTAATGTTCAACTTTAAATAGGTTATGGCTCTTTCTAACATTGACACATGAGTTTTTTAAAATTACATTTTATAATACTTAGCCCACAGAAGAAAAAAAACACATTTGAAAAGAAAAAGCTAAAGAAAAATAGAACAATTGAATTCCGAGTTCGAAATTTAAATACCCTAATTTTAATACCCCTTCAATATACCTATCGGCAACTTTCGTTAGGAATCACTTTATTATTTTTTCTATTGCTACTACCTCCTTCAGTAACATTAGGTTATAGATGACAGAGGGTAATGAGCCTACTACCTTCTTCAATAATATAACTTTTTTTGTATAATACTCACTATTGATTAAATGACACTATTACCACTGACTCGGGCCTCCCACAAATTCATGAAAAGAAATTCAGGCACTATAAAACTGATGTTGATGACTTTGGAACAAATTTGATGGCCGATGAAGCCGAATCTATTTTAATAATTTAAGCAACATAATAGTATACATATGATATCACTACATAGTATAAAACAAAGTCGCCGTCGTCTGTCCGTCCATATGTATGCTTAAATCTATAAAACTACGCAACGGATTTTGAAGCGGTTTTTTTAATAGATAGAGTGATTCAAGAGGAAAGTTTATATGTATAACACATCCATAATACTGTAGAGAAACACTGATAAATTTAGATGATCATCATTGCACCCGTGCGAAGCCGGGGCGGGTCGGTAGTTTATAAAAAAATGACACTAAAGATGAGGTTATTTCATTGCAGGCGTATAAAAAATTGAGCATTTGAAGTTTAGGAAAGCGGTTCAAGAGTGGATCACGTTTCTTCGAATACTAATATCACTATTATAACTTTAATTACAAAAAATACATTAATTTCGGTTTAAATACAAATTTAATACCTTAGTTTGGTATTTTAAAGTAGTGTGGTAACGGATTTTGAACATACAACTCGACCAAGCTAAGTGTGCACCTCGCTGGAGTGCGGCGCCGAGTTATCCCATTTTTTTGTGTATATTCTAATGTATAACATATAAACAATAAATGCAAAGTAAAATCTAAGAAACATTTATTTACATTATTGGTCATTGTGAATCCTTTTTCCAGATCGTAACCAAGCGGCAGTGTGACGTAAAACCTATTCTACACGGTTGGGTCCAACCACCAACAGAGGTCACCTTGGTTGAGTTGGAGCAAAAATCAACCGTGTAGAAGTTGGTTGATGTCAATATTTGGTTGACCAACGGAGTGAACTTTCAACCACCTTGGTAGTGAGCGCATCCCTCACTACCAAGGACAAATAGAGGACATTGGGTTGAAGAGCGACCGTATGGATGCTTGTTGGCCAGCAATCGTGCGTAGTTGTGCCTCGAAAGTCCAGCACGTATGTTGTTTGGTGTGCATTTCTGAATTAAGATGGCGGTGGTACGACAAGAAAGGGTAGTTCTAAGCGAGTTCTTGGAACTGTATAGAAATTTTCTCACTCACTGGGACATTGGCTCTGAACTTCATAAGGATCGTAACCAAAAAAGTCAAGCCTGGGAATTACATTCTCTCCCTGTAGCTAAAAATCTCAAAGTTGATATTAAACGTTCTTCCACAGAAATAGCTTTTCTCATCACTATGTTTTGTTTAGTTAACAATGGTCGCACTATTTCTAATAACTGCTATTCTACTCTAGTCTATTCTTCATCTAGTCGTTTTTTTCATCAAATTATGCTTTTTAAGCCCATTATTAATTAGTGTTCACTTCTTTGCATTCTACTAACGACTGACGAGTTGTCTCAACTAAACATCGTGTAGATTGAAAACCAACTTTGGTTGAAACAATCAAGGTGACCTCTGTTGGTGGTTGGCCCCAACCGTGTAGAATAGGTTTAAGCGACGCGAGGTGCGAACTTAGCTTGGTCAAGTTGTAGTGTCACCTCCCAATACCACTGTCTCAAGGAATTGACGGTACATAAAACCTTAACACTGAAATTTCTACCAACCAGTAGGTAGTATAGGCAGTGTTGCAATATTCTATGGATTATTGTGATAATTAAATTTTTAAGAACGCTAGTTTACTTTTCCTTCACCTGCAATTGATGGATTTAGTGGTAACTATACCTAAAACAAACCTTCAATTGCCGTAGAGCGTTGTGTCAATACCTTTAATTAGTAACTGTCGTTTAAAAATGTACACTATGGTGTCAAATAAATGTGTAAAAAAGGGGAAACTAAAAATGTTTTTTTTCCTTTGCGTTAATTATAACACGCCCACTATGTTAACTTATATAGCCTGATGCAAACTCATACTATATGTAAATGTGTGAGTGTGTGATGAAATGCACTCGTCAATCTTGACACAAAATGCCAATAATTTACATGGAAGCTGTGACAGACGATAAAATTGATTATACAAACATAATAACCAACCCATACCATCTTTAGGGTGTCGTAAGAGGCGACTAAAATAACGCAAAAGGCAGGTCACCCGGCGCCAAGAGAAGGATGACTTGATAAAAACCCTCTGCCAAACCGCCTTGCCAGCGTGGCACTGTAGACTAATTTCCCTCCATGAATTTGAAGGAGGCCTGACCCAGTAGTGGGTCCTTTATGGGCTGAAACGACGAAACGATTGTAGGGATAACTTTTTAAAGTGAGTCTAGGTATAAAGATTTTAAAAAAACTATACACCCGTAACGAAGGGATCGATAGTACTACTAATATAATTAAACATGGCTGGACACGATGCCGTTTTCTAGACTGTGAACTCTCTCTGTGACTCTCAAAATGAAAGAATAAATTAAGCAGTTATTTTTCTTAAAATGTGTTTAAAGCTGGTGACGAAAGTGCTATATTCAAATTAAAACGGAACTTTATTCACGTAGGTTTTATCACCAACCTCTTATATATCGTCATATTTAAAATTACCATTATCATCTTACAGCCCCTGTCCCACGCTTGGTAGTAGAGTAGTATCCATACACACCTATCAGTCGTCAATATACATTTACACATTTCATATACAATTCCTCATTCTTACAATCCATTTATATCTTTTGATCTCCCACAACCCTTGCGTCCACCCACATTCATGCTGAAACTGCCACCGGTTCGGAATGATGATCTACAGAGAAGAGCCGGCAAAAAACTTTGTAGTTACTTTTTTTTTTATTTATCGGTCATGTTTACAAGAATCTTAGTGACAGCATAGTGACAGCAAGTTCGCCAGATGAGAGAAACAACCTACATGTTACACTATAACTAAACGTTAACGATAGCTAGTTAGTTGGTTTTACCTGGAACCCGTGTGGTGACGGATTTAGAATACGCAATGTCACCAACCCGCACCATCCTAAAGGTGTCGTAAGAGGCGACCGCCTAGCTGCAAGAGAAGGAAAACTTGACACAAACCCTGTGCCATCCCCACCTGGCACAGTAGTCTAATTACCCTCCATGTAACTGGAGGAGGCCCGACTCAGCAGTGGGTCATGTATGGGATGAATAGTAGTAGTAGTAGTCTAAAGCCTAGTATTCATTATCATCATCATCATCATTCCCCAAGGATCTCCACAAAGGCCGGTCCTGGGCCGCCCGCATCCACTGCTTTCCGGCGACCTTAACCAGGTCGTCGGTCCACCGTGGGGGAGGCCTACCAGCACTGCGCCTTCTGGAACTTAATAGTATTCATTATAATGTGGCATAATGTGTAGACATTAGTACTAAAATTTTTATTTAACATTGCCAGTTCAAGGTGAAACACATTTTACACAGGCATAGACATTTCCATTTTTTGCATATCTTATTCTGAACTAAGTTTGATATCCTGTTTAATCGATAGTAGAATGTTTAATCGATATTCATAGATTTAGCGAACAATATTTTCGAATTTTAATAAGTTGGTTATTTTTTATATAAATAGGCAATAGTTATTTGTGCAACAAGAGAGCAAAGTCGTTTTTTGCTGCGAGTGCTGATATTGAATACCGAGTAAGCGAAGGAATCAATGATTGAATCACGAGCGTAGCGAGTGATTCTAAAGTTGATTCCTGAGTGCTGCGAGGGATTCAAAGGCACGAGATGCGAAAAATTTTGCTCTCGTGTAACACACATAACTTTTCACTTCAGCAGCGAGAACACTATAGGAAATGCAATATATTACGTAACATTTTTGAAACTATATTTAAATATTTTTAAGTTAAATATCAGTTTTTTAAGCAGTAAATACTTATTTTAGTTTAAATACAACAATAACTTAAAAAATCAATAAATTACAATAAAAGATATAATTATCATTTTTGCTAAATTTCTTTAGTTAGTACGAAATTCCGAACGTGTTTGTCTTTGAGGTCGAATTAAAAATCGGAGTAACCCCATAACGAACTCCTTTCATCCAATCCAACTGTTAAAAGTATGTCTAGTTTGTATTTAATCAAATATAGTTAGTTCCCATAATATTGCTCTATCAATTTAATATATATAATCTGTACTTTAATGCTTTGTATTGTTTTCTATAGCGCTACCTGCTAACTTCATAACTCTAACGCAACTTATAACCAATTAATTTAACTTTCATAATCACACGAAATTTCTAACACAACACACTTGTCATTGGCAAAATCATCGGTATAACGATGGAAGCCAAAACCTAAATGAAGAAGAAGAAGAAGAAAAATCGGAGCTGTTGGTACTGGCCGCTTGGTCTTTGTCTCTCTCTTTTCTAATGTCGGGAAAGAGATAGTGTCAATGTTTCGAATTAGAATTAAAAAGTTACTTTGTCTCACTCAGTGGGCAAAATCGCATTTTGTCCACTGTTTTCAGTGAGCAAAACCTACATGTTTGAGCTACTGAAGTGAAAAATTCATTTCAGTCTGAATTACGCACTCAGTCCTTCATAGAGGAAAATTAGCCTAGTGTTCCACGCTGGCAATACGGGTTTGCACAGGGTTTGTACCAAGTTTTCCTTCTCTTGTGTTCCTATAGTCGCCTCTTACGACACCCTCAGGAGGTTATGGGTTGTCCGAAATTTGGGGACGATATTTTTAATCGATGAAAAATCATCAATCATCATGAGTACTTAATTCAAAGACATCAATAATTTAAATTGAGAATAACGCAATTTAAATGTCAGGAGAATATTCTAACCTAGACTCGTAATTGTCAATTACGAAGTTTATCGAAAAGATAAGGACAGGGGACTGATAATGTTGAACCCACAGAACTAATATAACTATTATTCTATGAACCCTAACTGGTGATAGGACTGAATACAATATTGTTGTATGACCATAAACGTTATTTTGTATTTTATTGTACCACTAGCGACCCGTCCCGGCTTCGTACGGGTGCAATAATGAACCTCTAAGTTTATCAATGTTTCTCTATTATATTATACTCATAAAACTTCTATCTCTATCTCTTAAAAAAACCGCTTCAAAAATCCGTTTTAAAGATGTAATCATACATAGGGACGGACAGACGACAGCGACTTTGTTTTATACTATACTAGCGACCCGCCCCGGCTTCGCACGGGTGCAATGATGAACATCTAAATTTATGCATGTACACACAAAAACCTTCCTCTTGAGTCAGTCTATCTATTAAAAAAAACCGCTTCAAAATCCGTTGCGTATTTTTAATGATTTATTAATACATAGGGACGGACAGGCGACAGCGACTTTATTTTATACTATGTAATATAATAAATATATGTAATGATAATGATGATTAGCAATTTATCATGACTGATTGAGTAGCAAATAGCTCAGAAACGCGGGGTATTTTAATTAACTAAATATTTATTCATTAGATATTGTAAACGGATATGATAACCATGAAAATAAAAAAAATGCGTTCTAATATTTAATAATATGTGGAATATTAAAGGGATACAACCCTTATTTAGTATAGTAAGACAAGAAATATAGGAATATCGATGGACATATTAATGACGTACTTAAGTCGCTGTATACTTTTTGTCATAAAATCTAAATATAAATTAGTTTGTTCGTAATTCGTCTTGCGTTGGATAGCCTATTCGAGGAAAAGAAGTTCACTGATGGGCATAGGATTTCCATTACAAGCCGCCTGCAGCCATCATATCCTGGCGACTATATTTGCTTGTCCATCGTATTTATGATTGGCACAACAATTATTGTTTTATTACACATAATATATCTTGCTACCAAACGATGATAATATTATAAAAACCAAGACAGTTAACGAATCATTAAAAAGATAGTCGTTTTTTAGTTTTGATAAGTTATAAGTATAATCTATATCTATATTCTATATCTATCTTCTCGGAGCAAGCTCCCCCATCGGGAGGAGTGAAACCCGTGGCCCTGTCTCGGGCAGTTAAGGGACTCCGTTGGTTTTAGTGGGTATGTTGGGGTGCAACTACCAGCTTCCCACGCCCCGGAGTCCCACATAACCCAAGCTGGCGTTTAGCGGTCGGGTATCCATGAGGATTTCCAACATAAAAAAAATTAGTTGATTAGTTTGCATCGCACTATTCTACAGTTGTAATCAAGCCTGACAAAGTGGCCATATTAGTTCTGATAAGCTTTTTCACTAGGCTAACTCCTTTTGCAAATACATTTTCCTCGATAATATAAATAAATAAATATCCTTGGACATTTCACACAACGCCATCTCGTCCCAAGCTAAGCAACTTAATGCTTGTGTTATGGTAACGAGATGGATGATAAACTACTAATATACATTTTTTTTTGTAAATACATACATATTATACTTAGAAATGACACCCAGACTCCGAGCCAGTGCCTCTGGTTTAGACAAAGACACTTGCCCGATCCCGGAATCGAACCCGGGACCCGTTGATCCAAAGGCGGCACATCTAACCACTAGACCAACGAGGCAGTCAATATGGTTAATATGGTTGTAACAAAGCACCCAAAGGGCAATGGCAAAGGGGTATGCTTGGAGTTTCCCTGCGAGATCGAATGAGAGGTGAGGAGATACGCAGGCGAGCCAGAGCTACCGATATAGCCCACAGAATTGCTAAAGTTATATGGCAGGGCACATCGTTCGCAGGACTGCCGACCAAGCCAAAGGGACAGAAAAGTCCTCCAGTGGCGACCGTGTTCCGGAAAGCGCAGTGCTGGTAGACTTCCACACGGTGGACCGAGAACCTGGTTAAGGTCTCTGGAAAAGAGGGATGTGGTCAGCTAAGGAGCGGTCTTCATGGAAATCCTTGGGGGAGGCCTATGTACAGCAGTGGACAGTGGGAGTCTTTTGGCTGGAATAGTGATTATAAATATGTATTTGATACTGAGCCCATAAATGCACCCGTGTGAAGCCAGGACGGGCCGCTAGTATAAAAATAAACTAGCAGATCCACCCACGCGTTGCTGTGGTGGTTGTGCTATTAAATTGTAGCTCTTATGAAAAGCTTGTACTTTTAACATATCTCCATCTATGGAATGATTTCTCAATCCAGTCAAACGTTTAGAGCTAACATAGTTATAATAAATGTGACTGTCATTTGTATTCGTGAATTTCATGTTTGTAAACTGCCCACCGATGCAGGTTATACTTGGTTACGTTTTTCTATAAAAAGAACTATATGTATATTGCGACTTTAAATTAAGATGAAAGCTATCCTATCTTTCAAGTTCGGTCACACGGTGTACAAATTTGATTAAAATCGGTTAAGTAGTTTAGGAGCCCATCGCGGACAAACAACGTGACACGTAATTAAAATTTATTTATTTATTTATTTATTTATTTATAATTACGTAACTAACACCTTAACAGCTATAACGCCAATGCGATGTTACTACTACAGTACAAATAATTGAAACACTACTAAATTAAAAAAAAAAAAACACACTTAAAAATACATTTTAAATACCTAAAATTAAACCACTTAAGTACAATTAAAAATAAACTAATCATCCCAGTCTTTCAATACACTGCAGTGCTACTCCTGTGAACTTTATCAGGCTACAGTGAAATATATCAACCTCCTCTGAAATAATATTTAGTAGTCTTATGGCACGTGACAAGGGGGCAAACTTGTTAAGGTTGGTCCTAGAGTATGGCTCCAGTAGCGTGGGCGTGGGGCGACGCGCGCCTCCGCAACCCGGCGGCGCGCGCACCCCCAGCTCCGCTAACAGATGCGGGTGGTGTAGCCAGCCGCGCAGCACACGAAACATGTAGCTACACAGAGCGACGTCTCTGCGCACTGCCAGCCTACTGTACCCTACCATCCCTAATACGAAAAGACTCGGGTACATGAGCGGGAAGAAGGGATAGACGCCGTACTGTTTAAAAAACAAAAAACGAGTGAATTTGTTTTGGATTCTTTCCACCATGACACTGTATTTAGCCTCATGGGGGTTCCAAACCATCGCACTCGTTTCCAGATGACTCCGTACCAGCGCATTGTACATGATTCGAACCACTGCCGTATTATGAAAGTCATTGCACTGTCTGAGTATAAATCCAAGATTTCGGAAGGACTTGTTGCATATGTCTATAATGTGCTCCCGGAACATTAATTCTGGGACCATCCCCACCCCCAGGTCCCGCACATGCGTGACTCGCGACATGACTGCGGCTTCCATCTCATACTGATGTAGCAGTGGTTCCCGCGCGCGAGTGTAGCTCATTATACTGCATTTAGAAACATTAAAACCTAACTTATTATCTAAACTCCATTGCACTACCCTATCAATATCCTGTTGAAGCCTCTCACAGTCCGAAGTATCTGCCACCGATAGGAACAACTTGAGGTCATCCGCGAATAGCAAACACTTCGCTTCCTTCACAACTTCAGGAAGATCATTCACCATCAGAATGAAGCCTAATGGACCGATATTGCTACCCTGACTCACGCCCGAGAACGTGAAATAAGGCCTGGAGACGTATCCCCCGTATTCAACGTACTGCTGGCGATTGCCAAGGTAGTTCGCGAAGAATTGCAGAAGGTGCGGTGTGAAACCAAATGCCGCAAACTTAGCCAACAGCACGTCGTTGTCGACGGTGTCGAACGCCTTCCGAAAGTCGAAGTACGCAGTGTCCACCTGCCCCCCAGCGTCAACAGCCGGCGCCAGGTATGTCACGAAAGACAGCAAGTTACTTCCCGTACCTCGACCAGTCCGGAAACCGTGTTGAGCGTCGTTCAGGCGAGAAGTTACTTGATCTAAAATACATTTGTGCAACGCCGACTCAAACACCTTAGCAAAAGCCGACAGCACTGCTACCGGTCGGTAGCCACTAACATCAGTTCCCGACCCTCCCTTCGGGACTGGTATCACTCTGGTGATCTTCCATTGGTTCGGATATAGACCTACCTTTAAAAATAAATTTAAAATGTGCAGTAATGGCTTTTCAAACACCGCGCTACAGTCTTTAACGATATAAGGTGGTATCCCGTCTGGTCCCGCCGAATACTTTGGCTTGAGGCGGCGGAGCGAGGCGCGAAGCTCGCGCAGCTTGAGCTGGCCAACGTGCACGCGCGCCGCACCCGCGCTCGCGCCCGCCGCGCGCTCCGCCTCCGTGGTGTCCAGCGCCGGGCGCACCTCGTTATACACCGAATGAAAGTATGAAGCCAAACATTCCGCACACTCTTCGTCACTCAACTCCTTTCCATCTTTCGTGACTCGAGTTTTGTTGCGTCTAGCACGCTTGCTTCTAACAAAATTCCAAAAAGATTTAGGATCGTTTTTAATATTTGCCTGTAGCCTACGCTGGTAATTCTCATAAGTTGACTTTAATTTATATTTAACTTGGGTTCGATAGTAAGAAAAGCATTCATAGTCGTTAATGGAACCAGTTATCTTAAATAATTTATGATACCTCCACTTTGTTTTGATATCGCGTATCAAATCAGAAGTGTACCAGGTTGGATACATATATTTGCATTTGTTCCCACTTTTTTTTTTCGTAGGTGTACATTCCCTAATTACTTCATTAACTACGTTATAAAAAAACGTCAATGCCTTGTCAGGGTCCAAAATCTCATACAATGCCTCCCAATCTATTGATAGTAAAATACGATATAGTCTAGAAAAGTCACATTTGGTAAAATTCCATTCCGGTGCGCTATAGAGGGATTCTTTCTCGCAAACCGAATTCGGTTTGGTTTCCGCCAATGGGTCATTGAAATGCCCTCCTAACTTCGCTGCTGCTATCAGCGGAGGATGCTGAACGTCAATATCCACCAACGGTTCATCCGACAGTTGTACCTCCACCTCACTCGCCAAAAACGTAGTCAATATTAAGTCCAAAGTACGATTATTTATATTACAAACATTGTTTACCTGATGAAATCCACAGAATGCGTTTACATATTCCAAGTAACTATGCACTTCCACTGCTGCAGATGGCATATTAAAATCACCCAACACTAATACATTCTCATAATTAACACATATAGTTTCAAAAATATTAAACAATCGCATGTATTCATTACTGTCACATTTCGGTGGAATATAAACTACACAACATAAAAACAAACAATTATTACTCAGGTGCACGGTAGCGCATACAATTTCAAATAAGGCTGAGTCCACATTAGCGATTGGAACGCGCTTTAAATCAAAACGCGGTGATGTTGCTAAAAACACTCCTCCTTGTTTGCGCCCATCTGCTCGATCACACCGTACTATTTTATAATCCGGTGGAATAAGTTCGCCATCATGAATTGAATCATTAAGGCCCGACTCTGTGATGGCAAAAAGGTCATAACCGCTAACGTGCCCGTGGCACAATGGTTGTGCCATGGAAAACGGACGGCGAAGTGTCCGGTGGCACAACCCCTGTGCCACGGGATTTCGGCGCGAAAGCGCGCGCATCGACTCGTTCTTGTCAGTTAAATTTCCTATCCCTGTTTAATAAAGGTACATTTGTATTCTTTGTCTCGCTTCTATGCTAAATAATGAACGAGGTAAAGCCAACCAATCACATTCCATAGAACAAAATTGTAAATTTTAACGATTCGAACTTTTTCGGTCAATGACCGACATTCAGTTGCATTCGTGTTTTGATAAAGTGAGTGCGCGTATACGGAAAAAACTCGATTAAATATAGAAATAGTGATTTAAAGTGAGTGATATTGGACATATTTAAAGGTGAGTTATCTATTATTACATTTATTTAATAATTTCACCTTCAAACATAAAATTCACCCGTTTTTAGAGCCGATGCATTTTAGTACATTTGGAGGTTAGCTATGATTGTATATTTTGTGTTTTGTTCATATTTTGATACTTTTTTGGCTGTTTCTAATACTAAATGCTATTAAATGTTATTAATATGATAATTCAACTAATTACATGCCGTTTTACTAAAAATATTTGCAAAATATGTAAAATATGACTTAAATAGCGGAACTAAGTCAGTACTGCGTGCGCAGCCAAATTTTAATGACAATTTATTTTTAATTAAATAAATAATACTATTGTATCTTTTATTTTTTTCCATATTATACACAATTTACACATTTTAAATAAATAAAAAAAACCATATGATATAGCTTTAATTTTTGAGATATGATTTTTTAAACAAAAGGGGGTATCAAAAAAAATAATTATTTTTATTCTGTTTTAATAATTCTAAAAATTCTAAAATGGAGTTAAATAATACTAAACAAAACACTAAATCATATAGCTTTATTCATAATAAACATAAAAAACATAAAACTTGTAGGTAGTACAATAACAAATTCATGTTTATTTAGTGGTTTTGTGAAATCCGAGCCGGGGGGCGCGGCTAGAAGTCGGGGTCAAAAATCGCGGGGCACTATGAGGTGGCACAACCATTGTGCCATGGGCACGTTAGCGGGTAAGAGGATGCTAATAGATTTGTAAAGAAAGTCTTAGTTTTTGTTCGCAAACCTCGAACGTTCTGGTAATACACTCGAATACATTTATTCCTGGCTTTGGTTGCCTTGTGTTGATTTACGGGAGTTCCGAAACCACACCCATTGGTTGAATTGGGCGTTAAGTGGCCAGCTATCAACATTATTCACCTTTTCAAAAAGTGATTCTGGGACTCCAATCATAAATGAAGCATAGTCCCTTTTGCTTTTCGGGATTATTTTCTGGACTTTAATATCGTCAGTACCACATATTCCTGCCACGTGTTCGCATATCGCCTTCTCAGTTGTATCTGGATGTAGTGACCATACATGTAAAAACCTCTTGCTCTGAACGGCTCGAATTGCAGCAATTTGTGCATTTCCTCCCTTTTTTATGGCATTATCAACAACTTTCTTCGCCTTGTTTTTGTTATTGACTACTTTCCATTCTTCAGATGAGAGGTCTTTCTCCAAAGCAATGTCAGGAGTTTCCACCAAACACTCGCTGTTTTTCTGTGGTATGGACGCAGCCTTATTCTTAGCTCGCTCAGTCGCACGGCGCGCACGTTCCGTCTCCTTTCTTTGCGGTTCTTTGGCATCAGTCGCGACACTTGTCTCGCTCACCCGCTGCGTAGTTGGTGTGACGCTAAGTTTATCCATCTCACTCATCGATGTATTTGTAGACATTAAAACTTCAAGCTTTTCAATTTTGGTGGATAAAGTTGCGATTACCCTCGACTGTTCGGCAATAATGTCGAAATATTTTGTTATCTTCTGCTGTTGATCATCTATTTTCTGGTTTTGCGACTCAATCACAGCTGTTTGAGTCGTGATTTGTACCGTCAACGCTGCCACTTTCTTTAATAAATCGTTGAAAGCCGTTTCCACGTTAAACTTGGACATTTTTACCGGTGAACGGAATAAAAAAACACATGCACCCTCTGGCGCAATTTACCCAGAATAATACTAATAGCAGAATAGCAATAATAAATAGCAGAAGAATATGAAATGTTGTTTGTTCCATTATGTTCACAAGGAGCCATTATTTAAATGTAATTGTAAATACAATTACCTGAAGAGTATGATTAGACAAGACCTCACATATGTGGGACAAGAGCAGGAAAATGATGGAAACCAGTTTGGGTTTTCGTTTTTCATTACTGTTGTTGTACTGCTTACGATTTTGCAATAACATGTTATAGCTGTAGGTAGGAACCTGAATACCTGAATTATCATCACTAAGAAATACCGCATAGGAACGCGAGACCAATAGTAATATATAGAGCAATTCACGTGGATGTGAATAGGCGCCGCGGCTCCCGCCAAGCATACTAACTCAGTTGGCTTGTTATCAATGTTTTCGCCTAATTTTCGCCCTATGAGCCTGTGTTTTTCGTTGGCCGCCTAATGCGCGCATCTACATACATCGTGGAAGAATTAACTAGTTGGCCGCAACGACTTGGCCGCGCGGCCTGGCCGCGTAATGCGCGGAGGCCCTATAGAGACATGTGTGCGTAACAAATATTTTACGTGTGACGTCACTGGTCTTCGCGTTTGGTGCTGCGTTCCGACCTGGTAGTAGTGTTATAAAAATGATGTATCCGTTGACGATTGTGATATTTTTTATCAGTGACTTGAATGCCTTTGATCCTAGGCTTGCGTGATGGAAAGCAACGCCAGGGTCTAAGATGGAGCAGGCAATTCAAGGAAATGCCCTGTCGGGCACCGGGTTTAACATAAGTACACACGACGAAACACAGTAAAACTGCTTGGCGCCGGACTTAGATGTGAGGGTGGTAGCTAGCTGGACGGACCATTAGATCCTACCTCCAAGCAAGCGTGCTGGGTTTTGTTGACTTTTACTACACGTGCTAGTGTTCGATGGGTAATTAAAATAAAAATTTATATGGGTAATTAAAATAAAATTTTTATATTCTGCCCCGTCCTACACACGGGGGATAACGCCATAAGTGGTATAGCAAATAAATATTTTTTCTAATTTATTCTACTACATTTGACTAAAATCTATAGGTATATTTTACTACTCTTTCATTGGTAAGTGATACCGCCAAAACGTTACCATATAGAATGTTAGTATAAAATTTTCGACATGGACTTTAAAGCTACTAATCGGTTGTTTTTTCGTAACCGTTTTTTTTTGTAAATAATTCAGACAATTGTTACCTATGACAGAAGAGGCTTGTAGCGTTTTTGTATACATGATATCATCATTACTTTTTTATATGAAAAGGTCTCTTTGCTTATTAACTTTAAAATCAAGTCACCAATTTAACCCAACATACCTGAATCAGACCCTCGCTTTAATCGTTTAAGACAATGTCGCGAACTTCCACGGTATTATGATAAAAACTTTGTTTATTATAGGAATATAAATCACTCGGGTATCTCTCGTGAGAGACGCGCGGGCACTGTTGCGAAAGCGGTCAAATTGGTATACTATATAGATAAGCGGTGTCGGTCGCTTCGACCGGTAGTACGGATCATCTTCAGTCACAGATGCGCACGTGACATAAAGTTTTTTTTTTGCTTTGGAGATGCTCATATACCCGTTGTATGTGGAACTACGGGGCGCGGAACGATATTATATTCGCTCACCAACCTGCCCGCCAGATTGGTTGCGTAGCTCAGTGAACATCCTCCACGATTCTGGGAGCTTTGGGGTTTACGAAGGAGCACGTGATATGTCACCATATACGAAATATGTCTCGTATTAGGTTTTCTAATCATATGTCAGTTATAATAGCTGCTGGTACTTTTAAAATCATTTGTTCCATGAGGTGACCAATTTAATATAATATAGTGTCACGACCGTATACCATCCTGAGGGTGTCGTAAGAGATGACAAAAGGAAACAACAAGGCCGAAAACCTAGCCGTTAGAGAAACGATACGAACGACCCTTTGCCAATCCGTCTGACCGGCGTGGCACAGTAGGCTAATTACCCTTTATGTAATGGGAGGCCCGACTCAGCAGTGGGTGAGTATTAGTTTAAAAAAATAGCGCCAGATTTGGTTGAATATTGCTTTACAACAATAACTTTACTACAGTGAGCGTTGCGCATCTTTTAAATATGAAAACCGGTTGTACTCACGCCCATAAATCGGATAACAGCGATTCGTAATAACGATGTATAGCGACGCCGCACCACCGACAACTTCTTGAATAAGCAAAGTTTTTTTTAGGCAACCCCAGTTACATCTAGAAAAGACCTAATGACCTTCAACCGTTGAACCCAATTCTTTCAAACATAAATAAAAAAACAGCCTCACATTCGGTCACGCCATGCCAAGGTATAAACGACTTTATAGCTGACTATCCGTTTGGTGACGGATTTAAAATACTCTGTGTACACCCCATCTTATCCTGCGGGCTGTCACAAGAGTCGATCAAAGGAAACACCAAGGCTGACAACCTAGCCACAAGAGATACAAAACCCAGTGCCAACCCGTCTGGCTAGTGTGGCACAGTACGCTAATTTCCTTCCGTGTAATTGGAGGAGGCCTGACACAGATCTGGATATTTTATTGAAATTAAAATTAACCTATTGTGCAATATAGGTGTTCTGCCCCTTACGTTCCTTTAGTCACGTCTTACGACACCCTCAGAATGATATGGGTTGGTGATATTGTGTATTCTAAATCCGCCAACACGAATACGATACCAAGAAAGAGAGTTAAGGGATACGATTTAAACAAAATACAGAGGATCGTGGCTTCTCTGCGGAGCAGCATTATGAAATGGCAGTTTCATCATCGAATATTTGAAAACAAATTGTAAAAATCCTGCTTAAGCAAAGCTATTTGGAGTGTTTTATTAGTTATAACTTGCGCTGTAGGAGTCTACAGCGCAAGTTATAACTAATAAAACCTACATCCTACATAAATGAATTATTCACAGGTTTCAGTTAAAATAATCTAAGCTATAATTTTTAAATATCTAACATTTCCTCATCATTTGGTATCCTTTTCCACAAAGTATGTTTTTAATATTGCATGTGTTAAAATAAAGAAGTGAATTTAATATTTTAATGTGTAAATGCAGGCATTCGAGGAAACTCATTATATGCACATACATATAAAAAAAATAGGAAACATTAATTTTATTGTCTTACATTTTACATAGAACAGCTATAAATCATCATACAAGACCTTTAAACTAAATATGTACTGACTAGTTGCAGTTTACGGGTTCGTGCTCTTTATTTTAAACCCGAGGTCATCTTAACATACATTTTCCGGGTATAGGGATGAAAGCTTAATAACAGTTAGACATGGATGATTAAAACAACGAATTTGGATTCGGTTTCAATTTTATGTGTTTTTAAATCAATATCTTGAAAATGATTACCAACAGTTTTCTGTATTCATGATTTGAGTTCAAAGCTTTTCCGAAATGCTACTAGAGTTTTATTTCTTTCAAGTATAACCCATATTATTCATATAATTTAAGAAAATAAGCAATGTAATTTCCTCATCTATGACATTAATTTGTATGGGTTAAATCATTGCTCATTAAATCACTACATAGTATAAAACAAAGTCGCTGTCGTCTGTCTGTCCCTATGAATGCTTAAATCTTTAAAACTACGCAACGGATTTTAAAGCGGTTTTTTTATTAGATAGAGTGATTCAAGAGGAAGGTTTATATGTATAATACATTCATTATATATTAGTGAAACACTGATAAATTTAGAGGTTCATCGTTGCACCCGTGCGAAGCCGGGGCGGGTCGCTAGTATTATATAATCAACTAGCTTTTGGGCGCGGCTTCGCTCGCGTGGACTTCGAACCCGTGCTTATCTCTATGCATTTTTTTTATGAATATAAAAGTGGTTATTGTGACTAAACTATGATAGTTAGATATGTGCTCTCGAGGACTTTTTTGTAGATTTTAATAAGACCTACAAACTTGTAGTACTTCATTTTGTTCTATTGTCAATCGTTTTTGCAGCGCACGCATAAATAGGTTTTCGATTTTACACCTTGGGTTACATAATCGCAATTTTCATACGGATCCCTAATTCTTTTGAAAATAAAATATAGCCTATAACCTTCCTCGATAAATGGACTATCTAACACTGAAAGAATTTTTGAAATCGGACCAGTAGTTCCTGAGATTAGCGCGTTCAAACAAACAAACAAACAAACAAACAAACTCTGCAGCTTTATATATTAGTATAGAGTATAGATTAACATCTAAAAAAAAAGTCTTATTCCCAATGTCATCCACTCCTTCTGAGTGTGGCGTAAGAGGCGGCTTAAGCCGCAGTCAACCTAGGCGCAAGAGATGAAGGTTGACTCTATGTAAACCTCTATAAATCTCCGGGGACTCCTCTGTCCTCAGAGAGAAATAAATAAATAAATATCCTTGGACAAATAAATAAATATCCTTGGACATTTTACACAACGCCATCTCGTCCCAAGCTAAGCAACTTAATGCTTGTGTTATGGTAACGAGATGGATGATAAACTACTTAAGTATATTTTTTTGTAAATACATATATATTATAGATAGAAAACACCCAGACCCGGAACAAATACTTGTAGGTCGTACAAAAATTTCTTCCGGGACCGCCTGCCTCTCATGTCACCTGACCCATGAGGGGAAGTGGCACTGTAAGACCTGGCGCCATAAACTATATTAAAGACCACGAGGGTAGAGTTCTGACCTCCACTCGCCCAGCCACCACCTATCTTGATGACGTTTAAGAAGCTTCCCGCAGGTGGTTTGGCTCAAGACCGGAACAATAGTGTTGGTTTTAGTGGATAACACCGGCGCATTTCACCATCTTCTCGCGCCCGTGGACTCCCACATACCCCAGCCCCAAAACTGGAAACAGTGTCAGAGTATAAAATTAGTTTATTTATTGTTTTACATTCGACATTTTGTCTATGTTGAACGTAACAATTGGTATACAATTCAGTTAGGTACTTGTAGCAACCAGCATGCCACATACTTAACACAAGTTACCCGAAAAAATTTAACCAATTACACCAAGAAATATCGCCTACAAAAGCGAGAATTACCAAAAAGTCCTACACCGCGATAGCGAAATTCATAGAACAATTCGCACGGTTAAGAAATCCCCGACCACAGTCATCGGGGTAGACGCTGCGACCCCTAGCCAGATATACCACCTCGTCTGGCTGGACGATCATCTCTTCGTGCCTAAATACTAAAAGACGGAGTTGAGCAGTCAGCGTCTGGTAAAATACATCCTGATTGGTCGAAATGCCTATATTTTTTTTTTCTTTTTCTTAATCCTATTGGTGCCAATTTGTGTAACTATCGGTAGTAGTGGTCGCCCAACGGTTAAATTCGACTATAATTAATTTAAATCTTAGTCTATAGGTTTTGGAATAGGATTGTGCCCCCACACCATTTCATCCCGAGGTTGTCGAAAGCCTGGCTGCAAGAGAAGCAAAACTTGATACGAAACTCTGTGCCGTCTGGCCAGAGTGGCATTGCTGAGTCGGGCCTCCTCGAACTAAAACATCATCATTTCAGACAAAACGACGTCCACTGCTGGATACAGGCCTCCCCCAAGGATCCCCACAAAGGCCGGTCTTGGACCGCTCGCATCCACTGCTTTCCGGCGACCTTAACCAGGTCGTCTGTCCACCGTGTGGGAGGCCTACCAGCACTGCGCCTCGAACTATACGAATAGCCTATTGTGACACGCTGGCCAGACAGGTTAGTACAGGGTTAAGTATCAAGTTTCCATTCTATGTGAAAATGATGAAAACATGTGTTCTTAATTCGCCACCAGTTATGGGAAACCGGCGTCCAGATAGACAGACGTCCTTCTGAGCGTCACATAGCTTGCTTAAGACTGTGCTTTCTGGAGCTCTTTAACACCAGTGACTCACTTACGGCAAGTTTAATTATGAATTTTAATCGTTACATCGTTACATACAAGCTTATCTAGGCACATGGATTGTGAAGAGGAGTAAACGTCAATTTCCATAAGTCTATCTTATCAAAACGGCAGATCTCTATACAATTTGAGAGAAGCAGCACTCACCATGTGATTGGTGTTCTATTACCACGCGTGAGCATGGCCAGAGCTCTATTGGAGGAAGGAGATGTTGAGAGATGAGGTATCCACTTTGACGTATAACGTAACATGACGCTGGTAGTAAAACGTCATGTTTCGTTCTTTGTCTTTGTTAATTGTGTTTTTTTTTATTAGTACTTCCAAATAAAAAAAACTACTACTACTTTGTTAATAATAAATTGCAGTGTCTGTTTCTTTATTACATACGTAGTATAAAACAAAGTCGCTGTCGTCTGTCCGTCCCTATGTATGCTTAAATCTTTAAAACTACGCAACGGATTTTGATATGGTTTTTTTAATAGATAGAGTGATTCAAGAGGAAGGTTTATGTGTATAACCCACCCCCGCTTTGCACGGGCGAAGCCGGGGCGGGCCACTAGTATATTATAAACAGACACTGCAATTTTATCTATAGGCATATGTGTATGGAAGAATACCAAGTGTTCACTAGGATTACTTAGATATGGACGAGAATAAATAAATGTCTAATGGTCTCAGGAAACTTTCTCCGGTATTAGGTAAACCTGTAGTTATTAGTTAACACTGTTTACTAAATTCTCGATGAAGTATTGGGAAAAGGAATGGACATTTTGTTATTTACCTGTTCTATTATCCTTTTCTCTTTTAAAATGACGACTCCCCGGTAGTATGATGTTACCTTAGATCGCAGGGGCCCTTTACACTCACTCATACCTACATGTCACGAGCCAGGCCGGATATCGAATCGAACCAGGCCCCAAACCTGCTAACCAAACCTGCTCTTCTTATTTTGCGAGACAAATATGATGGTATACAGTACCCATGACATAGCTAAGATTTTTCGTATGCTTACGGATTTAAAATACTAGTAGGTACATACATAGAGTTACCACTCCATGTCGTACCTGTAGGCGGAAACGACAAGCCAGAAAACATAGCAAATGAATGTATATTATGTGCCAACCCTTCTGGCCAGTGGCATAATAGGCACTGCCAATAACTAATCTAGCCATTTTGATATCAACCGATTCTATGTGTTCACGACGACACGAGTGCAGTGCGCTGACGTCAATATCTCCTCATATTGGGTTTTTAAATAATTTATAACATCAGTCATAAGGGCGGAGCAGGTCACGAACTCAATAAAATTACATATAACTAACTAGTCCTTAAACTTATGATTAATTTGCTATCTCTAAGCACGTGTGGCTTTAATTAAGATATTGCAGTGTGGCTTATGAGTACATGACTCATCAATGGGGCTTGAAAAATCCCCTTACACTACTCGTATGAAATTGTTTGTCAAAACATGTTAGAAACTACAAACGTATCCGCGCGGCTTCGTCCTTGTGGATTTTAAAGCGTTTACCAATTTTTATGCTTTTTTTCAAATAAAATAATGAATAGATAAATGTTTATATATTGTATAATAAAATGGCTGAAATAAACATAAAAATCTGTAAAAAATAAAAAACATATAATAATAATCATAAAAAATAATTGACGATTTTGTCACATATTACGAAAAAATCGGATAATTCTCAAAAAAATCGAATAATTCTATTATCTCCAAATTCACGAGACTTTTGTGTAGCCATTATTTTTTGTGGAATAGACCTAGGGCTAGCTTACTTCCAGTGTCGCTGTGGTATGCTATTTTTGGGGCACTTCAAAGATATCATAATCATTTTTCATCATCATTTCAGCCAAAACTGCTGGACATAGGCCTCCTCCAAGGATCTCCACAAAGGCCGGTCCTGAGCCGCCCGCAGCCACTGCTTTCCGGCGACATTAACCAGGTTGTCCGTCCACCGTGTGGGAGGCCTACCAGCACTGCGCCTTCCGGAACGCGGTGGCCACTCGAGGACTTTTCTGCCCCATCGGGCGTCGGTCCAGCGAGCTATGTGCCCTGCCCACTGCCACTTAAGTTTGGCAATCCGGTGGGCTATGTCGGTGACCCTGGTTTTCCTGCGTATCTCCTCATTTCTGATTCGATCTCGCAGGGAAACTCCGAGCATAGCCCTCTCCATTGCACTTTGGGTGACTTTGAGCCTTCTGATGGAGCCCATAGTGAGCGACCACGTCTCTGTTCCATATGTCATCACTGGCAACACACATTGGTTGAAGACTTTTGTCTTCAGACACTGCGGTATTGTGGACGAGAAGATCTTTCGTAGCTTCCCGAACGCTGCCCAGCCGAGTTCAAAGATATATAATACTAGCTGACCCGGCGAACTTTGTTTCGCCTTAAAGGCAATAAATGAGCAGATTTTTGATTTTATTAACTTCAATTTTTTATCAGGATAAATATAAATAAAAAATCTATAATTTTAATTATACTTTATTGGCCATCTATTTTAGTAACTGCACTTTTCAGTGAATCACCTTGTGACAGACGACATTTTTCGGTTTATTATCAAGCGCATGAACAAATAACGCAGATGGTCTTCTGACCCGGAACATGCCACATATAATTGATCTTGGGAAATACATGAATTTTCTAGATTTAGGCCACAAACTTTCCAGGATTGGCCCTGTGATTTATTAATGGTCACGGCGAATGCACGACGGATCGGAAATAATTAAAACTGAAACGGTATATCAACAACAACAACTTAACAACTTTAATTTGAGTATATTCCATTGTTCATCAATTCACTTACCACCAAACGCGTTCCGTTGCACAGGTTTGGTGGTTTTGGTTTATATTTGGAAGCAAACTTAGTACGTAGCCAACCTTTAGTCGTAAATTGTGCGGTGGTAAGCCAGGCACATCCAAGGAGTATTTTTTTACACAGTCAATATATTTGAATTAATGCAAGTGTACCAATGATTTCATTCTGAATTATGTTAGTTACTTTATGTCATCTACATATTTATTCTTAGCCGCCAAAATTGCTCGCTCAGTCAACCATTCATTATTTTTGTGTTTGTGAGTTCGTCCTTCGATGAACAGAAATTCTGAGAAAATAAAATCAATCCACATATTTCGATGATTTGAGGCAGAAATAGCCAGGCAGTAAAATAATTGCGCCTCCAAAACATCTCGAGTCATTGCGTAGGTGTTCGGTCGGATCGGATAAGTGCTTCCAATGCACGTGTATGCGCTATTGTCCATTCGTCCCAGATGACGATTTTCCATTTTGATAAAACTTTAGCCGCAGAGGAGTGTTTTGTAATATTACATGACATCTATTGGTCCAATGCCTGCCATCGTATCGAAACGTTGCTAGATCCAAATTCAGTATTTACTCGAAATAAATACATCAACCGGTCAACTTCAAAATTTCTAATTGTCAAATTTGTCAAACTATAGACAACATAACGTTTAGCTGTCAGTGACGTTTTGTTATTCCAGCAATTGCATTTTGATATACGATGTTTTATATCACGGAACGGGATTACACACATTTACACTTTCACGTTTATAATATTAAGTATGATTTTATGAATTGTCCAACGTCTATAAATAAAAAAGAAAGTCGGACATAGGATACCTTAGATTTTTATCCTGTTCCCGTAGAATGTGATATATTACGTGGTATAACAAAACGTAACTGACAGCGAAATCTTCTGTTGTCTATAATTAAATATGGCTGAAAATTTGACAATTAGAAATTTAAATTTAACTTATAACTCTATAAATTTACACACAATATCTTTATAAATTGTAGCCTATGTGTTATTCTGATGTATAAGCTATATTATTATAAAGTTTCATTAAATTCCATTCAGTCGTTTTTACGTGAAAGAGTAACAAACATCCATCCATCCATCCATCCATCTATCCATCCATCCATCCATACATACTTACAAACTTTCACGTTTATAATATTAGTAGGATATAAATTCGAATTAATTAAAATATTTATGAAATTCCATACCTAACATAGATTTCTCTTATCCATTAGTTATGCGTTGATATAGTCAATTAGTCGGATACGTATGCTACGCTATGCTCACGCATTTGCTCAATCGGTACGTGGCATAATATTATTATTAAAGTGTAAGGAATACGTACGTACGAATCAGAAAGAGCTGGAAATTAAGATGCAACAAACGTTTTAGCGGAATTTGGCTAATTCCGGTATATTTTGGTAGTCGTATTCTTCTAAAGCGCCTGATTTAATTGTGCAGTCGTATCAACCTACACAGGTTTTTAAAATTCAGAAGGAGCAATAAGATTCGAATAGAAAAGTGAAAGGAGATTTTAATTAGGTAGTGGTTTTATACCAACAGTAAACTAACAGGAAAACTTTTTGATACAAAAGACGAAGTTTAAAAAGAAAAATACATTTAACTTTTCTTAACCGCCCTTTAATTTTAAATTAATTCCAAAGGTAGCATATTATTGTGGAGATAGATAGTGAAGAGGTATGAAGAAGTAGATTAATTATGGCCGCAACAATAGTTCGGATAGCTAGGTACTAATAATAGATCTGTATTAACGGTTGTCTGGAAGAAATTGCTTTTAGCATTAGGACCGCCATTTGTGCTGTACAATGTTAGTGTTAAAGTTTCTTTTTAATTTTGTTTGTTACTTTGTGTACATGTACAATAAAAAATATTCTAATTATCTGTATGTGATTTAAGGGCAGAAGTGTGTCATTTAAGGTCAGTGATGATGACGACCACATTGAAATTAAACAGTTTGAGACTTCACTGTCCACAATGGCCGCAAAGAATTACTATCGTTATAGGTACAACGCAGAGTACTTGCATAGACACAACCAAGTAGCCAAGTAGCCATCAACAACTTCCCTAAAAATATCGTATTGTGAGTGCCGATGTTCCTTAACACCTCAAAGCTCAGAGTCGACCCCTCCACTAACAGTGGGATAAGGGTTATGTCATGTGCCCTGCTACTGCTAAATTAAAAACAAATTAAGTATGTTTCTTTATTTAAAACGTACATATTTGACATTGACTGACAGTGACTTTACAAAAGCAGCAAGTAGTGTGGAAATAAAAAATAAGTGTTTGCCAGATCACTACATCTGATCTATACTGATTTAGTACAGTTTTCACTTAGTTTTTTTTTTCAGTGGGCGTGGGTAGCTTAAGTTCGAAGCTGTTTTTTATTTTACCCGCGCTTCCCCTGAAGGTGTTTATTTTTAAAACGACTGTACCTTATAGATTCGCTTCTAGCCACCCAGGCCCACTAATATATTATCGCTACGATCTATTTTAGTGAAATATTTTAAATGGCATATTATGTTATGTGGAAAATCTAATTTGGTTACTTTAGCCATAGAACATAAAAAAACTAAGTCAAGAACAAGATTAGTAAAAAATCCAAATATATTAATTAGACATTCACTTAAAAAAAGCTATTGCTACACATCTTCATAAAATTGTTCGCCAACTAGCAAAGTAAAAATCTTATCATTTTAACACATTTCAATAACTAGATTTAAACACAAATCTTGTTATTAAAATATTTTTAACTAGCGACCCGGCCCGGCTTCGCCCGGGTGTAATTATACATGTATTATACTTAAAAACCTTCCTCTTGAAACTATCTATTAAAAAAAACCGCTTCAAAATCCGTTGCGTGGTTTTAAAGATTTAAGCATTCATAGGCTAATTTCCCTCCATGAATTTGGAGGGGGCCCGACTGAGTAGTGGGTCATTTATGGGCTCTAACGACGACGAAGCATAAATAGGGACAGACAGGCGACAGCGACTTTGTTTTATACCATGTAGTGAAGACATCTTGTTATAAGTATGTATTGAAGGAAATATAATTTACTAATGGTCCCACCAAAACCTACATAACCACTTCAGGAGAAGAATGTAAAATATTAAATACAAAATAGAATTTTACATCACAGAAATCAAATTGTTCCATTTTTATGTCGTTTATTAGTCAATCAATAATTTATCAACTCAAATATAATAATAGGTACAATTAATGGGAACTTGATTTATGTCATGTATCTAATGATTGTAGACTAGTGTATTTTACATTATCAGATAAACTTGCTTTATTTACAAGGATAATACAAAACATTGGCTTTAGCTATCTGCCTGCTATGAGTCAGGCAATTGGTGTTATCAATTGGAGCGGAGCTATTGCAAACAAGGCAGGATCTTACCGCAAAATAGGGAATATGGTTCCAGGCATTAATTTTTCTTTTCTAATTTTTTTTGTTTGTGTTTCCCATACGGCGTGTGATTACCATGGCAAGCCGAAATAGCCGTTGGCGTTTAGTACTTGACATTAAGACATCACTTCAACTAAACATTTAGCGATAAAACGAATAATTTAGCATCTTGTTATGCCCTTTCGCAACCTAGCTCTGTTTCTATTTTTACTACCTTCATACAATTTTTAACTATTTTCCTCTTTCATGTACAATATTTTACGATCCTTTAGCTATTAGTAATTATAATGACATATGGCAGTGTGCGCATATATTGGTAAGTTTACATTTACATTGTTTTGATCATGATAGCCTCTTTGGCACAGAAGGCTTAACTCGGAAGTCATTCAATAAAATATCCGGACGACCTGAACTGTTTGCTTTTAAATTTAGTAATAGATTTTTAAATAAACTATTTTAATAAATTCGTAACCCAAAAATTAAGACCAATTAATCTTTGGTCTTAATTTTTTTATTATCATATATTGAAAGGGCAATGTAGAGTTATCATTGTCAAACTTTGTTCTAACTACGTAGGTACCAGTGTTCCCAACCGTACGATAATTATCGTACATGTACGATAATTTTGACCTACGTACGATGTACGATAACATATTATTATCGTACGCAGATTGTACGATAATTTTCGCAGAATTTACGATCATTTCCATCATGATGTAGAATTTTCAATAATCGACTACGCTGATAGTCTAGCATGATATTATTTTGCCCAAGACGTCTAAAAAAGGTCGTCTAAAAACGTGGTAGTCGAGAGTGGAGGTATAAAAAAAAGCTCGTCTTAAAGAGAGGACGTCTAAAAAAAAGATCGTCTAAAGAGTGGAAGTCTAAAAAAAAGGTCGTACTATTATTTCGGCCGATGTACGATAATTTTACACATTTTACGCCCCCTTGTACGATAATCAGTCCGCTTCAGGTTGGGAACACTGGTAGGTACTTAGATTTTACACATTAGTAATGACAATGAACTGAACATGAGTAAAAAGTAAACGCGTCACACTATAACTAAGCAATATATTATATAAAATAATTGAATTGTAAAATAATTTTATTCAACATATACCTATTTACTTAGTATTCCAGTAACTCGTCTGTGATATAAGGAGACCACAGTAGCCGGTTTTACAAATAAATAATTGTTTAAATTAAAATATAGACCTTAATAGTATACAATTTATTAATATACCATTTCGTGGGATCTCGAGATATCGCATAAATGTACCATACTATCAAAATATATTTCCGGTTTACTTTACTTGATGAAAATATTTAAAATAATATGATAGATTACTTTGGCAGTGTAATCATTAGTTTCAGGTGTTTTATATTAATCATATATTACTGGTACAAATGAACAACGTTTTTTTAATAAAAAAATTCAACGACTAAGAAGGCAGTGGTAATCAAGTGTTTTAAAAGTTTGACTAACGCTAAGATCAGATTAACCTTAAATTGATTATTAAACGACGGCTAGTTTAATGTAAAACCATGTGAATATTGGCTGCACTTTTACTTTATTGAAATTGTATGTATAAATCCATTATTTTGTATTGCCGTCAAGTGTTTAGTATTCAGTAGCGTTAGCTTGTCTAGCGGATCGGCGAAGAACGTGCGTCGGCAAAGTCGCATATCCACTTTCCACCACGCGGACAAGACGGATGTTGATCTGCAATATGGACAAAACATTTAAGTCAAGTTAAATAAATAAAATATCATGCATAAATT
This sequence comes from Clostera curtula, assembly GCA_905475355.2. Classification (NCBI taxonomy): domain Eukaryota; kingdom Metazoa; phylum Arthropoda; class Insecta; order Lepidoptera; family Notodontidae; genus Clostera; species Clostera curtula. Next base: position 9,672,642 of record FR997806.1, on the reverse strand, counting down.
ATGTTCATAAGTTGTTAAATCTGAGACTATACTCACTACTATTATTCAGCCCATAAATGACCCACTGCTGAGTCTGAGTCCTCCAATTACATGAAGGGTTATTATCCTACTATGCCACACTGGCCAGATGGGTTGGCATAGAGAATTCATATCAAGTTTTTATTTTCTTTTGCCTAGGTTATCGGCCTTTTCATTTCCTTTTGTCGGTATTCTCAATCAATTTAATACTGTGTATTCTTAATCCGCCAAAACCGTGCCATGTGCGAGTTGTCAACAGTAAAGTAGTGGTACTGTGTTGATACGTTCTAGTGGAAAAACCAGTCTGTGTCATGCTTGTTTTCGTACTTAATACCTACATTAATGGCACAGTCATGGAATTAATCAGACCAATAGATAGATGATTCCATAAGGGAACGGTTATGGGTAAAACAAACACAAGTAAACGCGACTAACACCTGTTTATGTCACTTACGTGACGATGCTTTGTCTAGACCGGATATCTAATGAGAAAGATTTAAGAAAGTTTTAAGAAAGTTTTAGGAGCAATTGATAGCATATTAATTATAGCTAAATACAAAAATCTAAACAAAGTTATATTGCTAAAATATAGAATTGTGGTTTTATTGGAATTATATTAGATTATTTATCAATTTGATGAGTGGAAAATTGTGGTCTATATATTTTACAATGCAACTATGCATCAGCAAAATAATTAAAAAAAAACTTTCCTACTTCGAAAGATTTCATTAAACAAAGAGAAATACCCGAGGTCTTTATTATATTAGTGACTACTATATTATCATTCATGCCGTGACGTGTGGTGACGTATACAGAATATATAGTGTCACCACCCTATTCTATCCTTAGGGTGTCGTAACAGTCGACTAACAGAAATGAGACGGTCGAAAACCTAGCCACTTTGAAAACGAAAACTTAATACAAAACCCTGTGTTATCCCGTTTCGCCTGCGAGCCACAGTAGGGTAACTATGGAACTCTCCTTGTAAGTGGAGGAGACCGGACTCAGCAGTGGGTCATCTATGGGCTGAATATCGTTCAAGCTAACATCTGACGAGTTACGTTAACTTTAGGTACCTACGTTTACTTTGTAATGCCATTGCGTTCTTAAGTATGACCTAGTGCACGTTGGCTTCGACTAACGGAAAATTATTTTCAAAGTCAGTGAAAGAATTGGCTTTAGAAATGTACGACGTTGCTGTACACGAGTTCGTCCGCGTAGATATCAGACACGTGCGGACTTTTTCTTTCATTACTTGTTAAATCCTTTTAATTGTATTTTCGTGTCAGAAAGTAGGTACTTTTTTTAAGAAAGTTGTTCTAAAAAAGAAGTTCTATTTACAAAATCTGTTTAGTATCATAGGCGTAACGTGAAGTCATTTGCGACAATAAACATAATAAGCCAATTAGACGTAATATCAGTTTTTAAATAAAGTAGTTGACAAAGTGTTTTTTATCACGCGATGAACACGCTAATCAAATAAATTATAAACATTGATATTTCCGTGACATTCAACAAAACATCATCAAGTTAGGGGTCGTATTGATTAAATTAAGTGTTTAAAAAATCTAACCATAGGATACGCGCTTGTAAATTTCACTAGTGCCATTCTAGACGGCAGGGTAAGAGCATCCTGTTTCGAAGTACTTATAAATTGGCTATTTATTCTAGTAGGTACTTTTACCATACCGTCCACTTACCATAAAAAACTATTCTTAACTTACTTCATGTTTGGAAACTGCTCTCCGGAAGAATTTATGGAATCGAGTGGAAAGAGCCCACACTGCACCATTGTCACGCTCCGCCCACCTAACTTCAGCGCAGAATTGAAGCTTCTCCGGATCTTGAGCCAAGACCCTATAACAGAAAACCAAGGATTACTTCTAGAATATTCTTAAGAAATGACAATGCCGAAAACCTAGCCAAAAGAGAAGGAAAACCTGACACCTAATCCTTTTTTTTTTTTTTTTTTTTTACGTCGGAGATCCTCAGGGATTCCGAGCCGTTGGGACTAGCCGGGATATGTGGGACTCGGGGGCGCGTAGAGATGGTAAATTGCGCCCCGACCTACCCACTAAAACCGACGGCGATCCTCGAATGTCCGAACCAGGGCCACGGGATACACTCCCCAATAGGAGAGCATGCTCCGGGACCCTGGGGACCTCAGCCTTGACACCTAATCCTGTGCCAACCCGAACACAATGGAATAAAAAAGCAATCAGTTTACAAATGACGTATTGTTAAGTCCGTTGAGGGCTTTTTCAAAGTTAAACACACCAGCTGATTCAATCTCGTATATTCGACTGCACGCAGGCAGCCGTATATGGAAAAGTACAACTACCGCCCGCCAATTGATATTTGTCGAGTATTGACCCTACCTACTAATACCAATATAACCAATAATATAACACTCCTCCACCACTATTTAGAAAAACTGTCTGTAATCAACAATGTTGCGGTTGCGCTTAGAACGAATCACATCTTCAGCCGGCAAGTCATCTATTTCGTCCGATGTGGTTGCACTTGTTGCAGCTGCTACTACCGTGTCATCTGTAGCAGTAGATGACCGACAATCGTCTGCGGCTCCAGGAACAGTTGCCGTGATGAAGACAGGCACCGGCTCATCACGCCGCCCTTCTTCTCCCCCCTTAAATCGGAGCAGTTGATTGATGTGACGCTTGACAGTCACGTCAGAGTTGTGTAACTGTACAATGTAAAGTGACTTGCCCAGAAGTTTCACAACCACACCGCGCGTCCAACTTGATTTGTTCTGAGAGAACATTTTCACTAGCACATTATCTCCTATATTAAAATGTACTTTACGTTTGCCGCCAAAGTAATCACTCTGTAAGGACTGTTTCTCTTTAACAGTTATGTCGAGGGCTGTATCGGATGGTGTGTGGGTGTCGGTTTTTAAAAGATCTAATCTACATTTTAATTTACGACCAAATAGAACCTCTGCGGGCGATTTGTTAGTGGTTGAATGCTTAGAATTCCGATAACATAGTAAAAATTCTTGTAATTTTGAATTTAGGTCACGCAAATTTGAACCTGAAGATAATATTGATTTTATAGCTCTCTTAATAATTTTTACGTAGCTTTCTGCTTGACCATTGCTAGGGGCGTTATAAATCGGCGATGTGAGGTGTTTAATACTATTTTGTGCACAAAACTGTTTGAACTCATGTGATGTAAAAGCCGTGCCGTTATCTGAGCAAATTGTATCCACTAAACCGAATCGTGCCATTACTTCACACAGCTTATCAATGACTACTCTAGAACTAGACCCAGATGTAACATCAAAACATTCCACCCATTTGGAATAGGCATCAACGATGACAAGATACATTTTACTATTTATAGGTCCTAAAAAATCTATATGTATGCGCTGCCAGGCATGAGACGGGTAGGGCCACGGCGTTAGCGGAGCCTTTGGCGGCGCGACCCGTTGCTCCGCGCACGCGCCGCACGCTGATACGTGCTTTTCGATTGCCGAGGACATACCCGGCCACCAAAATCTGTTCCTAGCTTCCTCTTTCATTTTTGTCATCCCTAGGTGACCCCTGTGAAGTTCCATAAGTACCTTGTTTTGTAAGCTAGTGGGTATAACTAATCTATGGCCGCGCATCAGGCAGTCATTTTCAAGCGATAATTCGAGTCGGTGAGAAAAGAAGCGACTTAATATCGGATCAGTAACTCTGCTAGGCCAGCCTTTTAAAATATAACTAATAACATTAACAAGTGTTACGTCTCGCTTAATTGCATCCTTTACGTCTGTTAATGATAAAAACTTTTCTCCTTCGTAAACAAAACGTATGTAAGCAGAGTTATCTAGTGATGACTCATCTGTTGACTCGCTCACGTTAGACGGCTGCGAACCGCACGAGTCGACTGGTAAATGATTAGTTGACACTGCACGGCTTAAGTAGTCTGCGCTATTATGTAAACTACTAACGAATTGAATTTTATAATTATAAGCCGATAAAAATATAGCATAGCGTTGTAACCTATTCGCGGATATTTCCGGTATTCCTTTATCAGGATTAAAGATAGATATGAGGGGCTTATGATCGGTTCTTAGGGTAAATGGCCGCGCACGGCCATACAAATATTGATGAAATTTTCGAACCCCAAAGATGATGGCCGTAGCCTCTTTTTGGATTTGGCTATAATTTTTCTCGGCAGCATTAAGAGAACGCGACATGTAAGCAATAGGTATTTCTACCCCATTTTCTACTTGGGCTAAAATAGCACCTAGACCCACAGGTGATGCATCTACTGTTAGAATTAAGTCCGCTTCAGGATTGAAATGCGCCAAATTGGTGTCCGAAGCAAGTTCCCTTTTAATTATGGAGACAGCATTATCATGTTCATGGGTCCAACACCACTTTTTATTTTTTTGTAATAACGTGTGTAGTGGATGTAAAATGGTTGATGCGTTCTTAATGAAATGTCTGTAATAATTTACCATGCCTAGTAAGGACTTTAATTCCGACACATTAGTGGGAGCCCGCGATTTAATTATAGCTTCGACTTTCGACGGACTCTTCCGTATACCATTTTTATCTATAATAAAACCTAAATACGTTACTGAATCCTGGAAAAAGCAACATTTGTCTATGTTTAAGACTAGCCCCGCGTCTTGAAGTTTCCGTAAAACGGTCTTTAACCGTTTTAAAGTTTGGTCTCTGTCTGTTCCACAAACCAATATATCATCTTGGAACTGTAGGGTACCCTCCAGGCCTGAGAGAAGCGATTCCATCGTACGCTGAAAAATAGCGGGTGCGGAAGCCAACCCAAACACAAGTCTAGTGAATTTGAAAAGACCTTTGTGTGTATTGATGCATGTGAGCGATTGTGATGACTCACTGAGCATTAATTGATTATAGGCTTGAGACATATCTAATTTACAAAAATATTTCCCGCCATAAAGCCTACTAAACAGGTCCTCATACCGAGGTAAAGGATATTTGTCTACAAGTAAATGTTTGTTGACAGTTACTGAGTAATCAGCACAAAGGCGTAATGACCCGTCACGTTTCAATACCGGAACAATAGGACTAGCGTATTCAGAATATTTAACTGGTACCAAAACACCTATTTCAACCAACCGATTAATTTCTCTTTCTACTTTTTCACGAAGGGCAAAAGGAAGGGGTCGTGCTTTAAAAAAAATTGGCTTAGAATCCGGTTTAAGCGTTAAATTAATCTCAATATCTTCCAATCGACCCAATCCGTTAGAAAATAGCTTAGGAAATTCTGAAACTAATGATTTGGTAATGTCACTACTTTTCTCAATGGAGCAAATTTGAAGATTGAACTGTGAAAAGAAGTCTCTTCCGAGTAACGGGGGTCCACCGTTCCTGATTACGTATACACAAATTTCTCTTTGTTTATTATTATACGAAATTGGCAACCGGAGCATACCCACAACATCTAACTTGTCACCGCTATAACTATGTAAAGTAACAGAGCTCGATAACAACGGAATTCTTTTGAAATATAGTTTATACATTTGCTCAGAAATAACGGACACTGGAGAGCCGGTATCTATTTCGAAGGTTAACGTAAATTCATTTACCACCACAGATTCCCGCATCGGTTCACCACGCAGAGTACGAATATTGCAACATAACTTACCATCATCATCATCAGCACAGCACTCGACATAATGTTGACGATTCATCATTTGTTTACACATTCTTTTGAGATGCCCTTGCACACCGCACTGTTTACACTTGTATCGCGCAAACCGACAAAACGATGCAGTATGCCCCGTATAACCACAGGCAGTACATCCGCCATCTTGAGAACGTCCACCGGCCGAGCCTGCCAGCCAGCGGCGCTGGCGTATGCGGCCGTCGCTTCCCGCCGCAGCTGGTGCGCGCGTCTCCAACGAACGACCCAGACCAACCTGCATGATTTGCTGTGGCGATTTATATTCTTGATCTCGCAACAACTCTTGAGCTCCCATACGGGCACTGCGTACGCTTTCGGCGATATTGAGCGCTTCGGCCAAGGTTAAATCAGATATTTCTTTAGAAAAAAGTTTGTCCCTTTCCGGTCCAGGTTGCATACCCAGCACGAAACGATCCCGCAGTTGCTCATCGAGATGCGTTGCCACGAAGCCACAATGGATTGCTAGTCCACGGACTCGCGCTGACCACTCTGCTAAACCCTCACCAACAAGCTGTTGAGCACTATGAAATTTATATCTTTCCGCAAATGTACACTTCTTCGGTTTGAAATGGCCATCCAGCAATTTCACTACTTCCTTGTAGCCTAATATACCGACTTGTTGCGGTAAGGCTAAATCACGAACCAATTTGTATGAAGATTCAGCGAAATTGCTCAATAAAATGGCGCGTCGTTTAGTGCCGGCTTTATCTGAGTCGTCACCAATTTCATTAGCAGAAAACCACTGCTCCAGCCGTTCTTTATACACCGGCCAATCTTGCACTTCATGGTTGAAGGTCGTTACGGTGCCGACACTTATTTTCGCCATTCTTCCAATCACGCTTCAATTTTTTTTTTAACTCGTCGCCAGTTGTTAAGTCCGTTGAGGGCTTTTTCAAAGTTAAACACACCAGCTGATTCAATCTCGTATATTCGACTGCACGCAGGCAGCCGTATATGGAAAAGTACAACTACCGCCCGCCAATTGATATTTGTCGAGTATTGACCCTACCTACTAATACCAATATAACCAATAATATAACACGTATATATGCGGTAACAAACATTAAAAACATACAACTCTCCTTTTCAAATCCGTTGAAAATTAGCTGCCAACCATACATAACAATTACCGTATACAAATAATGTACATAAACACCTGATACATTATTACACATGGTAATGTAATATGTCTGTAACATTTATGATAAAATGCCATTCACCCAATAACTTTATACTAAAACCAGATAATTCCAAGTGAATGTTATATCGATATCAGTAATGATGTGCTTGACTGCACATGAAAAGATCAATGAACGATCTTGAGTGCAAGATCAAGGCAAAATGAAAGAACAAGTTTGTTTAAATAGCATGACTAGGCTTCTAATCGTAATCTCGTATCTTATTTTAAAGCTTTTAACAAGTAATATCAAATTAGATCTAGGCATTATCATAATTATAGTACTACCTCAAAGTCAAATTCTTAAGAACGTTTATTTCGTAAAGGACACAATGGACACTTAGAAACTGTCATTAAAATAATTAACATTATCCAATTTGATTAGCATCTACAAAAGCTGTCACTGGCAGTACTTTTGGATACAGCACGTATTGTATCCCTGCTCACCGGTGGATTAGGCTTTGCTCCGCCAGGGGTGGGTATTTCTATTTGTATGTATTTTTTTAATTAATCTTTATTTATTCGTCGCCTTCATCAGACCACTATAGTCCACTGCTGGAAATAGGCCTCCCCTAAAAAGCGCCATGGCGCCCTGACATAAGCTTGATGCATTCAGTTGCTGCCCGCAACCTTTTGCAGATCGTCGCGCCATCTAGCAGAAGGCCGACCTACACTACGCTTGCCGATTCGTGGTCTCCACTTAAGAACTCGTCCACCCCAGCGGTTGTCGGGTCTTCTACAGATATGACCAGTCCACTGGCGCTTAAGTCGTTGACTGTGGTACTCTGTCGCTTAGTCTCGTTTTTTTTATTAGTTTCTTTTAAATTAACAAATGTTAATGACAAATAAAGATATGAAACCATCGAGTTATTAGTCAGATCACCACTATTTCGGGCCGCCTACGTGGTTGCTTATTATTTTTCAAGTAAATAATTTAAATAAATATAGAAAATAGCAATACCATGTACTTTCTGAAGAAGTTTAGAGTTGATTATGCGTCTCAAAATTATGTCACCTATTTTGCTACTTTTTACTGTTGCCCGTTACATTACCCACCAAAGGCGAGCAGGCAAAGTTCTTCTAGACGCCTAGAAGGCATCATGATAATATTTATGTATATTTTCGGAACTATGTCCCGAAATAGAATTGAGCCTAGTTCAATATTCAAAAACATAAAAAAAAAGTTTATTGCTTAAAATGTCATGTGAAGCCACCGGAAAATCAGTAGAAAACCTAGTCAAAAGTTTCAAAGAACTGAAAGTGCTATTTATAAAACATTATTTAAAAGTGCGTGGCGTGGAACAGCGAATCATTTACAGTTTAAAGTGATTACGAGATAAATAAAAAGTCTTTCTGAATTCTTTAGCCAAACTTGTAACGACAAACAAGCCTTTTATGAGCAGCGAAATTAGCTTACCTGTGAGTATTAGCAACCGGGTTCCATGCAGCAATGGCCGTTTCAGTCAAAGGACTAAAGATAATAGTGTCGTCTCTTGGGTCGACAGCTACGCCAAGACCTTGGGAAGACTTGCGACCAACCAAATTAACGGGCAAATCAGTGCCTTCTGCTGGTGGCCCTGATGCTAAAACCGCTGTGGAAACGCTGAATAATCTGAAATGTAAACAACACACAGTAGATCTAGATCACAGATAAAACAAAAGATTGCAACGATCAAATAAATTTGGAATTCAGTCTAAATTTAGAAATCATGCAATAAGTCTATTGTTAAACGGTTTTATTTATAATGCACTGCAATGTTATATATGATGCTATATTTAACATATATTTTAGGTCAGTGAACATGCTTTTTAATATTTTTTATTACATAAAATTTTAAATTCGTTTTTATTTCGTTTAGATTATGTTATTTTTTTAACTTAACGTTGTGATTGATGGCATTGCGCATTGTACGTCCGTTTAATTTTTAAGTGATGTCGCAACTTAATCATTTAGCACACAAATAAATCTAGTTATTTTACAAAAATAATGCAAGTAATTATGCAATTGCCTAAGTTATGTGCATAACGTAGTAAGCGGTTTCTATTTTAAGGATTTTTGCGTCCATTACAAGACCTAATTAGAAAGACATATTTTTTGCGTTTAAATTCACATGAAACTGTACCTGTCTGTAGCCAAAGGCTGATAGTACAGAAGCCCTTGAGCCGGAGAGTGCGCCAGGCCTACAATGCCGTCCATAAGGGTGAACTTTTCACCGCCAATGTCGTATTCTCCGAGGTCAGGATCTGGGTACATGGATGCGTGGGTAACTCTCCAAGCGTTGTCTCGACGACCATCGTAGACAATAATACCTGTAACAAAAGAAAGATGTAAAAACTTCAAGCACTTTCATATTTTCTTTCTGATTAGCTGTTAATACTTTAGGGGCAAAGGGATGATCATCCAGCCGGATAAGGTGGTATGTCTGGCAGGGGGCGGATAAGGTCTTATCTCCCCATTACTGTAGTCAGGGATTTCTTAACCGTACGAACTGCTCTACAAACTTCGCTATCGCTGTGTACAATTTTTTGGGTATTCTCACATTTGTATGCGATAATTTTTGATGTTGATCGTTCGGATTTTTCGGGTAAATTGTATAAACTGTGAAGCATGCTGGTCGCTACAATACAATAGTCTTTATTGTACATACATTAACCATTACTTTGCATAACATATCAACATTAACAGTAAAGATGGTTGGGAGACTATCGCATTACAATAGTCTTTATTGTACATACATTAACCATTACTTTGCATAACATATCAACATTAACAGTAAAGATGGTTGGGAGACTATCGCATTACAATTGTCTTTATTGTACATACATTAACCATTACTTTGCATAACATATCAACATTAACAGTAAAGATGGTTGGGAGACTATCGCATTATGCTACTTCTTCCAGACTACTACTCGCCCCATAGACGACCCACTTTGGTCGGACCTTCACTGTTAGATGGAGGGTAATTCAATTAACCTTTACTATCTCTATCCCTTCCTAATCCAATACCGAATGTCACCAATGTTATCGATCGTTGTTTTATCGGAAGCAATTAGGCTACCTAGCCACAATCGGTTGGCATTATCTATTTACGAAATATCTAAAATAGAATTGTTCCAAAGCTTGTAATTGTTGTATATAATTGGTATCATTGTGTGTTCTAATCCCTGACGACACGGACTTAACACTATATATGTATTAACTTAAGAAGCTACAAACAAAAAGATACCTACACTCTTTTAAAAACTTAATTATATTTTAAACATCACTACATAGTATAAAACAAAGTCGCTGTCGTCTGTCCGTCCCTATGTATGCTTAAACTATTAAAACTACGCAACGGATTTTGAAGTGTTTTTTTTAATAGATAGTGATTCAAGAGGAAGGTTTATATGTATAATACATGCACAATATTGTAGAGAAATACTTATAAATTTAGATGTTCATCAATGCACCCGTGCGAAGCCGCGGGGCGGGTCGCTAGTAATAGATATATTTATTCTAGCTGTATTCATTTTAACCTAATCGCCGATGTATGTATGGTAGCATTGTAGTTCAATGACCGTAAATCCTGTTTTAGGACCCTAAGTTGTATTTCAAACAAAAGCGATAAATTGTTTAAAAATGACTGAACCGGTTTTGTATATTGCACGCTACTGGTTTCACATAAACAATCGAGAAATAGACACAAATTCATTGTGCAATATTTATAGAACTCGATTTTATCCCAGTAAATCTCTAAACTCGGGTTAAAGCAGTAGGATAACTATGAAGAAACCACATCATTAAAATATGACAAACCTACCCGACGGATCATTAAAATATGACAAACCTACCCGACGGACGTCATAGTCGATTATCGAATAACGAAAGAGGCATAAAGGCCACATGATAAGTTGATGACATGCGCCACCTTTCCCCCACCACAGTGCTCTTGGTCCACGATGTTTTTATGCTACTACCCATGGCTAATACGACAACAAAAAAATGTGTGTACCCGTAAAAAAACCCGTATTCTTCGTATAACTTTGTCAGGGATTTTGTGGAAATTAACTACTTAATAGACTTTATTTATTTAATAAATTATCACTACATAGTATAAAACAAAGTCACTGTCGTCTGACCGTCCGTATGTAAGTATGCCTAAATCTTTAAAACTACGCAACGGATTTTGAAGCGTTTTTTTAATAGATATAGTGATTCAGGAGCAATGATGCATAAATTTGGATGTTCATCATTGCACCCGTGCGAAGCCGGGGCAGGTCGCTAGTTATTTATATTTATAGTCTTCGGCATTTTCTCCCAATCTTTATTATATTTTTAACAAAAACCAATGAATATTTGTCATTTATGCTTTTCGATTTTAGCTGACTCAAAAAGGAGGCAGTTCTCAATTGGTCTGTATGTGTGCAAATTAAACTCGAAAACCTCGCAAAACGCAAAACAGTGATTGCGCAATGATACAGTTTCACTGAATAACAAGGTTTGTCAATTTAATTAGTGTTTGTGGGCTCCGTTAGTACGGTAGGTGCCTATTGCATCATATTTTTGGAGAAAGCAGTGTTTTAGCTGACGTATCATGCTCTGGTGGTCACTAAACGAAATACACTGGAACACGCAATTATTGGTTCTATTTCTCCAAACCACGCGTCAGTTATATTTTAAACAATTGGTAATGAGGTCAGCTTTGTTCGATTACATCGGATTTCATTTTCAATCGACACACACAATAAGGACGTTGTAATTAACGGGTTATTAACTGGATTTGAATTAGTTGAAAAAATCTTGGCATGATCACGTAATAAGTATGTAGTTCTTTTCTATAAGCGTAGATTCATTTTAAATTATATAAACGTATTTTAGAAGGCTATGCCTGTGTGGAGACGGATATATAATACATAGTGTCACCCACCCATCCCATCCTGAGGATGTCGTAAGAGCCGAGCAAAGGAATTAGAAAGGCCGATAACATAGCTAGCAAGAAAAAAAATGCACCTATTTCTGAAATAATAAATATCTTACATGAATAAAATAAATTATTAGTTAAACCTTAATTATACCTATTTAAATCAGAGGTGTGATATGAAAATGCCTAATTTTGTATCTTAGATTTATTTCATGAAATTAGAAAAAAGTGATGTATGAAATGTGTTTATTTCAGCGTGAGAGCCGCACCCATTAAGTTTTAGATATTTAATTGCTTTTGTTACATCACATGGATAACTTGGTAACCGTCAGTAACTCCTGTTACCAGATAAAACATATTTTCCCTCATTAATAATACTGTATTCATAATAACCCACAGTTTAAGCCCGTGCCCGTCACATTCGTAGCTATAATATATTATATTACATATTATGATTCATAGCAAGGCATATTTTGACATATTTTTCATATAAATTTTCGAATGACCGCACACGCACCTGTAATATACTTACATTTCTATGACATCACAAAAATACTATAATTTATATTTCGATATATTAATTTAATATGTTAAAGCTACTTCTGCGACTTGCTTTATGCCATTTTGGTTTTACCGCTCAGCGAAAATAATTAGACCAACTGTTTTAAAAGATCAACAGATTTATGCATACTACTTACTGTGTAATATTTAGGCTATACGATTATAATTCAAGCTTCTTTATAATGTCTAGTTGACAAAATATTGATGTGTCAATATAAGCTTGTGGATAAAGCTCAGTTATTCCCTTTACTTCTCAGCCCTTAATTAATGACCTGCTGCTAAGTCGGGCCTTTTTCAACTACATGGAGGGTAATCAGCCTACTGTGCCGCACTGGCTAAATTATCGATATATCCTTTTGTCGACTTTCCTTACGACACCAGGATTAAATGAGGTAGCGACACCATGTCTCGTTGGTCTAGTGGTTAGATGTGCCGCCTTTGGATCAACGGGTCCCGGGTTCGATTCCGGGGTCGGGCAAGTGTCTTTGTCTAAACCAGAGGCACTGGCTCGGAGTCTGGGTGTCATCTCTATCTATAATATGTATGTATTTACAAAAAAAAATGTATTTAAGTAGTTTATCATCAATCTCGTTACCATAACACAAGCATTTAGTTGCTTAGCTTGGGACGAGATGGCGTTGTGTGAAATGTCCAAGGATATTTATTTATTTATTTATGTATTCTAAATCCGTAACCACACGGAAGTTATTCCCTTACCACCTCTAAATTTAGCAACCTAGATGATGCATTTTTAATGAAATTACAATTTAAAAAAATACCCGTCTCGGCGGGAAAGTTATTATTTGCGAGAAAGTATTTAACGTTTCTTGGTCAACTGGTTCTCATGAACGACGTGTTTGGACATCCAAAGGTTAATTTTGCGACATTAACCGGGCCAACTCGATATCGAATTCACCAAAGAGATCATGGACAGTATTGCGTTCACAACTCATCAAAGGAATCATATGTTTGAAGAATAATATAGTTAAGCCCATAAGCAGAAAAACATCCACATATCGATATAAGGGAAAGTTAAGACGTTACGGGCCCTGCTCGCTAGTGCCGTAACAGTCGATCTCCGCCCATCGTATGTTGGTGCACGTCTAGTGGTAAGGAAAGGATGGCAAGTCCCTTAGCGGTGGCAAAAATGAATAGTTTCAAACATAATGTACCCACCCATATATTTTACTGTTGATTCTTAAAAATCGAACGTAAGATTATACCCCTTAATCGTCATTTCAGCCCATAAATGACCCACTACTGAGTCGGGCCTCCACCAAATTCATAGAGGGAAATTAGCCTACTGTGCCACGCTGGCAAGGCGGGTTGGCACAGGGGTTGTTGCAAGTCTTCCATCTCTTGCGGCTAGGTGATCTGCCTCTTACGACACCCTCAGGATAGTGTGGGTTAGAGACATTATGTATTCTAAATCCGTCACCACCCCTAATAACATGTTGAAAATATACCACGATACCTATTGTATTGCTAGTTATCCTTCCTACATTATCTTTCCATATTATATCAAAATCCTTATGAGTCTTATGTTATGAAAATCTTACTTAATATTATAAACGTGAAAGTTTGTAAGTATGGATGGATGGATGTTTGTTACTCTTTCACGTAAAAACTACTGAATGGATTTTAATGAAACTTTACAATAATATAGCTTATACATCAGAATAACACATAGGCTACAAGTTATAAAGATATTATGTGAATTACAACAATATAAACAAGTCGAATTCAAAATTTCTAATTGTCAAATTTTCGGCCATTTTAAACTATAGATAACATAACGTTTCGCTGTCAGTTGCGTTTTGTTAAAGTAGGTTTTATACGGACGGTCGGGGGCGTTCGCATCGCTGTTGAGCCCACGATGAAATATCTGGGTCTGGTGCTCGACGGTAGGTGGACCTTCAGGGAGCACCTGCGAAGGTTGGCCCCCAAACTAATGGGTGCAGCGGCCGCACTGTCACGGCTACTGCCCAACCTTGGGGGCCCGAACGTCTCCTGTAGGAGGCTGTACACAGGGGTCGTGCGGTCGATGGCCCTATATGGGTCACCCATATGGGCGGAATCTCTGACGGCCCGTAACGTTGCCCTGCTGCGAAGACCGCAGCAGGTGATGGCCGTCAGGGTAATAAGGGGGTACCGCACGACCTCCTTCGAAGCAGCAAGCCTCCTGGCCGGGCTGCCCCCGTGGGAGCTCGAGGCTAAAGCCCTCGCCACCCTGTATAAGTGGCGAGTGGCAGAGGTTGCGCAGGGGCGGCGTCCTCTTCCTAGGGACGTGGAGGAGCGACGGATCGAGCTGCGTGTTACGGTCCGCCAGGAGTGGCGGGAACGGCTGGCGAGCCCTAGTGCGGGGCACGCAATCGTGGAAGCCATTCGTCCCGTATTGGACGAATGGCTGGAGAGGAGGCATGGTCCACTGTCCTTCCGGCTGACGCAGGTTTTGTCCGGGCACGGGTGCTTTGGAAAGTACCTACCTGTGCCGCATTGGCCGGGAGGAGACCCCGGGGTGTCACCACTGCGCGGATGGTGCTGAGGACTCCGCGCAGCATACCCTGGAGGTGTGCCGTGCGTGGGATAGACCGCGACGTGACCTAGTCGGTGTTGTGGGGAGCCTCTCGCTGCCGGATCTCGTTAGATCCATGGTCCGGAGCGAGAGGGCTTGGAGGGAGACGGCCTCATTTTGTGAAGCCGTCATGACAGCCAAGGAGGTGGCGGAACAGGCCAGAGAGTTGGCCTCCCAGCGCCCAAATCGCCAGCGCCGCAACAGGCGCCGGAGGGCGTTGGCTGACCTCCGCCCGCCGTAAGTGGGCCTGCGGGCGATTGACCTGGGAAGTCCGTCGCCTGCGCAAAACAGGCCCCGGGAGGACAGCGCGCCGCGATTCGCGTGCGCCCCCTAGCGGTGGAATGGGGGAGGGCAATACAGCCACCCCCCTCATAATCGGAGGGGCCCGCCTTGGAGCGTGGGCCCCTCCGGTGGCTCCACTAGCTTTATAAGAGGCGGGCCAAGGCCCCCAGGGTCACGGAGCATGCTCCCGTTAAGGGAGTGAATCCCGTGGCCCTGGTTTGGGCAGTCGGGGATCGCCGTCGGTTTTAGTGGGTAGGTCGGGGCGCAATTCACCATCTCTACGCGCCCCGGAGTCCCACATACCCCGGCCAGTCCCCAACGGCCGGATATCCATGAGGATCTCCGACGTAAAAAAAAAAAAAAAAAAATGCGGAACAAAGTTCGCCGGGTCAGCTAGTAAATTATATAATAATTAATGTTTGGTGACGGATTTAGAATACACGGTGTCACCAACCCATACCACCCCGAGGGTGTCGTAAGACGTGGCTAAGGGAAGAGGCAGATCACCCCACCGAAAGCGAAGAATAACTTGATACAATCCCTGTGCCAACCCGTTTTGCCAGCGTGGTACGCTAACTTCCTTCCATGAATTAGGAAGAGGCCCGACTTAGTAGTTGGTCATTTATGGGCTGAAACGCCGAACGAACAATGATATATCATAAATGGTAATGATGACTTACCAGGAGCAACTGTGTCACTGATGTAAGCGAACACGTGATCGCAGGTGGCTGAGAGTCGCGATGAGGAAGACTTGGTGTCGTCAAGCACCAAGTTGGTTAGCAAAGAGCTCGGCCGCAGTAGTTCTCTTGGAAAATACACGCTCCTTACCTGGAATAGATTACATTTTAGAATTAGCGTGCAACCTCTCTGGTCTACTCTTTGCCTTTCTCCAATCGTCGTAGATCAGTCTATGCTTATTTGGGTAGTTACGAATATTTACATGGAGCTATTGCCACGAGGCTCATTAAATTGGACAACCAGGATTCTATTTTTGACAGCTTTTATGCAATCCACTTCGTGTATCGACTACCATAGATTTTCAGTATGAATGTGGGTGGCCACAGGGGTTATGGGAGATTAAAAGAAATGGATGGATTGTGGGAATGAAAGGTGTGAATGTTGATATGACGACCGATAAGTACACTGTATGCTACCACCTAGCGTGGGACAAGGGCCGAAAGATGATTTATACGAGTTTTGTGTTAGAACCTACGTAAATAAAGTTCACCCTTTATAGTTGTTCAAGCTATAGATTTGTAGTTTGTTTCAACATTAAAAAAAACCTTCACTACACATTAAGTGGGTTTATTATAAGAGAAAATTTTGTAATCATAGAACCTGCAGCTAATATCATAAAAAGACAATGGCATCTATTTTGATAAACATCAGTATTTTGGTCTATTCATGTAGTATTTGTAGATAAGTGTTTCTCAAAGCGCTTAATCTCAACCTTGGTCAACAATATATATAAAAATTAAGATAATAATCGCAAGGAGCGTTTTTGTGATGATACATTAAGTAATGTGAAAAATAAATATGTAACATTTATGTCGTATTTCAAAAAGTTTTAGTCATTCTTCATTTCAAATTCATGACTGTATTGGTCTTCTGCGTTTCGATATCCAGTCCACCGAAGATTCTAAAGAAGACTATTGTCCATAGCTTTGCAAAATGGAAAAGTTTAATAAGCAGGAAAAGGGGTCAAATTGACATAAATATTTTCAAAAGAAACATAATATTTTTGCTAAGATAATTAATTATTGACATAATCTAATATTAATATTGAGTAAAGATTTGATTGTTTGTTTGCATTTAATAGGGTCTGCAACTACTGGATTAGAAAAATTCTTTCACCGTGAGAATTGTCCCGGTAGAAAATTATCAAAAGAGTTAATTTAAAAATATAACTTTCCTTTTATTAAATACCCATACGGAGTTGAGGCTGTCCGCTAGTTCCGACTAAAATGAAAATAGATAACTGAAAATCATAAGCAAAAATCAGATTGATTATAATTCTTTAAGATTAACGATAAACCAAAGCTACATTAGGCTTTACTCTTCTTTACATGAATATTCCATACATGATGATAGCTGATACCGTGCAGAAGGCACGGTATCAGCTATCGTATAACATAAAATGTAAATCACCTCTAAAAACCAAAATTACCTAAAGGTTCCCGACGAGTTATTTCAATCGCACTTGGTGATAAACCGTACTTGTCCTAATTACACTCGGTTCCAAAAATAACGAGTCAGTCACATAAACCCGAATATCTCCCGAACTACGTATGCCATCCTAATGAAACGAAGACTCTTCAATTGAGAATTTAATTATACAGATAAAAAATAAAATAAAACATAGTTGCACCCACAATATTAATCTCTAAATTAAAAAAAAACTAAAGTAGTCATATTTTTCTTAAGAATACATTTTTTTATGATTGTTTTTTTGCTAATAATTAAATTCTTAATTGAACAGTCTTTGTTTCATTAGGATGGCATACGTAGTTCGGGAGATATTCGGGTTTATGTGACTGTCCCGTTATTTTTGGAACCGAGTTTAGTTGTAATAAAAGCTGGTCTTGTTGTCTTAAACTTATGTGTTGTACAGAAAGAGTATAATTTAAAGTGAGTTTAATATATATTAAGCATATTTCATGCCGAGGGTGTCGTAAGCTAAAGCAAAAATCTAGCCGCAAGTGAAGGGAAACCCGATACAAAACCCTATGCTAACCTGTCTGCCTAGCGTGGCACGGGAAGCTTATTACCTTCAATGTCTGGCCTGACTCGTCAGTGTGTCATTTATGGGTGGAGAAGATATGATACATCAAGCCGAAGCTTTGTTCATAATTATACATCTTTCTTATTTCAGTGTATATTAAATTCTGGTATTATGGGTCATTATTTCGACCTGATAACTATAAATATAATTAATCTAAATGAAGTTTGAGAAACCCAGTCTCAGAAACAGTAATTGTTGATTGAACGAACTAACGCCCACAAATATTCGTGCATATTTGATTCAATAATATAGCTCGGACAAAAGCAGTGCCCTACCCTTTCGAATAATAGGAAACGACCTCGGCTATCGAGTTACTGACAATATTGGAGCTAATATACTTGGCCCGTCAATCTTAATAGACGAAGAAGATAAATTGATCAAGATGGGAAATAACAGCTAAGTAGTTTACACAAGTCATTGGTTAATTAATAAAATTTTACAATTTTATATCGAGTAAGCGGTTTTGCTAAGATAGTAGTGTAGAATGCAATTGACAGGCTAAGCATTTGCTGGTACCCCCAACGCTGTGCAACGGACTCCCACATACTCCTTCTAGGCTCATAATAGGCACCAGATACGCCGGAGAACCTGACCAACCACAGTGCCCCGCAGTCCGCACACAATCCAACCTTTTGGCATACGTGCCAAAAGGGTTTTACCACTGCAGCAAAAAATATGTTTAAGCTGGTGACTTTCAAATTTATAATGACCTCTGTACTTTGGAGTGCACACAGACTCGTCAGTCCCGGCCGTCATGCTAAAATCTATGGAAGTCTATAAACGAAGTGCATAGCGTGAAAACTGACAGCTGGTCTAACCAAGCGTTCTGGTAGTCCCTTATGTATTACTAGGTGAGGCGCAGAGCTCAGCCTGTAATCGCTGCGCAACAATACTGGTGATTATCCAAATTGGATTAGCACTGCAATAAAACTGGCTTTGAAAATACATAATTGAAATGTTATATCACGTATAATTATTAGGTCTGCGAATCGGTCATCCCCCTAAATGTTAAGGGTTCGCCCCTAATTTTTATTTTTTATATAACATTTTTTGTTTTTCATGATATCACGTACAAAAATGCATGCAACCCTAAAGTTTTACCCCTCTACGGTTAACTCCTAAATGGCAAAACACGTTTACCGGGTCAGCTAGTTATCTGTATAAAAATAAATATTACACACACTACCATGTATTTGACACGCATCCATATTATTTTTTAACCTATACCCTTTTGTTTATTTTTGAAGGTTGTCGTCAAATAGCGAATTATATTTAAATTAAATAAGGTCGAATTTCAACTACTGGCCACAAAGAATGCGGTCCTCTAAAAATATATATAACCTAGCAACAACAGCTGCCCACAGAATGCAGTTCATTTCAAATGCATGAGTAGTAACAAGACAATTGTAACACTCGGTTGCCATGGATACGGTCACGATCCACGAACGCCGATGGCGGATAAACCACACCGACTTTAACTGGCCAGTGTCCTTTCTAATTTTGTTTCGTCGAAGTGTGTGGTTCCTGTATAACAAAGCATGTTTCTTGTGTACCTGATGACGTCATCAGGAATACTGAGCCTTTCACTCTCACTACACAGGATAGCACTTAGTTGATTTCAAATCCACTTTTTTAAGATGGAGGCTAATTCATCTAATCTGTTTCTCTGTCCAGATGTAGGTACAGTTAGTAGGTATCATACAATAAGCTAAGCCCTCTCAGAATGGAATGAGTCAGTCAGACTCTTGGTTACAGACTCTACACTCCATTACCTAAATACTTGCTTATATATTTGTTCTAATTAAACTAAATGTCAAACGACGTTAGTACCTATTCATTGTGAAATTCGTTGATAATAGTTTATTTCCCAAAAGTTTGCCTCCTTAAATGTGCTTAGCATATTTAATTTGGGTAATTTCTTTTTTGAACCTATTATAAATATTACAATTGATGGACACTGACTTACTAGTTATATCCATCACGACAAACTAGACTCATTTAAAAAAAAAATGTTTAGTAACTTCAACTTCAATTTACATAATAACACCTTAATAACAACAATAGTTTTGTAATAATTTTTATATGTAATATTTTTCATATATATTATTTAATAGTAACTGTAAATCATTTACGTAGCGAATAAAAAAAACATAAATTTGGTTTTATTAATTAATATATTTTAATTTAATGTATTTTGATTGTATCAAACAATATTATATTTGTTTCTAATCAGCGATTAATTAATTACTTATGTGCTACGCTTTTTATTTATTTCTAAGTTATTTTTAACAAACACATTTTTCATGATTTTTAGTGTTTCTAAGTTTAAGTCTGACCCGTATAGGTCAAAAATGTTAATGCAACTATTAAGCCTACATTTGCAACCAGTCGCCGTCGTCGTTTCATCCCATAAATTGCCCACCACTGAGTCGGGCTGCCTCTAGATTCATGGAGAGACCCACTGCTGAGTTGGGCCTCCTCCAATTACACAGGAGGCTTAGCCTATTGTACCACGCTGGTAAGACCGGTTGGCCCAGGATGTATATCAAATTTTTCTTATCTTACGGCTAGGTGATCTAACCTTGACGTTCCTCTAGTAGACTTTTACGACACCCTTAGGATGGTATGGGTTGGTGACATCGTGTATTCTAAATCCTTCACCACACGGACAAAGCAAACAATGGGCTTAATTGAATCACTTGAATCCACCTACTTAAGGCATTGTCGTGATTTTACAGTCTCGCAACGATGGCACCGATTAGAGCGTCACATATTACAGAAAACAAAAGAGATTGCTCGCAACCTTATACCGAAAAGAGTGCCTCAACTTCCCCTGAACATTTAAATTACACCCAAAATTGTGGCTATTGTGTCAAAATAGCTATGAATGGAATGAAATAGCAATTTGGCGGAAACAATAAAGCTAATATATAAAGAATGCGACCATGAGCACTTGATCTTGAACGTAAAACTGTCGAAACGGTCCGCCTCAATACGAATTTCGACAGGGAGCCACGTGCGGTGTTTTGCGGTAATTTTATGACGTCCACTGTATAGGATTTTTTTTATCAGTGACTTGAATGCCTTTGACCCTAGGCTTGCGTGATGGAAAGCAACGACAAGGTCTAAGATGAAGCAGCCAATTGAAGGAAATGCCCTGTCGGGCACCGGCTCTCATATACACACGACGAAACACAGTAAAACTGCTTGGTGCCGGACTCAGAAGTGAGGGTGGTAGCTAGTCGGGTGTGTAGATCTACACCATGCTTGCTTGGTTTTGTTGACTTTTACAACGCGTTTTTTCCCAGCTTGCGGTGGGGCAGTTTTATATTATGCCCCGTGCCCAAACGGGGAAAAGTAATAAAATAATAATTAAAGAAGAATTCAAAATAAATGGTACCGCTCTGCGTGTGCAGCTCCGAACTTTCAAATCCTACCTGTCCCTATGTCAACAGGTTTTAAATACACTATATCACCAACCCATTTCATCCTGAGGGTGTCGTAAAGGAACACAAAAAGCAGAGAGGTTCTGTGAAACTCCAGTAAAGGAACACTTGAGGATAGCGTGGCATTGTAGGCTAATTCCCCTCTGTGTAATCGGAGGTCTCCCAGCTCAGCAGTGTGTCATTTAAGGGCTGAGTGTAGTTAGTATTATTTACATGTTCTTTCCTCAATTTTTTCATAATAAGACTTCAATTGTAATACTATAACATTTTAAGTTTAATGTAAAAATTACGTGAATATTTAAGGCGCCTGACCAAGCCAACGTCCTTGAGCAATCGGGCGGAGCTAGATATTTTTCTCCGCGCTTCACCGCGCCCCTCGCACTAAAAGATCGTAGCGATCGTTTGGTGCGGCCGCGCTGTGTCGGCCGGCGGCGCTTGCCGCGTCTATGTTGGAGTGTCACAGAGTAGCAAGATTACAGTAGTACAATATTATAGTCAATATTTTTATGAGTATGTATTTATAAAGCTGTTTATTGTTCAAGTCAACTTCAGTAATTGACAAGATAAATTTATATTTTGTGTTTGATAATACTACGTACAATATAATTTATGTATGGGAAAATAAATATAAATAAATAATACCTGGTTTGACCGAGCTTCACTCGGTTTGAAAGCCTAGCTAGATCGCTTTATCGACCCCTAAACCTGTACGACTGTAGACCTGGGCAGAAGCTTGAGAAAATGGTAAAAAGTGAAAGAAAAGTGTAGGATGAAACCCGTTTTAAATGAAAGAGAATATAACAAAAATTATTGGAAAAATAATTTACGGGTGATCTGAGGTCGGGAAGTGGGGGAGGGGCGGTTTTTACTACAACTACAAGTCCTATGGAAAAAAAACATAAACGACAAAGTTGTAGGTGATAAAACGATCGACAACTTTTGTATTTGCACTTTTTTCACATACCCTCAAAATTTACGTGAAAAATTCAAATAACCAAAACTTTTTTTTTATCGCAAATACATTTTTTTTCTCGAAATTTCGTAAAAACTTTATTTCTTTTCTTATCTGCGAACGTTTACCATATTAATGTATATTTTTTATATCATCAGAAAGATGCGATTTCAAGGAACAAAACCATCAACTTTTTTCAAAAAGCTGATATTTTGACACTAGAAATTTCGATTGAAAATGTGCTTTTTCGATATTAAGTCAATTATTTTGACTTAAAAAAATTTAAAGGTACACAATACACTGTCAGACATAAAAAGGCAAGTATTCACGAAATTTCTAGAAAAAAAATGTATTTGCATAAGATAAAAATAAAAAACCAAAATCTTGCTTATTTGAATTTTTTACGTAAACATTTTGACCCTCAAAATGTTTATGTGAAAAGTGCAAATACAAAACATGTAGATCGTTTTATTACCCCTTACCTTTATTAGGACTTGTAGTTTTGCCGGAAATCAAGATAAACCGTTTTTTACCCTTAAAACCCCCCACTTTCCGACCTCAGATCGTCCGTAGTTTATTTTCCAATATTTTTTATTATATTCTCTTTCTTTTAAAACTGGTTTCATCCTACTATAATTTTTATTTGTATCAGAAGTTATCGACACTGGTCTACTGTATGAGACTAAAATTATATGTATATATACAAGAATTGATTGTTCAAGGTATAAGATAAAACACCAGTTTTCTGCAGCTTTATACAGGATTAACTATACCTAGTCTTGCCATAAATATTGAAACATAGAAAATAATTCTTTTCTATTGCATATAACATTTATTACTTGTAAAGTGTGTTAGTTTAATAAATGAATATAAAACATAAATATAAAAATCTTATTCGAAGTGGTCTCCATTAACTGCAATGCCATACAGTCCTTTATACGTTGAGGCCAGTTATCACTAGAAGTACGCACTCTTCCCATGGGAAAGTTCTTCACTGCCAATAGTACGGATTGTTTTAGGGACTCCAAATTATCATGGCGTTTAGGGCAAGCCGTCCTCTCTAAAACTGACCATAAATCATAATCCAGCGGATTAAGATCGGCACTAGACGACGGCCAGTCTTCAGCTCTGATGAAGTTCGAAACGTTCGTTTCCAACCAAGACTGCGTAGACCGATCTTTAAGACCCGGCGCCGGGTCTTGCTGGAAGGACCATTCTTGGTTATTGAACATGGTGTTGTTAAGGGGCTTCACTACCTTCTCAAGAATGGTATCTTGTTACACTTGTGCCGATGTTTTGATCCTTTTTTCACAAAAGTATGGATGGCTCAATCACTCCTTCATAACCCCACAAAACCATCACTGAAGTCGGATAGTGCCCACGTTGCACTCTGTCGACTAATTGAAAAGTTTCCTTTGAGCTTTGAACAAAAATACGGTCATTTAGTTTGTTAAAATATTGCTCAATTTAAAGAAAAACTCTTCCGTTGACAAAATTTTTCTGTCACCTCCCTTTGCGTACCGCTTCAGTAGTTGTTTCGACTTTACCACCCTATTCTTTTTTTAAATATCAGTTATGAAATGACCAGTACGTCTCTTAAAGACTGCAAGTCCTAAGTCATCTTTTAAAATACGCGACATGGTTCTAGGTTAGCTAGCTGTTTATCTCCCGAGATAACATCTCTTGCTTTCGGATAGGATTTCTTCGAAATCTTTTTTGTACGAACACTACGTGGACGGCCAGATCTTTTTCGATCGGTACACAAACATTTTACTAATACCAAGCGTATGGAGTTTTAAAAATTGGTTTTGGCTCCATAACTGCTTTGTGTAATGCAATCACAGCAATTCGGATCTCTTTATTCCCCCACTCCATCTTAGTATCGCAAAATATTGTACAATGTATAGGCGCCAAAATGAGAAAACTCAATGAAGAATCATATAAAAATGTAAGATTCCAAATTCAAATGTAATATTTTGTTTATTTTGAATTGTAACAATCGTGTCGCTTTGATTTTTGATATGTTATATTTTTTCTAAAGTGCACAAGATACTTTGTGTCTGTTGTATTATTGTCAGTTTGCTGCACACGTTTCGCATAATGTGATTTTTACTTACTTACTTAAATAAGGCCGAGTTCAATTACTTTGAAATAAGTAGTACAATCTCCATCGCTAATCATTCTTTCATATAACATACCATGCATGGGTATGTAACATTTAAAGCCTTCGAGAAGAATTGCTGATTCTATTTCAGCTGAAGGACCTGTTGCATATTTTTTCTGTAGTGGAACTATTAGAAAGATAAGATCTGCAATAGAAAAATCAAGATTAGAGTACTTAAAAGCGAAGGAGCATACATAAAAACCGGCCAATGGTGTTTCGGACCATGCGACCAGAATAAAAAGCCGTGAAAGAAAATATGTTTTCTTGGTTTTTGTCACAACTACATTATTGATAATGCCGATTTCTAATGAAGTACATTAAAAATCGGCATTTTCAGTATTTGTTGTTTAATGATAGTTTAAGATACATGAATACCAAAATTTCAGAAGTAATTGAATTAGTAGATATCTTAACAAACCGTCCGCCAAATAATAAGCGTAACTACGTGAGGAACTTGCTGTATTATTAGCACTGTGGCATTTATTTTGATGGTGGGTTTTTAACGCGAATTGTATTGTATCCCTAACTATAAGTAGATAATCTTACAAAATGTTAAATGCAGAAAATGCAACTAAGCACTTATTTTTCTCTATGTATTTAGTATGAGTCAAATAATAATGAAATGAAAATAAAGAAAAAAACACTTTACACTTTTAGTCATACTGTCACATTTTGTCTGTGTCAACAAGTAATTTAGAACCAATAATACATGTTTTACAAATTGCTTATGAATGAGAATAAATTTGCTCGTGAAAAATGATTTGAACCACTATTGGAAATATGTATAGTTGCTTTACCTAGTATTTTACTTTGAAAAAGGTGTAAATGTAAATAATTTTTTATATAGAGATCATTTACATACCTTTTCTTACAGTTCCGTATTCCTTTTAGATAATAACACTGATTTCTTCGTGGTTTTTATTGGCCAATTTTATTTATTTTACGTTGCGCAAACGTATTTGTAAGAGTGGAGTAATTTTGACACAGACCCGACGTTGGCAAGCGCCCGATTGCGACTGGCGGAGCTGCGGGCGGCGCGGTGTGTCGACAAACCGCTGGACGACGTTCGAATATTGGCCTATAGTTATATGTATTTATTAGTTAAAGGATAATAAAACGAAATCAAAATTTAGCAGGACCTCTGGAGTACGTAAAGAGAAATATATCCATATAAAAAATGTGTATCATATTGAAAATTTCTTTAATAAGTACCTCAAATAAGACTTATAAATTAGCCGATTTTCGAGATTTTTTTTGATCGAGTGAAGTACATTTTATCGTGTAACTAATTAGCACATTATTTGGACAATACCTTTATCTATTTCATATATTTTTTGTAACACCGTTATTTAATACTTAATACGTAAACCACTTATATTAGAAACCCAGTTTTCCGCCTTCTTCGCCGAATAGCAGCCTTAAGGAGGATGCTCCAGGGTAGCCCGCGAAATTCAAATTTTCTTACGTTTTTTGCAATTTGCAGGTCAGTGCTAGGTTGTTTGTTGATTAAAATGTTATTCGCGGCTGTAAGACGTATGTAGTTACAGAGTTATAATCATCAAACTCATCAATACAACCCTCCAAGCTCATAAAGGTGCAAGAATGACTTTGACGTTGAAAAAGTTTTTCTTGCAACTTCGCGAATCAAATGTTCATTATCATACAACCTAGCACTGGCCTGCAAATTGCAAAAAACGTAAGAAATTTTGAAGTTCGCGGGCTACCCTGGAGCATCCTTAACCCCAAAATTTAAAAAACGCCACACTGTATTCCTAATTATGAAAAAAAATATTCTTTATGATTAATAAATACCGGAACCCAGCATACCTACATAATTAAAAATTATACGTTTAAAATGAACACAGAAAAATGAAAACCGAAAAGTAAATTTAACGTAGGTCTCAATTAGTAGATACGTATGCTCGTCTTCTGTAACATCCTGCGGCTTGAACAAATATAATCGCCTCTGTTTTATATTCAACCTGCTAACTCTATGCACTATGCATTATTAGCCGTTTTGTGGCAAAAAACAGAGGTATTCGATACGTACTCATTACGTTTTATTGCGGTGCGTTCAACGGACGAATGGTTTTGGTGAATGAGCGCCCCTAATATTGCAATAGGCAATTATCAGTTGCTGTTTTAACCCATACATTACCCACTACGGAGCCTCCACCGATTAGTGACTTTGTGTCTTCTAAATCTGTAGCTTTTTTGTAGGTTTTATGAACATAGATTAGTAGGTATATAATTTGAGGGTTGCTCGGAACAGATCGATGGAAAGGCCTCGCAATGTTACCACTTTATATGTATATATTTTAAGTTTCTTTTAGTTTACTTTCTTCTTTAACGTACTTGTACTCGTGAAACAATAATAAAAATGTTTCTGATACTAGGTATTGTATTAAAATTTTTATACTTATAAATCTATTACATATTTATGACTAAATTCTCACACTAGAATGGCAATATTACTAATGTAATTATTTTATTTGTATTATCAATGCATGAATGAAAATATAATGCAGACATTGAATTATGTATTTATTGCGGACACAGGTCTCCCCAAAGAATTCCAGAATATTCGGTTACCAGGACTGCGCTTACCGTTAGAATAAGTAAGGCACAGTACTTATTTTTATTCCGAATGCATTATTGTCTACTGCCAAAATTATTTTAGAGAAAGGCATCAAATCCCCAAGTAGGTTTTATTACGGACGAACATTTTAGTATACTCCCAACAGTCATTAAAATACTTTGTAGAAAACAAGTTTATTTATGGGTAGGTATGGTCTCCATTCTCGTTACACTGGAAAAGTAATTGAGCCATTTGTATTCACCAGGTTCGCGTGAAAGGGAGATTATCTTGACATACACTGCTGCCTAGCTACAACATATTACAGCGTAGGTACATTTACACATATGTTTCCCTATCTCATCAAGAGACCCACTGTTGGGCTGTGCCTTTGCAAACTTAGCTACAAAATAACCTCTACATTTGATCCTTTCGATGTTCTTCTAGTCAACCTCATTGTAGATCGACCCTGTTCGATACACATCTAAGACTTATTTGTAGTAAACAAGACAAATTAAACAAGTAAACAAAACAAAACACTTTTTATTTAATGATGTCATTTTAGTCATTCATGCCCTAGTACAAGTACTCTAATTGATGGGAATGACAACTGCCTGTTTGTCTTTAGCAACTTAGGAAGCAAAACTGGTGGTTTTATTTATACGATTTAGGAACGCGGAAATAAAATATTAATTACGCTCTCACTAAACATGTCCGTAGTCTCGAACTGCTTTCAGGAAGTCAATGGCAGTTTAATCAGATACAAACAGTACAACTGACTAGATCTCATTAGAATATTATAAACTTTGGAATGTATTATCCTAATTTCAGCTAAAACACCACCGTTGCTTCAAAGTCAGTTTTTGGTTTCGCTGGGGAAATGCTTTATGCATAACGCCGCCCGATGAGGTCGGCGATTATGTGGGACTCCGGAAACTACTCATCTACCCACTAAAACCCCAGCGTACCCACTAAAGCCCTCACACAAATATGGCAGACCTATCGGCATGAAGTTTTCTGGTGAGAGCTCGTCAGGGAATTCCCTCACCTTGCTTAACTATAAGAGTTACTAATAGTAACTAATAACTGTATAGGTAACGGTACGTATGTTCCTCTACGGATCGACAATCTTGCCAATCCGCTGGGCTCGCCAAGCGAAACATTCTGTATCTCTTCATTTCATAAATATTTATACACTGTTGATAGATCCTGCTGACAATATTAACTTACCAAACGATCCGTAGCCATGTCAAAGATGAGGATCTTGGGCGGACAGACACGCCTGAAGTCATCAAGACTGGTAACTACTCCAGCATCCAGCACCCATAGTCTGTTGCAGCGATCCGCTCTGACGCGGTAAACAGAGATGAGGCCTGTGCAGTTGATGTCCCCTCGACCTGCCGTGTGCCAGGACCAGTCAGGATAAGCCTAAACAAAAAAAAAGTTAATGAGCGTCGTCTTGCAAAGTCTAAGTTAGAGCATGTTTATGGATTTAATCTACATATTATAAAACAAAATCACTGTCATCTGTCCGTCCCTATGTATGCTTAAATCTTTAAAACTACGCAACGTATTTTGAAGCAGTTTTATTTAATAGATAGAGTGATTCAAGAGGAAGGTTTATATG
The DNA here is from genome assembly GCA_905475355.2 of Clostera curtula. NCBI lineage: Eukaryota > Metazoa > Arthropoda > Insecta > Lepidoptera > Notodontidae > Clostera > Clostera curtula. Next base: position 9,643,897 of record FR997806.1, on the reverse strand, counting down.
TGTAATATATCCATAATATTGTAGAGAAACACTGATAAATGTAGAGGTTCATCACTGCACCCTTGCGAAGCTGGGGCGGGTCGCTAGTGTCAAATAATTCTTAGAGATATCCTATAGAGGCATTTAAAATGTTATAAAAATTAATAATGCATATTCCATAAATCCATAAATCATCAATACAACCCTCCAAGCTCATAAAGGTGCAAGAAAAACTTTCAAGCTCAAAGTCATTCTTGCACCTTTATGAGCTTGGAGGGTTTTATTGATGAGTTTGATGATGATATTTCTATAACTACATACGTCTTACAGCCGCGAATAACATTCTAATCAACATACAACCTAGCACTGACCTGCAAATTGCAAAAAAAACGTAAGAAAATTTGAATTTCGCGGGCTACCCTCGAACCTTTTACCTTAAGGCAAAAAACCTGGCCGTAAAGGATAGAAAACTTGACATTTAGTGCCAATATGACTCGCCCACGTAGGTATTTTAACGTTAATTTTCCTTTGAGGTACGGCAAAACAGTCAGTAATTTGTGTGCTATATGAATATACACTTGCGAATATGATCTGCTAGATAGATACATCCGTGTGGAAATGGATTAAGAATACATGGCGCTCATGGATCCATCCTGAGGATATCGTAAGAGCCGACAGAAGGAAATGCCTAAAACCTAGCTGCAAGAGAAGGAAAATTTGATACGAAACCCTGTGCCATCCCGTCTAGCCAGCGAGGCACATTAGGCTAATTACCCTCCATGTAACTGGAAGAGGTCCTACTCAACTGTGGTTCCTCTATGGGCTGAGTAATAGTAGAGAAATGGAGAATCAACCCTTGCTATTAGTGTAAATTTGAAATCGTTACGAAATAAGTTAAGGGAAGGACTTAAATTACTCTCATGCAAAGCTGTATTACCCAGCACTAGCAATTTCGTATTTATATAAGTATAATTAATATAGGTGATTGATTATCTTATAACAACCAAATACCATTATTAGAATTAAACTCTAATGATTGATTTCCAAGACACATGCACGTATAGTTGCTTGATGTAATAACTGGTAATACAATTATAGCATTGTTTCGTAGCCTTAAAATTGATCAATCAAAACTAGCCTTATACGGTTAATTGTATTATGATAATGTGAGTTCCAAATAACGTGTTCAATCAGCAGTAAATTCACCTTCCTATTCCTTTATTAGACACGCACTAGACATCACTTTAATTTAAATTAAATCGTTATGAAACGCTAGTTAGTTAACTCGGTTGTAACAAATAACGTTGTGAAATTATTTATGATTTTGGCTTGAAGGAAAAGATTTCTAAATATCAACGTTAAATTTACCCAGATACGAACTTCCAAACTTAAAGTTCCAGAGGGGGTACTACATTGGCAACCCGAGGCAATAAAACAAATAAACTAACTCAGCTTAATCTTTATTATTATTACATAGTATAAAACAAAGTCGCTGTCGTCTGTCCGCCCCTATGTATGCTTAAATCTTTAAAACTACGCAACGGATTTTGATACGGTTTTTTTTAATAGATAGCGTGATTCAAGAGGAAGGTTTATATGTATAACCCACCCCCGCTTTGCACGGGCGAAGCTGGGGCGGGCCACTAGTCTTAATAATATTTAAAATAAAGTCGGGGTTTTCGAACACTTTTAACTCGAGAACAGCTGACCGTTTTTCATGGCTTTTGATTTGTTGTATTTCTGTGAGCCAGACGACTGTTCGACTTTTTTCACCCTCGCCTTTAGTGTCAAATATGACACACGCGCACACGAATAACAAAGTGAAGTGACACCATTATGTTACAATGTTCAAATGGCTAGATGTGGACGAATGAAATCCTTCTCTCACTTTCAAATTTAAGATTAATTGATCATGTTCGGAGCAGCCAGTGGCAAAACTCTGCCAGCAATGTTTATTATGTTAACTAGAACTGAGTTATGTTGAGACAGAAAAACTGTACCGTTTTAAACTAATTAGGTACTTCTGTCTTCAGCTGGCAAAAAATTATGTTAACAGTTTAAATAAATTCTTATTTGCAAATTACTGAATATCGTCATAGGTTATTATTTTATGTCAACAAGCAAACTGTCTTGCAAAGAGTGATTTGATCAATGTACATTTTTATTCACACACGATGAAAACATGGTAAATATTTACGATTGGAATCATATCTGAAAAATTGAATCTTATTCCCACTTTCTAAGACATTATATTGTGTAAGGTCGTGATAAAATGTGAGAACTGTGTTGCCTTAAGCAAAATATATTATCTTAAAGGTCCAGTCACGTTGAAGAGAACAAAGTTGATTGTCCAGATAGCCATGTGACATGTTGCGCATTTATATGACGAATTCGAACAAGCTATAAGACCGCGCCCGAGCTCTGAGACATTTGAAGGAATATAGACGTAATAAGTGTGAGTCCTAATTTAGACGATAATTACATTAGCGATCGCACTGTCTGTCAGCTATGTATGAAAAAGAATACGTAATTATTGACCAAAAAATACGTAATTATTGACCAAAATATATAAAACCATTATTGAAGGGAAAACCTGTTTTGGCGCACCGCACACATATTTTTCCGTAGGTAGTAAGTCCTTCCTTCCAAAGCTACAGAATCCAAATCCTTAATACGTGGCCCATTTTGTTGTTTTATTCCTTTTGAGGGATTTTGTGTAATTTGTTAGCACTACCTTCGAAGGCAGCTTTAGTTGACAACCTACTAATATGGGTGCATAAGAAAGAGCCATAGCGTGCCATAGCGAATAATATTTACCTTTAACAAGCCCAGCTGCACGGTCAGAGATTTTCAAACAGATTACATGCATTACAAATTTACTATTCTCGCCAAACGTTAATTAATATTACGTTCCAAAACGCCGTGACAGTTTTTTTATTTCGTTTATTACGTTTCAAACTTAGGTACTATAAAAGTTTAAACAATGAAAAATATAGCATATTAATGGCACTATTATATAAAAAAATGAGTATACGACACATCATGAATAGGTACTCATGGTAAGGTAATGGTAACGTAACCAGCATGTCAGCAATGAAATTATTCAAATTAATTGCTGCAAATAATTACCCTTATTTTACTGACATTAATAATAAGCTAATGGGCCAATTACTGTCCGTGTTGATTTCCATTCCTGATAAATTAAAACAGTAGGGTTTTTTGGTATAATTACGAATAGGAACTAAACACTTCTTGCGTAGACAATTAGGAATCTGTGACCTTCGATACATTGATTTAAATCAAACCAGTTGCAGTAATCTGAACGCAATGTAGGTGTCAGAATGACTTCTAAAATATAGACTCGATCAAGATTTGTATTTATCTTTTGTAATTAAAACTGATAAAATCAAAGTATGACTAAGAACTGGTCTAGGATATTGTTAATTAGTCAGATATCAATGCATTGGAGGGTTGCCATATGCGACAATCATAAACCATAAAGCAATAGCCATTTTTAAAATTACCAATATCATCTTCCAGCCCTTGTCCCACGCTAGGTGGCAGTCTCCATACATCCCTATCGGTCATCATATCTTTAATCACACCTTTCAAACACATTTCCTCATTCTCACAATCCGTCCATGTCTTATGATCACCCAGAACCCTTGCGTCCACCCACTGAATTCAGATTCTATTTAGTTAAAACGAAGGTGATTCTGATTATGTTCAGTCCACTGTTAAAATAATAGTTACTCTTAAAACGTATCAATTTTGGCCTTTTGTATAAAATTATTGTTTCTAACTTTGCGTTCGGTGAATGTATAAATATTTCCCGGAATGGATAATTAGAAATGCACAAGGCAAACTGCATACAATGCGAGCTGTATAATAACGACGGTAATTATATTTAAATTTAGGTATACATACCAATGTCTACGATAATGGTGTGCGAACGAACCGACTTCTCTCTACACTTATCTATGCTTTTTAATTTTCCCAACTCGAGGTTGCCTCGAAGATGTTGTGAGTAGCACTAAGGCCACCTATTGTAAAAATATTGTTTTCTACCATGATTGTCCTTATAATAATAATTAATATATGACCTAGTTAACCATAATGACTGACCCTAGGTGTATTTAATAATCGATATATTGTGAATTACATCGGACCATAGAGCGAGTGTCACAGATCCGAATGCTGCGCACCAAGGCCAGTACTGGCTCGATCTGTGTTGTTTAACTGCCCTTCACGCTTTCCCGTAGCCTATAAGCGTGTATTGTAGAACCGCAAATAACTTCGTCAGTACGTAGCTGTATTATTACGCGATTACTAGCACTAGCAGGCATTGCAGTGGCAATCGTGACCCGTTTAAGATCTACTGTCCGATTCCGTATTACACAGGCCCCCAAAACCTTAAATTTTCTTTGGAAGTGCCCATCTGACACGGTGCAATTGCTAGAATTCATAATTTCAGCCCATAAATGACCAAGTACCGACTAGGCCCTCTTCAAAATTCATGAAGGAACTGACTGCCAATTGTGCCATGCTGGCAAGACCGATAGGCACAGGGCTTCTCTTGCAGCTAAATGATCTGCCTCTTGCTTTCCTTTAATCGCCTCGTACAACACTCTTAGGATGGTGTGGGTTGGTGACATTGTATATTCTAAATCCATGGCACAGGGTTTGTATACTACATATTACAAAATCAAAATCGATGCCCTGCTCTTGATGGTCGATTTTAACCATTATAGTAACCAACATAACGGTCAAAATCGACCATCAAAAGCAGGCCATCGATTTTGCCTCTTTTAAATTACCAAGAACCAGTTGACAGCTAAAAAAAGCCTCACAAAATTCGCCACTGAAATCATTCATAAGTTCGCATCCAACTCCTCAGTAGAAGAAGACTCCTCACCTAGAAGGACTGCTGATTATTAAATGAACTGTCTGTGGCGCTATGACTCCTTAAGCTTAAGAAAGAACTGATTTGGATATTTTTTAGACAATATCACCTCCGCTCTTTGTCGAGTATAACCTTTTTCAAGTCATAATCTTGCTGTATTTTTATAATGATGTAGACTGAACTATTATTTCCTTTTTTCTTTGACCGTCACCTTTATGGAGGGTAAAGGTCACCTTAAACTTTATAGCGCTGACATTCGAACGCCGAACACACAGACTAAATAACAGATATCTTAGGAATAGTGAGGTACTTAGATTGGCCAATAAGGTGGAGGTGTGCCTACTTAGCGCCTTAGAGCGCGATGTATTTCGTTGGCCGCCTAATGCGCGCATCTACATACATCGTAGAAGAATTAGATAGCCGCAGCGACTTGGTCGCGCGGCCTGGCCGCCTAATGCGCGGAGGTCCTTAGTCCGAGAAACTAAACCTAATTGAAATTGTCGCACCTTTAAATATCTTCGTTAGCTAAAGTTCAAAAAGGCTTTGGCTTTGTACCTCTTCTTCGAGAATAACGAGGACGCAGTTAGTTGTAGGATTGTTAGTATAAATAGGCGCGCGAGTTCATGTCCATCCTGAGGAATACTGTAATGCCTGTAATGATTCGTTATAATAATGTCGATAATAACTACCGATTTCGTCAACAGCTGTCAATTTGGTTAATTGTAACCTAAGGTTATTTTGCAAGTTATGAAATAAAATAAATGTAATAAGTAATTACTTATTTAGGCCCCAATGGCACCATGCGTTCGGTACATAAAAAATACAGTACACTCTTTTTATTCGTTTTTATACATATTATTAATATTCATTATAACACATTTCAATATAATATAAGTATAACGTGAAAATCACGGCATTATAACTTTATTACCACCGTAATCATAGACAACCGACGATACTTGACCATCATGTTAAACATAACATCATCATTGTAAAATTATGTGGTGTATTATCAGACAACCCAGATAAGCTAAAAATATTCCATCGTATCCCAAGTTATTTGTTTGGAATAGCCCATTTCGTGTTACGTTAATCACGAATGGTTTAGAAGAATAATAAAGAGTTTTCAAATATACCATAAATAGAAGATAAAAAGCTCACTGCTAGAAAAGGCTAACAAATATCGTAAGAATCGTAAATATTAACTAGCTAAAAATCTAATAAAATAAAACAACTAGACCACTTACACTATACACCCAGATCAACAAACAGACACGCCAAAAATTAATTCGATAATTTTTTAAGTTTAAATTTCTAATGTATTGTAATAAAACCTCCTTTGTCCATGGTGTTACTCAAAAGGCGAAAGCCACGCGCGGTATTTACGCAATAAAGGAAAGTTGTTCCAAACCTCACCTGAAGGACAGGGCTGACGCCTGGTGGCAAACTTCTTGGTACCCATGCGAGTGTAGCCGGTACACCAGCCCTTAACCTGGGGATACCCAGGTATATTCTATCCCAGCCTATTTCAAGGCCAGTGGGAACGGTATTTTCTGGTTGGAACTTTTCTAACAGAACTGGGTCCGGGGGGAAATCGAACTGCATTAAACTCCATTGATTCACCACTTCAAGGGTAGCACTGGCTGCAACGAACAGTGTGTATAACACGACTATGTGATTCTTCATGGCTTGTTTCTGTAACAAAGGAAACGAAAATATATTTAACTGTAAAAGAAATAACAACATAAAGGTAGAAGAGAGGTAAAGGTATCGTCCTTAGTCCTTTCCTAGTGTTGTAATTACGGTACTAAATATCAGCAGAATCGGTTTAACGATTTATAACCGACAAACATACTTTTGCAATTTCTAGTTTGGTTTACGAATAAATAATGTATGAAATTATTTTTAGTGGCAAATTATATGCAGCGCGGAACGAATTGGTCTAAGCAGATACCAATTGTATATCCATTATTATCTTTGAATTATAAAAACCATGACTTCCGTACATTATGCAGTTTTTGTTTAAATTAAATAATAGTCTGGCAGGCGTTGCAAAGTAGGTTAGTTTCCCTCCATGTGGTTTGAGGAGGCTCGACAGTGGATTATGTGTGGGCTGAGTAGCGCTGAAAAGTATTAGTATATTTTTTAAATAATTTGCAATTAAACACAACACAAAAATAATTCAAACCCAAATTGTTTATGCTCATAAATTTTAAATGAATTGCATGGTTGATTTGAGTTATTAAACAAAACCTATTTGGTTTAATGCGCACAATGAATTGACATTAACTTAGAATTTTTATATTTGCTGCTGTTTCAAAGCATAGCCACTATATTTGTTGTGACTGACATTAAAATAGTTAACACTGTGGCTAACACGATCAAACAATGAGACTCGGTATTTTTATCCAATAGTGAACACAATGGGAAATGAAAAGTATATTAGCTTAAAAATAGTAATTTTGCTACGCGGGCGAAGCCGCGCGGGCTTCGAACCCGTGCTTATCTCTACGCATATTTTTTATGAACATAAAAGCAGTTATTGTGACTAAAATATGATAGTTAGATATGTGCTCTCCGTTTGTTTTGTGGTTTGTAGATCTATATAAGACCTACAAACCCGTAGTACATCATTTTGTTCTATTGTTAATAATTTTTGCAGGGCACGCATAAATAGGTTTTCGATTTTACACCTTGGTTTACGAAATCGCAATTTTCATACGGATCCCTAATTCTTTTGAAAATAAATTATAGCCTATAATCTTCCTCAATAAATGGACTATCTAACACTAAAAGATTTTTTGAAATCGGACCAGTAGTTCCTGAGATTAGCACGTTCAAAAAAACAAACAAACACACAAACAAACAAACTCTGCACCTTTATATATTAAGTATAGATTAATGATACACAGGCAAATCAGCAAAAGAAAATAAACAACGTTACACTTCGTAAAAACATCGAGCTTTTCAATATTATATTCCGAGTACGAACTATGAAAGAAAGGTATTATTCATGTAGGTTTTATTGCAATAAATCGTCATTTTATTAACTACAATCATCATCTTTCGTCCCTTGTCTTAAGCTAGGTGACACACAATCATATCGGTGTCATATCTACATTCACACCTTTCATACGCATGTCCTCATTTCCAAAATCCATCCATTTATTTACCCACGATGTCAGAAATGTATTGACTTGTGTACTCGTATCGAGATGAAACAAGAGATAATAGGGCAATGAACTAAACAGCAACAGCCGTAAATAACTGACTCTGACGTAGAAAATAAAAATGAGAAATAACATTACGTGGTATTGGTGCATTGACATTGAATGCAACTGTTGAAATGCGAAGTACGAATACCTTTTTTAACAATTGTATAAAGATTAGGACGTACAGTAGATATACTATGTTTTAAACGCGGTTTCTACTGCGTTGATTTCGAACCTGTTTTTGTTTCAAACTTTACTATAATCCCCCATTTCTTCCTTCAGGTTATATTGTTACGACAAAAATAGTAGACAGAAAATCAGCGAAAATTTTATTAAAAATCATAATAGCGATACGTCGAAAATTTTGTGATTAGTATTTTCATTTGCATAACGTACATTATAACATGATTTATATCAGATGTAGCATTCATAATTTGCATTCAATATTAAATTATACGAAAACAAGTGACTCTTCATATTTATAAATCGAATTTTGAACCAAATCGTTATTTAACTCTTATCCACTTGGAATGCAACATTTACACTTGAAATCCACAATTGAGAAACTCCTCCTTTTTAAAGTCGTTAAAATATTGAATTAAAACTTGTTGATATCACATGATATATATTTTATAACTGTCAGTAAATATATAGGACCATCACGCCCTAGTACGAGGGTGAATCAAAAAGTTCTTAGAAGTGCATATATATGAAACCTTTTTGGATCAAGTTCGATATTCAAATTAAAGAGTGACTATCACACTATATTTATGCAGACTGTCACTTGTTTTTGTCAGTTCGTTCGCATGTAATAAATTTTTTTGTGCAACGAGTTGCTAAAAAGTCAAAATTATGGATAAAAGTGAGTTACGTGCGGTGATAAAATATCTCAGTTTGAAAAAAATGTCTACGAAGGAAATTTTTTTGGACATTCAGCAGACATTAGGGGGTGATGCTGTACCCTATTCTACGGTTGCGTACTGGGTGGCTGAATTTAAAAGAGGTAGATCAAGCTGTAAAGATGACCCGCGTTCTGGGCGGCCTTCAACCTCCGTTACAGAAGAAAATGTCAAAAAGGTTGAGAATCTGGTTTTGGAAGACAGAAGAATGACTATAAAACATATAGCTGAGATCCTAAAGATATCTTTTGGTAGCGTTCAATCCATTTTAATTGTTTCACTGGGGTTCAAAAAAGTGTCTGCAAGATGGGTGCCACGAATGTTAACCGACGAAAACAAAAAGCGACGTTTGGAAATTTCCAAGCGTAATCTCGAAATGTTCCAGCGTGATTCGGATAATTTTTGCCGTCGTCTTGTCACCATGGATGAAACGTGGGTCCACCATTTTGATCCTGAAACTAAAAGACAAAGCATGTCTTGGAAACGACCATCCTCTCCATCCATTAAGAAATTTCGAGTTGCTCCTTCCGCTGGCAAAGTTATGGCCTCTGTGTTCTGGGATAGTGAAGGAATCCTTTTTATTGATTACATGCCAAAAGGCCAGACGATAACTGGACCCTATTATGCAAATTTAATCCCGAAAGTGCGTGAAGCGATTAAAGAAAAACGTCGTGGAAAACTGTCGTTGGGCGTGTTGTTCCTTCAAGATAACGCTCCTGCCCATCGATCGGAAGTTGCGCTCAACGCAATCCGCTGTGCTGGCTTCAATCTCCTTGACCACCCACCATATTCTCCGGACTTAGCCCCAAGTGATTTTCACTTATTTCCAAAATTAAAAGAGGAAATTCGTGGAACAAAATTTCACGATAATGACGCGGTTATAGCTGCCGTAGAGGACTTTTTCGAGAGTCAAGAAAATAATTTTTTTTCACAAGGAATAAGGAAGTTAGAAACGCGTTATTCTAAATGCATTGCATTGGAGGGAGATTATGTAGAAAAATAAAATATTATTATTTAAATCTTTGCATTTTTTAATATTGATTCCAAGAATTTTTTGATTCACCCTCGTATAGACTGAATGAATATGGGTGGACGCAAGGGTTTTGGGACACCAAAAGAGATGTATGGATTGTGAGAATTAAGAAAACGTGTATGAAAGGTGTGAATCTAGATATGACAACCGATAGGAGCGTGGTTAAGTTTCTATAGGCTTAAATTTTAAATTAAACGATCTAAAATAGTTTGGTAATAAAAAACCTATGTAAATAATGTTCCTTTTGAGTTTGATTATGTTTTACAGGTTCTATTAATGAAAAACACCCTGACACACACTTGTTAAAAAATGAGCTTCAAAACACCTCATTAACATGATTTAGCCGTACCCCTACTCTTAAGCTTATCTTTGTTCTACATATAACCGCGTGATACACGAATGAACAGAGTTAAAAATCCTTAGCTCTGACATAACATTGTTCTAAAACAAAACGAGTGCGCGATAATGACCTAGAGAGGGTATCACGAGGCTCAACCGACTTTTACTTTTTAGTTCAAGGACACTTCCGATAGGTAATAAATTATTTAGAGTTATCGTGACACGATCATTCTACTCTCTCTACAGCAATACACGCCTACATCGTCATCAACTCAATACTTTAATGAACCCCTTTGAGTCAGCCATGCTCCAATTCGATGGAGGAAAATTAAACACAAACAGGGACTGATCAAACATTGATTTATCGTAACTTGTCACGACATCTATTTGCAAAACTGGAACAACTACTGCTCAGCCCATAAATGAGCCACTGCTGAGTCCGGCCTCCTCCGTTAGCCCCGCCGCACATGCTCACACTCGCATTGGCTGTCAAGCGCTGCGTGCGAAGCGCGGCGCAGTACCAAATTCCGCATGTACGCGTTTGCGTCGACACGTGAGAGCAAATGCGGAGCTTGGTACTGCGCCATAAGTTTAAAATACTGCCACTCGCACGCGCCTCGTGACAGCCAATGCGAGTGTGAGCATATGCGGCGGGGCTAATAGAAAGGTTAGCACACGGTTTCGTTTCAGGTTCTCTTCCTATTGCGGCTAGGATTTCTGCCTTGTTATTTCCTTTTGTCGGCTCTTACAACTCCATAAGGATGGAATGTGGTGGTGACACTATGTATTCTAAATCCGTCACCACGCGGACTAAAAGGAACTAACCCAATTTAAAGTCCACGCAACGCCCGGTTACACAATATTATTAAGCTCATACTCTATTGTACACTATTGTATTTGAGAAGGCCATGAGATTCAAAATATGAGTTTACAAGTACTGATGAACTTTCAATATAATACATGAATGGAGAGATACGAGGCATTGTTCTGTGCCAAATAATACAGTAAGGTAAGAATGATGGGTGGGCTTTAGTTGTTATACATTTTGGCGAATCATATTATACGTGACTAGCTTTTGGGCGCGGCTTCGCTCGCATGGACTTCGAACCCGTGCTTATCTCTATGCATTTTTTTTATGAATATAAAAGTGGTTATTGTGACTAAACTATGATAGTTAGACATGTGCTCTCGCGGACTTTTTTGTAGATTTTAATAAGACCTACAAACTCGTAGTACTTCATTTTGTTCTATTGTCAATCGTTTTTGCAGCGCACGCATAAATAGGTTTTCGATTTTACACCTTGGGTTACAAAATCGCAATTTTCATACGGATCCCTAATTCTTTTGAAAATAAAATATAGCCTATAACCTTCCTCGATAAATGGACTATCTAACACTGAAAGAATTTTTGAAATCGGACCAGTAGTTCCTGAGATTAGCGCGTTCAAACAAACCAACCAACAAACAAACAAACAAACTCTGCAGCTTTATATATTAGTATAGATTAGTATTAGTATAGATATATTTAGAATACATAGTGCCGTCGTAAGAGTAAATACCTAACAAAGCCGATAACCTAGCCGTACGAGAAGGAACACTTGATAAGAAGCGCTTTTTTTTTTTTTTTTTTACGTCAGACATCCTCATGGATCAGACACCCGGCCGTCAGACACCCGGCCGTTGGGAAATGGCCGGGGTATGTGGGACTCCGGGGCGCGTAGAGATGGTAAATTGCGCTCCGACCTACCCACTAAAACCGACGGCGATCCTTGACTGCCCAAGCCAGGGCCACGGGATTCACTCCCATTGCAGAGAACATGCTCCGTGACCCTGGGGGCCTTGGCCCGCCTCTTAGTGGAGCCCCATGCTCCGAGGCGGACCCCTCCGATTATGAAGGGGGGGGCTGAATTGTCCTCCCTCATTCCACCGCTGGGGGACGCGCGCGAATAGCGGCGCGTAGGGTTGCCAGGCGTCCGGATAAAGCCGGACATAGGTAGGCTTTTTGATTGCGTGTCCGGCCAAAATAAACGGTGTCCGGCTCGTCCGGCTTTTGTTAGGCTTGAGAGTGCCCGGGCGCAGGCGACGAGAGTCGACTGACGGTCGCTCACGCAGGCTGAAGTGCCGCCTGTCGCCCGTGGCGGACAATACATGGATGATTTTAAAAGATGTTCCTGAATGGAATCATGTTTCCGATACTATAAGTATCCTATCACAAAAGAACGTCAAAATTGATGATAGCAAATGTTTTGACCAACTGCAAAATCTTAAAAGTTTTCTTAACACTAACAAAGATAACGTTGATTTTAAGAAGCTGTTAGCACATAAGAAATGGGTAGCCTATTTTAAATCGATGATAAGTCAAGATTGCTTTTCAGAATTCCTAACTATTTGTCCGTATTACTTTGCTATCCCAGGACAAAACGCGAACGTTGAAAGAGCTTTTTCCTTGATAGGTCAGCAATGGACGAAAGAACGCAACAGATTACACATTGACACTGTTGCCAAAATGTTGGTTGTAGAATTTAATTTAAAACATTTGACATGTAAGGATTTTTACAAATACATTTTCATAAAAACTGAGCTCCTATAGCAGGTTTCGGTAATCCAAAAATATAAATAATTATTTTTATTATGTAACTCAAAGAGAACAAGTTATTTTTTGTTTTATTATTTAACTTGAAGAGAAGTTTTTTTTTTTTTTTATAGTTAAAAAAGTCTTATTTTTGCCTTTTATTAGTATTTAAGAAGAATTTAAACATGTTGATAAATGTTTAAGTATCTAGAATTTAATTTTGACTGATGACTATTTGACTGATCACTACATAGTATAAAACAAAGTCGCTGTCGTCTGTCCGTCCCTATGTATGCTTAAATCTTTAAAACTATGCAACGGTTTTTTTTTTGTTAATAGATAGAGTGATTCAAGAGGAAGGTTTATTGCACCTGTGCGAAGCCGGGGCGGGTCGCTAGTTAATAATAAAGTACCTACCTAAGACTTAATTGGCATTCGATTTTATTTATTATTTCACTAGAATTTAATAAGATTTATGATAATAATAATTAAAAAAGCTTGATTTTACATACATTTTTTTTGTCGTACCTACTAAGACAAAATACCCAATAATGTAGAGTGTCCGGCCTTTCTACCCAAATGTCCGGCCAAACTGGCTGGTCTGTCCGGCTATTAGGTTTGGCGACCTGGCAACTCTAGCGGCGCGCCTTCCTCCCTGTGCCAACCCGTGTGAATAGCGTGGTACTGTAGGCTCATTCCCCTCCATGAAACTGGATGAGGCCTGACTCAACAGTGGGTCATCTATAGGTTGAGTAGTTTACGCATATGCCTACAGTTTATATCAAAGTCAAAACAGTCATTTAATCTCTAGAACAATGTTGTAAAATGAAGTTAGACCATAAACTTCACATTGCGCGATACGTGTAGGCACACTAAAAGTTTGAAAAATATATTAGTAGCCCTGTATTAAATATTTTTAATACTTTTTAACTATGATGTGATCGTAATCATGAATATCTAGAGTTACTATATAATCTACATAAACTATAACTATACATAAATATTCAAAGCCACAATACGGAAAACACCTGTTAGAGACTTTTTCTGTTGTAATTTTGCCACAAACAAAAAGCGGTCGTATCCAATCGTATAATGAGGCATACAAATAGAACAAGAAATATATTTATTTATCTTTAACATTATTCGCCCTCGCGCAATCACCCGTTACAAATAGGACTTAGTAATTTGATTATCCTGTTACCTAGCGGACCTATTATTAAATCCAAACTAATCACTATCACTACATAGTATAAAACAAAGTCGCTGTCGTCTGTCCGTCCCTATGTATATGCTTAAATCTTGAAAACTACACATCGGCTTTTGAAGCGGTTTTGTTAGTAGATAGAGTAATTCAAGTGGAAGGTTTATATCACTACATAGTATAAAACAAAGTCGCTGTCGTCTGTCCGTCCCTATGTATGCTTAAATCTTAAAAACTACGCAACGGAATTTAAAGCGGTTTTTTAATGGATAGGGTGATTCAAGAGGAAGGTTTATATGTATAATAAATGGATAATATTGTAGAGAAACACTGATACATTTAGATATTCATCATTGCACCCGTGCGAAGCCGGGGCGGGTCGCTAGTGTATAATAAATGCATAATATTGTACAGAAACACTGATAGATTTAGATGTTCAACATTGCACCCGTGCGAAGCCGGGGCGGGTCGCTAGTACTATATATGCGATAGTAACTGTGTCTGTCTGTCTGTTACGTTTTCACATCTAAACCACTGAACTAGTTATTTTTTTTATAAATAATTTCATTACTCGTTTTCGGTGTTCGTGTTTGCTATTTGTGTATCATACCTTTTTGACTAACAAGCCATCTATCTATTAGGATTATAATTCTACTCCGGCTGGTGGGGAAACAGTTTGAATAATGCAAGGAATATCTTTAATAAGTTTAGCCTTAGAAAAAAAAGGTCGTAAGTTCTTATGAATTAAGTGCATACATATAATTCAATAATTAAAGGAAAGGTTAATTAGCCTAATGTGGCACATTGGCCAGAAGGGTGGGCACAGGGTTTTGTATCAAGTTTTCCTTCACTTGTGATTTCTCGCAATTTCCATTTGTCGGCTTTTACGACATGAAATGGGATGAAATGGGGCGGTGATACTTGTTAGGGCCCCCGCGCATTTAGGCGGCCAGGCAGCGCGGCCAGTCGCGCGGCCTGGCCGCATAATGTGCGGATTGGTCGCGGCGGCCAATAGACCGCGTATGTGACGCGATGTTTTTCGTTGGCCGCGCGGCCTGGCCTCGTAATGCGCGCAGCTATATATATCGTAGAAGAATTAGTTGGCCGCAGCGACTTGGCCGCGCGGCCTGGCCGCATAATGCGCGGAGGCCCTTATTCCAAATCCGTCACCACACAAATACATAGTTAGTTAGTTACCTAATAGTTCCACAAATAGAACTTGAATTGAGTATTATTTCTATACGGTTTAGACTAATTAGCCTGCTGGTAAATCCATCACTGACATCACTAAATGCATCCGGAAAGCGATGGATGCGGGCGGCTCAGGACCGGCTTTCGTGGAAATGGGGGAGGCCTATGTCAGGCAGTGGACGTCTTTTGGCTGAAATGATGACAATGTACATGGTATTCATATTTCAAATATAGTATCGGAAATAGATCAATTTTCTAATTCGATACGAATAATAAATAGTCGTGATTTGACAGTTCGTGAACTGACAGAAATTGACTGATGCAATTAGGAGTAACTTATGCTAAGGTTTATTACATATCTCCGAGTCACGGATTTGAAACGCGTACAAATAAAGAGCAACATTACGTCAGACAACTTTAGATGTTGGATATAAATTCACTATTACAAAACTTAACAGAGCAGCGGGTGGTTACTGACGGGACATAAAGGATCCCTAAATTTAAGATAGCCGCACCCAATTCATATCACCCCTTGCTAGTGTTCAAACGCTCGAGTGACGTCATCAAAACGCAAAAAAAAAAGAAAGATCTTGACAACGGAGGGACCCTTTCTTCCCCCGCTGTCGACGTCATGCTTTCAAAGTCAGCGGAATTTCTAAAAAACATACATCCATCATCATTTCAGTCAAATAATAAGTGTCTCCTCTATTCATGGATAGAATTAAGCCTATTGTGCAAGACGGGTTGCCACCACCTATCTTGATGACGTTATGAAGCTTCCCGCAGGTGGTTTGGCTCGAGACCAGAACAATGGTGGTATATTTGTGTGGATAACCCGGGCGCACTTCACCATCTTCTCGATCCGTGGACTCCCACATACCCCAGCCTCGTCCCCCGGCTGGGGACCTATAAAAGGTTTCCCCCACTATAAAAAAGAAAATTTTCCTTTTCTATCGGGCAAGTGGCTTCCCTCTTGCGTTCCTTGAGTCGGCTGTTACGCAACAATACATCCATAGGTTAGAAATTAGGAAATAGTTTGAAAAGTAAATTCGAAATGTAAGCGAAGCATGAATGAAGAAATTGGTACAAGATTGAAAGAAGAATGCCAAGTGCACGAGATAGCGAAAGGTCATTGCCAAGCACAGTCTCTGACTCAGTTAGGGGTAACTCTAGCAAGAATGTTGTAGTCAACATAAAAAAAAAACATCCATAGGCAATGGTAACGTTATCAGTGGGATGAATTCACCAGTGCCTAGAGAAAATGCATTCATTAGTTTTCCTCTCTTCGCGATACTTGACTTCGCATTCTTTCTACGACAATGTAGGCGCAATCAATGTGTCAGCAAGTCACTCAAACTGTCATGAGTAAGTAATTTATTAGTTTGTACCTACAGCATGGACGTATAAAAAAAGGCGGACGGAACTCTGGCTAAGACAAAAGTGAGACGCCATAATGGCGGCAGCTCTGTATGTGTGAGTTAATTTTGGGGTTGCCAAGATACACAAAATTTTGCAATAAAAACATGGTAAAATATAAAAAAAAATTGTTCGAAATTGTTATGTTTAACTTTAACATCCTAAATGCTGAGTATTTTTTTATAATAATGTCTTTTACTTTGAGAAGTTTTTGAAATTTCCTCTAATTTCGAGATGTGTTGAAAACGATTCTAAATTAAAAGAAATGCTTTCATTACCAAACATTTTTTTGTGATAATATATTTATGTTGCCTAACTATAATTTATTGCGCACCTCTTGAGAAGCACTGGTATTAAATGGTACAGTAACAGTTTATTCCTCTGCCACGTGTCTTGACTCAAACAAATATTATAACAAAATAAAGCACTGGGGATTAAAATAATGTATGAATATTTTTACGATTCGACGACACGGTTGGCGCAGTCGTTGAGCGATCGACTGCAGCGCAGCATGTCGCGTGTTCGATCCCCGCACAGAAGAAATATTTGTACGACCTACAAGTATTTGTCCCGGCTCTGGGTGTTTTTCTATCTATAATACGTATGTTTTTACAAAAAAAAATGTATTTAAGTAGTTTATCATCCATCTCGTTACCATAAAACAAGCATTAAGTTGCTTAGCTTGGGACGAGATGGCGTTGTGTGAAATGTCCAAGGATATTAATTATTATTTTAAACCGACACAATAGCTACAATGTACATTTAAATTTTGAAAAAATAACAGGCATAGTTTCTTTTTTTTTGTATTATCCATGTCTTGGTAGATTGCTAATTTACCTTTTAAGGTACTGCATAAGTAACAACACGCCGGAGTCCTCCTTTAGTTGTTTTTATGTCATCCGCATCTGTATTTGTTTGGAATCCAATCGTTTTCACCATTACTATTTCTACTAAGTAATTTTAATTCAATCATTTCTCCATACTTAATATTCCAAAGAAAATCTAGCAAAAGGAATATAAAATAAAATACCCAGTAGTAACTATTAAATATTAATTAACCATAATAATATATTGATTTTTATAATAATCGAAAAATTTGCTCACATTTCGGTTGATTTGCACACGTGAATATTGGCAACACTGAACTTAAAATTAATTGTTTTGTTCTAGCAAATACAAATTGATTTTAATGTATATAATCTGGAAATAAGTGATTGAATTATTCATTTACGTATGAAACGTGATTCCTGGATTGTTTTTCTTTCGGTCACTACGGTTTTTACACCATTTTACCACGCAAGACATGATTTATAGTTTTTATTTTTTCGCCGCATATTGCGTCTTCAAGCATCGATATTCACGGGCGTAATGGCCGACTAATGTGTGAAAGTGTGCGTGCTGGCCTGTACATATAGGTGATCTGGCCGACTATGATGTCACAGTTTTTAGTTAGCGAGACTCTGTCCGACTTTTTTTATACGTCCATGACCTACAGTGAGACATTATATGCTACCCATTGTATATTACAATAGAGGACGAAAAATAGGCCGTAAACATTTCGTTAAAAGTGGCAATATAATCTAAAGACGCGCCTGACATTGTTTTTATTGCACCAATTTAGTTTTGATTTTAATATATCATCTGACTCTATTCAGCCATGAATGTATACAAACTAATAAATTGGGAGTGCTTGTTGGTAACATTAAAATAACTGCGTTTTAGTAAGTGCATTTGAATTTATACGCGGTACTACAACCAACATTTTCACCAAAACAACTTTTACTACCATTTTTGTCTGTCTTATAACCATTTTATGGCATACTTGAACATTAAAATATTCTCATTGTAGTTATCGAAAGATTTTTTAATCAAATCCCCTGCTTTACGTATTTACAAACATGAAATTCACGAACACAAATGACGTCCAAACTCGAAGCAAATGCCTCTGGTTTACACAAAGAGACTTGCCCGACCTCGGAATCGAACCCCGAACCCGTGATCTAAAGGCGGCACATCAAGCCCCTAGATCAACAAGCAGTAAGACAGGCAACAAGGCAGTTTAAAGAATGTATGTGTACTTGGTTAATTGCCATGTACTTTTCTGTTCTTCCTCGCCTTTTTCTAATGTATTATGGGTCGGCACCAGTTTTATCTGATTGGCATTAACCAGCCATTGCCGTCTGACCTCCGCGATCCATCCGAACAACTGGTAATTAAATGGTTAGACCTGCTGTCAATGTTGTACGCTTCTGGCTGCCATACGTTGTTCAACGACTGCCTTAGATTGTATAATGACAGGCAAGACCTACCGGTTTGCACAATTCTCACCTTCAAAGTCAAATCATTTATTTTGCATAGCACATAATGACTACTTACAAGTAGCCAACGTGTTAATAAAAAATATTATGTAATGCACAATAATCGACAGTTTACCAATAATTCAGTATCGCGAGCACAGCTGAGACGTACTGAGAGCCAGAAACTCGGAGCTACATACGTAGCTACAATTTAATCAACTTATCATAAACATCTTCATGTTCTTTCCGAGTCCGAAACGCGTCAACCGAAACGTGATCATGTTAAAACCATACATAATAAACTTCGAAATAGAAAGAAAGAAAATTTGTCTTTGGTCCAGTGACCAACCCATCTCAATCAGCGCTACTTGTCCTTCCCTACATAAAATAAGTACAAAGAATTTATATTAGCTTAGTGTTCGCTGAATGTAGCTACATGCCTTTAAAATTTTTGCCTTAACGTACCTATGTAGTAATTGTTTTTGTATCCTAAGATATAAATTAGATACGGCTCGATTTAGTCGATACAATTTTGACATGTCCTATTATAAGTGCAGGTTATTCAAATTTTATGCCAAGGTCCAAGAGCATTCACCGCTCGCTTAGGGAAGTCGGACTTTTGATTGACAAAAAAAATATTCGTTGCTCAATATTACCAGGTACTGTTTCAAACAGACATGCTACTACTTCTATCACTCAGCAAAATGATGACTCATAAATGACCCTCTGCCTGTGTTGGGACTTCTCCCATTACATGTACGGTACAGGTGCACAGGGTTTCCTACCAAATTTTCCTTTCTTTCGGCTAGAGTTTCCGCCCTGTCATTTCCATTTATCGGCTCTTATGACCCATGACACTCTTAAGAGGGAATGGGGTAATCCGTTACCACAGGTATTCAGGACCCCATAGTCACTGAGTTTTCCACATTGTTAAAACCACGCAGACAAAGTCGCGGGTAACAGCTAGTTTAAGAAAAATGCTTGGGAGTAACTGGCCGTGGTTGTTGCTAGTCTGTTACTCTTATTTATATACTTTCAGTATGATCGTAATGTAATTTGAAATAATGTTCTGTACTTGAGAGCATCGTAACGCGTTCTTATTATTATTTATTTAATTATTTAGTTCCTTGGTGGTCGAGTTATCGTGCTCACTTTATGACTAATGGCAGTGATGGCGTCGTTTGACGGGTAATTCTCCAACCCTGCAAATTGGTAATGGGGCAGTGCTGCTGCTGGATCGTTTGGCTCAGACGTTAAAAGGTTACTATTATTTACTAGATGTTGCTGTTGTTTTGCCCTTTGCGACTATTGCGCAAGTTTGCTCTCACAAATCTGTGTTATCCCTGCCTAAAAATGGCGACTCTTCTCCGTAGATAAATTATAAATGTTCAATTTTAGTTGACCTGATTATAATACGGATTTTATTATAAAGTATTTTATATTAGTGTTTGGCCATCGCTCGCTCAAATACCTATACGTTTTCAACAGCCGAACACAGAAAACAACGCAGCCGATGTCGCGAGAGAAAGACACTTCCAAGCAAGCTAAAATTATTTGTGAACATTTCGAATGTATGTCTTATTAAAATTAAATAGATACTGTCCAATAATTTTAATGATGCCATAAAACGTGTTTCCTTCTTAATCTTTTTAGAATTTAAACTCAGTGAGAACTCACGTAATTTAATGATTATGTTATCAATATTTCGAACCATTAATTAGATTTATGCCTTAACGGACAACAGGAAACTATTTCGAGTGAAATGGAATAAAAAAAAATAATCTGCAACTTATAGTATATAGTAAGGCGATAGGGGGTATAGTGCGGTCCAGTAAAGCGACAGGCAGACAATACGGGTAGTAGGCGGAAGACGGTACAACGGGGGTATGATTAGTGGGTATGCGGGGTCCCTAACATCAGTGAGAGGCGACCTTGAGTCCCACACACCCCACAGTCTTCCCCATACTGGTTCGTTAGGTGGTATAGAGTGAAATACCCGCTCTTGTAAATGGAACGCTCCCATTAATTGAAACAAAAAGTCTAAAGTCTAAAGTACAAATATTTCTTCCGTGCGGGGATCGAACCCGCGACATGCTGCGCAGCAGTCGATCGCTCAACCACTGCGCCAACCGTGTCGTCGAATCGTAAAACTATTCATACATTCTTTTAATCCCCAGTGCTTTATTTTGTTTTAATATTTGTTTGAGTCAAGACACGTGGCAGAGGAATAAACTGTTACTGTACCATAATACCAGTGCTTCTCAAGAGGTGCGCAATAAATTATAGTTAGGCAACATATATATATTATCACAAAAAAATTTTTGGTAATGAAAGCATTTCTTTTAATTTAGAATCGTTTTCAACACATCTCGAAATTAGAGGAAATTTCAAAAACCTCTCAAAGTAAAAGACGTTATTATAAAAAAATACTCAGTATTTAGGATGTTAAATTAAACATAACAATTTCGAACTTTTTTTTTTATATTTTAACCATGTTTTTATTGCAAAATTTTGTGTATCTTGGCAACCCCAAAATTAACTCACACATACAGAGCTGCCGCCATTTTGGCGTCTCACTTTTGTCTTAGCCAGAGTTCCGTCCGCCTTTTTTTATACGTCCATGGTCTAAAGCAAATCATTTATGTTGCATAGGACACAATGGTCACTAGTCAACATGTTACTAGTGAATATTATATTATGGAAAGTATTCGACCTTTTACCACCATTTTGGAACTCGACCACA
Organism: Clostera curtula; assembly: GCA_905475355.2. Classification (NCBI taxonomy): domain Eukaryota; kingdom Metazoa; phylum Arthropoda; class Insecta; order Lepidoptera; family Notodontidae; genus Clostera; species Clostera curtula. The sequence goes on along the minus strand of FR997806.1, from coordinate 9,622,112 downwards.
GCTGGGAAGGACTGCCAAGGAACTCAGGGACTGCCAAGAAATTCAGAGGGCTAACACCCAAAACATAGACGCTAAGACGGAGCACCACGGGGGCGTTGAATGGGCAAGAGACCTCACATAACTGAGGGGCGGACCAGAGTCTCACAAACCATATACTAGTCTCCCCCAGTTGGAGCAGATACCTAGTCCAGCATTTTACCATAAGAGAAAAGGGGCGCATAGATAGGTACAGCCCCCATTTTTCGCACAGGGTAAAAGTCTTAAATAATAGTAAAAGAATAGTAGTACCTTAAATTTATTACTACTAGGTTATAGAAACTAGTAGTAATAATATTTTTTTTATATTGACTTGAATGCCTTTAACCCCAGGCTTGCGTGATGGAAAGCAACGACAGGGTCTAAGATGGAACAGGCAATTCAAGGAAATGCCCTATCGGGCACCGGTTCTCACATGCACACGACGAAACACAGTAAAACTTAGACTTAGATTTGAGGGTAGTAGCTAGCCGGGCGTTATACGTTCTATAGGCGGTATCGAAGATGGAGTTTTATGACTAAGGAGGCACATCTATATCATAACGTCGTCGGTTTCAATTTAAGTTTGATACGAGTATTTATATTGAATTTGTGTTAACATAATCACTGCTGTTCGTTTACAAAACTATGCGCGCGTTATTGCGTTAAACATTTACTGTTTACGCTTAAGTATAGGAATTTCACATTAAGTCCGGTTTCACTTACACCGGCCTCGTGACTCGTACGTACATATCCGTGGCCCACCGCTATGTACATCCACACGACGTCATAGAACTGTTAGGCCTAGAAGCCGTTTTGCCAAGCAGTGTTACCGTTTTTTGTAAACTAAAACTCAAAAGGAACTTTATTTACGTAGGTTTTATCACAAAACTCTTATAAATCGTCATATTTAAAATTATCACCAAAACTTATTACCGATAACATCTTACGACCCTTGTCCCACGCTAGGTGGTAGTATCCATACACACATATCAGTCGTCATATCTACAGTCACACCTTTCTTAAACAATTCCTCATTCTTACAATCCATCCATCTCTTTGATCTCCCACAACCCTTGCGTCCACCCACGTTCATGCTGAAACTACCACCGGTTCGGAATGCTGCTCTACAGAGAAGAGCCGGCAAGAAACTCTGTAGTTGCTTTTTTTTTTCATATCTTTTGTCTTGTTTACAAAAGCATTTTACAGCATAGTGAGAGCAAGTTCGCCGGATAAGAAAAAGTTACTAAGCCTCTAAGGATTACTTCGGGCTATGCTTCGGGGCCTCGTTCTGTTACATCTGTAAATATAGAAATCCAGTCTGAATTGAAAACGACCTAGAATATTTAACAACTAAATATACTGTTTACGTAATACGTTTTGCTGTGTTTCGTCGTCATCAGTCTACTTTATGGTGTCCTTTAGTCTACTGCTGGTCATTGGTCTCAGTCTTGAAGTTTCGTAAATGTATGCGGACAACAGCAATTAAAAAAAAACATACTTTCCTGTTCATTTCTGTAGAGATGCCTTTTATTTCAAATCGGCGGTAATTTATAATTTGTAACTTATTACCCTTAAAAAAGGAACTTTCCGTGACGGAATTAGAAATGCATAGTGTCATCGGCTCATTACATTCTGAGGTACGACACCCTCAGCTGACAAAAGAAAATGACAAGGTCAAAAAACTAGCTATAGGAGAAGGAAATCTTGAAACGAGATCATGTGCGAACCCGTCTGGCCAGCGTGGCACAGGAGGCTTATTTCCCTCCATGCAACGGGAGGAGGCCCGACTCAGCAGTGGGTCGTCTATGGGCTGAGTAGTTGCAGTAGTTATAAGCTATTGGTACAATTCTTCATCGGTTAAAGCATCTGTTTGTGTGTCGTTAACATTCAAAGAATATTTGTATGAACCTCACATTCTACGTTTTATTACTCTAAGCTATGCGTAATATGCAGTGCCTCTTAACGTTAAACATTCGATAATTAATCTTTGTAGACATAATGGCTTCTGCCTGTACTTACATAACTAGCATATTATGAAATCTTAGGGCATTTAATGCAATTTAATTATAATCGTGTTACTTCTGACTACTCGAATATCCAAGCGGTCTTTTGTTGAAAATATCTGTATTTTGTAATTGAGAACGGTTTTCGCAATACGATTAGAAAGTTTCTCACCTGCTATTAAATCTTAATTAAAGGAAATGCAATGCACGCAAGGGAAGAAATACTTGATAAGAAACCCTGTGCCAATGCCAACGTCTGGCCAGCGTGGCACAGTTGGCTAATTTCCCTCCATGAAATTGGGAGAGGCCTGACTCAACAGTGGGTCTTTTATGGGCTGTAATAATCATATTTCACATGGCGTGTGTACCTAATTAGTTATAAGCCAATTACTTTTAAAGTATCGATAACATCTAATATTTAATAGACTTGTAAAATATTAGCCGTGAAATATTGCTAGCCGTCGTAATTACATCAAAATGTTATGTTAACAAATGTAAACACTTTTGTAAAGTGACAATGGCTGACATTGAGGTATTTTTTTTTACTAACCTAACCATGATCGAGTATCGATGTAAATGTTTGGCAGCGAAGTTTTAAACTTATGTTTAAAATATGTTATAGGCGCGTGCCAATCAGTGTAAAATGAATTAATAATTGATAAATTATTTGATAGTATTCAAATGAAAATCTTGTAGTATTTTCTAGTATTACATCGTCCTACCTTTTACGACACTCTAAACACAGAAAGTATCAATGAAGCTTTGCGATCTAATATTGTATAACAACTACTACTACTATTCAACTCATAAATGACCCACTGTTGGGTCGGGCCGCCTCTAATTACATGGTGGGTAATTAGCCTACTGTGTTACGCTAGCCACATGGGTTGACACGGGTTTATCAAGTTTTCCTTTTCTTGTGCCTAGGTTATTGGCCTTGTCATTTCCTCTTACACTTAGGATACCTTCAGGATAATATGGAGTGGTGTCCGTGTGTATCGTATAAACCAGGATTAATCAAATTAATCCTACAAGCATGATATTATTACCGAAGCTTCAAGTTGTTACCCGTCATTGCCCGCCCATTGACTTTATTTATTTATTTAGATTTATTTAGTTATTTTTGCAAATAGAAGTTGCTGCTTAATTTATAGAGGGTGTCCCAAAATTGCACGCCACAGTGGCACTGGAAGTAGGCTAGCCCTAGGTCTTTTCCACGAAAAAATATTAGGCTAAAATAAAAATAAATAATAATAAACATTAAGTAGATGTTTGTGACGATTTTGTTACATAGAACCCAAAAAAAAAGGGTAATTTTCAAATAAATATCGGGTTATTCGAAAAGTTCTACTATCTCAAAATCCATGAGAATTTTCTTTTTCCATTATTGTTTTGTGGAATAGACCTAGGGCTTCCAGTGTCGCTGTGACGTGCTATTTTTGAGACATCCTGTATAAGTAATCCAACAATAACATGACTATTATGTATATTTGTTCAGTTACTGTCAGAATGTGATATTAGTAGGATTATTGATATTATTTTTGAGATAGCTTGCGTTTACGACATCAAATTCAAATTGATATCGTAAATTCGAAAGTAACACTTTTGCTTGTTATCTTCTCAAATCTTATTCATAGAAATTGGACTAGCTGAGTCCAATTTCTATGAATATTAGTCTAAAACACTTGGGAAAGCGCACAGTGTTGTGTTTATTCGACAGTGGCGACAGTTCTGTGAAAATCTCACATGTTTTATAGCCCATTTTTAATTCAAGCCACATTACGCGTTACGTAATTGGCCAAACTTGTGCTAGTGTATTATCTTTACATAGTATAAAACAAAGTCGTTGTCGTCTGTCCGTCTGTATGTATTATTAAATCTTTAAAACTACGCAATGGATTTTGATAGGGTTTTTTTAATAGATAGAGTGATTCAAGAGGAAGGTTTATATTTATAACCCACCTCCGCTTTGCACGGGCGAAGCCAGGGCGGGCCACTAGTGTATTATAATATTATATGTATAAGGAATTTCGACTGTGAAAAATAATCACTTACTATTTTCTAATGTCGTCGTCATCGTTTCAGCCTATAAAAGACCCTCTACTGAATCGGGCCTCCTCCAAATTCATGGAGGGAATTAGCATACTGTGCCACGCTGGCGAGACGGGTTGGTTGGTTGGTTTTCTAATGTAACAAGTATTTATTACCTAGAACATTATAATGGTGTACCTAATTATAATGGTTACCTAGAAAATTACTAAATTAAGTAACTCTTAGTATAAATTACCTAAATTTATAATTTATACTTACTTATACTACCTAAATATGATTTACTTAATTTAGTAATTCGTTACAAAAATCTCAGTAATAACTTTTTTGTAAAAGGTTTCTCCATGGTGTCTTTGTCATTACTTTCCAAACATCTCTAATATTTACTGTTTTTTAAAGAGTGTATCTACTTAACTCACAATTTTTAAGAAGGTTTTATATATTAGTTTTTAATTTTATTTAGTTGTTTTGAGTATTAAAAACAAAATTCATTTAACCCAGTTTTGGAAATTTAGAGCACTTTTGACAAGTCAAACAAAAAAATTTAATTTAACGTTTAGAAGTGAGAATTTAAAATCTCCCATTTACCATCGGTTCGGAATGTAATTCCGCGGAGAAGAGCCGGCAAGAAATTCTGTAGTTGCTTTTTTAGATCGCCATTTCAAGTTACGAATATGTATGAAATTGCGTAGAAGTAGACTAAGAAGCCGTGGCTTTCTTGACTGTAGCCATTTTAAGTAAGCCTACAGGCTACGTCATAAATAAATAAATAAATATCTTTGGACATACATCTATAAATAAATAAATATCCTTGGACATTTCACACAACGCCATCTCGTCCCAAGCTAAGCAATGCTTGCGTTATGGATGATAAACTACATTACATATTTACATATTTTTTTCGTAAATACTTACATATTATAGATAGAAAACACCCAGACCCGGAACAAATACTTGTAGGTCATACAAATATTTCTTCCGTGCGGGGACCGAACCCGCGACATGCTGCGCAGCAGTCGATCGCTCAACCACTGCGCCAGATAAATAAAATTGGAGTGTCTGTTTTTAATAATAAAATAACCACTTTTTACTATATCCGTAAGTATGTATACACAGTACATAGATCGAAATAACTTTTTTCATAAATTTCGTCTGTCTGTCCGTCTGTCTGTCTGTTTGTTCCGGCTAATCTCTGGAACGGATAGACCGATTTAAACGGGACTTTCACTGATAGGTAGCTAATTATATAAGGAGTAACTTAGGCTACTTTTATAGACTAGCTTTGCCCCGCGGCGTCACCCGCGGTACGACAATAAGTAAGCGCGGGTGAAGCCGCGGGGCGCAGCTAGTTTCAAATAAAATTATCCTCGTGTTAGTTTGTATAAGCTAAATTAATTACATGGCGCTTATCAAACAGTGGTAGAGTTTCAGCCAAGATTATAAAACTATGAATCTAGATGTAGCGACTAAGGTTTCTTATTTAATTAAATCGTTCACTAGCTTAATCTCAACTATGATTTGACAGGCATTTACAGTGTGATTTTCTTCTACGACATGACAGGTGGACAGATTTCCCTAAACACGGGTTTGACATTCATAGACAAGCTATTTACCGCTTAGATCTGTCCGCATTCATTATTTCAACGTTACTTAAACGACCTAGGTTTTACGTATTGCTGAATTAACAAATTCTGTTTCCGAACGTTTAAAAAAGTTGATTAGCGTTTGATAACTAATATAGTAATATACTATAAATGGCTTGATGAACTTCTCCTTTTTTGAAGTCGGTTAAAATAGTAAACTTGAGCCCTGTGACGCAACGGTCTTTTCCTCCGGCCGGGTAACCATAAAAAGTTCATAAAATCATAATTAGGTACCTAATATTACAGTTGTTAAACGGAGCAGTCAAACGTAACAAAGTTAACAATTTAGAATGATTATGGTAAGTAGTTTAAGTATACACACGAGTTCGTCGAGACGGAAAGTGTTGAAAAAAAAAACGCTTACTCGACGTGTCAGAATTAGGGTTGTCAAGTCAAAGAGCACAATTTTTGTAAGTTTGTAATGTATTTTTGTAAGCAGTGGGTCGTGTATCAGGTGCGTAGTAGTAACAACAAAAATGACCCCATTATTAAGGAGTACGTCCGCTACTAGTTATTGTAGAAATTCTCACTGGATTAATTTATAGTAAACGGATAGGATTGCAAGGATCGTATACAACTGCGAACAACTTTCACTAATATTTTCCACAATCCTTTCGGAATTATCAGGTTTAATGGTCAATATAATTAATTCCAGTGTGTTTCCAGCAGTGCTGGTAGGCCTCCCACACGGTGGACCGACGACCTGGTTAAGGTCGCCGGAAAGCAGTGGATGTGGGTGGCCCAGGACCGGCCTTTGTGGAGATCCTTGGGGGAGGCCTATGTCCAGCAGTGGACGTCTTTTGGCTGAAATGATGATGATGATGATGATAATTAATTCCAATGACACTGCTGCATCGCTTAGTTACGCACACAAACTTGGTTACTTAAGTTACTACTACCCACTATTGAGTCGGGCTTCCTCCAGTTGCATGAAAGGATTAGCCTACTGTGCCACGCTGGCCAGGCAAGGGTTGATATAGGGTTTTGTGTTAAGTTTTCCTTCTCTTGCGGCTAGGTTATCGGCCCTGACATTTCCTTTTGTCGGCTCTTAAATGGGTGACACTATGTTTTCTAAATCCGTCACCAGACGGACTACATAAGTTAAGGGGAAGTTAAATAAACAGTGGGAATAATGACATCTTCAGAGGATCCTACGATGTTGATGGTGGTATTACGAAGTATAAGTGACTGGTGAGTCACACTTGTTAAAATGTCACCGAAACCGAACTTTTTAGTTTAGCAGGCTACCAATTTCATGGGAACTTCGATAGAATTTAGTTGAATTTGGCGGCCCTGTTTCGATATTTTCTCTATTCTATATTTTTTCTGCCAATTCTTTTAAGAAACGCCTCTGCGATTAGCTGTAATACCGACTTTATAAAACACGGGGTGCTAGAAAACCGTAAAATGGAATGTGACTACAAAAGAAAACAGTGAACACTGCGCATAACTAAGATTTTTACTTAACTCACTAAATACAGTTTAAATATTTATTATATAAAAAACTCTTTCTCGAACTCTGTGGTTGACTATGCATAACACAACACAACCCTGCTCTTTGGTGTGCGGAAATACTATACTATAATACGTGCTTAGTATAAAATACGAAAATACGTATAATTGACTATATATACTACAGTAACGACACGGCAATATATGGGGAACACATGTTTGATTCCATAAATGAATTAAATGTATAACCAAATATGCAACAAATATGATATGGACTTACAGTAATTTCAAAAAAGGATACAAATACAATGTAAGAAAAAAACAAATGTCAGAAATACATCAACAGGATGTGAAAGTCGGAAGAGGTCCAACACATTCGCGGAATGTATTATGTATCGTTAACATAATTAATCATCACTATTTCAGCCTACTGTGCCACTGGCACAGTAAGCTAATTTCCCTCCATGAACTTGGAGGAGGCCCGACTCAGTAGTGGGTCATTTAAGGGCTGAAATGATGAATGAAATGATTTCAGCCAAAAGAAGTCCATTGGACATAGGCCCCAAAGATTTCCACGAAGACCGGTCCTGAGCCACCCGAATCCATCAGTTTCTGGCGACCATAACCACGTGCGCTTTCTAGTACAAGGTTGCCACACGAGGACTTATCTGCCCCTTTCGCCGTCAGTCTCTCGAAATGCGATCTACTCGTATATGCCCTGCTACTGCCACGTAAGATTGGCAATCCTGTGGGCTATGTCGGTAACTCTGGTTGTGTTGAAATCCTTTTTACTTTAACAATTTTAAATTGTAGCAGTTGTTGAATGTATCCTAATTAGAATAAATTAGTATTATAATATTAAACCTAAAGATAAAGACACAAATATTATTCAATAACACTCCAAAGTTACTGTTGTTAAGCTGTTAAGAACAAGGGCCGTTAACGTCTAAATTGCAACTGTCAATTTATTCCGCACTATAATTTGTCAAGTCAAATTGAGAGCGAACCTGGCACTGCATTTAGTTTCAAGGTTTTTGCTCGAGCACAGTCTATATTCTATGTGCATAATAATTATCAGTTAGCTTAAATGGCTTAGACCTATGCTTTCATTAAAATATTTAGAAGGTTACGTTTTGTCTCATCTAAGTGTATTTTTAATCGACCGTCTTGTGGTACCGTCTTGCCAATATCCCGGAATGATCAAACCTTAACGAAAGACGGAATCGGGCAGGCTTGGAGTGCCGCAGGCTTCATTACTGGGTAGGTTGAGTCATAACTACAGACCGTTCACCGTAAGTTGTCCCCTGCCGTGAAGTTGCCAACACCACGGCAGGGGACAACTTACGGTGAACGGACTGTACCATTTTCTCGCACTCTAAGAGTCCTACATAGCCCATGTCTGCAATGTCCAGGTATCGGTTTTCCTACGCGTCTCATAAACAGTTTGGAAGACTAGACTGATAAGGCGCCAAATATGGTATGTACACAATCATGTTTTATTCTCAAATAAGTATTACAACGCGAAAATAATAAATTCAGTTAGGCAATACGTTGCATTGTTCGAGAAGTATTTTGTGCGAAACAACGAGAGGTAGTTAGGTAGTTAAAGGCATTCCAATGAACCTATTTCCCATATACACGTAGGTATATGCGCAAACTGCAGGCTTTTGCCGTGAGAAGTGATTGCTTGCTGTATTGGTTGATGGTTGATTGTCTCAGCATCGATTTAGAATGTTCCTTGTCCAATATTCGTAGTAGTTCAATTATCTTTATGGGAGACCGACTATTAAGAGTTTATGAACGGTACTTATTCGTATATCATTATTTGAAAACTTTAAACATAGTTCAGTTAAATTGAGGGAATAAATAAGGGTTAGAAATATGCTTATAAATTGGTCTTGGTTTTGGCCCAATGCAAAGAAGCATTGGGCCAAAAATGCATCAGTATAACTAATAAGCTTTTGTCCGCATTCACGTTTAATTTGAAATTTAAGAAAGATATTAATAAAAATAAAAATAATTGACTTAACCTAATATTCTAAATGGCATGTTGTAAAGTACCCCTTGATCAGGTTGATAAAAGTTACTGTAAAAAACATTCAAACCAGTGACCAGTGCGAGCTAGTAAAAATAAAATATCGTATTCGTATTTATTTAACTGGTATATCTAGCATTATATTAGTATAACTATAGTTATTCTGCTGAAGCTGAGGTTTATATAGATAATATTATATAGTAAAACAAACGAATAACCTAGCCTAGGTTATATCCAGAATTGCGTTTAATTAAAAAAAAAATTTTATTCATATATATTGCAAAAGTTAAGATATATTCGCAACGAATAAAATTAATTAAAATACAAACCTACTACATTTTTTCAGTTCACAATGAAATATTATCACTTAATTAGAAAGTCACATGTTTAAATTTAAATTGTAATTGTCTACTAGATTTGCTGACCGAAACCACAAAAGGAAAGTTAAAATAAAACTAATCTAAAATAAAATACAATTAGCAATAATTACGGTAATTTCGTCCAATTATAGGTAAAGGTTTTTGAGGTACTAGCAACTTATATTTTGTTAAAAATTTACTGTCTTGTTCACAGCCATTAATGGGTCCAATGCTGGGTCCCTTCCTCGATTATTACCTAGCTTCATTCGAGATTCATACTAGGTTATCCAGCCCGTTTTCATATCTATTTATTTCGTTTAGACGAGCTTTTTTATTCGGAATCCATAATATACTCTTTCGTCCTCGCTTCAACATATAAATCACCCATTAATGAGTCAAACCCTCAAATTCATGGCAGGAAATAACCCTACTGTGCTACGCTGGCAAGACGGGTTAGCAGGACTTTTAACAAGATTTCCTCCTTGCAGCTAGATTATCGGCCTTGTCATTTACTTTTGTCGGTTGATTGCAAATAGACAAGAGCTGTCATAATGTGTCCTACCTCGAAGTCTCGGGATAGTCGTCATCCAGCTCTGTTAGTGGTTACATATCCTGCAGATCAAATGCAATCTGCACTATTTAGAACTACATCCGTTATCTACGACGCATCACTTCGGCCTCCTTCGTTTGTTGGATGTTCATTGTTTTCGCACATATATTTGTAAACACGTACCGTTGATTGTGCACACAATACTCTATTGTTTACTTAATTTCGTTAAACGTATGTATCTATCTATAAATCATATAAACCTATTAGCCAAGCTGTGTTCTTGAAACCATAATTATGGTTTCTCATCTAAGCTAATTTAGTTGTTAAATTTGAAAATAGATAAATGCCTGAATCTTTTGAGATTAGACGTTGTATAAAAGGTTTTATCTAAACATTATGGAAGCTAGAAAACTAAAGAAACTACCAAAAATAAAGGAACAAGAAAAAAAATAAGATCTTACTTAGGTACTATGGTTATCGGAAAAGCAAAATAAGCCGAAAACAATATTTTTCGTATCTATTCTCAGTAGAATTATCATGAACATACAGAGGTATTTCATAAGTATGCCTGCATTGTGTTAATAAACACAATTTGTGTCGAATCTTCTCTAGAAAATATGTAACTAATAAACCTAGTTATATTCATAACGAAAGAATCGATATAGCAGCGACTACAACAGATAAAGTGTACAACATTTCAAGAAAATAAATTCACTTGTTTTCTGGAAGGAAGAAGCGAATTTGAGTAATAAGCACAGGAAGTCCACAAACCGTAGAACATTAAGCTTGTAGGAAAATAAAAACAGTAGCTAATTGGGTGATTTTCACTGGAGCCCACGATTCTGATCAAATTCAGTTTCATTAATACGACGATATCTCATACGGATACTTCAAGATAGAAAAGTATTCTTAATTAACACAGAACTGCTCATTTTAATTAGCGCTATGCCTTCACTTCGGATTACCCAAAATTTCGCTAATGTCAGGAAAAGGTATTTAAAAAGGGAACATTTCTTTTTTAAATCTCAGCATCTACTGCTGATAAAATGTAGAGCTGTAATGATATTTACTTACATAATAAATCATTACTAATTGATATAACTAGACCCAAACATTTAAACTGTAAAACCACTACGCATATTAATTTAGGTACATTAGTAGTAACAAATATAAATCATGTATGATATTAGGAGATATGTAATATTTTGTTGATGTTAGGTTGATGCATGTAAGGATTTCTTGATATCTACAAGAAGAAATTTAAAATGCGATTCTAAAGTAATTACCGCACGTGTTTCTAAATAGAAATAGTCGGCTAAAAAGTCACCAAATTGTAACCTAGATACCAATACACAAATACGGTCAGCTGATTACGAAAAAGAATGAACTGGATTAGTAACCTAATTTTTTTTGCCCTATCACAGAAACATAATGGCATTAACCAGTGCGCGGCATTTAATATAACCATAAAGTTATTAACACTGAACCAACCTGCGTGGACGCAAGATTCCCAAAAGCCGGGTGCCGGCTGAAAAAAATACGCGTGACAAGTTTGCACACTTGTAAGGCAAGCGTATCGCACAGCGCGTACCACCAACACTGCAATCTCACAGCCACACGCGCGCAGATTTACTTGCCCCTCTACACAGCACCTTAAAAGTAAAAGTACTCTATCCCGGAGGCGCGGCTCACACCGTTAATGCGTAAAGGCAAGCCAATGCCAAATGACGTACGTAAAAAAATCGACAACTACAAAAATAAAAATAAAATTAGACATTTTTCATATGCTTAATAGACATTTATTAAATCAATGTTTTTACAATCATCATCATCATTTCATCCAAAAGACGTCCACTGATGGACATAGGCCTCCCCCAAAGATTTCCACAAAGGCCGGTCCTGGGCCACCCGCATCCATCGTTTTCCGGCGACCTTAATCAGGTCATCGGTCCACCGTGGGGGAGGCCTACCAGCACTGCGCTTTCCGGAACGCGGTCGCCATTCCAGGACTTTTCTGCCCCATCGGGCGTCGGTCCTGCGCGCTATGTGCCCTGCCCACTGCCACTTAAGTTTGGCAATCCTGTGGGCTATGCCGGTGACCCTGGTTTTCCTGCGTATCTCCTCATTTCTGATTCGATCTCGCAGGGAAACTCCGAGCATAGCCCTCTCCATTGCCCTTTGGGTGACTTTGAGCCTTCTGATGGAGCCCATAGTGAGCGACCACGTCTCTGTTCCATAAGTCATCACTGGCAACACACATTGGTTGAAGACTTTTGTCTTCAGACACTGTGGTATTGGGGACGAGAAGATCTTTCTTTTACAATAGTTTACCTAAATTAAACCCAAACCAATGAGTTTCGTCCTTTGGTATACAAAATACAAATAATTTTATTAAACCATCATCTTACATTCCTATCTCTTACAATAATTAAATTACTTACTACTGAGTCGGGCCTCCTCCAAATTCTTGCAGGGAAATCAGGTTACTGTGCCACGTTGGTTGGTAGACGGTTTGGCACGGGGTTTGTATCAAGTTTTACTTGTCTGGCGGCTACGTGATCTGCCTCTTGAGTACCTTTAGTCCTTATGACTGCCTCAGGACAATATTAATCCTTCAGGTCATGGACAAAAAAAAACATGATATTTATTATATGTACTTACATAATAGAGATTAATTATACCTGTTATTAAAATAATGTATCTATTTAAAGCCCAAAAGAATTAGTTTATCTGTTATATGGATTTTCTATATCACTATCACTACATAGTATAAAACAAAGTCGCATTCTTCTGTCCGTCCCTATGTATGCATAAATCTTTAAAACTACGCAACGGATTTTGAAGCGGTTTTTTTTAATAGATAGAGTGATTCAAGGGGAAGGTTTTTAAGTATAACCCACCCCGCTTTGCACGGGCGAAGCCGGAGCGGGCCACTAGTATTTCATAAACCACTACGGTGGCGCTGATCCCTAATATTGCACAGGGATGATAAGGCCGTAAGTGTAGCCGCAAGAGAAGGAAATCTTGAAACGAAATCATGTGCCAATCCGTGTAGCCAGCGTGGCACAGTAGGCATTACCCTCCATGTAACGGTGGAGGCCCAACTCAGCAGTGGGTCATTAATGGGCTGAGCAGTTGTAGTAGTAGATGGATGTATCAAGTGTCGCCGACCCCAAAATGTGACGTCATCAGCACAACGAAAGTCATCATCATTTCAGCCGAAAGACGTCCACTGCTGAACATAGGCCTACGAAAGTAGTTTCCCCCATATGCCATCACAATGCGTACCCATTTATTGTGACGTTATTTAGCTGCCATTTTCGGTACAGTGGAGATTTTTTCCCAACAGGGCTGCATCAGCGTGCAATTGGTTATCCACTATAAGTACTTAAGGCGATTTTTTTTTAAAACCGAAATAGTGTTAAACATGTATTGTAATTCACGAATACATAACTGATGCCCAGACTCGGAGCAAGTGCCCCTGGTTAACACAAAGACATTCGCCCCCAACCCCACCAACGGGCCCCAACCCCACCATGAATTCGGGCAACTTAGTCTTTACCTGTCCGTGTGGTGACGGATATAAAATACATAGTGTCACCGCCCCATTCCATTCTGAGGATGTCGTAAGAGCCGACAAAAGGAAATGACTAGGCTGAAATCCAAGCCGCAAGAGAAGGAAAATTTTATACGAAACACTGTGCCAACCCGTCTGGCCAGCATGGCACAGTATGCTAATGACCCTCCCTGTGATGGGAGAAGGCCCGACTCAGAAGTTGGGAAGTAGTCTTTGCCCGAACTCACCCGCTAGGCTTCAGCGAAATACGTGACAAAAGTGTCGCTAATATTATTTAGAAAATGTAAAGGTCGCAACATTCGTGTTTCCAATTACTTCTGCATCGCAAATGGTTTGGAGCTCACAATCTAGACCATGATCGAAGCCTGGAAGCTTGTACATATATCAACTAGCGATGTATAGTAACATAAACATAATGGCAGTCTATCAATAAAACCGTGTTAAAATATATAATCACTAGCTGACCCGGCGAACTTTGTTTCGCTTTAAAGGCAATAAATGAGCAGATTTTTTATTTTATTAACTTCAATTTTTTATCAGGATAAATATAAATAAAAAATCTATAATTTTAATTATACTTTATTGGGCATCTATTTTAGTAACTGCACTTTTCAGTGAATCACCTTATGACAGACGACATTTTTCAGTTTATTATCAGGCGCATGAACAAATAACGCAGATGGTCTTCTGACCCGGAACATGCCACATATAATAATTGATCTTGGGAAATACATGAATTTTCTGGATTTAGGCCACAAACTTTCCAGGATTGGCCCTGTGATTTATTAATGGTCACGGCGAATGCACGACGGATCGGAAATAATTAAAACTGAAACGGTATATCAGTTGATATCGTCGGGATCCTCGGATGAGAACTTCCTCACCTTCCAACTTTACTTTGAGTATATTCCATTGTTCATCAATTCACTTACCACCAAACGCGTTCCGTTGCACAGGTTTGGTGGTTTTGGTTTATATTTGGTAGCAAACTTAGTACGTAGCCAACCTTTAGTCGTAAATTGTGCGGTGGTAAGCCAGGCACATCCAAGGAGTCTTTTTTTACACAGTCAATATATTTGAATTAATGCAAGTGTACCAATGATTTCATTCTGAATTATGTTAGTTACTTTATGTCATCTACATATTTATTCTTAGCCGCCAAAACTGCTCGCTCAGTCAACCATTCATTATTTTTGTGTTTGTGAGTTCGTCCTTCGATGATCAGAAATTCTGAGAAAATAAAATCAATCCACATATTTCGATGATTTGAGGCAAGCGCTTATTAAGGCGGCAGCAGTCGATCTTGGAATTAGTGGCAGTGTTTGGCAGAAATAGCCAGGCAGTAAAATCATTGCGCCTCCAAAATATCTCGAGTCATTGCGTAGGTGTTCGGTCGGATCGGATAAGTGCTTCCAATGCACGTGTATGCGCTATTGTACATTCGTCCCAGATGACGCTTTTCCATTTTGATAAAACTTAGCCGCTGAGGAGTGTTTTGTAATATTACATGACATCTATTGGTCCAATGCCTGCCATCGTATCGAAACGTTGCTATATCCAAATTCAGTATTTACTCGAAATAAATACATCAACCGGTCAACTTCAAAATTTCTAATTGTCAAATTTGTCAAACTATAGACAACATAACGTTTAGCTGTCAGTGACGTTTTGTTATTTCAGCAATTGCATTTTATATACGATGTTTTATATCACGGAACGGGATTACACACATTTACACTTTCACGTTTATAATATTAAGTATGATTTTATGAATTGTCCAACGTCTTTATATAAAAAAGAAAGTCGGACATAGGATACCTGAGATTTTTATCCCGTTCCCGTAGAATGTGATATATTACGTGGTATAACAAAACGTAACTGACAGCGAAATCTTATGTTGTCTATAATTAAATATGGCTGAAAATTTGACAATTAGAAATTTAAATTTAACTTAATATCTCTATAAATTTACACACAATATCTTTATAAATTGTAGCCTATGTGTTATTCTGATGTATAAGCTATATTATTATAAAGTTTCATTAAAATCCATTCAGTCGTTTTTACGTGAAAGAGTAACAAACATCCATCCATCCATCCATCCATCCATCTATCCATCCATCCATCCATCCATCCATCCATACTTACAAACTTTCACGTTTATAATATTAGTAGGATCTCAATGGCCCGGGATGGTAAGCGAAATTGTTTAAAGTTATCGATACCTACTACTACTCATAAATGACCCACTGCTGAGTGGGGCCTCCACCGTTACATGGAGGGTAATTAGCCTACTGTCCCACGCTGATCCGACGGGTTGGCACAGGGTTTCGTATCAACTGCGGGGCCGATGTCGCAGAAGGGGGCAGCGGGGCGGGTCGCAAGGGACGGACGGAGGCAGGGGTGGAGGGGGTTTCGTGACGGTGCGGGCCCCTTCTGCCCTCGCCTAGGAGGCCGGTGGTGGTTCGGGGGAGCCGCCACCGACGAAAGCCTCTGATAGTCGCTTGCCCGCGTTGCGGGCACCGCGCCGGGGCGTCACAGTAGAATGCGTTTACGCGAACTTGTGGTGCCCCAAGCGCGTCGTGTGAGTGTATACCGCTGGGGTTTTAGTGGGTAAACAACTCTTGGGTAGACGATCCTTGTCCGGAGTCCCACATAATCACCGTCCTCTCCCCCGGGGGGCGGTGGTATGCATAAAGCATTTCCAGTGCGAAAACAAAAAAAAAAGGGTTTCGTATCAAGTTATTCTCTTGCGGCTAGCTTAACGGCCTTGTCGACTCTAACGACACTAACCTAAGGAGGAATGGGATGGTGACAGGATGTATTCTAAATCCGTCACCGAAAGGAATACGATGACTCCCTCGCCTTTTTTAAATTTCTTTGGAATTTGGCAATTCCCTATAAAGATCGTTGGTAAAAACGACAATAAATGCAAATGGGTAGGTACGAAATGCCCTATTAATATCTGCTCAATTTGTTAAATGATTTATAAATTAATTACAGAAGACAAACATTTTTCAATTTCTAAGTTTTGTTTCACTGGTAGTTGATGTAGGTTATAGTTAATGTGCACCAATTAAAAATTACGACTTCCCCGACCTCCACGGTAACCGAGCAATTAATCGATTGCTAAAATAATTCGATCATATACACGTGTATCAACAACAAGGGCATGGAACGTATGTTGTCAATAGCTTGTAGGTAGCTAACTTTATTAGGCCTTTCCCATGACTCGCACAATCGTCGCTTTTTGCTCTCATTCGATAGTCACACACGGGTATGTATCGGACAGAGCCGGATTCCCATGGTAAACGGTATTAAGTTCCAGGTATTTGGTGTAATGGTCGCTCTTCATTGGTCTATTCATGTTCGTGTCGTGTATTTGATATATTTGACAGTACGCGCAATGTATGGATGCAATGTTTGTTAATAAAGAGAAAGAATAGCAAAGCGATTACGAAAAGACATGAAAAATATCAGGATTACCCATCGACACAGTATAAACGCGTCAAATAAAATATACAGGGTTTGAAAAACCTTACATCATAAAAAGCTGGAAAAATAAGGCAGGTTGCCTTAACAATTTTATTCAAATTTAGGATCAGGATAATGTGTGTTGGTGACGTTGTGTAGTTTAAATCGGTCACCACACGGATAGCAAGTCCAGAGGCTGGTGTAGGGCTTCGTTTGCCCGGTACAGGCTTCAAATAATTAAATGCTGTTTTTGTGGCGCTATTAACTTCGAAACAATTCAACAAATCCTTCACCAAAATTATGTTTCTTCAAATTAATCTTAGAGAGAAAAATTAAATAGATCACGGTATCCTCATGCCTCATTAGATATTATTAAAATTTCCTCTCCAGTGAACAGGTCCGTCTCTGTACAACAGACTAAGAGCACAGGAAACACGAGCCTAGCCCTGATGTCGGAAGAGTTGGTTCATGTTCTACTAATAATTGGAGCGCAACGTATTTCGGCACTATCAGTTTACAGGTATGTGTCTAGATTTCGATATACGTCAAATATACCTGAAATAAGGCTTCCAAATTAATCATTATCATACCAGCCTATAAATGTTCCACTGCTCAGAGGATCCTCTAGTTCATGGAAGGCCAATGTTGAGTACCCATTAGTGCCCAAAGTGTAAATCTGAACCATGAATTAGAAATCGATCTATATACTGACACACCGCAAGATTCCAAACTTACGAGTAGTAGGAATATTTCTTTTCTCGAGTAGAAGTCAGCTAAGAACGAATTTTACAATATTTTACCCGCCTAAATTTATATGACAAAACAACGTTTGCCGGACAACGAAACAACGTCAACTAGTATGGCTATAATATGAACAGAATACGCTGAAAACGCTTAAACGTTACTCTATTGGATGGCGAAAAAATACAGGATGTGATTTTTAAGTCTTCAGGTTCGACTAAGGATAATTAATTTTAGTAAAATCCAACGATGCAGTTTTATTTTCTGATATTCCTTATAAAGGATTTCAATTTTAGCACTGTAGGTAATACCTACGTAAAATCGTTTGCGACACTGTAACGATGACTTACTAAATATTTCAAGGAAACGCACTTTCTTCGAACAAATGTTCACTGCGTTAGCATTTCGTATACCTAATGCATGACGAGGTACGTTAATGATTGAAAATTTATGTCATTTCGAATGTTTCGTTGGACGGGATGTTTCATGATCAGTTAATTGCTTTAGCCTTATCATGGCATTTCAGTTTAGTGGGAGGATATCAGAGGAATTTAGCGTGGTATGGAGGGCCGCTGCATCTTCAGTGTGATCACGGCCCAGACATATGGATACGGAGTGGCCAGCACGTCACTGAAAATGTCATAGCAACCAAAGCTCTGACATACAAAGATGATATTTATGTAATTACACCGAGGTACGTAATTCTTCATAATTCATTGACCACACTCTCTGGAACATAGAGATTTGTTTGATTTGTTATTTTCATTACGCATTTAATTGGGAAATATTTTTTAAATTGTAATGTTAAAAATATTTGTAACATGATATACTATATTTAAAATACATATATTCCTCCGGGCTGGAGCTAAAAATCAGTGCTGCAGAAACCTGCAGTGTATGCTAGCTCCTGCCTTTTAGTCACTATATTGTTACCAAAATTAATATTTACTATGCCGTGGTCGGCAAATGTCTCTGGTTTAGCAGAGGCACTTGCTCTGAATCTGGGTGTCATTTGTGTTCGTGAATTACATGTTTGTAAACTGCCCCTGCTGATACAAGTTTTATACTAGAGCAGGGGTTTCGTTTTAATTAACACAGTTTTAAAACAGGGGTGTTCAGGCCTATTAATGTTTAGTTTGAAAAGTGTGTTAATTGTGAGTGTCCTTAGCTATGTCTGAAGAAAATTGAAAATTTTCAAACATAATAGAATGTCCTGAGTTTTGTTGCGAGCACTTTAAAACTTGCCTTATATTAGGCAATTTAAGGCAAGATTTATTACGTGAGCACACCAAATTTCAAAACAAACTGTTTTCGGTCTGGTTCTGCATATTTCGGTTCTTCAGTTCCAGTCTGAACACCGACGTTTGAAAAGGCACTTTGCTACAATTACCATTAGGTCACGTTAAGATTGCTGCACGAAAATATATGAGGCTGACACAGTTACATTGTGACAAGGGTAACAGGTTGGCAAAGGATTAGGCAATATAATACACGTGTAAAAAATCTAGATATTCTGTCGCTCCGAATAGTCTTATTTTAATTTATACTACTGCTACTCAGTCCATACATAACTATACCACTACTGAGTCAGGCCTCCTCCAATCACAGGGAGGGTAATTAGCCTATTACGGCACGGCCTGTTTCTTCTCTTGCGGCTAGGCAATTGCGGCTAGGTTTTCGACCTTATTATTTCCTTTTGTCAGATCTTTAGTTTTGTATAGTTTATACCCTGTTCAAGATAGTGTGATCGATTTGACAGACGGGCTAGTGATGGAAAACAGAAAATATCTAGTAGTCCAAAAAATTACATTTTAACAGTGAAAAGTTGGCGTGGGTGTATTAAGTGTGAAATTCTTTATCACTTTTTCTTCACTTTATAAGTGATATGATGGTATGGGTGACCATCTCGTCACGGTTACAAGTATTTTAAGCCGTTATTTTTTGGACTACTAGATATTATCTGTTTCCCATCACTATTCGTCATTGCAAAGTAAAGGTATGATTCCGAACTACGCTGCACGCAGAAGTGCTACCGCGGCACTACTGGTCCCCAGTACCGCGATGTAGTTCGGAATCATACCTTTACGTCGATCAGAAAAAATTACATCTGTCAAATCGATCATGCTATCTTGAACAGGGTATAGTACAAGTATTTATTTGTTACACAGGATGAAGTCTGCAATTCTAGCTAGTTTATGGCTTATCATTCGTGAGAAGCACACGGTGGAGTTGCAGCCTTATCCGGAACTGCGTAGCCACAATCTAGGTGAATGCTCCGCTATACAAAACGCAATAGATTTCTATTTGGATCATCTAGTAAGTTAGAATTCTTTTCTTTAATTTCATCATATTAACTAAATTGCTCATTCATATTTAGGTAAGTAATTTAACTCCCGGTCTCAGAGATGATGATGACGTGGAAAGGGAACGGAGAGCGGTGTCTGTGAGAGCGAAAATGCTGGCTCGCAGATTTGCACGTTGTTCTAACAGTGTTAAGATCACCTTATTTAAAGCCTACTGTACTTCTTTTTACACGTGCAGTCTGTGGACCAGGTATACTCAAAAAACTTACAGAACTCTCCGAGTTCAATACAATAACGCGTTCAGGATTCTGTTGGGACTGCCTCTTCGTCCCTTCGACTCAATCGTTATTGCGATCGCCAACCCGCGTGCCAAGCCTGCGGCCTATGTCCAGCAGTGGACGTCATTTGGCTGAAATTATCATGATGATGATGATGTAATTGTAAATCCCTAAATCGTTATTCGGCTGATGTTATGATAAGATGACAGAAATAAAAGCTTAGTCGCTTGTACATTTTCTATCACGTTTAATGTAAATTTCATTTCATTTTGTCATGACTCTTTATTTCGTATTTTTACATATCATCATCATCATCATCATCATCATCATCAGCCCACATTAGTCCACTGCTGGACATAGGCCTCCCCTAAAGAGCGCCATAGCGCCCTGTCTTCAGCTTGACGCATCCAGCTGCTGCCCGCAACCTTTCGCAGATCGTCGCTCCATCTAGCAGAGGGCCGTCCCACACTACGCTTGCCGATTCGCGGTCTCCACTCAAGAACTCGTCTACCCCAGCGGTTGTCGGTTCTTCTACAGATATGACCAGCCCACTGCCACTTCAGTCTGCTAATTCTCTGAGCTATGTCGGTGACTTTGGTTCTCTGCCGGATAATCTCATTACGGAGCCTATCCTTCAGAGAAACTCCAAGCATAGCTCGCTCCATAGCACGCTGAGCGACTTTAAACTGGTGGACTAGTCTCACCGTGAGTGTCCACGTCTCGGCGCCGTAGGTCATGACGGGTAGGACGCACTGGTCGAAAACTTTAGTTTTCAAACTCTGCGGGATGGGCGACGAGAAGACCCGACGAAGTTTTCCAAATGCTGCCCAGCCCAGCTGGATCCTCCTCTTGGCCTCCCTGTCGAAGCTGCTTCTACCTAATTGCAAAATGTGCCCGAGGTATGTGTATTCTGAAACAGCTTCAACAAGACGGCCATTCACAACGATAGGTCTCGGATGAATGTGATAATTCATCATGATTTTGGTTTTATCCAAATTCATGCCGAGACCCACCCGTCGCGAGGCTGATGCTAAGCTGGTCAGCATCTGTTGCAGCTCCTCCAGCGATTCCGCCATTAGGACTATGTCATCTGCAAATCTCAAGTGTGAGATGTACTGGCCATTTATGTTAATGCCCTTGTCTTTCCAGTCCAGCGTCTTAAACACATCCTCCAAAGCGCTTGCGAACAGTTTCGGGGATATGACATCCCCCTGTCTCACTCCTCGGCACAGTTGGATGGGTTTAGTACGCTGGTCCTGTACTTGGACACACATAGAGGCCTCATCGTACAGACATCTCAACACTTGGATGTAACGATAGTCCACTTGGCATCGCTGAAGGGATTCAAGAACAGCCCAGGCTTCGACGGAGTCAAAAGCTTTCTCATAGTCCACAAAAGCTAGACACAGGGGCCGATTATACTCTTCGGACTTATGTATAATTTGCCTCACTGTGTGGATGTGGTCTATGGTGCTATAACCCCTACGAAACCCGGCCTGTTCCGGAGGCTGAAATTCATCGAGCCTTATGGCGAGACGGTTCGCAATGACTCTTGAAAACAACTTATAGACGTGGCTCAGGAGTGAGATGGGCCTGTAATTTTTAGGAAGGGTGGTATCACCCTTCTTAAAAAACAGTACCACCAAACTCCTGCTCCACGCCTTAGGAGTTCTCCCGCAGTGAATGACGGAGTTAAAGAGTTTTTGTAGTTCCTGTATGACAGGAATCCCTCCTGCCTTCAGAAGTTCTGAAGTAACTCCGTCTTCACCGGGGGCCTTTCCATTTTTAAGATGTTTAAGAGCCAGCACGATTTCGTCTTGGCTGATATCGGGCAGTTCGTCGGTGTAGTGGCGGACCAGGGTGGCTCTTCCATCCTGGATAGAACGTTGAGGGCGAGTAGCATGTGCAGCATAAAGCCGGCCATAGAAATCTTCGATCTCGGCAAGAATCTCCGGCTTAGACAAAACGGTTCTGCCATCGCGTGTTGTGAGCTTCGCCAGGTGGCTCCTCCCAAGCTGCTTAATGAACACCTTGGACCCTCGGTTTCGCTCAATTGCCTCTAATATGAGGCAGGTATTGGAGCTCCGAAGGTCACGTCGTGTCATTTTAGCTATAAGCCGGTTGAGATTTGCCTTGTCTGACGAAGTGGCATGTGTAGCTTCCCGTCTTTTTGCCATAAGCCGCAGAGTCTCATCCGAGAGTCTAGACTTCGTGCCTTTACGCTGCGTTCTGTAAAATTTAATGCCCTCACCCCTTAGTGTATCCAGGATGTTTTGCAGGGTCTCGTCGATGTCATTGGTAGGCTCTATGGCAGCAAATCTAGAGTCCAGTATGTTCTGGAACGATTCGGTTCCTGCCATGATTTGGAGTAGATCCGGTCGGAGCGTGGACTTCATCAGACGGTTTCTTTCAAGCTTTAAGTCGATATTCAGAGAGCCTCGGACAAGTCGGTGATCAGATCCTGTATTAAACCTGTTTATCACCGAGACGTCTCTGAATATGTGCTTCCTGTCCGTCATGATGAAGTCGATCTCGTTTTTGGTCACAGTATCGGGGCTTTGCCAAGTCCACTTCCTGTGGGGCTTCTTCTTGAAGAAAGAGTTCATCAAGTAGAGCCCCTCTTTCTCTAGGAAGTCGACAAGCATTTGCCCCCTGTGATTCCTACTCCCATAACCATGGGGTCCCACTCGAGATTCACCACCAATCTGAGCACCTACCTTGCCGTTAAAGTCCCCCATAACAATGTTAAAGTGGGCCTTGGTGGTGTTGTGTAAGGCCCTTGAGATGTCCTCAAACATATTCTCAACTTCATCATCCGAATGTGCCGAGGTCGGTGCGTAAACCTGGATGATCTTCATGCTATATCGTTTCGATAGCCGAAGAATCAGGTACGCTACCCTCGTCGACACACTGGAGATTTCTTCCACATTGTTAGAGAGGGCTTTATTGACAAGAAACCCTATGCCACCCTGCGATTTCTGCTGTCCTTCGCGGAAGTACAAAAGGTGGCCAGATTCTAGGGTAATGGTGTCCTCCCCCTCTCTACGGACTTCACAAAGACCCAGAACATGCCACCTGATGTTCTCCAGCTCCACTTCCAACTGCGCTAGATGCTCGTCAAGCCTTAGAGTACGTCCGTTGTACGTAGCCAGGGTCAGGTGTTTCAGGTAGCCAGATGTAACCCGGGGATTCTTCGCACCCCTTGCCCCGCCGTTACCGTGGCCGCTACCTGGATGACCAGGAATAGCGGGCCTGCCGGGAACTGGGGGCCATCTTTTTGTTTTGCCTATCATTAAGGGGGATTGCCCATAATCCCCACGCTGGGCATGCGGGTTGGGGATCGCAGTTAAAAATAAGGAGTTGGACCAGACGTTGCTGCTGCCCAACGTCTGTAAATAGTTTTTTCCCTAAGTCGCCTTTTACGACACCCATGGGAGGAGATGGGGTGGTGATATTCTTAATCCGTCACCACACGGATACATATACATATTTTCAAAAAAAATACAAAGTGTTTTAAGAAGGTTCACATAAAAATAGACAAAAAACGTCGAAAACGAGGTCGATGACCTAAGCTACCGACGGTTCAGGGCTCCAGAGAGAGGAACCTCCTCAGGACCCTTGCCGAATCCAGGATGACAGCCTATAATTTCATTTACTATTACGACATTGTTTATTCTTCCTTAGTTAACACTTAACAACAGCCTAGGCGTGCACATCTATCATTGTTATAAATATCTATAAATTAGTTACAATGTAGGTAATTTTAAAAACTTATAGTAGGTACCTATTATTGTGGTTACTTTTATGTACGTATTTTATAATTATTACGTTCAGAAACGTTCCAAGATCTGAGTCAACGAACAAATCCGGTTAGCTGGTAGTGTTTGATATTTAGGGGGTTATAGGGTTAGGTAAAATACACGAGATAAATCTGATAAAAAATATTTAATGTCAATTCATTGGTGTCAACCATTACGACGACCAGAAATGTTATTTAACACCTGGCAAGCAAAGTAGTCTAGAAAGATTTAAAGCGATCTAATACTGTTATGTAAAAACCCGAATTAAACAGACTGCAACAATATCCTTGATGTCTTAAATTGACACAATATGATAATATGTTGCAACATAGTAGAACAATAATTAAATTCTGAAACTGCAACTCACCAGAATTTCTAAATGGCTCGACATGTTAATTTGGAAATAAATTCGATTGATTTAGAGTACCAGTATCACATATTCCGTAAGGGATGTTATAGAGCTCCGTATCCGTAAGCGAAACTATCGGATATCCGAAATAAAAAATATCCGTAACCGTAACCGAATACGGTTTAAAAGTTTCGGATAATTTCGGGTAGGGCAGAATCTAAACACGACATGCTATGACAGGTATTTTTATTTAGTCCGGCGGAGCCGACAAATCGGCCGCCCGTTTCGCTGTATCTACTAGTAACAAGTAATATATATATATATATATAAAACGAATCCCCCTGCTCTAGTTACAACCTATATTCAAACATGTAATTCACGAACACAAATGACACCCAGACTGTGCCTCTGGGTGACAAAGACACTTGCCCGACCCCGGAATCGAAACGAATCGGGACTAGTTTAATTTAGTTTTTTTTTATGATTATGTAGATTTAGCGAAATATTAACAGTATGGAAAAAAAACACGCAAAGCCACCACTTCGCTGAAACTTTAGGTCAAATCTCAACACCGTGATATGTATGAATTAGCAAGCTGTGAGAAAGAATTACCTGTATGACTGATTATAAAACTCATATAGTACAAATAAAGTCAAATAAAATAAAGTACCTACCGGATAATCCGAAATAATTTAATATCCATAACCGTAACCGTTATAATATTTTTCATATATCCGAATCCGGATCCGAAATTATATATCCATAACATCCTTCCGTAAGCTAGCGATAGGTATACAAGGATATACAGTGTCTGCCGCTGCTGCATGTTGAATGAGGGGGGGGGGCATCATCTATTACTTCTAACCATGCTCGTACATTGGAAGACCTGTAAAGCTAGTGTAATTTCCACGTGGTGACGGATTTAGAATACATAACATCACCACCCCATTCGATCCTGAGAGTGTAACAGCTGACAAAAGGAAATGACGGCGGAATACTGCAAGAGACGGAAAACTTGATACAAAACCATGTGCCAACCCGTCTGGCCAGCATGGCACAATAGGCTAAAGACCCTCCCTGTAATAGGAGGACTCGCAGGCCCGACTCAGCTGTGGGTCATTTGTGGGCTATAGTAAATCCGTAGGTCGCGACTGCCATACTAAAAGACAGTCGTTACACGCAGTCAATAGCTTAAACACTGACAGGTGATCTAACCACATATTTACCTATCGTCCCACTGTTAATTTTGGGACCTAGTTAATTATGCAAATCAGGTTAGACGGGTTATAAAAATGCGAGGAAAAAGCAGAACACCAATCAAATCCACAGTATTTATGCGAATATACTCGGCTACATGTGATATCATAATGAATCAAGGAGTAATGCAATATTAAAACTATTTCAATAATTTATCAGGGTAATCTTTGGATATTGGACACTGGTATCGTCGATAGTTTAACTTCGCCACGCTGCACTTGCCCTCCGAAGGTGGTTCAAATTAATTTGGTCCTCAGCAAAGTGGTGAAGAGCATAGACATATCGTCTCTTACAGAGCCGACATCTGTGTTGCAAAATATCGTCGTGGAATACAATCTTGGCGCCAAAACGTTTATGTAAGTACCTATCTGTTTACACGATGACGGGAAATGTGGGCCTTTACAGCGCGAGGCTTTTGGCGACTACCCACTTAAACTCATGGCTTCCGTCAGCTTGGCCGGTTAGCTTTCAGCTGGGTTTACTGCGTCGGAATAGAGTAACAGGGGTTTGCTCCCTGTTACCGCAGTTGGTTGGTTACATTATATGTTAGAAGTAGGTACATAGCCTTGAAAAAAATTAAGTAGAAACTCACAGTTTTAACTATAGGTACAAAATACGTGCACAATGAACAACAATTAAATACAAGCTGCATTTAATTGTTGCTAAACGCAACTATTCTAGAATGACCTAAAATTTTTAGGCACCGAATAATTACGTGCAAGGTTAGACTAACAAACATTTTGAATTGCGAAAGTGATCGCCACTTATATGCAGTGGGCAATGGTCGCTGTCACAAGGAGTCTATAAAAAACTTTCTTCAATTAAGATTTTTAATACTAATATCGATAAATATGTTGTAACATTACCATTAGGTATCAAACTATGTTACACGTTCTGCGCACGGTCTAACCTTCAAACATGGACTTTTCATAAACAGTCCTTTCTCGTGTCTACTTTATCCTTAGACTAAGGATAAAGTAGACACGAGTTTACGACAATGTTCTAGTCCCGCTGTTACCTGTTTTTGTGTTGTGCGCAGCGCAGTTTAATGCGGCTAGATTCAGAGCGGCCATAAAGTTTGGCGAGGACTGTTTATGAAAAGTCCATGTTTGAAATTACTAACCAATCCCTAATAGTCCTCGAATTGTCTCATAGGTAATCCGCGGGTTTTCTTCAATTAGCCGCTTAACAGTAGCCACTTTATTTTCGTTATTATTACTCTACTCTTTGGTCGCGTCTAACCACACACTGAGTAGTCACGTTTAGTGAATTATAAAATTTAAATTTTTATTTGAGGTTAGGTTCTTTTTTGGTATTATTACTCTACTCTTTGGTCTACCAGCTAGACGCGTGGAGAGCTAGTGGACATAAGCGCGCGCAAGTGTGGCGCGGTAAAATTCAAAGTTTCGATACGTTCGTTCCCAAACATTTACCACCATACAAAGTTAGTATATTATATTAATTAAATAGCTATTGAAGGTATGTAGTTACATAAAATCTGTATGGTGACAAAATATATAAATAAAATCATTATGTTCAATTAGTGGTCCACCTAAGTCCTGGAACCAGCTCACGACCCCATGACCCCCCCCCCCTTGGATCCGCCGCTATCCTTAGAGTTAGTTCAAGTTCAACCCCTTGCTGATTTTACAACAGATACGTGTCAGACGCTTCTCGGGGCTCAGTGCTAGTCCATGAGGTGTCGTCAGGATCATCTTGGTCGGTCCTTGCATGCACTCCGGCTGTGGGCCTTCAAATCGCTTTAGTGAAAAAGCTCACATATTCTGCTATAGTTATGGTCAGACTACCATATCAAGGACTGATAGAGCTGGACACCACAGCTTTGAGAAGAAAAAGTGGTTCCACAACTCCTCTTAAAGGCAAGTATGCACCCATTATCTCAATATGGAGGGGAGGGTAGATACGGGTACGGCAACTACAGCAGCCCCAGATACAAATGTGTAGATATACGCCAATCTCGGTAACACTAACAGGGTACATAGCCAAGTCACTTTCGTAACGTACGCTTTGGTAGAATAGAAAAACGAATGTATGGGAATAACACGATTAGTCCATGTCAAACCAAGACATTTGTCTTTATGTTCTACCAAAACGTGCGATATTCGACAGCTACTCGGATAAGTCCCCAAGTTCCTAGACAAATTGAAACAACGCGCCTGTAACTATCACATGCCATATGTTATACTTCGGAAGATTGACGCGAGGAGATTGAATTGGTCTTTATGGTAAATTGAAAGAACATTTACCAGAATATCTGTATGGAAAATTCAGTAAGTATGTATTGTCTACAATGGATCTTTGTTGATCATGGCTGTCCAAATAAAAAGTTGCTTACTTCTTGAAAGCAGAGGTAAAATATTAGTTTCTGCAAAAACAACGTAAAATGTAGCCAGCGGAACTAAGACCTTATGAGTAAGAAAGGTTATAGGTTACCCATATCTAGTTTAAAAAAATAGGTACAATTAACGTCGGTCATGGGTTATTTTCTTTTGAAGTGCCCCTCCGCCATGATACAATTTCTAGCAATAACCTGCTAAATTCAAATGTTCTTGTCACGTGCTTGTGTCAAAAGCGTGTGTACGTACGTCCCGAATTGAAAGTTTATTAATAAGTTACTACAACCGACTCTATTGAGTTAGCAAGTTTAAGGCGCTAAATAGGATTTCAAAGAACCAAGGTTTCTACATCGTAGACTTCCCACATAGCTTAAGGGAGAAATGTGACCCCTACTGAAATACAAAGAGCAATATCGTATCTGCATTCTGCACATTTACTTTAGCCCTTGTTCTACCATTTACTACATCCTATCTTTTTCAAACTAAAGACGAACGCTAGTTTCTTAACAGGAATACTTACATACAAATCTTTTCTATATACATATAATATTAGTGGTCAATGATGGTGTTGAAGCATGCCTAATTCGTATCCTGTAAACATTGATAACGTTTAATTTAGTCGTTCAGCTCTAATTGATTTTGGCACAATGCAGTTCATTAAAAAAGTGTAAAGTAAGACTAACATGAAAAGCTAAAACCTTTGTCTATTTAAACGGATTTGAAATAAGTCACGTCGCTAGCTTGAAGGTCTGATACTAAATTTAAACACAAATTAATGAGCTAGTAATTAACTGTTCAAATTCGCAACCTGAACTTATAAGTAATATATTAATCTAATTCGTTTCTCAATTGACCACTTTCAATTGGTCCGGAATTATAAAACGCAAGCGTTTGACACAGTAAAGTCAAGAAGAAAATTTAGTTCACGTGAGTTCAAAATTCCAAGAAACTTAAAATACATAGTATCACATCACCATTCCATCCTGCGGGTGTCGTAAGACGTCGTCGTCGCCGACAAAAGGAAATGACAAGGCCGAAAACCTAGCCGCATGAGAAGGAAAACGAAATCCTGTGCCGACCCGACTGGCCAGCGTGGCACAGTAAGCTAATTAGACCCTCTCTGCGAGGGATGTAGTGGATTATTTGAGGGCTGAGTAGTAGTAGTTACATTTTGCAAAAAAAGATGTCTGCTACAATTTTTTTAAGCGGTATCACTATTTACAAAGTGCTAAACAAGACGGACGAAAAAAATAAACTATACCCTGTTCAAGATAGCATGATCGATTTGACAGACGGGCTAGTGATGGAAAATATCTAGTAGTCCAAAAAATAACCTTTTTAAAATACTTACTATCTAGACTACTAGATAGTATCTGTTTCCCGCCACTATTCGTCATTGCAAAGTAAAGGTATGATTCCGAAGTACGCTGCATGCAGAAGTGCTACCACGGCACTACTGGTTCCCATTACCGCGACGTAGTTCGGAACCATACCTTTTTGTCGATCAGAAAAATTGACATCTGTCAAATCGATCACGCTATCTTGAAAAGGGTATAACCCAATAACATCAACGCACCCGAATTATTTACTTTGTGCCCGAAGTTAGGGTCACAGTTACGAGTAGTTATATACTATTTCGTTTCCAGTGTTCGGCGACCACACGAAGCCTGTGATGCTCCTCGGTGCCGGCTCCCACCATATTTACCTACGGCACGTTGAATGCTCTGACGTATTATCTTGGGACACCAGAGAACCCTACAACGTCACCCGCTTAGAAAATATCCATTCTGCGGGACCGCGGCTCACTCCTACATCAGTCGCCGCAGATCCTCTCAAACATGTTCTCCTAGTCCTCGACTCTAATTACGGCGACACAATTCACAGCAATTTGCCTACTTACCATAAAGTTACCTTCATCTAATTAATATTTATAGTTTTATCATTTATCAGTTTTATAATAAACTAGCGACCCGCCCCGGCTTCGCACGGGTGCAATGATGAAAATCTAAATTTATCAGTGATTCTCTACAATATTATGCATGTATTATACTTCAAAACCTTCCTCTTGAATCCCTCTATCTATTAAACAAAACCGCTTAAAAATCCGTTGCGTAGTTTTAAAGATTTAAGCATACATAGGGACGGACAGACGACAGCGACTTTGTTTTATAATAGTGATATTTTATAATGTAAACTGTATCTCATTTAATCTATTAGCATGTCAACATTTTGGGTAATTGTATTTTAGCATACAGGTTGCATATTAAAACACGTAAGGCTACAAATTGCTAATGTGTAAAACGTGTTTTAAAAGCGCATTTCGATTACCAGTTATAAACATTGCAGTCGTAGTTGACTGTACTTGTAAGGGGACTTGCCAAGTTAATAATATGTAAGTAATATAATCAATGATTCTAAAAGTTGGTTTTAATCGACTTCAATATGTTATGTCAACTAACTAGGTAATTTATGTTAATAAAAAATCCGTACATTAAATAATCTACCACTCCTACTCAGCCGGGTCACTCTTGAGTCGGGCTATTACATGGACATTAATTAGCCCACAGTATCACGCTGGCCAGACAGGTTGTCATAGGGTTTCATATCAAGTTTTCCTTCTCTTGCGGGTAGGTTTTCGGTCGTAATTTCCTTTTGTCGGCTGTTAAACCCTCAGAATGGAATGGGGTGGTGACACTTTGTATTGTAAATCCATCACCACCCGGACAATACACATACAATGTGAAGGCTTTAAAAGAAAATTTGATAGTTATGAACCATGTGACATGTTGTGCAGCCAGGTGTCGCCGTAAACACTTTTCTTCATTAATGCCAAAGGAGACAGTACGACGCGTACTTTATGCGTTCAATGATATAAAACTATGTAATGTTGGTAAAAATTGTACCATACTCTGGTATTGAAATGTTTAAAATCGGGCCTTTAACGCATTATGAATGTTCAGATCGAAACAAAACACGGTACCTAGGGACATAACACTTATATTTTAACATAACATTGTGAAATTAAAATAAACATCTTTAAATTAAAACAACGAACATGGTACAAATATTCGGAGTTAGCGACCATTTTGAATTACGACCCGAACAGATGTTTTCAATTGAATAAATAAGAAATATTCACGACGATAAATTCCTATTTTGATCTATGTTCTATTAGCATGACCGTTCAAACAGATCACATATTGGGTTACATCGTCAAAAAATAGTTGTACAATGAACAAGATGTCAATATTGAATTAGTTATCGTTTTACATTAAAAAAAAAACCATCGCTAACTCCGAACATTTATGAATAAATAAAATCAGTTTCAAAAATTGAGAGCCTGCCATTTATACATAAAGTAGATATTCACCCCGATCCAGCAACATTAATTCAACGTTCAGAAACATTTATGCATTGGTTTATAGTCAAAACAGAGGTCTTCTACAGAGTATGCAAATTTTATTTAAAAAAATAACTTGAATGTTATTCTTGAGTTCTTTAAATAGCCAATTTTTCAGACGGCTGTAAACTGGAAATCGCGAATATAAATAAAATATTAGTGTATTCGAATTTATATTGCAACACTAGAATGCCACTGAACATCGCTCAAGAGACGGATAGCTGTTATGAATCCGAATGGATCACAGGTACATTTAGGCCAAACTATAATCGATACTATCGTGGTACCTACCTATGACAATTAAATCGGTACCAATTAATAGTCGTTTATAAAAACATTTATATTACAATAAATTAATTAAAAATATACCACGACGAGTGCACTAAAATAAATCTAAATCATGTGCAACTATGAAACATAAAGGTATACTTAAAGATACTTTTTTGTAAACTTACATAAAGTAACTATCCAAAATCGAATATCATTTTCGGTAAATTATACAAAAAAGAACACTTGTCTCAAAAATTATATACTTTACCACCAAATACGTTATTTACAATATTTGACGAATGAAATACAAACAAATCACATATAAAGTTCACAATAAGTATATCCCCTGTCATGTAAGACACCATAGGCGTTGTGGGCTTGCCATGAAATTGTTTACCCGAACCATTCAGATATTTTTTTAAGATACAAATCAATACTCAGAAGCATTTTAAGTTAATTAACCTTTAAAGTTACTGCTAGAAAAAAAAATATTATGAAAATACTTTTTGTGATATAGTATATCCCGAAACCAGTATATGTGTTTTTTGACGGAAAAACACACATGCCTAACAGATTTAGACTACACATGTCACCAACCCATACCATCCTGGGGTGTCGAAAGAAATGACTAAATGAACGCAAGAGATGACCTCAGCCGCGAGTGAAGGAAAACTTGATAAAAACACCATGCGCAGTAGGCTTGTTTCTCTCTACGAATTTGGAGGAGGACCGCCTCAGTAGTGGCCTGCGTAGAAGAACGTCGATAAATAAATCGATAGCTAAAAATACATGCCGATCGGCGAAAGATACAAATTTAATAAACTAAGTATAAATTGTTTTCATAAAAACAATTCATGATAGGCCTTACTAGTACAGGATTCACATATCAACCTATTTACAGGATCAAAATAATTTTTATCAAATATAATTCAGACGTATGCAATAATATACTTTCCTTTATAAAGCATATGCCATTTGTGGCTTGGCTTATTAAGGTCGGGCAATAAAAAAACTTCTTCATTCATGTTTTTTTTTATATTGTAACGCAGCGACACTGCATCTTTAGAAACGGCCAATTTTTCATACTATACCTATGTAATATATTTAAATTTTATATTCTGTATACTTAAACCGATATATAAATATTAAGTCTATTCGAAATGTATGCGGCAAATTGTATTTAATTTAAGTAATATATATTAATTTATTCTAATCACATTATTGGCCAAGGCACGAATGTGGGTACTTAATACGCCCTCTAGCTACATTCATACAATTATTGTAAAAGGATATATTCCTCTAGATGTCAATAAATTTTATATTGATTAAATTTATATTTATTTCATCAGCTTCGGATTGTGTTTAAGAATCTTTGATCCTGATTATACGAGCAAAATTTGGTCCTTAAAACTTGACGCAGCTACCTTTGGCGAGACGGTGTTTCATAATACATAAATAATACACACATTAAATATAATAAGCCCTTCAATACGTCTACTATTGTTTAAAGATTTGATATTTGTTAATCGTAATCTGACATGTACCAATAATTGGGTAAAACGTTATTTTATATACATATTATGTGTTTCTTTTGGTATGTATAAGATAACTTCTGGCCCTGGTACATCACTCTCATATTTCTATCTCACGAAGACCGTGTCGAATGTTGTCAGGCTAGTAATAGCGAAATAACATTGATTACTTGAACTTAAGACAAAACTTGACAAATATTTAATGCTTATATTAAATATTAGATTTCTTTGATAACGCTCCTCAAGTTAATAGGTATTGAAGTAGACTAAGTTCGTGAGATAGAAATACCGTACTCGTTCCTACGCTTATAATATTTAGGTATACAATATACTTGATGACATTAGTATAGTCGGCAATATATACGATGCAGCAATTAGTGACCAAACCAAATAGGTGTAAATGAATAAACACGAGGTTACATAAAAAGTAAAAAAACTACACATATTGCAAACCTCTGCCACTTTCTATAATTATGGGAGATCGGTATAGGTGTAATATATTTCATTTTTCTAGGCAATTTATAATAATGACGTAGCTAGCCTAGCTTTAAGTCACAGGGCTAAAATTTATTGAAACATTTTTATTGGATTTCGAATACATTGGTATCGCACGAATCTCGTTCGACTTCGAATGTTGCCAGCATGTTAATATATACATTGACTATTAAAATTCAATTTTGAAAATTATACTTTATATATAATGATTGGGATAGATTTTTTGCTCCCCTCGTTACACACATCAACGCGCAAATGACACCTTCTGCCAGGTGCAATCGGATTCCTGAGATCGAACAACTATAGTAAATCTACCAATTCCAAATCCTATAGGAAATTTGTAATTCCTTAATTACGGGATATATACGTTCCGATTATTAACCCGGGATTTCCTAGTTATTATCCACTGCATGTCACATCGTTGAAGTTTAGGTAAACACTCTTCCACTCATATCTCTGTCCTTGTCATGGGGCAGCGAAACGAAAGGGGCAGCAACAGATATAACACGTTTTAGTTGATATGAGCCGATTAAACCATTATGAATAAGGCCTAGAGACAGACATCTATTCCGATCCTTAGTAATGATTTGTGTACGGGTAATAAATTAAGGTACAAATGGATCGTCAGCTACGCATTTTCAGATCTACGTTTGGGCGAAAAATAAATGATTCACAGGAGCTTATGTGTCCGGAGATTTCCAGCTGCCCTCATGTCGATATTCGAGTTTTCCATACAGAAGACTTCTCGCCTGTAATTATGACTATGCTTTAATATGGAATAGAATGTTAAGTACTAACATGACTAACATGCATGTCTGTATCATTTGCTTGCCACGTCTTCACTTGTATGCCAAATTAAGTTTGAATAGTCCGTGTGTTGATGGATTTAGAATACACGATGTCAACAACCCACACCATCATGAAGCCGAACGTCCACCGCCAGCTAAAATAAGTTTTCATACATGTGCGTCAACCGACGGTGAACTAACATGTATGAAAAACTGGGTGAACTATACAAGCTAAACTAAACTAACTTATTTTAGCTGTGCGGTGGACGTCCGGCGTTAGGGTGTCGTAAGATGTGACCAAAGGAACGTCTGAGGCAGAAGACCTAGCCGCAAGAGAAGGAACACTTAATACATGCCAACCCATCATGCCAGTAGCACAGTAAGCTAATTTAAAAAAAATGCCTCAATGAATTTGGAAGAAGCCCAACTCGGTAGTGGAAATAATTATGTATATGTTTCGTCTCTATACCTTAATACTTTTCATATAACCAATGCATGTTTAAAAATGTCTACGTTAATTTTCGTTACGCTATTAAAATCACACTGGAAAATTCATAGTTCATTAAACAATTTAATGCTCTCCAAAGAGTTAACTAAAGATTTGAACCACAGAAACTTGGTTAATTTTCCATAACCGTGTTTTCCGAACATGTCATACGCATATCATACATGAATACAGTGAAAGAGACGAACATACAGTTCTAATTCAGCAAACAATTGAAAATGTGGCAAACATATGAAGTAGAGATGAGTCGGATTTATTAGAACAGATCCGAGTATTAGGTATTTTAAGAGATTAGGTGGCACCTAATCCCATTTTTTCAATGTGTATAATCCACCTGTTCCACCTAATCTCCGTATTCTTAAAACATAAAATCGAATGTTCAACATTCGATCCCATCTGTTCTTGCGCTATCTCACTCACTTACACGTTGCAACGTATCTTACAATCCCGTTACACATCTAGAGCCGTAGAAAGCGAGACAGCGCTATACAATGGATACCATATTGATTCTTCTTTCTTGCTCACTCGCAGCGCGTGGCATTGTGTTTATCAGATTTGCGCGGGAGAGCATGGTCACACAACAGTTAAGAGAAAGAAGATCAAATTAGGGATATAATAATACACTCGTAAATACATCTCGAGACTAGCCTAATTGTGATTAAATTATTCTATTTCAATTCATAAGAGTTACCGTAAGTGTCTGCACTTTTCCTAATTAAAAAAAAACCCAAATTTTAATTTTTAACACACTATAAGATTTTCAATACAAAAAGATATAAGTATGAAAAGCGAAGATACCAATTGAATACTAATTGTATTAATGAACAATTAAGGTCATTTATTGGTCTATTAAACTGTGTTAATTCAAAAATATCACAAACAAAACTTAACGGTTTGCTAAATGTCCCATCCTAATCATTCAAATAATTATCCAACGATGACATTAATCAAATCCTAATAACGAACTCGGAACTTGAGATTAGGAATAGGCAGATTGAGAATGCTTGCTATGTACCTATTGGTTGTGAATGAGATTAGGAAGATTATGTGGATTAGGTATTTGGATTAGGTATTTCTTGAGATTAGGAACAGGTGGATCTAATATCAGATTTACCTAGTACGACCCATCTCTAATATGAAGAATGAAAACGCAATACTCCATTCAAGTTATGACGCAATTACAAATTTTGGAATTTGAGTTTCAAAGAGTACCGAAAAATTATGAATGAGGTAAAAACCACGTACCTGGCCTGTGAGGTTCGCCAGCGATATGGTTCGTATGCCTCGGAACGATGAACTTAGACTCTTGGAACATAGAAAACATCAAGTCCTCCGTAGTGGGACGATATTCGATTTCGTTTATACTAGCCACGAGCGGGGAGCTCTCGTAGTTCCTATTAGTATCCCTACTACCGTTCGCGCTCGACCGAGTCGGATAGTCGACCGAGCGTGGTCGTCGCGGGTCCACTGGCGTCATTTTCGGATTGACGTGCACATCCTTGTGAATATAAGGCTCAAGGGACACGCTCGTTTCGTTTTCGCATTCGCTCTCCTCATTCATATTGTTGCCGTTCACTTCGACTATGAGCGGCCGCCGCATCGCCGGAGACTGCACTGCATTATGTATGACGGTAACCGTATGTTTGACCGGGACATCGTCATCTGGAAGACTGGCGACGCTACGCGACAGTGACGGACTGCGGGTGACTGCCGTGATATCGGACTCTGAATCCTGTTCAAGCGATTCAATCTTCAAATCCGCAACATTTTCCTCTTTAACCTCAGTCAATTCAGTCACAGCGTCCGGTTTCTTGACATACTTCGGCATACGGAGCGCCCAATGCCCGCTATGGTCCTCCGAGCACGTGTGTGTCACTATAGGCTTTTTTCGCCTATAGAAAAGCATGTATGCAGTATTGTTAACTAGTTCCGTATAAGCGTTCTCGTCGTCCACAGGGGTCACTTTAGAGTCGTCAAACTTGTACCAGTGACCGTCGTACGGGTTCTTGCAAGCCGCGGTGTAATGACCAGTCTCAAGGTCATCGCCGTGATGGTAGCATATCGCATACAAATCGTACATGTTCTCCTGTGGGTTCACGGCTGGTGTTTTGGAGTGTCGTCGCCTGGGTGACCGGGAATGTCCGGGAGAGTCTACCTGTCCATTCCTTCTCACAAGGTGTGGCGTCATATCGAAATCGTTTAAAGGAAATTCCACCATCGCCGTCAATTTTGTACTGGTACGGCCTTTTGCTTGCCTGGACAAAATATTGGCTGTCAATTTCGGTACATATTTTGGATAGAATTATTGATAATTATAAGTATACTTACTGTCGGAATCTCTTTAAGTGTATCACCAATACATCTGGAAGAGACCAAAGGCCTAGAGTCTTGACCACGGGCATGTATCGTTGACATTGCGGACATCTGTATTAAAAAAATAAGTGTCATTATCAGTCGTAAGTAAGTAAGGTGAACTTGATAACAGGTTGGCGTTCTCCAAATTAATCATCATCATCATCATCCGTAAAGATCGCCATATCGCCAACTTGACACATCCAGCAGCTGCCCGCAACCTTTCTTATATATAGGCTGAGTTGCGGTCTCCACTCAATGACTCGTCAGTCTACCCCAGCGGTTAAAGGTTGGTCTACAGGTATGAATAGGCCACTGCCTCAGTTTGCTAATCCTCTGAACTATGTCAGCGACTTTGTTCCTCTGTCGGATAATCCCGTTGCTGACCCGATTTCAGGGTATTTAGTATGCCTAATTTATCTCAAGTACATGCGGATACTGGATTCAGCTGAATAATTGATGTAGAATATTGTTTACAGTTAATAATTACAGTGCCTCGTTGGTCTAGTGGTTAGATGTGCCGCCTTTGGATCAACGGGTCCCGGGTTCGATTCCGGGGTCGGGCAAGTGTCTTTGTCTAAACCAGAGACACTGGCTCGGAGTCAAAAAAAATGTATCTAAGTAGTTTATCATCCATCTCGTTACCATAACACAAGCATTAAGTTGCTTAACTTGGGACGAGATGGCGTTGTGTGAAATGTCCAAGGATATTTATTATTTATGTTTGTTAATAATTTTAGTTCAAGTCGTCGTCGTTCCTTTCCTCAAACAACGGCCCATCGTTTATACCCAAAGTTAAAAATTACCGGATCTTGTTTTAAAAAAACAGAATCGAGCCACCAATGAAAAGATGTAGAATATGATGATGACAGCTCGGTTTTATGAAAGATGTACAGTCCGCGCCAATCTTTATGGCCGCTCTGAATGTATCCGCATTACGCTGCGCACAACACAAAATCAGGTATCAGCGGGACATACGCGGGGGAGGCAGGGCACGCCCGCGAGCGCCCTTTTTTACCCGCAAGCACGTTCGTATTGGTTATGAAATGTACGATGCGCAAGTTCGTACCCACGGCTACATTCAGAGCGGCCATAAAGATTGGCGCGGACTGTACATGTTAACTACAATAAGTTACCTCCAAGCGTCTTCTTGCGCGAGATGTTCTGCGCGAGTGTAATGTGTGAGGCACGCGTGGAGTGTCAGTGGCGCCACCTCGTTCGCCGCTGACACGTGCACCTCGCACGCTTCGCCCGCCTCCCGAATTATACTAAACAAAATCCAAATTATACTAAATTAAATCAAAACACACGCTTGTGACCTGTCAAACCGAAAATCAATAGCACTTTGATTGTAGATTTGAACAGAATTTGACTCACCTGTCCCTATGTGCCGAGTCCCACAAAAGCTCTAGCCGTAAGTGCGGATGTTTGTCGTGAGCACACAACGCTTGTTCCACATCCAAAGCGAACAACGGGTGTGGAAGCTGCAAATCACACAACATTATTAGATTGCTTTACAAGAAAGCTAAGTAATATTTTGGGGCGAGGGATTCTAGAATTGGATCCCGAGCACAGCGAGTTAGATATTAAAGTAGAATCCTGTGCGCAACGAGGGATTTAACTTACCCCAAGTAAGTAATTTATGTTAGGATATTACGTTTATTAATTTAATAACACTACTTATCAATAAATTGCTGTTTGCTGGCCTCGCTAAAACTCGAGAATGCTGACCGATTTGACTAAATATGTATAATGTGTAATTACTAACAAGGACAATATAATTTTCCAATAAAAAAAAATTTTACAAAATAAAGAAATTTTTAAAGAAAAATAAAAAGTTGTGTGTTTTGAACACATTTTACACAAATATAATATGTATGTGATACGAAGTTCACCGGGTTTTCTTCATTATGTCGGGGCCGCAGATTTTCTTTTCATGCAGCCAGTTACTTGTTCATGCAATGTTCTTATTCGATCTCTTTGGTGAATAACAAATTAATTAACAATTTTGACATGTCAAATTCAAATAGTTTTTAGTCCCTTTTTACAAGGAACCAAATCAGTATTATTGAATAGATGTGATAAAAAAAAACAACTTGCAACTAGGAAGTCTACATACCTCGGGTTGCAAATAAGCTGGGTCTCTAGGTCGATGCGCCTCCGCTATCCTTGCGCGAAAGATGTCGGTGCCCTGAGCGGTCTCCAGCACTCGCTCGGCCACCACTTGACACATCTCTTTCAGCATCAGCTTCTGAAGGTCCCCGTAGGCAATTTCACGGGGGACTTGCATTGCATACGGCGACCCTACGAGTACCAAGCAATGGACATACATAGGTCACTACCATTTAGAACTCAAATAAATTGGCCACACCAGTTTCGTCCAAAAACCTTTCAGGTATGTAGCTAGTTCAGATAATATATACAAATAATGGATAATATATACAAATAATGAATAATGGATTGCGTGTGGTGACAGATTTAGAACACATACTGTCAACACCCCATTCCATCCTGAGGGTGTCGTAAGAGCCGACAAAAGGAAATGACTAGGCTAAAATCCAAGCCGCAAGAGAAGGAAAGCTTGTTACGAAACCCTGTGCCAACCCGTCTGGCCAGCGTGGCACAGTAGGCTAATTACCCTCCCTGTGATGATAAGAGGAGGGCCGACTCAGCAGTGGGTCATTTATGGGCTGAGTAGTAGTAGTAGATGGATATTATGTACACACACCTAACATCCAGCCGAGCCAGACATTGCGTAACCTGCACAACGATTGCGTTCCACACTGTCCGCTAGGCTGCGACATTAATACGAAAAAAACGAGGGATAGTGTACAAACAATAAAAATAAGGTAAAAACAATGTCTACTCCACTATTTTTGCTACAGCTACTTTAATAATTGGCCACGTCGCAAAGAAGAAGAAGAAATTTCTTTATTTTGTTTATTTGTTTGCTTCTGACACAACTATCGGTCTTACCGAATCTCTCTCCGTCGAGCAGGTTGACCCAGAGCAGTAATAGGTAGGGCGCCGTTGGAGTTTGCAGTAAGGGCGGTGCCTCCAAGCAATAAAGAGCGCCCGCGTCCACCCCCGCTGGTTCCCAGCCCGCTCGAGCCGGGCTCCACCCTAAATAACAACACATAAGAAATATCACATAGGATTTAATGTAGTGGAAACATCTTTTGGCGCACTGCACACAGATTTTTACGTAGGTAGTAAGTAAGGCTGATCCGTCACGCTCGGAGGGGAAAGGCTCGTTCGGGTGAACTCGGGACCGCTGAGTGTACGCGAGCGAGAAAGCGAATTTAGTATATTTAATTCATACGTAATAACTGTCTTTATTAATTTAATATTTATCATTGATACGTAATAATAATTATTCTGACAATTATTTGGTTTACATAGTGAGGTTAGTGTGTGTACTTAGCGGTTCATCGTGCTAATATTATATTATTCGTTTTTTAGTTTTCGCTTCAGCCGGCACTCCTGTAGTGCTACCCGTTGATTTTTTGGGTTGGGTTGGGGACTAGCCGGGATATGTGGGACTCCGGAGCATGGAAAGATGGTAATTAGCGCCCGACCTACACACAAAACCAAAGGTGTTCCTCGACTGCCCGCTTCAGGGACATTTTTAGGAAATGGCATACCTGAGGCCTTACTCTTGAATCCAATAACAATTTTAATCCAATGCCAATTCCGATCCAGTTAATAACCAATCCTGTCAAATGACCGTACTCTTGAAAACAATACTGGCAACATTGGATTGAAATCGGAATAGCTCGTTTATAAGCTAGCGATTGTGTCATTGGACATGAAGTTTGCGTATGAGAGATGGCCACGTTAGCCGAAAACCGGTATAGCAATAATAATTACTTTTTAAAATGAATATTGGATTGAATCCAATAGTGATTAGTTCGTCCAATATCCACACAATATTGAAACAATTTAGCGCTAGTGTCGCGTTCAAGTGTGCTCAAGAGTACGAAACGTCACAATTCCAATCCCGATCGATCGGAATCGCGTTCGAGAGTAAGGCCCCTGGTATTCTAAATAGGAGCAAAACTTTCGCAAATCTACAACCAAAGTGAGCTGATGATAGAGCTAATCAAAAGAAGCAGTTCTATGTTTAAAATATTTTTCCATCTCGATGTATGATGAATTATCCCAAGCCATACATGACACACTGATGAGTCGGGCCCCCTCCAACTACATCGAGGGTAATTAGCCTATTGTGCCACGCTGGCCGGGGTTTCGTATCAAGTTTTCCTTCTCTTGTTATCGGCCTTGTCATGTCCTTTTGTCGGCTCATACGACACCCTCAGGTTGAAATGGGATGGTGACACTATGTATTCTAAATCCATCATATCCATACCCCTAACCTTTCCATAATGGTGCCACTACACTCCGCTATTTGTATGCACGTATCTGTCATGGTGACATTATGGGCGATGTGGACGGAACATTTGTTAAACCATAGACAAAAAAAATGAGGCGCTCAGAAATACTGCATACGTGCGCGTACACGTATGGACATGTGAAGTGCCAGCACAAGGTAAAGTTGTCCGGAGGCTATATGTCAAAGCAAGAAGGCTACAAACCCATCTCGTTTATTTCAGCCAGTATGATATGGTCACGGTCTATCCCAGTGTCGCTGGAGAGCGTAGACCGGAGTTCATCCATAGTGGCGTTAGGGGATAACTCCACTCCGATGCGAACCTGTCGCGGCTGCTGATTCACATACACCACCTAACCAATAAATAAGAAGTCATTTCTTCCCACCCGAGTATGCATTGAAGTTGGTGGAATTAGTGGGAAGAGAGAATCCTAGCACCATATTTTAGGTGTAGTGTGTGTGTGCGCGGGCGTGCGTGTGTTTGCGTCTATCTGTGTGTGTGCGTGTGTGTGGGGGGGGGGGTGAAATGGGGTATGTGTGTATATATGCGTGCGTATCTATACTAATATATAAAGCTGCAGAGTTTGTTTGTTTGTTTGTTTATTTGTTTGTTTGAACGCGCTAATCTCAGGAACTACTGGTCCGATTTCAAAAATTCTTTCAGTGTTAGATAGTCCATTTATCGAGGAAGGTTATAGGCTATATTTTATTTTCAAAAGAATTAGGGATCCGTATGAAAATTTCGATTTTGTAACCCAAGGTGTAAAATCGAAAACCTATTTATGCGTGCGCTGCAAAAACGATTGACAATAGAACAAAATGAAGTACTACGAGTTTGTAGGTCTTATTAAAATCTACAAAAAAGTCCGCGAGAGCACATATCTAACTATCATAGTTTAGTCACAATAACCACTTTTATATTCATAAAAAAAAATGCATAGAGATAAGCACGGGTTCGAAGTCCACGCGAGCGAAGCCGCGCCCAAAAGCTAGTGTGTTATAATTCTATATTATCTAGTTTTTTATATAAAATTACAGAAAAAAAGGGGACGATGTTTGTTCAAGGAAAAAATGTTGTGGTTTTACACAGCAACACGAAGAAAGAGTTGAGAAAATGTTGAAATTAAACACTTTTTAACGGATTTATCGCGTGTATATTACATTATATTAAATTGATCAAATCTCAAGCAAAATACTCATCTGCAAGGCTTCTGGACACCGTGAGCGATTTCTGCGTGCACATGGAACGTTATCAATAAAACAAAATTATAGGCGGTAGATTTTAACTGTTTGCGACCACGACTGCTGCAAAGCATTCGAAACGTCGGGAATTAAATAATGTAATATACACGCGATAAATCCTTTAAAAAGTGTTTAATTTCAATGTGTAATAATCGTGAAAACCTAAGAAATCATAATGAGAAAATGGTATCAAAAAATATATTATTGTTGGCGTCCGCCCTTCGAGAACGACGGAATTAAACAACGTCAGAAGGGCCCTAAGGATCGGTCCTCCAGAAGTTCTGTGGTAATTCCGGTATTACCAGCCGCCTTGTGGTTCTTATGTTGCTTGAGAGCCATTCAGGCTGACGTCCGGGATGTCTTCTGTGTAGTGCCGGGTTAATCTAGCTAGAGGATGATCAGTATGTTGCTATAAAAGCAATTTATAAGGGATTTTGTGGGACCATTTTTGCAGTTTAATTTCCGTTTT
Source organism: Clostera curtula (assembly GCA_905475355.2). NCBI lineage: Eukaryota > Metazoa > Arthropoda > Insecta > Lepidoptera > Notodontidae > Clostera > Clostera curtula. Next base: position 9,578,424 of record FR997806.1, on the reverse strand, counting down.
GATTAGTCTCTGAAACATGATCAGTACACTACATCATCATCATTTCAACCAAAAAACGTACACTGTTAGACATAAGACCCCCCCCCCCTACGATTTCCGCGAAGGCCGGTCCTGAGACTCCCGCATCCATCGTAAAACAAAAACCTATCTTAATATATATATTTCTTGTGTGCGTGTGTATGTGACTGAACTCCTCCTAAACGGCTGAACCGATTTGAATGAAATTTTTTGTATGCGTTTGGGTGGCACCGAGGATGGTTTAGATTCACAAATCAGCCCGACAGATGGCGCTGCAGTCGGTAAACAAATATCATGCAGGACAACGTCTGCCCGGTCAGCTAGTCTTTATATATAATCTTTTGTCTGGATTAAAAAAGTGGTTTATTTCATGGTATATTTCATCATTATATAAAATTTCAATATAGCTTAGTGTCCATTCTTAGCTTTATTAAACTCACATTGACAGAGAGTGGTGAAGGCACAGCAGTGGCCAGGCGCGCCGGTAGCTGCACGCTGACACAGTGGAATGGATCAAAAGTGCACGACGTGCGCTCACACTTGGCACATGTCAGTGCAGACCTATTCAAAATATTAGATTGTCTATTACTTAATAACCACCTGCACCTATCTAGGTATATATTATGATTTTGTTTATAACAAAAGCAACTAGGAATTATCTTGCCCCTTCCTCTCTGTGGCCATTCCAAATTTGTGGTTAAGAAAAATACTATTAAATAATCTATTTGAAATCAATTCAAGCTAGCAAGCTATTTGATTGCTGTCAAGGTTGTCTCCATTGTTATGTACCTCATTTGAATTTATGGAAACCACAGACTGAAATGGAATATTAGGTCATGAAATAGTCATACTGCATAGGATTTTAAGATTTTTTTTTCATTTGAATTGTTACTTCGTTACTGTACCTGTACTGTGCTTGAAAGACTGCTTGTACAAAAGAACTATTTCTTCGCGCATGATTAGCTAATGTCTCAGCTGCAACTACTTCATCGGGCTTGCCACATGTATTCTGGAACATAATTTGAAAGTGTGTATTTTACAGATTACAGATTTTGACAAATAAAATCTTCAGAGACAAACATTAACACCTTGTTGGAACTTACATTTGTAATATCCCAACCTTATCAACCTAACTCACATACAGGAACACAACACCACCAAAATTTTGTTATTCGGCTGAGGAATTCTAAAAAGTGGAGGTCCTTCCAATGTATCCTTGTTATGGGTATGCACATACTTTGTACACATTAATTATGTGTTTTAAAGAGACCCCACTACACAAATAATCTGTGTAGTGTACGGGGGATATTTTTTATCAAAAAAACAGACTGTTCTTGTTGTCATCATCATCACCCACAAATGACCCACTACTAAGTTGGGCCACCTCCGAATTCATGAAGAAAAATTAGCCTACTGTGCCACGCTGGCAAGACGGATTGGCACAGAGTTTGTATCAAGTTTTCCTTCTCTTGTGGCTATGGTTTGGGTTGGTGACATTGTGTATTCTAAATTTGTCACCACACTTACTATCAAATATGTACTTCATTTATAGTTATTGTACAGCATAAAGAAGTTTGGGAATAATGATAACCTTACCTTTATAGTTTTGTATTTTTTCTTAGTGGCAGTGTTTAAATCCTCATGTACTTTATCAAGAAGCCAAAATAAGAATTCTTGTGCATCATGCTGACTGTTACCTCTGTACTGAGTGCCATGACGTTCCACAGCACCCTGTAATTTATAACAACAAAATGTAATTCAAATGTTTTATCAGAAATCAAATGGAAAACTAGTCTGCAAATAAGACCAGACAAGAAACTGCATTAATGGTTGCTTTTATTTAAAAACAAATACATATACAGAGTGGTCGAAAAGTTGTGGATCAAACTCAACCAGCGGTTAGATGGGGTAATCAGCAGCATAAAGTTGTTCTAAGGGAGGTCCTTAAAGTCAATCCCTGCAGAGTTATAATTGATTTTGTGTTTTTATGATAAATTGTATTTTTTTTAATAAAACTTGATAAATTCGTAAACCCTATCTTTTTTATAATTTTCACTAGATTGGTACTGATGAGTTCTTTTGTTAGACATGCTATTTGTGGTAGTTTATTGGGTGTGTTATCTTCAACACAATTTCTCATAAAAACACAAAATTAATTATAACTCTGCAGGGGTTGACCATAAGGACCCCACATAGAAAATTTTTTTGCTGCTGATGACCCCATCTAACCATTTGTAGCGTTTGATCCATGACTTTTTGACCATCCTGTATGTAACATCTGTACTGGTACATTCAAGTTGGACAATTTGCGACAGACTAACTATAAAACATTATTATAGACTTAAAATTACAATCCAATTTTTTCTATTATTATTAATATCATTTGTTAGCAGGTTGCCTTGTTGGTCTAGGGGTTAGATGAGATGCCTTGGGATCACAGAACTCCGGGTTGGACAAGTGTCTTTGTGTTAACCACAGGTACTTGCTCAGAGTCTGGGTGTCATTTGTTTTTGGGAATTTCGTGTTTGTAAGCTGCCCCTGCAGTACAGGCTATATCTACTACTGTCTGATATGATTGGGTATTTTTAATACACAAAGTATATAAGCAATTGGATGAACTATCTTGCTTGCCTCTACTAATTTCAATGTATATAGTACCTTAAAAGCTGTACTCATGTCAGGAGCATAGTGACAAGCCCAAAGTGCTTTCAATAAAGCTGCCAATTGCTCAGTGACCTCTCCTCTTGTTCCATATTTCTTTGAATTTATTTTATTCCTCTTTTGCAAGTCCACCTAGAATGTTATAAACAAAAGATGTCATAATTATATGAATATTAATATTTAAAGTAACAGAAATTCAACTAGACAAGTCTTACATCAGTCACTGATATTACTGCTAGTATATTATATAATTATGTATGTTTTATTATCTTTTATCTTCAAGCTGTCTGTATTTTTAAACACTACTATAAACTAAAGGGTTTATAGTATACAGTCACAGTTCACTAGCCTCTATACAGACATTGGTAACATACATAAATTTATATGTAATGAATTATATAAAATACTAAAACCAACAAACCTTGTAATGGTCTAGCACAAAGTATTCAGCAATAACATCAGTATGGGAAAGGCATTGCAAGACGGCATTCATGTAGCAGGTATTGCCATGATTTTTTATCCCTGTCACAGCTGGTGTGGTGCCCGGTGGCCATGGCGGGTCACCACTACATGGAACACGCTCTCCATTTAAAAGGGCAGGTGCTGATTTTACCTATAACAATAATTCATCATTTGATACATAGACACACAATAAGATTTACTATTTCATAAGTGTTACAGAGGGTCGGTCGAGGAGCAGAACTTACATTTGAAACATGAACATTGCTCATATGTTGAGCTATCTTAGTCAAAAATCTTTTCCATGATGGCCTTCTAAACAACTTCCTTTCAATACCGTTTTCGTCTTTGGACGCGTCCCCCACTAAAGAAGTGGTATTTGTTGATTTGGTATCGATTTCGCTAGGCTTATTTTTGCTACTTCCAGGCTTTGTAGTCCCAAATGGATTGCGAGGCAATGTAAATGTACGTTTCAGTCGCGAACCTTCAACTTGTTTCTGAGTCATATTGGTCTCAGAGACTTCGTTGATCAATTCACTCTCGGAACATGATTTTAAAACTGAGGACAAATTATTGGTAGACATATTATAATAAAATTCAACACTATTTTACATTTAGAAATATTATTTAGAAATAGTAAAAAAAAACATTGGTGGGTCACTGACAACTCACTTACGTCACCGCCATTTTGGATTTTTAGCCTGTTGACTTTGTGGATGGATGTAACATACAAAAGGTACTGAGCGGCGCGCTGATGAACAACATTAGTCAAAATAAAGAATTATTTACTGAAGAAGGATAATAATGCACATATCCATACTACTTCTCAGACCTTAAATGACCGATTGCTGAGTCAGGCCTCATAGAGCTACTTATAGGGTAATTAAGCTAGTATGGTAGGGTATGAAGCTAGTCTAAAAAACTAGCCCAAGTTCCTCCATATGACATTAGGTACCTATCAGTGAAAGTCCCGTCAAAATCGGTCCAGCCGTCCCAGAGATTAGTTAGATTAGCTGAAGGGTTGGAAAAGCCCTTATATCTTTAAAAACAAACGGGAACTTTCTTGTTCGAGGGGGGATAAATCGCTATCACACTATAAAAATCGCTTTATCGTCCCGGGACTCCTTTTTATGTTTTATCGGCACGCACATTTTATCAACTTAGTTTTGTAGCGACCGCATGCTACATACTTTACACAGTTTACCCGAAAATGTGAACTAATTGCATCACGAAATATCGCCTACAAATGCGAGAATTACCATAAAGTCCTACACCGCAATAGCGAAATTTCAAGAGCAATTCGCATAGTTGAGAATTCCCCGACTACAACTATCGAGGGGAATAGGCGCTGCGACCCCTAGCCAGACATTACACCTCGTCTGGCTGGATGATCATCCCTTTGCGCCTAAAGTTTTATTATCTATAATTATTATGATGATAATGACTATGGCTTTCACAATCGTCGACGGATAATATCAAGTATAAATCACTACTACCAGGTTGGAACGCGGCACCAACCGAGAAGACCTGGCGGAAGAAACTCGGTGGGCTTGTCTTTAAAACGCTGAATTACAATGACAGTGTACTTAAAACTAGGTTTTTATGGTTTCGAAAGGCAATTTTAATTATTATTTACTTCAATTATCATTTACCTAATTATTTAATTTATCAAGGCAATCCATCCTTCTCTGTCATTAGCTCTGTCTAGCCAACTTTCGCCCACCCACGCTACAATTTCGTCTGCCCATCTGGCCTTTAGTCGACCTCTTGATCTGGTGCCTTTTGACCCATTCCACTTTAATGATTATAAAGTCCATCTATTGTCCATATAACGGGCTATGTGACCTGCCCACTTCCATTTAGCCTTCAAGGCAAAGGTCAAAGCATCGCATAAATTTGTCTTCCTTCGAATGTCAACGTTCTTTACCTTAACCTTCAGCTTTAAACCTAGGCAACTTCTTTCCATTCTCCTCCGGGTAGTCTGAATTTTGTTCCTGGTTTTGAGATCGAAGATCCAAGTTTGGCATCCATAGGTGAGGCACGGTAGAAGTCCTGTATCCATGACTATTTTCTTGGTCGGTAGCGGAAGTTGCGATTTTAGTATTTCCTTATGTTGCCAAAACTTGTTCCAGGTAATCGCCACTCTCCCCCTCGACTGTGCTGCCACCTTGCTGTGGTGAGGGGGCTTGAGTGCCTCAATGATCCGTGGGGCCATACCGGCCAGGGCCTCCCATGCCGGGCGGGCCCACGGGGAGAGGTGAGACGAAGAGCGGCACCCAGCGTCGTGGCGGGTTGCGGCTCCGGGGACTCCTCTGTCCTCAGAGCTGCCTTGGGAGTCGTAAACCGCTGCGGCGCACCATGAGGTCCTCGGGTTGGCGCTCAACTTACTTGGCCGTCAAACCGAGTCCTCACTCAACGTCCCCGGGTTGGCGCCGGCCGAGGGCTGACGGGCCTCCTCTGCAAGGCCGTATGTCGCAGAAGGGGGCTGCGGGACGGATCGCCGGTGCGCTGCGGTAGATTGGGGCTGCGGGGACTTGGGTGGATGGGGACCCTGTCCCCAGTGTCTCGCTGCGAGCCCTGGACGGGGGCTCCGGGGACCTGGGTAGACGGTGGACCCTGTCCTAAGGGTTTCCCTGCGGGCCCTGGACGGCTGCGGTGCGCCGGTGTCCTCTGGTTGGCGCCGGCCCGAGGGCTGACGGGCCTCCTTCTGCGGGGCCGATGTCGCAGAAGGGGGCAGCGGGGCGGGTCGCAAGGGAGGGAGCTCCGGGTGACCCGCGCCGCGGACGGAGGCGGGGGTGGAGGGGGGTTCGTGACGATGCGGTCCCCTTCTGCCCTCGCCTAGGAGGCCGGTGGTGGTTCGGGGGAGCCACCACCGACGAAAGCCTCGATGACTGAGGGCGTCCCAGTATACCGGGACGCCCTCTCTGATAGTCGCTTGCCCGCGTTGCGGGCACCACGCCGGGGCGTCACAGTAGAATGCGTTTACGCGAACTTGTGGCGCCCCAAGCGCGTCGTGTGAGGGTATGCCGCTGGGGTTTTAGTGGGTATCGGAGTCCCACATAATCACCGACCTTTCCCCCGGGGTGCGGTGGTATGCATAAAGCATTTCCCCAGCGAAAACAAAAAAAAAAAAAAAAAAAAAAAGGTAATCGCCACTCTTCGATTAAGTTGTTCGGTGTTTCTTTCCTTGCTAAAGGAGATTTGTTTCCCTAAGTAAATGTAGCGGTTGACAAACTCGAGAGGCGTGTTGTTTGTAAAGATAGGCGTCGCACTGCGGTTAGACATAATTTTAGTTTTGTCCAGATTCATTTTCAACACAATTTTTATACTAGCCTGGTTTAATTCAATTACCATTGGTGAGGGGTTTCGAAAATAAAATTATGTCGGCGGCAAATTTAAGATGACTTAAAAATATACCATTTATGTTATTATCTTGATTGGACCATGGCAGCTCTCCCATTACATGTTTTAGGACGGCTATGAATAATTTTGGTGAGATCGGGTCTCCTTGCCAGACACCTCTCTTTAAGGTGGATGGTCCAGGGTAGCCCGCGAAATTCAAATTTTCTTACGTTATTTGCAATTTGCAGGGCAGTGCTAGGTTGTATGATGATGAACATTTGATTCGCGGCTGTAAGACGTATGTAGTTACAGAGTTATAATCATCAAACGCATCAATACAACCCTCCAAGCTCATAAAGGTGCAAGAATGACTTTGACGTTGAAAAAGTTGATCACTTCGCCTACTCTGTCCAGTTTGACTCTACTTGTGCTGTTAGAGTAAATATTTTTTAGGATATTGATATATTTTGCATTTGTGTTTAGTGCTTTCAGCGATTCCCAGATGCTCTCGTGTGATATTGAATCAAAAGCTTTTTTATAGTCGATGAAAGCTAAGTACAGGGGTTTATTAAATGCTAAATATTTTTCTATCACCTGGTCAACCACATGGATATGATCCATCGTGCTGAAACCGCTTCTGAAACCGGCTTGTTAAAATAAGAATTTATTAATTTAAAAAGATAGAATAATTAAAAAAGGAAATTACGTATAAAGTCTTGAATCCAGTGAGCTGACCAACCCCAAACAGCGGCATCTGATCACAAGCATAACGCATGGGCCAGTAAGCTTCCCGTTTTGAATCAAAACTAGCAAAAATACAGGTTTTTTAGTAAAAGTTTGCAGTGATATGCATTTTCGTGGGCATTTTTTCATTGTATTGAAATTTCAATTACATTACAAGTTAAGTCAGTACACTAAAGCTAATTAATAACAATAAAATATATAATATTATATAATAGATAATGTGCGGGTACCTTATTGACCGAACCACATATTGAAGCTTTGGAAACTTCAATATTTCTCTCCTAGTCCATAACTTTCAAAATTTCCGTCCATTTAAAATTTTATATTATTCTTTTTTCTTTCAGCTTTTTAAGTTCAACAATTAAATAAACATTAATCTATTGAAGAAATCACTACAAGAAAAAAAACTTCAATATGTCAATTAATCTGACTGACAGTATCAGCTGACCAGGAGTATATGTGTTCTGTGCAGCTGACTGACAGTTCTTCACGTATTGTGTTGAGGGAGGTCGCTCGAATTTTTTTCTGATTTTTCTCATAGATTCAGTTCATATTCTCTCGGTTAATAGTCGGATTTTTTAATGACGCCCTTTATTAAAACGAGGATTATTTTTACAATATAGACATATTAAATAATTTAAAAGAAAATGTGTACGTAACTTCTCGGTAAGCTCTAGTATATTTTATTATAAGTACGTAGGATAGGAATTATTTTTTCTGGACGTTCATGATCGATAAACTCGCCAATTGGACTAGAGCTTTTTCTGGATCTCATAATAACGCATTCCTCGGTCAGTAGCTTCTTGGTATAATATAAGAAATTTGCAGTTCTGCGAGTGGAAAAACTGCGCGGATAAAGTTGCCGAAAAATTAATTGTGAATTATGATTTTTTCTTATTATTAAGGTACATTCTGTAATACAAACGTATTTAGAAATACAAATGTATTCTGAATATTAAGTTAATCCATATAGTGCGAAAAAAAAACTTTAAAAAGTAGTAGGTAATAGAAGCTTTTAAAATTTATTATTGTGTTGAGACTTGTGTCTAATTGTTAAATATGTGAACAATGTCTAAATTATTTTTCATCTTCTTCTAATACAATTAATAAACAAACACTTGATTTTGGTCATAGAACAATAGAACAATCTCTTTTTGCTTTGATCATAAAACAAGAGTGTCAATATTATCTCACAGAGAAGTTTCGTGTTTTGCGACTATATTAAATACATATTTCTTTTAGAGGTTCTCTAAAATTTTATGTTAAAGAATTGAAGGCATTTTGTTTACATGGGTATATTTTGGATTTTTTAAATTTACTATGAACTAATAAAACCTCGTTTTTATTATAGAAAATAAAAAAAAATGTCAGCCTTTAAAAAACTAAAGCTCCTAATATGGAAGAACTTCCTTCTCCAAAGAAGACATAAGTGGCAAACAGTATTTGAGATTGCATCACCAGTGATTTTTTCATTGTTCCTCATATTAACAAGATGCCTAGTGGATCCTAAATCAAAGCCAGATGTGACCTACCCACCTTTCCAGCCTACTTATTTTAATCTGACTGGACGAGACCTGTGAGTATATTCAAATTCTAGTTTTCAGATTGGCTCTGTAAATATCTCTTACATACCCAAAGCTTTTAATATTGATGTGAAAGTTTGAAACTATACTGTAAATGTAAACCTGTATAACTTTTTAAATCTTTTGTATCTATGAGCTATTATTATAAATGGGGGAAATAGCCTGATATTTCTGTTGTCTGGACACCTGAATTGTTAATCAATTTTTATGACCTTCTATAGACAGATACATAAGACCTTGGTAAAGGACATAGACCTCTCACTATTGAAGACTGGTTCTGATAATCAACTAAAGATGACCAGAATCAAGAAAGCTATCATGCTCTTTTTTGTTCTGTGGAAATATACTTTTGAGTCTTATCTCATATTAGCTGTTTCCTGGTGTACAACAAAGTGTATATCTAGCTGTCACTCACATACCCTGCATGATCTTTACTAAAAAATTCTATAAACCTGTGTGTATAAAGAAAGAAAAATAAAAAAACGTTGGCTAGAATTTAAGGTAGATTCCACTTTCAATAATCTGTATAGGTTTTATACCAAAACAATGACGTCATATTAAAAAAGGGATTAATGAATTGCTGCAAAAATATGAATAAAATATTTAAAATCCGCTATCATACGGGGCGTATTACGCATTTTCGGTGGACCTTCGGTCTGGTATGTATTACCACTACATCAGGGCATCATGGCATCTAGACAAAGCTAGAAATATAAAACTGCTCGAAGAAGTCCTTAGACGATAGGAATGTGTTCTTAAAAACAGAAATCCTATCCCACCCAGTGGTCTGAACACTAACAAAAAATTAATGAAGGGTAAACATAGTTGCACTACAGCGAAAACCGAGTTAGTTAAACCGATTAACGAATTTAATTCGTATGTTATGCAAACTAATAACACTGGTAGATGAATGCTTCCATCGATTTGTGTAGCTTTTAGACATTATATTTGTTGATGGCATATCCAACATTATTCTGTCATCTATTGGTATCTTACTTTCAAATTAAACACTTCAATATCTCGCCCGTGGCCCGTGACCACTATTGCACTCGATCCGTCGGGGGTTCAAGTATAAAATACAAGCGATAATTCGTTAAAAGTTTATTTGTTTTTTATTCAGAGCAAATATCACATCAGGTCGATCAGGCACACTAGCATTCTCCCCCGAAAACCCTCTAACACGCCATGTGACCAAAAATGCCATAGCGAAAGTCGCTGCAGACAACCTAGATTTTTTTCTTTCTCTATTCTTTGACCCTGATATGTTACCACCGCCTATGGGCTTTGAGAACGCGAAAGATATGGAAGCGGCCCTTATTCAGCCTAACGCTGCCAGCAAATTTTTCGTTGGAATCGAATTCGACGAGAAAATGGCAAGTAAGTAAACTTGATTATCGGATTAAATTTAGTTTTAAACATTTCTTGTATAATCTCAAGAAAAAATCATTATATTGCAGCCATTTCATTAGAAAGTATAACTCTTCATTTTATTAGACCCCGCCGGAGTTAAGTCGTCTTTTCCGGTGGCGTACGCACTTAGAAAGTGAAATCGCAGAGCTTGTTGTAAATATGAACTGGGTGGTTTTCTAATCGACGATGTTGATATCGTACTACTGCTTATACAACTAGTTTTCTTATCTCAATGACTTTAAAAGGGTTCTTATTATATTACCGCCCAAACAACTAGTGTTCATAACTCAATGACTTTAAAAAGGGTAGCCTTCTAATTTGCAGCTCCTAGTTATAAGAAATGGCGTGACCCTCGTAGAGCATTAAGGGGCGTTGCCGTCAACAAAATCACCATAACAGTATAGAAACTTTGACCATGTAACCTGACTGTAATTCAATAGCTAACATTTTGTTTATTTGTCTAATAAAACGTAATTTTCAGATGCCACGAAATGGCCCGACGACATAGTGTTTGCGCTAAGGTTTCCAGCGGTAATGAGAACTCCGATGTTGGAACACCCACTGAGGGCCAGTTGGCGAACGAATTTGTTGTATCCTTTGTTCCCTCTGCCAGGCCCTCGGGATCCTGACGATATGTATGGTGGGAAAACACCGGGTAAGTGTTTTAACCTTAATCGACAAAAATTACTTTAGGCTGATGACCGTCACATATTTATTTACCGTTGACAGCCAATTTTGAATAGTCGACAAAGTCGAACCAAAAAGAAAATCTTTATTAGCTTAATCTGAATTTACATTTTAATTAGCTCTAGTTCCAGTGAGATACTGGTAGAAGATCCTAGTGAGCAATGCTGGTAGATGATATCCATATTTCTGATGCCAAATTGCATTATGTATTTAGCGCGGATTCGAAGTTCAATAATATGATTTTTTATGAAACTTCGAAAGTAGTAAGTATTTTGTTACAAAATTTGAAAAAAAAATTAAAGCCGTAACTGATTTTGCTATTTATGTATTCATTTGCTTATCCTATTTGATAAGTTCATAGGAATAGTAGGTGTCATTAACAGCACAGATTTTAGGTAATGATAACACTATGTCGCAAACATTGTAGTAGTGAATAAATTCGTCTGCGTATGATCAAGGTTGCGGTCGCAAATGCCCTACGCAACTCGGTTATCAGTTTTCATTACGTTTTGTTTGCGACATTAACTTTTCCGACACCTGGTCGAATGTATTGCCTAAATGAATACGGTATCATTCTATACGGTATCAGCCAGGATCGTAGCAAGTGGAAGGATGTGATCTCTGCCTACCCCTGCGGGAAAAAGGCGTGACTTTATGTATGTTATGTATTCTATGACAGCGTACATAATATGTAACTATGAAATAAATGAACTACCGTTGGTATTGTTCATCGTCAGTTTAAAGAAGTCCACTGCTGCTACTGGACATAAGCCTCTCAAGGATTTTTACAGTAACACAATATGATGTGCCCAACATCTGAATTATTCATAGTTAATAAAACGTAGAAACAAATGACGCCAATTTTTCATACACACTGATGACTAGTTTTTGTTTTTTTTTCATCTATCTTCAAGGAACCGGAAGGAATACATTTGAAGATATGCCTTCTATAATTCTTAATCAGCTCTCTATTTGTTTTACTTATTTATGTACATTAAGTCATGCGAAAGTTTCTGTAATCGATTCTAGGATTTGCATCAAAAACGAGTTCTTCATAGTAATGCACTCTAGAGAATCAATTATTAATTACGCATCCAAAAAATGCCTCACACCGATGGCCTTTGTAATAAAACACGCGCGTCATGAACAAATCTTTAAATAACTATAGGTAGTTGTTGCGTTCCATAATGACACTCGCTTCGCACGTGAAAATAGCGATTTTGGTAGATCGTCGGCTATTTTATTGATAATTTAACATAATTTGTTGAGCATTCATTTACACAGTAACGCCTGTGAAAAATGTTATAATCTTAGTTTTCCTTTTAAGAACATGTTAACGGACATAAATTAAGATTCTACAGCTAAATCGGTCAATATAACATTAAGACGAGAATTTGAAATTTACATTTAGATTTATTTAATTCTTCATGCAATATTTTTATAGGAGGACTTAATGCCAAGATTCGCTATCCTCATTTCATCATATCTATCTCCACAATTATACCTACATCCATAATTGATTAACTTTATGCACCTGTGTCCAATCTTAATATGCGGCCTTACATAACAACTCCTTGCATGTGTCGTGTAACTTTATAACGCGCAATAAGTATGGTATTTTTTACCTCTTGCTAGATATTTGAACCCAGCTATTGTTTTCAGGATACTCTCCCGAAATGTTTTTAGCCGTTCAACACGCACTATCGCAAGAAATAATAAAGGAAAAGACTGGTAAAACAGTCGAAACTAAAGTGTACATGCAACGGTTGCCCCAAAAAGCCTACAGAGAGGATCAGTTGCTAGTGGCTTTGGAACGATTCATATCCATAATTATCATGTTGTGTTTCGCTTATCCATTTGTCAACACCGTCAGAATGGTTACTGCGGAGAAAGAGCTGCAATTGAAGGTAATTTGTTTGTTTGGATTGCCGTTGTTATAAGTTTATATAGGTATGTGTCTGTGGTATAGCAGCTCTTGAATTTATTTGTAGGTGGAGGAACCTAATATGATTTGAGTATTTTGTTTGAAAAGTATATTCATCGAAACATATCTTAGATACGTTTTACCATGACCATGACCATTCTCAAAAGAATGGTTATTGAATATAAACAAAATATTCAATCTATTGTATACCATGACTCTTTCGGTGTTATTTTGCTCCATGGCTGACAAAAAGAAAATCGATTGAAATAGTTGAAATAGCGTTGATATCGTATGCCAATGAACACTGTAAAACGTGTTAAAATGAAATGAAAAATGTTAATGTATACCTACGGCTTATTGCCTAATGTTTATTTTTGTGAGCACTATCTAGAAATGGTACGAAATTTGTCGAGCCCCCTGTTAACGAAGGGCTCCATTAATCGACGCGGGCCAAGAACCCAAGGCCGCGGGGTGTGGGGACCCTGACCCGGAAGCGGGCAGTCAAGGAACGCCGTAGGTTTTAGTGGGTGGGTCGGAGCGCTAATTAACATATCTTTCTCCCGGAGTCCCACAATCTCCGGCTCGACCTCAACAGCCGGGCATCAATGACGATTTACGACAAAAAAAAAGTTGGCGACAATTTATTGACATTTAGGTATGCGTAAAGCAATAGACTTGGTTCAATTTTTCAAGGATCAAGAACAACTTCAATTAGTTTGATTAAACTCATGTCGAGAACTTTGTGTTATTGGCAATCGATATGCGTATTGTGTGTTGACAGGAAACTATGACGATAATGGGCCTACCGTCGTGGCTACACTGGCTGGCGTGGTTCATAAAACAGCTTTCGTTCCTCTTCGTGTCGGTCTTCCTTATTGTTATATTGTTTAAGGTGAGTTCTGCGACCTTGCGATTATAGATGTTTGTTTGGGTGTGTGCGTATATGTTATGAATGACACACACATGTATGTTTTTCCGACCTGTCAAAGTGGAAACACAGTATGACAAACTACCGCCATATTTTGAATCCTAGAGAAATTGATCAGTTCTAGATTGATATTTTGTGAGTCACAGAAAACTTTTCTTCTGAAAGCCTCACAATGGTTGACGGATTTAGATGTCACCAATCCACACCATCCTGTATCTAGCCGCAAGATAAGGAAAATACAAATAATTATATAATACAAACCCCCTGGGCTAATTTCTCCATGAATTTTGAGAATGGGCCACTCAGTGGTGGCGTATTATAAGCTGAAATGATGAATGATGCCATTACAAGGGTATCATACGACTCAAACAAAGAAGCTGAACTGGCAGAAAACCTTGTCGCAAGAGGAAAAAAACTTGATCCAAAATTCATTTTGTTTGGTGACGCTAGGGAAATGCTTATGCATACCGCTGTCCCTCGGGGGTGAGGTCGATTATGTGGGCCGCCGGAAACTACTACCCACTAAAATCCCAGCGATATACCCTGACACGACACGCTTGGGGCGACAGGTTCGCGTAAACGCATTCCACTGTGACGCCCCGGAGAGGTGCCCGCTGCGCGGGCAAGCGACTCCCAGATGGCGTCCCGGGCAACTGGGACGACCTGAGACAGTGAGGCTTTTGCTGGTGGCAGGTCCCCCTACCCAGTAATACAAAATTCTTGTGCCAACCCCACCTGACGAGCGGTACACTAAAATAATTTCCCTACATGTGTGTGTCTTTGTAACTAAAAATTGTGGTGGAAACAGCTAATTTCTGCAGGCTCTTCCCTGTAGAACAACATTCTGAACCGGTGGTATATAGTTTCTCTGTCAAGTATACCCAAGTTATTTACTACCTCACGCGACAAACGCGTGAGAATTCACGGAATCTTCACTGGTGTTCGCTGGCACCATGCCATCGTTACTCATCTGAAATTCACTTACAAGCGCCGTCGCTCGTAATCCAAACAATAAAAAATGGCTGCCCGTTTTCCCGAACAATAACAAGATATTTAATAGTGACAGAGATGAGTTCGAAGTTAAAACACTTTTTGTGTCATTTGGGGATAATTTAGTAGATTTGTTGTTTTTTACTTCATTAAAAAATCTCTATTACACTATGATTGTATATACCTCGGAGGTTTTTTTTTATAGACAGAATTGATGGTCAAACTCAGTATCTGTTATACAAGTATAAAGACACTTGCCTGATTCTGAAATTGAACTAGAAACCTTGACCCACTAACTGTATCAACAATGTATTCGTGTTAATTTACAAACTAACCTATTTGTGACTCGGCTGTCGGCAAGATTACCTCATCAAACTTGTCCCAAAAAGAAAAAAAAACATCAAGACAACAAAGAGAAAAATTAGGCTATTGTGCCGCGCAGGTCAAACGGGTCGGAAGCTGTCTCTGTTTCTCTGGGTCTGGATGTATTTAAGTCCATAAATCATATATTTGTATAGGAACCTATCCACGGTTACCTAACGCGGGTATTAAGACCTAGGTTTGCCCTCCTCGTCGGTTATCACGACCAGGTGTCCAGGTGACCAGATGTCGACATCTTACCTGGGTTTACAGGCAAGCCATCGACATGTGTAAAAAATAATATATATATTTTAAATAAATCTCTCTTCTGAAATGTTAAACGTTACCGTTTGCCAATAGTTCCGGTTAGCGCAGTGGTTGAGCGATCGACTGCTGCGCAGCATGTCGCGGGTTCGATTCCCGCACGGAAGAAATATTTGTACGACCTACAAGTATTTGTTCCGGGTCTGGGTGTTTTCTATCTATAATTTGCATGTATTTACAATTTATCATCCATCTCGTTACCATAACACAAGCATTGAGTTGCTTAGCTTGGGACGAGATGGCGTTGTGTGATATGTCCAAGGATATTTATTAAATTTTTCAACACGTTTTATTTGTACAAACTGATCTGAAAATTACTAGTGCAAACAAAAAGGATATAAATTCGGCAATTGTGTTTTGTTTTTGTTTCATTCAAAGATGTCGAGTTAATTGTCTTTTATTAGATTCCATTTGCGCACACGGAATCAGGCGACGGGTATGCTGTGCTAACGTTCACACCTTGGTCGGTTTTGATGTTCTTCATGTTGCTGTTTGTCATCGCTTCATTGTCTTTCTCCTTCATGGTCAGCGTCTTCTTCTCACGGGGTAAGTAAGAGAATCTAAATAGGAATGAAACACTTTTTGTCGGATTTATCGCGTGTGTATTACATTATTTAATTCCCGACGTTTCGAATGTTTTGCATCAGTACAGAGAAACAGTTAAATCTACCGCATATAATTTTGTTTTATTGATAACATTCCTTGACGACACGGTTGGCGCAGTGGTTGAGCGATCGACTGCTGCGCAGCATGTCGCGGGTTCGATTCCCCGCACGGAAGAAATATTTGTACGAACTACAAGTATTTGTTCCGGGTCTGGGTGTTTTCTATCTATAATATGTATGTATTTACAAAAAAAAATGTATAATAAGTAGTTTAACATCCATCTCGTTACCATAACACAAGCATTAAGTTGCTTAGCTTGGGACGAGATGGCGTTGTGTGTAATGTCCAAGGATATTTATTTATTTATATTGTGCATGTATATACTTTTAAAGACTGTTTAATTTCGATGTGTGATAATCGCGAACACCTAAGACTTCATTATGAGTATCTAGTATAGAATTCTTTTTTTAAAAAAGTAGATGGCCCGGGGAGCACCGTACCGCCAATAAAATTAAACGCATTTATAGCAACCGAATTGTAAATCTAAACCAATATCAAATCCAGTTCCAGAAGACACACGAAAACAACAAACCGTCCAGCCGTTTCAGTCAGTTCAGTCACATACATCACACATCGAAGAATGATGTATACAGGGTGTTACAAAAATTCTAAATCCATAACGAAAGGCTCGGTAGTGCTACTGATATAAATACAGTGTGCTGCAAACTTTTTTTTTATAAAATTACGACGGAGTACGTTTCAAATGGCTATATGTTCTATTTTGTACATCATATTTTTACAAAGTGAACTTTATTGAATGGTTTAGTTTTAGGGGCCCCGCGCATTTAGGCGGCCAGGCCGCGCGGCAAGTCGCGCGGCCTGGCCGCATAATGCACGGATTGGTCGCGGCGGCCAATAGGCCGCGTATGTGACGCGATGTTTTTCGTTGGTTTTGGTTTTGGTCGCGTAATGCGCGGCGCTGGTCGCGTAATGCGCGCAGCTATATACATCGTAGAAGAATTAGTTGGCCGCAGCGACATGGCCGCGCGGCCTGGCCGCATAATGCGTGGAGGCCCTTAGTGTCTGAATATCTAACGCGGTAATGAAAATTGACGCTATCGTCTTATCGACGACTCAAGAATATCTGTAGATCAATCGCCTCTGTAATGACGGGTTCAATTGTTACAGAGTTGTATGACTACCATTGCGTACTCTTCGTAATAACGGTTTTAAATTATTTGCCACTGCTATCAATACTTTACGAGCTATTGCCAATAAATTATGTCACTAACTATTCCTTGTAATAGACTGGTAAGCTTTTATGGGTTCCGTAAGTGTTATATATTACGGAAATAAAACATTTTTGTGCTGAAATATGTTTTTACCGTACAATTGCCAAAATTTTATTCGATTCTTTTAGAGAAATTTCGATAAGAACCGTTAGCCAACAGGTGTCGTCTGCACGAATATTTTTAAATATCATATTTTGCAGGGAATTGAATATTTGGTTCTAGGTAAGAAAATAATTTACTAAAATTCATTCAGTGATTTTAGTATCCAAACATCGATTTTGCTATTTTAACTAATCAACCGACTTCATAAAGAAAATTTCATAATATTGGTTGCTGTATAACTTTTTTTATTGTATTGGTTCCATCGAAATCGGTTATGTATGTTGGCATAAAACTTAAAATTAATAATCAACAAAATAAAATCATTTTTACAATTTTGTTAATCGAGTCCTTTACAAAGCATAGGTACGTTTATCCGCACCTAAAGTCGAAATTAAATCTTTTTAATAAATAATGTAAATCGGTTTTAAAATAGGCACTATTTAGAAGCAATATAAGCAACCAATTAAACATTCCCCATATATCTTAAAGGACGCTTCACATTCGTACATGACTCGTATTCGAAGTTCTTTTGGTCATCGAATAATTTAATGGTGGCAATTCACTTCGCTATTTGCATTAACGTCGATTAATGCCCCAAGCTCCAAAGCGGGCCCACATAGATAACTACCCACTTTATCAAAACCATAATACCATTGTAATTACTTAATTATGTGAATGCCAATGTTATACGTCTTTAAAAGTTATTTCTTAATAATTCGAACAATTCGTTGTCTCAAGTTTCGTTCAACCGTTCCATATGAGATACAGAGGTGACCCTCTGTATTGATGTGAGCACATTTATAAACGTTGTCAATTAAATATGAATGGAATGAAATTGAAAGATACTAAACTTTGTGATTTCATATTACGAAGAAACACGTGTGTAGATAATGTATTACTTTGATAGTTTGTGCCTAACGTGAGTTGAAAATAACGCATTTTCTATAATTTTACAGAAGTATGCCATTTACGGTAGAATACCCTATTATTTCGTCTAAATAAAACATGGCTCACAAGAATTCAACACCATTTTATGTAGTCAAAAAATAGGCATAGAAAATATATAGTGTTTAATTTATTGTTACTGTTACTCCATTTTACTTAATCCCACTTCTGATACCGAAATATTTTTTGAATGATCGATGAAATTCCACAGCGAACACCGCCGCATCGTTCATGGGATTGGCATGGCTGACTACCTATTCAGTGTATATGCTCACGCAAATTCTGTACGAGGAAATCAGTCTCTCCACAAAGCTTACCCTTAGTTTGATATCCAATACAGCGATGGGCTACGCCTTCCAAATGATCATCATGTGTGAAGGCACTTCTAGAGGTGAGTTCGTAGTATTTATTGGTAGACCAAAGTTCTATAATTAAAACTTGCGAATTAGTGATAACGGGTACACAGGGTGATTCATACGTAAACATTAAGCGCCGTGGTAGCGAAAATCTGCGAATGTCATCTACCTACCGCGTGGCTTACGCCTCCCTTATCCGCTAAAAATCGAATAGTGTGCATGATACATTTTGGCTAAAGATTTTTCTTATGATAGTTTGTTTACATCAATCAAATGTTCTAATACAAATACAGCATCTGCTATATATTTCGAAATTGACGGGTCCGTGGTTTTTAGTTATGAATTACTTTCTATGCACCTATAATGTCGTTTTAAATATCATCCAAATCGGGCCAAAACTCACTCTTCTGAATAAAGATGACAGTTCTGTCTCTTAAATATATAGTGCTGCTTAGTATTATTTGATTGCTTCATAATGTGGGTCTTTTTATTTTAGTTATTAATTTAAACCTACAATTTATTGAGAAAATTATATACTGAAATCTAGGAAAAGGCGTATGTACGCCTTAAGTACGAGGACTTATTTCTAAAGAAATCTCTTCCTTTTATTGCTTATTTTTATTCAATTTAAAATCGTTAACACAATACAGATTAATTATCAAAATGTCAATATGCTGTTTCCGAGTTAAGAGTTTATGATAAAGGTTGATAATGAGCTGTTGTTTTACTAACATACATATTTTAATTAGTTCAAGTTCATAATGTTTGTCGGGTATTTATAACTGATCGCTCCTTGTACTCAATAAATGAATCATAGATACACCCCACGCTCGCTGATACAGAGGTACGAAAGTTAATCTGATTAACTGTAAACTCGGCAACCTTGATCTAAGATTAGAAAATACGCTTTTATCGGGAACTATTTCTGTAGGTTTGTTTATCTAATGTCTATTTCTTGTTTGTTTAAGCACAAATATAGTTAATAAAAACCGTTTTCATTTTCTTTTTTACATTCATGTCCCCTGAACACTTTCAGCGGAGAATTTATTTTATAGGATGTCTTCATTTTCATGAAAGTATTGTCATTATAAAAGTAATCCCATTGTAAATTACGTACATCGAGCATATGTCTATAAATCATATATTTTTTAATCAAAAGATAATAGATATATATCAAATATCACTGTTCACAAGCCTATATAATTACGGGCGAAATGATAAAAGGAAAACATTTGAAAACGGTCTTTTTTTTAATAGATAAAGCAAAGTTACAGTACCGAAACTCAAACAAACTAATCAGTGTGTCTAAATGATGCTTCAACAGGTGGTACTAAACGTTTCACATCCACCACATCGTAATGTACACGTCTATAAGTTTGTAATGTTTCCAGGACTGCAATGGAACGAATTTTTTTCTCCGATCTCGTACCACGATCCCCTCCAGCCGGGTCATATAGTGCTTATGCTGATATTGGACTCAATACTGTACATGTTGATCGCGATGTACATAGAAAAGATCCGGCCTGGCCTCTACGGAGTGCCCCTGCCATGGTACTTTCCATTTATGAAAAGTTTCTGGCGACCTGACAAAAATAGAGCTCAAGGTCAGTGTATTTTCTTTATTAACAGGTCTAAGTCTTTTGGCGAATGGATTAAATGCTCTGGTTCCCATGTGTGAGTTTATTTTATTCAATAGATCGTGTTAGTAATAATAATTTGTATGTAAATAGTTATGTCTTGGAGTGCCAGTCAGGCGCAATTTTTGGACATGATGTGTAAATCGTGACCATAGACGTACTCAGGGCTGAGACTCTCGAAATCCGATGCTGTAACTTCTATTCTAGGTTCCCGCCGTTTAGGTTTGATGTAAATTTTCTTTTGGTGCGCTTGGGAAATGATTAATGCATACCGCTGCCCCTTCGGGGGGTTATGTAGGACTTCGGGACGCTCGTTTAAGTACAATAAACTATTTGAAGTTGGTCTAAACTTAATTTGACACCGACGTTAATTAGGATATTAGTATACCCAAGGCACCGAAAGTTATTTTGCTTTTATAAGGAATTCTTTTTCCATTTTCCATTACGAAGTCCGGTCAGTGCATTACTCGTGTATTATGTAACTAATTGCTGAAGTCAAGGTCGCGATATTGTAGTCATACATAATTAAGCAGCTCGGTTACCGGTTACCTGTCTCGGTCATGACTATATTGTGATTAGTAAATCAAGGAGGAGTGTGTGGATTTTGTGTGAATTATAATAATTGCTTATTTCTTGAAGAATTCGCTTGTCTTTTTTT
Source organism: Clostera curtula (assembly GCA_905475355.2). Taxonomy (NCBI): domain Eukaryota; kingdom Metazoa; phylum Arthropoda; class Insecta; order Lepidoptera; family Notodontidae; genus Clostera; species Clostera curtula. The sequence continues at coordinate 9,557,398 of FR997806.1, read as the reverse complement.
TGAGCTATTATAGTTATTCATTCGTAAGTGACAAATCGATTATGTAAATTGGTACCTACTATACCGACATTCTGCGTAAATCATCCTATAACTCACTTCATTCAGTGAAAAAAGATATCGGTTGACGCAGAATGAGTACCGTTTACAATGCTATTTAAGAATTTTAAATGAGATCGTTTTATAGAACAATCAAAAGATACGAAAATTATGCTCAATCCTAAACCAGATTTTCGTGAAAATCATTCTTCATTAAACAGTATATTTACATGATTTTATAGTAGGTCAGTGAAATAAAACAAGTTTCTGAATGAAGTTTTAAGTAGCCGTGTCATTTGTCAATGATAAAGAAAGTGACCCTTTTCAATGCTATATACAATTTTAAAGAGTATATACTGTTACAATCGTATAAAATTTTGTGGGATATTTCTTTCTATATCTTATATAATATGCAACATAAACAATATATTAATCGGATAAAGGATTGATAGAGCTACTAATATAAACCTCCAGGAAAACAAAGCAACATTTTTTTCTTGACGACCGAATTATGTTGAAGAAAGTGTCAAAACTTAGTAATAACAACAGAAAAGCTAATGCACATCATGCAACACATATTGCTAAGATAGGATAAGGATAATCTTAACGATAGATTTTTTTTCACTAACAAGAGTGTTTCGCAATAAAATGTTGCTTAGGGAACTCTAATTGCACGCTTATACTGCAAGATGGAAATATGTACTTATATTTTAAATACAGAATTTTTGATTAGATCTATGTCCCTGCTTCAGACGGTTATAGGGTTTTTATTTCCTCCTGTATATGTATTTGTGTCTTTGGAGTATATAAGGTCCTAGTCCGATATCCTATAAAGATATGACTCATCCTTTGTGCCAGTGTACGCGTGACCAGAAGGCTTCAACTATGTTCAGCGCATAAGCATCCATCCAGCGTGGCACAAATACATATATGTATTTATTTCTATGTAATTTAGTTAGATTCAGTTATTATTTGTTTCTCTGACGAAAACGTTAGTTTTACATTAAAATTTTTTACAAATTTCGTGACAAACTGGTGGTAGGTAGATCGTCGAAATGATTATTACATGTATAAATTTAATTTACTTTAATAAATATGTTTCTTTCTAGTTAATATTATGTCAATACGTACTCAAACAACTCGGTGTCAGTCCAATAGATAAACTTTACATTGCTAATAGACGTGACATGCGCGCACTCTTTCTTATTATTTTTTTATGTAAGTACGAGTAGTATGCAGCTACTAATCCTTTTAACGCCAACAATATTCAGTGAAAGTCCCGCCAAAATCGCCCACCCGTCAACAAACACAGACAAAAATGTAATTATATAAATTTTCATACACACTCAGTAAAACACTGTTACTTTGATTTTCATCGTCATCAAAATTTTTGCCAAAAGACGTCCACTGCTAGGCGTTCCGCAAGGATTTCCACAAACGCTGCTCCTGAGCCGCACGCATCTATGGTTTTCCGGCGACCATAATAGCCGGAGAGGGCTATCGCCCTTTGGCTGATTTTGATGATTGATTTCGCGGTTTAATTTAATGTTGAATGTTTAAAATATGCACTTTAACAAAGGCATCATAACGATTAACATTTCAATACAATTCAAGTCAAGGCGTAGCCTAGCCGATCGTGCCGAACGCAATCGATCTGGACCCCAAACCTGCTTATTTCTATTGAAGTGCCCATCTGATACGATTCAATTGATGTCAAAATGTAATCTGGTAAATTCAAAAGTGCTTTAAAATGTGGCGTAAGTCCTTAATTGATTTGCCAAAATTGTGAAAAAATCAGTATTAATAGAAAATCGGAATGATTTTGAGTCCATTGAATGTTGAATGGGTGCCCATCATTTATATATTTATATCTGACTTTCTCCATGCTTCATAGGGCATGTAAAACCACCCAGCGGCGATTCTATTTATGGAAGTCGTTACAAGCAGTCAGTAGCGTGAAAACTGACGTTTTGCTCCGTGTAAATACTGGTAAAGTAAGACCGGTGCTGATCGCAAAGAAATTGAAAGAGAAAATATCAAGTCAACTGGTACTGGACTTTTTAATCAAACCGATCTTTTTTAACACTTAAAAGCGACCTGGTGACGTCGCCAGCTCTCGAATTATCGTGAATCGACGGGTTATGCAAGTACGAGTACGTGCAAGTACGAATATTGTTAGTCGATGGTTGACCTTAACCTTGTTACTCCGGAAGTATAGTTTTCGTGGGGTTTGAACGTTTGAACGTATCGCGCCATATATTGATTTTCATAAACTACGCTGAGTATTATTCTCTTCTCTAGCAATGTCAAGTGTTCACAGTTAAGAACAACGTTTTGTCGAAACTATTACCGTTAATATTGAAACTGTACCTAATTATAACAGTGTAACTCTATGCTCTTAGCCAGCGAATATACGTAATTGTAAGATAATTGTGCGACAATATACATAACTGAATCGGCATCCAAATTGGTGCTGTAGATTTTCCAAAATGTTCGGGGACTGCGGACGAAAACTGAGGCATTTTACAGAAATTTGTTAAGACATGACTACCCTATAATTACTTTGACTGAAACTTGGCTCAATGAAGACATACTAAATACCGAACTGTTTGACAGTAGGTATATGGTTTGGAGGCGTGACCGTGACTATTCAGCTACCCTTCAGTCACGAGGCGGTGGTGTCCTGGTAGCTGTTCGCAGAGATCTTGCATCTTCTGTGAGGGATAACTGGCAATCAAGTGCCGAGGATATTTGGCTCTCAGTCCAAATTAAAAACATCAAAGGCCAATGTATGTTTAATCTGCATATCTGCACTTTATATCTCTGTGAGCAGCAGCAAGGAAATAATTTCTCGTCCCAATTGTTAGCTTTTCTTGATAAACTCACGGACATAGTTATTGACCACCCTCTAGACAAATTCTTAGTCCTAGGTGATTTCAACATGAGCTCCATAGTCTGGTTAGATCTGGACGGGGATTTACAACCACTTGCACCGTCTACAGATTTTCTCACAAACTTTATAGATGTAGTTAACCTATGTAATTTAAAACAGTTTAATGCTGTTATTAACAAACACGGTAAAATACTTGACTTAGTTCTTTCGAATGAGTCCGTCTCTGTCTCATCTTGTACTGATCCACTTTTGCCAGAGGATGACTATCACCCATCATTATTAATCACTGCCAGTTTTGTTACTTTAGGTTCCTTGAAAGGTGCTCAGCGTAATGCATACCAATACAATAAAGGCAATTATGATGTCATTCGTTCTAAACTGGCGAGCATTGATTGGGAGACTAATTTAAAAAAGGGCACTATAGATGATGCCTTGGGTTACTTTTACTCAAATATATATGCATTAAGAGACTTACATGTTCCGCAGCGCTTGTCTAGATTGTCTTGTTATCCACCTTGGTATAACACTGCACTAATTAAGATTATCAAAGAAAAACGTAAGTATTTATCTAAGTATAAAATCTATGGAAATTTATCTGATCTTTTATCTAGCAAAGTACTGCAAGACAGGATACGTGATGTAGAACAGGAATGTTATAAGCTATATATGGAACAAATTGAGTCCTCTATTAGTACCAATCCGAAAAGATTCTGGTCATTTATAAAAAGCAAACAAAGTAATAGCAACTTTCCCGCTACCATGTCCTATGCGGGCAATTCTAGTGACACAGGACAGGGTATGTGTGAGCTTTTCGCGGAATATTTCCGGTCTACATTTCTCGATTCCAATTCTACGATAGTTTCGGATGTTAACTGCGCAACGTCTCCCTGCGATCTGGCATCAATTGAAATCGACCCCAGGTTGGTGCACAAGCAACTTAGCTCTCTTGATCTTAGTAAATCTGCTGGTCCAGATTCACTGCCAGCCTTGTTTATTGTTCGCTGTGCAGAGGAACTCACTATTCCAGTCTCAATTCTCTTCAGCCGATCGTTACACGACGGTATTATACCTTCTATCTGGAAATCCGCTTTTATTTCGCCTATTCTTAAAAAAGGTGATAATAGCAAAGTTGAAAACTACCGACCAATATCTAGACTGTGTTTGCTGGCAAAAGTATTTGAGCGTATCGTATACGATCAATTATATTCAAGTGTAATTTCAAGTCTCAATTCAGAGCAGCACGGTTTCTTAAAAGGTCGGTCAACTGTGTCCAATCTCTTGCTGTTTACTGATTATGTTGCTGAAAATATGGATGGTGGATCCCAGGTGGATAGTATATATACTGATTTCAGTAAAGCATTCGATCGCATTGACCACAATATCCTGCTACAAAAATTACTACGGCTGGGTATACGAGGTGACCTGTACAGATGGTTTTCCTCTTATGTTCTAAATAGGTCGCAGGCCATAACACTGAATGGTTATACATCCTCATGGACAACCATTCCCTCTGGAGTCCCCCAGGGATCCTTATTGGGCCCGTTATTGTTCGCAATTTTTATTAACGACAGGGAGTTGCTTTCGGAATTCACAATATCTATTATTCGCAGATGATATGAAAATTTTCAGATCCGTGAATAGTATGTCTGACGCCATTCTTCTCCAAGACGATCTATCCAGAGTTGCTGTGTACTGTGAGGCTAATAATCTACAACTGAACGTTTCCAAATGCTTGACTGTCAGCTTTTCACGAAGGCAGCACCCAGTTCACTTCATTTACGTAATAAGGGATCAACCAATTAGTCGAGGAAACGTCGTAAAGGATCTAGGCGTGTTTGTGGATTCCAAACTTACATTTGAATCTCATATTGATCATATTGTAAGAAAAGCAATATCTTCCTTGGGATTCATTATCCGAAACTCTTATTCATTTCATTCTATGAAAACTTTAAAAATTCTCTATTGCTCATACGTCCGCAGTCACCTAGAATACGCCAGTCAAATTTGGAACCCTAACTATGCAGTGCATTCTACACGTATCGAACGAGTCCAAAGGAAATTTTCTAGATTTTTATGTTATAAATTCAAAGTCCCCAAAATAACCTATGAAGAACGTTGTGAACGTTTTCATCTCCTTCCATTGCATGTACGTCGAAGTGTCTCAGACATTCGATGTCTGACTAAGATTGCACAGTCTAAAATGGACTGTCCAGAGTTGGTCAGAAAGATTAATTTAAATGTTCCATCCCGTCATTGCCGTATGCGACCCCTACTTCACATTCCATTTGTACGTACTGTACATCGCAAAAACAGCTTCTTTATACGAGCCAGTCAACTCTGCAACAACATAATTAAAACAGAACCCCTATCATTTGATCTGTATACTGTCAGCCCTTATACATGTAACAAAATCTTGAGCACTACTCTACTGTCAACCGTAGCGCCGTAAGTGGTACCTGCGTGTACTGTTTCTCTTAGATGTATTTTTCTATTTGTTAATTTGTGTACTAAATTCATTCGTACTTAGCTTAAACTAATTGCGGAGGCTTATAATGGCTTATTGAAATGTATTTTCCTTTTTATCTACTTATTGTCGGCCGCAAGCCCCCCAAATAAAATAAAATAAATAAAATAAAATTATTCTTTTTGTCCTCTGGTAAAAAACACGTCTCACGTTTCCATACACCACTAGACGTTGCTGTTGACTTTTCATTACTTTATCTGCCCGTGCCGATGAAACAATGAATGTTTCGAACCCGGTTTACTTACCGGAGCGAACATTTAATATCTTCATTCTTAAATGTACAGTTATTTCGCTGTTTCTAAAAAATAAATTAAACAAGCAGAATTTACTAAACGATCTCTACTTGTTTTTGGAATACAAGGACTATAATCAACCAAAAAATTACCCATTTGCCAGTGTAGAATTATTTATACCATATACATATTTGAATTATGTTGAAAATTTCGCAATTCAGTTGATGATTCAACGTTAACGTGGTTTGAGTAGCTCAATAATGTTGAAGATGAATGATATTTCATAATAAATGAGCTTCAATGGCCGCTTGGATTAAATAGTAATTTATGCGAATCAAATGAGCTATTAGGAACATTGTCAGAACTAAAGAGAGTGATGAATTCGGGTCTTTAAAAATACTTGTATTACTTCATTTATAAGGATTAAGTAACACGAATCAAATGTTTCTTTTCAGGTTTTGTTCGATATCATTGTTCGTATTTTATTTATGCACTGATGATACATTTTGCTGTATAAATTTTATTTATATAAAATCCTTTATCCATTAAATCATGAAAACATGTGTATTCAAAATGAGCCAAGACTCCTGTAACTGTAATTCCGTGTCAGCATGTATACATTGTGTTATCTTAATTTAAATAATTTCTTTTGTTCTAGAATTAACTGGTAAGGAAACCACCGACCTTGAATATAATGACGCACTACTGAAGGTCGTGCACGATGAAGAACCACGGGGCGTTCCAATGGGTGTCAATATTCAGGTCAGTATTATAAAAAGGTCCTTGCTCTGCCGTTGACTGGTAACCTCGCCTTCATTTACATTTTTTCTCTGTAAACAGGGTGTTCAAAAGCTAGTTTCCAATAAAATTACTGCACCAATATTGTCACTAAAAACTTTACAATGCTCTCAATTCTAACAAATAACCAAATTACACAAAAAATATTAAAATAAGTTTTAATCAAATAGGGTGTAGGCAATACTCGCACACTTATGACACCCCTCCCCTACGCGGGCACCTACACACCTAGTAAAGATTCAAATGCGGTTTATCAAAATGTGATAAATCGAACGCAATATCCTTTTATTTAATGGAACTTTAAATCAATTATCAAATTATATCATAAAATAATTAATTTTGAACATCCTATATGCACGAAGGAATGTATAGGTTCGAGTTCAAAGTCGTATGATAATACGTCTATATTAATAACTGAGTATTGCAGATGAGTGAATAAGGTTTAAAATGAAATTATTTTTTATAGTTCTTTGACCATTTTATACCCAATCTGCCAGCTGATCAATGATTGATATTTGCTATTACATATAAAAATATACCAAAGTACATTATGTTAAAGTGACCTTGCCTGGGCGCGAACACGTGGACAGACGATGTTATTTAGAGATGCAATGTATATTCGGCAACTATTGATTGTTTATAAGAAATCATTTAATTAATTCGTCCTTCAATTTTTTATAAAATTTTATTTTTACCTAAATATATTATCTGAACCTCTAACGAATAAGCTCTAACGCACTATCTTTTCTCGGACAACTCAGGAATATTTTCAACTTCTTGTAACTTCATTATACATTAGGATACAGCTTGTTCGATATTCGATTGATTTACTAGTAAGCAAAGAAAAAAATACCGCATCGTGTTATGGTAATAAAAATTTCGCTAACTAAATTAATGAAATGTTCTTCAATGAAATTCAGCCAAATATTTGGGGCATCGGCCTGGCGCTTGATGGGACTTGTTATTTTTTATTTAACGAAACCCCTGTTCTATTACAGGGGTTTCGTTTAAAAAATGTCCCCGCGATGTAGCCTGTATCGTGGGGGATTTTACAGACATCAAACTCACGAACACAAATGACACCCAGACTCCAAGCAAGTTCTTCTGGTTTAGTCACAGACACTTGCAAAGGCGGTACATCTAACCCCTAGCTAGACCAACGAGGCAGTCTATATATTCGGCATTAGCTTAAAATGCTTCAATCTCTAGTTTATTTATTCCTTCGGCAATATCGAGTGGTTTGATGATTATTTCAGTAAAAGAACGAGTGCTTACTCGCTTCATCCGTTCGCGAGCTACGGTGCCACAGACAGACAGACAGACAGACACGTCAAACTTATAACACCCCTCTTTTTGCGTCGGGGGTTAAAAAGCATTTGTTTCAATATAGAAAAATAATTTATACACAGGACGGCTCCTGCCAGTGGGCTCCGGTTGGGTTTTGGTTGCTCCTGGACAGTTTCAGACGGACATCTTTTTCTTACATCCCGTCGAAGCAAAATATAAATCTACTGTTATTATTAATCTGATTAGTTGCTACTTCTTGAGATCAAAATAATTGTACATCAATACAGTCTACGTTTTCAAGGACTTTTTTTCCAGAATCTCACAAAAATATACAAGGGTCGAAAAAAGGCTGTGGATAATTTAAATCTAAGGATATATGAGAATGAAATCACTGTATTGTTAGGACATAACGGAGCTGGAAAGACTACTACGATATCTATGCTCACAGGTAAGTTTGCGTCTTCGAACTGACAATGAACCAAAATTAGATTTGTTTTAAACTGAGATGATAATTTTTATAGGAAGTTTCGCTTCACCTTTATAACAAAGCTGTCAATATTCATTCGTTCAAGGCTTTTAATGCTGAACGTCTAAACGTCTTTCGACGTAGATTCAAAATACACGACAGTTTTTTCAGTCATCTCGCAGAATGAAGCCGCATAATAGTTTCATTAATCTACCTTTCTTTTCCAAGAACATTATCACGAATTGTTAGGTTTCAAATAAAACTTCTATTTTTGCTTTACTATTTTCGCATGTTTTGATACTTTTATGCTCCAAATATCTTTAACGTCGCATGAGTTTTATCCGGTTTCTAAGTGTTGCGATACTTGGCGGGAAAAGAGCGCTTAACACTTTTTTGGAAAGTGTCAAGAAGATACAAACAAAATAGCTTAGCATGTGAATATTTCTACAAGCAGTGGTTAAAAATACATCAATACTTTGTTCACATATTTACTCAATTCGTTTTTTTTTATAACGTGTTTATAGCCAAGAGTTGCGATTAATCACCTCTGCGATATTCCGTTGCAATCTTAAGCAAATATCATTCACCTCTGTTATCCGAAAATTACTAAACCACGTTAAAATAGGTACATATTGAAAAATTCCTATATTTCTCTTAATTTCCTTATATACAATGGGGTCGTCAGCAGCCTTAGCTTATTTACCTTCTACTACTACTTCTCAGCCCATAAATGACCCACTACTGAGTTTGGCCTCCTCCCATTACATGGCGGGTAATTACAGCCTACAGGGCCACACTGGTAAGACGGGTTGGCACAGGGTTTTGTTTCAAAATTTCCTTCTCTTTTCGGCCTTGTCATTTCCTTTTCTCGGCTCTTACGACACACAGGATGGAATGGGGTGGCGACACTATGTATTCTAAATCTGTCACCACACAGAGATTTTGACTATTCGGCTTATTTATCTAACAACGAGTAATTATACGATGCCGTGTAAAAAAAATTTCTTTGTGCCAAAAATAATTGCTGTGGGCCTAAGTTTCTTTAACGTCGTAAATTATGTTTATAAAGAGCCCCCTGCAATACAAGGTTAATCTGCTAAATTCAAAAGTGCTTGTATCAAAAGGTTGGTGATACGTTCCGAACTGGCATAAACTGTCAAAATCGACAAACAATATCAAATTGAGTGTCGATTTTGACTATACTATATTTTGAATAACCAATTTTGGGGCCTCGACTTCGTGTGTCGACTGTAAGAACCGGGAACGACGGGATTTAGATTCCTGGGCTGGGCAAGTATGAGTAGTACAGAGACACTTGCTCTGAGTCTGCGCGTCCCCGCTGTTCAAATCATACCTAATCCAGGGGTTACGTTTTTTTTTGTTTGTCAATTTTGACTTTATTGGTAACTTACTAATACTACTGTGTCAATTCGGGAAGTTTGCCACACGCTTTTGAGACGTGCACTGTGCAAGTAAATATCTAGTTTAAAGGCCTCTTTAACATTGAGCTCAATTTCATTGATCCAGGCATGGTACCACCAACATCTGGGACGGCGTTTATAAATGGTTACAATATAGTAACAGAAACTAAATCGGCACGAAAGTCCCTGGGGATATGCCCACAACACAACGTACTATTCCCGGATTTGACAGTTGCTGAGCACATCATATTTTATTCGAGGTTAAAAGGAGTACCCAAGGACAAATTGAACGACGAAGTCAATCATTTCGTCAAGTTGTTGGAGTTGGAACAAAAGGTATTTATGCAATTCGTTTTTTTTTATAATAGTATATAATAAGTACGACGTCACTAACTTTTTGCTAGTATCTGATGTTACAGTCTCTTTGATAATTTGACGCATATTGATTTATTATAGTGTTAATTTAGAGGTGTTACTCGTAAGCAGGATGCTTTTTTGTGTAGATATTACTGTGAACTTTGTATCGGTGTCTATTTTAGTCTGTCGAAGCTATTGCGTCAGTAAACTTCCTGATTTGAGGACTTATTGATTAATATATTTTACCTTATTCATATTATGTGCCCATGTGGTGACGGATTTAGAATACGTAGTGTCACCAACCTATACCATCCCGAGGGTGTCGCAAGAGGCGACTAAGGGAACGCAAGAGGCAAATCACCTAGCCGCAAGAGAAGGAAAACTTGATACAAACCCTGTGCCAACCCGTCTTGCCAGGGTGGCAAAGTAGGCGCATTTCTCCATGAATTTTTGGAGGCCCGACTCAGTAGTGGGTCATTCATGGGCTGAAACGAAGACGAATATTGTGTGCACGTTAATAATCTACAGCTAGTTACTGTTTCTTTAATATTCCGATGTACCGGGTGTAACAAAAACCCTCTAGCCATAACGAAAGGATCGATAGTACTACCTACTCAGCGCATAAATGACCTACTCCTGAATTCTCCCATCACAGGGATGGTAATCATTCATTTCCTTTTGTCAGCTCTTACGATACCCTCAGGATGAACTGGGATCTGGGTTCCTCGCCTTGGAGTCCCACATAACCTGGCTAGCCCCCAAGACCTGGGTGTTTACCATAAATTGGCCAAGAACTATTTTTAAAACGACTGAAATGTATGAATTTTGTTGCACAGCGGGACGTGTTGTCCAGTAAGCTGTCGGGCGGACAAAAGCGCCGTTTGTCGGTTGGTGCCGCTATGTGCGGTTCCTCAAGAGTAGTACTTCTAGACGAGCCCACGTCGGGATTAGATCCTGCGGCCCGCAGATCGTTATGGGACCTACTGTTGAAGGAGAAAAAAGGTCAGTTGATCTGAGTGTAACTGTTCCTCGGTTTTATACAATTTTATCGAGCTCAGACTGATTTGGCTAATTACCAGTATTCAATTAGAGCGTGAATACTGGTAATCAATTAATCTTCCATCCGAAACTCATTTAGTGGGAGTACCGGTAATTATTTTGTTGGACTAGCTATCAGTTTCCAAGTTACTGCGTGGGTCGAATACCATAAATTTTCGAATATACAGCCGTGCATATGCTTATACATTATATGTGTTATTTACAAAAGGGCTTTTTTTGTATATTTTAATGATATTTACTACTATTTGTTTGAACGTCTTCGTTCTTCGAGGTGAAACTCCACAACGTTCATTGTATTTGACAATAAAAACGCAAACGTGTTCGCATAAAAAATGGTTAAATGCCAGCATGATTCGACGGTAATCTTTTTAGACAAGAGACATCACAAACCAGCCACACATGTACACTTGTACTTCTTAAACATCAAGGACCCTGTTAATAAATGTGCACGATGTGCTCGCATGTCCCATTACGATCAATTAATGTACCATCATAGAACAGTAGTGCCGATTGCCAAATATACGCCAAAAATGTGTACTGTACTACTTTGATAAGTGGTGGCGATCTGTTTGTACACAAAGGCACATTACTACTTTTAATAAATGAGTAGAGGTAAGATTGTGACCAAGTTTGCGTACATTATCATTGACGTGATTACGATCCGTTGTATAATTGCATTTACTACATACATTTACCGTTTCCCAATTTCATTATTTTTGATGTTTTAGGTTTTAACGATCTTTGCACATTGCAGGTAATAACTTGACGGTTCTGATGGTTTTATTTATTTTAATAAAATAAAACGATAGAACCGTCAAGAATTTATTTTTTTCTAGTAGGTATGTGTGTGTGTTGCTAGTTGCGTAACTAAAAGTATGTCACAGCCTAAGACCTTCAATGCAGTAAATTCTTTCTGCACAACGTATATTAGTTTTAAGTGTAATTGACTAGATTTGGTATAATTCAATAGCTAGATTAATGCAGTCGCTGGTTAGGGAACCTTCATAACAGGTCGTATTGCTAACCCGTGTAACTGGCGTACCCTAATTTCCATAATGAAATTATAGGAGGCCTACATTGAAGTAAGTTATGAACATTATCCTGGATATAAGATATTAAGAGATAAAGTATATCAGTATATTATGTAAAACACAATAAAATAATAGTAAAGTAAAACGTAATAGCACGTGTATACGCAACCAGCTGGCGATAAACGAGAACTGGGTGAATCAATGTCGACAAATCACAAAACAATATGGTAACAAAGAACCAGTTTGTTGTGCTGGTGTTCTACTTTGTGTGAATCATTCACTGATACATAATTAAATTAATTAATTTAGTTCAGTAAGAATAACATAATTGTCATGGCCTTCTTCGCCTAAAACAAATGGAGTAAAGTTGAATTTGCGAGACGTTTTAGGAGTAACGATATACGAGGGTGAATCAAAAAGTTCTTAGAAGTGCATATATATGAAACCTTTTTGGATCAAGTTCGATATTCAAAATAAAGAGTGTCTATCACACTATATTTATGCAGACTGTCACTTGTTTTTGTCAGTTCGTTCGCATGTAATAAATTTTTTTGTGCAACGAGTTGCTAAAAAGTCAAAATTATGGATAAAAGTGAGTTACGTGCGGTGATAAAATATCTCAGTTTGAAAAAAATGTCTACGAAGGAAATTTTTTTGGACATTCAGCAGACATTAGGGGGTGATGCTGTACCCTATTCTACGGTTGCGTACTGGGTGGCTGAATTTAAAAGAGGTAGATCAAGCTGTAAAGATGACCCGCGTTCTGGGCGGCCTTCAACCTCCGTTACAGAAGAAAATGTCAAAAAGGTTGAGAATCTGGTTTTGGAAGACAGAAGAATTACTATAAAACATATAGCTGAGATCCTAAAGATATCTTTTGGTAGCGTTCAATCCATTTTAATTGATTCACTGGGGTTCAAAAAAGTGTCTGCAAGATGGGTGCCACGAATGTTAACCGACGAAAACAAAAAGCGACGTTTGGAAATTTCCAAGCGTAATCTCGAAATGTTCCAGCGTGATTCGGATAATTTTTGCCGTCGTCTTGTCACCATGGATGAAACGTGGGTCCACCATTTTGATCCTGAAACTAAAAGACAAAGCATGTCTTGGAAACGACCATCCTCTCCATCCATTAAGAAATTTCGAGTTGCTCCTTCCGCTGGCAAAGTTATGGCCTCTGTGTTCTGGGATAGTGAAGGAATCCTTTTTATTGATTACATGCCAAAAGGCCAGACGATAACTGGACCCTATTATGCAAATTTAATCCCGAAAGTGCGTGAAGCGATTAAAGAAAAACGTCGTGGAAAACTGTCGTTGGGCGTGTTGTTCCTTAAAGATAACGCTCCCGCCCATCGATCGGAAGTTGCGCTCAACGCAATCCGCTGTGCTGGCTTCAATCTCCTTGACCACCCACCATATTCTCCGGACTTAGCCCCAAGTGATTTTCACTTATTTCCAAAATTAAAAGAGGAAATTCGTGGAACAAAATTTCACGATAATGACGCGGTTATAGCTGCCGTAGAGGACTTTTTCGAGAGTCAAGAAAATATTTTTTTTTCACAAGGAATAAGGAAGTTAGAAACGCGTTATTCTAAATGCATTGCATTGGAGGGAGATTATGTAGAAAAATAAAATATTATTATTTAAATCTTTGCATTTTTTAATATTGATTCCAAGAATTTTTTGATTCACCTAGGTATGTTATACTTAATAGGAATCTCCGGACGATAAGTAAGGTACAGCAGGCTTTTACGCTAGGGTTATTTTTCGCTCGCGGAATAGGTTTCCTATTGAGTAGCGCAACCCGCGTTCCTGTAGCGGGCAGTCGAGGAAAGCCGTTGGTTTAGTGGGTAGTCGGGTCGCTAATTACCATATTTCCGCGCCCGGAGTCCCACATACCCAGGCTTGTCTGGTGACTTCGAACGAATAAAAAAATATATTTTTTATCATAAAATGGGAGTAGGTCTGACTCCGATACCACATGGTTTGTAGTCTGCGTGGTGTAGGATTAAGAATACACAATGTCGCCAACCCATGCCGCCCTGAGGACATCGTAAGAGGCGACTAAAATTAAAATAGTTTTAGCTTTCTTGCTGGCGGGGCACAATAAGCTAATTTCCTTCCATGAATTTCGAGGAGGTTCGTCTGACCTTTTGGTAATTTATAGGCTCCCTAGATAAAGCTTTTGACCTGAAAACTAGACTTAGCTCAGTAAAATTATGTTATGAGTCACCGTTTTAGCACACTCGAAATCTAGAGTCGTTGACCATCTTGCTAGCCAATGATGCCTGAAATTCCTTATTTAACTGTTCTTATATTATGAACGTTATTTTAATTTGCATAAAGTCTATTTTCAATTGCAGGGTGTACGATTCGGCTTATTGGGCGGTATGGAACCGTGAATTTATTTTGTTTTCTTTGTGCAGGTCGAACAATGATACTAACAACACATTTCATGGACGAGGCAGATGTACTAGGCGACCGTATAGCTATAATGGCAGGCGGTAGACTACAGTGTGTTGGTACACCGTATTTTCTCAAGAAGCACTACGGCATAGGCTACAAGCTAACTATAGCGAAAGGAGAAAATTGTGTGGTCGACGACGTCGCCAACTTCTTCAAAACATACGTACCAGATATCAAACAAAATACTAATATAGGTAAGTCTACAAGCGGTTTTATAGCTCAAGCAACTGACGGTAAGGTCGATTATTATATAATTAAATATGTTAAATTATGTTTGATGTTATCTGGCTAATGTGTACTGCTGTATTGTTCAACTAAATGTTGGTTAAATTTATGTGTGAAATAAGAATGATTTACTAAGTGAGGTGACGGATTTACAATTCATAGTGTCACCACCCCTGTCAATACTGAGGGTGTCAGCTGTCAGAAAACCTAGCCACAACGATACTAAACCCTATAAGAACTGATCTAGCCAGCGTGGTGCAGATGGCGTATTCTCAGCAATATTTTAAGGACCGAGATGTTGATCGCAAAATGTGTTGTCAAGCGCCTGGACTCAACAACGCCTGGAACAATTTGGCCAATTCTTTTTTTTTTTCAATGTTCGTTGAAGTTCAAGTATGGTTTTTACGGCGAGAAAAATTCTAATAATTGCCGGAAAGACCCTAAAACAGCCTTTTTCTTTTTCCCATACAAACGTTTTCTAACTAAAACGTAGAGACAATTTGAGCTTTATTGCTATTGTATAAAGTTCATATATTAAATTACGGCCACTCACTCCTAACGTCAAAGAGTCAATTTGAACTTTATTACCGCTATCTTTTTGACAGGACGAAGTCTGTCGGGTCCGCTAGTAGGAAATATTAGCAATTGTGTTGATTATTCAACAATAAATATAAACCTACAATTGTTAGTATACAGTAAAGATATAAAGAAAATTATATATATTTATTATCCATGCAACCGCAAGTCTCAGTCAAAGTTTAGGCTATTCAAATAATATGCCATGTTATAAGAAACTTCGGGTTTATCTGACATGTTAGATTTATTTATACTGGTACTATATTTAATAACTGGACGCCCGATGGGGCACAAAAGTCCTCGAGTGGCGACCGCGTTCCGGAAAGCGCAGAGCTGGTAGGCCTCCCACACGGTGGACCGATGACCTGGTTAAGGTCGCCGGAAAACGATGGATGCGGGCGGCCCAGGACAGGCCTTTGTGGAAATCCTATGCCTATGTCCAGCAGTGGACGTCTTTTGGCTGAAATGATGATTATTTAATAACTACAAAATGTATAATTATTAATCCCACCTGGTCGTCGGGTCCACGGTATTTCTGAGTTAGTAGTTGTTTTATATGTTACTATTAAAAGTGTTACCAAAGGTTTCACTCATTGAAAATATCATTATTACAGGTACCGAACTATCATACATTTTCCCAAATGACAGCGTAGGCAAATTCCCTAATATGCTCAAAGAGCTGGAGACCAAAAAGGAGAGCCTACATATATCTAGTTATGGCCTTTCCGTCACCAACCTTGAAGAGGTGTTTATGAAGTAAGCATCTAGAGATAACCTAACTGAGAATATATTCTCATCTGATTACACCAGAGATTAAAAATACTTTACCCCTTCTTCAGAATGACGTTAATTTTGGCCGAGATGTGAGTAATAGAATGAATGCATGATAGATGAAGTGGTTACAGATCTGGGGTACAATTTGTGACGCACGGATGCCCTTTATGCTTAAAGGGGAAAATATACTGCTATCATTGAACCTGGCGCTCTTTTGGATCGAGTGTTGGCCAATGAAACAGACGGAAGAGAGAAAGTATACAAAGATACGTATGTTGAGATGGATGTGTCTGTGTGTGACAAGAATAGATAGAATAAAGAATCAATATATTATGGGAAGTTAGAAAGTGAGCGCCAGTGGTAGAAATGATTAGGAGCGCGAGATTATCATGGTACATGCTCATGAGGATGCACCCTCGTAGGAGATGAATAGCATGTGGTGAGAAGGGTTATCAATATGTTAGTGGAATGCGTAAGACCCAAAAAGACATGGATGAATTATGTGAATGAGGATATGAAATGAGGATATGTCGATATGACGGCCTATATGGACAGAGAAAACATGTTTTGCCAACCCCACGTAGCGTGGAACAAGGGCCGGAGAATATTGATGACAGTGGCCCGTTTTGTACTGGCTAAGGCGTATAACAGGAAAATAACCAAACATTCTCATCGCAAAGCAGACACGCCGTACATAAATCCGCCTCGTTTTTTAAATCGACCGATAAATTTTATTTCCTTTTACAGATTTATGGTATTTAATTAATTTCTTTTACATGTCTACTAATAATATAAAGATACACAGTTGTTTTTCTGAACGCGCTTAATACAGAAACTAATACGGTACCTAAATTTAAAAATCTAGGCTAAGTCTATGCGGAAACCCCAGACAGAAAAATAATAACATTCATAAATAATGTACATCAGTAGTTTCTTTTTCTTTTGTTATTAACTGAAAGTATTATTCATAATAACCATCAAAGAATAACCTAATCTGTTAGTAACTATTATAGTGAATGTTATACATTTCTTGTGCAATTTCTATATTTATATTTCTACAGAGCAGGCGCTGAAGAAGCGTTTAGTGTGTCTTCGGCTAAAAAGAACAATTTTGTGAACTCGTCAGTGCGCAATGAAAGTTCTGTAGTGGTTCCTATTAATGAAAACTCCCGGCAAACATGTGAGTATAGATTGATTACAGCTAAATCCTACCATGATTTCCTGTGAGTAAGTTATTAATCTTCCAATGGTATTCTAGAACAGATAGTATATAAAAAAACATGGTACTGTTACAATAATATGCTATCATGTCCATGAATCACTTACATCTGTACGGAAGTTGTTTTGGTAAATTTATATAAAGATTACCGCTGTTTTACATAATTTTAAGCATACAGATATGAGGCATTAAATGCGCTTCATTTATAACAAAATGTTTATTTTCATGCTATTTTAGTACCTTCCTGCAAGAAATACAAGTGGTACAACATATGTAGTTGTTATCTCAAAAAAGTCATTAAAAAAAGTTTTTTTTTTAAACAATTATCGCTTATGCATTTATCGACCGCCTGCAATTACATAGGGGGCTATTGAATAAAAGAAGTTCAACATTCAAAATGGCTGCGGCGTGTTCAGCCCGACCACTCCTATTAGAGGAGCGACCGTATCAACAGAAATAACACATAAACAAGAAAAAGTAACAATATTTTTTTTATTTTTTCAGTTGATGCCGAACCTATAGAAAAAGTACGAGGATTCAAACTGTTAAAGAACCACATAAAAGCAATGTTCCTCAAACTAGCCTATAACTCGATGAGGAATAAAATCACCGCATTTATACAATTTATTACGCCTATAATTAATATAACTTTATCTGTGATTATATCGAGATCTTGGAAGTTTTTAACAAATTTACCACCGTTAGCTTTAAGTTTAGAAAGTGGATTTAGAACGACGCAGACTCTAGTATCTGAGTTGTCATTGAGTGACGGTAGTTTAGAGGCGAAGGCCCTAAACCAGTATAAGAATTACTTCAAGACATCGACGTACCCGGGGATGAGCCTTACAGATTTGGGCAGTTCTGATGTGGGAAAATTTTATTTGAAACTGGTAAGATTTTTATTTACAAAATCCATTATGAACTTATAATGTGTTTTATCCCTAATATATTTATATGTTGGTATACAAAGCGTATACGTTAATACGAAGCCGCACGCAATATATCAAATTGAAAAGCCAAAATGTACTTCGTCTTTTTTAAATCTTATTGGGGTCCATAAAAGTCTAATTAGTTTTAGCTAATTACCAGTATTTTCACGGAGTGATGGCTATCTATGGAGAGGGCTATGCTCAGAGTTGCCCAGAGAAATGAGCAGATACGCACGGGTACCAGTGTTACCGTCATAGCTCACCGGATTGCCAAACTTAAGTGGCATTGGGCAGGGCACGTAGCTCGCAGGACCGACGCCCGATGGGGCAGAAAAGTGCTCGAGTGGAGACCGCGTTCCGGAAAGCGCAGTGCTGGTGGGCCTCCCACACGGTGGATCGACGAACTGGTTAAGGTCGCCAGAAAGCGATGTATGCGGGTGGCTCAGGATCATGGAAATCCTTGGGGAAGGCCTTTTCGCAGCAGTGGACATCTTATGGCTGAAATGATGATGAAGAATTCCATGAACTTGTTTCATTGTATTTGTGTTAGTTAATTAAGATCATTAACTATCGGAACGTTTAATATGTCGATTATCTTTCATCTGTCAGTCTGGATACTCTATTACGGTTGTTGTGTAAATAATTGGGAAACCCAATATCCAGCAGGGTTCTTCCGTTGGATGATGGTTCTGATGATATACGGTGATTTAAACATCCTAATTCTAGAGCGAACAAGACCTCTCAAGGGTGAGATATGAAGTCCTAATGGGCGCTACGTTCAACCAACATAATATTACGGCGTGGTTCAGTAACTATGGGTACCATGACTCTGCCATCTCGCTCGCACTTGTCAATAATGCTATACTTGGCGCTCTGTCACCAGGGAGTAAAATGACCGTCATCAATCATCCGCTGCCGTATTCAATTGAGAACTTGGTAAGTGGTAATGCATTCGTATCTTTTCAGAAGCGCAATTTTATTCTTAATTTAATGGTTTTAGGATATCACCAACCCTTTCTATACTAAGAGTGTCATATGACGCGTTTAAAGTGACTAGATGGTTAAAATTTAGCCGCAAGAGATTGAATTTTATTAGGAAACCCTGTGTGTGACTCCATACATTTTTTTCTCAGACTTCCGAAGCCTTATGTTGCTACATTTACGGTTATAGCTTTTCTACCTTTTTTGTCGTAGGTCAAAATTATGGCTACTGGCAGCAGTATGGGATTCCAGTTCGCATTTAACATAGGATTCTGTATGGCATTTGTTACTGCCTTCCTCGTCCTGTTCGTCATAAAGGTAATTTTAGATTTCATTTATGTACACATACATCCATAACTTTTCCGGTACCTTTTTTTGTGTATATTTAATGATGGAGCTAATTTTGTCACTGTCACGACTTTAAAACAAAGCAAAGGCTCGATATATATCACAAATCTCGATGTATATTTATTTGTTACCTAGGAACGTGTCAGTGGCGCGAAGCTCTTGCAGCGCGTATCGGGAGTCAGGCCAGCCGTTATGTGGGTGACGTCACTCGTCTGGGACTGGCTATGGCTATTTATGGTGTATGTCTGCATAATCATCACTCTCGCTTGCTTCCAAGAAAGCACGCTGTCTACACCCGCTGAATTAGGTGAATATTGAAAATCATCAATTAACAGCTTCGCAGAGGTCTTATCAGGGGTACGTTTAAGGCACGTACAAGTTGTCGGTGGCTCCAGTCATTTGTCTAATCTATGGCAGTCGATACACGAAGTCAGTAACTTGAAAACTGACTATTTAGCCAAATGTTTACTGACAGTCTTAGATATGCGTCTGAGAGCCGTCGGCAGTTTCTCCGTGGCAATACTGATGTCTTAACCTGATATTTTTTGTCGATTTGGATTATGCGTCCATTGACGCATAATCGACAATCACCGTACTTTTGATTCTCGATTTTGACAGATTTGGTAACAGATTATGGCACTTGAATTGAAAATGAATGCTCGGAGTGGCCGACATACCACACATGATTGCCACACTTAAGTGGCAGTGGGCAGGGCACATAGCTAGCAGGACTGACGCCCGATGGGGCAGAAAAGTCCTCGGGTGGCAAATGCATTGCGGCAAGCGCATTGCTGGTAGGCCTCCCACACGGTGGATCGACAACTTTGTTAAGGTCGCCTTTGTGGAAATCCTTGGGGGAAGCCTATGTCCAGCAGTGGACATCTTGTGGCTGAAATTATGAATTGAAAATAGCAGGGTTGGAGTCCACATAATTCACCAAATCGATGAATATTTAATCACTATTTTCCCACTTCAAAAAGGACTTTCATGTTCGGCTGTACGTATGTATGTTCACCGACATTTCCATCGAAGGTCGACCTATTTCAATGACTATTTTGTTTGAAACATTTCTATTTGTCACGTACTCTTTGATTATGTATACTCCGTTTGCAGGTAGAATCATGATGGTGTTGATGATTTTTTCGTTTGCTATGATACCTATACACTACCTCGCTTCGTTTTACTTCGACGCCGCAGCTACAGGCTTCTCTAAAATGTGCTTCATCAACATATTTACGGGTAAGTGGAATCCAAATTTGAATGTATGAGAAGAATTTGTTATTGAACAATTTAATATATTTAATCTAGAAGATTTGGTGTTTGTGGACGGACGCTACGTCGTAAAAAAAACATGATTTATGAATTTGTGTTTGTAGCACCATGAATTACTATTATATTAATAATTTAATATATATGTATAATATTGAATACTTACTCAATCCCGTCAACGTAAGAGCCGTACGTAATACAGTAAATAATAATTGCAAATAATAATTGTTGTTGTTATTTTGTATTATTCCTTTTTTATTTTATTTTAATTGTAATTCTTTGTGTCTTTTGTGTCTAAAGATGTGAGAACAAAATAAATACGTTTCTTTCTTTCTTTCTTTCTTTCTTTCTTAAATAATTTACGAGCTGACACGACGATGATTGCATACATTTTTTTTCAGGTTGTATGCCATTCCTTGTGACGGAATTGTTAAGACTGCCTCAGGTAGGGAGTCCGTTTTATGCCAATTTGTTCGACTGGATATTTTCGCCGCTACCTATTTACTGCATTGGTCGAAGTTTTAGGTAAGCTTCTTGGAGAATACAACATAGGATATAGTCTTCGATAACAACATAAGTTTTTGACATCTATGGTTTTGAATAAATGATTCCAAGAGCTCATCACGTTATATTAGTGGCCTTCAACATCATCATCATTTCAGCCAATAAAAGTCCACTGATCGGCACAGGGTTCCCCAAGGGTTTGCACAAGGACTGGCCCCGTGTCCTGTATAGGTCATAGTCTATTATATGTGATTTTTTATTTCTGTTTGACTAATATGTGATTCTATAATTCCATAATCAAGTCATTTAACAAGAAACGATTATTTCTGTAGATATCCAAACTGCTGTTGTAAAAATATTTAGTCTTCGGTTTACTATAATAATATAATAGCTATCCAATTTGCTTTAAACTTTACTATTTGAAAGAGTTGGTAATCAAACCTCTTTGATTAAAGTCATTTTGATTTTTGAGTGAATGGTATGATTCTTCATCATACCATTCACTCAAAAATCAAAATGACTGCTGAGAACATGAAAATAAAGAACCGATACCTTGTCAAGCCGCGTAGGATTTTAGTTAAGGGTATCTGTTAAGGGACTACTTTGGTCTCAAACTCAAGAGTAGGTCATTTATAGACTCTTATTTTATGCAACCAGGGACATGAGCGTGACGTCATTCTCTATGCTAGCGTGCGACGCCCTCTGCCAACAGCTAAACATAACTAACTGCACGCGGTACACCATTTGCACCCAATTCGACCTCGACGTGTGTTGCAGTAAGTGAGACTTGTGAGTGCGTGTCCCGTATCATGTTTAGATTGCCATTGTATTGCTCTTATGCCTATTTTATTTGCTGCACCAACTCTACGTTTATTGAAATTACTTTTTGACGGATTTTTCTCGTGTATTTTACCTGATTTAATTTCCGAGTTTCGGATGCTTAGCTGCAAAGCTGTTCTCACGACTGCTGAGACATCGGGAATTAAATAGTGTAAAATACACGTGATAAATTCGTCAAAAAGTGTTTAATTTCTATAAGTAATAATCGCATCTACATGTCTAATTAGGATATAGTATATGAAGTAACTTTTTAGTATGATTATTGCAACGTCACTCGAAACGCAGCCCATTGGGCCTGTCTGGCACAGTAGGTTAATATCCCTAGGCTTTTAGGACAGGGCTCCTTCGACCATGTCTCTTATAGGTTGAGATGGTGTTGCATGTAAACAAATTTAAACTATATGCGGTGTAACGAAAACCGTATAGCCATGCGAAGTGAATCAATGACATTTAGGTGGATGTTCCAGGGTAGCCCGCGAAATTCAAAAATTCTTAGGTTTTTTGCAATTTGCAGGGCAGTGCTAGGTTGTATGTTGATTAAAATGTTATTCGCGGCTATAAGACGTATGTAGTTATATAATTAAAATCATAAAAATCATCAATACAACCCTCCAAGCTCATATAGGTGCAAGAAAAACTTTTTCAACGTCAAAGTCATTCTTGCACCTTTATGAGCTTGGAGGGTTGTATTGATGAGTTTGATGATTATAACTCTGTAACTACATACGTCTTCCAGCCGCGAATCAATGTTTATCATCATACAACCTAGCACTGCCCTGCAAATTGCAAAAAACGTAAGAATTTTTGAATTTCGCGGCTACCCTGGAACATCCACCTTAAAGCTGATCAAAAGAGCCAGTTCTGTCTCTAAAACAATTATCTATCTCGTAATCTGAATGAGATATCGCCCTTTTTCTTAAGACAGATTTTTACTGTAAAACATGGGTTCAACTGAAAACTCCCACTAAACCCCAGCAGTAGCATACTCTCACACGTCTCGTTTGGGACGCCAGATGTTCTCTAGTTTATTGTGGCGCCCCGAGACCTTCCCTCCGTGTGAATGAAACTATTTTTGGCTTTCCAGCCACAATGCCACCCACATATTGGTGCTTAGTGTGCTTTGCCTATGGTCATTCTCAACACGCCTTTGCATTTAAAAAATATATCTTATGATATAGGTGACATAGCTCATAAAAAATTTAAACGGTAGTCATTTTTAGCCCTAATCTCATTGTTAAATTTTTGCATTGCGTGTGTACCTCAAATGTATACATGCTTACAATCAACTTAGAAAGCTTACAAAATAACAAAAAGTGAAGTAAGATGTTTTAAGGGGAGTTGAAAAATACTACTGGGATGATAATGATATTTAAGATACTCAATAATTTCGTTTACAGTCGATGATGACCCGTATCTGAACTTTTTCGAGCCGGGCATCGGTCGGTACTTGCTCACGATGACGCTCGTTGGACTCATCTGCTTTACCGTCTTGTTAGTCAAAGAGTACGAAGTTCTGAACAAGGTAAGTTATGTTTATTATAAAAAATAAAGAAATATAAAAAGTATAAGTGACACGTGCATACAGTCTTAGCGCTTTCCCGAATATCTTTGAGTCAGCCCAAAAACATTCTGAGCCGTAAAGTGACCTTTATAACCACCACCTTAGATAAATTTATCAGTAATTCGAATATGTACATACCTATTATAACTATAATGACGCATCTGTGTGTACTAGGTGTTCTACTCATCAAAGTCGCAACCGCCACCCCCTTTGAATGAGGAGGACAGTGATGTGGCAGCGGAGAGGCGTGCAGTACACGCTCTTACTCGCTCAGATATGGCCCAACACAGCCTAGTGAGCAGAGACCTCACGAAATACTACAGGGACTTCTTGGCAGTGAATAGACTGTCGTTCTGTAAGTGTCACAAATCTTTGTTCCTGTATACAATTGGATGAGATTATTTTTTTCATGTGAAGTAGTACTGCTAAACAACTAACAATTTATATTATTGAACTTCGAATCCGCGCTAAACACAGATGAGATGATGACATGAGATGACAAACACACTGAAATATGGATATCATCTACAGTCCGCACCAATCTTTATGGCCGGTCTGAATGGAGCTGTGGGTACGAACTTGCGCATCGTACATTTCATAACCAATACGAACGTAGCTCACTCACACTAACTAAAATGCGGGTGGCGAGGGCGATTACGGGTGAAAAACGGCGCACGCAGACGTGCCCTGCCTCCCCGCCCCGTGTACGTCCCGCTGATACCGGATTTTGTGTTGTGCATAGCGTAATGCGGCTACATTCAGACCGGCCATAAAGATTGACGCGGACTGTACCAGAATCACTCACTAGGATCATCCACCTATCTCACTGGAACTAGAGCTGTTTAACTGTAAATTCGACAGCCCATAAATGACCCACTGCTTAGTCGAACCTTCTCCAGTTATATGGAGGATAACTGTGCCATGCTGGCCAGGCGGGTAAACACAGGGTTTCATATCGAGATTTCCATCTGTTGTGACTAGGTTGTCGGCCTTGTCTCGCCTTTTACCCTCAGACACCGTGAGGTTAGATGTGGGGTGGGCACACTTTGTATTCTAAATCTGTCACCATCATACGACATGTTTGAAAGAAATTGATCGTTAAAAACCCCTTCTACCTGTTTAGACTGTTTGTAAACAAGACCAATGATTTGAAAAAAGCAACTACAGAGTTTCTTACCGGCTCTTCTCTGTAGAGCAGCCTGCTGAACCACTGATAGTTTCAGCATTAATGTGGGTGGACGCAAGGGTTGTGGGGGATATAATTAGATGGATGGATTGTAAGAATGAGATATTGTGTATGAAAGATCTAACTGTAGATATGACGACTGATTAGTGTGTATGGACTCTGTCCCACACCAGGTGGTAGTCACCTGGTGTGGGACAGAGGTCGTAAGATGATAATGGTAATTTTAAATATGACGATTTATAAGAGTTTTGTGATGAAACCTACGTAAATAAAGTTCCTTTTGAGTTTGAGAAGATATATTACGTATCATTTTTGGGTACAGCCTTGTGTTGTTTTTTTTTTCCAAATAGTACTTACTGTGGAAAACATTTATACTAAATTACATGTCAGTTGTGCATGTTATGTTAAACAATTGCTGACAGTATACCGTCAGTAATTGTTTAAATAATGCTAATGAAAGATGTTGTGAATAAATTTCTTATTTTTGGAGCTTCCCTTTGCTTGTGTTCCCCCTTTGTATTATATTTTAAATAAATCGCATAATTTATTTCTTACAGCGGTACACAAAGCAGAGTGTTTCGGTCTTTTGGGTATCAATGGAGCAGGCAAGACTACTACGTTTAAGATGCTCACAGGCGATGAACGAATCTCAGCAGGCGATGCTTATGTACACGGCCTTTCAATAAAAACGCACATACAAGATGTGTATAGGCATATTGGTGAGTCCATTTCTGAAATAACCTCAAAATGTGATGACCGTGACGGTGGGTCAAACTGAAAAGTTTTTACTGATATATATAATGTAACGATAATCCTGTAGCTATCTGCATAAATATTTTTCGATTTTGTAGTATGATGGAGAAACAGAAGGTTTTTTGTTTTTTTTTTAACCAAACCCCAGCCGTTCCTATAGCCTGTATCGCAGGGGCAGCTTAAAAACATGAACTTCACGTTCACAAATGACACCCAGACTCAGAGCAAGGGCCTCTGGTTTATACAATGACGCCAGCCCGACGCCGGAATCGAACACGGGACCCGTTAATCCAAAAGCGGCACATCTATCTAATCTTCAATTTTTAATCACCATAGGCGTGTTTTATCAGAAGTTAGCCGCCTAAATATCGTGATTATTATCGCATGATCGTCGTAATCTTTGGTGCACTTGGGTTCTACACACTTTTCTCTAGTTAAGGAACTTTAGTCACCGGCCTATACATATGTTTGTCTGAAGTTCTGTAGTAGATCCTTTCGTTGGTTAGCCATTGGGTAGATTGTTTGTACACGCTGACCTTAAAATGAAAATGATTTTGCATTTAATGGATTCTCTATGGTGTGTAGTAGTGTGATGAATATTATTACCCTACTACCCAAGGGTGCGGAGCAGTAATCATAAGTCAAAAAGTTATTATACATGTCCCAATCCATAGCGGTGGCTTGACGTCTTAAAACAAAAGATTAATTTTGATTACTGATCCTTCGATTCCGGGGTCAACAAGTGTCTTTGTGTAAACCAGAGGCACTTGCGCTCCGGCGAAACGGGTTAACCTACGGCTTCGTTTAAAAAGAAAACAAATCCAAATTTGGGCACCAAGCAATGTAATTTACAGTCGTTTTAAAATCATCGACACTTAAGTTGCGCGGGGCCTCTAATTAATCCGGCTCTGCTCATAACAACTTGTTTGTCTAGTTTCGAATCGGTAGTTCCCATTTCATCATAAGAGCCGACGAAAGGAGATATATGACTAACCGCAAGAGAAGAAAAACTTGAAACGAAACCCTATGCCAACCCGTCTTTCCAGCATGTAGTCTAATTACCCGAAACAACCGTGTGTAATTTATGGACTGAGTAGTAGTGGGAGTTACGGATGTGACTCGAAACCCATGTAGGCTTGGTATAGGTGGGACACTGATGCAGACGAATTCAGGGATTCAATTTGGATTTGGAGGTCCGTCTTACCAGTTTAAGGTCCGTGTGTCGGCAGGTTACTGTCCTCAGTTCGATGCGCTGCTAGACAACCTGACTGCGCGGGAGACGCTTCGGATATTCTGCCTCCTCCGCGGTATTCCGAATCGAGTGGGCAACGCTCGCGCCTTGCAACTCGCCACCACTTTGGGCTTCATCAAGCATTACGACAAACGGGTAAGTGAATATAATAAATTGTTATGTCATGCCAGAATGTCACCCGAGAACAAAATCGGCCACCACCGAACGACGATCTCTGGCTAGATTTCATGGTAACTATAAATGTCATCTTCCTTTTCGCCTTTTTTTCCAATTTCATTGGATTTGTACTAGTTTAACCTTATTTGGCTAATGCTTCATGGCATCAACGAATCGCCTTCTCCGCCAACGAGACCGGAATATTTAATACTGTGCAGTCAGGGTTGTTCAAATAGTTTGCCGTTCGTTATTATAATGTAATTACATTTTATCCGCGCAGGTACACGAGTGTAGCGGTGGAACAAAAAGAAAGATTAGTACAGCAGTCTCGCTACTGGGAGATGCACCTCTAATATTCCTGGATGAACCCACAACTGGTAAGTCTGTGTACGAAATGTGAAAAATACGGTTTAGTTAGTATATAAAAATATCTTTTTCACTTTATCCCATTTAGAGTGTATTGGTTTGAATACAATAATTTGGCGATTTGTCTCAGGCATTGTTTAAAATGTTGTCAACCAATTTCATTTACTGTTGCGATCCCTTCTTTCGTTGTATTCACATACAGGCTTCCAAAGCCGAAGTAGAGGACCATCTGTTCTTTATGTGTTTGTCAATCGCGGCAGTCCTGACAAGCAGTAGGTAGCATTCATTCGTAAATAATGTGATTTTTCCAATAGGTATGGATCCCGCATCAAAGCGTCTTGTATGGAGTTGTGTGAGTGATGCGGTAGCAGGTGGCCGCAGCATTGTCCTGACGTCGCATAGCATGGAGGAATGCGAAGCGTTGTGTTCGCGACTTACAGTTATGGTCAACGGCAACTTCTACTGCCTAGGGCCGCTGCAGCATTTAAAGAATAAATTCTCACAAGGTATTTACAGCCGAAAGCAGAAAAATTATACAGGGTGTAACAAAAAATGTTTAGTCATTCGAAATGACGGCGATAGAGGTAATAATAAGGTGCAGTACTGTGATTAAAATGTGACGGAGCAATCTACGTTTTTCTTAACTAGATTTTTATTAGAAAACATGAGTTCCAATAATTTAACCTGTGTCCTAAGCAATCCGTAATGTGTGTTGTGTTCATTGTGCTTATTTCTCTAATTATTGCAATGCTGGATTTGGTTTTTCCTGAAATTTCGCACACTGTATTTAAGTATATTTGTGGTACAATCGATTCTTTTGTTATGGATATAGGGTTTTGGTTACACCCGGTATAGACGGTATAAAATCCCTTTGAAATCAACTTCTTAAACTTTTTTTAGGTTATACGTTAATCGTGAAATGCAAGTTCGGACCGAACAGAGACAGAGATATAGCTGACATAAACAATTACATATTGGAGCATTTCAACGAGGCTAAACTTGTGTGAGTATTTTAATTCTATTCCTTTCCTCGAAGTTATTCAAAAGAGTCACGTATAAAAGAAGTTTGGCAATACACCCAAACTGCCATAGCTGTACCTCAAGTGCTGTTACACAATTAGTACGAATATTATTTCAATTCACATTACTGGATTTTTCCGAATTGGTTTCTTTTTAACCACCGACGCAAATAGAGGGGTGTTATAAGTTTGACGTGTGTATGTTTGTCTGTGGCTCCGTAGCTCGCGAACGGATGAAAGGAATTTCAATTCAGTTATTTTTATGTTTGATAAGTGAGTTACGGGCGAGTGTTCCTAGACATGTTTGATGAAAATCGGTTTAGTCGTTTAAAAGTTATGGGGGGTGAAAGTGGGGAAGAATAATCTGTCATTTATGTGGGTACATAAACCATGTTGATAGTGCTCTATATTCATTATTCAAGCTGAAATTATGTCGCTTACGCCTGAAGAATGCACCAGAATACTTACAATGCTGGAAACCGGCCGGAGTCAGCGCGAT
Source organism: Clostera curtula (assembly GCA_905475355.2). NCBI lineage: Eukaryota > Metazoa > Arthropoda > Insecta > Lepidoptera > Notodontidae > Clostera > Clostera curtula. The sequence continues at coordinate 9,528,370 of FR997806.1, read as the reverse complement.
ACAGCCAGGACTGTCGGTGTGTCGCTGTCAACAGTACAAAGAGTTCTCCGACGTTACGAAGAAACTAGTTCTAACCTACGCAGACCAGGAACGGGCAGAACCAGGTGCACCACAGCACGAGAAGACCGATACTTGGTGAACACCATGCTTCGAAATCGCTTTCTCACAGGAACTGAACTCACAAATCAGTTTCGACGCCTCGGAGGAAGTAACCCAAGTGCATGGACAGTAAGACGTCGGCTTGCTGAATCTAACTTAAAACCCCATAGAGCCGCAAACGGCCCTAAACTGGAGCGTGGGCATCGTATTTCAAGACTAAGATATGCCCAGAGCCACGTAATTTGGAGTATTGAAGATTGGTCAAAAGTTATGTTAGTCAAAGTCAAATAATTTATTTTGCATAGGACACAATGGACACTTACAAATTGTCAACATATTAATAAAATTTTATACAATGCAAAGTAATATTCTTTACCACCAGTTCGGAACGCGACCACTGCTGAGAAGAACTGGCAAGAAACTCAGAGGGTTTGTCATTTTTTCTTTTTTATTACTTTGCGGTCCTATTCATAATCTAATATGTATATATTTACCCAACAAATTCCTTAAAACAAACTGTTCAATCGAATCTGGAAGGCGTCAGCTGAAATCTGAATATTAAAACAAAACAAAACAAACTTTAATGAAATAAAATAAAATCTTCCTTGGTCCAGTGAGCCGACCAATCCCAAACAGCAGCACCTGTTCACAAGTATAACGCATGTGACAGCCATCGGTCTCCTCAACCATATTAAAGGGAAGTGACCGACCCGTCACACGTCGCTACCGCTGCTCAGAGTATTTTAGTAAGCATGACAACTCACAAAACCGAGCCCGATCACCGATAAAGCAATAAAAAGTAAAGCTCGAAAAAAATCAGTTCCAGCAAGACTGCAGTTTCAGATCCAAAGATACATTTGTTCGTATATCTATTCATAGTATTTGAGCTCAGCAGCTCAATCCCACGAATCCCCGTGTTCTCCGACGAATCAAAATTTATGCTCTACAAGCACGATGGAAGACACAGAGTGTATCGAAGACCAGGGGAAAGATTCAAGCAAGCATGCATCGAAGAAAAAGTAGCCTACGGTACTTGTGTGGGCCGGAATTTCTTCTGAAAGTCGCACAGAGCTGGTGATCATAGAAAACGGCTCTTTAACTAGCGTAAGATATGTGGAAGAAATCCTCAATGATCACGTTGGTCCATTTATGGTCAATTTAGGTGAGGATGCTATGTTTATGCATGACAATGCCCGACCTCATACAGGTAGGATTGTGAATGACTACCTTCAAGAGATGAACATTACTCGTATGGAGTGGCCAGCGCGCAGCCCGGATATCAACCCGATCGAGCATGCTTGGGACGAGCTAGGCAGATGCGTAAAACAACGAAACCCTCCCCCAATCACGCTTCGTGAGCTCAAAATTGCTCTCACAGAGGAATGGGAGAATATTCCCCAAAATCGTATAAGGAACTTGGTGTACAGCATGCCAAACCGCGTAAACGCAGTAATGGAAGCACGAGGAGGCAATACGAAGTATTAAAATTCAAGAAAATCGTAATAAAGTTCTAAAATTTCATGTTTCCTATTTTTGTTTTAAGGAGAGATACGAAAGTACTTTCTCAATAAGCTCAATATGTCTCAGGTTACTTAGTATAGTGGAATATATATTTAATATATTTTTGTATATTTGATATAAGTATATTGTATCTTTATCAATATTCTTATATATGTATATAAGTATACGTATGTTTATATATGTATGATATTTATTCTTAAGTTAGTTTATGTCATTATGTTAATTTAAATCTATACAATACTTTCGCAATTTTCCAATGCATCTGCCAAGCCCCTCTCTGCACCATTCAAAGGTTGACTGGGAGAGAATGCCTCTAGGCATTAAGTCCGCCATTGTAAACTTTTGCATAAAGTATTAAATAAATAAATAAAATCAACAGTTTTTTTCTATATGTAATTTTGTGTTAATAAAATGTATGGTGACTCATATTTTTTTTACTTTAATTTATGGAGTATTACATTGTCTATTAAATACAATTTATTGCATTAAACTATCATTTTTAGTTTCCGAGATTTTTAACATTCTTTAAGTGACCCGGATTCATTGCTCTCGAGTGTATAAAAAGCAGAAAATCAAAAATTTAAATAAACCCCCGACACAATGACCTAAGTACCCTTTAAAAAGTAAAAATTAAAAAAAGTACATCTCGTTGCGGGACCAGGGGTCAGGTAATAAATAAGTAGGAGCGGTCCTCTAATTGTATGTAAGAGATAGTTATATCTATCTGTATGAAATCTCTTAAACTGATTATTTGATATAGATGTTTTTTGTTCCTTTTTTTTGTTTTTGTTGAAGCTTCGTTTGAAGAACATCTAATCGGCCATTTGTAAAGTATAACCTCATGTCCAATACCTTAAAAATTTATAAAATATGTTATAATATCTCATGCATCAATTTATTTCACAGGGAATCCTACCTCGGCATCAGTACATACTATTTGCAAGACCCCGAACTGGCTTGGTGGCGCGTCTTTCACGTGATGGAAAACGCACGCTCTCGCTTACCGGTCGAAGACTACTCCGTGGCACAGACTACCCTCGAACAAGTGTTCCTACGTTTCACGAGGCTTTACGCGCTCACTGAGTAGGAACAGGGAAAGAACCTGTGCACGTTGGGACCTGCTAACAAAGGAGGGTATCTTGTTTCTGTTGATTTTCGGCATTGAGTTGACCCCTCCCTTTTGTTTTATTTGGTTTTAGTATCCCTTGTACTAGGAACACTTTCTATCTCTCTCCCTGTCAGTTCACTATTAGTGTGGGACGACTTCGCCACGGCGTAAGGCGAAATGTATAATTAGGAATATATTTGTGAACTTAACTTAACTATTTGTTAAAGTAATTAAAACTGTTGCAAACAATTGAGAGAGTCTCCTGATATTAATAGGATCTGTAACTTTTTAAGGTATCGAAAGATGACTTTATGGCTACATTTCAATTCGTATATTTGTCATATTTGATATTAACTTTCATATGTGGATTAAGTAATTGTCACCAAAGGTATACAAAAATAGCTAACACGAACAGCGGACACAAATGCCGAATACGAATGAGGATCACGAATAGCCATGTGTAGTGCCAGCTGTATTAACTCACATTACTAATTGAGTTATAAGTTCTAAAGAGACACTAGAAGGTATTCTAAGTTTGTAGCTGATTCTACGATACGGTAATGTTATCATCATTCTGTACGTAATATACAAGATGATTTATTGTATAACGTATAACCTTTAGAAGGTTTTCTAACATTTATTCTTGTATAAATAAAACCCATACTTATGTATGTACTTAATCCTTCTTTTAACGCTTTAAACATGCTTTGTGATTGAGTAAAATTGCAATGTAGTAGCGTGTCTGTATATATATATATATATATATATATATACCATACTATCTGAAACGAATACTGCCTGGTAATTAAAATTAAATTAGATCAAAAAAATAAGCTTAAAAAAAAAAAACTCCAAAATATATTTTATTCTCAAATAAAAAATCTTAGTTTACTTATCTTGCAGTGAGTCTGAACCATAACAGTCTGATGTAAAATAAAATATTTTGTACTTGAATATAGGAATTTATAAATATGCCATTTTATTGAAACTTTATGATCGTGTTTTTTTTGGTAGATGGAAAGCATTTTTTAATACAGTTGCTCAAAAAGTGGCATATTACAGGGACGTATAGCGTTCGGGAAGTGGGCTATTACACACGCGTGCTTTTTCTTTACCATTCCCGCACTAGTGCGTTTTCTTTCCCAACTGTCAAAATAATGTCTATTAAAAGGAAAAACCAACCATGAAGTTTTTACTAAAAAAAATCATAGAAGTTTTTATGATTCATGCAAATACGTATATTTCTAAAAAGAAACTACGTACTAAGTTGTTTCAATATCAGATTTAATTATTTGATTGAATGTGTTTTATTTCATCTAATTAAATTTCATTTCATATCAATAAAAAAATTCTACTGAAGACTTGGCTGTATGGGCATTGTTCCTTTTGCCTACCAGAATGGGTGAAGAAAAAAAAACCTGCTTATATTCTACGGTCGGCGCCATTTTTCAGAAATGATTAGTTAGTTGAGTTTATTGTGTTTATAATATTTTATTAAATTGCTTCATTTTTTCGCAACTGTATTAAAAATAGTCGTTCAGTACACGTGCGAAGCCGTCATTGCAACTTGTTCCGACTGTCAACCCTCGCCTCGGCTCGGGTAGACATTTGTCGGAACTCGTTGTAATGACAGCCTTTCCGCACTTGTAATGAAATATACTATTATCTACAAAAAGACGTGCGTTAACGTATACAAACAAATTCAGTATTTTGCGAAGTGTTTAGACACATAATTATTGTATCGTATTATTTAAGGTGAACAATAGTGCCCATGTAACGTAAAAAAGAGGCTAGAGAGTAACGATATTTAATTGATTATTCAATCTTGTAATCTTTATATAAATACACTTTTAAATGCGTATTTTTCGTTTAATGTATGTACTTAAGTACCACTCCGTTTTGTGATAGAAAATTCTAGAATATTAAGTATTGGTAAAATTTTTGTAAATTAGTACGTAATTCACCGTTTGTTGCTGCCTAAAGTATCTTTTAATAGGTATAAGATCTAAAGTCCTGGTATCACCAAATTAAGCAACATCACTTATTAAAAAACATGTTTAGTAGCATTTTACTACGTTTTTAGTTAAAATATGCCAATATACATGTGTATGCAAAGTTTATTTTTTGCGAGTTTGTTGCGATATAAACAACACCTAAACGAAAATTGCAGCTTGTTTTTTAATCTGCAATCACACATTTATATTAAGGTTACCTTTGATATTATAAAATCATACATAATTACTTTTAATGAAATGTGCCTATATTTTTATGCAAGTGATTAAATGCGACGGTGCTTATCTTTTTTTAATTAGATTAAAATGGGCGGAATGCCTTTTTCTACTAATGTCTCAATTCAATTCTTTTACACTCCTTTCCCAAATTCTTTTTCAATTTCTTGCCAGAATACCTCATTTCATTACAAATGACAAATAAAATACTTGAATTTATTCCATGTGGTCCTCTTATACCCACTGATATACTGCGATAAGACTATTTGTGATATGTTTTACTAATACAATATAGTTTCAATACTTATCTATACCATGTCGCAACTATTTTAAATTACGACATGATAAAAATATTTAGAATAGACGGTGCCTAACTTTTCTGTTATAGGTTGTCCGGGCGTGAATATTTACATATTTTGTTTGTTGACAATATCTAAAGATATCGGGCTCTCGATTTTCAGATAGCTTAATCAACTACCAACTGATACATATTAAAATACTGATGTTTGAAATGAATTAAATCAGTCGGTTGAAAAAAAATAACATGAATAAAGCCTCGACTGTATTAGGGGCTAAGAAGGTAGGGAAAACCGATTGGTTGAGCGAGAGCTTCAACCAAGGCACTTTTCTATAACATGTTTGCCGACTACTATGTACAGTTTTGTAGTATTTGTCTACGGAGTATTTGTAATGTATTATATCTGTGGTAATGTCATATTTTAATTTATGATATTCAGCTGTTTATTTACAATTGTATACATGATGTATTAGAATGCAGTAATTTTGTGTGATATAACAATGTGATTTATTTTATTTTTCTTAATAATTTTAACCACCTTTCGAGGTCCCAAATACAATTTTATTCTAAAAAGGTATTTTTACTAAAATATTAGTTGCTAGGTTCTTTGACATCTGAAGAATCTTTGCTATGTAACTATTTGATGTTAGGATAAATAGTGAAGGTAGTATTTAGATAAACATAAAATGTCTGCTATTGGCTGTTTGAGTACAAATTTAATTATAGAATATTATGTGTCTTTATGCGTTTTATATGCCCAAGTATGCATGTGACCCGATTGGCAGCTGGAATTATAATTCGAATTGCTGACAATCCTCCGTCCTTAGCGGCTAGTAGCGAGGCAGAATGCAGAGTTATAAACTTTAGTCTTGGGCACTACAAAGTGTCTGAAACGTTGGGAATAAAAATAAAACTATCAGAATCGTCAAGAAATCATTTCCTGCAATGTGTAAAGATCGTGAAAACCTAAGACATCATTACAACCCGTGCGCTAAATTTACGCGACAATTACGTTTGATTTAAGCCTGAAACAACTGGGCCTTAGGAATCGTGTTATTATGTTACAGTTAGTTTCAAAAAAGAAATCACCATAATTACCAGTGGTGCCATACGCCTCTAATGAATACTATTTATACACGCTTCTTCGAAATTATGATCAACTTATTCTTAAATAACACCTTGTATTGTAAAAGCCTATGTTGTGTCAAAACACGTAAAGGTACCTAGAAACCTTGATACTTTATTAAGAATAGATTAATAAGACCTGTCAGTCGATACTATTAACTCTCGAAATATCATAGATACTCACTTTGTTTTGTCTTTATTCACAATAATTATACCTACAAATTAATATTATTTTACGCTTGAAGTTTTTTGCTGTTCATACTTTACCAACGCATATAAGTATTATAAGAACGGTGTCTGTATTGTGAAGTGTATATAGAATTTTTTTAATAAAACTAAGGATAATTTTAATAACATGTCTTTTATTTTGCCTTGCTCCAAGCTATTCAGTGATTAGACCGCTTATTGTAATGTACTTGGTGTACAAGTATCTTTAAATCTATCCATTTTTATAATTCATTAATATTTTATTATACAAAAGTAAAAAAGGAGAAATCACACATCAATCACAAGAAAGACAAAAATCCAAAAATGTCTTCGTGCCTCTGCTGTGTATCCCAACTCTGTTACATTTATCACTAGGTCATTTTGAACAGAGCAAATGTTTCTGTGTGGTGTGACCCAGAGATGGGTGTCACTTGTGTTTGTAAAGACCCCCGCAACACACGAGGAGAAAAAAAAGTATTGTTTAAACTCCTAAAAACAAAATCCAGAAGAGTAATTCTCCCAAAACAGGTTTGTAAGGTTCATTATATCGTCGATATAATTCAATCAGTATAGAAAAGAGGCTGCATTTTGTTAAAAATGTTGCACGCTAAATGTTTTTTTTAAACACTGCTTAAACAATAAACCTTTCCGAGATTATCTTACGAAAATTTGGTTTCTGAAAATGACAGCTATTTAGTGAATATTATTAGACAAAGTAATACCAGCTAGAATGGAGCAAATATTACGCTTATTATAATTTAGGAAATCTTCAAAATGTCCTATCCCTACGTAAAAATAAACTATTGTCATATTTATTGAGACATTTTTACGCCTTCCATATTACTATTTCCTGTGCGTATACCACTGGTAATAATAAGAGACCATTAAACCACGTCTACCGCTATCGTCCCTCCTTTTGGTACTTGGTGAACTGCAGGAAGATTTGTTCAAGCGTGGTCTGCGCGATGGTATAGTCTTCAACGGGCAGGTTTCGCTTAGCAGTTTCCATAATGCCGAACATACGCGACCACGCCATCTCTCGGTCCGGCAGATAGTACGTAAGTAGCCCTTGATACTCCTCCCTACAAAAAAATGCTTGTTAGTGCAGCAGTATTATAAATATATAAATATCCTTGGACATTTCACACAACGCCATCTCGTCCCAAGCTAAGCAACTTAATGCTTGTGATATGGTAACGAGATGGATGCTAAACTACTTATTTTTTTTTTTTGTAAATAATTTAATAAAATTCTACCGCGATCCGAGGCGTTTTGTTTTAAAAAAATATTAGCTCGACCGATTTCTCATTTTACGGATTAAGAACAAGCTTTTCACACAACTATTAACTCTGACTGTTTTAGGAAATACGGGCCTTTGTGGAAATCCTTGGGGGAGTCATATGTCCAGCATTAGACTTCTTTTGGCCGAAATGATGATAAATGTCACCAATTCCTTTCAACCCGGGGTCGGCTATTTAATGGCAGTCAGATAAAAAACTGTGTGGCGATGGGTTTAGTTAGAATACATGTGTCGCCACTCCGTTTCATTCTGAGGGTGGCGTAAGATGGCGACTAAAGGAAATAATAAGGCTGAAAACCTAGCCGCAAGAGAAGGAAAACTTGATACGAAACCCTATGCCAACCCGTCTAGCCTGCGTGGCGAGTAGGCTATTTGCCGTCCTTGTAGTTGGAGTAGGCGCGACTCGGCATTGGGTCATTTATTGGCTGAGAAGTAGAAAATATGCCCTTAATTTATTTTTTAATACAGTTGCTCAAAAAGTGGCATATTACAGGGACGTATAGCGTTCGGGAAGTGGGCTATTACACACGCGTGCTTTTTCTTTACCATTCCCGCACTAGTGCGTTTTCTTTCCCAACTGTCAAAATAATGTCTATTATAAGGAAAAACCAACCATGAAGTTTTTACTAAAAAAAATCATAGTAGTTTTTATGATTCATGCAAATACGTATATTTCTAAAAAGAAACTACGTACAAATTTGTTTCAATATCAGATTTAATGATTTGATTGAATGTGTTTTATTTCATCTAATTAAATTTCATTTCATATCAATAAAAAAATTCTACTGAAGACTTGGCTGTATGGGCATTGTTCCTTTTGCCTACCAGAATGGGTGAAGAAAAAAAAACCTGCTTATATTCTACGGTCGGCGCCATTTTTCAGAAATGATTAGTTAGTTGAGTTTATTGTGTTTGTAATATTTTATTAAATTGCTTCATTTTTTCGCAACTGTATTAAAAATAGTCGTTCAGTACACGTGCGGAACCGTCATTGCAACTTGTTCAGACTGTCAACCCTCGCCTTCCGCTGCGCCTCGGCTCGGGTAGACATTTGTCGGAACTCGTTGTAATGACAGTCTTTCCGCACTAAACTTGTAATGAAATATACTATACTTTTTATTTTATTTTACATTCCATTTTTAATAATATATACTAATACACATAAAGTCAATAAACTCAGACTATTGTAAGTTATTTGATTGTATCGTTTACTTTGCAACGCTTGACCAAAAAGTGGGTGTCAAAGGGCATGCTAGGCACGACCCTTCCTCAGAGGTGGAACAGTCTGGGGCGGCGAATTGAGTATTGTTTGAGTATTTCATTTGCTCAGTCTGTGTGGACCGCCAATTTAGGCCAGCTTGGCGGCAACTGGCTTACCTTGAGGTGTAGGACCCCCGATATGTAAGGGTAAAATTTTTGTTAACAACCAAAGTTCACGAAAATTTTTAATATCGCGATGCAGACTTGTCAGTGCGGTTTTACGAGCTACAACACTGGATACGAGTCCCTTTAAAATAAACATGGGGTAGTAACGCAACTAAAATACCGTCATCCATATTTCTTTCATACGATAACGGGTTTAGACAAATAAAGTACTTAGGTATAGTAATAAGTACAAATATGACAGTAAACCCAATCACTAGTATTATGATATTAAATAGCGTTAAGGTTTGTTAAAAAGGCTACAAAATATAGATTGATATTTGAAAATAAAAACAGATTGTTTATATTTGAGTTTATGTATAAATGTTTTAATTGCGAGGTTCTTCGCTTTGAAATATTATTTATTTAACTTCTTTTGGGTGCATTTTAAAACAACCATTTCGTTACTTAATCAGGATTGAATATAATATTGGAGGTTTGAGGTTTGGGTGCTTATAAGCATAACATACTACTACTACTCAGCCACGATACTGTGCCACGCTGGCCAAACGGGTTGGCACAGGGTTTCGTATCAAGTGTTCCTTCTCTTGCAGCTAGGCTACAAATAAATATCCTTGGACATTTCACACAACGCCATCTCGTCCCTAGCTAAGCAACTTAATGCTTGTGTTATGCTAACGGATGGATGATAAACTACTTATATATGTCAACGGAAAACAACAAGAACCGGAAATTTATAAATTTCCTAGGAAATTTATAAACGTCCGTAGGATTCCAAACGAGAGATAAATTGTATTATTTTACGCCCACATTTTCGGAAATTTATAAACTTACGTCTCGTCGTAAATTTATAAACTAACGGATATCCATTCGTAAGATTCTAAACGGTTCGACCAATCACAGTAGAGCTTTTAATTTTACGCTTCTACAAGATACGGCAAATAACACACTGTTCTCTGATTGGTCGATGTTGATAGTGGCATGCTTGTGTCCATAGACATAGGTACAATTAGACTTGCCAAACTATAAATTTATTAGTACGTAACAGTATTTTTACTTTAAAACTAGGTAAGTACCTATAATACAGGGTTACTGTTTCACATAATATGCTAATGACCCCTACTTCACTCTACCAAAATAAAACAATAGAAATAGAGTGATGCGAAGTTAAAAAGTTTTATTAAAAAGAAAAACAATCATAAAACAATAAAGCAGGCCTTCTGCCAAAAAACCCAAATATTATAAAGTTTAATTAAAAACAAAACGCGATTTGCGAGCGATCGCGATTGGTGAATTGCCAAACGCTAAGTACCTAGCTAAGTAGGTACATAATAAAAAAAATGCTTAAAAACATGTAACAAATTAAACATAATAAAATAAGGATTTAACTTAAAAAACCCCTGACATCGGACTGCATTATGGCTGAGTACACACACAATGTTCACTACATTGAAAGTCTACTCAGCCATAAATGTCAGGTACCTAACTTTTTTATATTTGTTTCATTGATACCCTTACAATGAGTCCAAACACGATCATCTACTGAAATTTGGTGAGGAGTTGGGTATCTTAAAGATTCCTGATGATGCAGCAGGTATATCTGATGATGCAGCAGTATCAGGTCTAGGTTACCACAATTAGACAATATCGAACAATGGCGGCGGAGAGGACGGAGAAGGAACACGTGACTTATTCAACCAATCAGAGCGCCCATGGCGTTTGGTTATTGCTACTTATTATTTTACGCGTGAGTTCAGTAAGTTTATAAATTTCCGAAAATGTGGGCGTAAAATAATACAATTTATCTCTCGTTTGGAATCCTACGGCCGTTTATAAATTTCCTAGGAAATTTGTAAATTTCCGGTTCTTGTTGTTTTCCGTTGACATATACATTTTTTTTGTAAATACATACATATTATAGATAGAAATGACACCCAGACTCCGAGCCAGTGCCTCTGGTTTAGACAAAGACACTTGCCCGACCCCGGAATCGAACCCAGGACCCGTTGATCCAAAGGCGGCACATCTAACCACTAGACCAAAGAGGCAGTCGAAATACTTTTGTAGTAGATTGGGCTTTTTTAATTAGCGGTATACTCACATTACTTTAGGATTTTTGAAGTGTGCATTTACAAAGTGTTTTACTGCATCTATATCACTATGGCCTTCCCTCGCTGACGATGGTACATTTTGTGAATTTTCTTCTAACTTCAACTTTATGGTCAATGTGAAACCTAGAAAATTAAAAATATACCTAATCATTCCTAAATAACTCTTAATATTAAATGTATTATATTTCGTTTCAAGCCATATACGAGCCACTACTGAGTCGGGTCTCCTCAAATTTCATGGAGGGAAGCTAGCCTGCTATGCCGTCAAGATTTCCCTCTTTTGCAGCTAGGTGATATCTGCCTCTAGCGTTCTTTTGAGAGAGAAAGAGAGAAATTATCTATTGTGCAAAGACCACGGCGCATTACAGAGAAATACAGACAATTACATATAGGTATGTAACACATTACCTACGTGTAATTGTCTGTATTTAATATAATATGTAATCACTACACAGTATAAAACAAAGTCGCTGTCATCTGTACGTCCATATGTATGCTTAAATCTTTAAAACTACGAAACGGATTTCGAAGCGGGCTTTTTTAATATGTAGATAGAGTGATTCAAGAGAAAGGTTTATATGTATAATAAATGCATAATATTGTAGAGAAACACTGATAAATTTAAAGGTTAATCATTGCATCCGTGCAAAGCCGGGGCGGGTCCCTAGTATAATATAATACATTTAGTCGGCTCTTACGGCACCCTCAGGATGATATGGCGTTGGGGACACTGTGCATTCTAAATCATCAACTTTATCTTAGTTATGTTATATCTACGTGTACCTATATATATTAACACGCGAAGCAAATACTTTGTACCCCTTTTTACGAAAACTGCGCCGACGAAGGATTATGAAATATCCCACAGTTATAATTTATATTAAAAAGACGTGCAGTAATATTTTTTTTTAAATTATGCATTAAATATACATTAAATCAATACAAAGAACATTAGACACACTACCATGTATTTGATACACACAATATATACTATTTTGTTTATTAATAAAGTCTGTGGCCAACTATAGCATAGAACTTTAATTACAGAACCATAATTTATATGCATGGTGGTCGAATTTCGACCGCTGGGCGACCACTAGTATTAAGAAATTTAATGTTTGTCTCTGGTGACGATAAGAAGTCAATTTTTGGGTATTGATTGATTGTACACAAATATACCTTGAGAGAACTTGTGCTTGAGATGCTGTGGGGTGCCCAGGCATTGGAAGGTGCCGTTGACCATGATGGTGAGTCGTGAACACAGTGCCTCGCACTCTTCCATGCTATGGGAAGTCAAAACTACCCCGCGACCTGCGCGTTGTACCCCGCGAACTGCGCGCCATACCTGTAAAGGTCACAAGAATTAAAAGGATTTTGGAATGAAGTGTACGTTGATGTCAGAGTTTGGCAGCCATTCCATACCATCTTTAGACCAGGGCGGAAGCCTAAGTAAATGGTAGGAAAGTAGTGGGAATGTGACCGCCCGTTTTTAAGGGTAATAAACGGTTTATCTCGTTTTTCTCATAAATTTTTAGGTTACGTGAATCATCGATGCAGTAATGGGTCAGGGTATCGCTAGTGTTCTTTATGGTGGTACGAACTTCGTAATTCGATTAGCATAATGTGTGAGGATATTTTTTTTAGTGGCAATTACATCCGGTAGGTATGCGTGTGGTGACAGATTTATAATACATCAGGTACAGGTATCACAACCCCGTTCCAAGAGGTGGACAAGAGGCGATCGAGAAAAGTAAATGACAAGGCTGATAGCCTGGCCACAAGAGAAGGATAACTTGATATGTAATCCTGTGATCACCCGTCTGGCCAGAGTGGCACAGTAGGCTAATAACCCTATATGTAATTGGAGGAAGACCGACTCAATAGTGGGTCAGTAGTAATAGTTATATTATGTGTACGATATTTGTATTTCAAATATTTTAATAATAAATAGTAATAACAATTTTATGATTGTATGGCTTTTTTGACAAACAGGTACCTACTCAGATACACAATGTCAAATACAATACCGAAGTGAAGTGCCACCATAAAAAGCGAATACAAATAGGCAAAATCCGAATTCAAGGACTTTTATATAAATAAAATCGCAATAACTGCCTGTCTGTGAACCTATTGTTACTAGTTGACACCTGTACTTTACATGTACGACAGAACTGCTTTGATATGATCGCCAGGCGCTCATATTTATGCCAATGATACTACACATTCACAGCAGTGGCGGATTTACCAATAGGCTGAGTAGGCTGATGCCTAGGGCGACATATTTTACGGGGCGGCAGATTTAGGACGTCTAAAAAAAGGTCGTCAAAAGAGTGGACGTCTAAAAAAGTGATAGTCAAAAAGAGTGGACGTCTAAAAAAAGGTCGTCAAAAGAGTGGACGTCTAAAAAAGTGGTAGTCAAAAAGAGTGGACGTCTAAAAAAAGGTCGTCAAAAGAGTGGACGTCTAAAAAAGTGGTAGTCAAAAAGAGTGGACGTCTAAAAAAAGGTCGTCAAAAGAGTGGACGTCTAAAAAAAAGTCGTCAAAAGAGTGGACGTCTAAAAAAGTGGTAGTCAAAAAGAATGGACGTCTAAAAAAAGGTCGTCAAAAGAGTGGACGTCTAAAAAAGTGATAGTCAAAAAGAGTGGACGTCTAAAAAAAGGTCGTCAAAAGAGTGGACGTCTAAAAAAGTGGTAGTCAAAAAGAGTGGACGTCTAAAAAAAGGTCGTCAAAAGAGTGGACGTCTAAAAAAGTGGTAGTCAAAAAGAGTGGACGTCTAAAAAAAGGTCGTCAAAAGAGTGGACGTCTAAAAAAAAGTCGTCAAAAGAGTGGACGTCTAAAAAAGTGGTAGTCAAAAAGAATGGACGTCTAAAAAAAGGTCGCCTCAAGAAGAAGAACTAGAGGCGGCATAAAAAGCCTACAGGCGGCAAATCTGTAAATCCGCCACTGATTCACAGAGGTACCTTCCAATACTTCGTTACTTATTTTCTACCTAATCTCTCCCTCCCCCCCTTCGCCTCTAAGTACCTACAAATTCATCTACTTTAATATAGTAAGCGTTTAAGCAATGTTATTTGGTGTTGACATATCAGAGATTTAGCCACAACATCATACCGACAAGATATTCACTGATTTCTGTTCCCAGGCTATTATAATAATTTACTTACATGTCTTTTAGCCGCAGGATCGATTCCCGTGGTGGGCTCGTCCACAAACACAAGTCGCGTTCGGCCCAGGAAGGCGATCGCTGCATTCAGCTTGCGTTTCGTACCACCCGAGTACTGATCTACCTGCAGAGTAAGAAAAGACACATTATTTAAACCAGGATATTGAAACGTAGCTGTTCACAATGAGACTTGGGCACCGTTTGAGTAAATACGTTATTTTTTTAAACTACGGTAATGACGTCATAATTAACAAATAAGCAATATTTTGTCGTTCAGTCTACTTTAGCGCCCAAGCCATTCAAACAGTGCCTGTTGCGAGCGTTGACATACTGATGATACTGAATTGAGACGGGTTGTTTTACAAGGGGTTCATTAGACAGCTTAGAGTCAACGTGTAATGGATGGTGAGTCACATTGCGTGATAAAATCAGTGAGAAGTTCGTAGGAAACGATACAATAGATGATCAATGCAATAAAATAATAAATGCAACACAAATAAAGGAAACAAAAGTCAGAAACAGTAATCAGATAATTTAGCGAAACCAAATAAAAAAACACAAATCGCTGCAGTTTTAAAAGACTAGTCAACAAAACGTACTCCTGTTATTGCATTCTATTGGAATAAGTGCTTACCCTTTTATCCAAGTGCTTCAGGAAACCCAAGGACTGCGCCAGTGCGTTGGCCCTTTCGGTCACTTTATGTGGACGAAGGCCACGCATCAGGGAAAACACTCGCAGTGTCTCGCGACCCGTCAGCTCCCCGAACAACGCGTCGAACTGAGGGCAATAGCCTGCGCACAGACAATAACTAGTTTATAAAAAAATATTGTTTATTTATTGATATTTATAAATTTAAAAAAAAACGAAATACAATATATATATATATATTTATAAAAAATATATTTTACATCCCATCGATCCCATGATGAACGCTCATAGGATGGGCCCTAATTATGATTAAACCTAAAAAAGCATCACTAAAAGTACACATTCTAAACGGGTCTAAATCGCGGTAACATATTTGATATTTTGTTTATACCCTTCATTACCTTTATTTGCCAGAATCGTATCGTAAGTATCGGCTTGGAGTTTTGGAGTTATTAAATAAGAATCATTGAAAGAGCATCATTGGATTATACATCAGACAACGACTAAAATTCGACTGACATGTTGGTCTAGTCTAGGGGTTGGATGTACCGCTTTTGGATCAAGAGTCCGGAGTCCGGAGAGGTTCGATTCCGGTGTCGGGCCAGTATCTTTGTGTAAACTAGAGTCTGGATGTCATTTGTGTTAGTGAATTACGTGTTTGCAAACAGCTCCCGTGTTACAGGTTAAGGTGAGTGAGTGTGTGGAGGTGTTTCGTTTTTATTTTATTTATGGACTTGCTACATAGCTTGCATCTTTCACCTAGTATGGTATTAGTATTTTTATATATGTATTTATTAACTATGTTTAACCCAATACAAATAGAAGATACAATGCATTATTTAAAAAAATACCAATATTTTCATGCACTTTGTTGAGTTCCTTCTGCACGGAGTGTCCGCTGACGAAAGCCTCTCCACTGGAGATTGACTCGTCTCCCATCAACATCTTGAAGGTGGATGTCTTGCCCGCTCCATTCACGCCCAACAGGCCGAAACACTCATCGTCACTCACGGCTGCGAATAAGATTCGTAAGCTTTACTAAAGCAGAGTAGATATTCTCTGTCTAACATCTAAAGAGAAAATTAACACGATCTGTAGTTAACATCTTGGGCGGATCGTGAATTTGTGGGGCCGTGGGCAGAAATAATTTAGGAGCCTACCAAATTACTGAAAAACTTTTATCAAAAATCTGTTTTCGATTGTGATGTAGATAGGTAAGGTAGTAGGTGCCTATAAAGAAGAAATAGGAGAATAAAATAATGTGAATTATTTGGTGATTGGCTAAGTTAAAAAAGTCTTTAAGATGGTATTCAGCAGCAATTTTGGAAAACATTAAAAAGGGGCTGGGGGCCCTTTGTATCCACGGGGCCCTAGGCTACAGCCCCTGGTCTACATGTCTGTAGGTCTTTAAGGGTTGCGGAGGGCTGACGTCAATCGCTCCGTGTAAATACTGGTAGTTATCAACATCAGGCGGTGCCTCAATGGAATTGTGGAACAGGCGAGAGAGATGACGACTTTTTAAACCAAGACCGGCTTGGACCAAGCATCTAAGATACGTGAGTATATTGTATTTATTGAACTATACGAGATAATCTGAGGTGGACAAATCATAGGATGGCCTCAAAAAATGGATGGCTTCCGTGGTTCTTCAGTCTATAGCCGCGTAATGTGCTGGTTTACTGCAATATGTCTTCTGAATCTTGGCTCTAGTTGAAGTCCTGTATGGAAACACCAAAGACCAATGAGAGAACAGCTGTACTCACTGAAGGAAACCTGGTTGACAGCAAGGTGTTTTCCATAGTACTTTGTAAGACCGGTGGCGAGGAGCGCGTGTTGCGATAGACTAGCGTTGTCCACTAAATTGACGTGCTTCATCTCAGCCGCTACGTCCTCGTCGAGGGTGCTCTCGTTTAATGGTGGAGGTCGTCTCCTGAATGTGAAGATCTACGACGAACGTATTTTAAATTACTAGGTGTTAATGGAAATTTGGTTTGCCTGAACTTTCAATTCGGTTTGAAGTAACCAATGTGAATAGGTGTCTCGCTATTTGTATGCGGTATTTCTTGTACTTTTTTCACATACGTTTCATCCACCGAATAGCGAAGTAAAGTAAGCCCTAGGCTCATAAGAATAAATAATCGTTCATCATTCATAAATTTCTTAATTATCTATATCTGTGGTACCTACAACCACAGATAGAATAACCTACAGTGTATTCCGCCGTGTACTTTGAAATAGGTGATCATAGTTCATATCTTATATTCTAATTCCGAATTTGTAAACTATTATACCTATTATTTATATTCTTCTCGAATTTTCGAATTGGAAAATGTATGTATAACTGACCTTCTGGAAGATTCTGTACTCGACAAGCATAAGTAGGGCCCAGAGGACGACACATGTTCCTGCCATTACGACTAAATAGCGTAGCACGCCTGGCTCTGCCCACTCGAAGTATGGATTCTCACGCACTGAAACGGGATAAACCAAAATGTCATAGAAAAGAAAGATGTCACCTGGGTCTACAAAAACTACAAAATCAAGAAATTAAATTGCTCTGCTGGGCTCTGATGTAAGTGTTATTTTTGTACATACGTGAGTTGCATTGTCTTTTAAGAGACGTTTCTTTTCCCCCTAGGAAATCGTCATGGACCTCAGCTTTGAGAGAGTAGCTGGAATATATAGAGCAAATGATAATTGCGCCCTGACCTATCCACTAAAACCCACGGCATCTCTCGATTGACTGATTCCAGGGCAATGAGTTTTTGCTCCTCTCTACTGAGGAATTTGCCTCCGACATTTATTGAGTCTGACGTTATAGAAACTACCTAGTTAGCACAAATAATTAACATAATTGAACATCACTACATAGTATAAAACAAAGTCGATAGTTTCAGTCCGTCCCTATGTATGCTTAAATCTTTAAATCTATGCAAAGGATTTTGAAGCGGTTTTTTTTAATAGATAGAGTGATTCAAGAGGAAGGTTTATATGTAAATCCCACCCCCGCTTTGCACGGGCGAAGCCGGGACGGGCCACTAGTTATGTAATAAACCAATTTCGATCAAATTTGAATGGGAAAGCCAGGGCCCCAATCATATTAATTCAATAGAGATAAATTCGACAACTTGCTTTTGATAGTTCGTTTTGACAGTTATGGTATTTCATTAATAGGTACTATAGGGTCAGCGTGGATACAAACTCAAAATAGCAAGTCAGGCTTGGGAAGTTATAAAACAAACAATATTCCAAATCGATTCTAAGATGCTATATGCATCTTAGAATCGATTTGGAATATCGAGTAATTGCTGAACATACATCAAAACAAAAGATTCCGACGAATTAAAAAGCCTCCCCTAATTTGCTTACCGCAGCAGTTGTCAGAGTAGTTTTCACACATGGCTTGCATGGTGCACTCAAGGTTGGGCAGAATCGCCTGTAGGTACTGACAGCCCTGCAGACACGTGTGTTCACGCATACCTATCTGATTCAAGTACCTGCGACAGCAATCAAACATCACCTAGGTTACTTAATTCTAAGCCCCTAAATAACCCATTGCTGAGTCGGGCCTCCTCCAACTATACGGAGGGTAATTAGCTTACTATGATGACACGCTATCCAGACACGTTGGAACAGGGTTTCGTATCAAATTTTCTTTTACGTTCGACTAGGATTTCGGAATACATAGTGTTGCCTTTTGAATGAAATGGCAACACTATGTATTCTAAATCCGTCAGCACACGGAAGTATCATCTAGGTTGCCAATGCAATATCCAAAATGTATTCTCATGAGTCTCAGCATGTTCCCCACACCGAGTAACGCAGTGGGTTTTTGTAGGTGGTAGATATCCCATCGACGATAAAAACCTCCGAAATGCCAAGCGTGCATAGAAGCAGGCAAGAATATTGTGTGTATCCCAAAAAAACAATAGAAGATTGTTTATATTAGATTAGCGACTGCATTTATTCATTGGTAAGTTAATTTAAATCACGTGATATTGTTTATTAAAATATGCCAAAAGAAAAGAACCAAACTCTTTTTGTAATTTAACATCTCAAAACTAATTAAACAATTATTCATTCTATCATAAACAGCAATTTGTAAATAGATATATCACGTTTAAAAATAAGCAGCGGCATGTATTTGCAAAAAAGGCATTAATTACTCCAATTGAAATCAACGCAGACAAAGTCGCGGGCAACGGCCTGTAAAATATACTTATAAACTTACCTGACAGCTGTGACAAGGCTATAAAGGGGATAGAACTGCAACACCAAGTCCATAATCACGGCGACGTCTTTAGTGTCAGGCAGCAAGGCCAACGCGTCTACTATTTGTGTACCCATGATGCCTAAAATAAGTTTATTTTCGTAAACCGCCGTACACATGAAAAGAAAGGTATTAAATAAGAAAAACGTAGCCTATAAAAGTCTAGGCTCTCTAACATCATCACCAACGTTCCACTCTGGTCCACTAAGAACTAGTAGGTATAGTATTACCTATTACATCTGTGACTTTTTAGTAGTTCGTACAGTATACTTTGCTTTTTAAGGAAATTTGGGCAGCGTAATAACCTTAAGAAACAGAGTACCGATATAAAAAATATTAGGTACTTGACGTGCCATAATTCGAATTATAGTATAGTAGCCGGCAAATGTCTTACGGAAATATGCCGTGGTAGCGGAATGTACGTGCATGCCATCAACATATCACGCTATTTTCGTCCCCCTGCTCAACCAATGATACACAAAAAATCCTAGAATGTCAAGAGCTAGTAGAATCTATATAAAGTTAATTAAACAACTTGACATTCGGGCTTATCCATAAGAATCATTTTACTCACCAAGAAGGACGTTAATAAAGAAAAGGCTAACGAAGCCAAGAGCAGGTCCATTGAACACGTTTGACAGCAAGTAGTTTAATGGTAACATGGCCGCCCCGTAAACCATCACGCAGAGGTACATACGACCTGTATAAAAAAGCGAACAATACGTTAAAAGTTTAACATTAAGAGAAGGACTTTCAGGAATAATCTAGATCCAGCTATCCACACTATTGCTGGATCTAGATTATTGTAAAGTCCTTCTCTCTCCTAGAGTAGGCACAGAATTTTCCCTCACGTAAAAGCCAGAATCAACTCGACTATAAATTTTAAAAAAATGAACGTATCGGAGTGTAATATAATAGGTACGTTCTACCGCGATAATGAACATTTTCTATCCGGCCACAAATATTTGTAAAGATGCAAACAAGCCGTTTTTGGACTGGAATTCCTCAACAATAACAACAAAAATATCTCCCAATTGCATATTCCACCAAGCTAGCGCGATATTGCAATCAATTAACCCTTCACAGTACTAGAAGAGGGCATCATTTACAGACTGAATTAATAGGCATTCTTAATAAAAATTGTCAATCACAAAGACTCACCCAGTTCAGACACAGTGGAAAGACCGATGACGCTGAATGCAGCACACGAGATAACGATGGTCACGCTTATAACGAGGAACCACAGCCAGTCAAACACGGCTGCACTACCCCATAGTACAGCCGGCTGTACTCCTGCCGCCTTTTGCAGAAGCTTCGCGCCGGAGATGCGCTCCTTAAAAAAACCCCCATAAAATAAGCCCATAATACACCACAAATGTGTCCATCATATTTAAAGGGAGATATGCCTAAGGTCTGTGTGGTGACGCATTAAGAATACAATTGTGTTACCATCCCATTTCAACCTGGGGGTGTCGTAAAAGTCGACATAAGGAAATGCCAACGCCCAAAACCTGGCTGCAAGAAAAGGAAAACTTGATACGAAACCCTGTGCCAACTCGTCTGGCCAACGTGGCACAGTAGGCTAATTATCCTCCATGCCCACCTCAGCCGTGAGTCATCTGAGGGTTGAGTAGAGTAGTAGTATGCGTAAGGTTTCGCGCTGACCAGCTAGCAAGCGGTAATTCGCTTGCTAGCTGGTCAGCACGAAACCTTACCAAATTACTAGTCAGTAATTATATTTACTATTGACACTTAATTGCGAACACAAAAAGAATGGACAGTGTTACACCACGGTAAAAAACAGCTAATGTAGATATGTCGTACCTTGATGTAAAACATAATGAACACTGCACTGACGATGCCAACGCTGCCGCCAATTCCAGATGCTAGTTGCATAGACAACATAGTCAACAGCAATTGAATGTCACTCTGAAAAAACATTTAGTTACATATCTTGTTTAACACAACTTCAAAAAGAGAAACAAGCATAACTTTTAATCTTATGTCGTATTTTCTAACCAACTATTGACAAGTTTTTAACTGATATGAATGCAGGTACTGCATCTATCAATCAAGCTTTTACCCGCGGATTTACTCGCGCTTCCATGATACGGCACTCGGCTACCAAGAAATTAAGCCGCATTTAGCTGGAAGCCCCAAAATAATTGCGCTCGCTTAGATACCAAATCAAGCTTTACCAAATCTCGAAATTTTAATGGACTTTGGTGGTAGGTACCTGATCTCGATAAGTCGCTTCTATTGGATGACTGTACACGTTAAACTCTATTGTTGAATTCCACGCCTTGAGTATCGCAGAATGTACGGCAGCGAGTGACGTAGCCACGTCGTGGTAACCGAAATTACTGAACCAGGCAGTGGCCGATTCATCCTCGAAAGTGGATCCAATGAGCAGACGGTGGCGGAGAGTACCCATGAGAGCAACATCTGCGGTCTGAAGAGAATAATGTGCTTTGTTAATTATTTGTTTTATTTTAGCTACCCATTTTTTTCTAGTATATTTATGCTCACGCAACCTGCGGTTTTACTAAAATGCAGGAGTGGTCGTGTTATGTGTTCTCTAGTCAATAGTATTCGCAGCGCACGCGATGTAAGGAATTTTGTTGATATTTTTTTCACATCTATATTAACATTATTGAAAATTTAGTAGGAATCCGTAACTTTTTTGAAAATTTTATATAGCCTATGTTCACTAGCGGTAAACAGTTTTTATAATCGGTCAAATAGTTTCAGAGCCTATTCACTCCAAAAAAAACAATCAAATATTTCCTCTTTATAATATTAGTTTAGAGTTAAGATATAGGTGCTATTAATACATACCCGATTCAAGTAGTAATCTTCAATGGGCCAATCCGGCTCTACCACCGTAACGTCCATACCAGCTATCTCTGAGGCGCCAAACATAAGTTCGTAGGCAGAAGCGGCCACTGCGCCAACCGTACCCGTAACGTTTCCAATATAGCTCACCAGAGTTTCTGTAGTTACGTACCTACAAATACAATGTTGTTATAAAAGAAACAACGACATTTATCCAAATTTGCTATTCAACCTGAAAACCAAAGCCCCAATATTCATGTCATATTTATGAGTGATTTGGTATAAATAAGTATGTGAGTTGGTTACTGAAGGGATTTTTAACTTTAATGAGGACTTGTCCGTTATTTTTGCATTTTGAATACGGAGTCACGTTAAGGCTAAAGTAGGCTTTAGAGCTAAGCTCTGTATTTCTTGGGCAAACGGAATTATGATTACGAGAAATAGGTACACAAACTTGGGAGAGACAGAAATAATAACACGGTTTCTATTCCGAGGAAAAATCATTCATACATACAATGATAAGTAGTTGTCCTCGTGTCGTGAGCTTGTATATTTAGAGTTATTTGACTGCATAAACGTTGGCGTTGTGTTCATGAACAGGGTACAATATTTTTATTGTTATAAGCATTTTTTTAAAGTTTATTTCATAGTTTTAAATACATAATGACGTATAATATGATGTATGACGTATATGACGTTACCTAGCCTATCTTATCACCCTATAAACATATACTATAAACGGAATGGGATCTTGTGAAACTAAGAAAAAAAGGGATGAAAGTAATAATAGAGATGAGCAGACGTTCGACGTCCACACAACTAAGGTGTGGACGTACCTAGCTTCTTTGTTAGTCTTTCAGAGTTGCAATGGCACCCAAAGCTAGGTTATTACAAAAGTTGTGTAAGAATACTCACCCTTCGGACAGTGACAGCAATCTTGCCTGTGTGACAGGAGAGAAAGAGAGCACGTATTGAAGCACTCCTAGTGTTGAGTTGATAAGGAGAACAGGCACCAGGAATTGCAGCAGGACTACCCACCAAGAGCGTATCCACACTAAACCAAGTTTCAGCCAAACAGCGTAAACATGCTGACGTATCAGTCGGAAGCCCACGACACTGCCATCGTTCTTGGCCACTGCAATTTATAAATGCACCATATTTGAGCAACTTCGATATAGTTGCATGCAGTGCCGGATTAACCACGAAGCAAGAGTAGCAATTGCTGCCGGCCCGGTGCGAAAGGGGGCCCCGCATATTTAAACCCACTCATCTCTGCCTGAGCGTAATTTTTTGTGTGAAACTTATTAAGAGGTGGTATGTTGCATTTTTTTGATGTCAGAAAAACGTGAAACATTACAACTTTTCCTATTAAGACACTCCACGTCAGACACTCAATACCCGACTATTTCCTTGGAGTAATATTGCTTGTATAAACGTGTAGAATTTCAGTCGGCCTGATAATCAGCTCTACAAAAAGTCTGCCGTACGAGTAAAAGCAAGTACTCATACCCAACACTTAGTGTGGATGTGTAGCAGAATTGAAATGGCTCGATTTAAATTGTTAATATTATCTATTTATTTGTAAGATTAACAGTCCACATTATTTTTAGTATAATTTAGGAACCATACAGGTACCAAAATTCTATTTTCTAGAATATAATTATACCTATTGATTATAGAAGTTATAAATAAACAAAATAATGGTTGACGGGTAAGGCCACCCCTGCAACTTCCCGCTAATTCCATACCTAAGCGCATCGAGCTCTAAAAATATAATTTTTGTGTCATTTTGATTGTGTCTTCTGTTCTATGCTTTTGAGCTTTTGAGTCTCATCGAGATTTATTAAAACACGATTTGTTGACTTTTCAAATCGCAATAACTATTGCGATTTTTTAATGAATGAACCGATTTTCGCGTTCTTTGTGGCGATCGATGCGGTTTCTAAAGCCTCATATAGGAAATCGAATTGATCGAACTAGGAATTTCGGCGTAAATCAGAAAAAAAACTTTTTTTGTTTTTTTTTCGACAACGATAACTCACGAATGGATCAAGCGATTTTACTTCCTAATTCTAAAACGGTATTCGACGTTGTTTTTCATGTTTAAGAGCTGATTAGGATTATTTTTGGAGTTGATCGATAAAGCCGTTAGAAAGTGATTAGCCGCGTACTGACTTAGCGAGCAGCCTCGCGAGGCAGCCTCGGACGTTTGCTTCGCAACGTTGGCCGCGCGAGGCAGCCTCGGTCTGCATTAATACAGACCGAGGCTGCCCCGCGCGGCAAAGCCAAGCCGGAGCGAGGCTGAGCCAGAGTGGAATGATTCGAACGTTCAGTTACTCACAACTCGTACAGAGGTTACGCGAGCGTAGCGCATATTTAGTTCTGCTCCTGTATGATCCTAACAAAGACTCCATATTTTTGATAAGCCAGTGATTAGAATGTTAATTTCTCGGTTTATTTTTCTCCACGCACCTTCTTCCGGTCCTCTGTTTGTATAATCAGGACATTGCGCGTCCCATAGTAGTCTATATTCGCCTTTATAAATTGATTTTTATCTTATAACTATCATTATCCATGATTCCGTGTTCGTTAAACAAGCGAGGCAAAACACTACCGTCTTGAGTGAGCGCGGCAAACCTACCTTTGAGCATGGACAAAAACCGACAACGCTCGGCTCGGGCCGAGGCACGCTCGGGCGAGGTAGCGCGTGCGTTTGCCTCGGGCGAGGCACGTCCTGACATACCAAAGAAATTGCCTCGCGAGGCTGCTCGCTAAGTCAGTACGCGGCTATTCCAATAAATCCGTCTTTCAAAATTTTTCTTTTTGTGATTTTAAATATGTATACATATACTGGTTCGAATTACGAATAAGAGGGTCACATACATATACACACAGACCTAAGAACCCATAGCAGATCAAGGGCTCTTTGAAATAATTTGCTACGGGCCTCGCACTTGCTTAATCCGGCACTGGTACATGGTCTGGTTACCGGGATCGGTCAAGGTTTTTCTGTGAAGAGGTACCTACTCCATTTTGGTCTAGTTGACATTTGAGTCAGTGAATCATATATTTGTTAAGCGTAAGGCGACATCGAGATAACTTGTATCTTTAACAAAATGACTTGTTAATTTTCTCTTTATAGTTCACAAGTACACTGTACTGAAGTACACAAGTACCTCTAAGCACACTGAGATGTAAGATTGTAAAGTTGGGTGAGGTTCAAGATTTTAAAAAGCATGATTCAAACTTTGTTATCCAATAAAATTATTTTTAAATGGAGTGTCGTTTGAAGTCCGCGTCAATTTGTATAAAATTTGATGACCAAACACTGTTAAGTCAAGAATAATATCTAAATGGGTTTCTTAATCACCGTATTAAACATAAATACAATAACTGAAAAACATCTTCTCTTTTTTAAGTGACTATGTTAAAAGAACATGGCTGCGAGAAGAATATGTGCCCGGTGATAGTACTAGGTACCTAACCACATAATCAAGGCACACATAGCCTCGCCTTTACTTCAACGTGACTCATCAGCTCAACCCATTGTTGAGTCAACTCCATTCGAATTTGATGAGTTGTTGGCTCAAGGTTTTACAATTACAAGTTCTTTTTATGGCCAGATTTTGTAGTTCGTTGCTTTCGACGCAAATATGGTGAACAAGCAC
The DNA here is from genome assembly GCA_905475355.2 of Clostera curtula. NCBI lineage: Eukaryota > Metazoa > Arthropoda > Insecta > Lepidoptera > Notodontidae > Clostera > Clostera curtula. The sequence goes on along the minus strand of FR997806.1, from coordinate 9,502,406 downwards.
TCCGGAACCACCGCTGAGTCTCCGAATTTCACGTAGGGAAATTACCTTACGGTGCCACGATGGCCAGACGCGTTGGCAAAGGGTTTGTATCAAGTTTTCCAACTCTTGCGGATGGACTGTCTGCCTCTACCTGGTGTCCCGGTCGACAGACATCTTCGGGATGGAATGATTTGGTGAAATTGTGTATGCTAAATCCGTGAATTTTACGAAAATAATAATATAATATTTCAATGTATTTCGCCAACAAAATCTGACTTTACATTCATACTACAAATTTAAGACCACATCACGTGTCTATTGTTTCAGTGCTCAGAAACAACCGAGAGCACTAGGCTGTAAAGTGACTGGAATGAATGAAACCTAATTTAATTTAATGTCCTATTCGTCTAACCACACAGACTTTGTTATACTTAAACAGCTTCGCCACTTGTGGATAGGAAATATTGTACCTACCTACTTATATTCTGCATATTGCAAAGTACAGTACAAATATATTTTAGTATACACTATAGTGATATCGTGTCAACGTGTTATAGTTATAATATTCTAGGGTCGACAAAATCTTCTTATACAGGCTGTAACATAAAGGGCATTTACAGACAGCATTAGACTAATCAAAAGAAAAAGTCCTTGCTTATTGGTTTAAAATTGTAAACTACATCCTCCACTGCTTGCTCACTGGCAAGAAACCTAGTTATCGTGATTATTATCGTACGAGACATTGAAACTTAATCATACACTTAATTATCGAAAGAAATACTGGCCAGTGGCCAGTGACGTAACTTAGTTTTATTTATCAAATTTTTGGAGACGGATTCAATATGATGTCAATATGGGCTGAGATTACGCGAACCTGGGGCGCCCCAAGCGTGTCGTGTAAGGGTATACCGCTGGGGTTTTAGTGGGTGGACGAGTAGTTTCCGGCGTCCCACATAATCGCCAACCCCACCCCCGGGGGGCGGCGGTATGAATTAAGTATTTCCACCGCGACAACAAAAAAAAAATATGTTGAAAATATTCAGCGGTACTGAGTGGTAATACTGAGAAGTGAGTGCGAGTATTTTCATTTAGGTACTCAATCGTGTTAATTTATACTCCTTAGCATGAATGAAAATGTGAGAAGGAAGGCCATCTATCTAGTGTAGGGTTCATTCCCGGGAATTCTCGAGCCGAGAATTCCCGGGAAATCGTTGGGCTGTGTTCCCGGGAAATCAAGCTCGAGAACTCGAGAAATCATGTACGTTTGTAGAAAATAAACTTGCAGAGTTTTAATTTGTTTATATTCTATTAACATGCCATAAATGGTGCTATGATTGTAATGTAATTATAATTTACATTTACTTTCTACCTGACTTTAAGATATTAAAGATTTCTTTCGTGTTTTATAGAAGCTATTTTGTTTACAAGATTTATGTTGATTTTTTTTTCTAAATAACCAGCCCAAAATTGTGCTGTGATCTTAATGTAATTAATGTAAGTTAAGATAATAGGTTGGGGAAAAAGTTTCGTCGCATTTTTTAAGAAATTTCAAAACATTTAATAATATCGTTTATTTAAATTTAACTAAAGTATGTAGCTACCATTTTGTTCGATAACTTTTTGCCATCTTGTAGGTAGGCACATGATCCCATTGCTATAGACATTTTGGGACTATTGATCAAAATACCGCGACAAGTGGTTTTGGCAGTCCTCTCGTGATGTTAACCTGACACTGCCTAAAGAATTCTGAAGAGACCGAAACATGTGGAAATCTGAAGGTGCAAGATCAGACTGAAGATTTTATTACAAGTTCATACATACTATAATGCGTAAAGACTTCCCCAACCTAATATTTACGTTTTCTTTCATGTTGATTTTTTGTTTATTTTAAGTTCTAAATAACCAACAAAAAATGGTGCTGTCATTATGATTATGAGCCTGAATAATATTTTGTTCTGTAATATTTTATAAAAAAATATTTATAAGATTAACGTTTTTGAATAACATCGATGAAAGTTTTATAATTAATTTAATACTTTTATTTAAGAGGTAAGCCACTGATTTTTAGACGCAATTTGAACCAAATAATATGAGAAAACGTACGTAAATGTAAATTTCTCGACAACCCGAGAGTCCCGAGAAATTAGCCTCGAGAATTCTCGAGACCCGAGAAATTGAAAAGCTCGAGAAATCATGAACCCTAATCTAGTGCTAAACAGATACAAGTATTGCTACGAAACATCTTCTCGTCCACAAAAAACAAAAGTCCTCTAACAATGTGTTTGCCAGTGATGACATTGGTATAGCAGAGATGTGTTAGCCCACTATGGACTCCATCAAAATGCTCAAAGTCACCCAGCAATGGAGCTAACCCTATGCAGTTCGGAGTTTCCCTGCGAGATGGAATCAGAAATGAGCTGACACGCAGAGGAACCAGAGTTTTTGACAATAGGTTGGGCAGATAGCTCGCTGAACTGACGCCCGATGGGGCAGAAAACTTTTACTTAACTTAAACTAGTTAAGGTCGCCGGAAAATAATGGATGCGGGTGGTTTAGGACCGGAGGAGGCCTATGTCCAGCAGGAGACATATTTGGCTGCAATGATGATGATGAGTTTTAACTTACATTGTTCCAAAGAGGAATCGACATCATTCTTTTGCAGATCTTCACTCAGCGAATCGGATAAAGTGGCCGCGTCATCGTCTGCCGTCACCGGGGCTACATCCGAACCTACACTGTAATCAGTTACGTACGTAATTACCCCACTTGTTGCCAGGCCAGACCTATTTTAGAGTCTGAGTTCATCGTCTGGGTCATATCTTTTAATTTAGGTTGACTGGACATTTGCATAAAGGGAATTTTTACTTTTTCCACATCCAGAAAAGATATTTACATTGACAGCGAGATCTACTAGCAGATGATTATATTGGATCTTAATATTAGGTACTGGGGAAAAACTGACGTATCTAATACAAAACAAGTGTACGACTAACTTTCTCGTAACTTGGTCCATAGTAACAAAGTTTTACATTAAAAATTAAAGTAGAAACAATGAAAAAGACAAAGATATTAAGATAAGAAAAATCAAAAGATATTTAATTTCTTTAAGAAAAAAATCACATTCACATTAATGTATTATTTAGGATAGCTAATCCTAAATAATACATTAATGTGAGTGTGAGTAGTGAGTAGGTACCATTTTTGTTAACCCTGAATTTCAAATTCATTTCATAGTGAATTAAGGTATACCCTGGGAACGAATAGAACAAATAAGTACTCTATTTGTACGAATATTTACTGATAATCAAACACGCATTTAACATATCGCGCATTCGTCAATTACTTATGACTAATCACTTGATTAGTTTATCGTCTACCAATAACAATGACAAATGTTCACAGGTAATATGTTACAGATAAAAGTAGGTGGAATGCGCAGGCCACAACATATATATTTCTTTATTTTTTTTATTTATTGTTTTAGATTTACGAATTCCGGCCAACTTAGGTAATTTGAAATTTATTAAATTCTACCAATTGATTGACCCAAAGTGGCGGACCAGACGGGCTGGCTTAGGGTTTTGTTTCAAGACTCAAGTAGAAAACTATCTTGCGGCTAAGCTTTTGTAGTATCTATAACCTCAGGATGGACCAGTGGCGCATTTACCAGTAGGCTGAGTAGGCTACTGGTAGTAGCCTAGTAGGAGCCTAGGGCGATGTTTTAAGGGGCGGCAGATGTGGACGTCTTAAAAAAATGGTAGTCAAAAAGAGAGCGGACGTCTAAAAAAAGGTCCTCACAAAGAGTGGACGTCTAAAAAAAAGGACGTCAACCGTCTCAAAAAAAAAGGTCGCAACATCAAAGCGCGTCTAAAAAAAGCTCTCGTCTCAAGAACTGTAGAGGCGGCATAAAAAGCCTACGGGCGGCAAATCTGTAAATCCGCCACTGGGATGGACTGTGATGGTGAAATTATATTTTTAATCGCCACATTTTTTTATGAATTTACATCGGTATTGACTTTTTACTGTTCAATTAAATTTGTAAATAGTAATCATATATCGCGTTACTAATTAAAGCAACGACGTCAATTTGCAAAAAACAAAGGAACTAACCCAATTGCAAGTCGTCAACAAAGACGACGACTGCGGCTATCGGTATCAGCTAATTATATTAATAAATAGTGCAAATCAGGCTGAATAAACATAAATTTGGTAATCATATCGTCTTTCGAGTCTTGCAAGTAGCAAGCATTGATATCCAATGTGAAACTTACGACATAAAGACATCTTCTAGTGTAGTCGGAACCAATCCATAATTTTTAAATCTTAATGTTGATATATTTCTCTCCATGTCGTTGAGCAGGTCTTCAAATAGATGAGAGTAATCGTTTAATAAAGCAAATGTTACCTCTGTTCCTAAAACAGAATAGAAAAAACCCAGATTCAGATTAAATAAACCGCAAAATATAAAACGTTTGCTACGAGACTGATGGACTGACTTAAACCCAAAATATAAAAAGCCATTCGTTTGCATTTGCATTTTCTCCACTGCACTATGAGAAACACATAGATGGTGAAAAGTCAGTTATTAGTCGGTCGGTCGCAAACTATTTCTTAATATAAATTCCATTTGATCACACCCTACATCACAATATAAATTAACAAATAAAACATCTACTTATTTCTCCAAAATTAAAATACCACTGAAAACAAAACAAATGAATAAGCAATCGCGTGTTGCTAACATTCTATTTTCGAAAATTACAATGGCCAGTACCTACTTAAATCTATCTTAAAAGTCTTTATTCATAATATATGGTTAATATGGCTACACAGAACTTGACAGTTACAGTACTAATTAAAATTAATTAAAACCTAGGTAAACAAAAGATAGACGGTAAATAGAGGAACTTAACCAAATGAAGTGGCTTTGTTGACCGACCGCAAATTTAGAAAAAATTGCCATGACTTACAATGTTATGAATATGAAAACTTGACTTACCTCTATCTTCTTTGATCGTAGTACCCGGAATATATTTATTAATCAACTCCATACACGCCTGATATTGGAAATTCTCGTCTTTCACGACTACTAACGTGTAGCCTACACCGTAGTGCTGTTTCAAAAAGTAGGGGGAACCCACACATTGAAGACGGCCATGAGCCATTATGGCCACGCGATCTCCAAGGATATCGGCTTCATCCATAAAGTGAGTAGTCAGGATCATGGAGCGACCTAAAAGAAAATTTGTATTTTTTTTAATAACGACCTACATATCATCGGCAAATTTAGCAGCACCCTCTTACATCTCGGTGCAATCAACTTCTCCAAGCCTCAGATTGGCTATTACCCCCTCGTATTTTATTAAAAACTCTCTTAGTGAGGCTTACAAGTTTGTGAGTGTCCGATCTGCGTATATTAAAAAAAAAACTATAAGTTAACTAAAAAATTAAAACTTACTTATTCCAAATATTTTATTTTAAACTTTCAGAGTAAAATAAAATATATGGAATAAGTTTTATGTTATGTTTGTATTGAAAATACTTTTAACATTATTTACTTTTTTTCGAATGTTTTGCACCAATCGTAGCAGCGCAAAAATAAATTCAAAATTCTGGATCAATAGAGCTTAATATATATAGACTATCTTTTGACAAGTAAAATAATATTTAAAATTATCATTTACCACCGTTTCAAAATACAGCGCAACGCGAGCGCGAGAAAACAATAATTTGAATTTGACATAATCTCATGCGCGTAAGAAATTTAACCATATTTTTAACCTTACCGTGTTTCTCCTTCTGTAGTAAGTCCCAGAGACCGCGCCTGGATGCAGGGTCCATTCCAGAGGTAGGTTCATCGAGCAGTACCACTTTCGCTCCACCGCTGAGGGCTATTCCCACGCTTAACCGTCGTTTCTGACCGCCGGACAACCCTTCTGATGGGTAATCGCGCTACGCAGCAAACAAAATTATAATTAAAATGGCTAAATTGTCCGGGATAACTGTATTTATTTTGTATAGTCAATTCACCGTTGCTTTGATCAATAAATTAACCTATTCATACACACAACATTTATTTCATAAGTCACAGCACAATACTGGCGTTATTTGTTTCGGACCTGACTTTTTGCTTGTTCAGAACAAATCTGTTGTGTCACCATATTTAAACATACCTTATCTTGAAGTTCTAGTTTCTCTATTAGCGAGTCTATCTCAACGTCTAGATCTTTTCCACTGAAACCCTTTAATCTAGCAAAGAACTCTAGATGTTCCCTCACTGTGAGCTGATTGAACAAAACATTGTGTTGGGGGCAGAGACCAATGTGAGCCCTAGCCGAAGCAGTCTGATGAAACATGTCGTACCCCGCGACATTTACTGATCCGTGAGTAACTTCCAAATTACCTAAGAGGAAAAAAGAAACAAAATAACATACGAAAATATCTCGAAAACCATAGTGAAACATTTCATTTCTTATGGTCAGCTGGACTATTACTAACCTGTTAACATAGCTATGGTAGTAGATTTTCCAGCTCCGTTATGGCCGAGAAGCACGGTGATTTGGTCATCATAAATATTAAGAGACAAATCATTGACAGCCATGTGTGCCCCATATATTTTTGTTAGATTCTGCAATAATTATTTCAAGTAACTAAATATAGTGCCTATAACGCATGGACGTATAAAAAAATACGTCCATGCTGTAACGTTTAAACAAAAATAACACGTCCTACAACCTATAAACCATCTTTAAAGGTTAAAGATGATATGTTTCGACATAATATCAGGCATACCAATTTAAAATTACTACTACTATTCAGCTTAGACATGACCCACTGATGAGTCGGGCACCCACCAGTTACATGGAGGGTAATTACCTACTGTGCCACGCTGGGTTGGTACAGGGATTCATATCAAATTTTCCTTTGTAAAAAATTTCCTTGATAGGTTTTATCATTTCTGTGTGTCAGCTCTTACCACACCCTTAGGATGGAAAGGGGTGAAGATAATAAATTCTGATTTTAAAATTAGTAGTAGTTATTTAAAACTACTCACATTCATTTGTACCCCAACAGGAAGATCGACAGGATCTTTCTCCTTCACTGCAGTTTCAGTACTCTCCATATTTAAGATTATGCCATGGTGTTTACTGTTTGGAAACCAGAAACTCCTTTGGAAAAGAAAATACCAAGGCTTCGGAGTACCGTACGGCCCAGGGAGGACTTGCTCCAGGTATAACGTAATTAGCATGTACAACGCGCAGTCCACTGCTAACATTATAACTACATGGCCGAAAACAAAGCGAGAGGATTCTGTCGTCGGTGTAGCCATGAAGTCACCCCACTGTAAACCTAATGAATAAAAATACCTATTCAGTAAAATATAACAATTTATTTTTTTATTTAGTAGGCCTTATTTAGTATCCCTAATGTTTTATTTAGTAAGCCGTTCAAATAAATATCTGGTGGTGTGTTCTAAAAAGTCCTATTTACTATAAAACGCTTATCTTAAGAAATCTTTAAAGTATTTATACGTATGTACGAGTATGTATCATTGTTCTTCTTCTAATCTTTAGATAGTAACTACTTAGTTGTATATTATACAACTACAAAATTAAGCAAAATAAAGGTTGTATGCAATTTATTTAATTCAAAGGGCAGTCTTATCGCCTAGTGCGATTTCTGACAGACCACCTGCAGATGGGTGGACAATATAGAAATTAAACGAAATGAAGTAGGTACTTGAGAAAGTTAGTAAGCAAAATATAATTTATTAAAGTTCTAATTTACTTTATCAAAACGACGTCGTATACCTTGCCAATTGAACCAAACAAGATAAGTGGCTTAATTATAGATAGTGATGTCACTAGAAGGTGTAGAAGCGTGACTACGCAGTTATCGTCAAATAATCAATAAATTCTATAAATAGCCCTGTTGAGACATGCAGATAAACCTACCTAAAGTGCGGTTATTAGAAGCAATACATCAGATACTCTTTTCATTAAAGTTGGAGGTTTATTTTTTGCAATTGATCATCAGGGCATGCAACGTGAGGTTTAGCTGCACTAACATTCAAACTCCTCCGTATTTCCGAAGGCACGTAGGTACCTACAAGCCATCAGTCCTAGCAGCGATTCTAACATTTAAGGCCAATGTAAATGTAACCACCAATCCCCTTTAAGCCATAATGTTAGGATTGGCACTGATATAGCACTGTCTGCATAATTTCATGACAAAAATAACAACTTTTTTTTTCTTTGAACTTAGTATAACGACAGTTTTATAACTTGAGAACTAAGCACAGAAATCCCAATAAATCTTATGGAACTTAGATTTCTAAGCTTGTAAGATAATAATAACGTTAGCTAGTTGGTTGGTTTTCACTAGAACCCAAATGTTGTGACAAATAACAGGGTCAGAAGAACTTCGATATCTCACCCTACCTCCAGAGAGAAAAACTTTTTAAACACAGAACGGCTTCTACTGATTAACTCTGCCCTCATTTCGGTTGACTATTATAGTGTATACCTATGTTAGATTATGATTGTTCTCAGAAAATCAGGAAACGCAAATCGTTCCGCACCGCCAAAATACTGGTCGTTTCCAAGAATGTACTGGTGACCGCAATGATGTTGGGGAAAATGCAAGTGTGTGATGTGTATGATGTACCTCAACAACTTTTATTACACCTACCTCCAACACTTTCTCTAGCAAGCATCAGTTGGAAACCATAAGACATCGCAGAGTTGATACTAAGACACGTTATAATCTGGACAGCACTGGACATGTTTACATCTATAGATAATAGGAAAGCAGGAATATACGTCATAAACCATATCACTCCCGTGAAAAGGGCCGCTGTACTGCCTAAAATAAAAAAGAACACATATATGTATAGTAGAGAAATCTACTGGTTGTAGACTTGTTCAGATTTACGCTAAGGACCCTATAGACTAGTGCCCGGGGTGGAAACTTCCAGACCAAATTGTTGGATTAATAGTGAAGCTTGTATTTCAAAAAACGGGCAGCAATATTCCAATGCCCAGCCAAAGCCTCAGACTGACCACAGGTTGAAAACTTTGGCTGCCTCGTTGGTCTAGGGGTTAGATGTGCCGCCTTTGGATCAACGGGTCCCGGGTTCGATTCCGGTGTCAGGCACGTGTCTTTGTCTGAACCAGAGGCACTTGCTCTGAGTCTGGGAAATAAGCCTACCTACAGTGCCATGCTGGCTTAGCATAGGGTTTATATCAAGATTTCCCCCTCTTGCGGCTAGTTGTGTGTCTGTTTCATTTCCTTCAGAACGGTATGGGTTGGTGACATTGGTGTAAAATAAATCCATCACCACACACGGACAAGACGTTTATAGAAAGTTAGACTTTCACACGCACAAAAACCAACGAAACCCCAAAAAATAATTATAAAAGCAAACATAGAAAGACACAATATGGCCCCGTACCTTTTGAAAAGAAACTGCTGATCATAAAACAAAAGAAGATAACGCAGGTCAAATATAAGAGTATATAGAAGAATAGAACCGTCCAGGGGGTGTTGGTGAACACTGCATACTCATTGAATCCATTTTCGTTGGTAAACCAGTTTACCTAGAACAAATCGGACTTTGTAGAAAAAATACTTCAATTTTGTATAAGGTACCATAACTATTCTTCATATGAACTCTGTTTGTACCTCAAGAAACCCAGGGGAAATAAGCGCTACGATGCTATCTTTACTCCATACGGATTTGTGTCCACAGTGCAATTGTTTTAGCCTACTATAATGCTTTTCCAGTTGATTTTAACTGAATAACTCCCGTTTGGCGAATCTATACATAGATTAGGTAGGTACTGTACCTAGAGTTACTTGTCGACTCTTATTGTAGAAAACTTTTTCTTACAGGCGATTCCACACGAAATGAATAAATTATTAAAATATGATTTAAACAAATTTAGTAAGAAATGGCGACTTTCCGAAGAGAATGCCATTAAGGGACAATTTATCGCTATTTGCCGCACTGTATTGTGGCGAACAAAGGAAAACTCGCCAACAAATTACCAAACTAATCGATTGTTGTTAATCCAAACTCTTACCTTTAATAGCACGACAATTAGAATCGCTGTTATGACGAGAAAAATGAACTGTTTGCAAAACCATGCCATCCAATGTAACCACGTAGGGAGACCCATTATTTTCATAGTTTCCTAAAAAGATTGGAAATTTATCTTAACAAAAGTAAAAACATAAATTGGATCGTATAACTATGCCATTATATTACATAGATTTTCAATAACAAACAAAATGCAGGCTTAGATTAACTATCCCCTTCGACCGCACCGCCGCAACGGCATGAATCGGGCGCCACTTCATCCACTTCATTACGGGGGCTCGTGCAAAGTCCCGACGTGCGTCTCAGTTGGTTGGGGAGCGTCCAGCCAGAGCTCCCCATCAAAGCGTGGGGCCCGCTTGTAGAAGCGGGCCAAGGCCCCATCAGGGTCACGGAGCATGCTCCTGGGGAGTGAAACCCGTGGCCCTGTTAGAGGCAGTTGAGGGACACCGTGGGTGTTAGTGGATAGGTTGGGGCGCGGCTGGCGTTTTGCGGTCGGGCATCCATGAGGATTTCCAACGTAAAAAAACAGCTTAGATTAACTATACGCCTGAAGGATTCTTTAGATTAATAACCTATGCCTTATCTTAGATACTTATTTTTGTGACTTCCTAAGTAAATGTGACTTAAAATTATTTTATTGAATGTGTCAGTAACGAGGTCATCTGAATAAAAAGCTCACCTTTAACTGCAGTTCTTTTTCCATAGTAACGGCCCTCACTATATTGACAGCGGTGTAACTGAAGCTTAACATTAGGAACATAGGGAATAACATTTGCAGCGCTTCTATAGCTAAGTCTTCTACGTAGGCCGGATGAGGATACCTTTGTATATTGACTCTGAAAGACCTCAGTTCTGGTCTTCCCGTAATACGCGATATAAGTTCCGTCGATATTACATGCTGCAATGCTATGAACATCTCGTTCACATATCCTGGGAAATTTAAACATTATATCTCCCTTGGTGAGGTCGACTTGTGTTGAGCTATCGTAAAGATAATAGAAAAATCTATTGTTGAGGGTATTCTTCAAATCGAGAGATAGACTAGATAGCTATTTATACAGACAGCTTCTCGGATACTCAAAGTTTATCTACTTATGTGCCTACCTATAAATTAACTTCGAGATTCTTTCGTATCATGTTTCAATATATATTATACCTACATATCTATGATTTAGTTATCTTTTACAACACCATACGGAAGAAAAACTAGCAAAAGTAACAATAGCAAAACATAGTCCTTTTCAATGTCGTTCTTTCATAAGGTATTAGTTATCGACTGCCTCGTTGATCTAGATGTGCCGACTTTGGATCAACGGGTCCCGGGTTCGGGCAAGTGTCTCTGTCCAAACCAGAGGCACTTGCTCCGAGTCTGGGCGTCATTTGTGTTCGTTAATTTCATGTTTGTAAACTGCCCCCGCGATACTGAATATAACCTGTATCCTACAGGTTTTCGTTATTAAAAACAAAATGTTAGTAAATACGAAAGTTTAAAAAATCAATTACCAGGATCATTCCCTCCTTCCCAGGAGAACGGGAACCTAGGCCCCGGTAACTCAAACAAAGGAAACACGACGTGAGTCCTCCATGTTCGTCCTCCTCGCGAGTAGAATGAATTCAATCGAGGTCGTTCGGGAAATCTCAGCGAATAGGACAAGTTATTCGACAGCTGTGTGGCTCCTGTAGGCATACCAAAATACATTTAACTATGGGTACACTCTGTATATATAGGCTGAGTAGTATACTACTACTATTCAGCCCTTAAATGACCCACTACTGAGTGGGGCCTGTGCCACGCTGGCCAGACGGGTTGGAACAGGGCTTCGTTTCAAGGTTTTCTTGTCTTGCGGTTTGGTATTCGGCCTTGAAGTTTCCTTTTATCGGCTCTTACGACACCCTCAGTATGGAATGGGTGGTGACACTATGTATTCTAAATCCATCTTCACACGGTATACCTAAAGAATAACTTTCTATTTAAACCCATTATTCATATTCGTGTAAATTTTCTTTAAACTAAACTTAAACTCGTTTGTCGTTTGTAAGTAGGTATGGATGGATGAATAGATGTTTGTTACTCTTTCACGTAAAAACTACTGAATGGATTTTAATGAAACTTTACAATATTAAAGCCTAAACATCAGAATAACACATAGGCTACAATTTGTAAAGCTATTGTGTGAATTGTCCAAAATATAACAATACTAGCGACCCGGCCCGGCTTCGCACGGGTGCAATTATGCATGTATTATACATATAAACTTTCCTCTTGAATCACTCTATCTATTTAAAATCAGCTTAAAAATCCGTTGCGTAGTTTTAAAGATTTAAGCATACATAGGGACGGACAGACCACAGCGACTTTGTTTTATACTATGTAGTGATAGTGGTGTCAACTGGGCACAAAAAAAAATCTGACTGAACAATTTATTCTATCACCACGAGGGTGAAACCGCGGGGTGCAACTATAATAAATGGCGTAACAGGGCGTAACCATTTACTTCAAGGTACCTAAGATACATAGTAGTATTCTATGTCTCATTACGTTGTGTCGTAAGTTCTGTCGTTGTCGCTATTAAGAACTAAGATAGTGTCTTGAGTTGAAGTATGCTATAGTTCGCCACCTTGGAAATTGTAACTAAATTGGCATTATTTTAGTTATAGTAACTATAATATACTTTTCACTTCAGTAGCTCAAACATGTAGGTTTTGCTCACTGAAAACAGTGGACAAAATGCGATTTTGCCCACTGAGTGAGACAAAGTAACTTTTTAATTCTAATTCGAAACATTGACACTATCTCTTTCCCGCCAATAGAAAAGAGAGAGAGACACAGACCAAGTGGCCAGTACCAACAGCTCCGATTTTTCTTCTTCTTCTTCATTTAGGTTTTGGCTTCCATCGTTATACCGATGATTTTGCCAATGACAAGTGTGTTGTGTTAAAAATTTCGTGTGATTATGAAAGTTAAATTAATTGGTTATAAGTTGCGTTAGAGTTATGAAGTTCAATGTTAGCAGGTAGCGCTATAGAAAACAATACAAAGCAATAAAGTACAGATTGTAAATATTAAATTGATAGAGCAATATTATGGGAACTATATTTGATTAAATACAAACTAGACGTACTTTTAACAGTTCGATTGGATGAAAGGAGTTCGTTATGGGGTTACTCCGATTTTTAATTCGACCTCAAAGACAAACACGTTCGGAATTTCGTACTACCTAAAGAAATTTAGCAAAAATGATAATTATATCTTTTATTGTAATTCATTGAATTTTTAACTTATTGTTGTATTTAAATTAAAATAAGTATTTACTGCTTAAAAAACTGATATTTAACTTAAAAATATTTAATTATAGTTTCAAAAAAGGTTACGTAATATATTTCATTTCCTATAGTGTTCTCGCTGCTGAAGTGAAAAGTTATGTGTGTTACACGAGAGCAAAATTTTTCGCATCTCGTGCCTTTGAATCCCTCGCAGCACTCAGGAATCAACTTTAGAATCACTCGCTACGCTCGTGATTCAATCATTGATTCCTTCGCTTACTCGGGATTCAATATCAGCACTCGCAGCAAAAAACGACTTTGCTCTCTTGTTGCACAAATAACTATTAACTATTAATATATTATGTTGTCAGGCTACAGATCGGTTCTAGCTCTAAATTGATGAGATCATTAATTACGTTAGTTGTTTCGAGTTATGAAATTTAAATTTAGAATAATGCCAAATGCAATAAGACTAAATAGGTACATTGTCTTTAAGCACGGTACAACTCACCAAGGAGTGCGTCATCAAACTCGACTGCAGCTATAACCACTCGTGTCGTGTTTTCCAACACATAAAGCCCTCTTAAATCTTCACTACTATTGTAACCATCAATCCTTATCAAAGACCTTATGAAGTCTCCTATAGCTGTAGTATTAAGGTCAATGTCCAAATCTGGCGGGATAACTAAATCAGGAAGTCCCGGCAACGTGATATTAAGGTCTGATATGTTGTCTATGAGAACTGGAATAATATCTCTGGCGTTTTGCACGAATAAATTAACAACAGCATTTCGTACAACTTCATCCAAAACTGGGCTTGTCGGTGAATAAGCGACAGACATCTGGGTCAAATCCATACCTGCTCTGAAAAAAAGTGAAGTCAGATTCGTATTTTTATATAAATTATTATAGTTTGGACTGTTTATGACAAGCGTGATATTATAAATCGAACTCACAATACCGTAGTGGAAAAGTTTAGGCTGTGTGCTGGAATTGCTGGATAAGTCCGAACGTTGACTATTTCCGGCTCAATCTGCCATCGAAGTAGCAACACCAGTGCCATGGTCAAAACGGGCAAGAGAAACTCCAGGAACGTTTGTTTCCGATGTCTCCATTGTTGGAGACAATTCTTCCACATCAACAGGCGGAATTTGGTGAAGGCGCTCGCTGGGCGCGCTTCCCGCCTCGCCTTCATCGTCTTCTATGAAATTCGAAGGAAAAATATATTCTGTTTCCTAAAAAAAATCAAGTCCATTGTCTTTTATATCTTGTTGTCTTATCCTTGGTGAATGACAAGTAGCTACTTATTTCCTTTAGTTCTACGATTCTAATGACCGTCATTGAAATCGTAGATACCGCAGTTGCAGACAAAATATGTCATTGAAGCTTTAAAATACTAAATCGGTAAATAGCATGTAGGTAGTATGGCTGGTGGAATAAAAGTTAGTATTACTTATTGCTTTGTAGTAAGCACAGATAGAAGGCACCCAAAGGGCAATAGAGAGGGCTATGCTCAGAGTTTCCCTGCGAGATGAAATCAGAAATCAGGAGATACGCAGGCAAACCAGGGTCACCGACATGGGCACATATCGCGCAGGACCGACGCCCGATGGGGCAGAAAAGTCCTCGAGTGGCGACCGCATTCCGGAAAGCGCAGTGCTGGTAGGCCTCTCACACGGTGGACCTATGACCTGGTTAAGGTCGCCGGAAAACGATGGATGCGGGCGGCCCAGGACCGGCCTTTGTGGAAATCCTTGGGGAGGCCTATCAATGTCCAACAGTGGACGTCATTTGGCTGAAATGATGATGATATCTGTGCTTGCATAGAGGCTTGGTCATTAGGCTAACACATGCGAAATTAATAAGAACAACGATAAAAGGAGAAAGGAACATAGATTAAGATATCATATGCTTTAATTTAATTCGCAGATAAGATCATAACGGAATATGCAAATTTTATATACTTAGTCAACATGACTAAGTATATAAAATTTGCATATTAAAACGAATGCCTTAGTAAACTATCATGCAATACAAGTACACTGAGAAAACCTTTGTATGAACTTTTGGTAGGTAATAAAAAGCAGTGAAAAATTTCAATTCACGACTTAAACATAAAATGTAGAAATCCTACTAATATCATAAACATTAAAATGTGTAAGAGCGTATGTTTGTTCCTCTTACACGCAAAAACTACTGATTGGATTTTGATGAAACTTTACAATAATATAGCTTATACATCGGAATACATAGGCTATAAGTAACAAAGATATATGTCTAACTATGTATAACATATTATTATTATCATTAGCTTTATTAATCATAAACGATTCTTATTATTATATTCGAAGCTGGGGTAAAAATCTAGATAAAACACAAATTACATTGCTAATATCTGTCTCATTAAATTTGGTTTCAATAATTCTATGAAAATATTTTATTTGTAAAAAAATTTGATTTATTTCATATTATACCTCGTAGGTAACACTTGTCACTTGTGCACAACACTTATAATTTTAAGAATGTCCTTACCTACAAACTAACACTTCTATAGCATAAAACGATAACATAACACAAATACTTTAACAAATACTACACGGAACAGTGTATTGCGAACGCAAATCAGAGACGTACTGAATCTGAAATAAGTTATCAGTAGATAACAGGTAAACGCCTAAACATCTATATCGAAATCGATGTAGATACATTACTAAGTACGTAAATAGATATAGAAGTGGCAATGAATACGTCAATACTGCCAGTATTACTAAGCCACGTAATATCATATCGGGCCTCCTTCAGTATGATAGAGGGCCACCTGCCCACCCTGGGTATAGTCTAGATATATGCTATTAATTTCTTGAGTGTCCTGTTACGACACACGAAAGATAAAATCGTAATCGAGACTATTTGAGACACTAGGTATTATAACCCTACCTTGTCCATCTTGAAAAGCCTATTTTAGGGCATTACAGCGCAGAGAACCTAGACGCAAGAGACGGAAATCTTGATACGAAACCCCGTGTAGCCAAGCATGGCACAGTAGCCTAATTTCCCTCCTGTAATTGGAGGAGGCCCGACTCCGTAGTGGGTCATTTATGTGCTGAAATGATGACGTATTCAAAATGCATGGACAACGCAGATTACGTTTTAGTAATAAGTAGTTACTTTGTTTAACCAAATATTGCTCACAAATTTATTGCTCATATAAGTATAAATACGGTTACTATGGCAAAGGAGTTCAGCAAAACTAAGTATTCCTTTCTAGTTCCTGGAGCCATAAACTAATTTCATTAGTTTTAATTTTTTTTGCGTCATTTAACGTATTACATAAAAAGATCACGCCGATCTCTATACCATAATTCCCCTGTAGATAGAATCATCGCACAGGGTTGGTGTGCAGATGCCGGCTACTAAGTATGCTCAGGTTCATGTTAATGTAGCCAGCAAGGGATATACGTTTCAAATAACCGCAGCGATAACACACCGCCGGTCCGGTGCTCGTGCTCCTGCCCGCGGAAACATGGTGTTGGATATTGGAAATGTCGTAAACGTCCTTAAGCGACTGTAGCCGCTTACCATCAGGCAGGCCGTGTGCTTGCGCAACAACCTAGCGGTATAAAACATGCATAATGTATACTTACCAACTAATGTCCTTTTAACACATCACGTGATGGCACGTAGTATTTAATTTCTCTAAATATTCTCCCACACTGAATATTTTGCATAGATATTAGTATAGATATGTAAACCTACGTACTGATAAGGTTTCCGATAAGTTACAAGGACGCTCATTAGTCGACCAAAACCGCAGCCTAGGCGGCTCGCAGTCCACCGGCACGACTAACTTAATATGACATAGACAGGCACGACACATTCAACCAGGAAGCATTATAGTGCATATCGAAGACGTTACATCTGAAAGACTTGCCAAATGAGTATTTAAAAAAACCACAACTTGCTCCCTGACTCCCAATGGAAAATTAATGGGTTCAGCTAAGCCTCCGAGTAATCATGGCAATAAATGATCGACCACTGGATAAGGTTTAAAACATTTTCATGTTGCTAACCAGACCCAATTGTCTCTTTAGTTCCTTTGGCCGCTTCAAACAACACCTCTGGTAATAGAATATGTTGGTGACATAGCGTGCTCCTAATCAGTCACCACTCATCACACGGAAGTGATTGTGAACTTACTACATATTTACCTATCCACTTAATGTTCAGCTATCGTAATCATCGAGCGGCCAATTAAAAGCTTGATACAAGTATTGATTATTGCTATAATCGATACCACACACACTTTTACTTCACACGATCGGTTATACTTTCCAGACTGTGGCAGAACCTGCAGTCGCCTCATCTGATGGTAGATGTCTTGCCACCTTTGGTCACGGGGGTCCCGGGTTCGATTCCGGGGCCGGGCAAGTGTTTTTGTATAAATCAGAGGCACTTGCTCAGAGGCAGGGTGTCATTTGTGTTCGACAATTACATGTTTGTAAACTGCCCCGCGATACAGGTTATAAATAGCGTAGGTTTTCTTTAAAAAAAACAGTTTACATCATACTGCCGTTTTTCCTTGGAAATCCTCATGAAGCACGCCGTGGGGCAGTAGCCGGCGTGTGTGGGCCTCCGGGGCGCGGAAAGATGGAGATTAGCGCCACGATCTTGCCACTAAAACCAACGACGTTCCTCGGGGCCAAGCTACCTGGTTGTGCTGCCCAATGAGAAACATTCTCAACCCACTGCTGACCACGTGACGAGGAGGTTCCCTAGATAGGATAGTTTTTTTAGGCCTTTTTTTAACTATCAGAATTTGTAGCTATCGGAAATCTACAGTTCTAAAATGTTCTTGGGAAAAGTTATCGTTAAAACATGAACGTAGTTAGGTATCTATAACATACTTTTAGCCCAAATTTACCGTGTAGAAGTTGGTTGATGTCAATATTTGGTTGACCAACCGAGTGAACTTTCAACCACCTTGGTAGTGAGCGCATTCCTCACTTCCAAGGACAAATAGAGGACATTGGGTTGAAGAGCGACCGTGTGGATGCTTGTTGGCCTGCAATCGTGCGTAGTTGCGTCTGTAAAGTCGAGCACGTATATTGTTTGGTGTGCATTTCTGAATTAAGATGCGCGATTTGCGGTGGCCCGACAAGAAAAGGTAGTTCTAAGCGAGTTCTTGGAACTGTATAGAAATTTTCCCACTCACTGGGACATTGGCTCTGAACTTCATAAGGATCGAAATCAAAAAAGTCAAGCCTGGGAATTGCTTAACCTAAGATCTTTACATTCTCTCCCTGTAGCTAAAAATCACAAAGTTGCTATTAAACGTTATTCCACAGAAATAGCTTTTCTCATCACTATGTTTTGTTTAGTTAATAATGGTCGCACCATTTCTAACAACTCAGTAAAACAGTTTCCGTCCATTCCGAAATATTTACGAAAGTCATCGAAGTCCAATATTTTTAAAATGTTCATATGGCTCAAAGCTTTTCTTTTGCCATTGCTTCATCCAGTCGTTTTTTTTTTTCATCAACTAATGGTATGCAAGCTCATTATTAATTAGTGTTCACTTCTTAGTAGTCTACTAACGACTGACGAGTTGTCTCAACTAAACATCGTGTAGATTGAAAACCAACTTTGGTTGAAACAATCAAGGTGACCTCGGTTGGTGGTTGGCCCCAACCGTGTAGAATAGGTCTCAAAGACACGATTTATAAATGAGTATGTCATTTCGTATCTTCTGAATAAACGGTCTACGGGCATACTTACTCATCTGGGTGTAGTTTTTCCACACAAGTGGCCTACGTCTTATAAATGTGCCATTTACGATTTGGATCTAGCTACTTCTACCAACTACATGTAGGTATGCATGATGTAATTGAAGATTATCTTGCGCTAGATTAACTGATGAATAGGTGCAGTAGATCACTATCTATTTATATCCTATATTTTTCGAAATGAGTTCCTGCTATCTTTTAACTAGCTGGTGCGCGCGGCCTCGCCCTCGTTGGCATCACACCCATGCATATCTCGACTTCGCCTATGTTACTCAGTGATAGTGTAGTTAAGTGTAGCATTGTCATAGTGAATTTTTGAAATCGGTCAAGTATCTTTTTAAGTTTATTATTTAAAAACAAACTATTTATATATTAGTATAGATAAAGATTACCCGCCGTGACTACGGAAATTCCGTGATTTTTAGATGTTTAGAAGTGTTCCAGTTTTCGAGGGGGATCAGAAATCACTTAAACCCGCCCCGGCTTCGCACGGGTGCAATGATGTACCTCTAAATTTATCAGTGTTTCTCTACAATTTAATGCATTTATTTGCCGCCATGATCACACGGTCAACTTGGAAAATTATTTTAAAATGATGTCTTAGGTTTTCACTATCTTTGCACATTGTAGGAAATGATTTCTTACCGATTCTGATCGTGTTTTTTTTATTTAAATCCCAACGTTTCATGCAAAGTGTATGAGAAGTTAAGAAAACATGATTTTTAAACTCAACCAAAATCCAGTCAATTATTTCGGGTTTTCTATAAAAACTAACCTTACCAACAAAACACATTAATGTATATCGGCGGTAGTAGCAGAACAACAACTAAAATACATAATATTTAATGTATTACAGTGTATGCAAAATTTCATATAATTTAATGTGGTAATTTAATTTTGTTGTGCTTGTCAATAAATACGTATTTTTTATTTTATTCTTGATCGCTAGTTTAACTGATGTTAAGCGACACTGCATTTAATAAATACTTATTAAATACAACATTATCATAACTTGCTTTCATGAACCATCTGGGCATTTTAAATAACATTCCAAGACATAATTAACTAGCTAGATCTTTATACAATTAATTTGGTAAACATTAGGCATCACAGTATTTATTGCCACCTGTAATGTGCGTATGCCCTGTTTGCTTCACACAGCCTGTGCAAGTCTTGTTTTCTCTTTACAACTTTGCCAGTATTATTAGCTGCTTCTAATAACTCCCAAGCAAACTGTTCAGGGAAATGCACCGTACGTTCTTTGTCATTTGTGGCTTCCAACAACCACTTAATGGCTAGAAACAGTGATCTTTTCTCAGTGATTGGTCCAGGTACCTACAAATGTATAAAATATTGTTCTATTACACCATAATCATAATTTTAGCCTATAAATAGGGCTATTAGGGTTAAAATATGAGCTTGATAAAAGTAGACCTCTATTCTGTTTGAAAGAAAATATAATACTGAGATATGAATAAAAAGATTGGATATTTTACATTTAAACATTATTCCACAATACACAGATATGATAAAAAAATATTGTTTTTGTAATGATTTAGGCAAATACTAACCTGGTATGTTATACCACCCCTCTTAATAGGTGTCAACTGAAGCAATGGCTTGCAGTTTTCAACAGCTTTGTGTAAAATCACTTTGGGGTCAAGTTCTATTTTGGCTTTAGCCTGTGGAGTAGATGCTAAATGGTAGCGCTCAATCTGCTTCCGTTTTATGTTCTCAAAAGCTTTTTCCACAAGGCCACGGGCCAACTGCTTTTTTCCCATTTCCATTACATGGTTAATTACTTTACTGAAATCATAGTAGAATAGATTAAGTTTTATAAGAAAATCAATCAATCAAAAACATTCCTTTATTCAAAGAAATTCAGCTAAGATTTTTGAACTTAGTTTTAACCCTTGAGCCAAATGTTCTTTAGGCAGCTCAATTATTATGATTATTATAGAAAATCCTACAAAAAAGCTCTATAGACATCACAAGCAACATCACTTATTCCAAGCATGGGACATGTGGTAGTTATTACTACATAGTATCTAAATTTAGGTACTTACTTCACTAGAGCATCATGATAAGCCGAACAAGTTTCATAGACAGCTGGAGGCTTTACAGGTAGCACAGCCATTTTTTGCAGTTCCGAACTCTCAATTAACTGTAACTGTTGCTCCTTTCTGAATACTGGATTTTGGTAAAAGTCAGGAAAACTAGTGGGTTTGGCATATTCTCTGACATGTAACATTGGCACCCTGAAAACCGTACAATCCATTTTATTTTAAAAGAGGTAAATTGGGGAGTGTGAAATTAATCCACATTTATTGAAAAAAAGAATAACAAACAACTTTAATTCCATAACTCAAAACACTTAACCAAGCAAATTAGCGAATAGTCTTGGAAGCTTCAGTTTCTAAAAGCAATAAGTTTATTTTCACCTTGTACATAATATATAACCCTGAGAAACGCATTTATTTAGTATCCTTAAATTATTAGCCATTTTTGATAAGAATTAACCAAAAACTCTGAAAGTTCAAATCCAGAAATTCGAGATCAAAGAGTAGAGTAATAATACCATTCGAGATTCGAGAACACTGACTGACTGAACCTTAACGGAGGTGTCAGTCAGGTGTCAGGTAAAGTCTTCTTTTTCTTCTTTTAGATTTTGGCTTCTATCGATAAACCGATGATTTTGCCAACGACAAGTGTGTTAAGGTTCAAGTGAATAAGAAAGTTTAAGGATAGCAGAGTGCATTATAAAACGATACAAACCATTAGAGTACAACTTAGAAATATTCAGTTACTAGCGACCCGCCACGGCTTCGCGCGGGTGCAATGATGAACATCAAAATTTACCAGTGTTTCTCTACAATATGTATTTTAAGCTAGTGATGAGCGACTCGAGTCAAATAACCCGGGTAACTCGGATCAGCCGTCTAACCCGCTGACTCGCCTCGATAGGTAAGTTTAAATTCGGGCAAGACGGAACGGGCGGCCGCGCCGGGTCGACGCTCGTCGCAACTCGGCAGTACTCGCTCGGCACTGGCACATGACGACAAACGGTTCGCTTTGTATTATAAAATAATAAATATGTTGACTGATATAAAACTTCTGAATACCTGTGATTCATAAAAATACATGACATAAATTTAAGTACTAAACCTTTTAGTATATTTAATAAATACGAAAGTTCTGGAAGAGCGGGATCTTCTCTTACAAGTAATTTTTTGCTTAAAAGAAGACACCACCATGAGATTACTTGCTTGTGTTACAATAAATAAATATTTTCATGTTGTTGTTAGACTATTTTAAGAATTTCGTGGCCAACACCCGTTCTTTCTCAACTCGGGTCAACCCGAGTTGCGACCCGGGTTATACAAAATACGAACTCGGATTGTCCGGGTTAATAAAAATGCGACCCGTCCCATCGCTATTTTAAGCATGAATGACAAACCTTCCTCTTGAATCACACATCTATTAAAAAAATTCGCTTCAAAATCCGTTGCGTAGTTCTGAAGATTTAAGCATACTTATGGACGGACATACGACAGCGACTTTGTTTTATACTAGATAGTGATAGTGATGATTTATGTAGCATGTAGTTGCTTAAAGTCAAGGAACATATTTACACTATATTTAGACGTCTCGTTGTAGTCGTACATTCATAAATTAGTATTGCTAACAACTCATGTGCTGAAAGGAAATGTATAATGTTCATCATAAAAATGGTTTCTGCAGGATTTAAATAAACGATATACTGAATATAGAAGGCAGTTTTATTGAATTTAAGCAGCAACAGAACATTTCGGATCATTAGTCTAATAAGTATGCTCGCTCAGTATACGCTGTGCGCCCAGTGGCAGATTAAAAAATTTGCCGCCCTTGGCTTTATTAATTTTTTACCGCCTCTCATGGACGTATAAAAAGAGGCGGACGGAACTCTGGCTAAGACAAAAGTGAGACGCCAAAATGGCGGCAGCTCTGTATGTGTGAGTTAATTTTGGGGTTGCCAAGATACACAAAATT
The DNA here is from genome assembly GCA_905475355.2 of Clostera curtula. Classification (NCBI taxonomy): domain Eukaryota; kingdom Metazoa; phylum Arthropoda; class Insecta; order Lepidoptera; family Notodontidae; genus Clostera; species Clostera curtula. The sequence continues at coordinate 9,479,249 of FR997806.1, read as the reverse complement.
TTGCAATAAAAACAATATGTATCTACATAGTTTTAGTTTAATTTTATTGTTATTTTTTAAGTAGTTAGATTTCTCTTAATTTCTTTTATAAGATATGTTAAACTCGTAATAAACTTATAAAAACATGGTTAAAATATAAAAAAAAATGTTCGAAATTGTTATGTTTAACTTTAACATCCTAAATGCTGAGTATTTTTTTTTATAATAATGTCTTTTACTTTGAGAGGTTTTTGAAATTTCCTCTATTTCGAGATGTGTTGATAACGATTCTAAATTAAAAGAAATGCTTTCATTACCAAAAATTTTTTTGTGATAATATATTTATTTTTTATTTATTTTATTTAAATGCTTCATGCACTGAAGTACATAGGCGGACTTAATGCCATTAGGCATTATCTACCAGTCAACCTTTGGGTGGTGCAGAGAGGTAAAAACGGTAGATGCACACTAGCGAGGGGAGAAACAAGAAAAAAAAAACAATAGATGTAAAAAATATTAAAAATTAGAAAAAGTAATTACTTAAAAGAGTATAAACTTACATAGCAATATTTATAATAAACTAATAAATACATGTATACCATGTGATCATATATAACATACTTAAATATATATATATATATATATATATATACATATTATATATATCTGAGGATGACAAAGCTATAAAATCAATTGCGGTGTTTCTGCAGATAATATTTCCGCAGTTTCGTTTTAAAGCCGAGACGGTTGTCAGCTAACCGTATTTCGGGTGGAATAGCATTCCATAAGAGAATGGACTGCACAAAGAAAGAACGGTGTACAAGTTCCGACTTGTGAGACGGACAGTTGAGGAGACGATTTTGGGACGATCGCAGATTTTTGGGATGATTAGAAGAGAGGTAGACAAAGTGAGAGGTCAAGTATGAGGGAGAGTGAGATGAGAAGAGAATCGAATACAACATCGTGAGAGCACGCATTTCTCTTCGTTGCCGTATCGGAAACCATTTCAGAAGCCGGCGATACTTAGATACATGGTCATATTTACGAAGGTTGAACACGAATCGAATGCAATTGTTGAGAAGACGGTCGAGTTTATTTAGAGGATCAGCATTCAGGTCATAGTAGCACACATCACCATAGTCGAGGATAGGAAGAATCAGGGTCTGTACGAGCAGCAGTTTGATATTAGAGGGAAGAAAATGTTTTAATCGGTAAAGGGAGCGCAGGGACCCTGTCACTTTTTTACTAACAGTAGCAATCTGCTTATGCCAAGAAAGTGTGTTATCCATTTCTATACCTAGGTTTTTAACGTTGCTGCTGAACGGAATAACGACACCATTATACAGCAAAGGTGGCAGGTTGATGCTATTTAACTTGGACATGCTTTTATGGGTCCCTATAATAATAGCCTGGCATTTGTCAGGGTTGACTGCAACACCAAACATATCAGACCAGGTTCTGATAGTGTTCAGATCTCGATTTACTTCGTCAATGGCATCCGCTATACTATCTACGCGCGTTTGAGAGTATAATTGCAAGTCGTCGGCATAGAGATGATACGCACACCGGAGGTTAATGATTATGGAATTTATGAATATCGAAAATAATAACGGAGAAAGTATGCCGCCTTGTGGGACACCAGTTTCTAGTTTACACCAGGAAGACGAAGCATCCTCAGTGCATACCATCTGCTGGCGCCCACGAAGGTAGGAGGAGAACCATTCCAGCGCATCATTTGAGACCATCAGATTTATGTTGCCTAACTATAATTATAATTTATTGCGCACCTCTTAAGAAGCACTGGTATTAAATGGTACAGTAACAGTTTATTCCTCTGTCACGTGTCTTAACTCAAACAAATATTAAAACAAAATAAAGCACTGGGGATTAAAATAATGTATGAATATTTTTACGATTCGACGACACGGTTGGGTTGGTTAAGCGATCGACTGCTGCGCAGCATGTCGCGGGTTCGATCCCCGCACGGAAGAAATATTTGTACGACCTACAAGTATTTGTCCCGGGTCTGGGTGTTTTTCTTGTTACCATAAAACAAGCATTAAGTTGCTTAGCTTGGGACGAGATGGCGTTGTGTGAAATGTCCAAGGATATTTATTATTATTATTATTATATACCGACACAATAGCTACAATGTACATTAAAATTTTGAAAAAATAAGCGGCATAGAATCAGTTTTTTTTTTTTTGTATTATCCATGTCTTGGTAGATTGCTAATTTACCTTTTAAGGTATTGCATAAGTAACAACACGCCGGAGTCCTCCTTTAGTTGTTTATAAGTCATCCGCATCAAAATGTATACTGCAAATGACACTGTATTTGTTTGGAATCCAATCGTTTTCACCATTACAATTTCTACTAAGTAATTTTAATTCAATCATTACTCCATACTTAATTTTCCTTAGAAAATCTAGCAAAAGGAATATAAAATAAAATACCCAGTAGTAACTATTAAATAATTAACCATAATGATATATTGATTTTTATAATAAACGAAAAATTGCCCACATTTCGGTTAATTTGCACACGTGAATATTGGTAACACTGAACTTAAAATTAATTGTTTTGTTCTAGCAAATACAAATTGATTTTAATGTATATAATCTGGAAATAAGTGATTGAATTATTCATTTACGTATGAAACGTGATTCCTGGATTTTTTTTCTTTCGGGCACTACGGTTTTTACACCATTTTACCACGCGAGACATGATTTATAGTTTTTATTTTTTCGCCGCATATTGCGTCTTTAAGCATCGATGTTCACGCGCGTAATGGCCGACTAATGTGTGAAAGTGTGCGTGCTGGCCTGTACATATAGCTGATCTGGCCGACTATGATGTCACAGTTTTTAGTTAGCGAGACTCCGTCCGACTTTTTTTATACGTCCATGCCGCCTCTATATTTTGATACGTTAGTCATTACTTTACACTTCCTGGATGCGTCTAGCGGAAGATAGGGCGCATTGGCGCACTTTAGGGGATGCCTATGTCAAGCAGTTGGCTAGAGTGGACTGAAGGTGATGATTATAACTCTACTCTTGCCTAAAAATCGAATAATTTATATTAATCTCATAGTTTCAATTTGTAAACTTGATGCAGAAATCATGATTAGACCATCGATATTATATCAAGATTGATTTGTGTGTCTATAATATTTCTTTTTTTTAGTTTGTAAATCGAAATTATATGTTAATGAACGAAATGTGCCGCCCCTTAAAATTTGCCGCCCTAGGCTCCAGCCTACTCAGCCTGCTGGTAAATCCGCCACTGTATGCGCGGGTGAACTAAAATTACTGACGTAGCCCAGAGAACTGCCCAATAAAAGGACCGACAGCAGATTGAATGGTTCTTCAAGATCATTAATTACCTACTTTATTTACACAATTGATATTTGCACTTTTTTTTTAAATAAAAGCCTTTTTTTTTGTCAAATAATTTCTATTTCAAGAGAAAAATAGTATATAAACATACAATGTACTTAATTCTTAATTTATACATGCCATCAGTCATTTTTTTTCTTTTTCTTTTTAGGTTTATGCTCTGTATGTGTATCATTAAAGTCTGTTATAGTAACTGCTTTTGATTCAACTGATTCCCTGATGTCTACTTTACTGTCTACAGTAGATCTCAGCTTCGATTTTCGTGGACTTGAATCTGTTTGAGAAATGTCTTTAGGGGAATTAATAGAGTCTGATGATTTTGTGATTTTAGACTGCTCAGGTAAACCACTATCAATAGTTCCATTGTTTTCTTTTTTAACAATGTATGGTCTTGTTTTGTCAAAGTCAACATAGGACACATTTAATGGATTTATTTGTGGAGATTCTTCTTCTTCATATCCATCCAGTTCGAAATTAATATCACTGGAAACAAAATTAAAAATGTGTTAAAACCTGCACATAAATAATTAACAATTATTAAAGATCAATTTTATTATAATCATCCACCAAGGGTGACTAAATAAAAAAGTTTCTTACAAAACACTATTAAACAATCAAGTATGACTACTTAAACTACATCTAGTTTGCAATACTCCTATAGATAGAACAGTTGAATAAATACTTCACTAATAAGGACAATACCTTTCATCCAGCTCTCCTCGAATATAGGGAAGAGCCCCAAATAAATCCAACACAACTATTCGAAATTTTACTTCTTGACCTGGCTTTACATTTGTGCCTATCCACTTGTTTCCTGGCTCTTCAGTTGGACGTGGAATGACAACATTGAACACTCTGGAATGAATTGACAAATATTACATTAAAGATGTTGTTTGGACTATCAATCACTACTAACCCTAGTTGACATGATTTGAAATTATAAGATATCACATCTTTTGATGGATCTTATATTCCTACACCCTTTTTTAATCAATTTTTGATGAGATCCACTTTTGGTTGAGTCATCAAATAATAACTGATTATAGTAATTTGTTATATTATTCCTCATGTTATTTTAACTATATATTTTATAGTAATATTAGCATAATATATATATACAGTCCTTGCCACACTTAATTTCCGCTCTGAACCTAGCTGCATTACGCTGCGCAGAACACAAAATCAGGTATCAGCAGGACAAACGGGTTTTCACATCTATTTTTCATGTCTTAACATTTAGGGGGATGAAATATAGATGTGGTCCAATTTGCAGACCTAGCTAATGCACACTGCAACACGAGAATTTTATATACATATAAGATTTTCAATCTATTGTTTTAATGTTCTTACCTGTGCACAAGGATGACTAGATGTGTATTGCTCTTTTTATTAACAATCCCAGTTAAGGTGGCTCCAACAAAAGGATGGAAAATATAATAATCAGCTTGGACTTGGAAATGTATATCAGCATTATCATTTCGGATTGTTCCAATATTCTGCAAGACGTGTAAATTTTTGTAGCTCATGAGGATGCCACCAAACCTGTAAAATTATGGACATAAAATTCCATTTACACAGAGTTTATTTTACACCAATTTTAAACTGACAGTTGCTTACAATTATCAGCTTAAATTTAGGTAATAAAATTAAAACTACTAAAATTAATAAAATATTTTGGACACAACCAAAATAGCCAATAGTTTATTGTAGTCTCATTTGAAGCTTTGTATGCGACATTAATCTATTACTTACTCTTTGTCAAATTTTCCAATTTTATAGTCCAATAAATTTTTAACAGAATCCTTGATATTTCCTAGACACCATGGCTGCAGAGCTATATTTTGAGTCACTTTTTTTTCAACCACACATGAGTTTTTATCCTGAGACAGTTTCTTTAAATGCTTCAAATCAAATTGTATGATTGTCGACATTTTATTATTTCCCTTTAGTGTGTCATAAAATGTAACTGTAAAATATTATGTTACGAACAGTATATTTGTAAATATTTAGAAAAAACTGTGTTTGACATATTATACATAACATAACCTAAACTAAAACACACTTAAATTCAAAGACAATATTATTAGCTTTTTTTTTAAATCTACAATTGTTTGAACGGATTTTTAAACCAAAACAGCTAATAATAATTTATAAATTGAAAATCTCAAAAAACCTAATATTTTAAACCGAGAATTAAACTAATTTTGTATATAATAAAATGTTTTCAAAATGTTGGGTTATCCATCCAATGTCAATTTATAATTATTATTAATTATAAACACAATAAACATTTCACGTTTATTAATGAGACATAAACATAAGATTTGAATCAAGTCTCGAATACCAAGATAATTCTGTTTCATTGTCTAATTCTAAAACCATAAAATTCTGATCTGTAGGGATTTTTATTCAAAGTTTAGTTCCCCTTTCTTATTTTAAATATGTAAAATAAGTGAAAAATGTAAGTAAACTATATAGATATGTATATCGCTACATTAACTTGATACTGGCAGTGCAATATTTGCCACAGAAGAAAAAAAATTCACCTAATTAAAATAGATAATTAAACAAAAACTGAGTAATTTCGAAAGAGAACAAACATATTTTATGTACGAACAATCGAAAATAAATATTTACGACTCAATAGTGAAGGAAAAATATTATAAATTGCCAGTGGGGGGCTAACTATTTAATATATTATTTTGTAAATAAATAAACAGAGAACAATCAATTATTACAAGCTAACAAATAATAACAAACGATTAACAAACTAGATAACAAACTAGACTTAATAGAAAAAAATGTCGAAAATTGTAAAAAACCATTTTTTTGGGGGCTTACTTATCATAGACATTACTCAAATTATGTCAAAATGTGGTGATTTTATTAGGGATGTGCAGTTCTAGTTATAAAAAACCGATTTTTTTGAATTGGTAATCATGAATTAGTTTTAAATTTTATAGCACTTTATTATTTTATGTAGTTAATTTTCTTGATATACAATAATCTTAATAGATTATTCAACTGCCTAAATTTCTAAACTTGTCAGTTCTCTCCGGCATTCAAAGCGTAAAGATATGGCTCCTTTCAACTCAATGCTAGAACAGATCAGTTTAGAATTAACGATTTTGTGCTTTAGTGAAGCTATGAAGAAAAAAGCTTTGTGACTAAAAGAGTGAATTTTCTAACCATCTCAATGTTTTGAAGATTCTAAATTTTCTAATAATGGAAAAATCGGAACTAATTCCACCAAGAAATATCGCCTACAAATGCGCTAGTTGCGAAGAAGTCCGAAATTCCAAGAGCAATTCGCAAGGTTAAGATATCCCCGACTACAACCATTGGGGGACAGGCGCTTCGACCCCTAGCCAGACATACCACCTCGTCTGACTGGATGATCATCCTTTGCGCCTGAACTATAACTAATTAGGTCACAGCATTACAGCATTCCTCAGGATGGACATAAACTCACGCGCCTAATATAGTTGGTTGTTGTTATTCGTACGATAATCTGATGTTAGACGACGATAAGACATAATTACTGTTTAGACCAGTGCCAACCCTAATCCCCCTTTATGCTACAGCCTTGCTATATAATAATAAATTTATTTATTGTTATTCCATGTCTCTTTAGTTTATATTTTTACATATATTTAAAAAAAATACAAAATGTTTTAAACAAAATATATACATAAAAATAGACAAAAACCGTCGAAAACGAGGTCGATGACCTAAGTTACCGACGGTTCAAGGCTCCAGAGAGAGGAACCTCCTCACGATCCTTGCCGAATCCAGTATGACAGCCTTTTGAATCAGGCCCTTAATCCAGCAACCGAGCGACAGTTTCTTCGCAATAAGACCGTTTACTGAAACAACTATCGGCACAATGATTGTTGAATCGACATGCCACATTGCGGTAACCTCGTGAGCCAAATCGAGATACTTTGTGAGTTTCTCTTTTTCGGCTTTAACGAGGTTCTCGTCATGCGGGATAGTGACGTCAACAAGAATTGCCCGGCTCGCCGATCGGTCAATTCTCACTATATCAGGCTTATTAGCGAGAATAGTCCTGTCAGTAATAATCAATCGATCCCAGTAGAGCGTGACATGACCATTGTCGAGAACTGGCGCAGGCTGGTATTGGTAGTAGGGCACTTCAGTATCCACAAGACTATATTTAAGGGCAAGTTGTTGATGGACTATCTTGGCCACTTGGTTGTGTCTGTGCAAGTATTCTCCGTGAGCAAGACGAGAACAGCCAGAGACGATTTGCCTAATGGACTCTCCTGAACGATGACAGGCTCGACAGATGTCGACAGATTATTATTATTATTTGTCGAGAGTCAACAATATGCAATAAGCATTACACTAGCGAAACTTAAAAAAAGCCTACCCTAAGGTATTGGGAAAAAGGAGGGAGATATATAAATTAAATTTCATTTATTTCAAAAACAAATCACAGTTTTGAGATTCTGCATGAACCGATTATGTAAGTATTCAACCGATTCAATCGGACAGCTTACATAATAACCGACTAATCATTTGAGTCAGTTCGTACCTAGTTCGTTAGACGTTCGCGTTCGTACTTCGTGTCGTTGTATGTAGTATCGACTCGACTGCCTTGTTTTGTCGAGTATTGTCGATATACATGGTACAATGAGAAGTAGACCCACTATTTTATTTCCATCGTTATCAAACCGTGATCGATTTTACAGTTTTTCATACTAAATGGATTATAAAAAAGCTTTGCATTAAATAAAAAACCGTGAAAACTCGTAAACAGATACACTTTCCTTACAAAATAAACATGTCGAAAAATGGTGAAGTGTCATCAAGCCAAGGTACAGAGAAAGCAAATTATTTTTTCTCTGAGTACGACACTAAAATTGTGGGTTTGTTGTAAATAATTTATCGAATCTTTTAGCTCCAAGCCGGCCAACTATGCCGAAACCCGACTTGAATTTGTTGACTCAAGAGAAGCGGAAAATTTTAAATCTGCAATTGGCTGCAGGTTCTTCAAGTCAAGGTGCAGCCTTTATGCCATTTACATTAAATTCTTCGTCGGTACAAAAGCCCCGAGTTCCATCACGCACCATAAGGGATGTTTTACCTGAAAACACAAGGTTTGTACATTTGTTTCTTTGCTATTGTCACTGCCAGTTAGTATGTTTGCAATAATTCGAACCTATATCACAAATTTATTTTTGAAAGTTATTTGTTTAATGTTCAGTGCTAGTGGTTAGATGTGCCGCCTTTGGATCAACGGGTCCCAGGTTCTATTCCGGGGTCAGGCAAGTGTCTTTGTCTAAACCAGAGGCACTGGCTCGGAGTCTGGGTGTCATTTCTATCTATAATATGTATGTATTTACAAAATAAAATGTATATAAGTAGTTTATCATCCATCTCGTTACCATATCACAAGCATTAAGTTGCTTAGCTTGGGACGAGATGGCGTTGTGTGAAATGTCCAAGGATATTTATTATTTATTTATTATGTCATCCATTATCTTTTAGTCTACAACCAGGAAATGGTTAAACCAAAATCAGGCAAAAAATATGGCAGTTATACTCTTAGCCCTTAAAACACTGCTGAATTGAGCCCCCTCCAATTACTGTAGGGAGTTTAATGGCATAGGGTTTCTCTTCAAGTTTTCTTGAGGCTAGGGTTTCTGCTTTGTCATTAAGAGATACTGGCATTATGTATTAGATCTGTCACCACACAAAATTATGACATTAATCTTGATTAATGTTTTTTCTTTTCAGAGATAGGTGCAGGATTTATCCATCAATGCAGTCGTCAGGCAAATTACAGCTGTCAGCAACAGAAGTATATGATTTTACAGCTGATGACTTGCAGGACTTAGGAGAGATAGGCCGGGGAGCATTTGGAGCTGTCAATAAAATGGTTCACAGAAGGTAAGTGTTTATTATTTCTTAAGTTTGAGTTTTATTTACCTCAGTTTTATATGTTTTTAATATTGATAAAACTCCTGTTTGTTCAATGAGTTTTTAACAGTTTTTTTTATTCGATTGAACATGTCAATCTCGCTTACATATATTAAAAGTAAAGGCCTTGTTATACGTGGGTAAACCCCACAACCATAATGAAAGGATTGACAGTACTACTGATAAAGATACTGAGCGACATTTTTGTTTTACTTAACTTGTCACCAATTGGTGATGAAAGAGTCAATACTTGAGAAATATGCACTATGAACTGAAGAAACCATTATGATTCTAAGCCAATAGGATAACAATAATTATTGCTAGTTTCAGGGTTCCAGTGTAAACCAACCATTTTCACTGGAACATGTCTGACTGCCTCGTTGGTCTAGTGGTTAGATGTGCCGCCTTTGGATCAACGGGTCCCGGGTTCGATTCCAGGGTCGGGCAAGTGTCTTTGTCTAAACCAGAGGCACTGGCTCGGAGTCTGGGTGTCTTTTATATCTATAATATGTATGTATTATAAAAAAAAAGTATTTAAGTAGTTTATCATCCATCTTGTTACCATAACACAAGCATTAAGTTGCTTAGCTTGGGACGAGATGGCGTTGTGTGAAATGTCCAAGGTTATTTATTTATGTGTTTTGTAACAAAATTTTGGTTTTCGAAAACATGGTACACTCATTCCTCAATAAAGAAAATTAAAAATGGATTTTTTTTATTAGCTCTATGCCCTTACTTTGTAAGTTTGTATGGTTATAGGGTTTTTGTTACACTCTGTGTAGTGTAGTTTATACTATAAATTATGTACTGATATGGGACTGTTACTAATTTGCAGTAACTTAGCGGGGTAAACTAGGGGCAAAAGGACTAAAAATTTAAAAGTGAATGGCTAAGTTTTCTTTTTGTTTAATATTTTACTCATTGCTGGTAATGACTTGTGGTAATGTGTAATGAGTTGTCCCTCTCTAGATGTCACATGACACCCATGTGATGGAATGATGGAATAGGAATCTAGGGTGAAGCCGAGCAAGCGTAATTTTGGGAGTTGTGAAATTACGCGACTGACAACTCACAAAATTACGGTCGCTTGGCCTTACTCTCATTCCCACAGATACCCATTCCTAGAATATTTTGTATCACCCTTAAAATGTAACCATATAATCGACAGAACAAATCGCGTGATGGCTGTAAAACGCATCCGCTCAACAGTAGACGAAAAAGAACAGAAGCAACTGCTAATGGATTTGGAAGTTGTCATGAGAAGTAATGAATGCCCTTATATTGTCCAGTTCTATGGAGCACTCTTTAAAGAAGTAAGTGATAGTAGAAACTTTTAATTAATATAAAAATGTAAGGATTTCTTAGGTTTTCACAATTTTTACACACGTTATACATAAAATAAAACTATCATAAATAACCATGAAGAGATCATTTCATGCAATATAAAAATGTAATTTACTTTTTTACGATTTAAAATGTCGCGGGTTCGATTCCCGTACGGAAGAAATATTTACAAAGGCTATTATACTATTTGAGTCACGAGTCAGACTCTAATAGATGAGCTTTTGTTTATGCATATTAATCGACAATACCTAATCTATCTCTATAAAAAAATTGACTCAAATGGATTAGCTTTTTGCCTTGATATTTTCAAAGAAAATGCACGGACAAAACCTAGTACTGTATTATATATATTCACTCAAATAGATAAGCCTTTATCGAAATATTTTATTATATATATTATACTGTTTGATCTATAAAGCTCAACTGTTTTACTGAATGACACTGTCTTGAGGTCAAGGTCAAATTTCCGAAGCACAAAATCCGCTGTTCTCCTGAGGTTACTAACCTTGACCTCAAGGTCTGGTGTCCTTGAGGTCAAGGGGTCAAGTGATTCTGGATGTAATATTGACGGTGGTTTAAAAAAATAAACACGAAGGGGATGGCGGGGTCTTCTAGACCCCGCCATCCCCTTCTAACCTAACCTATCCGAGTCGGGATGCCCGAAGTTCCGAGCTCGCTACGCTCGCTCCGATCCCTTCACCTTCGACATCGTTTCTACGACAATTTTTTTCTTTTTTTTTGTCAATCAAATACAGATAGATACAGTTTGCATATCGGTATCAAATTGAATAGCATTTGTTGCTGCAATGTTAGAATGAATTTATCTAACAAAGTCTACGCGATTTCGGTCATTTTCTATACATATATATATACATAGAATAGATTAGGGTTTCGTCAAGTTTTTGTCAAACAAAAGCTAAGCCAGTTCTGTTTGCACTTTCACTCTAATGGTATAGCCTTTGTAAATGTGCTTCCGGGTCTGGGTGTTTTCTATCTATAATATGTATGTATTTACAAAAAAATATGTATATAAGTAGTTTATCATCCATCTCGTTACCATAACACAAGCACTAAGTTGCTTAGCTTGGGGCGAGATGGCGTTGTGTGAAATCTCCAAGGATATTTATTTATTATTATTTATTTATAAAAACTTAAAGTGCTAATGACAGATCCATGTGGCAAACTATTTGTTTTCCTAATTACATCAACTTTCTGCCAATGAAAGTCCCATCAGAATAGGACCAGATTTTTTGGTAATTACCCAGAGCAACCAGACTATACAAATACTTGCTGCTATCAAAAATATTCTCCATTTTTTATGTCAGCAATAAATGCATTTGATTAATTACAGAAAATTATATATAAGGAGTTATAGAGTGGTGCCTGTGTAACAGAAAGCACAGGCACAGTGCTCGAAGTTCTAACAGTGCACTTCTTTTGGCTAAAATGATGATGATGCCGGTCCAGTTGTCCCCTACATGGAGCAATAACATTATGTATTTTCTTGTTTCAGGGTGACTGCTGGATCTGTATGGAGTTAATGGATACATCTTTAGACAAGTTTTATAAATTTATATGTGAGAGGATGCAGACTCGGATACCAGAAAATATTATAGCTAAAATAACACTTGCAACTGTGAAAGCTTTAAATTATTTAAAAGAAAAACTTAAGATAATTCATAGGTGAGTTATCTCGAAGTCTATATTTTTCTTAGTTTATACTAAGGGTGGACGATTTTCGACAATCCAAATTGGAGTTTCCACTGCTCAAACGTCGATCGACGGGTAAATGAAAAATTTTGGGGAATACCTAAAATCCTTGTGCCTAAGTCCTACCATCTATTTGGTATTTCCGAGAAAATTTGCAATTTATATAAATTCCAATTGGGATTTCTCTATGGCAAGCACATGTAGCTCACGACAACGAGCAATCAACTGTGTTGAAAAAGATTTAGCCCGCGTCTTTGCTTGCTCCAGTTATCGTATTTTATCATTTCTTTTATCCCATTTGTATCCATCCTCCTTAACAGTCCTAGTGTGCTTCCAACCCACTATAGAGATATAATTTTTATTACGTAGTTTATTATTTCAAACGAAATAATAAGTTATTGAATTTGATGACATTTTGTGCCCAACAGAGATGTGAAGCCGTCAAACATTCTATTGGACAGAAGGGGCAACATAAAGCTATGTGACTTTGGCATATCCGGAAAACTAGTGGATTCAATAGCGCGAACTCGTGACGCAGGATGCAGGCCTTACATGGCAGTAAGTGAACTAGTAGAACGGAAAAAAAGATGCCTTAATATCTAAATTATTTCCCTGTTCATTGAATTTGTTAACTATGAGGAAGGTTTATGGGGATTAAAAAAGTAAAACAAAACCAAACTAAATATACATCCACGTATACTTTTCCGCAAAAGTGGCCATTATTGTTGTAAATCTCTCCTATATCCATACAGCCAGATTTTTAGTAAATTATGGCACATAATTACAACATAGGGTGCTACATTGTAATAGATACTTGTAATACGCGCCACTAACAAGCTTCATCCTTTCGATTGTTTGAATACTCACCACTTTGATATCATAAAAAAAAACATTTTCGCAATATTCCCGCCAAATCTCCCGCCATTTGTGGGTAACAAAACAAATGTATGAAGGAACGGATAAAATGAACGTTTTGTTACACAGCCAGAGCGTATAGACCCCGGTCGTGCGCGCGGCTACGATGTGCGCTCAGACGTGTGGTCCCTGGGTATCACACTGATGGAGGTGGCGACGGGCGCGTTCCCCTACCCGCGCTGGGGCTCAGTGTTTGAGCAGCTGCAGCAAGTGGTACAAGGGGAGCCTCCAAGACTCACCAATACCAACAACGCCTTCTCGCCATATTTCGTGAACTTTGTCAATACTTGGTACGTATTAATAAAATTATATTACGTTTTTATAATGTAAACATCATTCGAAGTCAAACGGACTTCTTGCGTTAGGAATAGATACTAGTTATTAACCGTCGTTATTTTTTAAGCAATCTATCAGCCATTGACCCCTTGTGCACAAGAAAGTGACAAAGCATGTGATTGCCCATACCGTATTGAGCAATTCACAGCTAATTTTATACATGTAGTAGACTTTAGTCCGTGTGGTGACGGATTAAGAATAAGCAGTGTCACCAACTCATATAATCCCGAGGGTGTCGTAAGAGGTGACTAAGGGAACGCAAGAGGCAAATCACCTAGCTGCAAGAGAAGGAAAACTTGATACAAACCCTATGCCAACCCGTCTTGCCAGCGTGGCACAGTAGACTAATTTCCCTCCACGAATTTGGAGGAGGCCCGAGTGGGTCATTAATGGGCTGAAACGATGAGTAGACTTTGACATAACATATTGTACCTCTTTGCAAGAACAATGTGTCATCTCAAAGTTTACTTTCCTGCAAGAAAACCCTTTTCAACCACGAAAACAAGGGTTAAAATAAAATAATCATTGCATAGAGATATCACGTTGCTTTCGCCACTCCAGCGACCACTCCTAAAAGTTTAATAAAATAAAAGTGAAAGCATGATGCTAGCATTGGGTTCCATCCGATATAATATTGCGTCCCCTTAATGTCTAGCGTATGAAGTATACGCTAGTATATTTCACCCTAAGGAATGACAAAGGCAATTATACGGCCTAAAACTTAGCCGCATGGCAAGGAAAACTTGATACGAAACCTTATACCAACCTGTCTAGCCAGGGTGGCACAGTAGGCTGATTTCCCTCCATTCAGTTGGAGGAGGCGCGACTCAGTGGCGGGCTGCGAAGTAGTAAGTAATTGTATTGAGTGCGGCACTCGCGCGCCTTCCAAACAACACCACCTTCCAAGTGTGATGTCAATAAGCTGCCGTATTCTGTAAAGTGAAGGTTATTTCCCAGTCATGCAGCTCCAATGAGTTTGAATAACACTGAATTACTACCCGTAATTCAGTGTTATTCAAACTTTCCAATTCTTCGTGCTATTTCGGTCACTCTGATGGCGTGTGAGCAATATTCCTACTTGCTTGAAGGATAACCAAAGACTAAGAAAATTATTCTCCACAAGCACTACTATTGACGTATTTCGGAACATTACAATAAACTTCCCAAAATGTTTACAGTCTCATCAAAGAAGAAACACAGCGGCCGAAGTACAACAAATTGTTAGAGCACCCGTTCATAAAAGGCATAGAGCAAAGTCGAGCAGACGTAGCTGCTTACGTATGCGAAATATTAGAATCCATGGAACGGAATGGAGTAAGCCCCTTCACAACGGACCAGCCTGCGCAGGCCTGGGTAGACTAAGATATGAATTGAACGAGTTTTGCAATAACACTATAACTCACAATGAGAAGTTTGAATCTTATGAGTTAAATAAAGTCTATAATTGATGAATTGTGTGTTTCTTGTTTTTTGCAAACTCGTTTCGTTTGAGGTTAACTTTTATTTGATCTGCATTTACCACGTGTGCAGTGTACAGTAAATGAATACGAAATATTTTTAGTAGTATGCTACTAAATATATTTGGAATTATAGAAAATATAAAAAATGTGGACTTTGTAGGACATGTATCTTCTGGAATGATCTAGCGTGAGTTTGGGTTTCGGTTTTGTGAATGAAGTTTAAGGTCGGCCCGTGTCTATTTATCCGCCCAGCACCACCTCGTCTCACAACTCGGCTACCGCAAAAACATATTTTGTCCCCCACAGTATTATTTAAATTATAAATGAAAATGCAAACAGTTAAGCCGGCTTTTTATAAACCTACAGATAATAATATTATATTTATTACCCGTATATTGCCAACACGAAAATTATTCTACAACATAACAAACTAGTAAAACAAAATAGTGACAAGGGTGTAAAAAATAGGAAAACAATATAAAGAAATTGTATAACCAGGGATATGTAGAATTCACCTCCCAGGTTTCATCATCCTATGTGTAGTAGATGCTGAATAATACAAGTTACAAGTTCCAACAACAACCGAGGAAAGACATCCTTAGGGATATGATGACACTAGTGTCACAGGTACTAAAGATAAGACGGAACCCATGTGCTAGATTTAACCTGAATCGCGGGGGAAGTTTACAAACATTCAATTCAGGAACACAAAGGACGCTCACTCATAGAAACTCTCAGCAAGCTCTCTGGTTTACACTTGCCCAACCCCGGAATGAAACCCGGGACCCGTTGAACGAAAGGCGGCACATTTAACCCCTAGACCAACGAGGCAGCATAATTATTGTTAATGATGATTTATGATTCCAAATATCATATGCCCTATCCCCTATATATACGGTTACGGTTAAAGAACTTTATTGATCTCAAAAGAATTACATAAATTCACTTCATGAGATATTAATAATAATTTTACATCCACATTTATTAAAAAGATTAAACAATCATTAAGTAAATTTCAATCAACAATTATTATACATATAAATATTCTTTAATTTATTGCAATTGAATCATTACATTATTAATGTGGGTATTTGCAAAGCGAACAAATCATTCGAACAACTATAAAGCCAAGTGAGCCTCAACATACCCTACGCTCGCAATTGAAGCAATCAGGGACGGATTTGGACTTTAGTGATAATAAATTGTTTTAATGCTTTCTTAAAGATTTTGAAATTTTTAGTATTTTTAACATTTGGTGGCAATCTGTTGAACATTTGTGCTCCTTCAAATGTTATATTTTTCTTGCCATAGTTTGTGCGTGGTTTAGTTAGATATATGTTATTCGCATTACGTAAATGTCGTAGTCCCGCTTCTATGTTCGTTTTAAAGATTATTTCAGATCGAATTCTTTTATCTATAACTTTTTTAATGAGAATACATGTGTTATAGTAGTAAATTTGTTTAAGATTCATTAATTTAGTTTCTTTATAAATTTTATTCGTAGATGTCAAAAAATCATAGTGAAACAAAACTTTAATTAATTTGTTTTGGACGGTTTGAACGCGGCTAAGATTGTTTTTAGCTGTGCTACCCCATATTTCTATGAGGTACTCTAAATGTGGTTTTACGAGGGAGTGGTATAAATTACATCGAACTTTGTGAGGGAAGCAGCGAACAATCCCATATAGACGTCCCAATAGTGATGACAACTTTGATCTTATTTTATTTACATGTGGCTTCCATGTTAATTCGCTGTCTATAATTAATCCCAGATATTTTTCTTCAATCGATTCGCGTATTTCTGTTTTGTTGATAAGAAGTTTCGCACAATCCGCATATTTTTTATTTTTAGGCTTAAAGATTATGTAACTGGTTTTCGAAACATTTATCGTGAGTAAATTAAATTGAAACCACTCATTTAAGCAGTCTAGATCTTTTTGGGCTAATTCGGTCATTTTGCTTATAGAGGAACCGTAGTAAAATATGCAGGTATCGTCCGCATATAGGCTGATTTCTCCGCTCAGAGCTAACTGACTAATATCGTTGACGTATATTAAGAACATTAGAGGACCTAGAATCGAACCCTGAGGTATCCCACATGTAATGCGTTGCATAGTGCTTTGATGTTTTCCTATTTTAACAATTTGATAGCGATTTGTTATGTAGTCTGTAAATAGATTTAGAGCAGTATCTGTTATACCAATACCTTCAAACTTTTTTATTAGTAAGGAGTGACTTACGGTATCAAATGCCTTTTTTAAATCGATGAATATACCAAGTGCCATGTTTTTGCTGTCAATTTGTTTTCTTATTTTGGTGATTAGGTCAACTGTAGCCGATAATGTACTTGATTTTGGGCGAAATCCGTATTGTCTATGAAAAAGGAAGTTAATTTGCGTTAAGTAGCTATTTAATCGTTCATATAGGATTCGTTCAAATATTTTAGACAGCACAGGAAGTACCGACACAGGCCTGTAATTGCTTGGGTTAGCTTTTTTTCCGGATTTAAATATAGGTGTGATTTTTGCAACTTTGAGTTCATCTGGAAAGTAACCTGTCAGTAAGCATGTATTTACACAGGATGTGAGAGAAGGAATAAGATATTCTTTGACACATTTAATTACCTTAGTACTGATCCCGTCTATACCTGAACTGCAGTTAGGGTCAAGCCTGTCTATTAATCCTGCTACTTCTTGCTCAGTACACAGTGTTAGATTCTTTAGTTTCTGTTGATTATTTGCAATCCGGATTGCTAAGTTATGCGCTGTATCAACGTGATATCTTGCGGGAATTTGCTCCGCTAACTGAGGACCTATTGTAGCAAAAAAGTTATTAAAATGCTCGCAGATCGCATTTCCATTTGTTATGACACCAGCAGTTGTTGAAAGATTTGGTGGTCTTGAGTCTGATTTAACCCTATTACTACATAACTCGTTTATAAGTTTCCACGTACGTTTCGGGTCATTATTTAGTTGTTCGAATGCTTTGTAATAGTAATTACTTTTTGTTTTAGTTATTAATAGAGTAGTTTCATTTCTATGTTTTTTAAACGAATTTAGTAAATGTATGTCACTGGGATGCTTCTTGATCTTTTTCCAATATTCATTTCTAACGCTTATTTTGGTAAGTATATCTTTGTTGATCCAGTCTTTACGTGGTAAGTTTTGTATTTTAGTTTTTTGTATTGTATTTTCCTCTAACAATGATTTTAAAGTTTGCTCTAGCTGACGATAAGAATCCCTGCTAAAGCTTACATCTTTAGCTTGTAGGTGTAGATCTTTAAAGTTGATGGCGTTATAATAAAGCTTTGCGGGTGGTTTCAGTTTGTTCGTTTGGAATCCAAGGATTAATTGCTTGTGATCAGAAATAGCTGAATCCATAATGGCAACGTGAAACTTTTTATCCTCCAGATTTGTCAATATATGATCAAGGATACTATTTGTAGTGGCAGTTGTTCTCGTTGCGTGATCTGAGTCTATTTTGTTTATGATAATATATCCATTCTCCTGTATTATGTCAAGGTATTTTTCAATATTTGTATCTTTTACGAGTAGGTTTAAGTTAAAGTCACCGAATATAATGGCTTTCTGTCTTTGCTGTAACTGGGCTTCAAAATCTTCATAAAAACAACGCAACTTTGTGTCCCCCGGTCTATAAACTAGTCCAATGTCCAAATTGTATTTTTCTGTATGTATCCATAGGTAATTACATCCGTTTATATATTTTTCTTGAATAATATTATGTTTAATGGTATTGTCAATGTATATTGATACTCCTCCTCCTCTTCTATCTTGTCTAATATTGTTATATTGTGAATAGCCTGGAATTTGCAGTATTTTTGCTTCTTCTTCAGATTTTATCCACGTCTCTGTTAGCAGAACAATATGTATGGGCTTTGGGAATGATTTTATAATGCACTTTAGCTCGTCCAATTTGCCTTGTTTAACAATGCTTCTTACGTTGCAGTAGAAAAAATTTAGTGATAGCCTTTGCGCCTGTAGGTCTTTACCACTTTGCAATATTTGATATGATATTTGATCTGTGTTGTCATCCGGTGCGTTTATGCTATTTAGTTTTTTGGGATATTGATAATTTTTGGAATACCATTAACATATTTTATTGTAAGGTTATCTTCCCCAAGTGACTGTCTATTAAGGAGTTCTTCCCGCAGATCTTTCAGATATTTCTGTTGTGCAGGAGTTTTATCCGAAAATATCCTTATTGATGTATTCGTAATAGTGTTCCTATTCCGCAAGATTTCTTTTGATTCCCAGGTAGAATTAAAGAGTACTTTGAGGGAGCGGTTCATATCATGTTTGTATTTACCAATTCTCAGTACTTTCCAGGGAACAGGATTGTTCTCGCTCACCTGGTGCAGTATCTTACAGACTTCTGCCTTGTCATATGCTAGTCTTTTCTTGGCATCTATTTCCTGTATTTCGGGAATGCCACAGATGATTATATTCTTCTCTCTTAGTGCGCGTTCCTGAATTTCGTGCATTAAGTTCTCTTCGGAATGACTTATCTTAGCAGAAGATTTAAAAGCTGTTTGGGTTTTAAGCAAGGCAATATCATTCTCTAAGTTTCTCATTTTAACGTCCGTTTCTTTACTTTTATATATCCCCAAGTATCATCTGAGGGATAAGTTTAATTGCGAGAAAAAAAATATCATTTAATATATGCCCTTGTCGAGCAACTGCCTAAAGCCATTTGCAAAAATATACCGTGTGCGTAGACAAGCTTAGAGCCCGATTTTCGTGAGGCGGTGCTACTCCACTAAATTGACACTATCCCGGCGAGTTAAATATAGGTCACGCGAAACCTTAACGGTTGTCAAGATTCATACAACTATTACGGTTAAGTAGAGATATTTCAGTCACTTTTAGAGTGATTATGTAGTTAAGTGCATAACTTGAGAATACCAATCACAAGCAATATTTTACCATAGATTAGTGACTATAGCATTTGGAGTCGTATTTACTTTTTTATGTGTACTAAGGTTTCAATGACAAATCGGTTGAGTTTTAGTATCTAGTAAAAATCACGCCACGAATTCACTAGAGTTGTGGTTAGGACTTATATATTCTATAAGTTTTACAGAGCACTGACACTAAACACTGTAATTATTGTAGAAGAAATATACCTTTCTTTCAATTAACGGCTGAAAATGTATAAGGCACAGAACTTATTGAAATTCAATAAAAATAAAAGGATTTTGCACAAGCAAAAAGTTTGTGCAACACTAGTAGGGAAATCTAAACACACAGGCACAGAAAATTGTTATAGAAAATATTTTAATAAAGCGGATAAGAAAAAAATCTGTTTATTCTTGACTCACTGTGTAACAGTAACGCATCTTATTTGTTTGATAAATAATGTCTCTGTAAATGGTCTTAATTCATTGATTTAATCTAGACCGTCAAGATAAGTAATAGATTAAACAGTTTTCTTTTGTATGCTGATTATCTTTAGAGCAGTATCTGTATTACTTCAATTTCCTTAATTGTGACTAAGGTAGCAATACTAAAGTTTAAGATAAAATATGAAACCTCGTGATGTGTTTCCTAGGAAATAAAAGAAAATATTTAATTAGTGAGGGGTAGATTTCTCTTAACTCGAATATTGTACAGAAGACAATAATTGGTGGAGAAAATCTCCCATAGTTAGTTATCAATGTCTTTTAATAAAATGAAATCACCATTCACTTGCTTGCTTAAATCATTTTAGAATGTATTGTAATATATTCGTGGTTAATTAACCCTGCAAATATTATAATAACTAGCTCATTTATGGGTCGATTTTTATTTTGATGTATCTGATGGTTATGTTTTCTCATGTCTTCATCTTAACATTAGAAATTTTCTCTGAAATATAAGCTAGTGTTTTAAAAGCAACATGACTTGGGACTGCCCCAAAGATTTCCGCAAAAGCTGGCCCTGAGCTGCTGCATCCATCGGATTCTAGCTTGAGATCATTGTTCCACGGTGTGAAAGGCCTACTAGCACTGCGCTTTCCGATACATGGTCGCTACACCAAGACCTTTTATCCCATGAGTCGTCAGTCATGAGAGCTAATTGTCTATTTTCCACTTACGTTGAATAAACTAATTATTATGATCTCGCCGCATCTCCACTCAATTAACGTGTCGCAACTCAAAACAATAGTAAAGTCGTCTTACGAATTTCCAGTTTTCACTACTTGATACATACCTCAATAATTATCATCACGTAGCGACCGCATGCTGCATACTTTACACAATTTACCCGAAAAATTTGAACTTAATTGCGTCAAGAAATATCGCCTACAAATGCGATAATTACGAATAAGTCCTACACCGCGATAGCGAAATTTCAAGAGCAATTCGCAAGGTTAAGATATCCCCGACTACAACTTTCGGGGGATAGGCGCTGCGACCCCTAGCCAGACATTCCACCTCGTCTGGCTGGATGATCATCCCTTTGCGCCTAAAATCACTTTTCCATCAAATATTTAAGTACAGAAAGACTAATATGTATTTAATGTTTTTGAGCTATGACACTATTTGTGCAGAGATGTGATATTTCAGCCATTTGTCATATCAGATTCATATGTTTGCTTTTCTAATTGTGCAGTTCCATTTAGACATTTTTATGTGTTATATGAATCTGAATAAAATAAGGTGTATCAACACATTGTAAACAGGGCTGACTGAATAGCCATTCAGGTTGGCTGAGAACAATAAGTTTTTATAATGGTGAACGCACATTTAATCCCAACGCGCCGAGTGTATTGGAGTCATGGAGGCCTGGCACACTTAATCGACCGCGCCGAATATATGGTTTAAATAATACAGTCTACGACTCGCCGCTTCACACGGGCCTATTCTGACATCTTCCGAATAAATTTAGCATGAAAACATCGTTTTTTTTAACTCTTTCGGCTGGAATAAATGGGCGCAACACTAGCGTACCACATAACAATAGACAATTAATGATATGGCTACTTATTGTTATGAAAAAAAATGGTATTTATTAATATTTGTGTGCTGTAAATAGAACTGAGGTATCTTGATAATTCCAATTAGCTCCAATGCATATATTATATGAGCAATAGAAAAAAAACTGTTGTGTAAATAAATTACTGTGTATCCCACATTCTACATATGGGAAGTTAGTATCTTTAGTAAATAATTCACAGTCAGTTGCAAACAGGGGCATAGCGTGCCTTGGTGGGGCCCCGTATAAACAATTATTTGCGGGCCCTTATGAAGGGTAAAGATTTCTCACAAAAGAAAAAAAAATGTGTGCATAAAATTGATAGAAATATTTATTCATCATAATTATCTATCATACACTTCTTCCAAAAATTTTTCAATCAATTTAAATTAAATACGTATGACACTCTCCTTGCCTTTTTTTCGGCAAACTGATTTATTAAATTATTTATAGCTGATGATGACTTTAGTTTTTCTAAAGTTTCTACCTCTATGGACAATAGTGACAGGTCTGACAGGCGTTCAGCGTGGTAAGGCGTGGTTTTTATTATTTTTTGCCCCTGGTTGCAAAAACATTGTTAATGCCGCCATTTCAATGTAAAATAATAACATAATACACATTTTAACAGTTGAAAATAAGTTTGAAATGTTTTACTTGTAATTTTATAAACAATATGTAGTAAAGAATTGCAGTTTCAAAGTAAACATTTAAATTAACATTTTATAAACTAACCAGCTGCACCCCATGGGTTCACCCGCGCTTACTTATTGTCGTACCGCGGGTGAACGCTGCGCCGCGGGGTGAAGTTAGTCTAGAAAAAGTAGCTTTAAATCATCAGTTACCTATCAGTGAAAGTCCTGTCAAAATCGGTCCAGCTGTTCCAGTGATTAGCCGTTACAAACAGACTCTGATGATGATTATTAGTATAGATGTTTCTTTGCAATCAACTGTAAGATTTGTATTATGATGTAAATTGCTTATAGTAAATATAATTTGGCTGACTGAGATGTTTGAATATGGATCATAGGTAATTTTATAAATTTGTATATACAAGCTATGTGATTACCATGAATCAATAAATATTATTAGCAAGCTCACGGTTTGGTTGGTAAGTTGCTGCACAGGCTTGTTAGTAATTGACAAGTTGTTAATTTATAATTAAGTCTTAATGGTTTCAAAATAGAGTATCCTCAAATATACCCAGTGCCGTTACGGTGTTAGCCACATTTTGTTATTCTTTGTAATGTTATACAATCTGAAGTTAAGTCTGCAATACTAGAAAGCCAATGAGAAATATTTAATGTATCATAGTATTTTTTGTTTCTGCAAATTGTCACATATAGTATAAGATTTTGTTTTCAACATTACATACTTTTTTAATGAAGTAGATAACAACATACAACCTTGTTTTTTTTACCACCTCTATAAACATACTCTTAGTGATTATTATTACTTTTGGGGACTAGACATTACCTATATTAGGAGTTGTAAAGATATATAATATATTTCTATCACTCTAAAACCTGGCCTATTTTCTTTGAGTTCAAAACATTTCCAAATTTAATAAACAGTTTATATTTAGTGCCGTCTGTCAGCTGTGGTGATAGATACAATACATCAGTGTTCTTGGGTGCCATTTCTGTTATTGGGATCCAGTCATCTACAGCCACTATGCGGTCATTTCTTCTTCCCCAAAAGTCCATTGATGATATTTTCACTTCTTTATTGTCTTCACTTATATACAAGAATCCAATAGTATTTCGAAATGGTAAGCTGGCTAACGAGAATAACGCTGTTCCTGTGACAGCTGAAATCAGAATAATATATACTATAACTAATTAGCTGATTGCCTTTTTTTTTTATTAAAAATAGTAACATTTAAACGCTAATAATTAACAATATTTTTTCTAACTAGGATAACTCACCTATATAACTAGTGCCCAAACAACTTTGATGAGGTAATAGTTCAAGTATTTCCATAAGACCGCTGCTAGGTATAGCCAAGGACGATCCGAACATTTGGTAAACTTTAAGTCTGTTTAATATCGAAATATATTTAATGAACGGAAAAGTGAATACGGTTTCAAATTGTGAGTGTTTATTAACATTTTCTGTTGTTGTGGCATAGCGTCTATGGCAAAATAAACGGTTTACTCTTGTAATTAAAGATGTTTTCATAATTTGTGCTTTTTTAAATAAAAATAACCTAGACTAGACGGAAGACAGATTAGAATAAACTTACAAAACGTCAAAACAAAATCAAGGATCAAGTAACTAACACGGTTGCTAAGTCTATTAATCATATAATCATTGCGTTACAAAATATGCCAATAAATAAATATCCTTGGATATTTCACACAACGCCATCTCGTCCCAAGCTAAGCAACTTAATGCTTGTGTTATGGTAGGTAACGAGATGGATGATAAACTACATAAATACATTTTTTTTGTAGATAAAAAAATATAGATAGACAAACACCCAGACCCGGAACAAATACTTGTAGGTCGTACAAATATTTCTTCGGTGCGGGGATCGAACCCGCGACATGCTGCGCAGCAGTCGATCGCTCAACCACTGCACAGCTCCGAATACTTGCCCACCCCACAACGAGTTATACTTATGGTAACTGCTGTGTTTTTCCCTACACGCAAAAGCGTAATATTTTTTACTTATCCTATGCACATTTAAATTACAGTAACAACTAACTTTCGCTGGTGTTTGAACTATAGGGTGTAATAAATAAACAACTGCATGTAAACAAAATGTTATTATAAATGTATTGGACACATTAGAAAGTTAAAAACTACTATACGCCTATATAGTTTAAAAGCCATCTAAACTTAGAAGCCATGCCAAAGATACTATTTAAAAAACAGAAAAAAGTAAACAATTTCTCGCTCGTCGTGTTTTGGTTTAGAGGTTATCCTATCCAACATTCATTCTGATTTAAAATAGAAATTTATGCAAAAGTTATGGCTACTTTATTGAAAGAAGTGTGAGTAAAATGTTTATGTTACTTTGTAAATATTTTTATTGTGTATTCTTAATCTATGAACTTCAAATTTGAAGATAAGGATCATTCCTCAGTAAATAAACCTCACTTCTGATAATAAGCGTTTGTTATTAAATTTAATACAATAATTTAGATCTATAGTAGAATTGTAATATTTAATCGCCGAGATTCAATTTGTGTAACTGAGTAGCGTGTTTTAACTTTTTTAAATGTCTGTTGTTAGATACGAAAAAACTGCTGAATACACTGCCTTCTACACTGGCGGAGATATACGATGGACATCAGATGGAGTACATTTTCTTTGCCACTGTGATGATGTGGTTAACATAGTGGACGTTAATACCTTGTCAACAGTTAGAGTGATTGCACAAAGTGAAGAAGATGCAGAACCAGATCAAATATATACATTTGATATGTCTCATGACAACAAAGTGGTTATTACAGCACACAAAAGTGGGTTAATGAAACTGTGGGATCAAGAAACAGGTACTCAGCAGAAAATTTGGAGATCAGGCCACAAGGGACCAGTTGCTTGTCTAACATTCAATTACACTGATGAAAATATTGCATCGGGAGGATCTGATGGTAATGTAAGATTATGGGATTTAGCTCACAATACTTGTACAAGTAGTTTACGGGGTGCAATGGGCGTATTCTCTGTTCTGAAGTACCACCCTGACTCATCCAAACAATTAATATTTGGTGCAGCTGATGATACTAAAATCAGATCATGGAATTCTAAAACTGGCAAAGAGCACCTGGTATATTCAGGACACTTCAGTAAGATCACATCTTTACAATTTACAACTGATGGGGAACACATGGTAAGCTCAGGTAGAGATAGAGTAATAATTTTATGGGATTTGAATGAAACCAAAGCACTGAAAGTTGTTCCAGTGTATGAAAGTATTGAAACTACTATACTGTTACCAGCTGCTTTCAAGGTGCCGAATTTTAAAAAGAAAATAGAGACTGAAGGTATTTATGTTGCATGTGCTGGGGAGAAAGGTGTTGTAAAAGTTTGGAATTTACAAATGAGTTGTCTCATGTATGAGCAAAACAATAGTCTGGTTTCTCCTGCCATTGAAGAAGGAGGTTTAGCCATAACACATTTATTGTTCAATGAATTGAGAAATGTCTTTTCTGTAGTCACTGCGGACCACAACATTATTATTCATGATTTGGAAACATTTGATTGTGTTAAACAACTAATTGGTTTTACTGATGAAGTTTTGGACATCATATTTGTTGGTAAAGAGGAGTCACATATAGTTGTTGCAACAAATAGTGTAGATTTGAAGTATTATGAAGTGGATAGTATGAATTGTCAAATTATTAAAGGTCATACTGATATAGTGTTGGCCCTAGCATCATTCCCAACAAGACCAGAAATGTTTGTTTCATCAGGTAAAGACAATTCTGTTAGGGTTTGGCTACAAAATACCCCAAATACAGTAATATGCATTGGAGTTGGAGCCAGACATACTGCTTCTGTAGGGTCAGTTTACACTGCACAAACATCCAATGATTTTTTTACTTCTGTCAGCCAAGATAATTGTTTAAAAGTTTGGACTGTCCCAAAAGAGCTAGGCTCCTCTGATGATAAAATAAAGTCCTCTCACACAGAACTAGCACATCAAATGGATATCAATTGTGTTTCTGTCTCTCCTAATGATAAGATGATAGCAACTGGTTCCCAGGATAAAACTGCTAAACTTTGGTCTGAGGATTTAACTTTGTTAGGGGTCCTAAAAGGTCATAGACGAGGTGTCTGGTGTGTGAGATTTTCACCTGTCGACCAAGTCATTCTAACATCTTCTGCTGATAGTGCATTGAAATTGTGGTCAATTGCTGACCTGAGTTGTCTCAAAACTTTTGAGGGCCACGAAAGTTCTGTGCTAAAAGTAGAATTTCTTAGTAGAGGTCAGCAAATAATATCAAGTGGAGCAGATGGTCTTCTTAAGCTCTGGAATATAAAGACATCTGAATGCAAAATCTCCCTGGATAACCATGAAGGCAAAGTTTGGTCATTAGCTGTCAACAAATTGGAATCAATTGTAATCACTGGTGGTTCCGATTCTAAACTGGTTAAATTGAAAGACGTTACAAAAGAAAAGCGAGAGCAATTAGCAAAAGAAAGAGAACAAATTATACTCCAAGAACAGGAACTTATGAATCTATTGCACGATAAGCAATTAATTAAAGCTTTAAAACTGGCGTTGCGTATGGAAAGGCCTTTTCATGTGTTGAAAATTGTTAATGAAGTTTTAAAAGGCGGCAATGAAAAGCTATATGAAACACTAAAAGAAATAAACCATACACATAAAGAAACTCTGCTTAAATTCGCTGCAGAATGGAACACAAATAACAAACATTGCCATGCAGCGCAAATCGTGTTCAATATCTTAGCTCCTGAAATCATCTCGGGTAGTCTTAAAGTACCAGCGTTAGCAAATTTCATAGAGGGAGCACTGCCATACACTGAAAGGCACTTTGAAAGACTAACCAACTTGTTGCAAGACCTTAATTTTATAACATACACCGTAAATTGTATGCAGCCGCACGCCGTTACCAATGTCTAATCTAAGAGTTAATAAAACTCGGTGATAAAGAATATATTTGTTTTATTATTCAAAAAAATTGGTTTGTTTGCCTGGAAATCCGTTGTTCAAAGGTTTAGCCAATTAGTAACGAACTTATCTAACAGCGTAACCAATGACGCAATTTTAACTCTACAATGCGACATCTACAGTCCATGACACACGTTTTACTCTAAATATCGTAAGAACCCAGCCTCCAATACTAGTCAGAATGGGAAATCCTACTTTTCTTAGTAAATAATGCACCATCAATTAGTGAAATAATGATCGAATACGTCGGCCTATACTTGCGCTAAGTAGGATGTTATTTTATTTTTATTGTTTGTTGATAAACTACAAGTACTACAACACTAATGCGGCAAAACTTAAAAACTTGAATGTTATGTTTTTAGTGAGCTTTTATCCCAGTTTTATTCTGAGGTTACGTTCATTGTCCGTAATTTGTAATATAGGCTCGTACTTTTTATATAAATAGTGTCATCATGTGGATTTAGAATACATAGTGTCACCATCCCATTCCATTCTTAGGGTGCCGTAAGAGTCGACAAAGGGAAATAGCAAGGCAGATAATCTAGCCGCAAGAGAAGGAAAACTTGGAAACCCTGTCAACCCGTCTGGCCAGCGTGACACAGTAGGCTTATTACCCTCCGTATATTTGGAGAGGAGGCATATACTTACTTGCACCTCGCATCACACAGAGGCTAGAAATGAACTTTTAAATTTCCAACGCTCTACTCTTCGACCTCTCGAAGACTAACCTATAATTTGAGTGAAGAAGCAAATTTAGGGTTAATGTTTGTGTTTATACTTGCGAAACCTTAATTGGTTTGTTGTAAAAAGCTCAGTTAGTACACAGAGCTCAAGCGTTGAGTCCGCCTTTATCCTCAGCCCAGCACGCGGAAGGCTGTGGTGGCTGCGTGCGCGCATTGTCAGTGGCTGTGAAACGATCGCGCGCAGCGGACTCATTACGGAGCCGCGCGACTCTACCGCGAACCGCCAATGTTTTGTTTATAATCATGGACTTAAAACAATTTATTTATTATACGTTCCCACTACTTGCCTGTACAATAACGAGGGGACAGACTACACAATTGTAAGTTGTTTTTATTTTATTTCTTTTGCATATCGTCGGAAACGTGATCTACATAAAAATCATGAATTAAGGGTGCATAAATAGTGTTCGGTTGTCAAGTCTTATCTACATTTTTTTAAGACAAAGAATTTTCATAAATTTAACTATAAAATGCAAAAAAGGAACCAAACAGTTTATCAGATTTTTACCGTGTATTTTACAATAAGTATTTTTTTCCCCCAGGACTGCTGCAAAGCTTTCCAAACGTACACGGGATACATCCGTAATTTTTCTTTAAATTCATCTACAATGAATACTTGAAAGTTTTAATTGTAATTTGTACGAAAACGGTGAAAGTATAAAATGGTGTATATTATCAATATCTAAGACAGCAATAACTAAAAAATTATGTCCATATTTGTGTATTCAAAATATCTCAATCAATATGATTTTAAATCGAATAGGAAGTTTTATTTCATAAAATCGTCTAGATGCAAGACATACTTAGGTAAATTGCTGGCATATAATCGAACCGAATACTTATTAGGAATAAGGATAAATTGTTATATGCTGATTTCTTGGACTTTATAAACGTGATATCTAGAGTTAGGTAAAATATCTATTAAACTACCGTACCTAGTGAGTAGACTTTTGCTGTACCTATCTATACACTGTACACCTGGACCTTAAAATACGTTATTAGTTTAATTAGTATTATTTTTGTTTGCCTAAATTTTTGTCCATGAGATATCCTCTGTAAAGAGTCAGGCCTTCTGTAATGACTAGCATTTTGTTATAATCCTAATTACCTGTAAATTCTAGATTCCATTTAATAAACAAGTGTAAAATTTATTCGCACGCCCCTCGCGGGTGTAGTCGGCGATTATGAGGGACTTCGGAACTCGTCTACCTACTAAAACCCCAGCGGTATACCCTTACCCGGTAGACACGCTTGGGGTGCCACAAGTTCGTATAAACGCATTCCACTAACGCTCCGAGGTGGTGTTTGGCCCTGTGCGACTATTGCGCGGGTTTGCTCTCACAAATCTGTCTTCTATCCAGTCTTGTAACCAAAAATGGCGATCTAAAAAAACAACTACTGAGTTACTTGCCGGCTCTTCTCTGTCGAGGTGTATTCCGAACCGGAGGTGAATGGTAAATTTTAAATTTAATTTTATTGTTTGACTTGTCAAGAGAGCTTTATTGAGCCAACTTGATTAAATGCGTTTTTAATTTTGAATGCGACAACTCCCATGGCTCGGTTAATGTCACTACGTTATTTTAGTTATAGACCCAAATGTATTGGTTGCGTAAATTTAAATGGCAAAAACAAAACGAAGTTTGTAAAAAGGCATTCAGTTAAAAAGTCGGAACTTATCATGTGTTTCACAACTCCGTTCGTCTGCAAGATAACCCAGTGGGTTCTAAGCGATGGAAGTATGTTTATAGAATGATGGCTATCCGACACTAGGTATTCATGTATCGCGCAGTCTCATTAAAAAAATATATTCATAAAATAAATATTTTAAATAAAAAAAATACAGTGTATTTAGGACATAAAAAGACAAGTTTTCACTAAATTTCGAGAAAAAGAATATGTATTTCCATATGACAAAAAATGCTAGAAACATGGACTTGTAGTTTTGCCGAAAATCGAGATAAAGCGTTTTTTACATTTAAAATCTCCCCCCTCCCCATTTCCCGACCTCAGATCGCCCGTAAATTATGTTTCCTTTAATTTTTGTTATAGTATCTTCCCTTTTCACCCGGTTTCGTCATACTACTATTTTCTTTCACTTTTTAGCATTTTTCAGGCTTTCGCCCTGGTCTATTCTGCAATATGTCCAAAACATAAAAAGATCACATTTTTAAAATAATACTACTACTTATTATCACTCATTTACCAATCAACTTATTTCATATGAATATTCTTATTTTAGGTACATACAAAATCTTCAAATATTTAATTTTTGGAGTTTCTGAAGTTTCTAGTATACATTATACCACTCTGTGTTTAGTAGGTACCCGCCAAAAAAAGGAAAATTGAAAAATAAACGATCGCGCGACAGCTGATCTGAATTACATAGTTCGAGTTTAGGATTCTTGAGTCGTAAGACGAAATGTCGTCAACCAGCCTTGGCCGCGGCCCCCAGACCGCCACCGACCTTAATTGACAAGTGTTTTACTAAACGGAACCAGAGAGTCTTCAGCTTAATTTTGCACTATGTAACGTAACTATTTAGAGATAAAGACTTATTTTCAAACTTAACGGTACGGCGCGGGTTAAACTATAGTGGTTTGCATTATAAATTTACAAACTTTCTTATGTAGATTGTATCACAAGGGAGCAAAGTAATATTTGTACGGCGAAGGCCCTTTTTTTAATCCTGAACGTAGCGAAGGATTCAAATTACGTCGCCCGAGCCAAAAAATATATTGCGCCCAAGTGTACGCTCTACTTTTCATCACCCTCTATGAGAAAATAAAAGGCGCCTTATGTTTTATTGTAATAATATTATTCACTAAAACATATATGTAGTAACAACTAAATTGAAATTAAATAGTATCTAATAATAAAACAACTAAAAACTTATATTTACATGGAGACATTTTCGCAACTATGAAAATGTATTGTCACTGTTTTTAATTTCATTTCCTTTTTTATTCATCCGGGGCGGCGCGACTATGTACCGTCGTACCAGCCAGTTTTTATTAAAGATATAGATACTAAAATATAACAAGATGTTCCAAAATCAAAAAGTGCGCGGCAAAGTTTATTGCGGCGCACTTACGAGTTTAAAGAGGATTACAAACTCATTACTGCCCGCAAAAAGTTTCCTAAAGAAAACAATACCTTTGGGCGCACTTAAAGGCGAATCAAGACGTCCTTTTCGAATAGATGGGATGAAAAATTCATTTAAATCCCTTCGAATCGTAGTCAACTCTATCTGAATATCACTAAAAGAATAATGATATTCGAATGAGCTTATCAGCGGTTTAGGTGTGATTGCAAGAGGCGGTTCTAGGATTTGTATCACTGTTCCCGGTTTAATCCGGGGTCGAACAGGTATATTGTATGATACAGATATACCCTGGCCGGGCTAGAGTGTGATTTGGTTCCGTGAATCACTATGAAGTAAAGAGCCCCGCCATATTTATCCAGCCCAGGCAATTGTCTTCATAAAAGATAAGGAGTTAAATAAATATAAATAATATTGGTTTTAATTACTAGATGTCTCCTTTTCTACACAAGCACCGATGCTCAGCATTTAAATTGCCTATGATATTTAATCTTTATCATAAGTATTTTCTTCCTTAGACGTACAATCTATCTTTATTAGAACATCAGGACAGTTGACGTCCGCGCCTCATTACGTGACTAAGATAAATTATGAAATTTAGTTACGCTTTTAAAATTATCAGTATTAGTATTTCAAGATATTACCTAATCCCGAGGTATAGTCATGAAACTACAAAATTAAATTATAATCGGAAATCCTTATGACCGTTGGGGACTAGCCGTGTTATGTGGGACTCCGGGGCGAGGAAAGATGGTAATTACGCCGCGCGTTCCTCGGCCGCCCGCTTAGGGTCTTGGGTTTTTTGTCATCATTTCAACTCGGGCCTCCTCCAAGTACAAGGAGGGAAAATTGCCTACTGGGCTACGATGGCAAGAAGAAAACTTGAAAAAAGACCCTGGGCCCAACCCCCAGGGTTTTTTTTTTTGTGGTGACCTTCTAATAAATCTTAAAAAAATAATTAAAAAATAATAGTTTATTATATAATGCAAGGGTTACATGAAAATGTTTGAGACGTGGTTCTAGTAACAAATTTAGTTAAAATCTGCATGACAAAACTGGCTGAACCAAAAGACGGTAAATAGAGCGTAAAAACATAAAGAGAATTGGCTGTCAGTTCATTTAGCTTTTTTAATATTGTTATTATTAATTCGGTTTGTGTTAAAAAACACGTTTTATATGGTGGTAAATCGGATCATTAAGTCACCTATATGGACGCTTTTTCTTGCTGTAATAGGCCTTAACATCCGTACGAGTGATATTAATTGTCCTTATAATAAAGTTTATATCCTTTTTATTACCTTTCATAAGTGGTTTGGTAAGGATACCAATATTTACAATGAACATTTTATTGAATGAATAAATTACCTACTACGTACGTACTAAATGTCTAATGACAATTACATCATTATCGATTCAGTAAGTATTTTTCTTTAAGATCTGACCTCCAATCGCTTTTTGTGATATCGACAGCCTCACTGTTGTGGCTAAGGGAAAATGGTCGTAGTGCCTTGTTGCACTTACTTCACATAATAACAATACGTCCCACCATCACGACTGCACATCTCATTAACAGATTCATAATTAATAGGTAGCTAACTTCGCTCGGAATATGTTTAATTAGTGTTCAACGGTTTATCATTTTCAACAATAACGACAAAGAAATCTTTAGTTGTAAAGACGTTTCGAATCTATCACTCTTTTTATATGCACATTGCTATTTTCAAGGTCACATTGTATTGTTCTTTTCCCGACAATCATTTATTTTTTTACTTAGTCTGCCAGGGTGGCGCTTAAGCGTATGAACTGGTTGATAGCGATTACCATTTCCTATGACATAGTTTATACTACTTGGCCCCTCTAAGACCCACTGCTGAGTTAGGCCCACTATAATACTTTTTTTTAATGGCAATCTGCCGATATTATCATACTTTGCCCTAAAACGTTTGCAATACCAGAGTCACTAACGCATAGCTAAAATGAAAAGAAAATGATTCTCCTCGTCACTGCCTTTTTCCCAATTTTATTATGGTCAGCACCGGTCTAACTTGTTTTGTCTACCAGTATTTACACGGGGATATTGACGTCTGCCCTCCGCAACCTATCTAGAGGGATCACCGGTAATTATATGGTTAGACCAGCCGTCAGTTTTAATGCTACGGACTGCGTGTACCGGCTGTCATAGATTGTGGAATAATAGCTGGGACTGACGGCTTGACGTCTGATGCACGTATGAGGACTACTTACTACTTCTCTTAAATTTCCCACTGCTGTGTCGGGCCTCCTCCAACTACATGGAGGGTAATTAGCCTACAGGGTTTAGTATCAAGTTTTCCTTCTCTTGCGGCTAGGTTTTCGGCCTTTTCGTTTCCTATTGTCGACTCTTACAACAATGGGGTGGTGAAACAATGTAATCCACAAATGTCAACACACGTAGTATTTTTACTTTTAGTACCAGCGTCCCTCCACCACACGTAGCTGGTACTAAATTATGGGCATCCATTCAATATCTAGCAGAGTAAAATGTAGTCTAAGCTGCAATGCGATCGCGTTCCCCATTGTCCGCTAGGCAAAAGCGAATTAAAGCATGATGAGAGCAGCAAAAAATTTCGGACCGTACCTACGTCGTTAAAGTCAGAAACACATAACAAGAGTGGTGTTGTTTGACTGCGGTATTTTGTGAGTTCTTTTCCAGTTTGAGCGGTACTCACTTTGCTACATGTGTTTACATGAGATTAGACAAAACTCAGTACTCTACTAAACTACTGTACCTACCATTTACTCCGGGATTTTGGGTTCATCGATTAACACAAATACAGTTTACAAAGCATTTAGAGATTACTAATTAATCCGTGTGGAAGTGATAACGGATCGTTAACTATCTATAAACCCTTAATTATGTTTAACTAGCTGACCCGGCGAACTTTGTTCCGCTAAGGCGGATAATGCAATAAATGAGCAGTTTCTGGGTTCAAAGAAAACATCTAATTTTTTAATGATTCTTTAATGGCCATGTATTTTGGTGCATGGGTTGCACTCTTCAGTGAAGCACTTTGTGACAGACTACAATTTATTTGGGTTGGCCCTGTGATTTATTAATGGTCATATCGAATGCAAGACGGATCGTAAATCTTTAAAACTAAAACGGTATCATCGGGTTCCTCAGATGAGAACTTCCTAATCTTCGAATTTTCCTTTGAGTATATTCCATTGTTCAGCAATTTACTTATGTTTTCTTTGAACCCAAAAACTGCTCATTTATTGCCATAACCGCCTTAGCGGAACAAAGTTCTCCGCGTCAGCTAGTTAAACATACATAAGGATTTATAGATAGTTAACGATCCATTATCACTTCCACACGGATTAATTAGTAATATCTAAATGCTTTGTAAACTGTACTTGTGTGTGGAACAAAGTTCGCCGGGTCAGCTAGTATGATATATAGAAGTATATATGTGCAATTTTTAGGTACTTGTTTATTTTAAACACAATATTATCTAATTCGATATTGTTAAAAAATTGTGCAACTACCACACATTTTCGCTGCACCGCCCTTGGTAGACTGGCAGAACATGCCTAAGGCATTAAGTCCGTCTTTGTACTTAAGCTGTGATTCGGCAAGACTTAATTTTTAAGTCACATCAGAAATAAACCCTACAGCAATAATAAATAAAAGGTTTTAACGTTGAAGTATGTAATTGATATTAATATTGGCACAAGAATAAATATTCTTAATAGTAATATACACTTAGACACACTATTACAGTACTTAAGTATTTACTCACAGACCAGATTAGCATGTTGTCGATAGAAGTAAAGAATTAAATTACTCATTCAAAGGTGAACAGAGATAAAGCACACCGTATCACTTTAAGAATATAGCACAGCTGCGTGGAATATATTCCTTTTTTGTTCTCTAGGATTTAGCACAAGTGGAGTGATAAAAACATAAAACAAATATATAACGTACGTTTCGCTATGCCTCAACCCCTTGAAATGCGGTGACTGTTACCAGAGATATTAGGTTTACTACTCAGTTCAGTTCTTGTTTCAATGGATTGCGAATGTGATTTGACCTAACTTCACCAATGTTATGATGTTCAATGTCATATGTTATGGACAAGTCTCGCATAAAAATGTTAAGAACAAAACTTAAAAAATATCAATGGGTCATAATAGCATTCGACACAGAAGTAAAGAAATTCATGTCGCATATTTAGTTCCCTACTAGCTGCCGCTTCTTCCGTATGCCCGGCACATTGACCTATTTGCTGCTCCGTATTGATACTTAGGTAGTAGCATGCTCTTGTAGGCTTCTTCATTAAATTGACTATCCAATACATAAAAACATTACTCTACAGTACTCGTATATTCTGTATTTGTACGTCGGAGTATTGTTTTACTAGACCATTTTTGAGGCACGCATTGGCGTTTTTTTGATCATGAAAATAAGAGATAATTTCTTTCTGAACTTTCTCGTATCTATTTTTTTGTATAAGTATAATATTCGATGTACATACCTCATTTGTTATTATCACCGCGACGTTGGTAATCGTCGCGAATTTGCAATAGAGCGAGGAAGCGGCCGCTTGACCTTTTACCAAGTTTTTTATCGCTCAAGGCACTCATTTGATGGATTGCTTGTGAATCAATGTTTTCCACCAAGAATACCTCTCTCTCTATACCCAAAAAATAAAATAATATAACCTACGTCAAAAATCGTAAGAAACATATGAACATAGATAATGCAACATACGATGAAGGCAAAACGGGCCATCAGAGAAGGAAATCTTGATACGAAAGGCTGCGTCAACCCGTCTGAAAAGCATGGCACAGTTTACTGCTTACCTATAGAAACACCGCACCAATAATAAATCAGTCCGGAATAAAAAAATACTTATATTTGCACTGTCTCTGCAAAGGAAAAGCAGTTTTATGAATGATATTTTCATACTCACCAATTTCTTAATTAGTCCATAAAAGAAAAGTCGGGTCATCCCTGTAATTCCTAATACATAGTAGCACATGTCCATTGTGTGTGTGTTCGCTATTTGTATGCGGTATTTATGGGCGCCACATTTTTTTACGTTTTTGAGAAATGTTACTTCCACACATAGCTTTTAATTTAAAATAAGACAAAATCAAAAGATTTTTTTTCGAACAAATTTATAAGAATGCTTTCAAACAGCCAAACAATAAAAATAATTTTCTTTACCCATTCGGAATGCCATTCAACAGAGAAGCGCCGATAAGATACTCCATGGTTGCTCTTTTTAAACAAGTCTGAGAGATCCATTTCTAAGCTTACACGGAGCAAAATAGATGATATGTGTGCTTTTATCGTCAAACTATTAATGTAACACTTATCAAAGTATACTTATGATTTAGTAATTTAAACAAAATAAAATACAAACAAGCATTATCTATAAATACTTTGCCTGTCAGTCAGCGATTACGCCTCCTTTAGGCCCAAAGGGCTTAGATTAATATAATAATGGACTTAATTGCCTATTATTAAACGGTCTGAGTATAAACATTAAATATGCTAATCATGTGTGACCCCATATCAAATTGTTTGTGATTATAGGCTATTAAGGCTCTAACCTATACCTACCTTGCAACCCTTATAAGAGATAACCTATTAGACTATGACCTTTCTGTACGCGCAATCGGTACCTATTCTCTAATAACAGGCCTGAATGGTCTTCCGTAAGGTTATACATATTAGCAATATTTATATAATAAACTCAATTAACACCGCCCATATCCATTCTTCATATATTTACCTAGGTTAGGAATAGTGTATCTATAAATTTAAACGCACTTTTATTAAAAAAAGTATGCCGTATTTTGGCACATTACGTGTTAAATTCGACTCGTATTACTATAGCTTTTAAATAATTTTAAATAGGTTATCCCTGGGTCTTGCTGTAAAATTGTTGTTGAATTCGACTCAGCCCCGAATAAATCAGCAATTTAGTATATCTATAGGAAAAAAGAAAACGAAACAAAATTTATGGCGAAGCTGCATGGCGTAGTGCTAATTGAAAATAATTAATTTACATAATTTGAATATGTAGCTTCGTCGAGCAGTAATTACTTCCCGTGTGACAGTTCTAAAGACATAGTAAGAATAGGTGCTCTCGATGAATCTTGCTCAACATTCACAAATGATTGCTTACGATGCCTGAAAAAACACGCAAATTTACACGTTACAATATATAACATACCTTTTAATTTGCAACTTATTCTTAAAAATATATGCTAAACGATGTTTTATATTTTTTGGAGATGTCTTGATATCCGAAACTGCACATTCTACCATCGATGGCAGTATTACAATTAGCTAGTAGTGTGAGAACTAAC
Source organism: Clostera curtula (assembly GCA_905475355.2). Classification (NCBI taxonomy): domain Eukaryota; kingdom Metazoa; phylum Arthropoda; class Insecta; order Lepidoptera; family Notodontidae; genus Clostera; species Clostera curtula. The sequence continues at coordinate 9,441,337 of FR997806.1, read as the reverse complement.
AACTGGTCTAACCAAATAATTACCGGCTATCCCACTTCATGGGTCTTGGAGGGCAGACGGCAATAGCCCCGTGTAAATACTGGGAGTTAGCCAAATCAGGTTAGACTGGTGTCGATCCCAAAGAAATTGGCAAAAAGGCGAGGAAGATGATTTTCAGAACTCTTAACTTTTAATAATTGAACTAAAACTAAGTCATTTCAACCGGCGTCAGACAGATAACAATCTTAGTGTAAAATATTCAGTCTTGCTTGACGAAGGACTCTTGGACAGTATCTATGCTATTTAAAAACAATATTGAAACGCAGACACAATAAACAACACCGTTTTTGTAGTCCACTATATTCGTGTTAATAATATTTTCGTACCTAATCTGTGCGTTTCAATTTTGTTAGTATATCAGTACGCGTCGAGCCAAAAAAGGTAAAAAATATTTGTTTGCCTTCCGTTACAGGCCAATGAGAAATGCATCAAATGTATGAGATTAAATCTTTGGTAAGGTCATCGCAGAATTAATGAATGGGACTTGAGGCATAGTGTCGGGGTTGTCGATCACATGATTCAGCTAACACTCAAGGTGGACCATCATCGGCAATTAAACTAGTTACCGGAATTATAATCGTCTTAAGTATTTTTATATTAATATGTTTATTAGTCGTGGTTACACTGGTTACAAACGGACTAAGTATTTATTTTGAGATTTTGTATATCCAATAGGTTGCCGCTCAAGCATACCGCTTGTCTGATGCTATCGACGGTCTATCTTAGAACACCGGAGGCGTTATCTACGTATTGCCGACCGTGTAATAAGTGAAAGCATTATTATTTTACTCTCAGAGTAAAGGGAGGGTATTGTTTTTCGTCCCTCCGTTTTTTTTTTATAAAACTAATGCATCGCGCGGGCTGTTAACAAACATGTGATACACGAACACAATTGACACCCAGACTCAGAGCAAGTCCCTCTGGCTTACACAAAGACACTTACCCGACACCGGAATCGAACTGGATCCTGGGATCCAGGATCCAACTGACAAGTCAGTCTATAGATTCAGTAATGCTTCCCCTGATGGAGGTCAAGCGACCCTCAATCACTGGACACGACACCGTTAATATAATGTGGACGTGGTATTCTGTAATGGAGGTCCATCCCCAGTTTGGCAGCTGCAGCATGAGCTAAGGTGTCCCATGTCATATCTCTCATAATGTTCGTCTAGTGATCATCATCATTAATTTGGCTGTCACACACACACATTATACTTGTATATACACCTTTAAACACCTGCTGTTTGGAGTTGCTAGGGGTTTACTAACATTTTTTCATTGTAAAACTCGATTTCTCGGGTAATTTTCCACAAAAACTTATGTCATTTTTAAATTCTGCTAACAAATGGAACACATTTAAGTGTGCGAATATTTCTCCTATTATACTTATTAATTTTCATATAAACATTAAAAAAGCATGTTTAGTATTGCATACAATGTACATATTTCAAACTCAGTACTTAAAGTACATTACTGTGTTTGACAGAAATGTTGCTTTGGAAAAATTTATTGAACTTTGACTTTGAGGTCCCGTTCTAAAACATTCACAAGATCTCTTACAAAATAAGGTTAAGCTTGCTTTCGTATGGGAGTCATAAAAGCTACTTAAGGTAACCTAACGCTCAAGCCTGTAAGTTAACTCATAAATAATTATAGTAGGTTACGAAAACTGTTAAAATCGACAATCAAAGGCGGTAATATACAGCTAAAGATTAGGTTTTCTGGTACGTCATCAGTTCTCGTAACGATATTATTCAGAAAAAGTTGATAATTACGTTAATATGATAGACTAACTAATCGAGCGTGACTATGTTACTAATTTATTGAGGTACCTAACTATTTGTTGATGGCGTTAACAATAGTTAGCGCGCAAATAGGAAATAATCGTAAATATCCGAATCAGGAGCGCGTATGTGGGTACCTAATTTGCCTGCGAAATTCGCGGTATTTGTCCGCCCTGGCTAGCTAATCCACTCTAAATACTGAGCTAATTTCGTGTTCGTGATTTACGAATTATCATAAGTGTAATAATAACATATCGACAGAAATAAATTTATACACAAGTAGATTAAGCCTAAAATAAATTCGGAATTTTTTGTCACATCGGAAAATATAAACTGTGGGTCAGTGTGGGTAAGAAAATCGATCTGCAGGTTAAGCAAAGCCTGGTTCCGCTGGATGTTGGATGATGTCGAGCATTCGGAGGGCACCTAAAGCAGGCCTCACCTGCCGTTCTACTTCCGAGGATGTATTTACTGCAATTAAAAAAAGAGTTATAATGCCACATACAAGCAAATGATAGTTGGTTAAAATTGGCTTCTACTGATGAAGCGAATGTGTAGTTCGCTCATTGATGTCTACATACAAACTTACGATTTTTGTCCGTGAGTCTAAATAAGTATGTATTAATATCTATAATATTACGTCTTGTAGAAAACATGCAATAGATAAATGTTTTACAAATAAACAAAGTATAATTATGTAATCACCATATAACGTTCACACTCTATATGGATCATATTCACGTCAAGAAGTTGACGCGTTTTGTGATTGATCTATGTCTCTACGTAGACGGTGAGACGCTTGCTTCGAGATAAATAGTTAGATGGTGGTTTAAACTGCTATTACCTATAAATTATGTTCATTATGACGAGACACACTCGCATAATTATAAGTTTAAAAGTCAAGCCTTATTTATATAGTAGGATCTACAGTTACCCACGAGAGTGAATCCCGCGACCCTGAAGACGGGCAGTCGAGAATCGCTGTCGGTTTTAGTGGGAAGGTTTTTACCATCTCTACGCTTCCCGGAGTCTCACTTAACCCGGCCAGTCTCGTACGGCCGTGTCATAAAAGACGTCCACTGCTGGACATAGGCCTCCCCCAAGGATTTCCACGAAGGCCGGTCCTGGGCCGCTCGAATCCCGAAAAATAATCGGAGGACAGGCACAAAATAAAGATTCATATGTATTGAGAGTTTCCTCTTTTTCTTAAATCTATAAGGTGTCCAGCTAATTAGATCCCTTGCCAAAATTGAGTCAAAATTGCCTAAATTTTGACTTCACGCAATGAACATTGCTTCAAATTAGTTCGTTCATCAATTTATGTAGTGTGAACTGATTGTTTCATTGAATACATAAACTTCAAGTTAATTTATATTGGCATTGTCTTAGTGAGTTATGTAAATGGCTCCGTAAACATATCATCGCGGGATTTCCTTTGCTTGGCAGATATGTACATGGACTCCTTAAATGATGTACAATTAAAGCTAAGCAATGCGCAAAAGTCAATTATTGTGTCCTACTAGCGGTTGTTGGCGGAAAAGGGACGCGTATACCACGGGATTGGTTGTAACTATGCTCAAGATTTTTTGTGTGTGCTCGACTTCGTCATTTAAAGAACCGAGTTGTAAAATTCTTATTTAAAAATAATATTATTTTGGCTCCGTATACTGCTGCAGAAGACTATTGACAGCGTCACTGGTTAAGAGGACGTGCGGCAACAAATTGCGCTCCAGCGGGATTAGGTAAAGGGTTTCGTGTATACCCTACTTCTAGTGCTGTTAAATGTTCTGCTGATGATAATATATCTTTCACCCTCAAGATGAAATGGATGTACGGACAAAATAGCCCAAAATTCTGAGTAATTATTGAGAACCCCAAAAAATACATTTACTCAAGTTGGCTTTTGAGAGCTGTTCGGAATACTGCTGAGAAGACCCGGCAGGCAATTGAGTAGTTGCATTGGTAAATGGCCATTTTTAAACACAAAGGGGTTAGACACAAAACAGATGTAACGTATTTGTGACGGCAAGCTCATCATGGGAAAAAAAATAAGGGAAAGAACGAGCTGTTCCTGGCCTAAATCGTAGCTGCGAGATGGCAAACTTCTGAAAGAGAAGATGCACTAGATGAAGAACGATCATCATTGACGACACGGTTGGCGCAGTGGTTGAGCGATCGACTGCTGCGCAGCATGTCGCGGGTTCGATCCCCGCACGGAAGAAATATTTGTACGACCTACAAGTATTTGTTCCGGGTCTGGATATTTTCTATCTATAATATGTATGTATTTACAAAAAAATATGTATATAAGTAGTTTAAAATCCATCTCGTTACAATAACACAAGCATTAAGTTGCTTAGCTTGGGACGAGATGGCGTTGTGTGAAATGCCCAAGGATATTTATTTATCATTTAAGTCCATAAATTACCAATAACTGCCTCCTCCAAATTCATGGAGGGAAATCGGCCTATTGTGCCACGCTGGCAAAGCGGGTTCACACAGGGTTTGTATCAAGTTTGCGGCTAGGTCGTCTACCTCTTGCGTTCCTTTCGTCGTCTCTTACGACACCCTTAGGGTAGTATAGGTTGGTGACATTGTGTATTTTAATCCGTCACCATACAGATAGAAGAAGAACAATAGTAAATCTTAAATACATTGAGATAATTTGGCCTATAAATAAATTTATAGGTTAATTCTATGCACTATTTCTGTAACATTCTATTTACGTGTGAATTCTATTTACTTTGACTAATAACTGCGTCAACGCGGTAGTCTCTGATAATTATCTCTGCATCATTGTTGTAGAATAAACATGGATGATGATAATTTATTTAATGTCTCATCCAACAAAATTTCATGGCTTGTCAATAAAGAGTAACATTTTTTGACTGATGTAAATGCACATTGACAGCATTGAATTTACAACTGACAAAATCATTTGAAGAAAGTAGGTAAAATAAGGAAAATGTTCATCATCGTTTCAGCCCATATTGACCCACTACCGACTACGGGGCTCCTCCAAATTCATGGAGGGAAATAGAGCTGGCATGACAGGTTGGCGTTTGTATCAAGTGCCACAGTAGAATGCGCCCTCGTGAACCTGTGGCGTCTCAAACAAGACGTGTGAGAGTATAGCGCTGGGGTTTTAGTGGGAAGTCGGGAGTTCCGGAGTCCCACATAGCCGCTGACCTCATCCCGAGGGACAGCGGTATGCAATACGCATTTCCCCAGAAAAAACAAACAAGGGTTCCTGTCAAGTGTTCCTTCTTTTGCGGCTAGGGGTTGGCTGTGCCGCATTTGAGTCATGAGTCACCGAATCTATTCCGGGCAAGTTTGTATAAAGGCACTGGCTGTGTGTCTGGGCGTCATGTGTGTTCTTGATTTACATGTTTGTAAACTGCCCAGACAATACAGGTTATACCAAGCCCAGGAGATTCGCTTTTTAAAAAACATATTAAATAAGGACACTGAGCATATATTTATGTTCAAAAAGATCCCAAGCTAGAAGCTCGTCATTTACGTTCTCTGAACTACACAAACAGTTACATGGACTAAAACTCCCAATCCTAGTCTATTACATTAGTAGTTTTCAATGGTGAAGTTGTATAAAGATGATGAATGATGATGACATACTTCATTAAACTATCCTTGTCGATGTAACTATACCCTAATATGGGTACAACCTATAACGCCTATATTACAGGTCACTGGAAATGAACGTATAGCTCGAGATAGTACTTTACGCGGTCATTCATGTACGCTATTGCGGTATTTTTGACAAATGTGCCATCCATATATTATAGCACTTAATGTGAATTAAAAGAGATACACGAATATGAATAGCGAAGTCAAATGCCACCATTAAAAACATAATGAAAGGCAACATTAATTAATAGAATTTGAGTATGTACCTACTTGTTTGTATTCCGTGTGGCGACGGATTTAGAATACATAGTGTCACCGACCCATTCCATCCTGAGGGTGTCGTAAGAGCCGACACAAGGAAATGACAATGTTGAAAACCTAGCCGCAAGAGAAGGAAAACTTGATACGAAACCCCGACGCAACCAGTCCGGTCAGCGTGGCACAGTAGGGTAATTACCCTCCCTGTGATGAGAGGAGGCCCAACTCAGAAGGTTCATTTATGGGCTGAGTAGTAGTAGTAGTAGTAGAGTACTCAGGGCTGGATTTAGGGGGGGGCAACCGGGGCGAAAGCCCCGGGGCCTCCACAAGGAGGGGGCCGCCACAATAGAGACTTCGGAAAAACAAAATCTTTATTTCTTTTCAAATAATTCTTGTTTCCGATTATATTCATATGTGTTTGTTAAATACTAAGAGAATCTACTTGGTTTCACAATAAATTATTTATTGAAAAACTCGACTGAAAAAAATTGGTCATTTTATTTGGAAATTAATTTGGGGCAAGGGGGCCTCCACTCTTTTGTTGCCCCGAGGCCTCTGGACCCCTAAATCCGGCCCTGAGAGTACTTGTTAATGGAACTCCGTGATAGACTGATTACTGTAGTGTATCACAGTGTTCCTAATTTTATTCTATCTCTCTCGCCTTTTTCTCAATTTCATTGCGGTTGGAATCGGTCTTACCTGTTTTGGTTAACTACCAGTATTAACACGGACCTATCTGATGGGATCACTGTTAATTATATGGTTAGACCAGCTCTCAGTTTTCACGCTACTCGTGTACTGACTGCATGCATAACTAGTATAATGACATATATCTTAGCTTACTATAAATAAACACGAAATCAATGTAACCCAAACAGATGCTTGTAACAGAAAATATGATAAAAAGAGCGTCCATGGAGTTTCTTGCCTGTTCTTCTCCATAGGATCTACTTTTTGGAACATGCAACTAGATTCCTAACTTCACTTTTGACTTTTCAAAAACACCAGTAAATAGGTTCAATTGAAATAAATGATTTGAGTTTTGAGATTTTTTTTTGCCATCCGGGACTGACGACTTTACGTGCTGTCCGAAGCACGGAAAAGGTCAGATATTACACACAAGTGATGGATTTCCATCCAAAATCCAGCAGGGCCAGACGTTACTTAGCCGGCAGACGCATTGCTTTACGCACAGTTCGCTAAGCTGCGACTCCTCCCCTAATGGTCTTAATATGGATTTTAAGGAACGCACACCAGACGTGCTCTAGACCAAAATATGTTAAAATGTTTTAAGTATTTATATGCCCGCATATTTTGGTAGTTTCTCTCTGGTCTTGACGTGCGCAACAGATTAATAGATATCACAATTTGGTACTTAAATAAACCGTGATTAGATGGTATATATTGAATAAAGAAACTAAAACAACACGCGTGTGTTAATTTTTCTTCCACGTAGTCGGCGGCTTAGCGGTAATCTTAGAGCAAATCTTGTTGATATCTGCGGGAATTGGTCCATAGTGTTATCAGGCACCACAAATATTTGCTGTGTTGCCGTTAGCTTCTACAAGACCTTGCCGCAGAACAATTCATATATTAAACTGATATAGCGTCGGTCTGTAAACAATTATGTATTGTTATTTAAAAGAGAGTATGTCTATCACATGGTCACTGCACGTATTATGTCGCATACCTACTGCCGCAGCCTACGTCACCGACCATATGATTAGGATTATACCGTATACTCGTGTCTTTATGAAAACAAACTATAATTCATGGTATTATGAGTATTATGTAGGAATTAAACTTGATAAAGATATTTTGAAGACGGCTGTCAGGTTTTAGTATAGCATCGTCAAAGTCATTTATAATTTTTCAGTATTTTAAGTTCAATCACTTCTATTTAACATGCTGGAAGTCGTACTTTTTGTTTATTTGGCAATAAAGAGAACCCTCAAACTTCTTTTCATAATAATTAAAATGTATTTGAACAACCTAAAATCTTGAACATTTTATTGTATAACTTTATAAATATTTAACTTGGTATGAACGAACAATTATAATTAGTTGTTTCTAAATTAAGTGTTAACGTCGTATTACCTAATAAACATTTTTCGATTCGAAGACTATTGATGCTTTTCACTTCGATTTTTACACATTATTCTAAAACTATTTTAACCCGCCTCCGCCCCTCACCCTATTAGATCCACTACTCAGTCGGGCCTCTTCCACTAACATGAAGAGAAATTAGTCTTCTGTGACAAGCTCGCCAGACGGGTTGGCACAGGGTTATTATAATTAGTTGTTTAATATAAAAAGATTTCCTTCTCATACGGCTAGATCTTTTGCCGTGTCATTTCTTATACGCCGAAATATTTAGTACTTTTCTTCTTCAATCAATGGAATCGTTTAGCCTCCAGTTATGGCTAATGACCAGAAACTAATGGGCTCAGGAAAATCTATTTTGGTTTGCAACCTATGGGAGGTTTGAATTTCGCGGATAGCCTTCGTCTGAGGCCGCTAATAGCGTACGTGATTGGAAGAATTAGTACGTGATAAGACGTTGAATGACCTATTGTTGTCCATCATAAATTCAGGCTATCTATGACTATGTCGTCAGTACACATTCCGTTACGATGTTGGCAGATGGCGTTTCTACAAATTCTTCATCAGCAAATGTACACATCGCATCTAACCTTAAACAGTTACTTGCTAAAGTAATTTTTGGGTGACAAGAGATTTTGCTCTGTGGTAGCTTTAGTTCAATAGTTCAAGGCGGCCCCCTTACATTATTTTTCCGCTCAGTTACCAAGAAAAAAAAGTTGCTTATTTTTGGTAAAACTTTTCACACAGTATCTTTATCAGTAGTACTCAAAGATCCTTTCCTTATAGGTGTAATGTAATATAGTGTATAGGGTTTCGTGAAACCCTTTAAACTATATTATAAGGGTTATTGTTCTTGATTCCAGACAAGTGCCGGACTGTCCATCCCTGGATAAAGGAGACAGCTATACCCAGTCAGAGTTCCTGTCGCGTCTCGCCAACGAATGCCGCTATGACCGCCTACTCCTGCCAACCTACCAGACGAACGAAGTGGTCTACGTTCACGCCAGCGCATACGTCTACTTTATACAGCCTGCAGAAGCACATGACTTGGTGAGTTGTGTTCCTATATTTTTGAAAGTATCGAATAATGAAGCGTAGTGATGAGGCGTAACTCTCCTTGACGTTCGGAATATATTTATAATATATTTAGATTTTTTGAATTTTGCTATACCACCCTTGGTAATCGATCCTCCTGGATCCGGTCGTTCGCTTTTCGGTTCCTATTAAACTATTATTAAGTTAATTTAATCATTGTATTTAGTATAAGTAGTCGGTATATATAAACTATTAACATTTTAACGATGTAACGAGTATCTCAGTATTCCTAGTTTATTTTCATTATTATTTTCACAGATAGATCGATTATTTTAGTTAATAACTTTATAAAATTTAATATAATAAATTTTACGTAATTTATTGAGATAAGATCACAATACATAGTAAAGTATTTGAGAATCCTAACTATTGTTAACAAACAAGTCTTATATTTATGATAGACTCAATCATGATTTGATGAATCTGTCTAATCAATGGCACAATTACCTATACACGCGCAACGCATTTAAAGCACTTTAAAGTACGTACTCATGCAATAGCTCTATTATTTTGCCAAATAAAACTACTCAGCCTTATAAAAAAATAAATAGGTAGATAAAGAATAGCCTAACTGCCGCCAGCAGAATACAATTATTGAAATAATAATGCATTCTAGGTCGTGTTTGTTTTGCAACTTTATCTTTAAGACGACTTATGTGTATGAGTTATATTTTTCAGAATTTTAAACTGCATTTCCTTCTTCAACTTCGTTGGACCGACCCAAGACTAGCATACGCCTTGTACTCACCTCAGCGTTCGAAGATTATCGGCGAAAGTGATTTAAGATCACGGATATGGGTCCCACACTTGTATATGTCCAATGAACAATCGTCCAGCCTCATGGGTACGGACAGCAAAGATGTCCTCATATCTATAGCACCGGACGGCGAAGTACTTTTTAGTCGACGTATGCAAGCTGTACTCTACTGCTGGATGAACCTGCAGAAGTTTCCTTTCGACGATCAAACATGCTCAATGAACTTGGAGAGCTGTGAGTAATACTTCCTCTTAAATACTATTTTCATCCCCCCATCTCGGAAAGAGTATTTTTGCTCTTCGATATCTGAGTGCAAAAGCCGTTTTTATTCGCTAGAGAATAAAGTATTTTTGCTCTTCGATATCTGAGTGCAAAAGCCGTTTTTATTCGCTAGAGAATAAAGTAAAGATTATTCTGTAATACTTACCTGTCATAATGTAGTAATTAATACCTAAACTGAAATAAAAGTGTACCTATCTTGTCATTGTAAACGTTTTTTTTTGCATTTAGTCATTTCCTCGCTGAGGTGGAATGAAAAGTTACGTGTTGCACTCGAGTGCAAAGATTTTTCACCTCGTGCTCTTTTGATTCCCTCGCTAACGTTCAGGATTCTAATTTTGAATCCTTCGCTTGCTCGGTCTTCAAAATTGAACACGCGGTTAAAAAGCAACTTTGCACTCTTGTATAACAAATAACTTAACTTAATTAATCGACTTAAAAAACTACGTGGTTCTCGATTGTATGTGTCATATAGATACCTATTTGGAAATTTCTTAATTACATTGGACACTGACTAATCTAATTTGGCCAACTACTACTTAATCGGAGTAATTGTCGCCTATCATTTGAGACTCATACTCTATAGTGGGACTACCACTAGGTAATCATTTGACTAGATCTGTGCCAGTGTTGATATTGTTAACTTCGTAGATGTTCTAACGATTACCAGGGCCGATGGCTTATACCATTATCTGCTTTCCGCAGTATTTGCTAGTAGTGCCCTCCTCAAAAATCAAAACAAATTTAATCCTTCTATGAATCACAAATATTGTGCAGTGACGTAATAAGTGACGGTTTTCCTCTTAACTTTTTCCCAGGGAAATACAACGCATCAATTTTGCGACTGATGTGGGAAAAGGACAATCCGGTGCGACTGTCATCGGAGCTCCATCTGACGGAGTACTCGCTGCTCGACTACTGGACCAATGAGTCGGTGGTGCGCGGTGACATTATGAATATGCGCGTCGGAAGAGGTGCATGTTGTCGCTTACTACAACTACTAGGATTCAGCCCATAAATTACCCACTGCTGAGATGGGCCTCCTCCCATTACCCTCTATCCGCCTGGCCAGCGTTGCACAGTAGGCTAATTACCCTTAATTAGCCTACTGTGCCACGCTGACTAGCTAGACGGGTTGGCACTGGGTTTTCTTTTCTTCTCTTGCGGCGGAAAGCCTATTTCCGCCTTGTCATTTGTTATCTTTTTTACTCTTACGATGCCCTGAGGATCTTATCTTTGAAAGACATTTAAAAGCCCCGCCGCACATGCTCACACTCGCATTGGCGGTCACGAGCCGCGTGCGAGTGGCAGTATTTAAAACTAATGGCGCAGAAGTCGCAGAACAGAAGAAATTTTACCGTCGGGAAAAGATAGACAAGCTGGAAGAGTAACCGGCAGGAAATTGATACGAATCCTTGTAAATTGTAAATGCAATTTATCTCTATGAAATAGGATGTGGTCCTTAGGTTGTTAACGTAAGTTGGACGTTTGGAATTATACGAGATGATACCTCTTTCGTCTAGGGGTTAAATGTGGCGCCTTTAGATCAACGGTTCCTGGGTTCGATTCCGGGGCCGGGCAAGGGCCTTATCTAAACCAGAGGCACTTGCTCTGAGTCTGGGTGTAATTTATGTTCATGAATTAGATGTTTCTAAACTAAATAAATAAAATAAATATCCTTGGACATTTCACACAACGCCATCTCGTCCCAAGTTAAGCAACTTAATGCTTGTGTTATGGTAACGAGATGGATGATAAACTACTTATATACATTTTTTTTTGTAAATACATACATATTATAGATAGAAATGACACCCAGACTCCGAGCCAGTGCCTATGGTTTAGACAAAGACACTTGCCCGACCCCGGAATCTAGCGCAAATGATCCGTTATATTTTTAAAAATTATCAAAATCACTCGATTAACAAACATATTTTTTTCCCAGCTGGAAATTACAGTGCACTGAAATTCACATTCAAGCTTGGACGCGAAGTGGGTTATTATCTTATGGATTACTTCATACCATCCATGATGATAGTCGCCATGTCATGGGTCACCTTTTGGCTGCAAGCGGACGCCGCGGCACCCAGAATAACATTAGGTATGTTTTGTACTAATCCATTACATCTGCATTATTTATATCAGTTTCTTTACTATGTAATTTTGTCAGTTTCTTTAATATGTAACAACTTGTTCCTTTGGTGTTGTATGGATTTAGAAATGTCACAAACACATCCTGCTTTCAGGTCAAAAAATATATAATCAGATTGGAATAATACTTTTTTGTTGTATCATCATCTACATTATTTCAGCATATAAATTACCACTTCTGGGTCGAGTCTTCTCCAAAATCATGGGGCCACATTAGCCTACTGCCCCACTGGCCAGACGGGTTGACACAGGATTTCGTGTCAAGTTTTCCTTCTCTTGCTGTTAGGTTATCTGCGTCTTGCGCTACTTATGTCGCCTCTGTCAGAAGTTGGTTTTATTATATTCACACGGCTATATTCACATTGTAAAAAGAAACTGTTTTTTTCATTGAGTTATCACGATAGGGTAAATGTTTAATTCTATCCATGACGACAGTCACTCCCTCGGCTTCAGTCACTCACGTTCTGGTATCCAATTGCAACGTATGGCAGCCGGAATCATGTGATAAATTTAAATTCCTAATAAATTAATAACGATCTCTTTGTTATTTCATGAGTTACCAACTCAACTAATTGTTTAATGGCAAAAACATTTTAAGATAATAGTATCATTTAGTCATATTTACTGTGAATCACTGAATGATTACTACTAAATCTAGCGTTAAACACATCGTTAATCACACGCACTTCGTAATAAAGTTATACATTGAATTCTATACGTGTTTTATGTTATGAAAGCGGAATGCAGCGGAAACTGTGGAAACATGTTTTTATCAATACCATACCAAAATATATCATCGGAAAATTTAAAATAGATAAACACTCGTTGAAGTCTTTCATAGGAACTAAGCACCTTGTTTATGATCTTCATACATTTGTTTGAATATTAGTTACCCGTGAAATATTTTTGTTTTAATGAAATGATTGTAAACTGTTTTCGATCGAGTGTCATTCATTGGTGCGGTTTTCTTTTGCCAGATATTCATCTTGTGCTTTAAAACCATATCTCTAAAAGACTTAGGGGCCATTCATAAATTACGTCACACGTTCAGGAGTACCAACTAAATACCTGTGATATTGTGTGAGAAGGGTCAGGGGAAGTCAAAAGCTTTCTGACGTCATCATTGTAAATTTTAAAATACTTATTATAAGGTGTAATATTTATGGAAACCAAAAACATTACTTACTCGATCCTTATTTATAAAGCTTATGATATATACATATAATGATAAACAACGTAGGCCTATTTCTTATACCTTTAAAACAAAAACATTATTATGGACATCCGGTATAAGTATAGAAATAAATATTTCCTGTCTCTTTCTAGGCACAAGCACTATGTTATCGTTCATCACGCTAGCATCATCGCAGGCGAAGACACTGCCAAAGGTGTCATACATCAAAGCCAGTGAGATCTGGTTCCTCGGCTGCACAGGCTTCATTTTCTCAGCACTAGTCGAGTTCGCCTTTGTCAACACGATATGGCGAAGAAAGTAAGTTTTGAATTAACTTTTACATTGTCACCACCTCATTCCATGTTGCGGGTGTCGTAAGAGCCCTCAGCATGGAATGAGTCGAGGGACTTTTTCCCTGGGAAAAAGACGAGGCCGATAACCTAGCCACAAGACAAGGAAACCTTGATACGAACCCGTGTAACCAGTGTGCCACAGTAGGCTACTTACCCTCTATGTAACTGGAGGAGGCCCGACTCAGCAGTGGGTCATCTGTTGGCTCAGTAGTAGTACTAGAAGTTAGTTAACAAATTCTAATCACAAACAGTTTTATAGAATTAAATTATAACAGAAAATTATTAAAAGAGTTTGGGATGTTTAAAAAAAGAAGCGATTAATGTATGTATGTTTTTTGAACATATCTATATATATATATATATATATATATATATATATATATATATAATATTCACAGTCTACCTTGATGATGAATCAGGGTTGTCTGTATCGACAACACAATCGCAATTTATCTCACGTTTGCACCAAGTTCGTGACGATTCATATCCATAACCTTAAACTCCAGTGAATGCTCAAATAATATAAATCCCAACACATCCTTTTTTTACAATTGGTAATTTCTTAGCCATGATAGGAATTTTGATTCATTGTGGCAAGGAAATTTTATTCTTATTACAGTGTAATATAATATTATCGTATTATGTTGCCAGTATTGAGAAAAAAACACTTGCCATGATTACACATGGAGCCAAATGAAGCAGTATTTAATCGTGAAGTCTAATCGACGTTATACGAACTTTATTATAACTAATTAATAAGTTGACTAAGTATCGTAGTTATTGTCTTACAAACTTCTCTTTTCCGATTTTCTTTGCATGCAATATCTGTATCGTTAGTACCGTCGATCCCTTCGTTGTACAAGTAGGTATGCCCATTTTGCTATACCCCAGTACATCAAGTCAAGTGTCCGTATGGCGAATACATAGCCGTTAGAATACATAGTGTTACCATCCCATTCCATCCTGAGGGTGTCGTAAGTTCGTTAAAAGCAAATGACAAGGCCGAATATCTAGCCGCACGAGAAGGAAATCCTGATATGAAACCCTCTGAACGAAACTTATTATTATTAAAGTAGTAGTAGTAAGTACACCAATGTTGGTCCAAGAATGACAGTCTTTACAATAATAACAGGAAAGTGGTGAATCTGAAGAAGGTGAACAGCAAATACATTCTGAAGAGCACGCTGACGCCGCGGCTTGCTCGCAAGGAGATGCAGAAGGAGCTAGCAGAGTCGACGCCAAACCTCGCCAAGTCCCGCTCCTGTTCATCGCTAAACCAGGAAACAAGTAGCGACCCCGCCGGCCCAGGATACAACAACTACCTCACAGTACACGTGTGTTTCTATAATTACCTACTTTGTCAATATTATTTGTTATATATTGGAGGCTTAGGGTTTCGCGATTATTATACTTTTTAATGTAACTGTAACATTTGAAAGAATTTATCGCGAGTATCGTCTAAAGCCGTGCTAATTAAGATTTCTTCCAATGAGAGTATACTAAAAGATAGTCCAGTGATAATACATATCGTCCCTAATATTGCGTATGACGCGAATTTAAAAAGCAGACGTAGAAAATCCATTCTCAAAAAAAAAAGAAAACTTTATAGGAAAACCAAAGTAATGTGATAAGCAGTGCAGATAACGTGATAGAGTATTCCCCTCGAACCAATTGAGTAAGGCCCAGCTCATTTGACCTTTGCAGTTGTAGAGCTGAGTTTTGTTTTTCTTTTTAATGAACTCCTGCACCAGGTTTCTGTTTCGCGGAAGCTTTTTACAAACATGCGATTCACGAACACAAATGGCACCCAGACTCGGAACTAGTGCGCCCGGTTTACAAAAAATTCTTGCCCGACCCGAGAAAAAAATGTCTTGGTATTTTTTCCAAGC
Source organism: Clostera curtula (assembly GCA_905475355.2). Classification (NCBI taxonomy): domain Eukaryota; kingdom Metazoa; phylum Arthropoda; class Insecta; order Lepidoptera; family Notodontidae; genus Clostera; species Clostera curtula. Next base: position 9,425,810 of record FR997806.1, on the reverse strand, counting down.
TTCTAAATTGTTATAAAATGTTTTATGATACTAAAAGTGATGTATTTTTTCATCAGAGCTTCCCATCCGCAATGAACCTGCCGACAATAACCACGCAGAGTTTCGACGATTTTGGGCCAGGGGGCAACCGGCCTCCCAGTAGGAGCGGCAGCGGTGCCGGTTCTGACGACCCACCTAAACACCACACGTGGACCACAATGACACCTCAAGAGATCGCAACTTGGATCGACAAACGCTCTCGCGTTATGTTTCCCCTACTCTTCATATTCTTCAACGTCATCTACTGGACTTTTGTCTATTGCCTCTAGTTCCCGTGCTAACAAAGGCAATTATTCAAGAATTGTAAAGCTATTTTGTACGAATAGCGAATGCTAGTCTTTGCTTGGGATTTCAGTACCAATACTTTGATTTCGGTTTAAATCCTATATATTAGTTATAGGTTACTAAAACCAAAAAATCTAGACTTCAAAAAAGTGAAGTTGTCCGGAATCCCAAAACAAAAAACCTAAAAGTGCATTGCATTGCGGATTCATTAATATGAGCGTTCGCATATAGTTATATGAAAATATTTTAACGTTTTCTTACTATTTTTACTATACTAAACGTTTTACCGGAGCAGTTAATTATCCACTGCAGTTATTTTTTAATATTTTGTTTGTAGTCATACGTTTTTTTATTTTTATGTTCCATAATTAAAATACAAATTGCAGTAATATTTAAGGGAAACTATAAATAATGTAATAAGCATACACAAAAATATTACGAGTGAAAAAATATTATGAGTTATGTGATATGCGATTACGATTATGCGTACAGTCACAATCAGATCACGCATAACACGCATAAAATGTGATTGTAGAACTACAATCACATTTTATGCGTAGTTTTTATACTTTTAACCGTAACCGGTTAAAAGTATTATTATAGTATTCAATAGACGCCAATAATTAATTAAGTGAATTTCGATTGGTGTATACTTATTATTGTGGTGAATGTGAGTGGAGTGAACCGCTGTAGTGTTAGGTAATTTACGTTATGTATCATCGGGAACGCCAATTGAGGAAAAGAAAACATGTTGTGCGGTTACCGAAGTTCTAACTTACCTATAAAATTCCTTAGTGGCCATAATATTTATTTGTAAATAACTTAGGGAGTGGATTAAGTTCCTTTATTGCCAAACAAAACTTTGCCGGTGAACAAATCTAGTGAAATATTGTATCAGCGGTAGTGTATGTACTTGACAGTTGACTAAGCTAATCAAGAATTATTATTTTTACACTAGCCGAAGTATTTTTTTCTAATTTAATCTAGTTAGGTAACTATTTAAGTCACTCAAGAGGGGAACTACATAAACGATCGTTAACTTTCAAATTGTTTAGTAACCATTCTCTATCATAAAGTATACTAAACGATTTGATTTCTTTATAAAAATGCACAAATATAGTCACACAGTTAAATATCAAACATGTTTGGTAGATTCATTGCAGGTACTTTTTGAAAGTTGCGCTATCTATTGTTTTTTCGTAATAGGAACAAAATATCACTAGATTGTTCTACAAGTAAAGTTTCAATCGAAAATAGTAGTAGTTAATTATTAGTTAATACTACTAATAAAATGAGATTATTGTGTAGGTGTATGTAGACTTACATATATAAATTGCGAATACGTATGTTAAATGTAGAGGTTATTGTTAGAAATTAATTTATAATTTCAACTTTTTCTATGTAAGTAATGTTGTGTTTGCCTATAAGAATAGTACTGTTACATATATCATTCGTTTTAATTTCATACAAGAAGGAATAGATCAACGATACATATTTCAAATCGTTATTTTTTTTACATCCATTAATAATTAAGTAGGTATTATATAACTAGTGCCTTAAAATCGTGATTGATATTTGTGCTTTAAAATATTGTATAATAATATTTTGTTAAATAGGGCCTGTTTGTAATCTCAAAATAAACTCGAATGGTTTAAGAGCATCTTTATTTTTCTAATTCAGTCTAATCTATTAGCAGATTTAAATTTCATCTGACCGCCTAACCGGTCCCATAAAATTTTTACTCACAATACAGTGATCAACTTTGTAATGGAAACTAGGATTTAGGAAACTTCAACATACCTATGTTGGTAAATAAATGAACACTGTTTTGTAGTAAACTACGCTATTTATTCATCAATTACAAAACACAACCTCTATTACAATCGTAGGTTTACAATTAATTTAGAATATGGAATATACATAACATCTGTTGGATGATAAGCACCCTTACGCACTAGCGGCTGGTTTAATATGCAACCGCGATGAAACCGCGTTATCCGCGTGGCGGCCAGCCGCTAGTGCGTAAGGGGGCTAACCCCTGTACGCACTAGCGGTTGAACCGCCTAGGCAGCTAGCCGCGCGGCCTGCCGCTTTTCTAATTTAATATGCAACCGCTTATGTCTGTACGCACTGGCGGAAGGTTGAAATTGTGTGGCGGTGTGGCAGCCAGCCCCTAGTGCGTACAGAGGCTTAGAGTAGCGTTTGTATCTAATCATGTGACAAAATACATTCGCACATGGCAGTCCAGAATAAGCAAAACCCGTAGGGAATAGCTGATTACCACACGATTAATGGAGACGCCCGACTGATGTAGTCCAAGTCCCATTTTTGGGGAGTTTTATGTTCCTGCGCGGAAGTACGGTCCCCAGAGGTCTATCAGGGGTATCATGGCGTTCGCAGGTGAGTGAATCTGAAAGTGGATTGCTGGCAACTTCATGCTTTTACTTTTCCCAGGGTTGGCGACACGTTAGTGGCGCGCATTACTCAGCCCATATATGACCCATTTCTTAATCGGGCCTACTTCCATTACGTGAAGGGTAAGTAGCCTGCTGTGCCACGCTAGCCAGACGGACAAAGGGTTTCGTATCAAGTTTTCCTTCTCTTGCGGCTAGGTTTTCGGCCTTGTGATTTCCCTTTGGATAGGGTGGTGTGGGAATACTATATACTCTTATACCATTACCACATGGACGCATGTATGTTATTATTTCACAAATTTTCTACAGTTGACTAACTTACGACTAATTAGAAAAAATATTCCTATATTTTACAAACGTCCTATTTGTCACACAAAAATCTGACAATTTTAAAAAATACGGAAAGAATTGTAGGACGTTCAAATAAACAATTTCGCAAAGGTTTAATTGAACTTTTATCTTGGTTGTTCAACTATACGCATATGATAATTTCAGAAAGTCGCATTATTTACAATTTTTTTACCAAACTACTAAGAGTAATGTCCTGTATTTCCCCAAGAACCAGTTTATAATCTTAAAACGGGTAAGCACATTTTTATCAAACATTGCTAAGAAAACACCATTATCACACAATAAAAAAAGAATCTAAGCCAAGACAGATTCATCGGTTCATATGACCTTAGGACGCTAAAAATAATGAAACAACAAAATACCTATTACAACACAGCGTAAAATACTTATGTAATAAATTTTACAGTTTACATTTAAATCCAAGTACACGACGTCATCTTACTGATATTCCCCTTTACGTCATTATAGCGTGACGGAACCTTAGACAGCTTTCTGTCCCTTCATGCTTATACATGACTGAGACTGAAGTCAACTACCAGCATCCTCCACAATTTGCGGTAGTTTGGCGCAATAAAAGAACAGTTTCGAATCCACTTCATACCCCTGTGGTAATCAAGGATCGGTCGGGTTGTCACGATGTACTGCCGTCACCAAGCTGTCATCACTTGAGTACCGCTTAAGGGCAGATGCGCTAGCTTGACTGAAATCAAAAAGCAAATTACGTATCGACAAAACTCTAGCAAAACTAGACAAAGCATCGAGCGAGCGCGTACAACACAGACACAGCTGATGCCTACAATCTCGCGACTTATCCCAAATTAAACATATATGTTGCTTTGTTAAAATGTAGCCATACTTTGGCCTCATCAATATTGTGCAATATATTCCAACTGTCGGCAAGAAGGTATATCACGCACTATTGCAAGAGCTTCAAGCTAGTCCTATTTGCAAGTAGCATTAAATTGATACCTGTATCTGGTCCTAGGACGTGGTGTAGGCGTAGGTGCGAGCCTCGGCAGGCGGTAATCAAGTGCGAGAGTGCCACCTGAGCCAGAGCTGGATCCGCGTCCGGATCCGCTAGAGCTCTCCGACCACGTTAGCTCCGACATACTGTGAGCGTATGAAATACCACTGAGTGATTCTATCATCAGTATCACCGAATTACGCCTTTGTTTGATTTGATAAAGGAAATTTACCTTACATATATTATTGCGACAGATGTGTGATCGTATTATATTTAGGTTATGTAACTAAAAGTACCCTATTTTCAAAGTCCCATGAATCTCCCTCAATGTCAAAATTCATCAGAATAGGTTGAAACTTATAGACCGCGTTATCGGGGATTAGGTGTGTCTCGTGACAACATGTAGAGATGTTACAGTTTCTAAGAGATGATTCGATTCATCCATCGATGTGTCCCGCATTGTGTTAGACTATTTTACTTTGTTGGTTGTAACTAAGTACGCATAGTGAATCTTTGTTTCAGACTACATACATACCTACATAAAACATGAACTTTAATTGTTTGAACTGTTATAAGTACACGATTTTAGTATGATAGTTGTTTGCGTAGTAATAACACGTGCGTATGTATCCATTTACATTAGAGATGAATTTGTTTATGAGTCCCGACTCAGTAGTGAATCATTCATGGGTTGAAACGACGACGACTGTTAATGATTTGCATAGTGCGTTAACCGCGAAGAAAATTTAAAGAATACATAGCGTACCTGCTAGAAATAGGTGGCAGGCGATATGGCAATGTGTATACATCGGTGCTCTCTGTATAAGTTGATGCGTGAATCTCCTGCTGGTATAGCTCATACAGCTGAGCTAGTTCGGGAGCGACTCCAACGCCCATCTCTAGTGAGCATACAAGAAGGTATGGAATAAATAGTGCTTTCATATCAATGAGAAGCTAAAAGGCATCATTTAAAAGAAAAAAACCGACTCAAGTAAAAACGAGTTGACAATCTACAGACGGCTGTTTTTCATCAAATAAAAAAAATAATCAAAATTGGTTCACCAGTTCGGGAGCTATATACCATAGACAGAAACGTTATACTTAGAATCTTGGATTTTGGTTGGGTGTTAAAAATAAATGTAAAGTTGTACCCTCTAAAGCACGTCGCTGCCTTGTAATAATTTCGTCAGAGAGTCTCCGCTGCGCATCTCGCCTCTGCAGCGCCAGGTCCCGACGACGAAGCTCATGAGTGCGCGCTGCCCTTTCACCCTGCAAAGCCAGTTTGTCGGCTTCGAGCTCGTGGACGCGACAAACGAGCGCTAGGACCTCGCGTTCCGGGCCGCTGCTTATTGTTGCTGGCAGCTCCTGTTGTAAGATTTGAATGCTTGAATCACACAGGTATTGTTCGGGAAAGTCGTTTGTAAGTCTCGTACCATGTAGGACGACGATCTTGTGAAAATCACGACAGCCATTGGTACCACGTAGTTCTAATAATTTGGAGATTCCTTTCATTTTAAAAACTGGAGGCTGCCTGCCATCATCGCTCCAGTCGTTGTGAGGACAACGAGAAGATGGAATGTATATACAGTAAGTAGCGGAATTAACATATCCTCCTCAAACGAAAGGCAAACGACAGGCAAACTTCTATTTCATTATCTTAGCCCTTAGATGCTCGACTGTTAGTCGGTTCTTATTCTATTACAGGTTCGGAAATCAGTCTACTTTCTGCATTAATTTTCTAGCATTAAATATACCTAAAAAGTAGTGTTTTTATATCACCTGCTCAAGTTGTGCACCTCGTAACCGTACTTGTTCCAGCTGGCGTTCGACACGCTCCCGTTCCGTTCGCGCCGCCTCCTGTTCTCGTTCCACTGCAGCTAACTCGCTCCAAGCTTGCTCCACAGCTACCTCCGCCTCAGCGCGTTCGCTGCTAGTTGAAGACATACCCGTTCCACCTCTGACGTGAAAAACACGTATAAACAACAACAACTTCAAAATAACGTCAGATTGATTTGTGTGATAATTTGAAGTGCAATGTTAATGCGAAAGCTGAAGCTAGTGTTGTAGATTTTATAGCACTAGTCAGGAGCCCGCAAAGTGCTTCATCTAGTTAAGTTCGGAAGTATGAAGAATTCTACATTTATACCACGAAACAAAGGTACTTATATGTTTGCTAAGTTTATTTTTTCACGGAATAAACTCTGCAAATTTCACCTTCACACTCACTACGACCGCCACTGCAGATAAACCTTTAAAAATGTTGTGTTGTCTTTTTTTCGTTCTGGGCCATAATTAAGTAAAAGATATCTTGAATTCAGAGTATCAATTAGATATTAGGCATATTTTGTAGCTCTTAGACATAAGAATTTTTAACTACTGACCTGTAACTCTGTTGCGTACTAAGCCTGGACCCAGGTATGTTGATAGGCTTGTACAGGCGGTTGAATCTGGCCTCCCAGTGCGATATAGCAGCATGTTGCTTTTCAGCGTCCAGCGCAAGCCCTAACAGGTGACTATCTAACTCCATCAGTCGCCGTCGAAGACGCATCTGCTGCTTAAACGTTGAGACTATGGCTTCTCGTAAAGACTTCAAATGAGCCGCATTTTCCACTGCGTCTCCTTTGTTCACATTCTCTTCAGCTGTTTGTTGCAGTAGAGAATCTTTTGGCTTGCTGCGAAAAAGAAAATTTTAGGTTTAATAAATACTTAAAAACAACAAATGTTTGCATCTCATTGCGTTCCGCAAATAATGTAGGTTAAATAATCTAGGTTTTAGAATAGGTCACGAAAGGGTTTTAGAAAACAGTTATTTTTCTGAGGAATACATTTTTTCTTGCACTAACTAATGTGTAGCCTTGTATCGCGCGTATAATTAAATATAATAATTCACATACACAAACACACCCAGACTCGGAGCAAGTATCTCTGTTTCACACAAAGACACTTGCCCGAGCCCGGAATTAAACAAGTGAAAAGTGATCCAAATAAATGCCAGATCCATCATCTTGTTGCATGGGTATTGCTGCCTTCTTGCTGGGCAAGATGTTGCGCAATAGTTTTTGCGAAAATCTGGCCGCGAAAAAGAAAACATCACAATATGCTAACCCAGTATATTGAGCTATATTCCTTGCAAAGCTTCAGTCAGTTGTGGGTTTATTTACGCTTTGAACATCTAGGGTACCAAAAATGGTTATTCAACGTACCTTGTACGATCATCCTTCATTTTAACCTTCAACCGTGCGATTTCTTCGCGCAGCTCATTAATTACAGTTCGATACTGCGTTAGATGTTTAGGAGTTTCCACCAGTTCTCGCTCTACCTGCATTGAAACAAATGTAATATTTACTTCAATGTATAAATTCAATATTTCAACCAACATTACGTCCACAGGCGTAACACGCTGTTCTGGCGGTCTCGGTTCTGGTAAATAAGCATAGAATAAAAACCAAGTGGCAGACCACGGGGACTTGGTTGGCAGGTGTTATTCAAATACCCATTCCATCCTGAGAATGAACTAAAGGAACTAGATAGAAAGTTTAGCAGCAAGATAATGAAAAATTTCTATAAATCCTGGATAAAGCCCGTCTGGGCAGCATGGCTCTTAGACCAATATACATCCAGGAAATCTGAGCTTCGTGTCACAAAAAAAAAGTAAGTAGATACTGTCTGTGTGGTGACGGATTAAGAATACATTGTGTCACCTCACTCCATCCTGAGGGCGTCATAAGAGCTGATTGAAGGAAATGACAAGGCCGAAAACCTAGCTGTAAGAGACGGAAAACTTAATACGAAACCCTGAGCCAACCCGTCTGGCCAGCGTGGCACAGTATGTTAATTGCCTCCATGTTATTGGAGGAGGCCTGACGTAGCAGTGAGTCATGTATGGGCTGAGTAGTAGCAGTAGATACCCTATTAGTGATGACTGCAGCCCTCTGCGCATAGTGCAGCGTGGAGCGTGTAGTGTCCCGATGGCGGGACCCAGCGGCCACGTGAGCCACCATGGCTGTCCGGCATCGACCGCCGAGGACCTCGCGAAGCAGCCGCGTTAGCTTAGAATCGCGGTAGTTCACGTACCTGTCACACATCAGCGGATCATTAGGCCCAAAATTAAGATATGGATTTATGGTGGAAAAAAAATAAATTAAAAATTTAAATAAACCCCCGACACAGTAACCTTTAAAAAGTAAAAAATAAAAATAAATACTTCGCGTTGGGGGACCACTCCCACTTATTTATTACCTGACCCCTGGTCCCCCAACAATACTTTTTATAGGTACATACTTATTATAATGTAGATTTTGTTAAATTGCACGTGATACGCTTTCATTTGAGACCCCACTCGATTATATTTGCAGATATTCGGTTATTCTTCCCCACTTTCACCCCTCATAACTTTTAAACGGCTCACATTTTCATCAAACATGTCTAAGAACTCTCGCCCGTAACTCACCTTTCATACAAAAAAAACTTTAATCGCTTCATCCGTTCGCGAGCTACGGTGCCACAGACAGACAGACACGTGAAACTTATAACACCCCTCTTTTAGCGTCGGGGGTTAAAAAGAAACAAATATAAAATAAGATGAGACCGTAAATATGCTTGAAGGTTGTCTGAAAAAAATAGCTTAATGTGCTAAGACCCTCAGGCCTCAACGCTTGACATTAGCAGAGTTGTGTTGATCGCATGCCACACGCTAAAGAACATAAGACCAGCCATTGTAAATTGATGCAATGTAATGTTTCTGTTAATGTGTGTACAATATAGTATATTGTTTTGTAAATGATCAATATTGTTCCTTCGTCACTCCCATGACCACGAATGTCGTAAAGCTTTCGAGACGCGCCGGCGCCAGAAATGAAGTCATCCTGCAGTACGTACGTATTAATAAGAATACACTGGTGGATTGACCAGCAGGCTGAAGCCTAGATTTTATGGGGACGGCATTATTTCAATGCGAAATTAAGTAATATGATTGGGAACTAAGGTCTAAGTCAGCAAATACGGAAATATTTGGATGGCCTATTGGCGGCAAATGTATAAATCCGCCACTGATCAAAACTACTTTTTAAATAAAATCTTTTTCCGGAAGCAAGCAAAGCACGTTAATTCCACTTTAATAGGAGCGACATAGACAAATAGAAAATACGTGAGCATAAATGTATAGTGTCAGTGCTATTAAAAACCTATTAGGCGTCACATATTCATCATCATCATCAGCCCACATTAGTCCACTGCTGGACATAGGCCTCCCCTAAAGAGCGCCATAGCGCCCTGTCTTCAGCTTGACGCATCCAGCTGCTGCCCGCAACCTTTCGCAGATCGTCGCTCCATCTAGCAGAGGGCCGTCCCACACTACGCTTGCCGATTCGCGGTCTCCACTCAAGAACTCGTCTACCCCAGCGGTTGTCGGTTCTTCTACAGATATGACCAGCCCACTGCCACTTCAGTCTGCTAATTCTCTGAGCTATGTCGGTGACCTTGGTTCTCTGTCGGATAGTCTCGTTACGGAGCCTATCTTTCAGAGAAACTCCAAGCATAGCTCGCTCCATAGCACGCTGAGCGACTTTAAATTGGTGGACTAGTCTCACCGTGAGTGTCCACGTCTCGGCGCCGTAGGTCATGACGTGTAGGACGCACTGTTCGAAAACTTTCGTTTTCAAACTCTGCGGGATGGGCGACGAGAAGACCCGACGAAGTTTTCCAAATGCTGCCCAGCCCAGCTGGATCCTCCTCTTGGCCTCCCTGTCGAAGCTGTTTCTACCTAATTGCAAAATTTGCCCGAGGTATGTATATTCTGAAACAGCTTCAACAAGACGGCCATTCACAACGATAGGTCTCGGATGAATGTGATCATTTATCATGATTTTGGTTTTATCCAAATTCATGCCAAGACCCACCCGTCGCGAGGCTGATGCTAAGCTGGTCAGCATCTGTTGCAGCTCCTCCAACGACTCCGCCATTAGGACTATGTCATCTGCAAATCTCAAGTGTGAGATGTGCTGGCCATTTATGTTAATGCCCTTATCTTTCCAGTCCAGCGTCTTAAACACATCCTCCAAAGCGCTTGCGAACAGTTTCGGGGATATTACATCCCCCTGTCTCACTCCGCGGCTCAGTTGGATGGGTTTAGTACGCTGGTCCTGTACTTGGACACACATAGAGGCCTCATCGTACAGACATCTCAAGACTTGGATGTAACGATAGTCCACTTGGTATCGCTGAAGGGATTCAAGAACAGCCCAGGCTTCGACGGAGTCAAAAGCTTTCTCATAGTCCACAAAAGCTAGACACAGGGGCCGATTATACTCTTCGGACTTCTGTATAATTTGCCTCACTGTGTGGATGTGGTCTATGGTGCTATAACCCCTACGAAACCCGGCCTGTTCCGGAGGCTGAAATTCATCGAGCCTTATGGCGAGACGGTTCGCAATGACCCTTGAAAACAACTTATAGACGTGGCTCAGGAGTGAGATGGGTCTGTAATTTTTAAGAAGCGTGGTATCACCCTTCTTAAAAAACAGCACCACCAAACTACTGCTCCACGCCTTAGGAGTTCTCCCGCAGTGAATGACGGAGTTAAAGAGTTTTTGTAGTTCCTGTATGACAGGAATCCCTCCTGCCTTCAGAAGTTCTGAAGTAACTCCGTCTTCACCGGGGGCCTTTCCATTTTTAAGTTGCTTAAGAGCCAGCACGATTTCGTCTTGGCTGATATCGGGCAGTTCGTCGGTGTAGTGGCGGACCAGGGTGGCTCTTCCATCCTGGATTGAACATTGGGGGCGAGTTGCATGTGCAGCATAAAGCCGGCCATAGAAGTCTTCGATCTCGGCAAGAATCTCCGGCTTAGACAAAACGGTTTTGCCATCGCGTGTTGTGAGCTTCGTCAGGTGGCTCCTCCCAAGCTGCTTAATGAACACCTTAGACCCTCGGTTTCGCTCAATTGCCTCTAATATGAGGCGGGTATTGGAGCTCCGAAGGTCACGTCGTGTCATTTTAGCGATTTTCCGGTTGAGATTTGCCATGTCTGACGAAGTGGCATGTGTGGTTTTCCGTCTTTCTGTCATAAGCCGTAGAGTCTCGTCCGAGAGTTTGGACTTCGTGCCTTTACGCTGCGTTCTACAAAGTTTGATGCCCTCGCCTCTCAGTGTATCCAAGATGTTTTGCAGGGTCTCGTCAACGTCATCGGTAGGCTCTATGGCAGCAAATCTAGCGCCCAGTATATCCTGGAACGCTTCGATTTCTGCCATGATTTGGAGTGGGTTCGGTCGGAGCGTGGACTTCATCAGACGGTTTCTTTCGAGCTTTAAGTCGATATTCAGACAGCCTCGGACAAGTCGGTGATCAGAACCGGTATTAAACCTGTTGATCACCGAGACGTCTCTGAATATATGCTTCCTGTCCGTCATGATGAAGTCGATCTCATTTTTGGTCACAGTATCGGGGCTTTGCCAAGTCCACTTCCTGTGGGGCTTCTTCTTGAAGAAAGAATTCATCAAGTAGAGCCCCTCTTTCTCTAGGAAGTCGACAAGCATTTGCCCCCTGTGATTTCTACTCCCATAACCATGGGGTCCCACTCGGGATTCACCACCAATCTGAGCACCTACCTTGCCGTTAAAGTCCCCCATAACAATGTTAAAGTGGGCCTTGGTGGTGTTGTGTAAGGCCCTTGAGATGTCCTCAAACATATTCTCAACTTCATCATCCGAATGTGCCGAGGTCGGTGCGTAAACCTGAATGATCTTCATGCTATATCGTTTCGATAGCCGAAGAATCAGGTACGCTACCCTCGTCGACACACTGGAGATTTCTTCAACATTGTTAGAGAGGGCTTTGTTGACAAGAAACCCTATGCCACCCTGCGACTTCTGCTGTCCTTCGCGGAAGTACATCAGGTGGCCAGATTCTAGGGTTATGGTGTCCTCTCCCTCTCTACGGACTTCGCAAAGACCCAGAATATGCCACCTGATGTTCTCCAGCTCCACTTCCAACTGCGCTAGATGTTCGTCAAGCCTCAGAGTACGTCCGTTGTACGTAGCCAGGGTCAGGTGTTTTAGGTAGCCAGACGTAACCCGGGGATTCTTTGCACCCCTTGCCCCGCCGTTACCGTGGCCGCTACCTAGATGACCAGGAATAGCGGGGCTGCCGGGAACTGGGGGCCATCTTTTTGTAGTCTGAATCATTAGGGGGTAATTGCCCATAATCCCCACGCTGGGCAAGCGGGTGGGGGATCGCAGTCGTATTTAAGATGTACGACCAGACGTTGCTGCTGCCAAACGTCTGTAATTTTTCCCTTAGTCGCCTTTTACGACACCCACGGGAGGAGATGGGGTGGTGATATTCTAAATCCGTCACCACACGTCACATATTAGCGCCATAATATGTCACTAGTACAATAAGTATCAAAATTACATCTATTGTTTATACTACGTACTAAAGTGGGCATCACTTTAGTACAAGATATAGGTCATATAATGTAATTGATCATTAGATGGTTATCGAACGATTTACTTTTAGGGCTGGTTGTTTCAGCTTATCGTTGTTCAATAAAAATGGCGTTTAGTATTTTACAATGGTTAAAGCATGTAACCCTAATAATTTGAAGAATGTAATGTTAACCAATGAACGAAACCTGTCCCTAATAATGTAGCTACCATAAGTGTAACAAACATCGTCTAGGTATAAAATCATTGAGACCCTATCATAAATAAACTACAAATAAGTTCTAACTAGGTTAGAATAAATAATATTCTATGGTCATTAACCGCTTCAGTAAAACACATCAGGCAACACAAATTTAGGTCAAATAAACAAACATAACAAAGTAAGAAAAACTTTGTACTAAACCTTTGAAGTTCCTCAGGTAATGATTTTGATTCTGATTCCTTTTATGTACTACCAAACACTTTAACACCAAATACTAGTCTAGTACTAGTAATAGTCTAGAAATCCTCGGATGCATCTGTATCTATGTTAAATATATAACCTTGCTCCTCCAGACAGGGCCATGATGCAGTTCGCCAAAGCCAAAAGGGATCGATTAATATGTGCTCCTTCCAGGCGGCGTGCACGCAAGCCCGCGCGTTCAGATCCCGCCAAGTCAATAAGGAACAATCGGCCACGCTGTGTCCCTCCTTCCACTTGCCGACTGACAGTCACACTGTAAAGGTACACAGGAGTCCAGTTTCAGGCACAGAACAAATCCGAGGGCTTACCGCGAAAAGACGACGCATATGTGAAACATTTATAAATTCGTTTTTTTAAGAAACTACACGCCTGTACTTATTATAAACTGTTCGAAAAATGTAATTCACGAACACAAGTGACACCCAGACTCAGAGCAATTGCCTCTGGTTTACACAAAGAAACTTGCCCGAACCTGGAATCGAACCGGGGAGCCGTGATCCAAAGGCGGCACATTGGTTGGTAGACCAACAAGGCAGTGTAAAATTAGAATATCTTATATTTATATATTTTATATATTTATATTTTATCTTCGGAACCTTGCCTAAAGGGACTCCTTTAAATAATATATTTCAGTATTAAAGTTTTAGGTTAATTGGTATTTTTAGTCTTGTTAATATGTACTTAAGTTTATTTCATACTAGTGGCCCGCCCCGGCTTCGCCCGTGCAAAGCGAGGGTGGGTTATACATATAAACCTTCCCCTTGAATCACTCTATCTATTAAAAAAACCGCTTCAAAATCCGTTGCGTAGTTTTAAAGATTTATGCATACCTAAGGACGGACAGAAGAATGCGACTTTGTTTTATACTATGTAGTGATAGTGATTATTATGCAATACTAATATAACTAGAATAGATTTTGTGTCATTAAGAAATATTTAACTTTTATCATAATAAGACCAAAAGGAGGAAAGGTAGATAGCATAACCTGTATTATTTTTTCTGGCCAGGCACCTTCATGAAAGGAACCCGAGTTAACAGTAGGTTCTATAAGAATTTATATGACGATGATAATAGAAATCACAGCTGGATTTGAAGGTCTTTAAACTGAGAATAACCGTAAAAAATTACACCTAGGATTTTGCTGCACCAGGACGAAGGCCTTCTGACTTTTAGCATATAGATCGCACATCGCTATTTGTAGGATGGAAAATTGTTTGTATTGTTTTTTATACATGACGCTTAAGCATACATGCCGATGTTAAACTCGCATTTGAATCAAACTGTATTAAATATGTGTTCGCCTGGTGCAACGTATGAGCAACTCACAAACAATATTAAATCTGATAATCTAGACAGGGACTCGACGGTAATTATTTTGTATGGAAATAGTTTATTGGTTAAAAAACAGCATATCATAAATATGGTGGACCAACTTATAAAATTTAATCAAGAATATAAATGTAAGTTTATTTTATGTACCCTTCCCTACTCTCGCTCCTTTACGGAGAATCAAAATAAGCATATATTTGATTTAAATATGCTTATTTATAATTTGACAAGTAGATTTATTGATATATTTGCATTTGATTGCAATAAATTTATAACTAGTTTTAAGGTGACTAGAGATACATTGTATCTACCCATTAGATGTAAGAGACAAGTAGCTATGTTAATAGCCCATAATATTTTACATCCTGTTGTTAACAGGGATTCGATTATTTTAGATTTAAGTACGACAAACTGTGCTATTCACAGTCAGGACCCTGCTAACAGTTTAAACTGTTAGAGGAGACAACAGACTTGCCTTCTCGTTTACGTTTTGTTCATCAAAACATTCAAGGCATGTCTGGCAAACAATTAGAAATTGAACTTTTTTTAGAATACCATCGCGTTCACATTTTTTGTATTTCTGAACACTGGCTAAAAGATAATGAGCTTGGATGCAACACCACAAATTATAAGATAGTTAGTTCCCTTTCAAGACGGACTGCCATACGTGGTGGTTCTTTAATATTGGTATCGAACAATATTAAATCAAAGGAACGCAAAGACATTGTTAATTTATCCATTGAGCGCGTAGTTGAGCTATCTTGTATAGAATTAGAGCGCTATATTGTTGTGTGTGTCTACCGCCCCCCGTCAGGGATATATAATGATTTTGAAATGGTTATGGAGGAAGTCTTAAAATCAATTACAAGTAAGAATAATAAACAAGCTATAGTGTGTGGTGATTTTAATGTAGATTTACTGACTGACTCTCCAAATACTTGTAAGCTTGTAAACTTATTTAAATCCTATGGGTTTACACATAAATTTAATGAGCCAACGAGAATTACCGTAAGCACTTCGACATGCCTAGACAATTTTTTTTGTACGTGTGACTGCATAGATAAAGCTATTCTCAATGACCTCCCATCTGATCATTGTGGTCAATTAATAGTGCTTCCAGATTTGAAAGCAAATAAATTAGTAAATATCATTGCTAGACCAGTCACTAGTAGTCGAATTAATTTGTTTAGTGCAAGTGTTAGTTCTAAACTCTGTGGCATGTCCTATGGACAGGGTGACCCGGATATTTGGTATAGATCACTTTTCAAAATTATACAAACTGAGTTTGAAAATATATTTAAAAAGAAATCCTTTGCCTTTAGACAGAAATTAATGTTTAGTGAATGGGCCACGCGAGGGATATATATTAGTAGAAACAAATTATATGATCTGTACGATATGAAACAGTATAATCACAATCCCGCGTTTCAACAGTACGTTAAAAATTATTCAAAAACTTTTAAAATGGTATGCCATTCTGCCAAGTCACTTTATATTAGTAATAAGATAAAAAATTCCACAAACAAAATTAAAACTACGTGGAATATTATTAAAACTGAAACCGGGAAGACTACACCGCTAGACCATAGCTTAGAGTTAAATTTGAACAATAAAACAATAAGCAATGATTTTCATGTAGCTCAAACTTTCAATGAGTTTTTTGCTAGCATACCATTAGAATTATCTAAATCTATGAAATCATCGTCATCAGATGCTGAGACTATTTTAAAAGAATCGGTGAGCGTGTGCTCTTTCAATTTCATATTCACACACGTGACCCCTGATGACATAATGGCCACATTTAAAACATTGAACCTGAAAAAAACTGAAGACTTGTGGGGAATTTCAGTCTACTTACTTAAGGTAATATTGTCAGATATTGCTCCACACCTTGCGAAAATTTTTAATCAATGCGTAAATATGGGCGTTTTTCCAAATTTATTGAAGCACAGCAAAATTATTCCTTTGTATAAAGCTGGAGATAAAAAAGAACCGGGGAATTATAGACCAATTTCTATATTACCAGCATTAAGCAAAATATTCGAAAAGCTGATACTTAAACAATTGCTTCACCATTTTAATTCAAATAATTTACTCCACAAGAATCAATTCGGTTTCACTGAAGGTCGGTCTACATCTGACGCAGGGGCCGCTCTATTGAGGCATATATACAGTGCCTGGGAAAATGGTCAAAATGCTATAGGTGTATTCTGTGATCTATCAAAGGCTTTTGATTGCGTTCATCACGACACATTGTTGCGAAAGCTTCGTCATTATGGCATTTCAGATCATGCCTTGAAACTAATGGCCTCTTATCTAAATGACAGGATTCAATTTGTAAGCGTAAATGGTGTTCAGTCGACCGGTTCACCTGTGCTAATGGGCGTGCCGCAGGGTTCTATTCTTGGCCCATTTTTGTTTTTAGTATATATTAATGACCTCCCCCATTTTGTGGAAAACATTTGTAATACTGTGTTGTTTGCAGATGATACTTCGTTAATATTTAAGGTTGACAGAGACAAAAGTGTCTATGACGATGTAAACAGCGCACTCTCTCAAGTATTCCACTGGTTTGAAACTAATAACCTTACATTAAACGCTCAAAAAACGAAATGTATTAAGTTTGTCACGCCCAATGTACGAATTGGGAACACCGATTTAATGATTGACAATAGATGTGTAGATATTGTAGAATCAACAAAATTCTTAGGCATCACTTTAGACCCTAAACTTCAATGGGGGGCACATATAACGTGTCTCGCAGGTAAACTAAGCTCTGCGGCGTACGCTGTGAGACAAGTTAGAAAACTTACTAATGTAGACACAGCTAGATTAATATATTTCAGTTATTTTCACAGCATTATGTCATATGGTATCTTATTGTGGGGAAATGCTGCCGACATCGAAACCATTTTTGTATTACAAAAGCGAGCGGTGCGTGCAATTTATAATCTTAATTCTAGAGAATCGCTGAGAGAACTTTTTAAGGATACTGGTATTCTAACAGTCGCATCGCAGTACATATTTACCAATATTCTGTACATTCGTAAAAATATCAGCGATTACGAAAAGAGTGGCGATATCAATAAAAATAAAATGTCCACTAGAAATAGCCACCACATAGTAATCCCTCATTACAGGCTGCAAAAAGTGCACAAAACTTTTGCAGGTCTCGGGATTCGATTATATAATAAAATACCTAAAGGCATTCAAGACTTGCCTCTAGAACAGTTTAAGTGTCACCTCAAAAGTCGGCTCATCCTCAAGGGATACTATAAAGTTAACGACTATATCTTAGATAAAAATACTTGGAAATGACTGATCTGTGTTGTTGCTTGTCCGATGCTCTTATTTAGAAACTTTTAGAATACTGATAAAGTAATTAGAAATATTGTTCATTTAGTCTGTGAAAGCATACTAACGCCTTATTAGTATAACTTTTTAAATATTGAGTTTTCTGGTGCTCGAGTTATCATGCTCACTTTAAGACTCATGGCAGTGGTGGCGTCGTGCGACGGGTCGTTCTCTTCCCTGCAATATGGTTGAGGAGAACGATGGCTGCCGCATGCGTCATGCTTGTGAACAGGTGCCGTTGCTGGGGGTCGGTTGGCTCGGGCGTTAGAAGGTTAGTATTGTTGATTAGATCTGGCTGATGTTTGGCCCTTTGCGACTATTGCGCGCGTTTGCTCTCACAAACTGTCTTATCACGGCCTTGTACCTAAAAATGGCGATCTAAAAAGAGCAACTACAGAGTTTCTTGCCGGCTCTTCTCTGTAGAACTGCATTCCGAACCGGTGGTAGATGGTAAATTTTAAATTAATTATTATTTTGTTGTTTGACTTGTCAAAAGAGCTCTAATGAGCCAACTTGATTAAATGAGTTTTGAATTTGAATTTGAATTTGATGGTAATCAGTTATCGTCGCCCATGGACGTTTGGAACACCAGATGTGTCATTCATAGGTCGAAGACCCTGTAAACCCTTTAACACCTTGCTTTATGAACACCATTCTATCTATAGGCACCTGGGAACCTAGGTGGGCTGTTCATTCCACAGTCCTAAGTGTTCGCGGCAGAAAGTTTATCTCCAACCTTAGTTGCTGGTTGCGGCAGGTTTGTTCAAAAGTGTGGGCATGAACTTCCTGCCGATAGCGAGTGATGTGCCAGTAAACAATTGGCTGACAGTTTCCAATTAAAATATTGTAAAAAAAGTAGTACGTATACAGTGATTCTACTTAAATTGCTTTGAAATGAGTCCAAAGATTTGCGGATATGAATGAAAACCACATATTTCAGCGCGAGTCATCTGCGAGCAAAGATTTGTGTCTTTGCCAACAATTTGGCGACGATTACGTGCAATATACTCTCAATGCCGGTAGTGAACTAATCTATTTTTGTATCACTGACGTAATGCTTATTATGCTTACGAATTTTTAAACATGAAGATCAACTATGAAGATAATAAAATTTTACAACACTGAAAATGAGTGATATCTAAAAAACTATGAGTTACTGAATGTCAATCGAAGTGGGTGATCAATCGAAGCTACGAGATGAGCCGGAACTCCTCCCGTCACAAAGAGGGTAGTTAGCCTATGTGTCACGCTAGCCAGACGGGTTGGCACTGAGTTTCATATAAAGTTTTCCTTATCTAATTACTTTTCTCTCCAATTAGTCTTACTGGATGCAATGTTAATGACCTTACGTTTCACAATTTATTGATGTGGTACTATCAGCGCTTTATCGTGAGTGCAGCTCACGGAGTGCCAAATGTAGTTTATTGCCTCCAAATGGTGAAATTTCAAGACATTTAACATTTATAAGCTAAAGTATTTTATTTACTAATCATGAATTTCACCTGAGCAATGCATGTCCCCGTGAGGAATGCAGGTTGGCGTGTGTTGGCTCTGCAGTCCGGGAGCGGTCACCCCTTGCCAGCAATTCTGCAACATGAGCGGCGCTGGTGGCTCGCAGCTCACTGAGTCCAGCCACCACTGGTGCCCCACTGCCACCTTCATCCCGAAGCTCCAACGGTCCAGCCGAAGGGTTCAGCAGGTCACGAATGTTTTCATTATAAATTTCTATGTAGGACATTTTCACCTGCCAACAGTTATCCAAAGTAATATAATAAACTCGAAAAACAATGTTATCCTGTAAAGTAGGAGCTTGAATAAGACAAATTATGTTTATTTATTTTTCAGTAGTCGGTATTGAAAAGATTTTAATTCATGAATTAAAACCTATAGTTGAAGTAGTTTGTTAAACTCGACCCATATTTGACCCACTGCTGAATTGGGCCTCCTACAGTTACATGGAGGGTAATTAGCGTATCAAGATCTCTTTCTCTTGCAGCTAGGTTATCTGTCTTGTCATTTCCGTTTGTCGTCTCTTACGACACCCTCAGAAAGAAATGGGTTGGCGACAATATGTATTCTAAATCCGTGACCACACGGACACCTTACCTACTACGCGGAATATCGAGTTCTTACCTAATTATATTCAAGCGATAGTCTTTGTCTCCGGTACAAGATTTCTTTACCAAATTATTAATATCCCTGTTAATATCCGTTATTGAGTAAATCTGCAGAACTAGAGCGACCGACATAGCCCGAAGGATTGCACAGTTGAAATTGCAGTGGATAGGCCGCGCCCCTTTTCCCGATTAACAGCCTAGATGATAAATTGAAGCGTGGGAAAAAGCGTGTTTAGCAGTATATGTCAGTCAGGTGCTGACAGCTAAGTAACAATCCTCAAATTTATTCCACAAATAGTTTTAAAATTTATACATCAAATTCTGAAATTTTACAATCATTACGGACACATTGTCAGTAGGTACCACGAGTGAAGCGACCCATTCCTTATGATACCGTGTTGTATTTGCCTACAATTTCCGACTATTGAATAAAACACTTATCAAACAGACCGGGCAGGTCGTTAGAGGCGGCCAGTACCTACATAATAAGAACACCCTCACTTATCGATTCCACGCTTTTGACGTGCCGCTATAACAAACACCCATTTGGAACCCAATGAATATGAAATGTGCTCACAAACATATAACTATAATAAAACAAATAATTTACTGATGCCTTCGATGATAGATGATGGGGCGGTACGAAAAAAGAAGGCTACTATTTAAATTATCCAAACAAATTGTAAGTCGTAATCTTTTGTTTTACTTTCCATAATTTGATGATGGTAATTACCAGGGATCGGTAGGTCACAATATAGGGTGGATGGAATCATCCGGGGGTTAAGAAATTATTATTTATGAATTATTATGTATAATATATGATGACACGGTTGGCGCAGTGGTTGAGCGACCGACTGCTGCGCAGCATGTCGCGGGTTCGATCCCCGCACGGAAGATATATTTGTATGACCTACAAGTATTTGTTCCGGGTCTGGGTGTTTTCTATCTACAATATGTATGGATTTACAAAAAAAAAATATGTATATATGTAGTTTATCATCCATCTCGTTACCATAACACAAGCATTAAGTTGCTTAGCTTAGGACGAGATGGCGTTGTGTGAAATGTCCAAGGATATTTATTTAGTTACTCTTATCAATTCCAAACCTCCAAACTAAATAAGCTAAGGGAGGCGGCTTTTTTCACAATTTCATTGGGACCGGTCTATTCTGATTTGGAACTACCGGTATTTAAATGGAGCTATTGTCGCTGCCAGACGCTTAACTTGCAGATCGATAACGTTGGATTTGAATATGCCTACCTAAGTAGGTTCGTAAATGAGGTTTTGATTTTAAAAGCACTTGTCTTATTTTTAAAAAAATATAAAGCAAAACGTGTTTTTTTACAACAAATCACTGTATCGCGCAGTACTAGGTATAACCTGTATCGCGGGAGTAGTTTCAAACCCGTTCACCAATACAAAAGCCATCCAGACTCAGAGTAAGTGCCTCTCCTTTACACAAAAACACTTGTCCAACCCCGGAATAGAACCGGGGCCTCATGATCCGGATGGCACATCCAACCGTTTAATACAAAATCACCAAGAGACATCAAGAGACAGACATAAACACCAAGATTTTTACTACACAGACACAAAATCTAGCCTCAATTATAGCATATTTTAACCCCCGACGCAAAAAGAGGGGTGTTATAAGTTTGACGTGTCTGTCTGTCTGTCTATCTGTGGCACCGTAGCTCGCGAACGGATGAAGCGATTTCAATACAGTTTTTTTTGTATGACAGGTGAGTTACGGGCGAGTGTTCTTAGACATGTTTTATGAAATGTTTTAAATGAAATGACATGTTTTATCGGTTCACTCGTTTAAAAGTTATGGGGGATGAAAGTGGGGAAGAATAACCGAATGTCTGCAAATATAATCGAGTGGGGTCTCAAATGAAAGCGTATCACGTGCACATTACAAAATAATATGTTCCATGAAAATCAGTTGAGCCCCGAAAAAACTCTGGGGGTAAAAGGGGGGGGATACCCAATATCTGGAAATATATGTGGTGGGGATCTACATCATAACCTATAAAAAACAGAAAATAAAAACTAAATTAAAAATTTTAATAAACCCCCGACACAATGACCTAAAAAAAAATCATCGCGTTGGGGGACCAGGGGTCAGGTAATAAATAAGTAGGAGCGGTCCCCCAACGCGATGGTTTTTTTTTAGGTCATTGTGTCGGGGGTTTATTAAAATTTTTAATTTAGTTTTTATAACATAACAACCTGATACTACCCGGCTGGCCACCAGAACTACAATCGCAGTTACATTTTGCGTTTTCCGTATGTCAGCATTTTTTTATGAATCACCTTTTCACTGTAGCTAGTTTCCAGAATGGCTTTTATTCTATACTGACGTTTCATGAATTAGTCATTTCTCGACTATTGACCCCCATTCTTAGTGACGATACTCCACTACAGTCAATAAAATATGTTGACTTACACGAATTTATTAGGTACTAATAAACTACGCTCATTACTCACGCACGCGAAACTACATAAACCATTGACTTTTTAAAACATATCCCTCATTTAAAAATCATATCAATTTATATCGTCAAGTTATTCAGACATTATTATAAGCAATTTCAAAATCAGCTATCACTGCTAATCATTCGAATAAATGTTATGCATACATCGAATAGACACATACAAATAAATATCCTTGGACCTTTCACACAACGCCATCTCGTCCCAAGCTAAGCAACTTAATGCTTGTGTTATGGTAACGAGATGGATGTTAAACTACTTATATACATTTTTTTTTGTAAATACATACATATTTGTAGATAGAAAACACCCAGACCCACACAAATACTTGTAGGTCGTACAAATATTTCTCCCGTGCGGGAATTGAACCCGCGACATGCTGCGCAGCAGTCGATCGCTCAACCACTGCGCCAATCGTGTAAAGCCACAATAGAAAACCACAAAAGCGTGTTAGATAGAATGCGGTTGAAATAAACAGTAATGCAGTGGTGTTATCTGATGCCGCAGCCACACACGAGGCCCGCAACCACTTTAAATTCTGAATCTAGCCCGTGTATATTAACATAATTTGTACGATAAAAGACATATTTATTTACTTAACTGTGATCATTGATAGTCTACAATTTAGGGCCGAACTTGGTACATACTTATAGACAATATATATATATATATATATGGTACATACTTATAACATAAATATGAGACATTCCCACGTATCTCCCTATTTGGAGCAATACTCTCAATCCAAAAACCCCAACATCGGGGAAATAGGAAAAGCAATTAATGCACATTAAAATTTGGTTGCAGCTTTTTTTATAATCTTAGTTGTATGCCAAATAGCACTACAATATTATGACCGTAAAATGTAGGTCGATCTGTTGAAAGAACGCCATAATTAAATAAATATATAAACATTTGGAATTTTAATCTTCATGAATTTCACCTACTTTCAGCTAACTGGGTAAAGGCCGCTATATTTATTTGCACTTTGGTACACGAGAAAATTAAATTAATTACCATGTTCCGTGTGGTGACTTACTAAGGCTACACAGTGTAACCAACCAATACAATCCTAAAGGTGTCGTAAGAGGCCATTATAGGAACCCAAGAGTACCTAGCCGCAAGAGAATGAAAACTTCATACAAATTCTGTGCCAACTCGTCTTGCCAGTACCCAGTAGGCCATGAAAGTTCTTGTCTCGCCATGAACTTGAAGGGCCGGGTATTTATAGGCTGAAATGACGATGATGATGAAACGAGAAAAGTAAGAACTACCCAATAAAATGGTGTTATTAGAGCGCCAAACACCACACAAAATAATTAAGTGCTTGCTTACTATTTCGTTTGGTGGAAAACTATTTAAAGGAATGTTTTATGTGCACGATAATTTGGTTACATTATTGATTATTGTTGACAAATATAACACGTTCTTGTACAGTGTAAGTTTCGGATACTACATTAAAGTACACAAAGCGGAAAGTTATTTAAAAAAAATGAAAAAGACCTTTACATATTTGCATGAATACAATGAAGAATTTAGACCTGAGTGTTGTACGTCTTAAAATGTGGCTAGGATAACTCTAAAAGTCACGTTTTTACTTTCACTATAACGATACAATTTCTTTTCCCCATCCTCACATGCAAACAATAGAAATTCAGTTATTTTTATCCTCATCATCGTTTCAGACATAGAAATTTTGTGGAGGGAAATTCACGGAGGCTGGATTTTCTGACTCCTGTGTTCCTTTAGACTTTAGACGCTTCTTAACACCCTTAGGATGATAGGGGAGCCTGTCTGTTTGTATTATATATATATTGACTAGAAAATATATACACTTCTCATCAGAAAAATCTTGCAAGTTTATGTTTTGTACGGATTATCAGAAAAAATGTATATATTTAGGATTATACATAGGTATGTCAAATGTCGTTTATTAGTGAACAATAAAAGGTGTTCAAATCCTAATGTTACTGTTCTAAATTCAAATTAAACTTTCATAGGTTTCGTATTTTGTTTAACAACCATAAAAAGGGAAGTGTTTCGATTTTTCTGATGAGAAGTATATAAATGGCAAAACATCGTTTGTTGGAACAGCTAGTTCTCTATAAAATTCCCCACGTTCCGTCATAGACAAGAAATAATCAAGTGATTATTTACATTTATGCCTTTAATACAAATTTGAAGCAATAGATGCAATTATCGTTGAATTTGTTAGTTATGTTCGCGTGCTAAGGTTAATGGAACGTCATGCCTGGACAGCTCTGAATTATAGAACAGTGCTTTCTTCCACGAAGCTCTATGACGTAAGCAGATTTCACGGCTTTCAAGGTGAACTTAGTTAAGGAATATAAGGAAAAGGATCATTTAATAAGTTAGGTACTAGCCTTAGTTCTTTAGCATACGCCGTTATATTGTTTGTTTATTTCATCCCTGATTTGAATTATTTAACCGCCCTCTTAGGCGACTCAACATATTTTCTTAAAATGTCATCTAATTAAAAAAAAACAAGGCGTACAACAAGGCCAAGAACAATGCGAATAATATATTTTTTTAATAATAGTAATCTAACCAATATGGTACATTTTTCGTTTTGGGACAATAGACCCAGCTTAGTGGACTAGCCGCGTTTATATATTTTTTTAAACTTCATTGCACATAAATTAATATACAAAAGTACAGACGTAAAAGCAAAAAAAAAACAGATAATGTTCAATTAGGCGGCCTTATCGCTAAAGCTATTTCTTCCAGGCAACCTTATTTGGGACATACTAAAAATACAGTAGCAAAGAAAGAAATATTCTGAAAAAAAAATCGCCTAACTATTTTACAGTAATCTGATTATACCATACCATATCCGAATATATACTCATACACATTTAAGTACGTACTCGATAAATAAAATGCATTCATATCTAATGAATAGAGACACTCGTATATAAAACTAGCGACCCGCCCCGGCTTCGCACGGGTGCAATGATTAACCTCTAAATTTATCAGTGTTTCTCTACAATATTATGGATATATTATACATAAAAACCATCCGCTTGAATCACTCTATCTATTAAAAAAACCGCTTCGATATCAGTTGCGTAGTTTCAAAGATTTAAGCATACATAGGGACGGACAGATTACAGCCACTTTGTTTTCTAATATGTAGTGATGATAGTGACAAGTTGTGCTTTGACTGCCCGCTCCAGGGCCACGGGATGCGCTCCCCAATGGGGTAACATGCACTACGATCCTACTGATATTAAACAGCTGGCCCTACTAAATCTTCACTGTCACTATCACTACATAATATAAAACAAAGTCGCTGTCGTTTGTCCGTCCCTATGTATGCTTATATCTTTAAAACTACGCAACGGATTTTGAAGCGTTTTTTTTAAATAAATAGAGTGATTCAAGAGGAAGGTTTTTAAGTATCATACATGCATAATTGCATCCATGCGAAGCCGGCGCGGGTCGCTAGTTAATAATAAAATAATGTGGTGGCTTGACGCAATAGCGGGTCATTCATGGGTTGAGCTGATGAGATGATAATGTATAAATGTAATTATTATTATGCCAATTGTATACAGAATACCAAGGTTAATTCCCGTCCTATCCTACTGCCAAGGCTAGGATAAAAATGAAACATTGATTAGACTAATGTATGCACCGAAATAAAACTACTTGGTGTGAACTATTAAATTTCCACAGCGCCGTAACTCACGCGACCTAAACATCACCCCACCGTTGGTATTGACCTTGCTGTCGTATGTACGTCACACCGGAGCAACCCCACAACTAGGTACTTGGTTGGTTTTGATGAATGTTCTAATTCACCTTTCACTAAGGTGAAAGTACTAATTATTCGTAATTATTTAAAGGGTATTAAGATTATAATATCATTAGAAATGGAAACTCTGTAGGTTATACTATCGGAGTAACAGAAGTAAGGGGTCGGAGTAAAGCAAAATAACGATATACCGTTTGAACAACTTCGACATACCCATAGCAGTGGAAAGAGTTCTCTCCTCAAATACGACATAAAAAGCCGCTTAAAATCTGCACTTTGTTAGCACATACTTTTAACAAACAAAGGAAAATCCCAAGAGTGATCCGCGAGCTATTGAGATTAAAAAAACACCAAAATTGCAATAGAGGGTGGTTGGTAAGTACCACCTGCTTGGGATCCAGTCATTAAAATTAATCGTAGTTTTGAAGACAACTATCATCTCGTCACTCCCGTGAGCCAGACAACTGCAAACCATTCGAAACATCGGGAATTAAATAATGTTAAAAACATGCGATACACCCGTTCAAAAGTGATTAATTTCAATGTGCTCCATAAACACTTAAAACTGAACCCTAAAACTATCGCAGGAGGTACTAACTGAGTTATCAGATAACGGCCTAGTATAAGCGGCTTTTGGAAAACGACTGGGTTATATGGGACTCAAAGGCAAGACAATAATATCCTTCATACCCGCAAAAGCCCCAAGTCGGTCCCCGATGCCCTTCCACGGTTACGAGCTTTTCTTCCGGACTGAGGGCCGGCCATTGTCCAGTTCTTATAGATATACTTTCTTCTTAACTAGTCCCGTCAGTGGTCTCATATAGCACTCTCAGGGTTTAATGGACTGGTGACACAATTCTAAATCCGTCACCACATACCTTACCTAAATGTACCTCAGCCAAATAGTGTAATGATGCCGCAGAACCCAGATAAAATACTTATTTTCTCCCAACCACGGAATTCAACTCGTGCTCTAATGCAGTCTAAAGCCTAGGCCGACAAGATCTTTCTTTCTTTTCTAATTAAAATATTTAATAATGAAAAATGCTACAAGATGTTTGTAATTTTATGATAATCAAAACTTTTATTTTAGAACTAAAAGTATGAGTAGTCATTTTTATTTAGGTGGAATTGCACGAGCGCGATTGACAATATCTAACCATTTGTCGTCTACTAAACAGGCAGTTTACTTAGCATTTTGTAAGTCGCCGCAAATCCAGCATAATTTTAGTATGCATGAGAAATTGATGGGGCTCGGCCGGTCAAGGTCGAATGGCAGTAGTGGAAGCACGAACAGAACTGCCTACTGACCACATTTGCATATCTATCGCTATATATTCAAAACATCTACAAACTGTGGCAATGGAAATAAGGAATCACGTTGTGTTATCAATTTCCATCACGAAAATTCTAATCTACTATTTAAAAATAAGTTTAGCATATACCTAATCTAAGTATACTAATATTAATTAGTTTGAAGTCGTGGATTTTTAACTTCCTGTATATTCAATTTGATAATAATAAAAGATAATTGACAATCCGATGCCGAGAAAATCGTGAAAATTCGCTTCTTTATGTAGGTACAAAATAAATCTTTCTAGAGAGTTTACAGCCTAAAACAAACAGTAAAACATAGACTCTATGCTAATCAAGAGAAGTAGTTCTCTGTTCAAAATGTTTTTATATCTCGATTAATGAATGAGATATCCGCGTTTTTCCATGTGCGTTATCTATCGTTATTACTTATTACATATTATCCTACTAGTTCAGTAATCTGAGTTCTATAATGATCTTTGATTTTAAGCGCTTATTTCTTCAGATACGAAACTTTCGTTATCGGTGAAGTAACAAAATTTAAAAAATTTGGTATTCTCTGTCAGTAGTAATATCGATTGTTGCGTTATGGCTATACGGTTAGATACATAATATTACCTTTATAGATACATAATATACATCATTTTTATTTCTTAATTCATATAAAAGTACTCGTATTTACAATACTAGAAAATGGCTAAATCGATTATGACGAAATTGTCAATAGCAGATATCAAATTTTATGAGGAACTAGCTTTTGCGCGCGGCTACGCCCGCGTGGGCTTCGAACTCGTGCTTATCTCTATGCATATTTTTTATGAACATAATAGCGGTTATTGTGACTAAACTATGATAGTTAGATACGTGCTCTCGACTTTTTTGTAGATCTTTTTATGACCTACAAACCTGTAGTACATCATTTTGGTCTATTGTCAATAGTTTTTGCAGCGCACGCATAAATAGGTTTTCGATTTTACACCTTGGCTTACAAATTCGCAATTTTCATAGGGATCCCTAATTCTTTTGAAAATAAAATATAGCCTATAACCTTCCTCGATAAACGGACTATCTAACACAGAAAGATTTTTTGAAATCGGACCAGTAGTTCCTGAGATTAGCGAGTTCAAACAAACAAACAAACTCTGCAGCTTTATATATTAGTATAGAAGTATAGATAACGTAGGTAGGTACTTTTACCAGCAACAGTAATTCATTTTTATTTATATAGATAGATATACTTAGAGATACATTTGCACTGTTGAATAATATACAACGTGAGTTAAGCATAGACTGGGCTCCGAATCGACAAGGGCAAGGCCGCGCTTTTCAACTAGTTAATACCTTTAAACATTTCACTCTAAATACTGGGTATAAACTTTCCTTATCTATGTGCGCCTTTAATTCAGATTCACGCGCCCAGGGAATTTATTTATAGAACATATGTGACTAACTAATGCACAACAAGGACAAAAACAACACGCTCTGGAAACAAACTATTGCACTACATATTCATTAACACTGCTAACGTCAAACTTTATCCAAACAAGCTGCCCTAATTCACGTGATAATAAATCAATTGCGATGCTAGTTTTTCTAGATTCACTTTGTTCTTCTTAGTATATATTTGACATAAATTAATCAGTGTACATTGCGGCTAAAAATGTGTGGATTGGACTTTAGAACAAATTCGTAGGAGATAGAATGGAAAGTGTATAATCACTAATCAACCATAGGCAGGGGCGGATCTCCGTAAGTGCTTTTTGGGTTGTAGCCCAGGGCCCCGTGGCGTGGATACAAAGGGCCCCAATACAAACTCTGCAAATATTGATCCTAGTATAAAAATGATGATGACCAAACTTGTGGGAAATCAAATTTCCAACAACTTTGGATAACACAATTGTTGCTCTAAAGTTGTTATTTCGGAAAAACGAAAAAAAAAATACTTTAAAACAAGATAGCGGCGAACCCTCTACCGGGATTAGTTCGACAATCGAGATTTATACTTCAACATTAAGAAGGTCTGGTCCAACCTGGTTTGGTTAACTACCAGTATTTACATAGAGCGATTGCCATCTGCGCTGTGCGACCTATCTTGTGTGTGACCCGGTAATTATATGGTTAGACCAGTGTTCACGCTACTGGCTACGTGTAACGGCTCCCATAGATGGTAGAAAGGAAGTTCGGGACCAACGGTTTTACATGCCCTCCGAAGTTAGGAGGTTATATATTACACACAAATACCTAATGGACACCCATCGTTTATCCAGCAGAGCCAGATGTTGCTTAACCTACAGATAAATCACGTTATGCACAGTCCCTTTTTATTACCTAAAATAGAGTTGATTATCTACAAATGGCTAAGCGAATTTACATCTAACTTTCAAACGAAATTAAATTCGGTTCATCCGTTTCTGTGCTGTGATGCCTCAGACATCTCTTTCGTCCGATTCGTTAGTAACACATAATAATAAATACGATCTTGTCCAATCGACTATACATCCTCCGAGCTATGTTTCCTGCGCATTGCCATCGAATCCAAGGGCAATCCTGTGGGATAGCCCAGATCGGAGACCTTGGTTCCCCTGGGATTCGCCTAATTTCTGAATCGAAACTATGATATAACTTTCCAGGAATATATACTAATACAAGTTCAAATTTTCTTGTATGTATAATCAATAACATCTAATGCAACATGCGTAAAATGGAATGACGTACTTAATATAAATAATCAATGTGTTATCTCTAACCATACCGCGAAGTTATTGATTGTGTAAAGTCATTGGGCTGTAAACGACTAGCTGTTTTCAGTCATCATGAGTCCTAACGTAGAGTGGTAGATCCCCATTATTTTGCAAAGACATCTTACAAAATACCGCCGCCAAAGAATGCTGTTGCGATCCTGTGCTTATGTAAAGTCGTCGCCAGAGCGCTATTATGGGAATTAAAATAATTTATTTTACACTTGCAAATTATTAACATATTATTGATAACATTTACATAACATTCTGTTGCTGAAACTCTGCTAAAACACTGCTGTCAGATCCAAGCTTGTTTTGCTGCAAGGTCGATGGCGATGTCAGATTAATACTACAGGGGACCTGGCCAAGTTTCTTTCGAAACCTACGGATATGGGATCGTGTCAATTCTTTACTTTGTTTTTCTATTCTACCAAAGCAAAGCATAGCCACGAATGTAGCAAACGTCCATAGGCAAGTAAGCGGTAGGACTAACGCAGTGGTAAAAAATACAGCATTTTTCAGTAGCCCAATTTATACCTCATCCGAATTAACAGTAAAGAACCTGATTTTCCGTCCGTGTGGTATGTGACGTCCATGTAGATTTAGAATACATAGTGTCGCCTCCCCATTTCATCCTGAGGTTATCGTAAGAGGCGACAAAAGGAAATGATAAAGCCGAAAACCTAGCTACAAGAGAAATAACATTTGATACGAAATCGTAGCACAGTAGGTTAATTACCCATGAAGTTGGAGGAGGCGCCACTCAGCAGTCGGTAATTTACAGGCTGTGAAGTAGATGTACTTTGAAGTGCTTTAGTTAATTAGCAATATTTACTACTCATTACACGTATAATAGGCGCGCGAGTTCATGTCCATCCTGAGGAATGCTGTAATGCTGTGTTACCTAATTAGTTATAGTAAACCTAATTAGTTATAGTAATGTCGATAATAACTACCGATTAATTCAATAACTTTCAATTTAAATAAATAAATAAATATCCTTGGACATTTCACACAACGCCATCTCGTCCCAAGCTAAGCAATTTAATGCTTGTCTTATAGTAAGGAGATGGATGATAAACTACATATATACATATTTTTTTGTAAATACATACATATTAAAGATAGAAAACACCCAGACCCGGAACAAATACTTGTAGGTCGTACAAATATTACTTCCGTGCGGGGATCGAACCCGCGACATGCTGCGCAGCAGTCGATCGCTCAATCACTGCGCCAACCTTGGTTTATTGTAATCTAATTTTGCAAATTATGTAATAAAATAAATGTGATAAGTAATTGACTTATTTAGGCCTCGATGGAACTCGAGTGCCTATAATAGCTATTGTCGGGAAACTATACACATCTAAAGGGACCGGTTATTATTTGGTTAGTGCAGCTGTAAGTAGACATTTTGAATCCAACGACCTTGTCTGGTCTAACTTGTTTCTATATTGAATTAATAAGAATTTAAATAAAATAAGTTGATCTGCGCAATTATTTATTCATCCTAAAAGGCATGTGGTAAATTAAAATACATATCAATTATCACCAACCATGCCTTCCTTCTTTAGTTGCCTCGTATCTATAGTATGAGGCAACTATAGCCATACTATACTATATACAAGTATCCATAGAGGAGCTTAAAGGATGCCTATTTCCTGTATCCCAAGGATATACGCAGCTATTTTTCCAAAAGAGTAAAGTTTTATTAATAACCTAACTAAATTGCATTAATATCGAAATTTTTTTAATCAAAGCTTTGAAGATGGCACCTCAATTAGTAGTTATATCGATCTAGATGTACCTACATAAAAGTATTTGCTCTTTCTGTGATAATATCCTGTATTCGACAAAAGCCACAAAATAACAATAGGTGATTCTGATAATATACACGTGAAACTAACAATAGTGTCGGTAATAGAGATTCGCAAGAAGGCCATTCGAAGGGCTTCGTTCAAAAACCGACACTGATGGTTCTCGCGACCTCGAGGAAAGCCTCTGATTGTCGAATAGGCCTTGGTGACTTGCATATGTTCACCCAAAAGTCCTACAATTAACCTATTGTACTCAGCTTTGTGGAAATGATACGTTATTAAAACTAACGTCTAACCTTTTGTATATTGGTTATCTATGTATATTGTAATTGTTATTTATATATCATGATCAGTATATAGTTCAGTCTCCCAACTGTTGTGTTCTATACGGCTCGGTGAAGGTAATTAGTAATTCCCAAAAGCAAAACTAAAATAAGTATATTTTAAAACCAAGCATTTCTGGGCTGGTGTCACTCCCAAAGGAATGTGAAGTGCAATATTTTACAACGAATGAAATGCGTGTTAATATTCCACATCAATTATTATGACATTTTCTCTTCAATATCTCCGCCTATTACATAATCCTCGGAATGAGTGCATTCTAAGTCCATAGACTTGAAAACAATAGGCTAAATAATACAAATGACTTAATATTTGCAGCTCTAAATATGTTCTCTTACCTCAAAGGCCTCCGGCTGGCCGCTTTCGGCGATACTGACAAAGAGATGACTGAGTGCGCGAGACATAAGGCCAGTCATCGTGTGGGTCTTCCCAGCACCCGTTGCCCCGTAGGCAAACACCGCGGCAGCGAACCCTCGCAAAGTATCTCCGACCAAGGACGAGCATACAGCATCGTAAACTTCTTCCTAGGGTCCAAAATTACAATCTTTTGATAAACATCCACTCAACCGTGTCTAATACCGAAGATTGGGAGCTGATATTAAAAATGCTAGGTACTAACATTCTATGCTAGTGCATGTGCTTTTACTGTAATGCCGGGTCCACACGCTTGGCAAACAATAGCAAACAGCAAACAACAAACAGCAAACACGAACATGTGGATGGGTTTTTGTGTGTGTGTGCCTGTTTTTGTTTGTGTTCGCCACTGATCGGCATCGGTGTCGGTTTTTCTTCACAGATCAAAGGCTGTTTGGCAAACAGTTTGCGATGGCTCCACACGCTTGAAAACATATCAGTATTGCGCGCGAGCTTAAGAGCGGTGGACGTCGCACGGACCGCGTCGATAAATCGTTTTTGGAGCAAAAGACTTACCTAAATTAGTTTTTCGCGCGTACCTAATCATGTGTGATTGGTCGGAAGACACAACTCTTTGTTTTTTAGAAGCATATCAGAATGAGCCATGCATCTGGAACGCAAAAGACCCTTACCACAAAAATAGGCAGAAGGTACAGGACGCGTGGACCCGCCTCAGTTTGTTGATGAATAAAATGTAAAAGATTTAAAAAATAAAAAAATAAATATTAATGGATTCATTCCGGAGACATTTAAAAAAACAACAAGCGTTGATTCGAAATTATTTATTCTATTTTCGAAATAAAAATAGGTCAACCCGAAAGTGACAGCTACTACAAGCTCGGCGTCCGCCATGTTTGCCGATTCGGAAAATACTGACATGTTCGCCAAGTGTGAGGAGCTTGTGTTTGGTGATTGTGGCCGATGTTTGGGATTTTGTTTGTTGTGTTTGGTGTTTGTGGCAAACATCAAGCGTATGGACGGGGCATAATAACTGACCATACGCACTAGAGAGTTAACGCCAAAACGGAATGCTTCTATGTACATGACAGTTTCGGTGCGAGTTTTCCCATTAGTTATCAGTTTCACCCGAATACCAGGTCAGCAGACTAAAAGTATTTTAAAAGTATTTTACGCACTTGGGTGGTATCTTCGCTGAAGACGCGATCGTAGACATAGTGCTTGTCGTTGACCCGACGCTGACGCAGAACATCACGCCGGCTGTCTGACTCTTCTTCTAGCACCAACATCTGTTGCAGTTCCAATTATAAAACTATGCATACCAGTTATGGTTGTGAGCGAAGAACAAGGCCAGTTGTCATTACATTCTTATAAATTAAATGTATTTTTAAAAGTTTGCTTCTCACACAAGAAGCAGGAGGTCTGAAGGCCTCAGGCCACTTTTATGACCTCGGCCAAGTACGAGCATAGTTAGGGCTTTTAATTACTTTAGAAAACCTAGTGCATACCCGCCCCTGCCGCTGAGCACTATCCGG
Source organism: Clostera curtula (assembly GCA_905475355.2). Taxonomy (NCBI): domain Eukaryota; kingdom Metazoa; phylum Arthropoda; class Insecta; order Lepidoptera; family Notodontidae; genus Clostera; species Clostera curtula. The sequence goes on along the minus strand of FR997806.1, from coordinate 9,391,662 downwards.
TTTATTTGTTACTCCGGGGCGCTGAAACATGGTAATTTGCGCTCCCACATACCGACTAAAACCACCGGCGACACTGAACTGCTCGAAATGGGGCACAGGTTCCGCTCCCCAATTGAGAAACACGCTTTGCGAACCAGATGAGCCTTGGCCAACCTTTCAGCGCACCCCTCGATTTGACGGAGAGCTCTGGAAGCTCCAAAACCCTACAGAGGCACGTACTGAATGTTGCTAGTTGCTCTTTGCTCACGCTTAGAGGCGGCAGCCCTGGCACATTGTTAGGCCAGACTGACTGATTACCTAACTTGCTTTGCCTTTGAATAAAATGTATGCAACTTGACATTACGATCAATCTGACAGCATTATTTCATAACATAGATATGATATACCTATTGTATGAGTCTCGGTCAATGTGAACCAAGATTTGGTTAAGATAACAAAAGTTGAGATAAAAAATCATATTGTACCATACTTGTACGACTAGGGTATAAATACTCTATTAATAGACGTTGCAGTGGAGGTCGAATTAGTAAGTACCTACCGCATAAGGTTCTAGCTATTAAAGGCAAACCAGATTATATGCAGTGCCCTTTCATTTTGTACCTGCTGTCTACTAATCTAATCTTCCTAGTTATAATTTTTCTTGAAAAACAGTTAGGTACTCCTAGTATCGAGAAGGCCTTCGGTATATAGGCGAAACAGCGACTATTTATCAAGAGACTAGTGTAAAGACATTACGAGTTTCCTCTTGGTACATTTTCTATATCGATTACTAACGAACGAGTCGTCACATCATTTCATCAACGCATAAGGATAGACAAAAAGTTATTGCTACTGTAAAGCTGTAGAAGTACACAGTGTATATGAATAGTATTGAGTTGTTTAGACAGTGATAATGGTGTACTGTCAAATAAATAGTCTGTGACCTTATCGCTGACCACGTGCACGATGCGAGGCCCTTCATCGGCGCGCAGTGGCCGCACCCGTACCGCCACCTGACACACAATGACCAATAAACTACCTGATATAATATAGATAATACCAAACTTACACTAATTTATAAATATGTGATTCATCATCACTTCAGATCATAAACGACCCAGTGCTGAAGCGGAGAGTCCTGTTTTATGGAGGAATTTTAACCTACTGCATCTCTTGTAACGGATACAGTAGTATTGGTTTATGCTACCAGTATGTTCCGCGGGGAAAAGATAGGTATTGTGAAAGGTCACTTATTATTCTCTGAATGTCAACTTTCCTCCACTTTGTGCCCAAGTTATTTGGCTTAGACAGTACATATGTATTTGTATTTTGACAGTATATTACTTGAAATTATTCTAATGAAGACATCATCTACGATAAGATCGTACCAAAATTCTCGTAGCATTAAGTGCTTGTATTTTCCTTCGGAGATAAAACCAATGAGATGGTACCTTAACTTGAAAATAACTACTTTATCTATCTTGGTGACAATTATAATGATATCATCTACAGGTAGCATTTGCTTCCTGTATATGGCTGCATGGTCCTCGGTTCAATTCTGTGGTTGCGTGCTTGAGTAAGCCAGATAAACTTTGTCTCGGTGCCCAGGTTTTGTTTCAAGATTTCGTTCTTTTGCGGCTATGTTTTCTGCATTGGCATTTCCTTTAGTCGGCTCTTACGACACCCTCAGGATGAAATGGGGTGGCGACACTATGTATACCAAATCCGACACCACACGGATTTTGGACCAGTGACAATCTGTTTAATCACATTTTTATATAGACTCTTGTTACCGGGATTTATATTTTTTTAATCTTACTAATAATAGACATATCATATAATATAATACACATCCATCGAGATGTTTGTTACTTACGCCAAAACATCTGAACAGATATGGATGAGACTTAGCACAGCGAGAGAGAGACTATAAGTGATCGGGAAAGCCACATAGGTAGTGACCTATGTGGCTTTCCCGAACACTTATAGTCTAATCGACTTATAGTCGAATAAAGTAGTGACATTATTCCAGAAAATGAACCATTTTCGTGAGATAGTTGCGTGAAACCCGCGATCAGTGACTTAAAAGGAAAAGTCGTAGTTTACCATAAGTTTCTCCTCAGTGACGGTGCGGATGCCACCGTGCACTCTATCCGGAGTAGTTACAGTGCTCTGAGTCATTTCATAACTTTGTGGAGGCGCTCAACATAAAGAATTCACTTTTTATTACCGAAAAAATTGAATCACTTAGCAAGAAAAAGTCCATTAATTTACTATGGGCTAGGTGACATTTGTCGTTCCTTCGGAAAATAATGATCCGTCCGCAAGGGTGTAAAGCGACGTCCCCTACGGCCTCACGTGGACTGATCGCTGGCCAAAACAGAGCCTCCACTTCAGCCGGTCGCTAGGGCAACACTTAATCACCACAAATGAAAATTTCATCGGATATCGTGGATTACCTAGTAAATTACGACGCGGCCCTTTACATGTCATCTTCTTTTTTAACCCCCGACGAAAAGAGGGTGTTTGTAGTATCATAGATCCTGGATTGATGAACATGTGGTGATTTAGGTTGATGGGTGTGTTAACTGAACTGAGAGCGTTCTTAGTTACATTTGAAACTGGTTTTTAGAGGTTTATTAGATAACATGTTCAATTATTTTATAAAAGCACGTAGAGGCCGTAGCATAGCGCTTAGGGCCCCCGCGCATTTAGGGGGCCTGGCCGCATAATGCGCGGATTGGTCGCGGCGGCCAATAAGCCGCGTATGTGACGCGATGTTTTTCGTTGGGCCGCGCGGCCAAGTTTTGGCCGCGTAATGCGCGCAGCTATATACATCGTAGAAGAATTAGTTAGCCGCAGCGACTTGGCCGCGCGACCTGGCCGCATAATGCGCGGAGGCCCTTAGTGCGGAACGCAACCGATCTACATTTAAATCGATATCTAGGTCTGCTGGATGTTAGATGGGTGTCTATCATTTGTAACATCTGAGTAACTTCATGTTTCAGGGGGCAGGTACATAAACGTCACCGTGGAAATACAGAAGGGACTCACGGGGCAGTAAGCGCGGAACGGTGCACCTCGGAGATGTTTAGTGAGGCTCTGGAGGAGATTCCAACACATCACTGACGAGTGGTAAAATGCAAGTGACAAATATACCAGTTAAACCAATACGTTGTCACGCGGAGGATGCGGCTGCATCAACGAAACTGTATTAATTATCAGACTTTAAAAATAAGGTTCGTTGTGAGGTAGTATATTGCTTTTTTAAACAAAATTTCATAATTCATTTTCTTCGATAGCAGGATGTCCCAAAACAATGTCACCTATATGGATTCAGACTTCAGACGATAACCTACCTAACGAAGTTTAGTTCAAATACGATTTAGTTTAGTTTTTCGCATTGTAAGGTTTTTAAACTTTTGACAACGTAATTTTGTCCAAATTTCGTACAATAATTAAAATACGAATGATACTCGATCCCATACTTCTTTAAACTTTCACGTTCATCTCGAAATTTTTTCGCGACAAATAAATGTCCTTTTTCTCTGTCGTATCTATCTCTATACACAAATGCATCTAAATCGGTTAATCAGTTTAAGTAACTGACATTTATTTTCACATTAATAACATACCCAGATTATATATAATACTTTCAACTAGAATAGAGATGGAAATGACAAAACATGTTAAAAACATTAATCCTCTATATTTACAAAAACAATTTACAGCCGTAAAGTCAAACAAGACTGACGTAACATTGTCATCTTGTTATTCACACAGTACCAGGAGCAAACAGCTTTACACCTCTGTCAAACAATTTAAAAAGATATTGTGAAGGCTTAACATCTATAGCATAAAGATGTTCATCATCAAACTTCTGACCAGGCTGTTTTATTGTAAGATGTCCTGAAACATCTGTGCTCCAACCAGATGTTAAGTTCCGCGTTTCTAAAATTGTATGTGCCTGGTGTGCTAGCAAATTGGCCAGCACATGAGTAGCATCATGTTCATCTGCCTCATTACAATGGAACACTACAAATGAGTGGTAGGCAGAAATAGACTCAATTATATCCTTACAAAAAGCATTGATTTCTTTCAATGAGTAATTTAAGTCAAACAAGTGAGAAACTCCATCTACAATTACACTAACTTTACCATACTTTTCTGTCATGGAGTTTATACTTTCTTGAATTTTATCAAACAATGGTGGTAGAGTGTTGTTTGTAAGTAGATGAGTGATACAATGTTCACCCAAATCAATGCATTGAATGAGACCCGCTTCAATGTTTCTTTGTAAATTATAATTCATTTTGAGTCCCACATTGTGAAAGTGCTGTAAGGAATTGTGTGTCAATACTGCTATAACCGGAATTTTATTCTTGATACAGTGACCTAAAACGCTGCTCATAACAAAACCACTATCACACTTGTTAATTTCTTTCACCACAACAACTCTGCTTGATAGTAGTTTTTCCAAATGAAGGAATGTTACAATGTCAGATGACATTCTGAAACAAGTTGAAAATATGTTTTAGGCTTGCCTGACACACAAACTGTAATTTTAGAATGAAACAGTATCAAGTAATAATTTCCTTTCGCCAGCAGCAAACGATAAGCGGACGTCATCAGTCACGCACTCATTATGTACCCAGCCAGTGTGTTTTTTTAAAACATTCGACGCGAACGTAGGATGAAATACACGCTAGTTCGCGCGGTCTCCGTACTCGATCGTTAGTGTACAGATAATTTCAACGGAAATGTTATGTAACCAGGAGAAATAATAAAAACACAAAATTAGAGTGACTAGTGTCCTTGAGTTTACTACGTACTTTATTTGTAAGTAATCTTTGAATGATACCTTGGTTTTATCCAGCTTTGCTATGTTTGTTAATATTTGCTGAAAACAGGGAAGTCTGCTTGTTTAAATTTAATTTAACCTTGAACGGGAAGTTCAATATCTTTAATTTAAGGTTACTGTTTGTTTTGTAGTTACTCCAACAATGTACAATAAATTTTTAGGTTACTTTTGTTTTTTTTAATGGTGTAGGGATTGGACGTTTCGTATTAGTCGTCTTTAGTACCAGTAATATGATATACGGGCATAAAAATGGCTTTTATTATGACCGAGTATTGAAAGATTTCAACAACTTTATTTGTTCGGTTAGTACAATGCTAAAATTATAATAACAAAATATGAAGTATGAAGTTGATGTACTCTTTCAGCGATTTGTTAAATAACAGAATGCCCCAGGCCCGGCTAGAAGAAATTGAATATAATCACTACGTTTCACAGCGCCACAGTCCACACACTATCAAAGAGTATAATAATAATAATCTCTCTCTATTTGGTGTCATACCATAACCTTTTTAGGGTTTCTAAATTTAACTGCTCGCAGTAAAACCGTCAGCAATTCTTGCTTTTTGAAATATTTTCAAGTGACACTAACGGTGTTATCTGTACGTGGTCTTAAGCCGAAATTAATGAAATAAATTATTAGTTATAGTTATTTAGTCATTACTAATCTGCCAATGTCAGTTAGTTTAGTCCATGGTCTTTGATCGACGTCGAGTCAATCAGTCATCTGTCATTGACAGACTGTCAGAGATGAAAAGTGGTTAATTTACTATCGCAGTGTTCCCAACCGTACGATAATTATCGTACATGTACGATAATTTGGCCCTACGTACGATGTACGATAACATATTATTATCGTACGCAGATTGTACGATAATTTCGCAGATTGTACGATAATTTCCATAATAATGTAGAACTTTCAATATTCGACTACGCTGATAGTCTAGCATGATATTATTTTGCCCAAGTAACACTTGGGAAAACAACGTGGTAGTCAAAACGAGTGGACATCTAAAAAAAAGGTCGTCAGAATAGTTGACGTCTAAAAAAAAAGGTCGTCTAAAATAGTGGAAGTCTAAAAGGTCCTCCTAAGAAATACGATAATTTCGGCCGATGTGCGATAATTTTACGCCCCCTTGTACGATAATCAGTCCGCTTCAGGTTGGGAACACTGCTATCGTATCGTCTGTCTTCAGTCACAGATATAATAATACTACTTCAGCATCAAATCGAAACTATATATTTTTGAATCTATATATTGGCCAACAATTTTTGAGGAGGCCTTCGTAAATATGATGATGATACAGCTTGCACCGAAACCTCGATGTCCTGTTAAATTGAGGGGAAGCCAAAATAGCCTACCTGTCGAGTTCGGGGAAATAAAAAAAATCTTATAGTCGGAAAGAAAATTTATGAGCTCTTTTTATAGAGCTTGGTACCGTCGTAATTCAGGGATATCATATTCAGCAACGATTCGGTTTATTAACATTGTTATAATATCGCCTCTATGCAAAATGCGATGCAAATCGTTGCTAATATGTACGAGTATGTATTTAAAGTATTATTATTTATAATACTTTAAATACATACTCTATTATTATGATTAGAATATTATGAATATCCGATATTGCGTCAATATATAGTTTCAAATTTCAATACCTCGAAACGATTTGTATCGCCCACTAATGTCTGTCTGACAGACGTCTGTCTGTATATCAGTGTAAAAAAAGGTCAGCCGTCAGTGTCAGTGAACTCTCTTCTCAGGTGGACGATAACATCATCTATCAATTTTATCTAACACGTATTTGCCTAGAATAAAAGACAAGAAAGAAAATGGTTTAATACTACTGCTAATAGAAACTGTAACTGTCTGAAGTTACTCATCAATCATCATCGTGAATTTACCAACTACAATGTTTAAGGAAGTTATGCAAAATATTTAATTCGTAAATTAACGGGTGATAACAGGAAATGAGAAATTTTGGTTTGGGAGCGGTATATCAAGGTTGAGAGAAAATCCTGTAAGCATGAATAAAAACGAGAATCATTATGATAAGATACTTTAATTCGAATAAGCTTTCATCTGTCAGTAAATTAAGTAGAAATCATGTAGAACTGAATTCCATTATCATACCTATTCGTGTTTGGAAATACATACAAACCTTATTGAACAGTCTTGTGAGATGCAAACTAAGAGTGTTCTGTAACAAAAAACGATTTAATTATTCACTTTAATAAATGCTAATGGCTTAAATTAAATATCTATTTATTTACAAATTTCCTTATTTGTAAAAAGTCTATTTTCAGTTCAAAATAAGATGGCTAGCAAGGAAGTAAGAGTGTCGAAATGGTATTTTGGTGGCCTTGCCTCAGCTGGCGCAGCATGTCTCACTCATCCATTGGATTTACTGAAAGTGCAAATGCAAACACAGAAAGGAAAGAATATATCTATGTTTCAACTAGTTCAAATTGTCCTCAAAAATCAAGGTAATTGTTTCTTAAAAGCTATTTAATGTGTGAATGGGAAAGTCCACTCAATTTCCAAAGACAATACCCAATAAAAATGTAGAATAATTTGGTTGTCTATATTAATATTATAAACAAGAAAGGTTTGTTTAGTAATCCCAAAAATTTACTGGACCAATTTCAAGAATTCTTTCTTAATTAAGCCTGACTACACAGTATCTTATCTTGGCTTTAATCGAAAGGAAGATATCACCCCTAGTGTAAGTACATAGAGTAGTTTAAGACAGATTTGTACTGTCTGATTTTAAGGTATCCTTTTGTACTGGCATATGATAAAGAGCACCTTGTCTAATATAAAAGAAAAACTATTTTCTGATGGGTCTTTCAATCTTCTTCTCAGGGATTATGGGTCTCTACAATGGCATATCAGCCTCTGTCTTAAGACAGCTGACATATTCAACAGCCAGATTTGCTATTTATGAAGTAGCAAAACAGACCTTATCACCTAAAGATGTGAGTATAATTTATGTGTTTAATAAATCCTATAAAATTAATTAAGCTTTGTTGCCTTTAAACTGGGAAAGGATCAGAAATTTCTCTGAGACTGAAGATATTTGCACATCTTAAATGTTAAAGTACCTAGTCAAGATGCTAAAAGATCAATAGTTACTTTTGTTTGAAAATATATTATCTGTATAAATCTTTGATAACTAAATTGTACCCCATCAAAATTCATTTGGGTAGTTAATTTCATTTACCAATGTTATTATTGTGTACTACTTAATATTAACAAATTATCAAAAAAAAACTCACGTGTTGTAATGGAGTTACCTCAGGCTAAAATGCAGTTAACCAACAATTAGCATAATTTCAAATTTTGATGGGTCATGGTAAAAAAAATACAGTATATTTCTTACTTACCTGTTCTGTAGCTTTTGAAAATTCCATAACCTTAACCATTGAGTAACTACTAGTATGTCGTGGTTTTACCTTAACGTGGTTCTAGTAAATTATGACACTATAGCTAGAATACAGCAGAAATGTTACCAACAACAGAAATTCATAGAGAAGAGTTATTGTTTCAGGGTACACCACTTCCATTGTATATGTCAGCTTTTATAGCAGCACTGGGAGGACTTGCAGGTGGTTTTGTTGGCAACCCAGCTGATTTAGTCAATGTTCGGATGCAAAATGATATTAAGCTGCCACCTGAGCAGAGGAGAAAGTATGTCATTTAGTCATAAAAAATCATAACATTTTTAAGCAATATTCTCATCCTTTTTACAAATTTTCACACTGAGTAGGTAGATAACATATACTAAATCTGTAGCTAAATTAAAAATAGCGAATATAAACTGCGATTTTTTGACAGACAACACCCTAAATTATCAGACCGAATATTTTACTTTTATAGATCAGATATCGTATAGTTATAATAGTAAGCAAGATAGACATAGGATGTCACTGAAATCTTCTTTCCAACTCGAACCTGAGTTTGTTGCTATCGATTATTTTGCAACTTCAGGCGAGTCGTATTTTTGAGCTCTGCCCTAGTGGTATAAAAAAGACCAAAAATCCTACCAGAAGAAGAGAAACGGGCTTGGCTAGCTTAGCAATGCAGAATAATTTCCCTCTACCTACTTAGAGGTATACTGCTGAACTTAAGAGGTTCTACTCAGCAGTATGTCTACTATGAGAACATGACACATTCCTTTTCCTTGTGTTACTCTCTGTATGAGAGCTTCAATGCAAATTATTTTGTGGGGCTTAAAAAGTTAATTCTTTATGTAAAGTTACAAGAACGCAGTACACGGCTTATGGAGCGTGGCCCGCACGGAGGGCGTGACTCGGTTATGGGCCGGTGCCACCATGACGTGCAGCCGTGCGGCCCTCATGACAGTTGGACAACTTGCCTTCTATGACCAAATCAAGGAGGTTTTGCTCAAGACTTCGTTCTTCGGGGACAATGTGGTTACACATTTCACGTCTAGCTTTTTGGCGGTAAGTTTTGCTAATTGTTAATTAATTTCTTCCGACACCCTCAAGATGAAACATGGTGATGACACTATGTATTCTAAAACTTGGCACAGTAGGCTACTTTAATTACCCTCCATATAACTGGAGGAGGCCCGACTCAGCAGTGGGTCATTTATGGGCTGATAAGTAAGTAATTATTTTCATTGATTCCAAGGTACTCGGAATTTCAACTTTGTCAACTCTATAGAGTCAATATCTCCTTTCCAATTCTATTGGTATTGATTAGAATATTAAATTCTAAGCCACCTTGAGGATACGATTACCTAAGTAGTATTGTTGAAGATACAGACCGAACTTTAGCTTTCCAAGTCATAAAAAGGCGAGCAGATTTCCTTGAAACACAGCTCTGTCATTCTTGACTTTCAAACAACTACGAGATGTCCACCTTATAACTTCCCTCTTTTATCTGGGTTTAAAAATGGCAGTCAATGGACTTGCGAAAATATGTGGAAGTCACAAGAATAGGGCGTATGAACATTTCAGGGAGGAATCGCAACCACAATGACGCAGCCCGTTGATGTGCTCAAAACCCGAGCGATGAACGCGAAGCCTGGAGAAATCAAGGGTATCGTACATCTAATAGCGAACACGGCGCGCGAAGGACCTCTCGCCTTCTACAAAGGATACATTCCAGCATTCGTGAGACTCGCACCACACACTATACTCACATTCATATTCTTAGAACAACTCCGAATCAATTTTGGTACAATCAAATCCAAAGATTAGACTCTTATATGTAGCCTAAGAAAAATCGTTGATGAACAAATCACTGTTGATTTTTATGTTTGTGTAGCGATTTTATAAATTGCCAATCGACCGCGGTAAGTTTCAGCCAATCGGCGACCAATATTTTTCCGTTACGTTAATCATGTCGACTGTTCAAGAATTGACTGTTACGGATTGATAATAAAATAGACTATCGAGAATGAATAAGTGAAATTGTGATAGTTTAAAAACTAAAGACTATAGCAATGACCTGTTGACTTTTATAAAAATCCTTGGATATTCAATGTGATTGAATGTAACATTTGTTGCTAGTTGTGGTATTGTTAACGAATAAGATTTCTTTCGACTATCACAAAAAGATATAATCATTTTGATATCACATTATTTATAAATATTTCAACAAGGGGAAACGTTTATTGTATTTCTTTTTGATTTGTAAGTACAAACTTCAATACTTTTATAACTTGACTTATTGTACTATATATTGGTCTTCCAAATATATATTCAACATTAAAATGTTCAGAACAAAAGATAAGTTTACCTCACTACAGGTACCATTTGAAGTCATAGACAAAATTTATGCAATAAGCATTATTTTTATTATGAAATAAAAATCTTTGTAATGTACACAATAATAGTCCATAACGTTATTTAATTGTATAAACTATTTTAGAAATAATCAGATTATTTCCTCGTCAGTACAGAGTGTGTAACATAAGTACAACAAGTGTTACATAATGAACTATATGAATGTGATGTAATCACAGTTACCTTCTAGATATTATACTTAAATATATAGTGATCTGTATTGAATACACATAGTCGATGTTGTTTTGTTTTGACATTAATTAATTTATTAAGGCTGTGTTGACAATTCTATTTATTTTTTAAACAGTGCCAAATTTTTAAACAGTGTAAAATATTATTCCTAAATTTACTATGTAACAGATACTTTAATTTTTATTTTTCGATGCATATATTTTACGGTTTTTACATTCCACGGGAAAATAACGAACGTCGATATATTTTTAATGTTAATTTATATTTTATTTTCGATAGGTTCCGATATATTATGTAAAATGTGTTACAGTTTGTTACATAATTATTCTGATAACATATTTATCTTATCAAACGATTACAGCATACAATGTTGCTTATCAGTACATTTAGATCTCGGTATTATTCGATGAAACAGAAAAAAATATAACGCCGCACCGGATACAAAAGTAATAAAACGCTTTTACCTTTAGGTGTTTTGTTCGTCCAATGGAAGTAGGAGTAGGATCCACAGAGAGTTTTAGATAGAGCCTGTCCATCGTATAATCATCATATAAAACAACTGACGACTCTTTGATAGTTAACTCTTGCATAGAATATCTATGAAAAAGAACATAAAAAGTACAAAACTTATTTGTAGCTAAAGTGTAATTTATAGACATGCGCTCCACAGTTCTTTACTTACAGAGGTATCTTTTATCGAATGTCCAGTCTAGTGTATCTGTAGTATCAAGCCACGTATGATTCAAAGCTTAGGCCTACTAACACAGATTAGTTCTAAAATATCAGATTTTTTTGTCATTTTGTCAGATTATTCTGTAGATAAGTTCATCAAAAGGCTGTTTTTTTTGTTTACGCAAACAAAAACTATTATATTGGATTGTATTAGCAATTAGATTAATAAAATCTGCTACCTAATTTTATAAGTAGAACAAAAATAGTGTCAATGTTACATACATTATTGTAGTTATTTCTAATTTCTAATAGTAAATATTAACAGAAAACAGTGTAAGTAGGCCTTAATAATATATTGTATAGATACTGACCGCGATCCAGTATATTAGAAAAAAAATCACCTAGGTTGGTAAACAAGAAATCATTTCGTTCCTGTTTAAATGCTAACCTAATTTTGGACAGTTTAGTCAAAAATTAGGTGTGTTCCTGTGTGTTCAATCGTGTTAATGTTGTATTAATTGGTGTAGAGTATTGTTTTGTGAATTTGTGTTGTAGGTACGTGATGGCGCACTGCTGATCAAAATGCCCAAATTTAAGTTGAAAACACACTGACGCGCAACGCATATGATGAAATTGTTGACATAGCTTGCACTGCAAGTCTATGCCCTGTAAATCTATTTGCGCGTCCGTGTATGTATTTTTTAACTTTATGGTATAATACATATACTTATGTAGGTGTATATTTAAACAATAAGCTAAAACATACGTGTAACAAAAACCTTGTAGCCATAACGATTATTTATAACGGTATTATCGCATCATAACGGTATTTAAAAAATAAGCAACTTATTTTCATTTTAATTATTGGTCACGAAAGCTAGATTAATGAGCACTTAAAACCCAAAAAACATTAAGGAACTCAGATTTCGAAGCTTGTGGTAGAAATACGCGGGAGACACACATTTTATGATAAAAAATTGGATCGTATCGATCAATGTGTTTCTCCCGCGTATTTCTAATAAAATCAATAATTTATACACAGCTGTTCCTTTCGCTCGGTGGGCTATACTATAAGCACCTCACTGCTAGATGGCTATAGGGTCCTTGTTACACCCTGTAGAAAAATGGAATGACAGCTTGAAACGGTTATCCTTTTGAAATATTGTTTCGAATACCCTCTTTTTTCCAAGAAATAATTTAAATTCGTAATTTGTTACGGATTCTTGTGTCTTTTGAATCGGCCCCCTGAACTGTGAACCCTTAGCGATTGCCTACAGAATTGTAAATAATTGTTGTGCCCAATAGACAAATGTGATTCTTTCTAGAATCTAACTTTAGATGAATAGTAAAATATAAACAATTTTATATAATTCCATAGTTTAATTATATTGTGGTTGTTTATTAAATGGTTGTTGTTTACCGTTTGTTTCTATTTTGTAATAATAAATAACTCTTTATTTCAGACATGTCATTCCTAAATCCCATTCCATCTTAAAGCTGTCATAAAAAATGTGCGTGTCAATAAAACTTAAAAAGGAGTCCCAGCACGATAAAGAGACTTACATAGTGTGATAGCCGAACAATAAAGTCCCCGTTTTAACGTAAAGGGCGTGTTTTTAAAGATATAAGGGCTTTTCCAACCCTTCAACTTGGAAATTAAGTGTAGTAGCGCCATCTGTTGTCGAATATTTGAACTTCATTCAGAACTACGATTATTTGAAGAACGACAATGATTATTGCTTTTTGCTAAATGCGTAAGTATACATACACAGTACGTAGACCAAAATGACATTTTTTATTATTTTTGTCTGTCTCGTCTATTTGTTCCGGCTAATCTGTGGAACGGCTGAACCGATTTTGACGGGACTTTCACTGATACGTAGCTGATTACATAAGCAGTAACTTTGACTTTTTTTTTAGACTAGTTTCACCCCGCGGGTAACATCGCACCCGTGTGATGCCGGGACGGGCCGCTTGTTTCGTATATAATATTACTGTAGGGACAAGAGAGAGGTGCACACATTTTCTTTCTCTAATAGCCAGTTACATTTCCTATATCTAAGACACAGTGCAGCCCTATAGTCTGTATCAGAGAGCAGAGCGCGCGCACATTTTATAATAATAATAGTTTTAGATTTATCATCCATATTTGTTAGTTTAAAAGAAAAAACATGACCAGTGGCAGGTCCGGGTGGACTTCCCCATGCAGGTGCCAAATCACTATCACAAAGCACTGCGTGCAGCCGTATCCAGCGAGCCAGCATAGGAGAGACCCACCTGTCGGCCACCGTGCACAGGATGCTGTTGGGACTGCCACGCGTGCGTTGCATCATGGAAACGCCCCGCTTGCGCATGATGGCCGCGAAGCCGTCTGTGTCCGCCGCCGCAAACATCGCGGAGGCATTACAGTGGCGCGGCAGCCCCATCAGCACCCGGAACGCGTTATTGTACTGATGAACGCGCACATCGCTGTATGTCCGCTGTGTATAGTCAACCCTCAGGCTGCAGGTGTAAAAGGACTGGATTTTAACAGTCCTCGTGCACCTTGCAAACCTGCGGGCCAACATGTTACATCGGACAGACAGCGCTCTGCGCTCCCTTTCAATATGCGACACGGTTGGCGCACTGGTTGAGCGATCAACTGCTGCGCAGCATGTCGCGGGTTCGATTCTCCGCACGGAAGAAATATTTGTACGACCAAGTATGTGTTCCGGGTCTGGGTGTTTTCTATCTATAATATGTACCTATGTATTTACAAAAAAAAAAGTATAATAAGTAGTTTATCATCCATCTCGTTACCATAACACAAGCATTAAGTTGCTTAGCTTGGGACGAAATGGCGTTGTGTGAAATGTCCAAGGATATTTTTAATGTCCACACTGTCCTTAAGGTCCTCGGTGACCCAGTGGCCCAAATACCTACTTGAATTGCTCGACTTTCACCCCACATTCAAGTCTACTCGCCCGAGAGCAGGCTCTCTCTTACAACATTCTTCTGATTCTTATACCAATGCATAAATAATAACACATCACCCGCGGGAGATAAGTTTCATCCCTTAATTTACCCCATAAAATATCATACGATACAAGATCGAAAGCTTTCGATAAATCTAGGTAACAAGCATACACTGGGGTCTTTCTACTCGTGTAGTACAGTCTGCGTCGTTTAGCCGGACGTGTTTATCCAGGTGCTGACAAAGCAGACTGTCAAGCACTTTGGCGACCACTGTGGCCAGCGAGATCGGTCTATAGTTGTTTATATCTGATGTGTCACCAGTTTTATTTTTGATGATAGGTATAGGCTCTCTTCTCATAGCTAGTGCATGAAATATTTAAATATATATACAAAATATATATATATATATATATTTCATGCACTAGCTATGAGAAGAGAGAGCCTATATTGTATATAAATATATAACGGGACGTTGGTCCCGCCAAGGTCTTTAGAGGAGGTGGCATCAGCTCCGCTGATGCCACCAGTCCCGTTTACGCCTTCACTCATTAGTCAAACGATAACCTATTACTTGCTAATTTTAAATCAATTCAAAACCACATACAATTTCAACAAGGCTAGTTATTTATTTGACCAATTACTTATAAATTACTCACAGGATTACACAGCGTCTGCACTGCCACGAGTTCGCCAACAGAATGTGGCTTTTTAACGCACGAGAACTCTGAACATGACTTTCCGCCATCATGGCGACTGGACTACGTAATCAAATCACAACTAACTTCAGAGTTCTCATGCTAAGTAAATATCACTCGAATAATTACATCAAATATTGTTGATAAATCTTAATCTAAATAGAACAACATTATAAGCAACCAAAACATGCGTTACTGTTAAGTTTTAATGTAAGAGTACACCTTTGATTTGTTAATGTCGCATAGGAACTTCCGCCCAGTTTTTAAATCAAATCTTCATCTATTAATTTTAAGAATTATAACCAAAGTAAACTGTTTGAGGCGTTGCTTATCTTAATAATTGTGTTAACAATTTAGACTATTTATGACACCAAAATAATAATTGTTTAACCATTTAAATGATTAGGTCATTAGACTAATTTAGATATTTTGTGTAGTCAATACACCTACACAAAATATGTAATCCAACTTTACAATTAACAATTTCCCTTAACATAATCCAAATTTAACGTTGTTAATCTTGCAAGTGTATTACGCCGCTAGTTTAGTTTAACCTTTTATAATTTTAATCAGATTTTAACTCATTTGCGCCGACACGGCCATTCTGCGGGACGGTGCGCGCTCTGCACCAGTCGCGGATCTGAAGTTCTGGAATAGCATGATATTAGCTCTTGGAATAGGTAGGTACCTGTACCAGGGTACCTTGATTCATAACTGAATCTCCTTCAAGTATCTCATTTGAGAACCCATAGACAATTAGTTGTTTAGTTTAATTTCAAACTAAGCAATGGAGATTGCTGTAATAATTTATTATCAAATTATCAACTAAACCTGACACTTGGCAAGGCCTTTATTTATTACTGGTTTTAGTGTAAATGCTCCACGCATACATTACACATACCGTTTGATTAAGATTTTATTTTATGCAAATGCTCCACGCATCGTTGCATATTATTTAATCTCAATAAGGATGTTGCCGTGGTCTGGGCGATCATGAACGCCGTGGTCCACGGAGGCTCTAAAGGAAGTTGGGTATAGGTCGATGCTGGGGTCTAGGTCTGACCTTTATGACCGTGGTCCCCAGGGGTTTTGGGAATCGATGCTGTGGTCTGGGCGGTCATGGACGCCGTGGTCCACAGAGGCTCTAAAGGAGTTTTGGTCTAGGTCGATGCTGGGGTCTAGGTCTGAACATTATGACCGTGGTCCCCAGAGGATAAAGGATAGCGCAAACATGCTCACAGATATTTGATGCTGTGGTCTGGGCTTTTTAGATCGCCGTGGTCCACAGGGGCCCTAAAGGAATTAGGAAGGTCGACGCTGGGGTCTAGGCCTTATATGGCCGTGGTCCCCAGAGGTTCTGAAAATGATAAGGAAGTGAGGGGAGAGTTACAAAGAACATTTACTGTGTAAGCTTAATTTTCTACCTTATGTGAATAGTTTAACCACCCATAGTTATTATTACATTGTTGACAGGTATATACGTTATTCTTTATAAACATATGAATAGCGGACAAGAAGTAAATGCAATAATTAGGAACGAACTCACAATAGGTTTAAATGCTCGGTGGTACCGCAGCCTGGGAAGTAGAAGGCAGTGGATCAGCAGGCGCCTGCTGTGGCAGAAGCTCACGCGTAGCGCCGGTTGTCTCTGTTGCTGTCGCCTGGTCGTCATCGCTGTTGTGATCCGCCGACACGGTTAACTGGTCACCAGGTTGAGGTGCCCGACGGAGTTGATCGTGAGCAACTTTACGCGGACGCCCTCTGCCGGTGACTCGTTTAACCATATAGCGATCATTGTCCAGAACTCTGTGAATTTCATATGGCTCACTATATTTAAGATCGAGGGAGGTTTGATTACGTGGATTATTTTTGATAAGCACGTAATCTCCCCTTTGGAACGGGCGCAACTTTGCTTTATTCTTATCAAAGCGGCGTTTCTCGTAATCAGCCGCCGTAGACATCTTCTCTTGCACATGTCGTTCCAGTAGCTCGAAGTCGATGGATTCATCTTCAATATTTACAAGCCGCAATAGTTCTGGGGGAACACAATTTCGGCGACGTGTTAAGAGTGTTAATGGTGAAACTCCGGTCACCCGGTGTGGGGTACAGTTAAACGCAAGTTGCAAGCCTTCCAATGCGACTCTCCAATTTTCAGTACTATAATTTTTTATCATTATTTGTGCATTTTTCAGAGTGGCCATAACGCGTTCTACCTGTCCATTTGCTCGGCTTATACCTGGCGCTATGGAATGTATGTTTATTCCAAAACGTTCACAGTATATTTTGAAATCACCTAGAAATTCTCTACCACCATCGACAACGACTTGCAATGGAGTTCCAAATAGATGTACTACCCGCTTTAACGCCGCTAAACTACTGCTTTGGCTTTTGTCTGTGGAATAGTTCAGCAGTACGTATTTTGTGAATGCGTCAATTGTGACGATTACATACTCGTCGCGTCCCTCAGAATCTCTAGTACCTAGCTTCCCCGTAATATCCATGTGGATTACTTGGAATGCTGCCGTTGGTTTCTGGATTGGGTGAAGTTGTACTTGAACTGCACCCGATGATCCTTTGGAAGTACGGCATATCACACAGTTATCTACATAACTACGTACCGTTGTGTTCATGTTGTTGAACCAATACGACTCTTTTATCTTTTGTAGAGTTTTATCCCAACCTGGATGTTGTAACGCCGAGTGATAAGAGTTAATTAAGGTCCATTGATAGGACTTAGGCACCACAACCAACTTGCGAATATCACCATGCAATCCAGAGTCCGTAAGCACCCTTTTTAGTATACCATCCTCCAAGACGTATCCTACAGTGGGTTCATCACCTGCCATATTATCGATTATCGGTCTCAATGATTTATCTCGTCGCTGTTCTACTTGAATCCATTCATTATCTCTTGTCATTATGTTAACACGATGCTCTGGTAACGGATTTCTACTAAAAAAATCTGCATGTTTTAACCGCTCACCCTTTCTATATTCAACTTCAAAATCGTAATTTTGAAGAAAAGCCCACCATCGATGTATTCTAGGAAGCAAGTCCTTCTTGTGTTTAGACGCCTTAAGAGCATTACAGTCTGTAATTACCTTGAATTTTCGGCCATAGAGGTAATGCCTGAAATGTTTGATAGCTCTCACCACTGCCAGCGTTTCCAACTCGTAGGAATGGTAGCGACTTTCGGCATCGGTGGTCCTAAGGCTCATGTAAGCTACGGGATGATGCCGCTCTGCGATGACTTGAACCAGTACAGCTCCATATCCCAGGCTACTTGCGTCCGTGAAGAGTTCGATTGGGGCATTCTCCTGAAACAGTGTAAGAGCGGGCGCAGTAGACAAGTGTTGTACAACATAATTTCGTGCCTCTTCGTGTCTTTGAGTCCATTCCCACTTGGAGTCTTTTTTGGTTAACTCGTAAAGAGGTGACATCACGCGTGAAAAATCGGGAATGAAACGTCTAAAATACCCGGCTAGTCCGTTAAATTGACGGACTTGTTTAACGGTTGATGGTGTAGGTGCCCTAATTAATGCCTCTACCTTTGTTGGACTGGGACGCACCTGACCATCCCTAATTATGTTACCTAGGTACTCAATAGAACGCTTGAAAAAGGCAGTTTTTTCTACATTTATTGAAAACCCAGCTTTTTGTAAAGCTATAAATATTCTCTCCATGTGGGATAGCCCCTGAGAGAAATCTATACATTTTGAAAGAACATCATCGACATAGACTTGGCAAACTCTATCTTCCGAGTACCCAGACATAGATGTAGAATTATTACTCAAAGGCGGATTCAAAAGATGCCCTAATGCCCTATTTATACACCGCTGATATACTGAACATGCATTACTTAGACCAAATGGCATGGCGAGGTACTCGTATAGTCCATCAGGTGTAATGAATGCGGTTTTTTCTATAGAGCTTTCGGAAATAGGTATCTGATGAAAACCAGCCGCCATGTCAAACGTGGAATAGTAAACACCCCCTGCCAGTTGGTCTATTTGATCAGAAATTATTGGCAAGGGATAATGATCGCGTAAGGTATTCCTATTCAGCTCACGATAGTCAACGCACATGCGATCTTTTCCATTCTTTTTCTTCACTAAAATAATTGGGCTAGAAAAAGGAGATTTGCTTTCACGAATAATACCATGATCTAGTAATTCAGCAACTATTGAACGGACCTTTTCGCGTTCATTTGGACTAAGACGATAAGGCCTACGCTCAACGTATGTGGTAGGATCTTTAAGGCGAATCTCCAATTGACCAGTATTGACGCGTGATTGCGGGTAACCGTAGATAAACAGATGTTTAAATTTGTTCAATAAAATTTTAAGTTCGATAATTTGATTTGAATCAGTTAAATCACAGTTTAAATTATCAAATTTGGAATCATTAGATCGCACCTGGTTAACCACTGGCTGATGAAATAACCTTGCTCCTTTTGCGGTGATGATCACCCCTAGGTTTGTATTTTCAATTAGATTCATCCCCATCAAAACATCAGAACATATTTCATAGTCAGCGACAACGTAAAACTCTACTTCCATGCGTAAACTATCAATTATACAAACGGTCGTTAAAGTTATTAGGGATATTACTGTAAACTGACCAATACCCTTTAAACAGTTTACTTTATCCTTTCTTTTACCAGGTAATTTTGCGGCTATGGACTCGCGTATCATAGAACACTCTGCTCCACTATCAAAAACACCTAACAATTTAATATCGGCAATTTCGATAGGTATAAAAGTTAATTTCAAAGGACCAACACAATTCACATTCGAAATCACGGCCCGTTCCCGCTTAAAACAAGTTTCAAACGTATGACCTACTTTGGAGCAGAATGTACAAATTGGTTTTACAATAGATTTGGTCACATCGTTATTGCCTTGTGGACGAGGCTGAGGATATTCGGTTTTGCTACTAAAACGACAATACTTTGTTTCATGACCCGGTTTTCTGCAAGTTTGACAAAAGGATAACTTTTCCGAAAAACGTGGTCGCTTATTAGGATTCTGCTGTAAATTAATAAGACTAGGCAAAGGTCTCTTGCTGCGACGAATAGACGATGCAACCGAAATAAGTTCAGGCACAGACTTTGCCCTCGCGTTTAACAGTTCTATGCGCAACCGTTCGTCATTTACACAACCGATAACAGCCTCAACCGCGTCATCATTGGATAATTTATCCTTAGTAATACGTCTCCAAAGTACCCATGCCTGCGACAAGAATTGCGCGATATCCTTCCCGCTGTCATAGTTATGCTCTCTAAAACGAACAACATCGCGAGAATATCTAGTTTCCGGTTCAAAAGTATTAACTAAAACATCGCGAAATTCCTGCCACGTGGTGGTAGTTACCAGCCAATTGTCAACCCATAACCGGGCCCGACCCTTAAGTAAACTACTCGCTTTCATGCGGACCTCATAGTCGGATAGGTTATAAGTATCCATGGCCGTGGTAACGTGTTGACACCATTCGCGAACCCCAATATCACAGTCCGGATCGTATGAGGGTAAAAACACATCACTAATTTTAACTTTGTTATCAATAGGTACAGTCATGCGATCGGACACGTGTTTCATCATTTGGAACATTTGCGTGAAAAACTCCGACGGTACATTTATAAAAGAATTATTTTGAGGATTTTGCGTATCAGAACTACCGGCGGCAGTGGCCTCATATCCCACTTCTGATAACGGGACGTTGGTCCCGCCAAGGTCTTTAGAGGAGGTGGCATCAGCTCCGCTGATGCCACCAGTCCCGTTTACGCCTTCACTCATTAGTCAAACGATAACCTATTACTTGCTAATTTTAAATCAATTCAAAACCACATACAATTTCAACAAGGCTAGTTATTTATTTGACCAATTACTTATAAATTACTCACAGGATTACACAGCGTCTGCACTGCCACGAGTTCGCCAACAGAATGTGGCTTTTTAACGCACGAGAACTCTGAACATGACTTTCCGCCATCATGGCGACTGGACTACGTAATCAAATCACAACTAACTTCAGAGTTCTCATGCTAAGTAAATATCACTCGAATAATTACATCAAATATTGTTGATAAATCTTAATCTAAATAGAACAACATTATAAGCAACCAAAACATGCGTTACTGTTAAGTTTTAATGTAAGAGTACACCTTTGATTTGTTAATGTCGCATAGGAACTTCCGCCCAGTTTTTAAATCAAATCTTCATCTATTAATTTTAAGAATTATAACCAAAGTAAACTGTTTGAGGCGTTGCTTATCTTAATAATTGTGTTAACAATTTAGACTATTTATGACACCAAAATAACAATTGTTTAACCATTTAAATGATTAGGTCATTAGACTAATTTAGATATTTTGTGTAGTCAATACACCTACACAAAATATGTAATCCAACTTTACAATTAACAATTTCCCTTAACATAATCCAAATTTAACGTTGTTAATCTTGCAAGTGTATTACGCCGCTAGTTTAGTTTAACCTTTTATAATTTTAATCAGATTTTAACTCATTTGCGCCGACATATATATATATATATACATATATATCTCAGCTAGTACATAGTTTGCTAGCATTTCGCAAACGGTGATTTATTGACTATTTCGTTGTTGAACGATTTTATAAATTAGTATTTTGTTTAATATATTAAATATATGTACTATAGTGAATTCATTTTAGTTAGTACAAAATAATTGTACAATAAAAAATAAAACGAATGAAGTATCTTTTCTTTTGTTAATTTTATTCGACGACTTCCAATAAATACATGTTACGATGATGCTCTGGTATTGGGACGTAGCTGTTGTTCCATCATTCTTAACATATAGGTATGTAAATTTATAAATAAGACAGGTACCTACTTTTCTACAAACAATTCCATTTTACAATAACTGACAGACTGATTGTTTTTTACATTAATCACTCCCACTTTAACATATATTTTATGTGCAGCTATGTAACTTTCAAAGAATACCACCATTAATATCATATCGATAACTAGTTGATGCACCGACGTCCCTATGCTTACATCGGTGAAGACACATTAGGGAATGTCCATAAAGTGGTTGCGGAATGTTCAACGCTGGGCTAAATGTGGGGGAGCCGCTCTTAGCATGAGGCTCTGCCCAGCCGGCTCAATCACGATCGTAGCCGGCTCTTGCATCCACGGCTCACCGTCTACTTGCATGGCACATGAGCCGAATAGCTCGATCTGTCAACCAAAAATGTACGAAATTACAGGATGTAGTTAGCATAAAAAAATCTTCGTAATGTGGAAATGAAAATACAAAGGGGTCGAAATTGAATTTTTGTGAAAAAAAAACTAATTAAAAGATGCGATCAATTGTGGATTGTAAGCAATGTTATGCTTACAATCCACAATTGATCGCATCGTTTAATTATCATTTTCGAGTGGAGAAATATTCAAATCTATCACTCACTCTCTTTCTCTCCTACTTTTATACCTTTGTGTATCTTTCTCTCTCCTTCTTGCGCGTTATACGTTTAACGCAACCTTGTTGGAAGTCCAATTATAAGTTTCACTTCAAATGTATCAACACTTCAATGTAGGCAATCATTTTATAAGACGCTATCCGCTCGATTAGTTGCTAGCCGAGGCCGAGTTATGTGTCGACTCGGGGGCGCCACATCGGTGATGACTCTACTCACTTAAACTCCTCTGTATTCCATCTCGTGCCATGCAGGAACCATTGAAGAAACCCTTGCTACAACTTTAAAAGAGATAGAAGCCAAACGCCTTGATTGGCAAGGCCCCAAACTTCCTAATTCAATAGGCAACATCTTGTTGATCAAAGTCTAATTGTCGATTTTAACAATTTTGGTAACTTGCTAATACTGTAGTGTAAGGTTGGGTGGGACGTATAATTTTGTAGATTAATGTATAGCGAGTTTGAGGACTTTCTTCAAACACGATTAAAAAAGTTTTTCAAAGAAAAATAAAACATTGGTACAATCGAGACCGCAAAACATCAATGAATCTAACGAAAAATATATATGTACCTAATTTGACCTACCTTCAGCTTCGATGCCTGTGTAAATCTATATGGCTCCGCCAAACCGCATTGTAAACGCGCAATGTGAAACGATGATGATATGCCAACAACCTGAAAATGTATGACACTTATTGAAGGAGCGGTAAAAGATTTGTGACGTCAATTGGTGCTGGCCGATGAAAAACACGCGGGCCCTAAAAAAATATATCCAAATTAAGGAAAACATGAAATAGGGTTTAATATTTTAATAACGCTTTCCAAATTTAGTACCATGTCTTACTAATAAAAAGTTATATGTTTCGTTGATCACTTGTAAAATAAAATTAATCCTATTTTACAAAAATAATGTGACATCATTATGTCGATATCATTATAATCGACATTAGTTATCCGACTGGGAACTAGCTTCACTCTGGGATCTCTTTATCATACAGAAACATCAATGAATTTCAGTAGACCCGGAACGTCATGATTTTTAAAAATGTTTTCGTGTTAATCATATTTCAGTTATTATTTATTCACCTCCAATTTTCCATCGTTTATGGACTGTGCTTCAATGTCTTCTTCTCCCATACCTGAAATTAATCTCATGAGTCACATTAGATGTAAGAAAAAATTGAAAAACAAGTTCCATCATATTAGGTTGGGGAAATAGTATATTTCATTACAAGTGCGGAAAGGCTGTCATTACAACGAGTTCCGACAAATGTCTACCCGAGCCGAGGCGCAGCCGAAGGCGAGGGTTGACAGTCGGAACAAGTTGCAATGACGGTTCCGCACGTGTACTGAACGACTATTTTTAATACAGTTGCGAAAAAATGAAGCAATTTAATAAAATATTATAAACACAATAAACTCAACTAACTAATCATTTCTGAAAAATGGCGCCGACCGTAGAATATAAGCAGGTTTTTTTTTCTTCACCCATTCTGGTAGGCAAAAGGAACAATGCCCATACAGCCAAGTCTTCAGTAGAATTTTTTTAATGATATGAAATGAAATTTAATTAGATGAAATAAAACACATTCAATCAAATAATTAAATCTGATATTGAAACAACTTAGTACGTAGTTTCTTTTTAGAAATATACGTATTTGCATGAATCATAAAAACTTCTATGATTTTTTTTAGTAAAAACTTCATGGTTGGTTTTTCCTTTTAATAGACATTATTTTGACAGTTGGGAAAGAAAACGCACTAGTGCGGGAATGGTAAAGAAAAAGCACGCGTGTGTAATAGCCCACTTCCCGAACGCTATACGTCCCTGTAATATGCCACTTTTTGAGCAACTGTATTAAAATAGTATATTTCATTACAAGTGCGGAAAGGCTGTCATTACAACGAGTTCCGACAAATGTCTACCCGAGCCGAGGCGCAGCCGAAGGCGAGGGTTGACAGTCGGAACAAGTTGCAATTACGGTTCCGCACGTGTACTGAACGACTATTTTTAATACAGTTGCGAAAAAATGAAAAATAATAAAAACACAATAAACTCAACTAACTAATCATTTCTGAAAAATGGCGCCGACCGTAGAATATAAGCAGAGATTTTTTTTCTTCACCCATTCTGGTAGGCAAAAGGAACAATGTCCATACAGCCAAGTCTTCAGTAGAATTTTTTCATTGATATGAAATTAAATTTAATTAGATGAAATGAAATTCATTCAATCAAATCATTAAATCTTATATTGAAACAACTTAGTACGTCGTTTCTTTTTAGAAATATACGTATTTGCATGAATCATAAAAACTTTTACGATTTTTTAAAGTAAAAACTTCATGGTTGGTTTTTCCTTATAATAGACATTATTTTGACAGTTGGGAAAGAAAACGCACTAGTGCGGGAATGGTAAAGAAAAAGCACGCGTGTGTAATAGCCCACTTCCCGAACGCTATACGTCCCTGCAATATGTCACTTTTTGAGCAACTGTATTAAAAAAGTATTTTCGCATTATAGTATGTATGAACTTGTAATAAAATCTTTTTGGCTATACTATTTGTATCCGGCTGGTTTTGGTATCATTAAAAGTTTAAATTTTAAAGAACATAATTCCAAATTCAAATTAGGAAAATGTGTGATTTTCATTTGTTTTTCGTACTGTCAAGATGAGTGAATCTATTGAAGAAATTCGATGCATTTTAAAATTTTACTACAAAAAAGGAAAAAATGCAACGCAAGCCGCGAAAAAAGTTTGCGCTGACACCAAGTGCAGTGTCTGTGAGAGTAGCACAAATTTGGTTTAAGCGTTTTCAAGCCGGAAATGTTGATGTCAAAGATGCACGTCACTCTGGTCACCCTATTACGGATAAAATGGATGCCATTTTTGAAAAAGTGGAGCAAGTATGGCATATCAATAGTTACGACGTAGTTGAAGAACTGGGAATTGACCACAAAACAGTTTAGGCGCATTTGAAAAAATACTGGGTACACAAAAAAGCTCGATATTTGGGGACCTCACGAGCTCACTGAAAGAAACTTAATGAACCGTGTACTCATTTTTGATTCTTTAATACGACGTAATGAAACCGAAACATTTTCGAAGAAGCTGATAACTGGTTATGAAAATTGGATCACGTACGACAAGAACGTGCGAAAAAGGTCGTCGTCAAAGGCCGGTCAGGCTTCACAGACTGAGGCGAAACCCGGGTTAACTCGCAACAAGGTGATGCTGTGTGTGTGGTGGGATTGGAAGGGCATTATTCATTATGAGCTGTTACCACCAGGCAGGGCCATTAATTCTGAACTCTACTGCGAACAACTGATGAGATTAAAGCAAGAAGTTGAGAGAAAGTGGCCGGAATTAATTGACGAGGGGGTGTGGTTTTTCATCATGATAGCGCTAGACCTCACACATCTTTAGCCACTCAGCAAAAGTTAAGAGTTTGGCTGGGAGGTGATAACGCATCCGCCGTATAGACCTGACCTTGCATCTTCGGATTTCCATCAGTTTCGGTCTCTTCAGAATTCTTTAGGCAGTGTCAGGTTAACATCACGAGAGGACTGTCAAAACCACTTGTCGCGGTATTTTGATCAGAAGTCCCAAAATTTATATAGCAATGGGATTATGTCCCTACCTACAAGATGGCAAAAAGTTATCGAACAAAATAGTACCTACATACTTTAGTTAAATGTAAATAAACTATATTAAAAAATGCGAAGAAACTTTTTCCCCAACCTATTATATGATTCTTGAAACACATTCACGACCATAAATACATTATATACAAATAAGCTTCTCAAAGCAGGAAAAAACACAGTCATTGATCCTTACCACTGGTTGTTGGAAAACCACGCCCTGGAGAAAAAGCCCTTCAAGTTTAACTTAACGATGAATTGGTCTAGGGGTTGAATGTGCCGTCTTTGGATCACGGTGTAAACCAGAGGCACTAGCTCTCCACCAGAGGCATACTCGGGAATGCATAGATTTATTTGCCTACAAAAAACGGATGTAGATAATCTTACTCCACAAATCGACACCGGCGCCCCACGAAGGGACGTTAAGTGCGACGAGTGCTTGCAGCGGTGGCAATACGATTGGCTCCCGAGCTGACCCCACCCATACACGTAGCCTACGCTCCAGACCTCCACAGCCTCCGTCGTCTAGTGCACGACCCACTCCCAAGAATGCGTATGCCACCTGAAAACCCAAATTATTCTAGGACATACCCGCAAATTCATTCGTGTGGATTTCCAATAAAGACCTCATCATAACCTTTCCTTTCAACCCTCGGATTCAAATCCCTCGAGCGGTATAAGTGTGAAATTTTGTACTCATAAAATATTGATGCCCATATAAATTTTCATCCCCTATTTCCAACCCAATCGAATTTTTTGTTTTATAAAAACGTATGTATCTTGTCCCAGGCCCTCCATTTATCCATAATAAAAGCTCTTCAAAATCGGTGGAGCCGTTGAACCACGAAAGCACAGCTACTCTCTATGCCTACCTAGTTCCATTACTCCCAACACAAGGTATCAAATACTTAAAGACTCTATATGTATATTATACGAAGCATAGAAACGTCAAATCCTTACATAGTTAAGAGTTCTGCTAGCGTATCGATACAGGAACTGCGTTCGTGCACGGTGGAAGTCCAGAGCGACTTGTGCATCGACACCGATACTGGCGTAGTTGTACGCGTAGAGGACACGTGGGGAACGCAAGCGGCCCAGCCTCGTACGTAGCGGTGTGATCGTCACTTTCCATCTACGGGAATGAGACCGTAAAGTAACTATATTGAACCTAAAGTTCTATTGATAAGATTTTATTATAGTGGTAAAAGTAATATCAACTGCCTCCAGTAAAACACTAAACTGTATTTTTAGAAAAGACCAGCAGCGCTGCGCGATCCACCAAACTCTCCATAAATATGCTACATAGAACCATTCCTTATATTAAAGTTGTAAGAAAACACATTTTCCGAATTCTTACTCCGCTCCTAATAGTAGGAGCCGAGGGAAAATCGGAAAAGAAAAAAAATCAAAACAAGGTAAAGGTTCGTAGGTCAGATTGAACGCACCTGTCAAGAGGTTGTTGAGTGGCGTGTCTAACTGCGTTGATGATAGCGTGCGGGTCCAGACGGGAAGGGCACCCAGGCCCCCAGCCTAGCACCCGAGACAAATCGTTGCCGGTGCCCAAAGGCAGAATAGCCACGGCCGCCTACGGAAAACGCGTCTAAAATAAAATACTGAATAGGTGGATTGCTATCAGCTGTCATAATTCATGAACACAAATTAGACCCAGAACAAGGTACGTTAGCAAGGGTTAGTAGCCCGCGCATACCAAGGGATTTATGTATAAAGGTTGGATTAAATAAATGTACTTACTTTAACTTGTGGAACATCGTGCAAAGAATTCAACACCCAAGCCACAGTTCCGTCGCCACCAGCCACGATTAAACGACATTTAGGTGGCAACCACTGCATAACACTTTCAGGCCTGGTAACACTGATATCGACTACCTGTCAAAATAATAACGATTCAATGAAATTAAAAACCTTACGGTTTCGCATACATTACAGGAAAAAAATCGAAACGTGTCGCGGATAAAGGACGCCCTGTAGAAGATAATTTGATCGATTTGACAGACGGGCAGGGTGATGGGAAACGGAAAATATCTAGTGGTCCAAAAAATAACGTTCTAAAATACTTTAACGGTGACAAATAGGCGTGGGTGTAATAAGTGTGATATTCTTTATTGCACTAGACATATAAAACATTGGGTAGTTAAGCGATGGTGGGTTACCTAATATTCATAATAAAGTTTCTATTTAATATTACAGGGTTATTTTTGGACCTCCCGCCAAATTTAAATAGGTGGTTCAGGCCATGAAAGTAAACAAAAAAGAAAAGAAAATAATAATTGTAAAAGTGTTGAATTTCAATGTGCGAAAGCCAACGAAGTTTATTTCAAAATGAAAATGTGTTTTATTCGAATATTGTCTAATAAAGTGAAGAAAAAGTGATAAAGAATTTCACACATAATACAGCCACACCATCTCGTCACAGTTACAAGTATTATTATAAATGTTATTTATTGGACTAGTAGATATTATCTGTTTCCCATCACTGTTCGTCATTGCAAAGTATATGTATGATTTCGAACTACGCTGCACGCAGCAGTAGTGCCGAAACAGTACTGTCGCGGCACTACTGGTCCCCATACAATA
The DNA here is from genome assembly GCA_905475355.2 of Clostera curtula. Lineage (NCBI taxonomy): Eukaryota > Metazoa > Arthropoda > Insecta > Lepidoptera > Notodontidae > Clostera > Clostera curtula. The sequence goes on along the minus strand of FR997806.1, from coordinate 9,362,797 downwards.
TTTTTAAAAGCTTATATGAGATTACATTCCGAGCTAGGCAGCAATATAGCGGTTGTATGGGGGCCAGTAGTGTCGTGACAGTACTGCTGCACGTGCAGCGTAGTTCGGAATCATACCTTTATTTCGATCAGAAAAATTGACATCTGTCAAATCGATCAAGCTTTCGTGTACAGGGTTTAAACTACCTACACGCGCTTAAAGTTCGTAAAAAAAGTGTTTAATTTCAATATGTATTAATCGCAAAACCTAAGACATCTATTGGCGACTGGCGCATGGCGGATCTATGGGCATTTTTAGTTTTTTTTTAAGGTTGAAATTTCGGTTCCCTTCTGTTCTGTCAATTTATTTTAACTAATCATAAATCTTTAAATTAGCAATTCTTGTATATATATAATTGGAATCTCGGAATCGGCTCCAACGATTTTCATGAAATTTAGTTTATAGGGTTTCTGGGGCGATAAATTGATCTAGCTAGGAATCCTGACATCTATTGGCGAATAATGGCAACAGCAAATGGCGTTGTTAAGTAAGACGAAGTCAATGAGAATGTTTGCGTAATTCGTACTTAAATATAATTTCCAAAAAACACAATTAAAAAAAAAAAAAAGAACCGAGCAAATCTCGGTCAACCAGATATTAAATTATTAAACAGCCAACTACGTGATCACCATCGTCTCATTTCTCCCTACACTACTACTACTCAGTCCATAAATGACCCACTGCTGAGTCGGGTCACCTCTCATTATATGGAGGGTAGTTAGCCTACTGTGCCACGCTGGCCAGACGGGTTGGCACAGGGTTTCGTTTCAAGTTTCCGTCTGTTGCGGCTAGATTTTTGGCCTTGTCTTTTTCGGTTTCTCGGCTCTTACGACACCCTTAGGATGTAATGGGGTGGTGACTCATGTATTTGAAATCCGCCACCACACGGATATTCTCCCTACACATCCGTATACAATGCACTTGCTCACAAAAATCATAACGTGTCGGTGATTATTAGAATCATCGTATAAGCATATAAGTCGAATCATTATCATCATCACTACATAGTATAAAACAAAGTCGCTGTCGTCTGTCCGTCCCTATGTATGCTTAAATCTTTAAAACTGCGCAACGGATTTTAAAGCGGATTTTTTAATAGGTAGAGTGATTCAATTCATAATATACATGAATAATATTGTAGAGAAACACTGATAAATTTAGATGTTCATCATTGCACCCGTGCGAAGCCGGGGCGGGTCGATAGTACTTTATATACCCGAGTTACTGTCAAAATATATTTACAATAGCTTTCAATCACAATATACTTCGAGAACCAAAACGGAAAGACAATAAAACAACCTGAAGTTCTGCAACATCTGGCTTTTCTGAAAGTGAAAGACCCACTACTGAGTAGGATCTCTCTCTCTAAAATAATGGTGACAAATTAGTCTAACGTGTCACGCCGGCAAGACTGTTTGGAACAGGGTGTGTGTCAGGTTTTCGTTCTTTTGCGACTACAACAAGACGGAAAATGTCCATAATTTTTGTGTAATACCTGACGTACTTTATGCTTTAGAGGGCACGTAAAGCCGAAAATATTATTACCGGTCCGACTAAATGGGTCACGGACACATCAGGTTAGAATAATGCACACCCCAAAGAAATTGGGAGAAAACGCGAGGAAGAGCAATGTTACATGAAGATGGAATGTTATATGTTAAAGTCCTCGTAACAATAAGGCGGATTCTATAATAAATAACGCGCTGGCCGGCGACCGCCAGAAACGCGACAGCTAATCCGCGACTACAATTATGTTCGGTGGGGCGCGGATTTCTATGCGTTAAAATATTCAGAATATAAAGGTCCTAAAATAGAACCTTGAGCAAACCCATAACTCACTAGGGCTGATATGTTAACAGAACCTTTTATCTTATCACTAAACCATTAATTCTATTTAAGTTTAATATCAAACAAACACAACAAACCTGAATTGGATTAAGAAGACCCCTGAATAATGAAAGAACCTCATCACTCCTGTTACTACCAGATTTGGGGTTAGCTGAAAAGCCAAGCCGACATTCATTAAACGAAATTAAGGCGTCAGAGGGAGTGGATCATCTTCTATTTGCAATTGAAGTTACGATACCTAATATCACGAGTGGTTCCCATGTCTCTTCAGGTAAAGGATTAATAATAGGAATGACTCCTTTTTCAAACCGCACACAAGTTGGGGGAATAATAATATTCTTATATTTTTGAAAATCACAATGCTGCAACAAACATTTTCTTAGACATGTTGTAAGAAGAAAAATAATAAATACAGAAAGCATTAATAGTAAGTATACAGGTTGTATTGAGATTGTACTGACAGTGTGTAATGCAAATCAGATTTGGAATCATATACCAAAACATTAAAAAAAATGTTGGTGTTGTCTTGGCCCCACAATCTCCCCATGTGTGTATCCTGACCAGTACCGAACGTGACCCATGGAGAAACATGTTATTGCTCTTGTCTACATTCATGTAGCACATATTATGACATTAGGGTTGTCTCTGCTCAGTTTTTTGAAAACTTAGTTGTGACTACAGACCGCGCCAATCTTTATGGCCGCTCTGAATGTAGCCGTGGATACGAACTTATGCATCCCACATTTTTTAACAAATAGGAATGTAGCTCACTCAGACTAACGCGCAGGACTAACGCGCGGGGGGTACCATGCCTCCACGCCCCGCCTAAGTCCCGCTGATACCTGATTTTGTGTTCTGCGCAGTGTAATGTGGCTACATTCAGAGCGGCCATAAAGATTGGCACGGACTGTACCATGCATAAGATTTTGCGGTGAATTCTACATATTGTATATAGTTTCAGTATTTTGTTACATCCTGCAGAAATGATTTTTTTAATGGATGTAAAACAACTAAATGATTGGAGTATAGTTAATTGATAATACTACTACTATATATCATAATTTTGTTGTCATAATTTATTGTTTGACTGCCTCGTTGGTCTAGTGGTCAGATGTGCCGCCTTTGGATCAATGGGTCCCGGGTTCGATTCCGGGGTCGGGCAAGTGTCTTTGTCTAAACCAGAGGCACTGGCTCGGAGTCTGGGTGTCATTTCTATCTATAATATGTATGTATTTACAAAAAAAAATGTATATAAGTAGTTTATCATCCATCTCGTTACCATAACACAAGCATTAAGTTGCTTAGCTTGGGACGAGATGGCGTTGTGTGAAACGTCCAAGGATATTTATTTATTATTATTTATAATACTACTTTACCTCTGTATCATTAGCAGGTGAGTTGTGCATTAACTTAGACCTTTGGCACCAGCAGCAGAAGAATTTCTTAACTCCTTCCTCATTTTGATCTGGGTTTTCACTTGGTAAAGTAGCAACTTCAAAGAAAAAAGTAATTATTGAAATTTTATATGCATTTCTATTTTGGAGTTTATCAGTTTGTCTGTACCAAAGAATAAAGACCTATCTGCAATACTGCTTTGAAACCATATGGAACTCTTCGGAACAAGCGAGTTGAAGTTATATTGTTTAATTTTTTAAGACATGTATGTTCTGGCATTTTATTTCTAAGTTACCAAAAAGGTTAGGGTAGGACTAGAAAGAAATAAAATGAACTATTTTTTATTGGTAATAATATGGAAAGTCCCATAAGGATTTAAATGTTTAGCTACTTTATTTAATAGTTGAAGGTATCCAACATGTTTGATGCCACAACAATATTTTTTGGGTACCTATGACCTCTACAGATTTAAACTGGTCTCTATTTTATTATAAGGTTAGATTAGTAAAGCCTAAGTATAATATTGTGAAAAGTCTAACTTCAAAATAAGATGCACTCACTGTTTTAAGAGGATTCTATTTAAATCACTTTTAATTTCATAAATTACATATTGTAAACATTTCAGTACTCAGCTCATCTTGGAAACATTCAAAAAAAGCCAAACAGATTGTTTTATATGTAAAATAAAACCTTAAAAAAACACTAATATGAATGTGGGACCCACCGTTTACCCAATGATGATAAAATGGTCTTTCTGCTGGCCATGAAATTTGCTTGCAACTGAATTTTTTATCCATCATTCGATAGCATCTTTTCTTGCATGCACTGACTGCACAGCATTCACAGAATAGTCCGAGCATTGGCAACATTAGTTTTCCACAATACATGCACTGCAAATGATGTTTTATTTAAATCCAACAGGTACCATAAAGGTAATGTTGATGTGTAAATTTATCGTAAAATGATGTGTAAAAAATATAAAATCATTAGAAATATACGAATTTATTATATGTTTAGTTACAGTCAAAATAGTTTTTGTGAGTAGATATCTGCTTACATAAACATTATAAGGTATGGTCGTATTGCACTGTATGCTTCTCCAAGTGTGACCGCGGACTTTGTACTTGCTTTGCATAAAATTATTATCATCTAAACCCGAATGAACCATACGATACACTAAATAACTCAAAAATAATCCCCCAACCAAAAAATAGTGATTAAAAATAACTTCATTAATTTTTAATAGAGTTTCCATTGCTTGATTGGATTTAAAATTGAAGTTCATACATCAGACGGGACAGTCTCGTCTCAATTTAATCCCCATTACACAGGGAAAGAAAAACGACAACACCAAACCGTTCTATTTTAAAACAATAATAGGTATTTGTTTGTTAAATTTGTTTGTTTGCTTTCGGTCGGTCGGCTGTCAGTTAACTTTTTCAAGGGTTAATGAACTAATGACCCGGCCACCTATACCTTTAAATCAAATGTACAATGATCTAAAATGCGCGCACTTTATCGAATGCTTCCGAAAATTTGTTTCCTCTTTACAAAAAAGAAGATATTTTGATAAGTATAGTTTAGATAAATAAAGTACAGTTTAAACGACTGTAAACAACAAGAAAATCCCTTTCCAACGATATTTATCACATCATCATCATCAACCCACATTAGTCCACTGCTGGACATAGGCCTCCCCTAAAGAGCGCCATAGCGCCCTGTCTTCAGCTTGACGCATCCAGCTGCTGCCCGCAACCTTTCGCAATAGTGTTCAGTAATCGGTAACGCGAGTAATGAGCAGAGTTACATAGCAAGTAGTCGTATTCAGTAAATCACGACAGTACGCGCTCAAAACGTTCGTCATACTAATTATTTACTGTGTAGAATGGTTCGTTTAGACAGAGATAGAATAATAGTTAGCCATGTGATTTAACAAAAAATATATAAATAAAATTATAAAGCGGACCGGTCGCAAATAGGGAGCCGGCTCCCTGCTTACTGAGATAAGTAGTAAACAATTATGTCGTATTGGGAAATAAATACAGAACCTTTTTAACAATTTAACGCTCTTTTGGGTAGCAATCCACTATATAACGTGTATTAGCGCTATTTATTAAATAAGTATTTCAATTAAAAGTTTTACATCTTTTGACATAGAAATAACGAAATGCGACAAGTCTCATTCAAAACTTCGTTAAATTTGACGTCATCGTTCGCGAGATCTTGGTTACTGAGATGTGTCTATTAATTAGCAATAATCTTATGATGCTGAGGACGTCATAATGGCGTATCAAATGATAACGCACTTGAGTACGTTTTTGAGTGACGACTATTATTACGGGCCTTAGAGTCCATGCTCAAAGGTGCCTCGGTAGGTTTGCCGCGCTCACTCAAGACGGTAGTGTTTTGCCTCGCTTGTTTAACGAACACGGAATCATGGATAATGATAGAGTCACGTTTAACAATACGATGAGGATCTCAATATTCATATCAAGTGAGGTATCTTGGGTTGAGTAACGTCTATTAATACGGGCCTTAGTCAGTTCGCGGCTAATAGCCGCGTACTGACTTAGCGAGGCAGCCGGTATGTCAGGACGTGGTATGTCAGGACGTCCATGCTCAAAGGTGCCTCGGTAGGTTTGCCGCGCTCACTCAAGATGGTAGTGTTTCCCTCGCTTGTTTAACGAACACGGAATCATGGATAATGATAGATAGAAGATAAAAATCAATTTAAAGGCGAATATAGACTACTCGAATCATTCCACTCTGGTTCAGCCTCGCGTGGCAAACGTTGCGAAGCAAACGTCCGAGGCTCGCGAGGCTGCCTCGCTAAGTCAGTACGCGGCTATTAATAAGGAGGCATGTAAACGGATTTTTTTTACTTTATGTATAAGTTTAGGGTTCTATTTCATATTACTTAGTGAAGTTTAGTCACCACCCCATTTCATCCTAAGGTTGTCGTAAGGAGCCGACAAAAAAGATATGACGGGGGCGAAAACCCAGCCGCAAGAGAAGGAAAACTTCATATGAAACCCTTTTTTTTTCGTTGGTAATCCTCATGGATACCCTGCCACTAAACGCCAGCCGGGTTATGTGGGACTCCGAGGCGCTAAGAGATGGTTTTAGTGGGTAGGTTGGGGTGCAATTACCAACGGTGTCACTTAAATCTCCGAGACAGGGCCACGGGTTTCACTCCACTGACCCTGATGGGGCCTTGGCGTGCTTGCAAGCGGGCCCCATGCTTTTATGGGGAGCATGGAGCATTGCACGTGCCTGCCTGTCTGGCCGCCCTTGCGTGGCTAGCGGTTGCAGCCTACCTGAGCCTCCGCTTCTATCGACGCCAGCCTACCTGAGCCTCCGCTTCTATCGACGCCAGCCCTGGCCCGCCGGCCTAGCCGCGCCTCCGTAACAAGCTGCGGCAGCCCTGGCCCGCCGGTCTAGCCGAGCCTCCGCTGCTATCGACGGCAGCAATGGCCCGCCTTTGTCGCGGCAGTTTAAGGCTTTCCAGGCAACTGAGTACAGAGGAGCCCCCGGAGTCAAAAACCACCACGCCTCCGTGTGCCGCTCCCCGTGGGCCCGCCCGGCATGGGTGACCCTGAGCCTGTATGGCCCCAACGGAACCTGGCACGCAAGCCCCCTCACCACAACAAGCTCGAAGGGGTGATACGACACCCTGTGCCAACCTGTCTGGCCAGCAATGCATAGTAAGATAATTAACCTCCATGTAATGGAACGTGTAACTCGGCAATAGGTCATATTATTATATGGGCCGAGTATTAGTAGAAGAATTAGTACTAATTTCACTATTTTGAAACAAAGAATAGGTGGAAAAATACTTTTATTATACTAGCATTCTCCAATCTCAGCTTCACACCGGTCACCTATAAGCTAGTATTAAATATATTTATAGCATCCATATTGAATCTAGGTGATATACTCCAACACAAACTGACAAACAGATTAGGAAACTTCTTTCACCACATATGTACTTTATATTTAGGTATTTTTGTCATTAAATTTAATCCAACAGACCAATCAGCATTTTTTTTAGTTTACCAGAACATAAGTCTAATGGTGTCTTTTTTTCTTTATTTTTTAATGCTGTATTTGCACCAGCTTTTACTAACATACAAGCCACAGCATCTCTGTCCTCTTCACATGCCAGATGACTGTAAGAAAAACAGATTATTATTACATAAGCTCCTGAATATTTGCTCAATTGTGTCAATGTAAAACTATATGTATACTTACAGTGGAGTAGAACCTGTACAGTCCACAGGATCAATAATAATATCAGGAGAAGATAATAGTAGTTCTACTATATTACTTCGACCTTGAGATGCTGCCCTGTGTAAGGGTGTGGCACCTAATACATCTGCTTCATTAACATTAGCATCTGCATTAAGTAACAGCTTTGTTATCTGCAAATAACATCAAATTGTAATGTCATGGATCTAGCCCTATTTCTTTAGTTCATACAATTTTTTAATATGTAAGCAACCTGCCTCGGCATCACACAGTTTAGTATTTGTTTAGCTATTCTTTTTTAATCTGATCTAGCTATTTGGAGTGGAAAATAAATCAATTAGAGACTATTAAAATTGGTCCAGCTGTTGTTGAGTCATAAAATATAGCTTATAACAACTTGGTGATAATATAGTCTGCCTGTGACCTCTGAGAATAAATGGGGAATAAGAGGAGTAAAGTATATGTTGCGTCACCAGACCTCCCATATTAGTCACTCACTCTCACATGGCTAGTTGCACACAACATTGTCTTTAAAGCATTTAATCAATTATTAAACATCAAATTCTTCAAGAACTGCTTGCAACACATTAAAATATTGATACAAAGGATGCACTTCTTGAATAATGTAATTATTGACAACTCTATATTATTAGAACATTACATATATTTTCTCAGAGATCTCATGTGGACTATAGATTCTATCAGCTCTATTCGTTTATCAGAAAATTATATTAATTTATAAACCACAAAATCTAAATTAGAACTAAATTTATTACATAAGAAATATGGACACGGAGTGACTGAACATCTATTAATTGTGTCTTAAGCAGCAATTTGTAAAGACATTGTTATATTACATTACTAATTGAACATATTTATTTGCTGCTTAGTAAAAAAGATGTAACCAATTAAAAGTAAATGCAAAAAAAAAACAAAAATAACCAAGACACATTTTATTTACTGATTAAATTTGCATGCACTTTATAAAAATATTTCACTATATCAAAATAGACATACCTCAAAATGTCCTTTTGAACAAGAGTAATGTAATGATGACTGGCGACGAGAAGTTTTATTATCGACATCTGCTCCTTTCCCAAGTAAAAGTCGAACTACTTCCTGCCTGCCTGCAGAGACAGCTAGTATCAGAGGTGTTGAGTTTGTGTCATCTTTTGGGTCGTAAGGACTGCCTAAGCTAAGCAAGTAATCAACCAAATTTTCATTTCCACCCAATGCTGCCCAGTGAATTACTAAACGTCCATTCTAAAAAAACATCATGTTCGGAATGTAGCAAACAGCCAGTAAATGAAGTAAATAGTTAGTATTCGTGTAAAAATCATAGGACAATACTTTAGTATACTTACTGAGTCTGGAGAGGTCAGCAACGAATCGTTCTGATCCAATTTTACTTTGACTTGGTTAAAATCTCCTCTGTACGCAGTTTCATAAACAGACCCGATAGACATGTTTGTACTTTGTTATTATGGGATTAGGGACCTATATGCAGTTTTCAGTTGAGATTAAAAACTTTGTATCAGAGTATTTTTGTGCAATGAAAATATCCACTAAATTAAATAATTAGTTCTTTTATAAATAATCAAAATTCCAGAGGATTCATTCAAAACAAACCAAAACTTAACCGTAGGACGTAGGCGGAAGGACAGGACCTGATGTGTATGTATGTATGTATTTTTTGTAGGGTAGAATGACTTGACTGAATATGATATGATTTATTTCATTCATGTCATGCCATGCGTGCGCATGGCCCTCAAACTCTGTACAAACTACAAACAATCTTTAGAAAAAGTTTTTTTTTTACCATAAGTCTATGGTTCAACTATTGCATATGACAAATGCCATTACAGTTCTTTATAATGCATGTGGTCTGTGCCGCTCATAGACCTAGGAGCATTTTCTAAATCTATGGTGACGCCAATGCCGCCAGGTGCCACTGCAGTTTCTTAATTGGTCGAGTGAAGTTTTGCGTTGATTTATATACGTAACTTTGAATAAAATGATTATGAAGTTGACTATTGAACCAGGAATCAATAATATAGCGGTTTTACATAAAAATAAAACCGATATTATGTGCCGAGAGGGAAACATACAGCATTGTCTATGAAGAAGCATTGTATACTTAGCCTTTTGAACCATCCATTGTACGGTAATAATAGAGGGCACCACGATCGCCGATGTTGTATTTAATCTGTACCAGCTAGGACGTGGCAACCGCTGTCATTTTTCGAATTCATAGTCTTCACCAGGAAGAATTTCCTGCAATGCTGTATGTTTTCCCTCTCGGCACATAATGTGCCTCCGGAAAACATACAGCATTGTCTATGAAGACGTGTTTGTTATCTGCTGGTGAAATATTATAGGTAAAACACAACGCTATGATAATAATCAAATGTTAACATCTGAGAATTAGATAGTTACAGTAATCATAATTTATTTTAAAAAAAAACAGATATTTACAGACAAAGGTAACAACAATCACGGTTTAGATGTTCTATGAATAAATCAAATTCTAATTATTTATGTAGAAGTAAATGTATTGAAAAATGAATTACGACAGTTATAGGGAGTTCTATTTCGCAACAGTAATTATGGAAGAAAGTATTTAAAAGTATTGAAAGTATTGGTATTACCCCTTGATAAAATATCATCAATTGGTTGATTATCTAACCAATTTCCGGCGCTACTGCTGACCTACAGCTTCCAAGGGATAAATTAATGCCAATATGTTTGAGAACTGTACGTAACCAGTTCCCAATTACCGTGAGTGAGGCAGCTTTTTTGTTACTAAATATAGTGATAATAAGACTATCTAAATTAGTAACTTCAGATCTCCTTGTTCTAGTTTTTTCTTTTAGAAGACTAACTTAAGTTACAGGACATGTTTTTATCATCAGGTTGTGAGTTTCCACGCAGACTGACGACAATATTGTGTATCGGTTTTTGACATAATTGCGATATATTGCCACCTTCATCCCAAAAACTGTCATTTGAAATTTTCAGCAAAGTTTGGTCATGAACCCCACGGCCTGAGGCCAGCAATAAAAATAAAACTTTGGCTGTTCGACGTGCTAAATTAAACTGTCTTCAGGTAGAGATGACGAGAGCCAATTAAGTACGATACGTAGATTTCACGTGGACGGAGGTCTATTTCTTTTGGTTAAGTCAGTCATCGCCATAAAGGTTTATATCTACTAATATTATAAACGGGAAAGGCATGTATGTAAGTATGTTTGCAACGGACTGGCTCAAACAGTATAGGAACGATTTCAAAATATCCTTCACCATTTGACCGCCACACCTTCACCGATCAATACAGGCCGTTTAAACGTCAAGAAAAAAAAAATAAGGATCCCCACCCAAACCCGTCCAGGCGTGCGAAGCCGGCCGGCCGCTAGTCTAATAATGAAATTAGAAAATGTTTGCTGCTCAAAATGAGGGCCGCAAAAGTTAAACCTGTATATTTGTAGACAAGGATAGAACTGTGGGACAAATTTCCTTTGAAAAAGAGAAAAATTAATAATTTAGCGGTGTCAGCAGGTTTTAGACATTTTGGGTTTGATTGAGAGTTCAAGCAGAAACCCCCATTTTTTTAAACTTTCAGGGTCAATGCCTGTTCCTATGGGAGAGGTTGTGATGTTATAACATCTATCATGGTCTCAGACGGTTCAGAAGTATATGTGGGTGGTATAGAGCTCTGAAGCTCTTTCAGGTCCCGAAGCCAGAAAGCTCGCGGCCACTCTGGAGCCACTACCAAGTAACCTCCTGTGGCTTTGTTCATTTTTGTCAGAACTGGGCAGCAAGCTGGAAGTTGGAAACACACACCCTAGGGGAACCATCTGAAGAGGTACGTAGTTTGTTACTACCGCGGTAGCTTGTATGGCAAGTAAGTCGATTTCTGGAAGCCCCCTACTTCCGAAAGGCAACCACAGTTGCTAGAGACAGAAGATGCCATTATGTGGGTTGTTTTCCCCGTGATAGTCTGTCCGCTATTATATTGTACCTCCCCGCCAAATAACGGGCTGATAGGTTTATGTTGAACTTGTCAGTGAGATGCAACAGTTTGAAGGTTAGGGCTAGAGTCCCTAACGATCTGCTGCCGCCCTCCTTTCAGATATATACAATCAAGGTCCAGTTGTCTGATTGGATTAGCACGTGGGAGTTCTGCAACGTCTACGCATTCATACTAATTGTCGCTATTACTGCATATAACTCCTTTTTGTTGTTGCCATGCACCTGATATTAGATTTCCGTTCATGAGAGCACCCCGACCCCAACCCGAAGCGTCCGTCGCATTGAAACGGGTAGCAGGTGAATAAGCAATGTGTGGATTGTGGCTCCCCGCCACCACATTATTTCTTTTTTAACGGGGTCGTGTCGTAAGAAGATCTGCATTTTTCGACAGTGCAGTCTTCCACGTTGGACAACAAAGTTGGCGAGGTTTACCGGATCCAGCTGACTTTGCACCTCCCGGAGATTAATGCGACTTTTCAGCAACGACCGATCTAATGTCAGGTTTATGCTTTCCACCCTTTTTATTGGCAGGGACATTGTATTTACGGCTGTAGTTGTATGCTAAAGTACTCCGAATCTTGAGTTGCCAGCCCAGGCGTACCAATTGCCTCACGGCTTCCGCAGCCTGAATACATTATTTCGATTGGTCTTGGTTGACCAAAAGGAAGTCATCTAGGTAAACTAGCACTCGACATCCCTTCACTCGCGAGGTCTCCGCGACCCAGCAAGTTACGGTGGAAAAATCAGACGAAAACGTTTCGTTCTAACGAATTTGTTTTGGTTCCAAGTCTTGAGTTGGCGCCAAAATAGATTTTTTGGTAGTGGATTTACCAGCCCAGGTGTTCCAAGTGCCTCACGGCTTCCGCAGCCTGAAGACATAACTTGGATTGGTCTTGGTTGACCAAAAGGAAGTCGTCTAGGTAGACTAGCACTCGACCACCCTTCACTCGCAAGGTCTCCGCGACCCAGCAAGCTACGCAGAAAAAATTAGACGAAAATGTTCATTTTGACGAATTTGTTTTGGTTCCAAATCTTGAGCTGGCGCCTAAACAGATTGTTGGTAGTTGATGTGCCAGCCCAGGTGTTGCAAGTGCCTCACGGCTTCCGCAGCCTGAAGACATAACTTGGATTGGTCTTGGTTGACCAAAAGGAAGTCGTCTAGGTACACTAGCATTCGACCTCCCTTCACTCACAAGGTCTCCGCGACCCAGCAAGCTACGGAGGAAAAATCAGACGAAAACGTTTCGGTCTGATGAACTTGTTAAATTCTCGAAGATCGAAAATTAGGCGTATCGATCCTTTGCTTTTCTTCCGCAGAAAAAGCGCAAAACATAAAACTGGCATTAACCGAGGAGGGTTTTTTTAAAGGGGTATGCGGAACCCCGAAACTGCTGAAATTATGAATTTGTTTGCACCGGTGCTTGCCAACGGTTCTTGAACATAGTTATATGACCTGCCCTGAAAAGTGTCAGGTAGTCACTTTTTACCTTTTTGTTTCGAAATGAATAATTTTTAGTTTGTTAGTTTTGTGAACCTGTGGTGGTGATAACCAGAAGTGAGGCCCTCCGCGGGACTGGTTATGAGCCATAAGTTTTGACTTGTCAATTAAAAACTCTCCACTAGGTATGTTATTAAGCGCAGCTTGCACATTTTTATACGGAATTACGGAAATTTAAATCTTGTACGTCTAGTTTATATACATTCGGCTCTTTCACCGCATGTTATTTGTACGGTTTGTTCAGACAAGTTATACATATTTATAGGACAAGCACTCATTACCGATTACTTAAAAAAATATATAAAAAAGGTTATCAGATTTGTTACTAACCCAACGGTCGGGAGACGTCGGCCTTTGTCTCGGCTGCGATCGGCCGGTTACTAGGCGTACGCGCCGGCCGAGTACTACCCGCTGGCGCTGGCCATCTGGCCAGTCGTATTTCGCTACCGCTATCGACGCCCGTCTGCTATACTTGCTACCTCCGCTAATTTGTACCCACGACCAACGCTTGCCTTTCTGTACCGGACTTTGTGATTGCCTGTGATTCGGACCCTGTTTGTTTTTGTGCTTTGTTGACGACCCGGCTTGCCTACTGGACACTGATATTGTGAAACAGAATAAACTCTAAGTTGCACAAAGTTGTTAAAATAAATATAATATTCAGATAATTCGAATGAATTCTTAGTATATTTTTTGTTTCAGTCAATTATGAGTTACTCTAGAAGCAGCCTTACATTATGATTCCAATATGGATTGCATAAATGAGAACAAATTCGAGCAGGAGATATGAAATTTATCAACCTTCCCACGGGTCAACTGCGAGGTGTGCTTGTTATAATTTTCTTTACTTTTTTTATATTGACTGTTTTACTTAGTACAATGTGATCAATATATTAAATATATTAAAACGCAACGTTTTTTCGTTTTAAAATAAAAATATGTTTATTTTATTTCTGGACCTTATGTATTTAGATATTTACAACTGAATAAATTCGTATTTAGTATTATTATATGACAAATACATAAATACAATTGAAATGAGTAGGTAATTAAAGGTAAATTTAAATGGCTCAAAAGACAATGCAATATCCAGGATCAACAGAACTTAGAAAAAAGTAGCTGTCATAATCAATAGTTGAGGTTCGATATGGTTATTTTCCGTTGTTCGAGAAATTGCCGACTGATGCGTTAGCATCCCTACTTGATGACTATGATTTGACAATTTTCACTTCAATTCTTGTTTGAATGAATGGCTTGCCAATGTGATTTGACACAAGTTCGCCAAGCCAATTTTCGAAAGAGCAATAAAATTAATAGATAAAATTAATATAATCAACGCTGTAGTAGATTTAATTTGGGGTATTTTTATAATATATTAATATTTATATAAATTTTTTTTATAATTTTTAATTAATCAATGTATGCACCGTTGTTATCTATGCACTACACTACACACATCTCATTCTTTTTCTAAATAAAACATGGGGGTGACAATAAATAAACTCTGAAGGCGGATTGGACTGCCGCATTGGAGTTGATGTTTTTTCCTTGTAAGGCGGCCCCTAGACCTACAATAACATTGTACAATATTTATTGTACAATAAGATTGAAAGGCGCTTAGAATCCAAACGATCAATTAAATTGCACAATAATACGAATTGCGCACTGTTTTCGTGTTCAGTCGGAGAATAGTACTGACCACAAACTAAGTAGGGATGCTACGGAAAAATATTGTGCAATAAAAATTAAACTCGCTCAATTTTTCGTTCAATCATTGCGCAATCTTCAATATTAACCTTAGACAGTCAATAATATTGCACAATTCGTAATATTGCACAATATAATTGATCGTCTAGGGGCCGCCTAAGAAGTTGTACAAATTCCAAAAAAAATGGTAATATGTTTGAGTAAGGTTCGGGGAGTACGGTGGATGTCGCAGACTGTCCAATTGCAGCTCATATAGCATAGTGGTTGTTTGCTGTGCAGTGTGTGGTCTTACGTTGTCGTGCAAGGAGCAGTGGCCTAGTGTGATTGACTAATCTCGGTTGTTTAAAAGCTAGTACGTTTTTTTACATACATTCGGTTACATTATTGAATTTTTAGTAGGGAACCCTTTTATATTATAATACCCACTGTTTTAATAAAGATGTAACTCAGTAATATTGAAAGAATTTGTCTAGAAAGTCTTTTTTCAGTTTATATTATGTTCTAAAAATACGTACGTATTTTCCTTTTTATTTTATTGGTATGAAAGTATACTACCACTATTACTCAGCCCATTTATGACCTACTGCTGAGTCGGGCCTCCTCCATTTACATTAAAGGTAATTGGCCTATGGTGCCATGCTGGCCAGACGGATTGGCACAGGGTTTCGTATCGAGGTTTCATTCTCTTGTGGCTAGGTTATCAGCCGATATTTCCTTTTGTCGGCTCTTACGACACCCTCCGGATGGAATGGGATGATGACACTGTGTATTCTAAATACGTCACCACACGGATTTTACAGTAATACATAAATTTATTATGCAATAGAAAAAAAACCTTGTAAAATATCGGTTGCAAGCCTAATTTAACCAACACTAGTCTTTAAGAAAATATATCAAAGGTGTCCATTTCAATATCTATTTTTGAATATTATTAACAAAATCAATACGTCGAATTGTCGATGTTTCAGATATTTGAACATTGGACATCCCTAGGTTTATGAATTTATATTGCCAGCAATACACGTTGGTCGAGCTTAGGCCAACGTGAGCGTAGGCAATTTAATACAAGGCAAGTGCTACTGCCCACACGTTGGGCAAGTGTATCGACACCGAGCGATGGCCAGACAATGCAAAATGCAAATATACCGTCTATACGTTGGTATTGGCGTTCACTCGGCAATGCTAGGCCAACGTATATTGCTGGCTTATGTTATGAATGAACGACCTTGTCTGCTTGCTTGCTGAGTGGAGTGACCGACCGGCGACCGGCACTCGGCACTACTCGGCAGACCCGGCACACGGCACACCTGGTTGGTCCCTGCCTTGCCTTCCTTCAGTAACTAGTTCTTTATTTATCTGTGGACTGAACTGAAGTCGGTCTTGCTTGATTGAATTCATTGAATTGTTTGTTGGATTCGAATTGAAAGAATTATTTGACTTTCAGTATCAAACCTATTTTGTTGTTTTTGGCGAACTTGTGTCAAACAAATCACATTGGCAAGCCATTCAAACAAGAATTGAAATAATTTGTTGTATTTGGTTTTGTACAGTATGGAATTAATTATTTCATTGACATGTTAAGGCAGGAGAAAGAGAATATAATAACTAATTGGTGTACTTAAGAACCGTAACAAGAAGACAAGAACGAAAACGCAAACAATAGTACGTGCTCAGTGTTTATTGTTCGTAGTATTTTACCATTACATTTTAATATGCACTATGTTCAGTTCAGACTTCAGATACGTACATTCAGATTCATTCTTCAGGTATTGGCCTTACAGAACAGTTGGTAAAAGTTATTGGAAAACTTTATTTCAGCAACAAGCATAATGACCTATCAAGATTATTATGATGGAAGCAAACTTTTTCAATTTTTGGCCATCAGGATTGGTCTGCCCATTGATCTTGTAAGTACTAAATATATATTTTATGGTTTTATTATCACAGGCTTAATAATTTAGAAGTGTAGTTCAGTTAGGAAATATCTTATTTATATTTGTGTAAATTATGGAAATATCTTATTGCCATAATTTACACAAGCCCTTTGTTATTATGATTAATTCTATTATTCTAATTCAGAAACATTATCTAAGATGTACACTTTATTAGGTAGTAGGTATACTGTTGCCAATGTTTTAATTGATTAATAACTACATATGATAAGTAGGCTGCTTTCACTTTATTGAATGGTGTTATACAATATTTTGGATGGTGTGAATATTGTGTAGTAAAAAATGCATTGACTGTAAGAAATATCCTAATTTATTAGTTCTTAACTATAGTCTAGTTTTAAATATTTTTATAAGATGAGGATATTTAATTTTTAGCATAGTTTTATGAGATGGATTCATATTAAATGCCTTGATATCAGTATTATTATCTATATTTGTGCATAATTAAATCATTTTTCCTCAAAACTCCAGACTAAGTAAATACAGCATTGCACACAGTCAGATAATACACTGTTGATATCAGTTCCATAATAATAATATTGCAGTTTTTATCTGGTTAACCTTCAGATTAACCCTACTGCATACTACAATACTATACATTGATACTATAAAACAGACAGAATTTATCCTAAGTGCAGAGTTCAGAAACTATTGGCCTAAGCAATGGGCAATGCCTAAGGGGCTGTCCATTAATCACATTATGTTTTTTAACATTTTTTAACCCCTCCCTTGGTGAAACATGGTGAGGTTTAAGACTAACCCCCCACCCCCCATAAAAAATCACGTGTATTTTTTGTTACCCACAAAGAAGCTTAAACACGCTGCTTTTAAATATTAAATAAATGTGATATCTTACTATACCCACCCCCTACCCCTTGGTGATGTTTCGTGATTTTTGCCGAACCCCTCCCTCCCCCTTTCGAACCTCACGTGATTAATGGACAGCCCCTAATAGGCCTTGCTTGGGTAATATGACTATTCACCATATTACCCATGGTCAATAGTCATCTGAAATGTCAACAGTCAGGGAGACTGAAAAAAGAGCTGGGTTTTGAAGGTTCTGACAGTGAAAATAAATATTCAAAACTTGATGTGACTGTATCTATCACACATACACTTATGTTTAATTGAAGCAGAGTTATGTAAGATTATTTACATAGCCGAAGTTGCAGACAACATTGAAGTGTAACATTAAATAGAATAGTGCTCCAAGACTTATGATTACTATACGAAGTAAAATCACATTAGCATACTACTACTATGCAGCCCTTAAAGGATCCACTGCTAAGTTGGGCCTCCCCCATTACATGGATGGTACTTAACCTACTATGCCATGCGGGCCAGGTTTGGCACAGGGTTTTGTTTCAAGTTTTCCTTCTCTTGCTGGTTCAGCCTTGTTATTTCATTTTGTCAGCCCTTACGACATCCACAGGGTGGAATAGGGTGATGACACTATGTATTTTAAATATTTTAGTTAGCACATGGACTGCTAGTATTCATTAGTCATTTCACAGTTCATTATTTAGAGGGATAATGCTGTTCCTGTCCGTGGGCTCTTGATACTCACACATTCTCCT
The DNA here is from genome assembly GCA_905475355.2 of Clostera curtula. Classification (NCBI taxonomy): domain Eukaryota; kingdom Metazoa; phylum Arthropoda; class Insecta; order Lepidoptera; family Notodontidae; genus Clostera; species Clostera curtula. The sequence continues at coordinate 9,344,504 of FR997806.1, read as the reverse complement.
TGGGTAGTGCCAAATGAACAGCACTTTCTGGTGGTAGGTTTCGGCCTCGATTTGGCACCACCCTCTTGACTAAGCCTTGTCGTCAAATGACTTTATCGCGTTTCGGCATGATGCCTTGAGTAGCCATCCATCCAGCCATCGCTCCAGATCAATCTCCCGTTAGTGCAGCACCGTGATTGTGTCGCTTGGTATTCGTTTCCGCCACGCTGCGCCTAAGTACCCTTTCTATATGTCTGTTCACCAAAATGAAAAATAATAAAATAAGAAACTGGTTAAACAGCGGTTGCACTCACTTGCACTAAAGGTGCACCTCACCAACATCAGAGGTCTGCTCTCCAATCTCATCCAAGTCCACCACCACCTAGAGACTGAAAAACCACATCTGCTGTTCCTCACGGAGACGCAAATGAGATGTCCAGCTGATATCAAACCTGCTCTACCCAGGTTACACCCTAGAGCACAATTATAAACCTTACGCAACTTGTTGTTTTGGGGGACTTCAACGTGGTGGGTGTTTATACACAAGGCTGTACCCATACCAGAATATCGACCATGTTGGAAGATTAGCATACGCATTTGGTGTACCGCTAGGTCTCTCCCAACTGGTAGCTGGTGCTACGCGAATACCAGATATTGATGGCCCATTGCTTGGACCTTCTGTTGACAACTGATCCTTTTGAACTCCAGTCGCAGTTTCCTCTCCGTTTGGTCGCTCCGACCACTGTCTGGTGAAATCTGAGTCTGTCTACTCGCCACCTCAACCCGATCACATGGGGACTAGGCGTGTATGGTCAGCTGATTGGGATAAGTTGCGGCGTTTCTTTGCATCTTATCCTTGGCAGCACTTATGCTTCTCTTCAGATGACCCGGCGGATGCTGTTTCCGGAGTGATATATCACACTTAGAGTTATATATCACTCCGGAGTTATATATACAAAATATTTCATAGCCTTATGAAATATTTTGATCCATATGAAAGCCCGCCCTTGGTTCAACTCTAAGTGTGATAGTGCCGAAGCATTTAAGCAGATAGCCAACCAGGAGTTGGCGGATGCTCGAGACCGTAAAGCGCCCAACGTCCAGAAAACAGCCCTTACTGGTGCTGCCACGCCCTCCGCAAGGCCCTCTTCGACCGTATTTTCCTTATCGGACTTATCCAGGCTAGCGTATTACTATTAATGACTAGCTGACCCGGCGAACTTTGTTCCGCATTATATATATTTAAAACAAAATGAAAGTTGGACATAGGATACCTGAGATTTTTATCCCGTCCGTATAAAACCTACTTTAACAAAACGCAACTGACAGCGAAACGTTATGTTGTCTATAGTTTAATATGGTCGAAAATTTGACAATTAGAAATTTTGAATTCGACTTGTTTATATTGTTGTAATTCACATAATATCTTTATAACTTGTAGCCTATGTGTTATTCTGATGTATAAGCTATATTATTGTAAAGTTTCATTAAAATCCATTCAGTAGTTTTTACGTGAAAGAGTAACAAACATCCATCCATCCATCCATCCATACTTACAAACTTTCACGTTTATAATATTAGTAAGATTTAATGTATTTGCTCTACCAAGAGAATGGTATGGGCAGCAGAATGAAACCACCCATATTTATTTTTTCCTCCAAGAGCTTGCTTTCATGTGCTGCAAAGTTCCAGTCCCTAGATTACCCGTGTCAACTGGGAGGGGATGGTAACCCCATATCACCAGGTATTCTTGAGCGTCACCCTAGTGGTGTATGTAAAGATAATGTTACGCCACGATGCGTAGCCCTCTTCCCTGCAAAATGTTTGGGAAGGGCGATGGCTGTCAGATGAGTCAATCTAGTAAATAGGTGCCGTTGCTGGAGGTCTTAAAAACTGGTGATGGTGGGCCCCTTGTGACTATTGCTCGGACTTGCTTTGTCAAATCTGTCTTGTTAGTATTTGTATACAAAATTGGTGATAAAAAAATAACAACTAATATAGCGTTTCTTGTCGGCTCTTCTCTGTAGCGCAGCCTTCCGAACCGGTGGTAAATAGTAAATGTATATAGACGTGTGAAAATATTTCAGATCGTTAAGGCTTTGTTTTTTAATGTTCATAGTAAACAAAAAGTAGGTGCTTCATCTACTGAGGTAAACAGGGTAAAGCATTGAATTATTATTAGCTTTTGTTTCTAACGAGTTTTTAGCGTAATATCGATGAAATCTGTTAGAAAACTTTCCCGAATCGTGACATTTTAAATTATCACAATCTTTCCGCAGACAATTTATTGGCAGTCGGCTGCCTTGAGTACTAGTGAGATGATGATAAAAATAAACTTAGGAGACTATCCAATTTAAAAAGATCTTTCCTGATCTGTACAGTTTTAAAGATTTGCTCGTTCAAACACTACCTGTTTGTATGAAATTTTTTGCTCATTATATAAATATATAATTGCATCATTTCGTTCTCTCGCATCGTCAGAGGTATATGATCATGATCGCACAACTTACCTATTCCGTAAACCATTCGACACAATCGATATGATATGATAAAATCAGCAATATGATTCATTCATTACAATCAATTGCCGGCCGCATCATATCATGTGTTGTCCAATCTACTAGAGGCCATCAGATTCGCTCGATTCTGACGTGAATGAATAGGGTTACACAATGCATGAAATAGTACCGTAGTGCTTAGAACCGGTAGCAAGCGGTGCACGCTAAGAATTTACACCAAATTTAATTTTACAACCCTTGGCGTGGTATTAAATATGTGTCAATTGAATATAGTAAGAATAGGTTACGACATTAAATCCAATTTTTTATCCAAATAATTATGTGTGTACCATAGGCCTTAGCCCCCATGATAAAACATAATATTTAGAAAGTAAGATAACATTAATGTGTTAGTTAACGTATAGCTAGCCCACATTAACTACGTTATTTACGAGGTTATTTTTACCTCGAACGTTATCAGATTTTGTCATCAATTTTCACGAGTAAAGTGTGATAAACTGTGATTAACATGAATTCCGTAAACAGGCCCAAGTCTAATCCCACATACCACCCATTCGCGATAGCTTGAGATGTGGTGATCTCACCGTATTGCGTGTTTTATATACTATACGGAACAATAAGTATCCGATTAAACTAAGTTAATGCTTGATTTCAAGCTACTTAAATTGGATTTTAAAATATCACGCTCTTTATATATTTAAATGGGATTGTCTTATCGGAGAACGCTTAGATTTGTCTTCGTAGGGTTGAATTGGGCTGGAATCTATCGTCGTGCTTCGCTTTAATACATAGCCTTTCAACTGTACATGATTCGCAGCGCCGCGCGCCGTATCAGATTTACACATTTGCCGCCAGTAGGCTATTTAAGCTTGCCACCGCTACTGACGTGTATAAATCGATACCCTAGTTTATGTAGTTTCTCTAACATTATGGAAGGGATTTTTTTAAAGATAAAATTACTTACGATTTGTTTCTTTGTTTGTAATCGCCTCCAAGTCTAAATACGTTTATCCAATACCAACGGCCTTTTTTGACTCTTTGTTCGCCTATATCTGTTTACACAGTAGATTAAACATATATAACCTTATTGCAATTTATTTATGTTTACTTTATCGCCTATAAATAATGAGGCGTGGTATGTTTCCTACCATTGTTTTGAAGTATTTACTTGCAATAAACTGCCGCTTATTGCATACGCACATACATTTTTCTATTATAAATATCTATTATAATTATTTTCATGCTATTTGTACCCCTTTCAATAGGCGAACATTTGGATAGATTACTTTATTGATAATGACCAAATAACAAAAGCGTACAAATTTTAGAGAGCTATCATTGGCGGCCTGCGGCCTTATTGCTAACAGAAATTTCTTCTAGGCAACCGTTTAGAAAGAATTATAGCTTAGGACAATATATGTATATACTTATGCAGTTTTCAATTAATTATAATGAAAGTACTTCTTCAGTATCAAACAAATCAAATGTTCAAAAATTTGGTTCCAGAATATGGATTACTATCATTGGCAACACTTTTATTCCTTAAGCTGGCTGAGTTAGTTTGTTTTAGAGCCAATCATATTACAGACTAATCAGACCTACCGTATTGTACCATTACCACTATAAGCTCATAATCTTAATACTGATCGGTAAACATACGTTCCACGAGTTTGTCAGGCACTTGCTATTTAGGATTAACATTTTATAGAAGTTACACTTTAACTTGTTTTTTAACTATGTCGATTTTGTTTCTGCAACATCTACAGTTTGTAGGAAGCACCGTACTATTTTTTGTGTTCTAGAATAAGTGTAAATTGAAAATAAAAATATATTAGGTAGCTGGATGATATTTTTGCCTGTGCTTGCTAGCTTAGTTAAGCCACTCAGTAGATCTTTTGTTTGTTTTAATAGGTAAATTTTTTGATCGCACAAGTAGCAGCGCTATGCCTAGCAAGACTTTTTCGAAAACCGCTGAAGTATGCTTGTCCAGAATTCCGCCACACTGTGTGCCTTGCTATAGGTTTATTCATGGGCTATTTTTGTTTTGGAAGGTAATATTTTTATTATATATTTATAATAAGTATCGTCTCGGTACAGGAAGAAGTAACTAAGTCTTATAAAATGTTACGCCATTTTCAACTTAACTTGCTGATGTCTTAGGTTGAAAATTAACTACATAATTTTGAAGACTTACTTAATTCTCGCTCTACGGGGACGGTATAATTAATACATTGCGGAATGCGTATCGTTACTGTTTGGTGTCAAAATTTTCAGTCAGCCTTTTTTATCATTGACGAATGCCTTTGATCCTAGGCTTGCGTGATGGAAAGCAACGCCAGGATCTAAGATGGAGCAGGCTATTCAAGGAAATGATCTGTCGAGCACCGGCTGTCACATACACACGACGAAACACAGTAAGGCACGATCCTCACTTTATAGCCGTTCACAGTTCGTTCTCAGTCCAATCTCGGTTTGATAAAATATTATGAAGTAAAAAATATATGTGTGCATTCATACTATCCGTAACAGTCAAGTTTCGCTCGAATCCCAGTCCAATCACGATCAGGTTCGAAGATTGAGTCAGAAATTGAGTCAGATTGTATAATGTGAAAAAGATACGATTTTACCAGACCGAAATCGGATCGAGAACAAACGGTGAACGGCTTTATAGTGAGGATCGTGCCTAAAACTGCTGACTTAGCTGTGAGCGTGGTAGCTAGCCGGGCGGACCTTTCCTTATTAGATCCTACCACTAAGCGGGCTGGGTTTTGTTGACTTTTACAACACGCGTTATTTCCCAGCGTGCGCTGGGGAAGTTTTATATTCTGCGTCGTACCCACTCGGGGTGAAGCCCATAGATGACCCACTACCGAGTCTGGCCTCATCTAATTACAAACAGGGAAACTAACGTACTGTGCCAGACGGATAGGTAAAGGATTTTGTTTCCAGTTTTCTATTCCTTGCTGCTAGGTATTCTGCCTTGTGATTTCTGTTAGTCGGCTTTTACGACACCTTCAGAATGGAATGGGGTGATGATGACATTATGTTTTTTCTAAATTTCTCTTTCTGTAACTTATGTAAACGTTTTTGTTGTTAACTTTTTATACATATGTCCAAAACTAGCGATACGTTTTCCTAATTACTAATGTTTTTGTGGTAATTATACCATTTTATTGTATGTACTAGCGAAATTGTTAGTTATGACAATGTGTTGCAATTTATTTATGCCCGAAGTTTTGTTTCACAGCTTAATTAACAGCAACATAAGAACAATACCCGAGAACTAGAGTAATTGTAGTGCTATACTACATATTTAAATGCACTAGTCGTCACACTTGTTTGCCAAGATTGAATTTTTAATATTTTCTGCAATTTACGTATCGTTATCGTATACGTATCGTATACGTGAACTGATATTGTTCATAATATTATAGTATTTATTACCTTGAGTATACTACTCAGCCCATACACGACCCACTGCTGAGTCGGGCCTCCTCCAATTACATGGAGGGTAATAAGCCAACTGTGCTGTGCCACGCTGGCTATACAGGTTGGTTTCGTATCAATTTTCCTTCTCTTGTGGCTCGGTTTTCGGCCTTGTCATTTCTTTCTGTCGGCTTTTACAGCACACTCATGATGGAATGGGGTGGTCACATTGTGGTGTATTCTTAATCCGTCACCACACGGAATGAGTATAATTATAGTAAAATAAACATAAATTTATCATCGAGAACATTTATTAAAATCTTGTTTATTTTACTGTTTTTTTATCTTCGGTTAAACAAAACTCATTATGTCTGTCATTTACTATGACAAAGACAGACATGATGGCCTGTAGCAAAAAGTAAGTAACAATGAAACAAAGATGCTAAATATTAATATTTTCAGACAAGCGATACATTTATCGGTGATGCCCATGCTGACTTATATTCTGCTGAAAGCTGTGCCACATCGGATAATGGGCAAGTAAGTGTAGCACAAAATCCTTGGCATTAAAAAAGCAGTCGTCAATACAGAGTATTGCAACGAATATGGCAGGTTATATACATAACAATAGGAACGATAATATGTTATAATGGCCACAAAATATATTGAAGAATGAGAATGAATGAGTCGATTTTTGTGACAATTTTGTGGATAACTGAGGCGAAACCCACACGATTTGGTTGAATTTGTGGGCGAAAAAAACTTCATTTGTCCAGATATTATAGGCACAGTTGAAATTAAACACTTTAACGGCAGTCGTCTTTGCAGCAGTCGTCGTCACGAAAGCGACTAGATGACAGTTGTCTTCAAAAGTACAAAGAAACAGTATAATTGCGAATACCTAAGAAATCATTATTGTACTATACCTACACAGTTTTAGAAAACTGTTATAACCCCAGATGTGGCTCACGGAACAAGCTAGTCTGTTAATTGCTGACGGAACTGCCTTCTTGGTTTAGGGGTTGGATGTGCCGCGTGTGGATCACGGGGTCCGGGTTCGATTCCCGGGCCGGGCAAGTGTCTTTTTGTAAACCAGAGGCACGTGCTCCGAATCTGGGTGTTATTTGTATTCGTGAATTTCATGTCTGCCCCCGCGATGCAGGTTGTACGTAGTGAAGGGGTTGCGGTTTAAAAAAAAATTAAGTAAGAAAAGGAACATGAGGTTTTTTTTACCGTAGGGGACTAGCCGGGGTGGGTATAAGGGACTCCGGGGCACGGAAAGACTGTAATTAAATATAAATAAATAAATATCCTTGGACATTTCACACAACGCCATCTCGTCCCAAGCTAAGCAACTTAATGCTTGTGTTATGGTAACGAGATGGATGATAAACTACTTATATACATTTTTTTTTGTAAATACATACATATTATAGATAGAAATGACACCCAGACTCCGAGCCAGTGCCTCTGGTTTAGACAAAGACACTTGCCCGACCCGGGAATCGAACCCGGGACCCGTTGATCCAAAGGCGGCACATCTAACCACTAGACCAAGAAGGCAGTACTCATTAAAACAAACGGTGTTCCTCGACTGGCCGCTTCAGGGTCGCCGGTTCCACTCCCCAATGGGGGAACATGCTACACGACCACGGGGGCCTTGGCCCACTTCGATTTATGGAACTAAGCTCTGGGGATGCAACACAAAGACAATACATATATGAAACACATATTCAACTACGATCATTGTAAAAATAAGTTGCAGGTTGGCTAACTAAAGACGCCGTGTTACTACTAACTGAACGTTGACATATATTTTTCTTTCCAGTGTTATATTGGCTGTGTCCATGTTGTATTTATCATGTGTTCACCTGCATCGACAGATATACCATACAGCGAATTACTCATTAGATATAACAGGTATGTATGTATATTTTTATAAGCAAAACATATTTCATTTTGTATATACGTGTTGGTGGACAGATTCCGTGCCTAGTCTTTTGTTCAATTTGCTATAAGTATCACACTACTATTACTACTCAGACCACAAATGACCGACTGTTAAGTCGGGCTTGCACCAGTTACATGAAAGGTAATGAAGCTTACTGTGCCACACTGGCCAGACGGGTTGGCGCAGGGTCCCATATCAAGTTATCCTTCTCTTGTGGCCAGATTATCGAGCTTGTCAGTTCCCTTTGTCGGCTCTTACGACACTGTCAGGATGGAGTGGGGTGGGACACTATGTACTATAAATCAGTTACCACACGGGGAATGCTGAATCATGGCGCGATATTACACTTCCATAATGATTTTGGAATTACTGTCACTAGCAATGTCACGATTTGCTACAAATGAAGTTTCATTTCCTGTAATGTGCAAATATCGTGAAAACCTCATTTAGACGACATCCAAACTAATTATATGTAAAAATAACAACCAGCGTATAATGCTGATTAATTTTGGAACAGAGATACTTACGATCTAGAAGAAAATATAATGTTTTTGGTCGTAATAATACAAACTAAGACCGCCAACCTATTCCACTCCTTGAGAACAATAAGTCGTGACTAAGGAAACACACTACAAAAACACCTGATTTTTCTATCCATCAAAATGGAAGGGGCCCGAGCAAGGTAACCGAGGTTAAACCCTACATAACAGTCAGTTAACATAACACTAAATAAATTAGAGCAATTTTCATGTTTACATGTAGTTGATTCAGTTTTCAACTACATCTTAGAATCATGTCTGAATTTTTCAGTGGCTTATTTTTATATAATTTTAGGTCCCCTTATGGTGATAACGCAAAGAGTGACGTCACTAGCTTACTCGCTCCAGGATAACATGGGTAAAAGGGACGTAAAGGGAAAGGCCGTGGTTTCACAGTTTCCTAAAGTGGACAAGATCCCGTCCCCGCTGGAGTACTTTGCTTACACGCTGGCCTTCCAGACACTCATGTGTGGACCTGTCGTGTTTTATTCGGACTACATAAGGTTCATAGAAGGCGCCAGCATTGACGAGGTAAGGAATCTATAGTAGCCGACCTCGAACTGGAGGGGGTTCTACACAGGGCCGGAGTAACCATCAGCTAGGTCTCCACCCCATTCCATACTGAGGGTGTCGCTGGAGCCGACAGAAGGAAATGACAAGACCGCAAACCTAGCCTTGAGAGAAGGAACTTGATACGAAATCCTGTGCCAAACAGTCTGGCCAGCGTGGCAGAGTAGGCTAATTATCCTCAATGTGACTGGAGGAGGCCCAACTCAGCAGTGGGCTGAGTACTATTAGTAGTACGTGATACTAATGATGATCTTCAAACAGCTTAAAAGGGACCCCGAAAAGTACATTGCCTAGGTGCCAACGTTAATCCGGCCCAGTTTGGATGTATGTAAGAAATCTTACTCACCTTTTTCCTGTTTTATTGGGCCAGTACCAACCTGATTTAGCTTTCTACGGACTTTATCTATGACTAGCTGTCCGCGAATTCGTCCGCGTGGTATTTAACAAAATAAACTACACTCGAGAGCAATGAATCCGGGTCACTTAAAGAATGTTAAAAATCTCGGAAACTAAAAATGATAGGTTAATGCAATAAATTGTATTTAATAGACAGTGTAATACTCCTTAAATGAAAGTAAAAAAAATATGAGTCACCATACATTTTATTAACACAAAATTACATAAAGAAAAAAACTGCTGATCTCTCCTTAAAACAAAAATAGGAAACATGAATTTTTTTAACTTTATTACGATTTTCTTGAATTTTAATATTCGTATTGCCTCCTCGTGCTTCCATTACTGCGTTTACGCGGTTTGGCATGCTGTACACCGAGTTCCTTATACGATTTTGGGGAATATTCTCCCATTCCTCTGTGAGAGCAATTTTGAGCTCACGAAGCGTGATTGGGGGAGGGTTTCGTTGTTTTACGCATCTGCCTAGCTCGTCCCAAGCATGCTCGATCGGGTTGATATCCGGGCTGCGCGCTGGCCACTCCATACGAGTAATGTTCATCTCTTGAAGGTAGTCATTCACAATCCTACCTGTATGAGGTCGGGCATAAATATAGCATCCTCACCTAAATTGACCATAAATGGACCAACGTGATCATTGAGGATTTCTTCCACATATCTTACGCTAGTTAAAGAGCCGTTTTCTATGATCACCAGCTCTGTGCGACTTTCAGAAGAAATTCCGGCCCACACAAGTACAGACCCACCACCGTAGGCAACTTTTGCATGCTTGCTTGAATCTTTGCCCTGGTCTTCGATACACTCTGTGTCTTCCATCGTGCTTGTAGAGCATAAATTTTGATTCGTCGGAGAACATAACTTTTGACCAATCTTCAATACTCCAATTTACGTGGCTCTGGGCATATCTTAGTCTTGAAATACGATGCCCACGCTCCAGTTTAGGGCCGTTTTCAGGTCTAAGGGGTTTTAAGTTAGATTCAGCAAGCCGACGTCTTACTGTCCATGCACTTGGGTTACTTCCTCCGAGGCGTCGAAACTGATTTGTGAGTTCAGTTCCTGTGAGAAAGCGATTTCGAAGCATGGTGTTCACCAAGTATCGGTCTTCTCGTGCTGTGGTACACCTGGTTCTGCCCGTTCCTGGTCTGCGTAGGTTAGAACCAGTTTCTTCGTAACGTCGGAGAACTCTTTGTACTGTTGACAGCGACACACCGACAGTCCTGCCTGTATCGCGCTGACTCCGGCCGGTTTCCAGCATTGTAAGTATTCTGGTGCATTCTTCAGGCGTAAGCGACATAATTTCAGCTTGAATAATGAATATAGAGCACTATCAACATGGTTTATGTACCCACATAAATGACAGATTACAAACAAAAGCAAAACCAAATGCTGTAAAATTTCGTAGTTCCATCTTCGAAAGTGGCCCTTTTTCAAGTTTGATTTTTTATGATATAACTTTACAATAACTAAGAAGTTTTAATACCTTCATTTAAGGAGTATTACATTGTCTATTAAATACGAGTTATTGCATTAACCTAGCATTTTTAGTTTCCGAGATTTTTAGGATTCTTTAAGTGACCCGGATTCATTGCTCTCGAGTGTATTATTCAGTTGGCAGAGTTTACGATAACTTATTAGTTCTGTATTTCGCGCGAAAAATACTCACAAAAACAAGATAGGTTTGCCACAAAAATGTTGAAACTCAGTGCCCCTGAATTCCGGGGGTGGGTGTCAATAAAAGTAGCCTAAGTTACATCAGGTATTTATTAGTCTAAGTTAAGTTAAGCCTAAGATACATCAAGTCCCGCCAAAATCGATCCAGTCATTTCAGAGATCAGCCGAAACAAACACATAGACAGACAAAAACTGTAAAATAAACAATGTTTTGGTATATGTACCCCCGTGTATACTGCATGAATCGCATTCGGTACTCTCCGCTAGTTACTTCAAGACAGTATTTTCTGAAATCTATTCCAGAATGCTATGAATAAAACAGAAGAACCCTCGCCTCGACGTGCCGTGCTCATCAAAGTGGCTGGCTCCGTTTCCGCAGCACTGCTTTATTTGATACTCTCCAACAAATATCCCCTAACAGTATTAGAAGGTGTGTATGTACATATTTATGATATGCATTGTGTCGAAGTACGTAAATAGCAAGTTTAGGGCCTTGTTATTCAATAGGAATTTAGAGGTTAACCTTTATGTAATGGCGAATAACAATTCCCTCATTGTATTTTAAATAGATAGGTTAGATTATGTCATTGTAGGCATGGTAACGGATTTATGATACACTAGATGTAACCTGCGCGAGTTGCTATGCCACTAATTAAAATAAATTTGAAGGAACGACATTACACAAATTTCCATATTTTTTTGTTCAGTAACCTTCCTGTGCTCTTCCACAATGTTTTGCTGAAGATCATCACATGATCAAATGCATAGTTTACGATTCTATAAAGGACATATAGACAAACATTCATCCTACTAATATTATAAACGTGAAAGTTTGTAAGTATGGATGGATGGATGGATGGATGGATGGATGTTTGTTACTCTTTCACGTAAAAACGACTGAATGGATTTCAATGAAACTTTATAATAATATAGCTTATACATCAGAATAACACATAGGCTACAATTTATAAAGATATTGTGTGTAAATTAATAGAGATATTAAGTTAAATTTTAATTTCTAATTGTCAAATTTTCAGCCATATTTTAATAATAGACAACATAAGGTTTCGCTGTCAGTTGCGCTTTGTTATACCACGTAGGTATTATATCACATTCTACGGGAACGGGATAAAAATCTTAGTTATCCTATGTCCGACTTTCTTTTATATATAAAGATGTTGGAAAATTCACAAAATCATACTAAATATTATAAACGTGAAAGTGTAAATGTGTGTAATCCCGTTCCGTGATATAAAACATCGTTTATCAAAATGCAACTGCTGGAATAACAAAACGTCACCGACGGCTAAACTTTATGTTATCTATAGTTTGACAAATTTGACAATTAGAAATTTTGAAGTTGACCGGTTGATGTATTTATTTCGAGTAAATATTAGCTTATTGTGGTGGTAAGTGAATTGATGAACAATGGAATATACTCAAAGTAAAGTTGGAAGGTGAGGAAGTTCTCATCCGAGGATCCCGACGATATCAACTGATATACCGTTTTAGTTTTAATGATTTCCGATCCGTCGTGCATTCGCCGTGAACATTAATAAATCACAGGGCCAATCCTGGAAAGTTTGTGGCCTAAATCTAGAAAATTCATTTATTTCCCAAGATCAATTATATGTGGCATGTTCCGGGTCAGAAGACCATCTGTGTTATTTGTTCATGCGCCTGATAATAAACCGAAAAATGTCGTCTGTCACAAGGTGATTCACAGAAAAGTGCAGTTACTAAAATAGATGGCCAATAAAGTATAATTAAAATCATAGATTTTTTATTTATATTTATCCTGATAAAAAATTGAAGTTAATAAAATCAAAAATCTGCTCAAGTATTGCCTTTAAGGCGAAACAAAGTTCGCCGGGTCAGCTAGTCTATCTATATAAATAAAAATGAATTGCTGTTCGTTAGTCTCGCTAAAACTCGAGACCGGCTGGACCGATTTGTCTAATGTTGTCTAATATTAAAATACTTTTTTTAATACATTCAGTTTTTTTATTTATTGATTCTGAGGCGGTACGAAGTTTGCCGGGTCAGTTAGTTTTTCTATATAAACAGATAGTGTTACCAACCCAATCCATCCTGAGGGTGTCGTAAGAGCTTATGCAGATGCTAATTTCTCTTTAACAGACAAAGATATGCGTAACTACCTTGTTGGTTGCATGGATGGGTTGGATGTGCCGGCTTTGGATCAACGGGTCCTCTATTCATTCCCAGATTCGGGCAAGTGTCTTTGTCCAAACTAGAGGCACTTGCTCCGAGTCTAGATGTCATTTGTGTTCGTGAATGTACATTCATGTAAACTGCCCCCGCGATACAGGTTATACCGAGTGCGGGGATTGCTTTAAGAAAAAAATATTTGATATAATTAACAAGAATTCCTTGCTCCAGAACTAACCGATCCGATGTCGGAAGTGTCTCGCTCGTGGTCATTGCTGTATCTGCTATGGTATGCGTATTTGTCGACAATGGTCGTCCGCTTCAAGTACTACCACGCGTGGCTCCTATCTGACGCCATCTGCAACAACTGTGGGATGGGCTTTAATGGATACGAGGCTGATGGCACTCCTAAGTGGGACAAGATGTCGAATATCGATATATTTGGATTTGAGGTACTGTGGCTTTTTGTATTCGTCAGTATTAAGAGAAGGCATAAAAGAGGGCGTATCCAAAAAGCAGATACATCGGAATGTGTATTGTATAGGATACTGGCCACTTAGTTGGTGTGATAGTCAAAGTATTAAGAAAGAAGAATATAGCTTACTTTGTTTTAACATTTCCATGCATTGAACCTAATTGCAATGAATAATAGATTAAAATTAATTTGTTGATAAAACGGAAACAATATCGGTATATTGTGTCCGTTTTATCAACCCCGTTTAAAACCGAGTGTATGGACACTAGACGGGAATAGTCATATTGGGATCGTCATATAGATTAATTATTTAGCTTAGCTTTGCTATTTATTTACTTATGTTTTTTGGTTTTTCTATATTCGTTATATCTTGATCGCGTTAAGAATACAGTGAGCCATATGTCCACCGGCTCAACCACGCTCGTAACCAATCAAATCGTTCCAAATTAGAAAGTCACGTTCGCAGTGACCTTTGATGACATAAATGCTATATCATCGTGAATATACCTTTACATTGCATTCTTAACGCGAACGGACTATAGTAATTTTTATATTAGCAAAATAAATGTATGTTTCGTAAAAGACACCTCGCCATAATTAATACAAAATACCCAAACTTGTTGACATTATATTCCTGTTTAATTTAAACAAATCGATCGACAACCTCCAGCTTTTTTAGTCGGGTGTACCAAATTACGGCCGTTTCATATAAAATTATCTGCGAGCGACGATCTGCGATAGGTTGCGGGCAGCACCTGGATACGTCAAGTTGAAGACAGGGTCCTATGGCGCTCTTTAGTGGAGGCCTATGTCCCGCAGTGGACTAATGTGGGCTGATGATGATGACGATATTAAATTGTCAAATCGGTTCTAAAAAGTTCTAGTTCTATCCCATTTGTTTGATATCCGTTTAATACAATTAATTCCCTCAGCTAGCCCAAAACTTCCGTACCGCGGTGGCCAGTTGGAACAAGAACACGAACGCCTGGCTCCGTGGCGTGGCGTACGAACGGGGCGGTGCCGCATTCCGCACGGCAAGAGTGTTCGGACTGTCGGCAGTTTGGCATGGCTTCTACCCCGGGTACTACCTTACCTTCGTGGCTGGTGGGCTCTTCACTGTCGTGGCCCGCAAGGTGAGTTGTTGTTTATTTTATTCACGTGTCACTTTCTTTAGTACCTAGTCAAGAATTTACAAATCATTAATATATCTACGCTCTGGGAAAATTTACCAAATTTATATTTTGCACTACCTACAACTGAGTCGGGCCTCCTCCCATTACATGGAGGGTAATTAGCCTACTGTGCCACGCTGCAAAGACGGGTTATCGGCCTTGTAATTTCCTTTTGTCGGCTCTTATGACACCCTCATGATGGAATGGGGTGGCGATAATATGTATTCTAAATCCATCACCACACAGACTGCATCATTGGCACAGCGGCCCGTATTCTAATATTGTCAACCTATGGCAATGAAAAATCAGAATGAGTCATACAATCTAAGGAGGGCAACAAAACTGTGGCGTACGACGCAATTATATTGTGCCTAACAAGCTAACTTAACAGCTAGTGGTAAGCTAACTGTGAACACACTATAGTAGTGTATTTATCTAAGCCAGGCGTCATACAATTACATGGACTGAAATGCAAGCCCCGCTGGCCAGATGGTAAGGCACGGGGTACGGTCCGTCTAGTCGACTCTTACGCCACCCTAAGGATGGAATGGGGTTGTGGCATGTATTCTAAATCTGTCACCACACTGATATCATGACGATATAATATTTTTGTAGATACGTAACGTAGCTCGACCAATGTTCATCGGCAGCCGACCAAAGAAGCTGTTCTACCACTTTCTGACGTTTGTGACGACGCGAGTGGCGATGACATACGTCACTGTGCCGTTTGTTCTCTTACATCTGGCGCCTAGTCTCGCTTTCTATGGGTGAGTATCTTAGTCATATTCGCTTATCCTAAGTAGTAGGTAAATCTTAAATGTTACGCGACCTTTTCTTTTTTTTTGTACCAGTTACATGTATACTAGGCTTGCATGATGGAAAGCAACGGCAGGGTCTAAGATGGGGCAGGCAATTCGAAGAATTGCATACCGGCTCTCACATACACACGACGGAACACAGTAAAACTGCTTGGCGCCGGACTTAGATGCGATCAAGCCTGCTGGGTTTTGGTGACTTTTACAACGCGCGTTTTTTCGTGGGTAGCATTGTTCTACTGTCAAATTATATGACTAGCTTTTGCCTATTATTATTTCATCCTGCGGATGTCGTAGAAGCCGACAAAATGCCGCCTAGCCGCCTATGAAGGAAAACTTGATACGAAACCCTGTGCCAACCCGTCTGGTCAGCGTGGCACAGTAGACTAATTACCCTCCTTGTAGTTGGAGGAGGCCCAACTCAGCAGTGGGTCATTTATGGGCTGAGAAGAAGAAGAATATCATTTTCGGGAGTTAAGAAGACATACTTAAATTTGCATTTATAGTATGTATTAGTTTCAATATTGTGGAAATGCTATGAAAGTGTATTTTGTTCCAGAAAATTCTATTATTCGTTGCATTTTATCGCGTTGGGCGCTCTCCTCATTCCTGATAATACAGCCTCTATCAATCGCTCTTCAATAATGTCCACCTCTTCAACGGAGCTTCCGCAAAAATCTTCCTTAGCAACTAAAGAAAACACTAAAGTGGAATTCAACGGAAAACTAAAAATATCTTAGAATATTTTACCTAAGCACAGTATTCACAGAAGAACAACTAATTATATGTTATTATTTTAAAATATTAATATTTATGAAGTAAATTGTTGGCACATAAGTTGTTTAATGTTATAGAAGTCAAGTTTGAGTTTATGTAAATTGTCTATGTTTGTTATATTGACAGATGCTGTAATATTATGGTAATACAGGGGGTTTTTCTCAACTGTGTGTGTGGATGGCTTAAATGGAAAATAGCAGGAATAGATATTACTATTAAAAATATACATTAATTAGTAATACTATGAATTGGAAATTATCGGATTCGATTTCAAACTAGGAATAATAGTTATGTGACGTAGATTTAGATTTCGCCAATAAAATTGGTCTCCAGTCTTGTTTGAATGTCTTCAGCTATTCCTAATAGTTTCGATTTTGGCCATCCACCCCAGTTGCGAAATACATCCTGAATTACCCCTTGAAATGTTACCTTTTAGTACAATTCGTATTGACAGTATAATCAATATTTGAAACTATTTCAAACATAATTCGTATTATACGTATTGTAAATGCGTATATAAGTCATCTGACGTTTTATTAATGTTATTAGAGAATTTCATGTAATATTACATGAAATTCTTTAATAACATAAATAAAATGTGATTGTAATTAATATTATAGAAATTTTAATATTTCGGGTCGTCACAGATTAGGCTATCAATTGAAAATTATTTTTTTTATGTCACAGACGTAGTTATTAATTTGAGCATATATTTAGATTAGCTAATCCACGCACGTGCCAAAGTCTGATGAACTTGATGAACAGATTAGTTCTAACTCCTAATTTATTAGTAAAGAAACATTTGTTATTATATTCCAATGGATTCCATCGATCTTAAACCTGATTGGTTGATTTCCGACTCCTTGCCAAGTTCAATTGACGAGAGATTGAGTAATAGGCCAAAGACCATTTTTACATCTTAAACTTTTTATTATCACCATTAAAATTGTACCCAAAGTTAAATTATATGTCATTATTCACATCGAAATTCAACATTTAGCGAATTCACTATATATTCCAATAAAATTATAATTAATTAAAGAAGTTGAACGTTTACCGATTAACACTATGCATTGTTCTTCGTTTTGTATGATACATATGAAAATGTATCTTTACGCGGCTACTGTAGGGATATATCGTGCGTGGAATATTGTAGTTTTAATTAGTGTTTATTTATTTTGTGAATTAAGTCTTCCATATAATTAATATCGTTGTTTTCAGTTATCTTGTGGCTTCTACTAATATTATGCATTTATTTTTTATTTATAAATATTGTCCTGATTTATTATTAAACACAACGGGACAATGTTAGCGGACCACTAAGAAACCGATGATTAGTTATTAATGAAATTGTTTTCAGTTGGACGTGTGTTTTAAAAATGAGTGTTCTAAAGCAGTTATTTCGGGTATTTATAACGAAGTTACGAGAAAGTATGGCTTTATTTAAATTTTAAGTTAAAGATACAAGTATGTATATGCGTAACTATTAGAACTGCATATACACGGTTATATATTGTAAAGTAAAAACCTTCAAGTAGTTGTTCCGAATCAGTAACTTAGTCACTTCTATATTTGGCTTTGGCTCAAAATAGTACTAGTGTAACTAATTTTATTAGCACTCATGCGGCAGACTCACTCAAAAAGCCTCTGACTCAATAGAGGTGAGTAATCATGAATACGAGGAGAAACCCAGACAAAATGTAGGGCTCTCTATTTTAAAATTATTCTTTTTTACAATATATATCTATGCGTTTTTTTTTTCTGAAGTGTTTGAGGTTGGTACTTTACAATAAATCACGCTGTATATGATTTGTATTGTTTCGCATGTTGATTGTGTATGATCTGAAGTCTCAAAAATTGCATAAAATTATCTAAATTCCTTGTTTTAACGACATTCCGTCCAGATTATTATTAGAAATCCATTTATTTTAAATTCATTTAGGCTTTGGACCTTAGGTAATATATTTTATTGCTGGATTATTCTATTAGATTACTAAATATTTATTATATTGTATTTTTCCATTTATTTTAATAAATTTTATATTAACTTTGACCAGTGATGCATTAAATTTAATTGTATAAACTCAATATGTAATGTCTTTGGGCTACTTCCAAATACGCATAATATAATTATATAATTTATATCGCAATAATAAAAATAAAATTTGGATTCCATTGCATGGAATACTAAATATATTCTTTTCTTAAAATGCAAAATAATTATGTACGAGTTGTATGAACATACAGGATGTAACATTTCACTGAGATAATACTGATAGGGTTAAATGGTACATATCAGATTTGGAATCATATGCCAAAATATATATAATGTAATTTAGGCAAATTTATTATTTTTGTGCCATACACTTCTAATTTATTATTTTATTAGTTATTTTTACAGGGTCGCGAGTTGTTGCCGCGCACCCCTCCCCCGATCCCGCAATATTATGAGATTTATTCGCCGTCCACATGTCTTTCCCGCCCAGTGCTGACAGTGACACTCGAACGATGTCGTTTACTCTTGTCTATGTTCATTACCAGCACATAAGACGCTAAGATAGCCTTTGCTCAGTATTTCTCAAAACTATAAGTTGCGATAACTCAGCATCGCGTAAGATGATGAGACCTTTTAAAGTGCAATCTACATATTCCTGGGTATACGCTCCCACAGTATTGTTTCACTATTTTGTTACAGCCTGTATATTATATTATCAGCCGAATTGAGGCAAATACTAACATAAATTTTTGCAAAGGCCATTAAGAACTACTGTTTTGCTTTAATTGCCACTGTGGCTTCTACTAATATTGGAGTATGATCTTTGTTGATGTAATTTGTCATATACAGGGTTGATACGACATAGGGGCATTTTTTTTAACTGCCTATACTAGGTATCATTTCCAGGCTATGTACCAAAAATCAATAAAATTGGAGCAATATATATAACGGTATATGCGGCTAAAACCGCAAATGATTTTTTTAATTTTTGCCTCATTTGAACATGATGTATCTCTCCTAACAGATGTTTATGCCTAACGCATCGTTTATTAACCTTAGGGGACGTCCATTAATCACGTGATGTTTTTTTAACATTTTTAACCCCTCTCCCTCTTGGTGATACCTGGTGAGGTTTAAGACTACCCCTCCACCCCCCATGAAAAATCACGTGTAATTTTTTTTTGTACCGTTTCGAATTCATACTAATCAAATATAGTATACGTAGTGTAATTTAATGCCCCTCTGTCATATCAACTCTGTATAATTGTACAATAGCTATTGGGGGCTGCTTTGTTTCGTGTTGTATGTAAAGGTATCTATTTATTTTATAAATAGATTGGTTATGCGTTTTATATTTGCAACCCGATCAATTATGATGATGCGTAATTATTGTAAGTAATTCATTTTGTTGACTCGACTTCGTGTAAAATTAAGAAATTGATATTTCTACCATCTCAAAATTAATTCTTGTTTCGGTTTAGTGTATATGTATACGTACCTATACCCTGTTCAAGATAGCATGATCGATTTGACAGACGGGCTAGTGATGGGAAACAGAAAATATCTAGTAGTCCAAAAAATAACGTTTTAAAATACTTGTAACAGTGACAAGTTGGCGTGGGTGTAATATGGGTGAAATTCTTTATTACATATAAAACATTGGGTAGATAAGCGTTGGTGGGTCAATATTCATAATAAGTTCCTATTTAATATTACAGGGTTATTTTTTGACCTTCCGCCAAATTTAAATAGGTGGTTCAGACCATGAAAGTAAACAAAAAAGAAAATAATAGTTGTAAAAGTGTTAAATTTCAATGCGCTAAAGCCAACGAATTTTATTTCAAAATGAAGTATTTTTTATTCGAATATTGTCATTAAAAGTTAAGAAAAAGTGATAAAGAATTTCACACATAATACACCCATCTCGTCACAGTTACAAGTATTTGAAACCGTTATTTTTTGGACTACTAGATATTATCTGTTTCCCACCACTTTTCGTCATTGCAAAGTAAAGGTATGATTCCGAAGTACGCTGCACGCAGAAGTGCTACCACGGCACTACTGGTCCCCATTACCGCAACGTAGTTCGGAATCATACCTTTTTGTCGATCAGAAAAATTGACATCTGTCAAATCGATGACGCTATCTTGAACAGGGTATACATTGAAATAAGGAGGGGAAAAATCTAAATTTTAAATTTATACAAATGTAACAAAAATTCTTTATACATCTAAGCACCCGACTGATAAAAGACTACTGTAAAGAGGGGTTTCAATCATTATTGTAGGGAAACCCCTCTTCTAAGATTATAATCTATTAGCGACCCGCCCCGGCTTGGCGCGGGTGCAATGATGAACCTCTAAACTTTGCTTTATAGTATGTAATGAAGAAGTTTTCTTTCTCTTCTTCTTCTTTTCTAGGATCTTTTCTTTTTTACCGCTTGACTTTATTTTTGACGGACTAAACTAAGTCGTATCAGCCCATAGATGACCAACTACTGGTTTGGGCCTCCTTTACATTAATGGAGGGAATTTAGCCAGCTGTACAAAGCTGGCAAGACGGGTTGACACAGGGTTGGTATCAAGTTTTCCTTCTCTTGGGGCTAGGTGATCTGCTTCTTGCGTTCTTTTAGTCGTTCCTCTTACGACATCCTAAAGATGGTATGGGTCGGTGACATTGTGTATTCTAAATCCGTCACCACACGGTCATTTATTATTATATGATTAAGGATTAACAAATTTCATTATTGTTGAAAACAGAGACATTAAATAGTTAGTAAAACATTCTAAATTTATAGATGCGAATGCATTCATTATAATATCAAATCTATATAACAGTTTTAATTTAAGCATTGTTCTATGTCATGTATTTTAGTATTTTTAAAAATTATCAATTATTTCTCGATTGCACGTCTAACAAAAGCTACCTATTTTTAAAATAATACCTACGCCATCATCTGTAGTCAAAGTTATACATTCCACAACTATAAATTTATAGGTATACTCAAACATCTTTTAGTTTAAGGCTCCATAAAATCGTGGCTATCAATATTAGATTTTAGAGGTCTGAACTAACGCCTATACGAGCTCATTGAGGTTGGGTACCATTTTGTTAAACAACTATTTAATGTTATATTGTTAAGAAGGAGCTGTTATTGTTTTAGTTATCTTTGACAACCTTCTGACAATAAGGAACATAAAAAGGTATGCGGTATACATTTTTTTTTATACAGGATGTAACATTTTATGTCATACTGACGGGGTTTGAAGATTATCAGTGTGGAATACCATAAAAAAAATATTATTCCATACAGTAAAGAAAATATTTTTAGTTTTTGTGGCAGCAATATATTGTGAGCAATTGCTTTTTTATTTTTATATAATAATAGGCTTACGTTTGACCTCAATCTCGCTTGATGGAAGGAAGATGAGGCCTAAGATGGTACACGTTTGCCTAGAAGGTGTCTGTTCACTTTGGCCTCTTTCTCTATATTTAATTTTGTTACACTCTGTTTAGTATACTTTTTTATTTAAAATGAAACGTTTTTAAGAGGTAGGTAATTAAAATAAAATTTAGAAGTATAAAAATTAAACAATACGTTTTATTTTGTTTAAATACCAATTAGCCTGAGTCAAAATATTGAAATCTTCGTTTAATCCATTGTATCTTTCAAAGCAACATTTAGTAAGGGTTACCTACCTCAACACAATGGTTATAGCATAAAATTACTGAATTAGCGCACAAATACAAAAGCATCTAACATCGCGGTTTTCGTAGGACACCATTATTTAGCGTTGTTTTAAAACTCTATCAAGTTTTATGCACATAATGTTTGAGATAGGCAGTAGTACAGAAATACTGAATACCTGAATTGAATGGCTTTTTTGGAGTTATTGTGAAAATATCCCTGAATTTGGTGCTACCGCGAAATTAGGTGCATTTACCTTACTTATCATTCAAAGAGCTTGTTTTAACAGTGTAAACTTTTACCTTGAAAATGTATTTTTGTTAAATATACTTACTTATAAAATGTATATTAAATGTTTAACTAATAAAAGTAATTTTATTTCATTTATGCAATCTCTGCCAAATATAACAATCTAGCTAGGCGATTTTGAAGACTGCCTGATATGCTGAATACATGCTGTTATACTGCCTGAATCAGGTTTGTTTTTAATATTTACTGCAAATGGTATGGATATTATTTATTTTTGTAATCATGTGTGATCACTATTTGCATTTTCTTTGATAAACGTTACTCATTACATTCAGATTCCACAGTACATACATAATTAAAAAAAATATGTCAGTTCTGATAATATATGTTTATCTTACTATCAGAACCGGCCATGCATGGCAGTGGTTACGTTTTTGTTATATTTATTTAACACTAGCGACCCGCCCCGGCTTCGCACAGGTGCAACGGACCTCTAAATTTATCAGTGTTTCTCTAGAATATTTTGCATGTATTATATCTAAAAACCTTCCTCTTAAATCAGTCTATCTATTAAAACAAACCACTTCAAAATCTTTTGTGTAGTTTTAAAGATCAAAGCATACATAGGGACGGACGGACAACAGCGGCTTTGTTTTATACTATGTAGTGATAGTGATGATACATTAATAACTATAATAAATTTAACTTTTAATATGGCGAAAGCGAGCCAGCTATTGAATACTTACTCAATTGCTGATTAACTCCAAAAGCTAACATATAGTTGTGACTGTCATTTAATAGACAATTAATTTGCAATAAAATAATATTGCGATAATAAATTGAGATGTATGCCTGTCTTTCAAGTTGGATCAAACAGCACATGGGTGTGCAGATTTGATTAAAATTGGTTAAGTAGTTTAGGAGTCCATCGGGAATAAACAATGTAACACATTTTTTTTTATATTTAGATGTTTGTTCAAAGATTTTTAGTTATGCTATCAATGAAAATTTCAGGATTCTTTTTATTTTTATATTACATATTTACAAATTATGTTTTCTTACAATACCTGAATTAATGAGCATTAAAGTCATAGTACATTTCATGACATAATCTAGAAAGACATCCACTCTCATCTCATCTTAAAAATACAGTCCCATTCTAAAGTTTAGAATCCATAGGCCATATTTACAGGTTTTTAATGATATTAATAAATCATGAGATTTATATAAGTGACATGGCTCATAAACCTTTTGCATTTAGACCATGTTTTTTATTGGTCTTCATGTTCATAAATGCTGATCTTATACAACACAACATTCCAGGCACATCATTGGTGATTTCTAATTGTTGCTGAAGCTCTTTAAATATGTGCAGTTTTGGTGTGGTTTCCAATACTGTGAACAAACAATGTTAGTTAGTTAAATATTATATGTAATCAAAAGTATAAAATTTGCTTTCATATACCAGTTTCAATCTCAGTTTTGTGAAAATGATAATTGACCTATTTCTTTTAATTTACTATTCATGAGAAACAGATAGTGTCATTCCGTGCAGTGACAGATTTAGAATACATAGTATCACCACCCCATTCTGTCCTGAAGGTGTCATAAGAGCCGACAAAAAGATATGACAAGGTCAATAACCTAGCCACAAGAGGGGAATATCTTGACACAAACTCTGTGCCAGCACAGCACAGTAGGCTAATTTCCCTCCATGAACTTGAAGCAAGCCTAAGTAGTGGATCATCTATGGGCTGAAATGATATCACCAATTTATGACATCTAAAGAGTGCTATTATATCAAGTGACCCAATGTAGAAAACTTAGCTATTAGAGCTGGAAAACTAGGTGTGAAATCCTGTCCCAATCTTCTAGCCAGCTTATTAAAGGGGGTTATCAAATTAGAGAAACTAAAGTAGAACAATGAAGAACCAAGATGATCGAGTAATACTAACATTTATAGTGTTCAGTTTTAGTATCCCTTAACAACCGGACTGAGTAGTTGTCAGACTCTTTCTTGGCTTCTGTGAAGAACTGCACAAATAATGCTTGATCCTGTCCATCCTTAGATTCAATTGTAAAATATATTTTTAGGAACTTCTTGTAATATTTTTTGGCCATAAGAAATGCTTCATGTGTCTCTTTGATTTCTTGAGATAAAAGGCGCTGATCTGAAAGGTGAGATTTAATTTTAAAAGTAACATCAAAATACCAGCATTGTACAGTAGTCTAATTTCCCTCCATGAATTTGGAGGAAGCCCGACACATTAGTGGGTCATTCATGGGCAGAAAGAATGATTTACAATAACTTACCCTTTTTACAGCTTTCATACTGAGTTTTCTTCAAAGAAAGATCTGCGACTTTTACATCTATATCATGTCGTAACACTTTATTCCGGTCAATCAATGATTTTAATTCGTCGTCGTGATTATATACCACATTATTACCATTGTAATTAAACTTTTCAGCATTAAAACCATCAACGAGTCCCGAAACGCGTTCGTATATGAGTTTAACTTTATTTTGAAACATCTCATTGCATTTACTTTCTATAGATTTCACGTTTAAATCGAATACCCAATTTTCGTCCATAACGCTCATTTTGTTGCAAAATTCACAGCTGAATTTGAATTACTAGTAATTTATTTTTCTTCCTTTTTTCAGTTTTCAGTACAACAGAGAACAGACAACTAAACAGTTACGGCTTTTCAAATCAAATTTGAATTTTGAATGACAATCAATCAACAATCATTTATTTACTTTTGGCACTATTGACCTGGTTGCTAAGACTTTTAAGACAAATCCCTCAATAACAATACTCTAGTCTCTCGATGTTTAAGGGGTGGTATAAACTACTAGTTAAAGAATTCTAACACATTTTTTTTACTTTGCCCAAACCTTACATGTTCACCCTGTAATGTTAATAATATATAGTCGACATGCCTTTTTTATATAAGATTCTAGTGTTATGATATTCTGTAACGTAAGGCTGAACGCACATTCCATTTCAAGATCCATTTTCAGAAACGCAATCAGAACTCCTCTATCAGTGTAGCAAACACTAATTTAGGCTCATTAAAGTTAGCCCCCCAAAAAAATGTTTTTTTACTATTTTCGACTTTTAATTCTATTAAGTCGTTTGTTAATCGTTTGTAATTATTTGTTAGCTGTTAATAATTGTTAGTTCTAGATTTATTTACTTAAAAAAAAAATTAAAAATGTTCCTTCAAGTTAGCCCCCCACTTGCAATTTGCAACTTGCATTATTACCGGAAAATTATTATTACCGAAAAAAAAACATAAATATTCAGCTAATTAAAATAGTTAATTAAACAAAAACTGAGTAATTTCGAATGACAACAAATAACAACAAAGGATTAACAAACGACTTAATAGAAAAAAAGTCGAAAATAGTAAAAAACATTTCTTTGGGGGCTAACTTTAATGAGCCACTAATTTAGATGCGGGCGGTTGATAATTTGAATGCTATTGCTGCTCTATATGAATGTATAGTTTCTTATTTCAGTGATAGCCGAGGCCTTTCATCGTTTCTGAAAGCGGAACAATCTTACTGGACGCGTTCTGTAATGAGCTTAATTCTAAAGATATTTTCTAAATAATCTTAAAAATATAAACTCCATGTTAATTATTCATTCTTTAAGTTGGCAGCTTTTTTTCCTTTTTCATAGGCAAATTTTACGAAAACGTCAGTGCATATATTCATGAAAATCCTAAAATGTTTAAAACCTATTCTACACGGTTGGGTCCAACCACCAACAGAGGTCACCTTGGTTGTTCCAACCAAAGTTGGTTTTCAATCTACACGATGTGTAGTTGAGACAACTCGTCAGCAGTGTTGCCAACTTAGTGGTATTTTCCACTAAAACTCGTGGTTTCTACTCCCCTTTTAGTGGCGAAATATTGCTTTTAGTGGCTGGTGGATTTTTCTAGCGGTTTAGTAGATTCAGTTTCAATTATAATGAATGATAATTATCTATTTTAAACTCACCCAAATCTAGAAATCTTCTCGCCATACTAAAATGCTCTATCTCAAACTCAAAAGGAACTTTATTTACGTAGGTTTCATCACAAAACTCTTATAAATCGTCATATTTATAAACACACTAGGTGGTAGTCTCCACACACACCTATCAGTCGTCATACCTACATTCACATTTCCATAATACGGTTCAAAAGATGCTTTTTGGACAGATTTAGAACTTGAAGATAAATTTTAGACATTTTCAGATTCTATGATAAAGTATAATAATAGTTGCTTTGTACTATGTTTAATATGTAACTTTACGACATGATGTGTCAACATTATTAGGGGTTCCAACCTAGGATAGATTCGTTTATTAGATATTAAGTTTAGTTATTAACTGTTACCTGTTTTGTTGTCCAATAAAATAAAATAAATAATAATTACTAAAAATTCGATCATTCGACTCCTAAGCCACTTAAATATATAATTTTACTTCATTTTATTTTCAGGAGTATTATAATATTAATTTACAATTATGCTTCTTAATAATGGTATACCTACGGGATTCCGTCCGCTGTTCTTTCTACGTTCATGATCAGTTGAATTATATTTATAAAGATACAGATAAATCTGTTTATATGGCAACACTGGCCGCAACTACGCACGGTCGCAGGCCAACAAGCATCCACACGGTCGCTCTTCAACCCAATGTCCTCTATTGGTCCTTGGTAGTGAGGGATGCGCTCACGATCAAGGTGGTTGGAAGTCCACTCGGTTGGTCAACCAAATATTGACATCAACCAACTTCTACACGGTTGCTTTTTGCTCCAACTCAACCAAGGTGACCTCTGTTGGTGGTTGGACCCAACCGTGTAGAATAGGTTTTATGAGTAATTTAGTTTGGGATTTTCTAGATATCATAAATGTAAAATTTGATTGATATTAAACTAATTTTGACATGCAACAGTTCAGACCGAATATTTTGCATCTTTTCTTACACATTACTTTTTGTAAGTAGCTGAATTTTACGCGTAAACAAACTGTTTTTCGTGATCTGCGAGGGTAATCAAACAGATAACCTGCTATTTCAGGTTTTTGATGTTGAAGCTTATAGTGTAATATCTTCATACTGGATTTTTATCATTATGGTTTATAGTCACAATGAAAAAGTAATCCGTCTATGTGAGTGTACCAACAATTTTATGACTCTAAAAGTATTTGACAAGAATTTGTCCAATGGGCCATTGTCTCAGTTGCTTCAAAAATCAAGCAAATGCTGATATCACTATTTCGCCTCAAAAGACGAAAGATGGTGAGTAATTTTGTATTTATTTACACTTGTCAGTCTATGTCAATATTCACACTGCACAGTCCCTAGCATTATAATTGCTATTATTTATATTTTTGGTCCCTTAATTTGCTTTAGGCTAAGTTAGATAGTTTTAATGTCAACAGTTCTAATACTGCTATTTTTTAATTGCAGAGGTGACAGACATTGCAGTCACAGTATCGGTTTACCCTCAAGAGGAACCTCTGCTTCATGAAAATCAAAATAGTATTAATAATCATAAAGATATAAGTAGTACTCAAATTGCAAACACTCTCAGTGTAGATTTGTGCCCTGCAGATCCAACAGTTGCACAGAAGTCCAGTATAGTTTCTGATAAGGCACCCAAGCCATTTTACCAAAAGTTGCCATCTATACCGAGGACAATGTCTTCATTGGGCTCTAGTGACCGTGTATCTGAAACTAAAATAAATCTGTTGTTTGATCAGTACAAAGACTCTTTAGAAGAAGCCATATTAGCAGAAGGCATTGAAAATCTCTGTAATGATTTAGAGTTAAATCCTGACAATTTCAAAGTATTAATTTTGGCATGGAGGTTGGATGCTAGTCAAATGTGTAGATTTACAAAAACAGAGTTTGTACAAGGTTTGAAAACCATGAGGACTGATTCTATTAAAGGTATACAGCACAAGTTAAATGAGATTACTGATGATCTTGAGCTGGACACTGAGCAATTTAAAGATTTGTACAGATTTACATTTAAGTTTGGCTTGGATGTGAGCACAGGACAAAGAATTCTACCAACTGATATTGCCATTGTGTTGTGGCGTCTTGTTTTC
Source organism: Clostera curtula (assembly GCA_905475355.2). Classification (NCBI taxonomy): domain Eukaryota; kingdom Metazoa; phylum Arthropoda; class Insecta; order Lepidoptera; family Notodontidae; genus Clostera; species Clostera curtula. The sequence continues at coordinate 9,315,985 of FR997806.1, read as the reverse complement.
ACAAATAATGAACCTCCAATCCTTGACAGGTGGCTGCTCTATTTAGAGAAACATCCTCACATTAGAGGCATTCCAAAAGACACCTGGTATATGTTTTTAAATTTCTGTGAATTTGTGGGCAATGATCTCAGCAGCTATGATGACACAGAGGCTTGGCCCAGCCTATTCGATGATTTTGTTGAGTATGAGAACGACCAAATGAATCAAAATGTAAAGAAAACAATTACACTACAGGATTGAATCCATTGCCAAATTTTAGCTTTTTTAGGTACTTACGAGATTGAGACTGATAACCTGATAATGAACATTCAATGATGTTAGTCTTGTATCTCTCTAATGAAGTTAGTTAAAATGAATGTGTATTAAAATGTACTGCATATTGAACAAAATTGTGTAGATAAGAGTAGAAACATTGTGAGATTTAATTGTACATAGAGAATGTACCTATTATACATTTTAATGGCTATTTTTTAAGTTTATTAATTTTAAAATAAACATTCCAGTGATGGGATTAGTTAAATATGTAAATAATGTTCTAGTTATTTTTGTTAGTTGATTCAGAAGTACCATTATATTTTATGATGTTTTAAAACTTATTTTTCTCACGGCAAATGAAGATGTTTATAATGCACAAATTTAAAATGGTCTGATACATGTAATAGAACTATCATCACAATACTAAGATATTCTTTTAATAATCCCTGCTTCATAGGCACAAAATATATATAGGTATTGATGCACAATATCTTTAAATAAAAAATGTATCTATCCTAAAAAAACTGAGGATTGGCATCACTCAGATATTTATTTATGCATATCCGCATGTCAGTTTTAAAGGGATATATAGATCAGGAAATATAAATGGGCCTCTTCTTTGCGATCTTCACTACTCGGCCCATAAGTGACCCAATGCTGAGTCAGGCCTCCTCTCATTACAGGGAGGGTAATTAGCCTACTGTGCCACGCTGGCCAGATGGGTTTTCCTTCCCTTGAGGCTAGGTTTTCAGATTTGTCATTTTCTTTTGTCGGCTTTTGCGACACCCTCAAGATGGAATGGGGTGGTGACACCATGTATTCTAAATCCGTCACCACGCGGAAATCAGATTGTGATCTTTACAAACGTTCAATTCATATCTCCTGAAGTATACTGTACCTTACTATTAGAAATTCACTTCGTTCAGAGACATTAAACTACCCTCTACATTTTAACTTCAAATGCAAAGAAGCCACCCATATAATGTCATACAGAAACACGGGCGTGGATCCCGACAGATGCTTGGTTATTTTCTATAAACTTGCTTCTCAGCCTAAATTACTCACTACTCCGTCGGGCCAGACTGGCCAGACGCGTTGGGATAGGGTTTCATATCAAGGTTTCCTTCTCTTGCGGCCTCGTTTCCTTTTGTTGGCTCTTACGACCTCCTCGGGATGAAATGGCGTGGCGACAATGTATTCTAAATCCGTCACCACACGGCATTTTCTTAATTACACTAGCACCAATAGAACTGTCCGCCAAGTGCACACTGCACGTCTACCCACGGATACATTACTATTTGAATAGGAGCTTCAAAATGGTACATTTTTTCAAAACTGTTTTTTTTATGTATGAAAGTACATACAGACCTTGGTCGAAATTAGCATTTAGGTTACCAGTAAAATAAAAATCTTATCAAACTATATCAATTCTACAAACGACTATTAACGTCATCAATGAGACCCAGAAATCCACAATTGCGCAGTCAAGGTCATGTTTCAAGTTGTTTGCCGGCTATTATACCGTTTGAACGACAAGCCGTCCTAATCTACCAAACAATCGATTTCATTTGATCGTGAATATCCACTTCAAATATAATTACTATGCAAGGAATACTTAACATTGCGCTAGCTGTTGTCAGTTCCACCGATATTTTTGACCTTCTGGGTGCCGAGAGGACCCGAGAACAAACCAGTATAATGTATCCGAGGTAGTGTGGCTGGTAACTTAGCGGGTGGTGTAGAACCCGATTGATCCCACATTTATGGCAGTCGACTCCGATACACGAAGGCAGTAAAATGGAAACAGACAGGCATTCCAATAAATTGAAGTGCAGCAATATCTTCGTGTACCACTGGTAGTCAGGCTAGTAACTCCCAAAAATAGGGAAACAGCAAATTAGATGACAAAATATGTATTCACATTACACACAATAATAAAGTGTGACGTCGATTTTGAACGCTTATTACGTCATATCTCACAAGTTCGCAGTATACTTAAAAGAAGATTTTAGACTACTCACTATTTTTTATAGCAAAGTGCATCTGATGAACACCTACAGTGATTTTTTTCGTAGTTAGTATAGTACCTAGTATTTTATCTGTGGGTATCTGTTGTTATCTATTTACCTTTAAAAATATTATTCCATGAGATGGTTTACGTCGCTCTTATTGTTAGATGCGGGAACTTCATAAATTTAATTTGTAAACCACGCTGACATTATGAATCGTGAGAGTATACACGACTCCATAAAAACATCCATTGAATTTCGATAAGATTGCTAAGGCATTTAACTTTAGGCCTTTGAGTGAGTATGACAACTCGTGCAATAATCCTTTCGTGATAAACTTTACCAGGACCACGCGGAACAATGTTCCGCTAACTTAATTAAGTGGCATGGCAAAAATATAAGTACAGTAGTATTCATAAAATTTTATTTTAAACAAAATAATATAGTCGCAGCCTGCCTGTGCCCGGTGCGCCGCGCACGTCGCGACCACCAACGCCAAACCTCCCAATCACTGATATACACAAAATATTGATAATAATATACAATCGCCCCTAGATGTATATCTGATTATATTAAAAAGCTGACAATTTATAAATTCATAATATACATTATCAATCCGATTCGGGATCGGATTAACGTAACATTCGCGTGAACCCCTAACGGAAGGCTGCGGTCTGCGTACTTAGGACGAATACTTTGTTCGATACAGTGTTTGCCCAATAGGAAAAATATTACTGTCAATTAAATCATTCAACAAAGAGAGACAAGGAGACCACAGCCCATCCGTTTAAGTACTGTCGTTGTATCCCCTAAGTTTTATTATATAATGAGTAAATCGACCAGGCGTGAGTGGTATGAAAGGACAAACATTTTCATACCCAACCCGGCTCAAAATTCCTAAACTCAATCGAAATTTAGGCAGACGTAATTCTAACATAAATACAAGTATAGGTCTAAACAGAAACGAAATGATTACCAAAGATCTTCTTAAATGTTCAATTTTACACTCAACATTTAAGGACATTGTTGAGTGGTATTTTCCATTCAGTCGCAGACTAACCATTTTTTATTCGTATAAAGGGACGGTTCGCATGGTTAAGAATTGTGCGAACTCAACTTACGTGTATAGCAGAATTTCGCACTACGCGTCACGGCAAATCGGCACAAGTTACTAATACCATTAAATCTCACGAGGCTCCATTTATCGGACTTGGCTGTTCCACCCTAGAATATAAATTCTAGTTGTTTTATTCTTTACTGTACACAATTGAAATATGCTAAAAAACATTGATTGAAATTATGGATGGATCAGATGTCATAGGAATTGCTTTTAGACTTTCCATCAAGTGCCGCTAGTATTACTGCGGTGTCTCAATCAATGTAATACTGTCGCAATTTTAATAGTTAGATATTTTTCTTATGTTGAATATGATCATTATCTTCAGGTTGTAGACATAATCAAAAGCAAAGCAAAATCGATGTACTAAGGTAAGTTATTGCATGGTTATATATGAAACATTTTTAATAACCATAGACCACAATAAATCTGATATATCAAGTACCTTGAGATTAGTATAAAGTGATTTATACCAGATACAACCTAACATGACGCGATCACGAACGAAACTCGCTATACGCGAATAAATTTCAGTTGGAACTGAAACAAGGATATTATTTAAAAACAGTGTACTGTAATCGTAGCAAACTATTTAAAATAAAACATAATTTTCGTTTTTAAAATAAGAAACAGTACTATATAACCATTATTTATCAATAATATGTGAAAATATTATAATCGCTAATATAAATACTTGTTGGGTTGATCATCACATTCGTTTTCACTTAGCGAGAGTTATTGCTGTTGCTGCTATAAATTCATTGATCATAGGGATAAATGTCGCCCGACGTTACTAAGTAGTTAAACATGAAAACTCTACAGCTAAGCATGACCATACCAACAAATTACATGAGAGCCTACTCAATCGCATACCACACTCAGCCACTGCAAATAATAACATATCTTCAATAGTATAAGAATATTGCTTTAAACATTCTTCCGACATTCGTGTTCTGCATCTCGTATACCCAAATTCAACGCGACGCTCGATCAAGATGGACGAGTTATAATAATAAAATCAATATTATATGAAACTTTATATAAAACTTGTTACAATGTGAGAAAAGCGTTACTGGACCTTAATTATTACTGCTAACGATAAGGCAATGATCCATGTGATATCAACTAGCACAAAATAGATAGCTCCAAAAGACTAATACCAAACATGGTGTTGATAAAAAAAAGTAATGTTAAATCTTTTGCAACTATTTATTTCGATATCCTAACACCAAAAACGTCACAAAGCAGAGCTTAACAAATGTTAACTTGAATGTACAAATGGGAGCCAAATTAAATAAATTAAGAGCATCGTGGAGAATTCAGTGTTATTGATGGATTGTCTTAACTTTATGAAGCCTAGCTGTTCTATAAGTTGAAACAGATAAATTAATGTGTAGATGAAGCACACTCGAGCTCTCACAGTATATAGATCCCACATTTGAGGATTACATATTACATGCATTCTCTGTTGATATAGGTTTTGGAAAGGCCTATCCTAGCTAAATTACAAATTGTAGTGCCAATTTACTCGACCACCTTTAGGACTTTCCCAATCGCTATGGTTTTATCTGGAACAATGATAAAAATATTGTAATTGTGATAGACGGTAATTGATATCGCCAGTACTTCGATTATGAATAGCGATATTCACATTATACAGGCTGTGACAAAAAGGATGTATACACAATGAAGGATCAATAGGAATACTAGCGTTAAAAAGTTAATCAATACGTTTTCAAAACTGTTTCATGAATTTGGGCGATGATTGGAGTTTTATAGAACGAGCAATAAACGCACATAATGAAAGAAATACTGAGACTATGGAGGTTGTAGGAAAATAATTATTATGTTAAAAGGATTTCTTTTTGACTTGTCAGAAGCTCTGGTGGGCCAACTTCATTTGATTATAATCACTGTGTATGGTTTAGATAGGTACATAACACTCTTTATTGTACACCAAATAAATGCATATCACAAAAAATTGTTAGGTTATATTGTCAAGGATGATTTCTTATAGATCTTTGTTATTAATTTTATGTATATCACACATTTGGTCCAGAAAAACGCCACTTCAAGATTTTTATTTTGACAAAAACGTTACTTTATTATCACCATCACATCAGATGTATATACCCTGTTTGTTACACCCAGTGTACAGATAAATTATTTATTTAGGTTGTTCTGTGAATGATGTATGGTGTTTATTTGTTGCTTTACAGAAATTATCATTGTTTCGAATGGAAGAGTAAGGTCGCAACTAAAACCAACAACTTTTTGAATGAACTTCATTATGAACACAATACACACATAAAAACATATTAAAATCGACCTATTTTGCAATGCAAATTGAAATGGTTGGTAGTTTACTGGACGCTACTTAAACAGCCCATAAATGACGCACTGCCAATTTAGACAAGTTGATGGAAATACTTTATTATTTATGTAAGGGAAAACTTTGAGATAGACCCTATTTCTACCTTACTGATATTATTAATGCAAAGGTTTCGATAATGACATGTTTGTTAGGCCTTGAATGAAGAACAGGCTATAATAGTCTATAATAGAGGGTTGACTTTCGAAAAGCATACTTTGCCAGAATAGTCCCTGAACCTAGTATTGAATAGTTTATTAGTAGAGATTGTAACTCACTCTCGTCTCGCAACGTGAACCGGCCCATTTGGGGGAATTTCTTGAAGGGCTCGAGACAGATGATGCCTGCACACTCTATCCTCATGATGGCCACTTGGTCTTGCTTCACGAAGCGCGGCCGCGTCTTCGACTTGTCGCCTGTCTTCTTGTCCACCAAACAAATCAGCGCCTAGGGAAGATTATCAAACATAATTACTGACAATGTACCATGGTCATCCAATTACCTAACCAAGGGCAAATTGCGCTGTTCCGATCGCAGTTAACTATATCCAGACAGTTCTAAAAATCGGTAACATTTGATGCCTTATTTATTGCGCTACCTTTAGATAACAGATTCAGGTTGATGTGATTCCTAGACTTGTATGATTTTAGTGGCTATCATCATCATTTCAGACAAAAGACGTCCACTGCTAGACATAGGCCTCCCCCAAGGATCTCCACAAAGGCCGGTCCTGGGCCGCCCGCATCTACTGCTTTCCGTCGACCTTAACCAGGTCGTCGGTCCACCGTGTGGGAGGCCTACCAGCACTGCGCCTTCCGGAACGCGGTCGCCACTCGAGGACTTTTTTGCCCCATCGGGCGTCGGTCCTGCGAGCTATATGCCCTGCCCACTGCCACTTAAGTTTGGCAATCCGGTGGGCTATGTCGGTGACCCTGGTTTGCCTGCGTATCTCCTCATTTCTGATTAGATCTCGCAGGGAAACTCCGAGCATAGCCCTCTCCATTGCCCTTTGGGTGACTTTTAGCCTTCTGATGGAGCCCATAGTGAGCGACCACGTCTCTGTTCCATATGTCATCACTGGCAACACACATTGGTTGAAGACTTTTGCCTTCAGACACTGCGGTATTGTGGACGAGAAGATCTTTCGCAGCTTCCCGAACGCTGCCCAGCCGAGTTGGATCCGACGATTGACCTCTTACTCGAAGTTGGACTTACTTAGCTGGACAGTGTGTCCCAGGTAAATGTAATGGTCTTAGTGGCTATACAAACAGATAATTACTGCAAGCCAAGAAAGGATTATGCAAGCAGTGATATATATAAAAAAGAAGGAGCCATACCTTAACGGTGACTTCTTCCGCTGCACAATGTATGTGCATGACAGCTGAGTAACCCGCACAGATTATAGACTTGTGCTCCAGGATGACCAGCTGTGCATCGAATACCTGGCATATAGACAAACAAGATAAATTTTAGATTAGAATCAACAAATAAAATTTAAAATCTTTTATTTAAAGAGCATGTTGTATGGTTTACTATGCCTTCTTCTTCACCTTATTCCCAATTACATCAGCACCAGTCAAACCTGATTTGGCTAAGTACCACTCATCAAACATCTAGCAAAGCCAGACATTGCAGAATCTAGCATTCTGCAGTTTAAGCTGTTACATTAAAGGTTTACAGTTTAAAGCTACCACTATGTATCACTTTTACCAATGAGAAAAACATATTTGTATGGACAGATTAAGATCCCATTCCATTCTGACGGTACCGTGAAAGCCGACAAAAGGAAATGACAAGGCCGATAACCTAGCCGTAAGATATTCCTTTTCTATTTTGAACGTTGACGTTGACTCTTTGACGTTGAAAAACTTTTTCAACGTTAAAGTCATTCTTGCACCTTTATGAGCTTGGAGGGTTATATCGATGAGTTTGATGATTATAACTCTGTAACTACATACGTCTTACAGCCGCGAATCAAATGTTCATCATCATACAACCTAGCACTGCCCTACAAATTGCAAAAAACGTAAGAAAATTTTAATTTCGCGGGCTACCCTGGAGGGTCCACCTTAAATAAGACTGCCAGTGCTGAACATAAGCTTCCCCATAAATGGACACAATGTAAGATCCTGAGCATTTGGCTAAACATTACTTTAAATACACAAGCCAATGTTCTCGCCCCGAAAAATTGTGTCTAGGCCAGCTAGATGTCTATCAAATATTAGTCACAAAAATAACACACCCTTCCAGTAGTGATAGGTTCAGCCGCGTCGCATAACACGAAGCCGGGGGACACGTCTTCCTCCTCAATACCCTTGAGTTTCACTTTGACGTTTTCACCAGGCCCAATGGATGTCACCTCGATGTCGTCAGACCATAACTGGTCGACTGTCACTTGCACCTGTCGACATGACATTGTTGTAATATACATCCTTACACACGCGACAGCGGCCGCCATATATGAGGGGATGGGTCCTAATGTCATACCTTTATGTACACCAAATTTATTGCTATGCCAAGCCCAATGGCTACGCCTATTTGATATTAGAATTATTAAATAGCAAGCACAAATGGCCATGTGAAATGGCAGCGCATAAAAAATGACATGTAGTCTATAATTTAATAATGTAATTAGCACAATCTTAATTTAAAAAGGTTGGTTATTTCTTTTTAAGTTATTATAGTATTTATTTTAAATTCGGTTCTAAATTCGAATCATAATAATTTTGTATTATGAAACTATTTGGAAAATCTTATTTCATAGAGGTAAGCTAATTCAAGGAGCTTATGCACATAAATATAAATTACGTTTTTCAGTGGGATTTGGACCTTTAATTTATATAATATGGATTACAGGGATCTACTCAAACCGCTTCGTTCCTCACGCGAGTGAAATCACGTTTAGATAATCCAAATAAAAATAATTTGTATTCCCATAAAATCAAGTTGTTGAGTGTGTTTCAAGTAGACACAACCATTTTTTTTCTATTTCACGGTTTCGCATGTCTTTTCCACGAAGCAGAGACGTCAAGGACCTCCATGGTCACTATTTTCAATAAACAAAACTTATAGTAAGTTTTGGTGATACAAAGAAGTCTGACGGTTTAAGTAAACAAAATCATTTCTGGTCCTATATATGTGGTGTCGGAATATACAAACCCTGTTTGGCATAAGGAAGAGAGTGCTGCCCTTGCGCGTGAGCCCCGCCTCCACCTTGCCCATGAGGACGGTGCCCATGTCCTTGTACTTGTCCACCACCGGCATGATGAAGGGCCCGTCCATCTTGCGGTTTAGCGATGGGAGCTCGTCGATCAGCTGGATGAACGAGGGTCCGCGGTACCACGGGCAGATTTCTTCTGATACCTGTGCAAATCACGCACAATATTAGGACACGCGTACGATGCCGGAAATATAGCACATTTACGATGAAGGACGTGGAAATATGCCGACTAGCTGCGCCCCGCGGTTTTAGCCGCGTGGTGAAGGAATTTATTTTTTCGTCAGATTTTTTTTCTACTTGACACTTTTTATTGTTTTATTTAGGACAATGCACACAATATTTTCATGAATGTGTTATTCTGAGGTATAAGCTTTATTATTGTAAAGTTTCATTAAAATCCATTCAGTAGTTTTTATGTGAAAGTATAATAAACACTTACAAACTTTCGCGTTTCTAATATTAGAGTAGGATCTCATTGTATGTTTGACATAGTTTCTTCCAATGATATGGAGGGAACTTAGTCTGTAACTGCACCACACTATCCAAACGGGTTGGCACATGGTTTGTATCAAGTTTTCCTTCTCTGGGGGCCAGGGCCAGTAGCCAAGTGGCTTTCGTATCACATGCTTTGGTAGAGTAGAAATACAAGGCCTCCTTCAGAACCAAACTATAGTTGTTAGTTATATGTACATGGTCATTGTAATATAGCGTTTAAAAAAAGAGAAGCCCATTGAGTTTCTTCCGCCAGGTCTTCTCGGTTAGGTTAGGTTAGGTTCTGGTAGTGATTATAAAAAACTAGCGACCCGCCCCGGCTTCGCCCGGGTGCAATGATTTACATCTAAAATTAAGAGTGTTTCTCTACAATATTATGCATGTATTATACACATAAACCTTCCTCTTGAATTACTCTACCTATTCAAAAAAACCGCTTCTAAATCCGTTGCGTAGTTTTAAACATTTAAGCATACATAGGGACGGACAGACGAAAGCAACTTTGTTTTATACTATGTAGTGATGATGATGTATCTGTTGATGATTGAATGCCATAATTGGTTTATACAATAAAGCATTTTTCTATTCTCCTCCAATTTTTAATTAGCCGAAATTAGTCTTCTGTGCTACACAGTGAAGTAATATCCAACATGATGCAATTGATTTACGGTACAGGATATTCATTAACGTATGTCACTTACTTTTTCCAATAAACCCTGTCCTGTTTGGCCGGATACTGGTAAGAATGATAAGTCTTTTGCTGGATTGAATCCCAACTTTTTGAGATAAGGCATAATTTTGTCTCGACATTCGTTATATCTGAAACATGGAGAATGAGAAAAATATATTATTTATTCATCATTGCACCTTGATTTGCATATAGTATATATATATGAAATAAGTATTTATAATTTGGGTGGTTGGAATTACTTATCTCTGCCTTAATCACATGTTACAGTTATTTTTAGATGTATAGCTGGGTTTGTTGAAAGACATAATGTTTATTTATTATGTCATCAGTGTTATCAAAAACGTAATTTGGTCATAATCAAGAATTCAATCAAGGTTAATTAATTATATGTAAGGCATTGCAAGAAGATAGCTCTGATTTTAGTATAGCATAGGATATTACGTAGCAGTGATTATATCATTTGAGCCCTGATATGGCATTTGATAAGTACCATATACCTATTATGTACACTAGATGTAAACTGTAACGCGGGGGAAAACATGTTACAAAAAGTGAGAGAAAGGAATTCAGGGCCAATAATAAATCAATGTAAAAGCCACATCAACCTTTTGCCGTGACAGTTAGATCCTTTAATAAATAATCATAGAAGGTTGTGATGCAGTTAGGTTTTAGATCCTAATATAATAACACTAATAACAGATCACATTGTTTAGTCAGGTGATTCAAGAAAGCATAAAAAATTAAATATGCTCTTGACCTTGAGCAGAAAATTACAGAATATGTAATTACAAAAAAAAGTACAATGTCATTATGAAGTGCAACTCATATAAAAGCAATATTTATTTACGCTACCTTTTCTCATCCCAGTTGACAGTAGGATCATCCATCTTGTTGACAAGTGCTACTAAATGTTTCACGCCCGCCGTTTTGGCCAACATGGCGTGCTCTCGGGTTTGTCCTCCTCGATCGAACCCAGTTTCGAATTCACCTTTACGCGCAGAGATAACCTACCATCGAGAAAATTGACGATTAGTAATATTCATAATCTAGTACTATTCAGCACATAATGACCCACTGCTGAATCAGGCTTCTCCTAATTACATTGAGTGTAATTAGCCTACTGTGCCACGCTGGCCAGGTGGGTTGGCACCAGGTTTCGTATCAAGTATTCCTTCTCTTATGGTTAGGTTATCAGCCTTGTCATTTCCTTTCGTCAGCTCGTACGATACCCTCAGAATGGAATGGGGTGGTGACACTATGTATTAAATCAGTCACCACACGGGAAATACATAATCTGTAATCATTTAAATTGATTGAAATTAATATAATCTGCTATCATGATCATACCATTCCATCGGGGTGTTGTAAGACAAGGCCGATAACCTACCTACAAGAGAAGGAAATTTTGATACGAAACCCTGTGCATACATACCTGTATGTCCAGCGTGGCACAGTAGGCTAATTACCCTCCATGTAACTGGAGGAGGCCTGACTCAGGGTCATCTTTGGGCTGAGTAGTGGTAGCCATCATGCCATAATCAGAATACCCCAAACAAATCGTAAAAAGTATAGTGTAGAAACAGATGTCATTTCATCATTCAAGATAAGTATATATGGTACATTTGCAATAATACACACACAAAATAAAACACGTACAACTGGCGGCATTATCATTAAAAAGCAATCATTTAAGAAATTTTATGAATTAGGTAATTTTGACATCACAAGTAAACACTGCACCAAATTATGGTACATAAATCAATTACATTATTACAACTACTTTATGCCATCACTTTTACCCGAGTAGCTTTATTCATATTCCGAATAACAAAAATTAGGTTACAATAATACCATATAATTATCGTGAATTGATGATTACTGTGAGGGAACGCAAGATGCAGATCACAATATAGCCGCAAGATAAGGAAAACTTGATACAAAACCTGTGCCAACCCATCTTGCCAGCGTGGCACAGTAGGCTAATTTCCCTCAAAATGGAGGAGGCCCGACCCAGTAGTGGGTAACTCATGGGCTGAAACGACGACGATGATATTTGTGATTTCATTAATCCTACTTCTCTGGTGTGATACCCTTGGACAGTAGGTAAATTCCGTGTTGTGACCGATTTAAAATAAATAGTGTCATGCCTCCATCCCCTCCATCCCGAGGGTGTCGTGAGAGCCGACAAAAGGAAATGACAAGGCCGATAGAGCCGCAAGAGCATGAAGGTTTGATACGACTGGAAAAGGTTTCTGCTGCAGTAATACATACCAGGACAGCTAAGTCAGCCTGCGCCGCGCCACCAATCATGTTAGGAACAAAACTTTTGTGTCCCGGCGCATCCAGAATTGTGAAATGCTTTTTGTCAGTCTCGAAATAAGCTCTCCCCACCTCAACAGTCTTGCCTTTGTCTCTTTCTGGAAAATAATGATAGTACTCATTACCTTAGCCCAGTCATATCCTAGCCTTTATTTGTTTACGGGAGTAAATTCGTTTAGGAAATCACACTGACCATAGGAATTCATACAGGTAGACGTTTTATTTTTAGCCCATGACCAAAAAGGGTGTTATAATTTTGACGCGGCATCAGAGCTCCCTAAAGACTCGACCTATCAATATGCCTTATCAAAATCCGAGCCATTCCAAGGTCCAAAATCCGAGCCATTTCAAGGTCATCGGCTGTTTTTAGTTGTATCAGGGGTTCCTTAAAACTTCACTTTCACTCCTTTGTAAGCCTTGTAGGCTCGGACTGGTGAATCAGCATTTAGTCAATCTAACATCTGTGATAGCCGCCACGGGGATAAATTAGAGATTATAGGGCAGAGCAAAAATCATTCTGTATCCCGGTTGTTGTCTGTGCACCTAATCAGGTTACTAGGGAATCCGCCCCAGCCCCAGCCAAAAGACCCGCTGTCGGGCCTCGTTGGTCTAGTGGTTAGATGTGCCGCCTTTGGATCAACGGGTCCCGGGTTCGATTCCGGGGTCGGGCGAGTGTCTTTGTCTAAACCAGAGGCACTGGCTCGGAGTCTGGGTGTCATTTCTATCTATAATATGTATGTATTTACAAAAAAAAAATTATATAAGTAGTTTATCATCCATCTCGTTACCATAACACAAGCATTAAGTTGCTTAGCTTGGGACGAAATGGCGTTGTGTGAAATGTCCAAGGATATTTATTTATTTATTTATTTAATAGGTATGGCGGTAAATTGGCCTACTGGCCCGGCGGGAGGGCACAGGCTTTCGTATCAAGTGTTCCTTCTCATCAGGCTAGACATTTTCCCCGTTTTATTTTCCTTTAGTGGGCTTTTAAGACACCCTCGGGATAGAATGTGGTGAAACCGGTACTGTGCATAAGTACTAGTCATTAATTGACCCTGACAAAATGAAAATACATAGAAAAAGCAAATACATAGATAGATAGGCAACAGTTAACCGTAATTGAAGTATGAAACAAAAGAATATAATATAAGAATATAATATATAATAATAAAGAAAGTGGATTATCTGAATTATGTAGATAGATAGTCTACTATACCTTCCTGGTTGGTGTCAAGCGCCCACGACAGATACCAGGATTCTCTGGATTTTTCCCGCGCTTCCCTTTCGTATTTATCGAGTGTCCTCTTGTCGACCATACCAGTCAATGACATAATTTGCCCGCCGATTGTAGACTTTCCAGCATCTACAAAAATATTTAAGTATAGGCTGGTTAATTGGTCAGTTGGTCTCCTCTCTCCATTAGAAAGATTGATGCATTTCACTCACTCTCACATTGTTAATTTTTACCTATTCTTGTTGTTTTTTTATAGGCCCAAAAACAAACTTAACTTAGTTGGGGTCCCGCTGGTAATACGCATTTGTACATTTTCTGTGAATACAGTTATTATTTCGCCCAATAAACAAGAAAAAACGTGACATATAAAAATCCACTTTCCTGCAAGAATCCACTTTTCAACCTTTAAACAAGGTTCAAAATAAAATAAACCATTGTTTGGAGACCTTACGTTGTTTGCGCAAAGAAGTGATTTAGTAATAAGGCAATCAATCAATGTATTAACAGCCCGAGATAAATTTTCAAGAACCAAGGCGTTCGTATACGAGATAGTTCCGAATCACGAGTTAAGATTTCTCTCTTTAGTTGATTGATTGAACAAATAAAACATAACTTTAAGAAAAACTGTGAGAAACTTAAAACCAAGTTAGTAAAGGAAGTAAGTAGTTAGTTAGAACCATCTTGAAAATCGAATGTCATTAATCGCCTGGCAAAGGACTTCCTCCTCAGCCAATCACCGGCACAGAGACTCAAAAATCGATGTAGCATAGATTTAGATATGAGAAGTTTACGATTAAAAATAAAAAAAGAGGTTATGGACAGGCATAATTATTTTGAGAAAATAAATGAACTAACCTACGTGTCCAATGAATACGACATTTACGTGTTCCTTTTTGCTGCAGGTGTCTTCCACACGCGGCGGTTTCTTCTTCGGAATTTTCTTTGTTGTTTCTTCATCCTCCTGTGAGGAAACAGTAACAAATTGATGCTCAACTCACAGCACAATTAGAACTCCGACATATTTTCGTTTCAACTGTAAAACCTCTTTCGTAATTTGGTAAAATTCACATATCATATCATAGTATTTTCCCTTCAAAATGTTGTTTATATTTAATTTATTAATTCACGAGTATGTTAATTTCGTCATAAGTCTAATATTTTCTAAATGGAGAGCTTTAAACAGATAACTCAATACAGATAGGTTTTTTAATTGCAACTTTATTATAGATCATGTACCTTTATTGTCATTTTGTAAAAAATAAAGAAATGCGTATATGTATTAATATCACCAGAACACAACGCCGCAGATAAACGTGTGCACTTTTAACGTGGCCTGACGCGTTAGACGCGAGTGCGCCGTTTTTATCTCGTTAAACGTATGAAGTATTCGCAGTCAAAAATTGATTCTGTGCGTGAAGTACATTATAAGTGCTAAATGTGCTAACGTAGCAATACGATTTAAGCCATAAAATCCAACAAGGAGGTGCTGATGAGTCATGGCTATACGTAAATCTCTGAGGTTTTATTTTCCTTTGTAGTTTTACCTACTGGATATTTTTCCTTTGAATGTCTGACGGAACCAATAATAATAAAAATATTTAACGCTGTACCACCACACATTTTTTGGCCATTAATACATAATTAAGGATACGAAGAATCTATAATTAACTCAAATACAGTTCACGCACGACCTGATGGAACTTCGTTGAACACAAACGTACATTATAACGGTTTAATTTAGTACGCCAAACGTATACGCTATTACTTTGCGACCGTTAAAATATTTGCGAATCAGTATTTAGGGATCGTTAATGATGTATACATTTATAGAATACGGGTTGAACTAGGACTAAGAAAGATTCGAGTTGGAGTGATCGATTTTTTTATGAAATACACCATCTACCACTTCCACAATATTTCTTGGGGTTTCTGGTCATTAAAACTAGTTTGGATGTTTATAAGAAAACAACATAATCCCCGCAAGTTACATTGAGGTGGAGCAAAGACTATACTTTCGCGAATTCTAGACATTTTGTAAAATTACTCCTCTGGCGCTGTAATAATTTGAACGTATGTATTAAGAAACATCATTTACTCGCCAAAAAGGTTCTTCAACCTTCAAATTAAACTGTTAAAGATGGTTGTCATATATTAATAACCTGATATTGCATTTTTTTTTGGTATATCTTACTTGTTGTTCGATTTCCTCATCTTCAGCCTCGTTGTTGTCTTCGGGGGTAAGCAATGCGTCGTCGGCCTCGGCCTCCCAGCTCTCGACTGTGGGCGAGACATCTGTGGGGACGGGTAGCGTGGCGTCTGCAGCGGGCGGGACAGGCGGAGGTTCCTCCACCCGAGGGGAAGCGGACGCTGCTCCGTCGCCTCCGCTCTCAGCGCTACCGTCACCGCAACCTGTTGACGATTTGATCTTGTTCTTATGGTCAAGGCGACGAACGAACCAACTATGTTCGACTAAGCACGCATGGATGTATTACTATATCCGAAAGTAATGTGCTGAATAATTCTTCTTGTATACTTTATAGAAAGGAATAACATTGTTGTGACACCAATTTATGCAAACCTTGTTAGTGGTGTTTGTACTGTCATTTTATTTGAGCTATGGTCCGAAATACATCCACTTTTGAATATTTTATATATCTTGTGTTTTGATATGTTTTGCTAATAAAGTTTTTATTTATCTAACGATCAATTGAAAAAAAAACATTTCTAAAATGAAACTTTGTATCCAAAGAAATGACATGTGGTACTTTTACATCACTAGATGGCACAGTTATAGTGATTGTATTGATTCAAATATTAAAAGATTGGAAGTGGTGGATGATGTTTAACCACTATCAAATAATGAGTAGGCCAAATGCATAAAAACTACATTCACACTTTATCATGCTGAAAATATTACAGGAACAAAATTAAAAAATGTTAATCAGATAGAGGATTTGATTAATAGAATGTTTAAACCCATACTACATAGATCACTCATACATAGGCAACAATAGTTCACATTCCAATTTTAAGCAACAAATGTCCATGAAGAATCATTACATTCAGTATCATACCACCTATTGTTAAGGTTCACTGATACTAAAGCTACCCAATGCTTAAGTATCACAAAGAAAAAATGTGCACAATCATGCTCAAAGTAATTACAACTTCCAGATAAACACAAAGGACAGTCCATGACCTTTGTAAAAAATATTTTTTAATGTACACAAATGGTGGTCTAGAAGTCCCGACTTGAAAAGTTTCACATCAGAAACTCAGTTTTCAATTTTAAACTGAGTTTAGTGAACTATGTCCAAATCACTTGGTCAACAGTGAAGGAAAAAAACATTTATTTTGCGGAGTAACCTACAATATAAAATTTCTAATTCTGATCTACAAAGTGAAGCAATTACGTATAAACTAGAAATAGATATGCCCTAGTAAATAAATGATACAATAATAATTAAGCCTTTCAAATAAATAATTGAATAAGTATTTAAAATGTCATTCCATGCATAGATACATATAAAAACTTTGGAGATTAATAAATGTTCAATAGAATGTAATATCAATATTATATATAATTATATGGGACTTCAAACATCTAACATCACAATTAACGAAGCAAGTATTTGTTATAAGATTTTTTGACAAGGTATAGTAACGAAATTAATATAATTGATATAAGAGCTCCTTTCTTTTTGTAGCTGCTATCTAGTAGCTAAAAATTGTTATTGAGTTACAACTCATGTAAAATGTTCTGCTATATTTGTATGATATACCACAGACTACTGTACGATGTAAATACATGTACTCAGAATGTGCATACAGAAACTTTGTGCAAATGCCATTTTATTCAAATAAGTCACACATATATACATATCATAAATAAGAATTATAGGAGTACCTTTTAAATTCAACTTTGTTGTGTTGGTTAACTTAATAAACCAGATTCTAATACAATACTCTCTATAGATAGTGTTGATAAAATGACAACCAAGCCTGGAGAAAAAGCCAAGGATAAAATTTGCTATTTTGTTTAAAAGAAAACATTGGAAACAGCTTACATACATTATAAGGATGACAATCCAGTTAGTAACTCTGGGGAGATTTGATGGCCACCCAATGGTAGCAGACACCAAATGCTTTTTTGCAAGTTGCTAAAGGTATTGTAATATTACCTGCACAGACAGAGTAGTAATAATATATTTTGGCATCAAATAAGTATGTGTCATATTTAATTAGCACATAATTACAAATAAATTATTCTCATTAGTATTAATAAACTATAGTGATACTTGAACAATGCATTTTATGTTGAGAGATACTAATATGAAGCAAGTATTTCTGGAGAATGAGGTTATCTATCATAATCTTAAAGAAAGTATTTTTAAATATTACGAGAAAAATAATCCAGGTTTGGTTCTCAGTAGTTAGAAAAGGAATTTTGTTATGTGGAATGCAATATGTAATAAATATGTGGAATATTCATACAAAGCCATAAATAAGTATTTTAAGTGAAAGTACATAGCATAGGTATTATAAATTATGGGTCTGTAAAATACCATAACCATGTAAAGAGTATGTACATACCTTTTAGCATATCTGTAGGATAAATACTATGAAATACAATTTAGAGCAAGAGAAAGTTACAAATAGATATACAAGTCGCGCGCCGCGTGTCGAGACATAACCCGTTAGAACTGGATTCAGAAAAAAAAATAAGTCATCGAACGTATGTTCCGCTCAAATAACTGTTTGGTTATCAGTTTAAAAAATCACACTATACGTGTATTGTGTACTGATAAAGTACAGATCACTTGAAAATGTTCCTTCAGTGTAGAATAGTGACAAGACATCTGACTTACCATTCAAGACGGGACTCCCGGCTGAATTTGTAGAACCACTCTCAGATTTATTAGGTGTAGTGGGGGAGTCAGTATTGTCAGAAGCCTGAGAAGGCATACAAAAAGAAGGCACAAACTCCACGGCATTTACATTCAACGTGGAAAATTTAGTAGACACATCATCGGAATCTTTTGCACCTTGTCCTTGTTCACTTATAACATCGGCTTGATTTTCCCAAGAGTCTGGAGCACCGTTACTGGACATTTTAAATACAGGCAATATAAATTTGATAAATAAGTCTTTCTATTCTAGTTAATTTTATAATTATTCGCGTTCTTTTCTCGATAGATCCGCGTGTGTCTTTATCTCACACCGGATGTTCATGGCAATTTGCCAAATATATAGATGAACTCTTAATGTAATAAAAAATATCAATCATATTAGTAAAGCCCAAAAATCTATTTTATTTAAGTTGAAGATAATATTACAAATAAAGTTAATAAAATATAATTTTGAAAATGTAGTTTAAAAATATTATAAGAATGTAGTTAGTTTGACTTCCGGTATTGTTAGGGTCCCTACACACATAGTCCTATGTTTATTGCAAGCGCAGAAGCCAGTAATTAATTACATATTGTACAAACAAAGATCGTCAACTGACTGAGTAATTATGCTTATTTTTTAATTATGTATATCATAATGATGATGTCGACTACGATGTCACTATCACGTCTAGTTTTTCATCTAATTTGAAAATTTATATATATATATTCATATTTCTGGCCATCCTATGATTCAGTTATTTTCAAGTACGAGAAACGAGTAAGTAATCCGTTTACGCCATTGACACGCAATTTTTACTTTAAAAGGATATAAATTAAATTATGCCGAAAAGTCTATGTTACCTGGTCATTATATCCCACAAAAAAAACGAAAATAGGAATGGAAGGGGAAGAAGCTACAAAGCTTTTTGTACCTATAAAAATTGATGGAATAATCTTATTCAAATCGATATTTAAATAGAATGCGTATTATCGATAATGAAGTTAAAAAAACTTGGTACTTAATCCTTATTAGATATGCTCAATAAAGCTATAAAATACCTTAGAATAGTACTATAATTAATGACAACATAATACTATAACTTATTTAAGTATCAAGGCTGCATTCCTTCGGGTGGATGCCCAGAATGCTGACGGACGACAGATTATTTTATTACGCTGAACGGAGAGGCATATGCACTATCTCTTCTTAAAACCGGAAAATTATGATTTTTTTTTTGTTTCATCTTAATATACGAATCGCCAATGGCAAAAATATGTATGTAGTAGCAAAAATATATAAATGGAAGGTACCCGTACTGCTAGTAGAGCAAAAGCCCGTGAACCCCAGACCTACGGTATTTTATAAAAGCTGAAAGTTTGTCAGCGCATGGTCCCAACACAGGTAAGAACGATGGACCATTTATGAAGTTTGGGTTACAGTGGCTTTGGCAGGTACACCTCACTAAAGGTGTGTAAAATACCGATCTAATTACGTCAAATAATAAAGTGCGATTTTTTGGTAATACCTTTAGATTATTATAAAAATTCATGTTATTCATTGTCAGACACTTAACGTCGTGGAAACCCCTTGCCAGACACCCTTGATGTTCATGGCAGTATGCATATGGGTGGGTGCGCGTGAGATAGCGAGTTAAGTCTACCGCGGTCCCTCACTGCGCAGTTTTTATTTCTACTGCGCAAGTATTGTTTAGTACTTAGTACGTGTTTACATCAGCTAAAATAATAAAGCGTCCCCTATATTGTTCCTTTATATTTATTCTGAGGCAGTTTTATTCTAAGACAGTTTTTAGTGAATCTATAACGAAATTTGGTAACTAATTTTGTTATAGATTCACTAAAAACTGTCTCAGGTATAAAATACTTCAATCTATTTTTCATTTTTTTAATACTCTTAATATAATAATAATCTCTTTTAATAATCCCATTATCTTTTTTTTATTTATACAGAAACTGACGAAGATTCGATATCGAATGGAGTAACTGTGACGAAGAAAATGATAACATTGGTGATGATAATGTTAATTAATGAAATAATATTGTCCTTATACTCTATAATAGTATGTAATGTCATCAATAAATTTTTTATCCTTTTTAATAACTTGTAATATCATTAACCAGTTTTTCGTTAAATTTTTGAGGAATATTTTATTTGGCTTTTTTAAACCTGATATTGACAGAATTAATTAAAAAATGAACAATTTAATGTAGTTGTGGCATCAAATGATTTTTTCTTAATTTTTTTTTTAAATCTACGTAACGGAAACTATTACTTTATTACATAGACTTTACTACTTATTAAAGGCTGCAAAAAGTTCACAAAACTTTTGCAGGTCTTGGTATTCGATTATTTAATCAAATTCCTAAAGGCATTCAAGACTTGCCTTTAGAACACTTAAGTGTCAAATTAAAAATCGGCTAATCTTTAAGGGGTACTATAAAGTTAACGACTATATCTTAGACAAAAATGCTTGGGAATAACTGATCGGTGTTGTTGCTAGTCCGATGCTCTTATTTAAATACTTTTAGAATAATGACAAAGTAATAAGAAATAGTGTTCTTCTAATGTGATATTTATACACAGTATGTGAGAGCATCCTAACGCGTTATTAGTATAACTTTTGAAATGTTGAATTCCTTGGTGCTCGAGTTATCACTTTAAGACTCATGGCAGTGGTGGCGTCGTGTGGCGGGTCGTTCTCTTCCCTGCAATATGGTTGAGGAGGGCGATGGCTGCCGCATGCGTCATGCTTGTGAACAGGTGCCGTTGCTGGGGGTCGGTTGGCTTGGGCATTACAAGGTTACTATTGTCGACTAGATCTGGCTGATGTTTGGCCCTTTGGAACTACTGCGCGAATTTGCTCTCACAAATCCGTCTTATAACCAGTCTTGTACCCAAATGGCAATCTAAAAAGAACAACTACAGAGTTTCTTTCCGGCTCTTCTCTGTAGAGGTGCATCCCGAACCGGTGGTAGATGGTAAATAATTAATTTTAAATGGTAAATTTTAACTTTTATCATTTTGTTTGGCCTGTCAAAAGAGCTCTAATCAGCCAACTTGATTAAATGAGTTTTGATTTTGATTTTATCAGTAGAAATAACAACTGCGCAGTGAGGGACCGCGGTAGATTTAACTCGCTATCTCACTCGCACCCACCCATATGCATACTGCCATGAAAATTAAGGGTATCTGGCAAGGGGTTTCCACGATGTTAAGTGTCTGACAATGAATAACATGATTTTTTATAATAATCTAAAGGTAATACCAAAAAATCTCACTTTATTATTTGACGTAATTAGATCGGTATTTTACACACCTTTAGTGAGGTGTACCTGCCAAAGCCACTGTAACCCAAACTTCATAAATGGTCCATCGTTCTTACCTGTGTTGGGACCATGCGCTGACAAACTTTTAGCTATTATAAAACACCGTAGGTCTGGGGTTCACGGGCTCTTAGTCTATAGTGTATCAACGCATGTTTCACCTAGCAAATCTTATGGAAACGTCAGTTGTCTGTCAGTGAAACTCAATCAGGTCTCTTGGGCCAACGGAAGTCTCATAACTCATTCAGTGCAACATACGACCGGTATTGCGCTGGCGTGAAAGCCCATGGTGCTATAACTATCTACCATAGACCAACAAGGGCAGCGGTGCAGGTAATTTATTAGTAAGCCTACTCGCAGTCTGATGACAAATGTGAAAGTTGTATATAATGAAAAAAAGCATATGTTTGGTAACGGTAGAGCTTTCAGCCAGATACCTAAATCTAATGTTGCAACTGCAAGGTGACAAGCATTCTGCTAATCGTCTCTGCAATACTTATAATTTTATTAGTTTATCATAATTAATACGGCAAAGCGGGACATCCCAAAGCCACTGCGAATACAATCTAACTGGATTCACCGCACGATTTAAAGAATTTGTGCGGTGTATTGAATAAAAAAGTTCTAATAATTTTCGGATGCCACTTCAAAAGCTTGGCACGAAGCTCTATCTGTGATGGAACAATTAGGAGAATTTAGAATATGATTTTATTTTTAGATTGATACTTTTTAATTATTTTCACTATATGGCTAAGAAATGTCTTTAAATTTTAAATAAAATCAGGAAAACAACTGTTAATCAGGATACCTGCAAAAGTAGGTAAAAGTAATTTTACGAAATCATTACACAATTATTAATTCAGCATCTGAATTTAAAAAAATATCTAAGTACATGGAGCGACGTCGTTATTTGACACAAGAAGGGATGATGTAAGCTGGTTTCAAGCTTACAACTTCCTCGTGCTGTCGCTCGACTTGGCACTGCCCAGAGCATCGTAAGCTTTGAATCTGCTAAACCTGACGCTGTTAAAGAATATGACCTCACATCACCACACGCAGTCGGGACCGATACATCAAGAATATCGTTCACGGGAAACGTACCACGACCAAGATTAAGAATTCAACTTATATGACCCTGATAAAGTAGGATCCATTTACAATAGGTTCGCGAACTGAGAAGGAAAAATAATGGCGTTGTGTTTGCTTGTGATAAATCTTGTTTTGTTATGAGGCCGCATATTAGACGTTTCGAAGACCTCTGGGCGTCAAGAACGTTTGAAATTTAGACAGAAAGTTCATTCCTTTAGAAGGGGAATAATAAATACGTAATGTAGGTATATGATGATGACTACTTAAGGGTTTTTGGTTACTCCCCGTACTGCTGCAGCGGAAGCAGAAAACATCAGGTGGCTTATAAATAGCAGCCTAGCAGCAGTTATATTTTTGTGCCGTTTGGTGTGGAGATGCTTGGGGTATGGAGCCCTAATGCTCAGACATTTTGTAAGGCCTGGCAAAGCAGCTGTTCGATTGCACACGTGACGAGTAGCTTTTATTTCGCTGAGCCCGGACACTAGATGGCAATACTAAATACTTATTAGTATTTCCATCCAGTGTGGCAATGCCGCCAGCCTTCTGGGAACGATCGCAAACACCTGCAGTACTGAGGATGTGTTGCCTATTTTAGATTCGATTATTTTTAGTTTGTTTGACTCTCTTTTTTTCTCGTAATTATAAACTTAATTTATAGTTGCTTTTTGTACTAGTTTTAGTAATAGTTTATAGGTTTTATTAAATGATGTTTATTTCTGTATGGACACTTTTCCAAGTCAATGTTTTTACCTAGATATTTTTTAACTAGATGGCTCCGGCATTTCCTAACTGACGACCTCTGAGAAGATTACTAGCTGACTAATATATTACTAGCCGACCCGGCAAACTGCGTACCGCCTCAGAATCATGTTTTCTCACCTTTTAAACCTTCCCGGGACTTCCACGAATATTTCAAGACCAAAATTAGCCAAATCGCTCCAGCCGTCCACGAATTTTAGCGAGACTAACGAACAGCAAAGCAATTCATTTTTATATGAGAAGATAATAGATTAGTTTCGTCAGAAATAAATTATTTTTACATATTATTATAAAAATATCAGTGCGTATTATCAAGGCGTCATTATTTGTTTTTGATATACACGAATAGTAATATTTTAGTAATATCGAGAGCCATTCTACAGCATTATCCAATCTTCGTCATCTTCCCCCCCTACCCTAGCTACACAAACTGTGACTGAAAATAAAAATGGCGATGTTGCTTGTGTTGTAAAATTGTGAACGGAAAAATCGTTAAAATATTAATTATTTACAATTCTTCGTAATTTTAGTGGCTGTAGCGAAAGAAGTCCATTTATTTGTTTCAGATTATATATTAATTGTATTAAAAATCTCACGATTAAAGATATTCGTACACCGGTTAAAGGCTGCGAACTTTGTAAAGAAATTTTACATGAATTTGTTTTGTCATGTTCTTTGAACTATTGAAATGTCTGTGCATTATAAATTCAAAAGTGCCTTGGATTACGACACGGTTACTTTTGATGGATTGCACATATCAGTAGGAGATTTAAAGGCTGCAATATCACAGCAGAAAAGAATAGGAAAGACATCGGATTTTGATCTTCAAATAACTAACGCTCAAACAAAAGAAGGTTAGTTTGATTACCATGTTTACAAACGGATTTACTAATATTGTTCAGGTACTGTTACTACGAATTGCTTGAAATAAATAACCTATAAATTATCGTCACGAGTTTACATAAAATCTACTGAAATTATTGACTCTAAATACTATGGTTCTATTCTAAATAGTTTTGTCTCAAGAGTCAGGATTGATAGACTAATAATGCATTGATAACTTGTATTGGAACTGTTACTACTACATGTCAGCCCATTAATGAACCACTGCTGAGTCGGGCCTCTTCCAGTTACATCCAGGTCATTAGCCTGCTGTGCCACGCTGACCAGATGGGTTAGCATAGGGTTTCGTATTGAGTATATTTTTCATTTTAATGAGATTCTTGTATTTTAGTGTATGTGGATGACAATACACTCATACCAAAGAACACATCACTTCTTGTGGCCCGAGTTCCACTAGCACAGCAACCAAAAAAACAGTGGGACGCCAACAGTAACCAGTCATCACTGCATAAAGATGTTGCTCCTAACAAAGGACTGGCCGATCTGTCTCGCATGGAAGGTAGCGAACAGGATAAGATAAATGCTATGATATCACAGTCCACTTTTGACTACGACCCTAGCAAGTAAGATGGTGCAGAAACATTGTTAAAACTTTATAATAGGCAAGCGACTAAGTCAGGAATGGTAAAATTATTTGTATGGCATAACAACATTTTAATCCAATTTTATATGAGTTAGGATTAAGGTTCATTGTTACGGAGTACTTATTCATAGCCCATTATAATGTAATATTATGGAACTTAAAAGGTTTTTTTTTATAGATATTTAAGCCTATTCATATAGAAAATGTTGCTCCAGATCAAAGGTTAGTTTGCCTTGGGAGTTGTTTGCAAGAGTTACAAATGCCCATGGCACATCTTTAATTAAATTTTCATGGGTACCTAAAGTTTATCCCAATTGTTTCTAGACTATAGTTTGTTATTGAAGTCTTGTTACTCAAATCAGGCAAGCAATTGCAGTTAAGCAGATGATTCTGTCATTTTAATGTATATTTGGTAGGTCTGACAATAGATGGCAAACTTTACATATTTTTTATGTGGACATAAATTTACTGGAAATGATTATGATATGGCAACACATTGTATGTCAGCTAGTAATATGTAAAATTCTACTATATACACTGATTGAAATTTACAAAATTCATCTATTCTTTCATTTCTTATCTAATACGGCTAATTATGCAATTGTATATTAGATAATCAACAAGTCAGAGTAATTCATATGGTAATTTGTATTATAATTTAACACTAAGATAATTTGTTTTAGTTATCAAAAGATTAGAGGGCAAAATCAGCGAGGTATTGTGCCTAATAATTACGTCTGCTATAAGTGTCAGAAACGTGGACATTGGATCAAGGATTGCCCTACAGCTAATTCAGTATGTATTTTCGTTAATTTATATGGTGTATGATATCATATTGTTTTATTGATATTGTTATCAGTTTATTAAGACTCTATGACTAAATAAGACTAGTTAAAATAAATACATATAATTAAAGAAAGGGTAAAATATTTTTTTAACACAAGATGCATAATCTAAAAGTACCAAAGCATGTTTTACAATACACTGTTTATTGTACTGAAGCACTTTGTAGAATAGCATCATTTAATAATTTATAGATTAAAATTATGTTACTAATAATCTTAGTCAGCCAAGTACAGATCTAGACAGGTAAAACCTAAAAATTCACAAACACAAATGACACTTGGACTCTGAGCAAGTGCCTGTAGTTTACACAAAGACACTTGCCCACTTGTCCTGTGTTCCAAAGGCGTCACATCCAACCCTTAGACCAACAAGGCAGTAATATAATTCTGGTTTGAATATTACAATATAGTCTCATGTTTAATATTAGGCCTGATCATATTGGCTATATTGTATTAAGAATGTAGAAAGTATATAATATACTAAGAAGTTATGTGAAATAAAGCAAACATAAATATTTTTGTTTTTAGAGTGATCCAGTAGAGATTAGAAGGAGCACTGGTATTCCTCGTAGTTTTATGGTGCCTGTAGAAGGGCCAAAAGCACCTGGCGCCATGATGACCCCAAGTGGAACATTTGCTGTGCCAGTGGTTGACCGGTAAGTTAATAAAATGTCTTTAATTCATCTCAATAATTACCTTCAACAAATTAGAGGGTGGGGCACATAGCTTGCGGAACTGATAACCATTGGTCACCAGAATCCAAAGGATGCAGGTGGTTCAGAACTTACCTTTGTGGAAACCTGGGGGAGGCTTATGTCCAGCAGTGGATTTCTTTCTTTCGGCTAAAAACATGATGATGAAATTGGAGATGGTAGCAAAGAGTGTGAAATGTATTAAATCTGCAAGTTAAGCAACATATGACTGTTGGATGGGTGTTCATCCTATGAAATAACTGACCTCCTCTGATCTACCATCTATGACAACCAGTAGCTCGAAACAGCAGGTCTAACCATATACTTTTCAGTTGTCCCACTATATGGGTCTCGGAGGTTAGGTGGCAATCTTACTAATATTATAAACGTGAAAGTTTGTAAGTATGGATGGATGGATGTTTGTTACTCTTTCACGTAAAAACTACTGAATGGATTTTAATGAAACTTTACAATAATATAGCTTATACATCAGAATAACACATTGGCTACAAGTTATAAAGATATTATGTGAATTACAACAATATAAACAAGTCGAATTCAAAATTTCTAATTGTCAAATTTTCGACCATATTAAACTATAGACAACATAACGTTTCGCTGTCAGTTGCGTTTTGTTAAAGTAGGTTTTATACGGACGGGATAAAAATCTCAGGTATCCTATGTCCAACTTTCTTTTTGTTTTAAATATATATAATGCGGAACAAAGTTCGCCAGGTCAGCTAGTCACTCCATATAAATACTGGCAGTTGAGCCTAATGTACTGTATCATGTACTGTAGCAATAGCTGTAACCTAATGTACTATAGCATAATGCAATGAATATGCAGGTTAAGCTGTGTCTGGCTCTACTGCATGTTGGATGGGCGGCCATCATGTCCATAATTTGTGTGTAATATGCATGAAGAGCATGTAAAGCCGGTCTCAGCTGTTCTATCATCTGTAACATTGTCAGTAGCGTGAATACCAGCTGGTCTATCGATGGTATGAACTGGTAGTCTGCCGAATTTCAATGATATTGGTAAAATGAGAGAGACATGAGGTATATGATGAAACTAGTGGCCCATCCCGTCTTCGCACGGGTGGACAACAGCGGGTTTTTATCTTGTAATTAAAATTGTCTTTATTAATCAGTTATAATGTAGCATTCAAACTGTGAATGAATTTTAAAAATAAGTCCATTACTTTTTGACCCAATTCGTTACAAACATACATACAAAACTTTCATCTTTATAATTTTAGTATGGATGGGAGGACACATGTGATTTTGTTACGTGTTTTTTGCAGCGAGGCGTATTTAGCTTCGGAGAGCGCAGGCGGGCCGGAGAGTGCCGAAAATGCCCCGGGTGCGCCACCGCCGTCTGTCCCCGATGAGCTAGTCTGCAGCCTGTGCCGTGACCTGCTCACTGACGCCGTTATGATCCCTTGCTGCGGGAATTCATTTTGTGACGAGTGTATGTATAATACGAAGGATACGAAACCCTGTGCCAATTAGTCTGGCCAGAATGGCAGATTAGCCTAATTACCCTCCCTGTGATGAGAGGAGACTGACTCAGCAGTGGGTCATTTATGGGCTGAGTAGTAGTAGTGTGTATAATAGCCGGCAAAAACTTGATCAATGACCACCATTAATCAATGACGGCGCAGTAGTCGAAGGGGGTTAAACCCCAAGCGATTGGTTGATGACACGTACGAGCTTTCCCCCCACCACAGCACTATTTGCTCAACTTATTTGCCACCGAGTATACTTACTAACACGAATAATAAATACTAGAATGTAGTCTGCTTTTAAAGCATTGGGTTTAATTCTGTGATATGATCTTGGAACATTTGAAATGTTTTCGTTAAGTTTGTCACAGAATGGTTGTGCTTTCCAGATTTTGGCCCTTATATATATGATATAGTTTCAACCTAGTATGATATTTCTAGTTTGATATTATGCATGGCAAACTCTGTAGATATACGGATGTAACAAAATCCTGTAGCCATCCAAAGTTGATATAATCAATAGACACAGTTCCAATCAAGAGATGCAGCTCTGTAGATTTTTATGATGTGTGTCTCCAGATTTTTACTATAAAACAAGGGTTCCATAATGTTTCTTGGTTACTCTGTGCTCGTTTCTCAAGTTATGACTCTTCATCAGTAGGAGACCTTATAAAAATGCCTTGTTTTCCCCGACATTTTGCAATCAGTATGTAAAGTAGGTGAGCAGTATTATTGATTCTTTTTTGATTCTGATTGATTCTTTCAGTATGGCTATAGAGTTTTTGGTGACGAATTTAAAATACACTATGTCACCAACCCACTATCCTGAGGGTGTCGTAAGAGTCGACTAACAAGGAATCCAAGCGGCCGACTACCTAGCCGCAAGAGAAAGAAAACTTGTTACAAAGTTTGTGAGTGTGGCAACTGTGGAACCATAGGCTAATTTCCTCCATGAATTTGGACGAGGCTTGATTCAGTAGTGGGTCATTTATGGGCTGAAAGGATGATGATAGGATTATTGTTACGACCTGTATATCAAGTTTTACTTATATTATATTTCCTCTTCCAGGCATCCGTGGTGCATTATTGGAGTCTGAAGACCATGAATGCCCCGACTGTCGGGAGAAGGAAATCTCACCCACAACATTGATACCGAATAGGTAAGATAGGCGTAGTACGGCGAGATTAGCGTTGTAAGTCGACGTCGTTAAAATTAATGAGTGTTTATTTACAGATAATCTACATGAAATAATCATGTAACACTACTGTTCAATTTTAACGGACAAACAGCCATTGGTATTATAATGTTACAAATATTTAAGTCGCTGTTTCGATTTGTAGCTAATAGATAACGTCAAAAGCGAAAACTTGATCACTAACACTTCTATCAGTAGAAAAAATAATTGTCTTAGTGTTGCTATCTACAGCAACCATTTTTTACTTGAAATTATATATCCCTATTTATAAAATATTGGTTTTAGTATAATTATTAGAAATACTGAAAAATAGAAATACAGAAGAACAGAGTTATGCAATATATGATCGCTCACACAAAGACACAAGAGCACACCCACACAGACACACACTCTGCATTATGAAGGTTATATTTTATGGAAGTAAATTTTGTCATAGGTTTCTGCGGAATTCAGTGTCGTCGTTCCGCAATCAGACCGGCTACAGCCGTCGCATGCCGCACCGGCCCTCGGCCCCACCCGTTCAACCTCCTTCTCAGATCACGGGTAATGCATTGTCTCTTATATATAGATGAAAATAACCAGCCCTAAATAACGTTAACTTTTTATTATTACTTCTCGCGCACGTGCTACACTCGTCGTATAAGTCCATAATTAAATAAATGCGCAGGAAAATTAAATTATTGACTATAATATAATCGCAACTCTATACATGAGCTTGACTTCTGTATCTAATTATTTTGTGTTAATATATTTGATAGTATACAATCTTTAATAATATAATAATTCATGTCATATCGGATTTCAAATCGATTGAAGAATTAACGTTGAAATTTGCTGCGATCCTAGGCTTCTGCCTACTCCGCCTGTTCACCACTGCGTAGAGTACCTAACACACTATTAGCACTCTCTTTAAGGTAGAATAGAATAGAATAGAATAATGATTTATTGTATAAACCAATTATGGCGTTCACAATCGTCAGCGGTTACATATTTAAATACTACTACCAGGTCGGAACGCGGCACCAACCGAGAAGACCTGGCGGAAGAAACTCGGTGGGCTTGTCTTTTTTTAAACGCCACATTACAATGTCCTTGTACATAAAACTAACTAGTTTTGTTCGGTTCCGAAAGGCGCTCAACTGAAAAGTGAATTTAATTATAATTAAAAAAAAATAGAATTTATAGAATAATTAAAAACTGAAATTACAAGTCTTGAATCCAGTGAGCCGACCAACCCCAAACAGCGGTACCACACAGCGCTTTCCTATACCCGGTCCGCCGGGGCAGAAAATTCCAGTAGTCGCAACTACTGGACTTTTCTTCCCCAATGGCCATTCGTCTTATTATTGGTTTACTAAAAATACGTCCTATTTTTATCAACAGAGGCTGCACCCGGCACCCAAAAAGCTACGCCCGCAAATGGGCCATCACAGGTCCCCCCATCAGCTACCGCTGGAGGTAAGTTTCATAAGCGTAGTGTTAGCAGTGTGGTTTTAAGTGACTAATACATTTATGACAAACTTTTGCATGATATTTTAGTTCTTACCTAAACTTATACCCAGTGTTTAGTGGGTGAGAATATTTTTGGGTGTATTTATAACAGACATTGTTAATTTTATGGATACGATACAAAAGATGATGACCTTGAAACGCCTGATAAAATTTTGATAATACCAGGGTGAATCAAAAAGTTCTTAGAAGTGCATATATATGAAACCTTTTTGGATCAAGTTCGATATTCAAATTAAAGAGTGTCTATCACACTATATTTATGCAGACTGTCACTTGTTTTTGTCAGTTCGTTCGCATGTAATAAATTTTTTTGTGCAACGAGTTGCTAAAAAGTCAAAATTATGGATAAAAGTGAGTTACGTGCGGTGATAAAATATCTCAGTTTGAAAAAAATGTCTACGAAGGAAATTTTTTTGGACATTCAGCAGACATTAGGGGGTGATGCTGTACCCTATTCTACGGTTGCGTACTGGGTGGCTGAATTTAAAAGAGGTAGATCAAGCTGTAAAGATGACCCGCGTTCTGGGCGGCCTTCAACCTCCGTTACAGAAGAAAATGTCAAAAAGGTTGAGAATCTGGTTTTGGAAGACAGAAGAATGACTATAAAACATATAGCTGAGATCCTAAAGATATCTTTTGGTAGCGTTCAATCCATTTTAATTGATTCAATGGGGTTCAAAAAAGTGTCTGCAAGATGGGTGCCACGAATGTTAACCGACGAAAACAAAAAGCGACGTTTGGAAATTTCCAAGCGTAATCTCGAAATGTTCCAGCGTGATTCGGATAATTTTTGCCGTCGTCTTGTCACCATGGATGAAACGTGGGTCCACCATTTTGATCCTGAAACTAAAAGACAAAGCATGTCTTGGAAACGACCATCCTCTCCATCCATTAAGAAATTTCGAGTTGCTCCTTCCGCTGGCAAAGTTATGGCCTCTGTGTTCTGGGATAGTGAAGGAATCCTTTTTATTGATTACATGCCAAAAGGCCAGACGATAACTGGACCCTATTATGCAAATTTAATCCCGAAAGTGCGTGAAGCGATTAAAGAAAAACGTCGTGGAAAACTGTCGTTGGGCGTGTTGTTCCTTCAAGATAACGCTCCTGCCCATCGATCGGAAGTTGCGCTCAACGCAATCCGCTGTGCTGGCTTCAATCTCCTTGACCACCCACCATATTCTCCGGACTTAGCCCCAAGTGATTTTCACTTATTTCCAAAATTAAAAGAGGAAATTCGTGGAACAAAATTTCACGATAATGACGCGGTTATAGCTGCCGTAGAGGACTTTTTCGAGAGTCAAGAAAATAATTTTTTTTCACAAGGAATAAGGAAGTTAGAAACGCGTTATTCTAAATGCATTGCATTGGAGGGAGATTATGTAGAAAAATAAAATATTATTATTTAAATCTTTGCATTTTTTAATATTGATTCCAAGAATTTTTTGATTCACCCTCGTATATGTCAAAGAAACACCTGCTTTCGTATAAATAAAAACAATCGATAATTGTACAAATTACACAGTTTGGAAAAATGAGTTAGATTAGCTCAATATTTTTTAAATTGTGAGTGGACTAATGACACCAATATGAGTTATCTAAAATTTGGCATTATTATCAGGTTATCAGTGTTGCAAATTCTTATGCAATACGTCAGGGGGCCTAGCAAAGTGACTTCCGAATTGCACGCTTTGGTAGAATAGAAAGAAAATGTATAGCATTGACATTGACAGTTTGTGTCAATCACACACATTTGTTTTTGCGGGTTACGAAAACCACTTGGTTGCAGGCCCAGGTTGTTATTTATATTTGGTATCCGTGTTTGCTATATTTTGACAAATCTTCCATCAACTCTTGACGCTTAGTGTCAAATATGGCAAATACTAGTAGTAAAATTCCACAATGGTATTGCTTTTTCTGTTACATCCGAATAAATGCGTTTTATGGCAAATTAGCAAAAGTTTACACCCGCTAATTGTTAAGAGCTTTGGTTTTGTACTCATCCTTAAAAAAACCACCAGTATTGTATTATAATATGGTGATAAATTATTTTTTCTGTTCACATATCGATAATAGTGATAAATGATAATTAAAAAAACAAAAACTAAAGTAGTAGTCACCACTGCTATTACATACCAATAAAACTTTAGCCCACTGGTTACCCCTGTGTTACTATATGCCTAGTGTGAGTTTTGACCTATACCATCGCGTTACTGCAAGCTACAATTTACGTATACTATCAAATAGACACAACTACTGTGTAGTTGTGTCTGTTTGATAGTATACATGCAAATTGTAACTGACTCTGACGCTTTTCATTTGGTAAAACAACTCGCACTAAGCACACTAATTAACGTAAAGTAACAGTTATGACAATTTGTATACCGTTGATATTTAAAGAGGGTCGTACGGGGCCGACCGGGGAAGAGTCTGATGGGTCTGCGGATGATCACATCACGGTGACATTGCCGGCTGCGAGTCGGGCGCCCGCGACACGTGACCGCGACCGCGAACGCCCCAGACACACGCGCTACGGTACCCGCCACGATACCCTCGCATGACCGCCAATGCATGTTTAAACCACTGTCGTGATATTATAGTAATCACCGTATGCACACTTATGCGAAGCGGGTCATACTGATTTCAATTTTGGTTCTTATTTTTGTTATAGTTTATGTCAAACGTGTCAAAGTCCGTGTAGTTGGCCTTGTACTGAGGGTGTCGTACAAGTCGAATAGGGGAACTATAAGCCGATTAAATCGCTGCAAAAGAAGGTGACCGTGTGGTGACGGAGTGTCAGCACCCCATTCCATCTGAGAGTGTCGTAAGAGCAGACAAAAGGAAATGACAAGGCTGAATACCTAGCCCCAAGTGAAGGTAAACTTTGTACGAAACCCTGTGTCAAATCGTCTGGCCAGCCTGGCACAGAAGGCTAATTACCCTCCATGTATGGAGGAGGCCTGACTCAGAAGTGGGGGTCATGTATGCGCTGAGTAGTAGTAGTAGTAAAAGTAGGAAACGTGACACGGTCGGCTAATTTTCCTTGTCAAATTGCAGGAGACTGCTCCCCTAATAATCAGCCATTTTAAAACGAATCAAACTGTCGAAGTGCAAGCTGTCATAATAATTAGATAACGGACACTTGATCGCTGAATGGTTACAATATGGACCCACGGCCCGGAATTGATTGGTTGTGTTATGGCGTTGGTTGCTTAAACGTCTCGTAGCAATGACGGTTTACTAGGAACTAACGGTGTTTACAATAATACGACGACTGTGTATTCACTAACTACTCGTTTCAACCATAATTTATCAGGATTACTATGGTGCCATAGCTTCATAGATGCGTAGACATCATAGCATGCTTTCGATATCTGAAACTGTGACACTTTATCATCATACAAACATAGCTTTTTCCGTTTTGGGTAACGGGTACGCACATGAAGATAAGCTTGTGAACAAATTGTATTTTCCAACACGTTGAGTTTTAGAACCCTGTCTTGCATGTCATTGTTTATGTTTAATCGCTAGCAATACCCCTGCTTGTTGTTAAACCAGCTGAAACACCTTTAAATGACTTCGACGAATCTCATATCTCGTCGTAGCTATATATATATTTTATATATTAAGATTAAATATATATTAAGATGATCGATTAAGATATTGCATTAGGATTTTTGAAATTTTGTATATGAAATGAAATAACATTGCATATAACCAAGCCACAAGACAAAGAAAGCTTGATAGGAAACCCTGTGCCAACCCATCTGGCAGTGTTGGGCATAATTTTATTTTTAATTGTTGAAGCAATCTTTTTTTATTCCAACTAAATTAATTGCAATTAAATTCATTCAATTATTTTTTAACTGAGAGATGCAATTAAAATCAATTGCAATTAAATCAATTAATAATATTTTTTTTAATTGTTATTACAATTAACTTAATTGTTTAATTGCTTGTTGTTGCAATTACATATTCAATTACATTTAATTATTATATGAAGTGTATAATTATTAATATAAAGGTTGATTTATAAGAATTATTCTAGTTAGGTACAGGTACCTGTACTACACATATATGTACTGTACTGACTTAAATGCAGGCTTTACATACCGTTGAGGTATATAAAGCCTCAAAGGTATTCAAATTATATACAGGGTGTAAGTGGCGGCGTCCCGAAAAAAGATACCAGCGATTCAGTACATGATACTGAGGCCCATGGCGGTCGAATTTTCCGGATTTTTTTTCATGAATTTTCCGATTTTTCTTGGCATTATTTTTCCATATAATATAATGAAGTAGTTACTATTGTCGAGCTGCACTTAATTTTTTGTAATATTATAAAAATTAAACAATTTCCCAAAAAAACGCAATGTAGTTAAGACACGAAAAATCGCACTACCAGATGTTACGGCGGCAAGTACAATGACACTATCGCGCGATGCCGCCCGCGCCGTGTGCCATGCGTTCGTTGACCTCTACTCCTCGTCCGCGACCTACGTCTCCCGAAGAATCCCCAGAGATATACGAAGTTGCGTAAAATTTGGTCAACACTAATGTGTGGATCTCTCCGTTTGGTGATGGATTAAGAATACGCAGTGTCACCAACCCATACCATCCCGAGGGTGTCCTAAGAAGCGAATAACCGAATGCAAGAGGCAAATCACCTAGCCGCAAGGAAAATTTGATAAAAACCTTGTGCCAACCCGTCTTGCCAGCGTGGCACAGTAGGCTAATTTCCCTCCATGAATTTGGAGGAGGCCCGACTCAGTAGTGGGTCATTCATAGGCTGTAACGATGAATGTGTAAATAAGTTAACTAGGTACTAAATTTCATTATTAGAAAGATAGACGAGGGCAGTGTAAAATTCAATGAAATGTATTAAATAATGCATACCCAATGCAAGTACATAAATATCCAGTTTTGTTATTACGCTGTATTACTACCTACCTGGCTCCAAACCTACCTACGATTACGTAGCTCATTAGAGCTAAGAAACACCTACTTAGTGTTATTTGATGATCGACTACATACCTACCTACTCATTAATCTAGATTTAGTCTGCCGAAGTATTTGTGACGTACCTAGGAACAACGTAGGTATTTATTTTGGTGAAATACAAAATCCAATTCAATACTTCATACGTTTTGGCTGGTAAATACTTATTGTTTCATTATTGTTCGGTAATCATTGCTAAACGTGTAGGTACACGATATTTTATACGATCAGCCTGTCTTGCTAAAACGGTTTTATTTTAGTTTTTAAATAGACAACTCGGGTATAAATCGTATGTCACAAGTATCTTTAGAAACATTAAATTAACGGACACACTGTACACCCATACATGAACCATTATTTTAGATTGTTCAAAGAGTTGTCTCGTACGAGAATCGAACCGCGCAGTCCAATCTTCAGCACGTCAACGATTACGCAGGCCGCCGCGAGCGACCGTCATAACGTCCACACGCAGGCGCTTACCGGTGCAAACTAAACTGGTTAGTGCAGGCGGCATGCTCACAGGCAAGACGGAGCGTGTGAGCTTCGGAACTAGAGTAATACCAATCAGTTGATATGATATTATTATCGAAACAAATTTGCGCTGAGTCTTGCGTTTATTTAAGCGATTATTAGGGCGGTATTTCTATTAAATACCTAATGCATAACTTTTAAGAACTTGTTAGTTTAGGACTTACTTATGTCAAAATAACAATAATTATTTTAGTTACTTTGTAATTCGACGTCATCTAAAATTACGTTTATGTAAGAAAACGACACTGATTCATTGTTTAAAGCTATTTCAAATACAGTTTCACACGAAGTCTAATTTCATTAAGGAGAGATCAGCAGTTTTTTTCTTTATGTAATTTTGTGTTAATAAAATGTATGGTGACTCATATTTTTTTTACTTTCATTTAAGGAGTATTACATTGTCTATTAAATACAATTTATTGCATTAACCTATCATTTTTAGTTTCCGAGATTTTTAACATTCTTTAAGTGACCCGGATTCATTGCTCTCGAGTGTAGTTTTTGTTAGAGAATGTGTAAGGGTGAATATTAGTCACTAAAATATGTAATAGGCAATACTGTAGTACTATTTAGCCCATAAATTACCCAATGCTGACTCGTGCCTCCTCCAATAACAAGGAGGATAATTAGCCTACCATGCCACATTGGACAGACAGCAGTGTCGGGCAAAAAATAATTGTGAAAACAATTAACAACTAATAATTAAATTGCCAGATTCAGTTGCAACTAACAATTAATAAATTGTTAATTGTTTGATGCACATTTACAATTACAGTTAACAATTAGTAAATGTCGGTAACTGAAAATCATAATGCTTAAATCCAATGAATCATATACCATATACATCCATAATACATACAGGGTGTAAGGGACGGCGTCCCGAAAAATTCGTGAAATGGGCTTTCTATGGGCACTTATTATCATGCAAAATTCAGTTCAGCAAAAAAATGAAGAATAAAAGATTTATCATTATTTAGTTAATTCGCACTAGGCAATGTACAACGAACAATACAATTTATCGCTGCAGCGTCGTACCACACGCAAACGCGGAGTAGAGGTCAATTAACGCATGCCGCACGCGCGGCGCAGCGGCTCTTACCTACCTACACGGTGCTGTGGCTTAGAACTCGGCCTGTCGCTGTGCTCATCTTATGACTCAATTAACTACTCAGCTATTGGTTTAAAGTACATTTAAAATTTAGGCATAGACGCAAAGAAAATCTTACATCGATATTGTTTTAAGTAATAACAATACCACATTCAAAGATAAATTAGTTTGGTGAAAGTCAAACATACCTTAACGTCTCTCTCTTCTTATAAGATTCGGCTCAAAATGGCGTCCCCCAAGTTGCTCACAAAGCTGGGCGCGATATGACGTATTTGCGTGGAGACGAGACATCATCGTGGGATCGGCTGCGATATCACTTTTTAGTTTTTGAAATGCGTCACTTATGCGTCGACGCATTTCATTCGCAGTGTCGCATTCCGCTACAAACACCTTTTCTTTGATGTAACCCCATAAAAAAAAATCTAACGGCGTCAAGTCAGGAGACCGCGCTGGCCACGCGTGAGGCCCGAATCTGCCAATCCACCTTTGAGGGAACACATCATTAAGGTACTCGCGCACTGGTCGAACAACGTGTGGTGGAACCAAATCCTTGGCAACCGTGCTATTGGAATTTCATCCATTTGGTCCCATTCCTGAGCCAAATCATTTTCTAACTCACGAAGAGTATTGGCCAGATCCTGCTGCAAAAATTCCAGGTACCTTGGCCCATTCATCCGCCCTGGTAAAAAGAAGGGACCCAGAATTTTGTTGTGGTAGATCCCCGCCCAAACATTTACAGACCAACGCGTTTGATGTCCCGTCTGTTGGTACTCACGTGGATTAGTTCGTGCCCAAATGTGAGAGTTGCGTCGGTTCCACATGCCGTTCCTCGTAAACGTGGACTCGTCTGTCCAAATTATACGCGACACAAAGTCAGGGAAATACCGCTGCTGATTCCCCAACCACCTGCAATACGCAAGACGACGATTCTCATCCCCAGGCACGAGCGCCTGAACTTTGTGTAAACGATAGGGCCGTTGGCGCTCTCTACGTAGGACTTTGTGCACAGTCCAGTGCGAAACGCGTATACCAGGACGCCGCAAAAGCTTTGCAGCAGTTCGTGTGCCAAGGCGGGGATTGCGTTGGATTGTCTCCAGTATTCGCTGCTCAACTCGGGCGCTAATATGTCTGCTGGAGCCTTCCTGCTGTGGTACGATGGGCTGGTTATCGAGTACCCGTTGATAAGCCTGAGTGATAACACGGCTGTCCACCGGATGACGAGCGTTAGGGTAGCGCTGAGCGTAAATACGTAACGCTAGAGAAGCATTTCCTCTTGCTTCACCATATGCCATTAGCATCTCCCCGTATTCCCGCGCAGAAAACGGGACCCGATTCATAATGAAACACACAAAACGCAAAGACACAACACACAAGAGTACTAATCGAATTTCACTTCACAAGTCACAAGTCACAAGTCGCTAATTATTCACAAAACAGTTACGATTACTTCTGATTTCCGATGGAAGTCCCGGCGAACTGACGAATTTATCTATTATTATTTGAAAATTATTACAAACCTGCACATTGAAACAAATAGAGGTGAGATAATAGTATCATGTGAAAACTATCGATACTATCGAAAGTGCCTGAAACGTTGGGAATTAAATAAAATAAAACGATCATCATCGACGATTAGTTTCAAACGAATAGAACAAAAATAGGAAACATGAAATTTTTGAACTTTATTACGATTTTCTTGAATTTTAATACTTCGTATTGCCTCCTCGTGCTTCCATTACTGCGTTTACGCGGTTTGGCATGCTGTACACCAAGTTCCTTATACGATTTTGGGGAATATTCTCCAATTCCTCTGTTTTTTGAGCTCACGAAGCGTGATTGGGGGAGGGTTTCGTTGTTTTACGCATCTGCCTAGCTCGTCCCAAGCATGCTCGATCGGGTTGATATCCGGGCTGCGCGCTGGCCACTCCATACGAGTAATGTTCATCTCTTGAAGGTAGTCATTCACAATCCTACCTGTATGAGGTCGGGCATTGTCATGCATAAATATAGCATCCTCACCTAAATTGACCATAAATGGACCAACGTGATCATTGAGGATTTCTTCCACATATCTTACGCTAGTTAAAGAGCCGTTTTCTATGATCACCAGCTCTGTGCGACTTTCAGAAGAAATTCCGGCCCACACAAGTACAGACCCACCACCGTAGGCTACTTTTTCTTCGATGCATGCTTGCTTGAATCTTTCCCCTGGTCTTCGATACACTCTGTGTCTTCCATCGTGCTTGTAGAGCATAAATTTTGATTCGTCGGAGAACATAACTTTTGACCAATCTTCAATACTCCAATTTACGTGGCTCTGGGCATATCTTAGTCTTGAAATACGATGCCCACGCTCCAGTTTAGGGCCGTTTGCAGGTCTAAGGGGTTTTAAGTTAGATTCAGCAAGCCGACGTCTTACTGTCCATGCACTTGGGTTACTTCCTCCGAGGCGTCGAAACTGATTTGTGAGTTCAGTTCCTGTGAGAAAGCGATTTCTAAGCATGGTGTTCACCAAGTATCGGTCTTCTCGTGCTGTGGTACACCTGGTTCTGCCCGTTCCTGGTCTGCGTAGGTTAGAACCAGTTTCTTCGTAACGTCGGAGAACTCTTTGTACTGTTGACAGCGACACACCGACAGTCCTGGCTGTATCGCGCTGACTCCGGCCGGTTTCCAGCATTGTAAGTATTCTGGTGCATTCTTCAGGCGTAAGCGACATAATTTCAGCTTGAATAATGAATATAGAGCACTATCAACATGGTTTATGTACCCACATAAATGACAGATTACAAACAAAAGCAAAACCAAATGCTGTAATTTCGTAGTTCCATCTTCGAAAGTGGCCCTTTTTCAAGTTTGATTTTTTTATGATATAACTTTACAATAACTAAGAAGTTTTAATACCTTCATTTAAGGAGTATTACATTGTCTATTAAATACGATTTATTGCATTAACCTAGCATTTTTAGTTTCCGAGATTTTTAGGATTCTTTAAGTGACCCGGATTCATTGCTCTCGAGTGTATATAGCCTTAACGAAATAATCGATAGTAATTGGTAAAGATACTCTGTAGTTTCAGGAAGAATATTTTTTCTTGATAATCTAGTCACCAGCTGGAAACACTAATAATGATAGTTGGCTGGTTTCCAGTGGAACCCACGTTTTTTATTGGATAGATATCTTAGTCATACTTCAAGATAGAAAAAAACATTTTAAACACAGAACTACTTATTTTGTTTAGCCCTCGCTTCTCATGGCTGTAGGGTTTTTGTAAAACCTGTATGTATGTCAATCAAAATAAAAAAAATGATATTCTTCAATAAAAAATCTACAATGTCCATTGTGAATCTATGTTCAGAGCATGCGCTGAACATAGATTCGTGATTAACGTCTGGTTAGTCTTACTAAATATTTTTTAATTCACATATCGAACTATGGCGAAACTTTTGACTTCAATTATTCATATAATACAATACATAATATTATACTGATTCTTCTTATTGACTTGTTGGCACTTAAAAAAATACAACGTGGAAAATTTTACGCCTAACTCGAGAATGTTACTACATTGACGAACCGTAATATATTCGCTGATATCTGAGTACATACTTTGGTTATGGGATCATTATTAACAGTGATATGGAACAAAAATCCTAAGTTTTACGTCAATGTCGACCTGATAGTTCGCTTCCTCAATTTTAGGATAACTTGACAAGTGGTGGTCATACGAATGGTTATCCTTTACAATTTCATATAACTATAACTCTTGTACATTGAATATGAGAAATTGTTACTTTCCAAATATTAGTTATTTTAAGATCAATTTTATTAGTCTTATTGTTTGTCCCATAAGTAATAAAAATTCAAAGCGATGTTAATCTATGTAATGTTCCTTGTAGAGTGTGTTGTAGTGTCATCTGGTTGTGGGTTACATATTTACGTATAACTGCATTATGAATGATTTAAACTATATTATCGAAAACTATGTTATTTAGGTTTCTTAATTTTAGACAAGTAGTTATTGTAACACAAGTCACAGTTACGGTACGGTAATGAAATATCATTTATTTACTTGTTTCAGGACCCCCATCTGGACTTAAACCTCCTGGCATTGACACTCCGCCTAATATTCACGGGCATGTAAGTTACCGGCATTTTTAGATGTTTATACTTTGCTAAGCAAGTTCAGCATAATGACACTAGACACTAGATTGAGACGTGTGGTTTTGATTATGAATGATGACTTATCGGATTTAGCTCATGGTTAACGTCACTGCTGATTGATGTAAACATTATTACATGTGTGTTTTGAATCGTTAGTTTCGATTTGTTACTAAGAATAATGATTAATCGAAAAACCAACATGCAATTGGAGTTACTACCAAACACTATATAACTAATACATAAAAGTTTTTCAAAATGTATTTAAAAGCATATCCATATAGATGTTATCGTAAATTAATAAGGATGTATAAATATTTCTTTACATACATTAAAATTATTTTTATAGATGCCAAGACTTAACGAGCAGAGAGCTAATACTCCAACTGTGGATGAACGGAGAGATCCCATGTCACAGGTACGAACCTACGACGATATGATTATATGTGTTGGTCTTTAATGACTATATAGTATAGCTTTCCATACACTTTTTTTGTGCAGGGTTACAACCGTGGACCGCCACCATTCATGACTGGTCCACCACTATCACGCCGACGTTACGAGTACGTATATTTGATGTTACTCCTTTTGATTACACCACAATATACACGAATGCGCTAGTCTTAAATAATCATGTTCTTATAAAAAATATTTACTGACGTTGATGCTTTTTGTCAGTTCGCCATTCGGGAGACCCGTAGGGCCCGGTGGTCCACCGCCTTACAATGACCGTTTCCCGCCGGAGCCCTACCAGCCGCCCCCACCCGGTATCAAGGATTCGCCCCCCAACGGGTAATACTTTATTCCCATTTGACCACTCTACTCATTTTACGTTTTTGTTTCTTCAAGGAGCAAATGTTGCAGTTGTACATAGCAACACTAAGAAATAAGTAGATACCATTAAAAAAAAACTCATTTAACGTCGATCTAATAATCTGTGCTTCGGTTCTTTACAATCTTTTTCGAATTTAGATTTGTCTCGTCCCCCTCGGTGGGTGATTTCTGATAAGGGTTCGTTTGCACTGTCGTAGGCATGGCGTGGATCCGCTCGAGGCGTTCAACCGGATGATTCGGGAGAAGGAGATGCGGGCCAAGAGACGCGAGGAAAGGCGACGTGCAGCTTCTGGGAGCCGTAGTCCCCGGTCGCCCCCTCCCCGGGCTCCGCGCTCGCCTCGCTCTCCCAGATCGCAGCCCCGTTCACCCCGATCTCCACGATCAGTGCGATCCCCGCGATCTGTGCGATCTCCACGATCTGTGCGATCTCCACGATCTGTGCGATCTCCACGATCTGTGCGATCACCACGATCGGTGCGATCCCCACGTTCCCCGAGACCCAGGCCTCGCAGTCGTGGCTCCAGCCGCATTCGATTTTCTAGGTTCGTTTACCTTACTTTTCCTAACATCTCTGTTCGTCACCGCTTTTTGCACGCCTTTATCGAATTTTGCATGTCCTTGTCTGTCTTTGTAGTCGCTTTTGTAACTAATCACTCGTTGAGTGCTATTGATTAATAACTTTATGCAGTAATATGACGTAAAGTTGAAATAACGGGCTACTTAAATTACAATTCATGTTGCGTAGTACAGTCAACCACTTCAAAACCATTGGAAATCCGATTACATCTATTTTATACTCTTTTTGGTTCATAATAGAAATAAGCTTGGTTGGCTTGTGAAAACTTTGAATCCGTTTTATCATTAAGAGATTTTTAATCCGGCGCTTCTATTTTATGTCATCATCAGTATATTCGATCATTATCAGAATATTCGTTGTTGTCATTGTCAAATGAAATGTTCCTCAACATTGTGTACAGCATGAGCCTAACTTATAATATCAAACCTATTAATGCATGCTTATTACTAATCCAAGAAGTCTATATATAAATACCAATTGCTTAAGAGTGTATTTATAATAATAGTGTGGCAAAGTAGGCCAATTACCCTCCAGATGACTGGAGGAGGTCCGACTCAGCAGTAAGGTCATATTTGAGTAGTAGTGCCTAGTATTTATAATACCTGCATGAAATTGTATTTAAATTGTTTGAGGGGATTGCTGTTTTATAAGAAGTTGCTTATTGTTATTTGTATTCAGAAATTGTATTTTATGGGGTCTTGGGAGAGTATGTTTGCCTAGCATCATACTTTTAGATAGTAACAACTGCTACTTTGATCTTTGGTTACTTGCTTTGATCCAAAGTAATTCAAATTGTTCTCTGGGATGTTAAAGACGACTTGTCTTTAACATCTTTAACAATATTGTTTATACTATCTGACCCGGCCACTAATTGCTGTGGCTAACACTATGATTTAATATTCGTAATTCGTTAACCTGTCGTTAACCTGTGCTCATCTTTCGTCCGCTATTGCATACCTTCAAGTCGTATTTTTACCACAAAAATAACCTATGTCCAGTTCCCACCTATCATTATCAAAGTCTTCTGTCTCATTCACGCACTCACTTTTCATATAGCGAGATTTATTTAATATATCCGTTCGTTTTTTATAAACCTTGAGCTTACGATGACGAGTACGACAAAACAGATACAGGACAATCCGATTTTGTGCATTCGTTCGGAGGTTACGCGCATACATATATTTAGATGATGATTTTTTATTTATATGTATACATATATTAATATAAAACATATCTCTTACTTTGTTGCTATTAAATACACATTGTGCTCGAAAATTATATTCGCTTGAGTAGTTCATTAGTGCAAGATAGATAATATAATTTAGTCTGATAAAAATAACACATGACAAGGTGAGCTTAATTAAAAAAGGAAATTGACCGATATGTATATTACAGGTCGCGGTCTATATCCCGTGGTCGTATCCGGCGTTCACCCTGGTCCCCGCGAAGGCGGCGTACTCGCGACCGTTCCATTTCGCT
Organism: Clostera curtula; assembly: GCA_905475355.2. Lineage (NCBI taxonomy): Eukaryota > Metazoa > Arthropoda > Insecta > Lepidoptera > Notodontidae > Clostera > Clostera curtula. Next base: position 9,271,274 of record FR997806.1, on the reverse strand, counting down.
TTCAAGGTAAATTGTTCAGATTTATATATGGTTGTTTGTAACACGGTAACCATTTTTTTAATGAGTTAACTTTTGCTGAATTTCCTTAGTCGAGGCGGGGTGTGCCCTATTGGATGAAACATGTGTAAGCGCTCCCGAATCTCTGTTTCTAGAATGGTTTGATGAGTAATACACTCACAAGATATACGATGGGACAGTTATCATAAGTCAATTACTCATATCAAGGTGTATCATCAGAGCCCGGTTTAACCCTTTTTGGTCATTGGCCGAGTAGTGCTATCATTACCGCCCTTTTTATCATATTTTTTGATCATACATGGGATTGGTATTATACACATTTCTATTTCTATTCTACCAAATCGTGCGTTTTGAAAGCGAATGATATAGTTCGTATATCAGTCATAGTCACACATATTTATACTGTATAATAAATATAAATATGTATGTTTTGTCGCAGATCTCCGTCCCCTCGTCGCCGGCCCCGGTCACCGGTTCGCTACCGGACCCCTCTGCGGTCCCCTCCCCCCCGTTCCCCGCCCCGATCTCCGCCGCGTTCTCCGCTCCGGTCACCCCCACGGTCGCCCATCCGTACCCCGCTTCGTACCCCGCTCCGTACCCCGCTCCGTACGCCCCCACGCACGCCGCATCGATCGCCTCACCGATCGCCGCATCGGTCTCCGCATCGGTCTCCAATTCGATCGCCGCGTCGATCGCCACATCGATTGGGTATACGATCGCCGCCGCTGCAGCGCTCGCCGCATCGGTTAGTATTTACACTATTTTTAACAGATGTCTGGAGACCGACTTTATTGTTTATATTTGTAAGTATAATATATTTCGGCCATATTAGTTTAAAGTCAGCATATATTTATTTATTTATTTTAATAATGATCTCCAACAAAAGATATACACAATACATGATTCATTGTTATATGGCAACATTCTCCAACAATATTGCGGACACTAACATCGTGATAATATACCTATCACTTTTCTGATAATTTAACCACTAGTCGTAGATTCTGTTGTCCTATCACTCATTCGTAGAAGAGTACGGGTGCTGTAGTACGTAGTAGTACTTTGGCCCATAACTTCCGTCCAAAATAATGGCTGCCCTAATATTGTTGTTGTATGTATATAACAGGGGATCTTCAATAAAAATGAAAACCATAAATATAAATTATAACACGATTTATAAAAGAAAATCTTGCTGCTGCGCGCGGCTTTGGTCGCTTGTACCTAGATCTAGTCATTTCTATCTATAATATGTTGGTTGACACGGTTGGCGCAGTGGTTTAGCGATCGACTGCTGCGCAGCATGTCGCGGGTTCGATCCCCGCACGGAAGAAATATTTGTACGACCTACAAGTATTTGTTGCGGGTCTGGGTGTTTTTCTATCTATATTATGTATGTATTTACAAAAAAAAAATGTATATAAGTAGTTTATCATCCATCTCGTTACCATAACACAAGCATTAAGTTGCTTCGCTTGGGACGAGATGGCGTTGTGTGAAATGTCCAACGATATTTATTATTTATTATTATTTATTTACAAAAAAAAAATTATATAAGTAGTTTATCATCCATCTCTTTACCATAACACAAGCATTAAGTTGCTTAGCTTGGGACGAGATGGTGTTGTGTGAAATATCCAAGGATATTTATTTATTTATTTTCAACCTTGAAAACCTATATACCTATATAATATGACCTATATAATATGTAACCTTAACCATACCTCCTTCAATTGATGGTTACAACTCGGGCCTAAAATTATAACTACCTTCTTTAATTAATACAAGAATGGCCAAGAAATTGGCCTTCAAAGTTAAAATTTTGCTGCTTTGTATCGAGGAGTATCCAAATTACCCTTATGTATGTTCTTTGTTTTTGCTTATTTTACGTGGTTTTTATGATTGTGTCGTCTGAATGTTAAATTTCGTCAACTCCTCGGTCATCTTGTACAAGTCGCTTCTATCACATTAAAACCGGGTAGATAAACAGAAAATAATTGATCCTTTCGTTATACACACACAGGTAAAAGAGCTTCTGTTACACCCTGTATAACCGTCCATTGTGTCCATAGGTACGTTGGAGTGTACGACGAACTGTTGTCGCCGCCTCGCCGTAGTGTAGAGCCGCCCTTCGGACCCAGGTACGAATGTCCAACTCTTGTCTACACGCGCCCCTTACCAAAATCGACCCCTATCATACGTTACGTTTACGTTTTGCTCCGCGAATTGAACCTGTGTACGCGTTGTGACCAGACACTTTATATAAACATCGACTCTTAATCACGTATTTTTTAATTTGTCGTGACCTATATGGAGTCTGCTACTGCTACCATCGCAGCATCGTGCTAGCTGTTAGTGTGACCTGATGCGTTTTGTATGCGGTCTACGTTTCGTGCATCGTCGACTTGGAAGCAGAGTATGTGTCAGTAATCCAGACTACAACATCGTGTGCCGTGAAGTCGCCGCGCGAACCTGATGATGAATTTCCTGTACGGTTAATTTAAGACTGATGCTAATTAAGTATTTGTATATTTATGATCTGTGATAATAATACGCTTAATAATGTGATATTGTTGTAGCATCAAGAAAGAGAATTGCTGTCATACTTTATAAATGGTATGATATTATATAATTTTATTTATTTTAGCTTTATTTTAGCAGTGATATTGTTAATGTAGTCCTTAAGGTGATTCATTGTTATCTAAAAAGTGATTACACTATTTACACGAGACTAACTAGACGGGATATTAGATCCCTAAACGGCATAAATGTTTTCTTTTGATATTGTACAAATAATATTATTTACCGCTGAGTTGGAGCTGAAACTTGCATGTATTAAACATTAACTTGGTTTAAAAAATGTGATTTTTGTTAAGGCGCTCCCTCACTGGGAGCATCCTCGTGTAATGTAACATTATAGATTCGACTTTGAGCATTACATTAAAATACTACCTCCTTGACCGTCGAGCGTTTGCGTGTAATGTAACATTTAGTATTATAGATTTGAATTAGTGAGCATTCTGATTTAGTTGTTTCCGTAATGTCAGACGAAGCGGTCATTGTGCTGAGTGCGGCAATGTTATTTCGACATTGTTATTTACGTAAAAGAAAAGAAATAAAAAACTCGCATTGATATTCAAAGTTGTATCAAAATATTACACATTGTATCATTACAAGGCTCAGTTCTCCTCCCTCACTGATGTCATGCTCGACTCTGTAACGTTACATTACACTACACGCGAATTCTCCCGGTGAGGGAGCGCCTTTAGACGTTAATTTGGTTTTAATGTGCTTTCGTTCGGATTTTAATTTTACAGAAATTTGTTGTAGTAAGTAGATGAAAATAGAGGAAGACTATTACATATTACCGAAAATGACACTTTTGTGTGATAGCCTGAAAGGCAAAGTTGCAGGTCACTAGGCGATTGTACTCTGCTACTTTTGGTATTTAGCAAATAATTTAGAGATTAGTCAAACTATTGCCATAATATCACTATTGAAACAGTAAAAATAAAGTCATCAGATTATGCCTATAAGTGTATTAGAAGAAACCTGACTGAATTAGATTGTTACCAATGAGTGAATGTGTATATTATTTTACGTAATTTTGTTATTTTAGTTTTATAACCCACGATCTAGTCATGCTCAATGTGGAGTAGTTTTTTTATAAATTATGGTACTTAAAGTATTTAGCTGATGACCTGATGATGATGTAATTGTATGTTTCTAAATTATTTACAACTTGTTCATATTATGTGAAGTATGGACTTAAAAATAGTAGAATACGAAATAATAGCTTTATTCATCGTTTTGTACTTAGTGAGTACCCGCGAGGGACTGGTTCAAGTCCAGTGAACCCTATTTTTTATGAGCCTACTTGGGCAACCATCCCTTAATTCACTCTCCACTTTGGATCATGTTAAAAATCTGCTGAGGATCTCTTCTGTGGTTTTGGGCCATAGAGGATTCAATGCTCAAGTCCCGGGAGAGATTTTGGTACTAAAAGTCTATCATATATATATATCAAATTGGGTAATTTCTAACAAAATATTTCAAATCAAAACTCATTTAATCAAGTTTGCTCAATAGAGCTATTTTAACAAGTCAAACAAAATAAGATCTAAAATGTACCGACTACCTCCAGTTCGGAATGCAACTCTACAGAGAAGAGCCGGCAATTTAGCATTAGTAATCAACGAAACGTTAAAGAAGATTGAAATTATGACAATGTCTTTTTAAAACTCCATAAATTCTGTTTTAGTTTTCATAAAAATCGGTCTCTAGATTCCTAGGAGCGTTTTTCGATATTTCTTATATTTTCAATTTTGGTCATCCACGCACTTTCGAATAGTTCACCCTGCATTGTCTGTAAACGCTAACACGTTAACTAACATAGTAAGTCCTCGGTTTCCCGTTTCGTTGGCATGCAAAAGGTGTTAAATATTTGTCGGAATTTGCCTGGTTCGGGATGCGTATTCTTCAAAGACCTAAAAATATGGTACCAAAATCATGAGCCATGTTTATAACACGTTTTCTCTCTTTTACAAAATATTGAAAAAAAGCAATCCTACAATAATGTTGTAAGCTCAGTACTATTTTTCTGTCGTTATTTCTCAATTTCAAGAGCGGCGAGTTGCTTTCATTTTCCTGAAATTTTATACACAGTATTTACATAAGTATATTGTTCCCTTTCTTATTTTGATCAAATAATTTATTAGGGTAAAACATTCTACTCTGGATCTCGTACTTATAGTCATTTAGTTAAAATATATTATCTCCACATTTTTTTTGGGCTAGATAGATAACATGATAGTGTAATGACGTTAGCAAATTAAAACATGTAACCATCAATCATGACAACCTATCTCTTTAAAGGAATCCGTGACTGTTGATGGATGTCTGCAGATAGACAAATTATTAATCTAAAGCGACAGGCCTTATAAAGTATTTATAGATAATATTCACGATAGGATAGGAAAGTATAGTGTCAATATATAGTTTATAATGAGATCATAGAAATTTCAATAAATTACCTCCTGCCGAGTGCCTAGAAATGAATTGCTTGGCATGCTTTCCATGTTTAAGGTTAAAACTGTTTTTATGGATCGAATCAAATTTTCGAATCATTTTCGATTCGATTTCGATTCGAATCAAATCAAAATCGAATTTAAAAGAGCAACCATGGAGTTTCTTGCCGGCTCTTCTCTATGGAATGGCATTCCGAGCCGGTGGTAAGAACTAAATTATTAATTTTATTTTATGATTTTTATTTTTAATTCTTTTCTCTTAAAATCTTTGACTTTTTGATAGCATTCGCAAGAATATATTCGAATAGAAAACATTTTGATTTTTATTTTGAATCGGAAACGCACCGACACCGAAGCGGACGCGTGCGTAAAGGGCTTTATGTTTTAATTAGTATGATTTATTCGCCTCTTTTTTGGTGATGCTGGGGAAATGCTATAAGCATACCGCCTCCCCTCGGGGGTGGGGTCGGTGATTATGTGGGACTCCGAAAACTACTCGTCTGTCTACCTACTAAAACCCCAGCGGTATACCCTCGCACGTCACGCTTGGGTCTGCGTAGCAGGCACCTCGTCGGGGCGTCGGAGGGCGTCCCGGTTGTAACTGAGACGCCCTCAGTCAGTGAGGCTTTCGTCGGTGGCTGGTCCCCCGACTCACCACCGGCCTCTTTGGCGGGAGCAGGAGGTGGGCGTAGAGTTTATACCTATGCTAGAGTAGAAAATAGAGAATGAACAAATCATTCATCCTAAGCCAGTGTGAAGCTAATCGATGCGAATGCCACACTATCGACAACCTTTTATTCTTAAATCCCTTGTAATTAAATTAAGTATAATCATTAAACAACCTTATCGGTATAGGTTTCTAGCTCAATAATGTCGAGGCATGAACAGACACTACATGTGTACTCATATATAATCTAACGAAGTAAATAACAAATCGATCGGTGTTATTTGGTTGTATTACCTATTTTGTTAGAGTTAAGTTAGAGGTCCGTCTCTAGGCGGGTAGTCCCAGATTGATAGGTAGATATTTGCTATAGGCCCAAGACATGGTTGACAATGTTCGGAAACTGAATGGACTACGCTGAAAACTTGCATACCCAGGATACACGTAAAGCCCCGCTACCTACCCCGCAGCTAGGTCTGCAGTTCTATGTTTAAGCAACACAGGACAACTAGTGACTAGTGTACAAGTTTTCAGCATGGATCAACCAGTTTCCCAACTTTGTCAGCCAGCTCGCCTGCTTTAAGATCTATCTTAAGACCATAAAGTATGAGTACTGCTTACAAACAACTTGTACCAAAGGCGGAAAAACTTGTAGCAAAATGGTTGGGAAAATTAGCGCATGCCATTTTTCGATGGCGTGGGATAAGCGTCCCTTCTTCACCAATGTCCCAATAATAGACTACTGCGCAAGATAGATTTTACATCAAGATATTTGTAAGCTACTATATTACTTTAGATAAGTTTGGTTCAAAGGCTTGTCCATTGACAATACTAGGTATCAGGTAAAAAGTTTTCTTGTTAATATAATGAGGAAATATTTGTATTTTTGTATGTGTGCTACGATTATACTGTAAAACTTCTGAGACGATTTCAAAAATTCTGTCACCGTTTGAAAGCTAAATTACCTTAGGCTATATGCTACGGAGCTGAGATAATCACGGATACGAAGCCCTCGCGGGCGAAGCGGCGCGCGCATAAGTTAATGTAAAATAAGTTAAATTAAAAACTGTTCTAAAGATCTCATTTTATTGTATGTGAATTAATTGCGTAAAGACTGGCGCAAAACGAGTACGCTTAAATTTGTTTAAATTAGGCACGTGCGAAAATTTATCGTGCAAGCGGATTTAAAACACATATTGTCAAGATAATAATTACGTATCTTTTACTATCAAGCATATCAAAACTGTTAATACATTGTAAAAAACTTGCAAATTCATCAAGGTTAAGTGTTTAGGATTCTTTGATAAAGTAAAAATGTTTGTGGGCAGAAGTCTGCATTATGTAAAACTATAGAAACTATTTACATGTACATGTCGCAATAATTTTATTTATGTAATGTAGGCCCTTCACTTCGCTAATCGTATCTGTCATATTTTTGACGTGTGGGGATGGAACATTTGTCAAAAAGACGTAGGTACATTAAGTAGCAAACAAGTGTGGCACATAAATGCCGCGTACGATAAGCGAACACGAAGCGCCATGTGGAGATTTGATGCAATCCATCCAAGGAAAATGGTAAAATAACGATACGGTGGGGTGTATTTCCTGAAGAAAATTATTTCTTTGATAATGGTTTGTTACGGTACCAAACTATTAGTTTGGTATATCATTTTGGATCGGTTTTTAGCAAGTAGTCAATTTGTTATTATTCCAATATTTTTAAACGAAGGGACTTTCTAAGTCGGATATATGAACAGTATGCAAAACATGTCCGCACTTTTTGCATCACTAAGTTGCTTTATAATATTTTTTTTTTACATACCCAATGAAGCATTATTTCTAATAGAGAATTTGAAGTGAATATATTTTGTCTATTAATCGTTTTTGAATTCGATGTCTCAATCTTTTGTAGATTTCCATTGGAAGTTTATAAAATTGGTGCCATTGCTCTCAACGGCTGAATTGTTGAGTATTATGGATATTTATTTAAGTATACTTTTGTGTAACAGATGTTCTAGAGATATCCAAAATAAAATGTCTTGTTGTCATCATGTATTTTTATTTTATTGTATGAAACGTTAGACTCCGTATATTTTTACAAGCCACCATATAAACATGTCGAAATTGTTTTTAATTTATTTTATTGGACAACAAAACAGGTAACAACTAATAACTAAACATAATATCTAATAAACGGATCTATCCTATGTTGGAACCCTTAATTATGTTGACACATCATGTCGTAAAGTTACATATTAATATTACAGTTTTATAATGAATATAATATTCCCTTTGGGTTTTACTTCGTGGGGATAATTAATTGCTGGGATTTGAGAAGGTAATCGTTAGGTAATCATTATAATGCACGTTAATACATATAGATTAAACGCAGTTCATTTTATTGATAGTTCTTTATTAAACAAGTTTTTTAGACAGAAACATATCGCATGAATTGTGTTGTCAGTACAACCGGAATTATCGCCTTTAAGTAATAGGTAACGAAGGTTATTTGGTATTTGATAAAAAATATATGTAGCAGCCAAATCGTTTATCCAATACGACACTCAAAGGCCGCGTTTCCTGCACCTGGAATTAATTAAATATTAATTAACAGCTTTTAACTGTTTTCGAGGATTCGTCACAATATTTACAAAAAGCATACAAATAATTTGGATGTCGGTGATTTATTTAAAGTTAGTTGATATATGAAAGCATCTGTTGAGTTATATGTAAAAAAAGGGTACATACATAATCGAAATATTAGTATGACCGAATCACTAAGTGCGATGCAAGCTAGAGAAATAAGCACCGAGAGCATTAGAAAATTGTGGAACATTTTTAATATCTATTTCTGCTGCAATACGCTTTTTGTAAATAATGTAATCATTTTCATATTTTCCACAAAACGTTATGTAATAAGAAAATAATGTTAGAGAAACAAATTTATTATACATATTATGTATACTATATTAAATAATATATTTTATATTAATAAACAATATTGTTATCTATCTTCACTATCACTACATATTATAAAACAAAGTCGCTGTCGTCTGTCCGTCCCTAGGTATGCTTAAATCTTTAAAACTACGCAACGGATTTTGAAGCGGTCTTTTTTAATAGATAGAGTGATTTATGAGGAAGGTTTATGTTTAGACTACAAGCATAATATTTTAAAGAAACACTCATAATTTTAGATGTAAATCATTGCACCCGGGCGAAGCCGGGGTGGGTCGCTAGTTTAAGATAAAATACAAAACTGGTCCTTTTGGTTCTCTGCCCTCATACTCTCCTACCTCTTACATACCTCTTTGCGATTTTTTTTACACATTTTTATGACACCGTTATATAGCGTTAGTATGCTATGCCAATGGCTATGGCTACAGTGTTGCCATTAGCATAAAAGGCACCGGCCTAGATTTTATCGGAATCGTATGGCTAACTGACACGATTGTATAAGTAGACTACCAAAAGGAGCACCGATCATCATCGTACTCATGTACGATGGCTGGACATCCGCCTCCCTCAAAGATTTTATCAACGCCCTGTCCTGTGCCGTCCCAATGCACCGTGCCACACAAGCCACTCTGTCGACACTATTAACGGACTGACAACAAAAGGTGCAAGTTTTGCGCATCTATACTGTTGTCCGTGTGGTGACGGATTTAGAATACACAATGTCACCAAACCATACCGTCTTGAGGATGTAAGAGGTGACTAAAAGAATGCAAGATGCAGATCACCTAGCCGAAATAGAAGGAAAACTTGATACAAACCCTGTGCCAACCCGTTTTGCCAGCCTGGCACAGTAGGCTAATTTCCCTCCATGAATTTGGAGGAGGCCCAACTCAGTAGTGGGTCATTTATGGGTTGAAACGATGACAGTTCCATAAAAAATAAAATAACCAAATTTAAATCTGTATAAAATATCTAAGCATATTTGGACGACATATTTATACCTCTATCAACCACAATTTAACTGTCTTAGCATAGGTTTTAAGTTGGCAACTCATGGCCATTTATTGTGCGTATTTACTACTACTACTACTACTACTACATATACAGGGTGTCCCAAAAAATAGTGTCAAGCGGAAGTCCAGAGACAGAGCACCCCTTGGGGTACCCGAATCACCCCCGTGTATGTTTGCGTGTATGCGATTTTTCATAGTTTTCGTGAGTTTGATACTATTTTTTGGGACACCCTGTATAATAAAAAACACACGATGGTAATAAACGGATAAAAGATCATCTTTATCGGATTTTGGACTTGGAGGACCTTCATAATATTGTCATGATCGAGCTAGAACATTGTCATAATTATTAAAAACAAATTTTGCTCATAGAAAATAACATAGGAAATTAAAAGTTTATTTTTGTTCTATTGGAAACGTCTGGTAGACCGTTCTTTGAATAGAATAGAATACTCTTTATTGTACACCAATAATATGATGCAATACCTAGACGATTGCTATCTAGGAATTTGCAAGTCGTTGATAGTAACGTGTCTGATAGATAATATATAACCTACTTAACATTATCGTCTAGTAGAAAACGTTGCGCTGTTGCGTGTATAGCGCTTCACTACATAGTATAAAACAAAGTCGCTGTCGTCTGTCCGTCCCTATGTATGCTTAAATCTTCAAAACTACGCAACGGATTTTGAAGCGGTTTTTTTAATAGGTAGAGCGATTCAAGAGGGAGGTTTATATGTCACGATTGCACCCGTGCGAAGCCGGGGCGGGTCGCTAGTTTACCTATATTTTTGAGAAATTTGATTGGGCGGCATTCGGATTTCCGATAACTTGTTCATTCAGAATACTCGGCTCATTAGTAAATATTAATGGGATATCTTCGGCATCGGAGGCAACATTTTGGATGTTGCTGATGATGCGACGATTTCGTTTACTAAAGTCCTGTATAAATTTTTTTGTTATGAGTTTAAGTAACGATACTATTTTGCTACACAGGGTGTAACAAAAACCCTGTAGACATAACGAAAGGAGCGATATACTCAGTACTCAGTAGTACTGCAAAAATGTTGGTTACCAGTTGGTGATGAAAGTGCCTTAACTCGAGAAATTGGCACAGAAAACCCACGAAACAATATGCAACTTAACTTATTAAGCTTGAAAGGTAATAATAACGATAGCTTGTTGGGTTATTTCCAGGGGAACCCAAGCAAAAACCTGATTTAGAAAAAGTTGATCTCGCTCATAGGTCAAAATTTTAAAAAGGCTTTTACACATAAAACTGCTTCTTTTGATTAGCTTCGGATGGATAAGGGTGTTGTTACACCCCGTGTTACATACCTAGATAGAAAAATCTGTTCTGTTACATCGAAACTTGTCTAGTTTGTTTAGAGATACAAATGAGCGGAAGATACTTAAATTAATTTTAGGACAATTATCTATCATTCTTTTAAATTATTTTGCCCTTACCTTTTAATTAGCATATATATTGTTACAATTTATGCTATACTAGCGACCCGCCCCGGCGTCGCACGGGTGCAATTATATTATACCTATAAACCTTCCTCTTGAATTACTGTAACTATTAAAAAAAAACGCTTCAAAATCCGTTGCGTAGTTTTAAAGATTTATGCATACATAGGGACGGACAGAAAAATGCGACTTTGTTTTATACTATGTAGTGATAGGACGTGTCCTTTTCAGTGAAGGCATGTGTTCATATTGTAAGGTAAACAAAATAACTTAGGGCGCACCCCTAGGTAAATTATATACTTCGTATTCATAACTAAAATATATGTATTTTAATATTTTTCATCTATTTCCTCCAGTCACTTTATATTGATAAAGCATGGTAATCTAATAAGATTGCCATACAATAGCCGAATGTAATCAACTAATGATTTTCATTATCATTTTTATCCTTATAGCAAAGTCATGGTTATCATTTTAATTGGAGCTAATTCAAGCATCGTTAACATTAACAATGTGCTTTACTTGATATTGATGTACAATTAAGATTACTTATGGATGAAGTCCGTATAGTAACGGATTTAGTCCGTGTGGTGGTCACCACCCCAGTCTATCCTGAGGGTAAGTCGTCAAAAGAAAATGAGAAGGCCGTAACTACTAGCCGTAAGAGAAGGAAAACTTGAAACTAAACCCGTCTGGCCAGCGTGGCATAGGTTATTTTCCCTCCCTGTGATGAGAGGAGGCCCGACTCAGCAGTGGATCATTCATGGGCTGATGAATGAATGAATGATGGGTTTCAAGATAAAACATCGCTAGGCTTTACGTGATGTTGGAACTGTGTCCTATTTCGTGCTGTTGAATTTATGAGCGCGAATATGCGTACACATACTTATACACGAAAAGGTATGGGATGACATTGTATAGTCAAGTGACTTCGCATTTTGAATTGTGCATGTCGTTTTTTAAAAATACTGTTTTTTTGTGCACTTTTATGATATCCGGTCATTAGATATCATATTGCTGCTTTTTAGTGATAAGGCTGCCAATTTCATGTTCTATAAAATGTATAACAAATAGTTATCTATCTATCATATTATTATATCGTGAAGGAATCTTGTATACATAATAATAAGAAATCATGTTGTATCGTGTAGGAATCAATATATAAATATTGTTTCCCTAAGAGTATTTCAAAACTTGTCAAAACATTAGAGTATGTCTGTTATGTCCTGTTAGTCCAGTCGTATACCGCATAAAATAATAAGAAACGAGATGTTACAAAAATACATTTTCTGGAACCTTGATCTGGAATTTCTTAAAACGAGGAAGCCAGATTCCTTGGCTCTTGAGCCAACTTATATGCTGGCAAAATAAAGGTTTATACGAGTTTACAGTTTTTTATGTCTCATTCCGAGGTGAAACTCTTAATATGACTGGACTTTTCTTCTGACTTTTACTAATGGTGTGTTAGTTTTGTAAAAAAACTTGTACAAAACTAACTGTAAAAAAACATTTTGTGCTTTGGGCGGTGATTTATTTATTTTTATGACAAAACAGGTAACAACTAGCAACTAAACAAGTTATTGTATTTAACGGATCTAATTGGTGCAGAAGGGAGGCGTAAGCCACGCGATTGTTTGCTGACATGCGCAAACTTTACCCCACCAGGGTGTTATTGGTTCATGATGTATTTAAGGGTCGGTACATATCTGACGGCAAATGCATCGCGTATTATCGGGCGCGTAACGCCATAACAGACAAAAGTATTATAAAACATTTAACCTTTCACACCTAACCGATGATGCGTTATCGGTTATTAGTTATTAGGTTAGACGCGACCGATAACGCGACGCATTTTCCGTCAGATATGTACCGACCCTAAGCTACTATGTATAAATACTATGTATAAACTAAATAGTTTCAACGATCTCTTCTGTTAATCATGTATTTCTCTATTATATTGTTTATTTACAATTGTGAACACCTTTATTGATGTATTGTGTAATTAAGTTTAAATAATATTAAATTAAGTTTCAATAGATTTTGTTTCTTAGTATGTGTTTATCATCAGTTTGCTTTGATTTTTTCAGTACTTTTTATACTTGCATATTATAATTAGGTTTTATTTAACGCGCGATTGTGTTGCAGCGCAGACTTACTGACTAGTTTTATATTTTGTATCGCCATTTAATAGTCATTATATATTATTTTGTGTAAATTCAGCAGCATTCGTTGGAGACAGTACCACGTTAAGAAATTATACTTAGAATGATTATACTTATACTATTTGCGCTGTAGCATGGTGCGGGTGACAGTTGCCATTATGACAGTACTAGGGATGTGACGGTATGCAATTCATTTTTATCGCTAACGATACTCGCCAGCATAAATCTGGTCCTCTTTAATATTGTTATAGAAATTAGTGTGTTATTCAGTTGTCTAGTGTAACTACGTGTATAAACTTGTCAATATAAATGTTTTATGGCTAAATTGCATAAAATTATGTTTGTACTTATATAAAATAATCAAAATCGGGTTTAGGTACGTTGTTTTTTCTTAGCAACATTATAAGCAAACTTACCCTATAAATGTTCTGTTGTATAATTATAAACCAGCTTTAAAAATAAAAATTGACCTACGCACAATATACGTTTCTTATTATGAAAAATATCGACTATCCATCGAAGCAGCATTCCATCACTAGATACGTCTATGGCGTTACGTTATACACATAACACTTTGCTTAATTTTTCATTCAATTTGATTTTATTTGTAAACTAGAACATTCTGGTTGGTTTCATTTAATTTTCTACAATTCTTAATGATTAAATATATCACGAATACGAATGTGGTACAGCTGAAATACGAATGTCATAATATGAAAGTCTTAATTTGTAAATCACGGCAACATTCAAGAGTGAAACGAAATGTTACCGAAACTGTCACCCGCACCATGCTACAACGCACAAACTATAGTGTAGATTGTATTGGATTGATATACTACGTGTAACGAAATAATTAGGAAACCATGTATCTCACTGCTGAAACTAATACTCATAAAAGAAACTATGTTAGTTAGATTTCCCCTAAAGTTCAGGGCCTGCTAATTCAATAATAGTCAAAATCAGCTATTAAATGCACGGTGATTTTGACAGTTTTGGTAATCTACTAACACAATCGTGTCAGTTCGACACCTAAACCACACGATCCGAATAATCGTAAATAACATTATTCAGTGAATTTTGCTCTAATAAACGTTTACAGCGAATAGTAGTTTTCATAAAATATCTTCGGCTAATGCCTTTTATGTCAATGGCATCACTGTAACCTTTTGACGAGGATTTAGATACGGGTTACCGTAGATACTTTTTGAATTTGAGTATGATTACGTAATTAGCAGGTTTGGGACACAGTAAACTCGCTAGTCACCATGTGGTTTACTATTTTAGATTAAGGTCTACAACGTTCGAAAAGTAAACATTTTGTGGTGCTTATTAATTTCAGCCGTCAGTTTTATCATCTTTAAGCAAATGTACTGACTGAAATAAAATCATATTTTGTTCTATAAACCGCTGTTATATTTATAAATATTTTGTTCCTTCTAGACATTTAATAAAATATTGATTGAGTTCTTTTAAGGTACGGTTTTTCAGCTATTATTTTAAAGAAACCAGATGGACTCTGGTTTTCCCCTCGACACTATAGGAAGAAAGTGAGTGGCATGGAGTCTTCGCCACAGGACTACTGGTAACTTAAAGTTGATTATGATAGCATACGACGTGTCTAATACTTGTTTGTTTTAAGGTATGAAACGTTTATAACGTCTTGTCTATAGCAGCTGAGTAATGGTACTTTCTATACTGCATAATTCTGTCTACGAAACGTTACTCAATTATGTTGCTTGTCGGCAAATTCGACGATCAACATGGTAATTATATGGCGAAAAA
Organism: Clostera curtula; assembly: GCA_905475355.2. Lineage (NCBI taxonomy): Eukaryota > Metazoa > Arthropoda > Insecta > Lepidoptera > Notodontidae > Clostera > Clostera curtula. Next base: position 9,256,183 of record FR997806.1, on the reverse strand, counting down.
TCGTAAAACGTGCGGGTGTTGTGGAAAATCGGCGTTTTGAAGTGTTGTCCAAACAAACAAATATAATTCTACCAGCTCTTGAGCCTTGACCAGAACATGACCTGCGCACGTTTTATGTATATTGCGTTTAAATACATATCAAAACTATACTAGTTACAATTGACATGATATCTGAAATATTTGGTCAGTTACAGGTTCGATTCGCGTAGCAAATTGTATTCACATACAAACTTGCTCGTATTTTCCACTAGCAATTTGAACACAAAATTGGTAATGGCTTTCTTGGCTGTGTAAGTTTTTACTGTTTTTTCATAAGTGTATGATTTTCCTTTCAGATATGGGCCCAGAAACAATGCACCGCCACCAGGATATCCGCCAATGGGGGTGAAACAACTGCCATCTCTGAATAACATACCACCTGACCAACCAGGGTACCGAGGACGATATGATGTGCCACCGTTTGAGGAAATTCCACCAGGTTCTGAACCCCCTGTGCCTGGTTTTGAACCCTCTCCATTCGAAAAACCAACATTTGGCCCACCCGGTGGGCCAATGGATAGAGATCGACTCCCACCGCCTAATTACAGAGAATCTTATCGACCTCCGCCATATGTAGACGGCCCTATGGGTTATAGGGATGGTCCAATACCACCACTTATGTCAGCCGAAATTCCTATTCACGTTGGAGAGCAAGCAGCACGCTTCCGAGATAATTATAGACCTCCATATCGTGATCAGGCACCGCCTTTCAGAGATGGTCAACCGTACCGCGAGGCAGGGCCACCGGGAGCTTATCGCGATTCTAACTTTAGACCTGGCCCACCACCTTTCCGGGATAGGAATATACCTTATAGGGATGGTGGTTTTAGAGAAAATCCTCCTGGTTTTCGGGACGCCGGTGTACCTTTCAGAGCACCTACTGGTGATCCTAGAGAACCGGTGCCGCCTAATTATCATGATCCTAATTATCGTGATAACCCTAGAGATGAAAGTGGAGTGCCTAGAGATCACAGTCGGCCTGGTTATAGATCTGCCCCTGTGAGGAGCAGAGGTGGCCCTAGGCGCAATCCGAATATGGAGCATGAAAGGCAAAGAGAAAGAGATGGACGGGATAGAGAACGATACAATGAAAATCGGGATCCTTCAGACAGAAACGAACGGCCTCGAGAACCTGATAGACGGTCTGGTTACGACAAAAATCGCGAAGGACGTGAAGGGCGTGATGAACGGCCTCGAGATTACGATCGAGCTCGTGATTATGACAAAGATAAAGATCAGGAAAAGACTCCTGAAAGAAAAGTACGTCATTCACCTAAACGTCCCAGAGATACCCGTGATAGAAAACGAAGCGAATCACGTGGTAGATCCCGCGGATCGCGTGACCGGGATAGCAGACGTGATAAGAAAGACGAGCGAACTCATGAGAAGTCAGTTGACAAAAATAAAGATCACAAAGATAAGGAAAAAGAGAAGAAAATGAAAGATAGGAAGAAGAAGAAACGAGAAAAGGAAAAAGAAATTGAGAAAAAGAAAAAGCGTGAGAAAAAGGAAAAGAAAGATAAAGACACTGTAAAAAAAGAAGACGAAGATAACAACGAAAAAGAAGATGCGCAAGACCAAAACAACGTAGGGACAGAAAATGTTGATAAGACGGAAAAACCAGTTGTAGTAAAAACTGAAAAAGAATCTATCAGAAGAGAGCCCGCTAAAGACCAACAATCATCAAAAGTGGTATCCGCTGAAAAAGCAAGCGATAATTTGTATGGCGAAGACGAGGTGGGTGCAATCGATAAAGAAATAATTCAAAATTATGTAAAAACTGAAGAAAAGGAACCGCCACCGCAGGAAAGTAATCTTGATTCAACTGCAAAAGAAGAACCTTTTGACGGTATCGAACTACAAGCAACAGCCGAAGAATTAGACTTAAAAGTTGAAATGGATGCGGGGAGTCACACAAATAAAGAGATGCTAGCACCAGTGCCGGAGTTGTCTAAATGGGAAGTTGATGAGGAGAATATTGAAAAGTTAAAAGAGCCTGGAGAAATTTCGGATCGCGAAGAAGAAGAGGATGGTGGTAAAGTTACTTCAGATGTAATTAAAAGAGCTGAAAATGCAATATTCGCAAAAGCGATTAATTCTTTAAGACCTATTGAAATTAAGAAAATTAGCAGTGACCGTCTTAAACTCTATGGAGATGATGCACCTAAAATATCTATGAATAATATCCAAATCACTGTTCCCGTTTCGGAACCTGACTGTAGATCAATTGATAATAATGATAGAAAGAGAAGATCTTCTAAGACACCACCACCGAGGCTCTCTGTTAAAGAACGTTTGGGTGGAAAAGTGGATGATGTTCGTAGAGGAAGGGATCCTCGTGTTGTCCACAGCACAGTTGAGCGTGTTAAGTCAAGATCCAAGACCCCCAAATCAGAACAGCCATATAGAAGAGTCACAGTGGACAGAGAAAGAGGTCGGAAAGATGTTAATAAATTGGAAGGACCCAAAGGGGAAAGGCGGGTAGTTTCCGAAGGAATTAAGGCAGGGGAGAAACGTCGTGGTCGTAGCCCACATGATAAAAAGTACTCTGACAAGCATTATAAAGAGGACAAAAAGATGATTAATTCAGATAAAGGAGATTTACGTAATCCAAAAACTGGTATAGAAGGCAATTTATCAAGCATGGACCGTGAAAGAAAGAAATCGACTCTAGATGAAGCACATTTTGAACCAGATTATGACGAGAACGTCGAATCTGATACTAATGAAAATAAAGAAGAAAGTGGCAAAAAACGTGAGCGCTCTACGTCACTTGGTGCCGCCACCAAAAAGGTCAAACTTGAAAGTGAAACTACAAAACCTGACATGGCTGTTAAAAGAAAAATGGATTCAGATAGTGAGTCGTCTAGTGACTCGGATGATACGTCATCTTCGTCATCCTCTGACGCCCGGAAGCGCAAGAAGAAAAAGAAACGTAGCAAAAAGAAAAAGAAGCGAGGTGGTAGCGACAGCGATAGTGACTCTGGCTCGAGCTCTGACGACCATAAAAAGAAGAAGAAGAAACGTAAACATAAGAAGAAATCAAGTAAAAAGAAGAAGAAGTCTAAGCATAAGTAAATGTTTCTTATCGTGCACTAAGTGTATCTACTACACGCTTTTTGATTTACTAGTTTAGTTTAGTAAATGGCATTGTATACATTGAATTACTAGGGTTTTATCTTCTTAGGGGTTATAAAGTTAGACATATTTTGTGCAAAACAATACAAATAAATATATAAATTTAATTGTAGTTTTTATTGAATTTTCTTTATTTTAACTGTTACTAAATCTTTTACAAATGACTATTTCGCTTAATCAAATATTACCTTAGCCACATGACCTAATTACAGTTGTTTATATAGATGAAAAATTGCCTGCAAAGACTTTTTTCTAAATCACCCATATTAATCGCTAAATGTGTAAGCACCAGACTAAATTGTGGTGTTACGTGGGTAGTCCCAAAAGTATCCGACCAGACTTATAAATGAGGGTACTATAGAAGAAAACAACGTCTGCGATACTCTCATCTTACTACAACTTGTTATACATTTCATAAAATTAAATAATATAAATAATATTAATAATAAATAAACAGTACTTTTTAAATAGCCATCCAAAGTGAACATAATAATCTGTGTATTTTCAAACATGGAGAAAATTGATCATTGTTATGTGATACAATACTTTCATTTGAAAGGTTTTTGGGACCACTCTCGTATGTGTAATTTTTTTCTTTTGTGTTATAACAATATTGGTTACTAGTGACGCAGAACTGGTTTTCAAATGTAAAATAATGTCGAGTATAATTTTGTCCCTACCAAGAATCGTTCTTATGGATCAAGAAATAATGCCGATTATTCTAGTTTTATCATTCCAGACAATTCATGGTATAATTCGTTTAGGAGACATGCCGCATTCTCTGTTGGGTGTTAGTACCTTACCACCGTAACAAAAACCCTGTAGCCATCCTAATTGTGACCATAGAGTTACCCAAGGGAGTAGTTGCTTGTTTTTTTTTATCTATGAAGAATGAGGGATATCTTTATTTTTAGAACGAATTTTTTTATACAAAATGCGTGCTTCTTTGAAAGCAACTATCGTTGGTATTATACTAATAGCTAAGTAATCTGCGTCCCACGTTGTTTAAGTTGTTGTGTCAAGGAATCATTAGACACCAGTTGACCAAAATTATTATATATTAGGTTGGGGAAAAAGTTTTGTCGCATTATAGTATGTATGTAACTTGTAATAAAATCTCTTTGGCTATACTATTTTTATCTGACTGTTTTTGGTATCATTTAAAGTTTAAATTTTAAAGAATATAATTCCAAATTAAGTGTAAATGTAAATGTGTGATTTTCATTTGTTTTTCGTACTGTCAAGATGAGTGAAAGAAATCGATACATCTTAAAATATTACTACAAAAAAGGAAAAAAAGAAACGCAAGCTGCGAAAAAATGCGATGTTTATAGACTTAGTGGTGTCTGTGAGAGTAGCACAAATTTGGTTTAAGCGTTTTCAATCCGGAAATTTTGATGTCAAAGATGCACGCCGCTCTGGTACGGATAAAATGGATGCCATTTTTGAAAAAGTGGAGCAAGATCGGCATTTCAGTAGTACCGACGTAGCTGTAGAACTGAGAATTGACCACAAAACAGGTTTAGCGCATTTGAAAAAAATGGGTACACAAATAAGCTCGATATTTGGGTACCTCACGAGCTCACTGAAAGAAACCTAATGAACCGTGTACTCATTTGTGATTCTTTATTACGACGTAATGAAACCGACCCATTTTTTAAGAAGCCGATAACAGGTGATGCAAAGTGGATCACGTACGACAAGAACCTGTTTCGGTCTCTTCAGAATTCTTTAGGCAGTGTCAGATTAACATCACGAGAGGACTTCCAAAACCACTTGTCGCGGTATTTTGATCAGGTGTCCCAAAATTTCTATAGCAATGGGATCATGTCCCTACCTACAAGATGGCAAAAAGTTATCGAACAAAATGGTACCTACATACTTTAGTTAAATGTAAATAAACTATATAAAAAAATGTTTGCAAATTTCTTAACAAATGCGAAGAAACTTTTTCCCTAACCTATTATTTTTTTTAAACTTATGATCGTACCTTACTTGCATTATGTATATATTGGCTCAAAAATACGGTTGACCCTGCTGATTTACTTAGACAATTTTACAAGTCTAAAAGAAGTAGCACACTTATCAACTCGGAAAGGGATCGGCACCGTATCAACTCGAGGCGTTCAGTATTATTTGTATGAAACTCCCTACTGCAAAGCACTTATATACCATAACGTAGGTAAACGTCTCGCCTCGAGACAAACTCACGAACGCCGTACGGCGAGTAACTAATAACTGACACAACTTGTCAAAAAAAAGAGGACAAAATAAGTATTCAGAAACAGATTTTTTAAGTTATTTATTTTGTTTAAGTGTTCAGTACCAACTTAAAAGTAATATGTATAGAGATAATGTTCATAAATAATAATAATTACATTTCGATAAATAAGTGATGTTTTACGTGACCCTATCGTTTCCATCGGTAGCCACCAAAGAGGCTCAGGAGAATGTGATGGAACCAGTTCTTGCGCCTTAAAATTCTTTCTTGTTTGGCTGTGTCCCTGAACACTCGCCATTCTGCTCTCTTGTCATCTTCACGGGGACCGTACGTCTCCTTCTTACGGAATGAACGCCTCACAGTCTGTAATGTAACACATTGTTAGAAAACTTTTCATTAATATCTTGGCAGAAAATAGAAAACCGATTTTGTGCGGAGTGTTTTAGCGATGTGTGAAAAAATCTGCTCCGTTGTTTGAAGATGAGCTTTTTCTTAGTGGTTTATTAAAGGTTATAGTTTCGGTTACATTTAGGCAGACTTTGTAACCCGAGTCCACTCTGTCCGTATCAGTATTATATTTAGAACTTACCTCCACAAAGCTACTAGATCTGTACTTCCAGAAGGTTGTGAGAATCAGGATCGGAATGAGTACTATTCCTGAGTATTGTAGGACATATCCAAAAGCTGTAAAGAAATATGAATTACATTACCAAATTGGACATTTGCTAGTACATGGTAGAATAACGATGGTTTAAAAAATGGAAGTATTAATGCTGGAATTTACTGAGTTGTCTTTTTCTTATTAATATTTACAGATAGAAAATGACTTCTAGTCTGAAGCTATAGTTATTCTATTTGGAAAGTGTCAACTCACCGTATGCGATATTTGGATATTCGTAGGTTCCACCGAATAGCAGTAAATCAGTGGTAAGGAGGGCGTAGAAGAACACCACTATCATCATGACAGGAGTCACGATGGCCCAGCAGATACGCCAGTAGAAAGAGCTCTTCAGACCCAACATGAACTCTATGTCAAGGCATACGTTCTCGAGACCTGGATGAAAACGATGTTACTAGTAAAATAACAATCCATTAACGAACTTAATACACATACTTATTTGTATGAAAAATAACGGAATTCATACCATAAATCCAAAACACGCCAATAGTTTCAACGATGGCAGCGAACAACCTCATGAATGTACCTCCGTAGTAATCTACCAATTCTAATATGTATTGGCCGCCCTGAAACAAAATCTTGCTATAAATACTTACAAAGGTATCAGAGGTTTGTAAAGACTTTAGTCGCTGTTTCATCGCGGGCTCGGTTTTGAGTCTAACGTGATTAGCAGCTGGGCCCCCAAAGCACGGAGGAAGCCGGCTAGGCCGCACCGCAACCATCTCTACTCTAGATAAGTATCGTGAAGATGGGCTAATAATGCACGAGCGTCTGGGCAGAACTGAGCAGCAATTTTAAAGTAAAAATAAAGAAACTGGTAGCCGCAAATGGCCAGTGTAGTGGTAATCCGAGTGTCAGATGGCACGTGACAAATATTCCGATGGGAGTTAGTGAGTAATCGTGGTGCAATGACTAACTTATCGCGCCTCGGACTCCCATAACCCGGGACTGACACCTGGTCGGGTTATAACGGGTACCCCGACTCACAAGCGAAATAAAATGTAGGTACTTACTACACAATATATACGAGGGTGAATCAAAAAATTCTTGGAATCAATATTAAAAAATGCAAAGATTTAAATAATAATATTTTATTTTTCTACATAATCTCCCTCCAATGCAATGCATTTAGAATAACGCGTTTCTAACTTCCTTATTCCTTGTGAAAAAAAATTATTTTCTTGACTCTCGAAAAAGTCCTCTACGGCAGCTATAACCGCGTCATTATCGTGAAATTTTGTTCCACGAATTTCCTCTTTTAATTTTGGAAATAAGTGAAAATCACTTGGGGCTAAGTCCGGAGAATATGGTGGGTGGTCAAGGGGATTGAAGCCAGCACAGCGGATTGCGTTGAGCGCAACTTCCGATCGATGGGCAGGAGCGTTATCTTGAAGGAACAACACGCCCAACGACAGTTTTCCACGACGTTTTTCTTTAATCGCTTCACGCACTTTCGGGATTAAATTTGCATAATAGGGTCCAGTTATCGTCTGGCCTTTTGGCATGTAATCAATAAAAAGGATTCCTTCACTATCCCAGAACACAGAGGCCATAACTTTGCCAGCGGAAGGAGCAACTCGAAATTTCTTAATGGATGGAGAGGATGGTCGTTTCCAAGACATGCTTTGTCTTTTAGTTTCAGGATCAAAATGGTGGACCCACGTTTCATCCATGGTGACAAGACGACGGCAAAAATTATCCGAATCACGCTGGAACATTTCGAGATTACGCTTGGAAATTTCCAAACGTCGCTTTTTGTTTTCGTCGGTTAACATTCGTGGCACCCATCTTGCAGACACTTTTTTGAACCCCAGTGAATCAATTAAAATGGATTGAACGCTACCAAAAGATATCTTTAGGATCTCAGCTATATGTTTTATAGTCATTCTTCTGTCTTCCAAAACCAGATTCTCAACCTTTTTGACATTTTCTTCTGTAACGGAGGTTGAAGGCCGCCCAGAACGCGGGTCATCTTTACAGCTTGATCTACCTCTTTTAAATTCAGCCACCCAGTACGCAACCGTAGAATAGGGTACAGCATCACCCCCTAATGTCTGCTGAATGTCCAAAAAAATTTCCTTCGTAGACATTTTTTTCAAACTGAGATATTTTATCACCGCACGTAACTCACTTTTATCCATAATTTTGACTTTTTAGCAACTCGTTGCACAAAAAAATTTATTACATGCGAACGAACTGACAAAAACAAGTGACAGTCTGCATAAATATAGTGTGATAGACACTCTTTAATTTGAATATCGAACTTGATCCAAAAAGGTTTCATATATATGCACTTCTAAGAACTTTTTGATTCACCCTCGTACATTATACTACTACCATACCTACTACTCAGTTTGCACTCGTTTGCACAGGGTTTCGTGTCAAGTTTTCCTTCTCTTGCGGCTAGGTTTTCGCCCTTGCCATTTCCTTTTGTCGGCTCATAACAAACCCTCCGGATGGGATGGGGTGACCATGTATTCCAAGTCGTTGTCGATGTTTTACAAAAATAACTTACCGGGGTGACGTAAACGAGCCCTACAAGAAAACCAACGATGCATCCGAATGCGGACATATAAATTGTAGGCACTCTGGGGAACGCGTCCAGTAAAATTGTGTTGATCGTAGACAGCAGAGCGACGCCTGACCCTACACCCAGTACCGCCATCATGAGGAAAAATAGAACCGCGAACAGCTGTGGATAAAATTTACAATTTGACATTGTGGACCTATAGACGAGAATTTTATATTCCCGTATGATGTATTTATTACTTACAGGGACACATTTAGTTTTTAAATGAGATAGGTGGTAATAATGTTTTCGTCTCACACGTTCATGTGTACACTAACCGAAACATTACAGTAATTCAAAAATAAATTTTAAAATGGGACTGCGGTCTCTTTCCTACGCATTCTATAAACTTTTACATACTTGGAAAATAAGTGAACGAATGCTACTTTTTTCGCAAAATAAAATCAATAAAGGGATGAAAGTCCTAATTAATACTTTTTGAAGGCATAACATTTATTAAAACATTTCTACAAAATTAGCTCTTCATAACATTATTGTTCATCATTGTTGAAGTTTTTGCAGTCATTGACCGATAGATAAAGAAGTAATTGCGACTGTTTCTGACTTGAATCTATTTTGGCATAGTTCTCCACTTACCTATAGCTTAAGTGATTAGAGGACAGATTACTACCGTATATTATTTCGGTTGAATATCGTGGATATAGGTACAGGGTCAATGGGTATTTCATATTAAGCGCCATAAGCGGATGGATCTTTTGTCACAGAGAAATGCAAAAATAACAGACACAAATACCAAATACGAATAACGAACACAATTAACAATATGACATTGTGGATCGGATACCTACGGATTTCTGAGAATGCGAAAGATATTTGTTTAAAAACGACTTTATCTTTTTTGGACTAGATTGAACAGATTATTGTATGCGTAGGTATGCTTTTGTAAAAGTATAAAAAATGTTAGAAATGGTCACTCACTTGTGGAACGAACGGAGATTGTGCAATAGCATCAGGGTAGGAGATGAAGGCGAGACTTGTGCCTCCGGATCCGATGACGTCACTAATGTCGTCATAACCGAGCTGATACGCCAAGTTTCCGAGCACACCAAAGATCGTAATACCAGATATCAAACTCGTGAAAGTGTCAAGAGTCGTCACGATCATGGAGTCCCTGTTAAAACCGACATGGATCAGAATTCTCAAGGTAAAATATTTTTTAAGCAGAATAATCGTAGTATTCTTTATTTACATAATTCAATGTAGATTTAAATTGTCGATGAAAATTTAATCTATAGTCCAAATCGTAAACAACAGGTCAACGTATAAAATTCCATTCCACCCTAAGGGTGTCGTGAGAGCCGACAAAAGGAAATGTCAAGGCTAACCTAGCCGCAAGAGAAGGAAAACTTGATACAAACCCTGTGCCAGACGGGTGGCCAGCGTGACACAGTAGGCTAATTAACCCTCCTTGTAACTGGAGGAGACCCGAAGAGGGGGTCAGTCATGGGCTGATTAGTAGTAGTAGTAGAGTATTTATACAATATTCAAATAATTTACCTGTAAACGTTTTGGTTGAAGTTGTTATATGAAGCAAACATAATCAAAGCTCCTGAGCACACCGATAGCGAGAAAAATACTTGTGTGACTGCTGCATACCAAACCTAAAAAAACAACCTATCTTGTAGCTGTAATAATGAAATACATACTAAAACGCCGTATGAGAACAAATAGGCAATTATAAGCTTACCCTCAGTTCTAGAATCTTCTCCCACTCTGGGGTAATGAAAAACAGGATTCCATTGGCGGCTCCAGGTAAGGTAACGGCCCTAAAACATATTCCCTCGATTAGTTACTAATGTTATCGATATGTGTTAAAGTACAAAAATACTGGAAGTTCTTCAATAATATTTACGGGTGCTTCCAGAATATAATTTCAAACCGTTATACAACCTGGTATTTTGAGAATGTATGAATGAGAATTTCCCATTTTATTGGCTTTAAATATAAATGATTGGTTTTAATAACTCGTATTAATCAATGAAACTTACACACAAACATACATCGAAACAAAATTAAAATAATATGGTGTTATCAACACTACATTAGGATACTAACCTAATCAATAAGATGAACAGAACGACATATGGGAAGAGAGCAAGGAAGTAAGCAGCTTTCCCTGAGCTCTTGACGCCCCGAGCCACAATCACGAAAATTATGAGCCATGATACAAACAAACTCAGAGTAAGATCCCATAGCGGAGCACCTGTAAACAAAAAACATAAAATTTTGCGGCTCTTAGTGTTGACGATAAACGATGCCGAGGCAAGGAAGTTCCAGAAACCAGGTTTAACAAAATAAAGATGAAATATCCTAAGAGGACAAAAATCATAGCAGCACTTGGTTGTATAGAATAAATTCTGAAAGAATTTCAACGAAAGGAGAATCTACGAGCCCAAAGAGGACAGTAGTGGGTCATTTATGGGCTGAAACAACAACGTATATAGTAGTATACATTAAGAACATTAACAAGAATGGAAGATTGAACTTTCACACAGGGGACTGAAATGTCATTTTGGTACCATCACTTAGTGACTTCAGTACATAAAGGTACTATAGACGTGCTAAAAATGACAGATTTATGAATAGGTAGGAATATAGTATAATATATGTATACCCTATTCAAGATAGCGTGATCGATTTGACAGATGTCAATTTTTCTGATCGACAAAAAGGTATGACTCCGAACTACGTCGCGGTAATGGGGATCAGTAGTGCCGTGGTAGCACTTCTGCGTGCAGCGTACTTCGGAATCATAACTTTACTTTGCAATGACGAATAGTGGTAGGAAACAGATAATATCTAGTAGTCCAAACAATAACGGTTTAAAATACTTGCAACTGTGACGAGATGGTATGGGTGTATTAAGTGTGAAATTCTTTATCACTTTTTCTTAACTTTATAAGACAAATTTCGAATAAAAAAAAAATCATTTTGAAATAAAATTCGTTGGCTTTAGCGCATTGAAATTTAACACTTTTACAACTATTATTTTCTTTTCTTTTTTGTTTACTTTCATGGTCTGAACCACCTATTTAAATTTGGCGGAAGGTCAAAAAATAACCCTGTAATATTAAATAGGAACTTATTATGAATATTGACCCACCATCGCTTATCTACCCAATGTTTTATATGTCTAGTGCAATAAAGAATTTCACACATAATACACCCACGCCAACTTTTCACTGTTACAAGTATTTTGAAATGTTATTTTTTGGACTACTAGATATTTTTTGTTTCCCATCACTAGCCCGTCTGTCAAATCGATCATGCTATCTTGAATAGGGTATAGTAGGCTTAAAAGTACCAAACACCAACAAAAACTTACCAATTCCATCATGGATGCCATCTGACTGCCGTAGAACTGTTCGCCTATGGGCAAATTAACTCTAGTAATTATTAACGATAAATCATGTTGCGTGTTAGTGAGGGCTATACTTCGTTCGCGTTAAGAATGCAGAGAATCATCGTTGTCCGCCGGCCTAGCCGCGCCGTAATTAGAACATTCCTAATTAGAAAGTGACGTTCACAATGTCCAGTTGAAAGCAATGGTGGTCACATCCTCATCATTTACCCTGCAGTTGCGCTGATGACTCACTGAATTCTTAACGCCAATGAACTGTAAGTACCTATATAGGTACCTATTTTTACAGTGTCAAATGATTCGAATGCTATTATATAAGTCCATAGAATATATAGATAGAGTATTTGGAAATTTACAGAAAGAGATACAGAAACAAAGCTACTTACGTAAAGTATAACTCGGCACTCCCAACGGCTCCGCCTTGCACTGTTGTATTAGCAGCTTGTCCGGAAGGCACGCAGTTCTCCCAATCAGGCTGGCACACCGCCCAAGGTAGAGTACTTTGGAAGCTGACCACGAGGTAGTATAAGCACAGGCCGATGATGGACACGTAGTACGAGAGCACATAACCAGCTCCTAACGCTTGGGCATACCCGGCACCTAAAATAAACAACTGTTATATACCCTATCGGAATATAATTTTACAGCACTCGTTTTACTTATATTACCAGCTTATACAATATGTCCCAAAAATAGTGTCAAGCGGAGGACCTACATGGGGGTGATTCGGGTACCCCAAGGGGTGCTCTATCTCTGGACTTCGACTTGAAACTATTTTTTAGGACATCCTGTATAATAAACCTTTTTTAATAATAGCAAGGATAATATTATAGCAAACATCTATAACCAGTAATAATCACGACTCAGTAATTAAATCACCTTATACGCGCAAAGGGATGATCATACAGCCAGAGGAGGTTGTATGTCTGGCAGGGGGCTGCGGTGCCTATCCCCCGATAACTGTACGAGGGTGCTCCGATAAGTACTTAGCCTCACCGCCTGATGGGGCCACTATCGCAAGAGAACTATGCAATCGTGTAGTACATTCTAGTAGACGGCTACTGTCGAAATTTCAGCCGATTCAGACTCGTAGTTTTGTTTTGACCTCGTGTGGAAGTGGGCGCGTCCGCGGATTTGAGAATAATGGAAAAAGAGCAATATCGGTCGCTGATTCAATCCTTGTTTTTGGACGGGAAATCGCGCAGAGAAATCAAGGAGGGCTTGGATGTTATGTTGCGTACGGTGACCGTTCTCCTTCGATGCCGACCGCCAAAATTGATTTAGCGAGTTTCAACGTGGTTGCAAGTCGGTTTTTGATGAGCCACACCCAGGTGCCTCGAAATGAAGGATAACATGACAAAAATCCACGATTTCGTATTGGCAGCCCGCTGATTGAAGGTGCGCGAGATAGCTGATACAGTAGGCATCTCTAAAAACCACGTGGGTCATAACAGGATTGTATGAGTTGGTAATATTGTATTTAGAACACACCATAAAGTCCAGACCACATGGAATACCTACTATTGCCGGAATACGGAAAATAAATTAATTTCACAAACCTTTCATAGCAGGAGATAGCGCCCAGATTTTCACAGAGTTGCTGCTACTGAATTGGCCAAGGACAGTCTCCAGGTAGTACATTGGTTTACCGATAACCAACAACACGATAATGTAGGGGATAAGGAACGCTCCGCCACCATTCTGGTACGCAACGAAGGGGAATCTCCACACGTTGCCCAGGCCTACAGACGTGGCGATGCAGGACATAAGGAATTCGATTTGGTTGTCCCATTTTGGCCTCTCCTTTTGATTCTTTGGACTAGCCTGTAACAATAATTTGGAATCAATAATGTCTTAAATAATAAGGCCACATAGCCCGAATACTGGACGGCCGAAGGAGAGATAAAGTCATAACGACCATGTTTTGGAAAATTAAGTGTGAGACGACCCCCGACTACATTAACAGACGATCATAAAAAGGTTGTTGGTGGATGCAGTCTGCACAGGATCGTAATTTATGTCGATCTCTGGGGAGACCTATTTTTAGCAGTGAACTTGGCTGTTATGTTGATAGATAAATATTGTTTAAAACGTGAAGACATAGTGGATAATATACCCAACGTGCAGACATGAACTACCAAGTGGAAGCCCCATCTGACCAGACACAAGGCAATAACACCACGCTTGAGCAGTGTTGTGGTCCTGTGTCTAATACTACTGCACTAACACTACTCAGCCCATATTATACTGCTGAGTCGGGCCTTCCCCCATCACAGGGAGGGAAAATAGCCTACTGTGCAACGCTGGTCAGAAGGGTTGGCAGAGGGTTTCGTCACAAGTTTCTCTTACGGCTAGGTTATCGGCCTTGTCATTTTCTTTTGTCGGCGCTTACTATATCCTCAAGATAGAGTGGGTCCCTATCCGCGGCGCGTGAGTGACGCCTATGCGAATATCCCTAGGCCGGTAAACGTTTAGCCAAGCCGTATGCTTGTACTCTTCCTAACTTGTAATTTTCTTTATCGGCTCTTACACCCGCAGCATAAAGTGGGATAGTGACACTATGTATTCTTAATCCGTCATCACAAGGACGTACATTTTATGAAATTATAATATTGATGTTCTGAATTTCTTATCGTGGGCACGTATACTTCGTCACGAGTTAACCTGATAAATAATAATTGTATTCGATACGTTGTCTAATCAGACGATTGTCTACTCATTAAAATATAGTATGTAATTGGCATTATTATTGTATCGTATCTAATAACGGCATAAGTCTAATCCATTTGATTGTACTCTTAGCTAATCTTAATTGCATATTAGTTTGGAGCATCGTTTAAAAAAAGTAGCTACTTATATTACAAAAGCGATGACTGGTTTTGGGTTTTTGTCTAGAGGTTTTTCCTGGTTAGTAGTCAACTACGCCAGAAAGGTTGAACTCTAGGTTCTATTTCGCACAGGGCTAGGTTACAATTTGGAATCACACTAATCAAATTCTACGAATTAAATCTGTGTAAATTAAACATATCCTAGGTCTATCTAGGAAAATTATGCCATTATGAAACATTGAAATATTCGTCACATTTTAAAAGAATTATCGAATTGCTAGGTCTGCAAGACTACTGCAGAGCATTAAAATTGATTCAAAACGTCAAGATTTAAATCATGTAAAATGTAAAATACACGCTATAAATCCGTATTGGCTTATATTGATGATGATTTTGTGATTCGTGTTTTGTTTGTAAACTAATTTTGTCCTTGTCGTTTTCAAATTCTGCATGTTTTTCGTTTTATTCTAAGTATTTCAGCCCATTTTGATAGAATATCGCCTTTAATCTGTCTCCTCTATTTATTTATCGAAAGTAGGTAATATTGACCGAGTGAGCGGTTTGCAACATTAATTTAACCATTATATTTTCTATATTTATTTAAATATAGACCGTTAGGTAAGACGAAGTTTTCGTCGAAAGTCAAATGACCCAGTTGTCCGCGACAGTAAGCCATTTGGTGTCAAAAAAAAAGGAAAAGAAAGAAAAGCCAGTGTTGTTACCTATATAAAGTAACAGTGATTGCTTATAGAAACTGATTATTACTTTGCATTTACCAATATCTTGACAACTTGTTGGTAAGTGCATATTGTGTCTCACTCACAATAAATCATTGGACTTTGGTTTTCATTTGGATTCGTTGGATTAAAGAGTTTTCTATTGA
The DNA here is from genome assembly GCA_905475355.2 of Clostera curtula. NCBI lineage: Eukaryota > Metazoa > Arthropoda > Insecta > Lepidoptera > Notodontidae > Clostera > Clostera curtula. Next base: position 9,240,444 of record FR997806.1, on the reverse strand, counting down.
ACTATCAGGCAATCGACCCGATATAATGTTTTGATGGTATTGCGAAATAATAAAAGATAAGTAGCGAGTTGTATCTGTTGTTTAGACATAGGTTCTACACGCGCAATGTGAAGAGGTATTGCATGTAACATAGTTATTGAGAGGGAAAATTTGTATTGGTTTTGTAATACACCAACCTCAATAAATAGGTACCTACGTACATAGCAGTAACTAATTCCTATTGTAATTTATATCTTATCAGTTGTAAAAGCTAATATAAAAGGTCCTATGCAAATCGTCGTATTATTATTTAAACGAGGAATTGAATGTGATGTTTCTTTTTGTAAAGTACCTATTTTGGGAGGTAATTTGAGCACAAAGTGTCCTGGTGGGTGAAAGTACAAGTACAAGCGCAAGCGACACAAAAATCTACTTTTGGGCATTACTCGTGTACTACGCAATACTACGTGTGCTAACCTGAACAGCGTCGCACAGTAGGTAGGCTAATTATCCTCCATGTAATGGGAGGCCCGACTCAGTAATAGGTCATGTATGGGCTGGGTAGTAGGTAGTACCAACTAATGCGTACTACTAATACTACTTGTATTAGTAGTACGCCTTCTCGAGGCGGTGACTATTGGTTTCAGTTTTAAGTAAGGGAGTAATGAACTATTCAATTTGAACAAAAAGGGGGCGATTCAAATTTTTGTTGAGACCGGATGATCCACTAATGAGTAGTAGTAGATATTGGCCAGGTTGGCACACGGTTTTGGTTCAAGTTTTCCTTGTCTTGCGGCTACGTTAATTATGGAGGCATCGTAATTTTTAAGCTACCTACCGAATCCTTCCTATACTAATCCTAAACAGGTGAAGAGTAAGGATTTACCTTTTCTTTAACTGGTTGATCGGCAAGGTTCTGCTTGGTCGCTTGAGGAAGGATGGTTTCGGGTTCAGCATTACGACTTTCAGGTGATGTGTCAAACCCCGCATTGACTTCCCCGTTGTCCGCCTAGTTTTATAACAACAAAAAAATCAGTGATTAACCAACAAAGTAGGAACACAGGGGAGTATGCTTTCGCGAAATTGTAAACTTTTTTCATCTAGCTTAACTCTGCCAAGTCTAAGTCTACTAGTACTAATTACACAATATATGAATTGAATGTCTATACTATTCGTTTATTAAATTACAGTTGGTCAAGCAATTTTAAATTCAACACTATTGTGATTAAATAAAAGTAATCACCATTGCGAATGTTTACGAGAACTGCAGGGAAAATACGTTCACAACGGCAAGCGTTCAGAAAGTGACCACTTGCTGAATTCTTTATAACAATAAAAGTGTATCAGGGAGATAAATTAACGTGATACGTGAGATTATCTAGTTATCGATAGGCTAATAACGCTAGGTACAAGCTCCCATACAGCTGCGTGCTCCGTCGTACGAACGGGTTTGCAGTCATTGGTAGACCTTGATAAATTCGGATACATAAATCATAGATAATGTGTACTATAATTAATGAATCTAGCTTTTTATTAAAATAATAATTTCGCTGCAAACGTTTCAATTGGAGAAGGAAGATGCGTATACGCGTAATGTGCCCACGGTTGACTCACTGGCTCGTGTGATTGGGAATTGTGGTGTGTGAGACTCCGCAACTGCAGAACTGTTCCAACCTATATATACCTAGTATATAAATTCTTTAGTTCCGATTTACATCTGCGCACAAAGCGATGCTCTAACTAGCAATTTGCACTGGAACGTCTAGTCCATAGGTAGGTATGATTTAAGATATAAGCCAAGTAAAACTTTGATAGTATCGTAGTTTCCTTCTGCTTCTGTTTTAGCAATTTAAGTGAAAGCACCTAAAGGTACCTATGTACTTACCTAGGTACTTAAATCTCATGCACTTATAAATAATCTAGGTCAGATTTGGTATATTTTTTCCAGACGTAACGTATACAATAATTAAATGGCTTTATTTCTAACGATTTGAATAATAATCACTATCACTACTCACTACATAGTATAAAACAAAGTCGCTGTCGTCTGTCCGTCCCTATGTATGCTTAAATCTTTAAAACTACGCAACAGATTTTGAAGTGGTTTTTTTAATATAGAGTGATTCACGAGTAGGTAATACATGCGTAATATTGTAGAGAAATACGGATAAATTTAGAGGTTTCTAATGTGATGCCGTAAATAAACACATTTTTTGCGCTGACATTGCAAACGCTGGCTGAACCCCGCGAGATAAATCAAAATAATGTACTCCAGTATCTATTGTACACCATAAAAGGTCAACAAAACAGTCCGCGATGGCAATGTCTGTCTCGTAAGAATAATCCACAATAACAATTTTTATCCTTTACATTTTATGGGAAAAATGGCTTAATTACGAAGTGATTTTATGCAATATAGCAATAATCCGTATCCAATTAAGAACCTTAGATACAGTGTCCATTTATTATAGATATAGCATGTAATTTAAATAAATATATCCGAAGATATTACAGATTTGCAGAAATGTAGGGACATAGCGGTGCGAAGTTGGGGCGGGTCGCTAGTAAGATAATAATTAAAAGTATAAAAGTTTGAATTTACACAAAATCAGTAGGACTTTACCGACTTCAAAATAGGCACTGACAAGCGAAAAATAAACAACTATGAAGAAGAAACCGACTTTTTCTAATCCAAAATTAGATAAAACCTCATCGTATCTGTGCCTAGTTCATAGCTTCCGTCCGTCACAACTTGGTGAACAAGGATATAAAAAAATAATCTTATTGATTTATATTTTTTTGCGCACGGCAGTGTTTATCAGTGGCACAATCGATCCTTTTCATAAATTTATAATAAAGGATTCTCGTTACGTTCTATAAAAGGACGAGTAGCTGCAACGACAGCCCGGTCTTTATTAAACTTCATCATTTAAAAAAACATTAAAATCAGGTGTTTTTGTAAAGTACCTACAAGAAAGCTTTATAGGCTTGTCCTTGATATAATAGAAATAAATCAATCTAAAGATAAAAATATAAAACGTTTATTGCGAATTTACAATGGTACCTATATTTGGTTTTATCATCTACGATAATACTAGTGATTAAAAATGTATGGGGTAGATGTATCAGTAGAGGGGAGGGATTAATCAATCTAATATTCTGTAGATACCCACAGATTACATATCTTTAGTAACATGGAAATGTTATAGGTAAGCTATACCTACGTCATCTTTTGTTCGCCGATGATGACAATGCTGAAAATCTAGCCGCAAGAGAAGGAACACTTGATACGAAACCTTGTGCCAACCCGGCTAATTACCCTCCATGTTACTGAAAGAGAACTAATATAAACATTAGATTCATTGTGTTTTGTTTAAATGTAACCTTTTTCAATTGTTGTTTAAATGTAAATCACTGGAATGGACGTGTCGCCAGTGGTAAGTTACAAAACATTTTTATGTAAACACCGATAGGTGGATGTGTTTCGAAATAAATTTGACTGCGCTATAAAAAAAGTACCTACTTTACTATTTATATTATATTATATTATATATATTATATTATTTTATAGTACTACTATTTACTCGTATAATTGTTTAAAGTGCAGATGTATCAATTAAAATGTTCTACATATTATTTACTAGCAACCCGCCCTGGCTTCGCCCGGGTGCAATGGTTGACATCTAAAATTATGAGTGTTTCTTTACAATATTATACATGTATTATACACATAAACCTTCCTCTTTAATCACTCTAACTATTACAAAAAATCGCTTCAAAATTCGTTGCGTAGTTTTAAAGATTTAAGCATACTGTTACGCCGCAGATGAGATCATTCTAGAAACGCATTTTGTGCCGAAAGTTCTGGCTCGGACTTCCGCGAAGGACTTGGGCGTAAACAACGGCTAATGGTTTTACAACCTCTTTAATTTTTACAACGAGCAATTGTTTAGTTTCTTTTGTGTGATAACAATAACGACTGTTTGTGCAATCCTTTGTCGGCATTTTAACGGTTGCATTTTTATGGTTTTATGGCATGTTGTTTACGTCTCGCCAGGTAATTAGCGTGGGAATAATCTCGAGTAATCGGGAATATTCGAATAGATTTACAATATAAGGACGGTCGATCCGCGCAACAGAACAGTTATCGTTTTAACTGCGTTACGAGTGCGAACTATCGGGCGATAGCAAGTGCTAGTGATTGTATCAGCGTGTTTCTACTTGTGAGTGTTTCTAGTTGTGAGTTATGGTGTGTTGTATTGTGATTTTTGTGAATAAAGTCATTCTTCGTTGTAATCGGCATTTCATTACCCACGGACGTAACAACTGGTGTCAGAATTGGGGATGCCGCTGCTACAACGAGACGACGACACGCGACCAAGGACGAGGAGACAAGCTGAGATGGATGCTGCGCGCCAACCCCTGGAAGTGGAGAATCAGCCTGGTACGGTAGCATCAGGAGTCGCCGCAGGTACTTCCTCTGAAAGCAGCCTGGCTGCGGTTCTAGCCGCTATGCAAGCCAGTATGGAAGCTGCCCGCCGCGAACAGGAAGCTGCCCGCCGCGAACAGGAAGAAAGCCAGCGCAAGCTCCAAGACCTCATCGCGGCTAACCAAGAAGCTGCTCGCCGCGAACAGGAAGCCGCTCGCCGCGAACAGGAAGCTGCTCGCCGCGAACAGGAAGAAAGCCAGCGCAAGCTCCAAGACCTCGTCGCTCAGAAGATAGACCAGGGGATAGCGACATTAGGAGAACGTGTGAAGACCCTCACGTTGGAGGTCAAGGAAGTAGCTAATAAAACAGTCTGTTTGGAGGCAAGAATTGGCGGGCACGACGATAGCCTCCACGATCTGAAGAAAAAGATTGTCAAACTCGAGGCACGTGAATCCATCCCTTTGATCGCTCCGGCAGGCGCTAAATTGGATGTACCACGTTTTGACGGCACGTCATCATGGACTGCCTTCAAATATCAGTTCGAGACGTTGGTGAAGACTAACCGATGGGATGAAGAACAATCTTTTGCGGCATTGACCCTAGCTCTTCGGGGAGACGCTCTCCTGGTTTTAGAGAATCTGCCTGCAGATGGAAGATCGCTGGAACGCCTCATGGAAGGCTTGGACACTCGTTATGGGGATAAGCACCTAGAACACGTCTTCCGTGCACAACTCCGAGAAAGGACGCAAAAGATAAGCGAGAGCATCCAACAGTGGGGAGTCGAAGTTGAACGACTAGTCCGGCGTGCCTACGTGTCGATGACACCGGATACTGTGGAAGTGCATCTGGTGCAAGCCTTCATCGACGGTTTACGGGATACCGAAGTAAGGGCTGCAGTGCGTCTAGGGCACCATCAAACCCTGAAGAGTGCGATGGCTCACGCTCTAGAGGTGGAAGCTGTGCGACAAGACACACGAACGCATCGGATTCGCGAAGTGATTACTGCGCCTTCAACACCGCTACGTTACCGTGAGATGGCGGCTCGTGCTCCTCCGGCAAAACAACGGTATGTGATGACCTGCTACGGCTGTGGAGAAAAAGGTCACATACGTCCCGACTGCCCTAAGAAAAGAAAGAGATGTGTGGATGCTGCAACACAAGTAGATGAAACAGCGTTGAAACTAACCGTTACTGGGACCACGGGGCAAGTGCAGGTAAATCAACGTAAGATTTATGATAATGAGTGGAGAGTGCCAACCTACACCATTCGTCGTATAAGAGATGGAAACTGCTTGACCTTTGGGGAAAGTATAAGTCAACGTCAAGATGAAAAAGGTCAGAACAATGCCGAAGCACTATCGAGTCGTCCTTATAGCAAGAGCTGCTGTAATGAAGCGCAAGAAGATGTGAAGGCTTTAAGGGCTGAATATAATCTTAAAAAGTCCCAGGAAGAAGATGATGACCTCCGACCACTACTGAAGTGGAAGCGTAATGGCGTTAAGCCACAGTGGAGTGAAGTATCATCCTATGGTCCCGTCACGAAGTGTTATTGGGCACAGTGGGACAGCTTAGCCCTGAAAAATGATGTGCTTAGCAGGAAATGGAAACCTAACGATGGCGAAGAGATAACCTGGCAGGTGGTAGTACCAGGACGTAAGGTGGTCTCAGTTCTACGCCAGGTGCACAATGGCGGATCTGGTAGACATCTGGGAGTCAGGAAAACTCTGCAGAGAGTGAGACAGAGTTATTACTGGCTCCATTTTAGAGACGACGTCGAGCAATGGTGTCGGAGTTGTACAGTGTGCGTATCACTGAAAAGACCGCTGGCTAGAAGCAGGGGCAAACGTAAAGTGGTCAGTGTGAAGAGGCCAAAGGTGCCCTTTAGTGGAGAGGTCAGACTTCCAGTGAATGCAATAACTGGTGTGCCGCCTGACAAACCTAAACCAGTTACGGACTTCGTAAGTGACCTTCAAGATCAATTGGATGAAGTGCATAAGCGAGTGCGCGAGAGCAGCATGAATACCAGTATCAAGATGAAGACCAGATACGACCGCAATGCAAATACCAAAGGATTCGAAGAAGGATCACTGGTTTGGCTCCACAACCCGCTTCGACACAAAGGGAAGTCACCGAAACTTCAGCCTCGATGGGAAGGACCTTATACTGTGATAAAAAGGATAAATGACGTGACCTACCGCATCAAGAAGGGACTAAGAGGAAAATCGAAGGTAGTCCATGTCGATAGATTGGCGCAATATCACGGCTCTAATGATGCTCGGGACGAGCATGCCTAAGAGGGGGGCATTGTTACGCCGCAGATGAGATCATTCTAGAAACGCATTTTGTGCCGTTCTGTTCTGGCTCGGACTTCCGCGAAGGACTTGGGCGTAAACAACGGCTAATGGTTTTACAACCTCTTTAATTTTTACAACGAGCAATTGTTTAGTTTCTTTTGTGTGATAACAATAACGACTGTTTGTGCAATCCTTTGTCGGCATTTTAACGGTTGCATTTTTATGGTTTTATGGCATGTTGTTTACGTCTCGCCAGGTAATTAGCGTGGGAATAATCTCGAGTAATCGGGAATATTCGAATAGATTTACAATATAAGGACGGTCGATCCGCGCAACAGAACAGTTATCGTTTTAACTGCGTTACGAGTGCGAACTATCGGGCGATAGCAAGTGCTAGTGATTGTATCAGCGTGTTTCTACTTGTGAGTGTTTCTAGTTGTGAGTTATGGTGTGTTGTATTGTGATTTTTGTGAATAAAGTCATTCTTCGTTGTAATCGGCATTTCATTACCCACGGACGTAACAATACATAGGGACGGACAGACGACAGCGACTTTGTTTTATACTATGTAGTGATGAATGTTTTACTTATTTTAATATTTTTGAGGGATGGGATTTAAGGGATGCCCCCTTATGTATCATCTAATTATATTTTATATTGTTATAGATATGCCACGTAAATAAAACGAGATGCAATCCTTCAAATGAGACAGACTATTCTAGAAATGCGTGAAATAAATGTCTGAGGCACTTGAGATGACAGAAACTAGAATCATACAAGATATTTACCTATTTCAAAATGTATGGTTACCCACCTTTTTAGCATACCTACTACAATATTATTAGAATAATGAGGCCCAAGAAACGGAGTTTTATTTCGAATTTAAATAAAAAGAAAAATGGTGACTTTTATATGTATTGACGTTACACTCAGTTTTAGTCACAAAACCGTTGAATTTCTTTCGTATACTACAAGAACGAAATTAAATACGCATACCTCATTTGACATGTTTTGCAGGCTAGCTTAGAGAATGATTTCCGTCCAACAAAAAGAAGAAGAAGAAATATGTGGCGATTGTTTGGTTTTGTAATGTGTACAAGATATGATACCGTTTGTAAGTTTTACATCCGTAATGATCCGATGCGATGCGCCGTGTTCGGAGGAAATAGGGAGGAAATAATCGAATTATTCCAAACAATATTTTTGCGTGTGTTTCACATGCCTAAGCATTTCACGGCCTATTAATAATTAACTGGCGTCTCGGCCTAATACACCTAGATATCATTATCATCTTTATAAATAAAAATGAATCACAAAATGTGTTGGTAAGCGCATAACTCAACAACGCCTGGACCAATATGGCCAATTCTTTTTTAAAATGTTCGTTGGAAGTTCAGGGATGGTTTTTACGGCGAGAAAAAAACGAATAATTGTCGGGGATCCCCTAAAAACAGCCTTTTTCTATTGCTCATACAAACGTTTTCTAACTAAAACGTAGAGTCAATATCATTATTATTCTAAACTAGCGGCCGTCCCGGCTTCGCACGGGTGCGATGTTACCCGTGGTTATTGTCGTACCGCGGGTGGCGCCGCGGGGTGAAGCTACTTTTCAAATAAATATTTCGAAAATGTACAATCATAAAGTTCAGACGGTAAGACGGGTGGGAATAAAAAAAGTAGTATATTTTAATAAAAATATGTATAAAGTTTATTTTGTACATTTTTTCTATCACTGAAAATAATTATTTACATGATTGCTTATATTACTTATGCGTATTTTAAAATCCTAATATAATATATATATATATATACATAATGTGATTTTAACTTTAATTGTCTATGTATAATAATAGTGATTTTTACTGGCATTTGAAAATCAAAATGTACCTAACAAATGTTTAAAGTTCAGAAAATTAATTTAAATAGCTTTACTTGAAACATCTATTGTATTATCTACGCTAACCTAAACTTAGATTCTCCTAACTGAAATAAATATTAGCTAATTATTTACCTAAGTAAGTACTTTTTGTCGTATTGTATACTTAATTTAAGCTTAATAATAGCACAGCCTCACTTAAATTATCAAGTGTTTAAAAGGTTCAATAAAACATTAATGTTTGATATCGGCAATATTGATTGTTACGGGGTTATAAAAAAATACAGCTGTTTAAAGAAACGTGATTGTCAAAATAATATTTTAGGGAATCAAATATATCAAATAATCGGTGAAAAGGATATTCCTACCAAATTTCAAGTCTTATGGTCTTATGTCTTAAGTCTTATGGTTCTTGAACCTCATGGTTCTCTTCTTCGTCGCGAGATTTCGTCGCGTAATCGTGATGAGTGACTATTATATGTACGAGGAAATCTCTTTTTTATATTATGACAAAAATATGTTATAATTGATGCCATATTTACTTTTATTGAAACATAAGCAAGCTATTTTTTTCTTATTCCTCATGTGGAAATCTGTCAACCAAGGGTGGATCATAAATAGCAAATCCGAGTAGTTCATCAAAAAGAGTTAGATAAACACTAAGATGTGTGTTAAATACACTATCGGAACAAGTTTTAGGTAGGCAGGCCATGTCGATTGTACCTACAGTTTTACCGATAACGGTAACATGTTGTTTACCGTATCTATCGTTTACAACATTCATGATAACATATGTCAAATTACTATATAGTTTAATTACAATTACTTTTTAATTAATTACATCACAGTGACAGATTAAACGTGTTTCCTGTAACCTCCAATTAAGCTCATCCCCAAATGGTAGAGGAAAGACTTCCTAAGCTTGGCTTGATGCGCTACGGCGTCAGTTTTGAAGGTTTCCCACCCAGATTTTTCATGAGCATCACGTGGACCCCACGATGGCTTGGCGCTGAAAGCTTGCTGCACCGTCTGGAAATTGGAAGGTATTTGAATTTCCAAATATCAATGCGAGTTCGATAAAATACATACACGGTCTCATATCCAGTCCATATCTCACACAAGGTGGGGTTAGCGCAGCATACTACTACTACTCACACAGCCGCCATACATGACCCACTTCTGAGTCGAGCCTCCTCCAACTACATGGAGGGTAATTAGCCTACTGTGCCACGCTGGCTAGACGGGTTGGCACAGGATTTCGTATTGAGTTTAGGCTAGGTTTTCGGCCTCGTCATTTCTTTATGTCGACTCTTACGACACCCTTATGATGGAATGGGGTGGTGACACGATGCATTCTAAATCCGTGACCACACGCACAGCATGTTTTGCTTAAACTTTAAAAAAAAGCAATGGGTGGGTATGTATAAACACAAAAAATATTATTAATAAAATGTCGGGATGGGTTCATACCATAGTTTTTAATTTTATAGCGTGGTACCGAAGGTTATTAAATAAAGATTATTTTATAATATCAGACATTTGAGGAGACTTACCATAAAGAAGTTGCCAGTTCTATATTTGAATAAGGCCAAAACAATAGAAATGGGAACGAAAGCCACTCCAACAAATAGCATCAGGTATCCGCTCACTGAAAAGGTAGATCAAAGTTTATTTATTTGTTTTTACTAATACTGCCCATATACAGGGTTGATACGACATTTTTTTAGCTGCCTATACTAGGTATCATTTCCAGGCTCTGTACCAAAAATCAATTAAATTGGAGCAATAGTTTAGCCGCAAATTATTTTTTAAATTTTTGCCTCATTTGAACATGATGTATCTTTCCTAACAGATGTTTATGCCTAACGCATCGTTTAATACCCTTAGGGGCTGTCCATTAGTCACGTGATGTTTTTTTAACATTTTTTAACCCGTCACTCCCCCTTGGTGATACCTAGGGAGGTTTAAGACTACCCCTCCACCCCCCATGAAAAATCACGTGTATTTTTTTTGTACCGTTTCGAATTCATACTAAATACTAATCACATATAGTATACGTAGTGTAATTTAATGCCCCTCTGTCATATCAACTCTGTATGACCCACTGCCGAGTCGGGCTTCCGCCATTTACATAGAGGGTAATTAGTTGCTGTGGCAGGCTGGAGACAAGGGTTGGCACAGGGTTTCGTATCGAGCTTTCCTTCTCTTACGGTTAGGCCTTAACAATTCCTTTTGTCGGGTTTTGCGACAGCCTCAGGATGGAATGGGGTGGTGACACTCATCATCATCATCATTAAACATCTGGTAAACTACGACTACTCAACCCATAGATGACCCAATACTGAGTCGGGCCTCCCCCCATCACAGGGAGAGTAATTATTTTCGTTTCTCCCTTCTCTTGCGACTAGGGTCTCGGCGTTGTCATTTCCTTTTGTCGGCTTTTACCGCACCCTCAGTATGGAATGGGGTTGTGACACTATGTAGTCTAAGTCCACATGAAAGAAGACTAACTTACCATTGGCGATCGTAGGGTATACGTAGTACCCTCCGAATAGCAGCGCTTCGAAGGACTGGAGAGCGTAAATGAATACGATCAACATCATGCCAGGAGTGATGATTCCCCAACAGAACCTCCAGTAGAATGATGTCTTGACACCGAGCATGTATTCGATGTCCAAGCAGAAGTTTTCTAAACCTGATAGCAAAAAAAAACAAACGATATCTTATAAAGTTCTAGAGCAGGAACTTTGCATGTAATATGTAAAATGTAAATAAATAAATATCCTTGGACATTTCACACAACCCCATTCGTCCCAAGCTAAGCAACTTAATGCTTGTGTTATGGTAACGAGATGGATGATAAACTACTTATATACATTTTTTTTTGTAAATACATACATATTATAGATAGAAATGACACCCAGACTCCGAGCCAGTGCCTCTGGTTTAGACAAAGACACTTGCCCGACCCGGGAATCGAACCCGGGACCCGTTGATCCAAAGGCGGCACATCTAACCACTAGACCAACGAGGCAATGACCCAATGCTGAGTCCGGCCTCCTCCAACTACATGGAGGGTAATTAGCCTACTGTGCCACGCTGGCCAGGGTTTCGTGTCAAGTTTTTCTTCTCTTACAGCTACATTATCGGCCTCATCATTTCCTTCTAGACTCTTACGACACCCTCAGGATGGAATGGAACGGTGACACCATGTATTCTTAACCCGTCACCACACGGACCGTAAAATATATCGATATGCTCAGAATGTATGTAATATACAGTATGCAAAAAAGCAACTACAGAGTTTGTAACTGGCTCTTCTCTGTAGAGTATTTACAAACTTACCGTAGACCCAGAATACTCCGATAACCTCGACAATGGCGCAGAAGAGAATCAAGAAGGTACCGCCGTAATAGTCAACCAATTCCAAAATGTACTGTCCACCCTGAAAATATTATACTGATTGAAAAAGGTGGTCCTTAAATAAACTGGATTCAAACTCAAACTCAAATCATTTATTTCAATTGAACCTATTTACTGGTGTTTTTGAAAAGTCAAAAGTGAAGTTAGGAATCTAGTTGCATGTTCCAAAAAGTAGATCCTATGGAGAAGAACAGGCAAGAAACTCCATGGACGATTAAAGTCTTCATTAAAAAGAAAGACAAACGGCCTGATTTATAATTAAAAAAGTGAATAGGCACTTACAGGCGTAACATAGATGAGGCCGATACCAAAACCGACGGTGCAGCAGAAGGCAGACATGAAGACAGTTCGAACGCGGGGAAATGCATCCATCATGACGGTGTTGATGGTAGAAAGGAGTGCCACAGCTGAGCCAACGCCAAGTACAGTCATCATAAGGAAAAATAGTACTGCGAACAACTGGAACAAAGCATCATTTTAGACTCACGCGATTTGTACTAACTACTACTGCTCAGCCCACAGCTGAGTCGGGCCTCCTCCAGTTGCATGGAGGGTATTTAAACTACTGTGCCGCGCTGTCTAGACGGGTTGGGGAATTGTAAACATTTTATATATTTACTAGCGACCCGCCCCGGCTTCGCACGGGTGCAATTATGCATGTATTATATATATAAACCTTCCTCTTGAATCGACTGCCTCGTTGGTCTAGTGGTTAGATGTGCCGCCTTTGGATCAACGGGTCCCGGGTTCGATTCCGGGGTCGGGCAAGTGTCTTTGTCTAAACCAGAGGCACTGGCTCGGAGTCTGGGTGTCATTTCTATCTATAAAATAAATAAAATAAAAATAAAATAAAATAAATCTATCTATAATATGTATGTATTTACAAAAAAAATGTATATGAGTAGTTTATCATCCATCTCGTTACCATAACACAAGCATTAAGTTGCTTAACTTGGGACGAGATGGCGTTGTGTGAAATGTCCAAGGATATTTATTTATTATTTATTTAATCACTCTATCTATTAAAAAAACCCGCTTCAAAATCCGTTGCGTAGTTTTAAAGATTTAAGCATACATAGGGACGGACAGACGACATCGACTTTGTTTTATACTATGTAGTGATAGTGATAACATGGGTCTGATTGCGGAAATATTGCAATGCACGCCGTAACGTCAGACAAAAGGCTGATTGAGAAGAGGGCTGAGTCGTTACAGTAGAACTTTGGAAGTTTACATGAAATTTAACGAAACTCTATTTTTGCGATGGTGAGCGACCAAAGCTGTTCGTTAGATGTTAATCTATAAGCTGTTCTATAGATAGATTGACTATCACGATATCTCTGGAACTATAAGACATAGAGACTAGAAATTTGGTAGGAATATTACTTTTGCCACGTAGAGGTCAGGTTGAGAACGGATTTTACGAAATTCCAAAAAAGGGGGTTAATTATTTGCAAAACAACGTTTGCGGGATCAGCTAGTTGTTTTTATAAAAGCTTTGTAATTTTGTCTAATTTTTATATTGCCAGAAGAAATCCGTAGCTATCAAATTTAGTTCTAGTGTTTTTGTTGGTGTTGAGGAAAAGTCTCGCCGTAATATTTGCGTGGTGATTTTAATGTATTGAAAAGGAATAAAGAGCGATCAAGACGAATTCTTATTCCACGCTTTTTTATCTTCTTCGCTGCCGAGAACCCTACACCTCATCGTCTACACTGAACATGAATATAAATTAACTAATAATTTACCTGAGGCATGAAAGTCTTAGAGATAGCATCAGGGTAAGAGATGAATGCAAGCCCTGTGCCTCCGGATCCAATAACGTCGCTAACATCCTGGTTCAACTCGTACGCCAGATTTCCGAGGATACCGAAAATTGTGAATCCTGACAGCAAACTGGTGAACGTGTCTAAGGTAGTGACGATCATGGCGTCTCTGAAAATTATTGATAATCCAATGTAATTAAAGTTCCTATCCTCTATTTTGGTTAGGGATTGCTGTGCAAACAAACCATAGTGGTTAGATTGAATTAGATAGATAAATATTATATTTAGAATACCTAGTATCGCCACACCAATTTTTTTTAATAAACTTTTTTAATAACCACTGAACTAGGTAAATATAAACTGTATCGCGGGGGCAGTTTACAAACATGAAATTCACGAACACATGACACCTAGAGTCTGAGCAAGAGCCTCTGGTTTATACAAAGACACTTGACCGGCTCGGGAATCGAACCCGGGACCCCGTGATCCAAAGGCAACCCCCAGACCAGCAAGGGTAACGTAAGAGCCGACATAAATAACGATAAGGTCGAAAACCTAGCCGCAAGAGAAGGAAAACTTGATACGCAATGTGCCAATCCGTGGGACAGTAGGTATACTAATTATCCTCCATGTAGTTGGAATATGCGCCGACTCAGCAGTGGGTTATTTATGGGCTGAGAACTAGTACAAACTAAATCCGATAACGGGTTTAGAGTACTTAGTGTCTCCATCCTATTCCATGCGGAGGTTGACAGAAGAGGCGACTATAGAAACCTAGGCATAAGAGAAGAAAGACTTGATACAAAACCCTGTGTCAACCCGTCTCGCCAGCTTATTGAAACAAAGATAAATAACATAACTTACTTACTAGAAATTATACTTTTTTTTAAGGTGGAGGAAGCCTTTTATATTTCCCCAGCCCGGGGGACAAGGGCTGGGGTATGTGGGAGTCCCAGTCGCGAGGAGTAACCGTAAAGATGCGACTGGTGTAACCACTAAAACCTACCACGAATTGTTCATCTCGGGCCGTTTACCGTATGGGTAACTATATAAGTTTCATTTTGGCAGCGGAAAATAAACTAAAATTATAAAAATACCCTGACCTGCAATAAGTACTACACTTTTAATATATCATTTTTTTCTAAACTATAGAAGTTAGAGATTTAAAATAAAAAAACGTTTTATAGCAAATGTTATCAGATTTCTATGTAACTATAGCAAACTCTGCATTAGGATACATCTTCCTTTTTATTTCGAAAGTATATCTCGTGTACTTAAAAAGTTATTGCAATTTTAAAAGTAGAACTTAGTTTTGCAGCCCAGTGTAGAATGATGATATCGATTTGGCGCAATTTTTTTATTACCTGTACACGTTCTGTCTGAAACCATTGTAGGAAGAAAACATTATCAAAGCTCCCGTTGCTACTGACAGCGAGAAGAACACTTGTGTGACGGCTGCATACCATACCTATTATACAATAATGATTTACATTACAAGCCTGTTATTTACATTTCTATTATTTATATAACCATTGAGGAAACCATACAAAAACATTCCATCATAACGAAACCGCGCCGCAAAAGAAGAAAAACTTCAAACGAAACCCAATGTTATCTCTAATACCCTGCACCTATGGAGGTGGATACCAATACATGGATATCGACGGAGGCCCAACTTAGCAGTGGGTCATGAATGAGCCCTTGTAAAATATGTGTAAAAGATATTGACAAAAAGCATTAAATTAGCTATAATGTATTTAGTTAACTATTGAGGTTCTTTAATGCAATTCTCCTTCCCTTTAAATGTTCGTGACTAACATTACTTCCCTTTGGACTTTACAAATAATGGTAATGGGTGTGTCTTCATCGTAGACTAAATAGGTATATAGTTAAACTAGCGACCCGCCCCGGCTTTGCACGGGTGCAATTATGACGTGTAAACGTTCCTCTTGAATCACTATCTATTAAAAAAAGCGCACCAAAATCCGTTGCGTAGTTTTAAAGATTTAAGCATACATAGGGACGGACAGACGACAGCGACTTTGTTATAAAATAAGTAGTGAAGAAACCATTTTGGTTAATAACGTCGATGAAGTACTTACATCGAGTTCAATAAGCTTGTCCCATTGCGGTGTCAAGAAAAAGAGGATACCATCACCGGCTCCGGGCAGGATCACCGTTCTGTGAAATGAATATACATGTCAATCATAAATAGTAAACTGTCTGCCTAAGCCACAAGGGCATAAATACAGTAGAACCCACAAAAGGAAATGTCAAGGATTAACAATGTAATTAAAGTAGCTGGTAGCTACCTTGGACAAAGAATCAGTCTAGCGATTCAAAGGGGGAACACTGCCAGTAACTTCGGAGCCTTGCCTAAAGGGACTCCTTTAAATAATATATTTTAGTATTTAAGTTTTAGGTTAATTGGTATTTTTAGCCTTGTTAATATGTACTTAAGTTTATTCCCTCTTTTGTTGTGACATTAAATGTAATTAAATCTGATATATAAATTTTTAGCAATCATTGTCAATTGTCAGCATTAATTACAGCTAAAGTTTTTATTAGTCTACGAATATGGGTATTAGGTATTACCCATATATTTTGTAGAATAACAAATATACAGGCCAAGCGCGGGACAGTAGGCTGATATCACTAAATTAAATTATATAAATATATGAATATATGTACTTACGTGATGAGCAAGATGATCATCACTACGTAGGGGAACAGAGCAAGGAAGTATGCAGCTTTGCCAGAACTCTTCACTCCTCGGGACACAATCACAAAGATCACGAACCACGAAGCCAGTAGGCAAAGCGTTAGGTACCACACAGGAGCACCTGCCAAGGACACATAGCAATCAATGTACATCCAAAAAAGAGAATACTAAGTCTCGAACAGTCGTTTAGACATGTGTAATATTCATTTCTAAATTCAGACAAATCATGGTCTGGCAAATATCAGTTAATGGGCAAAAATTATGATGACGATGATGCTCTTGCCAAATACAGAGTTGATATGACAGAGGGGCAGTAAATTACACTACGTATACTATATGTGATTATTATGAATTCGAAACGGTACAAAAAAATACAAGTGATTTTTCATGGGGGGTGGTATCACCAGGTATCACCAAGGGGGAAGGAGGGGTTAAAAATGTTAAAAAAACATCACGTAATTAATGGACAGCCCCCAAGGTTAATAAACGATGCGTTAGGCATAAACATCTGTTAGGAAAGATACATCATGTTCAAATGAGGCAAAAATTTAAAAAATCAGTTGCGGCTTACCTATTGCTTCAATTTAATTGATTTTTGGTACAGAGCCTGGAAATGATACCTAGTATAGGCAGTTAAAAAATGCCCCTATGTTATATCAACCCTGTATAATATTTTCAACCGCTTGGTGATGAATTTAGAATACACAGTGTCACCATCCCATTCCTTCCTGAGGGTGTCGTAAGAGCCGACAAAATGAAATGACAAGGCCGAGAACCTAACTGCACGAGAAGGAAACTTTGATACAAAGCCGTGTGCAACGCTGGCCCGACTCAGCAGTGGGTCATCTATGAGTTGTAGTAACTAGTACTCGTAGTAGTAGGTAGTAGTCAAGTTTCTTTTTAATATGAATTCAGTCTGATAAATAGGTGTAAAAAAGATCCTACTAGTACCTATTCACCTAAATATGAATTTAGATAGCTGTTGTATAACATATACAATGTAATACTTACCAAGTCCACCTTCAATTCCATCTCTCTGCTGTAGTACAGTTCGTCTAAAAAATAAAACGATTGAATACATAAGCCGTTAAAATGATTTAATGCATATGGTTTTTGTTATTGTCTTGGGATTGCTGCCAGAGTTGTTATGTTCACTGAAAGACTCAGGGCAGTAGTGGCGTCGGTCGTGTGACTCTTCCCTGCAATATGGCTGAGATGAGCGATGGCTGTCACGTGCGTCAATCTTGTGGACAGGTGCCGTTGCTGGGGGTCGGTCAGCTCAGGCATGCAGTTCTAAATACTGACGAAATACTACAGATTTTTGGTACCAAGTCCGGTAATAGTCATTATCCGGGTTTGCTCTCACAAATCTGTCTTATTCGTCTTTGTATACAAAAATGGCCATTTAAGAAAATCAACTAGTTACAAAGTTCTTCTGTGTAGAACAGTACCTAAACGGTAAATAGTAAATGTAAAATGTATATTGACGTGTCAAAAGAACTCAGATGAACCAATTTCAATAATAGATTTTTGATTTTGTTTAAATAACAGTCCAGCATTGAATTGGGCCGTTAGATGTCTATAAAGGATACGAGATTACTAAAACAATGAGACATATTTAAAACACTAAGTTACAAGGTGCTTTATATTGTTTAATAAACATCGTAACTATCCATAATTAACTGCAAAGGTTTTTTGCAACTTATTGATGTATTATTATTTTAGGTTCTAATAATAATTACTTAGGGCTTATTGTTCTGCGCCCTGGAGTCACACATAACCCGGCTGACGCATAGCGATCGGGAAGCCATGAGTATATGCAACGAAAAAAAGGGCTTAGAATGGGTAATAACAGCATAAACTTCACGAGAATAATAGAGACTTACACAAAGTAAAGTTCAGCACTGCTGGACGCGTTTTGTGGGATGGGGCCAACTTGTTGGCTGGGGTCGGAGGGTACACAGTCCAGCCATTCAGGCTGGCATACCGACCACGGCAGCTCTGCTTGGAAGCTCATCGCCAGGTAGTACAAGCAGAGAGCGATGATGGAAACGTAGTAGGAGAGAATGTAGCCGCTGCCTAGAGCTGTTCCATATCCGACGCCTGAAATTGTAATAATAGAACTTATCACTATCACTATCATCACTACATAGTATAAAACAAAGTCGCATTCTTCTGTCCGTCCCTATGTATGCATAAATCTTTAAAACTACGCAACGGATTTTAAAGCGGTTTTTTTTAATAGATAGAGTGATTCAATGGGAAGGTTTATATGTATAACCCACCCCCGCTTTGCACGGGCGGGCCACTAGTAATAAACTAAAATGAGTTTTGCAGAACACTCTATTTAAATTAAGTCATTTTTAGGTTTGAATGCAATTCATCATCTTCAATCTCATTCAGTGATGTTAGTTCCGCGCTAGACGAGTTGGCACATAATTATGTCATAATAATATCAAGTTTCCTTCACGACTGTCTGCCTCTATGATATGACACCTTAAAAGGTAGGTATTTTGTTTTATCAATCCAAACTGACTACTATTGTTTAGCCTGCCGGGTTTAGGGGTTGGATGTGCCGCCTTTGGATCACGGGTATCCGGTTCGTTCGTTTCTGGGATCTGGGCAAGTGTCTTTGTGTGAACCAGATGCTCTTGCCCTAAGCGTGGGTGTCATTTGTGTTCATGAATGACATGACTGTAAACTGCCCCCACGATCCAGTTAAAAAAAAATAACGAATTGTTAAAAAAGACTAAGATCCTCAACATTCTAGTCTATTGCTACATGTAGTTATAGCTTATAGCCTCATGTAAAAATGACGAAAGGTAAACAGTAAATATATGAACGGACCTGGGCCCGATACCAGCTAATTCCATATAGTCAAAATCGACAATGACCGTGCCTCTAAGTGTCAATTTTGATAACCTAGCTACTAATACGGTATAAACACTAGAATTGTTGAACTTTTGAATTTAGCAGATTACATTTAAAAAGCTGGCAATTGCATGGTGTCGGATGGACACCTTAATAGATAACATCAGGTTTCGTGCCTAGATGACAAACTGATTGAATGGTAAATAAAAAGCAAATAATCACCTTTTAATCCGGGCGATAACGACCAGACTTTCACTGAATTTCTAGAGCTGAACTGTCCCAAGACACATTCCAAGTAGTACATAGGCTTGCCAATCAAGAACAGCACGATGATGTACGGAATCAGGAAAGCACCGCCACCGTTCTGATAGGCGACGAAGGGAAACCGCCACACGTTGCCGAGCCCCACCGAAGTAGCTATACAGGACATAAGGAACTCGATTTGGTTGTTCCACATAGCTCTTTCTGGGCCTGCATTCTCGACGTCTTCCTGTAAGAAACGATTTGGCTATATCTAAAAGAAACCATAGCTTATTTTGAAGATATATTTATCAAAATAACATTATTATGGGGGACGGCTCTCTTGATGTATAATCACAGGATCGGCTTTAACATTTCTCTTGCGACGAGATTGGGTGGTCGGGCTCAGTGATTCCCTAAGGCCACCCTAGCAACGAATGGGTTGATGATATTGTAGTGACCAGCAGGCTACATACTTTACACAATTTATCCGAAAAAACGGAACTTAACATAAATCGCCTACAAATGCGAGAATTACCAAAGAGGCCTACACAGCGATAGCGAAGTTAGAACAATTCGCACGGTTAAGAAATCCCCGATTACAGTTATCGGGGGATAGTCGCCGCGCCCCCCTGCCTGACATACCACCTCGTCTAGCTGGATGATCATCCCTTTGCGCCTAAAATATAATGAATTCCATGATGTGATAAATGTGTGGACTAGAGGCACTTGCTCTGAGTCTGGGTGTTAGTGTTCATGAATTTCATGTTTGCAAACTGCCCCCGCGATGTAGGTTATACTAATAGCAAGGGTTTCGTTTAAAAAAGAAAAAAAAATTTAAATCCGGAGCCGTCAATTACTAAAAGTTATTCGCGATAATCTAAGACAACATTAGGACACCTTATCTAAAACTTGCCTTAGGTTCGTCACGGTAGTGCTAATAGGATAGCATGGGTTTCGAAATTAGTGAAAGCATGTGAAAACGCGAAATTTTTGCACATCCAATAGGTACGTATTTAGCGCTAATACGCTTAATACATAAAAGTATTTTTTTTTCTTAGAACTTATATCTAATGCAAGTTCAGTACCTATGTCTACAGGATGAAACAAAAACACATTATCGTCACAAAATTTAAAAAAATATGACAATATTATACACTTTTTAACCTATTTATTGCGTGTTTCTTACATTATTCAATTCTCGACGTTATGAATGTTTTACAGCAGTCGTGGTCAAGGGTTTTTGTTACACGCTGTATGGTTTAAAAAGCTGATGTAAGCGTAAAAAGTTATAAGTTTGGTGTGTCTACCTTTCGTCGCATATTTTGTATCGTAGTTAACTATTACACAAAAGAAACTAGTTACTTCGATGTGGCTTTTTATTGTTTAAATGTGCCTTAGAGTCATTGATATACAAGAAACCCCTTAGAGTGTAGCTATGTGAATAGAAAAAAAAATGAAAATCGGCTCATCTTCTACACTTTAATTACAACCGAAATAAGAAGTCAATAGACTAGATGGTGGGCGCTTTAAACAATCATAAATTTCACTACTGAAGCTGGGTTGGTAACCTCTAATTAAACTTCTAAGATTTATTCAATATTAAACATTTCTTTTTGACAGAATTCCCGGTTCCATCGTCTGCGTTCAATAATATACGGATATACCTACCTATTTACACATAAACCAATATCTAATAAATATATTACTAAAAAATAAGAACCTAATATAAATATATGGATATTCCCAGTATGTATACTATACAGGTACCAACTTATTTAATTATTATATATATTTTTATTTCGTTTTAATAATGCAAGTTGCATCATTGCTTTTGTGATTTTCACAACGCCGTTTTAATCACATCAAATATTAAAACACAAGTTATGGCCTATCATGCTTTATTTTAATAATGGATTTTCCACTGTCCAAATAAAAGGCCTGTGATGCATTCATTTACACAGCCTACTGTGTACATGACTGGATCACAGGCGGTTTCAGAGGAATTCCCTTCTGTTGAAACTTTCATTGTGAAAATATTACTTCGGTGTTTTGTTTTCTGAGGACTACTGTATGGGCCTTTTAAATAAGGTGTGCGGACTATAGACACTCGCTCAAAGGCAGCCGAGATTCCGCTGGTATTGGCTACATTGCTACATTCGCTATTCCCAAAACCCTGAAGAGAAACCTAAGAATTCCATTCCAAGCACTCCGCCCTCACTGCTACAGCAGTAGTTGAATACTTGTCAGTCATTAAATTTAGTAACTATTGTCAATGTGGTGACGGATTTAGAATATAAAGTGTCACCACTCCATTATTTCCTTCTTTCGTTTCAAGATGGGGTCGCAAGAGCTGGCAAAATGAAATGACAAGGCCGATGAACTCGCCGCAATAGGTTAATTACCCTCCATGTAACTGGGCTGTAGTATTAGTAGTTATCGGTTAGACAAATGAGCATTTTCGCATCCAATAAAAGTTAAATATATCCTTACTTTTTTTGGATTATCCTCTGGTACTGGCACTTTCAGCGGTGGGGGTAGTAAGTGAGGAACGTCGGAGCGTTTTGGCGTTGGTGATCCAGGTGCGCCATTTCGTGATTGTTTATCTGGGCTAGGAGGTCGTTCTTCTTTCGGAGACCTGGGTGGTGATGGTGGCGGGGAAGAAGAAGGTGCTTCAGGTGATATGTCGAAGGCATTATTGTCTTGTTCCCCACTCTGCAACGAATGATACAAAGTAAAATTATTTTTAAACGGAATCAAGTTGTTTTTTGAGAAACTAAGAAATGGGGTGGTGACACTATGTATTCTAAATCCGTCACCATACGGCCGGTATAATGTTACACGGTAGACCAAATTGCGAAAGTTATATTTATGGCTCGGAGTCTGGGTGTCATTTCTATCTATAATATGTATATATTTACAAAAAAAAATGTATATAAGTAGTTTATCATCCATCTCGTTACCATAACACAAGCATTAAGTTGCTTAACTTGGGACGAGATGGCGTTGTGTGAAATGTCCAAGGATATTTATTTATTTATATTTATTTATTTAATTCGTTGGGTGTTTTCTTCTTATTAATAACTAGCTTTACCCAGAGCGCGTTGCTACGTCACTAAGTAAAATAAATTTGAAGGAAAGACAATAAGTAAACAAATATTAAACTTTTTTTTGTTTAGAAGCCTTTGTGGGCTCCTGCACACCACAACCCTTTTAGGAAGATCATCACAAGATCAAATCTAATCTAATTTACGATTCTCTAAAGGATATTCAGACAAACATTCATTATCATTACATTACATAGTATAAAACAAAGTCGCTGTCGTATGTCCGTCCCTATGCATGCTTAAATCTTTAAAACCACGCAACGGATTTTGAAGCTTTTTTTTTAATAGATAGAGTGATGCTAGAGGAAGGTTTATATGTATATTACATCCATAATATTGTATAGAAACGCTGATAAATTTAGAGATTCATCATTGCACCCGTGTGAAGCCGGAAGAAGAAGATTGTCTATATATTTAGGTATACCATAACAAAACCAATTAATACAAACATAAAACAAATAACGTTGAATAACAATTAATTTATTAACTGGATTGCCACATACAGATACTTTTATTACTTATGGAAAACTTATATTTCTTTGATAATAGAACAAAAAAACAAGATCTAGATAGCGCTGTGTATAAATATCCTTGGTAGCCTTGGACATTACACACAACGCCATCTCGTCCCAAGTTAAGCAACTTAATGCTTGTGTTATGGTAACGAGATGGATGAGAAACTACTTATATATAGATTTTTTTTTGTAAATACATACATATTATAGATAGAAAACACCCAGACCCGGAACAAATACTTGTAGGTCGTACAAATATTTCTTCCGTGCGGGGATCGAACCCGCGACATGCTGCGCAGCAGTCGATCGCTCAACCACTGCGCCTACCGTGTCGCCGTGTATAGATAGCATTATTATATCAGTGGCGCTGCTAATTATGAAATCTGATAATTGTACTACCACTACTAGTAGTCAGCCCATACATGAAAGCATACGACCTAGCATTGGGTCGGGCCCTCTCCATTGACAATATCCTACTGTGATACACCGGCCAGACGGGTTGGCACAGGGTTTCGTATCAAGTTTTCCTTCTCTTACGGTTTCTCTTAATCCACCCTGATTGGGTTGGTGACAATGTGTGTGCTAAATCCGTCACCACGCAGAAGATTTAGGGTCAGCGCCGACCTACGGAGGCGTTTTACGTTTTAGGTTGAATTTAAATTGTTCCTGAATTTGTCTCTTCGCCGCCACTCCGTAGGTGGCCGCTGACCCTTAAAGTCTTTTAAAAATATCTCTAACGCAGCAAGAGCTAAATATGTATAGTTCGATCGCGTGGCTATATACCATAGCTTTATTATCTCGGCGGTACTCTGTCAAGTGATAATTATCTGGCCTTACTACTTATTTTACTGACAGACTTACTAACGCACGTTATGGGTATGATGAACAACAGTTTTGACCTACTTACGCTTGTGTTAATTATTTATGATAAGAATCTCATCCAATTAAATTGACCTTATTGATTCCATAAGCATGAATACTTAGCATTAGGAATAGTTGCTGATAAAATGTGACTATTCAGGTATGACGTTAAACACTTGTAGGAGTTACTACTATCTATTAAATTATTATGAATATTATAATAGGCAAAATATTAAAATACTGGTTGATGTAGCTATTGTAATGTGAAATCCTGAAAGTAGCTGACTCGGAAGCAATAACATCAACAATAGAATCGATTAAGAGTTCTTAAATTTTTAGTCACATGATTTTTTACTTACGCAGAACAAAGCCAGGGTATTAGAAAAAGCGTGCGTGAGCAATTATTATTTGTGGGACAAACACAGACTGTGTTATGGCTGTGTGATTATTTTTAATGTTCTTTTTTTATAACATCAAAATTTAATATACTAGTTTGATGTCCGGGGTTGGTATACAGGTATGCTGTACAGATTAAAATAAATGTGATTAAAAATATATCAAGTACTTAAATGTCAAAACATATTTTGGATAATCATGTCATGAAAATGTAGAGCCTACCAAAAATCCCACTTTCCAATTAAGTTCAATTAGAAAGATTAGATATTATTAAGATTAGCACATTGTTTATATAATTTGTAGTTACCTATTGTTTATTGTCTATGTATATCTACTAAATTGCATACTGCCAAGATACATGCTAGTAAGTGCATATGGTACACGGCCCTGGCACCAAATATCTGTAGCTGGTTGCTGGTTGGCTGTTCGTGTACTTTGTTTGACGAATATTCCATCAACACACAGTGCTTATAATTAATTATGACAAATACGCGAACACGAATAACGATGTGACGTGCCACTGCAACATCAGCGTGACTATAATAATTGTATAATAAAAAGAGATTTAAGTAGATTGGATATTGATTTTTAAAATTAATTATTTACCAAAATCCTTTTCAGATAATGTCGATTTTCTCGCACACTTCAAAGGACCGCTGCACTTATTTATCCGTCACTTTGAATGTTAACAGAATATTTACATTACCCGCATATTTTTCTTACTTTTTCACATTTTTACTTTACTTCCTCCAGTTTAGGCTAATTAAGCTATTTACCAGTATTTAATCAGAGCGATACCGTCTGAACTGCGTGCACCTAGTGAAACAACTAAAAAAATACATACGGGAGACGAAATGAGAGTAGCTAGTGTTTTATGGCTACAAACTTCGCGTATCAACGGACATTGATATTCGAATGACAGCTGGGACGTGGCTCCGAACTGTAGCAATCCGCTGAGGGATATGTGGCTTAGCCAGTTTATCCGCTAGGCTACAACATCCTCATGTTTATCAGGGGTAGTTATGCTATTCATCATACTTTTGAACTTTGGACTTACGTCATGCAAAATATTCACGTGTCGCGGGACTTTTGCTACTCTTGATGAATAATAATATTTTAACAATATAGTCACGATACAATATTATCATTAATGCGTACCTATTTAGCACGATAAAATTGGCAATATTCGACTTAGCTATCGGTAATGTTATCAGTGATTAAATTATCGTTAGCACTTACTTGTAAAGCATGCACGTTGAGGGCTTCTGGTATACCTAAAGGAAATTATTATCATGCTCTAGCCCGCAGCTTCGCCCGCATTATTAAGATTTGGTTTGAAAGGCCTTTCCGAGACAGTATCAAGGAAATCTTTTCAGCCCTTTGAAAATATCTTTAAAGTTTTCTCTGAGATTCTGAAGATGTGAAATGATGGTATATGTTTAGGAGGGCAGGTATATGTGGATTTAAACCGAACAAAAAATATTAAAAATGGTGCGATAGACAAATTCTGTGGAATTGTAAGGATTAGTAAGTTTACTCTCCTGTAAACAATTTGTACACTTAGTGCAGTGTCGACGTGTGTAGTTGTACACCAAATAACTTGAGCACAAATTGCTATAATATGGGGAAAGTCCGCGTATGTCATCAACGAATTGCGTGCATTACGCGCTCCTTCTTCGTCAATCATCGCCAGTGCGTCACACAAATCGACTTGGGGCATTGCTCAAATTTTTTGGCATAGACTGTACTTCGATTTCGAAACACAAAACAGCTTACGTGTCGTAATGTGAATTTATTATGACTTTTTCAATGCAACAGCGGGACCGTTAATTAGGAGCTAGTAAAAGCTGCTTATATGATATCTAATAGTCTCTTTAATGATGTAATTATCTAGTTACTATAGATTTAACTAATTGCAAGATAGGTAATAATGAAGACCTCCTTATGGTCGCTGGGTTACGCAATGGAACCAAGAAGCAAAGTAAATGACATAGCAAAAAATTCTAAAATTGAATTGGCAGTAGCTGCCTACGTATCCCGACGAAATGAGCAGTCTTGGAGTGGCGACCCTTATAAGAAAGCGTAGTCTGGGTTAACCCCCGATTATGTGGAGGGACAACTTATTAAAATGTCGTTGGGAGTAAATGCATGCGGTCCATGGGGGAGTCCTATGTTCAACAGTATACGTCAGTAACTGATACAAAAACAACCGATGGCAAATGCTATTAGAATTAAAATATTATTAGAATTATTTGCAGAATGAATTAATTGCAGAAGATATTAACATTGTTTTTTGAAAAAAAAAATATAATGAGCATCGAGCGGAAAATATGACCCGTAAAGTTATAAGAAACCCTCGTATTAAAGTTAATTATTATTGATCGTACCTATGTGATTATATTTGTCGGCAAATTTATAATCCTGTAAGTATCAATAAAGATAATACATGTAATTTTTCCAGCATACCTACCTGATATTACTTGGGATCTACAATACGGACATCAATAATAATAACTAAGGTGATGGTAATTTCCATATCACGTATTGTCTGTCTATGTATGTTCGTTAAACACTTTCGCAAAAAAATCTTGATTGGCGCCATAATAAAAAAGAAAGTCACTAAGTTCCGAGATGTAAAAACGCACACAATGAAATCCTTTTCACATCCAATTGTTTATGGGAAAATATCCTTACCATTATGGCACAATGTCAAACAAATCCTGGCGTATTATTAAAAAAAAACTTCACTATACGGGCGCAGCCTGGCTCCTAACGCCGGCTGTACGCGAGTGGACCTAGGTTTGCGATCTACACCAGTTTTATATAAAAACCTATATCAAACACAAGGGCCAGTCGTCACTGTAGAAATAAATTTAATTTTAATCAATCAATAAAGAGAGATAAACCGCTAGACAATCATTAAGCCGTGAATCAGGCCGTGTTCTGTGTACTTTTAAATAATCTAAGATGCTTACATTTTTGTTTCCTATGTCCTCATCAATATCATCTATTTATGAGCATTTGGTTATTGTGAGTTTGAATCTTTTCCTTCGTTGTTGCTTTTATTTTATAACCGACTTCAAATAGTCGGAGGTTCTCAATTCGGTCGTATGTTTGTTACCGCGTAACTCCGTAATTTGCAAAACGATTCGAAAAAATCTTTATTTATGGTCTGGTTTTGATTTCCGTATGGTCCCATATAGTTAATTATCGAAATAGGTGCAGTAATTTGGCAGAAATCTTAAAATAAGTGATCAAAATGGTTTGTAGGAAGGCAAAATTTGTATTATTTCGACGTAATTATTATTCGAGTTCTTTACAATGCATACCTACGTTCATTTGTACTAAAAATAAACTTTTAACAAAATACGAACACGGTCATCAAAATAAGTCTAAAGATGAAAAATAATCGACCATTTGAAGCCGGTGCCAACTTAAACAGACAAGTGAAGTTGAAGTTTATAACATTCAGCAACGTTTGTGTCCTATGTTGCAATTGTTGCAAACGAGGACACACGTTTATGTTTTTTATTTTTCTTGTATTGTTTTTGCCTTATCTTTTATCGTGTCTTTGTTTGCTATCAAATAAATTATTTTTCTTTCATGTTCCTTTTTTCTTATGTTTTGAGTGGATGTCACTTTGCCTTTACCATATTCAGTATTTGCGTTTATCTTTTACGGTACAGCATAATTACCGCGTTTTTCATTGTTCTTTGGCACTACATCACAACAGTTTAATAAACAGGATTAACTAACTGTTAACCTCTACGTCGTATGCGTTGACTTTCAATTGTAGTTCCTCTACTACAAATTGATGAAATATATATATTCAGGAAATATAAATTGGTCACTTCTTATCTACTTTCAGCTTTACAAACGTTCAATTCATATTTCCTGAACTATAATTTCTGTTTGAATTTTGAAAGGGACTTATTTGTTTAGATACTATTACTGCATAACGCCGAATGGATATTGTTCAGTCAGACTTGTAATATTAAGTAGTAGGACTAATTAATTACCATCAGTGGCGTTAGAGTCAAACAATTTCCTTTAGCTTAGTTGTGTATAAACCCCAAACACAAATTTGATATATTATTAATTTACAATTTAATTAACTAAATAAATTCGGTCTTCCGTGTCAGACCAACGATATGAATACCTATCAATATCATAATAATATCTGCGCATAAATGATCCACTACTGAGACGGGCATGCTCCAAAATCATGGAGGGAAATCAGCTTATTGCGCCTCTCCTACAAGATTGATTGGCAGAGGATTTGTATCAAGTTTTTCTTTTTTCGCGGCTAAGTGATCTGCCTCTCGCGTTCCTTTAGTCACCTCGCTACCCTTAGGTTGGTGTGGGCTGGTGACATGGTGTATTCTAAATTCGTCACCACATGTATATAATCTGAATCATACTCAAGACTAGTTAAGTCGTGGCGAACTATTGTCGTCAATAGTTATTGTGTTGTCACTTTTAAGTGTCTTTATATTGTTTGTTAAAGAACTGGAATACTGGAAAAACAAATTCTGCGTTTTTAGTTTAATCATCAAAAGATGATAAAACAACTGAATAATTTTGGCAATTGTGGCATGGCTGATCGGAACAATAGAATATCTTTTTAGTATCTAATTTTGCGAACCATCTGACCATGTAATAAAGCATCGCGCATTAATTATGTACCATTAACATTTTGTTAATTGTACATAATTCAACAAATTTCTTATCACAGGCGAATATTTTCTTATTGACTCATTTATAAGGTTTAAAGGCCCTGTATCTCTAACAGGAATATTTATCGAATATTTTGCTGGTAAATGTTCAAATAGAGCATCAAAAATTAAGAAAAACGCTAAAATTTGTATTGGCTCTATAATCACTAAAAGAGTTAACTAGCTTCCTTCTCGACCGTGCTGCAAAGTTGTTGGGAAGATAGAAAGGGCTTGCGTACCATTAGGATCCATACAGGCTCAGGGTCATCAATACCGATCGAGTCCACGGGGAGAGACCAGACGAAGAGCGACACATGCGCATGCGAATAGCGAACACGAATGTACATGAAGCAAACATGAATGTGAAGTAAAGCATCATAAATATAAATAAATAAATATCCTTGGATTTTTGACACAACGCCATCTCGTCCCAAGCTAAGCAACTTAATGCTTGTGTCATGGTAACGAGATGGATGATAAACTACTTATATACATTTTTTTTTTGTAAATACATACATATTATAGATAGAAAACACCCAGACCCGGAACAAATACTTGTAGGTCGTACAAATATTTCTTCCGTGCGGGAATCGAACCCGCGACATGCTGCGCAGCAGTCGATAGCTCAACCACTGCGCCAACCGTGTACAAAAAATCCACGTGTTACAGGATGTGACAAAAACCCTACGAACATTTAAAACGACGGACGTAAGAAGATTTTGAATGACGGGAAATCCCCTTTTTATTACTAAACTTGAGTTCCATGGGATTAGCCGTCTTGTATTCGGGAATGTTGTCCTACAAGCATAGTATGTTACTAAACTTCGATGTTTCTTGAGTTTACGTTGTCTATGTCAAAAGTAGGTATTTAGCAGGCAAAAAAATTGAACAATGACCTGAACAGCCCAGTATTTAGTACTATTATATCTGTGCCAGTAGTATTTTTTTGCGTTTCATATAGTGGAATAGGGCAGCGAAACTCACGCGTATCATGGTAGATTGGTAGCATGCGCGTACTTCCCCCGTGGTGGGGGGAAGTACGCGCTTTTTGCTCAAGATGCTTGCTTGCCACTGTACTAATTTACTTCACGATCAATTCGTTATGTGTTTTATACCTTTAGATAGTTTTGTCCCAACCTGTATATCGACATGACATGTCATTGACAGAAGAGATTGAGTGTTATTGTTGTGGAAATAAGCGGCAGATAGGTAACGTGCGCCGGCAGATAGTGTTGTTGAAACATCTGACTAACAACACCAAGAATTCCACTTCGTCATGTTTTCATGCTAATCACCAGATCATATTTAACATAATAAATGTGAATATAATTTCTTATCAGCTATTTAACCTGTTTCTGTATTGTACGTATATCTGAGACTGAAAGGGTGTAGACTTTATACTTTCTTTTTTCTGTAAACAGTGAGACCTTTGTGACGCGATCAAATCTGCGTCCGATTTTAAAAGTTTTGCGCACGGTACGTATGCCACACGCTTTCGAGAGAAGCACTTGGCAAGAACTTTTGAATTTAGCTGATTTCAGATTAAGCAAATTTCAACAGAAAATGCAGTTTGGGGGTCTAACTCTCTTTTCAGTCGCATCATAATGGTTTAACTTGGTTGGGCCTATTACCGGTGAACTAATTTTTATAAGAAGACTGAAAGATGATAATAAGTGACTAAGAATTCTGCATGTTACCGTTAATATGTCTGTTTCAGAATATGATTTTGAAATTTAGAGGACGTTTTATCCTGCAGCTTAAGAAGCCACGTCTGGATTAGCCGGTTGATGGATAGGGAATCCATCTTAATTATATCTATCATAATAATATAATTGTTACTCTAGTCTACATTACATGCATATATCTACGTACATGAAACTTAACAGATGCTAAGTAATTATTGTACAGATCAGCTTGTTTAAACAGCCTAATCATAAGAATACCGTGTTTTACAGGTAAATCCAAATTGCCAGTCAGACAGGAAAATGTAATATCGTTGTTTAATAATTAAATTATTAAGGTATCTACCGAGTTCAAAATGTATAGAGCTAGAAAAAATAATAATAATGATATTTGGAGGACGTAGATTCTTTGTAAAAGGACCTTCTACCAATTAAGACACATTTAAAACAAAAGATGCAATATCGGGATAGATTGATAAGTTTAGGAACTATGATACGTTTTTTGGCCTGCTGTCCTTTATGGATTATCCTCCCAGCCTGGGGATGGCCAGCAGGGGGTGTGTGGGAGTGTCCTCCGCCTCTGTGAGGAGACGGCGGCATACCCACCATACGTCCCCGGGGTGTACCGTCCCACGCTTGCTGTCCCGTGGGCCCTGACTGTATCTCCACAGAGGAACTATGGTACCATAGACAGACTTGTCAAATTTATAACACGAAGGTTTATTGGTATTATAATGGTGGCACTTCACTTAGTTTTTTATCTGCACTTATTTGTCACATTAGACATTAGGGCTATTAAAGATCATTTTTGTTGATCATTTGTCAATAAAATCGTATAAAAAATCTGACGCACAGAAATACCGCAAAAATGGCTATTTAAAGTGCCAGCAAAAAAAATGTGTTCTGTTCATAATTATTAATATATTATTATTAATATATTTGACTGCCTTGTTGGCCTTTGGATTCCGGGATAGGGCAAGTGTCTTTGTGTAAACCAGAGGCACTTCCTCCGAGTCCCACACTCAGAGGAAGTGCCTCTGGTTTACACAAAGTTGTCATTTGTGTTCGTGAATTTGATGTTTGTAAACTTACCCGCGAAACAGGACATACATATAAAATGCTCCGCTTAAAAAAAAAAGTAGACTGACAATATTACATACCGTAGGTACTATGTCAAACCTAGTGAGCAGTTATTAGATGCAATTAGATATATAGAGATCATATGGCTGGCATAAATCAGTAGAAGCTTGATGCAAGGTCACAAATAATTGAAGGTTTTGACCGGGCAGTCAACTTTCGTACAACTAATTGGCAGAACTATTGGCAGTTTTTCAAGGTGAATTATACATTACATATAATAAATATGCTACAAAATATATTTGTATCTGAAAATAGATATGTTTATTGTATTCCTGAATATACAGGGTGTAACCAGAACCGTGTAGCCATAACGATTGGTTCAATAGTGCTAACGCTATTAATACTTTGTGAAATTTTTTTAGAAAAAAAAGCATTTTCGTTAGTGACTAGTGTTCTAGATGGAGATGAGAATGCCGTAACTAAATAAGCACAGAAACCATACGAAATATTATGGAATACAGATAACTTAGCATCATGTGTAATAATAATAGGATTGAAGTGCTTTATTTTCTGTAACGAATTAACAATAATTCACTTAATATGAAGAAAATTTTAAGATAACATTTTAAATATTCAAAGAATAAATTTTTAAAACTTCCTATATATTAAACAAATATTTCACGAATGTAAAGGCATTTAAGGTAGTGGAAATACAGTCAATACATTTCTTCTTTTCTTTGAATGAAGTAAATTTATTATGATTGGTTGAAAATTGAAATGCATTTTTATTTAGATTTATTTTAAACATACGTCTTGCAATGAAAATTTTACAAAAATTACAAAAGCCACAAGCTTTTCTTTACTCCCGCGTATTTTGCAATAGAAAAATAATGTTTACACATAATCTATTGTATGACTTTATGGTTTATGATATGACCTTTTTCTATGGGTTTGATTTCGCTCCCCAACAGGGACATGCTCCGCGGCCCTGGGCCTTGGCCCGCCTTATGTTGTGCATCACAGCAAAACAATTCGACATCGAGTCAGATTTCAAATTTTATCCGTCTCATTATTTTTATTCGATAATTTTCTATTTGATTCGATGAAATGTGCTCTTATTTCTCGGACCATTTTTCATGGGATATCTAGTACCTACGACAAATATTTTGGATCCCTTATTTCAAGTTTTCTGCCAAACTACTGAATTGATTTCGGTAAGTTTTTAGAGGACCATGTCTTGATCGAAGGGTATTAGAAATCGATTAACTAAATCTTTTTTCATTAAAGTGGAATAAATGTCAAATTTAATAATATTTTTTCCCCATTTCATTGCAGCTATAGGTAGCCGGTTGACACACTCTCCGTACTTACCATTATGAAGCATACAATTTATGATGAGGCAGCATCCATCTAAGTCCTTAAAAAGGAATACTTCGACACCAGGCTTATAAACAAATACCTACTACTTAAATCCTGTACAAAACAAAGCAAAAATTTAAATTAATTCCGTTCACTTCCAACACCATTCAAATTTGAGATAGGTAAAACTCTTTTTTTTTTAACAGAACACTGAAAATATTGCACTATTTTAAACGGATGGCGGGCTGTTTATTTTTTTTAATTAATGTTCTCGACACGACCCTACTCTACTTGCGTCTTGCGTGCACTCCTGACTTAACTTTAGATACAGTGTGAAACATAATGACCGTCGTCGAAAGGCGACCGACTTCTCTCTAGGTTAAATTCATGTAGTTAATTTGTTTTGAAAAGTCAACCGAAGGCCACCTGCGCTGATATTTATAATGAACTTATTTAGACATTTGCCAATAACGCTGCGAATGTTGCAACTTGGATCTTTTAGAGGTGCTATTGGTATGGATGTTTACTATAATATCAAATAAATACAATTTGATTTGATTTTTAAATTTAATTGATGCCTATCATGGATGCTTTGATGCATGTTTTTATTACATTGAACTTGATTTAAAAGATCGGTACGCACTATGAACATTGATATATCTTTCTTACAAATAAACTCCATTCATTCTCTGTCCGTTATTGTCACTCCAGCAGCTGTCTCAGTATTCGTATTTCTGCTATTTTCTTCTTCTTCATTTATTTAACAATTTATGTTGGTAGATATACTAAACATAAGTCGAACACATGGAAATATAGGACACATTTGTACTTCCTCAATTTAATTCATTCAAATTTTGTAAATCTTGCCTTTTAACCTAAGGGGTAGCCAAAAGACACCTGAAATAACATTTAAGCTGTTCTGCCGTCATTTCCTCCACTTAGTGACCTTTAGAAAGATTACCGAAAACGCACCACATATATTTCATACATCTCATTTTACTTTTGGAAATTCTAATTAATTTGTCATTTGACAACCAAAAGTCTCTAAAGTTCCAATATATCAAAAACAACGTTTGAATAGGGATCTGTTAATATAGGGTTTCTAGCTATTTCCTGAAACATAACTGTCTCAAGTGCAGTTTTAAAATTTATACGAATATCACTACATAGTCTAAAACAAAGTGGCTGTCGTCTGTCCGTCCCTATGTAACTATGCTAAAATCTTTAAAACTACGCAATGGATTTTGACGCGGGTTTTTTTAATAGATAGAGTGATTCAAGAGGAAGGTTTTTAAGTATAATAACATGCATAATATTGTAGAGAAACACTGATAAATTTAGACGTTCATCATTGCATCCGTACGAAGCCGGGGCGGGTCGCTACTTAATAACAATAAATTCATATTTATA
Source organism: Clostera curtula (assembly GCA_905475355.2). NCBI lineage: Eukaryota > Metazoa > Arthropoda > Insecta > Lepidoptera > Notodontidae > Clostera > Clostera curtula. The sequence continues at coordinate 9,205,721 of FR997806.1, read as the reverse complement.
AATCTTAGAGATTTAAAAATATTATTTAACAGAGCCTGTAAGGCTATAACAAAATTTATTCATCGTGATGTTGTCACATGCCACACACGCACACGAACATAAACATTTTATTCTACAGATCTCTATTCTCTCTTTAAGTAGAGTATGCGCGCGAATATCAGCGTAAAGTTACAACTTTTAAACACAATAAACTAGTCATAAATAAATAAGTGACCTATTAATTTCGCCTTTCACATTGGTATGCTAATCATACTTAAAAATAGATGGAGCTATAATGGTAATCGAATAATAACCATAGACTCATTTAAACGAAATATAGCTTAAAAAAATTATAAACACAAGGATTTTATAAAAAAAAAATATATTTGGTAACCCTATTGCTACGCGCGCTGATTGTAAGGCTCTTCCGGTAGCAGTTCCTTGAGTGTAGGTTAATATAACTAGCCAGTCGCCAAAGCCGCACCAATTTACATAACTAACTCAGTTTTGCATAGTATTGGTATTAATTATTGTACAGCGCGAAACAAAACTACTGGTTACGTCACAATTGAAACACTAGCCTTGTCGTATGGCTTCTATTCTCAGTCAATACTGCCTAGATCTGGCTCCCTGCTACATTAGCGGCACTCCATATCGCTATTCGTATTTGTCTTATTTGACCATACGCGCCAGGTGTTGATATAATATTCGCCAAACAAGGCACAAAAACAGCAAGCACGAATTGTCATGTGATAGGATTTGATTCAACAGTTCCAAACGCTAACGGCGTTTCAATATATTATTCACATACACCAACCCATTCCATCCTGCGGGTGCCATAAGAGCCGATAAGAGGAAAATTGCCCATGACTAACTACCCAAACGCTAAACCAACCGCTGTCTGGCTTTAGGCCAATTTCGTTCCATATATGTAATTGGAGGAAGCCTGACCCAACATTTGGGCATTGGGGTCACGTAAGGGCGTAAGGCCCTACTAAGCCTACATCTTACACCTAGCTAATAAGTTCATTCTTTTATCTATTTATTAACATTGTGGTGACGGAATTTCACCAAGCTGTTCCATCTTGAGGATGTCATAACGCCGTAAATGAACGCAAGACCATCTCCTTTCATTCAGTTTATCTTATTTGTACAAATAAATTGATTGATAATTTGATGGCAACAGATATAAATGCTTCTAACCGTACCGGTATGGTGATGTCGCGTAGATAATTGCTGTTGCCTCGTCTGCCCGACAGGCCTTGTTCAAGACTATATTAATATTCATTTGCTATTAAAAGGATAGAAACAGTAATGTAGATAACACACACGTGACCACAAAGGTATAGTTGTCGGTTCTATCTGGAATATTCTTGAAAACATCTTCATGGTTTGTTAAACAATCTTCTGGTTGGTGTGCTAACGGCTATGCGTATAATAGACTTTTTTTTTTAATTTCTTAGTTACAAAGGTACATTTCAATCGTAGTTACGATTACAAAAATGGAAGTGAAAAGCTGAGCCGTAACGTGATTTCTGGTAGTTGTGAAACATAATATTCATCATCAGCCCACATTAGTCCACTGCTGGACATAGGCCTCCCATAAAGAGCGCCATAGCGCCCTGTCTTCAGCTTGACGCATCCAGCTGCTGCCCGCAACCTTTCGCAGATATCGTCGCTCCATCTAGCAGAGGGCGATCCCACACTACGCTTGCCGAAACACAAACATTAAGTATATTATTTTTCGAAAAATACTGATAATAATGTATGTAAATGATGACAAGATTAAGTAACAGCGGTTTTGCTCGTCTGAACCTACATCATCTTTAAAGCACAGAAGGGGTAAAATAACGGTCATAGTAAAATATCAAAGACCAATCACAACCCTCGGCTAAAAATTCCAACTACCTTCTTTATATATATGTAATATATATGTCTTTGTCACATCCAACACATGACATAGAGTAGCCTTTGGATCAACGGGTCCCGGGTTCGATTCCGGGGTCGGGCAAGTGTCTTTGTCTAAACCAGAGGCACTGGCTCGGAGTCTGGGTGTTATTTCTATCTATAATATGTATGTAATTACGTAGGTATTTACAAAAAAAAATGAATTTATGTAGTTTATCATCCATCTCGTTACCATAACACAAGCATTAAGTTGCTTAGCTTGGGACGAGATGGCGTTGTGTGACATGTCCAAGGATATTTATTTTATCTATTTACTGTTTAAATCCTACTAAATTATTTGAGTAAAAATTCTGAGTATGTGAACCTAACTTCCTAAAATAACTAAAGTAATAAAAGCCATTATTTTGTAAATATTAAATATGTACATAAAATGTTTCAAAATTGATTACTGTATGGCCTATTCCATCTATCTATTATACAGGTATATTAATTAGTTCTAATCAAAAATTGTCTAAGTACGAGTAGATTGTGACACGATCAACATTATCAAGATCAATAACCTGGTCGTCAGATATGATTCGCCGATTACTGTTTACGTCAAATGGAATTATTTAATGACTAGTTTCGGCCCGCGGCCTTAACCGTGCTGAACTCCAATATTTCTATTCTAATGGCCCAGCTACACGCTCAGTCTTGCCTGCGGAGGCCAGGTTGTGAAGTCATGACTGTACAAAAAGACGGAACAGCATGCAGTGGCCAAACTTGCAGGTAAGCTCGCGTACATAATGTGCGATCACCAAGAGTGCGCACATTATGTACGCAGTACGCGACAAGCGAATGTAAGTCAAGAAGGACTCACGTACGATTTGGGTTATCCGGAACGAAAAGGTTTGAAAGGTTTTAAAGGATTTTAAACAAAAAAATCTATAATTAGTTTCTTTTGGCGTGTTCAGCGCATACAAAGTTGCGATCACCTTAAATCTGACGTGACTCTCTGTCTGTTGTATTAAAGATGTGTGTGTATGTAGGTGAATGTGAATTATTGTTTGGAAGGTGGAATTATATATAAGAAATTCAGTCACTCGTATTGTTTAAAAAGGTATTAAAATATCACATCATGAAAGACTTCAAACTTTACATATAACTATATACACTAATTATGGTAGCAACTCTGTTGTAGCGCGGCTACTTCGGACATATAACAACAGATTTAGTAAAATTGATATCTTCTTGTTGACCAAAAATAGTTTCAAAAATAACATCATTCGAATTCTGATGGAAAATTCCTGTTACTAATACCCTTTTACTAATACGCTTTTCATTTAATTATGTCATAGTTTCTTAAGTTACAGTTTCACAGGACCAATGTCCTTTTTCTCTTCTATGTATTTTTTTTTTTTGTTTGAACATGGACGTATAAAAAAAGGCGGACGGAACTCTGGCTAAGACAAAAGTGGGACGCCAAAATGGCGGCAGCTCTGTATGTGTGGGTTAATTTTGGGGTTGCCAAGATACACAAAATTTTGCAATAAAAACATGGTTAAAATATAAAAAAAAAATTGTTCGAAATTGTTATGTTTAACTTTAACATAAAATAAAAATTTATTTATTTATTTATAAATAAATAAATAAATACTTAATAACTTTAACATCCTAAATGCTGAGTATTTTTTTATAATAACGTCTTTTACTTTGAGAGGATCTTGAAATTTCCTCTAATTTCGAGATGTGTTGAAAACGATTCTAAATTAAAAGAAATGCTTTCATTACCAAAAATTTTTTTGTGATAATATATTTATGTTGCCTAACTATAATTATAATTTATTGCGCACCTCTCGAGAAGCACTGGTAATATATGGTACAGTAACAGTTTATTCCTCTGCCACGTGTTTTGCTCAAACAAATTTTAAAACAAAATAAAGCACTGGGGATTAAAATAATGTATGAATATTTTTACGATTCGACGACACGGTTGGCGCAGTGGTTGAGCGATCGACTGCTGCGCAGCATGTCGCGGGTTGATCCCCGCACGGAAGAAATATTTGTACGACCTACAAGTATTTGTCCCGGGTCTGGGTGTTTTTCTATCTATAATATGTATGTATTTACAAAAAAAAATGTATTTAAGTAGTTTATCATCCATCTCGTTACCATAAAACAAGCATTAAGTTGCTTAGCTTGGGACGAGATGGCGTTGTGTGAAATGTCCAAGGATATTTATTTTTATTATTATTATTTACCGACACAATAGCTACAATGTACATTTAAATATTGAAAAAGGTACCTACTGCCTATGTAACAACACGCCGGAGTCCTCCTTTAGTTGTTTATAAGTCATCCGCATCAAAATGTATACTGCAAATGACACTGTATTTGTTTGGAATCCAATCGTTTTCACCATTACAATTTCTACTAAGTAATTTAATTCAATCATTTCTCCATACTTAATTTTCCTTAGAAAATCTAGCAAAAGGAATATAACATAAAATACGCAGTAGTAACTATAAAATAATTAACCATAATAATATATTGATTTTTATAATAAACGAAAAATTGCCCACATTTCGGTTAATTTGCACACGTGAATATTGGCAACACTGAACTTAAAATTAATTGTTTTGTTCTAGCAAATACAAATTGATTTTAATGTATATAATCTGGAAATAAGTGATTGAATAATTCATTTACGTATGAAACGTGATTCCTGGATTGTTTTTCTTTCGGTCACTACGGTTTTTACACCATTTTACCACGCAAGACATGATTTATAGTTTTTATTTTTTCGCCGCATATTGCGTCTTTGAGCATCGATGTTTACGCGCGTAATGGCCGACTAATGTGTGAAAGTGTGCGTGCTGGCCTGTACATATAGCTGATCTGGCCGACTATGATGTCACACTTTTTAGTTAGCGAGACTCTGTCCGACTTTTTTTATACGTCCATGGTTTTTAATAATTTAAGTTTTTTATAATAAGTGTCAATGTTATTTGATAATTTATTATATTTCTACCTCACATTGCACCGTCGTGGAACTCTGTAATTGGCTTAGATTACTGTAAGGTATATGTAAAATGTAACATCTTTAAGAAGCTGTAGAGATTCCTTAAAATAAATAAATAAATAAATAAATAAATAATAGTCAAATTTTGAAACGGTAATTTCTATTATAACGGCCATAGCAATTATGCACCGATACGTAATGAGTCCTTTGTATGCTTTGGTTTGTTTTCAACTTACCGTCATTTACATTTTAATTGTTGAACATTCTTAAATTGTTAATTATTACTATGAATGTTATGAAAGTAGCTAATAATTTTGCTTACATGTCCATCGTTGTATTTCTCATGCTAAGTGAACTGTGTTCTTTATGGGAAATAAATGTCTTAAACGAATTACTGTTGGTGGTGGTGAGCGGCTACAGCCGTAATTATTTATGTATGGTTGAATAAAACCTATTTTTAGTTTCATTCGTTCTACGAGTATATTTTTGTTTGAGTGAAAAACATGTCGTGTAATGTTATAACTATCACTATCATCATCACTATCATCACTACTTATTATAAACTAAAGTCGCTGTCGTCTGTCCGTCCCTATGTATGCTTAAATCTTTAAAACTACGCAACGGATTTTGAAGCGGTTTTTTTTAATAGATAGGGTGATTCAAGAGGAAGGTTTATATGTATAATACATGCATAATTGCACCCGTGAGAAACCGGGGCGGGTCGCTAGTCTAATATATAAAATTCTTGTGTTTAAACTCCTCCAAAACGGCTTGACCGATTTTGATGAAATTTCATATGTTTATTCAGTAGGTATGAGAATAGGTTTATAAATGGTTTATAACTATTTTTTACACCGCTAAGTGTTAAGGGTGGTGCACACCAAAAAGTTATTTTTTATTTGGACTTTTTTTTGTTATTTTTTATGATACAACTTACAAAAATACATACAACCCTAATTTCCGGGGTTAGCTAGTAATTTTATATTTATGTAATTGAATAAAAAGGCGATCAAGCCGGTCGTTTTTCCATGCTTTATTTTATTTTCGTCTCCGCCTGCCGAGATCCCAGCGCCTCATCGCCTACATTTTCAAAGATTAGGTGCAAAACAGAAAAAAAAGTTTCGATCCGACTCAGCAGAGGGTTATTCTCATACTTAACTAGTACATAGTAGAAGAAGAAATAGAAAGGCCTCATCCCATAGAAAATAAACTAACCTACTTACTTGGCCTGATGGGTTGACATAAAGTTTTATTGTCTGCCTTTTGCGTTATTTTGTGGTCTCTTACGACACCCTTAAGTTGGAATGAGTTAGCGAAATAATATAATTTTTATTAAGATGATGAAACAGACATAAAATTGACACTTATTTTCGGGAAATATGCTTTGTTGATTGGAATATAATGAACGACCTAATCGATATGGAGAATATTACAATATGTATATTTGTTACCAAGTGACGCCTAAACGGCTTAACCGATATTGACAAAATTTGTCGTGTGTGCCCTAATAAGATTAGCACAATGTATAACACCAATCAAAGATAATTCAAGTGATAACACTTTGTTACAAAGCAATTAACGTGCGTAGTAATAAAATGTAAGTGCCGTTAATTGACCGTTAACCACTGCTGAGTCAGGCCTCCTCCAATTACTTGGAGGGTAATTAGCCTATTGTGCCATGCCGGCCAGATGGGTTGGCATAGGGTTTCCTTCTTTGGGGCTCGGCCTTTTCATTTCCTTTTGTCTCGGCTCTTACGACACAATTTTGTAGTGATTGCACAATTAAGCCCGATTCACGCTACAACGGGCCGTGCCCCGTACGGGCCCCGTGCGGGGAATTTTGTATGAAGTGGTCCCGGCCGGGGCACGGCCTGGACCATGGGCAAGCCACGTTCAAGCATGAATCACTTCATACAAAATGTATACCAATAATGTTCGACCGTGTTCCATACGGGGCACGGCCCGTTGTTGCGTGAATCGGGCTTTATTCGAATTATTTCTTTTTTTTTATTTCGCCCGATGGTGCCGAAAAGTCCCAGTGGCGCCACGTTCGGAAAGCGCAGTGCTGGTAGGCCTCCCACACGATGGACCGATAACCTGGTTAAGGTCGCCGTAAAATGATGGATGCGGGCGGCCCAGGACCGGCCTTTGTGGATATCCGTAGAGAAAGCCTATGTCCAGCAGTAGGCGTCTTTTCGCTGAAATGATGATGATGATGGGCAATTCCCATGCACATGGCTTGAGGAGCTAGCAGTGGGTATTTTATGGGCCGACATTATTTTATTAATTGACTAGTGGCCCGCCCCGGCTTCGCCCGTGCAAAGCGGGGGTGAGTTATACATATAAACCTTCCCCTTGAATCATTCTATCTATTACAAAAAACCACTTCAAAATCCGTTGCGTAGTTTTAAAGATTTATGCATACATAGGGACGGACAGAAGAATGCGACTTTGTTTTATACTATGTAGTGATGATACATTATCACATGCTCACTCACTTTAATGCTTTGTCCTCTCGCTTAATCCATCCTAAGGATACATAAAAGAGATTGCAGGCAGTGACAGGACCGCCCATTGTACAATGATTATATTTATAAGTTTAAGGTTGTAATTTAAATTACCTGTTTTGTTTTTTTAATAAAAAGGGACGAATATACAATGTATGTAATGGGGAGTGTATAGAACATCCGTGCGGTGACGGGTTTAGAATGCATAGTGTCACCATCCCATTCCATCCTGAGGGCCGACAAAAGGAAATGTCAGTTCCAAACCCTAGCTGCAAGAGAAGGGAAACTTGAAACGAATCTCTGTGCCAACCTGGCTGGCCAACGTGGCACAGTTAGCTAATTACCCTCCATGTAATGTCATGGTTGAATCCCATTGAACCAAGATATCCGTCTGGAGTTTGTACACTAATAAAGAGCTAGTAGAAAACAATTTTCATCGATCTACTCCGATTCAATGCCACACACAAACGTCAAACATTCAACACCCCTTATTTTGTCGAAAGTAAAAACGAGATAGACAATCAGATGAATTTAGTTTAAAATACGTGGTTCTCAATATGGTCACTAGATATTTTCTGTTTCCCATCACTAGCCCGTCTGTCAAATTGATCATGCTATCTTAAACAGGGTATATAATCATGATTATTCTTCTAGAAGTTTAACCATTTGTGTTCCATTACCTTGACGGATTTAGAATACACAATGTCACCAACTCATACCATCTTTACTTTAGGGTGTCATCGTAAAAGGCGACTAAAAGAACGCAAGAGAAATCCAATCAGGTACATTTATTAAAGATGAAAAAGAATATTCATTTTTTACAAATACATTATTTAACACATTATATTATTACAAAATGGAGTAAGTATCATTGAAAACCCAAGGTGTTTGAATATTGTAAAAAACTCAAATAGTAATCACATACAAATTACTATAGCTAAAAGTCTAACAACGATTAGACATGTATAGAATAAAGTAAACAACATACCTACATTAAAAATCGTAATATACTTTATAAATATTGATGAAATGTGCAGATGGAAATTAATATACGTAAGTTGAGGAAAGGAGAAGAACTTCTAGACGCACTCTGGAGCTTCTTTTCAGTTCTTGTAAAGGTAAGTACTTGAGGCCCGAGGGGCTCCACGCTATGCAAGAGTATTGTGTCCATTGCCGCATAAGCTTCGTGGACAACTTGCTGTGAAAAAATGTACGATCATATGGACTAACAGGCTAATAAATAAATAGTTAATAATTAAGTAAAGTATTAGTGTAATTAATAAGGGTACATTAATAAACAGAAACTATGTTCGCGTGGTCCATCCATGTCAGACTTCGCCACGTCGCGACGCGGCGAAGTGTCAGTTAGGCGGGCAAGCCCCTATCAGGTGGCATTTCGAGTAACTAGGACGCCATCAGACAATGAGACTTTTGTCAGCGGCAGGTCCCGAGACCCACCACTGGCATCTACGGTGGCGGTTGAAGGTGGATGCAATATCATGTCCCACTCCCCCCCCTCCATCCGCAGCGTAGGTCAGCCAAAGCTTCCTCCTTACAGTTTTTTTTTTCAGAATATGAAACCCTATTACTAACTACTACTACTCAGTACCATAAATTACCCAATGCTGAGTCGAGCCTCCTCCAACTACAGAAGGAAGAGTAACAGTACTGACACAAAAATATAATTCAGGAAGTTTCACTTTTTTAGCCTATTTATATCATACTAGCGACCCACCCCGGCTTCGCACGGGTGCAATGATGATATAGATAAAAACCTTCCTCTGTAGATCACACTATCTATTAAAGAAAACCGCTTCAAAATCCGTTGCGTAGTTTTAAAGATTTAAGCATACATAGGGACGGACAGACGACAGCGACTTTGTTTTATAATATGTAGTGATAGTGATAGTGATAGTGATAGTGATATACGGTTAACAGATGCAACTTGCTCACCTCCGTTCGGATCTGGTTGTTGTAAGAGTCCGTGGGTCGATACATCATGATTGTATACGTATTATCTATGCCCAGGTGGCCGTCAATCCAGTCTTCAATACCTCCTGCGTACAATGCTAAAACATAGAATTAGTTACTATAACGTCCCCCATACGAATTGTACTACGCGTGCATGATGCTAAGCGATAACCATAGATTAAGAACGATTGCAACAAGAGCCCTATAGCCAAGTTTCTTCCGAAACGCACTCTTTGGTAGAATAGAAAACTAAATGTATGGGATTGACAGGACCTGTCAATATCTATCCCATACATTTTTATCTTTTCTTTCCACTAGCCACTTGGCTAGGAACCCAGTTATCAGTTCAACACGATTAATTACCACACGATTTGTCATGATTAGATCCAAATTAAATATTTGGATATGAGATTAAATAAACGTTTGAAGATTGAATAGCACTTTTCCTAAATCACTTCTTACTACTTCTAGTTCTCAGCCCATAAATAACACACGGGTGAGTCGGGCCTCCACCACACATTGAGGGTAATTAGCCTACTGTGCCACTCTGGCCAGACGGGCTGGCATAGGGATTCGTATATAGTTTTTCTTCTCTTGCGGATAGATTTTCGGCCTTATTTATTTCCTTTTGTCGGCTCTTGCGACACCTTTAGAATGTTTAGAAGAGATGATTTCGTACAACATTTCAATCTTACTAATATTATAAACGTGAATGTTTGGATGTTTGTTACTCTTTCACGTAACAAGTACTGAATGGATTTTAATGAAACTTTACAATAATATAGCTTATACATCAAACAAGTTATAAAGATATTATGTGAATTACAACAATATAAACAAGTCCAATTCAAAATTTCTAATTGTCAAATTATCGGCCATATTAAACTATAGACAACATAACGTTTCGCTGTCAGTTGCGTTTTGTTAAAGTAGGTTTTATACGGACGGGATAAAAATCTCAGGTATCCTATGTCCAACTTTCTTTTTGTTTTAAATATATATAATGCGGAACAAAGTTCGCCGAGTCAGCTAGTAGGCTCTAAAGCCATTTTAGGCGTATACGTCAATATAACAAGTTAACATTCTACAGCTTAGGCATAACGACGTATTTCGTTTAGCACTGAAATAGGTACGGCAAAAACTGTATGGCTATTCCAGATTAGCCAATTTTATTTATTTTAATCATTCCTTTCATTGCGGTTAATTCTATATTATTGTTCTGAGACTCGTGATCGTTTCTCGGTGTTTCCACAAATGCTATACAATCCGAAATGCCGAGAGATCGAGGTACTAGTTCTAATCTTACGTAAAAACTCCGAAGTCTGCCCAGTGACGTATGACCGTCCTGTAATACTGGAAGCAGCTGCAGCAGCTCTAGAAGCACGTTGTCTCTACAAAAAAAAGAAATGTATGTGACATTTAAGTTAACTAATCCCATAAGCATAAATTACGAGTTAAAATTCTGACTCAATTTTATCCGATATGGTTTTTTTTGCGAACCTCTTTAATAGCCGTGAAGCTACCAACGCTTCGGAATGCTATTCTACAGTTTAGAGCCGGCAAGAAAAATTCAATTAATATTAATTACTATGAAAGTACTATGAAAAACTATGTAATTTAGATATTGGATAAAGAAAATGCATTGTACTTACGTAAACGTTATCAAACGCGCGTTTCTTTTTGGTGTGCGAATACGGGTACATAATACCCTAAAACAAATATTTAACTAATTAATGACAAAACGTTGAGGATTATGAAGTTGGGACCTATGAAACACGTATGAACAGCATTGACCGAGCATTTCGTGAATGGATTGCATGGTTTTGTAATAAAATATACTAAACATAGTTGATGCAAAGGTACTTAAACTAAAATCATTATCTGTTAATATTATAGACCAACTTAAGAGGCCAGATATAGAAGCGGAAATCTTTGAAATCAGTCAATTAAATCTTGCCCAGGGTACTGGACCTACAGGTGCGCTAAGCCAATGATGATAAGCAAATTGGTTCGTACTATTTTACTAATCATTGGCTAGCAGGATATAAAAGGCCGCTAGTTAATTGAGTTCTGCAAGCCTAGGTAAAATAATTAAAATTATTAATTTTCAATTCTATCGAGTAATACTTACCAGAACATCTCCCTCTTTGAAAGCTAAGAAGGTAGTTATTGGTACCCGATTATTATGCATGTAAGATGTAAGCGCTCGGGTCTCCGGTTCGCTCAACTGTCGTTTACCAGCATACAAGTTGCCACAAGGGTGTTCAGTCCGCAGCTCCTCAGCTGTCAAACATGTATACGTCGTTACGTACTTTGACAATTTAATTGGTCGTACAGTTTTTTTTATATTGCGGGTCCCGACCGTCTCCACAGGAGTTGGTCGTAGCCTAGCGGGTAACAATAGACCAGCGACTTCTCATCGTCATCATTTCAGCCCATAAATGCCACTGAGCCGGGCCTCCCCCAAATTGGCAAGACTGATTGGCACAGATTTTGTATCAGCAGACAGCCCATCGAAACTGTAAACTGTTTCAGTCATCTATAGACCTTTTGACACACGCGAGTCACCCTGTAAAAAGACTTACACGTCTTTTTGAAAAAGCTTATAGGATTGTCTGTTCTGCATGTCATTTGTAAAGTCCAAAGCTCTATCTCACCTGGAATCCACTGGTACTCAAAATTTCGATCCAGATTTACTCCGTAGCACGGCTGCATCATGCATCTAATGCCATGTGTCGAACATTTACGACAGGTCTCTTTCTCTTTGCAAGTATCCCATGTTTGATGAAGGTTCTTAACCCATTCATGTCTCTGGATAAACCATGTTCAATAAAATCAGTAGATTATTTTTGTCAATTAATTACAGAATAATTGGAATGCGAGGAAATTGACAGAAACAAAACAAACAATGTTATAACTATTCGTAAAACACTATTATTTCTACTATAATATAAAATGCAATGATAGACAGACAGACAGAATGACAGTGAGTACAAAATATCTTACATCACATAAATTGCAAATACCGCATATTCCGGTATCCCCTCCATTGATTTACTGGAGGTCCTACTTATGCAGCGAGAAATGTATGTATAAATAATACATTTTATATAAATACAACTTACTTGAGGAAATGTCATAGAGTATTCATATCCGTCTGGATTAAACACAGGAATAACCCAAAAGCGATATTTTGTGAGCAGATCAATATGCTCATGACCTTTTTCGATCAATTGGTAAAGCACGTACAGTGCGGAGGTGACGGCATGGTGATCTCGTCCTTGTATACCTACGACATAAAATAAGGCCTATATAATCTAAATATAATTTATAAATCTGCTATCCAGAACGAGGGCGAAAACCAAAAAGAAATAAATTTATTGCTAACCTGCAATTACCATTACTGTTTGTTTTGCAGAAACGCTTTGACCACTGCTAGGATCATCTACTATCATCATATAAATGGGGTTCTCCATTGTGGTTAGATTACCCGCTGTAATATCCACCCACTTTGTGATTGGGCTGTCATCCGCCCATTTCTTCAACTGTTTTGTTATCTGTATCAAATAAATATATAGTTTACTACTACTTATTTTGAAATTATTACGGATTAGGCCTTCCTCGGATTTTCACAGACTAGTTTTGAGCCACCCCCATCCATTGGATTCCGGCGACCTTAATCCGGTCATTGGTACATCATGTGGGGAGCTTACCAGCACTACGCTTTCCACGTACGTCAATTTCAAGACATTTTCCCCCATCGGCCGTCAGTTATAGAGAGCTATCCGTATTCCATATCTCCTCTTTACTGATTGGATCGCATAGTGAGATTCCAAAATGTCGTCCAGTTTTCAAAATAGTTACTATTAGCATAGTTACCAGTATGAAACATTTATAACAGAAATTGCTTAGTGTATAAATTTTCACATCGACGTCTCTTACCTCATGTAACGTTAGTGGTGATGTAAAACTAAGGGGTCTGCTTGTTAACAGACTGCACTTCTTCTCACGTTTCTCTCGTAAACCATCAGTTGTCGTTGTTTCTATCATGACAGAATTAAGGATATCTTCGTACATTAGAGCTGTCTTATTTTGGTTATGCAATGTAAAATCATCGATATACAATTCCTGTGTATCTGTATTATTGACAAATTCAGCATTATCATGATTTTCAATTTCTCCCTGTGTGCTGTATTTAGGCCCATAATCGAATAATAACTGGTTTTCGTTTTTTAATTTGTCAACATGTTCGTTGTCATCCTCGTTATAATACATAGTATCCAAAGAATCGGAGTCATGTACCTTGCCTGTGTCTTGTCTATATCCATTGTCCGTCAGTTTTGTTACTTCAACATTATTGATATCGAAAGAATTAAATGATTTCGTTACTATTTCGTCTGTGGTAGTTGGATCTATAGTAAGAGTTTTCTCAAGAATCTGGCTCTTGGTTAAAGACGCGGGATCTGTATTGAATGTTTCGTCACCATAACTTTGAAAATTTCTAAAATCTTCAAAGCTCGATTTTGTTCGTGTTGGAACCATTAGGTCCAAGAGAGGCATCGTTCTGGTGGGTGAGGAAAGAGGTTTTCTAGAAACCTAGAATTTAATGTTGATGTTATTTATGAAAAGATATTTATCTCGAGAGACATTTAGTAGATATAAACTTACATAAGGTTTTGCTGTAGTTGGTTTAAGTGGAGGTAAAGTGATTCGGCTCGTAAATATTACGGCTTCTATAGGAGCGTACTGACGAAACGACGCCTCGGGTTGTCGTACTATGAATTGTGGACCAGCCGGAGGACTCTCGTCACGATGAACATGGCGATTGACAGGTGCAACATACGCTCCTTCAAAAATTATTAAAATAAACATAACTTATGTCATTAAATTATTCAACTGTTGTAAACATAAATAGCCAATAACTAACCTCCGTGTGATATCTTGGGTATACCTCTTTCGTGGCTATTGATAGCTGCTAATTGGGTAACCATATTTGACTGCCGTTTGACAGTAGTTAAAGCAGTTGTAGGTGGTACAAAACGTGTGTAATCTCCAGATGGTTCAGTCATGAGTGTTTTAGATGATGATGCTGGAACCAATGCTCCACCAATAATGATTCTTTCTCCGTCATCATTTGTGGCAGGCTGAATATTAACACCATAAACTGCCTTCGAATTAAGTGTGGTTATGTCTTCGTCTAGCACTTTTACTATGAACTGTGATGAGGTTTCTTGGTTAGTATGCCACCGTGTGTATTCTGCCCGTTTTCGCCGGATAACTGGAACAATATTACTTGTTTTGGATCGTAGCTATTTCCATAGAATTTAATGTCTGCAAACTTATCAAGGTCTTCGGAATTTATGCATAATAAGTACTTACAGTTAATGGGACAAGAGGGATATGAATCATAATCAGAAATATTTAAGTCTTGGTTACAGAGTATTATTTGTATAAATCCTAATATCAAAACAACATACGTTTTCATGGTAACAAAATGTTCATATTTTGACATAGCATGATTGATGACTTTCTTTATTTATCGACAAATCAAAAGGATAATTAAAAACATAGAAGTTTGTGGCCAGATTATGTGATGTAAGATTTTAGTTTTTTTTCATTTAAAGACGGATTTCCATAGGTATAATAAAAATTGACACTTTATAAACATTTTATCCATCAAAAGTTCTCCACGCTTTCCATTTAAAAACAATCTTTCCTGTGCTATTTGATGTTTCTAAAATGCTACTACGAATTAAAGTGTACTTAATTACAATTATTTATTTTCTTGGTGCACTTTTTATGTCGTTTTTCCCACCGAGAAATTTCCAGCTGTGAGTATGTTTTTTAGTAAATTTATATTAACAAGTATACTCAATTGATTGAAATAAAAGAGCAATGACCGCCAGCTCGCACTTGCCTTTTCACTCGCAATCTTATTTTCCTATTTAGATCGGGAATAAAAATAAGGATAGTAAGAAGTACTGATGATATTCCCGTGGTTGAATCATACTTGGATCATGAAACCCTTCTATCTCGAATTGGTAAACTCGCAAAGGATGACCCAGAGGTCACAAAAGTACTTCACTTGAGCCCACTCACGTTTGAAAACAGATCTATTGTTGCTTTGGAACTCCGGAGTGACCTTTACAGTAAAAAACCCGGTATCCTTATCATTGGAGGTAAATATCGAAGTCTCGATTTCCGATAAGTAATACAATTTAAATACAAACTAATAAAACTATACGAAACTCATATCAAAAGTACAATGTTTCCTTTTCGCGGGTTGCTTTTCGGGGGTTGCAATACACTAATAAGTATTCCAGTTAAAGGTAATTTAATTGGAAAAAAAGCACCAAAGAACAATAGAGGTATAGCGGATTGACAACCGCTCACCAGGAGTTGCTCTGGACTGGTGAAGGATTACTGCAGCGAAATAACTTAATCTTCAGATAATGTTCTGTTCCTACGCGTCAGTAATAGCGCCAGAGCTTCGTTAGGGGAAACATGACGATGACTAATGGAGGAATTTACATTCGATGGAAAGTGCTGCCAATGTGATGCTTTCACTTTTTACCAGGTTGGCAACAACACGTGTCGCCAACGTAACACCACCGATGTTGCAAACATACTACTATTCAGCCCATAAATGACCCACTGCTGAGTCAGTTACATGGAGGGTAAATAGCCTACTGTGACACGGTGGCCAGACGGGCTGGCGCAAGGTTTCATATTAAGTATTCCTTCTCATGTGGCTACGCCTTGTCATTTTCTTTTGTCGGCTCTTACGACACCCTCAAGATGGAATGGTGTCTCCACACGGATGACCATAGGCGAGGGTAACCGCTTGCCAAGCTTGAGTAGCGTAAGCGCCCTAGTTGTATAAAAAATACTACACATCTATCAACACTTTTTTAAGCTTAGGAGTATTATTTTTGCTATAAGATTTTGAACTGATCACAGGGCTCAATAGCATGACATGGGGCGCTCCTAATGCTATTTTGGAATTAGCGCAGAAACTACTATACGACACAAACTACCAGACTCCTTTCTTTAATGACTATGACTGGTAAGTGGCATTTGAAAACAAACGTATCAATTATTGAACTGGATGGGTTTAAGTTGGACTTCGAAGCCCTAGATAGGTTGACAATCCTCGTAGTGACGGCTCTTACGACACTCTCGTGCTGGAATGGGGTGGCGACCCTGTGTATTCTAAATCTGTCACCACACGGAACAGTAGTATTTATAAGTTTCCTACTTTTGGTAACTTTGGTAGGGTAGGTATTATTAGCTGCACATTGAGGAAAACAGTGGTGGATGGCTGCATTTTAATCAGGCATTTGTTTTATGTTAGTCGTAATCACGAATTTATGGCACTATAAAGCTCAATTCAATCCTACATTACAAAGCACCGCAACTAACAATGTACGTTATTTATTGGCATGTAATTTAGTTACTCTTTATCACATGTTTCCTTATATCATTACTAGTTCCTGCTAACTTCATTGTCCACGTAGTTTTCGAGATTGTTCCTAATTTGTATTATAATTTTAATAATTTAATATGAGTTTCAAAATTGTAATATACGGAATTGTTGTATGTATTACGTAGGTGGTATGTATGTGACGTCGTTTAATGACACTTTACTTAACATTAAATTTTCTTGAACTCAACATCAATTAATCAGTTGATACAGATGATAACAAAATATTGATAAATGGATTACTAGATACACACCGAGATTCTAAACATTTACTAGCATATCATGAAGTATATGAAAATAATTTCAAATAACTTGGAAATTTGGGGTCTTTTACCAGTGTTTCAATGTGTTACGATTTTAGGTACCTCATACCGGTTGGCAACCCAGATGGTATACACTTCACACAAAAGATTTACAATAGACCAGCAGTTAATGTTTCGTTTTGGTCTACTAATGCCACAATCCGTCAAAGAACTAGACCAGCAGAGTGGCACAAAAACCTTGACAGACAATTCGAAAAGGAACTCTGTATTGGCTCTAACATTAATCGCAATTTCGCTTATCATTGGCAAGGTTAGTCGCAGATAATATACTTTTAATCTTTATTAGGTACCTAGATATGCTCACGTGTCGATATCGAATTCTTACAACATTTATCTCTTGAAGTTTGCAAATGCCTTTTATCTGATTACAAATAGATATCATTTGTAAATGAATATATTAAGTCTGCGATATCGATCCAAAGCTCATATGGATGAACAATTAATATTCACGATTGAAAGGTTGGGTTCCGTGGAAATAAATGGTGATCAAAGTTTTATGACAAACGGGTTCACTTACGTAGCATCTATGCTTGCTTAGATGTACTACGCCCATAGCCGTAGTAAATCAATGTAACTTGATTTGAGCAGAGGGAATGTTCTTTCACATGAAATCTTCAAATGCTCGCGCTTAAAATTCGCGACATTATCCCGTTTACTACTTAGTTTTTTGTTGAATTTGTGTTTATTAAGTGTTGCCAAGATATGCCAAAGCTGTACATGCATATCAGTCTTAAGTATACCTATGTAGTTAATGTAATTGTAATGTCATAATATGTATGTTGTTGGCGTGTGATAATAAATAAATAAATATACGCGAGTACAGTCCGCGCCAATCTTTATGGCGGGTCTGAATGTAAATGTGGGTATGATCTTCGCGCATCGTACATTTCATAACCAATACGAACGTAGCTCACTCAAACTAACATGCAGGTGGCGAGGGCGCTTGAGAGGGAAAAACGGCGCGCGCGGGCGTGCCCTGCCTCCCCGCCCCATGTACGTCCCGCTGATACCTGATTTTGTGTTGTGCGCAGCGTAATGCGCCTACATTTAGACTGGCCATAAAGATTGGCACGGACTGTATGTAATTGTGTGTATTTTTAGCTTTTGACACTTCTAGTTTTCTGTTTAACTAAATGTTTATCCTTAGTAAACCTCATATTATGATTTTACTTAAACCTACCAACATTATAAAACATTCCAGACGATGTGCATAAAACTCCAAATCAGTGTTGCCAGTATTACCCGGGAGTTAAGCCATTTTCCACCAGAGAGGCGCAAGCGATTCGCAAGTACGTCGACCAATTGGGAAGCATTGTACACCTGGCCATACATTTGCACGCCAGTTTTGTACCGAAAAAGGTGCGTGACCGATTTGCATCTTTCAATTATGATTGCATATTTTGTTCAATCGTAAAATGCTAATGTATATTACAAATTTTGGTAAGGGGTTATTATAAGGTATAGCTGTTTAGTGCTTTTTGTAAACAAGACCTATGATTTGAAAAAAGCAACTACAGAGTATCTTGCCGGCTCTTCTCTGTAGAGCAGCATTCCGAACCGGTGGTAGTTTCAGCATGAATGTGGGTGGACGCAAGGGTGGGAGATCAAAAGAGATGGATGGGTTGTAAGAATGAGGAATTGTGTTTGAAAGGTGTGACTGTAGATATGACGACTGATAGGTGTGTATGGAGACTACAACCTAGCGTGGGACAATGGTGCTAAGATGATAATGGTAATTTTAAATGTGACGATTTATAAGAGTTTTGTGACAAAACCTACGTAAATAAAGTTCCTTTTGAGTTTGAGTTTATACTACTCTCAGCCCATTGATAACCAACTGCTGAGTCGGACTTTCTTTAGTTACGTGGAGGGTAATTGGCCTACTGTGCCACGCTGGCTAGACGGGTTGGCACATGGTTTAGTATCACGGTTTCCTTCTCCTGTGGCTACTAAAACAGCCTTGTCATTACTTTTTGTCGGCTCACGAACCGTCAGTATGAAATGGGGTGCACCATTCTGTATTCAAATTCGTCACTACACGGAACATAATAATGATAGCCAATCATGGAAAGGAAACGGGAGTTGAGTGTGGGAATGTATTAGAAATAATTTAACATTTAACTTTTGGTATAAGATATCTTTCTAGCTGGTTCTCTAGGGTTAGGACACATGATAAACTGTTACTTTCGCCTATCAACATTTGCAACTCAGGTTTGATAGTTATTTATAATTTAACAAAGGTAAGGAAAGTACGAGTAACTATTCTCGCTGTGTAATGCTATGATAAAAGATAACTTTAAATCCCACTTATTGTTTATTTACTAAATAACTCCGTTCAATAAAGTAAATAAAATATATTACGAACAGTTAGAAACAGTAGATTATTTGGATTACATATCGATAATATGTACCTGAGAGATAATTAATATTCGATTACTAATTAGTATGTCGTCCTACCTACGTTGTTTCATCATTTCAGCCAAAGGACGTCCACTGCTGGACATAGGCCTCCCCCAAGGATTTCCACAAAGGCCGGTCCTGGGCCGCCCGCATCCACTGCTTTCCGGCGATCTTAACCAGGTCGTCGGTCCACCGTGTGGGAGGCCTACCAGCACTGCGCCTTCCGGAACGCGGTCGCCACTCGAGGACTTTTCTGCCCCATCGGGCGTCGGTCCTGCGAGCTATGTGCCCTGCCCACTGCCACTTGAGTTTGGCAATCCGGTGGGCTATGTCGGTGACCCTGGTTTTCCTGCGTATCTCCTCATTTCTGATTCGATCTCGCAGGGAAACTCCGAGCATAGCCCTCTCCATTGCCCTTTGGGTGACTTTGAGCCTTCTGATGGAGCCTATATTGAGCGACCACGTCTCTGTTCCATATGTCATCACTGGCAACACACATTGGTTGAAGACTTTTGTCTTCAGACACTGCGGTATTGTGGACGAGAAGATCTTTCGCAGCTTCCCGAACGCTGCCCAGCCGAGTTGGATCCGACGATTGACCTCTTTCTCGAAGTTGGACTTACCTAACTGGACAGTGTGTCCCAGGTAAATGTAATGGTCAACAACTTCGAGGGTAGAACCTCCGATGTTAACAGGAGTGGCTTGAACATGGATATTAGACATGATCTTCGTCTTCTCCATGTTCATCTTAAGGCCGACTCGTTCGGAGGCTCCACAGAGGCCATCGAGCATCGTAGTGAGGCCCTCCATGGTCTCAGCCATTACGACTATGTCGTCAGCGAATCGAAGGTGAGTGATGTACTCGCCGTTCACGTTAATGCCCAGCCCTTTCCAGTCCAGAACCTTGAAAACATCTTCCAGTGCAGCGGAGAACAGTTTCGGAGAGATAACGTCTCCCTGTCTAACACCTCGCTGCAACTGGATCGGTTTCGAGGTCTGGTCCTGGAGTCGGACTGACATGGTGGCGTTTTCATACAAGCACTTCAACACTTCGATGTACCGATAGTCGACTTGGCACCTCTGGAGAGCCTGCAATACTGCCCACGTCTCGATCGAATCGAAGGCTTTCTCGTAGTCCACGAACGCCAGACAAAGACGAACGCCAGATAATTAATTTGGAACTGTTCATGAAAATAACAAATGTTGTTTAGTAATGTTGTATAATAATCTTTATCTTAGATTTGAAAAAATCTGATATGAAAAGAAAGCTTTACGCGAAAATTGTAATCACCAAATTAGATATGGTCCAGTTCAGACTTTAATTTGCTGTCGCGTGTTTTGTGTCACACGATATAGTAGCTAAACTTATTGAAAATTGTTGTCATTATGTATCAGTTCGTTTGTAACCAAATATGCAAAGCTAGTGAGCTAAAGCTTGATCGTTACAGACCAAGGGCGGATCCAGGGGGGGGGTCATGGGGGTCATGACCCCCCCCTGAGCTGGTTCCAGGACTTAGGTGGACCACTAATTGAACATAATGATTTTATTTATATATTTTATCACCATACAGATTTTATGTAAAACAATACCTTATTAAGGAACAAAAGAAACAAGGACTAATTATTACAAATAGTTATATCTATAATCTAAGCTAACAAAGATGCTGCCACCACATATTTAATTTTTATTTTCAAATAATTATAATTGCATGCAGTCGGGATTTCATCTATACTAATCTATACTAATATATAAAGCTGCAGAGTTTGTTTGTTTGTTTGAACGCGCTAATCTCAGGAACTACTGGTCCGATTTCAAAAAATCTTTCAGTGTTAAATAGTCCATTTATCGAGGAAGGTATTTTTTATTTTCAAAAGAATTAGGGATCCGTATGAAAATTGCGATTTTGTAAACCAAGGTGTAAAATCGAAAACCTATTTACGCGTGCGCCGCAAAAACTATTGACAATAGAACAAAATGATGTACTACGGGTTTGTAGGTCTTATAAAGATCTACAAAAAAGTCCGCGAGAGCACATATCTAACTATCATAGTTTAGTCACAATAACCGATTTTATGTTCATAAAAAATATGCACGGGTTCGAAGCCCACGCGGGCGAAGCCGCGCCCAAAAGCTAGTTATTTATATAAATTGTCGTATATTTATATTAATTTATTAGATATTATTGGTATTTTAATACAAATGTAATCATTATGTTTAATGTTTTTAAGTATTGTCGGTTTTTTATTTATTGTAATCATTTTTTTTATTTTTTTTATTAAAGAATGAATTTGTTGTATTTTTTTTGTAGACTATTTAATTATATAACTACTACACGTCACACTAACTATTCGAAGCAAAAGCGTAGACCCCATACTTAGATTTACGTTAGACCTCAAGTGCTTGCAGCTTGGTATCCGTATGCCACTACTGGGATTCAGCAGAATATCAGCGTCAGGTACTGCACTTGACATATGCTGAGCTGGATACCCTTTCGGTGCAGTTTCGAGACACATAGCTGATTCAGAAAATTTATTCTTTTTTGTTTTTTTTTTTTGATTATTTGGTTGTATACATGGACGTATAAAAAAAGGCGGACGGAACTCTCGCTAAGACAAAAGTGAGACGCCAATATGGCGGCCGCTCTTTAAGTGTGAGTTAATTTTGGGGTGGCCAAGTTACACAAAAATTTGCCATTAAAACACGGACAACGTAATAAAAAAAATATGTATTGTTCGAAATTGTAATGTTTAAGTCAAAGTCAAATAATTTATTTTGTATAGGACACAATGGACACTTACAAATTGTCAACATATTAAAAAATGTATAGAATGCATATATTGTAGTTTACCACCAGTTCGGAACGCGACCACTGCTGAAAAGAACTGGTAAGAAAATCAGAGGGCTCGTCATTCTTTTTTTAATAATTTGCGGTCCTATTTCATTTAATTTAATATCCCAAATGCTGAGTAATTTTTTATAATAATGTATTTTGTGTAATCATCTCTTTTTTTATTTATAGTCGGTAGCTAGTTGTTTGCCCAGGGTGTTAGAAAAAGTTCGCGCAAGACGACCAAAAAGCCGCGTTCTCCTACATCATGACAACGCTTCTTCACCACGGCCAACAAAACAAAGTCATTTTAGCTTAGCTATAATATATATATGTCGGAGATATTGAGCTTCCGTGTTGACAGAGGACACTTTGGACAGGATTTATATTAAAGTTTTATGGAGCGCACAATCAAAGACGACAACTTCATTCTTCATTTTTATTGCAAGAGGCAGAGATAATAGAGTTGCGCATAGACACCAAATGTAACGATTAGAGATGGGAAACTATATTTGACAATTCGATACAATATTTCCAACACCCCCTCTTAATTTCACATCTCAAATATTCTGAATAACACCTATGCTCAAATCACCCTGTATATAATCATAAACATTTATTATTACCCAAAAGCTTATATGTTGATTTTACTTAGTTTTATACATTTTATACAACAAAATCAAAACTCAAAATTTCTAAGTTCTAGCATAGTTATACTTATACATAATGATTTTAATTAAATTTTATACAACTCTAACTTTCATAAAATAGTAACATTTTACTTCCAACTTCTCTAAATCAGACTGAACAATCTTGTTTGCTTAATTTATAAAGATTACAAATTATAACATACTTATTTACATAATTCAGTTTTTACACAAGTTTCATTTTGTAAGTTAGGTAAGAGTGCTGATTAAATGGCAAAGCTTTAGTTAAAATATCAGCAATATTTTTGTTAGATTGTACATATTGAAGTTTTAACAATTTATTAGCTAAAATATCTTTAATGTAGTGCGCTTTGATGTCAATATGTTTAGAACGTTTACTATTCTCATAGCTTTCAATAAGTCGCAGTGTACTTTGATTATCAATTAATAATTTAGTACAAATTGGATTGGCGAGAAGATTGGACAAGACTCCTTGTAAATAAACAATTTCTGTACCTGCCTGAGCTCCTGCTATATACTCAGCTTCTGCAGTTGACAAGGCCACGCATGCTTGCTTCTTAGAAAACCATGAAATGAGTTTACCACAATAAAAGACCGCGCAGCCACTGGTACTCTTTCTATCAGCCTTGTCCGATGCCCAATCCGAGTCTGAAAAACATTTTAAATCATAATTAGCATCACCTTGTCTCTGATAGATTAATCCCCTATGATTGGTTCCTTTTAGGTAGCGTAAAATCCTTTTCCCTGCCTTCCACAGACTTTCCGTTGGTCTGTCGAGAAATCTACTAAGGTATGATACTGCAAATGTCACGTCTGGTCTAGTGTTTGATGAAACAAATAAAAGTGAACCAACCAGTTCCTTGTATGGTACATTTATGATCACTTCATCATTATCAGCATTGAATCCTGCTTCCATTGGTGTTTTTGCTTCTTTGCATTCTGTCATTCTGAACTTCTCTAACATTTTCCCAATATATGATTTTTGAGTTATCTTTATACCATCATCAATTTTCTCAATTTCCATTCCTAAAAATTTATTTATTTCTCCTAGGTCTTTTGTTCGGAATTCGTCATATAATATCTTCTTTATTTTGTCTATTTCCTTTTGTTTTCCAGTCAATAAAATGTCATCAACAAATACAAGTAATTTTACATCTTCCTTATAGTACAAACAAAAATCATGACTTGATCGTTTTAATCCTCCCTTGATCATTATTTTGTTAAACTGTATATTCCAGCATTTTGGGCTTTCTTTCAATCCATAGATACTTCTTTTCAATTTGAGTATTTTGTTTCCTTTGATGTTAATTCCTTGTGGGACTTTTATGTAAACATCTGACTCCAAAACTCCATTTAGGAATGCAGAAGGTACATCTAATTGGTACACTGGTGTATTTTCCTCTACTGAATGAGCTAAGAACGCTCTCACCGTTGCCATTCTGGCTACAGGTGCATAGTTTGTCTCATAGTGCTTTTCAGGTATCTGAAAACCTTTTACTACTAACCGTGCTTTCTTAATTACATTATCTTTAAGAGTAAATATCCATCTAGTATCAATCGCTTCAATTTCTTCTTTATTCTCTATTACTGTCCATGTTTCTAGCTTTTCCAAAGATTCTATTTCTTTTTCTATTGCTTTTCTCCATCCTTTGTCTTGAATTGCATCTTCATAGCTCTGTGGTACATTTTCTTGTCCATCTGTTGCCAAACAATAAGTTGTATTACCAAACTGATACTTCTGAGGTTTCTTTATTATTCTTCCAGATCTTGTTTTTCTTATTTCATCATCTTCATCTTCATCTGTAATACCTTCATCATCATTTTCTTCATGACCACTTTTCTCCATTTGGTTTAAATTTCTAGTATTATTCTCTTTGCTTTTTTCTTCTCTTCGTTTTAATATTTCTTGTGTAATTTTCTGTTCTTCTCTCTTAGTTGGGTTATCTTCATCATAATTATCACCATCATCATAACGTATTCTTTGTTCCTCTTGTTTTTCATTTTGAACCTCTTCGTTTACTACTTTACTAAATACTGTTTTCCGTTCATCAAAAATCACATCCGTAGATGAAACAATTGTGTTGTTCACCGGATCCCACAGGCGATATCCATTCCCTGTGTATCCCATCATATACATTGGTTTTACTCTAACATCTAATTTTCCAGGTTTAGGTATTGTTACCTTCCATGCTCTCGACCCAAATATTTTCATGTTGTCAATTTTGTTATATCCATACCAAATCATTGCTGGTGTCTTATACTTTAGTACTCTACTGGGACTTCTGTTCAATTCATATGCTGAGCAGAATGCTGCTTCTCCCCACAGATTTTTAGGTAATTTTGTTTCAGCAAATTTTGTCCTTATTCGATCAAGTATGGTACGATTCATCCTCTCACTCACTCCATTTTGCATTGGCGTGTATGGTGTAGAATATTGAATATCAATCCCTTTTTGACGACAGTAATTTTTGAAGTAGTTTGAAGAAAACTCACCACCATTATCCAGTCTTAACTTCTTTGTTTTATATCCTTGTTGTGTTTTAAGTTGTTTGATAAAATCCATTAAGTTTTGCGCAGCTTCATTTTTCTGCTTCAAAAGCTGTACTGTAAGAAAGTGTGAAAAATCATCAATAATTACCTGAAAATATCGCTCACCATTTATGGTAGGAATATTGACCTCGCAGATGTCAGAATGGATTAAGTCTCCAATTTGCTTTGACCTTCTCTCAGTGCTCTCAGGAAAGGTTCTCCTGCTGCTCTTCCCTTGTGTGCATGCATCACATGTCTCATCAGAAATGGGCAGTCCTAAAATACCTAAACTTTTCCTATTTAAATGTCCTAACCTTTTATGCCAAACATTTTTGTCCAATACTTCACTTGCCATGCATTGACTATAATCTAGATTAACATTTATTGTATATAAACGGCCTTTCAAAGTACCCTGAACTTTAAGATTTTGTTTTGTAATACATACAACATCATTATAAAATTTTACCTCAAATCCTTTTTGGGTTAATTTCCTGACTGAAAGTAAATTGTGAGAGATTTTATCAGCTATTAGCGCATCAAATACAATATATTCATTATCTACTAAAATTTTAATTTTACCTCTTTCTCTGCTTGTTAAATATTCTCCATTTGCAACATAAATTTTGGTTTCTTCAATTGGTTCTATATCATACATCTTGCTTTTATATTTCTCTTGCATTATATCTTCTGAGGACCCCGAATCTACAACAAAATCAGTACCTGTACTCTCAGATCCACTTTGATAACATGTTTCTTCTTTGAGTGCCGCAGCTGTGTAAATTACATTGATTGGCTCGTCCATTGTACAGTGGGCATGCAATCCTCTACCCCGTGAGTGAGGTCTTCGCTGCCATGAGCCTCTTCCTCGTCCTCGACTAGATCTTCCTCGACCATATGTTTGTCCACGTCCAAAGTTGGATTGTCCCCGTCCTTGATTATTAAAATTTCCTCCAATTTCTATGCTTCTCTTTTTGCATTGGTATGACTTATGTCCAAGTAACCCACAGGTATAGCAAGAAAAGCTCTGTTCAACTGTGCTTTGTCCTTGTGTGAGTTTAATTTCAGCATCTAATAATCTTGATTTTATGAAGTCCAAATTAACAGATTTTTCACTGGTCATTGTTTCAATCGATGTTATTACTGCTTCATACTCTGAGGGCATAGCAGCCAGTAAATAGCACACCTTGTCGACATCTTCAATTTTACAATTAATGGCATTAAGTTTACCGAGCAGCCCGTCGAACTCCATGAAGAAATCTTGTAATTTTGTTCCACTCGTGCATTTTAAGGTTATTAGTTTTCTTCTCAGATAAAGTTTATTGCACACACTTTTCCTTTCGAGTTGGGTTTCCAGCGCATGAAGCATTTGAATTGTTGTGTCACAATTCTTTACTATTTCCAAATATTTATCACTAAGGCATTGCACTAGCAGACATTTTGCTCTGCTGTCGGCCTTGTTGAAATTCTTGTCGCCATTTTTATCATAGGTATCGTCTAATGTGTGACCAACTTCTTTTTCTTGCAGCAGCAGTGTTAGCCTGAATTTCCAATTAGAAAACGAGTCACCCTCCCGCAGTATGGGCAATGTAATTATCTTTTCCATTATCCGATTGACGCTCACCTTTTACTTCCAAAAACCCGTGCGTCCCGGCACCGCAGCGTGGGCGCAGAATTTGTTAACTTCGTTTTCCGTCTTGTTTTCGTATTGTCTATACGGATTGCGCAGTGGAAGCGTGCTATTGAGCTTCCGTGTTGACAGAGGACACTTTGGACAGGATTTATATTAAAGTTTTATGGAGCGCACAATCAAAGACGACAACTTCATTCTTCATTTTTATTGCAAGAGGCAGAGATAATAGAGTTGCGCATAGACACCAAATGTAACGATTAGAGATGGGAAACTATATTTGACAATTCGATACAATATTTCCAACAGGAGATAGCGACGGCTGAGCGATAGAGTCGTCATCATCTTGACTTGATACGAGGTTTATTACTTGTAACTTTATAATTCACAATATTAACCACAGTATAAATAACAATGTTCAGTTAACACACTTAGATAGACAAACCGACAGTTTCGCAACGGAGAAGTGTCTCGGTCCGTGTCCCAACGTCGACTGACTGATCGAGCCAACCTCACTTTCCATTACGACTCTGTCCACGTGCCGCCATTGCAAAACAACTGACGTCACCGCGTTTGCCGCACTACTGTGTTAACAATCAATTGAGAAACTTAATAAAACGATATCGTTATCCACGACACGGCCAGCCTGACGAAGCACACGTCCTCGTGTGTACTTGTAACAAAATAACCAACTGAGGCACATTTTCACGTTCGGCCAACCTGACGGTAATGTTCCGTAATCGTATCTTAAGAATCAAGTTAACAGAGATCACGTTAGCATACAAATAATTTTAACAACTTTAACACGAAAGATTCCTCTAAGCCCATAATCTTTAAATCTCAATACTGATACTTTAAAACAGTAGGTTTAAAGTAATAATTACACAACACATGGCCCAGCTGTCCCAGCAGCTAGTGACAATTCACATGTCACCCATATCGTCATCGCTCCAAGCGATACGACCAACACTTTAACTAGAGTTCACGACTCCCAGTACACAGGACCATACAAATAGTCTCTCTCGAGACCCGGGTCCCCGCCACACCAGTAGCTGCCCATCGCGCTCTGTACAACTCCCAGAGTTGCAGTTACGACTACAGACTAGTGCGTGTATTGCGACCTAGCCAAGGTATGTGTTCTTTTTTACTGTTGGAGGCAACCTCCTCACCATCTTCATCAGACAAATTTAACTCAACGGGCACACTGCTTAGTGGAATCTCCTTATACAGTCGTGAGCGTATTTTTATGTTCTATTACCGGTCAAAGATTTCAGCAAATAACGATCACCATCAAGTAACTCCACAATTTTTAACGGTCCCTTGTATTTCGCGTCTAATTTAGTTTGGTTTCTCTTCGTTCTGAATTTAAACTAAATTACCAACATCAAACTTTACCACTTTAACTTGTAGTTTTATCAAATTTTACTTTTTCGTAACTGGCACTATTTTCTATGTATGTGGCCGCTTGCTCTCTTACTAATGTCTACTGCCGGTCCGGAATCATTCAAAGTTAATAGGTTAAATGGTCTAGCTAAAGGTCCTATCAGAAACTCGAGTGGACTCGCTTGTATTACACGGTGGACAGAGGAATTCAAAACTAATTGCACGTCTTCTAACGCTTCATGCCGGGACCTATCAGACGCTTCTATCGCGGTCAGCATACTTTTTAACGCGCTCATTGTTCTTTCTACTTGGCACTTAGCGCGACTTGAACCCGTAGCTATCAAACGTAAAGAAACACCGTGAAACTGACAAAAAAAAACTTTGAATTCTTTGTTTGCAAAGCATCGTCCCAGATCTGCAATAACTAACTGGAGCTCCAACTAAAGACGCTTGATTTAAGGGATTTAATTGTTCTAGCCAAATCTATTCTCAGGGTATGATATAAGGGAACAAATTTTGTGACCGCATCAATTAAAACTATGACGTACTCCTTGCAATCGCTTTTCCACTTAATTTGCCAGTTAAGTCAACGTGCACAGTATGCCACGGGATACTAATCTTAAGAATTGGATGAAGTCCCGCTTGTGGGCGACCTGATTGCGATTGAGATAGTTTACAAGTAATACAACCATAGACAAACTTACGAACGCACTTAGCCATGTGCTCGAACCAATAGTGATCAACCCTGTATATTTGGCCACCTCGCCCTTTATAGTTCACAGAGCCACCTCGCCCTTGACTGTATATTTGGCCACCTCGCCCTTTATAGTTCATAGAGCCACCTCGCCCTTGACTGTATATTTGGACTAACTGCTACAACAGTCAACATATTTTTGAGGGTGCTCATAACTCTTTCCACTTGGCTTCGGCGCAACACAATGTTTGATGAGAGAGCACTCTCCACCAGAATCAGAATAAAATGGATACGACTCACAAGCGTTCATCAGCGCACCGCTGGGATTGCTAACATAGCAAGCTTCCACATGCCTCTCGTTACTCGCCGCCGCCGCAGGCGCCGCTCCGAACTGCTTGCGCCTACTGCCGCGCCAGCTCCTCCGCTGTTGCCACGTTGTTGCCACGTGGACATCTCGCTGCCAAATGTCCGGCGCTGCCGCACCTGAAACAGACTAAGTCCGACCGCGGCCGCGGCCCCGCAGAGCCTGACGCTGAAGTGTGCAGTGGCAGCACTAGCTGCCTTGCCTTTCACCGCCAATTTGATGCTCGGTGACCCATTCCACCGCAGCTGTGACATTCCACAGTTGCCGACCGAAAACCCGATCGCTTGAAATCTGGATCTGCTGTCCTATCGCCTCACGTTTAGGCTACCTTACCGATGCAAATCAAGGCATACAATGGCTCCATAATCTTGGAAAACTTTGCTATAAACTGGCGAAAATACGACGCCAGACCGATGAACCGTCAAGCTAAACAAGCACAGCAATCTAAACTTCGTATCGCAAGTAATTAACAGGTAAACACGCAAAAGAACCTCAAATAATATTTTCTTACACCGGTCAAAATCACACTATCGTAAATTCGTATACCATACAATATACCCGAGTAATAAAATGGAAACTGCTCACCGGAGTGACGTAAAATTGCAGCTGGTGCGCTTACTACAGATCCACTCACTATTCTTTGACCTGGCTGACCACAGTACTGTTGCTCGCCTTCCTGCTGCTCCGCTCAGGGCAGTTAGACGCGTAGTGTCCTTGTCCATCACAATGAAAGCAAGTGATCCCCACTTGGTTAATCGCCGCACTATGACTGCCGCTTGTGATCTTCAGTTCAGAACAATCTTCATGTAGCTTAATGTCTCCTTTATAGTGACAATGAATCGCCATTATCGGTTATTTCCATCGCGTACAGAAGTACACACATTATCACTACTGTTTTCTCCACGTGGGCTGACTGAGTTACATACCACTTCTGATGTCGGAGATAGCGACGGCTGAGCGATAGAGTCGTCATCATCTTGACTTGATACGAGGTTTATTACTTGTAACTTTATAATTCACAATATTAACCACAGTATAAATAACAATGTTCAGTTAACACACTTAGATAGACAAACCGACAGTTTCGCAACGGAGAAGTGTCTCGGTCCGTGTCCCAACGTCGACTGACTGATCGAGCCAACCTCACTTTCCATTACGACTCTGTCCACGTGCCGCCATTGCAAAACAACTGACGTCACCGCGTTTGCCGCACTACTGTGTTAACAATCAATTGAGAAACTTAATAAAACGATATCGTTATCCACGACATATATATAGATAGCTTCCGGAAAAGTACAACCCGTCACCCATCCTGCGCATAGCCTCGATCTAGCACCCTGTGATTTCTGTATTTTCCCCAAAATCAAACATTTCATGAGAGGTTTCACTTTTACCAACTCCAAAGAGGCAGTCATAGCGTTCAATCATCACGTAGAAAACATGCATTCAGATCTGTGGTCCTCCTGTTTAATTAAAAAAACGGTTCAATCGCATGAAAAAATGTTTGAAATGTAGTCTTTTGAAAAGCAATAAACACAATATTATAGTTATAACATTTTTTTTAAGTTACGCAAAACTTATAGTGTGACCTACGTATGTATTTTGTCTGTTCCTATTTTGTTTGTTGGAAACCCTTGTCGTACCACCTCTTCAATTTTGCGGAGTTTTGCGTCATGTCATGTCGAGGGGTGACATACCTCTAGCTGTTATGACAAAATCATTAACCACGGTTACGGAATTTAAATAGGCTGCCTCATTCAGTGCGTGATAGTGGTTCTCTGTATGTCTTCAAGAGGGCAATATGTACGTGGATATGTACAAGTTATTATGTGTGGAGTTTTTCAAGTGTACAATAAAGAATAAATATTTTTAAGTACAGTACTTACGTACATTAATAAATAAATAAATAAATATCCTTGGACATTTCACACAACGCCATCTCGTCCCAAGCTAAGCAACTTAATGCTTGTGTTATGGTAACGAGATGGATGATAAACTACTTATATACATTTTTTTTTTGTAAATACATACTTATTATAGATAGAAATGACACCCAGACTCCGAGCCAGTGCCTCTGGTTTAGACAAAGACACTTGCCCGACCCGGGATCGAACCGTACTTTACTTGTATCTATTGTTATCAAAATTAAATTATAAGTTCTTGACTTGACCACGACTATGTGACCCCCTCCTGGCGCCAAAGCTGGATCCGCCCTTGTTACAGACCTTAAGTTCCTTACAAAATAAAGCATCTAGTCTAGATAAAATCGAGAAAAAAAATTAAATTGTCCAGATGCTTCACAGATTAACTCACCATCCTTGTGAGGCTTGTATTTGTATTGTAAGTAAAGTCGCTAGGGCTATATGATCTTGTTGCCAATGGAAGGACCCGCTTTCCACTGCCAGCGTCATGGCTTACCAACTAAGAAGAGTTCCCAATTCTCTCGCATTTGTTACCGTGAACTCCGTCATTTATAATTCGATTTGTATTTTTTTAATCCAATGGTATTGTTTTCATATTCGATCCCAAGGATTGTTTCTATAAAAATATACAGAGACGCATCTCTGGTTCATACAAAGAGACTTGCCCAACCCCAGAATCGAACCTGAGACCAGTGATCTAAAGGCCTTCGGTATGCGACCGAAATCGCTGACCGACGTACTTATGACAAAGCTGCAACATTCTTCTTTTTGTAATTAAAAAACAAAACCCCTGCAGTAGGTAAAATATGTATAGTTTGTACATGTAATTCACGAATACAAATGACACCTAGACTGAGAGTCTGGTTTAATAAAGACATTTGCACGGCGCCGGAATCGAACCGGGACCCGTGATATGATCCAACGGCAGCACATACAACCCCTAGACCAACAGTCAAAACATTGTTGTCGTGATAGGCTTTTAATATGCTATTAAAATATGTCCACATCATATCAGGAGTACATTTTGTATCCATGGCGATACACGCTACGCCATCCAAGCAACTATCGGCTGCTGCAAGATATTGGCGAGTACGCTGCCAGGCAGGCGCGGTTACCAGATGGACGATTATATGAGGTGAGGACAATGTAGGTGAAAAATCCATTATTTACCATTTTACTACTATTGATGTGGAGCGCGACATGCACCCCTAAAGCGGGAGGTCAAGGAACGCCGTTAGCTTTAGTGTCGCTGGGGATCCATGAAGATTTACAACAAGTTTTCTCCCCGTGTGGGGACGGGTCAGAATAGAAAACTTCCCCACCGCACGCGTGTTGTAAAAGTCAACAAAACCGAGCAAGCTTGGTGGTAGTATGGAATGGTCCGCCCGGCTAGCTACCACCCTCATCTAAGTCAAGTTTTACTGTGTTCCGTAGTGTGTATGTTAGAGCCGGTGCCCGACAAGGCATTTCCTTGAGTTGCCTGCTCCATCTTACTGATAAAAATCTAAGTAATGATCTTAGTCACCGATAAAAAAAAAGAAATTACTATTGATGTAGATAGAACCGTCCGTGTGGTGACGGTTTTAGAATACATTGTGTCACCACCCCATTCCATCTTGAGGGTGTCGTAACAGTCGAAAAAAGGAAATGACAGGGCTGAATAACCTAGCCGCGAAACCCGTCTGGCCAGCGTGACACAGTTGGCTAATTACCCTCCATGTAATTGGAGGAGGCCCGACTCAGCAGTGAGTCGTGTATGGGCTGAGTATAGTGGTATGTAGTAGTATGTAGTAAAACAATGTGTGAGCATAAAAAAAAAACCCTTTGCAATGTTGGTAACCAAGTGTGACGTCTTTTGGCTGAAATGATAATGATAGGTAATGATGATTGGGTTGCCGACAGTGTTTTAAACCGAGAATACGCACAAAAATCCATGAAAAAAATTGATAATTAAGCTTGTAGGATAATAATACAAATTGATAATTAAGCTTGTAGGATAATAATAAAAAGTTGGTTGGTTTACACTACAACTTTCTCTACAACTTAAAAGTCAGGTTCGTTAAAAAGTTATACATGACATTCAGTTATAATAATGTAGGTATGTGCAGTGACGGATTTGGTGGACAAAATGTCACCAACCCTGAGGGTGTCGTAAGAGAAGACTTAAAGAACGTAAGAAGCAGAAATTATCGGCCATAATACAAAACTTATTAGTAGTAGTTTAACTTATTTGATAAGTATTGTCATTAATTTCACATAATATTACACGGCCGAAATAGCTCAGTTGGGAGAGCGTTAGACTGAAGATCTAAAGGTCCCCGGTTCAATCCCGGGTTTCGGCAGATTAGTTTTACCTCTTCATACCCTTTTTTAATATCGTTTTAGCTCATAAATGACTCACTTTTGTATCAGGCCTCCTCCAAATTAATGGTGGGAAATTTGACTGCTATGCCACGCTGGTAAGACGGGTGGGCACAGGGTTTGTGCCATTTTTTTCTTCTCCTGCGGCCAGGTAATCACGTGGCGTTCCACTTAAGCGTTCCTTTAGTCGCCTATTACGACACCCTCAGGACTGTATGGGTTGGTGACCTCCTTCACAAGGATCTCAAATGCAATTTTAGATTTAATCTATAGACAACGTGTGTAGGTACGAGTTATATGAACTGCATTCTAATTCATATATGTAATAGTTTTTGCGTGTCGCACCCCTTCTGTTTTCACTCATAAACCGTTTCCATAAACTAGCTAGTTCCTGCCCGCAGCGTTACCCGTGTTAATTTTCAATCATTATAATCCTAAGAGGCGAAGAATATTGAATTGCAAAACTCGAATGCAATTTATTTCTACTGTCTACTTTTATCTTTAGGATTTGTACCTCATGATCTGTCAATATTTCAGGTGCACCAAGGCAGCAGTGACGAGCGTGTGGCCGGTTCCTTGAGTGACTATCTTTCTGGTGTCGTCGGTATTGACCTCGTGTATCTGCTCAAACCGTTCCATGCAATGTATCCCAACCTTACAGACGTTAGCCCACTTCGTAAGTACTACTGTTTCATGGGAAACCAGTCTCCCACGGGAAAGCTTATTAAGCTAGATTCACGTCAGGAGCATAATATTACAGTCAAAAAATTACGTCGATGCCGAGCTGGGCGTCGCCCAATTTCATGAAGGGGAAATTGTCCTACTGTGCCACGCTGACCAGACGGGTTGGCTCAGGGTTTTGTATCACGAACGCGGTACCCGTGGTCCGCCGTGAGGGCGGGTGTCGGCGCACGGCGGGTTGTTTTAGTGGGTGAGGGCCCCACACTACCCCGTAGTCTCCCCGGACGCGGGATGTGCTGTCAGGCATTTTTTCCCGCCAAACCAAAAAAAAAAAAAGGGTTTTGTGTCAAGTTTTCCTTCTCTTGACCATTATTCGAGCCGATAACCTAGCCGAAGGCAGAAGTGTGAAAAAGTGATATGTGGTGACACTATTACCCTCCGCAGACGCACTGCTTAAATACTAGTACCTAGTTACCCAAATCAGGTTACATTAATTGACTCCCTTGAAACTGACAGTATTATGTAGAAACACCATTGAAAGTCAGTCACCTCCGCACGTACCTATCTACAATAATAAATTGAAAATACCTATCAATAGCTCCGCTTCGGGACGGTTGAACGAAATATAGAAATGCGACCGCAGCTTGGCATTACCATAAAAAATGTATTTATTGCAGATACCTACGTGACGAAAGCGACGACTGCGATTTTGGCGTTAGTTCGCGGCTGGCGCAGTAGTACCAAACAGAATACGCTCTCATTTTTCGGCAAAGATATTGAGTTCTAATAAAGATACGTAGTTATTTTTTAATTAAACATTTTTCTTTTGCATAGTAAATTAGAATTGTAGCGCCCGCATGCTACATACTTTACGCAGTTTACCCGAAAAATCTGATCTAATTGCATCAAGAAATACCGCCTACAAATGCGAGAATTACCAAAAAGTCCTACACCGCGATATCGAAATTACAAGAGCAATTCGCAAGTTAAGAATTCGACTACAACTATCGGGGGAATAGGCGCTGCGACCCCTAGCCAGACATCACACCTCATCTGGCTGGAAGATCATCCCTTTGCGCCTAAAGAATAGATCATCCAGAAAACGTAGACACAAGAAAATTTAAACTTAATACGAAACCCTATGCCGCCTTTAGATCGCGAGTCCCCGGTTCGATTCCAGGGTCGGGCAAGAGTCTTTGTGTAAACTAGAGGCAATGGCTCTAAATCTGAGTATAATTTGTATTCGTGAATTACAAGTTTGGAAACTGCCTCTGCGGCACAGGTTATAAAGCCTATGGGAGGGTTCCGTTTAAAAAAGTATATGTATACATCTGGCCAGCGTCGCAGAGCTTGTCCATTCCCCTCCACGTAATTGGAGTAAGTGGTATTTTATCTGTTGAGATGAAGATGATGATACTTATTAGAGCGCCTTTAGCGACAGTATCACGTAACAGTCAAGACAATAGGCAATAATGAAACACAAAATATATTTCCTCCAACATTTAATGTTGTTAGGCTTAAAATAAATAACATATATAATTATATGAGCGATTTATATTTACACTATGTACACAATGACATTAATGTCAACTAGTCCGTGCTATGGTTTTATTAAGTATCGACACACTGCTCCACGTTTTCGTTAACGCGCTAAACGTGTTTAGCAAAGACATCTGTTTAGAACTGCTTTCGCTGAGATCGGTTATGTGGAACAGGCTTAAGTGGAGTGCCACAGTGTGTAGACTCTGCAGTCGGTCCAAGAGCGCATTCCGAAGCACCGGGTTGTCCGTCTGCCGGTAGTACTTGAGGTTTCTGTTTAGTAGACTGGTGACATGGGACCGAATGTCTCGAAGACAGGTACGCTTTTCGATGATACCCTAGAACAAAAAAAATATTTTATCCAGTTTATTAGTGTGATGAATGTAAAAGTGTTGATGTTTGTTACGGGTAAGCGACAAAACAGTGCACGAATTGGCGTGAAATCTGGTGCACATCATATAGTTTGAAATGTGGATTATATAACATAACATGTAATACATCAGTAAACGCTTAAATTCGTCGATATCTTCAAAAAAGAGTATTTATGGAGGTACCGCTGTATGCACCAAATAAATCAATATTGTTATTGTCCGTTGGCATGGCATTTTTCTTTGCCACGGGATCACATTGAAATTATTTTAATTTCACTCATACATACATTTTAATAATCTTAACTTGCCTATAGAAAACCTTAGCAGACACTAAACATTATCTATACTAATATATAAAGCTGCAGTTTGTTTGTTTGTTTGTTTTTTTGAACGCGCTAATCTCAGGAACTACTGGTCCGATTTCAAAAAATCTTTCAGTGTTAGATAGTCCATTTATCGAGGAAGGTTATAGGCTATATTTTATTTTCAAAAGAATTAGGGATCCGTATGAAAATTGCGATTTTGTAAACCAAGGTGTAAAATCGAAAACCTATTTATGCGTGCGCTGCAAAAACGATTGACAATAGAACAAAATGAAGTACTACGAGTTTGTAGGTCTTATTAAAATCTACAAAAAAGTCCGCGAGAGCACATATCTAACTATCATAGTTTAGCCACAATAACCACTTTTATATTCATAAAAAAAAATGCATAGAGATAAGCACGGGTTCGAAGTCCACGCGAGCGAAGCCGCGCCCAAAAGCTAGTAATTACATATCTAGCAAAAGTAGCAAATAATTAAAACTACTGGGCCAAACTATGTTATTTATGGGCAACTATTCAGCAATAAGATCAAGAATCACGTAAATCGGATAATAAATCTCATAATAGATACAGTATAAATATTATAAGTAATTTGTTTAACTGACTGAGCGCAATGAAACCAGATTTTCCAAAGACGTCCACTGCTGGACATAGGCCTCCCTCAAGGATTTCGATGAAGGCCGGTCCTGAGCCATCCGCATCTATCGCTTTCCGTCCACGGCCTACCAGCACTGCGCTTTCCGGAACGCGGTAGCCACTCGAGAACTTTTCTGCCCCACCTGGCGTTGGTCCTGCGCGCTACAGTCCAGTGGTATATGCTTAGATCTCTTAAGGTAACTCACTTGTACGGCTTTGCACAGGGCCAGTCTCACGCGTAAGTGTTCTGGAGCACCTAGCGAGCGTAGTGCTAATGCTACCACGCCCGCAGTCGTAATTCTCTCCTCGCTCGGGTACGACACGCTCTCCGCTTCACCGCTACTACAAATTAACGTAACTAAAATTCAAATAAGGAACTTCCGATGCAACCAAAAAGAGGTCATTATCTTCAAACGGCTAAGCATCAAGAGGGTCGTCGATGCATGATTAACATAGATTTTGATACGTTTTTTCGTCGTAAATTTGGTCAGCACCATGCTGTTACTCGACTACCAGACATGTACATTTTTAACACTGCTGTTTTTATCCAGGATTACACATTAAAGGCGTCCTTGATATACACGTTTTAACAAATTGTGTAATATACATCCGTAGTGAAGCTACAGAGCAAGTCAAAATAAACATTGCTCATTCGCACGAGGATTCTTAAAAACGAATCGTCTTCTTGATTCATATTTTTTTGACGGCGGAAATGCTTTTTGGTAATTAAAAATCTGTTCAAATATATCAGAAATTACGAAATAGTCTTAAAACACGTTATTTTTGCTATTCAGAGGTCAGTGTAATGTATCCTGTATATAGTACCAGCAAATTCAAAACTCATTTAATCAAGTTGGATCATTAGAGCTGTTTTGACTCAAACAATTAAATAAAATTTAAAATGTACCATTAAACACCAGTACGGAATGCAGCTCTAGCTCTACAGAGAAGAGCCGGGAAGAAACTCTGTAGTTGCTCTTTCTAGCTCGCTATTTTAAGGCCGGGATTATAAGACAGATTTGTGAGAGCGAACTCGCGCAATAGTCGCAAAGGGTCAAACATCTGATTATAATAGACAAGACTATAATAGTCCATCCAAAACATTTTAGTACATATTGATAAATTTCAAATCGTTCCTAATTTTAGATTAAGGGCCTCCGCGCATTATGCGGCCAGGCCGCGCGGCCAAGTCGCTGCGGCCAACTAATTCTTCTACGATGTATATAGCTGCGCGCATTACGCGGCCAGCGAAAAACATCGCGTCACATACGCGGCCTATTGGCCGCCGCGACCAATCCGCGCATTATGCGGCCAGGCCGCGCGACTGGCCGCGCGGCGTGGCCGCCTAAATGCGCGAGGGCCCTAAATAAGGAACCAAGATTTAAATTAAAATATCCTCACCTATTTGGCGGCAAAGCCAATATGGCGGGGTAATGCGGCGGACTGTAATGGCAGGGAAGGTCGTGCCGCAAGGCGTCGAGGCGTGCGACCCGCAGTGGCACGCCACACGCACGCAACAGCCTCGCGGCAGCCGCTAGCGCACGAGACGCAGCCGCACTGCACCCCCCGCCGCAAACGCACACCAACCGCAGCTGAGCCATTTCCCATTTGAATTACTATTTGCTATGATTTTTTTATACAACCGTAACCCTATGCTCTATGTATTACTGTAAGCTCTATGTATTACATGGTACCGCGGGGGCAGTTTACAAACATGAAATTCACGAACACAAATGACACCCAGACTCGGAACAAGTGCACCTGGTTTACACAAAGACACTAGCCCGACCCCGGAATCGAACCCGTGATCCAAAGGCAACGCATCCAACCCCTAGACCAACAAGGCCGTCAAATAGTAATTCTAATCCACATTCGCTCTGCTGGTAGAATCATGATATAGCTTTTTATAGTTAGCGACCGTAACCGCTTATCACCAGACAGGCCGTAAAAAGCCCCCCTCGGATAGATAAGGATGCCTTACTCAGCACATAAATGACCCACTGAGTCAGGCTTCCTAGAAATTCATTAAGGGAAATTAGCCTACTGGGCCACGCCGGCAAGATGGGTTGACACAGGATTTGTATTATGTTTTCCTTCTCTGGGGGCTAGGTGATCTGCCTCTTGCGTTCTTTTAGATGTCTCGTACGATTCCCTCAAGATGTAGTTTTTTTTTTTATATTATAAATATATAAATATCCTTGGACATTTCACACAACGCCATCACGTCCCAAGCTAAACAACTTAATGCTTGTGTTATGGTAACGAGATGGATGATAAACTACTTATATACTTTTTTTTCTGTAAATACATACATATTATAGATAGAAATGACACCCAGACTCCGAGCCAGTGCCTCTGGACTAGACAAAGACACTTGCCCGACCCCGGAATCGAACCCGGGACCTTGTTCAACACTTCAACAAAATGAATTCCCATAGAGTAATTTATTTGCACAATATTTTAGCCATCGCTTTGTTTCAATACTATTCTAAAATAAATAGGCCGCATTCTGCGCATTCAACCATCGTCTGCGTTATTACTTTAACACTAATATCCGGCATCTGATTTCAATCATTATTGCCATAACACGGAGGGCATCAAAAAAAAAGTGTGTATGAATCAAACTAACCGTTCCTGGTGTCTTGATCATTCTCCGGAAACTTCTAGAAGTTAGGTCGATAATGTGAGTAGAATTCTCGGTGATGCCCATTTGGTCAGTAGTCCCATCTGAACCGAAGTAATGTGTGTGGGCCGCATCGCGAACGTGCGTGCGCAAAGAACGCTTCAAATTTCTCGTAGTGAAATTGTATATAAATTCCCTGATGGTCCTGTCGTTGTACTCCTCCGATAGCACGTATTGGGTTTCATGCTGAAAATGCAACACATTATATCGTACTGAAAACTTCTAATGAAAATATTTTTTCTATGTTTAACTCGCTTGTACCCAAGACTCTATTGGATATCTCTGACACAAGGACCTGGCCTATTTTGTAAACAAAAAATTTGGTTATTTCCTTTTCTGCAAGTAAAAATAGGTAAGTTCCTTTTATGCAAATAAAAATTGGGTAAGTCCCTTTTTGGAAGTAAAAAATGGGTTAGTTCGTTTTTTTTTTAATAAAAGGTTGGTTTAGTTCCTAAATAGACATAACCAATTTAATAGTAAAAAGTTATTAACATACATATAAAATTAAAAAAAAACCTTAAACTAAAACCCTTAACCACCTTTTGTTAAGGATAAAAAATGTCTATGAAATCGTTAGCTCCTTCATTGCAAATAAAAATTGAATTGGTTCCTTTTTTATAAAGAAACTGCTACAATTCCAAATACGATAGGTATAATTAATTACGAATTACTGCTTATGACACAATGAACATATATTGAGAAAAAAGTGAATCTTTCAATAGAGCGTGGTTGCCCTAATCCTAACCTCAACCATAAACACTCAAGAGACAATTACGATGAAAACACACACACATCTTCAAACATAGAAACAGTCTCATATATACTAGCAAAATCTGTTTACCCGTTCCTATTCGTCGGGCCTTAAAATAACACATCAATACAATAATAGAATTACCTTACTATCAAGTATGACCACAGCCGTCATGTCCTTCTTGTTAGTAATATCGATACCCAGGGACTCAGCGAAATGATAGTTCATCACGCTATCGACTGCCAACATGTGTAAGCTAAAGTTATATGCACACGAGAGCCCCTGCACTATCGACGCGTTCTCTCCCATACTAGGCACCGCAAGTTTCACTGTGGGGCCCCACTCGGTGGCGAATCTCATGACATTGCAGAAATGCTTCACACTCTCCTGTACTAGGTTCTCGGGCGTGCGTGGATCGTCTTCAAATGGCAACATAGTTGTTTTTATTCTGTTTTTAATAAAAAAATAAACATATTTATTACACATTATTGTTATACCCTGTACAAGGTAGCATGATCGATTTGACAGATGTCAATTTTTCTGATCGACATAAAGGTATGATTCCGAACTACGTCGCGGTTATAGGGACCATTAGTGCCGCGGTAGCACTTCTGTGTGCAGCGTAGTTCGGAATCATACCTTTACTTTGCAATGACGAACAGTGATGGGAAACAGATAATATATTGTAGTCCAAAAAATAAGGTTTTAAAATACTTGTAACTGTGACAAGATGGTGT
The DNA here is from genome assembly GCA_905475355.2 of Clostera curtula. Lineage (NCBI taxonomy): Eukaryota > Metazoa > Arthropoda > Insecta > Lepidoptera > Notodontidae > Clostera > Clostera curtula. The sequence continues at coordinate 9,164,051 of FR997806.1, read as the reverse complement.
GTATTATGTGTGAAATTCTTTATCACTTTTTCTTCACTTTATAAGACAATATTCGAATAAAACACATTTAAATTTTGAAATTAAATTCGTTGGCTTTCGCACATTGAAATTTAACATTTTTACAATTATTATTTTCTGTTCTTTTTGTTTACTTTCATGGTCTGAACCACCTATTTAAATATAGCGGGAGGTCCATAAATAACCCTGTAATATTAAATAGGAACTTATTATGAATATTGACCCACCATCGCCTATCTACCCAATGTTTTATATGTCTAGTGCAATAAAGAATTTCACACATAATACACCCACACCAACTTGTCACTGTTACAAGTATTTTAAAACGTTATTTTTTGGACTACTACATATTTTCCGTTTCCCATCACTAGCCCATCTGTCAAATCGATCACGCTTTCTTGAACAGGGTATACATCAGAATAGATTTTGAAAGAAATATTATCCGTCTTTTATTTTTATCCATAACTAGCGACCCGCGCCGGCTTCGCACGGGTGCATGTATTATACATATAAACCTTCCTCTTGAATCACTCTATCTATTAAAGAAAACCGCTTCAAAATCCGTTGCGTAGTTTTCAAGTTTTAAGCATACATAGGGACGGACAGACTACAGCGCATTTGTTTTATACTATGTAGTGATGTTACCCTCTAAATTCTCCATGGTCCGATCTATGTATATACCCGAATTTATCAAAACCTGCTGATTAGTTTAGTTAGGGGACGTGTCACTGAGTGTTTGTTGCAGCTAACTTCCGAAACGGCAGGAAAAATTCAACGGGACTTGCACTAGCACAGACCTAAAGTCATAAGGAGTGACGAAGTAAAAATAGTCTAAACTTGTCCACAAGTATAATAATCTAGGGTGCCAAACAAATCACCGATTTAAGTAAGGGGTTGCCGCAGGCCGAACCGTGTACAAAACAAAAAAAAACCTACTTACTCGTCTTGAACGTCTTCGGTTTGCTCAAAACTAATGTTCTCATCGAACAAATGACACCGATCGTATTGTTCATATAAACTGCTTTCGGCAGGTAAAGCCTTCATGCTACAAACTTGCAACCAATCCAATGACGTCAGCAACTGCGAGCGCTCTTCGCTTTGCACAGACTTCGAAACAGGCAGGCCTTGCTTCAGTAAAACGTCAAAAAATCCCGTCTTTTGCGTTTTCTCCGTAGTGTTGTTCCACGGATACTTATTATTTCTAGATTCCACCTCCTTCTTGTAAACCCTATTAAGTTTAATTTTTGGCTTTTTGAATTTGAACTCTTGGCAGAATTTTGTGATGTTCTTTTGTTGATGAATCAGTCTTTGGACGTGTTGGAGTTTTATAATTTCAGCCGTCCATTGGTTGTTGTCATTGTCCTTGCAACTGTAGTATTCCATTGCGACTTCTCGCAGCTGTGAGAACGATAATCAATACAATATGTTCAAAAGCGGGTCTATTCGGAAATGGTCTATTGTACAACAACAATGTTTATAACATAGCGATGTCTTATGTTTAAGCGATTATTACAAATGGAAATTATACACTGTGTTAAAAACACACGGGAGAGACTAGATGACAGTTGTCTTTAAAAGTACAATTAAATTGTTAAATATATAAATATTGTTTTATTGAAACGTATTAAATAGCGAGAATTAAATAATGTATTATACACGCGATACATCCGCTAAAAAGTGTTTAATTTCAGTGTTTATTAAATATTTGCTGTTCGGAACGGGCTTTTACGATACGCAGTGCTATTTTCTCAAGAAGTGACAGTGACTCACCAAAGCGTACGACGGTTGTTGATCATACAACGGATTTAAAGGTGTAAACAGAATTAGAATAGGATTTCCATCTACATATCTTTCAAAGTTAAACGCCTTTTTCCACGTTGGTATTATTCTTGCCACGGGCTGCGAAAAGTTTTCTAGCATCCATTTTATTAGGGCCGAGTTGTTCCATACTTGGAGATCAGTGTTCATAGAAATGTACTCCTGAAAATATTCTCACATAGATTGGCATTCATTTAATAAGCCAAACAAGCAGTAGCTCATCTCGCATTCGGTTAAGGAAATGTGGACTCTAAGCTGTAGTCCTCGCCAATCTTTATGGCCGCTCTGAATGTAGCCGTCGGTGCAAACTTGCGCATCGTACATTCCATAACCAATACGATCGTAGCACACTCACGCTAACGCGCGGGAGGCGAGGACGCTTGCGCGGGCGTGCCCTGCGTCCTCGCCCCGCGGACGTCCCGCTGATACCTGATTTTGTGTTCTGCGCAGCGTAATGCGGCTAAGTGCAGAGCGGCCATAAAGTTTGGCGATGATGTTGTATGTTCATTATGTTATTGAGTAAAATTGTTTTATGGCGTTAAACCCCAACTAATCAACATTCCTGTAAACAATATTTCAATACCGCTTATAAATAATGAGTGTTTATTAGATATAAAAGAACTTCGCTGAATTTAGTTTCCACAAAAACGGGTCACGGAAAAATCAATGTTTTGCTAATGCAAATGTGTCGTAATCGAAGTTTTGCGGCCGAACCGACGTAACGGTGCCCGAAGCAAGCTATTTGTATTATTGTATGTCCTGTTTTACAAATATTCCATCCACACATAGCACTGTCAAATATGACAAATACGCTATTACGATTATAGTGTAATAAGTGAAGTGCCACCGTCGTAAAACATTACGTACCCGTACGCACTTGCGGTTGGCCGCTTAGGCGGCTAGCCGCGCAGCCTGCCGGTTTTTCAGTTTAATATGCAACCGCCAATGATTGCACGCACTAAACCGCCACAAAATTTTAAACGCCAGTGCGCGGTTAGCCGCCTCCGCGGTTCAACCGCTAGTGCCTTAGCCACACAGCTACAAAGCCCGGTTTTCAATAACTGAATTATTAGAGGTGGTGCCCGTAAATGTACGGTGGGAAATTCAAATGATAATTCACATTATTCAAGTGGCTTTCTTTATTGGGAAACAGGTAAGGTAGAAATCTTACCTTTGTGTCATTCCACAGCATAAGTCTAGCGTTAGGCACAACTTCCACACCCAAGTCGACTGCCAGCTCGTCTGACGTCACAACGGCAAAACAAATCTCACCCAATGGGTCCATCTCCCGAATATCCAGAGCGACTGAGTGCCAAACATTGTAATACTTTGATGTTTCTGTTAAAGGTGTATATCCTACGGCGACGACCTGTTAAGGAAAACAATATATGTTTTTTCCAGCTTCAAATGATAAGAGAGTTATGTTCAGCTGTGGGTATAGGTGTAACAAAATCCCCCAGCCATCCGAAGTGAAAACTAGTTATGTGTTTAAAAAAAAATTGTATCTTGAAGTATGAGTGAGATATCGACTTTTTAGTAAACATGACTTTTATCACTAATCCTGGGTTCCAGTGAACACTAACCAAATAGCCATATAAAATGGCTAGTTGGTTAGTTTTAGTTATTAATCTTTTTAGGATAATTTTAGTTACAGTTAGTTTAGTGTGTTTTTTTATTACATATGAATTTAAATGTATTTTTATTAATAAATAGATGGTTAATATTGATGTTTAAAACACTAGCCATTGATATTAGCTATTACCTTATAAGCCAGTTACATAATGTTTCTAGGGTTCTCTGTGCTCATTTCAATATCGAGGAAATCTAAAAAAAAATGGTAGCTCTATTTTTTCGAAATTTAGCAGTAAGCATCTATATCACTGCTATTAACGATCTTTTCCCCTGTACAAAGGGTTTAACAAAAAGGATATATCCTTAAAGATAGGAAAAATAGTATGTAGGAAAATAAGTCGTATGACGTTTCCATGCAATTGGAATAAAAATTCGGAACTTTGTATTCCGATCCATCTACGGTAGATTAATCACTGAACATCATCATCTCAGCTCATATAAGACTCTCTGCTAAATCGGGCCTCCTCCAATTACCTGGAGGGAAATTAGTCTAATAAACAATGCTGTTTACATGGGTTGGAACATGGATTCATATCAAGGTTTACTTTCCTCGCAGTCAAGTATTCTCACATTTCCCTATGGAGTTGAGTGATGACACTATGCCTTCAAAATCCGTCACCACACGGACTTCACTCCGTGCTTTATTTAATAAATGATTAGTTGATACAAACTCCACCCTTGATGACAACCCGTCTTGCATCCCTCCATGAATTTTGAAGAGGCCCGACTCAGTGGTCATTTATGTGATAGACTAATTTCTTCGTACGATTAGGTTACAAATTAGAGTCATTTTATTTATCGACTTGATATTAGTTAAAGCACTCACATCGCAGTATGACAGCAGCTTGACGAGGTCCTCAGAGGATGAAACTCGTCTTAATGGTTTCATTATCAGTTCCAAAAATTTCACCATGCTATGAGCGTCTCGGGAACCTAGAAAATGTAATGTGAACTATGACATATACAAATGAGATTAATGAAATAGAAAATGAAAACTCTTTTAACTTGTCTTGACAATATAATTATATAGTCAATAAAATTACGCCGTAAACACAAGATAGATCCTTTATAAATTAAAAATAAAGTAACTAAACAAATTTACGATATATAGGGTAATTTTCGAATAGGTCTCGATCGTCTCGGATAAGAAATCGATAACACTTTGGATCTCGGAAAGAAACATATTATTGTTTAACTTTTCAGCTTCTCGATGGCTCGTGTGGCTTCCTACAAATAGTAGTGACTTCGGGGTGGGTGGGAGTCCCCTCCGCCTCTGTGAGGAGACGGAGTTATACCCACTAAACGTCCCCGGGGGAATTGGGTTCTTTAGAATTCCGAAGCACCATCAGTGAAGATAAAGGCGCTGTGACATGGTTCTCGGATACACCTACTTAGTCACAAAAATAAACAAGGAACAGAATTCATACCTTTGTAAACTATGCCTTTTGATATTACAGGGTACACCACTAGGATCGGCCATGATTGAATTTTACTATTCTGTAACCTACATTCACTGCCTGGATGCCAACAGTTGATGGCTGCAAAATGGACCTGAAATGATATATTTCATACTTAAAGGTGGTGACTTGTAAGATTTAAACACATTACGTAACACATTACTGCGCATCTGGTAGTCAGTTTAGCCAAGTGCTGGTATATAGGTTTTAAAAACAGATTCTCCTCAAATGAGACATTACAAAAAATGGTTCAAGTCCAGCTTTAGACACTGAATGGACAGTGTGGAATTGGCAATAAACTATTATGAAGTGTGAAGTGCACACAGCACTATTCACTTTCACTATGTGTGCTCACCTATTTCAATCAGCTTTTTTTTGTCAGGGATAGGAGTAAAAAAAAAGGTAATAAATAAATCCACTCTATTCATAGATGCCTTTATGCTCCAGCTGCATAACTTCGTTGTTTCATCACTTAAATTACCCACTATTGAGCCGGGCCTCCTCCAAATGCATGGAGGGAAATTAGCCTACTCTGCCATGCTGGCAAGATGGGTTGGCACAGTACACATTACTTAATTCTTGCAAATTCAAGTGCATATTTCTATTTATTTTATGGTTATGTTGCAACAAAACAGCTGTTTACATTATAATGTGTTAATTGGTATATAAACAGCTTGCTTCTGTACATTGCAACCTATGGAAAAGTTACTACTAACAACAAACTACTAATAAATTTAAATTAATGACATAAATATTGTTTAAAATGAGATATAGTATGGGTAAGTTATGTTAGTTATGGTGATTGCACATTTGTAAGTGGCAAACTGACTAATGATCCAATCTACAAAAACCATTTAACTATACATCAAAATCAACAGTTGTCAAATAAATCAGTCATGTTCATTTTTTATAACATTCATGATTTTTGACTGTACACCCTTACATGTAAAATCACAACAATGCATTTTCTAAGCTTTAAGTACAAATGGTTTGAATGACTCATATTTATTAATAAACTTTCCTTTCACTAGCTATACATTTTTGGATCCTATGTATAATCTCCATATTACCCAAGGGATATGAGGAATAATCATAAATATTAACAAATTACTAAGTGGTTACAGCTCATGATAATGAATTCACCTCCCTTGCTCAATAGTATATGACTTACACGGTCTTTCAGAACCATAGCAGTTTGCTCAAATTCCTTTCTGACATATTGTGACTCAGCATCCCAGGGTGCATAATACATAACAAATGCAATATCTTCTCGGTTTACTTGCGATAGGGCCTGACTAAGTTGCCCTCGGTACCAATCCCTTACTATTGAATCTGGTTTAAAGAATCTTGCCGCATCTGGGTGTTTTGAAACTTTTGTTGGCCTAGAAATTATTGTTAAATCAATACTTAAATGATTGGGGATACAATATCAATAATATAAGTGGTTTATCAATGAACATATTTAAAAATAAAATATGGATCATCATTGTTTATAAAGGTTTACTGTAATTGCTAAGCCTTCTGATAATACAACTAAAGCAAATCTCCTATGTCAGGGAATTCAGTGGGCTAATTTTCCTCCACACTAATGGAGGATGCCCAACTCAGCAGTGGGTCTTTTATGGGCTGACATTTCGTAAGAAAAACAAAGAGAATCATGTTAAGGACAAATTTGTGAACCACTACATAGTATAAAACAAAGTCGCTGTCGTCTGTCCATCCCTATGTATGCTTAAATCTTTAAAACTACGCAACAGATTTTGAAGCGGTTTTTAATAGATAGAGTGATTCAAGAGGAAGGTTTATATGTATAATACATGCATTATTGCATCCGTGTGAAGCCGGGCCGGGTCACTAGTGTAAAATAACTTCTTAGTACAGATATTATAAGTACTGAAATATAACTTATTTTATGCCACTGAAATATGAATGATGTTATCTGTAAATAATTACCTATGTCTTATTCAAAAAGTAAGCTGCAGTTTATGACTAAAAAATATTTAAGTAATTGTAATTACAGATAACCAATTTGTTATCAATATTTTGTTGATTAACTTACGTGTTATGAAGGGCTCCATACGTAGTCAGGGCCAAGGCTATGCAAAAAACCATCTCTTTGATCAACATGTTTAATGTTAACTCCCTATGATTGCGTTGTGTGGCGATTTGAGTGTTTTCAGTTGAGTGTTGGGCATCGCTGGAGGAATCCTGCGTTGTTAACAATGACGTGACCGGTGAAATATCTTCAGTATCCACCGTTGGAAACATTACACGTCACTCGCTAACAACAACGCTAACAAAACACAACCATCGATGGTTAAACCATTGCACGATAAAAATATAGTGACTAAAAAATTATTAAAGACGTGGTGTAGATTTTTGTGATAATTCATAATAAACCACCCACTATTATAGCTTAATTAACAATCGTGATTCATTTAATTAAACTAAACAATTTAAAATATATATATTATGAACATCACGTCATGACACTCATGACAGCCAGACAGCTGAGCTCAGCTGTCAATCTGATATGAATATCATGTCAGTCAATTCGCATTCATCGTCATCATACTAATGCTACAACAGTGTCAGTCCAAGTTGCTCGCTGCCCTCCGGTAAGCGGTTTTTTGGGCACCTGCAATATTAAGGGTACCGTTGCCGCCCCTTGACACCTTCTTTGCCACTTATACTTATAAGAGCCCCCGCGCATTAGGCCGCATAAAGCATGGGTTGGCCGCGGCGGCCAATTGGCCGCGTATGTGTCGCGATGTTTTTCGGTCGGCCGCAGCGACTTGGCCGCGCGGCCTGGCCGCCTAATGCGCGGAGGCCCTAAGTATGCAAATTATGGTAGAACTCATAAAATGAGCCTTATTTATTATGAGAAGATCTTAAACAACCGTTCAAACTTATTATCAGTCCAGTCGCAACTGTCAGTTACGATAAGATTTCCGTGCGTATTGTAAATACATATTCAAGTTCATACTCAAGTTGTGGATGGGGTCTTTGTCTTTACATGATGATTGTTGATCAATACTCAGAAATAAAATAATATAAATGTTATGCGTATCACACACCTACGCGTCGACGTAGTTTGTAACATGTAATGCGGAACAGAAACGCTTCTGTCACTTTTGTCATGTTTCAAGCAGCCATTTTAATTCCATGTTGTTTTGGATTTCTGAAACGACGAAGTTGTGTCACATTTTGTGTTTTAACGGCTGATTCACAGTAACAACAAGAAACAATATTGATCACAACACAACGACTACCATATATTATCTACGATATTAATCAAGTCATTCTGGATTTCAATATCGTAACGTTGATATGATTCTTTAACATCCTTGGAATCTCGATTGTTGAAAGTAAAAAAATTAAGAAAATGGAATCTCCAAAATCTTTGGAAAATGAGTCAATTGATTTTTGGAAGAAGCAAGCTAAATATTATGAGCAAAAGTAAGTACGCCCTTCATTACATTGGTTCGGGTCTCAGAATAAATTGTACAATTCGTGTATCATGTTTGAATCATCGCATTCTTTTCTAGGGTAATCGATTTACAGCAAGAATTAGACGAATATACAGAAAATTCAGCACAACTTGAAAAGGAATTGGAAGCCTCGTTAGTACAAGTGGAAAAACAAAATAGAGATTTGGAACATCAAAATCAAAGGCTGAAAAGCGAAATAGAATCACTTAGGGTATGTAGTAAATGATGTTTATTTCTGTAAATAGATCTTTTAAGGACACTTACAAGTCAATGTTTTTACATACTATATTTTTTTAACTAGATGGCTCCGGCTTTTTCTTAACTGACAAGCTCTGAAAAGAAATGCCGAAACAAACTCAGAGAAACATGGTCTCTTTTAAAGTCTAGACAGTATTATTTATTGTTAATAGTAAAAATGTTTATACCTAATCTCTTGCTATTCTGTAGGATTCTAAATTAATATCTTTTAGAATTACAGCCGTTTTCTATTGACAGATCATTATTTTTATAAATGAATCTTTGTCAACTTTTTATACATTAGAAATGTATGTACACAATTTGTATTTATATGGGTTTTCAGACACTGTTTTCATCCTTATTAAAAAACCTAAGAGCTTTGATTTGCTCAGTATATCCTATGCAGAGCATTTAATAAATAATGTGTCAGTGTCAGAAACTGGTGAGACATAATACATGTGTCAGTGTTTACTATTTTAATACCAATGTGTTCCTGTTTTGAATTACAGAATAAACTAGAGAGAAGTCAACATGAAACCAATGCATTAGAAAATGAATTGCAAGCATTGAAAATAGACAAAGATAAACAGGCTGTTTATGTCAGAGAGCTTGAACAGAAAAATGATGACTTAGAGCGGGGTCAGAGGTAAGTCCAAGTGTACTTGAAGCCACAATCAAATAGTTATTTTAAAACAAATCCTTGCCTGTGGGGCTGTACTTTAATCACATGATGTCTTTTTAACATTTTTTTAACACCTCCGTGTAATTTTTAGTACCTTCTTTTTAATCTACGACTTGAAAGCCTGCAAATATTAAAGTAGGTAGTATTATAATTATTTTGCTGCAAATATTAATCCTAGCGTAAAAATAATGATGACCAACCTTGTGAGAAATTACATTTCCAACAACTTTGGATACTGCTATTTTTGCTCTAAAGTTGAAAATTAACGAGTTATTTCAGAAAAACAAATAAAAAAACTTTAAACAAGATGGTGGCGAATCCTCTACCAGGATTAGTTTGAAAATCGAGATTTATACTTACAACACACCCCCACCCCCCAAAATTTATTAAAAAATATTGCTCCCCAGTTTTTTTTCTAAATCAGGCTAGTTATGTCTGCCCCGACTGGACTACATGTGGTATCTTTATTTTAATTGACAATATTATATGTATTGTCACATAAATATTAATTAATACAATACTGTTTCAGAGTTATATCAGAATCTGTATCATGCATAGAGTCTCTATTAAACCAAGCCTATGAAAGAAATGCAGTCCTTGAAAGTGAAGTGGATGAAATAGAGAATTTGAGGGTTAAGCTCCAAAGAGCAACAGATGAAGCCAGAGGTAAGTGTAATGAAATTTACATTAGATTGCTTATAGGGAGTTATTGCACTGATTGCTCATTTTGCTTGTGAGTATATTTTTAATAGCCTCAATGCTGTATGACATATTGTACTGAGTACTGTGGGTGAAGACAAGCTGCTTAATTCTAATTGAAGTGTGTAGTAGACCTCTAGTTTATTTTAGTATTATCACTAATTTATTTAGTAATTTTGTAGTCAGTATGACTGCTTTGGGTGTTCAAAATTCTAATGTTTAACAAGTTAACACTTATGCACTCTGTAATGCCTTGTAAATGTTTAAACTAGCCCGTCCCGGCTTCCCACGGGTGTGATGTTACCCGCGGTTATTGTCGTACCACGGGTGACGTAGCGGGGTGAAGCTAGTCTAAAAAATTTGCCTAAGTTACTCCTTATGTCATCAGCTACCTATCAGCGAAAGTCCCGTCAAAATCGGTTCTTAAATTAAATTAGCCGGAACAGACAGACAGACAAAATAAAAAAATACATTTTAGTCTATGTACTGTGTATACATACTTACGCATTTAGTAAAAAGCAATGCAACCCAAATAATCGTTGTTCTGAATGAAGTTCAAATACTCGACAACAGATGGCGCACTACACTTAATTTCCAAGTTGAATGGTTCGAAAAGCACTTACATTTTTAAAAACACGCTCTTTTTGTTAAAACGGGAACTTTCTTGTTCGAGGGGGGATAAAGGGCTATCACACTCTATAAGACCCTCTATCGTGCCGGGACTCCTTTTTAAGTTTTATCGGCACGCACATTTTATCCAATTAGTATGTATGAAAGATCATATAGCCCAGTCATATTAGGTAAAAAAAGGGGTCAACCTCGGAATGAAAGATAATAAGCTGCAAATTGGTATGAACCTTTGTTTTGTCATTCTAAATGTTGTCTCAAAAGTCACAATCGTTATCGTGTCCGCGTCTCAAGATATTCAAGGTCAAAGGTCACAAAAATCGGTTTTTCGCGAATATCTGGCTTCCTATCGGTTAAATGAGATTTGCATTTATTATAAAAGTTGTAGGCTATAAAATTCCCTACAACTTTTGTTTAAACTTTTTTTTCATACGACTAACCGTTTTGAAGGTAGAGCGAGGTAGAATTCAATTCTGGTACATGGACAGACATGGTAATCGAGCAAAGTCTGATGAAATCTATGAAGACAGAAGGAGGAGTATCTCGAGGCCGAAGTACACAAGAAAGTGTTCTATGTAAGTGGGTATATGCTATGTATGCCACGAATACAATTTGTGAAGAAATTGAACGGTTTTGTAACATTTCTTTCGATTCTGTGGACCAACATGTTGATGCTAGAGATTCACGAATAAAAAGGGATGATACTGATGTAAATGAACTGGTTGGTTGGTTTACGCTTCATAATCCCTTTCCAAATGCGAATCAGTTGGTATCCTTAGCTTCAGGAATCGTTGGAAATGACCAAATTAATTGTCACCGAGCCCATGAAATCGGATTGCAATCTATGGTAAAGATAACTGGTTTGAACTTCAACGAAATAAAGTTAAAACGCGTCGATAAGGTTTTACCGCTTTCAGCCATTAACAAATCTGTCAAAATTAATGATTGTAAAGTTTCTATAGATCCAATGTTACTTTTCCAGAGAATAACTGTAAGCAAAAAATTTGAAAGTAATTTGAAAAAAATTGACATTATCATCTTGCGAGTAAAAAATCTAATATATAGAATTCTGTATTTTAAAAAGTTATTGAACTCCTCCCAAATGCTCGACCAATTATCGTGAAATTTTGTGATGATTTTCTCATCCCAAAATGTTTTGGGTGGTCAACAAGATTTTTTTTTTCATATTTATATATATTTTTTAATCATACAGCTTAAACAAAACATACACAACCCTAAATTTTCACCCTTTTACGATCAACCCCTATTTTTTTATAGCGATATTTATATGGCATAGCAACATTTGCGGGGTCAGCTAGTAAGTATAACATAAAGATTTCCATGTATTATTCACAATAACCGACTATATTGAATATACCGACCGTACACTACATTAATTAACATACATTATGTAAGTAATACTCATAAAATTAATTAACATACATTATGTAAGTAATGCTCATAAAATTCTCGTGTCACGGTGTTTGTTATTAAACTCCTCCGAAATGGCTCGACCGATTTTGATGGAATTTTAAATTTACATTTGGTAGGTCTGCGAATCGGACTACATATATATTTTTCACCCGCAAATATAATTAAGCCTATATGAATAATTAAGCCACGTATTTTAATTAAATATTAATAATTACTACATAAATAATGGGCATCGTATTTTTTTTCCTAAAAAAATAACTTTTTACAACGTACTGATAAACGTAATCTCGCTTGACCTTGCATTAGGCCATAATATGAGCGTACGCGGCGCACTCTTCGCGGTCTACCGCAAAAACGGTTGATTATATGAAAAAAAAGTTCAAACAAAAGTTGTAGATAATTTTATACTCTACAACTCTTACTTGGGTGCAAATCTCATATAAGCTATAGATAGCGAGATATTCACGAAAAACCTATTTTTACTACATTTGACCTTCAATATCTTAAGACGCGGACACGATAGCAATTGTGACTTTTGAGACAACATTTAGAACGACAAAACAAAGGTTTATACCAATTTGCAGCTTATTATCATTCATTCCGAGGTCAAACCCCTAATATGACTGGGCTAATAGTAAATACGTGGCTGCGAAAAAGCTAGTTCGTAAATTTGACAGTTATCAGTATTTGTTGGATAAATTAGTAAAAATATTTGTTGATTTTTACATGGCTTTTATTTGAATGTGACACAGAACAACATATTTTTAATTTCATTATAAAGAAAGCTATAAACTATAAAAATAGGTTTTACAACATGCTCCCCTTAATGAAATATAAAAATAACCGAACAACTACTAAAATAACTATACAAAATTTATACAACCAATCTTTACATAGTATAAAACAAAGTCGCTGTTTTTGTCCGTCCCTATGTATGCTTAAATCTTTAAAACTACGCAACGGATTTTGATACGGTTTTTTTTAATAGATAGAGTGATTCAAGAGGAAGGTTTATATGTATAACCCACACCCGCTTCGCACGGGCGAAGCCGGGGCGGGCCACTAGTATCAAATAAATAGAGAACTATCTATTTGTTAAGCCCATACCGTTAATACATCGAATATGTGCTATTCGCCGTAAGGGCTTCGTCAATATATCGGCTGTCAATTTATCAGACTTTAAGAACTTTATATCTATGATACCTTCTATAACCTTTTCTCTGATAAAATGATATTTTGTATTATTAAGTTTTGTTCTATTGTGCTATCTGCTGCATTTTCATATTCATTTCTGCTGCCAATGCTATAAGGGTACGCAGAGATGAATTCCGCACCACTGGTGCAAGTTTCATTGTAATCAATTCCAGGCATGTCCTTTGACAACTAGTCTTGCTTTGTACTTGACTATAGAACCTTCAGCATATCTTTTGATCTTGAAGACCCACTTGGAAGGTAGGACCTTTTTGTTTGGTCTATCTACCAACTCCCAAGTCTTATTCTTCATCAAAGACTTGTACTCTGCATTCATGGCCGATCGCCAATTAGCACTGCCTTCTGATTGCATTGCTTGCTAGCTTTGAGGTTCTTCAATATCAAGAATGCTCTCACATGGTACATGGTCTTTACCATTGCGCGACAACCAAGAACCTAAAAGTGATGATCCCATCATCGAGCGTAGGCCAGATTCTCGATTCTTGTGATCTCTTGAAGACATCGTGAGACTGTTATATTTCTCTTCGTCGACAAAATCCATATTTCACTATTATTATGGTGAATATACATAAATCACTTCGAGTTTCACCTACAAACGAATTTATCAGCTCATTTATTCGAGCTAATTCGTGCTGATAACGAATGTTGGATAAATTAGTAAAAATATTTGTTGATTTTTACATGGCTTTTATTTGAATGTGACACAGAACAACATATTTTTAATTTCATTATAAAGAAAGCTATAAACTATAAAAATAGGTTTTACAACAGTATTTTGTATCTGCAGATCTGAAGCAAGAATTGAAAGTCGTAGAAAAGGTTCCGAAACAAAAGGAAGACAGTACAAATGAGAATTCAGTAGTGAATGGTCATGTTCCACATCCATCTCGAACTCAAGTTGAAATAGAAACACAAACGTCATTGATGACACCACAAAAACGTATGTATCGAAAAGTGCTGTTCAAGTACTATGTAAATCTGCATCTAATGTTGTTGTATAGGTGTTTTTTCTAAATTAACTATTTTATTTTTAATCATGCATTTTAAACGCATTTTATGGACAATATCTTTCTTGCTGGAATACTATGTTTATGCTACTTCTACTATTTCTCAGCACATAAACGACCCCAGCAGTGGGTCCTCCTCCAGTTAGAAGAATGGTCATTAATGTTGTGGAGAAAAGATGAAATGAAAGATTTGTCAAAAAGATGATCAGGAAAGATGCTCAAGACTCAATTCAAAATTTTCACTAATCCACATTTGTAGATTTTCTTTTTAACGTTCACACACACACACACACACATGTTCAGTGCTGTCGATTTTTTTACAGGGGAAATAAATGGAAACGGCATGACACCCTCATCTCGTGTGACAGCCATAAACATCGTAGGTGACCTGCTGCGCAAAGTTGGGGTGAGTCTACCTTGTGGTTTAATACTACTCAAAGTTTTTTTAGCTTTGGCCTTGGTGCTAGTTGCATTAGAATGCACAAGGTAGCAGAGAGGGTATGATCAAAGCAGAAATGGTGTAAAAAGCTGGGTAATAATCTGATCTTTTTTTCTTTTCTTTTATACATGGTAGATATATTTATGGTAAGATATAAGTATTGATTGCTACTTATATTTGTAGTTTTGTGGTTGTATGTCCACAGAATATTTTGTATACAAAGGAAGTTTTCTTTGCTGTAAATTTCATATATATTAAAAAAAAAATCCTGATATTTGGTTTACAGTTTTTTGTTGGGAAAAATTATCCCTTATTGCTCAAACTTATAAAGCTGTAATGATATTGTAGTCAATTACGAAACTGGGTGATGTAATATTCTAGTCAAATTCGGGGGGTATAATGGATGCATGATCAAGCAATGTGTACACTAATATACGAGTATTGTTAAAAATTTACCATCAAGATATTTTTACGCATATAGTAGAAATGAACGAATATATTGATGATTAATATCTATGTATTTTATATTTAGTTAGATATATTATGTAGTTTATGTTTATTTATTTTATATGTTATCTATACATAAAAATATACAGTAAATTTGCCAAAAACACTTACTTGAAAATAGTAATTATTTTTTATGTATACAGTTAAGTCTTCGTTAGTTGTAAGTATTAATAAAATAAAATTTATTTTAATTAAATATCAGCTTCCTTATTCATACATTTTGTAGATATTGTACATATTTATACTTAATTTTTATATTTACACTTTTTTAATTTCACCTGTGCATACTTAAAAATTGTGAATTCATAAAAGCATCATATATCATAATCTTATCTGATTATGACTAGAATATAGTATAGGTCGACTTCATGATAATAACTCTACATTTTATGAATTGACAATGTAGCAATAGGCACACTCATGAAAATTAGTTTTAAGAAGTACCAACAGACAGTGTAAAATAATTTAATGATTTCTTGACTTAATTTTGTCCCCATTCTGATTGTGTTACGTGGACTATTTTTCTCAAATCCTTGTTACCTTCGCAATATCTGGCGTTTTGGCATGAATTATACCAGCACTTGTCTGTGAATAAATCCGATCGTAACCATTACATTAATAAAAAAAAAAAACAAATCGCGAATAATAAAAAATCTAACAAATATTCCTAACTAATACGTTAAGAACATTTGTTTTTTTTATAATAGTAAGTGGACATTGTTATCTACGTAGATCGTTAGAGCTTTATTGTAGTATTTTGCATGGTTGTGTTGTGTAGTGCATGGTATTTATTGCTTACAGCTTGAAAGGTTTCTTTGCCGTGAGTGTGGTAAGGTAAAGTGCTCCTGTGACCCGCCTGCTGATAATCATCACACAACGCAGCCTGACAATGATTCTAAACCAGACATGAGACCGAAGAGTGAATTAGAAAATGATTCAGTCGAGTACAGAAACCCACGGGTCTTCACGCGGCAGCACTCGGGACCCGATAACGTTAAAAAACCTCCTGTCTTAACCCAACGGGCTTCTGACCATCCGTTCGTTCGGTCGGCACAAGGAGAACCCGGAAAATTGAGAAGATCATTTGCCGTACGGTCGCGGGAGGGACTAGAAAATCTATTAAGTTTCTCAATAAGAAGAGAGAGCAAAGTGAAAGAGAAAGAAACAAACACAAAAGCAAAGTGATTTTTGAAATGTTTAGCGATTTTTTTATTTGAGCTTTACTTAATTTTAGATGAATTGTTCTTATTTTATAATTAGTTAATAACATGCGGTTGAAAAAGACTACTCCCTAGAAGCGGTGCTTAAATGAATATAACAGCTTTAAAGTGAATTCTCGTATTGGAATCAGTTTTGTTTGCTTTGTAAGGTATTTTCACCATATGTCATACAAAATGTTACACGTATTGTTGGGGCGGTAGTCTTTTGCATATAGGCTGACCAGGTTTGTAAATAGATGAAATAGTTATTCAGATAAAATTATGAGTTTGTACAAACATTTTATTATGTGGGGTTTTCAACGGAATAACATTCATGTCACATTTTATGTACTTATACACTACAGGCTTTCCACGCAAGGTGTTGGCTATAAACGCACATTCCCCATCCCATTACTAATATTAACATCCTTCATTTACTATGAACTTTTCTTCGTTGTAGGCTTTGGAATCAAAGTTAGCGTCGTGTCGAGGTACGGTTAGACCTAAAGAGCATTCACCAAATTCGGCCTCCGATGTCAGTAAGGACTACAGGTGTGTACTCAAGAACTAGGAACGTCCAATCGTCATCCCACATCAGTAACATCAATGTGACGTGCCGATGCTGCGTTAGCTTTTTATCATAGTGTGTGACACTATCGTGAAATAGTGACGTCATAAAACCATTAAACACAGTTTTATTTGCCCATTATTATTAGTTACGGTCGAGAAAATGTCGGTGTCCATTTACTGAACCAGCGACCTCAGAATTCACTAAAGATATCGATTTGTAATAGAAGACATTCGAGTAAATTAAGCAATCGATTAATTCGATTGTTTTAGTAACAACCGCCCAACGCTAGTACCACGGTAACAGTCAAACGCTCAGTGGGGTTACCACGTCTAAATCATACTGTGTTCCACAGAATTTAAATTGTAAGGTGAAGCGGAGCTCTGGTCCAATAAATAGGAACTGACCCTAAAGCCATTGATATTTCGAGTTTCCTGAAGTCTTTGTTTACAACGGCTTTTGTGATGTTTGGCAATTCATTGAGCTTTACGTCTTGCGCGACCATAACTAATAAAAAAGGAATTGTTAAAAAATAATATTTATTTACTTATTTATTCCATTAAGTATCTCGGCATATTAACATAAATGCATAATATACAGATCCAATATATTTTGCCGAAATAACCGAACTATGAAGATTTTTCTATAATGTTTATTAGAAAAAGCATTCAGATGTAAACCAATTTTTGACGTCACTACTTTCACACTTTTTCGAGCGATAAATATAATACGCTTCAAGTTTATCTTGCTGATCATAAAATTTAACTCGATTATTGTGATCCATATCACATTTTTCCTAATTTTACTAATATCTGTGATGATAATGAAATAGTTGATAGGTATGATGATGTCTGTGAACGGTTTTGGCCTACCCACCGTAGAACTAGCACCGTGTGACTGGGACTGTGTGTAGATATTAGATTCACAATTAGTGACGTTAACGTAGTAACCCTGATGCGTCCATCTTAAATGTTAACTCACAATACCGTGTGACAATTACTATTAAAATTCCGTTTAGATTTCGTCCCTGTAAAGCGAGAAGTATCTAAGTCTAGAAAGTGTAAATTTACGACTTTATATACTTAGTGACTTCTCGCATATCCTAACACTATCACATAAGCTCACCGGTGAGTGCACGATTCTTGGTGCAAATGTTAGATAATAACGAATTCACTTAAAATTACACACTATAATACAATACATTAATTGTTAGTATCTATCGTCAGACAAGAATATTTTGGAAAGCTATTTTATGTATATAATAGGTAAAGAAGTATGTACGTATGAAATTGTTGAAATAATAATTAAAAATTCTATCAACACATTTAATATGAAATGATTTTATATATGAATAATGTATTATTAATACTTACGCATAATTACATTAATGTAATTAAATCGCAGATTATTAAATCTGACAATACATAAATATTCAAATATATGCTTTCTAGGAGCAAGTTATTGAATAAAAAATATTCCACAATAGCAACTATGAATGTAGTTCTTCATACTATAGCCTCAAAGTACCTAAGCCTATAGTTTGTGCGTTGTAGCATGGTGCGGGTGGCAGTTTCGGTAACATTTCGTTTCACTCTTGAATGTTGCCGCGATTCACAAATTAAGACTTTCAAATTATGACATTCGTATTTCAGCTGTACCACATTCGTATTCGTGATATATTTAATCATTAATAATTCTAGAAAATTAAATGAAACCAACCAGAATGTTCTAGCTTACAAATAAAATCAAATTGAATGAAAAATTAAGCAACGTGTTATGTGTATAACGTAACGCCATAGACGTATCTAGTGATGGAATGTACTGCTTCGATGGATAGTCGATATTTTTCATAATAAGAAACGTATATTGTGCGTTGGTCAATTTTTATTTTCAAGCTGGTCTATAATTATACAACAGAACATTTATAGGGTAAGGTTGCTTATAATGTTGCTTAGAAAAAACAACGTAAACCCGATTTTGATTATTTTATATAATTACAAACATAATTATTTAGCCATAAAACATTTATATTGACAAGTTTATACACGTAGTTACACTAGACAACTGAATAACACACTAATATTACAATATTAAAGAGGACCAGATTTATGCTGCGAGTATCGATAAAAATTAATTGCATATCGTCACTTCCCTAGTACTGTCATAATGGCAACTGTCACCCGCATCATGCTACAGCGCAAATAGTATAGTACTCAAAATATGATTTTTGTAATTTGAAATCGGATGCTCAATAGCCTTCAAGAGAGATATCGATATAAGACTTTCTTCTTAGTGTGACTAACCATTAAACAATTCAATTAATAGCATGTATTTCAGTAACAATAGTTTTATAGCATGCACAGTTTTGTGTTTTATTCACATGCTGCGTTTTAATGTCGAAACATTCATCACAGAGACTGCTAACTGTGTTTAGTTAAAGTTTTTAGGTATCCTATATTTTAATATACTAATTACGCTAGAACATGTACCTGCCAAGTTCACATGTCAAAGAGAAAAGAACTGCTGGCCACATCCACTTTGAAGACACTTAATTGTCAATTGTTGCAATTGGTCAAATACCGAACTTGCTGATCATTTTAAAAGTTTATTAATGTTTTTTTCTTTAATTAACGTAACGGGAGAATTAAAGCAACTACTACATTTCAGCCCATAAATGATCCACTGCTGAGTCTGGCCTTCTCACGTTTAATGGATAATTAACCTATTTTGGCACTGGCCAGACGGGTTCAGTACAGGGTTTCGTTTCACGTTATCCTTCCCTTGCGGCTAGGTTTACGGCCGTGTCATTTCCTTTTGTTGGCACCCTCAGGAGGAAATGGGGAATTAAACAAAGTAACTTATGTTGAAAGTTAACTATATCTACACTTAAAGCCAATTCTCGGGAAGATTTGATTGCAAGCGATATTTGTACAATCATAGCAGGTAGTGTTAACAAAAGTGGAAAGTGCAGGCATATTAAAGTTTGTTGGATTAGTAAATTCTTTATCCTGAAGTGAACTTAGTAGAATTTGACAAACCAAGTCATGTCTTGCCTTAAAAAAGATAAATGATTAAAACTTATAACAAACACACCATATTGTAAATAATACTGTTTTACTTTTGAAGCCTGAATTTATAATTTAAACAAGATTGTTGGTGTTCTTTATCACGGAATAGTCAAAATAGATTGTTCAATAAATTAGAGGGATGCTAATAATATTTAAATATTTGTATAATTTCGGTTTTATAGTTATTGATACTAGAGTGTAATTCATAATAATTTTCCCGAAATGTATTTGCCCGGTTAGCTGCAAATACTTAGATGTATCTAGCATTTATACGTTCACGCGTGTGGTGACCAAACGTTTTATTTTTTACGCAATATGGAATATTAAACGATATTAAAATAAGACATATTTATTTGTTTGATTTTCTTTACTATATGTATTCCAATTGCTTTCCAGTAAGCATGTTTGATAGAATATTTGTCCATTTCACTTCTTTAGGCCCGTCCACCGGTGGTTGAAACGTTTTTACCAAATCTGTTAGGGAATTCCTAAAAAGTTTGGCTCTCAGGACTAAAGGCGAGTTTTCCTCCTTATCAATTACTTCGACAAAAATATTTCCTGGAAAAATATCTTTCTATAGACTACTTCTTTTACAATAAACATTATTCATAATACTCTATAAATGAAATGGAGATTTATGGATATCCGAGTTACGCTGTGTGATATAATCAAAATGCCTGTGGGGATGATACTAAGAAACAACATTTGAGAATTGAACAAACTTACCAGCCACTTTAGGGGACCTCGTTAACCACAGCGATACCACATAGAGTGGCAGCGATTGTACTAAGTAAATTAAATTGGCTAGAAAATACTGCACCGCGATGGATAATACTCGAAACTGAAATAATATAAGACCTTAAATATAATATAAGTATAAATATAAATAAATATCCTTGGACATTTCACACAACGCCATCTCGTCCCAAGCTAAGCAACTTAATGCTTGTGTTATGGTAACGAGATGGATGATAAACTACTTATATACATTTTTTTTTGTAAATGCATACATATTATACAGGGTGTAAGTGGCGGCGTCCCGAAAAAAGATACCAGCGTTTCAGTACATGATACTGAGGCCCATGGCGGTCGAATTTTCCGGATTTTTTTTCATGAATTTTCCGATTTTTCTTGGCATTATTTTTCCATATAATATAATGAAGTAGTTACTATTGTCGAGCTGCACTTAATTTTTTGTAATATTCTAAAAATTAAACAATTTCCCAAAAAAAGGCAATGTAGTTAAGACACGAAAAATCGCACTACCATATGTTACGGCGGCAAGTACAATGACACTATCGCGCGATGCCGCCCGTGTGCCAAGCGTTCGTTGACCTCTACTCCGCGTCCGCGACCTATGTCTCCCGAAGAATACCCAGAGATATACGAAGTTGCGTGAAATTTGGTCAACACAAATGTGTGGGTCTCTCCGTGTGGTGACGGATTAAGAATACGCAGTGTCACCAACCCATACCATCCCGAGGGTGTCCTAAGAAGCGAATAATCGAATGCAAGAGGCAAATCACCTAGCCGCAAGGAAAACTTGATAAAAACCTTGTGCCAACCCGTCTTGCCAGCGTGGCACGGTAGGCTAATTTCCCTCCATGAATTTGGAGGAGGCCCGACTCAGTAGTGGGTCATTCATAGGCTGTAACGATGATTGTGTGGATAAGTTAACTAGGTACTAAATTTCATTATTAGAAAGATAGACGAGGGCAGTGTAAAATTCAATGAAATGTATTAAATAATGCATACCCAATGCAAGTACATAAATATCCAGTTTTGTTATTACGCTGTATTACTCGTACTACCTACCTGGCTCCAAAAGCACCTACCTACAATTACGTAGCTCATTAGAGCTTAGAAACACCTACTTAGTGTTACTTGATGATCGACTACATACCTACCTACTCATTAATCTAGTCTGCCGAAGTATTTGTGACGTACCTAGGAACAACGTAGGTATTTATTTTGGTGAACTACAAAATCCAACTCAATAATTCATACGTTTTGGCTGGTAAATACTTATTGTTTCATTATTGTTCGGTAATCATTGCTAAACGTGTAGGTACACGACATTTTATACGATCAGCTTGTCTTGCTAAAACGGTTTTATTTTAATTTTTAAATAGACAACTCGGGTATAAATCGTATGTCACAAGTAACTTTAGAAACATTAAATTAACGGACACACTGTACACCCATACATGAACCATTATTTTAGATTGTTTAAAGAGTTGTCTCGTACGAGAATCTAACCGCGCAGTCCAATTTTCAGCACGTCAACGATTACGCAGGCCGCCGCGAGCTACCGTCATAACGTCCACACGCACGCGCTTACCGGTGCAAACTAAACTGGTTAGTGCGGGCGGCATGCTCACAGGCAAGACGGAGCGTGCGAGCTTCGGAACTAGAGTAATACCAATCAGTTGATATGATATTATTATCGAAACAAATTTGCGCTGAGTCTTGCGTTTATTTAAGCGATTATTAGGGCGGTATTTCTATTAAATACCTAATGCATAACTTTTAAAAACTTGTTAGTTTAGGACTTACTTATGTCAAAATAACAATAATTATTTTAGTTACTTTGTAATTCGACATCATCTAAAATTACGTTTATGTAAGAAAACGATACTGATTCATTGTTTAAAGCTATTTTAAATACAGTTTCACACGAAGTCTAATTTCATTAATCGTTTGAAACTAATCGTCGATGATTATCGTAATATTTTATTTAATTCCCAACGTTTCAGGCACTTTCGATAGTATCGATAGTTTTCACATGATACCATTATCTCACCTCTATTTGTTTCAATGTGCATGTTTGTAATAATTTTCAAATAATAATAGATAAATTCGTCAGTTCGCCGGGACTTCCATCGGAAATCGGAAGTAATCGTAACTGTTTTGTGAATAATTAGCGACTTGTGAAGCGAAGTGAAATTCGATTAGTACTTCTGTGTGTTGTGTCTTTGCTTTGCGTTTTGTGTGTTTCATTATGAATCGGGTCCCGTTTTCTGCGCGGGAATACGGGGAGATGCTAATGGCATATGGCAATACTCTTCGTGAGTTGGAAAATGATTTGGCTCAGGAATGGGACCAAATGGATGAAATTCCAATAGCACGGTTGCCAAGGATTTGCTTCCAACATGACGGTGCGCCACCACACGTTGTTCGACCAGTGCGCGAGTACCTTAATTATGTGTTCCCTCAAAGGTGGATTGGCAGATTCGGGCCTCACGCGTGGCCAGCGCGGTCTCCTGACTTTGACCTGACTCCTGATTTATTTTTATGGGGTTACATCAAAGAAAAGGTGTTTGTAGCGGAATGCGACACTGCGAATGAAATGCGTCGACCCATAAGTGACGCATTTCAAAAACTAAAATGTGATATCGCAGCCGATCCCACGATGATGTCTCGTCTCCACGCAAATACGTCATATCGCGCCCAGCTTTGTGAGCAACTTGGGGGACGCCATTTTGAGCCGAATCTTATAATAAGAGAGAGACGTTAAGGTATGTTTGACTTTCACCAAACTAATTTATCTTTGAATGTGGTATTGTTATTACTTAAAACAATATCGATGTAAGATTTTCTTTGCGTCTATGCCTAAATTTTAAATGTACTTTATACCAATAGCTGTGTAGTTAATTGAGTCATAAGATGAGCACAGCGACAGGCCGTGGACTAAGCCACAGCACCTTGTAGGTAGGTAAGAGCCGCTGTGCCGCGCGTGTGGCATGCGTTCATTGACCTCTACTCCGCGTTTGCGTGTGGTACGACGCTGCAGCGATAAATTGTATTGTTCGCTGTACATTGCGTAGTGCGAATTAACTAAATAATGATAAATCTTTTATTCTTCATTTTTTTGCTGAACTGAATTGTGCATGATAATAAGTGCCCATAGAAAGCCCATTTCACGAATTTTTCGGGACGCCGTCCCTTACACCCGGTATATAGAAATGACACCCAGACTCCGAGCCAGTGCCCCTGGTTTACACAAAGACACTTGCCCGACCCCGGAATCGAACCCGGGACCCGTTGATCCAAAGGCGGCACATCTAACCACTAGACCAACGAGGCGAGTATATACAGGCCGCGTCAATCTTTATGGCCGGTCTGAACCTAGCCGCGAGTACGAACGTGCGCATCGTACATTTCATAACGCGCTTGTGGGTGAAATCGGCGCGCGCGGGCGTGCCCTGTCTCCCCGCCTCGTTTACGTCCCGCTGATACCTGATTTTGTGTTGTGC
Source organism: Clostera curtula (assembly GCA_905475355.2). NCBI lineage: Eukaryota > Metazoa > Arthropoda > Insecta > Lepidoptera > Notodontidae > Clostera > Clostera curtula. The sequence continues at coordinate 9,139,700 of FR997806.1, read as the reverse complement.
GCAGCGTATTGCTGCTTCATTCAGACCGGCCTTATAGACTGGCGCGGACTGTACCATATATTGCTTTGACATTTGGGCCGTAAATATTTGTATTTATGCGTGGACGGCTCTTACTGTCTCCGTTTACACTGTAGTGCAATAAAAGCATGAATAAGAATTAAGCTAAGAAATTACGTATGATAAGTACTTATTTCAATTGAAAAATCCCATTTAATTTCTTACCAAAGTAAAAACGATGTAATACAATGCAGTGGTCGGTAACAACAGAAGAAGTATCGTGAATCCAACAGTTCCGACGAACAACTCTTGGTTAGTATATTCACACGAGTCGATACTACCTCGCAAGGGATTGTACTTTCGCCCCACAAACAGTCGGAAAAGTGCTATGATACCAGCTATTTGGAAATTGAATAACCTGGAAACGTTCATAGTCATCAGAGTCAGCCTTAGACTTAGTTATCATCAGCCTAAAGCCGAACGTCCGCCGCCAGCTAAAATAAGTTAGTTTAGCTTGCATTGTTGAGCCAGTTTTTCATGCATGTGCGTCCCCCGACAGTGAGCTAACATATATGAAAAACTGGCTTAACTAAACTAACTTATTTTAGCTGGCGGCGGACGTTCGGCTTGACAGTCTACAGAGGTCTTTCCCAGGATTTGCCTCTGAACCCAAGTGAGAGGGATACCTACATATAATTCCCGCCGGCTTGTCTTGTTTCCATATTTCCCAAAAGGGATTTACACGCTAAAATTCCGTTCCATATCTATTAGCCTTCTCTATATCTGTATTAATATTATTATTAGAGGAAGGATTTGTATTTTTGTAACGAATAAATTCAAAAACTACTGGACCATTTAAAAAAATGTTTCACCATTAATGCAACATTATCCTTGTAAGAAGCCGAGATAAGCACGGGTTTGAAACCCACGGGGGCGAAAACGCCAGCCTAAGCTAGTATGGTACATGGAGAGTAGCTTAATAATACATTGTTCTTCAATTACCTGGCTGCATATACATAAATGCAGTAGGAGTGGAATGTAGCTAAGCATATCAAATCTGCTATAACAGCTGTCTGGAATGTGAATCCCAAATACCCTACATAATTGTATATTTGAAGAACCATGTCCAGTTTCTCACCTGTAACATCTGGAAATACAACAATGACACTAGAATTGTAAGCCAAAATTACTAAATATATAATAAAGAAACATTGACAAGAGTTACAATAGGAAATATAAAAAAGAAAACATAATATGTATTTGACTACAAAAAAAGCTACAGTTATGTTATCTTTGCAATTTAAAAAAATGTTAATTAGTTAACAATTATTTATTATTAAAGATGATCATTGGAATGCAGAAAAACACACATCCTGTTCCATGATATCCAATAAAAAAATATACGAACCTAAAAAAAGCCACCACAGTTGTACATGATATGAAAAATATTTTCCTAACATTTTATTAAAGGCATTATTTAATTTCAAACCAACTGGTGCACCCATTAGCCATTTCAGTAAGGTATAAAGTAAGTTAATCAGCTTCTGTAATAAAATCAGAAATAAATTTATTACAAACAATATTGTGTAAGTACAGACTATGTAAGTATATTAAATTGGCCACCCATACTCATTTACTGAGTTCTGTACTCTTTCTTTGCAAACCATACTCTTTAAAAATCCTGTACTATGTCTTTGTAAACCGTACTCTTTAAAAATCCTGTACTCATTTGTATTGCTAAAACTCTTGACAGTTCACTCACAGCAGAGTGATTGGAAACCACGCGCGCATATTAGCACTTTTTTTATTTTTAGAGGTCCATTCTTTTTACCTCTAGCACAAAGGAGAGGCCGTATCAGCCGACCTTTTTTTTTTTGGAGTAGTGTACTCTTATCCAACGTAAAAAAGGTGGTCACCCTAAGTACACAGTTTACTGTTCAGAATATTCAAGTAAAATATTTTATTGCAATCTAAACTTTTGTGTCACAGTTCAACTTGAAGCTTGAGCGATCGACTGCTGCGCAGCATATCACGGGTTCGTTCCCCGCACGGAAGAAATATTTGTACGACCTACAAGTATTTGTTCTGGGTCTGGGTGTTTTCTATCTATAATATGTATGTATTTACAAAAAAAATGATAGCAGTAGTTTATCATCCATCTCGTTACCATAACACAAGCATTAAGTTGCTTAGCTTGGGACGAGATGGCATTGTGTGAAATGTCTAAGGATATATTTTTTTTGTATCATTGAAACCAAGACTTGGTTGACGGTTTTGATTGTGTTATTTATATCCTAATGTTTCAGACACTGCAAAGTATCTGAAACATGGGATTTAAACAAAAGAATATGGTCAGAACCATCAAGAAATCATGACCTGCAATGTGCAACGATTGTGAAAACCTAAGACATAACTGTCCTGTCCCACCTGCTTGTCCTGCAATGTTTGTACCCTATCCACTCCCATTCAGGTAGTCTATATTAGAATTTAGATACTATGTACATACTATTTAGTACAGTGAACATACAAACACAAAATCTCTAAATAAGCACCTCATATGTTTTTGCAGTATCAAGTATGGTTAAGAAAAGCACACTTACTTCTAAAGCTCCCATAAGTAAAGAGCTGATATCTTGTTTTTCTTGACAGACTAATTGTAAAACAATATATCCCAATATTAAGTCTGTAATTATAGCTAAGACTAAATTACCCTGTTTAAGTGATATCTGGAAATAAAACAGACAAGACAAAAAGTTGATTCAGCAACACATAGTATTTGTCTAGATGTAACAAGTACACATAATTATAATCACAATGGAAGGCACCTATTTAATTCCTAGGTTAGCAAAACAAATTGTGCACTAACTTGTCATCTAGGCTGGGTGTCACTTTCACGATCAGTAAGATTGTTCTAATGTATATATTTTACCGGAAATTTACCTTTTTGTCATTTTTCACACTAGTGAGTAGCCAACAAATTAATATCCAATAATTTAAGCTATGCTGCATAAACATAGATGAGGTGAGCCATTGTGGATTTATAACATAAGGTTTGTATTCATTTTTATTTATTGACTGCCCTCGCTCTGTCTGAATAAAGCTTTGTAACTTGGAAAAATCAACCAGTGTTTTTGGTATTGTTTGTGAAGTTTTGACGCTATTATAATCATATAAAATAATGATAGCATCTGATGTGTTTATTAGAACCTCATTTATAACTAACTGAGTCAATTTCAAACTTTTTCCATTAGGCGTTTTCTTGAGAAGTACTAAGTTTTTATATTTATTTTCTTTCTTTTTTACAATATTACCACCGTAAATACCGTAAATTGTATCAGATTTATTTTCAAAAGGATATTCCTTTGCAGAATACTTAGTGAGGTAAATCGTGATAGTATGGTTTTCACAAATACACACAAAACCTTTTAGATACAATATTTTAAAACTAAGAAGAAATGTAGGAACTAAAATTCTTATCGACCCAGTCATAATTTAATCAATAGACTAAATGATTATATGTACAAAACATAAAATGATAAACACTAAACTGAATGACGCACCGCACAGCCAGCCAGTATGACAGACTGATAACTGTCATGATGACAACTAGAGATCGGTATTAAATCATATTAAATACTGACACGGATCACGGTGATAAAGTCTACAAGTATCACTGTGAGTGTGACATGCGACGAAGGAACAACGTTACAAAGTCACTTCGATTCCCGGAAACGTTGGTTCTTTACGTCACGTCATTCATTCGTTGTAATCGTGAGTCGCGAACGTAGTTCGGTTAACATCGGGTTGATTCGGGTAAGGCGGTGGATGCCTCGCTCGGCCGCGGCAGCGGCATAGAGCATTTAGTTACTAGAATAGAAAGGGCAAAATTATTATTGTTTGTATCACTACAGTACTATGGTTTTGTTTAAATTTTTAAAGATTTTTAAAGAATGAACAAATTAATTTAAGAATATGTAATTATTTAGCTACTAGTAATAACTAATTACATATTATTTAATTATAATCACTGTAAATAGTTGATTGAAAGTAGGTGATAAACACGCCGCACGGTCAAATAATACTACAGATAAAGATATTTATAATGCGCTTTTTTATCATTGTATTCCTAACACCAAATACATAAAAGTAGATTTATTAGCCAAACCTCCAAAATAAATATAAAAAAGGGTTCATCATTGCATTGTCCAGAATTGTGCGACACTCATAAGCCTGTAAAAGTGTGAAGGTTATTTTAGATCCAGTACCTAATTATCATCGAGTAAGTAAATCAAAATCACCACATCGTCTACGCATACATTGGAACGCCTATCCTTACAAGACTTACGTGATCGACGTGACAAAGTAACGGTGATTTTTTTGGAACTGGAACAACACAATCACGGTGACACGAATGACACGCTTTTTCCCATCTCTACAAAAAAGTACCAACGTCAGGTAATAAAAAAGTGTTACCCTCCCAAAGGCCAACCCCACGTCCGTGCAGAACATCTTAGCCACGTGGGAGGGGGACACTCAAAATGAAATTACTTATGAGTGGCTAACAGGGAAATGGCAAACCCATGAAGAAATAATATCGAAATGATACAAAGTGACTTGACATTGGCTAAACACAAACCGTGAGAGCCACAAGAATAATAAAAAAAAAAAAAGTGTTATATGTTTGTTTGTTTATTTATTTTCATGATGATGAAAATATAAAAACAAACATGATGATTTGTTCAGCCGACTTCAGCCAATTGAAGTCCACTGCTTAGATGATGATAGACCTTAACCAGGTCGTCTTCGTCCATTTTACTATGTGTTATTTATTCAACAATTAATGATATTACAAAGAAATAAAAAAATATACATTAGACCAATGAACCTAAAACTAAACCTATACCTAAATCTATTACATATGACATGTTTATGAAAGCATTAGTGATGTTACACACACTAGCTATGCTACACCTAAGCTTAGAAAGATCAGATGTTAACCGCTAAATTATAACTTAAAAGTTTCGTCTTGTTTATCCAAGGTCTTCGATCCGTTTTAAAGAAGCGCTGACCTCGGCTGTCGCTAAACTACACGTAAGTTTCTTGTTACGGATATTTAGGCGCAAAGGGATGATCATCCATGATAGTTGTTGCAATTGTAGGCGACATTTCTTGATGCAATTAGTTCAGATTTTTTGGGTGAATTGTGTAAAGTATGTAGCATGCGGTCGCTACAGATACGGTTGTTAATTTAAATATGGGTAGTTTTTAACCTCTATTTCTCAATTGCACCTCTATTTAAAATTCCTGCAAACTAAATCTCCCATCTAATAAGCCACTGCTTAACAGATAAATGGCTGGCTATCAAATTAACTACACGATTTCCCAAACATATTTTAAAAAGCACGTTTATAATTAATCATAATCAGGTGACCTTTTTAAACTAATTTACAACGAAAATCTAGATGAAACCAAGAATCGGTCAGTCTGTTTCTGAGATTATCCATAACATACAGACAGCAAAAAAAATGCTATTTTGGTATATATGTTCCTTAAAGAGTTTTGCACCTTATCGTTTTGCAATTTGTTAGTGTTTATTAAGATTGCACTTAGTTGATATTTTGTGCACTTATGAACTGGTGTTGATTTTTAGAATAACTCATGTTCTTAGCAGTTTAATAGGTGATGGATTAAAAAAAATCGGTCATTCAATTAAACAGTTTAGCTATACATATAGATAAAACAGTATAAGACATCTGATGAGCAAATTTAATGTGCCATTCAGTATTTTTGGTGGTAGTTTCGAATATTTTAATTAGGATTAAATACCAGATGAACACTTGTGTTGTGTAGCTTACTATAGTGATGGTCTATTATTGGACGCGTCTGATAAAGTGCGCATAGCTGAAATGTTTCGTCTATGCCATCATAGCACCATTTGAAAAAAAATCCGCCATTTTATTTGGCTCTTGCGTTTAGGGTTGATTTGTTGGCTGGTTTTGGAAATAAAATTATCTCTTGCTATCCACTGTGATCTTTGGCATTAATAATAAAAGTGCGTTACGGTTATTTATTATACAGGTGAATTCGTAATTAGGCGTAGAGCTATTGCAGCCTACCGCAATCACCATGTCTGCGCACGAACAAATGAGGGCAATGTTGGATCAATTGATGGGAACAGCTCGAAATGGTAAATTTTATTTTCATGGATACTTTTATTTTTAATTTCTTGCTCCTGTGCTTCTCGGTCTATATACGTGTGGAAGCCTAGTACTGAACTATATTCGTTATATATAAAAAGTACCTATGATAAATTAAAATAACGTCTCATTCCTGTGGTACCGGAAAAACATAGTATCTGCACGCGGTTAATCTAAAAACGCTTAGTTTAAGTAGCTCTTAGATTAACGAAAAAATGTGGATACCCACTGATCAATAATTGCTTTTGCTCTGGACTTGAATTACTGATAAATCACACACACTAATTAAAGTATTTCTAACATTTTAGGGGAGACAGACAAACATGGAGTAAAATTTTATGATGATTCAGTATGCAAATCTTTCCTATTGCAATGTTGTCCGCACGAAATTCTATCATCTACTGTAAGTATTTGGTTTTCTTGATAAATATTAATATTCAACTCTGAGTTTTCATACAATGACTGCTGTATGGAAATCTATAAATAATTTGTATTCTCAATTTCAATGTTTACATACATAAATCCAGATGAAAACTCGGAAATTAAAATGTTGGGGATTTTTAGTGTTAAATTTACTGTGCACATACTCTTTTATGATATTTTTAATACAAATATTGATATACTCTACATACAAAAATGAGTTCAAAATTCCAATCTTCTAATTGTGTGATTTGAAAACTATATGATGCCTGATTAATTTAACAAACAGAACTTCTTTATGCATAGATTTGTATTCTATACAAATGCAATATTTATAAGTTTTGTAATATAATACTTAGCCTATTACCATGGTGTTGTGTAATTCATACCAAAACTTTGGGCAAGTAATAGTACTTTAAAAAAAAAAATGCAATCGGTTTTAATATCTTTTTTGTATGTGGTTTACTTCACTCTGTCACACATATTGTTAAGATATTAAAGTGTCATTGGAGAACTCACGGAGTGGCATTAACTGTGGTGAAATATGCTTTTCAGAAAATGTTCAACACTAGTTTATTGCTCATCACAATTATCAGATGAGGGATAGATTGTATGAGTTAGGCTGTTCTGTAAGTACCATGATGTACGTATGAAAACATTTATAGTTAGCTGACTGTACTATCACTGCTATGCAGTATTTAATTTGATAAGGCTCTTGTTATAATTAATTTATCCAACGGTTTGTAATGCTGCTTTGGTGAGTACAAGTTAAAAAATTATAGGAACATGAAAAATGATAAGCCGGGTGAGAGAAATTTGGTGTCTTACATTCTTACTACATTGGGTACGTACAGTGCTGTATACGTGGCTAGCATAAATCAATAAAAAGTTGCATGTGTTGAACATTGGGAATTGTAATATCATAAACAATATATTTTATTTCATATAGACTTCACAAATTGTACATTTCAGTTTCTCATAAAACATTTTGAATAAGGATCACTACACAATAAAAAAAATAAGACTAGATTATTTCTACATAAAACAAATTTTATATAGTATGAAAGTTTTCTAGGGACAGTATTTAATGACTGATAAAAGTTTTATTTTTGTTTTGGTCCAACTAAACGTATGGTTCCATATTTAGTGCAGTTTAAACTACCATTAAGCAATCTGAAATAGAAACAGATGAATGTTTTTCTGCTACTTACAATGGAATTATACTTTTAGTATTACTCAGTTAGGATAATGCTGGGTGTGTCTCTATAATTTGTAAGTATTTACAATGAATATTCTCACGGCACGGATGCAGTTTTACCTGGGCAGTGTTTGCTGTGCTGATGTAGTATGTATTTCTTAAAATATTTTTCTGCTGAAATATACTTTGGTATACTTTACTAATTAATTTAAACATAATTAAATATATTAAATGGTTAACCTTGTTAGGGTTGGTGGTAATATTAAGTGATAAACAGTATTTGTGTTTTTATATCAAACTGAAAACTATTAATATGTCTTCATTCAAACAGACTCATCTCATATATTGTACATAGACAATGTCATTAGACATTTGATTATTGAAAATATCAAAATTTTATGATTTCCTATTGTAATTATTGTGCGTTTTTGGGGTCATTTACTATTAATTTGTGTTTCATTTTGATTGCAGCGTATGGATTTAGGTGAGTGTCCAAAAATACATGATCTGGCCCTACGTGCAGATTTTGAGTTGGCATCCAAGACCAAAGACTATTTCTATGACATTGATGTAAGTATAGATATGTCTGTTACTTTTTAAATTATTTTTTCCTATGTTTAGTGGATGTAAAGTGTGCGGTGGAAGGGTTGTTGTCTATTAGGCAGCAGACTGTAATGTAAGTTAGCGCACAGTGTAATCATGTGGACATACGGTGTCACCCTCAAATAGTTATGTTATGGGAGTAGTATAATCAAGTGAATATTTAAATAAATATAATTAATAATCAGTTTTTATTATCAGTTAAAATTACATTTTATTTATAAATCTTTTGCAATGTATGGGTGTTGAAAATTTACGAAAGTGAAGTTATTTAGGCCTTATTACACAACTTAAAGAAAGGAATAAGCTCATTATAGGGTTTTGTTAGAGAAAATCTTTAAAAAGGAATTGAAGATTAGTTGCTGGTATTTAATAAAACTCTATGATCCTAATTGTTTGCATTTTGATGTTTTTATACGAAATAGGCGACTGAACACTTAGAGGCTTTTATTGCGGACTGTGACCGGCGCACCACGGCTGCCAAACAACGCCTGGCCGAGACACAGGAGGAACTGTCTGCTGAAGTCACTGAGAAGGCAAATGCAGTGCATGAACTAGCCGAGCAAATTGGTCAAAAGTTGGCACGGGCAGAGGCACTTGGGGAAGAGGGAATGGTGGAAGAGAGTGTGAAACTGATGGGAGAGGTAATGTTTAAATATTTTTAGTACCTAGATTAATGAGGTCTTTAAAAATCACGTCATTACTGTCATATAGCGTCATCTCCAAATTTTTAGTTAACAGTAGAAACACATACATTTCATATAATAGCAGGCAAACATCATGAACAATGACATTGACTGCGCAGTAGCCGAGTTTCGCTTCCATTGACGCAGTAGTGATGTGATACGGTTAGCGCCCACCAGCGGAGTGGCGGCGAAGAGGCTATTTCAGTAACAATTTAATTTCAACCTAAAGCGCTTCAGAATACAACTGTATTTGGTACAACGAAATACAATGACGGCGAGCGACGCGCGGCTAGCGACGTGCGGCGAGCGTATTCTAAATACAGAAGTATTCTGAAGCGTTTTAGGTTGAATTTAAATTGTTACTGAAAAAGCCTCTACGCCGCCACTCCGCCCGTCGGCGCTGACCCATAGGTTGATGACTTGAACGACGTTTTTCCCACCATTGATACTCCAACTATTGCAGATAAATGTTTCTTTAAACGGGTGTCCTCCAGTACAATTTTTTCCACTATTTCGACGATGTCTGATGTCAGGCCTCAAATGGCCTTTCTGAACGGGGGTCGTCTTCAATCAGCTCCCGACCGATGTATAAAAAGACCATACCACTTGTAAATCATTGATTTACTTAGGCACTGTTCCCCATTAACGGTTTCCATTTCATTATAAATGGTCTGAGTGTTCTTTCCTTGCTTAGTGAGGAATTTCATCACAGCACGCTGTTAAATTTCCTCCGAGTTTCAGTTTTCTGACTCGTTTAGCAGGCGAGTGTTCGTAAATAAATGAGGCAATAGGGCAGAAACTCAATTTATATACTAATCATGAGTACTCAATCACACTAAGCGAGCGCCCCTATCCCCACTCCATTCCACGAACTCTTGGACTTCCCCTCGTAGTAGATGTTTACGAATATTCCGATAACCCGAGATAATTCAGGGTCTTTCACGTGATTACCTCTCGGTGAGACATAAACAACTATTTCCCCGTGTGGGGACGGGTCAGAATATTATACTTCCACACCATACGCTGGGAAAACACGCTTGGTGGTTCTAATGGTCCGCCCGGCTAGCTACCACCCTCACATCTAAGTCAGGTGCCAAGGAGTTTTATTGTGGTTCGTGTGTGTATGTGAGATCCCGACAGGGCATTTCATTCAATTGCCTGCTCCATCTTAGACCCTGGCGTTGCTTTCCATCACGCAAGCCTAGGGCCAAAGGCATTCAAGTAACCAATAATAAAAAAAATCGGGAAAATCTCGACATATTGCACGATTCTCGATGGTTCGGTTATATGGCATAAAATCCGATGCGCGCGCCCACACGCTGACACGTAAACAACCGATAGCGTGGGGAAAAAGGTTGCGAACATTTGCTTTTGTTATGTATTTCTTGATAATTCTTTCGAAAAGGCATGCGATTCCAGAATTCTCGCATTAGGTACCGAGGTAATAAGCCTTCAATCAAAGGTTCTGCGACGTAACAATATCTACTGTTCTTTTAGATTGATGAACTTCGCAAAAAGAAAGCTGTCGCCGAGCAAGACTACCGTAATTCTATGCCAGCGTCGTCGTACCAGCAACAGAAGTTGCGTGTTTGCGAAGTATGCTCCGCCTACCTGGGGATACACGATAACGACCGCCGGCTGGCAGATCACTTCGGTGGGAAGTTGCATCTAGGATTCATTACTATCCGCGAGAAACTAGCCGACCTCAAGGTAAGTTCGTGTGGCAGCTGTGATTATGCATTGATGCTGTAGCGACCAGCATGCTACATTCTTTACACAATTTACCCGAAACAATCTGCACTCAACAGAATTATCAAAAAGCCCACAGCAATTCGCACCGTTAAGAAACCCCTGACTACAGTTACAAGGGGACAGGCGCCGCGGGCACCCTTAAACGATATTTAAGTCTAGTGAGACACAATGTCACCAACTGATTATATTCTGAGCGTGTCGCAAGATATGACTAAAGGTAGACAACCTGGCCTAAAGAGTAGGAAAACATCTACGTCCTGCGAAATTTAGCTACTAGTCCATTAGATAGAAGATATTTGTAATATTATTACGTTATTCTGTTTGCGAAATACCAATTAAAACACAAAATTGAAAGAAAACATGGTTGATTTTTTAATCCCGTTTTATTGTCTTACACATCAATGTAGGCGTTGCAGTGCAGTGTTATCCGCATTTCTAAAATTCTTTGAAACATTAAATGTTGGTTAGTTATTAACATTATTGTCAGTGTAACTTGAAAATGTATCAAGGCTCATTTCAAAACAGAAAACAGTGGACAAGCGACGCGAAGAGCGCGGGGCCTCCGAACGGGAACAGAGGAGCGGGCGTCGGCACTATGTGGGAGGGCGAGAATTGGACCGCAGGGCGCGTAGGCACAGGGAGACGCCCCGCGAGAGAGATCGCGAACGCAACAAGGACTCTGAGCGGAACAAGGATTCTGATCGTAGCAAGGAGGCTGACCGCAGCAAGGATAAGGACAAGGATTCGGATAGGGACCGCAAGGAGAGGAGCGAGCGAGATCGCGATCGTGAAAGGAGGTGAGTCGTAAAGTTATTAAAGTGTTCTTCTAGCTTATATGTCCCTTTTTCACTGGGGTCGGCACCAGTCTATACTGATTTGGCTAATTAGCAGTATTTATTTTTCCGTGTGGTGACGGATTCAGAATACACGGTGTCACCAACCAAAACCATCCTGTAGGTGTCGTAAGAGGCGACTAAAGGAAAGCAAGAGGCAGTTCACCTAGCTACAAGATTAGGAAAACTTGAAACCCTGTGCCAATCCGTTTTGCCAGCGTGGCACAGTAGGCTAATTTTCCTCCATGAATTTGGGGGAATCTCGAGTCAGTAGCGGGTCATTTATAGGCTGATGATGAGCAGTATTTTTTACACGTAGCAATTGTCGTCTACACTCATAGTTCCATCTAGTGTGTAGTTCCACTGGAGTCTCTGTAATTATATGATTAGAAAAGCCGTCAGTTTTCACACTAAGCACTATGTAAAGCCATTGATGGTAGAATGGCAGGCAAAAAGGAGGGATACTCATAAGCCACAGTGTGCTAGCATCTATGCTAGCCTAGGTCATCAACGTGCATGCGTACTTTTTAACCCGACTCTCATTATCATAATTTAAGCCCACAAGTGACCCACTAATGTCATGAGCCTACACTATTTTCATGGAAGGAAATGGAAGAAGAGGCCGACTGTACTAGAAAACAATTCCAAAAACCTGGTAATATTGGTATATTATCCAGCCAATATATTGACTAAAGAGTGCGGTAAATTTTTAAAATGTTTGCCGGCTATTGGCTGACTATACGTTTCTACAGGCGGTCCCGCAGCAGAAGTCGCAGGGACGACTCGCGCGAACGTTCCCGAGGTCGCGACCGTGACCGAGACCGCGACTCGCGTCGCAGTCGCTCGCACCGGTCCAATTCGCGGGAACGTCGACGGGACTAACCCTACCCTGGATCTATAGATTTATGTATACTGCCGATTTTCTCTCTCATATGTATTCTATGTAGCGGATAAAATTATAATTCGGCGCCCTAGCCACGTCGAGGCGTTTTAAACAAAGAATTGCAATATTCAGGTAAGCACATTGCAACTAAGATTGTAATAGTGTTGAGTAGGACATGATATGAAAATCTGTAATAGTGGGTAAAAAACATCTTGAGCCAATCGCAGTAGTCGATTTTTGGATCTCTGACGGTGATTGTCGGAGAAGGGAGGCGTAAGCCACACGATTGGCTGAAACATGCGCGAATTCCCCCACCAGGGCGCTTTAGGGTCAGTATTATGGCCCATTTGAAGAAAGGCGGTACAAAGACAATGACTACATTCAATAAAATAGTAATTTTCTTACTTTTAACACACTGTGTGATCACAATAGTAGACTGGAGTGTATAGCTATTAAATATGGGGTACTATTGTAAAGGGTGAAGAAACCGGACATGATAATTTCAATAGTAAATTTTAGAATGCTCAAGATGAACAGCCAGTCTTGTAAAATGTTCTTGTAAATCCTGCTCAACACTAGGTGGTATATTTTGCTGACTTTCACGTCTTTTCTCACCATTGAACAATCTTCTTTACGTAAATTTAGAAGTGGTGCTAGAATTGCTAAAAAGCTAAAACATGATTAATGCTAGCAGGCACAATTTATACAAAATGAGTTAATCACTGAACGACAATGAAGTAGCGATAATTCAAATATAACGCTAGCATGTTGTGATTTTTAAATGCATGTCTTAAATTCTAACGTAATTGTAATTTGGAGGTACAAAGATGTATATCGACATTTCTCTACAATAATTAAGAGAATTGCAATAATTCCTAATGATACGGGGCTTTAGTCTATACGTTTTGATTTTTAGTTTAGGATTAGTTGCTTAGCAAGTCAGTGTTGGTGTCATAAATATATTCAAGGGTAGGTTGCACTATTATATTTATTTTCGTTTTCCAATAGTTTACTTGACCGAAAGATTATTAATTATCAAAATATGGGTTGACAATAAATGATTAATAGGATCAAAAATACCACTAACATTTTACTTCTGATGTTTTGTACCAGTTTTATACTTTGTACTATATTTGTCATATGTCTGAACACAATGGCAAAAGCATGGTATAAGACAATTATGCCCGGTTTCCACCGCGAGCGGAACGGGAACATTAATTACTAAAGAGTCATTTTTACTCATTTCGGCCTCGTTGTCAATTACAATCGACTCTTTGTTTGTGGAAACACATGTCTGCAGTTTTGTATTGCGAGGTCAAAGGAGTAATTAACGGGTCCGTTCCGCTCGCGGTGGAGACCGGGCTATAGGCAAAATAACGAGGTTCATCCAATGAAGTATTATTAAAAATGTACAATCCATTTTGAGACCAATTTATCATAATTAATTATAAAAACCTTATTTACTGCCGGTTGTCACTATAACATGCAGATGCCATATGGTGTCGAAACAACTTTAAAAAATGTGTATAGAAACCGCATTATTAGTTTAAATTACTATACGTGGTACAAAACAAATTCTTTAAAAATAAATTTATATTTGTAAGGCTTAGTTTTAGTTCGATGTTTATAGGTATCTCATGATAGTGACTACAGTAATATTAAGTTTGTATAAAGATGAAGATTTAGAATGTTACACACCAATCTGGTGGTATAATAGACACTGTAATTTTTGTGCTTTTTGTTTGTTACAATAAAAAAACACTAAACTCAAAGATATTTTATTTCTATTATTCCAACGGTAGCCGTACTGTCTACAAACGGGGGTCGTATAGGTAACCTGTATACGCCATGTGGTGTAACCCACCACATGGCGGGAAGAACTCCGTCAATCGGTGAGGGAGTAATGGCGCTCCCTACTGAGGAGCCCCACCGCGGGGCAGGCTGATTGGGGCCTTAAGGCCTCGCTTCAAGAAGTGGCTGGAGCGGCGTCATGGAAGCCTCTCCTTCCGGCTGACGCAACTCCTCACGGGGCACGGGTGCTTCTCAAAGTACCGCAAAGTGCCGCATCGACGCCGGAGTGCCATTGGTGGCCTTGAAGACTGCAGATTACACATTACAGCTCTGCCGAGCGTGCGACGAGCCGCGCAGGGCGCTCGTCTCGATTTCGGGAAGCCTGTTGCTACCGGACCTCGTAAGATCCATGGTCCGGAGGCCAAATAAAATATTAATTTGGTAAATAAAACCATTTATTATCAGTTCTTTCATACTTAGATATACGTACAGGCTGTAACGATTTGTCTAAAACAACATTAACACGTCAATGTTTTTAAAATTATCTTTAAATGCATCGAGTCTTCTTTGCACAAATAACCAATATCTATACTAATATATAAAGCTGCAGAGTTTGTTTGTTTGTTTGAACGCGCTAATCTCAGGAACTACTGGTCCGATTTCAAAAATTCTTTCAGTGTTAGATAGTCCATTTATCGAGGAAGGCTATATTTTATTTTCAAAAGAATTAGGGATCTGTATGAAAATTGCGATTTTGTAACCCAAGGTGTAAAATCGAAAACCTATTTATGCGTGCGCTGCAAAAACGATTGACAATAGAACAAAATGAAGTACTACGAGTTTGTAAGTCTTATTAAAATCTACAAAAAAGTCCGCGAGAGCACATATCTAACTATCATAGTTTAGTCACAATAACCACTTTTATATTCATAAAAAAAATGCATAGAGATAAGCACGGGTTCGAAGTCCACGCGAGCGAAGCCGCGCCCAAAAGCTAGTAGGATATATGGCTAACTGTTTTGCATAAAAATCTCAATTTTTAAACTTATCTTTTCATTGAAGTCTGTACTCCCTTTACAAAGTTAACGTAAGCTGTTACACCCTGTATCCTCTATTCTGTGAGACATCACATGCTCACTTAATTCCAATCATAACCTAAGAGCTAGCACCTACATTTATTGTTCTAATTGTGATTATTAACTAATAGTAGGTTCTCACATAATAAAAAGTTTTTGGCCGTGATTAGGACATATTTATGCTGTTTACTTCTACATTATAATGAGATCATTCTACAATAGGTTTCCGTAAATTTTGATACAGAGACTAAAATAGTACATTATGACCGGTCTAATAAACTTAAAACCATTCTATTGTAATAAATCAATCACCTTTTAGTCATACAAATCATAACTGTTAAATCACAGATAAACGAGATATTTTCAGGAATCATATTATTAATATACTACAAATTATAGAAAATTAAATGGTTAATATATTTAAATGGGGTTTAAATCGATTTGAAATTATACAGGTGAGGTTTTGGGCGCCATTTTAAATGGACGCGGATGCCTAAAAACGGGACTAAAAAGAATAGAAAAACTGCATCATTCGATTGTTTAAGATTGTACTTTCTAGTCGGAGATCGAACCTGATTTAAAAAGAATGAACACTATCCCGGCTTTCAACATTATTTAATGCCGGTAATAAGGAGAACATTCTGGGAACTAATGATATATGTCAAAATAGTGCCATGTGTTTTTTTTACAACGGAGGCCAAGAGAGTTTTTATCCTGAAAAACGCATCCTGTATGGTTTAGTTATTTTTAACTTTGAAAAATGCTTAAAACTAATATTTTGTATTACCGGTATTACCAAAGTATGTGTCTATCGCCTAATATCTAAGATAGTCAAGTTTAAAATGCATGAAATGGCGAAATGTGTAACTAATTATCTACATAAATTACAATAAACTACTACGTTCACTTAAAACTAATTACAAAAGTCTCAAGTTGATAAGATTTTACTACAATCCCTGTTTAAACACGTGTTTAAATATTAACAATCTGACTAATATCAGTAACATACTCACTGAAATAACAGCAACCTTCTTTTAAATAAAATTGCTGGTTAAAAAAGGATTAATTTTAGTGTAGGTATTCTGTTTTTTTTTATGCATGTACCAAACGATTCAAATAATTATACTATCATACTTCATAACCAACACTGATGATTGGTGTCTAAGATTTGCAACATATACTCATTTATGATACACGAAAAGATACGACAGTTGTGTATAACACGTCAATGAGTTAAAATATGTGACTAAAGGAACTGCATAATGCATACTGCAAACCCGGTGCCAATCACCCAGTGGGTGAAGTTCAAATACCCAGAGGCCAGACACAGCTGTGGGTAACTGGTTCATAATAGGTTCGATCATATGCCAATAAAAACACATAAAACAATCCCTCTTCATAGCGTAAAATACTTTACAACAATAAGTCAGTTGCAATAGACAATACTCATTTTATACTATCTAGTTTTGTTACTCAGTATTGTGAATCCATGCAAATTTAATTAGTTCCATCCACAATTTTACCCCTTATATATTTATTGTTGTAACAACAAATAGCTTGTCCCGTCTACATGGTTTTGCGTCTATGTTAATTTTAAAAAAAAACCAGTTCGACCGTTTTTAATAATCGGTCGAATTGATAAGGCGCGAAAGTGTGACAGTTAGATGTACGTTCTCATTAATTTGGATAACTTTTTTTGGTTCACTTGATTTTTATTTTATGTAATTTTAATTTGAAACCCAGCATTTCAGACAATACACCCGACAGTGCTGACAGTATGACGACTTTTGTGATCGTATATAGGTAATGGTTAGCGCATATTCCGGAGATCTTGAAAGGGGCATCTAATTCCTGGAACAAATAATTTACGTTTTTCAGGGTGTACAATGTACATTCAAGTCTTATACAGGGTAATTTTCGAAAAAGTGAATGAATGTAACTTGAAATATCATGTTTTTTATTTTTGTAGCAGTGAATTTAATGTCACGTTGCACAACGCATGTTGTCCTTCTCTTGCGGCTAGGTGATCTGTCTCTTGCGTTCCTTTAGTCGCCTGTTACGACATATTTAGGAGGGCATTGGTTGGTGACATTTAACGAAAGATTTTACCTTGAGCAGATCGGCTGCCAACTTCAAGACATTATTGGCGACGGTAAGTTGTTCCTTGCTCTCGGGTCTCTGCTCTATGGCCAGGTGGAGGTTGATCTGCTCAGTCAGTATGGCCGAGAGGCACCCCCTGTACTTCTTGTTGACGTTGCTGCCAAGGGTCAGGAGGCGTAGTAAGTAGATGCCGAGGCAGGAGCTCCACGCCATGGCTTCCAGGAGCCAACCGCACTCAATCGTCACCGCGTCCTAGTAAATGAAATAGTCCTTATGGGTGAAGCCAAACGAGTGTAAATTTTGTGAGCTGCGTAATTTCGGTCGCAGAAATTCTGTTGGCACAAACTAATCTTTTGTATGAAACCGAATGCAGCAGAAAGTACGCGACCGAAATTAGGTCGGATTATGCATGTGAGTCGGCTCACAACCATTTTGCGTCGCCGTGTGGCACAAATTAGGCTCCTTTGGCCTCACCCTAGAGGGTTATGGCAGAATTCAGCATAAGAATAAACAGTGTAATACAAAACACACCAAGTCCGGCGCCAAGCGGTTTAACTGTATTTCGTCGTGTGTATGTGACCTTTCATACGCATTTCCTCATTCTCACAATCCACCCATGTCTTGATATACCACAACCATTGCGTCATATTGAAACTACCACCGGTTCGAAATGCTGCTCTACTAAACTAATACTAAACTGCTGCTGCTCAGCGTAAAGTTTCTTTTTTTATCAAATACTTGAATGCCTTTGACCCTAGGCTTGCGTGATGGAAAGCAACGCCAGGGTCTAAGATGGAGCAGGCAATTCAAGGAAATGCCTGCTCTCACATACACACAACGGAACACAGTAAAACTGCTTGGCGCCGGACTTAGATGTGATGTGACGGTAGATTCGATCCTACCACTGCTGCGTGCTGGGATTTGTTGACTTTTACAACACGCCATTTTTCCCAGCGTGCGGTGGGGCAGTTTTATATTCTGACCCGTCTCCACACGGGTAAAGCACTTACCCTCAGCAATTGAGCGCTCACGCAAGCGAGCAGTATTAGGGTGAGCATAAAGGCGGCTGACACGATGACGTCCACTGATCTTTGAGGACCGCGGCGCTGAAACAAGTCCCGTTTTTACATTGTTTTTAATTTTGTATTTTGTTTTTAAAGAAACGTAACCCCCTGCAGTAGGTTAAACTGTGTCGCGGGGGCAGTTTACAAACATGAAATTCACGAACACAAATGATACCCAGACTCGGAGCAAGTGCCTCTGATTTACACAAAGACACTTACCCAGCCTCGGAATCGAACCCGGGACCCCGTGATCCAAAGGCCTAGGTCGTTCGTTCGTTTCAGCCCATGAATGACCCATTACTGAGTCGGGTCTCCTCCAAATTCATCATCCACCCCTAGGTCATTAAACTCTTTTTAACGGATTATTATTTAAGTCCCGTCGCTTCGAATGCTTTACAGCAGTCGTGGAAACAGGAGAGACTAGATGACAGTTGGCTTTAAAAGTATATAGCACACTAGCTGGTGCCACGGCTTCGTTAGCTTGGATCAATTGTTCGGATCGTTGCTGTCCCTTTCGTTTGGCTGTCCAATGACAAGGCCAAATATATTTTTTAAAGCTTCGATAAAATGCAACAGCTGTGGCGGTTGTCTGTCTTCATCAAAGTTCCGAGCATTTACAAAATAGCAGATCAACACAGTTTTAACACAAAATAACTACAACTACTCAGCCAGTAAATGACCCACTGCTGTGTTGGACCTTCACTCATCACAGGGAGGGCAATTAGCCTACTGTGCCACGCTGGCCAGACGGGTTGGCACATGGTTTCGTACCAAGTTTTCCTTCTCTTGCGGTTAGGTGATCAGCCCTGTCATTCACGACACCCTCAGGATGGCATGGGGTGGTGACACTATGTATTCTAAATGCGTCACCATACGGAATAAACTCACCCGCAAATAGGATCTGGTGGATAGCCAAGTCTTGATGTTACGGACAGTGTTCAATCTAAAGTGAGGCAGTTCCGATTTCCGCGCTCGTCTCGCTGATGTAAGGTGAGAGAATAGTTTGGCGTACAAGAAGCGTTGCTTGAAGGCACGTTCCGCAACCGCCAGCAGAAAGAATACGAGGCCGCTCAGCGCGAACCGAAGGGCGCAAGATAATATATTTGTCGTTATCTCCCTGTAGAACGATATAAATACATATATTCACTTTCCCTTAGGGGCAGGCAGAGACCACTTCTTTCCACTTGCTGCGATCCTTACATACAGTCCTCGCCAAACTTTATGGCCGCTCTGAATGTAGCCGTCGGTGCGAACTTGCGCATCGTATATTTCATAACCAATACGAACGTATCACACTCACACTAACGCACGGAAGCGAGGACGCTTGCGGGTGGAAGACGGCGAGTGCGGGTGTACCCTGTCTCCACCCCCGCGTACGTCCCGCTGATACCAGATTTTGCGTTATGCGCAGCTTAATGCGGCTACATTCAGAGCGGCCATAAAGTTGGGCGAGGACGCGTTTGGCGGTTTTTTTTTAAACGAACCCTCTGCACTAGGAATAATCTGTATCGCGAATGCTGTTTACTATACCCTATTCAACGAGCCGTGAGCCGTTTTGTTTACTTTTACAAAGAAAACAATGTTTCTCAAACTTTTATTTTTAGTTTTTATTTTAATTTAATTTAATGTAAGTTTTCCCCGATTGTATAACTAGTAGCTAGCTGTACTGTTATTTTGTGGTATTGCCTGAAAGCATGGCCCGGGCTCACTCATGTTATTACACACGAAAACGTCAATAAAACAAAAATAATTAATAAATAACTTTAAACTTAACAAAACAATAAAAGTAACAACGGAATAACGAGAATTTAACGAAAATATCTGCAGTGGTACTCTTCGCATCAACAAGTTGATCGATAGTAAAGATGGCGGGTGTAACCCGACCGATGACAAAACGTCACATTTTAATGTAAAATGTTCGCAGTATCTGTAGTCTACAATTTAGTAGTATTCAAATTCGTTCCAAGTTTGAGAATCAAGTCTTTTTTAGGTTCTTTTACATGTAACCGATTGAATACATAATTAATTAAAATAAAGAAAATAATTTAAGGCATTGATGATATTCGATTTGAAATAAGTCTGAAAGGCTTACATAATTTCTACAGACATCGTTCTAAATTATCATTTCTAATGCTGTCAGTGTATTACTTCCGTAGTTATTTTTATAAGATATGTTCACTACATCAATCGTGACATATAAAGAACCCTTTTTATGGTTTGTTTACCTTTTGGCTCACGGCTCGTTGAATAGGGTATAACGTGAATTACGAACACAAATGAGTCCGAGACTCAGAGCAGTGTAGTTTACACAACGACACTCGTCCGACACCTCGGAATCGAACCGGGGTCCCGTGATCCAAAGGCGGCACATTAAACCCCTAGGCCAACAAGGCAGTCATGAATCATCATCATTTCAGCCAAAAGACGTCCACTGCTGGACATAGGCCTCCCCCAAAGATTTCCACAAAGGCCGGTCCTGGGCCGCCTGCATCCATCGTTTTCCGGCGACCTTAATCAGGTCATCGGTCCACCGTGTGGGAGGCCTACCAGCACTGCGCTTTCCGGAACGCGGTCGCCATTCCAGGACTTTCTGCCCCATCGGGCGTCGGTCGTGGGCGCTATGTGCCCTGCCCACTGCCACTTAAGTTTGGCAATCCTGTGGGCTATGTCGGTGACCCTGGTTTTCCTGCGTATCTCCTCATTTCTGATTCGATCTCGCAGGGAAACTCCGAGCATAGCCCTCTCCATTGCCCTTTGGGTGACTTTGAGCCTTCTGATGGAGCCCATAGCCCATGAATAATAACTATTATACTAACATATTTCAAAAATTATTGAATTGATTCATTTATATTATCACTAGCGACCCGCCCCGGCTTCGCACGAGTGCAATGATGAACCTCTAAATTTATCAGTGTTTCTCTACTATATTATGCATATATTATACACATAAAACTTCCTCCTGAATCACTCTATCTATTAAAAAAAAACCGCTTTAAAATCCGTTGCGTAGTTTTAAAGATTTAAGCATATATATACGGACGGACAGACGCCAGCGACTTTGTTTTATAATAAGTAGTGATAGTGATGTACCGCCAAATTAATAAAACTTTTGGCGGTACATAATGCTGTCACCACCCCATTCCATCGTGAAGGTGTCGTAAATGCCGACAAAAGGAAATGATACGGCTGAAAACCTAGCCGCAAGAGAAGGAAAACTTGATACGAAACCCTCTGCCAACCCATCTGACCAGCGGGACACAGTAGGCTAATCACCTTCCATGTAGTTGGAGGAGGCCCGACTCAGCAGTGGGTCATTTATGGGCTGAGAAGTGGTAGTAGTAATATACAGATAAGCTATTATATTATAAAGACAGTGTACGTACCAAACATTATCCCCGAAAGCTCCGTTGAACACCGAGAATACAGAGCCTTGACTGTAGTTGGCAACCAGTGAAGGGAAATAGGCTAGGAGTGAAAGAGATTGCAACTCTTCTTCTGTTCTTGTGTCCTGCTCTACAGCTACCTGTAAATAAAAAAAGAACGTGTTAACAAAATTGCTTAGGAGTATTTTATTTATTATTCATCGTTTGAGCTCATCATTTTATTTATTATTACATAGTTTAAAACATATTATTTTATTATATAACATAGTATAAAACAAAGTCGTTGTCGTCTGTCCGTCCCTATGTAAGCTTAAATCTTGACTTGACTTTCTTGGTTGACTGGCTTGATGCGTCTTTTAGCTTAAATCTTTAAAACTACGCAACGGATTTTGAAGGTTTTTTTTTAATAGATAGAGTGATTCAAGAGGAACATTTTTAAGTATAATACATCCATAATATTGGAGAGAAACACTGATAAATTTGGAGGTTCATCATTGCACCCGTGCGAAGCCGGGGCGGGTCGCTAGTTTATTATGTGTAAGAGGGAAGTATCACCACTATATTCCATCCTGAGGGTGTCGTAAGTGACGACAAAAGGAATTACCAATGCCGATAACCTAGCTACAAAAGCTACAAATACTTGATACGAAACCCTGTGCGAACCCGTCTGGCCAGCGTGGCACAGTAGGCTAATTACCCTCCATGTAGTTGGAGGAGGCCCGACTCAGCAGTGGGTCATTTATGGGCTGAATAGTAGTAGTAGTAAAACAGTTTTGAAATATGGCAGGTAGAGGGTTCTAGAGTTCTTGTTTGTATCTGACATAAATGTCTTTGCTATGCTGGTAGTTAAAAGAGCATCCACAGGGTTACTTCTAGGCTCTATTTCATGTCGAGGCTTTCCCCACCAGTAGTAGAGACTAAATGACTATTTGAATGCACTCACCAAGAGCTATGCGAATAAAAATAATTTAGATTTACTTTTTGGCATTTATTTCATATCTCCTCAGCCAGTAAAAAATCTTATATTTATTGTTTTTTCATTAATGTTTCCATATCCTACTCAATTCCTTTGTTGTACAATTAATCTTCTAAATCCTATGCAATCTGGGTTCCACCCCGGACATAGAATGTTACTGCTTTAGTCAAAATTACGGATGACATCAGAAGTGCCATGGATTGTGGCAAACTTACAGTTCTTTTATTTCAGCAATGACTTCAATACTGTAGATTTAGACGTTCTCCTGGCAGTACTGTGTGCCTTTAATATATCTCCAAGGGCGATTGATAGTTTTCAGTCTTACACGTCTGGCCGTCGGTCAACATGGGAAAATTTAATTTCTGGCGTGTATATACTTAGTATATATATATATATATATATATATATATACTAACTATATATATATATATATATATATATATATACTAAGTATATACGTCCTGGTATATATATATATATATACCAGGACCGGCCTTTGTTGATTTCCTTGGGGAAGGCCTATGGCAGTGGACGTTTTTTGGCTGATGTGATGATGATGTACACATTTAAAAGTTATATGTGTATTGGAATAAGGTTATATTATGTATTTATTTTCATGTACTCATCTACATATATTTGTCTTACTTGTATAATTTATTGCACACACCTATCTGCCGATATTAAAGTTCACAACTCCTATTCATCCAAAGGTTGTTTGGAAGAAATCGCCTAGTGCGATAAGACTGCTCATTGTACATTTTTTTATTGTATTTCTCTGATGCCATGTTACACTTTTTATATTATTAGTGTGCAATAAAGAGTATTCTATTATATTTAGTTCTTTAGGTTTTGTAAAAATAAGTTGAGTTAACTGCTAAATTTACAAGGCATCCTCCCCCTTTCGCAAGGAGTGAATCCCGTGGCCCTGAAGTCAGCCGAGGATCGCCGTCGGTGTTAGTGACCAGCCCCAACGACCGGGTCATCCATGAGGATTTCCGACGAAACAATTTCGAAAATTTATTCTATAACGGCATTATAGCTTATGGACGGTAGTATGTATATACCCTGTTTGTTACACTCTACGACTATACAATAATGAAAATAACAGTTTTGTAAACCTCACCTGTACAAGCCGTATCAGTGGTGCAACGAAGGCTACGGTAGCTGCCATAACGAGGCCGGCCCACAAACAGCCGTCAGCCGCCATGGCGCGTTCAGCTCTCGCCACTACGTACCAACTAATGTCGACTGCCGACAGTTCCGCGCGGAGGGTGGAGCCACGTTCCCACATCGTGCATTTCACTGAACATACATTACTTCTCTTTTAAAATATTTCATTGTACATTCGCCCGTTGTTGGCCGAGACTATGGTAAAGCACTTAGTTGCGGAGGTCTGTAATGGCACCAAGTTCTGAGTTATTAAGAAAACGCGGTTTTTTCTAAACTTCTACTACTCTTCAGCACGTAAATGACCCACTGAGTCAGGCTTCCTCCAACTGTTCAGGGTCAATTAGCCTACTGTGCCACGCTGGCCTGAAAGGTTGGCACAGTGTTTCGTAGTAAGTTTTCCATCTCGTCCAACTAATCTTTCGGCCTTATCATTTCCTTCTGTCGGCTTTTACGACACTCTCAGATGAAATGAAAAGGGTGGTGACGATATGAATTCTAAATCCGTCACCATACGGACCTTTTTTTTTTTTTTTTTGGTTTCGCTGGGTAAATGCTTTATGCATACCACCGCACCCCGGGGGAAAGGTCGGTGATTATGTGGGACTCCGACAAGGGTCGTCTACCCAAGCGTCGTTTACCCACTAAAACCCCAGCGGCATACCCTCACACGACGCGCTTGGGGCGCCACAGGTTCGCGTAAACGCATTCTACTGTGACGCCCCGGCGTGGTGCCCGCAACGCGGGCAAGCGACTATCCGAGAGGGCGTCCCGGTATACTGGGACGCCCTCAGTCATCGAGGCTTTCGTCGGTGGTGGCTCCCCCGAACCACCACCGGCCTCCTAGGCGAGGGCAGAAGGGGCCCGCATCGTCACGAACCCCCCTCCACCCCCGCCTCCGTCCGCGGCGCGGGTCACCCGGAGCTCCCTCCCTTGCGACCCGCCCCGCTGCCCCCTTCTGCGACATCGGCCCCGCAGAAGGAGGCCCGTCCGCGGCGCGGGTCACCCGGAGCTCCCTCCCTTGCGACCCGCCCCGCTGCCCCCTTCTGCGACATCGGCCCCGCAGAAGGAGGCCCGTCAGCCCTCGGGCCGGCGCCAACCAGAGGACACCGGCGCACCGCAGCCGTCCAGGGCCCGCAGGGAAACCCTTAGGACAGGGTCCACCGTCTACCCAGGTCCCCGGAGCCCACCAGGGCTCGCAGCGAGACACTGGGGACAGGGTCCTCATCCACCCAAGTCCCCGCAGCCCCAATCTACCGCAGCGCACCGGCGATCCGTCCCGCAGCCCCCTTCTGCGACATACGGCCTCGCAGAGGAGGCGCGTCAGCCCTCGGCCGGCGCCAACCCGAGGACGTTGAGTGAGGACTCGGTTTGACGGCCAACTAAGTTGAGCGCCAACCCGAGGACCTCATGGTGCGCCGCAGCGGTTTACGACTCCCAAGGCAGCTCTGAGGACAGAGGAGTCCCCGGAGCCGCAACCCGCCACGACGCTGGGTGCCGCTCTTCGTCTCACCTCTCCCCGTGGGCCCGCCCGGCATGGGAGGCCCTGGCCGGTATGGCCCCACGGATCATTGAGGCACTCAAGCCCCCTCACCACAGCAAGGTGGCAGCACAGTTGAGGGGGTCACCATACGGACCTACTAAAACCCACCGCAAGACGCCTACGCTAGCGGATAGCGAAAAGCAACTAACTGATCTTCAGGTTAACCAACGTCTGGCTCAATTTGAGCTAACTGAAATATAACATCGGACCTTCCATGCCATAAAGGGTACATAGAAATCGCCTGCGACGGCTGCTGTTCTAAGTTTAGGTTAGCCAATTACGTTAAGACTGGTGCAGACCCAAATTAAAATGGTAAAGGTTTGGTGTTGGGAATAAATATATTATGATTGGTGAATTACCAGTGTCACTCGAAGGATCGAGCAGAGCGAAAGGATCCCAGGAGCTGTCGGCAGTATATGGGAAGCCCACGTCCGAATTGCCACCCTCAGATTGGGACTCATAGCTGCTTTCCTCGCCTGGCCAATTATACAATCATTATGCAGTCGAACGTTCTAATTGCATTGAAGATTTACAGGGTGTCACAAAACCCTACATACATTCCAGGTGATTCCTCATTTATTTAACTTAGAAAGTATTTTCAAGTCATTGAATGAAAAACTTTTAACAAAAAATGCACTACACTTCAATAAGTTCCTACAACATAAAAGCAAAACATTACGAATAATCAACTATTTGAAATCGGTGTTTTATGCTTTATCCTAATGAACGCACGTGTCAATTATTTTGGTATTGACGTAAGTTTTTGGTAGAAGCTTTTGTTTTTATATGTTTTAGTAGAATTGTATGCTTTCTAAATAAATCGAATAACAAATAAATAGCTTCATACAAATCGTTGATATTTGTTTATTTAGTTTTGTACCCACATACTGTCATTATTGCTGATCATTTATTTCAAGTTTTATATGAACCCACCGATTAAAGTTTGTATGGGACCAATACCCTTCGAATAAAAAAATATTCAAATTTGGTTTATATTGTTGTTTGTATTATGCGGTATAAATAATCAAATTCCTTTTTGAAATCAATTAACAAGAATAAAATATAAGACATGCATTTAATCCATGTTCCCTTATCTTGGTTATTATCAATAACCAAACGTGTTATGAAGTTGATAGTAGCGAAATTTTGGTTTTAGAGTGCTATAAAAAAAAACAATTCGGCGAGATCGGCAAAGTCAACTGCTTACCACCATTGTAGAAAAAATAAAGAAAAAATATCCTTGTAATAGCAATATTGAACGGGTCGTAACGAAGGTATATAAGGTTGTTGTAACTCCCAGTAGCATTAAGCATGCACTTAACGTAAAGAACATATAATATTAGTCCATTGATCTCATACGAAACACGTGTTATACTTTAGTTGTACACACTACGATTGTAAGGCCGTGGTAAGTTGTAAGTCGTGACATATCTTGTTTTGAAGTATCATGTTTTAACAATGTAAACAAATAAATAAGGACTGTTGCACTTTAAATAACAATTCTGTTACAATTTATGACATGTTATTAATTTGAGAAACCAACTAGCTGTTAATGTAGTCTTTGAAAATTGTGACTCGATATTCGGTTAATTCCTTTTTGGGAAATAGTTTAAGATGCTTCAAGTTTAACGCGATATAACTACAAATTTATAAATTGACGCATAAGACTGCATCAATTCCACCTTCATCCACGTGGATCTTCTGTGCTTATTAATCTGGTTTTCACGTTAAGTCACGAGATGGTGGCCTAGATTTCAAGAAAGCAATATGCCTATGACATTTTGCATACAGTATGTCGATCCTTCCATTAGTACCTACTACTATTTCTCAGCCCATAAATGACCCACTGATAAGTCGGGCCTCCTCCAGATACATGGAGGGTAATTAGCCTAATAAACCACGCTGGCCAGAAGGGTTTCGTATCAAGATTTCCTTCTCTTGCGGGTCCTTCTCAGCCTTATCATTTCCTTTTGTCGGCTTTTACAAATCCTAGTACGAAATGTATTCTAGATCCGTCACCATCCGGAATATTGTGGTACCTTCCATTAAGTATGCTCTTTTTTGTTAAACTTTGTAAAATATAGAAGTTACATATAAAATAGCTCGTTTAGTATGAGAAAAATGTTAAAGTGAAGTTAAAGAATAGATGCTTACTGTTAGTAGTTTGGCCAACCCAATCGGACATGGTATGGTGGGACGGTAGCGCGATGGAGGGGGCCGACGCCGAGCACTCCCCGTCCGATGACGTTGACTGGTAATTGTCTAGTTTCTATGGAAATTCATTCATTACTTAGCGCGAGTCAAGACTACAAGGCAATGTGAACGTTTGTTCTAGTTCTTTTAGCTGTATTCGTTTAAAAATTAATTGCATTGATTCTTCAGTCTTATTTAACCAACTTAATCTGAATTGATCAGTTAAAATTTTTGTATTTACATGGTTCATTGAACAATGAAACGAAGGGATTGAGTTATATATTATGCAGGGTTCTCTTTGGACTCATCATTAGCTACTGTTACTTAACCAATCATATTTTACTTAACCAATCATACATAGTATATTACCAAAAAATACTAAACAAAATGTTTTACGTCCCCATGAGTTGTGTCACATTCTCAATAAATATAATTCAAATTTAGTACACATTGTGAAACATTAAAATAATTCTGAAGCGAAAATAATCATTGATAAACATAATGATGAACATACAAAGGACATTCACAATTAGTTAGTTAACGCCATACAAAAGCAAAGACTGTAAGACATGCGACCACGCGGCCGAAATTCTTAGTACCTGGTTTCACGTGCAGTAAGTTCCTTCCATCAATCACCTATTGTTAAAACGTAATTACGTTAGTACAGTATTTAATACACAGAAAAGAGACTTCAATATGTTTGATTTCTAACATCAGTTTATCAGCAACAGAATAGTTTAGAGCATGCATATCTTAAAAAAACTTTACCTTGACTTTCTTCTTCAGAGTATAGTCGTAATCACTCGATTCTTGTTGAATTTCGTCATCTGCCCAAGAACTTCGGAAGCGGACTCCAGGCCTCTTACCCGGGCTAGGACTAGTTTGAATAGCACCGTCAGAATCAGCATCAACAGATTTTTCATCATCGTCAACATTCTTCTGTTTACCTCTAAGATCCGACACATTTTTATTTTCTACTCCTTTATCTTTTTCTTGTTTATGAGTTTGCTCGCTTTCCACGTCTTCATTAGGAATTTTGCTTACTGATAACACCTTAACTTTATCACCGTCACTTCCATTTGAATTGTAACCGTTGAGACTCTCAAACCCATCATCACCGTCTGCGAGTACCCTATTAATTTGTTGATTTTGTCTAACGTTAAAAGATTCTAGATGCTTCTTAATCAAAATATTTGGCTTATATCTAAACGAGGAACTAGGTGTAGCGTCGTCAGGCGGCGGGGTGAATGTGACTATTGGTGCTGTGACATCGGGTTTCTTCCACACCATATAGTCTTCATCATCAGAATCTTTAGCTTTGACTTTTATAGTTTTACTTTTAATAGGTGAATCCAGGTTTTTTATGAGATTCTCTTTAGTCAGGTCTTTTTTACGTTTCCTACAATAGCAAAAAAACAAATATAACAGCATGGGAATTTTCCATTTTGATAAACATTACTATTGACTAAAAGATATCTGAAATAACAAATTCTATATTCTGATGGAGATAGAAAATAAAGATACCTTAGTCCATTTTCTGCGATTTCAGTTCGTGATTGTCTTCTACGGAATTTTGATGGTTTTGTATTTGGTGTCTTGCTTTGACTTGAGGTAGCTCCGCTCTCAGCGGAGCCACCTCCACTGCCGCCATCGCAATCAGATCTATGACGCCTGAGAGTAAAAAGTACTTTGATGCTACAACGAGAAGCTAGACAAATAATAGAATAGACCACAAGAGAGGAGAATAAACTATTTTAGAACTTTTTAAGATATATTGAATTTCAGATATCAATGTACAATTTCAAGGGATCTGTGAGCACGTACCTAAAGGACCGTGGTAGTTTTCTTCTATATGTGGCCCGGGGCCTCACCCTAGCGAGTTCCATTTCAGTGGTGCTCACAATTTGAGAGTGTACCACGCTTAGCACTAACATCAGGCCCAATGGCACTAGCCAACAGTTCGACTGAAATAGGACACTGTTTAAATATTCATAGATTAAAATACTACTACTACTCAGCCCTTAAATGACCCACTGCTGAGTCGGGCGTCCTCCCATCACAGGGAGGGTAAATAGCCTACTGTGCCTCGCTAGCCAGACGGGTTGACACGGGGTTTCGTTTCAAGATTTCCTTCTCTTGCGGCTAGATTTTCGCCCTTGTCATTTCCTATTGTCCGGTGCTACGACAACCCTCGGAATGGGATAGGGTGGTGTATGCACTATGTATTCTAAGATTCAAATCAACACAACATTATAAATGAGGTACTTCCGGAAGCACTTTTGCAACACCTCGGGGATTAAATGCAACACCTTTTAGAAAGTGGTCGTAGGCAATAACTCCCTCCGAATAAATTCCACTGCACACGCCATAACTATAAGTGTTTAAGTCCATACGCTGAAATGCACTTTAAAATCTCTGCCCCAATGTGAAATACCGTTTTGCTCGGGTGAGCACACATTTTTGGATACTACCGGCGCCTCCAGATATCGACACCAAAGAGTTTGTGTTGTTAAGTGTTGCGCCAAAGAGTTGTGGAGACACAACAAATGCGTATTCTGCCTCCTCCCCTTGTCTAGAACGCATTTCCACTCTATTTCAGATTAGCACGTGAGCTATTTGCACCGCCTGTGTAACACTCAGTCTAAAGGGAAGCCAGCAATATTTTCCATAGAATGGAAGCAACTGCAATCATCTAAGACCTACAGACAGACAGAGTCTAACAGAGATAGAGATGGGCAGTGGGAAAAAACCCAACGGGAATATACCCAGGGAAAAAACCGGGTATTTATGTGGGAAAAAACCAATAGACGGGGTAATTTCATTATATAGAGAAATTATCACGATCTTAATAAAATTCACTTTTTTTTTCATTTTTAGAACATATGCAGCGAAAAACACTAGCTGTTGCCTGTAGTTCGAAACATCAAAATGTGTATCAGGATTCCGAAACTAAAATAAAACCAGTAATTTATTAGAACAACAAAAAGACGTTTTCTTGCCTTATCTTAAGATTTGTTACTTGTCGCTAAGAGCGGATGAAGATGAACACACACAGACAGGTTTTTTTTAGATAGCATGAAGTGGATATAGCCTTTTTATTGAATTATGAAAATAAACAAAGTTAGGGTAGCTCTAACTAGTAGTAATAGTACGTACTATTTAATATATAATGTATCTACACATTACCTAGAGGTTACATATGCTAAATATGAAAAAAAAACCGAATATTATCCCATTCGGGAAGTTTCCCCGGGATTTATCCCTATTTTTTCCACATTTGGGTTTTTTCCGGGTAAAATCCCATCTCTAGACAGAGACAGAGATTTCCACAGCAAGGTGGCAGCATGGTCGAGTGGGAATCATTAGAATGCTACAGTATACATGAGTAAAGTAGGCTACGTAGGCTACACGCGAAGCCGCGAATAAGCACGGATTTGAAGCCCACGCGTCTAAGCTGATAAATTATCAAGAAACGCGTTAAGAAAACAATATGCCGCTATCTCCGTACTTCGGTTGTTAGCACATGATACTGTACATAAATTAATACATCAATAAGTCTATTATAAACTGCAACTAGTAATTCGAAGATATTATCACAGCCATCCTTATAAACACACTTGTTGATAAGCATTATGAATATATGGCATGAATAATTGCATTTTGTATTACTTCGCCCGCATTGACAATTCCTATTGTACCATTTAAGTAGCTGGATGTCAAAGACTAAAAAGTGTAAAGGGAAATGAATTCTTGACGGTTCTAATAGTGTATATTTTATTTTATTCCTAACGTTTCAGACACTTTGCAGTGTCCGTGGTCGCAGGACGATTGCTGTGTCTGTATCATGTGCAAAGATCGTGAAAATCTAAGACATTATAGCGACCAACATGCTACTTTACACAATTTACCCGAAAAATTTAAACTAATTACATCAAGAAATATCGCCTACAAATGCGAGAATCACCAAAAAGTCCTACACCGCGATAGCGAAATTTCAAGAGCAATATGCACAGTTAAGATTTCCCCGACTACAACTATCGGGGGGATAGCGCTGCGACCCCTAGCCAGACATAACACCTCGTCTGGCTGGATTATCATCCCTGTAAGCCTAAATCATCACTAGTGTAAAGGCGTAAAGGGCCTAAATATATGTAGGTACATTTCTCTTGGTATATAGTTTTTAATCGTACGAACCTACAAGTGTATACTGTAATTTTTTTAATCCACTAGAGTATCGCTCATGGTCAGGATGCGTCTGATGTTAAGCGGTTATCGTTGCTTAATGACGTTTGTAACACTGAAGGTGCCGTGCTACCATCCCTGTGAAAAGTGAAAGCATGACGCAAACAGTGGAGGGATAGTGTTTTTTGGTCGATCCTAGGTACGAAGAAATAAATAAAATTGAAGTGTCTGTAATATTAAAATAACCGATTTTTACTAAGTGCATTTGGATGTATATACGGTACCAAAACAACATTTTATACAATGGCTTTCATTGGCAGATAGCTGATGTAACAAGGAGTAGCATAGGCTACTGTTATTGACACCCCCTCCCGCGTTTCAGGAGCCGACAGTTCGGTTGTGTATTTCGCGCTAGATAAAGAAATAATAAGTTATGGTAAACTCCGTAAACTGAACAATTAGGTAACCGCTAGTTTAAAATTAAAACACGTGGCTCTAAAGTTACACATAACACAAAGAAAAAACTTACATTAATGTCCACAGCATCGGGCGTCAAAAAGTATATTGCCATATTGAGAACTTGCATGAGCCACAACGAGAGAAGAAATTTTGCGCAGGCCGATGAGGTCTGCTGGGCCCACCATTGGTACAGCGCGGGCAGGAACAGTAGGCGAACTAGCGCGAACCATATCACCCGCCGCAT
Organism: Clostera curtula; assembly: GCA_905475355.2. Classification (NCBI taxonomy): domain Eukaryota; kingdom Metazoa; phylum Arthropoda; class Insecta; order Lepidoptera; family Notodontidae; genus Clostera; species Clostera curtula. The sequence goes on along the minus strand of FR997806.1, from coordinate 9,106,956 downwards.
ACCCAGCGTGGGCTTGGCCTTTGGGAACGATGACCCTGTTGAAAAACATTTTGCCGATTTTACCGTGTGGCCAACAGCCATCTACAATATCCTGCAACGAGATATCGTAATTTACAGATCAATTTTGACGCATAAGAATATAACATAAAGGGATGGGCCTCTTTTTTACGTCAGAAATTCTCATGGAATACCCAGGTTTTGAGGCTCACCGAGTTCTGTAGGACTCCCGGCGCGGAATGATCGAAATTAACGCCATAACCCCGCTGCAGGGCCTTTTTTGGACGTAAACTGCGACCCGACCCTCTCAGAAAAAGCCGGCGCGGTAAGGGGTCTGTACCCACTAAACATACTCTGGTATACCGTCCCGCACCTACTGCCCCCTGGGTGTCGACTGTAGCACCATGGCGATATCTCTCATGTGGTCTAACGCACGATTGATACAAAATTGAACCTGTATAAATAAAACTGGATATTTCCAGAAAACGATGCATCTGAACGGTTTCAATTCTGATCAACAAGTAGTTTTATTATATGAACGGGATTTAGGCAGTTTTCGACACATAGAATTTGTTTCAATAAATTACCAAGTTAAGCTGCACAACAAAACAGTACTTATGTAGATACATACGGCATTGATACCACCAATAATCAAAATGTTTTCTGGTGAAGAAATTCTTGCGAATGCTTTAAAATAGTCAAAAATTATAAAACAAAAATTTAATTTACAAAAAAAAAAAAAATTAATCATTTAGTTTTTACCACCGGTTCGGAATGCCTTTCCACAGAGATAATATATTTGCAAGTAGGTTTTACTTCGAATTTCACCTTTAAAATCGTATAGCCAAAGAGACTGTGTTTTGGTCTAATCACACACATTGATCTTTACATCCAGTCTCGTGTCGGCACTGACTATGACCAGGTTTAGCCTCAGTACCGCCGTTAGGGACTGTGAAATTGCCACCCATAAATAAACCGCTGAATTTTCTATAACCCCCATTTTTTGTTCATCCATGGCAATAGCTCCAAGTTTCCCCCTTTCCAGCGACCACCACCCACTTTCCTGATGTTATGGCAAAAAAACCGTACTCACCTCTCACCAAGTCAACATCAATAAGATACGACCTCGCATGGTTGGAGAAGTCTACAATACGTCGGCGGTATGTGCCTCGCATTAGCAACTGTTCCACCATAGTCTCCCATTCTTCTTTGTCATACGAACTTATCTTTTTCTGATACCTGAATTAAATGATTTTGATTTATGTACCTACCAGTATTTGTGCAAAAGTGAGATTTGTAAATGGATAAAAAAAAACATCTGCAACACATTCTAACATTCCATTTCTTCAGCCCATAAATAACTTACTGTTGAGATGGAAATCTTCCATGTTCATAGAACGAAATTAGCCTACTGTGCCACACTGACTGGCAGTCTGGCACAGGGTTTATTTTAAGTTTCCATCCCCTGAGATAGGTTCTTTGGTTGCTTGCCTCTTGCAATTCTTTTGTTGACTATTACAACACCCACAGTATGGGATTGGTGTTGTAATAGTCGACAAAACTATTACAACACCCATCCACAACATTCTATGACTAGAAACAATAACAAACATTCTATGACTATTATTTTTTCTACATTTTAACCCATCAATGACCCACTACTGAGTCGGGCCTCCTCCAAGTTTGTGGAGGGGAATTAGAATCTGTGCCACACTGGAAAGACAGGTTAGCACAGGGTTTTATTTTAAGTTTCCACACATATTTTTCAGATATTATTCTGTTGTATCAACTTAGAAGTTGGCCACTACAGGCTAGTGCACCACATCATGAAAATCTTTTCAGAAATTGAAATTGTAAACAACAATAACACAATACTGCTAAGACTGGTTTTCTAGAAATAGTCTCCAATAATATGTTTATCGTAATAGCAAACATTACTTACTCTCTATGATTGCAAACCATACAATTTTTAAAGTACATTGCTTTTTATTATTATCATAGCTTCCACCCGTTAAATTTCACACTGAAACTACCATTGGTTTGGAATGTTGCTTCCCAGAGAAGAGTCAGTAAGAAACTCTGTAGTTGCTTTTTATAATATCATTGCATACAGTATAGACAATAATTTAGCATAAAATAGTTTTACATTCATTTGGCCATCTCAACAGCTCATGCCAGTTATCTATGGGTAAATCCCGTAATCAAAATTTGAATAACACAATTAGCAGTATTTCCATTAGGAAGGCCAAGTGTTTGTGGGCTGCTGTTAAAGCTTACCCTAAAATAAGCTTTGCTAGTAGTAAAGGAAGTTCAAATTAGTTATATTGTTTATGTTCTTATAAACTTACCATGCTGCTAGTTGCTTCATGATGTCTGCAGGTTTACTTTACTTTTATTATATAAACTTGTGATAAACTAAAAAAACCCTTATTTTTAGATATTTAGTCTGTATAAAGGTACACATTGTTTCACGGTACCTAGTAAATTATTAGATTTCATTGATTTTAGAATTATGCCTTAGAAGGTCAACATTCATCAATGTTTTTAACACAATCTCCAAGTATAATTTAAATAATTTTGAAAGGGCAGTTTAACTACAGCAGTCCTAAAGAACCACAATGTTTAATGTACACTATATCTACAATGGCCAGGGATGAATTTATTCCACAAAAGATCAATTTGTTTTCAAAATGAGATAAGCAATTTGACACTGGTAACAAAGGTGTTTAATCAGTTGCATCAAAACACTATCGTGTTGTTAAACTGGCAGATTCGGCACATCGGGTAGGTATATTTAAAGTTCAAGGGTGTATACTTATTGGCGAATAGGTCAAATTAAAAAGGCAAGCTATGCTAATCACACCCAGGTAAATTAACAGTTTTTGTTGATTACTTTAGTCAGAATTTACCGTTATTAATGGGTCTCCATATGTGCTACATTCTGTACCAGAACCGTTTAAAGATATTTTCTTATGGTTTACTAACACAATTAACACCGTGATCTTATTATTGATTTAGACACATAATGCGGTGTTTGTCAAATTTAAGGCTTATAAATTTACAAATAATAGCGTGTCGTGTATATTCATCAAATAATAAAAATAAAATTATTGCGAAGCGAACACCACAATACGACTATAATCGACTACCCATCAGTGTTCCCAACCTGAAGCGGACTGATTATCGTACAACGGGGCGTAAAATGCGTAAAATTATCGTACATCGGCCGAAATTATCGTACGACCCTCCACTCTTGACTACCACGTTTTTAGACGACCTTTCTTTTAGACGTCCACTCTTTTAGACGAGCTTTTTTTTAGACGTCTTGGGCTAAATAATATCATGCGAGACTATCAGCGTAGTCGAATATTGAAAATTCTACATCATGATGGAAATTATCGTACAATCTGCGAAAATTATCGTACAATCTGCGTACGATGTACGATAATATTATGTTATCGTACATCGTACGTAGGTCCAAATTATCGTACATGTACGATAATTATCGTACGGTTGGGAACACTGCTACCCATACCAGTAGCCCAACACTTGACACTGACTGACAGACTGACTGGTAGACAGAACAGACTGCCTGACTGACTGGCCTGGGGCTGGCTGCCCCTGCTGGTTGGCTGACTGACTGAAAAAATACTGACAGTAAGGCCGGCCACATACATACGTTTTCCTTATTCGATTTTCGAACTCGTTTTACGTATTCGGACATCCGAATGCATGGAATCAATTTAGAATACACTAACTGACGCACATGTTCGCTTTGTTTCCGTACGGAAAAAAATCCATATTCCATGCATTCCGATGTCCGAACACGGAAAATTAATTTGAAAATCTAATATGGAAAACGTGTGTATGCGGCCGGCCTTAGCAACATTATCTGGCCAACTGACAGACATACATGATCTATGAGCTTGACAGTATTTTTCTTCAATAAATTATCGGCAAAATAGGCAATTATTGTTAGACTATCGACAGTAACTATTTTTGGAATTCCATCGGAAAAAGAAAAGAAAGAGTTGGACATCTCTTACTTTGTTATGCCAGCAATATACGTTGGCCGAGCTTAGGCCAACGCGATTAATACAAGGCAAGTGCTTCTGCCTACTGCCTAAATGGCCAATGTAGACGAATTTTGAAGAGTTGCCCACACGTTGTGCTCAGTTAGTTTGTATTGTAACTTGAATGAAACAAGATGGATGACGACGTAGAAGTTATTGCAGCTGCTGCTATTTATTTAATGAGCCCTTATAATTATAATGTCAGTGTATACCGCACGAAAGTTGTGAAAATGTAAAGACAAAAAAGAAGGAGGTGGATGTGGCTTGCAATTGTTTTATTGAATTTTCTTTTTACAATATTAATAAGAAAAATCAACTATCTGAGCTTAGTATCTCTTCATTCTGGTAAAATTCCAAAAATTTGAAAACATTTTTGGCTCGATTTGTTGAGAGTGACATTTTGTACGCGTACACACGACCGAACTCGTCCGACGCCAACCGCGCCTTTGATCTGTGCAGAAAAACCGACAGCGCTCCGAAGTGCGGCAAGTGGTCGCGAGCGAGCGCGAGTTGTGACCAGCTACGCCAAATGAGTTCTATACCTACACGTTGGCGCTCACTCGGCCAACTAGGCGAGCGACACCGAGCGATGGCCATTGGCCAGACAATGCAAATATACCGTCTATACGTTGGTATTGGCGTTCACTCGGCAATGCTGGGCCAACGTGTATGGCTGGCTTTACCTATGAAAGACAGACACGCTCACATTAATTTAATACATCGGATTTGATTTTGACAATTTAATTAAAAATGAATTGATCTTTGTTTAATTTAGGTACCTACCTATTTGGTTAATTTTGATATTTGGAAAATCGTTTTGCGATAAATAAGTAACTATTTAGACTTTGTTTTAATTACATAGAAGTTCATGAAACTTGCTGGTGGCACAGAGTTCGCAGAGTCAGCTAGTCTATCTATAAATAAAAAGAGGAAAGGTTTGTATATATGTATGTTTGTAACGAATTGGCTCAAATGAAAAAATATTTCACCACTTGAATGAATGCTACACTTAGGGTTGCCAACTTTTTTTACAAGAAATACAGTATATTCAGCTCTATGAAGAATATTAAACAGTATTTTAAAATAATGAACAGTATGTGATTTATTTATTGATTTAAATACGTATTTTTAAAGCTTCTCGCACAACTTACTAATTTATAATCTTTTTTAAAAACTTTATTTGCCTCACCACACTTATATCTGAAATTAAAATAAATGAGGAGCTGCTCTATTTCTGCCCTCCGCCACTTAGAATTCATTACTGAAAAAATGTGTGAGCGTCTAACGTCTAAGTATAACACATAGTAATGTGTTTGCATTTTGGTGCTGAAAACAGTATTTTGTATATTTTATTTTTGTTCAACAGTAAAAAGTATAATTTAGTGAAAAACAGTATAATACTGTTCAAAAGAGTATAGTTGGCAACCCTAGCTACCCTATCACTGATTAATAATTTATGCTATTTTAATTGCAAGAAAAAAAATGTCCACTCATGCGAAGCCGGGGCGGGCCGCTGGTGTTTGTTAAAGGATAAAAAATACGACCGAATACAACTATACAGACCCACAGGTTATCTGTCTAGCTGTAGTATATATAATATTTTAGGGAACGGTGTCAGGAGTTCAATAAAATTCGGTTCAACAAGACCATAATCATTTTATTATTACAACAAACAATAGAAAAGTACGGTATACGTATTATCTGACAAAAAGTTAGGTGTTTTTCGTTGTTTATACATAGTTACTTACTTAGTATTTATTTTTAATTCATAATTTAATACTTCTAAAGGCATGTCTAAGTAAATCTAAGTAAATTAAATTGATATATTTATGTTTCTTTAAAGAGCAACCATTGTTGATTTTCTAAGGTTTTTTTTTCAAATTGTAACAATTACTATACATACAGTTTGATTTTGTATAATTTAAAATTGAGATTTTCGCACATATTTTATGCTCTAAATCAATTACAGAATTATAGTTTGTCTTAGCCTGGTAGGTAGATATTTATTAACTGAAGATTATAGTAGGTACCTATGTGAGAATAATTTATTTTTGTCAGACTAGACTACTACATTTTTAGAAAGTAATAATTTCTACTTTGGTTTAAAATTCTCTTAATTTGTATAATCTATAGGTACTTATTAATTAGATGTAAAGCCCATGTAATGTAGAAGTGAAGTATGTTGAGGTAAATAAATCCAAAGTGTACATGATTACTATATGAATGTTATAGCAGTAATGAAGAACAGTTTGTAATATATTTACGTAGGTAAGTCATATTTTCATCAAGCTAACTACCAATAAACTTTAACTAAAATTTTATTTAAAGCGGGCCTTAAAACGTATTTACAGAGAAAGCACCCACGCAACTATGATAACAAATCTTAAAATTATTTATATTAAGTAAAGTTTACATTATTAATAGTAACTTATTTAATATAAATGATTAATATTACATTTGTATTTTGTACTTGTCAGACTTGGTATGGTAAACAAAATTTTAAGTTATAATGATATTTCATTTACATATATTTTCAAGAATAATAATTCTTCGGTAGGTACACAAAAATTATCTTTACGTGACCGAAGTTAGTAAGGATTTACTCTGCTAACATTTTTAATTTACAAAATCAATGATTAGTTTTGTAGTATTGATTTCCAATTTTCACACTCGTATTAGATACGCAGATATTACCTATTATTAATATTACTGATAATAGGCAATATCTGTAATACATATATTACTAATATATAATATGCTAATTTATAGTTCAGTGGTCAACTCGTCCTGCGGCCGCCTGGTCATCTCGAAGAGTTCGTCTTCTAACCACACGCTCTCTCGTCTTACAATCGGTCTTCGCTCCCAAGGGTCGGAGAGGACGATTGTCTCTCTTTCTACTTGCGAGTAGCTCGGTGGTCTTCCAACGTCTCCCCATTCGCACTCCAGGTCTTTGTCGATGATGTTACTGTCATATGACGTGGGGGAATAGGAGGGGGGTTTGAATGTAGAGAATGACTGTTGTGTTGTCTCAGAGTCGGAGCCCTGGCTTGGCGGTGCTGGCAAAAAGTTTACTAGTTGACCTTCTTGCTGCGTGTTCTCACTACGCCCATAGCGTTTTAGGATCCTGAAATATTATATTGTATTTGTTTATTTAATAAAGACAAAAATTCTTATAATCCTACCTAAGTCTTTAAATAAAATTAGTTAAACAGGTTAGGTTAGATAGTAGGTATCGCTTTAATTGCATGGGAATGGGAAAATCGCGATTACTGATTCCGTACTACTCGTATACAGTGTGGCATTGCAGGACTCGTATACAGTGTGGCTCATAAAAATTGATACTTACATACATACATATAATCACGCCTCTTTCCCGTAGGGGTAGGCAGAGACCACTTCTTTCCACTTGCTACGATCAATACATACTTGTTTCGCTTCGTCCACTTTCATTATTCCCTTCATACATGCTCTTCGGTTTAGGGTACTCTTGACCTGGCCTTTTTTCAAGACGTCCCTGATTTGGTATTGAAACGTCCGCCTAGGTCTTCCCCTTCCAACACTTTCATTCACACTCGCCTTATACACTTTTTTCGTCAATCGTTCTTCATTCATTCTCTCGACATGGACAAACCATCTCAGCATACCTTTCTCAATTTTTGTCACTACATCTTCTTTCAGACCACAACGCTTCCTTATCTCACTATTTCTTACCCTGTCACTCAGTTTAACTCCTATCATACTTCTTAACGCTCTCATCTCAACTGCATTTATTCTGCTTTCATGTTTCTCACTTTCACACTTTTTCATCTGTTTCATTCACAACCCTTTCAATTAACACTTTCGCGTACAATTTACCGACGACGCTGAGAAGGCTTATACCGCGGTAATTATACAATAGAATGGTAAATTGATACTTGTCAGTCAATATTCCAATATTCCACTTCCATGTTTAAGCTTTTGGTCAATAGTGGTATGTTTATATGTAGTGACCTACATATATCCTATACGGTGACTCGTTTCCTTTATGGTGACAAATAAGTGTAATAAAAATATTACAATGTCTATATTTATGTGTGATATCGTATATCAATAGAAAACTTATGTCACTTAAATATGATTTCTCTATAAATATCATTTTAAGCTACAATAGAATGGTAGATGTTTGGTAAAAATAATATTGTCTCGATAAGTTTTTGTTAGAAAAACCGAGCCCCATCTTTTACCTGGTCTAAAAATAGCTTTAGTTTATATCTCGGCGAAGACATCTGGATCCCTAATAATCACTTCCTGGAATCGAGTGATAATAGGCAGATTTCTTCTGAAATACTCGTGGCACATTTCACGCCTTCCAATATTTTGATTAGATTACTTGATGGTTTAATTGCATACAACTACGACTCCATTAAGTAATAATAAATCGATTTGGTTTAAAAGGTGTTAATTTGTGAAGTAAAGAAAGAAATATTTGTAGAGATTATAAACTGACCTTTCAGCCCAACTGGCGAGGCGTGGCCACTCGTCAGGCACAACTGGTACTTGTTGCTTGTTCAACAATATCAGCAACTTGGCCAAGTCACTCAGGATGCAACTGTAAACAACAGAAGTGCAAATTAGTTTTATTTATAGATGTAACAAAAAGCCCGTAGCCATCTGTGTGTAATTATCTTAAAAAACCCATCGAAAGGAGCATTTCTGAGTTTTTTTTTGTAAAGTATGCACGAAAAACACATATTTTTGTGATCCAGTTCTATCATTTAAATGCGCGTTGTATCGGATATGAGCAGCCTAGCTATCAAAAACATTATCTTACAAGCTTCTGTGCTCATTTCTCTAATTATGACACTCGTCACTAGGGGGTGACAGAAAGGTTACAAAAATTACACACACTCTATCTATATTGGTAGCCATATCCACCCTTTCGTTACATACTGTATAAGAGAGGATTGTGGATAATCGAAACTCAAGCTGGAGCCGCCTGACGGCGAAGTACCTTCACTTTACAAACTACTGCAGCCAACCAGCATCACTCTTAGGTGGAATCGTATTCCTCTGCGTAAGAACTCTGTTAGGGTAAATATGTTGTAGGCAGTGGAAATAACCCGCTTTACGTTTTCCTAAGTATCTATTAGATTGCTTCTTATTTTTGTAAGCATTATGAGATGGGTAGGCATCTCATAATGCTTACAAAAATAAGAAATTATTAGCTTGTAACCAGTCATTCCGACGAAGTTCTTTCGCTTCTAGCGACAAACTGTAATAATCACAATATTATCTATAGTGCTTGGTGTCCTTCTCTTGCACCTAGATTGTCTGCCTCTTTAGGTTTCTTTGGTACGAGCGTCTTAGGATGGAATAGGTTGTTGAATTTATTTCTTCTAAGGTTATTATATCCGGACAAAGTAACAGGTAAACGAAAATGATAAAAGATTTTTCATCCCTTCTCTTCAAAAAAGTCGTTTTATTCCTCTTTAAGCGGGCCTAAAATAGCTCATTTCTGTTCTAGACTTTTAGCGGGCAATAATGGGATTTGAATTTGGAACTTCATGTTCATTGAAATCGAACGCAAATTGTTTCGACTGTTCCGAAGACAAAAAGGCCTATCTGCAACTGCTTTGAAACCATTTTGAACTTCATATTAAATTAGATATATTTATGAAGAATAGAGTATTGCAGTGGATTTAGATTACTGGTGGCTGTAAGGTGCGAGGAGGCGCGGCAATATAAAAAACAAAAAAGCGCGCGATTTTCTTCTCTGTTTCTGTCTTGTAATCGGTACGGACTTCATTGAATTTTGCAAAAAAATGAGTTCTATGTCGAGTTCTGAAAGTGATAGTGGATTAACTCCTGAAACAATAATAATAGAACGTCATACTAAACTTAATACCTATGAAATCCCGGGAGATTTATGCAAAAGCCTATGACAATTTCATACTATGGAATAATTTGTGTAATTTGTGAAAGTGCATTTTGGCGTATTTTCAAGAATTATCCAAAACGTATGTTTTTTTTAGATTAAAATTACTCATTATTTGCTTAATAGGGTCTCTTAGTTGTTTTCTCATAGTAGGGGATGAAAAGTAGAGTGTATAACTCGGGAGCAAAAATATTTTTCCCTCAGGCGATGTACTTTGAATCCCTCGCTACGTTCAGGATTCTATTTTAGAATCCCTCGCTGTGACGGGATTCTATTCTAGAATCCTGCACTTCGCTCTGGATTCATAATAGCGCCCTCGCCTTAAAAATATTACTTTACTCCCTTGTCAAATCTACTATTATTTCTGAATAAAATGGTTTAAATAAAACAAGCTATTTAGATAGGATAGGATAAGAGTATAACCTGCCCCTTTGTCTGGCGTTCGTGGACTACGAGAAAGCCTTCGATTCGATCGAGACGTGGGCAGTATTGCAGGCTCTCCAGAGGTGCCAAGTCGACTATCGGTACATCGAAGTGTTGAAGTGCTTGTATGAAAACGCCACCATGTCAGTCCGACTCCAGGACCAGACCTCGAAACCGATCCAGCTGCAGCGAGGTGTTAGACAGGGAGATGTTATCTCTCCGAAACTGTTTTCCGCTGCACTGGAAGATGTTTTCAAGGTTCTGGACTGGAAAGGGCTGGGCATTAACGTGAACGGCGAGTACATCACTCACCTTCGATTCGCTGACGACATAGTCGTAATGGCTGAAACCATGGAGGACCTCACTACGATGCTCGATGGCCTCTGTGGAGCCTCCGAACGAGTCGGCCTTAAGATGAACATGGAGAAGACGAAGATCATGTCTAACATCCATGTTCAAGCCACTCCTGTTAACATCGGAGGTTCTACCCTCGAAGCTGTTGACCATTACATTTACCTGGGACACACTGTCCAGTTAGGTAAGTCCAACTTCGAGAAAGAGGTCAATCGTCGGATCCAACTCGGCTGGGCAGCGTTCGGGAAGCTGCGTAAGATCTTCTCGTCCACAATACCGCAGTGTCTGAAGACAAAAGTCTTCAACCAGTGTGTGTTGCCAGTGATGACATATGGAACAGAGACGTGGTCGCTCACTATGGGCTCCATCAGAAGGCTCAAAGTCACCCAAAGGGCAATGGAGAGGGCTATGCTCGGAGTTTCCCTGCGAGATCGAATCAGAAATGAGGAGATACGCAGGAAAACCAGGGTCACCGACATAGCCCACCGGATTGCCAAACTTAAGTGGCAGTGGGCAGGGCACATAGCTCGCAGGACCGACGCCCGATGGGGCAGAAAAGTTCTCGAGTGGCGACCGCGTTCCGGAAGGCGCAGTGCTGGTAGGCCTCCCACACGGTGGACCGACGACCTGGTTTATGTCGCCGGAAAGCAGTGGATGCGGGCGGCCCAGGACCGGCCTTTGTGGAAATCCTTGGGGGAGGCCTATGTCCAGCAGTGGACGTCTTTTGGCTGAAATGATGATGATGATGATTTAGATAGGTACCCATTTTAAAAATCTTCTCTTAGACATTAAAAAGAATAGCGTTAAATCGAGCGCATAATTAATTCGCTGCGCCGTTAACTACTATCTGATTGTTTACACTTTCGAAATAAATATTTTCTTTATGACCCCGACATCCGGCGGCATGCTCTCTTCTTGCTTGAATGCTTTCCATAAACACAAGTGTCCACCACTTGACTACTTTTTTAAACATTAATCAACGTTTCGAATGTAGAGTGTTCATCCAGTCCCACAAAGCTATCTTTGAAATATAGGCATCGCGTCGCTACGACTACCATTTTATCAATTGTGGCTCTATGGAATATTATTAGGGTATTGTGACGTAATACTCTAATGAATAGCAAACTTCTGCATTATTCCAGTTACTTAAGTCAATTTGCTCTCGACATTTATTATCGTCATCGAATATTTATATATTTTAAATATCGGATATTTTCGGATAAATGCTAAAGTAACTTGGTACATAGGCGGACTTAATGTCATTAGGCATTATCTACCAGCCTACCTTTGGGTGATGCAGAGAGATATTAGAAGAAAATTTATGTTTATCAAAATCTTGTCTAACGAACAATCGCACATTAAAAACCAAAATCAAAAAACTATTACAGCTTTTGCGAAAAAGGCTATAATTTATGTTTCAGGTTTCATTATTTAGCATAGAATTGATGTATAGGACTCGAAACTATCGTAAATTATTTCGGTGACACGTTGTACACAATCTGCGCTTAACGAGTGCCTTTATTTAAAAGCCTCTAGAGAGTAATTGTTATGACATGTATATGCTTTATCTGTAATATTGCTTTAACAAATATTTCTTTAAAATTGACCTGAATTACATCGAATATCAATATTCAATATTCTCCCTAGAAAATGCCTAACGTTGCTACCTTGATAAGTCTGTAAGGCCCTACCTAATGTCAGATTACGAAGACTGTAGTAGTCTTCGTAATCTGACATTCTCGAAGTTTTAGGCTGTAAGAAAGAGCTAATCTTCAATCTACTGGCTTAAACATGCTTGTAGCAAATTATCGTTACAATGTTGGTGGTTTTATCATTTTCTCCAATGATGTTACGGTTGCGTAGACCGATAAAAACATGTTCGCATACGCTGTTCAAACGCTATCTAACGTAAAGAGTACAATAAATGTGTTGCAATTTACCTGTATGCCATTGCAGCATCGTTATTGCCAAGTTGGTAGAGTTCCCGCACCTGATGTCTCGTGTGATTCAGAATTGCAAGCAGCGTATAGGCATGAGGCTGCAAAACATAATTTATCAGCTGTACTCATGGCTGTTGCACCAGCTTACTACATTATCGAAATATTGTGAAATGAACATGTTGAAAATTATCTACTTAAAGATACTTTCAAAGGTGAATATAGTATCACAATTGATGATAAATTTAAAGTTCAGTTAGGGTTGGGTCATATTGATCTCCGATCATAATCAGGTAGATCAGGATCCTCTCCGAATCTGATCGAGGCAAACCAGTCTGGAGAAATTAAATATCCAACTGTTTTTAGTTTTTCTGCTTAATTAACTTTTTTGCATTTCACACCTTATGGAGGGATTGACAAGGATTGATCTACATTCATATTGCTTTATAGGTATCAGTTTTCCCTGCAGCCTGTGACGCGAACCATAGGGTATCTTCAAATGGTTTTTTACAACCTAGTGGGCCACTGATTCTTATGGCATCTATAAAATAAATCCTTCTGAATACTACTTCGCGAACTACAAGAATGGAGCGGTCACTCAAGACGCCAAGTAGACCCTTGAAGGCGAAAGCCTCTAGGTACCAGCGTAGCCTATTTCTAGATAACAAAAAATACTTACCCGTAGACAATCTAGTTGTTTATGGAATTCCCTAAGTTTCGTGTCGTCATCGTGGTGAGTTCGTTGCGGTAAGGGTTGTGCTTGCGCCCGTGCATTGTTCCTGCACCGAGCGTACGCAGCGATGGCCACAATTAACGCGATGCAAGCTGCTATGCCACACGCACCTCCCACTAATAACTGTATTTGGAAAAAGACATCAAAACTGCACTGGTAAACGTAAACGTAGACGGCCTCTGGCAAATCCTTAAATAGACGAATGATGCCCCTGAATTACTAATACGGGTACATTGGTCGAAATGATTTGAACGAGTGCTAATTTGAGGACATTGCTTTAAGGGAATAGACTACCATCTTTGGCAGTCGTTTTAAGTAGTCAGCATCGTAAATATTGGCACCTAGTCTTACCAAATAATTATCGATTGTCGTACAAGATGGGCCGTGGGAAATAGCTTCGAGTAGATACTGGTAGTTAGGCAAAACAGATTTCAATAGTGTCGATCCCAATGTGATTGGGAAAAGGCGAGGAAGAAGAAGAACACATTAAACTCATCTTATCAAGTGGTTTCTTTGTTACGACATACAACCTACACTTACAACCGGGTAATAAAATCACAAAAAGATAATTAATGCTGGTGTGTAGAAGTGTGTTATACACTAGCAATATCGGTGTACGGATAAATTAAACTAGGTTTATGTTAAACCAGGACAATTGTTATGTAACGATGTAATTTTGTTAATAAATAAATAAAAAAGAATTGATAGTGCACACGATATTTATAAGGGTCGACACTCAATCTGCCTGATTAGCTGGACACGAGTACAGTTTCAATAATATTTACTTTGAAGTTAAACTTTGCTATTTCTTTTTAGGATAGTTTTGATTTACGAAACATCCATCCATTTCTAGCACAGCAAAGTCGTTTAGGTGAAAGTAAGTGTCTATTAGTATAAAAATACACGTTTTATCTGTTGAGTACCAATCATCTAAAGTGTAAGTGCAGAGATCGGGTTTATGATTTAAACGGCGCCTCTTTGCTTCGGACGAGTTGCATCATATATGTTGCAGCCGTATTTAGACGCCAAGAATTTGGGCTAATGCATTTTATTGACCGATAGACGGAAAGCTTGTAACTAATTTGAAAACAGCCGCGCTGTTTTTAGTAGGTAGTTTTGTTTTGATCACTAAATATCGCAAGCTTAATAAAATACTGACGTTACCATTAGGTTCTAGGTACAAAAAGCTCTTCATTATTGTAGTGAGAATAATAAGAAAGTGTGGAATAAAATTAATCCTGTAACAGAAATATGTTTTTGTAAAACCGCAAGAATTTAAATTTAAGGTTATTTGTTAGTATAACAAAATCCGTCATTTATGAGATATTTCTCTATAGTGTTTATTTTCCATTACATAATCAGTCATTTCAAACGGCCAAACTGTACATAGTTATTATTATGTTTTCTCGTGCAAAAAAGGTGCTATTTAGAAAACATCAGATCTACATCTCGATTGTACAGAAAAAAAATATTAACCTCGTTGTAAGAATGAGCCGGGTAACACACCCTGCCCATAAGGTGGTCGTCGTGCGCCCAAGCCTCGCGGCTGCCTGTTGGACAATCGTGAGCACAGGTTCCTCCTGGCCAAACCAGGAGTTGTGCACACTTTACGCACCCGTCTGCCGCACATCGGACGCACTCCTCGCCACATCCTGTAACAACATAAAAATCATGTAGGTACTGTATTTGGCTACTCGCACATTACGTAGACGTCATGGTGAAAATTCAAAAGAATTTCTCTTCTAAAAATTACCTTCTATTGTGCCCTACTGTGCCACGTAAATTCATTATGGTCGAATTTCGATTATAATTAATTAAAATTAGATAATCTAGTTAACTAAGTTAAACCCACTAGTTAACCTAAAACCACAATTGTAGCCTTCTACACAAATCACACAAATTACAAGGATTAGCAGCAACAAGTAACCTACATTTTGAACGTTCGTAATGTTCGTTTTTATCCTAAAAACCTCGATTCCATAGAGGTTTTTCATCGAGATTTTTATCGCGCTTACGTCTCGAATTGATTTCATGGGGTTTAAACATAAAACTTTATCAGTAGGTTTAGGTACAGTTATACATTTTGAATTGGTGTTAAACAGTATTTAGTTTCTCGTCATTCGTTTCAGCCCATAAATGACATACTACTGACTCGGGCCACCTCCAAATTCACAGTGGGAAATTATCCTACTGTGCCACGCTGGAAAGACGGGTTAGCACAAGGTTAGTATCCATTTTTCCTTAACATGCGGCTCAAACTCAAAAGGAACTTTATTTACGTAGGTTTTATCACAAAACTCTTATAAATCGTCATATTTAAAATTACCATTATCATCTTACGACTCTCCCACGCTAGGTGGTAGTCTCTACACACACCAATCGGTCGTCATATCTACACTCATACCTTTCATACACAATTCCTCATTCTTACAATCCACCCATCTCATCAGATCTCCCACAACCCTTGCGTCCACCCACATTCATGCTGAAACTACCATCGGTTCGGAAAGCTGCTCTACAGAGAAGAGCCGGCAAGATACTGTAGTTGCTTTTTTCAAATCATTAGACTTGTTTACAAAAAGCACTAAACAGCATAGTGAGAGCAAGTTCGCCAGATGAGAGAAACACGCAACACGTTAACGCAACGAATGACGAATAGGCTAATCAAATACAAATCCGCGAATAAATAGCTATCCATTACGTCATTGCTCACACATACAGTGACATGGTCTAAACTACGTTCGAGTGAGATATATTATTCGAGAGGCTAAAGGAACAGCGCACAGGCACAAAATGCTGGATTTCAGAACAGCCTTTTGCGTTGCTTCAGCTACTAAACATGGCACACAAAGCTCTCATTCGAACATCTATAGCTATGACAGTTTAGGTACGCAAAGGCAGTAGTTTGAAAACTGACAGCTGGTCTAACCAAATGGGAAATAGTCGGTCGAATAATTAGCAAAATCCGGTTACACTCAATGGGAAAAAAGCGAGATAACTAAACTTTGTTTTACTAATTGATATTTAAGTCTTAGCTCTTTATTTTAAACTACATACTACGTTTTTTATTTTTAGATAAATATGCGGAGAAATTCTGCCGTTGCATCAGATACTTTTTAGTCCGTCATTTGTAATACATTTATAATACATACCATATAGCAAATCTCTTATACGTTTTATCGATGCCCTTGATTTCTTTCCTTCACGGCCCACACAATGCTTTAAGAGATATTTCAAATTTCTATGCTAATAAACCTTAAGTTTAGGCGTAATTTATTCAATATTCAAAGATGTAACGCCTATCCGATAACTAATTACAAACGAATACCTGATGGAAATTCACTATACAATATTAAAAAGTTATAGATTTAACGTATGTATATAAACTTTATGACCTGGCTGCACTTAATTTTCCCACTCAAATTCCAAATATGAAATAGATAAACGAACCGGGTTTATAGCCCATGGTACCTTACGAATATCCAGTTCATTTACATTTAATAAAAAAAAACACTGATCGGAGAGTTATGAGACCAGTTGAGTACTGGAAGTATCTCTTTTTCAAGGAAAGCTTAAGGAATCAAATTAAAAAAGTGGCAATGTCAGGTTTCTTCCAAATAATACCTATGTTGATTATTCGACATTTTCTTACTCACATGTTACGGTCAGTTCATATTTAGTGTATGTGCAGTCAGTTTGAATATAACTATTTTTGGACTATTTACTTAATTTTATTATTATGGATGTCTCTATAACATCATCATTATCATCGCTGTCGTCTGTCCGTCCCTATGTATGCTTAAATATTTTAAACTACACAACGGATTTGAAGCAGTTTTTTAATAGATAGAGTGATTGATTTTAAAGAAAGGTTTTTAAGTATTATACAATATTATATAATACTAGCTGACCGGGCAGACGTTGTCCTGCATGATATTTGTTTACCGACTGCAGCGCCATCTGTCGGGCTGATTTGTGAATCCAAACCATCCTCGGTGCCACCCAAACGCATACAAAAAATTTCATTCAAATCGGTCCAGCCGTTTAGGAGGAGTTCAGTCACATACACACGCACACAAGAAATATATATATTAAGATTGTAAAGAAACACTGATAAATTTAGATGTTCATCATTGCAACCGTGTGAAGCCGGGTCGCTAGTTTCTATTTAAATAAAATAGACAAATACCAATATTACCATAGACAATATTAACTTATAGCATTTTGATAATTTATTTACTAAAGACATCATTTATATGACGTCCTCCGTGCTTCGGCCTTCGGGGTGCACGTAAAGCCTATTCATACCATTCTACCATCTATGGCAGTCGTTACACGTAGTCAGTAGCTGACAACTGACCGATTGTGAAAACTGAGAGCTGGTCTAACCATATAATACCGGTGGTCCCAGTACATGGGTCGAGCAGGGCAGACAGCAATCGCATGTAAATACTATAGCCAAATCAGCTTAGACAGGCGACGATCCAATGAAATCGAGGAAAGGGCGAGGGAGATTTCTATTTACTGAATAATTTCACTTTATAATAAGAGTCCGTGTTAGACATACTAGTAGCGAAGAAAATCAATAAGTATGAGCATGCCAGATTTTTGAAGGTGTCTTTTATATGGTTAGATAATGTAAGCGGTTTACTCTTAAAATTATTACGGCAAATGTGCTTGGTGGCAGGATCTAATGGTCTAAGGCTAACTACCACCCTCACATCCGGCGCCAGGCAGTTTTACGATTTTTCGTCGAGTGTTTGTGAATGCCGGTACCCGACAGGGCATTTATTTGAATAGCCTGCTCCATCTTAAACCCTGTCGTTGCTTTTCATCACGCATACCTAGGGTCAAAGGCATTCAAGTTAGTGATCAAAAAAAGCGAGGCAGATGATAATATAAACAATCTGGCAGCCCTACAAGCTGCTTTGTCACACTACCGAGCTCAATTTGTGTAGATGCAATAGTCATATGTTAGAACTGGAATATTGTAGTAGCTTTAACCCTTGCAGTTGTATTTAATTTAAAGGCATCTGGAGCAAGTTAGGAAAGCCTATTTACGTAGTTTAAGTATTACGTGTAGGCTGTGGTGTAGATCGCGCTGGTAAACAGAGCAGACAATTTAGTAATGGCGTAATAGATGGCGACGATGTGTACCGCTGCTTTAAAACTAAAACCCAACATTTTGCTTTTTTCAGGAGATATTTAGAAATAGCTTTCAGATTGTTTTTTTAATTGGCATATAAGAATTTTCGACAAGTGTCTTTGCTAATAAGAAAGGGGCGATGTTCGCCTTATTTTTTTAAATAAAAGTATTTTCGGATCACTTAAGTTTAGTTACCGTTTCGTTTTTAAGGAGTGGTATGTACTAAACTCATCTATGAATATGATATACCCCCTCTTGGAACATGCAAGAAAATCTATGTGAATATGAAATCTCAAATTCGTGGCCAGTAGACCAGTCATTAATCGTCATCTTAGTGTTTGTAACTAAGCCCATTATATTATCAAATTGTATGATACAAATGGTCGTCGGTCCACCGTGTGGGAGGCCTACCACTCGAGGATTTTACTGCCCCATCGGGCGTCGGTCCTGCGAGCTATGTGACCTGTCCACTGCCACTAAAGGTGGCAATCCTGTGGGCTATATCAGTGACCATGGTTTGCCTGCGTATATCTGCATTTCTGATTCGATCTCGCAGGGAAACTCCGAGCATAGCCTTCTCCATTGCCCTTTCGGTGACTTTGAACCTTCTGATGGAGCCTATAGTGAGCGACCACGACAGCATTGTACTTGACAGGTTGTCGGAAAACAGTGGATGCGGGCGGCCCAGGACCGGCCTTTGTGGAGATTCTTGGGGGAGGCCTTAGTCCAGCAGTGGACGTCTATTGGCTGAAATGATGATGATGATACAAATATAATCACTTATGTTAAAATACGTATGCTTTGATCTAACATATAAAAAGTTCTGAAGATATTTTGCTATACATTATAACATACTCATGGCAATGATGTAGAGCGATATGCATGACACAGTAAAAGGGTTTAGATGAATGAAAGTGCCGTATGTAGTGGACTTTATTTTGTTTTCTTTTCCACAACGATGACTTTATAAAACGTATTTGCCTGTCCAAACCCGATACTTTCCAAAGGGAAAGCCACCGTGATATGCGATTAGTTAGCATCGGCTCAATAAACGGCATTGACCGTCCGTGTTTGTGCAGCCATAGAGTACAGTTTGTTTTTTTTGGATAATCCAAGAGAGCGCCTAATAGTGTTAGTGTTTAGCTTTTATTTTATTAACAGAGTTTATTTTCATTTTATATCTAGTTTCAAATTAAATCTCTTAAAATTACTTTTCCGTTGTGATTGGTAAATGTAGTTGTTTGCGTATTTCCGTATACCCAAAGCAAGATTTACTGCAATATTACAACGTTTGCATATTGTGTTTAATTTACATTTTGCGTGTAAGATGTAAAAATCGAACGAAAAAAGAAACCTAATCCATTACTTTTGGTACAGGCATTAGTGGTCACTTCTCATAGACTATATGAACAGAAAAAATATTGGTATTACGTGTTTAAATAAAGATGTGACTTGTTACTAGAATCCACAACAGGTTTTTTAAGGTGCATTGTACTTGACAGCGTGACAATTACAATGTCAAATTTATCGATCATGTTTTGTACTGGTACGTTCTAGTAAAGATTATTTTCTTTTATATCGAACTTTTAAGAATGGATTCCCGTCTACGGTAGAGGAGAACAGTGTCTTATACCATAATAATTAGGACGCTTAACAGGAGAGTTACAGCTTGTAATGGAAGTGTAGGACTGTAGCAGAGAGTTCCCATATAAAACGCGTGAGACAGATCTGTGGTACTGACTGGGCGACAATACCCATCGCCCTGAATCTTTTTTATTTTTTTTATTAGTAACTTGAATGCCTTTGACCCTAGGCTTGCGTGATGGAAAGCAACGCCTGGGTCTAAGATGGAGCAGGTAAATTCAAGGAACCGGCTCTCACATACACACGACGGAACACAGTAAACCTGCTTGGCGCTGGACTTAGATGTGAGAGTGGTAGCTAGCCGGGCGGACCATTAGATCCTACCACCAACCACTGGGTTTTGTTGGCTTTTACAACACGTGTTTTTTCCGAGCCTGCAATGGGGAAGTTTTGTATTCTGACCCGTCGCAGTCTCGGAAAAAACACGTGTTGTTAAAGCAGACCCAATGGATCCCAAAGTTTCTTATAAACCCACCATCTGTCCCCTCAGCAGATATAAGGCACGATCAAACATCGCTCTGGACGTCCAAAATCCACGTCCGACACGGTTGGCGCAGTGGTTGAGCGATCGACTGCTGCGCAGCATGTCGCGGGTTCGATCCCCGCACGGAAGAAATATTTGTACGACCTACAAGTATTTGTTCCGCGTCTGGGTGTTTTCTATATATAATAAATATGTATTTACAAAAAATAATGTATATAAGTAGTTTATCATCCATCTCGTTACCATAACACAAGCATTAAGTTGCTTAGCTTGGGACGAGATGGCGTTGTGTGAAATGTCCAAGGATATTTATTTATTATTTATTTTTCCCTATAACCGTGTCGCTCTAAATGTTCCGTAGTCCATCACAATCCGCCATGCTAGGTTACTTTGTCTGATGGTCTTGATTTTCCCTGTTCTCATAGGTCTACAGTTCGCCTCTGAAATACATTTTCCCGTAAAAGCATAGACGCTGAATTTTGTCATATATACAATAATGGTGTGAAAAATTTATAAACAACTATGACTGCACGTCGAACGCCAGTAAACATGTTTACTGCCTTTTGTTTGTTAACAGCTCTCTCTTCGTTTCTCTGACAATGCACAGAAAGCTGTTCATAAAATCCAGTTTATCTAGTTAGAAATGTACAGGCGTAAGTTATATATGTAGTGTTTATAAGTATTATACCTTAAGGTATTGTTTGCGCAAGCCATAAAAATGTATACGCGTCAATAACCAAACGATATTGAACGTTCAGAATACAGTTCCATCCATGGTCGAACAAATTACGTCGGGTAATTAAAGAATACTATACAATCATTTGCTGTAACTCTAGACTAATGGTTGTTGACGCGATATGTCGAGTCTAGCAGGTAAATTGCTGTTTTAAACGGCCTATACATATAGGTTCTGCAGTATTTTTTTCTAGGTAATTATTGTGTTCCACAGGAGTCTTAGGTTCCAAAAAAATTAAAAGGGTGGCTGAAGATTTAAATACTGATTGCTCAGTCTGATTCGACATGACATGATTTACTCCTACATTACCTTGTCTAAAAACTAGAGAGTTCACTTTCAACTATTTTCGACAAATATTTTTAATTTTTGAAATTTTTCCCTTACGCATATTTGGACATTCAATTCGCGAGGTGACATAAAAATTTTTGGTATCACCGTTAATGAATTAAGCGATCGTGAAATACAAGCCTTCGTCTAATTTTTTATTTTGATAATATTGAATAATGATGATATACTTCTTTGAGCTGAAAGTGAGATTATGTGACAATGAGTATGATTGATATTTCATGTACACAGGCGAGCTTAACTAATACCTACATGAGATTTCGTACTCACCTAACTGGATGGAGACCTATCAGAACTATGACATTAAAAATAGGCCCAGACATGATAGTTTGTCTGAAAAAGTATTAGGACTCACTCACGTGTGTCGTTGACGGATAGTGGCGCGTCTGCCGGTGGGAGCTGCGCCCGCGCAACGCTCGCTGTTACCAGCAGGGCGAGCGCCACCAGCGAGGCGTTTGTCATCGCACGCCGCGAGACATCGCGCACCGCTCACTGTGGAAGAAAAAATATTATTATGCATGGCTGTAGGAAGACAGTGACAGTGTCTATCTGTAACTCTCGAAAATATTAATCCCCTAAAATAACAAAAATAACTACATCTGAACATAATATTTTACATATTATAGACTAGCTGCGCCCCGCGGTTTTTAGTATTATTATATCTGTGCCCGCGTGGTGATGGAATCAATTTTTTCGTCGGATTTCTTTTCTAATTACTTTTCACTTTTTGTTATATTTTGGACAAATCACACAGTATTTTTATAAATTGTAGCCTATGTGTTATTCTGATGTATAAGCTATATTATTGTAAAGTTTAATTTAAATTATTTCGGTAGTTTTCACGTGAAAGAGTAACAAACATCCATCCATCTATCCATCTATCCATACTTACAAATTTTCGCGTTTATAATGTTAGTAGGAAGAGTTAGTCCTAAGTTGGGAATCCTATTGGGAGAGGCCTATGTCTAACAGTGGACTGGTTATAGATTATACGCATCTACAATAATGTCCCCAGCCGATTCCACCTCGAGCGTGTTGTAAGAAGCCATTAAAGAAATGCAAAAGCCAATCTAGCCGCAAAAAGGGGAAATCTTGATACAAGGCGAGTTTAATACTATCTCTGACAAATATAAAGAAAGTCTTCAACACCTAATGGTGTTCACCATATGAAATCTGTGGTGAACCACAACAATGACTGTTGTATCGACCAAATTATTATACCACAAACGTTACTCTTTACATCATAAACCTACAGTATTTCCCGCGACAATGTATGCATAGAGTTTTACCTAGCATATTAGCCATTCTAAAATATGTGTTAAGATGACATCTCGATCAGATTAAGTTACTTTAAGTAGTTTAAGTATCATCCTTTCCACCCTGAGGCTGTCGTAACTAAAGAAAATTGCATGCACAAAAGAAAAACATGATATGAATGCCAGTGCCAACTGGTCTGCGTGGCGCAGTCGGTTAATTTCCCTCCAAGTAATTGGAGGAGGTCCGACTCAGCAGTGGTTATTTTATGGGATGATATCAGATTGGTAGTTGCACTTTCCACGACACAACTGTTACATACAATACGCTGTTACCGATTTCTGAACGACGCAGTTTTGACATTTCGTGGTCGTCACATCTTTCCCGCTTGCACGCCCTCGCTTTCTCTCTTGCACACACGCCGTTTTTTAATTGTAAAACGAATTTAGATCTCAAGAAATAAAGTTCTATTAACTGCTCAAAACAAGCAATAAATAATGTTCTCAAAATAAAATCTTTAGTTTGATTGCAACAAGCGCGAAAACGTATAGCACAAAAGAACAACAAGCAACTTCGAGTAGATGTTACCTAAGCCACTCAAACGATTTCTTCAACAATTTTATTAGTAGGTAATGTCTAGCTATAATAGATTACTAGGCTAGAAAAACCACACATTAACTTTCACTATGTCGAGATATTAAATAATGTTACGTCCGTAATTACTTTATTGACGTTCTAAGACCATAATTCCTGGCTGGTTTTTAAATATAGTTTTATACTCTCACACTGTCCATGTGGTAGCGGATCTTGACCACATTATTCCATTATGCGCGTGCCGCTGATGCGGAC
This sequence comes from Clostera curtula, assembly GCA_905475355.2. NCBI lineage: Eukaryota > Metazoa > Arthropoda > Insecta > Lepidoptera > Notodontidae > Clostera > Clostera curtula. The sequence continues at coordinate 9,083,067 of FR997806.1, read as the reverse complement.
CCGTAGTTGAAGGACAAGGAAAACTTGGTACGAAACTTTGTGCCAAGCCATCCAACCAGCAGCGTGGCACACAAGCCTAACTAAACATAAGTATGTAATTTGAGAGTGGCCGACTCAGCAGCGGATCTTATAAAGTCTAAAATGATGATGACTGTTTCCATATTTTAACCTACTCTCCCTTTTGTAGAGATCATGACACGATGCGCTTTGCTGGAGAGGAAAATTGTATACTTATGTTTATGTATATTATATCTTGAAAATGGGTACCCTGGCCTAATTGATTAATCTCAACTTATTCATGTTCAGCTATGTCCCCAATGTGGGTCAAGCGATCTGGTCCCTAACAGTACGACGGGTTTGCAAATTAGTTGACATTGGCAGTCGACATGTGCCCGAGTCCAAAGCGCGACCCACACGTGTTCAATATTTATGTTTGTCGTAACTTCTTAATCGGTGACGACACCAATGATTCCGACCAACGGGTTTTCCCCAGATTTAGGTATTATACAAGTGTGATGGAGTTATGTGAATTATAGGGATGTTGATGTTAACATTTTCTCTATATTTCATTAGGAAAATATTGGTTTTATCTTTCATTCACGATAAGTTATGCTTATTTAACGACAACATGTATGATTCCTAAAAGTAAGATCTAAAAGAAAGCGTTTTTTAAGGTACATTCTTGTGTAATGATCATATTTATTTATTAATGAGTTAAATAACTATTTATTCTAAAACCATAAAACGACTTTCTTTTTCCATAAAACAACCAAAGTACTTCAGCCGACCTCGGGAGAAGTAGAATACTGGCCAGCCGCCCATCGAGAGTTGGTAACATTGTACGACACCCGCAGTTCGCCAACTGAAGTTCCTACATCGCGTGGGTTTAATTTAGAGTTTCGTCCGACCATTGTAAGGCTTGAGGTGAATGAATGAATGAGAAATTGTTGGACGTCATATATAATTGTTTACTTAGGTGGGTTTGTACACTATTTCCAACTATAGGTACGTCAATGGTCTTTTATTCTACCAAAGCGTACGTTTCTAAATGACCAGGCCTTCTGACGTTTGTCCGCTCCTGAAGCTTTTGTTCGCTCTAGATATTATGTTACGATTAATCAACTTCATTACAAATGCATACTTACACATTTTAGTCGATAGTGCTGCAATTATTAGGGTAATATACAAACAAATATTATCGAAGTGCTTTGTCAATCTTATTATCCGTAGTAATTTCCAGAATAGTCAAACCACGATTCAAAAAATTGGCACAGGGATGTAAAGAATTTAAGCGGTAGCCGGGTTTTGTCATGGCAACATTTTGATATTGATATGACATTCTAATTAGCTCTTGTGAGAATAAATGCAATTTAAAAAAGTAGAAAGACACGTAAACTTACATAGTCATGAGATTTTTATTTAATAAATAATTTCGCTTTTGATTCCCTGGTTTTATTTATTTATTAATTTTTAAGTGCACTCGATAACAATAAGCAGGTAGTTAAAATAAGTCTAGAGGTAGTCTTATAATAATGAGGTATATAGTATACGTTGGAGGGTGTTATCGCCGTCGATGATGTGCGTTATTGAGGTCATTAATAAAAAAACAATATTTTGTTTGTGTGAGTTATTGTGAAAATAATATTCATGAAAATGTTTCAAATGCCTTTAATTCCCGAGGGCTCCAATATTTCCAGCAATTCACACTAATTCACAGTAGAGAATGAGCGCGATACCGCATGTATTGTTTATATGCTTATATTTGCGATTAAAAAGTAAGAAATTATCAACCGTACAGAACAATCAATTACCACATGGTATTAAAGACAAATTTGACGTCATTAAAACCGTAGCGATACTGCGTTTACGTTTTATAATGGCGGTCCCTGTGGCGCAGAGGATAGCGCGTTGGACTTCTAATCCAAAGGTCGTGGGTTCGATCCCCACCAGGGATGTTTTTTTATAATAGCCAAATTACGTTTCATTAGTTGTCAATTTGATAAATACATAATTGCTTTGGGACTGTGTTTATTTTTCTCGTTCACACGTTGGCATATATTTTCTTGGAGCTTGAAGGAGGCCCGACTCAGCACCATGACATGAATGATAAAGAGTAATGGAAACAGATACATAAATTAGAATGGCCATGGGATTGTTTAAGTTGTGTAACTTAAATAAGGCATTTGCAGCAAAGAAACTTTGTTTGCCTTGTTGGTCTACGGGCCCAGGTTCGATTTCGGGGCCGGGCAAGTGTCTATGTGTAATCTAGAGGTGCTTGCTCTGAGTCTGTGTCATCTCATCGCGACCGGGACTCCCACATACCCCAGCCCCTTCCCTGGGCTGGGGACTTATAAAAGGTTTCCCTCACTATATAAAAAAAACGGGTTTCGTTTATTAAAAAAAAGTCTATGTACATACAGGGCACCGAACCTGGTACATATTTTATTTTTAAATGCCCGATGCCGAAATGACACGATGCAATTGCTAGAATTTTCTTCTTCTCTGTCAATTGAGTTAATAAGGCGAATATACTGCAAACAATTGCTAGAATTAAACTTTTAAATTCTAAAGTTCTGGTGTCAAAAGCGTGTTCACATTCGTCCCAAAAACTACAGTAGGTTACCAAAATCGAAAAACAAAGGTATAGTGATTGTCGATAAAAAAACGGGTGTCGCTTGAAACATCTGCTTCAGCATTTTTTAATTCATCTCATGAATGAAATTACGATCTATGCGATTGAAAAGAAAGCACATGTTGGTCCATGCCGTACAAGTCACCGTGCGCAATTATATTTTTCTCAGAATTTTGACACCATCTGGTGATAAAAGCGTTATAACTAGAGAATTAAGAACAGAAGCTCTAAGAATCCTTGATTACTAAGCTTGTAGGATAATAACTCATACTTCAAGATAAAGTAAACTACGGGACTAGACGGTTCAATTCCCAGAAAGCACAGATTTTGTGATGTAACTACTACTAGGTACTACTCAGCCCATCGATGACCCACTGTTGAGTCGGGCCTCCTCCAATTAGATGGAGGGTAATTGGCCTACTGTGCCTCGCTAGGCAGATGGGTTGGCACAGAGTTTCATATCAAGTTTTCCTTCTCTTGCAGGTTTTCGGCCTTGTCATTTCCTTCAGTCGGCTCTTACGACACCCTCAGGATGGAATGGGTTGGTGACACTGTGTATTCTAAATCCATCATAACGTCTTTTTCTCCACCATACAGTAAAATAGAGAAATAATTAATACCGGGAATTACTCATCTCATTTATCTGTAGAAGAACCGACAACCGCTGGGGTAGACGAGTTCTTGAATGGAAACCGCGAATCGTCAAGCGTAGTGTGGGAAGGCCCTCTCCTAGATGAAGCGACGATCTGCGAAAGGTTGCGGGCAGCAGCTGGATGCGTCAAGCTGAAGACAGGGCGCTATGGCGCTCTTTAGGGGAGGCCTATGTCCAGCAGTGGACTAATGTGGGCTGTTGATGATGATGATGATGACTCATTTCGATAGTCGGTCCTTACTTTTGATGCCTATTGGGTTTTGTTACATCCTGTATATTCAATTTGTGTAGAAGTGATTGATTTAGTGGAAAGTACATTCAACCTAACTACCAAGCGATACACAGTAAACGAACTAAAAATACGTGGTACTCACTAAATGTGCTCACTATTGACCGTATGGTGACGGATATCTAATATTAAGGGTAGTAATAAAAAGCCGTCTATAAATAACTAGCTGCGCCCTGCGGTTTCACCCGCGCTTAGTTGACACTTATCTCTATATTCTGGAGAATTCATAATATATCTTTATAAATTATAGCATATGTGTTATTCTGATGTATATCTTAAATCTATCTATCTTGTCTTCTTCTTAAATATAAAAATGACTTGCTGTTCGAAAACTCGAGAACGGCTGGACCGATTTGGCTAATTTTGGTCTTGAAATATTCATGTGAGTCCAGGGAAGGTTTAAAAGGGAAAATAGAAAACATGATTATTTATTGATTCTGAGGCGGTACGAAATTTTCCGTGTCAGCTAGTCATTATAAAGTTTCACTAAAATCCATTCACCAGTTTTTACGTGAAAGAGTAACAAACATCCATCCATCCATACTTACACAATTTCGCCCTTTAAATATTAGTAGAAAGAAACGATTTAAAGTACTTTGAAAAGGTCTACTACCCAATATGTGACTGAGCTAGAATAATAATAATAAGGAATTCTCCGTCGTAGTCTAAAGGAAATATTTTATACGACACATAAAAAAATCTCTGTGCTCGCTAGAATTTGTATATATTTCTCCTAATAAAACTGAATCTACGACTTATCGGTTCTCCAAGCAGCTAAAGAAGATTTTTTAGAAGGTTCTTTGATAAGTTGGATATCAAATATGCTTCTGACGCTTATACTGGCGAAAATACTTCTAGAGTCTTAATAACAAGGCCTAGACAAACTCGTTCGCAAAGGATACCAATAGTATGCCTAGTTTCTAACTCAGTACGTAACTATATTATTTGATATTTATCACTTCTTAGTGGAGTGTGTCCGAACCGATGAGAAATCAAATATGCAGAGGTCTAGTTAATAGCTTTGATGTAGGGCACTACTAAGCAACTCTAGCTGCGCAGACATCCGTAAGAGTTACACAAAATATAGCTAGATACGCTAGATATGGAAGTTCAAATTTTTTAATATATATGTTTATGAACTCGATGGGGCTTAGTCGTGATTCGACCCAAACCCAAAAAGCAGAATAAAAAAATACTATCATGAATACGATGCTCGATGGCCTCTGTCGAGCTTCCGAACGAGTCGGCCTTAAGATGAACATGGAGAAGCCGAAGATCATGTCTAATATCCATGTTCAAGCCACTCCTGTTAACATCGGAGGTTCTACCCTCGAAGTTGTTTACACCGAATAGATGCGGGTGGCCCAGGACCGGCCTTTGTGGAGATTTCTTGGGATTCTTGAGATTCTTCAGCAGTGGACGTCTTTTGGATGAAATGATGAGGATTATTATAAATATATTATTGAATACTTAATCAATGTAATCTACTCTTAATACGATATGCTAAGTGGCAGACATTAACCTACATTGCGTATTCTCGCTCTGGTTGTAGGCAATGCATGCAGAATTCCTAGCAAACCACAGCGGTGTACACACTTTAGATTAATTAGCTAATACTACTAATTAGTTCTCGCGTTCTTACGTAATACCCTAGGTCTACTAATTGCATTATATTGTAGCGATATTTATAGAAACTGTCGGTGTTTCTACTATTCATTCAACTATTTCATTATTCTATGTTTAAGCATTCTCTCAACTATTTCATTATTCTATGTTTAAGCATTCTCTCAACTATTTCATTATTCTATGTTTAAGCATTCTGTGTTGTATTAAACAAAATATATTTGTTTGAACTATTTTTAATGATACACAGTGTGTAACAAAAATCCCTACAGCTATTCAAAGTGAGGGCACAGAGCCTACCGAAAGGACTAGTTCTGCGTATAAATTAACTTTCAATTTTGATGTACGATGGAGAAATCAACGTTATTGTGATCTTATTATAAATCACAAAATGTGTGTTTTGTGGGAATGAGTCCTTTAGCTTTGGTGAATATTATCCCGCGATGACTTTCGTAATGTTAGGGGGTCATAGCAGAGTGCACGCAAAGATAATGGAAGCTGGGTTAAACGTATAATAAAAAAAATGCTAAAACACAACATATCAAGAACAAGAGTTATATCACAAGACATTAAAGAACACAGTAGACAGATATTCAAAATAAATTTACAACCAGCCTGTGCTGGGTTAAGACCGTTATTTTACACGTAATTGACTTAATAGTGAATTTTAACGTAGTAAAATCAAAATAATGTAAAATATACATCATCATCATCAGCCCACATTAGTCCACTGCTGGACATAGGCCTCCCCTAAAGAGCGCCATAGCGCCCTGTCTTCAGCTTGACGCATCCAGCTGCTGCCCGCAATCTTTCGCAGATCGTCGCTCCATCTAGCAGAGGGCCGTCCCACACTACGTAAAATATACGCTACGAGTATATACCCATTGAAGTGATTTTACAATGACTTACAGTGATAGACTTATATTGTCAGTGACTTTAGTGAAAGTGAATAAACTTAGATGCTAATTACGTTTATGCAAATTTTAATTACAACTAATATAAGCACTGCATTCACTTTCCAAGTACACTCTGCTTTTGAATCAACAATGTGTCGCATTCAATGTCTGAGTTAACATTTGGCTTTGACCCGAGGCTTGCGTGATGGAAAGAAACCCCAGGGTCTAACATGGGGCAGGCAATTCAAGGAAATGCCCTGTCAAGCTCCGGCTCTCACTTACGCACGAAGAAGCACAGTAGAACTGCTTGGCGGCCGGACTTAGATGTGAGGGTGGTAGCTAGCCGGGCGGGCGGACCATTCGATCCTACCACCAAGCGTGCTGAGTTATGTTGACTTTAACAACACGCGTTTTTTCCCAGCGTGCGGTGGGGAAGTTTTATATTCTGACCCGTCCCCACACGGGATAAAAATGGTCTTTTAACAAATTACATAGAGTCGTTCTTCATTTTGCAACATATTTAGTAACTGAACTAAGCGGGCCTCTTTTCTGGGTCAAGGATAAGTAGATTTCCAGGCCGAACCAAATAGTTTACGCTAACGTGTTATGTGAAGACAACAGCCTACCTTACCAACCGTAAACTGATACAGGCTGTGATAAAAAGTTCATTATATAACAATGCGGGCAAAAATAACTAGCCAAAAGAAACAGTTTAGCTTTATTTTTAACTTAAGGTAAAAGGGACGAACCGGTGTTTTTACAAACGCATTTTTGGTGAGAAAGCTTGCATTTCAACAGAAAAAGAACGTGTTTCTTTTATATTTAGCTGTCGTGGTTAATATCGTACAAGTGTAGTAATCTACGTTCCGGTTTCTTCATCCTACTAATATTATAAACGTGAAAGTTTGTAAGTATGGATGGATGGATGGATGGATGGATGGATGGATGGATAGATGGATGGATGGATGGATGGATGGATGTTTGTTACTCTTTCACGTAAAAACGACTGAATGGATTTTAATGAAACTTTATAATAATATAGCTTATACATCAGAATAACACATAGGCTACAATTTATAAAGATATTGTATGTAAATTTATAGAGATATTAAGTTAAATTTAAATTTCTAATTGTCAAATTTTCAGCCATATTTAATTATAGACAACATAAGATTTCGCTGTCAGTTACGTTTTGTTATACCATGTAATATATCACATTCTACGGGAACGGGATAAAAATCTCAGGTATCCTATGTCCGACTTTCTTTTTTATATAAAGACGTTGGACAATTCATAAAATCATACTTAATATTATAAACGTGAAAGTGTAAATGTGTGTAATCCCGTTCCGTGATATAAAACATCGTATATCAAAATGCAATTGCTGAAATAACAAAACGTCACTGACAGCTAAACGTTATGTTGTCTATAGTTTGACAAATTTGACAATTACTTCTTCTTAATCTAAGAAGAAGAAGAAATTTTGAAGTTGACCGGTTGATGTATTTATTTCGAGTAAATACTGAATTTGGATCTAGCAACGTTTCGATACGATGGCAGGCATTGGACCAATAGATGTCATGTAATATTACAAAACACTCCTCAGCGGCTAAAGTTTTATCAAAATGGAAAATCGTCATCTGGGACGAATGTACAATAGCGCATACACGTGTATTGGAAGCACTTATCCGATCCGACCGAACACCTACGCAACGACTCGAGATGTTTTGGAGGCGCAATGATTTTACTGCCTGGCTATTTCTGCCAAACACTGCCACTAATTCCAAGATCGACTGCTGCCGCCTTAATAAGCGCTTGCCTCAAGTCATCGATATTATGTGGATTGATTTTATTTTCTCAGAATTTCTGTTCATCGAAGGACGAACTCACAAACACAAAAATAATGAATGGTTGACTGAGCGAGCAATTTTGGCGGCTAAGAATAAATATGTAGATGACATAAAGTAACTGACATAATAATTCAGAACGAAATCATTGGTACACTTGCATCAATTCAAATATATTGACTGTGTAAAAAAAGACTCCTTGGATGTGCCTGGCTTACCACCGCACAATTTACGACTAAAGGTTGGCTACGTACTAAGTTTGCTTCCAAATATAAACCAAAACCACCAAACCTGTGCAACGGAACGCGTTTGGTGGTAAGTGAATTGATGAACAATGGAATATAACTACTCAAAGTAAAGTTGGAAGGTGAGGAAGTTCTCATCCGAGGATCCCGACGATATCAACTGATATAGGTACCGTTTCAGTTTTAATTATTTCCGATCCGTCGTACATTCGCCGTGACCATTAATAAATCACAGGGCCAATCCTGGAAAGTTTGTGGCCTAAATCCAGAAAAATCAATTATTATATGTGGCATGTTCCGGGTCAGAAGACCATCTGCGTTATTTGTTCATGCGCCTGATAATAAACTGAAAAATGTCGTCTGTCACAAGGTGATTCACTGAAAAGTGCAGTTACTAAAATAGATGGCCAATAAAGTATAATTAAAATTATAGATGTTTTATTTATATTTATCCTGATAAAAAATTGAAGTTAATAAAATAAAAAATCTGCTCATTTATTGCCTTTAAGGCGAAACAAAATTCGCCGGGTCAGCTAGTCCTTTATACTTTTATTGCTCTAGCTGCGACATTTTTTATGTTCTGATTACAATTTTACCGAAAAACTAAGTTCTATTAAAGAACTTACTGGAACTTGCTGGAATGTAACATATCTACCGTAATTGACACTAGCATCGGTTATTACTATGAATAGAGCTATTCTGTCCTAACATGTACATAAACGTGCAATTTTACACTGAGGAGTAGTCTGGTTCTTTATAGTAGATCATCGTCACAAGGCTCAAACATCGCTCTACGCTTTAGGTAGTTTACTTTAGCTTGAATAAACGTCATTTATTCGTACTACTGAATTTTCAATGATTATGAGCTTCTGTAAATAACTGTATAATATCTAAGTGGTATCAATAAAAAGCTTCTTAATAAATCAATTTGGGTTATAGAACAAACTTTATCTAATACTACTACTCAGGCCTTAAATGACTCACTTCTGAGTCGGGCCTCCTCCCATCACAGGGAGGGTCATTAGCCTACTGGGCCATGGTAGCAAGACCGGTTGGCACAGGGTTTCGTATCAAGTTTATCTTATGGCTAGGTTTTCACACTAGTACGACACCCTCAGGGTAGAATGGGGTCGGGACACTATGTATTCTTAAATCCGTCACCACACGGACGAACTATATTATGTATATTTTGCCTTAAATCTGTAAGATAAATGTTGAGAATATTCTTCTTAAAGAAACTTTTAAACCAATTCACCAATTTCAAGGTTTTAAGTTTACGGAATCATCATACTACTGAGACGGGCCTCCTTCAAATGAATGGAGGGAAATTAGAATACTGTTCCGCGCTGGAACGACGACGGGTTGGTGTCAAGTTTTCCTTATCTTGCGGCTAAGTGTTCTGCCTCCTGTGATCCTTTAGTCTACACAATGTTTCTTGACACGTTGGTGAAACACGGAAAACTAACGAATGCAGCTAATAAATTTTGACGGCTTTTAAAATACGTCTGAACGGTTTACAATAATAAGGATAAATAGATATAACGTTGAGCCTGTTGTGCATGTCTCTGCGACGGATATTGTACTACTACAGTTCCTATGAGTACTACTAACGTGGTGAAAGTTGCTAGTGACGCACTTCTGTGTTCACGCAACCCATGAGGCTAGCATAATTTACGCTACCATTCTAATGAGGTCTACCCCGCCCTTCGCTTTAATTGCCCGGATACTAGCGTAGGGGCACCTGGTCGTAATCTGACAGCTCAAGTAATATTTGTCGTTTCATACAAATCGACGGTCATGACCCTTGCCGGATCTGCAGGAGACATGCGGGCTTCTCTGTATCGTGGAACATCCGGGATGGATTAGATTTTAAGTATTTATAGAGACGAAATCTGTGCACATGTTTTCGTAAACAGATAATTTTTTTCGTCGTAATTTAATACGTTTTTAAATATGTATTATAATGATGTATTTATTTTTGTTTGGTTGGTCAATAATAAAATACCTTTCTTGTCTATGCCTTTGGAAATAAAACATGGATTAGTTTTATTTTGGCTTTATAAAAAGGCAAACGGTAACAGTTGTTATACTAAAATCAAGAAAGACTGTCCATTTTATGTAACTCTTCTTTGACTATTCTAAAATATTCATTTTCTGTTTCCTGATCAAGTTCTTCTTCTTCCAAAGCTATGTTACCGTTTTCTATTGCAGCAGCTACTTCTAACTCGCCTCGTGCTTTTAGACGAATTTCTTTAAGACGATTGTCGAGAATGTGCTCGCGTCGCGTCTCACGCTCATAGATTTGAAACATCAGCGTTTTGTCCTTACTTCCAGGTACTACCATATTTTCCGATAAGTAGATTAAATGTACAGCTCCGTTACGATCACCTATAGCCACTGATTCGCCATCAGCGTGAGGAGTAATTTTGGTTAGCTCATGTTTTGACACTTGCAGTGTTACTAGTGGATCTTTGTACTTTCTGAGCAAATCCCAATAGTAAAAAAACCCTCCAGCACACACTGACATGTAGCAAGAATATCGCAATGGGGCCCAAGCTGCATCAGTAACTGAATACCTGTAAGGTTTAGTAACTATTATGGGCGCAGTACGCACTTCTTCGCTCCAAATCTTAACGGTGAAGTCACCACAAGTCAAGAACATTCTTAAAGTACATGGACTTCTTTGAACTGCTTGCACGGCGCCATCATGGGCATTCCAATATGAAACTAAGATCTCTGAATGACTTCTACCCATTCGATTTGCATTGACCACGAGACCGGATTCAGTGCCGCATAAAAACTTCGTAGGATATCCATTATCAAACTCTAAGCAGCTGACACCTTCTGAATTGCTAAGATCTGGTTGCTCCCCTGGAGGAATTCTGACAGATATAGGCAGTTGAGTCATTGGTGCCGAGAGATCACGCAAATCCCACCATAGACACTGGCCATCTGGCGAGCCCGTAAAGAACTCAGTGTGTGTGCGAGAAGCAATAAAAAGCAAAGACGTTATTGGATTACGATGTGAATTGTATATTGCACTTGCCGATGTAGCATTTGTTCCTGCACGAATATCAAATACGTGAACAGTCCCATTCTCAAGCCCTGCGACTAATAAGTCTGGGTTTATTGGGGAACACGCTAATTGCCAGCAAGGATGTTCTGGTTGTAGTTCATTTGCGGGTTCTATTTGTCGATGTACATCCCAAATGTACAAATCATTAGTCAAGTTCAATTCCGGCTCTGGTTCTGGAATACAGGACTTGTAACAATAAGCCACGGCAAGTTTAGGATTGCTTTCATGCGTCCATTTCACACACGACACCGGCCGTTGATGTGTATCGCGAAACACGTTGGCAATGCGGACGCTACATTTTTCTACCGGTTCTTGTGAAGGCAAGTCAGCGAAGTATGTTTCATACATTTCTATAGCGTTGTTTTGATCGATATAGTGGATCATAGCTGGCGTGAGGCTCAATACAGTGTTTATGTAATTATCATCGTGCAATACCCGACGACGATGCCGCATCACGTGGTCTTCATTGTAAAGATGAACTTCGCGTGGCCAACCACCTTCTGCATGATTAATATTTTGATCATGGGTCAATACCTGTGGTGTATTAATTTCGTGTTCTGTTTGCGATTTGACCGCCTGTACCGAACGGCTTACCGGGTTCCGTAGAATGTAGTCTCGATCGTCACTTTTATTTGGTAAAATGGAGTCCAACATCTGTGCTGGCACATTCTGGAACAATGGTTGTCTGCCGCAGTTCTTGCGTATTTTCGTGTACTCACAATATATGGACTTCGTGTAGCGAGCCATTATTTAAAATTCCTTTATGCTTCAATGCAATTATTTTATAAGCTGTGTAAGGTAAATATTGAAATCAGCAAGGCCGTGGCGTTAAATGAATACTGATGACGGAATTATAATATGAAGTATGACTAAACCATCACGATCGTCAAGAAACATATGTGTCCTTGTTTGGTTGACTTGATATTTGTGACATTTTATGTTTAGCTAGAACATTATTTTATTATGGTCAGTAAAATTAACCGAATAACGTTGAATGATTTGGAAAGAAGCACTGCAATTGTATTTTAGAATCCAGTATAATTCACGTACGCTAGTATAATCGTTATAAAACTGTCACATGTTTCGATTCCCTAAATGGGGCTAGAACACGTATTGTCACAGCTGTTCTATCTTGAGGGTGTCGTATGAGATAAGTGAAGGAAGTAAATAAATAATAAAAATACCAAGCCTCAACACTTATGCGAACCTGTCTGCTAAGCGTGCATAGTCGGCTAATTTCGTTGTATCAAATTGGAGAGTCAGCGCTAAGTCATTCATGGGTTGACTTGAGAAGCACGCAATATGTTGTGCAATGTGTGGGTATTGATATTCATTTATCAATGGTAGTTCTTTCGCTTTTCAAATAAAACGTTGAATCGAAACAACGAATACAGCTTAATAAGTACCGCGTATTAATGTAGTCTATACACTGGTTCCATATATATAATATTCCGTAAATTTTTGCGCCCTCTAAAGAGTTACATTATACTACAGGTAGAGGTATCACAGGAGATCCTCTGGAATAACGAAACGTCTGTGACTGTGGATAATAATCCCCTTCAAATAAATATGCCTATGGATGCTCTTTGGTTGTTTACGAAGCAAAAACACTTCATCTACTGGCGCTTCCAATATCAATCTCGATTACATCACTTGTTATCATAATATGTGTTGTAATTGTCTCGGATGTTCCACTTTTCATAGTACCGTTGTATGCTTTTGCTATGCCTCGATAGGTTCATTGCGTTTCCTGCGCCTCTAAGCTTAGCACCAGGAAATGTCGTAACCACATTGTTGAAGGAGCATTAATTCGTTTTCCATTAGCATGCGTCCAGTCTAAAGGTATTGAGTATGCAAGAGGTAACTGGTTGATGTAACGCGTCAATATACGGTTGTAAACCCTTGCGACATTTACCAATAATTTAATTAAATAATGTCTTAAAGATTTGGTATGCCATAGTTTGCTTTTCAATGTTAATATTTTTACATCACATACAATTACAACAGATCCCGACTATGGTTGTTAAAAGTGCTTTCGCTCCTATGTATTATTGTATGTATCATTATGTAAACAGTAGATTTTCTTGTTGAAATATCAAATTAATGATCGAAGTAGGTACGTGCCGTAATCGGATCTTTAATATGAAAAGGTCTATAAACATTTATCTAACACTGTGACCATTTTATCAGTAACCAGGAAAAAGACGATACTACGATCTACGTGTTACATTGTTTTTACCCACAATCTTTCGCCTGGTTAGAACTTTCCAATTTATCTCTTTAAGAAATGGGAATATTTTATGAGTAGCAAGCTGTTTATTGTACGTCTAAAAATACTGATTGAACCTGTACTTCAGAAAGGTGTTGGTCGAGCTTTCTTACACAGGTCTAAAACAAGAAAGAATATATGAAAAATCTATGGTAGTCAATACACGAAGATGTAACTTCTGAGTTCTGACAGACAAGCAAATCAGATCAGACAGGTGCATACTCAAGAAATGGGGAATAGCTAAGGAACATGATGATGATTAAATTTAGTTACTGAACAAGTATGTGAAGAATGCAATCTATGACATCATTTAAAGTGATAATACACTGATACACTCTAGTTATTATAAGTGCACAACTGTGGCGAAATTTTTTTTGTAACAGTGTTTCTCTGTTGTAATTTATTTCATTGTACCATTTAATATTCATTAGATTAATATAGAATTAATTAAACGTTATCACATTAGGTTTTATATTAGTAGCGGTTAGGGTTGTGCTGTTTTAATGTGAAATATGTGTCTCATATTTTCTGTGGAACTTATAGTTTAATATTCAATTTTTAACAATACATGTACCTAAATGTATCGGTATGTCTAAATTACAATTGAGTATAGTAAACGTATAAAATAATTGTGTATTTTTCTTGATAATTTCAGAAATAATCGTTACGCTAGTTTGTCGTTTTATTTTGATTTGAAAATGTAAATTGATTTTGCTTAAAACTTTCACTCTTTAAGTATTCCGATGTTGAAACATTTTTAGATATACCTTAAAGTTAAATTGCAAATAATATACTTTTTTTGCATTGTGACATCTGTTTTGTAACAATAATACATACTCGTCTGTTATGTTACTGCAACGGCAGCGCATTACCTCCAAGAAAGAGTTCATTCAGTATTTTATTTTAACAATAACAAAGGTATCTTATGTATTCAATCGCTATGTCAAAAAGTCAATGAACTCATAAAGAAGTTACTAAATAAGTTTCCTTACCATAAAAACGCAAACTTCCAAGGTAGTGCCAAACAATCCCATTCTGTCACTTCACGTCATCGTTTAATTAGCAATTCGGAATTGGTAACACAGATGGTATCGATATACGGTCACGAATTGGCACAACACAAGTCACAACACTGGTTTGGCGTCACGGTTAGAAATTTCGAACTTGGAACTCGCGAGAGCGTGCGTCGCGCGCTCGAATCGGTGAGCGTCTCAACGGTGACTGGCGCAAGCGCATGGCTCTACGAAATAGCAACTGGAAGTACGCAGAAAGAGTTGCCGGGTATTACGACTGGTTTCTATTCAACAGCAATGATGGTGACTGATTGTGCTGTAAGTGTTGACGGCCTTTGACAAGTTTTACGACCTCGCCCTTCTTTATCATTTGTAGGTATACCTAGAGTTGAGTCATCAAATACAAATTATTCTTACTTGAAAATACATAAAAGGAATGTCAAGGATTTTGCAGGTCTGACATTTAAACCCATGTTTGGCCTTCGTTGTGCCCTACCTAGCGTTCTTTGTTTAAATGCATCGAACTAAGCAAAACGTAGAGCATGATTAAAGTGGCTTTTAATAGTTAGTAATGCCTACATAAGTGTTAAACTACTAAAAACTTTCTTTATCCTATTCAGATATGACTAAGACATTGAAATTAAACCTTTAATTAAAATATATTTTTGTATAAAAAATACTGCGTGAGGCTATCGAAGCTTTACAATAATAAAACAATAGTGTGCTATAACTTTTTAGTTATTTTTACGTAAACTTATTCACCTGCTATACAGTACCTACGAGTATAAATGTTGTACAATAGAACGACTTCCATAAATAAGTAAAGCAACTGATAATATTATTTGGCTTTTATGAAGGAAACTACTTAAAGAACCGGATTGAACAAAGTGCCAGGTAAAGGGGTACCAGAAATTATGGATCAGTTTATTACCTGACCGCAGGCTATTGAATATTATAAATAATAAATAAATATCCTTGGACATTTCACACAACGCCATCTCGTCCCAAGTTAAGCAACTTAATGCTTGTGTTATGGTAACGAGATGGATGATAAACTACTTGTATACATTTTTTTTTGTAAATACGTACATATTATTGATAGAAATGACACCCAGACTCCGAGCCAGTGCCTCTGGTTTAGACAAAGACACTTGCCCGACCCCGGAATCGAACCCGGGACCCGTTGATCCAAAGGCGTCACATCTAACCACTAGACCAACGAGACCTAATACTGAATACAAACTAGGGTTCATGATTTCTCGAGCTTTTCAATTTCTCGGGTCTCGAGAATTCTCGAGGCTAATTTCTCGGGACTCTCGGGTTGTCGAGAAATTTACGTACGTTTTCTCATATTATTTGGTTCCAATTGCGTCTAAAAATCAGTGGTTTTCCTCTCAAATAAAAGTATCAAATTAATTATAATACTTTCATCGGTGTTATTCAAAAACATTAATCTTATAAATATTGTTTTATAAAATATTACGGAAAAATATATTATTCAGGCTCATAATCATAATGACAGCACCATTTTTAGTTGGTTATTTAGAACTTAAACTAAACAAAAAATCAACATGAAAGAAAACGTAAATATTAGGTTGGGGAAAAAGTCTTTTCGCATTATAGTATGTATGAACTTGTAATAAAATCTTCAGTCCTGATCTTGCACCTTCAGATTTCCACATGTTTCGGTCTCTTCAGAATTCTTTAGGCAGTGTCAGGTTAACATCACGAGAGGACTGCCAAAACCACTTGTCCCGGTATTTTGATCAGTAGTCCCAAAATTTCTATAGCAATCGGATCATGTCCCTACCTACAAGATGGCAAAAAGTTATCGAACAAAATGGTAGCTACATACTTTAGTTAAATGTAAATAAACGATATTATAAAGCTTTTTCCCCAACCTACATATTATCTTAACTTACATTACATTAGGATCACAGCACAATTTTGGGCTGGTTATTTAGAAAAAAAAAAAACAACTTGAATCTTGTAAACAAAATAGCTTCTGTAAAACACGAAAGAAATCTTTAATATCTTAAACTCAGGTAGAGTAAATTATAATTACATTACACCATTTGTGGCATGTTAATATAATATAAACAAATTAAAACTCTGCAAGTTTATTTTCTACAAACGTACATGATTTCTCGAGTTCTCGACTTTTCTCGAGCTTCATTTCCCGGGAACAAAGCCCAACGATTTCCCGGGAATTCTCGGCTCGAGAATTCCCGGGAATGAACCCTAATACAAACAGAACAAAAAGTGACAAAATATTATTTACCCTTAAAAATCTTGGCGTATCTTTTAATACAGAGTGAGTTTGTTGAACCGATTATAAACTATATGACGATAATGCTAGTGATTTGAATACAAGACGTTTGCCAGACAGACATCCTAAAATGTTCTCTACATCGTTGTGATTGATGACACAATCATTATAATGTATTTTAGCCTGTTACCATATGCCCAGCACACGTAGTATTAGTAGTTCACGGACGCACTACTATTTTTAATATATTCAGCCCATAGATGATCCCCTATTGAGTCGGGCCTCCTTCAGTTACATAGAGGGTAATTAGCCTACTGTACTATGTTGGCCAGACGGGCTGGCACAGGGTATTAACTTGTACTTCTCTTGCGGCTGGGTTATCGTTTCCTTTCATCGGCTCTTACGACATCCTCAGTATGAAATGGGGTGGTGAAACAATGTATCCTAAATCCGTCACCAAACGGAGAACGTACGTTCACGAGCCAATTATTTTAAAAGAAAGATCTTCTACAACAAGTCGGTGTTGTTTATGTGGAAGGGGTATGCTCAGCAGTGGACTTCTGTGGCTGATAGATAGATGACTCAACTTGGGGTGCGTCCATTAATTACCTGTTACTGTACTACTGGACCCAACATATTTAAGTGTTTTTCAATATAATCATCTGCTCCTTCAACATCGCTCTGAATTAGCCACTTTAAGCCGTTGTCACTAACGCACAGAAGTTCAGTAGCTCATCTTGTGACACGCAATTTTACACCGTTTTTTGGGAGAACTCACGTAATTAATTTATGCCCCCTTGTGACGATTTCGGTAAACTACCTACTCATTCTAACGCTGATGTCTATACAATTGTCAGTTCAGCTTTAATAGTCAATTTGCCTAAGTACCAAATTGCATTCAGCTCATGAAGCATGCATCAGTATCCTGTGTGTAAACTAGATATATAATCAATAATATCTTCATCATTACCATGTAGCTGCTAATGCTTTAAGAAGCTTAGATAAAAGACATCACATGCTTTTTCATTTTCAATATTAACGTGTTTCATAAACCTGTTGCGAGTATTAAAGGTCCTTAGTACCCAGCGGTGACTGCAGCTGTGCAAATGCTACGAAAGTGTTTTGGTCAAGAGTTAATTGCTATAATTGGTCATTAGGCGGTGGGTAGACGTTCGTGGAGTTGATTAGCAATTGACCTAGCTCAACCTTGTACTCCTCACGGTGCGTTAGTATATTGGGTTATCATGTTGCCAATAAAGGGTCATTATGCATTCATACACGCGTAATCTATCGCTTGTTTGTTTGGTTCACAGGATGAGCTTATCAACATTCCTAGATATTATTACTTACTATAATATCGGTAGTTTCCTATTGACCTATCTGATAATATATCCACATATACTGCAATAAATAAGATGTAGTCCTGCGTGGATAGATTAACTTTGTGATCGTGTACATCCAGCAAAATCACTAGAAATATTTTTTCGAATTTTGCCAAATGAATAATTTTAGAAGACAAACTCTTAAACTAAGTAAGTGCTATGAAACTTATTCTGCGATGTATGTGATGATAATGAACCAACTTCATAATAGGCATAAAACGCGAAAAATAAACAACCATTTAAAGTTGGTGTTAACTTAAATTGACACCGACGTTAATTATGATATAGGTATGTCTGGCACCGACTTTAAATATTTTTATAAATAGTAAGTATTCTAAACTACAAGTAGAAATACTTTCACGACTTCATGAGAGTTGATATGTAAGTTAAATTATATTATTAAAACATACGTACCTATTCTACTGTATCTCTGCAATAGTTGCGCATTAAATAGTGGAAATATTAGGCAATCACTCGTTCCATGCATAATTAAAATCGTCCGTGGCTTTGATTTGTCACGTACATTACTCAAAGTTAGTTCACTTTACACAATACTGAAGACATCAATAATTGTCTAATTACGTATGTCTTTGTTATAATTAGTCAATTTCGGTGACACAATGATTTTTTCTTGTTTCTATTAAATTATTGTCGCTACTGTTAACGGAGGAAGGATGAAAACTTACGAATTGAAAACTTCCTCGTTTTTTTTAAAGCCTGTTAAAATCTGATATATTATTATAAATAATAAATATCTTTGGACATTTCACACAACGCCATCTCGTCCCAAGTCGCAACTTAATGCTTGTGTTATGGTAACGAGATGGATGATAAACTACTTATATACACATATATTTTTTGTAAATACATACATATTATAGATAGAAATGACACCCAGACTCCGAGCCAGTGCCTCTGGTTTAGACAAAGACACTTGCCCGACCCCGGAATCGAACCCGGGACCCGTTGATCCAAAGGCGGCACATCTAACCACTAGACCAACGAGGCAGTCATGGTAAATCAAACAGTATTATATTACTTTGTTCTGACGGCTAGGTAAATACTTCATTTTCCTACCAGTTCTACTCGTCTCATACTGCCGCCACTGCTGAATTAGGCCTCCTCTCATAACATAGAGGGTAATTAGCTTACTGCCCCGCTTGCCGGACAGGATTTCGTATCAAGTTTTCCTTCACCTGCGGCTAGGTTTTCATTTCTTACGACACCCTCAAGACGTATTAGGGTACACTATGTCCGCCTCTTACGGAATGTTTCTTTATTATGCCTTTAGTTACCTCGTACGACGATGTCGGGATGAAATAGGTTGGTGTGATATTCTAAATCTATCACTATCTAAACAAATGTAGTTGAAACAGTAGTTTTATTAATTAAATTATGTATACTGAATCTCCTAGACACAAGAGAAGGAACACGTGGCAAGTAGGTATTGCATCTTTTAATTTCCTTTAAGAAATCAGAGGAACCATTGCATAACTGTGAGTATTATATGTATATCTAGCGTTTAGATCGTATTTCTCATTCCTTTTACATCCATACGAGGAAACCGCATCAGCTATTTTGTGCCTAATGTTAGTTCATAAATTAGATTACCGAGTTCGTCTTCTTCTTTTCTCTTCGGACAATGCGGTTTACAACCTGACACCTATTTTTTGCCTTAAAGCTTCACATAGACAATAGAGGCATGATATATCGGCATGTTACCACGGTTTTCATTTTGCACCAATGAATGAATTCTTTGTTTGTTAAGAACAATGAAGTGTGCTGGAACAATTGAGATGGGCTCAGAGGCTCAATTTTTGTTAAACATATTTTTGATTTACTTACGAAAAGATCTTGGGTACAAATACACTATCTATTTTTAAGAGAGAACATCTATCATTTTACTTGAATAGAATAAGATGTGTTTTTATAGCAATGTTCATTTTCTTATCTTATTTTATGAAGTGCTAAAAGTGTGTTTTAAGTAATAATCGTTGTTTATTATTACGAATATAATTTAACTAGCGACCCGTCCCGGCTTCGCACAGTGCAATTATTACACATATAAACCGTCCTCTTGAATCACTCTATCTATTAAAAAAAAACACTTCAAAATCCGTTGCGTAGTTTTAAAGATTTAAGCATACATAGGGACGGACAGACGACAGCGACTTTGTTTTATACTATGTAGTGATTTGTATTTTTCTACTAGAATCCTATTTACCTATTGTAGAGCTACATTACGTACAACGCATTTATGTACTACTACTTCTGAGTAGTAGTAGTACATTCTCCGTTCTCCGCCGTTCTCTTGCGGCTGGTGTTCGTCTGGCCTCTCCCCGTGATGCTGCATACATACTCGTACATACATTATTCCTATTTTTACGTTGGAAATCCTTCTGGATACCCGTCCCTGAGCGATGGACGGGTTATGTAGGACTGCAGGGCACGGGAAGAAGGCAATTTGCACCTTGACCTACCTACTAAAACCAACGGTGTCCATCAACTGCCCGAAACATGGTCACGGCGATCCGGGTTAGCCTTTTTCAGGGAGCTTTGGAGGCTTCCTAGCCCCAAAAAGAGGCATTATCTAGATCCAGAGTAGCGCTGAGCTGGTGGTAGCAGCAACAGCTCCAGCCTTCACGCCTAGCCGCCCCTCCACATAAATAAATACTTGTGTCTTTATGTCATAAAGATACAGGGATTGTTTGGTTGCACGCTTTAAATTGATCCAACAATCTTTGTGTCATCATCACAACCGAAGGGAGAGGAGGAGTAATTTTGTTTTAAATAACGCACTTCTGCACTAAGTTTTACTTATATCGCAGGGGCAGATTCATCATCAGCCTATTTCAGTCCACTGCTGGACGTAGGCCTCCCCCATGGCTCGCCACTGAACCCGGTCTTCGGTTCTATGCATCAGATTATTAACATGTAATTAATGATCACAAATGACACCCAGACTGCAGCAAGTGACACTGCGAGTAAGTGTTCGGAATCGATCCCGGGGCCCGTTGATCCAAGGGCGGCACATCTAACCCCTAGACCATAGAGGCAGTAATCATAAATGGCAACAAGCGAGGCGGGCTAGAAAGTCGAGATGAGCACGAACATTAAAATATGAAACCACGGGCAAAATGTAGAGTAAAGATATAATCATATGTGGGCCTCGATGAATACAATAGAGCTTAGCTTTCTTTATTATATTGATCTATCACAAATAAGGTTCATTGAAATGTTGCGTGATCAAAGCAACATCAATCAAATCAATTTCGTTAATTAATCCTCAACCGATAATCATGTTATAGACAATCGAACGATCCGTTTACCGCATTGTAATTGATGTTTTACCAACGAAAAATGAAGATTGTTATTTGAATTAAACCAGTCTCACTTACGCTAATGAATTGACCAAATGTCATACATATATAAAA
Source organism: Clostera curtula (assembly GCA_905475355.2). Taxonomy (NCBI): domain Eukaryota; kingdom Metazoa; phylum Arthropoda; class Insecta; order Lepidoptera; family Notodontidae; genus Clostera; species Clostera curtula. Next base: position 9,061,440 of record FR997806.1, on the reverse strand, counting down.
AATATTGTTAATAATAGAAAATATTAATGTCTTTTTTAAAATTAATTGAAAGAGAAACAAGACGTTGAAAGTTGCCTTTCAATTTCATATCATCATCATCATCATTTCAGCCAAAAGACGTCCACTGCAGGACATAGGCCTCCCCCAAAGATTTCCACAAAGGCCGGTCGTGGGCCGCCCGCATCCATCATTTTCCGGCGACCTTAACCAGGTCATCAGTCCACCGTGTGGGAGGCCTACCAGCACTGCGCTTTCCGGAATGCGGTCGCCACTCGAGGACTTTCCTGCCCCATCGGGCATCGGTCCTGCGCGCTATGTGCCCTGCCCACTGCCACTTAAGTTTGGCAATCTTGTGGGCTATGTCGGTGAGCCTGGTTTGCCTGCGTATCTCCTCATTTCTGATTCGATCTCGCAGGGAAACTCCGAGCATAGCCCTCTCCATTGCCCTTTGGATGATTTTGAGCCTTCTGATGGAGCCCATAGTGAGCGACCACGTCTCTGTTCAATTTACACAATCAATTTGATAGCTTTCAACGAATCTTCAAATAATTACAATACATTTTACTTTGAAGTATGTTTCATAATTTTAACCGTCAAAATTTACTATTTTGCTGCTGTGATACTATTTAATTTTGGTATTCAAATGAGTTCTATACACGTTGGCGCTTGCCTTAAGCCCCGCCGCACATGCTCACACTCGCATTGGCTGTCACGCGCCGCATGCTAGGCGCAGTACCAATCTCCGCATGTACGCGTGTTCGTCGACACGTGAGAGCAAATGCGGAGCTTGGTACCGCGCCATAGGTTTTAAATACTGCCACTCGCACGCGGCTCGTGACAGCCAATGCGAGTCTGAGCATGTGCGGCGGGGCTTACTCGGCCAACTAGGCGAGCGACACCGAGCGATGGCAAGGTAATGCAAATATACTGTTGATACGTTGGTATTGGCGTTCACTCGGCAATGGTGGGCCAATGTATATTGCTGGCTTATGAAGCATGCATATTTCTCCTTTTTTATAACTTTTCTAAAACGTAAAATCATGTAATTAGAAGTAAAAAGAGCCGACAAAAGATAACAATGACAAGGCCGATGATAACCCAATCACAAGAGAAAGAAAATTTTATACGAAATCCTATGCCAACCCCTCTGGCCAGCGCTGCGCAGTAGGCTAACTAAATAAATGTACCCTCCACATAACTGGAGGAGGCCCGACTTAGCGGTGGGTCACCTATAGACTGAGTAGTAGTAGTAGTATATTTCTGATTATTATATTGTTAACTGGTTGCAACAATGAATTATGTAGGCATGCCCCTCTGGTGGAACCATATCGTTGTACAAATGTACGATGATACTATATTAAACTTACTTTCTTATGTCGGCTCTACACTCACGCGTCGTCGCGCCGAGAATTCACGCCGTGAATAAACGCCGTGATCCGCGTGTTTCCGTCTATGATGGACACGGCGCGATTTCTAAAGCAAATCCTTTGACGCGGGCCAAAAAACCGACACTGATCGGGGAACGGTGCGAAGCGCGAACGCGAAGGCGTGAACAACATCTACACTCGTGATTCGCAGTTGTCGCGGGCTTTCGCGGCCGTTCGCGGCGCGAGTGTAGAGCGGGCTTTAGACCAACTTTAAAGTAAGTATAACTACTAGACAAGTATCATCAATATATTATGTGATCTTAAGGCTTAAGGATTCTTGCAAAAAAATCCCGAGACTGTAATGTATTTGCCTATGTATTTCACAGAAAGTAATCCACCGCATCCGTAATATCTCCTAACCGAGCATCGCAACGTGGTTGTGATTTATGCGAACCAAGAAACTCATTAATCATTCCTTGTCAATTGGAAAGCGACCCATTTTCGCGCTAAAGATATTTTGTTTGGGCCTCTTGCCGCAATATAGTGGAAGTGGGATGATGAAACACTTTTTGTGGATCTCTTGGAAGATTTCTGATACATATTCATCTTACATTCTGTGAGACTAAAATTATTAATTTCAACTAGGTAACTCTGCCTCGAGTAGAGTAATGTTGGATAAAAATATATCGTTAAAATTAAACACTAACATTTATTATATCTGTTTATTTTTTTACATTCATCGTCATCATCATCATTTCAGCTGCTGGACATAGGCCTACCCCAAGGATTTCCACAAAGGCCGGTCCTGGGCCGCCCGCCGATTTTTTTGCATTATTTTTTGTAAAATACACGCAATAAATCCGTTAGTATTTAATTTCTGTGAAACCGTAGTTTCACAGGTTATGGTCCCTCTATTTACTTTATAGAAGAGAGTAAACCGCATTCATCAAGATGAATAAAACCTCGTCGTTGATACCACAGCCTTCCCAGACTGCCTCTGACGCATCTCAGGTAGTGGTCAACAGCAGCATGCCTAATTTCACAAAACTCCAAGGTAGCTGCAATTACGCGACGTGGAGTTTCGCAATGAAAATGTATTTGATAGACACCGAACTATGGGAATGTGTCACTTCAACGCAGGAAGAAATTCCAGACGCTGAATTTCGACGCAAGGATGCAAAAGCAAGGTCCAAAATTTGTTTAAACATAAGTGAGCATCTTTACCCTATAGTTATGACAGCTGAAACGTCTAGAGAAACGTGGAATCGTCTCCAGGAGTCATACGCCGATAGCGGATTAGCCCGACGGTTGAAACTCATGAAGAGATTGCTTGGTTCCAAACTTGAAACGTACGTGAGTATGGAGGCCTACGTGAATGACATACGTCATGTTCAACATCAGCTGATCGCCATTCAAGCTGGTCTGGACGACGAACTCGTTGGCGTGATTATGCTGGCAGGACTTGACGACAGCTACAGTCCGATGGTGATGGCAATAGAGCATTCTGGCACGCGGATAACTACAGACGCAGTTGCATCGATATTACTCAAGGAGGAACGTCGAGATGTCTCTGCCACGTCTAGTTCTTTATTATCTCGTGTTTCGTTTTCTAATAACAATACTAATGTATCATGCACTTATTGCAAAAAGATAGGCCATGTAGTGTCTCAGTGTAGGAAACGTCTTAACCGACAAAAGTGTCAATCGTCATCCGATTCATCATCTCATACATGCAACAATACATCTGACTTTACACTTTCATCGGCTTTTAATATTGACATTCCTACAGGCTTTACTACGTCATCAGACTGTACCTCAAGTGAATGGTTCGTTGACTCTGGTGCTACAATTCATATGAGCAACAAGAAAGATTGGTTTTTGGACCTCAAGCAGGAGTCTAAACCTGTTACTGTCGCAAATGGTCAGCAAGTCAAAAGTAAAGGAAAAGGTACCATCTCATTAAATGTTTCTGATAGAATTAAGCAAATTTCTGATGTTTTGTACGTTCCAGATCTAGCTGTAAATTTACTATCGGTACATAGCTTAGTTCAGAAAGGGCTGACAGTTGTTTTTACTGAAAATGGTGCCTCTATCCTTTTAAATGAAGGATGCAAAGTGACAGGCTCTGTCGTTGCAACAGCATCAAACTATAATAATATGTACAGATTAGATACGGCGCAACATAGCGCTAATCTCACACAAACTAAAGAGTCTGCATTACTGTGGCATAGACGTCTTGCACATCTGCATTCAAATGCACTTAATATCTTAAAAAATAAAGATATTGGTATAGATTATACAACTTCATCGTTTAATGAATTAAATAAAACCTGCGTGCCGTGTCTTCAAGGCAAAATGTCGAAAAGGCCATTCGATGTTTCTCAAAGTAGGTCCACGTCCAAACTGGAGTTGGTACATACAGACCTGTGTGGACCAATGAGTACCCACTCATGGGGTGGTGCCCTTTACCTATTAACTTTTACAGATGATTTTTCGCGTAAGACTTTTGGTTATTTGCTGAAATCGAAAAGCGAAGTATTTTGTAAGTTCGTTGAATTTAAAAGTCTTGTAGAAAATCAAACGGGTCTAAAAATTAAAATATTACGTTCTGACAATGGGAAAGAGTTTGTTAATCATAACTTGTCTCATTCTGTCTGTGTAAAATATATGATGTACTCCATGTTTTACTTTCTCTAAATATAGTAATTAGCTTCCTAAACTGCCGCTCTGTGAAACTACGGTTTCACAATTTCAATAAGTAGGTACTCATCATAAGACATAGTTACGGTACCTATATTAAAGTAGAAAAAAATAGTTATTTTGTACAAAACAATTATATAAATAAATTAACACAATAATAGTATAACGAATTTTGTTTTTATTTTAGTTATTTTTAAGACGTTTTGAATGGAAGATTGCAGAACATACCTACTAGTGCGATCGACTCGGAAAGTGAGTCAAGAATACGTTCTGTTACTTTAAAATTAGTTCATTTATAAGTACTTTTAGTGTGTATTTTTGCAAAATAAAAGAAAATGATATCTAAATATAGTAATAATTATCTTGTCAAAATTGTTGTTATAAGTAGTTAGCTTAATTATTTTCAGCTTCGCTATATTAAAGGCTTCGTTTGAAGTTGCCTGAAATTATAAGATCCAGTATATTATTAGCCAAATAAAAAAATGACTTAAAACAGTTTGAAATTAAACACTTTTTAACGGATTTATCGCGTGTATATTACATTATTTAATTCCCGACGTTTCGAATGCTTTGCAGCAGTCGTGGTCGCGGGAGAGACTAGATGACAGTTGTCTTCAAAAGTACAAAGAAACAGTTAAAATCTACCGCCTATAATTTTGTTTTATTGATAACGTTCCCTGTGCACGCAGAAATGTAATAATCGCGAAAACCTAAGAAATCATTAAAACAGTTTACACAAATAAAGTGTATTATCTTTACATAGATTTTGAATCGTCTAAGGTTTAACAACCAACGGATTGGAATGCAAAACCATCGGAGAAGATGTAAAAAAAAAAAGTTTGTTTCCTTTCAACAGATTATTTAAATTCCAACAAGTAACATTGTCAAATAAACAAACAATCTTAGGTTTTGAAAACTAGACTGAAGCCATCTCTAGATACTACTACTATTCAGGCCATAGATGACCTACCGCTAAGTCGGGCCCCCTCAAATCACATGAGGGGTAATTAGCTTATTTGGCCACACTCGTCAGACGGGTTGGCTCAGAGTTTAGTAACAAGTTTTCCTTCTCTTGCTGCTTTTGGCCTCGTCATTTCTTTTTGTCGGCTCTTACGACACCCTCCGGGTTTAAAGGGATGGTGACACCATATATTCTTAATCCGTCACCAGACGGACATCTCTGGACATAAGTCAACCTAAATCTTGGGCTGTCATTATTATAAGGGCACTTGCTTGATTGGCCTTGTAGCCCGTGCCGTCCTCCCGTAATTGGTCCTTTGTTGCTGGATCAATCCAATAACTGTGCTTCGTCGGAAGCGGGCGTTTTATGTTTCAGTTTCCCGTTTGTATCGACGTTTGGTAACTTTGTTTTAGAGCTGATGTAGTTTGAACTATGAATGGTTTACGGCTGAGTGCTAGTTTAGCTACAGCGAAGAAACTCATAGCATTATACACTTATACGAGTATGTCTGCAACTAGTGGCCAATCAACAAAACTTGAACTACAAAAATTCAACAAAAAATGACCTAGGTACTGTAATAAACATACCTATTGTTTCGCTTTTGGACTTATAAATAGACATATATTTTTGATAAGTGTAGATGTCCTCTAGAAAATTCTACTATATCAATTTTCTCTTTGGTCAATAATTTCTGCACAGTACCCGATATAACGATTTTGGTAAAACGAACGTAGTCGGGTTGCTTTTTACGTTGGAAAAAATTGATAATTTAATCAAATTTCTATACCGATCCCTTTTTGTTTGTTTGTTGTTTTTATCTTCCACGTTTATTAAGAATATGATGTAGAATTCTAATGGTGAACGATTTTTTCAAATAGGTCTATTCAAAAAGATTGAACTCTACAGTGGCGGATTTACAGATTTGCCGCCTGTAGGCTTTTTATGCCGCCTCTACAGTTCTTGAGACGACCTTTTTTTTAAACGTCCACTCTTTTTGACGACCATTTTTTTAGACGTCCACTCTTTGTAAGGACCTGTTTTTTAGACGTCCACTCTTTTTGACGACCTTTTTTAGACGTCCTAATCTGCCGCCCCTTAAATTGTACGCCCTAGGCTCCAGCCTACTCAGCCTATTGGTAAATCCGATCCGAAATACTTGGCCGCGAATAAGTGACATTTACGTCATTTGCTCTTTACCAAATCTTCTTCTGCCCCGGTCCTATTCTTCCTCTCTTTTAGTTATTTTGTCGTAATGTATTGCCTTCTTATTCGTTTTATGACCATCGAATTGACATTAGAATTTCTTTTTTCTTTTCGATATATTAGGAATTTCAGATAGATATAAAAATGTTTTCTAACATTCCACCATCCAAGCGATCACCAATCAGATTTATAGAAGCCTCTAAACCTCAATACGGGGATTACAATAGGCGGCCAGCCGTGAATTTTATTGTTTCCTTTTGTGGGTTTCTCGCAAAGTTTCATCACACATTTCGTGCCACGACAAATACGAAACACGATATTAATTTCGTGATACCATTCTGTATCAGAATTGGATTTGTAGGTGTCATCTTTACAGTATTATTGATGGAGTATGAGGGCGGATGAGGAAATATTTTACTTTTTACACTATTTTGGTTGCTGTATAGAGAAGGCGTTACTATGTTAAACTACTACTATTCAGCTCATAGATGCCCCACTCTTGCGCCGGGCCTCCTCCAGCTACATGGAGGGTCATTAGCCTACTGTGCCACGCCGGATGGGTTGGCATTTTTTTCCTTTCAAGTTTTCCTTCTCTTGCGGGTAGGCTTTCAGCCTTTTGTTGGCTTTTACGACACCCGCAAGATAGAATAGGGTGGTGACACCATTTATTCTAAACCGTCACCTCAGGGACTACGAGGAATAGTCATCATCATTTCAACCAAGACGTCCAATACTGGACATAGGCCTCCTGCAAGGATTTCCACAAGGGTCCTGTCCAACGCATTCATCGTTTTCCGGCGACCTTAACCAGATCAGAGGCCTACAAGCACTGCGTTCTCCGGAACGCGGTCGCTACTCAATGACTTTGCCCCATCGAGCGTCAGTTCTTCAAGCTATATGCCCTGCTCACTGCCACTTAAGTTTGCAAATCCTGTGAGCTATGTCGGTAACTCCGGTTCTCCTGTCTATCTCCTCATTTTTGATTCGATCTCGCAGCTAAAGTCCGAGCATAGCCCTCTCCATTTCCCTTTGGCAGTAAACGTAGAACCGTAAGTAGTAGAAGTTTCGTCATAGTGGTAAACAAAATAATAAAAAAAAAGTTCTTTTTGGCCTGAAATTTTGCACATTTTTTTTTCAGTAGTACGTTAGATGCTTTCGTCATGGCTAGATTTATAAATAAGAGCCTATAAGGTAAGACAATCGCGTGTTTGCTTGTCACACCTCACATGGGACGGCTCCTCTGTCGGTGACTCCTGAATTTTCCATAACAGTTTCCGTGTTACAGGCAGGGCTGGCAACTTTACCTTAAGCATAACTTAAAGTAAATAACCGTATTTAATTTTATAGGTATACTAAAAAAGGTTAATTTAAATGTTGGTTAGGAATCGAAAGAAGAGTGCACGAAGACTAGCAGATGGGCTAACCATATAATGCAACCGTGTCCGTGTAATACAAAAGTGTAGTTAAATACTAGTAATACAAAATATTCAGTTTGGCAATTATGATTGATGACAATATTTTCTGTTTTTCTAAGGAAAATATTTATATTATTTGGTTTAACTTCGCTTATTCTAATGTTGAAATATTCAAACCATTCTGTTTCGGAAAAAAACTGCTATGTACAAAATTTTAGGAAGACGTTCTTTTCTTGTAATTTTAGTACCGAAAGAATCATAAAAACTATATGTAAGTAAAAATAGGTGCAGATAACCCAAGAAACTTAAATTACTCACTTTACCATGCTTATGAGATAGTAATAACGATATTTGATTGATTTTCAGTGGAATTCATGTTTTATAATGAACTAGCGACCCGCCCCTTCGCACGGGTGCAATGATGAACATCTAAATTTATAAGTGTTTCTCTACAATATTATGCATGTATTATACTTAAAAACCATCCTCGTAAATCACTCTATCTATTAAAAAAACCGCATCGAAATCCGTTTTGTAGTTTTAAAGATTTAAGCATACATAGGGACGGACAGACGACAGCGATTTTATTTTATACTATGTAGTGAAGTCATAAGGTTCAGAATAATGACAATCACTCACTCATACTTGAAGATAGAAAACATTTTAAACACAAAACTGCTTCATTTGATAAGCCACTTCGGATGGGTATAGGGTTTGGTTACATCTTGTATAAATTAAATTACCTGACATTTCAATAGCAGTATATTTCTTAATATATACACAGGTAATTCTACTTTAGGCGCAAAGGGATGATCATCCAGCCAGACGAGGTGGTATGTCTGGCTAGGGGTCGCAGCGCCTATCCCCCGATAGTTGTAGTCGGGGAAATCTTAACTGTGCGAAATGATCTTGAAATTTCGCTATCGCGGTGTAGGATATTTTAGTAATTCTTGCATTTGTAGGCGATTTTGTTATTTTTTATGTAATTAGTTCCGACTTTTCGGGTAAATTGTGTAAAGTATGTAGCATGTTGGTCGCTACACTACTCATCAATATCAGCCCAGTCTTGTTCACTGCTGGATATATGCGACCCATAAAGAGCAACATAGCGCCCCGTCTTCAGCTTAAGGTGGATGCTCCAGGGTAGCCCGCGAAATTAAAATTTTCTTATTAAAATTCTTCTTTTAATAAGAAAATTCTTCTTCTTCTCTTATTAAAATTTGCAGGTCCGTGCTAGGTTGTATGTTGATTAAAATGTTATTCGCGGCTGTAAGACGTATGTAGTTACAGACTGTAGAAAAACTTTTTCAACGTCTAAGTCATTCTTGCACCTTTATGAGCTTGGAGGATAGTATTGATGAGTTTGATGATTATAACTCCGTAACTACATACGTCTTACAGCCGCGAATCAAATGTTCATCATCATACATCCTAGCACTGGCCTGCAAATTGCAAAAAAAAACGTAAGAAAAATTGAATTACGCGGGCTACCCTGGAGCAATCACCTTAACACATCTAGCTACTGCCCGCAACCTTTCGCAGATCGTCGCTCCATCTAGCGACGGTAATTCTACTACACCTGAAAAATCAAATTCAACTTAACCACTATATCATGGCTACTAATCATGAGATAGTATTTTACCATGAAGGCGATTACAAAAAAATAAGATTATGTTATGATGATGACATCGATAAACTGTGTTTTAAAATGTCTCGAGATAGACATCCCTAATTTAGGATAGGGAATAATCGTAGACGGGAATGTGAAAACGTGATTTATTACGTTCATATGAATAATACATTACCTATGAGGGATGGATGTATCCATCAGTGCGGAGATGCTGTTTGTTAACATTGAGAGATCTTTTGTGGAGATATGTAGTGATGATTCTGTTGCCATTTGTGCGGGCGATGGGCCCATTTATATAGGAGATTGGCACTTAATACCCATTTACTTGTGAAGGAAACTTCAATTGGTGTATAAATTTCGCTTGCCATTTCCTCAATTTCATTGGGATCAACACCGGCCTGTCCGAAGGCTTCCCAGTTACCCGGGACGCCTTCCGTTAGTCGCTTCGGGCGCCACAGTTGAATACGTTCTCGTGAACCTGTGGCGTGACGTGACGTGTGAGTGTATACCGCTGGGGTTTTATAGGGTATACGAATAGTTTCCGGAGTTCGACCTTCAAGCGTCAAGCAAGTATGCATCAAGCATTTCCTCTGCGAAACCAAAATGGATTTCCTGCCCTTGCAGACAGATTTAGTTACAATAATTAGTTCCATTGGCAACATCTCATGACGAAATGTGTTTAAAAAATATTTTGAATGAATGTTCCTTTGAATGTGAGACCTACGTTACCCTGTTTGAACCTGAAATCTTATATTAGTAGGTAAACTTTGGGTGGATCATAGTGTCATAATTTTTTTTCCATCTACAGAGTCTCTAGATTCAGTAGAAGAAAATCGTTTAGTCGATTGTTTGTATAGTTCATATAGTAACCCAATAAGACACCACACGGATAACTCATGTCTGTAGATACGTAAGTGAAATGCATAGGTAATGATTTTATGAACATCGTGCGATGGTGTTTACTGAGCTAGCAAAGTTTCAGTGTTTGCTGTTTAACATTTGCACAATTGTTAATTAGTAAACAGAGCACGCTAAGCTGGGGTACGCGCACATGTAGGTACTCTGGCTGCGATATTCATAATTTATTTCGTCATTTAGTATAGTTTATTATGTGATAATGGTTTCACTCTTGTATGGCCTTGGTTTCACATGAAGCGAATGCAGGTGCGACTGTTGTATTTATAATACCTATAGAACGAAATTCGTTTGTAATACTAAAATAGCAAGCAATAAAATCGTTAGGCGTTCAGTGTGCATATAGTGATGAATATAGGTGCATTATGCACTGTGAAACGTGAACACACAGGACTATCTTCGCTTATTTAGCGACCATACTCCTAATATCAATTTATCTTGACAGGTGTAATTTTAAGTAGAAATAAGTTAATAGTTAAGGCTGTATGGCATATGCCTTGCCTAATAATGCCTAATAATTTAACAGCAACGATGAAGATGCGATTCGCTGACGACATAGTCGTAATGGTTGAGACTATAGAGGGCCTCAATACCACGCTTGATGGCATCTATCGAGCCTTCGAACGTGTCAGCCTTATGATAAACACGGAGAAGACTAAGATTATGTCTAATACCCATGTTCAAGTCACTCCTGTTGACACCGGAGGTCATATCCTCGAAATTGTTAACCATTACATTTACCTGAGACACACTGTCCAGTTTGGTAAGTCCAACTTCGAGAAAGAGGTTCATCGTCGGATCCAACTCGGCTTGGCAGCGTGTGGGAAGCTGCGAAAGATCTTTTCTACTACAATACCGCAGTGTTTGAAGACAAAAGTCTTAAATCAATGTGTGTTGTCAGTGATGACATATGGTACAGAGACGTGGTCCCTTACTCTGGGTTCCATCAGAAGGTTTAAAGTCGCCCAAAGGGCAATGGAGCGGGTTATGCTCGGAGTTTCCTTGCGGGATCGAATCAGGGATTAGGAGATACGCAGAAGAACCGGACCTACCGTCATAGCCCACAGGATTACCAAACTTAAGTGGAAATGGGCAGGCCACATAGCTCGCAGGACTGACCGATGACGGCCCGATGGGGCAGAAAAGTCCTCGAGTGGCGATCGCGTTTTGGAAAGGGCAGTGCTGGTAGGCCTCCCACACGGTGGACCGACGACCTGGTTAAGGTCCCCGGAAAGTGATGGATGCGGGCGGCTCAGGACCGGGCTTCGTGGAAATCCTTGGGGGAGGCCTATGTCCAGCAGTGGACGTCTTTTGGCTAAAATGATAATGAGGATACCAATTTTATATCTATGAGTATTTTTAAGTATATTTTAATTCTAATGCATTATGTTATTAAATACACTCGAGAGCAATGAATCCGGGTCACTTAAAGAATGTTAAAAATCTCGGAAACTAAAAATGATAGGTTAATGCAATAAATTGTATTTAATAGACAATGTAATACTCCTTAAATGAAAGTAAAAAATAATGTATGGTGACATACATTTTATTAACACAAAATTACATAAAGAAAAAAACTGCTGAACTCTCCTTAAAACAAAAATAGGAAACATGAAATTTTTGAACTTTATTACGATTTTCTTGAATTTTAATACTTCGTATTGCCTCCTCGTGCTTCCATTACTGCGTTTACGCGGTTTGGCATGCTGTACACCAAGTTCCTTTTACGATTTTGGGGAATATTCTCCCATTCCTCTGTGAGAGCAATTTTGAGCTCACGAAGCGTGATTGGGGGAGGGTTTCGTTGTTTTACGCATCTGCCTAGCTCGTCCCAAGCATGCTCGTTCGGGTTGATATCCGGGCTGCGCGCTGGCCACTCCATACGAGTAATGTTCATCTCTTGAAGGTAGTCATTCACAATCCTACCTGTATGAGGTCGGGCATTGTCATGCATAAATATAGCATCCTCACCTAAATTGACCATAAATGGACCAACGTGATCATTGAGGATTTCTTCCACATATCTTACGCTAGTTAAAGAGCCGTTTTCTATGATCACCAGGTCTGTGCGACTTTCAGAAGAAATTCCGGCCCACACAAGTACAGACCCACCACCGTAGGCTACTTTTTCTTCGATGCATGCTTGCTTGAATCTTTCCCCTGGTCTTCGATACACTCTGTGTCTTCCATCGTGCTTGTAGAGCATAAATTTTGATTCGTCGGAGAACATAACTTTTGACCAATCTTCAATACTCCAATTTACGTGGCTCTGGGCATATCTTAGTCTTGAAATACGATGCCCACGCTCCAGTTTAGGGCCGTTTGCAGGTCAAAGGGGTTTTAAGTTAGATTCAGCAAGCCGACGTCTTACTGTCCATGCACTTGGGTTACTTCCTCCGAGGCGTCGAAACTGATTTGTGAGTTCAGTTCCTGTGAGAAAGCGATTTCGAAGCATGGTGTTCACCAAGTATCGGTCTTCTCGTGCTGTGGTACACCTGGTTCTGCCCGTTCCTGGTCTGCGTAGGTTAGAACCAGTTTCTTCGTAACGTCGGAGAACTCTTTGTACTGTTGACAGCGACACATCGACAGTCCTGGCTGTATCGCGCTGACTCCGGCCGGTTTCCAGCATTGTAAGTATTCTGGTGCATTCTTCAGGCGTAAGCGACATAATTTCAGCTTGAATAATGAATATAGAGCACTATCAACATGGTTTATGTATGTTAAACTACTACTATTCAGCTCATAGATGCCCCACTCTTGCGCCGGGCCTCCTCCAGCTACATGGAGGGTCATTAGCCTACTGTGCCACGCCGGATGGGTTGGCATTTTTTTCCTTTCAAGTTTTCCTTCTCTTGCGGGTAGGCTTTCAGCCTTTTGTTGGCTTTTACGACACCCGCAAGATAGAATAGGGTGGTGACACCATTTATTCTAAACCGTCACCTCAGGGACTACGAGGAATAGTCATCATCATTTCAACCAAGACGTCCAATACTGGACATAGGCCTCCTGCAAGGATTTCCACAAGGGTCCTGTCCAACGCATTCATCGTTTTCCGGCGACCTTAACCAGATCAGAGGCCTACAAGCACTGCGTTCTCCGGAACGCGGTCGCTACTCAATGACTTTGCCCCATCGAGCGTCAGTTCTTCAAGCTATATGCCCTGCTCACTGCCACTTAAGTTTGCAAATCCTGTGAGCTATGTCGGTAACTCCGGTTCTCCTGTCTATCTCCTCATTTTTGATTCGATCTCGCAGCTAAAGTCCGAGCATAGCCCTCTCCATTTCCCTTTGGCAGTAAACGTAGAACCGTAAGTAGTAGAAGTTTCGTCATAGTGGTAAACAAAATAATAAAAAAAAAGTTCTTTTTGGCCTGAAATTTTGCACATTTTTTTTTCAGTAGTACGTTAGATGCTTTCGTCATGGCTAGATTTATAAATAAGAGCCTATAAGGTAAGACAATCGCGTGTTTGCTTGTCACACCTCACATGGGACGGCTCCTCTGTCGGTGACTCCTGAATTTTCCATAACAGTTTCCGTGTTACAGGCAGGGCTGGCAACTTTACCTTAAGCATAACTTAAAGTAAATAACCGTATTTAATTTTATAGGTATACTAAAAAAGGTTAATTTAAATGTTGGTTAGGAATCGAAAGAAGAGTGCACGAAGACTAGCAGATGGGCTAACCATATAATGCAACCGTGTCCGTGTAATACAAAAGTGTAGTTAAATACTAGTAATACAAAATATTCAGTTTGGCAATTATGATTGATGACAATATTTTCTGTTTTTCTAAGGAAAATATTTATATTATTTGGTTTAACTTCGCTTATTCTAATGTTGAAATATTCAAACCATTCTGTTTCGGAAAAAAACTGCTATGTACAAAATTTTAGGAAGACGTTCTTTTCTTGTAATTTTAGTACCGAAAGAATCATAAAAACTATATGTAAGTAAAAATAGGTGCAGATAACCCAAGAAACTTAAATTACTCACTTTACCATGCTTATGAGATAGTAATAACGATATTTGATTGATTTTCAGTGGAATTCATGTTTTATAATGAACTAGCGACCCGCCCCTTCGCACGGGTGCAATGATGAACATCTAAATTTATAAGTGTTTCTCTACAATATTATGCATGTATTATACTTAAAAACCATCCTCGTAAATCACTCTATCTATTAAAAAAACCGCATCGAAATCCGTTTTGTAGTTTTAAAGATTTAAGCATACATAGGGACGGACAGACGACAGCGATTTTATTTTATACTATGTAGTGAAGTCATAAGGTTCAGAATAATGACAATCACTCACTCATACTTGAAGATAGAAAACATTTTAAACACAAAACTGCTTCATTTGATAAGCCACTTCGGATGGGTATAGGGTTTGGTTACATCTTGTATAAATTAAATTACCTGACATTTCAATAGCAGTATATTTCTTAATATATACACAGGTAATTCTACTTTAGGCGCAAAGGGATGATCATCCAGCCAGACGAGGTGGTATGTCTGGCTAGGGGTCGCAGCGCCTATCCCCCGATAGTTGTAGTCGGGGAAATCTTAACTGTGCGAAATGATCTTGAAATTTCGCTATCGCGGTGTAGGATATTTTAGTAATTCTTGCATTTGTAGGCGATTTTGTTATTTTTTATGTAATTAGTTCCGACTTTTCGGGTAAATTGTGTAAAGTATGTAGCATGTTGGTCGCTACACTACTCATCAATATCAGCCCAGTCTTGTTCACTGCTGGATATATGCGACCCATAAAGAGCAACATAGCGCCCCGTCTTCAGCTTAAGGTGGATGCTCCAGGGTAGCCCGCGAAATTAAAATTTTCTTATTAAAATTCTTCTTTTAATAAGAAAATTCTTCTTCTTCTCTTATTAAAATTTGCAGGTCCGTGCTAGGTTGTATGTTGATTAAAATGTTATTCGCGGCTGTAAGACGTATGTAGTTACAGACTGTAGAAAAACTTTTTCAACGTCTAAGTCATTCTTGCACCTTTATGAGCTTGGAGGATAGTATTGATGAGTTTGATGATTATAACTCCGTAACTACATACGTCTTACAGCCGCGAATCAAATGTTCATCATCATACATCCTAGCACTGGCCTGCAAATTGCAAAAAAAAACGTAAGAAAAATTGAATTACGCGGGCTACCCTGGAGCAATCACCTTAACACATCTAGCTACTGCCCGCAACCTTTCGCAGATCGTCGCTCCATCTAGCGACGGTAATTCTACTACACCTGAAAAATCAAATTCAACTTAACCACTATATCATGGCTACTAATCATGAGATAGTATTTTACCATGAAGGCGATTACAAAAAAATAAGATTATGTTATGATGATGACATCGATAAACTGTGTTTTAAAATGTCTCGAGATAGACATCCCTAATTTAGGATAGGGAATAATCGTAGACGGGAATGTGAAAACGTGATTTATTACGTTCATATGAATAATACATTACCTATGAGGGATGGATGTATCCATCAGTGCGGAGATGCTGTTTGTTAACATTGAGAGATCTTTTGTGGAGATATGTAGTGATGATTCTGTTGCCATTTGTGCGGGCGATGGGCCCATTTATATAGGAGATTGGCACTTAATACCCATTTACTTGTGAAGGAAACTTCAATTGGTGTATAAATTTCGCTTGCCATTTCCTCAATTTCATTGGGATCAACACCGGCCTGTCCGAAGGCTTCCCAGTTACCCGGGACGCCTTCCGTTAGTCGCTTCGGGCGCCACAGTTGAATACGTTCTCGTGAACCTGTGGCGTGACGTGACGTGTGAGTGTATACCGCTGGGGTTTTATAGGGTATACGAATAGTTTCCGGAGTTCGACCTTCAAGCGTCAAGCAAGTATGCATCAAGCATTTCCTCTGCGAAACCAAAATGGATTTCCTGCCCTTGCAGACAGATTTAGTTACAATAATTAGTTCCATTGGCAACATCTCATGACGAAATGTGTTTAAAAAATATTTTGAATGAATGTTCCTTTGAATGTGAGACCTACGTTACCCTGTTTGAACCTGAAATCTTATATTAGTAGGTAAACTTTGGGTGGATCATAGTGTCATAATTTTTTTTCCATCTACAGAGTCTCTAGATTCAGTAGAAGAAAATCGTTTAGTCGATTGTTTGTATAGTTCATATAGTAACCCAATAAGACACCACACGGATAACTCATGTCTGTAGATACGTAAGTGAAATGCATAGGTAATGATTTTATGAACATCGTGCGATGGTGTTTACTGAGCTAGCAAAGTTTCAGTGTTTGCTGTTTAACATTTGCACAATTGTTAATTAGTAAACAGAGCACGCTAAGCTGGGGTACGCGCACATGTAGGTACTCTGGCTGCGATATTCATAATTTATTTCGTCATTTAGTATAGTTTATTATGTGATAATGGTTTCACTCTTGTATGGCCTTGGTTTCACATGAAGCGAATGCAGGTGCGACTGTTGTATTTATAATACCTATAGAACGAAATTCGTTTGTAATACTAAAATAGCAAGCAATAAAATCGTTAGGCGTTCAGTGTGCATATAGTGATGAATATAGGTGCATTATGCACTGTGAAACGTGAACACACAGGACTATCTTCGCTTATTTAGCGACCATACTCCTAATATCAATTTATCTTGACAGGTGTAATTTTAAGTAGAAATAAGTTAATAGTTAAGGCTGTATGGCATATGCCTTGCCTAATAATGCCTAATAATTTAACAGCAACGATGAAGATGCGATTCGCTGACGACATAGTCGTAATGGTTGAGACTATAGAGGGCCTCAATACCACGCTTGATGGCATCTATCGAGCCTTCGAACGTGTCAGCCTTATGATAAACACGGAGAAGACTAAGATTATGTCTAATACCCATGTTCAAGTCACTCCTGTTGACACCGGAGGTCATATCCTCGAAATTGTTAACCATTACATTTACCTGAGACACACTGTCCAGTTTGGTAAGTCCAACTTCGAGAAAGAGGTTCATCGTCGGATCCAACTCGGCTTGGCAGCGTGTGGGAAGCTGCGAAAGATCTTTTCTACTACAATACCGCAGTGTTTGAAGACAAAAGTCTTAAATCAATGTGTGTTGTCAGTGATGACATATGGTACAGAGACGTGGTCCCTTACTCTGGGTTCCATCAGAAGGTTTAAAGTCGCCCAAAGGGCAATGGAGCGGGTTATGCTCGGAGTTTCCTTGCGGGATCGAATCAGGGATTAGGAGATACGCAGAAGAACCGGACCTACCGTCATAGCCCACAGGATTACCAAACTTAAGTGGAAATGGGCAGGCCACATAGCTCGCAGGACTGACCGATGACGGCCCGATGGGGCAGAAAAGTCCTCGAGTGGCGATCGCGTTTTGGAAAGGGCAGTGCTGGTAGGCCTCCCACACGGTGGACCGACGACCTGGTTAAGGTCCCCGGAAAGTGATGGATGCGGGCGGCTCAGGACCGGGCTTCGTGGAAATCCTTGGGGGAGGCCTATGTCCAGCAGTGGACGTCTTTTGGCTAAAATGATAATGAGGATACCAATTTTATATCTATGAGTATTTTTAAGTATATTTTAATTCTAATGCATTATGTTATTAAATACACTCGAGAGCAATGAATCCGGGTCACTTAAAGAATGTTAAAAATCTCGGAAACTAAAAATGATAGGTTAATGCAATAAATTGTATTTAATAGACAATGTAATACTCCTTAAATGAAAGTAAAAAATAATGTATGGTGACATACATTTTATTAACACAAAATTACATAAAGAAAAAAACTGCTGAACTCTCCTTAAAACAAAAATAGGAAACATGAAATTTTTGAACTTTATTACGATTTTCTTGAATTTTAATACTTCGTATTGCCTCCTCGTGCTTCCATTACTGCGTTTACGCGGTTTGGCATGCTGTACACCAAGTTCCTTTTACGATTTTGGGGAATATTCTCCCATTCCTCTGTGAGAGCAATTTTGAGCTCACGAAGCGTGATTGGGGGAGGGTTTCGTTGTTTTACGCATCTGCCTAGCTCGTCCCAAGCATGCTCGTTCGGGTTGATATCCGGGCTGCGCGCTGGCCACTCCATACGAGTAATGTTCATCTCTTGAAGGTAGTCATTCACAATCCTACCTGTATGAGGTCGGGCATTGTCATGCATAAATATAGCATCCTCACCTAAATTGACCATAAATGGACCAACGTGATCATTGAGGATTTCTTCCACATATCTTACGCTAGTTAAAGAGCCGTTTTCTATGATCACCAGGTCTGTGCGACTTTCAGAAGAAATTCCGGCCCACACAAGTACAGACCCACCACCGTAGGCTACTTTTTCTTCGATGCATGCTTGCTTGAATCTTTCCCCTGGTCTTCGATACACTCTGTGTCTTCCATCGTGCTTGTAGAGCATAAATTTTGATTCGTCGGAGAACATAACTTTTGACCAATCTTCAATACTCCAATTTACGTGGCTCTGGGCATATCTTAGTCTTGAAATACGATGCCCACGCTCCAGTTTAGGGCCGTTTGCAGGTCAAAGGGGTTTTAAGTTAGATTCAGCAAGCCGACGTCTTACTGTCCATGCACTTGGGTTACTTCCTCCGAGGCGTCGAAACTGATTTGTGAGTTCAGTTCCTGTGAGAAAGCGATTTCGAAGCATGGTGTTCACCAAGTATCGGTCTTCTCGTGCTGTGGTACACCTGGTTCTGCCCGTTCCTGGTCTGCGTAGGTTAGAACCAGTTTCTTCGTAACGTCGGAGAACTCTTTGTACTGTTGACAGCGACACATCGACAGTCCTGGCTGTATCGCGCTGACTCCGGCCGGTTTCCAGCATTGTAAGTATTCTGGTGCATTCTTCAGGCGTAAGCGACATAATTTCAGCTTGAATAATGAATATAGAGCACTATCAACATGGTTTATGTACCCATATAAATGACAGATTACAAACAAAAGCAAAACCAAATGCTGTAATTTCGTAGTTCCATCTTCGAAAGTGGCCCTTTTTCAAGTTTGATTTTTTTATGATATAACTTTACAATAACTAAGAAGTTTTAATACCTTCATTTAAGGAGTATTACATTGTCTATTAAATACGATTTATTGCATTAACCTAGCATTTTTAGTTACCGAGATTTTTAGGATTCTTTAAGTGACCCGGATTCATTGCTCTCGAGTGTATTTGCTTTCTGGTATTCGTCTCTACACAATGTATCGTACCAATATATTTGTTTTAAAACGCAGGGTTTTATATCCTGTATCGCAGGGGTTTATAAACATGTAATTTACGACCACAAATGACACCCGGAGCAAGTGGCTCTGGTTTAGACAAAGACACTTGCCCGACCCCCGAATCGAACCCGAGACCCGTTGATCCAAAGGCGGCACATCTAACACCTAGACCAACGAGGCAGTCCGTCCGATATGGCCGTGTGTGGTTTCGAAATAAGGGTTTCGAGATAAATTCTGTATCCGGTATTAACAAAGAATGACTTTGAGCTTGAAAAAGTTTTTCTTGCACCTTTATGAGCTTGGAGGGTTGTATGATTTTGATGTCGTGTTGATGTGTTATATACGTCTTACAGCCGCGAATAACATTTTAATCAACATGTCGCGGGTTCGATCCCCGCACGGAAGAAATATTTGTACGACCTACAAGTATTTGTTTCGGGTCTGGGTGTTTTTCTATCTAAAATATGTATGTATTTCCAAAAAAAAAAAGGTATGTAAGTAGTTTATCATCCATCTCGTTACCATAACACAAGCATTAAGTTGCTTAGCTTGGGACGATATGGCGTTGTGTGAAATGTCCAAGGATATTTATATTTATTATGTTGTTATAACATGGTTAGCCATTAAGAAAAGGTGATTTTTCTTTACAGAGAGAAGCCGGCTCATTTACTTTTTTTTAAAGAAATTTCCGATACTAGTTTTGAAATTAATATTGAATGATATTAATGCATCTAGATTTGTCAACAAGTCAAATGTTTAGTTGATGTCAAGTTCCAATCTACAAAAGCTAAAGATAAGCCAGCAAGAACATTCCTTACAGACGTTTCCACTATTAGATTTGTAGAACATTTCATCAAGATTGCTTTCTTTTCAAGATGCTCTCGATATACCTACCGCACTTCAATAGATGCTATCAATTCTCGGGACGAGAAACCACGACGTTCGTAGCGTGCCGTGGCGATAGGGCGTAAATTGTCGGTCATAATGTGTGATCTGGTGAACGTTTTGCTATATTGGGCAATTTTGTCCGGGCGAATTTTCTAGATGTGGTCGTAAAAAGGCGTGGAGTGTCACTACCAATAATTATAAAAATAATTATAATAACAATGAAAGTGATTTGTTCTTCTTCTTCTTCGATTATGGCTATAGGCCGCTGAACGCGATTCCGCCAATGTCAAGTATGATAGTCGTGACCAAATTGATGGGACAGAGATATAAATGATTTTGAATTTTGATACAAAAAGACTGAATTTCCCTATAACGAAAACACAGACGTCACAAGATAAATGCTACTTATATAAGACGGGACACATTGAGACAAATGAAAGTGATTTCAAAAATACATATATTAGACAAATACCGCTGAAAACGAGGTCGATGACGTAAGCGGCGGTTTAGGGCTCTAGAGAGGGATCACGATCCTTGCCAAATGCAGGATGACAGCTTTTTGTATCAGGCCCCTAATCCGGCGACTGCAGTATATATTGTATTATAGTGTTTGTTTTCTATAATTTGTTTCCCAAAATAATCAAGGTCCGGTAACATTAAAGCCGAATTAAAATAAATAAGTAGTGGTTAGAATAAACACGTAGGGTGGCACGCCCCCCTGCTAGATGGAGCGACGATCTGCGACGGGCAGCCGGCAGCAACTGGATGCATAGAACCGAAGACCGGGTTCAGTGGCGAGCCATGGGGGAGGCCTACGTCCAGAGTTTGCTCTTGGAGACTACCAGAATATCGTTGATAACCTAATGTTGGTACCAGCTGTCAGTTTCTTCCATAGATCTATTTATCTTTTTTTATACGGGGCATTATTGAATTTCGGTTAGGTTATCTTTCTTTTGATGATATGGAGCGGTTAGTGTGACAGCTCTTTATACAAATTACCACTACAACTTAGCCCATACATGACCCACTGCTGAGTCGGGCCTCCTCCAGTTACATGTAGGGTAATTAGCCCACTGTGCTACGCTGGCCAAACGAGTTGACATATAGTTTCCTATCATGTTTTCCTTCTCTTGCCGATAGGGTTCTGCGTTGTTATTTCCTTTTGTCGGCTCTTACGATACCCTCAGGATGGAATGGGGTGGTGACACTATGTATTCTAAATCTGTCACCGCTTTATACAAATTAGCATTGAGATATTACCAACACAAAACTCTCAGAAATAGATGCAATTAACTGTTACGCGATTATTGATTAAAAACATTACTTACATATGTACGACAAATAATGTAATGTAAGAATAAACATTGTTGATTATTCTGAAAAAATATATGGACATCTATAATAGTACAGAAACACTAATAATAAACGCTCAACAATCGATTTAATTTCTATGAGATTATCAATCGATAATCAGATAGATTAATTAGCGATTATACATTACCCTCACTTCTAGTGTGACCTGTCAAAAGTCTCATGTTCTATTTGGCAAAGTCTAATTGAACTAAAAGTGTAGAAAGTAGAGACAAATTTCAGTTACACCGTAAGGGGCCAGCCATAAACAACGAGAACTTTAGACAAGTTTGAATGTATTGCGGGTGCGATTTTGTCAACAGGAAAATGGCGGACCTCGCAGTCGCTTTCGGTTATTTACGATCGGTAGTCGGTAAATTCTGCACGTTTTTACGTGAAGGTGAAATAAATATTATGTGACGGCATAAAACATATACTTCGTCAAATTACAAGTAACATTTATTATTCATAAAAAAGACTATGCCAACATTTTATGTGAGGAAACTTTATAAATAACTAGTTTATAAATAAATAAATAAATAAATAAATATCCTTGGACATTTCACACAACGCCATCTCGTCCCAAGTTAAGCAACATAATGCTTGTGTTATGGTAACGAGATGGATGATATACTACTTAATATACATTTTTTTTTGTAAATACATACATATTATAGATAGAAATGACACCCAGACTCCGAGCCAGTGCCTCTGGTTTCGACAAAGACACTTGCCCGACCCCGGAATCGAACCCGGGATCCGTTGATCCAAAGGCGGCACATCTTACCACTAGACCAACGAGGCAGTCTAAAGTTTATGTTTAGCACAATTACGTTTTATAAAATCTTTGGCTCTAAAGAGCCTATCTCATATATACATGTAATGTAATGCATGTAATGAAACTATACTGGTACATGAAATGACAAGGTAGAAAACCTAAAGAAGGAAAACTTGATACAAAACAAAGAGCCGGCTGGCCATCATAGCGTAATAGACTATTTGAATGACTATTTGACTATTTGAAAGCATTCGTAAGAATTTATTCGAATAAAAAACATTTTGATTTTGAAACATTTTGATTTGATTTTGACTAATTATTACATTCAATGTATTTGTGACAATCCGATATGACGATTTTGTGCAAAATCGTGTTTAGATGCACACATTTCGTGTACTATTCATTCGAAACACAAAATATTTTAAGTTAAAGAGGTTTTAAGTTATCAAAGGTCTATGTTAGTGATAGGTTAATATAGATGCAGTGTATGTATATTCACTGTTTCTATAGCTTTTAATTTTTCAGCGTATGTGAGTGTTGTTAGTTTTCTTTTTGAACTCTTTTTAAGCCAGTTTTTACACATCGCTCAGTAGTAGGTAAAGATTTTTCCAGGACAACGATAAAAATCTTATTATCCAAGTAAGCCGCTGTCATAATACTAACCGCCGCAAAGAATTTCGAAGAAGCAAACAATAGGTGACATATGTAGGTACTGTTTACATAAATTTTATAATTTATAATTTTACAATAGTTTTGTAATTGCAGGAAATGATCTTATTTTTTTGCAATGTGTAAAGATCGTGAAAACCGTGAGATCATATTGGCTCATAGCTAACTTTTGTGTGGTGCGGAGCGAAAATAGCGTACTTTCCTCTGGTGCGAGAGGGATAACTTTAAGAATTTCTTTTACAGGAATGAGATGAATATACCATTATATTTACCGCTTTATTGTGAACAATCCACCATTTTTAAATACTCGTGAACCAATACGACCTCACCCGCACCAAAAAAAATATATTTCATTCTAGTGCGGTATGAGTTCAATATGACCACACACTCCCCGCACCCCACATCCGCACTGAACGATCCGCTGGCGCCATGTTGTGCAGTTAGGGCCTCCGCGCATTACGCAGCCAGGCCGCGCGGCCAAGTTGCTGCGGCCAACTAATTCTTCCACGATGTATGTAGATATGCGCATTAGGCCGCCTAATGCGCGGGGGCTCTTAGTGTTGTAATACATGACAGGGTAGACGATACGTCGTTTGCGTGCCTAAATTTTCAATCTTACCCGCAACGGTCAATTTTAGTATTTTAAATTAGTTAGGTAGTGTGATGTTCTCAGTAAGTCTTAGAATCCCAAAACTAAATTATGACAGTGAGTTAGAAACCTCCGAAAGGACAAAAGATGAAAGAAAAACCCAAAATATCGAAAAAAAATTGTTAAAAATGAACAGCAGGATAGCTAAACTTCAGGTACGAAATATCAAGACAGTATTTCGATCATCATTCCAAATATAAAGATTGGACACGGTTGGCGCAGTGTTTGAGCGATCGACTGCTGCGCAGCATGTCGCGGATTCGATTCCCACACGGAAGAAATATTTGTACGACCTACAAGTATTTGTTCCGGGTCTGGGTGTTTTCTATATATAATACTAGTGGCCCGCCCCGGCTTCGCCCGTGCAAAGTGGGAGTGGGTTATACTTAAAAACCTTCCCCTTGAATCACGCTATCTATTAAAAAAAACCGCTTCAAAATCCGGTGCGTAGTTTCAAAGATTTATGCATACATAGGGACGGACAGAAGAATGCGACTTTGTTTTATACTATGTAGTGATAGTGATGTAAGTGTATTTACAAAAAAAATATGTATATAAGTAGTTTATTATCCATCTCGTTATCATAACACAAGCATTAAGTTGCTTAGCTTGGGACGAGATGGCGTTGTGTGAAATGTCCAAGGATATTTAGTTATTTATATTTATAACTATATTAGAAGAATACGTTTTATAGCCCGCATTTTTTTCACCCAAAATAGCTAGGCCTGCTTCAGTTAAGGATCCGATACCGCAAAAAAAGTTAGATATTTAACATTACATTGAGACTTATAAATAAATGTCAATAAAATAGTTATATGGACCATGTAGTCAAATTCGATTGAATTTTTTGAATTAACATTTTTGTTTTGCTGTAATTAATTTAATGAGGAAGGAATGCAGTACTGTCGAGGAATGTGCGGTTATACTAAAATAAAAAGTCTTTGATTTTTTATTTTAAGCCTCTAAAATGTAAATGGTATTAGTTTAACTTATACTGCAGATAATTTATCGATCTGAATGTTAACAGAAGTGTTTCCCATCACTAGCTTTTCGATGTCTTCAGTGCGTTGTGCTCTTCTATAGCATAAACGAAACAAAGGAGCCGAAAACGCCGGTAGTCACAAATACTCTATATAGAGGTGACCAACGACCTACAAAAAAATAAATTTCTATAATCGCTATCACCACTGAATAATACCCATATTAAAACTGTTTTTTTAAGGGTCAATATGACCACACACGCACAATTGAAAAGTCCACTATGAGTCAATGTGACCTCACACGCACCAAATAAAAGTACACTAAAAATACCGCCGCAGCGAACGTGTTAACTAGTGAACACGTGCAAGCAATAAACACCGAAACCTTTTGTTTTGCATACTCTTTCAAAATTACTCAACATATAGCATAACTACTTATTCCCGAGTTTCGCGCTTAAATCAGCTTTATAACCGCAGGGCTAATGTGGAAACTGTCCTATGTTAACAAGTCCCATATTGTTATGTTTGCTTTGAATTATCGCTAACCAATCAATAAATTATACCGAAAATTTACATTTGCATTATTTTGAGGTTGCGCCAATCCATTGGTATATTAATTAAACAGTCATTTGTTAAGTTGATGTATAGCTTTAAATGCATGCACAAATTAGCAGTATGGAGGTTTGTTGAAGTAATATATTTTATGAAATGGAAAATGTATCTTCATATTTTATGAAGATCAACAATTGACCCATTGCTGCGTCGGGTCTCCTCCCATTACAAGCACAGTAATTAATTAGCCTACTGTGCCATGTTGGCCAGGCGGGTTGGCACAATGTTTCATATCAAGTCTTGTTTCTCTTGCAGCTTTTCGGCCTTGTTTACGACATCCTTAAATTGGAATGGGGTGGTGACACTATTTATTCCATATCCGTCGTTATGGGCTGAGTAAGTATAATAGCCATACAACGATGATTTATACTTGAGATGAGGTTGTACAAGAATGTACGGATATTTCCTTCGTTTTCCGAATCAAGTTGCACTTGAGTTCTGACGCATAGTTTTCGAAGCATCCACGTAGCGTCCAGGGCAGTGATTAGGGAATTGGGCCGCACCGCCATTGGGTTTATCAGTGGGTACCGGAGCGTGGGATTGTTTTCGAACGTTGCCGCTCACCGCTAACGCTAAATTGTACCTTTGCCCTACTTTTTGGCTGCCACCGGACCTAACTCATTCTTGAACACGACAGCGGAATAGACAACAAATCTCTAAAAAAATGGATACTTCTTTTACGGGGTGTAACAAAAACTCTATATCGAAAGGTAGAGAGTACTTCTGCCAAGACTGTGTGCAAAATTTAATGCAATTTTTTTTTCTTTACTAGCACTAGGGTTCTAATTACAGCTTTATGTGAGAACATGATAAGGGCTCAATGTGGCTATCCCTAAGCCTTGCTGATTTTTTTGTAGCTGTCAGGCCTCCATACATTAATTAAATAAATAAATCAATTATCTTGGTGACCAATACACAAAGTCCTGACGAAAGAGTGATAAATTAAGGTGAATGTTCCAGGGTAGCCCGCAAAATTCAAATTTTCGTACGTTTTTTGCAATTTGCAGGTCAGTGCTAGGTTGTATGTTGATTAAAATGTTATTCGCGGCTGTAAGACGTATGTAGTTATAGAATTATAATCATCAAAATCATCAATACAACCCTCCAAGCTCATAAAGGTGCAAGAAATACTTTTTCGAGAAGAAGAAGAAGAATCGGTTGTTGGATGATTGTGCTAGATTTTGTTTTTTCTGTCTGAATATTTATTTCAATTCGAGTTGTGTAAATTTATCAAAGTCATTCTTGCACCTTTATGAGCTTGGAGGGTTGTATTGATGATTTTGATGATTATAATTCTATAATTACATACGTCTTACAGCCGCGAATCAAATGTTCATCATCATACAACCTAGCACTGGCCTGCAAATTGCAAAAAACGTAAGAAAATTTGAATTTCGCGGGCTACCCTGGAACATTCACCTTAAGCAATAACCACTATTACTAAGCTATTCTACAAGTTACAACAATAATAATTGATATTTGGTTAGACACTGGAACCCCTGTTTTGTAGTAAAATTTTGGTTCAGAAAAATCTCGATTGCTCCCTTATAGTTCAACATTTTACATTTACAAAACCATTTTAAAGACAGAACTGCTTCTTTTGATTGGTTCTATGTCCTTCTGGCATGGTTGCTCTGGCTCTACGGTTTTTGTAAGGGTTGTATATTTAGCGAAAAGTATGTAAAGTGTCTTAAAACGGGAGAAAAGTAAGGACGTAGACGGAGTCTACTGTCCGTTTGTTTTAACAACACATATATATTATGAGCAAGCCATGGTTTGCTGAAGGTCAGTTTAAGCAACTGAAGATTCTAGATTAGTAGAATCATGTCTTGGTTTTTCAATTGTTACAGATTTAGTCAAAACATTATTTTAAAGGTTTAGGTTTAAAGGTATGTTGCCTTATTTTATTTCCTTTCTCATTCTACTTCTACCCATAAAAGATCCACTACTGAGTCGGGGCTTCTCCAACTACATGGAGGGTGATTAGCATACCGTGCCGTGTGGGCCAGACGGGTTGGCACAGGGTTTCATCTCAAGGTTTCCTTCTCTTGTAGCTAGCTGTTCGGCCTTAGCATTTCCTTTTGTTGGCTCTTAGGACAGCCTCAGGATGAAATGGGGTGGTGACACTATGTATTCTACATCCATCACCACACGGAACTTTCGAATGTTTTGCAGCAATCCTTGGAGACGTTTCTCCCGTTACGATGACTTGCAATTTCATTGGATTAAATAGAACTAGTTGTAAAGGACAGTAAGTAAAACATTTCAAGATAAGATAAGCCAAGCCGGCTGGTCACTGTGGATCAGTGCGCTAATTTCTCATTATGGAACTGAAGAACTGTGGAGTAGCGGATGACTAATTGATTTACGTAATTCCGCGAGTTTCAAAGTTGCACACATTTCCGAGTTTTTGGAACTTTGAGGCACCATAATGTGGTTTCATAATCGCGTGAGTCCCTAAATAACAGGGTAACAACATTATTGGCAGAGGAATGAATCCATATTCGCTCTGCTGTCAACGTCATGCTTTCAATTCTTGCAGGATCGGCAGACGTGGGCGTCCATAGGCGACTGTAACCGTTTCAGATCAGGCGTGCCTTGTACTTGTCTCCAGTGACTTAAAAAAGAAAAACGACATATTAAAAAGACATTTATTTTATTTATTAAATTCATTACTTAACTAATAAAACGCTACAAGAATAACTCTATCTATTAAAAAAAAACACTTTCAAATCCATTGCGTAGTTATAAAGAAATAAGCATACATAGGGACGGACAGACGACAGCGACTTTGTTAATACAAAGTCGCTGTCGTCTGTCCGTAATATGTAGTGATAGTGATAAATTCATTAATTAACTAATAAAACGTTACAAGAATAATGTACTTATTCTTGTAATGTAATGTAATGTACTTAACCTATGAAACATTTTATTCATATGGTAACTTTTTAACAACCATAGAATGCCTTTAGGCTGATGAAGATGCTATCATCATGCATGATGATCATAGCATGATAGCTTCATCATCATGATGCAAGAGTTTCCTGCTGGACAGAGGCCTCCCTCAAGATTTCGATAGATTCGACCACAATTAATTTAAATTATAGTTCCATAAACACAGTTCCATTCTTAATTAGAGCACAGACTTCAACATTATACAAAATAGTATATATGCGTGTGTGTTAAATTAATAGTAGTGTGTGTATTGGCTTTTAAATGATTTATTGTATGTTTTATGCATAATAAAAAATATTAGCATTCTGCACTCATAGCCCTCGTAATTTTCGTGAAAAAGTGTACAACGTTTTTTTAACTTACTAATATATAGATAGATTAGGTTAACTGCGCGTTATAGTCGTTACAAAAGGTATCTTCTTAGCATACCAATATATGTTTGTTTTGCAAGTATTGCATAAATATAATGGTAAGTATTATTTATTTCTTCTCACGACTAATGAGGTTTCTTCTGAAGAGCTAATACAATTGCATGATATCTGTGGACTTCAGAGTGCATCATGTAATGTGATAATGAATATGGCTTTCATATTCAGAATTTAATTACTAAAGGACAAAGTAATTTCCCCTAATGGTAGTCTGAGTGCTGTCCGTACGCTAAATAATGTTTAGATGTGGATTTGTTGGGCCTCAAATGTGCTAATTTCTTTGAAATACATTTTCATCTCAACATTTTTGCGTTTCTGTTAGGCAATTGCTTAGTTCAAATTAAACTTGCATGGATTTTATTTCTAGTTATGAATAGTCCCACAATTTTTACAAGAAGACTGCCTGATAGAGACATAGAACAAACATAAAAAAAAGAGATAGGAAGATTAGAGGGCGAAGGGCGATGTAGTGTTTGTTCACCGTCGATCAAGAAGCGCGTAGAGGTGTGTGGACAAAAGGAGTAGTGGACGACGTGCTTCTCGCTGAGGAACCCTGCCGGGTGCGTGTGGGGAGTGTGCGGACTCAGTCAGTAAGTCAATCATTAAGGGAATAATTGCAATATCTTTGACAATTATTACATTTCTTGCATTGCTTGTTGCTTTGCTCTATGGTTTTAAATTTATATCTCTCTTGTACAAAACACCGAAATGTCAAAATGTATATAACCATATATTCAATTGTGAAATATTATTCAAAAGCCTGAACATATTTGCCTTTTAACCATTATACGTAGCTACTAAAGGGGACGGATTTCAAATACACGACGTCACCAACCCACACCATCATGAGGGTGTCGGGATGCAAGAGGCAGACCTAGCCGCAAGAGAAGCAAAAGCTGATACAACTTAGTGCCAAGCCGACTTGCCAGCGTGGCACAGCGATTTGTTTTAAAGTTTTTCTTTTATTGCGGCTCTTTCCGTCATGTACTTGCAGCCCCGAATCTACAAGCTGGGCCCCGTGCCCCGGGCGGCATATCCAAGCCTGTCAAACGAGTGGACCACCCAACATTAAACCAACTTTGCTTTTCTAAAAATAATAGCGAGCGGGGCCAACAGTTTTCAGTTTTTGCCCCACCTCCAAAAAAGTCGAGATCCGGAGCTGTGTAGTACTTGATGATGTATTTTTGATTAATTTGCTTTGAATGTTTAACACCAACCTTTAGCTGCAAAGTTATACCTAGATTATCGGCGCGCAATGCTCGATCCTAAAATTGAGACCAATCCAACCGTTAGCCACGTAATTGAATCGAAAACGCACACTGTTTTGGTGGATAACAGTATTGGATCCTAGGCTAGGAATATATGTTGCGGTATGCATCCTTTGCGGTTGACCTATTAGGCACTGGGCCAAGCACGTACACAATTTACTTACTGCGGTCCACCTCAACCGTGATTTGAATACAGTTTAAAGTTTAAAATAGAGATGTGCAAAAAGGTTACACAAATGTGTTTTTTTAATGTGGAGGGGGATTTGTTATTAATGTTATCTATGTTCATTGACAGAAGAACTTTCTTGAAATGAGAAAGTACTAGATGACTATTTGCCACGGAGGCTCTTTCATCATCGTCATCTCAGCCAATTTCATTTAGGGAAATTAGCCAACAGTGCCATGCTGGCAACGCCCCATTACTCGCCTCATACGACACCCTATGGGTACTATGGGTTGGTGACATTGTCTATTCTAAATCCGTCACCATATGGAAAACTGTTCTAGGGTCTTTATTTACATTAATAATTTCAATATGTGGTTGACCGAGCTTTGCTCGGTATTTTTTTTATAAATTGTGGTTTTGGAAATTATATTTAAGTACGAATTACGCAAACACTCATTGACTTCGTGTTACTTAACAACGCCATCTGCTATTGTGCTCACAAAAAAGTAGTATGATTATTCGCCAATAGATGTCATGATTCCTATCTATATCGATGTATCCCCCCTAAACCCGAATAAAATGACATTTTCTAAAAATGATTCCTAGCTAGATCGATTTATCGCCCCCGAAACCCCTATATGTATACTAAATTTCATGAAAATCGTTGGAGCCGATTCCGAGATTCCATTATCCCCCCCTAAACCCGAATAAAATGACATTTTCTAAAAATGATTCCTAGCTAGATCGATATATCACCCCCGAAACCCCCTATATACTAAATTTCATGAAAATCGTTGGAGCGGATTCGGAGATGCCAATTATATATATACAAGAATTGCTCATTTAAAGATATAAGATTAGTATGCACTTAGCCCGTAAACGACCCGCTGCAGGGACGGGCCTCCTTCCACTGCATGGCACAGGATTTCTTTTCAACTTTTTTTGGTCTAGCCTTTTTGTTTTGTCGGATCTTGGGGTGGTGACACTGTAATCTAAATCCGTCAACACACGGACTAATCATCCTACCCATCATTGCATCCAGTCCTTGCATACAATTTGAACAGACACGGCAGTAGGCCTGGTCCAAGGGATGGCGTATAATGTGGTATAAGTACACAATACTTTGTATCTGTTCTGTATAGTTTGACTACAGGGCAAATACGTAACACGTATCGATATATTATTTTTTATTAGCCGGGAAGAAGGTCAGAACATTTAGGAAAATGTTTACTATTTATCGCCTCATCCATGATCAGCAAATATAAATTATTAGGTATATACAACACAGTAGGTATCGGCTTTTTGAGGTTTACCTCTAGTTCGTGTGTTAAAAATATGCAAATGTGTTTTGTGACAGCATCGCAAATGAGGCTGTGTGAAAAATACACGTCATGTAGGTACCATATTCGGGTAAGTGTTTGCCTCGTGCGCGAAATAAGAATATATTCGAAAAGTAATTTATATTACAGTTTGGAATAAAAATCATTGAACATTAAAATAACTAAGACTGAGATTTTTGTGATTGGTCTCAACTTCATTTATAGTTTCCAAATCTTTCGAGTAACTAGAGAGATCTTTGCCGGTTGATTATCTGAAGAGCTGATTTCGTGGTGCTTTCAAACTAGTCAATTCAATAACGTTTAGTTATGATAATATTATGAATTCGAAAAAAGTTTAAATATCTTCATGTACTACAATTGGCGATATAAATTTCACTATAAACCCCACGTGACTTTTTTTACAGAAATTGCCTACAAAAGCCATATTTATAATGTTTTTGTAGGCAGTAATTTTCTATGACGTCTTCAAAGTACCTACGTCAGGGGTAGAATTATAGTGACAGTCTGCCACAATGTTGCCTCTAATGATGTATTCAACTGGTTGCTTGTACTTTGTAGACATATACTAATAACAATAATTTATACCGTATTAGCTATTTTAGGCATTAGCGTGTCTCATATGTAGGTTTGGGTTAAAAAATTTAGTCAATATACAGACATACCTACTAGAATTTTATGTTCTCACCTTGCTTTTGATTTGTTGTGTTGATTTGAGTAGAGTAGTAGTTATTGCGTTTAGTTTTGCAGTAACGAAACAGAAATACATATAGTGGGCAAATGTCGGCCTAGATAGAAGTGGAGTGTTGTAAATACATAAAGGCACGTTCCACTTCTGAATATTTTACTTGT
This sequence comes from Clostera curtula, assembly GCA_905475355.2. Classification (NCBI taxonomy): domain Eukaryota; kingdom Metazoa; phylum Arthropoda; class Insecta; order Lepidoptera; family Notodontidae; genus Clostera; species Clostera curtula. The sequence goes on along the minus strand of FR997806.1, from coordinate 9,029,075 downwards.
GTTACTACTTTTCACAGAGCCTTCCAAGAAATCTCCGAGAATAAGTTGCTGCTAGACCGTAGGTACCAAATAAGAATAGCATATATTTTATGTTTATTTATTAACTATCTAAATGTACAACTTACTGAGGAGCCACACTATGCATTAAACTTATCATGTTTAATGCATAGTGTGGCACCTTAGTAACACTATTAAAAATAAAAAACATAAGTGCATATCTTTACATAGTATAAAACAAAGTCGCTGTCGTCTGTCCGTCCCTATGTATGCTTAAATCTTTATAACCACGCAACGGATTTTGATACGGTTTTTTTAATAGAAAGAGTGATTCAAGAGGAACGGGGCGGGTCGCAAGTGTTGATATAAAATAGTCATTTTTATTTGTTTTACATTAAATTACAATTAAATACAATACAACTGCCTTGTTGGTCCAGTGGTTCGATTCCGGGGTCGGGCAAGTGTCTTTGTGTAAATCAGAGCAGATCTGAGTCTGGGTGTCATTCGTGTTCGCATATTTCATGTTTCTAAACTACCGCCGCGATGCGGGTAAAACCGTGACCGGATAAAACGATTTAGGTTTTTATTTTTTGTTTATTTTATAGCTGTGGTAGTAAACAGCGTCATTAGGTATGTTAAAAAAACCATTCATTCGTGTCATTATCTCTTTCTACTAGTCGTTACAGGGGTTAATTAATTTCCTCGTTGGTCTAGTGGTTAGATGTGCCGCCTTTGGATCAACGGGTCCCGGGTTCGCTTCCGGGGTCGGGCAAGTGTCTTTGTCTAAACCAGAGGCACTGGCTCGGAGTCTGGGTGTCATTTCTATCTATAATAAGTATGTATTTACAAAAAAAAATGTATCTAAGTAGTTTATCATCCATCTCGTTACCATAACACAAGCATTAAGTTGCTTAACTTGGGACGAGATGGCGTTGTGTGAAATGTCCAAGGATATTTATTTATTTATTTATTATTCTTCGGCTTATTATAGTAATTTTAACTTTTGGTTAGGTTCAGACATCATTAAATTTATGTAACACATTAACCAGGACCCTGTTAAACATTATATGTCAAATCATCAAAATTACTCCTGATCAAACATAAACAATGAAATTTGAAGGGTTAAAATCATTTAATAAAGCAAATATTTCACTCAAGTCAACCGAAGCCACCTCGGGGCGGAGTTATGCTAACGAACTGCTATTATGTTTCACCCTCGTGTCACTGTGTGAAGGTTTTGCACTCTCGACCGAGTTACCGAGGGCTGTTTCAGAAAATCATGTGTTGCGCTAGGGGAAAATCGCAGTGGGAAAACGCGCGGTGTCGGGGCATGACGTGTCGCTACTCGAACGAAATTCGTACGACAATACGAAAACAAACCGCTGTTTTAATTCTGTGCTATTATTGAAAGTGAATAAGAACAGTTTTAGAACTCGAGTGAAGTTATGGATGTTTCTCGAAGGTGTTAATGGATAGTAATGTTTTTCTGATATTTGGAATGAGCGAATTAAGTAAGTAATCAAAATTGTTATCAATCACGAAAGTTTTGATGAGTTGTGCAAAGATTTTGGAAGACTTTGTGATGGTTGTGTGGTTTGCTTTTTAGATAATTACTTTAGTAGCTTCATGCAAAGTTTTATTTACATTATGTTAATTGTTTACCAGATATGTAATTTTACCTAAATCTACCAATCTAAGGATGGCTTAAGGATAAATCAATTAATTTTATAGGTAATTTTGAAATACATATTAGAAATGAGATGGCAACAGCGATCCTGATGTTTCATCGAATATTCTTACTTGATTAATGCATAGGCCTCTAAATGTCCTTCAATATTAATATTCAGTAACTTGTGCCGATGACTTTGTCTATGTGGATGCCAAGTGAGTACATATTTTAAATATCGACCAGAATATATAAATGTATTTCCGATATAAAATCAATCACATTGTTTATATTCACGGTTTCAGCCTCTGATTTTTACTATTACCACTGATATTTATTAAGCCTGATTCGGAAGGCTTCTACAGAGAATAGTTGGTAAGATACACTTACAGCTTAATTTTGCCATTTTTTGTCAAAGATCAAGAATATTGGCTACATTTAAACATTAGTCAAATTAAAGAGACAGCATTTTTTTGTACGTTGGTATTCCTCATAGATACCCGACTGCTAAACGCCAGGCGGGTTATGTGGGACTCCGGGGTACGGAGCGATGGTAATTGCGCCCTTACCTACCCACTAAAACCAACGGTGTCCCTTAACTGCCCGAAACAGGGCCACGCGTTTCACTCCCCAGTGGGGAGCATGCTTCGCGACCTTGCTGGGGCATTGGTCCGCTGGTACAAAACCCACCAACCCCATCCACGCGTTAGCGGCGGCAGCCTTGTCCCGCCTGCCTGTCTGGCCTCTCCCAGTGGGGCCCGTCCGGCATGGGTGACCCTGAGCCGGTAGCCATACTGGAGGGGCCACCCAACGGTTCCTAAAGGCACGCAAACCTCCTCACCACAACAAGGTGGCAGTACGGTCGAGGGGGAAAGTGACAACATAATGAACCGCATATCTACTTGAGCCAAACGGCATACCAGACACTGTTAAAAAAAACATTTTTTTTTTAAATTTATACAAGTCATACAGTCATCGTTACATTTATATAAAATCGATTTATTATGATACAAAGTTATTAAGTCTAAATTTACAACTTATTAGAGTGCACTTAAATGTGTTTAAAATATTACCATTAAAACTTAATTTTTTTCAACACAAGCATCTTGCCACATGAACACGTAAGCACATCAAAAATCTTCGCCAAAGCAAATAGCTTGTCCTAGGTCAATAGATGGCACAGAAGGTGCGAATCCAGCTTAAACCACAAACAGGACAAGTTTGACGGCCGACCCTTGCAATTAGAGAGGGCGCCCCAACAACATTTACATTTTAATTTAAATTTCGAAGCTGACGAGATTCCAGATAAATTGGGCTGCGTATTTAGCGCAATAATCTCGCTACCACCGGTGACGTCAGCTTTTAATGAGACACGTTGAATATTCGGTTTTTCGCGCAGTGCTGGAAATATTTGTGGTTGGAACTAATGGGTTAAACTGTATTTGATTTTTGACATGAAATATGGTTAGTGTGTACCTGCCACTACTTCTTAGTCTATAGATGACTACGTCCACGAAGTCCAATGCTTGGTCAGGCCTCCTCCAAGTTCATGGAGGGAAATTAACAACTATGTCTTACAATCAAGAGACACCGTGTTAAGACTGACTGACATAGTGATCTATCAGCGCACAGCATAACCACTGGACGAATCGGGCTGAAATTTGGCATGGAGGTAGATGTTATGACGTGGGCATCCGCTAAAAAAGGATTTTAAGATTAGTAACGTCTGAACCCGACCGAAGCCGCGGGCAAAAGCTAGTAACAATATATTATCTCGGCCCCTAAAAGCTGAGTCCGACCTCCTCCAATTACATGGAGGGTAATGCCTACTGGCAGCCTACTGTGCCACGGTGACCAGACTGGTTGGCACCGGGTTTCGTTTTCAAGTTCGAGTTTTCCCTCCCTTACGCCTAGGTTATCGGCTTTATCATTTCCTTTTCTCGCCTCTTACGACACCCTCAGGATGGAATGGGGTGGTGACACCATATATTCTAAATACCTACGTCACCACACGGAAATCATACTTTAATTATAGAACTATAATTTCAATTAAAATGGTTGAATTTTCACCGCTGGGCGAACACTAGTAGTAATATTAGCGAATAGTAGTTTAGGATTAATGTACACTATTTTAAGTGAATGTTGGTAAACTTTGGTAATATACATACATGACTAGACAGCGGTTTTTGTGCGATAGTGGTAGTTGATGTTTATAATCGATTAGGTTATGCGCGCGGCTACATCGGCGTGAGCTTCAAACTCGTGCTTATCTCCGCTTCGCATATAGCCTATGTTGCTCAGGGATAATGTAGCAGAGTAACGGTGAAATAATACAATTAAGTCGTTTGTCGTTTCAGCCTATAAATAATGAGTCGGGTCTCCTCCAAATTCATGGAGGGAATTAACCTACTACACACAGGGTTTGTTAATCATAATTAAGTAATTAAATGTAATTAAGAATTTATACTTGAGTTTTTTCGGTTTAAACCTACATAATTAGAAAAGCACGGTCCGGTTCTAAGTGTCGTATGAGCCGACGAAGGAAAATAGCAAGGCCGAAAATCTAGACGCAAGAGATGGAAACCTTGATACGAAATCCTGTGGCAACCCGTTTAGCCGACGTGGCAAAGTGGGTTAATTACCCTCCCTGTAGTGGGAGGACACCTGACTCAGCTGTGCGTCATTAATGAGCTGAATAGTAGAGTACTAAATTATAGGAATTACTATCATTGTATGAATGTATATTTGTTACAAATAAATTGAAAAAGTACATTCTTTCACTATTAGACTGCTATAATAAATATAAATAAATAACGGCGATAAATCCGTTAAATAAATTTAACGGATTTATCGCGTGTATATTACACTAGCTGACCCGGCGAACTTTGTTCCGCATTATAAATATTTAAAACAAAAAGAAAGTTGGACATAGGATATATATACCTGAGATTTTTATACCGTCCGTATAAAACCTACTTTAACAAAACGCAACTGACAGCGAAATGTTATGTTGTCTATAGTTTAATATGGCCGAAAATTTGACAATTAGAAACTTTGAATTCGACTTGTTTATATTGTTGTAATTCACATAATATCTTTATAACTTGTAGCCTATGTGTTATTCTGATGTATAAGCTATATTATTGTAAAGTTTCATTAAAATCTATTCAGTAGTTTTTACGTGAAAGAGTAACAAACATCCATCCATCCATCCATCCATCCATCCATCCATCCAGGCATCCATCCATACTTACAAACTTTCACGTTTATAATATTAGTAAGATTATTTACATTATTTAATTCCCGACGTTTCGAACGTGAGACTAGATGACAGTTGTCTTCAAAAGTACAAAGAAACAGTCATAATCTACCGCCTATAATTTTATTTTACTGCTAACGTTCCATGTGCACGCAGAAATCGCTCACGGTGTCCAGAGGTCTTGCAGATGAGTATTTTGCTTGAGATTTGATCAATTTAATGACTGGATCCCAGGCAGGTGGTACTTGCCAACCATCCTCTCTATTGAAATTTGGATGTTTTTTAATCTCAATAGTCTCGCGGATCGTTCTTGGAATGTAATGATTTTCCTTGGCAAGGATTTGAGGTCTATCGAAGTGAATGTAGTGGTTGGTCTTGTTTAGGGTTCATGATTTCTCGAGCTTTTCAATTTCTCGGGTCTCGAGAATTCTCGAGGCTAATTTCTCGGGACTCTCGGGTTGTCGAGAAATTTACATTTAGGTACGTTTTCTCATATTATTTGGTTCCAATTGCGTCTAAAAATCAGTAGTTTTCCTCTCAAATAAAAGTATCAAATTAATTATAAAACTTTCATCGATGTTATTCAAAAACATTAATCTTAAAAATATCCTACTAATATTATAAACGTGAAAGTTTGTAAGTATGGATGGATGGATGGATGGATGGATGGATGGATGGATGGATGGATGGATGTTTGTTACTCTTTCACGTAAAAACGAGTGAATGGATTTTAATGAAACTTTATAATAATATAGCTTATACATCAGAATAACACATAGGCTACAATTTATAAAGATATTGTGTGTAAATTTATAGAGATATTAAGTTAAATTTTAATATCTATTTGTCAAATTTTCAGCCATATTTAAATATAGACAACATAAAGTTTCGCTGTCAGTTGCGCTTTGTTATACCACGTAGGTATTCTATCACATTCTACGGGAACGGGATAAAAATCTTGGGTATCATATGTCCGACTTTCTTTTAAATATAAAGATGTTGGACAATTCACAAAATTATACTTAATATTATAAACGTGAAAGTGTAAATGTGTGTAATCCCGTTCCGTGATATAAAATATAGTTTATCAAAATGCAACTGCTGGATTAACAAAACTTCACCGACAGCTAAACGCTATGTTGTCTATAGTTTGACAAATTTGACAATTAGAAATTTTGAAGTTGACCGGTTGATGTATTTATTTCGAGTAAATATTAGCTTATTGTATTGTGCCGAACAATGAAGAAGAACTAAATATGCACGTGAAGATCACCGCATTAGTATGGCTTGAATCCGTGCTTCTCAATCACAAGAGCAAATCGAGGCAGCCCGTGAAACGGATAGGTTGGGAATGCAAAATCGTCGAGCAAATTTAAGAGATCAACAACTAGATAATTTTCGAGGCACAAGATTATAGATAAATTTATAAAGTAGGTACTACATAATTTGGATCGAGCAACGTTTCGATACGGTGGCAGCACTAATTACTTGCATACTTGCGTCCGCATTGGACCAATAGATGCCATGCCACAAAACACTCCTCAGCGGCTAAAGTTTTATCAAAATGGAAAATCGTTATCTGGGACGAATGTACAATAGCGTATACACGTGCATTGGAAACACTTATCCGATCCGACCGAACACCTACGCAATGACTCGAGATGTTTTGGAGGCGCAATGATTTTACTGTCTGGCTATTTCTGCCAAACACTGCCACTAATTCCAAGATCGACTGTTGTCGCTGAAATATGCGCTTACCTAAAATCATCGAAATATGTGGATTGATTTTATTTTCTCTGAATTTCTGTTCATCGAAGGACGACCTCACTAACACAAAAATAATGAATGGTTGACTAAGCGAGCTGTTTTGGCGGCTAAGAATAAATATGTAGATAAAGTAAGTAACATAATTCAGAATGAAATCATTGGTACACTGCATTAATTCAAATATAATTACTTACGTTTACGACTAAAGGTTGGCTACGTACTAAGTTTGCTTCCAAATAGAAACCAAAACCACCAAACCTGTGCAGCGGAACGCGTTTGGTGGTAAGTGAATTGATGAACAATGGAATATACTCAAGTAAAGTTGGAAGGTGAGGAAATTCTCATCCGAGGATCCCGACGATATCAACTGATATACCGTTTTAGTTTTAATGATTTCCGATCCGTCGTGCATTCGCCGTGACCATTAATAAATCACAGGGCCAATCCTGGAAAGATTGTGGCCTAGATCAATTATATGTGGCATGTTCCGGGTCAGAAGACCATCTGCGTTATTTGTTCATGCGCCTGATAATACGAGTAGACCGAAAAATGTCGTCTGTGATGTCGTCACAAGGTGATTCACTGAAAAGTGCAGTTACTAAAATAGATGGCCAATAAAGTATAATTAAAATCATAGATGTTTTATTTATATTTATCCTGATAAAAAATTGAAGTTAATAAAATAAAAAATCTGCTCATTTATTGCCTTTAAGGCGAAACAAAGTTCGCCGGGTCAGCTAGTTGTTTTATAAAATATTAAAGAAAAAAATATTATTCAGGCTCATAATCGTAATGACAGCACCATTTTTAGTTGGTTATTTAGATCTTAAACTAAACAAAAAATCTACAAGAAAAGAAAACGTAAATATTAGGTTGGGGAAAAAGTCTTTTCGCATTATCATCATCATTTCAGCCAAAAGACGTCCACTGCTGGACATAGGCCTCCCCCAAGGATCTCCACAAAGGCCGGTCCTGGGTCGCCCGCATCCACTGCTTTCCGGCGACCTTAACCAGGTCGTCGGTCCACCGTGTGGGAGGCCTACCAGCACTGCGCCTTCCGGAACGCGGTCGCCACTCGAGGACTTTTTTGCCCCATCGGGCGTCGGTCCTGCGAGCTATGTGCCCTGCCCACTGCCACTTAAGTTTGGCAATCCGGTGGGCTATGTCGGTGACCCTGGTTTGCCTGCGTATCTCCTCATTTCTGATTCGATCTCGCAGGGAAACTCCGAGCATAGCCCTCTCCATTGCCCTTTGGGTGTCTTTGAGTCTTCTGATGGAGCCCATAGTGAGCGACCACGTCTCTGTTCCATATGTCATCACTGGCAACACACATTGATTGAAGACTTCTGTCTTCAGACACTACGGTATTGTGGACGAGAAGATCTTTCGCAGCTTCCCGAACGCTGCCCAGCCGAGTTGGATCCGACGATTGACCTCTTTCTCGAAGTTGGACTTACCTAACTGGACAGTGTGTCCCAGGTAAATGTAATGGTCAACAACTTCGAGGGTAGAACCTCCGATGTTAACAGGAGTGGCTTGAACATAGATGTTAGACATGATCTTCGTCTTCTCCATGTTCATCTTAAGGCCGACTCGTTCGGAGGCTCGACAGAGGCCATCGAGCATCGTAGTGAGGCCCTCCATGGTCTCGGCCATTACGACTATGTCGTCAGCGAATCGAAGGTGAGTGATGTACTCGCCGTTCACGTTAATGCCCAGCCCTTTCCAGTCCAGAACCTTGAAAACATCTTCCAGTGCAGCGGAGAACAGTTTCGGAGAGATAGCGTCTCCCTGTCTAACACCTCGTTGCAACTGGATCGGTTTCGAGGTCTGGTCCTGGAGTCGGACTGACATGGTGGCGTTTTCATACAAGCACTTCAACACTTCGATGTACCGATAGTCGACTTGGCACCTCTGGAGAGCCTGCAATACTGCCCACGTCTCGATCGAATCGAAGGCTTTCTCGTAGTCCACGAACGCCAGAGAAAGGGGCAGGTTATACTCCTCGGTCTTCTGTATAACCTGCCGTAGCGTTAATATGTGGTCTACGGTGCTGAAGCCTTTTCGGAAACCGGCTTGTTCGGGAGGCTGGGAATCGTCGAGCCTGCATGCGAGACGATTCGTGATGACCCTCGAGAACAACTTATAGACATGGCTCAGAAGTGAGATGGGTCTGTAGTTCTTCAATAAGGTGTTATCTCCCTTCTTGAAGAACAGCACCACCACACCTCTGTTCCATGCCTTTGGCGTTCGTCCTTCGAGTATGACGGAATTGAATAACTTCTGAAGGGCCCTAAGGATCGGTTCTCCACCCGCCTTCAGAAGTTCTGCGGTAATTCCGTCATCACCCGCCGCCTTGTTGTTCTTGAGTTGCTCGAGAGCCATTCCGATCTCACACAGGTTGACGTCCGGGAGGTCTTCTGTGTAGTGCCGGGTTAATCTAGCTCGTGGGTCGTTTGCTAGATTTATGACGGGTTCCTGTGTAGACGTGTACAGTTGTCCATAGAAGGTCTCGATCTCACCCAAAATCTCGGACTTTGACGTGACGATCCTACCGTCATCAGTCTTCAGCCTGACGAGCTGGCTTTGCCCAATAGACAGATCCTTGGCAAAAACCTTGGAGCCCCTGTTGCGTTCAATAGCCTCTTCAACACGATTCGTGTTGAATCGGCGTATATCACGCTTCAGGGACTTTGATATCTGTCTATTGAGCACCCGAAGCTGCGTCGCATCATCTGAAGACTGCAGGACCAGTTTCCGTCGTTCGTCCATGAGATTCAGGGTGAAGTTCGAGAGCTTTTTGGCCGTTTTCAGGCGTTGGGTCTCACAGAACTTTGACCCAACTTTGCGGACAGTCTCCACGAACCCGTCATTATAATCGTCTACGTCAACGCCTAGGCTACTAAAGCGGTTTTGCAGTTCGAGCTGGAAGCTTTCCGGGTTTTGAATTTGGACTGGCACGGGACGCAGCGTAGACCTCACCAGGCGCGACCTTTCAAGCTTAACGTCGATATTCAATGTGCCTCTTACTAAGCGGTGATCGCTTCCGGTTTTGACCATATTGATCACGGAGACATCATTGAATATGTGCTTTTCCGTCGACATGATGAAGTCTATCTCGTTTTTTGTGGTGCCATCTGGACTCAACCAGGTCCATTTCCTCTGTTCTGGTTTTTTGTAGAAGGAATTCATCATATAGAGTCCCTCCTTCTCCAGAAAAAACCAGCCAAAGTCTGGCCCCGTTGGTTCCGGTGTCCAAAGCCAAATTGCCCCACTTGCAGCTCTTCTCCGCTCCGCTTGCCCAGTTTCGCGTTAAAATCCCCCATGACAACGGTGTAGTGCGTTCTAGAGCCATGTATGGAAATGTCCTCATACATTATCTCCACCACTTCGTCGGGGTGTGCTGAGGTCGGTGGGTATACCTGTATGACCTTCAGCGAATAACGCTTGGTAATTCTGAGTATAAGGTACGCCACCCTGGTCGACACACTCTCGATTTTAACAACGTTGTTCACAAGGGACTTGTGGACGATAAACCCAACACCACCTTGGGACTGTTGGTCGCCCTCCCGGAAGTAGAGCAAGTTGCCGGATTTGAGGGTTATCGTGTCCTCCCCCTCTCTTCGGACTTCAGACAACCCCACTATATCCCATCGCAGCTTGCTCAACTCTTCCTCGAGTTCTATGATCTTCTCGTCAGTCCGCAGTGTCCGTGTGTTGTATGTTGCCAGGTGCAACCGTCGTTTTTTGTGGTAGCCGGATCTCTGCCGGAGATTGTTAGCACCCCCTGCCCCACCGTTACCTTGGCTGCTACCGTGGCCGAAGGAATAGCGGGGCTGCCGGGGACTGGGGGCCGGTTTTAAATTTGTGTCTGTAATGGGGGGGTTTGCCATAATCGCCACGCTTGGCAGGCGGGTTGGCGATCGCAGTATCGGGTGGCCGATGCTTGACAGAACGTCGCTGCTGCCCAACGTCTGATGTCCCTTAGTCGCCTTCTACGACACCCACGGGAAGATATGGGGTGGTAGTATTCTTACTCCGCTACCACACGGATAATTTCGCATTATAGTATGTATGAACTTGTAATAAAATCTTCAGTCCTTATCTTGCACCTTCAGATTTCCATATGTTTCGGTCTCTTCAGAATTCTTTAGGCAGTGGCAGGTTAACATCACGAGAGGACTGCCAAAACCACTTGTCGCGGTATTTTGATCAGTAGTCCCAAAATTTCTATAGTAATATAGAAATTTTGGGGATCATGTCCCTACCTACAAGATGGCAAAAAGTTATCGAAAAAAATGGTAGCTACATACTTTAGTTAAATGTAAATAAACGATATTAAAAAATGTTTTGAAATTTCTTAATAAATGCGACGAAACTTTTTCCCCAACCCAACATTAGGATCACAGCACAATTTTGGGCTGGTTATTTAGAAAAAAAAATCAACAAAATAGCTTCTATAAAACACGAAAGAAATCTATAATATCTTAAACTCAGGTAGAAAGTAAATGTAAATTATAATTACATTACAATCATAGCACCATTTATGGCATGTTAATAGAATATAAACAAATTAAAACTCTGCAAGTTTATTTTCTACAAACTTACATTTCTCGAGTTCTCGACTTTTCTCGAGCTTGATTTCCCGGGAACAAAGCCCAATGATTTCCCGGGAATTCTCGGCTCGAGAATTCCCGGGAATGAACCCTAGTCTTGTTGGATGTGTGCTCACAAACTGCAGACTTGGTCGAGCGTCTTTTTAATTAAATAATGTATAAATCCGTAAAACAGTGTTTAATTTCAATGTGTAATAATCGCGAAAACCTAAGAAATCATGAAGTCACTCAGCCGATTAATGACCCACTGCTCAGTCAGGCCTCCTCCCATCGCAGGGAGGGTAAATAGCCCACTGTGGCAGACTGGCCAGACGGATTGACACAGGGTTTCGTATCAAGTTTTACTTCTCTTTCGGCTAGGTTACTTCCTTTTGTGGCTCTTACGACACCCTTAGGACGGAATGGGGTGGTGACACTTTGTATTCGAAATTCGTCGTCAACAATTTAATATCACCACCAAAAAAGGTAAGTAACATAGCTTTGCAATTCACACAAGGATCTGTGGATGGACAATAAACAAACTCAAAAGGTTACAAAATTATTTGGTTGACTCTTAATTGTAGAGCTTTTATATAATTTGGCAACATAACTGACACCGGATTGTGGTCTCCAAATTAAGGACAGGGATAATTGTTTGTGCTACAATTAATAATTGGTATTATTACTGCGAACTTTGGGATACAATGTTAGAATAGCGTATAATGAATAATCCCGCGTGAGAGGGTATCATTACTTATATTCGGATTGAGTTGTTAAAATTAAGTTTATACAACGATATTAGATTTACTCTTTATTTCTCGCCGTGACGGATTTAGAATACACAACGTCACCAACTCATACCATCCTCAGGGTGTCGTAAGAGGCAACTAAAGGAACGCTGGTCGAGAGCTGGTCTACCTCTTGATCAGCTAGCCGCGGAAGGAAAGTTTGATGCAAACCCTGTGTCAACCCGCCTTGCCAGCGTGCCACAGTAGGCTAATTTAGTGGCTTATCGACAGAAACAACGAACGACATTTAAATTTACAAATTAGTTTATTGAGTTATAAGATTTGCATTTAATTTCAGTGAAATTTTTGAAGGAGGGGCGCGGCAACTAGTCTCCATTTGGTTAGACCAGTTGTCTATTTTTACTCTACTGACTACGTTTGACGAGAGGGGAGTACCGTCCAAACCATGGAGCTGGTAAGATATTACAAATGATGTACAGCCATCTAATATTCAGCCAAGTCACACGTTGCTTATCCGGCAGATTGAATGTGTTCCGCACTATCTGCTACGTCACAACTTCCTTTGAGGGATTGTGAATTTAATGTCAATTTTAAAACGATGACCATAAGGAGAACATATACTCAAAATATATCTGTGCGACTTCGTAACTTATGCAATAGACTACGGCATTAAGAAAACACATCATAGATAATGGTACCTAATCATAACCGAGTACGCTTTCGATATTTTACCTCCCTTTTATTGAAGATAGACAAACACAGACGCAAAAAAAGGACCTAAAAATATCACAATCCTCAAAATCGACACTGAAACACGAACGGTTCGATTCGTTAGTGGAAAACGAAAATAATGCAAAACGCCAGAGAGCGGGGCCCAGACAACAAAAGCACGGAAATTTGTTCGTTGGAATCTCCAAGTCCCGGAACTATTGTGATTTGATTGCGTTTGATTGTAGGGAAAATTTAAAAAATTGTTTTACGACTTGCACCTTTTGTATTGATTGATTTGATGTGTACTAAACACATGGCGTAACAAAAATGGCGTATACATTGCGAAAGGGTCCATAGTGCTACTAGTGAGTGTAGTAGTGCAAAATTTCTGCAAAGATGTTTTAAGAAAACTAGCTGGCTTAAAGCTCTCTAAGAATAAGCGAAGATTCCCCGAATCCTAAACGATAAATAAACGCCTTTATAAGAAACTCATCATCATCATCATTTCAGCCAAAAGACGTCCACTGCTGGACATAGGCCTCCCCCAAGGATCTCCACAAAGGCCGGTCGTGGGCCGCCCGCATCCACTGCTTTCCGGCGACCTTAACCAGGTCGTCGGTCCACCGTGTGGGAGGCCTACCAGCACTGCGCCTTCCGGAACGCGGTTGCCACTCGAGGACTTTTCTGCCCCATCGGGCGTCGGTCCTGCGAGCTATGTGCCCTGCCCACTGCCACTGAAGTTTGGCAATCCGGTGGGCTACGTCGGTGACCCTGGTTTTCCTGCGTATCTCCTCATTTCTGATTCGATCTCGCAGGGAAACTCCGAGCATAGCCCTCTCCATTGCCCTTTTGTTATAAGATTGTTATAAGAAACTGCTATTTAGGAATGTTATTTCAAACAGAAAGCTTAAACTGGGAGGGGACTATCAATAGGTGCACCGTCGATAGCACCTTTGAAACGATTGCCTTGTTGGTTAGATGTGCCGCCTTTAGATCACGAGTCCCTGGTTCGATTGCGGCTTCGGGCAAGCGTCTTTGTGTAAGCCAGTGGCACTTGTTCTGAGTTTGGCTGTCACGTGTGTCGTGAATTACATGTCTGTAAAGTGCAGGGGTTCCATCTAGATTCTAAAATATCAATAAAATTGCGTAATTTACCTTGTACCGTGTTTGTTATTGAACTCCTCCAAAATGACTCGACCGATTCTGATTAAATTTTATATTCACATTTGGTAGGTCTGCGAATTGGACAACAGCTATTTTTCATCTCCCTAAATGTTAAGGGCGGTCCACACCAACATCCTTATTTTAATTATAAAATAAAATAAAATAAACACCTATTTTTAATAGCGTCTATGGCAATACAACGTTTGCGGGGACAGCTAGTCATTTTTATAAAAAAAATACCTGAGCTAGAGATGACCTGTATCGCGCTCTTTTCAAACATATGTATAATTCAGAAACACTAATGATACCAAGACATTGACCACGATATCTCTTGTCCGATTCCGGCATCGAACCAGGGACTCGAAGTGTATAGGTGGTGCTCGCAACCTCTAAATCACCAAGGCGTTCTTTATTACAATTTACAATACGAACACCCCATGGAACAATGTTTGGAACAAACTATTTAATTATATTCATTTCATAACGCAGTGTGCTCACCAAATTAGCGTAGCGTAGCTAGGAGGTAGAGATTTCATGAATTTAATTTCACTTACCTCTCACGAAAATATTTAAATGCTAATTGGCGGAGTGGTCCCTTTCATCCCGTTTATCCAAACTTTAGGGATTTGTTTACAATGTTCCTAATGATGCTGGACTGTGATGAATGTTCATAGTATATCTTGCCTTTTTAACAACTTCATTGGGGTTGGAACGAGTGTAACCTAACCTAATTTAGCTAGCCTGCCTCGTTGGTCTAGTGGTCAGATGTGCCGCCTTTGGATCAACGGGTCCCGGGTTCCATTCCGGGGTCGAGCCAGTGTCTTTGTCTAAACCAGAGGCACTGGCTCGGAGTCTGGGTGTCATTTCTATCTAAAATATGTATGTATTTACAAAAAAAAATGTATTTAAGTAGTTTATCATCCATCTCGTTACCATAACACAAGCATTAAGTTGCTTAACTTGGGACGAGATGGCGTTGTGTGAAATTTCCAAGGATATTTTATTTATTTAGTGAGCTAAGCTAGTATTATTTGGAGTGAGTGGCGAGACAACAGAGTACTCTGATTATTGGTTGTTAGAACAGCTGCTGCGACCGTTCCGTTGGATTTCCGAGTGTTTATTTTTTTAATTTAGGTAGTAATAAAAACACATAATATTTATAGATAGATAGATAACCTCTTTATTGTACACGTCAAAATGGACAGAACACAAAAAATGCAACGCTTTGTACAAGGGGCGGTCTTCTCGCTAAAAGCGATTTCTTATGCCGGGGCCACATTAGCGGGCTACGGCGAATGTTCGTGTTATCGCGATGAGTGTGGCCGAGTACATCGCGTAGTATTCAGGCGAAGACGATGTACTGGGCATAGCGGAATTCCCCAACACGATTTTTACCGCGCCAACGCGACACGAATCTTCGCGCGCTAATGTAGCCCCGTCATTACAGACAACCTTGGGATGGACATTATTTAGAACTTAAGAATCTACTACTACTTACTGCTGCTACTCTACTACTATTCACCCCCTGCTTTGTCGAACCTTCAGCCATTTTTTTTTTGGTTTCGCTGCGGAATTTTTTTATGCATACCGGAGCCTCTAGGCAGGCCGGATTTAGGAGGGGGGGGCAACCGGGGCGAAAGCCCCGGGGCCTCCACAAGCAGGGGGCCTCCACAATAGAAACTTCGGAAAAAAAAAACTTTCAAATTTCAACTAGTAAACCTAGTAAACATCTTTTCCTTTAATATTTTCCGAAAGGTTCCGTTCGTTAACACTAAAATTTAATTTCAAATAATTCTTGTTTCCGATTATATTCATATGTATTTGTTAAATACTAAGAGAATCTACTTGGTTTCACAATAAATTATTTATTGAAAAACGACTGAAAAAAATTGTTCATTATTTATTAATTGGAAAATAATTTGGGGCAAGGGGGCCTCCACTCCTTTGTTGCCCCGAGGCCTCTGGAGCCCTAAATCCGGCCCTGCCTCTAGGGTGGGTTCAGCGGTTATGTAGGAATCCGGAAACTACTCGTCTACGTCTCTGAGTGGGACGACCTCAGTCAATGCGGGTTTCGTAGGTGGCCGAACCCTCGACCCAGCACCGGCCTCTATGGCGGGGGCAGGAGGTCGGCGTAGAGTCGCCTCCTCCTCCCCGGCCTCCGATTAGGGCGCAGGTCAGCTGGAGCATCGTCCTTTCTGACCCGCTCCGTCGCCTCAGAGATTTGTATCAAGCTAGGTTTTCGGCGTTTCCCTTTGTCGACATCCTCGGGATGGAATGGGTTGGTGACAATATGTACATATAATAAATCGGTCATCATGCAGACTTACATCTCATTATCGGACACGGTATAATCTGTAAGGTATAATACAGTAACTACTGTCGATACGTCCGTTACGAACCCTTGCTGTTCTTTGTATAGGAATATTTTATACTAGCTTTTTCCCGCGGCTTCGCTCGCGTTATGAAGTATTATTATTAATTAGTTGTAGTTTTTGCAGCAGGAATTTATCAAAATCCTTTCTTAGCGGATGCCTACGTCATAACATCTACCTGCATGCCAAATTTCAGCCCGATCTGTTTAAAATTGACAAACTTTCATACAAACGTTCATCCCCTATTTTATCCCCTTGGGGGTAGAATTTATCAAAATCCTTTCTTAGCGGATGCTTACGTCATAACATCTACCTGCATGCCAAATTTCAGCCCGATCCGTCCAGTGGTTTGGGCTGTGCGTTGAAAGATCCCCATGTCAGTCAGTCAGCCACCTTTGAGTTTTATATATATAGAATAAGATTACAAATCAAAATCAATCGATCAGTGCCACAATAGTCACAACATTACTAATATTCCAAGCATTTATCAATACAAATAAGCATAATACACTCTGTATTGAATTAGGATACCCTTTTGTGTTACCAATAAAAGTTTCACTCACACGCTTTTTGCTCTCATTGGTAGAATTTGATGAAGTCTTCAGAATGTAAGTGGAATACTTTCTTTATTGCTTCTTTATATACGTCTGAAATCGAACAGATGTGCGCCCTCCAATATTTTATCGTATTTCTCTTTGAAGGGAAAAAATGAGTTCATAAGGAATTTAGAGTAAAATTGCGTGTGAGAAAAAAGTAAATCTACTTAGTGAACCTTTTTTTATCGCCGTTATTGGAACCTCGTTGATACTAGTAAACTGGTAAATTATCACTTTGACTATGGTCAGCCATGGTGACGCATCACTACATAGTATAAAACAAAGTCGCTGTCGTCTGTCCGTCCCTATGTATGCTTAAATCTTTAAAACCACGCAACGGATTTTGAAGCGGTTTTTTTATAGATAGAGTGATTCAAGAGGAAGGTTTATATGTATAACCCACCCCCGCTTAGCACGGGCGAAGCCGGGGCGGGCCACTAGTGTTAAATATAAAGTGTCACCAATCCACGGCACTAAAGCGTTATAGATTATGGCAGAAAATATTTCCGGAAGAAATTCTTACATAAGCCATCAAATTAGAGGAACCCCGACAGTGAGTCATATATAAACTGAGAGACGAGATGAGATGAACCGTTACTTTGCTATTAAATAATAACTTTGTTTTTATTTGCTATTATAGTTATAACTAATAGTATATTGGACGGACTTTAATTATGATAGGTATGCTCATGATAAGCACTTCAAAAAGTTTTTTTGTGGTTTTATTCAACCGACTTCAAATCTCAATTCGGTGGCATTTTTTTCTTAAATTCACTTTTTGTTTCCTATTTTAAAATGGGTTAATGCTTATTTTCGGTTGTCTCTTATCTCGGTTGTCTGGAAGAAATTGCTTTTAGCAATAAGACCGCCATTTGTACTGTAATTTAGTAGTTTAGTTCATGTTTAAGTTTCTTTTGTGTACAGGTACAATAAAGCATATCTATCTATCTATCTATCTATCTTATTGTTCACAAGCTTTATTTAAGTACCAAACGCGGTTGTTCCAAGCACATATGAAAGCGTAATGAAGTTTAAAATTGAATAAAATTCCGCATACATTTCTGTGTGCGGGATTTCATTTTCATTCAAGCAATCCCGATGCACGCGTTCGGTCGGGCTTTAGACGTGCTCTTGATGTAATATGGTTGTTCAGAACTAGTTTAGGAAAGCGACATTTGAATTTCATTGCATATCTTTTGTATATACGTTGATAAAATGGAAATGTCTCTTATTACTATGATGGCCATTTTTATTCACTATTTGTACGCAGTATAAAGTACACATAATTACTATCACTACATAGTATAAAACAAAGTCGCTGTCGTATGTCCGTCCCTATGTAACTATGCTTAAATCTTTAAAAATACGCAACGGATTTCGAAGCGGTTTTTTTTAATAGATAGAGTGATTCAAGAGGAATGTATATATGTATAACCCACCCCCGCTTTGCACGGGCGAAGCCGGGGCGGGCCACTAGTTATAGTATAAAGTTTTTGAGAAAATGTTCTTACCACACCTAGCTGTCAAACATAACAGATGCGCGAAAACGAATAGCTATGTAAGGGCATTATCATTCCAGCGTATTGCGAGCGTTTTCAAAGCGGAGCGGGCGCGCAACGAACACGCCTCGAATGCGCAGCGAACGCGTCGCGAACACGCCGTGGCTGCACAGCGAAGACGTCGCGGACGCGTGGCAAATACGCTACGTTTTCGTCGCATGATTGTATCGAAAACACGTTAATTTGATATAAACACGCGACGAAAACGTCCGCAACGTACTAACTGATCAGCCGCGGCATGTTCGCGACGCATTCGCTGCACATGCGCGGCGAGTTCGTTGCGCGCCCGCTCCACTTTGAAAAGGCTCGCAATCCGCTAGTATGATAATGCCCTAAAGGGCTACCAATATAAACATATGTATTTTTCTACTAAACTCATTTGGTAGTATTGATAGTGAAAACACAGTATAAACAATTTAGCTTGTCCGTTAGTTTATCCCAGCGGTAATCTTCGATACGTCCGGATCGTATTTCACTGGAATGATAGATGACGAGTTATGGTAATAAAAACAGGTTGTATAAAAGGAAAACATGGTAAAATATTAATGTTATTTAAGCATAAAAATAGTTTTGCTTAATAAACCCTACTTGGATTATCTCTTTCCGCACTTACTACTAAGACATGTTATAGCAGATTATGTATCTCTATTTTTGAAATGATCAGTAGAGTAACTTGGGGTGAATTGTAGATATGTAGAGGAAAATATACACATAGAAATAGATTGTTAGTTTATAAGTAAACAGCACAAAAATATAATCCAAGTGATTAAAAATGTTGTCTTAATTTATTTGGGAGGTTTTCAAAGTATTGTGGTAATTAATACATCAAAGCACAACGCTGTACCGTAGGCTATCGCGCTAGCATTTTTACGTCTCAGAAGGTTTTATCAAAGAATTTTCCGGAAACACCATCTAACAAGCGTACTTAATGATCAAGGGATACCTACCCTTCCGAACGAGCGAAAACTCAAAAGACAAACGAACTGGGACGAACAAAGAAATCGCTTTATATTTCTTTTTCTTTAAATATTTCCGTACCATATTACCTACATATGTGTGCGGTTAGGGTGTTTTCTGCCAAAAAATGATTCAATCGGTAATTGCTCTTTTTGTCATATGGCAAAAGAGTTCCATTTGTAAATCAATAAACAAGCTGAAACAAGTCTAAGATTTCTTTACAACGTCGGACTCTGCTAGATGGGTGTCCATAACAGGTTTGTTACAAACTGACCTCCTTCGAGCTTCAAAGCTCTCCGCAGCACGAATGACCTCAGTTGTTCCCAACTCCAATGAAAATGGGGAAAATAAATGAATAAATAAATATCCTTGGACATTTCACACAACGCCATCTCGTCCCAAGTTAAGCAATTTTAATGCTTGTGTTATGGTAACGAGATGGATGATAAACTACTTATATACATTTTTTTTTGTAAATACATACATATTATAGATAGAAATGATACCCAGACTCCGAGCCAGTGCCTCTGGTTTAGACAAAGACACTTGCCCGACCCCGGAATCGAACCCGGGACCCGTTGATCCAAAGGCGGCACATCTAACCACTAGACCAACGAGGCAGTCTGGGAAGAACTAAGAACTAGACGCTTAGATACAACTTCTCTGCAATTCTTCTTGCGATCGTACAACGTAACGTACATAGTACTATGAGAATAAGTTATTGAAGTACTGCTTACAGTCTTTGGTAACTTTAGACCTTATGAGAGTGTCAGGTGGATGCAATTCTGAGGCTTTTCTTCTATTAAAACTGCTATGAGTTCGCATGAGGCGCTTATACCTCATGCGGAACTCTTGCAAAACCTATGCTTATTTTTTTTTTTTTATTAATATTAGATGGTATCGTTTTTTTTTTAAAAAAGTTAAAGGTCCTTACTGACTTCAACAAAAAATGAACCCAGTAATCAATTGGTCAAAACTTGAGTCGTTAGAACGCACCCTTAGCCCGCATAAATTCGTTTATGGACGCATGAATCCGGTATTTTACTCTCGCAAGAACAACGAGTTATGTGTTTGGGGTATCGAGTGATTTGCATTGGTATTTTATGCATGCACGGAAGTATTTTATGAATAGCATTAGACTTAATGGTATTCCAACATAGCGTATGTAATGTAGGTCTACTTGTGTTTCATTTTCGTATGTAAATGCTTCCTAATACGGTTAATCTCTGTGATTCAAAATTATATTCACCCCACACTAGTCAACTGCTACGAGCAGTAGCAACGAGCTTTTCGGTGAGCCAATCGTCGCTATTGTCGGGCATTGAAATCATATTGTTTTCCTGAGTTACTTTAGATGATATCAGCCAGTTAAGATTACCAAGAACAATATTGTGTATATTAAACTTCCTGTATAATTTACAAGTTTGTAACAAAAACCCATCCGAGGAGAGAAAGAGTTCCGTAAAAAAAAAATCTGTATCAACAAAAAAAACCTTCCACCGTTTTTTTTTCTCGAAGTAACTATATCTAAATATAAATATCCTTGGAAATTTCACACAACGCCATGTCGTCCCAAGCTAAGCAACTTAATGCTTGTGTTATGGTAACGAGATGGATGATAAACTACTTATATACATTTTTTTTTGTAAATACATACATATTATAGATAGAAATGACACCCAGACTCCGAGCCAGTGCCTCTGATTTAGACAAAGACACTTGCCCGACCCCGGAATCGAACCCGGGACAGAGATATCGGGTTTTGAACCGGACTTTTATTTCAAAACGTAGGTTCTATGGGTGGGTTAATAGTGACCCCGGATGAAAAGAATTCTACAGTTTGGTGTAATCATTTTAGATTTAAGGATATACTGTATATCATTTCCTTTTGCCGTCTCTTACGAACCGTCAGGATGAAATGGGCGGCAACACCATGTTATCTGTCACCACACGGAATGCAGCTTCATCATCATCATCATCATCATTTCAGCCAAAAGTAGTCCACTACTGGACTTGGGCCTCCCCAAGGATCTCCACAAAGGCTAGTCCTGGGCCCCCCCCCCCCATACATCGTTTTCCGGCGACCTTAACCAGTTTGTCAGTCCACCGTGTACCGGCGCCTTCCGGAACGCAGTCGCCACTCGAGGACTTTTCTGCCCCGTCGAGCGACGGTCATGCTTTTCTGCCCTGCCCACTGCCACTTAGTTTGGCAATCCTTACTGGGAATGTAGCTTATTGAATGCAAATACATAAAATTATAAACTAAAGATACAGGCAGCTCTCATTTGTTTCAGTAATTTTGCCTCGCTTACACCGTGTTCCCGTGACTTTGCGCAGTTTACAAAGTTTAACGATAAAAGTGAAGAGTCGGCTTCAAAGTTGCCGCCTTCGCGGTAGACTGATCACGTAGGACCGTTATAGGCGAGAAAACGATGCTTGTGGGATTACATGGAATGGATATAAATTATGAACGTTTGGCTCAGTGACCGCGAGACATGGTTAGAAAATCTTGTGACTTTATTTGTTAATGGTTATAATATAATATGTATGGTTTCTAACCTGTAACAAACACAAACAATGTATAGTTAGTAACCTATAGAGGGTAATTTGAAAAAGGGCTTTATTAATACAGGCGATTTAGAATCGACTATACTTTCAACCTGTGACAAAAACACGCTCTTAACTATTTTTTTTACAATTTTCTTACAAAGAGTAAGAATTTTAATGACTTTAAAATGACAAACTTGTAAAATACGCTAGAGAAACTACACGCACACAACGAAATACGCAAATTCTTTGATTAACGGGCATTTCTGTACAATTACATTCCTAGTGGCTTAAAGAAATTGTAAAATTTGACTGTTTAATGTTTATTATAATGCAGTTATTATTTGGTATTATTTTTGGGACACTATTGTAAAAATCACCCTGTATAAATTAGGTATGGTTTCACGTGCCTATTCGTGGTCTTTCAACGATGACATGCATCATGATATGTCTTAATTTGTATTCGCGTATTTCCTATATTTGACATTAAGCGTAATGCATAAACGCACAATTTGTAAAGACACAACATATAGCAAACACGAATACCATACACAGTGTTAGGAATAGCAATGTCAAATGTCAAGAATGAAAATAAATTTTAGCCTATTGTCGTTTTGCTTTTACTGCTTACGCGAAGTACTTTTTTAGTTTGAACTATTCAGTGACGCGTCCACGTCTAAGTAGTACGTCCACTTTTATTATTCATCATAATAACGTTAAACTAAAACATTAATTTAACGCTTGTAATCCTCTTAGAAACACGTGGTATGTTTTAGGCGTAGTAAAATGATGTTAAAAGCTGTTGATCTCGTTACACGCTTTACACATTTTCGCTGCTGTGTTTGATAAACTGGTTTATTAATGAAAGCGGAGGCGCGTTAATCTCTGTCCAGCACAGGATTCAGCTAAATGGGCCTTGAAATTTCAGTTGAGTGGTTCACGTGGATTGTGTAAGGTGATTCGTAACGGATTTAGAATACGTAGTGACGTAAAGGCCGACAAAAGGAAATGAGAAGCCCAAAAACCTAGCCGCAAGAGAAGGACGAAACCCTGTGCCAACCCGTCTGACCAGCGTGGCATAGTAGGCTTATAAACCTCCATGTAATTATGTAATGGGAGGCGGCCCGAATCAGCTGTTAGTAATAGTAGTTAGTGTTAAGCTGGGTACTGACCGGCGTTACAGGGCGTAATGTAACTTAATCAAAATCAAAACTCATTTAATCAAGTTGGCTCATTAGAGCTGTTTTGACAGTTCAAACAAAAAAATAAAATTTAAAATTTACTATTTAAAATTAATTATTTACCATCTACCACCGGTTCGGAATGCACCTCTACAGAGAAGAGACAGCAAGAAACTCTGTAGTTGCTCTTTTTAGACCGCCATTTGGGTACAAGACAGATTTGTGAGAGCAAACTCGCGCAGTAGTTCCAAAGGGCCAAACATCAGCCAGATCTAGTCGACAATAGCAACCTTCTAATGCCCAAGCCAACCGACTCCCAGCAACGGCACCTGTTCACAAGCATGACGCATGTGGCAGCCATCGCACTCCTCAACCATATTGCAGGGAAGAGAACGACCCGCCCCGCACGACGCCACCACTGCCATGAGTCTAAAGTGAGCATGATAACTCGAGCACCAAGGAATTGAGCATTTCAAAAGTTATACTAATAAAGCGTTAGGATGCTCTCACATACTGTGTATAAATACTATAGACCCATCTCGCTCCTGAGCCATGTTTTTATATATAGCTGTTTTCGAGGGTCATTACGAATCGTCTTGCACGCAGGTTTGACGACTTCCAGCCTCCCGAACAAGCCGGATTCCGAAAAGGCTTTAGCACCATGGACAACATACATACGCTGCGGCAGGTTATACAGAAGGCCGAGGAGTATAACCAGCCACTATGCTTAGCGTTTGTGGACTATGAGAAAGCCTTCGGTTCGATCGAGACTTGGGCCGTGCTTCATTCCCTGCAGCGATGCCGCATTGACCAGCGGTACGTCGAAGTCTTGAAGTGTCTGTATAGAAACGCCACTATGTCAGTTCGAATCCAGAACCAGAGCACTGAGCCTATCCAATTGCAGCGAGGAGTGAGACAGGGAGATGTGATCTCTCCAAAACTGTTTACCGCTGCCTTGGAAGATGTGTTCAAGCTGCTGGACTGGGACGGACTTGGCATCAACATCAACGGCGAATACCTCACTCATCTAAGATTTGCAGATGATATCGTGGTGATAGCGGAGCTACAGGAATTAAGTACAATGCTCGGAGGCCTCAATAGGGTTTCCCAACAAGTGGGTCTACAAATGAACATGGAAAAGACGAAAATCATGTCAAATGTCCATGTTGCACCGTACCCGATTGCCGTTGGGAATTCTCTTTTCGAAGTTGTTGACGAGTATGTATACCTGGGACAATTGGTCCGATTAGGTAAGTCCAACTTCGAGAAAGAGGCCACTCGTCGAATCCAACTCGGCTGGGCAGCGTTCGGGAAACTACGTCATATCTTCTCATCCAGTATTCGTCAGTGCCTGAAGACAAAAGTCTTCGAACAGTGCGTGTTGCCAGCGATGACATACGGATCCGAGACGTGGGCGTTCACAATGGGGCTTATTAGGCGGCTGAGAGTCACTCAACGTGCGATGGAAAGAGCTATGCTCGGAGTTACTCTACGCGATAGAATCAGAAATGAGGAAATCTGTAGAAGAACCAAAGTGACCGACATAGCTAAAAGGATTGCACAGTTGAAGTGGCAATGGGCAGGCCACGTGGCCCGAAGAACGTATGGCCGCTGGGGCATAAAAGTCTTGGAGTGGCGTCCACGTACGGGAAAGAGAAGCGTGGGAAGACCCCCGACTAGGTGGACGGACGACTAGGTGGACGGACGACCTTGTGAAGGTCGCTGGGAGTCGGTGGATGCGGTCTGCACGAGATCGTGCATTGTGGAAATCTATGGGGGAGGCCTATGTTCAGCAGTGGACTTCTGTGGCTGATAGATAGATAGATTACTAAAAATTAGTTACTGGCCAGACGGATTCGCACAAGTTCCGTAGCCAGTTTCCTTCACTTTCGCTTCCAGTTTCTGCCTTGTTATTTCCTATAGTAGGCTCTTTCGATACCCTCACGATGGACTGGTGGTATAATGTATTATGAATTCGCAACCACACTGCCAAAGGAGTGGGTGAAATTTATTGGTTAACATTTCATATTCTCATTTGCCTGAAAGCTTCTGAATATGTCTAGAAAATATTTTTTGGATAGAACGGAACGAGGCGTGGTAAGTGATGAGACCGGTTTTATGGGTATGTTTGGACGCACTTTTGTTTGGCAATCATGAAAAAACATTTTTTCTTCAGTCTTTTATGAATCTTGTCTCTATTACATTAGACACAATAGGCTGGCTTTATAAAGGCATAGGAATGGGTTACCAAAAGGTTTCATAATAAGTGTTCATTCACTTGAGGCAAGGATATTTACTTATAAGTTCCTGTCATCATCATCATCAGCCCACATTAGTCCACTGCTGGATATAGGCCTCCCCTAAAGAGCGCCATAGCGCCCTGTCTTCATCTTGACGCATCCAGCTGGTGCCCGCAACCTTTCGCAGATCGTCGCTCCATCTAGCAGAGGGCCGTCCCACACTACGCTTGCCGATTCGCGGTCTCCACTCAAGAAATCGTCTAACCCAGCGGTTGTCGGTTCTTCTACAGATATTACCAGCCCACTGCCACTTCAGTCTGCTAATTCTCTGAGTTATGTCGGTGACCTTGGTTCTCTGTAGGATAGTCTCGTTACGGAGCCTATCTTTCAGAGAAACTCCAAGCATAGCTCGCTTCTCAGCTCATAATTGACCCACTTCTGACTTAAGCCTCCCTTCTACTACATGGAGGGTATTTAGCCTACTGTGCCACGCTGGCCAGACGGGTTGTCATAAGGTTTCGTATCAAGTTTGCCTTCTCTTGCGGTTTTCGGTCTTATAATTTCCTTTTGTCTAGTCTTACACCGAAAAAGTGCTCAACGCGCCTGAAGAAGTTTTCACACAATAAATACCCAATTCCAAAAATGGAACACACATTCTTTTTTTAATTCTCTATACCTTTTTTAATAATATGATAAATAGCGATTTAAAATAAACCATTGACTAGACCTGTTTTTTAATTGTTAATTACGCGCGCTCACAATTATGTTACTGTACTTTTCACTTCCTGATAATCAAGAATTAATTATTTCTGACGGCTTTTATAATGTGTGTAAATGTTTTAGAGTGTTCATGTGGTGACGGATTTAGGATACTTAGTGTCACCACCTCATTTCATCCTAAGGGTGTCGTAAGAGTATGATTGTAATACGAGTATGTGCTTAAAATACTGGCAACATTTTTGTAAAATTGTAGTTCATAATTTATGTTTGAATAAGAATCTCACGGGCAAACCAAGCAGAATCTATATTAAAAACAATACTATATTGAACGCCACGATCAAAATTACCCTGTGCGTACACAAATTTAGACACCTGCTCACCTATTCCGCGTATGTCTAATTAATAATGGAACGGTGTGCAGAGTGTGAAAGCTTGTTTAATTAAATTTGTCTACGTCGCATGTTTGAAAGGCGAACGATTAACCTCTTGAAAGCGTTGTGGTTGCATGGAAAATGGTTTTACATATATCCGTGCCCATATTTTCTTAAACTCTGCTTCGGTTTTCATTATTTGTAAATGAAATAAAAATATGTTTTTATAAACCTGTTCCAGAAGCCAGTAGACGCCAATCACAATACCTTCTGTTTAATTTAGTTGTAAATTTTATTTAGCTTTTATTATATGTGTTGTTCCTTTCTTTGCAATAAACACTTTTCTAATCTATTTTACTACTACTACTCAGCTCATAAAAGACCCCCAGCTGATTCGGCCTCATCCCAGCACAGGGAGGGTCAGTAGCCTACCGTGCCACGCTGGTACAGGGTTTCGTATCCCTTCGCTTGTGGCTAGGTTTTCGGCCTTTCAGTACTTTCAGGATGGAATACTGGTGACACTGTGTATTCTAAATCCGCCACCACACGGAATATTTATTCTATTTTAGTAGTCGAATTGCTGTAACCAATAAGAGGATGTCAAACACAGCTGAGAACCCGAAGTGAGAGGATGATCTACCAAGAGGATGAAAAAGGTTGTTTCGAGGTAGGGCGAATGGAAGGAACTTGGGGGAGGCCTATATCAGAGGAAACAGAAGAAAATATGTATATAACCAGTTGATGTATTCTTTTCATTAAAAAACAAACATAATACGTATTTTGAATAAAGGCTTATTATTATCGACTATGTTATTAAGTTATGCTAGTATTGTACACGGATAACACAGTATCACTTAAATGCCATATAACACATTAATATTGAAATATGAAAGTAGATGATATTACATAATTATCAGAATTAGAGCAAGCATCTATTTAGAAGCTAGTTTAAATTGTTCTATAAAAACCTCAGAATGAAGTCTCTAAAATGTTACATCGTAAAATTTTCTTGGCGATAGTGAGGATTCATCAGTCACGGGTGAAGCCGAGTCAGGATTTTATCGCCCGCATCCTTCACTGTGCGTCGACAGATCCGAATATGCGTAATTTGTTTTACAGATGAGATGATACGGTTAACCACACGAAAAAAAACCCACAAAAACGTCTGTTTAACATACTTGCAATAAGTTCGCTTTTATTATGTTTGCGCATAAATATATACTTTAAGTATTTGTCGTTTTCATCAACAGAACCTTCTTACAGATTCCGGCTACGTTAAACTTTTTTTTATAATATATTAATTTATTTACATTTTTAAAGTATTGTACTAAAGTAAAATAATATTTTAAAATCGTTATTTAACTTCTTCGTCTTCTTCGTTCCTACTGTTTATCCATGTACGTATTTTTTAAATCTCTACAATCAACCCCTTCGTCACTCGTAGGTAAAAGAATTATGCAAATCCCAATAGCTTTCAACTGTTATATTTATCTATCCAATTAGGAATGCGCAAGTTTTTATTCACCCTACCAACAGTGTACTTAATGAAGACAGTAATACAATTAAAACGAGCTCGGTAATTAGCATGAAGTTATAAAACTCTTTGTCTCGACACTATTCCCAATCCTTAAAGTAAACATTTGAAGCGAGCTCGGTCTCCACTTCATTTGCACGGAGCACTCGGGGAGGTGTCTTGGGGCCACCGTTTATTTTCCCGACGAATGTACTAGTCTAGGAGCTAGTACCATAAAAAACTAATTAAATTAGCACTTATATATGTAGTTATTTTGTGCCAACCTCTTTAGGCAGTTTGCAACTCGACTCGGCAGTGGATTAATTAGGGCTTGATATTATAATGACAGTAAATATCCAAATGTAACAATGCAATGCAATTTAAATTTCATTCCACGCGAATTTTGACACATTTGTAATTATTGGTAGTACAAATTGTACCTTACTTTAACCATTAAAAGTTTGGGATATACAATATTTATTTGTTATACAAGAGTGCAAAGTTGCTTTTTAACCGCGTGTTCAATTTTGATGACCGAGCAAGCGAAGGTTTCTAAAATTGAATCACGAGCGCAGCGAGTGATTCAAAATTAGAATCCTGAACGTTAGCGAGGGAATCAAAAGAGCACGAGGTGAAAAATCTTTGCACTCGAGTGCAACACGTAACTTTTCATTCCACCTCAGCGAGGAAATGACTAAATGCAAAAAAAAACGTTTACAATCACAAGATAGGTACACTTTTATTTCAGTTTAGGTATTAATTACTACATTATGACAGGTAAGTATTACAGAATAATCTTTACTTTATTCTCTAGCGAATAAAAACGGCTTTTGCACTCAGATATCGAAGAGCAAAAATACTTTATTCTCTAGTGAATAAAAACGGCTTTTGCACTCAGATATCGAAGAGCAAAAATACTCTTTCCGAGATGGGGGGATGAAAAAATATTTTTTCATCCCTTCTACTCAAAAAAGGTCGTTTTGTTCGACTTTTAGCGGGCAATAATGGGATTTGAATTTGGTACTTCATGTTCTTTGAAATCGAACGCAAATTGTTTCGACTGTTCCAAAGACAAAAAAGGCCTATCTGCAATACTGCTTTGAAACCATTTTGAACTTCATATTATATTATATTTATGAAGAATAGAGTTCAAAATGATTTCAAAGCAGTATTGCAGTGGGTTTAGATTACTGGATGTAAGTGTTGGCTGTACGATGCGAGGAGGCGCGGCATTATAAAAACAAAAAAAGCGCGCGATTTGCTTCTCTGTTTCTGTCTTGTACTTTATCTCGGACTTTACTGAATTTTGCAAAAAAATGAGTTCTATGCCGAGTTCTGAAAGTGATAGTGGATTAACTCCTGAAACAATAATAATAGAACGTCATACTAAACTTAATACCTATGAAATCCCGGGAGATTTATGTAAAAGCCTATGACAATTTCATACTATGGAATAATTTGTGTAATTTGTGAAAGTGCATTTTGGCGTATTTTCAAGAATTATCCAAAACGTATGTATTTTTTTAGATTAAAATTTCTCATTATTTGCTTAATAGACCCTCTTAGTTATTTTCTCATAGAAGGGGATGAAAAGTAGAGTATATAACTCGGGAGCAATAATATTTTTCCCTCAGGCGATGAACTTTGAATCCCTCGCTACGTTCAGGATTCTATTTTAGAATCCCTCGCTATGCTCGGGATTCGATTCTAGAATCCTTGAATTCGCTCTGGATTCTTAATAGCGCCCTGGCCGTAAAAATATTACTTTACTCCCTTGTCCTACTATTATTTAATTTCAGTGTTATTTTTAATCATAAAGAATGCATAACACACTTCAAAATGTATAACGCAATTAATCACGTGACCGTTAAAGAAGAGTATACATATTTTTCAATGACAGATATTATTATATCTTCAGGGCTTGAACTATGTGTGTGAAGCACTGTTTTCTTTTTAAACGCCCTTCGTCGCTCGATTAGTCTTTCCTTTTTATTCAAGGACACGTTCCAATATTTGTGTTCGGCGCGTTTCTAATGAGTTTGCTTCTTTTCAGTACCATTACATAATATCCTTGGACATTTCACACAACGCCATCTCGTCCCAAGCTAAGCAACTTAATGCTTGTATTATGGTAACGAGATGGATGATAAACTACTTATATACATTTTTTTTTTATTCATTATAGATAGAAATGACACCCAGACTCCGAGCCAGTGCCTCTGGTTTAGACAAAGACACTTGCCCGACCCCGGAATCGAACCCGGGTCCCGTTGATCCAAAGGCGGCACATCTAACCACTAGACTAACGAGGCAGTCTGAATTTCTGAATTACATATACCGACATACCTATACAATCTATCTAGTACTACTACTACTATCAAGCCCATAAAAGACCCACTACGGAATCGGGCCTCCTTGAGGGTTCTCTTTTCAAGTTTCCCTTCTTTTGCGGTTAGGTTTCTCTCATCTGGCGAACTTGCTCTCACTATGCTGTTTAGTGCTTTTTGTAAACAAACCTATTGATTTGAAAAAAGCAACTACAGAGTTTCTTGCCCGCTCTTCTCTGTAGAGCAGCATTCCGAACCGGTGGTAGTTTCAGTATGAATGTGGGTGGACGTAAGGGTTGTGGAAGATCAAGAGAGATGGATGGATTGTAAGCATGAGAAATTGTGTATGAAAGGTGTGACTGTAGATATGACGACTGATAGGTGTGTATGGAGACTGGCACCTGGCGTGGGACAGGGGTCGTAAGATGATGATAATGGTAACTGTAAATATAACGATTTATAAGAGTTTTGTGATAAAACCTACGTAAATAAAGTTAATTTTGAGTTTGAGTTTGACCCTGTCTTTTCCTTTTGTCGGCTCTTATGATACCCACAGGGTGGAATGGGATGGCGAGACTATGTATTCTAAATCCGTCACCACGCGGTCTATGTCTATCTATATAAGAGATTTTCACCTAAGTACTGACTCCTTATGCAGTCTTATGGTCCCGAGACTTGAAATTTGGTAGGAATATTTCTTTCGTCGTGTAGATGTCAGCGGATTTTACAAAATTTCTCCCAAAAGAGGGATAGCCGGGGCGTTAAATATTTATATGGAAACTAGCGACCCGCCCCGGCTTCGCACGGGTGCAATTATATTATACCTATAAACGTTCCTCTTGAATTACTCTATCTATTAAAAAAACCGCTTCAAAATCCGTTGCGTAGTTTTAAAGATTTATGCATAGGTACATAGGGACGGACAGAAAAATGCGACTTTGTTTTATACTATGTAGTGATAGTGATACAACGTTGCCAGAAATCTTTATGTAATTTTATTCTTGCACTTAGTTGGTTTTAGTGATTTTACTAAAAAAAAAAAACGTAACTGCTACCATTGTAATCCTTTTATTTAAAAGAGCAACCATAAAGTTTCTTGCCATCTCTTCTCAGCGGAATGGTCTGTCACGGGTTCAATTTCAATCAATATATTAAAATCAATATTTTATATTAAAAAGATCATTAAGTAAATTTTTAAGTAGAGGCCTATATTTTTAAAATCAGTAGCAAAATAAAAAGCTCCTTCAGTATGTGCAGTTCTTACCAGTTACCCTGTATAAAATACAGGGTCGAACCAAATGTTGAGATATAATATGTTACGTTAACAGTCAACCCCTGTTTATATGCAACCCAAACAGTAAACTAGAAATTATTAATTTATGAAACTGTAACAGCGTAAGAGCAACTTGGACAGTTAACTCGTCATAAATAAGTAGTTCATAGTAAACTATCGGCGGATGTGTATCGGGGGACTAGTGTAGAACTTGTGCAATAAAAGTTGTGGACACTGTTTGGCGCGGTTAAACCCACTGAGCAGGGCCAAATGAGCGTAACATTGCTTAGAAACGGACAACTAAGTTTGTTGGGCTTTTCAGTTAATTTTACAGTCATTTCTGTAGACAATATCTACAGTTAAAGCTTTCAAACATCGATGGACTAGTAATGTATTGTAAGAGATGACAAATGAAATGACAAGGCTGAAATCCTAGCTGCACGAGAAGGAAAACTTGATGCATAACCCTGTGCAAACTCGTCTGGCCAGCGTGGAACAGTAGGCTAATTATCCTCCACGTAACAGGAAGAGGCCCGACTCAGTAGTGGGTCATTAAGTAAATAATCAAGAAGTCCATCTAAAGGTTGTCGGGAAGAAATTGCTATTAGCAATAAGACTATATTTTGTACTGTCCTAGTATTCGTATTTAATGGTTGCTGTTCCTTTTGAATATATGTACGACTAGCTGCGCCCCGCGGTTTCACCCGCGCTTACTTATTATCGTACCGCGAGTGACGCCGCGGGGTGAAGCCAGTCAAAAAAAGTAGCCTAAGTTACTCCTTATATCATCAGCTACCTATCAGTGAAAGTCCCGTCAAAATCGGTCCAGCCGTTTCTGAGATTAGCCGGAACAAACAGACAGACAGACAGACAAAAAATTAAAATTATGTTATTTTGGTCTATGTACTGTGTATACATACTTACGCATTTAGTAAAAAGTGGTTATTTTATTATTACAAACAGACACTCCAATTTTATTTATTGGTATAGATATAGATAGATAATATGAATTTATGCATAAATAATGCAGGAAATATAGCGGTAAGCAGTCTATTAAACTTGTAAAACGATAATCGTGATGTCTAGTCCGTTTTCTTCTAATAAAGCACTGGTTTTATTACTATAATCATGTTCAGTAAAACGTCAGCTCTAATGTACTGTACTGTAGTATAGTTAAGGTTAAGCCTTAACTTCGGATGTATACAGGGGCAGGCGTAACAAAACTATAAAGCCATCCGAAGTGAGAGCATTGAGGTTACCGAAAGGTGTATAATTAATGTATTAATAAAATTAATTATTAATATAATTAAGTGTGTGTGTTGAAGTTAAATTTACGCGCCAATTTTTCTGTTATATTACTTTTAAATGTTAAGAAACATATAGTTTTTTTGTGCTCTGTGCACAAAAAAACTATATGTTTACACACTATTTTGTTTATTGTTTACGTTTATGTTTACACATGGTATCTTTATCAATATTACTATCGATACTTTCGATAAAACAATATTGTTTTCGTTAAACCCTGTACATATTTTTTAATATAAATTATATGTAACTTGTAAGTAAAGTTATTACTTTATAAAAGTTTCATGTAAATTATTTTCCAATTTATATTTATTGTATAATCTAAAGATACTTAGGGTGAGCGTTCAATAAAAACGTTTACATTAAAAGCGTTGCCTGTGTAGGTTAGAATACAAAGTTGGGAATACATCGTTTCGTCAATCCTTCACATGCTGATGATGTCAAGTTAGGCAAAAAGAGACACCTTCAGTATGGCATGAGGTGATGACACTATGTATTCTAAATCCAACACCAAACGGAAAGCCTAAATGAGTACCTTGTTTATCGTATTTATGTACAGAGTTGATACGACATAGATGCATTTTTTTAACTGCCTATACTAGGTACCATTTCCAGGCTCTGTACCAAAAATCAATTAAATGGGAGCAATAGTTCAGACGCAAATTATTTTTAAAATATTTGACTCATTTGAACATGATGTATCTTTCCTAACAAATGTTTATGCCTAACGCATCGTTTATTAACCTCAGGGGCGGTCCATTAATCACGTGATGTTTTTTTTACATTTTTTAACCCCTCCCTCCCCCTTGTGGATACCTGGTGAGGTTTAAGACTACCCCTCCACCCCCAATGAAAAATCACGTGTATTTTTTTTGTACCGTTTCGAATTCATACTAATAAGTAAGTAAGTTAATGCCCCTCTGTCATATCAACTCTGTATATTAAAAGGAATGTATCTGTAACCAAGGACACAGGAAGAAACACATGTGTTTGTATGCTCTATTTTTCGTTTATAAAAAAATTTTATTAAAACAAAAAGAAATCAGGCGAGAAAAATATAGCTCTAGTATTAACAAAATATGCGGTAACTTAATTTAGAAAATTACTTTATCTGGAAACCTTGGCGCTCCCGGTTTGTCAATAATCGTTTACGTCATTAGTGACTGTGTTTTATATTCACAGCGCTCCCCCGTCAAAGAAAATGGCCTGTGAAATGCCGGCCATCAGGGACGATCGATCTGTAATGTACCTACAATAATGGGTATCATTAAACCTGTGGTACTAGGGTGGGTATATTAAGAGGAATTGCTGATTAAAGTTACACCGAAAATATAAATGAAAATTATAGTTAATATAATAGTTAATTTTTGTTTCTTTTCTACGACTTGAATGACTTTGACCCTAGGCTTGCGTGATGGAAAGCAACGCCAGGGTCTAAGATGGAGCAGGCAATTCAAGGAAATGCACTGTCCGTCTGTCCGTGCGTGTGTGTTAAGCCGGGCACCGGCTCTCACATACACACAACAAAACACAGTAAAACTGCTTGGAGCTTAGACTTAGATGTGAGGGTGGTAGCTAGACGGGCGGACTCTTAGATCCAACACCAAGCGTCCTGGGTTTTGTTGACTTTTACAACCTTGTTGCCTTGTCATTTCCTTTTGTCGCCTCTTACGACTCCCTCAGGCTGGAAGGGGTGGTGACAATATGTATTCTAAATCCGCCACCACACGGACTTACTAACATCCTTCACTTATAGGCAGATTTTCAATTTAGCAGCGGAAATACTGACTTTCGCACTTTAGCAGACGGTTCTAAACAGAGAGGTAAGCGATTGTGCTGGGATGTGAGTCCATCATGTCCATCATTCGTCTGTAATATCAGGCCTCCTCCCAGCTGTCATTTTAAGGTAGCCCGCGAAATTCATCATCGAAACACATTTCGCGGGCTACCCTGGAGCATCCAAGGATGCTAGTTACGTTAATTTATCAGAAGGTTATTTGTGTGTTTGTGCTGTGTGTGTGTGCTGTGTCCTGCGCTTACGCTTTGTAGGTTCGCGGTTCGCAGTAGTTAGTAGTAAGTAGTGTTAAAAGGGAAACTTGATACAAGTCCTATGCTAAGCCGTCTTGCCAGCATGGCACACTAGGGTGATTTTGCTCCATGATATTGGAGGAGGCCCGAATCAGTAGTGGGTCGAGGAATACTTGTATCTGTTAGTTATATAATATGAAGTAAAGTTTCTAAAAAAATGGTTATACTAATGGTGCTCAGCAAATCGCCTTTCCTATTGTCTGAGCAATTAGGATCTCCTCATTGCCGCACCCCTGCTCCAATCTCCCCACACGGAGGGTGGAAAAGATCTTTTTTCTCCAATCAACCATTAATTGTACGGATTGGTGCACTGAAACGAAAATCGGCTAGTTTTTAATAGAATGAATAAGAATATTTGCTCAAGTACAAATAGCTAGTAATAGCTTGCCTAATCTACTAATTTCGTCTGCCGAATGTACATGTATACTTACGTTAGTGACAGTCAAAAAGGCCATAAACTTGCTATTTTATATTGTAGAGCCCATCGGATGCAATTGCCAGCATTATTATGCTAAATTCAAAAATTCTTACCGAATACATACTTCTTCTTCTTCTTCTACTACTGTAGTATTAGTAAGTTCATCGATAATGAAAGTCAAGTTGATTGTCTATTTCTACTCTATTGAATTATATTGATGTAATATTGATTCCGTGTGGTGACGGATATAGAATACACAGTGTCGCCACCCCATTTCATCCTGAGAGTGTCGTAAGAGCCGACAAAAGGTAGTGACAAGGCCGAAAACCAAGCCGCAAGAGAAGGAACCCTATGGCGAGCCGGCTGACCAGCATGGTATAGTAGGCTAATTACCCTCTATGCAGTTGGAGGAGGTCCGACTCGGCAGTGGGTCATGTATGGGCTGAAAAGTCTGCCCATTATCTGGTCCGAATATCACAGGAATAGAGCCGTATTCATAAGGCTAATCACAAAATTGCAAACTATAGACAAAGAAGAATTTAATTACATACATCACTACATAGTATAAAACAAAGTCGCTGTCTTCTGTCCGTCCCTTTGTATCCTTAAATCTTTAAAACTACGCAACAGATTTTGAAGCGGTTTTTTTTAGTAGATAGAGTGATTCAAGAGGAAGCTTTATATGTATAATACATGCATAATTGCACCCGTGCGAAGACGGGGCGGGTCGCTAGTATCACATAAATTGATCTTTGTATCATCGGCCTTATATCTATTAGGTCCAGTCTAAATCCAGCAATCATCATCATCATTCTCTTAGACCTTAAATGACCCACTACTGTGTCGTGCCTTCTCTAATTTCGTGGACGTAAATAAGCCTACTGGGCCACGTTGGCAAGACGGGTTTGGATCAAGTTTTCCTTCTCTTGCGGGTAGGTGATCTGCCTCTTGCGTTCCTTAAGTCGCCTCTTACGTCGTTACAGCCCATATATGACCCACTATAGGGTCGGGCCTCCTCCAAATTCATGGAGAGAAAATTAGCCTACTGTGCCACGCTGGCAAGACGGGTTGCCACAGGGTTTGTATCAAGTTTTCCTTCTCTTGGGGGGTTCTTTTAGTCGCCTCTTACGACACCCTCAGAATGGTATGCGTTGGTAGCATTTTTTATTCTAAATTTGTTACCACACGCAAGCCAAACCATGCCTGGTTTGCTAAAGTTGATGTTAACCATTTTATTTAAAGAATCGCGTAAAGACTCGATATCAATATTCACAACTCAAGCCCTGTTTTGTAAGGGTTTGTACGTAGAATGAGACCGTCAAAGGGAAAGCCTCTAATTTAGGCTGGATTGTAAAACGTCTACGACTCCGTTTGATGTTTATTTCTTTTACGTCGTTTTAATTTTATTCGGATTGCCGGCGTCGCTGATTGAAAAACGTGATGGCAGCCTTTGTTGGAATTAACTTCGTATTATGAATCATACCGTTCGATACAGCCTATTTCGGCTCAGGCCTATGTTTTTTAGGCTATCGCTTAGTCTATGTATTTAAAACATCGTTTTTAGAGCTAAACCGGGGGTAAAAGGTAGTATAAGTTTGTTGTGGTTTATATTTCTTAAAGATTTAATTTTGTTTATTGATGGATTTTAACATTATCTGAAGAAAACCACCATTTTATTTAATTTAAGGAAACTCCCATACACCTTGAAAAGAGCTGATATATATAACACGGCTGAACCTATTTTAATAAATCATGTCTAAGAACGGGCCCCAAAACCTGATTTATTTTATTAAGCTACGATCCACATACAGACATAGGAATTCCAAAATACAGACAGGACCTTAAACTTAAAAAAAAACTGGGGTTAAAAAGGCTAAACTTTACGTTGTTATAAGTCATAAGATACCATTATTCTTTATTTTCCTCCTACGTATATTAGTCCTTCTACTCCTTCCTGTTCTTCCAAAAGATCATTTAACAAAAAATCTATTTACTTCTTACATCTCAGCTCATAAATGACCCACTGCTGAGTCGGGTCTATCAGCCTAATCAGCCTACTGTGCCACGCTGGCCAGACGGGTTGGCACAGGGTATCGTGTCAAGTTTTCCTTCTCTTGCGGCTAGGTTTTTGGTCTTGTCATTTCATTTTGTCGGCTCCTACGACACCGTCGGTAAGAAATGGGGTGCCTCGTTGGTCTAGTGGTTAGATGTGCCGCCTTTGGATCGATTCCGGGGTCGGGCAAGTGTCTTTGTCTAAACCAGAGGCACTGGCTCGGAGTCTGGGTGTCATTTCTATCTATAATATGTATGTATTTACCAAAAAAAAATTTATATATGTAGTTTATCATCCATCTCGTTACCATAACACAAGCATTAAGTTGCTTAGCTTGGGACGAGATGGCGTTGTGTGAAATGTCCAAGGATATTTATTTATTTATTTATGTATTCTAAATCTGTCACCACACTGACAAATCTATTTAGTTAAAACCTTTTATTAGGTTCACTATCCTAATATGTTTGAAACGGATAAAGGATTACACAGAAGGGATAACAAGGATGTATATGTATTGCACGAGGGTTTTTCTCTAATTTATCAACAGCGTTCATCAATCAAGTGACCGCATGGGCACTAAACTAATTAACGGTATTGCGATAGAATGAATCTCCTCGCTTTGAAATTAATCGTTTTAGAAGCAGAGGACTACTTTTAGTTTTTATGTCATGAAAAGCGCTGATAGTGCTAAAATTTGTTACCACATTGTGTGGTTATGTGCTAAATGTCTTGACTTCGAACCTGTATTTTAAAAAAATACATACAAAAAAAACAAATACATCTGTTAGAGTTAGACATATATCTGTATGGCCTATGTGTATTTTAAGCTATTTTATTGTAAAGTTTTATCAAAATCTATTCAGTCGTTTTTGCATGAAGTATGTAGTAACAAATACACATTGTTAAAAACTCGCGTCTATAACATTAGTAGGATTAGTACATATTTTATACGTGCTGACCTTTGACCTCGATGCCATTTCCTCCAGATTTCATGACTATTCTTGGTAGTAACTACTTTACAGCCGCGTGATCAAAACGGACATTATTTTAGTAGTAAAATAACAAGTTGCTCGCTATCTATACTCGTATAATAGCCAAAATAAATTCATATATGGTTCTGCAAATATAGCATTTAAATGGCAGAGATCCTTTGTATAGTTGTCTGGTCTGCTATAGGTAGAACTCTTGTTACCATGATTAGCAGTAATTTATCATAACTAGCACACATCCGTGCTTTACATTCCAAAATAAAAATATATAATGTGGTGGGATCCTATCCAGATTTTCTTCTTGCAAACAATAGTAGGCCCCTGCCCTCATCAGTGCGGACAAAGAACAATACAACAAACTCTATTGTAGTTGAAACTCTAAGCAATGAACAAGCACTCTGAGAGAGCTCTATAGTATTTCCATTGTATACCCAAATGATTCAGACATTCGCCGAAGTTCTGACCAATTAAAACGTTTGTGTACTTAAGTGTACAAAAAATGTAAAAGGTACAAAATATTACCTGAAATTAATATAAATTATCATCATTCCCGTATTCATTAACTGGTAGTTATTCAAAAAATTTTACCATCCTTTAGGATTTCATTTAATGAATATTTAAATGTATCTTTTCGCTTTTATCAGTAAAGAAAAAGTTGGTACTTACTGACCGCGTTCGAGCTCTGAGGAAGCGGGAGTTGGTAAAGTGTACAGATATACGCCGCCCCCGACCGTCACTCAATACCCTGCATTCGCCCGTTACTAGTGGCACGCGGCATTGACGATAGAGCAGTTTATGGACCAATCCCCCTCGACTGTGCTGCCACTTTGTTGTGGTGAGGGGGCTTGCGTGCCTTTTAGATCCTTTGGGCCTTTGGCTCAGGGTCACCTATGCCGAGCTGACCCACGGGGTGAGGCCAGACGACGAGCAGCACTCAGTCTCGTGGTGGGTTTTGGCTCCAGGGGTTCCTACCTTAAATTGCCGCGACAAACAGCGCGATGGTGGGAGCGGAGGGCCGGCCAGGCCAGGCCAGGGCTGCCGCCGCAACTGAGCGCCGCCGGGTGGATCAGGGGCCACTTCATTCGGCATATGACACCTTAATTAATGAGACCTTAAGAAAAGTCCTTAATAAGTTCTTGTGCCCAAAGCGTGTGGTGCGAATGACACTGTTGTAGTCGCAGGCAGTTCACAAACATTTCAAAATCGGAAATCAAAAGGATTGTCGATTTTGAGCAGCAACCCTGATGGTAAAGTTAGTCTTATTTTCTTATTATTAATCTCTAGTCATTTTAAGTTCTTTTTTCGATTTGATTATGTTATGCTTTAACCTCTGTACGCATTAGCGGCTGGCTGCTTAGGCGGCTACTAAACCGCCACAAAATGTCAACGTCCAGTGCGTACAGACATAAGCGGTTGCATATTCCATTAGAAAAGCGGCAGGCTGCACTGCTAGTCGCCTAGGCAGTTCAACCACTAGTGCGTACAGGGGCTTAAAGGTAATTACATGCTTTTTTTAATCATAGGGTTCATACACTTAAAAATCAGATTATTAGCAATAGGCAATGAATATGCTTCTGCCATAGATAACCACAGTACTACATTTGAAAATGAGTCTTATATTTTTAGTAAGTACACTAGTATGTATGTATAACAACTGTTACTGGTATACACATATCTCTTCTAGCGTGATCGATATTAGAACGCGTCGATCTGAGTGGATTCGCAATACGTCTTGAATCGCGATAAAGTTTATTGGGGGAATTTATTTTATTAAACCGACATTCGGAGCGTTGAGTGCGAGATACGATCTAGAATGCGAAGTTTAAAGCCCACGATACGACATCAACTATTTCATTGCTACAAATTGCCTATGCGTTAATACTTTTTTGGCAAACATGCTATACAAGAAAATATAAAAAGGTCGTAGGCAAATTCTACGAGCTACAGCAATGTTATCGTATTTGGACTGTCCACACACGATACCCTAAAAGATATAAAATGGAAGCTATACTACTTACACAACTGAACATAACATTCTGGAATTATCATTCAGGTTTTTTATTTATTGATTCTGAGGCGGTACGAAGTTTGCCGGGTCAGCTAGTATGTAATAAAATGAACATGAAATGTAGAATATTACTACTATACTATTCTTTTTTTTTTTTTTTTTTTTTTTATGTAAGAGCAGGCAGATGACTGCATTCCGCCCGATGTTAAGTGGAAATGCCGTCCAGAAGTGGGGATACCTAGTGCTAGACTGTAAGTATAGCATTAGCCATCCCCACCCTGCCGGCCCGCAAGATGCCTCTTCACGCTTCGTTTGAAAGACCCCATATTGTAGGTAGGTGGAAATACGTGCGCAGGGAGGGAGTTCCATGCTTTTAGGGTGCGACAAAGGAACGAGTTGCTAAATTTCTTCGTTCGCGATGGAATGGCGGCTACGGTGTAACGGTGGCACTGAAGGCCCGCACGCGTATTACGGCAAAGGAAAGGGGAGGGAGGGATAAGGGAGAAAAGCTCTTCTGAGCACTCCCCGTGGTACAGTCGGTAGAATGCACTCAGAGCAGCAATATTACGACGGAGTTTTAAGGGCTCGAGATTCATGGTTACATTTTCATCACCTATAATGCGAATTGCTCGACGCTGCATCCGATCCAAAGCTTCAAGTAGATACTTAGCGGAGCCGTCCCAGAGGTGTGAGCAATACTCGGCGGAGGACCGCACCTGAGTTTTATACAACAGGTACAGCTGCTCAGCCGAGAAAAAGCGCCGCACCTTGTTCAGGACTCCGAGTTTACGTGAGGCTGTTTTGATCACAGCCTCGATGTAATTTTTAGGATTTAGGTCGCAGCAGATTTCCATACCAAGCAAGGTGATGTTACTCTGCAACGCAAGTGTCGTGCCCAGAAGAGACGGGAGAGGAAGAAATGGTGACTTTTTAGCGGAGAACGCGCATGTTTGAGTTTTTTTGCCATTGAACTCAACCAGGTTGTTAGATCCCCATTCTGTAATGTGGTTCAACGTCTGGTTAAGTTCAATCACCAAATTGACTCGTTTTTCGGCAGTCTCCACTGGCCCTGCCCCCGGATGTCCGAAGTATCCCGCATGAACTGTACTATCATCTGCATAGCAATGAATGTTACCTAATGGAAGCATGTCATTGATATGCAGAAGAAACAGGGTGGGGGATAGCACGGAACCCTGAGGTACACCAGCGTTAACTGGTAGGAGTTGCGATGAGCATCCATCCGAAACAACACGTATTCTACGCCCGTGGAGGAAGCTCGCAATCCACGTGCAGAGCTGAGCAGGCAGACCATATGCCGGAAGCTTGGAAAGAAGGCTTTTGTGCCAAACGCTATCAAAAGCTTTGGCGATATCAAGGCTGATTGCTAGCGTTTCGCCACGCTTGTCCATAGCCTCACCCCAGAGATGTGTGATGTACGCTAGAAGATCACCTGTGGACCGATTCGGCCTGAAGCCATATTGGCGATCGTTTATTACGTGGTGATCTTCTAGGTAATGGATTAGTTGATTATTTATTATTTGTTCCATTGTTTTGCACATCACTGAGGTGATAGCTATTGGCCGGTAGTTGGCCGGGTCGGCGCGATCTCCCTTTTTGGGTATCGGCTGCACAATGGCTTCCTTCCAAGATTCCGGGACACTTCCCAAGCTAAGGGAAAGCCGAAAAAGACGCGTGAGCACAGGAGACAACTCAGCTGCGCGCCTCCTTAGTACTATAGGCGGTACTCCGTCGGGCCCACTAGCTTTCCGTGTATCAAGTGACTGTAGTGCAGTGCGTACATCACGTTGCCTGATTTTTAGGTCAGGCATTGAAAAGCCACAGTGAGGAAGCGTTGGTGGCGATGCATTACAGTCATCGACTCGGGAGTTAGCCGCAAAGAGTTGCACCAGAAGATCGGCCTTCTCCTGAGGCTTGTGGGCCAGTAACCCGTCTGGACGCCTGAGAGGTGGTAGCGAAGGTTGGCAGAAATTGCTCTGCACGTTTTTGGCCAAACGCCAGAAGCTACGTGAACCTGTGGGGTGCGAAAGCAATTCCTGGCCAATCCGCGCAATGCGCTGGGCATCCGCCCTAATGTAGGCCTTTTTGCAGGACTTGGAAGCTTTATTGTAAGCTGCCTTCAGAGAGTCTATAGCAGGGTCGCCATTAGCACGACCTCTGATCATTCAGCCTATAAATGACCCACTGCTGAGTCTTGCTCCTCCAATTACATGGAGGGTAATTAGCCACGCTGGCCAGACGGGTTGGCACAGGTTTTTGTATCAAGTTTTCCTTCTCTCGTCTAAGTTATCGGCATTATCATTTGCTTTTGTCGGCTCTTACAAACACTCTCGGGATGGCATGGGGGAAGAAGAATAAGAAAACATATTATATTTTTTCATTAGATTGTAAACTTGCAATAAACTAAAACCCTATTAGTAATCAGCGTGATGCGTCAAGCTGAAGACAGTGCGCTATGGCGATCTTTAGGGGAGGCCTTAACCAGCAGTGGACTAGAGTGGGCTGATGATGATGATGAATAACCTATTTGTTTGAGGACTCTGTCTGGTGACCCATTTAGAATACACAGTGTCACCAGCTCATTTAATGTAGCGTCCTAACATGGCCTAAAGGCACAAACATATCTTTATTTCCGAAGCAAAAATCTTTTGGTGGACTTCTGATCTGCTCCGTGAAAGCCGTTTCGGAGCGTGTGATACTCGATGTTTAGTTTAGACTGAAAGAGAAGAAACCTACCATACCCATTAAACGTCCTAAGGTGTACTTTCCCGAGCCTACTGCCTCTTAGATACCGACTGTAGCTCAGATAGTCACGGGGTCAGCGTGGGCTGGGTAAGCAGACAGAACTGCTCAGCCCCTATAAGTAACTCCTTGTGGAGCAAGACAAAAGAAAACTTGATACGAAACCCTGCGGCAACGCTCTTGGTTAACGTATCTCAGTAGGCTAATTTCCCTTAATGTAAAAAAAGAATGATGTGATAATTTAAGAGGATCAAATGCGCATATGAAAGTAGCATAAAATTTCCTCTTAGCAACACTACATTTTGTAGCTTTTAGCGGCAGAATTCTAGATACTTTTGCAGAATGCAAATTTTCAGCAATTTAGCGCTATCCCTGTGTCTTGTCGGATTTACGGGGGCTGCAATGAGCCCATTCAAGCGGCTCATTCTGCATATTAAAGTGGAACAAATAAAAAGTTGACACAAAGGGAACCTGGTACGGGAATTATCATGAAAAGCTACTGTAGGGGTTTACTGGTGAGGACGAAAGACGTTAATGATCTTTGTTTTAAATTACATACTATATATCTATAATATAATATCTACTATACCTATGATATTTGTAATAAATCAAAAATATTAAATTTAATAATTTTCAAGGTTTCTGATCAAAACTTAATTCTGCTGATTGCAGCGTCATCTATTTATTATCAAAGAAGATATTGCATCTTCTCTTACTACTAATACTTCTCAGCCTATAAATGACCAACTGCTGAGACTAATGTGCCACGCTGGCCAGATAAGTTGGCATAGAGTTCCGTATTAACTTTTCATAGGTGAGACATTTGTTTTGGGGTTTTAGATTTGTAATATACAATAAACCACGTTGTATATTTATGCCTCTGTGTTTATTTA
Source organism: Clostera curtula (assembly GCA_905475355.2). Taxonomy (NCBI): domain Eukaryota; kingdom Metazoa; phylum Arthropoda; class Insecta; order Lepidoptera; family Notodontidae; genus Clostera; species Clostera curtula. Next base: position 8,984,997 of record FR997806.1, on the reverse strand, counting down.
AATAAATAATAAATAAATAAATATCCTTGGACATTTCACACAACGCCATCTCGTCCCAAGTTAAGCAACTTAATGCTTGTGTTATGGTAACGAGATGGATGATAAACTACTTATATACATTTTTTTTTGTAAATACATACATATTATAGATAGAAATGACACCCAGACTCCGAGCCAGTGCCTCTGGTTTAGACAAAGACACTGGCCCGACCCCGGAATCGAACCCGGGACCCGTTGATCCAAAGGCGGCACATCTGACCACTAGACCAACGAGGCAGTCAAATATTTATGACAACATTTATTAAGTATGTAAAACGACCTGGACACGATCCTTAACTAGTTAATATTTCTTTATTTCTTTTCTAACTTTGGACATTGTTGTATCTGTCGAGTGTTGGGAAGCAGACGGAACGTGGAAAGTTTTACAGAACGAACACTTGAGAGGGATAATTAATTGAAGTCTGTCCTCTAAATAGAGTTTCCTTTTTAAATACAACGTAATAAAAGAAGTGGTTGAAAACAAATTAATATCTAACTACATTCCGATGTCTGCGAAGCACATTTACTAAGTAAGAATATCAAATATTTCTTGTTAATTTAGATTCGAAACAGCAAGCTTAGAAAAAGAAATATACGAGTTTTATCTTTATTTATTGGGCATTGAGACAAAATTGGTAGTCCTTTACAAAGCATACGTTTATTCTCACTAAAAATGATCAATTTTTAATTGAATAATTTGAAATTGGCTACAAAAACGAAAATTAATTAACCATCTGAAGTCGGTACCAATTTAAATTGACATCAACCGATGTTAATTAGGATATATAGATGTAGTATTTTTGTATTTTTTTATTAGGATATATGATGTGTAGATATAAATCAAAATGGTTGTCTATTATTCCCTTTTATGTGCCCATTTTAAAATTAATCAGCTTTTTGTGCAAAAATAAACGTATAATGCTTTTTAAAGGATTACAAATTGGCCTCCTTAGAAAATGTCTTTATTGATTACTTATTTCAAGATTTCTAGCAAATTACAGCTCCTACCGACCGATTTTAATTAGGTTAGATAGATATGCTCCTACATCAAATGGTTGTCTATCATTTGCTTGTATGTGCCTTTTTTTCTTAGTTTTATTTTAACGGTACCTATAACCTGTATTGCGGGGTCAGTTTACAAATATGTAATTCACGAACACAAATGACACCCAGACTCAGAGCAAGTGCCTTTGATTTAGACAAAGACATTTACTCGACAACGAAATCGAACCCAGGATTGATCCAAAGGCAGTACATCCACAATATTTGTCATTGGAAGTTGGTTTAGCTTTGGTGGTCTTTGGTACATAATTTAAAACAGAAAAGCAATTTGAACAGAAAACTGTTCCTTTCGGTAGACACTCTGATTTCGGATGACAATAGTCTTTATGTTACACTCTGTATAGATTTACGAGAACTTACCTTTCTAACTAGCAATGCGAGCCCCTCGTAATTCGGAGATAGCAACCCTGTCGCAGCTTCGAGTCGGCTTCCTGATTTACTGCACTTGTCCCTGTAACTAACGAGGGAAACTTTTTGCGAATACAACCGAATAAATTAGTTTAGCTGGCCTGCCAGCATCTAACCAAGTGCAAGGAAGCGAGTATCGTTTGTTTTTCTTCTATTTTTATTTTTACCCTTTAAGTGTATATTCTGTATGTTCCGTGTGGTGATGGATACCTATAGAATACATAGCGCCTCCCTATTTCATCTTAGAGCGCATCGTCCACGGAGGGAGAATAGAGCTAGATAGCTTGAATACTAATCTAATCTATACTCTAATTTCTACGTAGCTGTAGAGATAAATAGAGCGCCCTATTGCAGTTTTTTCTATCATAGTGACATTTTGGCATGCGTACACTACACTACTCGTAGACTAGATATTCATATAAAACAGTAAACGTCAGTTGACTACGTCTAATTAAAAATACGACTATAGCTAGACTGATCTATGGCATAGATAATTCGAGAAATCTCTATTCGTATCGCTTGTCTCGACGCGTTCCGAGAGTAGCCGATCCTGTCTACGCAGACTGTAGTAACACATTAGCTAGTGTAGTCTAGCTAATGTGTACACGTCGTAGATTGCCCTATGAGAGTCGCTGTCCGTAATGTAGCGACCGCCTGCTACATACTTTACACAATTTACCAGAAAAATCTGAACTAATTGCATCAAGAAATATCGCCTACAAATGCGATAATTACGAAAAAGTCCTACACCGCGATAGCGAAATTTCAAGAGCAATTCGCAAGGTTAAGATATCCCCGACTACAACTATCGGGGGTTAGGCGCAGCGACCCCTAGCCAGACATCACACCTCGTCTGACTGGATGATCATCCCTTTGCGTCTAAAGTAATTTTAATGTATCGTGGACGAGGCGCTTACAGGTGACGTAAGCGCCTAGCCTAGCCGAAAGAGAACGAAAACTTGATACGAAAGCCGTCTGGCCAGCGGCTCACAGTAGGCTAATTACCCTGCATGTAGTTGGAGGAGGCCCGACTCAGTAGTGGATTATGTATGGGCTGAGACTACTAAGAATTCTTGCCCTTCCCCGAAACTGAACCGGGGTACAACTCTTAAACTTACAAGGCAGTCTATAAGTCTAGTCATACCTGGTTTCATCTTGTCACTACTAAGTAGGTGTCTTATAAAGCAAAACTGCTAAGTGCAGTGCAGTAGTGTCAAGAGACAAACTTTCAGTGAAGTACTCTTCATAAATTAAAGTCATTTAATATTAAGTAATTACCGAGCAAATACAACTTGGAGCATAAAACTTCGTGGAGAGATGGAAGAGTTTCCAAGATTGGATTTATCTCGATTTAAGTCTATCTCGATTACTGCTAGTCCAGAAGTTCTTAAAAGTTAGTAGTAAGTTAGCAGACTAAGTAATTGTATTTTCACTATTTAGGACAATTCGTGTTACTCTATTGTTACACAATGAAATTAACACATTTGAACGGATTTATCTAGTAACTATTTGTATAGTGCACTATTCGGTTTTTACCGTCAGAGGATAGAATCAATAAGTCCCTACTATTTTGAAGAGCGGCTCTCATACACGTACGCTCTATTCATCACTGGGTCAGCGTCTCGACCTCGTAGAGATTTGCCCTCAATTGAACTACGTCGTTCGATCTACTTGTACACAGCTACGAACACTAGTTACATAAATGACTCCTCTAAAAGCATATTTTCTATTTTGCAAATCCGTGTGAGGATTATGAAGTTATTAGGCCATATACTCGTATTGCGGTTTGGAACTAGCCGGTCTATGTGGGACGCCGGGTCGCGGAAAGAACAATTAGCGCCCGACTTACCCACTTAAACCAACGGCGATCCTCGACTACCCGATGGCGGAACATGTTTGAATTGGTTGTGAATGTTTAACCATAATGTAGGGGTATAAATATTTTAAACTATCAGTTTTTTTAGGTACAATTTGAGTCTATTTGAAACTCCCATCGACAATTATTTCGAAGAAAAGATTGGGTTAAATATAATTTTTATCGTCATTATTTCGGCCCTTAAATTATCCCTACTCAAATGAGCCTCCTCCAACTACATGGAGGGTAATTAGCCTAATGTGACACGCGGGTCAGACGGTTAAAGTTAAGTTTGCCTTTTCCTGTTTATTTTTTTTTTTTTTTTTTATTTATTTATTAAATCTTAATGCACATAAAGTGTACAAAGGCGGACTTAATGCCATAGGCATTCTCTCCCAGTCAACCTATAAGTGGTGCAGAGAAACAAAAGGTAGGTGCACAGTAAACAAACTTTAGAAACAAGTTTAATTATATTTTATATTAAAATTATTATAATTATATAATATATAATAATACAATATTATACAATACATACTACATAGTAGTGCAGGACGTTATAAATAGTATATTCCATATACATACTTATATATACAAGAAATAAATAAATATAATATACGTTACATAAATATAATATAATATAATATAATATAATATAATATAACGTAAATATAATATACGTTACAGTGAAGATTCTGCAAGTAAGTCCTTCGCTAAATGCTCGCGACATCTCAATTTGAATGAATACCGACTATCAGCCATCCTGATACTAGTGGGAAGAGTATTCCACAGAAGGGTGGATTGCACGACAAAGGAAGAATGTACGAAATCAGTACGGTGAGAAGGACATTGGAGTTGACGATTATGGTCAGAACGGAGATTTTTGGAATGGAGAGAACCAAGATACTGAAACTGGGAGGTGAGATATGAGGGAGCCGAAGAAGAATTCAGAAGTGAAAATAGTAAGTTTAATGCTCTTAGTTTTCGACGTAGACGGATAGGGAACCATTTCAGTTGGGATCGATAGTAAGATACATGATCGTATTTACGAAGATTGAACACGAATCGAATGCAGTTATTCAGAAGTCGATCAAGTTTATTGAGCATATCTGCATTCAGGTTGAAATAGCACACATCACCATAGTCGATAATTGGGAAAATGAGTGCTTGCACGAGCAGCGCCTTTGTTTCGGAAGGGAGAAAGTTTTTAAGGCGATATAGCATCCGCAAAATGCTAGTAACCCTTTGGCAAACGTTCCCTACTTGGTTTTGCCAAGTGAGTCCAGAGTCCAAATGGATGCCGAGGTTCTTGACACTTAAACTATAAGGGACAGTTTCGAGGTTAAAAACGATTGGTGGCAAGGAATCTACCGCTAGTCTGCAGATCATACGGGGACTACCTATAACGATAGCCTGACATTTTGTAGGATTAATCGTGAGGCCAAACCTTTCAGACCAGTTATTAATAGCGCTCAAGTCCGAATTAAGTTTATTCCCTTTTTCAATCAATCCTGGAAAGCTTGATCAAGTATCTTGGAATTTAGATTTAATGGTTGAGTGGTACAATATCTTAGTTATAAATTTCGATAAATCAATAGATTTTCCAACATAAAGTTGCTATGTAGACGAGCTTTTAATAGTTGAACGACTGTAGCTAACTGCTCAGTGAACCATCCCAACTTGTGACGATCCAGTTTCAATATAGGATTGTCAAGTTTGTCTTCAGTATCTGTTCTATGTGTGGCTTAATTATATTGTATTTTGAAGCACGTTTGTTTGGTTTAGTTGTAACTTTTGATTGGTTTAGTTAATTAATTATACTTACATAAAGTTGGTAACTAAATATTTGGATAGACTTTGGTGCGATATTCAATATATGATGTACAATACCTAATAATATTTAATAATAAAGAGTTATTATTGATACTGGTCCGTGTGGTGACGGTTTAAGAATCAGGGGCGTAGCGTGCCTTGGTGGGGCCCCGTATAAAAAAATGTTTGCGGGCCTTTGTGAAGGGTAAACAATTCTCACAAAAGAAAAAAAATCTTCAAATTTTTTTTCAAACAATTTATATTACATATACACTCTCCTTGCCTTTTTTCGGCAAACTGATTAAATAAATGATGACTTTAGTTTTTCTAAAGTTTCTGCCTCTGAAATAGTAAAAACTTTGGGAAGTTTTTATTAATTTTTGCCTACGCACGGGGCGGGCCCCGTATAATTGATACGGCTGATACGGCGGTAGCTACGCCCCTGTTAAGAATACACATTGGCACCAACCCATACCGTATTGAGGATGTCGTAAGACTAAAAGATCGGAAGAGGCAGACCACCTAGCCGAAAGAGAAGAAAAACTTGATACAAAAACCCTGTGCCAACCCGTCTTGCCAGCGTGGCACAGCAGGCTAATTTCCTTTCATGAATTTCAAGGTGGCCCGACTCAGTAGACTTCTACGACACGGTTGGCGCAGTGGTTGAGCGATCGACTGCTGCGCAGCATGTCGCTGGTTCGATCCCCGCACGGAAGAAATATTTGTACGACCTACAAATATTTGTTCCGGGTCTGGGTGTTTTCTATCTATAATATGTATGTATTTACAAAAAAAAAAGGAATTTATGTAGTTTATCATCCATCTCGTTACCATAACACAAGCAATAGGTTGCTTAGCTTGGGTGGGACGAGATGGCGTTGTGTGAAATGTCCAAGGATATATAATGTATAGTAGTGGGTCATTTATGGGCTGAAACGACGATTGATACTAGTGTAGTGACCGAATTTTGACCATATTTAATTTAGATTATGTTATATATAAAAATTAATGTTTGTCTGTGAGTCCTATAGAGAACCGTAAACTTTATATTTGACTAGCTGACCCGACAGACGTTGTCCTGTCTGAACTATGAATATCGAATTGGAATAATAAATTAATATACCGCCTTTTCTTATCGATTCCAATCCCTTATTTAATGTAATTAAAAAAGAAAAAAAGTAATTATGCCAAAAATAGCGAACCGTCGGGACGAACGTCAAATGTTTGACAGGTAACAGTTTGTATGGGAAAATAAAATTGTTGTTTTTATTATTTTACTTACAATATCAATGTTTTCTCTAGACTCTTAAACCTTCCCTGGACTCACACGAATATTTCAAGACCAAAATTAGCCAAATCGCTCCAGCCGTTTTCGAGTTTTAGCGAGACTAACGAACAGCTATTCATTTTTATATATAGAGATTATGTGATAATCGTCAGCAAAGTGTTGCGCATGAGCTAGGGTTCATGATTTCTCGAGCTTTTCAATTTCTCGGGTCTCGAGAATTCTCGAGGCAAATTTCTCGGGACTCTCGGGTTGTCGAGAAATTTACATTTACGTACGTTTTCTCATATTATTTGGTTCCAATTGCGTCTAAAAATCAGTGGTTTCATCAATTCAATAAAAGTTTCATCGATGTTATTCAAAAACGTTAATCTTATAAATATTGTTTTATAAAATATTACAGAAAAACATATTATTCAGGCTCATAATCATAATGACAGCACCATTTTTAGTTGGTTATTAAGAACTTAAACTAAACAAAAAATCTACATGAAAGAAAACGTAAATATTAGGTGGGGGAAAAAGTCTTTTCGCATTATAGTATGTATGAACTTGTAATAAAATCTTCAGTCCTGATCTTGCACCTTCAGATTTCCACATGTTTCGGTCTCTTCAGAATTCTTTGGGCAGTGTCAGGTTAACATCACGAGAGGACTGCCAAAACCACTTGTCGCGGTATTTTGATCAGTAGTCCCAACATGTCTATAGCAATGGGATCATGTCCCTACCTACAAGATGGCAAAATGTTATCGAACAAAATGGTAGCTACATACTTTAGTTAAATGTAAATAAACGATATTAAAAAATGTTTTGAAATTTTTTTTATGATCACAATTATGATCACATATGATCACAGCACAATTTTGGGCTGGTTATTTAGAAAAAAAATCAACTTAAATCTTGTAAACAAAATAGCTTCTATAAAACACGAAAGAAATCTTTAATATCTTAAACTCAGGTAGAAAGTAAATGTAAATTATAATTACATTACAATCGTAGCACCATTTATGGCATGTTAATCTTACTATCTTACTAATATTATAAACGTGAAAGTTTGTAAGTATGGATGGATGGATGGATGTTTGTTACTCTTTCACGTAAAAACTACTGAATGGATTTTAATGAAACTTTACAATAATATGGCTTATACGTCAGCATAACACATAGGCTACAATTTATAAAGATATTATGTGAATTACAACAATATAAACAAGTCGAATTCAAAATTGCTGATTGTCAAATTTTCAAACATATTAAACTATAGATAACATAATGTTTCGCTGTCAGTTGCGTTTTGCTATAGTAGGTTTTATACAGACGGGATAAAAATCTCAGGTATCCTATGTCCAACTTTCTTTTTGTTTTAAATATATACCTAATAGATGTTGGAAAATTCACACAATCCCACTTAATATTATTGCATCTAATGCGGAACAAAGTTCGCCGGGTCAGCTAGTAGAATATAAAAAAATTAAAACTCTGCAAGTTTATTTTCTACAAACGTACATGATTTCTCGAGTTCTCGACTTTTCTCGAGCTTGATTTCCCGGGAACACAGCCCAACGATTTCCCGGGAATTCTCGGCTCGAGAATTCCCGGGAATGAACCCTAGCATGAGCCCACGAACGTTTCTGAACAAAAAAAGAATTTAGTTAATAATGACGTAGCAACGCTCGTAGGGTACAGCAATTTGTCCTTTAAATATATTATGTACATAGCTCTATTCTCAATTTCGCCTCAGACTTTACCAATAAACAAAAGAGTATACCTAATCTATGTGCGTGTGTGTGTGTGTGTCAAATACATGGTAGTGTGTGTAATAGTTTTTATTGATTTAATGTATTTTATTGAGTAATTTAAAAAAAAAATATATTTCTCGCTTATTTCTCGTTCTGCACTCATATTCTATTTAAGCTTTATGTGTGGGGAATTCCATACTCCTCCGCCCGCGCAATTTTCGTAAAAAGGGATACATCGTTTTTGCGTCACGAAGACGAATATAAGGATTACATTTGACCTGAGCTAGAAACCAAAATATTTAAGCATAAACCGTTTTTATTGACTGTAAGTTTAAAAGTAAATTAAACAAAAAACGGGAAGACTTTTACGTAACATACTGTAGGTAAAAAATGACTTTCAACTACATATTTTGTTGGGATCATATTGCGTCTTGACATTATCATTATAATATGTTGTACCAAGTATTATAAATAATAAAATAGTCGCCACTGACTGAGTTTTTATCCTTTTCTAGTAGGTACCTTAGGTAAGTATTAAGTTTAATTTAGCGCCTTCATAGTTATAGAATGAACTTGATGTATATTTTCTATCAGGCGCTTTCTTCTACATACCTATTTTTGTGAACAGAAATATTATGTCGACACTGAAATTCGATGTAAATATTGAAAGTAAGGGTTAAATTGATATTAAATTACCTATGTATTCACACAGATAACCGGCTGTGGTAGACATGTTCTTGAGTGGAGACCGCAAATCGATAAGTGTAGTTTATGAAGCCCCTCTGCTTGATGGAGCGACGATCTGTGAAGGTTGCGGACAGCAGTTATATGCATCATGTTAAAGACCTATGCCCAGCAGTGGACTACAGTGAGCTGCTGATAATGGACTTACACTAGTTCACCTGATTGAAGTATGAATAATTCTGGTATTTTATAGATATTCGAATAAATGTAGGTACTCTGAAATCATTCAACTAAAATAAGACTACCTGCTTACTGCCCAAATTATTCATAAGAAGGAAATAAATACGTTTCGAATTATTACAAGTAGTGATTCAATAAGTGGCCATAGTTTGTATTACAAATAAGGCATATTTGGTTATCCCATCATTGCTGGCCACTAAGGATTTCTTTTGAAAAGGGTAAAACGTAAGTGACCTACATTACCAGTTCTTCGCGGGGCATTTTTGTAAATTGAAATGTATTATCAAATATATATTTTTTTTTTGTATTTAGTTTGTAAATGTTACAAACCGATTGCAAATGAGATATCACTTTGATCGCGAAATCACTAAAAGCAAAAATAAAAATTTTAACCCGGGCAAAAAAAAAGGATCTTAGAAAATACTGACCAAATTTTCAACGACCCACACTGTCCTACGATTTCGGTACGACCAATTTAGATTATTGAATAAACATTATGAGATAGGTAACGTAACTTTTTTAGAGTTTGGCTACAAAGCGCCTATTTAATCACGATCTTTGCAAGGCTTCATTACTCTTAGCTCGGTACAACATCTAAGGCTTTATTCGTCAGTCATTTCTTTGAAAGTCTCACACCACAAAGACGCTGATAAAATCGGCAGCCAGTTATCGGTATAAAAGCTTAGGATCTTTTGTGAGAAGGTTTTTAAAGCTATCGAGGCGTGTATATGAATTGGTTCGATATCAGCCTCATCTTTTCAGTCCTTAAATGACCTACTGAGTCGGAAATTATCCTACTGTGCCATGCTGGCAAGACGGGTTGGTACATGGTTTGTATTAAGTTTTCCTTCTCATGCGACTAGGTGGCTTCTTGGATTCGTTTAGTCGCCTCTTGACGACACGGTTGGCGCAGTGGGTGAGCGATCGACTGCTGCGCAGCATGTCGCGGGTTCGATTTCCGCACGGAAGATATATTTGTACGACGTACAAGTATTTGTTCCGGGTCTGGGTGTTTTCTATCTATACTATGTATGTATTTACAAAAAAAAATCTATATAAGTAGTTTATTATCCATCTCGTTACCATAACACAAGCATTATGTTGCTTAGCTTGGGACGAGATGGCGTTGTGTGAAGTGTCCAAGGATATTTATTTATTCTTACGACACCCTCAGGATTGTGGGTTGGTGGCATTGCGTGTTCTGAGTCGATCACCACACGGACCAGCCTACTAACTCCTTAATTTGCTAAGTATTGTATTAAAGGTGCACTTATTCGAACCAAACGAAACTAATTTTGACTAAATTCTTTTTTTAAAATCATCGTCGCAATCTTGCCCATACATGTTTAGGAGGCCTTCTTGCTTCCGATTCGTCTGACGCGTTCATTCCTTGGAATGCTCGTCTTCCATTATTTTAAGCTTCGTATTTTTTTTCTCCATGAATTTATCGTCAGTTTGGCTTCTAAACGAGATTAATATAACTAAGTACCTATCTGATTTTGTGCAGCACGTACAAAAAATATTAAATAATCTTTATCTTTACATAGTATAAAACAAAGTCGCTGTCGTCTGTTCGTCCCTAAGTATGCTTAAATCTTTAAAACTACGCAACGGATTTTGATACGGTTTTTTTAATAGATAGAGTGATTCAAGGGGAAGGTTTATATGTATAACCCACCCCCGCTTTGCACGGGCGAAGCCGGGGCGGGCCACTAGTTAAAATATAAAGTTATGAGAGAACTGTTAGAAAATGTAAAATGAACACGCCTTTTTATTTATTCGATATCTGATGCTATTAATTGTCTTTATACATAGTAATGGGTCATTTAAACGGACTAAGTAGGTAGTAGTATTACTTATAGGTACTACTACTACTACTACTACTGAGCCCGTAAATGATCCATTGCTGTGTAATGCCTCCTCCCATTACATGGAGGGTTAGTCTAATGTGCCACGCTGGCGAGATGGGATGGAAAAGGATTTCGTTCACAATAAAATACTAGCTGTGCCATGCGCGCGTTCCTACGCCACTGACTAATAGTTATTTGTTATACAAGAGTGCAAAGTTGCTTTTTAACCGCGTGTTCAATTTTGATGACCGAGCAAGCGAAGGATTCTAAAATTGAATCACGAGCGCAGCGAGTGATTCAAAATTAGAATCCTGAACGATAGCGAGGGAATCAAAAGAGCACGAGGTGAAAAATCTTTGCACTCGAGTGCAACACGTAACTTTTCATTCCACCTCAGCGAGGAAATGACTAAATGCAAAAAAAAAACGTTTACAATCACAAGATAGGTACACTTTTATTTCAGTTTAGGTATTAATTACTACATTATGACAGGTAAGTATTACAGAATAATCTTTACTTTATTCTCTAGCGAATAAAAACGGCTTTTGCACTCAGATATCGAAGAGCAAAAATACTTTATTCTCTAGTGAATAAAAACGGCTTTTGCACTCAGATATCGAAGAGCAAAAATACTCTTTCCGAGATGGGGGGATGAAAAATAAATTTGAAGGAAAGATATTACACAAATTTTCATGTTTTTTGTTCAGAAATCTTCTTCGGGTAAGTGTACAACACTTTGCTGAAGATCATCACATGAGCATAGTTTACGATTCTTTAAGGGTCTTATAGACAAACACTTATTTTGTATATAAAAATATAGAAGAAAAAAAGTAATGGCATTACGTAATACCATGAATACCTACGACTTGGGTTTTGAAAGCGTAGGCCCAACATAAAGTAGATAATACATACTCGTAAGTACTCGTGTAGAATATCTATCTATATATCTATCAGCAACAGAAGTCCACTGCTGAACATAGGCCTCCCCCATAGATTTCCACAATGTGCGATCTCGTGCAGACCGCATCCACTGACTCCCAGCGACCTTTACAAGGTCGTCCGTCCACCTAGTTGGGGGTCTTCCCACGCTCCTCTTTCCCATACGTGGACGCCACTCCAAGACTTTTATGCCCCAGCGGCCATCTGTTCTTCGGGCCACGTGGCCTGCCCATTGCCACTTCAACTGTGCAATCCTTCTAGCTACGTCGGTCACTCTAGTTCTTCTACGGATTTCCTCATTTCTGATTCTATCACGTAGAGTAACTCCGAGCATAGCTCTTTCCATTGCACGTTGGGTGACTCTCAGGCGCCTAATAAGTCCCATTGTGAACGCCCACGTCTCTGATCCGTATGTCATCGCTGGCAACACGCACTGTTCTAAGACTTTGTCGAAGTGTAGAATAGTGTACTCGTAAAACAGAGCTGGCCACATAATCTAATAAGCATACTTCATGCATACTTCATGTGAAAATGATCATCTAAATTCATTTTGCAAACAAAATCAAATAAGCAAGCCTAAAGATGTTCACAAAAACGGACCTTTTGGGATTTACTGCTTCGACCCACATCCTTTACAGGCGTAATTCCCTGCCTCTGTAGCAGCGAAAACAACTGGAACTCGCCTCGGAAAATAGTAAAACAAGATGGAATACTTTACTCTTGTTTTACGTACTAGTAAAGTGTATAGTGAGGTAAAACGTTTCAGTGTTCCCATAAAAAAAAGGCCGGAGCCAATTCAGTTTATCGTAAATGCAAATTTGCACTAGCTACCAATTGTACCAATAGACTGTCCGTGTGGTGACGGATTTAGAATACACAATGTCACCAACCCACCTATCCTGAGGGTGTCGTAAGAGGCAGATAAATGGGTGCACGAGGCAGATCACCTAGCCGTATCACAAGGAAAACTTGATACAAACCCTGTGCCTGTGCCAGCGTGGCACAGTAGGCTAGTTTCCCTCCATGAATTTGGAGGAAGCTCGACTCAGTAGTAGGGTGGGACTTATAGGGTAGGAAAGTCCTAGAATGGCGACTAGGTACTGGTACGTATGTGGTAATGTGGGCGGCTCAGGATTACGGTTCTGGATGTTTTTGAGAGAGGTCGATGTTCTATCATTATTAATTTCAGCCAAAAGACGTCCACTGCTGGACATAGGCCTCTCCCAAGGATTTCCACAAAGGCAGGTCCTGGGCCGCCCGCATCTATCCTTTTCCGGCGACCTTAACCAGGTCATCGGTCCACCGTGTGGGAGGCACCAGCACTGCGTTTTCCGGAACGCGGTCGCCACTCGATGACTTTTGGAGGATGACTTCTCGAAGATGTTCTGAAGCGAACTTAAAAATGGCAGAAATGATGATGGTGAAGCCAAAAGTAACACGAAAATATTATCTTTAGTTCACGGCTAAACATTGGCCCCCAGTAATGAGCACGAAATTATACGCATCGAATATTTACTTGACCTAATTCTAGGAATTACTATTTCATCTATCAAATTTGGCAGTTACAGCTTACTAGTCATTCCTAAAAATTGTTCGGCGATGTTTAGCTCTGGTCCTTGTATCCATAACGTAAGTGATTAGTCAACCTTCTTAAGGTGAATGTTCCAGGATAGCCCGAAAATTCAAATTTTCGTACGTTTTTTGCAATTTGCAGGTCAGTGCTAGGTTGTATGTTGATTAAAATGTTATTCGCGGCTGTAAGACGTATGTAGTTATAGAATTATAATCATCAAACTCATCAATACAACCCTCCAAGCTCTTAAAGGTGCAAGAATGACTTTAAGCTTGAAAAAGTTTTTCTTGCACCTCTAAGAGCTTGGAGGGTTGTATTGATGATTACTCATATAAACATTCACCTTAAATAGTCAGATTATACGATGCGGATTTGTATAATAAAATAAATATAAATAATAAAATAAATATCCTTGGACATTTCACACAACGCCATCTCGTCCCAAGCTAAGCAACTTAATGCTTGTGTTATGGTAACGAGATGGATGATAAACTACTTATATACATTTTTTTTTGTTAATACATACATATTATATATAGAAATGACACCCAGACTCCGAGCCAGTGCCTCTGGTTTACACAAAGACACTTGCCCGACCCCGGAATCGAACCCGGGACCCGTTGATCCAAAGGCGGCACATCTAACCACTAGACCAACGAGGCAGTCCAATATATACTACGACTCAGCCCATAAATGACCACTGCTGAGTAAGGCCTCCTCCAGTTACATGGAAGGTAAATGGCTTCCTGTGCCACGCTCGCCAGACTGGTCGGCACAGGGTTTTGTGTCAAGTTTTCCTTCTCTTACGGCTAGCTTAACAGCTGTCATTTCCTTTTCTCGGCTCTTACGACACCCTCAGTATTAAATGTGATAGTGACACTTTGTATTCTAAATCCACACGGACTTTATAAAATTGAACTCAATCAGAGCCATCGCACTACTAGCTGATGGTTCCACAGTATAACAAGTACAGCAGATTTAAATAAATATACAATTTGAAATCCAAGGAAATAACAAACTGGGTAAATCTTAGTCCAATGACAATGTCCTGCATTAAGGAGGTCTTCAAAGTTTCGTAAAGCGTCTCACTGTGTCGAGAATTTTCCAGAGCGTAAGGATAATTTTGTAGTTGCTCAAATTCTCTGTAATCTACATAAGGACTTTTTATTTACATTTCAGTTGTAAGGGTTCTTTCGTTAGCTTGGAGTTTTTATACATTTTCAAATAGAGAGTCCATGGCGACGACATATTTTACGTCAGTTTGTAGGTTCCAATAAGTTCTTAATTAGCACTACTAAAAGTTGAAATATGTATACTACTAGTTACTAAATGGTTTTTTTATATAAATAAATATAAATATCCTTGGACATTTCACACAACGCCATCTCGTCCCAAGCTAAGCAACTTAATGCTTGTGTTATGGTAACGAGATGGATGATAAACTACTTATATACTTTTTTTTTGTAAATACATACATATTATAGATAGAAATGACACCCCAAATATATTTTATAGAGTAATAAAAAGAAATACATAACAATTAAACTTAAAAAAACAAACATATATATTAATATAAAAAAATATATAATAAAATAAAACTAATAACTAGTAACTATGTATGTATCAAAATCAATGTATGTTGCCTGTGATGAAATATGGTACAGACACGTGTCGCTCACTATGAGCACCATCAATAGGCTCAAAGTCGCCCAAAGGGCAATGGAGAGGGCTATACTCAAAGTTTTCCTGCGAGATCAAATCAGAAATGTGGAGATACGCAGGAGAGTCAGCGTTACAGAAATAGCCTACAGGAATGCCAAACTGACGTGGCGGTGGGCAGGGCACATAGCTGGCAGTACTGAACTGGTGGGGCAGAAAAGTCTACGAGTGGCGACCGCGTTCCGCAGTGCTGGTAATCCTCCCACACGGTGGACCGATGACCTGGTTAACGTCGCTGGAAAACTATGGGTACGGGCGGCCCTTTTGGAAATCCTTATAATATATTGAGTAGGAAACTAACTCATTATCATAACCGATACCCAGGCTGAAAGAAAGTAAGACAATCGAACCCGGGACTTTTGATCCAAACACACCATTTGCAATGAGACATCAAGTGTATATAATTGGTCGCTGGCACTGAAGCACGATTATTTTAACCACCGAGGTAAAATACGGGTGCTATTAGAGTGACATACTTGTCCCCTGTTTGTGAGATCTTAGCCTCTAAACGGATGGACTGATTTTGGTACTTTTTTCAGGTATTTAAACTTTTGAAGGATTTATTGATTTAAGGAATTGCTATATTGTGAGCAAGTTCCTCAAATAACACCAAAACATAATGAATAGATTAATATATTTCAATTAAACGTTTATCGCCAACGCTGCTATAAAACGTCCTAAACGTTTAGACAAAAGTAATATCTAAATTTACCTAAACGCAGAACAAGAGACGTTTTATTAGTTCACGAAATACAAGACAATAAGGTTTCATTTG
This sequence comes from Clostera curtula, assembly GCA_905475355.2. Taxonomy (NCBI): domain Eukaryota; kingdom Metazoa; phylum Arthropoda; class Insecta; order Lepidoptera; family Notodontidae; genus Clostera; species Clostera curtula. The sequence goes on along the minus strand of FR997806.1, from coordinate 8,969,020 downwards.
TGAATTAATTTGTTAGTAAGCAATTTAGACCTTGTTTGCCGCCATTAAATTTATATTTCATTAGTAACCGTCGTCATTTGTTTTAGTTTTGTGTAGGGCTTGTTAATTAATTACAATCGCATAACTATCACATATGCGCTAAAATATAATATCTAAATATGTGTGTATAATGTTTAGTGAAGGTATTATTAATTAACTGATCATAATATTTTTAGAAACGAACCCTGCATTAATGCAATGTCCCGCACGTGCCTCTCGGTGGGCTGGGGAGTGTCTAGACCTCCCCATCAAAGCGTGGGGCACGCTTGTAACAGCGGGTCAAGGCCCCATCAGGGTCGCGGAGCATGCTCCCCACTGGGGAGTGAAACCTGTGTTGTGGCCCTATTTCGGGCAGTCGAGGGACACTGTTGGTTTTAGTGGGTAGGTTGGGGCGCAACTGCCATCTCTCCGCGCCCCGGAGTCCCACATAACCCGGCTGGCGTATAGCGGTCGGGAATGCATGAGGATTTCCAAAAAATAAGGGTTGCGGAGCATCCGTCTTGCCTTGTTGGCGCCATACCGGCTCAGAGTCACCCATGCCGGGCGGGCCCACGGGGAGAGGCCAGACGAAGAGCGGCACACGGAGTCGTGGTGGGTTTTGACTCTGGGGACACCTCTGTCCTCAGAGTTGCCTCGGAAGCCTTAACCTGACACGACAAACGGCGTGATGAGGCAGTGGAGGGCGGCCAGGCGTTAAGGGCAGGGTCAGGGAGTAGGCTCCCTGTTTTTCCGCGCCCCGGAGTTCCAAATAACCCGGCTCGCATTTTGCAGTCCATATCCATGAGAATTTAAAATAATAATAAAAATAAAAAAATAGGGTTGCGGAGCATGCTCTCCCATCAGCCCTGGTGAAGGTAGTCGAGGATCGCCTTCGATTTTAGTTGGTAAATCGATAAACAATTTATCATCTCTACGTGCCTCGGAGTCCCAGTCAACCCGGTCAGGCCCAAAGGCCGGGTATCCATGAGGATTCTCGACAAAAAAGGCTACACTCTCCCTTATAAAGTAAGGTAGATAAATATTGATATACATCGGTCTGCGTTATGAATATAATATCTATATCAACAGTAGCTTATGCAATCGGCTCACCCTTTATGTGAGCTGTGCTATAAATGTTGCATGATATTGTTTGCATTTGTATCGCGACGAACAGTCCCTGATATCCGTTTAATATGATAATCCGCATGCAAACAACCGGCGGATTGCCCGGCTAAATTATTTATGCACCCCGACCTGCGGGTGATGGCTTTACTTGTTGTCCGCGACGGACATTTTAAGGCGTTTCTATACGATGATTAATAGCCAACAGTTAAACATGCTAAATCATTGTTTATGTGATTTAGACATGTTAACCAAAACGCGACGGTCTTTTTTGTGGGTTGCTTTAAATAATATGTACAAGCTGGTACAGTCTGAAGTAAACCCAGTGTTTAGTTTATTTTTGCGTTAGTTCGTTTATTTTGCAAATAGATGTCGCTGCTTCAATTTTTAATGCGACATAACTATACCTCTTTCACGTTAATAATGCAGTGAGCCATGTTTGTTTCATCAATCAAATCGTTCCAAATTATGCCAGCAATACACGTCGGCCGAGCTTAGGCCAACGCGAGCGTAGGCAATTTAATACAAGGCAAGTGCTACTGCCTACACGTTGGGCAAGTGTATCGAAACCAACTAGGCGAGCGACACCGAGCGATGGCCAGACAATGCAAATATACCGTCTATACGTTGGTATTGGCGTTCACTCGGCAATGCTAGGCCAACGTATATTGCTGGCTTTAGAAAGTCACGTTCACAGTGATCAGTTAAGGCATTCTTCACGTGGACGAACTACATTTACGAATTGCTTTTTAATAGTACATATTAGAATTAATAGTTATTTAGTCACTTTTAGATTTATAATAATTATAGGATTACCGGCCCATTTCATGTGTTGTCATAATTCCCTTATGTATGACAGTACTCAGAGTGGCTATTGATGCAAACAGTAATATACTGGCATCTAAGGTGCTACAAGCTTCTTACAGCGCTTCTTTCAATTCCACTATGGACGAGAATAAAAATTATGTAATTTTTCATGTTATAAAAATGAATAACACTGTGAAGAGTTATTATTTATAATCAAGAGCTCCGACAGTTGCCTTGGCTGCCTCGATACATGGCGCGATAGTGAGATAGCCAAAATCAGTTCTATCAAAGCGTATGTCCTGCTAAAAAGTGGGCTAAGGCTTATCCCAGGGTCACGGAGCATATTTCCTCGCGCCATCTTTCCGCGCCCGGAAGTCCCACTTAAAGTTAATGAGGAGGTCAAACGAAAATAAAAAAAATCGTGGCACGTTGCAAATAAAATTGCGTCTGCTCAATAGTGGTTAATTTATGATCTCCGCTGATGAAATTATTTCTATCGGTTCCTTTTTTCTTCAATTTTTATTCCGGTTTCGTTATAAAAGGGACAAATGAAGATCTCTTTGAAAATACTCAATTAGAAACAATAACTTAATTTGTTAATTGGATTCGTGATTTCTTCTTAGTTAGTTAGTCGTAGGATGTTCATTCCAAGCTTAATTCAAATTTATCCGTTTTATTTCTTTCTCTGAAAATAGTTCTCTTTAATTTGCTATAAAAGGAGTAAGGGCTATAAGAAATACTCAGCAACACCGCTCGAATTATAAATCTAATATGTACTTCTATGTATACGCGTTTCAACTTACAATAATAATTACTGTCGTGATGTGAAAGCGCCATTATCTATTTTATTGATACCCAAGCTTGGCGGACAGGTGAGTTCGTCACAAACTTTTTGGCAAGTAATCCTTGACATACATTATTTACGAGTACGCTGAACAAATGTGACTGGGCTTTTATATAGAGAAACAGGCAGGGACTTCTATCGTCTGAATAAATTATGAAAAAAATGCGATTGAGACTGGTTTTTATGTATTTGGGAGGACGGTGTTGTATTCGGTGTATGCAGAAAGGTGTATTCAAGTACAGGTAGCGTGGTACAGTAGGCTTATTACCCTCCATGTAATTGGAGGAGCGCCCACTCAGCATTGTCGCTTGATTTTGTCACAGAGTATAAGAGGGAAACCTTCTAAAGAGTGAGCAAAATTGTTACCTATTCTTAAAGTGTTGGCACAGGAGGATTAATATAAATACACAAAAGTTTGTTTACATCTATTTGTCATTTAATAATTTGAGACATACTCATACTAATTTTAGTCATAAACTTATCACATAGTTTCGAAAAGTCTTCTTTGGTCTTTTGGATGATTAAAAAAAGATGTTTTTATTTTTTCCATTGCTGTTCATGCACACAGTACAATAAACCATATTTACACTCTTTCTAATGTATATTCAAATTTCAATTTTAAACAATCACGCAGGACGCGACACACTTCGAGCAGTGAGGTAGCCCTTTGTTAAAGCACTGGCCGAACCAGTATAAACCGGTTTCGTTCCGTACGTGACGAGCCGCCAGTGCCTCATACTTGTAGTGGTTACATACCGTGGCGCTGTTCTTAGAAGATTTCTCCCTGTCCTTTATCTACTCCTGTGGCTTTGTATCAACTTGTCCTTCTTTTGCGGCTAGGATTTAGGCGTTTCTTAGGCTAAATGGGGCGGTGACACTATGTATTCTTAATCCGTCATCACACGGACTAATTATCTGATCACGATCAAATCTATATTTCGGAATAATCAAGATGAAACAAATTACTTTGGGAAAACTATAAAAACTAAAAAGATACTCTCACAACTAATATAATTATATTCTGTCATTAAGAATGCGAATGAACTGGTAATTTTTTTTAGTAATACATATTAATTAAATCTCGATATTTTAAGAAACCGATTCAACTAGCTAAGAACTTAATATTAGAACTATTCCCAGGTAACCAGCTTTCAAGTAATTACGCAAATCGTTGTCAGTCTATTCGTTTAGGAGCTCTGTCATAGGCAGAACAGATAGGTACGTCAAATGATTTACTGACGAGGATTAAGATAATTTAATTGGAATTGCAAAATTGAGTGTGGTAACTTTAAATCTCTATTTTAATTCAATTTTCAGGCAATAAAATAAAACAATACTGTATTACCAAAAAGTAACATTAAGTAAAGTAGCGAAATGAGGAAGAAAACAAACACTCCTAAGACGTCAATGAAAGGATAGAAAAGTGGTTTGTAATTCGCAAAAGATTTTTTGTTCAACTGTCTTGTAAATTTAGATCAATAACCTTGTCTCAATATTGGCGTGCAAGGGATGCGTAGGAAGATAGAAACCTCGGCTCAGGCAGATGGTAATCAATCCCGCAGTAATTGAATCTGGTCAAGCGCGCATATCATCCACAATCTGCACAGATACTGATAGAATTAAGGAGTTGCGTTGGAGCGTGGTCCATGTGGTGACGGATTTACAATACATACTGTCACCACCCCATTCCATCTTGAGGGTGACATAAAAACTAAATTAAAAATTTAAATAAACCTCCGACACAATGACCTAAGTACCCTTTAGAAAGTAACGTAACGTTGGGGGACCGCTCCTACTTATTTATTACCTGAACCCTGGTCCCCCAACGCGATGTATTTTTTTATTTTTTACTTTTTAAAGGGTACTTAGGTCATTGTGTCGGGGGCTTATTTAAATTTTTAATTTAGTTTTTATTTTCTGCTTTTTATAGGTTATGATGTAGATCCCCACCACATATATTTCCAGATATTGGGTATCCCTTTTACCCCCAGAGTTTTTTCAGGGCTCAACTGATTTTCATGGAACAGATTATTTTGTAATGTGCACGTGATACGCTTTCATTTGAGACCCCACTCGATTATATTTCCAGACATTCGGTTATTCTTCCCCACTTTCACCCTCCATAACTTTTAAACGAGTAAACCGATTTTCATCAAACATGTCTAAGAACACTCGCCCGTAACTCACCTGTCATACAAAAAAAACTGTATTGAAATCGCTTTATCCGTTCGCGAGCTACGGTGCCACAGACAGACAGACACGTCAAACTTATAACACCCCTCTTTTTGCGTCGGGGGTTAAAAAGGAATTGACAAGGCTGAAAACTTAGCCGCAAGAGAAAGGAAATTTGAAAAGAAACCACGTGCCTACCCGTCTGGCCAGCGTGTAGGTGGATTACCCTCCTTGTGATGGGAGGAGGCCCGACTCAGCAGTGGGTCATTTATGGGATGAGTAGTATTAGTAGTTAGTATACAAAGGTTGACTGGTAGATAATGCTTATTGGCATTAAGTCCGCCTATGCACATCGTTGCATTAAACATTTACATAAATAAATATTTATCTTCGTTCTTCAGATAAAATATAGAATGAATATCTCTGAACTTATCAGTCCTGGTACGATTACACGAGTACAAAGTGGAAATTTTTGTAATGTATCTAGTTAATATTAAGAGAGAGGTGTTCTGTTACGAACTTCAAAAACCGCACTATAGCGGTAAAGGTAACCAATAAACAACTATTTTATGTTTCCAAATGGGTTTATAAATGACGTAGTTAGGCGATAACAAACACAAAAAATAATCTAACGGAATAGAGAACAGTCGGTTGAAAATCAAAATTAAATTGCTTTAGTAAAATAGCCTGTGTGATGTCAGATTTAGAATAGACAATGTCACCAATTCACTATCCTGAGAGCGATACCCTAGCTAGATGAAAAGTCTAGTCATGATAATAATGATTAAAATAGTTTTTTTTTTCTATTTTAAATTGTCGATGGTGTAAAACTACCACGAAACGCTCTACGAAGAAGACTCAACACAAACTCTGATGCTGATTGGCAATTCGCACGCTTACCGAATTATTTTTGTAACTGGCAATTTACAGGAAATCTACTAGCATCTACTAATATTTAAACTAATTAAAAAATCGGCCTTTTATTTCATGCAAAAAACGTTGGATACCATACAAAGAAAAAGAAAATAAAAAATTGTGATGTTTCAATAACAGGTAGGTTTAAAATCTAATTAATAATATAAAAGTTGCATAGCATGAACCCCTCCTCAACAGAAGGTGAAGGCCTCCTCTAAAGAATCCCATGTGTCTCTGTCTTGAGCTATTTGCGGCCAGCTGGTACCAGCTATTTTTATCAAGTCGTCTGCCCATCTCGTGTGCGGTCTGCCTTTGAGACGTTTGCCATTTGGACCCTTCCACGTTGTAACCCTATTGGTCCATCTCTCGTCCTTTAGCCTAGCTATGTGCCCCGCCCACTTCCATTTCAGTTTCTTAGCGTAGGTTAGAGCATCCGTCGCTTTGGTCGTTTCTCTAATTTTTGTGTGACGAATTTTTTGCATCTTTTTAATATTGAGCATACTTCGTTCTATTCCGCGTTGGCAGGTAGTAATTTTGCTTTTTAATTTGGATGTAAATGTCCAAGTTTGACATGCGTAGGTTAGACAAGGTAGAAGGCATGACGTCATGACTTGTGTTTTGATATTTTTTGGCATATTATTATTCTGTCAAAATGTATGTTATGTCGATATTTTTAACAGTTTACGAGCATTTGTCAGGTTTAATTGGCGTGCGCATATAACTACAAGTCAATCTATGTTAAAACAAGAAATTATCACGACCATTGCAGTGAAACCAAGTTTATCGGCATCGTAATTTTATGTAGATGGGTATTCAACCCGGTGAAGGGCAAAGCGTCGAACCGTTGCACCGTCGCATCCAGTAATCTCACTGCGGTCACAAATAGTGTTAGATAGTCATTACAATTTACTTTGTGTTGCGGTCGATTTCGCGTTCTACACCAAATATTCCTTGATTTACTCAAATTCTGACGCACTGTACTGTTATAATTATAACGAAACTAGTGGCCCGCCCCAGCTTCGCCCGTGCAAAGCGGGGGTGGGTTATACATATAAACCTTCCTCTTGAATCACTCTAACTATTAAAAAAAACCGCTTCGAAATCCGTTGCGTAGTTTTAAAGATTTATGCATACATAGGGACGGACAACCGACAGGGACTTTGTTTTATACTATGTAGTGATGATACGGATTTGTATTAGACAATGACACCGGCTCAAAGACTCAACGAACGCAAGATGCAGACAAACTAACTGCAAGATAAAGAAAACTCGATACATACAAATTCCTCCTGGCCAGCGAAATTGAACCATGTTATTGTATGAGCTCGACTCTACTACTATTCAGCCCATAAATGACCCACTGCTGAGTCGAGCCTCCTCCAATCACTTGGAGAGTAATTGGCATACTGTGCCAAGCTGGCCAGACCGGTTTTGTATCAAGTTTTCCTTCTCTTGTGGCTAAGTCCTCGGCCTTGTCATTTCCTTTTGTCGGCTCTTACGACACCCTTAGGATAGAATTAGGTGGTGACGCTATATTCTAACTAATCCCGTCACCGCACGGACCGGAGACTTGACTCAGCAGTGTGTAATTTATGGGCTGAGATGATTGTGCCAGTTGGACTAGGGATTCCAAGCTGCCTTGGCACGCTTTGGCACGCCATAATTTAAGGTGGATGCTCCAGGGTAGCCCGCGAAATTCAAATTTTCTTACGTTTTTTGCATTTTGCAGGGCAGTGCTAGGTTGTATGATGATGAACATTTAATTCGCGGCTGTAAAACTTATGTAGTTACAGAGCATTTAATTCGCGGCTGTAAAACTTATGTAGTTACAGAGTTATAATCATCAAACTCATCAATACAACCCTCCAAGCTCATAAAGGTGCAAGAAACGTCAAAGACATTCTGATGATTATAATTATATAACTACATACGTCCTACAGCCGCGAATAACATTTTAATCAACATACAACCTAGCACTGACCCGCAAATTGCCAAAAACGTAAGAAAATTTTAATTTCGCGGGCTACCCTGGAGAATCCACCTTAAGTAGATGTTTCCGGACATACGTGCTCTGGGATGAGTGACATATTTGTATCGTAAATTACATTTTTGTATAGCGCTTGCGCGATACATGGATACCCAGTGCAAGTGGGTGGTTTTATAATACTTTTGAACAGCGTCGTGCCTGCTTGGAGTGTAGAATACCTAAAGAGAGAATCGTTTACATTTTGTTTTACAATACTGCAAGTAGGCAGTTGTATAGGTTAGATAAAAAAATATAAATAGACCAACAGGAAAAAATGATATTATTTGAAAACAGAAATAATAACTCTTTTTTAATAAAGCGACATCCTTACTGTATTTGTAACCTGTATCGCGGGGGCAGTTTAAAAACATGTAATTCGCGCACACAAATGACACCCAGACTCGGAGTAAGTGGCTCTGGTTTAGACAAAGACACTTGCCCGACCTCGGGGTCGAACCCGGGAACCGTTGTTCCACCGAACCCTTAGACCAACGAGGCATAAATAGGATGTATCCAAAACCCCGTACTCCATCAAGTGAGTGCAGTCAAAAGAAGCAGTTCTATCTTCAGGGACAATTCGATGTGTTTGTGAATCAGAATTTTATTACAAAACATGAGTTGCAGTGAAAACCAAACAATTAAAAATCGATGTTATCTATGCCTTACATTTTGCACACAGTATCTTTATCGGTAGTACTATTGATCCTTTGGTTATGAAAATACATATAGTATTTTTGTTACAACCTGTATGAATAGTAACTGAAGTAAATTATGACTTTAAAATAATACCTTGTATTGTTTTAGTGATCAATCTTCCATAGGTACACTGATGATCTTATAAATATATTAAATTAGTAATTTGGTAATAGATTTTTAAATAGTTTGTCCTCGTGCTAACTTTCTTTTAAATAATAAATCGTTATAAAAAATGTATACAAACAAACATCGAAATAGACCGGTTGGCCGATTGACCGAATGTTTGCTAAAGAAAGTTGATTTTAATCGGTTTTTATGGTCAAAAAAACATACAACCAGTTTATATATTTTACATATTTACGGCTACCGGATTTCTCTTTAATGTACTTTGTTGATAGATGTTATATTTAGAGTTTTATAATACCTACAGGCTAGATTTATTTTTATTAAGAACTAGGGACCCGCTCCGGATTCACACGTACATAAAAACCTTCCTCTTGAATCACTCTATCTATTTAAAAATCCGCTCTAATATCCTTTGCGTAGTTTTAAAGATTTAAGCATACTTAAGCACGGACAGACGACAGCGACATTGTTTAATAATATGTAGTGATAGTGATGATAGTGTTATGCATTAAAAGCCTTACGAACACAAATAAATAGATTTAATAAAAGTATTGTTTTATTGAACAGGACACCGTAATGTTGGTGTAATAATTATGTTCATCATTATAATTTTAGCATATACTCGTAAATGGCTCTCTTCTCTTGGGCTTAAATTTCCAATAGTGTGGTTCAGTACGTAAATTATTATCTATCTTTGCCACACAATTGTTACAGGGTTTGGTATCAAGTTTTCTGTCTCATGCGGCTAGATAGAATATCTATTCTATTTACTTCCATTACTTATTCATGTTTCGTGTAGTGACGGATTTAGAATAAACATTGTGACCAACCCGAGAGGGAGTCGTGCGACTAAACGCAAGAGGCAAATCAGCCCCCAGATAAGGAAAACTTAACACAATTATGGCAACCTATTTTGCCAGCAGAGTAGGCTCGATTAGTTGGTCATTTATGGGACCAAATACTGAAACGATGAAATGAGTAGAGACCCTAACCTAGGGTTGCTTGAAATATAAAAATTCAAACATCTATTCATGTTATCATGAAGCACCTGTTAATAATACTTTGGAAAGTTGTTATTCCCTTTTTAGACTTAGTTTACCTGTATTTTACTGGTGTGATGGAAATTGGCAAGCCCTCGAGTTTCTTGCCAGTTCTTCTCAGCAGTGGTCCGAACTGGTGGTAGACGATCGAATGACGAATTATATAAATGGTAGGAAAGACATGAAAGTGTCCATTGTGACCAAAACAAAATAAATTATTTGAATTTGAATTCAACTATTCTAGACCACCGATAATTATATGGTTAGACCAGTAGTCAGTTTTCGTGCTACTGACTATGTGTAACAATTGCCATAGATGGTAGAATGACAGCCGGGACTGACAGCGTTACGTGCCCTTCGAAGCGCGGAGGAGTTCAGATATTACAGACAAATGATGGACATGATGGACTGACATCCCAGCACAATCGCTTAGGGGCTGTCCATTAATCACGTGAGCTTCGAAAGGGGGAGGGAGGGGTTCGGCAAAAATCACCAAACATCACCAAGGGGTAGGGGGGGGGGGGTATAGCAAGATATCAAGTGTATTTAATTTTTCGTCAAACGCGTCATTTCTGAACAGAAAAGCGGCGTGTTTATGCTTCTTTGTAGGTACTAAAAAATACACGTGATTTTTGATGGAGTGTGGGGGGGTAGTGTTAAACCTCACCAGGTATCACCAACGGGGAGGGAGGGGATAAAAATCTTAAGAAAACATCACGTGATTAACGGACAGCCCCCTACCTCTTTAAATAACCGTCTGCTAAAGTGCGAAAGTCAGTTTTTCCGCGGCTAAATTTAAAATCCGCTAAATCCCTATTAGTGAATGATGTTAGTATTTCCGTGTGGTGACGGATTTAGATTACATAGTGTCACCACCCCATTCCATACTGAGGGTGTCGTAAAAGCCGACAAAAGGAAATGACAAGGCCGAAAACCTAGCCGCAAAAGAAGAAAAACTTTATAAGAAACCTTGTGCCAACCCGTCTGGAGTCCGTGGCACAGTAGGCTAACGACCCTCCCTGTGATGGGAGGAGACCCGACTTAGCAGTGGGTCATTTATGGGCTGATTAGTTACTACTAATCAGCCCATAAATGACCCACTAATAGTTAGTATAGACAGGACCCTCGTAACTTTTGGGTTCTTAGCCAGTTACAAAATCCATTTTTAATTGGCATAAAAATAAACATAGCGACAGAGCTCCCGTGATTGTTTTGTAACTCCACCGTCGTCAATTACAAGCGACGTCCCAAAAAGTAGGCAATTTAATTTACTCCGAGCCGGAATAGCTTACTCGCAAATCGTGTTAAGAGTTTATCTGTACGACATAGTCGGCCTCGGACTGGTGTTGCCAGCTTTAATTACACCAAGTGAAGAATTTCTTTTTTATAGTGAGTGAAACCTTTTATAGGTCCCCAGCTGAGGGACGGGGAGTCCCAGACGCGATGAGATGGTGATTTTGACCGGTTTACCCCCTAAAACTACCACTATTTGTCTGCGCGGGCCATCTGTCGTTTGACCAAGGGAAAGCTTGGAAATGTTTAAAATAGGTTTATAACATTCAGGGTTTAACATATAACTCTGAATATACAGGATGTATTTAAAACCTTGTTGTCATCCGAAATTAGATTAAAGAAGTAATCAAAAGAAGTTCTGGGTCCAACTAAAGTTATAAACGCGCTAGGTTGAAAATATTAACTAGTATTAGTATTTAGTAACTACTAAATGGATTTTAATGAATATTTTAAAATAACGTAGTTATTACATCAGAATACCAAATAGGCTACAATTTATAAAGTTGTAGTGTGAATTATTATTTATAGAATGTGTGGTACCATGACTAACTATAAAAGATTATTGTATTTTTTATTAAATACCCACGCGAAGCCAGGGCTGGGCGCTAGTATAAAATATATTTCTATCTTATATTAAGTAAAAAGTTCTCACGCATAAACTAATAAACTACCTTTCCATTGTTGTTGTTATTAACCTATAAGTTTAGTAATCTAAGCATCAGGATGTTATTTAGCTTTTCTGTCGTTATTTCAAGAAAATAGTTGGTTTGTTTTTATCACTCTGTATTGAAACACAACATAATTCTCTTGAGTATTTAGAATGATCATGTCTATTTTAAAGTTTATAGACCTCAACGTCTTTACCGTATTAGAGGTAAAAAAATAAGTTCATATTTCCCACTGCATTAACCCAGATATGTTGCTTAAAGATATAACGTTACGAAGTCACGAAGTGTATCATCATTATCAATTCAGCTCAGGGAACTTTACTGGGCTTGCCCAAGAGTGATTACAATTACTCCACCTCAGCCTATGGATGACCCTATGCTGAGTCAGGCCTCTTCCAGTTACATGGAGGGTGGAATGTGCACCGCTGGTCAAACGGGTTGCCACATGCTTTTGTATCAGGTTTTCCTTCTCTTGTAGCTAGGCTATCGGCGTTCTCATTTCCTTTTGTCGTGTTTCGAGACACCCTAATAATGGAATGGGGTGGTGACATTATGTATTCTAAATCCGTAACCACACGGACATGGAGAGTGATTGAGATACATATTTTCATACTGGTTTCTGATCGAGGATATATAAGGGATACATCCTAGATCAGAAACCAGTAATTAAAATAATATAGCCAGGGTTGCGTAGCATAATAACATAAACCTTTGGTCCAGGAGACAACAGGGATGCAGCCCACTGCATCCCTGTTGTGTACATACAAATATGGGCAACGTTCTGCCCACACAAAGCAAGCACAAAGTAAATTTTCCCACTTTCAAAAAAAAAAGATACGGCCAATCTGGCGTAAGTCATGGAACTTCCCCGATTTAAGGGAACTTTCTTTGTACCAGGCAACTTTGTACCGGACAAAGCTTGCCGACGACGTATGCAAATGTACACGCGACCGAATGAAACAAGATTGTCGGCTTTATAAAAATAACAGGCAAATCCACTTTCATTTTTATTCAGAGTTCCGGCGCCAGACCATTGTTGCTGTCGTCACTACAAAGGGAACGTATTCAGTCTCACAAATACGCTTTGGAGAAAGCATTACATAAAGTTAACTTGGCTGCTTTTAACAAGGTTTTTCTCATGACACTAGTTGATTTATTCTACTTGCGTATACTTTTTATCATTTTATGGGCATCGCTATCGAGTTTTTTGTGCCATATTTGTGCATTTTACATTATACTATTATCATCATCGTATTTAGTATACACAGGGCCGGATTTAGGGGGGGCAACCGGGGCGAAAGCCCCGGGGCCCCCACAAGCAGGGGGCCTCCACAATAGAGACTTCGGAAAAAAAAATCTTTCAAATTTCAAAAATACGAGTACTAAGAGAATCTACTTGGTTTCACAATAAATTATTTATTGAAAAACTCTACGAAAAAAATTGTTCATTTTATTTGGAAAATAATTTGGGGCAAGGGGGCCTCCACTCCTTTGTTGCTCCGAGGCCTCTGGACCCCTAAATCCGGCCCTGAGTATACACAAGTTCACCATAAGGAGCTAAGGAGGAACGCTAAAAGACTAAAGGAACGCAAGAGGGTGATAATCTTTTTTTTTTGTGTTGCTTGGGAAGTGCATTATGCATATCGCTGCCCCCTGGTTATGTGGCGATTATGTTGGACTCCGGAAACTACTCGGGTACCCACTAAAACTCCAGCGGTTTACCCTCACACGACACGCTTGGGGCGCCACTGGTTCGCGTAAACGCATTCCACTGTCCCGGGAGAGGGAGTCCCGGGCTACTTGGACGATAAAATCCCTGTGCCAGTCCATCTAGCTATTCTGGCACAGTAGGCTGATTATCCTTCATAGATTTAGGACGCCCGACTCAGTAGTGGGTCCTTCATACGCTGAAACGACGATGACTCTATAAAATTTGCATTTAGCCCTACCCCTGGTAAAAAAGTATCTTTAGTTTTGTAAATCAAATTATAATTTCCATCTTATATAATTCGAAATTTAAATTATACAATAACCGACAGCGGCGTGTTTTCACATGCGCTGTATTGTTGTAATCCACCAAAAAGTCTAGAGTAAATAGGTTTTGGCCTCTACACGAGGTAACTTTATTCTCTGTTGTTTTTCAGTTATTTTGATAGCGAGCAACATTTTGTTTTGTTAATTACAGACTCGTAACTTCTGAATTAATAATAACCTTTGTGTTTTCATAGTATCCATTAGTTTTGCATAGTATCCATAAGTCTATTAGTGCTATTAAGTCCATGTGGTGACGGATTTAGAATACACAGTGTCACCACCATCCCATCCTATCTTCTATCTTCTATACATCTATACAAATAAATAAAATTGGAGTGTCTGTTTGTAACAATAAAATAACAACTTTTTACTAAATGCGTAAGTCTGTATACACAGCACATAGACTAAAATAACATTTTTTTTAATTTTTGTCTGTCTGTCCGTCTGTCTGTCTGTCTGTCTGTCTGTTTGTTCCGGCTAATCTCTGGAACGGCTGGACCGATTTTGACGGGACTTTCACTGATAGGTAGCTGATGATATAAGGAGTAACTTAGGCTACTTTTATTTAGTCTATACATCTATACAAATAAATAAATGCGTAAGTCTCTATACACAGCACATCTATACATCTATACATCTATAGAAATAAATAAAATTGGAGTGTCTGTTTGTAACAATAAAATAACAACTTTTTACTAAATGCGTAAGTCTGTATACACAGCACATAGACTAAAATAACATTTTTTTTAATTTTTGTCTGTCTGTCTGTCTGTTTGTACCGGCTAATCTCTGGAACGGCTGGACCGATTTTGACGGGACTTTCACTGATAGGTAGCTGATGATATAAGGAGTAACTTAGGCTACTTTTATTTAGTCTATACATCTATACAAATAAATAAATGCGTAAGTCTCTATACACAGCACATCTATACATCTATACAAATAAATAAAATTGGAGTGTCTGTTTGTAATAATAAAATAACAACTTTTTACTAAATGCGTAAGTCTGTATACACAGCACATAGACCAAAATAAAATATTTTTAAATTTTTGTCTGTCTGTCCGTCTGTCTGTCTGTCTGTTTGTTCCGGCTAATCTCTGGAACAGCTGGACCGATTTTGACGGGACTTTCACCGATAGGTAGCTGATGATATAAGGAGTAACTTAGGCTACTTTTATTTAGTCTATACATCTTCTATACAAATAAATAAAATTGGAGTGTCTGATTGTAATAATAAAATAACAACTTTTTACTAAATGCGTAAGTATGTTTAAACAGCAAATAGACCAAATTTTTTTTTTTTAATTTTTGTCTGTCTGTCTGTTTGTTCCGGCTAAAACGTTCAGTACTTTGGAGACATTGTTAAAAACTTAATTTAAAACAAAACATCATTCAGCTGATTCAGAATTTAGTAAAATTCTTCTTGATGTTGGAGAGGGAAAGTGTCTAGAAGTCAATAGTAATCATGATATAGAACTTCCTACCAGTCTTTGTTAGGTTGTGGTGGACACTGAAACTTTAATACATAGTATTTATGATGATATTCACAATCTCAATATCAAAGAAGATTCGATAAATAAGCCAACAAAAACTGAAAATAAATGATAATTAAAATAAATGCAAAAACCAAAAAAAAATATTAATGAACTAATTAACTTTTTTTAAATTCCACGCGGACGAAGTCGCGGGTACAGCTAGTCTATATAAATAAAAATGAATTGCTGTTCGTTACTCTCGCTAAAACTCGAAAACGGCTGGACCGATTTGACTAATTTTGGTCTTGAAATGTTCGTGGAAGTCCAGGGTAAGTTTGGAAAATTTGAAAAAGCTTTTTTTTTAATACTCATTATTTTGGTTCCAGTTAAGGTTTGCACATATTATTATTCAGGTTTTTTATTTATTTATTCTGAGGCGGTACGAAGTTTGCTTGGTCACCTAGTAGTATAATAAAATAAAACATAATCAACACATGACCCACTGCTGAGTCAATCCTCCTCCCATCACAGGGGGGGTCTGTACTGTGCCAGCTTACGACACCGTCAGGATGGTATGCGGTGGTGAAGTTTTGTATTCGTTTTGTATTGACATATTGTCTTTGAATTTTTTGCTGTTGGGTTCATTGTGATTCTGTTTTTGGCAGTGTTAAAATGAGTGTGTGATCATTAAAATTTAAGCTATGTATGCCTTCCGTCGTTAACGTTTTCTATTAGGATTTGCAAATTAAATCCTAAAGATTAGAAGGCGGTCGAAACTGAAATGCAATTCTGTATTAAAATCCATATTTTTAATGTCTATTGAAATCAGGATCACGGGAAATTTCGCACGTGAGAGTCAGAGTATTACCTCGTATCGGATCATTAATACTTCTCGCGAAATAATTATGGGCAGGGTTGAGTTACGAACAATCGAACGCTGTAATCCTCAGATTTGTGGCTGCCTGCAGTCTGCGCGCTTATGAGGATGGATTACAACGCTGACATCTGCGAACAGCTTGATAAATTGCCCCGTGAGCCACTTCTGCGATTAACAGCGATTAGCGGGAAATAAACGAGTTATGATTCGGATAATTTGCATTCGATTGTTTCTTCAACTAAATTGAGTGTGATGATGGATTCCGTGATTAGTATGCATAGGGTCCCCACCTCATTTCGTCCTGAGGGTGTCATAAGAGCTGACAAAAGGAAGAAGAAGGATCCGTATTTTAATGTTCGAGGTTTCACTCGAGCATCATTATTACGTAATATTAATTCTGTTGTATTTTATGTACATTTTCATCTATAAATTATAGATTTATGACATTGTGACTCGGGCTGAGTAAAGAGTTAAAGAACTGTGGAAAAGTTTCTTTTAAGATCTAGGAAGTTTACTCAAAAGTTCCTCCAAGTTAAGTTAAGTTCTATTTCTGCAAAGCTTATCCTATGCCAAAATCATTAAAATTAGATCAGCGTCTAAACGATGTCTAAACGAAACATGCAGAGGACGGGAAGAAAAAAGGGAACTTTTTTTTTAAATTATCTTTTAGCGAACGCTTAATTAATAAAAGCCAACACAGCCAACAAGCCGTATAAGCGTTATTACACATTACCCAACGGTATGATCAAAGCCTTATCTACCCCGATATGTTGCATTGACGAGACGAAAATTAATTCATGGGAAGCCCGGCTCCAAAGTTATTTAAAAATTATTATAAATTATTTAATCATTATGTAACATTTATTTCACCGCGAATGCAAAATGTTGAATTTTAAACTTTTTTTAGTTATACAAGCGTATTTTTATTTTGCGTTTATTTCTACGGTAGTGTTACATAATGCATTATACAAACTGAGCTAATAATCTAAACGTTTGCATACATTTTCCAAAGAGATTCCGAGGTCGTTTTGTTTCATAAGCGAACTAGTCGTTACCCGCAACTTTGTCTGTGTTGGCTTTAAATCTGATGACTTCAATTTGCAATTATTTAGAGAAAGCGTAGCAATAGAAAATTATAACGAATAGGCTATAATTACAGATCAGATATTCAAAAGGTCCTCCATTCATTATGTTTTGAATTAGTAATTATCTAATATGAATTACTATCATAATATCCAAGTTATACATCTCTTGTATTGTAGTTATATAATGTCATACTATATTTGATTTAAGTAGTATTTATGGTTCACCACCCCATTCCATTCTGAGGGTGTCGTAACAGCAGACAAAGGGAAATGACAAGGCCGATAATCTAGCCGCGAGAAAGGAAAACGTGATTCGAAAGCCCGCCCGTGCCAACCCGTCTGGCCAGCATGGTACAGTAGGCTAATTAACGGTCGGGCACTATCTGTATCAAAATTTCATGTCATCATTTTATATACATAATTATGTGTCATAAACCACGACACAATTTTGTCTATTCCAATAAAGAACAACTTCATTTGTAAGTCACTAACACACGTAACATAATGACACAAATTACGTCTTAAAATATTAAAGCAATATAACTTTTAATCCTCTATTAATTAGGTTTCGCAACCAGACGGCGTCAGACTACAGCGGAAGAGGTTTGTAACGTGTCACTTTGGACGAAAGTTATGATTATAGTAGCGATAAGGCTTGCTGCACGCGGCCAACAAACAAGGCGAGATAAAAATATTGAGCTTAAAGTTTTTTATCGGGGAATTTAATTATTTTAATTCGGTGAATCTTACCAATATGTATTATAATTATGAAGTCTCTTTCCCACCATTTCTAATCTGTACAAATAAATAAAATGTCAGTGCCTGTTTGTAACAAAACCGCCTATTCAAACAATTAATTATTGTAACTTAGCCTAATATGTAGTTAATTAACCTAATATGTAGTTATTTAGCCTAATATGTAGTTAATTTCATTATTATTCGTAAACGGGCTATTTATTTAATTATTGTGTTTACGTTGGATGCCGAGATCAGTTGGCAAACTCACAAAATTATGTCTAATTATTGAGAATAAATAACACGGCAAAGTGTCGAATGAAATGTTTAATGGCCAGTACCTCATTTAGGCACAGTGGGCTAATTTTCCTCATGAATTTGGAGGAGGCTCGGCCCAGTACTGGGTCATTTATGGGCTGTAACGACGACGGCGACCTCATACATAGTATTATTTTGTGTTCTTTAACAGTGTTGCCATTTAATATTAAATTTTGTATTATGTTTGTCGTATCAGGGTGGCCTAACGCGGGGTGATATAACGATATTCATGTGTTTGATCCGCATATAAATAACTTTTCCCTCTGACTGCGCTCGCTTAGTTATTAAGTTTATTTTTGTTATTACAGAATAGAGTGATTGGATGGATAATAGAAAAAGTATTTTCTTAAGTGATTCTGGGGAGCTTTTAATAGGAAAGAATAAAAACCTAGGCAAATATACAATATATTATAAACAAATTTAATATTATTTTACTAAATTTTGAGTAGGCAATATAATTAAGATCAGTTAATTATTTTTGAAGATCAACCCAGCAATCAGCTTCATAGAAAAAGTATATTTGAAAACATGTCATTAATGTATGTCTTGCACAGTTCAAAAAGCTCTACAATTTATTTTTTATTATTTCATCGCGTCATCTATACATACAACTATGTATATAAAATTGGTGTGTCTGTTTGTCATAATAAAATAACCACTTTTACTAAATGCGTATGTTTGTATACACAGTATATAGACTAAAAAACATTTTTTAAATTTTTTGTCTGTGTGTTTGTTCCGGCTAATCTCTGGAACGACTGGACCGATTTTGACGGGACTTTCACTATAGATAGGTAGCTGATGATATAAGGAGTAACTTACTTTTTTTAGACAAGCTTCACCCCGTGGCGTCATTCGCGGGTAACATCGCACCCGTGCGAAGCCGGGACGGGCCGCTAGTTACCCAATAAAACAAAACATTTTATTCCTTTCATAATACTGTTTATATCATTCACGTCTCTTTCACAGAAACAAGCATTTAGTCCACACATAAAACAGAAGTGTTATCGACTCTCTCTTAAGTCGGTCTTAAAATATTATGTGTGATAACCACCTAAAATTGACCTATCAACTTTGGTATTAGCATACAGACATGCAAACATCGATGTTATTTATCTGGCCGTTGGTGGGAGGCGGATCGGCGCCGAAGCCTTGGAGAAAGTTTATCTTGAGTGAGGTTTCACTGACTGCCATAGCGCAGGAAGCAGGGAGACTACTATGAGCGTTTGTATATTGAAGCTCATAGTATTAACTATGGCCAGGTCTTCCCGTGTGGTGACGGATTTAGAATACAAGGTGTCACCACCCCATTTCATGCTGAAGGTGTTGTAAGAGGCGACTAATGGAATGTTACCACGTCCCAAGTGAAAGGAAAACTTGACATAAATCCTGTGCCAACCCGTCTGGCCAGCGTGGCACAGTAGGCTAATTACCCTCCATTTATTTGGGGGAGGCCCGACTCAGCAGTAAGTCATTTGTGGGCTAGAAATTTGTCAGCTCTTATGACGCCCTCAGGGTGGAATGGGGTGGTGAAACAAAGTATTATAAATCCGTAACTACATGTATGATAATACGACATTAGGTATTTAAAATTTACTGTTACTTAAATTAGTTTAGTTCATCAAATGATATCGCTCTACAATGTGGATGCTCCAGGGTAGCCCGCGAAATTCAAATTTTCTTACGTATTTTGCAATTTGCAGGGCAGTGCTAGGTTGTATGAAGATGAACATTTGATTCGCGGCTGTAAGACGTATGTAGTTACAGAGTTATAATCATCAAACTCATCAATACAACCCTCCAAGCTCATAAAGGTGCAAGAATGACTTTGACGTTGAAAAAGTTTTCCTTGCACCTTTATGAGCTTGGAGGGTTGTATTGATGATTTTGATGATTATAATTCTATAACTACATACGTCTTACAGCCGCTAATAACATTTTAATCAACACACAACCTAGCGCTGACCTGCAAATTGCAAAAAACGTAAGAAAATTTGAATTTCGCGGGCTACCCTGGCACATTCACCTTAAATGCAATATTATATGCATAACACAACACAAATAATAATAGTATAAATGTATTTAATTGTAATATAATAATTGACGGATTTAGAATACACAATGTCACCAACCCATGCCGCCGTGAGGGTGTCGTAAGAGGCGACTAAAGAACGCATGAGGCATACGGATAACCTAGCCGAAAGAGAAGGAAAACTTGATACAAACCCTGTGCTAACCAGTCTTGCCAGCGTGGCACAGTGGCACAGTAGGCTAATTTCCCTCCATGAATTTGGAGGATGCCCGACTCACTAGTGGGTCATCTATGGGCTGAAACGACAACGACAATTGTAAGATTAGGCTAATACTTTTCAATTTTTTAATTACCCGCCATGTAACTGGCGGATGCCCGACTTAGTAGGTCATCTATGGGCTTAGTAGTAGTAGTATTGTCGTGACAAATTACTTTCTACCAATGAACGTAGAAAAAAAAATGCCTTTGCATTTATTCATGTAAAGCTTGGTAGGAAACGGTTAAGGAGTTACTTCCTCAATTTACTTAACAGTCTTAATGCAATGTCTAGTCATGATTAAATCTTATTTCACGCGATCCGAGTTCGTCCCCAGTAATTGGACGTGTTTTTGTAGATGTCTCTTCAGACATTCAACATTCCTATTATTGCCGTGTAAAATTTTCACGTTGTTTCCTAATATGTTTTTTCTAATCTGTATTGCGAATACCTACAACTTAGAATACGTAAAATTTGAGCAAGATGGTTCATGATTTTTTAAAATTTTCTATAAGCAATGAATGTGCAAGTGGAACAAATCACAGCAAAAAGAGTGTTTTGTTTAATTGTATGCATTTCTCATAAAACATAAAATTTCAGAATTCTAGCCATAGATTGTAATCGAGTTGAATAGGTATGATTTTTTAGCTTTACATTATAATTCTCTTGTCTTTTTTTAAACGAAACCCCTGCGCTAGTTATAGTCTGTATCGTAGGGCTGTTTACGTTTGTAATTGACGAACACAAATATAGACTATATTATTATGTTACATACATGTTACATATTGGATAATAACATCTATTATTTCAATCATTGGCTATTTTATAATTGAGATTGATTGATTAATCTAATAATTTTGCAAAATTATGTCAAACAATAGCTGTTGCTACTTATTCGACTCTACATAGATTCTGAACTTTACCTAACCTCAAATTAATGTTGTACATCTGGTAACAAACAAGGTATTGCTTTCACGCAATCCTAAGAAAATTTAAAGCACTGTTTTGATAGGTTTATTTGGTGAGCGGCGATTCACTTCTATGTCAAAGATTGTGTACAACACGAAACATCTTCCTTGACCTACGGTTTCTTGTGACAGGTGCTAGCGTTGGCGGGTGGCGGGTGACGGCGCTGGCGCGTGCGCGGAGTGCAGTCACGAGATGAGCGGAGCGGGACCGCTACCACCTCTATCCGCTGCCGAGGCGCTTTCCTCGCTACTATGGCAGCCATACGAGTGCCGTTCGCCGCTCCTCGCCCGCTCTCGCACCGACGGCGCGATCAGCCTTCGAGGGGGGGAACCTTTCGCGCCTCAGTCGCCGATCGGCGGTCGTCATGCGCGCGCGTCGCTTCTTGCCATCACTCCCGAGATGCGGCTGCCCGTGCCGGCGCCCGGCAAAACGGACTCGGTCTCGGTGCGCGTTCCGGGCGAGCCGAGTCGAGTGTCCAACGTGAACGTGAACATAGTGCAGGTGGAAGCGCCAGCTACTGGCAATGTGAACAGTGCGGTGCAGACGGAAAGAGAGAGGAGTGTGGTGAGCGCTGAGTGTCAGACGGAGGAGCCGAGACGGAGGCGGGCCCGACGGGCGCGGGCGCCTCGCGTGCCCGAGGTGCTGGAGAATGTTCCGCCGCCGCCATACAGCACGTTGCCGCATCCGCATCCCGTGCCCGTGCCCGTGCCGCACCCGCACCAAGGCCCCGTGCCCGTGCCGCATCCGCACCAAGTGCCGATGCCGCACCCTGTGCCGGTGCACTCGCCACCGCCACCCATCATAGCGGCACATCCACCGGCACACCGTTTCCCTTTTCAACCGATCCCTCTAAGGTATTTTTTATTATATTAGACATATCAACAATATACATGCGAAATAACATTTTTAAAAAGTATACACAGATATTTAAGCACAGCATTCCCATATCCCTACAAAAAGAAAAAACCTAAATTTAATCTGATCTAATCATGGCGTAAGCATATAATAATAATATCAATATAAAAAATGGAATACATTCATTTAAAAATAATAATATCATAATACAGCAAGTCTAATTTAATCAAATTGAAACGAAAATAAATCTAATCAATATAAATTAAACCGTAATAAAATAATTAAAATTTAAATTACATTAAATTAATTTAATTTAGTTGTATCTACTGATCAAGTTAACTATATCGGTTTTAATGTCATTTAAGCTGTAGATTCATTAAAAGCATTTAATTTTGTACTTTTGGATCCTGACGTGCCACAACTAATCAAAAGCCTAAACACCTTTTTTCAGCCAACGCTAGCCTTAAAACAATGGAATAAATTTCATATCTGGGTCATGCCATTCAGATTACACGTACGATAAATTCCCCAGCGCTTGTGTAGCATAGATAGACCTAATTGGCACTTCCCCTGTTTTAAGAACTGCATTGAAAAGAGCTAGAGAAATCTTGTTGCAATTTGGCGCTTGTCTTACTTTAAATCTACGAGCTCGAATGCATTCAAACCACTTCGCTACAATACAACAGTCTAAATATTCTATAGAATGAGCTCATTATCAATTGAGAATGTCTCTGAATGAATTAAAAAGATATTGCATAATTGTAATGAATATATTCATATTACAATAAGTTACATATGTCCGTGTTATGTAACCGTGCATAGCGTATATAATTATGGTTACGTTCGTACATGTACTAAAGATAAAAGTTTAATATCAAAAGACAAACAGAAAGTTAGCGTGAAAAGTGGAGCGAATCAGCGACTACGGCCTTGGAAATGAAAGCTGCGAATACTCTTCTATTCAATTCAAATGGCGGTTATTTACGAATTAGGAACATTAAAATTTTACATTACATTTAACACAATCGCCCACATTGTGTCCATTAAATCTGGTACAAGCAAATTGACTGTGTTCTATCTAATGTTGTTAAAAACATAACGAAGCCACTTTAGTTTAGTACAATGTCAAAAGATTAAATTTTGTAAGTATATTAATTATATTGGCTTTTAAAAAATGTAAATCAATATGCGCATGAGTTGGTGTGATGACAGATTTAGAAAACATAGTGTCACCACCCCATTCTATTCTGAGCGTGTGAGGGTGGCAGTTTTAGTTAGGTTAGGTTAGCTGTCAGTTTATAAAATATAACGCGCGAACATGTTTAATAAACATATAATGTTATGTTAGTTAATTACATACGTTTAGTTTTCACCTCAACGCCTAACAATAAAAGTTAGCTAATAATTTGTATTATTCACCGTCACGTGAGTTAAAGTCAAAATAAAGGTGGCACATAATAGCCATACTTAAAACCAATTGTTACTTCAAACCGGTACTATTTTGCAATCGATTGTTACCACAGACTGAAACCTAAAAAGTAAAGCCAAACCTTATAGGTACACGTGACCTTGCGAACAATCCACTTACATAACGAGGCCAGCTCACAAGCACCGCGAGTTGCATGACCAAAATCTATTTCAATTACTCAGAATATCACGCAGAACTGCCGCGTAGTAATATGTAGACACTTGCGTGTTTGTAACGTTAGATACACATCATTAATTAGTACTGTAGTGTTATCAACCAGCATTACGTTTTTCCTTTTATCGAACGTTAGATCTTTTTTGCGAAAATTATGCTGCGATGTTATAGAAAAAGGTTTTATCTCTAGTTTATATCTAATCTATCTATCAGCCACTGACACTGGCGAAGACGGGACTTCCCCATACATAATTATACGCATTAAAAATATTACGACACGTGTAAAACCGTTTCAAAATTACGTACGAAAAATTGTGATCGAAATAAACTTAATACGACTGTCTGTCATACAAACAGGTTACTTAATGTACATTTAAATAATTTAGGCCTTTCTTTTGTTTATAAATTGCGACTTAATTGGCATATGGTGGATGTTACTATTAATTTTTGTACCAATCCGCTTTCGTCAATTTCAAAAAAGGAGGTGGTGCATTTCGCGTGTATTTAAAAAAAATTGTTAATATATCAACGAAAATGTAGGAAAAATAAAATGGTGCCAACTTAAATTGACACTGACGACGAATATGGATATAAACCCAGAGCACCAGAGCATATGATTATTTATTGGTTATTGTCATTGATTGTACGCTTTTAAGTTTTTGCTGCCGGTTGACATTTGGCGTCTTATAGTTTTTATTCTACACTAGCTGTACCCTGTGGGAATTTAAAGGAAATAAATACATTACACAAATATTTTTTTTCTGTTCGGAAACTTTCGTGAGCTCATGCACAAAACTTTGCTGAAGATCATCACATGATCATACGCATAGTTTACGATTCTATGTGTACATACAGACAAACATTCATTTTCATATTATTTTATTATTTATACAATATTTAGATTTTAAATTATTATGAATTGATTCAATGTCCTAACGATTTTCATCAGTTATTCCTTTTTATGTGCATTCACTAACAGTCTGATTGTTATCGAATATTAGACGGTCAGTCTTACTACAATCAGTAGAGAACACTTGACGAAGGCATAATTCGTGGTATTGATTGCATTCTACTGAGATTGCGGTAGTACACATTGCAACCTGATTGTGAGATAGAGGCTTGTATCCGTACAGACGATAATAGAGACAGACGTTTGTTAGTAGGCACAACAATACGTTACTTTAGTCTGTATCTAGCGGGATTCAACTTTACTTGAAACATTTCAAGCTAAAACACGTTATGTAATGAAAAGCTTAAAACAATATTTCACTAATAAATTATATAAATAATAGCTTTATTTATAATAATAGTTGTTTAATCGAAGCTAAATTAAATATAATTAAATACACCTAATACACGTTTTACGAGTAGTTATTAAAATTTTATCCTACCAATATTAATATAAATGTGAAAGAATGTATAGATGTATGTTTGTTACTCTTTCACGCATAACTACTGATTGGATTTTTATAAAACTTTATGAAAATATAGCGTATACATCAGAATAACACGTACTTGGCTATAATTTATAAAAAATATATGTCTTACTATAACAGAATTTTGTTAAATACCCGTATGAAGCCGGGGCGGGCCGCTAGTAAAACTAAGAACAATACCAAATACTTTTCAATTAACATTAATGCATAGCATATTGAGCACATCTGTGTTCACAGACGTAATAACTAAAAGCAATTTCGAAAGGTACAGGTACTCTCTATTTTGTATCGCAAATCGAAACTGTGATTGTACGTACAGTATTCCAATTCAGATATTGTTACTCCAATTACGTGCAGTCCATTTTACCATTGATCACCGTCAGTTGAATCGCGTTCTCGATTGTATGTGAATTGATGAACTACGAGATTTCATCGGCGTTTTAAGTAGTATTTTAGTATTCTAACAATGTATGTTAATCATGGATAGCAGTCCCCAATATCTGCGGCAAGAGATGTGCAAAATTACTAACGATGAAGAACACCAAATACGAGTAAATGGAATTCTAAACGCTGCGTCTACAGCGTTTAGTATAATAATTATCTGATATCGTATCCGTTTTGGTATAATAAACAAATACAAATCAATGAATAATTATACTTATTAGGCTGAGTTCTTATAACGTGGTCTAAATCAAAATCTGGGTATTCGATTTGAAATATTTTTATCTAATTATTCAAATTATATTAATAAAATATTTATGAAGCGTTGCCAATATTTACAATCATATCATTACTAACATTATTGATATAACAGATAAATACATGAATGCAAAATATTAGAAATTGAGAAACATTAGGCGACCAAATTTGCAAGATTTCACATATCTCGCCTTTTATTTGTGTCGCAAGCGAAATTTTCTTGTTCGCGTTGTAAACAGCGACGTCCTCCAAACGTGGTTTGTCGGTCAATATCCAGTGCTTGCGAAACCACGTCGCGTACGCGCAGTATCGAGAAATGTGATGTCGATACCGGCGCAGGCGCATCCTTGAATAAAACACCTTTATTGTCTAAACAATGAATATTATATTTATCGACAATCTTAATAAAACCCTGACCTTTATAGGTGGGAAATTGAATAAGTTATTCGCTTATTCGGGCCTTGTATTTCGACCACAATGGCTTTTGAATTCTGTTACCAAAATGGCAAATATATTTTTCAAATCGAAGAACACTTAGCATAATTTTTATATGGTAAGTTAATTTCACAATTTACGGGGTCATTCGTGTACATTTTATGCACAAACATTATTTATTCTAAAGCTGAAATATAATAGTAGTGTGCCTTAGAATGGGTATTGAGAAACCATGATATGAGCGAGTATGTATTGTATCAGGACGTATATTAACACACTATTACCGAAGCTAAAGATTACAGTTGTTTATGAATAGATGCTAAAAATGTAGTCTTTAACAAAACAGTACAAGTTACCATGTAAATAAGCTACCATCATTCCGCTGCCAAAAAACACTAATTATTTTCCTACACACAAGAAACTACAAAATTCTCTGGAGCATGGCATCTTCCACGTGGGTTCTATTCCCAGACTCCACTTCCTTGACTGTTTGGCTTACAAATAAATACTCGCACCTCGAGCGCTCTTGGCGATCAGCCAACATCCTAATGGCTTCGGAGTCGCGCCAAAGCTAGAACATCATAGACGTAAGAAGGGTTGTGCGGTTTACATAAGATAAGTACAAAAACGGACACTTATTTAGGCAAATCAATGGGAGGATATCATTTCTTAACCTCACCTAGCCCTCTCCCATTTGTATTTGTTATGATCCTTAGTATTTTTGTCGTTTCAGCCCATTAATGACCCAGTAGTGGGTCGGCCTACTGTGCCACGCTGGCAAGACGGGTTGGCACAGGGTTTATATCAAGTTTTCCTTCTCTTGGGGCTAGGTGATCTGCCTCTTGCGTTCTTTTAGTCGCCTCTTACGACACCCTACAGATGGTATGGGTTGGTGACACTAAGTATTCTAAATCCGTCACCACACGGAGTGTATTTTACTAAGTATTTTAGTGAGAACTTATTAGCTCCAGATCGTTTTACTGTTCAGAAATTATCGCTTTTCTTATGGTACCCTCGGTAACCATCGTTCTGGTATATGACTAGCGTGATTAGCTTGATCCCATTTGACGCTCTTGGTTTGCCGAACAAGACGTAGGGTACCGGATAAAAAAAAAGTCCTAGTCTTGACTTTTGACTGTCTGTCTTGAGTGAAAATTAACTTTTTACAAAACGTTAAAAATTAATGGTATTAAATCAGAAAGGCACTATACAAGTAATCCTGAAAATTTTAGGCATATTAATTAGTTTACAATTATTTATTAATGTTTTTTATATAATTTTTTTTTTCAGAAATAAGTATTATTTTTATTGTGAATATTCAATAGTTTTAATAAGTAATGATATCCGTCAACCCTGGAATTCTATTGGAAACTTAACTCGTGTCGAAGTGGATTGACTTAATCTCAGTTTGAATGTCTGCGATAACATTTGGAGGGTTAACGCTCTTTTCGTCCATTTGTAAAGGGATTTGGTTGCGTGACGATATGACGATAGCGTAGGACGATATGTATATTTAGCATAAATGTGCTGACAGTTTAAATGTTTTTTTTTATAATTCCTAAATAATACGAATTATTAAATAATATGAATTATTTATAAAACTGAGAGCTGGTCAAACCAAATAATTCCTGGTTGTCT
This sequence comes from Clostera curtula, assembly GCA_905475355.2. Lineage (NCBI taxonomy): Eukaryota > Metazoa > Arthropoda > Insecta > Lepidoptera > Notodontidae > Clostera > Clostera curtula. The sequence continues at coordinate 8,940,806 of FR997806.1, read as the reverse complement.
CGGGCGTTACAAACGAGCGAATATTAATTACTTAATCTAGCTATATACAGATGGTCATTATATTATCTATTATTCATATACATATTATATATTTCATATTATTTCTGTTTTTAGCCGTAAATGCTTAAATTTCCTGCATTTTTACCCTTATTTTCAATGACTTTTCCCATAAAGTTTTATAAAAATCCTAACAAAAGTGATTCCGTCCAACGATAGAACTGCCCCGAAGCAATCCAATTTCCGAGTGCATTGTCCGTCTGTCCTCACAAATCTCACGCCATCTTCGCCGTTCCGCTTGTGAAACACGCCGCAATACCGCATATCATTATTCAAGTCGTATTTTGGCAGGAAAAGCATTCTATATTTGAAATTGTGCTTTTTTCTACATTTGAATATTTACCGCCAAAATGTGCTTGATAAATGTCGTAATATTACTATGACTACTACTCCGCCAATAAATTAGCCATTACTGAGTCCTCCCATCGCGGGATTCCACCCATCGCATGTTGGGACATTAGCATATTGTGCCACGCTGGCCAGATGGGATGGCACAGGGTATTGTTTCACGATAGGAAATCTTGTGGCCTGGGTTTAGGACCTTTTGTCAGCTCTAACATTAATGGTATAAAAAATTGTTTAATGTCTAATGGGGTTTAATGACCTGGTTACAAAAACTTATAAATAAGTAAACTTCAAAATTAATTTTAAATATTGAAACTACTCTTATCCACAACATTTAAATCGCACGATGATACTTTTATTTAAGCGACAAATCACCGAAGACAGAGTGTGTGTTCACTTCGCAAGTCTGTTTGTTTGTTGCCTGTTGGAAACATCACCAATGCACCTCACACTTTATATTTCAATGTTATAAGTGCTTAGAGCACATAATATATATTCATCATAAGTATTCTATTGATTTTATTGCTAACACAAAAAAAAACATATTCGCAAACTTCCCGCCAAAAATATTAAAATACATATTGTTTTAAATTTGGAACATGAAATTTGGATGATGAACTAGTTTGCTTTCAGATTTTATTTTTATTCAAACATTTAATTATCTAACTTTATTCAGTTACACTGTTTTTATTCGATATTCTGTGGTATAAAAGACAAAAAAGAATTCATTGAATTATGGTATTTTTGGCAATTACTTTCTAAAGGAGTTTCCGTAGTTGCAGTCTGCAGTGTTATTACGCGACTTTACAAAATAATAAGTAAAAAACCTTACTGTGTGTTCTGATTTACGGGTTTTTGTTTATTCTATAAAAAAGCAAATTATTTAGAAACCAATGACAGGGCTATAAAACAGGTTTGTTTCGTCGTTTTTGTATAGTCTGGTCATTCAATCCGTTGTATTCTAAGTACATTTCTTACCCGATTTAAAGTCATTGTTACTCAATCTAGTTATTAGACCTTGGGTCTATCGTTACAAGTCATCATATTAAAATTTAACACAGTTCTTTATACGTTTGAATTAATTGTGCATATTGTTACTAACAGCTAATCAAAGATATGATCCACCATGAACTTGGAGGAGGCCCGACTCAGTAGTGGGTCCTTTTGGGCCGAAATCAAAGATACAGTCCATAAAGCGATAACGACTAGTTGTTGAAGAATACTGAAATATATGTTCTTTCAAGGTTTGATTTTATTTAACCTTCAATGTTATTCTTCCTTCAGTTATTTCACGAAAACTTGAAACGAAACCTTGTGCCAACCTGTCTGGGCAGCGTAGCACTGTAGACCCGAGTCAGCAGTGAGGCGGTCAGTCAGTCTATCTTTTTTTTTAAAGGTTTCGACACCACCCTGCACCGCCGCGCCTCAGCTACTGAAAATATACTTAAAGCTGTGAGGCACACAGTACATTTTAGTCATGTAACTGAAAACCACAGATTTACCACTTCGACAATTACTGCCAATGACAATGACTGCCTCGTTGGTCTAGTGGTCAGATGTGCCGCCTTTGGATCAACGGGTCCCGGGTTCGATTCCGGGGTCGGGCCAGTGTCTTTGGTCTAAACCAGAGGCATTGGCTCGGAGTCTGGGTGTCATTTCTATCTATAATATGTATGTATTTACGAAAAAAAAATGTATATAAGTAGTTTATCATCCATCTCGTTACCATAACAAAAGCATTAAGTTGCTTAACTTGGGACGAGATGGCGTTGTGTGAAATGTCCAAGGATATTTATTTTTTTAATTTTTAATTTGACAGATGACGTAAAACAGACGAAGCGTGGGTTGGTTATCAGTTGATGATGATAGGTTTCAACTGCTTTGCGCTCGACTAAGAAACCTATGGTACATAGATTGTGCTCGCACACTGGTTCAGACCGCAAGGTGAAAGTGTAGTGTTGAATGTCTTACGATACAAGGCAAGTAAGTTCAACTTATGCTTTGTCAGTTCTGATTGCATTTCAAGATGGAATTCTACACGCGGCTGAATGTAGGTCTTCAAGAGGAATGTGACATGAGCTTAACATTATTTTATGATTTTATCGTATTAGATTTCACTATGCCGCACTATACAGAGACACTGTGGTTAGGAAACTTAACATTTGAAGTTTAGTTGTACGTTCTTCTAAATGTGATGTTAAATTAAAAAAGTCAATTAATATTTTTTTAAATAAATATACCTAGTACTATTAATTTATTTAAATACGAGCTGACCCGGCAAACTTCGTACCGCCTCAGAATCAATAAATAAAAATCCTGAATGATAATACCAGAATGTTTCAACTTTATTAAAATATGTGCAAACCTTAACTGGAACAAATTGCGTATTAAAAAAAAGATTTTTCATATTTTCTCCTTTTAAACCTGTCTTGGACTTTCACGAATATTTCAAGACCAAAATTAGCCAAATCGGTCCAGCCGTTCTCGAGTTTGCGAACGAACAGCAATTCATTTTTATTATATAGATCTAAAGAAGATAGTTTCACACATTTCGATAGTAATACCACAGGTAATACGTAAGTCGCAGTTGAGAATAGATGGAATGGAAAGTAAAATCATAGCAAATTCAAACGAGATGTCGTAAATGCGTGTGGTCGATTAGTGCCTATGCACACTATGTACTTCATGCCAGTGTAAGCTCGTTTTACTGATTTTGAAAGCAAGATAGAAGATCTGGATACACTACCATACAAATCTGCGGTTAAATGTATGTATGCCATCATCAAGCAAAGATACATTTTTCAATTCAATTTTTAGGTATGGCAATGTGCCGTTTTCGACAATTCTGCCAATGTGAAATGTGCAATGGAGATTCGTGTGTATCAAAAAAGAAAAAAAACATATAAAAAAAACACTACGTGATTTCGTAAACTTGATGTGAACTTGTTGACGGGGTTAGTATAACTGAAACAAACACAAATAGAGATACAAACATTAAGATCGAAGAACATTATAAATATTGGTTAGTACAAAACAAAAACAAAAATAAATACATATCGAGACCGAGGTCATAGTTTAAGATACATTTTAAAAAAAGGCACCTACATTAGTCGGCGTCATATTTGTAACGTCAGCAGTTATGTCACAATCACAACTTTAGTTTTTATTTGGGTTTAATTTATTAGAAAAGTATTGAGTTATTTATTTACCTTAATGTAACAACCTTATTGCAATATATCATTTAAGGCTATAATTACGTCTAGATAGAAGTCAGTTTCAAGGCATAGTTTCAAGTTGTAACTTGATATAGTTCAGCTGTGATTTCTATTTGATTTTATTCAGCTGTTATGCATATTGTGCGAACACCAAACAACTGGGCAATAAAAACAGCTTTTTTTTGGATTTTATATTATACTCTCTAGGTTTAGTTATAAGTAGTTAAATTTGATTAGGTGTCTACAGAAAAGTAATGTAGTAGTTTTTAATATTATTTTGCCTATGAACTAATTTTGTGTTTACTGCTATAGTGTTTAAATGACACGCACAAGACTGTTTGTTTCATTGCGTCCCTAATTGGAGTTGTGTCGTCTGTAAAACACGCGATCGCCGAATTTACATAAATACACATAACACGAAACATCGGTCATTTCGTAATGAATGTTATGGCAATTTTTGCCATTTTATTTTACTCTACTTCTGAGAGATATCGTAAAATGTTGGTTGGTAGTTTTGTACTTTAAGTATGCACATTATTTCAAAATATATTAGTAATAATATTATGGACGTAGTCAATGCCCATCACTATTTAGTAACTTTTTTCCAATGGCCACAGTATAATTCACAACAACAGCAAGTGCCCCATACAAGAATACATTCTAATGACCCCGGAATCGACCCGGATACCGTGATCCTGATACCGTGACATAGCTTGCATATCCAAAGGGGTTGTCAACCTTCATTCATCATCACTACATAGTATAAAACAAAGTCGCTGTCGTCTGTCCGTCCCTACGTATGCTTAAATCTTTAAAATAACGCAACGGATTTTGAAGCGGTTTTTTTAATAGATAGAGCTTCAAGAGGAAGGTTAGGTATTATGTATATTACATGCATAATATTGTAGAGAAGCATTAATAAATTTAGGTGGTTATCATTGCACTCGTGCGAAGCCGGGGCGGGTTGCTAGTTTACTTATATTATGTGGTAGTTCAATTCTGTTTACGTCAATGGCCATTTGGAAAGTGAAATTGAAGTTTAATTCTATTTTCTATCAATGTTTATAAATTATGACACAAGTCTTTGTGCGGAAGTAATTTGAAGTAGCACCTTCGTTTTCGCCACGTTGGTATTTGTAGTCGTCACGAGTAAGTTAATTTCTGTATAATTGGCATGTACACAAACGCACTGTGTGCTTTATGAATTCAAAAGTAAGGTCGAATCTTTTAATCCGGAAAGATAATGCGGATTTAGTTACTTATGTTTTAGTGATCTACATTTTAGATGTTACACAATAACTTTCAACCGCCTAGATTTGATTACACAATTTTTAACAAAGGCCAATGAATTCATTTCGATCTTAAAAAACAGTGCCCTAATTATTTTATACTTGCTTCAGCGCGCGGCTTCGCCTGCTTGGACTGTCGCACATCATGCATATATTGACTTTCTAATATGTTCGATTAATTGACATTTACAACTGCTACTCAACCCATTATATAACCCACTGCGGAATCGGGATATTGTGCCTTCTGCTTCTGCGCCACGCTGGCCTGTCGGGTTGATACAGGGAATGGGGTTGACCAACCCATTCATTCCATCTTGAGGGTTTCGTAAGAGTATTCTAAATCCGTCACCACACGAAACGAGTCGTTAGGTACGTACACGTAGTCAGTAGAGTGAAAACTCACAGCTGCTCTAGCCATGTAATTACCGGTTGTCCCACGAGGTGGGAGGGAGGGCAGACGGAAATAAAATTGTATTAATATAGAAAAAAATAATAATAAAAAACATACACTATCATGGATTTGACAAAACAAAACAAAAGAGTATTTAAGCGTGTTTAAATACTCTTTTGTTTATTATTAACTAGTGGCCCGCCCCGGCTTCGCCCGTGCAAAGCGGGGGTGGGTTATACATAAAAACCTTCCCCTTTAATCACTCTATCTATTAAAGAAAACAGTGAAAAGAAAACATGTAGTGATGACAGACATCACTATCACTACATAGTATAAAACAAAGTCGCATTCTTTTGTCCGTCCCTATGTATGCAATAATCTTTAAAACTACGCAACGGATTTTGAAGCGGTTTTCTTTAATAGATAGAGTGATTCAAGAGGAAGGTTTATATGTATAATTCATGAATAATTGCACCCGTGCATAGCCGGGCGGGTCGCTAGTTAATAATAAACAAAAGAGTATATAAGCGTCAAATTGAAAATAGAATTCTATATTTACAGCACTATAATTTAAATTAGAATCGCTGACTGTTGGAGTTGGAGGGAGATGACTTGACATTGGCTGAACACAAACCGTGAGAGCCACAAGGAAGAAAAGAAAAAATTAAATTAGGAACTGTATATGTATAGTTGACCACTTGTTAGTATATATATGGAATATAGCGAGCGGTATTACACAAGTGTTACTATGGTTTATCGTCGAATGAATACATAAAGGATGTGGTACTACACGTAATGTTTTTGGGGTTTTCAACAAATAGCATCTTGCACAATGAACCATTGACTTTCATGCGTTATCTAAGTGCGGTGACGGACATGGGATCGTGACATACATTTTTTAACCCATTAGGCGTTCCTACGTGCGTTGCCTTTGTTCTTTTTGTTACAATACAACTAGTTGCCTGCGTCTTCGCTCACATGAATAAAGTTTACTTGATCGAAATCATTATCATTGAATCATGTTGCCGTAGTAAAGCTCTTTTGACAAGTTAAAAAAATTGATCATTTTAATAAAATGTACCATTCACCATTGGCTCGGAATATAACTCTACAGAAAACCAACAAGAAACTCTGTTATTATTTTTATAGATTACCATTTTTAGTTACAAAGCGGGGATGAGACAGATTTGTGACTAAACCTAACCTCAGCAACGGTTTTCAAAGCATGACGCATGTCTCCATCGCTCTTCTCAACCATATTGCAGAGAAGAACAAAACCCGCCACACGACGCCGCCACTGCCAAGAGTCATAAAGGGACCATGCTAACTCGAGCACCAAGGAACTAAATAATTAAAAAAGTAATAATACGAACGCGTTTGGCTGATTGCATAAACCGTGTATAACTAGTATTGATTATAAATAATCACCTATATTTAGTCCAGCTGTTCATGTTTTATCTGTTTTGACCATTTGTAAGTGTTCATTGTGTCCTAAAAAAAATAAACGACTAGACTTTGTCCCAATTTAAATGTATTTACCGGAACAACGAAACTGTGTTTTTGTTATTAGTGGCGTATGCTGTACTGTTTTTATTATATTACAAACAGACATTTTTTGTTCAAGTTGCATGTACTGTATCAATTTGGGCATTCCGAAGCGTTCGTCGTTTAAGATAATGTCGTTGGATATGTAAACTACTTTCTCGACTCTGGAATCTCTTTGCCTAATGAAATCTATGATAATGTTTCGAAATTTCCAATTTTATGACTGATCGGAGTTTCTTTGACGGAATTTTAAATTTGAAGTGACTATTCATGCTTAGGCTGGAAAATAAAAGTGACACCGTATTTGAACAAAAGACGACCGGTTAATTCGAGGTAAATTCTTAATCGTCAGCCGTGCAAGCTGGCTTGTCAGAAGGTCGATGGACCATATGGTGAAAGTTACAGTAAGTCATTGCGGTTATATTATGCAGAATAAAACTATTTGGTATTGAGATTTTTATGGATTTTTTTAAAGCCTGTTTTTTTTGGTATCCTATAACTTTAGATTATGAATGATAGCTTAACAAGGAACTGGTATAAACATATTTTTCAATTATAATTTCATTGGGTTTTATTTTTCATATTTAACAAAGTTTACGTAGTAAAGATTACGTGAAAAATTTAAACGTTGCATTTTATCAGCTTTAGATATTATAATAAATTAATGGTTCGATTGTCTCCTATTTTTTTGTGGTGGACGTCTTTTGGCTGAAATTTTGATGAATGATAATATTTACTATCTGCTACAATATTTGACCTAAATTAGTATGCATTTTTTTTATCACATATTCTATGACTTTTCGTTTTGTTTTTACACAAAGAATATAACCCTTTTTTTACGTCGGAGATCCTCATGGATACTCGGAGATCCTCATGGATACAAAAGAATATAACCGTAGTGTAAAAAAAACCTTGTAGAAGGGGATGATCTCCCCTTTTACAACCTGTGCGTAAACGAAGTGCGGAATGCAATAAATCTGCAGGTTCAGTAAAGTTTCGCTCTGCTTTACGTTGAAAAACTGTTCATCGTGTAATATCTGATCCTTGTGCTCCAGAGGGCTCATTCAGCCGCCGACTAGCTACCATCTCATTGTCTATGACAGTCGGTAAAAATTGAATTTGATTGCGAACTTTTATGATACTTAGTTCGATCAAGGCATTAACTTAGTTCGACTTCCCCTAATACAACTGGACATCACAACGGAAACTTGCCGGCTATTCCTTTCCAAGTTAATCCGTATCTTATTTGGCTTCAAACTACCATTGTGTCGTTGGAGATGCGGGGATCCTGGAATAGATTTACTGCATTAGTTTAATGTAAGCTAGCTTGCTTTGAGTTTACTTAAAGACACTTTAATATAATATGATGCTAGTTTCAATAGCGTTAAAGTTAATTAACTTTGAGGAGCTCTTCTGTTAAATATGATGTAATTGGTACCGTATGCATTGTTGCGCTAAAGTGAACATAAACGTTCTAGGAAAACGTGCACCATCTTAGGCTTTTCTGAGGCTTTGTATTTTCGCCATCCATCAAGCGAGATTGAGGGCAAACGGAGGCCTACTTTTTTATTAAAATATAAATATATTATACTAGTAGAGGGGCCGAGCCAGTGTGGCTTTAAATTTAGTTTTTTAGGCGCAAAGGGATGATCGTCCAGCCAGGCGAGGTGGTATGTCTGGCCGGGGGCCGCGGCGCCTATCCCCCGGTAACTATAGGCGGGCATTTTTTTAATCGTGCGAATTGCTCCATTAACTTCGCTATTGCGTTGTAGGTAGACATTTTGGTAATTCTCGCAGTTGTAGGGGATATTTCTTGAAGTGGTTCAGATTTTTCGGGTAAATTGTGTAAAGTATGTGCTATAAACTACTGGTCGCTACAGTTTGCCTTGTTCTATTGGCAATAGCAGCACTATTTACTTTTATATATTGCCATGAATATTTATCGTACGTCATAGCGCCATACAATTTTAAATATTCTACACTAATTGTCATTTAATTACCTTCCTCGTTTTTTCTAAATTACTTTCGGCTAACTACCAGTATTTACACGGAGTGATTGCCGTTAGACCTCCCCTAATGATAGCTGAAGATAATAATTAATACTACTACTACTATTCAGCTCATAAACGATCCACTAATGAGTCAGACGTTCTCCAGTTGCATGAACGGGTAATTAGCCTACTGTGAAGAGAAGTGAGAAGTTGTCCGTCTCTTGCGGCTAGGTTACCGGCCTTGTCATTTCATTTTTCGGCTCTTACGTTACCCTCATAGTGGAATGGGGTGGTGACACCATATATTTTGATTCCGTCACCATACGGAAATTCATTAATAACTAATGCTATATTAAGGTGAATGTTCCAGGGTAGCCCGCGAAATTAAAATTTTCTTACGATTTTTGCAATTTGTAGGTCAGTGCTAGGTTGTATGTTGATTAAAATGTTATTCGCGGCTGTAAGACGTATGTAGTTATTGAATTATAATCATCAAAATCATCAATACAACCCTCCAAGCTCATAAAGGTGCAGTGCAAAGAATGACTTTGAGCTCGAAAAAGTATTTCTTGCACCTTTATGAGCTTGGAGGGTTGTATTGATGAGTTTGATGATTATAACTCTGTAACTACATACGTCTTACAGCCGCGAATCAAATGTTTATCAATATACAACCTAGCACTGGCCTGCAAATTGCAAAAAACTTAAGAAAATTTGAATTTCGCGGGCTACCCTGGAACATTCACCTTAAATTATACAATTTGTCATATTACAATAATTTTCGCCCGAATCCGATGGGTGGCTATGGACCGGTCATTGTCGAAATCCTTGGACATCTGTAGAATGTCCAGCAGTGACCTTTTGGCTGAAACGATGATGGTGATAAATTTTTGCTTAGTAATAAAAAGAGAACCTTTAAACGCACGTTACAATGGGTGTTACATCACTCGTATCTTAGCAACAATTGAATCTGATTGATGTCAATGATATGTATCTTTATTGTTGGTGGGATCTATCAATCTACACCTTAGCAAATCGTAAGACAGTATGGAATTGTTATTTTCTATTAGAGTTTCGGAGCACAAACAGTCCCAAAAGCAAGAAAATCTTATTTAAAATCATATGCTTGTATATTGTATGGTCTAGGGGTTGGATGTGCCGCCTTCAGTTCACGGGTCGCCGATTCGATTCCGAGGTCGGGGATAGTGTCTTTCTACGAACCAGGAGCACTTGCTTTGAGTCTGGTTGTCATTAGCAGTTTTGGTTGTAAATTACATGTTTTTAAGCCGCCACGATTCCGGCTATACTTAGTGCCCGCACTAAGTATAATCGTAAATCGGGTAACGTACATAAAAAAAATACCGAAAAGAATTTTACTCAACACACATTAGGCTTATTTTTGGCGACCCTGAAATTAGAGGAGATCGTTCTCAAAATGAATCAAAATTATGATATCGAGTAGTTAAGTATCTATTTTAACTACATACACTACCTTACACGATATTACAGGAGAATTAAAAAAATAAGTAATGACATCGGTATTTTCCGTCCAGTAAAACTTTTTCACAGCAGCACTCAAACGAGCTACAATAAATACGCAGTGCAAACAAAGCAGATAATAAACATAAAAGAACGAAAAGATTAATTAACGGAGTACCACATTAAGTGCCTTAACAATTAAATTCACGACAACAATACATAAAACTGGTTGTGGAGCAAATTATTACATAAACTTAGTTGTTCTGGGCGCGGTTATATTTTAGTATATACTAGTGACACGCCCTGGCTACGCACGGGTGCAATGATGAACATCTAAATTTATCAGTGTTTCCCTACAATATTATGCATGTCTTAAACATATAAACCTTCCTCTTGAATCACTCTATCTATTAAAAAAACCGCTTCAGAATCCGTTGCGTAGTTTAAAAGATTTAATATAGGGACGGACAGACAACAGTGACTTTGTTTTATACTATGTATTGATGTATTAAAAGTGCTTGAACATATATAATGTTTAAATGGGGTATATCAATCTTCCTTGTGGTGAAGGATTTTGAATAAATGGTGTCGCCACCCGATTCCATCCTGAGGGTGTCGTAAGAGCCGATGAAATGACAAGGCCGATAACCTAGCCGCAAGAGACGGAAAACTTCTCACTTCTCTTCATAATAGGCTAATTATCCTCCACGTAACTGAAGAACGTCCGATACAGTAGTGGATCGTTTATGAGCTGTTTAGTAGTAGTGTCTACAAAAGTAGACAATTGCGCAGGTTTAGAATGTTTTTTATCTAGTGCAAATATTAAATGTTGCACTGTGCAAGTAATAAAGAATTGTAGCGACCAACGTCTACATACTTTACACAATTTACCCGAAAAATCTGAACGAATTAAATCAAGAAATATCGCCTACAAATGCGAGGATTACCAAAAAGTCCTACAGCGCAAAAGCGAAATTTCAAGAGCAATTCGAACAGTTAAGATTTCACCGACTACAAGTATTGGGGGGAATAGGCGCTGCGACCCCTAGCCAGACATAATACCTCGTCTGGCTGGATGATCATCCCTTTGCGCCTAAAGAATATATCTATGTCTATGTCAAATAAGCGTTTTACTTGCATTTAGAACTTTTGGTACCACTGTAATCAGATTATTTGTTGCTTAATTTTCAAGACGGCGGCGGGTCTAATCTTAACCGTGCTTTCAATCCAATACTGTCGACGCCAAATATCTTGAGCGCAAATTGCCGTAGTGGGGGAAAGTTCGCGCATGTCATCCACTAATAGCGTGCGTTTCGCGCTCTTTCTCGGCCAATCACCGCCAGTGCGATACATAAATCGACTTGCGCATTGCTATTTGGCGTATACTGTAACTGTATTTATTGAAGCGTAAAGTCGTAAATGTATTTGATATACCTACTATCTATATCTTTATTAACCATATTTTACAATTTTTTTTAAGTAATCTACATACAAAAAAAAACATTTATTTAAAAAAAATACATACAAAATAGAAATAATCCCACCTATGGCGGATCAGGCGATCCGCCATAGGCGGCGGTCAGGGATCCAGAGTGAGGAACCTCCTCACAATACGTGCCGTTTCCAAAAGTACTGCGTTATGGATCAGGCTCTTCACCCAGGAGCCTAGCGAGAGCTTCTGTAGGTGCTGGTCAAAGCTCTTCGCCATCAGTCCGTGCACTGATATAACTTATCGGTACAATGATTGTATGATTGTACAATGATTGATTTACTAATTATTAGTAGTTTTAGAAATACGTAAGTAGAATTTGAGCATACGATTAAAGAAACCTTTTTAAGTTGTATTAAAGAAACACAAAGGAAGTCGCGTGTTGTCGCTAGTTTAATATAAAAGCGACGATAACGCTTTGTATTGTGTCTTTCACCGTCGCACGAACGGGCAAATCTACGAATTAGGCGGTCAAAAATACAATCCTTGAAATATGTCGCAGGTAAAAAAAAATGACTACCTGCGACTGGTGAGTAACCGTAGAACAATGGGTGACCCCACCCGCTTCCGCACTGGAAGCTCACGCCGAGGTATGTCAGTCTAAACTTGATCGTCGCTCTAAGTGTTCGTATTGCGTTTAGACATTTTGGGAAAAACTGCTATTTTAAAAGTGAATATTTTTATTTTGGGGTGTGTTGTGAAGAATATTGTGATGGATTCAGGTATAACAGGTAAGAATACATATATATTAATAAGTTTTATTCCAATGGTTAAAAAAAAATACAGCGTACTTGAAGATTAAAAACCATGCTCGAGATTGTTGTATTGAAATATATTTTTTTGTTTTTAAAATGGTTTTTGTTATACTTCAGGGTTCGTCCCATTGGGTTTGTCAGTTGTAACATAAAATAGAGTATTTAGGCTAATTGAAAACGATGAAATTGGCCGTGATCTCCCGTGAAATCAACATTTTCAACATCAATGAATGATGTAGTAGAAATTCATCGAATTTGCTAATTATTTATTTTCCTTTTTTAAACCAGTTTTCGTTCCATTTCAGAAGCTGAGGGTACCTCAGGAATGCGAGTAGTAACGCGTAAACACCTTTTTAACAAAATGCAGGAACAAGACTTGCATAATTTTGACGAAAAGTTGAATTATCTCGAGAGATATATTTTATCGCAAGATGAGTATTGTGAAGAACTAAAGAAGGAAGTGAAACATAAATTATCTTATTTGAAGTCTCAATTTAAGAAAAAGTGGATAGAAGCTCATAAAAAATCACAGCTTTTCCTTCAAAAGAATGATAAGTGGTTGCAAGGAACCTTTGAAATACCAAGGGCTAGAAGACGTTCTTCTGGTCGACCAAGAAAGTCATTTATAGATTCAAGTGAAAGGAGTAAACGCAGAAAAACAAGGGAAGTGCGCAGTGCTGTTGAAAAAGAATTACTAATACATGCTGCTCAGACATCCCTTCAAAGTTCTGGAGAGAGAATTGCATCCAATATTTTAAAAAACATTACCAACTCTCCGCAGACAGCTCAAGTATATAAAAATGCTTAAAAAATAACCAAGCAGTGTAAAAAACAAGATCCAACAACTGCCCTCTCAATGTTTGTGGAAGCTGATCTTTCAAGGCGACAATATGAAATAATTAGAAATGGCAACAAGAAGTTTTATCCGAGCTACAAATTGTTACAGGAAGCAAAAAAGACTTGTTATCCGGCGAAAGATGCGTATCGGATAACTGAAACATGTGCTGAAATTAACCTGCAGGATTTATTGGACCATACAGCTAAACGTTTGGCAACATATTTAGAGGATGTACTTAAACAATTAAGTCCACAAGACCGTCACTCTTTGACCCTAATTTCAAAATGGGGATGTGATGGGTCGCAACAATCACAATACAAACAAAAAATGCAAGATAGAGATGCGAGTGACAGCAACATTTTCCAAAGTTGCTTTGTTCCGCTACAGTTAATATGTGGTTCAAACAAAAAAGTTGTTTGGCAAAATCCAACTCCTTCTTCGCCACGATTCTGTCGACCAATAAGGATCCGTTTTACTAAAGAAACAGTGGATAACACTAAGTCTGAAATCGCAAATGTCGAAGAGGCTATAAATGCATTGAAAACCAGTGAATTCGTGCTGAGCGAAATGTTATTAAGTGCAAAGCACGTCATGACTCTGACTATGGTTGATGCAAAAGTGTGTAACGCTGCAACTTCAACTACTTCAACGATGAGATGCTTCATCTGTGGTGCTACATCAAAAGAATTTAATAACCTCGATATGAAGAAAACTGTTGATAGCGACGCATTACAGTTTGGCCTATCCGTGTTGCATGCTAGGATTCGGTTTTTTGAAAGCATACTTCATTTGGCATACAAGATTCCTGTTCAAAAATGGCAGTTAAGGTCGGAAAATGACAAAGACATTGTCAAACAGAAAAAGGCAGAAATACAAAAAAAATTTAGAGAGCAAATGGGCCTACTAGTAGATGTGCCGAAAGCTGGTTTTGGCAATACCAACGATGGCAATACTAGTAGAAGATTTTTTGCCAATCCTGAAATTGCTGCTGAAATCACCGGCGTGGATTTAAATCTATTAAAACGCTTGAAAGTGATTTTGGAAGTCATATCCAGCTCTTATAAAGTAGATTTAAAAAAGTTTGCTCTATATGGGTATGAGACTGCGAAGATTTACATTGAATTATATCCCTGGCATCCGATGACACCCACGATGCATAAAATATTAATTCATGGCGCAACTGTCATGGAAAATGCACTTTTGCCTATAGGTTTATTATCTGAAGAAGCAGCAGAGGCGCGTAATAAACATATTCGACTGTATCGGCAGGATTACGCTAGAAAATTTTCTAGGGAGCAATGCAATTTAGACGTAATGAACAGATTATTGCTCAGCTCTGATCCCTTGATATCTAGCATAAGACCAAAACCTAAAAACAGGTCTACGCCACATAGCGAAGAAGCAATAAAAATGCTTATGTCAGCTCAGCCCCACACGGCTGAAGAGAATTCCTCGGACGAGGAAAGTGGCATAGAAGGGCCTGACAATGAAACGAAAGGTTTCAGCTCTGGTGAAGAGACGTGGGACTCCTCTTCCTGATTTTTTTTTGTTTTATCAATAAAACGTGATTTTTTTTATGAACAATTGATTTTTTCGTTCACCAAAAGCTTATATAATTGAGATATAATAATTATAAACTATTTATAATACATAAAATAAAGAAAATAATTTTGACCGCCTAATTTTGATAAATGCCCCACTGTGCGTCGTTTGCTTAGGTCATTATGTAAATTATTCTTTATGATAGGTCAACAATAATAACAGTATCTCATGTCGTTTAGATGTCTATTGTGTAGCGTTTTATGTTCCGACAATACTATTTGATACTTGTAATATTTTCATGAAATACTTTTAATCCGTCACGGATTTAGAATACACGATGTCACCAACCCATACCATCTTAAGGGTGTCGTAAGAGGCAACTAAAAGAACGCAAGAGGCAGATCACCTAGCCCCAAGAGAAGGAAAACTTGATACAAACCCTGTGCCAACCCGTCTTGCCAGCGTGGCACAGTAGGCTAATTTCCATCCATGAATTTGGAGGAGGCCCGACCCAGTAGAGGGTCATTTATGGGCTGAAATGACTTTTGTGTACTATCTAAATCAAAATCTTGTATCTATAGACTTTTCGAAGATTTTCAGTTTGTGATATATTGGTAAGGTAAAATTGCTTGTGCGAAGGATACCCAATTTCCTTCAGTTGTTTTTCCACCCTCGTGGTCTGAATTTGGGTGAAGGGGTTGTAATTATCGTGAATGTTAGTTTGACATATTGTATACACTTAAATCAAATTTATAAATCTGATCTTTATCCAAGTGAACAAAGCAGCTCCTAGTAGCTAGTACAGTAGTGAACATTACTGACAAAAAAGCTTAAGAATTCGTAACGTTTAGTTTAGTATTAATGTCTTTTTAGACTTTTAAATTTAGTAACCTATTAGTATCGAATTAGTGTCAGGGATTCGAAAGTATATGGCTCAGAAAGAGGAAGATCCAAGAAAAGTTAAAAGGATTGCGTAAGACATGACATAATGTAAAGTGACGACATAGCATCTGACAGAAGAGAAAGGAAGAAGACACACCAAATGATATAGAAATAAAGGCGGGAGAATACTAAATTTTTTACTACACATTTGTCAGTAATGTACCTACAAATTTGCATTTTAGATTTAGCTGCAGCTTAAATTTTCTACATGATCAGTGTAGTCATATACGACACTGACACGGATCCGGAGCGACTGACATTTCGTGTGGCGACCTCGCCGCGACTGACCCACGCGCTTGCACTTTACATTCTAACCCACTATCTTCCATCGCTAATTCTATAACTTTGACAATAAGATTCAATTTTGATTGTCGATAAACAGTTACTAATAGACCGTACCTTGTACCGAACGCGTGCAATTTGTATCTATGACGAAATCCGGTGCTTGTCTTTTTATGTTCGTAATGTCTGCTTGTATGTAGCTTATTATTTATTATACTCCAGTGCCATTAGCGCGTGTCTATTGAAGAACAATTGCCTATCACTAATGTGTCCAACGTTTGTGTGGGACAATGTTGTTCTTATTATTTTCCTTTTCGTGAACTCTTTGTACTGAAATTTTTAGTAGATATTTATGTACGGATGACGGTATATTGGTTTATTACTTGGAGTTTTTGTAGCAATAATTCAGATATTATTAAAGTAGAGTAGTTATATCTCTTTATCAATTAGTTAAAGATTCCAGGAGATATTCATTTTGATAGAAATATATATTACAGATATCACAAAAGAATTTGTGTTAGATATGTGATAAGCAAGTCAGTGTGATCGATCATAGATTTAAAATAGATTGTGATCCTGAGTCTGTCGTCACAGTCGCCTAAATGAAATGACCATGTATAAACCTAGCAGCAAGCGAAGGAAAACTTGATATAAAACCCGAAACCAACCCGTCTGATTAACGTGGCACAGTAGGCTAATATACCTCCATGCCTCAGTAGCGGGTTGCTTAGCGCTCATACGCACGAACGGCATGTTGTCAACGGTACAGACAACTGCAGCCGTCGACGCGTCGGCGAGTGCCGTCAACGGCAGTCGACGGCTGCAGTCGGCACTCGACGACGCGTCGACGCCTGCCTAGTTGTCTGTGCTGTTGACAACATGCCGTTCGTGTTTATGAGCGCTTATGGGCTGAGGAGAAGAAGACGCGATAAGAACGATGCTACAAATGTACAAAATAATTTAGTAAGAAGCAGTACATTGGAAATCTGTAAATCCTGTTCATACAATTCATGGCAAATAAATTGCGAAAAGAATTCTTCGCAGAAGCGAGCTCTATAAAAGTGAGCGTATCAAAAGACATTATTCAGTATCGAATCGCATCGATTCTAGAAATGGAACGATTTTAAAAACAGAATAAAACATGGAGTAGCGTTCGCTTCAAATTCGTCGCTTCAATTTCTAGATAAATCGAACTAAAATATCAAAAGGGGTGCGACTAGATTTCGTATCGGTTTCAACACAAGCATTGGTTGCTGCTTTTATTTATTTATTACGTGGAGTTTTCACTTTATTTTAGTTTTGTTTCGTTTAGGTGATCAAAGATTATGTGTGTGTGGTGCCGTCCACGTGGTGACGGATTATAGTGTCACCAACCATTCCGTCCTTTGGGTGTCGTATAGGTCGACTAAAGGACAAATAAGGATAAGGCCGAAAAGCTAGATAGATAGCACAAAGTAAGGAAAACTTGATACAAAACCCCGTGCCAACCCATCTGGCCGGCATGGCATTGTAGGCTAATTGTCCTCCATGTAACTGGAGGAGGCCCGACTCAACAGTGGGTCATCTATGGGCTGAGTAGCAATAATATTAGACCAAAGATTTGCATTGAACAATTTGTTTTTGTATACGTTTTGCTTACACCCTTGGCTAAATCGGCGAAATCTTGTTAAGGTAAATGCTCCAGGGTGACCCGCGAAATTCAAATTTTCTTACGTTTTTTGCAATTTGCAGGGCAGTACTAGGTTGTATGTTGATGAACATTTGATTAGCGGCTTTAAGACGTATTTAGTTACAGAGTTATAATCATCAAACTCATCAATACAACCCTCCAAGCTCATAAAGGTGCAAGAATGACTTTGACGTTGAAAAAGTTTTTCTTGCACCTTTATGAGCTTGGAGAGTTGTATTGATGATTGATGAAAATAAAATACTCATTCCATTATGTAACTCTTGAAGTACTGTTTCATTGCACTCGTAGGTTTGTTTTCTAAGTCTGCTGCGATGCATTCAACTTGTGATAGTCCATTGTTCTGTGTTGTATTGAGTCTGTGAATCCCGACGTACGTGGGAATGTATGCACTGTAATTACTAGTCAGGCTATCGGTCCGGTGGGACAGCGTGTGACCACGCTGTAGTTGACATTAGGCTAAGCAATGATTTGGTTTGATAATAGACAAGTCATCATCATCATCATCCATGACCCACGGCTGAGACAGGCCTCCTCAATTTACATGGAGTGCATTTAGCCTACTGCACGCTGATAGGTTCCGTAATATAACTAAATAAATATCCTTGGACATTTCACACAACGCCATCTCGTCCCAAGCTAAGCAACTTAATGCTTGTGTTATGGTAACGAGATGAATGATAAACTACTTATATACATTTTTTTTTGTAAATACATACATATTTTAGATAGAAATCACCCAGACTCCGAGCCAGTGCCTCTGGTTTAGAGAAAGACACTTGCCCGACCCCGGAATCGAACCCGGGACCCGTTGATCCAAAGGCGGCACATCTAACCACTAGATATAGATAGAAAACACCCAGACCCGGAACAAATACTTGTAGGTCGCACAAATATTCCTTCCGTGCGGGGATCGAACCCGCGACTATATTGCATTGAGTTGACTCTTACGACACCCCCAGGATAAAATGGAGTGGTGACAAAGTGTATTCTAAATCCGTCACCACGTGAAGAAGGGGGGTCTACTTGAGGAGTAGGTGGTAACCTTAGAGTCCCCGTGGAGATACAGTCAGGGCCCAAGGGGCAGCAAGCGCGGGACGGTACACCCCGGGGACGTTTAGTGGGTATGACTCCGTCTTCTCACAGAGGCGGAGCGGACTCCCACACACCCCCTGTTGGTCATCCCCAGGCTGGCAGGAATAGTCCTTAAAGGATTTTACCCCGGGTCAAACAAAAAGGTAGCCTTGGAGTGTGGTACCCAACTTATCTGCCAGTTATGTAACGCGTGTTTCTGCTGGGTGTTCAATATTTGTAATGGCTTATACTGTCGATAATTGTAAAATACTCTAATTTGAGGTCAATTTGTGACTTTGTATCTCTGTATTATTTGTATTTACAATTCTTGATAATTCCAAATTTAAACAGCGATTTGTGTGTCTCCTTGGCGGTGATTGGTGGAGAGACGTAAGCCACGTGATTGGTTGATGACATGCGCGATAGTTCCCCCACCACGGCGCTTCATGTTCAAGATATTTTTAAGCTAATATAAAATACAGAGAACTGTACTGTTATGTGGGATAAGTCAGTTATCTTATTTATCTGTAAATAATCATTACATGTGTGTGTGTGTGTGTGTTATTTATAGAATTTTTAGACAGTGACGGCTCACTATTTTAAAATACATGTTTATATACTAATTAATTACGATATTTAATATAACGCTGTATAGAAGATGTTTTTTATATTTGTTATCTACGCACGTTACCAACCCATGATTATTACGTGCTTGTAAAGCTATTCGACTCAGATAGAAAATAAAACATTCGTATTTACACCAAATAGACCTAACCGCGTTATTAGTTTGATACACATTTTGCGTGTATTAGAACTTCGAAATATGTTGTATGTGTGTTGTGTGATTTGATATGTGCGTGGAAATAAGGCACCTAGCTGTGCCATATTCACTGTCACAGCCATATTCCGAAATATTTTACACCAATTTAACCACTCTCAGGATAATATAGGGTGGGGACATGGTGAATTCTAAATCCGTCACCATTTAGCAGTTATAAATTCCTAATTACAATTTATTTCTGTACTTCTCTTGAAAATGCTTTAATAGGTGCTATTTAGTTGTGAAAAATTAGGCGACTTTTTACCTTAGTTAAAAATATTAATGTTAATCTTACCGAGATTTCCATGTCGAACGTTAGTTTTATATTACGAACTTACTGTCACCAAAATTGTGGTCACCTCTGTAGCTTGGTTATGAATATCTGGTTGGTACATTCCTCCCCTTTGTCCACACCCTTCAAACCAAATGAGCTTGTGCAGGGACACATCGTCAAAATGCAATTGTAATTAATACCATTGTGTATCTAATGGCTTTTTTAATTAGTGGCGTGTGGCTTTCGCCATTACTGTTATCTTGGGAAATGTATTACCGTAGTTAATGAATGTTTGGTGATGTATTTAGAGTACATAGCCTGGTGACTAACCCTTCTATGACGCTCTTCGTACGTAACGAACTAGATTTCTAGTAAATATACCTGCAATAAAAGAGGAAATCCGGCCGGAATCGAGCCACGGATCTAAAGATGGCAAATTATATTGTTCATTTAGGTAAGAGGAGGTTGCTCCAGTTTGGGAGAAAAGAAAATACTTGCAACTGCACATTTCATGGCATAAGGCCCATTATTTGACAGTGGCTTTGATAATTTAAAGATTGGTCCAAACCTAGCTAGAGATATTGAAAAGCCGTATACTTTTACGTACACAAGTGCTCACACCTAATCTATACAAGGAATGACAAAAACTTTATAGCCATCCGAAGTAGCAGTTCCATGTAAAAAATGTTTTGCTATCTTAAATTATGAGTGAGATATCAACGTTTTAACAAACTTGACTTTTATCACAAACTAGCTGACCCGCGCTGCTCCGCCTGCATTTTTGTTATCCGATCGCAACCAAACCGTACAGGATCACCCGCTAGGCCAATCTGTAGTGTTGCCCAAATGCAAGAACAAGACGAGACTTAGCCAGTCTTG
The DNA here is from genome assembly GCA_905475355.2 of Clostera curtula. NCBI lineage: Eukaryota > Metazoa > Arthropoda > Insecta > Lepidoptera > Notodontidae > Clostera > Clostera curtula. The sequence continues at coordinate 8,919,912 of FR997806.1, read as the reverse complement.
GTCTTGGTCTTGCGCCAATACACCTGGTCTTGGTCTTGGTCTTGGTCTTGCGCTCCCAGTCTTGGTCTTGGTCTTGCAGCAAGAGTCTTGCAAGTCTTGCAATTACCTATTAGTCTATTACTATTTATTAAAGTGTAACGTTATTGTTACATATCTCAATTTCTAATTAATAATATAATAATAATAAACATTAAATCAGAATTAAATCAGTTAAATTTCTTTTCATTTCATTCCATATAAGTAATCAATATTATAATATATACTTACTAGAATGAATTAATATGACATCTACTACCTATCCTTACCATTTTATCCTAATCATAATACTACTTGCGTGATCAGTATAATGTATTCATTTTCATTCTAAGCACTCTGAAACTTATTTATTCTTTGGAACACCTGTAGGTACTCTACTAGGAAATTATTTTGCATGAGTATACCTACGCCCTATGGCGGCAATCAAATAGTGTCAAATGTTATGATTTGGCGTGGCGGCAACGATTGTTTTAGATTTCAAAAGAAGCCGCCGGCGCGTGTATCATAACCATGTACTTCCGAAAAGCGGCAAATTTCTTTGAGAAGTAAGTACAAAACCTTTGATGCCGCATTATCAAAGTGTCGATGGTTAAAACATAACTATGCATGCACTCAGTTTGATTTTAATAGATATTTTTTTATTCGCTATGTTTATGGTATTAGTCGTAATGCGCATAGGTCCAGTTTTTCATATTCTTTGATACAGTTTTTTGCGTCTCATAGAATTCCTAAGCGTACCTACCTATACACCGAACTGTTACACCTAACTACTCAGTGAAATAGCGCTAAGTCCTAGCTGCAAGACCCAAGAGTCTTGCAGGCTATGTCTTGTTCTTGCTCAAGTCTTGCACGGTCAGTCTTGGTCTTGGTCTTGCTAAAAATACGCGGTCTTGTTCTTGGTCTTGGTCTTGCAAAAACGCAAGAACAAGACCAAGACTGCAAGACCAAGACTGAATTTGGGCAACACTACCAATCTGAAGATTGCCTAATAAATAAAATAAAAAATTGTTTTTATTATTTTACTTGCAATATTTCTTCCCTGCCTAAGTGCAATTCATTTTTATTTATATTTCGTACCGCATCAGAATCAAATAAAAAACCCGAATGATATTTTTTCATATTTTCTCACTAAACCTTCCCTGGACTTCCACGAATATTCTACGAATATTTCAGAATTAGCCAAATCAGTCCAGCCGTTCTCGAGTTTTAGCGAGAGTAACGAACAGAAATTTATTTTTATATATGGTGCAATGATGAACATCTAAATTTATCGGTGTTTGTCTACAATATTATGCATGTGTTATACTTAAAAACATTCTTTAAAAATTTTCTATTAAAAAACCCGCTTCAAAATCCGTTACGTAGTTTTAAAGATTTAAGCATTCATAGGGACGGACAGACGACAGCGACTTTGTTTTATACTATGTAGTGTTAAAAGATAGAAGATTATGGGTTCCAGTGAAAACCAACCTACTGGCTATTGATGTCTCTATCCACTGACTATTTCACGATGTTGAAATGAGTTCTTGACGGTTCTGAATGAAATATACACGATCAGAACCGTTATCTGTGGTTGTTTCTAAAGTTAGAGATTTACGTCACTGGTAACTTTGTGTTTTCCTGAAATTTAGACCACATTTTGATTATATTATGAACGTGGATGGACGTAAGGTTTGTGTGTAAAGAGATAGGTGGATTGTGTGAATGAGAACATGTATTTAAGATATTAATGTAGATAGGACGCTGATAGGAATGTATGGAGACTAGGGCAAGGTGGCCCAGGACAAGGGCTAAAGAATGATGATAGTAGTTTTAAACATGACGATTTATAACAGTTTTGTGATCAAACCTTTATGAATAAACTTCCTTCTGTATGTCTTACCAGTATCACTATTCCTATCGATTCTTTCTTATGTGGAATGACTATGGGTTTTTTTTATATATGTATCCCTGTATAGTGTCACTATCACTACATAGTATAAAACAAAGTCGCTGTTGTCTGTCCGTCCCTATGTATGCTTAAATCGTTAAAACTACGCAACGGATTTTGAAGCGGTTTCTTTGAATAGATAGAGTGATTCAATAGAAAGGTTTATATGTATAATACATGCATAATTGCACCCGTGCGAAGCCAGGGCGGGTCGCTAGATAAATAATATTATAATATTGAAATTAAACACTTTTTAACGGATTTATCGCGTGTATATTACATTATTTAATTCCCGACGTTTCGAATGCTTTGCAGCAGTCGTGGTCGCGGGAGACTGCTGCAAAGCATTCGAAACGTCGGGAATTAAATAATGTAATATACACGCGATAAATCCGTTAAAAAGTGTTTAATTTCAATGTGTAATAATCGCGAAAACCTAAGAAATCATTAATATTATAATATTATTCTGTCACAAATATTGTACCTCTGGGCACATAAAACAAAACAAACATTCTAATCATTAGGTAGGTACCTACTTTAACAACACGTTTTCCTTATTATTCGTAGAACTATTACAGCGTGGTTAATATAAGGTAACAAAAACAGTCAATAATTGTATCACCATCATCATTTCAGTCCTTTAAACCACTACTAAGTCGGGCTTCCTCAAAATGTATGGAGGGAAATTAGCCCACTGTGCCATGCTGGCTAGACGGGTTGACACAAGGTTTGTATCAAGTTTTCTTTCTCTTGCGGCTAGTTTGGCTCTTGTGTTCGTCTAGCCTGTTCTAACGATACCCTTAATATGGTATTGGTTGGTAACATCTTCAGTATCTTGTATCATGACACGGAATTATGGAATAGGTGTTTCTAAAGGAAAAATTAGGTTGAAATAACTGAAATTAAATACTTTTTAACGGATTTATTGCGTGTATATTACATTATTTATTTCCCGACGTTAAATAAAAAACAGTGATATAAAGTGTTTAATTTCAATGTGTATTAATCGCGAAACCCTAAGAAGTCAAAATAAATGTTTTACAATATCATTTCATGTGACAATACATTTTATTTGTGCTACAAACAACTAGGTATTTCTTCGGACTGTTTAATTTAAGGTGAATGTTCCAGGGTAGCCCGCGAAATTCAAATTTTCGTACGTTTTTTGCAATTTGCAGGTCAGTGCTAGGTGCAAGAATGACTTTGAGCTTGAAAAAGTTTTTCTTGCACCATTATGAGCTTGGAGGGTTGTATTGATGATTTTGATGATTATAATTCTATAACTACATACGTCTTACAGCCGCGAATAACATTTTAATCAACATACAACCTAGCACTGAGCTGCAAATTGCAAAAAACGTAAGAAAATTTGAATTTCGCGGGCTACCCTGGAACATTCACCTTAAGTAATAATCGAAATAGAACTACACAGGATAACTTATACGAGTACATATATTGAAAACTTGCATGTATTCGGGCTTAACACTGGTTTAAAGCTCTGTGCTGGTAAGCCTAGCACACGGCGGCCTGTCGACTTGGTTAAGGTCCCAAACCCCGATGGACGAGGGCGGCTCAGTGCAAGCCTTAGTCGTCGTGTCAGCCCATAAATGACCCACTGCTGATCACGGCCTCCTCAAAATTCGTAGAGGGAATTAGCCTTCTTCCCTCCAGCCTTTGTAAAATACTTTAATTATAATGATGATGTGTTCGAAATTCACGTGAGCAAAACCGCAACTATAAGATAATAGACAATAACAGGAAAAGTTACTGTTAGTATTAATTGACCACAAACGGTGTTGATTCTGGTTCATATCGCTACCAATATTACGTTATAATAATTTACAGTGTAGAATATCATTAGCGGTTATCGTTATCATAATGATTATTGTAATTTATAATGATGAATCCAATAACGGCTATATATGAAAAAATCTTTCAGCTATTATTAATATTTTTTGGCTATGCTACCAGTTTATGCGTGTTATTGCTTTCACTAATTTGTCAAACTTGTTTCTGTTACCATTATTATAACCATTCTATTTCAAAGAGCCATCATGGAGTTTCTTGCCGGCTCTTCCGGGGGAATAGCATTCTGAGCCGGTGGTGAAATGTTTTTTTTTGTGTGTTATTTTTTGACTATTTGAAATGGAATAATACTGCCGGTGATGTAATCCATTACAGGCGTGGTGACCTTACCATCACACCACTTGCTTGAGCCACTCTATAAGTAAAAGAAACATGTTACGATATTACCAAAATACAAACACTGTCTTATATTTTACCCTCCATGTAGTTTAGTTGGAGGCCCGACTCAGCAGTGGATAATATATGGGCCGAGAATTAGAAATAGTAGTCCTATATTACTGAAACCATTTTCCCATATCGTATGCTCCCTAAAATTATCTTTCATACACATAATGACATTGTAGGTCGGTAAATTTATAGCCATAATATTAATTGTAGAGGTCTCCGTCCAAACCATGCCACCGCCAGGGGCTTTGAATTATTTTCATTGTTCCTAAGCGATTATTATAACAATATGGGGATAGTCAATGCTTTGTGTATCTTTATGAAACAATAGAGAAATAATGGCTTGTAATTGTTTTGTGTCCGTCGAATCGTTCTTTATTGTTATAGGTCTTAGGGCAGTACCCCGTGGCACACTCATTGATAATAAGTATCTTAAATTTCTAGCATCTTCGCGTGTACATGATTGGTCGGTTTCTTTTTAAACAATGTACATTATAACAGAAAACGAAATCCCTGCTCTAGGTATCCCCGTATCTCGGAGGCTGTTTAAAAACATGACATGTAATTCACGAACTTAAATGACACCCGGGCTCAGAAAAAGTGTCTCTGGTTTTCTCTAGAAACTTACTTGCCCGACCCCGGAATCGATCCGGCGACACTTCCAGCTGCTAGACCAACAAGGGAGTCGTTTTTATTTTTATTATTACTACTCAGCCCATTAAAGACCTACTGTTGGCTCGGGCCGTAATTAGCTTACCGTGCCACGCTGGCCAGCAGGATTGGCACAAGGTTTCATATCAAGTTTTCCTTCATTTGCGGCTAGGTTATCGACCTTGTCATTTCCTTTTGTCGGCTCTAACGGAATGGGGTGGTGACACTATTTTAAACCTTTTTTTTTATTTTTTTTTGTCTGTATTAAATAGACTTCCTTTAGGTAAAGTATTTTATGATAGTAACATGAGATAACCTATAAATAACTGCATCTGTTGTGCCTGGTTATTATGTTTTATTTCTGCATATCTCATTCGGCCATGATTTATGTTTGAATATCATTTATCAGAAGGTTGAATGCATTGAATCCTAAACGAATGTCAGCAATAAATATTACTCCATTTCAAGATTATAATACATACTCATATATTATCTGAGACTTAACATGATTTTACTTGAAAGTACCGTTAGTTAATTAAAGTGCTTATAGTCTCACTTTACGTGGTTTACAATCCGTAAAGTCAACAACCCAATCAACCCTTTTAATCAGTAGAGACGAGTAAAACCACTTGTTAGTCATAAAATCTAGCCACAGGAGACAGATTTTATGATAATTAGCGATAACATTTGACAGCGTGATAGAGTATACAAATGTCTCTCCATCGAATTTATTTTATTTATGCAACAATTAGTTCAATAGAGGCAGACCTTAATGCCTTAGAAATTATTTCTAGTCAAACTTTGGGCGATGCTGAGAATAACATGGTAGAAGCAAATAAGACAGACACTGCAATTAAATAAGATAGAAGGTCTGACTTAATAGCGGGTAATCTAGTTGACAAAACAATAATTCTAACGATCTTCTATCCTGATTTACTGTGCCTTTTCCATAAAAAAAAGTTAAAGATTTTTAATATTGGGTACCGTTCTGTTTTTAAAATACGGCAGGCGGGCCGCGGGAGACTGTTAAAAAAAACTTTTTGTGCATTCGTCGCCAAAGGGTCCTTTGAAAGAAACCCTTAAATCTGGTTAGCCCCCTCTGGTTGTTTGTGACACGAGTACGGCATTAATAAATAATGTCGCTTGTTCAACCCCCAGAAAGCAAGTCAACAAAAACTATCAAATGCAGCATACGCAACTTGAGTATGTCTTATTATAATGTTTGAAGTCATCATCATGATTGACCAAATACTCAGACGGGCCTTCAATCATTAACATTATCAGCCCATTAATTACCAACTACGGTATTGGCCTCCTCCAGTTTAGTGGAGGTGATAATTGTGTCTATTTCTGTTGTGTTGTAGTTCAAAATGAAATTATTTTGTATCTTTTCGGAATCTTCAATAATGTTGGTGTTTATGCACGTAATAAAGTAATAAAGACGCGTTTACACATATATCCTTTATAATTACGGCTTCATTTTCCTGCACTAGTTAAACGTTAATATATAGCATAATCAAATACCGACATATAATGTTCTAGTGGTTAGATGTGCCGCCTTTGGATCAACGGGTCCCGGGTTCGATTCCGGGGTCGGGCAAGTGTCTTTGTCTAAACCAGAGGCACTGGCTCGGAGTCTGGGTGTCATTTCTATCTATAGTACGTATGTATTTACAAAAAAAAAATGTATATAAGTAGTTTATCATCCATCTCGTTACCATAACACAAGCATTAAGTTGCTTAGCTTTGGACGAGATGGCGTTGTGTGAAATGTCCAAGGATATTTATATATATTCTTTGGTAACATAACCATTATGTATATCTTTTATTACTCGAGTTGAAACATGAGTACAAGTAGTACAATACTTATAAACAGCTACATATAAGTTTGTTTAAAAGTGCAAACTTGTTTTAACAATTGATTTTGATGCCTCACACAATTACACTCTCACAACCACATCAGGGTGCAACCGCGTTGTTAGAATTTTGTTCACTCCGTTGCTGATACATATCTTAGGCTTGTTAGGCAAAGAGATTGTAGTCATTTCTTTTAAAACATACTTCGAGAGCATTTTACAAACTCATAATACACTACTACAATGTCTCTATGCTTACGCAAAGATACTTGCCCGACCCCGGAACCGAACCGGGACCAGTAATACAACGCCTAGACCAACAAGATATCGATTTACAATGTTATCTAAGCTAGAAAACTTTATCAACATTAATGTACATGTGTAATATGAATTGTCATTTCAAATTGATTGAATAAATTGAGTAATATACCTTACTCGTCATTGTACAATTGCAATAACAAACGATAATTTATCAAATAAAGGTATATTCGCGACACAGCATATATTATCATATATATAGGTATATCTTAATATTAATTGACCATATTGTTTGTTATTCTATAAACCTTAAAAGTTTCTCACGAGTTCACGAGCACTATGAACAACTGGTTAACAATGAAAAAATAATAATTCTTTTATTAAATCTTAATTTTAATCGTTTTAGATATTACTGGCATTACTGGCTCTCTGACTACACAGTATCCGAAACATCCCTTACGTATCTCAGGGGATGTCGTATCAATGGGCTCTAATGGCGTGGACTGGATCCTTTGTTCGCCCCTCAGTTGTAGAGTCAACGAACGAATTAACGGACGTATTGAATTTGCACCTTTGAAAACGGAATTTTGAAAGGATCTTTAATAAATTTGCTTCGAATGGAAGCCTGCTATTGTAATTTGGTATCTATAGACGCAAAATAATTATAATCAAGATATATATCTCCCTCGCGTTGTTTTTTTTTTAATTTTATTGGGATCCGAAATACAAGACATATCGTTTAGAAACACTGATGACTGATCTGGCTGTATGTAATTCACCTAAGCCTGTCTGTTAAACGAATTGATCAACAACTTGAGTAAGTTTTTTGTGTGGTTGTATCTGCCTATATTCAAAATCAAGGTTGATACCCTTGTAGAAAAAGCCCAAAGCGGCTACTTTTTTTTTAGATCCATACCCTTTATTTATTAAACAAAGATTAACACTTGACAGGAATAAAATAATCTGTAATCTATCAAGTAGGGGAACCAACGTCCTATTTCGGCACCCGACGGGGTTCAAGAGGGCACTGCTATTATTCCACGTTGGATCTACCCAAACCTTGTTACGCGTAGGGTTGTCACTAAAGACGTGGTCCTTTTATGTTTTTTTTTAATACTACATAAAAACAAAACATGAAATCTACCTAAATCCCTATGATATCCGATAGTATAGGACCTTTGTTATTCAGCGGAAAAATAAACCTCCGTATACTGCGGTCCCGGCCTTGGAAGCGCTGGTGTAGGGTAAAAATGCACCCCTCGATGATGTGAGTGGGCTCACCCCCTACCCCCTAAAACGTCCTCAGGTGTACTGACCCGCGCAAGCTACTCAGAGGGTCCTGTAGTTTCATGGCGATGGATAAGACCTAAGATTTACTCCGGTCATATAGGATTTGGCCCTAGAAGATATTACGGCATACAGTGGCTTTTTTGGTATTAATTGGATGGCTGAACATCACATTTTAACTCTAACCTTCTCAGAGCCTTTTAGTGCACGCACATGCCTCCCAGCATTCAAATATCTATGGCAGTACCTAGATATACTGAGTCAAAATGAAACCTGACAGCTGGTCTGAGCAAATAATAAATAAATATAAATATCCTTGGACATTTCACACAACGCCATCTCGTCCCAAGCTAAGCAACTTAATGCTTGTGTTATGGTAACGAGATGGATGATAAACTACTTAAATACATATTTTTTTGTAAATACATTCTTATTATAGATAGAAATGACACCCAGACTCCGAGCCAGTGCCTCTGGTTTAGACAAAGACACTTGCCCGACCCCGGAATCGAACCCGGGACCCGTTGATCCAAAGGCGGCACATCTAACCACTAGACCAACGAGGCAGATAGTTTAGTTAGTTTAGATAGTTTAGCATTCTTGTCATGACCTTTAAAGACCACTCATTTTATTTCAATTAAGCAATATTTCGTAACCATTGATGCCAAAACAACTTTATACTTGTTTAAATAAACTATTAATACATACATTGTACGCTAAATTGATTATTTTCGTCACAGAAATACATTGACAGCCCTACATTAGATAGCCACGGGCTAAATAAAAAAGAAAGTAAGGATTTATTCACCCATAAAAGTATTCCACAGTTTTGATAGAGTAAAGTTTAGTATCAAGTGTAAGTACTTCTACTACTACTAAACTTAACGCATTTAATAAGTTGTCACAGGTTTAGTTTTATTTTCATATTTTACTGTAGTGATATTTTGTCGTTTAATACTGGTCTGGCATATTTGTACCTCAGTGTACGTAATGTTATTTTCATAAAAATAATATGTGATTTTGTGTGGGATTATTTCTCAATGAAATAATCGCAACCCGGATGTTTAGTGAACTTTACTGTTAAATTAGTTGTTGCTATAATATTTTGCAACATACGAGCGGCCTTGCCGATAACGAAATACTTTTGAGCATATAGAACCGTGCGAAAACTGTATAAGTACTTTTTTGAATAAAACTAAACCCCTGCATAAGGTAACTTGTATTGCGGGGGCAGTTTAAAAGTATCAAATTCACGAACACAAATGACACCAAGATTCCGAGCAAGTGCCTCTCCTCTGGTTTACACAAAGATACTCCGGAATCAAACCGGGAACCCGTGTAAAGTCGGCCCATCCAACCCCTAGACTCATAGGGTAGTCAAATATTATAATACTGTACACTAACATATAGGTTTTGACGTAGAGCCGGTTCCCCTAACTGATGAGTGAATGACAGTTTAAATCTACCGAAAGAAGCAATTCGATGGTTAAATTGTTTCTCTATTTTGAAGTATGCGGGAGAAACGAGCATAGGTACACTACGCCACATGTCTTCAAACACGAAAATGAACGCATGATTTTAAAAAGTGAAAAAGGTTCTAATCCGTAATATTCCGCTATGTAAAAAAACCGTAACTCAAACTGATAAAGTGAAATTGGGTTTAAAACTCGAATGTTGGATTCGGTAAACATCGCGTTCACGTGCAACGAGTGTCGAACAACCGGTAGAAAGTAGCTTACCTCCTGTGCCACTCTTCATTCAACCACATTGAACAGGTTACGACTCGCTGAACACACACAAGCATAGCCTGCAGCTTCTATGCACGCACACAACGACATTACGTTTGTGTTACTTGCGGGAGCGCAGGTCAAGTTGTAGTCTTGGATTGTCTTTTATTTTCGAAACTGGTTTCTGGAGCGATAAAAGGATGAGTCACATGTATCAGGCAGATCCATCGAAATGTTTATTACACAACAGTGTTTTGAAGCTCGAAGATTATGCAAAGCGAAATTAAATGGCCCGCTGACGAGTGTCTAGGGAGTGATTCGAGTAACGCGTATTAACTGGAACATAATTTTGAATATCGCACTACCATCTATGGCAGTCGTTAAACGTAATCTTATAATATAAATTACCAGTGATCCCACTAGATGGGTCGTGAAGGCCAGACGGCAATTGTTCCGTTTAAATACTGGTAGCCAAACTTGGTTAGACCACTGCCAACGCCCCAGTGAAATTGGGAAAGGCGAAGGAGATATATTCAAAATACATTTTAGCCTAATCAACAGATTTGACCGAACCGAACTCAATTCAAAGCAGCGTCGTAATATTACAAACCCATGTCTTGGGACGAGGATAAGCTAGCTGGTACAGATTGAACGCTATGTTGCACAGTCGGGTAATTGCTTTCCATGGAATGGGTAAAGATCCGACTCAGTAGTAAGTAACTTATGCGCAGAAATGGTCAATCCCAATAAATGATACAGAGAATACTTACAAGTATTTTGCTAAAAATTGTATGTCCAGGTAGCTGATGTTTCACAAAGGCGCATTTGGCCTTTTTGTCTATTTTGTGCCAGATCTCCAGCAATAATCTGTCTACATTGTGTGACATTGAAGGCAAACGGTGATTTATTGAATATGGGCTCACGTGTGGTTGGACGTTCATTTGACGAGGGATGCTTTTACCTGCTATAGAAACGGGTCCCTTACGAATGTTCAATGTGTTGGTAACCTTTATTCAGAGGCATATCTATTCACGTTGGCCCGTCGCATGCTTGATTGGCTGTCTTTATGGAATGTATCGCGAGTTACATCATTGCATGAAATATACATAATGGAAACAACAAAAGAATAACGTTGTTAAAATTTCAAATTAAGAAGTTATAACACAATTGGCGCCGTCAGTTTTTTTTTTGTAATAATGTACTCATGTAAAGAAGACATCGTTCTTGTAACAAAGTATTATTAGGAAAGATAAACTAAGACAGTGTCCACTAGCACTTGTCTTATTGTCTCTAGAACGGAAATCTCTTGAAACGTTTACACTTAGTGCTAACAGTGCACTTAACACAAATGATACACAACACTACAATATGGTAGTTTGAAGGGGTTAGTCCTTTTTACGTCCGTGTGGTGACGGATTTAGAATACACAACGTCACCAACCCATACCATCTTTATGGTGTCGTAAGAGGTGACTAAAAGAACGCAAGAGGCAGATCACCTAGCCCCAAGAGAAGGAAAACTTGATATAAACCTGTGTCAACCCGTCTTGCCAGCGTGGTAGAGTAGGCTAACTTCCCTCCATGAATTTGGAGGAGGCCCGACCAAGTAGTGGGTCATTTATGGGCTGAAACGATGAAACGTCTCATAATGTATGTGGTGACGAGGATCTGAATAGCTTCGACATTCACGTGCTAATGAAACCTATGTTCGTAAGCTTCGGCGTGTTTGCTTACTGCGCTGGCGACGATATCCACTCCAAGATCCCGATGGAGATCATTCGTTCTAACGTAGCAGGGAGCGTTGACAACCCCTCTTATGACTTTGTTCTGGAATCGTTGTATAATTTGGACATTGCTCTTTTTGGTACCTACAATGAGAGAGCTGTATACCAGGAGTCCTTAAGGACTAAGACTTCTTTAATACGAGTAGTTCCGTACTTTACTGATAACGTAGAGTGCTTTCCAAGTAACCAATACAGTTTTTTGTAGCGAAACTCTACCTTACCGGTACCTTGAGTGAAAGCATAATTATATTGAGTCTATAAATAGAAATTTTGACATACATGGAAAGCATTCCAAACGTTGGAAAGTAAAATAATGGAAAAAAGATGCAATCAATCTATAGTTTTTAATTGCATGTGTAATAATGGCCATAAATTAAGGTAGTTAGTAGACTGTAATTACTTACATAATTTCCGATATAAAGTATTGGTTTTTAATAGTCACTGTCATTCTATGCGTAAGCAAAAATACTTCAAACATAATGCACTTCTAATGAATCCAAATTTCAAAGTGATTGATAATTTGTAGAAATTCCCGATTTAATTAGTACCTAATTACAAAAGGATCACCACTCATATTTCGTTATTTATCAAAAAAAAAAGTAATAGAGATACTCTCAATTAGGGATCTTGATAAAGTTTTTGATATTGCACAGCTTGAAAGTAACAAAACGAGCTACATCGTCTTATGTACATAGTGAAATTAAATAACCTTAAAGAGATCTAATTGGTGAAAACATCTTTACGCATCTGTTGGATACAGATCTAATCTACAACTTTAAATAAATTCAATGGAACATTTCGATGTGATGCTAAATTTACCAACTGCCACAGATTTACACTCATTCTAATGATTGCGTTGTAGCTCAAAAGTTTAGTTTACAATAGCTTGCTACCTGCCTCAGTCGTTTTGTTGTAACAATGTAAGTTACCCCAGAAACATAATGGAACGCGACAGTTTCGGATCCACGGTCCATTGTCATACTTTCTACTCGAAAACCTTCATTCAACCTTACAAGGTTACTTGGGACTAATAAATTATTATTTTCAACCTCTAAAATTTCTCTTGCGTTTCACTTAATTTCTGACAAAAACTAGTTTTTATTTTATACCATCTCATCTAAGGTCATAAAAAATAGATAAAACACCTTGACCTCATTTTTGAGGTTTACGGAAACCTGTTCTTTCTGGTAATGCGCTCTCTTGCTCTTACGCGTATGTAACTTCGTTATCCTGAAAGGAGACCGCCTACGCAGTCAAACATCGTGGGAAACCAATGTTAATAAGGTCTATCCTTCCTTTCGTTTAGCGGCAAGTGGCTTTTAAATGTATAATTTTTAAATCTATAACTGTACATTATCTACCTGATAACCATACCCAGGTAACCATATATTGCGTGGTTCTTTACAAGTATGTATGTATGAATTATATTCATGAAAATTATGATACTCAAATTACGGAGCATCTCTGTATATCTTACTAGCGACCCGATCTCACATATTATGGATGTATTACACATATAAACCTTCCTCTTGAATCACTCTTCCTATTAAAAAAAAACGCTTCAAAATCCGTTGCGTAGTTTTAAAGATTTAAGCATACATAGGGACGGACGGACGACAGCGACTTTGTTATAAACTATGTAGTGAAGAAGAAGTAGTGAGTAGTGATAGTGATGATGATAGTGATTTACACTCAGGGTGGAGTGAAATGAATCATTATCAAAAAACAATGCTTACTGTCCTTTGTTACACAACACGAAATCCTTCTATGTAAAACTCACAAATATTATTCTAATTGCAAAAACGTTGAACTTGCGAAACGCAATGTTATGTAATTGGTTTTTCTTAGTTGATTTCGTAACAGCTTCAGCAAATACCTGGGATCAAGCTTGTGGAACGATCACGCGTCGCTTACCATGGATAGTGTTCAACTTTAAATGATGAATTATTTGTTGTACTTTATTTGGCTTCTTGTTTCGTAAAACGGTAAACCAAACTTGTTCTAACTTGCTTATATAGTACTGTATACTCAAAATAGCAAAAAAAAATGACAACAAACAAAACGCTATATATAACAGGTACTAATTAAAATTAAGAAAAAATTACGTATATTTATACATATTTTTGTGTAACTAGGAACACAATGACATAGCATCACAAACTCATTATATCCTGAAGATGTGTAAATATGCAACTCAATATACTGCTTACGTAGAAAATATGGCTGCTAAAGAAGGAACACTTAAAGTCTGGAAAGCTTGGTAAACTACAGTTAATTTCTTACTACTAATTGGGAAGGCCTTGTCTCAACAAGTGGCTGAAATAATGTTAGAAGAAAAAAAAATACAGCATACATATTTTAATTATGAATATGTAATACAAGTTATTCATAGACGTAGCACGTGCTAAGTCTTTATAAAAACTCGCTGCAAAACCAACACTCGATAAAGTAACAGTATTAGTGTGATTAAAACATATAGTAAACAAAAGTTACGGTCGCATAAACAATTGAATCAGAGCATGTTTATAGTCAATTGCCAGTAGAATAGCACAAATAAATGAGCTGTAGTGATGGGACTAAAGGATTTGGGTCAGTAAATGGAACGTAATGTGGATTTCAATCATCACTTAGGTAAACGATACGGTAGAACTATCGCTATCGTTAAGTATTCTTTATATATAAAAATGCCTTAACAATGCTAATTTCGGGGTTTTCTTCTGAGAAGTCAAAAAGTCAATTACATATTTTTGTCATACGAGCTAGTTAGTACAGGACTTCGTTTTTAGGATTTATTTTATTTATGTATTTATCACAAAAGAAAAGATAAACAGTACAATCTTACATTTTACATTTCGCGTTTTTTTACAAAATTATGTTCAGATTGTACTGGGAGAAACAATTACACTCCCCTCTGTACTAGTAACACTGTATTACAATAGGATCGTATTCCTCGTTTTCCCAGTTCAATAAAGTACATTATTCATGTAATTGGTCATAATATAATTTATACAGACAATTGTGTGGGTAGGTGTTAGTGATTACTCGATACGTAAAAATGAAATTTTTACCCACACCTCAATTGTATGTACATAGAAAAGGCAAAATGCAGACACTTACTGTATCGTTCACTTATTTTTATAATAAAATATTTTAAAATGCTTTAATGCCTAAAATGTTTTTAGGATTGTTTTACTTCTTCCCGTCTTACTAATTATGTGTACAGTACTCTTGAGAACGGAACATTAAGAATGAGCCATTTTAAATCAGTAACTACGCAGAAATATCATTAGTCTCATTAGTGTTACCTGCAGTTAAATATGTAGTCTCAAAAATTAAGTAGATTAATACAGTTGACCAAAGTTTTAAACAAAGCTTAATCCCGAATTTGTCCAAATGATTATAGCGGTTCTCCCAATCTCTATCAGTTCTTGGACTCAAAATATGTCTATTGTCGAGTAGCAACACTAGACATTCAGAGCAAATGCGCTTGCGCAGACTGCAGCGGGCCTCAAACCGGTACCGGGGTCGTTGCACGCCCGCCAGATGTCGCGACTGCCTTGGACCACACCGACATAAGTACTGGATGGGGCTCAAGTAAACAAGATAGTGTTAATAAGCACTTCCTTTAGAACTATGAATGAACATTGTGTTTCTTCTGGTTATCTATTTATGCTCCTAGATGCAAATGCTCACGCTCCAGTAACCGCGACACTAAAATGTTTGGGAAAAAAAATAACACTGTCCTTTATTTTTTTATTTCCGCTTTTTCCTTCTCGCCCCATACTCTACGGGTCCGGTCAAAGCTCCACTGGCTCAATTTCGGCACAGGGGAGTGTGTAGTTTGAGCTGTACCCCCTTCCTTACATAGCTCATTTTAGAGCAACTTCCTCTAGAGCTGTCGTTCCGTCATAATGTCGCATAAAATAAAATCATGACGCTGGTAGTACATTGCCATGCTTCGCCTGATAGATCTCTATTTGCCAAATTTGCGTTTGGAAGTAACATATTAAAGCCGCGTTCGCCGAGGGAATAATGAGAGGGCGGGCTCGGGCGGCGTCCGGGCTGCCGGGCGTCCGTGATTTCGCCAAAGTGGGTCCGTCAGAAAACCAGCACCGGAGCTGACACGGGTCCCTTTTGTTTCATACTTGCATTTATTAATTTTTCTTATTGTATATTTGTTGTTATTATTTTTCGAAATGAAAAATGAGGAACAAATAAAGGATATTTTTAATGTATTCTACTGATTGTACACATTTTTCTACGGAACCAGTGATTGGAACAGTTTGGATTGCCCCCTGATCGTATCTTTGATCTTTCTGGTAATCGAGTAGACAGTCAGTTTCACGTAACTTACTTCTTGTAAGAACTGCCATATATATTGAATGCTCCGCTCCACGTAAAGTATGTAATAGAAATCTGGAATTTATGACTTCCATAGAATTACTAGATTGTGATTTATTTTTTAATATTATGTATGTATATTGTATTAAAATATTATTTTTATTTATTGGGAGACTTTTTCGGACTGGGTACGTCCTTTGCAGTTTTCTTGTATTTATTTACATTTTAATATGTCAATTTACATCTCAATACAGTAACGATACATAATTATAAATAATGTATCATCAGCAGGTATTACATTCGTTGATATACGTTTCTTATATTATCTGTTTCCTGTATTAATAAACACGTAGGGTTATTGCTCACATAATTACTTACTTTCACAGAATCAGTGCCGTCGCTTTTCTGAAGAATGTATGTTTGTTCCACTCAGGTCATAATATTGACGAGTGACGGGCGACATTTCTAGCGAATTTTACGCAAGGCCCGATTGCAATATGTGCATCGGTCCGTCAATCAATAGATAGTAGAGTCCAATCCATCCAAGTCACATTATTTGCATTGACGTATTAAAATTTATTCATAGAACATGGAACACAGTCTGATATGTATTCTGCGTTTCCATGTGAACTTATCATTCAATTTATGAAATAAATAATTGTCTGAAATTTTTACTCATAAAACATTTTCTTATTCCTTTGATGTCGTTGGCTCCCTTGTTTGCCTGCATGCTATAAAAATGGCTTAGACACTTCGTAGTCCGTGAAAGACCCATAGCTGAGTTGCGTCTCCTCCAATTAAAGGACGTAAATCAGCGTACTGTGCCATGCAAGTTTACGTTCTCTTGCGAGTAGTTCTTACGGCACCCTCAGCATGGAATGGGGTGGCATTGTGCATTCGAAATCCACACGGATAAAATTTAGTTTAGCACAACGGACCTCTTGGCCTTTACCTTCTTGAACTCAAAAAAAACATTGAGATTTTTTTTTAATAAAACCGTTGACTATTAAAAAATAAAACACCGTTGAGAATTTTTCGACCTGCTTTATTGAAAAGTCAAGAGAGTGGCCTGTCAATGAACCTCTGCGTTTTTTAGATAGCGCGGTCACCCACTTTGAGTTATTATAACTAGTTGCGACACACCTTTAGAATTTTCAAGTTTTCAGCTACAATGCTTACCTTAAAAAGTACTATCGTTGCCAATATTTTATGTTCTAATAGGACAGTAGATATAGTTAATTATATACAGTCCTAATAGCAGACCTGGCCACGCGTTTCTGTGCTGAGGTTTTTTATACTACAATTAATATACATTCATTTAACTTTTAACATAGCGCCATCTATTGAATAATATAAATAAACTCAATCCAGTCAACAGATATCGCCATCTGTTAGAATCGTTTGGATTTAACATATTATTATTTAATTGTGACTGTCAAAGATTAGACAGATAATATGCAATAAAATAAAATTGCGACTATAAATTGAGATGTAAGCTATCCTATCAAACAGCACACGGTGTGCAAATTTGATTAAAATCGGTTGAGTAGTTTAGGCGTCCATCGCGGACAAACAGCGTGACGCTAATTTATATCAAATAAGAATATTTATTGTAAAAAGTAGGAGATAATAAGTATATTATACATATATACGTCTCATGATTATTTTTTTTAAATATTGAATACTTCTTCTTACTTCTCAGCCCAAAGATGGCCCACTGATAAGTCAAGCCTCCTCCAGTTACACGGGGTGTATAAAATTAACTACCTTCTGTTCTGTTATCATGTCTGTCACCATCTCTCATATCTTCTCATGTGGCTACGCCATCGGCCTTCTCATTTCCTTTTATCGGCTTTCAATACACCCTGAGGATGGAACGGGGTAATGACACTATGTATTCTAAATCCGTTACCACACGGACATAAGATATATAAATAATTTAAAATTATTGTATAAACACTACTTACATGAAATGGCGCAAATCCCATCGGCTAAAATTGATTTCGCATTAATTATGCTACCTGAAATATTTAATACCTATTTAAATAATATATTATCACGCTAATTAATATTTATTTTGTTGCAGGTATGCACCGGCATTTGACTTTACAAACCAATATTTTAACGGGTAAGTTATTCGGGGATAAATAGTTAAATACGCACAAGAGTGATACAATAGATAGTCCGTGTGGTAATGGATAGAATACATAGTGTCACCATCCTATTTCATCCTGAGGGTGTCGTAAGAGCCGACAAAAGGAAATGACATGGCCGAAAACCTAACCGCAAGAGAAGGAAAACTAGAAATGAAACCCTGAGTCAATCCGCCTCGCCAGCATGGTACGGTAGGATTATTACCCTCCATGTGTTAGAGAAGGCCCGACTCAGCAGTGGGTCATTTACAGGCTGAGAAGAAGAAGAAGATGCTATAATCTGTACCTTCACAGCCTGTAATACTATCATCATCATCAGCCCACATTAGTCCACTGCTGGACATAGGCCTCCCCTAAAGAGCGCCATAGCGCCCTGTCTTCAGCTTCAGCTCCAGCTGCTGCCCGCAACCTTTCGCAGATCGTCGCTCCATCTAGCAGAGGGCCGTCCCACACTACGCTTGCCGATTCGCGGTCTCCACTCAAGAACTCGTCTGCCCCAGCGGTTGTCGGTTCTTCTACAGATATGTAATACTATACACGCTGTAAAGTAGTATATACAGTGTATAGGTTATACAGGGTGTACCAACCCTAAATAAATAACGAAAGGATCTACAGTACCTACTGATTGTAAAATTGATTAAACAAAACTACATTTTTCTTGACATATTGGCCCCACCTATGTACCCAGTACCAAAGGTACCCAAGAAAAAATATGCTCCAATTACACTATGGCTGTGGGATACTAATGAATGCTAGCTAGTTGGTTTGTTTTCACTTGATCAAATGTTTTGTTACAAAAATATGGTTCTTTAAAAACTTCGATTTTGCCCACGTACCTCAAGATAGAAAAAAAACATTTTAAGCTCACACCACACATTTACAATATTTGTTGGATGCAAAAGTAGCATCTAATAAATATTGTAATATTAGAGAATAAAAATTCTACATATCGCTAAAGCCAGCAAAAGGTCACAGTGTAGAACATTGGCTCATTTTCCACACAAAGACTTTCGGATACGCTTTTAAGACCGTTTACTAAAAAATACGTTTCTTTTTTACTCTCCAGTAAATATATGAAGAAACTAGAATGTATTAAGCTGCGATTTCGTCTGCGTTGAGTTTAAAGTGAGTTAGTTCCTTATAACTATTTACAAATTGTTGCTTAGGACGAAATAAATAATTATTTAATCACTTTCAGAATTATAGTATAAATGGTATCATTTTCATATTGGCGTTTACGTATACTAAAGGTAAATTAATTATTTTTTTAGAATAACAGAATAGAAATACAATTGATACATTCTTTAAATTATAACCAAGGCGAAACGTGGCACTAGCTAAGAAGAGCTGGCGGAAGAAACTCATGGGCTTACTTACCCATATAACATCATTTAGTATTTTTTTACCATTCATCATATCTGAACCTGTAAGTACATGCCACACGATGCAGGTTATAAAAAGCAGGGGCACCGCCTTAAAAAAACAAGACATCTTATAAAGATTCCAGGGTAAAGAAAGTGTTTTTAAACAAGATATAGATACTTGGTCTGGGTCTGTGTGCTATTTGTGGACGTCTTACATTATGCATTTGCAAACAGGGATCCCGAGTGCCGGAGTATTTAAAAATATGATTACACTGAGTGTCAGTTGTGTCTGAGAGCCATGTTACCGATAAAAGCCGCTTAAAACCGATTCAACATGTATAATGAATACATATATATACGTGGTTAAAAGCAATCAGCACGGTTATAACGGTTGCACAATGACCTGTCCAATTTAGAACGCAGGTCGCATTGTGCATTTGCAATATCAATTTGGTTTTCGATTTTTAGTAGCAATATGCATTTAGATTTGCGTAGAAATTAAGAGATCCGAATGGCAGTTTTGAAGTTACACATGTCGGAATAATAAACATTAAAAAAAAATATTATCACTCAAAATAGGCTTGCCACATGTTGGTGTTTAAAGCGAACTGCGAACAGGCTTACCTGAGGGCGTTGCAGAGTTCGCTATAAATGACTCCTTAGTCTGATAGGAATCTTCTCTAGTCACTAACAACAACTAACATAACACCTAAACAAGATGGGCCCCTCAAACAACAGTTTGCAGAGCATATGGAGAGCATGGAACATGTACTGCTGTTTAGGTCTAGGGATTGAATGTGGGGCCTCTGGGTCACTGGTCATCGGTTCGATTCTGACGTCGGGCAAGTTGCTTTGAGGAAACCAGGGGCACTTGCTCCGCTTGCGGGTGTCATTTGCGTTTGTGAATTTTAAGTTTTATAACAGCTCTAACAATAAAGTTTACGTATCTAGTGCAGGGGTTTCGGTTCTTTTTTATAGAAATAAATAACACTCTAGAAATAATGTTTATATAAGTATTGTGACTGTAAATTTACCGTAAATTTGTTTTAAGAAAAGATACTAGTAGTGTCTAAAAAAAGACAGACAGATATATCCTCGTTTCAGCCCGTAAATGACCCATTACTGAGTCGGTGCCTTTTTCAAATTCATGGTGGGAAGTGAGCCTGCGACATTGGCAAGAAGACTTGGCACAGGGTTTGTTTTAAATGTTCCTTCTCAGCGGCTAGGTTACGACACCCTCAGGACGGTATGGGGTGGTGACATTGTGACTTCTAAATTGGTCACCGCGCGGATATATAAAGGTTTTTTTAGGATATATAAATGCCATTACGACTTATTGAGCTAGCAGGCTACAGTGACCTAGTCGTAACAGCCTTAATTGTATGAGGATTCTTTTCTTTGTGGAAAACCAAAACAATTACTATTATTAATATAATATAATATAATTTTACGTTTACCAGTATTACGCAAACGGTATTGCATGGACTTGGCTGAAAAAAAAAACAAAGTACCATTGTAGCCGAACAGTATTGTCATGTAAGGAGCTGAAACACGCGTGTCGCTTGCAAACGCTAGATATTTAAGTAAACCTTTGCATAGGATTCATTAATCGTGGACTAGCGACCCGCCCTGGCTTCGTACAGATGCAATGATGAACCTCTAAATTTATCAGTGTTTCTCTACAATATTATGGATGTATTATACTTATAAACCTTCCTCTTTAATCCCTCTACCTATTAAAACCGCTTTCAAATCCGTTGCGTATTTTTAAAGATATAAGCATATATAGGGACGGACAGTCGACAGCGACTTTGTTTTATACTATGTAGTCATAGTCATAGACATTGTGATGATAGTGATGATGATGATGATAGTGAAGAATAATCGCTGGCGGTAAAAAAACAAACGACAGTTGATACCAATTAACCTTTTGCGGTTTCGTGATTCCACAAGACTGAAGATGTCAACAAAGCGATTAAACTGCCATTATCTGTGAAGAAAGTGCTAGCGTAGCAACAAGTTTTATTAAACTAAAGTCTTTGCGTGTCTTACATTTGTTAGAAAGGTCTAACTGTGACGTCAGCCTGTCAGCCAGTCCTCCTAAATTAATTAAAGGGTCAAAATCCACAATCAAATGCTGGGTGTCGATTTGAAGAAAAAAATTACATGAATAAGTGTATTACTAATACTTTCAGCCCATAAATGACCCACTACTGAGACGGGCCTCCTCCAATCACATTGGATTAACCTACTGTGCCGCGCTGGCCAGGTAGGCGGGGCGGGGCATCCGCATCACGTTTTCTCTCTTGCGGGTAGGGCATCGGGCCTGTCATGTAACTGTACACCCCCAGAATGGAATGGGGTGGTGACACTATGTATTCTAAATCCGGCACCACACGGACCATTATATTAGTAGAATACCAAAACTGTCCAAAGTAAACATCACCATACTTGTATCCTGGAGTTGAAGCTAGGAGAGTGGTGGAATTAGGAGCATTTGGCCGTAATGACGTCAGTTACGTATTTACGTCTCTGCCCGTCGTAGTTATTGACACATTGTCAAGTAGGTTGTCTCCACAGTAGGCAAACTGTTACCGACTGAGTGAGCCGCAAATTTGTGGCGGACTGAAATTTGAGTTAGCGGCAAACTCAGATCGATTTTCATATGTCGTAATCGGTTTTGCTGTGAATCGGCGCTAACTGAAACAGTCGGCGCACGTATCGCTGCAAAATCCGTAAAGTGAGCGCAAAACTAGCAAACTGTGGACACTCCATTTCAAATATATGGAAGGGGGTACTAAACTGATACGCCGGAAACTCAGTCGGCTGATAACAGTTTTCCTACTGTGTACATAGCCTTACTGTTTTACGGAGGACACAGTGTTACTCTCATCTGTGACATTTACCTGCTTAAATATGAAAAATTATCCAAGTTAGCAAACTATAGTTAAACCATTTAAAATAGTTATTTGGGAATTGATTGAATTGAAATTGATTCCGCAATAATCTTATCTGTGCGTAACGAATCGATGCTCTACCGCAGTCGTTGTAAAAAGAAAGCATAAAAGCTTGAGCAATCACAGTCAGATGTTCCAGACGAGCTTAGTCACGTACGATGCGAGATAGTTGATGCCACTTTTCAGTCACCGAATAATAAATGACGAAATACATTTTCTCGTTTCACCGCTCCACAGTAGATTAATGAGCCGAAGAAGTATGTAAGTTAACACTCTTTAGAGGCAAAGAAGAAGGATAACGAGCGTAAATATTAAAAATATTCGTATACGAAGAAGCTCAATGAATGAGTACAGTTTATACGTTTAATATGAAATTTAAAAGACGGGTGTACACATTGTACCCGTCCAAGTCATTAATATAAGCAACGATAATTACTAAGCAAAAAAAATATTTAGATAGATTCATGCGTGATACATTTTGTCGTGTTAATGCTCACATTAACAATTAGGTAGATGGTGAAGAAAGCGGCAGTCTTTGGACTGCCTCGTTGGCAAAGGGGTTCGATGTGCAGCCTTTCGATCACTGGGTCCCGGGTTCTATTCCGGGGCCGGACAAATGTCTTTTTGTAAACCAGAGGCACTTGCTCTGAGTCTGGGTGTCATTTGTGTTCGCGAATTTCGTGTTTGTAAACTGCCCCCGCGACACAGGTAACAGAAAAAAAAAACAAAATAAGTAAATATATGTATACCAATATCATCATCAAATCCCATAAAGACCCACTGCAGAGTGACACAGCAAGCTACAGTGGGACTTTTTTCATTGGAAATTCCCATATGGGCTGTTGGGGACTAGCCGGGCCTTGGGGGCGCAGAAATATGATAATTAGTGCCTCGAGCTACCCACTGGCGTTCCCGAACGGCGTTCCGCGTCTGCTTCGGACTCACGAGTTGCATTCCCCAATGGGGAACATGCTACACGGCCTAAACTCTGAATCGGGCCCCTTCACTCTGTTGTGCGTCCCTGGCAAGATGGCGAGATGAGAAAAGGAACACTTGACGAGAAACCCTGTACTAACTAGTGTGTCGTTCTGAAAATTTAAAAGTAGGTATATCCTACACAAAAACTCAAACTGGTGCCATAGTGAGAGAAAATATGCACATGCAATTATACCAAAGATCCGTGCGGTGACGGTATTAGAATACATAATGTCACCAACCCATACCATCCTCAGGGTGCCGTAAGAGACGACAGAAGGAAATGATAAGGCCGAAAACCTAGTCGCAAGAGAAGGAAACCTTAAAAGAATCCCTGTGCCAACCCGTCTGGCCAGCGTGGCTAATTACCATCAATGTATTGGGAGAATGTCAAACTCAGTAGTGGGTAATTTATGGACTTTGTAATATTAGTCATCATCATCATCATTTCAGCCAAAAGACGTCCACTGTTGGACATAGGCCTCCCCCAAAGATTTCCACAAAGGCCGGTCCTGGGCCCCCCGCATCCATCGTTTTCCGGCGACCTTAATCAGGTCATCGGTCCACCGTGTGGGTGGCCTACCAGCACTGCGCTTTCCGGAACGCGGTCGCCATTCCAGGACTTTTCTGCCCCATCGGGCGTCGGTCCTGCGCGCTATGTGCCCTGCCCACTGCCACTTAAGTTTGGCAATCCTGTGGGCTATGTCGGTGACCCTGGTTTTCCTGCGTATCTCCTCATTTCTGATTCGATCTCGCAGGGAAACTCCGAGCATATCCCTCTCCATTGCCATTGTAATATTAGTAGTGGATATAAAATGTTGGTACTGCTTATAGCATTTACTTTGTCTTCCTCGAATACGTTCCGTCAGCTATCGCGTGGTTTTGCTGACTTTTTAACTCCAGCCGTGGAGCGCAAATCGTTCGGAAATGCAAGCAGTTTCTACGATATTACCAGGTCGACGTATCTTTGTGCTGATATCCATTTCAGCGGAATAATTTATTTGAACTTCGAAGCCCTCTATGAAATCTTGTTGCCAGAATAAATAATACTGACTCGTTGGGCTAGTGGTTAGATGTGCCGCCTTTGGATCAACGGGTCCCGGGTTCGATTCCGGGGTCTGGCAAGTGTCTTTGTCTAAACCAGAGGCACTGGCTCGGAGTCTGGGTGTCATTTCTATCTATAATATGTATGTATTTACAAAAAAAAAATGTATATAAGTAGTTTAACATCCATCTCGTTACCATAACACAAGCATTAAGTTGCTTAGCTTGGGACGAGATGGCGTTGTGTGAAATGTCCAAGGATATTTATTTATTTATTAGCATATTATTAGCGTCAAAGATTTGAAGTGAAGTATGTAAGTATACGATTAAAAAAATTAACAGGCGATAAACCTGACTAATATAGGGATCATTTCAATATTTGTAGATTATTTGCCGGGCTGAATACCCAGGCTCTTAATTACCTGGACGATTTGATCATCATCATGGGTACCTTGTTCGATTCGGTGTCGCGCGATTGTCTTTGTGTAAAGCAGAGACACCTTTTTTGATTATGAGTGTCATTTGTGTTCGTAAATTACATGTTTGTAACTGCCCCACGAACACGATCCAGGTTAAACCTAGTGAGGGGGTTTCGTTTCTATGTGAAGAGAAAGAGAATTATTTAAAAAAATCCGAGTTTGCTCGGCAAATTACCTGAACATTACATTTGTAGTAGTAGTAAAAAATGAGACGATTATAATAGGATGTGACAAAAACCCGCGATAGCCATCCTAGTGAGGGATTTAACCTATCGTAAGGAGTAGTTCTGTGCATAAATTATGTTTCTATGTTGAAGTACGCGTGAGATATCCTACGTTTTAATTAACACGACTTTGATCACAAATCATTGGTTGTAGTCGTTTCAGCCCATAAATGACCCACCACTGAGTCGGCCCTCCTCCAAATTCATGGAGGGAAATTAGCCTACTGTGCCACGCTGGCAAGACGGGTTGGCACAGGGTTTGTATCAAGTTTTCCTCTTTCGGCTAGGTGATCTGCTACTTGCGTTCATTTAGTCGCCTCTTACGACACCCTGAAGACGGTATGGGTTGGTGACATTGAGTATTCTAAATCCGTCACCACACGGAGAAAATCCGTCACCACAAGGACAGTTGTAGGGGCAACCAACAAACTGCGAGTAGCTATTGTTATTATAATTCTACAAGCTTAGTTTTCCGTGTTCCATGTAACACATTTCATCACCATTGTGGTGACAAATATTTAAAAAACATTGCCAGTGTTAATCCTGAAATTTTGCGCAGATTATATCAGTATTGCCTTCATTCCTTTTGTTACGGCTAAAGTTTTTTTTACATCCTGTACATATAAATTCTACGTTGTATGTGTGTGTTACCTGCACATTCCTATCTTATATTTGTCTATAAACTATTAATCAACCATTAAATATCGAAATGTTTTATGCGAATCTAGACAATATTTATCATTATTTCGCATAGCTGACCCGGCGAACTTTGTTCCGCATTACATGTATTTAAAACAAAAAGAAAGTTGGACTTAAGATACCTGAGATTTTTATCCCGTCCGTATAAAACCTACTTTAACAAAACGCAACTGACAGCGAAACGTTATGTTGTATATAGGTAGTTTCGAAAATTTGACAATTAGAAATTTTGTATTCGACTTGTTTATATTGTTGTAATTCACATAATATCTTTATAACTTGTAGCCTATGTGTTATTCTGATGTATAAGCTATATTATTGTAAAGTTTCATTAAAATCCATTCAGTAGGTTTTACGTGAAAGAGTAACAAACAATCATCCATCCATCCATACTTACAAACTTCCACGTTTATAATATTAGTAAGATGGCTTTATGTATTCCACAATTTCCCGCTATAAATCTAGCTTCATGAATAAAAAAAGCTCACTAAAATATCGCATAACGTTGAAACGTAACAGAGTTGGTTAAAGTCGTTACACTTTTTTCCCAAGCTCTTCATCAGCTAGATGGTCCCAAGGATGGCACAAAAACCTCCCAACACGTGCGTCATTAAGGCAATCCGGACCCATGTTAAGGATTTGAAATGGGGGCTCGCGCGTAGGGTTGACTCACAAAAAAACCGTATATTTGAACAAATGATAATAGCAGGATAACTGAAAAAAGGAATAGATAAAAACCATACATCATCATCATTTCAGCCAAAAGACGTCCACTGCTGGACATAGGCCTCCCCCAAGGATTTCCACAAAGGCCGGTCCTGGGCCGCCCGCATCCATCGTTTTCCGGCGACCTTAACCAGGTCATCGGTCCACCGTGTGGGAGGCCTACCAGCACTGCGCTTTCCGGAACGCGGTCGCCACTCGTTGACTTCTCTGCCCCATCGGGCGTCGGTCCTGCGCGCTATGTGCCCTGCCCACTGCCACTTAAGTTTGGCAATCTTGTGGGCTATGTCAGTGACCCTGGTTTGCCTGCGTATCTCCTCATTTCTGATTCGATCTCGCAGGGAAACTCCGAGCATAGCCCTCTCCATTGCCCTTTGGGTGACTTTGAGTCTCCTGATGGAGCCCATAGTGAGCGACCACGTCTCTGTTCCATATGTCATCACTGGCAACACACATTGGTTGAAGACTTTAGTCCAAAAACCATACACAACATTATATCTATGTTCGTAAAAATAACCGACTGCTGAATTGGGCCTCCTCCAATGACATAGAAGGAATTTAGTCTACTGTGCCACGCAGGCCAGTCTTTTAGTTTCTTCAATCCGTTTTTGGTGATATTATGTTTGAAACAATGTCTACAGTATTGTAAATTCGGCGAATTAAATTGGATTGACAACCCTATATTGGTATTGTAGAGTAGGTCCAATTTGTCTGGTCTGTTACCTGAGGGTCCCAATACAATACGATCCTTAAATCAAATAGCATTGGAATTCACCCGGCATATCTCTGTATAACAACATGATAACTGTTTGAAACATTTATTTCTAAGCGTAAGTCATGGTTAGAATTTTGCTAGATTTTTTGTTGCCTAAAATTAGGTAGGCGTGGTCTGAGATGCCTTTTACAATTGTAGAAGACATAAACTCACGTACGAGATACTGAAATCATTATCATTTAAAATTAAAAACTCGATTCTTTTTATCATTGCAGAACAATCCGTAACCTTTAAAAACTGACAAAATTATTGTAAATAATCATTATAATTAACGTCAGTGTCATTTAACTTAGTTGTAGTTGATTAAAGGTTATTTTGCGCTTTTTATTGTTTCTGAAGTCATCTTTTTTTGTTAAAACGTTTCGTTAAAACTAGCATGTCGTCCAGAGTGCCCAAATTTTCCTTCCAACAAATGGGTTTGTTCACTTATTTTTTTTTATATGTAGTAAACAACTGAACGGATACAATATAAATGGAATAAAAAAGTTTTTTTCTAATCAGTTTGTAAATGACGGAGCTATGTGGTAACACATACAGACGAATTGAGAACCTCTTCCGATTTTTTTAAGCATTGGAATCTTTTTTGAAGTCGGTTAAAAATAAGTAAACAAAAAATCACTATCACTATCACTACATAGTATAATACAAAGTCGCTGTCGCCTGTCCGTCCCTATGTATGCTTAAATCTTCAAAACTACGCAACGGATTATGAAGCGGTTTTTTTTAATAGGTAGAGGGATTCAAGAGGAAGGTTTATATGTATAATACATGCATAATATTGTAGAGAAACACTGATAAATTTAGATGCACCCGTGCGAAGCCAGGGCGGGTCGCTAGTAAAATATAATAATGCAATTTTTATGACAATAGTACAGGTAGGAAACTTTCAAACCACACAACATTGACCGAAAATACCAGTATAACTGTATTTTAAAGCAAACCGTTTAACCTTTGCCGTTCTATATTTTCCTTACGTTTCATCACACATGTAAACTTTCAATGTTCTGCTATATTACAGATGCCAGCATTTTTTGTACATTGTATAATGAGGAGATGCAAACATTTAAAATATTTCTGACGCCAACTTGGCGCTGAAAGATTCAACACAGACTATGTAAAAGCAGAGTGCTCAATCGGTATCTATTTTTTAAATCTATATCTGTATAGTTTAATTATAATTCTAATAGAATAGAATACTCCTTATTGTACACCAATAATATTAAAAGCTAACATGGCAACAGAGAAATACAACAAAGAAATGTACAATACAGGTGGAAGTTTGCGAGTATGTGTTGCTGTATGCTATATTTAAACTTTTACGCGATTACAATCAAACGGATGATATTCAAATTTGGGATAAAGAAAGTTTAATACTTAAGACTTATAGACATAATGATTATGTGTACGAAGAAAAAGTGAGAAGAATTTACGTATTTACCTAAGGTTTTGGGTTTAACCTGTGTGAGTGTGTCGCTTAATGTCACCAAGCATTTTATTTTACTATTGGGATGGAGAGTTTCTTTGTAAATAATTATTGCAAAACGTTTTATACTTGGAATACGTCCAAACAGTGACTTTTTGTTATAAGGAAGCAGAACGGTTAATCTTTACATAGTATAAAACAAAGTCGCTGTTTCTGTCCGTCCCTATGTATGCTTAAATCTTTAAAACTACGCAACGGATTTTGAAGCGGTTTTTTTTATTAGATAGAGTGGTTCACGAGGAAGGTTTATATGTATAACACACCCCCGCTTTGCACGGGCGAAGCCGGCGCGGGCCACTAGTAAAGAAATAAAACATAACCAATTTTACAATTACACATCAGAATAATACATAGGCTATATTTATACAGATAAAGTGTGAATTATCCAAAAATATAACGATAAGTGTCAAGTAATAAGGAAAAGAAACGGTTGGAGTATACGTAACGGCGCACAAAGGAAAAATTTCACCAATTTTGTTATTTTCATAAATTGTTTATAGATCACCTAAAAGTAAGGCGAAAAGCATCTGGGCGATGTCTGTCTCCGACCAACCGTTTGTCGTAAAAGCGATGTCGAAGAGATTGTATTACAAAGGCATCAGGGACTTAGAAAATTTGGTGTCTCAAATTTAGGATACAAGAGCGAACGTAGCGAGTTCGGAACTTCGGACAACCCGACTCGGATAGGTTAGGTTAGAAGGGGATGGCGGGGTCTAGAAGACCCCGCCTTCCCCTTCGTGGTTATTTTTTTTAAAACCACCCAGAAGTAGGATCCCCCGACCTCAAGGTCATTGACCTTGAGGTCAAGGTTAGTACCATCAGGAGAATCCTCTATTCTCCATATTTTGAGTTTCAGAAATTTGACCTTGGTCAATGCCCTTGAAGTGTGCCATGGTGTTCCCCCACCCTACTACTCCCACATCCCACCGGGTCCCGAAGGCTTGATTAGGCGATGGATTTTGGTGAAGTCTTTTTTCCTTTGTGCCCCGTTTCGTATCCACTGACCAAAGAAACACTTTCTGTCATCATGGTGCAGCTAGTTTGAACATAATTGTCTCCATACTTATGTGAGCGGTGCCCAAAAAACATCTGTATGATCATGTCAGTTCTCTCTGTGTATGCTTTATGTAAGGATTGCACGTAGCAGTTGCGTGGAAGCGTCGGCAAATCCCAAGGGATCCAATTTACCACGGTAAACGGTACCCTACCGCGGTAATCCCGATACACTTTTATACAGCTAAAATTTCCAACTCAGCTTTGTTAAATCAGAGAAAAGGATACAGGTTTCTCGGCGTCGAGCGATATTTGGCGAATCTAATTCCCAAGTTATATTTCATTATAATACGGAGATTTTCGGCGGGAACTTTCTTTTCTACGCGTATCGTATTTGTGAATAAATATACTTACGCCAACGCAAATTTAGCCCTTCAGCTGTTAAAACTTTTCGCGAATAAAAGTTAAAGGAAAGATTAATACGGTTCATACGTATTCAATTCAAAAGTATTGTGAATTGTGATACTTTTCAACTTCAACATTTTTGTTTTACTTTCTATTGTTTGATGTGTATCTTTATGAATGTATTCAAAAAGTCGGATATGGTTTCAACATCTACAGCTGTTTAAATAACATTGGAAGCCATTATTGTTAGTGTAGTTTCGAATTACTGAGCATGGAAATACGAACCAATGTTGAATAATGGCGTAACCTATCATGATGTGGATAATTTCTTTGATAACAGTTTATTGCGCACGTGCTGAAATATAATAGTATGAAATCGTTGGTCTAGTGGTTAGATGTGCCGCCTTTGGATCAACGGGTCCCGGGTTCGATTCCGGGGTCGGGCAAGTGTCTTTGTGTAAACCATAGAGGCACTGGCTCGGAGTCTGGGTGTCATTTCTATATATAATATGTAAGTATTTACAAAAAAAAAAATGTATATAAGTAGTTTATCATCCATCTCGTTACCATAACACAAGCATTAAGTTGCTTAGCTTGGGACGAGATGGCGTTGTGTGAAATGTCCAAGGATATTTATTTATTATTTATCTATTCTTGTATGTTACTCCACTAATACATTTTTTGAATGTCTGGTAAACTATAGGCAGAAGAAGATAAGCTTTTCTATAATTACTGGATATATGGATACTGGATATATGAACATGATGATGGAAGTATTTATATTTAGCTCTTAGAGTAACATTTTGACTTACTCGAGCAGGCCTCGTTCAGATAATAATTTTACCAATATTTAAGCGCGATTGTCCATATTTGGCACAGTTTATGTAACATATAAAATGATTTTATGTGGCATTTAAAATGACCTCTATCTATAAATCTCATATGGAGTAAATTACTGGGACAATATTTTTAAAAGAACGCACGAGGCAGATCACCTAGCCCCAGGAGAAGGAAAACTTGATACAAAGCCTGTGCCAAAACGTCTTGCCAGCGTGGCATAGTAGGCCAATTTCCCTCCATGAATTTGGAGGAGGCCCGTCCCAGTAGTGGGTCATTTATGTGTTGAAACAATTATATCTAAGCAATATAGGCTATATGCGAAGTGGAGATAACCACGGTTCGAAGCCCACTCGGGCGAAGCCGCGCAAAAGCTAGTTAGTTATAGAGCTCATTAGGTGATCTTGTTACACTCGTAGTCGATCACGTCGTAAATGCAAAATGTATTACTGAGCATCTGGCAAAGATTGAAACTGAATTAATCTGTCTCCTTGATCTATAAACGTACACACGTAGTGAAGGAAAAAACGGTTGCATGATCTAGGTCAACGCAAATACCTGCTTTATACTGCTAAATTTAGGGTTCGAGGTGACTTGTATGAAATATACGGCCATAATAGCCATCTCGAATTCTTGTACGAAGTTAAGAGAACTTCCAATTAATAAATTCAAAAAGCTTATAAAATTTCAACTTTGTAAGAAAGCCTACTATAGTATTACAGACTATTTAAATGACCCGGTAGCTTGGGATTGAGCTGCTGAGCTCAAATACTATGAATACATATACGAACAAATGTATCTTTGGATCTGAAACTGCAGTCTTGCTGGAACTGATTTTTTTTCGAGCTTTACTTTTTATTGCTCTATCGGTGATCGGGCTCGGTTTTGTGAGTTGTCATGCTCACTAAAATACTCTGAGCAGCGGTAGCGACGTGTGACGGGTCGGTCACTTCCCTTTAATATGGTTGAGGAGACCGATGGCTGTCACATGCGTTATACTTGTGAACAGGTGCTGCTGTTTGGGGTTGGTCGGCTCACTGGACCAAGGAAGATTTTATGTTATTTCATTAAAGTTTGTTTTGTTTTGTTTTAATATTCAGATTTCAGCTGACGCCTTCCAGATTCGATTGAACAGTTTGTTTTAAGGAATTTGTTGGGTAAATATATACATATTAGATTATGAATAGGACCGCAAAGTAATAAAAAAGAAAAAATGACAAGCCCTCTGAGTTTCTTGCCAGTTCTTCTCAGCAGTGGTCGCGTTCCGAACTGGTGGTAAAGAATATTACTTTGCATTGTATAAAATTTTATTAATATGTTGACAATTTGTAAGTGTCCATTGTGTCCTATGCAAAATAAATTATTTGACTTTGACTTTGACTTTGTACTTTGTTCTTTGTTTATATTTTTGTGTTCATACCTTACCTCTATTTCATTGTGTTTGCCTAACAGTCTGACCTGATTTGGCTAATGGCCAGTATACAGTGTAAAAAGAACCCTTAAATCATAACGAAATCAGTAATAAAACTAATCAGTTTTATATTTAGTATTTTTTTAAATTTTAGTGAGTAACTGATGTAACAAGAAAATGAAGCTCCAAAAGCGACGAAGCAGAAGATAATATGTATTATCTTTAGCTAAGCGGTTTATTTGCGAGGTAACACACACTTGTATTATGATAAAAATTTTATGTGTGCATGTGTTTCCGCCATAGACAAAAAAAAATTGCTTTCGATGCCTTTATTATATGCAATATTTGGTAATACATTCCGCAAACATCCTTTGGAGTAATTAGCGGCTTGCTTCGAGTACGTAAAGCTTTAATTATGTCCCTAATAATATAACATTTTACCATAGAATGTTTGTAAAGCCATATTTACATTTTCATCTTCAAACAATATGTATCAGTTGTTTAATTCATTCTGAAATGGGTTTACTAAAATAATATTGACAATTCCTATTCAATCAGCTATAATGTTGCCAGGGGCGTTTGATGAGTCCATTACGTTCATCAAACAATAATGGCGTATATTGATGTCATATCATCAAAAATAAATGTATTTCCGACATCACTGTGTTTATTTATATCACGTTTGTTTGGGTACTCTCTGTCTGACTGATAATTTTCTGTGTACTTTTACCCGCATTATTTATCTAAGTTGACTTTAAAGTTTACTTTCTGTAGCTAATAGATGTCGCTACTTACGTTTTAACGAGATATTTTTATTTTATGAAAACAATATTTAGATCAGTTACTTTCAGAATTACAATAGTAGTGCAATTAAATAAATAAATAAAATAAATAATAAATTATGTGTAAGTATGTGTAAATCTATGTAATGACCATATTACTTCTCTTATTTCTCAGTCCATAAATGACCCATTGCTGGGTCGGGCCACCTCCAACTACATGGAGGGTAATTAGCCTACTGTGCCACGCTGGCCAGACGGGTTGGTTTAGTGTTTCGTATCAAGTTTTCCTTCTCTTGCAGCTAGGTTTTCAGCCTTGTCATTTCCTTCTGTCGACTCTAACGACACCCTCAGGGTGGAATGGGATGGTGACCCACGTATCCTTAGTCCGTCACCACACGGAAACTGTACCGTATTATTTATACTATTTTAAATTAAATAAATATCCTTGGACATTTCACACAACGCCATCTCGTCCCAAGTTAAGCAACTTAATGCTTGTGTTATGGTAACGAGATGGATGATAAACTACTTATATATATATTTTATTTTTTTGTAAATACATACATATTATAGATAGAAATGACACCCAGGCTCCGAGCCAGTGCCTCTGGTTTAGACAAAGACACTGGCCCGACCCCGGAATCGAACCCAGGACCCGTTGATCCAAAGGCGGCACATCTGACCACTAGACCAACGAGGCAGTCAAAATCTGTCAGTCATCAGTCTATAATGCAAGACATCATGCATGAGTCATATCTTAATTTGGACTTTCTTTATTGTATCAGATGTGCATGAGGAAACTAGGCTATAAACATTTTTTAAGTTTAATTGATCGTAAATGTGCACAGAATTCACTGATGACAAGCCTTTATGTATTTTTAATTCGACGGCCAAATAAAAGTAGCGTTAAGACGTCTTCGTAAATGTCAGCTGTGAAAATAAATAACAAAACGCGTGCTTTTGGGTTAACGTAGTTTTTTATTGCGTTTAGTTTAGTTACTCAAGTTTGAAGCGCGTTTGGCGTGGTCTTGTTAACTGTGGTACTTTTTATAATATACATAATTTGAATACGACTAAAATACTGTGTGGCGTTTGTTTAAGTATACAGGGTGTAACAATAACTCGATAGGTACGACGTAAGTATCGATATAACTAGTAATACATATGCTCTCTACAAAATTTCAATAAACAAAATCTATTTTTTTTTAAATCTTATGTCACCACCATCTGGAGATGCAAGTCGTCAACAAACACCTGTAAGCAGCAAAGCACACATATAACAATACAATAAAATTAACATTTTCAATATTAAATATAGATATTTGCTCAGCATGCAAATTGTACGAACATACACACTAAACGAGAGAAGTACGTAAGAGACTGCAGTTTCCGTTACGTGATCGCCATTCGAAGTATGTCCAAGGCCTCCCTGCTGCGTCGGCCATACGCCCTGCGAGCTATGTGTGCTGCCCACTGACGCTTAGTAGCAACCCTTTTTTTTAAACGTAAACATGCAGTTTATGTAGTCGTTGGAAACAGGAGTGTGGGACTCCGCGGCGCGTATGGATGGTAAATTGCGCCCACTTAAACCGTCGGCGTTCCATCAGAAGGCTCAAAGTCACCCAAAGGGCAATGGAGAGGGCTATGCTCGGAGTTTCCCTGCGAGATCGAATCAGAAATGAGGAGATACGCAGGAAAACCAGGGTCACCGACATAGCAACACATACGTAACGTATACAGCAACGCCTATATCGTAGATTAATATATACTATACTTACTTACTTACTTACTAATACTTAGGCTTTTTTTGAAGCTAGTCAAAAAAAGCCTAAGTTACTCATTATATCATCAGCTACCTATCAGTGAAAGTTCCGTCAAAATCGGCCCAGCCGTTCCAGAGATTAGCCGGAAGAAACAAACAGACAGACAGACAAAATTAAAAATAAAATGAAATTTTGGTCTATGTACCGTGTATACATACTTACGCATTTAGTAAAAAGTGGTTATTTTATTATTACAAACAGACACTCCAATTCTATTTATTTGTATAGATTTACTACTTCACAGCCCCAGCCAGACGAGCTGACCCCGGGCGCCGAAGCGAGAGTTTGGGCTGCAACCGGGATACCAAGCTAAGATGATGATGATTTACTACTTCACAGCCCATAAATGCCCGACTACTGAGTCAGACCTCCTCTAATTACATGAAGGGTAATCAGCCTACTGTGCCACGCTGACCAGACGGGTTGGCAACAGGGGTTTCGTATCAAGTTCCTTCTCTTGCGGCTAGATTTTCGGCGTTGTCATTTCCTTGTGTTGGCTCTTACGATACCCTCAGGATAAAATGGGTGGCCACACTATGTATTCTAAATCCGTCACAACACAGAAATCAAACATCTCTATTTAGTCTTCAATTATTATATACTAGCGACCCGCCCCGGCTTCGCACGGGTGCAATGTTGAACATCTAAATTTATCAGTGTTTCTCTACTATATTATGGATGTATTATACTTAAAAAGCTGCCACTTGAATAACTCTATCTATTAAAAAAAACCGCTTCAAGATCCGTTGCGTAATTTTAAAGATTTAAGCATACATAGGGACGGACAGACGACGGCGACTTTGTTTTATAATATGTAGTGATAGTGATGATAGTGATTTTGTTTTAATTTTTCATACCAAATATTTCAATAAAGTCCGACATAGTATACCAACGCCTATTTCAGAAGCTAATGATAAAAACAGTTCAATCCAAGTTTATTGTCCGAGCAAATTAGAACACGAACAAAACGTAGCCCTAAATAACTGTCTCGAGACAATGTCGCTAGCATGGAATGTAGATTTTACTTATTTTGTTTAGATGCAAAAGAAAAGCGGGACAAGAAAAATTCTCTGCACCGCCCGTCGAGTTATTTCTTGGTTAGCAGTTGACGTTCGGCGACGATGCGGGCATGACTTTGTTTGTGGAATTTCGGTAGATGGGTAGCAAACATTTGTCAGTACGGCATTGCAGGTTATCCATACTGTATGAAATCTCGACGCACATAACATTATATGAATATGATAGGACTAGTAATACAGAAAGTTTTTTTAAAATATTTTCCCTGTACTAGTTATAACTACTACTAAGCCCGTAAATTACCCAATGCTGAATCGGGCCCCCTCCAATTACATGGAGGGTAATTAGCTTACTGTGCCACGCTGGCCAGACGAGTTGGCACAGTCTTTCGTTTCAAGATTCAATTGCGGCTAGGTTATCGAATTTGTATTTTTTTTTGTCTGCCCTTACCACACTCTTGGTGGAATGGAGTGATGACAATACACATTCTGAATCTGTTACCACACTGATTCTAGATATAACATGTATTATATACTGACAAAACAAATTTATTCATTCCATAAACACTAACTTAAGTAATATGTACTTACATAAACACTAACTTAAGTAATAAAACAAGACTAAAAATACCAATTAACCTAAAATACTAAATACTAAAATATATTATTTAAAGGAGTCCCCTTAGGCAAGGTTCCGAAGATACTGGCAGCGTTCCCCCTTTGAATCGCTAGACTGATTCTTTGTCCGAGGTAGCTACCAGCTCTTCGGTCTCCTGTGATGTCGACTAACCTTTTTGCTATTTCCTTAAAAAGGCTTATAGCGCTAGGACCCCACGGACCAAGGGTCTTGACACCGAATGGGACAAATTAACAATATACTGACATATATAGTGTAGTCACGTGACATAACAAAAATATGCTTACCTTAACGCAAAATCGAACTTTTTGAAATTGACTATTTGTAAGGGTTGTTAGAGAACTATCGTTACGTTGAATTGTCCGTGTAATGACCAATTTACAACATACCGTATCACCAGCCCGTTCAATGTTAAGTGCGTTAGAAGATGGAAATAAAGAACAGAAGAAGTAGACAACATAGGGGAAATGTTTGTCGACGATTGTTGGTGATCAGATTTACTAAGACCAGTACGTTTTAACTTCATTATTTTTGTGGTATTGGTTTAAATTCAGCTTTCGTCTAAATATAGCACTTTGTAATATATTAAATGTGTGGCAAAACTGGCTACATTAATAGTTCTCATTAAAAAAAAGTTATTTAGTACGGTAAATTTACTCATTGTTTTATTACTTCGCAACACAAGAGAAACTTTACTAAAATATAATTGTGTCCACTTACAAAGCATTGTATTTCCGGATTATGTCAAACCATATGTTAAAATAAAACGTTGTGCAATATGATTCGAAATTTCACGCGACTTTTCCCGCAGTTAGCACGCTCTAATTATTTTAACGCTGACCCACCCAAATGCCGATTAGAATCCAAAATAAACAATATTGAACATTTTGAGAAACGCTAACACATCGTGTTAGGTTATAATATTAAAAAAGTAGAGTGGACCTTTCAAACCGAACTTATTACATGAAAATCATTTAATTCATTCATTTTCAGGTACGCATGTTTCGCCTAGAAACATGTTGAGCAATTTTAGGAGAATTTAATACTGATAAGAAACATAAAAAAAAACATACAACCGAATTGATAACCTCCTTTTTTCATTGAGTTTCTTGCCGGCTCTTCTCTGTAGAGGTGCATTCCGAACCGGTGGAAGATGTTTAATTTTAAATTTTATTTTATTGTTTGACTTGTCAAAATATAATGACCCAACTTGATTAAATGAGTGTTTTAATTTTGAATTTGAATACAATTAGCGGTTGTCACATCAGAGGGCAGACAACAATCGCTCCGTGTAAATACTAGTACTTAGCAAAATCAAAATATGCTTAAGATGATGAGACCGAGTCTAAACTTTAATAAATGTGTTATTTTATCGCACCAGACATTACCGTTGACGAAGACGTTTGGTGGACTAAACTATACCCACGTCCAAAATATAACACCCCTCTTATTCGCCGACGGTCAATGATTGGTAAGCTCCGAACCACAATACGCGGTTCTTTGATAACTCGGTCCGTAAGTCACTAAAGTATTTCGGTAGCTCGGTGCAGCGAGGAAGTTTTAGCTGGAAATACGAGCCAAGTTCCCCGTTCCACCTTGGATCGCAAAAAATCCGCGTTTGTCTCGGCGGCTCGTGCCGAGACACGATAAAATTTGCATGTTTCGCTTTCAGCCTTTATTTTGTTTTAAAGGGTGAAATAAGGCGGTATTACGCAAAGAGAATATTCAATTAGAGGCTGCTCTAAGATTTATGCAACGCGACGGCGGAGCGTTCGAGATTATTTTTCTGCGTGGGAAAAAAATCGAGACACATTTAATCATTTTCTCTCTTAAATATATAATTTACTTTTATTACTACGCTGTAATGAGCGAACATGCAATCCATCTGTCAGTAGATATCAGTTTGATATCAATCTGTTTGCAGTGCATATTGTGTACTCCGTAAATGAGTCGTTTGCAGACGAACATAGTGTTATTTTACGGGTGATTTTAGATAAATAATCTGGGTTAGCTAACTATTAAACGTTATTATATTCCTGCTATTTCGCTGGTACGAAAAATGGCCGTCAAGCTATCTAGTTCGTAGTAGGCAAAATTTTCCACGTGCTGTGAAACGGCATTCATTCGAGATATAAACTGTTAATGACCAAGTTTTCAGTTTGCTCATTTGACAGGCCGGTTGGCGGAAAGTTGCATATCGAATTTGCATCTGTTAAAATTTCAAATTTACATGTTCCTTTAGTAGCCCCTTACGACTTTCTCACGAAACATCAGTTAAGTTTAAATCCACCGCATCACGGATGGAGATAAGATTCAATAGAAACGATGGAAATTCAAATGTTGTAAGACTTAATACAAATTCAAATTCAAAACTCATTGAATCAAGTTGGCTCATTAGAGCTCCTTTGACAAGTCAAACAACAAA
The DNA here is from genome assembly GCA_905475355.2 of Clostera curtula. Taxonomy (NCBI): domain Eukaryota; kingdom Metazoa; phylum Arthropoda; class Insecta; order Lepidoptera; family Notodontidae; genus Clostera; species Clostera curtula. The sequence goes on along the minus strand of FR997806.1, from coordinate 8,880,588 downwards.
ATAAAATTTAAAATTTACCATCTACCACACATATGCTCAAACATCGTTAATATTTAGCAAAGCCACAATGCTGGAATATGAATTCCCTAGTCAATTACTCCTAGCTCTGGTTTAATTGGATCAATCAAGCGAGGATCTAAGCTTATGAACTATTAGTTTCTAAAGAGGTTGTTAATTGAAAATGTTTTTGTGTAAGTAGTAAGTATAGCAGTTATGTCATAATTGTCAGCTAGCAATTTTGTTAGCTAGCAATGTTTGGGAAAGTTGTTGTTGACAATGCATTTTTTTTGTTTTTAAACAATATGAACTTAAATTCAATTGTACAGGCTTATTAAATATTTATAATAATTTACGTAGATATTATTCTCTCCAAAATGGAAGAAATAAATTTTAAGTATTTGTTTAAATTTGGTATTGTTTAGACACATTGACGTATTTTAATATTTTATGTACAAGCAAAAACTCATAAAATCATTAACTGCTATAATAAGTAACAAAATATATCTTTTAATTGTCCTCTAGACAATCAGATTTATTATCTTAATCCGAAAGTAAAATATAATGCTGTCATTGACTGACTATTTCCAATAAAGTACACAGACTTTCAAAGAAGATACTGATAAATTGGTTAAAGCACAAATATTTTACAGTTTATCCAAAGACCACACATTAATAAATACTCCGTTCTGTTAGATTCGCGGCTCAAGGAAAATCTATCTTATGGCAAGCAGAGAGCTTGGCAGTTTAAATCGCTGACTTGATCCTTCAGTTTAAATATTATGGAACTTGGTTGTAGATAGGCAGCTACAGACCACTTCTTTGTAACACTAGTACTTATCATTGAAAGTGTTTTATAGCGTGTGTGTCCAACTGGTTTAACTGTACTCTTTTTCTTTCAACTACTTTAAACTGGATGTAGTTGTAATGTTAGTGAATCTAATAAGTGACTTACTAATTTTGCTAAATAGTTTGTACTATATTTTTCAATTTCAATCCCGTCTTGATTTGACATGGTTTTATTGAACTAAACATGTGTTGCTTATTCGACCATTAATTACTTTTTGAACTTCATTATCTGGGCATGCAAGAAAAACATATTTGCTTGGAGGAAGGATGCAGGAACCATCGTGATTTACAAATCACGATGGTTCCTACTCGAATGGGTTTAGAACTTAATGCAACATTCCGTAAGCAAATATCGGCAGCGCAACCATAATACATATTGCTTTCCTAACTTCCTACCTACATAAACAAGCTGGAGCAAACGCCGCGGGCGCAAACAAATTATCACCGCCATTGGCTCTCAAACTTCCAATCGTTGTTTGTCTTCGTAAGCGTCAGTTTGTTTTCGAATTACTGAATTTAGAACCATGCTTACCTACAAGAATTTGATGAAGCATTTACGACGGAATTCTAACTGTATACATATGTAATGTGTTTAAAAAGTTAGGGTCTCGATTATGTTTTAAGTATGTATTATGTATTTTATTTAGATGCGCTTATTAATATACAGGATGTAACCAAAACGTTACAGCCATCCGAAGTGAGTGCATAGAGCTAACCAAAAGAAGCAGTACTGAGCTTAAAATCTTGAAGTTCGAATGAGATATCGACGACCAACTAACGATCGTTATTATTATCCTACAAGCTTAGTAATATGATCCATAATACATTTTCTTAGGCATTACGACATTATCGTCACCAGTTACTGAACAAAATAATAAAAGCTTTAAAATACCAACCAATACATAAAAATAAAAGCATATCGTTTGTAGAACGGCGCAAAATATTATCCATCTCATAATACTGGCTGGATGACGGCGCCGAGCGATTTTTTTTTTATTAAATTCCCAATTTTCTCTCGTAATGGACGACGGTATTTTTTATTGTGACATAATTGGGTCGCTAACGGCATCCATTAAAACGGAATGAAAAATTACATCCTTCCCTCATAATGAAATAAGCAGCCGATCGTAATTTTTCAATCAAGATTTCTTACATTTTTCCTTGAGCTTCTTACCATTAATCTTGGCGTAAAATAACGAACTATACTTAATACGCGTTAAGAATGCAGTAAGTCACCATTTTTCCTACTCGTGTCCACCATTTTCCCTAATCAGTCAAATCATTCTTAATTAGAAATTCAACTTCATAGTTAGAAGTTAGTTACTACTTAGTAGGCATACTTTCATACATTAGTACGCAATGCCGCCGTTGCGACTTGCCATTTATGTCCTTTACCCGCTGACTTCTTACTCTTGTGATGTCTTCGCATTCTTAATGCGAACGAACTGTATATTTATTCGGTTACATGGCTTGTTACGTCAGATAAAGTAATGAAAGCTGAAGTAATGAAAGTCAATTAAGTGACTTTAAATTTACAGTGTATAAAAACGAATGCCTCTGAAATATAAACTACCCACTAATGATGGGGTTTCTGTTATTTTTTATGGCTACTTAGCCTACTATGCCATTCTGGTTCATGGTATTTCTTACACTTACTTTATGATTTTCTCCCTATTTTATTGCCTTGATCCCTCTTCTGTAACCGTCAGGATAAGACGAGATGGAGACAATTATATTATCACTACATATTATAAAACAAAGTCGTTCTCGTCTGTCCGTCCCTATGTATGCTTATATCTTTGAAACTACGCAACGGATTTGGAATCGTTTTTTTTAATAGATAGAATCATTCAAGAGGAACGTTTGTATGTATAAAACATTCATAAATTTAGATGTTCATCATTGCACCCGTGTGAAAGCCGGGGCGGGTCGCTAGTTTAATATATTTCAATTCCGTCACCATGCCGACACGAGCTTGCTTGAAGATGATGACATTAATTATAGCAGGAAGTGACTTCAAATCAAGCTGTACTAAATGCTAGTTAATAACATGTTCAGTCGTTCAGTTAATATTTTATATCGATAAATACAATTAAGCTTTTGTGACTACAATAATAATATTAAAATCAACTGTATGAAAAATACATTAAATACTTTTATCGCGTGTCTGTGTAACTTTGTAATTAAACATCATAGCTTTAAAAACGTTTTTCATATTTTGATAAACGCCAACGTTAATGGTTAACATAGAGTGGCGGTTTCTCTAAATTAGATTTTATGTGTTAAGCGTAAAGTGCAATATTGAGAAACGGTGTCGTGGGACATGGAGTGACGCCTCGCACATGTGGTTTTAATGGGGTGCACTTTAGTGCAGAGACGCTCCAATTCTCCTTTACATCGACAACGGCAATGAGCCCAATATGCAGAGAATCTTGACTTGGTACTTAATTTTATGATGGCGTTACCTGAATTTACTTCGCGAGGAAACGTACATTTTATGTCCCTGGAAATAGTTCACAGTATTGATGTTTATTAATTTACTACACCACAACCAGAATTAATCAATGAGTACTACTTACTACTCCAGAACATAAAATACCCACAGCTGAGTCAGGCCTCCTCCAACCACACGGAGGGTAATTAGCCTACTGTGCTACGCCGTCCGTGCCAGACGTGTTAGCACTAGATTTCGTTTCGAGTGTTCCTTCTCTTGCGGCTAGGTGATCGGCATTGCAATTTCCCACAGGATGTCATGCCCCCATTTTGTCGGCTCTTACGACACGCTCAGAATAGGATGGGGTGGTGACACTATGTATTGTAAATCCGACACCAGGCGGATAATAAGTATTTCCGAACAAAAGCCATTCCAACCATTACAAAAAAAAAGCATATTTTGTTAATATAGCTGTAAAAAGCTGCGCATGTAAAACAAAAATATTAAAGCATTTTATTAAAACGACCATATTATTTAAATACCGTTTCAAATACTCTCAGGATTATCACCAAATATTGCTTCGTAAATAGACTATACATACCAAAAAAATGGCTTCCAATATAATATTGTTCTGATCCTTTGTAGTTGCTCTTTGCGCATTTAAGAAGGATTTAAACTTAATCCGCATCTCTGTCCCAATCTGAAATTGCCAGAGCCTTTTTGTATACTTATCTATCCAATATGGCCGACGTTTTTGTTAGTCATCATCAACATCATTTTTAAGCGACCAACAGCCGAGTTGGTCTTCCCCCAATTTCAAAGTAGGGAATTATCCTATAGTCGGTTTGTTGCCGACAACCTCTGCGGTAGACAAGTTCTTGAGTGGATACCAAATCGGTAAGTGTAGTGTAGGCCTGCCTACTACTAGATACTGAAGACAGGGCACTATGGCGCTCTTTAAGGGCCTCCGCGCATTATGCGGCCAGGCCGCGCGGCCAAGTCGCTGCGGCCAACTAATTCTTCTACGATGTACGAGTATATAGCTGCGCGCATTACGCGGCTCGTGACAGCCAATGCGAGTGTGAGCATGTGCGGCGCGGCTAGGGGAGGCAGTGGACTAGAGTGGACCCACTGCTGACGCACGGCTATTTCAGTCGTTTCAGCCCATAAATGACCCACTAGTGAGTCGGGCATCCTCCAAATTCATGGAGGGTAATTAGCCTACTGTGCCACACTGACAAGACTGGTTAGCACAGGGTTTGTATCGAGTTTTCCTTCTCTTTCGGCTAGGTTATCTGCCTCTTGCGTTCTTTAGTTGCCTCTTACGACACCCTCAAGACGGTATGGGTTAAGCAGCATTATTGACGACACGGTTGGCGCAATGGTTGAGCGATCGACTGCTGCGCAGCATGTCGCGGGTTCGATCCCCGCACGGAAGAAATATTTGTACGACCTACAAGTATTTGTTCCGGGTCTGGGTGTTTTTCTATCTATAATATGTATGTATTTACAAAAAAATATATATATTTATGTAGTTTATCATCCATCTTGTTACCATAACACAAGCAATAAGTTGCTTAGCTTGGGACGAGATGGCGTTGTGTGAAATGTCCAAGGATATAATATATATATATAAATATATATTATTTATTTATAGTACGGTACGACATTTCAGTAAATAGCGTTAAATTGCTCCACATTAAAGTTAGACCAATAAGTCTCTAATGACTCGTTATATTACCACAACAATGTCTATTACATAACCTGTCGCTAGTCGAGCTAAGCGAAAAAATAAAGAGCGCCCGAAACAAATCTGTTGCCACGACTTGATCTGGGGCTACGTATTTTAATCAGACATTCCTAAATGGATTTTTTGAAGCACCGACGTTGTGCGGGATGTTTTTTTTAGTTTGCCGTGGAACATGAGCTGTTTTGGAAAGAATGTTGATGCATTGTGGCACTTTGTATCGACCGTTGCTTGGAATTGTTTTAGGTTCTTTTTCATTGCAATAGTACTACTACTGTTCAGTCCATATACGACCCACTGCTGACCTCCTCCAACTACATGGAGGGTAATTCGCATACTATGTCACACTGGCCAGGTGGGTTGGCACCGGGTTTCGTGACAAGTTAGCCTTCTCTTGCGGCCAGGTTTTCAGCCTGCTCATTTCCTTTTGTCGGCTATTACGACACCCTCAGGACGAAATGGGGTGGTGACTCTACGCATTCTAACCACCACGAGGACATTGCATATGCTGTGAGTTTATTACAATGTTTCAATATTGGATTAGGCATTTGTGGAAATCCTTGGGGGAGGCCTATGTCCAGCAGTGGACGTCTTTTGGCTGAAATGATGATGATGATGAAGCCGTACTCCAGAGTCAGCTCTTGTCCAAATTCATGGAATGAAATAAGCTTACTAGGCCTTGCTGGCGAGACAGGGTTTGTATAAAGTTTATCTTCTATTACGGCAAGGTGATATGCCTATTGAGTTCCTTCAGTCGTCTCTTAGGACACCCTTAGGATGGTATGAGTTGGTGACATTCTGTATTCTAAATCCGTCACCACACGGACTGTACCGTAGGTACCATAAATCAGCGCATAAAACACCAGTAAGCTGGCTCTACATATCTATTTCTAGTTTCTTGAGTTCCGTTTCTAAAACCATGATACTTATAAACATTCAAAGGGAGTTATCGCGCACAGAATTATTTGTTCTGTGCGCGATAAGTCCCGTTGAATGTTTATAAGTATGTGTTCAAATCGCGAAAGTTTAAAAATAAAACCATAGATTTAGTCAGCTTAATTCTGAGCCCATAGATGACCCACTGCTGAGTCGACCTTCCACCGATTAGGCAGAGGAAAATTAGCCTTCTGTGTCACGGTGGCCAGGCGAGTTGACATAGGATTTCCTATGAAGTTTTCGTTCTCGTGTGGCTAGGTTTTCGACCTTATCATTTCCTTTTGACGGCTTTTACGACATGTTATATGGGGTGGCGACATTATGTTTTCTAAATCAGTCACTACACGGAAATATAATTTAACGTTATGTTAATGATTGACTTCCTCGTTGGTCTAGTGGTTAGATGTGCCGCCTTTGGATCAATGGGTCCCGGATTCGATTCCGGGGTCCGGCAAGTATCTTTGTCTAAACCAGAGGCACTTGCTCTGAGTCTGGGTGTCATTAGTGTTCGTGAATTACATGTTTGTAAACTGCCCCCGCGATACAGGCTATGCAAAGAACAGGGGATTACTTTAAAAAAAAAATTTAAGTAATTTATTAATTAGTATAAAATATTAATTAGTAAGAATCTATTTGAAACCATCTATAGATTGTTATCAAAGCTAAACAAACTACAGACAATGAGCTGTATCTGACTCAGTGGAGATATCTCCGTCTCCCTATTACAAATGGCTAACGGAGATGTAATAAAGGCAATGAAGCGTGATAGCTGATAAGTGCGGAGCCTACGCAGATTATATTAAATGTCTACCTTGTTTTGAATTATTAGGAATAATATCTCGGCGTATTTATGGACTATACATATCGTCCCCGTAGAGCGAGAAATAAATAAGTATCCAAAAATATGTAGTCAATTTTCGACCAAAAGTATCACCTACTTAGGTTGAAAATGGCCAAATACTTTCTATGACTTAGTTAATTCTGCTTATACAGAGACGATATAATGTATATGTAGTTATGTAATGTCAGGTAGATAGTAGACACCCGTGGCCCTGGACTCGAGGAACGCTGTTGGTTATAGTGGGTGAGTCGGTTGGGGCGCTAACTCTCATCTTTTCGCACCCCGGCGTACCACATACCTGGACCTCCTCAACCCAACCGCTGGGTACCCAGCAGACGAGTGTGAATGCTACTAAACGGAAATACATCTACAAACTCTACAAACAACACACAACGTACACACACAACTCCATGACCACATATATATTTTAATTATCTAATTCGTACAACATAAAATCATATCGGCTATTCCTATTACTCAACACAAATTTAAGAGTAAATAATAAATAGAATAGAAATAGCGCTTCAACGTTGCCTACGTTATCTTAAAAAAGAATTAAATGATTGCCACATCTAGTGGTTAGATGTGCCGTGCCGCCTTTGGATCAACGGGTCCCGGGTTCGATTCCGGGGTCGGGCAAGTGTCTTTGTCTAAACCAGAGGGACTGGCTCGGAGTCTGGGTGTCATTTCTATGTACAATATGTATGTATTTACAAAAAAAATGTATATAAGTAGTTTATCATCCATCTCGTTACCATAACACAAGCATTAAGTTGCTTAGCTTGGGACGAGATGGCGTTGTGTGAAATGTCCAAGGATATTTATTTATTTCTTCCCTTAGGTTGTATTATTTTATATCTATACTCTATACATACATACATACAAATAAATAAAATTGGAGCGTCTGTTTGTACTAATAAAATAACCACTTTTTACTAAATCCGTTAGTATGTGTACACAGAACATAGACCCAAATTACTTTTTTTTTAATTTTTGTCTGTCTGTCCGTCTGTCGGTCTGTTTGTTCCGGCTAATCTCTGGAATGGCTAGACCGATTTAAACGGGACTTTCACTGATAGGTAGCTGATTATATAAGGAGTAACTTAGGCTACTTTTTTTAGACTAGCTTTGCCCCGCGGCGTCACCCGCGGTACGACAATAAGTAAGCGCGGGTGAAACCGCGGGGCGCAGCTAGTATTACATATAATCGTTCCAATATAAAATTAAGTTTTCAGCGTTCCACCTCGTTGGTTCTCTGTTATGTCATTCTTTTCGCTCCCACGATACACAAAGCACTTTCTTGGAAATTTTATGTAGAGGTTTCATAAGCGCTACTAATAAACGGTTTCACTTAACTTTTGCAATTATTCTTTTATTTCATTTGTGTGATTATTTTATAATATGTGGTTATATTATTACATAATAAATTTTGTATAAAAAATACACGTAAGATATATTATTAATATATATTACGCGCATTTTTTTATTTTAAGCCATTGGGAACTGTCTGCTATTTTAGAATAAATATGATAACGACCGTAACATCTTCGAATCACTTAAAGTGACATTTCCATACAATCAATGTTTTAAAGTTGAAGTTGAAGCTGTAAACCTATCAGTGTGTAAGTGAGCTTTATGTAATAACTTTACACACACACTTACGCGAGAATAATGTTGATAATTCTGACCGGTTTTCTGAGCTGAGCCTATTTTCTGCGACTACTGATCTAAAGCAAAACATTGGAAAGCGTCTTGTTTTTATATCCAACTGCATTAATCTAGATTAATGCTGATCAAAGAGCGGTTCACGCAACATTTTTCACTACTTGCTTTTTAATATAAAGAATTAAGAGTGACATAGATGTTAATTAACATAGTTGGCAGTAAAACTTTGATCAATTTTGAACAACGACCGTATATCCCCAGAGACTTTTTAAACGAGTAACCATAAAAATAACATTGATTTTGATGTGTTTCATTGAATACTAACTGAACCCCGCGCGTTGCTACACCACTCACTAAAATTTTTTTTTTATGTCTTAGGTTTTCACGATCTCATCTTCATCAATCTTGCACATTGCAGAAAATTACTTCTTAACGGTCTAAATGTTGGGAATATAAAATGAAACGATCAGAACCGTTATGAAGGAACCTTCGGGTGGTCATGCATAATACTTTGCTGAAGATCACCACATGATCAAATACATAGTTTACGATTCTTTAAAGGACATACAGACAAACATTCATTTTTTTATATAAGATTTATGCGGAACAAAGTATTGAATTTGTTTTACACATGCAAGTTATACTCAGCTTGCGTAATTTTAACAGCGTGGTACAATAGACTGTGTCATCCGGACATCAAAGTTAATCTTCTTTTGGTATAACACCGCACCTCTGGGACGGCGGTTTTGTGGGATTACGGGACACGTGGCGTGACCCGCCTACCCACTAAACCCCATCATCATACCCTACACGTCTCGTTTGGGACGCCACACTTGAGAACGTAGTCTACTTTAGCGCCCGCTTTAGGCGGGAACCCTAAACCGCGAAATCTCATGCAAAAAACGCAAGTCCAGCGCATAACAATTCTGTCGTTGATTTGAGAGTATTATTAACAGTCGCATTATTATAAAGTGCATGTGGTAATGGATTTAGAATACATGGTGTCACCACCTCATTCCATTCTGAGGGTGTCGTAAGAGATGATAAAAATAATGACAAGGCCGATAACCTAGCCACAAGAGAAGGAAGCATTTCACACAACGCCATCTCGTCCCAAGCTAAGCAACTTAATGCTTGTGTTATTGTAACGAGATGGATGATAAACTACTTATATACATTTTTTTTTTGTAAATACATACATATTATAGATAGAAAACACCCAGACCCGGAACAAATACTTGTAGGTCGTACAAATATTTTTTTTTCCGTGCCGGGATCGAACCCGCGACATGCTGCGCAGCAGTCGATCGCTCAACCACTGCGCCAACCGTGTCGTCGTATTCGAACGTTCTAAAGAATCTGTAACATTTGTAGATGATCAAAATATAAGTAATAAAATTGACTACTCCATTGCTTTTTGTGTGCCACAGGCGTAAAGGAAGTCCTTACCCAAACAGGGCAGAAGTTGTTAACTAATTTTAATCCGGGAACGACTGGCTCCGGAGTGTAGACTATTTCAGTCGGCACCGTTTCGCCGTCACTACAAAAAAAGAACGACTTAGCTCGTGCTCTCTATAATTTATGGACACCCGACATTATCGTGGTACTAAATTATCTTGCTTTTAAATTAATTCTTATTTTTCTATTCCCGTGTGAGTTACAATAATTTAAAGGTACAGACACATATTTGGCGAGGTTTTTAAATAACATTTTTTTTATAAGTAAATTTCCTTGGACATTACACAGAACGCCATCTCGTCCCAAGCTAAGCAACTTAATGCTTGTGTTATGGTAACGAGATGGATGATAAACTACTTATATACTTTTTTTTTTGTAAATACATACATATTATAGATAGAAACACCCAGACCCGGAACAAATACTTGTAGGTCGTACAAATATTTCTTCCGTGCGGGAATCGAACCCGCGACATGCTCACTGTGAGTCGGGATTTATTTACGTGGAGACCCTACTGTGGCCAGTCATAGGTTTCGTTTGAAGTTTTTCTTCTTTTGAGGCTAGGTTTTCAGCCTTGTCATTTCCCTTTGGCGACTCTTGCGACACCCTCAGGATGAAATGTGGTGGTGACACCATGTATTCTAAATCCATCACCACACGGAATAACTCTATAATATTGTATCTAGGGCTGAATTATTAAAAAGAACGTTCTTTTTGCGTAATACCATACATAAGATCTTAGATTGAGTAACATATACATAGTAATAACCAAGTGAATATTATGATAACACAAACTTTACAAAGGTTCTCAGGCGGATTTATTGCTAAAAGCAATTTCTTTTAGACAACCATTCCAGGCAAGCCCATTATTTTGGTTTTTGATTAGGTACTCAATAACCAATTTTACTGTTGCAATAGATTCCTAATAAGTAAACAAATGTAGTGTTGTTTTGTAGTATTTTATGAAAATACTTCCGAAGTAGGTGTCTTTATCATCGTCTTCATAACCATCGTCATTAACCCAGCATTTTGATATGTTAACCATTCCTGTGCGGCTTTCATTTTGTTAGTGAGTCGTTAAGTTGTAAACTGTAATTCTTTCTCCGTATTGTTTTCGTTGGAACTTGTCTAATAATACATTGGGAGGAAGTGCGACCGCGTATTGTTTGTCTTACATTAACGTTTGTCTTTTTATCTTCAACCCCTAATAGTATTACAAATTAGTATTTACATTATTTAGGATAGGAGTCCAAGGATATTGTTGTATGAGTAACTTTTAAATAGAACATCATCATCGCCTCAGCCAATAAAACATCCACTACTGAGTCAGGCCTCCTCCAATTAAAAAGTGGGATAATAGCCTGCTGTGTGTGTGTTTTTGTTCTATTACGACTAGGGTTACTGCTTTGTCATAAGGCAAGCATGATCATCATCATGACAGCTTAAAGACTTCCGTAGACGACATAGGCCTCTCCCAAGGATTTATGTAATAATAAGAAGAAGAAATATTTATGTAATATTATAATGACAGGGTGAAAATAATTTTATTTAATTATACCGCCAAGCCTCCTTAAATTTAAATGACTAATGTCTACTTCCATAGATACGTTCGCCTGATGAATTCACATTCACAGCCTTAAATAAAGTTTTTCTTTCTGTTACAGGTAAGTTGTCTCCCGAATTCGCGACCCGTCCGCCTCCTGGGTGGTATTCAGTTGGTAACAATCTGCGCTAAAAAATCACATACATTCAGGTAATAAATTTATACTCTCGAAACTTCAAACCAAACTAACCACGATGCATCTACTAAGGCTTTAGCAAACTATCAACTCATACTGCAGCTTGTAACAAGTTCTTCTGTGCATTTAATAATAAGGATATTATATTTCCTACACAGGGAGGAAATTATCTTACAAACATTTATAAACATGTGTAGTTGTTTGTAAGAATGTATGTTTGTTACGCAAACGCTAATATGTTTTGATGAAACTTTACAATAATATTGCTCATCAGAATGTGTGAATAGTCCATGTGGTGACGGATTTAGAATACATAGTGTCACCATCCCATTCCATCCTGAAGGTGTCGTAAGAGCCGACAAAAGGAAATGACGTGTCTCACTCTGGCTGTAGCTGAAAGTCTGTTCTACAGGAAACTGTAGAACTATGCTGAGGTGCAGCCATTTAGACACGTATAAGCATACTAGTGGTTGCCACCTACTGTTTCATTCATTTTTTATTGTTAATATTAAACATTTTCCTTCTAGTCTATAGTAATGAATAATATTTTACGCAAATAATTAATACACGATGCATAAATAAATACCATATGTATTCACGTGTTCCGATTATCGACTTTCCGCTACAAGTTGGCGCACCAATATCAAAGTTATCTCTTTGGCGAATATTCAGACTACAGTAGCTATAAAAGCAATTTGGCAAAATGGAAAGTCAAGTCATGTTTCGGTTGGCTGAAGTCGTAAATAGTTAAAACGATTCTCAGAACTTACATCAAAACCGCTTTTGAATACGCTATCATCTAACGATTTAGTGTAAGTGACCCATTTTTGAATAAACCTTCTCCGAGCAATCGTGATTTTAATATTTTATTTACGCTTTTTTCGTGCTTTGCGAAAAAATCTGTGCCATTTTTAATGTGAACGTTTTTACCATGGCAAAGTTTATTACGTATCTATTAAATATAATCATCTTACATCTCCCATTACTACACAGACAGACATTGTCCCTACGACAAAAGGAAATGACAAGGTCGACAACCTAGCCGCAAGAGAACTTTAAACGAAACCCCGTGCCAATCCATCTTGCCAGCGTGGCACAGTAGGCTAATTACTTTTCATGTTAAGAAAGACGGCAGCAACGTCCCCCCTTTAATAGAGCTGAGTGGAATTACTCTAGCTAATAACAACCCCCCCCCACCCCCATGTAATGATTATCAAAACCTACCTGTCTACAGTATGCCATCAACGAATTCTCTCGTACTCCGGTCACATAGTGCGAAGAGGAGACGAAAGTCTGGAAAAACTGGTCGTAATTGGGAACACTGATGGAAAGCGAGCTCCAGGTCGATCCCCAACAAGATGAACCGATCAAATGAAAGACACGTACTCCTCAAAGTTTTGTTTGCAAGGGAAGCCATGGACAGGACTCGATGGAGGCATATCATCTACTCCAAATGTAACGCAACCACTGATGACCACGATCCTCAGTCATGAGGGACCGACTAGAGGGAGAGTAATCGAGGAGGCCAGACTCGGCAGTTATTTGTGGGCTGAATAGTAGTAGTAGGAACATAATATCACCCAAGGGTATTTGGTGGCCTCATGAGCCAGGTCCAGACAGCTCCAGCCAGCAGGTGGTATTCGACACGGTTGGCGCAGTGGTTGAGCGATCGACTGCTGCGCAACATGTCGCGGGTTCGATTCCCGCACGGAAGAAATATTTGTACGACCTACAAGTATTTGTTCCGGGTCTGGGTGTTTTCTATTTATAATATGTATGTATTTACGAAAAAAAAATATATAAGTAGTTTATCATCCATCTCGTTACCATAACACAAGCATTAAGTTGCTTAGCTTGGGACGAGAGGGCGTTGTGTGAAATGTCCAATGATATTTATTATTATTTATTTATTCTGCTATGCTCTAGCACTCAGAAGCTAGGTTTTAAAAGTACAAAACTTACGAATAAATGAAATACCAAAAGTAGGAAAAAAAACCAGTAATCTATTTACATAACTAAACCGATTATTGTTTAGAAAATATCACAACTATGAGTTGTTTTACCGCTTCCATTTATCAGTTGTCACGCTTTGACTGGTGGGGTTGCAGACGTCTTGGTTTGATAAATAGTTATTGTCTGCTTGTGTTCTCAACCTAGTTTCTAGATTGCCATCCATTTATCCGATTTTGTAATTCGAATGTCTGTTTCTAATCTGTACCCGAAATATTATTTCTGTAAACAAATTAATAGACTGTCATTACGGAATGTGACAAAATACTTTCGACGTGTGGTGGTTATCATTACTTGGAAATCTATATTCGTATTGTGATTGTATTAAAATGCAAAATGCGCATCTCTTTTCTAATACTAGTATATAATATTATAAACGTGAAAGTTTGTAAGTATGGATGGATGGATGGATGTTTGTTATTATTTCACGTAAAAACTACTGAATGGATTTTAATGAAACTTTACAATAATATAACTTATACATCAGAATAACACATAGGCTACAAGTTATAAAGATATTACCTATGTGAATTACAACAATATAAACAAGTCGAATTCAAAATTTCTAATTGTCAAATTTTCGACCATATTAAACTATAGACAACATAACGTTTCGCTGTCAGGTGCGTTTTGTTAAAGTAGGTTTTATACGGAAGGGATAAAAATCTCAGGTATCCTATGTCCAACTTTCTTTTTGTTTTAAATATATATAATGCGAAACAAAGTTCGCCGGGTCAGCTAGTACTAGTATAAAGGATTGTATGAGCCGACCTCAGGAATCGCTGAGGAAAAGGTCCGCCTACAACGGAAGGAAATCTTGTTAGCAAGACCCTGTGATGATCCGTCACAGTAGTGTCCATTACTCAGCCCATAAATGACCCACTACTGAGTCGGGACTCATTCAATTTTATGGAGGGTATTTACCCTACCGTGCCACGCTGGCAAGACGGGTTGGCACAGAGGTTATATTATGCCCGGTGCATCCCTTTATTCGCCACTTACCCTCAGGATAGAATGGGTTGGTGACATTATGTTTTCTAAATACGTCACCATACAGAAATAATTAGCCCTTTTTTGCAGATAATCCACAAGCACATATTATTATTAAGTGTTTTTTTATATAAAAAACGCAACCCTTGTTGTAGGCTATATAACCTGTGTCGCGGGGGCATAATGACACCCAGACTCAGAGCAAGTGCCTCTAGTTTACACAAAGACACTTGCCCGGCCCCGGAATCGAACCCGGGACCCCGTGATCCAAAGGCGGCACATCCAACCCCTAGGCCAACGAGGCAGATTAAAATAAATATTGAATAAATTAATAATTTTTTTTTATTTAACAATATGCTAATTTAATAAATATACTTAACTAATTAATCAAAGTAGAACTCTGTACCTACTCTAAATTAAATACCAATTTACAATACGTACAATTGTGCCAAAGAACTGTCGTAATGCAGGTTTCCCAAAAGGCTGCGTGAGATTGATGATATCGCCTTGTCGTTTCTATGTAGTCTTGTCTTCTAGCGAAGAGCTAACGTGTGATAAATGAACGGCCCACTAACTGCAATGGGAAAATTCTCAACTGCCATAGAAGTTAAGTTAATTGAACAGTTAAATGACGGGTAGACGTATGAACTTACATAAATATGCGCGCGTGGGCTGACAAAGAGATAGGAGAACATTTATATGTGAGATAACGTGAAAACATTATTATAATTAAGTAAAATTAAGTATTTCTTTTTTCAATATAACTCTGTTGATCATTGACTATTTTTCTAAATCATTAGGATGGAAAGGGAATGATGAAAGCTAATAAAAGTTACTCTGAAATCTCACCATGTGTCTGTAGTTCACTTTTATACCAGATATGCCCCAGATATAGCAAAACTGGGTAAAATTATAGCAATGAATCCATTACAATCGGGATACTGTTTCAGCAGGTTAGGAGTAGTTACTAGCTAGCTAGTTATTTTTTAAATAAGTTTCTCAGAAACGGGAAATGCCAGTGTTCGAGTGGACTGCGGGGACTCAGTGTCCTCAGTGTTGCCCTGTGAGACCTAAACTGCTTCGGCGCACGATAGGCTTCCTTCTGCGAGGCCATTATGAGGCAGAAGGGGGCAACAGGCAACGGAATATAGAAACATTTGATTTTAGGCAACACGTTTGTGACAAGTCAAATATGTGATTCTTTGATATTTATCAAAGAGTTTGCAAGATTTGTACCACCTGTTGTTCCATTGATGCAAGGAACAGGTATGATCAGCACAAAAAGTCGTAGGTTTAAAATTCTCACAGTTGGCTGTCACGATCGAGCACTCAATCATGCGTAAATACATCCTTGGAACAATTTTGGACACGCATCAGTTCGGCTCATCTGCTAAGGTCGACCTCAATCGGTTTCAGATCGATTGATGCGTATCAAAGCCAATCGTGTTCCTGTGCAAGTTATTAAATTTATGGAAAAACAGGTACTTGTCTACGTAATAAATGTTGGTGAATTGATTGTAATTGTAAACACTATAATTTAAGGAAATATTTCATTGTTTAGTATTGTAACAAAATGTTTAACAGTATAATGTGATTAATATAATATGATATTATTATATGAAAAGTCTTTAAAATACAAAATTACGTAGGACGCTACAATCAGAACACAAATTACAAGGTAAAGCAATCTACTAGATGGCGCTGTTCTAAAAACGTGTAAAAACAAAGCAATACTATCTATAAAACTATATAAAATAAAATAAATAAATATCCTTGGACATTTCACACAACGCCATCTCGTCCCAAGCTAAGCAACTTAATGCTTGTGTTATGGTAACGAGATGTAATGATAAACTACTTATAAACATTTTTTTTTGTAAATACATACATATTAAAGATGTGAATTACATGTTTGTAAACGCGGGGGCAGTTTACAAACATGTAATTCACGAACACTAATGACACCCAGACTCCGAGCCAGTGCCTCTGGTTTAGACAAAGACACTTGCCCGACCCCGGAATCGAACCCGGGACCCGTTGCATAGTGCAAGCATAGTGTTGAGATTCAAACCAGCAAATGTTAAATTTAAACGTCTTTAAATAATTTACGCTGACCACAACGTTCTTCTGTTTCGTTATGTAGGGCTCTCTGTATGTGCACGCAGTTACTCGTACTTTCGATTTATTAGTCAATTGAAAGAAACTACTAGAAAGATCAATTTAGTTTCGTGACTTTAATGGAGATTCAAGTACAAAGTGACGGATGTAGAATACATAGTGTCACCACCCCATACCATCGTGCCTGAGGGTGTCGAAAGAAAAAGGAACTGACAAGGCCGAAAACCTGAACCGAAACACTTTTTTTTTTTTTTTTTTTGCCCTGGGTAAAATCCTTTAAGGACTTCCTCGCCGGCCACGGGGATGGCCAGCGAGGTGAGTGTGGGACTCTCCCCCATAGTGGGAGCCTACCCACTAAACCTCCCCGGGGTGCTCCAACTCGCGTCCTGTTGCGGCATTGTGGGATCTGATGCAGAACCACGCCGCCGCAGACGAGGAGGCCCTCCTCCTCTCCTCAGGCTCTTTACGAGCACTCGACGTCCTGCCGTGAGCACCCGGCAGGACGTCGCTTCCCCTCAGATCCCGTGTGGGGCGAGACATCCCCGTGCTCCGCCCCGGGATCTCCTATAATTCGCCGTGTGCGTGGACGGCGTCTCCTCGGGACCTGATCTCCATTGGGTGGGGGGCGATCCACTGTGCCCCCACCCGGAGGCCCCGGTTAGGGAGGCAGAAGGCACACGTGCGCCAGTCTGCGGCGCCCCGTACGAGCGCGCCGCATCGGGTGCGCTTCGGGCGCCCTCTCCCTATCCCTTTTCGCCTGAACCGAAACCCTATGCCAACCCGTCTAGTCAGCGTAGGCTAATTACCCTCCCTGTGATGGGAGAAGGCCAGACTCAACAGTGGGTCGTCTATGGTCTGAGTAGTAATAGGAGTAGTACAGTAAGTTTCTGGTTTACAATTGAAAAAAGGAGATGTTTAGATTACTTAGAATTTAATGCTTAAAGGATTTATATGGAACCATCTTCTTTCGGAAAATTTATGACAACCAATTATAACATATCTTAATTCTCCCTATCCTCATATCACTATCACAAAATTTTATATAACAAAGTCGCTGTCGTCTTTCCTTCCCTTTTTATGTTAAATCTTTAAAACTACGCAACGGAATTTGAAGCCGGAATTTTTTTAATAGATAGAGGGGTTCATGAGGAAGGTTTATATGCATAATATTATAGAGAAACACTGATAAATTTAGAGGTTCACCATTGCACCCATGTGAAGCCGGGGTGGGTCGCTAGTATCGTATAATTAGAAAACTTTATTGGATATATCATTGTTCGAAACAGCGACGCGTCATTGTGATTTACGATAGTGGAAATAAAATTTCTGTTAACGTTTTTATTAGATGTGGGTGATATATGATATGATTCTAATTATGGAATGTTTTTATTATTGGCATTAAAATGATGATTGATTTAATAAAGAAAGTTCACGGATTACCACCATTTAACTTAACTAACCTGAATACTAAATTAATTGAATGTTTTTATAACTTCATTTTAAACTTACTATTGAAAGAAGAATTAGTGCCAAAAATTGAGAAAGGTATGCTGAGATGGTTTGGCCATGTCGAGAGAATGAATGAAGAACGATTGACGAAAAAAGTGTATAAGGCGAGTGTGAATCAAAGTGTTGGAAGGGGAAGACCTAGGCGGAAGTTTTAAGACCAAATCAGGGATATCTTGAAAAAAGGCCAGGTCAAGAGTACCCTAAACCGAAGAGCATGTATGAAGGGAATAATAAAAGTGGACGAAGCGAACCAAGTATGTAAGGATCGTAGCAAGTGGAAAGAAGTTGTATCTGCCTACCCCTACGGGAAAGAGGCGTGATTATATATTATAACATACAGAGAGATAAGGAATCTTTAAATTTCCAAATCATATTTCGTTTGCATTGCATCTACCTTGTTTATTAAGTGTTAGGGATTGGAATTATTTCATTTCTCATTTGACCTCAAAAAGAGGAGGTGGAATCCCTCCTAATATCCTGTTCGGATGTCTGTAGATTTCTTTTTGGATGCTTAACGATATCTCCATCAGTTATGGGTCCACCATTTAGATGATTTTATTGTTTAGGCATCCGAGATGTCCTATCCTCTTTTTGTTTCTTGAAAACCATCATGGATGGCCCTTATAAATAAATAAATAAACATTGATACTCCTCTGTCTAACTCAAAATCAAAAGGAACTTTATTTACGTAGGTTTTATCACAAAACTATAAATCGTCATATTTAAAATTACTATTATCATACACACACATCGGTCGTCATATCTACAGTCTCACCTTTCAAACACAATTCCTCATTCTTACAATCCATTCATCTCTTTTGATCTCCCACAACCCTCGCGTCCACCCACATTCATGCTGGTTCGGATCGGAATGCTGCTTTACAGAGAAGAGCCGGCAAGAAACTCTGTAGTTGCTTTTTCAAATCATTGGTCTTGTTTACAAAGTCCACTATGTCTTAAAGGTTCTCAAAACGTTCCTTTATACCATATTTTAGTGTCCATTACCCACATTAGCACAGGGACATGTCCATATTAAGTATAACGTTGCTCCAAAAGGCAGTAATAATGGTAGCAATGTTTCGTGATCGGTCAACGCAGTTGCTACCCGTACAGGGTAAATGTGTCATGGCGAATTGGAGGCTATCGGCTTGTTGAAATATTCATAATGTATTTTGTTTGATGGCGTAAATGTTCGTAGATTAATCTATACAAATAATTTAAATTGGTGTGTCTGTTTGTAATATTAAATATAACCACTTTTTACTAAGTGCATTTGGATGTATATACGATAAACTAACCAAAACACGTTTTTTACAATTTTTGTCTGGCCGTGGCTCTGTTTGTTTCGGTTAATCTCTGAAATGGCTGGACCGGTGTTTTGGCTGGAGCTGATGTAACTTAGGCTACGTTTATTGACACCCCCTCCCCGCTTTTCAGGAGCCCATCGTTACTGAATTTCCACATTGTTAAATACCACGTGGACGAAGCCGCGGGTCACAGCTAGTAGTTACTGGTTACGACTCTACATATACAGAGTCGCGACTTCCCCAACTCTATGGGGGGAATTTAATTTTTAAATTAAGAATCGAACGCTTTTTTCTTAAAAAATTAACATGTAAATGTCTTATAAGGCGACACTTGAAAGCGATAGTCTCTTTGACTAGTCACTAACTGATTACTGTACCATTACTCTCTATGCCAAGGTTTCATGGAAGAGATCATAGACAATGATAAAGCTACCCACCGTACTCTTTATTTGTACTATTTATGTTATTTATATCTTCGCATCGTTGAAGTGTGCACTAAAGAATTTGTTTAAAAATTATCTAAGAATTAACTATTTAAAGTTGGTACCTATCGTAGTTAAGGTCCTTGTGGGAAGGGATATATAAATGAAAAGAATTAAAAAGGCCGAGCCACGAAGAACAAACATTGATATGAAACTGTGCCAAAACGTCTGGCCAACGTGGCGTAGACTTTCAAAAACAGGGGAATATTCTGTTAGGTTTTTTCATTCTGAAAATCCAATTGATATGAAAACGAAAGAACAGTTTAAGACGCTTTATTTAGCCAGTTTGTTTTGACAGTGCCAATGGAAACTCAAGGATTGCATAACAAGGAAGACCTTTTGATTTTTGCATCGGCTTTGTGTCTACTCGAAGCAGCTCGAGTTTAACTGATTGGTTAGCACAAGAATAACTGCTGATATTTAAGGCGCCTGACCAAGCCAACGTCCTTGAGCAATCGGGCGGAGCTAGATATTTTTCCCCGCGCTTCACCGCGCCCCTCGCACTAAAAGATCGTAGCGATCGTTTGGTGCGGCCGCGCTGGGTCGGCCGGCGGCGCTTGCCGCGTCTATGTTGGAGTGTCACAGAGTAGCAAGATTACAGTAGTACAATATTATAGTCAATGATATTTTTATGAGTATGTATTTATAAAGCTGTTTATTGTTCAAGTCAACTTCAGTAATTGACAAGATAAATTTATATTTTGTGTTTAATAATACTACGTACAATATAATTTATGTATGGGAAAATAAATATATATAAATAATACCTGGTTTGACCGAGCTTCACTCGGTTTGAAAGCCTAGCTAGATCGCTTTATCGACCCCTAAACCTGTACGACTGTAGACCTGGGCAGAAGCTTGAGAAAATGGTAAAAAGTGAAAGAAAAGTGTAGGATGAAACCCGTTTTAAATGAAAGAGAATATAACAAAAATTATTGGAAAAATAATTTACGGGTGATCTGAGGTCGGGAAGTGGGGGAGGGGCGGTTTTTACTACAACTACAAGTCCTATGGAAAAAAACATAAACGACCAAGTTGTAGGTGATAAAAAGATCGACAACTTTTGTATTTGCACTTTTTTCACATACCCTCAAAATTTACGTGAAAAATTCAAATAACCAAAACTTTTTTTTTATCGCAAATACTTTTTTTTTCTCGAAATTTCGTAAAAACTTTATTTCTTTTCTTTTCTGCGAACGTTTACCATATTAATGTATATTTTTTTATATCATCAGAAAGATGCGATTTCAAGGAACAAAACCATCAACTTTTTTCAAAAAGCTGATATTTTGACACTAGAAATTTCGATTGAAAATGTGCTTTTTCGATATTAAGTCAATTATTTTGACTTAAAAAAATTTAAAGGTACACAATACACTGTCAGACATAAAAAGGCAAGTATTCACGAAATTTCTAGAAAAAAAATGTATTTGCATAAGATAAAAATAAAAAACCAAAAACTTGCTTATTTGAATTTTTTACGTAAACATTTTGACCCTCAAAATGTTTATGTGAAAAGTGCAAATACAAAACATGTAGATCGTTTTATTACCCCTTACCTTTATTAGGACTTGTAGTTTTGCCGGAAATCAAGATAAACCGTTTTTTACCCTTAAAACCGCCCCTCCCCCACTTTCGGACCTCAGATCGTCCGTAGTTTATTTTTCCAATATTTTTTATTATATTCTCTTTCTTTTAAAACGGGTTTCATCCTACTATAATTTTTATTTGTATCAGAAGTTATCGACACTGGTCTACTGTATGAGACTAAAATTATATGTATATATACAAGAATTGATTGTTCAAGGTATAAGATAAAACACCAGTTTTCTGCAGCTTTATACAGGATTAACTATACCTAGTCTTGCCATAAATATTGAAAAAATAACATTTATTACTTGTAAAGTGTGTTAGTTTAATAAATGAATATAAAACATACATATAAAAATCTTATTCGAAGTGGTCTCCATTAACTGCAATGCCATACAGTCCTTTATACGTTGAGGCCAGTTATCACTAGAAGTACGCACTCTTCCCATGGGAAAGTTCTTCACTGCCAATAGTACGGATTGTCTTAGGGACTCCAAATTATCATGGCGTTTAGGGCAAGCCGTCCTCTCTAAAACTGACCATAAATCATAATCCAGCGGATTAAGATCGGCACTAGACGACGGCCAGTCTTCAGCTCTGATGAAGTTCGAAACGTTCGTTTCCAACCAAGACTGCGTAGACCGATCTTTAAGACCCGGCGCCGGGTCTTGCTGGAAGGACCATTCTTGGTTATTGAACATGTTGTTGTTAAGGGGCTTCACTACCTTCTCAAGAATGGTATCTTGTTACACTTGTGCGGATGTTTTGATCCTTTTTTCACAAAAGCATGGATGGCTCAATCACTCCTTCATAACCCCACAAAACCATCACTGAAGTCGGATAGTGCCCACGTTGCACTCTGTCGACTAATTGAAAAGTTTCCTTTGAGCTTTGAACAAAAATACGGTAATTTAGTTTGTTAAAATGTTGCTCAATTTAAAGAAAAACTCTTCCGTTGACAAAATTTTTCTGTCACCTCCCTTTGCGTACCGCTTCAGTAGTTGTTTCGACTTTACCACCCTCTTCTTTTTTTAAATATCAGTTATGAAATGACCAGTACGTCTCTTATAGGCTGCAAGTCCTAAGTCATCTTTTAAAATACGCGACATGGTTCTAGGTTAGCTAGCTGTTTATCTCCCGAGATAACATCTCTTGCTTTCGGATAGGATTTCTTCGAAATCTTTTTTGTACGAACACTACGTGGACGGCCAGATCTTTTTCGATCGGTACACAAACATTTTACTAATACCAAGCGTATGGAGTTTTAAAAATTGGTTTTGGCTCCATAACTGCTTTGTGTAATGCAATCACAGCAATTCTGATCTCTTTATTGCCCCACTCCATTTTAATATCGCAAAATATTGTACAATGTATAGGCGCCAAAATGAGAAAACTCAATGAAGAATCATATAAATGTAAGATTCCAAATTAAAATGTAATATTTTGTTTATTTTGAATTGTAACAATCGTGTCGCTTTGATTTTTGATATGTTATATTTTTTCTAAAGTGCACAAGATACTTTGTGTCTGTTGTATTATTGTCAGTTTGCTGCACACGTTTCGCATAGTGTCATTTTTACTTACTTACTTAAATAAGGCCGAGTTCAATTACTTTGAAATAAGTAGTACAATCTCCATCGCTAATCATTCTTTCATATAATATACCATGCATGGGTATGTAACATTTAAAGCCTTCGAGAAGAATTGCTGATTCTATTTCAGCTGAAGGACCTGTTGCATATTTTTTCTGTAGTGGAACTATTAGAAAGATAAGATCTGCAATAGAAAAATCAAGATTAGAGTACTTAAATGCGAAGGAGCATACATAAAAACCGGCCAATTGTGTTTCGGACCATGCGACCAGAATAAAAAGCCGTGAAAGAAAATATGTTTTCTTGGTTTTTGTCACAACTACATTGTGTATTAACTACACAATTACATTATGCCGATTTCTAATGAAGTACATTAAAAATCGGCATTTTCAGTATTTGTTGTTTAATGATAGTTTAAGATACATGAATACCAAAATTTCAGAAGTAATTGAATTAGTAGATGTCTTAACAAACCGTCCGCCAAATAATAAGCGTAACTACGTGAGGAACTTGCTGTATTATTAGCACTGTGGCATTTATTTTGATGGTGGGTTTTTAACGCGAATTGTATTGTATCCCTAACTATAAGTAGATAATCTTACAAAATGTTAAATGCAGAAAATGCAACTAAGCACTTATTTTTCTCTATGTATTTAGTATGAGTGAAATAATAATGAAATGAAAATAAAGAAAAAAACACTTTACACTTTTAGTCATACTGTCACATTTTGTCTGTGTCAACAAGTAATTTAGAACCAATAATACATGTTTTACAAATTGCTTATGAATGAGAATAAATTTGCTCATGAAAAATGATTTGAACCACTATTGGAAATATGTATAGTTGCTTTACCTAGTATTTTACTTTGAAAAAGGTGTAAATGTAAATAATTTTACTTTAAATAGAGATCATTTACATATCTTTTCTTACAGTTCCGTATTCCTTTTAGATAATAACACTGATTTCTTCGTGGTTTTGTGTTTTTTATTGGCCAATTTTATTTATTTTACGTTGCGCAAACGTATTTGTAAGAGTGGAGTAATATTGACACAGACCCGACGTTGGCAAGCGCCCGATTGCGAATGGCGGAGCTGCGGGCGGCGCGGTGTGTCGACAAACCGCTGGACGACGTTCGAATATTGGCATAAATATGTATTTATTAGTTAAAGGATTATAAAATGAAATCAAAATTTAGCAGGACCTCTGGAGTACGTAAAGAGAAATATATCCATATAAAAAATGTGTATCATATTGAAAATTTCTTTAATAAGTACCTCAATTAAGACTTATAAATTAGCCGATTTTCGAGATTTTTTTTGATCGAGTGAAGTACATTTTATCGTGTAACTAATTAGCACATTATTTGGACAATACCTTTATCTGTATCATATATTTTTTGTAACACCGTTATTTAATACTAAATACGTAAACCACTTATATTAGAAACCCAGTTTTCCGCCTTCTTCGCCGAATAGCAGCCTTAAATAAAGCTTTCAGTTTATATTCACAACAATTATCGGCCAATAAAAAAAATAGTTTTTGTTTTTTTATCTTTACCTTAACAAACACTAGGTACTACTACTAAGCCCGTAAATGACCCACTGCTGAGTCGGCCCTCCAACTACACAATGGTTAATCGACACAGCTCTTACGCCACTCTCAGGATGTAATGGGGTGGCGAAACTATGTATCCTAATTCGTCAACACACGGACCTGTGTCCAATGAAAAATCCATAGTTTACGTTCCCTCTATAATTTTATTTCATTACTACGATTTCAATATTTTTTTTATCATGTACTCATATCCTACAACATAGTTAAAAGAGGATTGGTGGCAGGAAAATTCGTCACCACACGGAAGTTACATCATAAATATTTGTCAACAAAAAATAATAAGGCCGCAATTATACAAAGATTAGTGTAAAAAATTGACATTGGTTGGAACCGCATCAATTGCTAACAAAGTCAAGGTGATTCGGAAAACTCTTCCTTGTGTAGAACCAGTTCAACGGGTCCTCGTTCATTGTTCTTATTAATTGCTCAGTATCACACGAATGCTTTCTTTATATTTATGGATGATGCACTTCGTATTTTAGAAAATTCTTTTTATGAGCATAAAGCTTACACGGCGTAATATCGGTATGAAAAATAAATACGGCATGATTAACAGATATGGTTAGATTTATACTAATATTATAAAGAGGAAAGATTTGTATGTAAGTATGTTTGTAACGAACTGGCTCAAAAAGTACAGGACCGATTTTAAAAATTCTAATTAATATAGGCTATTTAAATAGCAGGTAAAAAAATACAGATAACCGCTAGTTTTAAATACAGATGGGGTAACTGGATTGTTAATAAACTTTATGCAATTAAGTAACGGGTTGGAATATTGAAATTGCGTTATTGAAGTTTAGGTTAATTTGGTTTTAAGTTTACATTCTAACTGGATAGAATGATAATAATACCAAAATACAAAAGAAAAAAACTGCCGAAACTTCACACATAATAAATTAAAAAAGAATAAATAAATATTTTAACACGCACTTAGACTGATGTGACAGTAGGTACCTACTCGTAATGTCCCAAAATACAAACAGGCTTCTGAATAGGCATTCTTATTTAATTAAAACAACCAAATTTGCCGCCCGTATTTAAACATAAAGATAATATAATTAGAAATTTCAAACATATTTTAAATTTTAACTTGAAATACAACGTAAGCGTTTCTTGGATGTGCATTTTGAAATGAAATCTATGAACAGTAATGACTCGATTTCATCAGAGATAATCGATTACTTACGATTACGCTGTACAATTATTCGAATTGATTTCGGACCCGAATTATTGCACCAGGTATAGAAACGCAACGTTTTATAACCGTTATAATAGTTTATCGGTTAGAAACGTTACAATCGTTTTTGAGTCCAGTTTTGTTTAGTAAGCATGAAAATATTTTTGTGAAATCTATACTAATATTATAAAGCTGCAGAGTTTGTTTGTTTGTTTGAACGCGCTAATCTCCGGAACTACTGGTCCGATTTCGAGTCCGACTTCGATATCGAGGAAGGTTATAGGCTATATTTTATTTTCAAATGAATTAGGGATCCGTATGAAAATTGCGATTTTGTAACCCAAGGTGTAAAATCGAAACCTATTTATGCGTGCGCCGCAAAAAGTATTGACAATAGAACAAAATGATGTAGTACGAGTTTGTGGGTCTTATTAAGATCTACAAAAAAGTCTGCGGGAGCACTTAACTAACTATCATAGTTTCGTCACAATAACCACATTTATGTTCATAAAAAATATGCACAGAGATAAGCACGGGTTCGCGTTGGCTAACGCGGGCTAAGCCGCGCGCAAAAGCTAGTATTTTAATATAAAAGTTCTGGCGCTTCACGTAGGCTTGCCAAGAACGCGGGCTAAAAGATATTCCGCCTGTACAAAATTTTCTGGAGTACAGGCAGGATACATAGTGCTGGTAATAACAATATAAAGAATATAAGAATGGAATTGAAAAAAGATTTATTTGTAACAAATACACTCATGATATACAGTAACAAAAACAGTATAAACGAAATAGAAAAATTACAATCGAGGAATTACATGTACATAAGTGTATATGTCACAAATCGGCCCCAACTCAGCATAATGTTAGCCATACAGCCAACGCTGGTCTTCCGTTGGAACCGTTTGGTGACATCACGCGCCGGCAACTAGAGCACAACTACTACAACTATTTAGTTAGTAAACCAGCAAACAATAGAAATAAAGATAAAGTAAAAATAACGTTAAACTAACAAAGCAAAAATAAAACAATAAATATACAGATTTAGGCAACTTAAATGGTGTTAACAATGACATAATATTAAATGAAATATCGGCTATAAACTTTCCTCACGTCCTTAAGAGAGGTTCTCATGCAAATCAGAACATGGAGGCTGGCTTTTAGCATACATACTGTGATCTCCCCATTCCATCCTGGGGATGTCGTAAGTGTTGACCAAAGGACATGACAAGGCCGAAACCTAGTCGTAAGATAATGAAATCTTGACACGAAACCCATTGCCAATACCTCTGGCCAGCGTGGCACAGCAGGCTAATTACCCTGCATGTAATTGACGGGTTGTCACAGGGTTTCGTATCAAGTTTTCCTTCTCTAATCTCATCTTCATTATGCTTCATCTTCTCGGCTAGGATCAGCCTTGTCATTTCCTTTTGTCGCCTTTTACGACGCCCTCAGGATGGAATGGGGTGGTGACACTATGTATTCTGAATCAGTTTTTCTATACAGCCACAGTAAACTAAGAATGTTAAGAATTGTTCAATCCACTATCATAAATTAATGGTCGTATCTGTTATGTCGATACCATTTTGTTAATCCCAATTTCATTGACAGCTTAATTTACTTACGCCCACTCGTAAAAATGTTCCATTTCAACCGAAACTCTTTAATATTTTCGTTTTGTTATTTACGTTTATTGCCTGAAGGCACATTATTTTCTTCTGCTATAGAAATTTCAACCTTTTGACCTGCATGACCTGCCCTTTGGTGGTTAATTAGCTCCGGTCGTTGACATGGGTGCTTATTCATTTGTGGTTAGAATTATAATTTACTAGCGACCCGCCCCGGCTTCGCAAGGGTGCAATGATTAACCTCTAAATTTATCAGTGTTTCACTACAATATTATTTATGTATGGGTTATATGTATACATTTAACCCTTCCTCTTGAATCACTCTATCTATTGTAAAAAACCGCTTCAAAATCTGTTGCGTAGTTTTAAAGATTTAAGCATACATAGGGACGGACAGACGACAGCCACTTTGTTTTATACAATGTAGTGATAGTGATATTTAGCCTAAGCTTTTTTGGGTTTATGTCCGCGCATCTTCGCAATTTGTTGATGATGTAGTGATAACAGCCTGTTATACATTCGGATTTCGTTGCTGATTATTAATAAACCCGTCACCACACGGATTATCGGATGTTGAACTTAGAATACATTGTTTTACCGCCCCATTCCATCCTGAGGTTGTCGCAAGAATCGACAAAATTAAATGACAAGGCTGGAATGCTAGCCGCAAGAGCAGGAATACCGTGGGTGACCGACCAGCGTAACACTGTAGAATAATTTAAAGAATTACCCTCCATGTAATGGGAGAAAACCCGACAAAACAGTAGGTAATTTATGGACTGTGTAGTATTAGTAGGTAGTATTGATTTAAAGAAGTCATAATTTTTTTCGGTCTAGCTAGAGGTTCCGGTCCGTGTCTTTGTGTAAACCAGAGGCACTTGCTCCGAGTCTGAGTGTCATGTGTGTGGAATTCCATGCTTGTTTACAGTAAGTAAATTAAGAGATGGAAAGTGTGAGAGTGATATCGAAAGAAGAGTGAATGCAGGGAACATGGTGAACGGAGCTTTGCACTCCTTTATGAGCAGTCGGAAGGTTTCTAACAAGGCTCGTTTGGCTGTGCATGAGGGAGTGTTGGTTCCGACACTCATGTATGGAAGTGAAAGTTGGGTATGGCAGAAGAAACATGAAAGCAGAATAAATGCAGTTGAGATGAGAGCGTTAAGAAGTATGATAGGAGTTAAACTGAGTGACAGAATAAGAAATAGTGAGATAAGGAAGCGTTGTGGTCTGAAAGAAGATGTAGTGACCAAAATTGAGAAAGGTATGCTGAGATGGTTTGGCCATGTCGAGAGAATGAATGAAGAACGATTGACGAAAAAAGTGTATAAGGCGAGTGTGAATGAAAGTGTTGGAAGGGGAAGACCTAGGCGGACGTTTCAAGACCAAATCAGGGACGTCTTGAAAAAAGGCCAGGTCAAGAGTACCCTAAACCGAAGAGCATGTATGAAGGGAATAATGAAAGTGGACGAAGCGAAACAAGTATGTATGGATCGTAGCAAGTAGAAAGAAGTGGTCTCTGCCTACCCCTACGGGAAAGAGGCGTGATTATATGTATGTATGTATGTAACAGCCCACGTGATACATATAGTAGATCATTATTGCAGGTTTCGTTAATAAAAGAAGTCTTAGTTGTTTTTATTTTTTAATAGAACTTATTATCCCTCACATTAATCAAATGATTAAATATCACCATATACATAAGTAAAGATAGACTTTGGTCACTAAATACTCCTACCATTCTACCATTTTAACCATTCTTGTAACAAAATATGCCAGTAAACATGAAATTACTTCATTTATATATTTGTGTGTAACATTTTTTTTTAACTAACCCCCTGCACTAGATATAATCTGTATTGCGGGGGCAGTTTACAAACATGTAATTCACGAGCACAAATGATCCAGACTCCGAACAAGTGCCTCTGGTTTAGACAAAGACACTAATCCGGAATCGAACCCGGCCTTCGGATTAACGGGTCCCGGAATCGAACCCGGGACCCGTTGATCCAAAGGCGGCACATCTAACCACTAGACCAACGAGGCAGTTATACTTAAGGAAAGTAAAGGTAAATACATATATCGTAGTAGCAAAAAATCGTATCGAATAAAACATCACAAGAAGAAAATATCGAGGATTTATTTCGAGCAATTTATACGTACCGTAAGTAGTCGACGTAAGTTACAACTTTCCCATTGTTACATATGTGTCCCGGACATTGTTGCTTAGAACTTTCCACGGCGAGTAACTCTAAACATATAAGTTCCGAAGAGGAATTATTAAACAAGCCGATTCGCGGATACTGGCTAACTTTTTAAATAATTATGACACGGGTCTTAATCGCGGAAATATTTTGAAGGTAAATTTCACTGGCTAACTTCCAGGAAACTGGACCAGAACTTCAGAAGGTTTCATCTTCCTCGCCGTTTCCCAATGCCACGGGGTCGGCACCAGTATATCCTGATTTGGCTAACTACCAGTATTCACACCGAGCGAATGCCGACCACCGGCTCGGTAGGTAGTCGGCATTCGGAGATATTATGTTTATAGTACTAATATTATAAACGCGAAAGTTTGTAAGTATGGATGGATGGATGTTTGTTACTATTTCACGTAAAAACTACTGAATGGATTTTAATGAAACTTAACAAAAATATGGCTTATTCATCAGAAAAACACATAGGATACAATTTATAAAGATGTTGTGTGAATTGTCCAGAATATAACAATAAGTGTCAATTAAGTAGAAAAACGAATATGACGAATAAATAAATTCAATCAACACGCAGGTAAAACCGCGGGGCGCAGCTAGTGTCTATATATACTTAATATCATTTTACATTTGCCAATAGGTCTCGACACAGTTGGCAATCTCTGGTACAGTCAGCAATCATTTGGTTAGATCAGCTATGAGTTTTATCTGCATCTTTTTTAAAGGTTAACAAACAGTGATTTCATTAATTGATGAACTATCTATGTGCCACCAGTACCCCATTTTTTTATATTATATACTCTAAGTAAACAAATTAATGAAACATTGCTACAGCAAGTAAGGTTTTTCTTAAAGTTGTTTGAGGAAACGGCAAATAAATTTACATTTGTTAAAAGTGTTGCATGAGTTAACCGTGCGAGACAAAGGAAAGGAAATCATAGATAATAGAATAAATTTAATAGCAGGCGGGACCGGCGACGTTCAAATATTTTATTTTTAAAACACTCTAAATTCAAATATATTTTCAAACTCTACCTACATACGTGGCCTATTGTCCCACGCTGGATGAAACATAATAATAGCTTCAGCTAGTTAGCATCTTACGATACCCGGACGATGGCATGAGATTGAGTCATTGTGTAATTGAAATCCGTCCTGACTGTACTAATGAATTAAATTTCCGAAAACCATCCCTAACAGGTCATGTTAAACTGAATTCGACGCCTGTCTAATATTTCAGGTGGTGTTTATAACCTTGTCATCTAGAAGCACCTATGAGATATGGCAGTATGTATCAAAAACAAAATATCACGCTAATAAATAGAAGCAATTTATAACGTCTAACCTTCTTCGGGCTTGTTAAACGTTGTCTACATAAATTTGACACCCTCAAAGTTCCCAAGTACCTCACCCTTAGGGATTTTCCTTTTACCTCGGACTAGTCGGTAGTTTGTGTTCTAAGTGCTGTATTAAGCCCGTTTACATAGCGTAATGGGTTAAGTGTTCTAAGGTTTTGAAGTTTAAATTGAATTCATTCGGGTATAAATATTTTTGCTGAAAATGTATCTAGATATGTTCTATAATGTACACCAAACACAAAGTAAGTCAACCTTTGGAAGGACAATATCATAAATAAATTTAAAAACTGTTAACAATAGTTCTAAGGATATTTATAAATAACTTGTTAAAAATACCATTATCTACATAATCACATAATACATATTTAATAATACAGATATAGACGTAATACTTATAATATGTTATTTATTTCATGATATTTACGTCTCCTTCAAAGTACGGAGGTCAGATATTATGATGGAAACCGATTCAGTAGAGTAAGACGATGCTTAACCGTTTTAGTTTTTCAACATTTAGTTTAAGTTAAGGTCATAAGGGACTCACTGCGGAGATGGGCCTAATTCAAATACCTTTAGAGAATCAACTTACTGGTTTTCTGTCTTCTAATTTGCTTTAATCGGCTCATAAAACACTAAGGAGATGGACTAGGGTAGTGACACGTATTCCTAACGAGCTACAACATTTGGCTGCAACATTTGTCAATGCAATAATATTATTAGTATCCATAAACAACAAATATTTGTTTTTAAATAACTTTGTCTATAAAAACCTCTATAAAAACTCCAACATCCTGTCCATAGTGAACAAAGAGTAATATCAGTTTAGGCAGACGGGTGGTCCGTTAAAAACAAGCAAAAAATTACGACTATCTAAGCATACTGACCACCACGATCGAAGTTCGCACTTCCTATGCAAACAGTTTGGCGTAGATAGATAGTCCTATCTCAATATTTATCTTTAGGCAAATAAATTTTCAACCAGACAAATAGTCCTAAAATCGATAGAAGTTCAAGGTGTTTGGTTAAGTCCAACTATTTTGTAGTCATCTTTAGTATCCTTGTGCTGACGGATTTAGTATACGTATTTACGTATTAGGACCGACGCCCGTTGGGGCAGAAAGGCCTCCTACACGGTGGACCGATGACCTACTTAAGGTCGCAGGAAAACAATGGATGCGGGCGGCCCAGGACCGGCCTCTGTAGAAATCCTTGAGGGAGGCCTATGTCTAGCAGTGGACGCCTTTTGGCTGAAATGATGAATGATGATGATAATGAACTTAATTAATTCTCAGCTCGTATAGTACCCAGTACCGAGTTGGGCCTTTTCCAGTTACAGGAGGGAAATTAGCCTACTGAGCCATGGTGGCCAGTTTAGTATTGGGTTCTTGCTACCAGGTTTTCTGCCATGAATTTCGTTTAGTCAGCTCTTACGGTAACTTCTCACCGCATAAAATGTAATGACCAACTGTTCAAGAAATCGCCTTCAAATACGAGACCTATTAAAAAGCCCTACATCGCGATAGCGACATTTACAGGGTAATTAAATAAATAAATAATAATAAATATCCTTGGACATTTCACACAACGCCATCTCGTCCCAAGCTAAGCAACTTAATGCTTGTGTTATGGTAACGAGATGGATGATAAACTACTTATATACTTTTTTTTTTGTAAATACATACATATTATAGATAGAAATGACACCCAGACTCCGAGCCAGTGCCTCTGGTTTAGACAAAGACACTCGCCCGACTCCGGAATCGAACCCGGGACCCGTTGATCCAAAGGCGGCACATCTAACCACTAGATAATAGAATTCACACGGATAAGAAATCCCCGACAACAGTACGACAAGAAGCTGTGGCGCGGACACGTCGTTTAATCAGGGATGATCGTCTAGTCAGATGATCATCCCTTTGCGTTTTCGGTTAGCAAATCCTGGGCGGTTTCTAAAGCTATTATGGACATAATATTTAACGAGCAAATGAATTATGAAAAACATACCGATTAATTGAGAACATCCTGATATTTTATGTCGGTTAAAATCGCTCTCTTTTAAGTAATCTTGCTCATTTTGGTTTAACATACCGCTAACTTGCTGCTAAGGGCAGACCGGTTTCAATAACCTACTTACATTTAACCACCTGTCAAAAGTATTTCCCCGGCATACATTACCACTTTGCATGTTCAAACTCTAAAATTATCGGGCTAGAATAATGACAGTCATCATCATCATCATTTCAACCCCTAAATGGTTCATCATCATTTCAACCCATTTCAACCCCAACTCGATTAGGCGTCCTACAAATTCAGGAAGGGGAGGTTGGGCTACTGTGTTTGACGGTTTGTATGAAGTCTTCCTTCAGTATTCGTGTGGTGACGGATTTAGAATCGTGTGTGAGAATTCGTGTGGTGACCATCCCATTTTATCCTGAGGGCCGGCAAAAAGAAATGACAACGCCGAAAACCTAGCCGCCTGTACCAGGCCTAGTAGGCTATATAATTACTCTCCATTTAATGGAACATACACACACACATAGTTACGCCACCCCATTACATCCTGGGAGCGTCGTAAGAGCTGCGTCGTCCAACCCTCGATGTAGTTCGAGGCCCAACTCAGACAAAGCAGTTTTCTTGTGGCTTAGGTCATCAGCCTTGTCATTTTATTTTGTCGGGTCTATCGACACCCTCAGGATGGAATGGGGTGGTGATACTATGTATTCTAAATCCGTTACCATACGGACTACCCGTCGTCCCACGGACCATAAAAATCATTATTACAATAAAAACCTTTATTTCTAAAATACACGTGTAACAGTTTGAGTTTATATAAAATATGTAGGTAACTATACTAATGCCCGTTTTCACCAACCATCCCTAAATCATCACCTAACTAGGAGCCCTTTAGCGTAGGTAGCCCCTAAATACAACCCTTACCTAATTTTGTTTCCACCAAGCTAAGTGATACCTTGTTAGGGGTCTCCCATGTTTTAGTGAGTACCAAAACCGTATTTTTATCGGTATTATTTTCGATTGCGTTTCAATAACTTCAATATTCTCCAAACAATCGTGTAATTCTTTTTCCATTTTAGCACTTTAAACAAAATACGTGTGGTTCCGTTTCTTTGCTAGGGGCTAGCTAAGGGATGGATACTCGGGCCCCTAAATTTTAAGGGACACCTAAGCGATAAGGTGTCCCTTAGAGGTTGGTGAAAACGAAAAGATTGTTAAGGGCTACCTAAGTTGGCTTAGGGGGCACTTAAAATTTAGGGATGGTTGGTGAAAACGGGCATTAGTCTCGTATATTAGATATATTGCCGGCAAAGTTTTCCTCTAGCCCTTTCTAATTTATAACCAGAGATTATAAATTATATATAGTCTAATTTATAACGAAAAATTATAAGCCACCTTTTTACCTCAAAGCTCATAAATATTTTCATAATTCACTGATGAGCGCTAATTACCTTCTATCCAATTGGAGCAAGCCCAACTCAGTAGTGGGCAGATAATAACGATAATCTTCGCAACGATAATAAAACAGAAACTTCCATTACGCGCTGAATATTTTAACGAGGCCATTAGTTGAAAATAAAATGGGATCGACATAAATGGTGTGAATAGCGAAGCCGACGGAAGAAGCCGCAACGTCACAGAACAAAACGCCGCAGCGCGCAGCAAAATGGATTCACTGCCAATGCGAAGCACGACCTAGTTACACTATTACCTGGTCTGGAAAACTGATTTAAAACGTCCGATGAAGTACGGCGTCGACATTCTTTGTTTGCTCTTTGAATTCCCTAGTCAACTGTTCTGCCATTCAGTAAACAGGACAGATCCCTAGCGCGCAATGTGTACTGTAGAATCGGATCTCGATTTTGATTAAAGATGAGGTAAATTGCATTGCCAAACTTAAGTGTCAGTGGGCAGGGCACATAGCTCGCCCTCCTGAGGAAAGTCCTCGAGTAGCGACCGCGTTCCGGAAGGCCTCGACGCCCGATGGGGCAGAAAAGTCCGCGAGTAGCGACCGCGTCCCGGAAGGCGCAGTGCTGGTAGGCGTCCCACACGGTCGACCGACGACCTGGTTAAGGTTAAGGTCGCCGGAAAGCAATGGATGCGGGCTGCCCAGTGGGATTACTCTCGAACGCGATTCCGATCGATCGGGATTGGAATTGTGACGTTTCGTAGGTACTCTTGAGCACACTTAAACGCGACGCTAGCGCTAAATTGTTTCAATATTGTGTGGTCATTGGAGGAACTATTGGATTCAATCCAATATTCATTTTATAAAGTAATTATTATGGCTATACCGGTTTTCGACTAACGTGGGCATCTCTCAAACGCAAACTTCATGTTTAATGACACAATCGCTAGCCTATACAAGAGCAATTCCGATTTCAATCCAATGTTGTCAGTATTGTTTTCAAGAGTACGGTAATTTGACAGGATTGGTTATGAATAGGATCGGAATTGGCATTGGATTAAAATTGTTATTGGAGTCAACAGTAATGCCCCTGGACCGGCCTTTGTGGAGCTCCTTGGGGGAGGCTATGTCCAGCAGTGGACGTCTTTTGGCTGAAATGATGATGATGAGGTATATTAACCTGTTGCAAGCAGGTTAAACGTATACTTAATTGGATCCTGAGCATGTTTTGCACATCATGCATACTACAGTACTAGAGGCTGTTTATTCGGAACAGGAATATCATTCGCGAACACAAATGACACCCTGTTTCAGAACCAGTGCCAGTATATAAAGACACTTGCCCGACCCATGACCCACAGGCGGCACATCCAATCAGTACTCTAACCATCTTCATACGTGTATGGTTAAGTGCAGACAGAAAGAGAAAGAAAAGTAACTTATACAGACACTTGTAACATAAATCCTATAGCCAACTAACGAATCGATAATACTAATGATAAAAATAAATGTACAAAATCTCAAGAAAATCTTTTTCCCAAGAAAAATAATGGAGCTGAGATTATTAAGCTTTTAGAATAATTATAACGATAGCTATTTGGTTGGTTTACCCTTGATTTGTAATAAGAATTTGGTTCAGAAAAACGTCGGTAGCTCATATTTCATTATAGAAAATCTTTTTAAACACAAAAATGCCTGTTTTAACCCCCGACGCAAAAAGAGGGGTGTTATAAGTTTGACGTGTCTGTCTGTCTGTGGCACCGTAGCTCGCGAACGGATGAAGCGATTTCAATATAGTTGTTTTTGTATGAAAGGTGAGTTACGGGCGAGTGTTCTTAGACATGTTTGATGAAAATCGGTTGAGCCGTTTAAAATATGAGGGGTGAAAGTGGGGAAGAATAACCGAATGTCTGCAAATATAATCGAGTGGGGTCTCAAATGAAAGCGCATCACGTGCAATTTAACAAAATCTACATTATATTAAGTGTGTACCTATAAAAAGTATAAAATAAAAATTAAATTAAAAATTTAAAAAAACCCCCGGCACAGTAGCCTTTAAAAAGTAAAAAATAAATACATCGCGTTGGGGGACCAGGGGTCAGGTAATAAATAAGTGGGAGCGGTCCCCCAACGCGATGTATTTATTTTTTACTTTATAAAGGTTACTGTGTCGGGGTATTTTTTAATTTTTAATTTAATTTTTATTGCTAGTACAAAGGCTAAGGGGTTTTTGTTACACCATGTATAAACACGGTGCAATTGTGTGTAAGCTTTTTTACAGTAAAAAATTACATATTTTAATAATATTCCAAGGTAAAACATAGTTTTCGAGATTTGAAAACTATCATAGCATAATATAAAAAATAAGAAAGCTTACGAGTCGTCTAACGTCTCTATTGCTACGTTCTATACGTATGACATCGTTTTGTGATATTTTTTTTGCAATCAGCTCAACATCGCATTGAACACAAGATAGTAAATGTATATCACTACATATTATAAAACAAAGTCGCTGTCGTCTGTCCGTCCCTATGTATGCATAAATCTTCAAAACTACGCAACGGATTTTGAAGCGGTTTTTTTTAATAGATAGAGGGATTCAAGAGGAAGGTTTATATGTATAATACATGTATAATATTGTAGAGAAATACCGATAAATTTAGAGGTTCATCATTACACCCGTGCGAAGCCGGGGCGGGTCGCTAGTAGATTATAAACGTAATCCGTTTAGATAGAAATTTAGTATAAAGTTGTTTATACGAGCACAACAGCGTACACCGTTAGGCGCAAACGCACTTGACCCGGATATATCTTGCACTTGCACGCTCATAGTATCTAAGAATAAGCAGTAAGTTTAGTCTACACTGACATCACAATTAGTTCAAGGACAGGTGCACGCGTTTACAAGCGGCCATGACGTACCAGTTATGCTGTATCTACTTTTATTTGAGCAATGATTCAATTTTTTTTATCATTACACGCCTCCCACTTTTTGGCTTTCCATAGAATTCTTCTATAGTGCAGTTCATGGGTATCGGGGACACGTTAATAAATAGGAAATACCGTATGTTTTATCACAGACTCATTCACTCTAGGTTGGTTCCAAGAATCTCTATTTCATCATCTCTATTTAAATTGCATTTAGGCCAGACAAGTGCAGTCAATCACTTTTCAATTTATTTCAATTATACATTTGTCCAGTCACCTCTAAAAAGTTGAGCTACTGGAAAATTTGCTTTATACTGTGGAAAGAGCTTCGCTCGTGCGTTATGATTCCATTATGTTTACGTTTGTGTAGTGGTGGATTTATGGCATCACTTTATGTCGATCAAGGTTCTTAAGCGCCCTCAAAAAGAACTGATGAATAATCAAGATGTTCTTCAAATACAAACATCGCAAATTTTTGCTCAGAAATTAATAATGTTTGTTGTTCGTATCTGACAATCTTTAGCTCACATCACTTCTGTGTGGTTTAGAATACACAAAGCCACTACCCCATTCCAATCCAAAAGGTACAGAATCTGCCTGCCACCCCGTCAGAAAACTACGCCTAGTATCTCCAGTCCTC
This sequence comes from Clostera curtula, assembly GCA_905475355.2. Lineage (NCBI taxonomy): Eukaryota > Metazoa > Arthropoda > Insecta > Lepidoptera > Notodontidae > Clostera > Clostera curtula. Next base: position 8,842,347 of record FR997806.1, on the reverse strand, counting down.
CGCCTATAGCAGGCGGTTTTCCTTCCATGTTGGGGAGACTGAACTCAGTTGTTGGTCCCGAATTCGATTCCGGGGTCGGGCAAGTGTCTTAGTCTAAACCAGAGGCACTGGCTCGGAGTCTGGGTGTCATTTCTATTTATAATAGGTAGGTATTTACAAAAAAAAAATTATATAAGTAGTTTATCATCCATCTCGTTACCATAACACAAGCATTAAGTTGCTTAGCTTGGGACGAGATGGCGTTGTGTGAAATGTCCAAGGATATTTATTTATTAATGGGCTGAGACAGGTGGAGTATAGCTGACTATTGTTTATAGTCAAATTGAAGTATATTCCAACCCATAGTGGATTGCAATATACTAAATAATCTAAAAATATAACAATCTTCTCAGTGGTGCCAATCCTTCCCAGTTAAAGGAATTACTCACCGTACCACAAGGTTTCATGTAAAATTTTGTTGTTTCTGCGGCTAGATTTCTGTCTATAAATTTTATAGCCGTTTGCTACAACCACTGCAGGACATAAGGTTTGTCTAGTAATTAGTTCCACCTATTTTTACTGTGAAGTATGATTTATGTTCTAAGATATTTAGCATTTCGCCAAATCTATATCAATCAAACGGTGTTTGGTTAACTACAGATATCTTGTATTTATTCCGAATTGAATTAAACTACTTCAATTAAAGGCAACATCAAAAGAAACAAACAATTATTCAAATGTGTCGTTTATGACTCTCAACACGTAGCGAACGTACGCGCGACGAATATAGACATCATAAAACAAGTCACACTGTGTGGTTGACAATCAGCTGATCAATCAATGATGGACTATGATGATTTCTATTAGCGCGAATAAATACTGACTTGTCCTTGTTGTGACGGATTTAGAATCAACAACCCATACCATAGTAAGATGCGACTAAAGGAAAGCAAAATGAAAACTATTTAGCCGCAAGAGAACGAAAACTTGATGCAAATCCTGTGCCAACCCGTGTTGCCAGCGTGGCACAGTAGGGCTAACTTCCCTCCATGAATTTTAAAGGAGGCCCAATGCAGATGTGCCTCATTTATAGGATACAACGATTACGTATGGGAGCAGAAATCGATAATGACAATAAATTCGGCGGAACAAGAGGTTCTCGAAATAAAACAGTACTAAAACTACTAGTCTTGTTCTAGTAGTGTTTTGTTTAGAACAAGAAGCTACTAGACTTATAAATTTGATAGACCTGTGATAGATTTTTATGTACGCCAATTTTGTTGTGATATTCTCGGTCTACATCGCCATCGTATATAAATATCCTTGGACATTTCACACAACGCCATCTCGTCCCAAGCTAAGCAACTTAATGCTTGTGTTATGGTAACGAGATGGATGATAAACTACTTATATACATTTTTTTTTTGTAAATACATACATATTATAGATAGAAATGACACCCATACTCCGAGCCAGTGCTTCTGGTTTAGACAAAGACACTTCCCGACCCGGGAATCGAACCCGGGATCCGCTGATCCAAAGGCGGCACATATAACCACTAGACCAACGAGGCATATTTGTGAAGTGGCGTGCAAAAATATCGCTACACATTTTTATTCATATGCTCAACATAAGATAATAGAGCGGAACGAAGGCTAAGTAAAAGGTTCCATCAATTTACTGAGTAACAAAAGGGTGCAGACATTAATTGTGAGAGCATCGGGGTCATTTACAAGAGCAGTACTGAGCTGTATTTGTGTTTTTGTCTATATTGAAGTGTTACACCGAAACGGAAGTAGGGTTTTTATCAAATAAACTGGCTAATTATCAAGATCCCAAAAACTAGTAGTACAAATCAAATAATACAATTGCAATTTGGAATAATGAAAATATGAAAGATTTCATTGCATTTATAAGTTCTCTACACTCATTGGAAGCTGTAACATCTTATATCAAAATGTTTGTAGTTCCTGACTAAATGCTTTGTACACATTACTTACACCACTTGTACAGTAAAATAAATGTATGTTCACGATAGTTAATACATATGTGGAATTACATATTTTTATTAAATAAATAAGCTTATGAACAAATAAGGAAAAGAAAAAGGCCAAATAAAACTAGGAAGTGCTCGTATTACGAAGCTCAACTGGCTCATTGCCCATTCTTTATCTTTACCAGAGACGGAATGTGGTTTATACCGACTACGAACTTCGCTCGAACATTCGGCATAAAAACAGAATTTCAGTCTAACATCGATTCAATTTATAAATAGAGTAAAAATAGAATATCTAGACAAGAAGAGGCTGTTAAATAGATATTTCAAACACACCTAATAGGTACTTCGGAAAAGAAAACGATGATGTTTTTTTTCTGTTATGCATAAAAGAAATGCTTTTAATTTTAATCAAAATATTATTTATCTTTCTAGTGCCGAATGCCGAAGTTCGGCCCTCCCTACTTTTACGGTCTAACTACAACTAGAACGTAAATAATGAAACAATAATATTTTTATAACTACATCAGTAATATTATACGTGATCCATAAAATAGAGCATTAAATGCGTCACATTTGTCACAAAACCGCGCTTATTACGATTGGGAAGCCTGTTTCAGTTTTATGGGAGACGGTAAACATGATGCTAATAAGGTTTTTATTTGGTTTCAGGTACTGCGGCCAAGTTTTTATCATCTAATCATGAGAGACTATAAAATGTACGCGGAAAACTCGAACGTGGTAACAAATGGAACAAGTATATCGTACAAGGTCACTGATTTAATTCATGTAAGCAAGCAATGTATTTTTGCTTAATGTTTCTGTGTTTATGATTTTCTTCATGCTAAATAATGATAACATAACCATCGGAAATGGATCATTATAACAAACTCCAGGACTAGTTAAACACGAGGATACAATCACCAAATTGTTGGGAAAATCTTTTTCAAATATAACTACCTAAAAACAGTGATCATAGAAATTATCTTGAATGTCCAATTGACTAATACCATTCATTGGTATTTTTAATTATTTGTCCATCTGTTATGTTCCTAATAAATTAATATAATGAATTAATTGACTAATAAGTTCATGCTGCTACCAGATATCGCAGATATGCTTACGTGTCGTCAATCATTGTTTAGTTTTATTGGGTTACAAATGAATAGAACCTGTAAAGCACCTTACTCACAGTCCTAACATAGACTTTTTTCAGACAAAGTCATATTTTTTATATATGATAAACATAATAAGTAAATTAACACATAATTAGATTATCGTTTTAGCTGAAATAAAGATTATGACGGACGAATTTTATAATGTGAAATAAAATGGGACTTCAATGAAAATAGCGAATTTCCAAAGAAAATATCATTCTTTTATAATCAAAAAAGTGTAGTTTATTTAATTCCATCACCAGCGAATTGATATATCGAGCCTCTATTGCATACAATGCTTGCAAACAGAATAATATTTCGCAATCGGTAGTAGGTCAGTAGTTATTCACCTACTAATAAAATCTAGCATAAATCTGAGTTGGTTGGTTATTTATCGCGTTTTAGTTTTTTATTCATTTTAAAGTTTGTTTACATTTTTTGTTAAACATATTTTTTAATAACACCAGAACAGGGCAAGAGCTTTTGAATTTACATCAGTAATATAATACGAGATAGATTTAGCAGATTACGGCTGGGAATTGCATCGTGTCGGATAAGCACAAAACAAAATAATAGATTTGGGGGCCAGCGTTTGCTTGAGCAATATAAAAAGTCCTCATAAATGCAGCCACATAGACCTCCACTGCCGGACATAGGCCTCCCCTAAGTATTTCCACAAAGGCCGGTGCTGGCCTCCCGCATCCATCGCGCTTTCAAGAACGCGGTCGCCAATCAAGTCCTGGGAGCTAAGTGCCCACTGCCATTTAAGCATTTGGCAATCCTGTGTGCTATATTGGTAACTCCGAGCATAGCCCTCTCCAATGCCCTTTTGGGTGTCTTTGAGCCTTTCGTTGGAGCCCATAGTCAGTGGTCTCGTCTCTGTACCATATTTCGTCACTGGCAACACAAAAAGCCTTCGTCGTGTAGAAACAGAAGCGAAACAATAAGTTCAGACTTATTATCTACTACCGCGGGTGATGCCGCGGGGCGAAACTAATCAAAAAATGCCTAGACTAAGTTACTCCTTATATCATCAGCTACCTATCAGTGAAAGTCCTGTCAAAAGCGGCCCAGCCGTTCCAGAGATTAGCCGGAATAAACAGACGGACAAAAATTAAAAAAAATGTTATTTTGGTCTATGTACTGTACATACTTACGCATTTAGTAAAAAGTGGTTATTCTATTATTACAAACAGAAACTCCAATTTTATTTATTTGTATAGATAATAATTATTGCGAAGAGGTATCAGACAGGGCTACGCATTAACAATTAGTTTGGATTTCAGATAACCATACCTGCTGGTTTTATTATTGAACCATCGTACAATCGTAACCTATTATGGTAATGTAAGGACACCTAACTCCGATATTAACAGGTTAAGGCCATATCTATATTGTTATTCTATCGATGGATCCATTAACCGTTGTGTGTAATGATCGTTCCGTTTTAGGAGTTCGAATCGATGTGCAAACTATAATGTGTTATGTATTTCGTGACCAGAATGAATTGTGTAGTTATGTGTAATGGTGGATCTTTACTTCGATATTCGTAATTTCCATATTTGACATATAAGCATCACGTGTGGATGCAATGCTTGTCTTTTTTTTAACAATTACTTGTTGTTGGAAAGCAACGTCAGGGTCAGGGGGTAAGATGGAACAGGGAATTCAAGGAAATGCCCTGTCGGGCACCGTCTCACAAATACACACAGTAAAACTGCTTGATTTGACTTAGATTTGAGGGTGGTAGTAAACCGGGCGGACCATTATATCCTACCACCAAGCGTGCTGGGTTTTGTTGACTTTTACAACACGCGTTTTTTCCCAGCGTGCAGGTGGGTAGATTAAAATTAATTTTAGCTAACGCGGCCTAACCATGTGAAGTTATTTAATACGTGATTGAATATTGAATGATGATTGTGATTAAGAATACATAGTACATAAACCATCACATTCTATCCTATTTGTGTCGTAAGAGGTTTATTACGCCATGGTGCCCGACTCAGCAGTGGTTACCGGATAATATGATAAAAATGATGACCGCTGTCTGGTCAGCGTCACGGTAGAATAAATGCCGTCCTTGTAGTTGGAGAAGGCCCGACTCAGCAATGGGTAATTTATGGGTTGAGAAGAAGAAGAACCGGATAATAAAAGTATAATTTCGCACATGCAAGTTCTGTTTGGATTTGTGCGTATTATCCGCAAAACTATATTTCAGTATCCAATATAAATTTCGCAATACCTGTTTGAACATAGAATAGCTATATCCGAACGTACTACGGAGCTATGCAAGAGCTCCAGTGTTGCGACATATTCGTGACTGAGCGGTCTGCGCGTGCGCCGATACTAGTTACAACATTGTAATAAGAGACAAGTCATTTTAGATATGCTGTAAAAGATTCTGTTTAAAACATCATTTCAAAAAACAAACTCACTCATCATCATCATCGAAATCATATCATACCACAACTCTTAATAAGAAAGACTCTTAATAACTGACACCCTCAGTATGGAATGGGGTGGTGAAACTTGGTATGGTAAACCCATATCACCACCCCGACCACTGAACAAGACGATGAACCGACGAACTGAACAACCATTCATTATCAATTAAAATACTTTAAAAGCTAACTGCTTTTTTGTTGTTTGAATTAATCTGCTAAATTCTTACCGAGAGCTTGAGCCAAAAGCGTGTGGAATACGTCGTGAACCGACTTTTAAGTATTAGAGAATGAGTATTATGTATATTACTAACCAAAACTGTCAAAACTCGATAATAAAAGGCACATTGATTGTCGATTTTGACTCTATGGAATTATCAGGTTTGAGGCCCTGAATGGAAAAAGAATTCACATAGTCTACGCAACGTCATAAATGTTTATTTAATGATTCGTACCTCAAAATTAGTCTTTGATTATAATCAAAATGAAGTTATACTAAATTTACGTTATTGATATTCTCGTCATTAGAGTGATGTCAAACAGATTGCAGCCAATATGGCTGTGACATGGACGGCTTAATGACACACCTATTTAACTTTGGTTGATGCAAATAGCTCGTTTACAGCAATGGCCAATCAATATGGCACACTATGGAATATCATAGGATAAAAAGTCATTGAATAATTTGCCAAAGCTTTGTATATACTAGAAGTTACACTGGCTCCTTTTTATAGTTCCGGCTATGTGCTCGATAGTTTGAAGATATGTCAAGCTAAACTTGTATTTAGTATTATTGAATGTTTCTTTTTGTGATCTCTATCATTAGGGGGGATCGCTATGGCGCTCTTTAGGGGAGACCTATGTCCAGCAGTGGACTAATGTGGGCTGATGATGATGATGAATGTTTCTTTTGAACAGAGTACTTGATTAGTGAATCATGTCCGAGTGATAAGCTGACTGCTTTGAGCCATAAGACTGTCTATCTATCTCATATATTCAATTAGTTAGTTAGTAATTAAATCTCCTATGGGCCATTACTCTGAATTGTGTGCCAGTTTCACTCAGTATCCTAAAACTCAGTTACGAAATCATTAAGATACACACATATAGAGAATAAACTTATTGATATATCTTCATCATCATCATTTCAGGTCATAAATGACCCACTACTGAGTCGGCCTTCCTCCAAATTAATGGGGAGAAACTATCTTACTGTGCCACGCTGGCAACAGGGTTTATATCCAGTTTTCCTTCTCTTTCGACTTGGTGATCAGAGTCTTGCATTCCTTACGTACGACACCCTCAGGATAGGTTAGGTGACATTTTTAATCTGAATCAGTCACTACAAGGACTATTGATAACAATAAAACCAAAAAAAAAAACATCAAAAAACTTACAGCGCTTTCTAAGGCAATATCTATTATATTCCAGTAAAGGATGAGCTATATTAGCTGCAAGTCACTGTAATCAATAAGGGCACCAATGATGCCACCGCAGGGGATTGCGTTGCTTTGAGTGGGCAACAGCTAATTTGCCGTTGACAAATTGTCGATTGTGGACACCCCGGCATTTTGCCTGACTGCCTTCAATTATCGCTAGCAATCATTGTGTGACGTAATCACCGGTGATGGACGTGTGAAGATGCAATTGTTATTTTACGTTACATAAGTTTGACAGCACAGCTCGTTCATAGATGAGTTTCATAACTTTTTTAACACTAGCTCAAGCGTTCGGTTCACCTGAAGGTAAGTGGTTACCTCTATGCTACTTCTACTAGGTACTCAGCCCATAGAAGACCCATTGCTGAGTCGGGCCTCCTCCAATTACACGTAGCAATCAGCCTACATTGCCACGCTGGCCAGGCGGGTTGGCACAGGACTTCTGTCAAGTTTTCCTTCTTTTGGGACGAGGTGATCTGCCTCTTACGTTCCATTAGTCGCCTCTTACGACACCCTCAGGATGAAATCGGGTGGTGACACTATGTATATTCTAAATCCGTCACCACACGGAACCTGTATGCAATTCAGGAGAACTGTGTTTATGCATTCTAAACCCACCGCGGTTTAGAATGCATAATGTCACCACCCCAATTCTTTCTGAGGCTGTCGTATGAGCCGGCTAAAGGAAATAACATGGCTTAAAACCTAGCCGCTATAGATGGAATACTTGAAACAAAACCCGCCAAAGCGTCGCCCAGTAGGTAGGCTAATTTCTCTACAGTAATTGGAGGAGGCCTGCCTCAGCATTGGGTGTTTTATGGGCTGAGCAGTATAATACTAGACATGTCTCTCACGCGTCGCCAACCCTGTAAGCCCCGCCGCACATGCTCACACTCGCATTGGATGTCAGGCGCCGCGTGCGAGGCGTATTACCAAACTCCGCATGACGCGTATGCGTCGACACGTGAGAGCAAATGCGGAGCTTGGTACTGCGCCATAGGTATTAAATACTGCCACTCGCACGCGGCTCGTGACAGCCAATGCGAGTCTGAGCATGTGCGGCGGGGCTAAAAGTGAGGGATCAAATTAAATATTCTTACTTTCGCATAGTACAACATAAATGTTAGTTAATAATCTACTAGATACTACAAAACGGTTGCATCTGTGATCGTCAAGCATACAGTAAGAGCTGCTCGCTCTACATTTCTATATTGAAGCGTGTCAAAGAAATCATATTGTTTTCATAACCAAAGTGTCCTGAACTCTGAAGCACTCACAAAAATAACTTGTAAGGCATAGTTTTGGTAATGTTTTTCGTAACTATTTTAGATTGATCTGCGGGTTAGGCAACGTCTGGTTCTAATGCCGGGACCTTCGGCTTCGCAGGACTCGTAAAACCGTCAGTCCCGGCTGATATTCTACTATCTATGACTGTCGATACACGTAGTCAGTAAAGTGCCGACTGACAGGTGGTCCAACCAAATAATTATCGGTTGTCCAACAAGATGGGTCGCAGAGGTCATACGGTAATCAAATGGGGAAAAAGGAGAAGAAGACGCGTACAGAGTTGACTTAATAGCGAGCGCTCGGAAAGTAGTGGCAATATGAAAGAGGCTTTACGTCGGCGTGTAAAAGACTTCGCTTTCAGCCGTATTTTATGGACTCATTTTATTTCTCTCTGCAGGGTGCATTTACGACGTCATGCGCGAACGTACCTACATTTTATGTGATTTTGGACGGCTGTAATACTTTTAATGGACCTGTCGGGCGACTGACCATTTTACGTGCAATCTATATAACGTTGAAATCTATTCGTGCATGACCAGATTTTCTAACTGTCAAAACTCTCGCCTAGTTTTAAAACGAAACAACATTACTTATATCTACATTATTTCTCATACTACTCGAGTTTTTGCGGCTAGGTGTCCTTATCATTTCATTTATTCGGCTCTATTAACACCCTAAGGAAGGAATTAGATGGTTACTTTATGTATTCTAAATCAGTCAATAGATCTAAGTGTCGCAAAATAACTTTAACAATAACCTTGACTCCGCAGTAGTCGTTTTTTGTTTCTGATTGGCGGAGAGTGGAGGCGAAACCCATACGATGATTTCCTTTCCACGACCGTGGCATTTTTGGCTCAAGTTGTTTGGTGTAGACTGTACCTATTTCAAATATCTGACCGGTCATACCTTCATTATCTCGCTTAATAAGACCCTTTTTTTACACCTAAAAGCAATCAATTTACATACAAGTAGAAAATGCATTAATCAATTTTACGTAATGCATTCCAGTACGTTACACCACATTGTTTAGCGTCGAATTTTAACTTGTAAATTAGCCGGAGCAAGGTTAATTATCGTATGTGCGTGATTTAAGCGCCTAGGTCAAAGTTAATGTATGATAGCAGCTTATTAACGGCTATTTAAGTTGCCATAATGGTTGTAGGAGGACGTATACGTTTGGATAGAACATATATCCGATTTTTTATAAGGGATAGAGATTCTATGCGATCATGTTCTGTAGATTTCAACTACATTACAGTTTGTAGCCAAAAACTTCTGAGCCTCCTCCAAATTCATGGAGGGAAATTAGCCTACTGTGCCACGCTGGCAGGACGGCTTGGCACAGGGTTTGTATTAAGTTTTCCTTCTCTTGCGGCTAGGTGATCTGCCTTTTGGGTTCTTGTAGTCGCCTCTTACGACACAAAAGACGTTATGGGTTGGTGACATTGTGTATTCTAAATCTGTCACCACACAGAATTTACATATCTCATTGCATATTTTCAATCCAACTGTAACTTGTGTCTTCAATTCGATCGGAAATAACCTACTAAACAGGTTATTTCCGATCTCAATTTTAGTTCATCAACATCCCAATCAGCAAGTCCGCGGAAAAGATAATAAATAATTTCATCGCATTAAATATCATGAGTAAATGCATGCAAACCATAACAGTATTTGAACTATTGGTTAATCATATAATTTTATGTTAATTATTATAAGATAAAATGCATATTTCTAGGAATTATTTTACATAGAGCAGCAATTTGTATAAAAGGTGAGACCACTACAAATATCTACTCATAACCTAGTTTGCTTTTGATAATGAGATTGAAACGATAGATGAATCATAATCTGAAATGTCATTCTTATAGTTAACAATACCATTTAACAGGAACCAACCTACGTTGAGTCTTTCACTCGCTCCCAATAAAGAAGCGTAGGTTTAAAGAAATCGTCTCTATAACGCCTACTTGTGTAAATTTTGAATTGACGTCGACAATGGACTTCTTAGGGCCTCCGCGCATTATGCGGCCAAGTCGCTGCGGCCAACTAATTGTTCTACGATGTATATAGCTGCGCGAATTACGCGGCCAGGCCGCGCGGCCAAGTTTTGGTCGCGCGGCCAACGAAAAACGTCGCGTCACATACGCGGCCTATTGGCCGCCGCGACCAATCCGCGCATTATGCGGCCAGGCCGCGCGACTGGCCGCCTATATGCGCGGGGGCCCTTACGTTCTTCGCAAAAGTGAAACAACGCAGACAACGAAGCAGAGGCGTGGTGAATATGACATTTTTTTTCGAATCAGTACGAAACACCACTTCAGTGCCAGACCAACTGCCCAGAGAGAAACAAAAAATAAATGAACCAGTACTGATCGGGCCTTCTCCGATTCTCTCTACTACTACTCGACCCATAGATGACCCACTGTTGAGTACATGGAGGATAATTACTCCAGTTACATGGTGGGTAATTGGGCTACGCTGGCCAGACGGGTTGGTGTAGGGTTTCATATCAGTGGTTCTGCATCAGATCCCACAATGCCGCAACAGGACGCGAGTTGGAGCACTCCGGGGATGTTTAGTGGGTAGGCCCGCACTCTGGGGGAGAGTCCCACACGCCCCCCCTCGGCCATCCCCGTGGCCGACGGGGATAGTCCATAAAGGATTTTACCCCGGGCGAATAAAAAAAAAAGGGTTTCATATCAAATTTTCCTTCGCTTGCGGCTAGGTTTTCGGCCTTGTCATATCCTTCTGTCGGCTCTTACGACACCCTCAGGATGTAATGTGGTGGTGATACTGTGTATTCTAAATCCGTCACCATACGGACATGAAGGGAATTTAGCCTACCGAGCTACGCTAGCCAGACAGACGAGTTAGCGGAGGGTTGCTTAATCTGCTTTCCGTATTGTCCGCTTTTACAGCCTCCATACGTTTGTCGGTACTGTTGTCTTAAGAATAGTTTCAAATATGTATCATCACTACATAGTATAAAACAAAGTCCCTGTCGTCTGTCCGTCCCTATGTATGCTTAAATCTTTAAAACTACGCACCGGATTTTGAAGCAGTTTTCTTTAATAGATAGAGTGATTCAACAGGAAGGTTTTTAAGTATAATAAATTCATAATATTGTATAGAAACACTGATAAATTTATAGGTTCATCATTGCATCCGTGCGAAGCCGGGGCGGGTCGCTAGTTTGAAAATATAACACAAAAAAAACAAATTAAAATAATAATAAATAGTTTATTTAATATATATTTATTTATATTTTAATAACCAAATAGATTATTGTTTATTATAAATGAAAACGATGGATGCGGGCGGCCCACGATCGGCCTTTGTGGAAATCCTTGTGGGAGGCCTATGTCCAGCAGTGGACGTCTTTTGACTGAAATGATGATGATGATGATGATGATAATAGACGAAATAAATAACTACATGTAACTGGAGGAAAGCCCGACACAGCAATGGGTCATGAATGTAAAGTATGTAATGTATGTCACAGTACTAAACAATTTATCAGGGCCGCGGAAAAAAAACTAGACCAAAAATTAAACATAGCCGACAAGAAGAATAATCTGAGTATAACAAAAATAACATAACGCAGTTCTAATAGTTCTCAATGAATAACTTTGGTTTCCTTTGTTTTAATATGCAAATCACGACCGCACTGTAGCGGCCTTTGTAATTACCATATGCTAATAAAGATAAGTACAAACGCTACATTACAATTTAATAGTAACTTGGAGTATGATCAAAATACTGGCTTTATATATACCTGCCAACGTTATGACTGAAGCAATGTGCACTTACTTCATTATTAGTTATCTTTATTTTACATCTTTATTATGTTGCGCTTTTAAAATTACCTGTGCAGGTAATTAGCCATTTAAAATAAGATGTGTAATAGATACTATGTTATTAAATCTGTTTATAAAGATTGGGGATGTCTTATAATATTACTTCATAGAGTTTAAATAAGTGAAGCAGGACGAAAATGTTATAACTTCACCATTAGATATGAGCATTGAAAATAAATTGCTAGTAGATGTGTAGGTATCAAAACACCTGATGACATAATGACTTCTATTCACTTTTTTTAGGTAGTTGCACTAAAAACACAGTGAAGACATGCTGTGTTTTTAGTACAATGATTAACTCTTTTAAGACCTTATTTTATTAAAAAACTAATCTCAATATTTTGGCTCTGTTAGAGAATTGTAACGAACGTTATAATTACTTATAAATACAAATACGAACACAACGTATTTACTTTTGTATTCGGGGATCCTAGGTACTAGTTCATGTTTGATGTAGTTCCATAAAAATATCACAGGTACAGTCGGTAATAAAAACAAACAAATTTAAGCTCTACGGGCGTGCGAATCGTTAACCCAGTGCGCACTTGAATTTCCCATGCGGTACGGTAGTTCCGAGGTTCTTGTTTTAACTGTTGCCGTGTGAACGCAGCGACCTTGGTGTTGTAGTATCGCTTACTTTTTTTGTAGTAAAATGTATTTTATGGCGCCAATGTATAAAAAAGGTATACAAGTTTTATTTTATCTGTGATAGATTTTGATTTTAGAAGTTAAATAAGCATGCGTATTTAAAACCAAAAAAGTGTTGCTAAACCTCTTTTTGTACAATATAATATATATTGTTGCGCGCCTGTGCTAATATTTTAGGATTAAAATGTTTATATGTTCTGTTTTTAGAATCATGCTAACAGATCTGCCATCTTTATTTCAGTACAATCTACTACTTCTCAGCCCATAAATTACCCACAGCTAAGTCGGGCCTCCTCCAATTACAAGGCGGGTACTGGGCGCCTACTGTAAATCAATCTATTAAATCATTATGAATTGCGTAAATATTTTACAAAATACTTACTATTTCTTTTGTGGTAAATGATGATACACTGTGATCGATCTTGAATAGCTTTTTTATGAGCTCGTATAACCATTAGATTATTTTAGCGTTTAAAATTAATTTATGAAGGCAATCCTGTGAAAGCAAAGCCTGCAGATTAATATAGCTTGCCATATAAAAGTAGGGTCGCCAGCAGCCATAGAAATACGCTCAAGATTTAAGATTTTCGTAATGATTTATATGTCTATTTAAAGGAGGTTTTAGCTTAGTACATAGGGCAGAATGCAATTGGTGTGCACGTTAGGAAACGTTATCTCAGCTGGTTATTAGATAGGTTAACTTCACCACAATATCTGATGAAGACACGTAACGTTAAAGATTAGTCGGTCAGCTGGTAGCCGAACCTCTTACCGGTAGGTAGGTAGTAAGATAAGTCTTGGAAAGCAGACCGGAGTCCCTCTGTAGAATTTAGGTTGGGATTCAACCACAATGAAATTGGGCAGAGATGGTGCACCATATCTTGAATAGCTTCTATACAATTTTGCATATACCTAAGTCATAATATGGAACTAAAGAAAATTTAAACTAAACGTAAACTGTCTAAAGGAGGATTATACTTTTAATTTTGTAATCACTACATAGTATAAAACAAAGTCGATGTTTTCTGTCCGTCCCTATGTATGCTTAAATCTTTAAAACTACGCAACGGATTTTGAAGCGGTTTTTTTTATTAGATAGAGTGGTTCACGAGGAAGGTTTATATGTATAACACACCCCCGCTTTGCACGGGCGAAGCCGGGGCGGGCCACTAGTTTAAACTAAACGAAGAAAATTTAAACTAAACGTAAACTGTCTATAGGAGGATTATACTTTTAAGTTTGTAATACTTTATGCTTAAGCAGAAACACGGGCAAAATATGGCCAATTTTTTGGCGATCAAGATAAAAATGTTTCGCCTCTCCTGATGATAGTGGTTACCAACGCCTTTGAACGTTTGCAACACCAGATGGCGATGGATGTCACCCTGTACCCTTTTGCTGATTAACGGGACGACAATACTAATGCTCATAGTTTCCCTGCGAGATCCAATCAGAAATGAGGCCCACACTTTTGAGGACCTGGTTTTTTTTTTTTTTTTTTTTTTTTTACCTAGTACTTGAATGCCTTTGACCCTAGGCTTGCGTGATCGAAAGCAACGCCAGGGTCTAAGATGGGACAGGCAATTCAAGGAAATGCCCTGTCGGGCACCGGCTCTCACATACACACGACGGAACACAGTAAAACTGCTTGGCGCCGGACTTAAATGTGAGGGTGGTAGCTGGCCGGGCGGACCATTCGATCCTACCACCAAGCGTGCTGCCAAGGTTAAGTTCGCCGGAAACCAATGGTTGTTTGGGACCGACCTTCATGGAAATTCTTGGGGCAGGCCTATGTCCTATGTACGTCTAGTGGCTGAAATGATTATGATGATGCTAAAGAAATTCGGTCTTCTCTTTTCCGCAAGCGACAGCCCTATGTATATTTTTTCTTGAAAGATTCATTACAGTGTAACGTAATAAAGGTGCGGGCTACGGTACTGAGCTTTACCTCGGCTATTGTCTTTTTTGCAAGGACTGAAACGGACATGACAGAATAAGCAAGACAAAAACTGTAAGATAAAAACGCATCAAGATCACTGTCAATGACGCGTATGAGTCTGCGGCCACTGCGGAGGTCACACTCTGTTTTTGTTTTAATGTCAACAAACTGGGTATTTTTAAAAAGTCTCATACATTGAAATGTTTTTAGGTTATGAAATATTACAGAAGGTGTTTGAGAGGTTTTATAACTTTGTTTAGGTATATCATTCTACTGTACGTATGTCACTGAACTCCTCCTATATGGCTGGACCGATTTAAATGATTTTTTTGTATTCGTTTGGGTGAAACTGAGGATGTTTTAGATTACAAATCAGTCCGACAGATGGCGCTGCAGTCGGTAAACAAATATCATGCAGGACAACGTCTGCCCGGGCAGCTAATTCTTTAAATTAATACGTCATACAAAAACTTTGTAATCCTATATACGAAAATTATAAAAAATAATAATAAATATCCTTGGACATTTCACACAACGCCATCTCGTCCCAAGCTAAGCAACTTAATGCTTGTGTTATGGTAACGAGATGGATGATAAACTACTTATATATACATTTTTTTTTTGTAAATACATACATATTATAGATAGAAACCACCCAGACCCGGAACAAATACTTGTAGGTCGTAAAAATATTTCTTCCGTGCGTAAATCCATTTTTTTTGTATTACCCTCCATTGCCCTCCGTGTAACTGGAGTAGGCCTGACTCAACAGAGGGTTATATTAATATTTTCAATTGAAATTAAAATATGATACCCATCAGTTTACCAAACTCTTTTTATTCGTCGTCATTAGTATTGAGAAACAAAATGGTTCCGAATTATTTTGATTCCTGTTTAAAATATTGTCGATTTGGTTCTTGAGCATCACCTATCTTAACTTTTAACAAGCGATGCTAATCATAGAAAGCCATGAACCATCATCTTTTCAATTGATCAATATCTTTAATAATGAAGTGCTATTAAAACAACAAGATCATTGTCAGTGGCGGTCACTCTTAATTCATGGTCAGGGCTTATTGTCATGGAACTCATGGTTGGTACAGATGAATACAGAATATACAGATTAACAAAGACACAACATTTTATACACCGTATTCTTTACATCCCATAACTTTGTAAGTAAAAATAATACAAAAGGTCGTAGAATATTTGGTAAAAAGCAAAGGTCAAATATAATTTATTATCAATTTCTTTAGGTCAAAAATTGTAGCAGCTAGTGAAGGGAAATTTACAGTAATAGATAGGAGTCATTCAAACCTCATTCATATTTATAGCAAAGAAAATGTTTCACGTAAGGGTTTTTTTATACATTAAAAATCATGACTTTGTCGAATTATTTTGAATTAACTGTAAACAAAAACAAACATAATTAAAAAAATAATTCTTAGGCCATATACTTTGATAAAGCCTCATTCATACCTTAGAGTTATGGTATATACATATGTATAAAAACAGGTTATATTCGCCAAATGTTTCAATAACATTCACAATAACTAAAAGTCATACACATTATAAATTTTATTATTCTATTGTTTCTTTATTTTACAAACAAGTTCTCCTGCACATGTTTTATTAGTTATTACATACTATTCAAAGTTTACTTTTGGTGGCTGGGAAATTGTGTAAACTACCTATGACGAATACACGAGTATGTCAAGACCGCCGCTTAATAGCACATGAGTAAGTAGGTACTGGGACGGGCCGCTTTGTCTTCCTCTAAGGCCAAACATCAAATGTGACATTAACACAGTCAATAGCGTAGCTACTCGTACTTACCAAAGTGGACACTATGATTTACAAGGAAACTTTACAAAGACAAGCATAATTACACGTGTAACATTGTACCCACTTAAAGATATTGATGGTGCTTTGTTAGCGAGATGACAGTCATTGGATTGAATGACAATTACCACAAACAAGCTAGATGTACCCATAAGTACTCCTGGTACCGATGGGTACATTTAGATATCATGCACTCTTAATAAAGTCTTCGATCAATGTGTGTTAACAGTGATGGCGTATGGTAAAGAGACGTGGTCGCTCACTATGGGCTCCGATAAAAGGCTCTAAGTCACCAGAAGAGCAAGAAATAGGGAGAAATGAGAGTGACCGGCATCTCACGCGGTGCGCCTGGTTAACGATGGATGCAGGCAGCTCAGAACCGGCCTTCGTGGAAATCCTTGGGGAAAGCCTTATCCAGCAGTGGATGTGTTTTGACTGCAGCAATGATGATACATTTTAAGTAACAAAAAAACACTTCTTCCATCCTTCCCCTGATGCAGCTCTAGCTACCTTACTGCCGCGGAATAAAACACGAATCAAGAATGGTATCGCACAGCGCCGGTTCGAGCGGCTATCCACCATGCCTCACCTTCTTACATCTTTACACTCTCAGAAATCTAGATACAGGTCCTCGTGAGGGAAGCCACGGGCAGTAGGTAGTTTATACTAATTCAGATCTTAAATGTTCGATTAGGTTTTGTATCCTTCCGTGTTACCATCCTGGGGGTGTCGTAAAAACGACAAAAGAAAATGACAAGGCCGATAACCTTGCCGCAATGGAATGAAAACTTGATACGTGCCAACCCATCTAGGCAGCATGGAACCCTGTGCCAACCCATATAGGCAGCATGGCACAGTAGGCTAAATACCCTCCATGAAACTGAAGAAGGCACGACTCAGCAGTGGGTCATTTATGGGCTAAATAGTAGCTACAACACTAACAAGTACTGGTTTTCGTGAAAATGGTTCCATGAAAAATTTTACAGTTTTCATTTCATGGAAACTTTCCGTAGTTGAAATGTTATAACAATATTTTACGGGTATTTGTGCGGTTTTGCGTTGGCGTGAGGTGGTAAAATATTCAGTACAGAAATTCTGATCGAAATTCGTTCCCCGTTCGTATATTTGGTGTATGATTTATTTTCCGGGCTTGAACTGTAATATTACATGATGAGAAATGTTATATATTATTTAGCGATACATTAACAGAATCTCATAAATAATTATTTGGTGGTGCTCATTGTAACTGCCGAAACCAAAAAAGTCTATAATTGTGAAGAAAAATACCTAGTGAGAGTAAGTTGATCTTCTTTTGTTTTAATGTTAACCCACATCGATCTCTTCTTTGACAATCAATATTCCGTTGATTGTCAAAGTTTTATTTAAATATGGCATACTAGCTGACCCGGCGAACTTTGTTTCGCCTTATAGGCAATAAATGAGCAGATATTTTATTTTATTAACTTTTTATCAGGATAAATATAAATAAAACATCTATGATTTTAATTATACTTTATTGGCCATCTATTTTAGTAACTGCACTTTTCAGTGAATCACCTTGTGACAGACGACATTTTTCGGTTTATTATCAGGCGCATGAACAAATAACGCAGATGGTCTTATGACCCGGAACATGCCACATATAATTGATCTTGGGAAATACATGAATTTTCTAGATTTAGGCCACAAACTTTCCAGGATTGACCCTGTGATTTATTAATGGTCACGGCGAATGCACGACGGATCGGAAATCATTAAAACTAAAACGGTATATCAGTTGATATCGTCGGGATCCTCGGATGTGAATTTCCTCACCTTCCAACTTTACTTTGAGTATATTCCATTGTTCATCAATTCACTTACCACCAAACGCGTTCCGTTGCACAGGTTTGGTGGTTTTGGTTTATATATTTTTCTCTTTTTTTACACAGTCATTATATTTGAATTAATGCAGTGTACCAATGATTTCATTCTGAATTATGTTAGTTACTTTATGTCATCTACATATTTATTCTTAGCCGCCAAAACAGCTCGCTTAGTCAACCATTCATTATTTTTGTGTTTGTGAGTTCGTCCTTCGATGAACAGAAATTCTGAGAAAATAAAATCAATCCACATATTTCGATGATTTGAGGCAAGCGCTTATTTCGGCAGCAGCAGTCGATCTTGGAATTAGAGGCAGTGTTTGGCAGAAATAGCCAGACAGTAAAATCATTGCGCCTCCAAAACATCTCGAGTCCTTGCGTAGGTGTTCGGTCGGATCGGATAAGTGCTTCCAATGCACGTGTATACGCTATTGTACATTCGTCCCAGATGACGATTTTCCATTTTGATAAAACTTTAGCCGCTGAGGAGTGTTTTGTAATATTACATGGCATCTATAGGTCCAATGCGGACGCAAGTATGCAAGCAGTAATTAGTGCTGCCACCGTATCGAAACGTTGCTCGATCCTAATTATGTAGTACCTACTTTATAAATTTATTCTTGTGTCTCGAAAATTATCTAGTTGTTGATCTCTTAAATTTGCTCGACGATTTTGCATTCCCAACCGATCCGTTTCACGGGCTGCCTCGATTTGCTCTTGTGATTGAGAAGCACGGATTCAAGCCATACTAATGCGGTGATCTTCACGTGCATTATTTAGTTCTTCTTCATTGTTCGGCACAATATGCTAATATTTACTCGAAAGAAATACATCA
This sequence comes from Clostera curtula, assembly GCA_905475355.2. Classification (NCBI taxonomy): domain Eukaryota; kingdom Metazoa; phylum Arthropoda; class Insecta; order Lepidoptera; family Notodontidae; genus Clostera; species Clostera curtula. Next base: position 8,823,059 of record FR997806.1, on the reverse strand, counting down.
ACCGGTCAACTTCAAAATTTCTAATTGTCAAATTTGTCAAACTATAGACAACATAGCGTTTAGCTGTCGGTGAAGTTTTGTTATTCCAGCATTTGCATTTTGATAAACTATGTTTTATATCACGGAACGGGATTACACACATTTACACTTTCAGGTTTATAATATTAAGTATGATTTTGTGAATTGTCCAACATCCATATATTTAAAAGAAAGTCGGACATAGGATACCTAAGATTTTTATCCCGTTCCCGTAGAATGTGATATAATACCTACGTGGTATAACAAAGCGCAACTGACAGCGAAACTTTATGTTGTCTATATTTAAATATGGCTGAAAATTTGAGTTAGAAATTAAAATTTAACTTAATATCGCTATAAATTTACACACAATATCTTTATAAATTGTAGCCTATGTGTTATTCTGATGTATAAGCTATATTATTATAAAGTTTCATTAAAATCCATTCAGTCGTTTTTACGTGAAAGAGTAACAAACATCCATCCATCCATCCATCCATCCATCCATCTATCCATCCATCCATCCATCCATACATACTTACAAACTTTCACGTTTATAATATTAGTAGGATTGTTGATATTTTCAACAATTACTGCCAGTGTCCTCAAATGATCTGCTATTTTATTGCCAGTGTTATACATTGGTTTTTTTTTTGGAACCTTTGCACTTTAAGGCCCCACCATCGCTTATTGTCAAAACTCGACATTGGCAGAGTTGTTTACACTGCTTGCCACAAATTAAAGATGAAGAACATTTGAACACGTTGGCGTGACAGAAATTAATCGTAGAGCAAGCAAATTTCGCCTTTACGGCGAGGAATCATTTTAACCCGCACTGCATATTGCAAGAAAAAAGCTTTGAAATGATAAATGTTGAAAACATATTCATTTAGTTTTAAATGCTTCCTCAATTTACACGTAGGTTAAATAGTTTCGACATAGTAAAGGAAGTGGGGTTGACATCCGCGTGGCCAGGTGTCGGGAAATCGTGCCCTCGATGACGTTCTGAGTAGCTACTGCCCCAGGATGCGGTTTTGACCCCGGGGTAATTGGTCATTTCGAAACAAATCTGAGAGGGTGACCACTGATCACATTTTAAAACAACTAGACATTCGAAATTCGAACATAATTAATTTAACTTGAAGTTCCATAAATATAGTTATATTTATCCGGAAACAAAAGATTTATGCATATAAACATGTGTGTGTCACATACATATTACTGTGTATTGATAAACCTCTACATTTATCCGTGTTTCTCTACAGTATTATGTATGTATTATACATATAAACCTTCCTCTTGAATAACTCTATCTATTGAAAAAACCCACTTCAAAATCCGTTGCATAGTTTTAAAGATTTAGGTAAGCATACATAGGGACGGACAGACGACAGCGACTTTGTTTTATAATATGTATTGATAGTGATAGTGATGTATTTTTTTTTTTAATTTAAAGGTCCCTGTAGCATTTTTAATATTTCTGTTCATATGCTATGCCGTACGCATATATAGTACGCTTCATAACTGATTGCCTATCTAAGATATTTTAGCCTGTCTTACAGAACGAATGGCCTAAAACATCACACACCCAAATGACGTAGTCTGAGGTGGCCTTTTACGAGGGAAAAGTAAACCCAATATTATCGTTAACATTACGATAACTTGACCATTTTTAGCAAACGATTAGCAAATATTGTGTTTTCCAATGTTATTAATGTTATAATTAGTAATTCCAGTGTTAAACAATCCTTTTACATTATTTACCGAAATAATTACTGTGTTTTCGAATGGAAGTATCATCATTTCAGCCAAAAAACGGCCAATGTTGGACATAGGCCTCCCCCAAGGATTTCCACGATGGCCGGTCCTGAGAAAACCATCGCTTTACGGCGACCTTCACCAGGTCGTCCGTCCACCGTGTGGGAGGCCTACCAGCATTGCGCTTTCCGGAACGCGGTCGCTACTCGAGGACTTTCCTGCCCCATCGGGCGTCTGTCCTGCGATCTATGTACCCTGCCCATTGCGACTTAAGTTTGGCAACCCTGTGGGCTATGCCGGAAGTATGCTTTATCACTATCACTACTCACTATCACTATGACTACATATTATAAAACAAAGTCGCTGTCGTCTGTCCGTCTCTATGTATGCATAAATCTTTAAAACTACGCAACGGATTTTGAAGCGGTTTTTTTTAATAGATAGTGATTCAAGAGGAAGGTTTATATGTATAATACATGCATAATATTGTAGAGATAAATTTACATGTTCATCATTGCACCCGTGCGAAGCCGGGGCGGGCCGCTTGTGTAAAATATACTGCAATATTTGTTCAATTTGAAAAAAATAGCCTACTGTGTCACGCATGCCAGATGGGCTGGCACAGGTTTGTCTCAGGTTTTGTTTGTCTTGCGGCTAGGTTTTTTGCTTTACAATTTACTTTAGCCGCCCTTACGACACCCTCAGCATGGAATAGAGGTGATGATATTATATATTCTAAATCCGTCACCACACTATCACTATCACTACATATCACTATCACTACATAGTATAAAACAAAGTCGCATTTTTCTGTCCGTCCCTATGTATGCATAAATCTTTAAAACTACGCAACGGATTTTGAAGCGGTTTTTTTTAATGGATAGAGTGATTCAATAGGAAGGTTTATATGTCATAATTGCACCCGTGCGAAGCCGGGTCGGGTCGCTAGTATTATTATAAAACAAAGTCACTGTCGTCTGTCCGTCCCTATGTATGCTTAAATCTTTAAAACTACGCAACGGATTTTGAAGCGGTTTCTTTTAATAGATAGAGTGATTCAAGAGGAAGGTTTATAGGTTTAATACATGCATAATATTGTAGAGAAACACTGTTAGGTTTAGATGTTCATCATTGCACCCGTGAGAAGCCGGGGCGGGTCGCTAGTAAATAATAATATTAAGCATATCACTAACATACAATGTCAGTTCTGTACATTTTTATCTCGCGGCGTTCTATACACGGCTAATGGCTGCCACTTTTATATGAGTTTTGTTTTGTGGCCACAACAAAACAACCGCGGTGTGCGTACCTCTTAATGGGCCGGTTAACGACCATACGTTTACTCCCATTAATAATGTTTATGTACCTGCCTCTTCTAAAAAAGTTACTCAAAGAATTCGCAGTGATATATGGCAGGGCTGTTTTATACAACTGTTACGAAACATGCGAAAGTGTAATAGTTAGTAAGTTAGCAGCCATTAAAAAGAAAAAGGTTGTATGTCATTTCTTATACGTAAAGTGCTCCAGAATTATCTCACAGAGTAGATGTTTATTACATGCATTACTTCAAGATATTCATCAAACACAGATTTTAGACATAAAGGGATGATTATCCAGCTAGCCGAGGTGGTGTTTATCTGCGGCGCCTATTCCCCCGCTTGATTGTAATCGGAGATTGCTCTGTAAACTTTGCTATCGCAATGTAGGACTTTCAGGTAATTCTCGCATCTGTAGCGATATTTCTAGATGATGTTAATTCAGAACTTGGAAATTGTGTAAAGAATACAGCACGCTTGTCGTTACAAGATTTAACCTTTAACATAAGATCCTTTAACTTTCGCAAGTAGAAACTGCTTTGAAAGGATTAGTATTATATTTTAAAGTGTTCGATTCTTATTATAAAATAGTATTATCTCAAGAAATTATTATGCTTCCATGGTATCGATAAAGCTGTGGAAATATATTTTCATTAGAACCATGAATATCTTGTTTATAGGCGTGTCTAGTATCCGCTGTCATTTATTTTCACATTCCGTTTTTGTTTTATTATAAAAAGATAGATATTCTTCTACAAATTGATAGATTATCCCTAAACCGTATTTACCACCCACAGTGGAAGATATATGGAAGATATAATCTACTAGAATACCGCCTCGAACCGCCGATACCTGCCTCCTTCCTGCCTGCGAAATGATTAATGGGAGACTGATAATCCCTTTGGGCAGAATATCGACGTGGTCGGGAGTTCTGTATATTTACTAATGAATGACTTTTCTAGTTTATCTAGTTTATAGTTTTATCTGAAACACAATGGACGCAACTATAATATTTAGTTTCATAGTGTTTATGTATACTTTTCTGGAAAGCTAATCTTTGAGTACACAATTGCTACACTTCGAGTGTATAGAAAGAAAACATAAGAAATAATGTTTTGGGCTCATCAAAAAATGAGGGATATATTAGTTGTAAAATGTTGTCAGAACTTTCTGTGAAATTGGCGACGTGGATTCCTATTAATTTTTAATTAATTAATATTTGCGACATTTTGGAAGCTACATACTTTATAATTAAATAAAGTAAAACATTGAGTACAGGTAAAAAAATACAATGACATACATTTTAATAAAAAGGGTATAATGGCCAGGCATTATTAAATTTATATCATTATAGTTTCTATTCGCAACACTATTTTGTTACACTAGACCTATTATACAAAATGCTGCTCTTTGACTCATTAAGGTTGGCTTTAAATAAAAAAGAAATGAAATTAGGTGACATTTAGATATAGATATAGAAATTAGATATCTATTTTATAACTGTATGTCCTTTATCTAATCGTAAACTATGCATTTGATCATAATGATGATCTTCAGTAAAGTGTAGAGTATCTGCATGAGCCCACGAAGATTTCTGAACATAAAAAAAATTAAAATTTTAGTTAGTGTTGTAGCAACGCGCGCTTGGTGCAGCAGGTAGTCGTAATGGTAATAGTTTTATTGATATTGCAAGAAAATTATGAGACTTTCGGTATTTTGTCTTTCCGGCTTTAAAAATGTGTCCGAGAAACTTACCAAATTTGGTACTATGTCAATGAAAGTGCGGGATGATGACATGATTTTATTTTCCTCTACAGGTAAACTGGACCATAATCTACCCAATAATGAAAACACAAATTTATGTAGACATCATTTGTTTAATTACTAAACAATGTACGTGGGCTTCAAAGCCGAGCTTAACTTGACTTCACATATAGTAGCATACTAATGGGGAAAGAATTTTTGAAATCGGCTTAATAGTAATATTTGAACAAAATACAACAAGTCTTTTCACTAAAATATTAGTTTATGTCAATCGACTAATTTAAAAATCGATTTCCAACCACCTCACTAAAATTCCTCATAGTCAGGATTGGAATAAACATTCGAATACCTGTCGAAAGTTACAATATTTTGCTTTGCAACAACAAGGCCACACACTGCGAGCCTCAACAGCTTTATATTTTAATTATTCAATAGCCAATTTGTATTCAACATGGCGTTTCACTTTCTTCATTAAGGAATTTGAATTCACACGACCTGTAAACATTTTAGATACTATCATTGCGAACATCAATAACATATTTGTAACTTATTCAGAGGTAATAAAGTTTGAAATTGAAATAAACTATAATTTTTATTGTTTAGGAAGGCAGATCAAAGTTGCGTAAAGGTTAGAGGCATTCTTTGTTCCTGAAAAGTTAAAATTATCTACGTTTTAAAAAAAAAATAGCACATATGTTAGCAGCCCATAGATCAGCATTCTGCTTAAGGTGAATGTTCCAAGGTAGCCCGCGAAATTCAAATTTTCGTGTAAGACGTATGTAGTTATAGAATAAAAACTTTTTCAAGCTCAAAGTCATTCTTGCACCTTTATGAGCTTGGAGGGTTGTATTGATGATTTTGATGTTTATAATTCTATAACTACATACGTCTTACAGCCGCGAATAACATTTTAATCAACATACAACCTAGCACTGACCTGCAAATTGCAAAAAAACGTAAGAAAATTTGAATTTCGCGGGCTACCCTGGAACATTCACCTTAAATTATCTTTATATCTTATCTTTTGAAGTGAGAAGCATATTTTCTATTTAGCGAGTATTAAGAACAGTACAGTACAGGTCGTGTGGTGAAGGATTAATAATGATGTCATGGTGGTTGTAAGAGTAGACAGAAGGAAATGAAAAAACCTTGCTGCCTAGAAAGAAAACTTGATACGAATCTCTGGGCTAACCCACGTGGTCAGCATGGTACAGTAGGCTAATTACCCTCCAGTTAAATGGAGAAGGCTCATGTATCGCTGAGTAGTACAGTATTAAGCATTGTCAATATCAGGTCTTATTTTTTATACTATACCAAAACTATTTTCGTACCTCCATCCCTGGCCGCCCGCCCTCCTTGCGGAGGACCCGAATCACCGGCGTTGTGCGGGCTTGAACCAACCCACCACCACAGTGTGGCAGTGTAAGCTCTCAAGGCAACTGAAAAGAGGATTCCCTGGAGCTAATACCCACCACGACACTGTGTTCGCTCTTCTTCTAGCCTCCCCGTGGGCTAGCCCGGCATGGGTGACCCTGAGTTGGTATGGCCCCAACGGATCTTATGGCACACATGACTCTAGCCTCACCACAGCAAGGTGGCAACACGGTCGAGGGTAAAATACAAAACATCCTAATTATCTTCTATGAACGCAAACTCCTTTTGATTAAATTAAAAGTTAATGAACGAAAAACATTAATCATCAGATTAAATTTGTTGTGAACTTTGCTAATGGAATGGTCGAAAAGCAACTCCAAATTAATAAATAATTACATCAATAAGATACAAAGCGAGGGAACTCCTAATTCCATTTAACTTTCATTGTACGTTACCGAACTAAGGTACGCCTTGACGAATTTAATAAAGACAGAAACAATTTCGTCACAATTAAATTGACGAAGTGCGTGACAGTGGTGACGAATTCATAAATTTTGGAGGGAAATTTTTCATCACCCAGGAGCATTATGCCAAATTGAATTGGGGGCTAAGAACTTTCGAGACGTTCTGCGGAAGAATTATTTAAATTGATAGAAAATTAGAAGCGGCTCGCCAATCCGAATTGGTTTTCAATTTTGTAGCACATCGATTTAAACTAATAAAATCGAATGACTCGGAATGCTCGGAACGTTATCCGTTTTTGTTTTTGAAACAGGATAATACATTCTATAGCAGCATTGGTTTTTACGAAATAAAAATATATTTATTTGTCAATGTCACCAACCCAAACTATCTTGAGGGTGTGTACGAGGCGATTAAAGGACAGCAAGAGGCAGATTATCAAGCCGCAAGAGAAAGAAAAGTTGATACAAACTCTGTGCTAACCCGTCTTGCCAGCGAGGCACAATAGGCTTATTTCCTTCCATGAATTTGTAGGAGGCCAGAATCTGTAGTGAGTCATTTAATTTATAGCTGAAATGATGATGAAAATTTGTTTTATTTATTTTATAATATATTTTAAATATTGAATATACCTAAATTAGGTAAATTCGCAGGTTGTATCAATGTGGTACGATATCAACAAATTCTATTCAATGCGTCTATGAATTAATTATGATACTTTCATAAATGTGTGAAAGATACCGATCTTAATTATGGGAATTTCTTTAATTAACAATCGAGTGCAATCTCAACTATTTTAAATGATTACTAAGCTTATCTCAGTTGAGGACTGTTTTATAATAATTTCGTTTGAGAAACAGACACATTCATCAACATTACAAACGTTAATTTTTAATACAAACTACTGCTTTGTTGACATAAAACATGCAATACAATATTTTAGCAGTGATTTTGGGAACAAAATAAATCTTTTGGGCACATCTGGCTTTGTTCATTCAACAGCTGTGCTGTACTGGTAAATTTGTAACAAAAAAAACAGTCACAGATCTGGGGGTTCATTCCCAAACTAGCACCCGTTACTCCATACCATAAAACAAATAAATAATATCCATGCTACATAATAAAGTTAAACGTAATACACCAAATTTAAGATCAAAGTTATATGAATGTATGTATGTGATACATATTTAACTAGCTAGACTCTGCCCGCGTTGCTACGCCACTAACTAAAATAAATTTGAAGGAAATTTTATTATGTTTTGTTCAGAAACTTTCGTGGCCTCATGCACAACACTTTGCTGATGATCAGCACATTATCAAATGCATAGTATGTGATAAAGGAAATACAGACAAACATACATTTTTATTTATAACATAATTTATAATGTATCTCCCTTCCATTGTTTTCCAGATAAAGTAAGTCTTTTCTTTCTTTCTATTTGGCTAACTACCAGTTTATACACGGAGTGATCGCCGTTTGCCTTCAGCGAACCATTTGGTAGGACTTTAAATGCCATCTGAAGCATGGAGAAATTCAGATATTGCCCACAAATTATGGACACCTCCAACATCCAGCAGAGGTTAAGCATGGTCAGAATGCTGCTACGACTACTGAACGATTGTTATATATGTATTTAAGACGTGGTAATAATCCATAATTAATATGTTAGACTGTGAAAATATGTTAAATAACTTGATTTTGATTCAGTCTATTTTAAATTTTGCAATCATAAAACGTTTTTTAACCTTAGTGGTAGAACAAAATTTGTAATAGTTTCCTAAATCACAGTTTACCCAGTCGCATATTTGAAATTATTATATTTATGAAGTCAATTTCTTTTATTCAGAAATAAACACCTAAGCACGTAAAAACGTTCAATAATAATATTATAACTTTCATGTCGACCTAAAATGCTACAAAATGGGAAGTTCAAACCACCCTAAAGGATCCCAACAGGCAATGCCAGGGATTCGATTTCAAAGCATCGGTAGGGTAAAGGCCTTTTTTCGTTGTCATATACGCCCACAAAAACAGATAATACAAAGGATTCTACCTGAAAAATCCGAGCGAAGCGTGAATAAAATGTTAGCGAAAAAGTACAATGGCAGATGCCATACAAAATCTATTGCTATCTAAAAATTTGAAGAAGAATATTCCTGTTGTAACATATTTATTTTATATTTATTTGATATTAATAAGTGGTAATTAATAAGTATTGTTATTGCTATATATGATCCAATCATATAAAGAACAAAACGAAACAGGAGAGTATTAGCAAATTTAATTTACAATACTTTTCTTAGTGTAAAACGACTGTTCCGAAGAATAAGGACCTATCTGCAATACTGCTTTGAAACCATTTTTAGCTCTATGGTCTCAAAGCATTATTGCAGTTATGTCTTTATTCTTCGGAACAGTCGAAAAGTTTAGATTAGAAGCGAAAGTTTCATTCCCATATTCATAGAAAGTAAAGGGAACAGCGTTTTTTTTTTAATTTAAAATAGGTTTTTGACCTCAGGCATAAGATGGTACACGCCTAGAAGGTGTCTGTTCACTTTGTACAAAGGTGTTACTATAATTATTATTATTCACCAGTCATACCTTTATTTGTTTTCGACATCCTTCACCATATTCTAAAGTCACTAGGGACGTGTTTTTCAAACAACTCTTAGTGGTAATGCAAACTTTACAGCATCGTCGTATAATTTTATTTTGATTTAAAATAGCCTTATTTTTCATGAGAATTTTTCCGTACATTTCAGGGCCCCGGGGTGGGCTCCCCGATAAGGGACATGTTACACCCTGATTTGAAACTAGCATTAGAGAACATCTTTTGAAAGTGATAGGTTGTCTTATCTAATAAAGGTTTAAAAATATATAGAAACTAGCGACCCGCCGAAGCCGGCTTCGCACGGATGCAATGAAGAACCTATAAATTTATCAGTGTTTCTCAACAATATTATGGTCGTATTATACATATAAACCGTCCTCTGATGTCACTTTATCTATTAAAAAAAAACCGCTTCAAAATCCGTTGCGTAGTTATAAAGATTTAACCATACATAGGGACGGACCGATAACAACGACTTTGTTTTATACTATGTAGTTATAGTGATAAGCTTTCAAACAAGAATAGAGTAATGACTGCTATTTCACGATAAATAAAGATAACAAAGTGGTAGCAGGTATCCATTCCATCCAATTTTCACATTGGTAGGGATCTTGTAAACAGCCACCGCGATACAGCGTATATCTAGTGCATGAGTTTAGTTTAAAGTAAATACCAATGACCGATTCTCGAGTGGGCCATTTGTGTTACCGAGAAATGCCTCTAAAAGATCACAGACATGATTACTACTACTACTCAGTCCAAAGATGACCTTCTGTTGAGTCGGGAGGGTCATTTGCCGTGCCAGGCTGGCCAGACGGGTTGGCACAGAGTTTCTTATCAAGTTGTTTTTGTCTTGCGGCTCGGTTATCAGCCTTATTCGTTCCTTTTGTCGGCTCTTACGACACCCTCAGGGTGGAATGATGTGGTGACACTATATATTCTAAATCCGTCACCACAATGGCTACACGATTACTATCGTGACCTTATCGCGAACAAGCGACGTGTGACAATCACAAAATGTTCAAGACGCATCCATCGGTGCGTTAGTAAGCTATCATTTTTCACGCCTTAATCCGAAGACAGCGCTCGTCAAAGAGACCGCTTATCGCGTCTCCCAATTTATTTCAACGGGATTTCCACGTGACAATGTCATAGCTTTCATGTGCGAAGCGTGTTTCCACAAATTACGTGCTGAAGCTCAATAAAAGGGCAAATTGTTGGAATGTTTTTTTTGGGACGTGTTTTGCCGACCTTGTATTGAAAACTTAATAGCTTTCGTATTTCATTCCCCATCACCTGAAACCCATTCCATGTTAATGTATTTGGACTAGGTTATTGAATGGTCTAACTTTATTACCATTGTGTAGTATTATAGTTGAACTTAGTCAGCAATTTCTAATAAGAAATGTAGATCGTGGTTTCCAGTTCATTATAATGTGTTTTAACTATCATCACTACATAGTATAAAACAAAGTCGCTGTCGTCTGTCCGTCCCTATGTATGCTTAAATCTTTAAAACTACGCAACAGATTTCGAAGCTGTTTTGTTTAATAGACACTGTAATTCAAGAGGAACATTTATATGCATAATACATGCATGATATTGTAGAGAAACAGTGATAAATTTAGATGTTCATCATTGCACCGTTGTAAAATAAAACGGATTAAGCGTAAAATATCTTTACTTGAGGTTTCGTAAGGATCTTTGGCTTTATTTGTACGATTACCTGATAAACATACTATAATATGTTTATAAAAGTTACATAATACATGTACGCATATCAAAATCTTTGTTCGAATAGCGTATTCGTAGAAGAACTTTTACAAGTTTTCGCTCGTCTTTTCCGACATCAGCTCAAATTGCCAATTTACACAAATTGTACGCGGTCTGGTAACCTTTAGGTTTAAAAATAAGAAGTAAATGACATGTATGATCGTTTGTATTTTTATATGGATATGCATATGACCAATAAAAAAAAATTCAATTCGTTTTAAAAACTGTAATAAAATATATTAAACAATGTCTAAAACTAGTAAAAAAACAACTTAAATATATACCCAAAAGAAAAGAGAAAACTAAACACTAAATAAATATATTTAGTGTTTAGTTTCTCTTTTCTTTTGGGTATATATTTAAGTTGTTTTTTTTAGTGTAGTATATAATATTTTATTACATTTATAAATTAATAAAAATTTAAAAAAATATGTATAATCGACTTGAATTAGACATTTGAGAAACCTTACTAGTAGATTTTAACAGAGTTTAACTTTCTTATCTTGAAGTAGGTAAGAATTCACCAAACTAACAAGGATGGTTAGGCCTACCAAGAATTTCCTAAATGCCAAATTCAAATTATTTACACTGATGTCTCTGTTGTACATGTGGGGCCGGATTTAGAATACATAATGCTACCAATCTCTGTTATACCGTCTCTGTTATATCGTTAGGGGCGACTTAGGGATATCTCAATACGAACCGTGTGCCGCCGTGGCACAGTAGGTTAATTTGTGTCATTGGAATTGTTGGTGGCTCTACACAGCACCACCTCCTCTATTCACGTGCAGTAATTAGCACCTTTCTTACTGACGATGGGACATTAACGGAGTATTGTCTGGGCAGAATATCAATTAAAAGACCTGTCAAGGCCTATATGACAACGAAAATCTAATTGGGACATTATCATTATATCAGTTGGCGCAGTGGTTGAGCGATCGACTGCTGCGCAGCATGTCGCGGGTTCGATTCCCGCACGGAAGAAATATTTGTACGACCTACAAGTATTTGTTTCGGGTCTGGGTGTTTTCTATCTATAATATGTATGTATTTACAAAAAAAAAGTAAATAAGTACTTTATCATCCATCTCGTTACCATAACACAAGCATTAAGTTGCTTAGCTTGGGACGACATGGCGTTGTGTGAAATGTCCAAGGATATTTATTTTTATTAGTTCATACATCATGTTACCATATTTAGAATATAATTGTCATCAACCTATTTCATCCTGAGGATGTCATAAGGGCTGACAAAAGGAAATGACAAAGCCGATAACCTAGCCACAAGAGATGAAAAACCTGATACGAAACCCGTCTAGCCAGCGTGGCACAGTAGGCTATTTACCCTCCATGAGCTCCATCGGCTGAGTAGCAATAGAATAAGATTTCAAGCGATTTCGAGTCGTATTTACAAAGGCATAACGTCTTATAAAATGTGGCTGATCGTGTATAGGATAACAATATTAATGGCAGCCCTATGGCACTGCGTATAAAACAAAAAGTTCCCTCGGATTATGTAACTCCAAAGGATTCGACCGTGCGAACTATTTGCGCTAACGGCTTAAGGACATTGTCGCTGTGAGTGATGAGGTCCCATATGTTATGCCTCAAGTCCACACGCCTACTAAGAAAGGGTCTAGTTGGAGAAAACACATACGAGTAAAAGATTAAACGTCCCTACAGAGAACTGGCGTTAAACAGAGGGAAATTCTTAGCTTTTGTCGCATCTGATATTGAAGTTGGGAATATTTATTCGTTCTGATTACTACTACAACGACCCAGCCCATATACAGGGTTGATACGACATAGGGGCATTTTTAACTGCCTATACTAGGTATCATTTCCAGGCTCTGTACCAAAAATCAATTAAATTGGAGCAATAGTTTAGCCGCAAATGATTTTTTAATTTTTTGCCTCATTTGAACATGATGTATCTTTCCTAACAGATGTTTATGCCTAACGCATCGTTTATTAACCTTAGAGGCTGTCCATTAATCACGTGATGTTTTTTAAACATTTTTTAACCCCTCCTTCCCCCTTGGTGATACCTGGTGAGGTTTAAGACTACCACTCCACCCCCTAGGTTAGGCGGCTAGGTTATCGGCTTTGTCATTTCCTTTTATCGGTTCTTTCTACACCCTCTATATGGAATGCGGTTATGACACTATGTATACAAAATCCATCCCCACACGGAACTGCTTTGATTATTAACAGAAAATAATGTAAGGCACAAAATCTTTGTTTGAAAATACAAGGACTTCTTCACTTTACTTGCAGAAAAGAAAGTTTACTTAAATTATACTTTAGCGAGACTTGCATGGATGAAAATAACGTTGAGAATGGGAGCGTCGATACGAATACCAAATGTCTATACAAGTCTCTCGTGAACTACTTCACCTTCTAACTGAGGCGCCCCAGTTAAGTGGAGAGGCAGCCCGTGACTGCGCCTGTTTAACATTTAAAGGAATTCAAGAATCTATAAAAACAACTACTTAAGCAGTAAGTAAGGTTGCAGTGAGTCATTAATTTTTCAGTCATCATTTCAGTCATTCTCAGCAGTGAGTCATTCATGGGCTGGGAAGCATCCCAGCCCATGAATGACTCACTGCTGAGTCGGGTTTCCTCCAACTACATGTAGAGTAATTAGGCCACTGTGCTACGCAGGCCTGACGGGTTGGCATAGTGTTTCAGGCCAAAATCGTCCTTATCGCCCTTATCTTATATTTAGCAAATTTATCAAATAAAACATTTTGATAATAGACTTCTCATAAGAAAAATCTAAACACCTTGCAAGTTTATGTTTTGTAAGTATTATCAGAAAAATGTGTGTACTTAGGAATTTAAGTAAAATGTTATTTGTGGCAACCCCTTCGGCCAGCATGGCTCATTAGGCTAATTACCCTCCCAGTTAGGGGGAGGCCCGACTCAGTAGTGGGTCATTTATGGGCTGGTTAGCGTGGTTTTTAAATCCTAATTGATTCGATCTCTCTGATGAGACGTGTATTATGCCTTTAAGTAAATTAAATGCAACAACTACCTACTGGATGTGGGGAAAAAAATATGTTTTTCTATATTTGTTTAATTTTTGTAGTTTATCTTTTACTGTTTGTATTTTTCCGTAAACCTATTTCCATTACCCATTCATGCGCTAATACCGCGCCTTGTGCAAACATTGATAGCGTTTGATTTTTGTTTACAATTTTCATTAATGGTTCGTGCAAGCGGAATGTAGTTATTCGGACTCTGTGTATTCACACATAAGTCTATATGATATTTATATACAATTAATTTGTGCATTGTGTTGCGCCAGTAATAGTATAAAGCCCTTTATTATATCATTCTGGTGTCTATAGAACAGACTACCGAATTTGCGAAAAACATGCCTTCATTTTTGTTTCATACGAAACTCCTCACAAACACAATTGACACTGTGACTCTGAGCGAGTGTCTTTGGTTTATACAGACCCCGGAATCGAACCGGAGACTCATGTTCCACCCCTAGACCAACAAGGCGAAGCTATATTTATATTTTCTTTAAAAGGAAAATGGCTTTATTTTCCTGTTCAGGTATGTCGGAGCATAATTAGAAGTTTTAAACTTCCAAGAAGTATGTGTTTGCTAACGAAGTCATTTTGATTACCTAATTAAGTCTTTAGTAAGGTATTCATAAAACATCCAAGTCTGCTAATGAAGTAAAGCTGGCTGAAAATAATTCGAGATATTATTAAGGTACCGTTACAAAGGATTTGAAAATTCGATTAAACTTTATGAAAGCAGATATTTCTATTTCGGTAAATATTTTTTGTAGACAATTCACTGTCACTATCACTACATATTATAAAACAAAGTCGCTGTCGTCTGTCCGTCCATATGTATGCTTAAATCTTTAAAACTACCCAACGGATTTTGAAGCGAGTTTTTTAATAGGTAGAGTGATTGAAGAGGAATGTTTATTTGTATAATAAATTCATAATATTGCAGAGAAACACTGATAAATTTAGAAGTTCATCATTGCACCCTTGCGAAGCCGGGGCGGGTCGCTAGTTAAAATTAAACATTTCTTGTGAGCTCATGGTATTTTCTTGGTTATATTATAGAACAAAGAAATTGCCTTAAACATAGTAACTACTTTCATGGTCCGTGTGGTGACGAGTTAAGATTCTATAGTGTCACCACTCCTTTCCATCCATCATCATCATCATCATCAGCCCACATTAGTCCACTGCTGGTATGTCCAGCAGTGGACTAGTGGCCTCCCCTAAAGAGCGCCATAGCACCCTGTCTTCAGCTTGACGCATCCAGCTGCTGCCCGCAACCTTTCGCAGATCGTCGCTCCATCTAGCAGAGGGCCGTCCCACACTACGCTTGCCGATTCGCGGTCTCCACTCAAGAACTCGTCTACCCCAGCGGTTGTCGGTTCTTCTACAGATATGACCAGCCCACTGCCACTTCAGTCTGCTAATTCTCTGAGCTATGTCGGTGACCTTGGTTCTCTGTCGGATAGTCTCGTTACGGAGCCTATCTTTCAGAGAAACTCCAAGCATAGCTCGCTCCATAGCACGCTGAGCGACTTTAAATTGATCGACTTCCATCCGTCAGAAGGAAATGACGAGGTCGAGAACCTAACCGCAAGAGAAAGAAAACTTGATCCGAAACTCTGTGCCAACCCGTCTGGCCAGCCAGCACAGTAAGCTAATTACACTCCATGTAATTCGAGGAAGGCCGACTCCATAGTAGGCTTGTACGGGCTGAGTACTTGTATACAAATGACGTTTGGTTAGAACATTATCCCAAATAGATTGATGGACTAATGTTACATTTTGAAATTTTTAGGTATAACTTAATTATTTTATTAGGCGTGATATGGTTTTGTATTTTGTAATTATTTAATGATTAAGTTGCCAGTAGGTACTACAATGATTTTGTTATTTTGAAATTATTTTAAATCAATAATTGTATTCAGTAGTTGGATTTTAAAACAATAATTCAATTACTGAACACAGAGAGGAGGCCCGACTCAGCAGTGGGCTCTTCTCAGCCAATATGTGGGCTGAGAAGAAGAAGAATTGAGTTCAGATGTTAAATTATTTTTAAAATTTACTCAAAGTCACCAAGCACAGAAAACTGGTGCAATTGCGCTTAAACCTAAATTAAGATTCGAATAAAGATCTTATTATAGTACCAACACAATAATCTCGTCTTTATGTTGGCACTGAGTTACGTACTGAAAAGTCGTTCGTAGCTGATGAAACATACGTCTTGCACGATACGTGCAAGTGATTACGAAGCTTTACGACCCCACATCATCAACGTGGTTTATTTGCCGAGCATAGACGGAAATCAAGTAATGGCAACACATATCGTCGCGTGCCATAAAAATGGCAATTTTGTGAACAAACAAGCGTGGCCCCCTCGCAAAGCAAGCACGCTCCGTTAAACTCAGCCCTAAGCATCACACAAGCGTCACATTTATGAAGATTTTATACGAGAATATAGTGAATCTGTGACGTTACAGCATTAGACATTTAACATTAGCTCAGGAATTTAAAAATCAAGGTTTAATACTTGCGTCATTGGTATACCTTATAAAAAACTTTCTGGTAATTTGGCTTATCAGTGATCATAAAAAAGTAGAGGGAGAACTCCTGGTCCTAATTGCGTCAAGATTTGTACTACCATTGGCAAACTACGAGTTAACCATGATATGAGAGATAGACCATGAGGTATAAAAAAAGTATTAGACGATCTAATCTTCCTCTCATCTAATACTTTTTTTTATAGAAAAACGTAATCCCTACATTAGGTACGCGATTCCCTGTATCGCGGAGGCAGTTTACAAGCATGTAATTCACGGACACAAATGACACCCAGACTCAGAGCCTCTGCCTCTGGTTTACACGAAGACAGTTGCACGACCCCGGAATAGAACTGGCGACCCGTGATCAAAACAAATCAAACGGCACATCCAATAGTACGGACACGGAAATGCTCGGATATTTTATGCATTTAAATCCGTCGACAAACGGATAATTCACGTTTTTAGTGTGTACAAAGTCTAAGAATTGTTTCGTCTTGTTTGACCTATAAACTATTTCGCTCATGAGTACGTAATAGCCATTAAATTGTCAATGGCGCAGTCATAATGCCGTACACCGCAATAAGGGTCCCATAAATCAACTAATTAAATCTCCTAGCCCTTATTAACGACATAAATTTCGCGCTCCGAAGCACGCGCGAGTGTCGATGCGGGTAGTGAGCGCACGCGTCGAGGGGAAGGGGAATACAGTTTATCCATAAAAAAACTACGCGTCTTTTATGGATTCCTTGGAGTTCAAGTGCGTTGTTTTTGACACCCTGGCCTTTGGCACCGTACCACCGGAGCAAATAAATTATTTTTATTTCTTACAAGCAATGATTACATCTTTACATATCATTTGTTCCCGGTGTAACAAAAACCTGCACATATTTCTACCGTACACCGGTTATGATTGAACTGTTTTATGATTTCGTTTTTGTAGGTGATTTAAAAGTGTTACAAAGTACTGGGCAGTTTCTTGAAATATCCATGTTCCTCACGCTCAATATGCTGTTTAGTGCTTTTTGTAAACAAGACCGATAATTAAAAATACAAAGAAACAATTACAGAGTTTCTTGCCGGCTCTTCTCTGTAGAGCAGCATTCCGAACCGGTGGTAGTTTCAGCGTTTCAGCGCAAGGGTTTGCGTCCGGGCTGTGGGAGATCCAAAGAGATGGATAGTAAGAATGAGGAATTGTATTAATGTAGATATGAGTACTGATAGGTATGTATGGAGACTACTACCTAGCGTTGGTCAGGTGCCATAATATGGTAATGGTAATTTCAAATATGGCGATCAATAAGAGTTTTGTGATTAAACCTACGTAAATAAATTTCCTTTTGTGTTTGAGTTTCTTAGAATTCTAAATCATGAATTGTGTAAAGGGTGCGTAATTCACATTTTTATTCTCCATTTTTAATGTTTTCTCATTAATTTTGGAATGGTGTCTCGGATCTTTGTGCCATATCTTTATTTAAATATCCTTTTCTTAAGTATCCATCTTACCACAGACTACGTCTGATCTATTTTTTATTCTCTTACACATTTCTTTCACTCAATTCCTAATTAACTATGTCTTTGACACTCGCTTCCACAATATATTCGCTACAATGACAAAAATTATATTCACTAATGATAAACAATAATAACTCCATGCTTCTTAAAATCTACTTTCGTTTTTAATACCCTTTTATTAGCTTCAGACGTATGTATGTATGTATGTATGTAACGGAATCTTTGAACATGATTTTGACCCACTTCAAAACGTCGGTTTAACTCGAAATTTGGCATACTACCCACTACTGGGTCGGGCCTCCTCCACATTCATGGAGGGATATTAACGCAAGACGGGTTGGCTCAGGGTTTGTATCTAGTTTTCCTTCTCTTGTGGCTAGGTGATCTGCCATTGCGTTCTTTTAGTCGCCTCTTACGACACCCTAAAGATGGCATGGGTTGGTGACAATGTGTATTCTAAATCCGTCACCATACAGACTACATAATGACTCTCCATACTGCGATATAATACTTTTATTTTATCTACCTACCTACTGAATCATCCCATTCGCCCCTTATCAGAGAAATCGCACACATGGCGTTGGTACCCCAATATATTTTACTGTAATTACCGCTTACGATTTATCTTCTATGTCCCGTTTTATTAAAATATCCCGATAAAATAAAAATAAATTTCAAGGGGCTATAAAATATTTTGAAGGCCTATAAAATATTCCGTGTGGTGTCGGTTTTTACAATACATATTGACTGCCTCGTTGGTCTAGGGGTTAGATGTGCCGCCTTTGGATCAACGGGTCCCGGGTTCGATTCCGGGGTCGGGCAAGTGACTTTGTCTAAACCAGAGGCACTGGCTCGGAGTCTGGTTGTCATTTGTGCTCGTGAATTAAATGTTTGTAAACTGCCCCCGCGACACAGGTCACACAAAAAAAAAACAAAAAAAAAATATCAAAAAAATATTAGTGTCAATGTAGAATAGGGTATTCTATCCTGAGGGTGTCGTAAGATCCTTGTAATAGGAAGAGATCCGACTTAGCAGTGGTTGTTTTACGCCATGACTTGACAGAAGAAGAAATATTATTATTGTATATAGGAGATAAGTAATTTTCTACAACTACCACTTTCTACTACACACCAATTTCTGAAAGAGTATTTTTAATACAGTTGCTCAAAAAGTGGCATATTACAGGGACGTATAGCGTTCGGGAAGTGGGCTATTACACACGCGTGCTTTTTCTTTACCATTACCGCACTAGTGCGTTTTCTTTCCCAACTGTCAAAATAATGTCTATTATAAGGAAAAACCAACCATGAAGTTTTTACTAAAAAAAATCATAGGAGTTTTTATGACTCATGCAAATACGTATATTTCTAAAAAGAAACTACTTACTAATTTGTTTCAATATTAGATTTAATGATTTGATTGAATGAGTTTCATTTCATCTAATTAAATTTCATTTCATATCAATAAAAAAATTCACCCATTCTGGCAGGCAAAAAAAAATCCTTTTGCCTGCCATAATGGGTGAAGAAAAAAAAAACTCTGCTTATATTCTACGGTCGGCGCCATTTTTCAGAAATGATTAGTTAGTTGAGTTATGTATTTGTGTTTTTATTATTTTATTAAATTGCTTCATTTTTTCGCAACTGTATTAAAAATAGTCGTTCAGTACACGTGCGGAACCGTCATTGCAACTTGTTCCGACTGTCAACCCTCGCCTTCGGCTGCGCCTCGGCTCGGGTAGACATTTGTCGGAACTCGTTGTAATGACAGCCTTTCCGCACTTGTAATGAAATATACTATTTTATTGACGGCACTGTTGTTACATTAGATTAGATGGTTTTAGCTTGTCATAAAATCATCTAATCTGTTTGGTGAAGGTTTAGTATACATTGTTTCACAACCCCATTCCATTCTGAGGGTATCGTAAGAGCTGACTAAAGGAAATGTTAACTCCGATAACCTAGTCGCAAGAGAGTAAAATCTTGATTTGACTCTGTGCCAACCCGTCTGGCTAGCTTGGCACAGTAGGCTAATTGCCATCCATGTAACTCTAGGAGGCCAGACTCAAAAGTGGGTATGGGCTTTTCATAACGTGTACAATAGTGTTTTGTTAATCTCACCCACCAATGGCTAAGCCTTTTATCGTAATAAATGTGCAAGTGTGTACTTGTATAAAAAAAGGAATACATACTTGTATGTCTGCCAATACTACATACAACTTGTGGACAGACGACCTTTGTGAAGGTCGCTGGGAAATCTATGGGGGAGGCCTATGTTCAGCAGTGGACTTCTGTGGCTGATAGTTAGATACAACTTAACTATCACCATTACGTTATTCAAAGAATATTGTAACACAGATTCGACGAAACTGAAAATATTCTCGTCATTTTTTAATAATATTTTGGCTTGGCTACCAAGGTCTTTATGACGTGATTCCCACCTTTATTATGACATGAACTTTTAATAAAAAAACTTTAACATTGTGAAAGGCTTTTTCGTGAAAGACCGAATAACGTATTTTTCATCAAACTAGAAGCGAGTTCCACGATGACTAGTCAAATTAAAAAACATAAGAGCCTCAGTGAAATGGACGTTATTGTATTAGTAGTCATTTATCAAAATGTCTGTGGCGGTAATAACGCGGGGCATTCACTTTGTTCGGAACAATATCTGGTTCTGGGCCCTAGCGACAATGGCGCCAAGTTAACTGTTTAAAAACAAATAATGTACAGTAGACTTTTATTCTAATTTTATAGACACACACATTGAATACATTGAAAAAGTTTAAAAGTATTTAGCAATACAGTAGAGTTTTTTTTTAAATATTGGTATATTTATTGACATTTCTGAACGAACATAATAAAAAAATACTATTTAATCGTGCTGCAATTCAGTCTGCATGGATCCATAACTTTAGCGACCGATAAAGTTACGCATAAATCATTCCTTTTTTTATTAAATTGCTTCCATCATGGTTATTCTATATTCTATTTCCTATATGTATTACTGTCCCAGTCACGTAAAGTTATAACATTTACTAGCTGACCCGGCAACTTTGTACCGCCTCGGATTTAATAAATAAAAAACCTGGATGATATTTTTTTACACTTTCTTTTAAACCTTCCCTGGACTTACACGAATATTTTAAGACCAAAATTAGCCAAATCAGTCCAGCCGTTATCGAGTTTTAACGAGGCTAACGAACAGCAATTCATTTTTATTTATAAGAAGAAGAAGAATATTACCAACTTATTATTAACATAATAATGCCATCGTAAGCTCATCTTAATCGCTAACCTATTTCTTAAACTAAACAAATAGACCGTCAAATAATATATGCCTCGATTTTAATAAAAGTAGAATCTTTTCAAAGTATTCATACAGTTTTGCTTGAATAGTCACGAACTACTTACTATTTGCATAAAGGAAACATAGAGCGTCTCTACATTGAAAAGCTCGATCACGAACCGTGACAAAGATAAAAGTGAACCTTTATCTGTATGTGCTATTAGCCATTAACATTATAAGAGGGCTCTTCCTCTGGGGTCATATGATGTGGGGTCGACAAACTCGTACGCAGTCAGCCGTGATTAGGGTTTGCAGATGTCTGACTTTAATTTTATGATATGGATATTTTATTTTAGGAGATCTATATTTAAAAATACCTAATGTATTCTTTTAACAATCTTTTTTCTATTTTATTTTTATTTTATTTTATTTTATTTTATTCGGAAAACTTACAGCTAGTACAATGATTACGACTTAATACTATGCGACAGAAGGCCATTTACAAGTTTTCACAACTAAACTCTAAATTACATTGAAAAAAAAAAAAAGAGGTCGATAAATACGCAATGAAAAATACATAATAATATATTGTGCGTAAGGCTATAAGTGCGTAAGGACCACGTAAGGACAAACTATTACGCGATCAGATTAACAAAGGAGCTCTCTTGGTCAATTATATCAAGTAAGTTGATAAGCAGCCCAAGTTGTAATGATTTAACTTTTCTAGTAAACTAGCGTTTATAGATATATACACTATGGCGCCGCAGTGCTAGAGCTTAGTATAGCATGAGATGTTCCTACGTCTGAAATGTCGTCTAGTAACTTGCATACAATATTGATAACCGTTGTGTTAATTAAAAAAAACAGCAAAGAATATCAATTTATTTTTTATATTACGTCGTTTACGACACTGTCGTAATAGTTTAATAATTTGTGACATCCCTAACCATGATTCCAGTTCAATGATAGCCGTTAAAGCATAGCACAAAAGACGGATTTGAAGTTCTGATGCGGTTCATGAGACGCAATATAAAAAATGTTTGAAACTTAAAAGAGATTATATATGCATTTAGAGAAACGTGAGGCTGCATTGGTTATGCTAATAGAGCGTGCTGCGAACGTAATCTCTTATCGTATTTTTCTTTCAATGTTCGGTAAATTGTTAGATGAAAATTTTAAAATCACTTAAGTGTGTCTAAACATACATATACCTAGTATAAGGAAATGTGTCGCGACCACGAATGTGTCTAACTCACTGTAGTAAATTAAATTTCGACTACTACTCGTCTCATAGATCACCCGCTGCTGAGTCGAGCCTCCACCAGTTTCATGGAGGATAATTAGCCTGCCAGACGGGTTAGCAGACGGTATCGCATAAAGTTTTCCTTCTCTTGCAGTTAACTTGTAGTTTCAGCCTTGTCACTTCCTTTTGTCGGCTCTTACGACACCCTCAGTATGGAATAAGGTGTTGATACTAAGTTTTCATAATTCTTTACCACGCGGACAGTGACGAGAAGGAGGTGAGAGAAATGAAAATTAAATATGTATTGGCAATTAAAAAATATCACCTACAGACCGAATCAAATTCCCTTTTATATCGTGAGGTTTTCCGTATTTTGGAGGCCATCTAAAGACATCAGTCCCGGCTGCCAATTTACCATATATGGCAGTTGTAACATGTATTCGGTGGCATGTAAACGAATAGCTGGTCTAAATATATAACTACCGGTTGTCTCACTAGATGGTTGCGGAGGCCAGGTACAGGGCAGGGTAGCTATATAGTAGAGGTTAGTTGTATTTTTTTTTAATATCTGTAAAATACTGATTAAAATTGTCAAATCAGGCGAAACACCAGTTGTCCTACTAGATGTTTCGCGGAGGCCAGGCATAAGGCAGAGTAGCTATAGAGTAGAGGTTAGTAGTTAGATTTTTTTTTATATCCGAAAAATATTATTAAAACTGTCAATTCAGGTAAACTAGTGCCGACTATAATAAATTAGGTAAAAGAGCGAGGAAGTTCATATTTCGAAAGTGCAATTAGTTCAAATAGCAAAAAATAGCCATTTGAATTAAAAATGCGGTAGAAAAGTGGAAAAATGTCAGAATACATGAAATGTCCATTAGCTGGCAGGGACTGTGCATGCTACCTAAGGTTAATTGGCAAAGAGCCCGTATTAAGCATCCTTGTGTGCAATTTACACCCAGCTAGCCTCAGGGTTGAATGGTACACTTCGCGTGAGTGGAAAAACGTCAAGACTTGCGTGCGCGTATTATATTGGGTCTATGGAAGATTTTGACATTTAATACAGATTTAAATTTTTCCCTACGGCATATATGTTTACCCTCCATATAATTGGAGTAGGCCCGATTCAGCAGTGCGTCATATAGTCATTTATGAGCTGAGTAGTAGTAGTTATAGCACATATACCAAGAAAATATAGACTGCCTCGTTGGTGTAGTGGTTAGATGTGCCGCCTTTGGATCAACGGGTCCGGGTTCAATTCCGGGGTCGGGCAAGTGTCTTTGTCTAAACCAGAGGCACTGGCTCGGAGTCATTTCTATCTATAATATGTATGTATTTACAAAAAAAAAATGTATATAAGTAGTTTATCATCCATCTCGTTACCATAACACAAGCATTAAGTTGCTTAGCTTGGGACGAGATGGCGTTGTGTGAAATGTCCAAGGATATTTATTTATATATCATCATCATTTTAGCCAATATACGTCCAAGGCACATAGCCCTCCCCCAAGGATTTCCACAAAGTCCGGTCCTGAGCCGCATCGTTTTCCAGCGACCTTAACCAGGTCATCCGTGTGGAAGGCCACTCGAGGAATTGTGTGATAGGGCAGAGCCCTATCACACGTCAGTCCGGCGACCTATGTGCCCTGCCCACTGCCACTTAAGCTTCGCATTTCTGTGGGCTATTCCAGTAACTCTGGTTCGCCGTCGCATCTCCTCATTTCTGATTCGATTTCGCAGGAAAACTCGCATACCCCTCCCTAGTGCCCTTTGGCATCATAGTAAAACATCGGGAAAGTGAATCTACGCGGGTCAGTCCTACCTAGTCTCTGACAATGTACATCTAATTCAGTTTTTCGAAACAAAAACCTCTCATTTATATTTCGCATGCAGCAAAAACTCACATTAAACACGGCTGTGAATATTCAAACCTTTTTGCGTGGAGGTTTTTTTTTTGTTTATTTTGCCATAACAAGCTCTGGAATTGGGCCAACTGTTATTTGGAACTCTTCGAAAGAAGGCCAGTGGTTTTGACGCGATGTTAAAATTAATTAAGAAGGCAACCTGTGTTATCTTTTTAAATTTTAGCCTGGTTTACTGTGGCTGGCGTGTAGCAACGTTTTAATAAAGCTGTTTTAAGGAAAATTCGTTTTATGATAGCGCCATTTTGCGTTTTACGGTTGAAACTTGTAAAAAAGAATTTTAAATAGGTGACGTTTTGATTTCGTAGTCACGGTACAATCTTGAAATTGTACATGACTTAGATTTTCTATGAAATCAAATAATAGTTTTGAAATAATTAATAAACCACGATCAGGCATTTTATAACGAAACAAAAATCTTAAAAAAAAATGTGCTGCTGGTGATCTCTCCAATGGCTCAGCCCTGTTGTCGCTATCTTTAACAATGATGTATGAGAATATATGATAATATATACTTTCTTTCTTTCTTTTTCCCTTTTTTCTTTTCCGATTTCAGCTGTCTAACCTGATTTGGATTACTATTAAAACATGGAGCGGTTCTGCCAGTCTGCCCTCCGTGACCCATTAAGTGGTACCGCTGGTAATTATATGGGTAGACGTCAGACGAGCTGTCTGTTTTCACGCTACTGACTACGTGTCACGACTGCCATAGATGGTAGAGTAGCAGATGAGATCGTTGGATTGGCTTTACGTGCGCTCCGAAGCACAGAGGACGTCAGATATTACACACAAATGATGATGGACTCCCATTCAAGGTCCAGCAGAGACTACTAATACTACTACACAACCCATAAATTACCCATTACTGAGTCGGGCCTCCCACCTCCCATCACAGGGAGGGTCATACAATAGGCTAGGCTACAATTACCAATAATTCTACATTGAGTACGTGCCCAATAATTATTTTTTTACTAGCTGCGCCTTATGGTTTCACCCGAGTGGTGATGTAAAATTGTCATAATGATAATAGAAAGAATTTAATTTTGTCGTAAGGTTTTTCTCCTGCTTACTTGACACGAGTATAGTTTTATAAGGATAATTCAGACAATATCTTTAAAAGTTATAGCTTATGTATTATTCTGGTGTGTACGTTTTATTATTGTAAAGTTACATCAAAATTCAACAACTACACAAAAATACACTTTTACGAACTTTCACGACTGCCTCGTTGGTCTAGTGGTTAGATGTGCCGCCTTTGGATCAACGGGTCCAGGGTTCGATTCCGGGGTCGGGCAAGTGTCTTTGTCTAAACCAGAGGCACTGGCTCGGAGTCTGGGTGTCATTTCTATCTATAATATGTATGTATTTACAAAAAAAAATTATATAAGTAGTTTATCATCCATCTCGTTACCATAACACAAGCATTAAGTTGCTTAGCTTGGGACGAGATGGCGTTGTGTGAAATGTCCAAGGATATTTATTTACGTTTATAATATTTGTACGATATGAATACGGATGATTGGGCTGTATTGGACGTTGTGAGTTGATAAAGCGTTTTAATTATACAATGTATAAACACCAAAACGTTAAAGTGGATGTTTTTCAATCCGATCTTCACAACTTTAAAAAAGACGTATTAGAAGTGTTGAGAGTACATAATAGCAAAATTTATTAACAATGTAGATTTCGGCTTATAGTAAATTTGTTTTCATTTTAATATATATGTCGGAGATAGCGACGGCTGAGCGATAGAGTCGTCATCATCTTGACTTGGTACGAGGTTTATTACTTGTAACTTTATAATTCACAATATTAACCACAGTATAAATAACAATGTTCAGTTAACACACTTAGATAGACAAACCGACAGGTTCGCAACGGAGAAGTGTCTCGGGCCGTGTCCCAACGTCGACTAACTGATCGAGCCAACCTCACTTCCCATTACGACTCTGTCCACGTGCCGCCATTGCAAAACAACTGACGTCACCGCGTTTGCCGCACTACTGTGTTAACAATCAATTGAGAAACTTAATACAACGATATCGTTATCCACGACACGGCCAGCCTGACGAAGCACACGTCCTCGTGTGTACTTGTAACAAAATAACCAACTGAGGCACATTTTCACGTTCGGCCAACCTGACGGTAATGTTCCGTAATCGTATCTTAAGAATCAAGTTAACAGAGATCACGTTAGCATACAAATAATTTTAACAACCTTAACACGAAAGATTCCTCTAAGCCCATAATCTTTAAATCTCAATACTGATACTTTAAAACAGTAGGTTTAAAGTAATAATTACACAACACATGGCCCAGCTGTCCCAGCAGCTAGTGACAATTCACATGTCACCCATATCGTCATCGCTCCAAGCGATACGACCAACACTTTAACTAGAGTTCACGACCCAGTACACAGGACCATACAAATAGTCTCTCCGAGACCCGGGTCCCCGCCACACCAGTAGCTGCCCATCGCGCTCTGTACAACTCCCAGAGTTGCAGTTACGACTACAGACTAGTGCGTGTATTGCGACCTAGCCAAGGTATGTGTTCTTTTTTACTGTTGGAGGCAACCTCCTCACCATCTTCATCAGACAAATTTAACTCAACGGGCACACTGCTTAGTGGAATCTCCTTATACAGTCGTGAGCGTATTTTTATGTTCTATTACCGGTCAAAGATTTCAGCAAATAACGATCACCATCAAGTAACTCCACAATTTTTAACGGTCCCTTGTATTTCGCGTCTAATTTAGTTTGGTTTCTCTTCGTTCTGAATTTAAACTAAATTACCAACATCAAACTTTACCACTTTAACTTGTAGTTTTATCAAATTTTACTTTTTCGTAACTGGCACTATTTTCTATGTATGTGGCCGCTTGCTCTCTTACTAATGTCTACTGCCGGTCCGGAATCATTCAAAGTTAATAGGTTAAATGGTCTAGCTAAAGGTCCTATCAGAAACTCGAGTGGACTCGCTTGTATTACACGGTGGACAGAGGAATTCAAAACTAATTGCACGTCTTCTAACGCTTCATGCCGGGACCTATCAGACGCTTCTATCGCGGTCAGCATACTTTTTAACGCGCTCATTGTTCTTTCTACTTGGCAATTAGCGCGACTTGAACCCGTAGCTATCAAACGTAAAGAAACACCGTGAAACTGACAAAAAAAAACTTTGAATTCTTTGTTTGCAAAGCATCGTCCCAGATCTGCAATAACTAACTGGAGCTCCAACTAAAGACGCTTGATTTAAGGGATTTAATTGTTCTAGCCAAATCTATTCTCAGGGTATGATATAAGGGAACAAATTTTGTGACCGCATCAATTAAAACTATGACGTACTCCTTGCAATCGCTTTTCCACTTAATTTGCCAGTTAAGTCAACGTGCACAGTATGCCACGGGATACTAATCTTAAGAATTGGATGAAGTCCCGCTTGTGGGCGACCTGATTGCGATTGAGATAGTTTACAAGTAATACAACCATAGACAAACTTACGAACGCACTTAGCCATGTGCTCGAACCAATAGTGATCAACCCTGTATATTTGGCCACCTCGCCCTTTATAGTTCACAGAGCCACCTCGCCCTTGACTGTATATTTGGCCACCTCGCCCTTTATAGTTCATAGAGCCACCTCGCCCTTGACTGTATATTTGGACTAACTTCTACAACAGTCAACATATTTTTGAGGGTGCTCATAACTCTTTCCACTTGGCTTCGGCGCAACACAATGTTTGATGAGAGAGCACTCTCCACCAGAATCAGAATAAAATGGATACGACTCACAAGCGTTCATCAGCGCACCGCTGGGATTGCTAACATAGCAAGCTTCCACATGCCTCTCGTTACTCGCCGCCGCCGCAGGCGCCGCTCCGAACCGCCTGCGCCTACCGCCGCGCCAGCTCCTCCGCTGTTGCCACGTTGTTGCCACGTGGACATCTCGCTGCCAAATGTCCGGCGTTGCTGCACCTGAAACAGATTAAGTCCGACCGCGGCCGCGGCCCCGCAGAGCCTGACGCTGAAGTGTGCAGTGGCAGCACTAGCTGCCTTGCCTTTCACCGCCAATTTGATGCTCGGTGACCCATTCCACCGCAGCTGTGACATTCCACAGTTGCCGACCGAAAACCCGATCGCTTGAAATCTGGATCTGCTGTCCTATCGCCTCACGTTTAGGCTACCTTACCGATGCAAATCAAGGCATACAATGGCTCCATAATCTTGGAAAACTTTGCTATAAACTGGCGAAAATACGACGCCAGACCGATGAACCGTCAAGCTAAACAAGCACAGCAATCTAAACTTCGTATCGCAAGTAATTAACAGGTAAACACGCAAAAGAACCTCAAATAATATTTTCTTACACCGGTCAAAATCACACTATCGTAAATTCGTATACCATACAATATACCCGAGTAATAAAATGGAAACTGCTCACCGGAGTGACGTAAAATTGCAGCTGGTGCGCTTACTACAGATCCACTCACTATTCTTTGACCTGGCTGACCACAGTACTGTTGCTCGCCTTCCTGCTGCTCCGCTCAGGGCAGTTAGACGCGTAGTGTCCTTGTCCATCACAATGAAAGCAAGTGATCCCCACTTGGTTAATCGCCGCACTATGACTGCCGCTTGTGATCTTCAGTTCAGAACAATCTTCATGTAGCTTAATGTCTCCTTTATAGTGACAATGAATCGCCATTATCGGTTATTTCCATCGCGTACAGAAGTACACACATTATCACTACACTGTTTTCTCCACGTGGGCTGACTGAGTTACATACCACTTCTGATGTCGGAGATAGCGACGGCTGAGCGATAGAGTCGTCATCATCTTGACTTGGTACGAGGTTTATTACTTGTAACTTTATAATTCACAATATTAACCACAGTATAAATAACAATGTTCAGTTAACACACTTAGATAGACAAACCGACAGGTTCGCAACGGAGAAGTGTCTCGGGCCGTGTCCCAACGTCGACTAACTGATCGAGCCAACCTCACTTCCCATTACGACTCTGTCCACGTGCCGCCATTGCAAAACAACTGACGTCACCGCGTTTGCCGCACTACTGTGTTAACAATCAATTGAGAAACTTAATACAACGATATCGTTATCCACGACATATATATTTCTTGTGTGCGTGTGTATGTGACTGAACTCCTCCTAAACGGCTGAACCGATTTGAATGAAATTTTTTGTATGCGTTTGGGTGGCACCGAGGATGGGTTAGATTCACAAATCAGCCCGACAGATGGCGCTGCAGTCGGTAAACAAATATCATGCAGGACAACGTCTGCCCGGTCAGCTAGTTTTATATAATAATCCGTTTTTAATTATTCTGTATAGGGTTACTTGTCATTTTTAAGTGCATGCTGTGGCACCTTAATCTGTTGTACATTTAGATTTTATGACTTTTGAATATGTATTAGGTTTTTATTTATTTAAATGTAACAACAACTGGTTGTCCTTAATATAAATAAATAAATAAATAAAACAGCAAACGGCAAAACAGGTTACTTATTTCTTTTTTCGTTTCAGATCTGGTAGAGGAGCTGCCTACGCGTGTTCCGAAGGAGATGGAAACGCGCCCAAGTCCTGCTGCGGGCGGCCCCCATTAAGGCTGTGCGTGTTATTCCTCGGCGTGGTGGGTGCCTGTTTAGTAGCCGCGGGGGCAGTGCTCGGTGCGCTTAGGCCGTATCCGAGAGCACCACTCACATTACTCCTACTTATGATAGGTAAGTGATTGGCCCTTAAGAGATACTTCGAAAATAAATCGTGCTGCACTGAGCATGTGGTTGCCACGTAGTCCGAATTTTTATCTCAATACGGTCGTGAATAGCTTGCGCCGGCTTTTAATTAGGTTGCTTAGAAATAGCGACGTAGCTACGAAGATTACAAAGAATATGTGACTACGTGTATATACAATTTTGTTTTAAATGTATATTACAGTTTGCTGGCATTCTTAGGATTTTTATTGCTGATGTATTTTCGAAAATAAAAATCATCAAGGCAAACTTTACAAATCTTGTTTCTGATTCAGGACGTGTGTAGATAAAGATATGAAGAAACATATATCTGATTTTCCGATTTGAAATATCTTTTCGTGACCTATAAAATTATATCGAATAGGATGATAATATGAATATTAGTACTACTAGTTCAATCTTAAGGTGAAATATATTACCTTAAGATTGAACTAGTTATAGCTTGATGTTTGGTTCCTGTAATGCTCTTTAAATTTGGTTCATATGTACTAGGAGTTTAGAATCTATTTTTCTCCACTCATCAATGATACAATACTGAGTGGTCTCCGAATTAATGACAATAAATTGGCATGATTGTGGCACTGTGTAGTAAGCCTGTCGCATCGTTGCTTAGTGTTATGGGATCGCTGTTTAAAACGTTTTGGTTCTTGATTCAAAATTAGTTTTTCTTTGGTTTGTGGCATGCGATATGAACAACTCTGCGAATGTTGGAGATAAACGATGTAGAGGCCAGAAAATCACAGAAACAAGGTTTAACGAATAAAAGCTCAAAATTCGTTCTATTTTTAATAATTCCAGAATTTGACAAAGTCAATTGCCTTGAAGATATTCAACCTCCGATAGGACTGGAACAAGATGTGAAGACAGTTTCTTCAGTTACTTTTTTTAACAGTTTAACTGTTTGCCAAGTCGTCAGTAATGCGACGGCAATCTGCTGTAAACATCTCGTCATTCACCACGTTTCAAAACAAACTAATTTTATCGGTGATTAATTAATCTCAGCGCTTAAACAGGGAAATCGGTTCAGCAGGATGAAAACCCTTTTGTCACCGTTCTTTGATCATGCTCGTGTCATGCTCACCCGTATTTTTCTTCATAGCTGATTAAAATTATCCGGTCCGTTGAGCGAATCGACACAAAAGGCGGATAGAGTTTACTATCAAATGTGTATAACGTTTTATATTCCATTATCATTATGTTCTACTTTTTTAAACTCCTTTTATCGTTGCGCTAAGATTCGTTTTCTGTGACTTCATTTAGCCATTTTTTTTTACTCAATCTGGATTTAATACTAGTCATGATTGTAATTCTAACACATTTGTTTATCGCAATTGTTAAGCTATCTATTAAAGCATCTTTGTTGCCATAGGTAGTACAAGAATAACAAATTCGATTGAAATCCCATTACATCATTTACCTCATACCCCACCGCGAAATTTTCAATTAAACTTCAAATGAGTTTTGAAGTGGAATTAATTGGGTTTTCATTAGAGGTAGGGACGAATGATATTGTTACCAGCAAGCGATCAATTGTTGTGTCGGCAGCCAATTTGTTAACGTCACTCGTCAAACTTCACGTCTGTCGGTTTTCGAATTTAGCGTATTGCATGACATGCGTTGTGGGCACAAATGATAGATAGAATGTTTTGGTTCGTGTAAAAGAATGTTTGTGAATTAGAATGCCTGTATGGAATAATGTTTAATGTCTGTGACTCTCGCCGCGTGGTACGGTTTGTATTGGGGTAATTTATAAAAACATACATTCTTCGTTTCAGCCCTTAAATAACCAAATACTGAGTTTATTTCGCCAGCTCCTCTCGGTTGGTGCCGCGTTCCGACTTAGTGTTATAAAACTGTTGTATCCGTTATGATTGTGAACACCATAATTGGTTTAAACAATAAATCATTGTTCTATTCTCTATTATATTCTATTCATTAAGCTATACCATAGGTGTCGTAAGAGACGACTAAAGGATCACCTAGCCGAAAGAGAAGGAAAACTTGATACAAACCCTGTGCCAACCCGTCTGGCCAGCGTGGAACAGTAGGCTAATTACCTTTCGTTTATTGGTACCAGACTCGTATCGGTCATTTATAGGCTGATTAGTAGTGGTAGTAGTATTAAAAAGAACTTTTCTAAACAACCTTCCATAAGTCACGACCGCATGCAGTAGTCGGCGCATGGACAATAATGTTCATACGCCAAAGTCATTAGCGCTGTTAAACACAGCTGATGTATGACTATAACTTTTTTAATAATGCAAAATCATGTAAAGGGATAGCGAGCGGATTACACCGGAACGAAATTGTGCGGGGCATTGTTCGTGATCGCGAGCACGAAAGTAATTAACAGCAGTTGCTAAATAATACAACAGTTGCTGTAGCAACGCGTGTTTAATTTGTTGCTGTTGTCGTTTCGATGCTAATGATCCCAACTGGCGGAATGTGGTTAATACAACTCAGCCCTAAAGATGACCTACAGCTAAGTCCGCACTAGAAAAAAAAAACATGGATGATAATTAGTTAACTGTGCCACGCTGGCCAGACGTGTTGGCACAGGGTTTCGTATCTAGTTGTTGCGGCTAGGTTATAGGCTTTGTCATTTTGTCAGCTTTTACGACACCCTCAGGATTAAATGGGAAGATGACACTATGTATTCCGAATCCATTAAGCCGTGAGAGAAGGAAAACTTTATGAGTTTATTTATGCCTTTGTAACTATGTTATTCTTGCCAGTGTGCTATTTTCCCTCCATGAATTTGGAGAAGGCTCGACTCAGTAGTAGGTCATTTAGGGGCTGAACGACGAACGAAAGACATACAACTAAGTTATCATTTTTAACCCCCGACGCAAAAAGAGGAGTGTTATAAGTTTGACGTGTATGTCTGTCTGTCGGTATGTCTGTCTGTCTGTCTGTGGCTCCGTAGCTCGCGAACGGATGAAGCGATTTCAATACAGTTTTTTTTGTATGACAGGTGAGTTACGGGCCATGTTCTTAGACATGTTCGATGAAAATCGGTTGAGTCGTTTAAAAGTTATGGGGGGTGAAAGTGGGGAAGAATAACCGAAAGTCTGAACCGGGGACCGCTCATACTTATTTATTACCTGACCCCTGGTCCCCCAACGCGATGTATTTTTTTTATATTTTACTTTTTAAAGGGAACTTAGGTCATTGTGTCGAGGGTTTATTTAAATGTTTAATTTATTTTTTTATAACGTGTGCATTTATGCCTTGGGGCTAGGTTATCGATCTTGTTATATCCCTTTAACGGCTCGCATCGGAATGGTGGTGACTCTAGGTATTCTAAATCCGTCACCACACACTTTATGGGATGAGATATTGGAAGATGGCTAATTAAAGCTTCTATTTCAGGCATAGGAGTAGTGCTAGTGACTGCAGCGGGATTGGCTTGGCGATTAGGAGCACGTGATGCTCCCTGTGCATTACTGGGGCTGCGGCGAGCGTCCTGCAGGAGGCTAGTACCGCGGTTGCCTCCAAGCTATGCGAGACCGCATCATCCCTACGCGGCGATGCTCTATCCGGAGTTCCACTATAGGCCGCCACCGCCTACGTATCAAGCCTCCATGCAAGAATACAGACTCAGGTAACTAGTTGTAGTAGTTTTCGTCTGTGTTGATATTTTCCTTTCTTCTCTTGCGGCTAGGTTTTCGGCATTTCCTATTGTCGACTCTTCTTAGGATGAAATGGGGTGGTGACACAATGTATTCTAAATCCGTCACCACACGGAGAATCAGGTTAGACCGGTGCTAACCCTATTGAGATTGTGAAGAAGCCGAAGTAGAAGATGTTTTGGTTTAATTTGATGTTGAATCGCAAGTTAAGCGCATCTCGGCAATCCGCATCGATTGATATACTTTTTAGTCGACTACGAAGTAATATTTTCTGGAAAATGCCACTCATCTTCCTAATTTAGGCGGTTGCAAACGCCGTCTTTGAACCTTCGAGTCCATGTGGTATACCAGACTTGCTCTACCTTAACCTGACTCTGACAACCCAGTCAGAGTCAGGTTAAGACTAGAGTAAAAATATTGTCTTTACAAAAACCACAAGTACGTATTTTATTGTTTGTATAAATATTTTTCGTTTAATTTAATTTTCATATCATTTATTGTTCTAAGGGTACCTATTTATTTTATTTTAATAAATATGTTTCGTTGAATTTTTTGTTCTAAGGGTACTTTAGTTGCTTAAGAAAACAATCAAATATAGAGCAACTGGCGCCCCGAATCCGGAGTATATCTTATTTGCTTATTCCCAAACTTATCGTAATGACTCACGCATCAGAGACATAATAAGTCATCCTAACTTTGCAAAGTCGATATTGTTACTGAATATTAAGTAGAAAGTGTAACTTACCGTCAAAACAAAAACTTTTGCTAATGGAAACCTAGGGGAGAACGAAAATAACAATAAAGAAAGAGGGATTTATTTTCTTTAGAATAACATGAAGTTGTTACAGGATGTGACTAAAATATCCATCTGGAATAATGTTTAATCACTCAGTTCTGTGTTTAAATTCTTTTTCTTTCGAAACGTAAAATCTTATCAATCATTAATCACGATACCAATACATATTTATCTCTCAGTGTCTATCTTAGTATTGTGTATTTCACTGTATTTCATTTTATCTGCTTTTGTACCATAACCTGCTGTGATATTTTTCGTAACTTAGTCACCATTTTTTATAAGAGGCCTTATTATATCCACGCAGGATTACTACTACTATTCCGCCTATAAATGACCCACTGCTTAGTCAGGCCTCCTCCAATTCAATGGGGGGTAGTTAGCCTACTGTGCCACGCTGGCCAGACTGGTTGGCACAAGGTTTCGTATCATTTACATGTCATAAAGCAGAGGTACTTGCTCTGGGTGTGGGAAACTTTCTTAACGTGATTTATATGTATGTAAAGAGCTTAGAGAAGGAAAACTTAATACAACCTCCGTGCCAATCCGTCTTGCCAGCGTGGCAAAGTAGGCTTATTAACCTCCAGGAATTTGGAGCAGTCCCGAGTCAGTAGTGGGACTAGTGGGTGATTTAGAATTTATGTAATTATGATAATGATGATGATGAAAGAGTTATTAAGTTAATGATTTGGTAGTTTTGCTGTTTTATAACTCGACGGATAGCTGATTATTACTTACAAACGCATGTAGAGCATTTTGCTTAAGTATTCATACCAAGTAATTTGGCTACCTGTAGATTGCTTCGACGACGCAATTGAGATTCACCGTCATCAAAACCCGTCAATCGAACCAATGTTTTACATTTTAGGCCTCCCTCCAATTAATATAAGTCGTGAAAAAAATATAGGAGCGTCAATTGCGTGACGAAATTATTAACCGCAGATATAAGGGGAAAGAGATTAAAAAATCAAAACGCATTCAATCAAGTTAGCTCTTTTGACAGGCCAAACAATAAAATTAAAATTTAAAATTTACCTTTTACCATCGGTTCGGAATGCAGCTCTACGGAGAAGAGCCGGCAATAAACTCTGTAGTTGCTCTTTTTAGATCGCCATTTTTAGGTACAAGGCCGGGATAAGACTGTGGGATCAAACTCGTGCAATAGTCGCAAAGAGGCAAACATCAACAACATCTAGGCAATAATAGTAACTTTTTAATGCCTGAGCTAAGCGACCCCCAGCAACGGCACCTGTTCACAAGCATTACACTTAAGTTAGCCATCGTCCTCCTCAACCATATTGCAGGGAAGGTAACGACCCGCCACACGATGCCCCCACTGCCGTAAGCCTTAAATAAATAAATATCCTTGGACATTTCACACAACGCCATCTCGTCCCAAGTTAAGCAACTTAATGCTTGTGTTATGGTAACGAGATGGATGATAAACTACTCATATACATTTTTTTTTGTAAATACATACATATTATAGATAGAAATGACACCCAGACTCCGAGCCAGTGCCTCTGGTTTAGACAAAGACATTTGCCCGACCCCGGAATCGAACCCGGGACCCGTTGATCCAAAGGCGGCACATCTAACCACTAGACCAACTGGAGCCAAGAGAAACTGAATATTAATAAAAATATCATTAATAACGCGTTAGTATGCGCTCACGTACCTACTGTGTATAAACGTCATTTTCCATTCTATTAGATTATAATATATTTTAAATTTGTTCCATTTTCAGGTTACTTCTGCTGGATAGAAGTGCGCCCGCGGTGTCGCCGCCTCCGACATATAGATCTAACTCAGCCAGTCTAGTCAGGTATGGTATTCCATTGCTATTCTTTTTTTTTTGCAAAGGTAAAATCCCTTGTGGTCTATTCACACCTGGGGAAAGACCAATGTGGGTCGTGTGGGACTCTAGTCCGCCAATCAGTGATATGAATGGCGTCCCCATACCCACTAAACATCCCCCCGTGACATAACGAACACGGAATATAATTTAAATATCAAGACCAAACAGCTATTACCAAACATAAGCTAAGGAAGCACCTACTGAGAGTAGGTTAAATGAAACACCAATGTCCCAGGTGCCAAGGCGCTGGGTACGACAGACGAAAGGAAAAAAAAGAAGAGCAAATAATTACTATTAATTGCTAAAAAGAACACGGACTACAAGTCTGTGGTGTTGTAACAAAATAAAAAATATATATATATAAAAAAAAAAACATCCCCCCGGTGTACCGTCTCGCGTCGGCTGCTTCGTGCGTCCTGACTGTGTATCCACGCTATTAGACCTACGCAATTACTCTCTAATATCTTACTAATATTATAAACGTGAAAGTTTGTAAGTATGGATGGATGGATGTTTGTTACTCTTTCACGTAAAAACTACTGAATGGATTTTAATGAAACTGTACAATAATATAGCTTATACATCAGAATAACACATAGGCTACAAGTTATAAAGATATTATGTGAATTACAACAATATAAACAAGTCGAATTCAAAATTTCTAATTGTCAAATTTTCGGCCATATTAAACTATAGACAACATAACGTTTCGCTGTCAGTTGCGTTTTGTTAAAGTAGGTTTTATACGGACGGGATAAAAATCTCAGGTATCCTATGTCCAACTTTCTTTTTGTTTTAAATATTTATAATGCGGAACAAAGTTCGCCGGGTCAGCTAGTATTCTAATAGATCGCAACTGGGTCCGTCTCTTTTAAGCATAATGTCAATGTTTTCTGTGTGGTGACGGATTTTGAATACATGGCACGAGACGGCTAAAGGAAAAGACAAGGCCGATAACCTAGCCGTAACAGAAGGAAAGCTTAATAAGAAACCTTGTGCCAACCCGTCTGGCCAGCGTGCCACAGTAGGCCAATTACCCTCCATTGGTCTAGTGGTTAGATGTGCCGCCTTTGGATCAACGGGTCCCGGGTTCGATTCCGGGGTCAGGCAAGTGTCTGTCTAAACCAGAGGCACTGGCTCGGAGTCTGGGTGTCATTTCTATCTATAATATGTATGTATTTACAAAAAAAAATGTATATAAGTAGTTTATCATCCATCTCGTTACCATAACACAAGCATTAAGTTGCTTAGCTTGGGACGAGATGGCGCTGTGTGAAATGTCCAAGGATATTTATTTATTTATTTAACTGGAGGATCCCCGACTTAACAGGTCTTGATGCACATGTTTCATAGTTAGTGCTTCCTAACAAAATATACCTTGTTCCAGCAGAGGATCAACGGGTGCGGCGTGGTGTGGCTCCGAGTACAGCGGTCCACCTTCATACCGAGCCCCTCGAGCTGATCCCCCCGTAACTGTAACTGACAACCTTCCGACCATCACACCGATAGATCTCAAGTACACAGACGACTCCATAGAGGCTCTCCCAAAGCCCGACCAGGAGAAAGACCCTGACGAACATCTAGTGACTATAGTTCACACAGACTCACAACCTGTCATAGTCACAGTTTCAGGGTCACCAGCATTAAATGACACTCACCAAGTACCGCCATCAGAAATCGATATTTTAGCGCACTTATAACGAGTGATGTCTCGTAGATAATTTCGAATAATCGATTTAGATTCACCAACTATTAAACTATGTACTAAATTATGAGGGAATAGTAATTTTGATATAGTCTGTTTATTTATCAAAATGAATAACTATTTGCCTATTAATAGGGAGAGTTGTTGGTTTCGAGTGATTATGGATTCCTTGAGCTATTTACAGTATATATTCTTATTTTTTATTGTACTGCTATTAATTTATTATTCAATAGTTACACGAATGAAGCTTTTTATTCCTTACAATCTTTATTGTGAAGGAATCGTCCTTAGATTTTAAAAGCTTTGCTCTCATGAATTTATAAATGGTAATTGGTTATAAAGTTGTGATCATTCGAAACTAAACCTTATCTCCGAGTGTCTATAACATTAAATGCAATGGTTTGAAGTACCTTATTTTATTACCTAAGTATTGTGTAAATATTTAAAAGCACTGACGTATTTTTCGTTTGAGTAGTGTTTGGTTATGTTTAACAAAATATGTGCCGTGTATATACGATTGATACAAAATATATTTAGATGTAATTTAATGGCTAAATAGTTGATGCAACGATCGATTTATCATTTAAACCAAATCTTACACCGTAATGTACAACTTGTTATACATATTATAGTGCCAATGGTTTGTTTAGTTTTTGTTGTTGTAAATAAACTTCCAAATAAAATCTTGTAGGCGTCGCGAACAATAATTTATTTAATCCAAGTACAATAATAGAGACTATGATTTTATTTTAATATAATGGTCTACCACTCTTTGACAGCTTTCTCATACTTAAAAATATTTAAAACTGTTATATTTATCAGTAATTTATGGTCTTATGCATTTAATGTATTGCGAATGGAATTGCATACTTAGTACTACTTTAAAATCTCCCATTTAATGAAAAATAAACTTTAGTGATTTTTTTATTTTAGCTGGCAATAACAAAATTAAGATCAAAACTAAATAACATTATTACTTTAGACTTTTTTTATTTTAGGTTTGATAATCTATTATCAGTGGAGAGTTTATCTTGATATCCTTTGTGTAAAATCTTTGCAAAGACCATTTAGGACAGTATTAGAATTTCGTAACTTTATCCTGCATTATTGATTTATTACTGAATAAAGAACACACACACACACACGCAGAGAGAGAGGGCACTATTTTACTGCCACAATGTTCGTAGTAATAAAGAATGTGATACAGAATGATTTCGTACATACTTTTAATTTAATCGATTGCGCTATGAGTTACTGGTTACATAAATAAACTAAATTATCCAAAAAATATATTTGTGTGTCTATGCCTGACTATAGCAGTGATGATATAGTATTGTGTAAAATACAGTTAGTTGATAAGATATTTTAATTATGTAATAAACATATTGTAAATAATGTTATTTGTATTATAAGAAATAAAGATCTTTAGTGAAACCGAATTGTCTTGTTTTATTGGACTTGTACATGACTATTGAAAAATCGCCTTTTTGACAATGTAATTGGGTTTGGCACCATTTAGTGGCCCATCACTTGAGAACCTGTAATTGTATGGTTAGATCAACAATTTAATGGCAATCGGGACCAACGGCTTTACGTGCAATCCGAAGCACGGAAGAGGTCAGATATTACTAATTATGGACAGATATCCAACATTTCATGGTACCTTCGTCCGTGAGTCACGAAATTAGGTTGCCATCAGATAACCAGTGCCGGGTGCTCCACACCCAGCTTATGCTGAGATGGTGACCTTTCAGCAAGGCGCGCAGACCCAATTAATTTTAATCATAAATTTCTTTTTTTGTGTTATTTGTTTTATGTGTATGGTTTGTGGCAATATTTTTGGCTTGTTGCGGTGTGTGGTTATCCACAATTATCTACCTATGTAGGTATGGAACACTTTCCAAAAGCAGCAAACATTATAGTGAGCGCGGGAGTTATGTGCCATAAACACCCAAGTCACAATTGTATTGTAACCAATTTTTGGTTTGTTCTGTGTGTTTTTCTGATTAAATGTGTTTTCTTTTTTTCTGTCTTTCAACAACGGCCTGATGTCACTTAACCTGAACATCGATTGTCTCCTTCATACCATCTACTCAGCCCATAGATGGCTCCCTGTTGCTTCGGGCGTCCTCCAGTTACATGGAGGGTAATTGCCCTCTATGCCACGCTGGCCAGGCGGGTTGGCACAAGGTTTCAAGTTTTCCTTCTCATGTGGCTAGGTTTTCGGCCTTGACACTGACACTTTTAACTGTCAACCTACAACCTTTAAAAATTGTTTCCTTTTGTCGGCTCTTACGACACCCACAGGGTGGAATGGGGTGGTGACACTGTGTATTCTAAGGCCGTCACCACAAGGATAAAATATCCTTCTTGTCAACTAGGAATAGAAATTTAAATTTGCCTCGCCATAAATGACAATGAGAATTGATATGAAAGTTAACTACCTCGCGCATTAC
The DNA here is from genome assembly GCA_905475355.2 of Clostera curtula. Classification (NCBI taxonomy): domain Eukaryota; kingdom Metazoa; phylum Arthropoda; class Insecta; order Lepidoptera; family Notodontidae; genus Clostera; species Clostera curtula. The sequence goes on along the minus strand of FR997806.1, from coordinate 8,782,223 downwards.
CATATTGCGACTTAGTGGATTTGGTGCGGTGAGTTTCTGTGGAGGTGGAATAAGCTTTCATTTAAAAAATATCCTTATGAGTTTCGTGTTGTACCTACATGTAGTAGGTAGATGTCATATAAGTTTGTTGATAGTATCTAACAGTTAAACGGGCCTGTGATAAAATACCTTAAACAAACCTCTGCTGGGTGTATCAAAAATCCTTCCCAAGTACATCCGAAGAATGATCCGCGAGACTATTGACATAAAAAAACATTCAAATTTCAATAGAGAGGACTTCAGGAAATACACACGATAAATTATTTAAAAAGTGTAATATTTCCCTCTCTAGCATACGAAATCCTGTGCCAACCCGTCTGGCCAGCGTGGTACGGTAGGCTATTTACCCTCCCAGTGATGAGAGGAGGCCCGTCTCAGCAGTTGGTCATTTAATTTCAATGGATCAATAACCTGCTAGGTGTATCAAAAATCCTTGGACATTAAAAAAAATCGATAAAGATGACGTCGGGATTTAAATAATATACACGATAAATTCTGTAAAAAGTGTTTCAACATAATGTATCATCAGTAGAGATATATACTTTTTGGAAATTATAGACCCTTTGTCCAATTGTACAGGGAATATTGTAAAATAAACCAATTTTGTCGCAGACCGAGTGACGCGGACGTGCGAAAATGAAAATCGGCGCCATATTAATAAAACGCCCGGAAAAATGGCCGCTGGGGAAGTGAATGTAATAAATTGAAAAATTACGAGAGATTTTATCTGAAACCCACTATGTTGAAATTGCATGACAGATAATGTTTACACTGCGTTTCGGCCCGTTGAGTTTAAACGTAAAAGCAAGCATATGTATGTAAATATAGGTATTCCAAATATAATGGTTTAAAAATGTACTCATCATTTCAGAACATGAAGGATCCATTTTTTACTTACCAGATTTGGAAAAGGCAGTGAAATAAGATTTTTTTACTTAAGAAACCAAATTCAAATCTCATTTAATCAAGTTGGCTCATTAGAGTTCTATTGCCAACTCAAACACAAAATAAAATTTAGATTTTACCATCTACCACAAACGGAAGAGCCGGCAAAAAACCCTGTAGTTGCTCTTTTTAGATCGCCATTTTTGGTTACAAGACTGGATATAAGAGAGATTTGTGTGAGCAAACTCGCGCAATAGTCGCAAAGGGCCAAACATCATCCAGATCTAGTTAACCTTCTAATGCCCGAGCCAACCGACCCCCAGCAACGGCACCTGTTCACAAGCATGACGCATGAACGTTGGGGGCCGCTGGGTTATGTGGGACTTGCGGGCGCGAGAAGATGAAACTATCTCCCCGACTTACCCATTGTAACCAACGGCATTCCTCGAATATTAAATATCGTGGCCGTCTTCGTTTCACCCCATAAATGACCCACTACTGAGTCAGGCCTCCTCCAAATCATGGAGGGAAATTAGCCTACTGCGCCACGCTGGCAAGTCTGATTAGCGGTTTGTGTAAAGTTTTTCTTCACTTGTATCCTTTAGTTGTCTCTTACGACGCACTCAGGACAGTATTGGTCGGTGACAATGTGTATTCTAAATCTGGCACCACACGACCTACAGGAGTATTCTTCGTATTCGTTATAAGTACCTACTTACTAGTCACTAGAAAACGTTAGGTAATAGTTACATAATTAACTATAGTTATCCTTTTCCTTTTTTTTTACAGTATAAACTAATTTCGCTGACCAACACATAGAAACACGATATATGTGATACGTTATATCCACATATATCGAAATACGAATTGGCGATAGCAAAGTGAAGTGACACAGACCCGCGAACGTGTCAAAACTGCAACTTTTTTTTTACGGTTCGCGGTTGAAAATTGAAGTTTGGTACAAAAGAACAACAACGGTAAAACAAAAAGCGTTCGCATAGAATCGATAAAACGTCGATGGAGAGAAATGATTTATTGACTTACGTCGAAAGCTTTAATGGCGGCTGAATAAGCGTTCGCCCCTATTTATTTTTTTATTCGCCTAGACGTAAATAAAAGAAAATTATGCAATCAAGGCGAGGCCGAGGCTACTGCAGGAAATTGCCTGTATTACCGGGGAAATGCTTCTAGTAGTCCTTTTGCTGTTGTTGTAAGTTTCCATTTAGGAAGTATTCATAGGTTTTAAACGAAGTCTTAGACTGATTTTTACCTGGATTTTTAATATCGCTATGATGTGAAAAATTATCCGTGTGGTTACGGATTCAGAGCGTCACCATGACAAATGGTAATGACAAGGCCGATAGCCTAGTCACAAGAGAAGGAAAAGTTCATACAAAACTCTGCGACCACCCGCCTGGCCAGTGTGGCACAGTAGGCAAATTAACCTTGGAGGTTAATTTGCCTAAGTAACTGGAGGAGGCCCCACTTAGCCGTGGGTCACCTATGGATTGGTGGTAGTAGAGTATTGCCGCCACGTTCAAATGCAGAAACTGTTTGTAAATTCAGTCACCAGACATGCAACGAAAAAACTGGGCCAAAAATATTTAAATTTTTTATAAAAGTTACGTGAATACATAGGTTTTTTTTATTTATATTTAGGACCTAGCCAAGTGGCTTTCAAAGCGCGCGCTTCACTACATAGTATAAAACAAAGTCGCTGTCGTCTGTCCGTCCCTATGTATGCTTATATCTTTAAAACTACGCAACAGATTTTAATACGGGTTTTTTTTAATAGATAGAGTGATTCAAGAGGAAGGTTTATACGTATAACCCACCCCCGCTTAGCACGGGCGAAGCCGGGGCGGGCCACTAGTTGATTTATAAAAGACAAAGGTATAGGACATTGACAGATCGTGTCAATTCCATAGGTACATTTGGTTTTCTCTTCTACCAGCGCGTGCTGCCACGTGGCTAGGTTCCAAATAATAATTTAAAAAAAAACGAAGGTATTCACGTAACTTTCATAAAAATAAAAAATATTTTTTGTCAATGTTGATTACAGAATATAAATATAGACACTACATTCCAATTATATATTATATTTAGACAAAATCCATAAATAGTTTTTTTTAATTATTATTATACTTATAGGTAATAATAATTCATGTGCAAACTTATTCTTCCCATAAAATGCTAGCAAAGTTGAATACTAAATGCACACACAGATACTGCAAGTTTCAGTGTCGGAAACCCCGCCATTAACATAAGTGACATAACCTTTATTCATTTCATATTCAGACCTGCAGGTTCGCGTCGGAACAAGGGATCTTCTTTGAAATATCAGGTCACTCGGTCGGACTGTATTAAGAAAACCACTTTAATATAACGATCATGAATACTAACAGTGACAATATTAAAATATTATGGAACTCTGGATACAACTAGATCAGAACTTATAACCTTCAAAAGGTAAAGCAGTTATTTTTTCAAATACAGCAACGAACATTCTATAAACTGTGTGAAAAATTCCAGAAAAAAAACAAAACAACTCGTGAAGAAAGCCCAAAGAAGCTTTAGAATACTAATCTAGTAGGATAATAATACCGTAAGTTTTCAGTGGAACTTTACAATACACATCTGGTTTAGGAAAACGTTAATATCTCACTAATACTTCAAGATAGAAAAACATTTTAAACTCAGACCTGCTTCGTTTGATTAGCTCGGGTTTATAGGGATTTTTGTTAGTTAAAGAGACGGACTGCAATTAAACTGTAAGCAAAGCAATAATTGGCTAGGCTTACACTGGATGGGAGATTATCATATTATGATACCCCCGCGATACAAGGTTACAGCATAGTGCAGGGAAATCATAATTTTATTGCAGATAAAATCTTTATGTTTGGCAGAGTACGTGAAGCCCGGCTGTCATGATATTATCACGCGTTTCGTTTAAAAAAAAAGAAAAAAATCCGGGTTGGGCATCGGGCACTTAACTCAGGTTGCACTAGTACCATGCAGTGCTCACAGTGGAATGCGTTTACGCGAACCTATGGCGCACCAACCGCTGGGATTTTAGCGGGTGAGTAGTTCCCCCATAATTGCCGGCCCCACCCCCGAGGGGAGGTGGTATGCTTATAGCATTTCCCCAGCGAAACAAAAAAAAACATTCTGGCGGGCCCACGGGGTTAGGTCAGACGAAAAGCAGCACACAGCGCGGTGGTGGGATTGTCGGAATCCCGTACCAACAGCGGGAGCGGAGGGCGTTCAATACCCTGCACGTGCATCCCTGTGGGGTTGGGGAGCTCTCCCTCGCTCTCCATCCTCGCGTGCCAAGGCTCATCAGCAGACTTTTAGTAAATAAATAAATAAATATCCTTGGACATTTCACACATCGCCATCTCGTCCCAAGCTAAGCAACTTAATGCTTGTGTTATGGTAACGAGATGGATGATAAACTACTTATATACATTTTTTTTGTAAATACTTACATATTATAGATAGAAATGACACCCAGACTCCAAGCAAGAGCCTCTGGTTTAGACAAAGACACTTGCCCGACCCCGGAATCGAACCCGGGACCCGTTGATCCAAAGACGGCACATCTAACCACTAGACCAACGAGGCAGTCAGTTAGTGGGTAGGTCTTGGCGTAAATTTTGATATTTCTGCACCCTGGAGTCCCACATAACCCGACTGGCGCTTAGCAGTCGTTGAGGAAAAAAAGGAGCATGCATAGGGAAGTCCCTATAAGTTGCCCATCGTTAAAATTGAATGTAGGTACCAACTGTACAGAATTGTATTGTACAAAAGTTTGTATGACACAAAGAATAACATTGTTCATAAATAGGTATTTCATGAGCTATATCTCGAGAGCAGAAGTCTCCAGCTCAATTAGTCAGCCAGGCGACGGAACAAATAAACTTCTGTGTGCAGTGCGCTACGGGCGAAACTATTCATAGGAGCCTTCCGAAAACTTGAACGTGCCAGCGCTTTCGAAGAAATCATGTTTGTACTCATTATAAAAGTTTCATGAATCTGGTCGATGTGGTGACGGATTTAGAATACACAATGTCACCAACCCGTACCATCTTAGGGTGTCGTAAGAGGCGACTAAAAGAAAGAGAAGCAAGAGGCAGATCACTTAGCCCCAATAGAAGGAAAACTTGATACAAACCCTGCAGGGGCGTAGCGTGCCTTGGTTGCGTGCCCCGTATAAAAAAATATTTGCGGGCCTTTGAAGGGCATTTCTCACAAAAAAAAAAAAAACCTTCCAAAATTTTTTCAAACAATTTATATTACATATACACTCTCCTTGCCTTTTTTCGGCAAACTGATTGAATAAATGATGACTTTAGTTTTTCTAAAGTTTCTACCTCTGAAATAGTAACAAATTTGGGATGTTTTTATTAATTTTTGCCTACGCACGGCGGGGCCCCCGTGGCCCGGGGGCCCCGTATAATTGATACGGCTGATACGGCGGTAGCTACGCCCCTGAAACCCAGTGTCAATCCGTTCTGCCAGCGCGGCACAGTAGAATAAATCCCCTCCATTAATTTGGAGGAGGCCCGACCCAGTAGTGGGTCTTTTGTGGGCTGAAACGACGATGAATCTGCAAGTATCTCTTACACGAGGACCCTGGGATATACCAACCCCCTAGATAAGGCGATCGATGGCCGAGTAGCCGATTAAAATGTAAAACACCTCTACAAAATGTTTGTGGCGCGATATTACACGCTAGATCTCGGCTAAGGGCGGAAGGTGCGTGAAATATAAATCAACGGGGTCTGATTTACGCGGAGCGCCGGAAAGTTTTAATTCTGTTTGGCCCAACTCCGGCCATTTAATTTATCTATTATTTATTGCACGCCGCGAAACTTAGAGTAAGCTATTCAATTAACGACTGTCTGATAGGATTTCATGCGGGACTGTGCTTTTTACCCGACCATGCCAACTAAAGGGTTATGTTTTAGGTGGGTATTGAGTTAGTGAATTCGTTGGCAAGTTTTTTATGTGATCGAGGTAGGCATGTTCTTTAGCTGTTTGTGTGTTTAGTATATCCTATTATTGGTAGCGTTTATACAGGGATTATTATCAATTTCATAGTATTAGAATATTACAACCCCATTCCATACGAAGAGTGTCGCCGAAGGAAATGACGAGGCCGAAAACCTTTGCACAAGATAAGGAAAACTTGATACGTCTGGCCAGCGTGACACAGTAGGCTAATTACCGTCCATGGAGGAGGCCCGACTTAACACTGGGTCATTTATGGGCGGAGTACATGTTATATGTACCTACTTCTATAAGTTCTGAAAAGATCCTTACAGATTTGTATGCAGGTTTTGGTAGGTAAATGTGGTAAATTATTACATATTATTATATTGTTTTGACTTGAGTATGGCTTCGAAATCCTCTTATCCGTATCTTCAGACAATGACAAGTGTTTCAATCCTAATCGGGCCAAACTTTGTCAAACTTTGGCATCTAAAAGTTTGTTCGTAGATAACTATAATAAATAATGGGTCTGTCAATATTACAGATAGACAGGACAGACTAGAGATAATATGAGTAACCTATAACTGTGTTTGACTGGCTGACCACGTCCATTTCATTTTGATTCTTATGGCCTACGCAGGCCGGTACGGCATAGCAAGGGATACAATTTTTTGCTAATGGACATACAAACGTATCGATAAAGAAATACGACATAAATGTCTATGCTTTAAAATAATGCCGTGGCATCGAAAGGGATTTCAATTGCCTTTTTTATAGCATAGCAATTTATGTCGTATTTGCTTTAAATATATGTTTGAATGTCCATTAGCAAAAAATTTAATCCCTTGGCATGCCGCCGTCCCGGTGTACGTAGGCCATTATGATTCCTTGAGGCCACACATTTGCGAGAGTTACGGCTTAGACGCTCACAGGAGCTGCCCGACAGAGGAATTACGTCCGCCTTACAGAATAACTGACTGATGTTGTATTCCCTCTTATATAGATCTACAGATTTTAATTAAAAAAACCTTTGAATGTTCAAGAAGATACGAAATTGGTTTTTATATTCAAAATTTGTGCCACTACAAAATTTGTGTTTTTAATTCCGTTGGCTGTAGATACGACGTCGGATCAGCTAGTAGTAGTATATAAATCTACTTAGCAGTATATTATACCTGAAACTCAACCCATACATTTTTGGGTTTTGTTTTCGATGGGGAAATGCTTTATGCATACCGCCGCCCCTCGGGGGTGGGTTCGGGTATAATGTGGGACTCTGGAAACTACTGGTCTACTCACAAAAACCCCAGCGGTATACGACACCACGACACGCTTGGGGCGACCAGGGCAGTAAACGCATTCTACTGCCCTGGGCCAACCCATCAGGCAAGCGTGACGCAGTAGGTTAATTTCCCTCCATGAATTTGGAGGAGACCTGACTCAATATTGTCGCGGTTTCGACCCCCGCACGGAAGAAATATTTGTACGACCTACAAGTATTTGTACCGGGTCTGGGTGTTTTTCTATCTATAATATGTATGTATTTACAAAAATAAAAACTTTTTATGTAGTTTATCATCCATCTCGTTACCTTAACACAAGCAGTAACTTGCTTAGCTTGGGACTAGATGGCGTTGTGTGAAATGTCCAAGGATATTGATTAATATAGACTGAAATGGTGATTCAGTCTATATAAATAAACTATAATATATAACTAAATAAATATCTCTTTCCCGCAACCAATATATATATGTCAACGGAAAACAATAAGAACCGGAAATTTATAAATTTCCTAGGAAATTTATAAACGTCCGTTGGATTCCAAACGAGAGATAAATTGTATTATTTTACGCCCACATTTTCGGAAATTTATAAATTTACTGAACTCACGCGTAAAATAATAAGTAGCAATAACCAAGCGCCATGGGCGCTCTGATTGGTTGAATAAGTCACGTGTTCCTTCTCCGTCCTCTCCGCCGCCATTGTTCGATATTGTCTACTTGTGGTAACATAGACCTGATACTGCTGCATCATAAGATATACCTCTGCTGCATCATCAGGAATCTATAGGATACCCAACTCCTTACTAAATTACAGTAGATGATCGTGTTTGGACTCATTGTAAGGGTATCAATGAAACAGATATAAAAACGTTCGGTACCTGACATTTATGGCTGAGTAGACTCTCAATGTAGTGAACATTGTGTGTGTACTCAGCTATAATGCAGTCCGATGTCAGGGGTTTTTTAAGTTAAATCCTTATTTTATTATGTTTAATTTGGTACATGTTTTTAAGCATTTTTTTATTACTTAGCGTTTGGCATTTCACCAATCGAGATCGCTCGCAATTCTCGTTTTTTTTTTAAATTAAACTTTATAATGTTTGGTTTTTTTGGCGGCCGGCTTTATTGTTTTATGATTGTTTTATTTTGGTAGAATGAAGTAGGGGTCATTAGCATATTATGTAAAACAGTAACCCTGTATTATAGGTACTTACCTAGTTTAAAGTAAAAATACTGTTACGTACTGATAAATTTATAGTTTGACAAGTCTAATTGTACCTATGTCTATGGACACAAGCATGCCACTATCAACATCGACCAATCAGAAAACAGTGTGTTATTTGCAGTATCTTGTAGAAGCGTAAAATTAAAAGCTCTACTGTGATTGGTCGAACCGTTTAGAATCTTACGAATGGATATCCGTTAGTTTATAAATTTACGACGAGACGTCGTAAGTTTATAAATTTCCGAAAACGTGGGCGTAAAATAATACAATTTATCTCTCGTTTGGAATCCTACGGACGTTTATAAATTTCCTAGGAAATTTATAAATTTCCGGTTCTTGTTGTTTTCCGTTGACATATACTAGGGTGAATCAAAAAGTTCTTAGAAGTGCATATATATGAAACCTTTTTGGATCAAGTTCGATATTCAAATTAAAGAGTGTCTATCACACTATATTTATGCAGACTGTCACTTGTTTTTGTCAGTTCGTTAGCATGTAATAAATTTTTTTGTGCAACGAGTTGCTAAAAAGTCAAAATTATGGATAAAAGTGAGTTACGTGCGGTGATAAAATATCTCAGTTTGAAAAAAATGTCTACGAAGGAAATTTTTTTGGACATTCAGCAGACATTAGGGGGTGATGCTGTACCCTATTCTACGGTTGCGTACTGGGTGGCTGAATTTAAAAGAGGTAGATCAAGCTGTAAAGATGACCCGCGTTCTGGGCGGCCTTCAACCTCCGTTACAGAAGAAAATGTCAAAAAGGTTGAGAATCTGGTTTTGGAAGACAGAAGAATGACTATAAAACATATAGCTGAGATCCTAAAGATATCTTTTGGTAGCGTTCAATCCATTTTAATTGATTCACTGGGGTTCAAAAAAGTGTCTGCAAGATGGGTGCCACGAATGTTAACCGACGAAAACAAAAAGCGACGTTTGGAAATTTCCAAGCGTAATCTCGAAATGTTCCAGCGTGATTCGGATAATTTTTGCCGTCGTCTTGTCACCATGGATGAAACGTGGGTCCACCATTTTGATCCTGAAACTAAAAGACAAAGCATGTCTTGGAAACGACCATCCTCTCCATCCATTAAGAAATTTCGAGTTGCTCCTTCCGCTGGCAAAGTTATGGCCTCTGTGTTCTGGGATAGTGAAGGAATCCTTTTTATTGATTACATGCCAAAAGGCCAGACGATAACTGGACCCTATTATGCAAATTTAATCCCGAAAGTGCGTGAAGCGATTAAAGAAAAACGTCGTGGAAAACTGTCGTTGGGCGTGTTGTTCCTTCAAGATAACGCTCCTGCCCATCGATCGGAAGTTGCGCTCAACGCAATCCGCTGTGCTGGCTTCAATCTCCTTGACCACCCACCATATTCTCCGGACTTAGCCCCAAGTGATTTTCACTTATTTCCAAAATTAAAAGAGGAAATTCGTGGAACAAAATTTCACGATAATGACGCGGTTATAGCTGCCGTAGAGGACTTTTTCGAGAGTCAAGAAAATAATTTTTTTTCACAAGGAATAAGGAAGTTAGAAACGCGTTATTCTAAATGCATTGCATTGGAGGGAGATTATGTAGAAAAATAAAATATTATTATTTAAATCTTTGCATTTTTTAATATTGATTCCAAGAATTTTTTGATTCACCCTCGTATATAAGATGGTATATCTTAAAGCCTTCTGTATTTTTACCGCAAGAGCTTTGCCATGCCGATAGATCCTCATCAGCATACAACCCCGGTCAGGGCCGATATTATCCACGTTTTACATTCGCGTTTACCTCCATCAACCTTCGTCCAACCCTATCTAACGCGGCCCTTATCGGCAGCCAATTTGACTGCACCCTTGTGCTACAAAAATTGAGCGGCCGACCAGCGAACTGTCTTTTTCAACTTACGACACCGACACGATATCTTATCGTCACACTTCACATCGCTATTCTTATTTGCGTTTTTTTTTATTAATGACTTGAATGCCTTTGACGCTAGGGTCTAAGATACAAACTGCTTGACTCAGGTGTGAGGGGGTCACTATGCCAACCAGTCTGGCCAGCGTGGCACAGTAGACTCCCTGTGTTGGGGCCTGACTTAGGAGTGGGTAGTAGAAAAATGCTTGGCTAACTCATCCCTAAGTTTTCTATGATTTGATACAAATAAAACAACGATTGTACGAATCTTAAGATAAACGTGATCCTTCACACTTCGGATCGTTCCGATATAAGTCTTTGATAGTATAAGGTTTACGAATATTATAAAAAGGTTCGATATCTTAGAAGCGTGTGTTGGGTTTACACTTTGTAATGGAGTAGCCCCGTAAATTCGATCCCAAAGGCGCTGTTTTGAGGTTGGCCTGATAGATAGGTTTTAGAGGAACTTTAGATATTATACAAGTAGGTAGGTAATAGAATTGGATGGATAAAGGATCAATGCATTTGTTAGGGATGGGTAATATACATATAAGTATCTATATATCTCACGGAAAGCGCAGTGCTGGTAGGCCTCCCACACGGTGAACAGATGACCTGGCCCGAAAAAGGTGGAATTCGGGCAGCCGAGAACCGTCCTTTGTGGAAATCCTTGGGCTTATGTCCAGCCGTGGACGTCTTTTAGCTAAAATGATGATGATATTATCTCACAAATCTTATTTTATTTTATTTATTTATTCTTAATGTACAAACATGGTACACAAGGTGGACTTAATGCCATGCGGCATTCTCTACCAGTCAACCTTCGGGTTAAAAAGAGAGAGCATATGGGGTACAAAACGAATATACATATACATATATATATATATATATAAATATAAATATAATTAATAGATACCTAGATACAAATATAATTCATACATGTTATGATATCAATATATAAACATTCACAATATATAATATAAATAATATACATAATTCATTACAATAATAACAAGACGAAGATTATTCATGTCTGAGGCAGTGTTAGCAAATAGTGTTGCTTAACTTTACGCTTAAATGTAAGTTTGGTCTGAGATTTTTTAATGTCAAGAGGGAGCGCGTTCCAGAGCTTGATGGCCGTGACAGCGAAAGAATCAGAAATGAAATTACTACGATGCAAAGGAATCTCAAGGAGTAAATTGTCAGCAGAACGAAGATTTAGGCAATGAGAGCCACCCAAGACTAGAAAATAACTTTTGAGATATTCCGGAGTACAAGGATCGTTCATGACAGAATAAAGCATACAGAGATATCTGAGGGATCGTCTCTGTCTGATAGGAAGCCATTTAAGCTGAGCACGAAAAGAGGAAATATGATCATACTTACGCAGACCAAAAATGAAACGTATAGAGTTGTTGAGAAGTCGATCCAATTTGTTTAGAAGTTCTTGAGATAGGTCTGAGCTACAAACATCTGCATAATCAATAATGGGGAGAACGAGAGCATGAACAAGTAGGGTTTTAATGTTAGCTGGGAGGAAATTTTTAAACCTATAGAGGGAACGTAATATTGACGTGACATTTTGACTAATATTAGTTACGTATTTGTTCCAACTTAGCCTGTCATCAATGTATAGACCCAGATCTTTTACATGAGTTAATAGATTAATTTGTGCATTATTAAACACAATATGTGGAAGTTGACTGGAATCTATGTTGCGAAGGTGAAAAATACTACCGATAAGGATAGCATGACATTTGGAGACATTAACGTTAATGCCGAATTTTTGAGACCACTCCGAGATGGCAGCCAAATCTGCGTTTATTGTACCTATGCAGTCATTTAATCCACTACTATCAGCTTGCGCGTATAATTGAAGATCATCCGCGTACAGATGGTAAGAGCCTTTGAGTAACTTGGTAATGGAATTTATAAATAGAGAAAACAAAAGTGGAGAGAGTATACCGCCTTGTGGAACACCAGAAGCTAAGTAGCAGCAATCCGAGAATGCCTGGCCAACTCGTATCGCTTGCTGGCGACCACGAAGATATGAGGAAAACCAATCCCGTGAATACGACGAGATCCCAATTTGGGAAAGTAGGGCAAGAAGGATATCGTGGTCAACAGCGTTGAAAGCGTTGGAGAAATCGATTAATACCAGCACTGTTAACTTGGAGTCCTCCATGCCAGTCCGGACGTCTTCTATAATTTTTAGCAAAGCTGTGCACGTACTGTGCCCTGGGCGAAAACCTGACTGATAGGGAGAGAGAAGCATATTGCTGTGCACAAATGCAGAAATTTGCTTGAAAGCTATGGATTCCAGAACTTTGGATTGAAATGGTAGGATAGAAATAGGTCTGTAGTGATTGACAAGACTGGGATTAGCGATTTTTGGAAGTGGGGTAATATAAGCCTTACGCCAGAATGAAGGGAACGCTCCAGTCTGCAGGGAAAAATTGATTATATGAGTGAATATGGGAATTATAGCATCCAGAATGAGGGAAAGCATAATCCTGCTAATGCCGTCACAACCAGCAGCTTTTGATTTAATAGATTTTAACGCATTGAGGACCTCGTCGCTACTCACAGGAGAAAAAGAAAAAGAATTGGGAGGCAATATTGGCGCGGAAGCTATATTAAGTATTGTCTCTGCTTTTACTGACAGAGGCAGAGGTGTCGTTGAAGCAAAATGAACGTTAAGGTCATTCAAAGTTAAATTTGTAGGAATGATGTTAGCTGGAGATTTGCATACTCCAAGAGTTTTGAGAAACTTCCATACATCGGCCGTAGAAGAATCGGAAACATTATCATAGATATATCGGCGCTTTGCAGCTCTTACCATCTGATTACAGCGATTTCGGGCTAATTTATACATGCGCCAGTGGTCCTCACAACGATCTCTCCTAAATCTGCGAAACGCTCTGTCTCTCCGCCGCATAGCCATGCGTACACCCGTGGTGATCCAAGGTGCTGGCGGACGTTTTAATCGAACAGCCCTTAGAGGAGCATGTGTATCGTATAATTTTAAAATGTTATGATTAAAAATGGCCACTTTCTCGTCGACTGTGGGCGCTTGAAGTAAATTTGTCCAGTCCAATTTATGTGCATCTGTAGTCAATTTTCCACTGTCTAACCTTGCAAAGCTACGTAAAGAGACGACGGCAGGCCGCTGTTTCGGTGGTTTAATTTTGTAGGTTAGATATATCAAGTCGTGTCGGGAAAGACCCGGAACCGCCATCTGACCATGATTGTCAACAAAGCCAACAGAGGACACCAGAATGAGATCAAGCCACGAGTCATCAGCATCTATGTTATGATGAGTGGGGTTTAATGTGAGCGGTGACAAGCTAGCCGACTCGAGGGTTGATCCCAAACGGCGTGATCTTAGAGTATTCCTAGCCAGGTCTGTGTTGAAGTCACCCATAATTATGAGATGTTTGTAGTCAGTAGAAATAGTCTCGAAGAGGGTGTCCAGGTTGGAAAAATAGTCGATAGTGGGTGGACAGTAGATGACTCCGAGAACGGCATTAACCCCCTTGACATTTATTTCGAGTAATAAATACTCAGGATTTCCACTACAAGAGGACGGCGAAGAAAATAAAATTTTGTGGGAAATGTTGCTCCGAAGATAGATAGCAACACCCCCGGCTCTTCTCCCTGTGCGGTCATTGCGAATAAGAATAAAGCCTGGTAGACTGAAAGATGTAGAAGGAAGTTCGGGTTTGAGCCAACTCTCAGACACAAGAATAGCATGAACTGGAACATTGTCAAACAAATCCAACATCTCAGAATGATGTTGGGGAATGCTTTGAGCGTTCACGTGGCAAACATTAAAATGCTGTGGAAACCGTTGAAATTCATATGTAAGGTAACTATTAGCAATAAAAGAATTATCAGTACTTGTAAAAGAATCATCACATGCCGAATGAAAAGAATCTTCGTCAGACATAACAAAAAATAAATAAATATGTAAATGATATGGTATATATAAATATAAAAAAAAAATAACTACTACTACTACGAAAATTATAAAAAACAAAAACGGACACAATTTATAATAACCTGCCGGCCGACTGTTAACAAAATGCAAACCAAAACAAGTCGAGTTTCCGAGCGCAAAGTTGGCTGTCAATGTCATGCAGGTTTGTGACACATGACAGTAAGTAACTTAATGTTGTTTTCATAACACCACCTAGACAAATGACAGACACAAAAGCACATCGGAAGCACAAATTACTATTTAGTCTTCATGATGGTCCTCTTCGGTCTCGTCGACATCTGCGTCGCCGCTGTTTTAGGTTTCACAATGGGCGCTTGGGTACTATGACTCGACGAAACTTCTACAGACTTGCCGTGCTCTGCGCCCAGGGCCACTACCTGATCGAGGTCGAAGACGCGATGACGCTTACCATCAGGAGCCTTGACAAAGATGTTCCCATCCAATGTCCACACATTCTTCAAACCAAACAGCTTACGTGCCATACCAAAAGCATTCTGCCGTTGTCGGGTCAGAAACTCTGACAGTACCAAAGGAGTACCTTTCAGCTTCGTCTTGGTCTTCCAGAGTAATGCACGAACTGTAGGGTCAGTGAAGCGCAGCAAGATAGGTCTTGAGTGGTTTTCTTTGACAGTACCCAACCGATGACAGACTGTTAATGAGGAAGGCTTGAAGTCAGAGAGTCCAAATTTATTTTGAAGCACTGATGTTACAGCTTCCGAAATATTCTCATTGGGCACTTCACTGACACCACCAAGCAGAAGGAATTTCTTCCTATGGTGCATTTCCAAGCTATCAATGCTCTTGCTTACCTCTTGGATTTTCTGTTGCAAGGCACTAAATACACCCCAGACTTGCTGCTTGAAGGAAGAGAAGTCTATAGAAAGAGCATTCACATCAGTGCCCGGAGACAGTTTCTTAATTTGTGCCTCAAACTCTGACATCCGCTGGTTCAGGGATAGCACAGCGGTATGGTGCATATCAGCAACATCCTCGAAGGTGGCCATGGTTCACAGATGGGTTACTTGCTGTGGTAATGTTCAAGTGTTGTGAAGTTTGTAAAAACACCCAGTCACAGTTCGCCGGCAAGTGATAAAAATAAGTCTACTTAGAACATATGGACTTTGTTGCCCACACAGTATATGGTGCTGGCTATTGTTCTGCACTTATGTAAGTGAAATAAGTAATTAATTATTTAAGATATTTGATAAATTAGTGAATATTAACAGAGCACAAGTGTTTCACTTTTTAATGTCTACCCCCAAAAAACCTGTCGTGTACCTAAAATCCTCATATTTAATATTAATCTACAATATATATGAATATTGTCAGCCTGTGACAGATTAAGAATACACTGTGTCACCACCCCATTCTATCCTGAGGGTGTCGTAAGTGCGGACAAAAGGAAATGGTCAGACTGGTTGGCACAGGGTTTTGTATCAGTGTTGTCTCTTACCGTAAGAGTCTTACGGCTACGCTTTCAGACTTATCATTTCCTTTTGTAGGTTTTTACGACACCCTCAGGATGTAATGGGATGGCGACACTATGTATTAAAAATCTATCACCACACGGATGGTGCTTAGATAATATTTCTTTTTATAAAATGGATAACTCCGCCTTTAAGCTTTTGGGTTCATAATTTACGGAACGACTGAGCTTACCGTTTCCCGCGCAATTTTGCAGATTTATGTCGTTTGAGAGCAACGCTCCTGTCACTGATCTACCTGGATTATATTGTTACCATAAACCTGAAGCGTACTGATGAAAATTTTCCTCAGAGCCGAGTAATTTACCGTTATGTTACAATTCAAGTGTGGAGACGGATTTAGAATACATATTGACCCCACCCCATTCCATCCTGAGGGTGTCGTAAGAACTGACGGATAACTAAACCGCCACAAAATTTCAACCGCTAGGCGTACTAACATAAACGGTTGCATATTAAACTGGAAAAGCGGCAGGCTGAGCGGTTAGCTGCCTCCGCGGTTCAAACGCGTTTGAACCGTGCGTGCTAAGAGAAAGAACACGTTGATATGAAACCCTGTGCTAGCCCGGTTTTCGAAACGCAGACAAATATGACATTGACAGGTCGTCTTAATCCCTTGATAGCCACTTGGCTAGGATTATAGATGTAAAAAGACCGATTGTAAACGTTTAAAACCAAATGAGGCGGTTTCAAACCCCAAATAAATCGTTTTAGACGATTTAAAACTCGCCTACTAAATTAAAAGAACTATACTTCATTATCGAAAATATTTGGTCACCTGACGTTACGTTTCGTTTTAGTTAATTAGTTTATACTTATATCTACATTACAATACTATACTTATTAATAAATAATATTACGCACACATACATAGACTTGTAACAGATCAGACAAAATGTGGCCCGTGCGAGTATAGGTATCACACATTTCATTTTACAGTTTAAAAATTAAAGATATATATACCTACTCCGTTCTATTCCTTCTTCGGAATATTAAGAAAATGTGGTTATATTTTAAGAAAAACATAGTCGTCAACAGTCAACACCAACCGTTTTAAATCGAAAAAAATGGCTTATTTCGTTTTAAACCGATTGATTTAATTGGTTTTAAACTGGCCTTACATCTATAGCTAGGATCCTGCAATTGATTCGTAAACATTTTGTAAAGTACATATTTCGAACAGCGGGATTATACATGGTAAAACATGCGATTAGTCGCAATTTACATTAGTAGTAGGCCGAGCCTCTTCCAGTTACATGGCGGGTAATAGGACTACTGTGCCACACTGGCCAGACGGGTTGGCAGTTTCGTATCAAGATTTCCTTCTGCATTCGGGCCTTGTCATTTCCTTCTGTCGGCTCTTACCACATCCTCGGGATAAAATGGGGCGGTGACACACGTACAAATAAATCATCATAATACTTTAATCCTATTATAACATTACAATTCTAAAAGTGACCGAGTACGAGTTATATCCGTAGGTTATATCGCATTAAAAATTGTGGAAGCGACATCTGTTTGCAAAGAAGGAACTGACCCAATATGAAGTCAACACAAGTAAATACACAAGCTGGTGACACTAGTTACTTTTGAACTCATCACTAGATGGCGCTTAATGACATTTTAGGTGTAGGTGAATAGGCGGAGCTGTGCAATGTGCTCAAAATAGCTCTTCCATCTTGCAATTAATTTACATTACATACATATTACTTCGTCGGAAAACTTCGTCGGGTCTTCTCGTCGCCCATCCCGCAGAGTTTGAAAACTAAAGTTTTCGACCAGTGCGTCCTACCCGTCATGACCTACGGCGCCGAGACGTGGACACTCACGGTGAGACTAGTCCACCAGTTTAAAGTCGCTCAGCGTGCTATGGAGCGAGCTATGCTTGGAGTTTCTCTGAAGGATAGGCTCCGTAATGAGATTATCCGACAGAGAACTAAAGTCACCGACATAGCTCAGAGAATTAGCAGACTGAAGTGGCAGTGGGCTGGTCATATCTGTAGAAGAACCGACAACCGCTAGGGTAGACGAGGTCTTGAGTGGAGACCGCGAATCGGCAGGCGTAGTGTGGGACGGCCCTCTGCTAGATGGAGCGACGATCTGCGAAAGGTAGCGGGCAGCAGCTGGATGCGTCAAGCTGAAGACAGGGCGCTATGGCGCTCTTTAGGGGAGGCCTATGTCCAGCAGTGGACTAATGTGGGCTGATGATGATGATGATGACATACATATAACATATCGATAAATATTGAAACAGGCTCAAATGCACACAGTTACTGCCAGATTCTTAATTACTAAGAAATGAAAAAATTATAGCAGTTTTCAATTTTATTAAATAGATACACATTTGCTTTGTAAAAATTGTCTGTTGACACTATAACAATAGGTCCTATGCAATTTTACAATATTAAACTATGTATGCACTTTTCACTCGACGATAATTTCATTGATGTATAAAACAATCACAATTATTATTGGATGTATTTTTTATTGCGAATTTCATTATATTTGTCAATAGTATGTTGTGTGTCAGGCTATTAAGGCTTGGCAAAATCCAATATAAAAGTGATTATCTTTCACGAAGTAAAAAGAATCCGGTGGAAATAATATATAAACTAAATAATATATCAGTTTATTAGATATTTTATTTTAATATTACAATATTTTATTGCATTTTGATTATACTATGACGATGACATTTTATATTAGCAAAACGGAACACTTATTTTTTTCTTTTCTAAAATATACCAATATCCTTGGAGGACATATGAAATATACTAAGCTTTTTTTCCATTTTCTGTTTTTTTTTAATTAACTAATCTTGTTATTACTATGAATTTAAAAGTAAACTGTCTAAAACAAAAACGGATGACGTCAATATAAAGTCCCTATCGAAATCAGATACATAAGTGAAGATATATAATTGAACACATATTCACAAACAATATAAATATAACATTCAATTTACCTACAATGTAAACAACGGATCGTAAAAATCACACTCCACAATTTATCGAAATGTCTTTATCATGCATCACCCTCAAGAAAGCTCAAACAAATTTGAATTTCATATTGTATTATGCAGTATTCGTCGTCATGGAACAAAATTCGTATGCAAAATTTAGTATACAGAATATAAACACGATATAATTATATATTAGGAGTGCGATTCGGAAAGTCACCTAGCCTGAGATAACGAGCGTACGTACAGCGAAAGGTGAGACGTTCCCAATACGGTTAGCCGGCCATTTGCTGGTCTACCTAGAATTTAAGAAGTTTGGTTATTGACATCATTTATATCAATGCACCTAGCAACATTAAGGTTTGTAAAAAAATATATATATTTACTAGCTGCGGCATGGTATTTAATGTAACAATGTCAAAACTCGGTAACTATGGGCACCTGAAAGGGGGGGGCGGGAGTCAATATAAAGTACTATACCCTATTCAAGATAGCGTGATCGATTTGACAGATGTCAATTTTTCTGATCGACAAAAAGGTATGATTCCGAACTACGTCGCGGTAATGGGGGCCAGTAGTGCCGTGGTATCACTTCTGCGTGCAGCGTACTTCGGAATCATACCTTTACTTTGCAATGACGAATAGTGGTGGGAAACAGATAATATCTAGTAGTCTTTCATCTTGTAGTATCTTGCAACTGTGACGAGATGGTATGGGTGTATTATGTGAGAAATTTTTTATCACTTATTCTTAACTTTCTAGGACAATATTCGAATAAAAAACATTTTCTTTTTGAAATAAAATTCGTTGGCTTTAGCGCATTGAAATTTAACACTTTTACAACTATTATTTTCTTTTCTTTTTGTTTACTTTCATGGTCTGAACCACCTATTTAAATTTGGCGGAAGGTCAAAAAATAACCCTGTAATATAAAATAGGAACTTATCTATACTAATATATAAAGCTGCAGAGTTTGTTTGTTTGAACGCGCTAATCTCAGGAACTACTGCTCCGATTTCAAAAAATCTTTCAGTGTTAGATAGTCCATTTATCGAGGAAGGTTATAGGCTATATTTTATTTTCAAAAGAATTAGGGATCCGTATGAAAATTGCGATTTTGTAAACCAAGGTGTAAAATCGAAAACCTATTTATGCGTGCGCTGCAAAAACTATTGACAATAGAACAAAATAATGTACTACGGGTTTGTAGGTCTTATAAAGATCTTCGAAGCCCACGCGGGCGAAGCCGCGCGCAAAAGCTTGTTATGAATATTGACCCACCATCGCTTATCAACCCAATGTTTTATATGTCTAGTGCAATAAAGAATATCATACATAATACACCCACGCCAACTTGTCACTGTTACGAGTATTTTAAAACGTTATTTTTTGGACTACTAGATATTTTCTGATTCCCATCACTAGCCCGTCTGTCAAATCAATCATGCTATCTTGAACAGAGTATACTAACCGAAATCCTACTCCCCCGATAAACGAAACTCCTGCACTAAGTATAACCTGTATTGCGGGGTAAGTTTACAGCTGATGGTGACAGGCAAGGTAGATGGCAAACGTCCCAGAGGACGCAGTCCCACGAGATGGTCGGACCAAATACGATCTGCTCTGAACATCAACAAGGAAAACGACGCGAGGAGGCTAGGGGTTAGATACGAGTCAAGACGTTAAACTACCTCTGTGCCGCGACTAAGTGATAAACATTCATCCATCTAAAGTGTTGCATTTAAATTGGTAAGACTTATAATAATAATAATAAATATCCTTGGACATTTCACACAACGCCATCTCGTCCCAAGCTAAGCAACTTAATGCTTGTGTTATGGTAACGAGATGGATGATAAACTACTTATATACATATTTTTTTTTTTGTAAATACATACATATTATATATAGAAAACACCCAGACCCGGAACATCATCATCATCATCATCAGCCTATTTCAGTCCACTGCTGGACGTAGGCCTCCCCCAAGGCTCGCCATTGAACCCGGTCTTCGGTTCTATGCATCCAGTTGCTGCCGGCTGCCCGTCGTAGATCGTCGCTCCACCTAGCAGGGGGGCGTCCCACCCTACGTTTGCCAGTACGTGGTCTCCACTGTAGCACCTGTTTGCCCCAGCGGCCGTCAGTTCTACGACAGATGTGGCCAGCCCATCGCCACTTCAGCTTGCTAATCCTATGGGCTATGTCGATGACACGCGTTCTCGCTCGGATGACTTCATTACGAATTCTATCTCGTAGCGAGACACCGAGCATAGCCCGCTCCATAGCTCGCTGGGCGACTTTTAGCTGATGGACTAGCCGCACCGTCAGTGTCCACGTTTCAGCACCGTAGGTTAGTACGGGTAGGACGCACTGGTTGAAGACTTTCGTCTTCAGACTCTGCGGTATGGGCGACGCAAAGACCTGACGAAGCTTCCCAAATGCTGCCCAGCCCAACTGAATCCTTCTGGCTACCTCCTTCTCGAAGTTGTTTCGTCCTAACTGCAGACACTGCCCGAGGTAGATGTATTCCGAAACAACTTCAAGTGGAGTACCATCAATGCTGTCCCGGACTGACATGTTCATTGAACATAACCTTGGTTTTATCCAAGTTCATTCCGAGACCAACCCGCTTGGATGCAGTGGCAAGGCTGTCCAGCATTTGTTGAAGATCCTGCAGCGATTCTGCCATGATGACAATATCATCGGCGAAGACCCGGAACAAATACTTGTATTTCGTATAAATATTTCTTCCGTGCGGGGATCGAACCCGCGACATGCTGCGCACCAGTCGATCGCTCAACCACTGCGCCAACCTAATGCATTGATCTCCGCTCTCACTGGGAGAAAGAAAGAGATATTTATCTTACCCCTTCTTAGTAGTGGTGTCCTCCTTAGTCTTTTTTTCGGCCTCCCGGCGTTTGGCAGCCTCCTCTCGCTGTTGGCGAATGATGGCTAGCCTTGCTAAGTCGGCGCGCGCTTGCTCAGTCTTGCCTTCCGCGTGAAGCTTTTGGTATGCAGCTGCAGCGCGCTGCTTTTCTATTTCTTCCCTCTCGCGTCTATCGGTAAAACGGTCGAATCAAGTAAAAATAGTATATTTCATTACAAGTGCGGAAAGGCTGTCATTGCAAAGAGTTGCGACAAATGTCTGCCCGAGCAGTCTGTTGACAGTCGGAACAATTTGCAATGACGGTTCCGCATGTGTACTGAACGACTATTTTTAATAATACAGTTGCGAAAAATTTAAGCAATTTAATAAAATAATAAAAAACACAATAAACTCTACTAACTAATCGCGCCAACCGTAAAATATAAGCAGAGATTTTTTTTCTTCACCATTTCTAGTAGGCAAAAGCAACTATGCATACAGCCAAGTCGTCAGTAGAATTTTTTTATTGATATGAAATTAAAATGAAATTTAATGAGATAACATGAAATGAACCTAACCTAACTCATGGAATTAAATCATTAAATTTGATATTGAAACAAATTAGTAAGTAGTTTATTGATAGAAATATACGTATTTGCATGAATCATAAAAACTTCTATGATTTTTTTTGTAAAAACTTCATGGTTGTTTTTTTTTTAATAGACATTATTTTGACAGTTGGGAAAGAGAACGCACGAGTGCGGGAAAGGTAAAAAAAAAGCACGAGTGTCGGAGTGTGTAAGTAATAGCCCACTTCCCGAACGCTATACGTCCCTGCAATACGCCACTTTTTGAGCAACTGTATAAAAAAAATATTTCTGTTACTACTACACTGCCCAGTCGGGCCTCCTCCAGTTACATGGAGTCTTTTTCGCGGGTTTAAAGCCTTTATGGACTGAAAGGCGGGTGTGAGGTCCGTTCATATTATTGATTGGTGCACCAAAAGGTCCACCAATCAATAATATGAACGGCTTCTCCATATACACAACCCCCCACCCGTGTCGCGGCTCCTGCTTCATGGGTCCCGACTGTGTCTCCATGGGAGGATAACTGGCGTACCATTATGGATGTTAACAGTGGCTTTTAATTCAATGAAAGCAACATCTAAGGTAGTTTAGATTCCTTGCCACAGATTTTAGGTGTAAGGTACCAAAATATTTCAATTCAGAGCTGGACCCTTTATATAGATAAATAGATAAATATCCTTGGACATTTCACACAACGCCATCTCGTCCCAAGCTAAGCAACTTAATGCTTGTGTTATGGTAATGAGATGGATGATAAACTACTTATATACATATTTTTTTTGTAAATACATACATATTATAGATAGAGATGACACCCAGACTCCGAGCCAGTGCCTCTGGTTTAGACAAAGACACTTACCCGACCCCGGAATCGAACCCGGGACCCGTTGATCAAAAGGCGGCACATCTAACCACTAGACCAACGAGGCATATATTTTTATACTATTTAGGGTTTTATAAGCAAAAATACAAAAAGTACATAAAAAATACAAAAAGTACATAAAAAATACAAAAAGACCCAGTAAATGAGTGTGGTCCAAAATGCATATTAAAGTCATCATAATTAATTTAGACCAAACATTTTAGCAGCTAGTGAAGGGAATAAATTTCATTCATATGTTCATTGAAAACTTGGTAATTTTTCATGTAAGGGTGTTAAAAAAATACCATGACTATAAAGCTCAGCCAATTGATTCTTTGATATGATCACATTCATACATAAAACAGGTTGTATAAATGATTTAATCAGATACATAATAATAAAAACCAAGTTACCTTGATAACTGAGGTTTCTCACCCTCTCCTAAATTGTCCAGGTTATTTAATTTCTTATTCTTCTTTACTACACGGTTAGGATTCTCTACTTCAATAAGGCCAGACACACCCTTGGCTTTGGATGGTTTCTGTAACATATAAGTTTTAAAATGTAAACTGTATCCAAATTTATACTGATATATACTTATACTGATAAGTAAAAATAAAATAAATATCAGGTGCTATGTTAAAAGTTAAATTAATGTATGTTAATGTTAAATGTAATATTATAACAAAAACCTTAGCCACAGCAACACATGGGTGGGTCTGCTAGTATTATTTATTATACAAGGTTGATATGACATAGGGGCATTTTTTTAACTGCCTATACTAGGTAACATTTCCAGGCTCTATACCAAAAATAAATTAAATTGGAGCAATAATTTAGCCACAAATGATTTTTAAAATTTTTGTCTCATTTGTACATGATGTATCTTTCCTAGCAGATGTTTATGCCTAACGCATCGTTTATTAACCTTAGGGGCTGTCCATTAATCATGTGATGTTTTTTTTAACTTTTTTTAACCCCTCCGTCCCCCTTGGTGATACCTGGTGAGGTTTAAGACTACCCCTCCACCCCCCATGAAAAATCACTTGTATTTTTTTTGTACTAATCACATATAGTATATTTAGTGTAATATATTGCCCCTCTGTCATATAAACTCTATAAATAGTCTTCATTATTATTACAATGAAATAATACTAATGTAATGTTTCTGAGGTTGCACCATGTAATGAATGCAAATTGGGAACGCTGTATTCTAAATTCATCATAACAAAACTAATCACCTAACACAATTTAGGAAACACCAGAAATTACACAAACAAGAAACAGACTTATCATACTGATAACCTTTACATAAACATTTAACTTTAACAATGTAGTATGTACTTGTAATCAAACACATACAAAGCTGTTGTGTTAAATAACAAAGAATACTCTATGCTATTGTTAAGTTTTAAGAATTAGATAAACCACATACAGTATGAAATATCAAAATAATAATGCTGACACACTCATCAATAAGACAATTACGAAATTAATAATGCTGATTCACTCATCAACAAAGTATAAATGGAGTTTTTCAAAAGTAGCAATAAATGTTTCGGGTGATATAACAAATTGGTAGGGAACAAGTAAATATTTGTTATATCAAGTAATTTATTAAGCTGAGGTTTGTTATATTACAGTGAGATTGGTCTATGATTTGTTATAGAGAAGTAAAAAAAATATTATTCACCTCAACATTACATATTCATCGTTCATCAACATTATTTAAAGTGTATGGATTGATAAAATTAAATATTAATAAAATTAAATATTGATATTATTAATTATTACCTACTAATTAGAGGTATGAACACATTTTTGATAGTTGAAAAATTTTGTAGTGATTATTCGAAAAAAAAAGGTAATATTACACCTTACATTGACTTGTATGGACAATTAAAGGGGATTATGAAAATTTTGTTAAATGAAGGAAGTCTTCATATTAAGGTTGCACTGTATTTAGATTTGAAGTAAACAGACAGAAGATTACCTATCTTCTGACCATTGTTGACCCTACCAAAATTGAAATCAGGTAGGTATAGTAGATTACTAATACCTTGATACTGCACATAGTCTGTTCTTGGTCCTTCTCAGATGAGGTGTAAACAAAATGCATGAACTTTCCCTTTTGGGTCAAGATGATTGTAGACTCAAATGGACAAATAGAATTAGTAGTTGAACCTACCAATATAAAAAAAGGCAAGGTATTGGTGGTTGACCCTATTAACATTGAAAAAAGGCACCGAGGTAGATTTGTATGACCACAGAAAATGTAATGACTCAACACCCTAAAATTTTACCTTAGGAGCCTACACAGTTTTCGAGTTGAGAATAGTGTTCATAGATACCATCAAAATATTTATAAACTGATTTCCAAGAATAATGTAACAATAACAACCATTCAAAACAGTATAGTACTGACACAACCTGTCAACAGTTTGAAATGTTACTTACATCATCATCAGAGTCACTATCGTCATCACTGCCAGAGCCAGACTTTTCTTCTTCTGATTCTTCTTCGCTTGAGGTCTCATTGCCATGTTCTTTCCTCCATCTGAAAGTATAAATAATAATATAAACAAATTAGTACCATTATGATAGAAATGTCATGCCAGTTTTCTGTTAAATGCTCTCTGTATTGGTAGTAATTTATTTTCATTGACAATAATTCTTAGATGATTTAGCTTGACTAAACATTTTTTTGACTTTAGATGCCTGGCAACATTGTTTCATTATTCATTGGAATACTATTTAGAAACTAGCTTTATCTTAAATTCATACTAATAAATTATCTATGTACATTAAAAGAGAAAACAATGCATTCACCATTCAAAACAAATTAACTCTTGCATCATGCTAGAAATATGTCATTTCATCAAATACATACTTTTGCTTAAGTTCTTCTTGCTTCCGCTGTTCTTCTAATTCTTCTGGACTAGTGAATTTGCGATTACGTCCCTTGTGGTTTGTGAATTTACCTAAAATACATAATAAACAAAATAAGTCGGCTCCAAGTTCATTTAGATATAGACAAGAAGGTTGTGCAATTAGATTATTTATATTGTATTTTAAAATACAGTTTATTTACAATTAACTATAATTGTTTTGCTACGTCATAGCGTACGAAAACGTGGAGAATAAGCAAAAGAGAGCACATTCTCAAAATACAGAATGACATTGAGAACAATACCCATTTTAACTTACCGCGTGGCATGGTGTAGTACTACTATTAAACGTTAGTTAAAGATTTTGATGGGCTATTAGGACTATAACGTACGGTGGTGCAAATCGGTAGGCAAAATACACATAAAATAAAATTGGGTATATTTAGCGTAGACGTCTCATCGGAAACGGAATTCGAAGGTACTAGTGATGGGGAGCTTTCTACCATAATTGATTCAACTATAATAAATTATGATTGGTAGTCGATTTTACAAGTTATGTAATTTTAAAGCCATTTCAACTATATTTTGTCAGCAGAACTATAATTAATTGTATTATAACGAGTTTCAATGAATACAAACGAGTACACAAAAATAATTGCTAGTAATACGACGAGGGATCTTGCGAGGGATAAGTTGGTATAATAACATCAATTTGTCGGAATAATACGAAAACATATTTACAAAAACAATCAATTGGTAATCATGTGTAAAGTTATTAATAAATAGTATATATGTTATTTCTTGTTGTTGTCATGTCAGCTTAGTTGTTATTGTCAGCTTAGTTTATCTTTCCTTGTTAATACCATTGATAGCAACCCTATATGACCAACAAGACCCATACAGTTTCCATATAAGCAACGACATTTAATTTATCTATACTATAATAGTCGATTAGTATTGTCTCTTCTAATTAAATTCATTTATTGCACGTACATCCCTTGCTTGAGCA
Source organism: Clostera curtula (assembly GCA_905475355.2). Lineage (NCBI taxonomy): Eukaryota > Metazoa > Arthropoda > Insecta > Lepidoptera > Notodontidae > Clostera > Clostera curtula. The sequence goes on along the minus strand of FR997806.1, from coordinate 8,755,233 downwards.
TAGACACTATTAAAATTTTCTTATTTTCTAACATAGTAACAAAGAAATTTAAGCCAGTATATTGCTTGTTTTTCAATTTCAAAAATTTATTGGAATCATGGCATAATTCATAGTTATGAATAATATTTTTAGTCTTGAACCAAAAGGGAAAGTTCGCGCTAATCTTTCTTTCTTCTCCTTGAGTGGCTTACACCGACAATCACCGATATGGAGATTCAAATATCGACTATTGCGCAGTTCGGAGTTCAGCGGGAATTTTGTAAATAAGAGTAGGTATCTGCGTACCTTACCTACAGCCTACAGTACATATTAATACCTTCCAACGTACAATTTTTAATCAGGCACTGATAGTAAAGTTCCCTTTGTACATTTACTTTATTAAAGTAGGTATGTGTTATGTTTAAAAATCTCTATACTGCACACATGGACGTATAAAAAAAGTCGGACAGAGTCTCGCTAACTAAAAACTGTGACATCATAGTCGGCCAGATCAGCTATATGTACAGGCCAGCACGCACACTTTCACACATTAGTCGGCCATTACGCGCGTGAACATCGATGATTAAAGACGCAATATGCGGCGAAAAAATAAAAACTATAAATCATGTCTTGCGTGGTAAAATGGTGTAAAAACCGTAGTGACCAATAGAAAATCAATCCAGGAATCACGTTTCATACGTAAATGAATAATTCAATCACTTATTTCCAGATTATATACATTAAAATCAATTTGTATTTGCTAGAACAAAACAATTAATTTTAAGTTCAGTGTTGCCAATATTCACGTGTGCAAATTAACCGAAATGTGGGCAATTTTTCGTTTATTATAAAAATCAATATATTATTATGGTTAATTATTTAATAGTTAGGTACTACTGGGTATTTTATTTTATATTCCTTTTGCTAGATTTTGTAAGGAAAATTAAGTATGGAGAAATGATTGAATTAAAATTACTTAGTAGAAATTGTAATGGTGAAAACGATTGGATTCCAAACAAATACTGTCATTTGCAGTATACATTTTGATGCGGATGACTTATAAACAACTAAAGGAGGACCTCAGCGTGTTGTTACTTATGCAGTACCTTAAAAGGTAAATTAGCAATCTACCCAGACATGGATAATACAAAAAAAAAATGAAACTATGCCGCTTATTTTTTCAAAATTTAAATGTACATTGTAGCTATTGTGTCGGTATATAATAATAATAAATGTCCTTGGACATTTCACACAACGCCATCTCTGTCCAAGCTAAGCAACTTAATGCTTGTTTTATGGTAACGAGATGGATGATAAACTACTTAAATACATTTTTTTTTGTAAATACATACATATCATAGATAGAAAAACACCCAGACCCGGGACAAATACTTGTAGGTCGTACAAATATTTCTTCCGTGCGGGGATCGAACCCGCGACATGCTGCGCAGCAGTCGATCGCTCAACCACTGCGCCAACCGTGTCGTCGAATCGTAAAAATATTCATACATTATTTTAATCCCCAGTGCTTTATTTTGTTTTAATATTTGTTTTAGTCAAGACACGTGGCAGAGGAATAAACTGTTACTGTACCATTTAATACCAGTGCTTCTCAAGAGGTGCGCAATAAATTATAATTATAGTTAGGCAACATAAATATATATTCACAAAAAAATTTTTGGTAAAGAAAGCATTTCTTTTAATTTAGAATCGTTATCAACATATCTCGAAATTAGAGGAAATTTCAAAAACCTCTCAAAGTAAAAGACATTATTATAAAAAAAAATACTCAGCATTTAGGATGTTAAAGTTAAACATAACAATTTCGAACAATTATTTTATTATATTTTAACTATGTTTTGTTGCAAAATTTTGTGTATCTTGGCAACCCCAAAATTAACTCACACATACAGAGCTGCCGCCATTTTGGCGTCTCACTTTTGTCTTAGCCAGAGTTCCGTCCGCCTTTTTTTATACGTCCATGACTGCACAATAAACCGATAATAAATAATTAAAATTATTAAAGGTAATACTTATGTAAAACAAAGGCTATTTTAGAAAGATATTTTGTAAATTGGCGAAGTACCTACTAATACGGCACAGACGAAGTCGCTGGCTAAAACTAGCATTCAATAGTTAAAAAATATCTGCTAATACTTTTTATTAATTTTAATTCCAACATATTTAAGTAGTTATTGCAGTTGTTTTAGTCGACAACATTGTTACGATAAAATACCATCAGATTGACGATTGTTAACTTTTAATGTTAATGAGACATTAAAGTCGTGATGTTTTACTGAGGGATTGATGACTTTAGATTTGTCTTTCTTTTTATGTCTTGATTTGATTTGTGATTTATGTTCTTCATCGTCATCTGACTCAACTGATATACAGGGTGTAACAAAAACCTCATGTCTATAACCAAATGATTGATAGGACCACTAATAGAGATATGTATAAAATTTCAGGAAATCCGAAGCATTTTTTTATTGTGGTTACCAGCCAGTTACAAAAGTGCCCTAACTTGACAAATAAGCACAGTAAACTCAAGAAACACGGAAACCGGATAACTAAGCTATTGTACGATAATAATATTGGTTGGTTTTCACTGAAACCCATGATTTGTGGTAAAGTTCAGGTTCAATAAAACATCTCGTATCGTATATCAGTCATACTTTAAAGATTGAAAACGTTTTAAACAGAATTGGGATCTTGATTAGCTTTATGTACTCATAGCGAGTAGTAAGGATTAAGATCGCCTGCGTCTTTTTCGTCTTTTCAGCCCATAAATGACCCACTGCTAAGTCGGGCTTCCTCCAACTACAAGGAGGGTAATTAGTCTACCTACTGTGCCACGCTGACCTGGCACAGGGTTTCATATCAAGTTTTCCTTCTCTCGCGGCTAGATTAACGGCCTTTGGTCGGCTCCTGACACCCTCAGGATTAAATGTTTAAATAATGGTAAATGACTGCCGAGTTGTACCTACCTAGTGAACTTCTTTTATGTATTTGATAGAGGGCACTGGAGCGAATTTCGTAAGCAATTCGTAAAAAATACATAAATATAATAAAATAATAAATATATCCTTGGACATTTCACACAACGCCATCTCATCCCAAGCTAAGCAACTTAATGCTTGTGTTATGGTAACGAGATGGATGATAAACTACTTATATAATTTTTTTTTGTTATTACATACATATTATAGATAAAAAACACCCAGACCCGGAACAAATACTTGTAGGTCGTACAAATATTTCTTCCGTGCGGGAATCGAACCCGCGACATGCTGCACAGCAGTCGATCGCTCAACCACTGCGCCAACCGCAGTGCAAAACTGCCACTTTTCTCGCCTTACAAAACACTCCGAGGATTGCGTTTCACAATAATAGTTGATATCTAGTAATTAAATATAGTGAAGGTTCAGGTCTCTTCCCGATAGATGGAGGGAGACTGCAAAGACATTGCAGATTTTCTTTAAGTATAGGCTAAATGCCCTGTGGTAAAAAAATATACGTGTGATGACGGATTTAGAATACATTGTGTCACCACTATATTGTATCTTGCGGGTGTCATAACAGCCGACAAAAGGAAATGACAATACCGAAAAACTAGCCGTGAGAAGGAAAACTTGATACGAAACGCTATGCCAACCCGACTGGTTAGCGTGGTACACTAACACTACGTAGGCTAATTACGCTCCATGTAATTGGAGGAGATCCGACTCAGCAGTAGGCCACAGTAGGCTCCCTCTATGCAGTGGCGGATTTACAGATTTGCCGCCCGTAGGCTTTTTATGCCGCCTCTACAGTTCTTGAGGCGACCTTTTTTAGACGCGCTAGACGTCCACTCTTTTTGGCAACCTTTTTTTAGACGTCCTAAATCTGCCGCCCCTTATAACATACCGTGGTCCGCAGGCGGTAGCCCCATCGGGCACCCTCCCCCGTGTGACGCCTCGCGCACTTGGGCGTCACACCTTCGCGGTAGGCTATACCGGCGGACGGTGGGCTCCGGCAGACGGTGGGCTAAAAAAAAAAACATGCCGGCATAGGCTCATGCCTACTCAGCCTACTGGTAAATGGTAAATCCGCCACTGCTCCTCTGGAATCTGCCGCCCCTATGACGCTGCCGCCCCTAGGCCGCGGCCTATGCGGCCTATTTATAAATCCAGGACTGCCTCTATGTACTAGGAGGAGGCACGAAGAGGTCATCCCGACTCACTATTGAGCTATGGGCAACAATGTAATGGGAATAAATAATTAACAATATTTGACGACACGGTTGGCGCAGTGGTTGAGCGATCGACTGCTGTGCAGCATGTCGCGGGCTCGATTCCCCGCACGGAAGAAATATTTGTACGACCTACAAGTATTTGTTCCGGGTCTGGGTGTTTTCTATCTATAATATGTATGTATTTACAAAAAAAAAATAAGTAGTATATCATCCATCTCGTTACCATAACACAAGCATTAAGTTGCTTAACTTGGGACGAGATGGCGTTGTGTGAAATGTCCAAGGAAAAAAAAAAAAAAAATGAAGAAGGCCAGACTCAGTAGTGGCAGTGGGTAATTTATAGACTGAGTATTAAACTAAACGTCAGCCTGATATTTTTGTTTCATACTAATTATATAAAAATTTATAAAAAAAATATATGTTAGACCCAATTTTAGCAATTAGGTATGTTCACCGTAACTTACACCCTCACAAGCCATTGTATAAACGCGGACAATACGGATTCTTAATGCGACCAATCCTTAAAATGCTTCGTAAGGTCGTTGACACGCGTAAATGTTCCAAATGAACTTTATCAACGTTATTCATGATCTCCGTTTACGTTGAATACTGATTTAAAATAAAGTCAAGATGTTATTTTTTTTCATTCAGTGTTTCATGTAGTCGCTGCAACTCTAGAGTCTAATTAATGTAGTAGGTTCTTCTAGTAGGTGGAGACAGTAGGGGCCCACAGTGCAGTCGGAACGATCGGGATATGTTTCGATGTTTAAGGGTTCGACTACCTCGTTGGTCTAGTGGTTAGATATGCCGCCTTTAGATCAACGGGTCCCGGGTTGGATTCCGGGGTCGGGCAAGTGTCTTTGTCTAAACCAGAGGCACTGGCTCGGAGTCTGGGTGTCATTTCTATCTATAATATGTATGTATTTACAAAAAAAAATGTATTTAAGTAGTTTATCATCCATCTCGTTACCATAACACAAGCATTAAGTTGCTTAGCTTGGGACGAGATGGCGTTGTGTGAAATGTCCAAGGATATATTTATTATTTTAATATGTATTTTTTACGAATTGCTTACTTATATTATATATATATTGTTGTTGTTGTTGTCAAACTTAAGTGGCAGTGGGCAGGGCACATAGCTCGCAGGACCGACGTCCGATGGGGCAGAAAAGTTCTCGAGTGGCGACCGCGTTCCGGAAGGCGCAGGGCTGGTAGGCCTCCCACACGGTGGACCGACGACCTGGTTAAGATCGCCGGAAAGCAGTGGATGCGGGCGGCCCAGGACCGGCCTTTGTGGAAATCCTTGGGGGAGGCCTATGTCCAGCAGTGGACGTCTTTTGGCTGAAATGATGATGATGATATATATATAAGGGGACAACACTCAACGCGGCTGTCAGAACAGAGTGACCCGGACTCTGTTTCGGGCAGTTCCCTCAACTCAACACCGTTGGGTTTAGTGGATAGCTATTACTACTATTCAGCCCATTATGACCCACTGCTGCTCCTCCAAATACATGGAGAGTAATTAGCCTACTGTGCCACGCCGGCCAGACGCGTTGGCACAGGGTTTCCTATCAAGTTTTCCTTCTCTTGTGGCTAGGTTATCGGCCTTGTTGCCTTTTCCTTTTGTCGACTCTTTCGACACCCTTGGGATGAAATGGGGTGGTGACACTATGTATTCTAAATCCGTCACCACACGGACAGTTGCCTAGTGGATAGGTTGGGGCGCAATTACCATATATCCGCTCTTTGGAGTCCCACATTACCCCGCTAGCGGTAGGGTATCCATGAGGATTTCCAACGTAAAAAATGAAGAGGTGACCTCGTCGAGCCGCTGGTAAATATGCTCTGATATATAAAATATGAAAGATCTGTAACTTTTACAAAGCAATGGAATATGCTCCGTTCAAAATTGCAGAATAAATACATTTCTTCAATAGGTAGGTCATGAGATACACGGTGGAGTGGATTTATCTGTTCTCGTTGATTCATATTATCTGTGTGGGTCACAAACAAGCGAGTTTGGGCCCCTGAATAAATCTTGAGAAAATATTTCATTTCCAGAATAAAAACACCAACTAAACTCAAACTCAAAAAGGACCTTTATTTACGTAGGGTTTTCTTTTCTTTCTTTATCATCGTGTTTAAAATTACCAATTTTATCTTAGTGCCATTGTCGTACGCTAGGTGGTAGTCTCTATACAGTCGTCATAACTACATTTACACAATTCCTCAATCTTACAATCCATCCATATCTTTTGATCTCCCACAAGCCTTATTGCGTCCACCAACATTCATGCTGAAACTACCACCGGTGCGGAATGCTGCTCTTTAGAGAAGAGCAGAAAAGAAACTGTTATGCTTTTTTCAAATTATCGGTTCTAGCGCGACCCGGATGCCCAATACACCATGGTGTAGGGCTTACTCCATGGGCGGATCGTGAATTTGTGGGGCCCTGGGCTGAAACAATTTAGGGGCACACCAAATTGCTGAAAAACTGTCAATAAAACTGTTTTCGATAGTGATGTACATAGGTAGGTACCTACTTACTTCGTTTATACAAGAAATAGGACAATAAATAAATAATAAATATCCTTGGACATTTCACACAACGCCATCTCGTCCCAAGCTAAGCAACTTAATGCTTGTGTTATGGTAACGAGATGGATGATAAACTACTTATAAATATACAATTTTTTTTTTGTAAATACATACATAATATACATAGAAAACACCTAGACCCGTAACAAATACTTGTAGGTCGTATAAATATTTCTTCCGTGCGGGAATCGAACCCGCGACATGCTGATTTATTTGGTGGTTGGCTAAGTTAAAAAAGTCTATAAGATGCTACCTATAGCAATTTCGAAAATCATCAACAAGGGGCTGGGGGCCCTTTGTATCCACGGGGCCCTGGGCTACAGCCCAAAAAGCCCTTAGGTAGACCCGCCCCTGGCTTACACCCCAGTTGTAAGCCTTTCACAGTTGGTCTGGTGACGTTGGTTCGTGAGAACACAGGGTAGAGACCCTATAACCGACAGCCCAGTGGAGTTCGCTGATTTCCGAAGGGCTATGGTGGGAATCTGAAGGTCCCACCATCGACATGACGCACCGGATTCTGAAGTTCAAGTCCCGACCAGAGGCACCACAGGGATCCGCCTTCAAAAAGTAAGCATAAATGGATATAATTTTCGCCACACAATTGTACGTTATTGGTATTTACAATCTACTTTCGAGTCTAAACACGACTCTTTCACCTCTCAGGTTAGAGTTACAAGTCAAGGCTACCTTTTGGATTATTATGTACGCCACAGTACGGCACACAAACCTAATGTTTTTTGACAAATCGTTAACTCAGTGACTCATATACCTACACTCACGGTGTAAACAATGCCCATCTTTGGGCCACTAACACATATTTAGACGGATGGCAAATTTAAGGTAAAAGGTCGATATTTATTCTGCACAGGACAAGTTGGTGACAACGTTAAATTTCTATTCAATTTTACGTGCAATACAATGTACTAGATTGACTGTTTGTGTGGTAAAGATTTTTTTAACATGTTCGATATAATAGTGTAGATTTTTTTATCAGTGACTTGTTAGCTAGGCTTGCGTGATTGAAAGCAACGCCAGGGTCTAAGATGGAGCAGGCAATTCAAGGAAATGCCCTGTTGGGCACCGTACTTACTCACATACACACGACGGAATATAATCATTCGATCCTACCACCAAGCGTGCTGGGTTTTGTTGACTTTTACAACACGCGTTATTTCCCAGCGTGCGCTGGGGAAGTTTTATATTCTGACCCATCCTCACACGGTGAATATTTACGAAATTGATTCTAGTTTTTACATTTCACAAGGCATAGATAAACCCTCGTTTAATATAGTTGGAGGCAGTTTGTCAATTTAGACACTAATACAGGCCAGCCAATCCTGCTACACACGCTACGGTCTACCGGAGATCAGTGGTTGAGCGATCGACTGCTGCGCAGGATGTCGCGGGTTCAATTCCCACACGGAAGAAATACTTGTAAGGCCTACAAGCTTTTGTTCCGGGTCTGGGTGTTTTCTATCTATAATATGTATGTATTTACAAAAAAAAAAATATAAGTAGTTTATCATCCATCTCGTTACCATAACACAAGCATTAAGTTGCTTAGTTTGGGACGAGATGTCCAAGGATATTTATTTATTTTATTTATTTATTTGTCTGCACAGGACAACCGCGCGTCGGTAGCGTCCAAAAAACTGCACAGGTCTAATCTCACACACACACCGTTCTAACCTTTCGTTAGACCGTTTTTAATTAAGTTATGTGAGAACTACAGATCTCGCAAAAGATGTGATCAAAAGATGAATTTCTGTAGGTTCAGATTCACGCTGCAGGTTCCCATATATACAGGGTGTGACAAAAACCCTTCAGTAATCCAAAGTGTGAGCATAGCGCTAATAAAAAGAAGCAAAAAGCTTATTTCTCAAGTGCGACACATTTCAACATCGGTAATTTGAAAAAAAAAAACAACTACAGAGTTTCTTGCCTGCTCTTCTCTGTAGAGCAGCATTCCGACCTAGTGGAAGTTTCAGTATTAATGTGGGTGGGCGCAAGGGTGGTGCGAGCCCAAAAGAGACCGATGGGACTGTTTAGGGACTACCACCAAGCGTGGTTTTTTAATTATGACGATTTCTAAGAGTTTCGTAAATAAACGAAAGACGTAAATAAAGTTCCTTTTGAGTTTGTAACTTCAATAATAATAAGTTAGTTTTTAATACAGTTGCTCAAAAAGTGGCGTATTGCAGAGACGTATAGCGTTCGGGAAGTGGGCCATTACAAACTCGTGCTTTTTTTTACCATTCCCGCAATAGTGCGTTCTCTTTCCCAATGTTCAAAATAATGCCTATTAAAAGGAAAAACCAACCATGAAATTTTTACTAAAAAAATCATAGAAGTTTTTATGATTCATGTAAATACGTATATTTCTAAAAAGAAACTACTTACTAATTTGTTTCAATATCAGATTTAATGATTTGATTGAATGAGTTAGGTTAGGTTTAATTTCATCTCATTAAATTTCATTTTCATTTCATATCAATAAAAAAATTCTACTGAAGACTTGGCTGAATGGGCTTTTGCCTACTAGAATGGGTGAAGAAAAAAAAATCTCTGCTTATATTCTACGGTTGGCGCGATTAGTTAGTTGAGTTTATTGTGTTTTTATTATTTTATTAAATTGCTTCATTTTTTCGCAACTGTATTAAAAATAGTCAATCAGTAGACGTGCGGAACCGTCATTGCAACTTGTCAACAACACAACACACAGTCGGAACTCTTTGCAATGACAGCCTTTCCGCACTTGTAATGAAATATATATTTCATTGTTTTTCGTTTTCATGAAAACTTTAAGAAATCGCATTTAGTGATAAGACAAATAGGTTTATTTTCTTTTTATGAAAAACGTAATCTCTGCACTAGGTATTTTAATAACCTGCACGCGGCGGGGGCAGTTTACAAACATGAAATTCACAAAAACAAATGAAGTCAACAAAACCCAGCACGCTTGGTGGTAGGATCGAATGGTCCGCACGGATAGCTACCACCCTCAGCGATAAAAAAATACAGAATATTGTACACAGTAGATACTGTTTAGCAGTAGTACTATCGATTATTTTCTTTACGTTTATGTTACACACTGTATATCGAATTGCATTAGTCATTTTGTCACCAGATTCGGCTAAGCACATGCAGGTAGTGACTTTTTTTATCGACGTTTGAAGACATCTCAGGTGGTCGGTGAGGCGTGAAAGGTTGATTATAAATATCATTTAGGTTATAAAACATTTGTCATGCAAAATGTTGTCTCAAAAGCATCTTAACCACAAGGGGTTAAATGCAGAAACCGCGATAACATAATAACAAAGCGATATGAAAAATTGCCACTACCTAAAACGTTTTGTTTTACCTTGTGCCTTTTGACATTAGGAACGCGCCCACATTCGCGAATATTTTTCAATCTGAAGCAATATCAGTGATAATATTACGTACTTAGTACCGACGACCTGGTTAGGGTCGCCGGAAAACGGTGGATGCGGGCGGCCCAGGACCGGCCTTTGTGGAAATCCTTGGGGGGGCCTATGTCCAGCAGTGGACATCTTTTGGCTGAAATGATGATGATGATTAGGTACTTTTCCTGATAACTAGGCGCAAGAGAAGAAAAACTTGATTCTAACCAGTCTGGCCAGTGTGGCACAGTAGGCCATTACCTTCCATGTGGTTGGACGAGGCCCGACTTAGCAATGGGTCATTTATTTGCTGAGTAGTAGTATTACGTTGTTTGACCCTACTACTTGTCAATAATAGTTGCCTAAGTTACTCTTTGTTACATAGGCTGCCAGTGAAAGTCCCGTCAAAAGCGGTCCAGCCATTTGAGAGATTCGCCGAAACAAACAGACAGATGGACGGATCAAAAATGTAAATAATGTTGTGTTATATGTTGTTGTATGTACCGTGTATACATCCAAATGAACTTAGTAAAAAGCGGTTATTTTATTCCACCAATTGTATTTATTTGTACAGATTATCAATAATTTACCAATTTCCTAGTATTTAACACAAATAGGCATTTTTTTGCGCACGATAATCTTGCTTAACGGTTTGTTTTTAGCACACAACGCGCGTTGTTTGCGACTTTGCGACATTATCGGTTTCGATGACTTAAGTGATTTTTTATCTTAAACTTGACAGGCCATGCCTCCCAGGAATAATTCGATAGTGTGATCAACAGAACTTTGACTGAGCTATTTTTAGAATGCTCACCGTTTAGGCGATTAATCATCGGTATAACTTATAACTTCTTGAACCAAGAGCGCCGCGGTGGTGGAAAGTTCACGGCTGTCATCAACCAATCGCGTGCCTCCCTTCTCCACAAATCAACTACAGAGTTTCTTGCCGGGTCTTCTCTGTAGAGCAGCATTCCAAACCGGTGGTAGTTTCAGAATGAATGTGGGTAGGGTTGTGGGAGATCAAAAGAGATGGATGGATTGTAAGAATGAGGAATTGTGTATGTAGATATATTATGACGAATGATAGGTGTGTATGGAGACTACCTAGCGCGGGATAGGGGTCGTTAAATATGACGATATATAAAAGTTTTGTGATAAAACCTACGTAAATAAAGTTCCTTTTGAGTTTGAGTTTGAATCGACTGTTGCGCAAGATAGGTGCTGGCTCAAGATGTTTTTAAGCCTAAGCCAGAGTTTATATTTTATAGATACTACATTTCGTATGCGCTTTTATTTCCATGAATTTAAGAACTTGATCCATGTGGTGTCGGATTTAGAATGCATAATGTCAACATTCTAAGTCATATTATAGATGTAGCCCGAGCCGACCAAACGAAACGACAAGATAAAAAAGTTGCAGTTGCCGAAGGAAAAATTGTTACGAAACCTGAAATTAAACCGAAAATTTATCGGTTTTTATCTACAGTGATAAGCTCGTTTCTCTCCAGGTAGGTATCTGTCAAGATCAGTAAAATGGTTCACTAGGACTTACACCTCGTTCGCGTTAAGAATGTGCAATCATTGTCTACCAGCTTAGCCTCGTAACCAATGGAATCGTTCCAAATTTGAAAGCAACATTTACAGTGACCAACTTTCGAACGCACCTATTGTGTACAGTACTTTGTCCTCTATACCAACATGCGTACGCCTTTACTCATTGCATTCTTAACGCAAACGAACTATAGTACATAGTTTCATATGACTAAGAGTCAAATCGCTATAATATGTCAAACCGAATACATATCAAAAACAAAACGATTAATCTGTAGCTAGAATATAAATAGCATGTATTTTCTTTCATAACGGCTATGTCAAGCTCCCGTTTGTCCTAGTAAGTAACTAATTAAACTATTGACACTAAGATGTAGTACATGTATAAAATGCTTTTGATATATTTAAAAATATTAACAGTTCCGTAACTAAGTAATACTTTTTTGTATATATAAAATAGTCTCATATGATTCATCGATGACAACTTATCGTAAGTGTATCAGTCACTTGTTTTTGTTAGGTAAAAAAGCGGTAACAATATGTATCTACATGGTGTAAGAAAACGACTACAAGCTTTATTAATACGTACTATAATATACATCTGAGAACACAATTTAAATTTAGAAACATGATTAATAATATTGTCTCTCTATTTCTGAAACAGTTGATTTTCGGACGGTAACTATCGTTAAAAAAGTAGCATATGCTACTTTTAATTATTTACATCATCAACAACCATCCCCACAAACTGAAAAGAATTAGTTTTATCTTTACGTATATTATATTAAGATTCAATTTACATATGAGTAAAATGGAACGACATTTAAGCTTACAGATAATTCCAGACACATACGGGATTTATCTTTATGTTATGATAAGGGTTAGGATTTGTTTTTTAACCAATACTTTTTTTTTTACCTTTCACTTAAACACATATTATCAGTTTTGTATATTGTAACATTATATTATGATGTTGATAAATAAATATTAAATGACATTGACAATCACGATATAATCACTATCATTTAATTCCATAAACACTAACGTAAGTACATATTAACAAGACAAAAAATACGAATTAACCTAAAACTTAAATACTAAAATATATTATTTAAAGGAGTCCCTTTAGGCAAGGTTCCGAAGATAATATTAAATTGCTGCGTATTACCTTACAGTGCCCCGCTGGGAATACAAAAGTACTTACAACATTTGTCAACCTTAACTGCATAAAGTTTATCATTGCTAATTTAGGCGAAAAATAAAAACTCGAATTCTTCGCACACATGTTATGTAAGCGACCATAATGCGCTAACGGTAAAAATGACAGATTATACGAATTTAATACATCCAATCGTGGCAACTTTGACCCAGTCAGTGATTTATTTTAGTTTATTTTTAAACACGTTGAACATATAGCTATTATTAATTATCTAGATTAAGCCATTTCATTGATGTTTCAATCTAATGTAAATATAGTTTTGGGAAATTGCCGATTTGTTATTGAGACAAAGATAAATTGATAAATTTGTCCCGCTAGCTAACATCTGGTTATTATTAAAAATATTAAGCGATGGGGTCACTCGTACAGTCTGTATTGTAGACCACTATGATTCTTCTTCTTTGATTGCTGTAGTTGTGTATGATGTATTGGTACGCTTAACACGTGTCAAGAATATTTGAATGTAGTAAATTATGAAACATACAGGTTAATGTATTAAATGACAACGTTACTTAATCTGACGGTAGTCGGTACATATTTTAGACAAATGCGGGTCTGAGCTTGATGCTTTGCTTTTTTTTGATAACATTCTATTTGTAACTTTCGCCCCCTGTGGTACAGTCTACTCTTCTATGTCATCCCTTTTGTTATAGGCAAACGCAAAGCTTTGAAATAAGTATCATTTTATTCAGTAAGGGAGTCGGCCCATTATACGTCGTTTTTGTTTTTGTCGTATTTGATTGATCCCATGATTTTCTTTCATATGTGTCTAATTTAAAACTATAAACGTTATAACTTTATTTATTAAGTTCTAGCTGTTACCCGCAGTGGCGTAGCTACCAAGGGGCTAGGCGGGGCAGTGCCCCGGGGCCCTCAAGCTCAGGGGGCCCTCGAATCCTTATCAGAAATCTCAATCGAATTTTCAAAATAAATATGACAGGTTGCAACCCCACTTTAATCATAACAACTCAGTTGACAGAAATTCCAAAGTTATACCAAGGGATTCCCCTAAATTCTTTCTGTAGGTTGACAGTTGTCAATTTGACGAATAGTGATATGTGCGTTTTATTATTCATCGACGTGTGTTTTATTGTGAATTCGAGTTAAGGTTTTTTTCTAGAATGGGTTAAAATTTAATCCTGTATCAGCAGTACCGGATTAACCACGTAGCAAGAGTAGCAATTGCTCCGGCCCCACGCGAAAGGGGGCCCCGCATATTTAAACCCACTCATCTCTGCCTGAGCGTAATTTTTTGAGTGAAACTTATTAAAATGTGGTATGTATTAATTACCCACAAAATTGTAACTTATCCGCTTTATAGACAGCAAATAAACGTTTTGAGCATTGAATTGTATTTTTACCACTACATATAGCAGATCAAGTGAATTTTGAAAGAATTTGATACGGGCCCCGCGTTTGCTTAATCCGGCACTGTGTATCAGGAACGGAGTAAGTAAGCTAATGTCAATAAACTTTTTTGTAGTAGTCCATATAATGGTTCAATTTCGTTTGATTTTATCACTCATATACTTAGATGTCCATTAAGTTAATAAATCCTGTCAAATCTATAGATTTAGCTACAGCTCATTGTACAACGCGGAATAAAAAATGCAAGTCCCTGCAGTAGATACGTTAATTCCCGCGGACAGGAGATCGGTCATGGTCTCCACCATTAAATATGGTAACACTAACGGTGATAATTTTTTCCGGGGAATACCCACTAGTTGCGTATCATTGTGTTACTTTTCCCTTTTATTTTATTTTTAACGTCGTCAATGAACAGTGAGTACCTACATACTCGAGCACAATCTAATATGTATTGTATTGTTTAAATAAATTAGTAAATTAAAAGTATGGTTATAAAGAAGAAACCCAGTGGTGCATTTAAACGCAAACAACGCCAAGAAAGGGAAGATAGTAAATAAAAATTGCCCAAAATTGACAAGTTTTTTAGTCAGCCTTCTGCAAGTACACATGGCCAAAATATTTCTATTGATAGTGACTCAAATAATGTGGTAACTGCACTCTTGGTTTAAAAATCCAAAACTTTACAAAAATGCGACATCAATTTCAACGAGGCAAGTTAAGTTTTAGCAGAGACCAAAGCAAAGTTGCTAATTCTAATTTATTGAAATGATTTCGTATTATTCTAGTGCAAAGCCAGTGAAATTGCAAGAAAATATGGTATTGATACACCTTTTCAAGAAAAAAGGAAAGGAAAAGTTAAAAATTATTTTGATGAATTGATTGAAATGAATTAAAATATTTAAAATTAAGATTTCAATAATGTACTAGACACAGTAATATCTCAATTAGATACACATTTTATTGGTATGACTGCAGTCTGTCATATATTAGATTTTCTAACACCATCATTTTTATTACATGTTGATTAAGCAACTTTATTACAAAAGTGTGACGAATTCCAAAGAAAATGTTCAGATGTATTAGGCCCTAGTTTTTCACTTCAATTTATTAATATTTGCCACCTAGTTTTACCTCAAGTAACTCAAGTATGGACTGTTCACCAATTATGTAAGGAAATAATGAGCAAATATATAATAGTGCTAGAATGCGACAGCAATGTTATTATTCTTTACAATTCCTGTCACTTCTGTAGCAGCTGAAACGTCATAAATCAAATTAAAAATAATAAAAAAATATTTAAGAAATAATATGGGCCAAACTTGACATTTATCGCTAATAGCAATTGAAAACAAAACCGCATCAAGCCTGGATTTAAACGAAGTCCTTGATACTTTTGCAAAAACTAAAGCGTGGAAAAAATGTTAATATAATTGTTATTTAGGCAGTTGTTAGGCCCAACCTTTATATAATAAACCCTTTAATCTTCTTTCACGGTTAGTTTTATTAGCCAAACCTACACCAAGCATTAATTGTAATGTATGTTGTTACTGTTTAATATTTTTATTACCTGCCCTGTAGTGTACAAAAAGGAGCTTAACTAGCTTACTAGCATTTTTAAAGTACATATTTGTATATTTCATAATTTTATTTGATAAGACCTAATCAGTTTACATAGCAGTGGGCCCCATTTTTTTAATTGCCCCAGGGCCCTTGGTTACCTAGCTACGCCACTGGTTACCCGCGACTGTGTCTGCGTTAATTTTAAATTGAGTTCGTTCTTTTTTTTGCAAATAGATAGCATTTTTTGAATTTTCAACGCGATATAACTATGAATTGTTGCATGACATAAGATGGAATAAATAGTAATCCAGTTACGTTCAGTATCATAAATATTGAAAGTGTATTTTTTATATCGCAACAATAATGATTCCTATCTTTTCACAAAATCACCAAATTATAAGAATGACCGATGAGTGATAACGTTCGCTTTTTTCGCCGACATCATCATGCAATCTTCGCATTCTAAACACAACATTCGAGGCTTACAACGCAGGCGCTACCGCACTACTCGCATCATCACGCACGAATTCTTCGTAGCATTTATCGCGTAGTATAAGTGGCAACTCCATCATGTAGCATCCATATAAGTATAAGAGGCTGGGGAAGAGGCGCGCGCGTCCAAACTGACTCGCGTAGACCTTGTCCGCAGCGCAAGGACATCAGCCCCTGCGAAAATCCCGCCATTTTCAAACTAACTCGATCGCGAGAAGCTCACTTCGAATTACGAATAATCGAATCTTAAATTTTTATTTAAGATACATATTAAAAAAACACTGAGTGTCTGTGATTACATTAGTTGAAAAAAGAAAACTGTTTTGGTGGTAATTCCTGGACAAGATTATTTTTGTATAAATGGTAAGTTTTTTTATTTAAATTATATACACATTTAAAATGATAGTAAATATTACACCAATTTATATAACAATATATTACAATCCAATATAAATACAGGAACATTCAAAATACGGTACTTCATTCTTTCGCTGCGCCCGTTGATATCTAAATTAGGCGTTATATTACATACCTACTGGTTTGAGAATATGGACTAATTATTATGTAAATGATTTTATTGGGTAATTACTCTATATCTATTTTGGTATTTCTTGACTAAATCGAAAAGTAAGCACTTAACAGATTTATTTATTTTATTGGACAACAAAACAGGTAACAATTAATAACTAAACATAATATCTAATAAACGGATCTATCCTAGGTTGGAACCCTCAATTACGAGGGTGAATCAAAAAGTTCTTAGAAGTGCATATATATGAAACCTTTTTGGATCAAGTTCGATATTCAAATTAAAGAGTGTCTATCACACTATATTTATGCAGACTGTCACTTGTTTTTGTCAGTTCGTTCGCATGTAATAAATTTTTTTGTGCAACGAGTTGCTAAAAAGTCAAAATTATGGATAAAAGTGAGTTACGTGCGGTGATAAAATATCTCAGTTTGAAAAAAATGTCTACGAAGGAAATTTTTTTGGACATTCTGCAGACATTAGGGGGTGATGCTGTACCCTATTCTACGGTTGCGTACTGGGTGGCTGAATTTAAAAGAGGTAGATCAAGCTGTAAAGATGACCCGCGTTCTGGGCGGCCTTCAACCTCCGTTACAGAAGAAAATGTCAAAAAGGTTGAGAATCTGGTTTTGGAAGACAGAAGCATGACTATAAAACATATAGCTGAGATCCTAAAGATATCTTTTGGTAGCGTTCAATCCATTTTAATTGATTCACTGGGGTTCAAAAAAGTGTCTGCAAGATGGGTGCCACGAATGTTAACCGACGAAAACAAAAAGCGACGTTTGGAAATTTCCAAGCGTAATCTCGAAATGTTCCAGCGTGATTCGGATAATTTTTGCCGTCGTCTTGTCACCATGGATGAAACGTGGGTCCACCATTTTGATCCTGAAACTAAAAGACAAAGCATGTCTTGGAAACGACCATCCTCTCCATCCATTAAGAAATTTCGAGTTGCTCCTTCCGCTGGCAAAGTTATGGCCTCTGTGTTCTGGGATAGTGAAGGAATCCTTTTTATTGATTACATGCCAAAAGGCCAGACGATAACTGGACCCTATTATGCAAATTTAATCCCGAAAGTGCGTGAAGCGATTAAAGAAAAACGTCGTGGAAAACTGTCGTTGGGCGTGTTGTTCCTTCAAGATAACGCTCCTGCCCATCGATCGGAAGTTGCGCTCAACGCAATCCGCTGTGCTGGCTTCAATCTCCTTGACCACCCACCATATTCTCCGGACTTAGCCCCAAGTGATTTTCACTTATTTCCAAAATTAAAAGAGGAAATTCGTGGAACAAAATTTCACGATAATGACGCGGTTATAGCTGCCGTAGAGGACTTTTTCGAGAGTCAAGAAAATAATTTTTTTTCACAAGGAATAAGGAAGTTAGAAACGCGTTATTCTAAATGCATTGCATTGGAGGGAGATTATGTAGAAAAATAAAATATTATTATTTAAATCTTTGCATTTTTTAATATTGATTCCAAGAATTTTTTGATTCACCTAGGTATGTTGACACAAATCATGTCGTAAAGTTACATATTATAGTAAAAAGCAACTGTTATTAAAATTTATCAAATAATCTTAAAATAAAATTTAAATAATAATAATAATCTTAATCTTTATTTAAACATACTTATCATATACCAATTATGCCAAAGCTGTTTTTTTTCTATTAAGGGACAAACTTGGCTATTTTACACTACACACACTTTGAATCACTGTCATCACTAAAATCATAATTATATTAGCCCATAGACGACCTGCTGCTGAAGCGGGAATCCTACAAATTAATTTCATTACATTTGGAAAGCTTTGCAGAAGTCGGGGCCACGGAAGGGCGCGCCCCGTGAACAATTTCAAATTGTTAAATTTAAATGTATAATCTCGAAAACCTGTCTGATTTGATATATTCATTTCGTGACCATCGAATCACTTTGCAGTGCTTTTTTCATTTCATTACCGCACGTTACGGTAAACTTGCATAAGTAATTATTTCCTCAGACGCGGTAAGAGTACGCGAATAAATCCAAATCCGATAAAATTTCACCGGTTGCAGTAACAAGACTCATTATGCATGCATACGGTCGTGACGAAGGGCGTTGTAGCGGACTTGTGTGATTTTATCGCACGCGATGTCACCGCGATCGAAAACACGTAGAGATAGGCTAATTAGCCTGGTTTTGTAGTAGGGGCTGTGTTCAATATTTTTGACGTATATCTCGAACGAGCTGTGAGGCTTTTAATTATAATGATGGCTCGGAAGATTACTTTTCTGTTTAACAATGCTTATTAACATTCCGTGTGGTGACGAATTTAAAACACAAATGTCACCACCCCATTTCATCGTGTCGTAAGAGCCAATAGAAGGAAATTATAGAGCCCTGCACCCTTGTTTTTCTTTTTTTGAACCGGGGTAAAATCCTTTAAGGACTATACCTGCCAAACTGGTGGCCAACAGGGGGTGTGTGGGAGTCCCCTCCGCCTCTGTGAGGGGACGGAGTCATACCCACTAAACGTCCCCGGGGTGTACCGTCCCCGGGGGCACTGACTGTATCTCCACGGGAGAGCCCTGTACCCTACTGTGCCACAGCTGTCTGGCTAGTGTAGTACAGTAGGCTTCCCTTTGTAGTTGGAGGAAGCCCGACACAGCAGTGGGTCAATTATGGACCGAGAAGTAGTAGTTTAAATATTGAAATTCATCATTAAACTTTTAATTATGTATTAAAATAATCAGAACTTAATAGTTGACATAGTTGACACCGCAGGTTTATTAACAATTGTAAAGTTGTTTATAATAAAGAGGATTATTGATTGTAGGACGTAAATTTATTGTTATTTGTTTAAGTAAATTTATTTTGTACAAATCATGAATCACTAAGGACCATGACTGTTTTTGTATTTAAGCATTGCCAGCTACCGCACTTAGTCCACATACATTTTTATTTTATTTCGACGGCAAAAAATAGGCAAGAAATAAATAATCCTTTTTAAGGTCTAGTCATTGGTCTGATCTCTATACCAAATCCAACGAAATTGGATCTGTAGTTTAGATGTGAAAGACTAACATACTAACACAGTTTCTTTTGTATTATGTTTAACCTCGTATTTAACGTAATTTTTATAACATAACTTTTTATACTTATCATGTAAAAAGGTTTATAAGAACAAACATGGGTTTTAATTCATTACCATAGCATAGCATTTATCAGTGATTTGAATGCCTTTGCTAGGGTCAAACGTCATGGAAAGTTACGCCAGGGTCTAAGATGGAGCAGGCAATTCAAGGAATTGCCCTGTCGGGCACCGGCTCTCACATACACACGACGGCACACAGTAAAACTGCTTGGCGTCGGACTTAAATGTGAGGGTGGTAGCCAGCCGGGCGGACCGTTCGATCCTACCACCAAGCGTGCTGGGTTTTGTTGACATTTACAACACGCGTTATTTCCCAGCGTGCGGTTCAGCATCCTTTTGTCAGCTCTTACGACACCCTCAGGATGGAACGGGGTGGTGACACAGTGTATTCTAAATCCGTCACCACACAAAGAGGTATGAGTATAGTGTATAAAAAACAGAATTCGTTTGATTTCCGAAGTGATTATAATGTTCGTATGTAAGTTACTGACCATAATGCGGTTGGTGTTATGATTGTCTGCGTTTTGATTGTTCAGCGGTAAGTACCGCTCGTCACGGTCTTCTTTTGTTTTCAAGTCGCTTTTGTTATCTATTATCTCGAGCTACTATTTGCGTCCATTAAACTGAAAAATAGACACATAAAGATTACTATTTGAGCATAGATAATGACAGAAATACGGGGTCCAGACTGTATACAAAACGAGAATAAGAAGTTGATTATTTTGTGTTCAATTTTGAAATCAATACGAGGATTATGTATGTAGCATTAAAGTAATTTCATTGATCTGTGTTGATTTGCATCTCTCTAGTTCGATTTTGACGACAGTTCACAAGTTTTTATCAATGGTAAATTGGTTTAAATCTCAAGACCTCTTTATAACCAAACTAATAGGTTTTATAGAAGAATATAAATATCTCTACATTTGAATAAAAAGAAAAAGCTATACTAATGGAATTTATTCTTTATCACTTGTAATCTTCAGTTTAATTTTATCTTTACCAGGCTTCTATAGGCACATGCTAGCTTCGATTACTTCAAGGTGTTAACAGAGTAATGCAAAATTATCTTATCAACGAATCGATGCATTCAAGATGCTTACTTGGTAATCGATACCAGCTACTATGGCAAAACATTCAACGAACAAGTCTATGGTAATTCTTCTGATAAAGAAATTAAAAATATTATCTACTAGCGACCCGCACCTGCTTCGCACGGGTGCAATGATGAACATCTAAATTTATCAGTGTTTCTCTACAATATTATGCATGTATTATACATATAAACCTTCCTCTTGAATCACTCTATCTATTAAAAAAACCGCTTAAGGATCCGTTGCGTAGTTTTATAGATTTAACCATACATAGGGACGGACAGACGATAGTGACTTTGTTTTATAATATGTAGTGACAGTGATACTTAAGTATCTTTCGTTGCTGTTTGTTTTCTATTTTAAACAAATCAATATATATTCAAAGTCAAAGTTCGTTTACAAAAATAAAAAAGACATTAGAAATAAAATCTGTTTATATAGTTTATCTCTTTATGCAAAGTAAATTACGTTAGTCTGTAAGTAAATTTAAAGACAACTTAGAATTTAAAAATACTCACCAAGCTCATAGTTAATAGCACGATTAAAATCCGGGTTATACTTTACAAGACGTAATTGCAGACAATGATAATTTTGGCAAATCATTATAATTTTCCTTACAGTTTTTGCCCGTTTATTTACTGAATGAGACTTTACCTACACATTATCGTCATTAATTGTAGAGTTTAAATATCCTTCCTCAAGTCGACTCGCTACTTTTATGGTTAATGCTCCTAATTACAGTTTCCGTTTTAATGATTAGCTATAGGTACTTATTTCATAGTTTTTTTGTCGTCTATATTCAAATCGGTTTCTTGACCGAGCCAATCAAGTGTAGAAGGCAACTTAAAACTAGAATAGTCAATATATTTTGCTCTCATCGAATATTTTTTTATTTTCTATCTTTTTTGGTTTGTTTTCTTATATTATGATTTTATTACAAAACAAACTACATTGCAAATTTAAATACACGTATAATTAGAGGGGGAAAATTTCTAAAACAAATGTAACGGTCATAAATAGTTACATTAAGAGATTCTTTGTATACTTTACAATAAAAACTCACCGTAATCATACATACTCAAAAGGAAAATAAATGCGATAACTGGGTATAGTGAGTACACGTACGACATTTTACAGCTTGTTCTACCTTACATACAATCAAGATTCTAATTTTCTTGCGAGAAATTCCCTTTGGTTGCCTCATGACAATTATTTTCTTGGTTATTTTGCACCGCCTGAAAGTGCCGCCTAATTGAATTTTATGACCTACGAGGTACAATTATTACTTGCAATTAGGAACCTGATAATCCATGCTGCTTCATCATTATCATTATTATCATCACTACGTAGTGTAAAACAAAGTCGCTGTCGTCTCTCCGTCCCTATGTTTGCTTAAATCTTTAAAACTACGCTACGGATTTTGAAGCGGTTTTTTTCGTACATAGAGTAGATTCAAGAGGAAGGTTTATATTTACAATACATCCATAATATTGTAGAGAAACACTGATAAATTTAGATGTTTATCATTGCCCCCGTACGAAGCCGGGGCGGGTCGCTAGTTGAGAATAAAACTATATTTATAGAATAGAACTATAACTTATAATATCTGATATTATCTTGCGGCGTAGTGAATTGCATATCACGTTCTATTAGTCATCTCTTATACACCCTGAGGATAGAATGGGTTAGTGATGTGTATGTAAACTTTATCTGTTGTGAAAAAGTACATTTATTGGTATTACACTATCTGAATGTATACCATAAACAAAACGATTTACCATATTATCTCAAAAGGAATAACATTAACGATCGTTGAACAATATTACAAGATCCTACTATCAACCTGCATATTATTTCATCTTCAATCTATTTTTATAAGGACTCGTTAAAATACTTGAGCTGGACTACCAGTTAGGGTACCGTATAAAAAGTCTATTGATATTATGTATTATGATATTATGTTGATATTATTATATATATGTATGTGTATTATCTATTCATGTATTCTGTTTAAGTATTTATTTTTAGTATGTACTGTATAAATATATGTAGTGTATAGTTACAATTATATAACTTAAAGTATTATAGTTTACTGTTTGTCGGCACAAGATTAGCCCACTTCTCTTCAATTTCTCCAATTTTCCATCCTAAGGTTGCCTGGAAGAGATTGCAGTTTGCAATAAGGCCGCCCATTGTACAAATTATTTTAAGGTTTCTCATTTATAATGTCAATTTTGTTTTTATGTGCAATAAAGTATATAAATAAAAATAAAATAAAATAAATGAAAGATTATATTAACTATATTTTTATAAAATTGCTTATTTCAAACTAAGATAAAAAAAACCAGTTGTAAATATGTGTTTCTTTCTACATACGATCCATGTATTTGTTTTTTTGTTAAGTATATCTCGAACGGTAGGTATGATACTACTGACAAACAAACACAAAGTGTAACAAAACCCTACTGCCATAACTAAATAATCGATAGTATTTTATTAATAACTAGCGACCCGGCCCGGCTTCGCACGGGTGCTATTATGCATGTATTACATATAAAAACATTCCTCCTTAATCATTAAAAAGAAACCGCTTCAAAATCCGTTGCGTAGTTTTAAAGATTTAAGCAAACATAGGGACGGACAGAAGACAGCGACTTTGTTTTATAATATGTAGTGATAGTGACTAGCGGGCCCGACAGACTTCGTCCTGTCAAAAATATAGCGGTAATATAGTGCAAATTGACGTTAGGAACACACCTACATTGCTTAGACAACAGGGAGTGTTTGTAATTTAATATGAACTTTATAAAATAGCAATAAAGCTCAAATTGACTCTACGTTTTAGTTAGAAAACGTTTGTATGAGAAAAAGAAAGAGGCTGTTTTAGGGTTTTCCAGCAATTATTCGATTTTTTCTCGCCGTAAAAACCGTCCTTGAACTACAACGAACATTTCAAAAAAAGAATTGACCAAATTGGTCCAGGCGTTGTTGAGTTATGCGGTTACCAACACATTTTGCGATTCATTTCTTTAATATAAGATAACTAGCTGACCCGGCGAACTTTGTTTCGCCTTAAAGGCAATAAATGAGCAGATATTTTATTTTATTAACTTTTTATCAGGATAAATACAAATAAAACATCTATGATTTTAATTATACTTTATTGGCCATCTATTTTAGTAACTGCACTTTTCAGTGAATCACCTTGTGACAGACGACATTTTTCGGTTTATTATCAGGCGCATGAACAAATAACGCAGATGGTCTTCTGACCCGGAACATCCCACATATAATTGATCTTGGGAAATACATGAATTTTCTAGATTTAGGCCACAAACTTTCCAGGATTGGCCCTGTGATTTATTAATGGTCACGGCGAATGCACGGGATCGGAAATCATTAAAACTAAAACGGTATATCAGTTGATATCGTCGGGATCCTCGGATGAGAATTTCCTCACCTTCCAACTTTACTTTGAGTATATTCCATTGTTCATCAATTCACTTACCACCAAACGCGTTCCGTTGCACAGGTTTGGTGGTTTTGGTTTATATATTTTTCTCTTTTTTTACACAGTCATTATATTTGAATTAATGCAGTGTACCAATGGTTTCATTCTGAATTATGTTAGTTACTTTATGTCATCTACATATTTATTCTTAGCCGCCAAAACAGCTCGCTTAGTCAACCATTCATTATTTTTGTGTTTGTGAGTTCGTCCTTCGATGAACAGAAATTCTGAGAAAATAAAATCAATCCACATATTTCTATGATTTGAGGCAAGCGCTTATTTCGGCGGCAGCAGTCGATCTTGGAATTAGAGGCAGTGTTTGGCAGAAATAGCCAGACAGTAAAATCATTGCGCCTCCAAAACATCTCGAGTCCTTGCGTAGGTGTTCGGTCGGATCGGATAAGTGCTTCCAATGCACGTGTATAGGTACGGTATTGTACATTCGTCCCAGATGACGATTTTCCATTTTGATAAAACTTTAGCCGCTGAGGAGTGTTTTGTAATATTACATGGCATCTATAGGTCCAATGCGGACGCAAGTATGTAAGCAGTAATTAGTGCTGCCACCGTATCGAAACGTTGCTCGATCCTAATTATGTAGTACCTACTTTATAAATTTATTCTTGTGTCTCGAAAATTATCTAGTTGTTGATCTCTTAAATTTGCTCGACGATTTTGCATTCCCAACCGATCCGTTTCACGGGCTGCCTCGATTTGCTCTTGTGATTGAGAAGCACGGATTCAAGCCATACTAATGCGGTGATCTTCACGTGCATTATTTAGTTCTTCTTCATTGTTCGGCACAATAAGCTAATATTTACTCGAAATAAATACATCAACCGGTCAACTTCAAGATTTCTAATTGTCAAATTTGTCAAACTATAGACAACATAGCGTTTAGCTGTCGGTGAAGTTTTGTTATTCCAGCAGTTGCATTTTGATAAACTATGTTTTATATCACGGAACGGGAGAACACACATTTACACTTTCAGGTTTATAATATTAAGTATGACTTTGTGAATTGTCCAACATCCATATATTTAAAAGAAAGTCGGACATAGGATACCTAAGATTTTTATCCCGTTCCCGTAGAATGTGATATAATACCTACGTGGTATAACAAAGCGCAACTGACAGCGAAACTTTATGTTGTCTATATTTAAATATGGCTGAAAATTTGACAATTAGAAATTAAAATTTAACTTAATATCGCTATAAATTTACACACAATATCTTTATAAATTGTAGCCTATGTGTTATTCTGATGTATAAGCTATATTATTATAAAGTTTCATTAAAATCCATTCAGTCGTTTTTACGTGAAAGAGTAACAAACATCCATCCATCCATCCATCTATCCATCCATCCATCCATCCATACATACTTACAAACTTTCACGTTTATAATATTAGTAGGATAAAGATAAAGAAACGCTGAACAAAATTTCAGAAAATCATAGCAATATTTTTTTTCTACATATTTTGGTGACGAAATTGTCACAACTTGAGAAATAAGCAACCCAAGAAGTATAATAGTACTCAGATTACTAAGTTGTAGTAAAAATCTGGTTCCGAAAAGTGACGAATTCAAGACCGAAAAACATTTAAAAAAAGAACTGCTTCTTTTGATTACTTCTATTTTGTTACACCGCATTGTTTTAAAATTATGTTACATGTATACCTGTATACCTAAACCTTCATCAGGAATCATTATTGATTGAGGAAAAATACATAAAAATTCGTCCTGTAGGTATATCATCTCCAACACGGATAGACTACGCAGTTTCCCGAACGGCAGAATGACACGCGTTGACAACAGTGGTAGGTTTTAGTGGGTATAACGGTCGCAGCTCACCATCTCAACGCGACCGGGGACTCCCACATACCCCAGCCCCGTCCCAATTCGGCTGGGGACCTACGAGGGTGAATCAAAAAATTCTTGGAATCAATATTAAAAAATGCAAAGATTTAAATAATAATATTTTATTTTTCTACATAATCTCCCTCCAATGCAATGCATTTAGAATAACGCGTTTCTAACTTCCTTATTCCTTGTGAAAAAAAATATTTTCTTGACTCTCGAAAAAGTCCTCTACGGCAGCTATAACCGCGTCATTATCGTGAAATTTTGTTCCACGAATTTCCTCTTTTAATTTTGGAAATAAGTGAAAATCACTTGGGGCTAAGTCCGGAGAATATGGTGGGTGGTCAAGGAGATTGAAGCCAGCACAGCGGATTGCGTTGAGCGCAACTTCCGATCGATGGGCAGGAGCGTTATCTTGAAGGAACAACACGCCCAACGACAGTTTTCCACGACGTTTTTCTTTAATCGCTTCACGCACTTTCGGGATTAAATTTGCATAATAGGGTCCAGTTATCGTCTGGCCTTTTGGCATGTAATCAATAAAAAGGATTCCTTCACTATCCCAGAACACAGAGGCCATAACTTTGCCAGCGGAAGGAGCAACTCGAAATTTCTTAATGGATGGAGAGGATGGTCGTTTCCAAGACATGCTTTGTCTTTTAGTTTCAGGATCAAAATGGTGGACCCACGTTTCATCCATGGTGACAAGACGACGGCAAAAATTATCCGAATCACGCTGGAACATTTCGAGATTACGCTTGGAAATTTCCAAACGTCGCTTTTTGTTTTCGTCGGTTAACATTCGTGGCACCCATCTTGCAGACACTTTTTTGAACCCCAGTGAATCAATTAAAATGGATTGAACGCTACCAAAAGATATCTTTAGGATCTCAGCTATATGTTTTATAGTCATTCTTCTGTCTTCCAAAACCAGATTCTCAACCTTTTTGACATTTTCTTCTGTAACGGAGGTTGAAGGCCGCCCAGAACGCGGGTCATCTTTACAGCTTGATCTACCTCTTTTAAATTCAGCCACCCAGTACGCAACCGTAGAATAGGGTACAGCATCACCCCCTAATGTCTGCTGAATGTCCAAAAAAATTTCCTTCGTAGACATTTTTTTCAAACTGAGATATTTTATCACCGCACGTAACTCACTTTTATCCATAATTTTGACTTTTTAGCAACTCGTTGCACAAAAAAATGTATTACATGCGAACGAACTGACAAAAACAAGTGACAGTCTGCATAAATATAGTGTGATAGACACTCTTTAATTTGAATATCGAACTTGATCCAAAAAGGTTTCATATATATGCACTTCTAAGAACTTTTTGATTCACCCTAGTATAAAAGGTTTCCCCCACTATAAAAAAAAAGGTATATCATCTCATTAAAATACTAACAGTATCACGAACAATAGAAGTGACAGAATAACGTACACAATTTTTTAAAAAACAAATCTACTACTACTCAGCCCGTACGTGGACCCACTACTGAGTCGGGCCTCCTCCAGTTACATGAAGCTTGTTTACATTGTCGACTCTTACGACACCCTCAGGATGGAATAAATAATAATAAATAAATATCTTTGGACATTTCACACAACGCCATCTCGTCCCAAGCTAAGCAACTTAATGTGTTATGGTAACGAGATGGATGATAAACTACTTACATACATTTTTTTTGTAAATACATACATATTATAGATAGAAATGACACCCAGACTCCGAGCCAGTGCCTCTGGTTTAGACAAAGACACTTGCCCGACCCCGGAATCGAACCCGTGACCCGTTGATCCAAAGGCGGCACATCTAACCACTAGACCAACGAGGCAGTCAAAACACAATGTATTCTAAATCCGACACCAAACAGTTATTGTAATATGGTAACGCCTTTTCTGTTTGAACCATCGCATCACGTTCCGACACACCCTTTGCCAGTATTTATTCCTATCGTCGTATCGATACTCTTGGGTTATTCGAATAGTAAAAAAAATCATACTCGAGACCGACCTGTTTCGCCGATTAAGAGTTGCAGATGGCCGGACCTAGGCCCTTTAGTTACTTGTTTACTGACAAGCGTTCCATTATAGATTTATCTTATTTGCAAGAGCTTGTGATGAGCTCAGATAGTTATAATTTGCATTTAAACTTAGTAATCTCTCTCTTAGCAGCTGCAAACCATGCCATTTTTAATTCTGGGACTTTACTTATTCATTCGTCTGCAAATTTCACAGCCTTTGGATCACGGGGTCCCAGGTTTGATTTACGGGCCGGGCAAGTGACTTTGTGTATATCAGAGGCACTTGCTCTGAGTCTGGGTGTTATTTGTATTCGTGAATTTCATGTTTATAAACTGCCCTCGATACAGGGTGCGGGAAAATATTGTAAATTTGGTTGAAATCTTGTTGGTCAAAAGTTGGCAAACTTCGCCTTTAGCATAAGGGTCTTCATAAGCCATAGGTATATATACGAATGAAACATAGACATATGTCATTCTTGTTCGCCAATGATATGTGTGAAAGAAGCCACCTTATTAATTGACACTATGAATGTCGACTTTAGTAAGAATTATCATTGTTATCCATATCTCTCCTTTTTATAATATTTTATACATATTCTTTAAAAAAATAATAATGTATATAAAGTATTTCACCGGGGTTTCTATAACCCCGTTGAAAACGAGGATGATGGTCTAAGCTACCGACGCGGCGACGGTTTAATGCCCAAGACGGGGGAACCTCCTCACAATCCTTGCCGGATCCATAATCATAACTTTTGTATCAGCCCATATAACCATAAACTCAGCGAGAGTTTCTTGCGATGTTGGTCGAAACTCTTCTTTATTATCATACGCCCACTTTAGTTCACTCCTAAATGTATGCCTCCCCTAATGTTCATTAGGGCTTATGCGTTCCAAAGTGCCTTGTCGTCAGCTTTAAACAGCTGCTCAATAAAAAATAAATAGGATGTTTTTCCTTTAATTGCGGTTTGTGTGACAGTATCCAGTTTCCAGTTTTCAATACGCTTAGAATAAATTAAGTTAACACCGAGTTATCACAACATGACACACCTATTAGCTTTATACCATAAGGCATTTAATAAAAAAAATCACCCTTATCAATTATTATGGTAATAAAATCTCTTTAACAGCTACAGTTTACTGTTATTGGCACCGCTCAACGGATAAACCGCATGATTCACAATAACGTTTATCTGAGATGAACTATCCTCTTAAGGTCAAAGTTTTTAGATCACATGCAAATTGTTGATGCCTGGTAACTGGTGAAGTTACCGGGCGGTTAGTTATGGGCGTCGATATACACACATAAAATAGTTGTTTATACTTCTGCCATGATTCTTTATCAATTTTGCATCCAACACAGGATGGTGACAGATTTAGAATACAAAATGTCACCAATCCATTCGGTGAGGTGACTAAATGAACGCAAGAGGCAGATCACCTAGTCGCAAGAAAAGGAAAACTTGATACAAACCCTGTGTCAACCCGTCTTGCCATCGGGGCACAGTAGGCTTATTTCAATTACTATTATGTATTTATCAAATTTTCAGCTATATGATCAGCTCTTTTCAAAATTATCGGGGGTTGTATAAGATTTTGCAACATTGACTCGTAAATCTCTACAAACTTTTTAAATTGCATATAATATTTTTTTCTATTTACAACCTTATGCTTAATCTTCATATATTGTAAACTAGCGACCCGCCCGGCTTCACACGGGTGCAATGATGAACACCTAAATTTATGCATGTATTATACATATAAACCTTCCTCGTGAATCACTCTATCTATTAAAAACACCGCTTCGAAATCCGTTGCGTAGTTTTAAAGATTTTAGCATACCTAGGGACGGACGATGACATCGACTTTATTTTATACTTTGTGATAATAAAAGACGAGAAAATAAGTTCAGAGAATAGGAGAAACTTCAATATTAGGTACCTTCATTCACCGGCGAAGACATTTACGAAGTACCGACATTTAGCCCGCACTTATCTGATTATTAATTAACGGACACAAGTAAAACTCAGACCCAGAGCAAGATAAGCTTACACAAAGACTTTAAGAATCG
Organism: Clostera curtula; assembly: GCA_905475355.2. Taxonomy (NCBI): domain Eukaryota; kingdom Metazoa; phylum Arthropoda; class Insecta; order Lepidoptera; family Notodontidae; genus Clostera; species Clostera curtula. Next base: position 8,724,604 of record FR997806.1, on the reverse strand, counting down.
AACCATAATGCAAAGGCATCGCGTGTAACCCTTAGGCCAACAAGCCAACCAATGATATCCTCTGATGGATCTCCCTCAAGCCACAAATTAACAGCACACGCATTTTAAACTCTTTGTTTTCTTTTTCTGATTAAACGAAACCCCTTCGCTAGCTACAACCTGTGTCGCGGGACAGGTTACAACATATAATTCACGCATACAAATGACAACCAGTTACCATACTCAGAGCAAATGCCTCTGGTTTGCACAAAGACACTTGCCTGCACCCAGATTCGAACCAGGCTTGCGTGATCCAAAGGCACATCGAATACCTAGACCAACAAGGTGCAAACCAGGACGCCGTGCGCCGAAACCCGCCCTCACGGCGGATCACGGGTACCGCGTACGTTTCTACCGTGGTCCGCAGGCGGCTGCCCCATCGGGCACCCTCTCCCGTGCGACGCCCCGCGAACTTGGGCGTCACACCTTCGCGGGCGGACGGTGGGCTAACAAGGTGCAAACCACATCCATCCTTAAGACGCTTATTAAGAACTATTAATTTATCTATTCCATAATCATTACTACAATTAATATATGATACCATTGATACAATATAGAGGGTTAATACGACATAGGGACAGTTTTTTTAACTGCCTATACTAGGTATCATTTCCAGGCTCTGTACCAAAAATCAATTAAATTGGAGCAATAGTTTAGCCGCAAATGATTTTTTAAATTTTTGCCTCATTTGAACATGATGTATCTTTCCTAACAGATGTTTATGCCTAAAGCATCGTTTATTAACCTTAGGGGCTGTCCATTAATCACGTGATGTTGTTTTAACATTTTTTATCCCCTCCCTCCCCCTTGGTGATACCTGGTGAGGTTTAAGACTACCCCTCCACCCCCCCATAAAAAATCACGTGTTTTTTTTGTACTGTTTCGAATTGATACTAATCACATATAGTAAACGTAGTGTAATTTTATGCCCCTCTGTCATATCAACTCTGTATACTATGTATAATGATGTGTAGTATAGGGCAATTGAAACAGAATGACAAGAATGTTCATCATATTAAATAGCCCCCAATTAAAGATGTTTATGTAATGCGAAAACTATTTTATGAATGCAAGCACGATGTCCACCTACATTCTATTGACAGATATAGTATAATCAATAGCTATGTGAAGCTTTAAGCTATCTCACTTATTACATATCCTTTCAGCCGCTCTCACGAGATTGACTAGAAAACAAAGCTTGTGAAAACTATAAACAATAGATTTGTTTAGCGGGAAGCGACATTTAATCCGAACGAGAACTTTTCAACCTTTATTGATTGCAGTGAGTAACAAACATTCGTCCCATATTTCGTATTTAAATAAAGGTATGTACGCTGAATCATCCTTCTAATATTAAGTTTGAAAGTAAAACGTATGTTTGTTACTCTTTTACGCAAAAACTACTGAATAGATTTTAAATAAACTACAATGATATAGCTCACACATCAGAATAGCACATAGCTAGTATTTAGAGAAATACTTCCTATCATCATTATTTCCTATCAACACGAAGGTAAAACCGCGTGGCGCAGCTAGTATAATTTAATTGTCCATATAGTGCCAGTGAATAGCATCCAAGCCGTAAACGTAGCGGTTTTGCACTATCCACAATGTACCTACTTCTTATCATCACGTTTGGCACATTTGGCTGAGACGCCAAGTCGGATACTGTTCAAGTTCAATGCCAAGAATCCGGCACAGCCGTCCCAAAAGTAAACAGCACTGTTATTCTAGATGCATACAATTTTGTATCGAATTCCATTCACTGAATCACTCGGGTGAAATGTTTGCCTCTGGTTTTAGTTCTTGAACCGTAATGCTCAGCAGTAGGCAAAGTAGGTACAGTAGGTTCGTGGTGAAATGGTTGCTGCGTTCTTTAGTCAATTCAAAAAGATTGAAAGTTTAATTAGCAGATTCCTTTTAATAAATTATTTTAAGATTCATCTCTCAGACCAAAAGTCAAGTCTATCTTACCTTCCTAAGTCTGTGGCATCGTTGCTACAGCAGCAACGCCTTTAATCCCAACGCATTATTTATAGGGTAAGGTTGCTTAAGTCGTACCCCCTAAGGAAATTGCACTGTAAAATTCACGGCAATTGAAATAAATCAAAATCTTCTGCATCTACAGAATCTTTATTTAATTGGCTTTTAATTAACTATCATAGGAACTTGAATAAGTTTAACGAAAATACATATTTTAACCTTTTTCAAAAACACACCTTCGGTACGATTAAGGCGCCTAGTCGCCTAATTCGTACCACCTATAGCCTAAGTCGTACTTGAAAAACATATGTTAGGGAACATATTAAAACTATAAAGAAAAATACTTAATAATCAGAGATCACTTGAACAACTAAAAACTACAAACAATTTAGTCTCAGTTAAGTAAATAAAGAAAAGAGATCAATATCACAATCCGTAAATAGCTTACAAAATTAAATGAATCAAAAATTTTAATGAACACTTGTAAAAAACTTATATGATGTACTACTCATTGCGGGCCTTCTCCAGTAACCTACATAGAGGGTAAATAGCTGTGCTTCTTTTAAGGCTAGGTTAATGTAAATATTGGCCTTGTGTCATGTCCTTTTGTCGGCTCTTACGACACTCAGGATGGAATGGGGTGGTGACACTATATTAAATTTTAAATTCGTCACCACGCGGGAATTTAGTACACGGTTATGCGGTATGCACCAAACTTTCTTTACAACTCTACACAAGGCTTTAATGTGAAGGACAATAACTGACTTCATCTGTATGCCAACACGTCAATACCAGAGAACACAAATGTTTTTAATTCTTAGTTCTATTAGTATTATTATATCTGTGGTTCTATCAAAGTCATACTTCTGCTTAGTTGCAAAAAACTTGAATGGACTTACTCAGGTCGATGAAATTGAGTTCTGTATTTACTGAATGATAAAACCGGTATTCTTCTTATGCGGATTACAATTACGTAGGTATGGTAAGTAGGATTAGACGACTAATCCACTCGTCTACCAAATGCTCATAGGATATTGATACTTAAACGATATTGTTGCAAGCTACTTAAAATAATGATATGTTACATTTAGAAATATTACATGTTTTTTTTTATATTGTAATTTGATACAAGGTATACATACAGAAAGAAAAGTAAATTATTAGATGACTAAATGAAAAACCACAAAACTGGGTAATGCATACAAGATATTGTTTGATAGTAAAATTATAAATAGGATATCAATAAATTCTTATTTATACTAATTTGGGTTATAGTGCATCTGGTGACGGATTAAGAATGCACAACCAACCCACGCTATACTGAGGATGACGAAAGAGGCGAATGAAGGAACGCAAGTTCACTTAGCAGCAAGAGAAAGAAAACTTGATACAAATACTGTGCCAACCTGCCTTCCCAGAGTCGCACAGTAGGCCTTTCCTTCCACGAATTTGGTGGAGGCCCGACTAAGTAGAGAGTATTTTATGGGCTGAGGGTCCATTAGGAAATAAAGGCTGTGTCCCCAGTAGACAAACAGTTTGCAGCCGACTGAGTGAGCCAAAAATTTGTGGCGAACTGATATTTGAGTTAGCTGGAAACTCAGGTCGATTTTCGTGTGTCGCAACCGGTTTTGCTGTGAGTCGGCCACTAACTGTGTCTCAGTTCGTCGGCGCACGTAACGTTGCAAACTGCTTAAAGTGAGCGCAAAACTAGCAAACTGTGGACACTCCATTTCAAATTTAAGGAAAGGCGTACTAAACCGATAGGTACGCCGCAAACTTAGTCGGCTGCTAATAGATTTGCCTACTGGAGACACAGCCTTAATGATGAATAATTGTGAGAGTATTTTAATCAAAAAGATAATAAATAAATATCTTTGGATATTTCACACTACGCCATCTTGTCCCATGCTAAGCAACTTAATGCTTGTGTTATGGTAACGAGATGAATGTTATACTACTTAAATAAGTACATTTTTTTTGTAAATACATAAATATTATTTATAGATAGGAAACACCCAGACCCGGAACAAATATTTGTAGGTCGTACAAATATTTCTTCCGTGCGGGGATCGAAACCGCGACATGCTGCGCAGCAGTCGATTGCTCAACCACTGCGCCAATCGTGAATCTTAATGAGCCGAAAGCTTCGTTTACTATTTCACTGCTGAGACGGGCCTCCTCCAACTAAATGGAGAGCAATGGCCTATTGTGCCACGCTGGCATAGAGCTTAGCGTCAAGTGTTCCGTCTCGTGCGGCAAGATTTTTAGTGTTGTAATTTCCTTTTCACTTCAGTAGCTCAAACATGTAGGTTTTGCTCACTGAAAACAGTGGACAAAATGCGATTTTGCCCACTGAGTGAGACAAAGTAACTTTTTAATTCTAATTCGAAACATTGACACTATCTCTTTCCCGCCAATAGAAAAGAGAGAGAGACAAAGACGAAGTGGCCAGTACCAACAGCTCCGATGTTTCTTCTTCTTCTTCATTTAGGTTTTGGCTTCCATCATTATACCGATGATTTTGCCAATGACAAGTGTGTTGTGTTATAAATTTAGCATTAAAGTACAGATTATAAATATTAAATTGATAGATCAATATTATGGGAACTATATTTGATTAAATACAAACTAGACGTACTTTTAACAGTTCGATTGGATGAAAGGAGTTCGTTAAGGGGTTACTCCGATTTTTAATTCGACCTCAAAGACAAACACGTTCGGAATTTCGTACTAACTAAAGAAATTTAGCAAAAGTGATAATTATATCTTTTATTGTAATTCATTGAATTTTTAACTTATTGTTGTATTTAAACTAAAATAAGTATTTACTGCTTAAAAAACTGATATTTAACTTAAAAATATTTAATTATAGTTTCAAAAATGTTACGTAATATATTTCATTTCCTATAGTGTTCTCGCTGCTGAAGTGAAAAGTTATGTGTGTTACACGAGCGCAAATTTTTTCGCATCTCGTGCCTTTGAATCCCTCGCAGCACTCAGGAATCAACTTTAGAATCACTCGCTACGCTCGTGATTCAATCATTGATTCCTTCGCTTACTCGGGATTCAATATCAGCACTCGCAGCAAAAAACGACTTTGCTCTCTTGTTGCACAAATAACTATTTCACTTCAGTAGCTCAAACATGTAGGTTTTGCTCACTGAAAACAGTGGACAAAATGCGATTTTGCCCACTGAGTGAGACAAAGTAACTTTTTAATTCTAATTCGAAACATTGACACTATCTCTTTCCCGCCAATAGAAAACAGAGAGAGACAAAGACCAAGTGGCCAGTACCAACAGCTCCGATTTTTCTTCTTCTTCATTTAGGTTTTGGCTTCCATCGTTATACCGATGATTTTGCCAATGACAAGTGTCTTGTGTTAGAAATTTCGTGTGATTATGAAAGTTAAATTAATTGGTTATATGTTGCGTTAGATTTATGAAGTTAAATGTTAGCAGGTAGCGGTTTAGAAAACAATACAAAGCATTAAAGTACAGATTATAAATATTAAATTGATACAGCAATGTTATGGGAACTATATTTGATTAAGTACAAACTAGACGTACTTTTAACAGTTCGATTGGATAAAAGGAGTTTGTTATGGGGTTACTCCGATTTTTAATTCGACCTCAAAGACAAACGCGTTCGGAATTTCGTACTAACTAAAGAAATTTAGCAACAATGATAATTATATATTTTATTGTAATTCATTGAATTTTTAACTTATTGTTGTATTTAAACTAAAATAAGTATTTACTGCTTAAAAAAAATGATATTTAACTTCATCATCATCATCATCATTTCAGCCAAAAGACGTCCACTGCTGGACATAGGCCTCCCCCAAGGATCTCCACAAAGGCCGGTCCTGGGCCGCCCGCATCCACTGCTTTCCGGCGACCTTAACCAGGTCGTCGGTCCACCGTGTGCAAGGGCGGATCCAGGGGGGGGGTCATGGGGGTCATGACCCCCCCCTGAGCTGGTTCCAGGACTTAGGTGGACCACTAATTGAACATAATGATTTTATTTATATATTTTGTGACCATACAGATTTTATGTAACTACATACCTTCAATAGTTATTTAATTAATATAATATACTAACTTTGTATGATGGTAAATGTTTGGGGACGAACGTATCGAAAATTTGAATTTTACCGCGCCACACTTGCGCGCTCTTGTCCACTAGCTCTCCACGCGTCTAGCTGGTAGACCAAAGAGTAACGTAATAATAGCAAAAAAGGACCTAACCTCAAATAATTTTTTTTATACTCCTCGGTCTTCTGTATAACCTGCCGTAGCGTTAAAATATGGTCTATGGTACTGAAGCCTTTTCGGAAACCGGCTTGTTCGGGAGGCTGGGAATCGTCGAGCCTGCATGCGAGACGACTCGTGATGACCCTCGAGAACAACTTGTAGACATGGCTCAGAAGTGAGATGGGTCTGTAGTTCTTCAATAAGGTGTTATCTCCCTTCTTGAAGAACAGCACCACCACACTTCTGTTCTATGCCTTTGGCGTTCGTCCTTCGAGTATGACGGAATTGAATAACTTCTAAAGGGCCCTGAGGATCGGTTCTCCACCCGCCTTCAGAAGTTCTGCGGTAATTCCGTCATCACCCACCGCCTTGTTGTTTTTAAGTTGCTCGAGAGCCATCCCGATCTCACACAGGCTGACGTCCGGGAGGTCTTCTGTGTAGTGCTGGGTTAATCTAGCTCATGGGTCGTTTGCTAGATTTATGACGGGTTCCTGTGTAGACGTGTCCAGTTGTCCATAGAAACTCTCGACCTCACCCAAAATCTCGGACTTCGACGTGACGATCCTGCCGTCATCAGTCTTCAGCCTGACGAGCTGGCTTTGCCCAATAGACAGATCCCTGGCAAAAACCTTGATATACTACCTTGATATACGAGCCTGATATACGCCGATTCAACACGATTCGTGTTGAATCGGCGTATATCACGCATCAGGGACTTTGATATCTGTCTATTGAGCATCCGAAGCTGCGTCGCATCATCTGAAGTCTGCAGGACCATTTTCCGTCGTTCGTCCATGAGATTCAGGGTGACGTCCGAGAGCTTTTTGGGCGTTTTCTGGCGTTGGGTCTTCGACCCAATTTCGACCCAACTTTGCGGACAGTCTCCACGAACCCGTCATTATAATCGTCCACGTCAACGCCTAGGCTAATAAAGCGGTTTTGCAGTTCGAGCTGGAAGCTTTCCGGGTTTTGAATTTGAACTGGCACGGGACGCAGCGTAGACCTCACCAGGTGCGACCTTTCAAGCTTAACATCGATATTCAATGTGCCTCTTACTAAGCGGTGATCGCTTCCGGTTTTGACCATATTGATCACGGAGACATCATTGAATATGTGCTTTTCCGTCGACATGATGAAGTCTATCTCGTTTTTTGTGGTGCCATCCGGACTCAACCAGGTCCATTTCCTCTGTTCTGGTTTTTTGTAGAAGGAATTCATCATATAGAGTCCCTCCTTCTCTAGAAAACCAGCCAAAGTCTGGCCCGGTTGGTTCCGGTGTCCAAACCCAAATTGCCCCACTTGCAGCACATCTCCGCTCCGCTTGCCCAGTTTCGCATTAAAATCCCCCATGACAACGGTGTAGTGCGTTCTAGAGCTATGTATGGCCGAGGAAATGTCCTCATACATTATCTCTACCGCTTCGTCGGGGTGTGCCGAGGTCGGTGCGTATACCTGTATGACCTTCAGCGAATAACGCTTGGTTATTCTGAGTATAAGGTACGCCACCCTGGTCGACACACTCTCTATTTTAACAACGTTGTTCACAAGGGTCTTGTGGACGATAAACCCAACACCACCTTGGGACTGTTGGTCGCCCTCCCGGAAGTAGAGCAAGTTGCCGGATTTGAGGGTTATCGTGTCCTCTCCCTCTCTTCGGACTTCAGACAACCCCACTATATCCCATCGCAACTTGCTCAACTCTTTCTCGAGTTCTACGATCTTCTCATCAGTCCGCAGTGTCCGTGTGTTATATGTTGCCAGGTGCATCCGTCGTTTTTTATGGTAGCCGGATCTCTGCCGGAGATTTTTAGCACCCCCTGCCCCACCGTTACCTTGGCTGCTACCGTGGCCGAAGGAATAGTGGGGCTGCCGGGGACTGGGGGCCGTTTTTTTAGATGTGTGCTTCATTGGGGGGTGTTTGCCATAATCGCCACGCTTGGCAGGCGGGTTGGCGATCGCAGTACGGATGGTGCGTTTTTGGACAGAACGTCGCTGCTGCCCAACGTCTGTTGTCCCTTAGTCGCCTTTTACGACACCCACGGGAAGATATGGGGTGGTAGTATTTTTACTCCGCTACCACACAGAAACCACGGCTATGGAATATAAATAGGCTGCCTCATTCAGTGCGTGATAGTGGTTCTCTGGGTGTCTTCAAGAGGGCAATATGTACGTGGATATGTACAAGTTATTATGTGTGGAGTTTTTCAAGTGTACAATAAAGAATAAATATTTTTAAGTACAGTACTTACGTACATTAATATAATACCTACTTTTCACTTGTATATATTGTTATCAAAATTAAATTATAAGTTCTTGACTTGACCACGACTATGTGACCCCCTCCTGGCGCCAAAGCTGGATCCACCCTTGACCGTGTGGGAGGCCTACCAGTACTGCGCCTTCCGGAACTTAACTTAAAAATATTTAATTATAGTTTCAAAAATGTTACGTAATATATTTCATTTCCTATAGTGTTCTCGCTGCTGAAGTGAAAAGTTATGTGTGTTACACGAGAGCAAAATTTTTCGCATCTCGTGCCTTTGAATCCCTCGCAGCACTCAGGAATCAACTTTAGAATCACTCGCTACGCTCGTGATTCAATCATTGATTCCTTCGCTTACTCGGGATTCAATATCAGCACTCGCAGCAAAAAACGACTTTGCTCTCTTGTTGCACAAATAACTATTTGTCGGGTCTCAGAATGAATTGGGGAGGCAACACTATGTATTCTAAATCCGTCACAACACGGGATAACTAAGTTCTACGATAGACGAATTCCTAGTTGATTTGCTGTCATGTGTGAGTAGCTATGTGTTAACAGGAGCTTTTTCTGACTCATAATCATGGGACGGGGTTATTGAACCATCGCATTATAAGCCCCGAATATAATTACTCTTAGATCGTAATCGGCAACGCGTATTAAATGAGGATGTTTTGTTTCATACGTGCCTGTCTACACAATCGTATTTTTTGTCTCCATACCAAATTAAGAAGTGTTTTAACATCGCATTGTTTCATAATTGTTACCTATACGAGATGCTACGCATTTGGTATTTTTGTCTTTTGTTCTTAATTTAAATACAACCGCCATTTATGGTAGGTTTACATATTTTTGACAACTCATTGGTAGGTTTATGTGACGATACATCTTTGGCTGTAGATAGCGCAGCAATGATCGTCGGAGTAGACCGAGAATTAATCCGTGGACGGAAGATTTAACATTTTACTACTGGATAATTACATTCCGACGACCGACGACCGGGTTAAGGTGGCCGGAAAGCAGTGGATGCGGGCGGCCCAGGACCGGCCTTTGTGGAGATCCTTGGGGGAGGCCTATGTCCAGCAGTGGACGTCTTTTGGCTGAATCACTTCAGAATAATTGAAGATAAGAAGGGTAACTAAACTTTTAACACGGAGTATATAATATGCCAACAAAAATATAATCTTTTTATTACAAATTTTATTATTGTATTTATTAGTTGCACACATTGTAACAAGTAACAATGTGATTTGCATTGGAAAGTGGAATACTCTAGAGTCAGAAATCTTCCCTATGCTTTTTATTATTTACTAGCGGGTAACTTCGCACGGGTGCAATGATGAACATCTAAATTTATGCATGCGTTATACATATAAACGTTCCTCTTAATTCACTCTATCTAATAAGAAAAACCGCTTCATAATCCGTTGCGTACTTATAAAGATTTAAGCATACATAGGGACGGACAGATGACAGCGACTTTGTTTTATAATATGTAGTGATAGTGAAGTGATAGTGATGATTATGATGAAATGATAATTAAGATCACTTTAATCTACTATATAACGTAGATATACCTACTCGATTTATAGGATCCAGTCCAAAAAATCTTCAACACGTATTTTCCGTAAAACTAAGTGACTCATAAAATAAACCACAAAAACACCAATTCTAAACGCTTATAACGGTGAAACTCTGGTATATTTATCACATAAAATATCTTCATAAATCTTATAGTTAACAATTATGGTATAGGCAATTACCCAAATGCGAAAATAAAACAATCTAGGATAATAGTTCATTAATTCCGAAAACAAAGAAAACATAAAACACTTTTTGATTAATTACCAAGGGCGTTGACTTGTATCTCGGAAATAATTTTATTTTCATAGTTAGGATGAAATTATACTATAAAATTAATAAGGTATGTTTAACGCCTGTATTGATTAGTCTTAATGACGCGATGAATAGTTGACTAATGAGAAAAAATGCGACGAGTGTCTTTACCGTTTATTGTAACGTAGAGTCGAGTCTCAACATCTTAGATCGTCCCTTCAATTTATATAGGTATTGTATTCATATAGTCACAGTTTTCTCATTTTGGTAGAGCTCATAAAATAAACATAACTTCTTTATACGTGTAGCATATTCTGCAGTCAATTAGTTCTAGACGTTCTTGCAAATTCACTTGACAATTTGGTGTAAGTAGCAAGTAAATAAATATTTATATACTAGCGACCCGGCCCGGCTTCTCCCGGGAGCAATTATGCATATAATATACATATAAACCTTCCTCTTGAAACACTCTATCTATTAAAAAAACCGCGTCAAAATCCGTTGCGTAGTTTTAAAGATTTAAGCATACATAGGGACGGACAGGCGACAGCGACTTTGTTTTATACTATGTATTGATTGATATAACACACTTAAGGTAGATCACTTAGCCACAAGTGAAGGAAAACGTAATACAAACACTTTACCAACCCGTCTTGCCAGTGTGACACTGTAGGCTAATTTCCCTCCATAAATTTGGAGAAGGTCCGATTCAGTAATAAGTAATTTATGGGCTGAAACGATAATGACGATGTACAAGCCTAAAAATAGTCACGAATTCATCATGAGCACCTACTAAAATGTTATATATCTAGAATTTAAAATTGTATACAAGACCATTGATTTAAAAAAAAAACTATAGAGTTTCTTTCCGGCTCTTCTCTGTAGATCAGCATTCCGAACCGGTGGTAGTTTCAGCATGGATGTGGGTGGGCGCAAGGGTTGTGGGAGATCAAGAGAGATGGATGGATTGTAAGAATGAGAAATAGTGTATGAAAGGTGTGACTGTATGGTGGCGTCGTGCGACGGGTCGTTCTCTTCCCTGCAATATGGTTGAGGAGGGCGATGGCTGCCGCATGCGTCATGCTTGTGAACAGGTGCCGTTGCTGGGGGTCGGTTCGCTCGGGCCTTAAAAGGTTAGTGTTGTTGATTAGATCTGGCTGTTGTTTGGCCCTTTGCGACTATTGCGCGAGTTTACTCTCACAAACTGTCTTATCACGGCCTTGTACTAAAAATGGCGATCTAAAAAGAGCAACTACAGAGTTTCTTGTCAGCTCTTCTCTGTAGAACTGCATTCGGAACCGGTGGTAGATGGTAAATTTTATTTTGTTGTTGTTTATGCAAACAATAATACTGGCCGCTAAGAAAAGAGTGCTACACGCTTCTTTCAGCGCTTCTTTCAATTAGAATATAATTAAAATATGGACGACATGACATAGTAAAATAATTGTATTTTTCATATAATAAAAATGTATTTTAAACACTGCGAGCAGTTATTATTTATAATCAAGAGCTCCAACAGTGTTTTTGGCGACCGTGAAATGTTGTGAAGAAGGCACAACACACGAATGAAGCAATTTTTGGAAGAATTGAAATAATATTGTACGAGGATTTTTTCGAAACGGCAACGGCGGGGATCGAAGTTTTGGAAAATTGGAATCGAAGGCAATTGGCAGCTAAATCGGCGTCTGAACAGGAGTGTCGTTTGTCCCTCAACAGTTTCCTCTTCAACCGTGTAGCGTGCTCAAGTTTCAACCTCATATTATATTACATACTTATTAATTAAAAGCAATTATAGCTTATTTTTCACTACGATTTTCCATAAGTTTCAAACAATATTTTTTCTTAAATTCGTAATGAATTAATTCTGAGGCTAATTATGTCTGTGTTACACATCCACTTGTAACTAATTTGTGTGTGTTTTTAAGGGATTGATGCCACGTGGTATTACTGCGGCTTAGTACTGCGCCAACTCGATGACCGGTGCGTGGTAGCGGTATCAATTCAACCCTAACAGTGCCAAGCATTGTTATATTATTACTTTGAAAGGTATTTATGAACTTGAATTTATTTCTCTTCACTTCGGATGACCGGCACAGACAAAACAATGGCTCGCGAGTTAAAAGAGCTCCAAGGTAAGCGGTCTTCAATGAAAGGGCGCTTAACTACCTTTGAAAAATATCTCAGCAATTTAAAAGAATTTGCTACTATAAGCCAAGTTCAGTGTAATGAAGTTAAAACTCGGTTAAAGAAAATTGAGGCATTATTTGAGGAGTACGATCTCATACAAACTAGTTTAGAAATAAGGCAAGATTATTTGGATGACGAAATAGAACGGGAGACTACTGAAACTAGGTTTTATAGGTCCATTGCTGAGGCTCAGGAGATAATTAATAAATATGTTGCGATAGATAATGAACTACAAAGTGCGTGTTCAAGCGCATCAATAGAGAAGGTTAATTGTAAGCTTCCCCAGTTGAAAATTCCTTCCTTTAATGGGGAGATTTCGGGATGGCTTGAGTTTCACGATGTATATACTTGTTTAATTCATAATAATAGTTCTATAGCTAATGTAAATAAATACCAATATCTTAAGGGTGCCCTCAGTGGGCCCGCAGCTGCTGTCATAGCATCGTTAGAAATATCTAGTAGTAACTATGAGGTTGCGTGGGGTCTATTGTGCGATCGTTACAACGATAAGCGGAAGTTAATTAATACGCATCTTAAGTCGTTATTTGATGTCCGCGTTAGCAATGATGAACATTCTTTGCGTTTTCTTGCTGATCATATAGCGAAACATTTGAGAGCATTGAATAATTTAGACGAGAAAACTAATAATTGGGATACCTTGATTATATTTTTATTCGCTTCTAAGTTAGGTGACAGCTCTTACACTAAGTGGGAGGAATATAGGAGTTCGTTAACTGATAAGCCTAACCTAGAACAGTTTTATATTTTTCTGCGTAATAGAGCCGATATTTTAGAGGTAACCTCAAATAGTAGTCAGTCAAGGGTGCCGCAACAGCAACCACTGTCACAATTTAAACGCATAAATAAAGAACAGAAGTTATTTGTCGCTGCTGCTTGCGATCAAGAGAAAAAAGGTACACAAAACAGCAGTTGTTTATTGTGTAATGATGAGCATTTAATTTATTTCTGCGAGAAATTCTTAGCAATGTCTACGAAGGAAAGATTTTATTTTATAACAAAATACAAATATTGTATAAACTGCCTCCGTGCAGGGCATGTCGCTCCTCAATGCAGAGGCAGACCTTGTAAAATTTGCAATAAGAAGCACAATTCGCTTCTCCATTTTAAAGACAAAATTCCAAGTGACCAAGTAATGTCAGCTCCTATGTCACTTTCAACATGTGTCGCAAATCAAGTATTGTTATCAACGGCTATCATCAAAGTATCGTCTGGTGATGGCGAACAAATGTTGGAAGCACGCTGTCTTCTAGATTGCGGGAGTCAGTCGTCATTTGTGAGTAATAGTTTGGTAGAAAAGCTGTCTATAAACAGCGAGGATATCAATTCTGTGTCGGTAACCGGTATCAATGGCATTTCTTTTAAGGCTTTAAAACGTTGTAATCTGAAGGTGCATTCACGTACATCATTTAACACAATAGTCAATACGTTTGTTATAAGTGAGATTTCTAGTAATTTGCCTAGTAATGAAATTGATATTTTAAATTTACCAAAAAATATTACTCTTGCAGATTATAATTTTCACATTCCGGCGAAAATTGATTTGTTATTGGGTGCTGATGTGTTCTGGGACGTGTTATGTTCGGAGCAAATAAAGTTAGGTCTTAATCAGCCCACCTTACAAAATTCTTTATTTGGCTGGCTGGTATCTGGGCCCGTTATGTCTCTTAGGTCACAGCCCTTTAGGAACAATAATATCACATGTAACTTTAGTCATGAAATTAAGAAACAGTTACAAAGGTTCTGCCAGCCAGAAGAAGTTTATAAAGAACCTGTCAAATCACAAGGGGAGGAAACTTGTGAACATCATTTTGTACAAAATACAAGTCGTCTTGAGAGCGGACAATTTTGCATTAAGTTTCCCTTGAAGATCGGACCTGAGCGATTAGGCGATTCTTATTTGATTGCACGAAAGCCATTCGACCCATTAGAAAAACCTTTAGAACGGCAGCGTGATGAAGTTAATGAACTTTCTTTGTGGTGGGAAGAGCCAGTATTTCTCAAAGATTTCCTAGACTACTGGCCAAAGGAGGAATATGATAAAACACAAAAATTACAAGAGGTTCAAACTTATAAGAGATGTAACGCTAATACCACTAGGGTATATTTCATTGATTTTAAGCTCTACTCAAGTTTCATAAGGCTGACCCGTATTATAGCGTTGGTTTATAGATTCATAAATAATTGCACGAATAATCGTACGGTTGGCCCGTGGACTGTAGAGGAACTAGAACATTCTAAATTACAGCTAGCCAAGTTTGCGCAGCAAAAGAGTGTTCCAGAGATTGATAGGTGTAAATTATTGCCGACATTTCGTAGTTTAACTCCTATAATAGACAACATGGGTAATATTCGCGTTGGAGGACGATTGCATATTTCTGATTTTAATGTTGATATAAAGCGTCCTATTATTTTAGATGCAAAGCATCATTACACTGAGCTTATTATTAGGTATTTTTATATTAAGTTGATGCATGCAGGTCCACAATTGATTCTTTCTGTTGTTAGAAAACAGTATTGGTCAATCGATGGCAGAGTTTTAGCACAACGCATTTGCAATTCTTGTGTAGTTCGTAAGCGACAGAAAGGAGTAATCGCGAGCGAAATTATGGAAAATTTGCCAGCCGAGAGGCTGTCACCGGGGTTTCATTTTGAAATAACTGGAACAGTCTTTGGTACCAATTTTGTTGGAGCCAATCGAGCAATCGCCGCTCTGGTTCAGTCTTTGTCTGAGTCTGTGCCTGACATTGCCGGTGAGGGTATTAAATTTAAGTTCTGGCCAGTTGCTGCTCCTCACTTTGAGGTTTTATCTGAAGCAGCAGTTAAATTCCATTTAAAAGGGTTATTGGTAACGCTCACTTCACCTTTGAAGTTATTACGAGCACCTACGACGTTATTTTGCCAAATAGAGGCGTTTTTAAATTCAAGGCCTCTTGTGCCCCATTCCACTGATCCAAATGATATGTGCCCCTTAACTCCAGGCCACTTCCTGATAGGGCGGCCACTACTGTCATTGCCTTCGCCAGATTTACAGGAATTAAATCCAAACCGCTTGCAACGATATGCCAGCATACAACAACCCAGGCACCATTTTTGGACCCGTTGGAGCCAAGAGTATATTTGTTTCATGCAACAACGCACCAAATGGCAACGCAGACAATCTAACATCAAACTGAATCAGTTGGTTTTCATAAAAGACGAGTCTTCACCACTGGTAAAATGGCCACTGAGAAGAATAGCCGCCGTGTACCCTGATCAGACGGAGCATGTAGAGTCTCTGACATCTAAATAAGCAAGGGTACATTAAGAAGAGCAATTAACAAGATATGTCCTCTCCTCGAGGAATAATGGCAAAGGTTCTTCAACAAGATGCTCTTCACAAACAACATAAATCTTTTTTGGTGGAGGCGGAGATTGTTTATGCAAACAATAATACTGGCCGCTAAGAAAAGAGTGCTACACGCTTCTTTCAGCGCTTCTTTCAATTAGAATATAATTAAAATATGGACGACATGACATAGTAAAATAATTGTATTTTTCATATAATAAAAATGTATTTTAAACACTGCGAGCAGTTATTATTTATAATCAAGAGCTCCGACAGTTGTTGACTTGTAAAAAGAGCTCTAATGAGCCAACTTGATTAAATGAGTTTTGAATTTGAATTTGTAGATATGACGACTGATAGGTGTGTATGGAGACTACCGCCTACCGTGGGACAGGGGTCGTAAGATGACAACTTTAAATATGACGATTTATAAGACTTTTGTGATAAAACCTACGTAAATAAAGTTCCTTTTGAGTTTGAAAAAGAAAACAAAAATTCATGGATCATCTTTATTTTATCCACTTTACCTGTATAAAGACAAATAGTTTAACAACAACAATCATTTTATCCCGTTAAAGGTTAATAAGTTTAATAACACAGTGACACAATGTTTAAAGATACGAAATTAACGAATGAATTTAAGGAATTATTAGTGGTTAGTTTGAGTGTCTATCGTAAAATAAATGAACCTTTATTATACCTAATGCGTTTCATCAATCGAATACCAGTTTTTTTTTATTATTAATGCGTTATTGCTAGTAATTTTTTTTCCATAATTTCATCTTAAATATCCTGATAATTTAAAAATAAATTATGGAATTATGATTTGATTTTTATATCAATCATTGTCATTAGTCGATGTTAACAGTTTGCAAATATTTATTTTGATGTATTTCCATTACCGTTAGTAAATAGCTTAGCCCAGTATGTAATTTATTTCCATGCATAAACAGTTTGATAATATTTATTTGAATAATCAATTATATTTATTTGAATAATCAATTAAATCAGATCTGTTTCATGGCTGCCGTATATTTTAAACAAAACGCGATCACTACTTAGTGCAATACTTAGACAAAGAGAGTGGAGACTAATCTACCGATTTTTTTATTAAAAGATTAAATAACTTAATATTTGAAACAACCATTTAACATTTGCAATTCAAGGCAGAATCCACTTTTTTTCAAATCTATTTACGTAAATAATCAACCTAATCAAAGGATTTAGAAATTTTCAACTCTAGATTTACCACATTTAGAACTAGTATTCAACTAGAAATATCCTGAAACAAAAGCCTTTTACTTAAAAGCTTCAATTCAACTACCATTACCAAGGTAACATAGACTTAATTAATCATACCTTTTATGTTTTTTACTGATGTGTCAAAGACTTTTGGAAATTAATCTAACCCATACACCAACATTTTTATATATCTTACTATTTACCTAATTATTTTCTGTTTCATTGTCCAAATAAATAAATTAGAGACCAAAAAGCTGTCGATTCTCGTAAACAGGTCCAAACCTATCAAACAGGTCAATACTTAAATATATAACCTTCACAGTCTATTAAAACCTCTAACACTTGCCATTGAACCAGATTCACAAGTCACTGTGTTGTGTGTAATTAAATAACAGACAATAAGAAAGTTAGGAGATCAGCAAGATTGTGGAAGTTGCACAACGATAAGGTTGAATCAACGGAAGGGTGATACCATCTGCCGGCCAGGCTGTAGCCACAACGAATTGGTGGATTGATTTATTGTGCTTTAGCAATTTACTGTTTTGTACTATTTAAAGGTGTTAATGTAGGTATGATGACTGATATGTGTGTGTGGAGACTAACACTTAGTGTGGGACAGGGGCCGTAAAATGATTATTGTACATATTTATAAAATTTGATTATTTATAAGAGTTTTGTGATGAAACCTACCTAAATAAAGTACCTTTTGAGTTTGAGTTTAACGGAACACAAGGTATTAAAGAGAACGAACAGAAATATTTGGTAAGATCGAAGTTTAGTGTACATTTTATAATGAACTAGCTGTACCCTGCGCGAGTTGCTACACCACTACCTAAAATAAATTTGAAGGGAAGACATTACACAAATGTTCATTATATTTTTGTTCAGAAACCTTCCTGGGCTCTTCCACAAACCTTTGCTGAAGATCATCACCATGATGAAATGCATTTCTATATAGGACATACAGACAAACATTCATTTTTGTGTGCCAAAGTAGTTTGTTTATTGTTATTGAATGTTTCTATGCAGTTTGGTACTACACAATAGAGGCATCATAAGTATAGCAGAGGTTATTGTTATCCCATCATTAAGCGTCATCCGGTAACAAGCCGGTTTTTTTATCTAAGTCTTGTACATACATACCCACTGCTGAGTTGGGCCTCCTCGTGTGACATGGAGGGTAATAAGCCTACTGTGCCAAACTGGCCAGACGGATTTGGTATCAAGGTTTCCTTCTCTTGCGGCTATGTTATCCGGCTTGTCATTTCCTTTTGTCGGCTTTTACGACACTTTGTTCAATTTGTTTGTTTTTATTGTTATCAATAGTCTGTGTGATGATTTAAAATACACATGGTCACCAGCCCACACTTTCCTGAGGGTGTCGTAAGAACGCAAGAGCCTGATCACCTAGTCGAAAGAGAGAGAAAACTTGACAAACCCTGTGCCAACCGGTATTGCTAACGTGCGTGGCGCAGTTGGCTAATTTCCCTCCAAGAATTTGGAGGAGGCCTGACTCAGTAGTGGGTCATTTATGATAAGATTGAATTCATCATAATGGCTTTTCTATCTAATCTCTGCAGACTCTTAGTTATCATATGAAAAAGATGCACAAAATAAGTTATGTATTGTGTTCGTTAATCATTTCAATGTCACTCATCACATCAGTACCTATTTACTGAACGTGATTATTGTCAGAAACATCTCAGTAATGACCCTGTGAGGTCATCGGGTAATGATGGTCCATGCTTGCATGGAAATCGTGAGCTTGAGGGAAACCTGTCTGTCAGTCATGGTCTTAGTACCCCTAGTCTTTCAATTATAGTTCTAAATACTAGCATACATAATTTTAACTTAAAACATATAATGTAACACATCTTTTATCAGTGTGGTGACGAATTTTTAATTAATTAAATTAGAATACGTTTTGTCACCATCTCCATTCCATTCTGTCTGAGGGTGTCGTAAAAGCCGACAAAAGGAAATAATAAATAAATAAATATCCTTGGACATTTCACACAACGCCATCTCGTCCCAAGTTAAGCAACTTAATGCTTGTGTTATGGTAACGAGATGGATGATAAACTACTTATATACATTTTGTTTTTTTTTTGTAAATACATACATATTATAGATAGAAATGGCACCCAGACTCCGAGCCAGTGCCTCTGGTTTAGACAAAGACACTGGCCCGACCCCGGAATCGAACCCGGGACCCGTTGATCCAAAGGCGGCACATCTGACCACTAGACCAACGAGGCAGTCTGCAGGAAATGACAAGGCTGAAAACCTAAACCTAAAACTTGATACGAAATCTTGTGCCAACCCGTCTGGCCAGCGTGGCACAGAGGCCCGGCTCAGCAGTGGGTTATTATGGGCAGAGTAGTAGTAGCTCATCGCATGTGTATACATTATTTTAAATTCACGGCTTCAGCAAATTGAGGTGATTTTTTTCAAGGTCCAGCGAAGTTCATATTATGTAGGTCATTATATAATATTCAGTGTATAAATATTCTCACGATCTGCGTTCAAGTTCTCAACCTAGCTCCCAGATAAGCTCAAAGCCAGCACTGATTAACTATACAAGTGCAATGGGAATTAAAATAATTAATTATATCTTGAAGAATATCAGTTTCGCTTGATTATTCATTGTTCATTACATTATTATCTTGTACAACGTTTTGTTCTGTACATCAAACTATGTAGAATGAGGCTTAGAGCAACATTTTATCACAAGTAATCTAAACCGACTTCAAATTCATTTATTTGAGTTGAAAAAGGGCACTAAATACCCAAAACTAAATAACCACCCAAATTAACGTTGGTGTCTCTATTGTCCATTTATGTTAGTTAGCGGCAACTTTACGTATGTAGCTGTTACCCTTTTGAAGTTACAAGTACTCTGTTTGAAGTTGATTATAAAATGCATGCAAACGAATACTAAAATACTCGTACGAAAAGGTTAAATTGAAAAAATAAGATGTTTTCAGTGTATTTTAAGTTACAAGTAGGAAAACGAAAAAATGAAACTTTTTGTCGGACTCGTGATACATACCGGTTTTCTTGTAGGACATTGTATCATCACCTATCATGTACACTCGAGAGCAATGAATCCGGGTCACTTAAAGAATGTTAAAAATCTCGGAAACTAAAAATGATAGGTTAATGCAATAAATTGTATTGAATAGACAATGTAATACTCCTTAAATGAAAGTAAAAAAAATATGAGTCACTATACATTTTATTAACACAAAATTACATAAAGAAAAAAACTGCTGATCTCTCCTTAAAACAAAAATAGGAAACATGAAATTTTTGAACTTTATTACGATTTTCTTGAATTTTAATACTTCGTATTGCCTCCTCGTGCTTCCATTACTGCGTTTACGCGGTTTGGCATGCTGTACACCAAGTTCCTTATACGATTTTGGGGAATATTCTCCCATTCCTCTGTGAGAGCAATTTTGAGCTCACGAAGCGTGATTGGGGGAGGGTTTCGTTGTTTTACGCATCTGCCTAGCTCGTCCCAAGCATGCTCGATCGGGTTGATATCCGGGCTGCGCGCTGGCCACTCCATACGAGTAATGTTCATCTCTTGAAGGTAGTCATTCACAATCCTACCTGTATGAGGTCGGGCATTGTCATGCATAAATATAGCATCCTCACCTAAATTGACCATAAATGGACCAACGTGATCATTGAGGATTTCTTCCACATATCTTACGCTAGTTAAAGAGCCGTTTTCTATGATCACCAGCTCTGTGCGACTTTCAGAAGAAATTCCGGCCCACACAAGTACAGACCCACCACCGTAGGCTACTTTTTCTTCGATGCATGCTTGCTTGAATCTTTCCCCTGGTCTTCGATACACTCTGTGTCTTCCATCGTGCTTGTAGAGCATAAATTTTGATTCGTCTGAGAACATAACTTTTGACCAATCTTCAATACTCCAATTTACGTGGCTCTGGGCATATCTTAGTCTTGAAATACGATGCCCACGCTCCAGTTTAGGGCCGTTTGCAGGTCTAAGGGGTTTTAAGTTAGATTCAGCAAGCCGACGTCTTACTGTCCATGCACTTGGGTTACTTCCTCCGAGGCGTCGAAACTGATTTGTGAGTTCAGTTCCTGTGAGAAAGCGATTTCGAAGCATGGTATTCACCAAGTATCGGTCTTCTCGTGCTGTGGAAGACCTGGTTCTGCCCGTTCCTGGTCAGCGTAGGTTAGAACCAGTTTCTTCGTAACGTCGGAGAACTCTTTGTACTGTTGACAGCGACACACCGACAGTCCTGGCTGTATCGCGCTGACTCCGGCCGGTTTCCAGCATTGTAAGTATTCTGGTGCATTCTTCAGGCGTAAGCGACATAATTTCAGCTTGAATAATGAATATAGAGCACTATCAACATGGTTTATGAACCCACATAAATAAAAGATTACAAACAAAAGCTAAACCAAATGCTGTAATTTCGTAGTTCCATCTTCGAAAGTGGCCCTTTTTCAAGTTTGATATTTTTATGATATAACTTTACAATAACTAAGAAGTTTTAATACCTTCATGTAAGGGGTATTACATTGTCTATTAAATACGATTTATTGCATTAACCTAGCATTTTTAGTTTCCGAGATTTTTAGGATTCTTTAAGTGACCCGGATTCATTGCTCTCGAGTGTAAAATTGTTGTCCTACAGTTAGTGATGACAAAATGGGTCTTGTGGTTTTAACAATTTCTGAGTGTAGGACCGGGATAACGTACCACGCAACTTGTAGAACAATATGACGGTTAAATAATATACATATTTGTTAAGTAAATAAAAAAAAACCAGCTGGTTAGTAATCATTTTTGATGACCTCGTTATCGATACATATTGGAAGTGGAGGACTCATTGATCAAACTATACATTTTGTAGGACAAATACATTTTCGAATAATTTAGTTAATTATCATCAGATATACTTACCAAAAATCAAACGGTTAGTAATATTTTTTTTAGAATCATAAAATCAACATATTTCATCCTTGCTACGTCTGTTAGCTACCACAATCAAGAGTTGTCGACAAGAAAATGTTGAGCGTCTCATCAAAATGAAGCTACTCACGAAAAATTAGCTTGATAGTAATCAAGTGAAAGCAATGTACGGGGGACCCCGGACTTTATGGAAAGGTAACGCGAGATCTAAATTGTGTTATGGGCAGTAGCTCAAAATAGATTGACGAATAGAAAACTGTAAGATTTATCTACCTATCTGATTTATTTATTTATCCAGTGTCTTATATAGATCTGCAAAAAAATTGGCTTGTCTATCGAGTCTATTATGAGTTAAGCTGAGAAAAATTATATTAAATACATATAATAAACTACATATAAAAAAACACTATTATGTTATTCAATTAAAATTATAACTATATTAAATTATAAGCATCTTTCACCAGATTTTAATGTAACAATCATGAACGGTTATTTGTATAGTGAGTGTCTGACATTTGATAAAAAAAGAAAGTTATAAAAAAGCGGTTTTGTGAAATACGTAATGTATTAATAATATGTATAAATGAAACGATATACAAATAGCAGATATTTGTTAGGTATATGTATGTGTTTTATATAATTTCTCAATTTTAGAAATTATATAAAACACATTAATTAGGAGGAATTTACAAATTACAGGAGAACCCATCTTAAATAAGGTCGTAGGATGAATTGAAATTGTTATAGACACTTGACATCTTTTACAAAATATAACTTGTAATGGCGGCTGTACACAATCGCCGAGAGTCTCGGCTGATATGGCCCTCGACGAGAGCATATCGTTTTTCATTTGTACTGAAGAATGAAGATCCTTTGACTTCTTTGACTCGGGCGCAAAAACCGACAAACGACCGAGGATAAGCGAGGCGAGACGCGAGACAGCTAGACAAGACCAAAGTACCATGTACACACTCGCTCTCGGTCTGTCTCAGGGTGTCTCGACGAGTGTGTACATCCGGCATAAGGAATGACAGTAAATGAGCATGACATAACTAACAGCACATAGACCGACCAAAATAAATGACAACTGATCGCCATGTAATCAAATCAAGAAGAAGAAGAAGAAGACAACTGCTCTGGAGCTGGCAAACACTGTCTTTGCAACACGAGTATTCGAAGAGAGCCTCGCGATACAGAGAAATATCTTGCTGGTCTAGGAGTTGGGTGCGCTGCCATTGAATCAGGGGACCCTCGTTAGATTCCGGGGTTGAGCAAGTGTCTTTGTGTAAACGAGAGGCACTTGATATGAGTCAGTGTGACACTTATGTTTGTGAATAACATGTTTGTAAACTACCCCCTGGACCGTACGGTGACGGATTAAGAATACCTACATGGTGTCACCATCCCATTCCATCCTTAGGGTGTCGTAAGAGTAGACAGAAGGAAATGACGAGACCGATAACCTAGCTGTAAAAGATGGAAAACTTGACTCAAAACCCTGTGCCAACCCGTCTGGCAGCGTGGTACAGTAGGCTAATTATCCTCCATGTAGTTGGAGGAGGCCCGATTCAGCAGTGGGTCATTCATAGCCTGAAAAGTAGTAACTTAGTAAGTAGTAAACTGCTCCCGCGATTATGCAGGTACAAAACACAGGCGAAAATGAGAGTAGTGATAAAATAGCTAACTTTTTGTAGGTATGTTTCTAGACTAGCAGATGATGTTCAAATGAGATCATCTTACGCATGGACGCGTTGTAACTGAAGCGGTAATTGACAAAAAATGATTAAATTACCATTCATAATAAAGGATTGTTCTTAAAACGGGAAGTGTGATATGCATAAAAATCTCGTTAGATACAGTCCTTCCTGAGACCAGTTACATTTGTTTTTTTAATTACATCATACGTGAATTTGGGTAAAAAGATGTGTTGCGCATACCGAAAACTTGTTATGAAAATTCTAGTACCATGTTATGGTTGGAAATACGCTAATTAATTATTTAAGATATCCAGCATTTATTCATTTTGTTTCTCCACATAATATTTTTTTCAGTAAAAAGACGCAGCTCCTGTACTACTGATGTATTAACGCCAAATATAAATCAATGTCTACCATTACTAGTATTAAACCTCTTTGATTCATCATTATTTCAGCCCATAAATGACCCGCTATTGAATCGGGCCTCCTCCAAGTTCACGGAAGGAAATCAGCCTACAGTGCCACGCTGGCAAGACGGGTTGGCACTGGGTTTGTTTCAAGTTTTCCTTCTTTTGTGGCTAGATGATCTGCCTCTTGCGTTCCTTAAGTTGCCTCTTACGACACCCTCAGGAAGGTATGGGTTTGTGACATTTTGTGTCTCACTTGATTACAAATACATATTATTATTACTCGTTACGTTAGTATTTAAAATGCGTGCCGATAAACTATTTGCCTGAATCACATTTAGTCCGCTAGGGCCCCAACTAAAAGGAGTGAGGAAAACAGTAAGTTTTCTGGAGCTAAATGTAAATGGAGCGACGATCTGCCCAAGCCTGGGTGTCCCAGCTGAATACCTACTTGTAGCTATGGACGCTCATTAGTGGACTGATCATAAAAACAATCTAGGTACTATTTTTACCTACGTTCAAGCTTAAGATGCAAGCGTTGATTCTCTTGCATCTAACACTATCAGGATTTAACTCCATCAA
Organism: Clostera curtula; assembly: GCA_905475355.2. NCBI lineage: Eukaryota > Metazoa > Arthropoda > Insecta > Lepidoptera > Notodontidae > Clostera > Clostera curtula. The sequence goes on along the minus strand of FR997806.1, from coordinate 8,699,809 downwards.
ATATGCTGGCACGTTGTACTTAGCAGGGCCGGATTTAGGGGGGGGGGGGGGGGGGCAACCGGGGCGAAAGCCCCGGGGCCTCCACAAGCAGGGGGCCTCCACAATAAAAAAAGTCTTTCAAATTGGACTCCGAGAACTGGATTTCAGCGAAATCATCAACGATTTTTCGGCAAAAACATCTCGAAAGGTTCCGTTTGTTAACACTGAAATTTAATTTCAAATAATTCTTGTTTCCGATTATATTCATATGTGTTTGTTAAATACTAAGAGAATCTACTTGGTTTCACAATAAATTATTTACTAAAAAACTCGACTGAAAAAAATTGTTCATTTTATTTGGAAAATAATTTGGGGCAAGGGGGCCTCCACTCCTTTGTTGCCCCGAGGCCTCTGGACCCCTAAATCCAACCCTGGTACTTAGTCCGTGTTGAAATTAACAAAACTATATATTAACTATACTGGCTGACAGCCGTTGTCCTTGTCCTAAGTAACTATGAATATTGAATTCGAAATAAGAAATAGTTATTTGTGCAACAAGAGAGCAAAGTCGTTTTTTGCTGCGAGTGCTGATATTGAATCCCGAGTAAGCGAAGGAATCAATGATTGAATCACGAGCGTAGCGAGTGATTCTAAAGTTGATTCCTGAGTGCTGCGAGGGATTCAAAGGCACGAGATGCGAAAAATTTTGCTCTCGTGTAACACACATAACTTTTCACTTCAGCAGCGAGAACACTATAGGAAATGAAATATATTACGTAACAATTTTGAAACTATCATTAAATATTTTTAAGTTAAATATCGGTTTTTAAGCAGTAAATACTTATTATAATTTAAATACAACAATAAGTTAAAAATTCAATAAATTAAAATAAAAGATATAATTATCATTTTTGCTAAATTTCTTTAGTTAGTACGAAATTTGGAACGTGTTTGTCTTTGAGGTCGAATTAAAAATCGGAGTAACCCCATAACGAACTCCTTTCATTCAATCGAACTGTTAAAAGTATGTCTAGTTTGTATTTAATCAAATATAGTTCCCATAATATTGCTCTATCAATTTAATATTTATAATCTGTACTTTAATGCTTTGTATTGTTTTCTATAGCGCTACCTGCTAACATTTAACTTCATAACTCTAACGCAACTTATAACCAATTAATTTAACGTTCATAATCACACGAAATTTCTAACACAACACACTTGCCATTGGCAAAATCATCGGTATAACGATGGAAGCCAAAACCTAAATGAAGAAGAAGAAGAAAAATCGGAGTTGTTGGTACTGGCCGCTTGGTCTTTGTCTCTCTCTTTTCTAATGGCGGGAAAGAGATAGTGTCAATGTTTCGAATTAGAATTAAAAAGTTACTTTGTCTCACTCAGTGGGCAAAATCGCATTTTGTCCACTGTTTTCAGTGAGCAAAACCTACTAGTCCGGGATCCCCGGTACATTGTTTTCACTTGATTACTATCAAGCTAATTTTTCGTGAGTAGCTTCATTTTCATGAGACGCCCAACATTTTCTTGTCGACAACTCTTGATTGTGGTAGCTAACAGAGGTAGCAAGGGTGAAATATGTTGATTTTATGATTCAAAAAAATTTATTACTAACCGGGTGCTTTTTGGTATATCTGATGATAATTATCTAAATTATTCGAAAATGTATTTGTCCTACAAAATGTATGGTTTGATCAAAGAGTCCTCCACCTCCAATATGTATGGATAACGAGGTCATAAAAAATGATTACTAACCAGCTGGTTTTTTTTTATTTACCTAGTAAACATTTATATTATTTAACCGTCATATTGTCCTACAAGTTGCGTGGTACGTTATCCCGGTCCTACGCTCAAAAGTTGTTAAAACCACAAGACCCATTTTGTCATCACTAACTGTAGGACAATAATTTTCCATGATAGGTTAGTGTATTCTCTGCCCAAATGATACAATGTCCTACAAGAAAACAGGTATGTAACACGAGTCCGACAAAAATTGTAATTTTTTCGTTTTCCTACTTATAACTTACTAGCGACCCGAACCGGCTTCGCACGGGTGCATGTATTATACATATAAACCTTCATCTTGAATCACTCTATCTATTAAAGAAAACCGCTTCAAAATCCGTTGCGTAGTTTTCAAGTTTTAAGCATACATAGGGACGGAAAGACGACAGCGACTTTGTTTTATACTATGTAGTGATGATGATACAGTGAAAACGTCTTTTTTTAAATTTAAATAAATTATTTTTCTTAAGTAATACAAAAAAATAATTATTTACATTTATAAAAAATAACATTCATCAGATTCATCTGATAAATTTTCAGTATCATCACTGTCATTTTCATCTATTTCATTTTCCTCGTCTTCTGTCTCTGTAATGACGTAAAAAATTAAGTATTATTTAACATAAAATGAATCCACTTCGTTTTATAGTGTGCAAAACTTTTTATATAGTACATTATACGGATTCCGCTATACAACGACATTCACCGTTATGTTTAATGGATGTAAATTATTTTATTAGAAATTTAGTACGTTAAAAATAATTTTATAAAATGGATTGCCTGAAAAAGTCCTAAATTTCTAATAAAATAATTTTCATCCATTAAACATATCGGTGGTCGTTGTATAGCGGGATCCGTATATGTACTATATAAAAAGTTTCGCACACTATAAAACGAAGTGGATTCATTTTATGTTAAAAATACTTATTTTTTTACGTTATTACAGAGTCAGAAGACGAGGAAAATGAAATAGATGAAAATGATAGTGATGATACTGAAAATTTATCAGATGAATCTGATGAATATATATTTTTTTTAAGTAAATAATTATTTTTTTGTACTACTTACTTTAGTAAAAAAAAAGTTATTTAAGTTAATAAAAAAGATGTTTTCACTGTATCATAAGTTATAAGTAGGAAAACTAAAAATGACAATTTCTGTCGGACTCATGATACATACCTGTTTTTTTGTAGGACATTGTATCATTTGGGCAGAGAATACTAACCTATCACGTAAAATTGGTGTCCTACAGTTAGTGATGACAAAATGGGTCTTGTGGTATTGCCAATTTCTAAGTGTAGGACCGGGATAACGTACCACGCAACTTGTAGAACAATATGACGGTTAAATAATATAAATATTTACTAAGTAAATAAAAAAAAACCAGCTGGTTAGTAATAATTTTTGATGACCTCGTTATCGATACATATTGGAAGTGGAGGACTCTTTGATCAAACCATACATTTTGTAGGACAAATACATTTTCGAATAATTTAGATAATTCTCATCAGATATACCAAAAATCACCCGGTTAGTAATAATTTTTTTAGAATCATTAAATCGACATATTTAACCTTTGCTACCTCTGTTAGCTACCACAATCAAGAGATGTCGACAAGAAAATGTTGGGCGTCTCATCAAAACAAAGCTATTCACAAAGATTCAGCTTGATAGTAATAATTTTTTTTCTATGATCTGTAGAACAACTTTTGAGTGTAGGACCGGGATAACGTACCACGCAACTTGTAGGACAATATGACGGTTAAATAATATACATATTTATTAAGTAAATAAAAAAAAACCAGCTGGTTAGTAATCATTTTTTATGACCTCGTTATCCATACATATTGGAGGTGGAGGACTCTTTGATCAAACCATACATTTTGTAGGACAAATACATTTTCGAATAATTTAGATAATTATCATCAGATATACCAAAAAGCACCCGGTTAGTAATAATTTTTTTTGAATCATAAAATCAACATATTTCACCCTTGCTACCTCTGTTAGCTACCACAATCAAGAGTTGTCGACAAGAAAATGTTGGGCGTCTCATGAAAATGAAGCTACTCACGAAAAATTAGCTTGATAGTAATCAAGTGAAAACAATGTACGGGGGACCCCGGACTATACATGTTTGAGCTACTGAAGTGAAAAAAGTGTTTATTATTCTAATGCTTTTTTAAAACAACGTTTTGTGATCAGCTATTGTTGTAGACAGTTTATTTTAACCCAGTCAATCACAGGAAGTCACAAACGAAGAGGATAAGGAAGGAAAAATCTTTATTACTCCTGTGATTACAGTGATTAACGTAGTCGGTATTCATAATTGCAATTAATAGGGACATCGTAAGTATAGCAAAGCTGATTGTTATCCGATCAAAGAGTCTCATCCGGTAGCAAGGTTTTTTATCTAAGTTATGTACGTTGGCTTGCTATATATATTACTACTACTCAGCCCATGCATGAACAACTGCTGAGTAGGGTCTTCGCCAATTATATCAAGACTAGCTTTTGCGCGCGGCTTAGCCCGCGTGGGCTTCGAACCTGTGCTTATCTCTATGCATATTTTTTATGAACATAATAGCGGTTATTGTGACTAAACTATGATAGTTAGATATGTGCTCTCGCGGACTTTTTTGTAGATCTTTTTATGACCTACAAACTAGTAGTACATCATTTTGGTCTAGGTATTGTCAATAGTTTCTGCAGCGCACGCATAAATAGGTTTTCGATTTTACACCTTGGCTTACAAATTCGCAATTTTCATACGGATCCCTAATTCTTTTGAAAATAAAATATAGCCTTCGTCGATAAATGGACTATCTAACACTGAAAGATTTTTTGAAATCGGACCAGTAGTTCCTGAGATTAGCGCGTTCAAACAAACAAACAAACTCTGCAGCTTTGTATATTAAGTAAGTATATAATAAATAAATATCCTTGGACATTTCACACAACGCCATCTCGTCCCAAGTTAAGCAACTTAATGCTTGTGTTATGGTAACGAGATGGATGATAAACTACTTATATACATTTTTTTTTGTAAATACATACATATTATAGATAGAAATGACACCCAGACTCCGAGCCAGTGCCTCTGGTTTAGACAAAGACACTGGCCCGACCCCGGAATCGAACCCGGGACCCGTTGATCCAAAGGCGGCACATCTGACCACTAGACCAACGAGGCAGTCAAAGAAGTATATAGAAAGTATAGATTAACTCTGAGCCACGCTGGCCAGCCGGGTTATCATAGGGTTTAATATCAAGTGGCGGAAGTGGCATCAACTCTTGCCGCAAGATATCGCGAGACCACGGAAGCAGTTGAAGAAGACGCTTTAGGTCATCGGCCGTGTCATTTTCTTTTATCGGCTCTTACGACACGCCCTCAGGATTTAATAGGACGGTGACACTATGTATCCTAAATGCGTCACCACCCGATGTTATATTTACATAGTTACAATTTGTCGGATCTCGTCATTTATTTTGTTAATGTTGGTACATAGAGAGCGTATGCTTATAAAATATAGGTTTTAGGTAAACAATGTAGGGGCAACAGTTCGTGACATTGCGGATAAATTGCAGGAGTGTCGGCTCCGGTGGTACGGCCACGTTTTGCGGCAACCGGCTGCTTACGTGGGAAACAAATGTCTGGCCATGCCACCTCCGCCGGGCCCCGGCAGGAGGGGTAGACCCAAAAAGTGCTGGCTTGACGTCGTAAAGGGTGATATGAGTGCCAACGGGCTCACTACCAGGGATGTTGAAGACCGTGCGAAGTGGAGAAGAAAAAGCCGGAAAGATGACCCCGGGCGCCAAAGTTAGAGTTTGGGCTGCAACCGGGATACAAGGCTAAGATGATGATGAATGTAGGGCAACAGTTAAAAAGAACACATTACATAAAAATGTTGCGTGACTGTCTGTTTTTGCAAGTAATCAACGTAACGGCTGGACCGGTTTTAATGGAACTTTCAGTGTATTTTCATAAAGTTAGAAATACATTCACCATTTTCCTCCACTATCTGTTAAACATAATTGTTTACCGAATACTTTATATTGATATGAGGACGCACGTCGTGGGGTAAAATAAATAAAAGCACTTTCTAAAATAAATCATATACAAGCCTGTCGCATACTACTCAATTTCAAAAAATATTATTCCAAAACAGTAATTTCAAAAACTATGCTACAAAAAGGTTGTACTGCGCTTTGATTATATGTTACGAAAATAAGCCTGTACAAGCCACGTGCGTACGCGAACGAGTCGCAGTGAGTAACCCTGAACTTGATTCAGTTGCGCCCATAGCAATGCCAACCAGTCATCCTCCAACTCTACATTTTAACCGACTTCAAAGTTCTCAGTTTATCTGTATGTTGTTTATTTTGTATGTTATGTTACCGAATAACTCTGTAATTCTTTAATTTTATATTTTTATTCTATAAACTAGCTGCCCGCAAACGTTGTTTTGCAATGGTAATTAAATAGAGGTTGATCGTAGGGGAGTGAACATTTAGTGTTGTAGGTATTTTTGTATGTTGTATCATAATTTTTTTTATACGATTATTTATTAATAATTCGAATTATTTTTATTCGATTAGTATTTGTTGATGATGGCCAGGTTGGCACGGGGTTTTGTAACTAGTTTTCCTTTTCGTATGGATAGGTTTTCGGCCTTGTCGTTTCCTTTCGTCAGCTCTTACGACACCCTTACGATGGAATGGGGTGGTGACACTATACATATATTCTAAATTCGTCACCACACGTATGATTAATCTGCAGAAACAAATGTTTTATTCTGAATTGGTGGCTGTATGTAATTTAGGCACGCCATTCATTATCTATAAAATAGCAATGATTGTTTGCGATGAGAGAAGTATTGCGGAAACAATCACAACCGCGCTTCGTATGGCTTTTCGTTCGGCTTTTTCTAGATAACCGCGGAATCAGTTCATGGAATGAGGGATAGATATTTTTATTGCCATGTAAACGTGATACCAATGTAATGCATATTGTGTGAATAGTTTCTTCCTGTGTAAGGTTCCGTGTGGTGACGGATTTAGAATACATAGTGTCACCACCCATTTCATCCTGAGCAAGGCAGTGAACATGCCTGTGAACAGCCCCTGCGATACAGGTGCAGGGGTACCATAAAAAAAAGATAAATTTACCCAACAATCGAGTCTTTGACGTTGATTGTGTTGATGCGTTATGAATAGAAATATGCATATTGTATGCGGGTAAAAGTACCACGTTCCATTAACTTAGCATTAACGGATTATACCTACCTACGTACCTGGCTACTAGGTGAAAGATCAACACGCTCATTGCGGAGCCATTTCTTAAGGACTTACAGCCAGTGCGTTTGAGGCAAAATTCAACTTCTTTGCGGCCTCACAAAATTTTGTTTCAAAAATACCCCAAATGTGACAATAATTGCTTGAAAATCTACCATTATAAACTTAAATAGATGCTTAAATTATTATTTACGTATATACGATAATAGAAGACAACGTAATATTATACGGCGAGGGCGCTTTTTTGAATCCTGAAAGTAAGTCGCCTGAGCCATTAAAATATTTTGCGCCCGATTGACACTCTATTTTCATCACCCTCTAAAAGAAAATTGTATTGTAAGATTGAAATGAAATAGTTAGTATCTAATAAAACAACTAAACGACTAGACATATTCGCAATTATGAAAACTGCCCGCTAAAAGTTTCTTATAGAACACACCAACTTTGGGCGCACATAAAAGCAAACCAAGTCGTCCTTTTCGAATAAATGGGATGAACATTATGTTTAATCCATTGCTCGTAACTAGAAATACCATGGAAATTCTTTTTTTTCCCCAGTAAATGCAATGTATTATGACTTACGGCCACAGCATGAAGTCTCCAGTATTTTATTGGCCATTTATTTCTTGCCATTAAATTATCTGGAGTTGATCGAAGCCGGTGGCTACAAGAATGCAGTCTGGTCAGTCAAACACCACAAATACTAGAAAGAGAATCTTCAGAAACCTGTTCCACGGATGCGCCCTTCAATACTCTGATAATAAACTAGCCATCAAGTTGTTACTTGCAGTTTTAGTTACATGCAACCGGTTCTGGGATTAAAAGTAAAAGTCTATCTTAAACGTATTCATGTTAGATACGTTAAGTAATTGAAATAGCAACTGTTGTATGTAAATAAAGTGTCGTTTCTTTCTGCTTTATCTCTGAAAGTATGTTCGCACACGTTTTTAATCTCTTGCGTCGAGTTTATAGGTAGGTCAAGATTGGTCGCATTTGTGTTCTTAAAGTACATGTTAGTATAAAATAAATTCTAATTACTGTTTCAATTTACCTCTAAAATGATCCAGTGACAGTCAAACTCCCTCAAATGCCATGGGAGTAAATAAGTCTACTGACCCATGCCTGACGGCGTGATTCGGTATAATATTTTATGATTAGTATTTTATTATTTGGAACTTATCATGATAAGGCAATAATAAGCTACAAGTGCACCCTACTTCATCCTGAGGGTGTCGTAAAAGCTGACAAAAGGAAATGATACGGCCAGGGCCGGATTTAGGGGTCCAGAGGCCTCGGGGCAACAAAGGAGTGGAGGCCCCCTTGCCCCAAATTATTTTCCAAATAAAATGAATATATAATACTTTAGGCAGTAGGTAAAGGTAAAAGCGAAAAAAAAAATCACAGGAAAAGATGTTTACTAGGTTTACTTCATAGTTGAAATTTGAAAGATTTTTTTTTCCGAAGTCTCTATTGTGGAGGCCCCCTGCGTGTGGAGGCCCCGGGGCTTTCACCCCGGTTGCCCCCCCCCTAAATCCGGCCCTGGATACTGCCGAAAACCTAACCGCAAGAGAAGGAAAACTTAAAACGAAACCCTGTGCCATGAACTCTTCAGGCTAGTGTGAAACAGTAGGCTAATTACCCCCCATGTAGTTGGAGGAGGCCCGACTCAGCAGTGGGTCATTTGTGTCCTGAGAAGTATGTAATGCTGCTGGCCGAAACCGAAATTTTAAACCAGGTGTGTCCACCGCATTTTCCATGAAAGCGAAAACGTATCAATAAAATAATCGTATCGTATCATTATATCATTGGATATTTGAAAATAAAAATAACATTATTTTAAAATAAGCCTCGAAGCTCTCAATATCACAAGTTGGGCTGTAATATAAAACTATAAAAAGTGGCCAACGCAGGATTTTTATTTTGCCTCGTTTTAATGCCCCATGTAATTATTAGTGGCAACGAACTAGCTGGCTCGCTGGATTAATTTGTTTGTATGAAGGCTGGCTGGTTATTCACTCGTGACCTTTAAAATGGTTGAAGAATGGTGGAGAATTCTCGGAGTGCAAGTTGTAGTGCATATAATTTTATGTAACTGGCATAACTATGGGAGATATTTTTATAGTACAAGTATTTTTTTTTGTGGGGATATTGACGTGTTTACGTACTTGGGAAATGAATTATTTTTAGTACCTAACGTATTATGTATATTGTGACCACAATAATAAATGAATATTGGTTCAGTGGTAATGATAATGGGCTGAACTCATAAAATGGTCGAGATTCAGTGTTAACTCTCGAAAATATTTAATTTTTATCTAAAGTTGTCCCCAAAAACATCTAAATTTAAAAGAATTTTATGATAAGCGGTGGTTTTTTTTTATTCAAACATTATTAATTAATGATTGTTTTATTAAATATTAAATTTAAAAAAAAAAATAGGTTTAGCCTCGTAGTTATTTTACAGCAACACCCCTAAAATATTGATCACCCATAATTATCCCCTAATTTGGGGAAATATTTCTAAGTTATGATGCGCGTTGACTACCCAGTACCCACTAAAGCTTTTTAACCCCGTTTAATCTTGTCGTCGATCTGGTATGTATGTGGTGATTAGAAACATGAAGACAGCCAACTTAGTCACATGACAAGCTAAACTTGATACAAAGCTCTGCGCTAACCCGGCTGAATAGCATGGCATAATAGTTACCTCTCTAGCACTGCTGGTTCAGCTAGAAATCAATACACTTTGGGTGACAACAAGTGGCAGGTTGTGTTTTTTAAATTACTGCTTAATTATTCCGTATGGTCACGGATTTAGAATACAAAGTCTCGCAGTTCATCCTGAGGGTGTCATAAGCGCCGACAAAAGAAAATGTTAAGGGTGAAAACCTAGCTTAGCAAGAGAAGCGAATCTCGATACTAAACCATATGCCAACCTGTCTGGTCAGTGTGGCACAGTAGGCTAATTACTCTCCCTGTGATGGGAGGAAGCCTGATTCAGCAGTGGGTCGTTTGTGGGCTGAGTAGTAGTAATTTTTGTTTTATACAAAAACGTAACATTTCATCATCATCAACGAGGTCCGACTCAGTAGTAGGTCATTTATGGTTTATAAATGATCTAGTACTGAGTCGGACCTCTTCAAATTCATGGAGGGACACGTTAGACACGGTAATATTTCATCATCATCATTTCAGCCAAAAGACGTCCACTGCTGGACATAGGCCTCCCCCAAAGATTTCCACAAAGGCCGGTCCTGGGCCGCCCGCATCCATAATAATATAATATATCGGTAATATTTATTACTGTTTAATTATTATTGCAGTATTGGTACAGATGTTGTAATTTATTATGTTTGCACCATTTAATATACAGCTGACTGCAGTTAAGTTCGCGCCAATGACACTTACTGAATGAAAGTGTGTAAAATTAATTACGTAGAAAAACAAGTAACAATGTACGTAAACAATCGTATTTCGAATAACAATAAAGTGATTGAATACCAGAAAACCAAAATACATGTTTTGGTACATTTGACAAAAATGTCTCGTGACATTGTCGTCGTTAAGCATATTTCTATCGGCACTGTTAGTGGTTCTAATAAAAATTGACGTCTTTACCTGTACGTACCATGCAGGGAAAATGTACCCTGTACGGCATCTTTAAAAATAATAAAACCATAAACACGGTTTAGAAATTAAATAAATGTTTATTTTCTGTAATCAGAAATTAAATAAGTCTTTATTTTGTGTAAATAATGGAGATTATAAAAGAACACAAAAGAAAATATGGTGGCGCTCAAGCATACAAATAACCTTATCGTAAGCGGTCGCCTAGGGTCGTTTGTTGTACCAAAGTTGCCACTCCCACATAGCCAACCCCTTTTTTACGTTGGAAATCCTCATGGATATCTGACAGCCCTGACCCTCCGGCCTGGCCAAGCCTCCGCTGCTAGCGGCAGCAGCCCTGCCCGCCTTTGTCGCGACAGTTTAAGGTTCTCGAGGCAACTCTGAGGACAGAAGAGTTCCAGAGCCAAAAACCGTGCCTCGTCTGGTCTTCGTCTGCCCTCTCCCTGTGGCGGGTCCACATGAGTGACCTTAAGCCGGTATGGCCCCAACGGATCCTAAAGACACGCAAGCCCCCTCACCACAACAAGGTGGCAGCACGGTTGAGGGGGACATCGCCAACCCTGTAAAAAGTGAATGCATGCAAAAAGATTAGTGGGTTCCTTCTGATGCGAGCATCGTCTTTCCTTCGAAGCTCTGGTGACCTTACCTACGAGCAGCAACATAAAACCACCCAAGGATGGTGCTATTTCTACCCACTAGTATGGCGGAGCATACTCCGCTGATCGGGAGGAGTGTATCCCGTGGCCTTGGAATCAGGCAGTCAAGGGTCGCCATCGGCTTTAGTGGGTAGGTCGGGGTGCAATTTTCCATCTCTACGGAGTCCCACATGGTCCGGCCAGTCCCCAACTGCCGGGAACACATGAGGACTTTCGACGAATAAACAGGGTGATGTTATTTCTGCGGTATTCTCTAAGTCCGGTTCAGTAGACGGGCAGCTACAGTGAGTGTGTGATTATCCATCCTAACCAGTGCCGGATTAAGCAAGCGCGAGGCCCGTAGCATTTTTTTTCAAATAGCCCTTGATTTGCATTGGGTTCTTAAGTATAAAGTGGTAAAAATGCAATTCAATATTCAATACTTTACGTATTTGCTATCTATGGGTTACAATTTTTAGGGTAATTAATACATACCCCATCTTAATAAGTTTCACTCAAAAAATTACGCTCAGCCAGCGATGAGTGGGTTCAAACATCCGGTCCCCTTTCGCGCGGGGCCCGTAGCAATTGCTACTCTTGCTACGTGGTTAATCCGGCACTGATCCTACCTCTCTTTTATCTTTTGCAAACCCGGGTTCTTTTTCTTTAATAAAACTATACCGGTAATCCGTGATTCACTGACATTCATACCTCCCGAAAGTGATCGCACATTTGGACGCGCCGAACAAATAGAATTCAAGAAAACCTTGCACACGATTCGGGCTATTCGAGACGGGCAGGTCTGCCAGTTTTTATAGGATTTCATACCAATATTTCCAAAATTCGTTTCATTCGGCACTTACAAATGTGCGATCACCTTTATTCCTTAAAGTTGATATTTAAATTGATTTGACGCGTTCCATTGAAAGTGGTGGCTAAACCAAAAATGTCTACTTTCAGGTTAACGAAATAAGGATGCAGCGGTAATATACAAGAACAACAAGTAAACATAAAAGATGTTCACCTTCTGGTTAAGATTTCACACGTTGTTCCTTCTTTACACCTTGGTGGTAATAGAAGCAACGGATATTGCTGAAAATGGTTGGTATATAAAGCATAATTTGAAAAACTATTTATGTTTCATAGTTACATGAATTTTAGTTACAATTTAAGATATGTTGGTGTATTAGCCATTCGTAATTACTACAAATTGTCAATTTTGACATTTCACAAATTAAAATAAAGTTAATGAATACTGTTTACTTTTAAATAGCCATATATTCCGATGATAAATAAATGCGCACTTCTCGTTACCAAACTATCAATTTCAGGTACATTAAATGCTGCGCGAGAGCCTAGAGTCACCGGCAGAATAGTGAAATTATATTCAGGACCCCGCCCTGAGCCCATCTTATGTACTGGCGAAGGATTTGAAGCTGATCCCCATGACTGCACTATCTTCTATCGTTGCATGAAGTCAGGAAGGGGAAAGTTCACTGTTTATAAAGTGCGTATTTTGTTACATTATGAGTTTCGTAAGAACTAAGACTAGCTTATTAAAGAAAAGGAAAACTTAAGACGAATTTTAAGTAAATATTACGAATGATTCCATAAGATAATCAAAATCACACATTAGGATCCACAAACTATAATTTACTTTTTTATTTGCAGTTTTCCTGTGGTCCCGGAACGGTTTATGACCCAGAAACTGAAGTCTGTAATCATCCCAGAAGTACAAAACGAACAGAATGTGGAGGATTTATACCACCAACCAACACAACAGACCATGAGAACATTAATGAAATCGAAGATATAAGGGAGGTGCCATCTCCTATTACAACCAAAAATCCAATATACTTTATTCAAGCAACTAAAACCACAACTACAGCAATAAAACCTCTAACTCTTCAACATATTGAAGTTGCAACATCTACTCATCCAGTAACATCAGATGTTGCTTATCTAACAACTAATAAGCCTATTGTATTCAATCAGCAACAAAGTGAAACAAACATTTTCACAGATGTACTACATAGTAGCACACAAACATTAAGTAATCATATCAGTTATGATAATATTTGTAAAACAGATGGTTTTATGGGTGATACGGAAAATTGTAGAAAGTTTTATAGATGTGTTGCTAATCAAAATGGTGGTTATACTAGGCACGAATTTTTCTGCAGTGAAGCAACCGTTTGGGATGAGGATTCGCTGGGCTGTAATCATGCTTGGGCTGTAAAACGAAGTAGATGTGGCCGTCATCATCTTCATCAGAATAAATTAATTGAGTCCAATGCTGTACTTACTACAGAAGCAGTTACAAATACTGATAGCCTTGCTACTATAAACAAAAAGCAGCAAGATCAAACTGTTCAGCAACAACTACAAGTAGGTTACGGCTCGAAAGTTACACAAACGCAAACTGAAATAAGCAATGGTTCCGTCTTTCAAAATCAAGCACAAATTCATTACAATGAAAAAAAAGATCAAATCAAAACTTCAGAAGCGAAACTAAATCAGACACAATTAAATCACAATTCAGCTATTAGTCAAACTCAAAGTCAAATTGCTTATGGAAATAAGGGAATACAAACGCAGTTGCACGAATCTAGTACAAATAATGCTATTTCAACATCAAATACCAAAGCAGATGTAGGTCATGATAAAATTTGTACCCAATCCGGGTTTGTGGGAGACAAAAATGACTGTAAAAAGTTTTATAGATGTGTTGACAAAGGCAGAGGTCTCTATACAAAATACGAATTTTCGTGTAGTGACGGAACAGTGTGGGATCAGGAAATAGAAGCTTGTAATCATGCATGGGCTGTCCAAAAATGTGGTGCGTCAGCTAGTCAATCAGATTCTACAACAGAAATCATAAACACTGCAAGTTCTAAACAACCAACTCTACAGACTACTACTTATCAACCAATGCCGAATTATGAAACAACTCATTCAACAAAACATGATTACTCAACCAATGCAGTGATTACTGATGCAGATGACGATGACAATGGATATGGAAACAATAACGTGCATAGCACCATGCCAACTACACTCGAAGTTAAAACAACGTCAGAAACAGCAATTATGTTGGGGACTGAATGCAAATCCAATGGATTTATGGGCAGTGAACATGATTGCAAATTATTTTACAGATGTGTTGAAAAAGGTGATGGAACATACACTAAATATGAATTCAAGTGTGGAGAAGGAACAGTCTGGGATCCAGAAATTGAAGCATGTAATCATGCATGGGCTGTCAAAAAATGCGGTGAGTCAGTTAGTCAATCAGATTCTACAACAGAAATCACAAACACTGCAAGTTCTAAACAACCAACTCTACAGACTACTACTTATCAACCAACACCGAATTATGAAATAACTCATTCAACAAAACATGATTACTCAACCAATGCAGTGATTACTAATGCAGATGACGATGACAATGGATATGGAAACAATAATGTGCAAAGCACCATGCCAACTACACTCGAAGTTAAAACAACGTCAGAAACAGCAAGTATGTTGGGGAGTGAATGCAAATCCAATGGATTTATGGGCAGTGAACATGATTGCAAAGTATTTTATAGATGTGTTGAAAAAGGTGATGGAACATACACTAAATATGAATTCAAGTGTGGAGAAGGAACAGTATGGGATCCAAAAATTGAAGCGTGTAATCATGCTTGGGCTGTACAAAAATGCGGAAAAGGAGAAAATACAGGTGTTCATCACGAAACCTCCTCAGAATATATTCCAACTAGTGAAGGATTCCATACATCTACCGTTCCTCCAGTCAGTAATCAAGTAATTGAGTCAACAGTATATGTTACTACTGAATCTTTAGTAACTAATATAGTTTCTTCTAAAGATAACGAGTGCTCCCGTAGTGGTTTCATGGGGGACCAGATGGATTGTAAGAAATTTTATAGATGTGTCGATAATGGAAATGGTTCTTTTATTCGTTATGAATTTTCTTGTGGCGAAGGTACTCTTTGGGATCCGAAGATAGAAGCTTGTAATCATGCATGGGCAGTAGAAAAATGCGGTATGGTTATAGCATCAACAGAAAGTTTATCGTCCACCCCTCCTTATGCTGCCACAGAAAATGACGAAACTGCTAGTACAACTTCACAACCAAACGCCACAGGAACCACAGCACCTTCATCAGGACCGGCTGATCAAGGATACGGACAAAGTTCCGATAAAACCAGTACCACGGAAATGTATCAAGGAACTTCTGTTTGTGCTGAAGAAGGATACGTCTCTGATAAACACGATTGTAAAAAGTTCTATAGGTGCGTCAGTGATGGCCAAGGAAATTATAATAAATACGAATTTACATGTGGCGATGGGACTTATTGGAATCATGAAATATTATCTTGTGATCATGCCATCACTGAAAAATCATGTACACCTATAGATGATGACATCACAACCAAAACATCCCAACTTGAAAATGATGAGATGTTAACATCTACTAGCATATCATCAAGTTCTACGACAGAAAAAAGTGATGTAGGCTATACTACACAAAAGCACGACTCGGCTGGAACTTGTAACTCGGAAGGATTTTATGGTGATAACAATGATTGCGGGAAATTTTATAGATGTGTCGATAACGGCAGAGGTGGCTACACAAAATATAATTTCACTTGTGCTGAAGGAACAATTTGGGATCAAGAGATGCAAGCGTGTAATCATGAATCTCCGGATAATAAATGTACTCCTATTCCTAGTACAACATCATCACAACCTTCTAGCATTTCATCTACTTCTACCACAGAAATCGAAAACTATACAGACAGAACTGAGATTCCTACATCATTAGCAAACAGTATATGCACTTCAGAAGGATTCTTTGCCGTTGAATATGATTGCCATAAATTTATGCGTTGTGTAACAGATGGAAAAGGTGGATTCACTAAATATGAATTCACTTGCGGTGAAGGTACAGTTTGGATTCAAGATATATTAGCTTGTGATCATGACGATGGGTCCTTGAATTGCAGCTTAAAGTATTCTTCTAGTACGACCAAACCACAAGATTCTAATGTCCCACAAACCACTAGCAAAACATCTACGACAAATACTCAATTACAATCAGAAATGACAGAAACTCCTGAGAAGCTCGAAAACGACAGCAATGGCGGCTCTAACCTCATAAATTCCACCTGTAAGTCAGAAGGTTTTTATGGTTACGAAAATGATTGTAAACGATTTTTCAGATGCGTAGCAAACGGCAACGGTAACTTTACAAAATATGATTTTACTTGTGGTGAAGGTACTGGTTGGGACCACGAAATTCAAGGGTGTAATCACATAAATCAGGTCAAGGCCTGTAATAATTCAAATAAACATTCTACGACTACTGTGAAACCCATAATGCACGATGAAAGTACCGATAAATCCACCGGTGCAATGAGCACTACTACATCTAAAACAACGCCTACAAGCCAGCTTTCTACAAATATAGAAAATACAGATGAATGTTTTGAAGAAGGATACTTTGGCAACACAAGAGATTGTAAAAAGTTTTACAGGTGTGTAGATAATGGAAAAGGCGGGTACACAAAATATGAATTTGCTTGCGGCGATGGAACTATATGGGATCAAGATATTACAACATGTAATCACCCACAAGACGTAACAAATTCTTCATGTAATGAAAGTCAAGTTGAAAGCACATATGGAACAACTACAAGTACAGAGAAATCGTCATCTAGTGGCACAACTACAGCTCAGCCCATTTCTGAGTCTCCTGCTAGTGGTACGACGGAGAGTGGTTCGCAAAGTTCATCGAATTGTTCAAAAGAGGACGCATCTACTAACACTCAAGTAACCAATGTGAACTGTACTAAAGCGGGCTTTTACCCAAATCCAAATGATTGCAAAAAATTCTATAGATGTGTCGATTGGGATGGAGATGGCAAAAGATTTTCTGTATATCACTTTGAATGTGGGGAAGGAACTATTTGGGACCCATCTGTAGAAACATGTAACCATGAAGAGTCAGTATACCCACCACGGAACTGCAATGGAACTCAATCAAATGAAAATGTAAATCAGGAAACAACAACTACTGATAGTTCCACTACTGAACATGGTGAATATACTACTACCCAATCTTCTATTACACAACAAACTACTCAGGCATCTACCACAACTGATGGAACTACTACCGCTCAGCAGCAGGAAACTACTACCACTCAATCTACCACGACGATAGCATCAACAACAACTCAACAATATCCTTCAGAACAAACGACCACTGAAAATTCTTATCAAACTACAAACCAACAAGCAACAACGACAGAGCAAACCACAACAGAACAGACAACTACAATACAACAAACAACACAATCATCTACTAGTACTGCAACACAACAATCAACGACATCTGAAGGAACTACTACGGAACAAACTACTACTCAAGAGCCACCCACTACTCGAGAGCCAACCACAACTCAAGAGCCTACTACTACTGCAGAACAGTCTACCACTAAAACAACGACTGAAGACTTGACTACTTCAGAACAAACAACAACACAACAATCTACTGCAGAATCTTCGTCAATAGATCAAAGTACAGCAACAACAGAACCAATCAAAACTACGACTGAACAAAGTACAACGACGGCAGAACTAAGTACAACAACAACGGAACAAAGTACAACAACAAGCGGACACAGTACAACAACAGAACAAAGTTATACCGATGAAACAACTAGCGCCAGTGGAACGCAATCAACCACTGACTCTTCTACCACTGAGCAATCGACTACTTCTGGAAGTACAGAGGAAAGTTCGTCTAAAGAGGAATGTCCAGAGACGGATGCTGATCAATATTTATTTGTTTGTCCAACATCATTTAGGAGACATCCTAAGTATTGCAACATGTTTTATCAATGTACCGAGGATAACTCAGATGATGTTAAAATTGCTACATTTACTTGTCCCAATAACACTATATATGACGAAAGCAAAACGAAATGTGTTGAAGAAAATCAAGCAGAGAAAAAGTGTGAAGGTGAAATAGCACAAAAGCAAAGATTTAAAAGAATTGATAGAGACTACAAAGAACCGGTAAATACAATTTTCTTTAATATAATATCTTTACCTTTAATGTAAGAAGCCGACTATTTCCATCGTAAGCAGCCAACGATACCTATGCCAGTACCCTTAAATAAATTGGTGTTGGAGTTTCATAACTATATCCATCTTTTGGCAAAATTCTCAGAAAATCGTTCAGGAAATATAAATTGGCATTTCTTCCGTACTTTGTGATCTTTACAATCGTTCAATTCATATTTCCTGAACTATAATCGATTGTCACCTCATTTCACAACAATTTTCTAGTCACTTAAAATTAATTTTACTTTACAGATCATAGCAAGCACACAAAGTTACGCGTGTCCCAGTCCTGGTTACTATCCTTTCGAAAATACAGAATGTTCTCCAGCTTTTCTTAAATGCCAAATGAACAAATCGAAGAAATTACGTGGTTACGTCTACCAATGTCCCGGTGGTTACATATATTGGTCCATAAGCAAAAGATGTGAACGAATACAGCAAGTGGCTACTTGTGAACGCTCAAGCAACAATTGGAGTGAAAGATGGGAAATACCAATTGAAAAAAGAAACATCGCAGCGTAAATGTCACAGAGATTGTATGTCGTGAACCGTGTACTCCGTGTACCGTGTAGTGTATGCTTTATTTATCATAAGATTTATAACGATTTTGTAAGTGTAAATATAGTGTGTACTATTGCAGTAAGTGCGAATCATATGATAACTGTAACGTGATATAATAATCTGTTAAAATAAAACTAAAAAAGCAATAACCGCTAAATAATATTCAGCCATAATGCAGATATTGTTTTTAGTACTTGCATTTCATCAAGGTTTCTACTTTAATTCAAGAATTACTTAAGTGAATAATTCTACTGACAATAAAGTTGGCATTATATATTCGAAAATAGCAATACAATTAAAAATAATTAGGTAGCCAGTAATATTTCTGTCGCTCTCTTCAGTTGCATTGTATGCAACATTTTATATGGGAGTCTAGTCTGCAAAATATTTATCTTGAACAATATTTGCTGCCATAAATTATAAGTAATATAATATGTAACTTGTGAACAAAATATTGTACAATCTTTATTTTATAACAATATTTTGAACACGACTAAATATAAATGTAAGAGTGTTTAGTAAATAAGTAAAATGGACATTATTAAATTATTTGCAAGTGTCTAATTGTTGGCGTCTTTTTTATTGTGTTAATTACCGCGCTGTCTAGCATCTGTTCATGAAGGGTTACAGTATTGCAACATCCAACCGTCTACCGTTCAAAACTAAATTTAAAATTTACCGTAGCTCACACAGCTTAAAGTACATTTTCGGCAACAGAGTCAACAGGCAAAACGGCGCATTCGTGTGCACAGGCAATGCAGTAGACGCCGTCACATAAGTGAAATTGATACCCCTTGAATTAAATAAAACGAAATTGTTTATGATTTATTTGTATTTTGAAGGGAGGGAACAGTACTAAAATTAACAACACAATAAACATACACTATAATAAAATAACATCAATACCCATACATGATGACAAAACTCCTTTACAAAAATTTGTTAGTTCAGCAATAATGTAATCGGTAACCGTTTCATCTATACTGTGATGTGGAGCATTGCTAAATATTGTTCCCAAAAACGCATGACATGATGTATCAGTTGCTATAATATTTCCTCTCAAATCTATTGTAAGTCGATTGGAGTCCACACTTTCACCCACCTCCTCACGGGATCGTACATCTTTACCATCATCACCAGAAGTAGATATATTACTTTTTATTGCTTTTGCTGATATTATAACTGGTCCATATTTATCCATACCTTTCAATAGCGAATTGTTTTGGTTTTGTTTTGGCCTACCTATCACACTTTTAGGTACTCTAGAATAATTATTGAATGTCGCAGGTTCAGTAGATTCAGTTTTATTTTTCGTCTTGTAATTGAATAGGAGCTTTACAAATGATGACAGTAAACTGGTTCCTATAGTAGTATTTGCTTTTTTGAAGAAGAGATTTAAGTATGGGTAGCTAGCTTTAATTTGTTTTGTATTATTATAAGTAGTAGAAGAGCTTATGTTGGGATTAGGTTGAGTACTATTAAGTAAGTCGTAACCATCGGTAATATTATAGTTTTCTCGCTTATCCCTAGTAATTACTGGTAAGTGTTTATCCTCAGCCTCCGCAAGTTCTTGTGAGACAACTGTAGTGGAATCGTCTTGACTCTCTAATGCATTAATTATGTCAAGAATATTATTGACATGCTTAAATTTTTTATTTCTTTGGGAAGTCGATTTCTGTATATTAATCGATTCCTTGGAGAGATCATCAACCCTATGTTGAATTATTTTAAATTTGTTTAACAGTTTCCTCAATTTTTCTTCATACACAGCATGTGATGTTCGGGGTGTCAGTATTTCAGGATTAAAAGCTATTCCTCCTTTATTCCAAATAGAAACAGCTCGTGCTAAAAACTGAACATGTTGTGGGGACATGTTTCTCCAAAATTTATTCAGTGGCGAATTATCCATGTATGTAGTCAAAGAAATATACTCAATATTAACGTTGGACCTCTTGATCGGTTCTTTCATTTTACTAGTATCATCATCCCACAAAGAATTCAGTGCTATATCATTGTTTTCCTCCGCAGTGAGATCTTTCATATTTGTGACATTTAATAATATTACAAAATGAAAATCAAACGCACTGTATTTATTTGATATTTTCTCGATATAAG
Organism: Clostera curtula; assembly: GCA_905475355.2. Classification (NCBI taxonomy): domain Eukaryota; kingdom Metazoa; phylum Arthropoda; class Insecta; order Lepidoptera; family Notodontidae; genus Clostera; species Clostera curtula. The sequence continues at coordinate 8,678,660 of FR997806.1, read as the reverse complement.
GCATGTATTCATTAAAATTAACCTCCTGATCCTGGTTCACAAACAAATGCATATAGACATCACGTGAAAAGGGCGAATTCGGTGTAGTTTCAACTGGAAATATTCTTTCCAATGCTGGTTTGGATTTGACTGTCTCTATCATTGGAAAAACAAAGAGGCTATTGTATATTATGAAAGTCGTTAAACACACCATTCCTATTCCTATCCACCAATACGCCAAAAACGAAGTCCAGTGATCTGAAAATATTGTTGTGTCAGTTAAAATAGCTTGATCTCATTTTAGGAGGTCTCGAGGTCAACGTTAATTTGTGGAAAACTGATTCTATATATCTACTCTATTATAAAGAAACAATATGAGTACTTATTATTATTTATTGAGGAGGTCAGATGTACGAAATGATGGACGCCCATTCAATATCCAGGGGGGCCAGACGTTTCTTGACCTAGGCCAGCCCCCGACCAACACTTTAACTCAAACTTTTCTAATTATCTATAAAGTCGGTGTAGTGACGAATTAACAATACACTATGTCAAGAACCAACAATATCCTCATAAGAGGCGCGAGGACACCTAGCCGAAAGAGAACTTGATACAAACTGTGCCAACCTATGAAATCATGTAATATCGTAGGATTTATCATGTTCCACGACAAACAGTTTAGAACTAGCTGAAATTATTGAACTTGCAAACTTGTGTATAAATTTACCTGGCCAATGTGCTAGAATAGCTGCCGCTCCTTTAAAACGACTACGATTTCGTCCTCTAATGGTGTGGGTTCTTCTATTAAAGTGAGGACTGTACGAGTCTTCATCGGAAAATTCCCCGCTTAGTAATGGACGTTGTTCTCGATATGTCTCACTCATCACTGGCCATTGATGCTTCTGTAAATCAATATAAATATTATTATTACTAATCAATTCGTTGTAATTTAAAGAATATCTAAAACATTCCTATAAATACAGATCGCCAATAATTGTTAGCTGTTTAAAATGTTATCTATGGTAGATGTCATAAATTCTTCATTTAAATTTTTAGGGCATCATGTGGATATTAAGGAGATTTGTAATTACGACTTTTTTAATCTGCCAAATATTTTTTTGATTCTTAAAAAGAAGTAAGAATCTTTAAATGAGTTAACCGAAATTGTGTATCTACCGATTTTTACGAAAGTTGCGCAGTGGATGTGTATGAATTTTCCCACACATAGATTTTAATTAAAGAAGGAGCGCAGAATGCTAAAAAAAAAGTTTTTTAAAAAGAAAAAGAAAAATAGTATTTACTTAAATATATATATTTAAAACTAATTTGTTCGAATTTCAACCGCTGGGCAACCATTACAAAAAACAGAACGATATTAAACCTACTAATAAATATATAATGTTAATATATTAAATAACATTATGTACCTCTATGATATTCAAATAATATGATCTATAGCAATGATGAAAATACTTAGAACAGAAACAACAGGTGCAATACTTAGTTTTGAAGCGCTTGAAAATTCTTGGCAAACCATCGGCTCAGGAACCAAATGTATCCTCTCACAAACTCAAAACCATATAACTGGATACTAAAACGTTTCTAAATGCAACAATAATATCTGGGTACGTCACCATAGCTCTAACTCGTGCAGGATGTCCACAAAAGTTTAGTACATTATTATAATAAATTCGATCACGCTACAAGCCCACGACCTAACTCACGCCTTGAATTATTTAACTGAACATTGTAATGTTGAAACTAATGAACTCCCATGTAATGTATACACTTTCTGCTATAATTTTATTTCATAAACATCACATTAGTGCCACTCAAGTACATACAATACCTAAGTCTCACGTAATGGTGACGGTAACGGTCGCCGATTTTGTCCATTTTGCAGATTTTCAAGGCCCGATTACTGTACATGAGATAATTTTGTAACTTCATTATTGTTGTATCATCACTCGACCGTGGATGTGACAATACGTCCGTGTTTTGTCTTTTGGAACTCGAATGTGCGTTACTGTGGAGATCCTTGGGGGAACCTGTCTACAGTGATAATATTTAGGTGAAAATGACATCATCAATATACATCTCAGCCCGTAAAATACCCATTTCTGAGTCGCGCCTCCTCCTATTACAGGAGGGAAATTTGCCTACTGTGCCACCCTGGCCAGATATATTGGCACAGGGGTTTGTTTCAAGTTTTCCTTCTCTTGCGGCTAGGTTTTCTGCCGTGTCATTTCCTTTATTCGGCTCTTACGACACCCTTAGGGTACAATGGGGTCGTGACACTATGTATTCTGAATCCGTCTCAACATAGACTAAATAACGATGACAACCATGACGATAGGTATATTGCTAATCAATATAATTTTCGTATATATACTTTACGTATATCAACTTTAGATTAGAATAATAACTATGATTACCTCCTTTTGAACAAACTTTTTAAAATTGATGTTTTTCAAAAAAGACATTAGTAAATGTTTGACGTTAACATTGATTTGAAATTGGAATTACCACGAAATTCTTTGCAAACGTCTATCGTAATATTCAAACTCAGCATAAGTAACATATTTTATTCGTTTGAGATTTGAAGCTGGTGCATCACAAATTACTTAAATTATAGCTAACGAAACTAGTAGGTAAGTTTTTATAATATTTTTAAACATTCCTTTAAATAGTGACTTATTGCGGCTGCTGTCCTGTCAATATAGAAAAAAATGTGTTTACCGTAGCTTATAAACGTACCTACAGGTTAAAGAATCATCACTACATAGTATAAAACAAAGTCGCTGTCATCTGTCCGTCAGTATGCTTAAATCTTGAAAACTACGCAACGGATTATGAAGCGGTTTTTTTTATAGATAGAGTGGTTCAAGAGTAAGGTTTATATGTATAATACATGCATAATTGTATCCGTGCGAAGTCGGGGTGGGTCGCTAGTTGAAAAATAAATCGCTAAAATATTCTAAACTGCATTCAAGTAGAACACAACTTAAATCAATACTCAGTCCATATATGACCCACTGTCGAGATGGGTTGGAGGTTGAATTTAGAGGAGGAGGGAACCAGCAGTGGGTTATTTATGGGTTGAAACGAAGTCAAGGTAAATATTGATATGGACTAATTAGGTATAATATTATGTACGATTGATAAATTTGGCTGTTCAACAGAGACATATTATGGTGGAAGCTACAGCACTTAAAAAAGAGGACGAACAATATCCTTTGCTGAAGGTAGACACCGGAGGTGGAGATGGAGGAAGTAAAGTTACCACCACTGTTACTCCAGGCTGGCAAGTCACCTGTGTGCCTAAAAAATCATGGCTGGTGCGATGGCCAGGTTAGTACTTTGCCAATGACACATTAGAGAATCTCATTAATAAATTATTACCTGTCGGACACTGAATATTCGACGTTGTTCGTCTAGGTTAGATGTGCTGCCTTTGAATCACAGTGCCCAGTTGATTCCAGGGTCGGGCAGGCGAGTTTGTGTAAACCAGAGGTACTTGCTCTGAGTCTGGGTGTCATTTGTGTTCGAGTGTTACAAATAGGATATATAAATCTTTCCTCTTTGTAAGGTACAAGCAATGGGTACAAGCTAAAATGTGCCTTGTTGTCGCGTATATCTAAGTACACATTGTATAGCAGCGTCTCTAAGGTTAGGTAATAGTCTGTTACTAGCATCACATCTTAGTTGTTTGGATGATGCATCTGGAGTGGTGGTAGTGCTTAACGTATGGCCCTGCTGGATTTTGGATGAGTGTCTATAATAGTTGAAGGCAGTCGTTGCATGTATTTAGTATCGTGAAGTGGTTTAAGAAGAAAATACTGTTGGTAATGGCTCCATGTACATTGGTTGAATATGTATAAATTGTAATTGTCATATGAAATTTCACAGAGTATATATCTGCGTGCTGGATGACGTTTATCCTCCTGGGAATATCATTCCTGGTCTTTTATGCCTTGGCTATGGAAGCATACCGTCGCCAGCCCGTCATGATCGTTAGATGCAATGAATCGAAACCTGCCAGCGATATCTATTTTCACCAAGTTATTCAACAAGGAAGCTATATATCTTTTATGCTTTATTCTGGATATCTTGCAAAGTTGGCGACAAAATACCCTTCACTTCATTTCCACGTTTTGTTCCTTGTAGATGACTCCCGATTAACAGCAATACGTGGTCCCAAGCATAATAGATTTATTAATAAATTGATTCCGTACACTCCATATATAACGTCGAGATTAGAAGAAAATAACAAGAGAGAAATAAGGGAGTTCCAAAGGAAATTCCAAAACTTTAATATATCTATAGGATCTTTGAGTAGCTACATGGCATCGACTCCTCTGAAATACAAGTGGAGAAGCCTACCAATTGATTACATCCCTTTTTATGCCAGAGTATTGTCGGTCTGGCAATATGGTGGTGTCAGTATGGACCTAAATGCCTTCAATAAGAGATTTAGTACACGCCAATGTGAGGATCGAAGAATCTCTGCAATACTACAACAACACAATGATGGTATAAACGCTGAGGAGTATAAAAATGCTTTGGATAAAATTAACCAAGATGAAGATTTTGAATTTTTCTCAATGGTCCATGCACTTATTGACCAAGTTCTTAACAATACACGTTCATTTTTGTCTACAGTTAATGCTAAGAATACGCAAAATGAGACCTTAATTAGGACCCACAGGAATGAACGTGAGGTACCTAGTACAGCAACCAACAATTTGATAGAGAAGCCGAATGTTACGATTGAATCTTTAAATGCAGCTAATAAAACTGACTTCAAGAATTACGAATACCTAACTATATCACCAACAGAAGCATTGGTCCAAGCTAGAAATATTTCAGTTTCAATATCTCCAACCAACGTATCGTCCTTTAGCGGATTAGATAACAAATCTCGGATCGCCAATAAGCCAAAGGTTTCCCAAGTCGTTTGGTTCTATGATATTTCATTGATTGCTGATAGTTTTGAGCCCCAAAATTTGAAGAGCGACTTCATTATGCAACCGAATTTGTCCCCAAGCATCAAAAATTCAGATTCACGTAAATCTAAACGGAATACTCAACAGGCTGAGAGTGTACCACAGCTCTTATCTATGGATTCCGAAGGATTGTTTATATCAGCAGCGACGCCTCTTCATCCGTTTTTGAGTTATTTGATGTCTGCTGATTGCCAACGTTTGCACCCTAAACACGCTATCAAAGACGCTATGCTCACACTCTGTTCTGGAATGTTGAAGGATGAAGCCACTTGTAACAATATATTTATCTTGTAACAGGTATTTGCTAACAAACTTTAATAAGATGTGAACCAAATTGTTCTTGTTTTAGGTACATTGTGTGCTAATAATGTTTTATGTGTATTTTTACTTTAATAATAAACAACCTTCTAAAGTCTAAAGTCCGTCCTCTTCGATTACCCATAGCCCTAATGTTGATCTGAATGCTATCAAACTTGTATGTATGACTAACCTTAGTGGGTTTGTTTAACGATAGCCTGTAAATATCAGCTTATTCTATCATACGGGGACGTGTGTTGACGGATGTAAAATACATAGTATGACCACCCCATCGGCTAGCCGCGCGGCCTACTAAACCGCCACTAAGCCCCACCGCACATGCTCAGACTCGCATTGGCTGTCACGAGCCGCGTGCGAGTGGCAGTATTTAAAACCTATGGCGCAGTACCAAGCTCCGCATTTGATCTCATATGTCGACGCACACGCGTACACGCGGAGTTTGGTATTGCGCATCGCACGCGGCGCGTGACAGCCAATGCGAGTGTGAGCATGTGCGGCGGGGCTTAATTTCAACCGCCAGTGCGTACAGGCAAGCGGTTGCATATTAAATTAGAAAAGCGGCAGGCCACGCGGCTAGCCGCCTAGGCGGTTCAACCGCTAGTGCGTACAGGGGCTAAGGGTGCCATAAAACCTAAAATCTACCGTCTAATTATTTATGAAAACCGGTGTACGGATAAATCTGTGCAGATTTTTGTTACACCGGGAACAAATGATATGTAAACATGTAACTATTGCTTGTAATAAATCACTACATAGTATAAAACAAAGTCACTGTCCTCTGTCCGTCCCTATGTATGCTTAAATCTTTAAAACGGATTTTGAAGCCGTTTTTTTAATAGATGGAGTGATGCAAGAGGCAGTTTTATAAGTATCATACATGCATAATTGCACACGTGCGAAGGTGGTGCGGTTCGCTAGTAAAAAAATAAAAAAAACAGGAAACCAACCCGTCTGGCCAGCATGGCACAGTCGGCTTACATAATTAAATTGCCCTTCATGTAACTGGAGGGTAGTAGTAATGTATCTATGTACTTCCTAAATACTTCTCTTGATTTATTAGTTCTGAGCCCATAAATGACCCACTGCTGAGTGGGGCCTCCAACTACATGGAGGGTAATTAGCCTACTATGCCACGCTGGCCAGACGTATTGCCATAAAGTTTCGTATCAAGTTTTTCCTTTTGTCGGCTCTTACGACACCATTTGGATGAAATGGGGTGGTGACATAGAATGCGTAGATTCTAAAATCTGTCACCATTGATTAAAAGACAAAATAACCAAATTGGAGATTTCTTCTACGTATAAAAAAAACATCATTGTAAAATCATTATAATAATATACTTTAATTAACAATTTATAAATTATAATAAATTGTTTAGATTATATAAAAAAATACTCGGTATCGGTAACCGGATGAGTAAATATTCCATATTTATTAGATTACCGGACGAATAAAGATATATTATTTGTCCGATTATCGGACGACTTTATAGACAAAACATTGTCTATGCAGCCATACATCAGTGTTATGGCCTTTTTCCTTTATATTTTTGATCGAAGGCTACAGAAGTGTATATTATCAAAGATTGGTAGTTTAATTAAATGCGGCATGGAAGAAGGTTCATTCACTATTTTATTTAGGTGCCCTAACTTATTAATCTCCTTGTATGTATATCCTATATTCCGATGTCCCCCGGCCAGTTAACATACCCTTTCTTCCCCTTCAGTATTTAAATCCCTGTATAAATACATCTCCCAAAACCATTTAGAAATTTAGTTTTAATATATATTTCCCATTTTTTTTGTTCATTTGTCCGTCCTACTCGCCTTATCAAATCAACTGAACATAGTTTCTCTTGTTTTTACTCTTTTATCATATCTATAATTTTGCCACTGCCCATGTGTCAAAACAAACTCGGTTGTTGGCAAAATCATCAAACCCATGATGGAAGCCATGTCAATTAAATGAAGAAGAAGAACTAACAAATCAAACTACAGTAATGATTTCTGTACCTGAGCTATTCACAAATAATGGCAAAGATTAAGCCAAATGACAGAGAAATGATCAGCAAATTGAATGTGTAAAAATACTATTTTCTTCTATCATCACAGAAACCGTTCATAATATGAAGCTTCCATTGAATATAATGCTTTCACCATTAATAAGGCCGAACCTGGGCCCAACAAGACAATTTTGCCAAAAGCGCATTTTTTTTAATAGCCATTTGTATACGTATTTACATGGAATACTCGGCTTGGTAAGCATCAAATCGACCATTCACGATAGCTGTAGATTCTGTAGACCCTGTGCCAACCCGTCTGGCCAGCGTGGCTCAATAGGCTAATTTCCCTCCATGTATACCTCAGGAAATATGAATTGAACGTTTGTAAAGATCGCAAAGTAGATAAGAAGTGACCAGTTTATATTTCCTGAACTATAACTGGAGGAGGCCTGACTCAGCAGTGGACCTTAGGGGCTGAGTAGTAGTGGTAGATTCGGGGCTCCTTCAAAAGTCTCTAATTTAATGAAGAATTGATCTACTGGTCTGATTTGGATTGACTTCGTATCTACTAGGTGCTAGGTAGGCTGGATTTTTTGCCAACCTAGCACCTTTATTCGCCTTGTACACAACAATTTTGACTATTAGGTGATGCTGAAGCATATGCCTGATCTATTTGCATTTATATCATCTTGTTGACTAAAATACATGTAATATACTTAGTGTTGTCACGAAAGAAACAACAACAATGTGTTCGTGAATTAATTTTGTTTTTCATCGAATAAAAATTGTAAAAAAATTGTAAGCGGTTGGTGTCGCGTACGGACGTTTTTAACACCGAAAGTTAATCACGTGTCGTCAACCCTGCAAGACGTGAAAGCATGACCCTGATAGCAGAGGGAAAGAGGATTCCTTCAGCTGCCAGCAATATGCAAATGCATTGGGTATTCTGTGAAGGTGAAGGTCTTTCCCAAATCGGTCAGCTGCAGCGAGTGGCTGCTACCATGTAGGTTTGCTGCTGCTACTAAACATCCCCCGCCTGCGTATATCTGACTGTATGTATAAATGTTTACGATATCTAAACAGATTAAGATACCTATAGATGCACAAATTTATGCTGGAGGAGGAAAACTAATAACACTTTTTATGTCTGTCTGTATGTATATATTTTCACGATAATCTGAAAAGATACTGCACAAATTTATGCTGGAGGAAGAGAATGATGAACACTTATTTAAAAAAAAATGCCTGAAAAGATCGATTGTCCTGGACTTCTGGAGTCTTAAGGTGAATGTTCCAGGGTAGCCCGCGAAATTCAAAATTTCTTATGTTTTTTGCAATTTGCAGGTCAGTGCTAGGTTGTATGTTGATTAAAATGTTATTCGCGGCTCTAAGACGTATGTAGTTATAGAATTATAATCATCAGAATCATCAATACAACCCTCCAAGCTCATAAAGGTGCAAGAAAAACTTTTTCAAGCTCAAAGTCATTCTTGCACCTTTATGAGCTTGGAGGGTTGTATTGATGAGTTTGATGATTATAACTCTGTAACTACATACGTCTTACAGCCGCGAATCAAATGTTCATCATCATACAACCTAGCACTGGCCTGCAAATTGCAAAAAACGTGAGAAAATTTGAATTTCGCGGGCTACCCTGGAACATTCACCTTAAAGACAGCCGATTGTCCTCCATTACCTTTATATAAAAAAATGCTTTATTTCCCATGCGACGCTGAGACGGGTCGCCAGTCAAAGATATAGTAACAACCTTGGTTACAGGTAATAACTGCAAATCATCTGAAATGCCACTTGGGTGAAAATGTTTCTGAACCAATATACGCTTTTAGTTTGCCTTCGACTTCGCGACGAAATTCAAATATGCTTAGGCATGATTTCAAAATTATAGCATGTTCTATGGCAGTGGTTCAATACATTTGTGTGCTGCTCGGCTGCATCACTGTAAGGATTTTTATCAATTACTTAGTGCTGAGTTAGTTGAAATACACGAAATGACGCGATATAACTAGCTTTTTGGTCCAGGGGTTAGAAGCCTCCCTTGTATCACGGCTGCCCGGAAAAAAATCCGAAAAAAATCCAGGGACGGCATGTTTTTTTTTAAACCAGCGCCACTTAAGAAGGGTCTAGCCTACGGTCTGGCTGATATTTGTTTTTATGAATTACATGTTTGTAAATTGTTCCCGAGATACACTGTAGATCCCTGAATCGTTTTGTTAAAAAAAAATAACAGTTTATCATTTTACTATCTTGCACTGTGAGGTAGAAATCGACGTTTAGTTAAACCAAATTTTTAATTAAACGTGTTCTGTTTTAAAAATCTTTTGTACTCAGAAATGAAATAGCTTGACTGCCTCGTTGGTCTAGTGGTTAGATGTACCGCCTTTGGATCAACGGGTCCCGGGTTCGATTCTGGGGTCGGGCAAGTGTATTTGTCTAAACCAGAGGCACTGGCTCGGAGTCTGGGTGTCATTTCTATCTAGAATATGTATGTATTTACAAAAAAAAAATGTATTTAAGTAGTTTATCATCCATCTCGTTACCATAACACAAGCATTAAGTTGCATAACTTGGGACGAGATGGCGTTGTGTGGAATGTCCAAGGATATTTATTTATTATTTAGCTCTCAATAGTGTAGAAACGCTAGGAAATTTAAACCCATTCCACACACTACACTCGGATAAGTCAAAACATCTAATAACCAAAAGAGAACGAAACTTCATTTGGAAGCGTGTGGCAAGTTTTTTGGGTGGGTGGCACAGTAGGCTGAATTCCCCCCAATTAATTCGGAGTAAGCCCGACTGAATAGTGGCTTTATCAAGACGATGAATTGATTACCTACTAAAATTGTTTTTTTTTTTCAGAGAAACCCTGCATTGTTCCTGCCACACCTATTCGGTCAGCTAATCACTCTCACCATCAAAGTTATAAACGCCCTTTTGCTGTTAGCTCCTGTGAATATAAAAGACGCAAGAAAGCTAATGTACAAACTGCCAGCAATCGTATTGGTGTCATTCAATTGGCTTCAGGAGTTCTGCGTTTTTAGAAAGTGTCTCTCTGCATGTGATCTATGAATGGCTTAAGCAAGCTGTGGCTTAATTAAACTAATAAATATTTCAGTAATTTTGATAACATGAATTTGTGTTCATTTTTATTTAGGTTCAGTCAATGTTTCGGTTTAGGACTAAACATTCTCAAAAACACAAGAAAAGTCTTTTTAACATTTCTTGTATCCTATGATCATGTCTTCTTAGTCCTTATACCCTGTTCAAGATAGCGTGATCGATTTGACAGATGTCAATTTTTCTGATCAACGATAAGGTATGATTCCGAACTACGTCGCGGTAATGGGGGGCAGAAGTGCCGTGGTAGCACTTCTGCGTGCAGCGTACTTCGGAATCATACCTTTACTTTGCAATGACGATTAGTGGTGGGAAACAGATAATATCTAGTGGTTCAAAAAATAACGGTTTAAAATACTTGTAACTGTGACGAGATGGTATGGGTGTATTATGTGTGAAATTCTTTATCACTTTTTCTTCAAATCAGTCAAAAAAGTCATCTTCAAAAAGTAAAATCGATCATGCTATCTTGAACAGGGTATAAATGACCTATTTGCCAAGTCGCGTGACTGCTCCTTAATATGGGTGGGATACTAGCCTACTGCGCCGCGCTGCTATTCCCTTCTCTTGCGGCTAGTTCTCTTGGGCGTTCCTTTACTCGCCTCCTACGACACCCTCAGGGTGTAATGTGTTGGTGAAATACTGTGTAAGTATAGCGGTGTTACCATTTCCTTATTATTAAAATATACCAAAAAAAGTTTCTTTTTTACCCGCTAACGTGCCCATGGCACACTGTTTGGTGTTATGGTTTTCTAAGAAGTTGGGAAGTAGGTATTTATAAATTAAAGAAAAAACTCTAAGTACTACACAAGTATAATTCGGCCCCGTACTATCTTGTCAAACGGGTATCCAAGTGGCATTTCCAGAAACAAAATACAAATAGATCCATCTCAAAATCATTTAACAGAACTGGCTGAAAATTGTCCATAATTGACATAAATAGTATTTGATTATTTCCTGTCGTTACATAATCATCCAAACATCGTACATTATGTGACAAATAATTTATTTTATTCACAACCTCGCGTGTTCGCTCATGGAATTTACAGTGTTAACGGCACTGCCATGAGTATGTGTACATCAACATGGAAACGGATAGCAATCATTTGTTGAATCAGCTACGGCTCAGACATGATAATCACGCGAATGCTGTAAGTTGTAAGCAACATATCTGTAGAAGAACGGACAACCGTTGGGGTAGACGAGTTTTTGAGCGGAGAGCGCAAATCGGCAAGCGTAGTGTGAGATTGCCGATTCGGCCATCTGCTAGATGGAGCGACGAAAGATTGCGGGCAGCAGCTGGATGCGTCAAGGAGAAGACAGGACGCTATGGCGCTCTTTAGGGAAGGCCTATGTGGAGCAGTGGACTAATGTTGGCTGATGATGATAAATAAATAAATATCCTTGGACATTTCACACAACGCCATCTCGTCCCTAGCTAAGCAACTTAATGCTTGTTAACGGTTTTATAGTAACGAGATGGATGATAAACTACTTATATACATTTTTTTTTGTAAATACATAAATATTATATATAGAAAACACCCAGACCCGGTTCAAATACACCTACAAGTATTACTTCCGTGCGAGAATCGAACCCGCGACATGCTGCGCAGCAGTCGATCGCTCCTCAACCACTGCGCCAACCGTAACATGTAATTGATTTGACTGCCTTGCTGCGAAGAAACTTCTTGTCGGTTCTTGGAAATGGTGTCAGAATTAGAACGTAGTTTTTTTTTAATAACTTACTTGAATGCGTTTGACCCTAGGCTTCCGTGATGTAAAGCAACGCCAGGGTCTAAGATGGAGCAGGCAATTCAAGGAAATGCCCTGTCGGGCACCGGCTCTCGCTTGTTCACGAGGAAACAATAAAAGTGCATGGCGCCGGACTTAGGTGTGAGGGTGGTAGCTCACACCGTCGGGCGGACCATTAGATCCTACCACCAAGCAAAATATTGCCGAGTCCACCCTGTACGCCTTACAAGGCGATTAATTGATAGGCTGAAATAGCCACAAAAATGGTCTCCTTGAAATTATACCTCTATCACGTTATGAACGCAGTGAGCCATCATTGTTGGCGGACATAGCCACGCCACGTAACCAATTAAATCGTTCCAAATTATAAAGACACCTACACAGTCGTCTGTTCAAAGCATACATTCGAATGCGACAGTTATGTCTTGTCCTTTATCCTTATTAGATATTATCTGTCTATCTTATCACTACATAGTATAAAACAAAGTCGCATTCTTCTGTCCGTCCCTATGTATGCATAAATCTTTAAAACTACGCAACGGATTTTGAAGCGGTTTTTTTTAATAGATAGAGTGATTCAAGGGGAAGGTTTATATGTATAACCCACCCCCGCTTTGCACGGGCGAAGCCGGGGCGGGCCACTAGTTATATATAAATAAAAATCAATTGCTGTTCGTTAGTCTCGCTAAAAATCCAGAACGGCTGGACCGGGTTTGGTCTTGAAATATTCGTGTAAGTCCAGGGAAGGTTTAAAAGAAAGAAAACTTATTTTAAACCTTCCTCAAGAAAATATGATTCTGAGGCGGTACGAAGTTTGCTGGGTCAGCTAGTAAATACATAAAATACACCTGGGCAGTGTCTATGGGGTGAGACGTGTGGGTCCCTGGTTTGATTTAAGTTTTAGTATTCTATGGACCTTCCTTGAATAAATGTCCAGTTGTCCTAACAATTCACGCTTCAAAAACTTGTGCAACTGCTACGAGAATGATATTTCTTAGAAACTTCACTACTTGCACAAAAATTTACTAATTTCTTATCGGACACAGATTTTTTTTAAATTAAACAGTAAACTATTGTACACAGATTATTGCAGCAAACGCTGAATCTCCTGAAACTATAAAGATCAAGCTACGCGCACTGCTGGTAGCGTTACTGGGGATGTCCATGTCCGCGTGCGCATTTGCCTCGCAGCCGGTAGAACTCGAGCTTGACGATGACGACGTGGCACAGAAGCTGAACAACGTTAGCTTTGCGAGACGGTAACAAGTGTTATGTTTTTATATCATTACTAGCTGACCCCGCAAACGCTGTTTTGCCATATAAATATCGCTATCAAAAAATAGGGGTTGAACGTAGAGGCTTCACCCCTCTTGGTGAAAATTTTGGGATGTATGCATTTTTGTACGTAATAATACCAAAAAAAGATTGCCTAAAAATATAGGTATTCCCGGTTCTTTCCCCTTAACATTTGCTGCTGATGACCCCATCTAACCGCTAGTTGAGTTTGATCCACGACTTTTTGACCACCCTGTATACGCTTTCGTTAATTGATATAGTGTGCGATTTTATTTAGAATAGAACCACTCGTATACCGTACATCGTGTCTTAAAGCGTTCACTATAGGAAATGCCAAGGCACCAAATTATGCTTTTTATTCCATTCTCTCGCACTGCATACCGTAAAAAAAATTTCTTTACGCTGTCTTGTCAGCTTTTCGATTCGATTCCTGATTAGTTGGGTTCGTCCCCGCATCAAATGAAAACCACGACTTTATACATAAATATAAAATAATATCAACGCGGGCGTAGCTAAAGGCAGGAACTAGTCAATTATACAAAAACGTCAATAAGTGGCCAAGGTATTAATATAGTAATAATCCCTTGAAATAAGTAATAATCATATTTTAATTTTAGAATAGCAAAACCTACTATCCATTTGGTCTTGGGTTATGGAAAACTCAGCGCATGTGTCACGGCAGTTACTTCATTAATGCTTCTAGTTGCAGTCATGTCTAAGGTACCCATTGATCGTAGATACTTTATTTACTAATCTATATTCTAAAATCTACTGAATGGATTTTGATGAAACTTTACAATAATATAGTTAACAAATCAGAATAACACATAATCACTACATAGTATAAAACAAAGTCGCTGTCGTCTGTCCGTCCCTATGTATGCATAAATCTTTAAAACTACGCAACGGATTTTGAAGCGGTTTTTTTAATTGATAGAGTGATTCAAGAGGAAGGTTTTTATCTATATCATTATTGCACCCGTGCGAAGCCGGGGCGGGTCGCTAGTTTATAAATATATAGTGTAAATTCTCCAAAATATAAGTGTCAATTAAGTAAGAAAAAATCTGCCATACGCAAACTATTCTGGCGTGCACCTTAATAATATACACGGTGAAATTAAAATTTTTGTTTTCCCGCAGCGAAATGTATTTTGTCCTAGTAGTACAAACGACTTAGAACAAAATATGTATAATGTATTTTATAATGGAAGTATTAGCCTTCTGTGCCACGCTGGCCGGACGGGTTGACACAGGGTTTCGTATCAAGTTTTCCTTCTCTTGCGGCTAGGCCTTGCCATTCTTTTTTGTCGGCTCTTACGACACCCTCAGGATAAAATAGGGTGGTGACACTACGTACGCAAGCCGCGGGACGCAGCTGGTTCTATAATAATACAAAATTCGCGCAGCAATCGTGGTGGCGTAGAGGAGCGCGGTGGTTGGCGGCTCCTGCATTACTGGTGGTAGCTTTGGAGGCCGCTTCTGACGCGAGTGACGCAGTACTGGCAACGGCGCTAAGAGGCATTTCACAGCCAATACGAATGATCTCTCAAATTACGGCTGCAGGAGTCCTTGTCACCATTGAAATTCTAGTGTGGTACGTGTATTTTCTCGTCTTATTTAAACGGAGTCTGCCCTCCGTAACATTTATATAGCCATCATGTAAAACAGACGCTTTTCCGAAACCCCTGCACTAGGTATAGCCAGTATCGCGGGGACAGTTTTAAAACATGTAATTCACATCATCATTGGTGTTCACCAATAACACCCAGACTCATAGCAAGTGCCTTTGGTTTAGACAAATAACCCAGAATTGAACATAGAATCCGTTGATCCAAAGGCGGCACATCTAGCCCCTAGACCAGCGAGACGCTCGACTAAGTCTGCAGTTTGAGAGCACACATTCAATAAGACCAACCACTATATTAACTTTGATAGACCTCAAATCCTTGCCAAGGAAAATCATTACATCCCAAGAATTATCACCGAGATTAAGAAAACATACAAATTTCAATAGAGAGGATGGTTCGCAGGTGCCACCTGCTTGGGATCCAGTCATTATATTGATAAAATCTGTGCAAGACCTCTGGACGTTATCAATACAACAAAATTACTTTTTCTTTGTACAAAGCACTTGAAATTAAATTGAAATTAATTCCTGAGTTAAACATGTAATATACACGCGGTTACAAACATGTAAAAATGGTTTAATTTTAAAACATTTATCTATAGAACAACAATTTTAATAGACTGGTTTAATCTAGGTTAAAACCCTTAAACATGTTGAAAAATCATGTAATGTAGTTTTGTATAACTAAAATATAAAAAGTAACTTAATTTATACAGTATTTAATCTAAAAAAATTACACATTGTTTCATTTTTCAGGTATTTTATAGCAAAATTTTTCGAACACGCCCCGCAACTGACCGAAGAAAAGGATAAGTAGCTTCACGTTCACGATGAAGGAGTCGTTACTTATTTCATTTGATCATACGTTTAAAGTCAACGTGTTACAAAATAAATAAATAATTGACCAAACAGATTTACTCTTTGACATCGACAAAAGAGAGCAACTGCTCCGCTCATTTCTGGTTGAATATTAAATCTTTCATTTTTGCTGGACAACTGGACACACTGCCGAGTCGGGCTCCGGCCAAAATCATGAAGCCTACTGTGCCATACTGGCCAGACGGGTCGGCACAGGGTTTCGTATCAAATTTACTTCTCTTACGGTAAGGTTCCTTATCATTTCGGTTTAACGCCTCTTACGACACCCTCAGGATGGAATGGGGCGGTGACACTACTTATTCTAAATCAGTCACCACATTTTCCACTATTACCTACTATTTACCACCGGGTCGGAAACTCTACAGAGAAGACACGACAAAAACGCTGTAGTTGCGTTTTTAAAATTCGACAGTGCGGTTTTAAGAAATCAGGCCACGCCGTCTTCACAGTTATTGTATACGAATAGTGAGAAGAACCCCTTGAGTGGTGGTGTCCACTCATGGTAGATTATGGTAATAAGGTCTAAACCTTGTCTAAAGGGGTGTACTCGAATACTGACGTTGCTACATTTTCTTAATGATATTGGACTGTACACAAACGTAAAATGTACGAAATAAAACAAATTATAAAATCGTAATATACATTTATTGCTCAGCAAAACAGATAAAATGGCAGATCCTTAACATACGTGTATACTTAAAAAGGATATCTTTTGTAGCGTTTAATTTGCTAATAATGCATAAAATGTCACACAAAATATAGAGTGTATTAGGCTATATTCTGAAAGGCACTTTTCACATATAGGTTATCCCAAAAAATAGAGTCAAGCGGAAGTCCAGAGATAGAACACCCCCCTTGGGGTACCCGAAACACCCCGACGTATGTGTGATATTTCATAGTTTTGGTGTCATGTTTTTTTTCTGAATTTTTAATGTTTGGCTTTACACCAATATTTTTATAATTTTAGTCAAAGTTACGAAGCTGATTGTGAATGTTATGCTTAAAAGTACAATTCAAGATGATACAGTTAGAAAAAGAAACCATTTAAAGTCTTCTAATTAAAAAAAATGAAATTATGTTTTCCTGTTCCTAAAAAATTCTAAAAATTTCAGAATAGTATATTTCGATACAAGTGCGGAAAGGCTGTCATTACAACGAGTCCCGACAAATGTCTACCCGAGCCGAGGCGCAGCCGAAGGCGAGGGTTGACAGTCGGAACAAGTTGCAATGACGGTTCCGCACGTGTAATGAACGACTATTTTTAATACAGTTGCGAAAAAATGAAGCAATTTAATAAAATAATAAAAACACAATAAACTCCACTAACTAATCATTTCTGAAAAATGGCGCCGACCGTAGAATATAAGCAGATTTTTTTTCTTCACCCATTCTGGTAGGCAAAAGAAACAATGCCCATACAGCCAAGTTTTATTGATATGAAATGAAATTTAAATAGATGAAATGAAACTCATTCAATCAAATCATTAAATCTGATATTGAAACAAATTAGTACGTAGTTCATTTTTAGAAATATACGTATTTGCATGAATCATAAAAACATCTACGATTTTTTTTAGTAAAAACTTCATGGTTGGTTTTTCCTTATAATAGACATTATTTTGACAGTTGGGAAAGAAAACGCACTAGTGCGGGAATGGTAAAAAAAAAGCACGCGTGTGTAATAGCCCACTTCCCGAATGCTATACGGCGCTGCAATATGCCACTTTTTGAGCAACTGTATTAAAAAAAAAACATAGCTTCGTGCTATGATTTTTTTTTTTAATACAGCTATGAAAAATCGCAGAACATACGTGGCGGTGATTCGGGTACCCCAAGACGTGCTCTATCTCTGGACTTTCGCTTGACACTATTTTTTGGGACACCCTGTATACCATTCTATAAAGTCGCTACGCCGGACTATGCCTCGTTCGCGTCAAATAATGCAGTGAGCCATTAATGTCCGCCGGCTTAGCCACGCGTAACTAACCTATCAAATCGTTTCAATTAGAAAGTCACTTTCATAGTCGCCATTTGAAAGCATAGTTTAGAACGTAACGGTTATATCCTTTACTAATATTAAAGAGGAGATATTTGCAACAAATTGGCTCAAAAAGTACTGGACCGATTTTTTTAATTCTATCACCTTTTAATGCTACATTACCACATAAAGGCTATTTTAATTGCAAGAAAAATATAAAATACATGTCTCTCGTGCGAAGCCGGGACGGGACGCTTGTATAAAATACACCTTTACTTGCATTATTAACGTGAACGAACTATAATGTTTACATATAAGTACCGTATCACAGTCTAAAACTATCACGTTATATATCACGGTGCTAAAATTCGTGTCCAAAATTTCACACAATTTGACCTTTACATAGGAATCTCTAACAACTGACATAGGTTTATACAAAAGTTAACAATAGCAAACTGGGCGTTACTGTAAAATTACCAATTAGAGAAACTTCCGTAATAGTAATGAAATATTTAATTTATATAGGTTTTAGAAATTTAATATATATTTTTGGGGTAAATTAATAATATACAGTGAAATATATCAAATTACTATTATAAAAGTCATATTTTATAGTTAGTATGTTTCGGACACAAGATTTTTAGGACGCTATATAAAAATATGTAAAATATTATTCTAAATAGGTCGCGTGTAATGCATATATTTTTTAAATATAGAATTATTAGCTTGATTACAACAAGCAAGCTTTATATTTTTAAATAGATTCAAAAATAAAGCTTAATAGTGTTAAAATACTACATATTATGTATATATATATATATACTCATAAACCCTTTCATGTTAAAAATAAGAACCACAATAAAGGCATTCACATTTTCATCTACTTAGACTCAAGACTACGAAAGTTTTTATACAGTGTGTCTAATACGTAATATAAGTACTATGTTTCGACATTTTTTTTCAGTAACAGACAAACATACAATTTATAACTTAGCTCAAAATCTATCCATCTGAGCGACCGATCAATCAAAAGCGATAGTTAGGTCATAGAAGAGAGTAAAACAAAATGGCCGCCATATAGGTCGACATATAGGTAAATCTAAGTCGACATCTGACGAAACTAGAGAAATAAACACAGACACTTCATGCGAAATTGTAGAAACCAGATAACTAACTAAGTATATGGGAAAATAGATGGCTCATTTCCGATGGAACATATTGTGATTACAAGTTTGATTATAAAATCTTCAGTTTCCTAATAAAAAAGGAATTTATTCAAAGAGCAGTTCTTTGTTTAAATTGGGTTTTTCTTTCAGTAGCCTCTTCAAATAGCTACAGGGTTTTGTTACGCCTGTATAATTAGGCTGTGTATGTTATTAAAAATATAACCAACTACGATTACACCTATTGTATATTTTCTATCAAATTGTATATTTGGACACCCATGATATGTGAGTTTACGGTTCGTGTGATCTTAGATAATGTATCAGTTACGACAATATAAGTTTGGAAGTGTCAATGGACGACATTAGTTTCGGAGATGCAATGCAACAAACTGTTTCACCCTACCCGCAATTACATCTCTAACGTTACGCTAAGCGTACCTAACGCCCGCACAGGTCTCGCAAATAATGGACTTCTTGCCTGGATAATCAGTGCGACTTCTATCGATCTCCTCATCAACCCAGCCGACTAGGCGGTTTTTGAGATACAAAATAGTATCTTTACGCACTAAACCTTCCTGGAAGAACTCTTTCAAGACAAGGACAATACCATTATCGTTGGAGGAAGCCTCGCCCAACGGCCTCTCGTGTTTCATGTAATTGAAAACAAATTTGACTATCTGTACTAGCAAGTCCTCGTCAGGACTAAGAAGTCTAAGTCTCGCTATTTCTTCTGGGACTAGATTCGACAGTACATTGAAGCATATCGTCATTAAATTGGCATGTGCCTCTTGGCTCAGGTTTTCGAGCATCAAGGCTATATTTTCGGCCCCGGACGCGCTTACTCGAACTAATAAATGACCAATCCTCAGTATCTCTCCCGGGTGAATTCCAACGAGCATCGAAGGGCTCTCTTCTTCACCTTCGACGTACCCTCCAACAGCGTTGGTCGCCGGTACGATGCGCGTCGGTACATTTTGGGTGTCTAACGTCGCTGGACCTAGGGTACTGAACAGTTCAGACCTACCTTCTTTCCCGAGTCCGTAGAGATCTGAAGGGTTAAACTTGTGCTGCGAGTTCAAGTTGACTTGGCCGTCGGCCGTCATGGATATTCGGAGTTTGTGCTGATTGACGTCCTTGTTGATCCGAAGTACGTCGGCAAAGTATTGGTCTTTGTCGGCGATGTTCTTAATGGCTTTGATAACTTCGGTGTTACCTTGTATAGAGCCCTGGACTCGCCGTGACTCGGCGCTGACTTTGTCGAATATTTTTCTGTGTAAAAAATAATAATTGTTTTAGCACTTTGCCTTTTATGTGGCTAGTGTGACAGTAGGTGTGATATTGTATCCTTGTAATTTATTAACGTACCACCACACTTTTTTTTTTTTCAGGCAACTAGATTTATTACAAAAAAAACACTAGATTGCAACTAAATCTACTAGATGGCGCAGTATTGATAAAAACCTATCCGCGTGCCGCTGGTTTACACAAAGACACTTTCCCGATCCCGGAATCGAACCGGAGGCCAATGATCCAAAAGTGGCACATTTAGCCCATAGACCAACAAGGCAGTCAACCTACGTACAGGAGTGGACTAGAGCGGGTTGATTGTTATGACGTTGATAAGTCGGTGAGCAAATGTAATGCAGATAGGTTTCGTGGCATACCTATGCCGGTTGCTTCGAAGCGTGTCCCGGTACTCGTTGATGGTCTTGGCTTGAGCATCTTCAATGATGTTCTGCGCAGTACGGTTGGAGACGACCGCGTGACAGAAGAACAGGGTCGCGGCAGTGAACTGGAATAGCTCGAGCTTGGTCGGCGATTCACCGTGTTTACGGTACTGTAACAATAAATATACAACAACTTATTTTGGAACTAGCGACCCGCCCCGGCTTCGCACGGGTGCAATAATGAACCTCAAAATTTATCAGTGTTATTGTGTATATTAAGGATGTATTATACATATAAACCTTTCTCTTGAATCACTCTATCTATTTAAAAAACCGCTTCATGCATGCTCGTCGGTTTAGGGTGTTTCTGACCTGACCTTTCTTTAAGACATCACCTATTTGGTCATGAAATATCCTTCTAGACTTGCCTCTTCCAACGTTCCGATTCACACTCCCGCATTATATTTCTTTTGTAAGTCTACTTTCACTTATCATTTCAATATGACCAAAACATGTAAAAAAAAAACAAAAAAGAATGACAAGCCCTCTGAGTTTCTTGCCAGTTCTTCTCAGCAGTGGTCGCGTTCCGAACTGGTGGTAATAAATATTACTTTCCTTTGTATAAATTGTATTAATATGTTGACAATTTGTAAGTGTCCATTGTGTCCTATGATTTAAATAAAATAAAAATAAATAAATAAATGATTTTCACTTCCATACCTTTCTTAATTCTTCTAGGCGATATAAAATCCCGTGCCTATAGGAAGAGATTATTACTTTCTATTTCAAACAGGCAAGGGCAAACACTTACCTTGAGAATTATATGGATCAGACTGTTAACAACTCCGGCTCCACCAGTAACTAAGTTGGCGTGTCTGAGTACCTCGACTGACACAGCGAGAGCTTGACCATGCTGCAAAGGAAATAAATACATATTAAATTTTGTTACTACTACTACCATAAATGACCCACTGCCTACTGTGCCACGCTGGCGAGACGGGTTGGAATAGAGTTTCGCATCAAGTTTTCTTTCTCTTTCGGCCGTATCGTTTCCTTTTGTCGGCTCTTACGACACCCTCAGGATGAAATGGCATGGCGACACTATGTATCTATACCTCTATACCAATAAATAAAATTGGAGTCATCATCATCATCATCATTTCAGCCAAAAGACGTCCACTGCTGGACATAGGCCTCCCCCAAGGATTTCCACAAAGGCCGGTCCTGGGCCGCCCGCATCCACTGCTTTCCGGCGATCTTAACCAGGTCGTCGGTCCACCGTGTGGGAGGCCTACCAGCACTGCGCCCTCCGGAATTGGAGTGTCTGTTTGTAATAATAAAATAACTACTTTTTACTAAATGCGTAAGTATATATACACAGTACATAGACCAAAATAACATTTTTTTAATTTTTGTCTGTCTGTCTGTTTGTTCCGGCTAATCTCAGAAACGGCTGGACGGATTTTGACGGGACTTTCACTGATAGGTAGCTGATGATATAAGGAGTAACTTAGGCTACTTTTTTTTGACTGGCTTCACCCCGCGGCGTCACCCGCGGTACGACAATAAGTAAGCGCGGGTGAAACCGCGGGGCGCAGCTAGTTCAAAATATAACTGTACAACTTCTATCTCTATCTATCTATCAGCCACAGAAGTCCACTGTTGAACATAGGGCTCCCCCAAAGATTATCACAACGCACGATCTCGTGCAGACCGCATCCACCGACTCCCAGCGACCTTCACAAGGTCGTCCTTCCACCTAGTCCGGGGTCTTCCCACGCTTCTCTATCCCATACGTGGACGCCACTCCAAGACTTTTATGCCCCAACGGCCATCCGTTCTTCGGGCCACGTGGCCTGCCCATTGCCACTTCAACTGTTCAATCCTTCTAGCTACGTCGGTCACTTTAGTTCTTCTACGGTGGCCTGCCCATTGCCACTTCAACTGTTCAATCCTTCTAGCTACGTCGGTCACTTTAGTTCTTCTACGGATTTCTTCATTTCTGATACGCGTAGAGTAACTCCGAGCATAGCTCTCTCCATCGCACGTTGAGTGACTCTCAGCCGCCTAATAAGCCCCATTGTGAACGCCCACGACTCGGATCTGTATGTCATCGCTGGCAACACGCACTGTTCGAAGACTCTTGTCTTGTCTGTACAACTTACTGGAAACTAACTTTTTAATACAGTTGCTCAAAAAGTGGCATATTGCAGGGACGTATAGCGTTCGGGAAGTGGGCTATTACACACGCCTGCTTTTTTTTACCATTCCCGCACTAGTGCGTTTTCTTTCCTAACTGTCAAAATAATGTCTATTAAAAGAAAAACCAACCATGAAGTTTTTACTAAAAAATATCATAGAAGTTTTTATGATTCATGCAAATACGTACTAATTTATTTCCCAACTGTCAAAATAATGTCTATTACAAGGAAAAACCAACCATGAAGTTTTTACTAAAAAATATCATAGAAGTTTTTATGATTCATGCAAATACGTACCAATTTATTTCAATATCAGATTTAATGATTTGATTGAATGAGTTTCATTTCATCTAATTAAAATTCATTTCATATCAATAAAAAAAAATTACTGAAGACTTGGCTGTATGGGCATTGTTCCTTTTGCCTACCAGAATGGCTGAAGAAAAAAAAAACTCTGCTTATATTCTAAGGTCGGCGCCATTTTTCAGAAATGATAAGTTAGTTGAGTTTATTGTGTTTTTATTATTTTATTAAATTTCTTCATTTTTTCGCAACTGTATTAAAAATAGTCGTTCAGTACACGTGCGGAACCGTCATTGCAACTTGTTCCGACTGTCAACCCTCGCCTTCGGCTGCGCCTCGGCTCGGGTAGACATTTGTCGGAACTCGTTGTAATGACAGCCTTTCCGCACTTGTAACGAAATATACTAATACGCTTGATGACTATCCACAGTAATCGCCTACCTTTGTCAGATTAGTGCCGGCTGCCGCAGATTTAGACAGTAGGGAGCTTGCTGCCCCAGCAGCTAGACCCACACTCGATGCAGCTATATTGAGCCAACTGCCACGCGCTTCGGCATCCGTAGGGCTGATTGTCTGGAAACGTTTTTTTTTTCACTTTATACTTTCTATTGTGGTAAGCTTTTACCGCCTTTGAGGCAATTTATTTAAATACCGTAGGTCTTGTTGTTTTCTACGTATTTCAAGTGCAGTTTCATTCAATTTCGCTAATCTTTCTTCGGAAGAGATCTTCCACATCTATTACTATAGCAAAGGTAATGTTTTTTTGTACGCTCTCAATATTATTAGAGTGTATATTATAAGATGGTGGCCAAACGACGGAGGCATATGCTAACACACTACGAATAAGGCGTCTATACAATGTGAAGAAACAAGTATACAGCTTGAAAGTATAGGTATTTCTGTTGATAAAACCTACTACTCCTGGATGATTAAGAAACGATACAGATCCGATTCTAAGGTCAAAGTCGAATTGTTTATTTTGTCTAAGACACAAATTGTCAAGACATTGAAATAAAATACATTGTAAAGTAATTTAGTTTACCACCAGTTCGTAACGCGTCCACTGCTGAGAAGAACTGGCAAGAAACTCGGAGGGTTTTTCATTCTTTCTTTTATTACTTTCTTTCTATATCACTATCTATCTATCTATCTATCTATCTATCAGCCACAGAAGTCCACTGCTGAACATAGGCCTCCCCCATAGATTTCCACAATGCACGATCTCGTGCAGACCGCATCCATCGACTCCCAGCGACCTTCACAAGGTCGTCAGTCCACCTAGTCGGGGGTCTTCCCACGCTTCTCTTTCCCGTACGTGGACGCCACTCCAAGACTTTTATGCCCCAGCGGCCATCCGTTCTCCGGGCCACGTGGCCTGCCCATTGCCACTTCAACTGTGCAATCCTTTTAGCTATGTCGGTCACTTTGGTTCTTCTACGGATTTCCTCATTTCTGATTCTATCGCGTAGAGTAACTCCGAGCATAGCTCTTTACATCGCACGTTGAGTGACTCTCAGCCGCCTAATAAGCCCCATTGTGAGCGCCCACGTCTCGGATCCGTATGTCATCGCTGGCAACACGCACTGTTCGAAGACTTTTGTCTTCAGGCACTGTGGAATACTGGATGAGAAGATATGACGTAGTTTCCCGAACGCTGCCCAGCCGAGTTGGATTCGACGAGTGGCCTCTTTCTCGAAGTTGGACTTACCTAATTGGACCAATTGTCCCAGGTATACATACTCGTCAACAACTTCGAGAAGAGAATTCCCAACGGCAATCGGGTACGGTGCAACATGGACATTTGACATGATTTTCGTCTTTTCCATGTTCATTTGTAGACCCACTTGTTGGGAAACTCTATTGAGGCCTCCGAGCATTGTACTTAATTCCTGCAGCGACTCCGCTATCACCACGATATCATCTGCAAATCTTAGATGAGTGAGGTATTCGCCGTTGATGTTGATGCCAAGTCCGTCCCAGTCCAGCAGCTTGAACACATCTTCCAAGGCAGCGGTAAACAGTTTTGGAGAGATCACATCTCCCTGTCTCACTCCTCGCTGCAATTGGATAGGCTCAGTGCTCTGGTTCTGGATTCGAACTGACATAGAGGCGTTTCTATACAGACACTTCAAGACTTCGACGTACCGCTGGTCAATGCGGCATCGCTGCAGGGAATGAAGCACGGCCCAAGTCTCGATCGAATCGAAGGCTTTCTCATAGTCCACAAACGCTAAGCATAGTGGCTGGTTATACTCCTCGGCCTTCTGTATAACCTGCCGCAGCGTATGTATGTGGTCCATGGTGCTAAAGCCTTTTCGGAATCCGGCTTGTTCGGGAGGCTGGAAGTCGTCAAACCTGCGTGCAAGACGATTCGCAATGACCCTCGAAAACAGCTTATAAACATGGCTCAGGAGCGAGATGGGTCTATAGTTCTTCAGCAGGGTTTTATCCCCTTTCTTAAAGAACAATATCACCACGCTCCTGTTCCATGCTTCAGGCGTTGTTCCTTCAAGTATAACGGAATTGAAGAGCCTCTGGAGGACTACAAGTACTGGTTTTCCACCCGCTCTCAGAAGCTCTGTCGTAATTCCGTCATCCCCCGAGGCCTTATTGTTCTTGAGCTGTTTTAGGGCCATTACAATCTCGTACAAGCTGACGTCCGGGATATCTTCGGTATAATGACGGGTTAGTCTGGATCTTGGGTCTGAGTCCAGACGAACAACTGGTTTGTGGGCCGAGGTGTATAGATGTCCATAGAACCTCTCGACCTCTCTCAAAATCTCGGGTTTGGACGAGACAATGTTGCCACAGTTGGTCTTCAGCTTAGTCAACTGGCTTTGCCCAATAGACAGATCTCTAGCAAACACTTTGGAGCCCTTGTTTCGCTCAATGGCCTTTTCAATGCATGTAGCATTGAAATGCCTAGTGTCGCGTCTAAGAAATTTGGAGATCTGCCTATTCAGCTACCTGTAAACTGACATATCAGCTGAAGTCTGCAACCTCATGTCGCGTCTTTTATCCAAGAGTTTGAGAGTTTCGTCGGAGATCTTTTTAGGTCTTCCCTTACGTCGGGCCTTATAGAACTGAGCTCCGACGGCATGGACAACTTCCACTAACCTGTTGTTCATATCATCCACCGTAACACAGTCCCCTAGGCAATCGAAATGGTTCTGTAGCTGCAGTTGAAAGGCTTCGGGGTTTTGGATATCAGCCTGGGTGGGACGGAGCGTAGACCTCATCAATTTCGACCGTTCAAGTGCAGTGTTCAGATTCAGCGTGCCTCTTACCATTCGGTGATCACTACCGGTTTTCACCCTGTTGATCACAGAGACATCGCTGAATATCTGCCTTTTAGTCGAAAAGATGAAGTCAATCTCATTTTTTACGGAACCATCGGGGCTTATCCAGG
This sequence comes from Clostera curtula, assembly GCA_905475355.2. Lineage (NCBI taxonomy): Eukaryota > Metazoa > Arthropoda > Insecta > Lepidoptera > Notodontidae > Clostera > Clostera curtula. The sequence continues at coordinate 8,651,936 of FR997806.1, read as the reverse complement.
TCCACTTCCTGTGGGGTTTCTTCTTGAAAAAAGAGTTCATCGCGTAGAGTCCCTCCTTTTCCATGAAGTCAACCAGCTGTTGCCCCCTCGGGTTCCGTTGCCCATATCCAAAATGCCCCACTCTTTTCTCTGTTCCATTTCGCTTACCTAGTTTCGCGTTAAAGTCCCCCATCAACACCGTGTAGTGGGCTTCGGACGTATGTATGGCTCTAGATATATCCTCATACATAGTCTCCACTTCTGTATCGGGGTGTGCCGTCGTTGGTGCGTAAACCTGTATCACCTTCAAACAGTACCGCTTGGTGATTCTGACTACAAGGCACGCGACCCTCGGCGACACACTCTCGACGCAGATCACGTTGTTGATGAGGTCCTTGTGGACGATAAACCCGACACCACCCTGAGACAGTTGATCGCCCTCCCGGTAGTAGAAAAGGTTGCCGGACTGTAGGATTATCGTGCCCTCCCCCTCTCTTCGGACTTCTGATAATCCGATAACGTCCCAGCGCACCTTCTCTAGGGCTTCTTCCAGCTCGTCGATCTTCTCATCGGTCCTCAAAGTGCGTGCGTTATAAGTTGCCAGGGCCAGTTGTCGTTGGTGGTAGCCAACACGCCTCCGGGGATTCTTAGCACCCCCTGCTCCGACGCTTGCCTGACCGCTACCGTAATCAGGGGCGTTGGAGCTACCGGAGACTGGGGGCCGTTTTTTGGTTCTTTTTTCCATGGGGGGAATTTGCCCTAATCGCCACGCTGGGCAGGCGGGTTGGCGATCGCAGTATTAAGATGACTTTGTATCAGAGCGTTGCTGCTGCCCAACGTCTGTTATCCCTTAGTCGCCTTTTACGACACCCACGGGAAGATATGGGGTGGTGATATTCTTACTCCGTCACCACACTATCACTACATATTATAAAACAAAGTCGCTATCGTCTGTTCGTCCCTATGTATGCTTAAATCTTTAAAACTACGCAACGGATTTTGAAGCGTTTTTTTTAATAGATAAAGTGATTCAAGAGGATGGTTTTTAAGTATATACATCCATAATATTGTAGAGAAACACTGATACATTTAGAGTTTCATCATTGCACCCGTGCAAAGCCGGGGCGGGTCGCTAGTATAAAAATAAAAATGAATTGCTGTTTGTTAGTCTCGTCGTAAAACTCGAGAACGGCTGGACTGATTTGGCTAATTTTGGTCTTGTTATATTCATGTCTTTAATAAAGTTGAAACATTCTGGAATCATCATTCAGGTTTTTTATTTATTGATTCTGAGGCGATACGAAGGTTGCCGGCTCAGCTAGTCATTTAATTCCATATAAAAACTGTTCTATTGGATCCTTAATCAATACAACTAGCCTATAGATATAAACCTAACTAACCTAACCGGGCTAAAGGTTATAAACTACGGCAAGGGTAACCTTCTTAAAAAAAAATTACCTGTTCATGGGAGCTCCTGTCGTGTAGATGCAGCGATGACCTCACAAGACCATAGAGGCCCGTTGCCACAGTAGCGGCCGCCGCCCCAACCAGTACAACAGGTGCGACCGGGGTGAACGCAGCCACGCCTATGATTCCTATGGCACCTATGGACGCTATTGTACTCGCGGTGTCCACCGAACTGAGAACTCTGGCCTTGATACCGAGGGTGGGCGACGGGGAGACTGTTAGCTTAACTGCAAACGCCTCTTCACCCTGTTAATTGGTAAGATAAGTGACGGATTTAGGATACACAATGACGACACGGTTGGCGCAGTGGTTGAGCGATCAACTGCTGCGCAGCATGTCGCGGGTTCGATCCCCGCACGGAAGAAATATTTGTACGACCTACAAGTATTTGTTCCGGGTCTGGGTGTTTTCTATCTATAATATGTATGTATTTTTATGGCGTTGTGTGAAATGTCCAAGGATATTTATTTATTTTATTTATATTTACAATGTCACCTTACAATCTTTAAGGTGTCGTAAGAGGCGAATAAAAGAACGCAAGAGGTAGTTCACCTAGCCCCGAGAGAAGGAAAACTTGATACAAACTCTGTGCCAACCGGTCTTGCCAGTGTGGCAGAGTAGGCTAATTTCCCTCCAGGGATTTGGAGGAGGCCCGACCCAGTAGTGGGTCATTTATGGGCTGTAATGACTATATATGAGAGAAATAAACGACTGCGTGTCCAAACTGTTTTTTTTTTCTATTGGCGTGCCCATCCGGCAAGATATTTTTTTATTTATTAATAGTACAAAAAAATTAAATTAAAAATTTAAGTAAACCCCCGACACAATAACCTTTAAAAAGTAAAAAATAAAAATAAATACTTCGCGTTGGGGGACCACCCCCACTTATTTATTACCTGACCCCTGGTCCCCCAACGCGAAGTATTTATTTTTATTTTTTACTTTTTAAAGGTTATTGTGTCGGGGGTTTACTTAAATTTTTAATTTAATTTTTATTTTATACTTTTTATTTGTACATACTTATTATAATGTAGATTTTGTTAAATTGCACGTGATGCGCTTTCATTTGAGACCCCACTCGATTATATTTGCAGACATTCGGTTATTCTTCCCCACTTTCACCCCTCATAACTTTTAAACGGCTCACCCGATTTTCATCAAACATGTCTAAGAACACTCGCCCGTAACTCACCTTTCATACAAAAAACTTTATTTAAATAGCTTCATCCGTTCGCGAGCTACGGTGCCACAGACAGACAGACCGACAGACAGACAGACACGTGAAACTTATAACACCCCTCTTTTTGCGTCGGGGGTTAACAAAACAGGTAACAACTACTATTACTACTAATCAGCCCGCAAACAGTGGGTCCGTTGAGGCGGGTAAATAGCCTACTGTTCTTGCGTGTTGCTTTTTGTTAATATTTGTAATCTTATGATGTGTCAACATATTAAAGGCTTCCGACCTAGTAAGATCCGGCTATTAGAATTACTGTAGTTGTCACTACCTTATGCCATCCTGAGGGTGACTTAACACAAGTGGAGATGACAAGGCCGTTAACCTAGCCGTAAGATTCAAATCTATTGTTTTGATTTGGTCACGATAGACACTGATACATAAATAGCTTGATACGAAACACAGGCACAGTAGGCTATTTACCCTCCACGTACTTGGAGGAGGCCCGATTCACCAGTGGGACATCTATGAGCTTAGTAGTAGTTACGCTTTACATACGTAACTTCAACGGAAGATGTAATAAAAAGTCATGTAGCTGATGAGACTAGTGCTTTCTTACCTCAAGTAACGTTCCAGTGTACTCTCCATTTTCAGGCGCTATAACGACACATTTTGGCAATGTGTTCTCCGTCAAAAACGATGTCCAATCCTGGTAAACTCTTGCATTTTCATCCACATACACGCGACATGACTTCGCTAAAAGAAATACGGAATCGGCGTCACAAACCATTGCAATATTGTGAGGCTATCTTTAGAACTAAAAGGATCATCGTCATAAATCATTACCTACAATATTTAAGCTATCGTTGGAACCAACTGAATGGATCGGCGTCACAAACCATTACAATATTGTGAGGCTATCTTTAGAACTAACTAGAAGGATCATCGTCATAAATCATTACAATATTGAAGCTATCGTTCGAACCAACGGAAAGGATCGACGTGAAAAACCAGTGCTATTTTGAAGCTATCGTTCGACCCAACTTTAAGGATCATCGTCATAAATCATTACATTATTGAAGCTATCGTTTGAACCAACTAAAAGGATCGACTTCAAAACCATTGGCATATTGAGGCTAGCTTTCAATCAACTAAACATCATCGATTTTTTTATATAAGAAAGTAAATAACCGCGCTATTTCCTCCATAAATTTTGCAGCACCCAAATCAAAATTACATGATATAATGATGTGGTTATGTGAATGAAAGTGTGACATGTTTGCCCGCATCTTCCCTTTTTATTTTTTAAATGCCTGCACCACTTTTGCGGCCTCTAGTGTTCCAGGTGTAAATGGGCGGAGATGATCACTTACTATCAGGTGATAGACATGCAGGATTGCGTCTATTTTTAATTTAAAAAAATCTAGTCTCTCCCGAAGGAAACTAAGGGAAAATAAAACTCACCACCAACGGTTGTGGAAATACACTTTCTGACTCGAAACACCGCTGTACACCACACGTCTATGTCAGTTCTTTGGTGCAGGTCCAACCAGTAATCCGATGGCTGTATTTGTAAGAACTTTAATGGCTTAGGCCGCGCACACACTATCAGCAAAACAGACATCACTATGTCCTCATTGTTGTACGAGTATTTACCTAGAAGAAATGGACAAGACATACAGGTAAATAGACCAAATTGTTATCTATAGATCTCCATTTCATCCTGAGGGCATCGTAAGAGCCGACAAAAGGAAAGGATAAGGCCGAAAACTTAGCCGCAAGAGAAAGAAAACTTACGAAACCTTCTGAGGAGAAAGAAAACTTAATACGAAACCTTCTGAGGAGAAAGAAAACTTAATACGAAACCTTCTGAGGAGAAAGAAAACTTAATACGATACCAACACGTCTGGCCAGCGTGGCACAGTAGGCTAATTACTCTCCATGTAGCTGGCGAAGGCCCGACCCAGCAGTGGGTAATTAATAGGCCGACAAGTAGTAAGTAGTAGATTTTAGGCGCAAAGGGATGATCATCCAGCCAGACGTGGTGTGATGTCTGGCTAGGGGTCGCTGCCCATAACCCCCGATAGTTGTAGTCGGGGATATGTTAACCTTGCGAATTGCTCTTGAAATTTCGCTATCGCGGTGTAGGACTTTTATCGTAATTATCGCATTTGTAGGCGATATTTCTTGATGCAATTAGTTCAGATTTTTCGGGTAAATTGTGTTAAGTATGTAGCATGCGGTCGCTACATGATCATAGCTAACTAGTGCACAAAACTCTTAAATCCATCGATCCTTACGAAACATATTTTTAAAATAATAAAACATTCATATCTGAGAACTAGCTAATATTTTTGTATTAAAATAGTCAGTAGAATACAAAAGTCTTCGATCAATGTGTTGCCAGTGGTGACATATAGTACAGAGACGTGGTTGCTCACTACTGGCTCTATTATAGGGTTCAGTATCACCCGAAGTGCAATGGTGAGGGCTATGCTTGGTTTCTCTACGAGATCAAATTAAATAAATATCCTTGGACATTTCACACAACGCCATCTCGTCCCAAGCTAAGTAACTTAATGCTTGTGTTATGGTAACGAGATGGATGATAAACTACTTATACATATTTTTTTTTTGTAAATACATACATATTATAGATAGAAATGACACCCAGACTCCGAGCCAGTGCCTCTGGTTTAGACAAAGACACTTGCCCGACCCCGGAATCGAACCCGGGACCCGTTGATCCAAAGGCGGCACATCTAACCACTAGACCAACGAAATACAAATTTAACCAGAGTGGGTGACTCTTTAACCTATACATAGACAATCCTTGGGGAAGGCCTATATCCAGCAGTGGACTTCTTAAGGCTGACACAATGATGATAATGAGAACAGGCAGTTTATCAAAGAAGGCTATAGGCTACATCACACCACTACCCAAGGGAGAGGAGCAGTAATCATAGATATCGAACGAGTCTAGATGAGTATGGGTTAGAAACCCACTGGCAGAAACTTATCTATACTAATATATAAAGCTGCAGAGTTTGTTTGTTTGAACGCGCTAATCTCAGGAACTACTGGTCCGATTTCAAAAATTCTTTCAGTGTTACATAGTCCATTTATCGAGGAAGGTTATAGGCTATATTTTATTTTCAAAGGAATTAGGGATCCGTATGAAAATTGCGATTTTGTAACCAAGGTGTAAAATCGAAAACCTATTTATGCGTGCGCTGCAAAAACTATTGACAATAGAACAAAATGAAGTACTACGAGTTTGTAGGTCTTATTAAAATCTACAAAAAGCACGAGAGCACATACCTAACTATCATAGTTTAGTCACAATAACCACTTTTATATTCATAAAAAAAAATGCATAGAGATAAGCACGGGTTCGAAGTCCACGCGAGCGAAGCCGCGCCCAAAAGCTAGTAATTGATAAGCCACAGACAGTGGTACTGCATAACATAACATGCTTTTATGACTAATCGACTTTGATAAGATACTTTAATTTATAATTTGGGCTACCCAAAATTTGCTACCATTATCACTAATTGATATTGATAGAGATTGCAACTGTAATCTCTCTGTGGTGAGAAGCGGCTTTATTATTAAAAAAAATATGTGTCTGCACCCACCCTACTACTACTACCACTACTGAGCTCATTTATGATCCACAATTAGCCTACTATACCACACTGGCTAGATAAATTAAATAAACAAAAAAATATCCTTGGACATTTCACACAACGCCATCTCGTCCCAAGCTAAGCAACTTAATGCTTGTGTTATGGTAACGAGATGGATGATAAACTACTTATATACATTTTTTTTTTGTAAATACATACATATTATAGATAGAAATGACACCCAGACTCCGAGCCAGTGCCTCTGGTTTAGACAAAGACACTTGCCCGACCCGGGAATCGAACCCGGGACCCGTTGATCCAAAGGCGGCACATCTAACCACTAGACCAACGAGGCAGTCAGTAGATGGGATGACACAGGGGGCTTGCGTGCCTTTAGTATCCGTTGGGCCCATATTGGCTCAGGGTCACCCATGCCGGGCGGGGGCCCACGGGGAGAGGCCAGACGAAGAGCGGTACATGGTCACAAGTCATGGTGGGTTTTGGCTCTGGGGACTCCTCTGTCCTCAGAGCTGCCTCGGAAGCCTTAACTTGCCGCGACACACGGCGTGGTAATTGCAGTGGAGGGCGGCCAGGCGTTGAAGCCAGGGCTGCCATCACTAGCAGCGGAGGGGCGGCCAGGCAGGCGTGCCACGGCCGCCGCCGCAACCACGTGGGTCGGGCGCCAGTTCATCCGGTGCCTGACGGGGCACGTGCTATGTCCCGCACGTGCCTCTCGGTGGGTTGGGGAGCGTACAGAGCTCCCCATTAAAGCGTGGGGCCCGTTTTTACAAGCGGGCCAAGACCCCATCAGGGACACGGAGCATGCTACCCTATTGGGAGGAGTGAAACCCGTGGCCCTGTCTCGGGCAGTTAAGGGACACCGTTGGTTTTAGTGGGTAGGTTGGGGCCAACTACCAGCTTTTCGTGCCCCGGAGTCCCACATAACCCGGCTGGCGTTTAGCGGTCGGGTACCCATGAGGATTTGTAAAGGTAAAAAAAAAAAAACATTTCAAGTTTTCCATCTATTGGCTCTTACGATGAAACGGGTCGTTAGATTTGTTTAATAACTAACGACCCGCCCCGCCTTTGCACGGGTGCAATGATGCACCTCTAAATTTATCAGTGTTTCTCTACAATATTATGCATGTAATATACATTATAAACACTCCCCCTTGAATCACTCTATCTATAAAAAAAACTGCTTCAAAATCCGTTGCGTAGTTTTAAAGATTTAAGCATACATAGGGACGGACAGACGACGGCGACTTTGTTTTGTACTATGTAGTGATAGTGACAGTGAAGTGATATTTAAAGCTCTATGATATAAAACATCAGACAGATGAAAAAAATATCGCACGCTTAGTATTAAAGTGACCGAATTAAAAAAAATATTTTTTGGCAAATCGATTAAAATAATTTAACTATTGTTTTTTTAAAGTGATTTTATCGGTTTGCCAAAAAAATGTTTTTTTTTAATTCGGTCACTTTAATACTAAGCGTGCGATATACATACTTTGGTCACGCAATTTTTCATACACTTTCATGACTTGTTCTTTCTGTCTTGAGGAATAACCCTCTAGGCGGGCATGTTCATTTCCAATTACTGATGATAGCTCTCCTTCTATACTAGGGCTTCCAAACAGTGCAAAAGCAATATTCTGTAGTAAATAGTTTCTATTGCTTTTTTCATATCTGAAAAAAATACACACACACACCGTTATGATTTTCTGTCAAATAGCAACAATAGTTACATAATTAAATTGACTCTTCCCACCAAATACATGTGATTGGCAAAATAACTATCTGAGCCACTTTTTTAAACATTTTTTAACTCCTCCCTCCCCTTGGTGACACATGGTGCGGTTTAAGACTACCCCAGCCCCCATTAAAAATCACGTGTATTTTTTAGTACCTATAGATAAAACGCGAAGCAGGAATAATATCGTACAATGACCTCTTTGCCTACTGACAAGTCGCTGTCGTCTGTCCGTCCCTATGTATGCTTAAATCTTTAAAACTTTAAATCTTTAAATAGAGTGATTTACGAGGAAGGTTTTTAAGTAAAATACATGCATATTGCACCCGTGCGAAGCCGGCGCAGGTCGCTAGTATTAAATACATTATTTTTGTTATAAAAATCGAGTTACAACTACGTACTTGGCAGAAATAAAAAAATTTAAATTAAAAAATCAGAACCCGATTCCTCTGTATCGGAGTAACGGTTTTCCGACGGCGTCTGGCCTGGCACATTTATTACAAAAGAATCAACAGTTTTGTCTACATTCTCATCTAGTCTTTCTAATTTCGATTCCTCTTTTTTTACGTGCAAACAAACACAAACCTTACAGTCCCAGGTAAAAAGTTTACAATCCCTGAGGACGGCGTTCATTGCATCTGTGCGAGCGAGACTCATTATATTAACGCGGGAGTGATAGATACAGGTAATAACAGGTTAACGTATGAAATTCTTCCTGATTCGCGATTTAGCTTTACAAAGAATCTTACACTCAAAGATACACGCCACTTTTCGGTTTAGAAATCACGCGTTTGACGAAAAATAAACACACGTGATATCTCACTATACCCCCCTCTCCCCTTGTGATATTTCGTGATTTTTGCCGAACCACTCCCCCTTTTCGAAACGTGATTAATGGACAGCCCCTGATGTGAAATTCATTTAAAAAATGGGATTGAAAGATGTTTGAAGAAATAAATTTCACACGGCTAAGTTGGGCCTCCTCCAGTTACATGGAGGGCCATTAGTGACGGATTTAGAATACACAATGTCACCAACCCACACTAACTTAAGAGTGTTGTAAGAGGCGACTAAAGGAGTGTAAGAGGCAGATCACCTAGCCATATGAGAAGGAAAACTTGATATAAACCCTGTGCCAACCTGTCTAGCCAGTGTGGCACAGTAGGCTAATTTCCCTCCATGAATTTGGAGGAGGCCCGACTCATTAGTGGGTCCTTTATGGGCTGAAACGAAGACGACATTGATGACCATGCTGGCTAGACAGGTTGGCACAGGGTTAAGTTTCAAGTTATCCTGTTATAATCTATTTAATTTTTTAATATTAACTCACTTAACCCAATCAGAGTCACCCAAATTCTCAAAATATTCTTGCTGTATCTGTACAGGTGATAAAGATATAGGCATATTCAATAAATCATTTTCACTGTCCATCTTGTGTACCATTGCTAGTGTGCTTTGTTCCGCATCAAACTTTTCCACTTGCTGTAACAACTCTGTATGTTTCGTTGCCATGATTGTCTGTTGAATCAATAAAATAACTATTTAAATATATCATCATGCCATCTTAGCCTGGAAATGACACACTGTTAATTAGACCCGTTCCAATAAAATGCAAGATAATACAAAATTTCCTTCTCTTGCAATTTTCTGCATTATTTTTTTTCAGGATGGAATGGGGCCTATCACTTTCCAACTGCCTCTAGGTAGTGTATCCTAAATTGATTACCACATTAAAATTACATTAACTATGTCAGTGCATTCTTCAAAATTCTTCTATAAAAAATATAAACATGAAAGTTGTTACTATTTCATGCAAAACTACTGAATGGATTTTGAATAAACTTTACTATAATATAGCTAACACATCAGAATAAAACATGGGCTATAATTTATAAGTTAGTGCGTGGATTATCCAAAATATAATGCTAAATATCAGGAGCGGGTGAAACCGCAGGGTTCAGCTAGTTCTTCTAGCTGAACCCTGCGGTTTCTCTATAAAACATTCACAGTTAACTCTATCTACTTTCGGCATTCACTACATTAAACCATCGCACAAGCACAATTGTTGTCAGAATTTCAAAGATTAGTTACTCTTTTCAATTTTTTTTCTTTCTTATGGTATTTGTTTTTAAAGTTAATAATATTGTACCATCAATGCAATCTAAATGTAAATTTACACAGTAATATATTAAATATATACCTCATGTATCTATAAAATATGTTGCACACTGGCCAGTGTTTAGCACAAAAAAATATATGAAGGTGCTAATAACAGCCCACTGGAAAATTTGAGTGACGCAATCTAATACGGAAAATTTTCTTTCTAAATCTACTTAAAAGTTGCAAAGTTTACGTATACTAAATTGTAATTTGTGTTTCAATAACTAATAAAACTTTACACTGCTAATCATTGTTTTGATTTCCTTTGTTTTGATTCGCACACTCATGAAAATGTACGGAAATACGACTTATCCGGAATGAGTAATAAACATTACGTACATGCACTTTTTCCGAAGATAAATAGCAAAATAAATAATTCGTTTAAAATTTGTTGTAAAATCTGCAGGTGAAATTGTTCAGTGAAAAGTTGATACTTTATTTTTTACTTTTTTTAGTTCTTCTTCTTCTTAGTAGTTAAGTTTAGTATGTTTATACGTTTTGTTTGGTTGACGGATGATTTCTTTGTATGTAATGTATGTCTCTATGGTAGGTATGGAATATGGATGGATCAGTATTACCACTCCTACAGTGTCAATTATACAAACTACCGTGCTGCTAGATAAAAAATACTGTGTTTCAGACTCAAATTACCGTGCATTACATTTTAAAATTAAACTGTAATTACCGTGTAAAATATATAAGAAAAATGACGGCTATGGCATAGTATAAAGAAAAATGACGACTATGGCTCTTTATACTATGACTATGGGTTTTCATTTTTTATATAAAATTTGGTTTTATTGTAAAATCGGGTATATCCACTCATCAAAAAGTACAGTCCGCGGCTCCGCGCCAATCTTTAAGGCCGGTCTAAATGTATCAATTTAACGGCTCATTAAAGTTAGCCCCCAAAAAAATGTTTTTTTACTATTTTCGTTTGTAAATCTTGTTAACTGTTAATAATTGTTTGTTCTCCATTTATTAATTTTAATAAAAATAATTAAAAATCTACCTTCAAGTTAGCCCGCCACTTGCAATTTATAATATTTTTCCGTCAATAATGACTCGTAAATAATTATTTTCGATTGTTCGTACATATATTACGTTTGTTCACTTTCGAAATTACTCAGTTTTTGTTTATTTAACTATTTTAATTAGCTGATTATTGATGCTTTTTTTCTTCTGTGGCAAATATTGCATTATTAGTTATTAACATTAAAAATAATTAGTACATAATCTTAACACCTAATTAAAAATATATGTATTTATATATTCCTGATCCTTTTAGGCTACAATTTATAACGATATTGTGTGTAAATTTATAGAGATATTAAGTTAAATTCAAAATTCTAATTGTCAAATTTTCAGCCATATTTAAATATAGACAACGTAAGGTTTCTCTGTCAGAGTTGCGTTTTGTTATACCACGTATTATATCACATTCCACGGGAACGGGATAAAAATCTCGGGTATCCTATGTCCGACTTTCTTTTATATGTAAAGATGTTGGACAATTCACAAAATCATACTAAATATTATAAATGTGAAAAAGTAAGTGAGTGTTATCCCGTTCCATGATTAAAAAACATCGTTTAACAAGATGCAACTGACCTGGAATAACAAAACGTCACTGACAGCGAAACATTATGTTGTCTATTAGACTTGGGCAACACAGTTCATAGAGACTCGGTTCACCAAATCTCGTTCAGTAAAATGAACGAGTTCACCTAAATCGTTCACCAAATCTCGTTCAGTAAAATGTACGAGTTCATTTAAATGACTCTACACTACAGTTCATTTCGCTCTGTGACTGTGAGTCTTGAACATGAACTTTGAACGAGAGTCTATTTTATAGTTTAACGATTTAGACATTTTGATTTCCTATAAACTTTCACTGCTGTATGACAATTTAATTTTTTAACTTAAAATTTATAATAATTACAAATACTAATTACGATGAACGTTATTACCTATTAGTAAAAAACAATAATACTAATAAAGTTTAGTTTCGGAAATCTTTTGAAGTTCTGTTCACAAACAACATAACGGGCACAAAATCGTCATAAAAAGACGAATACAAATAGAAAAAGAAAGCGCTTTATAGTAGACAGTTCGCGCGAATACAACAATACCATCGCGGCAACCCGGTTTCGAATCAGAGAGAGCGGGAGCGACGAGCCGGTGAACTGCAGAACTACAGTTCGCGTGAATACAACAATACCATCACGGCAACCCGGTTTCGAATCAGAGCGGGAGCGATGAGCCGGTGAACTGCAGAACTAAAATACTCCACAGAGTTGATTTAGTTCAATTCGTTCACTGCCAATGAGCAGTTCAGTGGAACGAATCACTCGTGAGTTACACAAGTCTATTGTCTATAGTTTGACAATTAGAAATTTTGAAGTTGACCGGTTGATGTATTTGTTTCGAGTAAATATTAGCTTATTGTGCCGATATCTATATATCTATATGTATATACTTATAATAAATCTGTAGGGAGGTCAATTCTGATTCAAAATAACTATCAGCGGGTGATTAGTGATCGATACTGACGCCAAAAATGCAATCAGTAAAATTTTTGTCTGTCTGTCTGTATGTTCGTTATAGAAACAAAAACCACTCGACGGATTTCAACAAAACTTGGTACAATTGTTCTTCATACTCCTGGGCAGGTTATAGTATACTTTTCATCACGCTACGATCAATAGGAGCAGAGCCGTGAAGGGAAATGTTGGGAAAACAGGAGAACTTACTCCATTTTTTAAGCTTCCGTCGCGTGTGCAGCCTTAATAGTTAAAGCTACACAGAAATCATGTATGACGGAAATGTTCTTAAAATTATATAAAAAATATTCCACGACAGCAAATGTCTATCTTTTAAGGTTGTGTCACAATAACACATGTAACTCCCGATAGCTTAGCAGTTCAGAGCTTTCTGATTATATTTTGTCTACTCTTACGTGTATAACACTCTCAATCATCCCGTATTAATAAATTTTAACATTATTACCTATTTAATAAAAAAAGAATCATAGAAATCAGTACAGAAACACCAAAGTTATACATGAAATACCTACGCTAATAAGCCATCGCGCGTGAATACTGAATCATGCTTTATGGATTATTTTTGTGTAATAGTCCGGGGTCCCCCGTACATTGATTTCACTTGATTACTATCAAGCTAATTTTTCGTGAGTAGCTTCATTTTCATGAGACGCCCAACATTTTCTTGTCGACAACTCTTGATTGTGGTAGCTAACAGAGGTAGCAAGGGTGAAATATGTTGATTTTATGATTCAAAAAAATTTATTACTAACCGGGTGCTTTTTGGTATATCTGATGATAATTATCTAAATTATTCGAAAATGTATTTGTCCTACAAAATGTATGGTTTGATCAAAGAGTCCTCCACCTCCAATATGTATGGATAACGAGGTCATAAAAAATGATTACTAACTAGCTGGTTTTTTTTATTTACTTATTAAATATTTATATTATTTAACCGTCATATTGTCCTACAAGTTGCGTGGTACGTTATCCCGGTCCTACACTCAAAAGTTGTTCTACAGATCATAGAAAAAAAATTATTACTATCAAGCTGAATCTTTGTGAATAGCTTTGTTTTGATGAGACGCCCAACATTTTCTTGTCGACATCTCTTGATTGTGGTAGCTAACAGCGGTAGCAAAGGTTAAATATGTCGATTTAATGATTCTAAAAAAATTATTACTAACCGGGTGATTTTTGGTATATCTGATGAGAATTATCTAAATTATTCGAAAATGTATTTGTCCTACAAAATGTATGGTTTGATCAAAGAGTCCTCCACTTCCAATATGTATCGATAACGAGGTCATCAAAAATTATTACTAACCAGCTGGTTTTTTTTTATTTACTTAGTAAATATTTATATTATTTAACCGTCATATTGTTCTACAAGTTGCGTGGTACGTTATCGCAGTCCTACACTCAGAAATTGGCAATACCACAAGACCATTTTGTCATCACTAACTGTAGGACACCAATTTTACATGATAGGTTAGTATTCTCTGCCCAAATGATACAATGTCCTAAAAATAAACAGGTATGTATCATGAGTCCGACAGAAATTGTCATTTTTCGTTTTCCTACTTATAACTTATGATACAGTGAAAACATCTTTTTTATTAACTTAAATAACTTTTTTTTTTACTAAAGTAAGTAGTACAAAAAAATAATTATTCACTTAAAAAAAATGTATATTCATCAGATTCATCTGATAAATTTTCAGTATCATCACTATCATTTTCATCTATTTCATTTTCCTCGTCTTCTGACTCTGTAATAACGTAAAAAATTAAGTATTTTATAGTGTACGAAACTTTTTATATAGTACATATACGGATCCCGCTATACAACGACCACCGATATGTTTAATGGATGAAAATTATTTTATTAGAAATTTAGGACTTTTTCAGGCAATCCATTTTTTAAAATTATTTTTGACATACTAAATTTCTAATAAAATAATTTACATCCATTAAACATAACGGTGAATGTCGTTGTATAGCGGAATCCGTATAATGTACTATATAAAAAGTTTTGCACACTATAAAACGAAGTGGATTCATTTTATGTTAAATAATACTTAATTTTTTACGTCATTACAGAGACAGAAGACGAGGAAAATGAAATAGATGAAAATGACAGTGATGATACTGAAAATTTATCAGATGAATCTGATGAATATTATTTTTTTTATATGTAAATAATTAATTTTTTGTCAAATTAATAAAAATAAATAATTACTTAAGAAAAATAATTTATTTAAATAAAAAAAAAGATGTTTTCACTGTATCATCACTACATAGTATAAAACAAAGTCGCTGTCGTCTGTCCGTCCCTATGTATGCTTAAAACTTGAAAACTACGCAACGGATTTTGAAGCGGTTTTCTTTAATAGATAGAGTGATTCAAGATGAAGGTTTATATGTATAATACATGCACCCGTGCGAAGCCGGTTCGGGTCGCTAGTAAGTTTTAAGTAGGAAAACGAAAAAATTACAATTTTTGTCGGACTCGTGTTACATACCTGTTTTCTTGTAGGACATTGTATCATTTGGGCAGAGAATACACTAACCTATCATGGAAAATTATTGTCCTACAGTTAGTGATGACAAAATGGGTCTTGTGGTTTTAACAACTTTTGAGCGTAGGACCGGGATAACGTACCACGCAACTTGTAGGACAATATGACGGTTAAATAATATAAATATTTACTAAGTAAATAAAAAAAAACCAGCTGGTTAGTAATCATTTTTTATGACCTCGTTATCCATACATATTGGAGGTGGAGGACTCTTTGATCAAACCATACATTTTGTAGGACAAATACATTTTCGAATAATTTAGATAATTATCATCAGATATACCAAAAAGCACCCGGTTAGTAATAAATTTTTTTGAATCATAAAATCAACATATTTCACCCTTGCTACCTCTGTTAGCTACCACAATCAAGAGTTGTCGACAAGAAAATGTTGGGCGTCTCATGAAAATGAAGCTACTCACGAAAAATTAGCTTGATAGTAATCAAGTGAAAACAATGTACCGGGGATCCCGGACTATAACCGTCGCGTCGAGTCGCCGCGTGAGGTATAAAATGGCGGGGGAACTTCATACAATATTTGGCTGTTGATGCGAGTAGACTTCCGAGCATTCGACCTTATTGACAGGCAATATTGTTCATCAGCGCGACTTTTAGTCTTTAAATTAATTTAGTTTTCTTTTGTTGTTATTTCATAAAATAGGTATTAGTTATGTTGGTAGCGTGTTATATTCGAGCCACTAATTACCCGATAGAATTTTTAAATTCTTTAAATAAATAAAGTCCGGGCAGGACTTCCTTCTCATGAAATTTGTTTAAAAATTGGCATTCCTATAATTCTGCTCAGAAATTTAAGACCACCACAACTTTGCAATGGAACTCGGCTAAAAGTAACCCAGTTGCAACAAAATATAATCGAGGCTCAAATTTTAACAGGTTGCGGTGCAGGAGAAACCGTCTTTATTCCCAGAATTCCCATAATACCAAACAATTTTCCATTCCAATTTAAAAAAACGCAATTCCCAGTATCGGTGTGATAAGCAATGACAATTAATAAGGCTCAAGGGCAGACTTTTCGTGTTGCTGGAGTAGATCTCAGTGTCAGTTGTTTCTCGCATGGTCAGTTGTACGTCGGTATTTCTCGGGTTAGCAGTTCTAGAAATCTTTATGTTCACGTGCCGGACGGTTCGACTTTCAACATATGTAGTTGACCCGGAAGTTTTATTTTCGTTGTATAGGTACTTAAGCCTCATGTGCACGTGATCTAAACAATATTACCAATAAATTAACTTAATAACACACAAGGAATTACACACTGACGGAGTTGCGGGCACAGCAATCAATTCAATTCAATTCTTGTTTGAATGGCTTGCCAATGTGATTTGACACAAGTTCGCCAATGTCAGGTATTGACGTTGAGGACAGACGATGGAGACTATAGTATGTACTTAATGCTTAATCCGCATAAACTAAATTTTGAACCATACCGAACGTTAAGTCCTAAATTGTTGCTAAATTTTCTATAAATATATAGTTAGAAATCCATAGAATACTTAATACAACATTGGTAAAATTTATATCATATAGGTATAAAAAATATGAGCTATTGTTATAAATAATATTAAAGTTTTATATTGTTACTTAAAATAAATTTACTTAGAGTCTGAATAAAAGCAGAATCAACTTGTGAGAGGATCAGTTGCGAATTCGTAGGGAGAGAGATATTATTAGAAGGAAGTACATCATAAAGAGAATAGCGCAATTTACTACAACTAAATAAGATATGGTTAGTAGAGCCCTCATCCAACCCGCATTCACATAATGAGTGATCTCTTACCCTGATTTTAGCTAAATGAACTGGCGTACAAGCATGGCCTATGCGTAATCGGCAGATAGTGGATGTAACACTCCTAGGAAAATGCCTATATTTAAAAAACCATGGTTTAGGAGGAATTGTAGGTTGAATGAATCCATAATATACACCTTTGGTTTGTTTGGAGATTTGCCAGCCACTATCCCAAGCAGCAAGCATGTCTCGATTGGCGAAAGAACAAAGGTCATGAGAATAAACTGAAGGATGATTAATAGCACTATCTGTTATTGCATTCTTTGCAAATAAATCAGCCGATTCATTTCCCAGAATACCAGTGTGACTCGGAATCCAAACCAAGATTACATCGAGGCTTTCGTGAATACACTGCAATAAAACTTGCCTAATCTTAAATATTAGTGGAAACTTGGATTTGCTGCGAAATGGGTTGGAACGGAGAGCCAGCAGGACGCTCAAAGAGTCAGAGAATATTACAGTCCTATTTAATTTATGAGAGTGAATATAGAGTAAAGCTTCCAATATGGCTAATGCTTCTCCAGTAAAAATAGAGGAAAGAGATGGTGATTTCAACGAAAGGATAACATTAAACTTCGGAATCCATACAGCAGACCCTATAGGTCCATGTTCAGATCTTTTAGATGCATCTGTATAAATAAGTGTCCAGTCTCGCCACTTTTCAACACAGATTTTCAAAAATTCTTTGGGTGTCTGAGGGTCGTTCTTTCTAAGTCCTAAACCACATATAATATTTGGATGAAAGATAAGGGACTCGTAATTAATACAAAACAACGGATGTCTGGGGGAAGTGTAGACGGGTGATGGTAGACGAGAAATTTTTAAATAACTACGCAAAAGGCAAGGTAACTTTTCTAGCGGAATTCGGGAATCATATGACTCGGAAAGAAGGCGAATCTTAGGTAGCAGGGCGTGCATTGAATTTTGGAATAATTTAAAGAAAAACCTATCACATAGAAGCTGTCTGCGAATGGATGGGGGAGGGTCCACACATTCCACTTGCAGAGCATTGATTGGGGACGATTTCATACCCCCTATTATGATGCGAAGACATCTAGATTGAAGTTTATTCAATTTATCAAGACTCGATTTGCTACAGTGATTTAGCAAGAATGAACCATAATCCATATGGCTTCGAACAAGACAATTATACAACAGCTTTTGTGTGTAAGGGTGGGCACCCCACCAGGAACCGCATAGCGATCTAAGAATATTAACTCCCTTTTCAGCTTTTTGTAGTACGTGTTCAACATGTTGGGAACCGGAAAGTCTTTTATCTAAAACAACACCCAAAAACTTTACCTTATCTTTTACCGGTATTTCTTCACCTTGATATTGCAAATGTATTGAAGGAGTGTTGTATTTTTTCGTAAAGACTACCACTGAGCTTTTATTCGGAGAAAGCGATAATCCATGACTTTCTAACCATTCTCCAAGATATCTTAGAGCAAGATTTAATTTAGTTACGGCTTGTGTGGCTGATTGAGACCGAACATAAAGCACCACGTCATCAGCATACTGAAGGATTTCGCAGAAGCAGTCGACAGATTTTTGCATATCTTTAGTATATACACTATACAGTAAAGGGCTCAGAACAGATCCTTGAGGAAGACCTCGCCAAATTCGCCTAAGGGAAGAGAAATTTCTTTGACTTTTAACAATTATAGAACGATCCATAAACATATTGCATATGAGTCTAACAAGCTTAGCAGGTATATCGAGCTGGTACAGTTTATTTTTGAGAATTGAAAGAACAACGTTATCATAAGCAGCAGCAATATCAATGAAGACTGCAACCAAATATTCCTTTCTATTGAACGCTAATTGGATGTCTGTCGTTAAAATACTGAGATTGTCTAGGGTGCTCATACCCTTTCTGAAACCATATTGGGTTGAGGCTAATTTATCTTGACTCTCAAGAAACCATTCTAAACGGTTACGGATTAAGTGTTCGGCAATTTTCACTAGAACTGACGATAGAGCTATTGGGCGGTAGGAAAGAGGATTGGAACAATCCTTTCCTGGTTTTGGTATAGGAATAATAGTTTGTAATTTCAATCCACTTGGGACTATACCAGTATTTAGAAAATGATTCACAAAATTAAGATAAAGTAATTTAGAATTTTTATTAGCATTGACTATAAACGAGTATGGAATTCCGTCCAACCCTGGGGAGGAATCCAGCAATCCTTCCAGACTACGTTCAAGCTCTTCATATGTAAAATTAGAGTCCATAATATTATTTGAGGTGTGAAGGTTGAGGGTAAGAGGTGAAAAATATGGAAGCACATCTTTATTGGGAGCGGAAGCAGGAGCTAACCGATCAATGAAATCTTCAATCCACGTTGAGGAATCATTGGATGTAGTGCAAGGAGATGACAAGGAACCACGAAATCTTCTTATTTGATTCCAGATGAAAGAAGAAGGAGATTGAGGAGACAAATTTTCACAGAACCGCACCCAGCCCTGCGACTTTTTGGTGGACAATAATCTACGGGCACGCGCTGCTGCATGCTTATAAGCCAAGAAATTATCCATTGACATGTTTTTATTGTAAGTTTTCTCTGCCAGGGAACGTTCTTTAATTATTCGTGAGCATTCCACATCCCACCACGGAAGGGATAATTTCTGTTTTCTATTTTTCTTTTGTGGAATATGTTCATCGGCTGATAAAAGAATGGCTTTAACAAATTGGTCAAATTTGTCTACAGCATCATTTATATCAAAAGTAGAAATGGAAGCAATTTTCGAATCTAAAGCATTCGAATAAGCAAACCAATCTGCATTAGACGTCCTATATTTAAGTAGAGGGGAGGGATCAGTTTTTGGCTGGCAATTACTAATTAATGACATCATAATTGGAAAATGATCGCTTCCATGCGTACTATCCAGAGTTTTCCATGACATACGACAAGATAAGATAGACGAGCACAAAGAAAGGTCGACAGCACTTTTTGGATTTTGAGATGGCAGAGTGCGACGAGTCGGAGTTCCATCATTGAGAACAAAAAGATTATAATCATCCATAATCTCGATAAGAATAGAAGAGAACCAGTCACAATGACTAGAGCCCCACGATACATGATGAGCATTAAAGTCTCCCATAATGATAACGGGAGGTTCAAGATACTGAATGATAGATTTTAATAAAGGACCTAGGGAAGAGCGAGGATGAGAGATGTAAATTGATAGAAAAGAAATATTTAATACTAGTGGCCCGCCCCGGCTTCGCCCGTGCAAAGCGGGGGTGGGTTATACATATAAACCTTCCCCTTGAATCACTCTATCTATTAAAAAAAACCGCTTCAAAATCCGTTGCGTAGTTTTAAAGATTTATGCATACATAGGGACGGACAGAAGAATGCAACTTTGTTTTATACTATGTAGTGATTCTCACTGCAACAGCATTAATATTCGGGTCGCTAAAGGGGAGAATAATTTGAGAAAAAGAAAGGGAGCGCTTAATTAATAAAGCGCTTCCAGCATAACCATCATCTCTGTCATCGCGAAGACAATAGTATCCCGAGATTCTAAAATTAGACCCCGGGACCAACCACGTCTCTGAGATGGCACAGACGTGTGGAGAGTGATCTCTTATTAAGTTTATTAATTCAAACTTTTTAGGTCTAAGACTCTTGCAATTCCACTGGAGAATTTGGATCATGATGTTTGTTAGAATTGGCAACAATTTGGGACAGTTTTTGGGCAACGTGGTACGGTATACAATCGTCAAATTTCGAGACGATATCCAATAAGAGAGATAACAAATTATTTAAAAAGTTATCATTCTGTGAGCTTGGGCTTTCACCTTGCGAAATAGCACAGCCGTTGGAAAGTGACGAAGGAATATTCGTCACAATAGCTTGGTGAGATGTTTTGTCATATCCGACCCCTAGTTGAGGACGAGGGCGACGAGGAATGAGTACAGTTTTTCTGTAAGAAGTTTGTAACGTGTCGTATGAGGAACTACGAGTGTTGGGCAAACAGGGAAAATCAGATGAATGAAAAGGAGAGGGAGAAAATGCTTCTTTAGCCATTTCGGAATAAAGTCTACGAACAGCCGGGAAATGTGATGAGGCATCGATATATGATAAGTTTTCCTGTGCCATTAGGTCTTTAATTTTCCTTTGGCGGGCATGTTCAGGGCAATTTTTATTCGAGGCGAAATGAGTTCCAGAGCAATATAAACAGGTAGCTTTACTTTCTTCAACGTTGCAACTTTCTCCTGTGTGAGGTTGGGAGCAACGGAAACATCGTGGTCGAGATCGACATTGAGACTTAACATGTCCGAAACGGCAGCAACTGAGACACTGAATAGTAGGTAGCTGGTAAATTTCTACTTCAAGTGAGGTGTGAAATGAGTATATCCTTGTAGGTAATACTTGACCTTGGAATGTGATTACAACTGTTTGTGTTGGTACCCAAGACGATTTTCCATCTTCATTAATTTTCCTGTTCAGCCTACGAGCTTTTAGTATATAACCACAACCCTCCGGAACATGTACAGATTCAACAAACTCAGATATAGGCATTTCCACAGGGACACCACGTACCAGTCCCATGCGGGTCACGTTATAGGTCGGAATCGTTGTCACATATTTGCACAATCCAAGAATATTGTTATCTAAAAATCTATTTGCGGCATCAGCCGACAAAAATTCTACCGCAATTTTGTTACGACCAACTTTTTTTAATCCATCACGACAGATATCTCCAATTTTGTGAGTGTGTAAAAATTGACCAAACTTAATTGGCCTAATGGAAGTGCCTGCTGAAGAGTCCGGTTCCGACCTATGCACATGAACCACATAAGGGCCTTTGTCCATAGATGTATACTTTTTAATACCATGCTCTAAGCTTGGGTGAACATAAATCGTTTGGATTGAAGCTGAAGCAAGGGTAGGAGATATTATTTGCTTTTTAGAAGGATCGTAAGCTATTTCAGTGTTTTCAAATAAACGCCTTTTCTTATCAGAAACGGCCGATTGAGTAAAAAGCGAGGAATTATTAACACCAGAAACATGCTTATCCGGCGGGTCAGGGGCAAGCGGTTCGACGATGTCCACCTCCATCGTACATATATATATACAGTAAAAACTACGTACCTGATAACATACACAACACTACTAAGCAAAACAAAATAGGAAATTACAGGCAGGAAGCTTAAATTAACCAAAAAATAAAAATAATCTCTAACACGTCTGTCTCACAACAAATTTTTGGCGGGACCCACAGCAATCTATATATACAGGGTGGTCAAAAAGTCGTGGATCAAACGAAACCAGCGGTTAGATGGGGCCATCAGCAGCAAAAAATTGTTCTACGGGAGGTCCTTAGGGTCAACCCCTGCAGAGTTACAATAGATTTTGTGTTTTTATGAGAAATTGTCTTTTTTTTACTAAAACTTGATAAAATTCGAAAAAATCTACACCCTGTATCTTTTTTATAATTTTCACTAGATTGTTACTGATGAGCCCTTTCGTTAGACATGCTATTTATGGTAGTTTATTGGGTGTGTTAAAGATAATATTAAGTTTTACGAAAGCAATAATTCTTAAATCAAAACTTGTTACTTACTTCGGACCCCACTGTGAAAAAAAAATACTCTACAGAAAAGTGCCACTGTATCACAATTTTTGGCGCATTTAATAGGGATTCTAAGAAGGTATTCCACATGGCTATGCGTGGCTTCGATATCTTTCAAGGACGATCTTTCGTAGCAAGGCCAGAATTAATTCATACATAAAACTCGGTTACGCCTACTAACCTAACCTTACCTAAGCGTGATCGTTTTCCGGACTACAGGGTTTTTATCGTCGTTTCAGCCCATAAATGACCCACTACTGAGTCGGGCCTCCTCTAAGTTCATGTTGGGAGATTAGCCTACTGTGCCACGCAGCCAAGACGGGTTGACACAGGGTTTTAGTCGCCTCTTACGACACCTTCAATATGGTATGGGTTGGTGACATTGTTTATTCTTTATCGTCTTCGTTTCCGCCCATAAATGACCCACTACTGTGTCGGGCCTACTCACAATTCATGGAAGGACATTAGCCTACTGTGCCACGCTGGCAAAACGGGTTGGCACAGGGTTTGCTGACCCGGTAAGACTCCCTCCATGTACGAATTATGTACGCACATAAAGAATACAATTCTAATAAATTTTCCGTGTGGTGTCACCAGCCCATACCATATTGAGGGTGTCGTAAGAAGCGACTAAAAGAACGCATTAGGCAGATCACCTAGCCGCAACAGAAGGAAAACTTGAAGCAAACCCTGTGTCAACCCATGTTGGCTGCGTGGTACAGTAGGCTAATCTCCCAACATGACCTTAGAGGAGGCCCGACTCAGTAGTGGGTCATTTATGGGCTGAAACGACGACAAAGACCCTGTAGTCCGGAAAACGATCACGCTTAGGTAAGGTTAGGTTAGTAGGCCTAACCGCGGTATAGCCTACCGCGAAGGTGTGACGCCTAAGTGCGCGGGGCGTCGCACGGGAGAGGGTGCCCGATGGGGCTGCCGCCTGCGGACCACGGTAGAAACGTACGCGGTACCCGTGGTCCGCCGTGAGGGCGGGTGTCGGCGCACGGCGGGTTGTTTTAGTGGGTGAGGGCCCCACACTACCCCGTAGTCTCCCCGGACGCGGGATGTGCGGTCAGGCATTTTTTCCCGCCAAACCAAAAAAAAAAAAAAAAAAAAAGTAGGACTAACCGAGTTTTATGTATGAATTAACTCTGGCCTTGCTACGAATGATCGTCCTCAAAAGATATCGAAGCCACGCGTAGCCATGTGTAATACCTTTTTAGAATCCCTATTAAATGCGCCAAAAATTGTGATACAGGGGCACTTTTCTGTAGAGTATTTTTTTTTCACAGTGGGGTCCGAAGTAAGTAACAAGTTTTGATTTAAGAATTATGTCTTTCGGAAAACTTAATGTTATCTTTAACACACCCAATAAACTACCATAAATAGCATGTCTAACGAAAGGGCTCATCAGTAACAATCTATTGAAATTTTTTAAAAAGATACAGGGTGTAGATTTTGTGGAATTTTATCAAGTTTTAGTAAAAAAAGGACAATTTATCATAAAAACACAAAATCCATTATAACTCTGCAGGGGTTGACCTTAGGGACCTCCCGTAGAACAATTTTTTGCTGCTGATGGCCCCATCTAACCGCTGGTTGCGTTTGATCCACGACTTTTTGACCACCCTGTATAAATAAAACTCTTCCGTTACTGAGTGACTGACAGACAACGCACAGCCGAAACTACTGACAGTAGAGAGCTGAAATTTGGCCAGTGTGTTTGTTGGAAAGTAGGCTACCACTAAGAGAGGATTATTGGAAATTCCCTCCCAACGGGGAGAAAAGGGGGATAAATAGTTTTATTCCGGAAGTCATTAGTCCACGCGGACGAAGTCGCGGGCAAAAGCTAGTAGGTTATACATCAGAATAACACATAGGCTACAAGTTATAAAGATATTATGTGAATTACAACAATTTAAACAAGTCGAATTCAAAATTTCTAATTGTCAAATTTTCGACCATATTAAACTATAGACAACATAACGTTTCGCTGTCAGTTGCGTTTTGTTAAAGTAGGTTTTATACGGACGGGATAAAAATCTCAGGTATCCTATGTCCAACTTTCTTTTTGTTTTAAATATATATATAATGCGGAACAAAGTTCGCCGGGTCAGCTAGTGTTTTATGTTTATTACTTACTTAGACAAAACACTTTAGATGTTTCACATCTGCCAGGCGACCCGTGACATCTCACGCTCAGACATTTTTTTCTACTAAGCATGGACGTATAAAAAAAGTACGTCCATGCTACTAAGACATGGGTGTTTACATGAGTATTTACCCGAATACCTTTTTAATTGTGTAAACCTGCCGTAATTTTAAATTTTATCACCGCAGCCAGTAGTCAATTTAAATTTCGATAACGAGACACGTTGAAAATATACGGTGATGAATTAACGCGTGTTATATCCATGAGTTTTTTTTCTGATTTGTTATTTTTTCTGATATAAGCGCAGTGCCCATGTGCATTGTTTCAGTGCACTTGATTGGTAGTGCCTAAAATGATCAGTCTTCTTTATTTGACGACACGGTTGGCGCAGTGGTTGAGCGATCGACTGCTGCGCAACATGTCGCGGGTTCGATCCCCGCTCGGAAGAAATATTTGTACGACCTACAAGTATTTGTTCCGGGTCTGGGTGTTTTTCTATCTATAATATGTATGTATTTACAAAAAAAAAATGTATATAAGTAGTTTATCATCTATCTCGTTACCATAACACAAGCATTAAGTTGCTTAGCTTGGGACGAGATGGCGTTGTGTGAAATATCCAAGGATATTTATTATTTTTTTATTTTATTTATTATTTAATGATACGAAAGGTTTCAAAGAATCATCAGAGTTTATTACAGTTATTAATTTTAAACCCTCAAGTACCAATAAAATAAATAGGTACCTATGCAATTGTGCTATTCATTAATTAAATTTACGCTTTCATGTAAGTACTGGCGCGTCTACCGTAAACTATCTCAATAATTCGATGGTATCTAAAAGCAAATTGATTTTTTCTGTATATTATGTCTTATCATAAATTGTAAGCAAATTAGAAGCATTATGGTAATATGATACGTAATTTTAATTTTAGACAGGCACCCCTATTTTCGACTATTTGACCATGTCATGACCTAACAGTATCTTTTCTATGCATAATTTTAATCAAATTGCAAGATCAAGATGTGGAGATCGTAGCCTAGTGGATTATGCAACGTCTAGATCAACCGATTATACGTCGCGGTTCGCGGCCCATATTTGCCTGACATCCTCCGAGCTTTGGAGAGCACACAAAGGCGACGAGCTGTTGTCATTTTAACATCTATTTACCATATATGTTTAAAATTACTAATATGTAGGCAGTCAACTATTATATGACCAAAATTAAAATAGATAAAGTAAGGTAGATAAATTTAAGTATCGTGATATAATAATATAGGAATTCTCCTTCTTGTACGATTTGGAGCAATCAAAAAAGATGCTGGTATGGGATCTAATAAAACCTACCCCTACTGTTACGGTCTCGAGCCAATCCACCTGCGGGAGACTTCGTAAGGTCATCAAGATATCTGGTAATTATACCCGGTAAGCGTTCTAAATTATGAAAATGAAAATAAGAACTAAAGTATTTAGTCCGGACAAACAGGCATTCTGGTGTCATTCCCTACCAGCTGGATTTTTGCAAAGGCCACAAAATGGTGTTACCAAAAAAAATGTTTTCGCTATACGAACTACTAATTTCTAGTTACCGCGATTTTAATCTCGAAAATACCTATGTTGCGACCGTATGCTACATAGGTACTTTAAACAATTTACCTGAATAATCTGAACTAATAGCATCTAGAAATATCGCCTACAAATGCGAGAAATACCAAAAAGTCCTACACCACGTTAGCGAAAATTCAAGAGCAATTCGCAAGGTTAAGATATCCCCGACTACAACTATCGGGGGGGAATAGGCGCTGCGACCCCTAGCCAGACATCACACCTCGTCTGGCTGGATGATCATCCCCTTGCGCCTAAACCTATGTTAAATGCACTCACTTGGGTAGAATGCATCTTAGGATTTAGGCGGAGTCTCACATTCGACTAGGCGGAGGTTAGTGATCAACACGTCAAATCACCGAATGAAAATCATCGGAGTAATACCTATAATGGAAAACTGTTTATACCCCAGTTATCATAGTTTAAGTTGTAGCGACCAGCAAACTTCATACTTTACATAGTTTTATACAGTTTACTCGAAAAATCAAAAATAACCACATCAAGAAATATCGCCTACGAATGCAAGAATTACCATTGTCCTACACCGCGATAACGAAGTTTAAAAAGCAACTCGCACAGTTAAGAATTCCCCGACTACTCGTCTGCCTGCATGATCATCCCTTTTCGCCTAAAAAGTATTGTAGATATTTTACGATGCATAAACATTAGAAAATACCAAGTAAGTACTACAATAATAAAAATAATATATTTATAGGGCTTGTTGGCGATGGAACGTAAGCAAAGTTTATAGCCAAAAGTTGGATCACAAAAACGGCGGTGAAAATTCGAATTTGTTAGGCACCTTCTTTATTAATAAACTAGCGAATAACCTGTGGATTAACTATACTATCTGGATTTATTAAAAAAATAGTATAGTAGATGTAAAAAGCATTCCTCAGACTACCTAATATAAAATACGACGTCACTACCATGCACCATCAAATTAAAATCTAGACTTTAAAGTTAAAATTTTCTACAATTTGATTGACAAAAATTTGCGTTTGGCTTGTTAAAAGCATATAGGTACTTTCTTACTTACCTATAGTAGTACAAATTAGACTATCTATGTACCTACATTGCCACAAACTTTCTACAACGATCTTGAAGATAGAATGGCTTGGTGACTAAATGTATTTTAAATAAACGATACGGAAGTTAATATTGTAAGTGTATTTTTATAGTTCATTGTTATTTGTACCCTTCTGGAAAATAATATAGGATATCTCTCGCACCTGACAGGAAACAGCCATAAGTGAAAATTTACTTTCATGCGTATTCTATTGAGGTCAAAACATAATACGAGGGTGAATCAAAAAGTTCTTAGAAGTGCATATATATGAAACCTTTTTGGATCAAGTTCGATATTCAAATTAAAGAGTGTCTATCACACTATATTTATGCAGACTGTCACTTGTTTTTGTCGGTTCGTTCGCATGTAATAAATTTTTTTGTGCAACGAGTTGCTAAAAAGTCAAAATTATGGATAAAAGTGAGTTACGTGCGGTGATAAAATATCTCAGTTTGAAAAAAATGTCTACGAAGGAAATTTTTTTGGACATTCAGCAGACATTAGGGGGTGATGCTGTACCCTATTCTACGGTTGCGTACTGGGTGGCTGAATTTAAAAGAGGTAGATCAAGCTGTAAAGATGACCCGCGTTCTGGGCGGCCTTCAACCTCCGTTACAGAAGAAAATGTCAAAAAGGTTGAGAATCTGGTTTTGGAAGACAGAAGAATGACTATAAAACATATAGCTGAGATCCTAAAGATATCTTTTGGTAGCGTTCAATCCATTTTAATTGATTCACTGGGGTTCAAAAAAGTGTCTGCAAGATGGGTGCCACGAATGTTAACCGACGAAAACAAAAAGCGACGTTTGGAAATTTCCAAGCGTAATCTCGAAATGTTCCAGCGTGATTCGGATAATTTTTGCCGTCGTCTTGTCACCATGGATGAAACGTGGGTCCACCATTTTGATCCTGAAACTAAAAGACAAAGCATGTCTTGGAAACGACCATCCTCTCCATCCATTAAGAAATTTCGAGTTGCTCCTTCCGCTGGCAAAGTTATGGCCTCTGTGTTCTGGGATAGTGAAGGAATCCTTTTTATTGATTACATGCCAAAAGGCCAGACGATAACTGGACCCTATTATGCAAATTTAATCCCGAAAGTGCGTGAAGCGATTAAAGAAAAACGTCGTGGAAAACTGTCGTTGGGCGTGTTGTTCCTTCAAGATAACGCTCCTGCCCATCGATCGGAAGTTGCGCTCAACGCAATCCGCTGTGCTGGCTTCAATCTCCTTGACCACCCACCATATTCTCCGGACTTAGCCCCAAGTGATTTGCACTTATTTCCAAAATTAAAAGAGGAAATTCGTGGAACAAAATTTCACGATAATGACGCGGTTATAGCTGCCGTAGAGGACTTTTTCAAGAGTCAAGAAAATAATTTTTTTTCACTAGGAATAAGGAAGTTAGAAACGCGTTATTCTAAATGCATTGCATTGGAGGGAGATTATGTAGAAAAATAAAATATTATTATTTAAATCTTTGCATTTTTTAATATTGATTCCAAGAATTTTTTGATTCACCCTAGTAAGGTACAGATTCTTAACGTCCCATTTTGGCGAATTACATACAAATATATTATTTACTTTCTATTTTTAGATTAACTATCGGTATGGAATGCCGGAAAAAGAGACGCCAAGGAACTCTGTACCTAGTTGCTTTTTTAAATCACCATTTTAGTTACAAAGACAGAGATTAAACATATTTGTAAGAGCAAGCACGCGCAACAGTAACAAACAAAGGACCAAACAATCAATCGTGACATATACCTAGATGCTATTATTTTAGTGGTCTAAATACATATTTTATCTACTCTATGATTGTCGCCTAGTTAGTCATGGCACGATATGTGGATGTTTCGATTACGCCATTATCAGTTTATACATGTATTAAAGCCAATGTTTGAACGGTAAAATTTCGAGTCACTGACTGAATATTGAATAATTGCGAATAAGCGGCAAATAATCAATATTTTTATACAGAGAAACAGTCAAATTAAGTTATTAGCCTGTTAAATTTCGTACGAGGGAATGAAAAGCAGGAGGGAGACAAAAAAAATTATGGATTGCGTAGTGAATACCAAAATCGTTTTGGGACTAGGGCCGCAAGAAGAAGACGAATAATATGCAAGCAGGATTATCATCAAAGAATTGGCTAGATAAAGCACTGCATCATCACTACATAGTATAAAACAAAGTCGCATTCTTCTGTCCGTCCCTATGTATTCATAAATCTTTAAAACTACGCAACGGATCTTGAAGCGGTTTTTTTTAATAGATAGAGTGATTCAAGGGGAAGGTTTATATGTATAACCCACCCCCGCTTTGCACGGGCGAAGCCGGGGCGGGCCACTAGTCTAATATATAAAATTCTCGTGTCACAGTCGAAAAAAAATTTCTTTATTTTTTTGATAAATTTTTTTGCTTTTATATTTTTAAGATTAAGCATAAAAAATACAAACAACCCTAAATTTTCACCCCTCTACGATCAACCCCTATTTAATTACATGGCAAAACAACGTTTGCGATAGGAGATGTTGTATAGATAGATTGAGTCATCACGATATCTCTGGAACCATAAGACCTAGAGGGTTGCGCGGGGTGGGAGTTGCGCGGGGTGGGGGTTGCGCGGGGTAGGGGGTTGCGCGGGGGATGGTTAACAACGTTTCCCGGGACAGCTAGTAAATATATAAAACAATATTCCTGTTTTAATTATTAGCCAATTTCTTATTAGCCACATTCCAGTCTTATTTTTAATCATCATCATTTCAGCCAAGGGAAAGCCACTGCTCCGACAGACATAATGCCTCCACCAAGGATTTCCGCAAGGGGCGGTCCTTAGCCACCTCCATCCATCGATTTCCAGCGACCTTAATCACATCATCGGTTCACCGTGAGGGGTTCACCTACCACCTCTGCACTATTGACCGTCAGACCACAGTTGGTAGTTCAGTTTGGCATTCTTGTGAGCTATGTCGGATTCGCCTGCCTAACTCCTCATTTCTGATTCGATTGCCCTTTGAGTGGCCTTAAGCATTTTAATGGAGCCGTTTTTAGGTCGCAACAGAGCGAAAATAAATTAACCAGTAGTTAGCCAAAGCAGGCTAAACTGGTGCCTATCTATCTATCTATCAGCCACAGAAGTCCACTGCTGAACATAGGCCCTCACCCATAGATTTCCACAATGTACGATCTCGTGCAGACCGCATCCACCGACTCCCAGCGACCTTTACAAGGTCGTCCGTCCACCTAGTTGGGGGTCTTCCCACGCTCCTCTTACCCATACGTGGACGCCACTCCAAGACTTTTATGCCCCAGCGGCTATCTGTTCTTCGGGCCACGTGGCCTGCCCATTGCCACTTCAACTGTGCAATCCTTCTAGCTACGTCGGTCACTCTAATTCTTCTACGGATTTCCTCATTTCTGATTCTATCACGTAGAGTAACTCCGAGCATAGCTCTTTCCATTGCACGTTGGGTGATTCTCAGGCGCCTAATAAGTCCCATTGTGAACGCCCACGTCTCTGATCCGTATGCCATCGCTGGCAACACGCACTGTTCGAAGACTTTTGTCTTCAGGCACTGAGGAATATTGGATGAGAAGATATGACGTAGCTTCCCGAACGCTGCCCAGCCGAGTTGGATTCGACGAGTGACCTCTTTCTCGAAGTTGGACTTACCTAATCGGACTAATTGTCCCAGGTATATATACTCGTCAATAACTTCGAGGAGAGAATTCCCAACAACAATCGGGTACGGTGCAACATGGACATTTGACATGACTTTCGTCTTATCCATGTTCATCTCTAGACCCACTTGTTGAGAAACTCTATTGAGGCCTCCGAGCATTGTACTTAACCGAGCATTGTCCGTGTGGTGACGGAGTAAGAATATCACCACCCCATATCTTCCCGTGGGTGTCGTTTTTATTCCATCCCGTAGTTATTTAATATTTAAAAGGTTATGGCCCTTTCCATGAAATTTGCAATAAAAATCTCTGTGGATTGAATGACTACACGACATGGAAGTTCGCAATATAAATGATTCTCATCCGAGAAAAACTTTTTAAATATACGTCACAGTACCCAGATTCAAAAGACACCATTGCCATTGAGAAGGACTTGGTCCTTGAGGCCTCTTGAGGCACTCGCAGTGATTTGCCTGCATGTGGAACCTACACTTTACGCGTATGTACAACAAGCAAATCATGCTAAAGACGCCTGGGATAGCTTGGCCAAAACATTTGAGGACAAGGGTGTAAATCGCAGAATAGCCCTAATGAACGAGTTGTTGGACGAAAAATTAGAACGACATTCGTCCATGCACGACTACGTTGCTGCGGTTTTGTCTCATGCTCAAAAGTTGAAGGATATTGCCAACGGGTTTGACGATGATCTGGTAGCTGTCGTCTTACTGAGAGGACTACCTGAAGAGTACAGACCAATGCGAATGGCACTGGAGCACTCTGGGATGAAGTTAACCTCAGAAAATGTTCGGCAGAAGTTGCTACAGGAGGATTCGAATAAAGTTGGTACATCTTCAGCGGACTCGTCGGCATTGGTGGTGCATAAGAAGAAGAACGGGAAAAAGGACATTGACATAACAAAAGTAACATGTTATAAGTGTGGAAAGATAAGACATAAGAAGCCGGACTGTTCTGAAAGAAGGAAAGCTGGTTCGACCACCAAAGCGGAGGGCGTGGCGGTCGTGAGCCTACATTCATCCTGCACCGGGAACTCCTTCAATCCGACGGAGTGGTACATCGACAGTGGAGCGTCTTCTCATATGTCTTTCCAAAAACATTGGTTTACTGGTTTGGTTATGGATGTTGGTATGAATGATGTGACGTGTGCGAATAATGATAAGATTGTATGCAAAGGTAAAGGTGACATCATGGTGAGTATAAAGGGAGAAATGCTTGCTGTGAGGGATGTCATGTATGTACCAGGTTTGCGTGTCAATTTGTTATCAGTGTCTAAATTAGTAGAGAAGGGATGGAAGGTGAATTTTGACAGAGAGGGATGTAGGCTAATTCACCATTTGATTCCAGGCCATTTCAAGGGTACGCTTCTGGCTACCGCAAGTGAAGTCTCCGGTATCTACAAGCTTGATGGCTGTCGGGCGGTTGTAGATGGGACTGCGTTAGTGACAGTGAAGGCGGATAACCCGTTGATGTTGTGGCATCGGCGGCTTGGATACGTAAATGAAAAGGATTTGCGTAAGTTGCCAGGTATGGATTTCAGGAAAAGCGTAATGGAACCTTGTGTAGCCTGTATTAAGGGGAAGGCACATCGGTTACCTTTTCCGGTTGGTGAGGCCTATAGAGCAGTGGATAGACTGGAACTGGTTCATGCAGATTTATGTGGTCCAATGTCTCAACCATCCTATGGAAACTCTCGGTATATGCTACTTATTTTAGATGATTTTACGCGGAAATCTTTTGTATACTTTTTAAAATCAAAAGATGAGGTATTAAATATTTTTAAATATTGGTAGCTAGTGTAGAGGTAGAGACTGGTTTGAAGGTGAAGTGCATACGCACTGACAATGGAACTGAATTTGTCAACCAGAAGTTTTATCGATTTCCATAAAGCCTTGCCGGAAGGGGAAGGAGGTAAGCTCTTATCCTGCCAAGACTCTCGTAGTTATCAGGCGTTTATTGGGTCATTGAATTATTTGGCCTGTAATACACGTCCTGATATTGCTGCTGCGGTCAACTTTTTTGGCACAATATAACTCATGTTGTGATGAGTGTGATTTCAGGGAGGCCAAACGTGTACTCAGGTACTTAAAGGATACGCGGGATCTCTGTCTTCGTGATTGCATCGCTAAGAATGTTGTGTATATAGACTATGTATGTACGGAAGACAATCCAGCAGATGTGTTTAAAAAACAGTTAGGTCGCGTCAAATTTAAAAAGTGTGTATGCGATCTAAGCTTATGTATGTCCGGTATGTGTGATAAGACTGTGTGATGTTTGGCGTGTCATTCTATAATACTTTGCCTGAAGATGCTCACTTTGCCTGAAGATGAATGCTTTCGAGTGATCTTTGAGGGGAAGTATTAAGAACTGTTTGGTAGTTCCTATATTCAAAGTTATTGTATTTATAAAATATGTTTTGAATATAGAAATAAATTGTCAGTTCATCTTTGTTCAAATATCAACTCGTGTTGTTTTATTCCATCCCGTAGTTATTTAATATTTAAAAGTCGTAAAAGGCGACTAAGGGATAGCAGACGTTGGGCAGCAGCGACGCTCTGATACAAAGTCATCTTAATACTGCGATCGCCAACCCGCCTGCCCAGCGTGGCGATTAGGGCAAATTCCCCATGGAAACAAATAAAACTGGTGCCTACCCCAACTAAATTGGGAAAGGCACAAAAAATATTTATTCGTATACATATATGACACGTAGGTACTCAATTACGCCGTAAATACGTGATGGATTTAGAATACGTATAGTGTCACCACCCCATTCCATCCTCAGTGTGTCGTAGAGCTGACAAAAGGAAACGAAAAGGCGGGTAACTTACCCGATAAAAAAAGAAAAACTTGATACGAAACCGGCAGAGGTCAGCCTGGCACAGTAGGCTAATTTTACCCTCCATTTAATTGGGGGAGGCCCGGCCCTACAGTGGGTAATATATGGGCGAATAGTAAACAGCCGCCGCGATACAGGTACACAAATGAAGGGGATTTTTTAACAAAAAGACTTGGTTGGTCTAGTGGTCTAGTGGTTAGATGTGCCGCCTTTGGATCAACGGGTCCCGGGTTCGATTCCGGGGTCGGGCAAGTGTCTTTGTAAACCAGAGGCACTGGCCCGGAGTCTGGGTGTCATTTCTATCTAT
This sequence comes from Clostera curtula, assembly GCA_905475355.2. Taxonomy (NCBI): domain Eukaryota; kingdom Metazoa; phylum Arthropoda; class Insecta; order Lepidoptera; family Notodontidae; genus Clostera; species Clostera curtula. The sequence continues at coordinate 8,617,584 of FR997806.1, read as the reverse complement.
AATATGTATTACACTGTATTTACAAAAAAAATGTATTTAAGTACTTTATCATCCATCTCGTTACCATAACACAAGCATTTAGTTGCTTAGCTTGGGACGAGATGGCGTTGTGTGAAAGGTCCAAGGATATTTATTATTTTATTTATTTATTTCCTCTGACCAGCGAGGACAAGTAGGCTAATTACCCTCCATGTAATTGGAGGAGACTCGACTCACCAGTAGGTCATGTATGGTAGGTACTCAATGTATGTATGATAATCCGCAACACATCGCCACCAACTAACAATGGGCGATGTTATCAGCGAATGATTTTGGTGATATTTGAGTCAGTTATTGTGTGACTTTTGTGCGAAGTACAATGTTGGTATAATGTTTCCGAATTTCGTGCATTTTTTGTTTAATCAATTTTGTTGTACTTTTGCACAATCTTTATTAAGAGTGTTGCGTGTGACGTAATGATAAAAAATGTGTCACATTACAATTTGGTGTTTATGAAAACGAGGATATAGTTGATATATTTTAGGCATTTTCTTTTCCGTGCGATGTTTTAGTGTGTTTATTCCCGGAAAACTGATAGATAACGTGTGTGATTACTTGTTTTTATATCAAAGAATGATGTGAAAGTACTTCTAGAAAAGATTTGTGCTTCAGAAAGTTATTTATTTAATGAATTTTAGGAGAGTGGACCTGTGATATCTAATGAACTAATAAAATAACCATGTGTAGCCTTAAGAGGCGCATCAAGACACAGGAACTATTACTTGTAGTAATTTTAATCGGTTTAGTTAGTTTGTTCGTTTATAATTATGGAATTTTTGACTACACTCCGAACTTTAACATAGATAGAGGTAATTTATTAAAAGAACATGAAATACAAGTGGATATATTTAATAAGGGAAGGAAGGCAAGTTATTATGAACATAGTTTCTATATCTTTCAGCTATCGTTCTCCGAAATACATAATGTCGCCAACCCAAAACTTACTTCTCAGCCCAAAACTACTGAATCGGGCCTCCTCAAACTACCACACACAGACGGGTTAGCATAGGGTTTTCTGTCTCTTGCTAAGTTGAAGGCCTTGTCATTTCATTTGTCCATTCTTACGGCATCCTCAGAATGGAATGAGGTGGTAATACTATGTATTCTAAATCCGCCAGGAATCCATGCGGATTCCCATCCCACCTTCCATGTAACTGGAGGAGGTCCAAGTCAATAGTGGGTCATTTATGGGCTGAATAATAATAGTAGGGACACCTTAAAGTTGATGTTGATGTTGAGGAAAGTTGGTAAGTAGTGTTACAAACTGCCTTGTCTAGGGGTGGGATGCGCCGCCTTTGGATCGGGTTCGATTCTGGGGCAAGTGTCTTTGTGTAAACCAGAGGCACCTTGCTCTGAGTCTGGGTGTCATTTGTAGGTATATGTAAATTTCATGTTTGTTAACTGCCTCCGCGGTAAAGGTTAGGTATTACCGGTATAGTTTTTTAAAAAATGAATGAAATTTAATATTGTAAAGAAACAATGTTTGTTCTAGGACTGGGTTACATCCAACTTAGGATCCATTTTATTTAAGTTTGAAAATATATCAAATTATAGAGGGCCAAGACAGGAAAAGAACTTTACTGTACTGATATGGAAGCATTGGGGCTGGCTCAAGAATCGACATATTTACAAGTAAGTAACCATGGACGTATAAATAAGTAACTTATTAAAGGTCTGTGTGGTGAAGGATTTGGAATACATAGCGTCACCAGCCCATCTAAACTTGAGAGTGTGGTAAGAAACAAAAAGTTGCCTGCGAACCGGGACACTTGATACAAACCCTGTACCAACACGTCTTGCCAGCGTGGCGCGATAGGCTTATTTCCCTCCGTTAATTTGGAGGAGGCCCGACTCAATAGTGGGTCATTTATGGGCTGAAACGACGAACTGGAGGAGGCCGACTCAGCAATGTGAATTGTGCCGTATGTGTTGTGTAGTATTAGAACAATAAAATCATCGCTGTAACCTTGAATAGGTTTAATACGATTGCTTTTATAAAATTCACCTGTTCAAATCTGTACTAAAATAATTAATGTAGAGTTTGTTTGTTTGTATTGTAAGTGTTTATTGACTTAATTAAACATATTATATAAGCAGTCCACAGTTAATTATTAATATGTATAAAAAAATACGCCGTATTTCCTGCTTTTTGGGCTCGACTATTAATTTTAATGAATAGCGGGCATACATATTTTAGGATGCGGAGATACCTGGCTCTGGGAAACCAGATACCGCATAATAGCTCCTACTAATATTCTTAACGCGAAAGTTTGTAAGACTGTACATATGTATGTTACTCTTTCACGCAAAAAATTACTGGATGAATTTTGATATCATTACAGCAAATATTTTTACAGTAATAACATATAGGTATATTTATCGGCAAATTAGTAGATATGCTGTTAAATATGAAGGGTAAACAGCAAGAAATAGGATTAAGGCAGTCTTCACACCGAATACCTATTTATGGTATAGCTGCGGGCGAAAGCACTCACCCATCAGTCAGCCATTTTGTCTTACGTACTTGGATTAAAGGACGCTACTGTCAAGCACCTTGTTGTAGCCATAAAACGAAGCCAGTCGTAGTCATTGGTTTTGAACCAGAAAGTTCAAAATATATAAGCAAAATATGCAAGCAAATTGTAAAGTTTCATCAAAATCCATTCGATAGTTTTTGCGAGAAAGAGTAACAAACATTACTTTGTTACTAACTTTCACGTTTATAAGATTAGTAGTATATCACTTTCATTCTCAGGTTGTCCTCTTTGTCATATATTCACGAGGATACCACCCAACTAAAGTAGCATTGACAAAAATGCTTTTGCTAAATCATATCTATGACGTAAGAATTTTTAAAATAAATATAAATATCCTTGGACATTTCACACAACGCCATCTCGTCCCAAGCTAAGCAACTTAATGCTTGTGTTATGGTAACGAGATGGCTGATAAACTACTTATATACATTTTTTTTTTGTAAATACGTACATATTATAGATAGAAATGACACCCAGACTCCGAGCCAGTGCCTCTGGTTTAAACAAAGACACTCGCCCGACCCCGGAATCGAACCCGGGACCCGTTGATCCAAAGGCGGCACATCTAACCACTAGACCAACGAGGCAGTCTTAAAAGGGATAATGAGCAGTCGCAAAAGGCTGCTCATTATCCCTCGCATTCAATGGTTTCACGTTAGACGTACGTGTGCAGTTTATGTAAAAAGGAAAATATGCAGTTTTCAAAAATAATAAACTATACCAGAATCAGATTGAACAGGTTTGCTATTTAGAATAAAAAATGTGTGAAAGAGAGGTGACTAAAAGAACGCAAAAAGTAGATCACTCTGTGCCGACCCGTCTGGTCAGTGTGGCACAGTAGGTAAGCTCCATCATAGAGGGAAGTTCCCTCTATGATGCAGGAGGCCTGACTCGGCTGATATTTTATAACCAAATATGATGAAGCCGGGTGGTTTGCTAGTAATACCTAATCAGGTATTACTATCATATGGACGTAAACGTTCAGGTTTATGTTTATACAAGTGATAATTTTATATTTGTACAAATGACGATTATGAATAGTTTTCATGTTTATTTTAATTACGAAACACCTGAAAATCGTCACTTAATATTCCTTGGTTCTTCTGTAAACAAATACATGTGATATTAAAATATCAAACCTTTAAGATATATGTATTGGCAAATAAATACAGATAGATCATATATTTAAAATCTAACTAAAAATAATAATTCTAAATATACTTTTTAGCAAACAATGTAAACTGACTTTACAATAGGCATTTAAAATGCTTGGATTTATGTTTTGTTTAGATTTCAGTACAAATAAACGTATACATTATAATAGGACTCAAACAAAAAAAAATCGATTTTCAATATCCGTATTTCAAGTTTTCTGATTTTTTAAAAATATAAATAACCGATATCATTAAAATCATTAAATAACATATCTGGAGCCAATATTTACAATGGTTTATATCCAGCAGTAGAATTCTTTGGCTGAAATTATGAAGCTGATAGTTTGATGTTGATAACCTCAACTAACTATTTATAAATAAATAGCGCTCTTGTTAAGCGATATCCGATTTATATTTATTCGTTCACCATCAAAAACCAATGTTTGCTAAGACAGACATTTTGTTCAAATTTCAGTGGTGATACTCTGGGAGACTGCAGTGTTCAAAATTGTGAATTCTCCGGTGATGCATCTCTGTTGGACACAGCTGATGCAGTGCTAATACATCTACAAAAGGGTGATCTACCTGTGGTGAAGCAAAGAAGCCTTAAACAAAGATGGGTATTTCTAAATGATGAGTCGCCATTACATGCGTTTACATTATCAAAGAAAAAAGTTAATTGGAGAGAGTTTGCTAATGTGTTCAACTGGTCTATGACTTACAGGTATGTCTAAACAGCTTCTGAATGTTCGGGAAATTGCAAAACAACATTTTTGGTTCGTTTGCTCATTGGTCAAAACGACGAATTTACTGTTTACCAGAATACCGTGATTATCTGGCAAAATTTAAATAACTTATCTAACTCCTCTAACTGCCATGTTGGTCTAGGGGTCCGGGTTTGATTTCGGGGCCGGGCAAGTGTCTTTGTGTAAAAAAGAGGCACTTTCTCCGGGTCTGGCTGTCATGTGTATTCGTGAATTTCATGTTTTTAAACTGCTCCCGCACTGGTTATACCCAGTGCAGGGGGGGGGGGGGTTAAAAATATAAAAGGTATATAGTTTATCTAGTGTGTGGTACCGGCGTTAATAATTATATTATTAACATGAAATGCAAATGATTCCCCAAATAAGGAGTATATTTGATCGGTGATCCCAAATATTCCGTTTTCTTAAACAAGATAAATACTTACATGAAGTAGTACATAGATGTTTATGGTATTTTCAGAAGCGAATCCGATGTCCCAGTGCCGTACGGTAGAACAGTACCATTTTCAGAACCACGTGTGTCACCACATTTCATGTTTTCTGATCAGATTGCAGACTTCATACCGAACTGGAACAGAAAACGCTACGATGTTCTGGCTACAATACTTATATCTAACTGTAGTGTAAAGAAGAGAATGGATTTCATACAGAAACTAAGTAAACATATCGAAATTGATGTGTATGGTGGCTGTGCTAATACGGAGGAAAACAAGAACAAGTGAGTTACGATAAAATTGTCCCATTAAACCTCTTCTCAGACTTTAGAGTCAACATTTTGCAGATACTATTTAAGTGACAACCGCGTCTCATGTCGTTAAGCAACTGAATTAGAATTGCCAGATAAAATCAGCAACTCTACGACTCACGACTACGTACGTACTATTTGTTGGATAGGTTGGCCAGCGTGGCTAATTTACCCCATCCAAAAAATTTGAGGACGTTTGACATACTTTGACTGCCTCGTTGGTCTAGTGGATAGATGTGCCGCCTTTGGATCAACGGTAAACCGGTCCGGTCTAAACCAGAGGTACTGGCTCGGAGTCTGGGTGTCATTTCTACCTATAATATGTATGTATTTAAAAAAAAAATGACTATAAGTAGTTTATCATCCATCTCGTTACCATAACACAAGCATTAAGTTGCTTAGCTTGGGACGAGATGGCGTTGTGTGAAATGTCCAAGGATATTTTATATTTATACTAGTGGGTGAGGTGTCTCGGAGCATCCTCCCCCACCGGGGACCAAATACCGTGGCCCTAGTTCGGACCGTCGAGAATCGCCGTCGGTTTTAGTGGGTAGGTTGGGGCGTAATTAACCATCCCTACACGCCCCGGAGTCCCACATAACTGAGCCAGCCCCAACGCCGGGTATCCATAAAGTTATGGCCTGAGATGTTGACGGTTATATAACTTTTGCTCTTGCTATGCTATATATTATGCTATATATGTTGCTATGTACCTGAGGACTATGTCCAGCAGTGTACGTATAAGCTATCCTCTTTCCGGAACGTATTCTTTTAGTCGTCTGTAAAGTATGCAGCATTGTAACAGCAACTACACTAATAGGAAGATAACAGGCAGTGGAGCCTTTACGGTTATATTATACCGGTTTTCACCAAAGTAACTGGCAAGCATCGGAATCGTATGTGGAACAAGTAAATGTAGTATTAGCAGCATGCCGCGGGTTCGATCCCCGCACGGAAGAAATATTTGTACGACCTACAAGTATTTGTTCCGGGTCTGGGTGTTTTATATCTATATTAAGTTTGTTTTTACAAAAAAAATGTATATAAGTAGTTTATCATCCATCTCGTTACCATAACACAAGCATTAAGTTGCTTAGCTTGGGACGAGATGGCGTTGTGTGAAATGTCCAAGGATATTTATATAAAGAGTACCAAATTTTTTAGGTGTCCAGGACATTTCAGAGGCGACTGTGATCCCATATCGGACTACTTGTTCTATCTAGTTCTCGAAAATTCCATGTGCACGCAGTATGTGACGGAGAAAATATTTTACCATGCCTACATGAGAGGGGCAATACCAGTTATAATGGGAATATCAAAAACGGACTGTGAAACTCTTCTACCTCCTAACTCGTATTTATATTTCGATGATACTAAGACAATTGAGGAACTAGCTCAGGAAATGTTGTCGATCAGCCAAAACCCTAGCATGGTGTATTCCTATCATGTATGGCGAAATAATTTCAAAGTGCTAAATGAACATGGTTACTTTAAAACGAGGTCTTATCACTTTTGCCGTCTGTGTGAAGCTCTAAACTATAATGATGATAGTGCTAAAGCGTACGATGAAGATGCCTTGGCGAGATATTTCGACCCAAAATCTTTGTGTAGTAAATGATTGATGCTAACTTGTGACTGATCAAAGTAAACATGAAGTTGCAATTATTTTAATTGTTTAAGTCCGCAGTCCGTGTGACGTATTTAGAATACATTGTGTCACCACCCCATTCCATCCCGAGAGTGTCGTAAGAACCGATCGAAGATAACGACGAAGCCGATAACCAAGCCGCAAGAGACGGAAATCTTGAAACGGAACCTTAAGCCAACCCGTCTAGCCAGCGTGGCACAGTACGCTAATTGACCTCCCTGTGATGAGAAGAGGCTCAGGCCTGAGTCAGCTCAGCAGTGGGTCATTTTTGAGCTGATTAGTAGTAGTAATTGTTATAAGTGACCAGCTTATACAACTACAATTAGATTTTCCTAATGTTGTCAATATGACCAGTGGTACTTGTGTGCCTCGTTGGTCTAGGAGTTAGATGTGCTGCCTTTGGATCAACGGGTCCGGGGTTCGATTCCGGGGTCGGGCAAGTGTCTTTGTCTAAACCAGAGGCACTTGCTCTAAGTCTGGGTGTCATTTGTGTTCGTGAATTACATTTTTGTAAACTGCCCCTACGATACAGGTTATAACTAATGCAGGTTATAATATTAATTTGATGTGGTATTTATATTTTCTTATCTTTTGTATAGATCTGCATAGTCAATATAACAACTATACGCACCACACTTATCTTTTTTCATTATCAATTTGCGATAAATCTTATCTTTTCGTCCGTCTCTGATTATTTAACCAATCTCTAAATTTAATTTCATTAGATTATTGTTAAACAATATATTTGAGTTATTTTAGGGGTAGCTATTGTTTGAATAATCGTCAATTCATTAAAATTAATTTATAAACAGGAGATTTTGGACAACAATCCAGAATTGACTCATCGATCCCATTCGACACAATCTGACAAAATCCAAAAGTGTTGAAACAAGTACATAGCTTGTGTTTTATGCGTGTAACATACCTCCTGAACTGACACAGAAGTATTAGTGAGTGACCAAAACTGACAAAATCGACAAAGTCACCTTCATTCTTCACTTTAATTTGAGTCTATGGAATTTGCAGGTTTGTGGAATTGAATACACATGCGACAAATAAGCTAATTATCAAAAGGGTTAAGCTTCTGTCGACAAATATTTCTAAAGCAAAGAACAACATAGTTAAAAAAGCTAACCCTCCAACGAAACGCCATCCATGATAATCCCATATGAAACTTTCCTAGCGCTAATTGTTTTATGAAACTCCTCATAAGCGAGTTTCGGAGCTGGCTTTAAAGAAATAATGCTTAAATGCTTGCAATATCATTAAATTTGAGTTTTATAACAATACTGGCGGCCATCCGTGGCAAGAAAATACAGAATTATCTTCTTCTTCTTCTTTAATTTATAAATGAATTGCTGTTCGTTAGTCTCGCTAAAACTCGAGAACGGCTGGGGCGATTTGACTAATTTTGGTCTTGAAATATTCGTGTGAGTCCTGGGAAGGTTTAAAAGGTGAGAAAATATTAAAAAAATATCATTCAGGTTTTTTTATTTATTGTTTCTGAGGCGGTACGATGTTTGCCGGGTCAGCTAGTGTAAGATAAAAAGTATATAGTTTAAAGGAATGTCCGCGTGGCGACGGATTTAAAATACATAGTGTCACCACCCTATTCCGTCCTGAGGGTGTTGTAAGAGCCGACAAAAGGTAATGATAAGGCCGATATTCGCCACGAGAGAAAGAAAACTTGATACCAAACCCTGTGCAAAACCGTCGGGCCAACGTGGCACAGTAGGCTAATTACGCCCCGTGGAGATACAGTCAGGGCCCACGGGGCAGCAAGCGCGGGACGGTACACCCCGGGGACGTTTAGTGGGTATGACTCCGTCTCCAGACCGAGGCGGAGAAGACTCCCACACACCCCCTGTTGGCCATCTCCAGGCTGGCAGGGATAGTCCATAAAGGATTAGACCCCGGGCAAAAAAAAAAAGGCTTATTACGCTCCATGTAAATGGAGGAATCCCGTCATTATGGGTTGAATAGTAGTAGTAGTAGCTTACATAGTACTTGAGTCAACTAAAATTATGCCCTTTAGTTTATATGTAGGTATACTTAATGGGATTTAGTTTACGCCAGGTTTGTGTTACTACAAGAACTATAGACAAGGAGGTCATGCGGCAGACAGCGCGAAATGCAATTGCCTCTGCCGACTGTTGGATGGGTGTCCATCATTTGTTACAGGTGACCTGCTCCGTGCTGCGGAGCACTTCAAGCCCTCGGTCCTAGCTGCTATTATGTCTTTGCCAGTCGTTACTACCCGTAAAGCACACGCCAAACTTTATGGCCGCTCCGAACCTAGCGGTATTACGAAGGTCTGCCGGATTACGCAGAACACAAAATCAGGCGTGGGGCGCGCGCCACGTACCTCCCGCTGATACCTGTGTTCCGCGCTGTGTTCTACCCGCAAGAGTCCTCGCCGCCCGCATGTAAGTGTGAGTGCTACGTTCGTATTGGTTATGAAATGTCCCACTGACTGTAACATATGCGCAAGTTCGTGCCGACGACGGCTACATTCAGAGTGGCCATAAAGATGGGAGAGTGCTGTACCTAGTCAATTGCGTGAAAACTGACAGCTGGTCTAACCATGAACCTAATTACCGGTTGTAGGCAGATTGGTGCCGATTCTAATAAAGTTTGAAAAAGGCGAAGAAGGGAAACGCATTAAATTTGTACAATGGGACAATAAAATTCCAAGTTCTAGTAAGAATATAAGAATAATGTCCAACAACAATCGGATTTATGTACACACGTTCGGATTTCTCATTGTTTGCTATGACAATGTTTTGTGAATTCGATCCCTCTCATTAAACAGCCGTAAAAACTTCCTTGAGCCACCGATGCGTAGGTACTCCACTAAACGATTTACGAAATTGCTTTTATATCCAAGTTTACAGTTCTTGCGGAACGCTACCTGCCTTAACTTCACTTGTTAACCGAGAATGTTCGATATTTAGAAAGTTCGTATTCATAACTTTTTAACGATTATTATACTAAAGATATTCTTGTTGAATATTGCGTACAGGTAAGCATCGAGTTTGCTTTTTAAATATATCCGAAAATAAGAAGCTGCTAGGTTACAGACCCGTTCCATACTGAGTATGTCGTAAGAGCCGATAAAAGGAACACAAGGCCGAAAACCTAGCCGCAAGATAAGGAAAACTTGAAACAAAGCCCTGTGCCAACCCGTCTGGCCAGCGTGGCACAGTAGGCTAATTATCGTCCCAGTGAGGCCCGACTCAGCAGTGGGTCATATACGGGCTGTGTAGTAGCAATAACAGCATGATAAAGACTGCAAAGAATAACTTTCCGATTACGATGGAAATAAAAACGAAATGAAGAGATTTCTATGTACTTTCGACCTTATTTACCTTCATACTCTAGTTTGACCGATTTCGTTGTTGTTTATAATTTGCAAGGGCTGGCAGCTTCCTTAGCCTTATCAAATTAGTTTTATATTTTGTTTATATATTATTATGAGACTTAAAACTAAAAACTTTATATATATGTAAAGAAAAATACAACCTTTTTCTTTAAGTTTGTCTATGACATGTTACGAGTCTAATGGCAAATATGTCATAAGCATTAATATTTTTCACGAGAGAATTTGAATAATTTATTTCAATGATTTAATTTAGTTTCTTTATAATTGTATTTAAAAGTGGGAATAATTACTTTAAATGTTGTTTCTTATGATTTCAGGTAATATTTGCTATTTTTTATTTGCGTAGTTATAGATATAATTGTATCACTGAAATATGTAAAATTGTAAAAATAAATTCTTATGATTTCAGAAGAAACGCAATATCGTATTATTCCACGTAAGATGATAACCTTATTATAAAACAACATTTACTGCTAATATCTCAAGGAAAATGGAAAAGTTAAGGTTTGAATTTTCTGTAAAACCAACTACAGATGGAAAATCAAATATCATTTGCATATCATCAATAGCTACGCAAGATGGACGTACTTTTGGAATACCAGCTGAATACCAACCAGCCAATTTACATCCAGTAATTACTGATACTTCCAATTATGCCAAGGTAAGAAGATCATTATTTAAGAGATATCAAACAAGGAGAATATGGATAACTTTGACGGACGAGATATCTAAAATATATTTAGATAAAGAACAGAATTTACAGTTTAATGACATGTACTTAGAAGAAATTTTAGAAGGGAATAGTTCTGAATCTATCCTTAGCAATTCAAATGAGAAATTGGAAAAGTTGCTAGAAAAATTAATTGAAAATAAACCATTCTCGTCTGAAACACATCATTTAGCCAACATTGCAAAGGATTTCATGATTGAGAAATTCACTGGCAGGAATTTAAATGCTTGTCAGTGGATTAAGAATTTTAATAAAGAATGTGAACGTTTTGGGATCAATGAAAGTAAGAGGAAAATAGAGATATTAAAAAACTTTTTGGAATTTTCGGGTGTAGATTGGTACAGTTGCATGTTAATGAAGTTAACAGTGGAATCTGAGTGGATAAAATGGGAAAATAGTTTTTGTGAAACATTCGGTAAGACAGGTTGGACATCAACAAGATTTGCTCTAGCTTATATATACCAATCAGGGTCATTGCTGAATTATGCTTTAAAAAAAGAAAAGTTTTTATTAGAAGTACGAAAATCTGTTGATACAGGAACACTTATAGATCTCATAGCCTTCGGCTTACCAAATTATGTGTCAAATAAAATTGACAGAGAAACTTTACAAGAAACGGAAGACCTTTATAGTGAATTAGGTAAATTAGAGTACCTTGTCGGAAGACACAAAAACATGACATATAATAATACAACATTTAGAAGAAATTATGAGATGAAGCCATGTAAAATATGCGTCAGCCAGGAAAAAGGGAACCGTTACCATTCTCAAGAAAATTGCTGGTTTAAAGAAAAGCAACAAAGAGGCGTTGTGAAAAGTGTAAACAATTCTGAATTGGAAATAGAACTAAATAAGAATAATCCAAAAAACTTGTTGTGCCACCATTAATAAAAATTAGGTTACTAATAAATGATATCCTACAAGTGTCTGGGATATATGATTCAGGATCTAATGTCTCATTAATTAATGCAAAGTTATTGAGATTAAAGCCGGTAAACGGAAATAATGAGATTCAAATGGTAAACTTAAAAACTATTAATGGTGAGAAGAAAACAAAAGGTATGGTAACATTGAAAGTAAAAATATATAATGTTGAAAAAATAGTGGATGTATTTGTAATAGAAAATGAAAATTTTAATTATGATTTTCTTATTGGTTTGGATTGTATTAAGAAATTCAAATTAGTACAAAATGAAGATTTAGAAATTATACAATGTATCAATAAACAAGTAGGGGAAGAAGAATCAGATAAAGTTGAAACTTGTCCCGATGAGTTTGTACTGAGTGCAAATAAACAAATGAATGAAAAATATGAAATAAATTTCAATGAAAATATAAAACTGGAAGAATTTGAAATAATAGTAAACCATCTAGATGCTTATCAACAAACAGAAATTGATAATTTGATAGAAAAATATAAATCGGTATTCGCTAAAGACAAATACGATATTGGTTCTGTGCGAGATTATGAGGCTCATATTGATTTGATGGTTGATAAATATTGTTGCAAACGCCCATATAGATGTACAGCAGATGATAGAATGGAAATAGTAAGTCAAATATCAAAATTATTAGAAAAGAATTTAATTGAAGAGTCTTATAGTCCTTTTGCTGCTCCAGTAACTCTAGCTTATAAAAAAGAAGATGGCAAGAAAACGAGACTTTGTATAGATTTTAGAGAATTGAACAAAATTGTTGTTCCGCAGTCACAACCTTTTCCTTTGATTGAGGATTTAATGATACGGACTGTTAACTGTCAATATTTCTCTACTTTTGATATAAATTCAGCTTTTTGGTCAATTCCTTTAAAAATTGAAGATAGATACAAAACTGCATTTGTAACTCAAGAAGGGCATTTTCAGTGGACTTGTCTTCCGTTCGGATTAAAAACAGCTCCAGCAATTTTTCAAAGAATATTAAGCACTATAATACGAAAGCATAAACTCACTAGTTTTGCAGTAAATTTCATAGATGACATATTGATATTTTCCAAAAATTTTAAGGAACATGTAGTTCATATATCAAAATTTCTTGAGGCAATACAACAAGAAGGATTTAGACTAAAGTTTTCAAAATGTTCTTTTGGGAATAATAATGCCAAGTACTTAGGACATATAATAGAAGATAATTCGATCAGACCTCTGAAAGATTATTTGTCAGCTGTCAAAAATTTTCCTGTTCCAGAAACAAGGAAAAATGTTCGTCAATTTCTAGGAAAAGTAAATTTTCATCATAAATTTGTACCACATAGTGCAATTATCCTAGACCCATTGCACAATTTATTAAGAAAGGATGTCAAATTCATATGGTCCACAGAATGTCAAAAATCGTTTGATAAAATTAAAGAATTGCTATGTTCAGAGCCAATTTTGAGAATCTTTGATCCAGAATTACCAATAAGTATTTACACAGATGCAAGTCTTAAAGGAGTTGGTGCTGTATTAAAACAAGATGATAAAAACGGAGAGAGAAAGCCAGTAGCATACTTTTCAAAAAAATTAACAGACGCTCAAAAAAGGAAAAAAGCTATTTATTTAGAATGTCTGGCAATCAAAGAAGCCGTGGTATATTGGCAGCACTGGCTTATGGGAAAAGAATTTACGGTTTACTCAGACCATAAGCCGTTAGAAAATATGAACATCAAGGCTAGAACTGATGAAGAACTAGGAGATCTGACTTATTATTTATCCCAATATAATTTTACAATAAAATACAATCCAGGAAGCTCAAACCAAGAAGCAGACTGTCTAAGCAGGAATCCAGTTTTAGATCCTAGTGACAATGCTGAAGACTGTTTAAAAGTAGTAAATTTAATAAACTTGAATGATATAAAGAATGACCAACATGAAAATGGGGACATACAAAATGGAAAATTTATATTAGAAAATGGAATTTACTATAGAAGGAATAAAAAAAAGAAAAAAATTGTTTTATCTGAAAAGCTTTGCAAAATCCTTATAAAAGATGTTCATTATACTTACTGCCATATTGGAAGAACACAGATGATCAATAAAATTACACCTTTTTATACATCTAAAAATATGATCGCAAACATTAAACAAATTTGTGATGAATGTGATATTTGTATAAGAAATAAATCAAGAAAGACATTGAGATATGGTTTAATGTCACATTTGGGACCAGCAACTCGCCCTTTCGAAATTATATCTGTTGATACCATCGGAGGCTTTGGAGGATCACGATCAACAAAAAAATATTTACATCTTCTTGTTGATCACTTTACAAGATATGCTATTATACTCACATCAAAAAATCAGAGCTCCAGTGATTTTATTAGACTATTGAAAAATGTGACACCAAATTACAATATAGATATGATATTAACGGACCAATATCCAGGGATTAATTCCAAGGAATTTAAAGAATTTCTGAAAGGAGAAAATATTAAAATAGTTTTCACTGCTGTAGATGCACCATTTTCAAATGGGCTCAATGAAAGGCTAAATCAAACATTAGTTAATAAAATAAGATGCAAAATAAATGAAAGTGATAAGAAAACAGCATGGACAACTATTGCACACAAATGTGTAGATAAATATAATGAAACAGAACACACAGTAACGAAGTTTGCACCAAAATACCTATTAGAGGGAGAAAATGTGAATATTTTACCAATGGAATTAAAATCAAGAAGCACAAAAGAAGACCTGACCAGAGATAGAAAATTGGCTTTCGAAAATACTATGAAATCACATAATTACAATAAAAGAATATATGATATGAAGAGAAAAGACTGTATGCTGCAAGAAGGAGACGAAGTCTACGTAGAAAACGGAAATCGCCTGAATAGGAAAAAAATGGATGAACTTAGAATTGGACCATTTAAAATTTTGAAGAAAATTTCTAACTCAATATTTGAGGTTGATACTGGACATAAGAAACAGGAATCAAATCACTACCATATTACGAAACTATCACCAGTTGGTAAATGAACAATTGCATATATTTATCCTGTAGCAATTGTTCTTCTGAGGGGGGGAGATGTAAAGAAAAATACAACCTTTTTCTTTAAGTTTGTCTATGACATGTTACGAGTCTAATGGCAAATATGTCATAAGCATTAATATTTTTCACGAGAGAATTTGAATAATTTATTTCAATGATTTAATTTAGTTTCTTTATAATTGTATTTAAAAGTGGGAATAATTACTTTAAATGTTGTTTCTTATGATTTCAGGTAATATTTGCTATTTTTTATTTGCGTAGTTATAGATATAATTGTATCACTGAAATATGTAAAATTGTAAAAATAAATTCTTATGATTTCAGAAGAAACGCAATATCGTATTATTCCACGTAAGATGATAACCTTATTATATATATATATATAAAGGGTCCTTATAAAGCCCTTATAAAGAGTCCAAGTAAACAAGAGCAAGCGAGAGTTCAAGCAAGATTGGACGCAGTTGTTTCTTCCCGGTATTGTGGGGTTGATTAGGCGGGCTTGCTCGTAACACGTGTTGTTTGGAAGTGCTTATTCCGGAGTATGTTGTATGTGTAATAATAAATGAGCTCGTGCGCGACTTCTTACATTTATTCCAAGTTACTTGGACAAAAGTGAGGGTATAAATAAACGATACATCTGTTTTGTTTCATCCATAGGTACCATTGTCTTGAAACAAAGCGCATTCATCTTATAACAAATTATGCTTTTGTTACTTCGTTAATTTAGGATATTGTAACAGAATGTGGTGGAAGATAATACGTGTACATTCACCAGAAATAGACGTTAATGAAATATATTGTTGTTTATTCGTTAGTAGGTATAGTCCCAAAATCTTTCATTACGTAGTTAACTTTCCATGGAAATAGTGTCACATTCTATTCCAGCCTGTCATAAGACCTTTTTTTTGGGTAGTATTTAATCGCATAACTGTAAATCCAAAGTTGTCTATTCTAATATTAGAAATTACCACCAAAAATACTGAAATGCACACTAAATATACTCATCAAATAAATCCAATCTGATATACTGTTTAATCTATAATGCTAAACTGTTTTGCTGAATGACCATCTGTTAAATATAAGTAAAACTGATAATTCTGTGTGTGCAACAAAATAAATATCTATAATAAATCCATTTTATTTTTAATCCATCTCCTATTAAACTGTTAAGAACATGAGTTATTCTAAATGAATACCAGTTTATCAACTATATTCATCTAATATAAGAGCACAAAATATCAACTAAGTGTAATCTTAATATACACTAACAATTGCAAAACATTAAGGTAACTCAGATTTTTTTAACAAATCGATCTTTGTTAACTAAACATCTATCTATACAACTAAATAAAATTGGATAATAAGAATAACACCTTTCTTTTTTTTTTTTGGTCGCTGGGGAAATGCTTTATGCATACCCCCGGTCGGTGATTATGTGGGACTCTGACAAGGAAAAGGAAATCGCATGGCCGATAACCTAGCCACAAGAGAAGGAAAACTTGATACGAATCCCATCTGACCAGCAAGGCACAGTTGGCTTATTACCCCCTATTTAACTGGAGAAGGCTCGACCCAACAGTGGATCATCTATGGTCTGAGTAGTAGTAATATTACACTTCCCCACCGCACGCTGGGATAAAACGCTTGTTGTAAAAGTCAACAAAACCCAGCACGCTTGGTGGTAGGATCTAATGGTCCGCCCGGCTAGCTACCCTCACATCCAAGTCCGGTGCCCAGCAGTTTTAGTGTGTTTCGTCGTGTCTATGTGGAGCCACACCACATGTCTCCGTAGAGTGTTCGACTTCTTTGGCCACATAGCGCGCAGGAGTAGCCACAGCATCGAAAGACTACTGCTGACCGGAAAAGTGGAAGGAAAAAGACCGAGGGGCCGTTCCCCCATGCGATGGTCGGACCAAATACGCTCCGTACTTGACACCACTGTATGTGACGCAATTCACGCTGCAGAAGACAGAGCGTCATGGCGTGAAATTTTCCACAGTAAAATACTCCATAGAGGTCACGACCCTCAACACTGAGGACACACGACGCAAGGAATAGGAGGGGAGGAGGGAGAGATGCGAGAGCCGGTGCCCGACATGCGTTTCCTTGAATTGGCTGCTCCATCTTAGACCTTGACGTTGCTTTCCATCACGCAAGCCTAGGGTCAAAGGCATTCAAGTAATTGATAAAAAAAGCCGTGTCCATAGCATCAGTTCACTTCGCAATAAAAGAAGTTCAGACATGGCATGCCATATACTTTCAGAAAAAGCATTTAGATTGAGTAAATTGGGTGTTCTTATACTCTATATTTTAACGAAAATAACATTTAAAAATAAACAATGTTGCTGAAATGAGTAATCAGAATATTAAGCCTATGTCACCATGTTCAACTTTTTCCGAACTTTATTTATACAAGCAAATTGACAAGAATGAATTGGATATTGCAAAGCTTTTCAAGAATTCCTTGTTGGCGGTATTTGTAAGAGAAAATTAAAAAACTCTGAAGCGCTTACAAAACACCGAAGTTTAGTTTATTCAGCGTGTAATCCTATTACGGGTACTTAATAATTCCGCAATAGGCGAGTCCGAGACAAAAGGAACGGTAAACAAAGCAAAGCCCCTTGAGAACAGGTAAGTAATCTACTTAGTGGTGAAGAGGTGAGAGAAAGGATGTCTTAGGTTGGTATTACAATTGTTTTCCGAATTGATTACTGAAAGTTCCAGCTCTAAACATTGAGAGGAAAACAAGTTAGGCTAGTAACTTTATAAATAATTGAATATTAAACTCGTAGTATCTGTCTGTAATCTTTTTGATCATGGGCTAATGTAGCATAAAAGGGGCTTTCTTCTCCGCCAACAAAGTGAAGGGTTGATGTAGCAGCGGATCGGATATCAACTGCAAATAATATATAGCTTCTCTTTGCGGATTTATCAGCATTATGCTAAACTTCATTAGTTCGTTCCGTGGTTATTGAGAAATTTAGCATCGTTTAAAATTACGAGTGTTTAAAATTATTATGCAAATCGCTTCAAGCCATTTCGCCGGCATGTTTGTTTAGGCTATGCTAATTTACCACCATAATCTGCGAGTGCTAAGCCTGTAGGTACATACAAGACGATTCCGTTGATAAATCCATTAACCACACAAATATGATGAGTTGTAGTTCAGTGTTAAAATTGCGTTTACAATTTACCCAGTTTAAATGTAGTACTCCATTTAAACTGGGTAAATTGTAAACGCAATTTTGTGTAAGTGTGTGTGTATCCAAACTATTTGAGGAATTAAAAAGCAAAAGCAAAATCCTGATGCTTATGGACGCTTGCGACACTAGATGTGTCGTTGTTACAATGTTACTCATGCATAGACACACTACAAAACATGACACTGTTTGCAAAACGGAAACTGAATTTTGACACTATGCTTATAGAGCTCTGATTGGTGAACTAACGAGCCAACACCGCTCAAGTAAAGTTGTAGGTAAACATTCTTGTGCTGAACCGCAGATGCAACAATTCTTCAGGTCAGATTTGTGCGTTTACTTTAATAGGAGAGCTAAGTTAAATATTCCTTGATTTCTCAACGGTGCTACTTCAACACTTCGATATTCCGCGACACAAAATGAATGAATAATAATAACTGATCGAGATTGCAAGATTTGGTATGGTAGCTCGAATTGGATCTACGGTGTGTATCAAGCGTAAGTATTGCTGGAAATTCTGCATATCTGAGTTGCTAATGCAGCACTCAATGCTTATCTTACATGCCCCATTCCGGCGTTATCTAGGCACTAACCATTATTCAGCTTATCACTCAGGTTTGTATAAATAAAAAAAAAATAGAAATAAAGTAAGTAAAACGAACATACAGCTAAGCATTCCTATCTAAGGCCACTAACAAATCCACAGCAACTGTACGTGCATCGCGAGCCTTTTTACAGCGCACGTGCCAGATGTGGAATGATCTACCTCCCGAAGTGTTTCCTCTGCGCTGCAACATGGGGCTCTTCAAAAGAGGTGTTTACAGGCATCTTAAAGGCCGGCAACACATCTTCTCCCGTTAGGTTGCAGATGTCCTGGGCGACGGTGACCACTTTCCATCAGGTGGACCGCCTGCTCGTGTGTCGTCCTATCATATAACCTGAATCACAGATCTGAACTCGTACCTATTTCGATTTCGGGGGTGTGTGCTGTGTGACCTATAGGTATGTACTTGTTCGAAGTTCTGGTGCTACGTTTGTATATTACATACTAAATAGTGCTGGCACATTTTATTTGTGTCGTAAAGTTCACAAATAAAATGTGAAATAGGCATCACCAGAATAGAAATAGCATCATTTAAGAATCTTGTGTCCTGCGGGCAATCTGGTACTTCTTCGTGGAGATTCGGGGCCCACGGCAGTCGGCGCGATGGTGCACGGTGGGATGTTAGTGGGTATGGGAAACCCTTTCATATTGTTGAATTGTGGACCAGAGTCACACTCATCCCACGTCCTTGTGTGTAGAGTCCACTATGGATTTAACCTCCCTGCAACAAAAATAATCAACGTAAGGTTGATTAGATAAGAAATATTTAGTTATAAACCAAAACCGTAAAATTCTGCACTAGTTAATTTCCGACATCTTCCAAATACCGATTTTTATCGTCGATCTTTTTAATCACCCGCGGTTTTTACCAAATGATACATAATGATGTCTTAGGTTTTCACGATCTTTGCACATTGCCGGAAATGATTTCTTGACGGTTCTGATCGGATTTTAATAAAAGAACAGGATCAGAACCGGCAAGAAAGCATATCCGGCAAATTATACCTAGTTATTTATATTTTTTAACTAGCGGCTTCCCATGGGTGCAATGATGAACCTCTAAATTTATCAGTGTTTCTCTACAATATTATGGATGTATTATGTAATTATACATCTAAACCTTCCTCTTGAATCTCTCTATCTATTAAAAAAAAGCGCTTCAAAATCCGTTGCGTAGTTTTAAAGATGTAAGCATACATAGGGACGGACAGATGACAGCGATTTTGTTTTATATATGTAGTGATAGCCTATTTTATGTCTAGCTCCTGGGCAAAGGCCTTCTTTCCTTTTAAATTTTTTTCCGGTCTACATAACCACCGACTCCACCCATGAGAGGCTGCGGTACAGGTTAAGCATACAAGTGTACAGTTGGTGATGATATTTGCCCACCATTTAGGATGGATCCGCATATGTGTCCAGCCCTCTTAGTAAATACCTAATTATGTAGGCCTCCATACATTGATCGGTCTCCAGAAGTCCATATTTATTTGTATAGTTATGCATAATATGTTAAAATGCGATGATGATGATGCTTAGATCTAGAATGTACATTGTTATAAAATTATCCATTGTGAATAAAGCTTTCTACCTACTTACCAACGTGGCGTTACCAGTGCGAATAATTCATAAAGCGGTTAATTAAATTCGTTCTTGGCGCGGTCGGAGTATGTTATAAAACTGAATTACAGCCATTAATCTAAGCTTTTGCTGATACTAGGAGGAAAATTTTGTAAGATAATATGTGGGGTTGGTATCATATTAAATTTGTCTGCCGCGGAAATTGTGTTTTCACGAAGCGGGAATTACCGTAAAGCTTTCAAGCGCTAACCATTAGTTCTTGCAGTCTCTGTGTTTATCACCGACTTCAAATAGGAGGAGGCTCCATGTTCAGCTGTAAGTACAGAATAAAAAAATACGAGAGTCAGCATATTTATAATTCTTAAATTTGTACTCAAATTTGATCTGTTTTCTGATGATTCTGATTCTGGCTTTTCTCTGCATCCCGAAT
This sequence comes from Clostera curtula, assembly GCA_905475355.2. Classification (NCBI taxonomy): domain Eukaryota; kingdom Metazoa; phylum Arthropoda; class Insecta; order Lepidoptera; family Notodontidae; genus Clostera; species Clostera curtula. The sequence goes on along the minus strand of FR997806.1, from coordinate 8,596,807 downwards.
AGGCGGTAGAAACGACGATTCAAAAATATTTGCTATTAAATATACAAATTTGAATGAAATTCAGAGAATAGCTCTAAATAAATAAAAAAACACTTTTCAACAAATCACAAAGCGATTTCATAAAACAACAAAATATCAGTTCAAACCTAATTGATGTTAAAGAAATTTCAAAATTGTATTTTTTTGGTTATTTTTCTCTTTCTAAAGTCGGTTTCTTTAAGTTACAATATTTTTAAACAAATTGCATGAAATTATGTGAATAGTTTATGCACACTTTTAAAGGCTTTACGTTGTTATCTAATCTTAATCCTCTGCATAATAAATAGAAGAAGGTAATAAATGACGAGCCAAGAAACGATAAGCTGAAAGGTGAATTTTGATGGATATGCCTTGTACAGCTATATCTATTTGGATTTCATAATTAGGTAACTGATAAGCATTTCAAGATACATTTAATTTATCAGTACCATAGATATCTGTTGATAGGGCATTGGGTAATGCTATGATAACAACAAAATTGGATTGTAACAAAATGACTCCGTTTTGAAAGGAACAGCGAGGCTAACAGATTGTGTAAATCAAAATTTAAAGCTGATAGCAAAGCGTCATTCGCCAATAGTACCTACCAAAATAAATCACTATCACTACATAGTTTAAAACAAAGTCGCTGTTGTCTGTCCGTCCCTATGTATGCTTAAATCTTTAAAACTACGCAACAAAAATGTTTCAAGAGGAATAGAGAAACGCTCATAAATAATTAAGAGATTCATCATTGCACCCGTGCGAAGCCGGGATAGGTCGCTAGTAGAATATAAAAGCTAGCAAAAGACTAAGTAACTAACTACCTACTTTATGAAAAACAAAACCAAAACACTGTAAAGGCGAAAAATAACCAAAAAACAACCATTTAAAGCTGGTGCCAATTCAAGTTGGCACCGAATTCAAATGGAACAACCACAATTGGTTGTATTTAGCTTTTTATTGTTTCTGGAGAGGGTCAACAAATTTTGATAAAAAAGGTTCTATCTTTTAATTTTTTGGTGCATAGTTAAATAGTATCAATCAAAATGTCCAAATTTTTCTTCCGCTAAATGGATTGGTTACTTATTTCAAGTTTTATAGCAAACGACTGAACCGATTCTAACCACAATTTCTATAGGACCAATTCGAAGACAATACTCGATTAAAAATATACTCATACACGAAGACAGACGAATTGAGAAACACCTCCTTTTGTAAGTCTATTCACAAATGAAAAGTAAACCATAAACTAATTGAAGTCTTTGTTTCCCCTACCAGAGCTCTGGAAACCTTACGTACATGGAAGAACACAACTCTTGTGCTTTGTTTTACACAAATTTAACATAAGGGCTATGAATGTAAATTAAGTAGAAAGGATAAGTAGATTTTTTTATACACGAGATTGCACTCCCGAGTTTTCCCATATGAATGTCGGGCTCTTCTCTTCTCCGTATACTAACATTTTCTGGGATAAAAGCGTATGCATATGATAAATAGTGTAAATAATATCTGCTTAAAGTTAAATGGCTAAGATACGAAAACGTAGTGAAATTTAGGGATATTTTAGTGAAGTGAAACCTAAAAAAGCTAAATGTGGTATTGTAGTCCAGATTATATGAAGTAATTGACAGAGCTAATCAATTGAAATCCATCATATTTAAAAGAAAAACGTTTTTCTTTTTTCGCAAGGGCAGTTATAATTCACGGACACAAATGACACCCAGACTCGGAGCAAGTGCTATTCTAAATTTCATATCCATCTATACGAAACAGTAGTAAGATCACCATAATTTTAGCTTTTAAAAGACCCACTGCCGATTCAGGCCTCCACCAATTAAATGGATCCCTCCATGAACCTACTGTACAACGCTCGTCAGACGGATTAAATTGTTTTTATTTCAAGTTTCCTGTTTTTATGCGGTTTATTTCGATTGCCGCACGGAAGAAATATTTGTACGACCTAGAAGTATTTGTTCCGGGTCTGGGTGTTTTCTATCTATAATATGTATGTATTTACAAAAAAAAATGTATATAAGTAGTTTATCATCCATCTCGTTACCATAACACAAGCATTAAGTTGCTTAGCTTGGGACGAGATGGCGTTGTGTGAAATGTCCAAGGATATTTATTTATTTATTTACGAGACCCTTAATGTCGGTGGTGACTGCATATAATATTCTGAATCCGTCACCTCGCTTTGCCTAAAACAGCAAAGTTTCAAGGTCTCATTAAGCACGAAATAAATTAGTTCAATGTAGAATGCAATTCGCAGAATGTAAGCACGTTAAGGGGCGATCCTATTTCGTCCTCTGAGGGAGATAAACGATTGGTGTTTCTTTGGCCCCAAAGTTAATTGACGTTCAGTCTGACTAACCGTTTGCATTTCTGACCAAATTGAAATGCCAATCATTGGGCAAGCATTTATTTATTTGGGGTAATTTATTGTGCGAGTTCATTAATTTTTAATAAAGTAGCGTTTGTAAAAGTCTTCGATCAATGCGTGTTGCCAGTGTTGACTTAAGGTACAGAGACGCGGTCGCTCCCTATGGGCTCCATCAGAAGGCTTGAAGTAACCCAAAGGGCAATGGAGAGGGTTATGTTCGTGTTAGTTTCCCTGCGGGATCGAATCACAAATGAGGAGATACGCAGTAGAACCGGAGTTACCGGCCCCTCAGGATTGCCAAAACTAAGTGGCAATGGGCAGCGCATATAGACCGTAGGACTGACGCCCGAAGGGGCAGAAAAGTCCTCATATATTAAAAAAAAAGCGGTGGATGCGGGTGGCTCGGGACCAGCCTTCGTGGAAATCCTTGGGGGAGGCCAGAAGTGGACTTCTTTTGGCTGTAATGACGATTCGTGTGTAATGTAAATGGTTATTAATGTTATTGTAAGCTCACATAAACTCCGAGTAAAATTCATGAAGATGTGATGACCATATTTTGTTAAGTTATGTCTCTAAACCTTCCTCAGTCTTTTGATAGGTTCATAAGAAAATTTAGTCAGCATCTTTTGAGATTATTGCGATTACACCACGCGTGGTGACGGATTTGGAATACATAGTGTCACCACCTCATTCCATTCTGAGGGTGTCAAATGAAATGACAAGGCGGATGACCTAGCCGAAACATAAGTAAAACTTGCTACAAAACCCTGTGCCAAGCCGTTTGGCCAGCGTGGCACAGGAGGCTAATTGCCCTCCAAATAACTGGAGGAGGCCCACCACAGTAGTTATGAGCTGAATAATATTAGTAGTACACACACAGATATACATCAAAGTTTTCAAATTCTTCAAAAGTTCCAATGCCAATGAAAGTTTCCCAGATAGCATTACCACAAGGACTACGTACTCGTACATCGTTGGCTAGTCATAAAAGAAAGTAATACTTAGTCCAACTCCAACGTCTGGTCGACTTCCATGAACAGTCTGGTTTTAATTAAAGTCGAAGTTAAAATGAAAAGTCTGAACTAGAGACGGGAAAATCTAATCTCAGAGTTTTTTTAGAACTATGTATGAATCAACAATACCATAATTCTAATTTTTTTTTCACTTAGAATTTAGACGTATGTAAAACGTACCTTTAATATTATTTTCTTATTTATTGGATTAAACATTATCGGTTATAGCTAACGTGACCATTTTATTTTCGTGTTTGAGTGGGACGCCTTCTGACTTTTGTATTTAAATAAATACACATACAGGGTACGTCGGTGTAAGATGTCATATTTAAGTGCAAAGGGTATACAGGTTTAGTCGTAAAAGCGGGACATTATTTTTCTCGTTGGGGACAGCGGGACGGACAGACTGAAAGCGGGACAATCCCGCCCAAAGCGGGACGAATGGTCACGTTAGTTATAGCGGAGTGTATTATTAAAATTTGTAATTATTCGTGTTTATATACGGGTTTATATGGACTACGAGAAAGTCTTCGATTCGATCGAGACGTGGGCAGTATTGCAGGCTCTCCAGAGGTGCCAAGTCGACTATCGATATATCGAAGTGTTGAAGTGCTTGTATGAAAACGCAACCATGTCAGTCCGACTCCAGGACCAGACCTCGAAACCGATCCAGTTGCAGCGAGGTGTTAGACAGGGAGACGTTATCTCTCCGAAACTGTTCTCCGCTGCACTGGAAGATGTTTTCAAGGTTCTGGACTGGAGGGGGCTGGGCATTAACGTGAACGGCGAGTACATCACTCACCTTCGATTCGCTGACGACATAGTCGTAATGGCTGAGACCATGGAGGGCCTCACTACGATGCTCGATGGCCTCTGTGGAGCCTCCGAACGAGTCGGCCTTAAGATGAACATGGAGAAGACGAAGATCATGTCTAATATCCATGTTCAAGCCACTCCTGTTAACATCGGAGGTTCTACCCTCGAAGTTGTTGACCATTACATTTACCTGGGACACACTGTCCAGTTAGGTAAGTCCAACTTCGAGAAAGAGGTCAATCGTCGGATCCAACTCGGCTGGGCAGCGTTCGGGAAGCTGCGAAAGATCTTCTCGTCCACAATACCGCAGTGTCTGAAGACAAAAGTCTTCAACCAATGTGTGTTGCCAGTGATGACATATGGAACTGAGACGTGGTCGCTCACTATGGGCTCCATCAGAAGGCTCAAAGTCACCCAAAGGGCAATGGAGAGGGCTATGCTCGGAGTTTCCCTGCGAGATCGAATCAGAAATTAGGAGATACGCAGGAAAACCAGGGTCACCGACATAGCCCACCGGATTGTCAAACTTAAGTGGCAGTGCAGCAGTGGGCAGGGCACATAGCTCGCAGGACCGACGTCCGATGGGGCAGAAAAGTCCTCGAGTGGCGACCGCGTTCCGCGAGAGGCGCAGTGCTGGTAGGCCTCCCACACGGTGGACCGACGACCTGGTTGAGATCGCCGAAAAGCAGTGGATGCGGGCGGCCCAGGACCGGCCTTTGTGGAAATCCTTGGGGGAGGCCTATGTCCAGCAGTGGACGTCTTTTGGCTGAAATGATGATATACGGGTTTATGATAAACCACTTCAAAGGAGTTACTTTTACACCGATAACAACAAGATAATTAATTTTCTTTTTTGTACGTTGGAAATTCTCATCGATATCTGACCACTAAACGCCAGCTGGGTTATGTGGGATTAATTCTTGTATCAACGAAACATTACTAAAGTCAAGATCGACTATAAAATCAATATGCAATAATGTACTTGTACCAAATAAATAAATAATTGAATCACATTTTGAAATTATTGACTACAACACTAAACTAAGAAATGCCTAGGTTTATTCGTGATGCCTTGCAATCTCTACTCAATACCGGACTGTGATACAGGAAACTTTAAAACAAGTGCTATTCATTAGACTTGCAATGAAGGCATCGCTTAATCTACCGTTAAGAAACGGCTCTTCGGAAACTCGCTCGCAACTTATTCAAAGTTGGAATTAATTTGAATCGGAGTTTTCAGCGGTGAGCATAATAAGTTTTGAAACTGGATTTTTCTTACACTTACTCTCGCATGTTTGATGTTGTTTTGATTTTTTTGTTCACTTACTTTAACGTTATAGAAATGCACGCGTAGATCCTCGATAATTCTAATTTCAACTGAAATCATTTATTTCAATTGAACCTATTAACAGGTGTTTTTTAAAAGTCAAAAGTGAAGTTAGGAATCTAGTTGCTTGTTCCAAAAAGTTTCTCCATAGGATCTACTTTTCCAAGTACTCCATAGGTTCTTCTGAACAGGCAAGAAACTCCATGGACACGGTTAAAAAAGGAAAAGAAGGTACACATAGAACCAACAAATGTTTTGCTGACTTAGTAGTGATGTTTATGTAAAAGAATACTCAAGTTATTGTATGCATATTGTTACTCGAGGTATATAGAATACTGTTTTTACAATTATGCTCATATACGTGACTTGTGGATCACAAGCCACGCATTTGGATGACCAGTCCCGAGTTCGAGTCTGACTCGGGAAAGTGTCTTTATAATCCAGAGATCCAATGGGTTTGGCGTCATTTAATTATAATCTTACTAATATTATCATTCTGAAAGTGCCTCAATAACTATTCATTTTGTCATATGCACAATGTGATCGCCCCATTCTATCCTGAGGGTGTCGTAGGAGTCGACTTAAGGAAATGACATGGCAGAAAACCTAGCCGTTAGGGACAACTTGAAACCCTGTGCCAATCCATTTGGCCAGCGTGACACAGTAAGCCCGACTCAGTAGTGGCAGATACGCTCCCTTCTTTACTGGCTGAGATGTAAGTAAGAATATATCGCATAGTTGTTACAAGCTAGTATTCTACAACTAATACTAGCTGTTACAAGCTAGTATTAAACATCGAATACTAGCTGTTACTTTATGTTTCCTCGCGCGGTTCATGTGAAATAACAGTAAAGTACCTTCTTACATAGGTATACAGACAAATTGAACACTTTTTTATTCTATACAACAATTACACTATCACGAATAATTTAATTAGTATGAAGTTCCTAAAAGAATTTTAAGGTAAAATAACATGAACGTCTGTAAACAAGAAACGCGTTCCGAATTAGAACGACTCCCAAAAGGATTTGGGGAAAAAAACATCGAATTAACTTATGCTAATCTATGTCACCCAAGGGTAAACGCCTTTTAGTGTAATTAAGTTACCATAAAAACTTGTGACGGATTTAGAACACGTATTGTCGCCACTCCATTCCAGCCTGAGGGTGTCGTAAGAGCCAACAAAAGGATATGACAAGGTCGAAGTGCTAGCCGCAAGAGAAGGAACATTTGAAACGAAACCCTGTGCCTACCCGTCTGGCCAGCGAGGCACAGAAGGCTAATTACCCTCCATGTAATTGGAGGAGGCCCAACTCGGTAGTGGGTCATGTATGGGCTGAGTATAAGCTGAAAACTTGTATCAACCCGTCTTGCCAGCGTGGTATAATACACTAATTACCCTCCAAAAATTTAGTGGAGGCTCGACTCAGTTGTGGTTATTTATGGGCCGAATTTATGAAAAGGCTACGACAAGCAATTTCATTAAGTACGTCTTTATTAAATACTAGTTGACCCGCCGACTTTGTTCCGCATTATATATCGGGTGGCGCAAAAGAACGGGCATTTATTAAGTATTGGCTAAAAAAAAATACAAAAGGTATAGTTGAAATAAAATATAGGATGATTAGGTAATGAAATGTAGTTGATTTTCTTAAAATAACATCATCTAAATGACAGCCCTCTCGAAGACGGCACTCCTCTAAACGCGAACGCAGATTTGTGAAAACTCTTGTCAATAAATCTGGCTGCCATTTCCCCACGGATACTTTCCTTTAGCTGACTGATGTTCCTCGGATTGTTCATGTAGACTTTATGTTTGAGGTATCCCACAAAAAAAGTAAGGAGGCGTCAAGTCAGGGCTACGTGGGCGCCAAGGGATATCACCTTTTTTGGATATTAGTCTTGCAGGAAACATCTGTCTCACAACCGCCTTATAGTCATTTGATGTGTGACTGGTCGCTCCGTCTTGTTGGAACCAAGTCCTCGTATTCGCTATTCTCGATCTCGCAAGTTCTGGAGTCAAATATCCCTCTAACATCGCAACATAGCGCAATATGCACGTTCTATTGCGCCACCCTGTATATTTAAAACAAAAAGAAAGTTGGACATAGGATACCTGAGATTTTTATCCCGTCCGTATAAAACCTACTTTAACAAAACGCAACTGACAGCGAAACGTTATTTTTTCTATAGTTTAATATGGTCGAAAATTTGACAATTAGAAATTTTGAATTCGACTTGTTTATATTGTTGTAATATTTATCTTTATAACTTGTAGCCTATGTGTTATTCTGATGTATAAGCTATATTATTGTAAAGTTTCATTAAAATCCATTCAGTAGTTTTTACGTTAAAGAGTAACATCCATCCATCCATCCATACTTACAAACTTTCACGTTTATAATATTAGTAAGACAAGATTCAATAGTAGATTGTTATAACATTGTATTCTTAAAACATGGTTGCCAAATTTAAGTGGCAGCGGGCAGGGCACATTGCTCGCAGGACGCTAAGTGGTAACGAATTAAATTTTAATATCGCAAACTCAATTACTCTTTGAAGATATTTCCAAGAAAATGAAATTAGTATCTAAAACCAAATTATTATTTGATTATTCAAAATTCTTCTATTATAAGTATACACTTTGGTATATAACTATTAAATAAATTCAATTTATATTTTTAGAACAATAGCTCGATAGATGTTGGGCCAAATATTTATTATATGAGAACTCTGTAGTTTATCAAACGATCGCCTACCTATTTACCTAATTTTATTTCTAAATGTGAGAACTGTTTTGTCGCAGTTGGGTAGAAAACATCCACCCAGTTTTAATTCCATCAAAATTTTCGCAATTTATAATAACGTATTATCACAATGACTCATTTTGATTTAAGGATGGTAGACCTGAAACAACGATTATATTAAATATTCTATTTTAATTATTTACACTGTTATTTTGAATTGAGGAGCGAACATTTGCTACCTGGTCGTAATGCTTGTCTGCAAAGAAGAGTCGGTATTTTTGAGTACGGTGAATGGTGTTTACGGAGTTGTGAAGCTCTGGAGGCACTCACGTTTAAGAAAACCTTTGCTTTAATAAATCAAAGTAAAATAGTACAATATGTTCCATTGTAGCGACCAGAATGCTACATACTTTACACAATTTACTCGAAAAATCTGAACTAATAACATCACTTCTGGAATGTTATTAGTTCTGATTTTTCGAGTAAACGACGAAGTGACGAATGATGATCACCTATAAATGACAAAAAAGTTCTACACCGCGATTGCAAAGTTTCAAGAGCGATTCGCACAGTCAAGAATACCCGATTACAACTATCGGGGGATAGTCTGGCTGGATGATCATCCCTTTGTGTCAAAACCATACCTATTACCTTTAGCCTTATATTTTCGTTTTATACTCTTGTCATGCTTCAATATCACTACATAGTATAAAACAAAGTTGCTGTCGTCTGTCCGTCCCTATGTATGCTCAAATATTAAAAACTACGCAACGCATTTTGAAGCAGTTTTTTTATAGATAGAGTCATTCAATTGGATTGTTTTTAAGTATAATACATGCATAATATTATAGAGAAACACTGCAAAATTTAGATGTTCATCATTGCACCCGTGCGAAGCCGGGGCGGGTCGCTAGTTACTTATAAAACCTTCATTCATTCAACATAGCTTCCATTACATTTCACTGCACTTAATTAAAAACCAACACAGCAGAGCCGCGGACGTTTGCTAGTCATAATTAAATTATGAAAGCTCAGTGATACTCCATATATGTACAAACTTAACAAAAGATTTATTTTAATGAGATTGTATCCCTTCCGTTCGTGTGAAAATGATCGAACAATAGTCTTTTGTAGGAATAAACCGTCTGGTAAAAATCAGATTATAAAATGAAATCGTTCTTTGGTGATTTGATTTTCATTTTGCTGATTGCTCACTCCGGAGCCAACGAGCGTCAATTGATTTATGCGAATAAAAGATAACGACGTCATTGAGTGAAAATAATTGACGAGTGAATTCGTTGGACTAGGAGTAAATCGTGGGTATAAATCGATCTCTCTGCAAGTCTTGAAGTTAAACTATTAATAATGCCGTTTTCACGATATCTCGAATGACATATAGGAAATATGGCCACGGTTAGTTTTGGTTTTAGAATTATACGCCTTTACTGACCGATTTTAGAATTTAAATTTTTGTGCTTTTAGAATCTTTCTACTATCCAAAAGTGCTTTCATTGAGTCTAAATGTTTAAAACTAACATACTGTTTATGTTATAAAATGTGTGTGCTACATGTATTATTTTATTTCAATCCAGTTATGGAATAAAAATTATGTCCTTATTAATTAACCCCCAGGAAAAAATATGAGTGATACGAGTAGGTATACGTTAGAGTGTTTATTTGCTGCCAGTATTAGCGCCAAAAAAGGATGAATCGATTTTTATTTAGTTTTACTTTTTGTTAAGGTATAGTTACGGAGAGTATTCTAATCATATTTGAAATCTTATATACTTACCTATAAAAATATATGATTTTCTATCTGTCCTTTATAGAATCAAAATCATCAAATGATCAAAGGAAATGCATTTGATCATGACGTGATGATCTTCAACAAAGTGTTGTGCAAGAGCCCACGAAAATCCCTGAACAAAAATAAAATGAATATTTGTGTAATGTTATGTGTATCAGGTGAATTCAGGTGTCACTTAAAGTTATAGGGAGTAGAAAAACCGGACGGTGATCCGAAGTGAGGTAATTTTATAATACCAGATTCATATTGCAGAAAGTTAGATCTAGTAGCGAACCAAACAGCTATTATTGTTATTATGCTTTAGGCTTGGTAATTGGAGTGCTATCTGTGCGTATTTCTCGAGTTACGAGTACACATTCGTCGCAAGCTGGTGACAAACATTTCCAGAAATAAAACGAATATTTCGTCGACAATCTCTGTAAAAAATTACTATAATAATTACGCGTGCCTGTAGTCAAGCATAATTCATATAGAACCTGTTTAAAGCCACATGAGCTGGCCATGTGGAGTGCAATGATTGGCATTTCAATTTGCTCCAGCACCCAATATCTGCCGCTTTGTTAGAATGCGCCTGTTCACTATAACCGGGATTGTTGTCCGTCCATTGTTATTGCCTATAAATGAAATAATATGATAGTCGTTGGATCATATTTCACCAAATTCAATAATGACGCCAATATACGAGTGAGGATAATTATTGACGTTCCAATTTAACTTGGTGTAATATTCTGAAGTGAATAATAAAATCAGTAAGAATTAAAAACATGTACCTACCCCTTTTTCAATGCTAATATTATAAAGCTATACAGTTTGTTTGTTTGTTTGAACGCTCTAATCCGATGAACTTCTGGTCCGATTTCAAAAAATCTTTCAGTGTTGGAGAATGAAGAAGGTTACAGGATTTATTTTTTATATTTCGAAAAACGTAATTCTATCACCACGCTTGTGACATAGCGGGGAGCAGCTAGTTTAATGATAAAGATGGCGTAATTTGACAGCGAGCCGACCGCAATAAAATTATGAAAAAGCGAGAGGGGTCGATTTTTAAATTCAGCTCATTTTTAATTTGTTAAGTTTAAAGTTGATTGTAGATATGGTCTTAACTACTGGTACATTAGAAGATCCAAATAATTTCTGATTTTTCTAATAAAAGCATCTGCCGTAAAACACAACAAATAATTAAAATGACTTATATTTGGGGTGGAACTACACCATAATCTACAATACCTATTCAAGTTGCGCTCTTATTATGTATTATGTATATATGTATGTAAATGGGAACGAAGTTTTATGGCAATATTGGATATTGGAAGGCAAAAATGTCACGGATATTGTCACCTGTACTAAACAGAAATCGGATTATTGCTTCCCTGATAGGTATTCGCAGACAATGTGTTACCAAACGACATATCTAATATCGATGATATTGAACCAGTACTTCCAATCCAATAAGCATCGACCCAGGTGCTGATGTTGCCACCAAGACATTCAATGCCGAGGGTTTCGTGAAACTAAACTAAAGGAATGCAAGAAGCGGATATCTAGTGGCAAGAAAAGGGCAATCTGATGAAGGATAAATCATAAAAACATGCCTAAAATCGTAATCAAATACACGTCACTACATAATATAAAACAAAGTCGTTGTCGTCTGTCCGTCCCTATGTATGCTTAAATCATTAAAACTACGCAACGAATTTTGAAGCGGTTTTTTTAATATACCTATAGAGTGATTCAAGAGGAAGAGGAAGACATGGCGTCTATTTTGGTTAGATTTTTCATAACAACTCACGTATAATTTCGTCTGCCTACATAGGACTTGTATTTCTCGAGGGTCAAATTAATATTTGTCAAGATAAAATAACGCCGTCTGTCAGGTATTTTGAACGTTATTTCCACAATTTCAGTGGATGTTTTTATTAGTCATCATTTTTGTGTCACGTGTATGTAGAATATTATGTATGCTATATTCTATTGGCACAGGGTTTAGTATCAAGTATTCCTTCTCTTGCTAGCTAGGTTTTCGGCCTTGTTATTTCCTTTTGTCGGCTCTTACGACACCCTTAGAATGAAATGGGGTGGTGACCCAATGTAATCCGTCACCACACAGATAATAATAATGCCAATATTTTTCCATATACAAGTGATTTTTGGACCACCCGCCAAATTTAAATATGTGGTTGACCATGAAAGTAAACCACTTTCCCAAAGAATAAAGAGTCGAAAAGTAAAAAAAAAATTCGACCCTCCCATAGATAACTGCTCGATCACGTGGTCGACTTCGTATGAAAGGCCTGTTTTTTTTTTCAATTTCGCTTTTTAATTTTGTTGATTAAAAATAGACACTATTCTAACTTTCCTAAGATTTGAACAGCTTAAACAATTCAACCCAAAGATTTGAACACCGATGGCTATGTGATCATGAATAAATTACAATAGGAAACTGACTAAAACTTCGCGAAGACAGTTCCGATTTCCAATTGACTTGCTGTTTTACAAGAAAAGGCCCTTCCGATCTTCCATGACTTATGGCTCTCAACACAAGTACTTCGATTGAGACCCAATTTAGTAAAAGCTCTCCAATTCTGCCTTACATTGAATACATCTTAGGAGATTGCTGTACTATTTTATTTATTTATATCTTGTATTTGCTTTAATATAGGTTAGATAAAGAATTTGTACATAATATTAAAAATGTATTGTATACGAAATTGTTAAACAGTTAAACTGAGTTAAACTGAGTGACAGGATAAGAAATAGTGAGATAAGGAAGCGTTGTGGTCTGAAAGAAGATGTAGTGACAAAAATTGAGAAAGGTATGCTGAGATGGTTTGGCCATGTCCAGAGAATGAATGAAGGAAACGATTGACGAAAAAAGTGTATAAGGCGAGTGTGAATGAAAGTGTTGGAAGGGGAAGACCTCAGCGGACGTTTCAAGACCAAATCAGGGACGTCTTGAAAAAAGGCCAGGTCAAGAGTATCCTCAACCGAAGAGCATGTATGAAGGGAATAACGAAAATGGGCGAAGCGAAACAAGTATGTAAGGATCGTAGCAAGTGGAAAGAAGTGGTCTCTGCCTACCCCTACGGGAAAGAGGCGTGATTATATGTATGTATGTACTAAATTGTGCGCACGGCTTCGCCCGCGTCTAATTCAAATCTGAGCTTATCTTGATTTTGCATAAAGCCTAATGTTACTCAAGGTTAATATAGCATTCTAATAGAGAAAAGATATTTCAAATCGATCCCGTAGCTTTTGATTTTTTTCGTTACTAGGTCTCTCCCAAGGTTTTCCACGAAGGCCGGTTCTGAGCCGCCCGCATCGTAAATACCTACCAGCACTGCGCTTTCTGGAACGTGGTCGCCAGTCGAGGACTTTTCTGCATCATCGGGTGTCAGTCCTGCAACCTACGTGCAACATCATCATCATCATTTCAGCCAAAAGACGTCCACAGGCCTCCCCCAAGGATTTCCACAAAGGCTGGTCCTGGGCCGCCCGCATCCATTGTTTTCCGGCGACCTTAACCAGGTCATCGGTCCACCGTGTGGGAGGCCTACCAGCCTACGTGCAACATACCAACATAAAAATTAGCTCGTCTTTAGTATATTAAAAGTTGTTATGTTACATGTTCGTAATTTCAGTTAGGTGAGTTTTATTCTGAGTTTCTTGCCAGTTCTTCACAGGTATTGTCGCATTCCGAAATGGTGGTTAACTTTTAACTATCTTTAAGTGAACATTGTCTCCTAGGGCAAAATGAATGATTTGACTTTGAATTTAGGCCTTACTCAATGCAAAGCGAATCCCCCCTGGTTCGATTAAAGTGCATCTTTTTGGCAGAGATATTTATTTTCCCCAAGAACGCCATTTGTTTTCGGCAATTACTAGTTTTTAATTAGCCTAGTGAAACAGAATGAGTATTTTTTAACCTATCGTCGTTACTGCCCATCAATGACCCACTACTGGTTTGGGCCTACTCCAAATTCATGGAGGGAAATTAGCCTACTGTGCCACGCTGGCAAGACGGGTTGGCACAGGGATTGTATCAAGTTTTCCTTCTCTTGGGGCTAGGTTACTTTTAACCTATGACCGTTGTTAATTATATGGAATATTAACTACACGCTTTTTAATACTTAGATAACTCTCTATACCTACAGTGACGATAAGAACTTGAATGGTAATTTTAATTTAATTACCTTTAAAGTACTTAACTCATTGAGCTTTAAAATATCTAGAGCTAAAAGTGGCTCTCTGGTGGCGGCAAATTAGCTCATGTTATCAACCAATTGCCTCCTTTCTCCCCAATCACTGCCACTGCGACCAAAAAATTGACTACAACTTCTACTCAGCACAAAAATGACCCAGTATTCCGGGGTCGGGCAAGTGTCTTTGTCTAAACTAGAGGCACTGGCTCGGAGTCTAGGTGTCATTTCTATCAATAATATGTATGTATTTAAAAAAAAAATGTATCCAAGTAGTTTATCATCCATCTCGTTACCATAACACAAGCATTAAGTTGCTTAGCTTGGGACGAGATGGCGTTGTGTGAAATGTCCAAGGATATTTATTTATTACTGTGCTGGCCAGACGGGTTGGTACAGGATTTTGTATCAAGTTTTCCTTGTCTTGCGGCTGGGTTTTTGGTCTTGGTGTTTCCTTTTGCAGACACTTAAGACACCCTCAGAATGGAATGGGGTGGTGACACTATGTATTTAAAATCCGTCACCACATGGACCCTTCGCTGTGCAATAAAATTAAATTTATTATTTTATATACGATAATAGCATAAAATGTTAACTGCGCTGAAATTACAAAGGGATCTAAATAGAACAAAAGATTTGCTTGAACGTGAATAGAATAGCTTCTATTGTCCAGAAACGTTTTAAATTGCTTTTAATAATATTCAATTTACGACTTAAAACTTCAGTTTCTGGACATAACATAAAGGAGACGTGCAAAGTGCTGTGCAGAATGTACCAAAGTATGCAAATTGCTGGGATATTAAAAAGGTAGATGCAAATTCAAGGAAGCTTTCGAAACTAAACGATTATTCATAAACAATCAAAGTGATTCTTTAAAACCAAATTGTAATCCCCTGATTTGAGAAACCGGGTACCGCGCTGTGTTTAATACAGGACCCCAAGACTTGCTAATTCATTAAGGTCCAAATCAACGAGATCGAGTGTTGCTAACTTATTAATATTATAATAGATATCTGTGTGGAGACGATTTTTTTTTATTTATTTTTAGGGGAACCCCTGCACTAGCTATACCTGTACCGCAGGCGCAGTTCACAAACATATGTAATTTACGAACACAAATTACACCCAGACTCAGAGCCTCTGGTTTAGACAAAGACAATTGCCCATCCCCGGAATCGAACCCTAGACCAACAAGGCTGTCGAAGTTGTCCTTCTCTTGCGGCTAGGTTATCGGCCTTATATTTCTATCGTTTCTTACGACACCCTCAAGATGGAATGTGGTGGTGACAATATGTATTCTAAATCCGTCACCAAGCGTACCGATATAAACATAACAGGGCCAGTCAAATCCTAACCTTCAAATAACCTTGTTATTCCACGAAGGACGAGTACCTTCGTGGAACAAGGTATACATTTTTGTCCTCAATGGTAAACTTTCGGTCCAATCAAATTGGTATACCCATAATCCCTATATTACACCCCGTATAAACGTCTTTGTAGGTATAACGACCTTGTGGCTGGTATGCCATAGCAGCCCTTATGCTGCCTTTAACACGAAATGACGGTCAAAAGGTTCCTTAATCAGTGCGATGTCCTTCCCTTGGGGTTCTCACTTTATTCTTTCTCCTTAATAACGGGATTCAGTTCCAACAAAAGTTTAATTAAGACACAGCAATTTATATTTTAATCTGATTAAAAAGTCAGTTACACAAGTGCGTTTATAAAGAGAAAGCTTAATTTTTAGGATCAATACATAAAACTAAGACCAGTAAATGTTGATACAATTGTAAAATTATTAAAGACATTAATTGTTTGTAGGCTTGATATTAAAAAAGTTATTTATTATTTAAATTTAATTGGTAATATAATAATGAATCAAAATACACATCTAATAAATACTTTAAAATATCTTACTGCTGGTACCAAATATATTTTGTATTATCTAGTATTAAGGCATAGGTAAATAAATTTATAAAATACTACGTATACGTTTGTAGCTCCTGAACGCAAAAAACAACTAAGCAAATTTTGCAAAGGGAAAATACAAAACTGTGGCGAAAATTTGAAGACACATTCACTTCACACAGGCCCGTCACATTTAAGAAAAATACTGATGAAAATAATGTCACGGCTCAACCGATTGTTAAAGCAAGTTTGTCTAAAAACCACCGCTACAAAACTTGCTTTAAAATAAGATACCACAGACACCTCTCTTTTTGCCGGAGGTTAATAGAAAAATCTACAACAGTGAACTTATCTGAACTGTATTAAACGGGATCCTTCATTTGTATTCTATTGACTTGGCATTTCACTTCAATAGGTATCGTGAGGTCCCAAAGTGCACGGTTGATTCCACATATTTTAGTTGGATCAATGAACATCAAGTGGACCTGAAGTAATACGGATGTATCATAGGATGGACTGTAAGTAGGCAAATAGTAATAGTTGCCGCTAAGGGAAATAAAGGTTTGAAGTAAATCCATCATCACATAAAGTCTTCTAGCTTTTGATAGTTTCAAGTAGAACACTCCCCGCGTGGTGAGTGATTTAGAAGACAGTGTCACCACCCCATTCTATCCTGAGCGTATCGTAAAAGCCGCCAAAAGGTTTTTTTTTTTTTAATACAAGTAACGTGATTCTGCCACTGTTCCCTCTTCTCCTCTTTCTCTTATGGCTAGGTTATCGGTCATTTATTTTTGTCGGCTCTTACGATACTCCTAGGATGGATTAGGGTGGTGAAACTATATATTCTAAATCAGTGACCACGAGGGTCCGCTACGTTGCCCGTGTCACAACGGTTGTGACATGGGTGCTTCAGCCGCGTTTCGGCCGCTTTCGTCTCGAACTTGACCATTTAATTGCTATCTCTGTTTGTTTAAGGTACATGTGTATACTATGTCTCGCTTCTATGCTAAATTATGTACCAACCTTGTAAATATGTGCTAAATATACTCTCGGTGATGTTGTATTGGTACATTTTCCGTAGTTCGGTTATCGCAAGCGGGTGAATACTGTAAACCCTCTTACTGAATGTCGAGGCACCCACTTATAAGGGTCAAGAGGCTGACAACGCGCTCCTAATTCTTTAGAAAGTACGTAGTTCCCTACACAGTATTATGATTTTGTATACAAATTTCTGAGTGAAAAGAATTGGGGAAAATTGTGAATTTGTAAGAAAATTCCCGAGACCCATTTTTCTATTTTCAGTTTTGAAGAAAATAAACAATATTTAAATAGAAATTAAACACTTTAAAGCTTTACGGATTTATCGCGTGTATATTTCATTATTTAATTCCCGACATTTCGAATGCTTCGTAGACACGGGAGAGACTAGATGACAGTTGTCTTTAAAAGTACAAAGAAACAGTTTAATCTACTGCCTATAACGTTCCCTGTGCACGCACGGTGTCCAGAGGTCTTGCAAATGGGTGTTGAGCTTGAAATATATTATTGAGATAAATTTAATGACTGCCAACCATTATATCGATTGCTATTGCAAAGCATTCGAAACGTCGGGAATTAAATAATGTTAAGGTTGGTTAAGGTCGCCGGAAAGCAGTGGATGCGGGCGGCCCAGGACCGGCCTTTGTGGAGATCCTTGGGGGAGGCCTATGTCCAGCAGTGGACGTCTTTTGGCTGAAATGATGATGATGATGATGACACGATAAATCCGTTAAAAAGTGTTTTTTTTTATTCTTGATAGGCTTACGCTTGATCGCCAGTTCACCTGATGTCAAGCGCCACTGCTACCTAAGATGGAGCGCGCTAGCCTAGAAGAAACCGATTCACTCGTGATTTAAAGACACCCAGATTAATTAAATGATTAATTAAATTAAATTATTATACATTTAATTTCAAAGTGTAATAATCGCTTAAACCTAAGAACTCATGATATTGAAAGTTTTAAGAAACATCTGATGGTACGTGGTGGAATACTTCTATTCAGTCCATAAATGACCCACTGCTGAGTCGGGCCTCCTCAAGTGGGTAATCAGCATACTATGACACGCAGGTCAGCTGTGAACTGAGAATAAAATGCACGGCAGCTAAATGATTTTCGTCAAACCAATTATGTTGGTGCTAAGTTTGTGTACTTTTAGAATGCGATGGATTAAGATTACGCTGTGTTTTGCCGTCCGTCTCGTGACGGTTTCGAATACATAGTGTCAAAACTCGAAAGAAAAACCCTGTGCCAACCCGCCTGGCCAGCGTCGCACAGTAGGCTAATTTCCCTTCTGTAATTGGAAGAGGCCTCACTTAGCAGTGGTTCATTTATCGGCTCAGTAGTAGTAGTATTTTCCCATTAACGTAGTTGAGAGTACGGTTCTGAAGGTTAAGCAACGCAACTCTATATCTGACCCATTCTGTGCTTTTAGTACCCGAATTAGCATAAGTACTAATAACTGGATTTACAGGTTTCAGCACGATAATACGCCAGTTTAAATTAGAGGTGTACTCACCGAACGACAAGTTTCACGAAAACAATTAAACAATTAATTGGAATACAAGAATGTTCACAAAGAGCCATTAACATTTTAAATTGTCGCTGCTATCAGTTACCTTAAAAAAAGTCTTTATTACATTGTATATGAAATTCTAATTAAAATATACAAGAACAAACAATTGGATGAATGAAAATCAAAAAGTACTAATAAATTGATTGGAATTGAATTACATCTATGAGATTACTCCAGCAGAAAAACGCGCGTGACGCGTTTTTCAGTTACAAGTGTTGCATCGATTACAAATCTGAACTTTGACATAACAAGAATAGAATTCATAGTTGTCTGAAATAATCTCACGCACTGACATAGTGCGGTGATTAAAGGTTATTTCTAATGTATAGCGAATATTTTATAGTTGATAATGGACTGCAATAACTCATACTACTAATTACCATCATGTGGTCTGCTAGACATGGCGCCTGCTAGAAATAATTTTGTGTGACTATTTAGCGAATGGAGAGGGCTATGCTCAGAGTTTCCCTGCGAGATCGAATCAGAAATGAGAAGATACGTAGTCAAACCAGGGTCACCGACGTAGCCCACAGGATTGCCAAACCTGAGTGGCAGTGGGTAGGGCACATAGCTCGCAGAACCGACGCCCGATGGGGCAGAAAAGTCCTCGAGTGGCGACCGCGTTCGGGAAGGCGCAGTGCTGGAAGGCCTGCCACACGGTAGACCGACCTGGTTAAGGCTGAAAAACAATGGATGCATGTCCTGGGCCGCCCAGGATCTCCTCTTGGCCTTCCTGTCGAAGCTGTTTCTACCTAATTACAAAATTTGCTCCAGGTATGTATATTCTGAAAAAGCTTCAACAAGATGACCATTTACGACAATAGGTCTCGGAGGAATGTGGCCATTCATCATGACTTAGTTTTATCCAAATTCATGCCGTTAAGCGTTCAGCATCTGTTGCAGCTCCTCCAGCGACTACACCATTAGGACTATGTCATCTGCAAATCTCAAGTGTGAAATGTACTGGCCATTTATGTGAATGCCCCTATCTTTCCAGTCCAGTGGCCTAAAAATACCCTCCAATGCGCTTGCAAACAGTTTCGGGGATATTACATCCCCCTGTCTCACTCCTCGGCACAGTCGGATGGGTTTAGTACGCTGGTCCTGTACTTGGACACACATGGAGGCCTCATCGTACAGACATCTCAAGGATCTGGGATGTAACGATAGTCCACTTGGCATCGCTGAAGGGATTCAAGAACAGCCCAGGCTTTGACAGAGTCAAAAGCTTTCTCATAGTTTACAAAAGCTAGACAACGGGGCTGATTATACTCTTCGGACTTCTCTATAATTTGCCTCACTGTGTGGATGTGGTCTATGGTGCTATAATCCCTACGAAACCCGGGCTGTTCCGAAAGCTGAAATTCGTCGAGTCTTATGTCGAGACGGTTCGCAATGACTCTTGAAAACAAATTATTGACTTGGCAGTTAGTCGGTGTAGTGGCAGACCAGGGTGGCTCTACACCGTCTACCACTTCTATCTTTGATCCTGGATAGAACTGTAGGGGCGAGGAGCATGTGAATGTGCTCATAGTTAATCTCTATATCAGTAGCACTATCGATTCTATTTTTGTATATCGTTTTTGTTCGACGCTATACATATAACTATAATATATAAATTAAACACTGAATTAAAGAGCCTTATCCCGTTTAAATGAAAAGCGACAGGGATTTGTAAAGATTAGTTAGACAAACAACTTCTTTTAAAAAGAAAATAAGAGCGAAATACCGACGGACAATAAAGGTACTTGGGATAGAATTCTTTGTACAGTGAAAAGGTTAGCCAAATAAATCTTCGTTTAAAAATAGAATGGAAGAAATGTCATTGTTTCTTCATAAATAAAAGTGTACTTAATTAATACTGATAAAACCTATCTGTAACGCTTACTGTATTTTAAGGTTATAAATAAAAACATATTTAATAAAGTGAACGCATTGGTTTTTAATTTATCGTGGAAAGTCGAATTATGGCGCGGGATTTTTATGTTTTTGCGAAGGTTTTTGTGAGTATACAAAAATAGTAATGTTTAAGCATAGTATAAAGAGAGGGGAAGTAGGTTATCTTCATACAAACGCACCGCGCGCGGCTTGTATGTGTGCGCTATTGTATCTATGTGTCGACGCATGCACACTTTAACAAAATCTCGACCCGTTTCTCAGTGCGCCAGTCGGGGCTAACACTGCACAAGGTTCGCGCGTGCGTCACGGCTTTTCGGCACCGCTAAAAGAATTTATTCATCAATATCATCATCAAAATGTCTGATAATCGCAGAAGAACGTATTGCTGTGTGTTTGGGTGTCTTAATAATTGATCGATTCCAGACCTGTCTCTGTTCAGATTACCTATTGAACAGGAAAGGTAAGTTAGTCACTTATTCTAGCATAATATAATTTTACTTGATGATGAGATACCTACGTACTTACATATTTTTTGTTTGTATTAGTTTTCTATCACACAGGAAGTAGGTAGGTAGGTCTAATTTCCTACTAGAATGTATTAGGTACTTTTGATCTGGCAATTGGTTTGCCGCTATTTCTTTGTTTACGTTTAGTTATGCCGATTTCTCAGTATTGTAGGTATAGTAACTAAGTACCTACCTACTTAGTAGTAATTCAAAATAAGTATGTACGAGTACCTAATTGACTAATAGTAAATCAAATACATTTAATAAACAAAGTTCGAATCATAACAACAAATTCGATTATAGTCTAAGAAACAGTCGTTAGTTTTTAATGTTGTTTTTATTTCTTTTAATGATAATATTTAATTCACTTTATTCATTTTTTATTATAGATACCTAATGTATATTAAATGTGCTTTTTATTTCAGACGCCTTCAGTGGCTGCGCTTAATTGACCGCGAGGATTTGATAAATAAATCCCAACCCAAGCATGTTGTTTGTGTAGCTAATTTGTAATTTTGTAATAAATGTGTAATTCAATAGATATGTTTGTATTAATTAAAAATAAATGTGGTCCTTTATGTGTAAAAATACTACATTATGCATAATAAAAAAAATCAAAAAGCTGACTTGTATAAAGCACTAAGCAAATAAATTAAACACAAGCTCTTAGACTATGTTGCCGCCTGTACCATCTAGCGGCGACATGGCGAGTCGGGACCGCGACTGACGTTGCCGCTGTTCATGCGGTTGCTAGCGAAGCGCGAACAGCCGCGCCTAATATTTAGCTAAAAGTGACAACCCTAAGACAGTAGGCAATTATATTGCGAATTGGGCCGGAGATAGCCTACTCCCTCTTCTTTATACTATGGTTTAAGCAAATCACGTTTTTTTAATACGTATCCCTTGCAGAAGGTTATATAACCTGAATCGCGGGGGCAGTTTACAGTCAACAAATTCACGAACACAAATGAAACCCAGACTTAGAGCCAAAGGCGGCACATCCAACCTCTTTTTTTTTTAGACCAACGAGGCAGTCATACCGTTTGTTATATGTTTATGTCGTATAAACTATATTTACCTCAGGAGCTTTCAGGCTTTTTCTTCCTTTTTTGATTATTTAAGGCCCAAAATATTAAAAAAAAAATCTTTTCCTGCTTAGTAGACATACTAGGCATTTGAAATCATGAGGCCAATTCTCACGACGGTAGACATAATTTGGAATAGAGATAGAGATTTTGAACTCGATCTCTAGTATAAAATCTCGTTAATAGAGATTAAAATCTCTATTTCTGTATTCTCAGCATAAATCGTGATAGACTAAAGAAATCTCTAATAGTCATAATTAACGCTATAATTTTTGGGTTCTCTCGTACTTTGAAGTTATATATTTCGAAAAGTAATGCGATAACCTATAGATATTATTATTTAAAATTATCCAAGGGGTTATCATTTATTCAAAAAATAAATAAAACCATATTTCATAGTAAAAAAATATTTATTTACAAGCCCAAAACTGACTGTACAAATTTGACGTGAGATGAAATTTTTGCTGGGTGCAAACTTAAAAATTCATATCAAGTGCGGTATCTATCTTGGGCTGAGTAACGTCTAATAATACGGGACCTAAAGCTGGACGCATTCCGTTTTACGTAATTTGAGCGTTTTTAAAACGCTCGTGACTCTAGTATCATGTTGTAAAATTGTAATTAAATGTGTTTCTGACCCTTAAAATTTATTTTTAAAATATAATTCAACGTATTAAGAAAGAAAGTTTAAAATAACTAAAGTTATTAATAATAAATAAAGGTTTTATTTTTTATATACACAGTTGTAAAGGAATGCTTTCTAATGTCATCATTCATAGACAACAATAACTGTTACTAAATGGGGTGTGTTCTGTTGTTTTTTATTCTTAACTAGCGACTGCCCCGGCTTCGCACGGTGCAATTATGCATGTAATATACATATTATAAACCTTCCTTCTGGATCACTCTATCTATTAAAAAAACCGCTTCAAAATCCGTTGTGTAGTTTTCAAGATTTAAGCATACATAGGGACGGACAGACGACAGCGACTATGTTTTACACTTTGTAGTGATTAAAAATAAATAAATGAAAATGGCAAACGTGCAGCTGCGGCAGATGTGCCCGTCTGCACAGCAAAAACAGATGCTCATCCAGTTGCTAGAATCCGATCCCCAAATGCGGATCGGTACATTTTCGTCGGCTTTCACGGAGAAGGATAGCGAAAGGCGCTGGCGAGATATAGCCGAGACCCTAAATTCTTTAAACGGCGCCCACAAAACGTGGCATCCCTTATTATGTTTTGCACGAAGTCGATAATAAATTCGTCAGTCATGCCTACAACACTTTAACAAAATTTTAAGTAACTATTTCCGACCTTAATTATTGCAAATGACAACCAATTTGACGTTTGCTAAATCCAAATAGAGATCAAGATCATGATAGAGATGACCGGTCCCGACCAGTCGTAGCATCTCGCACGGCTTTCCAGAGACATATATCGGAATCGACATGGCGAGAATAGCTTTAATAGATTTTCGCTCGTGATGACGTCATTCTCTACCGTTATCTCGAATAGAGATGTATCTCTACTGCACGAGAATTGCCCCCCAGGTAATGATCAATTCTCGCAGACCCTAAGTCATGATCCATTACTACTACTACTCAGCCCATAAATGACCCACTGCTTATTCAGGCCTCCTCCCATCACTGTGCCATGCTGGCCAGACGGGTTGGCACAGGGTTTCCATCTCTTGTGGCTAGGTTTTCAGCTTTGTTATTTTCTTTTGTCGGCTCTTACGTCTCAGGATGAAATGGGGTGGTGACAGTATGTATTCTAAATCCGTCATATTATTCCATTACGCAATAGACAAGTTTGTCTCCGTGATAACAAATAAATTGCCATGGAACGGACGAATATACAGGGTGTAACAACAACCCTACAGTCATAATGAAAGAATCGATTGTAGGTAGATACTACTGATATAATACTGTGTGCGAAATCGATAAACCATAAAATAAAAGAATAAGCGGGTAAAATGAATGAAATATTGTGGAACACAGATTGCGTAGCCTGTGGGATAATATTTTTCCCTATAGGTAGGCGGATCATTGATGAGGGGATTGTTCTCATTATGCTGTTTTGTGCTTTTCGTAAACAAGACCAGTACTTAATTTGAAAAAAAAAAACAACTACTGTGTTTCTTGCCGGCTCGTCTCTGTGGAGCGGCATTACGAACTGGTGGTAGTTTCAGCATCATTGTGAGTGGACGCAAGGGTGACTGTAAGAATGACGAATTGTGTATGAAAGATCTGAATGTAGATATGACGACTGATAGGTGTGTATGGAGACTATCACCTAGCGTGGAACAGGGGCCGTAAGATGATAATGGTAATATTAAATATGATGATTTAAATAAAGTTCCTTTCGAATTTGAGTTTGATTCTGCCGCACAATATAAATTTGAACAATAATTTAAACGCACACACACACTACTCCTTTTGGTTCGCTTCGGATTACTATAGGGTTTTTGTTTCACCCTGTATACTACAGCGGCTACCG
Source organism: Clostera curtula (assembly GCA_905475355.2). Taxonomy (NCBI): domain Eukaryota; kingdom Metazoa; phylum Arthropoda; class Insecta; order Lepidoptera; family Notodontidae; genus Clostera; species Clostera curtula. Next base: position 8,571,989 of record FR997806.1, on the reverse strand, counting down.
TCAGACTTATACCCAATTAAGGACGTCTGCGGCCAGCGAATACACCCGATAAAGTTGGTAACTCCAACAACGGAACAACAATTAGTTCGAAACTAAATGTTGAGTAGGTACCCATATATGGGTAACCTACCCGTGTGGAACTTAAGTTCAGATAGTGAAAGTTAGACCAAATTGGAGACATTTTAGCTTGATAACGCAGTTAATAACAAAACATTTATACAGTAACAGGATTACCAGTAGGATAAAAAAATCATTTACGATCCGCCCATGAACGTAGATTCCGCCTAAAACAATTTTAACAAATAGCTATAATTAGTTACTAGTTCATCAACAAATTATTGTGGATGAACTAGTCTTCCCGTGGACCCACAAGGCAGGTGGCGCGGGTCCCGGGGTATGTTTAGTGGGTATAGGGACGCCGTTTATATTATTGATTGGCAAACCAGAGTCCCACATACGCACAGTTGAATAGTCCATAGGATTTTACCCTCCGCAAAAAAAAATGTATTTGAAGGGTCACCACAAAAATAAATATCCCTTTTTAACCCCCGACGCAAAAAGAGGGGTGTTATAAGTTTCACGTGTCTGTCTGTCTGTTGGTCTGTCTGTCTGTCTGTCTGTCTGTGGCACCGTAGCTCACGAACAGATGAAGCGATTTCAATAAAGTTTTTTTTGTATGAAAGGTGAGTTACGGGCTAGTGTTCTTAGACATGTTTGATGAAAATCGGATGAGCCGTTTAAAAGTTATGAGGGGTGAAAGTGGGGAAGAATAACCGAATGTCTGCAAATATAATCGAGTGGGGTCTCAAATGAAAGCGCATCACGTGCAATTTAACAAAATCTACATTATAATAAGTATCACTACATAGTATAAAACAAAGTCGCATTCTTCTGTCCGTCCCTATGTATGCATAAATCTTTAAAACAACGCAACGGATTTTGAAGCGGTTTTTTTTAATAGATAGAGTGATTCAATGGGAAGGTTTTTAAGTATAACCCACCCCCGCTTTGCACGGGCGAAGCCGGGGCGGGCCACTAGTGTACCTATAAAAAGTATAAAATAAAAATTAAATTAAAAATTTAAATAAACCCCAGACACAATAACCTTTAAAAAGTAAAAAATAAAAATAAATACTTCCCGTTGGGGGACCAGGGGTCAGGTAATAAATAAGTGGGAGTGGTCCCCCAACGCGAAGTAATTATTTTTTACTTTTTAAAGGTTATTGTGTCGGGGGTTTATTTAAATTTTTAATTTAATTTTTATTTTCTGCTTTTTATAGGTACACGCTTATTATGATGTAGATGTTATTAAGTTGTCAATACATAGATTCTTGTCGCATCCTCATTTTCTCCCCACCACATATATTTGCAGATATTGGGTATTCTCCCCCACTTGTTTTTACCCCCAGAGCTATTTCAGGACGCGTTGGGGGACCAGGGGTCAGGTAATAAATAAGTAGGAGCGGTCCCCCAACGCGATGTATTTTTTTATTTTTTACTTTTTAAAGGGAACCTATGTCATTGTGTCGGGGGTTTATTTAAATTTTTAATTTAATTTTTATATGTACTTAACTACCTACGTGGCGTTGTCTTCTAATATACTTACGGGTTGAGTATTTGAGTACACTCATCGTGCCCCATAAGCAATGAGAGTGACGATATTTTATTAAATGCCAGCTTCCCCGGATTTTTCCTGGAATATGAGCCTTCATTATATCCCCGGAATAAAAAGAACTCTAATATAAATCTCAGTAATCAGTCGCTACAGGAATAGACTTTTCTGGAACGGAAAAGTTTAACTTTTATATTTGGTTATGTACTCGAAAACGACTTTTGTATTTGGAATCACAGAGACTGTTTATTTGATCTACACAAGTCATCAAGTACATAATTATAAATTGTGGTTTTTCATCGGATAAAATGTCAATATTTTTGAGTAATGCTTTTAATGAACTTAATATCGACCAAATTTATATTTTTCTAAGATACTCAGTCTTGCTACCTCAGTTTGGAGTTTGCGTGTTATGAGAGGACCATAAATTCAATTTGCAGGGAATTTGTTCATTTAAAATTTATTACCGACCTCTGAATACGCGATGGAAGGGTGCAAACGGCTTGACACGACTGTGGCCTCTAATCTAAATTATTAAATTGAATAGCGTGGAAATGGATTGTGGTTAAGGATAGAGCAGACAGATTATGAAACCTCTACCCTATAGAATAGGGAAGCATTTGCTTTGTCATAAATGACCATCGCAAATTAATTTAACAAAGTGTGTATAGAAGAAATCCAGTTTTAATAAGAGTGTTGAAGGAATTCTAAATTTAAAATTAATTTTGAACTGGTTGGAGAGTGCAAGACGTTTTTGGTAATTAAATTATAGCCTTAACCTTTTCTACCTTATCGGTGCTGGTTACTTATATCGGGATGGCTTATAACCCATATCATCCTGAGGGTGTCGTAAGAGGCGACTAAGGGAACGGAAGGGCAAATCACCTAGCCGCTAGATAAGGAAATCTTGATACAAACCCTGTGCCAACCGCTTTTGCCAGCGTGGCAGAGTAGGCAAATTTCCCTCCATAAATTTTAAGGAGGCCCGTCTCAGTAGTGGGTCATTAATGGGCTGAAACGACGCTTTTAAGTTTGGTCCAAGGTGTAATAAATAGTTCTAAATAAACTTACTTATTAAGGTCATTTCATGAATAAAAAATGTTTATCGTGTATATATACTCAGTTCTTTAAGTCTGTATGATGACGGATTTAAAATACACAAGGTCACGAACCCATAACATCCTGTAGATATTGTAAGGACTAAAGGAACGTGAGAGGCAGTTACTTAAACTTATAACGGGACAATGTCCCGAAGTAAGTGCACCAGTAAACTGATCAGTCATGTACCAATAAGCTTTTGAAAACGCTTTAGACCCAAATAATCAGATTAGGCAATAGACGACAATGAACTCCGTTGTTAAGAGCTTATCATTGCCATTGTCGAAAATAACAAGGATGGTCATCGTCATTACCTCAGCCCGTGAAAGACCCACTGTTAAATCAAGCCTCCTCATGGAGGGAAATTAGCCTAATGTGCCTAATGTGTACGGGTTGATAAAGTGTTTCGTCACAGCTAGTTTTTTCGCAGTGTCATTTCCTTTGGTCAGCTCTTACTATACCCTCAGTGTATATTTGGGTGGTGATATTATGCCTTCTCATCTGTCACCATACGAAGTTGTACAATAAAAAGTCACCGTATAACTATGTGCTTAAAATTTTGTTAATTTTTGGACCACTGCCCGTGCTTAATGATTGGTATTTGCATAACACAAAAATAAGCCGGATTGTCGTTGTCGCGATAAATTGTAGTGTTTGCTGAAAATAAAACGCACATGTAGCGTGATATATTACCCAATATGGCAACATCCAGACACTGTGTTGCACGGTTTAAGTAAATTTGTGACGTTCCCTGCTACACATGATGATATTTTAAATAGTTGTCCTCTCGACGTGGCATGGCTTTGTCTAAGTTGCATAATCGATTTACTGTGAACGTAACAAGTCTTACTGATTGTAATTATATACTTTTTAACGGATTTGACGCGTGTATTTGACGACATAATCATCATCATCATCAGCCCACATTAGTCCACTGCTGGACATAGGCCTCCCCTAAAGAGCGCCGTAGCGCCCTGTCTTCAGCTTGACGCATCCAGCTGCTGCCCGCAACCTTTCGCAGATCGTCGCTCCATCTAGCAGAGGGCCGTCCCACACTACGCTTGCCGATTCGCGGTCTCCACTCAAGAACTCGTCTACCCCAGCGGTTTTCGGTTCTTCTACAGATATGACCAGCCCACTGCCACTTCAGTCTGCTAATTCTCTGAGCTATGTCGGTGACTTTGGTTCTCTGCCGGATAATCTCATTACGGAGCCATCCTTCAGAGAAACTCCAAGCATAGCTCGCTCCATAGCACGCTGACGACACAATATTCACGCGACAAATCCGTTAAAAAGTGTTTTATTTCAATGCGAAATAATTGCGAAAACTTAAGAAGACTTAAAGACTCAAAAATAAAACTAATAATATCCGCTAAAAGTGTTTGTAAGTGTTCCTAACATATTACTATGTTAAGGGTTTGTTATTGTTATGTTAAAAAATAAACGCAATCTTTGTAAAAAAGCAGTTTACAAAGTCGGAGCAAGTGCAGTTTACACAGAGGCACTTGCCCGACCCGGGAGTGGAAACGGGGACACATCTAAATGCGGTACATCCAATCCCTGGACCAACAAGGCAGTGAATTTTATTAAAAAAGGCGACTTAACAACAGTCTCTACTGATTACGTAACGTTCTTTCATTTTCCAACAAGCTTGTACGCTAACGTCAATCCTATCAAGTACGTGAAATTAACACGCAGTTATACTTAAACTAAAGAAGTATTTTAGCATTTAATTTAGATTGAAGATCTAATGAAACTAAATATATCTTCAACATAATCAGTAGCCTTAATCCAATAAAGTAGGACAACATAACGGCCTAGATAATAGATAATGGAACGGTCAGAATGGATATTGGACCCATTCTGGTCCTTTAAAGAGTTACTTACGTTAAAATGTTTGACTGTTCCACGGAGAGCAAGTAATTTATAAAAAAACGTAGCTACTTCGTTAGCGTAGAATTCATTTCGAAAAATCTTGATCAGTAGTGATGTCCTGTCTCAAGATCGAAGAGAAGAAGAATCGATCAACAGCTTTTTTAATATGAACCTTTATTTCATGGGTAAATTGCATGTAGCCAGTATAGTTCGTTTGCGTTAAGTTTCTGTCACAACTGTTGGTATAGCTTTAACTGATATTTACTAATTTGGAATATTTTATTTGTTATGAAAAGTGGCTAAGCCAGCTAACAATGGTGGGTCACTGTATTCATAACGCGAACGAGGTATAAGTATACTTGCTAGGGGAATTTTGGTTACTCGTCATAAAATTTAAAAATAAGTCATTGTAGTCTTCTCACTAAATAAAAAATGTCAGTAAACTGATAGTTGTCCTTACAACTGGTCTACATAGGTTTAGGAGGACCATCAGCAATCGCTTTGTGTAAATGTATTTTGGTAATAAGCAAAATCATATTACACTGAATTCGATCTCAATGAAATTGGAAAATGGCGAAGATACATTACTACTACTACTACTAATCAGTACACGAATGACCCTCTGCTGAGCCGGGCCTCTTCCAATTACATGGAAGGTAATTAGACTAATTATTATGTGCCACGTTTTCCCATGGTTTTGTATCAAGATTTCCTTCTCTTGTGGCTAGGTTATCGGCCTTATCAATTACTTCTGTCGGCTCTTACGACACCCTCAAAGTGGGATGGGGTGGTGACACTATGTATTCGTCACCACACGGACCGATGATACATACCCGTTAAAAGCAGTTCAGCTTGTAAAACGTTCCCAGCCCACGGCAAGTCATCTTAAGATTTACATATGCAAATATTATCCTGGGTATAATAATGTATCCGATATAAGGATTACATTTCAATACGTAGAATTACAGATGGCTGACGGCACGTGGGAATATAATTTTCACTTTAAATAATCGTGATCTACAATATCTTACGTATATGGATTTATGTAGGTACCATATTATAATTAATTATAAAAAAATATCCTTGGACATTTCTCACAACGCCATCTCGTCCCAAACTAAGCAACGTAATGCTTCTGTTATGGTAACGAGATGGATGTTAAACTACTTATATAGGTACATTTTTTTTGTTTATACTTACATATTTTAGATAGGAAACACCCAGACCCGGAACAAATACTTGTAGGTCGTACAAATATTTCTTCCGTTTGGGAATCGAACCCGCGACATGCTGCGCAGCAGTCGATATCTCAACCACTGCTGCTTTTATTCCATGTCGTGACGAATTTAGAATACACAGTGTCACCAACTTATATCATTGAGCTGTATACCAATGTATATAAGTAGTTTATCATCTATCTCGTTACCATAACACAAGCATTAAGTTGCTTAGCTTGGGACGAGATGGCGTTGTGTGAAATGTCCAAGGATATTTATTATTATCATTGATTCGCTTATTATGTATCGCCTCAATTTGCACAATACGCCAAAGAAGTCGGAACTAAATGATTGGGTAATTAACATTTTCCCGTAACTATATTCATCGTAGAGGAAACGTACAATTAGTGTCGACCAGCTATGTAACTTCTAGTCCAAACGTCACTTGTTCAATGTAGGTCAAACTGTACGTGCATAGTGGGAGAAGTAACAGTGAATACTTAAACAGAAGGAACAGTTTTAAAAACGTCATTCTTCATCTTCACTATGTATATATTACACGTCCACGTCACGTGGTTAGTAGTTTAAGAGTCCGCGATGGACTCTTACACTTAACCGATTTTAATCAAATTTGCTCACCGTGTGCAGTTTGATCCAACTTGAAAGTTAGGATAGCTTACATCTTAATTTCTAGTCGCAATATTATTTTAATGCAAATTATCTGTTTATTATTTGGCAGTCATAATTATATGTTAGTTCGAAACGATTCTAACAGATGGCGGTATGTGTTGACTGGATTGAGTATACATTCCATAGAGGGCGCTATGGTAAAAGTACAATCGTTTCATAGAAGCTACAATTGATTAGCATAACCACCACAGCAACGCGTGGCAGGGTCTGCTAGTATCTATATATTAATTCATGAAGCAAAAACGTTGACCAGGGAGTATGAAATTTTCCACACTTTTAGTTCAAAATAGAGAAAAACCAAAGATTTTTTTTAAATTATAGCTTAAAATACATTAAATAAATTTAAAACACATTACACACGCTACCATGTATTTGACCCACACCCGCATGTAAACACTTTTGTTTATTTTTAAGTCTGTGGTCAATTTGAAAATAGAACTATATTTATAGAACTACTAGCGACCCGCCCCGGCTTCGCACGGGTGCAATGATGAACCTCTAAATTGATCAGTGTTTCTCTACTATATTATGCATGTATTATACATATAAACCTACCTCTTGAATCACTCTATTTAATAAAAGAAACCGCTTCAAAATTCGTTGCGTAATTTTAAAGATTTAAGCATACATAGGGACGGGCAGACGACAGCGACTTTGTTTTATAATATGTAGTGATATATTAAATTAATTAAGGTCGAATTTTGACTGCTGGGCGATCCTTAGCAAATGTAAATAGAGTGTGCCGCAAATTCAAAGTACAAGTAAGTAAGTAATTACCATCAAATAATAATCTTCCTCCTGAGGGTCTCGTGGCGCAGTAGGCTAATTTCCCTCCTTGAATTTGGAGGAGGCCCGACTCAGTAGTGGGTCACTCATGGGCTGAAACAACGACGACGAACGACGAGGGTCTCGAAAGAGGCGACTAAAGGAACGCACGAGGCCGACAAACAGGACGTACAAATTAATGGAACGAAGTCTAAACCTATTATTACAACTATTTTACTTTCTTAGTAAAATTTTATATTACCATAAAGGACTTTGGATTTGGCGTATTACGCACACTTGCGGGTGCTAAATGTACACTCCATTTATCACTTCTTTATCGCATAAACCTTGCATAAAAATTCGCACGCACGTACAACTTGAGAACTTCCCTCCTCGTTTCTTGTGAACCTACGTTTACTTTGCTACGTAAGTATAAAATGCTCTTTAACGAGATCACGTTTTTCAATTTGTTCCACTAGCTGCGAAGTCTTTCCTAAGTACACGGCAAAGGAAACTTACTTATTGAGCATGAATTTTTACACAACAGTAGGTACCTACGGCTGTTTTATATTTTAAGCTAAAACACCTTATAAATGGGGAACATAAATTGCAGAATGTTGAGCTGAAATAGATTGTTCAAACTCAAACTCAAAAAGAGCTATAATTATGTAGCTTTTATCACAAAACAATTATCTTACGCTTTGCGGTTTCCATTACACTGCCATCGGCGCCATATCTACATTCACACCTTTCGTACAGACATATGTACCTATCATTCACACAATCCATCCACTTCTTTTCCTTATCATGTAAATTTTACACAAAATATGTAGGTATTTTGTATTGTAACATTTAGAACACACAAACTAAGTAGAGGTATAGGAATACGATTTTTTATCACTATCAAAAGCAATGACAGTGTAATTATGAATTCAATATGTCATCAACTACAGACACCATCCTGATGGCAACAGGAGGCAACTAAAGGAACACAGTGATTCAGTGTGGTGACGGTCTCGTAAGAGACGCAAAAGGAAATGATAAGGTCTAACACGTATAGCAAGAGAAGGAAAACTTGATACCCTGTGCCAACCCGTCTGGCCATCGTGGCACATTAGGCTAATTAGGAAAGTTCGACTCTGTGGCGAGAAACAACTGTTGGTTTCCAAGCACTAAAGCAAAACATAGTCGCTTATAAATAAATTATGAACAGATAAGTCGGGATTGAAACATTTTCCAATCTTAACTCTTTTCTGAGAATCCTCAACGTTTTCTCTTAATCAAGTGAAGTGGTTCCCACGCTTATGCATTACATTCGATAGGGGTTGGTTTACAGCGCGTCGATTTTTTTCGGTCGTGAGTGCTAGGCAAATTTGTTTTACGAGTAGACGGGATCGCTGGAATACTCTGATATTGGTATTAGGAGAAACCTTTTTAATATCGCCGTGTTTTGAGAACAAAGTGGGAAAATGTTCTGATCAAATTGAAACACCACTAAAATGGATTATTACATAACTAGCAACCTGCCCCGGCTTCGCACGTGTGCAATGATGAACCTCTATAATTATCAGTGTTTGTCTACTATATTATGGATGTATTGTACTTAAAAACATTCCTCTTGAATCACTCTATGTATTAAAAAACCGCTTTTAAATCCGTTGCGTAGTTTTAAAGATTTAAGCATACATAGGCCGGACAGACGACAGCGACTTTGTTTATCGATTAAAAATGATTCAGTATTATTCAAAGAATCAGGTAAAATTCTAGATACCAATTTTAAAATTTTGGTTACCTTTTGGTAGCCTATGTCTCATAATTTGAGAAATAAGTTTAGAGCACACAAGGAACATACAGGTTCTGATAACTAAGTTTGTAAAATAACAATACAAATTAATATAATAAATAAATCAATAAATATCCTTGGACATTTCACACAACGCTATCTCGTCCCAAGCTAAGCAACTTAATGCTTGTGTTATGGTAACGAGATGGATGATAAACTACCTATATACATTTTTTTTTGTAAATACATACATATTATACATAGAAATGACACCCAGACTCCGAGCCAGTACCTCTGGTTTAGACAAAGACACTTGCCCGACCCCGGAATCGACCCCGGGACCCGTTGATCCAAAGGCGGCACATCTAACCACTAGACCAACGAGTTGGTTGGTTTTCAGTGTCATAGTGGGGAGCAGCTAGTACTATAACATTTAAATAATACTAGCTGCTCCCCGCTGTGACACCCGTGTGGTAATGGAATTTATTTTTTTCGAAAAAGAAAAAGCCTATATATGCTATATTCTTTTTCTTTTTCGAAAAAGAAAAAGCCTATAGCCTACCTCAATAAATGGACTATCCAACACGGAAAGATTTTTTGAAATCGGACCAGTAGTTCCTGAGATTAGCGCGTCAAACAAACTCTGCAGCTTTATAATATGAGTTTTAATATAACCAGGGTGTTGTTTAAGGTCATCTAGAAAAAAAGATCTTCTCCGTTTGGTTACCTCACTTCCGATGGCTATAGTGTTCAATCCAATTCTCAACTCACTGTGAAAATTCAAATAGAATTTATTTAACTTTCACTCCCCAATCGGTACGTACAGTTTTACGAGCTCATAACCATTTAATACTCAATTAATACCAGAGTGCGGTCTGCTTGTACTATTAAACCTAATGTTATTAGCCAATGGTTTTACAATTTAAGTAGAGTTTGTTCTTTCATATAAAATTTGCAGATACGAAACAATTAAAGTTCTAACAGATCTTACTTAGTATATACAAGTTTGGTGAAAGAAAATGTAGTTAAAATTAGCAGGGATAGAGTGAAATTACCAAAATTTTATGGAGCACAGACGATTTTTGTAGACTCCCTTGGGATATATTTTTGTTGTTGTTTTGAATTATACTTTCATAATCCTTTTTGTAATTGTGTAATTTTTTTACTCAATTAAATATATTTCAAACGCTGGTAAATCAGCGTTTGATTCAGGTATTAATAACCACCACAACTTTACTTAAAAAAAATACATTGGAAAGTGCATTTTACTAAGTATATTAAATAACACATACTTTTTAATGTCTCTTTACCAAAATAATGTTTGAATCAGGTTCTAAATTACTTAAATTCCGGACATTGTCTGAAAATAAGTATGCTATGGGAGTCTTCGAAAATCGTCTCAGTTCCTCGAAGTTAAGGTAAATGAATTCTAACTATTCCGATCGCTGGTAAATAATTAGACATTTATTGAGAATTAATTAACTATGAAAATTGTAACAAAATTATTAAATGCAATTATTTACGTTATATTAGTTTTTGTTTAATTAGATATTTTTATTATACGAAATATCACAAGGGGGATATCACCTTATAAAAATACGAAATATCATATTTTTTGACGAACCCCTCCCCCCCCTTTCAAACCTAACGTGATTAATGGACAGCCCCTTACTTTATTAGTTGCTAGTCGTTACCTGTTTTGTTGTGCTATAAATAAAAACACCTGAAGTTATTTCACGTCCATTTGTACAGAAGGCAACAGACCAAAAGGAATGAGTGTTGTTATAACGAGTATATCGGATTCCCCCCGCCCGGGCTTAGCCTACGGCGTATTTCCCTGCAAAGCGAATGGGCAAAAAATGCGACTGAAAATCTACACTGCGCGATTCGTTCCGCAACAGCCTGCTAAAGTAATTTGAAGAGCGTTACGTTTTTATTATAACATTTTTTACTATCGACACGTTTTAAGGGCTGGTTGTTTATGCTTAAATTTACGCAGGCATAATAGTCATAAAAAATATTCAGTAAAATACCTATTACTATAGTAGTAACTACTACTACTCAGCCCATAGATGGACCACTGCCGAGTCAGGCCTCCTCCAGTTACATGGAGGGTAATTAGCCTACTGTGCCACGCTGGCCAGATGAGTTGACACAGGGTTTCATTTGGTTCTGCATCAGATCCCACAATGCCGCAACAGGACGCGAGTTGGAGCACCCCGGGGAGGTTTAGTGGGTAGGCCCCCACTATGGGGGAGAGTCCCACACTCCCCTCGCTGGCCATCCCCGTGGCCGGCGAGGAAGTCCTTATAGGATTTTAACCAGGGCGAAAAAAATAATAATTTTCATTTCAAGTTTTACTTCTCTCGTGGCTATCGGCCTTGTTATTTCCTTGTGTCGGTTCTTACGACCGCCTTAGGTTGGAATGGGGTGGTGACACCATGCATTCTAAAGCCGTCACTACGTGGAGTCTTACTATTAATCCCGATTCACGCTACACCGGGTACATTATTGGTATACATTTTGAATGAAGTTTTCATGAATGAATCCCTATACCAAAGGAGCTAATTGGCGTTTTGTATTTGACAAAGAAATTATTAATTTGATTATTAATTGTAAGAATTATATACTATTTTGTATTTGGGATTTTTATAAAGCGCCTACACATATCTGCATTATCATATTTGCTGATCAGACTAAGCTACGCTGTGGGTTTTGATTCCGTATTCCCTCCCAAATTTCTGTATATGTAGTAATGTCACTAAAACAGCAATTTAAAAATGTTTCGTGTGCTATCAAATACTAAAATAAAAAAAAAACAACACAAGCATTAAACAAATATGACAATTTTGTCTTTCCCACCGGATATGAATGCCATTCCACAGAGCCGGCACGAAACCTTGGGTGTCGTGGATCAAACTCACGGGTTACTCTTTTAAATAAAAGGGTTACAAGGATGGTAATCAATAAAATTCATTAAAATTACATGCATTATGCAGATTATGAACGGTACTGTTATAATCTCTCAAGAAAAGATCGACTAATTAGCTGCACATGACTATTCGTGTACGCTATTCGTATGCGGTATTTCTGCGTGTGACTTTTTTGACATTTTCCCTCCACACATTAGCGCGTGGCATACGGTTTAGACCACGGATCTCACTGCGTTCCAAACCGCGGATGGATATGTGGGGATATGATGGTGGTTCAATATGATGTATGTGGACTAAAATTGGAGCCTGGATATGACCGGGCGTTCGTACATTGATTCCGACGTGACAGTACTGACAGTTTGTTTCCCGTTGTCCAAACTGTACGTGTAAACCTCACTAAAGCCTTTAATTTCAAATATGATGCTGGGACTTCAATTAAGGTCTGGGCAAACAGCGGACGGGGCGGGACGGCGACGCGACGCTGGCGGGACGTGAAGAGTTGTAATGTATTAGTTAATGTACTCGTAGAATATGTCACACAGAGCCGACGCGACGCGACCGCTACTCTCGCGCCGAGCGCGACGGCTCTATGTGACCTATTCTACATTAACTAATACATTACAACTCTTCACGTCCCGCCAGCGTCGCGTCGCCGTCCCGCCTCGTCCGCTGTTTGCCCAGACCTTTATACTTTGTTGTTCGCCATTCGTAACTCTTTTAAACACCATCCACACGTAGCCCTTAATGTCAAATATGACAGATATGTGAATACGATTATTAAAGTGAAGAAATCCCAGAAAAACAACGTAGGTACACAACACATTTTTTTTTATTAATTAGCCCTTGTCGATAGTGCGAAAGGATTTTCATTTAGGTTGATATTTTTACAAATGTGTAGATTTATGATCGTGCTGATTTAAAAGTTAAGTATACAACCTCGTTTGATACGAGGAATATTTTTAATATCGCCCAGATTGCATTTATAATTTGCTGGACGCCAAAGCGATGCACATGCGATTTAAATTTCCTGCAAACGTAAACAAGATTTGCGTTCTTGTGGCTTTCGTTTAAACGAGGAAACTTTGTTTTTTATAAAAAATTAATATTTTTTAAGGTTTTTTTTCTGAGAATGTAAACTCGTTCTAACCTTTATATTGATAAATGTTGTTTTATGGGAAACTATAAAGTCATTATTTTCTACCTGTTTTATAAATGAGATTTTTGATCTATTGTTGATCAGTGAATAAATATTGAAATGATCAAAGCAGCTTTTCTAATTTTACATAAATATTGCAGCAGTTTACTACTAACTACTAACTACAGTTAACTACATACTACTTAATAATAAATATTAATAGTTTTATGTTGCAGAGGTACTTCAGGTGTATTTAATTTGCCCTTAAAATAAATCAGTAAGATAGAATAATATAAGATATAGTTAAATATAAGAATATATCATGTGGTGCAATGTAAAATAATTAAAAAACACTAAGAAATATTTAATATATTTGTGTAAAGTAGCATAATTTTCCATTTTCAGTAAATTTAATTGTGACTAGCAATTTAAGCCAATGTATTTCAATTTATACTTTACTTGCTGACCCGGCAAACTTCGTACCGCCTCAGAATCAATAAATAAGAAACCTGAATATATTAAAAATGAAGTAATTTAGTATTTTCTCACATTTTAAACCTTCCCTGGACTTCCACGAATATTGCAAGACTAAAATTAGCCAAATCGTTTTAGCCGTTCTCGAGTTTTAGCGAGACTAACGAACAGCAATTCATTTTTATTTAGATAAAGATTACGAATTTAGTATCTGTAGAACAATGATGATTTTGGCATATTATTTCAATCACAAATAACATTATAAACTAAGTTAAGTAAGTGAATTATTTCACAAACAAGCAGTATTATTTAATAGAATTATAAAATAGATTGCCGGTTTATTTTCTTAATCAAGTAATTTACACTGCTGCGGGTCGGGGCTTATTAAGGCGCCCTTGTTCCGATTTCTAACAAAACGTATAGTTAGTTTTTATCTTGCTTAGTATATGAAAGTGAAAATCTGAAAAAAATTACACGATATGGTTAAAGATATTATCTAGTGAATGACAAAAGAAAAAAACTCATTACTAACACTTCAATCGATAGAAAAAGTAATCGAAAACTGCGCTATTTAACTTTGAATTATTTAAAAAACAGATATAATAAAAATAACATAAAATAATAATTATATCTTTAATTAATTATTTTTAGTATCAAGCAAAGCTACTTTCATTTACTCAGTATCTAATTTTCCCAGTAAAGAGAAAAATCGATATGTGGTACCCTCGGGCGACGCGGTGGTATTGCAGGAAGGTATGATTAAAAATGTGTATAAAATGTTGACAAATTAATATTCAATGTCAGAGGCAATTTTTAAATTATCGGTTTATAGCATATATGCAATACAAGGTATATTGAGTAGTTTAATAAAACCAATAAAAAAAAAAAGCCATACAAATCACTTCCCATTTAGAATCTACCCATATTAACCAAAAAAATTCTGATTGAATTTCATGTAGGTACGGCAATCCCGAAAATAATTATCTATCCAGTAAATAAGTAGCTCAGTTTGTTTTCCAAAATTGAGAAAAGTTTAGTAAATAAATGAAAAATAACAGATTTTATTTAACATTAAGATTTTCTCTTTAAAATGTTTGTCCATTTTCAATTTTATTCAGCTTGAAAGCTAATTTGACTACGATTGGGTTTCCTTTTCCAATTACTTGAATCCTTTGAAATTCTATCAATCGAGTTACGCAGGGGTGGTTCAAAAGAAGTCTATTCTATATCGATCTCTATATTTGGGAAATACAACAGTAAACACATAATTTTAAATTTAAAGAATAATATTTCAATCCCAAATTTGATTCATCATTTTAGTGATTAAAATAAGGATATATTATACTACTTGATTTTTTTATAACCCATAACTATACTGAGGCCAACAACTATATTATGAATGAGACCTTAACAAAGAAACAACTGGCATAATTATTATTAATGTACAATATAATTACAAGAAAACTTACTCCAACTCAAACTTCAAAGGAACTTTATTTACGTAGGTTTCATCACAAAACTGCTATAAATCGTCATATTTATAAATAGATACCATTATCATCTTACGGCCCACGTCCGACACAAGGTGGTAGTCTCCACACACACCTATCTGTCGTCATAACTACATTCACACCTTTCATACACAATTCTTCACTCCTACAATCCTTCCATCGCGCGCATTAGATCGACGTATTTTCTTATTTTTTTTTTAAATTCATATATTACTTATGGTTAATGATATGTTTGAAACTATGCATTTTTGGACTACATACCTACTCGAATTCTAGGGATATAGAGTAGCTATAGGTACATTTTAGTTAAGAATAATGGGACTTAAAAAATCATTTAATTATATTAAATAAATGTGTATAAAAGATAGAGATAACGACGAAATGAAATTAAAATATAAGTTTAATATATGTTTGATATGGCCCTGGTTTTTATATTACTCTTGCCTATATAATTCTAACAAATACAAATTCTTGTTACAAATACATGCTCCGCCCATAATGGTTGTAGCGTGATGTTAATATACTTAGCCTATTTAGCCATGCCCGATAAATGGAATTTTCAACACAAAAATATTTTTTTAATTCCAACCGCGGCAAGCCTTGTTTGTTTGGCTTCCCTCCAGCTTTATAATATGTATTAATATTGATAGATGATTTTTAATTATCCTTCACGTAGCCGGCTGAGTGGTTAATGATGGATTTTTTTTTAAAGTATAGATTTGGTTTCAAATAGATTAATTTACATCAAAAGCGTGAAGCGCTGTATGGAAAATTGTAATTATGTCAATAAAGTTTAGGCGCAAAGGGATGATCATCCGGCCAGACCAGGTGGTATATCTGGCTAGGGGTCGCACGCAGCGCCTATCCCCCCAATAGTTGTAGTCGGGCAAATCTTAACTATGCCAATTGCTCTTGAAATTTCGCTATGGCGATGTAGGAATTTTTGGTAATTCTCGCATTTGTGGGCGATATTTCTTGATTACTATTTACCCGAAAAATCAAGAATTACTCTTGATTTTTCGGGTAAATTGTGTAAAGTATATATCATGTTGGTCGCTATAAAAGTATGTATTTGAAAACATTTTCATAATCCATAAACCGCATTGCGGGATACAAAATACTGAATATTCTCCGATTAGCAGTAGAGAAAAAACACAAGTGTACGTGACCTCGCTTAAGCGCGTGACCAGAATTTTGCGACTCCAAATGTTGAGTTCATGACTTCCTTACAATCCTTTCTTCGCTCACTGCGAGAATTACACTCGAGAGAATTGATATTATTAGGTACTGTCGAGCTGTGAAAGTGATATATATTTCAGATATTCATAATTCACTGTATTCTATAAAACAAAGTCGTCTGCCGCGTCTGTCTGATCGCGATAAACTTTAAAACTATTGAACGGTTAAGGAAAAAGGACTAAAAATAAGGGGTCACTACTAAAAGTTCATTAATGTAAAAAAGTGTACAAAAATTTACTAACTTTATAATTATTAACGATTTAAGAAAACAAACACAATATTAAATAATATATCTATAAAAATAAAAGATATAAAAAAAATACTAGTTGAAAAATAGCCTCGCATCGAGCAACGTGGTGAAGGAGGGGGCATCGAAATACGGAAGCGGGCTGTGCACATCCTAATGCACCTAAAATGTTTAAATATAAATGGGACGGGTCGCTAGTACCTCTATATTTTAATCCCATCTTAGACCATAAATGACCTAAGGATGACCTTGTCTTGCGTCTTGGATTTTGTCTATACTCACGAAGAAAATTTAACCAACTGCTGGCCAAACTAGTACAGTTTGTTGGTGACTTTGTGTTCTCTGGTAAATAACAATTACAATAACAACAAAAGGATAAAATAACTTTATTGATAAAATTGTACGCATCTGATTTAATAATACATATTACTTACTTAAAATCACGCAGAATATTGTTAATATCCCGTTGGTCTAGGGGTTAGATGTGCCGCCTTTGGATCAACGGGTCCCTGGTTAGATTCCCGGGTCGGGCAAGTGTCTTTGTCTAAACCCGAGGCACTTGCTAGAAGTCTGGGTGTCATTTGTGCTCGTGAATTACATGTTTGTAAACTGCCCCTGCTATACAGGTTATCACTACATAGTATAAAACAAAGTCGCTGTCGCCTGTCCGTCCCTATGTATGCTCGAATCTTCAAAACTAAGCAAAGGATTTTGAAGCGGTTTTCTTTAATAGATAGAGTGATTCAAGAGGAAGGTTTTTAAGTATAATACAAACATAGACCAACGAGGCATTTGACTGCCTCGTTGGTCTAGTGGTTAGATGTGCCGCCTTTGGATCAACGGGTCCCGGGTTCGATTCCCGGGTCGGGCAAGTGTCTTTGTCTAAACCAGAGGCACTGGCTCGGAGTCTGGGTGTCATTTCTATCTATAACATGTATGTATTTACAAAAAAAAAAATATATAAGTAGTTTATCATCCATCTCGTTACCATAACACAAGCATTAAGTTGCTTAGCTTGGGACGAGATGGCGTTGTGTGAAATGTCCAAGGATATTTATTATTATTATTTACATAATTTCTGCGGTGCGAAGCCGGGGCGGGTCGCTAGTACTATATATACCAAGAGAAGGGGTTCCGTTTTAAAAAAAAAATCAGAACGGAGTTTGGCATTGACAAAATGTACCGTTGTCCTTGTGCACAGAGGCTAAAACGTAAACTCATCCGGGGCGGATCATTCTGAATATGTTTTTCTTCACTCCCTCGCCGAATCAGATAATTAAAAATAATTAAGCATGTCAAAGGGCCTTTGCATTGTTAATTAGGATATGAAACAATTTTCGACAATACGATTCTTGGGTCGCCTTACAAAAAGTCTTTTGTCGGGCGGTAACAAGGCTCGTGCTATAAACAGTTCAGCTATCCATGCGCTTTCATAGGCATTGTAAGGGATTCGATTCTTAGAAATCTTGTTGATTATGTAATTCAAGTTCTCTGCCAAACATTTTAACCGATTTCGATAAAATTGATATTGGACCGCTCAATACCAATCGATAAAAATAAATTTAAGTCGGTTAAAAATTAATTGAACCAAATAGAGAACTTCCTCCTGTTTGAGGTCGCTTGCAACTGGATATCGATGAGATAAAAAAAACATCCATTCTCGTGACTGTTGTTAATTCATATTTAAAAATCGAATCGAGAATCTATATTGTGAGAAATAGGATAGTTTCGGATTACCACCTGCTTGCTGTAGATACATCACTGTATCTCCACCATCCAGAATACTGGAGTAGAATACCATCACCACAGAGTGATGACGTGGTCCTGCGCATGAGTAACACAATCAGAGACCTACCAGAGAAAACATATTGTTTTTTTATTCTGTAATAGTGAACTCCTGTTAAGACTAGCCTAGCCTAATAAGTAATCTATCAAATAATTTCCGTGTAGCGACGGATTAAGAATACATAGTCGCCTACCATTTCATCCTGAGGGTGTCGTAGGCGCCAACAAATGGACGATGATAAGTCCGATAATCTAGCCACAAGACAAGGAACTTGATACGATACCCTATGCCAACCCGTCTGGTCTACAGTAGACTAATTACCCTCCTTGTAGTTGGAGGAGGTCCGACTCAGCAGTGGATCATTTATGGGCTGAGAAGAAGAAGAAGAATTTGTAATTTGTATCTGTCCTAAATTACTACGGAAAAAAATAAACTAACTAGCACTTGTCTTATTGTCTCTAGAATTAATAATGCATATTAGTAACTGAAGAAAGGTGTCATCCATCATGCTCCGGTGTTCTTACGTCAATAGACTACAACTACTCAACCCAAGTAACACATTCGTGTCTAAAAACGTACTTTTAGACATAACTAGCTGTCCCGGTAAACGTTGTTTTGCCAAATAATTAACCATCCCCCGCGCAACCCCCTTCCCCGCGCAACCCACACCCCGCGCAACCCCCACCCGCGCAATCCCCACCCCGCGCAACTATTTTTTTTTTTGACCCCCCCTTAAAATTTAGGGGGTTTAAAAATAGATGTTGTCCTATTCTCATACCTACCCAATATGCTCACAAAATTTCATCAAAATCGGTCAAGCCGTTTCGGAGGAGTTTGGCATCTAAAACTGTGACACGAGAAT
This sequence comes from Clostera curtula, assembly GCA_905475355.2. Taxonomy (NCBI): domain Eukaryota; kingdom Metazoa; phylum Arthropoda; class Insecta; order Lepidoptera; family Notodontidae; genus Clostera; species Clostera curtula. The sequence continues at coordinate 8,552,762 of FR997806.1, read as the reverse complement.
TTTATATCACTACATAGTATAAAACAAAGTCGCATTCTTCTGTCCGTCCCTATGTATGCATAAATCTTTAAAACTACGCAACGGATTTCGAAGCGGTTTTTTTTAATAGATAGAGTGATTCAAGGGGAAGGTTTATATGTATAACCCACCCCCGCTTTGCACGGGCGAAGCCGGGCCGGGCCACTAGTATTCGATAAAATTCTATTAGATGTCTAATAGTAAGTTTTTACACACGATGTGTTACTTGGGAAACCATAGATAGCCTACTGCTGTCGAGCCTCCTCGAGTCACATGGAGGGTAATTGGCCTACTGTACCACGCAGGCCAGATGGGTTGGCACAGGGTTTCGTATAAAGTTCTCCTTCTCTTACGGCTAGGTTATCAGCCGTCATTTCCTTTTGTCGGCTCTTACGTGACTCTTAGGACGGAATGGGATCGTGACACTATGTATTCTAAATTTGCACCACATAGACAATAAATATAGCTTTTTTTGTAACACTAAAGTTGGCATTCTTCAAAAATAGGTCTCGTACTCAAGTGTTGGTACACAAGTGTCGACTGAGTTTTCAGACAGACTTCACTAAGACAAAGCATGTTTTCAAAACTTCGGCCGTCGCCCGCGACATAAAACACAAGTTTCTTTTCATCGTGACCGAGTTTCTTTTTGGCCCACTTTCTGACATGCTTACATGCCTAGATATCGTATCATTTTTTTATAGTTAATTCAGCCAGTATTAATGTAGCTCATAAATAATAATAATTATTATTTATTTTCTTACCACAAACAAAGACAAATTAGAAACTAAAAGGAACATAAATAGCAAAATTATCATAGGAAGAAGAAACCTGTTTTACAGGCACCCACTACTGAGTCGGGCGTCTCCCAAATTCATGGAGGGAAATTAGCGGGGCACTGGGTTTGTATCTAGTTTTCCGTCTCTAGCGGCTATTTTATCTGCCTCTTGCGTTCTTTTAGTCGCCTCTTACGACCCTCAAGTTGGCATGGGTTGGTGTCACTGTGTATTCTAAATCCGTCACCACACGCAATTCATTCGATGAAATCAATCTTATTTTATAAGTTAAACATTTCAATAACTTTGAAATTATGTTAGTGTTTGACCCAAATCTGCCCAGTCCGAGACTTGATCATGACAAAACTGTCTCTAGACCAGACACAAATTTGTCCTAGCATAAAAAGAAGACACAGCCATTGTGAAACAAAAAATAACAAACTATTAGTAACATGTCTCTGACTAGCAAGTTGGCTAACAATGATTGAGAATACAAACAATACATTTTTTTCATCAATTACATACATGATAATAGCAGATAATAAGCAGTTCCAGGAATAACTGTTTCGTTTACACACAATAACCATTCATATTTCATCAAATAATAAAATAGATATAAAGCAAACATTGTTGCGAACTAGCTCTATCATTGGAGACCACACGTCGTGGGTTTTAGCGTTGATCGGGGCGCTATTTTCCATATTGCCGCACATGGGAGTCCCACATAACCTAGCTAGTCCCGATCGATGGAGGACCATGAGAACTTCCCACATAAAAAAGCTATAAAACAGCGTAGAGCTTCCGTAGTATAATATGACAAGTTAAAAAAATATATTTTTATCCTGGAAAAGGTTATCTCACGAGCATGTAAAATTTAACAAGTAATACACTAGTAATTATTTTCGACGTCAGAGCTCCTGTAGGGAGACGCACGGTGCTGGCAGCGGTAGAAACTTTTCCTTTTTACCAGCGTCATGGTTTTCTTTTTAAAGACCTTTCGCACTTTCGTGTCCTCTGGTGTTGCAGATACACATGGACATCACTTAACGTCAGGTGATCAAGTGACTCAATTGCTCGTCGGTCTCCCTTTGTTATAAAAATAAAACTATAGTACGAATTGAAATTAACACTTTTTGACTGATTTATCGCGTGTATATTACATTAATTAATTCCTAAGGCGCCGCCCTATTGCCATCGCTCGTGCGATGTCGCGATGCGATTTTATCGTGCGATGAAACCGATCGCGCGATGAGAAAACTTTTGTCGTATTACGGTCGTGTGATGATTAATAATAATATTGCATATTTTATCAATCAATAATAATATTGTAGGTTTTATTAAAATATTTTCACTTAATCTTCTTATTTTATTCAAATTCATTGCATTAATAGCCCACGCTTTCATTTTTAAGCCAGTTTTTATAGTCTTCACTCCATTTATTCCAAACAATGGGATGAGCACGCATTTTATTAATTACTAGCGACCCACCTCGGCTTCGCACGGTGCAATTATGTATGTATTATACATATAAACATTCTTCTTGAATCACTCTATCTATTAAAAACCAAAACCACTTCAAAATCTGTTGCGTAGTTTTAAAGATTTAAGCATACATAGGGTCGGACAGACGACAGCGACTTTGTTTTAAACTATGTAGTGAAGTTTTTTTCAAATATCGTTTATTATTTAATTTATTCCATAGAATCTATGGAATCGAACCAGCTGATATTTAGTGGATATGAGAGTATTTGAACACACGGTCGTCCGATCAAAATCAAAACAATTTGGTCGCATCGCATGATCGCACGACCTTCAGTTGAAATCAGTATGTTTGATCGCACGCATTTTTGTCGGACGGACGCATCATCGCGCGAGCGATGGCAATAGGACGGTGCCTGACGTTTCGAATACTTTGCAACAGTCGTGATCGCGGGATAGACTAGATGACAGTTCTCTTTCAAAGTACAAAGAAACAGTTAAATCTACTGTCTATAATTTAGTTTTATTGATAACGGTCCCTGTGCACGCAGAAATCCGTTAAAAGGTGTTTAATTTGAATATGTAATATTCGCTAAAACCTATGACGTTACAATATGATACCGGTTTCAAAAATGTATTTAAAAATCATGAAGCGGGTTTAACAATGTCAGAGCTATAAATCATACACGTTAGAAAGTCCGGGTGAATCACGAACATTCAAAATCCTATGCATTGTTGACGGAGATTGCCTAGGTAATCTGCGGTAGGTTTGCTCAGGGCGTGCAATTCGAGGCAACTAGATTGTTGTCATACAATTATGCCTACTAGTATGTCCTATTTATTAATCGAGATATATTATAGCGATAAGGGTAAAAACTCGTAAAATGTTAGTTAAAAAGAGTAGTATATGTTTGCAGTACTTTTATCGCAATCGATAAATGTTTGACTAAATTAAAAGAAAAACAATGAATGCCTTGTCTAATAAACCGCAAGCATTAGACAAGGCTAAAACTGCAATATATAGTGTCGAATACACTATTTAGTTACTCTTATGTTAATAATTTATTAGACGAGATTTTGTTAGACGTTGTATAGAACGTCGACGTTGTTGCATATTTCGTATGTATACAGACACATAATGGAATGCTAGATAACAATGCAACTCTATCTAGGCCGAATTTGCATTCTAGCTCTATTCAAGGCTTGCCCATAATTAAGTGTTTGCCAGTATGCGCACTACTAATTTAACCCAGTTTCATGACGGTTGATTCGTCTACATTTAAAAATTATATTTCAATATATCTGAAAAAAATAATTAATGTAGTTAAAATTTGTCGAGATGTATACAGTGTTGATACGACATAGGGACATTTTTAACTGCCTTTTCTAGGTATCATTTCCAGGCTCTGTACTAAAAATCAATAAAATTGGAGCAGTAGTTCAGCGGCAAATGATTTTTTAAATTTTTGCCTCATTTGAACATGATGTATCTTTGATATATTTTTTAACCCCTCCCTCCCCCTTGGTGATACCTGGTGAGGTTTAAGACTACCCCTCCACCCACCATGAAAAATCACGTGTATTTTTTTTGTACCGTTTCGTATTCATGCTAATCACATATAGTATAAGTAGTGTAATTTAATGCCCCTCTGTCATATCAACTCTGTATATGTATTTTTGGTGCCTCTGTATAATTTCCACTGTTTATTTTGGTGTGACCCTAGGCTTGCTTGATGGAAAGCATTGACGGGGTCTAAGATGGACCAGGCAATTAAATGTAATGTGCTGTCGGGCACCGGCTGTCACATACACACGACGAAACACAGTATATTTTCTTGGCGCTGGACTTAGGTGTGATGGTGGTAGCTAGCCTGGCGGACCATTTGATCCTACCACCAAGCGTGCCGGGTTTTGTTGACTTTTACAACACGCGTTATTTCCCAGCGTGCGGTTGGAAGTTTTATATTCTGCCCCGTCCCCACAGGTAGAAAAAAGTTGTTGCAAGCGACAGGATTTTTTTTAAAGGTAGGTTCTATGAGGCTCTATTTAGTATAGGTCTTCTATTAGACCATATCACATATCCAAAAAATGTGCACTCTTTAGCATTATTTGTAGACAAAGCCAACGCTGAGGTTTTAGACAAGTCGTAATAGGTACCTAGTTCATAATTCCGTGTGTAGATTAAGAATACAAAATGTCACCAGCCCATACTATGCTGAGGGTGTTGTTAAGGCGTCTAATGGAACGTAGGAGGCAGATAACCTTGTTTTTTCGTTGGAAATCCTCATGAATTCCCGTCCGTTGTTTCGGAAAGATGGTAATTATAATAATAATAAATATCCTTGGACACTTCACACAACGCCATCTCAGCCAGCAGTCGATCGCTCAAGCACTGCGCCAATTAGTTGATGATGATCCTTACATCGGATGCTTTGTAAAGCCGTTGGTCCCGATCTATAGGAGTCGACATACGAAAACTTACAGTGAGTGTAAGTAAATAATTGCCAGATTTAGAATACACAATGTTACCAACCCACATTGCTCTGAGGGTGTTGTAAAAGGTGACTAAAGGAACGCGAGAGGCAGATTATCTAGCCGCAAGCGAAGGAAAACTTGAAATGATGATGATGATGTTGTTGAAATCATTAGATCTATATTTTGCAGGGGACGTAAAGCCGTTGATATCGATCTATCACAAAGTCACCAACACGAACATTTAGATCTATCATAAAGTCGGTAACACTAAAACTAACAGCCAGTAAATACCAGTAGTCAACTAAATGAATACCAGTAATCCTACTGGACCGGCCTCGGAGGGAAGACGGCAATAGCTACAATACATTCTAAAAATTGGAAACAGCTAGGCAGACCGTATAAAAATCCATGGAAAGCAATAAACAGTAAGTGATCTCGTTTATATTCGCTGATGATGCTACCCCTTACTTCACAGCTTCGTCTGAGGGTCCGAATAATGGGTTTGTAAAGCTATTAGACGGGACAGTTGAGACTTCCTTATCCTGTACAAATGTCGTAAAGGTTGGATGGGTCAGGGCAATCAAAAAGACGTTTAATGTGCTTTGAAATTTGTTACCCAAGCTGAGCTGTCGTACATTTATCGCGCGAAGTTAAGGGGTATAAAAATACAATTAAATTTAATCGACTTATATGGTAAAACATATATAATTGAAGAAGAATATTTTTTCCATTTGAAGAAGGTGCTTGAGGCATGCCAGTGTACATGTAGGATATTGACTTGTGTCATTTCAAGTCGGCGACCATGCGACCAATCTGCATTAAAAATCGGTTTATTAATGGCACAGATTAAACAAAGGTGGTTAAATAAATTTAGACGACCATGACTACGTCACGTTTTCTGTTTTTGAATTCTTTGTTTTCTGGCCAGTATTAAATTTTTAGGGACTTACTGTTTATTAATGACCAAGTTATACTGTAACAATCTACTCCTTTTTAAGTCAGCTAAAATATCTGTATTCTTATAACTACTCAATTAACAAAACTATAAAAGTAAGTATGTAATTTTTTAAAGTAATAGATTTAAAATGCTTTAAGGGTTACGTATTAAAAAGTTTTTTTACCTCATGGTGAGTGGTCCCACCTTATTATTTCGTTACGTCGGTCTGGGTTGTTGCCAAGTTTTTATGTCAAAAGCGTGTAATATACTTCTCAAACTGACTATAGAATTACTACGTTACCAAAACTGACACAACTGACAACTCTTCAAGAAGCTTGAAAAATATCATACGTTTTATAGAAAGAAAGACTAAACTGAAGTAGCTCAACAAACCCATTATCAATTACTTGAACGCATTTCACTCATATCCTTCAGGATCATGTTAATGGTATTCCAAAGGTTCTAAACGTTTTTACTGATCGTAAAATTTTCTCCACCAATCAGAAAACGATTTACCTCGCACCAGATGTGGCTGTAAAACCACTGGATTACGAGTGAAATGGAGAGGAAGAAGAATTTTTACCTCAAAGGTATAGAATCGGTAGAATTTATACAAACTGTGTATGACCCGTTAGGAATATCTCTTAGATTTCAAATGAAATATTAGATAGATATACGTTAAAAAAAATAATGGACGGACAGTATATAACATGGCAACATGAGTCTATTTGAATATATAAAATAAATAAATATCCTTGGACATTTCACACAACGCCATCTCGTCCCAAGCTAAGCAACTTAATGCTTGTGTTATGGTAACGAGATGGATGATAAACTACTTATATACATTTTTTTTGTAAATACATACATGTTATAGATAGAAATGACACCCAGACTCCGAGCCAGTGCCTCTGGTTTAGACAAAGACACTTGCCCGACCCCGGAATCGAACCCGGGACCCGTTGATCCAAAGGCGGCACATCTAACCACTAGACCAACGAGGCTTTTAGTACCTGCCTTTAAAGAGCGCTTCACGGCCACGGAAACGGGTTGGATCAGATTAAAAGAAAAGCTTTCCTTTCTATCAGTTATGCTAATTAAACTTGTATAGCAATTCATAGTAAAAATACTTCTTTACAAAAATATTTATTGTTGAGCATGAAACTGCCACAAGTTTGAAATGCTGCTCTACAAAGAGAGAGAGAGAGAGAGAGAAAGAGAAGAGAGATAGAGAGAGAGAGAGAGCTTACGATTAGATTAACTACTATTCTATTTTCGATGATTTTGTATTGTCCGTGCAGTGAGGGATTTAGAATAAATTGTGTCACCATTCCATCTTGAAGGTGTCATAAGAGCTGACAAAAGGATGAAACCACCAATCCACATCACCTTGATAGTCCAGTCGAGATAGACATTTAGATAGAAACATATTTTGGTTGTAAGTATAAATCTCAATTTTCGAACTAAAAGGTAGAGGGCCATCTTGTTTTAAAGTCATTTTGTTTCGTTTTTCTGAAATAACTCGTTAATTTTCAACTTTAGAACAAAAATGGTGTTATCCAAAGTTGTTGGAAATTTAATTTCCCACAAGTTTGTTCATAATCATTTTTACGCTAGGTTCAATATTTGCAGAGCAGATCTATATTTATTACTCCTTCTTTTTATAAAATTAATACTAATAATAATATCCCTACACGCCCAAAGAGATTTTCTATTCAGCAAAAAAAAAGAAATTAATAAAGAAGGGATGAGCTATTACTACTAATTCTCAGCCCATACATGACCCACTACTGAATCGGGCCTCCTCCAATTACACGGAGGCTAGACTGTGCCACGCTGGCTAAACGGACTGGCACAGGGTTTCGTTTCAAGTTGTTTCAAGCTGAGCTAGTTCTTCAGCTTTGTCCTTTTGTCGGCTCTTACGACACCCTCAGGCTGGAACGGGGTTGTGACAACATGTATTCTAAATCCGTCACACACGGAATGTTTGAGTTATCATTGAACCCCAAATGCAGAAAATTGTCTATAGAGAAAACTTTTGCACATTATTTGCTATCTGAAACTTTGTAAAGTGAACTATTTAGCAAAATATCCAGCGTACGTGAGTCGTTTCAGGGCGACTTTATGGTCCAAATATTCAACAGCCAGCGAGCCAGACGCGAACAAAATTCAATAACTAGCGTAACTTTAATAAAATATCCCCAACAACGGTCGCAGAGGGATTTATATGGCCCACAATAGTGGAAATTTATGACATTAACTTTTTCGTCGTTACCGCCGAATGGTAGTCATTTTGCGTGCATTCCTGTACCTACAGGCAATGCAATACTTGCACGTGGAACGTTCTCGAATGAAAAGAACACTAGCACTATAGGACTCCTTATGAACTCGCCAAGGAGAGCAGTAGGTTTTAAAGATATGTCATTCAACACTTTGTCTTTTTTTTAAACGAACTTTTTAACTGTAGTGATACGTCATCATTTCAGCTCATTGCCCACTACTGAGACAGGCCTCCTCCAAATACATGGAGGGACATTAGTTACTATAATACGAAATATATCCTAAATTTATAGATAAATTTACACACATACAAAAATAATACAGGTGAATTGAGAACCCCCTCCTTTTTAAGTCGGTAAAAAATAGGTTACAGTCTATTCAGTATAGTAGTCCGTGTAGTGACGGATTTGGAATACATAGTGTCATCACCCCATTTCATTTGAGGGTGTCGTAAGAGGCGAAAAAAAGGAAATTACTGCTGATAACCTAGTCGCAAGAGAAAGAAACTTTGAACGAAACCCTGTGCCAACCGGTCTGGCCAGCATGGCACAGTAGGCCAATTACCCTCCACTTAACTGGTAGAGGCCCGACTCAGCAGTGGGTCATTTCAGGGCTAAGTAGTATGTCGTACGTAGTATCTACTAAGTCGTAGTCTAATATGGAGTCACTCGCCCTTTATTCATAAACAATACAGAACTGCAAAACAATTAAACGCTTTTTCATCGTTAGCGCCTTAGTGAACTAGTTGTTTTGTATCCAGCTACGTACAGACATGCACCATTTCCAATACTCAATTCACGTGGAAAGTTCTCGAATGCAAAAGAACAAATAGCACTATAGAACTGAGTTATAATGCGCCCGGTGCTTCTAATTGGTTTCACTGCGCACTTTTCTCGCTGTGTTCGGGATACAAAAAAGACCATATTATGCACTGAATGCCGTTGGATCTAACAGTTAATTTAAGTAAGATTATATTAAAAACTAGCTTCACCCCGCGGCCTCACCCGCCGTACGACAATAACCGCGGGTACAATCGCACCCGTGCGAAGCCGGACGGGCCGCTAGTATATAATAATAATGATATTAACTCAACTTTTTAGTTAGAAAACGTTTGTATGGGAAAATGGAAAAGGCTGTTTTAGGGGTTTTCCGGAGATTATTCGATTTTTTCTCGGCGTAAGAAACATCCTTGAACTTCAACGAACATTTATAAAAAAGAATTGGCCAAATTGGTCCAGGCGTTGTTGAGTTATGCGCTTACCAACACATTTTGCGATTCATTTTTATTTATATAGAAGAAGAAGAAGAATATATATGCTATGCTCGGAGTATCGTTGAAAGATAGGATCCGCAACGAAATTATCCCACAGGGGACCAAAAGCGCCAAGCAGTTACGGTGCTGCGTCATGTGTATGTGAGCTTGCTGGAAAGCAACGACAGGGTCTAAGATGAAGCTGGCAATTCAAGGAAATCCGGTTCTCACATACACACAGTAAAACTGCTTGCTTGGACTTAGATGTGAGGATGGTAGCTAGCCAGGTGGACCATTAGATCCCACCACCAAGCGTGCTGGGTTTTGTTGACTTTTACAACACGCGTTTTTCCCAGCGTGCGGTAGGGATATGTAATATTCTGGGAAATTACATACTTTTTCTCCGGCGCCTCCAAAATCAAATCGGGTATTATCGTCTCTGTTTAGGAAGAATTAACTAAATCTTTGGTTATTTTCAACCTAAGTTAGTGATATCTTAGGTTGAAAATTAGCTACATATTTTTGGAGACTTACTTATTTCTCGCTCTACGGGGACGTTATAAATCCGTCATCACACAGATCGATAGTAACAGAATTATATTCTTTTTCTCTTGTTTGTAGACAATTGTAGACGAAACTATTTAGTAAGCCAGTCACGAACGGAGAAACGGGTCAGAGCGGAGACAGTTTGTTATGACAAGATGCCAGACCTAATAAATACGCTTTTCTTTTTGTTAAAGGCTATTGTGATTTGTAGGAATGAAATAATCCTAATATTATTTTCAGGATAATGCCTATACTTCAATGATGTTTCAAGTAAAAATGTTCATCATCATCAGCCCACATTAGTCCACTGCTGGAAAGAGCCCTAAAGAGCGCCATAGCGCCCTGTCTTCGGCCTGACGCATCCAGCCGCTGCCCGTAGCCTTTCGCAGATCGCTCCATCTAGCAGAGGGTCGTCCTACACTACGCTTGCCGATTCGCGGTCTCCACTCAAGAACTTGTTTACCCCAGCGGTTGTCGGTTCTTCTACAGATATGACCAGCCCACTCCAGTAAAAATGTTAAATATAAACAATAAATAAACATTTTTACTTGAAACATCAATGCTATCACTGTCAACTACAAAGTCGCTGTCGTCTGTCCGTCCCTATGTATGCTTAAATCTTTAAAACAACGCAACGGAATTTGAAGCGGTTTTAATAGATAGAGAGATTTAAGAGGCAGGTTTAAATGTATATTACATGCATAATATAGTAGAGAAATACTATTAAAAATTTTGAGGTTCATCATTGCACGCGTGTGAAGCCGGGGCGGTCGCTAGTGCTTAATAAAACATGTTTAGTATTCTAGTAGGTAATACCTATTAGTGATTGTTACCTAATTATGTAATAAACAGTTCACATTTATTGTACGTGCATACTTAATATTTAACCATTATTTAACCCAATTTCGTGGAAACTGTAATCGTCATAATCATCGTATCAGCTCATATATGGCCCAACACTGAGTCGGGCCTCTTCCAAAGTTATGGGGGGAAATTAGCCTACTGGTACCACACTGGAAAGACGGTTTGTATCAAGTTTTCCTTCGTTCTTGCGTTTCTTCAGTCGTCTTTCGACACTCTCAGGAGGAAAATAATCGTAATTTAGTAAATTTATAGTATTTATATTTTTATTATTTATAGTATAAATCGATTGTAAGTTTTTCACACTAATCCTCTAAAGCATTCAATATACATAGATTTATTCAATATTTTCCGAAAGCAATATATATCGTTTGGTTTATATGGACTCGGTACTGTTTACATCTTGAAAAATAAGCTATTTAAGCTTACGGAAAAAACAATCGATGATTGAATGTTTTAAGATCTTTGGGGCGAAAACCTCGGAAGCAACTTTATATTTAAAATATCATATACCTATATAATATGTATATAATTATATATTATATTACATAATATAGGCAATGAGAGGTTTTATCAAAATTCATTAGCCGACTGTGCCACGCTGTTATAACGGGTTGGCACCGGGTTTGTTTTCCTTATCTGTAGCTAGTTGATCTGCCTTTTGCGTTTCTTTAGTCGCCTCTTACGACACCCTCAGGTCAGTATACGTTGGTGACATTTTATATTTCAAATCCATCACCACGTGGTATGTTACACGAAAGACACTAAATTAATGATTTTAAAGTAGCAACAAATATAGAGACGTTTTTGAAAAAAAATATTTTACCTGACATTACCCATAAAAAATTACATCAAAAATTTAAATATACCCCTGACACAAGTAAAAAATTTAAAAAGTAAAAGATAAATGAATACATCGTGTTGGGGGCCGCTCCTACTTATTTATTACATGACCCCTGGTCCCCCAACGCGACGTATTTATTTATTCTTTACTTTTTAAACTTTTTACTTGTGTCGGGTTTTTTTTTTTTTTAATTAAATTTATATTTTCTGCTTTTTATAGGTACATGCTTATTATGATGTAGATGTTGTTACTCACCTATCATACAAAAAAAGTGTATTGAAATCGCTTCATCCGTTCGCGAGCTACGGAGCCACAGACAGACAGACACGTCGAACTTATAACACTCCTCTTTTTGCGCCGGGGGTTAAAAACAAACTGCAACGATACGACATTTTTATTTTAGTCATTCTTAACTTTTAGCAGTGTTTAATACCAGGGATGTTAACCGACTGGTTCAGCGCAGTATCTACGTTTATATTCAATTCAATTCACTTCAAATGACTCTGATGGAACAAAAAGGACGACCTTTTGAATTACGTGGGAATCATCATTTCAGTCGATAAAATATGAATTTTGCCGACTTTGCCGATTTGATCATAGCCGACGGCACGAGGCTCTACTAAACTACATCCTCCTGGGCGGGTCAAGGCCCAGAAGGACAACAGGGCCTAGTCAGGAGGTATCCCGTGGCCTTTTTTGTTGTGAGGGTAAAATCCTTAATGCATTATCCACACCAGCCTGTAGAAAGTCTTCGTACCTACTAATCACCGTACCACGCTGACTGCCCCGTGGGTTGCGACTGGTGCTCCTCGGTTCCTCGACTGGCTAATTCCTCCGTGGGATTTAGTGGGTAGGTTGGGACGCAAAAACCATTTTATTATCACGTTCCCAACCGTAAGGTATCCATGAGTCTTTCCCAAGTAGGTACAATAAGGGTTTCGTTCTCTTGAGGCACAATTTTCAGTCTTGTTATTGACAAGTTTTTAGTCGGCTCTTACGAAAATATCAGGATTCTAAAGCCGTCGACACACACATAACGGATGATTTATATCTCTCTCCTCCTCAAGGGATACTATAAAGTTAACGACTATATCTTAGATAAAAATGCTTGGAAATGACTGATCTGTGTTGTTGCTTGTCCGATGCTCTTATTTAGAAACTTTTAGAATACTGATAAAGTAATTAGAAATATTGTTCTTTTAAGTGATGTTTATACACAGTATGTGAGAGCATACTAACGCCTTATTAGTATAACTTTTTATATATTGAGTTTTCTGGTGCTCGAGTTATCATGCTCACTTTAAGACTCATGGCAGTGGTGGCGTCGTGCGACGGGTCGTTCTCTTCCCTGCAATATGGTTGAGGAGAGCGATGGCTGCCGCATGCGTCATGCTTGTGAACAGGTGCCGTTGCTGGGAGTCGGTTGGCTCGGGCGTTAGAAGGTTAGTATTGTTGATTAGATCTGGCTGATGTTTGGCCCTTTGCGACTATTGCGCGCGTTTGCTCTCACAAACTGTCTTATCACGGCCTTGTACCTAAAAATGGCGATCTAAAAAGAGCAACTACAGAGTTTCTTGCCGGCTCTTCTCTGTAGAACTGCATTCCGAACCGGTGGTAGATGGTAAATTTTAAATTAAATATTGTTTTGTTGTTTGACTTGTCAAAAGAGCTCTAATGAGCCAACTTGATTAAATGAGTTTTGAATATAAGACCGGGCCGTGTCCGTGTCGTAACGTGTACGTGGCCCGGACGTACACGGCACGGCGTACGGCTTCATACAAAATGTATGTAACGTTACAAATTCGTGCCCCGTCCGGGTCACGTACACAGCACGACCCGGAAACAGCCCGGTCTAATATAAATCTTCCCTAAATCCTGTAGAACAAATATAGAAATAGAAAAATGCTTTATTTTAAAACCAATTATGGCGTTCACAATCATTACAAAATTTATATAACACTACTACGAGGTCGGAACGCGGCAACAACCGAGAAGACGAGGGGGAAGTAAATATCCTTGGACATTTCACACAACGCCATCTCGTCCCAAGTTAAGCAACTTAATACTTGTGTTATGGTAACGAGATGGATGATAAACTACTTATATACATTTTTTTTTGTAAATACATACATATTATGCATAGAAATGACACCCAGACTCCGAGCCAGTGCCTCTGGTTTAGACAAAGACACTGGCCCGACCCCGGAATCGAACCCGGGACCCGTTGATCCAAAGGCGGCACATCTGACCACTAGACCAACGAGGCAGTGTACGTAGCTTGTTTTTTTTTAAATGCCATATTTTAATGACCGTTTACATATAATAACTAGTGTCGTTCGGTTCCAAAGGGCCATAAAAAAGCCGAATATTTTGGTATCATGGCCAGTGTTTTAGTTACACCCTATTTTATCGCAGAGGGTTTCTGTGGAACATATTTGCATAAACAAACAATCAGTATAACAAAAGGTGCGCTGATGAGAACTCGCCTTCATAATGTTTCCCCGGCGCAGAGATGGAGGGAATATTTTTGTCATTACTTAAAGCGTTACATTATTATCTTTTTTGTCATCTTAACCTGTATGAGGATTGTAGTAAACTTAATATTTAAGTAAGTACTTTTTTATTTAGAGTAGCCCTTTTTTGGTTGTTTTAAACGAAATACCTGTACTTTTGAAAGTCACGAACTGAAAATACACCTAAACTCAGAGTAAGTACCTCTGGGTTACAGAAAAACACCTGCCCCGTGAACCAACAGCGGCACATCCTCTAGGCCAACAAGACATTCTATGTAATATTCATCAGCGCATAAGTGATCCACTACTGATTAGGGCCTCCTCCGAATTCATGGAGGGAATACTGTGCCACGCTGGAAAGACGGATACAACGTAATATTACTTTTGGCTAATGTTTGAATAGTCTCACAATTAGCGCTCGTTCCTCTTTCTCCCAATTTTATATGGGCCAGCATCTTTTCCATAATTACCCAGCTACCAGTATTGACATGGGGTGATTGACATGCGTCCTACGTTACTCATTTCGTGGGACAACTGGTAATGATGAAAAGGTAGGCAGCTGTCAGTTTTCACCCTACTGACTACGTCTAACGAATCAATAGATTGTAGGATAGCAGTCGGGACTGAATTCAGAATACATAGTGTACCTATTACTGTCATTTCCTCCATATTACCCTCAGGATGGAATACGGTGGTGACACTATGTATTCTAAAACCGTCACCACACAGATATACCTTAATTTCATCGTTTCAGCACATGAGTTACCCACTACTGGGTCGGGCCTCCTCCAAATTCATGGAGGGAAATTAGCCTACAGCGCCACGCTGGCAAGACGGGTTGGTTTTGCTTCTCTTGCGGCTACGTGATCTGCATCTTGCGTTCCCTTAGTCGCCTCTTGCGACACTCTCGGGATGAAATAAGGTGTGACACTATGTATTCTAAGTCCGTTACCACACCGCTATATCTTAATTTACTTATACTATTTGCGCTGTAGCATGGTGCGGGTGACAGTTGCCTGTACGACGTTTGTAGGGATGTGACGATAGGCAATTCATTTTTATCGCTAACGATACTCGAGGCATCAATTTAGTTCTCTTTAATATTATTATGAATATTTGTGTGCTATTCAGTTGTCTAGTGTAACTACGTGTATAAACTTAACAAATTTGTGAAAACAAAAATATTTGTACTTATATAAAATAATAAAAATCGGGTTTACGTTTTTTTTTCTTAGCAACATTTTTAGCATCATCATTACTATTACTACATAGTATAAAACAAAGTCGCATTCTTCTGTCCGTCCCTATGCATGCATAAGTCTTTAAAACTACGCAACGGATTTTGAAGCGATTTTTTTTAATAGATAGAGTGATTCAAGGGGAAGGTTTTTAAGTATAACCCACCCCCGCTTTGCACGGGCGAAGCCGGGGCGGGCCACTAGTTACTCTATAAGTGTACTGTTGTATAATTAAAGACCAATTTTAACGCAACGCATTGACATACGCACAATATACATTTCTTATAATGAAAAATATCGACTATCCATCGTAGCAGTACATCCCATCACTATGACGTTACTTTATACGCCTTTTTTCGCATCACTTTGCTTAATTTTTCATCTAATTTGATTATATTTTGTAAACTTTAATATTCTAGTTGGTTTAATTTAATTTACTACAGTTATTAATTATTTAATATATTAGAAATGTGGTACAGCTGAAATACTAAGTCCTAATTTGCGAATCGCAGCAACTTTCAAGAGTGAAACGAAATGTTACTGAAACTGTCACCCGCACCATGCTACAGCGCATAGACTATAGTACAAATTACAAACGCCTACCTAAAGCCTGGTTTCACTTAAGTCGCCTGCGTAACGTACAAACACAACCTCCGGCTATCGCCTTAGCAAAGCCGGGATTAAATTCACGTATGTGATCTTAATACTAATATTTAAGTGTGTTATTCTAATATGTATCACAAGGGAGCATAAGTAATATTTTTAAAGCGGGGCTGTTACTTGAATCCCGGGTGGAGCGTGGAATTCTAATGTAGAATCCAGACCACAACAAGGGTTTTAAGTACGTCCCACGAGTAAACCATATTTTTGCGCCCGTGTGATTTACACTTTACTTTTTATCTATCTCTATGAAAAAAATATCGATAAAGCCCGCAGGATTGCAAAACATAAGGGGCAGTGGGCAGGGCACATAGTTTCATTTTGCAGTTTTTAATTATTTAAAAAGGTATTTTTTTAATACGTCAACCAATCAGACTAAACAAGATTATTTATTGAAACCTTCCTATTATTATTTTTTTTGGTCAGTGACTGGAATGCCTTTGAACCTAGGCTTGCGTGATGGAAAGAAACGCCAGGGTCTAAGATGGAGCAGGCAATTCAAGGAAATGCCCTGTCGGGCACCGGCTCTCACATACACGCGACGAAACTCAGTAAAACTGTTTGGCGCCGGACTTAGATGTGAGGGTGGTAGCTAGCCGAGCGAACTATTCCATCCTACCACCAAGCATGTTGGGTTCTGTTGACTTTTACAACACGTGTTATTTCCCAGCGTGCGGTGGGGTAGTTCTTTATTCTGACGCGTCCCCACACTTGGAAAAATTTCAATCACAACAAATATAATATGGTGATATTTAAAATCACTAAGCTAGAAAGATAATGAAGTAGGTACTTAGATGTAATTAAAATAGAATAGGAGGGCAGCTTTATCACGTGTTAAGTAATGCGCGGCTGTCTTAGATTACTTTATCGTGGTATCAAAGAGGAAAGCGGGAGCACAGAGTAATACAGAGCGAAACCTTAGCAAAATTGTTAGCTATTCTTATAGGGTTGGCACAGGAGCATTAAAATAAATACACAAAAGTTAGTTTACATTTATTTGTCATTTAATAAGTTGAGACATACTTTCAGTCATAAACTTATCACATCATTTCAAAAGTCTTCATTGGTCTTTGGGATAATTAAAAAAAAAATATGTTTTTATTTTTTCGATTGCTGTACATATACCATACAACACACAGTACAATAAACCATATTTACACTCTTTCTTATTTATTCAAATTTCAATTTTAAACAAACACGCACGACACGACTCACAGCGAGCGGTGAGGTAGCCCTTTGTTAAAGCACTTGCTGAACTAGTATAAACCGGTTTCGTTCCGTACGTGACGAGCCGCCAGTGCCCCCGCACACACGCGCATCATACTTGTAGTGGTGTACCTACTGTGGCGCTGTTCTTAGAAGGTTTCACTCTGTCCTTTATCTACTCCTGTCTCGGGAGATCGTCATAGTCCTACTAATATTATAAATGCGAAAGTTTGTAAGGATGGATCGATGTTTGTTACTCTTTCACGTAAAAACTACTGAATGGATTATAATGAAACATTACATCAATAAAGCTTATACATCAGTATAACACATAGGCTACAATTTCTAAAGATATTGTGTGAATTGTCCAAAATACGCGGATAAAACCGCGGGGCGCAGCTATTTTAAACATAAAAAAACTCTTTGGCTCGGTTGATTCTTTACCGCGGATAAGTGTGGCTTTCGTGACTTTGGTTTCGGCGTGTTCGGCGCGGACAAATTTGAGTTTCAGCCCATAAATGATCTCCACTACTGAAATGACCTTCGTTTCAGCCCATAAATGACCCCCACTACTGAGCCAGGTCTCCTCCAAATTCATAGGGGGAAATTCATATATTAATATTTCATATTCATTCATAGGGGGGTGTTTGCCATAATCGCCACGCTTGGCAGGCGGGTTGGCGATCGCAGTGATGGATGGTGTGTTTTGAACAGAACGTCGCTGCTGCCCAACGTCTATTGTCCCTTAGTCGCCTTCTACGAATACCCACGGGAAGATATGGGGTGGTAGTATTCTTCCTCCGCTACCACACGGAAACCCTTTGGGGAGGCCTATGTCCAGCAGTGGACGTCTTTTGGCTGAAATGATTCATTCTTAGGGGCACAGGGTTTGTGTATCAATTTTTTCTTCTCTTGCAGCTAAGTGATGTGCCTCTTACGACACCCTCAAGATTGTATAATCTAAATCCGTCATCACACACAAAAAAACCACCTTAAAAATCTCGATAATAATATATATACGAGTAACAAAATTCGCTATTCCAAGCATTGCTGAGTATCGTTTTCTTTATTAATACATTTGTTCATAATACAAATATTTTATCAAAATAATTAAAAACAGATTTCATAGCAAACAAACAATTTCCTTTAAATTATTATTTCACTTCAATCTACGAATCCTTAGTTGACCCGAC
The DNA here is from genome assembly GCA_905475355.2 of Clostera curtula. Taxonomy (NCBI): domain Eukaryota; kingdom Metazoa; phylum Arthropoda; class Insecta; order Lepidoptera; family Notodontidae; genus Clostera; species Clostera curtula. Next base: position 8,534,487 of record FR997806.1, on the reverse strand, counting down.
TTAAAATTGATTTTACTCGTAAAACTTCATAATTACAACTAGTTTGACATACTTTTCAACTCTGTTTTGTACGGTTATAAATGTTACCAAAACAGAACGTTGTGACGAATGTACTTTCAATTAATCAAATTTAATTATTGTCTTAATTGGTTTAGTCCAAAATAAATGGAATGATGGTGGAGGAGACAGTTCAATTATGAAACCAATTTTGCGTGAAAGGTGATCAAAGCAATAGCTACGCAAACAATACCAGATTGAATCCTCCTTCCTACGAATATTATCAAAGTTTGTAATAATATATGGATATCTGTTTGTTACTGTTTCGCGGAAAATCTACGGAAACTTTACGATAATATAGCTTACATATCAGAATAACACATATGCTATAATCGACATACATATAATGTGAATTATCCAAAATATAATAATAAGTATCAAGTAAGTAGGAAAATATCTGCTATCTATCTGCTATATACGAGCTATTATGGCGTGCGCTTTACACGTTGGAGTTAAACGTTTTATGGATAATGTTTATCTTATATAGTCCTACAAAAAGTACGCAACGACATTTAACTATCATAAATGTGTAGGCCATAATCGCAAAAACAGTGAACCATAAATACAATAAAAATTGGGAATTTATTTCTAACGCACATTTCGTAGTAACAAATTGATCCTGTGATCCTGACATCAAAATAAATACTTTTGTCGTATCTAAATGTCTTAACACAATTTTTCATCACCACGCGGGTGAAACCGCGGGGTGCAGCTAGTTCTTAATAAAATTCCCATAGCTTGTGATTCCGTTTATTGAGAGGTAAGGTAGTCTAACCAACATTAGTGGGTGACGGCCCCACACTACTCCGTAGTCTCCCCGGATGCGGGATGCGCGGTCAGGCATTTTTTCCCGCCAAACCAAAAAAAAAAGTTTATCCAACCTTAACTCCTTACCTGTTTGGAAGCGAAACGGGATTCCAGGGTCGAGCAAGTGTCTTTTGTGTGTGTGTGTGTGTGTGTGTAAGGCAGATATACTGGCTATAGGTCTGGGCGGGAGCAAATACACATTGGTAAAAATCAAAAGAATTCAATTCAAAATAGCCATAGCAAGTTTTTTTTTAAATGTTAATTTGTAAAAAATATAGTAATTAATAACCTTATTTGTTACCGGGAAATTGCAAAAGGTCGGTGTTACTACTACTCCTCAGGTACACCACTGGTCAGCAGGACGTCCTGGATTTGCCTGGAGGGTAAATAGCTTACTGTGCCACGTTGGCCAAACGGGTTGTCACCTATCATGTTTTCTATATCTTTTGGCTAGGCTAGATTACGGCCTTGTCATTTCCTTTTGTATGATACCCTCAGGAAGGAATGGGGTGGTGACACTGCCTCCTAAATCCGTCACTACACGGTGAGTAACGTTGACGACCCGGTTAGCGCAGTGGTTAAGCGATCGACTGCTGCGCAGCATGTCGCGGGTTCGACCCCCGCACGGAAGAAATATTTGTACGACCTACAAGTATTTGTTCCGTGTCTGGGTGTTTTCTATCTATAATATGTATGTATTTACAAAAAAAATGTATATAAGTAGTTTATCATCCATCTCGTTACCATAACACAAGCATTAAGTTGCTTAGCTTGGGACAAGATGGCGTTGTGTGAAATGTCCAAGGATGTTTATATTTATTGACACTCAAATATCCTTACAGTGTCTGCAAACTAGTCCAGAGAGAGAAAACTTAGCAAATTAATTTCACTAAAAGCTATAATATCGTTCAAAGCTTTTCTTTACACAACTGAAGAGAAAACGACCTTACATTAATTATCTCTCCCACTAAAAATCACTGCTAAAGATTATTACTTTTATGCTCGAAAAATCTTGTGTGAAATGCTCGCAACCTTAGCCTAACGACTCGATCGATCACGGTGTCAGTTATAATGATAATTTATCATTTCCAAGCATACTCTGCAAAATGACACAGAGAGGGGCAAACCAAATGTTTCTTTACTGCTATAATGCGATGTAAATTTAAGGATCGCGCTTACTCGGCCTCAACAAGGTGTAGTGAAAAGAAACAATTTATATACACCTGTAAGTAGGTACGGAGTGTTTTCTTATCATTGACTTGGATGCCTTTGACCCTAGGTTTGCGTGATGGAAAGCAACGCCAAGGTATATGAAAGAGAAAGAAAGAAAGAAACACATTTATTCGGCAGAACAAATACAGGAAACGCAAGATACAGAATGTAACGTAAACGCACCCATTACCGCCAGTTTAAGCCGAGATCGGATTCATGTCCAAAAAATAAGCACTTTCTTAATATGTCGTCCCAAACGAAATAGTTTTTCAAGTACTGAAATTATCCATTTTTCTATTCTTATATAGAAATAGTTATACTAATAATTACTTAAAAATTAAATACAACTTAAAAGAAAAAAGGGCCATGTCCCTATTACCGATCCAAAATTTAGGGTGTGTGCCTAATACCGTTTATGTGACACCTAATACCGACCACTAAATAAATGAAACCGTTAAAGTTAAATAAAAATGCTCGTGTATAGTTAGTATTGAGTTCTCGGGAAAATATAATGTTTTTTTGGAATATTTTTACTGATTGTAGTAGATTTTAGTGGAGTTTTATAATATTCTGATCTATTAATAATAGTACTATCAAGAGATTCAGAGCTCAAATTCATGCATGTACTTTGAATTTATGATGTTGATGATTTCGGGGTTGATGTTGATGGTTTCGGAGTTGGCGTTGAAGTTTCGGAGTTGATGTTGATGATTTCGGAGATGATGTTCTTAGATCTTGATCTCCGGTATAGAAAATAACATCTTTAAAAGGCGATTTTTGCATTGAGTTATGGATTACTATATAATAAATCTTATGGTATTTTAAATTTTTATGTAAAATATGTATGTTTATTAGGGAATACTATAATGTTAATCAGGTAACTTTATGATAACTTGAAAATAAATAGGTAGTATGGGGGTTCGTTGTAAATGTACAAGTAGATCGGTAATAGGTATTATTGAAGGAAATCGTATAACCGACCCTAAATACTTGTGGTTTTCGGACATTTGTATGATTTTAAATGGTGCGGTTATCATAAATCTTTAATAATAATCATATTTTAACTATAAAAATACAATATTAGAAAAATTATACCTCCTTTATTCATCAAAATATTTACTAAATATTTAGAAGAACATTTATATTTTTAAGGATACTAATGCTCTTAAATATACGGCGTTAATAGCTCAAATACATGTTAACATACTAAGGAACTGAGTTAGTGTATCCTCCTGCCTTTTAATTGAAGCATTTTAACAAAAATCATGGCACAAAAAAGATACGAAATGTACTTATCAGCGACATGTTTAACAACTGGGTCGGTAATGGGAATAAAATTGTGATTTTTGTTCCTATTACCGCCTATTTTTAATTTTGAATTTTAAGCAATATGTAATAGTATCTCAGTAAAATTAATAGTTATTTGTGTTTCTGAAAGTATGAAAAATGCATCAAAAGAACTAGAAGTAACAATAAAATGCTTGAAGATATAATCTTCTGCTAAGAAAGAAACAAGAGTACTTACGTTCGTCGGGAACGCCACACTATGGAAAATGCACTATCACCGGCGTTCACCGACGAATTGACCAATTAATCTTTAAATCGTTGAGTTACATACACAAACAAGATATGAACATTTGCAATACAAATACATCTAATTTTCTTCTAAAGCAACCACTTGTTTACCTTTAATACATCACATTAAAAATCAAGTTTTCTGAAAAGGGCGGTAATGGGCGCGGATTTTAAGGGGTCGTTATTAGGTGCGTTTACGTTAATATATTTTTTTAAAACTAAACAAAACTTTAATACCACAAAATATGGTAAAATAGAACAACAAAAATTTTGTAGCGAAATATAAGATCATTTCCAATTTATGTAACCTTTATATCCTTGTATGTCCTGCCGAAGGGTCGCCGTCTCAGCATTAGCTGGGTGCAGAACACCCAGCACTGGTTTTCAGTCGACAACCCCAGAGTAAGTCACGGACGGGGGTATTTTAATGTTAATAATAAATAAACACAATTATAAACGGATAAAACATTTGGTGTAATAATTAAATAAACGTAATGGTTTTATTTCAGTTAATAAATAATTTATTTAGACATGGTACATACATAGAATAGATATTTTCTAAATAATAAATATCACCGACTTTCTTAAACACACGTTGAAACACAGTTAGACTGCTAGGCCGGACTTAGCTGTGGGGTGGGGGTGATAGCTAGCCGTGCCAAACCAAGCGTGCTGGGTTTTGTTGACTTTTAGAACACGCGTTATTTCCCAGCGTGCGGTGGGGGAATATTATATTCTAGCACATCCCCACATGGGGTAAAACTGACTGTGCGGCTGATCCATAAGATTACGTCTACTTCTCAGGCCGATAACCTAGTCACAAGATAAGGTAAACTTGATTCGAAACCCTGTGCCAACCCGTCGGGCCAGCGTGTGTTCAACAGTGGGTCATCTACGGGCTGAGTAGTAGGGATTTTAAGAAATTAAAAAAAATAGATCGCGGGTAGCAATTCGACCCTGCCTGCAGAGGAATTGAAGGCACCCCATACCAAACCAACAAGGCTTATTCTCTTATTTATAACTCGGCCTACGCGAGTAAAACCACTACGCAGCTAGTTTGCGTTATCATATTTTTTGGTTATTAAAAATTATTATTCAACGTCACGTTAATATTCCAAAAACCTCTTGAATTTTCCCTCAAATGTTTTATAATTCCACGCAATTGCTAAGAAATAGTGTCACTTTTAAAAATAAGAACGTTGCCTTACTTGGTATTGACAAAGGAAGCAACATTGTTGTATTCATGTACGCTTGCCGTTCAACTAAAGAGTAACATAACAAATCGCTCAGTTACCAAACAAATAGCACATTTACAAGGGTTCCGTGCATACGTCCCGTGGGAAATGCATGTGTTGTCTACAAATCATTCGGAAATCGAAATTCTATTGCTACACTCGGAACAAAGTATTCATCTTTTTCACTCGTCGCATGTGCGAATTGCTTAGGTTCAAACGAATATCGTGCCAAACAAGTTATTTGTGTTTTCTACACGCCGTGGAAAACTTTTGACAAATACGACGTTCATGCGGAACTTACTTTACTTCTTTCTTAATGGCTTGTCATAACAACATTTCTGCTTTACTTAAGACTAGAAAATCTACAAAATAAAGTATTATATACTAGCTGCGTGCTGCGGTATCGCACATGGAGTGCTTACTTGACACTTATCGTTAGATTTTGGATATGTTTATGGTTTAAGATGGAGCAGGCAATTCAAGGAAATGCCTTGTATGAGACCGGCTCTCACATACACACAACAGAACACAGTAAAACTGCTTAGCGTAGCTAACCCGGCTGACTATTCGATCCTACCACCAACAAATAATTCACTCTATATCTTTATAAGTTATAGCCCATGTGTAATTTTGATGTGTAAGCTATATTATTGTATAGTTTCATCAAAATCCATTCAACAATACGTAAAAGAGTCGCAAACATTTTTACAAACTTTCGCGGTTATCATCACTATCACTACATAGTAGAAAACAAAGTCGCTGTCGTCTGTCCGTCCCTATGTATGCTTAAATCTTCAAAACTACGCAACGGATTTTGAAGCGGTTTTTTTTAATAGATAGATTGATTCAAGAGGAAGGTTTATATGTGTAACCTACCCCCGCTTTGCACGGGCGAAGCCGGGGCGGGCGACTAGTCAAATTATAAACGCGAAAGTTTGTAAAAAATGTTTGCGACTCTAAAATCTACTAAAATTAGTACGAAGTAGGAAGTAGTACTTCTCAGCCCATATTTAAATTCAAATTCAAAAGGAACTATATTCATGTAGGTTTTATCACAATACTCTTGTAAATCATCAATCATCATCTTTTGGTCCTTGTCCCACGCTAAGGGGTAGTCTCATGTTCTCATTCACACAATCCATACATCTCGATACACACAACCTTTATGTCCATTCACGATCATAGACCCATCGCTGATTCGGGCCACCTCCAGTTGCCAAAGAATTAGAGGGTAATTAGCCTGCTGTGTGACGCTGGCCAAATGGTTTGGCATCGGGTTTCGTATCAAGTTTCCTTCTCTTGCGGCTAGGTTACTGGCCATGTAATTTCCTTTCGTTGGCTGTTACGAAGCCCTCAAGATAAAATGGGGTGGTGACACTATGTATTTTAAATCCGTCACCACACTGACTATGTAGTACATATACATGGTTGAGCGATCGACTGCTGCGCAGCATGTCGCGGGTTCGATTCCCCGCACGGAAGAAATATTTGTACGACCTACAAGTATTTGTTCCGGGTCTGGGTGTTTTCTATCTATATTATGTATGTATTTACAGAAAAAAAAAAATATAAGTAGTTTATCATCCATCTCGTTACCATAACACAAGCATTAAGTTGCTTAGCTTGGGACGAGATGGCGTTGTGTGAAAGGTCCAAGGATATGTAAGCATCAGGCATAAGCATGCCGCTCTTCCTCATCTCTTTTACTTCGTGTCCCTCGCCATTCATCAAGCCGGTATGACGGTTCTTTCACGGTACGTGCGGTGTGACTATGGAATTCTCTTCCACACTCAATTCGCGCCAGCGTCTCCTTGGACGTTTTCAGGAGAGGAATCAAGAAACATTTTCTCTCTTTACAGGTATAGTATTATATATTTATGTATTCATATGTATTTTATATACTAGTTGTATGTTAGTTATATTATATTTATTTGTGTATATTTTATAAATAGGTATTGTATGGTTATTTTTATTAATATTTTATAAATCCTTTCTACTCGTATATTTCAATTGTAAATTTGTATACATATTTTTACTATCCTCAATAACATCTCTCTATCACTCGGGTTTGCTGTTAGAAAACTCATGTATGAGTTAAGCTCGCCTTTGTACATGAAATCACCTATGTATATTTCTGCTCTATGCTCATTGTGTACAATAAAGAATAAAAATAAAAAGTAAATAAATATTTATAAAAAAAATATGTGGTAGGAAAAAAGTTATTTAATATCTTACTTTACTTTAATCAGAGAGTATTTAGCGCCACTAACATGTCCTCTGATCTTGACAGAAAAAATCCATCGTATAGTTCAGTGTCTGTATAATATAATATAAGTGTAGTTAATTTTTCTTTTTTTTTAAGTGTCGTTATGTACCCGTTTGATAGCGATCTTATTTTTTTAGCGTATTCCATAAACATAGCCTCTTTGTTTCGCTCCGGATATTCATCGTAAAAGGTTTCTTTGTCAGCTTCATTTTTTTCTGCAAAGAAAATTGAAATGTGTCAGATACATTTTACATGGCCGATAACAAATATTGAAGGAGCAATGCTATATGTATTTATCATGTACGTAAATTGATATCTACATAGGACTTCACTTAAAATGATTTGCGTAAAAAGCAAAATCACAACATTGATTTTCTGTTTACGACGTTAAACAATAGTTATATCTTGTCACACAATCACAAAAAATAACATTATAAAAATGTATTATCTCCTCTATTCAATTGAAAGTGCTAAATGGTTATTTAATCATGAGGTCCATTAACATAATATTGTTAATGGATCTCATGTATAGATAGGTATAGATAGGAAATACATATTTTTATTTTGTTTTATTTTATTTTTTATTTTACATAATATTTGATTCCGATCACTAACATTTTTAGACCCGCCATATGGACCGGGTATTATTTGGCTGTCTGTCTTTGTATATGCCATGTCTTATTCAATCATGATGATGATGATTGTGAATCATCATCATCATCATTACAGCCAAAAGACGTCCATAGCTGGACATAGGCCTCCCCAAGGATGCACAAAGGCCGTTCCTGGGCCTTAGTAATAGTGTCAGCGGTTTTCCTAGTGAAACTAGTTTTGTTTACTTGCTTAGTGAAATCAGGGCTAAGAAATGCTTTTATATTTAATTTTACACGTAATTTAAATGAGCCATTTGAATAACATCATTGACATCGTCCGCGTTTAACTAATGCAGATTTATTCAGAGCATATCCCTCTCAACGCCGTACACAAACGAAATGCTAATTTGTATTTTATCCACAAATCTTATAAAGGTATACTTATATTCACTTAAAAAGCGGAAAAGTTTTTTATGAATTTAGATAAACCAATATTTTCCTTTCGCAGAAGTATCAAATACCTACCTAGAAAGGTAAAGGAGTGGGATATTTTTAGACAAAGTACATAACAGGCATTATGTCTTATACATTAACACATTTATTAGTTTTATCATAAAAACCGTTTTTTCATTAAAAAAACATTGGTTCTAACTTCACCATCACTATCACTATCACTACATAGTATAAAACAAAGTCGCTGTCGTCTGTCCGTCCCTATGTATGCTTAAATCTTTAAAACTACGCAACGGATTTTAAAGCGGTTTTCTTTAATAGATAGAGTGCTTCAAGAGGAAGGTTTATATGTTTAATACATCCATAATATTGTAGAGAAACACTGATAAATTTATAGGTTCATCATAGCACCCGTGCGAAGCCAGGGCGGGTCGCTAGTTACCAATATAACATTTATTGTTTAAATCAAATGGAAAGATTAGATTTTCCATAATCAAATCTTTCCTTTTTAAAATATTAGTGTACAAAAATCAGCTGTGAGATATTGTATCAGAAGCGGTATATTAGGAAGTGCCATTTTCCCAGTTTAAAGTCTCCAGCGATTAGCAGCAAGGAAACTAGATGATAAAATTGATGTCTTTAAAATTACTCATCTCCAATAATGTTCCCAGATAACCTATTTTTTTTTCGATTTCTTCTGATTAGAGCAATAAATTCAAATCATTTATTTTGTTTGGGTCACGATGGACACTTAAAATAGTCAACACATTATTCATAATCATATCTATCTATAAAAATAAAAATGAATTGCTGTTCGAAAGTCTCGGCGGCTGCGGCTCTTGGCTAATTTTGGTCTTGAAATATTCGTGGAAGTTCAGGGAAGGTTTAAAAGGTGAGAAAATATTAAAATATTTTTTTTTATATTACTCATTATTTTTGTTTCAGTTAAGGTTTGCACATATTTTAATAAAGATTTTAATAAACATTCTGGAATTATCATTCAGGTTTTTTATTTATTGATTCTGAGGCGGTACGAAGTTAGCCGGGTCAGCTATACAATAAATATAATATGTTTTCCTTTTTAATTATTCACATTTTTTTATTTTATTTATTTCATCGAACGCTATTGTTGAAATCGTGTTGCATGTTCGAAAGCCCGACTTTTCAATCAACTACACTGCCCATTGAATTTAAATTGAATTGCTGTTTGTAGTTCGAACTTCGACTTTTCCGTGGAGCTGTTTGAGTTAATTATTTTCTTCTATATTGTAATTTCAATTAAACTGTTCTTTAGTAGGTGCTGAAACTACTTTTTCTGTAAACGTTATTTTATTTGTCAGATATACATTTATTATTGGTACTTGAATAACAAATAATAAGCAAGATTGATATCTAGTGTACAAAACACTAGATATCAATCTAGTGTAATAAATTTGCTTGTTTTTGTCTGTCTAGTGCAACTATTGAATAGAAGTAGACGATTTTCAAGATAATACGATGAATTAAGTTAGAATTAGATTCTGAAAAGATGTTGAAAGATCTAATAGAAATTCTAGTTTATTATAACGTTTATACCGAAAAAAGAAATTGAATAAAATACGCCGTGAATGGCTAAGGTTAAAATTCTACTAAAAGAGCCATTATTTCTGAGTCAGGTCTCTTCCAATTACATGGAGGGGAGTTAGCTTACTTTGCCACATTGGCCACATGGGTTGGCCCAGAATTTCGTATCAAGTTTTCCTTCTTTAGCGGCTAGGTTTTCGGCCCTGTCACGACACCCTCACGATGGCATAGTATGGTGACACTATGTATTCTTAATCCGCACCACATGAAGCAAAAGGAATAAATCAAATACTATGAAATGATACATTTTGATCGAATTGAATGAATGAAATGAGCATCGAATCGAATGGAACGATTTTTCACTCACTATCGTTCCAATTTACTGATTTTTTACGTATTAAATGATTGAATTAATATATTATACTTCTCTAGCAATTGATCACAATTCGATTTAAAATATGATCATATTTTATCTGCAAGAAAATGGAATGGCAAAATCTGCAAACATCTTACAAGATTATATGTTTTTTTTTGGGTAAAAGAAATTCCATAACAGACAAAAAAGTGAAAAACTTTGTTTAAACGCAACAACACAAAAGTGATTACATTCAGACCTTGAAATGAAATTAATGGGACAAAAATTCCGTTTTCACCCAGCCCGCATTTTCATTCCAGCAAAATTGCCAAAGCGTTTCATTTCACTGACTGAGTATTAAATAAACATTCATTAACTGTATTGTTTCTAACGTAGTAAATCTGTTCGTTCATTTCGTGCTTCGTTTCAGTGTCTTTTTATTAGGTCTTTGCTGGTTTGTGACGAACAAAATCATTAAGGCGGTTTTCTTTTACACAAATGTCCATTACGCGGACCCTCCTCAAATTCTATCTGAGCCTGGGAGCTTTATCTTTCGCCTTTATTTTTGTGCTTGTTCCTACTGTTCGGTACGAGGCTTACATCCCGTCTTTTTGTCATGATTGAATACATACACAGCGTGTCGTAAAAAGGATTTTATACCTATTGTCAGATTGTATATATGGAAAGGAAATTAATGTAAGCAGAGTTTTGTCTATGAAATGAAGTTAATTGTAGTTGTAATGTAAATACTTTATGTGGGTCAATTAAGGTTTACATTCGTAATAATCTTCGTCGTTATTTATCTTATCTCAGCCCATAAAACGCCAGTGATCCATGTGGTGTCGGATTTAGAATACATAGTGTGATCACCCCATTCCACGAGAGCCTATAACCTAGCCACAAGAGATGGAAAACTTGAACTCAGCCCATAGACGACCCACTGCTGAGGCGGGCGATTTCCAACAACATGGAGGGTAATTAGCCTACTGTGCCTCGCTGGCCAGACGGGTTGGCACAGGGTTTCGTATCAAGTGTTCTTTTTCTTGTGGCTAGGTTTTCGGCGTTGCCTTTTCCTTTTGTCGGCTTTAATGACACCCTCAGGATTAAATAGGGTGGTGACACTATGTATTCTAGATCCGTCACCACACGGAGTTCCCAAACACAGTGAGTAAGTTTCTCTGAAACCGTTAATTTATCGCCGCAACTGTCACAATACTTTTCCTGTGTTTGCACTTTAGTAAGAACGATTTGTTACGGACAAACAACCCAATAATGATTGGTTGGTATTGGTTCGTAAAGTTATCAAACTAAATCTCGATCAATGATTTTAGTGTCAAGTTCTCACTACGAGTAATCATTCTTGGAGTGATTTCATAATATTGCTTTTGTTAATAGTATCGTGAGGCTTTGCAAGTTTCATGAAAATAAAAAAAAAACATCTTATCGTACGTAACTCCATACTTAACTACAACTTTTAACTTACTTATACCGGATGAATTTAGACTACAGTGTCACCAACCCATACCACCCTGAGGGTGTCGTAAGAGGTGACTAAAGAAACGCAAGGGACAGATCACCTAGCCGCAAGAGAGGGACAACTTGATACAAACCCTGTGCCAACCCGTTTCGCCAGCGTAGCACAGTAGGCTTATTTCCCTCCATGAATTTGGAGGGGGCCCGACTCAGTAGTGGGTAATTTAATGGCTGAAACGACGACAACATACTAAACATACATTAAATGGTTTCACTGCGGGAAACCGGATTTAGAAAACATAATGTCGCCGCCTATTACCATCCGTAAGGACCGACTAAAAGAAATGACAAGGAAAAAAATCTGGCTGTAAAAAAGGTTAACTTGATAGGATACCCTGTGCTAATCCGCCTGGCCAGCGTTGTGCAGTAGGCTAGTTTCCCTCCGTTTCGTTAAAGGAGGTTCGATTCAGCAGTCAAACTTTTATGGACTGTAAAGAAATAAAACCTAAAAGGTAAGCCTTACTTCTAAGGAGTGCATACAACAATATATTACACTACCTATCCAATTAAATGAGCAACCCTCCAATCCCTTGACCACGAATCTTATTGCCAGCCACAAAAATATTGTCCAATAGATCGCACCAAAGGCTATTCTCGTAAATCGTTAATCAGTTAGCTGTGCGGAAAAGTGATAAGCCAGACCTTTTGCCAATTAAGTTAATGGTGATTCTTTGCGGGACTTGACGTGAATGGGCAATTTTTTTGGCCAGAAGTGGTTAACTTTTACTGGAATTATTGTAATAGTGGACTTGACTGGAGTGTGCGTAACGCAGCATAAATGACGTCCAACGCTGCTGTTTTTTTTTAACTTGGCATAATTTGCATCGCGGTGGCAGTTTACATGTAATTGATGAACACACATGACACCCAGACTCGGAGCAAGTGCCTCTGGCTTAGACAAAGACTTGCCCTACCCTGGAATCGAGCCCGGGACCCGTTGATCCAAAGGCAGCACACTAGATTACGAGGCAGTGAATGTTGGGTGCATGCTCATCTTGTCTTTAATTTGTGTGTAATGTCTGACCACCTTTGTGTTTTTGACGGCACGTTAAGCCATCGGTCTGTCAGTTGCTATGATACTATCTATGGCAGTCGTTACGCGTAGTCAGTAGCGTAAAAATATACATAACTATTATGGTCTAACTAGCTTTTGAACGCGGCTTCGCCGGCGTGGGCTACGAACCCGTGTGTATTTTTTATGAACATAAAATCGGTTATTGTGGCTAAACTATAATAGTTAGACATGTGCTTTTTTGTAGATCTTTATAAGACCTACAAACCCGTAGTACATCATTTTGTTCTATTGTCAATAGTTTTTGCAGCGCACGCATAAATAGGTTTTCGATTTTACAATTCGGGTAACAAATCGCAATTTTCATACGGATCCCTAATTCTTTTGAAAATAAAATATAGCCTATAACCTTCCTCGATAAATGGACTATCTAACACTGAAAGATTTTTTGAAATCGGACCAGTAGTTCCTGAGATTAGCGCGTTCAAACAAACAAACAATCAAACTCTGCAGCTTTATATATTATTAGTATTAGTATTAGTATAGATTTTAAAATTGCCGTTGGCTCCACTAGATGGGGCGCAAAGAGCAGACGGAAAACCTTCCGTGTAAATACTGGTAAATTACCCAATTCACGTTAGATCAGTGAAATTGGGAAAAAAGGGGAGGAAGTTATACTGGGTGTAACAAAAACCCTATAGCAATAACGAAAGGATCGATGGTAGCAGGACCATATCTATCTATTTTTATCATACATAACTGTATATTAGTTTATGTATGTACACAAAAACGTCGGATGCTCCCTCTTAAATCAAGATAGAAATCAATTTTGTCTTCATTCATTCTCATTGCCTTCATTTCGGATGGCTATAGGGTTTTTGTTATACCCTATATAGATCTACCGAACTTTACCTGAACAAGGAAAATATGGGTGGCGTGATTGAGGATATGAAAGAAATAAGTAAGAATGTAGATATGACGAGAGATAGGCATGAATTATTGAAGGATATTTTTAACACGTTTCAGAATACACGACGTCATTGATCAATTTTATCCTTTGAGTGTTATAGTAACGTTAACACAATGTAGTTATGTCGTTCTTGTGTTTTACAAGTGGTGAATCACTCACAGATCGATTGTTGATTTATTTGAATGGAACAGACTTTTGAATGCCTCGTTGGTCTAGGGGTTGGATGTGCCGCCTTTGGATCACGGGGTCCTGGGTTCGATTCCGGGGCCGGGCAAGTGTTTTATGTAACCCAGAGGCACTTGTTTTGAGTCTGGGTGTAATTTGTGTTCGTGAATTTCATGTTCGTAAACTGCCGGCGCGATACTAGTTATAACTAGTGTAGGGGTTTCGTTTAAAAAAAAAGCTTTAATTACTATCCATGTAGTAGGACCGACTCCGCTGTGGGTCATTTAGAGACGGAGAAGAAGAAGAAAACTTTTGAATTATTTATTTATATGTGACGTTACGTTACGTTCTATAGAATGTTAATATAATTTCATATAAAAGTTTGATCAATATAAGATGTGTATTTAGTCACAAATTAGAAAAACAATCTCTCGCCCCGCAAGGAATTTCTGAACCACTGGGATGAAAGTTACAACCAGAATCGAGAAAATACGAATTACATTTACTTTGGAGAACAAATATGAAATAGGAAACGAGAACAAATGAAAGAGAAATTGTGATATTTTATTTATTTTTATTTTATTTATTTTTAAAACTTACAGCTAGAATAAACATGAAATAGTAAAGGAACGCCAATTACAAGTTTTCACATATAATATACATACATTAGAACAAGTAAAAACGACAAGGTAGACAGAAAAACAAAAGAAGAAAGGAAACAAAGACAGAAGCCACCACCGGAAGTAACTTAAAGCTAATTATTTTTGAAAAAATAATATTGCCGCCGTATTCTTTTTCAGGATACTTAAGCTATCACAGAACAGGTCGAAGTCTAACTTACTTCATCATCATCATCATCATCATTTCAGCCAAAGGACGTCCACTGCTGGACATAGGCCTCCCCCAAGGATTTCCACAAAGGCCGGTCCTGGGCCGCCCGCATCCACTGCTTTCCGGCGATCTTAACCAGGTCGTCGGTCCACCGTGTGGGAGGCCTACCAGCACTGCGCCTTCCGGAACGCGGTCGCCACTCGAGGACTTTTCTGCCCCATCGGGCGTCGGTCCTGCGAGCTATGTGCCCTGCCCACTGCCACTTAAGTTTGGCAATCCGGTGGGCTATGTCGGTGACCCTGGTTTTCCTGCGTATCTCCTCATTTCTGATTCGATCTCGCAGGGAAACTCCGAGCATAGCCCTCTCCATTGCCCTTTGGGTGACTTTGAGCCTTCTGATGGAGCCCATAGTGAGCGACCACGTCTCTGTTCCATATGTCATCACTGGCAACACACATTGGTTGAAGACTTTTGTCTTCAGACACTGCGGTATTGTGGACGAGAAGATCTTTCGCAGCTTCCCGAACGCTGCCCAGCCGAGTTGGATCCGACGATTGACCTCTTTCTCGAAGTTGGACTTACCTAACTGCACAGTGTGTCCCAGGTAAATGTAATGGTCAACAATTTCGAGGGTAGAACCTCCGATGTTAACAGGAGTGGCTTGAACATGGATATTAGACATGATCTTCGTCTTCTCCATGTTCATCTTAAGGCCGACTCGTTCGGAGGCTCCACAGAGGCCATCGAGCATCGTAGTGAGGCCCTCCATGGTCTCAGCCATTACGACTATGTCGTCAGCGAATCGAAGGTGAGTGATGTACTCGCCGTTCACGTTAATGCCCAGCCCTTTCCAGTCCAGAACCTTGAAAACATCTTCCAGTGCAGCGGAGAACAGTTTCGGAGAGATAACGTCTCCCTGTCTAACACCTCGCTGCAACTGGATCGGTTTCGAGGTCTGGTCCTGGAGTCGGACTGACATGGTGGCGTTTTCATACAAGCACTTCAACACTTCGATGTACCGATAGTCGACTTGGCACCTCTGGAGAGCCTGCAATACTGCCCACGTCTCGATCGAATCGAAGGCTTTCTCGTAGTCCACGAACGCCAGACAAAGTGGCAGGTTATACTCCTCGGTCTTCTGTATAACCTGCCGTAGCGTTAAAATATGGTCTACGGTACTGAAGCCTTTTCGGAAACCGGCTTGTTCGGGAGGCTGGGAATCGTCAAGCCTGCACGCGAGTCGATTTGTGATGACCCTCGAGAACAACTTGTAGACATGGCTCAGAAGTGAGATGGGTCTGTAGTTCTTCAATAAGGTGTTATCTCCCTTCTTGAAGAACAGCACCACCACACTTCTGTTCCATGCCTTTGGCGTTCGTCCTTCGAGTATGACGGAATTGAATAACTTCTGAAGGGCCCTAAGGATCGGTTCTCCACCCGCCTTCAGAAGTTCTGCGGTAATTCCGTCATCACCCGCCGCCTTGTTGTTTTTAAGTTGCTCGAGAGCCATCCCGATCTCACACAGGCTGACGTCCGGGAGGTCTTCTGTGTAGTGCCGGGTTAATCTAGCTCGTGGGTCGTCTGCTAGATTTATGACGGGTTCCTGTGTAGACTTGTACAGTTGTCCATAGAAACTCTCGACCTCACCCAAAATCTCGGACTTCGACGTGACGATCCTGCCGTCATCAGTCTTCAGCCTGACGAGCTGGCTTTGCCCAATAGACAGATCCCTGGCAAAAACCTTGGAGCCCCTGTTACGTTCAATAGCCTCTTCAACACGATTCGTGTTGAATCGGCGTATATCACGCTTCAGGGACTTTGATATCTGTCTATTGAGCATCCGAAGCTGCGTCGCATCATCTGTAGACTGCAGAACCATTTTCCGTCGCTCGTCCATGAGATTTAGGGTGAGGTCCGAGAGCTTTTTGGCCGTTTTCAGGCGTTGGGTCTCACAGAACTTCGACCCAACTTTGCGGACAGTCTCCACGAACCCGTCATTATAATCGTCCACGTCAACGCCTAGGCTTATAAAGCGGTTTTGCAGTTCGAGCTGAAAGCTCTCCGGGTTTTGAATTTGAACTGGCACGGGACGCAGCGTAGACCTCACCAGGCGCGACCTTTCAAGCTTAACGTCGATATTCAATGTGCCTCGTACTAAGCGGTGATCGCTTCCGGTTTTGACCATATTGATCACGGAGACATCATTGAATATGTGCTTTTCCGTCGACATGATGAAGTCTATCTCGTTTTTTGTGGTGCCATCCGGACTCAACCAGGTCCATTTCCTCTGTTCTGGTTTTTTGTAAAAGGAATTCATCATATAGAGTCCCTCCTTCTCCAGAAAACCAGCCAAAGTCTGGCCCCGTTGGTTCCGGTGTCCAAACCCAAATTGCCCCACTTGCAGCTCATCTCCGCTCCGCTTGCCCAGTTTCGCGTTAAAATCCCCCATGACAACGGTGTAGTGCGTTCTAGAGCCATGTATGGCCGAGGAAATGTCCTCATACATTGTCTCCACCGCTTCGTCGGGGTGTGCCGAGGTCGGTGCGTATACCTGTATGACCTTCAGCGAATAACGCTTGGTTATTCTGAGTATAAGGTACGCCACCCTAGTCGACACACTCTCGATTTTAACAACGTTGTTCACAAGGGACTTGTGGACGATAAACCCAACACCACCTTGGGACTGTTGGTCGCCCTCCCGGAAGTAGAGCAAGTTGCCGGATTTGAGGGTTATCGTGTCCTCTCCCTCTCTTCGGACTTCAGACAACCCCACTATATCCCATCGCAACTTGCTCAACTCTTCCTCGAGTTCTACGATCTTCTCGTCAGTCCGCAGTGTCCGTGTGTTATATGTTGCCAGGTGCAGCCGTCGTTTTTTGTGGTAGCCGGATCTCTGCCGGAGATTGTTCGCACCCCCTGCCCCACCGTTACCTTGGCTGCTACCGTGGCCGAAGGAATAGTGGGGCTGCCGGGGACTGGGGGCCGTTTTTCTGTTTGTATCCATTCATTTATGGGGGGGGTTTGCCATAATCGCCACGCTTGGCAGGCGGGTTGGCGATCGCAGTGATGGATGGTGTGTTTTGAACAGAGCGTCGCTGCTGCCCAACGTCTGTTGTCCCTTAGTCGCCTTCTACGACACCCACGGGAAGATATGGGGTGGTAGTATTCTTACTCCGCTACCACACAGATAACTACTTACTTAATACTTAATATTACTTAAACCCCATGTCCGTGTGGTGACGGCTTTTTTATCTGTGACTTGAATGCCTTTGACATTTGCTCGCGTGATGGAAAGCAACGACAGGGTCTAATATGGAGCAGGCAATTTAAGGATATACACCTACACTCACACTCACAGAACGAAACACAGTAAAAACTGGTTGGCGCTGGACGGACCATTAGATCCTACCACCATATACAAGTGTGCTCGGTTTTGTTGACTTTTACAACACGCGTTATTTCCCAGCGTGCGGTGGGGAAGTTTTAGATTCTGCCCCGGGTAAAAAGAATACTTAATGTCACTTACCCATACCATCACCTGAGGGTGTGATAAGAGGCGAATAAAGGAACGCAAAAGACAGTTCTTCGTCTGGTGACGGATTTGGAATACACAATGTCACCAACACACACTATCCGGATGGTGTCGTAAGAGGCGACTAAAGGAGCGTAAGAGGCAGATCACCTAGCCGCATGAGAAGGAAAACTTGATACAAACCCTGTGCCAACCCGTCTTACCAGCATGGCACAGCAAGCTAATTTCCCTCCATAAATTTGGTGGAGGCCCGACTCAGTTGTGGGTAATTTATGGGCCGAAACAACGACGACGAGACAGTTCAGTAGTAAGAGAAAGACAAGTTGATACAAACCCTCTGCCAACTTGTCTTGTTCTTTTTTCCCTCCATGAATTTGGAAGAGGATGACTCGGTTACGGGACAATTAAATGCTGGAACGATAATAACACTACTACTACCTATTCAGGCAATATAAGACCCACTAATATACCTCACTGGCCAGACGTGTCTGCAGTGAATTTTCTGTCAAGTTTTCCTTCTCTTACGGCTAGGCTGGACATTTTCTTCTGCCGAGTCTTACGACACCCTCAAAATGGCATGGGGTGGTGATATGATAATGACACAGTAAAGCATTTGTCTCTTCTCCTAGTATCAATACCCAACCCACGTTCGTACCAAATAACTCACCAACTCACTGGTTACTCTGATCAGTATTATGGTTCATTAAACTCAAACTCCAAAGGAACTTTATTTACGTAGGTTTTATCTCAAACTCTTGTAAATCGTCCTAATTAAAATTAAAATTATAAATAAATAAATATCCTTGGACATTACACACAACGCCATCTCGTACCAAGCTAAGCAACTTAATGCTTGTGTTATGGTAACGAGATGGATGATATACTACTTATATACATATTTTTTTTGTAAATACATACATATTAAAGATAGAAATGACACCCAGACTCCGAGCCAGTGCCTCTGCTTTAGACAAAGACACTCGCCCGACCCCGGAATCGAACCCGGGACCCGTTGATCCACCACTAGACCAACGAGGCAGTCATTATAATCTTACGGTCCTTGTCCTACACTAGGGGGTAGTCTCCATACACACCTATAGGTTGTCAGATCTACATTCACACCCTTCATACACATTTCCTCATTCTTACATCAAGTTAATTAGTTAGTTTCATCAAGAATTTAATAAAATTGTCATTAAGAAAAATCTCAATTCTATCTAAAACACAATGCAAAATACTATTCTGATTTTCACAAATGTGTGAGTACAAAATTAGTGTGACATCACAACAGCCGAAGAGAAACAGGCGATGTGACTGAAATTAAATTAGTGTTGAGTTTGAAATCTAGTTTGACGTAGTAATTTTGGCCATTATTTCAACGCCAACTGACTTTATTGTGAATGTCGAACTAGATTTACAACTTTGAAAATAACCCTTGTTCGTAGTAGATTGTTTTAAGTGATAAATGCTTTTGGCATACGAGATTTCAGATCTAAGGCTTAGGAGACATACAATTTATGATCCTTTAAACGAGTCTGCTCAGCCTGTTCCGTGTTTGGAATACACAGTGCCGGGGTTATGGCATTCCATCCTGAGGGTGTCGTGAGAGCTCTCACATATTACTCACAACGAAACACAGTAAATAATAATTTCCCTCCATGAATTTGGAGGAGGCCCGTCTTAGTAGTGGGTCATTAATGGGTTGAGACAAAACGAACGAATTGGAGGATGCCCGACTCAGCAAGGGGTCGTTTATTGACTGAGTAGTAAAAGTTTAACATTTACCTTACATCTATCTATACTTATAATAAATCTGTAGAGAGGTCAATTCTGTACATGAAATATTTTTCCAAAATAACTATCAGCGGGTGATTAGTGATCGATACTGACGCCAAAAATGCAATCAGTAAAATTTTTGTCTGTCTGTCTGTCTGTCTGTCTGTCTGTCTGTCTGTCTGTCTGTATGTTCGTTATAGAAACAAAAACCACTCGACGGATTTCAACAAAACTTGGTACAATTGTTCTTCATACTCCTGGGCAGGTTATAGTATACTTTTCATCACGCTACGATCAATAGGAGCAGAGCAGTGAAGGGAAATGTTGGGAAAACAGGAGAACTTACTCCATTTTTTAAGCTTCCGTCGCGTGTGCAGCCTTAATAGTTAAAGCTACACAGAAATCATGTATGACGGAAATGTTCTCCTTAAAATTATATAAAAAATATTCCAAGACAGCAAATGTCTATCTTTTATGGTTGACTCACAATAACACGTGTAACTCCCGATAGCTTAGCAGTTCAGAGCTTTCTGATTATATTTGTCTACTCTTACGTTTATAACACTCTCAATCATCCCTAATTAATAAATTTTAACATTATTACCTATTTAATAAAAAAAGAATCATAGAAATCGGTACAGAAACACCAAAGTTATTCATGAAATACGCTAATAAACCATCGCGCGTGATTACTGAATCATGCTTTAAGGATTATTTTTGTGTAACCGCCGCATCGGGTCGTCGCGGGAGGTTTAAAAGGGCGGGGGATCCAAACGCGAACTTCATACAATATTTGGATTTGGCTGATGATGCGAGTAGACGTTCCGAGTATTCGCCCTTATTGACAGGCAATATTGTTTATCAGCGCGACTTTTAGTCTTTACAATAATTTAGTTTATTTAATTTTCTTTTGTTGTTATTTCATAAAATAGGTATTAGTTATTTTGGTGGCGTGTTATATTCGTTCAAATTACAAATTATTAATAGTTATTTCTTTTTAGGTGAAGTTAAGTAGTAGTTAGTTAGTAGTAGGTAAGTTTTGGTTAATTTATGTTCAGTTTTTTTTAATAATAATAATAAGTAAGTAAAAGCGTAGGTACTTTTATTAATTAAAGGTATAGGTATTATTAATTATGTTATTGGTATTTAGTTTTAAGTGAAGTAGGATAGTTTACCCGGAAGCTATGCGCTGAAGTATTTTCGTTGTATAGGTACTTAAGCCTCATGTGAACGTGATCTAAACAATATTACCAATACATTAACTTAATAATACACAAGGAATTACACACTGATGGAGTTGCGGGCACAGCTATCTATATATATAAAACTCTTCCGTTAATGAGTGACTGACAGACAACGCACAGCGGAAACGAATGACAGTAGAGAGCTGAAATTTGGCCTGTGTGTTTGTTGGGAGGAGTAGGCTACCACTAAGAGAGGATTATTGGAAATTCCCTCCCAACGGGGTGAAAACGGGGATAAATTGTTTTTTTCCGGAAGTCATTATTCCACGCGGACGAAGTCGCGGGCAAAAGCTAGTTTAACATATTTTGATAAAAATGTAACACTTGAGACTACTGATCACACCAATTTGTTTGACTTTACATATTTATAAAACAAAAATGTTTCTCAGTAAAGTATGCCCTCGAAAATTTGCACAGACTTTGATCGTTTGTGGAGACGTTGGCTGCACAGATGTTGCCTACTTCGATAGTTTTCGTCGACTTAATGGGAGAAAACCAAGTCTTGTAAGAAGTTTTAGATGAAATAGAGCTTCTGTTATTCAACTTACTTCAATAGTAAGCAGCTCATGAATGATACCAGAATTATTTTGAAATCTAGAATTTTCTCAAGACGACAAAGTCTTGAACATGTTTTCATCGGGTTAATATAACTGCGTCAATTTGAAAACCATTTTTTTTTAATAATTTAATGGTTCACGTTATTGTAAACCTATGAAAAATTATTTATTTATTTGATATTCCTAAATATATTTTTTTCTGATAATCCTTTCTGACAAAACACAGACAAAAGCGAGGTGTTTCGATTTTTCTGATGAGAAGTCGTATCGTACATAGCCCGACTGATAAATACCACATGTATGAATGTGTGTTACATGCAAACGAAGTCAGTGTGTGTAACTAAATCACCAATTAAAATAATGGATATTTGATTAGAACGCAAACTTCTAACTTTGAACAAACAAGACCCCGAACACAATGGTGATATCCCACTTTTAGTTGACCCGTTTCAGTTGACTGACTACGTGTCAGAACTTCTCCTCATACATCTTCAACCAAGAAGTTTGACTGAACAAAGTTAGCGAAATTTTACTAAATGATTAAATCAGGAACTTGTATGTACTCGTATTGTACTTTGATAAAGAGATGTTGAGTATAAGCTATACCTACTATCAATACAATGTTATTAGTAAAAGTTACTGATCAGACTGTAAAAGACCCACTACTAGGTCGCGCCTCCTCCAAATTATTGGAGGGAAAATAGCCTACTGTGACACGCTGGCAAGACGGGTTGGCACAGGGTTTGTATCAAGTTTTCCTTCTCTTGCGGCTAGGTGATTTGCCTCTTGCGTTTCCTTAGTCGCCTCTTACGACACCCTCGGGATGGTATGGGTGGGTGACACTACGTATTCTAAATCCAATTACAGTCCAACTCTAATCCTCCAATTATAGGACAGAAATTATCTTGGCAAACCCTTTGGCACTGGGCTTTGTTTTAAGTTTTCCTTCTCTTGTGGCTTATGCCATGTAATTTCCTACAGTCGGCTCTTACGATACCCTCGGGATAGGATGGGATGGTGACATTGTGTATTCTAAAGCCGTCACCACACGGACTAATAAAATTTTGAAGTTTAAAGTACAAGTTAAGTTAAAATTACAAACTGCTGAGAAACTGAAATCACAAACAGTGTTTTAGACTTTCTCTGACTCTTCATGGTTTTCCTATCAATTACAATAAACACTTAGAGGATTATATCCGTTATAACATGGAATACCGTAAGTTTTGTGGTGGAATAGTTTTCGGCACTCGTGCGCCAATTCCTCCTGGATTACATAACTTAGAGAAGAATCTGACTTTGAAATGAAACTAAATATACGAAATACCATTGTTTTGTTATTCCAAATATCGGCTCGAAATTCGGTTTCCTTACTCAGACAAAACATAATACAATCCTTAATTTTTGTTTAGTGTTAGTGGATGAATATGAAGAGATTCGCAGCTGTTGAAGTGAAGATAGTTTACGCCATTAGTTTTTACGCGAGCGTCCTTCCGACCTTCCGTGACATAAGGCTAGAATTGATGTGCTTATCCCTTTTGTACAATGACAACTTTCGAACAGACACTAATAATACACTAAATTCATAAATGACCCACTACTGAGTCAGGCCTCCTCCAAATGAATAGCGGGAAATTTGTCTACTGTGCCACCCTGGCCAGGTGGATAGGCACAGGGTTTCGTTTCAAGTTTTCCTTCTCTTGAGTCTAGATTTCCGACCTTGTCGTTTCCTTTTGCCGGTTCTTACGACACTATCTTACGTCAAATAAATATAGTCATCATCATTATTCCGGCCCATAAATGTCCCACTAATGAGCCACTAATGGGCCTCCTCCACCTCTTGCTGCTAGGTGATATGACTCTTGCTTTCCTTTAGTCTCCTCTTACAATACCTTGAGGATGGCGTGGGACCAGCATGCTTTACGCAAAAATCTCAAGTTCAAATCAAAAATTTCGCCTACAAATACGGGAACTTAAGTTTACAGAGCAATTCGCACGTATAAAAATCCCCGACTTAGGCTTAGGCCCGACTTAGGCCTCATATTATGATCTACTGAATTTTGGATGTTCCAAGGAAACCTACCAGTTTCAAAATAGTTGTTAATCATGTGGCCACAACCCACTGGATCCAATTTAAATAAACCCATCATAATATATGTTATGGTGGTACGACAATACAGGGTGATTTTTGGACCACCCGCCAAATTGAAATAAGTGGTTCAGACCATGAAAGTAAACAACTTTCCCAAAGAAACATGGGTCAAAAAGTGAAAAAAAATCGACCATCCCACAGATAACTGCTCGATCACGTGGTCGATTTTCTAAAGGTCTGATTTTATTTTCACTTTTTAACTGGTGTTTCTTTGGGAAAGTTGTTTAAATATAAATATCCTTGGACAAATAACTTTCATGGTCTGAACCACCTATTTAAATTTGGCCGGTAGTCCAAAAATGTTTAATGGAAGTACGTAGTCATGTCTTTTTATTTTGTTCAAAAGAAGAAACGCTGTTACACTTTGAAAAGCCACAAAACACTTATTCAAATCGTTTTTCTATCCCAAGAATAGCTATTTCAAAATAGTGTTCTCTCCTAACGAGCGTCGAGTCCATTAATTACCAAGGCCCGATCGTTTTTGCTGGAAATGCGCGTAACAGAAAACCGCAATTAAGTGCTGCAAAATTGATAAACACGAAACCATGATGGGGAACTTAATACTGTTGGATGGAGGCCAGCGCTGAAAATAAGTTGACACTCCAATACCGCGAAATAATTACCCGCGATCGAAAAAGAGCCATTATTTGTTTAGTGACATAAAAACATTAATGTTTCTTTAAATGGTCATTTTGTTGGAGGTCCTGTTGTTTGGATATTATCAGCATTTTTCTTGTGAGGCTAAGATTGTTTAAGTTGACTTAAAATTAGATATATTGTGAATTTTAATATTAACAAAGCCCATAACGTAGAGTAGGAAAACTTAATGAGAAACGCTGTGCCAACCCATCCGGTCAGCGTGGTACAGTAAGTTAATTTGTAATTGGATATAGGTGTAATTGTAGTGGGTCCTTTTTGGTGACGGATTTAGAATACACAATGTCACCAACCCATACCATCCCGAGGGTGTCCTAAGGCGACTAAGTCAAAATCAAAAAAAATTTATTCGAATAAATTCTTGGGAATGCTTTCAAATAGTCAAAGATTACGATAGACAATTTTAAAAAGAAAAAATAAATTAATTACTCATTTAGTTTTTACCACACCGGTCCGGAATACCATTCCATAGAGAAGAGCCGGCAAGAAACTCCATGGGAATGCAAGAGGTAGATTACCCAATCGAAAGAGAAGGAAGACTTGATACAAACCCTGTGCCATCCCGTTTTGCCAGTGTGGCATAGTAGGCAAATTTCCCTCTGGGTCTTTATGGGCTGAGATGACGATTTTATGAGCTGCGATAATGACAATGTACATTATTATAGTTAAATGCCTATCAGGAATGAGTAAAATACTGGGAAAATATATTCTCTGTAATATGTATTGCAATATTAAATTAAATTCATGGAAATTCTGCCGATCTCTATAATAATGATCAAGCAAACATCTGCTGCGTCTCCACTGCTCAGCTCTCTGCTACAGCGCACATAGAAAATAAACAGTACCTGAGGTAAGCTCGGTCTAAGAAATAATTAAATTGTAAATAACCATTGGTGGCCGTGCTGTGCGGTGACTGATTAGGAATACAAATGGCCACCACATACCGGCCTGAAGGTGTTAAGAGCCGACAGAAGGAAATGACAAGGCCAAAAACCTAGCCGCAAGAGGAAAACTTCATACAAAACCCTGTAGCAACGCGTCTGGCCACAGTGGCACAGTAGGTTAATTATTCTCCATGTAATTGGAGGAGGCCCGACTCAGCAGTGCTTTATATATGGGATGAGCCAAAAGACGTCCACTGCTTGATATAGGCCTCCCCCAAAGATTTCCACAAAGGCCCCGCATCCATCGTTTTCCGGCGACCTTAATCAGGTCATTGGTCCACCGTGTGAGTGGCCTACCAGCACCGCGCTTTCCGGAACGCGGTCGCCATTCCAGGACTTTTCTGCCCCTTCGGTCGTCGGTCCTGCGCGCTATGTGCCCTGCCCACTGCCACTTAAGTTTGGCAATCCTGTGGGCTATGTCGGTAACCCTGATTTTCCTGTGTATCTCCTCATTTCTGATTCGATCTCGCAGGGATACTCCGAGCATAGCCATCTCCATTGCCCTTTGGGTGACTTTGAGCCTTCTGAGGGAGCCCATAATAGTAGTAAATAACAATTCAAGTGAAAGCAACTATAAATGTTTTTGCTTGTGGAGAAGATTTAAGAACCAGTACTCCATGTCCAACAGAAATTCCGATAATAATCAATAGCATTGAAAGTGGCGTCTATGCGTGCATAAAAATGCCCTTCATTAGATATACAGCAATTATATAGCATTCTATTAAATAGCATAGATATAAAAATATATAGCATTCTTTATGACCGCGTAGTGATAGATTTAGAAATCACCAACCCATACTATGCTGAGGATTTCGTAAGAAGCGACTAAAGGTACGCTTGAGGAAGATCACCTAGCCCCAAGAGAAGGAAAACTTGATGCAAATCATGTGCCAACCGTCTTGCGAGCGTGGCACAATAGGTCAATGGCACGACGCAGTAGTGGGTAATGGGCTGAAATGTATGAAGAGAGTGAAGTTGTATTACTGCTTGAAATATGTCTTCATTGTCTCTGATTACAAACAACAGAACATTAATTATGTTTTTGCTTCGGAAGATACTGAAGTAATTTACGTGCTCCGCTTTTTGGGAAATAAATGCTTGTAATAAGTTTGCGGCAGCGCTGTTGCCATCTTTGCCTGAACCGAGATGAATGTGAGCAAAATACATCGCCTTATTAGTCACAATTACAGATGTAGAATATTGCAAGGTTCAAATAGATATTTACGAAAAGTTACCGCTCTTTAGCATCTTTTTCGGATATATTAAGTCACTAGTACTCAGCCGCAGCAACAAAGGGCAATGGAGAGGGCTCGGAGTTTCCCTGCGAGATCAAATGACAAATGAGGACATACGGAGGAAATCCAGGGTCACCGACATAGCCCACCGGATTGCCAACTCAAATGGCTATGGGCAGGCCACATAGCTTGCACGACCGACGCCCGATGGGGCAGACGACCGACGACTTGGTTAAGGTCGCCGGAAAGCAATGGATGTGGGCGGCCCAAGACCAGCCTTTGTGTAGATCTTTAGGGGAGCCCTATTTCCAGCAGTTGACGTCTTATGGCTGAAATGATGATGACGATGATGACTACTCAGCCCGTTCATGACCCACTGCTGAGTCGGGCCCTCCTCCAATTACATGATGAGAAATAAAATAAATAAATAAATATCCTTGGACATTTCACACAACGCCATCTCGTCCCAAGCTAAGCAACTTAATGCTTGTGTTATGGTAACGAGATGGATGATAAACTACTTAGATACATTTTTTTTTGTAAATACATACTTATAATAGATAGAAATGACACCCAGACTCCGAGCCAGTGCCTCTGGTTTAGACAAAGACACTTGCCCGACTCCGGAATCGAACCCGGGACCCGTTGATCCAAAGGCGGCACATCTAACCACTAGACCAACGCTGGTTAGACGAGTTGGCACAGGATGGTGACAGATTTAACACCTCATTCTATCCGCAAGAGAAGGAAAGCTTGACTCGAAACCCTGTGCCAACTCGTCTGACCAGCGTGGTACAGTAGGCCATTAGGCCTACTGTACCACGCTGTTCATCCATTTATGTGGAGGGTATTAACCCTCCACATAAATGGATGAGGTCCAATCCAACTGTGGACAATTTATAATTATAGCGATAGTTCCTTATCATTACATAGTTGTAAAACAAAGTCGCTGTCGTCTGTCTGTCGTTATGTATGCTACGCAAAGTATTTTGAAGCGGTTTTTTTAATAGATACGAGTGATTCAAGAGGAAGGTTTTTAATAATGTAGAGAAACACTGATAAATTTAGATGTTCATTATTGCACCCGTGCGAAGCCGGGACGGGTTGCTAGATAGCTAACTTTGAACGGTTTGGCAGAAAGCAATCCACCTAGATAAAGATTTATCAGATCTGACTTTATGGATTCTGATCAATTTTGGTCATTTATTTATTACATTATTTTAAGTTACTTTCTTTGTCTACCAGATTTCACAGAGAAATAAAATTAAAACACACGTATGTCATAGCGCAATAACCAATACTAACTATAAAATATATAATTACTAGCGACCCGGCCCGGCTTCGCACGTGTGTAATTATGCATGTATTATACCTATAAACCTTCCTCTTGAATCAGTCTATCTATTAAAAAAACTGCTTCAAAATCCGTTGCGTAGTTTTAAAGATTTAAGCATACATAGGGACGGACAGACGCCAGCGACTTTGTTATAGTACTATGTAGTGATAGTGATTATAATGTTTACAATAATTATTAATATACCTAAAATAACTTCATAAGTATTATTAGGAGCAAGGTTGCAAGCCGCCAGACGTTGCGATTAATATACAATTTAACCACTAAATTTAACCGTTGGTTTATTTAAACATGCCTCGGTAAAGTGGCTATGAGAAACTTTTAACTAGCCTCACAACTTTAAGCGTTCTTGCAGACTTGGCTAGCTTAAAATGTTTATAAACTTTGTATTCATGTGTATGCGTATTTAAAACATTCTGTGTGGTAAAGGATTTAGAATACTTAATACCCATTCCATTCTGAGGGTGACATAAGAGCCTAATAAATTTGCAATGGAGAAAATCTATCCGCAAGAGAAGGAAAACTTCATACGAAGCACTACGCCAACCCATCTGGCCAACGTGACATAGTAGGCTAATTGCTTTGCATATAATTGGTGGACTTGGCAATGGGTCATCTAATGGCTGAGTAGTTGAACTTAATAAATAAATAAATATCCTTGGACATTTCACACAACGCCATCTCGTCCCAAGCTAAGCAACTTAATGCTTGTGTTATGGTAACGAGATGGATGATAAACTACTTATATAAATTTTTTTTTGTAAATACATACATATTATAGATAGAAATGACACCCAGACTCCGAGCCAGTGCTTCTGGTTTAGACAAAGACACTTGCTCGACCCCGTAATAGAACCCGGGACCCGTTGATCCAAAGGCGGCACATCGGTCGGCTCGGGCATTAGAAGGTTGGCTCGGGCATTAGAAGGTTACTATTGTTGACTAGATCTGGCTGATGTTTGGCCCTTTGCGACTATTGCGCGAGTTTGCTCCCACAAATCTGTCTTGTCCCGGCCTTGTACCTCAAATTGGCGATCTAAAAATAGCAACTACAAAGTTTCTTGCCGGTTCTCCTTTATAGAGCTGCATTTCGAATCAATTTTAAATGGTAAATTTTAAATTTTATTTATATATATCTCTTTATTTCATACTTTTTTTCATATATTCTTTAAAAAACATAGTTATTTAAAAAAATATACATAAAAAAATAGAAAAGCCGTCGACAACGAGGTCGATGACCTAAGCTACCGACGGTTCAGGGCTCCAGAGAGAGGAACCTCCTCACGATCCTTGCCGAATCCAGGATGACAGCCTTTTGTATCAGGCCCTTAATCCAGCAACTCAGCGAGAGTTTCTTGAGATGTTGGTCGAAACTCTTCGCGATAAGACCATTTACTGAAACGACTATCGGCACAATGATTGTTGAATCAACATGCCACATTGCGGTAACCTCGTGAGCCAAATCGAGATACTTGGTAAGTTTCTCTTTTTCGGCTTTAACAAGGTTCTCGTCATGCGGGATAGTGACGTCAACAAGCATTGCCCGGCTCGCCGATCGGTCAATTATCACTATATCAGGCTTGTTAGCGGGAATAGTCCTGTCAGTGATAATCGATCGATCCCAGTAGAGCGTGACATGACCATTGTCGAGAACTGGCGCAGGCTGGTATTGGTAGTAGGGCACTTCAGTATCCACAAGACTATATTTAAGGGCAAGTTGTTGATGGACTATCTTGGCCACTTGGTTGTGTCTGTGCAAGTATTCTCCGTTAGCAAGACTAAATTTTATTTTATTGTTTGACTTATCAAAAGAGCTCTAATGAGCCAAGTTGATTAAATGAGTTTTGATTTTGGTTTTAAAACATATAAATACTGTGGAAAAGAACTTTGTAGTAGCAACGATGTATATGCGTTGCTACTACAAAGTTGTAGTTCAAATATTTTAGATACATATAATATTCCTTACTGGCGAGAGAAGTTTATATGGTTTCAGTTTTCTTTGTATCCTGTAACGAGTATTTTACCAAGTACAAAATAAGCAAAGCTACCGTTTTTGGATGGTAAAATATTTTATATTTGAATCTCGAGTAGGTACTGGTTATGGATGAAATTACAAATGAAGTATTTTCTGTTAATTTTAATCCCAGTGTTACCTTTCACAGAAAACTGGATTAGGGTCAATTTCAACAAATGCCATTTTTTTATCATATCGGTGAACTTTTTCATTTAAATATATTTTGTATCTTTTTCAGGTTTTATGTAATCTATAGGACATCAAATATCTCCAAATTTAATATCATCGACTTATCATTTAAGAACAGGGAGAAAATTCAGTTTGAATTATGGTTTCCACCGACATGACAACCCAGCACCGATTATTTTTTCTGTACACCGATATGATAAGTTTATCCACCGAAATGATTTACATATCCAGCGATATGATAATCTATCCACCTTTGAATATAAAAAGTAAATAGTTAGTAGATGCCTATATATTTTTACAAGGGTGACGTAGAACTGAAGACCTGAACTCACATCACATGCAAAGAGAACCGAGTTCTTAGAAATCCAATCAAAATATATTTTTTGAAATAGGTACTATTTTATTATATGTATTTATTTTCTTTTTATTATATTTAATATGAGTACTTAGAATTAAAATAGAATGTTTATTTTAGCTTTTCGTATTCGTTACAGCAACCCATCTCTCTTTTTCTCTCCTCCTCTTTTAGTTTTGGCCTTGGCATTCTTAAACAAAATTAAGCTAATATGATGTTTTCTATTTATTATTTTTTATTATGTACTTTATATGTTTTTAACTAGAAAATATTTTCTAGAAAAATCTTTAAATCGGCGTTCAATTGCTCCACCTCACCATCATCATCTCAGCCTATAGACGTACGTTACCGAGTACAGACCTCCCCTAATGATACATCTTCTACTACCCAGTGATACCGTGGTAATGATTTTAGCAGTCTATGTAGGTAGTATGTATGTTTGTATGTTCCATTGTTTCTTTGTATACTTAAAGAAATGACACGGGATCTACCGATATGATAAAGCAAGCCACCGATGTGACAAAACTGTGCGTTGATCATGAATCAAAACACCGATATTAGATATAAGACACCGATTGAATTTTTCTTATAATTTCGGTGTAAATTATCACATCGGTGGTAATAAAGCCCACCGATTACACCGATATGTGAACACCGACGTGAGAAATAACACACTTTTTAGGAAATTAGAAAAAGTGCATAAAATATAGGATAAATTGAATAATACTCAATGAAGCTAATTCACTTACTACCTCTGTTAGAACCAAACAACAACAATAAAACTACTCATTACACTAAAAAAATGCAACCACCGATAGTATAAAATAATTGTCCGGGAGCAACTGGAATGGCGTACTTACGTTGTTTGCGGGAATATGAAGCGATTTGACAGGCATTCGTCCTGACTGCGCAATAGCACACACTAACGAGAGAATAAAAATTGGGGTTGAGACGCTTTCGGACTCGTCGATGTAATGTTAGGTTTAAATTACTTTTGTCCACCGATATGAAATCATATTGCAAGACAAGTACGTTTGTGCCTCTCAGTAATAATAATCATTAATTATGTAATAAAATATGATATATATTATTAACAAAACTAATATTCTATGAAATAGAATAAGTTATATACTCATCTTACTTATTTTTATTCGTGTATAAGCTGTTTTGTTTGTAAAAAAAGTAGAGGGACAGCACCGATTTGAAAAAAAATAGAGGTTTATAATTTTTTTTCTACCTTTTGTAATAGTCCTTTGCAAATCATATTTTTGCCACAGCCCAATAACAACCTACTGAATACAAAAAAAAATCAGAACAATATTCCTTTTTTCCAATACTAATTTCACCGAAGACAAAAAAAAAGTCATTTGGGAAATTCACCCATTATCATCATCTTCATAAATATATCTAATCATCAGAAATATCATAAATAAAAACAATGATGCCTTATTTTTAAACTAGGTATTCCCATAAGTAAGCGCTGCCTGGATTTTTTTCGTTATTGTAATATATATTTTTACCTACTTTTATTTTATTCAGACTTTATTTTATAAAAACCCACTTAAACAATGAATAATAATTAATAGCCACTCGTCGGTTGTAATACTAATTGTATTGTTAATTGTACAAAGCCACGATTCCTTCGCAATAATTATTAACAAAGCTGATACAGAAATAAATTGCCGCTTGATTCAATAACAAAAGGAAACTCTTGAATTGAAAACAGACTACTTGTAAGAAAGCCTTAAAGACATAATGAACGCAATATTACTACGACTCAGCCCATTGATGGCCAACTGTCGAGTCGGTCATATAGTTAAATGGAGAGCAATTAGCGTTATTTTTTTGTTGGAACTCCTCATGTATACCAGGTCGTTAGGGAGAAATCGGGACTCCGGGCGCCGAAAGATGATGATTAGCGCCCCTACCTACCCACTTAATCCCACGTCGTTCCTTGACTGCCCGCTTCAGGGCTGTGGGTTCCGCTCCCCAATGGGGAAACATGCTCCATGACCTTAAGGCCTTGGCCCGCCTGGCCCGCCTGGATTAATCCAGCCCCAAGTTCCGTGGCGGGCCCGTCCAGAAAGTAATTAACCTACTGTGTCCCGCTCACCAGACCGGTTGGCACAGGGTTTCGTATAAAGTTTTCCTTCTCTTGAAGCTAGGTTATGGACTTTGATATTTCCTTTTGTCGGTTCATACGACTGAATATGTATGTTTTTTTATTCAGAGTACATTTTTCAGTTATGCTTAAGACAATCTCTTACAACTCTGTAAGAGTGGTTACATAAATTAAGCTTCTAAGCAATTTCAAGACGAAGTCATCATTAAAGTTGGTCCATAGTTTTTACGAGCATTCTTCACAAGCTTACCTACTCGTTCATCACAACAAGATGAGGATTCATTACATGATTTTTTCATCATCTTGTCCTTTCAAATACCCTTTAAAATATTTAAAAAGTTTTCGATACTAAACTTCACCAGGCAAATTATAAAATACGAATTTAATATAACAGCCATGACAGTTGTCCGTTCCATATATTGAATGGAAGATGTTTAATTTTCAAACTGGAACAAAGTTTGAATATTGTTTAGCGGCTCAGCAACACCGAACGGAGCCTCTAAACGAATTTAGGTCATTTTAGAATGATCGCTGTAGTTCGTATCACTTTTATTCAGTAAGCGATGTCATTAATTAAAAGTTAAGCGATTAGCAAGGCTTATTCAAGCCTGGAAAGACCAACAATCTCTTTGTTGACTCGCTATACAAAGTTGCTAATAGAATCATTTATTTTGCTTTATTCCAACCTTGAATGTCTATCATGATGATAATTAGTTCACTAAACGATTTAATTGGGAGAGCCTGGTATGAAAATGACTTGCGCCGACAAAAACAGAGGTGTTATACGTTTGACGTAGGGTTCATTCCCGGGAATTCTCGAGCCGAGAATTCCCGGGAAATCGTTGGGCTTTGTTCCCGGGAAATCAAGCTCGAGAAAAGTCGAGAACTCGAGAAATCATGTACGTTTGTAGAAAAAAAACTTGCAGAGTTTTAATTTGTTTATATTCTATTAACATGCCATAAATGGTGCTATGATTGTAATGAAATTATAATTTACATTTACTTTCTACCTGACTTTAAGATTTTAAAGATTTCTTTCGTGTTTTATAGAAGCTATTTTGTTTACAAGATTTAAGGAGTTTTTTTTTTCTAAATAACCAGCCCAAAATTGTGCTGTAATCCTAATGTAATATCAGTTAAGATAATAGGTTGGGGAAAAAGTTTCGTCGCATTTTTTAAGAAATTTCAAAACATGTTTTAATATCGTTTATTTACATTTAACTAAAGTATGTAGCTACCATTTTGTTCGATAACTTTTTGCCATCTTGTAGGTAGGGACATGATCCCATTGCTATAGAAATTTTGGGACTACTGATCAAAATACCGCGACAAGTGGTTTTGGCAGTACTCTCGTGATGTTAACCTGACACTGCCTAAAGAATTCTGAAGAGACCGAAACATGTGGAAATCTGAAGGTGCAAGATCAGGACTGAAGATTTTATTACAAGTTCATACATACTATAATGCGAAAAGACTTTTCCCCAACCTAATATTTACGTTTTCTTTCATGTTGATTTTTTGTTTAGTTTAAGTTCTAAATAACCAACTAAAAATGGTGCTGTCATTATGATTATGAGCCTGAATAATATTTTATTCTGTAATATTTTTATAAAACAATATTTATAAGATTAATGTTTTTGAATAATATCGATGAAAGTTTTATAATTAATTTGATACTTTTATTTGAGAGGAAAACCACTGATTTTTAGACGCAATTGGAACCAAATAATGTGAGAAAACGTACGTAAATGTAAATTTCTCGACAACCCGAGAGTCCCGAGAAATTAGCCTCGAGAATTCTCGAGACCCGAGAAATTGAAAAGCTCGAGAAATCATGAACCCTAGTTGACGTGATCGTTTAGAATACACAATGTCAGCAACCCAAAGCCCCGCCGCACATGCTCACACTCGCATTGGTACCAAACTCCGCATGTACGCGTGTGCGTCGACACGTGAGAGGAAATGCGGAGCTTGGTACTGCGCCATAGGATGGCCATAGGTTTTAAATACTACCACTCGCACGTGGCTCGTGACAGCCAATGCGAGTCTGAGCATGTGCGCGCGGAGCAAATCATGCTGTGGGTATCGTAAGTGGCGACTATAGGAACGCAAGAGACAGATAACCTAGCCGCAGGAGAAGGAAAACTTGATACAAAACCTCTGCCAATCCGTCTTGCCAGTGTGGCACAGTAGGCTAATATCCCTCCATGAACTTGGACATGAACCCCGACCCAGTAGTAGGTCGTTTATGGGCCGATGATATTGATGATCTGACCTCCCCTGTGCTTCGGAGGGCTACGTGCCCTGTTAGTCCCGGCTGCCATTCTACCAGCAATGGCACTCTTTCCACGTAGTGAGTAACAGACAGCTTTTTTAACCTTATAATTACCGGTAATCCCATTAAATTTGGTTGTGGGTAGCAGATGGCAATAATTTCGTGTAAATACTGGTAGTAAGCCAAATCAGGTTAGACCAGTGATGACCGCAATGAAACTGGATTTTTTTATATATATTTTTTACAGTTTTATTTTACATCAACTCTAATTCCCAGTACTACTTCTACCCAGTGAGCCTGAAATGGGCCAGTTATTATATTATGTAGTTTATTTAGGGCTATTTTCCGTAATATCGTACATACACTGAGATTCGCAATCTAAACAGGTCAAATGTAGCGGCCCATTAAATTAATGAGAATCACGAAAATAAATGGGTCTGGAAAAATTTAAGAGGAAATATTGAGGTACCTTTAAAAAGGAAGGCATTTTTCACGTCAATGACCCGGCTAATTGATAGGCCCTCTGGTATTCGAATGAGTAGCTGTATCATTTGCCTAATTGAATACGAGAGAGAGAGAGAGAG
The DNA here is from genome assembly GCA_905475355.2 of Clostera curtula. Classification (NCBI taxonomy): domain Eukaryota; kingdom Metazoa; phylum Arthropoda; class Insecta; order Lepidoptera; family Notodontidae; genus Clostera; species Clostera curtula. The sequence goes on along the minus strand of FR997806.1, from coordinate 8,498,873 downwards.
AGAGAGAAACGTTTATTTATTAGAATATAAGTAGTTATTTTGATGTTGACAAATGTATGTATCATTATATTCTACCGGTTTTGCCGGTGTACAAATATTAAATGTAAAATTATTATATTAAATTCTCGCAATTTACCATAATTAAAATTAAAATGACATAGATACTATATTGAATTCAATCATATTATTATTATTATTAATTAGCATTCACGCAATATATATAAACCAAAAAAGAAAAAATACAATTATATTAATAAGTCCATTATTTACATAAATACTTAATAAAATTGTCATCATTGAAATCATATTTTGTCTGTAAGAAAATCTTTTACTGAGTAATACATTTTACCTATTAATAGTTTAAATAAATTAGTTTTAAATCGAGTAATTGTTAATGTTTTGAGGCTATCAGGTAAGTGGTTAAATATCCTGACGCACATGCAGTAAACATTGTTATGAACAACACTTAATTTTTGCTTTGGTACATTTAATTTGTGTTTATTACGGTCAGATCGTGCTTGCTCATTAGACTGGAAAAGATTTTTATGTTGGAATACAAATGAACTTATTTCAAATATATACAGACATGGAAGTGGAAGTATATTTTGGCTCTTAAACAATGGTTTACACGTATCTAGATAGTTAGCTCCACATAGGGACCTTATGCACTTTTTTTGTGCCTTAAATACTGTTACTGATTCCCCAGAGTTACCCCACAGTATTATGCCATATCTTAACAATGATGAAACATATCCATGATAGGCTAAATTAGCTGCATGCAATGACGCCACTTCTCTAATTCTTTTAAGTGCATAGGTAAATTTATCTAATTTTTTACATGTCATGTCGCAGTGAGCCTTCCAGTTACAATATTTGTCAATAGTTATGCCTAAAAAGTTAGTGGAATGTACATTTTCAATTTTAATGTTATTGTAAACTAAATTAAGGTCAGGTATATTCTTATTGTAGGTTAGAAATTGCATAATTTTGGTTTTACTCAAGTTCAATTTAAGGTTGTTACATTCAAGCCAGTCAACCACGCTATTTAGCGTTTCTTTTGCCTTAGTCAATAGATCTTCTTTAATATCACTCTTTATTACTATTGTCGTATCATCCGCAAATAAAATACATTCATCATCGGTAATATTGGGTAAGTCATTTATATACAATAGAAATAACAGCGGTCCAAGCACACTGCCTTGTGGAACACCATTTTTATTATGAAGATAGTTAGACTGATGAACTTCCCTGCGGTTGTTTTCAATTCTAGATATTTCAACACACTGGACTCTGTTTTCTAAATAGCTTTTTAACCAGTCGTGAGCTTTTCCCCTTAATCCATAGTGTTCGAGCTTTCGCAGGAGCATTTGATGTGATACTAGATCAAAAGCTTTGCTCATATCTAGGAATAGCGACAGTGGATAGATCCCGTCATTAAAGCACTCAGTAACGCTTTTAACAAGTTTAAAACAAGCAAGTGTGGTGGAACTTCCTTTTCTAAAGCCAAACTGCTCATTTTTTATTATATTGTGTTTTGTTACAAAGCTATATATTTTTACAAACATAACTTTTTCAAATATCTTAGATATAATTGGGATCAAGGAAATTGGTCTATAATTTCCCATGTCGCAACTGTCACCCTTTTTAAATAACGGTTTAACAACCGTTTTTTTTAATCTGCTAGGAAATTTACCTTCACATAGTGACCTATTAATGACGTGCGTAAGTGGTACGATTATATATTTAGCTAATTGTTTAAGAGTCTTAGTATTGATCAGATCATAACCTGTAGCATTGGTGTCGTTTAGTGACTTTATTATCTTATAAATGTTTTCCTCATTGACTGGTGTTATAAATATTGATGTTAAACAACTTGCAGTCTTATTGGTTGTACTGTTGTCTAATTTTGGATTCCTTTGAGTATCTGCTACCGATATAAAGAAGTCATTCAATAAGTTACATATTTTGTTAGGATCATCATAGGTTATATTATTAAATTTTATCGATTTTATATCACTTTTATTAGAATGCGGCCCAGAGGTTTTCTTAATTAATTGCCACGAAGCCTTACATTTGTTTTTTGAACGCTCTATAAATAGAGTGCCGTCTTTTTTTTGTGACTGGATAAGACACTTTTTGAGGATTTTTGTATAGTTGGAATAATTTATTTTGTTCCTTTTTTTATTCGCGGGTGATAAGCAGTATTTTATATATAACTGTCTTTTGACTATACAGGACTTTTTTAATCCCTTTGTCAACCATTTGTTTTTAATAGGCTTATGATTAATTCTTACAGAAATCTCTGGAAAACACAGATCAAAAAAGAGTACAATGAGATCATGAAATTTATTAAATGCGATTTCTACGTCATTTTCAGTTAACACTTCTTCAAATCTAAGTGATGAAATACATTCATAAAATTTACGTGTATTATCTGGGCTAAAGTCACGTCGCTTATCTATATAATATGTCTGCTTAGCCTTAATTTTAGATGTAATCTGAACATCAACTGATATACTCTGCCCAGTTTCGTGGTCCGACAGAGCTAAATAATGAATATTTGACTTTACATCTTTTAGGTTCGAAACAATTAGGTCTAAACAGTTATTTTTCCGCGTAGGTTTTTGAATGTGACTCATTAGATTATTTCTATTTAATATACTTATTAATTCTTTTGAAGCATTATTTATTTGGAGCATATTTATATTCCAGTCACCACATAGTACAACTCTCTTAGTAGATTTATTTGTTATAGTCTGTATTAACACCTCTAGCTTATTAAAAAAAGTATCTAAATTGGATTTGGGGGTTCTATAGATACAGACAACCAACATATTATAATCTACTATTTCAATACCACAACATTCAAAGACATATTGATGTGTTTCTAACAACAGTGTTTTATAGCTTAAATTACGTTTCACCATTATGCAACTTCCACCTCGTCTTTCATTAGGCCTACTGAAACAGGAAGCTAGTTCGTAATCTTTTAGTTTAAAATTACATTCCGAGCCACTTTTCAGAAAAGTTTCCGTGAGACAAATTACATCAATATCTCCAATTTCCTTACATATTTCTAATACTGCTACATCTAAGAGATCTTGTTTGCTTAATGCCCCAGCTATATTCTGATGAAATAGTTTAAAACTAATTTCGTTACTAACGAAAAAAAGTATATTGATTATTTGGTTTTAAGATACGAGAATTTTCGGATCGTATTAAATTACAACGTGATTTTGAGCTTACTTGTTTAAAATAATTAAGAATAGATGTTTGTGTATACTGTTTTCTACTATCTAATTTGATGTTATATTCGTGAAAAGGTAATTTTCTAGGTATCCATTTTTTTTTTACAATATATTGATCTTTATACTGAAGATAATCTATTTCATAATTTAGCTGGGTGCAAAGAGTGTAATGGTATGAATAACTTGCGTTATAGTATCTCATAGAGTCATTTAATTTGTTTACATCAATTAGCTTACAATTTAAAAAATTATTTATTAATAGTTGAATGTCTTGGTTGAGTAGTTTCTCATTAAGATATGCATTTCTTCGTACTTTAATTACATACACTTGTTTACATTTTTTCAAATAGTTTAGGGCAATATTCAACTCCGAACATAATTTAGACGGGTTTTTGTCATGAGAACCAAGTGACAAAATTACAATATCATGTTCATCAAGATGCTCATACATATTTTTAATACTACTAAGAATTTGAGAACTTGTTGCATATGACTTAATCATTGATGTTACTATATATCTATCGTTCCATTTATTTTTTCTGGTTTCAGTTATCCATCCTGACAATCCCCGTACTTTTTCGTCACCTAAAATCATAATCTTTGAATGTGTGAGTTTATTGCTTGCGTCACTATTTATCAACTCAGAGGTGCACAAAAGGGATGTTTGCTTAGTGTCTTGATGATTTTCTGAGGTCTGCTTAGCTGAACTAGAAATATTAGTATTTACTGGTTTTTTCAAATTCTGATCCAATCCAAGGTCATCTATACTGATATTTTCGGTTAATTCATCGTCTGCGTTTAGGTTTAGCATTCTTTTACACGTATTACTCTGTTTCCTTAAGGTGGAATTCTTCCTAGAACTATTGACAACTGTACTGGGTATTTCCTCCAGGGAAACAGTTTTCAAGTGTGATAACTGTTTCTTCTGTTCCTGTATAAGAGCATTTAGTGAGCTGTTCTGTAATACTAGTTCGTCAATGTGATGATTTGCACTATCTAACTTATTTTTAAGTCCTTCTATTTGCTGTTTTAGGTCTTCCATGATGTCATTATTATAATAACCCGAAGATACATCAGGTAGACTGTTAGCTATTGAGTCAGGTGAAGGTAATGAGTGCGTCGATAGAAATGAGTTATTTAGATTGATTCCTTTTCCTTTCCGACGTATTGTGATATTATCGTCTAAACTCATTTTATTTACTTATTTGTACGAGTCGAATGTATGAATAACTACAAAAATGATTGTCGTATCCCGGGCTCGAACCATCAGCCACCAGCGTCGATCTTGATAAAGTATTCGGACGTAATGAGGACAGCTATGTGGAACAGATTTAGAGATTCGAGAAAAAAGCTTTAAGCATAATTTTAGGATCTATCTTATCGCTTCTATTGATGTATCAAAAATCTATACCGATGTTGCCGGCTAGACAGCTACTCGTATGTGGAACAGAATTCGAGATTCGAGAAAAAAGCTTTAACCTTAATTTTAGGATCTGTAGCATCGGATCGCTTCTATTGATGTATCAGAAATCTATACCGATGTTGCCGGCTATAGAATAATAAATTTCATTAATAATTCATTAGTTTTGGTATAGTGACTATATCAAAATACACTATAGTGTATTTATATAGTATCATTATCATCACTATCACTACATAGTATAAAACAAAGTCGCTGTCGTCTGTCCGTCCCTAACTATGTATTTATGCTTAAATCTTTAAAACTACTCAACAGATTTTGAAGCGGTTTGTTTTAACAGATAGAGTGATTCAAGAGGAAGGTTTATATGTATAATACACACGTTCGAATCCGGGGCGGGTCGCTAGTTAAACGGTTTTATAGGATGACATGTTTATTACAACTTTCACCACCCCATTCCTTCCTGAGGGTATCGTAAGAGCCGAAAAAAGGAAATAACAAGGCCGAAAACCTAGCCGCAAGAGAAAGACAACTCCAAACGAAACCCTGTGCCAACCCGGCTGGCCAGTGTGGCACAGTAGGCTAATTACCCCCTATGTACCTGGTGGAGACCCGACTCAGTAGTGGGTCAGTTATCTTGCGGAAGGTGCTTTTATTTCATATACCAGTGGTTTCTTAATTGTTTTACATTGGAACCATTTTAAACATAGAACTGTCTCTTTTGATTAGCCCCACGTCAGCATTATGGATGGATAAAGGGTTTTAGTTACACGGTACGTCAGCATTTCGGAAGGTTATATGGGTTTCAGTTACACCATTTATAGTATCGGAGTAAATAATTTCAGGAAAATATTAAGTGTTATATACTTTACAATACCAAGTTGACCACAAGTTCCAAATCCAATGAATTTCGATAAATTCTTTGTAACTAGCAATTGAAGTTATAAAATTAATTATTTACCCTTCTTGTATAAGACGTGAATATACTGTTTATTTTTCTTAACCTTCATCATTTTTATTCTAAAACAGACCAAAACATTTTTTGATGAATAAGTAACATCTGTTAGGATAAACGAGCCTCGCCAAGATAAGACGGTAGATCATAACTCACTTTTTGTTCGCTTCCAAACCGATTTCTCTTTGTATGATAACATTCTGCTAAATGAGGAAATAGATGATCATACTTGCGTTCATTAGCTACCAAAGACTTTGATCACGTCACTGCTAATTCCGTATTCGTAACTTCTATTGAAATTATCCTAAAATATCATTACCATTCTATGTTTTTCATTTCTAGTTTTTAAACTGTCTATTATAACTGGCTAAGAATACATGTGGTTTCCAATAGATAACTTTATTCTTTGTCGCCGTTCTTTTAGTATCAATCCCTGTGCACACACGGCGCTGTCGAGGTTCTTCTTCTTCATTTAGGGTTTGGCTTCCATCGGTATACCAATGATTTTGCCAATGACAAGTGTGTTTTGATAAAAAGGTCGAGTAATTATGAAAGTTTAATTCATAGGTCATAAGTTGACGTTCAACCAGCAAGTTTAACCAACTACTGACCTGTCAAACTATAATTTGACTTTGACAGCTCATAAAGTTCAGTGCTGCCATACGAATGAAGAAGATATGGCCCCTAATAGCTACAATTCGGTACTTTTTACGGGTAAATGAATTCGGGACTCGGATAAAGCACTCCATCAAAATTTTTAAAGACCACATAATAAAATTCGGAATTTATGAAGCGGTTGATGAGGGTGTAACTGACACTTTTATTGCTATGCACCCTTTTACAGGCAGATAGGTACCAATAAAGACGCATTTCCTTAATTCCCCGCGCGAAAGAATTTAACTGCATTTTTTTTAAAGAGTAGGTCTGCATTTTGTTTGTATTAATATAACGAAACCCCGGCTCTAGGTTTAACTGTATTGCGGGGGCAGTTGACAAATATGTAATTCACGAATGCAAATCATACCCAGACTCAGAGTAAGGGCCTCTGATTTACACACATAGTCTTGCCTAACCTCGGATTCGAACAGGAGATCCATGATCCAAAGGTGACACCTCCAACCCCTAGACCAACGAGGCAGTTAATTTAATACGTTAGTCTCGCTAAAACTCGAGAACGGGTGGACCGATTTGGCTAATTATGGTCTTGAAAAATTCGTGGAAGTCCAGGGAAGTTGTAAAAGCTGAGAAAATACCAAACATTTCTTCCAGTTAACTTTTGCAAATATTTTAATAATGAACATTCTGGAATTATCGTTCAGCCTTTTTATAAAATTTATTGATTTTGAGGCGGTACGAAGTTTGCCGGGTCAGGTAGTTATTTTATACAAAATCTAGACGCCAATTTCCAACATTGTTACAAAAGAAAATGTTATTCTTTGAACTAAAGTTATAGCTTCAAAGTTAAATATTGGATACTAGCTGACCCGGCGAACTTTGTTCCGCATTATAAATATTTAAAACAAAAAGAAAGTTGGACATAGGATACCTGAGATTTTTATCCCGTCCGTATAAAACCTACTTTAACAAAACGCACCTGACAGCGAAACGTTATGTTGTCTATAGTTTAATATGCCCGAAAATTTGACAATTAGAAATTTTGAATTCGACGTGTTTATATTGTTGTAATTCACATAATATCTTTATAGTCCACTAGCTGACCCGGCAAACTTCGTACCGCCTCAGAATCAATAAATAAGAAGCCTGAATGTTTTTTTCACCTTTTAAACCTTCCCTGGACTTAGGCGAATATTTCAAGACCAAAATTAGCCAAATCGGTCCAGCCGTTCTTGAGTTTTAGCGAGACTAACGAACAGCAATTCATTTTTATTTATAAAGATATTCAAAATTAGCCAAATCAGCCCAGCCGTTCTCGAGTTTTAGAGAGACTAACGAACAGCAATTAATTTTTATTTTTAAAGATATACATATATATATATTTTGTAAATAAAGTAACTCCGACCGAAGCATCTGTTTTAAACGATACTTTTTAGTTGTTACATCCTCTTTGACAATATTTGCAGCACGCATTCTATTAATTTCATGTCAAACGTAATGAGGTTACATTTAAAAAGTTTAATTTTAGATTAGAAATAAATTTATATGGTGTTTAAGTCTTCTTTATTTTCCTAATTTTCCGCGTAATTGTTTTATTTTATTTCTATTTATTTAATTAATTTGTATATACATTTATGAAACGTTTGTACTTTTAACAAAGCACCATCTATTAAATACTTACTCCAAAAAAGACAATACAGTCAACAGCGCCATTGTTTGGAGCGAACATATGATTATAACTGTCAAATAATAGACAAATAAGTTGCAATAATATAATAATAATAAATTGAGATCTAAGCTATCTTAATTTTGATCAAACTAAATCAAACAAACACACACGTTCGCAAATTCGATTATAATCAGTTACTTAGTTTATGATATAAAGATTACCGAACCGTCGGGACGAACGTCAGATGTTTGACAGGTAACAGTTTGTATGGGAAAATAAAATTGTTGTATTTATTATTTTACTTACAATATTTCTATGTTTTCTCAACTCTTAAACCTTCCCTGGACTCACACGAATATTTCAAGACCAAAATTAGCCAAATCGCTCCAGCCGTTCTCGAGTTTTAGCGAGACTAACGAACAGCGATTCATTTTTATATATAGAGATAACTAGGACATCAGTCGTTGCGAGTATCTCCTTAATCAAAATTCAAATTAAGATTGTTTTTTTTTAACAGACTTATGTCAGTTTATGTCATGGTATTCAATTCAATCATGACTTACCATAAATCAAAAAGAGAGCCAGGTAGATACGTCGCTGTTTCATCAACACCTAAAACGAAAAGGAAAAAACACGATGTATTTCAAAGCGCAACGCGTCTGATTGAAAAGTTCACCTTTTGCCATGCTATACAAGTTTAAATACGGCTCTGGACACATACGACAAGGGTGGAAATGCTCCTACCAATTCCAAAATTAGATATGATTCTAGGCTTCTGTCTCATGTTCACTGCTGATTTTGCACTGCGCTATACAATACGCATGGAACAGGACATTCAATGTAAGCTGTTCAGCGACATACTTGTGGCAAAAATCTGTCGTGAATTCAGAAGCAAGCTTTTCTCTTTGGCAGTCGCGTTTCAGGCACAAGCGGAGAAGCACGTCACTTTCCCGCTCCTAGATAATCTACGTATATTCACTGAATAGAAAAGTTTCGTGAAACACTAGTTATCTTTATCTACAATTGACAACCCGAAGAGAGATTTCTGTATTTACATTTTGAAGTGTGTGCAAATTTAAACAAAGGTTTGTGGAGGTTTTATACATGTTTAAATGTTAGTTCGAATTACGAGCTAAGTCTCGCTCCTAGGTGAAGGGATTAAGCCTTTTTAAAATAGTATAGTCTTGTAGACCTTTGTTCATGTGGTAACGAATTAAGAATACATAGTATCAACAACCTATTCCATGGAACCGTAGGCTAATTACCCTCCATGTACAGTGGGTTATATACATTTAAAGGCTGAGTAGTAGTATATATATATATTTATATATGTATATATATATTTGCCAATAAGATATATAAGATTAAGATTCCTACTGTTTCTACTCGTGAGAACCTGTAATTGGCTCTGTGTCTCATAGTCAATTGTCAATTGTCAATTTTTCATTAATTTTAGCTGTTGGTTCTCCTTTCAATAAATAAATACTTGTAAGGTCGTATTTGCCAGTCATTGTCACTTTAGTAGTCGTTTCAGCCCATAAATGACCCACTACTGAGTCGGGCCACCTCCAAATTCATGGAGGGAAATTAGCCTACTGTACCACGCTGGCAAGACGGTTGGCATAGGGTTAGTATCAAGTTTTCCTTCTCATACGGCTAGGTGATCTGCCTCTTGCGATCCTTTACGACACCCTCAGGATAGTGTGGGTTGGTGACATTGTTTATTCTAAATCCGTCACCACACGGATCACTTTAGTAGTAGCCCTTTGGTATCTTTCTTCGCGTATTTGGATTTTTAACAATATGCGCCATTTGTGGATAGCAAAATAAAATTTAAAAAAAGCATACAAAAATACCGAACATGAATAACGACAACAAACACCGAACATGAAAAGCTAAGTGAAGTGTTTTGTGAACACCTGCAGCACTGAAGAGGCATTGCTTATTTTGAATTAGATATTTTTATTTTTATTCTTCCTTTAGTCTCTCTTTTTCTTTTGTTGTTTTACGAAGTCTATCTTCTACTACTCAGCCCATAAATTATCAACTGCTGAGCATGGCCACCTCCAACTGCAAGGAGGGTAATTAGCCTACTGTCACAGTAGGCTAATAGCGCTGGCATACACAGAGTTTCGTAGCAAGTTTTCCTTCTCTTGCGGCTAGGTTATCGGCCTGGTCATTTCCCTTTGTCATTCCTTATGATGGAATGGGCGGTCACCATTATTCCGGTGATTTAGGAGGGATTTCTTAATCCTTCACGACACGAACAAAATAAAGAAAATTACTTAAAAATAATGTTTTGGTATGTAAGTACTGTATACCGTGCCGGATTAACCACGTAGCAAGAGTAGCAATTGCAACGGGCCCCACGCGAAAGGGGGCCCCGCATGTTTAAACCCACTCACTCTTGTCGGAGCGTAGTTTTTTGAGTGAAACTTATTAATATGTGGTATGTATTAATTACCCACAAAATCGTAACCTATAGATAGCAAATAAACGTATTGAGTATTGAATTGTATTTTTACCACTTTAAACTTAAGAACCCATAGAAGATCAAGGGCTCTTTGAAAGAGTTTGCTTCGGCCCCCTTTGCTTAACCCGGCACTGACTCAGCATATTTTATTTGACTTCTTATTACTTTATGTTCGAATTTACTATACCTATTAATTATTATTTCATATCTTAAAAACTCACCGTTGTTCGTTCCTCTTTCAATTTCATTAAGTGAAATTGGTCTTTAAAGGCCACATTGACCAGACGGGGTGGCACACAAGGTTTTATAATTTCTTACTCTCATAAGACAGCTGGGTTTTCTGGCTTTAGTATTTTCTTTAATCGCCTCTTTTACTCCACTAATCAGTGAAGAGAATAGGGTGGTGACATTATGAATTACCTTCCGTGTGGTGACGGATTTAGAATACGCAGTGTCACCAACCCAAACCATCCCGAGGGTATCGAAAGAGGTGACTAAGGGAACACAAGAGGCAAATCACCTAGCCGCAAGAGAAGGAAAACTCTTGCCAGCGTAGCACAGTGGGCTAAATTCCCTCTATGAATTTGGAGGAGGCTCAGTCATTCAAGGGCTTAAGGTGAGTGCTTCAGGGTAGCCCGCGAAATTCAAATTTTCTTACGTTTTTTGCAATTTGCAGGTCAGTGCTAGGTTGTATGTTGATTAAAATGTTATTCGCGGCTGTAAGACGTATGTAGTTATAGAATTATAATCATCAAAATCATCAATACAACCCTCCAAGCTCATATAGGTGCAAGAATGACTTTGAGCTTGAAAAAGTTCCCTGGAACATTCACCTTAAAAACGAAGTATGAATTATAAATCCGTCACCACAGAGACAATACCTATTAATGGCGTCGCAGAACCATCAACAATGTAAACAAAGCAATTTAAACTTCAGTGTTCAGTAGATTATGTTGGTTGATAAAAGAGTAATTTACCCGTATTTCGAATATCTACTTTGTAACAAACTCACTGTCGGTTTAATTTTGTGAATAATTTAGGAAACTCACGCGGTAAAACTTACGTTTACCTAATTAACCAAATTTAATTTATTATCTAGTAGAACCGGTAAAAGTTGTGTTGCCATATAAAAAATGAGTATGATCTACCAAATATACACAAATAAATTAACTCATATGAATGGAGATGAGCTATTCCCGAGGAGTTCTTCAAATAAAATTAAAAAGTCACCCTGAATATTTGTGTACAAATAGGAGTGCAAATATTGCAGGAGAAATATAAGTATGACCGTTTTTTTTAAATTTTGAACGCTATGATGTTTTATGTTTTCACGATCTTTACACATTGCAGCAAATGATTTCTTGGCGGTTCTGTTCATTTAAGCTTTCTATCTCTGTTTCTTCGACATTTCAAAATCGGCTTAGCCTTTTCAGGGTCATCGGCTTTTTTTCTAGCTAGATAGCCTTACTACATATATAATTGTTGGTTATTGTAAATTGGTTTTCATAATGTGTTATGTAATAATATAATAATGGCTGCAGCCATGAAAGATTTCATTAATTTAACTGTTTACAGTTTACTTTTTACAACATGATAGGTACTACCCAAGTTATGGCTATTATATATTTAATATACATGCTAATACATTCGGTGACAGGTGTAGATAACATAAACGTATAAGGAAGAAGTTGCTCGAATAATAAAATCTGAAGCCACGCAGGAAAAAAACTTCAACAAATTAAAAAGTCACCACATCGTTCAACTTTGCCCTTGCCGAGGGAAAATTTTCGTTTCAACAGAACAGTTCCCGTCGGGGACAGTTTAAAAAAAAACTGAAAAGAATTCTTTATTACACCTGCCATTCCTGAGGTTTCTTGAAACATTTTGCCGCGAGAATAAATGACAGAGATACTTTTGGTGCTTTTTAAATATGGAACGTTAGAGACGCGGCGAATATTTACTTGCAACGGTTTCGTGATGTTTGTTTGACCCCCGACAATAGTGGGGTGGTACAAGTTTGAAGTGTCTATGTCTGTGGGACTGTCTGTATTCGGCATCACAGTTTCTAAACAAATGGACCGATTACGATTGAATTATTACTACAGTTAGATTTTCTAGAGGTGGTTCTTAGGCATACTTTATCAAAATCACTAATTTTCCCCATTTCAAGGCATTTGTACAAAAAAAATACTTTAAATTATTTCTTTACGTGATTATGTATTCTTTTTGGAACTACGTTGTGCAAGCTGTTGAAAATTTGGTAGAAACGCCGATGTTATACATATTTTGAGGACTTCTCTTTTTTGAGACGTTTTTTCGTTGGAACGTAAAACCTGGTCGCTAACCGTTACCCGGGTTATGAAGGACTCCGGGGCGCGGAATAACCGACCTACCCACTTAAACCAACGGCGTCCCTCGACTGCCCCAAACAGGACCACGGGCACGACAGTTATATTTATGCGTAGGTTTTAATAAAGTTATTTAAAACAATAATTAAAGCATAATTATAATATTAGATTCAGGCGATCATTACATTGATCATTACACATTGAAACTAAACACTTTGTATTGGATTTATAGCGTGACCACGATTGCGGCACAGCGACAGCAAATCCCAAAATCATAATGTTTATTATGGTTAATTTTAATTAAAGCCTGCATTTAGAATAATGCTGGCATTTTACATGTCTATTCATGTTCCCTAGTCGTATTCGGTATTTGTGTATACAGTTTTTGTGTTTGGTGTAGTCCCACTATGATAGTTACTTATATCTTATATCTGAATACCTACGTACAGAATAAATTACACTAAAGTATATGTACGGTTACCAGTTACCCGCACGGCCGAAGACTCGAGTCGAAAAAAGTGGCAGATTTTGGTGGGTAAATTGGCCGTATTTAACCATCCTTTCTTGACCCGGACTCCCACATATAAAAGGGTACCTCCACTTAAAAAACAAATAGAAAGGATTTGGTGAACAATATGGTAGTAAGTTGTAGTATTTTTAACTTAAGAAAGACACTGATTACAGTTTTCATAATAGGATTCCGAATAACAAGTTATTTGTAAAAAAAATTGTGAACTAGCTGTATTGTTACAATTTCAGCCAAAACACAGAAGGAGCTAGTTCTCCCCCAAGAATTTCCACGAAGACCGGTCCTGCGCCACCCGCATCCTTCATTTTTCAGCGACCTTAACCACGGTCGTCGGTTCACTGTATGGAGGCCTACCTAGCACTGGGCTTTCCGGAACGCGGTCGCCACTCAAAAACTTTTCTGCCATATCAGCGTCAGTCCTGCTATGTGGTATTTAAATTTAGAAATCCTGTGGGCATTGTAGACAACTGTGGTTCTCCTGCGTATCTCCTGATGTCTGATTAGATTTTGATTTATAGTGGCTTAAATTGAATTAGATTTTTTTTTTCAGATCTAACAAGAGAGAAAACTCGATGTAAAATTAGCAATGGATAATTCACAACTTGTAATCGTACTAATATTGTACTTGTGCATAGGTAAGTAACTATGTTATAAATTCTACTTTATTTAAAGTTTTATAAAAAATCGATTAAGCCATTCATAAGATTTCTTAAAAAAAATTGGTAATTTCCATTGTTTTTTTGTATCACATTTTAACCTACTACAAAGTTTCTAGGAATGTATGTTTGGAATGTATCTCTTTCACGCAAAAACTGAAAATTGATTTTTATGAAATTTTACAACAATATATACACATTAGTATAATGCATAGGCTATAATTTTTAACGATATAGTGTGAATTATCCAAAATATATAAGTGCCAAGTAAGTAGGAAAAACATCTGACGATAAAATGAAACAGAAACCTTATAAAAAAACAACCTTCCATCATCAATATCACACTTTTCCTTCACCCCATGCGTAGACCTGCGGGGCGCAGCTAGTATGCATATAAAAGTTAAGATGACCTTTTTTTCCTGTGATATGACTAACTGCCATCCTTGATTTCCTTCACGTATACCTTGATTGACGGTAGCAAAATTCACGATACCACGGCCCGTGACCAAGAATTAAAACTTTTACTTTCTAATAACAAATGTCACAGCTATTCAATTAAACGACAACTATAACTCAGCACATAAACTACCCACTCCTGGCTCGGGCCTCCCCCCATCACAAAAAGTGTAATTAACCTACTGTGCCACGCTGGCCAGACGGGTTGGCACAGGGTTTCGTATCAAGTTTTCCTTCGCTTACGGCTAGAGTTTCGGTTATTGATTGGTATAAAATATAATGTCAGTCAATATTATCAATACGACAGGTAGACCAGAAAGAAAAAAAAACAACAAACACAAATATTAATTTCTTTGTCTGTTACAAAAACTCTTTTATCTCGAACAAAAAATACGGAAATACACATTTATCATACAGAAAACCATCAATCTAAATTATATCAGCCCACACAATGAAATCCAAATCATAGCCCAGCTTTGATGGGTTCCTATTCAATACGAAATTACTATGAGGGTACAACCCTCGTGTGTTACAAAAACATGCTACATTTCTTCTTCTTTCATTGGATATACAAATGGTGAGATTTGTTTCTACAAAAGGTATTTCAGGTTTCTAAAAAGAGTGCCCTTTCTCTTTTAACAATAAGTATCTCTCCTCAAAAATTTCATTTTTGAGCATTAGGATTTAGAGTATTTTCATAAAGACTACAAAAATGACTCAAGCCATTGAATCTAGGTATTGATTATACTCTATTAGGCGAATAATATGCCTGTATAATTGGGCAAAGTAATTAAAAGCCAAACAATAAGTTCGTAACAGAAATGTATTGACAAGAACCGTTCCCCTAAATATTTAAGAATGAGGTACCATATTGGAGAAGGCCCATTTACCTTACTATTTGTATACTTGTCGCTTACTTCATACAACAACTTGAAACGTTTCTTTTAGATCAAGGTGATGGACGTTGGAAGAAAAAGGATAGAGCGACACTTCAACACGATATCGATGTCTACAGGAAAATGGCAGGTAAAAAGTCCTAATAAAACTTTAAAATTGGCCATGTTGTTTCGTTTCGTATCGTCTAATAATAATTATGCTAAGTATGAAATACTGACGTTCCAAAGCATGTCAAATCAATTTTGTTGTTGTAATGATTTAACTATTAAGTATACATTGGTATACATTGGTCACAGCGTAGCATATCGATATATTTATCTATCTGGGAAATTGTTGTAATAAAATTTTATGATACAATATCAATTTTCTTTTCAGAAAAAATTGAGCGCGAGATAGAAAACTTTTACGACGAATATCCGAAACGATACACAGGAGATAATATTGATAAAATACAACACCAATATGTTACAGATATATACGATCGTAAAACTCAGTCGAGGAAAGATGAACATCATGATAAAATTGAAGAAGATTTTTTATTTGGCATTCAGGCAGGCATTAAGCCACTAAAAAATCAACATATCGAAACAACTAGCATCGTAAAAGACACAGTGACATTGAACCCTATTAACACCAAAATAAATGTAATAGCCAATTTAACATCCGTATACACTGCGTGGCCTAAATTTGAGGATATTTTGGTAGCCATGGGAAAGAAATATGATTGGAAAAACGATAGATGGATCAAAGTAAAAGACAAAATAAAGGGCCCTATAAACAACGTTGACACAATGCCAAAACGTTTAGATAACAGCAGAGAATTTCACGAAAAACACAAATTCACCTACAAGATTGTAAGGTTGAACAAAAGTAAAAGTAGAAGGAGCGTTGTCGTCGCAGTGTCGGCTGTAAGATAGTGCGTGACAAAGACAATCAAGTGACTCAATGAACTGTAAATATATTTTGTAGGTGAAAACGGGACCAACAGGGGTGGCACCTACGATTGATTGTTACGAAAACACAAACTTTTGTGAAACAAGCGAAGACTGTAGACAAAATTTTGTCAGAACATAGGCGCCAAGTTTGGCTTTTTCCCGAAAATTTATTAAACCTACAATTAGGGAAGTGGAATATACATGTAAAGTTTCACTTTAGTGCTCTTGCGGACTCTGTACGAGTATTTTGTATTTATTCTGGCCATTTAAAAGCTAGATGTAATAGACGTTGAATGTATGTTGCAATAATTATTTTACTGCATTAATTGTCAATAAACCCAATTCTCAAAGTACAACAGTTCGTTTATTTTTCGCTCTGTCTTACATAATCAGGTAGAGGTAAAAAATCAACAGGTAACAACAAGATAATGAAAGCTACAACATAATATATTTTTGCTAAATCATTATCATCATCATCACTACACATCAGTACATAGTATAGAACAAAGTCGCTGTCGTCTGTCCGTCCATATGTATACTTAAATCTTTAAAACTACGCCATGAATTTTGAAGCAGTTTGTTTAATAGATAGAGTGATTCAAGAGGAAGGTTTATACGCATAATTGCACCCGTGCAAAACCGGGCCGGGTCGCTAGTATTTTTACTAAATAAATAATAAATTAAGTGTTCAATGTTTTAAATATTCCGTGTGGTGACGGATTTAGAATACACAATATCTATATCACATCCATCATCCTGTGGGTGTCGTAAGAGGTGACCTATAGAACGCAAGAGGCAGATCACCTAGCCGCAAGAGAACAACAAGTTGATACAAACCCTGTGCCAATCCGTTTGTTGTTGCCAGCGTGGCACAGTAGGCTAATTTTCCTCCATGAATTTGGAGGAGGCTCGACTCAGTAGTGGGTCATATAAGGGCTAATGATGATGATGCTTTTAATAGAGTTGTTGACCCAGTTCAGTAATAATGTTTCTACGTATTCATTAAATGAGGTTACGTTCTACGTAGGCTTTTTGTTAATCTACTATTCCTATCTTCATTTTTGGAAGGCTGCCAAAGCTTTTCACTTATCTCTTAAAATCTTACCACCGTAATGTTTTTATTTTACAGAAACTGTAACATTTTTGTTAAAGCGCTTTGATCTATTTAAAATAAAAAGAAATTGGAAAGTAAGCGAACGCGCCGTTTCATAATTTCAGCCAAAAAACGTCCACTGCTGGACATAGGCATCCCCAAAGATTTCCACAAACGCCGGTCCTGTTCATCCCTGCCCACTGCCACCTAAATTTGGCAATCCTGTGGGCTATGTCGGTTTGCCTGCGCATCTCCTCATTCCTGATTCGATCTCGCAGGAAAAGTCCGAACTTAGACCTCTCCAGATCTCATCATAGCTCGTAGCTCGAGATTTGGGTTTAGTTAATTTTGCCAGTATCTTACATGTTTGTATTTTCATAGTTTATAACGCCTTATGGCGCCTTATAACGCCTTATACATAGCGAGAAGTAAGACACCTTAAAAATCGTCGTTTCAGCTCATAAATGACCCACTGAGTCGGGCCTCCTCCAAATTCATGGAGGAAATTAGCCTACTCTGCCATGCTGGCAAGATGGGTTAGCACAGGGTCTGTACACCCCGCCATGGGAGCTTGAGGCCAGGGCACTCGCGTCTATATACAACCGAGTAGCCGAAGCTCGAGCAGGTGGCGATACTCCCATGGTAGAAACGATCACCAGCTGGCGGGAACAGGAGCGACAGAACCTCTTAAGAGATTGGAGAGAGGCGCTGCAGGAGCCAAATGCAGGAGTAGATACCATTGAGGCCATTCGGCCACTTTTGGAGGGCTGGGTTACCAGGCGGCACGGTACTTTAAATTACCATCTCACGCAGGTCCTCTCGAGGCACGGCTGCTTCGGGAGGTTCCTGCACATGGTGGCGGTCAGAGAACCAACGCCCAGATGCCACCACTGTGCCGCCTGGAGTGACGATAGTAGTCACACAGTGGAGGAGTGCCCGGCGTGGCACCAGGAAAGGACGGCTCTCATTGCGGTTGTGGGACCTGACCTCTCGCTTCCAACCCTGGTCGCAGAGATGGTCGGAAGCGAGAGAGCATGGCAGGCTGTCGCCACTTTTGCGGACACCGTAATGAGAGCTAAGGAAGCAGATGAGAGGGAGCGAGAGAGAGCTCCCGGAGCGCACCCTATGCGCCGAGCTAGAAGGGGACGCAGACGTCTGGCTCACGAGCGCCACCTGCCCCCCTAACCGGGGCCTCCGGGTGAGTGATTAGGGGAAATTGCTCACCCGTAGGAGAGGAGACCCTGGGAGAGACGGTGTCATTCCACATGCCTTGGGTGTGACACCGACGGAGCCTCAGAGCTCCATGCGAGGGATGCTCCAGAATGGAGCCTGATAGATAGGGTCGAGCAGCATCTCCCCCTGGCGCTCAAATTCACCCAGTGGAGAAACAGGACCCACAGGGATATAGCGCGGGTCGGGACATAGACGGGGTTTTAGTGGGTAACCAAGGCGCAATTCACCATCTTAACGTGCCTTGGAGTCCCACATAATCCAGCCGTGACCCCAATGCGGCTGGGTACCCATAAAGGGTTACCCGTCTGAAAAAAAAAAAAAAAAAAAAAATAAAGGGTCTGTACCAAGATTCCCTTTTCTTTCGGCTAGGCGATCTGCCTGTTGCGTTCTTTTAGTCGCCACTTACGACACCCTCAAGACGGTGTGGGTTGGTGACATTGTGTATTCTAAACATCCTTAAAAAATCCGCTGTCGGAATCGGAGACCTGGAAAGTGTTCAATGGAAGCCTCCTAAATCTAAGAGACAACATTTTATACGTTTCAAAATAGAAGCATAGGTATATCAATATACAAGATCCCGACCTGTGTGTCTAACGGCAGCACCTTCCGTGTATTCCATAGTATTTGCTTTCCCGCACGTGCCGATACCTGAGTCAACATACCCTTATCACGGCGATCTAATGACAGGAAATAGTACACTTGTAACCAATGTGTACTTAGGAGAAGCCCTCAAAGGAGGGTGCGTATAGAATTGCGATATTAGGTAAGTGAGGTTATTATATATTCTCACCGTCGTCCTACTCTATCACAGTATTGCGCTTACCTGTGTATTAATAAAGACAGGTAAGTACCTAAAGCAAGCATAAACGAAACTCAGTAATGTCAGTCTCTCAGTATTATATCTAAAATATAAAGATGGACGGATAAAAAACAGCTATGAACAGCTGTAGCAGTAAGTACCTATAAACAAAAACCCGCAACAGACCAACATACAGTTTGCCATGAGTAAAACATTATTTTCGTAGGTAACCTACTAATTCGAAAGTTTTGCCTTGGGATTTCTTGATAGTTAGGGCAAAAGATGATTTCACCGGAAATTTAACCCCTTTAAATGGGATTGGCAGATCAGTTGGGATCATCGGAATCCTCAATAAGCTCGTTCCGTTGCACATGCTCGGAGAGCCTAAATTCCTCAAAAGCATGATTGGAATTCCAATTTTTAAAGTCAATTTATGTGGTGGCAGTTCAGAAGGGTTTAATGAATTTTAAAACTCCTGGGAATAATGGACTGCAACTTAGATATAAGACACGGTGTCTATCGATTTGTATTTTTTATTCGTCCGTGAACTTTTTGAATAAATAGATTGTTCATTTTGTTGACACTTTCATTCGTAGGTGACACTATTGCCCTAGAACACAACCAATGAAAGTCCTTTTGATGCAATTTTTCGTTGTCAGGGTATACTGCATATAATAAAACTTCTAAACAATGGACTATTTGGCCTACAAACTCGTCCAGAAAGATGTTGCAATTACTGATAAAATTTTGTGTGGAAAAAAATCCTTCCCCAAGTTTAGCAATTGCTGTGGAAAATCACCATCAGTAATTCCATGAAAATGAGCTCTTCGATAAAATATTCGTTAAAATTAAGACCACTAAAAATAATTGCGTCAATATTTTGTTAATATATTAATAACCTTTTTACATAAAATATACATATTGATAGAGATGACGGAAACCAGAAACTATTGTTTGAGGATGAAAAATTAATGACAAATATCATCGAATAATTCATACACATTTCTATTTTCTATTGCATAATAAAAACTAGTGCAAGTTTTTCTTATTCGAACCTCTTAGAAGTTTCTACAACATGGAGAAAACTGATACAACAGTGTATACTAAGATCCGAAAAAACTTTGGTAGACAGCCTATGTTTTGTGAAAGCGGCGTCCATTTACTCGATTCCATAAATCCAGATAAAGTCTTACAAAAAGCTTTTATCTTGCGTAATCCTGTGCATTCCTTTTCACAAGTTTCATTACCTCAGTCGATTAATGAAGTTAATACAAGGCAAATTTTACTTTCAAACTCGGGAGTTAATCACGCTGAAGGAGGTTGGCCAAAAGATATAAATTTCTTTGATGAAGAAGCTACAACACGACATCGTCGACGTATTGAACGAGATGATACTTACGTCAACGCAGTACTTAACACGTATTCAAGATTAACACAACAAATCAACCAAAATAACGCTATTGATATGTACGGAATGTATTTTAGCGGTATGAAATCAATGGAATCTCAAGAAACCTATATCGCAAAACTGAACAACGTTTACAGAGATCAGTCATATGAACGACCGATTGCAAGCATCAACTGGTCTCATGAAGAAAATCCAAAAATCTTTGTCGCATACTGCAACAAAAAGTATCCTATAACCGGGCCTGTTAACAAAAATGTAACATGTTACGTTTGGGATATAGAAAATGCAAATGTTGCAATAAATGAACTAGAACCTCCAGTCGCCTGTTGGCAAATGGTTTGTGTCCCTGGTGCTCCTACAATGGCTGTCGGGGGACTAGAAGATGGTAAAATTTGTATTTTCGATATTCGAGGAGGTAATAAACCAGTTTCTTTAAGTGAAGCTTATCTTGCACATAGAGATCCAGTCACTGCGATTATGTACATGCAATCTCGATTAAACAATGAATTTTTTAGTGCGTCCACCGATGGCAAATGTATTTTTTACGACATTCGTAATATTAAAAAACCAATAGATACCATGATGATTGCAATTCGCACTCCGCCTGGCGAAACTATAAGTGTAGCTACTACAGAAGGTATAACAGCTTTACAATTTGATCGAGCGTTTCCTACAAAGTTTTTGTGTGGCACTGACACTGGATTTGTTATTAACGTCAATCGAAAAGGCAAAACACTTAGCGAAATAATGTGTGCTGTATTTTCTGCGCACAATGGTCCAGTCAGAGCAGTACACCGCAGCCCTTGTTCAATTAAAGTATTCATAACTTGTGGGGATTGGAAAATAAACATTTGGTGTGATGAAGTCACCTGTGCCCCGATAATAACTGGAACGTCACAGCGCTATCCAATACTCGACGTCGCATGGGCACCTACTAAAGTAACTGGATATATGTCAGTATCTGGTGATGGGAAATTTCGTTTCTGGGATCTATTACGTAAGTTAAATCAGCCTTTAATAACGGTACCATTATCTAAAAATCCATTATTGAAAATAAAACCTCACGATGAGGGACGCCTTATTGCGGTTGGGGACAGTAAAGGAAATTTATATTTGGTATCACTGTCAGACAATTTAGTTGTCAGTGCTGATAGAGACAAGTCACTGATGGTGCAAACATTTGATAGAGAAACAAAAAGAGAAAGAATTTTAGAGAATCGTATTAAGGAAATAAAATTAAAGTTGCTGAAACCTGATGACGGTGGGATAAAACCTGCTGCAGAAGAAGAAATTGACGAAAATGCTTTAATACAAGCAGCTCAAGATCAGTATACTCATGTTGTAGCCGAACAAATGAAACATTTTGGTATGTCTCGTTCTGCACCACCTAGACTAGGAGCTCAGCGCACGCGTTGATTAGATATTGGTTAATAATTTAATTTAATTTTAAGAAGATGTTAGTTTTTGGTTATTGTAGTAATAATACATCATTAGTTAGATGACAGGTCAAGTACAGTCAATGCAGTTGCCTATTCAGCAAAGTAATTGACAAATGATCAGAAAATTGTCATTAAAGAACAAAATCTCAAAAATGTATCTGGATACGGTATCTTGGTTTCATTAAATTATTATGCGTAAGATTGTAATTATGTAATAAACAATAAAAGCCAACAACATATTTTATTTCACCACGAGCGTGAGGATAAATTCACTGGAATAATTTGAAGATGAACATATTTTTATCTTACTCTCTGCGCCGGGCAGGTTAGCATTGGGTATGGTATCAAGGTTTCCTTCTCTTTTGTTGTAAGTATTCTGCCTGACTGGTCAATTTCTACGCTTCAAGACACGCTCTTGACTTGACAGAATCCCGTGTTTTAAATCTGTCATCAAGTCATCATACGAATGAATGCTTAACAATCCTCAGTTAACGCTTGAACCTCACATGGCTATTTGTACTCGGTATTCGTGTTTGCTATTATAAAATATTGCAAATATGCGAATATAAATAGACGTCAATCTTCGGTCATTGCTAAATACAATACTTCACTATCACTATCACTACATATTATAAAACAAAGTCGCTGTCGTCTGTCCGTCCCTATGTATGCTTAAATCTTTAAAACTACGCAACGGATTTTGAAGCGGGTTTTAATAGATAGAGTGACTCAAGAGGAAGGTTTATAAGTATAATAGATGCATAATATTGTAGTGAAACACTGATAAATTTAGAGGTTTATCATTGCACCCGTGCGAAGCCGGGGCGGGTCGCTAGTATATTTATAATTAGACTCCAAAACCGGCCTCAACACTAACGCACGAATAAGCGTATGAACGCGTTTCTCCCACTAGTACTACACTCCCAGTATTCGTAATTTATAACAATAGGCTTTGTTTAAATGGCTTCACCAACCTAAATATACTCTACTCCTAAGCCCATTACGTCTACGATCCTGAGTATTTGCGCTTAATGTCTTAGGGATTTATAATTCAGAGTATTTAGAATAAACAGGGCGTATTATCATCGTTCCTTCAGACCCCATAAAGCACTTTATGTCCGGCAGCTGGGTCCCTTTTCACACCGTGCCAGACAGACGTTGACTATATAGGTTAAACCTTTTAGGCGTTTCCACTATCTTGGGTAAGACACACTTGTAAGGTACAAAATAGATTTAACCCATCACATTTTACAAGTACTTTGCCAAGTGATTTAAAAAGGGAAGAGGTTATCTAGTTAGTTGTAGGTTTCTTAAAGAGTTGTCATAACACACCAATACTCACAGTTTTATAATACACTAGCGGCCCGACCCGGCTTCGTACGAGTGGACAGTATGTATTTTATTTTTTTCTTGCAATTAATATAGCCTTTCTAAATCAGTGGTCATGTAACATTCAAATAGTGCAAGTCTCTTTTTGAGCCAATTCGTTACATACTTACATAAAATTCTTTCCTTCTTTATAATATTAGTTATATTGACCCCATTTCCACCTGATGGTGTCATAGTGTTGATACGAAACCCTGTGCCAAATCATCTGGCCAACATGGCACAGTAGGGTAAAACTGGAGGAGGCCTAAATCAGCAGTGGGTCATTTATGAGCTAAGTAGTAGTAGTAATAGTAGGAAGCATTACAATAATTTCGATCAAAATCTGAGCGTGACTAATCCACGATGTTTCATTTTCTACAAAAATGTCTATCAACTAAATTCTAACATATTGACACGCGTTCATAGGTCACCTAGACCTCTGCGGTTGAACAGTAAATCAGTTCGTATCAATATTTGATGTCGATATCAGCTATTGTACAAATCCCTAAATTTATAAAAAACAAAATACAAGCAAGAGATTTTCGCGAAGTTTTCAATTTATAGATCGCTCGTTTATCCGATCAAATATGGAGGAGGTGCAAGGATATTTTAGAATCTGCGTCACTGCACACAGTTTGGGGACGCTGTTGTAAGGTTCTATAGATATTCATATTACCATATTGGTTAATACGAACGATACGATATCTTTATTATATACGCGTAGACTGGTAGGCTTAGGGTTTCCCGCAATGGGAGTGAATCCCGTGGCCCTGGTTGGGGCAGTCGAGGATCGCCGTTGGTTTCATTTGGTAGGTCGGGGCGCAATTTTATTGACCATTTTCTACGCGCCCCGGAGTCCCACATAACCTGGCCAGTCCCCAAAGGCCACCAATGAGGATCGCCGACGTCAAAAAAAAAGAGTTACATGTCCAGTTTTCCTTCTCTGGCGGCTTAACAAATTTCGTTGATTTATTACGACACCCTCAAGATGGAATGAGGTGGTGACACTATGTATTCTGAATCCGTCACCCCACTGACATCTTGCTACCATTACCTTACCTTCCCTTATATAGCTCTGGCGTTGTTGCTCACGTGCAAGTTCATAACTCACGCATGGGATGACGGTATCTGGCTTCGGTATTATGTAGGATGTTGAAAGCCAGCAATATACGTTGGCCTAGCATTGCCGAGTGAACGCCAATACCAACGTATAGACGGTATATTTGCATTGTCTGGCCATCGCTCGGTGTCGCTCGCCTAGTTGGTTTCGATACACTTGCCCAACGTGTTGCCTTGTATTAAATTGCCTACGCTCGCGTTGGCCTAAGCTCGGCCAACGTGTATTACTAAAAGGTAAGAACGTTTTTTGTTGTTGAAGAGAAATCCTTTTGTTATGTGCCGCCTTTGGATCAACGGGTCCCAGGTGCGATTCCGGGGTCGGGCAAGTGTCTTTGTCTAAACCAGGGGCACTTGCTCTGGGTGTCATTTGTGCTCGTGAATTACATGCTTGTGCAGTGCAGGGGATTCGTTTAAAAAAAAGGTATCCGTCGACGGATGCCCTCAACAATGTCGCGGGCAACCATGGCGGTATTTTATGCGGACTCATGGTCACCGCGTTGGTGAGGCGCCTACCCGCTAAAACTGCCCTTGTGTTCCGACTCGCACCAGCGTGCAGCACTGCGGGAACCAGGAAACTCCGTTGGGCAGCAGATACTATGGGGGACCTCGGCCTACTACCCCAGATAAGAAAGATATAAAACATACTTATTAGTTCTGTCATCTCCCTGACCATTATTTTAGTCGAAGAGCTTAAAATAATTAATGTTAAACTAGAATGTTTAAAATTATTCCGCCAATTAAACAAGTTCCAAATAGCGCTAATCAATTCTATCACGGAGTTTCAGATACTTTTAGCTATTGCCCTTTTAGAATGCAGAGTTATGCGGTTGGTCGGTTTATTCATGCAACAAAAGGAGCTTCAGTAAAACTTTAGTATTCCAGCTATCTAGAAATAAATTTGAGATGAAGGAAAATGTTGAGTAAACTTTTGTTATAAAATTTTATCGATATTCGTGGGTAAATTAAGAGTACGTTAAATTCATTTGTAGTTTTCTATACAAATAACTTAGAGAAATAATTTCAGAAACAATACTAGCCCCTAAAAGACCCACCGTTGAGTCGGGTCTCGTCGAGTTACTTAGAGGGTTGTACAGCAGGTTATCAGCCTACCGGGCCAGACTGGGCAGACGAGTCGGCATGGCGTTTCGTATCAAGTTGTCCTTCTTTTACAGCTAGGTAATCGGCCTTGTAATTTCCTTTTGTCGGCTATAACCACACCCTCAGGACGGTATGAGATGGTGTCACTATGTATTATAAATCCATCAGCACACGGACTAAATTCAACACGTAAACGATACTTAAAATGTTTGGCAATCTTAATAATGCAGTCAGCAAACATGTTGGGTGGGTGTCCATCATAATACTATTATATTGACTGCCTCGTTGGTCTTGTGGTTAGATGTGCCGCCTTTGGATCAACGGGTCCCGGGTTCGATTCCGGGGTCGGGCAAGTGTCTTTGTCTAAACCAGAGGCACTGGCTCGGAGTCTGGGTGTCATTTCTATCTATAATATGTATGTATTTAAAATAAAAAATATATAAGTAGTTAATGATCCATCTCGTTACCATAACACAAGCATTAAGTTGCTTAGCTTGGGACGAGATGGCGTTGTGTGTAATGTCCAAGGATATTTATTTATAATAACCTCCTTCTTCGTACCTAGGAATAAAAAGTTATCAGCCTTAGCCGTCCTTGGATTAGCGTGTCTTTCATATGATTCCCAGTAGACTGTTCCAGTCTTGGAGGTTATACGGCAATCACTCCGTGAAAACAGTCGTAATTAGATAAACCCTGTTAGAGTGGCAGCCAATGCTAATAAAAATTGCAAAAGAAACGGTAGGTATTGATATAATAAATAAATAAAATAAAATAAATATCCTTGGACATTTCACACAACGCCATCTCGTCCCAAGCTAAGCAACTTAATGTTTGTGTTATGGTAACGAGATGGATGATAAACTAATTATATATATTTTTTTGTAAATACATACAAATTATAGATATATATATATCGACGTAGGAAAACGTATTTGCTGTAAGCCTCAAAAAATCGAAAATACGTTTTTTACATCATTTTGATCAGAAAAAAAATCTACGTCGATTGGTCAGACTCTCATAATTCTAACTACGAAAAAAAATCGCTTACGCCGTAAGTTTTTTGAAAAAATTTGATGTGGTCTTTGCTGTAAGTCTATCAAAAACCTGTATATTTGATGCATTTGTTGCTTACGCTATTCTTCAAACAGACTTACGCCATTTTGGCAGGATGAGTTTTTTTAATACCAAAACTTACATCATGTTATCCAGTTTTGCGAAGCCTTCATCTGATGAGTTTTCGGCGGTGTATAAAATAAATCTTTGTCAGACATTAAGCCTCGCGATCAATTTCCTTCTCAATGGCCAACTATCATGGAAATGGCTAGAAATAAACCCGTTTCCCTAAGAAGTTCAAGTACGAGATGTAAACTTTTGGGTTTTAATGACGTCGTAAATAAATCATTAAAAAATAATCTAAATCTGCACATTTCTACTATAGCTAAGTTGTAATTTTTTTTAAAGAACAAGCCAAACGTGATCTATAAAAAAACGAACTATGGCAGTTGATGCTGAAAGTTCCGAAATTCCACTAGGAAATATGGGTAACACCAAACCAAAGGAACATTTGTATAGAGTGAAATTAATTGCCGATTTTATCCCAAAAATACAAGGACCTGATCTTGTAAAATTTTGTTTTCCATCTAACTGCAAAAGAATTTTTGGACCTAGAACATAATAATAAAACAGTTGACCCGATACCGATCCTCTTCATCGGTTCTCATTGAGTATTTTAGAAGACATCTTTCTTTTTAATACATGCTTAAATGATTAAAATTTTTGTTATGTTAATGTCAAGTTTTAGGTTTTCTTTTTAATAAACTTTTTTTTAAATTTCATTTTATATAATACTAGCTTTTGCGTGCGGCTTCGCCCGCGTGGGCTTCGAACCCGTGCGTATTTTTTATGAACATAAAATCGGTTATTGTGGCTAAACTATGATAGTTAGATATGTGCTCTCGCGGACTTTTTTGTAGATCTTTATAAGACCTACAAACCCGTAGTACATAATTTTGTTCTATTGTCAATAGTTTTTGCAGCGCTCGCATAAATAGGTTTTCGATTTTACACCTTGGTTTACAAAATCGCAATTTTCATACGGATCCCTAATTCTTTTGAAAATAAAATGTAGCCTATAACCTTCCCAGATAAATGGACTATCTAACACTGAAAGATTTTTTGAAATCGGACCAGTAGTTCCTGAGATTAGCGCGTTCAAACAAACAAACAAACAAATAAACAAACAAACAAACTCTGCAGCTTTATATATTAGTATAGATATTAAACTACTAATTACGTTCCGGGTTCAGTGGCGAGCCATGGGGGAGGCCTACGTCCAGCAGTGGACTGAAATAGGCTGACGATGATGATGAATTACGTTTGTTACACAAACAGTGTATAATGTAATTACGTTTTGAAAGTTTACAATGAATAAATATACCAAACTTACTGTCTTTTAATTGTATAATACTATATTTTAATACTATATTTTCCCCACCCCATTCACTTAAAACAATAACATCAAAAAGAATTCTTCACTGTGGCTCACATCTATATAGTTTTACTTAAAAAAATATGTATGCCACTTACAGCATTTAAAAGTTCTAAACTTATTAGAATGTTTTGTTGCCATAGAAAATTCTTCATGGTTACAGCGTTTTATAGATTTGTAAAAAAATACTTGATTGCTGTAAGCCACAAAAACACTGGTATTAATTGACTCAGAAGGATATCTATTTAAGTAACATGTAAAACAAGAAAAAATAAAAATACGTTTTTAAAATCATGTTCCTACGATGTATAGTTTTTGAGTAATGATTTTTTTTCTAATTTTAGAAATGTTTTTTGGCTCTGCTGAACATTTCGTGTTTTGAGGCTTACAGCAAATACGTTTTCCTACGTCGATATATCCTTGGACATTTCACACAACGCCATCTCGTCCCAAGCTAAGCAACTAAATGCTTGTGTTATGGTAACGAGATGGATGATAAACTACTTAAATACGTTTTTTTTTATACATACATATTATAGATAGAAATGACACCCAGACTCCGAGCCAGTGCCTCTGGTTTAGATAAAGACACTTGCCCGACCCCGGAATCGAACCCGGGACCTGTTGATCCAAAGGCGGCACATCTAACCACTAGACCAACGAGGCAGTCACACTAAACACCCAGACCCGGAACAAATACTTGTAGGTCGTACAAATATTTCTTCCGTGCGGGGATCGAACCCGCGACATGCTGCACATTATCATCATTACATCCTCCACTGAGTCGGGCCTCCTCCAAATTCATGGAGGAAATTAATCTACTGTTTCACACTAGCAAGACTTGGGTTGGCACAGGGTTTTTATCAAGTTTTGCGGCTAGGTGACCTGCCTCTAGTGTCCCTTTAGTCGCCCCTTTAGACCATTAGGACGGTATGGGTTGGTGACATTTATTTCCCTCAAGCTAAATTCCCTCCTTCCTTAATTAATTTGATCAACGTGTGTTGCCAGTGATGACTTAGGGACGCTCACTATGGGCTACATCAGAAGGGCAATGGAGAGGGCTATGCTCGGAGTTTCCCTGCGAGATCGAATCAGAAATGAGGAGATACGCAGGAGAACCGGAGTGGAGTGGAGAGCAGTGGCTGAAATGATGATGATGATTTTCCCTCCATGAAATCGGAGGAGGCCCGAATATACAGAGTTGATATGACAGAGGGGCATTAAATTACACTACCTATATTGTATGTGATTAGTATGAATTCGAAACGGTACAAAAAAAAATACACGTGATTTTTCATGGGCGTGGAGGGGTAGTCTTAAACCTCACCAGGTATCACCAAGAGGGAGGGAGGGGTTAAAAAAATGTTTAAAACGTGATTAATAGACAGCCCCTAAGGTTAATAAACGATGCGTTAGGCATAAATATCTGTTATGTTATGTTGTATGTTAGGAAAGATACATCATGTTCAAATGAGGCAAAAATTTAAAAAATCATTTGCGGCTAAACTATTGCTCCAATTTAATTGATTTTTGGTAAAGAGCCTGGAAATGATACCTAGTATAGGCAGTTAAAAAAAATGCCCCTATGTCGTATCAACCCTGTATAGTGAGTAATGTATAGGCTGAAACGGCGAGATCCGTTTCAAAAGCTAGGTCACCTAGATTTGGGTCATAATTGCGACACATATTAGTCGTGACATTTTTGATATTAATTTTATAAGTTTTGTATATATATTATTATTGATTTTGTTATATAATATACAAATTTACTTTAAAATGAGGAAGAAACTAGTGATGGAGGAGAAACCGATTTGTAACGCGGTTACGGTTTTCCGTGAGAGGGGGTGAGTTTGCGTAAACAAGATTATGATTCGTCCCTTTGTCGCAAGGGAAATAAGGCTGTTTCCCACAAAATTTCTGAAGAAATATATAAAAAGCTGCTTTGTACGATGATTTTGAAAGGCAACGTTGAAGTGATCGTGTGATTGCTTGTAGTATTAGATGTGGTATCATCATCATCAGCCTATCAATTACCCACCTTTAAGTCGGGCCTCCTCTGTCATACACCCAAAGCTGAGTCGGCCTCCTCCTTACATATAGAGATTAGTTAGCCTACTGCGCCACGCTGGCCAGACGGGCTGGCATAGGGTTTCGTATCAAGTTTTCCATCTCTCGCTTTGGATTTTGGCCTTGTCATTTCCGTTTGTCGGCTCTTACAACACCCTCAGGATGGAATGGGGTGGTGACACTATTTTTCTGAATCCGTTACCGCACCGACATCCTCCGATTACATGGAGGGAAATCTGCCTAATCTGCCAAGCTGGCGAAACGGGATGGAATAGGGGTTTGCTTCAAGCTTTCCGGCGGCTAGATTTTTTGCCTTACAATTTTCTTTAGTCGGGTCTTACGCTAAAGCTAAAGAAAATGCAAATGCAGAAACTGGCCGCAAGAGAGAGCAATTGGAACAATACCTTGTGCCAACCCTTGTGGCCAGAGTGGCACATTAGGCGCAGTTCAAAATGATTTATATGTATTATTATCCTACACGCTCAGTAATCTGAGTTCCACATGGTTTCTTAGGAGGTATGTGGTTATTTCCGACCAAAATTATAAAATAGTATACAGGGTGGTCAAAAAGTCGTGGATCAAACGAAACCAGCGGTTAGATGGGGCCATCAGCAGCAAAAAATTGTTCTATGGGAGGTCCTTAGGGTCAACCCCTACATAGTTATAATTGATTTTGTGTTTTTATAAGAAATTGTCCTTTTTTTACTAAAACTTGATAAAATTCCACAAAATCTACACCCTGTATCTTTTTAAAAAATTTCAATAGATTGGTACTGATGAGCCCTTTCGTTAGACATGCTATTTATGGTAGTTTATTGGGTGTGTTAAAGATAACATTAAGTTTTCCGAAAGACAAAATTCTTAAATCAAAACTTGACGATTACTTCGGACCCCACTGTGAAAAAAAAATACTTTACAGAAAAGTGCCACTGTATCACAATTTTTGGCGCATTTATTAAGGATTCTAAAAAGGTATTACACATGGCTATGCGTGGCTTCGATATCTTTCAAGGACGATCTTTCGTAGCAAGGCCAGAGTTAATTCATACATAAAACTCGGTTAGGCCTACTAACCTTTTTTTTTTTTTTTTTTTGCCCTGGGTAAAATCCTTTATCGACTTCCTCGCCGGCCACGGGGATGGCCAGCGAGGGGAGTGTGGGACTCTCCCCCATAGTGGGGGCCTACCCACTAAACCTCCCCGGGGTGCTCCAACTCGCGTCCTGTTGCGGCATTGTGGGATCTGATGCAGAACCACGCCGCCGCAGACGAGGAGGCCCTCCTCCTCTCCTCAGGCTCTTTACGAGCACTCGACGTCCTGCCGTGAGCACCCGGCAGGACGTCACTTCCCGTCAGATCCCATGTGTGGCGAGACATCCCCGTACCCCGCCCCGGGATCTCCTATGTTTCGCCGTGTGCGTGGACGGCGTCTCCTCGGGACCTGATCTCCATTGGGTGGGGGGCGATCCACTATGCCCCCACCCGGAGGCCCCGGTTAGGGAGGCA
The DNA here is from genome assembly GCA_905475355.2 of Clostera curtula. Taxonomy (NCBI): domain Eukaryota; kingdom Metazoa; phylum Arthropoda; class Insecta; order Lepidoptera; family Notodontidae; genus Clostera; species Clostera curtula. The sequence continues at coordinate 8,467,056 of FR997806.1, read as the reverse complement.
GAAGGCGCACGTGCGCCAGTCTGCGGCGCCCCGTGCGAGTGCGCCGCATCGGGTGCGCTTCGGGCGCCCTCTCCCTATCCCTTTCCGCCTCTTCCTTCTTTCTCATTACTGTCTCTGCAAACGTCCGGACCGCGTCCCAGGCCGCCACAGATGCGGCCATTTTGCGCAGGACCGTTTGCAGAGACAGGTCTCCTCCGATTACAGCGACGAGAGTCGCGCGCTCCTCCTGCCACGCCGGGCATGCCGCTAGTGTGTGCTCTGCACTGTCCACCGAGGCGGCACAGTGATGGCAGTTCGTGTTGGGCTCTCGCCCCGCCCTCTCACACAGATACCTTCCGAAGCATCCGTGCCCCGAGAGGATCTGCGTGAGGTGATATGTTAGTTCACCGTGCCGCCTCGTGACCCAGCTGTCCAGCATGGGTCCAATGGCGCCCACCAGCTGATGCCCGGCTCTGGGATCCCGCAGCATCTCCATCCAGTCGATCAGCAGTGTGCTTATCTCCTCTACTCGCCAGCTTTGGACAACGTCCGCCGCGGGGGGTTCGCCATTAGCCCGGGCCTCGGAGACTTTGACGTACAGAGCGGTAAGGACCCGGACTTCAAGCTCCCACGGCGGAGTGCCGGCGAGAGCACACGCCGCGTCGAAGGAGACGCTGCGATATCCCCTGACTATCCTTATCGCCATGAGGCGTTGTGGCCGCCTCAGGAGCGCGCGACTCTTCGGACTGAGGGCGTCCGCCCAAACAGGTGCCGCGTAAAAGGCCATAGAGCGAATCACCGCCGCGTACAGTCTCCTGCAGGCGGCGGCGGGCCCACCAGTATTGCTAAGCAAGCTGCTTAGGGCGCCCGCAGTCCTCATCAGCTTTGGCACCAGACGGACCAGGTGCTCGTTAAAATTGAGCCTGGAGTCCAGAGTGACGCCGAGGTACCGCATGGCGTCCCCGACGCCAATCCGCACCCCACCCACGATGATGTGTGATCCGGCTGGTGGCTTCCGTCTCGGTCCGTGGAAGCACAGTGCCTCCGATTTGTGAAGGGCTACGTCGAGGCCTAGCTTTCGTATACGGTGCACCAGGTGTGCGACTCCCGCCGTAGCCCTCACTTTCGCCTCGTGGAAGTCGCAGCCACGCGCCGTTACGAGGGTATCATCCGCGTAGCACGTGACAGCGACTCCCGAGAGAAGGTGTCCACGCAGGGCCCAGGCCTACTAACCTAACCTTACCTAAGCGTGATCGTTTTCCGGACTACAGGGTCTTTATCGTCGTTTCAGCCCATAAATGACCCACTACTGAGTCGGGCCTCCTCTAGTTCATGTTGGGAGATTAGCCTACTGTGCCGCGCAGCCAAGACGGGTTGACACAGGGTTTGCTTCAAGTTTTCCTTCTGTTGCGGCTAGGTGATCTGCCTAATGCGTTCTTTTAGTCGCTTCTTACGACACCCTCAATATGGAATGGGCTGGTGACACCACACGGAAAATTTATTAGAATTGTATTCTTTGTGCGTACATAATTCGTACATGGAGGGAGTCTTACCGGGTCAGCAAACCCTGTGCCAACCCGTTTTGCCAGCGTGGCACAGTAGGCTAATGTCCTTCCATGAATTGTGAGTAGGCCCGACACAGTAGTGGGTCATTTATGGGCGGAAACGAAGACGATAAAGAATAAACAATGTCACCAACCCATACCATATTGAAGGTGTCGTAAGAGGCGACTAAAAGAACGCATTAGGCAGATCACCTAGCCACAACACAAGGAAAACTTGAAGCAAACCCTGTGTCAACCCGTCTTGGCTGCGTGGCACAGTAGGCTAATCTCCCAACATGAACTTAGAGGAGGCCCGACTCAGTAGTGGGTCATTTATGGGCTGAAACGACGATAAAGACCCTGTAGTCCGGAAAACGATCACGCTTAGGTAAGGTTAGGTTAGTAGGCCTAACCGAGTTTTATGTATGAAAAACTCTGGCCTTGCTACGAAAGATCGCCCTTGAAAGATATCGAAGCCACGCATAGCCATGTGTAATACCTTTTTAGAATCCTTATTAAATGCGCCAAAAATTGTAATACAGTGGCACTTTTCTGTAGAGTATTTTTTTTTCACAGTGGGGTCCGAAGTATGTAACAAGTTTTGATTTAAGAATTATGTCTTTCGGAAAACTTAATGTTATCTTTAACACACCCAATAAACTACCATAAATAGCATGTCTAACGAAAGGGCTCATCAGTACCAATCTAGTGAAAATTATAAAAAAGATACTGGGTGTAGATTTTTTCGAATTTTATCAAGTTTTAGTAAAAAAAAGACAATTTCTCATAAAAACACAAAATCTATTGTAACTCTGCAGGGGTTGACCCTAAGGACCTCCCATAGAACAATTTTTTGCTGCTTATGGCCCCATCTAACCGCTGGTTTCGTTTGATCCACGACTTTTTGACCACCCTGTATAGTTATAATATAAGCAAATATATCACGAGTGGCGACCCTGTAAAACAATATTAACACACTCTGATAAATTATTGACAGATTAATTGAAAACTTTTACTAAAATTTTGTTTATCGTCGACTCGTGAACTAAAACTGTTGTAAAACCTATTTTTATAGTTTATAGCTTTCTTTATAATGAAATTAAAAATATGTTGTTCTGTGTCACATTCAAATAAAAGCCATGTAAAAATCAACAACGATTTTTACTAATTTTTCCAACATTTGTTATCAGCACAAATTAGCTCGAATAAATGAGCTAGGGTCTAGGCTCCGAATATGAATTTGTCCCATTCGGTGTCGAGACCCTTGGTCCGTGGGGTCCTAGCGCTATAAGCCTTTTTAAGGAAATAGCAAAAAGGTTAGTCGACATCACAGGAGACCGAAGAGCTGGTAGCTACCTCGGACAAAGAATTAGTCTAGCGATTCAAAGGGGGAACGCTGCCAGTATCTTCGGAACCTTGCCTAAAGGGACTCCTTTAAATAATATATTTTAGTATTTAAGTTTTAGGTTAATTGGTATTTTTAGTCTTGTTTTATTACTTAAGTTAGTGTTTATGTGAGTACAAATATATTTTTAATTATTTTGTGTTAATAAATATATGTTAGTCAATGAGCTGATATATTCGTTTGTAGGTGAAACTCGAAGTGATTTATGTATATTCACCATAATAATAGTGAAATACGAATTTTGTAGACGAAGAGAAATATAACAGTCTCACGATGTCTTCAAGAGATCACAAGAAACGAAAATCTGGCCTACACTCGATGATGGGATCATCAGTTATAGGTTCTTGGTTGTCGCGCAATGGTAAAGACCATGTACCATGTAAGAGGTATGTGGGATCCTATAGCGCAACAATATATTTTCGTTGGATACACAAAAGATCCACGAAGCTATTATTTCTGTGAGCCTAATTGTCTGCCTATTCCTTTGACATTTTTTTTAATATTTCTTTACTGGATTGAGCTCATCGTCAAGAAAATTCTGCAGCGGATTTGGTAGAGGCCGGTGCCAGTGAGTTAGAGCTACATGATGGACAAGTTCAACCTGGAACTGTCACTGAAGCAACTGACACGGATAATGATGAAGCTCAGAGTTCTTCTGATTTTATGTCGTATGATGATGTTTCTGATGGAGGAGATTCTACTGTTATAGAAATGCTTGAAGAAAGATATCCACCAAGAAATAAACTAGCTAAGCGGCAAGATGCTAATCTTGTTTGTAGCATTCTTGATATTGAAGAACCTCAAAGCTATACAGAAGCAATGCAATCAGAAGACAGTGCTAATTGGCGATCGGCCATGAATGCGGAGTCAAGTCTTTCATGAAGAATAAGACTTGGGAGTTGGTAGATAGACCAAACAAAAAGGTCCTACCTTCCAAGTGGGTCTTCAAGATCAAAAGATATGCTGAAGGTTCTATAATCAAGTACAAAGCAAGGCTAGTTGTCAAAGGACATGCCTGGAATTGATTACAATGAAACTTTTGCACCAGTGGTGCGGAATTCATCTCTGCGTACCCTTATAGCATTGGCAGCAGAAATGAATATAAAAATGCAGCAGATAGCACAATAGAACAAAACATATTGATATAAAATATCATTTTATCAGAGAAAAGGTTATAGAAGGTAACATAGAAATAGAGTTCATAAAGTCTGATAAAATGACAGCCGATGTGTTGACGAAGCCCTTACGGCGAATAGCACATATTCGATGTATTAACGGTATGGGCTTAACAAATAGATAGTTCTCTATTTATTTGATATTGGTTGTATATATTTTGTATAGTTATTTTAGTAGTTGTTCGGTTATTTTTATATTTCATTAAGGGGAGCATGTTGTAAAACCTATTTTATAGTTTATAGCTTTCTTTATAATGAAATTAAAAATATGTTGTTCTGTGTCACATTCAAATAAAAGCCATGTAAAAATCAACAACGATTTTTACTAATTTATCCAACAAAAACAAACTTAGAAAAGTATTCTTAGGTGTACAACGTTATTGTGTTTAGTTAGAAATTCAACTACAATATCAGTAAACCCACTTAAGCTCAAATTGGAAAGGTTTTAGACTTGTATAAAAAGTGATAGTTTTTATTTAGCTTACAATAAAAGCATTTACAGGGTGTAACAATAAAGATGTATCCATAATTTAATTCTTTATATAGTGTGTGAAATATCAGGAAAAAATAATCATCGTTGTTATTATAATTTTATACAATAACATCAACCTCGTTTTCGACGGTTTTTGTCTATTTTTAACCCCCGACGCAAAAAGAGGGGTGTTATAAGTTTCACGTGTCTGTCTGTCTGTCTGTCTGTCTGTCTGTCTGTCTGTCTGTGGCACCGTAGCTCGCGAACGGATGAAGCGATTTCAATAAAGTTTTTTTTTGTATGAAAGGTAAGTTACGGGCGAGTGTTCTTAGACATGTTTGATGAAACTCGGGTGAGCCGTTTAAAAGTTATGAGGGGTGAAAGTGGGGAAGAATAACTGAATGTCTGCAAATATAATCGAGTGGGGTCTCAAATGAAAGCGCATCACGTGCAATTTAACAAAATCTACATTATAATAAGTATGTACCTATAAAAAGTATAAAATAAAAATTAAATTAAAAATTTAAATAAACCCCCGACACAATAACCTTTAAAAAGTAAAAAATAAATACTTCGCGTTGGGGGACCAGGGGTCAGGTAATAAATAAGTGGGGTGCGTGAGTGGAACCTCCCCGTGCGATAAGTGCTTTCCCTGTCTTCCCACTTGTCCGGTGCACCCTGGTAACGGCTGGCTCACGGTAACGCAGTGACCAGCCGGCCAATCCACTCCCCGTCGATCTCTCGCTCTCGAGTTGACGGTATCTGCTTTTCTGCGCTTCAGTTGGTGAGACCGTTGGGTATCTGCGTCGACCTAGTTCCGCATACCCCCCTGGGATCCCAGCTGTCGTCGTGTCTGGCGCTTTTGTGTTTCTTGTTTTATTGTCGTTTGTTTTGTGACGTGTTTGTGCTGTGCGTGTGCTCACCATGAGCTTCAGCGCAGCGGCTGCTGGGTCGGACGACGAATGTTCGTCCTCAGCGATTGAGGTGGACCTTGAGAGTCTACCAGAGGTTGGAATGGCGGCTGGAGGAGTCTCTGACTCGGACTCCAGTGTGCTGGTCGACAGTGGGCGGCGCAAGAGATCCCATCCTGCGTCGCCTAAGAAGAAGGTGGCGGACTCTGACTCTGACACGGAGACGGACACCAGGCCCAAAGCCAAGGTGACGACGGCCCTCCGGGGCAAAGGCAAGGCAGTAGCCGGGCCAAGTCGCGTGCAGCGGCAGCGGAGCGAGGCCGAGGAGTCGGACGAGCTTGGGCATCATCTTGGTGCCCGAGCCTTCCGCAGGGAGGACCCGACGTCGGTCTTCCTTGACCCAGAGGCGGAGCTTGGTTTCGGGCCGAACAACAATCCCGACGCGATGCCGATCGAAACGCTGCGCGCGATAGCGGGCAGATGCTCGGTGGCGGTGCTCGAGATCGCCAGGAAGTCCGGCAACCTGAAGGGGGGGTTCGTCAAGAACCTGAAGAAGGCGGCAACGACGTACACGGACGTGGTGGAGTCCCTGATCTCCAGGTCGGAGACGCAGGAGATCCGCCGCGTCCGTGCCGACTGCGAGCGCCTTCGGAAGGACAATGAGTCCCTCCGGGCCGAGCTCAAGGCGCACCGGCGGGAGTTCAGTGAGATGAAGGCCGCAATGAACGCCGCCAAAGGCGCGACTTCAGCCCCGAGGGAAGACGAGACCCTCGAGGTGTGGAGGCGCTCTATCCTGGAGTCTACCGGGAATATGCTCGCGGCGTACGTCGCGAGCATAAACGAGCGCCTCCTGCCGGAACCGGTGCGCCGTCCCTCGCTGGCGGCCGACCGAAGGAGGGCCTCCGTCCGATCGACGGAGCCGGTGGAGCCCGCTGTGCGCCCCGCAACCGCCCCCGTACGGAGGCGTTCGGCCGCCCCCGCAGCATCGCGCTCCCGCACTCCGGTGCCGACTGAACGCGCCGTCCCCCCGACGGCCCCGACGGCCTTGCCTGCGGCGGCTGCCCCTGTGCAGAGCGCCGCCAGCAAGAAGCGAGAGAAGAGGAGGGCCGAGAAGGCCCGCCGCGCAGCGGCTGCACAGTCTGCTGCTGTCGCGGCCCCGCGGGCCGCCCCACGGGCTACCCCGCGGGCTGCCCCTGCGGGGACCCAGCCGCCGGCCCAAGAGGGTGACGGCTGGACCACCGTAACTAGGGGCAGGGGCCCCAGGGCGACGAGGGCCCCCGCGGCTCAGCCGGCTCCACCGGCTGCACCCGCAAAGGCCAAGGGTCGAAGGTCTGTGCGGCCTAAGCTCACTGAGCCATCCACGGCGGCGGTGGTGGTCTCACTGCTGCCGGAGGCCGTGGAAAGGGGGGTGACCTACGCCCAGGTCCTCCAAAGAGCGGAGGAGCAGGTCAGCCTGGCTGAGCTGGGGATCGAGGGGGGCCTCCGAATCCGCAGCTCAGCAACTGGTTCCAGGCTGATGGAGCTGCCGGGCACCCAGAACGGGGACAAGGCCGACCAGCTGGCCGAAAAGCTGCGTCCGGTCTTGGAGGGGCTGGCCGAGGTCATCCGGCCCGTGAAGTGCGTTGAGGTGCGCATTTCGGGGCTGGGGGACTCGGCCACAAAAGCCGCAGTCACGGTGGCGGTGGCCAGGGCAGGGAAGTGCGCCCTGTCCTTGGTAAAGACGGGGGAAATCCGTCCCGGGCCCGGCGGGGCGGGCACTGTCGTCGTACGGTGCCCGATCGCCGTCGCCAAGGCCTTGTCGGAGGTCGGCAAGGTCCAAGTCGGGTGGAGCGAGGCTGGGGTCCGGGTGATGGACCAGCGCCCGCTGAGGTGTTACAGATGCCTCGGCATGGGACATACCCGGCCTACGTGTCCATCCAGGGTGGACCGGGACGGACTTTGTTTTAGGTGCGGCCAAGAGGGTCACAAGTCCTCCGGCTGCACAGCCAAGCCGCGCTGCGCCGTCTGCGCAGACGCTGGACAGCGGGCCGACCACGTCATGGGGGGGAAGTCGTGTAACCCCCCCGTGACCAAAGGAAGAGCGACCGCCGTCGCCTCTACCAGTGCCGGGCGCCCGCAGGCGCAGGAGGAAGCTGACATGTCCTCATGAATAGGTCCGGACATGTCACTTTCCTCCAGGCGAACGTCAATCGCTCCGCCGGGGCTCAGGACTTGCTGATGCAGTCCATGGCGGAGCGACGAATTGACGTCGCAGTCGCCTGCGAGCCGTATTACGTCCCCTCCCAGGGCCACTGGGCTGGGGACCTAGACGGCGACGTGGCGGTCGTCGTCAGGTCGGACGCTGCCCCGCCCCTCTCGACGATAGAGAGGGGCGAGGGGTTCGTGGTGGCGGGGTGGGGGGTGTACCGTATTGTGGGCGGTTACTTCTCCCCCAACCGACCCCTGGCGGAGTTCGAGACGTACCTCGACTCCGTCCGGGACGCCTTGGATAGGCTGTCGCCGGGGCCAGTGGTCCTCCTCGGCGACCTTAACGCCAAGTCTGAGGCGTGGGGTAACCCCGCCACGGACGCGAGGGGTAGGGCCCTACAATCTTGGGCCCTACTGGCCGGTCTGTCCCTACTGAACATAGGGACATCGCAGACATGCGTGCGCCACAACGGCGGATCCGTGGTGGACGTCTCGTTTGCCACGCCCGCCGTCGCGCGCAGAGTCTCCGACTGGCGAGTGGCGGAGGGGGTCGAGACGCTGTCGGACCATCTGTACGTTCTGTTCAGCGTCTCGCCCCTCCCAGGCTGGCCAGTAGGCGGGCCAGCAGGCTGCCTAGGTGGACCTTGAGCCGGCTCGACGTGGAGCTGGCCAAGGAGGCGGCCATCGTCCAGCGCTGGTCCTCCCCTGCTGTGGGGGCTGGTGCGGACGTGGACGAGCTGGCCGGCCGCATGCGCGCCTCACTCCAAGAGGTGTGCGATGCGGCCATGCCGAGGGTTCGGAGGGGGCACCAGGGACGGGAGCAGGTGTATTGGTGGTCGTCTGAGATCGCGGAGCTCAGGGCGGCCTCCAACGTGGCCCGCCGCCAATACACGCGGTGCGGCCACCGCCTGCGGAACAACCCGTCCCTGGAAGAGTTAAGGGACCGGCTGCGGGGCATCTATCGAGAGGCGAAGATGGCCCTGCAGCTGGCAATTAGTCGGGCCAAGGCCGCTGCCAGGGAGCAGCTGTTGGCGGATCTCGATAGGGATCCCTGGGGGCGACCCTACCGCGCAGCGCGTGACAAGCTGTGCGCGCGGGGAGCCCCCGTCCTGGAGACTCTGCCTCCCGACCTCCTCGAGAGGGTGGTCGGGGAGCTGTTCCCAGCCGCGGCCCATCACTCTCCGCCGGTGATGTCGCCGCCGTCTCGCCAGGTGGCTGGCGGGGACGACGATGTCCCGCTGGTCACCGAGTCGGAGATGGAGACGGCGCTGGCCCGACTGCGAGCCAAGAAGACGGCCCCCGGGCCTGACGGTGTCCCGGGCCGCGTGGTGTGCGTGGCCTCGGAGTTCCTTGGGGGGGGGCTTCGGGGACTGTTCGACAGGTGCCTTCTGTCCGGACGGTTCCCGAAGCTCTGGAGGGAGGGGAGGCTATGCCTCCTCAAGAAGGAAGGCCGGCCGGAGGACTCCCCCTCCGCGTACCGGCCCATCGTGCTTCTGGACGAGGCGGGCAAACTGTTCGAGAGGGTCCTCGCTGCCCGTCTCGTCCAGCACCTTGAGGGAGTGGGACCGGGGCTCAGCCCGGTCCAGTTCGGCTTCAGGGCGGGGCGGTCGACGATCGACGCGCTCGACGCCCTGAGGCGCCTCCGCGAGGAGGCGGTGGAGGAGGGGGAAGTGGTCCTGGCGGTGTCGCTCGACATCGCCAATGCGTTCAACAGCCTCCCCTTCGAGACGCTCGAGGAGGCACTTCGGTACCATGAGGTGCCTCCTTATCTCGGGAGGCTGCTGAGCGCATACCTCCGGGACCGCGAGGTCCTGTGGGAGGGAGCGGACGGCCGCATTCAGCGGCGGACGGTAAATTGCGGTGTTCCGCAGGGCTCGGTTCTAGGCCCTGTCCTGTAGAACATCGGATACGACTGGTTGCTCAGGATGCCGCTACTGCCCGGGGTGGGGCTGCTCTGCTACGCAGACGACACCCTCATCACGGCCAGGGGCGGCACCTTCGCCGAGGCGGCGAGGAGAGCAACGGTCGCGACGTCGCTGGCTGCGGACCGGATCGGCCTGCTGGGCCTGAGGGTCTCCCTCCCGAAGACGGAGGCCCTCCTCCTCCACGGGCCACGCCGGGGTCCCCCTCGCGGTGCGAGCATCACCGTGGGGGGGACGGTGATAGAGCTGCGGGCCCAGATGAAGTATCTGGGCCTGCACCTGGACGGTCGGTGGAGCTTCGGGGCCCACTTCCAACAGATGGCCCCGAGGCTCATACGGTCGGCCGCCGCCCTGGGCAGGCTGCTGCCCAACGTCGGCGGCCCGGGCTCCGTCTGCAGGCGCCTGTACTCCGGCATCATCCGGAGTATGGCCCTGTACGGAGCCCCCGTCTGGGTCGGAGCCCTCACCGCTCGCAACAGGGCCCTTCTGCGGAGGCCGCAGAGGGTCATAGCGGTGAGGGCGATCCGGGCTTACCGCACGGTGTCGTGGACGGCTGCCACGCTGCTCGCCGGGGACCCACCCTGGGAGCTCCAGGCGGAGGTGCTGGCGGCCGTCTACAGGTACCGTGCGGCACGGAGGGAGGAGGGAGCGCTGCCCCTCCTCGACGGTGGTGGTGCAAGGCGGGTCAGGGACAGAGCGCGAGAGGCCCTGATCCGCCACTGGGAGGAGGATTTGGGGTCCCCAGCCGCCGGGCTGGCGACGGTGGAGGCGGTCCGCCCCCACCTAGATCGCTGGCTGTCTCGGCGGCACGGGACCCTAACCTACAGGTTGGTGCAGGTGCTTACCGGGCATGGCTGCTTCGGTAAGTACCTGCATCAAATCGCGGGCCGGGAGCCGACGCCGGTCTGCCACGAGTGTGGCGCGCCAGTCGACACGGCGCGCCACACGGTGGAGGAGTGTGCCGCCTGGGTGACCGAGAGGCGGGCCCTGGCGGCACAGGTCGGAGGAGACCTCTCGCTGTCGAGCCTTATCGGACGGATGCTCGACAGCGAGGAGGGGTGGGAAGCAATGGCCTCCTTCTGCGAGGACGTCATGTCGCAGAAGGAGGCCGCGGAGCGGGTCAGGGAGGAGGACGTCCTGGCCGACCCGCGCCGCAGACGGAGGCCGGGGAGGAGGAGGCGACTGTACGCCCACCTCCTTCCCCCGCCATAGAGGCCGGTGGTGGGCCGGGGGACCCGCCACCGACGAAAGCCTCGATGACTGAGGGCGTCCCAGTGTACCGGGACGCCCTCTCCGATAGTCGCTTGCCCGCGTAGCGGGCACCTCGTCGGGGCGTCAACGTCGACTGCGCTCGCGCGAACCGTTGGCGCCCCAAGCGTGCCGTGTGAGGGTATACCGCTGGGGTTTTAGTGGGTATACGGGTTCTGTCCCGGGAGTCCCACATAATCACCGACCTCACCCCCGGGGGGCGGTGGTATGCGTAATGCATTTCCCCAGCGAAACCAAAAAAAAAAAAAAAAAAAAAAGGTAATAAATAAGTGGGAGTGATCCCCCAACGCGAAGTATTTATTTTTTACTTTTTAAAGGTTATTGTGTCGGGGGTTTATTTAAATTTTTAATTTAATTTTTATTATGTATATTTTTTTAAAAACCTTTGTATTTTTTTTAAATATATGTAAAAATAAGTAATAATGAAATCCTTGAGGGAGGCCTATATCCAGCAGTGGAAGTATTTTGGCTGAAATGATGATGTTAAAAAAAACCTATTTCTCGTACCCAAATTCAAACGTAACTTTATTTGAATAGAATTTTATCACAAAGCTCTTACAGATCGTCAGGACTGAAGGCGAAAACGCACAGTCATCGGAGACGGTTTCGTTGTATCATTCGAATTAGTATGAAATGACGACACACACATTTCACAGAGTATTTCACTCTAATTCGAACAAATAAAATCGTCCTCTCGGCAAGTCGCTGCTCTATTCGGCACATAAACTCTCTGCCGAGTCGGACCTCGTCCAAATATAAGGAGGATAATTAGCCTACTATGCCACGCTGGCCAGCGTTGGCATAGGGTTTCGTATATTTTTTTCCTTCTCTTGAGGCTTTATTAGTTCTTTTGTCGCCTCTTAGAAAGAAAGAAAGAAAGAAAATTTTATTGTAGCTCACAATTGACATGAAGTGGATAGTATCCCAAACTTCTGTACAACTAAAATAATTACTTACTTAGGACAACCTTAGGATGAAATGGGGTGGCAACATAATGTATTCAAACATACGACTGAACCTATGTTGAGGCTCTCACCATGCTGTTCTACAGAGAAATTGGAGAGAAATAACAATTATTTATACATATGGTTACGTCTTGTAGAGTTTTTGCTACACCCTGTATACAAAATTGATTTCATTACTTTCGTATAAGCATGGTCACGTTCCATTCCCAAATTGGTCCGAAAAGTATAATAGACTTAAAGGAACCTTGGGATTATTTGTCCAATTACTGGCAAAAATACTCGGCCACCGCACGGACTAATCTTTTCATCTGTTTCCAGCAATTACTTACAACGCTTGGAGCAATTCGAAAAGGCCGTACAAGCTTACAACGAAGCACTCCGCTGGAATGTGAGTTCAGAACAAATAACTTGAGATTCCATTACCAGTAGGTAAACATACAATTAGAGAGCCACATCGTTTAATGCCAAATCCACTCCGAATGTTCTTCCCGCTTGGTTGAAGTTTGAATGCTGGAGAGAATTGTAATGGAACAATTTGAGATATTCTGAAAGCAATGAAGTGTCATGGCGTTTTTCAACGGCCTTTAGAATGGAGGTGGTACTCAATTCGGTCGTATTGATTTTTAAATTTGTTACCGCATAGTTCCGTCATTTGTAAACCATTTTTTTTGGTTACAGTTTGTTCCACACAAATATCATCGAAATCGTTTCAGAGGTTCGACTTATTAATAATTATTAATTGTATCTTAGGGCTAAAACATACTATTAATGGTTTTCTATTAGTCAGTACTAATAACTACGTACGAGTAGGTTTGTCAGTACATTTTAGTACTCGTTTAAATTATACTATTCTTTTTCTACAACTTCTTGAGTGAACATGTACAGGTACACATTATTATATCAGCTAGCTAATAACCAACTTCTGAGTCAAGCTCCCAACTCAATACCACCATTAAGTTACAGTACATTAGCTTAATATACATTAGCCGACCGTGTGATCACGGCTGTGGAATACATAGTGACAGCACCTCATTCCATCCTGAGGGTGTTGTACGAGCCGACAAAATGAAATGACAAGGCTGAAAAGCTAGCCAAGGAAGATAAGGAAAACTTGGCACAAAACCCTATGCCAACCAGCGTGGCACAGTAGGCTAATTATCCTCCATGCCACTGAAGGAAGCCCGAATCATCAGTGGGTTATGAATGGGCTTTGAAACCGTGTGGTTTATACGAGCTTCCAGGCTTTGGTTTTGTAAGTTATCATGCACACTAAACTACTTGAAACAGCGGTAGCGGTTTGAAACGGGTCGGTCACTTCCACAAGCCCTCTAAGTTTATTGTCAGTTTTTTTCATCGACACGGTTGGCGCAGTGGTTGAGCGATCGACTGCTGCGCAGCATGTCGCGGGTTCGATTCCCGCACGGAAGAAATATTTGTACGACCTACAAGTATTTGTTCCGGGTCTGGGTGTTTTCTATCTATAATATGTATGTATTTACAAAAAAAAAGTAATTTATCATCCATCTCGTTACCATAACACAAGCATTAAGTTGCTTAGCTTGGGACGAGATGGCGTTGTGTGAAATGAACACTTATATCTATAGTTCTTCTCAGCTGCGGTCGCGTTCCGAACCGGTGGAAAGTTGTCGAATGGTTTGCATTTACTAATATTTATTATTAATTTATTGACTATTTTTAAGTAATAATTGTGTCCTGTGCAAAATAAATGATTTAAATTTGACTATAACTTCCTCTTCTTGGCTATGTAGAAAGATGACGTGCGTTCTCTTCTCGGTCGCAGTATGGCTAGAGTGAAGTCGACCCATTATGTCGCCGCTTTAAATGATGTGTCACAAGCTAACGGTACTTTATACTGTCATTTGTTTTATGGATTGTTATTTTTTAGAATAGGATCATCCCATAATATCTATCTGGTCCCCTTTCAAGAATATTCGTCAATTTCACAGGGTTTCATATAAACTATTCATGCGTTGATATAGAACATGTATCGTCATCATTATTTCAGCCAAAAGACGTCTACATCTGGACATAGGCCTCCCCCAAGGATATCCACAAAAGCTGGTCATGAGCCCGCACCCATCATTTTCCGGCGACCTAAACAGGTGCACGTATCACTGTGGGGGAGGACTACCAGCACTGCAATTTCCGAAACGCGGTCGCCACCTGAGGGCTTTTCTGCCCCATTCTGCCCCGTCCGTCCTGCGAGCTATCTGTCCTGCCCACTGCCACTTAAGTTTGGCAATCCTCGGTCTGTAACCTTATTTCTGATTCGATCGCACGGGTAAATTCCGAACATAGCCTTCTCCATTGCCCTTTGGGTCATATTGAGCCTTTATAAGGAGCCTATAGTGAGCGACCACGTCTCTGTACCATATGTCATCACTAGCCACACACATTGATCGAATAATTTTATCTTCAAACACTGCGTTATTGCGGAAATGAGAAGGTCTTTTGCAGTTACCCGAACCATTGACAGCAAGAAAATATATACTCGTATTTCTCTAAATAGTGTTATTTTTTAAAACAAAACCATCGCACGATTTATCGTGGGGGCAGTTTACAAACATGAAATTCTCGATGCCTCATACCTATTTACTTTCCGATACCTACCTACTTATCCTTCTAGGAATATAAATATTTAAAAATATATTTTACAGAGTTAGAGCCAGAAAATATGAAGGCAGCCCAAATTAGAGCCCAGACGGAATACGAGAAGTGTGCATTTGAACGAGCACTCTTGCTTGCTTATCGAGGTGCTCAAAATACGCGATTTCCACCGGGTTTCGCCGACTGCATTAAATGTTCCGAAGAAACGGTAAAATCTTTAAAAAACTCTCTCAACATCACCATATTTTAGGCGCAAAGGGATGATTATCCAAGCAGACGAGGTGATATGTCTGGCAGGGGGCCGCGGCGCGTATACCCCAATATCTGTAATCGGGGAATTATTAACTATGCGAATTGATCTGTAAACTTCGCTATCACGATGTAGGAAATTGTGTAATGTATGTGGCTTGCTGGTCGCTACAATACTAAAAATATAGTTGACTGAAAAGCCCTCTCTCAGACATAGCTTTTCAAGGAACTCGAATATGAGTTCTGCAAATATACAAGATGTAACAACAACACTATGTTGGTATAATTATAACTAGTTTAAAATATCAGGAAAACAAAAACTATTTTTTCAACTCACTTTAATGTAAGCCAGTTTCATAAATAAGCACAGAGACCCCAAGAAAACTTCGCTATTTTTACTGTAGCTGCCCGGCCCATCACTATCACTACATATTATAAAACAAAGTCGCTGTCATCTTTACGTCCCTATGTATGCTTAAATCTTTAAAACTATGCAACGGATTTTGAATCTTTTTTTTTAATAGATAGAGTGTCAAGAGGAATGTTTATATGTATAATATATGTATAATTGCACCCGTGCGAAGCCGGGCCGGATCGCTAGTTTTCGATAAAACACACGATTAGGTATGTTACTATATATAATGTCCTTTGGTGCTTCACTATTACTTCGGATGAATATATAGTCTTATTGTTACATCTGTATAACCAGCACAAAGCCAATTCAAGTTGGCAGAAGTTAGGATTAAGTTAGTAACGTTGTATATTTCCGTATACTTTTCTATTTTTGCTTAATCCAATCGAAACAGACGAGTCCTGAACAATAGCAATTATATCGAGGTATAATTAATGAAGCGTTTAAATTGAATCTTATTAATGTTTATGGAATTAGATATCGGACTGCGTTGGGAAAACGGCTCATAAAATGTTGGCTTTGAGTTTGAATTTACCTCAAACAGACATGAAAAGATTTGCTGAGAAACGCGATTTAACGTTTCGACGTAGTCGTATGCAGCCTTTGGGAGAACGAAAGGTATGTTAAATTTATTAAATAATAGTTATTAGTATTGATATTCACATTTTAAACGCATTGTCTTTAAAGCAGAACTTGTTCTGGTAAGATTTGTTTGATTGCCTCGTTGGTCTAGGGGTAGAATGCTGCCGCCTAGGCATCACGGGTTAGGTTAGGGTGTCATTTGTGCGGCGGCGTGGTTCTGCATCAGATCCCACAATGCCGCAACAGGACGCGAGTTGGAGCACCCCGGGGAGGTTTAGTGGGTAGGCCCCCACTATGGGGGAGAGTCTCACACTCCCCTCGCTGGCCATCCCCGTGGCTGGCGAGGAAGTCCATAAAGGATTTTACCCAGGGCGAAAAAAAAAGGGTGTCATATGTGTTCGTGAATTTTGATGTTTGTAAACTACCCCCGCTTTACAGGTCATAACCTACTGCAAGGGTTACGTATTTTTTTAAAAGGAAAGGAAAAGAAAATAAAGAAAGACATTTTTCTCTCCATAAAACCTCTCCATTATGAAATAAAACAAGTAACTTTCCTGTCGATTATATTTATTCCGTGTGATAACGGATTGAGAATAAGAAATGTCACCAATGACATTGAAGGTGTCGTTACTGGCGACTAAAGGAACGTAGGAGGCTAATCACCTAGCCACAAGAAAAGGAAAATTATATAAAAACCCTGTTCCAACACGTCTTGCCACATGATCTTGAACAAGATCAGTAAATTTCCCTCCATGAATTTGGAGCAGGCCCGACCTAGTAGTGGGTCGTGTGATGCAGGATTTATAACACATAGTATCACCACCCCATTCCATCCTAAGGGTGGCGTAAGAGCCGACAAAATTAAATGAAAATGACAAAAACCAGGATCAGCGTAGCAATGTAGGCTTCCCTCTATTTCGTTGGAGGAGGTCAGACTCATCAGTGGGTTATGCATGTATGGGCTAAGTGGTAGTAGTTGTTGTTTTATTCGCTCTTTAACAAAAACTCAAGTCCCTAAGAATACCCGTAAGCTTGCTCTCAGCAGCAGCAATTTGCTATTTGAGCAATTTGCTCAGCAATTTGAGTATTTTCTATTATATTTAATAAATAAATAAATATCCTTGGACATTTCACACAACGCCATCTCGTCCCAAGCTAAGCAACTTAATGCTTGTGTTATGGTAACGAGATGGATGATAAACTACTTAAATACATTACTTTTTTTGTAAATACATACATATTATAGATAGAAATGACACCCAGACTCCGAGCCAGTGCCTCTGGTTTAGACAAAGACACTGGCCCGACCCCGGAATCGAACCCGGGACCCGTTGATCCAAAGGCGGCACATCTGACCACTAGCATGGGCATAACATTTACGTGGGAAAACCCACGAGCCAATAGTGATGAAAATAACTATCAGATTCCAAATAAAAATCATGAAACTAGATAAATTTATCAATTCTTATTTCGTAACTCAGAAATGGTTTTCATAGCAATCAAAGTTTAATAACAAAAGCTGAAACTTTGTGTGTAGTTTGAACTTTGTTCCAAACTGAAATTGAAATTTTATTGCGAATTGATATTTTACTTATACGGTTTTTGTGATTATTTACCATTAAGTTACTTTGTAAGACTTGTTTAATTTTATCTATTTATTTATTGTTCTTTATTTATAGCCGTTACACTCGTATCTTGTTGTTGCCAGCTTATCTCATGACAAAGGTCTCCTCTAAGGCCTTCCTCTCCTAATGATTTCTTAGGTTTTCGCGATTATTACACATTGAAATTAAACGCGTTTTAACGGATTTCTCGCGTGTATATTACATTATTTTATGCCCGACGTTCCGAGTGATTTGCAGCAGTCGTCGTCCGGAATAAAATAATGTAATCACTATCACTACATAGTATAAAACAAAGTCGCTGTCGTCTGTCCGTCCCTATGTATGCTTAAATCTTTAAAACTACGCAACGGATTTTGAAGCGGTTTTTTTTAATAGATAGAGTGATTCAAGAGGAAGGTTTTTAAGTATAACCCACCTCCGCTTTGCACAGGCGAAGCCGGGGCGGGCCACTAGTGTAATATACACGCGATAAATCCGTTAAAAAGTGTATAATTTCAATGCATTCCACTCCTCCATGAGTGGCGCCAGATTTTCATTTTGCATTACATTAAATCATTACATTACATTAATGTTTCAAATACTTCATAGCGTACATACTACATAATATCGAAAATGTTAAAGTTACTTCGAAATGATAATTAATTAATTTGTCGTAATCGTTAATTTGTCGACTTCATCACTACATAGTATAAAACAAAGTCGCTGTCGTCTGTCCGTCCCTATGTATGCATAAATCTTCAAAACTACGCAACGGATTTTGAAGCGTTTTTTTTTAATAGATAGAGCGATTCAAGAGGAAGGTTTGTATGTCAATACTACATAGTATAAACAAAGTCGCTGTCGTCTGTCCGTCCCTATGTATGCATAAATCTTCAAAACTACGCAACGGATTTTGAAGCGTTTTTTTTTTAATAGATAGAGTGATTCAAGAGAAAGGTTTATATGTCAATATTGCACCCGTGCGAAGCCGGGCCGGGTCACTAGTTATTAATAAATCCAAAATCCCCTACTGATTCGATCTTCCCTCAGAGTTTCTGGAATGAAAATACGGACCAATGTACAGTAGGCTATTTTTATCATTTTACTTCCCATTGGATAGTTAAGGTTTGTAATATAAACATTTTTAACAGTCTGCTAACTAGTTTAGTGGCCTCATTCAGCACGCTTAGAGGCAAATTGGTTTTCCAAATCAACACACCAACCCTAAGATTAGTGAACGAAATAAAAACAATTCCAGATTCAAATATCCGTGACCGAAAAAATGAAAGTCGAACAAATATGTCGCCTAATGTCGTCGAAATATCTGGAACGAATGGCACATGACAAATATTTCCTAACGGCTTTGTGTAAGGACGAGCGATTGACCTCAGCCAATAAAAAGGGATCGAGGCAACTACACGAATTGGCAAACAAAGCACTCGCTGATATATTGAAAAGACAAGTATGAGAATAGGACTCGTATTCTAATTCGCTTTTAATTTTCTTTTCTAAAATACAGTTTATAATTATTATAACCGATTGGGTTATAATAATTATAACATCACTATCACTACATATTATAAAACAAAGTCGCTGTCGTCTGTCCGTCCCTATGTATGCATATATCTTTATAAATATGCAACGGATTTTGCAAGCGGTTTTTCAAGAGGAAGGTTTATACGAGGGTGAATCAAAAAATTCTTGGAATCAATATTAAAAAATGCAAAGATTTAAATAATAATATTTTATTTTTCTACATAATCTCCCTCCAATGCAATGCATTTAGAATAACGCGTTTCTAACTTCCTTATTCCTTGTGAAAAAAAATTATTTTCTTGACTCTCGAAAAAGTCCTCTACGGCAGCTATAACCGCGTCATTATCGTGAAATTTTGTTCCACGAATTTCCTCTTTTAATTTTGGAAATAAGTGAAAATCACTTGGGGCTAAGTCCGGAGAATATGGTGGGTGGTCAAGGAGATTGAAGCCAGCACAGCGGATTGCGTTGAGCGCAACTTCCGATCGATGGGCAGGAGCGTTATCTTGAAGGAACAACACGCCCAACGACAGTTTTCCACCACGTTTTTCTTTAATCGCTTCACGCACTTTCGGGATTAAATTTGCATAATAGGGTCCAGTTATCGTCTGGCCTTTTGGCATGTAATCAATAAAAAGGATTCCTTCACTATCCCAGAACACAGAGGCCATAACTTTGCCAGCGGAAGGAGCAACTCGAAATTTCTTAATGGATGGAGAGGATGGTCGTTTCCAAGACATGCTTTGTCTTTTAGTTTCAGGATCAAAATGGTGGACCCACGTTTCATCCATGGTGACAAGACGACGGCAAAAATTATCCGAATCACGCTGGAACATTTCGAGATTACGCTTGGAAATTTCCAAACGTCGCTTTTTGTTTTCGTCGGTTAACATTCGTGGCACCCATCTTGCAGACACTTTTTTGAACCCCAGTGAATCAATTAAAATGGATTGAACGCTACCAAAAGATATCTTTAGGATCTCAGCTATATGTTTTATAGTCATTCTTCTGTCTTCCAAAACCAGATTCTCAACCTTTTTGACATTTTCTTCTGTAACGGAGGTTGAAGGCCGCCCAGAACGCGGGTCATCTTTACAGCTTGATCTACCTCTTTTAAATTCAGCCACCCAGTACGCAACCGTAGAATAGGGTACAGCATCACCCCCTAATGTCTGCTGAATGTCCAAAAAAATTTCCTTCGTAGACATTTTTTTCAAACTGAGATATTTTATCACCGCACGTAACTCACTTTTATCCATAATTTTGACTTTTTAGCAACTCGTTGCACAAAAAAAATTATTACATGCGAACGAACTGACAAAAACAAGTGACAGTCTGCATAAATATAGTGTGATAGACACTCTTTAATTTGAATATCGAACTTGATCCAAAAAGGTTTCATATATATGCACTTCTAAGAACTTTTTGATTCACCCGAGTATGTATATTACATGCATAATATTGTAGAGAAACACTGAATTTAGCTGTTCATCATTGCACCCGTGCGAAGCCGGGCGGGTCACTAGTACTGTAATAAATATTAATGAGTTACATAGAAACAGCAAATCCGTTCAAATAGGTACGTATTTTCCTTTTTGAATTTTAATCAAAACCGACAATAAATGTTTATTGTAACATCAGATATTATATTTTAACGTCTACTATTGATTAAAGTAACTATAAATACTAATCCTGATTTTAACTCCTGCAGTAAATGTTATTCGTGTGGTGACGAATTTAGAATACATAGTGTCACCACCCCATCCATTCCTGAGAGTGTCGTAAGAGTTACAAAAGGTAATGAGAAGGTCGAAAACCCAGCCGCAAGAGAAGCAAAATTTGAGACAAGCTATGGCAAGCCGTCTATCCATCGTGTTACAGTAGGCTGACTACCCTCCATGTTTGGTTTAATTTGAAGGAGGCCTGATTATGCAGTGAGTCATTTATGGGTTGAGCAGTGGAAGAAGTGGAAGCAACTAGTAATTATTACCAAAGCACAATGTTTCATAATAGACTGTACTGCGTGCACGCAAACCACTATATGCAGCTTGCGCTGCCGAATTAGAAGCGCGATCTCGTCTTTCCCAAACCCACAAAGAACATCTAATGCAAAATCAAAAACGCCGCACAAAAGATGCTCAACGACTAATCAAAATGGTGCGCAAATTGCACGAGAAACGCGACACGGCCCGTTGTTTGGAACAGGCTGAGTTTGCAATGGAACAAATTACGAGGATACCAACAAACTTATTGCCCGGAAAGGATAAATTTTTGCAACAACTACATGATCTTGTTGCTGATACTTTCTTGGACCAGGTAATGTCTAGCCTTCTGCTTGTTAAGCTTTGTCTAATTTACTGATGTAGCCCACATGATTGTCAAGCCACATACGCAAGACCGACGCCCGATGGGCACAAATGTCCTCGAGTAGCGACTGTTTTCCGGCAAGTGCAGTGCTGGTAGGCCTCCCACACGGTACCTGGGTAAGGTCCCAGAAAAAAGATGGATGCGGGCAGTGCAGGACCGGCCTTTGTCCGGAAATTCTTGCGGGAGGACTATGTCTAGCAGTGGCCGTATTTTGGCTGATACGATATTGATGATGATGAATTTGATGTAGAAGTATCAGATTTGCCGCCCAGGCTTCGTTGGCGTAGAGGGTAGCGTAGGGCAAGTTTCCTATTAAAGATTCTTTCTCTTCAACTTCACATACAAACAGTTCGTTCGTTTACGTATTCCATGTTGTGACAGATTTAGAATACATGGTGGCACTACCCTATTCCATCCTGAAGGTGTAGTAAGAGCCGACAAAAGGAAATGGCAAGGCCGATAAACTAGTCGCAAGAGAAAGAAAAGTTGAAACGTAACCCTGTGCCAACTCGACTGGCCAGTGTAGCACAGTGGGCTAATTACCCTCCTTGTAAGTGGTGGAGGCCCGACTCAGCAGTGGGTCATCTGTAGGCTGAGTGAAAGCAATAACACGCTTAAATATGTAGCACAGTCAAACATAATAGTACCTAATATAAAAACTTAAGAAACTTTTTTTCTTAAATAATTAGGTCACCTTCTTTAAAATTACAAATATTATTGACATTATCCTCACAAAAAACAACATGGAAAAAAGTCATGAAAACATATAATGAAACACGCAGAATGATTGTTCGATGTTATATCACCTCGTAACAATTCTTTGGACAGTGTTACAAATTCTGTAGACACTCTCCAAGTGAAAAGTTTAATAAATCACATTTTGTCGAGTCACGGGAAAAATTCATATTTTTATGTTCAGATACGTGTTCTGGTTTAGACTTTAAGCAAGCATATGTTTTAGAGAGAAGAAAAACCACACATTTAAAATCATTTTTTACAGTACGGAACGTAACGATTTAGTGAAATTAGTTTAATGCTGACGGTTCTAGAATACATCGTATCACCACCCAATTCCATCCCAAGAGTGTCGTAAGAGCCGATAAAACGGAAATGATAAGGTCGAACACCTAGCCGCAAGAGAAGAATATCTTGATACGAGACCCTGTGCCAACCCGTCTGGCCAGCGTTTCACAGAAAGCTAATTACCTGGCATGTAACTGGAGGAGGACAAAACATGACTGAATAGTTACAAAATATCTAGATGCCTCTTACAGAACAGGACCTAGATGAAATTTGAAATGAACTAAATAACCTCTATAAGTAACAAAGTGGAAACTAGTTTTTAACCTCCAATATCCTCCGTAGAAATAAAAATGTCAACTCTTGTAACTAAGAGAAATGTATGTCTAGAAACGTTTTCGGGAGGCAATGCCCGAATGGGATCGAGAGAGAAGGGCGTACATTCTGCTTGGCATGTCGGTGTCACGGGAGCCGAGCCGTGATTCAATGCTCCGGGTGCGTCCCCCGGCGCCTCGACGCGACGCCAGGTTCATATTGTATTAAGAAGTAATAATATGTATTTCTCTTCGGACCGCAATAGTTCCGTACTCGGAATATTGTTATTTTACGCTTCGCTCTCAATATTTTTTTATGTTGGATTATTGGCGCAAAAGATGATTGAAGTTTCTGTACAGCAGATCGTGGACCATTCTCTATAGTATATTTATACGGTTTTTCAACAGCGACATGCATTTTTCTATAATATTTATAGCTTTTTATCAAAGCGTGTCTGTAATTATATTGCACATAGAGACCGATATATTATTTAAATATTTATCTTTTAACACGCATTGTCTGCCTCGTTGGTTAGATGAGCCGCCTTTGGATCAACAGGTCCCGGGTGCGATTCCAGGGTCGGGCAAGTGTCTTTGTCTAAACCAGAGGCACTTGCTCTGAGTCTGGGTGTCATTTTGTGTTTGTGAATTACATGTTTGTGAACTGCCCCTGCAATACAGGTTATACCTAGTGCAGGGGGTTCGATTATAACGCCCCCGCCCACTGGAGCAACTGAAAACATGAAGGGGTTTCGTTTTTTTTCTAGAGCTATATTATACATATATCTGTAATCTCATTTACCTGATTGTTTACATTTACCATAACCGAAAAGTTTGAATAAACGTTAATTTGTCTTAGATTTGGTAACATATTTCCCATGCTTTATTGCGTATATATCTATCTCATATATCCTTATAGACTAAGAGCCCGTGAACCCCAGACTTACGGTATTTTATAACAGCTAAAAGTTTGTCAGTGCATGCTCCCAACACAGGTAAGAACGATGGACCATTTATGAAGTTTGGGTTACAGTGGCTTTGGCAGGTACACCTCACTAAAGGTGTGTAAAATACCGATTTAATTACGTCAAATAATAAAGTGCGATTTTTTGGTATTACCTTTAGATTATTATAAAAAATCATGTTATTCATTGACAGACACTAAACGTCGTGAAAACCCTTTGCCAGACACCCTTAATGTTCATGGCAGTATGCATATGGGTGGGTGCGCGTGAGATAGCGAGTTAAGTCTACCGCGGTCCCTCACTGCGCAGTTGTTATTTCTACTGATAAAATCAAAATCAAAACTCATTTAATCAAGTTGGCTCATTAGAGCTCTTTTGGCAGGTCAAACAAAATGATAAAAGTTAAAATTTACCATTTAAAATTAATTATTTACCATCTACCACCGGTTTGGAATGCACCTCTACAGAGAAGAGCCGGCAAGAAACTCTGTAATTGTTCTTTTTAGATCGCCATTTGGGTACAAGACTGGTTACAAGACAGATTTGTGAGAGCAAACTCGCGCAATAGTTCCAAAGGGCCAAACATCAGCCAGATCTAGTCGACAATAGTAACCTTGTAATACCCAAGCCAACCGACCCCCAGCAACGGCACCTGTTCACAAGCATGACGCATGCGGCAGCCATCGCCCTCCTCAACCATATTGCAGGGAAGAGAACGACCCGCCGCACGACGCCACCACTGCCATGAGTCTTAAAGTGAGCATGATAACTCGAGCACCAAGGAATTGAACATTTCAAAAGTTATACTAATAACGCGTTAGGACGCTCTCACATACTGTGTATACATATCACATTAGACGAACACTATTTCTTATTACTTTGTCATTATTCTAAAAGTATTTAAATAAGAGCATCGGACTAGCAACAACACCGATCAGTTATTCCCAAGCATTTTTAGATATAGATATAGTCGTTTACTTTATAGTACCCCTTAAAGATTAGCCGACTTTTAATTTGAAACTTAAAGTGTTCTAAAGGCAAGTCTTTAGGCGCCCGATTACGTCTGCAGATAGTTATAGTAGCGAATAAATAGAAAGTAACAATATAAATATAAAGTAACAATATAGGGGGCGCTTTATTATTTTAGCTGATGTAAACACGTACTTTTAACTTAGGTAAAAACAGCTTCGACAGGGAGGCCAAGAGGAGGATCCAGCTGGGCTGGGCAGCATTTGGAAAACTTCGTCGGGTCTTCTCGTCGCCCATCCCGCAGAGTTTGAAAACGAAAGTTTTCGAACAGTACGTCCTACCCGTCATGACCTACGGCGCCGAGACGTGGATACTCACGGTGAGACTAGTCCACCAATTTAAAGTCGCTCAGCGTGCTATGGAGCGAGCTATGCTTGGAGTTTCTCTGAAAGATAGGCTCCGTAACGAGACTATCCGACAGAGAACCAAGGTCGCCGACATAGCTTAGAGATTAGCAGACTGAAGTGGCAGTGGGCTGGTCATATCTGTAGAAGAACCGACAACCGCTGGGGTAGACGAGTTCTTGAGTGGAGACCGCGAATCGGCAAGCGTAGTGTGGGACAGCCCTCTGCTAGATGGAGCGACGATCTGCGAAAGGTTGCGGGCAGCAGCTGGATGCGTCAAGCTGAAGACAGGGCGCTATGGCGCTCTTTAGGGGAGGCCTATGTCCAGCAGTGGACTAATGTGGGCTGATGATGATGATGATGAAACACGTACTAAGTAGTTATGCAGTCAGAACGCACCCTTAACATAGTCACATCATGTTGATAGAGACGCACCTGGGCGGGCGACGCTGACGCTGCACCTGGGCGGGCGACGCTCACGCTGCATGTTTATTCCAGATAGCGCGTCCGGTAATGGACACCGGACTAGATTAAGCATGTATCCATAGTTATTAAGAGAATAAGTTTAGTTAGATGGGAATAAAGAGCCATACAGTAAAGACGTGTTCTTTTTAAAAACCTTCGGGAACGCTCCCGCGATTTACATAAGTACTAAACAATACATGCGCAGTAGAAATAAAAACTGCGCAGTGAGGGACCGCGGTAGACTTAACTCGCTATCTCACGCGCACCCACCCATATGCATACTGCCACGAACATTAAGGGTGTCTGGCAAAGGGTTTCCACGACGTTAAGTGTCTGTCAATGAATAACATGATTTTTTATAATAATCTAAAGGTAATACCAAAAAATCGCCCTTTATTATTTGACGTAATTAGATCGGTATTTTACACACCTTTAGTCAGGTGTACCTGCCAAAGCCACTGTAACCCAAACTTCATAAATGGTCCATCGTTCTTACCTGTGTTGGGAGCATGCGCTGACAAACTTTCAGCTTTTATAAAATACCGTAGGTCTGGGGTTCACGGGCTCTTGCTCTATTAGTCTTTCAGTGTCAGGCTGCCATGCCTGACAAAATGCTGAATTAGACCTTTTCCGCACAGCAACCGCGAGACATGCGACATATTGTGTACCACACTTGTAGTTTGTAGTATTAGTTAGTTGTAGTTATTATTTAAATACATGTGTGTGTGTATACTTGTGCTGTGTTGAATAAAATTTTTTCTTTCTTTCTTTCTTTAGTCTCAGATATCCTTAGACGACAATGTGATATTGTTTGAACCGTAAAAAATAATATTATTTAAAAGCTTTCCACGGGTTTCAATATAATTTATCTGGCTCATGCTGTCGTCAAGTACTTTTCGATTGTTATTGTTTGAATGGGTTAGTCTTAGAATAACATCAATTGGAGCTATGCGGAATATACCTGGTATCTCAGTAGATTTTTTTTTCATTAACGAATACTCAGTTCAAAAGCCAATTTAGATAGTGCAGTGGTTTCGTAAAAAAAATCTTTTAATATATATTTTTTTATATATTTCTATGATCATTATCACAATTTTCCATTACCACGTGGTTGGAACTGTAGGTCGCAGCTACTACATATAATCCGTAATACTATAGACGGCGGATTCGAGCTTTAGAACGAGCTTTTACGATGAGTGTGCGTCCATCGGAACGTTGCTACATTTTACATGAGCTCGCCCGTCTGCACATTGACACAAAACAAGAAGTAAAGGCGAGATCATATGCCACAAAATGTCAGGCAGGTAAGAACTCGGTACTGTATTCTAGACTAGACATTTATTATTTCAGTAGCTGACCCAACAGACGTTGTCATGAACGTTGTTAATAAATAAGATAAATAAATAAAAAAAATCGTACCAGCTCAGAAACCTTCGTGGACTCATGTACCTACAACACTTTGCTGACGATCATTACATGATCAAATGCATTTTTTACGATTCTTTAAAGGGCATACAGACAAATATTCATTTATTAATATGGATTCATGAGCGGCGAGGATGGTGCTGACCCCAATGAAATTTAAAAAAAGGTGTAGGATATTTTTTTTAAACCAATGATTCAATCGTGTAGCAGTCATCGAGCTAAAATTTAAAGTCGTTTACTGACATGGTGGCAATTTTCATATTTTATCGATATCTTAGTCAGTAAACACTTGTCTATCATTCAGTCTAATTCATATTACTACTACTTCTCATCCCAACCCCTCCGCCAAAAATATGGAGGGTACTGTACCAAGCTGGCGAAACGGGTTGCCATATGCTGTCGTATTTTTTCCTTCTCTTGCGCCTAGGTTTTCGACCTTATCATTTCCTTTTGCCGGCTCTTACGACACCCTCAGGATGAAATGGGATGGCGACACTGTGTATTCTAAATCCGTCACTACACGGACGATTATACAGGAGGAGGAGGTGCTGCTGATCTTTAGCTATAATGCCGTTAACTACTGTTTAAACAAAACCTTGTGTAATGAACTGATGACGTAACATAGCGGCTTTATATCATTTTTATAACAATGATAATCGACCGAATGATAATACGGATAATAGATATTATTTATCATTATGCATATCGTCTGACTCTGGGTGTCATTTGTGTTCGTGAATTACATGTTTATAAACTGACACCGCGACAAAGGTTACACATAGTGCAGGGGTTTCGTTTAAAAAAGTATAATACAGCTAATAGATATTTACACATATAATATCTTCCTGTATAATACAGCTAAAATATAATTATCTATTACCTGTGTTATAAAATACAGAGGCTCGTTCTACCAATCATCGGGCGTGGCTCTTGAATGCGTCATTCCTATTATCCCGCTGTCATCTTCTTCAACAAAATCGTCCCGAGGCAAGAGTGGTGTTGTTAGAAGCCGCTGGACTGGCTCGCCTGTTTGACATGAGCGATGTTGCTGAATTCTTTGATACGGTAAGTCTTCTAAATGATGTGTCAAATTATTACCGATCCACAACAGTTGATGGATCGGCTTTACTCTTCAGTGCTTTATTTTGATTGAGGAAAATGTCCACGGTGACAAAAAGATTGCGACACCACCCCATTCTATCCTAAGGGTGTCGTAAGAGATGACATTAGGAAATGACTTTAAACTAGGCGATTTAGAGCAGCCGTGTCAAAAGAGCTCAGATGATTTGATTCTATAGATGTATGATTTCATGAGATTGATTCAACATAATTGATAAAAGTATATTTTTTACATGTGCTATTTTTGTGTGTACATGTGTTAATATTTTGTAAATGGGTTCTGAATTTAACTAAGATACAAAGACGTCAGAACTTTTGGTTCAAAAATATGTGTAACTAGCTTTTGGGCGCTCGCGGATTTTTTTGTAGATTTTAATAAGACCTACAAACTCGTAGTACTTCATTTTGTTCTATTGTCAATAGTTTTTGCAGCGCACGCATAAATAGGTTTTCGCTTTTACACCTTGGGTTACAAAATCGCAATTTTCATACGGATCCCTAATTCCTTTGAAAATAAAATATAGCCTATAACCTTCCTCGATAAATGGACTATCTAACACTGAAAGAATTTTTGAAATCGGACCAGTAGTTCCTGAGATTAGCGCGTTCAAACAAACAAACAAACAAATAAACAAACAAACAAACTCTGCAGCTTTATATATTAGTATAGATATAGATAATGGTTCTGTTCAGTTTTTTTGAGTTGAGTAATTAATTAATTTAATTTAAGTGTCTACGTTTGGCTATGAATTGCGATATGGCAATGACAAAAGCACCAATACAGAAACGTGAACGGGAAATGCTAAGTCTATTGCAAGACAAAGAGCTGCGTAACAAAGCCGAGCGTCTATTCCGAAGAATGTCTGTGATGCCAGCACAAAGGTAGTGTTGGCAATATTATCTGAAAGTGATTTCAAGTATAGGACTCGTAGATATTAAACAAGGCTGAAACTTTAGCACACCTTCCGTCATATTAAGCAACATGATGAGATTACAAAAAACAATAATCTATTGTATACACAGAATACACAATCTCCAACCCACACTATCCTTAGGGTGTCGTTAAAGAGCCGCAAGAAAAGGAAAACTTGATACAAACCCTGTGTCATCACAGCTTGCTAGCGTGGCACAGTAGGCTAATTTCACTCCATGAAATTGGAGGAGGTCCGTCTGAGTAGAGGTGTGTAGATGGTGTCGATGTTTTAAAAACTACGTTTATAAAATACTTGCACATTATCCATTTAGGAAGGAGTTTACCTCGATATAACTGTTTTTCAATATTATTTAGTGATATGTATATGTAAAATCAAACTAAATATGTACTAAGAAAAATAAATTACCCTTCTTTTGTAACCAACAGTTACAAAAAATTAAATTAAAAATTTAAATAAACCCCCGACACAATAACCTTTAAAAAGTAAAAAATAAAAATAAATACTTCGCGTTGGGGGACCACTCCCACTTATTTATTACCTGACCCCTGTTTCCCCAACGCGAAGTATTTATTTTTATTTTTTACTTTTTAAAGGTAATTGTGTCGGGGGTTTATTTAAATTTTTAATTTAATTTTTATTTTATACTTTTTATAGGTACATACTTATTATAATGTAGATTTTGTTAAATTGCACGTGATGCGCTTACATTTGAGACCCCACTCGATTATATTTGCAGACATTCGGTTATTCTTCCCCACTTTCACCCCTCATAACTTTTAAACGGCTCACCCGATTTTCATCAAACATGTCTAAGAACACTCGCCCGTAAATCACCTTTCATACAAAAAAAACTTTATTGAAATCGCTTCATCCGTTCGCGAGCTACGGTGCCACAGACAGACAGACAGACAGACAGACAGACAGACCGACAGACAGACAGACACGTGAAACTTATAACACCCCTCTTTTTACGTCGGGGGTTAAAAAGAAAGGTAATTACAATCAACCGAAGTCAAGTTTTTACATCTTCTTTCTTCAAAATAATAAAAATAACTTACTACACATTAAATGAAAAAATAAAAAAGGAATCTTAACTGTAAAAATACAGTGATGGCATGCCATCTTCAACAAAATAATATCCACTTCCCTGTTACTCATACAATGTTTTATTCGAATGCCGACTTACCGAAATTATATTAGTATATCGTAAATAAGCAGCTTTGCAACGCGCGGAGCGTGAACACACATACATTACTCGTACAATCAGCAACATGAATCATATGCCATGAGTTAATAATATTGTTATTGTATGCGTCTGTTCCTGGAGACTAGGTACAGACAGACAAGCATCTAATCATGCATGCTAACTACATACAGACGTGTTCCATTTCCATTTATCATGCGCGACATACTCGATGCCAATTAGTTTTCAACACACTTAGCTTATGTGACACGACAAAACTTAATTTAAGTATAAATTGTCAAGTTGACAAGTAAATAATTAAGTATGAGTTCACCTCGTCAGTTACTTGGTTATTGTTTCGAGAGTAAATAATAGATAAATTATAGTAATAGTTTTAAATAGACTTGTTATATTTGTCTTTATGGTGACGGATGTAGAATATATAGTGTCACCAGATATTGTAAGAACCGACAAACGGAAATGACAAGGCCGATAACCTATCCCTAAGAAAGAAAACTCGATACGAAATCCTGTGCCAACCCGTCTAGCCAGCGTGGCCCAGTAGTCAATTACCTTCCATGTAATCAAGACCAGACTCCACACCACATGCCTCCGTGGAGTGTTCGACTTCTTTGGCCACATAGCGCGCAAGAGCAGCAACAGCATCGAAAAACTGCTGCTGACCGGAAAGGTGGAAGGAAAAAGACCGAAGGGCCGTTCCCCCATGCGATGGTCGGACCAAATATGCGCCGAACTCGACACCACTGTATGTGACGCAATTCACGCTGCAGAAGACAGAGCGTCATGGCGTGAAATCGTTAACAGTAAAATACTCCATAGAGGTCACGACCCTCAGCACTGAGGACACACGAAGCAAGGAGGAGTAATTGGAGGACGCTCGACTCAGCAGCAGTTAACTATAACTACTACTACTCGAGCCCATACCGAGTAGTGGTAGTTACAGTTAACAATCATCTTAAAGGTTAATGATGAACATAATTTCGTTGACTATGACGGATTTAGATTTACTCTCCAATCCTGAGGGCGTCGTCTTACGAGTCATCTAACCAGCACGAGAAATTATGCTGATTCCTCTCATATTGATCGACGCCCAACTCAAACAACATCAAAACATTTTTTCTTCTAAAATCAATGCTAACATATCAAATAAACATAAAACGAACTTAAAAGAAGACTGTCACGTGAGCTAAATTTGTTTTCAAATGGAATTCATGGGCCAAAATTGATTGCAGACGTTTCTCGATAGTCCCGGGTGCTCAAATAGAAGACACGGCTCCACACACTAACGCCAATCGAAGAATGTCTATTCTACCGAAATCAGTACAGCCTGCTACGTCACCTGTAGCTAAAATGTGGCATACATTGGGCTTTCAAGATTTTGATATCTAAGTAACTAACTTTTCCTAAAACACTTTAATTTCTTTGGCATACCATCATTAATAGAAAAAGTAAATTTGAAATGTCATCGCAAGAAACGTAATATTCTGAATATAAGTTATTGTAACTGAAACCGTGTTTCAATTTCATTATAAAGAATATATAAAGAATATAATAATATCCTTGGACATTTCACACAACGCCATCTCGTCCCAGGCTAAGCAACTTAATGCTTGTGTTATGGTAACGAGATGGATGATAAACTACATATATGTATACATTTTATTTTTTTGTAAATACATACATATCTATATCTATACTCTATACTAATATATAAAGCTGCAGAGTTTGTTTGTTTGTTTGAACGCGCTAATCTCAGGAACTACTAGTCCGATTTCAAAATTTCTTTCAGTGTTAGATAGTCCATTTATCGAGGAAGGTTATAGGCTATATTTTATTTTCAAAGGAATTAGGGATCCGTATGAAAATTGCTATTTTGTAACCCAAGGTGTAAAATCGAAAACCTATTTATGCGTGCGCTGCAAAAACTATTGACAATAGAACAAATTGAAGTACTACGAGTTTGTAGGTCTTATTAAAATCTACAAAAAAGTCCTGGAGAGCACATATCTAACTATCATAGTTTAGTCACAATAACCACTTTTATATTCATAAAAAAAATGCATAGAGATAAGCACGGGTTCGAAGTCCACGCGAGCGAAGCCGCGCCCAAAAGCTAGTTATAGATAGAAATGACAGCCAGACTCCGAGCCAGTGCCTCTGGTTTAGACAAAGACACTTGCCCGACCCCGGAATCGAACCCGGGACCCGTTGATCCAAAGGCGGCACATCTAACCACTAGACCTGGTCTGGTTCTGGTTTATTTCATTGTCCGTGTGGTGACGGATTTAGAATACATAGTGTCACCACTCCAATCCATCCTAAGGGAGTCGTAAGAGCTGACAAAAGGAAATGACAAGGCCGATAACGTAACCGCAAGGGAAGGAAAACGAACCCTGTGCCAAACCGTTTGGCCAGCGTGGCACAGTATGGTAATTACCTGTGATGGAAGGAGGTTTGACACAGCAGTGGGTCGTTTATGGGCTGAGTAGTAAGGCCCCCCGCGCATTTAGGCGGCCAGGCCGCACGGCCAGTCGCGCGGCCTGGCCGCATAATGCGCGGATTGGTCGCGGCGGCCAATAGGCCGCGTATGTGACGCGATGGTTTTCGTTGGCCGCGCGACCAAAACTTGACCGCGCGGCCTGGCCGCGTAATGCGCGCAGCTATATACATCGTAGAAGAATTAGTTAGCCGCAGCGACTTGGCCGCGCGGCCTGGCCGCATAATGCGCGGAGGCCCTAGTAGTAATTATGCAACATAAAATTATCGCATCATCGTCATCTCAGCCAAAAGACGTACACTGCTGGACACATGCCTCCCCCAAGGATTTCCACGAAATCCGGTTTCGTTTCCCGGCGATCATAAGCAGGTTGTCGATCTACCATGGCCTACCAGTACTACGCTTTCCGGAACGCAGTTGCCAGTCGAGGACTTTTCTTCTCATCGGGCGTCAGTCCTGCGAGCTACGAGTATGTGCCCTGCCTACTGCCACTTCGTCGTGTGAGCCCATAAAAGACCCACTACTAAGTCGGGCCTCCTCCAAATTCATGGAGGGAAGTTAGCCTACTGTGAAACACTGGCAAGATGGGTTGGCACAGGGTTTGAATCAAGTCTTCCTTCTCTTGGGGCTAGGTGATCTGCCTCTTGCGTTCTTTTAGTCGCCTCTTACGACACCCTAGATGGTATGGGTCGGTGACATTGTGTAATCTAAATCCGTCACATCACAGAATGTCTTATTTAGTAACTTATTGAAACATACCTGTGAAGTACTATATTTTATGCAACACGTTGAACTAAAGCTGAGGCAGAAATATCATTAATAAAGCAAGATGAATAGTCTTAACTAAGCAAGCGCGGCACGTAGAAGCCTCCTCTTCTCGGAACTGTCTCTTGTGGCTTTACCGTGAGATTTTGACACGAAATTATACTCTAGATAGATTCGCAAATATATAATTTGTAAGATTGTATTAATATTTGCGAATTTTATACTATATACTAGCAGACTTGTCCATGCATTGCTGTGGCTAAGGTTTTTGTTATATATAATGAATGATGAAGCTTTTAACATAGCGCCATCTATTGAAAACTTACTCAATCCAGTTAACAGATATCGTCATCTGTTAGAATCGTTTGGAGCTCACATGTAATTGTGACTGTCAAATAATAGACAAATAATATGCATTAAAATGATATTGCGACTATAAATTAAGATGTAATGTAACCTATCTATCAAGTTGGATGAAACTGCACACGGTGTGCAAATTTGATTAAAATCGGTTAAGTAGCTTAGGAGTCCATCGCGGGCAAACAACGTAACGCCTAATTTATATTTATTAAGATTTTTGCAAACTTATTTATTATGTCATTGCCCGCTTGATATCTTACAAACCTCACAAACCAGAGGCACTTGCTCCGAGTCTTAGTGTAATTTGTATTTTTGAATAACATGTTTGTAAACTGCCCTGTATCGCGAATAGGTTATACATAGCGAAGGTGTTCTGTTTTTTAAACAAAAAACGAAATATCTTCATCATAATTTCAGCCCACTAAAGAGTCCGAACTAACTAACAGAGGGCAATTAGCCTACGGTGCCACAGTGGCGAGTGGGGCTGGCACAGGGTTATGTAGTCTGCGGGACGTAACAGGGAGTGTGTTTACGCGAACCTGTGGGGTCTCAAGCGCGTCATGTGAGGTTATACCGCTGGGGTTTTGGTGGGTAGACACAGATAATCGCCGGCTCCACCGCCGAAGGCCAACGGTATGCATAAAGAATTTCCCCAGCGAAATAAAAAAAAACTTTATAACAAAGTCTGCCTCTGGCATTCCTTAAGTTGGCTTTTACGACAGCTTCAAGGTGTTACCAACCACCAACCCACACCGGTTGGTAACATTGGGTATCCTAAATCCCTCACGTCTCCATGTACCATCTAATAAATAATACTCCAATATTAATTAGCGAGATATTTTCGAGATCGACAGTCATTATTTCAGCTATAAATAAATGCCTGACATGCTGTAATAAGAGCGTGTCATTACGGTAAGTAATTAGTGGTTGTAGCAACATTTTCCCTGTTATATTATCGACGAGTCAATTTATGTCAATGTATTATTACAATTTCAAGCCATCGTCATCATCATCAACCCACATTAGTCCACTGCTGGATATAGGCCTCCCTAAAGAGCGCCATAGCGCCCTGTCTTTTGCTTGAGGCATCCAGCTGTTGCCCGCAACCTTTCGCAGATCGTCGCTCCATTTAGCAGAGGGCCGTCGGTCCACCGTATGAGAGGCCTACCAGCACAGCGCTTTGCGGAACGCGGTCGCAGTCTCAGAGAAACTGCGAGCTTAAAAATGAATGAAGATGAAGATTACCAACGAGAAAAACAATCTCCATAACATTCGAATAACATTTAACATTAATAAACATACTATTAATGACTTTTAGATACGATATATAATTATAAATAAATACTTCATTGTATTACTAGTCAATGCGCGAGGCTTCGCCCGCATGAACATTCAACCCGTCAACGACTCTGTATACACATTGTGAAAACAAAAATGTCTGCAGTACTTTTTTAAACTGAAGGGTGTGAAAATGTATGGGCGTTAATTTTCATCACACAACATTTTGTTACACTCATTGTAACTTTATGTAAATATGTTTGGAGCTACCGCATGCATATTTCAGTATTGCGAACGGCAGAGTAAATTGGCAGTTAAAGCATTGGGCCAGGTTTTTGAGGGAGTTCATAATTCAAATATCGGCCCTGATCCCTTGATGAAGGGTTACAGGCTATGCTAGTATCTTTCTGTAAGTAACTCATTACAAGTAGGTTTGTCTACAAAATTTAGGTTCCTGACTACAAATTTAGATGCAGACTAAATTTTGAATATGGAATGTTGTTTAAATAATGTTTATTGTAATAATCATACGCGAGTGACACCGCGGGGCTTACCTAGTGTATTCGAAATCCGTCATCACACACGTTCCATAACCACAAAGAAATCTTGTGTCATAGAAATCACTCACAATATCGTGTAGGCTTTGTATATTGTGTGGTAAGGGTGCTTGTAAACGATGCAAGCAATCTATCTATGTTGAGGCACCCACATAGCTTACATGCATCGTATAAACACCGCAAAAAGGGGTCAGAACACTTGGGGTCCAGTGACCGCAGTGTATACTGGAGCGAGAAATCTGCGCGTTGGTCCCTCACGCAGGTCACTTAATCGTATTACTTGTCCAGGTACCAGTGTTCTCGATATTTCGGAATCTCTACCGTTTTGGCGCTTGTCTTACCGAAATACCGATCAACGTTTAGCGTACTGCCTGCAAAAGTAGCCTGCTTCTTTCCTTGTACGAATTAAGAGCACAATTTATTTATTTATTCAAAACAATTGCTTACAGTTTCGCAATTACACTACTAACTAATCTCATCTATACAATTCTATAAAGTATCTAAATTGACTAACTGTACTATGGAATACATTCAGATATGGCTAATAAGCAACTATATTGTAGAACATCGTGATCACGAGATGTGGGTGCGTTTTTTAAAGCGCACGTGCGTGCCGGTGGCGCGCCTTGCCGTTAACAGACTGCGCGCGCCTTACAATTGAAAAATCATCATCATTTCATCCCATTAACAACTACTGAGTCGGACGTTGTTCCTTCACTTGTGGCTAGATGATCTGCCTCTTACGATCCTTCAGCCACTACTTAGGCCACCCTGAGTATAGTATGGGTCGGTGACATTTTGTGTTCTGTCACCACATGAAACTATAACATGTTAATAATTTCAATCAATTAGTTACCACCTGCTGAGTCGGGCCTCATGTTGGAAATGCAAAAGTACACACGAGTATTTCGGACTAGCATGTTACTCGCATCTGTACATGTGGGATACTTGCACCGTATGCAAGCACCCTGAACCACAATACTGCCATAAACACTAACCTACAAGGCGTCAAACCGTAAATATTGTAACACATAATGTAGAACCTAACTCCCGAGGCAATCTGCCCTTTATTTACACACGCTCCGTCAGTTGACTCAAACAATTTTCTCACAAAGAAAGCTGCTGTATAAATAACCTTAAACAAATAGTTGCCGGGAGATTGCACCGAGCTATCGTAGGGAGATCGACTCAACGAGTTTTCGTTCGCTCCACGCGGTACCCTCGTCAAATGGATGACATGTTAGTACCCTTGAGGGGACCGCAACGTCGCGAGATAAAATCAAAATGCCATGCAAGGAATGGAAATGTATATACCTCAATCCGTGTTTGATCTACTATAATCATATTCACGCTTTTGATCCGCTTACGTTGCAAGATTATAATTTACTTTAAGTAAAATAGCTTTGGCAGGAATGATATTAGAAAAACATGTCCACTGGGAAATAATATAAATTTCTAAATAAAAAACAGATATATAAACCTACCTAATTTATGAATTACTAATTAAAAAAAGGTTTTAAAACCGTGTTAGGATTTAATATACAATATTCTACCGTATAAAAGTATATAATGTTGTTGCCAGCTAGTTTAACTACAATAGTGGTTGTGATTCTATAGAAAAGATGTTTGTATATTTTCTTCTTTAAAAACATATTATTCTGCCGGCAGCTGTATAGAAGCACCTACTCAATTAAAGAAACAAACTTTTTTTTAATATTCTCTTGGATGTTTGTTTCTTTCTAAGTCATGAATCTTATTAATCGCTTTTTTCCCTAAAAAGCAATGTTCA
Source organism: Clostera curtula (assembly GCA_905475355.2). NCBI lineage: Eukaryota > Metazoa > Arthropoda > Insecta > Lepidoptera > Notodontidae > Clostera > Clostera curtula. The sequence continues at coordinate 8,429,783 of FR997806.1, read as the reverse complement.
AAAGATATACTTTAAATACAAAGAGGTATTATTAAATTCTCGTTGCTGACTTCGTTTTATTTTTAAGGAACAACAAACAAATGCATTAAAGTTATAAATTACCTATCAGCTATAATTTCTAGAAATAATAACATTGTATCCCACAGCGTTGTACACGTATTACGGGTGGAGACTAAATATAGATTGTTACCATTACAGTTTCAAGACGCTCAGAAGAAGAAATTCAGACAACATATTGGTGTCCTGTATTTCATAATACATTTCATTTACATAAATTGATAAATTAAAAAAAATGTTGAGGTTGTAGCAATAGCCCTCTATCTATTTGAAGCGGGGACATTGAGGTAATCAAGGGAAGTAGTTCTATGTTTCAAATGTATTTGCATTTAAAAATATGAGTGAGTTATCGACGTTTGAATGATCCTGACTTTTATCACAAATGTATATAATAATAATGTTCTGTGTGGTGACGTATATTTTGAATACATAGTATCGCCACCCCCTTTCATCCTGAGGGTGTCGTAAAAGCCAACAAAAGGAAATGATAAGGCCGAAAACCTAGCTACAAGAGAAGGACAACTTGATACGAAGCCCTATGCCAGTAGGCCAATTGCCTTCCACGTAGGTGGAGGAGGCCCGACTCACTTATGGGCTGAGAAGTAGACACGAAGAAACAAAATATCGGAACAAAAACAACAACAGGCTTTGGAGTTATTTACTAAATTAATTATAAAAAAGAGCAAAACGAGCAAAGCAATTATAATATTTTGGAACACTTCCAATTAAGTCGGAAATAAAAAAAAAGAAAGTTCCGTTTATCCAACATAGCGTAATTAACTTCATAATTTTGCCAGTTTCGAGCTTTTATTTTTAATGTACAACGGTTTAACCCTAATGTGATTTTAGTACGAGTTTATATTTCAATCTGTTTTCATTTCAGACAATGTTTTGATTACTTGAAATCTACACCAATAAAATAAACTGAAGTGTCTGTTTTTAATATCAAAATAATCGCTTTTAATAAGTGCATTCCGATGTATAGGCGATACATAGGTATACCAAAACATATTTTATTTTTATTTTGACTGTCTATCTGTTTGTTTCATCTAATCTCTGAAATTGCTGGACCGTAACTTATGCAACTTCTATTGACAAACCCCCACCCACCTAACTTCTCAGGAGCATATTTATGAAGTTTTCTACATTTTTAAATATTACGCGGACGAAGTCGGTCGGGTAAGAGCTAGTTTTTAATAAATTAGTTAAAGGCTAGTCAAGGGTTTTTTATTTTGGATTTTGAAATATAATTTAGGATACAATAATTAAAACTTACGCCAATTAGAAGTTCTTTGTTACAAATAATTAGAAGTTCTTTGTTACAACTTGACGAATAGATTATATTATAAACGTAATTAAGAGATGACGCATGCTTATAGAAATGAGATCTTTAATACAGAACACTTTTGCCACGTAAGGCAATGGTAAAATCTATCTCACTAAATATATAATTTCTAACACTATACCATCGTTCGATGATGACATGTGCTACAGAAACAAGGTTGCTCCAAAAGGCTCAAAATCACCCGAAGGGCAAGGAAGAGGGCTGTGCTTGGAGTTTCCTTACGAGATCAAATTAGAAATGAGGAGATACGCAGAAGAACCAGAGTTACATTTTCATTTTTACATTCAAATATTCATGTGTAACTCGATCACGATACACAAGCAGAACGAGTCTGAATTAACATTTTCACATTTTCCTTATTTGAACAACTTGAAAAGCTACCTTGACGCCAACGATAGCTACGATAACTTCCCACTGTAAATTTAAGTTGTAACATAGATGTAAATTTCTTATGACTGGATAAGTCTGATTTATAATCTACTAGCTTCTGCACTCGGCTTCGCTAATATCCATTGTAGGTCTTTAGGCATGGTCCATTCTAATATCTATGGCAACCGATACACGAAGTCAGTAGCGTGAAAACTAATAACTGGTCTAAATATACCGGTAGTTCCATTAGATGGATTGTGGAGGGCAGATGGCAATCGCGCCGTGTAAATATCGGTAGTCAGCCAATATTAGACGGGTGTCGACGTCAAAGAAAATATTGTGAAAAAGGCGAGAGTTGGTATGAATTGTAAAAATAAATATTCCCAACGAGTACTTTGTTTTACAAAGTTTGGATATAACAGAGTATATTTTGCTAGTTACTGCGCCGAATTTAAGTCACACCCGTTCAGCTTCTATTTCGTGACCGAGTAACTTACGAACTTTTAAATGTATGAAAACTCTCTAAACCAACTTCAAAAACAATATTAAACTAAAAAGCGAAATATAACCAACAAAATAACCATTGAAGTCTATTAGTCAAAGTATTGTTAATACTTCTAATTTAAAAAGTGTTGAGATCCAAAATCCTCTCTTTGCAGAATAATACATAATATATTAAACAAGAAATTTGGTTTTGATTGACCGAATACGTACTTTTTTTTCTTCCCAACATATTGAATTTGTAAAATATCATTTGCGCTTCGTATACGATAATATACGTGTACGTGTATATTTAAAGAGTTTAAACATAAATCCTTAAACGTACTTTCTGAAAGTGTGAAATAGCTACTAACAAAGAAATAACTTTATCGTTTCTGATTTCAGATCTAGCAATTTTAAATTCGTTGGTGCAACTGGTTTCCCAGCTCGAATTGACATAAGAAATATTTCTGAAGGACTTACTTACTTTATTTTTTTGTCTTGACATTTAAAATGATTAGCTTTTTCAGTGCTTTTAAAAAATATCATAATATGGTTAAATACGACTTTTCCAGATTGAATTGTGATGATTGATACACAGTTAGTACGTATCGCAAGTAGTGCTACGTACTACGGCGTACAATAGTACTACGGCGTAGTGCTACAACTAATACACATGCAACTAATTCCCTCTGGTGCGTAGACTTTCATCATTACTTCATACTACAAATGACCCACTACTGAGTCGGGCCTCCTCCATATTTATGGATGGAAACTAGCCTGCTGGCCAGATGAATTGGCACAGGGTTTATTGTGAAGTTTTCCTTCTCTTATGGCTACGTTTTCACACTTCTTTTCCAGGAACTTCATAACCAAACATACAAAAAAGCTCGTTCACAGTTAATGCGGCTATTTGCGCCACTCGGTACAAACCATTGGTAATAAAGCTGCCTGCTGATGCAGCCCCAGAAATCCATATCGCCGCAATCCCGCCAGCAAGCGTCCATAAAATATTAACCGTCGCGTAAATTTCAATTAAGGTGTGTAATATTTTCACGCAAAGTTTACAACTCGTGTGGTTTCACTCATTTATTCGTGCATGGCCTTTTCAATTTGTGAAAACAATAATAGGTACGCCTTGCTTAGTAATTATGAGAAAGTTGAAAATTAAAAAAAAGGTTCACGGGTATCTTCTAGTACTCTCATCACTCGCGCTCTCTCATCTGTCACTTGCAACTTGCTCTCACTATGCTGTTTCGTGATTTTTGTAAACAAGATCTATAAATTAAAAAAGCAAGTACAGAGTTTCTTCCCAGCCTTACTCAGTAGCATTCCGAACCGATGGTAGATGGTAAATAATAAAATGGTAAAATTTATTTTGTGGTTTGACTTGTCAAAAGAGCTCTATTGGGCCAACTTAATTAATATAAATGGGATTTGATTTGATGGTAGTTTCAGTATGAATGTGGGTGGACACATGCGTCGTGGGAGACCAAACGACATAATATGAAAAGAGTAAATGTAGAAAAATGTATGTGTAAATGAAAAGTGTAAATATACGACGACTGATAGGAGTGTATGGATATTACCACCTGGCGAGGGAAAAGGGCCGAAGGATGTTAATGGTGATTTTAAATATGATGATTTAAAAGAGTTTTTATATAAAACCTACATAAATAACGTTTCTTTTGAATTTGAGTTTATCGAAGGAATAAAATCAAATTTCAAACAGCCAAGTACATTTTCTTGAAATACAGCTTAGAATACCGCCAATTAACCTAGACAAAGATAAACTCAAAAGCGACAAATCAGCAGAGTAGAAGATGGCCACATTTCAAAATTTATACAGGGGCAAGCGAGCAGTAGTGGTCGTCGTTTCAGATCAAAATGATACCCTCTACTGGGTCAGCCTCCCCCAAACTCATGGAGAAATTAAAATTACTCTACTTAGTCACACTGGCAAGGCGGATTGGCGCAGGGTTTGTATCATGATGTCCTTCTCTTGCGGCGAGGTGGTCTACGTCTTGTGTTCCTTTACTTTCCTTGGGTTAGTGTCTTTACGTTTTCTAAATCAGCGCTAGCTACTCTTAAATATTAATATTTTCTCTCTATACAGATTTGTAATGTGTAGATTTCAATATAACCCAGTACTCAAGTGTATATCGTCCACTGCTGGACATAAGCCTCCCCTAAAGAGCGCCATAGCGCCCTACTCAAATGTACTGTGACCGTAAATTAATGGAAGTGTAATGTTCTCACAAAATTGTGCCCGACTACAAGCGATGAAAGCAAACAGCCTGCGATTTGCATTACCTTACACAAAAACAAACTTGCATAAGAAACTTGGGCTTCCCCAATATACCGAGAGTGCTGTTTACATATCGTATATATGGTACGAAATAAACACGTTGCAGAAGGTCATATTTTTACACTGAAAGTTTTGTCAAATCTAAGAATTGTAAGATCTTTGAAGTGCCTGATGGACAATCTCACTCTCTCTCTTCTAAGTACCACAGTAGGCTTAATTCCCTCCATGAATGTGGAGGAGGCTCTATACAGTAGTCTCTCTTCTTCCTCGCCTTTTCTCCAATTTTGTTGGGGTCAGCGTCAGTCTAACGACCAGCACCGTCTGCCCTCCATGACTCATTTACTGGGACTGCCTCTAACTATATGGCTAGACTCGCTGTCATTTTTACGCTACTGACTACGTGTATCGACTGTCATAGACGGAAGAATGACACCCGGAATCAACAGCTTTGCATGCTCTTCGAAGCACTAAGGCGGTCAGATATAACAACCTTACTATTAAATCTATAACAAAATCTCTGTAGCCATCCAAACTAAGATCACCGTTTGAAATTAAACACTTTAACGGATTTATTGTGTGTATATTATATTATTCAATTCCCGACGTTTTGAATGCTTTGCAGCAGTCGTGATCGCAGGAGAGACTAGATGACAGTTATTTTCAAAAGTACAAAGAAATAGTTATACTATACTCAAAGAGAGTTCCATAATAATTTGATATCTCTCTATCATGATTGTTATGCTGCAATCTTAGCAATACTACTACTCATCCTAGTTACATTTTCGTTTCAAGTTCTGCTTTTCTTACAGCTAAGTAATCGACCTTGTCATTTCCTTTTTTTAGGCTCTTATGACACAACCACGTTGGAATAGGATGGTGACACTATGTATTCTAAATCAGTCACACATGGAAAGTGTTCCACAGTAATTTCTTAGGTCCTCCGATTAATAGTTGTACGCATATATCCTTCTACTGCCATTATAAAGGAGCCACAATATGTTATACCTACATATATTTATATAATTTCTTTTTTAATTATATGTATTAATTATCTACATGAACCTTCCGTACATGTTTATTCAGTGTATACCGTCCCAACGTTATGTAAACACTTGCCGACCTGCGAGTAATAACATGTTTGAGAACCTTGGGTATTAGGAAAAGCTTTTACCTGAAATGGAGACGGGAAATACACATACACTTAATATATTTTATATTCGACATAACATTAATGAGTGACATATTAGTACAAAATTGTATTATAATTCGAACAAATTGTGTTTACTAAAATTGAGTACTAGACAATGGAAGTTCAAGACTTTTTGAATTCGCTCACAAATATTTTTGTTGCTGAACGAAATGATAATTGACGAATCTATAAATATATAAATGAACTCTAACACAGATACCCATTTGCAATAGTATGAAAGTCACAAAGGCATCTTTTTTATCGTGATGGAAAACAAGAACGGGGTCTAAGATGGAGCAGATAATGCAAGGAAAACACCGTCGGACACAGAATCAGCGGAACATCAGATCCTACCACAAAGCAAACATGCCACCACAGACTTAATAGGATAAAATAACCACATGTCTATATTAATGTTGCATTTCATAATAGCGAATACACGATACACTGGGCTGCAAAACTTAGTATCACACTTTTAAAATTGCAATAACTTTTTAAGTACACATATGATATACCTACTTTCGAAATAAAAAGTACTCGAAAAAAAGTTTGTAGAGTTTGCTATAGTTACATAGAAAGCTGATAATATTTGCTACAAAACATTTTTTATTTTAAATCTCTAACTTCTATAGTTAGTATTGCAGGTCAGTGTATATTTAGGAACAATGTTATAAAAGTTATAATTTCTACTACTACATTCGAGTACATGTCCTACAGTTGAGTTGAGCGGCCTGCGGTTCCATTACCTCTTGCAATAGCGAGAAAACTGCCAACTAGGCTAACCATATAACTACCGGTAGTTCACTAGATTCCCGGGAGTCAGACAACAATTGACTTCTACTAGGCACATAAATGACCCACTGCTGAGCTGGGCGTCCTCCAATAACATGGAGGGTAATTAGCCTATAGTACCGCGCTGGCCAGATGGGTTGGAACAGAGTTTCTTTCAACTTTTCCTTCTCTTGCGGCTATTTTATTGCCTGTGTCATTTCTTTTTGACGCTCTTACGATAACTCCAGGATGTATTCCATGCCACCCACAAAAGTATATATTCTAAATGCGTCATACAGAAAAGAAGAAAAATTGGTATGATAAAAAATTCTGAAATCGCATCGCTCGCAATCATATTATGTATATTGAACCATAAAATATATCTATGCTGTTTCCTCTACACATACTCCAAGAAATAAAAACAATAATTTCAACACGTAAACAGGTAGGGGCGTTTACTAAGACAAATAGCTCTCGTATATCATAGCGAGCCTACTCTTGACACATGCTCATTCTACGCTCTTACCACTCAAGAAAATATTTTCACATTTCCCACATTGCTTGAAATAGCCCATGAAATGTCCCACTATAGGTTAATGGCCCCCTTTTTATCACCTGGTTGGAATTATTTCTAAAATGATATTTTAAAAACCAATAGTTAGATAGATAGGATAACTCACTTTAGAAAAGCTGATTAAACACCACGGAGTATACAAAGATATCATTGGCGGCTTTAATAATTTGCAATATTATATTATTGCAAATTATTTGTGTTTTATTTGACAGTCACAAATTATATGTTAGCTCCAAACGATTCTAACAGATGGCGATGTCTGTTGACATCGCCATCTGTTAGATAATTGTATATCTAATAGATAGATTGTATATCTAATATCTAATAGATAATTGATAATTGACTGTTGACAAGTAAGTATTCAATAGATGGCGCTATGTTAAAAGTTAATGTCAAATGTAATATAATATATCAAACCACCGGGTCTGCTAGTAGTATATAGTTCTTCATCGTGACGCCAATTATTACTATAGTGATAAGGGGAATCCCGGGAAGCCCTGTCAAATGGGCACTTACAGACAATTTGGCTCCCTTTGATGGTAGTGGCGTTAATTTATGCAATTACTGCCTCCTTGGCTGGGCATGATGCCAAGAACCTAGCGAGTGAGTTCGGTTCGCTACTCACTGTCTCCTAATATGCCTCATTTGTTCAGTCTATGTCTAGATATTAAGATTACAATTTATCTAACAGTAACGGTTATATCGTAATTTACCTACTGAATAAACGTAGACGTTGTTTAATGCGGTTGAAATTATGGCATTTAAATATATATTTTGCGTATGGTGACGGATTTAGAATACATAGTGTCGCGAAGTTTTCTTTAATCATCCTTCCCGACTGTTGGGGCCATACCAGCACAGGGTTACACATGCCAGAGGCAGAGGCCAGTAGAAGAGCGGCACACAGTGTCATGGTGGGGTTTGGCTCCTCATCATCATTTCAGCCAAACGACATTCACTGCTGGACATAAGCCTCCCCCAAGGATATCTACGAAGACCGGTTCTGAGCCGCCCAAATCCATAGTTTTCCGGCGACCTTAACCAAGACCACGTGGGAGGCTTATTCCAGCTGTAAGCAGCACCGCACTTTCCGGAACTCGGCCGCCACTCAAGTGCTTTTCTGCCCATCCCTGCGTCCTATGTGCCCTGCCCACTGCTACTTAAGTTTGGCAATCCTGTGGACTATGTTGGAAACACCTGCGTATCTCCTCGTTTTTGTTTCGATCTCGCCGGGAAACTCCTAGCATAACCCTCGCCATTGCCCTTTGGGTGACTGAGACTTTTTATGGAGTCCATAATGAGCGACCACGTTTCTGTACCATTTGTCATCACTTAACTCGTTAATATTACTGAATCATAACTCTCTCTCATACAGCCGATTTTTTTTCAAATGTGATAGTAGCCACTGTAAAGGCTTTTACGTGCTTGTTACAGCAATGCAACTTGGTGTAAATACTTCGTTAACCGCTAGTGTAAACCAATGAAACCCCCGAGACAAGGCAGCATAGATGAACCAGTTTGATTAGAGCCTTAGTAAAGCTATAATGTCCCCTCGTTTGAAGCTTTTGTTTCCCTTTGTACCTGTGCGGAATTGCTGAACTAACTGGAACATTTCCTTATAATTTTATTATACACTAGCGACCCGTCCCGCCTTCGCACGGGTGCAATTAAGCATGTATTATACATATAACGCTCTCTATTGAATCACTCTTTCTATTAAAAAACCCCGCTTCAATATCCGTTGCGTAGTTTTAAAGATTTAAGCATACATAGGGAAGGACAGACGACAGCGACTTTGTTTTATACTATGTAATGATAATGATGATGATTAGAAGAAGGATAAATTTATGCAATTCGTGAATACTGCGAAAGTGACCCAAGTTTTTATTAAATATAAAAATCTCTATTAATTAGATTTAGTCACATAGTCGTCGTTTCAGCTCTAAATTCTTGGAGGGAAATTAGCCTACTTTTCCACGCTGGCAAGACGGGTTGGACAGGGTTTGTATCAAGTTTTCCTTCTCTTTCGGCTAGGTGATCTGCCTCTTGCGTTCTTTTAGTCACCTCTTACGACACCCTCAAGACGGTATGGGTTGGTGATATTGTGTATTCTAAATTCGTCACCATACGGATACAGTGACCTGTGCCAAGCCGTCTGGCCGGCGTGGCATAGTAGGCTAGTTACTCTCCATGTAACTGGAGGAGGCTCGACTCAGCAGTGGGTCATGTATAGACTGAGTAGTTGTAGCCACATAGTTTTTTTTTTCCGTCGGAGTTCCTCATGGATGTCACATAGTAACCTTACGCTCCAATGTGTTGTAGTCACTAAGCCTTCAATACTCAGTGTATTAAGCATTAATTATTTCTTTATCTACCTTTTTTCTCGTTGGATATCGTCATGGAGGTACCCGGCCGTTGGGTACTAGTAAGGGTATGTGGGACAGCTAATTAGCGCCCGACCAACCCACTTAACGGGCCGTGGGTTGCGCTCTCCAGTGGGTTCCCCCATACTCCTACCTACGTCCATATCAGCAACAAAATAAAATATCATTTGAAAATACTCTCGACCACAAATAGATCTGAACATACTGCAGTAATACGTAAATATATTTCTGCAAGTTAGGTACTGTAAATATAGCTATGAACACTATCTACCAGAATATCTTTCAAGACAACAGAAATCTAAATGAATATCGGCGCAACCATTCTGGAGCTATGATGCCAAAATTTTTTAAAATGGAAATCTTGCACTGAATGTAACCTTGATCGCGGGGGCAGTTTACAAACACGTAATTCACGAACACATATGACTCTCAGACTCAGAGCAAGTGGTTTAGCCATAGACATTTGCCCGACACCGGAATCGAACTCGGGCCCCGTTGATACACAGGCGGCAATAAGCATATAATACTTTTCTTTTTCATCGCGGGTTGTGGTCGAAAAAAAGCCGTTCAGTTCGTCCACAATATTAATTTCATCGTTTCCCGTACCCTGTCTATTGAGTTTGGGCAATTTCGGGATCAATTTATCACACCGGTAAATTCAAACTGATATCGGGCCTACAGATTTATTGAGCGCTCAACACGAGGGACCTCCTATCAAAAACAGATATTGACAGTACCATGGGAATGAGGAAAATGTTGGACGTACGTTTTATTGGAAATATCACGCAGTGAAAATACTCTAGAGAGTTTACTTTTAAGTAACTTCCCTGAGATGTCCCTTATGTATTAAAAAATATACACTAAATTATCCGTGTGGTGGATTTAGAATACACAACGTCACCACCCCATTCCGTCCTGAAGGTGTCTCAGTCGACAACAAAAGTAAATCACAAGGCCGATAACCTATCCGTAAGAGAAGGAACGCTTGATACAAAAACCCTGTGCCAATCCGTCTGGCCAGCGTTGCAAAGTAGGCTAATTTGCCCATAACGTAACCCATAATGTAACTGGTGGGGGCCCGACTCCGTAGTGGGTCATTTATGGGCTGAGTATTATTAATTGTAGTTACGGTCTGTATAGGAGTATCTACATATTACGTGTTTTAAGTAAAACAGCCCGTCACAGACGTAGCTATAATATATATTAATATGAATCATAGCAAGGACGTATTTTCCATATAAATTTTTGAGTGGCCGCACACGCTGCTGTAATATATATTTCTATGATATCACAAAAATATGTCGACATATATTTTGGCATATTAATATTCAGAAAATAAGCTGCGCTTGCAAGGACGACCGCAGACCGGGTGAGAAGAAAATATATATTACTAGCGACCCGCCCCGGCTTCTCACGGGTGCAATGATGAACATCTAAATTTATGCATATAAACCTTCCTCTTGAATCACTCACTCTCACTCTATCTATTAAAAAAAACCGCTTCAAAATCCGTTGCGTAGTTTTAAAGATTTAAGCATACATAGGGACGGATGACAGCGACTTTATATTATACTATGTAGTGATAGATACGTCTGTGACGGGCTTTACACTCAAGTCAGTCGTAGCCACCTAGAATAAACACAAATATAATCATTCATGCGTATATTTTAATGTTATTATAATCTTACCTTCAAATAATTATATTTAAAAAACATGAGAAAGAAGTTAGTTCCAGAAGAGAAGCCAATTTATAACGCAGTGAACGTGTTTCGCGAGCGGGGGTGAGTTTTTAAACTAGTTCATCTTCCATGTTCTATGACAGCAAGGCGAGGAAAGTTTATAAAGTTATTTATCGTTAGGTTCTCATTGTGTTTATTATTCCATCCACGTTACATCGTATCTTAAACGACTTCGTATTTTTCTCTCGAGTCTTTCTTCTATTATCTATCTATTAAAAAACTCATGTCACCCGAACGCTTTGCTTAGATTTTCCCTGTGAGATCTAATCAGAAATACACAGGTGGACCAGGGTCACTGACATATGCTTTTTTTTAAACGGAACTCCTGCGGAGCCAGTTTACAAGCACGAGCACAAATGACACCCAGACTCAGCGCCTCTGGTTTCCCACAAAAATCCTGTCTGGTTTCGGAATCGAACCCGGGACTCTATGGTCCAAAGGCGGCACATTCAACCCCTAGACCAACGAAGCAGATCGAGATCACAAAATTACCAAACTTAAGTGGCAGTGGGCAGGGTACAAAGCTCGCAGGACTAACGGCGGATGTGGCCTCGATTGGCGACTACGAACCAGAAAGCGTCGAGCTGGCAGGCCTTTAAATAGCAGCCTGACCTACCCACTTCCTCCACGTTCCTCGAATGCCCGCTTCAATGCCGCGGCTCCATAACGCGTCCCCCCATACTCCTACTTTCAAAACAGCAACAAAAACTGTATGCTCCCCACATGCTCCGCCAGCTGGTAGGCTTCCCACACGGTGGACCGATAACCTAACCAATGTCGCCGAAATCTGATGAATATTCAGGACTTTGTGGAAATCCTTGAAGGAGGCCCCACAGTGGACTTGTTTTGGCTGAAATGGTAAAGCGAAACGTATTCAATAGTACTACTTTCAAATACATTGCCTGTTAGGTACTAATCACACCAAATATAACGTATCTTCAAATGACAGCCTACTAGAGAATATTAGGTTCAGATGGAGAATATTTGGTACAAACAAAACTAGCCTGTCTTTCAGGGCCCTTATTACCTAAATTTGCCAGGAATGCTTTAGATATGGACAAATAGCATATCGTGATTTCAAACTCACAATGTCACAAAACTATTCCATCTTGAGTGACGATTAAAGGAAGCAAGAGGCATACTGGTTTGAAGAAATGCTTTGACTGATACATATCTTTTTTATTCATAAAAAATAACTCTCCTGCTCTATGGTGTACCCTTGTATCGCGGGACTCGTTACATATTTATAACTCACGAAGACCATGAGAAAGTATCTTTGGTTTACCAAAAGACATTTTCCCGAGCCCGGAATTAAACCAGGAACCCGTAAATCAAATATACAACCCCAAAATGTATAATGCCCGTGTGGTGACGGATTTAGAATACACAATGTCACCAACCCATACCATCTTGAGGGTGTCGTAAGAGGCGACTAAAAGAACGCAGTGTGGCAGATCACCTAGCCGCAAGAGAAGGAAAACTTGATGCAAACCGTGTGCCAACCCGTCTCGCCAACGTGCATTGTGACAGGACAAATTTTCCTCCATGAATTTGGAGAAGGTGGGTCATTTATGGACTGAAACGACGAAATGTGTGCTATAAAACTTTTACTGTAGTTTACTTGTATTTATTTAATGCAGCAACTATTTGCAACGCTTGGAGCAATTCGAAAAGGCGATACAAGCGTATAATGAGGCTCTGCGCTGGAACGTGAGTTTCAACATAATTTACAGTTGGTAAACATGCAATTAGAGGGAGTTAAACGTTGCAACTGTTTGCTTTGCCCCTGTCTACCTAAACTAAGATGGAACCGATATTGCAATGTGTGGTTTTACGCGATTCACTTGATACGTGAAACAAAAAATTTGTAGCCCTTTTTTACGATAATTGCACGACTGGAGGAGTATACATTTTCCCACACTTATCTATCCTACTAATATTTTAAAGAGGAAAGATTTGTAACTATCTATGTTTGTAACTAATTGGCTCAAACAGTACTGGACGGATTTTAAAAAATCTTACACCATCTGAATGCTACATTATCACTGGTATATATCAGCTATTTTTAAGGCAAAAATCATGTTAAATAATATTATACTATAACTTCGTGAGTGTCACACAAACTATAGTCCGATTTAAGGTAAAAATAATAAAAAATAAATGTCCACCCGTGCGAAGCGGAAGCTATAATTTGTATAGAGAAACAGCGCAGAATGCGGTTTTTTTAATTATGCTTAATATTAAAATACATTAAATCAATAAAAAGCCATTAAATTAAATTAAAAAGCCACAAACTACCATGTACTTGACACACACACGCACACTTTTGTTTATCTATCCTACTAATATTTTAAAGAGGAAAGATTTGTAACTATCTATGTTTGTAACTAATTGGCTCAAACAGTACTGGACGGATTTTAAAAAATCTTACACCATCTGAATGCTACTATCATTTCTATCTATAATATATGTATGTATTTACAAAAAAAAATGTATATAAGTAGTTTATCATCCATCTCGTTACCATAACACAAGCATTAAGTTGCTTAGCTTGGGACGAGATGGCGTTGTGTGAAATGTCCAAGGATATTTATTTTTATTTATTTTTTATTTATTGTTAAATGTGGTTTAGAATAGATCTATAGTATAAATGTATTATGGTTGAATTTCGACCAATGGGCGACCACTACTTTTACATAATTAGAATAAAATAGAGGTATTGGCTAGTCTAAAAAATTTTTCCTATTGTGGCAATTTAATAGAGTTTTTTTTTCTTAGTACCCTTGTCAATGTTTTATTAAAAAAGAAATTTATTATAAAGACAAAGGGTCATCCCTACTAAGCTATTCGCACTATTTATTATTCACAGAACAACGATGTTCCTTCGCTTCTGGGTCGATGTCTGGCGCGTTCTAAATCGACACACTACGCCGGGGCATTAGCAGATGTGACCTACGCAGCTGGTATGTAGCCCTTAGAAAAGGCTTTTTACGAGCCCATATACTTAATGCAAAATGTCCGTGCTGGAACTTAGTGTATTGCCAAAGTTTTGTAAGACGAAGTAACTACATATCTTTGGAATGTCGTATTAACATTCGGATGCGTGTATTTTTTATATATTATTATCACTACATAGTATAAAACAAAGTCGCTGTCGTCTGTCCGTCCTTATGTAAGCTTAAATCTTTAAAACTACGCATCGGATTTTGAAGCGGTTTTTTTAATAGTTATAGGAATTCAAGAGGAAGGTTTATAATTTATAATGTATATATAGGTATATAAATGCAAAATATTGTAGAGAAACACTGATAAATTTAGAGGTTCATCATTGGACCCGTGCGACACCGGGGTGGGTCGCTAGTAAAAAATATAAGAGACGCATATAAACGATATACTACTCATAATACAAATAATACATAAAATTCTCGTATTATTATTTCTCGGTTTCTCGTTCACGGTGTTTGTTATTAAAATCCACCGAAATGGCTCGAGCGATGATGAAATTTTATATTCACATTTGGTAGGTCTGCGAAACGGACAACATCTATTTTTCATCGCCCTAAATGTTAAGGGCCCACCCCAAATTTTGTATTTTATAAAAAACATTTTTAGATGTAGCATGATGATAGATAGGATGTAGTTTTTGTAAGTAAGGATGGATGGATGTTTGTTACTCTTTCAAGCAAAAACTGCTGAACAGATTTTGTTGAAACTTTACAATAATATAGCTTAGACCTCAAAATAACACAATAAAGGCTATAATTTATAAAAACATTGTGTGAATTATCCAAAATATAACGATAAATGTCAAGTAAGCGCGGGTGAAACCGCGGGTGCAGCTAGTACAAAAATACACACAAACCTATATTTTCACCCCTCTACGATCAACCCCTAATTTTTAATAGCTATATTTATATGGCAAAACCATGTTTGCCGGGACAGCTAGTAATTTTTAAAAAGTCTAATTGTGCCCAATCGCTGCCACTTGGCAAAGTAGCCAGAAGACTAGCAGCGTTCCCACCAACATTTATAAAGGTGAAAATATGTTGTTCTTGAGCTTGCAAGTGTATGGAGTTACAAATCTGTCTTGGCTGTTGTTCAGAATTGGATCCTGAACGAATGACAACGATGCAAATACGTGCGCAAATTGAATACGAGAAATGTGCTTTCGAACGAGCTTTGGTACTCGCGCACCGCGGACATTGGATAAGGCAGCTACCCCCGGATTTCGCTGAATGCAAAAGAAGTGCTGAAGAGACGGTATTCGTTTAAAATTGTACCACGCGTAGATAGTTCATATTAGACATATTTTTGTACAATATGAATTGAAACAATATTGTAATGTAGAAATTATGCATTAACACGACAATTGAACGCTATGTATACCTTTAAGTAACGCTATCACAGAGCACGAATTAATTATATTTTTTTTATAATCTAAGATATGAATTGTGATACGTTGTTGGTATGCTGAATAAATAAATAAATATTCCGTATGGTGACGGATTTAGAATACATAGTGTAAAAACCAACAAAAGGAAATGACAAGACCGAATATCTAGCCACAAGAGAAGGAACATTTGAAACGTAACCCTGTTCCAACCCGTCTGGCCAGCGAGGCACAGTATGCTAATTGCTCTTCTGCTCCTCCTGTGGTGGGAGGGGACTCATCAGTGGGTTATTTATGGGGTGAGAAGTATCCTACAAGGTGACCCTTCCCCCGTCGGGCAGCTGACTGTCTAATGAATCCATGTCATGATGGTTATCATCTTCTCATTCCACTTAGAGTGTCATACGAGGTGACTAAAGAGAATAGTAGAGATATATTATATACAGACATATGTATATATTATAGGCTAAGAGATAAGTAATACTTGAACATTACAGTACAGTATCAATGCGGTTGGACAGCGTGGTACAGGAGACATTTTCTTTTCTAAACTCTGTACTGCGATATTTATTTTGCCAGACCCAAAACTTGAATTCATGAGTATTTGTTTGGTCTAGGGGTTAGGTGTGCCTTTAGATCACAGGGTCCCGGGTTCGATTCCGGGACCAGGCAAGTGTCTTTGTGTAAACCAGACGCACTTGCTATGAGTCTGGGTGTCATTTGTGTTCGTGAATTTCATGTTTTTCAAACTGCCCCCGCAATACAGTTACGCAATACCTAGTGCAGGAGTTTCTGTTTTTTTTAACCAATATAAAACCTACAAATTCGTTTATAGATTTTAGCATAATGATAAATTTACTTTTGATGGAGATGTGGTTAAATCAAGGCATTTACAAAAATAATGTCACCAACCTTACCACCCTGAGTGTGTTGTAAGAGGAGACTTAAGGAACGCAGGAGGTAGATCCCCTAGCCGCAAAAGAAGGAAAACTTGAAACAAACCCTTTGCCAACCCGTCTTGCCAGCGTGGCACAGTAGGCTAATTTCCCTCCGTGATCTTGGAGGAAGCCATACTCAGTAGTGAGTCATTTATGGGCTGATAATATGATGATGATTTACAAAAATGCCTCTGTGATTCAGATACGTCAGTGCACTGGTAGAACGGCCATCAAAATCCTATCATCGGTCAAGGAGATGCAAAATGATGTGGAATTCCTAAAACTAAGGAAATCATCAGAGAGAGATGCTCTGAAGACAACAAAACATACCAGGCGATTAGATAAAATCAGAACATCTGAGAACGTATGAACGATGTCTATTATTCTTCTTTTCTACAAAAAAACTAATACTTATATTGATTTTGTAAAGAGGAAAGACTTGTATGTTTGTAATAAGGCTACCGGACCGATTTAAAAAAAATTATCACCGTTAGAATGTTTATTTTTCGTCGGATATCTTCCTGAATACTTGGCCGATGGGCGCTGGGTAATTTAGGATTCCGGAGTGCGTAGACTTGGTAATTTGCAACCCGACCGGCGGCGATCCTCAACTACCAAAACTAGAGCCACGGGGGCCTTGGCCCACTTCGTTTAGATGAGCCCCAAGCTCTGAGTCCCTCGAATATGGGGGTGGTTATGTCAACCCCCTTTCCACCGCTGGAAGGGCCTAAATTGCGCCGACGACGGACTGCCCAGGTCCATCGCCCGAAGGCCCAGTTACGATGGGCGGAAGTCTGTTGCGGCGCTGGCGGTTTGGTCGCTGGGGCCGTTGGAATGCTAGATTTACCCTGCGTAACAAAGGCGAGTCGATGTGGCGATGGATTTAGAACACACAATATCACCAACCCATACCATATTAGGGTTTCGTGCAGATCACCTAGCTCCGAGAGAAAGAAATCTTGATGTGAAACCCTGTGCCAATCTGTCTGGCCAGCGTGGCACAGTAGACTAATTACCCTCCATGCATATAGTTGGAGGAGGCCCGACGCAGCCATGGGTCGTTTATGGGCTGAGAAGTAAGTATATATTTTTGAAAGTGATCGATCAGTCTTCTTTCCGTCTTATACAGCAATTAGTAAAATTAAGAAAGGATCTAAATCCGATTAAAGTCCAACCAAACAAAGTCGCTACAACTAAGCATCAGCTAGTTTTAAAGTAATGGTAACTTATAACATTTTGCACTTATCGCGTTTACGACGAACTACTACTCAGCCCATAAATCATAAATCACGTCCATAAATCACGTCTGGTTTACACAAAGACACCCACTGTTGAGTCGGGCCTCCTCCCATCACAGGGAGGGTAATTAGTCTACTGTGCCACGCTGGCCAGACGGGTTGCGTAGGGTTTTGTTTCAAATTTTCTTTCTCTTGCGACTAGGTTTTCGGCCTTGCCCTACTTTTGTCAGCTCTTACGTCGCTCTCAGGATGTAATGGGCGGTGACATTAACGACTCACAACAGGCTAAATAATAACTTCAAAGCTTTGGAGACAATGGTTTATCGTCTGTTCCGAAGATTATAGTTCAGTTTACATTTTTGAAATAAATAAATTTGAATCTCAATAATAATATAGGGAAATACATAAGTAAGATAATATAACGAATGGTATTTATTCTTTATTATCTTATTGATACATATATTTTTATAAAAAGTATAACAATTTTAATAAAAATACATAAAAAGGAATTATTATTATCAGTTATTAATTGATAACACAAGAAAAATTGAATAACTATTCTTTGATCAGTCAACACTCCACTCGTATATGTGTTTCTAGGTAAAAGAAATGTCTTTAGCAGAAAAGCAGAAGTTCGACCATATATCACATTTGATGTCTTCCAAATACCTAGGACGAATGGCTCAGGACAAGTATTTCTTGATTTCCTTATGTAAAGACGAACGGCTGATGTCCGCTAACAAGCAAAGTTCAACAGAGCTCAAAAGTACAGCTGACAAAGCCCTCCACGATATCGAGAAACGCCAAGTAACTATAGTCTTTCAATTAAAACTGTTCTAAAATCATGTTTTCTAAAAAGTACAATAAATTTCCTACAATTTTTTTATCAGTGACTTAAAGTCACTGAGCCTTTGACCCTAGGCTTGCGTGGTAGTAAGCAACGCCAGGACAGAGCAGGAATTCAAGGAAATGCCCTGTCGGTCACCGGCTATCTCATACACGCGGCGAAACACAGTAAAACTGCTTGGGATCGGACTTAGATGTGAGGGTGGTAGCTAGCGAGGCAGACCATTAGATCCTACCACCAAGCGTGCGGAGTTTTGCTGACTTTTACAACACGCGTTATTTCCCAGCGTGCGGTGGGGAAGTTTTATATTCTGCCCCGTTGAAATGGTGTTGTACATACGCAGACTGCTACTCAGCTCATAAATTACCCTCTGTTGAGTCGAGCCTTCTCCCACCACAGGGACTTTAAATAGCCTACTGTGCTGGCAGACAGAGTTTCGTATCAAGGTTTCCATCACCCCATTGAAAGTAGAAATAAATTCAGCTTTAGAGGTAAAGTAATACCATTTCGTCTATTCCTTCAAGGCAGTGTTGCGTGAACGATGTCCACTCTACGCTGCAATAGCTACCGAAGCCGCAGCACGCGCTCGTTTGGCCAGTACCCGTAAAGCGCACATTTCCCAAACCCAAAAACAAAACACGGCAGCGGCCAAACGGCTCTTAAAACTGGTAGAACAACTCCTCGAAGAGAGAGACACGTCTAAGTGCGTTGAACAAGCCGAATTTGCCATGGAGCAAATATCAAGAAAACCGTTAATATTGTTACCAGGAAAAGACAAGTATTTGCAAACCCTACAAAATGTTGTGGCTAACGCTTTTTTGGACCAGGTAAAAAGTTTACGGTACAGACAGGCTAACATACTCCTATATTGTAGAACTCTAAAACTAAACCTGGTAGTAATAGAGGCGTCGCCAAGGCTGGGAATAGTTTTAATTATGTTATTGACTTGAGATTGATACCTGAGTTGTCAGGCTGACTCAAAGACTCATGGCGGCCGCATGCTTCATGCTTGTGAGTTGGCATTGCTGGTTGGCTCAGACATGCAGTCCCAAATTAGACTAAATGCTGCTGATGTTTGGCCCTTTGCGACTATTTCGCAATCTTGCTTTCACAAATCTCTACCGGAAATGATGTCTTCACGGTTATGATCGTTTTATTTTATTTAATTCCCAACGTTTCAGACACTTTGCAGTGGGAATTAAAGAAAATAAAACGATCATAACCGTGAAGAGATCATTTCCTGCAATGTGTAAAGTAAAATCATTATATCTCTACCGATTAATCAGTCTCTATAGACATAAAATGGCGAATTAAAAAAAAGCCTTCCGAACCCGTATTAGATGGTAAAATTTATATATATATATATATAGAAGTGTCAAAAGACCTCATAAAAGCCAACTTGAAGGCTATGGGACGGAATAAAATATACAATACCAACTATCACTACAATTTTTCATTTTATTAGAAACGCGTACGTACGTCGATGAGTGAAGTTGAACGTGAAACTAGAGCATATATTCTGCTTGGTTTGTACACAGCCCCACCAGCACATGACTCCATAATAAACGCATTACCTGCTCCACGTCGTGACCCCAAGTATGTGATTCAGATGAAATATTTTTTTAGTTTTAAAGTATTTCGATTTTTTTTTATGTAACTTTTTATCGTTACTTACTAGAGATCGACAAGCTGTCGAAATTCGACAAAACAAGTACGACAATATTTTTATTAAGCTAAACTTACTTGTTAATGGAATATTAATTTATTCTTGATGCACGAACTCGGTACACAAGGCGAACTTAATGTCATGCGACATTCTCTACCACTCAACCTCCGGGTTAAAAGGAGAGAGCATATGGGATACAAAAAGGAATATCACTACATAGTATAAAACAAAGTCGCATTTTTCTGTCCGTCCCTATGTATGCATAAATCTTTAAAACTACGCAACGGATTTTGAAGCGGTTTTTGTTAATAGATAGAGTAATTTAAGAGGAAGTTTTATATGTATGACCCACCCCCGCATTGCACGGGCGAAGCCGGGGCGGGCCACTAGTACATATATAATTATTAGATACAGATAAAAATTTACAATCTACATAGTATATATGTAAATACAACCAAAGATACATATTTCTTTACAATAATAACAAGACGAAGATTATTCATGTGAGGGGCAGTGTTAGCAAGTAGTGTTGCTTAACTTTACGCTGAAATGTAAGTTTGGTCTGAGCTTTTCTATGTCAAGAGGGAGCGCATTCCAGATCTTGATCGCCGTGACAGCGAAAGAATCAGAAATGAAATTACTACGATGCGAAGGAATCTCAAGGAGCAGTGTCAGCAGAACGAAGATTTAGGAAATGAGAGCCACCCAAGACTATAAAATAACTAGGAATAATCGTTGATCAGCGATGAAAGCCTTAAAAACAAATGAAGAATCTTGAAATGACAGCTTCTTTAGTGTCTTACGTTTTCTTTATCAAGTTACTCCACTTATGAATTTAATTATTTTTTTAAAAGTTGAATGGTTTGTAACACCTTCTCCTTATAAACTTGAATCGTGCCAACAATCTTATGGACCCTGATGGAAGGGATCAGCGCAAACACTTCTAAAAACGGACCTAAACTATTTCCTTCACGTATTAAAGATATTCAGATTCGATTTTTTGCGAAAAATCGTTGAGAGTCTTTTCTATAGAATTTCGAGATACACGCGTCAAATTTTATAAAAAACCGCTTGATACCGCCAGAAATGAAATATTACTTTTAGACTAATATACGTTATCATCTGAACGTAAGTATCACATAGGTGTACAACACTTTGGCTTCTAATACACTAATAAATAATAATCAATAATTATTATTTGAATATTAATTAATCTATACTAATATATAAAGCTGCAGAGTTTGTTTGTTTGTTTGTTTGTTTGTTTGAACGCGCTAATCTCAGGAACTACTGGTCCGATTTCAAAAAATCTTTCAGTGTTAGATAGTCCATTTATCGAGGAAGGTTATAGGCTATATTTTATTTTCAAAAGAATTAGGGATCCGTATGAAAATTGCGATTTTGTAAACCAAGGTGTAAAATCGAAAACCTATTTATGCGTGCGCTGCAAAAACTATTGACAATAGAACAAAATGATGTACTACGGGTTTGTAGGTCTTATAAAGATCTACAAAAAAGTCCGCGAGAGCACATATCTAACTATCATAGTTTAGTCACAATAACCGATTTTATGTTAATAAAAAAAATGCACGGGTCCGAAGCCCACGCGGGCGAAGCCGCGCGCAAAAGCTAGTCATAAAATATAATTTCCTTTTTTTCTACTTTTTTAAACGAATAAGTAGAAAAGCTCCTGCACCAGTTAAACTGACACTAATAGGTATTACTCAAACTGACACATTAGTAGGTATTTCCCGAACTAACACTATAGTTACTAGGTATTAACCAAACTGACACTACAGTAGGTTTCATCCGAACTGACACTTAGTAGGTATAAGTATTAGTTTAATATCAAAACTGTCAAAATGTTCAATCAATAACAGCACGTTGTTTGTCGATTTTGACTATATTAAATATACAAATTTGCGACCCTGTTCTCGCTTTATTCTATTTGTAACTCGATTTATTTTACAGACGTCGTCTTCGTGCAATTGAAAGGGCATTATCGATGAGCGTCCGAGCTACAGAACGAATGTACTTATTACATGAATTTGCCCGTTTGCTTATTGATACTAAACAGGGGGGACGAGCACGTTTCTATGCCTCGAAATGTCATGCAGGTAACTACAACAAATATAAGACACCAAAATATCATAATAATAATATATAAGATGTCGTCATTTGAACTACTGGAGCCTTCTCCATATTCATAGAGGTAAAAATGCCCCACGCTGACCCATTCTATCTTGAGGGGACTAAACGCACATCAGAGGAAATCACCTGCCACTAGAGAAGGAAACCTTGCTACAAACCCTGTGCCAACCACTTTGGTCAGCGTGGCACAGTAGTCTTATTACCATCCATGTAACTGGAGGCACTCAGCTGTGGGACACATAATGCATCACCTGGTTATGATCATCGAAATCCAATGGATGCTTATGATCGGGCTTTGTGGAAATCCTTGAGGAGCCCTATGTCCATCAGTGGCAATCTATTGTCACTGATGGATGATGATACAGATAGTGATGATGCTGATGATTGATATTCATTTGGTATTCGTAAGAAAATCCAGCCAAAACTTATTAAAGCTAAGAAATGCAATAGATATGTGTTGAAACTATCTGCATAGACATTTTTATTATTTCACTTATATTGGTATGTTTATGCAGTCGTCTTAGTCTGTTATCAAAATATACTTTTGGTTGTTAAAGTAAAATGTTAAACCTGTAGAAGCTCGAGCCGCAAACGACCATATCTGGATGTTAAACGCTGCTTTCTTGTTGGCTCGCTGCCATATTATAAAGAACAATCGCCCAGAAGCAAGAGTTGTTTTGTTAGAAGCAGCTACACTTGCTAGGTCAGATGAAATGGAAGATATTGCTGGGTTCTACGAAACGGTATGATTCTAAACTCAAGTAAACGATGATGGAGTGTTTATAATGTGCTTCTTTTCGTTAGTTCGAATATAACTTTTTCTAAACTAATATGACTATTAACAAGGTTCTAGAAGCAAAAAAATATATTTTAAATTCAAGTTCAATAGCTTTATTCCTGTAGGTTTTAACGCAAAACCTAACCGCTCTTCTATATCATGTATAGTCTGCATGTAGTACTATTACCATCATACTTTATCCTCGTCCCACCCTAGGTGGTAGTACATTTATGTCTTTCATATGCATGTTCTCATTCACACAATCCATCTATGTATGTAACAACCCTTATTTAAATTTGAAATGAAATCGTAGTTATTTATCCTTCTAACATAAAAAAATACAGTTTCTACAAGTGTAGTATTGATAATAATTTACAGTCGTTTTAGCCCATAAATATTATACTACTGTGTTGGGCCTGCTCCATATTCATGTAGGGAAATTAGCCTACAGGTCCACGCAGACAAAGCACATAGTTTGTATCAAGATTTCCTTCTCTTGCGGCTAAGTGATCTCCCTCTACGTGCCTATATTCGTCTCTTTCAAACCCCTCCATGTGGTATCTGTATTCTAAATCTGTCACCGCACGGATTAATTTATAACTTTTTTGTACTTATTTATATATTATATTTGATTATTATATTTGATATTATTTTCGTAATTTGAAGTGACTAACACTATAAGAAAATAATTAATTTTTCGTGAAAGGCCAACATTAGACGAAGCAATTAATACTTTTTCTACTTCAACTTCAACGACTGTATTTATTGAAACTTTTATACTATCGATACTGTTTCTTAATTTTTTTACTCATTTTTACATATTGAATAGGAACATGTTGATTTCTAGAATAGGATTAGAACTGACGGCCGCTAGGGCAAACAGGTGCTACAGTTTGCGTTTGCCAGTACGTGGTCTCGACGTAGAATGGTACCCATCCCCCCCCCCCCCCTGCTAGATGGAGCGACGATCTGCGACGGGCAGCCGGCAGCAACTGGATGCATAGAACCGAAGACCGGGTTCAGTGGCGAGCCTTAGGGAAGGCCTACGTCCAGCAGTGGACTGAAATAGGCTGATGATGATGATGATGATGATGTTGATTTCTTAGGTGTTCGCTATTGTTACATAATGAAATTACACGAAACACTGCGTGCTTAAGGAACGTTATCAATAAAACAAAATTAACATTAAAACAAAAAAGGTACTCGTACATGTTGATGTTATTTGTGTCACATTTCCTAAAGAAGGTGTATATTTCAGTGCGCCAGCGTAGCTTTGGATGGTGATATGGATGATTCTAATGACTTAATTGAGAAACGCGAAAAAGAAATGGTCAACATTATGCAAGATGATGACTTACGAACGCAAGCGAAACATCTCTTCAAACGAATGTCGGTTGTGCCAGCTTCTCGGTAATTTCAGACCATATATACTACTACCACTACTCAGCCCATAGAAGCCAACGCGTCTGGCCAGTCTGGCACAGTAGGCTAATGCCCTCTATATAACTAGAGGAGGCCCGACTCAGCAGTGGGTCATCTATGGGCTGAGTCGTCGTTCGTCGTTTCAGCCCATTACTTACCCACTACTTAGTCGGGCCTCCTCCAAATTCATGGAAGGAAATAAGCCTACTGTGCACAGGGTTTGTATCAAGTTTTCCTTCTCCAAATATAAATATAATATAAATATCCTTGGACATTTCACACAATGCCATCTCGTCCCAAGCTAAGCAACTAAATGCTTGTGTTATGGTAACGAGATGGATGATAAACTACTTAAATACATTTTTTTTTTGTAAATACATACTTATTATAGATAGAAATGTCACCCAGACTCCGAGCCAGTGCCTCTGGTTTAGACAAAGACACTTGCCCGACCCCGGAATCGAACCCGGGACCCGTTGATCCAAAGGCGGCACATCTAACCACTAGACCAACGAGGCAGTCAATGGGCTGAGTAGTAGTAATAAAATCATTCACAATACTTATAATTTCATAGACATACAATTCTGTAAATATATTGGAAATACAAATGTATTGGCGAAGAAATTATTATTTATTTATGATCAAAATAAAATGTAAACACTTTTGTTTTTCTACTTCACAGTCGCTTTTCTATAATGCCCGGGGCTCAAGTGGAAGATAGAGTACCCCAAACTGCCGCCAATCGGCGCATTTCGATAATGCCCAAAACTCAACAGCCTACCAAGCTAGCACCAAAGTTCAATTTACCGTTGGGATTTCAAGAATTTGACATTTACTAACGTGGTCGCTCTAAAAAGAATTTTGTGAATTACAATGTACGTTCAAAGGTGTATGTGTAATTCACATTGTGTACAAGCGCAACCAACCGTGAAATGGGCAGTCGAGGAGCGCTGTTGGTTTTAGTGGGAAGGTCGGGGTGCTATTACCAACTTTTGTACCCTGGAGTCCCATATAGCCCGGCTAGTCCCCAATAGCATGGTATTAAAGAGAAGTATCAATGCGTATTACCAAAGAAAAAAAAGAAAAAACAGGTAGCCAAATCGAGTTACACTGGTAGCCGACTGCAATACAATTGAGAAACGGGAAGGATTAGTTTAAAAATGTAGCAAAGTTGTTTTTAAAAATATTGTACTACTAGGCACTTACTTCGGATATAGCCCGCAATATTGTCAAACTGGCATATGGATTTCAGGACAACCTACCGGTAAATAATAAGCACTGTACTAGTTGGTTGGTTCAAAACCAGTTTACAATTATTCACAGAGAATAAAATTATAAAGGCCTAACGAAAATAGGGATGATCCTTTCCTCCAGACCAAAGGTCTAAAATATTATTTAAAAGAAGAACACTGAAAATTCAATCACATAGAAAGTTAATTTTATAATCCTATACCATAACCGTTGTGAATGATCTTTGTGATGTATTTAAGAATGTATTTTATACACTTTACTATTAGATTTAACTTTACTATAGCTATTTGTAGTGCTATTGGCCATTTATAATGATAATAAAACTCTATTGAATTATCTACTTTAAGAACGAAGTTATTATTATAGGAACCAAAACAACCATCGATTTTGCGACACTTAATTATGTTATTATGTGCAATAAAATATAGAAGACCGTTTCAAAGCTATCAAAGTTTTAATAGGTAGCTTTCAATTCGATAATACTCGATATTATATTTCCATGAATCGTTTTCCGATTATTATTTCCGTATTCATTCGAAAACCGACGGGTATAAAACCGAGTCGTTAGGTACCAATTTAGTATCATAAGTGAGTTATTTATAATATATTGTAGCTCCGTGATAAACAGACATTGATATACTATTGACGCATCTCATGTACCTACTCCCATTCATCTATCTATATAAAGCAAATAAAATCGCCTAATTAGGTAATTTTTTAATGTGTTCATTATTGATTTTTCTTTCAATCTTATACCATGAAAAGTTTTCGAGTGTATGAGACAGACGACTATAGCGATCGATAGGCATTTGACATGTGTTATTTTTGCATTAAACATTTTGACTGAAGCAATAGGGTGCAATAGGGAATGAAAGTGATTGACAATATAAGGAGGGGGTCGAGGGCATCGGGAATATTAAATCAAAGTGCGAGGTACAGGGAAACGTGGCTGGGCCAACTAGTTATCAATATGACAGTCCGCTGGCTTAGTTTGTCTCTATGATTGTGTGTTCACGAATAATTCAAAAGATGCAGCACATATTTGAATACAGATTTCCTGACGGGGGTTTAGGTAAGTAGGTATATAATTTGTTTTGAAATGAGCACTCCACTTCAAAATAAAATCGGGGACCCGTAGTTTAACGGCGGCACATCCAACCAAAATAACAAGGCAGTCATTCTGTTATGGTGACACTTCGTATTCGACATTATGGACCATGTGTGGATGGAACACCTTGTCAAAAAGTCATACATAATATAGCATACTATACCTAGTGGTACACTTAAGTACCGCATACGAATATTAAACACTAATGGATATGTGAAGTATTAGCATGTAAAAAATACACTATGTGTATAAACACACGTGCCTACAGGTACACATGTACCAAAACACGAAGTGAGAGGAAAGAGCCTAGCGAAGGGAGTTCTAAGTTTAAATTATGTAACTATTTGTACATTTGGTAAAACAGACGTGTTTTGTGATGTGTTTTTTTTATTGCTTGTGTCATCGGATTTTTTGTGATGTGCCATACTGATTCTTAGGGTTAAATGCTTATTTCTTATGACATTTTAATCACCCACTGGTGAGCAAAATGTTAGGTATAAAACGTATATTTTACATTATGTAATCCTAGACGTATCGAAGAATGCTTTGCAGCAGTAGTGGTCCATAGATGACAGTTTTCATCAAAAGTACAAACTACCTGGTAAGTCTACCTCCCATATGGTTGTATTATAGCTTATTTTCTAAAGTTGTACCTATGATATATTAAGTAATATTAGATACTAATTAAGATTACTAATTGGTTAGTTTTGACTAACACCCATGTGTTGTGATTAATTAAGGTATAAGGCTCTATAAGCAAGGACCTCCTTTCGGGTGGCTGAAGGGGATTTCTTACACCTTGTATAAAGAGCCCTCGCCATATAATTATACCAGCGGAAATTTGTACAAAGAATGTCAAGAACATGATAATAACGCAGCAAATCATTTCCTTTGGTATTGAAATCATACTAAGAATCATAATAAGCCTATTCAAATTTGAATCAACTTCAATAGCATGGTTTGAAAAGATCTAAATATACATTTTCAGATTACTCAATGATCGATACCACCAAACAAGAAATTATTAATTATAAGTTGAGTAAACACAAAATATATTAGGGCATAGTAGATCATACCACCAAGCGTGCTGGATTTTGTTGAGTTTTACAACACGGGTTATTTATGTTAACGTGAAGGATGTTAAATTCTGCCCCGTCCCAACACGGGGAGATTACTATCATCACTATCACTACATATTATAAAACAAAGTCGCTGTCGTCTGTCCGTCCCTATGTATGCTTAAATCTTTAACACTACGCAACGGATTTTGTAGCGGTTTTCTTTAATAGATAGAGTGATTCAAGAGGAATGTTTATATGTATAAAATATCAATAATATTGTGGAGAAACACTGATAAATTTAGATATTCATCATTGCACCCTTGCGAAGCCGGGGCGGGTCACTAGTCTTACTAATATTATAAACGTGAAAGTTTGTAAGTATTGATGGATGGATGTTTGTTACTCTTTCACGTAAAAACTACTGAATTGATTGTAATGAAACTTTACAATAATATAGCTTATACATCAGAAAATACATAGGCTACAAGTTATAAAGATATTATGTGAATTACAACAATATAAACAAGTCGAATTCAAAATTTCTAATTGTCAAATTTTCGACCATATTAAACTATAGACAACGTAACGTTTCGCTGTCAGTTGCGTTTTGTTAAAGTAGGTTTTATACGGACGGGATAAAAATCTCAGGTATCCTAATGTCCAACTTTCTTTTTGTTTTAAATATATATAATGCGGAACAAAGTTCGCCGGGTCAGCTAGTGTATAATATATCCATAATATTGTGGAGAAACACTGATAAATTTAAAGATTCATCATTGCACCCTTGCGAAGCTGGGGCGGGTCGCTAGTATTATATAAAATAGAATGTGTCCAATAGTAATGCTTCTGTGTGGAGAAGGATTAAAAACATCCAATGTCACCAACCCATACCGTCGAAAGAGGCGACTAAATTAGCGTAAGAGTAAAAATCACATAGACCCACGACAGGGAAAAATTTAAATTAAAAAAAACGACCCGTGCTGCCAGCATACCGTAGCCATCCATCCCTCCATGAACTTGAAGGAGATCTGACTCATCAGTGTTGCAACAGTGTGGTGACGGATTGAAAATACATTGTATCACCACCCCATTTAATCCCAAGGGTGTCGTAAAAGTCGACAATAGGTAAATAAATAAACATCCTTGGACATTTCACACAACGCCATCTCGTCCCAAGCTAAGCAACTTAATGCTTGTGTTATGGTAACGAGATGGATGATAAACTACTTTTTTTTTTGTAAATACATACGTATTATAGATAGAAAACACCCAGACCCGGAACAAATACTTGTAGGTCGTACAAATATTTCTTCCGTGCGGGAATCAAACCTGCGACATGCTGCGCAGCAGTCGATCGCTCAAACACTGCGCCAACCGTGGGAAATAGGAATTGACAAGGCCTAAAACCGGCTAGGTTATCGGCCTTGAGAGAGAGAGAAGGAAAACTTGATACTAACCCCTGTGCCAACCCGTCTGGCCAGCGTGGCACAATAGGCTAATTACCTCTATGTAGTTGGAGGAGGCCCGACTCAGCAGGGGTTAATTTATGGGCTGAGAATTAGTAGTAGTGGGTCGTAAACGGGCTATAACTATGATGACTTC
Source organism: Clostera curtula (assembly GCA_905475355.2). Classification (NCBI taxonomy): domain Eukaryota; kingdom Metazoa; phylum Arthropoda; class Insecta; order Lepidoptera; family Notodontidae; genus Clostera; species Clostera curtula. Next base: position 8,400,115 of record FR997806.1, on the reverse strand, counting down.
TACCGCTGGTATTTGTCTAAATTATATGACAGCCCTATAAACTACGAATATTAACTATATTTAAGCGAGAGACAACATACCTTAGACTTCTAGAATTGGGACGAAATAGCACCAATTTTTGTTTCATGTTCTCCGTGTGGACTGTGGTGACGGATTTAGAATACATAGTATAAGGCGCCGTCCTATTGTCATCGCTCGCGCGATGATGCGTCCGTCCGACGTCCTATCGTGTGACCGTGCGATCAAACATACTGATTTCTACTGAATGTCCTATTGAAGGTCGTGCGATCATGCGATGCGACCAAATTGTTTAAACGCATCGTATTGATCGGACAACCGTGTGTTCAAATGTTCTGATATCCACTAAATGTCATATAGTTAGATTCCATGGATTCGTAAAATGATATTTGATGAGAAACGTGCATGAGAAGCGTGCTCATCCCATTGTTTGGAATAAATTGGTTGGCGCAGTCGTTGAGCGATCGACTGCTGCGCAGCATATCGCGGGTTCGATCCCCGCACGGAAGAAATATTTGTACGACCTACAAGTTTTTGTTCCGGGTCTGGGTGTTTTCTATCTATAATATATCATGTATTTACAAAAAAAATATATATAAGTAGTTTATCATCCATCTCGTTTCCATAACACAAGCATTAAGTTGCTTAGCTTGGGGCGAGATGACGTTGTGTGTAAAAAAAAAATGGATTGGAGACTATAAAACCGGCTTAAAAATGACAAATGACAATAGCCTACCTATTATTGCAATGAATTTGAATAAAATAAGAAAATTAAGTAAAAATATTTTAATAAAACTTATTATATTATTATTGATTGATAAAACTTGCAATATTATTATTGATCATCGCACGACCGTAATAGGACAAACGTTTTCTCAAAGCGCGATCGGTTTCATCGCTTGATAAAATCGCGATGGCAATAGGACGGCGCCTCACCATCACCTTCGATACTGAGGGTGCCGTAACAGCCAAGAAAAAGAAAGATTTCGACGTCCATGCAGGCGAAGCTGCAGGCAGAAGCTAGTGATATGTGAAGCCACTACTCCACTAATACATTTTACGGAGACTATTCATATCAAAATGCATTCATAGTGTAATCAGGCTACACTATACGTAACTCAGTTCGCTGATCCTCAAAGGGATGTATCACGCCTGGCTGTCCATCCGCCATATTAATGGCACTACCTGCTGCCTGACCGTGATGGATCGGATGACTTGACAGGTGCCTTGCACCCTCACGTATTCTTGTGTGAATTTATGGTGTAGATTGAATCAAATTTATGAACATCCAATAAAAGTAAATTCAATCCGGAGCACGGATATGGGCTTGTCAAATGGTTAGTAAAAAAACTTCGTGTCGTTCATAAATCTTTTCAGTTCAAAAACGGTCATTTATTTGTTATCCATGCACGGATGAAATTTAATAGCAAAGTTCTTAATATGAGGAAACATTTTTACCAATAAGAAAAGTTGTATGTAATACAAAAAACAATGTCACCCCCTATCACCATCCTGAGGGTGTCAGTAAGTGTTAGACCCGACTCAGCACAGCAGTGTGTCTTTTATGGGCAAATATGATGCCAAAATTATTAATTACTAGCTGACCCGGCGAACTTTGTTCCGCATTATAAATATTTAAAACAAAAAGAAAGTTGGACATAGGATACCTGAGATTTTTATCCCGTCCGTATAAAACCTACAAAACGCAACTGACAGCGAAACGTTATGTTGTCTATAGTTTAATATGGCCGAAAATTTGACAATTAGAAATTTTGAATTCGACTTGTTTATATTGTTGTAATTCACATAATATCTTTATAACTTGTAGCCTATGTGTTATTCTGATGTATAAGCTATATTATTGTAAAGTTTCATTAAAATCCATTCAGTAGTTTTTACGTGAAAGAGTAACAAACATCCATCCATCCATCCATCCATCCATCCATACTTACAAACTTTCACGTTTATAATATTAGTAAGATGCGTCTTGGATTCGATGATGATTGTACGTAGGTTTGCTTCCTCGTTGGTCTAGGGGTTGGATGTGCCGCCTTTGAATCACGGGTTCGATTCCGGGGCCGGGCAAGTGTCTTTGTTTAAACTAGAGGCACTTGCTCTGAGTCTGGGTGCCATTTGTGTTCGTGAATTTAATGTTTGTAAACTGCCCCTGCGATACAGGTTATTATACCTAGTGCAGGTGTTTCGTTTATTTAAAAAAAAATGTCCGCCCGGGTAGCTTCCACCAAGAACATCTAATTCCAACAGTCTTACTGTGTTTCGTCGTGTGTATGTGAGAGCCGGTGCCCGACAGGGCATTTCCTTGAATTGCCTGCTCCATCTTAGACCCTCGGTATTTCGGACACGTTGTTCGAAACGAAAACTCCATGGAGCGGCTCGTTGTCCGGGGGCATGTGGAGGGCAGGCGATCACGTGGTCGATCACCCACGCGTTGGACAGACCTCATTAAGGCTGCGACTCAAACGACTATAGTCCAAAGTTCCCGAGACGCTGAAGACCGTAACAAGTGGAGACGCATCGCGAGGGCTGCTGTGGCCAATGAAAATGCAGCATCATCAACCACGACCACTCCGTCAGGAGTGAACGACTAAGGAGGAGGATCTTAGACCCTAGCGCACATTTGATTCAACATCTTGCTCTGAATTCCCGCCAGTTTGTACTAAAAATTACATATGACGTGAATATAATATTTTCACATATTTTGCTTCCTAAGCCTCTCCGACATAATGATAATACGTTATTACAATGTAATCGAAATGGTTACGAAAAATGCTTCTGTAGGAAGGAAAAAGCAAAGAGCCATTTGTCCTATTTCTGCGACAACCGTTTTTTCTCCAATTCCAGCAGAGACCACAAAAGTTTTTCGTCTTGGAGCAATTCTATTATAATCAAGTCACAGAGCCGACAGTTTTGGGTCAAGCGAAGACAGTTTTCAGGACGTCGCTAATAGTAACAAATGACTGTAAGTTGAAGAATAATAGCTTTCCACATCACGCTTACTAAGTGCAAAATATTGCTAATTTTGTTCCATAAATTGTGTGTTATTTAGTTCCCAAAAGTGATGTGCAATCATTTAAGCCTTCATCAATTTTATTTTTTGTTAATTTGTCGTTCCTCTGTTCTTTTGAGCTAAGCATGCAGCATGAAGGTTAAAAGCGGTGATAAATTCACCCGTCTATAACAGTTACCAAGTCCGTACCTACTATTACTGACTTTGCTGCTAACTATTACTATGGAACAAAGCTAATACAAGTTGATAATAACATAAGTTATCAACCAAGTCTAAATAAACCCCTTCAAAGCATGTCAAAAGACGATTTATTGACAGTAATCGAATTTGATAAAATGACATTATCCAAATATATATTTTTGGGACATAGTTGTTATTAAATCTCATAACCCGTCAATTACACTCGAGAGCAATGAATCCGGGTCACTTAAAGAATGTTAAAAATCTCGGAAACTAAAAATGATAGGTTAATGCAATAAATTGTATATAATAGACAATGTAATACTCCTTAAATGAAAGTAAAAAAAATATGAGTCACCATACATTTCATTAACACAAAATTACATAAAGAAAAAAACTGCTGATCTCTCCTTAAAACAAAAATAGGAAACATGAAATTTTTGAACTTTATTACGATTTTCTTGAATTTTAATACTTCGTATTGCCTCCTGGTGCTTCCATTACTGCATTTACGCGGTTTGGCATGCTGTACACCAAGTTCCTTATACGATTTTGGGGAATATTCTCCCATTCCTCTGTGAGAGCAATTTTGAGCTCACGAAGCGTGATTGGGGGAGGGTTTCGTTGTTTTACGCATCTGCCTAGCTCGTCCCAAGCATGCTCGATCGGGTTGATATCCGGGCTGCGCGCTGGCCACTCCATACGAGTAATGTTCATCTCTTGAAGGTAGTCATTCACAATCCTACCTGTATGAGGTCGGGCATTGTCATGCATAAATATAGCATCCTCACCTAAATTGACCATAAATGGACCAACGTGATCATTGAGGATTTCTTCCACATATCTTACGGTAGTTAAAGAGCCGTTTTCTATGATCACCAGCTCTGTGCGACTTTCAGAAGAAATTCCGGCCCACACAAGTACAGACCCACCACCGTAGGCTACTTTTTCTTCGATGCATGCTTGCTTGAATCTTTCCCCTGGTCTTCGATACACTCTGTGTCTTCCATCGTGCTTGTAGAGCATAAATTTTGATTCGTCGGAGAACATAACTTTTGACCAATCTTCAATACTCCAATTTACGTGGCTCTGGGCATATCTTAGTCTTGAAATACGATGCCCACGCTCCAGTTTAGGGCCGTTTGCAGGTCTAAGGGGTTTTAAGTTAGATTCAGCAAGCCGACGTCTTACTGTCCATGCACTTGGGTTACTTCCTCCGAGGCGTCGAAACTGATTTGTGAGTTCAGTTCCTGTGAGAAAGCGATTTCGAAGCATGGTGTTCACCAAGTATCGGTCTTCTCGTGCTGTGGTACACCTGGTTCTGCCCGTTCCTGGTCTGCGTAGGTTAGAACCAGTTTCTTCGTAACGTCGGAGAACTCTTTGTACTGTTGACAGCGACACACCGACAGTCCTGGCTGTATCGCGCGACTCCGGCCGGTTTCCAGCATTGTAAGTATTCTGGTGCATTCTTCAGGCGTAAGCGACATAATTTCAGCTTGAATAATGAATATAGAGCACTATCAACATGGTTTATGTACCCACATAAATGACAGATTACAAACAAAAGCAAAACCAAATGCTGTAATTTCGTAGTTCCATCTTCGAAAGTGGCCCTTTTTCAAGTTTGATTTTTTTATGATATAACTTTACAATAACTAAGAAGTTTTAATACCTTCATTTAAGGAGTATTACATTGTCTATTAAATACGATTTATTGCATTAACCTAGCATTTTTAGTTTCCGAGATTTTTAGGATTCTTTAAGTGACCCGGATTCATTGCTCTCGAGTGTAATATGCTCCGGATTTTGAAGCGGTTTTTTAATAGATAGAGTAATTCAAGACGAAGGTGTATATGTTTAATATGTACATCCATAATATTATATATACACTGATAAATTTAGAGGTTCATCATTGCACCCGTGCGAAGCCGGGGTGGGTCGCTAGTGAAATATAAATATTGATTAAAAAAACCTAGCCGCTAATTTACGGGAGAAGAAGAAGAAAACATAAAATCATGAACTATAGCACAAATAACAATTATTTATTGTTTTTATTAAATTCTCAATTGATAAACAATTTTACTTGAAAAAATATGTTATTGAGATCAATTTAAAAAAACATAACGGATTTATCGCGTGTATATTACATTATTTTGTAGTGTTAAATTTCAATGTGTAAGAATTGCAAAACCTAAGATAAACTGTTATATTATCATTATATTAATATTAAGGTAATGAATGACTTTTCAAGTTACAGCAACGTAATAAATTAGTTATCATAGTAATACCTATTGCAAAACGTATGTGACATAAACCCTGTATACTTTATCATCGATAGATGTTTTTTTCTGTTTGCCAGCTAGAAAATAGAAATGTCAACAAAAGAGGAAACAGGTTTTATTTTTGCCGTATCGTTTTATTAAATTAAGTTGAAAGGAGCTGTAATATTGCGACAAAGATAACACAGTTTGCGCTCTCTAATGAAATTGCAGGGATTAACGTTCTTCGTTTTGTTTTCCGGGAAAACAAAACGCGGTAATTAATGTTGCGAGACGTCTCCATTGATATTAAAATAATAATTCCGAGGCTTTAAAGTCGTCCGTAGGGTACAACTGACTGCAAGAAATAAAGACCTACATAATTCATGAACGTTTTGTTCAAAGAGTGACTAGGCTAAAAGCACTGATGATAAAATAAATAGTGAAATTCTTTTTAGATTGAAGACTGTAAATGAAGCAGAACATTTTTCAGCAAGGAGCCCTAACCCAACCCGTAGAGTTTTCCCAGGTGATTTTACTAAGTGCCTACTTGTGTAAACTTAACTTAGACCCTCCTACCACTGTTTCAAATTGATGTTATATTCTGCAAAATGTTGGAGGTATCAATTGTAAAGTTGAATTGTCTTGGATCGTCTAATAGACCTATTAGTAGATCGCCGATTAATAAGAGTTTTGTGACAAAACTTACGTAAATAAAATTCCTTTTGAATTATAGTTTGAGTTTGTTAACCTACCCGCATGTAGTATTACAACTACTTCTTTACTCGCCTCTTAAGAGACCCTCAGAATGGTATGAGTTAGTGCCAGTGTGTATTCTAAGCCCGTTGCCACACGGAAAATACAGTAGATAAAACGGTTCCATCATAACATATTTTATTTTGTCACTTCTTGAACTGCCTCGTTGGTCTAGTGGTTAGATGTGCCGCCTTTGGATCAACGGGTCCCAAGCATTAAGTTTGCTTAGCTTGGGACGAGATGGCGTTGTGTGAAATGTCCAAGGATATTTATACTACTGCATTATGAGAACCAATTTGCAATGGTCGCAAAAGACTTTGTGGTTCTGACTACAAAGAAGTCTCAATACAAAATGCTTCCCATAGGTATAAATGTTCAGAAATATATCAAACGCTGAGTGGTGAAATGCGACCGGAATGAGATTTTTACCCAACGAGCGTAAAACTTTCTACGAACAACAAATTGTCAACGTAACGCCATATTTAGTCAGTTTTCTGAGCGTTTCAACAAAATATCTCTTCTTTTCGTTTATCCTTAATTTATTTTTCTTGGTCATTAACATTGTTGTTGAAGGATTTCTTAGAAGAGATGACAATGTCGACAAAACGATTCCGATTATGCCTTTTCTTAATTTTTGTAGGAGTAATATATATATATTAACGGTGTGGTGACGGATTTAGATTAAATAGTGTCACCACCCCATTCCATCATGAGGGTGCCGATAGCCGCAATAACGGGTATTTTAGCATAGCTTCTTAGTATTAATTTAAAATATTTTTTCATTCATTACTTATTTGTTATTGGCTTCTGTAATTGTCGAGGATCAAGGTTTCATTATACATATAAAGAAAGAATATTGGTTAAAAATCACCCTGCAATATTCAGCATTTAGTTAGGTTGCCTATAAAATAAATAAAATTTACCCGATAAAAATAATGTTGTCTCGGTTGTTTTTAATATTATATTTTTGTTTTTAATGACCAAATAGTTTTTAATACCACTGAAACAGGATTTATTCTCATTTTCCACATAAGTGCGCCTATTGAAAGGTAACCCTTGTATGTATAAATATTAGCTCAATTAGTAAATTAATAACCACGCTTCACAAAATTAATGCTGCACTGCATGTGACATGCTCAACGTTCATATTCGCAACAATTCCTAAATGATTAATGCGAAATTTTAAATACCTATCCATTATTGTCGGAACCGAGTATTAGCTACAAATTATTTATTATTAAAAAGGGTCGGATATCCGTCATTCGTTCGTGTCAGTCCATAAATAATCCACTATGGGCCAGACTCCATAGTGGGTGATTTATGGGCTCCTGTTGTAAAGGCGAGCCTCGTCTAGTTGCACGCAGGGAACTTAGCCTACTGTCCAAGCTGCCAAGACAGGTTAGCACTGGGTTTGTATCAAGTTTTCTTTCTTTAACTACTAGGTGATCTGTCTCTTGCGTTCCTTTAGTTGGCTCTAACGACACACTCAGGACGGTATGGGTTGGTGACACGGTATTCTAAATCCGTCACCACATGGAAGGTTCTATTTCCAAGGATGTTAGAAAGAATGACCGACCTACTGATAAAGAAAAGAAAATTGGAAATGTAATCGTGTTTTTTTTTCAATGAGTAATATATCCTCTGTACTGGGCAGGTATGTTCTTAATTTCTAGGACTCTTAAACAAACCCAGCCCTATAAACTGGATAAAAAGACACTTTTCCTCTCCTGAGATGACTCTGAATGGATATCGAGTTAGAACGAAATCACTTTTGCCAGTGCGCCTTATTTGTATTGGGAATCCCCGCCCCACATAACCCGGTCGCTGAACGCCAACCGGGTTATGTGGGGTAATTTGTACCTAAAACTACTCACTAAAACCAACGGCGTCCCTCAATTACCCGAAATAGGGCCACGGGTTTCTCTCACCAATAGGCAAACATTCACCACGACGACCTCGCCCTGTGTCTCAGCAGTTTAAGGCTCTTATGGCAACTCTGAGGACTGAAGGGTCCCTGAAATCAAACCCACCAAGACACTGTGTCAGTAGTCGTCAGGCCTCTCTCCATCCCGTGGAGACATCGTCGGGACTAACAAGGCAGGCAGTGCGGGACGGTACACCGTGGGATGTTTAGTGGGTATCGGGACTCCGTTCATATTACTACTAATTGGCGAACCAGAGTCCCAAAAACTCCAAGCTGGCCTTCCCCAGGCCGGTGTGAATAGTTCGCAAAGGAATTTAGCCCGAAAAAAAAGTTAAGGCTTTAGGCCAGTCTCAATAGGTTCACTCGCCATGGGTTACCCTGAGCCGGTATAGTCCCTACGAACCCTAAAGGCACACCTCACTACAGCAAAGGGGCAGCACAGTAGAGGGGGCTCAGAGAGCGCATAGTCAAGAATAAATAATAATAAATAAATATCTTTGGACATTTCACACAACGCCATCTCGTCCCAAGCTAAGCAACTTAATGCTTGTGTTATGGTAACGAGATGGATGATAAACTACTTATATACATCTTTTTTTTTTTAAATACATACATATTATAGATAGAAATGACACCCAGACTCCGAGCCAGTGCCTCTGGTTTAGACAAAGACAGTAGCCCGACCCCGGAATCGAACCCGGGACCCGTTGATCCAAAGGCCGCACATCTAACCACTAGACCAACGAGGCAGTCAAGCCTGAAGAACTTTAACTCAATTGCATTGCTTCATCTCTTCAATGGTTGTTTGACATAACTTCAGTATAACCAATTTCGTTGTAGACAGCAGCACAGGAACTTCCTAATTACATTAACATCGATTCCACACTCCCGCTTCAAACTTCTGATAAGGGTCTTACAAACCGTCCAAAATGTTGCCGTGTTTGAATTAAAACTATTTTATTAAATCCAGTGATTCGGGTCGCATCAATAGTTTTTGGTTATTTTGATAGGTTCCGGTGAATTTAACTTTCATAATCATTTCCAAGTCAATTAATAATTAGAAGCTGGACGGTCAGTTACTTGTTCATTTGAATAGCGAAGTTCTATTGCTAAATGATAGGCACTTAATTTTATTTTATTCGTATTGATTTAGGCGCGCTTATCTGCCTAGTGGGCAGATAAGCGCGCCTGTATAGTTATATAGCCAGATTTTGTGATTGATTTTCCAGATTTTGTGTATAAAACAAAGTCGCTGTCGTCTGTCCGTCCCTATATATGCTTAAATCTTTAAAACTACGCAACGGATTTTGATACGGGTTTTTTAATAGTTAGAGTGATTCAAGAGGAAGGTTTATATGTATAATCCACCCCCGCTTTGCACGGGCGAAGCCGGGGCGGGCCACTAGTATGATATATATTGATGATATAGTTATATCATATCTGCAACTCTGACTTTGTACAAAGGTATTGTGTAACCATAATGTTTAAAAGAAAAGAAACTTAATTTTTTGCTGCGTTGAAATTCAGCTTCTTCAGCAAAAGCTGAGCTAGTAATCCAGTCGATTTTTTAATTTAATGTTTTCAACTAGGATTATTAATTTTTAAACGCCGCGATGGAATAAATCTTGATACAAACCCTGTGCGAACACGTCTGCCAGAGAGACCCACTTGTCTAATTCCCCCCGTGAATTCGGAGGAGGCCCAACTCAGTAATCGGTCATTTCTGTGCTGAAACAACTAGGTATCTATGCAGGAAATGATTCGGTGAAAGTTATAAAAGCAACATTTTGTGTTGCTCAATTCTGGTCACGTCTCGAAGTAAGGTCACGTACGACTTTGCACTTTTTCTCTGCACCTAATCGCAGAATTGTGAGTTTGCCATACCGCATTGCGGCTAATTAACTCATTCATTGTCATTTTACTCAATTTTAAACATATTACAGGGTGTGAGAAAAACCCATAGCAACTACAACAAACTAGCGGCCCAACCCGGCTTCGCACGGGTTTACAAACATTTTTTAATTTTTCTAGCAATTAAAATAGCCTATATTAATCAGTGATAATGTAGCATTCAAATGGTGAAAGATACAAAATCTTTCCTTTTTATAATATTAACTAGTATAGACTAGCTGAGTCCTGCGATGTTGCCCGCGGTTATTGACGTACCGCGGTGAACGGCGCGGGGTGAAGCTAGTCTAAAAATAGTAGATAATATAAGGAGTAAGTTACTTCTTATATTATCAGCTACCTATTAGTAAAAGTCTTGTCAAAATCGGTCCAGCCGTTCCAGAGTCGACAATAGGAAATGACAAGGTCGAAATCCTAGCCGCAAGAGAAGGAACTTCAGAAACTCGATACGAAACCCTGTGCCAATCCGTCTGGCCAGCGTGGCACAGTATGCAAATTGCCCTCTTTGTAATTGGAGGAGGCCCGACAGCCGAGATAATTTTATAAGCTGATCAGTAGTAGTACTTCAAAAATACTTCAAATGTTATGGACCTCAATTGCGTCAAATGAATGCAGACGTTTCAGGTATTTTCGCTGAGGGGACCAATCTTCTAAATTGTTTTATTTGCACAATGTTGAGCTTGTTTGATCTAGCGAACTTGGGAAAAGTTTATCGGAAGTTTGTAATGAACGTAATAAGAAAGCAGCTTACAGTGATTGTACTAGTATTAAGTATTCTGTTCCACAAATTACCAATATTACATTGATTATTTTGACTTATATAAACTAGAATACAAAATGTCACCAACCCATACCATCCGGAGGGTGTCGTAAGAGGCGACTAAAGGAACGCAAGACGATCACCTAGACACAAAAGAAGGAAAACTTGAAACCAACCCACAGTAAGTTCCCTCCATGAGCTTAGAGGAGGCCCGACTCAGTAGTGGGTCATTTATGGGCTGAATACTAGTAATAGTAGGTAGTTCATGTAATAGTTTTGAGCTTAATTCTTTAATAATAGCAACACTGTAATTATTGATTTGCTAACAATGGTTTAGGGAAAATTGCTTCTTCATTTTACTCGTATACCGGAAATTGAAATTACTCAACGTGGGTGTTCAATTTACTCTGTATAGCCCAAAGAACAATGTTTTTAACCAAAATATTGCTAAAACCTACCCAAAGTGCGGACGTAAATTGTTTTCTGATTAGCCAGGAAACTTTTTTAACGGCTCGTGGACTTTTCGATATACCTTCAAATATTTTCAATATAGACTTTCCAAATTATTCTTGTCATTTCTATGGGAGACAACTTTTTTAAGTGGTTCTCAAAGTTGTGGGTCTTAGTAAGCTTTATGAGCAGGTGTTAAACTGAACGGAATCAAACTGCAGGTTAAGCAGCGTTTGGTGTGTGGAAGGGCACGTGATTGAGCCCCTTACGCACTAGCGGTTTAACCGTGGAGGCGGCTAACCGCGCGGCCTGCCGCTTTTGCAGCTTAATATGCAACCGCCTATGATTATACGCACTGGCGGTTGAAATGTTGTGGCGGTTTAGTGCGTACAATCATAGGTTGCATATTGGGTTGGGGGACCGCTCCTATTTATTTATTACCTGAAACCCTGGTCCCCAACGCGATGTATTTTTTTATTTTTTACTTTTTATAGGTTACTTAGGTCATTGTGTCGGGGGTTTATTTAAATTTTTAATTTAATTTTTATTTTCTGCATTTTATAGGTACACGCTTATTATGATGTTTGTAATGTGCACTTGATGCGCTTTCATTTGCGACCCCACTCGATTATATTTGCAGACTTTCGGTTATTCTTCCCCACTTTCACCCCCCATAACTTTTAAACGACTCAACCGATTTTCATCAAACATGTCTAAGAACACTCGCCCGTAACTCACCTGTCATACAAAAAAAAACTGTATTGAAATCGCTTCATCCGTTCGTGGCCTACGGTGCCACAGACAGACAGACAGACAGACAGACAGACCGACACACAGACATACACGTGAAACTTATAACACCCCTCGTTTTGCGTCGGGGGTTAAAAAGCGGCAGGCCACGCGGTTAGTCGCCTCCGCGGTTCAACCGCTAGTGCGTAAGAGGGCTAAGTCTATTTATTTTAAGAAAAACGTAACCCCTGCACTAGATATAACCTTTATCAAGGGGGAAGTTTACAAACATGTAATTCACGAACACAAATAACACCCAGACTCAGAGCAAGTGCCTCTGGTTTAAACAAAGACACCGGAGCCGTTGGTGCAAAGGAGACACATCCAACCTATAGGCCAACGAGGCAGTAATTCCCGACTGTCATTTTACTTTATCAGGCAGTTGACATACAAAGCTGGTAGCGTAAAGACAGATAGCTGGTCTAACCGAATAATTACTTAATGAGGGTTGGAGCTCAAATAGAAGTTGGCACACGATGCAGTCACTAGCATTAACACAGATATAATAATACTATTACTACTCAGCCCATTAATGAACCATTGCTGAATCGGCCCTCCTCCAATTACATGGAGGGTAGCCTAGGCCTGTGCCACGCTCGTCAGACAGGCTGGCACAGGGCTTCGTTTCAAGCTTTCCTGCTCTAACGGAGTCCTCGACCTTGTCATTTCCTTTAGTCGGATCCTTCGGCACCTTCAAGATGGAAGGGATGGTGACACTATATACTAAATCCGTCACCACACGGATAACGAATATAATAGCAACATTTGCCTTCAAATACACGGGTTGTGTAAAGTTTAATGTATATTTAGTAACCCCTAATGGCTCTCTCGGCTGCCGGCGCTGAAACAATAGCGCCCTCTATGAGAGTCCCATCGCTGAAACCACAAAATAACATCATGTTTCGGCGGGAGGTTCATTAGTCGCCGCCCTCCCTATATTTCGGAGGTTAAGTGCATTATTGTTACTTTATGACTACTTGAGGGTATACCCACAATAGATTTGGTAAGTGAAACAAAATAATTAAATGTTTATAGGCAATGAATTATTAGAGCTTTGATTTATGTGTCTGGTAATGTAATTATTATTTATTCATCGACTTACGCCCGGAAATAAAGTAGATAGTGACAATATGTATCTTCACACGTAATATATGATGGACACCCATCCAAAAGCTAGCAGATCGATTGAATTGCGCAGTCCTTTGGGCTACGACTTCCTCCGAACGTTAACCTATAGCTCCGTATATAACAAATTATATACCCTTAGATCCGTTCAAAAAAATGGCGAAAAGGAATAAATTTCCTAGTAGTTTTTCTATAACAGTAAATTAAGTCCTTTCCATTTATGGCTTTTGTGATGATACAGCGATTTTCTTAGTACCGCATCCAAGGTTTTACTGTTTATTTACAACCATGTAACCCTTAGCCATAGCTCTGATGCTCCCAAATAGGGGCTTTATGACTTATTTTAGTAGGCGACTACCTGAAGGATGAAGGAAATTGGGTCACAAGGTCATGTGTATGTTCAACGTCTTAACATTGATACCACGTAAGAGAAATGGTTCGCTAGTTCTTAGTTTGGCCGGTTAACTTTCACAAGCTAAGCAGTTTTTGTTTATCACCGTGGTGGTGTTGTTAGGCGTTACGCCACCGATAATACACGACGCATTTTCCATCAGATGTGAACCGACCCTCAACCTTTCACACCTAACCGATGATGCGTTAGTGCGTTGAGGTGCTATTTAAAGTAATTCCATTCACTTCAACTTTTGAAATAATCTGCTGCTTATTTGTACTACATCTAATGAATCGTTAATATTTTGTAAATGTCAATTGGTATGATTCTATCATTTCATTCGATGGTTCTGGAAACTTATAACTAAGTGGTTTAATTTTAAATGCAGTTTCACCGTCCAGATAGATGTCAATGATAGATAAGTAGGGTTTCTAGTTCCGATTTTTGTTCCATTCCGGGGTCGGTCTTCATTCCGAGTGTCCGTTCCGAGTGTCTTTGTCTATGCCAGAAATACTTCCTCTGATTGTGGGTGTCATTGTGCTTGTGAAGTTTGGTAAAGGATTTCCGCCAAATAAGTCAGACATATACGGTATGGTAGAATGAAAAGTCTATAAAAATATTAATCATCATATCATCTTTAATTTATGTCCCATTTTACAACATCTGAATAAATGTTCTTGTTGGCGATCGGTAATGCTTACTCGTATAATTATGTTCGGGGCGTCACAACGGGCCTAGTGCATCGAGGCGTGTCAATTTATTCGCAGAAATTTGTATCAACTTAAATACGTGGCTTTAATAAAATACACACTTTTTTCACCAGAGTCTTACAAAGTACTTATAGTACACACAAGACAAAGTATGGAAACTAATGAGCATTACATTTTGTTTATAACAATATTGATAAAGAACTTCATTTGCAAAAAATATTATATGTTTGGTAATACCCGATGTACCTAGTTTCAGCCGGCTAAATCTAGGTGTAGCCGCACTTCGTTGGTTAAACCTAGGTGTATAGCCGACTTCATTTGGTTAAACTAGGTATGTAGCCAATCCTAGGTGGTTAAAACAAGGTTATATTCTTCTTATTGGTTCAACCTATAATAAAACTAGATACAATAAAGGAACGTTATTATTAATTTGAAAAAGTACTGTAAGTAATTATCTAACCGATTGAGCTGAAATGGTATCAATAATACATGCCAGAGAAAGCAGTACATTTTCTTTGAATGAAAGTAGGTTTTCCTTATTCCAGATTTATGCCTGTCCTAAGTTACACTTTTTTTCACTGACGTAACTTTGAATTACTTTATTATCGCCTAAAGTTTCGGGGTACATTAAAACTGTACTACGCGTTGGCGAGGTTTTGGCTTGATTTGTTAACTTCCTGACCCCGCTGATGACAAAGTATTCAGCAGGTCTCCATCGAAGCTAGTTAAAGTGGGCTCACTAAATATTCGTCAGTCATCTTTTAATGTAACTTGAAAGGTATTGCGACTATAAATTGAGATGAAAGCTATGCTAGCTTTCAAGTTGAATCAAATTGAACAATGGTGTGCAAATTTGATTGAAATCGGTTCAGTAGTTTAGGATTCCATACCGGACAAATAACGTGACGCGTAATTTTTATATATTAAGAAGATGTTGGCGCTCAAGCTTACGGACCGCTTAATGGCATGTGGTTACCAGTTGACAATGAAGGTTTACGACTTTAGACGCATCAATGATCCTGTAAAAAGTGAAAGCATGACTCCCTAGAGGGAACATTGCTTTCCTTCTGCCACCACGCTCCCCTTGAGCGACACACGCTTTCTGGCGATCTTAATGCAGAAACAAAACTGCGCCCCAGAGCAATGTTATTTGGCCGTGTATTTCTGTAAAGTTGTCCGTGTACTGACGGATTTAGGATACAAAATGTCACCAACCCTCATCATCCTGAGGGTGTCGTAAAGGCTAAATGTATACTTAGGCTATACGTAATAGACATACCACCTAGCGGCAATAGAAACAAACATTGCCCCCTAAAGTCTTGCTAGCTTAGTACATAGTAGGCTAATTTCCCGACATGAATTTGGAGTATGTGGATTGAATTGCGTAAATTCGAGGTACTTCCCCAGGCGAGTAGCTCCTTTGGACCACCCGAATTCCGCATTGCCCTACCTAGTTATTCTAAATTCATCAAGTGGTAGAGTTGTTGAGGCAAACCGAACGTATTTACGACCGCCATTTTTATAGTATAGAGAAAACAGAAATTCACTACGTGGAATGAATGCGCAATTTAAAATGTTTACTCATAAAACTAGTGTTTTACCTCGCAAGACGTTATCGTAAATCTGGATTAAAGTTTTAACAAAGCCCCATCTCTTCCGAACTGGGGCGGTGAACATGTAAAGGGGAAATCAGGAATATTTTACGAGGTCGTGCAAAAATAATAAGACGCAGGTTGCGGGGAACAAAGGATAGTGACACAGTTATCATAAATCTTGTGCTATAATCGCCGAAGAAAAACAACGTATTTTTTTGCTACAGCAAAACTTGGAAGAGTCTTTGTAAGCATATGGGGATAAAATATGGATGTGCACAGTAATAAACTCATTTTGTTGTTCTTCTCTCATTTATTTACTATCTTAGACGAAAATAATATGAGCGCGTGACACTTTGAATGTTATGTCCCGAGGTTAATCATCAAAGCCCAGAATTTATTCTATTACGATGGCTTTCACAATCCTTGCACATTGCGGTAAAAGTAGAATAGAAAATTTTAGAATTTTCTTTTAAGAAGTTAAGATTTAAATAATAAAAACGAACTGCAATTCTGTTCCGTTCAATTTAAATAATAAAAAGGACGTAGCTTAGTCTTCAAGCTATCCACCGTCGGTTTCTGTTGAAAATTGGATGTCCATTATTTGTATCATCTGACCTCCTCCGTCAGGGCGGCGCGTTAAATAAATACTTCGCAAATTAAAGCAGTTCTAAAAACCTGGGTCATGTTTTCACTTGAAACGTCACATAAAGAGTAAGATACGTCCGTTCAAGATCCAAGCCAACGAAGTAGCGACTAAAATCTAGTATTTATATAAGTACACTAGCTTTTGGGCGCGGCTTCGCTCGCGTGGACTTCGAAACCGTGCTTATCTCTATGCATTTTTTTTATGAATATAAAAGAGGTTATTGTGACTAAACTATGTTAGTTAGATATGTGCTCTCGTGGACTTTTTAATAAGACCTACAAACTTGTAGTACTTCATTTTGTTCTATTGTCAATCGTTTTTGCAGCGCACGCATAAATAGGTTTTCGATTTTACACCTTGGGTTACAAAATCGCAATTTTCATACGGATCCCTAATTCTTTTGAAAATAAAATATAGCCTATAACCTTCCTCGATAAATGGACTATCTAAAACTGAAAGAATTTTTGAAATCGGACCAGTAGTTCCTGAGATTAGCGCGTTCAAACAAACAAACAAACAAACAAACAAACAAACTCTGCAGCTTTATATATTAGTATAGATTTACACAACTGCTTGTTCGAAGTTTGGCTATAAGTCTACACTTAGTTGTTCTCGAATGTTCTAGAGCAACTCTTCTACTTGGCATCTCTCCATACGCTATCTTATTGGAAAAACTCATAACAAGTCTTATCTGAAATTAAATTTGTCTAGACTAAATACGTCGCATTAACTCGTAAGAACGTTTTGATTCTTAAAATATGTTAAATAACATGAATGTTGAACTGACAAATTTCAAGAGTATCAATCGTTATTTCCTTATACGTATTTGCGTATGTGTCATATTTGGCACGTGGAAATATACGTAGGTACGTACATAAATACCGCATACAAATAGAATTGCTATTTGTATGCGGTATTTATGTACGCGAATGGCCTTGTGAATTGCCAGCATTAACTACTCGAATTCTACTAAAAACGTTGATGCCTACATTGCGTTTTTAGATTTACCAAATCAAAACATTGTTGAGCTCCCAAGGAATACACATTTTGTACGTCCATAACGGATAGCACTACACATTAGGCCGGGTATAAAATGTTTAGGCAATGATCCTAATGTACTGGGTACACTATCTAGTATTTATATCATCCTTTCGTTGGTTTTAACACATTGTGCATGTAAAAATGTAAATTTAAAATATACAAATAAAGGACAGCTAAGAATGAGATACAACTGCTTGTTCCTTTTAGTTCTATTTCAATTGCCGCATAAAATTATTCCACTCAAATGATACTACCCTATATTTTTCCCATAAGCAACTACTGGTTAAAGATTTTACAAATGGCATCGCGAAACTTTTTCAATTTTAAATTTAATACATTCCAACGGAACCTCCATATTGCCTTCTAGTCGTGTCTTCAATTTATTTTATCAGCAAGATTTATGTGCCAATACCGCGCAGCAAGTCGAGCTGTAGGAAACCGCGATCGTATCCTATTGGCGTGGCTCGTACAGTCGTTTACACTACAATGAACATTCAGATAAATGTACCGACCGGGTGGACATTAGGTGTATTCATAGAAAATTTCATTGATACATTTTTATAGCGTACAATGGTATGGAATTTGGAACGGAGTAATTCCTTGTACTTACTTTCCCATATTAGTTTGACTGACACACTATCTAAATATAAATACTAGAAACACTTAATCTTATTAGTCAATCTCCCTCACCATCCTATCTATGTATACGAATGAACCGCTGCTGAATTAGACTGCAATTGGATCGAGGGAGAAAAGTTTACGTTATGCTTATGAGAGCATTCTAGGATAATTGGGTAATATTTACGAAATGATATAGGTATAAGTAAATGAAATGGTAACAAATACCTTGGATTCTTTTTGCGTTAAGAATTTGACTGTCTCCAAATTTTTTTTCTTCTCTCCAAACGCATGCATAAGAGGTGTTTGCATCGTTTATACATGCCTATACGAAATAGAAAGATAAATATTGAACAAAATTAAGCAAATGTATTACTATATGATAAATAACCAGACTTTTCCACACGTTTCTTATCGCCCTTATATATTACCGCTGAGTCAACAGGAGTTGACATACATGCCGAGCTCAGATTTTTTTGCGGTACCTATCTAATGTTCCACGAACGAAGGGCAAGTCGCTGACAGTGCACGTTTAATTACTACGTATTGATTTTTTCGAGGAATATAGAATTTCGCTCGTGCTAAAGAATGGCAGAAATGGTACGGCAACGTTTGTCGTATAGTTTCTGCCAATTGTCGACGGTAACGAAGAACATGTTAGCTATGGATGACACATTTTATACGTCATAATAAAAACAAAAAATAATATTAAATGACTCTAAAATAATGTGAATAAATGTAAATTGAAACTGTTATGTGCATTTTTCAAATATCAATTAGATACACTGGACCAATTGGAATTTAACATACCTTGATGGCGTCATCGAGCAAAAAATCCATATTGAATTCTCACACCCGCCAGCTTACACTCCCGGTAGAATGCAAACGTCTTAATTTCTGTACTGATTTTGAGAAATCTATAGTAATTAATAGCTTTATACAAAGGGGCTGGAAACAGGTATCACCTGACGATGACTGGCATATTTATTGGTCAAACACACAAAATTGCCGCACCATATTCAATTTAGAATACAAAATACGACTGACCGATCAGCAACTCATCAACCATTTTCCTAACCACTACGAGCTCGTGCGCAAAGATTTGTTGGTGAAAAATATTAAGAGATATAGAAAAGACTTGGAGAAGGAAGGGAACCCGCTTGCAGTCAAAGCTGAAGTAAAGCAACCTAATGGGCAAGTCGCTACCCGATACTTGTACCTAGATTTTATTCCTACAACGTTCGTACTTCCATCAGACTACAACATGTTCGTTGAGGAGTACCGAAAGAATCCACAAACGACATGGATACTAAAACCTTGCGGCAAATCTCAAGGAGCGGGAATATTTCTAGTAAACAAACTATCCAAGCTGAAAAAATGGTCGAGGGAATCAAAAAAATATTTACAACATCACCTCACCAGCAAAGATACTTACGTTATATCTCGTTATATCACCAATCCGCTTTTGATTGGAGGAAAAAAGTTTGATTTACGCATTTACGTACTCGTGACATCATTTCGGCCCTTAAAGGCTTACATGTTTCGTCACGGATTTTGTAGATTTTGCACAATGAAATACGACTCCAGTGTTACCGAACTCGATAATATGTATATTCATTTAACAAACGTGAGTGTACAAAAGCATGGCGGGGATTATAATAGTGAGCATGGAGGAAAATTGGCTATGCACAATTTGAAACTTTATTTAGAAGGGACGAGAGGTCGCGAGGTCACTGAACGACTGTTCGAAGAAATCCAATGGCTGATAGTCCATTCCTTAAAGGCAGTAGCTACCGTTATATTAAGCGATCGACACAGCTTCGAGTGTTACGGTTACGATATTATCATTGACGACAATTTAAAGCCTTGGCTTATTGAGGTGAACGCGTCCCCTTCCATGACGGCGACAACCGTCAACGATAGAATTCTCAAGTATAAACTGTTAGATAATGTTTTATCGGTCGTTTTGCCTCCGGATGGGATTCCGGACGCACGCTGGAACAAATCCCCGACTGCAGAGGCTTTAGAGGATTTCGAAACCCTCATCGACGAAGATTCTATTTGTAAAGGTCATGTTGAACTTTCACGTCGTGAAAGTAAGTCTAGCCGATTTAAAACATGTTAACAATTAAAGTGCTATAGTGTGGATATTAAAATTGTGTAATTATTTTATTTTAAAAAATACAATAAAATCTCTATATAAATCTAATCTACCTTGTACGATGATATTTATTACGAGAACTAGCGTCATCCTTTTCAATCAAATCTTCATCAATCAAGAGATCAAAGTCACCCATGGCTTCTTCAGTGGGTACTTTATTCCATCTGGCATCAGGGATTCCGTCAGGTGGTACTACTATGGAGATGATATTGTCTATAAGCTTATGCTTTAAAATCCGGTCGTTATGGGTAGTAGAGCGTAAAGAGGGAGATGCATTGACTTCAACAAGCCAAGGTTTCAGTGCATTATCGATAATGATGTCATATCCATAACATTCAAAACAATGGCGGTCATTCGCCATTACCGGAGCAACAGCTTTTAAGGAATGAACAATGAGCCATTGTATTTCAGCAAACAGTTTGTCCGAAACAGACCGCCCTTTTGTACCTTCTAGGTACAATTTAAAATTCTGTACACTCATTTTGCCGCCATGTACGCTGTTGTAGTCACCTCCATGCTTCTGGACACTAACATTCGTCAAGTGGACATACATGTTGTCTAGTTCAGTTACACTTGTATCATATTTGACTGTACAAAATCTGCAAAAACCATGCTTGAAAAGATATGCTTTCAAAGGCCGAAACGATGTCACTAGAACGTAAAGGCGGAGGTCAGATTTTTTCCCACCAATCAAGAGAGGATTGTCGATGTACCGTGATATCACATAGCACTCTTTGCTTGTCAGCTGTGGGTGAAAAGGTGTCTTCGCTTCTCGTGACCACTTCTTCAGCTTTGATAGTTTGTTTATGAGAAATATTCCGGCACCTTGGGATTTTCCACATGGTTTCATTATCCACGTACTCTGAGGTGATTTTCTATATTCTTCGACGAACATATTATAATCAGCAGGTAGGACATAAGTGACGGGTATGAAATCTAAGTGGAGATACCGTGTGACGACTTGACCATTAGGTAGACTAACCTCAGTCTTTTCAGCTAACGGGTTACCTTCACGCTCAAGCTCCTTTCGATACCTTTTAATATTCTTCAATAACAAATCTTTTCGAGACAGCTCATAGTGGTTCGGAAAATGGTTTATCATTTGGTTGTCAGACATTCGGTATCCGCTTTCTATGCTGAATATGTTTCGACAGTTTGGTGTAAATGACCAATAAAAATTCCACTCGTCTTCGGCACCCACTTGGACCCATCCCCGACGTTCAAAGTTGTTGATTATTACCGATTTTTCTAAGTCAGTGCAGTAGGTGACGACCCTTTTCTCCATATTGCTGGTTCCAGCTTTTCCGTGCGTGGCCACAGGCACTTTTATAATTTGTTGAGACATGTTCTAAAAAACTAAAAGTTACTAAAATGAAAACATTGCCAAAAACATGTGTGTTATCAATTTCTTAATTAGTGTCAATTTTGATGGATCTGTGGTTGATGTGTCAAGTTTTTAATTTAAATAAAAGAAAACATTATCACCGCCGTGCAGTTTGGTTATTTATTATAGAAATATTTAGGGACCTTTTTATTACACGAATAAAATCACAATATTATAACAATATAAATAAAAATCATTTCATAAATTTTTAATAGTTGAATAGTTTAATAGACTCTGTAATTACTCTTAGCTCTTGTCCATGTGGTGAAGTATTTAGAATATACCTGTCACTGCCCCAGTTTATCCAGCGGGTGTCGAAAGAGCCGACTAAAGGAACAAGCAAGGCTGATAACCTAGCCGCAAGAGAAGGGATACTTTATACGAGACCCAGGGCCAAGCCATCTTGCCAGTGTGGCACAGTAGCCCAATTTAACTCCATGTAAATGGAGGAGGCCATACTCAACAGTGGGGATCGTAAGGGATAAACGTAAAATCCAATTTTATCACATCGGATATTCTTTTAGCAGAAAATCTCAGTGCAAAATACCTTAAAAGCAATTTATCTGTTATAAAATACAAGATCTTATTTACGCCTAATGCTTTATTCATATTTTCATTTCTTTTTTCAAAGGTCACATGCTTGATACAGCATAAAACACAGATTCATCGGACTTATCAGCAATTCAGTATGCAATCATGGGAAAATTTTCTTCTTGCGAAAGTGAATCCCCACAGACCACGGCCTCCGGAAAAGAAGGATTTATGTTCGCGGGTAAAATAACACACTTTTTCTGCAATACGTCACGTCTTATTTTGGGGCCAATCACCATTGGGGAGTTAAACCCGTGGCCCTGTTAAGGGTTACCGTTGCTTTTAGTGGGTAGGCAAATACCATCTTTCCGCGCCCCGGAAACCCGGTTGAAAAGTAAGCCTTAAAAGAAGTTAAACTTGATACGAAACCTCGTGCCAACCCCTCTGGCCAGCGTGGCATAGTAGGCTAATTACCCTCCTTATAGTTGGAGGTGGCCCGACTCAGCAGTGGGTCATTAATGGGCTGAGTAGTAGTAAGCACATAGAAACACCTTCGCATAATGTAATGCGCAATTTCACGCATAAGTCGTGATGATAAAGACAAAATGTTATTCGCAAAAAATATGTATCAATTTGAACTAGTTGTTCCCGAGATTATTTTGTTGGATGCTTAACCAAACAACCAAAATAAATCTTCAGGTCATAATATAAAGTATTAAATGTGAATAAATATACAAAATAATATTAATTTATTGCTTATAGAAACCCTTCTAATTAATCTTCGCAATATCTAATGTTACAGAAAGTCATAAATTTTATTGTACGACTCTAAGATAAGCGATTTGCTTCTGATATCGATTTTTTACTATTGTAAAATGTAAAGAATAATAGTTTAAAAAAAAACTAAAATATAGGATTTTATAGAAAATCGAAATAAAAAATTTAAAATAAATTTTAAAAAATTTGAATTAAAAATAGTGTCAGAAAAATGATTTTATTGTAAAAAAAGCTTGGGGTGCATGGTATCAATAGTTCTAAATATTTTATGAACATATAAAACTAGAAGGGTTATTTTGTTAATATCCTGAAAAGCACCCCACGCTTTTTTTACAATATTATCATTTTTTCTGACACTATTTTTTATTCAAATTTATTAAAATTTATTTTCTATATTTTAGTTCCATTTTCTATAAAAGCGTTTTTTTTTAAACTATCATTTATTTTTAATTGAAATATCATAAAGCTATTGCTAAATAATCACAAAAAATACAGCAATAGCTTTATGATATTTACATCAGCGATTGCATCGAAGAGCGGTGTTCCAGGTTGATCACCGTTATTATTAGTATCCTAGTAAGGATAACGGGTCAAAATGTTTAAAATATTAAATTGTCATCGTCCTTAATAAGTATGCCAAATTTCGTGTTAATCCGTTTTTAACTAGGTCAAAATCATGTTCAAAGATTCCGTTACATACATACAAGCGAAGCTAATAAAAGCGTATTAAAAAAAATAGTGGTGACGGATTTAGAATACACAATGTCACCAACCCATACCAACCTGAGGGTGTCATAAGAGGCGACAAAAAAAAAGAGGCAGATCAACTAGCCCCAAGAGAAGGGAAACTTGGTTTTTTTTTTTTCGCCCGGTGTAAAATCATTTATGGACTTCCTCGCCGGCCACGGGGATGGCCAGCGAGGGGAGTGTGGGACTCTCCCCCATAGTGGGGGCCTACACACTAAACCTCCCCGGGGTTGCTCCAACTCGCGTCCTGTTGCGGCATTGTGGGATCTGATGCAGAACCACGCCTTGATACAAACCCTGTGCCAACCCGTCTTGCCAGCGTGGCACAGTAGGCTAATTTCCCTCCATGAATTTGGAAGAGGCCCGACCCAGTAGTGGGACATTAATGGGCTGTAACAACAATAACAACAAAAAAAAATGTATGATGAAACCCGCTGAAAAAGGAAGAGAATATATAATATAACAAAAATTAAAGGAAAAATAATTTACGGGTGATCTGAGGTCAGGCAGTGGGGGAGGGAAGTTTCAAGGGTAAAAAACGGTTTATCTCGACTTTCGGCAAAACTCCAAGTCTTACGGAAGAACAAATAATAAATTTGTAGGTAGTATAGAGATCTACAACTTTTGTATTTACACTTTTTTGGCAATACCATAAAATATATGTGAAAAGTTCAAATAACCAAGGTTTTGGTTTTTTATTTGTATTTTAAACAAATAATATTGTATTTCCACGAAATTTGAATATGTGTGGATTGAAAATTTGACAAAGAAGTTGTATGAATATACTGTGAATAGCAACTTCACAAATAATGTACAGTAATTTTCTTTTTCCTTGTCCGTTTGTATAACGAAAAAACTGAAAAAATATATTATTTGAATGCTTTGTGATGGAAAGCAACGCCAGGGTCTAAGATGGAGCAGGCAATTCAAGGCAATGGCCTGTCGGGCACAGGCTCTCACATACACACGACGAAATACAGTAAAACTGCTTGGCGCCGGACTTAGATGTTTGGGTGGTAGCTAGCCGGGCAGACCACTAGATCCCAGCACCAAGCGTGCTGGGTTTTGTTCTCTTTTACAACACGTGTTTTTTCCCAGCGTGCGGTGGGGATGTATATCCCCACACGTGTTTTAGTGGCCACATCTTCGTAATACAAAATGCTGGCACTAAGTCCAACTATCACAATTCCGCACCATTTAACATAGCGTTACGTTACGTCGCCCGTGTAGTTATGTGGAATTCGTACAATTTCGCTAAACTTGGTAGACTGTTTTTGTTGATTTATGCTGAAGATTAACTGCACTGTGTCATTTTGTTATGTTGGTAAAGTAATGTTGGCCAAAAATGATTGTAAATTATTTCAAACAATTGGAAGCTTATTATTTTTATGTGTGGTGACGGATTTATAATACAAAGCGTCACCACACTCTCCCATTCTAAGGGTGTCGTATGAAATGTAAAGGCCAATAACCTAGCTGCAAGAGAAGGATAACTTGATACCAAACCCTTTTTTTTTTTTTTTTTTTTTTTTTTTTACGTCGGAGATCCTCATGGATACCCGGCTGTTGGGAAATGGCCGGGGTATGTGGGACTCCGGGGCGCGTAGAGATGGTAAATTGCGCCCCGACCTACCCACTAAAACCGACGGCGATCCTTGACTGCCCAAGCCAGGGCCACGGGATTCGCTCCCATTGCAGAGAGCATGCTCCGTGACCCTGGGGGCCTTGGCCCGCCTCTTAGTGGAGCCTGGAGCCCCATGCTCCGAGGCGGACCCCTCCGATTATGAGGGGGGGCTGAATTGAGCCTCCCCCATTCCACCGCTGGGGGGCGCGCGCGAATCGCGGCGCGCCTTCCTCCCGGGGCCTGTTTTGCGCAGGCGACGGACTTTCCCAGGTCAATCGCCCGCAGGCCCACTTACGGCGGGCGGAGGTCAGCCAGCGCCCTACGACGCCTGTTGCGGCGCTGACGGTTTGGTCGGTGGGAGGCCAACTCTCTGGCCCGTTCAGCCTCCTCCTTGGTCGTCATGACGGCTTCGCAGAATGAGGCCGTCTTCCTCCAAGCCCTCTCGCTCCGGACCATGGATCTAACGAGATCCGGCAGCGAGAGGCTCCCCACAACGCTAACTAGATCACGTCGCAGCCTATCCCACGCACGGCAAACCTCCAGGGTATGCTGCGCGGAGTCCTCAGCACCATCCGCGCAGTGGTGACACCCCGGGGTCTCCTCCCGGCCAATGCGGCACAGGTATTTTCCAAAGCACCCGTGCCCGGACAAAACCTGCGTCAGCCGGAAGGACAGTGCACCATGTCTCCTCTCCAGCCATTCGTCCAATACGGGACGAATGGCTTCCACGATAGCGTGCCCCGCACTAGGGCTCGCCAGACGTTCCACCCACTCCTGGTGGACCGTAGCACGCAGCTCGATCCGTCGCTCCTCCACATCTCTAGGAAGGGGACGCCGCCCCTGCGCCACCTCTGCCACTCGCCACTTATACAAAGTGGCGAGGGCTTTAGCCTCGAGCTCCCACGGGGGCAGCCCGGCCAGGAGGCTTGCTGCTTCGAAGGAGATCGTGCGGTACCCCCTGATTACCCTGACGGCCATCACCTGCTGCGGTCTTCGCAGCAGGGCGACGTTACGGGCCGTCAGAGATTCCGCCCATATTGGTGACCCATATAGAGCCATCGACCGCACGACCCCTGTGTACAGCCTCCTACAGGAGACGTTCGGGCCCCCAAGGTTGGGCAGTAGCCGTGATAGTGCGGCCACTGCGCCCATTAGTTTGGGGGCCAACCTTCGGAGGTGCTCCCTGAAGGTCCACCTACCGTCGAGCACCAGACCCAGATATTTCATCGTGGGCTCGACGGCGATACGAACGCCTCCGACCACAATGTGGGACCCTGGGGGCGGCGCATTCCGAGGCCTGTGGAAGAAGAGGGCCTCAGATTTTCCCAAAGCTACCTCCAGGCCCAACTGCCGAATTCTGGCCACGACTTGGGCCACGCCCGCCGTGGCCAGTATTTGTGCTTCCCTGTGGGACTTGCCACGTGCGGTTACCAGGGTGTCGTCGGCGTAGCATACCACGCCAACATTAGGGAGGAGCCTGCCCCGTAACACATAGTCGTAACCTACGTTCCACAGGGTCGGACCCAGAACCGACCCCTGTGGAACTCCGCAGGACACAGCCCGCCTGTCCCAACCACTCTGGACCGGGTAGACCACGGCCCGGTCCGAAAGGTACGCGCCTATGACACGACGGAGGTAGGCCGGCACTCCGTGATGATGGAGCGCCTCCTCAATGCAATTCCAGGGCAAGGTGTTAAACGCGTTGGCGATGTCAAGAGATACCGCCAACATTACCTCGCCCCGGGATGTAGCCTCCTCCGCTGATACCAAACCCTGGGCCAACCCGTCTGGCCAGGGTGGTACAGTAGGCTAATTACCCGCCGTGTAACTGCAGGAGGCCCGACTCAGTAGTGGGTCATTCATGGGCTGAACCGAACGAAACGAACTGGAGGGGGCCAGACTCAACAGTGGGTCATTTATGGGCAGGGTAGTAGTAGTATATATATATTAATAAGGGAAGCAAAAACTTTGTACCGTCTTTTGCGAAAATTGCGCGGACTGTAGTAGTACGAAATTTCCCACACTTATAGTTAATATGCAGAAGCAAAAAATACAGAAAATCGTTAAAAAACATATTACACACCATAACATTTATTTTTCACACAAAAGCATATATATTCTTTTGTTTATTCTTATAGTCTGTGGTCGAATTGAGACTAGAACTATAATATATAAATGAAATATGGTCGAATTGCGAAAGCTAGGCGACCACTAGTGATAATAGATTCATGTGGGGTTATGTGCATCCTGATCATATCCATAGATAATGTATGTTACAAACAAAAAAATAAGTCATAATATTTTCTGCATTTTGCTATGCATTAGTCGCCTCATTGAACATCAAGGGATAAAAAATGGACTCGTTACACTATGTATCTCAGCCACCAAAAAATCATTACCTACGTAGATTTGACTTGTAGAAACAATCCGTGCTTATTTTAGAAATAGTTACAACTTATTTGTGCCACTTTCAGAAAATGATACTCAGTAAATGTCAAAATGCTTTTCCAAGTTTCATGTTTCTTTCGTCATCCCACATTAAAGTAAATTCAGTAAACAGGAAAGTACCGTAATTAATACCAGCCACTAAACATTAAGGCTGAAAGTCACCCAAAGGGCAATAGAGAGGGCTATGCTCGGAGTTTCCCTGCGAGATCGAATCAGAAATGAGGAGATACGATGGAAAACCAGGGCCACCGACATAGCCCACCAGATTGCCAAACTAAAGTGGCGGTGAGCAGGGCACATAGCTCGCAGGACCGACGCCCGTTGGCGCAGAAATGTCCTCGAGTGGCGACCGCGTTCCGGAAAGTGCATTGCTGGTAGGCCTCCCACATGGTGGACCGACGATCTGGTTAAGGTCACCGGAAAGCAATGGATGCGGGCGGCCCAGGACCGGCCTTTGTGGAGATCCTTGGGGGAGGCCTATTTCTAACAGTAGACGTCTCTTGGCTGAAATTATGTTGATGATGATGACCAAACATTATTCTATCGATTCTTTAAAAACGTTACCACCCATCTCAACATATATATAACAGGACTTTGACGTCATCCCGATCGATCCTTTTCATATCATTTGCGCCGTAGAATAAGGGGACAGGAAAATATCCCTCTGAAATATGACACCTGATATTTAAGCCCCGTTTAAATAAAAGGTTGGAAAAGGTCGAACTTTATTAATATGAGCATTCTAGGCAAATATTTTGAAGCTTTGATGAATATTTGGTTGTCATGTTGTAAAATTTTCATGTATTTGACGAATTTAGAATATGTAATGTCACCAACCGATTATATATTGAGAGTGAAGGAGAACTAAGGAGCGTCTAAAGGTATTGAATAAGGGAAAATATAGAAAGAGAAGAAAATCTTGCCGAAGCCGACAAGAAACGTTCTGTAAAAGCATAATTTTGCGCCTGTAAATCCATTAATTAATTGTAGGCTAAGGTAAAAACTAGGATGGCCCGTGACAGTGATGAGTACACAATACCAGAGTTGATAAACAAAGATAAATAGGCTGACATCTAAAAACTCATTTCACCGCGCCATTTGCTCAACGCATGAGATTTTTGGAATAATGCAAATTCTCGCTTCACTGCCCCTTTTAAAAAAACTGTAAACAACATATCCCTTCGCGACAAAAGAACGTGTTACATTCACGTCACATGCGATAAGCCTTTGTGTCTAGAAGATGGGGCCGTTAATACATTCGGCAAACGAAACCCTCATAATGGAACCATTACAAGAAGGGAGAAGGGTAAACGAGATAGAAAGCTATGTATGTTAGTCCAATAGTATATCAGTAGTAAAGGTCATTAAAATATGACAACTACAGAATAGTTAGATTGCCACAATTCCAAAAAAATACGCGTACGTGATCTTTTTCGGAAACGTGACTAGAGTCCGGAAAAATAAAGTGAAATCTTAACAATAAAATTTTATACGGTGTTTCGCATTTAGAACTTGAAGTCAATTTCATACCTTGGTATTAGTAGAATGAAGTTTATATGATTACTGCCTTACCCTTTTCCCAATTCTAAGGAGTTGTGTCAGCTGCTGTTTACGTACTCTTCATAGCTTCAAAGACCCCCGAATGCTTATATGACTATACATTTTGCAAAGCCTATCTCCCTAACTATATGCACTCGATGAACTCAAAAAGTATTAAACGGTTTTTAATTTAAATTGGTGCCAAGAAGTGACCATGAGATAATTCAGGAGCAATTGGCAGAAATTAATAACAGAACTTCCCTGCGAGATCTAATCAGAAATTAGGAGAACGGCGAACCAGAGTTACCGACATAGCCCAAAGGATTGCTAAACTTAGCTGGCAGTAGCAGAGCACATAGCTCGCAGGACTGACGACCGATGGGGCAGAAAAGTCCGGAAGCGCAGTGTTGGTAAGCCGATGACCTAGTTAAGGTCGCCGGAAAACGATGGATGCGGGAAGCTAAGGACTGGCCTTTGTGGAAATCCTTGGAATTGAATCCTGAAATTATGATGAATATCACAATTCAAGGTCGACTTATGTTTCGTCGTTTCGTACAATAGTTATTTACTTTTGTAAATCTGACTGTACAAACCTGTATTTAAATATGTATATATAGCTGTTTAAAATAAGCTTTTTAGAAGCTGTCATTCTAAGATAACTACAAGCACTTTTGGTGGTTTATTTCGGTAAATGCTTGATGTATACCGCCGCCCTTCGGAAACTCCGGAAACAACCCAGTAAAATTTCAGCAGTATTCCAGCCCTCATGCGTCACGCTTGGTGCGCTACAGGTTCGCGAGAACTCATTCAACTGTGACGCCCCGGATAACAACAAACAGGACTTCCGCCCTCCGAAAGTTGGGACTCGTCGGGTCAGCCGTCTATCTAGTAGAGTAATTCCACGTTACACTATCCCAAACATTGTGGTTACTTCAAGACTGCGTCTAACAGCGATTCCTAAGTGTGAAGTGTGGGTTTCCTTTAACATTAATGTGTTTTTTTAATTACATCGGTCACTTAAGGTCTTATTCTGGGTTTCTCATTTCCTCAGGTCTAGGCATTGGATGTGCCGTCTTTGGATTGCTAGTTCCTAGTTCGATTCCGGTAATTCATTGTGTAACCAGCTTGGAGTATTGGTATGATTTGTGTTTGTTAATTACGTGTCTGTAAACAATCATCGCGACACAGGTTATACATAGCGCAAGGGTTTCGTATTTATTAAAAAATACAGAATAATGTTTGAGCAGAGCTCTCTTTTTAATAAAAAAAATCGTTCAGTTTAGTGCCTCGTAATGGTCCATTTTTAACTTCACCTCATACACTTTACCAGCAATGTAAACCTCTACTTAAGTACCGCAGTAAGCCCTCGGTACTTGATTGATGAGGTGACTGGATAATTTTGTTAAATCACTGTCGTAACTTTTAGAGGCTGCCAAACTTCCTCGACGCTTTCAGAGACAAATGTCCTTTGGGCCACTTTTATTTTTATTAAAAGTTCGTACTAAACCTGATAAAGTGCTGGAACTTGAATTTTACTTAGATGTATTCGTGATAGCTTAAAAGGGAACACTGTTACCTAATTTGTATGTTAAAACAACTTATTAGGAACTCTGGGGACTTTGGGGCGCGTAGAGATGGTAAATTGCGCCCCGACCTGCCCACTAAAACCGACTGCGATCCTCGACTGCCCAAACCAGGGCCACGGGAGTCACTCCCATTGCGGGAGTATGCACCATGACCCTGAAGGAGACGCGACTCAGCAGTGAGTCATATATGGGCTTAGTAGCACAAACTATGGACACATATTCAACATCCAGCTGATCCAGGCATTGGTTAACCTGGAGATTAATCGTGTGTCACTGCCCGTTTGGCTGCGGTCTCTTCAAGCTTACTACGTAAGCGTACATAATAATACTACTACTACAACGCAGCCCATCAGAGCAAGTGCCTTTGGTTTACAAAAAGACACTATACCCTGGCCCCGGAATCGTACCCGGTACCCCGTGATTGAAAGGCGGTGCATCCAACCCTTGAACCAAAACATATTTAACATTCAGTGTAGCCAGATGTTGGTAAATCTTATTTTTTTAAGTAAAATAAAAAAACTTGTAGGTCAATCGTGTGTCACACCTGTCGGCTAGGTTGCGGTCTCCTCAAGCATATGACGTAAGCGTACCTATTCATGGTCCGAAGTTATTTAAAGGCTCTACCATAAAATTACTATACGCAATCCCTAGTGAGTTATTTGAATTGTAATAAAATCTATTAACGTCCTAAAAGGCTCCGGCAGAGTGGCACTGCGGTGTAACGAATCGGTGTACATCGACATTCTAAAATTATTCATAAAGGCTTAATAGCACGGGACCACAAGGGAATTGGCGGCCAATCTGCGATATAAATTTCTGTTGTATGAATGTTTTAACCACGGTTTTAGCAGATATTAATTGCCAAATTAAACAAGATGTAACAAAAAGTCCGGAAAGCGCAGTGCTGGTGGACCTCCCACACGGTGAGCCGACGACCGGGTTTAGGTCGCCGGAAAGCGATAGGGCGAGTCAAGACCAGTCTTAGTGGTTAAATAAGGTAAATCCTTGGGGGAGGCCTATGTCCAGCAGCGGCTGAAATGATGATGATGAACAAAAAGCTGTGAACCTTTTAAGTAAATTCTTCTCAGCCCGTAAATGACCAACTGCTGAGTCGGGCCTCCTCCAGTTACGTGGAAGGTGATAAACCTACTGTGCCACGCTGGCCAGACGGTTTGGCATAGGGTTTCGTATCAAGTTTTCCTTCTCTTGCGGCTAGGTTTTCGGCCCTTTCCTATTGACGGCTTTACGATACCCTCAAGATGTATTGGGGTGGTTATGTATTCTAAATCCGTCATCACACGGAACCAATTTTGCTCATAGTACCTACCTATCTATTTCGGTAATGATATCTATTCTTTCGTTTTAGTTACACCCTATAATTATATGACATGGAATTGTGGATGAAGTTCCTAATTACAGAGTAGAATTAACCCCACGGCGGTACTAGCTGTTGGTACCATGATTCATACACTCATGTTCATAATCAGTAAAAAAGAATAATAAAAATATGGATAGAAAATCCTTATCCCTGTTATAGAATTCCAAATCACCTGAGTACCCAAGTTAGTTAATTTTATTCATCCTACAAAATGTTAAAATATAATAATGTATTAAATCCCGGGATGACAGCGTTCGTAAACGTAATTTTATATCTGTCCCAGTTGCGTAAGCGTCATTGCCAATTAATTATATCCATCAAATGCGTGTAACAGCATTACATTATCCATACTAATATAATATTTTTGAAAGTAGAATCTGTACAAAGGACCTTTTTATATAGACCCACATTTAAACTTTTTTGAAGATGAATGTACCCAACCACGCTAAGGGTCAGCGCAAACAGAGAGGAACAACCGCGTATCTTCCGAGGACGCGTTTGTCAGGTTCAAGTATTTATGCACTTTATTATAATATTGTTAAAGTTTAATTTCAAGAGCGTTAATAAAATCCTCTCCGCTGCGCTTCGTTCTGTCTGCGCTGACCCTAAAGACTGTCGAACATCTTTGAATAAATGCTAGCCATCGGATAGTTCATTCATACGTTGATCATAATCACGTTGGCTATGACATGATGACGTCATGCAATGACAAGATGTTTTGACATAATATATTTTCTAAGGGATCATCGATAAACTAGATGGTACTTTACTATATTTTGATGGTTGCAACCGTTCAAAACTCAAGCCAACCCGTAGGCTATTTCTAGTATTAGTGTGAAATGTACAGGCATGAATAGCCTAATTGAGAGTCTCGCGGAAGTTGGCTGAAGTTATCTTACTCTTTAATAAGCCGTAACTTGGAGCGTCATAAGGCTGGATTTATAAGATTAGCATGGGAAATGGCGGTTAATTGCACAGCGGGATTTAAAATTCATTAACGTAGAATGCTTGGGTAATTAATAAGATTATTAATTATCCTAATATTAATGAACGGCGTTAATGAATTTTGAGAAATTGCAGAATTGAATGTAATTCTTGGTGGTGATGTGGAATTCCTTCGCGTAAGATCAGCTCTATTTTAAGGAAGGCCAGTCCTGAGCCGCCCACAATTATCATTTTTCGGCGACCCTAACTAGGTCGTCGGTCCACCGAGCCATTTGAGGGTTATCTGCCATAACGAATGAAAGGCTGAATAAATGCTGCAATCTATAGCATCTTCAAATTACCTCTGTATTGTTAATCGTACGTTTAACTAATATAACAGAGGAATTATACAAGCTTTGCCCGCGACTTAGTGCGCATGGAATAGTGTCTTTGGGTAGCATTTTCACCCAACCTTCAAACTCATAAAACCCCTTTTTCGCAACAGTATATGTCCATTCTCGGGCTCTAGACTAACTGTATACCAAATTTCATTTAAATCGGTTTATTAGTTTTGGCGTGAAAACGCGCCAGACAGACAGACAGAGTAACTTTCGCAATATTAATTTTAGTAAGGATGATACGCCTTAAATCCTCAAATAAGGAGATCCTGGTTCGCCAACTCATTAATTAACTAACCGGTGGTTAATCCAGCGTTTATTGACGGCCGTCGCTGCCCGCGGTCGCCACTAAGCTTCAACGGATACCCGAGGCCTTACAAAATCCATTTATTCCAGTCACTGATCCTCATTTTGTATAATCGCGGATAGGGCGATGTATCCACGGTATTATGTTTTGAACGAGCTGTAATCCTATTCACTGGAATTTAAAACGTGAACGCTTTTTTGCTTATAACGCTGTGTTCACAGTATAATGGACTCTGTGCTTATAATATACTTTGTATAATGTTATTAATGGATGTTGTTCGTGTGGTGACGGATTTAGAATACATAGTGTCACCACCCCTTGAGGGTGTCGTAAGAGCCGACAAAAGAATAGAATATATATATATATATATATATATATATATATATATATATATATATATATATATATATATATATATATCCTTGGACATTTCACACAACGCCATCTCTTCCCAAGCTAAGCAACTTAATGCTTGTGTTAAGGTAACGAGATGGAAGATAAACTATATATATACATTTTTTTTGTAAATACATACATATTATAGATAGAAATGACACCCAGACTCCGAGCCAGTACCTCTGGTTTACACAAAGACACTTGCCCGACCCCGGAATCGAACCCGGGACCCGTTGATCCAAAGGCGGCACATCTAACCACTAGACCAACGAGACAGTCGCAGCAGAATAGGAAAATGCTTCACTATCACTACATATTATAAAACAAAGTCGCTGTCGTCTGTCCGTCCCTATGTATGCTTAAAACTTTAAAACTACTCAACGGATTTTGAAGCGGTTTTTTTTAATAGATAGTGTGATTTTAGAGGAAGGTTTATAGAGGGTTCATCATTGCACCCGTGCGAAGCCGGGGTGGGTCGCTAGTTATTGTATAAACCAATTCATCGGATACATCAAGTTTATAACACTACTTCCAGTTCGGAAACTCGTTGGGCTTCTTTTTTTTAAATGCCACATTACAATGACCGTGTACATAATATAACTAGTTATAGGCGCTAAACTGATATATGAATTTTATTATTGAAAAATAATAAAGTAATTAAAAATGTGATTTCTTAAATGTCTTGAACCTAGTGAGCTGACCAACCCTAAACACCTGTTCACAAGCATAACGCATGCGGCAGCCATCGATCTCCTCGACCATATCAAAGGGATGTGGTCGACCCGCCACACGTTACTACCACTGTTCAAAGTATTCGAGGAGTTTTCAAAGAAAATAACAACGCTGATAAATTATCAGAAAGAGAAGAAACACTTGATATGAAGCTCTGTGCAAACCCGTCTTGCCAGCGTGGCAATATAGGCTAATTTCCCTAAATGAATTTGGAGAAGCCCTGACTCAATATTGGGTAATTTATGGGCTTAAATGATGACAATGTAGAATGGCAGTTAGCCAAATAATGTAACATTGGTGCGTATTCTAAATCTAACACAAAACGGACACACTTAAACTCAGAATTATTTCATAAATAGTTTGACCTACATAAGATCATCTGAACTCTCAAACTAAGTACCTAGTGCAATTGAAGCAAGTTGCAAACTTCTACTTGATTAACGAGTAGAAGTGTCTCACAAATTAGTCCTACAGACATTTCAGCATCCCGTTTTAATCGTAATACTATTAAATTGTTTTTTTTTTGTTTTTTTTTTTTTAAACGAAGCCCTGCACTAGGTATAACCTGTGTTGCAGGGGCAGTTTACAAACATGTAATTCACGAGCATAAATGACACCCAGACTCCGAGCCAGTGCCTCTGGTTTAGACAAAGACACTTGCCCGACCCCGGAATCGAACCCGGGACCCGTTGACCCAAAGGCGGCACATCTGACCACTAGACCAACGAGGCAGTCAAAATTAGTTTTAGTTAATGTTACAATCAAATACTACCAAACTAATACTATAACTTCAATATTGTAGCAACTCAATTGTAGGTAGATGTACAGTCTATCGTCCGTGTGGTGACGGATTTAGAATACACAATGTCACCAGCCCATACCATCTCTAAGGTATCGTAAAAGGCGACTAAAAGAACGCAAGAGGCAGATCACCTAGCCCCAAGAGAAGGAAAACTTGATACAAACGCTGTGCTAACTCGTCTTGCCAGCGTATAGTAGGCTAATTTCCCTCCATTCATTTGGAGGAGGCCCGACCCAGTAGTTGGTCATTTATGGGCTGTTACGACAACGACGTACGTTCTATACAAAGGGTGTAAGAGCCGACAAAGAAAATATGACAAGGCCGAAACCCTAGTCACAAGAAAAAGAAAACTTGAAACGTGCCATCTCGTTTAGCCAACCTGGCACACTAGGCTAATTAGCATAAGCATTAGCCATGGGACATGTATGGGATGAGTAGTATTAGTAGACACTCTGTAGCTTGGTAAAAAAAGACTGCGTTTAAAGAAATATTTTTCACAAAAATGCGAACACAAAGAGATACGAATTTTTGGTATGATAACATGTAATCGGTATTTCAGTCTTGTAAATCCTTAATGATATTTTTCCTATCAAAAATCAATTTCCTTCGTCTCACCGAGCGGATATAAAGCTGAATGCTGTATGGCTGCCTGCACAAATAAATATGTTCTTGGTTTATTTTTCATTACATAAAATGTATTATTTTAAATATGTTTTAGGGTCTTGCGATTGTTACACATTGAAACTTTTTAACGGATTTATCGCGTGTATTTCCTCGGGTGTACCTACTAATATAATCAGTTAACTCTTAACGCTACTAAACGCTAAATCGCAGTCACGAACATGTAATTTCAAAACAGGTACAAATGGTAATGGTAATGAGTAGGTACACATAGTTTAAATTTGATTTTTACCGTGGGCTTGAAATACAGGTGTTACATTTATGTTTAATGAAAAATAAATGCATATCGAAATGAGAAAATAATTTGCAACTATGCTTTTTGGATCGGCTCCAGCAAATCCCAAAATCTGATGGGTAATTTTATACAAAATAAACAATATTTAATCCCCAAGCTACGGCCGCGAAGCCAATATGATAATGACATAAATAATCAAGTCCAGCTTTTATGAATATTCAAGCAGAATAATTTCGTAAAATTGGCACCTACACGCCGGAACAAACTCACCTCATCTATATTCTATACATCGCTCCGTTTGATCAAAATTCGTGGGGCGCTCCGACGATTTCAAAACTTCAAAAATATAGAATTCACGTCTCTCCTTCCTGTGGCAGTAACTCAAATTGAAGTTTTTGAATTTTATTTTGTTGAAAATCTAACCAAAGAAGTAGGTACCGAAAGCTAATCATATTGTTTATCCATTTATGACTAACTGCTACTTAAAGCGTCCTGCAATGGAAGAAAATTATGTTACAGCGGTATGGCCATACAAATAGATACATGGTTTTGTGAAGTACATAAGTATCCATTTTGTAATAATTATCATTTTTACCAGTCTTCAATCAGTTCACTGCTATTGGTAGTTCTAATGTAGATCACGACTAACAGGGCGTCTGATACGACTCTTGCCGAATTGCAGTCTCTACTCAAGTCTATGGTTTCGGTATTAAAATTAATATTAACAACCTTGCTGAAAGGTGTAAGGTAAAATGTAAGACTAGGGACTCATCTACACAGAAGGCGGTTGAAGCGACGCATTCCCATTCAAATGTATGCTAAACGCATAGCCTTAGTTACGGAACCCATGAATAAAAGAACTGCCTGGATACTTTCCATGAAGAAATCGCTTGTCAATGTAGTATTTGATGAAAAAGTTGAACTTACTTTGATAGTTTTTAAAAATTTTACGTTGGCACATTAAATAGTGACGCACATAAGTACCAAAGTTTAAAAATACATACTTTAACTATTTTTTTAACGAGATGTCGTCGTTGGAGCCTCGCCTGATGGACAAACATCACTAATAGAGCTTTCTAATTTATAGGTAACCTATTTCAAAATGGCTGGCTTTTCACAGTCACGTGACTTAGTATGTCAAGTGACTGTAAAATGTCATCCCATAGTTTTAGGCGATGCGGATACCGATAACGATGTTTTTGCATTTGAGAGGGATCATATGAGACAGATTCCGTATGGTGACCAATTTAGAAGGCATATTGTCGGTACCCCATTTCATCCTGAGGGTGTCATGAGCGTAAGAGCCGAGATAAGAAAATATTAAGGCCGAAAACCTAACCGCAAGAGAAGGAAACCTTGAAACGAGACCCTATCTCTCTGTATATCTCGCCGGAGTGGCACAGTAGGTTAATTACCCCCAAGTAGTTTGAGGAGCAGTGGTTTAATAAGTGTGTTAATAAGTGGTAGGAGAAAGCATAAAACCAAATAAGAACAAAGTATTGCTACAAACTTCATAAGAAATGACAAATATATTTACACCATTCAAAGTTTTAATAGTCACATCACTAAGCGAGATTCATTAAAGTCGGTTCTGCGGTTTAATTAAAGTTTTGTGAACCTTTAGCGCTCGCTCGCGGCGCTTCCCAGTATCTACGTCGGCTATCAGCCAAGTAGTTTTTTCTTATTTACTCTTAAAATATGTGTAACATAAAATATTTTTCAGTACGGTGCTCAAAAGGTCCGCATGATGACGAAACTATAATACATACTGTCACCAGCTCTTTCCATCCTGGGGGTGCGTGCGGAAAGAGCCGACAAATGGAAATGACAAGACTGACAACCTAGCCGCTACAGAAATAAAACTTGACAGTGTTATACAGTGGGTAATGTAATGAACCTCCATTTTGCTGGAGGAGGCCCGACTTAAAAGTGGGCCACTTAAGGGCTGCGTAGTAGCAGTCCTCAAAAAGTCAAAAATAAGGACTTTCTCTAATAGCGCCAGCATTAACTGTCGGCATCACATCCGTAACTAGAAAGTACATATCTATTGCAGTAGTCGTCGTCGTTTCAGTTTTCATAACCCACTAATGAGTCGGGCCTCCTCCACATTCATGGAGGGATATTAGCCTAGTGTGCTACGCTGGTAAGACGGGTTGGCACAGGGTTTGTATCAAGGTTTCCTTCTCTTGCGGTTATGTTTTCGGCCTTGGCATCTTCTTTTATCGGCTCTTACGCAGCCCTCATAATGGAATGGCGTAGTGACTCTTAAATATTCTAAATCCGTCACGACGATACACTAGACCTGTTCATAAAACTTACTTAGACTTATAACTTTAAGGCTGTGTCTACTTCAAAAATATCCATCGTGACCAACACAACCACTCCCTTCGTACAACAATAGTACAGCAAAAATTCTGTCGGCCGACATAAATAAGCGGCTAACTCATAACAGTAAGCTTGAGAGGCACGAAAAACGATCTGAGTTTGCAGCTAACTCAAATTTCGGTTCGCAACAAATTTGCGGCTCACCCAGTCGGCTGCTAACAGTTTGCCTAGTGGGGACACAGCCTAACAACGTCACATAAAAAGTTATCTCCGAATGAAATGACAAGAATGATTTGGAAAGTCTATATTGAAAATATTTGAAGGAATATCGAAAGGTCCAAGAGACGTCGAAAAGGTTTCGTTGCCAATCAGAAAACAATTTACCTCCGCGCTTTGGGTGGTCCCGTACAAAGTGGCAGATTATGAGAACCGACCCGCACAAATGGATTTTACTACTTTATAGGGTCCCAGTCAAATGCGCTTATAAACCTCTTGACGAAAACGAAACTTGACCTTTGTTTTGTTGGAACTTATGTCTTAGTACTTACTTAACTGTTCGGGCACAAATCGATGGCGTACCAAAGACCTTTAGGCTCCAAGGGATGATCCTCCAGCCAGACGAGGTGGTATATCTGACAGAGGCCGCGGTGCCTATCCCATCCTAACTAATAAATATCCTTGGACATTTCACACAACGCCATCTCGTCCCAAGTTAAGCAACTTAATGCTTGTGTTATGGTAACGAGATGGATGATAAACTACTTATATATATTTTTTTTGTAAATACATACGTATTATAGATAGAAATAACACCCAGACTCCGAGCCAGTGCCTCTGGTTTAGACAAAGACACTTGCCCGACCCCGGAATCGAACCCGGGACCCGTTGATCCAAAGGCGGCACCTACCTAACCTAACCTAACCTAACCACTAGACCAACGAGGCAGTCGAAGGAGTCTGACTGGAGTCAGGGATTTCTTAAACGTGCGAATTACTCTATAACCTTCGCTATCTGCTATTCCCCGAGTGGTTCGGTGACGGAACTTTCACTCTCAGATCCTCCCCCCCCCCCATATTTCAGGAGCCCATAGTTACGGAGATTTCCACATTGATAAATATCACGCGGACGGAAGTCGCGGGTAATTTATCTATCTATCTATACCTATAAATAAAAATTATTTGCTGTTCGTTAGTCTCGCTAAAACTCGAGAATGGCCGGACGGATTTGGCTAATTTTGGTCTTGAATTGTTCGTGAAAGTCCAGGGAAGGTTTAAAAGGTGAGAAAATAAGAAAAAGCATTTTGTATTAATTCAGGTTTTTTATAATATAATGATTCTGAGGCGGTACGAAGTTTGCCGGGTCAGCTAGTACGAAATAAAAAAAAAAAAATGCGCAATATCACAACAACTCTCATAATAAATTCGAGTGGAGTGGCTTGAAATGCTTGAATAGCACGAATTGAAATGAATACACGAGACTCTCGTCGCAGCATTCTAGTGATGAATGCGCGTACGAATACGAGCAACGAGAATATTCGAGAAATGTGTTTTCAAGTGCTTACGCCTGTCGCATTATTTTAGTTATTAGCATGTTTATGGCGCTGCAGCGCATTAATTTTCTGTTGGGTTGTGATAGTGATTTGAAGTTTATAAGTTGTTCCTCTATAGGTTAGATGTGGCTTTGGATCACAGGTTCGATTCCGATTCGATTCAAACTGCAAGTGTCTCTGTGTACACTTGCTCCGAGGCTGGGTGTCATTTGTGTTTCTGAATTTCATGATTCTAAACTGCCCTGCGATTCTGGTTATAGGATGTGTATAAATAATAAATATGTTATATTCGTCCTCTTCCCTATCACTATCACTATACACACATATTATAAAACAAAGTTGCTGTCGTCTGTCCATCCTTATGTATGCTTAAATCTTTAAAACTACGCAACGGATTTAGAAGCGTTTTTTAATAGATACAGTAATTCAAGAGGAAGGTTTATATGTATAATATATGCATAACATTCTAGAGAAACACTGATAAATTTAGATGTTCATCATTGCACTTGTGCTAGTCGCTAGTCTTTTAGGT
Source organism: Clostera curtula (assembly GCA_905475355.2). Classification (NCBI taxonomy): domain Eukaryota; kingdom Metazoa; phylum Arthropoda; class Insecta; order Lepidoptera; family Notodontidae; genus Clostera; species Clostera curtula. Next base: position 8,358,862 of record FR997806.1, on the reverse strand, counting down.
ATATAACAATGAATGTTTGTCTGTATGTCTGCCAGAATCGTAAACTTTGCATAATTGATCATGTGATAATCCTCAGAAATGTGTTTTGGATGAGACCCCGAAGGTGAATGAACAAAAAAACTAACATATATGTAATGTCTTTCCTTCAAGTTTATTTTAGTTAGTGGCGTAGAAACGTGCGCAGAAATGTCACTAACAGTTCGCTGACCATGCAAGAAGTTAAAAGTGAAAGTAGTACACCAGAAGCAAGGAAAGACGCGCAATAAAATTGTATAATTTTAATGTGTAATAAGCGCGAACTGCTTAAACATCACTAAGAAGAAGAAGGATCCTCCACCGACAGAAATGATTCTTTTCCATTTTTTTAAAAACGAAGCGCCGCCGTTTGTTATCGCGGGGGTTGTTTTCAAACATGAAATTTACGTAGGTACACAAATGACACCTAGGCTCAGCACAAGTGTAAAGATATTATTTATTGTAGATATACAAAGTAAATTAACAAAGAACAGGCTGTATCAAACTGTTTTGTAAAAAACTCTGATATTCAAGACAGCTCTGTCTTATATAGTGATATTCTTAAAAAGTAAATAAAATGTTAATTTCTTTGAGCTAAGCAACAAAAACATGTATAGAACTTTGTAATCCCTTTAACCTCACAAGCTCAAAGATAGCTGGTAACATAAACATTTTCATCAAGCAAATCCGTCTCAACGGACTGTGTTACTGAAATGAATTTCTCACCCCACACGCGATGAAAACAGAACTGTAGTAAAAATAAAACCTTCATCCAACCAGCGCTCTGCATAGGGACTAAAATAAATGTCGGCAGACACATAGGTACCGACTTAATGAACTCGCAAATGAAGATATACCATTCGCCTGTGATTACGGCTGTGGTTTCGCTTTAAGGTTGTTACATAATACATGAATATGCATATAGTTCTTGACTATGTGTCTAGGAGGAAGACGCAGCTATTAAGATAGTGTAGAATTCCATTGCCCGTGTGGTGACGAATTTAGAATACATAGTGTCACCACCTCGTTCCATCCTGAGTATCCTAAAAGCTGAAAAAAGGGAATGACAATGTCGATAACGTATCGGCAAGATAAGGAAAACTTGAAACGAAACCCTGCGACGACCCGCCTGGCTAGCGTGTCACAGAAAGCTTTACCCTCCATGTACTTGGTTGAGGCCTGGCTCTACAGTGGTTTATCTATGGGCTTAAGACTAGTAGAATACCATTAATTTACATGGCTAACGATAAAGGATCGAGGATAGGATTTTACAGAAAGGTGTTATAAGTTTGACGTGTCTGTCTGTCTGTCTGTCTGTTTGTGGCACCGTAGCTCGCGAACGGATGTTGTTTTTGTATGACAGGTGAGTTACGGGCGAGTGTTCTTAGACATGTTTGATGAAAATCGGTTGAGTCGTTTAAAAGTTATGAGGGGTGAAAGTGGGGAAGAATAACCGAAAGTCTGCAAATATAATCGAGTGGGGTCTCAAATGAAAGCGCATCACGTGCACATTACAAACATCATAATAAGCGTGTACCTTTAAAAAGCAAAAAAAAATAATTAAATATTTAAATAAACCCCCGACACAATTTAATTTAATTTTTTCCAATGTCTTATTCTGTAACTTAGTAGTTTGAAACATGCAATGATTTCATTACTTACAACTTTTTTTTACAACTTCCCAATTTCATTTTTGACAACCTATTTTACATGACACACCTATTTTTGAGTAAATGACAATAAAACTAATTCTTGTTTATTTTTATTTGTGCAGCTATATTGGGGCCCGAATCTTGGTAACTTCAAAATCTTGAGTCAAAAGGAATTAGTATGTTACCAAAACCGTCAAAGCAAGCAAGTTTTAGTGTAAACCAGGCATTTCCTCCGAGTCTGGATCTCTGGTCGTGGATGTCATTTGTGTGTCGTTTAATAGAAGCTTTCGTGGGTAACGTATATAGGATTCAAAATATCACCAACCTGTCGGACAATAAGGGTGTCGTAAAAGGGACGCCAGCGGCAGATCACCAAGCCGCATGAGAAGGAAAACTTAATAGAAGCCCTGTGCTAACCGAATGTACAAAGAAGGCAAAAATTGTAAAAAAAATTGCGGCTAAACTATTGCTCCAATTTAATTGATTTTCGGTACAGAGCCTGGAAATGATACCTAGTATAGGTAGTTATAAAAAATGCCCCTATGTGGTATAAAGTTGTTACCACAAAAACAATTTGCCGAACGAGTAATTTTCAAAATGTTAGACTAAACAAATTGCCCTCCATTAGATGTAAATAGAAGTTAAGCGGTATATAGGCCACTTTTACCTTTTCTAGGCTAAAAGGGTCAGGCGAAATAAGCTAAATTGCAAACATTTTGTCTGGAGAGTCGTGAAAAAGGGACCATCAGGCGAGAGAATGGTTTTTACTGTAGTCCGAACTAATAATTATGTACCAGAGACAAAGCCCTAGGGTTACCTACCTACACTACGGGTTGTGTATAAAAGCCAGATTTAAAAAAATAATGAAAATGGTATTTCGCTATGAATTGTGCCAATTAAAAAACAGTTTTTCTTACAGGTTGGATCTACGCTTTACATTTATTTAAGTAGTCGAATTATTTCACCTCATAAATGATCACTGTATGTATGTAGAGTCCTCGATTTTGACGGAGGCGAATGACCCAAAACAAGTTTGAGCTACAATGAGCTAATTTCGGCCGGAGATTGGTAGGTAATTATCTACTAAACGATGCTGGCATAATAGTGTATGCAGTTAGACACAAATTTAAATAAGCATGTGACATTTTGATTTTTCTGCTGTAGTAACCTATCGAAAAGTCGTTTAAAAATCAAATCATCATCAATATTTGAGCCAAGAAAAGTGTTTTGCTAGAAATATGCCTCCAAGGATTTACCGAAATACCAAATATATTTATTAAAACCAACATTAAGACAGAACGTTGGCCCTTAGAGAAGGCCAAATTTTCTCGCTAAATAGTCCCTATATTAGTCTCACGAAATTGTATCTTATGTATTTAGATTAGCACCTATTCAAGAATGTAATTTTAAGGCAAGCATAATGTTGTGGCTGTCTAATTAAATTATTATAACATTTTGTATAATGCAACGTTAATCCAACGCTCATTTTGCTAATTACCTTAAGTTCGAAAGTGTCTTTTGCGTCACCAAAATTTCGGGACGTGAATTAATGTTTTCCGAAAAGCAAGATATTGCCAAAGATAAATATATTGACTTACAAAAATATAGCTTTAAGTTTATTTATTCAGACAAAGCAAAAATATAGGTTCTAATAATTATTTATTTCTTCAAGAACTACCACCGCTCTTTGTATACATTGTTTAGTCAATATATCATTCGTAAATTCAGAGCATTCTGTTTGTAAAATTTAAAACTAACTACTCTCAAACAAAGTACCTACTTATATTATAAAAACTGCATACGATGCAAACATTTAAAATCACATATATCCAAAATTCAAGGCCTATATCAATCGATATTCTGTTTGTTATTCAGGGAAATTGAGTCTTTTAGAAGTTTAATCGCGTGTCAAATGGTGGTTTTAAATCTGAACGTTACGAACACTGTTTAAAACTGGGTCACGTTACGAGACAGATATAATATAACGGCTTTTTATGCATATTTTGAAGGTTTTTATTCAAGATGATCACTATAAAATAGTATATTGGGTGGTATTCAAATATATGATAAAACATCCTGAAACAGTTTAGAAACGAACTCTCAATAAGTGACCTCAGATTTATTAAATCTGATCTTTAAATTTTGGTCACCATGACTAAACTTTAAAGAACCTCTAAGTGTAAGCTTGTTTACGTGAGATGCATTAATAAACGCCTAAGATTTCAAGGAACGGCTGTTTTCTCAGATGTTTTTGCCATCGTTGTAAATGCGTTCGCCGTCTATCAATCATCTGCTTTTTCTCGACTCGCCATTTTGAAGGCTATTGACTGATGTTTTCAATCCATTACACTGAGTCTCAATTTGTGCAGTACCTTTTATTTTCCGTCAGCCAATCTTGAAAAAATCTGGAACGAAAGCGGCGCAATATTTCTTGTTCCATTTTCAGATAGAACGGCTGAAAGATATTTTAAATTAATTTGTGAAATTAGTGTAGTAGTAATTTTCGTATTGGTACAACTGCGAATGTCATAGTTACTTCTATTCTATGGTATTTTGTAAGATGAGATGACGTTGGGCGTATCCTCGAGGAGGCCAGATATCTTTTATAAGTAATGGTGATGATAATTAGCCGTAAGAGAAGGAAACCTTAATACAAACCCTGTGTCAACCCGTCTTGCCAGCCTGGCACAGTAGGCTAATATCCCTTCATGAATTTGAGGAGGCCCGACTCAGTAGTGGGTCATAGTATGGGAAACAACGACGACGACATGGCCCAATGCCGAGTCAGTCCTGCTTCAATTTCACGGAGAGAAATAGGTAACGCATGACATACTTTCAGTGTGGTGACGGATTTAGAATACACAATGCCACCAACCCATACCATCTTGAGGGTGTCGTAAGATGCGACTCAGCTAGCCGCAAGAGAAAGAACTCGATTCAAGCCCTGTGCCAACCTGTCCTGCCAGCGTGGCACACTAGTTTCCCTCCATGATTTTGGAAGAGACCCGTCTTAGTGGTGAATTTTTAAGGGCTGAAACGACGACCATGCCACGCTGGCCAAACTGGTGGTGGACGCAGTGGTACCGCATTTTCTATCATAATAAAATTTCATACTAAATTTTCACCCTGTATGTTGGTCTGAAACACTCACTCACAAGGGGAAACACGTCTTACAGGTACGCGAATAATCCTGTTAAACTTTCCCCTCAAATTGATCGGGGAGCCTCGTAAGACCCCCTGAAATTTTAACGAGCTATCTATTTGTCACATACGCCAGCGGACGCCGCGGCTTAACCCACTTTCGGAGGTCAGGTGTGATAGTCAACCGTAATACGTTAGCTAATTAGGCAAAGTTTCAACTGAGCTCGTTAACTTTGCGTATTGAACTTTCTGTGCGCATTTCCAGTGGAAAGCTTAATCGCTATGTTCAATCGCTTAGTTTTAGTGTAATGGGTATGGTATGGTGTAGAGGTATACTAAACATCGAGTAAAAAGCTTTTATTTTTTAAAAGCATTTTGCTTGATATAATGTATTTATTAGGTAATAGGTATATACTTTACTCTTTAATTTTGACATACGAGGGTGAATCAAAAAGTTCTTAGAAGTGCATATATATGAAACCTTTTTGGATCAAGTTCGATATTCAAATTAAAGAGTGTCTATCACACTATATTTATGCAGACTGTCACTTGTTTTTGTCAGTTCGTTCGCATGTAATAAATTTTTTTGTGCAACGAGTTGCTAAAAAGTCAAAATTATGGATAAAAGTGAGTTACGTGCGGTGATAAAATATCTCAGTTTGAAAAAAATGTCTACGAAGGAAATTTTTTTGGACATTCAGCAGACATTAGGGGGTGATGCTGTACCCTATTCTACGGTTGCGTACTGGGTGGCTGAATTTAAAAGAGGTAGATCAAGCTGTAAAGATGACCCGCGTTCTGGGCGGCCTTCAACCTCCGTTACAGAAGAAAATGTCAAAAAGGTTGAGAATCTGGTTTTGGAAGACAGAAGAATGACTATAAAACATATAGCTGAGATCCTAAAGATATCTTTTGGTAGCGTTCAATCCATTTTAATTGATTCACTGGGGTTCAAAAAAGTGTCTGCAAGATGGGTGCCACGAATGTTAACCGACGAAAACAAAAAGCGACGTTTGGAAATTTCCAAGCGTAATCTCGAAATGTTCCAGCGTGATTCGGATAATTTTTGCCGTCGTCTTGTCACCATGGATGAAACGTGGGTCCACCATTTTGATCCTGAAACTAAAAGACAAAGCATGTCTTGGAAACGACCATCCTCTCCATCCATTAAGAAATTTCGAGTTGCTCCTTCCGCTGGCAAAGTTATGGCCTCTGTGTTCTGGGATAGTGAAGGAATCCTTTTTATTGATTACATGCCAGAAGGCCAGACGATAACTGGACCCTATTATGCAAATTTAATCCCGAAAGTGCGTGAAGCGATTAAAGAAAAACGTCGTAGAAAACTGTTGTTGGGCGTGTTGTTCCTTCAAGATAACGCTCCTGCCCATCGATCGGAAGTTGCGCTCAACGCAATCCGCTGTGCTGGCTTCAATCTCCTTGACCACCCACCATATTCTCCGGACTTAGCCCCAAGTGATTTTCACTTATTTCCAAAATTAAAAGAGGAAATTCGTGGAACAAAATTTCACGATAATGACGCGGTTATAGCTGCCGTAGAGGACTTTTTCGAGAGTCAAGAAAATATTTTTTTTTCACAAGGAATAAGGAAGTTAGAAACGCGTTATTCTAAATGCATTGCATTGGAGGGAGATTATGTAGAAAAATAAAATATTATTATTTAAATCTTTGCATTTTTTAATATTGATTCCAAGAATTTTTTGATTCACCCTCGTATATACGACAAATTTACATAATTTTAATCTTCATAGTACTTATATAAATTCCGCGTCCCGTTGTATATCCGCGATGGACTCATAAACTACTTAACCCATTTTAATCAAATTTGCACAACGCGTGCTGTTTGGTCCAACATAAAAGATACGATAGCTAGCATCTCGCAAGTCGCAATATTATTTTGCAAATTATTTGTCTATTATGTGACAAGTCACAATTACATGTTAGCTCCAAAAGAATCTAACAGATGGCGATATCTGTTGACTGGAGTGAGTAAGTATTCAATAGATGGCGCTATGTTAAAATGTTTAATTAATGTTTTGTATACGATAAAAGATTTATTACTAGGTATGTGGCTACCTTTAATTTGCTATAAAGATTTCCATTCCGTCACCACATTCCATGCGGTGACGGATTTAGAATACACAATGTCACCAACCCAAATTATCCTGTGGGTGTCGTTAGACTAAAGCAACGCAAGAGAAGGAAAACTTAATACAATGCCAATCCGTATTGCCAGCGTGACACAGTAAGTTAATTTCCCTCCATGAATTTGGAGGAGGTCCGACTCAGAAGTGGGTCATTTATGGGCTGATGATGAAAGATTTCAATACAAAGAGTTAATAAATATAGAGAAGATAGATAATAAAACACTTTGTATAAACACAACAACCCACGCCGAAACGTCAGGCAGTATAAGGTATTTACCTTCAAAATATTTCCGCGATTAAGACCCGTGTCATAATTATTTAAAATTGTATAAACATATTAATCAAATATTTTTGATTATGTTAGAAACTAATTTGTGATGGATGCTTTAATAGACTTTCGGTCTAATGATGTTTGCTACATGTATTTATCCTAATATTACGTAACACAATAGGGAACAGAACGAGTAGGTCAATTCCCAGGTTGATTCAAATATATGTTACTGTTACATATAGCCACACTAGTTTCCTAGTCTATGGCCTGCCCGGTGATGGCGCACACGCCGGCATTGTACCTGTGCTTGTACTACCATTTAATCCTTATTAAATAAACCATTTATACCTAACGACAGTCGTTTATTACTGATTCAACATGGTGTCAGAAGACGAAGAATACGACGCAGTCAGTAAGGTCGAAGAGATGAAAAAGTCGTCCACCCCACGATGCCAAGATGGCGCACGACTCGGCACGGCACAGGGATTAAACGTAGTTTCGGGACAACTCGGATCACTAGACCTTAAAAGCCACAACACGGCTGTGACATGGAGGAACTGGATCACACAATTAAAAATCTACCTGCGAGCTAATAACCTTGAAAACGAGAGAGACAGCCGCAAGGTAGCCATCTTGCTTCACTTTATCGGAGCAGAGTCCCTAGCAATATTCTACTCATTCAACGTAGATATCGACGTAATCACGTTTGATGATCTCGTCACAAGATTCACCAACCACTTCACGCCACAGGCCAACGTAACGATGGAACGCCACAAACTATTCAATAGGCGTCAGGGCGCAGATGAGACAATCGACGACTACGTCACAGATTTAAAAAATATCTGTAGACAATGTGAGTTCAACACACTAGAGGATAGTCTTGTCAGGGATATATTTAGCTGGAATCTCAACTGTCAAAACCACTACATAAAAGAAAAGATCCTAGTCAAAAAACCGAAAACATTGGAGGAAGCCGTACAGTTAGCTAGATACTTGGAAACAACCAAAATTCAAGCCAGAACATTAGGAGACACAGCAATGGTCGGCCAAGTACATGCAGGAAGACAGGAACGCGAGTCAAGACCACAACAGCCAAGCAGCTACAGACAACCAAACCGCTCCACACAGATAAGTAGCCCCAGATGGTCTAACAATTCCAAGCCATCAAGCAGTACCCAATCAGACATGTGTCACCGCTGCGGTCAAGTGCACCGATTCAAGTGTCCAGCAATGGGAGTTAAGTGCAAGAAATGTGGAAAATTCAACCACTTTGCAGTTGTATGTCGCAACAAGCAGGTACAAAATATTGAACTAGATCAGTCAGATGATTCCCTTTTTATGGGATCAATACACATTAACAGCCTTCAATCTGAGTCATGGCGAGCAAACTTGTCAATCAATAATGTAAACATTAACTTTCTGCTGGACACAGGAGCAGACACCAATGTCTTGTCAGGTAAAACATTCAATACATTGAATGTTTCACCTGATTTAATTAATAAGAGTACACATAAACTCTCTACTTACAGTGGACAGGTAATACCCACTATAGGTCAGTGTATTCTACCGCTAAGTCATAAAGGCCACATCTATAATGTCTCATTCCATGTAGTAGACATAGATTCACAAAATATAATAGGAAGGGAGTCATGCAATACTCTCAATTTGATCAAAAGGATACATAATATCGGGATGAATCCTAGTAATAATATTATGTCTGCTAACAGTGATTTGTTTCAAGGTTTAGGCTGTTTGAAAGGTTTCAGCTGCAATCTAAAACTAAAGCCAGATGCAATTCCAAGTGTCGACACCTGCCGGAGAGTGCCATTTCAATTAAAAAATAGGCTTAAAGCAGAGTTGGACGAACTGGTAAAAAGTGACGTTATATGTCCTGTCGAAGAACCCACCGAATGGGTAAGTTCTCTTGTTATAACTACTAAAAAGAATGATAAACTGCGACTCTGTATAGACCCTCGCAAACTTAACCAAGCCATTATGAGACCACATTACCAGTTTCCCACTCTAGATGAGATAAAGTCTGATCTCGCTGGAGCCAGATTCTTCACTACACTGGATGCCAATAAAGGTTTCTGGATGTTAAAACTCTCAGAGGCTGCATCAAGACTGTGTACTTTCATAACACCTTTTGGTAGGTATAGGTATACACGTCTTCCTTATGGTATTTCAGCAGCACCAGAAATATTTTATAGAGAAATGGTAAATAGATTCAATGACATAAAAAATGTTAAAATAATGATGGATGATTTCTTAATCTATGGTAAAACTCTTCAAGAACATGATGAAGCCCTCAAAAAAGTCTTAGACAGAGCCCGCGAAATCAACATAAAATTCAATAAAGACAAGTCAGTCATAGGCGCCCCTGAAGTCAAATACTTAGGACATATATTCAGTCAAAACGGAGTTCAAGTGGACCAAACAAAAGTCAAAGCAATTTGTGACATGCCCAAACCTACTTGCATAAATGACCTTCAAAGATTCATGGGTATGGTCAATTATCTCAGTCCCTTCATACCAAATTTGTCTAAAGAAAACAGTATTTTGAGAACACTTTTGTCAAAGCAAACTGAATGGGTTTGGTCAGAACAACATGAGGCAGAATTTAATAAAATCAAAAAACTTATTAGTAGTGCTCCAGTACTTTCATATTATGATCCAAATAGAGACATCACAATGTCTGTGGATGCCTCAAAGGATGCTCTTGGTGCTGTACTATTACATGATAAGCAACCAATAGCTTATGGATCTGCTTCATTAACAAAATGTCAACAAAACTACTCTCAAATTGAAAAGGAACTGATGTCCATACTATTCGGCTGCTCAAAATTCCACCAGTATATATATGGTAGGTTAGTCACAGTAGAAACAGATCATAAACCCCTCGTTGTATTATTTAAAAAGGCACTAGCTGACATCCCTGCTAGGTTACAAAGGATAATGTTACGTCTACAGCCCTATGATCTTGATGTAATATACAAACCAGGTCGCTATTTATATATTGCAGACACATTATCAAGAGCTGCATTATCAGAAGCCACACTGCAAGATCTTGAGCAAGACATAGATCTACATGTAAACTTTATTATTTCTAATTTGTCAACCACTCAGGAAAGACTGAATCAAATTATAGATGAGACTATTAAAGATCCTCTCTTATGTCAAATTGTCCAATATTGTAAAAATGGATGGCCAGAACACAAAAGGTCTGTGGGTCAATCTATTAAGCCATATTTCTCATTAAAAGATAAACTACATGTCATGAACAACATACTTTTTATGTGTGATAAAATTGTAATTCCTGAGTCCATGAGAGACTATGTAATTAATTTAGCACACAAAGGACATCAAGGAATAAATAGTTCCATAAGATTAGCAAAAAGTACTGTTTTTTGGCCTAATATAAGCAATGATATTGAAAAGTTTGTAAGCCAATGTCATATTTGTTTAACATATCGTAGAAATAACTGCAAAGAGCCCATTCAACATCATGAATACAAATATTTGCCCTGGAATAAAGTCGGTATAGATTTGTTTGATTTTGATGACAAAAAATACCTAATAGTGGTAGATTACTATACTAAATATGTTGAATTGGCACTTCTGAATTCAGGTTCAAATGCAAATATTGTTATTACTCATTTGAAGTCTATATTCGCAAGGCATGGTATTCCTGAATTTATGATCTCAGACAATGGTCCGCCATTTAGCAGTAAGGAATTTAGAGAATTCACAGAAGACTGGAACATAGAATTGACTAATTCTAGCCCTTACTTGAGTCGTTCCAATGGCATGGTTGAAAGAGCCATAGGTAGTACTAAGAATATGCTAAAGAAATGTAAAGCGGACAAGACTGATCCTTACTTAGCACTTTTACAATATAGGAATACTCCTAAAAGGTCAACAGGATATTCACCAGCACAACTCTCCATGTCTAGGTACTTACGCACTAAACTCCCAGTCACAGATACACAATTATCTCCTACTCTAGCTAATACTGAAGTGGTGAAAAAGAACATTGAAACACATAAGGCTCAGTCAACGCTTTATTATAATAAGAACTCTAAACCGTTGACAGAAGTGCAAATAGGGGATCAAGTGTATTTCAAACACAAGCCACATGGCGTTTGGATCCCAGGAACAGTCTCGGACGCATGCACAGAGCCTCGTAGTTTCATAGTAAAGTCCCCAGAAGGAGAATTCCGGAGAAGTCGCCAGCATATCCTCAAACCACCACCCTCCTCATCCACTATCACACCTGAGGTAGTACCCTCCTCGGTCACCGAGGTAGTACCTTCCCCAGTCACTGTCACACCCGAGACCATACCTGAAAACGGGGCATGCATTAGTAACACACAAAATGTCTATTCTAACACAAGTGCGAATAGTGCACCGGTTGTAATGTCGAGGTCTGGTAGGATAATTAAGAAACCAGCACGGTATTGTGATTGAATTAAGTTAATATTATCATAGGCTAAGAATTTAAGACTGTTACGAATTACTTTACTATTGTTTGTTTATTATACAATGTCAAATTAGGTTAAGTGTCAAAAAAGGCTAGCTGTCAGTCTTATGTCAATGTCATAGTTGTTATTCGTCCTAAAATAGAAGTGTAATTGTACTTACCTCTATAAAAGGGGAGATGTTACATATAGCCACACTAGTTTCCTAGTCTATGGCCTGCCCGGTGATGGCGCACACGCCGGCATTGTACCTGTGCTTGTACTACCATTTAATCCTTATTAAATAAACCATTTATACCTAACGACAGTCGTTTATTACTGATTCAACAGTTACTATGTGGATTAACGCCTTTTTACCACGAAGGGTTGTTTTGCATTGCAGACAGAACAAGAAAATATTGAGGACGATTCCTCAGAGGATTGAAACCGCTTTACTGAAATTGGATGGTAGGTACACTAAAGACGCAACATTTTATTCATTGTACTATTGTGTTTGGCAGAAGCATGAGATGTCTGAAGAAGTATTATGTTACAAGCATTTCTATAGGTAAGGAACCTCATAGAATGTCTTACATAAAATTAAGTTACATAAAGCATGGTGTCACCTTGCCAGCAATTGATCTTCTAAAGGGCTGTCCATTAATCATTTTTTAAGGCTCTTACGACACCTTCCGGATGGAATTGGATGGTGATACGATGTATTCTACATTAAGTATCAAGTTAACGCAAATTTTCGGCGGGTCAGCTAGTCCAACAACGTGAGGAATACCACAAATCCCGAGGAGTCCACAAAACGACCAGCTGCTTCTGCCAGGGTATGTGGGACTTCGTGGTGCTATGATTTATGAGGAGATATATTATATGTAATAGTAATAATACTAATAATAACATAATAATAATACTCATTATTATGTTTCACACGCCACAGAATAATTTGCAAGTATTTTGGGAATTCTTTGTTGCATTTCATCATTTATCTAACCGTGCTCGTGTGCGTGAGTGGTGTGATAATGAGGAAATGTGTATGAGAGGTGTGAATGTAGATATCTCGATCGATAGACATGTATGGAGACTACCACCTAGAGTGGGACAAGGGCCGAAATGTATATTGGTCAATTTAAATCGGATGTTTTAAGAGTTTTGTGATAAAACCCAGGGAAATAAAGTTCCTTTTGAGTTTCAGTTTGGTCGTCACTATAGCTATTATGCAATTTAATGTAAGTTAAAGGACTCACAGATAAAAAGATCTCCATCAAGCTCAACTACTTAACCTTGTTTCACTGTGCGTGCATATCAGCTCACTGTTAATGAAAGAACCGTTACACTAACCCTCACTGCGAGTCGAACAGAAAAGTAGTGTCAAACTGTCTTTCCAAAACTACCCTCGTTGATCATCATCACTATCACTACATAGTATAAAACAAAGTCGATGTTTTCTGTCCGTCCCTATGTATGCTTAAATCTTTAAAACTACGCAACGGATTTTGGAGCGGTTTTTTTATTAGATAGAGTGGTTCACGAGGAAGGTTTATATGTATAACACACCCCCGTTTTGCACGGGCGAAGCCGGGGCGGGCCACTAGTTTGAAATATATTGTCAGCTTGGTCCTATTCTACAGTAAAACGTAGGTAAAAATAATTACCAGAGTAAACAAAAATTAAGTTACAGTACCTAGCCCATTATACGAGTATAACGACGCTCAACATTTTAGAATCTATGACATATAATGGGCAATTAAAAAAATACAATGTTAAATAAATTTTCTCAGTTTAATATTATACCACAAATTGCACTTTAAAAAATGTATCCAATGCAATGCTAGCTAAATAAATATCTTGTTGAATATAAAGCGTATGTTTTTCTCTACCAATTTTTCATAACGACATGTAGCAAGCTCCCTTCGCGAGACTCCAGGCTTGAAGGTCCCCAGGGTCGAATTAATATGTGTCACCTAGGAGACAGCACAAAAAATATGGCCGATTTTTTATAATCTGTTTACCTACTTTATTTTAAGCCGACTGAATATTGAGAGAAAATAAACGTGGTTACCTCATGAGGATAGTTTTGTTTCTATTGTGGCTAGGTTTTCGGCCTTATCATATCCTGTATTTTCCTCCTTTTGGACATTTTCATTACAACTTAAATTCAAAATATAAGATAACGCTAGGCCGCCGTATAAAATTTGTAGGAGTGAAAGTAGCTTTTTCGTTGGTAAATATTAGACCTACTACAAATATCCTCGCACAATTTCATGAAATTTCAACAGATGTCTAATTACTAAATATACAAAAAACAGGGGTTATAATTATATTATACTTCACTACCATCGTAGTGCAGTAAACCAGACATGCTAATAGTAAATTTGCCTTATTATTTCTGCTCTACTTAAGACGGAAGTGTATGATATTACACGATGAGTCCTAGCGGTCACCTTGTCACTGGAGATTTCCGGATCCTACTGCGGCCACCAAAATTTTATACGAGATGTAGAATAAGGCTTCTTAAAAAAGAGCCTTTATTTAACTGGTGGCGACCGCTCAATAGAAAAGTTGGGCGAGGAGATGGAATAGGACGGGTGCACGGATGTAGAGTCAGCGAAATGTCATGTTGATATGGAATTAGGGATCAACAGGACAGCGTGATATGGAAGTATTACCGAGGAATAGAACCAGGGTTTATCAGTACAAACTATGCCATCAATGGCAGTTGTTAGTAACACACGTAACTACATAGTTTATATGCAAATTAGGCTGATGAAAAATTGCATGTTTGCAACCAAAGTAATTATCTGCAGTTATTAAGCAAACAGGGACGATGCCGGTCCATTCCAATTAAAATGGGAAACGAATGGGAATCCATTAAAATGGCGGTCTTTCAACTTTTGCGATCCATCCGCATGAATCCGACGTTAATGAGCAATAAACCAAACAGAGATCCGGAGTACGATAAGGGACAAATCGTAATCGATCTGAATAAGCTTTTCAATACTAATGTGATGACGAGAAGGAAGCAAATAAATAGTATTTTCTCCTTGGAATTTCCAGAAATTCAATTTGTCGATTCGATCATTAAAACATCATACAGTTATCAATATAAGTATTCGTCAACCAAAATCAAAACTGCTAATTGAATAGAGTCAAAATTGACAATCAATGTGATATTGATTGCAGATTTTGACAGCTTTTGGAAATTATATATAGTCGGTTCAGTTATTTTGGCTCTGGGTGTTCATCATTTCAGTCTGACCCACTACTGAGTCGGGCTTTCTCCAAGATCACGGAGGGAAATTAGCCTACTGTGCCACGCTGGCAAGATGAGTTGGCACAGGGTTGATTCAAGTTTTCCTTATTTTTCAGCAAGGTGATCTGCCTCTTGCGTTCCTTAAGTCGCCTCTTACGACACCATCAGGATGGTATGGATTGCTGACATTTTGTATTCTAAATCGGTTACCACACAGCTGTTATTTAGCTTCAATGATCCCTATATTTTTCATTGCCTTTATGATAATGTTAGGTATTTGAAGTTTAAGGGCTCGTCTCGAAGCATGGGTCTCCACTAAAAGAGGCCGGCCAAGGCTCCCAGGTTCGCAGAGCATGCTCCCCCATTGGGAGTGAATAATGTGGCCCTCGTTCGGGCAGTCAAGGATCGCCGTCGGTTTTAGTGGGTAGGTCGGGGCGCAATTTACCATCTCTACGCGCCCCGGAGTCCCACATAACCCGGCCATTCCCCAACCGTCGGGTAACCTCATAGTTACCGGGTAACTATGAGGATCTACGAAGTAAAAAGTAGTATTTGAAGTACGACGTTGCACCTGAGTCAGTCACCCAAAGATTATGATAAGAAATGTATAGTTTTTTCCGTACATCTATACAATCTATTCTACAAATAAATAAAATTGGAGTGTCTGTTTGTAATAATAAAATAACCACTTTTTACTAAATGCGTAAGTATGTAGGTATACGAGTACACAGAAAACAGACGAAAAACAATTTTTTTTCTGTCTGTCTGTTTGTTCCGGCTAATTTCTGGAACAGCTGGACTGATTTTGACGGGACTTTCACTGATAGGTATCCGATGATGTAAGGAGTAACTAAGGCTACTTTTTTTACCAGCTGACATCACCCGCGGGTAACATCGCACCCATGCGAAGCCGGGACGGTCCGCTAGTTATCTATAGAAATAAATAAAATTGGAGTGTCTGTTTGTTATAATAAAATAACCACTTTTACTAAATGCGTAAGTATGTATACACAGTACGTATACCAAAATATATATTTTTTAATTTTTGTCTGTCTGTCTGTTTGTTCCGGCTAATCTCTGGACCAATTTTGGCGAGACTTTCACTACTAGGTAGCTGATGATTTAAGGAGTACCTTAGGCTTTTTTTAGACTAGCTTCGCACCGCAGCATCACCTGCGGTACGACAATAAGTAAGCGCGGGTGAAACTGCGGGGCGCAGCTAGTAAATGATGACGTTCTTCTTTTCTGAAGGCATTTGAAAATAGGTGTGTATTGGGTAATTGCGTTTGGATGAAGCCAATAAAGTGCAATTTCCGCCAATCGCGCCCGCCAGTCGCATTCACTGACGGAATTACGGAAGTCGTTTAGATAGGGTGAATTTGAAAAATTGCACTTGCAATGTGTCCAGTCTGATTTGCTTGCAGAACTTGCATTACCATATTAAAAGTAGTTTTATTCACTCTCGAGTAAAACAATATCAAGTTCCTTGCTCTGTTTTAACTTCCAACAAAAAGAGAGTGTTATAAGTTGGTAGGTACTCTTGAACAGATGAACAGAAATTGATTTAGTTTTGTTTTGTTTGAACACAATGTTTATTTTATTGAATCCTCGAATCTACTTACGTTTATAAATATACGGTAGCTACCGTATATATAAACGTAAGTAGATTCGAGGTTGATATGTATTAAACATTCTGTGCAGTCACGCAAAAACTACTGAATGGATTTTGATGAAACTTTACAATAATAGAGCTACAGAATAACACTTAAGCTATACATACACATCAGAATAACACATAGACTATAGGTACATTTTAAGATATATTGTGAATTATCCAATAATTTATAAAGATATATTAACTATGAATTATCCAAAATATGACGTGAAAATAAAATACTTGCTAAAATCATCGTCATATGCGAGTGAAACCGCGAGGCACAGGTGGTGAAAAAAAAACCTGACTTAGAGTTAGTTCGAGCGCGGGAACCGTTACTGAAATATTCAGGCGGGGGAATCGCAATTGGCGATTGAAATGTAAAGTATTTTTGGGTCTGACGAAAGAGCGAATTAAAATACTCTCTGGAATTGCCTTATAAAATGTGCACACCTTCAGTGAAGCAGAATGAACTTATCAAAGCTTAATTTCGTGCGTTTATCAATTTTTAATGTTATTGAAATAGCTACAAATACACGGACCCTTGGACTGTATTTTTGTAATATACAGGGTGTCCCAAAATAGCACACCACAGCGACATTGGAAGTAGGCCAGCCCTAGGTCTATTAGGGATGTTACGGAGCTCCGTATCCGTAACCGAAATAAAAAATATCTGAAACTGAATCCGGTATAAAAGTTTCGGATAGTTTCGGATAGGGCAGAGTCTAAACACGACATGTGCTTTTGTTTTAGTTCGGCGAAATCGACAAATCAGCCGCGCGCTTAGTTGTACTAGTAACAAGTAATAATAACTATTGTATAATAAGAAGAAAATGCGTCTTATGTGTAATTTACGTTTGGGATTTTTTTGATAAAGTTAATGTAGATTTAGCGAAATGTAAACAGTATGGATAACATTTTTCACGCAAAAGGAGGCGGCACCACTTCGTTGAAACTTCATCTTAAATCTCAACACCTCGATAAGTCACATCTCGATGAGTATGAAGTAGCTAGCTATGAGAAAGAATTACCTGTATGCCTGATTGTAAAAAGTATATTTTAATTCGATTTTCAAGCGAAATTGAATTCATTGTAACAATTGTAATAAATAAGATAACAGAGAAAATATTAGTAGGAAAAATAAGTACCTTCTTGGAGCAAAATAGTATTATATCTTCAGTTCAACACGGTTTCAGAAAATCAAGAAGTACCAGTACGGCACTTAACCAATTTGTGGATGATCTAAACGAAAGCCTAAACAAAAGACACTATGTCGTAACCCTATTTATAGACTTTAAAAAAGCTTTTGATACGCTTGACCATCGACTCCTTCTTCAAGCTATGGAAGAGTGCGGCATCCGTGGTCCAGTAAATATATTTTTCCAAAATTACTTGTACAATCGCTCGCTTACTACAAAGATTAAAAGTACTATGGGGCAGGAGGTACACGTGAAATACGGTGTACCAACCGGCTCGGTATTCGGCCCTATCGGGTACATAATGCATGTGAATAGTATGTCCAACATAATCAAAGAATGTTCCATGTATATGTACGCAGATGATACATGCCTTATGTACTCGGATAGGGACATTAAGAGGATCGAGCAAGCCATCCAAAAAGACTTCGAAAACGTATTGAAGTGGTCACACGATAATGGTATAATACTTAACGTATCGAAAACTAAATGTATGGTCATTAAGTCACCTTATATGAAAGATCCTGAAAGGATTAATATTGTTGGTCATACTTATGAATGTCTACATAATAATAAATTTGCATGTAAATGTAAAGCATTGGAATTTGTAAAACAGTATAAATACCTTGGGTTAACCATAGATTGTGGTTTAGACTGGAAATTACACGTCAATATTGTGTGTGACAAGCTAAGATACGTCTTATACAAATTTAAAAATCTTAAACACGTAGTGAGTAGAGGAGTTTTGCTTATGTTATATCATGCGCTGGCGGATGCTATTCTCAGTTATGGTTTATGTGCTTATGGCAGAACCTTTCGGACATATTTAGATAAAATTCGGAAAATACAGATAAGGCTACTAAAGATTCTTGTAGACAAACAAAGTAAATCAACTTTTAAAGATAATAATTATGCTCTGTTATTTGCCAAATGTAATATGTTACCTGTACACGAAAAAGTCGAGTATTTATTAGCAGTAGACCAATTTCAATGTCACAAGTTTAAAATAAAGAACATAATAATGGATAAACTAAGGGTAGACTTAAGAAATAGATTCAAAGAACACACAATAATCAACTATTATGGACAACGAACAAGAAAGTATTTAATACCAAAAATTTTTAATAAAATATTTTCGGAAGATCAATGTACTGGTAGAAATGATTTTAAAACTAAATTGAAAAAGTATTTATTAGATACACTCTTGCAACAATAGTTTTATATAACATTGTTAGGTATATGGTTGTAATACTGTAATTGTATAATACTGTTAAACGGTTTCCATACTATACATATTAGATTACATATTTTATAAGAGAGCGCTATGTCGCCAACAAACTGTACAGCAGTTTGGCGATATCTTTAAATTAAAAAAACCTGTATCCTCTATGTATAAATAAATAAAATAAAAAAAAAAAATAAAAATCTACTACGAATATGTCAGAAAACTAAATGTCAAAAATGTCATGTTGTTGGTGTTTCCCCCCATTGAAAAACAAAGTTCCTGTTGAAAACCCCTATACAATTAAAGTCAAATCATTTGTATTTTTATTTGTACACTTTCTTAAAATCTTATATCCATAACCAAAACTATCCGAAACTATCGGATAATCCGAAATAATTTAATAGCCATTACCGTAACTGAAACCGATATAATATTTGTTATGTATCCATATCCGGATCCGAAATAACATATCCCTAACATCCCTGGTCTATACACAAAAAAATGACTAAAATAAAAAAAATAAAAAGAAGACATTAAGTCATTAACATTGATTAACGATTTTGTTATTTAAAACGAAAAAATAGGGTTATTTCCAAAAAAATCTAAAAATTCTAATATCTCGAAATCCCTTGACCTACGGCTAGCTAGAAGTGGCGTGCTATTTTTGGGACACCCTGTATATACTTTTGTAACTTTCTTTTTTTATCAGTAACTTGAATGCCCTTGACCCTAGGCTTGCGTGATGGAAAGCAACGCCAGTGTCTGAGATGGAGTAGGCAATTCAAGGAAAAGCCCTGTCGGGCACCGGCTCTCACATACACACGACGAAACACACTAAAAGTGCTTGGCGCCGAACATAGTTTTGAGGGTGGGTGGTAGCTAGCCGGGCGGACCATTACATCCTACCACCAAGCATACTGGGTTTTGTTGTCTTTTACAAAAAGCGTTATCTTCTAGCGTGCGGTGGCGAAGTTTTATATTCTGCCCTGTCCCTACACGGGGAAAGAGACCGTGAGGTAAAAAAGGGCGTCTAGCTTGAATGTTATTACTAATTTGGTTGCATGGTATCCTATCTTCCACAATGTTTCTTGGGGTTCCCGTGCTTATTTCCCTTGTGCTTCCAGGTATAGCACAAGACATTAAAACTTAATTTTTCTTTTGCATAGTTCGACTGTTCTAAAGAATAAAGACCTATCTGCAATACTGCTTTGAAACCATTTTGAACTCAATTTTTTATATATATAATATATAAAGAATTTTATATATTCACAAGGGCGGCAATGTTTGTAATTTGTTACTCGTAACATTACTTATGAGATATGTAGTCTATCGTATTAACCCAATACGATAGACTACATATCTCATAAGTAATGATAGCCTGTAATGATAGGTCACAAATGGATAAATAAATAAATAATATGAAGTTCAAAATAGTTCCAAAGCAGTATTGCCGATAGCTTTCTTCTTTAGTGTACAGAACAGTGGAGTTGTCCTTCTAAATTTTGCAGATAGCATCTATATCACTAGTAGGTATCTATCCTTTTGTTGTCTGTAGGGTCTTGATTACAGCCTGTATAATGTACGAGGTAGATGAACTATTTTCTTTGAATATTTTGTTGGAACATAGGTACCAAGATCTTATCCCAATAATGACAGGCACACAAGGGTGGTAAACCCAGGATAACTATCCAGAACACGTCTCGTCAGAACCAGCAATTTTATCTCTCATTGGTTAGGTATACTGGATTAGTCGACCAAATTCGAAACTAGGAAAGAATATCGAAATACGCGTAAATCTGCCTTTTTTAATTTGGAACTTCATGTTCATTGAAATCGAACGCAAATTGTTTCGACTGTTCCGAAGACACAAAATGCCTATCTGCAATACTGCTTTGAAACCATTTTGAACTATATTCTTCTTATATCGTCCCCGTAGAGCGAGAAATAAGTAAGTCTTCATAATTATGTAATTAATTTTCAACCTAAGCTATCAGCAACTTAAGTTGAAAATGGCCAAAAATTTTTCTAAGACTTAGTTACTTCTTCCTCTACCGAGACGATATACAATCTGTTTTGTGAATGTTGCAGAAGTACAACGAGTTTCAGAACTATCTGGGTACCTTTTTCAAGGAGTAAGACTATGGCCGGAGTCCTGAAATTATTGCTTAAGCCCAATAATATTTTTATTGTCGTCAATTTTGCAGTAGTAATCAAATAATCGTTAACCAAAATTAATACTGCATGGAACCAGAATTTTGCAAACATTCAAGCATAATCATTGCCTTTGACGCTTGAACAGATGCAGAGAGTATTTGAAGATTATGTTGACAAATTAAAATATATTTGTATGTCATTTATTTTCTTTTCTTGTTGAGGTGTACTTTTCAATCAACCCTCGTATCACGTTTAATATACATTTGACAAAGTCTACAAGTATCTACAAAGTTAACTGCAAAATTGTTATAAAATAACAGCATAAGTAAAAAATACTACAACTTTAACTGGACAAATCCTAAGCCAATCCTCTAATCTTTAATATAGTCTCTGTATCTCAGAAGAGCACATATTTTTGCCGTAAAATAATCCAAAGTTATGTCAAGTAGAGGATGACCTTTCACTCCATTTCATTTGTACTTGCTGTTTTTCAGAACCCTCCCATGGGAGCCAGACGGCTCATCTTTCTCCATCAGCTCCTCGTCGATAAGCAAATCGAAGTTTCCCAAAGCATCAGCACTCGGCAGCTTGTTCCAACGAACATCTGGCACTCCATCCGGAGGCAGAACCACCGTCAGAATATTGTCTATCAACTTGTACTTCAGAATACGATCATTTACGGTAGTTGAAGTTAAAGAAGGAGACGCATTGACTTCAACGAGCCAAGGCTTCAACTGATTGTCAATTATTATATCGTACCCATAACACTCAAAGCAATGACGATCATTCGCCATCACCGATGAAACGGCCTTCAGAGAATGCACGATCAACCATTGCATGGCTGCGAACAGTTTCTCAGTTATAGCAAGTCCCCGCGTACCTTCCAGAAACAGGCGTAAATTTTGAACAGTCATTTTACCGCCATGAATATTATTATAGTCCCCTCCATGTTTCTGAACACTCACGTTAGTAAGATGCACATACATGTTATCCAACTCTGTAACACTAGTATCATATTTCACTGTGCAAAATCGACAAAATCCTAACTGAAACAAATAAGCCTTTAGCGGCCGAAAGGATGTGACCAACACGTACAGTCTGAGATCAAACTTTTTCCCTCCTATCAACAAGGGGTTGTCGATATATCGTGATATAACGTAACTTTCCTTAGTTAACTGCGGATGAAAAGGCGTTTTCGCCTCTCGGGACCATTTTTTCAGTTTCGATAGCTTGTTTATGAGGAATATTCCGGTTCCCTGTGATTTTCCGCACGGCTTCATAATCCAGGTGCTTTGTGGTGATTTGCGGTATTCCTCGACAAACATATTGTAGTCCGCTGGGAGAACGAAAGTAATAGGCACGAAATCTAGGTGCACATAACGTGTTACTACTTGGCCCCCATGTAGCACAACTTCGGCTTTCTCAGCTAAAGGATTGCCTTCCCTCTCGAGTTCTTTTCGGTATCTCTTTATATTTTTCACAAGCAAATCCTTCCTGGATAACTCGTAGTGGTTGGGGAAATGGTTTATTATCTGGTTATCATTCATCCGATATCCGCTTTCGACGCTGAATAAGTTTCGGCAAGTTTGTGTGGACGCCCAGTAAAAGTTCCATTCGTCGTCCGGACCAACTTGGGTCAACCCGCGCCTCTCGAAGTTGCTCATCAAAACAGACTTTTCTAAGTCCGTGCAAAAGTTTACCCGACATCTTTCGACGGCCGGCGCAGTAACTCTACCGTAAAGATTGCTAGCTAGTTTTTTCGCTTCAGAATTCATGCTTGAGACTTGTTCGATATTTTGTTCGGATTCCGTATATAACTTGGTATCATAGTAGCGGTGTCGTCATGGCGGCAAACAAATAGCGCCTTGATTAGCCGCGTACCAATTTGGTCGATGCGCTATGACTACGAGTCAATATTTCCGACGCGTTACGATTTTGCACGATACACATCGAAAGAGATAAAATGCTACACATCCATTGCTTCACGAAGTGTTACGAATATTTTGGCCACTATCATCACACACGTTTTATCGCCACATTTTTACGGATATTAGGCTGGCCAGGCGGCACAGGAATTGTATCAAGATTTCCTTCTCAAGATTACCTACCTCTAATTTATTTAAACAACCTGGCCAATTGTATGGAAAAAAAAATCCAAGTATTAAATTAATACTGTTTGTAGGTGAGTCTACAAACAGTATTAATTTAATACTTGGATTTTTTTAAGGTAACGTAGTAATAGCATTACCTACATGGATTAAGTTTTTTAATGAACGATATAAAATCCGAGCCCGTACTCACGACCACGCCAATGCTCACAAATATATGCGGACGTAAAAGTTAACCACACCGTGATTACACTTTTATTGGCGAGATAACGAAATATTTTATACGAAATCATTTAATTGGATATAACCTATTTAACTGCTTTGATGTTATTTTATGTAATAGCTTAATTTATAAATATTAGCATGCACTAAGTAACTGAATGTAACAACAACGAAACAAAACGATAAAATCTCGGAACACAAACTGCGTGCCTTACGATTTAAAATGACAGGCTTCGAATGGTTGCTTATTAATTATTTTGTCAATTTAAAGACTAATAGATGTATATTTTTAACGGATTTATCGCGTGTATATGACATTACTTAATTCCCGACGTTTCGAATGCTTTGCAGCAGTCATGATACACACGATAAATTCGTTAGTGTTTAATTTCAATGTGTTATAATCGTGAAAACCTAAGCCATCAATATATATTATAATTATTATAAGATTTAAGCGGATATAAATGTGCGAGATTAATGACTACAAAATCGTCTTACATGTAAAAATGAATGTTTGTCTGTATGTCCTTTAAAGAATTGTAAACTATGCATTTGGTCATGTGATGTTCTTCAGCAAAATGTTGTGCATCAGCCAACGAAGGTTTCTGAACAAATATAAATAAATATTTGTGTAATGTCTTTCCTGCAAATTTATTTTAGTGGCGTAGCAATGCGCGTAGCATACAGCTAGTAGTAAAACCTCATTTTTTAAGTCAGTGGAATAGAAGGCAACATAGGTAACTTAAAATATACGATAAACGAGTAAATTAAAGATCAGACCATATGAGAAACGTTTTATTGCTGACATAAAATAGAAACCAATAACATTTTCTTAATACATAGTCGTCATAATTCTTAAAGGAAGATTTCTCTAGACAATAAGACACCACGAAGGTTGCTCTCAATAACTCTGTCGTTGCCGCAGAATTTCAAGTGATAACGATGTCACAAATGTAAAATTAATCAGATTTGCCTATTTGTCGTTACAGCCGCCGTTCGGGCCTAGCAAGCTAGCTAGACTACTTGACAGAAAGGGTTTCTAAAAAAATGCTTCTCTTGCGGCTTTGTGATCTGTGTTGCCTTACTACACCTTAAGGATGGTATGGCCCGTGACAATGTATATTCTAAATCCGTCACCAGTCGGTAAATTTGCCTATTAACCAGTTATAATTATATCTCCTTAAATTTAAGTCACAACTAGATAATATCAAAGCTTTTTAAGCTTCAAATTGCTGATTAGTACATCTTTCCAATAAAAATATAAGTAAAATAAACGCATCTGTTATGGAGCTACAGAAGTCTGTCTGCTAGTAGTAAGAAAGGTCAAACTTATAAAATTACATGTGTTTACCGGTGTTTGAATTGGAATATATAATTGTCTATATAATTTCTCATCGAGTGTGCTCCGTATTTAAATGGTGTCATACAAACCCGGAATTTTAATGATTATATACAACATTCTTAGCACAATTGCACCAACATAATATTTCTCCACTTAGAACCATAATCCATCTTCCGGTTCCTCTTCACTGTCAGTGACTTGGAGATCATCCTGTATAGCGGGGTCCGGCTGTTAAAAAACATAGTATTATTGGAAACGACTCAGTGTTTATTATACAGAGTGGTCAAAAAGTCGTGGATCAAACGAAACCAGCGGTTAGATGGGGCCATCAGCAGCAAAAAATTGTTCTACGGGAGGTCCTTAGGGTCAACCCCTGCAGAGTTACAATAGATTTTGAGTTTTTATGAGAAATTGTCTTTTTTTTACTAAAACTTGATAAAATTCGAAAAAATCTACACCCTGTATCTTTTTTATAATTTTCACTAGATTGGTACTGATGAGTCCTTTCGTTAGACATGCTATTTATGGTAGTTTATTGGGTGTGTTAAAGATAACATTATGTTTTCCGAAAGACATAATTCTTAAATCAAAACTTGTTACTTACTTCGGATCCCACTGTGAAAAAAAAATACTCTACAGAAAAGTGCCACTGTATCACAATTTTTGGCGCATTTAATAGGGATTCTAAAAAGGTATTACACATGGCTATGCGTGGCTTCGATATCTTTCAAGGACGATCTTTCGTAGCAAGGCCAGAGTTAATTCATACATAAAACTCGGTTAGGCCTACTAACCTAACCTTACCTAAGCGTGATCGTTTTCCGGACTACAGGGTCTTTATCGTCGTTTCAGCCCATAAATGACCCACTAGTGAGTCGGGCCTCCTCTAAGTTCATGTTGGGAGATTAGCCTACTGTGCCACGCAGCCAAGACGTGTTGACACAGGGTTTGCTTCAAGTTTTCCTTCTGTTGCGGCTAGGTGATCTGCCTAATGCGTTCTTTTAGTCGCCTCTTACGACACCTTCAATATGGTATGGGTTGGTGACATTGTTTATTCTTTATCGTCTTCGTTTCCGCCCATAAATGACCCACTACTGTGTCAGGCCTACTCACAATTCATGGAAGGACATTAGCCTACTGTGCCATGCTGGCAAAACGGGTTGGCACAGGGTTTGCTGACCCGGTAAGACCCCCTCCATGTACGAATTATGTACGCACATAAAGAATACAATTCTAATAAATTTTCCGTGTGGTGTCACCAGCCCATACCATATTGAGGGTGTCGTAAGAAGCGACTAAAAGAACGCATTAGGCAGATCACCTAGCCGCAACAGAAGGAAAACTTGAAGCAAACCCTGCGTCAACCCGTCTTGGCTGCGTGGCACAGTAGGCTAATCTCCCAACATGAACTTAGAGGACGCCCGACTCACTAGTGGGTCATTTATGGGCTGAAACGACGATAAAGACCCTGTAGTCCGGAAAACGATCACGCTTAGGTAAAGTTAGGTTAGTAGGCCTAACCGAGTTTTATGTATGAATTAACTCTAGCCTTTCTACGAAAGATCGTCCTTGAAAGATATCGAAGCCACGCATAGCCATGTGTAATACCTTTTTAGAATCCCTATTAAATGCGCCAAAAATTGTGATACAGTGGCACTTTTCTGTAGAGTAATTTTTTTTCACAGTGGGGTCCGAAGTAAGTAACAAGTTTTGATTTAAGAATTATGTCTTTCGGAAAACATAATGTTATCATTAACACACCCAATAAACTACCATAAATAGCATGTCTAACGAAAGGGCTCATCAGTACCAATCTATTGAAAATTATAAAAAAGATACAGGGGGTAGATTTTGTGGAATTTTATCAAGTTTTAGGAAAAAAAGGACAATTTCTCATAAAAACACAAAATCAATTATAACTCTGCAGGGGTTGACCTTAGGGACCTCCCGTAGAACAATTTTTTGCTGCTGATAACTCCATCTAACCGCTGGTTGCGTTTGATCCACGACTTTTTGACCACCCTGTATAGTTACTGCTTTCAACGATCTTGTATTAGTTAGATGGCCATGTCTAACTTTGTAATCTCTGCCAATACATAACCAACTGTTATATTCTGACCTCCTAATAGCATGTAACTAAACTACTATTTCATCTTGCCTAGACGGGCCATTTAATACAGCAATAAACATTTAATTTATTTTTAATATTTTAAGATACCCTCATATACCCTAGATATAGTGCAAGACACGTTACATCCCACTTCTGATACCACACAAACTCAAGGTAATGTTGACGATTTATCGACGCAAAGAGATTTGAATTACAGCAGCTCAGTGTGAGACTCCTTAATACAATACAAATAAGTTACACAGACCATTTTTCGTCAAGCCACTTAGATATTTAAATATTACATAGTGAATTATGATTACCTACGAAGTTTAAGCGAATTACTTACCTGCCAGTTCCCTGGCGGTTCCTCTTTGAACTGTGCTGGTGGCTCTAACGAAGTCCCTTCCATCATCGGTGGCGGCAAGTGCATATCCAAATCGATGGGTTCCTCCTAAACAAAAAAAAATGCTTCACAATAAACCAATTATGGCGTTCACAATCGTCAACGGATACATCATTTTTATAACACTATTTACCGGCACGGAACAGTCACACTGGAATGGCAGCGGCCGGCAGCGTCGCAGCGAGCACTTCCAGTGTGAAATAATTTTAAACTTTATCTACATACTGAAAAGATCAGTATCGCTATCATCACCGACAAGACGCACGTGGCGCGTGGCTGTTCGCTTCACCGCGGGCGGGCGGCGGCTGCGTCGCGACCTTTTCAAGCGATACTGACCTTTTAAGTATGCAGATAAAGTTTAAAATTATTTCACACTGGAAGTGCTCGTCGCCCAGCTGCCATTCCGTGTGACTCGACCCTTATATCTCAACGAAACATTGACAAAACACAAAATTATTATGATTGATGATATCTTCGAAACAATGCATATGTGAACCATGAATTCTAGACATTTTAAAAAATACAGTACCTTTACTTTCACTACCGGGGGGAACGAGTAGTCAGTGGGAGCGTCCAGGTCTACAAAGTCATCAGTTCGCTGTGGTAATTCGTCTGGAACCTCACGTTTAATGACGAGCGCCGATGTATCCAATGCCCCTGGATTGGGAGTTTCATCTTCTGTGAACAACGCCCACCGAATTAGGTATTGATGATAATGAATGATTAGAATACATAGTGTCACCACCCCATTCCATGCTGAGGGTGTTGTAAGAGAGAGGAAATGTCAAGGACGAAAAACTAGCCTCAACTTGATACGAAACCATGTGCCAACCCGTCTGGCCAACGTGGCACAGTAGGCTAGTTACCTTCCATGTAGTTGGAGGAGGCCCGACTCAACAGTGGATCATTTATGGGCTGAGTAGTATTAGTACATAATGAAAAATACTTTCCACATAAAAATAGAAGTGGGTTAAGGTCGCAGGCATCAGCTGGACGGCTTTGGATGACCCCATGATTATGATGTTCGTCATCATAATCATCAGTCCACTACTCGATATAGGTCTCCCCTAATGACTTAGGGGAGACCTATATCGAGTAGTGGACTGATGATTATGATGACGAACCTTATAGAATAATTACTATATTCTACCGTTGTGGATTTAGAACACATAGTAAAACCACCCCATTCCATCCTGAGGGTATCTTATGACGACAACCTGGCGGCAAAAGAAGGAATACTTGAAACAAAACCCTGTACCAACCTGTCTGGCCAGCGTCGCACTGTAAGCTAAGTACCCTCCATGCAGTGGGAGGATGCCCGACTCAGAGGCGGGCCCTCTATGGGCTAAATAGAGCTCTATATTCTGTACACAAGATATTTATTGACCTGGATAAGACGGCGGGTGGACTGATAACTGCACAAGACATTCCGCTGCAACTTTCTGTTCCACTTCCTCGAGCCCCGAACTGCCGCTGTCGGAGTACTGCAGATCTAAACAATTGAAAATGTGTCTTGTAGTGAATATACAAGGCTCAATATCAGTTAACATAAATATGACTACTTCCGTTTGGTGACGGATTTAGAATACAAAATGTCACCAACCCATACCATCCTGAGGGTGTCGTAAGAGGCGACGTAAGGAACGCAAGAGGCAGATCACCTAGCTGCAAAATAAGGAAAACTTGAAACAAATCCTGTGCCAACCCGTTTTGCCAGCGTGGCACAGTAGGCTAATTTCTCTTTGTGAACTTGGAGCAGGCCCGACTCAGTAGTGGGTCATTTATGGGCTGAAATGATGATGATGATGAAATATGACTAGCCAAAGCAATCTAAGAATAAGAATATACTACTTAAAAAAGAAAACAGCCCAAACCTTCTTCCAATGAATTCTGGTCTTTCTTTGGTCTTCCTCGTTTCTTTGGTGTAGCGCCTGAAAAATAACATATGTCAAACAAAGCGGAAATACCCATCTTAAAAATATATAAAACGAATAAAGACTTTGTTGTTCTTTTTACAAATGATGCATTGCTATACTGTTCATATAAGAGTGGAATAAAAATGTTAGATATCGTTTTCATAGCACTTGAAAGTATGTAGTACAATTAGCGTCCAGTAGATGGGGTGCATCTTGCACCCATTAAAGAGAGAATGAGAGAGGTTAGGAGGATAATAAGATAGGGGGCAGAGATTGGAGAGAAAGGGAGATAAAAAGGAGAGAGAGATGAAAACATCTTGTAGATGTGCGTGAGCTGAAGGATTTAGAATATACATTGTCAACCACCTATCATCTAGAGGTTATCGCAATAGCCGACTAAAGGAACGCAAGAGGCGTACCATCTAGACGACCTGCCTCTTGAGTACTTGATACAATCCCTGTAGGCTAATTTACCTCCATTAATTTGGCGGAGGCCCGACTCAGCAGTGGGTCATTTATGGGCTGAAATCATGATCTCACCATCTAAAAGAGCAGTGGAGGTTGATGGTTTATGTTTTCGAGGTCGGCCACGACCACGCTTCTCATTATCCATCGGCGTAGAGGGTGGTTCTTCAACGTCCACGTCGGAATGGTCAGCTTCCTCGAGCATCTTTTGTTGTACTCTTACAATGTTCGCTTCTAACTGAGCAACATTATCGCCGAACTGGGAAGAAAATACATATAAACCAAATTGGTAACCAGAGGCACTTTCACAACTCACAGTCTTTGTGTCATTTGTGTTCGTGAATTTGAATGATGAGATATCATTGATGCAGATATTGAATAGGAGTGGTCCTAGCAAGGATCCTTGCGGAACTCCCGAAGGGACATGCATAAGTCTAGAGGAATACCCATTCAATACCACTGTCTGACATCTGTCCTCTACATATGATTTGAACCACCGGTACAAATTGTCTCGGATACCCATCGACATCAATTTACTCATGAGGATAAGGTGGTCAATGCGGTCGAAACTTTTGCTATAGTCGGTATACACGACATCAACTTGGGATTTTAGTGACATGACCTCCGACATATAATCACTAACCGCTCAAAAAACATGCTGCTGTTCGGAAAAACTTTGAGGGCTGCAGAAACTTATTTACATACAACTTTATCTAAGATCTTTGCAAACACGCTTAGCTTGGAGATGGGTCTGTAGTTTTCAACTGAAGCCTTTATCCCTTTTTATGAACCTGACCTAGACTATACAAATTTAGAATTCCTTTTCATCAGACATTCAGTTAGAGCACTTAAATGTCAACATGTTTTATCATAATTATACTTACTTGTTCAAGTGACTCCTGAGTGACCTTCAATATGGCCTCGGCCTGCCTCGTGAACTGGGAGTTCAGCCCGTTGTAGCCGCGACAGTTGTCTACCAAAAGTTGTATATCGCGCAAGAAATCATCGCGGCTATGGTACTTGTGTGCTGTGAAAAAGAAAACAATATTAATTAAGGTTTATTTATTTATGGCATTCCATTCCATTAAATTAAATGGCATTTCAAGAACTATACTAATATTACTACTCAGCCCATAAATGACGCACTGCTGAGTCGAGCTACCTCCCATCACAGAGGAGGTATTAGCCTACTGTGCCACGCTGGACAGTCGGGTTGGCACAGCGTTTCAAGTTTTCCTTCCAAGAACTTAAATTACGTGTGGCGAAGGATTTAGTGTACATATTATCACCACCCCATTCCACCCTGAGGATGTCGTAAGGGCCGAAAAAAGGAAATGACAAGGCCGATAACCTAGCCGTATGAGAAGGAAAACTTCGTTGGAAACCCTGTACCAACAGGTCTGGCCAGCGTGGTTCAGTAGGCTTATTACGCTCCATGTAACTGGAGGGGACTGTAACCATGTAACTGGAGGGGTATGTACCATGTAACTTATGTGGGACAGAATAAAAATACAGTAGGTAGTGATGCCAATTTCTATCTATAATATGTATGTCTTTACAAAAAAAAAAAATTATATAAGTAGTTTATCATCCATCTCGTTACCATAACACAAGCATTAAGTTGCTTAGCTTGGGACGAGATGGCGTTGTGTGAAATGTCCAAGGATATTTATTTATTTACTTAATTATAGTCAATTTATAAACTATCGAGGTAGGTTTTGCGTATTTTTTAAAGTATATTAACAGCGTTTACAATAATACGGCAACATTTATATGCCTAGCTTAATGAACTTGTTACAATAAATATCATAGTCTTTAATTATTCTGTATACATAGAATGCCATCATTTAGCACGAAAGAAAAAGAATAGTCGGACACTATATCCCTATCTCCTAATTTGTACAGTACTTATTACCTGTGCGCGTACCATAAAGTACCACAAGAATTATGAGGACACTATATAATTAAACAGAGATTAAGAATATAAAAAAAAACAACAGTAAACAAAAAAGGAACACTAATATTAAAATAAGGTATACAAACTAATCTGTATGCTTTGCCGAAGTGATTCATGAGCTAGGTGCCAAGCACCAAACGCTTTTTCGAATGGCAACCTAGTTTTGTGACGCACAGACACAGAAAAAACAATAAAAAGAGATTGACGATATATAGTTACAAATTTTCTTTTAAATACTAAGTGTATATAAAAGAAAAGGGACGCGACTTACCTTGTATCTTCTTAGCCATAGTTTCCAAGTCAATAGGCTTCTTGATAACACTATAGTAATCCTTGACTTGCTTCTTATTCACCGGCTTAAGGAATGGCCAGGCTTCGGGCATAATTTTGAGTTTAGTTGTTAGGAGATTTTCTAATATGTACGACAGCGCCACCTACGTAAAAGACTTATGTTTAATATTTTTAGAGTTAATGTTTTTAGAATCACGCGATTTGTTGTATATATTTATGACACGCTATTTATGCTACACACCATATATTTATGCTCCAAGGCATTAGTATCCCGCTGTTCTTTTTAATGTGATGGTGACAATTAAAGGTGAATTAAAAATCATCCCTCCTTCTACAAAATAAGCAACAGTATTCTGTCTTTTGCGTTTCGTGTATGGCGTGATTTTTTAAGTATACATTTTAATAACTTGTTCATTTCAACATCATAATTAAGGCTAGATATCAGCAGTGCACCGCAAAACATCGCATAGCAGGCTAAATAGGGTTCAGAATTACAGCAAGATGCATCTAAACCTGCGGCCTTAAAGTACAAATAAAAATATATACTATCACTTATTCAGAAGGTATATCCTTTAAATCATCAAATTTGACTATTCTGCCGATTGTCAAATCTTACTAGGGTAACAAATATATTGAGTTTGACCTCATAACATTGCATCTAACAGAAATATGTCCGAGGGTGTGTGTACCTGGCCATTATCATCAAGTAATAGATTAAACAGCTTCTCGAACTTCATAAGCAAATAAATAAATATGCTATCAATGATTCAAACGGTCTATCCTCAGAACCATTAAATCATCAAATTCGGCGATCAAGAAGCATCTGTGAAAGCTTATTAGAGTAAAAAACATTTTGAGTTTGACCTCATAACATTGCATCTATCAGAAAAATGTCCGTGTGTGTACCTGGTCATTATCATCAAGTAATGGATTAATCTGCTTCTCCAACTTCATAAGCTGCTCCTCTTTCTCGGCGAGTTTCTCAACGCATTTTTGTAGCATCCGTTGTGCTGCTACCGTAAGACTACTTGTGGGACCTGTCATTACCATCGTCATCAATTACAGTCCATAAATGACCCAGTACAGAGTCGGAACTCCTGCCTGTCTTACAATAGGCTGATTTACAGCCTATTGTAAGACGAGTTGACACAGGGTTTGTATCAAGTTTTCTGTTAGGAATATTTCGGCTAGGTTGTTTGCCTTTTGCTTTCCTTCAGTCGGCTCTTACGACACCCTCAGGATGAAATGGGGTATTGGCACTATGTATTCTAAATCAGCCACCAAGCGGACTGGAAAAACCTACCTGAAAGAAAAAAGTTCTATTTTCATTTTTGTTCACATTAGCTAGTTAGAATAATATGAAATGAATACATTTAAACTGGACTTGAACACTTTTAACCGACTGTTCACATATGTTTACGTTATTCTAAATAAATCAGCATTTTGTGAACACCTAAAACAATACTAATGACTATCTTCAATATATTTGAAATGCTCAGAAACGAAAAAGATAGCATTGCAAATTTTTTTTTTTTTTTATTGCTCTTGGTGGCAAACGAGCTAGCGGCCCACCTGATGGTAAGTGTTGACCGCCGCCCATGGACATTGGCAGTGCCAGGGGCACAGCCAAGCCGTTGCCTACCGTGAAGTGAGTGCTCTTTTTAAACCTCGTTTAAAGGAGGACATGTCGTAGCGCTCGGGAAACACCGCCGCAGGTAGTTCATTCCAGAGTCTGCACGTACGTGGTAGGAATGATCGCTGGAAGCGTACCGTGCTGGACGTTATCGTTTCCAGGTGATATGGATGAACCCTGCTGCGATGTCGAGTTGTACGATGGTAGAAAGGTGACGGTGGTACCATTTCAAACAGTTCCTCGGAGCACTCCCCGTGGAACAGACGGTAGAGCACGCAGAGAGATCCAAAGTCTCTCCGTTGCTCCAACGTCCCCAGTTAAGTTCCCAGTTAAGTTAATAATGAGAATGATTTAAAAAAATTGCATTAAACTCACAACTGATTAGTTCAGTTTACTTGTAATATATCATTCGATGCGCATATTGCTTGGGTTGCAGCATGATACAATACACCTAAATGTTACAAGTCAGTCGCCAACTTTACAAAGCGTTAAATACTGTTAATATTTTAGAATGTTATTTGTTTTTTTTTACGTACCATTATACAGGGTTGAATTTTCTACAATTTGATTGACATCAGCTAGGAACTCTTCGCGGCTCTGATAGTGCTTCTGCCTCAGGTTATCTCTGATAGTTTGCAGGTCCATGGGTCTGGTTACTATACGATGGTAGTCTGCCACCATCTGAGAAAGTAAAAATAAACATTACCCTTTCTTATATAACTCTCATTACTATTATAACTCGACGACACGGTTGGCACAGTGGTTGAGCGATCGACTGCTGCGCAGCATGTCGCGGGTTCGATCCCCGCACTTGTTCCGGGTCTGGGTGTTTTCTATCTATAATATGTATGTATTTACAAAAAAAAATGTATATAATAGTTTATCATCCATCTCGTTACCATAACACAAGCATTAAGTTGCTTACCTTGGGACGAGATGGCGTTGTGTGAAATGTCCAAGGACATTTATTTATTTATTTATAACTTCCGTGTTCTGTGGATCAAGGGTGACCGGTTAGATTTCGGGATCAGTCAAGTGTCTTTGTGTACACCAGAGGCAGTTTCTCTGAATCTGGGTGTAGTTTGTGTATTTTTGTAAACTGTCCCCTCGATACAGGTTATACCTAGATCAAACCACTGTCAAATGGATTGTTTACGAAGTTTCCGAAACGACAGATGGCCCGCGCACGCAAAAAGTGGTAGGTTTTAGTGGGTAAACCGGTCGCAATCACCATCTCATCGCGACCGGAACTCCCACATACTCCAGCCCCGTCCCCCGGCTGGGGACCTAATGACCCCAATATAAAAAGGGGTATCGTTTTATAAACAAAACTTACCTTAGTATTCACAGGGAACAAGAACGGCTGAACATCGGGCAAGTGCCGCATATGATTCAATACTGCCTCCAACAATGAAGATAGCGTCACAAGAGGGTCCGTACGACGCCTTTCGGCCGGCCGCTTGACCAAATAGTCACACGGCTCGCCTCCCGTAGGGCGTCTAGAACGACGACCGAGAGGCCTTGGTTCTCCACCGGCACCGCGACGCCCCCCACCTCGCCTTCGCATCTCTTCAGCTGATTGCTATAAAAAATACAAAATGGGTTATAATAATTTTCAAATAATAGAGCATTATTTCTTAAAATGTAACTAGTGCCTCGTTGGTATTATGGTTGGATGTGCCGCCGTTGGATCCCCGTAATCCCCGGTTCGATTCCAGAGTCAGGCAAGTGACTGTGACAGGAGGAGGCTAGACTCAGCAGTGGGTTATTTATGGGCTGAGTTACTACTACGAAATAATGATATCTACTACTGCAGTAGTACGAAATAAAGATACCTACTACTACTACTGTAGTAGTAGATATCATTATTTCGTAAGGTCCATTCCCTTAAACACAGTTCTTCAGTATTTTTGTTAGGAAAATTCACTTACGCTGTGGTTATCTGTATCTTAACGTAACATTTACGAACAGAAAAGAAACCCAGAGCAAGAATCTCTGGTTTAGACAAAGAGGCTTACCTGACCCCGGAATTAAAGCCGTAATCCAAAAACGGGGCATAAAACTCCTGGACCAAAATCTCTAATATATTACTTACCTTGATAATTTTAGTTGGTAGCGTCAGTTTAGTTCCGTCAACGTATCCCATATCGTCCTCATCAGGGTCCATAATGGGCGGCTCGTCGCGATCTGTCTCCGGGGGTGATGACGGTCCACCGGCCATAGAGCCCGTATACAGTGGACACGCTTTGTTGGTGCGCATGTGACCTACTTGACCGCATGCGCCGCACTGTGTAGGAAAAAAATATGTATTCACACTATTAGCACAAAAACATTTAAGTTACGCCTCTGTGTAGGAATAATTAACTAAGTCTTCAAAAGTGTTTGGGCATTTCAACCTAAGTTGGTGATACCTTAGGTCGAAAATTAACTACATATTTTTGGAGACTTACTTATTTCTCGCTCTACGGGGACGATATACAGGGTTGATACGACATAGGGGCATTTTTAACTGCCTATACTAGGTATCATTTCCAGGCTCTGTACCAAAAATCAATAAAATTGGAGCAATAGTTTAGACGCAAATGATTTTTATTTTTTTGCCTTATTTGAACATTAAGTATCTTTCCTAAGAGATGTTTATGCCTAACGCATCGTTTATTAACCTTAGGGGCTGTCCATTAATCACGTGATGTTTTTTTATAATTTTTTAACGCCTCCCTCCCCCTTGGTGATACCTGTTGAGGTTTAAGACTACCCCTCCACCCCCCATAAAACATCACGTGTATTTTTTTTGTACCGTTTCGAATTCATACTAATCACCAAAATATACGTAGTGTCATTTAATGCCCCTCTGTCATATCAACTCTGTATATCGTTCACCTACACGATATCTGGTGACGGTTGGGAACAGTGCGAGCGCTAGTGCCAATCGCTTCAAACTCGCGTAAATCTTGATACGAAACCCCTGTGCCAACCCGTCTGGCAAACGTGGCGCAGTAGGCGAATTACCCTCCATGTAACTGGAGGAGTTCCGACTCTTCACTTACTCTACAGCCCATAACTGACCCACTGCTGAGTCGGACCACCTCCAACTATAAGGAGGATAATTAGCCTACTATGCCACGCTGGCCAGACGGGTTGGCATAGGGTTTCTTGTCAATTTTTCCTTCTCTTGCGGCCAGGTGTTCGGCCTTATCATTTCCTTTTGTCGGCTCTTACGATACCCTCAGCACGAAATGGGTTTGTGACACTCCGTATTCTAAATCCGTCACCACACGGGTGACGATTCAGCAGTGGGTAATTAATGGGGTGAGAAATAGTTAGTTAGTAATTTCCTCCATGAATCCTAGCTTCACTACATAGTATAAAACAAAGTCGCTGTCGTCTGTGCGTCCCTACGTATGCTTAAATCTTTAAAACTACGCAACGGATTTTGATGCGGTTTTTTAATATACAGGGTGTAAGGGACGGCGTCCCGAAAAATTCGTGAAATGGGCTTTCTATGGGCACTTATTATCATGCAAAATTCAGTTCAGCAAAAAAATGAAGAATAAAAGATTTATCATTATTTAGTTAATTCGCACTACGCAATGTACAACGAACAATACAATTTATCGCTGCAGCGTCGTACCACACGCAAACGCGGAGTAGAGGTCAATGAACGCATGCCGCACGCGCGGCGCAGCGGCTCTTACCTACCTACACGGTGCTGTGGCTTAGAACTCGGCCTGTCGCTGTGCTCATCTTATGACTCAATTAACTACTCAGCTATTGGTTTAAAGTACATTTAAAATTTAGGCATAGACGCAAAGAAAATCTTACATCGATATTGTTTTAAGTAATAACAATACCACATTCAAAGATAAATTAGTTTGGTGAAAGTCAAACATACCTTAACGTCTCTCTCTTCTTATAAGATTCGGCTCAAAATGGCGTCCCCCAAGTTGCTCACAAAGCTGGGCGCGATATGACGTATTTGCGTGGAGACGAGACATCATCGTGCGATCGGCTGCGATATCACTTTTTAGTTTTTGAAATGCGTCACTTATGCGTCGACGCATTTCATTCGCAGTGTCGCATTCCGCTACAAACACCTTTTATTTGATGTAACCCCATAAAAAAAAATCTAACGGCGTCAAGTCAGGAGACCGCGCTGGCCACGCGTGAGGCCCGAATCTGCCAATCCACCTTTGAGGGAACACATCATTAAGGTACTCGCGCACTGGTCGAACAACGTGTGGTGGCGCACCGTCATGTTGGAACCAAATCCTTGGCAACCGTGCTATTGGAATTTCATCCATTTGGTCCCATTCCTGAGCCAAATCATTTTCTAACTCACGAAGAGTATTGGCCAGATCCTGCTGCAAAAATTCCAGGTACCTTGGCCCATTCATCCACCCTGGTAAAAAGAAGGGACCCAGAATTTTGTTGTGGTAGATCCCCGCCCAAACATTTACAGACCAACGCGTTTGATGTCCCGTCTGTTGGTACTCACGTGGATTAGTTCGTGCCCAAATGTGAGAGTTGCGTCGGTTCCACATGCCGTTCCTCGTAAACGTGGACTCGTCTGTCCAAATTATACGCGACACAAAGTCAGGGAAATACCGCTGCTGATTCCCCAACCACCTGCAATACGCAAGACGACGATTCTCATCCCCAGGCACGAGCGCCTGAACTTTGTGTAAACGATAGGGCCGTTGGCGCTCTCTACGTAGGACTTTGTGCACAGTCCAGTGCGAAACGCGTATACCACGACGCCGCAAAAGCTTTGCAGCAGTTCGTGTGCCAAGGCGGGGATTGCGTTGGATTGTCTCCAGTATTCGCTGCTCAACTCGGGCGCTAATATGTCTGCTGGAGCCTTCCTGGTGTGGTACGATGGGCTGGTTATCGAGTACCCGTTGATAAGCCTGAGTGATAACACGGCTGTCCACCGGATGACGAGCGTTTGGGTAGCGCTGAGCGTAAATACGTAACGCTAGAGAAGCATTTCCTCTTGCTTCACCATATGCCATTAGCATCTCCCCGTATTCCCGCGCAGAAAACGGGACCCGATTCATAATGAAACACACAAAACGCAAAGACACAACACACAAAAGTACTAATCGAATTTCACTTCACAAGTCACAAGTCGCTAATTATTCACAAAACAGTTACGATTACTTCTGATTTCCGATGGAAGTCCCGGCGAACTGACGAATTTATCTATTATTATTTGAAAATTATTACAAACCTGCACATTGAAACAAATAGAGGTGAGATAATAGTATCATGTGAAAACTATCGATACTATCGAAAGTGCCTGAAACGTTGGGAATTAAATAAAATAAAACGATCATCATCGACGATTAGTTTCAAACGATTAATGAAATTAGACTTCGTGTGAAACTGTATTTGAAATAGCTTTAAACAATGAATCAGTGTCGTTTTCTTACATAAACGTAATTTTAGATGACATCGAATTACAAAGTAACTAAAATAATTATTGTTATTTTGACATAAGTAAGTCCTAAACTAACAAGTTCTTAAAAGTTATGCATTAGGTATTTAATAGAAATACCGCCCTAATAATCGCTTAAATAAACGCAAGACTCAGCGCAAATTTGTTTCGATAATAATATCATATCAACTGATTGGTATTACTCTAGTTCCGAAGCTCACACGCTCCGTCTTGCCTGTGAGCATGCCGCCTGCACTAACCAGTTTAGTTTGCACCAGTGGGTAGACACATCCATACAAGAAAAGGGTTCATAAAGTAAACTGTCAAAATACAACCTTACGTTCCTTACAACAAGGTCTATTTTACTAACAGCCATTTTGCAAAGTCACTACGTCCCAAGGTACCACAATTGCAAAAAAAAATAGTTGCGATATGAATGTTGGTAGCATTACAGTTTGACATTCACAAACCACAATTTTCAAACTACATTTTGCTTTGTTATAAACTGACTTTCACTATCTTCTCCATTTCTATTGAATTTCTGTGTTTGATAATTGTTTTGAGTTGATTAAGTTCCTCCGTATCAACGTGATTGTTTTGTGTGTTTGAGATAGAGGCTCTAATTCACTTGTGTATGTTTGGTAAGTGATTTTATTA
Source organism: Clostera curtula (assembly GCA_905475355.2). NCBI lineage: Eukaryota > Metazoa > Arthropoda > Insecta > Lepidoptera > Notodontidae > Clostera > Clostera curtula. The sequence goes on along the minus strand of FR997806.1, from coordinate 8,319,129 downwards.
ACGACACCTGTTATTTTTTATTGTAATTAGTAAATTAACACATGAATTTGTAATACGGCCTTAATACAAATCTTAATATGTGTTAAGTTAACTCCAGACATTATTTCTAACTCGCATAAATCTTAACCAAATCTCAAAAGAATAACTAAATCAAAACAGAGGTTTCATAGCGTCAACCAATTTTTGAATAATATTAGCATTCATCACACAATTTCATTGGCTTTTCAATAGCCATTGAATAGACAAATATGTACAATACTATTTGAAACATTTTTATTGGTTGAAATAAAGTTATAAGAAATATAGGAAAATATGCTAAGTAAGTATGGAGAGTAGCAACAACAAGAAGTGTGCTAATTGCTATAATGGGAGAAACTGTGGATCAAATGTATTTTTAAGTAAATTTCCTATCAATTCTGAACGGTGAGATCCTAAAATGCCTAAAATGTACTTTTAATTCTTATGTTATACAATTCCAGTTGTGCATGTGGGAATGCTGCAATTGAAGACTAAGCTAATTGACCTATTGAAAAGCTACACCAGATTAAGTATATTTTTGGGTCATACTTCTCCAGTCTCTTGCAATCCAAAAGGCACCCACTTGAAAAAGACTGCTATTCCCACATTGGAACTGCTCAATCCTATTCTGCCTGATGAGATTTTAACTGAATTTCCATTTCATATAAAAGATAGCAATAAAGAAGGTCTTGAATCAGGTAAAGAGAATTTTATATTGTGAATAAATATACACTACTATTCAGCCTATAGATGTCTTACTCAAGGAGGCTAAAATAAATACTGATTCAATATACATAATTGGTTTTTGTTGCGGGCAGCAGCTGAATGCGTCAAGCAGAAGACCGGGCGCTATGGCGCTCTTTAGGGGAGGCCTTTTTATGACAATTTGATGTAATTATTTTCATATCTGACACATATAATTACATCCTTATTGTATATGTTAATTTTGTGATATTTATTTCAATAATAAACATTTATTGTTGCAGTACCGATGGAACATTCTTATTGTATTGAAAATAAATCAAAACCAGCTCAACGAGATATGTCTTTATTCTGAATAATATCAGCGATGTTTGAGATCAACACATAATAATCATATGGGTCATATGAGAAATCGTCAAGGTTGAATGTTGCGATGAACATAAACATTTGTAAATTTATATTGACCATTTGTGGTCTAGGCAAAGTACCTAGCTAAGCTAATTTAATTGCCGTTCTAAACAATTGCTCTCATTGTGTCTAAAATATGCAGCACTTTGATTACTATTGTTCGATTTCAATTAATTATCATCACTACATAGTATAAAACAAAGTCGCTGTCGTCTGTCCGTCCCTATGTATGCTTAAATCTTCATAACAACGTAACGGATTTGGAAGCTGTTTTTTTTAATAGATAGAGTGATTCAAGAGGAAGGTTTTTATGTCATAATTGCACCCGTGCGAAGCCGGGGCGGGTCGCTAGTAATTAATAATTGATAATTATCAATGCATTGATAATCAATCAGCAATGCTGTTGACTTAGGAAGCTAGTCATAAGTTTTTCAATCATACTTCTAGGTCCCATTACATGTTAAATTATGGTAAAACCACAAACAACAAAAAATCCCTGGTTTATCCAACAACTGAATTAGATGTCGCTGTAAATAAAGTAAAAGAATTTTATGAAGCCACCATCGCTGATCAACACTATCAGGCACGCAAAATATAGCGCGATCTAGTATTGTGTTGCTGAGTACAAATTGTGATTTTAAGTGGTTTAAATATAAACCGCATTTTCAAGAAATGCATGAATTTTAATATGCAATATTATGTTATCTTTTCAAGTAAAAGTTGTAAAATTGTAAATGATAGCTTTGTAAAGAATGAAAGTGTTTCTGCTGATAAAAGTAAAAAAGCTCAGCAAAAAGTAAAGAAAAATATTTTTTTGACCCACAGTATTGTAATGCCTTGTTACTTGTGAACCAACTTGAAACTTAATTATATTATGATAGATATTTAGAGAACATATCATTATTAGCTATATTTCGTTCTATTCGTTGCTGTAACCTGTTTCAGGAACAAAACAAATACCAAAACATAACATTATTGTATACTGTTGGAAGCTATGTGTATATTGTTCGATCTTTTACGTCTAGTTTTCCAGTTATCATTTTCTTTCAGTTACCCTGTTCAGCACCTTCAGGACAGAAAAAAATCTAATTCATCCTATATATATTCTTACCACAGAAGCATTGTCTTTTTACATCAATTGATATTATATTTTCTTAATTGAATCTTATCGATTCCAGCCAAATAAAACACTTTTTTAACGTTAAGCTGATTACTATTGCTTATCATTTAGTAACTAAAATTGTAATAAATGTAATAAAAATATATCTAATTTCTAAACATTTATTTTTAATTTTATGGTAATAAAACCACTGCAAAAAACCTATGAGGTTTCGATATCGGCTATATCGATAAATACAGCTCTAGCAGAAGTATCGATATTGTACAAACATCGTACTTATTACATCTCTATTTTATTCGGTATGTTGGTAGCTCCTACGAATATTGCGCTGTTGTGTTGTTAGAATTAACGGCTCAAAAGATTGTATATGTTTGCGTGAGCTAAAGCGATATGTACGTAGTGCCGTCTCTTAGAACGTAGTGATTATATACTCTTTGGTTTGCACCGGTAAGCGCCTGCGTGTGGACGTTATGACGGTCGCTCGCGGCGGCCTGCGTAATCGTTGACGTGCTGAAGATTGGACTGCGCGGTTCGATTCTCGTACGAGACAACTCTTTGAACAATCTAAAATAATGGTTCATGTATGGGTGTACAGTGTGTCCGTTAATTTAATGTTTCTAAAGATACTTGTGACATACGATTTATACCCGAGTTGTCTATTTAAAAACTAAAATAAAACCGTTTTAGCAAGACAGGCTGATCGTATAAAATATCGTGTACCTACACGTTTAGCAATGATTACCGAACAATAATGAAACAATAAGTATTTACCAGCCAAAACGTATGAAGTATTGAATTGGATTTTGTATTTCACCAAAATAAATACCTACGTTGTTCCTAGGTACGTCACAAATACTTCGGCAGACTAAATCTAGATTAATGAGTAGGTAGGTATGTAGTCGATCATCAAATAACACTAAGTAGGTGTTTCTAAGCTCTAATGAGCTACGTAATCGTAGGTAGGTTTGGAGCCAGGTAGGTAGTAATACAGCGTAATAACAAAACTGGATATTTATGTACTTGCATTGGGTATGCATTATTTAATACATTTCATTGAATTTTACACTGCCCTCGTCTATCTTTCTAATAATGAAATTTAGTACCTACTTAACTTATTTACACATTCATCGTTACAGCCTATGAATGACCCACTACTGAGTCGGGCCTCCTCCAAATTCATGGAGGGAAATTAGCCTACTGTGCCACGCTGGCAAGACGGGTTGGCACAAGGTTTTTATCAAATTTTCCTTGCGGCTAGGTGATTTGCCTCTTGCATTCGGTTATTCGCTTCTTAGGACACCCTCGGGATGGTATGGGTTGGTGACACTGCGTATTCTTAATCCGTCACCAAACGGAGAGATCCACACATTAGTGTTGACCAAATTTTACGCAACTTCGTATATCTCTGGGGATTCTTCGGGAGACGTAGGTCGCGGACGAGGAGTAGAGGTCAACGAACGCATGGCACACGGCGCGGGCGGCATCGCGCGATAGTGTCATTGTACTTGCCGCCGTAACATCTGGTAGTGCGATTTTTCGTGCCTTAACTACATTGCGTTTTTTTGGGAAATTGTTTAATTTTTATAATATTACAAAAAATTAAGTGCAGCTCGACAATAGTAACTACTTCATTATATTATATGGAAAAATAAAGCCAAAAAAATCGGAAAATTCATGAAAAAAAATCCGGAAAATTCGACCGCCATGGGCCTCAGTATCATGTACTGAATCGCTGGTATCTTTTTTCGGGACGCCGCCACTTACACCCTGTATAGAGTGATTCAAGAGGAAGGTTTATATGTATAATACATGCATAATATTGTAGAAATTTAGATGTTCATCATTGCACCCGTGCGAAGATGGGGCGGGTCGCTAGTAAATCATAAAACCTCACCTTCAACTTTAAGTCTGGTTTCAGTTTGGCTCTTCGCCGCGACGGGGTGTGAGAATCGGGCTCCTGCTTGATCTGCCCCAAAGGTATCAGACCCTGCGATGGTGATCCCATGTCCAGAGACGAAGACATGCTCGTACCTTTACAAAGTTAATTTATAAAATTGGCAAATTAAACAACTCTTATATTTGTCAATTAAAGGTTATTAACTAATATTATAGATACAAATATATATAAAATAATATAACAAAAGCTAATCCGTTCTGATGACATATGTCAAAGAAAAAACACCCTTATAGAAAGGATATATGTTACTTTATCTTTTTTGTTGATTTCAGAACAAGATTTGTATAGTAAAGTTTTTTTAACTGATATAAATAATGGTACTAAGTTCGCCAGGTCAGCTATAATCAACGGTTATATACCAAGTAAAAAATAACTACATAAATAGCTAGATAAAAATAGAGGAAGAGCAAAAATTATCCACACCACATAGCAAACATAGTCAGATATAAAAATTAAAACAAAGTACTAAGTTTTTATGGACACTAGCTGAAAAAAATAACTCACTCTCAACAGGGAATGAACCAGGTACAGTAACGCCGCCAGCTAGTCTTTCCCTTTCTTGATTTCTCTTAATACGTCTCAATTGTTCCTGTAAATCGAAAATTATTTCCACTTAATTTTTATGCAGGTATTGACAATTGATATTTGGCTACGAAATAATAAAATTACTATAAAACTTATTTCTCATTCATTCATGTTCACTCAATCGTTCAGTAATACAGCGAGTTTTCATATTTAAAAACCAAACCTGTATTCTTCTCTTTTCTCTCTTCATCTCTTCCTTTTGTGACTCGTCCATTGTAGCAAACTGTCGTATGAACGCATCATCTTTGGTGGAACGGATCTTGACGTACGCTTCAATAACTGCTGCCTTTCTAACCAACTCCACTCTAGTGTATCTTTGGCCAGACGCGTTACGGAACGTACGCACTATACGTAGAACACGGCCTGCTAAAACAATGTTATATAAATAAGGACTACTTAATTTCGATATAATATTGAAAGCTTTTCTTTATGATTGATTAAAAAAAGACGCGGATTTTTTTAAAGACCAATAAGGAAGATTTTGCTGGAAACCGCCTAACTAGTCTAATAGACTAACTAGCTGTTTAATAAACAAATGGTGTCACAAAATAGCATATTGCGTGACGGTCTATGATACTCAAATGTTCCAAAAAAAATATACGGTGACTGGTAAAATATTGTACAAATAGGACACAATTGATAATGATCATATGTAAACAATAAAATATAATAAAAAGAACGCCCACAACTGCGCCACGACTGACGCGTAACCACTTTGATGTACATCTGTACATATATTCATACACATACATCTTTAAAGGCTAAGTAAATACAATTTTAAGTAGAGTCCTCGCCAATCTTTGTGGCCGCTCTATATGTAGCCGTGGGTTCGAACTTGGGCATCGTGCATTTCATAACCAATAATCGTACGATCGAACGAATCGAACGTAGCAAACTCACACTAAGACGCGGGTGGCGAGGACGCTTGCCTCCCCGCCACACGTACGTCCCGCGCACGTAATGCGGCTACATTCAGAGCGGCCATAAAGATTGGCGAGGACTGTACGTATTAATTAAATATTCGGTACCAGAGTCAATACTCCTTCAGTATGTAAAATTTTTTACCAGCCAGGCTGTATATTTTTGGCTTAAAGGGTAATTGAAAAATTAATGCATGTGATATTAGTGCTAAAACATGCCACCTACCTTGGCTCGACGATTGTTGCTGATCTGATTGATTCATTTGGGGTTTCTTTTCCGATTGACCGAGAATCATTTTCCTCAATTCCGCTCGCTCCGCTTCTTCTCTTTCAAGGGACAGCTAAAAAACAATCATGATGTCAATTCGCGAAGGAATAACATGACAGTAAAAAACAAAAGTAGGTTTCTTAACCCTGACTTGGCAGCTTTTCTTATGCGCAGGAATACATCACTAACCAGGTTTATTGGGCTGCGGTATTTCATGAAGCGGAGATCCGTGTACCGCCGTGCAGCTTTATTTCGTGCAGTACCTGCCTCTAACGTGTCAAATGTTGCGAGGAATTTAGAGACAATAGTACCACAAATGGTTAACTAGTAAAAATAGGATAACACTAAGCGTTGGAACATTGTTGCTTTTTTCGTTTTTTTGGATCCGCTGGGCAAATGCTTCATGTATACTGCCAGCGCTCGGGGGCGGAGTCAGCGGTTATCTGGAACTCCAGAAAAGGCCCGCGCGCCCTGGCTTCCCACTAAAACTACAGCGGACTTACCCCACACGACACCTTGTGACGTCACAGGTCTGCTTGAACACAGTTTACCGTGGCGTTGTGTTCTTCTCCTGCCTTAACCGGTAACTAACACTAGACAAAAATACAGAGACGATACGTAGGTATCGGTAAACCTACCTGTTCAGTAGTTTTCTTATTCGCCAGCATGTTCTCCAAGTTCTTGCCCATCTCCTCAAGATCCGACTCCTCACTGACAGAACTCTCTTCTTCATCTGTACTTAACACTTCTGTGCTCGTCAACACTCTGTTTTGCAGCTCAAATATACGCTGACATTCTTCTTTATATCTGCAGAATGCGACGTACACCATTTAGACCACTTTAACATCTCATAATGCCACTCGTATATGTGGTGATAGTTCTAGAATAGTATCATCAATCTGCAGACTCGGCTAAGTCGAATAAAGTAAGGTAAGAAACTGACTGCAAGAAGGAAACTCTGCGCTAAACTCGAACGGAACCGACTCATTAGTAAGTCCTTTACGTGCCGAGTAAGGGTCAGCGCCGACCTTATTAACAATTTAAATTAAACCTAAAACGCTTGAAAATACGCTTGAGAATCGTATTCTGAAGCGTTTTAGGTTGAATGTAAATTGTTACTGAATTAGTCTCTTCGCCGCCACTGGGTAGGTCGGCGCTGACCCTAATACATGAGGGAGGCTAATGGGCTGGTACGCGTTAATTAAGCTCTCACTGGCAAAACAATTACCTTTCTTGGTGCTCGGCGATGGAGAATCTGTTTCCTCTGGAGAACTTAGTCATGCCCTCTTCACCGGCCTTGGCTTTTTCTGTCGACAACGTTCTCACTACGTCGATGACTTCCCAACGAGACAACTTTTTAATCTGTGAGCAGAAGAATGTAATTAGATTAGAAGTCTCGAGTTTGAACGGCAAGTCAATTCTTTATTTTAATCAGATAGTCAAGAGAAATTTAGGCATAAATCATGAAATTGAAATAAGTGCCATTGTATGAAGGACTTTTTGTGTGCGGACGTTTGGCTCACGCGTCATTGGTCGTGTGAAAGCATGATGCTTTAATCCTTTGAGTAAAGATATAAATCAAAGCTAACCTCTTAAAAATAGTAAAACTTGCCCCAAAATACTTTTGAATGCCTTGTTGGTCTAGGGGTTGGAGATCCGCCTTTAGATCACGGGTTGCCGGTTCGATTCTGGGGTCGGGCAAGTGTCTTAGTGTAAACCATATTTATAAATAGCCCCCGCGATACAAGGTATAGTGGTAGGTGTTTCGTTTATTATTTAAAAAAAACGTTATTTTGTACTATAGCAATGGACAATGAGGTTAATCTCTGAAAATGTGACAAAATATCAAGGGTTGAAATATAAAAGTAAAACTCACCTCTTCTTCGGGGACACCAAACTTCCTGAGCAGAGCCTTAGCATTGTTCAAACTCAACCTTCTCAAATCCGCATCGGTACCCGTGACAGTTCTCTTTGGCTGCTGTTCGTCGTTCGGTTGCTGTGTTGGCTTGTTCGGCACTCGAACGTACGAGAACCCTTCACCACAACCAGTCGGATCTGCCGGCCCTGTTAGTTGGAGCAAACATTTGCCACGCATCGCTTGGATGTAGGCGCGTGTTGTGTTCCAAGGCGCTACTTTTACCTGATACAAAGAATCAACAGCCTTTAAAATTACCAAAAACAACCGGTGTCTTGCCGAAGGAATAAAAAAAAGCCGGCGATCTACTCTCCCTCCGTCTTACGAATTTTCGATCAAGCTACGTGTCCTGACGAGAGTTCGACATTTTATACCCATCTCAATAAAAGTGCTCGACGCCTCTAAGGAAGTTCTCATTTCAAACGTCTTACGAATTTTAGACCAGGTCACGTATCCTGACGCGAGTTTGACATTTTATACCCATCCCAAGAATAGTGCTCAACGCTGCTAAAGAAGTTTTCATTTCTACAGTCTTACGAATTTTAGATCAGGTCACGTGCCGTTTCACATTCTATATTCATCCCAAGAAAACTGCTCAACGCCACTAAAGAAGTTTTCATTTCTACAGTCTTACGAATTTTAGATCAGGTCACGTGTCCTAACGCGAGTTCGACGTTTTATACCCATCTCGAGAAAACTGCTCGACGCCTCTAAGGAAGTTTTCATTTCAACCGTCTTAGCAATTTTAGATCAGGTCACGTGTCCTAACGCGAGTTTGACATTTTATAACCATCCCAAGAATAGTGCTCAACGCCACTAAACAAGTTTTCACTTGAAACAACTGGTAGTTAGCCAAATTAGGTTAAACTTGTGCCGACCCCAATGAAATTAGAAAGGAGGCGAGAAAGGAATTCTGTTTTATCTTTAAAAAAAAACATATTTTTTTTAGTCCTTCCAATACTTGAACCTATTCAAGATTTACTGCTGTAAGAAACAGTATAATGACGTCTGCCTCTTACCTCGTCATCCATCTTCAACTGCAATTCCTCATCATCATCCTCTTGCGGCGTGAAAATGAATTTTTCACCATAACCAGCGTCCTTCAACCTCTGTTCCGCTGCCGCCATACTGAAGTAGGCACAGCATTGTTCGGGCGACACCATCGCTCGAATTTCTTCCTCGGATGGCAGGCGAAAATCTGGTTTTATCACCCACCTATAGACGATTTAATAAGCTTGTGATTTTTTACACTTAGCTAGTTAGACTGGCTATAGTATGACCGTCACCGCTGTACCGCGCCCTAGGTATGTGCGCGGCGAGGCGGGAGAGGGTACCGGCCGCGCCGATCTGTCAGTCGGCCGCCAACGCTTACGGCGGTGCTTTTCTTACCCGTCCCCCGCCTCGCCGCACACACCTATGGCACGGTACAGCGGTAACGGTCATACTATAGTTTGTTAGTGTTATGTTAGGTGCTCCGATGGATTTAGAACACATTGTGTCACCACCCCATTCCATCTTGAGGGTGCCGAAGACAAAACAATAGGCCGAAAACCTAGCTTCGAGAGGAGGAAAACCTGATACGAAACCCTGTGCCAACCTATTAAACCAGCGTGGTACAGAAGGCCAATTACCCTCCATGTTATTAGAGGAGGCCTGACTCAACAGTGGATCATGTATGGACTGAGTACTGGTTGTTAGTTATGATGCAGATATAACTAAAATGATACTGTTCTTGAGACATTATAAACACCAGCAATATTTTAACTACCCGAAATGGTAATAGTAAATATAGTATTTACTATGTTTTTTTAAATAAAGCATATTATACGTTACCAATTAGAATCCAATCCTGTTCGTTTGAAATCCGCACACAGCTTGAGACGTTTCCGAATCGAACTCTCAGAGTGTGAAGGAAATGCTCTTTTTATGTCATCCATTTTTATACGGCGCGGCTTGTCTCGAGACTTCCAGAACAATCTATATATGAACACCTGCAAATAATTGGATACGGTTAGAAGAGCGCAAACGTAAACCAAATTTGCACAACTTAATTTAGGGGTATTTTACAACATAGTTGAAAATAGACAATTGTGGCATGGCTTTTTATAAGAAGACCAAAGGTTAATAGAGATAAGAAAAAATAAACGCTTCGTAGAGGTTTTGATCGTAAATTATGTTGCGAGCGAGTGAATGAATGAATGGTTTGATTTTCGACTGGTAGTAACAGCACTAGTAGGTACATTTATGACTCCTTAGGATGAAATAGAAACAACCAACAACAATAAACCTAGCATGGGATAAGGAAAACAATATGAAGGAAATGAATACAGAAATAGTCATGGTCCCTGCCCACTACCTCTTAAGTGTGGCAACTCTAGTTCGCCTTCGTATCTCCTCATTTCTGACATGACCTCGAAGGAAACTCCATCCCTTTGGGTGACTATGTGCCTCTTGGTGAAACCCAAAGATATAAAGAGCATGGGAAGCCCGTAGAATTTTTCGTATTTATTTAAATGATACCATGTAATACATGCCGTCCAGACATGACCTTTTCACAAAAATCCTTTCTGTTCTGAGAAGTGCTCAACAGTTGAAATCCTACTAGTATTATAAACGTGAAAGCTTGTATGAATGTATGTATGTATGAATGTGCGTAACTTTCACGCAAAAACTACTGAATGGATTTTGATGAAACTTCATAATATTATAGCGTATAACATAAGAATAAAACATCGGTTATAATTTACAGTTATATGTCTAACAGGCTTTTGTATTTTTTGTTAAATACCTGTGCGAAACCGGGGCCAACCGCTCGTTTTACATAAAAGTATTGACAAACCTGCAAAAAGTCACGAACAAAGTTGTTCGCCCTCTTCGAGTTGGGACCGGGCACTTCGTACAGTGGACACTCCTGACCCGCCACAAACAAGGCGTCGACCGCACGTATGTAGTATGCTTGACTGAAAGTGAGTTCATTTGTTTATAACTTAAATGTATAGAAACTTCGTCATCCACCATAATGTTGGAGCTGCCTGAATAGGGAAGCCACCTAACAATACCGGAACTAAATAACATCATTGGGTGGTCTATTAGGGGAAGCTTAGTGTCGGCAGCTAAAGGAATCCGCTCCACGTTTATCTAAATGGTTATTTCGTAGTTTTAACCCACCACGGAAGTCGGGCCTTTTCCGAATTCAACATCATCATTGCAGCCATAAGACCTCCATATGCCTCCCCCAAGGATTTCACAAAGGCCGGTCCTGGGCCACCCGCATCCATCCCTTTCCGGCGACATTAACCAGGTCGTCAGTTCACAGTGTCCTCCGAATTAGCCCCGCCGCACATGTTCACACTCGCATTGGCTGTCTGACACGCGCCGCGTGCGAGGCGCAGTGCCAAACTCCGCATGTACGCGTGTGCGTCGACACGTGAGAACAAATGCGGAGCTTGGTACTGCGCCATATGTTTTAAATACTGCCACTCGCACGCGGCGCGTGACAGCCAATGCAAGTGTGAGCATTTGCGGCGGGGCTAAATGAAGATAAATTAGCATTCTGCTGGCAAGCTGGTCACACGGGTAGGCACAGGGTTTGTATCAAGTTATCTTTCTCTGGTGAGGTTGCGGTGAAGGTGATATGCCTCTTGCTTCTTTTAGTCACCTCTTACTACACCCTCAGAATAGTGTGGGTTGGTGACATTGTGTATTCTAAATCCGTCACAACACTGAAATGGGTGTTCAGCGGAAGGTTAGTTTGGGTATTCTTGGGCGACTTACTAGTTGTTGGTTCAGAGTTATATGCGCCCTAAAATAATAAAAAAATAAACTAACTAAAGCAAAAGTGAGACGTTAATTAGAATGGTTATATGTTTTTCTATTAAATATTTTTTTTAATATTTACCGTGTCCTTATAATAAGGAAGTCTGTATTAGACAGTGTGTGTTCGTATATCGGCGCTCGGTACATATTGTTCTCCAACACAGGCTGAGTGGCACCGGGCGGCAGGATACCCAAAAACGGTGATGTATGAGCGTAAGCCACTTCGCCATATTTAAGCGATTTAGGTCCTTCGTCCTGCAGAACATAGAATCAAGACTGATATAGAATCATGCGAAGTGTAAGTTTGGATATATAAAAAAAAATCCTTGGACACAACGCCATCTCGTCCCAAGCTAAGCAACTTAATGCTTGTGTTATGGTAACGAGATGGATGATAAACTACTTATATACATTTTTTTTGTAAATACCTACATATCATAGATAGAAAAACACCCAGACCCGGAACAAATACTTGTAGGTCGTACAAATATTTCTTCCGTGCGGGGATCGAGCCCGCGGCATGCTGCGCAGCAGTCGATCGCTCAACCACTGCCAAAATGCCTGATTGGCTTTTATGCAGGTTGTAACAAAGACCGTATTGCCATAACGAAAGCATCGAAAGTACTACTTAAGGTACAGTGTGCAAAATTTCAGGAAAAAATAAGCAGTTTTTTTTCTTTAAATTTAGTCTGTTACCATGGGAAATAGTATAGACTGCGAATCAAAGAAACTTTACAGAAATCAAACTACTAAGCTTTTAGGATAATATTAACGATTGTTTGTATTCACTAGAACTCCGGTTTTATAGTCAAGTTGGTTCAGAAAAACGTTGATTACTTCCTCCAGATATAAATCAATTTTAAACACTGCACTTAGAACCGCTTCTCTTGATTATCACTATTTGGGATGGCAAAGGATATTTGTTACAACTTGTATATAAATTGATAAATACCAGAATAAAGATTGATTGATTAATCTGGGTAATTTTGATAGTAAACAGTAAACATATATATTAGCATAAACCTTAATTTAAGCATAGATCAACTAGATGGCGTTATTTCGGTGAAAAAGGTAAAAAAGCTTGTGATTTAAAACCGCGTAGGTGAAACTGCATACAGTTACCCATATTAACCTATCACAGTATAAACATTATTTTTAAAAGGATTAAACACAATATTGTAATTTAAATGATAATAATAGAATAAATACTCTTTCTTAGACAAATACAAAAAAGGACAATAAGCGGTCTTATCGCAATAGGCGCTAGAAGCCGCGATACAACTAGAGAGGATTTTAAAAAGGACATGGGCCTGATTCACTATACTAAGCTATCGGCATGGACTGAACAGCCCGCCTGTTACCACGATTTGCGCAATACCTTGTCGCAAAAGACCCGTGTCGTAAGTTTAAAAAAAACTTTACCAAGGAATTTAAAAAAGGAATCGGTAGACATACCTTAGCTGCTCTGCGCTTGTAGTAATTCTTGATCTTGCTGCACATGCCAACTTGGCTGATCAAGGGCGGGTGCTCTTCACAGAACTCCACTAGGACCAATTCACCGTCTCTTCCGCTTAGATCCTCGGGAGTACGCATGAAGAATACGTCACCGCCTCCCGAAGCTAATCTTTCGGCCTCGCGTTGCTGCATAATAGAGAAACATGATTAGTTTTTTTTTATTTTACTCTTTGTTTATTGAAGGCTATTTTATTATTTGTAATATTGTTGTGTAAGTTGGCTTATTCGTTATTACGCCTTAAGTGTAGCGCGTTACTCTCATCTGGCGAACTTGCTCTCACAGTACTATTGTGTTAACAACACCTGATTTAAAAAATACTACAGAGTTTTTTGCCAGCTCTTCTCGGTAGTAGACTTGACTAGAAGACACAAAGACTCCAAAAGAGTCTTCAAAAATCAAAAATGACAGTGAAGACATGCATATGAACAATGATAACTTAGATATGACGACCGAAAGAAGACAATGGACATTACCACCTAGTGGCCGCAACATGATGATGTTAACTTTAAACATGACGATTTGTGAGAGTTTTGTGATAAAACCTACATAAATAAAGTTATTAGATGTAGACAGACTGCTTACTCGTGTGCAAATTAGTTCAAACATACCTTGGCTTTCTTCTTCAGATGTTTCTGCAGCGGTTGAACTGGATGTGGGCCTGGGGCAGCGAGTGGACCGTAAGAGAGTTTCCTCATTGCTGGTCTGTGGAAGGCGCGCAGTCTAGCCGGACCCATATGGGTCTGTATGAACGGTGTCCGAAGCTCCACAACTGGTGTACTATGTTGGATAAGCTGGCCACTGCCAACCTTGAGACGAGGGTTTTGGGACTTGGGTTGGTAGAAGCTGTAGGACATATACAAGGTCATCATACTTTTATATACCGTCTGGATAGCACTCAAATAAGCGGTCAGTCGCTTATATCAGCGGTCAGTCACGATTATTTTGAAAGGACTGATAGGTGTGTGTGTGTGGAGACTACCACCTAGTGTGGGAGAGGGGCCGTAAAATGATAATGGTATTTATAAATATGACGATTTATAAGAGTTTTGTTATAAAACCTACGTAAATAAAGTTCGTCTTGAGTTTGAGTTAATGGAAATTTGTAACAACACTAGTTAATTAATGTTCTGAGACTTATGCGATTTGTACACATCCTACTGATTGAAATTAAACACTTTTTAAGTGATTTATCGCGTATAAATCCGTTAAAAAGTGTTTAATTGCAATGTGTAATAATCGCAAAACCTCAGAAATCACATCTGAAATTATAAACGCGAAAGTTTGTAAGTATGGATGGATGGATGTTTGTTACCCTTTCACGTAAAAACTATGAAATGGATTTTAATGAAACCCTACAATAATATAGCTTATACACCAGAACAACACATAGGCAACAATTTATAATGATATTGTGTGAATTGTCCAAAATATAACATAATATAATAAGTGTCAAGTAAGTAGAAAAAATCTGACCAAAAAATAAATTACATCACCACGCGGGTAAAACCGCGGGGTACAGCTAGTTTTATATATATTTTTTGTTTGATGACCAGTCCACCGTATATTCCTATAGAGACACCTCAGTGATTCTAAATTGTTACCTGAGTCAGTAGCGAGTAATTTATGGCAATGAATGCTGTCGGTAAGTTCAAAAGTATGGTGAAAGAACATTACTTGACTTTATGTTAATCGTACTTAATATGTTATTTTTTTATATGTATGTATATGCTTACTTGTGTTTAACTATATTTATTTTATCTATTTTAATATATCTTATCTTTTATATTATTTCTATTTATTCTATATCTATTACTAGCGACCCACCCCGGCTTCGCACGGGTGCAATGATGAACCTCTAAATTTATAAGTGTTTCTCTACAATATTAGGATATAAAACTTCCTCTTGAACCATTCTATCTATTAAAAAAAGCCGGTTCGAAATCCGTTGCGTAGTTCTAAAGATTTAAGAATACATAGGGACGGACAGATGACATCGACTTTGTTTTATAATATGTAGTGATAGTGATTTTGCAGCTACCCATATTGGTTCCTTGTTCCACCTTCTATCCAACGGTTGTCTAGAAGAAATTGCTTTCAGCAATAAGACCGCCATTTGTACTGTACAATGTTCGTGTTTAAGTTTCTGTTTTGTTTTTTTTTGTGTACAATAAAGAATATCTATCTATCTATAAACGAAAACTTACACATCATTGGAGATATTGAACGGATCTCTATCGGGCGACTTCGGAGGCGGTGGTGGGGCGTCTTCTTGTAACACGTTAATGACACCAGCTTTACCGAGAAGAATCTTCGATTTCTTTACGTGGGGATGAGGGATCTTTACTTTTGGCGCCGGACCTCTCTCTACAAAAAGATTTGGTATACAGAGGTGAATATACAATGTCATCAACCCTTACTTACCTGGGGTGTCATTAGGTGTGTCTAAAGTAACGCAAGACGCAGATCACATATCCGCTAAAGAAGGCCACCCATAATTTCAAGCAATTATAACAGTTGACACCCCATTCTATCCTGAGGGTGTCGTAAGAGCCGACGAAAGGAAATGACAAGGCTGAAAATCTAACCGCAAGAGAATGAAAACTAGATACGAAACCCTGTGCCAACCCGTTTGGCTAGCGTGGCGTAGCCCTGTGATGGGAGGAGGTCCGAATATATCGAATAAGATCGGTTGAGCAGTTCAACCAACAGTAATTTATTTTTTCATATAAACATAAACATGGATGTGGAAGTAAAATAAAAATAAAACTTTATAGACTTCTGAAGTTATTACAATTACCTTACCTCTAGTAATTTTGGACGGATCAACATCGTCTGGTATCCCCAATATAATATTCTCATCATTGGGGTCCAAAGTCAGTATTTTCGGCTTAGGAACTTTGCTCATGTTCTCTGCATCCCAAATGACCTCGTCTTCCCAAGTCCCGTACACCAGTTCCTCATTCTCAACCGGGAATATACTGTACCAGGTATTGTCTTCTCCATCAAGATTAGACGCGTTTAGATCTTTGTTTGACAATGAAGTTGACCTACGAAAAAATAAATTCCAAATTTAAAATCCTCCTAATATTTTAACTCTGAACTGACTGATCAGCTATGCATTCAATCTGAAGCAAAAAGTTACATCACGTTAAAAATTTAAAAAGCGACATCTGTTAGCAAAAGTAGGTAGTTGCTCATTTAAAATCAATGCAATCGATGCCGCGAGTCTACTTTGCTGCCGATTACAAAATGGACGCTGGTGCCATGAGACAATCATTCAACACAACGTATATTTGGTCATTTATCTAAGTATTTGGAGAGTGGTGTGTGTGTGTGTGTGTTTTTATCACCGGAGTGGGGCGTTAATATCTGCAACACAGTCTAGCACTAATGTATCTATTTATCGCACATACATTAATGTATCCCTAGTTTTTAGTTCCGATAAATAAAGAAGAATTTGAATTTGAAAAAAAGAAAGTTCCCTAAGTTTCTTGTTGGTCGAGGAGTAGGTTGTGATTATCTTTGGATCACGGGTCCCCGGTTCGAGACCCGGTGTCGAGCAAGTGTCTTTGTGTATGCAGATGCACTTGCATGAGTCTGGGTGTCATTTGCCTTCGTGAATTACATGTTTAATAGTCCCCGCACTTAAGGTTATGCCTAGTGCAGGGATTTCTTAAAAATGCCTTAAAAAACCGTTGAGTATTTTGTCATGGCAAATAAATAATGATTTAATTGCTCATAGGTACCATATTCCTATTATAAAAACCGTAATACTAAATTTGTCATTACTAAATTTAATCAACTGTCAGGTTTGGACGTTGTATGAAAAACAAAGTTATTAATATTACGTTTGGGGTTTCGGTTGTAAAGGAGCGGGCTGTTGAGGTCGCGGGTGTGAGAACTGCTGCGCGGTTCGGCTCACTGACGTTGGCACCCAACCTGCGGCATTACTCTTGCTGTTCAGACGAGCTAATACCTGAAAAACAATGGTATAATACTTATACTTTTTTTTTAAACGTGACGCCTTTTTAATACGCTTTTATTAGCTTCGCTTGTATGTATGTATGTAACGGAATCTTTGAACATGATTTTGACCCACTTCAAAACGTCGGATTAACTCTAAATTTATTATGCATACTTATTATGGACCGATGACAATTCAATATTTTAAACATTTTGACCCGTTATCATTAATATAATAACGGTATGTATCTATGGATGTAACGGAATCTTTGAACATGATTTTAACCCAGTTAAAAAAGGTCGGATTAACACGAAATTTGACATACTTATTACAACTCAATATTTTAAACATTGACCCGTTATCATTAATAGAATAATAATAATAACGGTGATCAAGGTGGAACACCACTCTTCGATGCAATAGCTAATAGAGATGTAAATATCATAAAGCTATTGCTATATTTTTAAATGATTATTTAGCAATAGCTTTTAGAATTATTTAAACTAAAAAATAAATCATATTACTTACGATTTGCTATAAAAGCCTTTTTTTTTGTTTTTTTTTTAACTATTATTTATTTGTATAGTGGGGGAACCTTCTGTAGGTCCCCAGCCGGGGCTGGGGTATGTGGGAGTCTCGGTCGCGATGAGATGGTCGTTGCGAACGGTTTACCCACTAAAACCTACCACCATTTGTCTGCGCGGGCCATCTGTCGTTTGGGAAACTTCGTAAACGATCCATTCGACAGTGGCTTAGCGAGGGGAGCCCTCAGATGATGACCAAAGCGGGTAGAGTAACTCCTGCACTAGGTATAACCTGTATCGCGGGGGCAGTTTACAAACATGTAATTCACGAATACAAATGACACCCAGACTCAGAGCAAGTGCCTCTGGTTTAGACAAAGACACTTGCCCGACCCCGGAATCGAACCCGGGACCCAGTGATCCAAAGGTGGCGCATCCAGCCTCTAGACCAACGAGGGAGACAAATTCTCAGCACACGTGCCGAAAATCTATCTGCAAGAGAACGAAAGCTTGATATGAAACCGTGTGCCAGGAGTCTGGCACAGGCTGAATATGAAACAGTGGGTCATCTATGGTCTGAGTAGTAGTCAAACTGGATGCATTTAAAAATTAGAAGAATTTTCGTCTTCTTCGCTGTTTTCCAAATTTCATTGGGGTAAGAATTTCAGAAATCTTTGACTGACGGTACGAATTTCCGTATATATATGTCGGAGAATAAACTGTTTAATTAAACCTTTTATTTGAGCAGCGGGTTCAAGGTACCGATCTTAACTACACTCCAGCATTAACACACCACACCGCAACCACTGTTTCTATCATAATGCCCGATCCACCTCGATCGCGCTCCTTTTATAAGTTTTTGCCGAACGTCAAGATGGCGCCTCGACCCCGCTCGAGGACTACCCTCCGCTCTGACAATGCAAAATAATATAACGTCCTCTTTTAAAAAGATGACAAACTAAATTGAATAGAAAAATCTAACAAATTAAACTGATTAAAATTAAGATTTAACAAAGTATTTTCTAGGCTAATTGATATCGTCTTTATGTAACCAGGAATCAAGTCCATTCTGACTACTTCCTCCGACACGGCCACCCTGACGTTTCACACGTCCTCGTGTGATGTTGAAGGGTGAGCATCATCATTATCTGTAAAGATACAAACAAATTTTTGGGTAACATGGTTCGGCCACTCCTGACCAAGTAGAATATGGTCCTTAACATTCATGTAGTCTGATATCAAACGTCAAATTCTCAATCTCAACGAGCGTCCAATCTTTGTGCCCCTTTACGCCGTTTACTAAACAGATTCCATGATAACGAAAAGGCGACCTCGCCTTTGTTATCCACCTGGCCACCTCGCCTTTCATAGTTCATTGGGCCACCTCGCCATTTGTTGTCCACTTGGCCACCTCGCCTTTCATAGTTCGTTGGGCCACCTCGCCATTTGTTGTCCACTTGGCCACCTCGCCCTTCACATAATTCCTGTTTAAATATCTAGATGGCCACCTCGCCATTTAGATACGTTTACCAGCACTGTTAAGATGTTTTGCATATGGCCCACAAGCCACCACGCTGTTACCACGACCCACCATACTTCAAACATACCGCTCCAGAGAATAGTGCCACCCCATCTTTTCACGTGGGCGTCGAGTAAGAGGCGACTCTCACTCTCAGAAGAGACTAGACTCGATACGGACCATCTTTCGTATCATAAGTCTCGATGGCCTAGTGGTTCAGTACTCAGACTTCTAGTTCAGAAGTTCTGTGTTAGAACCCTGGCTCAACCAATGACTTTCCGGAAGTTATGTGTGATGAGCATCGATGACTAACAACGTTGTGCCCCATGTATGACAATAGGTTTCGCCACCTATTACATTTGAGACTCGAAAATAATCCAGCGTGTCGAGGCATAATTGCCGCTGACCACACCCTCAGGTATTAAAGGCGTGAAGTTACATAGGCACATAGCCATATGATGTTTTAATTAATGAAACTATTAAACTAGTCCAAAGATCTTACCGTCATTATTATCTGATAAGCATGGATTCAGCTCAGTAGGGACATATGATTGGGGGAGTGGACGTAGGCGTTCTCTCGAGTATTTGTAAGTTCGATTAGCGTTCAAACTCTTAAGATGGTATCTGTCACCGTCAAGTACCTCAATGACTTCATAAGGTCCTTTATATTTAGGATCCAATTTGGTTTGATTCCGTTCATGATTTTCTACTAAAACATAATCTCCTACCGAAAATCTAGTCACATTTGCCTTATTTTTATCGAATCTTACTTTATCAAGCTGTGCATTATTTTTCATTAATTTGTCAGCTTGTTCCCTAATCTCTTAAATTTATCTCAATCTCATGATCGTCAATAGTTAATAAATTTAGTGGTCTAGCTACTCTACCTATTAACAATTCTAATGGACTTGCCTTAGTTACCCTATGAATCGTGCTATTTATAGCAAGTTGAACATCACCTAACGCATCTTGCCATGACCTATTTGGACTAACTTCTACAACAGTCAACATATTTTTGAGGGTGCTCATTAAACTCAATCATTAAACTCTTTATTCGCGAAACACCGCCCTTGGTCTGCTATTATTCGCACAGGCGCGCCAAAAAGTGATATAGATGCTTTAAGTGCGTAAATGGCACACTCTGCATTAATTCTCAGGGAATGTCTAAGTAACACGTATTTAGTGAAAGCGTCTATGAGCACGAAAACGTATTCGTTTTGATTATTTTTCCCACTGAGTTTTCCTGTGGCATCTATATGAATTGTGTGCATAGGGATGCTGACTTTTGGTATAGGGTGCAGCTCGATTTGCTGTTTACCACTACTTGATTTAGCCACTTTACAAGGTATACATTTCTTAACAAATTTTCTAACATACTTTGCCATATTAGGAAACCAATAATGTTGGTATACCTTCTCTAAGGTTTTATCCCACCCCAAGTGAACAATCAAACTCAAACTCAAAATTAACTTTATTTACGTAGGTTTTATCACAAAACTCTTTTAAATCATCATATTTACAGTTACCATTATCATCATCTTACGACCCCTGTCCCACGCTAGGTGGTAGTCTCCATACACACCTATCAGTCGTCATATCTACAGTCACACCTTTTATACACAATTTCTCATGTTTACAATCCATCCATCTCTCTTGATCTTCCACAACCCTTACGTCCATCCACATTAATACTGAAACTACCACCGGTTCGGAATGCTGCTCTACAGAGAAGAGCCGGTAAGAAACCCTGTAGTTATATTTTTCAAATCAATGGGTTTGTTTACAAAAAGCACTAAACAGCACAGTGAGAGCAAGTTCGCCGGATGAGAGAGAAACACAACACGTTAACGCAATGAATGACAACTAGGCCTTGGGTTAGGGCCAATCAAATACAAGTCCGCGAATTAATAGCTCAATCGACTCATGGATACGATTTATCACCGACCAACAGAAAGCCCTAGGTACCTACTATTGGTAACCAAATGTTACGGTTATTTCTTTGATTTTTTCTATACAGCACATTTGATCATAAATTTTACAGCTCTAAATCAAGATCATCGTTTTCGAGTTTATGAATAATTTTATTGCACTCTGGGTCTAGTTGTTGCTCCGCTTGTAACCAGTTTGCAGATAACTCTGTAATATTGACGCGCTTTTGCTCTATACGGTTTACATTTTCTAAAACGTTGGGTTTATTGACCGAGCTGCCAGTCAAACTGACAATGTTATTTATCCTCTTTCCACTAAGCTTTGACGCAACACAATGTTTGATGAGAGAGCATTCGGCACCAGAATCATAATAAAATGGATACGACTCACAAGTGTTCATCAGCGCACTGCTGGGATTGCTAACATAGCAAACTTCCACATGCCTTTCGTTACTCGCCGCTGCTGCAGGCGCTGCTCCGAACTGCTTGCGCCTACTGCCGCGCCAGCTCCTCCGCTGTTGCCACGTTGTTGCCACGTGGACCCTTCGTTGCCAAATGTCCGGCGTTGCTGCACCTGAAACAGATTAAGTCCGACCGCGGCCTCGGTCCCGCAGAGCTTGACGCTGAATTGACTGCACTGGCTGCCTTGCCTTTCACCTCGCCTTTGGAACGGCACCTATTTTATCGAAGTTGTGAAATTTCACCGTTGCCGACTGAAACTTCGATCGCATGAAATCTGGATCTGCTGTCCTATCGCCTTATGTTTAGGCTCTCAATCTACCTTACCGATGCAAATCAAGGCATATAATGGTGCCATAATCTTGGAAAACTGATATAAACTGCCGAAAATATGACGCTAGACCGATGAACTCAAGCCTAACGCTAAAACATCCCGTCTAATCTAAATTTCGTATCGCAAGTAATTAACAGGCAAAACATGTAAAAGAATTTCAAATAATTATTTTTTACATATTGGCTAAACCGTCAAACGTTTTTACACTTGCCTTTGTTTACATTCACAATGTTGTGATGGCTTTAGGTTGGTGTCACTCTAAATGTCAGTCCGTTGGACGTCAGTCTCTGACAGCTAGTGGCGCCACCTGGGCAGTTTGATGTGGTAGTTTTGACCCATATTATTTAGTTGTTTTTAACAAATCGAGTTGTAATTATTTAATAGTTATTATAAAATCAAACCTTAATTAATTTACTGCTATTGGCAAATATTATTTGATTATCTTTTCACAATAACCGGAAGTGAGATTATTTTTTTTAATATCGGCTTGTGTTCTAGCAACTTTACGAATCCCTATTTAATCTGTGGGGTTGTCTACGATGTATGACGGCCAGACGATTAATTACAAATTACCCCAAATAAAACATCAACGCCCTCCCAAAGGCCAACCCCACGTCCGTGCAGAACATCTTAGCCACGTGGGAGGGGGACACTCAAAATGAAATTACTTATGAGTGGCTAACAGGGAAATGGCAAACCCGTGATGATGGAGAGAATTAATATTGAAATGATACAAAGTGACTTGACATTGGCTAAACACAAACCGTGAGAGCCACAAGAAAATAAAAAAATAAAAAAACATCAACGTTAAGTTTGGCATTTGCCAGTGAAATAGGCGGACGCGTCGGTCAGAGCAGAAAGAAACGTCTCCGCCATTGTTTTAACAGTGAGTTTTACACGCATTATAACTAATCCTTTGTATTTCTTATTGTCTCGCCAATCGGCTTATGCAAATGGACCGCGTGGCTCATTGTGTTGTGTTGGCATACAGCCACGTGGACTGGTTAAAGTTTTAACCTTTGGACTTCCCGTGTAGGCCCTCCATATTCCTTCTGTTGGAAGGCATGATAGTTTCACTTTGTAATAGGATCCCCCTTGCGGCGGATTTCAGGTGTGGCCGCTCGAGAGATTCGTCTCAACGCCAGGATCCAGAGGCACCTTTGGAGCCTGGACGCGAGACCCGTTCCTCGAGCCCGGCCTCCTGCGGAGCTGACCGTGCTGTAGTGGAGTCCGCCTAGCAATCCAGCTGAGGCGGGACGGTTTTTCATTACCCCTTAATTATTTTTCTTTTACCTGCATTTCTTTTCGTTAAATAAATACAATTTACTTTGTATTTACGGGTTCAGTTAGGAGCCAGTAAGTTACCTGCCCGGCTCCCAAACTGGGAGGCCGGAATACAACTAGATTTAACTAAAGGACCCCGGGACCGACACCTTTTTATAACTGGAAGAATTTAACCATCGTCGTCGGCTCAGGGATCCGGTACTCATAAAGTCCCTGGCGCCCCTTAAGTATTATCAACTTGAGCAGTGACCAAAATTCATGAATTTAACGTGATAGAAGTTTGTCTTATACCGATCAAAGTCACACTATCGTAAAGTCGTATACCATACAATTTACCCGAGTAAGAAAATGGAAACTGCTCACCGGAGTGACGTAAAATTCCAGACCCACTCACTATTCTTTGACCTGGCTGACCGCAGAACTGTTGCTCGCCTTCCTGCTGCTCCGCTCAGGACAGTTAGACGCGTAGTGTCCTTGTCCATGACAACGCAAGCAAGTGATCCCGTTCACTTGGTTAATCGCCGCACTATGACTGCCACTTGTGATTTTCGGTTTAGTTAGAACAATCTCCATGTAGCTTAATATCTCCTTTAGAGTGACAATGAATCGCCATTATCAGTCATTTCCATCGCGTACAGAAACACACACATATCACTACACTGTTTTCTCCACGTGGGCTGACTGAGTTACATCCCACTTCTGATGTCGGAGAATAAACTGTTTAATTAAACCTTTTATTTGAGCAGCGGGTTCAAGGTACCGATCTTAACTACACTCCAGCATTAACACACCACACCGCAACCACTGTTTCTATCATAATGCCCGATCCACCTCGATCGCGCTCCTTTTATAAGTTTTTGCCGAACGTCAAGATGGCGCCTCGACCCCGCTCGAGGACTACCCTCCGCTCTGACAATGCAAAATAATATAACGTCCTCTTTTAAAAAGATGACAAACTAAATTGAATAGAAAAATCTAACAAATTAAACTGATTAAAATTAAGATTTAACAAAGTATTTTCTAGGCTAATTGATATCGTCTTTATGTAACCAGGAATCAAGTCCATTCTGACTACTTCCTCCGACATATATATATTTTTTTATTTATATACTCTTTATTGCACACGGTAACAAAAGATACAGAAAAAAACACTTACCTTCTGCTTCATCTCACTGCCATCCCAAATGACATCGTCTTCCCATTGCAACTGCGAGACCATAAGGAACGAATCATCTGGAAACCCACTGTCAGGACTCTCAGGGTCTTCTGTCCCTTCATTTTCCTTCTGTACTTCAGGCTCTGGTTCTTTGGGCTTATCATCTCTCTCAGGCGATGGTGCCTGTACGAAAATTAACAGATAAACTACACTAATCCAACTAATATTACTTACTAAACGGCAACATGTAAATAGTTAAAAGTTGTAGAAGCGACATCTATTGGTACAAAAGCAACCAACCCAATTTAAAGTCAATGTGTATTAAGTCGCGTATAACAGCTAGTAGAAGAGATAAAGAAAGTATAATATTGCCTGTAGGATATTACACACAGCAATAAGACCGCCATTTGTACAGTCAAAGTGTAAATTAGTATTCATGTATTCAAACTATTCTGTTTGTAGTCAAAATGTTGGAGTCCAATAAAAAGTACATCATACATATTTATATCAAATTAATCAAAATTTAAAGAGCAGTTATCAAGGCCTCGTTGTCCCCGATAGATGGCGTCTCACGCAAATCATTATAATGTAAGTCTATAATGCCGAAGATAACGAAAAGAATATCAGTTTGATGACTTCGTCATAAAATAAAACAGCAAAAAAATTAAACTAACATTTTATTTAGGCTCTTGTATAACTCTGAAAGTGACATTCAACTTTAATTCCATCATAAGGTGCTCGCACATTTGTACACACCAATCGAAACGAATTTTAGAATCGATGTATTTACTCACTGCTATGTCTCTCCTCAAATTACAAGGAGGTTAATTAGCCTGCTGTACCACGCTGGCCAGGCGGGATGGCATAGGGTATCAAGTGTTTAAGATGTATGTAGGTTCCACCCTTAAGATGGAAAGGGGCGGTGACACCATGTATTCTTAGTCCGTCCCCAAAGTTTTAAGAATACTGTGTATGAAATCTTGACTGATTTCTTGACTTCGATTGGATTGGCGCGTACAAATGTGCGATCACATTTAGGCAGCAATTTGTAAATTGCAATTATCATGTTAAATATTTAGCAGCTACATTTAATCGCAATAAAGGAGCTCCCCCAATTTCAATGCAACACAGAAGAAAATATTTTTGCTCAAGTTACCGGGACCAATAACAAATAATCTTAAGGCACATTGACAATACTTACCGGTAAAAAATGTTGTGCACTAACCTTTACTTTGAAACCATAGTCGAATCCATCGCCAGTTTCCGGTACGTTCAGCATGTCATACCACATCTGTGCAGGCCCAAATCGCCAGTGCGCAGGAGTCGGTCGTTGCGATTTGTCACCAGATGACGAGTTGTAGTTATCATTGTTTGTTTGCTGGTTCTCTTCCATTGGCCTGTAGAATGAATATCATAGCTTGATGATAATAATCATCATCATTTCAACCACAAGAACGGTCGGTATGCTCAAGGATATCTAAAAACGCTTGTAGTGCGCCGCCCGCATCCATCGGATTCCGCGGCTTTAACCTTTTCATCGGTTGACGTTAACGTTAAAAATGTTTACAAGTATTACCTACTTCATTATTGATCCAACTCTTTTGTGCTGTAAAAATAGTGACGTCGCCAGGATTGCAAACAGACTAAGCCCGTAAGAGCCGAAAAAAAGAAATGACAAGGTCGAAATCCAAGCTGCAGAAGGAAAACTTATTACGAATCCCTGATTCCAATCCGTCTGGGCCAGCATGGCACAGTAGTCTAATTTCCTCCATATATTGGGCCTATAGCGACCGCCTGCTACATACTTTACACAATTTACCAGAAAAAATTGAACTAATTGCATCAAGAAATATCACCTACAAATGCGAAAAAGTCCTACACCGCGATAGCGAAATTTCAAGAGCAATTCGCAAGGTTAAGATATCCCCGACTACAACTATCGGGGGGTTAGGCGCAGCGACCCCTAGCCAGACATCACACCTCGTCTGGCTGGATGATCATCCCTTTGCGCCTAAAGGCCCGTGGCCCGTGGCCTGTGGCCCCATCAGCAGTGGGTCGTTTATGAGCTGAGTAGTAGTATACTCACTTAAGTAATTTGTCCTCATCATCACTGGCGTACTGAGGCTGTTGGTTTTCCGCAGGTTGAGTTGGAGTGTCACTACCTGTGCTACCACTACGTTTGCGACGCCTTCTCTTTCTCACACCACGCCATATTTGTGGTAAGCTTGACAGTTTTCCGGGACCAAAGAGACGCGAAAACAGTAGGACCTGAATGGAAAAATAATAAACAATTTTTATTATCCAACTTTGATTTTCTCTTTTGAATTTTGGTCAGTAGCACAATAATTTTGCCAAGGACAATTGTGAAATTGATAGAGAGAGTCGATTACGGTAACATTTGCTCGGTTCAAACAAGAAAGAAGAAGAGCTGATTTCAGTAGAAAGAACACAAAAACATCTAGTTGTATATCTTATGACAATACAAGGTATGGCAATGCGATGTAGATGTATGTTCTGTTTATAGAGTGATGATGATGAGTAAAAATATACAGAACTAGCTGTCCCGGCAAACGTTGTTTTGCCAAATAATTAACCATCCCCCGGGCAACCCCCTTCCCCGCGCAACCCCCACCCCGCGCAACGACCGCGCAACCCTCTAGGTCTTATGGTTCCAGAGATATCGTGAACATCTCCTATCGCAAACGTTGTTTGGCCATGTAATTAAATAGGTGTTGATCGTAGAGGGGTGAAAATTTAGGGTTGTTTGTATTTTTTATTGTGAATCTTAAAAAAATAAAAGCAAAAAAATTTCTCTAAGTAATAAACAATTTTTTTTTCGACCCCCCTCCCTTAAAATTTAGGGGGATGAAAAATAGATGTTGTCCTATTCTCAGACCTACTCAATATGCTCACAAAATTTCATCAAAATCGGTCAAGCCGTTTCGGAGGAGTTTGGCAACTAAAACTGAGACACAAGAATTTTATATATTAGATTTAATACCGCTGGAATTGGTCACATGCTTCTCTGGTGTGCCTGTCAGGTATGTGTTTGGTGTTGGTGTATGTCAGCTATTGTAGAATTACCTTGTCTGGTCTGAAGTCAGGGAACAGCTCTCTTACGTCAACATTAGCATATTTTGAAGGAAGCATTGCTGCCAAAGGAGTTTCGAGTTTCTTATTCTTATCATTTTGTTGGCCCTTTTGTTGACTGTGAAATATAAATTAAAAACAAAATAGGTTATCAAAATCAAAACTCAATTACTCAAGTTTGCTCATTAGAGCTCTTTTGACAAGTCAAAAATAAAAATATATTAAAAAAATACCATCTACCACTGGTTCGGATGCAGCTCTACAGAGAAGAGCGGGCAGGAAACTATGTTGTTGCTCTTTTTGATTTTTTTTATTATGTACTTAGATTAAAATGCACTACATTGTATTGCAGGGGCAATTTACAAACATGTAATTAACTAACACAAATGACACCCAGACTCAGAGCAAGTGCCACTTGCCCAACCCTGAAATCGAACCAGGGACCCGTTGATCCAAAGGTGGCACATCTAACCCGTAGACCAACAGAATCTACTTTCCCTCAGCTGGCAGCATCATACTTTCTCTTTTAAAGGATTGACAACATGCTAATGGCACTTTCAGTATTACAAACATCCATAGGTGATGGTAAAGGCTTAACATCAGGCGGTCCGGAATGAGGACTGCTGGAGAAAAAAAATAGATTTTTTTGTTCAGTTCTGGCCATAAATTACCCACTACTGAGTCAGACCTCTTCCAAATTTATGGAGGGAAAGTACTGGGCCATGCTGGCAAGACACCTTGCACAGGGTTTGGCTTGTGGCTAGGCATCTGGCCTCGAGCATTCCTTTAGTCTCTTTTAATAACATCATCAGGATGGTATTGGTTTATGACATTGTGTATTGTAAATATAGCAATACTTACGGCACAGAAGATGGCGGGGGCATAAGTCCCCCATCCCCTTCCATATCCCCTTCATAACCCTCATCATTTGTGCCACTAGGTACATCTTGCTTATAAATATTGTCATCTTCCTTCCAATTTTCAACCACAACCTCCTCTTTAACATTATCTTGAGCCTCACTCTGTGGACAATCAGTTACTACCACCTCTGAACTCACACTTGGTACCGTACCATCTGCCTCGGTGATGGTTGTGCCATTTGGTACATCCTTGTTAGTGTTTAGGTCTATATCCTAGATGTTAACACAAAAACATTAAGTGCTGTTACTCAAGACATACAAATGATACATCACATACTTAATAAATGCACTGACTGAAGTCAAACATTGAGGAATTTCATATTTTTTCCAAGAATGGAGTGTTGAGATTTTCTTATCACATTTTGACAGTGAATTTTGACTAAAACCTTATCAGTGAGGATCTTATTAAGTGTGTGATGTATAACATCATGCAAGGTGGGAATTCTAGCTACAGGCTTCATATTAGCACAAACATTGCAGGTTAAAACTGATTAAATATAACCAGTAAATTTTCAGCAACCATATTCGTAGCAAAGCTAGACAGTGCATATAAGCTGGAGGAAAGCATGTTTACGAAAACACATTTTTAATGGGCAATAAAATCAAATCTTACTTTTACATCCTCAGCGGCATCCTCAATGTCAAAAAAATCAATCGCTGATGGACTTTTCTCAGTGTAATCTGAAACAATGTTGATTTTTGCCTAATTACAACATTTATTACTTACAGTATAATAATCAGGAAACTACTTTAGAGAAAAGTGCTATGGTGGAGGAAAGTTTGCACACATTATCAAATATATGACTGCCTCGTTGGTCTAGTGGTTAGATGTGCCCCCTTGGGATCAACAGGTCCCGGGTTCAATTCCGGGGTCGGGCAAGTGTCTTTGTCTAAACCAGAGGCACTGGCTTCGATGTCTGGGTGTCATTTCTATCTATAATATGTATGTATTTACAAAAAAAATGTATAGAAGTAGTTTATCATCCATCTCGTTACCATAACACAAGCATTATGTTGCTTAGCTTGGGACGAGATGGCGTTGTGTGAAATGTCCAAGGATATTTATTATTATTTATATATTACTAGTGGCCCGCCCCGGCTTCGCCCGTGCAAAGCGGGGGTGGGTTATACACATAAACCTTCCCCTTGAATCACTCTATCTATTAAAAAAAACCGCTTCAAAATCCGTTGCGTAGTTTTAAAGATTTATGCATACATAGGGACGGACAGAAGAATGCGACTTTGTTTTATACTATGTAGTGATTAATATGTTTCACATTGTACTTTCAAACTCAAAAAAGACGACCGATGATAACATTTTTGTGATATTTAAAATTACAAGAGATATGCATTAAAACACTATATTTTTTTAATACAGCGAAAGGGTTGAGAAAACATTTGGAGCAATCACCTTTCTCTTCATCCTCTTTGCTCATTTCTTCCTGATCTAAAACTTCGGATAACATTGAGCCCAAACCCAGTCTGTTCAGCGAAGACAACATTTTCTTAGAATCACCATCGAGGAGACCGTCATCTTCAAGTTGGCCTCTTTCATCAATATTTCCGAAGAGAAACCCAGTGAGATCCATTCCGGACCGACTGTGATCACCCGGATCGTCGCTGTCACACATTTTTGCTTACACTATGAAAAACACAATTGTAAAAGTCCGTAGGTAGTACTTAGATCAATTGAAGTCTATTCTTATTCTAAATAACATAAACATACTAATTCAGAACGGTAAAAATTGCACAGTAATATAAAAGCACACAAAAAAAACACTTGCTGTTTTGGTTGTTGACTTGTCTGTCTGACTGAATTTTAACCAGTGTTACCAACTCTCGGAAATATTTCCCCAATAATTTAATTTTTCGGTACGTTAGAATGACAATTAATCGTGTGCAGATGGGATGATATTTATGACGACACAAATAAATGATTACCATAAGTAACGACCAGCATTTACAAATTTAAACATACAATACTTATCACGGATTGAACACATAATTAAAAGCGAATTCAAGTTTAGATGTTGTTATCTATTTCGAATTTGTTAAGAATTTTACTTAATAAATATTTCATTCCATAAATCAATTATTTTAATGTACTTTTTCCCAAACCACATTCACACATTGAATGATTTTTATTCCGAATTTTAGTCCTTAAAAAAGAGGGCTGACAAATCCTAACTATTATCAAATGTTGCACGTTTATTTTAGTTTTCCGTTCGTGTATGTTATAGTGTAGGGTTATGACGCCGAGTCATAATAATTGCCTTTTTTAGATCAATAGATTTAACAGGCAAATAGGTAGGCTGTCCCTTGCTTTGAATATAGCTGGCTTGGTAAGATGACTTATTGAGACGAAAGAAAATCTTTCTAAACTTGTCACACACAGCCGGTTTGTTAGTTCTAATTTAGATTATTTTAAAGTCACTGTCCTGTTATTGCAACTTATTCAAATCATAGAACAATATTATGGTGGTTCTAAAATCGAATGACCATAAAACCCGTTTACCTGAAAATTTGGAACAGATCCATAAGTTGGAAAGCCGTGCCAAAGCCACAGATTACTAGGTAAACAGTTATACTTTATTCGTATGTTACCTGGATACCAAACTGTTTGAGTCCCCTTGTGTTTGGTTGTCTTTCGTCTCCTGACATAATGTTATATGGAATTAAACAAGTTGGCTCGACAATCAATTATTAATGTATTCTTCAGCATAGCTTCTGTTCTCATCGGCGGGAAAATGCAATTGACACTTGACGGTTGGGAACTGTCAAATGTCAATATCCCATAAACACCGTGTTTGTAAACAGTCGACAGATGATTACTTCAAAATCAATAAAAAACGAAAAATATCTATTAAACATGTACCTTTGATAAACCTACATGTCCCTCCCAAAGGCCAACCCCACGTCCGTGCAGAACATCTTAGCCACGTGGGAGGGGGACACTCAAATAGTATATTTCATTACAAGTGCGGAAAGGCTGTCATTACAACGAGTTCCGACAAATGTCTACCCGAGCCGAGGCGCAGCCGAAGGCGAGGGTTGACAGTCGGAACAAGTTGCAATGACGGTTTCGCACGTGTACTGAACGACTATTTTTAATACAGTTGCGAAAAAATGAAGCAATTTAATAAAATAATAAAAACACAATAAACTCAACTAACCAATCATTTATGACTTATAAACAAAAATGGCGCCTACTAGACATGCGTCCGATATATCAAAACGAATCTGAAATCGGATTTCAGTCAGAAATCATATCGTATCGATATTCAAAACTACACAAACGGATTTTAGAAATCGTATCTCGGCAAAATCTAAAGCAACATCAAAATGACGAAAACGCAAAACGTTAGAAAATTTAGAAATCTAATCACTGCGCAATCGTTTTCTATTGCTAGTTTTGCAAACCAAACCAATATTTGAAAACTTACTAACTCTTTCACTCCTCCAATCGATTGCTTGGTTGGAGTGAGAGAAACCGAATTTCTTTAAAATTCGCCTCCTTTCATTCTGACTAGGCGATCGATTGGCGCAGTGAAAGAGATGAAGCGAATTGTCATCAGTTTCGGATTTTGGCGGTTTCTACGGAACTAAGTATTGGCAGGCAGCATGGCAGATTGAAACGAAACAGAATTACAAGGGACAGGGAATAAAGTCTTTATCTGAATGCAACTACTTCCATGATAATAATAAGCAATAATTAGTGGCACTTTAAGTTTTGTGTTTGGTTAACAGATTTTTTGAATTATTGGAGAAAAAACATAAAAAATATAAAAAAAAAAAAAACATACAAACAAATGTATATTATATACTTAACCATTGTAAATATGACGATTTTTAAAGGCACCAGAAAGTTTTGTATCTTGTTCAAAATAAAAAAATTTTGCTAGTCCTAAGCCTAGATAAAGCATGAAGGAAAATCGTACACCTAATCCACAATACTTAAACAACAAAGAAAAATATTTTGAATGCGTTCGTTCGTTTCGTTTGCGTTTTTCGTCTGGTACGCTAAAATATCTAAAACCATCGAATATCGATCGAAAGTATCGAAACTAAGGTAAACCCACTCCGCCAACCGCTCCGGAAATCGATTTCTGAAATCGGATTTTGAAATCGATTTCAACATCAGAAATCGGATTTTTATCGGTTTGCGTAAAAATCTGAAAACGCCCATCTCTAGCGCCTACCGTAGAATAAGCAGAGATTTTTTTTCTTCACCCATTCTAGTAGGCAAAAGCAACTATGCCCATACAGCCAAGTCTTCAGTAGAAAATTTTTATTGATATGAAATGAAATTTAATGAAATGAAACCTAACCTAACTCATTCAATCAAATCATTAAATCTTATATTGAAACAAATGATTAAGTTGTTTCTTTTTTATAAATATACGTAATTTAAGAATCATAAAAACTTCTATGATTTTTTTTAGTAAAAACTTCATGGTTGGTTTTTCCTTTTAATAGACATTATTTTGACAGTTGGGAAAGAAAACGCACTAGTGCGGGAATGGTAAAAAAAAAGCACGCGTGTGTAATAGCCCACTTCCCGAACGCTATACGTGCCTGCAATATGCCTCTTTTTAAGCAACTGTATTAAAAATGAAATTACTTATGAGTGGCTAACAGGAAAATGGCAAACCCATGATGATGGAGATAAATAATATTGAAATGATACAAAGTGACTTGACATTGGCTAAACACAAACGGTGAGAGCCACAAGGAAGAAAAAAAAATCATGTTAATAATCGCATTTGTCAATTTAAGTTGGCAACGGCTTCAAATGTTTGGTTATTTTCGGTTTTTACTTTAAATAGTCGGTTTTATATTGGGCCTTTGTTATATGTTTAAATTTTTTATTCAAATAACTATAAACGAAATCAACAAATAGTATGTCTTACAATCACACCACACCACGCCGTGTGTCGCGGCAGGCAACTCTGAGGACAGGAGCCCTCAGAGGCAAACCCCACCACGACCCCGTGTGCCACTCTTCGTCTGGCCTCTCCCCGTGGGCCCACCGGCATGGGTGACCCTCAGCCAGTATGGAACCAACGGATTCTAAAGGCATGCAAGCCCGCTTACCACAAAAAGGTGGCAGCACGGTCGAGGAGGTACGTTTTAACCCTGGACAAAACAGGGATGTATGATCGATGCGGCCACCTGTACGTCTATCCGTGACTTCTGGGGCCAGGTGGCCTCTGATCGGATGATCCGATAATTCATCATCATCATTTGAGCCAAAAGACGTCCACTGCTGCACGGACATAAGCCTCCCGCAAAGATTTCCACAATGGTCCTGAACCGCCCCATCCATGGCTTTACGGCAACCTTAACCAGGTCGTCGGTCCACCTTAAATAGGGTGGACCGACGACCTATAGGTTAGACCGACGACCCCTATGGTTTTGATGTATAATAAGTTTTGAAAAATTTACTCAGCTACATAATATAGTGTAAAATCCCTATACTAAATGAAGCAAGGTTCTCAAAATGTTTAATTAAGAATACCTACTTATGATTTTAATTTATTAGTATTGACTTCTTGAAACGTTTGTACTACTGGTAAATAATAATCCGAACCTGCATAATTATCACACAGTACGCACCCAGTTCCCAACCTCTTTACATTTTCAAGCGCCTTCTTTCACAAGAACAATTTAGGGCTATTGTTGAGTAATCCAAAAATGTACTCTAAGTAATGCGGAAGGGTTTTCTTTCTTGTAAAGTTTCCAAACTTTAGAAGGGCTGGGCGAAGGTTCGAAAGTGAGTTTTCATACTTTCGTAATAAGCCTTGAATATGTGTGGCTTACGAAGTCGCGTTCATCCCTACGGGCCCGTAACAATGCTGAGGAAATTAGTTTGAACTTGTTTCCGATTTTTTGTAGAATTAGGAACGATTTCAAACTTTCGCGACATGATAAACTAAAAACGCGAATCTGATTCGTTGTAGTTTTTGAGGGTATTCGACATTTATTATTGCTCTTCGTTTCTTCATGGATTATATCGGCCCTGGACTGATTAACGAAGGCAGTTTAGCTGTCAGCATTGTCTTCGTGAAGCGCGCGTCTCGACACCTAGCATTGCTTGCTTGTTTATGCTATGCAGCTTTATGTTTTCATGAACAGTCTGTCGGCCTGAAGTAATGCAAAAAAATATCTGTATTTTTATTGCATTCATCTACTACTCTAAAACTTCGTACTATAATACATATCCAAGTTTTTTTTGTTTGGACTCTTAATCACATTTTTCGGTATCATTAGGACTATCTAGGTAGTACCTCTACGTTCCATTTTGCGGATAATATAAAAAGCCGAATGTTATATTTAGCAAAATTACTTAATTATCTAATTGTTAAAGGTTTAAATACCTACTCTTATTATAATTATGCAATCCGTGTGTTGATGGATTTAGAAAACATTGTCTCCACAATATTAATTTTTTTATATGGGTGTCGTAAGAGTGGACAATAGGACATGATAAGGCCGAAAACCTAGCCGCAAGAGAAGGAAAAACGTTACTAGACCCTGTGCCAACCCGTCTGGCCAGTATGGCACAGTAGGCTAATTACCCTCCACGTAGTTGGAAAAGGCCCGACTCAGCAGTGGATAATTTATGGGCTGTTAAGTAGAAGTAGAAGTAGTAGTAGTATCTAAGCAATTATTTTACATTGTTGGAAATAAAATACCAGGGTGAATCAAAAAGTTCTTAGAAGTGCATATATATGAAACCTTTTTGGATCAAGTTCGATATTCAAATTAAAGAGTGTCTATCACACTATATTTATGCAGACTGTCACTTGTTTTTGTCAGTTCGTTCGCATGTAATAAATTTTTTTGTGCAACGAGTTGCTAAAAAGTCAAAATTATGGATAAAAGTGAGTTACGTGCGGTGATAAAATATCTCAGTTTGAAAAAAATGTCTACGAAGGAAATTTTTTTGGACATTCAGCAGACATTAGGGGGTGATGCTGTACCCTATTCTACGGTTGCGTACTGGGTGGCTGAATTTAAAAGAGGTAGATCAAGCTGTAAAGATGACCCGCGTTCTGGGCGGCCTTCAACCTCCGTTACAGAAGAAAATGTCAAAAAGGTTGAGAATCTGGTTTTGGAAGACAGAAGAATGACTATAAAACATATAGCTGAGATCCTAAAGATATCTTTTGGTAGCGTTCAATCCATTTTAATTGATTCACTGGGGTTCAAAAAAGTGTCTGCAAGATGGGTGCCACGAATGTTAACCGACGAAAACAAAAAGCGACGTTTGGAAATTTCCAAGCGTAATCTCGAAATGTTCCAGCGTGATTCGGATAATTTTTGCCGTCGTCTTGTCACCATGGATGAAACGTGGGTCCACCATTTTGATCCTGAAACTAAAAGACAAAGCATGTCTTGGAAACGACCATCCTCTCCATCCATTAAGAAATTTCGAGTTGCTCCTTCCGCTGGCAAAGTTATGGCCTCTGTGTTCTGGGATAGTGAAGGAATCCTTTTTATTGATTACATGCCAAAAGGCCAGACGATAACTGGATCCTATTATGCAAATTTAATCCCGAAAGTGCGTGAAGCGATTAAAGAAAAACGTCGTGGAAAACTGTCGTTGGGCGTGTTGTTCCTTCAAGATAACGCTCCTGCCCATCGATCGGAAGTTGCGCTCAACGCAATCCGCTGTGCTGGCTTCAATCTCCTTGACCACCCACCATATTCTCCGGACTTAGCCCCAAGTGATTTTCACTTATTTCCAAAATTAAAAGAGGAAATTCGTGGAACAAAATTTCACGATAATGACGCGGTTATAGCTGCCGTAGAGGACTTTTTCGAGAGTCAAGAAAATAATTTTTTTTCACAAGGAATAAGGAAGTTAGAAACGCGTTATTCTAAATGCATTGCATTGGAGGGAGATTATGTAGAAAAATAAAATATTATTATTTAAATCTTTGCATTTTTTAATATTGATTCCAAGAATTTTTTGATTCACCCTCGTATATGTAACTCGACGAGCTTGTAACAAAATACAGTTTTCTTAATATACTAATCCGCACTGACCACTAAGAAATCATTATTTTAACCGTAATTCTAAATAGATTGTCAAAAAAATGTGCATATAAAAACCGATTGCCCTTAAAAACTATAGTTCGAGGCCGTAAGACTACGTATTATTATGTTCTTTGAACTGTTTCAGAATCTGCCATAATGATTTTTTTTGTTGGGACTCTATATCATCACAATGCAAATAACATTGTGATGATATAGAGACCGCGGCAATTAATTAATTAATATCACTACATAGTATAAAACAAAGTCGCATTCTTCTGTCCGTCCCTATGTATGCATAAATCTTTAAAACTACGCAACGGATTTTGAAGCGGTTTTTTTTAATAGATAGAGTGATTCAAGGGGAAGGTTTATATGTGTAACCCACCCCCGCTTTGCACGGGCGAAGCCGGGGCGGGCCACTAGTTATTTAATAATTAATAAAAAAATACTAAGTATGTAGTTCCAATCTGCGTAACAAGTACCAATTATTCCTTAACTTAAACGTTGCAGATGTCTATTTCACTATTACATTATCTGTTTCCACATTTAGTACTTATGGCGTAGTAGTTATATTTTTTGTCGAATAAATAAGTAGGCACGTAACACAATTCTTCAAAATGATCCACGTTTGAGTGTCTAAACTTAACAGATATAGATACTATATATAAATTCAAGAATTGTCTTTATTACTTATTCTCCTTTACTTATTCTTCTTCTTTATTAACGTTGAAAAAACAAAAGAAGAATAAGTTGACTTTTCTAGTAGCCAGCTGTTATAAGTTTTCCACAATATGTCATGTTTTATGTTACCTTGGCTTCCCTGTGACACCGAATACACACCTACCTAAAACTCATTAGCGATCGAAGTCCATTAAAGCTGTACGTAAAAGTTTGGTGTAAATTTTCGACAGCCAGGAATAATTAAAAGAGTTTCCGATTTTGTTCATTACACACCTGCCAAGTTCACTTAAACCATACCTGACGGGAGGCAATAAAAAAATAATAATATATCGGTAGGGATAGAGAGGAGACCTTTTTATCCACCTTTTGCACAATTTCTGTAGCTTCTTTTGTCTAACAATACCATTTTTTTTTATATTGAGATTCTATGTCCCAGTGAACTCGGCAGGTAGATGGATTGTTTTAAACCCACCCATGTTATTCCTCCCTCGACTGTGCCGCTAGAATGCTGTGATTACAGGGATTGGGTGCATTTAGAATCCATTTGCATTGGGGACCTTAAACTGTTGCGACACAGGGCACCGTTGTAGGGTGGTCCAAGCTAATCCCCTCGCCAATAGGCCGCCGCAGCAGCAGGTGGGACAGCCAGGCTTGGAGGCCAGGGCTGCCACCGTTAAAGGCAGAGTGCTAAATGGATCAGACGCCATCATCCCGCGCCTAACAGTGGCATGCGCAATGGGCCCCGTGGGACTCCCGATGGCCTTGGGGAGCGTCCGGGGCATGTTATCCCACGGGGAAGCGAAACCTGTAGGACTGTTTCGGGCAGTCAAGGATCGCTGTTGGTTTTGGTGGGTAGGTAGGGGCGCAAATTACCGTGTATAAGCGCCCTGCACAAAACCCGGCTAGCCTTTAGCCAGGTATCCATGAGAAATTCCAACTTCAAAAAAAGCTATCCTTATGGGGACCTATTACAAATATTAATCTCACGACTCTTGACAGCTGTGTTTAGTGACACTCAGTATATAACCCAGTGCCAGGTATTAAAGATTGTGTCCGATTTAGAAGACAGAAATAACCCTCACAGTACTAGCTTCTATAGGGTAGTATGCATCTACACATGGATGACTCAGGAATTAGACTATGTAGGTACCTACGGCGTCTACAATCTCTAGAACATCAAGACGTCGATTCTTAGTGGGTAATTTTCGTTGTAAATGAATTCAATCAAATCCCTAAACTTTAAATGGAATAAAATATAAACTGAATCAGCTTTTATTAAGTTATCTAAGTACTTTGCAACGATCTGCGCGGCATAATATTTGAGTGAGTTAAATCAACACGCGTTTGAGTAACTCGCAAGTCTTGAGGGCACTACAGTAAGCAAACACTCATATAAAATGCATGAGCGCCGAGATGAATGTAATACTGAGTCAACAAATTCTAGACTCGAACATACAAGTAAATGTTATATCTTCATATGACCTTGAGACCTTGTAATGATGAGTAGGTAGTATAGTAATTTTGCACCGCCGCCCCCGGCAGGCTGCTGCCCAATGACGGCCACCTTAAGTCAGCCATTATCTGGAGTACTATGGCTATTTAGGGAGCTCTGTTTGACCCGCGCCGCGGACGGAGGCCATTTTCCCTCGCCATATAGGCCGGACCTACTGCCGACACAAGCCTCATTGACGGGCCTTCCTGTTGCCCTGGTTTCCCTCCGAGAGTCGCAACCTGTCATGTCGCCAAAGTAGAATGTGTTCTCGCGAACCTGTAATGAGGTACGGAGCCAAGACGTGGACATTGACTGTGCGGCTAGTCCATAACCTCAAAGTGCTATAGAATGATCTATGTTCGGAGTCTCACTGAAGGACAAAATTCAAAATGAAGTGATCCGTCAGAGAAGCAAGTTGACCGACATAGCTCTGAAGGTTAGTAGGGTGCAGTGGCATTGGATTGGCCACTAAAATCGCAGACCCGATAACCACTGCAGACCGCGGGGCTAGTGTGCCTAGCCAGATCGCGGGACGTCTTGCAAAGGAAGGCCGGCCGCGTTTGTGATGTCAAAGAAGCAGACTGGGCTCTGTTGGGAGAGGCCGATGTCCAGCAGTGTACTGCAACGTGCTGGTGATGATGTACCTGTGGCATCTCAAACGAGACGTATGAGAGTTTGTGACTGGAGTTTTAGTGGGTAGTCGAGAGTTTCCGGAGTCTCACATATAACCCACACGCACAGCCGAGACTTTCCCCAGCGAAGCCAAAAGAAAAGTATTTAAGTATAGAGATAAGGAGTTTACGTGTGAACTTAAACGTATAATGATTTAATTATAGTATGAGCCTTAATGCAAATTGCCGAGTACATGTATCAAATGTGACAGAGATACGATATTCAAAATGCTCAAAGGGAATTTTTCATCCCTGAGTTTGTCAACATAATATTTGCATTTCGTTAAATCAACACGCCTCTGAGTAATTTCAAGTACTGAGCACTCAACTTTACAACAGTTAAGCAAACTCTTTCACAGAAAATGTAGGTAGCTAGATACGATCGCTCCAGTAACGTCAGATTGATATTGTGTCAACATCTATCTAAATGTAGGACGACCATGAAAATGTTTATTTGAAACTTTGGGGCGATACGACGTGCCTACTATTACGAAAACATAAAATCTTTTTAATAATTATTGCTAATAATTTAGGCTTACTAAGCGTCTGAGAGCCACTCAACGTGCGATGGAGAGAGCTATGATCGGAGTTAGAGTAACATAGAATCAGAAATGAGAAAATCCGTAGAAGAACCAAAGAGACCGACATAGCTAGAAGGATTGAATAGTGGAAGTGGAAATGGGCAGGCCACGTTAGCCTTTGGAAAAGTCTTAAGATGGCGTCTACGTCTGGGAAAGCGAAGCGTGGGAAGTCCCTCGCCTAGGTGGATCGTGACGACCTTGTGAAGTTGTTGTGTGTTGTGGAGTTCAATGGGGGAGGTCTACATTCAGCAGTGGACTTCTATGGCTGATAGATGGAATAATATTCCAAATCGATTCATAAATAACGGAGCTATAGGTACCTACGATTACAAACGTTAAAAAAATTTAAACATCTGAATTAGAACCTCCTTTAGTAATTCGGTTGAAATGCGTATTCAACCTTCTACAGACCAAAGAGACTCTCAGAAACATCGACTATACCCTGTACAAGATAGCTTGATCGATTTGACAGATGTCAATTTTCTGATCGACATAAAGGTATGATTCCGAACTACGCTGCAGGCAGCAGCACTACTGGTCCCCATACAACCGCTACATTGTTGCCTAGCGCGAAATGTATCCACATATAAGCTTTTAAAAATATTGTATGGGGACCAGTAGTGCCGCGACAGCACTGTTGCGTGCAGCGTAGTTCGGAATCATACCTTTACTTTTCAATGACGAACAGTGATGGGAAACAGATAATAATTACTAGTCCAAAAAATAACGTTATATAATACTTGTAACTGTGACGAGATGGTGTGGGTGTATTATGTGTGAAATTCTATAGTTTAAAACGTTGTTTTTTGGATTACTATATATTTTCGTTTCCCATCACTAGCCCGTCTGTCAAATCGATCAAGCTATCTTGTACAGGGTATAGCTAATCCAAATATTGAAATTTTTTTAACTTAAATCAGAGCGCATATTTTGAGAATTACAAACACAACCCACAAATCGAATTGTTGGAAACGTAGGTACTTGGTAAGAATTCTAAAGGACCGCAGTTAATCCAATTACCGAGAGAAATGTTTTCCAAATTTTTTAAACACATTTATGGCAAACCCTGTTTACAAGAAACTGAAAAGAATTCTGAACAAGATAGCGTAATTTGAAAAGGTTCATTTTTCGGATGTCGATCATTTGTATTACATAACTGTAATATCCATAATAATTGCTGGTTATCCCACTTTTACCGATTTAGAATACATTCTGCCACCACCCCATTCTATCTTTGGGGTGTTGTAATAGCCGAAAAAAGGAAATGACAATGCCGATAGTCTAGCCGCAAGAGAAGGAAAACTTGCTACGAAATCTTGTGCCACAGGTGTCTAGCCAGGTGTCTAGTAGGCTAATTCGTCTGCATGTTGTTGGACGAGGCCCGACACAGCAGTATGAGCACATATCCTATAATTTATGAGCTGAGAAGTAGAAGAAGAACAAGTAGAACGACAAACATAATTCAAGGTCTTACATAGATTGCAATTAGGAGAAGCACGTTGCAATATTTTACCAAAATATAATACATATTACAATTTATTTCATACAAACGCTTCATAAAAAACGTAATACTCTGACGCAGCGTCCAATGTTTATACAAGGTTGTTGCTGTACAGCTTGTGCAAGCGATGTGTATTTCCATTTTATTGAAATTGACTATTGGTCTTTTTTAATGCAAATAGATTTTCCGCACAATGATTTATTTGTTATCAAAAAGTTTCAATATATGTTTTTCCGGGTCGTTTTGTGATTGGAAATCGTAGTAAATTCCTCAATTTAAAGTAAAATAAAAAACATAAAAGAACAATCTAAAAAAAACACATATACACCATTACTATTACTGCTACTCAGTCTATAAATAACCCACTGTTGAATTAGGGCTCCTCTCATTGACTCCCACATACCCCAGCCCCGTCCCACGGCCAATAAAAGGTTTCCCTCACGTTAAAAAAGGGCTCCTCCCATCACAAGCCTACTGTACTGTGCTACGCTAGCAAGACGGTTTGGCACTGGGTTTCACATCAACTTTTCCTTCTCTTACGGCTAGATTATCGGCGTTGTCATTTTCTTTTGAAAGCTCCTACCACACCCTCGGGATGGAATAAAATAGCTCAGCGTGCTATGGAGCGAGGTATGCTTGGGGTTTCTCTAAAACTATCCGACAGAGAACCAAAGTCACCGACAGCTCAGAGAATTCGCAGACTGAAGTGGGAGTGGGCTGGTCATATCTGTAGAAGAACCGACAACCGCTGGGGTAGACGGGTTCTTGAGTGGAGACCGCGAATCAGAAAGCGTAGCGTGGGACGGCCCTCTGCTAGATGGAGCGGCGATCTACGAAAGATAGCGGGCAGCAGCTGGATGCGTCAAGCTGAAGACAGGGCGCTATGGCGCTTTTTAGAAGAGGCTATGTCCAGCAGTGGACTAATGTGGGCTGATGATGACGATGTATTCTAATTTAATTTATCCTCCTAATTTAAATTATCCTAAGGAAACCCCAAAAAATGCGGAAACCATCGTTTTCATACTAGAGAACACCGGCACGACGACTGTGCTGAGTCAGTTTGCGTCGTACAAGGCTACTCTGATGGTAAGGTACCTCATAATTTCCTTGGCCACCTTCTTTTTCCCCATGCACCGGTGATAACGATCCCATGGCATCTTGGACCGCCCTCGTATAAACATCTTCACGTTGTTTTTCCGCGATGGACTTCTAAACTACTTAACCGATTTTAATGAAATTTGCACAATGTTTGATCCATCTTATAAGGTATGATAGCATATACATCAATTTATTGTCGCACTATTATTTTATTGAAAATTATTTGTCTATTACCAAAAACGATTCTAACAGATGGCGATATCTGTTGACTGTATTGAGTAGTATTTTAATAGAAGGCGCTATGTTCAAAGTTAAGTTAATGTATGTTAATATTAGATGTAGTAACTATAACAAAAACCTTAGCCACTGCAACGAGTGGTCGGGTCTGCTAGTAACATATAAAAATCTCCATAAAATATCCAATTTCTCAAGTCCGCATAAAATCGCATAATGGTCATAAAAGAAAAACTTGCAACAGCTCACCACGCCTCGAAAAGTTAACTCATTTCCTTTAAAACTACGCGCGGTCGTCACGTACCATGCTCTGAGCAAGTTTTTTGTATACTACTCAGTAAGTAAGTAACTATAAATAGAAAGATTTTAAATTATGAAGCGCAAAAAGTGCTTAGAGTAGCAACACATAATACGTAGAAATGTAGTTTTATTTTATTGGACAACAAAACAGGTAGGTAACAACTAAAAATTAAACATAATATCTAATACACGGATCTATCCTAGGTTGGAACCCTTAATTATGTTGACATATCATGTCGTAAAGTTACATAATATAGTACCTACAAAGCAACTATTATTAAAATTTATAAAATAATCTTAAAATGTCTAAAATTTATCTTCAAGTTCTAAATCAGTCTGAAAAGCACCTTTTGAATCGTATTATGGAAATCATTGTGGTCTGGCGAGAAGATATCTAGATTTGGGTGAATAGAACATAAATCATTATAGAGGCGACACATTCTTGGTAAGGGATTTTAATATGAGGTATTGGTTTTATAAATATTTAAACGATAAAGTCTAATAGGTTTGCGATAGATTTTACAAGTGTTAAAATTTAATAGGTTTAAAAGATAAGGTGAATCAACTTTAGTGTGTAAAGTTGATAAGTTTACTGCTACTACTAATCAGCTCATAGATGACCCACTGTTGAGTCGAGCCTCCTCCAGTTACATGGAGTGTTAAACTAATGTGCCACGCTGGCAAGACCGGTTGGCACAGGGTGGAATGGAAGAATATAGAATGCATAGGCATTCTAAATCCACCACACAATAAATCAAGGGGAAACCGAAAATCTATCTTTGTATGAGTGAGCGCCTAACACGCGACATAGTATCACAAAACGATGTCTTTAACATTTTTGAGATCAATATCTATAACAAAAATAAATACCTACCTTATGAGACTAACATTTTTCCTTAAAAAAATATACCAAAGTTTCAATGGGGTATTATGTACATCTGTTTCTTCAAATCTTGTGGCTATCTGATTTAACTATCTAACAAAACCATTAAATAAAAACCATTAAACCTATATTTAGGTGTATTAAACAAGAAATTCTAATTTGTAAGTCCGTTCTTAGGCTAAAAACGGTGAGCAAGTCGAGACGTCTGTGACAGCTATTAGCCAAGAATAATATCCTACAAAAAGATAGGCCTTATTTTTCAATGCTTTTTTGAGGGTCTAATCTTCAGATCTCTTTTTGAGGGCTTCAGCTAAGTGATGTCAACTCAAAACACCCTGACTGACTATGGCCGTGTTGTGGAGTTAAGGAGACTATTTTTTTAATACCAATTACCTATTATTAATTACGAATAGATTATAATACTCCTTATTGCATTTGAAGAAAATAACACCACTTATACTGCTATTAATAATACTTCGGTCACATTGCAAGGAAAGATGGTGATATCCTCGAAAGGCTCATTGTGATCGGCAAAGTAGATGGAAAACGACCTCGAGGAC
This sequence comes from Clostera curtula, assembly GCA_905475355.2. Lineage (NCBI taxonomy): Eukaryota > Metazoa > Arthropoda > Insecta > Lepidoptera > Notodontidae > Clostera > Clostera curtula. Next base: position 8,274,682 of record FR997806.1, on the reverse strand, counting down.
GCAGCCCTACACGTTGGTCCGATGAAATCCGCACCACTCTCAATTATACGGTCCACAATGCGCTCCACACCGCCAGAAACAGGAACAGATGGAAGAACATCATACGAGAGAAAGTGATGCGTGACCACCCACGACCCTCAACATTGAGGAATACGACGCAAAGAGAGAGAGATACTGCTATTACTTAGCCCAAACATGACCCACTGCCGAGTTTGACCTCTTCCAATTATAAGGATGGTAGCCTACACTATAACACACAACGCATAAAACAAATAAAAGATAAATTTACCACTGATGTCTACAGAAAGTAGTGCAATTTTCGGCCTTGCTAAAAACAATATCTTTCAGGCAACTAAGTTTTTACTTTTTGTTAAAGTTACTTTTACAAAATCCTCATCTTTCAATTTCATCACTTCTTGTGAGTTTTGTGCTTAGTAAGTAAGCAAGTTAAAGTAAGTTTCCTTCAAAACATAGGTCAGAACACTTTCAAACAACAAAAAAAGGAAAAAAATAATCAACAAATTATAAACTTACAGTCCTCATCAGCATCATTTCACCCAGAAAGCTTGTTGGACATAGGCCTCACAAGCATTTCCACAAAAGTTGGTCCTGCGCCGCGCACATCCATCGGATTCTGGCGACCTCAACTAGGTCGTCAGTCCACCATGTGAGACGCTCTCTGAGTTTCTTGCCAGTTCTTCTCAGCAGTGGTCACGTTCTGAACTGGTGGTATCATCATCATCATCATCATCTTAGGCCTTACAGCCCAGGGTGGGCCTTAACCTGGTCCAGTATGTTCTTCCAGACCGATCTGTCCATGGCTTTCTCCTTCCAGCTTCTGACACCAATCACTTTGAGGTCCTGTTCGACGCCATCTCAGCTTGGGCCTGCCACGACTTCTGCGGCCATCCGGTTTGCCGTATAGTAATTGTTTCGGCATTCTAGTCTCGCCCATCCTAACAATATGTCCTGCCCATCTTAGGCGGCCAATTTTTATGGTTTTTATAATATTGGGCTCTCTATAAAGTTGGTATAACTCATGGTTATAGCGCGTCCTCCATATGTTGTTTTCCTACACAGCACCGAAAATTCGCCTAAGGATCTTACGCTCGAACACAAGTAAACGGTTCTCGTCTTTTTTGCTGAGCACCCAGGTCTCTGAGCCGTAGGTAAGTACGGGTCTTAATAAAGTTTTGTATAGAAGAATTTTGACATTTCGTGAAAGAATTTTTGAACGGAAATATTTAAGCAGACCAAAATAACATTTATTCGCAGACAATCCCCTTTTTACTATTTCTGCAGATGTATCGTTATTATACGTTATCAGAGAACCAAGATATAAAAATTCGTTTACGGTTCCAAAAGTATTATGGCCAAATGTTTTGTGTGCGGTGTTCTCACGTCGATCCCTCGACCCCTTCAGGTACTTAGTTTTGTCTACGTTAACTTGGAGACCGGCTTCTAGAGACGAGGCTTCAAGAGCAAGGTACGCACTCTCTACTGCTGAAGGTGTTCTTCCATTCACGTCAAGATCATCCGCATACCCCAGTACTTGAACGGATTTATAAAAGATATTGCCCATCGTCTCTATCTTTGAGTCACGAATACACTTGTCGAGTGCAACATTGAAGAGAAGGCAGGAGAGGGCATCACCCTGCCTAAGCCCATCGTGGGTTCTAAAGGATTCCGATAGATCTGTTTGGATCCTAACAATACTGTCTGATGCAGCAAGTGTCATTCTGGTTAGTGATATAAGCTTGGTTGGTACGCCAATCTCACTCATAGCCTGGTATAGGAAGTTTCGGTGTATGTTATCATAGGCAGCCTTGAAATCAATAAACAGGTGATATGTTTCGATGTTAAATTCAAGGGTTTTTTCGAAAATCAGCCTGAGCGAAAAAATTTGATCTATTGTTGATCGGTCTGGTCGGAAACCACACTGGTATTCTCCTAGTTTAGGTTCCACAAAAGGTTTTAATTTGTCAAAAAGAACATTGGCGAATATCTTATAAGCTGTATTAAGGAGAGAAATGCCCCGATAATTATGACAGTCCAGTACATCGCCTTTTTTGTGGAGGGGGGAAATAACCGCTGTGTTCCATTCCTCGGGCATAGTTTCAGTATTCCAGATCCGCAAAACCAAATTATGGAATCCCTCCTCAAAAAGCTCCCCAGCGTATTTTATTAATTCAGCTTGGATGTTATCCTTCCCGGGAGCTTTATTATTTTTGAGTTTCCGGATTGCCGCATTGGTGTCTGCGAGAGATGGTGGCATAGGCTCGTGCTCCTGGTGATTCGATATAACTTGGGCTTCGTCGGTGTGTGTGTTGGCTGGTGAACTGTTTAGCAACTCTTGAAAGTATTCTGCCCACCTTTTAATGACCTCAGTTCTATCATTAAGTAGTTGTCCATCTTTATTTCTACATGCTGAGGGTCTAGGTTTGAATTCCTTCCGCCCTGCATTTATTTGCTTGTAGAATATCCTTGACTCCTGCCTTGAGTAACTATTTGCAATTGCCTTAAGTTGACCTTCCTCGAACATGCGTTTCTTTTTCTTGTGTATATGTTTTTCTTTAATTCTAAGATTTCTATATTCATCCTTTCGACAACGAGTGTGTTTTTGCTGTAGCAGTTTATGGGCCTCGTTCTTCGCATTAGTGGCTTTTTGGCACTCATCATCAAACCATGAAACTGGTGAACTGGTGGTAGACAGACGATTTTTTTTTATACATATGTTAGGATATATTATGTTATGAATAATATGTTGACTATTTGTAAGTGTCCATCGTGACCAAAACAAAATAATTTGAACTAGGACTGATCTTCCTAATCTCGTCAATTTATTTATGTTATCCAATCACCAAACAAAGTTGTATTCACTGAAAGTATTTTAGGATTACGTTAAAACCGTTTGTATGTCGAAATAGTTTCAAAATATTGTTTCGTTCCGAGCATTATTTTTTAGCAAGTTAGACAGTTCAATCAGTAGTTTATTATTTGAGAACACATTGAAAATACGTTACCGTTAGACTTATATTCAAGACTAGTGTAGGGAACAGGATTCACTATATCAATTTTCGTGAACGCATTTAAATTGTGCTCTGCTGTTTTGATATAATTAACCTGATAGCAAGAAGCTGGTATCTCGATGGACAATGGAGTAAATAAATAACTTATCTTAAACTAGCGACCCGCCCCGGCTACGCACGGGTGCAATTATGCATGTATTATACATATAAACCTCGCTCTTGAATCACAATATCTATTAAAAAAAATCGCTACAAAATCCGTTGCGTAGTTTTAAAGATTTAAGCAAACATAGGGACGGACAGACGACAGCGACTTTGTTTTATACTATACTAGTGGCCCGCCCCAGCTTCGCCCGTGCAAAGCGGGGGTGGGTTATACTTAAAAACCTTCCCCTTGAATCACTCTATCTATTAAAAAAAACCGCTTCGAAATCCGTTGCGTAGTTTTAAAGATTTATGCATACATAGGGACGGACAGAAGAATGCGACTTTGTTTTATACTATGTAGTGATAGTGATAGTGATAATCACTTATATATATATAAGCTTCCGCCACTTTCTTCTCGGCTGTGCTGCTACCATGTCGTGATGAGAGGGCTGGCGTGCCTTCAAGATCCAGAACAGTCTTCGTCTTCTGTAGACTAAATGTGGCTTTCCACTAGAGGTGTCCTATGCAGATATGGTGCGAAGATGTGAAATATACGCTACGAAAATATGTGACCGTTTCCACCAACACTAAGCTATGTAGCTGTGCGAGGAAGATGAGCTATGAAGCGACAAACGACAGCGACAAATGCGGGCAATGGGCATACTGAAGGTACTCTGCTCTGCACATAGCCCCACCACTCGCAACGGCCCATAGCAGGCATCCATAGCACGCAGCCTACCATACAAAACCATATCTTAGTTGAATCCGTTTCCACCAGTGCTAAGCTATGTGCACCAATGAAGATGATTGGTGGATATCAAACGCATCCATCGCAACGTAACATAGCACATATCTGGTGGATAATCACCCTTTGACTGCGGGTGTGCTAGGTACCCAGGGCCGCTGCTAGATTGAGCGACGATCTGCGAAAGGTTGCGGGCAGCAGCTGCATGCGTCAAGCCGAAGACAGGGCGATATGGCACTCTTTAGGGGAGGCCTATGTCCAGCAGTGGACTTATGTGGGCTGATGATGATGTTAGCTTATTTTCAGGTTGTTAAATTGTTCGCTGCATTCCGTTCTTGGAAATGTTCATAGCTTTATCTCCGTCGACCGTGCTGTTATTTTGCTGTGGTTCCATGTGTGCCGTGATACCCACTGGGAAGCGAAATGCTTAGGCCTGTTTTGCGCGTTCGAGGAACGCTGTTAGTTTTACACCGGTCGAAGTGTAAATTACTATTAGTCTTCCGACATAATGCAAAAATCATTGGAACAAGCTGTGCTTAGCTAGAATCTCTGAAACATAGGATCTGCAATGAGACTTACAGATACAGGAAAGTCATTGACATAGCTCAGAGGACTAGCAAACACTACTAGCAATAGGCTGGTCATATAATATGTAGAAAAACCGACTCCTATTGCGGAAGACGAGGTCTTGGGTAAAGACCGCGACTCTGCAATTATCCGGTAAGACGTCCCTCTGCCAGATGGAGCTACGACCTGGGGAAGACTACGGGTAAGTGGAAGTGTCAAGCTGGAGACAGGGAGCCATTGCACTTATTAAGGGAAGCAATAGAAGTATAAGCTGATGATGATACATTCGATTTCTATGTACCTTGTAAGACTAGTATGCTTCGGATATTTTTGGTCGAAATATTACACACACATTCGGCAGATGTTTTACTTGAGTTTCAAAGTCCTTGAATTCGGCCTGCAAAAATACAGTAATGTCAATCGACCGTGCAAACATTGCTTAGCTCTTACCTCGAACTACGTTAAGAGGACTTCAAATGTTAAAGGTATATATGGATATATACGTGTGGATATATAGGTTGAAGTCTCTGGCTTTACCAAGCGCTCAGTGAGTATTCCTTTGGTTCCCGTAGAGATATGCATCGCAAGCTTGAAGGATTGTTTATTGAGTAAATGAACTATCCAGAGCTTAACATAACCTGGTATGTTATCCGGAATATCATCTAGCATGCAGGTATTTGTTTCTGTACAAGTTATTTAAGAAGAGACTTGCAATTTAAATCATAACGATGAATCAGCATCGGTGTGATTGTATACTACTTATATAGTTATGTGTGTGACATTTGCTCTGGCTCTGGATCTGGGTGTCTGCGCTCGTGAAGAATATACAGGGTGTAACAAAAACGTGTGCCGCATTTATAATACATAGTGTCACCATCACATTCCATCCTGAGGATGTCGTAAGAGCCGACAAGGACAGAGAAGGAAAACTTATTACGAAACCCTGTGTCAATCCTTCTGGTCAGCGTGGCACAGTACGCAAATGACCCTCCCTGTGATGGTAGGAAACTATAAGTAGCTATCCAAAGTGAAAGATGAGGCTAATTAAAAAAGGCAGTTTTGTACTTAATATATTTATATCTTGAAGTATGTGTGAGTTATAGACCATTTTGTTAACCAGCCTTTTACCATAAAACATGGGTTTCAAAGAAAATCAACCAACCAGCTATCGTTCATATTATCCTGTTTCTGTTTGTGGGTTTACTTGTGCTTATTTCGCGGGTTTCAACCAACATTTTGTTGTGTGCGTGTCGTGACTGATTATGAATACACCTGAGGGTGTGAAAAAAAGAGATGGAAATCTTGATACGAAACCCCGTGCTAACCCGCGGGGCACGGTAGGCTAATTACCCTCCATGTAACTGGAGAAGGCCTGAGTTAGCAGTGGGTCATCTATGGGCTGAGTATTGACCAACAATTCATTTTATGTCATTATTTTCCTGATATATTGGATAGTGTCGATATTAGCACAACTATCGATCTTTTTCGTATTTGTTACACCCTGTATCTATAAAGAGCCCTGAGCCATGTTACATATTAATGTGGATGAGACTTTAAAAAACCTCTTGTCTTGAGGAAGACAGGATTTCTTTCGGGTCAGCACCAGTATAATCATATTAGGTAACAACAAGTATTTACACGGAACGTATGCCGTCTACCCTTCTAGTGGGCAGTTGGGTAATTATTTGCTCAGAATACGGATTACAACACGATATAACATTACACAGGACAACAGAGGATAAATTTCTATAAATAAACCCTGTCAACACAAAGCTTGTAGAAATGTTTTGAAGGGATCATCCTCTAGGAAGCATAACATATCGCATGGAAGCCTATGGAAATTTCGGGTTTGATTGTGCGCGAAATTACGACAACATCCCTTAACAATACATTTGAGCCTTTGATAACATTAAACTTTGGCAGACCCTTTGTCTTCTACTGTAGGCGGAATAGATAATGTAGTTATGTTCCTGTAATATTTGAAGGTATTGCTGGATATTTGGTTTTTTTAAGAGATTCACGAACACAAATGACAACCAGAGTAAGTGTTTCTACTCCTACGGGGAGAGGTGAGACGAAGAGCGGCACCCAGCACCGCAGTGGATTGGGGCTCCAGGGACTGCTCTATCCTCAGAGTTGCCCTGCGAGTCTTGGACCACTGCGGTTCACCAACGTCCTCGGGTTCACGCTAACCCTAGGGCTGACGGGTCTTCTTCTGCGAGGCCGTTATGTTGCAGAAGAGGGCTGCGGGGCGGGTCGCAAAGGAGGCCGCGCCGCGGACGGAGGCAGGAGTGGAGGGGGGGGGGGCGTGACGATACAAACCTCTTCTGCCGGGCTTCTTCGAGGGAACCGCCACCGACAAAAGCCTCGTTGACTTTCATTTTTCGAAACGTAAATATAGTATTTAGATAAGCTACTTACTGTCACATAATCTGAGTTTGAAAATATTTATATTAAGTTAATTTAACATTTTTTTGTATTGTAAAGCCAGCCTTTAAATAATATAATTAATAGAACTAAAGTTCCAGGAGTACTGTCAGACAAAAGGTCAAAATATACTACTTTGTTAAAATTTGGAATAACGAAAGAAAATTACGATGAAAATCGTCAAAATATTTTGGAAACCTATTAAAACACCGTGATCTTTAGGTTAGGTTGGGTTATTACTGTATTTTTTGTTATTTATTGAAACTACAAAAACGACCCATCCAGGAGTACTGTGTCTTACATTTTATTTTCACATTTATAATATGTACGAGTTATAAACCCCATAAAAAGGGCATTGTGTATGAAAATATACTTGTAAATAATAAAACTCTACCGGTAGTATAGTTGTGGAGTCACCGCTAGACGATAGAAATTTCGATGACATCTCGATTTACGTTCGTTAAAAATATAATTTATAATCATTTTATTATAAACTAGCGACCCGCCCCGGCTTCGCACGGGTGCAATGATGAACCTCTAAATTTATCAGTCTTTCTCTAGAATATTATGGATGAAATTATGCATATAAACGTTACTCTTGAAACGCTCTATCTATTAAAAAAATTGCTCTATCGCTTCAAAATCCGTTGCGTAGTTTTCAAGATTTAAGCATACATAGGGACGGACAGACGACAGCGACATTGCTTTATAATATGTAGTGAAGAAAAAAAAATTGGCATATAAAACAGCTTACATAATTTATACATGTCTACGTTCCGAATAAATGTTTTAAACATTCTGATTTCCGAAATAAGTATTCCATTCACACGATCGAATGTTGGAAAAACAATTGTTGAAAGCCAAATTATTTACAAATCCGCGAAAACCCAGTTTATCTCACTAATCAACGCTTTCGTTCAGAAGGGTAAGTAAAGGCATCTTCACATTGTGGTGATTTATAACCCCACCCATTAGAGCAGGCCATCATTATGAGTAAGTACATTACGAGTAATTGCTAGAGAACATGGAATGGAATTTGGAAAATGCACCCTAAAAACGTCCTAATTTTTAATAAACCTCATGTACATGTAATGTCAAATTTCGTAGTCGTGTATGCCTACGGTGTATGCTCAATATTTTATGTCAACAATTTGAGCAGAGCCTTACTACAACTACTACTCAGCCATCACCACCATCCTCATCCCATCACAGGGCGGGTAATTGGCCTACGCCTGTGCCATGTTGGCCAGACGGGTTAGCAAACCCCGTTTCAAGTTTTCCCTCTCTTGCGGCTCTGTTTGCGACCGTGTCATTTCCTTTTGTCGGGTCTTACGACACCCCCACGACGGAATTGTGTGGCGACATTATGTACTCTAAATCCACACGGACAACAACAAGCCTTAATTCATTGTAATGCTGGCATTTCATATGGCATTTCATTTCTTATGTGCGCTACTCTTGTTTTCTATTTATTTTAGTCCGTATGGTGAAGGATTTAGAATACATAGTGTCACCACCTCATTCTACCCTGAGAGTGTCGTAAGAGCCGACACAGGCGAAAAAACAAGGCCTAGCCGCAAGAGAAGGAAACATGATACGAAACCCTGTGCCAAACCACCAGCGTGGCACAGTATGTAACTGGAGCAGACTAGACTCTGCAGAGGGTCATTTATGGGGTCCGTAGTAGTAGTAGTAAATAGAGAATAAAACCTCAATGACCTTAAATAATTTTGGTTGCTATAGCACCCGCGGATGCAATCTGTAAAGCGCGAGCGCGTATTCTATGGCGGTATATACATATGTAAAACGTGTATTGTCCGTATATTCATAAAAATAATTCAATTCAAAAAATAATTTAAACCTAAAACACGCCACAAAGTTCACATAACACACATTAAATACGTGTGTACGTTATAAAGTACGTCATGTACTTATGACGTGTAGATCACCGTAACCGTAGCCGTAGCCGTAGTACCTAGCCACTTGAAAAAACAGCTGTATGGCAATTAATCTGACTCTAAGCGCACATAAAAAGAGGACGGGTATTTTTCTTCACGGTAAAGTCACATCGTCTTACGTGTGTGAAATGTAAACAAAAAATAATGTTGGCAAACAGTTTGTAAGAGCCTTTACGGCCGTGGTAAGGGCGTCAAGAGTCGAGTAGCTAATGAAGTATTTGGAGCATGCTCCCGCCGACGTGATTGGTGATGGAATACTAATCACGCTCTGATGAATTACGTAATTTGTGCGTGCCATTCCGAGTGTAGTGATTTTTCAACAGTCACTCAATGTGATGTGATATTTAGGACCTCATACTCGTATTATTACGTTAATCATTTCTGAATTACAGTGATTGGGGTACAAGTATTGATATACCACGTTTATCTTTTAGCGGTAAAGGTGAATCGCGTTAAGTAGTTTTTTTTATTGTGGATTTAGAATACATAGCCTCGCCGCTCCATGCCATCCTGAGGGTACGATAAGAGCCCTTCTGCGAGGACGTCATCTCGCAGAAGGAGGCCGCGGTGCGGGTCAGGGAGGAGGACGTCCTGGCTGACCCGCGCTGCAGACGGAGGCCGGGGAGGAGGGGGCGACTGTAAGCCCACCTCCTTCCCCCGCCATAGAGGCCAATGGTGGGTCGGGGGACCCGCCACCGACGAAAGCCTCGATGACTGAGGGCGTCCCAGTGTACCGGGGCGCCCTCTCTGCTAGTCGCTGCGCTTTGCGTAGCGGGCACCTCGTCGAGGCGTCAACGTGGACTGCGCTTGCGCGAACCGGTGGCGCCCCAAGCGTGCTGTGTGGGGACCGCTGGGGTCTTAGTGGGTATACGGGTTCTGTCCCGGGAGTCCCACATAATCACCGACTTCTCCCCGGGGGGCGGTGGTATGCATAATGCATTTCCCCAGCGACAACAAAAAAGGGTACGATAAGAGCCGACAAAAGTAAATAACAAGGCCGGGAACCTAGCCACAAGAGAAGGAAAGCTTTATACGAAATTTTGTCAACCTGTGTGGCCAGCGTGGCACAGTAGACGAATTATGCTTCATTCTAGTAGATGGAGTAGGTCCAACTCGGCAGTTCGTGTTTTAAAGAGTGTGTCATGACCAGGTTTAAAATAAAAGAAGCCTGTAAAATAAATCTTAGACAAGGGCGTGATGTAACTAAATATTTAATGACAGTTATGACATATTAATAGATAGAATTAGATAGTTATCAACTTTTTGAGATAAAAGCGCATTTTTTATGTTTTACATAAAGTTGGTAAACATTTAGGTTATTATTAAAAAGAAATGTTTCGATAACTAATTATCTTAAAATGTGTAACGTAGTTACATATGAGTCACGCTGCTGGAACTGCTAAGTCGATGGGACATTTAAAGTTATTTCCTTATACCGCGCTCATAATGGATATTGATGGGACTTACGCAAATATTTCATACCAAATATATACGTGGCCCTAGTAAAACTTTGTATGAATAATTGTAAGGTATAAAACGGAACTATAACTATCCATAGTACCTACCTACTAGCAAGGTTGATGGATTAAGAATACACAATGTCTTCAGCCCATACCATTCGGAGGGTGTCGAGTAAAGGAATGCCAGAGGCAGATCACCTAGCTGCAAAATAAAAGAAAATTTGATACAAACCCTGTGCGAACCCGTGTTACCAGTGTTCCACAGTACAGTTAGCAGTGGGTCATTTATGGGCTTATAACTAACTACTAGTAATTAGAGTTTCTAAAACAGCGGTATGAAAAAATTGGCTGTCATTGGAGTCTATTCTAAAATCATAACAGATTCGCTTGATGGTAACATTCTCACCGCATATCAGTTCCATCTAAAACCACAATTTGGTTTGCGGGTAATTCTGACAAGGGCGATGTTCTGTCTAATTGCGGTTGAACATCTCTACTTGATTCCGTAATTAGAGTTGGGAAAATTAAATAACGTTTTTAAGTGAGTTTTATATGCATAGGCTATACTCATAAAGGTTTGATGACACCATAAATGAAGATGATCAATGCATGAAAATTGTTACATATTAATCTTAATATCAGTCAGGGATCCTCACAGATTGCTGAGTGGTGTCCCCTCCAATATCGTGTAGGAAAAATTCTGTCAGAAAGACTCGGAGGAAGTATCTTCGGTTTAAACAAATTATTTGATCCGTGTGGTGACGGATTAAAAATACACAGTGTCACCACCCCATTCCATCCTAAGGGTGTCTTAAGAGCCTACAGAAGGAAACAAGACCGAAAACATAGCCAAAAGAGAAGGAACATTTGATACGAAACCTTTTTTATTTTTTTTACGTCGGAGTCAACCCGTGGCACAGTAGGCTACCCTCCATATAATAGATTGGAGGAGGCCCGACACAGTAGTGGGTCATTTAAGGGCTGAATAGCAATGTTAACAGTAAGGTACCCCCCCACATATTGCCTATTTCCAATTTCATGGGTACTCATAGAAGTGGCACAGTAGGTATAGGCTAATTATCCTACATGGGAGGAGGCCCGACTCAGCAGTGGGTTATTTATGGACTGTGTAGTAGTCGAATCGAACCCGGGTACCATTGATCCAAAGGCTTGCAACCCCTATCTATATCAACAAGGCCAGGGGCGTAGAGTGCCTTGGTGGGGCCCCGTATAAAAAAATAATTGCGGGCCCTTGAATTTTTCCCTATGAAGGGTAAAAATTTCTCACAAAAGAAATTTATATTACATATACACTCTCCTTGCCTTTTTTCGGCAAACTGATTGAATAAATGATGACTTTAGTTTTTCTAAAGTTTCTGCCTCTGAAATAGTATAAAATTTGGAAAGTTTTTATTAATTTTTGCCTACGCACGGCGGGCCCCCCGTGGCCCCCGTATAATTGATACGGCTGATACGGCGGTAGCTACGCCCCTGAACAAGGCGTCCATTAAGATTTTTAACCAAATCAAACAGTTAGATGGTTGCCAAACAGACAGTATGCAGATGAGTCACGAAGTCCAACAATTGTTCGACAACAGTTTATACACGAGGGACCATTTGCGTGGAAGTTGCTCATAGTTTAATTTTGGACGTCCGTCCGTTTTGAGCAGCAGATGCGCAGGATAAAGTTCGGAATAAAAGTTATTTACTTTTTTGCTACTGGTTAGGCCTACAGCACACGAATGTGCATTTGATGGTACGGCAGTGCTCCTTCAAGTAGATTTATGGAAACCAACTTTGTGTACTGCTGAGACGGCCCGCTTCCAACTACATGGAGGGTAATTAGCCTACTGTACCCCGCTGGCCGTCTGGCCAACCCGTCTGGGTTGCCAACCCGTCTGGATTGGCATAGGGTTTCGTATCAAGTTTTTCTTCTCCTGCGGTTAGGTTTTCGGACTTTTCAGATCTTATGACACCCTCAGGATTGAATAGGGTCACTATGTATTCTACAGCCGCCACCACACTTTGTACACTAGCTCGCTGTCGCCAAAAGCTAATGTGATTTTCATAAAAAGCTGGATTTTAGTTTTAGTAAAATAAATACTGGGCAATTAAACAGAACAGAGTTAGTAGCCGCAAGAGAAGGAAAACTTGATACGAAATCCTGTGCCAACCCGACTGGTTAGCGGGGCACAGTAGGCTAATGACCCTCCCTGTGATTGGAGGAGGTTCGACTCAACAGCGGGTCATTTATGGGCTGAGTGGTGTATAGCATGCTGTTCGCTACAGGCACTTCAATAGAAAATAACGGGTTTGGATCCTGGTTGGTAATAGACCTTATACCAAACTTGCATGCTGATCCCGAGTTTTCTTAACCAGGTGTATGAATAAATCAACCCGAGGGTCACGCAAGTCGGATGACACGCGAACCAAAAGGAGGAAAATATTTTGTTGTTCAAATGACCTATAGTAATATACATATATCAAGATATAATGTAGGCGTTTAGAACATTATTGTACCTACCTATTTTTAAAATGTTACTGGCATGTTTATGATAAATTAACAATATTAGAGGCCAAAAAAATGGGAATTTTCTCGATCGAGAATCTCGATTATATATATCAGATAATTTAAAGGGTAAACAAAATAATGACTCAGTTGACTAAATGCTGAAAAATATCTAATAAATAAATAAATAAATAAATAAATTAAATAAATAAATAATAAAGCTGCAGAGTTTGTTTGTTTGAACGCGCTAATCTCAGGAACTACTGGACCGATTTCAAAAACTCTTTCAGTGTTGGATAGTCCATTTATCGAGGAAGGTTATAGGCTATTATGTTTATGATATTTTATTTTCAAAAGAATTAGGGATCCGTATGAAAATTGCGATTTTGTAAACTAAGGTGTAAAATCGAAAACCTATTTATGCGTGTGTTAGAATATGGTTATTGTTGCTATTCAATATATACACAAATAATATTTAAAGGCGAATTGTTAATTAGCCTTTAAATATTAGTTTAATTCGATATTTAGTTTAGTCAAAAACGGTATTTTTATGAATTTATTTATGTTTTAAACATACTCATACACATAATTATTACTCATTTAAACAAATTCTTAATTTTAGACAAGTCCCAAATATATTTATAAGTTAAACTGTAATTTTAATAACCATTATTGATGAATCTACATCCGTTTGCAACGGTTGAGTAGTGGCGATTCTTGTATAAAAGGCGTTGCCTCGCCCGAGCGGGCTCACTTCTTGGGTGGCAATCGTCGAGGACAGACGTCACCTGATACTAGTGGCTGAATAAACTATAGATAAGTATACTTGTTACTATATTCGTTTATGTTGTTTACTGGATATAAAAATACAATATGTATATGTACATATATATGTATATATAAAATTAGGTTATATTAGATATTATCTGAGAATAAACTAAATGGTTTAACTAAAAATTTGTATTATTAACATAACCTATTTAATATCTTAAATAAACTTAAAAGCAAACATCACATAAATATAATTATATAATAATTTTACTTCTCTTTCCAACACGTGCGCTGCAAAAACTACTAACAATAGAACAAAATGATATAATACGGCTTTGTAGGTCTTATAAAGATCTACATAAAGGTCCACGAGAGCACATATCTAACTTTCATAGTTTAGTCAAAATAACCACTTTTATGTTCATAAAAAATATGCAAAGAGATAAGCACGGGTTCGAAGCCCACGCGGGCGAAGCCGTGCGCAAAAGCTAGTATCTAATAAATAAAATTATCGTGTCACGGTGTTTGTTAATAAACTCCTCCAAAATGGCAGAAATTTTGTGTGCATATCGGTTACGTCTGCGAATCGGACAACATCATCCCACTAAATGTTAATCCACCCCTACACTTTATTATTTATTTTTTTAACATACAGTATACAAAAATACAGACAATGCTACATTTCGAACCGCTATTTTTTAATAGCGATATTTAAATGGCAAAACAACGTTTGCCAATTGCAATTGCTAATATTTGTATTAAGTATTCAACTATAAATCTGTTCTAAGTTGTTTCATAATACATCAAATTTTTTGTCTGTTTGTTTATTTTTGCTATTTATTTAAATGCCTGGAACAATTTAGACGGGACTCACTGGCAGATAGCTGATGTAAACTTAGGCTACTTTTATCGACAACATAATGTAGGTTTTGCTCACTGAAAACAAAGTAACTTTATAATAAAATTATAGAATAGAATAGAAATTATTTATTGATAACACAGGTACATAAAAACTTAAACAAAGGTCTTAACATAGTGAACAAATCGCTGTGATATACCGTACTAGACGGTGTACAATATTATGTCTTAAAATTTAAAATAACATTGGTGAATTATGAATTATTATTATTACATAAATTTAGTTATTATTATTTTAAGTCTTTATCGTTCAAATAATCTGCAATACTATAATATGTTTTATATATGAGTAATCTATCTCTTTCCCGCCAATAGAAAAGAGAGAGACAGACTCCCAGCACCAACAGCTCCGATTTTGAATTCGACCTCAAAGACAAACACGTTCGGAATTTCGTACTAACTATTTTAACTAACTAATTATTTTAACTATTTTGTTACGCGGACAAAGTCACAAACAGCTAGTAGTTTCTAAAATGGGTGTGTGTCTTACATAAACATTACGGTATGACATCCAGGTTATGGTCATAACATTTAAATTCCACGCCTTGTTTAGGAAATTTCTTTGGCTGTGTGCATTCCCTACCAAAGAACAAGTACGAAATTCACAAAACTTGGCACTCCATGGAATTAACTAAGGAGTTTTTAATTGATACAAAGAGCGTGGTTAGCGCTCACTCAAGGCCAACTTCCTAAACAGTTTCTAGTACCGTACCGCAAAAGTCACTCAACAGGTCCCGCTAAAAGTTTAACTTGCCAAGTTCGTAAACCGCAAGCTTTTTGTTGCCAGCAATTATTTAATTAGGGAGCCACCGAGCCCTTTTCTGTTGGTATCTAACAAAGACTGCGGACTACTACCGAGCGAAATATGTACCACTGAAGTGTGCTTAATCAGATTCTCTAAATAATGATTCTACATTCTTTCGAGAATCTAAATAACACCCAGACTAAGTGCAAGCAAATGCCTCTGGTTTACACAAAGACACTTGCCCGACCGCGGAATCGAACCAGGGACCTGTAATCCAAAATCGGCACATCCAACCCCTAGACCAACATGGCCAACAAGATATTAGTCATATTAAGGTAATTAAACTCTCCGTCCGTCATTTGGAATACACAGTTTCACCAGCTCGTTCCATCCTGAGGGTGTCGTAAGAGCCGACAAAAGGAAACCTAGCTGCAAGAGAAGGTAAACTTAATACGAAGTCGGGCCTCCTCCAGTTACATGTACAGTTACATGGAGGGTAATTAGCCTAATGTGCCACGCTGGCCAGACGGGTTGGCACAGGGTTTCAAATTTTCCTTCTTTGGATTGGCACAGGGTTTCAAATCTAGGTTATCGGCCTTAACATTTCCTTTTGTCAGCTCTTACGACACTAAGGGTGGAATGGGGTCGTGCCACTATGTATTCTAAATCCGTCCCCAATGTTAAAGTATGATTATCTATGAATATCAGTTGTTTAATGCAGTCTGCCGGGTTTGAAATAACGACTTCGAAAAGTCAATTTCTTTTTTATTACAGCACGCCGACGTAAGGTTTTGGCACCAGAAGAGGAGACGTATTCAGTAACGTTAAGGTTGAATGGTCATTCCGAAAAGTAATAAGCTTTGCCCACTTTTCCTCTTCTTTAGGGCCTGTGCACACCACGTTTTTTATACGTGTCGTTCACGCGCGTTTGTAGCGATACAGACGTGATACACACGCAAGTGAGACGTAGCCTGTAGACCTTTCTTTGCCCACCTGTATAAATTCAAATATGCAGTCGCGCGTGTGTATCTATAAAAATGCGCTGGCATTTTTCATTTGCAGAACCTCGTCAACAGTAGCAAGATGGCGTCGGTCGAGACAGCATTGATGGCATACGCTTTGTTATACATCATTGATTGCATGCGCTATACTAACGCGCGTCTGTATCGATACAGACGCGATGGTGCCGCGCGTTTGAAACGATACAAATGACAACAAACTGCTCTGTAGGATAAAAGCACGTCGTTTCTAAATCGCGCGTTGACAGCGCGTTTATAAAACGTGGTGTGCAAAGGCCCTTAGGGTGGAATCTTATTTGATGCCTACGTTATAAGAACTATCAGTTGTGTATATAAATTACTCTTTATTGAGTTGAGCCTCCTGCACATGGAAGGAAATTACCCTAATGTGCCACTCCAGCAAGACGGGTTGTCAAGGGATTAGTATTAAGCTGGTTTTTTTCTTGTGGCTAGGTAATTTGCCTATTTAGTTCCTTTAGGCGTCTCTTATGACACCCTCAGGATGGAATAGGTTGGTGTCATTGTCTGTTCTAAACCTGTCCCCACACTGACAAAACTGTGTAGGAATACTTAACGTTCTTTTGATATTAACACAGAGTAGCCCTCTGACTTTTGGGTTGTCAAAAGTTAATTCCCACGTTCAAGCTTCGTCAAGTAATGTACTTTGTCCGACAATTATTTATGCATTCAACTATAAAATTGTTATCCTGAGGGTGTCATAACCTGACAGAATAAAATGACAAAGGTGAAAACCGTTTTTTTTTGTTTTATTTTTTGGCTGACGCTGGGGAATTGTTTTATGCATACCTTACCTTTATACCTACCTACCGGCGATTGTGTGGGACTCCAGAAACTACTGGTCTACCCACTAAAACCCTAGCGGTATACCCTCACACGTCACGCCTGGAGCGCCACAGGTTCACGAAAACGTTTTCCACTGAGACGCTCCCACGAGTTGCCCACTACGCAGCCAAGCGACAAAGCTGGAAACCCTGTGCTACCCCATCTGGCCAGTAGGCACAGTAGGCTAATTACCCTCCCTGTAAATGGAACGCAGTGGTTGAGAAATCCGAACGAAACGCTTCAAGTCCACATTTATCATGCGTACCGCGGAAATGTGGAATGCGCTTCCCGAGTGGGTCTTCCCCGATATATATAATCTTGGTGTCTTCAAATCACGAGTGAATCGGTTTCTTCTAGGCAAGCGCGCTCCATCTTAGGTCGCAGTGTCGCTTAACATCAGGTGAACTGGCGATCAAGCGTAAGCCTATCAAGAATAAAAAAAAAAAAAAAAAAAACTGCTGCGCAGCATGTCGCGGGAGAAATATTTGTACGACCTACAAGTATTTGTTCCGGGTCTGGGTGTTTTCTATCTATAATATGTATGTATTTACAAAAAAAAGCATATAAGTAGTTTATCATCCATCTCGTTACCATAACACAAGCATTAAGTTGCTTAGCTTGGAACGAGATGGCGTTGTGGGAAATGTCCAAGGATATTTATTATTATTCAGTATATCTTTTTATTTCATATTTTTTTACATATATTCTTAAAAAAACATTGTTATTCAAAAAATATATATAAAATAATAGAAAACCCGTCGACAACGAGGTCGATGACCTAAGCTACCGACGGTTCAGGGCTCCAGAGAGAGGAACCTCCTCACGATCCTTGCCGAATCCAGGATGACTGCCTTTTGTATCAGGCCCTTAATCCAGCAACTCAGCGAGAGTTTCTTGAGATGTTGGTCGAAACTCTTCGCAATAAGACCGTTTACTGAAACGACTATCGGCACAATGATTGTTGAATCAACATGCCACATTGCGGTAACCTCGTGTGCCAAATCGAGATACTTGGTGAGTTTATCTTTTTCGGCTTTAACGAGGTTCTCGTCATGCGGGATAGTGACGTCAACAAGCATTGCCCGGCTCGCCAATCGGTCAATTATCACTATATCAGGCTTATTAGCGGGAATAGTCCTGTCAGTGATAATTGATCGATCCCAGTAGAGCGTGACATGACCATTGTCGAGAACTGGCGCAGGCTGGTATTGGTAGTAGGGCACTTCAGTATCCACAAGACTATATTTAAGGGCAAGTTGTTGATGGACTATCTTGGCCACTTGGTTGTGTCTGTGCAAGTATTCTCCGTTAGCAAGACGAGAACAGCCAGAGACGATATGCCTAATGGACTCTCCTGGACGATGACAGGCTCGACAAATGTCGGCAGTCCCGTCCTTTAGGATATGTCTCCGGTAGTTATTCGTCATGATAACTTCATCCATAATTGCACAGGCAAACCCTTCAGTCTCCCCGAAGAGGTTACTGAAGCGTAGCCAAGCCACAGAAGCAAGTTGGTCTACGTCCGGCCCAGTGAGAGCCTTGTAGAACCTTCCGTGTAACTCCTTGCTCTTCCATATAGTCGTGCGGTCCGAAATGCTTAACACCTGGGGCTTGCGCCAATTCTGTTTTGCCAAGGATAAAGGTGTGAAGGAATTGTCAACATTGGCCACATCTCGGTGCACATCCTCGGTTGACTGTAGGAAGTATTCCCGCAGATTGCATACCTCGCGGTTATGTAGGTTTTTGACGTTTAAATAACCACGTCCCCCACATTTCCGTGGGATATACAACCTCATAACAGACGAACGGGGGTGGTGCATTCGATATAAGGTCAATTGTCGACGAACCTTTCTATCCAAGGCGTCTAACTCAGACTGAGTCCACCTTAGAATGCCAAACGAGTAAGCAAGTGCAGGCATAACCCAACCATTGACAGCGCGCGCCTTATTACCTCCAGACAGAAGACTTTTCAGTACTTTTGTAAGGCGGCTTAAGAAACTTGCTGTCAATGACTGTTTTATCTCCTTGTCAGCTATACCTAGTCCTTCTGCCATTCCAAGGTACCTATAGGTTTCCGACTCCGAGAGACATCTGAGTGACATATTTTCAGAGAGTTGTAATTCTTCCGAAGTTACAACTCTGCCCCTCTGTACATGAATGGCCGCACATTTGTCGACACCAAACTCCATTTTAATATCCTTACTAAAGTTTTCTGTGATCTTTAATAATGATACCAAATCAGATTTCTTTGGTGCATACAACTTGAGGTCATCCATGTATAAAAGATGTGATATGACCTCACCATCTCTGCGGAGTCGGTAGCCTATCTTTGAATCCATTAGTAGCGTACTTAATGGATTCATAGCTAGGCAGAACCACAAGGGACTCAG
The DNA here is from genome assembly GCA_905475355.2 of Clostera curtula. Lineage (NCBI taxonomy): Eukaryota > Metazoa > Arthropoda > Insecta > Lepidoptera > Notodontidae > Clostera > Clostera curtula. The sequence continues at coordinate 8,255,154 of FR997806.1, read as the reverse complement.
GCTGTCACCTTGAAAAATTCCACGCTTTATCCTTAATAAGCCTGTGGAGTCAGAAAACCCCGCCATGTCTGGCAGACAGAGACGTGTGGTCCACTGGCTCATGCATACGCTAAGAAAAGAGCATAGATTTGGATGGAGACGGTACAAATCCAGTACTCTACTTAGCCATGAATGAGGCACCGAATCATACGCCTTTTTATAGTCTATCCAGGCCATGGAAATATTTTTTTTGACTCGACGGACTTGTTGGCAAATAGTCATGTCAATAAGAAGGAGTTCTTTAGTACCCCGAGACCGTGGCTTACATCCATTTTGTACAGGCGCCATAATATTATTAGCCAAAATGTGCTCCATAATTTTGAATTTTAAAATGGAGGTAAGCAGCTTGTAGGTGGTCGGCAAGCAAGTAATTGGTCGATAGTTTTTCGGTTCGGAGGTACTACCAGATTTGTAAAGGAGGTATGTGACACCGGTAGTCAAAAACGTAGGCAAAGATCCAGTTGCAATAGCGTTTTGGAATTGTGTTGCAATTAATATTATTATTATTATTTATTATCTCTGCTATGAGTAGAGAGTAGTTACTAATAGTCATCCCACATATGAGCCAGCATCTGGCCAGCGTTGGACAGTAGGATTACCCTCCATATAATGGGAGGAGGCCCGACTCAGCTGTGAGTCATTTATGTGCTGAGAAGAAGAAGAAGTAGTATCTCCAGCATTGTACTGATAATGATGAAGTTTATGAAGATCATTAAAGAAAGAAAAGAAAGAAAGAAAGAAAGAAAGACTCATTACTCGTCCAAATTCATCTTAGGATTTCTCCGTTTTGATTTATATAGGCCCTAATACTTTACCTAGAAACAAAGAAAAAGTGGTGAAACTGGTTGTGACGAAATCAGAACATCTAAAGGGACTAGACCTTAATTTGTAGATGTACTTCCACTTGATTGTTAACATTATTTTAAGAAGGTATTCTTTTTTTCGTTTCCCGACGATTCACCCGACTTCAAAAAGGTTATCAATTCGGTTGTATGCTTTTTATGTTTGTTATCGCTTGTACCGTCATTTGTAACTTACTTCATAGCCCGTATAAGCCACCGCTGAATGGGAGGAGGGCCATTGCATTGAGGGTGATTATAGATTTTGCCGCTTTTGGCGATTCGGCCGATTTCGGCCTTGTTTGTCATTTCATTTTGGCGGCTCCTGCGACACCCTCACGATCGAATGGGGTGGTGAGACTGTGTATTCTTAATCTGTCACCGCACGGACTGCTGTCTTAAATAAACAGATTCGAAATATTTTGGAAATAAATTTTATTCGATTGGTATTGATCTCCTTAAAAATATTTTCAACAGAAAACTTGAGATCAGGGATAATTTGGGTCCTTTACAAACACTTCTTGGAAACGGCTAACATTTTTCATTAATAAGGTTTTTGTTTGTGGTACTTGACAACGTGTGAGACGTAATATTATCGAATCTCTCAACAGGCCAGCATAGCAAGGCCTAGAATAGTACGTACCTACCATACTTATGTGGCTACAGCTGATATTAAAATCATAACTAAGATATCAGATGAAATTGGAATAGCAACGATCTTCAAAAAGCTTCGTTACCTTCGGCTTCAAATAAGACTGCGATCTCATTGAACTTATTCCAAACGAATCATAAACAACAGGAATAAATATTTAGCACAAGAAGCCTAGAGCAAAGTGCGGAATGTATCTGACCTCCTCCGTGCCTCGAAGGACACCTAAAGCCGTCAGTCCCGACTGACATTCGAATATCTATGGCTATGTATCGACATACACGATGTCAGTAGGTATTAGCGAAATTTTAAGAAACAAAGAATATTCAGTTATGATGTTTCATAATTCTATAGAATAGATTAAAAAAAGACTCAACTTTTTTGTTCCCCTAACCTGTTTTTAAGATTCTTTTTTTGGGAAATATAATATTATTATAATTAGTCGTCGTCGTCGCCGACCATAAAAGTCCCACTACTGAGTCGGGCCCCCTGTAAATTAATGGAGGGAAATTAGCCTACTGTGCCACGCTGGCAAGACGGGTTGGCACAGGGTGTGTATTTGCCGCAACAGGACGCGAGTTGGAGCACCCCGGGGAGGTTTAGTGGGTAGGCCTCCACTATGGGGGAGAGTCCCACACTCCCCTCGCTGGCCATCTGGATTTTACCCCGCGCGAACAAAAAAAAATGGTGTGTATTAAGTTTTCCTTCTCTTTCGGCTAGTTGATCTGCCTTTTGCGTTCTTTTAGTCGCCTCTAACGACACCCTCAAGTCGGTATGGGTTGGTGACATTTTTATAATAGATGAAACCAGCATAAATAAAAATTACTTATAATATTTTTTTTGTTATTTTCCTTTCCCCTGCGTTTACCTGTACATCGTGACATTGGCGGAGGTATGGTGTTGTTACATGGAAAGAAAGAAAGAAAGAAAAGAAAAGTATCTTTATTCCCGCAGGACACACAAAAACAAAAGAAAAAAGACATTAACAATATAACTTAAATAAATAACGTAAACGCACCCATTACCGCCAGTTTAAGCCGAGTTCGGATTGATGTCCAAAAAATAAGCACTTTCATAATATGTGGTGCCAATCAAAATAGTTTTTCAAGTACTGAAATTATCAATTTTTCTATTCTTATATAAAAATAGTTATACTAATAATTACTTAAAAATTAAATACAACTTAAAAGAAAAAAGGGCCATGTCCCTATTACCGATCCAAAATATAGAGAGTGTGCCTAATACCGTTTATGTGACACCTAATACCGACCACTAAATAAATGAAACCGTTATAGTTAAACAAAAATGCTCGTGTTTAGTATAGTTCAACTATTTATTTAAATGCTCCAATACAGTACGGAATGTTATCAACACATAACAAATTATTTGTGTTCTTATCATATTATATACATAACAGCGTTAAATCAGTCAAAAAAATCTTCTTTATACCAATTATGTATAACAAATTACAAAAGGCCAGCATTGATTATACTATAATATATAATCAATGCGGCATTTGGTATCTATTATTTATAAAATGTAACATAGAAATATAAAAATACTATAAATTTTTAAGTCTGGCAGTCATGTCAAATCAGAATCAAAATAGATTAATAATTAAAAATAAAATAAATTAAGAAAATTTACCTTTGTCGAAAAAAATAAGATTAAGAAATATTCTGTCAATATACTATATATTAATAATAGTACTATCAAGAGATTCAGAGCTCAAATTCACGTATGTACTTTGAATTTATGATGTTGATGGTTTCGGGGTTGATGTTGATGGTTTCGGAGTTGGCGTTGATGGTTTCGGAGTTGATGTTGATGGTTTCGGAGTTGGTGTCGATGGTTTTGGAGTTGATGTTGATGGTTTCGGAGATGATGTTTTAGATCTTGATCTCCGGTATAGAAAATAACATCTTTAAAAGGCGATTTTTGCATTGAGTTAAGTATTACTATATGTATAATAAAGCTTATGGTATTTTAAATTTTTATGTAAAATATGTATGTTTATTAGGGAATACTATAATGTTAACTAGGTAACTTTATGATAACTTGAAAATATATAAGTAGTGAGGGGGTTCGTTGTAAATGTACAAGTAGATCGGTAATAGGTATTATTAAAGGAAATCGTATAACCAATTACCGACCCTAAATACTTGTGGTTTTCGGACATTTGTATGATTTTAAATGGTGCGGTTATTATAAATCTTTAATAATAATCATATTTTAACTATAAAAATACAATATTAGAAAAATTCTACCTTTAATCATCAAAATATTTACTCAATATTTATAAGAAGAACATTTATATTTTTACGGATAATAATGCTCTCAAATATATGGCGTTAATAGCTCAAATACAAGTTAACATACTAAGGAACTGAGTTAGTGTATCCTCCTGCCTTATTAATTGAAGCATTTTAACAAAAATCATGGCACAAAAAAGATACGAAATGTACTTATCAGCGACATGTTTAACAACTGGGTCGGTAATGGGAATAAAATTGTGATTTTTGTTCTTAATACCGCCTATTTTTAATTTTGAATTTTAAGCAATATGTAATAGTATCTCAGTAAAATTAATTATTATTTGTGTTTCTGAAAGTATGAAAAATGCATCAAAAGAACTAGAAATTTCATTAAAATGCTTGAAGATATAATCTTCTGCTAAGAAAGAAACAAGAGTACTTACGTCGTCGGGAACGCCACACTATGGAGAATGCACTATCACCGGCGGTCACCGACGAATTGACCAATTATTCTTTAAATCGTTGAGTTACATACACAAACAAGATATGAACATTTGCAATACAAATACATCTATTTTTTTTCTGAAGAAACCACTTGTTTACCTTTAATACATCACATTAAAAATCTAGTTTTCTGAATAGGGCGGTAATGGGCGCGGATTTTAAGGGGTCGTTATTAGGTGCGTTTACGTTATATCAAAAAACTGTTTGGTATTTTTTTAAACAGGGACATGGCAAGTCATTCACCAAAGAAGTGAGTAAGTATATAATACCACGCGTGAGTAGTACCTCAATTAGAGTCTATTGACTAAACTACTCAGTACCTGTAATGTAGGCTCATGTTTACATACAATGACTAATAAAGTTTTCCAGGAACACTGAATGGGTGAAATTTCTTTTCATCGCATAATGATGCTACGACAGTACATTTTCTAAGAAAACTGAGCATTAAGTATGCTTGGATAAAACTTTTTAAAAAGAAATTGTTGTGTAGCAGAATAATGATGTTCAGATCTTTAGAATTGAGTGGATCCAACTCATCAGGGCAAGGAGGCCTACCTTTAATAAGAAAGGTCATATTTCTTAAACGGCTTTTACTTTAATTACCCAATGGCTTCTTAGGTGTTCGCAATTATTACACATTAAAATTAAACACTTTAAAGCGGAATTAGAGCGTGTATATTACATTATTAATTCCCGCAATTAATTTGTGGAAACATTTTTATATATTTTGCTATTTACTTGATTCTTTCTGTTTCGTTGTCCAAATAAATAAATCATACAACCTAATTGTAACTAAGTCGATTGAAAATAGGTAAGTAAACCCTTGGCTCCGACTATGGATAAATTCAAATGAAAATATAAAACACTAGTTGTCGTACATTGATAAAATAATCAAAAGTAGGCCTCTTTGATGAGAGGGTGCAAAGAGGGGCTAATGAAGTGTTTGCCGGTCTGAACCCTGTCATTGGTGATGGAATGAGCGTGAATGGCTCTGTATAATTCGCCTTGATTGTAGCCTGGATATTCGTATTTTTCGTACGGAAAATTCGAGGCTCATTATATTTCATGTAGCGTTTTTAATATATTTTGTTTATATCCAGTGTTTTTACAGATTATGAGGCCTTGTTGGTACACTAACAAGACCTCATAATCCGTATTTCTATAGGCACAGATATAATAATACTATATGTGTTGTATGTGCCACTTTTTTTATTTATTTATTTATTTATTTATTTTAACACAGTCAAAAACAACCTTATTACTAAAACAGTTTTCAATTTTATTTACAATTTGCGGGTACCAATAATGTGTAAAAGTTTTGTAAGTGCAAAAAAATGATATCACATTAATACATTACAATATTTAGTTTTAAATTACATACCCGGTGCTTAGGGCAAACAATTTTGCACCAACAAAGGTTGTCCTGAAATAAGTTTACGCTATCCTCCGTACTAGTAAGACACTGTATCACGGCAGTATAGCCTTCCTCGTTCATAACAAACACTTTGCGATCTACACTTCAAAGTATTATGCATATCACTATCAATACAGTTTGACTTTCTCATTACATATAACATTTGTTTAAACATTGAACACATTTTAACTAAAAAGTCTAAGTGATTTCGGTACATAATCAAATTATAAATATGTGGGTAAAAGGTAATTGATTATTACAGTAAAAGTAATAGAACAGTAAACTAAAGTGCGTTGAAAGGTAAAGTAATGTGTGGAGAGTATTTATATGGTGTGTGTTTGTGTGTAAAGAGTATAATATGTATGTGCTATATTTAAATGTTATGAAATTACCAATTTTTTTATTTAGTGTGAAAGAATATTTTCAGTATTGTCATAACTTAGCTGCCTGAGGTATTTATCTATCAACTTTTTGCAGACAGATCGAGATGAATGGCGTAGGTGTAACTCTTTTGATAATTTGTTATATATATGAGGGCCTAAGAAATAGCAGAAATAGAAGCACAAGTTTCGATCCACGATTGACCATTAAATAAAATTACCGTGTCATCTGCAAAAGATATGATCTGACCTTGTTGTAATTGGAGATTAGATAACTCATTGATATATATAAGGAAGAGCGTAGGACCCAGTATGCTCCCTTGTGGCACGCCAAACGATAGATGTTGTTGGGGACTTAAGTAGTTACAAATTCTCACACATTGGGTCCTATTTTTTTAAGTAGTCTGTAAAAAGCTGTAGGGTAACACCACGAATACCTATGCATTCTAGCTTATCAAGAAGTAAAGGGACAGATACAGTATCAAATGCTTTTGTTAAATCTAGAAATATACCTAAAGTCTTCTTTCCTCCATCTAAATTATTAACAATAAATGATAATAGCTTTTGGATTGCATTTTCAGCCGATTTTCCTTCACGGAAGCCAAATTGGTTAGTAGAAAGTAGATCATTCGTTTTCAAGTAACTTTTAAGGCGTGAACTAATTAGATGCTCTAAAATTTTTGATAAAGTGGGCAGTAACGAAATTGGTCTATAATTAGAGACATTGTCTCTATCCCCTGTCTTAAAAATTGGTATTACCACAGACTGTTTTAGTGCATCAGGGAATACACCTTGACAAATACACTGGTTACAGATCTTTGTGATTGGGGAAACCAGAAAATTTATTCCAAACTTAAAAAGACATGAAGGTATGTTATCCCACCCAACGGAATTAGAGTTTTTAAGATTTAATATTACATGTCTTATTTCAGTTTCGTCAGTCGGTAAGAGAACCAATGAATGTAGTGGACGGTTCACTGTCTTTTTTACCTGTTTTTGTTCTATGTCAGCAATCTTTGGTAAACAATTTTTCGCTAATTTCTCTCCAATGCTGCAAAAGTAGTCGTTTAAATATGCCACTGATTCCAATGGATTCGACCTAATGGTTAGTAGGTTTTCAGGCTTGTTAAAGTTAGAATTAACGTGACAAGTATGTTTTAGTAAGGACCACTGCTTTTTGAGATTGTTTTTATGTAAGTGAACTTGAGATTTAAGATAGTCATTTTTTAAATTCTTTAGTAAGTTACTGCACGTATTCCGATAACGAGTATAAGTTGACTTTAACACAGTGTTGTTCGGTTCTTTTCGTAACCTTTGATGCAATTTATCTCTGTTTCTCATACACCGACACAGACCAGGAGTTACCCAAGGTTTTATTGGATGTTTTCTATGCGAAAGTTTGTATTTTGTTGTGTGCTTGCTCATTGATTGTCTAATAATAGATAAGAATATATATGTTGCATTATTTGGATCATCATAAGGTAATATAGTATCCCAATCAATTTCTTTAAGTTCTTCTAGCACTTTCGGATAATTAATTTTTATAAACTCTCTATGCTGTTTTGCTTTTTTATTTGAGTTTTTGTGTAGTGCTATCATAACGCATGCATGATCAGTTATAGAGGAGTTACATACAACAGTTCTATGTGCGTTGTTAGTTTTGATAAAGCAGTGGTCTAAACAGTTGTCACCTCGAGTAGGAAAGTTATGTGTCGCAACTAGACCATGGATAGCCAATATATTAGAATATTTTGTATATTTGTGGTCATTAGCGTTAATTGTATTTATGTTTATATCACCAATTAGGATAATATTCTTAACTTTCCTTAGATCATAAAATACGCTATCGATCATTTTAATAAAGTTATCAATATTCTTGAAGCACGGTGGCCTATAAATTGCTACAATAGCCAAATCATTTTTGAGTGTAGCAACCAGACAATTCGCTTCATCACCAGTTTGCGCTTTTTCTTGGACTTTGTACTGAATTTCATTTCGAATGTAAACAACTGTACCGTCATTCTTGTTGAGATGATTCGAAGATGAGAAGACGTTATATGTTGGTAGAATAGGTAGTATTGAGTTTTCAGAGAGCCAAAATTCTGTCAATATAATGAAATCAAAATCCAAGTTTAATCGTGTTAGTAATATTTGTAATTCATCAAAGTTACATTGAAGGCTTCGTATATTTTGAGTTATTATTTTATAGCCATTCAATTTGTCTAGCAAGATCTTACAGTGTTCCGGAGTTTTGGATAATGGGTCACATGTTCGATTTCAGGGCAGGGCAAATGCCTTTATGTAAGCCTATTTTTGGTGGGAAATCTGCGTGGAATCCTTGCCAATGGGCAGTAGTCGGGGTAAGTGGGACTATGGCGCACGGAAAGATAGAAATTTGACCTAATCACTTAACTCAACGCTGTACTGTGTATCACCTTCCGGGCCAAGGTCTCGGGTTGTATAATGCCAATGTGGAACATGCTCGGCGGTCTTGGGGCACTTCGGGCTCCTCTATTATGGGACCCCCAAGCTCTGAGTCAGGCTCTTTGAGATACTTAATCTGGGCCTGGGTGTCATTTGGTGTTCGTGGTTTATACGTTTGGAGCAACCGCGATACAAGTTATAACTAGGACAGAGGAATGTTTAAAAAAAGTGACTAAATTTATGTTCGTAAGTGTCATATTTTTCTTTTTTGTTTTTGTCCGATGCAGTATAATGTTATTGACAAAGATTATTGTATATTTATAATACTATACAGTCATCATTGCCGTTGGTGCGACTTTTAGATTCGGCTATGGAGAGGGCTATGCTCGGAGTTTCTCCGCAAAATCGAATCAGAAAGGAGCAGGAGATCCACAGTAACCGACATAGCCCACAGGATTGCCAAACTTAAGTGGCAGTGGGCAGGGCACATAGCTTGCGGGACTGACGCCCGATGGGGCAGAAAAGTCCTCGAGTGGCGACCGCGTGCCGGAAAGCGCAGTGTTGGTAGGCCACGTTGTGCCGATGACCTGAACAAGGTCGCCGGAAAACGATGGATGCTCTGCTGGTTCAGGACTGGCGTTCGTGGAAAACCTTGGGGAGGCCTATGTCCAGCAGTGGACGTCTTTTGGCTGAAATTATGATGATGATGACAGTTATAATCTTTTTATAATTGGGGTGTCGTAAGTAATAAAAACAAGTCGATCATTTTTTTAAGATATCGTCAGTAGTACTATTATGACATATATATTTTAATCTTCAATCACATTAAAGTATAGCTAAATCACATTAACATGCATTTCTTTTTAAATTGAAATAACAAACAGTTGCTTCAAACTCCGTTCACAACACAGGTCGATATCAAACTAAGATATGTTTTTGAAGGACAGTGATAATCTAGCAGTAAGATAATTCCTATGAATATGTATGTGATCAATGTTGGAAGCTAGTAACGCCATGAAATAACAAAATAAACCCAAAAAAAAAAAGTTTTCAAAATAGGCACTAAAAAGATAAATATTCAACCATTTGAAATGATTGGCAGAAGCGTACCTAATTAAGGCCATTGTCAATTTAAGTTGGCTTTATTTGATTTACCTTTTCAGAAATTTTAGCAGTACCCCTGCTGTATAAGTGTTCCTCTCACTTTATTTGCATTCATGTGTCCCTGCTCTTTAATTTAAAAGAAACTCGTCCCTATACTTTGACGCCGTAAAACTAATTATAATGTTAATTGCTTAGCCATTTCAAGCTATCATCCCACCTACGTTACTATTAAAACATTAACTTAAAATAAACATTAATCTTCCTTCTAATACCAAAAGATCGTATTATTCATTCGATGCTGATCATCATCACCATTTCAGCCAAAAGACGTCCACTGCTGGACATAGGCCTACCCCAAGGATTTCCACAAAGGCCATATTGATCACAAAACCATCCGTATAATTGCAAAAAAAAATTTTTTCTAAGCGATATCGAATATCCCTTTGCAATAAATACTCGGGTGAATCTAAAAGTTCTTAGAAGTGCATATATATGAAACCTTTTTGGATCAAGTTCGATATTCAAATTAAAGAGTGTCTATCACACTATATTTATGCAGACTGTCACTTGTTTTTGTCAGTTCGTTCGCATGTAATAAATTATTTTGTGCAACGAGTTGCTAAAAAGTCAAAATGATGGATAAAAGTGAGTTACGTGCGGTGATAAAATATCTCAGTTTGAAAAAAATGTCTACGAAGGAAATTTTTTTGGACATTCAGCAGACATTAGGGGGTGATGCTGTACCCTATTCTACGGTTGCGTACTTGGTGGCTGAATTTAAAAGAGGTAGATCAAGCTGTAAAGATGACCCGCGTTCTGGGCGGCCTTCAACCTCCGTTACAGAAGAAAATGTCAAAAAGGTTGAGAATCTGGTTTTGGAAGACAGAAGAATGACTATAAAACATATAGCTGAGATCCTAAAGATATCTTTTGGTAGCGTTCAATCCATTTTAATTGATTCACTGGGGTTCAAAAAAGTGTCTGCAAGATGGGTGCCACGAATGTTAACCGACGAAAACAAAAAGCGACGTTTGGAAATTTCCAAGCGTAATCTCGAAATGTTCCAGCGTGATTCGGATAATTTTTGCCGTCGTCTTGTCACCATGGATGAAACGTGGGTCCACCATTTTGATCCTGAAACTAAAAGACAAAGCATGTCTTGGAAACGACCATCCTCTCCATCCATTAAGAAATTTCGAGTTGCTCCTTCCGCTGGCAAAGTTATGGCCTCTGTGTTCTGGGATAGTGAAGGAATCCTTTTTATTGATTACATGCCAAAAGGCCAGACGATAACTGGACCCTATTATGCAAATTTAATCCCGAAAGTGCGTGAAGCGATTAAAGAAAAACGTCGTGGAAAACTGTCGTTGGGCGTGTTGTTCCTTCAAGATAACGCTCCTGCCCATCGATCGGAAGTTGCGCTCAACGCAATCCGCTGTGCTGGCTTCAATCTCCTTGACCACCCACCATATTCTCCGGACTTAGCCCCAAGTGATTTTCACTTATTTCCAAAATTAAAAGAGGAAATTCGTGGAACAAAATTTCACGATAATGACGCGGTTATAGCTGCCGTAGAGGACTTTTTCGAGAGTCAAGAAAATAATTTTTTTTTACAAGGAATAAGGAAGTTAGAAACGCGTTATTCTAAATGCATTGCATTGGAGGGAGATTATGTAGAAAAATAAAATATTATTATTTAAATCTTTGCATTTTTTAATATTGATTCCAAGAATTTTTTGATTCACCCTCGTACAAAACAAGATTTCTAATGGCACAAAAAGTATGAATGAAACGTGTCGAGTAATTACTTTTAAAAAATATATTACTACCAAATCCTTGTTTCTTCCGCCTAATCCTTTCCATTGGTGCCGCGTTGATCTGGTTAGAGAGTAATAGTAGTAGTAGTAACTAGTGTAAAAATATTATCACTATCACTACATAGTATAAAACAAAGTCGCTGTCGCCTGTCCGTACCTATGTATGCTTAAATCTTTAAAAATACGCAACGGATTTCGAAGCGGTTTTCTTTATTAGATAGAGTGATTCAAGAGGAAGGTTTATAAGTAATAATAATACATGTATAATTACACCAGTGCGAAGCCGGGGCGGGTCGCTAGTAATTAATATAGAGGTAAGGTGTTTTACAAGCGACAAAGATAAGCGTTTAAAACGCCTCCCTCCTAGACAGAACAACGATCTACGAAACGCTAGATGCGTCAAAATGCGGACAGGGCTATGCGTTCAGCAGTGGAATAAATGGCTGATGACGATGTTAATGGTTTTAGGGGGTTCTACAAAATAATAATTTTTTTCTTAGGATTCTTGTGTTATCAATCTGTCCGCAAGTTACTAACTATATCACTCTATAATTATCTGTAACCTACTGTATGTGGGCTTCAGATTGTAATGTTAGTAATTTGTGCTGGCTACATAATATTCCAATTGTACCCGACCTTCTAATTAGTACCTGTACGTTTACGGATCACACATATTACACCAATACAAGTAACTAACTAAATTCCTATAGCCTTAACGAGAGGATTGATTGTGCTGCTGTTAGAGATAGTGTTTGCAAATTTTCAGAAAGAAAAATCATAATCACTTGTTGCTGTGGCCTTTCACAACCCCCCCCTATCATACCCCGCTTTCTGTGGCTTTCTGTTATAACTGAAGAAATAGGCACAGAAAACCGAAGAAACATGGAACTCACATAACCAAATTTGTAAAATAGTATAATTAATAATAATGACAGTTAGTTGCGTAGATGTTTAATAAAAAAACTGGTAGAAAAACATTGATATCTCACATAAACTTCAAGCTAGAAAAAAAAATTCAATTCAGAACTGCTTTTTTGATTAGCTCTATCGATGCGTTATCAGTGGTAATTAAAGTGGAAAACTAACCAGTAAATCTTGAATGAAATACTACCTTAAAACATTGTACAACATGCATTATCGCATAAATTTAAAAAAGAAACACAACTACAACTAAATGTTTATAGACCGAATTATTCAGTACGTGCACTAAGGTCCCGGACTTAGTCTTCAAAGCATCCAACTTTATTCAAGGATTTTGTACCGCTTCTTTTTGAATAAATATTTTTGAATCTCTGAATCCTAAAGCACGAGCTTTGCTCAGTTTAGGAATCAACATAAATAAGTATTTTATATCAAGTCAAGGCTATGTAACTAAAATAATTATGTATGTATAGATAAGAATATTATGTACTCAAGGTTTTTTTTTGGAAATATAGATTATTATTATAATACCATAGCATTACATCCATTTGCAGTTAGATCCAGATCCTTATAGAAGCCCAGTCGATCAACATTTCCTTTAATCAAATTAATTTACGTAAACCTTTATTTAATTACGCCACGGAACGTAGCAGCTATAACATTTGCTAATTAAACATTCAGGGCATATAAATCGCAGACGTTAAAACCCGGTAACGTAGCTGTTCGCATTTAACCTCTTGTTAATTAGGCTACTAATCACGTTAACTGTTTGCAAAGATTAAAAGCAGTCTACAGATTAACGGAAGTACATTAAATGTATGTAAACGCGAATTGAACTGAACTGAACTGTTGAACTGGTTAAAATCATACGTGAAAAAAATATTTCGATTTGGCAGTAACGTAATATTTTTTGGTGTCCAATAAAAACAACCAAACATTATGCCAGCATAAATCTGCGTTACACAAAGATCGATGCTGGTATCAATTCAATTATTAACATAATCAAGATTAAAAAACATAAGTGTTCCGTGTGGTGACGGATTTAGAATACACAATGTCACCAACCCACACTATTCTGAGAGTGTCGTAAGACGCGACTAAAGGATCGTAAGAGGCAGATCACCTAGCCGCATGAGAAGGAAAACTTGATACAAACCCGGTGCCAACCCGTCTTGCCATCGTGGCACAGTAGGCAAATTTTCCTCCATGAATTTGGAGGAGGCCGGACTCAGTAGTGGGTCATTTATGGTCTGAAACGAAGTGTAATATTACAACATTATATATTTTATGTCATGTGAATTAATTCGAATCATTTTCATAGAAAGAAATACCACTCACACCCGTTCAATATTTATCCTCGTAAATCTAGAACATAATAATATGTTCTTCTTACCACAGGTAGTTTAACCTTATAAAGGTTACAACTTTACAATAATTTACTTCCAAACGGCACGTGCGGGACGTTGCGCGTGCCTCCGTCAGGCGCCGGATGAAGTGGCACCCGCTCTGTTACTACTGCAACGCAGTGGTTTAGGGCTCGCATGGCAACTTTGAAGACAGTCTAGCTCCTGGGCTCTGGCCTCAACCCATGGCCCCGCCCAGTATGAGGTACCGGCCCATCGAAACTTGAAGGCACGTAAGTAGCAGCATAGTCGAGGGGGAAAATTGAATTTTAAGATAGGTAATATTAAAAATCTGTATTCATTGCAGCGTATACCGAACGCTCGCCATCTGTCCTCTGAATCGAACCAGACAGTCGATAAGACGTACGTTTTCACGCTACTATATTTAGTTCACATTCTTAGGTTTGTCAAATATATTTTAAGTCAAAATACATAATTGCTTATGAATAAACCATTATTTCAATTTTGTCGTGCTTAAATTAGAAACAGGCACTTGCAGACTCTTGTACAATTTTAATGGACTCTAAGGCTAAGTTAACATCGAACATAGTTATAGGCACCCGTATCTCGAATTCTGAATTCGTTTTAGAATAAGTTAGAATAAAACAAAATCAAACAAAGTGGATGTTGTCTGACCGTCTCTATGTATGCTTAAATCTTTAAAACTACGCAACGGATTTCGAAGCAGTTTTTTTAATAGATAGAGTGATTCAAGAGGAAGGTTCATATGTTTAATACATACATAATTGCACCCGTGCGACGCTGGGACGGGTCTCTAGTACTCAATAATAATTACAGCATTTAGTTATTGATATTGTATATAATGATTTTTGTTTATTTTATTTAAATACTAGCTGCGCCCCGCGGATTTACCCGCGTGTTGATGGAATTTATTTTTTCGACAGTTTGTTTTTCTATTTACTTGAAACTTATTGTTATATTTTGGACAATTCACACAATATCTTTATAAAATTATATCCTATTACATTCAGTTGTGTTTACGTGAAAGAGTAACAAACATCCATCCATCCATCCAGCGATCTATCCATCAATCCATACTTACAAACTTTCACGTTTATAATATTAGCAGGATGCAGCTTTTTCTTTTTAAATATTGTTCGGACAAGCTTGCTTCTTCAGGTTACCGAAACGCCGTTCCTAGGCCTCACTGGAAATCAGCGCTGCGGCACCCAAATGGTTCAGCAACACAATGTTGAACCTTCTTCCATGACAGGGAGGCTAATTAGCCTGCCATGCCACGCTGGCTGGAAGGGTTGGCACAGGGTTTCGATTCAAGTTTTCCTTCTCTTCATTTTCCTTTGTAGACTCTTACTACACCTTCAGGATCATCATCATCATTTCAGCCAAAAGACGTCCACTGCTGGACATAGGCCTCCCCCAAGGATCTCCACAAAGGCCGGTCCTGGGCCGCCCGCATCCACTGCTTTCCGGCGACCTTAACCAGGTCGTCGGTCCACCGTGTGGGAGGCCTACCAGCACTGCGCCTTCCGGAACGCGGTCGCCACTCGAGGACGTTTCTGCCCCATCGGGCGTCGGTCCTGCGAGCTATGTGCCCTGCCCACTGCCACTTAAGTTTGGCAATCCGGTGGGCTATGTCGGTGACCCTGGTTTTCCTGCGTATCTCCTCATTTCTGATTCGATCTCGCAGGGAAACTCCGAGCATAGCCCTCTCCATTGCCCTTTGGGTGACTTTGAGCCTTCTGATGGAGCCCATAGTGAGCGACCACGTCTCTGTTCCATATGTCATCATCAGGATGGAATGACAATATGTGTCATCGGGACATCGGGATCCGTGAGAGGATTTAGCATACACACCCGGTTGTCATAGAAGTCGGCTCCAGGAATGGAGATACATAATTATAGCTTAAATATAGGCATGCCTACATTTTCAATTTGTGCATAGCTTTCCTTTTTACAACCGACTTCAAAAAAGAGAAGAATCTTCCTTCGTTGGATTTTTAACGTATGTCAAAGACGCCTTCCGATTTAGAAAATTCTTTTGTGTTACAAAGTTGGTTGTTCAGTAGTTTGGGTCCTTTACAAATCATACATTTAATTATTAAAACGACAACAAAAATTAATAATGCGAAAAATAACCAATATACAACCATGTTAAGCCTGTTTAAATGTTTAAAAACAATGTAGAGTGCTTCCACGAAAGTGTTATTTATTAATTGCTAATTTCCTGTCTTAATTAACGTCTTGCCATTAACTTTTTATCTGAAACGGGTATCAACTCGTAGAATATCAACTCGACTTTCGGCTCTCCTCTTTATCGTATTAAATTTTAGGGAAAAGGCATGCGGGAAAAAGCATTTTCCAATGCTGACACATAAGTCAACCAAAAGTTAAGTTCTTTAAACGTAGCTAAGAACACTCAAATAAGACGTCATTAGATTTCATTGTTATTTTAGCATTTTTTGAAAATTATATTATGAAAATACACACGGCGTATTTTAAACGCGCAGTAGCGTTCAAACGCTATTGGAACGAACTTTGAATCGCGCGTCTACTGCCCGTATACGCGTAGCGATACAGACGCGTAGTAGTCGCTCGTAGCTTCTACGTTTTGATCAGATCAGTCCCCTCCTCTACCCCACCCCCCTCCATCCCCTCGTACGCTCTTCAAACGAGTAGCAAACGCGCCTCACACGCGCTCTTTTATCGCGTGTTTGAATCTATACAAACGCAAAAATCGGCATCTACGGCGCAGACGACGCGCGTTCCTGAAACATGCGTGTGCTAGGGGCCTTAGCGTTATAACATTAGTCTCTCTATAAACTTAAACGTTTGCCCCCATCCAGACCCACTTTCGAAATGTTTAAATGTCGGCCTACACAGTCATCTCGCAAATCTCACAAAGTTTTGTTAGCTTATTAACCGGCAGACCTCATTAGGCACCGACTGTGTGAGCAAAAGTTTTGGGCCGAAAGTATAATTTTAGTGCTCGGCTTCACAGAGACAGAGTTTAAAAGTTGGTTGTAAATTTTAAGGATTACTTGTACAAGAGGTAATTTTAGTAAGCTTAATTACTGAAGGTAATTAGATGGTCAGATTTGTATGAAAATTATGACGTTTCATTCATAATCTGTTATTTATTATATTGATATTGAAATATTTTTTACACTAATAAGGACTTTAAAATATAATAATAAAAACTATGTCTACACAACATTTCAAGAAAATATCGCTGAGTTGCTGGATTAAGGGCCTGATACAAAAGGCTGTCATCCTAGATTCGGCAGGGATCGTGAGGAGGTTCCTCTCTCTCGAGCTCGAACCGTCGGTAGCTTAGGTCATCGACCTCGTTTTCGACGGTTATTGTCTATTTATATGTATATTTTTTTAAATCACTTAGTTTTTTTTAATATATGTAAAAATAAGAAATAAAGAGACATGCATAAAAGCTCATGCGTAAAAGCTATGTCTAACACAAAAAAAGAACATTAAATATATACTTAAAAAAATGGAGACTAAAGTCTAAATTAAAATTGTCATCCTCAGCGCTGCAAGTGTTTTCAAACATTTCCAGAACAAAGCTCTAAAATAAGCAGAATTTAAAATGCACTGTAACTTATTGCCAGCATTTGTACTGTCATCTAGAAATTGGATTTGAACAACCTGCTTATCTTTTACGAGTTGGGGGCACACAGGAGCTTGTATTGATGTAGTTCATTGCATTCCTTTGAAGAGAGCTCGTCTTCAAGTAATTTTATTTTCTGTCTCTGTCGAACCTTTTGATTCACCTGTAATGTTCGTGTTTACCTACAATAAAATTGAAACTATTTTTAAAGGTTTTTTAAAGGAATCATATTTTTTATTTGGTAAGCTAATGTCATTTTAATCGAATTTTCTAATCCTCTTGACTGCCTAGTTGGTCTAGGGATTAGATGTGCCGCCTTTGGGTCAACTGGTCCCGGGTTCGATTCCGGGGTGGGACAAATATCTTTGTATAAACCAGAGGCACTTGCTCTGAGTCTGGGTGTAATTTGTGTTCGTGAAAAACTGACCCCGTGATACAGGCTGTACCGAGTGTAGAGGTTTTCGTTATAAAAAAAACAAAGGAGAAGTTAATGCTCTATGGCACCTATGATCAGTAGCGAACTAGAGTTGGCTGATGATGATGATGTAAAATGATTTGGTTATTAAAAAATGAAGTATAGGGAGCATTTTGTGCTTATTTTATACAAACATTTTAAAGGCAGGGAAATTGTGTAATTTTTTATAAATTAAATAACTTTAGTTATTTCTAGATCTGAAACATCGAATAAACGGTTTTTTTTTTCCATCAAAGTGGCAACACTACTTGTTTGTGTTTAGCGATTATATCCTCTTTGTATGTATAGACACGACACCCCGCTCTGTACTATGCAATGCATATTCAAACTGTCACTCTCATTTAAGGCGTTGGTATATTTTCTAATATTGATCAGAATCATTTTATTATGTAATCAATGATTATTTATAACTTTGTTTCATAAACCTTACAAGTGTGTACAGATACCTACTTTAATTGGTTTGTTTAGACCACTGTGCAGACTGATAAAATCATGGTGAAATTTAGGTACTGTTTACTGTCTACTGTTTAGATTTTTTGATTGAAATAAGCTTAACAATGTTGGAATCGGAGATTGAAATTGAAACCACTCGGAAACAGTTGTCGGTCTCCCACGTACTATTTACATTTTCTTTATTTTTCAATTCGTTTTTCAAGGAAGGTTCCATAAATTAAATTGACCAAATAACATTGGGCAATTTTGATCTTTGTGCCACATGAAATTTACTTATAATTAATTGTATACTCGATTTTATTAGATTATTATGTTTGGTTTGTAAAAAAGTATTATCGAGTAATTTTTGAAATTTATATTGACAGGAAAAAGTAAGATTTAACAGTCTGGAAAAAGTATACCACTTGCATTAATATACAATAGACAAGTATACACTACACATCATTTATGGGCTGAGTATACAATAGACTAGTATACACTACACTTCACATCATTTATGGGCTGAGCAGTAGTAGTAGTATAGAAGTATGTATATATATTTTATGTATGGAGGCATGCCGCGCCGTGCGCTACATATATATAATGTATTGTATATTGAGGGTGTCGTAAGAAGCGACTAAAAGAACGCATTAGGCAGATCACCTAGCCGCAACAGAAGGAAAACTTGAAGCAAACCCTGTGTCAACCCGTCTTGGCTGCGTGCCACAGTAGGCTAATCTCCCAACATGAACTTAGGGGAGGCCCGACTCAGTAGTGGGTAATTTATGGGCTGAAACGAGGATAAAGACCCTGTAGTCCGGAAAACGATCACGCTTAGGTAAGGTTAGGTTAGTAGGCCTAACCGAGTTTTATGTATGAATTAACTCTGGTCTTGTTACGAAAGATCGTCCTTGAAAGATATCGAAGCCACGCATAGCCATGTGGTATACCTTTTTAGAATCTCTATTAAATGCGCCAAAAATTGTGATACAGTGGCACTTTTATGTAGAGTATTTTTTTTTCACAGTGGGGTCCGAAGTAAGCAACAAGTTTTGATTTAAGAATTATGTCTTTCGGAAAACTGTATGTTATCTTTAACACACCCAATAAACTACCTTAAATAGCATGTCTAACGAAAGGGCTCATCAGTACCAATCTATTGAAAATTTTTAAAAAGATACAGGGTGTAATTTTTTAGGAATTTTATCAAGTTTTAGTAAAAAAAGGACAATTTCTCATAAAAACACAAAATCAATTAAAACTCTGCAGGGGTTGACCTTAGGGACTTCCCGTAGAACAATTTTTTGCTGCTGATAACCCCATCTAACCGCTGGTTGCGTTTGATCCACGACTTTTTGACCACCCTGTATATAGTTTACATGCGGTGACAATGACGCGAGATTCATGCTTTTTGTTCAGCCAAAAAGTGCTGGACGCACCTGAAGACCGGCCATAAGACGCCCGCATCCACCGTTTTCTGGTGAACTTAACCACGTCATCGGTCCTCCGTGTGGGAGGCCTACCAACACTGCCCTTTCCGGCACGACGTCGCTACTCGAAGATTTTTCTGCCCCATCGGGCGTCAGTCCCGCAAGCTATGTGCCCTGCCCCCTGCCACTTAAGTTTGGAAATCCTGTGTGCTATGTCGGATATATCACTATCACTATTTATTTATTTATTTTATTTATTTATTTATTCTTCTTTGCACACATATACATACAAAACTAGAGAATTAAAAGCAAACAGAAAACAGATTATGTACAGTTAGGCGGCCTTATCGCTAAAGCGATTTCTTCCAGGCAACCTTAAGTGAAAGAGACAAGAAAAATACAATAGGTAGTGATGCCAGATAAAAAAAACTACTAACTAACTATTTAACAGTAATCTGATTAATTCATAATACACATACATACATACTCGATAAATAAAATACATATATATTAAATAAATATATACACACATACATATTTATAACACTATCATCATCACTACACTATCATCATCACTACATAGTATAAAACAAAGTCGCTGTCGTCTGTCCGTCACTATGTATGCATATATCTTTAAAACTACGCAATGGATTTTGACGCGGTTTGTTTTAATAGATAGAGTGATTCAACAAGAAGGTTTATATGTACTTATATTAAATGCATAATATTGTAGAGAAACACATAAATTTAGATGTTCATCATTGCACCCGTGCGAAGCCGGGGTGGGTGGCTAGTTTAATACAACATAATGTATAATTTTATTTCAGTTTGTGCATGATGACTTTTTTTCTGATCGGCACGTTAATTTTGGGAGCTGGTAAGTTTTATAGATGGATTTAGAATACATATTGTACTACTCATTCGTTCCTGTGTGTCGTAAAAAGGGACCAAAATAATAAGATTGGCAGACAATATAACCGCAAATGATTAATCTTGGGATGTGTTTATTTTCTATCAGATATAGCGTAAGGCCAAACGAGCGTAATTTTGTGAGTTGTGAGTCGCGTAATTTCTGCTGTATTCGGTTTCATACAAAAGTCCAGTTTGTGCTAACAGAATTTCTGCTAGGCAGAATTTCTGAGACCGAAATTACGCGACTCAAAACTCACAACATTTCGCTCATTTGGCAGCCCAACAGAATTATTACTGAGCAGAATTTCGGCGATAGGATTAGCAAGCTGAAGTGGCAATGGGCTGGCCACATCTGTCGTAGACCTGACGGCCGCTGGGGCAAACAGGTGCTACAGTGGAGACCACGTACTGGCAAACGTAGGGTGGGACGCCCCCCTGCTAGATGGAGCGACGATCTGCGACGGGCAGCCGGCAGCAACTGGATGCATAGGACCGAAGGCCGGGTTCAGTGGACTGAAATAGGCTGATGGTGATGATGAGAATTTCGGCGACCGAAATTACGCGACTTAAAACTCACAAAATTTCGCTCGTTTGGTTTCACCCTTAGATTTTCGAGTTCTAATTATCTTGATTTTAAATTATTTTTCACTTTTCTCGCGTTTTTTTTACAACTAATCCTACTACTCAGCCTATAAATGACCCACTGCTGAGTCCAGCCTCCTCCCATCACTGGGAGGGTAATTAGCCTACTGTGCCACGCTGGCCAGACGGGTTGGCACAAGGTTTCATTTCAAGTTTTCGGTCTTGTCATTTCTCTTTATCGGCTCTTACGATAGGCCAGTGTCAATGTCCGCCAATCAATGATTAGAATGTCGTCCCCATACCCAATAAACATCCCTCCGCTGCACTGTCCCGCACAGCTTGCCTTGTCGGTCCCTACTGTGTCTCCACGGACGATTAATCTTACGTCACCCTCAGGATAGAATGGGGTGATAACACTATGTATTCTAAATCCGTCATCACGCGGACACGGTCACCACACGTTTTGCAGAGGGTGAAGTGCCCCCCCTCGACTGTGCTGCCACCTTGTCGTGGTGAGGGGGCTTGAGTGCCTTAATGATCCGTGGGGCCATACCAGCCAGGGCCTCCCATGCCCACAGGGAGAGGTGAGACGAAGAGCGGCACCCAGCGCCGCAGTGGACTGGGGCTCTAGGGACTCCTCTGTCCTCAGAGTTGCCCTGCGAGTCCTGGACCGCTGCGGTCCACCAACGCCCTTGGGTTGTCGCTAACCCGAAGGCTGACGGACCTCCTTCTGCGAGGCCGTTACGTCGCAGAAGGGGGCTGCGGGGCGGGTCGCAAAGGAGGGAGCTCCGGCTGGCCCGCGCCGCGGACGGAGGCAGGGGTGGAGGGGGGTCGTGACGATGCTAACCCCTTCTGCCCTCGCCGTAGAGGCCGGTGGTGGGTCGGGGGCACCGCCACCGACGAAAGCCTCAATGACTGAGGGCGCCCCAGTGTACCGGGACGCCCTCTCTGACAGTCGCTTGTCCGTTGCGGGCACCACGCCGGGGCGTCACAGTAGAATGCGTTTACGCGAACTTGTGGCGCCCCAAGCGCGCCGTGTGAGCTGGGGTGTTAGTGGGTAGAAGACTCTTGTCGGAGTCGGGCGGTGGTATGCATAAAGCGTTTCCCCAGCAACAAAAAAAAAAGGTGGTGAAATGCTCTGCATACTATTCATACCGGCTTGGGGAAAGGCCAGTGTGGGGTGTGTGGGCTTCTGGTCCGCCAATCAGTGATATGAATGGCGTCCCCATACCCTACAAACTTTCCCCCGGTGCACCATTCCGCGCCGCCTGCCTCGTGGGTCCTGTCTAACTATTCACGCCTACGAGAGACAAGTAACTGTATATTCCAGGAATGGCGTGTATACACAGAGCAGTGGGCTTAAAGAAAAATCGGGAAGAGCCTATAGTAGAAGTACTTTATGGTTCGATATTTATAGTCATCGGTCCTTTGATAATGGGTGAGTAAACATTCTGGAAAGTTCCAACTGAAACATGATCCATAGCGAATTCCGTGGGTTTATAATTCCACCAAAGTTCGAGGTGGTTCTCCGAAAACTGCAAAATTTAATGATACTCAAGTATCTATTACACGCCCACATTATTCTAGTGTATTTCGGTATTTAAATATTGTAAAGCTAAAAATACGTTCAAAGCCATAAAAGTAAATTGTTCGAGATGATAATGGTACCATTTTAAAAACGGCCGACTTTTTGTAAAATCCATACTAACTACATACATACATATAATCACGCCTCTTTCCCGTAGGGGTAGGCAAAGACCACTTCTTTCCACTTTCATTATTCCCTTCATACATGCTCTTCGGTTTAGGGTACTCTTGACCTGGCCTTTTTTCAAGACGTCCCTGATTTGGTCTTGAAACGTCCGCCTAGGTCTTCCCCTTCCAACACTTTCATTCACACTCGCCTTATACACTTTTTTCGTCAATCGTTCTTCATTCATTCTAACTAATACTTAAACCTACTGCTACCATAAATTACCTATTGCTGAGTCGGGCGTCCCCCAATTTGATGGAGGGTAATTAGCTTACTGTGCCACGGTGGCCAGACAGGTTGGCGCCGGTCTGCGGCGGCGTGGTTCTGCATCAGATCCCACAATGCCGCAACAGGACGCGAGTTGGAGCACTCCGGGGATGTTTAGTGGGTAGGCCCCCACTCTGGGGGAGAGTCCCACACGCCCCCCCTCGGCCATCCCCGAGGCCGACGGGGATAGTCCATAAAGCATTTTACCCCGGGCGAACAAAAAAAAAAGGGTTTCGTATCAAGTTTTTCCTCTCTAGCGGCTAGGTTATCAGCCTTGTCATTTCCTTTTGTCGGTTCTTACAACACCGTCAGGATGGAATAGTGTGGCGAAATTATGTATTCTAAATCCGTCAATCCCACGGACCGGTTACTATAAACTAAATAATAAATAAATAAATAAATATCCTTGGACATTTCACACAACGCCATCTCGTCCCAAGCTAAGCAACTTAATGCTTGTGTTATGGTAACGAGATGGATGATAAACTACTTATATACATTTTTTTTTTGTAAATACATACATATTATAGATAGAAATGACACCCAGACTCCGAGCCAGTGCCTCTGGTTTAGACAAAGACACTGGCCCGACCCCGGAATCGAACCCGGGACCCGTTGATCCAAAGGCGGCACATCTGACCACTAGACCAAAAATCAAAAATCCTTATTTTTTTTAAATTATTAATTCTTCCAGTGCTTTCATTTACGTGGTGGCTATCGAAACTTAGAGCACGTGCGGTCACTATGCGGTGATGAAAATCGTTGTATGGGAGAACATGATATCATTTTAGAGAAAAAGTGACTAAATAACAATAGTTTGTATTGTATTTACTGACTTCGAAAAGAGGAAGAAAAGATCTCAATGTGGGAAGTAAACTTTTGAAGTAACTATGATTGCTGTTTTTTTATCTTGTCTAATTTTTTGAAGTCTTATTTTAGTAAATCATTTTTTTTTAATTTATCGTGTTATATCAATGTGTATAAATCAATTTGTATAAACAAATTGATTTATATTTTTAGATTTAAATTATAAATATTTGTTTTATAAAATAGTTGTACTACAGGATGTATGATATGAGTCTACATAGGAGTCTTCAGCCTCAACGGATCTAGAAGGCACGGAAGCCCCCTCACTACGGCACAGTCGAAGGGAGATCCATCCCCTAGACCAACATTCACTAATTGCGTAATTTGGTTTCTAACAGTTATATTATTTTCGCGACTTTCAGCTACCAATAACCATTAATAATATTTATTTATTTATTTATCAGGTTGTGACCTATCTTTACAGGCTAACCCAATGCGATAGACTACTTATCTTTTAAGTAACGTTACGAGTAACAAATTACATACATTACCGCCTTCGTGAATTCATTCAGAGTACAAGAAAGTATGTCAAAATATGTGGTGTTCCGTCAATTCCATCTGATCAATTTCGATTATTATGACAATCAATATTTGCTTGAGGAATTGCAATATCCGTGTATCAATCAGAATTCAGGACACAGTGCCGGACCTCTTCTGCAGAACATCACAGTTTTGTTTTGTGTTCTGTCGTTTTATAAAATACCATTAGTATAAATCGACGAAATTTAAAATTAAATGTTTCAACGAATTTAACGCGTGCATTTTACATTATTTAATTTCCGACGTTTCGAACGCGTTGCAGTAGTCAAACCGCCTATAATTTTAATGATGTCTTAGGTTTTCACGATCTTTACACATTGCAGGAAAAGATGGCTTCACGGATATGATCGTTTTATTTTATTTTATTCCCAACGTTTCAGACACGGACACTGCAAAGTGTCTGAAACGTTGGGAATAAAATAAAATAAAACGATCATATCCGTGAAGCCATCATTTCCTGCAACGCCTATAATTTTGTTTAATTCTGTGTACGCAGAACCTAAGATATAACACACATTTATTCTAATAGCTACTAGCTTTAACGTGAGCGCGTTGCTACGCCACTAACTAAAATGAATTTGAAGGAGAGGCATTACACTTTTTTTTGTTCAGAAACCTTAGTAACCTCACATCATCACGTGATCAAATGCATAGTTTACGATTGTATGAAGGACATATAGACAAACATTCATTTTTATACAAGATAACTTAGATTAATATTTATTTATCACTAGTGGCCCGCCCCGGCTTCGCCCGTGCGAAGCGGGGGTGGGTTAAACCTTACCCTTGAATCACTCTATCTATTAAAAAAAAACCGCTTCAAAATCCGTTGCGTAGTTTTAAAGATTTATGCATACATAGGGACGGACAGAAGAATGCGACTTTGTTTTATACTATGTAGTGATAGTGATGATTGGTTCGCAGGACTTGTGGCAACAGAAGAGACTATATAGGTTTACTAGTCTCATCTGTAATATTGAAATGTTCATTAATCACGAAAAAACCATTAAACAATCAGCACATTAGTCCACTCTGAACCTGGAAATAAAACTTTTTAACCAACTTTAGGAGGTTCTTAAAGGACATAGCACATTATATCAACTCGGAAAGGGATCGGCGCCGTATCAACTCGGGGCGTTCAGTATTATTTGTATGAAACTCCCTACTGCAAAGAACATCAGCTGTTTGACTGTTGACGCCTGTTTGACGGCGAGGCGAAAGGCGATACGGTGCCGATCCCTTTCTGAGTTGATATGTCTGCTTCGACCTATTCGATTGTTTTTTTTTATGTATACCTATTACACTGAGATTTATGATCCAATTTACGTGATTCTTGCGGTGGCACCAAATTTGAACCTATCAATATAGGTGGCACGTATATTTATAGTATTTAATTAATATTAGAAGTTTTAGTTTAACAGGCGTTGTATGCGACCGCAAAATGCCTCCAAAGCTCAAGGGGCAGATATATAAATGCAACATACGGCCTGTCCTCCTATACGGCGGCGAATGTTGGCCGGCACTAAGCAGACACACCCAGGAGCTTCGCGTCACGGAGATGAAGATGCTGAGGTGGATGAGCGGCGTAACGCGTTCCGATCGCATACGCAACTCATTCATCCGAGGTAGTCTTGGTGTCCGTGACGTGGGGGAAAAACTGCAAGAATGTCGTCTGCGATGGTATGGCCACATCATGCGCCGCCCTATGGAGTACGTTGGTCGGAGATGCATGAATATGGCTGTCCTTGGGGCTAGGTCCCGCGGTCGCCCTCGCAAGCGCTGGCTGGACGTCGTCAAATCCGACATGAGAGCCAATGGCCTAACTGAAAAGGACGTTGAAGATCGGGCAAAGTGGAGGAAGCTCAGTCGGAAGGCGGACCCTGGCAATAGCCGGGACTAACGCCAGGCAGAAGAAGAAGAAGAAGTTTTAGTTTTTGAAGTTGTTTTTTTAATCGTAGTTTTTTTTATTGTAATATAAATCTTGTCTAGTAACAAACAATTTCGCCTTGAAAGAAAACCATTCTAATGCTGATTGGTGCCTTTTGATACGCTTTATACTCTCAATTTGTGTGGTAATGGATGTCACCATCCCATTTATTCTAAGAGTGTTGAAAGAGCCGATAAAGGAAATGACAAACCTAGCCACAAAAGAAGAGAAAGAAAAAAAAAACTTGATACGATACCCTGTACCACTCATCTGGCCAGCATGGCACAGAAGGCTAATTGCCCTCCATCAAACTGGAGGAGGCCTAGACTCAGCAGTGTGTCGTCTATGGGCTCATAGTGGTAGTAATACTCTCAATTCAGAAATCCAATTTACTCTATGTTCAGTATAGAAAATCTATCTGTGTAGTATTGTATATCTGAGTATATACAGTATAGTGTATACCAGTGCACCGATGATGCGTTAGTACGTCGAGCGTACAGCGTCTGTTCCGTTTCCGTCAACGCATTGTCGGTCGACGTAATAGCGGCACATTTCGTATCATTTTTAATTATGTAACATTTCAATATCGTAATACACGGGATCCTTCCAATATAACTTAAATATTAACAGTATATTATAAACCAAGATTGGTTTATATACAAATTCATTACAACCGTACACCGGTACTATCAGTATAGTATAGTATATCTGAGTATATCCAGTATATTGTATACCAGTGCAGCGTCTAGATACAAAATCACATCAGTTACAAGATGTTATTTCTTTAAAAGGGTTCGCTTGATGTACAAACAGAATATCAAAGCTTTACCACAGTTTGACCTTTGATTATACAGGCTTCAACGAGTGATTTACATAGAATGAAGGTTATTCCCCTAGGTAAGCAACTGTGTATCTGCCTCCGCTGTGTTTGCTTCCCGAATAATAATAGTAATTCCACTTTATATAACCAAACGTTTAAGTGCATGCTAGGGTTCGTAATGTATAATTTTCCTTGATACGGCGTCTAACAAAAACTCTATAGCCATGTAAACAGGTTCTACAGTAGTACTGAAAGGAAAAAATATATCTCTTATCTATAAATCTAAAAATTTTGGTGACCAGAAATTAGAACCGAGAACCCTAAGAAACCTTGGGGAACTCAGATTACTTAGCTTATAGTAATAACGATCGCTAGTTGGTTGGTTTTTACTGGAACCCATGTTTTGTGATAAAAACGAGGTTCAGAAAAACATGGACATCTCACACATACTTCATTAAAGAAATATTTTAAATACAGTCCTTCTTCTATCGTTTCATTAATGCGGAATTTGGCTACATATACATAAGGGTCGGTTCACATCTGACGGAAAATGCATCGGGTATTCTCCGTCGCGTAACGCCAAAACAGACAAATCTATGATAAATTATTCAACCTCTCACACCTAACCGTTGATGCGTTACCGCGTGGCCACAGCCAACAGCGTATTGAGGCATCGCGCGACCGAAACACATTTTGTTTTTATCGCGCGTTGAGCTAATTAATAATGGATATGGAATAGTTCTTTATTGAAATACTAGTACTAGACCAGCAATATGGATGTCAAAATCCACATCATAATTAAAACCATGATGTAAAAAAAATGTGGGTACAAAAAAGGTAATAAAAAAACAATTTCCTGGTGGTACCTAGTTAACTTTAGTTTTTAAGTATTCGTGTATGTGACCGAGTATATAATCAAAAGTATCAATGCTTGCACGCGTATAATAAAAAAATATCGAGATAGTGCTTATATTCATAATAATAAAGAGTGTGAAATTCGCCAAGTTCTCTCCTTTTCTGGTTAACTGGGTGCGCTCCTATTTTTGACTAAATGATATCTTCAGCTCGCACTTGTTTCAAGGCCACTTTTGATATTTTAATAGTTTAGCCGTTCTCTAAATACGTGCCTGGCGTCGCCACCGCAGTCGCAACTAGTCTAGCTGTGGCATATCACTGTAAATCGCGCCGCCCGCCGTGCTGCTCAACGCACCGCGCAACGCACCGCCTGTAGCTGTGGCCAGGCCCTTAGTGCGTCGAGCGTACTGCGTCTGTTCCGTTTCTGTCAACGTATTGTCGGTCGACGTAAGAGCGGCACATTGCGTATCATTTTTAGTTATGTTACATTTCATAATCGTAAGGAGGTTTTTTTCCCGGGATCCCTACAATATAACTTAAATATTAACAGTATATCATAAACCAAGATTAGCTTTTATACAAACTCATTACAGCCGTACACCGGTACAAATACACATTCATTAGAAGATTCTACGGACCTACGGTAAAACTGAATAAATTTTGTTGGATACTCTCATAAAGCCTCAGCGCATTAGGCGGCCAGGCAGCGCGGCCAAGTCGCTGCGACAAACATTCATTTTCACTCTACTCTACTCACTACATAAAACAAAGTCGCTGTCGTCTGTCCGTCCCTATACATGCTTAAATCTTTAAAACTACGCAACGGATTTTAAAGCGGTTTTTAATAGATAGAGTTATTCAAGAGGAAGATTCCACTGATAAATTTAGAGGTTCATCATTGCACCCGTGCGAAGCCGGGGCAGGTCACTAGTTATATATAAGATATATTCACTTGATGGTTGACACAAGTCATATTAAAATATGTTCATTTTATTTGGGTCTATCAGGCTTTTGAGAGAACCTAGATATTATTATGCCAGAAAATTATTTTGACATCTTATAGGCTACGTAATGTAACATGTTTTATTCATTTATATCCAAAAGAGTGTAATCTATACCTAATCACAAATGTATGTAAAGCCACAACGAAACAAAGGCTCATGAATAAAAACGAAATAATTAACCTTTTTAGTAACCTCTCATTCCCCCAACCCACCAATGTTTGATCTGATAAAGAAATCTGCAAATTCCCATCACCTGATTTTATCACGTTCCATTTCCAATTCAAATTTACATTTTTACTAGGTTAATCTCATTACCTTATAGAAAGATTTATAGACCAGCTAAACAAATTCATTTTATAATGTACTAGCTTTTTATCGCGGCTTCGCCCGCGTGGGTTTCGAACCAGTGCTTATCTCCGCTTCGCATTATAGCCTATGTTACTTAGAGATAATATAAGATTTAAATCGTGAATGGATCTTGAAAATAGAATATTTTTTTACACTTTGGGCTACAATACAAAAATGCAATTTTCTTACGGTTCCCAAATTTTTTTGAAAATAATATTTAGTCTATTATTACGCCTTCCTCCATAAATGGACTATCGATCACTGAAGGATTTTTAGAAATCGGACCAGTAGTTCCTGAGATTAGCGCGTTCAAACAAACCAACTCTGCAGCTTTATAACATTAGTATCTAAAGATTTCTAGAACAGTGAATAAGGATTGTCGATAATACGAGTACTTAAAAAAAATACACACACTTTTGTCCTAAAAACTACAGATAACCTTCTCATTAATCACAACTGTCATTACGATAAAACGTTTGAAAAGCTTACAAAATTACCATGAAAAGATTTTTTTTTGTGACCACACAATGGCCGACGACTAATGATTACGATGCTTAATGAAGCATGTAAAATCAATAATATTGGGGAGAATTGATTAATGGTTCTTGTAAAGGTACTTCAAATTTTATTCATATGAAAAGAATTATTTCGACGCATCCAAGTATCCGTGTAGCCACATGCGTGGATTTAGAATACGTAATGTCGCCACCCCATTTCATCCTGAGGGTGTCGTAAGAGCCGACAAAAGGTCATTATCTGGCCGAAATCCTAGCCGCAAGAGAAGGAAATCTTGATCCGAAACCCTATGCCAACCCGCCTGGCCAGCGTGGCACACCCTCCATGTAATGGGAGGAGGCCCAACGCAGCAGTGGGTAATTTATAGGCTGAGAAGTAGTATATGTAAGAATGGCAGCCGTAACTTTATTTACTAGCTCCTAATGCAGGCATCCAAAATTTACCGTATTTATGCAAAATTGAACCATAAGACAAGTGCGTGTTTGCTGGTTCCTTTTTGCATAAATACGGACAATTGTCATTTGTGTATTTAATTCGTTTAAATAATCGTGTCGTTTCGTTTATATAATTATATAAACGACACAGCTGCTGGGACTAAGCTGTTCAGTGCCAGTATTTTATGGTATTTATTTATGTTATTGTACATATACATAAGAAATAGGACCGCAATGAAAAAAAAAATGACAAGCCCTCTGAGTTTCTTGCCAGTTCTTCTCAGCAGTGGTCGCGTTCCGAACTGGTGGTAGATGGTAGACCTTTTGTATTATATAATATCAGTATGAATAATGTGTTGACTTTTTGTAAGTGTCCACCGTAACCAAAACAAAATAAATGATTTGAATTTGAATCAATCTCGAAAATCAACCGATCGGTATCCAGAAGATTTCGCAGATACCTCATATTAGTGTTGATGTGTCTTTGAATTAGTAAACAGTCCCCCGTACAGAAGAGAAACTGTTCTACTTGCCTATGTTTTATGTCTTATGAAACTAAACTTGCACTAAATTAAAGTAATGGCCCAAGGGGACCCGTTTGACTGAACTTGATGTGCTCATTTTGAGAGAGAAGTTTAAATAGGTTCTCTAGATTACAACAGACATTCATTCACCTGATTGGGTGTTTAATTCTATGGGAATGGGTTGTGATTTAAGTCTGCTATTGCATCATTTCGCTCTCATAATGATTCGCCATAGAGTTAAAAGGTAATAGACATTAATTCTACATGCTACCACACAGGTGTACAAAATAATAGACAGTAAAATATATCACTACAGAGTTAAATAGGAAAAGACGGTATATTGGTGACAATTTAAAGCTGTCTAGCGAAATTTTACTTTACGAACTCCTCTTGCCCTCGCCTTAGAGGCCGGTGGTGGGTCGAGGGACCCCAACGACGAAAGCCTCGGGACGAAGTCCTACTTGCCCGGGACGCCCTCTGGGAGTCGCTTGCCCGCGTGTGAGGGTATACCACTGGGGTTTTAGTGGGTAAACGAGACGTTTCGGAGTCCCCAATAATCACCGACCTCTCCCCCCGAGGGGCGGTGGTATGCATAAAGCATTTCTCCAGCGTCAACAAAAAAAAAAGGTTCGTCCCACGTGGTCAAGTTTGTAATGCATAGAGTGTATGAATGTACGAAATTCCACCAACAACAATTAAAAAAATTGAGTCAAGTTCCATTCATGTTTTCAGTGAAATTATGAAAATCTGTAAAATCCATTTGCAGTACAAAATTTTACCCCACAATAGCAATATAATTCTGTACGCAGAGCAATCTCGACGGACGTGCGGAATCTACGGTCATTTAGCCTATTATCATATTTAATCATACCCTGTCCCGTGCTCCAGAATTTCAGCTTAATGTACCTTCCTAAATTGAGGCTATTTCATGCAATTAACGGTACGCGATCTGCAAACTTTCATTTTAATATTTAGAACATGTTTGTGTAGATCGTGTAATAAAAAGAGCGGCATGTCTAATATTGTTTAATACTATATGGAGGTGACGGGTTTAGAATACAGTATGTGCTACCACCCCATTCCATCCCGAGTGCAGGCCGCAAGAGCTGCAAGAGAAGGAAAATATTGTAATAGAGATTTTGTGTAATTTCGGTTCATACAAAGCAGTGCATGGTCTACCTAAAATAAGAGCCACTGTTAACTTACTGCGAAGATTTAGCGATGGGCCCACTTTGATTTTATCAGATTACGATTTTTTAAGAAGCTTGTAAATCGTGTTGGAACGCAACGTCATAGACATTATGAGGTTTGCGCCCCGACCAATTCCTGACCACGTTTTAATAAACCAATCTGTCTTAAGCATCTATTGCTTTACATTAAGTTTTACACTCGTACCTATAGATAGCGATCCGGAATATACAGAGTGATTTTTGGACCACCCGCCAAATTTAAATAGGTGGTTCAGACCATGAAAGTAAACAATTTTCCAAAAAAGACATGGGTTGTAGAGTGAAAAAAAAAATTCGACCTTCCCATAGATAACTGGTCGATCACGTGGTCGATTTCGTATGGAAGGATTTTTTTTTTCACTTTTTGATCCGTGATTCTTTGTGAAAGTTGTTAATTTCATGGTCTGAACCACCTATTTAAATTTGGCGGGTGGTCAAAAAAATCACTCTCTAGAGGTTAGATACGAAACTGAAATCGTTACAATAATAATGATGGTAGTCCAAGTGTTCATTATGTTAATGCGTATTGTAAAAAAGGAATTTATTTTTATGCCTCTGCCGGGTTCAAAAGAAGATTAAGGCGATTTGGGAGGTCTTGAAATAAGCTGCAATGAAATTGCCAGTTGTGCTCAGGAATGGCAGTGAATTTGCTGTAGAATCCAAACCATAAATTTTACGGGAATTATTCGTGGCACTTATTTTATCAATTACATTTACTAAGCTATTTTATGGTACGTGTAAAATTAAATCTTAAATTTTTAATGCGTTTAATAAAAGAATGAAAACGTCTACAATGTATAAATCAATATTTCTTCCAGGGATAATGACTATTGACTGTTATTTTGGTCTGCTTAAATATTTCCGTTCAAAAATTCTTTCACGAAATGTCAAAATTCTTCTATACAAAACTTTATTAAGACCCATACTTACCTACGGCTCAGAGACCTGGGTGCTCAGCAAAAAAGACGAGAACCGTTTACTTGTGTTCGAGCGTAAGATCCTTAGGCGAATTTTCGGTGCTGTGCAGGAAAACAACATATGGAGGACGCGCTATAACCATGAGTTATAACAACTTTATAGAGAGCCCAATATTATAAAAACCATAAAAATTGGCCGCCTAAGATGGGCAGGACATATTGTTAGGATGGGCGAGACTAGAATGCCAAAACAATTACTATACGGCAAACCGGATGGCCGCAGAAGTCGTGGCAGGCCCAATCTGAGATGGTTAGATGGCGTCGAACAGGACCTCAAAGTGATTGGTGTCAGAAGCTGGAAGGAGAAAGCCATGGACAGATCGGTCTGGAAGAACATACTGGACCAGGCTAAGGCCCACCCTGGGCTGTAAGGCCTAAGATGATGATGATGATGATAATGACTATTAATAAGTCTCTTCACTTTGCTGAAGTAAAATTAGTCTAATACCACATTGGCCGTTTGGTTGGGTTTCCGCTACAATGCATTTTATTTCAATTGTATTTCAACAAATTCGTTTCTTAAAATCAACTGCTACGCAAATGCAGAATTTTTGAAATGTGTTTTTGTTGTTAGAAGTACAAAACCAAAGGTGTGACAAAAATGGGTTGTTCTATTTATATCTTATTTTATAGGATAAATTGACATGCATATTATGTTTATGTAACACACTATTATTTTGCAGTATGGTTCATCATCATCATCATCAGCCCACATTAGTCCACTGCTGGACATAGGCCTCCCCTAAAGAGCGCCATAGCGCCCTGTCTTCAGTTTGACGCATCCAGCTGCTGCCCGCAACCTTTCGCAGATCGTCGCTCCATCTAGCAGAGGGCCGTCCCACACTACGCTTGCCGATTCGCGGTCTCCACTCAAGAACTCGTCTACCCCAGCGGTTGTCGGTTCTTCTACAGATATGACCAACCCACTGCCACTTCAGTCTGCTAATTCTCTGAGCTATGTCGGTGACTTTGGTTCTCTGTCGGATTTAAAATGCCTCCACCGCCCCATTCCATCGTGAGAGCGTCGTAAGAGAAGGAAAACTTGCCAACCCGTTTGGCAAGCGTGGCACAGTCGGCTAATTACTCTCCATGTAACTGGAGCCCTTCTTAGCAGTGGGTCATTTATGGGCTGCTTAGTATGTTGTTTTTATAAGCATGACGTTATATAAAAATACTGAATGACTTTAGATGTACATACTTCGTTTTAATAGTAACGCGTTCGTTTGATTTATTTTAATTGATTCGTTTGGTCTCGTCAAATACTAAAATACATAGTTCCATCCATTTTTCGAGTAGCTTGTACATAGCTCGCAGGACTGACGCCCGGTAGGGCAGAAATGTGCTAGAGTGGCGACCGCGTTCCGGAAAGCTCAGTGCTGGTAGGGCTCCCACGCCATGGACCAACGACCTGTTTAAGGAGGCCGGAAAGCAGTGGATGTGGGCAGTTCAAGACCGGCCTTCGTGGAAATCCTTGGCGGCCTTTGTCCAGCAGTGGACGTCTTTTGGCTGAAATGATGATGATGATGATGATATTACATAGTCATGTATACTAGGGCGTAACGAGTCCATCAATAGTACAGTGTAACCTTAACTAAGCAATAAAACTGCATGTTTAAAATACCTGTTAGTGGACGAAGCTTCGAGGAAGTTTTAATCGTTGGCGAAGTTTATGAAATATGAATTGTGGATGCTTGTGTCAACAGTCAATTGTTACATTAATTATTTTCTAAGCGTTTACGCCCGTCAAAATGGTGTCAAAACAAAAAGCAAGGGAAATAATGAGCCAGTGTATATACGCTAATGAGCTACCTCATGATTGATGGCTGTAGTTAAATAAATCGAGGGGCTTCGAAGGAGTTGATGCATTTCTGCTTTAAACGTTAATATACTAAAATGTGTATACTTTACTAATAAACAATACACTAAAAAATGGTAATCAAAATTGGTATAGCTATTCTGTTTTGGGTAGGCTTTCAGGCCTTAGCAACTCAGCGTGAGTTTCTTTGGATGTTGGTCATAACTCTTCGCGTTAAGACGGTATACTGAGCATATTAAATTGTTATTATTATAGTCTGCTATTGTACTTTTTAGGAAAGACATGAAGGTAGACTAAAATGCCGATGAGCTTAGACGAATTAATGATTTGTAATTGCCCTCCCGCTGATTCCACTTGGGCAACCGAGATAATCCAGCTTTGCTTAATGCATTTTACACACTACTACAGTTCCGTCATTAAATAACCCACTGCTAAGTTGGGCCTCCTTATTACATGGATGGTAATTAGCCTCCTGTACCACGCTGGACAGACGGGTTGGCTCAGGGTTTCGTATCGAGTTTTCCTTCTATTTTGGCTAGATTATCGGCTTTGTCATTCCTTTTTGTCGGCTTTTACGACACCCTCAGGGTGAAATGGGGTGGTGACACTGTGTATTCTAAATCCGTCACCACATGGAATATTTTTACATATCACAAATTAATTACAATCGTGCATTACCTAATCTACACTTTTAATGAATCAATTCTGTGAACACGAATTCGCCAGAAGTTATGATGTTCAGTAAAACTGTTGAGTTGTTGATGGCTGCGCCAAAATGGACCACCTGAGCGCATGATGTGCGGACGCTATTAAATATTTTGGGGAAGACATTACTTGGCGCTATAACGACTTCGTTCTTTGTATTATAATAACTTAACAAATATGGCGATATCCTTCGTATGGAAAGTACCAATATCTTTAATTGATGACTATATGTACATACACAGTAGATCTAGAATATTACAGTAAGTCTGAAAGCTTTTTAACTGTTAACTAAGATACTTGGTGACAGATACATAGATATACAGCCTTTTTACTAGGCATGCCTTTTAAGTTCTGTCGTTTCCATATTCCCAGTAATTTTGAATTTGTAACTGTTCCATATTCGAATGTGCTTAAATTTTGAATCTCAAAACAGTTGAAATTATTAGGAGATTTGTGTTATTGTTTAGGCACAGCGTCGATTGGAATCTGTCAGGTTACTTAAGGTGGATGCTCCAGGGTTTATCCAACTCTTTATTGCACACTAAAAAGACAAGATACAGACAATAAAATATTATATGAAAAACTTTTTCAACGTCAAAGAAATTCTTGCACCTTTATGAGCTTGGAGGGTTGTATTGATGAGTTTGATGATTAAAACTCTAACTACATACGTCTTACAGCCGCGAATCAAATGTTCATCATCATACAACCTGGCACTGCCCTGCAAATTGCAAGAAACGTAAGAAAATTTGAATTTCGCGGGCTACCCTGGAGCATCCACCTTAAGTAAAATGAATCGTTCTAAGGAAAATGCTCGTGCAATAATTTTCTACAACTCAATTTGTAGTAATGTTATTTTTTACTAGATATTTAGCTAGATTCTAGCTATATCCTAATACTACTTAGCCCATAGTCCACTGGCGAGTCGGGCCTCCTCCAATTACATGGAGGGCAACCAACCTACTGAGCCACGCTGGGCAGACGGGTTGGCACAATGTTTCGTATCAAGTTTTTCTTCTCTTACGGTTTTCGTTTTCGGCCTTTTCATTTCCTTTTGTCAGCTCTTACGACGCTTTCAAGATAGAATGGGGTGGTGACACTATGTATTCTAAATCCGTCACCACACGGACAATCGAATCTAATATGTACTGCATTCTACTTCTACCCACAAAATTCTACGCATTCTACGGATTTATAGCAGCTACTAAATAAATACCATCTACGAAAGAATTCGAAATTCAAAATGGTATGCGCGCTGCTATTCTGTACCGGTATTTTTTGGAAAATATGGAAAGTGCATTCACTGTGATTCTGATTTAAATGCAAAGCCTCGAAATGGGACTGCTCCCGTGATTCGATCATTTATCTATTCCACCTCTATTGCTACAAATCAGAGAGAAGATTCCAGATTAAATAATTCCATTCGCATATATGATATGCGAATGGAATTATTGTGGATTTTGTTCATCAATAGTTTGACGTGTAGTTCGGTTTCATACATACATACATACATATAATCACGCCTCTTTCTCGTGGGGTAGGCTGCCTACCCATGGCAGAGACCACTTCTTCCCACTTGCTACGATCCTTACATTCTTGTTTCGCTTCGTCCACTTTCATTAATCCCTTCATACATGCTCTTCGGTTTAGAGTACTCTTGACCTTGCCTTTTTTCAAGACTGATTTGGTCTTTAATGTCCGCCTAGGTCTGCCCCTTCCAACACTTTCATTCACACTCGCCTTATAGTTACACTTTTTTCGTCAATCGTTTTTCATTCATTCTCTCGACATGGTCAAACCATCTCAGCATACCTTTCTCAATTTTACACTACATCAGTTCGGTTTCAATGCCCATAAATGACTAAGTATTGTACATTATGGTGAACTAGTATTATAAACTTACCCCATAAATTACTTCTTTCTACGGCTTTCTTCGATTTCAAAATTACTTTATTTAATAATTGAATCTACGCAGTTCACTTCTGAACAGAGTCTATAAACACCATGCTGTACGTGCACCTTCCGCGT
The DNA here is from genome assembly GCA_905475355.2 of Clostera curtula. Lineage (NCBI taxonomy): Eukaryota > Metazoa > Arthropoda > Insecta > Lepidoptera > Notodontidae > Clostera > Clostera curtula. The sequence goes on along the minus strand of FR997806.1, from coordinate 8,217,360 downwards.
GCTGACGAATTTAGAATACATCGTGTCACCATCCCATTCCATCCTGAGGGTGTCGTAAGAGCCGACAAAAGGAAATGACGGCTGATAACCTAGCCACAAAAGTCAGAAAACTTGATACGAAACCCTGTGCCAACCGTCTGGCCAGTGTGGAAAAGTTGGCCAATTACCCTTTATGTAACTGTAGCAGGCCAGACTCAGCAATGGATCATATATGGGCTGATTAGTAGTAGTATTAAATAATCCGTGAATAGCGTCAGTGGGAACATAATGGTCATGAAACAATGCTTTACGACCGATAAATTTGTTGTTGTTAATCCAATATTTGAGCTCATATAATTTATTGAATTACAACGTCCATGTTGGAACGGATCAGTAAAATATTTATTGTGTGTACATTTGTTCACTAAAATAACAGATATTTTGAACATGTAAATAGTAATTAAGCTCCATTTGTGGCATGTCACGGGATAACAATGATTGATTAAGCTTCAAATATCTTATCCCTGTTTCATTTACTTAAACTATTGAATTAGGATGTTTCAATAATTTTTGGTAATATGGGCTTAGTTTGAGAGATTTTATTTACTTTCTTTTGCTTTTAACTACAAATAGCGGCCAATATTACATAATCCTGTCTTCAAAAATAGGTACATGTCATCGTTTCGGCCCAATTAGCCTACTGTGCCACGTTGGTAAGATGGGTTGGCGCAGGGTTTATATCATCCGGCCCGCGGGCTGACGGGCCTCCTTCTGCGGGGCCGTTATGTCGCAGAAGGGGGCTGCGGGGCGGGTCGCGAACGAGGGAGCTCCGTCTGACCCGCGCCGCGGACGGAGGCAGGGGTGGAGGGGGGTTCGTGACGGTGCGGTCCCCTTCTGCCCTCGCCTGAGAGGCCGGTGGTGGTTCGGGGGAATCGCCACCGACGAAAGCCTCGATTACTGAGGGCATCCCAGTGTACCGGGACGTCTTCTCTGATAGTCGCTTGCCCGCGTAGCGGGCACCACGCCGGGGCGTCACAGTAGACTGCGTTTATGCGAACTTGTGGCGCCCCAAGCTCGTCGTGTATATACCGCTGGGGTTTTAGTGGGTAGACGATCCTTGTCGGAGTCCCACATAATCACCGACCTCTCCCCCGGGGGGCGGTGGTATGCATAAAGCATTTCCCCAGCGTAACAAAAAAAGATGGGTTTATATCATCCCCCTCAACTGTGTTGCTACCTTGCCGTGGTGAGGGGCCTTGTGTGCCTTTATGATCCGTTGGGGCCATACCGGCTCAGGGTCACCCATGCCGGACGGGCCCACTGTGTCGTAGCGGGTTTGGGCTCCAGGGACTCCTCTGTCCTCAGTGTTGCCCTGCAAGCCCTATACCGCTGCGGTGCACCAGTGACCTCGCCTTAGAGGCCGGTGGTGGGTCGGGGGACACACCACAGTTGAAAGTCTCAATGCCTAAGGGCGTCCCAGTTGCCCTCCGACAGTAGCGGGCACCACGTCGGGGCGTCACAGTGGAATGCGTTTACGCGAACCTGTGGCGCCCCAAGCGTGTCGTACGATGGTATACCGGTGGGGTTTTTAGTAGGTATACGAGTCGTTTTCGGCGTCCCACATAATCGCTTACCCCACCACCGAGGGGTGGCGGTATGCATAAAGCACTTCCCAAGCGAACCCAAAACAAAAAAAAACAAAAAGGGTTTGTGTCATGTTTTACTTTGCAGTGCGGCTAGGTGATCTGCCTCTTGCGTTCCTTTAGTCGTATATTACGACACTCTCACAATGGTAGACGTTGGTGACATATTTATATTTTTGGTTCGGCCTATATTAATGTCTGAACGGACCGAGATGTATTTTTGCACTGATTCTAAAATAGTACATAGGGTACTTAGATTTTTACATTGGTGTTGGCTAACTGTAGAGCCCCAGGCTTATGTGCCAACCCGTGCCAACCCGTCTGGACAGCTGGCATTGTAGGCTTATTACCTCCATAAAATGGGAGGAGTATTGACTCACAATAGGTTCATTTCAGCTTAAATTAATGTGATACAAGCCGCGGTCGTTGACTAGTTTGTGTAAACAAAAATGTAAAACCAAATAATATAAGTAGTTAAGCCTTTTCACTTACAATGCGCACTACTGGGAGTTAATTCTAGAGTGTAAGAGTGTTATAATCCACTGGGTCCCTAATGCGAGTGTGCTATGAAACTTTCACAACGGGTTAAGTTCTTGTATCGTTTTCATTGGCGGCCTACCCTCTTTGGCACTCGAAACTTGGACGATTACGTCTCGCCGTTGCCCCGAATTTGGCTGCAACTCGCGTTAAGTGGATATAATGGTAGCACTGGCACTTTTGGGGCGTAATGCGAGATCGTCGGAGCACAAAGCTGGGGGGCTACTTTTGTTAATTCACGCCTAAGCGTATGCTTTAACAAGGTGGAGCTCGGCTATGAGCGATTGTTCGTTTGACCCACGTCCATGTGGTGATGGATTCAGAATACATAGTGTCACCCACCCATTTCATTCTAAGGGTGTCAAAATGACAAGGCCGTTATCCTAGCCGCAAGAGAAGGAAAACTCGAAAGTAATTAGGCTAATTACCCCCCCCCCCGAAATTGGAGGAGGCCCGACTCAGCAGTCGGTCATGTATGGGCTGAGTAGTAGTGACCCTCGACTTCGTCCGTGTGGTATTTACCAATGTGAAAAACTCGGTAACTATGGACTCCTGAAAACCGAAGGGGGGTCAATAAAAGTAGCTATTATTTTATTTTATTAACTTCAATTTTTTATCAGGATAAATATAAATAAAACATCTATGATTTTAATTATACTTTATTGGCCATCTATTTTAGTAACTGCACTTTTCAGTGAATCACCTTGTGACAGACGACATTTTTCGGTTTATTATCAGGCGCATGAACAAATAACGCAGATGGTCTTCTGACCCGGAACATGCCACATATAATTGATCTTGGGAAATACATGAATTTTCTAGATTTAGGCCACAAACTTTCCAGAATTGGCCCTGTGATTTATTAATGGTCACGGCGAATGCACGACGGATCGGAAATCATTAAAACTAAAACGGTATATCAGTTGATATCGTCGTGATCTTCGGATGAGAATTTCCTCACCTTCCAACTTTACTTTGAGTATATTCCATTGTTCATAAATTCACTTACCACCAAACGCGTTCCATTGCACAGGTTTGGTGGTTTTGGTTTATATTTGGAAGCAAACTTAGTACGTAGCCAACCTTTAGTCGTAAATTGTGCGGTGGTAAGCCAGGCACAACCAAGGAGTCTTTTTTTACACAGTCATTATATTTGAATTAATGCAGTGTACCAATGATTTCATTCTGAATTATGTTAGTTACTTTATGTCATCTACATATTTATTCTTAGCCGCCAAAACAGCTCGCTTAGTCAACCATTCATTATTTTTGTGTTTGTGAGTTCGTCCTTCGATGAACAGAAATTCTGAGAAAATAAAATCAATCCACATATTTCGATGATTTGAGGCAAGCGCATATTTCAGCGGCAGCAGTCGATCTTGGAATTAGTGGCAGTGTTTGGCAGAAATAGCCAGACAGTAAAATCATTGCGCCTCCAAAACATCTCGAGTCCTTGCGTAGGTGTTCGGTCGGATCGGATAAGTGCTTCCAATGCACGTGTATACGCTATTGTACATTCGTCCCAGATGACGATTTTCCATTTTGATAAAACTTTAGCCGCTGAGGAGTGTTGCTATTGGTCCAATGCGGACGCAAGTATGCAAGCAGTAATTAGTGCTGCCACCGTATCGAAACGTTGCTCGATCCAAATTATATAGTACCTGTACCTACTTTATAAATTTATTCTTGTGCCTCGAAAATTATCTACTTAGTTGTTGATCTCTTAAATTTGCTCGACGATTTTGCATTCCCAACCGATCCGTTTCACGGGCTGCCTCGATTTGCTCTTGTGATGAGAAGCACGGATTCAAGCCATACTAATGCGGTGATCTTCACGTGCATTATTTAGTTCTTCTTCATTGTTCGGCACAATAAGCTAATATTTACTCGAAAGAAATACATCAACCATTGTCAAATTTGTCAAACTATAGACAACATAGCGTTTAGCTGTCGGTGAAGTTTTGTTATTCCAGCAGTTGCATTTTGATAAACTATGTTTTATATCACGGAACGGGATTACACACACTTACACTTTCACGTTTATAATATTAAGTATGATTTTGTGAATTGTCCAACATCTTTATATTTAAAAGAAAGTCGGACATAGGATACCTAAGATTTTTATCCCGTTCCCGTAGAATGTGATATAATACCTACGTGGTATAACAAAGCGCAACTGACAGCGAAACTTTATGTTGTCTATATTTAAATATGGCTGAAAATTTGACAATTAGAAATTAAAATTTAACTTAATATCTCTATAAATTTACACACAATATCTTAATAAATTGTAGCCTATGTGTTATTCTGATGTATAAGCTATATTATTATAAAGTTTCATTAAAATCCATTCAGTAGTTTTTACGTGAAAGAGTAACAAACATCCATCCATCCATCCATCCATCCATCCATCCATCCATACTTACAAACTTTCACGTTAATAATATTAGTAGGATGCACTTAGTAAAAAGAGGGTTTTTTATATTACAAACAGACACACCAATGTTATTTATTTTTATAGAAGAAATTTGTATAGTCCATGTTTTTTTTTTAATATGTTTATTCACAAACAGTACATTAATTAATAATATTACGTAAACATCGCCAAACTGTTTTACAGTTTGTTGGCGATAGTGGCGCTCTCTTAACTTATGTATACACGTATCTGTATGCATCTATATATTATGTTTATCTGATGTGATGACGGATTTAGCCACCAACCCATACCATCCTGAGGGTGTCGTAAGAGGCGACTAAAGGAACGCAAGAGGCAGATCACCTAGCCGCAATAGAGGGAAAACTTGCCACAAACCCTATGCTAACCCGTCTTGCCAGCGTGGCACAATAGGCTATTTACCCCCCCCCCCCCCTGTGATGGGAGGAGGCCCGACTCAGCAGTGGGTAATTTATGGGCTGAGTAGTAGTACTTTAAAAGACGTACGTTCTAGAAGAAACTGCAATCATCATCAGCTGACTATGGTACACTGATGAGCTCCATAGCACCCTGTCGTCAGATTCTCTGTACTTTTTTTGAAGACAACTGTCATCTAGTCTCTTCCGTGACCACGAGTAATGCCAAGCATTTGAAACGTCGGGAATTAAATAATGTAATACACACGCGACAAATCCGTTAAAAAGTGTTTAATTTCATTTCATTATTCATTTCTTTACTCTTTTTTGTAACATTTTCTGTAGAGCGTTTTGTATTTAATACAATATTTAAAGCAAATATAATTCTTAACTTGTCTAGGAGCACTTTTATAGTGCTTTAATAATAACCAAAAGTTTCACAAACTCGGTCTCGACGAGTTTAATAAATAAAATATGAGTCTTTCATAAGTTAATTTTTTTATGTTTCATAAATGGAAATAGAATTTAAAAAACATATGAAAAATAAGTTACACCCTATAGTGAAGTATTTAAAATGTAAGTGACAAGTAATGGCTTATAGATATTTTAGTGTACGCAAACAAACTTTAACATCTAAAAAAATTCATTAGAAAGAAGCGTTTTTTGAACAATGTGGTGTAAAAACCCTCGAGAACCTTCCGCGGAATAAAGAACTTCCTTTCATTACCATCTGTTGTTTGAAGAGACTGCTTCCGGCTCTTTTATGTTCAAAAATAAAATAACGTGCAAACGAATTAAATTCCACCACTCGTTGATGAGCTACTTTATGTATTAACTTTTGCACCGAGAAAAATATCACGTCAAACTTGGGCGGGCAACTTTTCCGCGAGAGAGATGATTTTTTAGATAAAACCCGAAAATTATGGGCGGACTGCCCATTATGTTAATGTGTATCGTGATAAAGCTGCCGGCTCTTTTATTTATCTTTTTGTATTTGATTTACCGTGTGTATGTATGTCGAGCACCTAATAGCGATTCGCTGTAGGCTATCGTAGTGTAGTGCTACGGCGTAGGTTAAAACAAGAATGCTACGGCGTAGGCAACAACAATATGAGTATTCAATTAGATATTAGGCTAAGCGCGCACTACGATTAATATTCGGTGCGACAAAATATCGCAAATTTATGAACAATAGAAAAACACTACAATCCGCGCACTACGACAATAAATCGTTTGCGTAGGAACTACTGTCGTTTGCGATATTACGTCGCACTTTAAAAATCGCAACGAATAAAAATCGTAGTGCGCACTTAGCCTTATGGGTTAACTAGCGACCCGCTCAGGCTTCGCACGGAATCTATTATACATGTAAACCTTCCTCTTTAATCACCCTATCTATTAAAAAAACGCTTCTAATTCCGTTGCGTAGTTTTAAAGATTTAAGCATAAGCATACATAGAGACGGACAGACGACAGCGACTTTATTTTATACTATGTAGTGATAGTGATAATAGTGATTGCAGCCACCGTGCAGTAGTAGCCTCCTCCAACTACATGGAGGGAAATTAGCCTACTGTGCGACGCTGGCCAGATTTGTAGTGATAGTGATGTAGTGATTAAAACTGGTTTATGATGATGATGATATACTTTGGCACAGTAAATAAAGCAGAGCCAAAACGTTGGATAATGCCAAATCTGTATTTGCGAGTCGGTACTCGCGCACAATAGCCTTTTAATAATACAATGCTGTTCGATTTATTTTATGCTTCGATTATTTTATGCGGCGCAATTACTTTTTATTGGATATCGATTGAATTGCAAATGCATTTATTGTACCTTTTGTACATGTACATAAATACCAAACTAATAGATAACCATCTGATCGAGAGTATCATATAACTAATGACGGATTTAGAATACAAAAGAGCTCTAACCCATTCCCTTTTTTAACTTGTATCGAGGCGCAGTTTATAACATTTAATTCACGAACACAAATGACACCCGAATACACAAATACCTCAGGTTTATACAAAGACACTTGCCCGACCACGGTATCCGACCCGTGATCCAAAAGCGGTACATCCAACTTCTAGACCAACAAGGCAGTTCTATACTAAAGAAGACAAAGCAGACTACCTAGCTACAAAAAACATTTGATACGTATCATGTGCCCTCACGTATTCAGCGTGGTACAATCCCTCCTTAAAATTAGAGGAGGCCCGCCGCGAGCTTCATGCATATCTAGGAGCAAATTTCTTCATGCAATTATCTAGGAGAATTCTCTAATAACACACTTTTGATACAATAAAAATTGGTGCATCCGTTTACGTGTTCTGATGGTCTTGTCTGACTCAAACTCAAAAGGAACTTTGTTTACATGAGTTTTATACAAAACTCTTATAAATCGCAATATTTTAAATTACCAAAACATCTTTATGTCCTTGCCCCACTCTACTAGTCTCCTTACACTCCCAACGGTAGTCATACCTACTTTCACACCTTTCAGCTTATTAATCTCTTTTGGTCTTGCCACCCACATTCATACTTACACTAACTACCACACAGAAGGAAACTCTGTAGTTGCTTGTTTTTTTTTAAATATCCTTCTTGTTTATTTGAAGAGACAGACGCTAGAATTTCATAACAACCCTGTTTGCTTCGAGATTTAAAAATCGATATACATGGAGTATATCGTTTGGTTTCAGTAACTTATATGTTTAGGCTGGACACATAACTCTCTGCGGCCGGACTGTAACAAATGGCCAGTAATCTAATTGAATTATGTCACCTGGACGCCGCCACCGTCTCAATTCAGTCTAATTTATATCACTGCCGCACACTAATTCTGGCCTAACCACTTTGACAGCCTTATGAAGTAGACATTGAATCCTTATGCTCTTCTAAATTATAATTCGAACAAATTATCTATTTATTTAATACCCGAGCAAGTAAAGAACTTTCTAGGAGGAGTGTAGATTGCTAATATAATTTTAAAATTAAGCATATACATTATATTAATAATAAACAATTACACACACAACCATGTATTTGATACACACACGCATATATACTCTTTTGTGTATTGTTGAAGTTTGTGGTGAAATTGAGAAAAGAACTATCATTTAAATTAAATATGGTCGAATTTCCGTTGGACGGCCACTAGTATAAATATGATAATACGACAAAAAGAAATGACAAGCCCAAAAATCTAGCCGGAAAAGATGGACAACGAAACCCTGTGCCAACCCGTCTAGCCAGCTTGGCACAGTAGGCTAATTACCCTCCATGTAAAAGAAAAAAGCCCGACTCAACGGTGGGTCATTTAAGGGCTGAGTAGTAATAGTAGTGTGAATTTGAGACTGTCTGGTTGGTCTAGTGGTTAGATGTGCCGCCTTTGGATCAACGGGTCCCGGGTTCGATTCCGGGGTCGGGCAAGTGTCTTTGTCTAAACCAGAGGCACTGGCTCGGAGTCTGGGTGTTTCTATCTATAAAATTTCTATTTATTTCTATCTATAAAATGTATGTATTTACAAAAAAAAATGTATATAAGTAGTTTATCATCCATCTCGTTACCATAACACAAGCAATTATGTTGCTTAGGTTGGGACGAGATGGCGTTGTGTGAAATGTCCAAGGATATTTAAAAAAAAAAAAAAAAAAAATAGACGCTTTGTATTCTAAGTTCATCACCACTAGTTGTAGTTTGGGATAAGATATTATTTCATTAGATACTAATTACCTCTGACTAAAGCCGGATTTAAAATTGGCTGACGTGTTGTGACGTGTCGCATCAGAGAGGCATCGATTTCATATATTTACAGATGGCCTCACTTCAGATTGCAACATAATAGTATAAATCTCAGCGTACTATACATATGGAACCGGTACCTCTCTGATGCGCCACGTCAGACAAATATAAATCGGGCTTTATGTTCTCTCTTTGCTTTTATCTGGCACGCACAAAACATATAAGGCATAATTATTTATAATATGTCGTTCAAATATGTAAGTTCCAACCAATAAAACTTTACATAAACTTCGCTGAAATTCCATAACCATAATAATAACTGACACAAACATTAACAATACATTATCAAATATTTATCACAGTAGACGGCGCTAATGCAGTATCTCAACAATACACTGTTGGAACGTCATCATTTGCTCGCATAAATTGTGCAATTGAACGTATGCTTTGTAAGTGTGCAGAAAGCGTGTCGTGGAATAACAAATTCATCAAAATTATACAAATTTTGCCCTTTGCCAAAGTATTTTTTGTCGCAAGAGCCGACAAAAGGAAACGATAAGGCCGAAAACCTGGCCGCAAGAGAAGGAAAACTTGACACGAAACCCTATGCCAACCCGTCTGGCCAGCATGGCGTAGTAGGCTAAATTACCCTCCAGTTGGAGGAGGTCAGTTATGGGCTGAGTAGTAAGTAAGAAAACTACTGTACCGATTTCCTTAACATCGAATCAATTTGCAACTGACAGAGTTAAACGGTAACAAACATACAAACAAAACACAAAAGAAACATGTAACCGAATTGAGAATGACATCCTTTTTGACGTCGGTTCTAAATTCAAAACTCGTTGGAGGTTAAAAAATAAGTAGAAAACCGTAGTGTTATTGCAACGCAACCTTCATTAGATATTATGAGGGTTTAAGTACTCGTTAGACAGGTTTGCTGTTAAAGTTTGTAGCGTAAGAATCCCAAGAAAGCTTTCTTACTGCTTTAGATATTCTACGTTTCTGTATATATTCCTAAGGGCATTGGCAAAACAAGCGTGTTATTCCAACTTCCTGATAGGCAGATTATAACATAGTTAACAATAGATTAATTAGTAGAGTATTCAAATTGTCGCGTATACTATTACAGGATATAGTTATAATTACTAACAAGTTACGGCTGGCTTTTCGCTATCGTGGACCCAGATCAAGGTCCCAACGTTCTAATTCAATAGAGTCAAAATCGACAACCAACGTTCCTTTGATTGCCGATTTTGGTACATTTGGTAAGCAATGAACAGGTACTATAGTGTAACTTAGTCTATAGTCTATGTCCACAGTGGACTAATATGGGCTGATGATGATTCTCTCTTTGCGTCGTATTCCTCAATGTTGAGGGTCGTGACCACCCTTCAGCATCACTTTCTCTTGTCTGATGTTCTTCCATCTGTTCCTGTTTCTGGCGGTGTGGAGCGCATTGTGGACCGTAGAATTGAGAGTGGGGCGGATTTGATCGGACCAACGTGTAGGGCTGCGTCCTCGAGGTCGTTTTCCCTCTACTTTGCCGACCACAATGAGCCTTTCGAGGTTATCACCATGATGATGATTATGATAGTGTAAGTTCGGGACGCTATATATGACGCTATACCACACGCTATTCTCACAAGCACTTGGCAAGAGCTTTTGAATTTAGCAGATTAATGCTAGTAATTGCTCGGCTGGCCCCTTAATTTGTTTTTTTTTATATTCGTTATTTCACTTTCAAAATTCAAATAAAAAGGAAACAAAATAATTAAAAAGTTAGTTATTAACTTTTTTTTAATATTGTTTCGCTCATGTTCCTCAAGGATGATGTGTTTTTCAAATCAGTCCAGAAGTTTCAGAGCCTATTCAATCCAAACAAACAATCAAATCAGCCCTCTTTAGAATATTAGTTTAGATAACTCTGACTAGCTTGACAGAATAATCTGTAATGATTGAGTGAGGCTAATTTAGCAAATTTCTTTTTAATTAAGTCATTTGTTATAAATTTGTTTCCGTGTGGTGACGGATTTAGAGCTCCCATCCTGAGGGTGCCGACAAAATGATATTTCAAGGCCGATAACCTAGCCACAAAAGAAGGAAAACTTGACAAGAAACCCTTTTTTTTGGTTCAAAATCCTTTATGGACTATCCCCGTTGGCCACGGGGATGGCCGGGGGTGGGGCGTGTGGGACTCTCCCCAGAGTGGGGGCATACCCACTAAACCTCCCCGGGTTCCTCCAACTCGCGTCCTGTTGCGGCATTGTGGGATCTGTACACAGTACCACGCTGTGCCAACCCGTCTGGCCAGCGTGGCACTCTAAGCTAATTACTTTCCATGTAATGAGATATAAATATAAATTCATGTAGCTTGAAATATTTTTCTTAGTTTACATAAAACAAATATCTGAACGCATAAATATTTTATAACCAATATTATGTACTCGTATAATTGGTTTATACGAGTACATATATGTCAATTCTTCACCATTACTAACCATTTTCACCATTACTAACATATTTATAATATGTCAATTCTTCACCATTACTAACCATATTCTACATGTTTTTAAATCTAAAATACGCCATTATCCGAATATTGTGGATATACGCGTATGTTGTCGATTTGAAACCTCTATTGAAATACTTTCTTTAATTTGAGGGCAGAGATTACCGTATCTACTTGAGGAACATTTAAAGTTTGACAGTTACGAAACCAATTTACAGTCCTCGCCAATCTTTATGGCCGCTCTGAATGTAGCCGTATTACGCTGCGCACAACACAACATCAAGTATCAGCTTTTACACCCGCAAGCGTGTGGGTGAGCTACGTTCGTATTGTTTATGAAATGTACGATGCGCAAGTTCGAACCTACGGCTACATTCAGAGCGGCCATAAAAATTGACGATGACTGTACATATTGTATGGAAAATTTATTTTCTTTTATTTATTTATTACTAGCGACCCGAACCGGCTTCGCACGGGTGCATGTATTATACATATAAACCTTCCTCTTGAATCACTCTATCTACTAAAGAAAACCGCTTCAAAATCCGTTGCGTAGTTTTCAAGTTTTAAGCATACATAGGGACGGACAGACGACAGCGACTTTGTTTTATACTATGTAGTGATTCCCCAATGTTTTTAATAGTTAAGCCTGATTCAAGCTACTACAGCCGAATTTTGTATGAAGTGGTCCCGGCCGGGGCAAGGCCGAGCCACGTTCAAGTAATGAATCACTTCATACAAAATGTCTAAATATTTAAAACCCAAAGGTGACTGACTGACTGACATAGTGATCTATCAACGCACAGCCCAAACCACTGTATGGGATGAAAGGTTGTATGAAACTTTGTCAATTTGTCTGAGGCTTTACATTAATATTAATACTTCTTAACGCGTCCGAAGCCGCGGGCAAAAGCTAGTATACCAATAATGTTCGACCGTTGCCCGTTGTCGCGTGAATCGGGCTTTATTCTGCTAATCGGGACGAAGAAACATACAACAAATGAGAAATCATGAAAATCAGTCCAGCCGTTCTCGGGTTGTAAGACCCGATTTTGTTTTAAAAAGCTAGTTTCCGAACTGAGATATTGATGTTTATTGGACGCTTGTCGCTTGAGCCACAGCTAAGTCAGTAATAGTTAGAAGCAGTAGTCGTTCTGTTGGAGGCGATTACAAGTCGCTCTGCAGTGGCACAATAAGGACTCGGACGCACACGTTACGCTCCGTTCGAAAGCTCAGCGTTCTCGTGTAAGGTGTACAGAAAAATGGTATCGCCTATTTTAAAACAATACTTCTACTACAGTCAGTGTGGTGAAGGATTTAGAATACACAATGTCACCAACCCATACCATCTTTAGGGTGTCGTAAGAGGCGACTAAAAGAATGCAAGAGGCCTAGCCTAGATCACCTAGCCAAGCAAGAGAAGGAAAACTTGATACAAACCCTGTGTTATTCCCCTCCATGAATTTGGAGAAGGCCTGACCCAGTAGTGGGTCATGCCATTATGGGCTGAAACGACGAACGACTTCTCCTCCTTCACAGCCCATAAAAGGTTCACTGCTGAGTCGGGCCTCCTCCAACTACAAGGAGAGTAATTAACCTACTGTGCCAAGCTCGCCAGACGTGTTGGCACAGGGTTTCTATTCAAGTTTTTTTTTCTCTTGTGGTTAGGTTTTCGGCCTTATCGTTTCCATTTGTAGGCTCTTACGACACTCTCAGGACGAAATAGGGTGGAAACGCTATTTCGTCCTGAGGGTGTACGTATTCTAAATCCATCACACGGACCAATAAAAGTAAAACACAACAATGTTGGCTTAAAATAAATCACTATCACTACATAGTATAAAACCAAGTCGCTGTCGTCTGTCCGTCCCTATGTATGCTTAAATATTTAAAACTACGCAACGGATTTTGGTTCGGTTTTTTTTAATAGATAGAGTGATTCAAGAGGAAGGTTTATATGTATAACCCACCCCCGCTTTGCACGGGCGAAGCCGGGGCGGGCCACTTGTTAAATAATAAACGGATACGATAAACTCTAACATTCGTCCGGTTGGTTCCAGATTGGTCCAATACATATTTTTTCGGAATTAAAGGTAAAAGACCCCCTGCTGCGTCGGCTTCCTCCAGCAAAATTAGACTCCTACTGTGCCACGCTGGCCATAAGGGCTGGCACAGGTCTTTCCAAGTTTGAGCCTCATCGGACGGATGCTCGACAGCGAGGAGGGGTGGGAAGCAATGGCCTCCTTCTGCGAGGACGTCATGTCGCAGAAGGAGGCCGCGGAGCGGGTCAGGGAGGAAGACGTCCTGGCCGACCCGCGCCGCAGACGGAGGCCGGGGAGGAGGAGGCGACTGTACGCCCACCTCCTTCCCCCGCCATAGAGGCCGGTGGTGGGTCGGGGGACCCGCCACCGACGAAAGCCACGATGACTGAGGGCGTCCCAGTCTACCGGGACGCCCTCTCCGACAGTCGCTTTCCCGCGTAGCGGGCACCTCGTCGGGGCGTCAACGTTGACTGCGCTCGCGCGAACCGTTGGCGCCCCAAGCGTGCCGTGTGAGGGTATACCGCTGGGGTTTCAGTGGGTATACGGGTTCTGTCCCGGGAGTCCCACATAATCACCGACCTCTCCCCCGGGGGGCGATAGTATGCGTAAAGCATTTCCCCAGCGAAACCAAAAAAAAAAAGGTCTTTCCAAGTTTTCTCTCTCTTGTGGCTAGTTATTCTGCCTTGTAACTTATTTAGTCAGCTCTTACGACATCCTCAAGATGGGATAGGGTGCTGACACAATATATTGTATTTCCATCATAACACTTTCTATATTATATTTTATTGATTTTTGTTGCCGTCGGTATCGTAAAATGTGCCCGCCTCATACAATAATATTTAATAAACCCTCCAGAATGGAATTGCACTCACAAAGAAGATTACAGTGAGATTAGGTTTGTATTGTTAAAGTTTGTGCTTGTTACATTTTCACCAATGATCGTAGATTACCAATGTGACCTTGAGTTAAAATGAAAAGCGGGCGAATTTTCGAGGAAGCATTATAGAGATTGTAAGACCGAATAGTAGTAATTTTTGAGCAAATAATTCGCTCGTGTTTAAATATATACTGGATGATATGTACTGGATGATATGTACTTAATATTTTAATATCTTTAATATCCTTGGACATTCACACAACGCCATCTCGTCCCAAGCTAAGCAACTTAATGCTTGTGTTATGGTAACGAGATGGATGATAAACTACTTATATACATATTTTTTTTGTAAATACATACATATTATAGATAGAAATGACACCCAGACTCCGAGCCAGTGCCTCTGATTTAGACAAAGACACTTGCCCGACCTCGGAATCGAACACGGGACCCGTTGATCCAAAGGCGGCACATCTAACCACTAGACCAACGAGGCAGTCACTGTACTGGATGATATGTACTGGATGATATGTACTGGATTATATGTACTGGATGATATATACAACACTATAAATCATAGTAAATCTTATATTATGTGCACAGTTACAAGGGAAAAATGGAAATGATAACGCCTATAACCTAGCCGCAAGGAAAACTTGATACGCAACCCCTTGCTAACCCGTCTGGCCAGCGTAGCACAGTACGCTAATTACCTTTGGATCAACGGGTCCCGGGTTCGATTCCGGGGTCGGGCAAGTGTCTTTGTCTAAACCAGAGGCACTGGCTCGGAGTCTGGGTGTCATTTCTATCTATAATAAGTATGTATTTACAAAAAAATAAAAATATTTAAGTAGTTTATCATCCATCTCGTTACCATAACACAAGCATTTAGTTGCTTAGCTTGGGACGAGATGGCGTTGTGTGAAATGTCCAAGGATATTAAAGATATTTATTATTATTTTATACTGTGCTACGCTGGTCAGACGGGTTAGCAAAGGTAATTACCCTCCATGTAAGTCCCAACAGTGGCTCAACTATGGGCTGAGTAGTAGTATATTAGAAAAAGGCTTCATTGTATAAACTAATTATGGCGATCACAATCGTCAAAGGATACGTCTTTTTTAAAACCAAGACCAGGCGAAAGAAGCTCAGTAGGTTTGTCTTTTTTTAATCGCCATGTTACCGTAACCATGTTGTTATAACTGAGTATATCTTTTTGGTTCCCAAAGAAAATCAACTGAAATATGAATGTTATAATTAATAAATGTTATAGTTATAAATAATAATAAAGGGTGTCATTTCTATCTATAATATGTATGTATTTACAAAAAAAAAATGTATATAAGTAGTTTATCATCCATCTCGTTACCCATAACACAAGCATTAAGTTGCTTAACTTGGGACGAGATGGCGTTGTGTGAAATGTCCAAGGATATTTATTTATTTATTTATAATCATCATCATCATCATCATCATCAGCCCACATTAGTCCACTGCTGGACATAGGCCTCCCCTAATGAGCGCCATAGCGCCCTGTCTTCAGCTTGACGCATCCAGCTCCAATGTTATAATAATAAAATAAAAATAAGAACAATATGTTTTTTATCCAGTGGGCCGACTAAACATCTAGCCAATGTGTAATAATCGCGAAAACCTAAGAAATCAGTATACCTCTACTAATGAACAAAAAATGACTTCAGAATCTTTTTTGCATTATTATACACATTTTATTATTTCTAAATCTGATATTTTTGTTATACCTAAATTAGCATTAAACCTACCGCTCTCGCGCCTTACAGAATCGTTGATTTCAAGAATCCGCTATGAGTATTTCGAACACGTATTCTACGGCCCAATTCAAAGAAACTTTTATTTGCTTTTTGCGCAAATGTAAGACAAACAACGATATTCCTAAGATTGTTGCCCAAAGCCGAATTGGTATCATAATGGTTTGGGGTAGAATACTTCACAGCACGGAAGATGTGTTTTTTATAAAATGGAAGGCAAATAAAAGCTCGAAAGCTACTATAACATGCCTTGTTGGTCTAGGGGTTAGATGTGCGCCTTTGGATCAACGGGTCCCGGGTTCGATTCCGGGGTCCAGAGGCACTAGCTCGGAGTCTGGGTGTCATTTGTGTTCGTGAATTACATGTTAGTAAACTGCCCCAGCGATAAAGGTAATTAATACCTGGTTTCGTTTAAAAAAATACTCTTTTGGTCTCTGATCTTTTAACCCAGACGAATTTCTACTTGCAAAATAATATAATCTTTATGACATAGAACGTTGTCTGGGCGGCAGACGGTATTTTCCGTGGAACATTAGTCTTTGTTATTGCAGACGTCTTGGATTTGCGCCCGTCATTACCCTTGGTATACTTAGTCAAGCACTTTGTCTTCTTTAGGCTGGTGACACAAAGTACCGGAGTGGAGAAACGCCGTACTGTACCGCACTGGACGGTACCGTGTACCGCTACTGTACGTTTCTAATAATAATGTGTAATTTTTTATCTCCACAATTTTTTATTATTATTGTGTAGGTTATAGTTTTATTAAAGAACTAGCGACCCACCCCGGCTTCACACGGGTGCAATTATATCTATACTAATATATAAAGCTGCAGAGTTTGTTTGTTTGTGTGTTTGTTTGTTTGTTTGTTTGTTTGAACGCGCTAATCTCGGGAACGAATGGTCCGATTTCAAAAAATCTTTCAGTGTTAGATAGTCCATTTATCGAGGAAGGTTATAGGCTATATGTTATTTTCAAAAGAATTAGGGATCCGTATGAAAATTGCCATTTTGTAAACCAAGGTGTAAAATCGAAAACCTATTTATGCGTGCGCTGCAAAAACTATTGACAATAGAACAAAATGATGTACTACAGGTTTGTAGGTCTTATAAAGATCTACAAAAAAGTCCTCGAGAGCACATATTTAACTATCATAGTTTAGTCACAATAACCGATTTTAGTTTCATAAAAAATATGCACGGGTTCGAAGCCCACGCGGGCGAAGCCGCGCACAAAAGCTAGTTATACCTATAAACCTTCCTCTTGAATTACTCTATCTATTAAAAAAAACCGCTTCAAAATCCGTTGCGTAGTTTTAAAGATTTATGCATACATAGGGACGGGCAGAAAAATGCGACTTTGTTTTATATTACGAGTAAGTAGTGATAGTGATGATTATGTGATGAAATGTTAGTGTGGTGGCGGATTTAGAATACATAGTGTCACCACCCCATTCTATCCTTAGAGTGCCGTAAACGCCGACATAAGGAAATGAGAAGGCCGATCGCCTAGCCACAAGAGAAGGAATACTTGATACAAAGCCCTGTGGAAATCCGTTCGGCCAGCTTGGCACAGTGGGCTTATTACCCTCCATCCATCTGGAGGAGGCCCAACTCAGCAGTGGGTCATATACATATAGGCTTTCTTAATGGTCGACGATGTGAACATTTATTTATTTAATAGATTAAATATAGATAACTAGCTGACCCGGCGAACTTTGTTCCGCATTATTTAAAACAAAAAGAAAGTTGGACATAGGATACCTGAGATTTTTATCCCATCCGTATAAAACCTTTTTTTTTTTTTTTTTTTTTTTGTTTCGCTGGGGAAATGCTTTATGCATACCACCGCACCCCGGGGGAAAGGTCGGTGATTATGTGGGACTCCGACAAGGGTCGTCTACCCAAGCGTCGTTTACCCACTAAAACCCCAGCGGCATACCCTCACACGACGCGCTTGGGGCGCCACAAGTTCGCGTAAACGCATTCTACTGTGACGCCCCGGCGTGGTGCCCGCAACGCGGGCAAGCGACTATCCGAGAGGGCGTCCCGGTATACTGGGACGCCCTCAGTCATCGAGGCTTTCGTCGGTGGTGGCTCCTCCGAACCACCACCGGCCTCCTAGGCGAGGGCAGAAGGGGCCCGCATCGTCATGAACCCCCCTACACCCACGCCTCCGTCCGCGGCGCGCGTCACCCGGAGCTCCCTCCCTTGCGACCCGCCCCGCTGCCCCCTTCTGCGACATCGGCCCCGCAGAAGGAGGCCCGTCAGCCCTCGGGCCGGCGCCAACCAGAGGACACCGGCGCACCGCAGCCGTCCAGGGCCCGCAGGGAAACCCTTAGGACAGGGCCCACCGTCTACCCAGGTCCCCGGAGCCCACCAGGGCTCGCAGCGAGACACTGGGGACAGGGTCCCCATCCACCCAAGTCCCCGCAGCCCCAATCTACCGCAGCGCACCGGCGATCCGTCCCGCAGCCCCCTTCTGCGACATACGGCCTCGCAGAGGAGGCGCGTCAGCCCTCGGCCGGCGCCAACCCGAGGACGTTGAGTGAGGACTCGGTTTGACGGCCAACTAAGTTGAGCGCCAACCCGAGGACCTCATGGTGCGCCGCAGCGGTTTACGACTCCCAAGGCAGCTCTGAGGACAGAGGAGTCCCCGGAGCCGCAACCCGCCACGACGCTGGGTGCCGCTCTTCGTCTCACCTCTCCCCGTGGGCCCGCCCGGCATGGGAGGCCCTGGCCGGTATGGCCCCACGGATCATTGAGGCACTCAAGCCCCCTCACCACAGCAAGGTGGCAGCACAGTTGAGGGGGATCCGTATAAAACCTACTTTAACAAAACGCAACTGACAGCGAAACGTTATGTTGTCTATAGTTTATTAAGGTCGAAAATTTGACAATTAGAAATTTTGAATTCGACTTGTTTATATTGTTGTAATTCACATAATATATTTATAACTTGTAGCCTATGTGTTATTCTGATGTATAAGCTATATTATTGTAAAGTTTCATTAAAATCCATTCAGTAGTTTTTACGTGAAAGAGTAACAAACATCCATCCATCCATCCATACTTACAAACTTTCACGTTTATAATATTAGTAAGATTTCATTAAAATCCATTCAGTAGTTTTTACGTGAAAGAGTAACAAACATCCATCCATCCATACTTACAAACTTTCACGTTTATAATATTGATAAGATTAGTAAGATAGTAAGATAGTAAGATTAGGCTCGTGGGACTTAAAAACACATTTGGCAAGATGTGGGCATGTAATACGCCTCAGCCTACCCCTTCGGGGATACAGGCGTGATCGGAGGGAGAATGGGGAGGATACAAAAATATACTGCTAAGTAGTGAGTAATGGTGGAAATGCTTTCTTATTGCTCGACGGTGTGAAAATTTATTTATTTATTAGATTAATATACATCTGAGAGAGAATAGGGCGGTTTCAAAAATATAGTGTATGGCTGCCTTGTCGGTCTAGGGATACAATTCTGTTCGTTAGTCTCGCTAAAACTCTAGAACGGCTGGACCGATTTGGCTAATTTTGGCCCTGAAATGTTCATGGAAGTCGAGGGAAGGTATAAATGGTATTTTATTTATTGATTCTGATGCGGTACGAAGTTTGCCGGGTCAGCTAGTAACGTAATAAATAAAAATGCATTTTTTTTTAACTCTTTACCCGATATTTACGGTCACTGGCTGTGATTTCACAAAAACATTCGTAGAAAATATCATTTCCCTATACACAAATTTGATGAACGGTTTCCGATTTGATTGACGTGACGCGTGGGTATCAGTTGCCCAAGGCATTGTTTGCATGAAATTTACCTCGCTATTGGCCTTTCCTAAAGTTTCGTGGGAAGTACATATTTTCGATGGTACGTAATTATACTAAGTATAGAATAACATAATGTAGCGTCTACTATTATTTAGCCCATACATGACCCACTACTGAATCGGGCATCTTCCAACTATATGGTGGGTAATTAGCCTACTGTGTCACAGTGACCAGACGGGTTTCGTATCAAGTTTTCTTTCTCTTGTTAGTTATTTCCTTATCTCGGTTCTTACGACACCGTCAGGATAGAATGGGGTAAATTTGACAGAGCACCATCAGCGGAAGAATGGCGTTGACATCTTAAGTAACCCAATGCCCAAAGTAACTCAACAGGTCCTCGGTTCGATTCTGGGGTCGGGCAAGCGTCTTTATGTAAACCAAAGGCACTTGCTCTGAGTCTGGATGTCATTTGTGTATTTAATGTTTGTAAACTGCCACGCGATACTGGTTTTAAATCGTGCAGGGGATTCGTATAAAAAAAAATCCCTTTGATGTCAGCGTCTAGTTTTCACTTTTACACGGTTAGCGATGGAAGCGGGTCGTGAAGCATGTTCACCCATTGAGGAGTGAATCCCTTGGCCCTGGTTTGGGCACTCGAGGCTTAGACCCGATTCGGCAGTGGGTCATTTATGGGCTTAGTAGTATTACAAACTGCCTTAGGAGAGAATAAACCGATTAAAAAAAAGATGTTTCATAAGATACCCATCCAAAATCGAGCTGTGACAGCGTTGTTTAACATGCAAACCTCCTACTCTGATTTTATCAGAATACTAGCTATTACTCTCTACTTCCACCGGTATTTTAACAAAAAAGTTAGTACGTGCCCCCGAAAATCTGGTGAGTGTCAATAAAAGTAGCCTAAGTTACTACTTGTTACATCAGCTATCTGCTAGTGAATGTCTATTAAAACGCTCCTGCCATTTCAGAGTTTGGCCGCAACAAACTGCAGGACAAAAATTGAAATAAATACGAGGGTGAATCAAAAAGTTCTTAGAAGTGCATATATATGAAACCTTTTTGGATCAAGTTCGATGATCAAATTAAAGAGTGTCTATCACACTATATTTATGCAGACTGTCACTTGTTTTTGTCAGTTCGTTCGCATGTAATAAATTTTTTTGTGCAACGAGTTGCTAAAAAGTCAAAATTATGGATAAAAGTGAGTTACGTGCGGTGATAAAATATCTCAGTTTGAAAAAAATGTCTACGAAGGAAATTTTTTTGGACATTCAGCAGACATTAGGGGGTGATGCTGTACCCTATTCTACGGTTGCGTACTGGGTGGCTGAATTTAAAAGAGGTAGATCAAGCTGTAAAGATGACCCGCGTTCTGGGCGGCCTTCAACCTCCGTTACAGAAGAAAATGTCAAAAAGGTTGAGAATCTGGTTTTGGAAGACAGAAGAATGACTATAAAACATATAGCTGAGATCCTAAAGATATCTTTTGGTAGCGTTCAATCCATTTTAATTGATTCACTGGGGTTCAAAAAAGTGTCTGCAAGATGGGTGCCACGAATGTTAACCGACGAAAACAAAAAGCGACGTTTGGAAATTTCCAAGCGTAATCTCGAAATGTTCCAGCGTGATTCGGATAATTTTTGCCGTCGTCTTGTCACCATGGATGAAACGTGGGTCCACCATTTTGATCCTGAAACTAAAAGACAAAGCATGTCTTGGAAACGACCATCCTCTCCATCCATTAAGAAATTTCGAGTTGCTCCTTCCGCTGGCAAAGTTATGGCCTCTGTGTTCTGGGATAGTGAAGGAATCCTTTTTATTGATTACATGCCAAAAGGCCAGACGATAACTGGACCCTATTATGCAAATTAAATCCCGAAAGTGCGTGAAGCGATTAAAGAAAAACGTCGTGGAAAACTGTCGTTGGGCGTGTTGTTCCTTCAAGATAACGCTCCTGCCCATCGATCGGAAGTTGCGCTCAACGCAATCCGCTGTGCTGGCTTCAATCTCCTTGACCACCCACCATATTCTCCGGACTTAGCCCCAAGTGATTTTCACTTATTTCCAAAATTAAAAGAGGAAATTCGTGGAACAAAATTTCACGATAATGACGCGGTTATAGCTGCCGTAGAGGACTTTTTCGAGAGTCAAGAAAATAATTTTTTTTCACAAGGAATAAGGAAGTTAGAAACGCGTTATTCTAAATGCATTGCATTGGAGGGAGATTATGTAGAAAAATAAAATATTATTATTTAAATATTTGCATTTTTTAATATTGATTCCAAGAATTTTTTGATTCACCCTCGTATATCTACACCAATATATAAAGCTGCAGAGTTTGTTTGTTTGTTTGAACGCGCTAATCTCAGGAACTATTGGTCCGATTTCAAAAAATCTTTCAGTGTTAGATAGTCCATTTATCGAGGAAGGTTATAGGCTATATTTTATTTTCAAAAGAATTAGGGATCCGTATGAAAATTGTGATTTTGTAAACCAAGGTGTAAAATCGAAAACCTATTTATGCGTGCGCTGCAAAAACTATTGACAATAGAACAAAATGATGTACTACGGGTTTGTAGGTCTTATAAAGATCTACAAACCCGCGAGAAAGTCCACGAGAGCACATATCTAACTATCATAGTTTAGTCACAATAACCGATTTTATGTTCATAAAAAATAATATGCATAGAGATAAGCACGGGTCCGAAGCCCACGCGGGCGAAGCCGCGCGCAAAAGCTAGTTACGGTATATTTACTGTGTATACCTATGCAATTAGTAAAAAGCCGTTATTTTAATATTACAAACAGACGCTATCGTTTTATATGATCTGTATAGATAATAATAATTTCTATTAATAAAGGAGCTAGAACCGTTATCTTGAAAATCTCTCGTAAGAAGATTCCTCTTGGTAAGAAGTCCTCGTAAGAAGATTCGCTTGGGTCGTTGTCTTCGTCTTCGACGGATGAAATGCTGATTTAGATATATTTATGAACTTGTTTAACTTTTTTATAAATGTATATAACGATAAGACAATAAAGAAGTGTGGTATACTTCTTTATTGTCTTCTCTTGTATGTTATTACTCTATTATACAACACATACAATTTTATTTTCGTTTTAATTTGCAACAGTCAACAATAATAATGAACTGTTAATAATGATACTGGCGTTAAATCCTCTTAAATAAAGATGGAGAACCAGATGAACCCATTAACAAGGCGTGCTTTAGTTATTGACTTTAAAGAAATATAGTTTTTTTATTATTACTGCAATTGTTTTAGTCCGGTCGCGCCGTGGGAAGGGGATTAGTCTCCATCGGTATTATGGTCAGGCCAGACCATTTGATGTACAGAAACCCTGTGAAAATCCGTCTGGCCTGCGAGATGAAAAGCGAGCAATGGTATGAATGGATGATTAGACTAAAATTCTCTGTTCTAAATTTGGAGGAGGCCCGACTCAGTAGTGGGCTATTTATGGGCTGAAACGACGACGACGACTCTGTCCTAAGATAGAGGGAGGATGTCAATAAAACCGTCTGCCCAACGTAGCACATTAGGCTAATATATGTCCTATAATTGGACTATTTCAGTTCAATCTCCTGAGTCTAGTTTACCATTGACAATTTCATTTTGTATGATCATCCTACAGGATGTAACAAAAACCCTACAACCATCCGTAATGAGAACGTAGAGCTTATCAATGTTTAATGAACCTGATATAAATAACAAATCATGAGTTCCAGTGAGAACCGCACAATATTATATTTTAGTATTTAGAGTACATTGTGTCACCGCCCCATTCCATCTAGAGGGTGTCGTAAAAACCGACAAAAGGAATTCTAAAAGTCTAAAAAAAGTACTACATTATGTTACTCCTTATATCATCACCTACCTATCAATGAGTCCTGTCAAAATCGGTCGAGACGTTCCAGAGATTAGCCGGAACAAACAATACAAGTACACGTACAATACATGGCTTACTGCCTTTCAATGCGAATAGAACATTCTATTACTCTGTTTCATGCATATTCTACAACTGAAATTGCTCATCTCTCGTTGAGGCCGTATATTTATCAAACCGCCGCTGTAGCTAAAGTAGGGAAGATTGTATTGAGAGTTCTTATTTATTTATGGCAAATTGAGGAAGTGGCCTTAAAATATGAGAGAAAGAACGGAGTTTTAATATTATACTGGGTGTAACAAAAACTATATAACTATAACGAAGGGATCAATAGGACTACTCATACAGATGATGTGTACAATTTTTGTACATTTCATTAGAAACAAAGCAACTCTTATCTTTTGAGTTATTAACCTAAGTAACATTATAGAATACTACCGACCCACCCCGGCTTCGCACGGGTGCAATGATAAACATCTAAATTTATCAGTGTTCTTCTACAATATTATGCATGTATTATACATATAAACCTTCCTCTTGAATCACTCTATCTATTAAAAGAAACCGCTTCAAAATCCATTGCGTAGTTTTTAAGATTTAAGCATACATAGGGACGGACAGACGACAGTGACTTTGTTTTATACTATGTAGTGATGAAGTTACTACCTACTACTATTCAGCCCATAATTTTTTTTATTTTTTTTATTTATCTTTAGGGTTAACAAACAGTGAACACAATAACAATTAATATAATAAAAAAAATATCTAAACTTATAATTACTCATTGTACCACCAGCACCGTTAACCTCAAATTACTATATCTACATTAAAATCATAATGGCTGAGAAAGTAGGATTTTGAATATATGGTAAAGGAATGAAAAATACATAGGAGTGAAATTAACTGAAACTAACATAATTTTGACATTATAAACCCTAGGATAAAATAAGAATTAAAGTTGTTTGACAATATCATGAGTTATTTTCTTAAAGCTATTTGAGGAAGTAACAAATAAATCTACAGTGTTGAAAAAAGTGCGTTACACATGCGTTATACTTGTGAACAGGTGCTGCTGTTTGGGGTTGGTCGGCTCACTGGACCAAGGAAGATTTAATTTTATTTCATTAAAGTTTGTTTTGTTTTGTTTTAATATTCAGATTTCAGCTGACGCCTTCCAGATTCGATTGAACAGTTTGTTTTAAGGAATTTGTTGGGTAAATATATACATATTAGATTATGAATAGGACCGCAAAGTAATAAAAAAGAAAAAATGACAAGCCCTCTGAGTTTCTTGCCAGTTCTTCTCAGCAGTGGTCGCGTTCCGAACTGGTGGTAAAGAATATTACTTTGCATTGTATAAAATTTTATTAATATGTTGACAATTTGTAAGTGTCCATTGTGTCCTATGCAAAATAAATTATTTGACTTTGACTTTGACTTTGTGTTGTATGAGTTATAATTGACCCACTGGCCACTGCTGAGTTGGGCATACTCCAATTTTAAGGAGGCTATTTACACTAATGTACCACGCTGGTCAGACGGGTTGGCTCAGACGGGTTGGCATAGGGTTTCGTTCGTGTGTGTGTGAAAGGTGTGAATGTAGGTATAACGACTGAGAGGTGTGTGTGGAGACTACCACCTAGTGTGGGACAGGGGCCGTAAGATGATAATGGTGTTTGTAAATATGACGATTTATAAGAGTTTTGTGATGAAACCTACGTAAATAAAGTTCCTTTTGAGTTTGAGTTTGTCAAGTTTTCCTTTTCTTACGGCTAAGTTATCGGCCTTGACATATCCTTTTGCCGGCGCTTTGACGACACCCTCAGAATGGAGGGGTGGTGACACTGTGTATTCTAAATCCGTCACCACAAGTACAAGCTGTAAACTGTTAATAAAGTACCAAATATTAGTTTACAACTTAGACACTTTCGCAACTTTTCTGTAATTTTTTTGAGCGGAGTATCAACCAAGCAATGTCACGTTGATATTCTTTCTTTTATTTTGATTGTTTTTTTTTAACAGCGTCTTACTCACGAGAGCTTTTATTTTAACTACAGTTGACGAAAATTCGGTCCTTCGTTTGAGCATTATGACCGTACCAGGTCTGTGGGAGATTTTTTAATTCCGTAATTCCGAATTTTCTAATATAAAACTAGTTATACAGGGTGGTCAAAAAGTCGTGGATCAAACGTATGACTACACTTTCACACTTTATAAAAACACAAAATCAATTGTAACTCCGCAGGGGTTGACCCTAAGGACCTCACGTAGAACAATTTTTTGCTGCTGATGGCCTCATCTAACCGCTGGTTTCTTTTGATCCACGACTTTTTGACCACCCTGTATAATACACAATTACAAGGAAAGTGACTGTAGTGACACACTTTGATCAGGACGTAAACAAAATTAATGTGAGATCGTTTTATCTCAAAGGGACTAGACTCAGTGAACCGAAACCAAAGAAATTGAATAAAAATTGCCTTGTAAAACAGAGGTCGGTCTTCAGAGGAGGTTTGTAATGAGATATTAGAAATATGTTATACTATGTGTTTTTATTTTACAAGTTACCAAATTCGTACCGGTCTAACCTAATTTCTCTAACTACCAGTGTTTATACGGACCGATTGCCGTCTGCCCTTCTCGATATTTAGTGGAACTATCGGTAATTTTATGTAGACCAGCTGTCAGTTTTTACGCTACTGTTTACGTGTAACATCTGCCATATTATATCGTAGAAAGGGAGTAGGGACAAACGCTTTAACGAGTACTCCGAAGCACTGTGAGGTCAGATATTATACACAAATACTGTCCTCGCCAATCTTTATGACCGCTCTGAATGTAGCCGTCGACGAACTTGGGCATTGTACATTTCATTACCAATACGATCGTAGCACACTCACACTAACGCGCGGGAGGCTAAGACGCGCGCGGGCGTGCCCTGCCTCCACGCCCCGCGTACGTCCCGCTGATTTTGTGTTCTGCGCAGCGTAATGTGGCTAGGTTCAGAGCGGCCATAACGTTTGGCGAAGACTGTAACCATGGCCATCCATCCAACATTCAACAGAGCCAAAAGTAACCTGCGGATCGATTTTAATAAAGCATATTATAAGAAACCAGGTTTTTTTAGTAAAACCAAGTTACCACATCTGTCTACTGGCTGATACACGTCAAACTTGTCGTGTGGTGACGGATTTAGAATACACAAGGTCACCAACCCATACGATCCTGAGGGTGTCATAAGAAAGGACGCAAAAGGCATGCGACCTGATAAAGAAAACTTGATACAAACCCTGTGCCAACTTCGCCAGCGTGGCACAGTAGGCTAATTTCCCTCCATGAATTTGGAGGAGGCCTGACTCAGTAGTGGGTAATTTATGGGTTGTTAAAACTTATAAACTCTTCTTTTCGCGGTCCATCAATGAAATCAGCAGAATTCGTATAATAGAATAGAATAGAATAGAATACTCTTTATTGTACACCAATAATATAAAAGGTTAACATACCATCAGATATAATGTCTACTGACTAGGTGAAGTATTAGGTCATCTGCGATGTATCATTGACTAAGCTCCTGAAACCGTTTGTGGACGCGCGCTCATATATTTATTGCCTTTAACAACCATAAAAATGAGGCAAACACACATTTGGCGAGACTAACCGTTGGCACGCGAGGGGCATACCCTGATGACTAGTGGAGATATCTCTAATAGGACTTAGGTGCGTGTGATTGAAGGACATCATTTCTCACACTTTCTACCTTTTTTATATGATGGTAAGCTACCCAACGAAAAGCTCAATTGACTTAATTCGTTCATTCACTAGACTAGTTACGATTTTTGTTTTATCCTTGAATGCCTTTGTCCCTAGGCTTGCGTGATGGAAAGCAACGCCAGGGTTAAGATGGAGCAGGCAGTTTCCTTCTCTTGGGGCTAGGTGATCTGCCTCCTGCGTTCTTTCAGTCGCCTCTTACGACACCATAAAGATGGTATGGGTTGGTGACATTGTGTATTCTTAATCCGTCACCACATGGACTGGACGTTTAGACCAAAAAAATAAGTTATTTTGCAACAAGCGTTAAGCCAACTTTTAGGTTTAAGCACAGCTATAAACATGTTTGCGCGCAAACTGACGGGAATGCCTGTTTCGAGAAAGTCGTAAAACAAACAAAGAAGTTACGCTTCTCCTTGGTACTCAAAACAACATGGAAATTGAGTATACTTTGCTCTCACTGCGACATGAAACTTTCATGACCTTAACTTTTAGGTTTTTTTTTCTTGTTACCGACTAAACAGTAACATTTTTTGTCTTTAGTACAAAGCATGTAGGTTACGTTTTAGTCAGGAATCGTTTCTGATAGAATTATTGCCGCTAATACTCAGCCCGTACATAACCCACTGCTGAGTCAAGCCTCCTCCAATTACATGGAGGGTAATTAGCCTACTGTGTAAACAAGACAAGACCAATAATTTTTAACAAATAAATACAAATAATTCTGTAAACAAGACCAATAATTTTAAAAAAAGCAACTACAGAGTTTCTTGCCGGCTCTTCTCTGTAGAGCAGCCTTCCGAACCGGTGGTAGTTTCGGTATGAATGAAAACGCAGGGATTGTGAGCGATCAGGGAAGATGGAGGGATTGTAGGAGTGTATGAAAGGTGTGAATGTAGGTATGACGACTGATAGATGTGTGTGGAGACTACCACCTAGTGTGGGACAGGGGCCGTAAGATGATAATAATATTTACAAATATGACGATTTATAAGAGTTTTGTGATGAAACCTACGTAAATAAAGTTTCTTTTGAGTTTGAGTTTGTCACGCTGGCCAGCCGGTTTTGTATCAAGTTTTCCTCCTCTTGCGGCTAGGTCTTCGGCCCTGTCATTTCCTTTGGTTGACTCTTAAGGGTGTCGCCTTAGGATAGAATGAGGTGGTGACACACTGTATTCTTAATCCGTCACCACACATTAATAGCCGCGTACTGACTTAGCGAGGCAGCCTCGCGAGGCAGCCGCGCGAGGCAAAGCCTCGGTATGTCAGGACGTGCCTCGCCCGAGGCAAACGCACGCGCTGCCTCGCCGGAGCGTGCCTCGGCCCGAGCCGAGCGTCGTCGGTTTTTGTCCATGCTCAAAGGTGCCTCGGCAGGTTTGCCGCGCGCACTCAAGACGGTTGTGTTTTGCCTCGCTTGTTTAACGAGCGTTTGAATCGTTCCACTCTGGCTCAGCCTCGGCTCGGCTCAACTTTGCCGCACGAGGCAGCCTCGGTCTGTATTAATGCAGACCGAGGCTGCCTCGCGCGGCAAACGTTGCGAAGCAAACCTCCGAGGCTGCCTTGCGAGGCTGCCTCGCTAAGTCAGTACGCGGCTATTGCCATAATCTTTGCCAAATAAGTAAAAATAGTAAGAAGCAATTGTTTTAATAGCCAAGCTTACTAGAAGGTGTGTACTTGTTCTATCAATATTGTGCATCTTTGTGCAATCCTGAGACAAAGATAGAGCTCGGAGTGAGAGTGTCAATGGTAAATAATAATAATCTTTGCCAAAAATTCCTTTATAGATGAAACGAAAGTGTTGACGGAGAATGTTAAGGTTAGTGGCATTAATAGCTTAATTGGGATTTAGATTATGAAGTAAATTATGGACGGACGAAATATTCGATTAAAAATAGAAACTTTTAAGAAGTTACGTGATTGCAAAGAAAAAACCTACTTCAAAATAACGACTGTTAGTTTTCAATATACTTAAATTACCAATAAAAGCCTTTTTAAGGAAATAGCAAAAAGGTTAGTCGACACCACAGGAGACCGAAGAGCTGGCAGCTACCTCGGACAAAGAATCAGTCTAACTGTACAAAGGGGGAACGCTGCCAGTATCTTCCGAACTTTGCCTAAAGGAACCCCTTTTAATAATATATTTTAGTTATTTCAATATTAAAAGTTAATAATTGCAAAGATTTAAACATAATTTTAGAATACATTGTGTCACCACCCCATTCCATCCTAAGGGTGTCGTAAGAGTCGACAAAAGGAATTGACAAGGTCGAAAACCTAGCCGCAAGAGAAGGAAACTTGATATGAAACCCTATGTCAAACCGTCTGGCCAGCGTGGCACAGCCGTCTTATTCCCCTCCGTGTAGTTGGAGGAGGCTTTATTCAGCAGTGGGTCATTTTCGGACTAAGAAGTAATACAAGTAACTTGCTCCTTAAAACTAAACGGACAGTAAACCGAGTACTATAGAACAGCTGTTATTACACAGACCATCAGAGCGTGAGGAGAACAATCTGGCAAGGTAGTCTCTAATAGTCGCCAACCAAAATAGTGTAAGCCGATTAGTGAAATTAGTTTGTGAGGATTATCCGTACTGACCCTTGGGAGCAACACGATTTAGCAGTGTTTTGATACCACAACATAAACAAGGATCTCAAATACTGTTATTCAAAGGATTTTTACAGATTCTAGCCTAAAAGGCTAAGAAGCTAGAGTCTATTTTGCTAAGTAAAGACATAAGTAGTAGTTTGTCTAAAACGTCCATTAGTTCTGTTAGTCATCGTCGTCAAAAGTATTCATGGCATAAACCGTAAGGCTTCTAGGTGCCAAATGAACAAAGGACGCAATTTACCTTATTAAATTAAATGGCTCCTGTAAATCGTAGGGCCTAATGTCGCGTCAAAAAATAAACTCAGATTACGTTCCAGCTAGCAATAAAATGAAAAGAAATTTCTTAACAAATCACCCCATTATGAGACGAAAAAAATAATATTAACGTTATGCGAGCGATAACAATTACAAAAGTACCAAATTGTACCAACATTGGTAAAATTTGGTACAATTGAATATGTATGGGTGAATATGGTTTAAGACCGCCCACCACACCCACACTTCACTTATACTGATCATTAAGGAAATAACTTTAGCTACTTTTTCTCCTCATGATAATCAAATCTTTCAATATAGCTTTCAACGTGAGCGAGGCCGCTGAATGAAGCTGGTTCTAAATTAAATTTCTTATAAATTGGTGTTGAAATAACATTCAAATTACAACTTTCAAACTACTTTATTATTTCATAGACTTAATTTTTGTGGTGCCTATTAGTCAGTCAAATGCCAGATACAAAAAAAGGAAATAATTTTTACAGAAATAGAACACTAAAATGTTTACGAGATAATGTCTCGTCGTCTAAGTAGAACCTTAAGTGAAACGATCTCCCTTGCGATTACTGAAATGGTTTTTAAGTTTGACTACCGCTTGCCCACGTATCCACCCACCCTGACAAGGTTTAACGTGCTAAAACTTGGTAGAAAAATCTTGAATCTTCGCTTTTTTTATTCGCATAAAAAGACTTGTGAAGTTATTTACTGAAACAAAATATTTTAATTTAGTTCGCTTTTTTAACGTGGGGTGAACTTTTTTATAATTTCTTAGTCAGCAGGACAGGGCTGGGTTATAAGGGAGTCAACGGGCCCGAAGAGATGGTAAAGTAATCCACTTGCCTTAAGCTGTGCGGGAAACTTCTATACATTCTCGCTGCGACAGTAGCTTGGAAATGGGAGATGAAGTCGATGGGTGATGTCTATGTGTGCGTTTCTGGTGATCAACTCTATAGTCATAACGAAGGAATCGATAGTACTTTCATCTAAAAAATAAGCAACTTTCTTACCATTTTAGTCTCCAACTGCTACAGAAATGTCATAACTTGAGAAATAAGCACAAATAACTAAAGAAACAATAGAACAAAAATCATTAAGCTCGTAGGATAATAGGTAATAGTGATTGCCCCCTACAGACTAGGCCCATAAATGACCCACTGCTGAGTCGCGTCTACACTACACTATGTATATGTATTGACACTATGTATTCTAACCTCTCCTTGCATCCTACATATGTATTTATATTAAAAAAGAAACTTTAAACACAGAAGGCTCCATGCTTTCACTTCTGATGGCTGTGGTGTTTTTGTACTACACCCCCTGTATATTCGAGGATATTTGAGCCTATCGATTCCTGACGTAAAAAAAATAACGAGCAATTAAAATTTCTTCGCCAGACATTCTTCTAACAATCGAAAATAATCCAAAGAAAGGAAATCAAAACTCTTAATCCTTTTATCCGCTGCTTTTAGACAAACAATTACTGACTTATCCGCTCTTTAAACATTTTCCATGGTAATAGAATTTTCGCAAAATCGTAATGGGGCCGACGCCAGGAGCGTTTTGTCTTGTTTTCATAATAAAACGCGATGTTTTCCTATCACCGCCACCCTTTTGTGTCACAGGTACTATCTTAAATCCGCGTCTTTGCTCGCATTGACGTCTCTCAATTTACTTATGAAAAGCTACTTCACTATCACTATCACTACATAGTATAAAACAAAGTCGCTGTCGTGTGTCCGTCCCTATGTATGCTTAAATCTTTAAAACTACGCAACGGATTTTGAAGCGGTTTTTTGTAATAGATAGAGTGATTCAAGAGGAAGGTTTATATGTATTGCACCCGTGCGAAGCCGGGGCGGGTCGCTAGTTAGAGATAATTAAATAAATTTTAAATCTACTACTTATTTCTCAGCCCATAAATGACCCACTACTGAGTCGGGCATCCAACTCCAAGTGAGCTAATTTACTGTACCACGTTGGCTAGACGGGTTGGAAAAAAAAAAAAAACAAAAAAAAAAAAAAGGTGTCAAGTTTTCCTTCTCATGCGGCTAGATAATCAGCCTTGTCATTCCACACGAAGTAAACAAAATTAGATAATTAATTGTAACTTTCGGCAACGTTATGGCCCAAATTCCGAAACGTGAGATCTTTGGCTTCCTTCTAATTACGTACACCTCACCTGGTTCTGTATTTGCACACTGTAATTAAATCTGTAATATTAATGTAACGCTAATTAAATATTCATTGTTACGAGTACCTAATACGGAATATTACGTTGCTATTAAGGATATTATTTTGACGTTCTATTTACTTAGTTCATTGGTGCTCGGGTTATCATGCTCACTTTAAGACTCATGGCAGTGGTGGCGTCGTGCTGCGGGTCATTCTCTTCCCTGCAATATGGTGGAGGAGGGCGATGGCTGCCACTGCCACTTGCTTGTGAACAGGCGCTGTTCTGGAGGTCGGTTGGCTTAGGCATTAAAAGGTTACTATTGTTGACTAGATGTTGTTGTTGTTTGGCCCTCTGCTACCATTGCGCAAGTTTGCTTTGACAAATCTATCTTATCCCTGCCTTTTACCTATAAATGGCGATCTAAAAAAGCAACTACAATGTTTCTTGCCAGCTCTTCACTGTCGAGCTGCATTCCCAACCACGACCACCACCAAGCGTGCTGGGTTTTGTTGACTTTTACAACACGCGTTTTTTTCCAGCGTGGGTATGTGTATGTGGGTATGTGTAATATTCTGCCCCGTCCCCATACGGGGAAAAATGATGGGACCCTGACTAAGCAGTGGGTAATTTATGGGCTGAGTAATAGTATGGTAGTATTAACGATGACGCGTAGCTTGTTCCGCCATTGGGAAACGCACCTCGCGCCCCTGAAGCGGGCAACCGAGGAACATCGTTGGTTTTAATGGGTAGGCGGGGCGCCAATTAACATCTTTCCGCGCCCCGGAGTCACACATACCCCGGCTAGTCCCAACGGCCAGTTATCCATGAGGATTTACAACTAAAGTGTAGTAGTAACGATAGCTAGTTGATTGATTGAAAGTGGAACCAACTATTTATATTTTAGAACAAATGTGGTTAAGAAAAAACGTCGATATCGCACCGTATCCGATTTATAAAGATATTTTAAACATAAAACTGCTTCACTTGATTAGTTTTTTGCCTTTGTTATAGATGGCTACAGAGTTTTCTCACACCCTGTCTATTAAAAATTAGAATATTTGGCGGAAAAACCCTGACGGGGTTTTCTGACTTAAACGTGGAGTCAATATCATTATTATTATAAATAACTAGCGGCCCGTCCCGGCTTCGCACGGGTGCGATGTTACCCGGGGTTATTGTCGTATCGCGGGTGACGTCGCGGGGTGAAGCTAGTTTATTATAAAACAATTTTATTAATGATAATATGTATATACATTTTTAAGTAAACAAACGTACGAATTAGTGTTACCTATGTTATATAATATCACATATATTTAATTTTAATTTTTGTAACCATCCGTTCGTCAATATACAGGGTGGTCAAAAAGTCGTGGATCAAACGAAACCAGCGGTTAGATGGGGTTATCAGCAGCAAAAAATTGTTCTACGGGAGGTCCCTAAGGTCAACCCCTGCAGAGCTATAATTAATTTTGTGTTTTTATGAGAAATTGTCCTTTTTTTACTAAAACTTGATAAAATTCCACAAAATCTACACCCTGTATCTTTTTAAAAATTTTCAGTAGATTGGCACTGATGAGCCCTTTCGTTAGACATGCTATTTATGGTAGTTTATTGGGTGTGTTAAAGATAACATTAAGTTTTCCGAAAGACATAATTCTTAAATCAAAACACCTAGCCTGAAAAAATCTAATTGCTGGTTGCGTTTGATCCACGACTTTTTGACCATCCTATATAGGTCTGGTTGAAAACCAGCGCCAGGCACTCCGTCTGGCTTATGCTGAACCAGCGCCGTTTCAGCGCAATTTATATTAGAGTATAAGTAATCATAGATAGTACCTATTTAAGGTAAAATTGTGCCGAATAAACCAATTTTCTTTCTTTTCTTTCTTTCTTTCAAAAAGACCGACATAGGATTCGAACTTTAGGCTCGAAGGGATGATCATCCAGCCAGGCGGGCCGCAGCGCCTATCCCCCCTCCAGTCTGGGATTTCTTAACTGTGCGAATTGCTCTAGAAACCTCGCTATCGCAGTGTAGGCATTTTTGGTAATTCTCGCATTTGCAGGCTGATTCTGTATT
This sequence comes from Clostera curtula, assembly GCA_905475355.2. Lineage (NCBI taxonomy): Eukaryota > Metazoa > Arthropoda > Insecta > Lepidoptera > Notodontidae > Clostera > Clostera curtula. The sequence continues at coordinate 8,182,794 of FR997806.1, read as the reverse complement.
GTATGTGTTGTATTTCTTGATGTTGATAGTTCAGAGGTTTCCGGTAAATTGTGTAAAGTATGTAGCAAGCTGGTCGCTGAAGAACTTTATTTAAACAAAAAGATTTCCCGCGGCCATTTTGTTTTCGAATTGCGCAAAGCATTTCTGTCACACTTTGCGACATACTACTATTCAGCTCTCAAATGAACCTACCCACAAATTAGCCTACTATGCGACGCTGGCCATAAATGGATTTCCTATCAAGTTCCGCCAGTTCCGCCAGTTCTTGCCGCTAGGTTTTCGGTCTTGTCATTTTGACGACGGTATTATCACTATCACTGCATAGTATAAAACGAAGTCGCTGTCGTCTGTTTGGCCCTAGTCCCTATGTATGCTTAGATCTTTAATTAAAACTACGCAACGGATTTTAATAGATAGGGTGATTCAAGAGGAAGGTTTATATGTATAATACACGCATAATAGTGTAGAGAAACACTGATACATTTAGATGTTCATCATTGCACCCGTGCGAAGCCGGGGCGGGTCACTAGTAAAGGTAAAATATCGCGCACATCGTATCATTTTCCGACTCGTGTGGACGTCAATGGAAAACAGAGTTTATTTACGTTTTAATTATCTGTACACTGGTTCATTGTTGGAGGTTTACTCAGCGTTTAAGCCGATGCTGTGAAGCATAAGCACAATTGGTAATATTTTAAATTAATCAATTTTTAACGGATTTGTCGCGTGTAGCTGCTGCAAAGTATTTGGAATGTCGGGAATAATATAGCGCTAAATACATGCAACAAATCCGTTTACTTCTCAGCCCATAAAACCCACGGCTTGGTCGGGCCTCCTCCAACGACCTGGAGGGTAATAAGCCTACTGTGCCATGCTGGCCAGACGGGTTGGCACAGGGCAATTAATAAATATTAAATTTGGTATTTATATTAATATTTTTTTTTTTTTGGACATTTCACACAACGCCATCTCGTCCCAAGCTAAGCAACTTAATGCCTGTGTTATGGTAACGAGATGGATGATAAACTATTTTATTTAAAACTTTGTGCACATGATAAGTACAGAGGCGGACTTAATGCCATGGGCATTCTCTACCAGTCAACCTATAGGTGGTGCAGAGAACAACAAGGTAGGTGCACACAAATATAGGGATAATACTTATATATTATTTACATACCAATAAAATATAAAATACATATAAATAATATATAATCTAAATATTAAAATAAACATAATAAATACCGGAAGTATCTAAAAGGTTATTCTGCAGGTACATCCTTAGACAAATGCTCACGACACTGCTTTTTAAAAGAGTGCCGATTCTCTGCCATCCTAATACTGGTAGGGAGGGAATTCCACAGGAGAGTAGATTGTACTACAAACGACGAATGTAAAAAGTCGGAACGATGGGAAGGACACTGGAGAAGACGATTGTGACAAGATCGCAGGTTTTTTTCATGGACTGAACTAAGAAAGTTAAACTGGGACGTGAGGTAAGAAGGGGCTAAAGGAGAATCCAGGAGGGAAAACAATAATGTTAAAGCTCTTAAATTTCTACGGGGACGGATGGGAAACCACTTCAGTTGGTTGCGGTATTTGGAGACGTGATCATATTTACGGAGATTGAATATGAAACGAATGCAGTTATTCAGAAGTCGGTCAAGTTTGTTGAGCAGAACTGCACTCAGGTTGAAATAACACACATCACCATAGTCGATTATAGGGAAAATAAGGACCTGCACGAGCAGTGCCTTCGTTTCAGATGGGAGAAAGTTCCTTAACCGATACAGCATTCGCAAGATATTAGTAACTCTCTGGCTTACTTTAGCTATTTGGTTCTGCCAAGTCAACGTCGAGTCCAAATGAAGGCCAAGGTTTTTAACACATAAGCTGTACGGCACGACTGTATTATTAAAGACTAAGGCCGGCAATTTGTCAGTTGCTATACGGCTCATCATACGCGGACTCCCTAAAATAATACCCTGGCATTTAATAGGGTTAACCGTGAGGCCAAATCTAGACGACCAGTTATTGATCGCATTCAGATCGTTATTAAGTTTGGAAATAGCATCTTGTACCCCAGTAACATCGGCCTGAGTATAAATTTGCAAGTCATCGGCATAAAGATGGTACGCACTTTGAAGTTCATGAGTCAGAAAGTTTATGAGAATAGAAAATAAAAGAGGAGAAACAATACCGCCTTGAGGGACCCCAACATCGAGATTACGCCAATCAGATGATAACTCATCAACGTGAACCGACTGCTGACGTCCCTGAAGATAAGAAGAAAACCAGAGTAGGGCTTCGTCCGAGACCAAAAGATAGGAAAGGATCGCTAAAAGGATATTGTGATTGACAGTATTGAAGGCATTCGAAAAGTCTACCAAAACCAAAACAGTGACTTTGGCATTCTCCATGCCTGCCTCAACATCGCCAATCACTTTAAGGAGAGCTGTAGTAGTACTGTGTCCAGGACGAAAACCAGATTGGAACGGACTAATTAAGTCGTTATTAAAGATAAAATTGGACAGCTGCTTATGGACACAGGACTCCAGCACTTTAGACAAATATGGAAGAATAGAGATGGGACGATAGTGAGTAACGAGGGATGGATTTGATATTTTAGGAAGGGGCCGGACGTACGCTTTACTCCACAGAGAAGGGAAAGTTCCAGAGGTCAAGGAAAAGTTTATGATATGTGTGATAGCGGAGAGGATATGATCTAGGATAGGCGTGATCATACGTCGGTTGATGTTATCGGCACCAATGGCGTTGGTTTTAATGGAAATGATTATCTTTTTGATCTCATTCGAGTCTACCGGCATGAAATTAAACTGATTATTAATAGGGCGCTTTAGACCATTGAGGTATGTAATAGTTTGAGTCATGATCTGATGATCCATTGTAGAAGAGGTAGAGAAATGTAGATTTAGATCATCTAATCGAATAGAAGTAGGAAGGTCTAAATGTCGCGACTTGCCGATACCAAGAGTTCCTAAGAACTTCCAGATACCGGCAGGGGTAGACAAAGCAATGCTCTCGGATATGTATCGGCGTTTAGCGTTGCGCACCATCTGGTTACACCGATTCCTATACAACTTGAAGGAGTTCCAGTGCTCATCAGTACGATACCTCTTGAACTTTCTAAATGCACTATCCCGTGGTCTCATGGCTATTTTAACTCCCTGTGTCATCCATGGAGCCGGCGGGCGCTTCTGTTTTATTTTTTTAATCGGAGCGTGGGTATCATACAAAGTAGTTATTTTCTCATTAAAGATGGAGATTTTTTCATCTATGGAGGTGGCCTCCATCATTGACACCCAGTTGATAGCAGAGGCATCCTTATTAAGGTTATCGAGACTCATCCGAGCAAAGGACCGCACGTGCAGTATTTTGGGTTTGGGTTTAGGAGGTTTTAGGGTATAGGATAGAAAGATGAGATCGTGATGGGAGAAACCAGGAGCCTCATGCTGACCATGAGAGGAGACTAGGGAGAGGTTGGAAGTAAGAATTAAGTCGAGCCAAGTATCATCGCCAGATGTGTTATGGTGTGTGGGATGTAGAGGCAGGATGTGGAGGCTGGACGCTTCGACTATTTCTAGGAGTTTACGGGAGCGAGAAGAGTTACAAGAAAGGAGGTTGGTGTTAAAGTCGCCCATGATGATGTGGTGTGTATATTCAGACCCTAAAGATTCTAGTACCGCTTCGAATTCGGTGAAATAGTCCGCATTGGGAGGACAATAAACCACACCTATTATTATTTTGGATCCTTTGAGAGAGACTTCAAGGAAAATATATTCGGCAGGGAGAGATTGCTGGCATGTGGATGTGGCTACCACCTTAAAGGGTAGGTCACCTCTCAAATATATTGCGACACCACCACCTCCCCTATCCAACCGGTCATTTCTGACTAGTATGAAACCAGGAAGGGGGAATGTCGTAGAGAGTAGGTGTGGTTTTAACCAGCTCTCAGATATTAGGATGGCGTGGATATTAGTGTCAGAAAAAGTTTGTAGTAATTCACCGTGGTGACTAGGTATGCTCTGAGCATTTAGATGACACACATTCAGCGTGTTGGATTTTGAGTGAAACTCGTTTTTTATGAAAATTTCCAGACACCCATCAAAGGAGCAAAAGCTAGTGTCATCACCCGCAGAATAATAGGAATCGTTATCACTATCAGGAAACGTGCTAGACATGATATACTATAAATAAACATAAATATCAATAATATATATATATATATATATAAAGAGCAAAACCTAACAAACAAAACAAAAAAAAAATGCACTTGGCGCAAGTCGAGATACACACAGTAGCGTACTCTCTGCACCACCTACCAGCTCACAAAATCACTTATTAATAAGTACTATTATTGACAAATAGTATATAAAAAAAAAAGAACAAAAGTAATAATAAAAATAATAATATTATATATAAAGCAAAGAAGCAAAGACAAATGAATATGCACGGACGTCGGAACACAACACAGGCAAGCAAACATACCTTGTAAACGGTTTGAGTCATTTTGACAATCAATACAACTGTCAATTTATTGACGTATTGGTATTGTCATTAATTTGTCGATTGTCACGACAATATGAAACTAACCTCTAATTATTGAACACGAAATAAATAAAAAAAGAAAGTTAATAGAAATTAAGGAAATTAAAGTAATATACTACAAGACAAGAGTGCATATTGGAAAACCTATTAGACGTAACACGTTCATGAAATTGTATTAGGCTGTAGAACAATTGTTTGGAGAGTTGATTGATGAACCATTCGCATGCATTCATTTATCAAGTTCATTGCTGCGACCCTTGGCTGCAGACGACGCCACTGAGGATGGTTTCGGGTACTTGGCAACAAGATCGGCAAGCTCATCGTCGGAGACTATCTTAAGATTGTTGCCATTGGGTCCCTTCACAACAATAACGCCGGATTGCGTCCACACAGACCTCATGCCAAAGTGCAGCCTGGCTTTGGCAAAGACTGACTGCCTAACCCTGGTCAAGAATTCCTTTAAAGCAATCGAGGAACCTTTCAGCTTGACTTTGGCCTGCCATGCTGCCAGTTTGGTAGCCATACTCGTGAAGCGAACCAAAATAGGTCTATGATGCTGCCTATTGAGGGATCCAAGTCTGTGGCAAACCTTTATAGAAGAAGAAGAGATGTCCTGTAGTCCCAAATTATTGCAGAGAACATCTAAAACAATTTTCCTGCAATCTTCCTTCTCCTTTTCGGCACAGCCAGTGATGAGCAGTACTTTTTTTTTTTTTGTAAATACATACATATTATAGATAGAAATGACACCCAGACTCCGAGCCAGTGCCTCTGGTTTAGACAAAGACACTTGCCCGACCCCGGAATCGAACCCGGGACCCGTTGATCCAAAGGCGGCACATCTATCCATTAGACCAACGAGGCAGTCAGTTAATATTCAATTAATATTAAATTAAGCTTTCCTTCTCTGGTGGCTAGGTTTTCGGCCGTGTCATTTCCTATTGACGACTCTTACGACGCGCTTAGGATGAAATGGGGTGGTGACACAATGTTTTCAAAATCCGTCACCACACAGAAATCCGTTTAAACGTTTATCTCGAATACTTAAGATATCATTTGGAAATAAGCTAGGCCAAAAAGGCAAACAAAATTGTTGATTTAAACCTTAGTTGGACCATCGTATGAAGGTGTTCAAAGTGATTTCGGAATTTGGATTGGATTTGGTTATGAAATGTACGATGCACAAGTTCGTACCCGACGGCTACATTCAGAGCGGCCATAAAGATTTGCGAGGACTGTACTATCTTTGACGAGATCTGGCTGATGTTTGGCCCTTTGCTATTGGCTATTGCGTATTGCGCAAGTTTGCTCTTACAAATCTGTCTTAACCCGGCCTTGTAACTAAAAATGACGATTTAAAAAAAGCAACTACAGAGATTCTTGCCGGCTCTTCTCGGTAGAGCTGCATTCCAAACCGGTGCTAGATGGAAAATAATCAATTTTTTAATTCTAAATGGTAAATTTTATTCTATTGTTTGACTTGTTAAAAGAGCACTAATGAGCTAACTTGAATGACTTTTGATTTTGTTGGGATTATTGGGGTGAAATTATGATGATGATAACACGAGCAAGTTAGCTAGAGTTTAGTAGCATTGAGACAAATAGAGCGGTTCCCCAGTAAATTGGTCGTGGTTAAATATATTATCACGTCACTCGCTGTGGCATACGAACAAACTCACGCCAGTGTAACTGTACCAATAACTCACGACTCCCCGATATTTATGGCTATTTGGGGGGCTTAGCTCGCTTGTACAAAGTACTTCCTAGTTTGGGCACAACAATATATTACACATAATTTTGTTGTTTACAGGTAAGTCAGCGTAGAAGTAGACGCAAACATGTTTTTAAAAGACAAATACCCTATACTATGTATGTTATTTATTTTTATTAGACATATCAATAATATACATGCGAACTAACATAGCGCGCAGGTCCCATGCCCGATGGGGCAGAAAAGTCCTCGAGTGCCGACCACGTTCCGGAATGCGCAGTGCTGGTACTGAATGAAATGATGATGAACTAACATTATAAACTTAACTCAAAGACAAACGGTAATTTATTATCGTAGGTTTCATCATAAAACTCTTCTAAATCGTCATATTTAAAAATACCAATATCATCTTACGGCCCTTGTCCCACACTAGGTGGTAGTCTCCATACACACCTATTAGTCGTTGTATCTACATTCACACTTCTCATACACAATTCCTCATTCTTTTGATCCATCTCTTTTGATCTGCCAAAACTCTTTTACCCAAAACCCTATTGCGCGAGTTTGCTCTTACAAATCTGTCCTAACCCGGCCTTGTAACTAAAAATGACGATTTAAACAAAGCAACTACAGAGTTTCTTGCCGGCTCTTCTCGGTAGAGCTGCATTCCAAAGCGGTGCTAGATGGAATAAATAATAGTTAAAAAAAACTAAAAAAATACGCTTTTATAGAAAATCTAACTAAAAATTAGAAAATAAATTTTAATAAATTTGAATTAAAAATAGTGTCAGAAAAAATGATTTTATTGTAAAAGCGTGGGGTGCATGGTATGAATAGTTCTAAATATGTTATGAACAGATATGACTAGAAGGGTTATTTTGATAATATCCTGAAAAGCACCCCACGCTTTTTACAATAAAATTATTTTTTCTGACACTATTTTTAATTCAAATTCTAATTTTTAGTTAGATTTTCTATAAAAGCGTATTTTTTTTCGGCCCGACATCATGTGCTTGAACCTTTAAAGTGCAAATTGACTCTTTGACATTAGGAACACATCTACATTGCTTAGACAACAGTGAGTGGTTGTCATTTAATATGAACTTTAACCAATAGCAATAAAGATCAAATTGTCTCTACATTTTAGTTTGAAAAAGTTTGTATGGGAAAAAGAAAAAGGCAGTTTTTAGGGGTTTTCCGGCAATTATTCGAATTTTTCTCGCCGTAAAAACCATCCTTGAACTTCAACGAACATTTTAAAAAAAGAATTGGCCAAATTGGTCCAGGCGTTGTTGAGTTATGCGGTTACCAACACATTTTGCGATTCATTTTTATATTATAGAGATAATATGTTATACGGGAATTTGACATATCCTCTAAAGAAACTCAAATGAGGTTAATTAAGAAAATTAGGGAAAGTAACGATGAAAGTCATAACCGTTTTACTTTATTTCCTTTAATTATTTCTGCAATACTTGCGTATACCAGACATTAAACTTAGCAGCGAATAAAGCTATAAATGCTAATTATAAGACAACTAGAGGCCCGCGCCGGTGCAAAGTCGGCGCGGGATACTCAACAAAAAAAAAAATTTTGAAAATATTCTGTCGCCTATTATGAAGCTTTCCGTGTGGTGACGGAGTAAGAATACATAGTGTCACCACCCCGTTCCATCCTGTGGGTGTCTTAAAAGCCGACAAAAGGAAATAGCAAGGCCGGTGACCTAGCCACAAGAGTAGCTAGGTTACCGGCCTTGCCTTAGAAAACTTGATAGGAAACCCTTTGCCAACCCGTCTGGCCAGCGTGGCACGGTAGGCTTATTACCCTCCATGTAATTAGCGGAGGCCCGACTCAGCAGTGGGTCATTTATTGGCTGACTAGTGGTAGTAGATATAGAAGCGTAGGTACTAAGTTATAAAAAAAACTGTTGTACTGCGGGAGTGCCGGCAGAAGTGAAAACTTGAACCTTTAGCGTTGTGCATTTTTGAATATTTTCGTATGGTAAGGGAATAATTTCGAACGAATTGCTATAATTGTAATTATAAAATTACTAGTATTTAAATGGTGAAATACAATATTTTTCTATTGCATCTTACACAAAAATTACAATTTATATTATATACACTAGCGACCCGCCCCGTCTTCGCACGGGTGCAATGATGAACATCTAAATTTATCATTGTTCCTCTACAATATTATGCACGTATTATACTTAAAAACCATCCTCTTAAATCACTCTATATTAAAAAAAAACCTCTTTAAAATCCGTTGCGTAGTTTTAAAGATTTAAGCTTACATAGGGACGGACAGACGACAGTGACTTTGTTTTATAATATGTAGAGAAGATACAACATTTTCACTTCAGAACTAATTAGTAATTGTAAAATTATTTTACATGAAAAATAAAAGTTTATCTTCTAGTCTCCCTCCGTCTTACAATTTTCGATCACGTCACTTGTCCTGACGCAAGTTTGACATTTTCCTGACAAAAGTGCTCAATGCCGTAGAAGGTTTCACATAAAAAACTACAATAAAATAATTACAATTTCAAGCTGTTTATAGAAAAGTACTCGAATGAATTGTAAAAGCAGACGATTATTTTGTTGCACTAAAATAAACCATGTAGATCAAGATTAATAATGTATGCACGATTCAAAATAGTGTTTTTAAACAGCGCGAATCTACTGTACATTGATGTGTTGTTGCTTTTGGATTACTGCCTCTTGTATTTATTTTTAATAAGATGGAGAATGTGTGGTAGTTTTTTTTTCTTAAGCCAGGTATTCGTCATCATCATTTTCAGCCAGAAGACATAGGACTGCTGGACATAGGCCTCTCACAAGGATTTCAACGAAGGCCGGTCCTGGACCGCCCACATCCATCGCTTTCCGGCGACCTTAACCAGGTCGTCCGTCCACCGTGTGGGAGGCCTACCAGCACTGCGCTTTCCGGAACGCGGTCGCCACTGGAGGACTTTTCTGGCCCATCGGGCGTCCGTCCTGCGTGCTATGTGCCCTGCCCACTGCCACCTAAGTTTAGCAATCCTGTGGGCTATCTTAGTGACCCTTGTTTGCCTGCGTATCTTCTCATTTCTGATAAGTATTGTTGTGGGGTAATTACGCCACCCCATTTCATCCCGATAGTGTCGTAAGAGCCGACAGAAGGAAATGACAAGGCCGAAAACCTAGCTGCAAGAGAAGGAAACCTTGATATGAAACCCCATGCCAACCCAGCGTGGCACAGTAGGCCAATAACCCTCCATGTAACTGGAGGAGGCCCGACTCAACAGAGTCATCTATGGGTTGAGTAGAATTGCGCAGTGGGTGGCGCTCGCTATTCAGCACCGTTCCTTTCAGGATTTTATATTACTTATTTGGAACATACCGCATTGGAATGTACCAGTAATGACGTCACAATTGTTAAGCGATAAATTAATTGTCCGTGTGGTGACGGATTGAGAACACAATGTCACCAAGCCATACCATCTTGTGGATATAGTAAGAGGCGTATGAACACAAGAGGCAGATCTTGATACAATTCCCTCCCTTTGTTGTTGTGGACTAGCTGTACCCCACGAAACTAACTAAAATAATGTATAACTATGTGTTGTGTTTTTTTATGTACTCAAAATTAATAAATAAATAAATACACTTAGATTCTATTCTTTTGTCAGAAACCTTCGTGGGCACATGCACAAAACTTTGCTGGAGATCATCACATGATCAAATGCATAGCTCACGATTATTTATAGGACATACACAAAAACATTCACTTTTTAAATAAGAAGATGATGTAATCTTTTATAGGTCCCAGTTTTATAGTACGGGGTTTAAGGGAGGCCACGGGCACGAGACGATGGTGAAGTGTACCCGGGTTACCCACTCAAACACCGATAATTATACACTACTTCTTTCAGCCCCTAAATGACCCACTGCTCTCGAGCCTTCTCGAAACTACGTGAAGGTTAATTAGCTTACTGTGGCACGCTAGCCAAACGGGTTGTCATAGGATTTCGTATCAAGTTTTCCTTCTCTTACGGCTAATGTTGGCGATGGTAAGCGGCCACAGCCGTTATTTTTTTATTATTAATATAAAACCTTTTTATTTATAACTTTTTAATATTATGTAAGCAGAAGAAGAAAGCTGTCTTATGTTTAAAATATTTTTTGGGTTCTATTATTTTAGCAGGAGAAAATGGTGTAATTTTAGGTTATAATTTTATATTTTTATTTCATTATTATGTGAACCTTCAATAAACCTGCGATCAAGCCGGTAATATATTTCCAAGCTTTATTTTCTTTTCGTCGTCGCCTGCCGAGATCCCAGCGCCTCGTCGCCTACAGCTACGTTTTCGGCCTTCCCTTTTGATGGCGCTTACGACACCTGGGATAACACTGTTTTATAGTATCTGTAAATATAGAAGTCTTGCGCCAAACCAACTGTGGGATTACTTGATACAAACGCTTTCCTAACCCGTCTTGCGTGCCAAGCGTGGCACAGTAGTCTAATTTCACACCACGAACTTGAAGGAGACCCAACCCAGTAGTTATTATTGTCATTATTGGGTTGAAATGATGATGATGAAATAAATTGTAGTCGATTAATTTTGCAATAAAGTATCGATAGTCATTATGTGACATCCCTACGAGTTCAATCGAGTACCCCTTTTACGTGAATCGCTACAAACGTCTACCCGCGTCACGACTTGTTTTCTTTAACATGTGAGCGACATTATTTGTTATTCTTGGCTTTTACCCTTTCTAACTAGATATATGTTTCGATTTGTGGATAGACAGGCCTCTCGATAAAACATCTACTTCCTAAAACTCAATTTTTGAAGTGAAGATACTTGTTAAAATTTCATACTACTTTATGCTATTCGTCTTGGCTTCATGTGGTATACGTTTCAAAAGCCGCGTACTGACTTAGCGAGGCAACTTCGCGAGGCAGCCGCGCGAGGCAATTCCTCGGTATGTCAGGACGTGCCTCGCCCGAGGCAAACGCACGCGCTGCCTCGCCCGAGCGTGCCTCGGCCCGAGCCGAGCGTTGTCGGTTTTCGTCCATGCTCAAAGGTGCCTCGGTAGGTTTGCCGCGCTCACTCAAGACGGTAGTCTTTTGCCTCGCTTGATTAACGAACACGGAATCATGGATAATGATATATAGAAGATAAAAATCAATTAAAAGGCGAATATAGACTACTATGGGACGCGCAATGTCCTGATTATACAAACAGAGGACTGGAAGAAGGTGTGTGGAGAAACATAAACCGAGAAATGAACATTCTAATAACTAGCTTAACAAAAATATGGAGTCTTTGTTAGGATCATATAGGAGCAGAACTAAATATGCGCTACGCTCGCGTATCCTCTGTAGTTGTGTGAGTAACTGAACGTTCGAGTCATTCCACTCTGGCCCAGCCTCGCTCCGGCTCGGCTTTGCCGCGCGAGGCAGCCTCGGTCTGTATTAATGCAGACCGAGGCTGCCTCGCGCGGCAAACGTTGCGAAGCAAATGTCCGAGGCTGCCTCGCGAGGCTGCCTCGCTAAGTCAGTACGCGGCTACTAACTAAAATTGAAAACGTTAAGAAATCCCCGATGCAATAAAAAAAAGAATATGACGATGATCTTAAATCTTCACCTTATCTCTTAAACTTATTAAATTTGAACACCTGTAAAAATAACGTCAACCTATTAGTTAGACCTTTTCGTTTACATATTTAAAAACAAATTCATTTTTATAATAATCCCATGGCAAGAGTGTGTCGCCTATATTTAAGTCATCGAAATTTTGGTGCTTATCTATCTATACAGATAAGATTTGGAACTGAAAAGCAGAATTAGAATGGCTTGACCGATTTGACGGGACTTTCACTGGCAGATAGCTGCTGTTGTATGGCTGAAACTACTTTTATTTCTGAAAAATAAAATTGAAGAAATATATATGGTTACGCAAAATATACTAGATGGCGGGTACAATAGGTCTGTGCGGGCTATTTTAATTTGAAAGGGCAGGATCAGCTATTATAGGCGCGCCTGCTCATGTCCATCGGGGCCTAAATAAGTAATTACTTATCACATATATTTTATTTCATAATTTGCAAAACTACCTTAGGTTACAATAAACCAAATTGACAGCTGTTGACTAAATCGGTAGTTACAGCATTCCTCAGGATGGACATGAACTCGCGCGCCTATAATAGATTTTTCAATAAAACAGATGAACAAAAGATGTTGATTAATTTTATACTTGTTTTAATAAAATATGTTTAGGTAATCAAGTAGTTAATTTGTTATACAGTTATTTATCTGATATGCAGTGGCATACTAGTCGGGAGATTTATTTAATTGATTTTAAATAGAGGTGCAATTAAAAATTCCCCTAGTCCTTTTAGTCATCTTGTACTGTACTCGTACGATGTCCTCAGGATGTAATAGATTGTCAATATTTGTATTCCAAATCCAAACCAATCCAAATATTTATTAATATCTTAAACAAAAATGTACAGTATATGTGTTGTCAACAAAAATGTGTGACAACACATAAACTGTTAACTTATCATCATCATTATGTTCAGTATATCTTTTTATTTCATATTTTTTTACATATATTCTTAAAAAAACATTGTTATTCAAAAAATATATAAAAAATAATAGAAAACCCGTCGACAACGAGGTCATCATCATTATCATTACATAGTATAAAACAAAGTTGGTATCGTCTGTCCGTCCCTATGTATGCTTAAATCTTTAAAACTACGAAACGGATTTTGATGCGGTTTTTTTAATAGATAGAGTGATTTTATCAATATCATCATTGCACCCGTGCGAAGCCGGGTCGGGTGGCTACTATAATATAAAAATTATTGTTTGTCTGTATGTGGTTTGTAGAATCGTGCATGCATTTGACATTTGTGATGACCTTCAGCAAAGTGTTGTACATGAACCCAAGAAGGTCTCTAAATAACAAAAAAAATGCTTTACTTAGTGGCGTAGAAACGCGCACAGGGAACAGCTATATATTTATAAAAAAAACAGCATTGACTATTCCGAAAATACATTTTCACAGCGAACTTTAAGCTCAAAACATATTTTATTCATGTCACAGCGTCCAGCGTTGGATCCAATGAATTTGTATGACGTAGATAACGCATTTTATTGTCACAGCTAGTAAATAAATTGCGTCCACCAATCACGTGCCAGGATCACGTAGCGCCGATGAAAGACATAATCCAATCAATTATTACGCTCGCTCCCCAAATGAAAAGGGTAAAAATTTAATCCCTGAAAATTAGGTGCGGAACAACGGGATTTAATATTTTTGTGCGATTCTCAATGGGTGTAGTCTTGCATTTTACATTAAGAACGCATGTCGTGGATTTTGAACGAAATAGAAGGTTTTTTGGGATACTAAGTATGTTTTAGTTGTGACTCCGATCACCGCGCTTATTGAAGTACCATAATTATATTAAAAGGCACTTTATTCGTGTAGATTTTCACATCACAAACTCTTATAAATCGTTGGAACTTTTTTTTTGTTGACGCTTTGGAAATTCTCTCTGCATACCGCCACCCCTTGGGGATGGGTTTGGCGATTATGTGGGACTCCGGACTTCTACCCACTAAAACCCCAGCGGTATACCCTCACACGACACGCTTGGGGCGCCACAGGTTCGCGTAAACGCATTCCACTGACTGCCTTAACTAGAGGTCACCTGAAACAACATTTTCTCGCCATTTTTTACATATCTTTACAGTCGGGATCAGCCTAATCTGGTTTTATTAGCTACCAGTATTTAAACCTGCGACCAACCCAGTGGGGCTGCCGATATGGTTGGAACAGCTGTCAGTTTTGACGCTAGTGACACGTGTAACGACTACAATACTTGGTGGAATGGCAGGAGGTACCGATAAATTCAGGTTTCCTCCTAATGCACACAATAAATCCTACGAGTGCCAGTACCACGATATTTTTTTGGCATAAACCATAGGTAAATAACAACTATTTAACAATAAATGTATTTTTTTTAATTATATAAATTTACTTTTCAACAAATAGTTTAGTTCGCTTATTTAAAGTTATGTCGGTTCATGAATGACGGAACTATGCGGTCACATTTACAAAACAAAACAGAGAACCTGTCCACAATACCGCAGTGTTTGAAGACTTGGGTCTTCGATCAATGTGGGCCCCATTAAAAGGCTCAAAGCCACCCAATTGATATTAATATTCAGGTAAAATATTCCAGTATTTTCCATAAATATTTCCAGTTATAGTTAATTAAAATTAAGTGTAACTGTATATCCGACTGAACCTCGTGAAAATTTTATGAATAAATTAAATTTAACGAGAATATCTTTGTCCGTGTGGCGACGGACTTAGAATACATAGTGTCATCACCCCATTCCGTACTGAGGGTGTTGTAAGAGCCGAGAAAAGGAAGGGACATGGATGAAAACGTCGCCGCTTCAGCTAGAAAAGTTGATACGAAGCCTTGTGCTAGCCCGTCTGGCCTACGTGTCACAGTCGGCAGTAGAAAATTCATGGGCTGCATGATTAGAGAACTTTGCAAAGAATCGTTCGATACGGACGTGATTTTGATTACAATGAAAGTCTTCAAAAGACTATACAATGATGTTGTTATTAAAGCAATACACAGGCACTTTATTCTTCTAGAATCTTCTATTATATTGATTTAATTTTCTTTTAAATTTTATCCCGACGCAATTAATAAAGACCTGATAACCATAAAAAGGCTGAACCGCCTGTGATAAAACATATCTAAAAATCACCGCTAGAAGACCTGCTTTCTAATAAAGGTACCTGCCTCATAATCAGTTATTTCATTTAGGAGCTCCGATGCCATAAACACGTAGACACGGCAACCTATATTATAACACTCGTCTTTTTGTCGGGGGTTAAAAACAAACGACTCACAACACGGGTCAGCAAGACAGCCATGAAAGATATATTGTGGCAGCCGCAAAAATATTTGCAAACCTAATTATGGCCAGGAAATGTGCGTAATATTGTGAAAGTTGCGCGAAATAACCTACGTGACCACGAAGACGGGATGCGAAAGGAGTTCGTCAAGGAAATGGGTTAACTTTTCAAGCGGGTGCGTGTATCCTTTTTTTGTTTTAATTGTAACCTTCGTGATTTCCGACCGGCCTTTGTGGAGATCCTTGGGGGAGGCCAGCAGTGGACGTATTTTGGCAGAATTGATGATGATGATAATGATTTCCATATAGTCGTTGTCAAACCAAAATCTGCTATGTGCAAAAACTCTAAGTAAAATTCTGAAAAATGCACATAGCAGATTTTGGATTGACAACGACGATATACATAAACTATCTGTATTTACCTTAAACTGACAACCGTGATGACTACGTATCTTAATGGTAGTAATTAGTCGATAATCTTTAAATTAATACGTTAAACTAAAACTTTTTACGCAAATTTCGTGGAAAATTTGGCATGAAATTTCCTACACTTAAGGTTTACATAGAGAAGGCTAATGCTTTTTTTATTGTGCATACCATGTACCCAGCGCTGGAAAGCTCGAATGAGTTTAAGTTGCGCTATTCCACCCAATGTAACCAAACCAACCTATGTATTTGCTATGAATAAATAAATAATTTGACACACGTGTGTGTATGTGTGTGTGTCAAATCGTGTTTTGTTTTGGTTTCGCTGTGGAAATTCTTAATGCATACGGTTGTTTCTCGACGGTGAAGTCAGCGGTTATGTGGCTCACTAAAACCCCAGTGGTATACCCACACACGTCTTGTTAGAGACGCCCTAGGTTCGCGAAGATGCATAAACCTATGGCGCCCCGATGGGTTACGCCTATCAGAAGGTATCCTGGGTAACGGGTAAAGAAAGAAAGAAAGAAAAACTTTATTCCGTCTTCGTACACACAAATTACAAATAAAAAAAAAAAAACATATAAAAACTACAATAACTCTGTACGAGATCAGAAAAGGCTCCTATCTCAGCATAATGCTGCGACATTAAGAGCATAATGTCGCAGCGCTGGTTTTCAGATAGGGCCAGTTTTAGTGATGCCACGGGCTGCTACGACAACAACTGAACGACCCAGACACATAAAACTAAATATTCATGAATATATACTTAGATATGTAGTTATAAATGTTAAATAACGTATCAGTACTATTTATGTACCCAAAGAGAGTAGTTTAACATAAATAAAAATAAAATTATATATATATTTTAAAGTAATGTTGATCGCCTCCACATCATTTGTCTACCATAGACATAAACACGCCTTTATCCCATAGCTTTATCCACGGTATTTACTGACAAACGTAAAATGTCAAAATTATAAATTGTCAAAGATGTCAGAACTGAACTGACAATGAATCAAAACAACAGGAAACTCAGTCACTAGTACAATATCCATCGACCAACCCAACTTTTAGATGATTTTACATTTACACACAATTTTACAATAATAATTTAAGTTAATAGTAAGTTTTATAATTAGTTTAGTTTATTAGTGTTGTTTATGAAAAAGCTATTATCTCAATCTTGTAATATGGTTACCTACAAGTTAACTTAAAGAACAGGACAGCACATCAAGCTTGAAACTATAGCTCTTCCAATGACATTATAAAGATATAAGGAATAGCTTCACTACCAATACGCTGCCATCAAGCATACATATGGAAAGTGGGTAATTATCCCGTCAATGTGTTTTCTTTTTGAAGGGATAATAAGTGCTGTTTATATCTAATTCTGAACGTATTGACGGTTTTTATAGCACGGAATGGAGGCGGCAGGTCGTTCCAGCAGCGACTAGCAGCGAACTTGAAACAACCCCGGAATGCAGCAGTTTTATGCCTTGGAGTGGTTGGCCCTCCATATTACGACATAACGGCCTCGCAGAAGGAAGCCAGCCCTCAGCTTAGCGACCAACCAGGTTGACCGCCAACTCGAGGACACTGGTGCACTGCAGTGGTTTAGGGGGACTCTGCGGACAGAGGAGTCCCCGGAGCCGTCTGGCTTCTCCCCGTGCGGCCCAACAGAGGGGGACACAACGCCACGACTGCCATGAGTCTTAAACTGAGCATGACAACTCGAGCTTCCGAACCGTCTTAGTAGTATTATGTTTCATAGATATGTCGGTTCAGTTCGGTTCACTTTTTCACATGCCTAGTTTATTTCTGACCGTACACAACATTATTGCGTCTCAGGTGTAATTCGGTACGAGCTTAACGAGTAATCTCAGATATCGCCCAATTAGACGGGAATTAAGGTAGGAACCACCACTCGCAATTGATTAGCCGAAAGGACCTCGGTGCAACACGGAGGACATTAATTGTGGGTACCTCGAGCGCGGCTTAACGATCCGCCAAATAAAACTGGCCACTTCCGGTGCGAAATATCTGTTCTTTTACCAAGACCAAATTAATTTTATACGTTTTACTTTATAGCACTGGTAAATTGTACTGTGTGGTGACAGATTTAGAATACACAATGTCACCAATCCATACCTTCTTTATGGTGTCGTAAGAGGCGACTAAAAGAACGCAAGAGGCAGATCACCAAGCCCCAAGAGAAGGAAAACTTGAACAAACCCTGCGCCAACCCGTCTTGCCAGCGTGGCACAGCAGGCTTATTTCCCTCCATGAATTTGGAGGAGGCCTGACCCAGTATTGGATCATTTATGGGCTGTAACGACGACTGTTATATTATCACTTTCCAACTTCCTCGCCTTTTCCTATTTTCATTGGATTCCGCACCAGTGTAACCTGATTATTTGTGTAAGACGCGACAAAAGGAAACTACAATGCCGAAAACATAGCCGCAAGACAAGGACAACTTGATACGAAACCCTGTGCCAATCCGTCTGGCGAACGTGGTACAGTAGGCTTATTACCCGCCATGTAATTGGAGCAGGCCTGACTCAACAGTGGGTCATTATGTCCTGAATAGTAGTATAGTACGAGTAGATAGTGTGAAACAAAAAATACCGATATTAGCACTTTGATGAGAATTCCAAGAAATCCACATACAAATTGAAAGTGCTGAATTATGAAATTCATTTTGCCATTTTGCCTGGCAACTCGCTCTGATTTTTCGCTGCGGGATCCGCTGTGCATTGCAGCGATTGCATGGAGAATAATCGGCTTTCATTAGACATGGCGATTCCTCCGAGGAAGTGATCAACTCGCCGCTTACTGGAATGCGGGCGATTTTAGCTAGACATAGCTAGATGCATTTTATTTTATACTAGCTGCGCCCCGCGGGTTTACCCGCGTGGTGATGGAATTTATTTCTTTGGTCCTATTTTTTTTCTACCCAATTTTGTTGAAAATAAAACCAAGCCTTCCTTGATAAACGGACTATCCAACACTGAAAGATTTTTTGAAATGGGACCAGTAGACCAGTAGTTCGCGTTCAAACAAACAACCTCTGCAGCTTTATGATATTAATAGTATATATTTTACGAGCTTAAGGGCGTGGCTTCGCACACGTGGACTTCAAACGCTTATCTAGCTTCGCATATAGCCTATCCCTCAGGGATAATGTAGAATTCTAAGGGTGAAAGAACTTTTGAATTCTATCCAGCACTTTTGAGTTTATCCGTACAAACATGACGTGACGGGTTTAAAATACCTACATAGTGTCAACATCCCATGCCATCCTGAGGGTATCGTAAGAGTCGACAAAAGGAAAAGACGGCTGATAACCTAGCTGCAAGAGAAGGCAAAATTGATACGAAAGAAACCCTGTGTCGACCCGTCTGGCCAGCGTGGCTCAGTAGGGTAATTACCCTCCCTGTTATTGAGAGGACGCGTGACTCAGCAGCGGGTGGGCTGAGTAGTATTAGTAGATTATATTATTTACTAGCTTTTGGGCGCGGCTTCGCCCGCGTGGGCTTCGAACCCGTGCATATTTTTTATGAACATAAATTCGGTTATTGTGACTAAACTATGATAGTTAGATATGTGCTCTCGCGGACTTTTTTGTAGATCTTTATAAGACCTACAAATCCGTAGTACATCATTTTGTTCTATTGTCAATAGTTTTTGCAGCGCACGCATAAATAGGTTTTCGATTTTACACCTTGGTTTACAAAATCGCAATTTTCATACGGATCCCTAATTCTTTTGAAAATAAAATATAGCCTATAACCTTCCTCGATAAATGGACTATCTAACACTGAAAGATTTTTTGAAATCGGACCAGTAGTTCCTGAGATTAGCGCGTTCAAACAAACAAACAAACAAACAAATAAACAAACAAATAAACAAACAAACAAACTCTGCAGCTTTATATATTAGTATAGATATCGGGTATTTTTCAAAACATTAATTACTCTAAATATTTTAATGACAAAATTTCGCTATAAATTCAGTCTCAAGACCCCTTGTGAAACCTTTCCCCCTAACTACATCCTCATAATACAAAATGTTAATATTATTGTGTATCGTGCATTTCACTTCACCGACATAACACTTGCATTACCTACCAGCATTGCACCTCATAAATTGGGGGATATTTCAGGTTATCACACGAAGCGACGACATTTTGTACAATAATGTATGAGTTCCACTATTCTTAGCTCGGTATTACTTTGTTGCGAGCTTTCAGTAACAAATAAACGTGTATACTATGATAGTACATTGTACGAGTAAATGAAAATATTATTAAGGTTATTTAATGTATCGAATAACAAAAACACGTGCAAAAACAAACCTATAATCGTCCTTACAACGTAAATCGAATCGATGAAATCGATACATTTTATGTATGGTAAATTTACCATTTACTAACGGTTCGGAAGGCTGTTCCACAGAGAAGAGCAGGCCAGAAATTCTGCATTTGCTTTTTAAATCGCCATTTTACATACATTTTACCACTTCTTTCCACTTGCTACGATCCATACATACTTGTTTCGCTTCGTCCACTTTCATTATTCCCTTCATACATGCTCTTAGGGGGGGCTTAGGTTTAGGGTACTCTTGACCTGGCCTTTTTTCAAGACGTCCCTGATTTGATCTTGAAACGTTCGCCGAGGTCTTCCCCTTCCAACACTTTCATTCACACTCGCCTTATACACTTTTTTCGTCAATCCTTCTTCATTCATTCTCTCGACATGGCCAAACCATCTCAGCATACCTTTCTCAATTTTTGTCACTACATCTTTTGCCATTTTGATCGCCATTTTGATCGGTACATTTTATGTATGGTAAATTTACCATTTACTAACGGTTCGGATGGCTGTTACACAGAGAAGAGCAGGCCAGAAATTCTGCATTTGCTTTTTAAATCGCCATTTTGGTATACAAAGACTGATATGACAGATATGTGAGAGCAAGCCCGCGCAATAGTCAGAAAGGTTATGTCGGTACGCCCTCGACCGTGCTGCCATCTTGATGTGGTGAGGGGACTTACCGGGGCCATACCGGCTCAGGGTCACCCGTGCCGGGCGGGCCCACAGAGAGAGGCCAGATGAAGAGCGGCACAAGGAGTCGTGGTGGGTTTTATCACCAGGGACTCCTCTGTCCTCAGAGTTGCCTCCCGACACAAACGGCGTGGTGATGCAGTGGAGGGTCGCCAGGCGTTAAGCCCAGGGCTGCCACCACTTGCAGCAAAGGGGCAGCCAGGCAGGCGTGCTACGGCTGCCGCCGCAACCGCATGGGTAGGGCGCCACTTCATCCGGCGCCTGACAGGTGCTCGTGGAATGTCCCGCACGTTCCCTTTTGGTGGGTTGGGGAGCGTCGAGAGCTCCCCCTCGAAGCGTGGGGCCCGCTTGTACAAGCCGGCCAAGGCCCCACCAGGGTCAAACCATTACGCGTTAGATTGCTCCCACATACTGAGCACAAACATCGTGGTACATTACATTATAATAGAATTTGTATTTAATTAAGAGCATCGGACTACAACAACAAAGAGTTAATCCCAAGCATTTTTATCTAAAATATAATCGTTTACCTTAATTAACTGACTTTTAATCTGACGCTTTAAACCTTAGACACCTCCTTATAGACACATTTTGCATGGCTATAAGGATTTTATTAATTAAGAGAATACCAAGGCCTGCAAAAGTCATAAGAACTTTTTGCAGTCTACAATCAGAGAACAAGTCTTAGTGAAAACCAACCAACTAGCTTATTATTACCCTACAAGTTTAGTAATATATGGTCCTTGATGTGAATGACCTTTTTGTTGTTATTTCGCCAGTTAAGACACCAACATTGTTTGTGTTTGTGCAGATTGTAGTATATCGGGGTAGAATAAAAATGGTGTAAATAATTGAATGGCTTGTTATTGTGGTCTTACAAACAATTATTTATATTACGCAACCAACACAGTTCTTCCCGTTATTGCTTGCAAGTCGCCATCTTGCCCGGAAGTCGAGGAAACGAGTTTTCAAGATAAAAGTTGTTTTTTTTCCTGAATTTTGCTCATTCGTTATGGATGAAGGTAGGGTTTTTGTTATTCAAATTCAAAATTCATTTAATCAAGTTGGTTCGTTAGAGCTCTTTTGACAAGTCAAACCAAATTAAAATTTACCATCTACTACCGGTTCAGAATGCAGTTCCACAGAGAAGAGCCGGCAATAAACTCTGGAGTTGCTCTTTTAGATCGCCATTTTTAGATACAAGGCCGTGATGAGACAGTTTGTGAGAGCAAACTCGCGCAATAGTCGCAAAGGGCAAAACAACAGCCAAATCTAGGACTATAGTTCTAGTTCTAAGTTAGTCTATAGAGGTCTTAATCTTGTGGTCAATTTTAATTTTCCATGCAGCTAGAGCTAGTGCGGCACCTTGAGAGTTATTTATTTAATTTGAATTGAATTTGACGACACGGTTGGCGCAGTGGTTGAGCGATCGACTGCTGCGCAGCATGTCGCGGGTTCGATTCTCGATCGGAAGAAATATTTGTACGACCTACAAATATTTGTTCCGGGTCTGGGTGTTTTCTATCTATAATATGTATGTATTTACAAAAAAAAATTGTATATAAGTAGTTTATCATCCATCTCGTTACCATAACACAAGCATTAAGTTGCTTAGCTTGGGACGAGATGGCGTTGTGTGAAATGTCCAAGGATATTTATTTATTTATTAACAAAGCAGGCTTTTCGTTTCTCACTTACGCTCGGAACATGCCTGTACTCCGGTTCACCTGGCAATAATAAGCATAAGGGATCACTCTCTTTGCGAATGCGGCTTAGACGAGGGAACGATAGTCCACTCATTATTTAACTGTGTCAGGATTTCAGCCGTAGGTATGTGATCCCCTCCCTATACACGTCCTACGTCCTATCAACTCCAAATGTTCTCTCCTTAGTCGACTTTCCCTTTGTTAATATTATATCAGAGTTTATTGCGAATAATATATATTACCTTTATATTTTGTCCTCGCTTTATTGCCCAATAACCTATAAAATATGTATGTAGGATTTACGTTGTTGACTTTGTGTCATGTCAACTTTTTGTTCTCGGTAAATTCAGACTTGTCGTTCCATACTTCTGTCTTCGGTTCTTGAGTCACTAGTATTATGATCATACTAGGCCTTGGTGATATCACGTTTAGTGGTAAAAAGCAATTAACGAAGGCTTTTCGTACTGTGAATCTAAGGCCGATAGCACACGGCGTATTTAAAACGCACAGACGACGCGTGTTTCAGGAACGCGCGTCATCTGCGCCGTCTAAGCCGATTTTTGGCGACCACCGCGTGTGCTTAGGGTAACAAGGTTCGTTCGATCTCGTTTGAAGCGCGTATACGCGCGTCATCTGCGCGTCTAAAATACGCCGTATGCTGTCGCCCTAATGGTATACAAATGCAACGGATATTGCAAAGAACGCGATAGTTTGGAACCTGAAAAAGTAACACTATCTAACAAAACAGTATTATACTCTTAGTTTACTTTTTGTCCGCACAAGGTGACCCCTTACAATAAGGCCGCCAATTGTATAAATACTCATAATATATGGTTCTCATTGATAGTATGTTAATTTTGTTTGTATGTGCAATATAGTATATAAATAAATAAATAAAATATAATAGAAAATACGTATAATAGAAAATACCTACACATATTTACTACTAAGTATTTGCACTGTCGGAGGGCCTCCAAGGTGGCGGACCGCAACCCGCGTCTCTGAAGCTGGTAAACTAGGAACGCCGTGGGTTGTAGTGGGTAGGTCTGGGTGCTAATTACCATCTCTCCACGGCCATGTCCCGTTTTCCCGGCTAGTCCCCAACGGGTCTGTATCTATGAGGATTACCAACAAAAGTAATTTAATTGTGCTGTAAAATAAATAATAAAGGCCTTGTTGGTTTCGGGGTTGGATGCGCTGCATTTGGATCACGGGGTCCCGGGTTTATTTATTTATTTATTTAAATGCTTAATGCACTGAAGTACATAGGCGGACTTAATGCCATTAGGCATTATCTACCAGTCAACCTTTGGGTGGTGCAGAGAGGTAAAAACGGTAGATGCACACTAGCGAGGGGAGAACAAGAAAAAAAAACAATAGATGTAAAAAATATTAAAAATTAGAAAAAGTTATTACTTAAAAGAGTATAAACTTACATAGCAATATTTATAATAAACTAATAAATACATGTATACCATGTGATCATATATAAATATATAAACATACTTAAATATATATATATTATGTATATGAAGATGACAAAGCTATAAAATCAAGTGCGGAGTTTCTGCAGATAATATTTCCGCAGTTTCGTTTTAAAGCCGAGACGGGTTCAATTCCGTGGCCGGGCAAGTGTTGTTGTGTAAACCAGAGGCACTTTCTCTGAGTGTGAGTGTCATTTGTATTCGTGAATGTCATGTTTGTAAATTGCCCTCGCGATACAGTTTATAACTATAAACCATAAGTACAAGATTTTGGTTTAAAAAACAAATTTAGTTAGTAAAAAATATTAGAAATAGAATCGACCATTAGGAAATAAATATTTGTTGCTGGTCTTACTATACGGAATCAATCCGAGTATCTACTTTCTTAATGGAACTTTACGAGGAACTTTTGATCTAAAAGGTCAGCGACAAAGACACAAAGGTTATGTCCACGAGTGAAAGAATTCTCCTTTTCCATTTGTAAATATACTGGAAAGTGGAACTTTTTGGTCAGACCTGACCGACTTTTAGAGTTTCCGGAACATCGGATGCACATTTCGTCGTCCAAGACCTCGTTTTTTAACTTTGGGCGGAATTCCGCTTCCCTTTTAATTTAACATTCTCCTATAGCTGGAAAATACCAAAATGACATACGAAGAAAAATCCACACAATTCTTCACTACATCACATTTTTATTTTGACGTTTTCAAGCGTGGCGTTATTTCATCCATCCATTAGTATTTACCATCTTACTAATCAGCCCATATATGACCCACTGCTGAGTCGGGCCTCCTCCAGTTACATAGAGGGTAATATGCCTCGTTGGTCTAGTGGTTAGATGTGCCGCCTTTGGATCAACGGGTCCCGGGTTCGATTCCGGGGTCGGGCAAGTGTCTTTGTCTAAACCAGAGGCACTGGCTCGGAGTCTGGGTGTCATTTCTAAGTATAATATGTATGTATTTACAAAAAAAAAATGTATATAAGTAGTTTATCATCCATCTCGTTACCATAACACAAGCATTAAGTTGCTTAGCTTAGGACGAGATGGCGTTGTGTGAAATGTCCAAGGATATTTATATAAATTAATATGGCCTACTGTGCTCCGCTGGCCAGACGGGTTAGCACAGGCTTTCGTATCAAGCTTTCCTTCTCTGCGGCTAGGTTATCAGCCGTAATTTCCTTTTGTCGGCCCTTACGACACCCGCAGAATGGCATGAGATGGTGACACTATGTATTCTAAATCCGTCACCACACGGACTTCTCATCTTAATGGAGTTAGAATACACGATGTCACTAACCCTACAACCAACTCTCTACACCATCCTAAGGGTGTCGCAAGAGACAACTAAAGGAACACAAGATAACTACAAACCTTGTACCCGTCTTGTCAGCGTGGCATAGTAAGCTATTTTCTCTCCATTAATTTGGAGGACACCCAACTCAGTATTGGGTCATTTATTTATCTTAAAAGATATTTATTTTCAGTGTGAGTTTTGAAAATTATTTTCAAATCAATAAAATTATTCGTTATATTTTGCACTTATTTATTGTATTGTACCTATGAAAAATAATAAATTATAACATTACCTGACATCTTACCAAGATTCTCTATATGTTATCAAACACTGTTATCTTAAAATAGAGGGTTTGAAAAATAATTCGATTTAAAAACAAGTTTCTCTACCACAATTTGCAAGGATCGTGAAAGCTTACGACCTCATTATGAGTATTGAATAAAAACTCCTATAAACGTAATTCAGTTTTTTATTTCGCTGACCAAATTCATAATCTTTGAAAAACGTTGCACGTCTTTTTACATTCATCTAGTGCATACAGATTCACTAAGTTATTCTTAGCATAGCATCAATATATAATTAATCATTATAATAGTTGCCCACCGTGTGGGAGGCCTACCAGCACTGCGCCTTCCGGAACGCGGTCGCCACTTGAGGACTTTTCTGCCCCATCGGGCGTCGGTCCTGCGAGCTATGTGCCCTGCCCACTGCCACTTAAGTTTGGCAATCCGGTGGGCTATGTGGGTGACCCTGGTTTTCCTGCGTATCTCCTCATTTCTGATTCGATCTCGCAGGGAAACTCCGAGCATAGCCCTCTCCATTGCCCTGGTTAAGGTCGCCGGAAAGCAGTGGATGCGGGCGGCCCAGGACCGGCCTTTGTGGAGATCCTTGGGGGAGGCCTATGTCCAGCAGTGGACGTCTTTTGGCTGAAATGATGATGATGATGAATAGTTGCCCATACACTGCCTTGTAAAGAAGATTACCGTATAGGGTAAATAAAAGTGTGCCAAAGAAAATACACACTTGCCATCTATGTTTATGATTGTAGATTTATTTACAATGGCAACCTACAACGCTATGCGTTGGGTTTACCCTACCAGCAAAAATGTGAATAATATTTTGGTATTATAAAACTGTTTTAGTATACTGACAGAAAAATCATCAATGTCTGTGTTTTTGGCAAAACCATCTTTAAAATCCATTTCTGTTTTTATTTACTGCCATCCAAAAAAGCACGAAGTTTTCGTTAAGTATATTAAGACTGTGATATATTCATGGATGTATTAAATAATATAGGAGTAAACCAAATTTACAATTCAAGTGCATACTTAAAAATACTATAAATTATAACGTGATATTGCAGTAATTTTTATTCACTAGAATAAATATTGATATGCACATATTTCATATCTCATTTGGTGATTCATATTTTAGAATTTTACAACTAGATACATCTTTTTAATTAGTTTCAAATAAATATTATACAACATCACGCTCACTACAGTGATTGATTACCACCGGTTGGGAACTTGTACTAAACAAAATCAAAATCTAGAATTATTCTCGATTAAATTAGCAATATTATGTTCTTTTGTTACGGTAATATGGAAACTTAAATTAATTAAGTTATGAACCATAATACATAATTGAACAATCAACAAGTTTTAAAAAAAGGATATTGGATTAAAATATAATGATACAAGGAGAACATTTAAAAAGAATTGCAATACAACACATCTGAAGCATGCTTACAAGATATTACAATCATTAAATTTTATTTACGATTTACGAGCTTCCCTTTCAAGTTTAAGATACAATTATATGAAGAACAATTATAGAAAAACAACGTCCCAGTATAATTTACCCAAGGATTAGGTTATATTATACAATTGGCCATTTCGTTCAAATAAATAGTTTTAAACTTTACATCATTAAATTACAGTTTAGGACTTAATCTTTAAATATAACATTACGTCTCGTAACACAACTGGTAATAGTGTAATAAAATGACTAAATATCGTTTTATGATAGTTTAAAACTAATAACACATTAATAAAATAAATATTTAATAAAAAAAATACCTAGTCTAGATACTTAACATTTATTTCGTGTACTCTCTATTAAATCCTCTATGAATATCTATTTCCAACGTACGTACGCCATACCTAAATAGAACTCGAAATTGAAATTAATATCCAATTTAGCAGCCAGTGTTGACGACATAAATTAACTAATAAGCGTTAAAAACTAAATTTATGAAAACGGTCTATAGAAAAGCGCAGAAATACCGATTCAATGCAATTTGAACTATGTTCAATATATTACATAATAGATTGCTAATTGGTTGTTGCTAACATTGTCCTATTATGTATTTGTTTTGTTAATTAAAAGTAATAATCGTAGGTAAATGGGATCACAAAAGTCTTGTTCCTTCCATCTTAAACTGTCGAATCCAGCTGCCACAGCTGTCACCGCCTCTTTGTGATATCCAAATATGAGAACAAATTTAGATTAAATAAGGATCATATTTGCTCGCATACGTAATATTCCTTTGCCGCGTTATGGGCCTTAGTCGATGCCAGGCTTTAGTCGACTGGGGCTTTAAATATAGGCACCAGAGATGCAGGTATAACTTACTTGCAAAAGTATCGAGCAACTTCGACGGAGAAGCTATCGAGTGTAAATTATTAACATTCCAACTCGCAGCAAAAGTTATTTTATGGGGTATATTATTACCACAGAATATATAACAAGCAGTAAGATCATTTTATAGTGACATGTTCGCAGCTCGTAATATATCGTAGCGAAAACTTTCAATTTATTGTTATTGGAATGTCGCGTCGAACGCACAGCCGATTGTCTTTTAATGGTAACTTCCAAAATAAAGCTTATATAACTAAACTACCTCAAAAAAGCTGTATTATTGATTAGATAATACTAATAACATGACCGTGTGGTAATGGATTTAAAATACATAGAGTCACCACCTCTTTCCATCCCAAGGGTGTCGTAAGAGCCGACAAAAGGAAATGTCGCAAGGGAACAAAAACATAGTACAAAACCCTGTGACAATGAGTCTGGCCAGTGTGGCACAGTAGGTATATTACCCTCCATGTAGGAGGAGACTCAACTCAGCAGAGGGTCATTTATGGGCTGAATAGATTAGAGTGAGTAGAGATAGAAAACCAACATGGTAGGTTAATTTCCCTCCATGAATTTGAAGGAGGCCCGACTGAATAGTAGGTCTATAAAGGACTAGCTTTTGGGCGCGGCTTCGCTCGCGTGGATTTCGAACCCGTGCTTATCTCTATGCATTTTTTTTTATGAATATAAAAGTGGTTATTGTGACTAAACCATGATAGTTAGATATGTGCTCTCGAGCTTTTTGTAGATTTTAATAAGACCTACAAACTCGTAGTACTTCATTTTGTTCTATTGTCAATAGTTTAGTCAATAGTTAGCAGCGCACGCATAAATAGGTTTTCGCTTTAACACCTTGGGTTACAAAATCGCAATTTTCAGACGGATCCCTAATTCCTTTGAAAATAAAATATAGCCTATAACCTTCCTCGATAAATGGACTATCTAACACTGAAAGAATTTTTGAAATCGGACCAGTAGTTCCTGAGATTAGCGCGTTCAAACAAACAAACAACAAACAAACTCTGCAGCTTTATATATTAGTATAGATTACTGATGATTATAGAAAAGATTAAAGGAATATAATCTGCATGGAAACTGTTTAATAATTATTTCGGCCCTGATAAGACCGGCTTTCAGACCATTGACCAACCAACATGATTTCAAAGACTAACAATAAGTTTATATTTCCTTAAAAAAATACACAGTTTGTATATCAAAAGGTTAATCTACGCTTTTCCCCGCAACATTTTTGACGTACCTACCATTTACAACTAAAATTATGAATGTCAGTGTTTATCACATGTTAAACTGAGCAACCAATAAAAATACACACATTCATTTGTTTGCTGTTATTTTTTAAATTTTCAATAGTTTTAATTATAATATCATGTTAAAATGCTATGATTGTTCGCAACACAATCACACCAAATAATATTACAGCTAATTAACATAACGTTGTATTTAATCTAACAGTTTTCACCTCATACAGCGCTTTTTATAAAAGACTATCCTATTATATTTTACAAACGTGATGAAAATTATCTACAATATGTAATAGCTACAATTATTTTGGCAAACACATTGTGGAAATATTTACACACAAATAACACTTGGTGGTAATAGCCATTTGCTTTGTAAGTAAATAGCAAAAATATTCCTCAGTAATGCAATAATCCTCAGTAAATTTCCTCGGTTGAAAAGTAGATTTTTAACTAAAAAATAGAGAAAATAAAGTAAACGAAATACAAAACAAGCAAATAAATACATTTTCATACTTATACACATAGTCTGGATGGACGTAATGAAATGAGATTACTCACTATTATTATCACACAGAATGCGGGCACGAGGCGGGTAAATAATGTTTGTTTTTTTTTTCCTTTTATCACCAAACTTTTTAGTCGTTACTTAAAATAATATATATTATAAAATGATTGTTTTATGTCAACAACGAGCCACTTTATTGTATTTTTAATCGACTAAGATCCGCTGGCCGTAACTTCGTAATTTCATACAAACTGAAAGTTAACCTTATGCATCCAGCATAGATGGGAATGCTAGTCAAGTATAAAGTTAATCTCATACTGGCCTTGCACATCACTGCAACAGGTCACAAAAGCGTGTGAATATTTCGGGACATTCCCTCTGGGTAGCATTAAAACGATAAGACCCGTTACTGACAGGCAAGATCGCAGCAAGCCTCCTAAAGCTGTCCTTAATGTTCAAGTGTGTACCTAGGACTTCAATATTAAACAATCAACTATTATGAAATGACGAAGTTCTGGCGGCCACGTCCTCTCAATCTATAAATGAGTTTATTCTTTTTCTTCTATTTCATTTCTTTATTGATACAGAAAAAAAATACACTGGTTAATCGGAGGCAGTACGTGGAAATATTAATATATAAACTGAAGTTCAACGCGATTGAGGTTCACAAATAGCATCAAGTCCAACCGTCTCGCGCCTTCTATGTGCGATGAGTTTAAGGACAAAAGCATACAAGCATTGTCAACACTGTTACATATTAGCCAGTGTTTTGGTATGTTTGATACCTAAACATAGCAACACGTATCCACATTATAAAACTTTGGAATCATGATGGACTTCCGATCCACATCGACATCGACTGACGAGTTTGCCATTTTCAATATAAGCAAGAAGGTTTCTGTATTATTCTTTTTAAGAAAGTTACATAAACGCCTCTATGGATTTTGTGTATATATCCCACTCTAAAGAGCCGGGAGTGTAAATGGAGCTTACAACTGATTATGAGGGGAAAAAAACAAGTGGCTTGTATGCTGGACTTACATAAAATAATATAATCTAACAGGTATGTAACAAAGGAACTGTAAGTATTTCACACAAAATTTGAACTCAGAAATACGGCAACACCTTTCCACGTTAAAGTTATTAACGGGAAAAACTACTTTTCAGAATAAACAATATCAAAACCCTAGGCTAGCCGCGCGGCCTACTAAACCGCCACAAACTGTGCGTACATACATAAGCGGTTGCATATTAAGGTGGATGCTCCAGGGCAGCCCGCAAAATTCAAATTTCTTACGTCTTTTGCAATTTGCAGAGCAGTGCTAGGTTGTATGATGATGAACATTTGATTCGCGGCTGTAAGACGTATGTAGTTACAGAGTTATAATCATCAAACTCACCAATACAACCCTCCAAGCTCATAAAGGTGCAAGAATGACTTTGACGTTGAAAAAGTTTTTCTTGCACCTTTATGAGCTTGGAGGGTTGTATTGATGATTTTGATGATTATAATTATATAACTACATACGTCTTACAGTCGCGAATAATATTTTAATCAACATACAACCTAGCACTGACCTGCAAATTGCAAAAAACGTAAGAAAATTTGAATTTCGCGGGCTACCCTGGAGCAATCGCCTTAAATTAGAAAAGCAGCAGGCCGCGCGGCTAGCCGCCTAGGCGGTTCAACCGCTAGTGCGTACAGGGGCTTAGGAAATATTTGCCATAGTTTACGTAGCGTGCCATACGTTGCCTTGTTCATCTCAATGTGTTCTACTGTCAGTGCGACAATCCTATATGAATAAATATTTGATTATCCCCTACTTACATCAGTTCTTGATCAAATCACTGAACAGATAAAATCAGTTTCCGTAGACGCAGAGTTGCCTTTAACATATTCTAAGCTTAAATTCTGTCTGTTTTGTCTGTTGTAGTCACAAAACTCATTTCGAAATTTTTCGAGACAAATGCCCCAATAGCCATGCCAATGTTAAAAAAATGTTAATTTGTGAATCTGTCAGTAATTTACAATTGATGTAGGCGGGGCAAATAGTATCAGTCGCTAATAATGTCTAATAATTTTGCATAATTCTACTTAGCTTTAGTTTACGTAGGAACTAAGTTGCCAGATGCGTAATACACTAAGTGCGCTAGGCTGGCAACACTGACTAATAGCGAGCTGCTGGGCACGTGACTCGCT
The DNA here is from genome assembly GCA_905475355.2 of Clostera curtula. Lineage (NCBI taxonomy): Eukaryota > Metazoa > Arthropoda > Insecta > Lepidoptera > Notodontidae > Clostera > Clostera curtula. The sequence continues at coordinate 8,150,993 of FR997806.1, read as the reverse complement.
TTCCCCGACAATCCACACTCCTCACTGTTGTATACAAAGCAAAAGTTCTGTAAAAGAAAAAATAATGTTAAAAATACTTAGATTGTAATAGCTCTTTTAAAACAAAAACCATGCCTTTTCTATATCATTAGAATTGACACCAGTCTTATCAGACTGGGCTATCGGTATTTACATACAGATCTTTTTATTATACAGATTTGTAACTTATTAATACATAATTCATTTTATAATTTATTCGCAATTTCCGGTGGAGAATAATATCAGTCTGCGCCGAACTTGGCATGAATCTAAGTAAAATAAATGTTATCCGTAGATTTGTGTAAAAATTTTACTGTAGCGAACACCATGCTACATACTTTTCGCAATTTACCCGAAAAATCTGAATTAATAACATCAATAAATATCGCCCACAAATGCGAGTATTACCAAAAAGTCCTACATCGCGATAGCGAACTTTATAGAGCAATTCGCACGGTTAGGAAATCCCCGACTACAGCCGCGGCGCCTATTCCCCGATGACTGCGGTCGCCGCGCATAAGGGCCTCCGCGCATTAGGTGGCCAGGCCGCGCGGCCAAGTCGCTGCGGCCAACTAATTCTTCTACGATGTATGCAGATGCGCGCATTAGGCGGCCAGGCCGCGCGGCCAACAAAAAACATCGCGACACACACGCGGCCAACGCGCGCATTTTGCGGCCAGGCCGCGCGACTGGCCGCGCGGCCTGGCCGCCTAATGCGCGGGGGTTCTAACACCTAGTCTGGCTGGATGATCATCCCTTTGCGCCTAAAGTATAATTATTAATATATTTTTTTAACATATAGGAACATAATATTAAAATGATAGCTTAAGGTTAAATTGTCGTTTGTTGCCGTCGGGTTTCAAGACTTACATTTGTAAAATTAAAATACTCTATATATTTTACAACTGGTTAGGAATGTACTAATGAAATATCCGTTATCGAAGTCGACCATTTTGTCTGAGAGGGCGCCTCAATTGTGTCCAAGGCTCCTTTCCGATTGTGACACAAGTCTGCGATTGTTCTGATGGCAACTTTGCTCTTACACTATTAAATTACGGTTTGCTTTGAAAGACAAACTTTTATCTTACTTACTTCTCATCGCGTAATAGAACACTGCTGAGATGGGCTTCCTCCAATTACATGGAGCTATAATTAGCCTAGTGTGCCACGCTGGCGAAAAGGGTTGGCACAGAGTTTCGTTTCAAGTCTTCGGCTCTTAAGACATCCTATGGATGGAATGAGGGAGGGACACTATGTATTCTAAATACATCAGCACACGACCTTTCGTAATGCGTTAAGGCTGATTTTGAATAAATTGTGTCATCTAATGATTATAGCCTGACAGATTTACGAAAGTATATATGACCTTTACCTGACCGTGTGGTGACGGATATAGAATACATTGTGTCACCGCCCCATTCCATCCTAAGGGTGTCGTAAGAGGCGACAAAAGGAAATGACAAGGCCGGAAATCTACCCTCCCCGTGATGGGCCTCCACACTGCAGTGGGTCATTTACGGGCTGAGTATGATTAGTAGTAGTAGATGACCTATAAAGTAACTAAACGAGCCATTATCTATCAAATTTACCTAAATGTTTACAATAATAACAAATGAATGAAGTATTTTTGAGAATAATTACATAGATTCCTAAAAAAAATCACAATAAAAATCGGCCCGCTTCGGCATCGTTACTCAGAGCATTTGATTCGGTGAAAGACACAGTTAATAGAGTTTACAGTCTCCAACTTACGTTTGACTTCTCGTTGTGTTTCACATTTGAGCTCTTATTGAACTAGCTGGATGAGAAAATAAATACACTTAACTTATGAACTCAAGTCTAAGAACAAAATTTCGTTTGTTCAATCTATATTTTGTTAATATCTTAACATTCGGAAATTGATCGAAATTTATTCTATTCCTTATACGATATCCCACCATATATAAGCATATGATAAAAAGAGTGTCCATGGAGCCTTCTTGCCTGTTCTTCTCCATAGGATCTACTTTTGAACTTTTGGAACACGCAAGTAGCTTCCTAACTTCACTTTTGACCTTTCAAAAACAGCTGTAAATAGGTTGAATTGAAATAAATGATTTGAGTTTTCAGTTTCTTCATCCACCACTCGCAACATGGAATGGACCTTGGTTGGTATAGTAAATCCAACACCAAATCGACACTATAATTTAAGTATCCGTTTATATGGTCCATGTGGTGACGGATTTAGAATAAACAGTGTCACCAACCCATTCCTGAGGGTGTCGTAAGAGCCGAAAAAAAGGAAATACAAGACTGAAAACCTAGTCGCGAGCGAAGGAAACCTTGATACGAAACCGTATGCTAACCCGCCTGGCTAGCATGGCACAGTAGGCTTATTACCCTCCACGTAATTGGAGGAGGCCCGACTCAACAGTGGCTCACGCATGGACTGAGCAGTATTAGCAGTTATAGTATCAAAATGTATTCAATACATGTTTTAATACATTAATACGTCTATAATCTTTTCAAACACTTTTATTAAAAATAATGTTCAAAAGTGCTACGGAAAAGGCTGTATGTGCATACAGCTTCAAACAAAAGCGTAAAGGACAATGGCAGCTTCCCATACATTGTTTTATTTGATATAAAATACCTACGCGTTTTAATGAAAAATATCTTATTTAACTCGGCGTCATCTTCTGAGCTAGGTTCTGCAAGAATTTTTGTCAGAGAAGGCCGAGATTTATAGATATTGAGCCCTAATTATTCACGATTTCACTGCATCCACAGACAATGCATCATTTGTAGAGGTGTCCAATAGGTATCGATGTTTTAGGGTATCGATACAATGGCATGCGATACACTAATATCTTATATCGATATATGACAATGTGATATCGTTTCACATGGCCGGTATATCGAAACAACAATATCATATTCTTATTTTGCACATCTATTGCGGCTTAGATTTGTTCAAAGTAACACCATGCAAATAAGTAGGTCAATGAAATTATTATATCCGTAATCTGATATACATATTACAAGCACTAGGCTTAGTTTGTAACCAAAGGACGTTGTGTGAAATGAACGTGAATATATATCTAATACAATACGAAATATCGATACAAAGCGGCCTATAGGACATCCCTAATTATTTCTTTTATGTAGCGTTGCCAGGCGTCCGGATAAAGCCGGACATAGGTAGGCTTTTTGATTGCGTGTCCGGCCAAAATAAACGGTGTCCGGCTCGTCCGGCTTTTGTTAGGCTTTTTATTTAGCAAACGAGAGTGCCCGAGCGCAGGCGACGAGAGTCGACTGACGGTCACACACATTCCTCGATTTTATTTATTATTTCACTAGAATTTAACAAGATTTATGATAATAATTAAAAAACCTTGATTTTACACAAATTTTTTTTGTCGTACCTATTAATACTAAGACAAAATACTCAATAATGTAGGGTGTCCGGCCTTTCTACCCAAAAGTCAGGCCAAAATGGCTGGTCTGTCCGGCTATTAGGTTTGGCGACCTGGCAACCCTACTTTTATGCAGATGACAGGAAGTTGTCAGTTGTTGTCAACTAAATTGTAAGTTTAATGTTTAGGAAAATAGTCAATTAACTTCTTATTTATATTTTTTTTTTCTCCGGCCATGACTAGACAGTGTGATAGCTTGATAAAACATATTTAATTAGTAGACATTCTTTTGCGTATAAGTTGTTATTAGACGCTCAAATTAAAGTCACATAAAAATTCGCCATTGTCCTTTTATTTATTTGTATTGATAATTGACAGCTAACCATTACAAGGTAAGTTCGTACAGTATAACGACATTCTTAATTAGTCTATGACCTATATACGTTGATGGAACACTAGCAATACAGTGACAATCAAGGACCGAGTTTAATTCGATCACCGACGTGAACTAATAGAGTTCATGACCTTAACTAACGTAACTGATAGACTATTCTAGAACTGAGGCACAGAGATACAACTTCACAAGCTAGCACCGGAAGATCCATTCGTGATGATTTGAAACCTGTCTTCTTCTTCATTTAGGTTTTGGAACCTGTCTTAAAATCAGTTTATCGCCAATCTGCCTCAACTGACATAAAACTCATTTAGCCATAGACAATCATCGAACAATAACATCGCCATCTAGTAATGAATTACAGAAGTAATCCAAGTATTCCTTTTTATAAACTAATGTGATTAAACTAGTTTAGCATACATGTTCGATAAAATTTACCCATCAAAAATACTTAAACCAATAAAAAAAATTAAAAGTTTTAGACATACCACCTATTTTGAGGCGAACACGACTTCTACTTCTCAGCCCATAAATGACCCACTGCTGAATCGGGCCTCCTCCAACTACAAGGAGGGTAATTAGCCAACTGTGCCACGCTGGCCAGTCGGGTTGGCAAAGTGTTTCATGTCAAGTTTTCTCTTACAGCAGAGTCCTTCTGTCAACTCTTACGACACCCTCAGGATGTAATGGGATGATGACACCATGTATTCTCAATCCGTCACCACTCGGACTGACAGAGAACAGACGGACACAATAGTTTCATTAAGGCATGTTTACGGAGCTGGGAATTAGCAACTTTAATATAATATTAATAATGTGAACATCAAACCTTTATTATATTTGATGCCATCCGCTTGAGGAACGCGCTGGTGAACAAGGCTGCTTCGTCGCCACAGGACCTTTGTACCGTCTGTTCGGAGCACAGCAGGTACTCTTGAAATGAACTGAAAAACGTTAGACGTATTTAATAAGGTTGGCGCGTCATGTCAAAAATACTTATTCAATGAATTTGCAAAGTAAATAAAGTTTCATCAAACTTCATAATACGTCAAATCCCCCGCTAGTTCCATGCATGTGATGAGTGCTACCCACCCCTTCTATGCCGAGGGTGACACATGACAGATAACCATAATGGTATAGGTACGATTGTCCGTGTAGTGAATGATTTAGGATCCAGACGGTGTCGCAAGAGCCGACTAAAGGACTTTTAGCTCATTACATAAAGAAAAAAAAAAAATATGAACGCAAGAGGCAGATCACCTAACCGTAAGAGAAGGAAAACTTCAAACAAACCCTGTGCCAACTTGCTTGCCTGCGTGCCACATTTGGGTAATTTCCCTCCATGTTTTTGGAGTAAGCCCAAAGGCAAATCGTTTATTTCGCAGTGGCCACTTACAAATAGTCATAATAAATGATTTAATAACATATTAGTCATCATCCTCAAGTATTTCGGACACGTTGTTCGAAACGAAAACTCCATGGAGCGGCTCGTTGTCCGGGGGCATGTGAAGGGCAGGCGATCACGTGGTCGATCACCTACGCGTTGGACAGACCTCATTAAGGCTGCGACTCAAACGACTATAGTCCAAAGTTCCCGAGGCGCTGAAGACCGTAACAAGCGGAGACGCATCGCGGGGGCTACTGTGGCCAATGAAAATGCAGCATCATCAACCACGACCACTCCGTCAGGAATGAACGACTAAGGAGGAGGAGTCATCATCATTCATCATTTCAGCCAAAAGACGTCCACTGCTGGACATAGGCCTCCCCCAAGGATCTGCACAAACGCCGGTCCTGGGCCACCCGCATCCACTGCTTTCCGGCGACCTTAACCAGGTCGTCGGTCCACCGTGTGGGACGCCTGCCAGCACTGCGCTTTCCGGAACGCGGTCGCCACTCGAGGACTTTTCTGCCCCATCGGGCGTCGGTCCTGCGAGCTATGTGCCCTGCCCACTGCCACTTAAGTTTGGCAAGATATTAGTCTATCTGTCTATCTGTCAGCCACAGAAGTCCACTGCTGAACATAGGCCTCCCCCATAGATTTCCACAATGCACGATCTCGTGCTGACCGCATCCACCGACTCCCAGCGACCTTCACAAGATCGTCCGTCCACCTAGTCGGGGGTCTTCCCACGCTTCTCTTTCCCATACGTGGGCGCCACTCCAAGACTTTCATGCCCCAACGGCCATCCGTTCTTCGGGCCACGTGGCCTGCCCATTGCCACTTCAACTGTGCAATCCTTCTAGCTATGTCGGTAACTTTAGTTCGTCTACGGATTTCCTCATTTCTGATTCGATCACGTAGACTAACCCCGAGCATAGCTCTCTCCATCGCACGTTGAGTGACTCTCAGCCGCCTAATAAGCCCCATTGTGAACGCCCACGTCTCGGATCCGTATGTCATCGCAGGCAACACGCACTGTTCGAAGACTTTTGTCTTCAGGCACTGAGGAATATTGGATGAGAAGATATGACGTAGCTTCCCGAACGCTGCCCAGCCGAGTTGGATTCGACGAGTGACCTCTTTCTCGAAGTTGGACTTACCTAATCGGACCAATTGTCCCAGGTATATATAATCGTCAACAACTTCGAGGAGAGAATTCCCAACAGCAATCGGGTACGGTGCAACATGGACATTCGACATGATTTTAGTCTTATCCATGTTCATGTTTAGACCCACTTGTTGAGAAACTCTGTTGAGGCCTCCGAGCATTGTACTTAGTTCCTGCAGCGACTCCGCTATCACCACAATATCATCTGCAAATCTAAGGTGAGTGAGGTATTCGCCGTTGATGTTGATGCCAAGTCCGTCCCAATCCAACAGCTTGAAGACATCTTCCATCCATAATTTTATGGGTTGTTCCCATACATCCATAATTTTATTACCACCACCTCCACGACTTTTATTTGTGTACTATTTAGTAGACTTACTTACAAATTAATTTAGTTAAAATAATATATTCAGGTCATTAATAAAATAATTTTGGATGACGGACCAACCATGCCGTTCTGAGGGTGTCGTAAGCGTTGACTAAAGGAATTCAAAACGCAAATCATCTAGACGCAAGAGAAGAAAAACTTAATACAATCCCTATGTCAAATCCGCCTTGACACGTGGCACAGTTGACTGATTTCCCACTAAGCATTTGGAAGAGGCATGACGTAGTAGTGGATAATTTATTAGCTGAAATAACGATGTAACACAGAGAATTTTCAGTCAAAATATTAGAATGAAAGCAATGGTTATCCGAGCGAATACTCCGTTATGTTGAATTGTGTGAACAAGTTCATCTCGAATTCGGCTCGCTTTTGAATGCCCTTTGAAACTTCGCCATAAATGCAGAGCAAAGGAAACTTAGCATGTACACAATAAACGGTGTCCGGATCTGCCTATCTGTCCGTATTTACGTTGCCTGAGCATATTTACGTAGATAACTACCGTCTTAAGCAAGTCGCTCAACGTTTTAACTGACTGCAAAATGGAGTTTCAATTTGGTTGCATAGTTTGTTTTATTTTAAACCGGTTGCCAAAAGGAGTTTCATCCCATACACCTATGTAAGCCAACTTCAAAATAGGCATTAAAAGCCAGAAAAAAATAACCATTACCATAAATAACAATATTATATAAGCATTTGAAGTCGGTGGCAACTTAAATTGGGTAGGTTACTTTTGGGTGAAACATTTTATTTCTAAGAAACATAAAGAAACACTGAATTAAATTACTAACTTACTTTACTTTTGGGTAGGTTATATGTGTTTAGTATAAGGCACAACTTCATTTTTAGTTTTAGTACATATCTTAATACCAGTTTTTAAAAAATTGGCAAAAAAAGGAAGTAAACTATACATTGTGCAATAATGCAGTATTTTCCTGACCGTACCAGCCTCCAGTGCTCTGGATTTTACCAAACAGCTAGTGCGAAAAGCCAGATGAGATTATTCTCAAGATTAAAGAGAAAATATTTGCATATAAATTGGATTAAAATGTTACTTCGTCATGTTTCTCAATTATTTTGCATTTTATTAGTTCTAGGCAGCCAAGGATCAATTTCAAAGTGACGAAAGTACTTACATACTTGTATTTACAAACAAGGTATAGCAAAAAGGGTAGGCATATATATAACAACAAAACCGATATCAGCATAGCGGATAACCGTTCGAACAAGACCTGCCAGACGGAAGAAATACCTCAACCTTGTAAATGGCCAATATTTGTTTTTATAAGTTACTAGCGACCCGCCCCGGCTTCACACGGGTGCAATGATGAACCTCTAAATTTATCAGTGTTTCTCTACAATATTATGTATGTATTAGACATATAAACCTTCCTCTTCACTTTATCTCTTTATCTATTAAAAAAACCGCTTCAAAATCCGTTGCGTAGTTTAAACATACATAGGGACGGACAGACGATAGCGAACCAGGGTCTCCGACATAGCCCATGATGACTACATTTCCTGTTTGATAATTATTATTTATTGATTCACTTCAAAAGCAAATTGCATTTTTGAAGCCACAGTAATTTAATAATGACGACCAACGAAGTTAAAACATTCGTTCACTATCAGAGGATTCATACATCGCTGGGCGCGGGCCACAAAGGCGGTTAACAAAAACTATGGCATTTCCCCACTGAACAAAATAAAAAGACCGCGTGAACTGTGCGCACTGCAGTCCTGGAAGTATAAAATGTTGGAATTTCATTTGTGCACCCAAAATGCCATCAAGTTTATTTGCCTACTTTGTCGGCTGACACGGGAGAACTTAAGGCCTGTTTTTTGTTTTCGTTGGATTCCTCATAAGATGTGCGATTCCGAGGTGAGAGAACATGGTAAATGACGCCCGATTTACCACTACCCCAGATAACTTATATCTTTAAATGAGCAATTCTTGTATATATGTGTCACTACATAGTATAAAACAAAGTCGCTGTTGTCTGTCCGTCCCTATCACTATCACTACATAGTATAAAACAAAGTCGCATTTTTCTGTCCGTCCCTATGTAAAACTACGTGTGTTTAAAACTACGCAACGGATTTTGGAGCGGTTTTTTTTTAATAGATAGAGTGATTCAAGGGGAAGGTTTATATGTATAACCCACCCCCGCTTTGCACGGGCGAAGCCGGGGTGGGCCACTAGTGTATGCATAAATCTTTTAAACTACGCAACGGATTTTGATACGGTTTTTTTTATTAGATAGAGTGATTCAAGGGGAAGGTTTATATGTATAACCCACCCCCGCTTTGCACGGGCGAAGCCGGGGCGGGCCACTAGTATATATGTATATATAATTGGAATCTCGGAATCGGCTCCAACGATTTTCATGAAATTTAGTATATAGGGGGTTTCGGGGGCGATAAATCGATCTAGCTAGGAATATTATTTTTAGAAAATGTCATTTAATTCGGGTTTCGGGGGCGATAAATCGATCTAGCTAGGAATCCTGACATCTATTGGCGACTAATAATACAATTTTTTTGTGAGCACAACAGCAGATGGCGTTGTTAAGTAACACGAAGTCATTGAGTGTTTGCGTAATTCGTACTTAAATATAATTTCCAAAAAACACAATTTATAAAAAAAAAAACCGTGCAACCTCGGTCATCCAGATATTATTTATGTAACTAAACATCTAAATGTCTTTGTCTGAACCAGAGGCACTTGCTTAGAGTCTGGGTGTTATTTGTGTTCGTGAATTTCATGTTTGTAAACTGTCCCCACGATAAAGGTATACAGTGCAGGGGTTTCGTTAAAAAAAAATTGTGTCATCCTCTTCTATTTTTTTGACGCTAATGCTTACATACCGCCGCCGCCGCCCCGGGGGTGGGTTCGGCTATTATGTGGGACTCCGGAAACGATTCTTCTACCCACTAAAACCCCAGCGGTATACCTTCACACGACACGCTTGGGGCGCCACAGGTTCGCGTTAACGCATTGCAATGAGTGTCAGCCTCATCTGACATGACCATAATTATTTCCTGATAGTTCCGTGTATGAACCAGATTTGTTATGGCTTGTTTTCTTCGTTTTTTAATTATGTGTCACTGTTGCTCTTTCAAACTTATCACTTAGCGCATATGTAGTGTTCACTTTTAAGTGTTTGTTAGACTCATGTATGTTTACTATACACTTATATTTAAAAGACTCAGTGTATCACAAACGTTGGTGAACCAACTAAATAATACTTATGTATCGTATTTCGTTCATTGTCGTAACTGCCTTACGATAATTTCATCCTACTAATATTATTGTTCTGGGAGTTCATTCGTCTGCAGCAATTTGTAAATAGTTGCAAGTCATTTATGGGCTGATATCTCAATGTAATACCGTGAATAATATTTATATTCAACCAAAGTTAGAGCAAAGTATTGACGAATAAAACCGGCACAAAATATAAAAATGCTAATAATGCACCCAAGCCAAAGCAATTTGTATGCAAATAGGTACTGATAAGTATTATTATCAGTGAAAATCGCGATTCAGTCCAGTAATTAGTCGCTGAGGCCAAGGAGTAGGCCCGATTCGTTGAATATTTTAACAACGCGGTCTATTCAATATTCAGGACTACACTCGAGGCTTGGAAGACCACAGTGTCCGTTTCCATTGTTTAAAACGACCACCCGACCGCTCCTGTTTGTCAAGGTCTGGGGAAACAGCGGACGGGGCGGGACGGCGACGCGACGCTGGCGGGACGTGAAGAGTTGTAATGTATTAGTTAATGTAGAATAGGTCACATAGAGCCGTCGCGCTCGGCGCGAGAGTAGCGGTCGCGTCGCGTCGGCTCTGTGTGACATATTCTACATTAACTAATACATTACAACTCTTCACGTCCCGCCAGCGTCGCGTCGCCGTCCCGCCCCGTCCGCTGTTTGCCCAGACCTTTAGTGTGTAGTTTACAATAAACCCAAAAGATACTGCACAGATTTGCATACAGTTTTCACCTATATATAGAGTGATTGCGGAGGAAAATTTAGGTAGGTACATCAATTGTTACATCACAGCCTACACATACATACATACATACAGATAGTGATTTAAATCGTGCAATATTTTAAAGATCGCATGAACAAAGTGACTTATTAATTCTAGAGACAATAAGACAAGTGCTAGTGGACACTGCCTTAGTTTATTAGTTCCGAAGTAATTGAGGACAGATACATATTACTTACTAGCCTAGGCTAGTCCGTGTTATGTTTAGCGAGTTTCTTTCTTTTGTCCATTGCTGCGTGACTAGCGAAAACACTCTCTACATTCGCATTGTGAGCTGGTATACTAAAATAATTTGCCCTGACAACAAAAGTGTCTGGGTTATATCCGGGCACGTTTCAAAACCCGTCCGGGCCCTTCAAACTAGGACAAATCCGGCGAATTCCGGACTGATGGGAGCTCTACACAAAAGGAACTAACGTAAAGTAAATCTTATTTAAAGTTAACGCAGACGATGTTGCGGATAACAGGTTGTTATTTGTATTTTATGTATGTTTTGTAGCCCAAAATATAAATAATCGTGTAACAAAGGCGCAAGATTAGCAATGGAAACGTACTCTGGCTGGGGCTTCGCGAGATAACTTCCATGACAGTTTAATTTGTGAAACTCGGAATTGACTGACGGTCGCTCAGTAGGTCCATAATTTCAATTATTAATACATTATTCACAAATCAATTATTTATTGTAAATCAAATGGTTTTCATTCAAAACTTTATGAAATCTACCACTGGGAAAATAAATGTATAATTTACTAATGAAATAATTATCTAAGTAATTAACCATTTAGTTTTAATGAAAGCAACACAAAGTAACAGATCGGAACCTATATTTTACAATATCGTGTATTTCACATTATTCACTATCACTTCACTATCACTACATATTATAAAACAAAGTCGCTGTCGTATTTCACACTATTCACTATCACTTCACTACTGTAGCTGTCGTCTGTCCGTCCCTATGTATGCTTACAATCTTTAAAACTACACAACGGATTTTGAAGCGGTTTTTTTAATCGATAGTGTGATTCGAGAGGCAGTTTTTTAAGTAACATAATATTTTAGAGAAACAGTGATAAATTTAGAGGTTCTTCATTGCATCCGTGCGAAGCCGGGTCGGGTCCCTAGTCTTTACATATTTTAAAACAAAGTCGCTGTCGTCTGTCCCTCCTTATGTATGCTTAATTCTTTAAAACTACGCAACGGATTTTGATACGATTTTTTTAATAGATAAAGTGATTCAAGAGGAAGGTTTATATGTATAACCCACCCCCGCTTTGCACGGGCGAAGCCGGGGCGGCCCACTAATTATAGATAAATAATAAATTGTATGAAATGTAGCATTTAATGGTAGATAAAAAACCTATAAATAAAAACCATACTATATTAAAATAACTTTAAAAAAGGTAATGCCAATCTAAAACTCCATTTTTCAAACATACAAAATGAACTGAGTTTCAATTCTATCAAAGCAACCAACACAACAAAGAACGTTAAGAAGTTTTATACAGTATCAACAACAATAAGAAAACTTTTTGGTCAAAACAATTTAGCTCCAGTAACTGAACGAAGCACTTGCAACAGTTAGAGAACTACCTGCGTTTATCAGCAAGAGTCTAGTGCCAACACAAATAAAAGTCGGAATTGCTTAAAACTAGGCGACGCTGCAGTCAAAACTTAATGCTGTAAGTCACGTGAAGAATTTTTATTCGTCTTTTAATAGAGGTCTGAACTAAGGTGGGGTAACTTTTTGTTCTACGGGTATTTTATGCTAAATACGCGAGGAGTTGAGATACAGATTGCCAAATTATTATATAATAACTAGCTGACCCGGCAGACTTCGTACTACCTCAATCGATAAATAAAAGACCTAAACTTTTCTCTTCTTCCCTCCCTGGATTGTCACGAACATTTCAAGACCAAAATTAGCCAAATCGGTCCAGCCGTTCTCGAGTTTTAGCGAGACTAACGAACACGGCTTCGCACGGGTTACATGTTTATACGCATGTTTATACATATAAACCTTCCTCTTGAATCACTCTATCTACTAAAAAAACCGCATCAAAATCCGTTGCGTAGTTTTAAAGATTTAAGCATACATAGGGACGGACAGATGACCGCGACTTTGTTTTATACTATGTAGTGAATTGTCAGGATTAATATCTCTATAGTTTTCACACTAGAGTCTTATTCAGTACAACTTAGAACGGCAATTTACAAATTAAGGAATGTGTTCTCAAACAGTAGTAGTAAGGGGTATTCAACATTTTTAGGTCAGGAAACTAATGTGTAAATTCGCATTATGTAATATTTTAGCTAGGGGCTTTAATTTAATTCATTCATTATTTAATATCCGATACTCGGTTTGAAATGTCCTGATGTAGCTGCCCTTAAACAAATGCAGTTCTTTCTACCCTTAAACTTTATATACTCGACGATCTATCAATGACCATGTCCAACTGCTGACCATAAAGATGTTCTACGAGGGAAACTTCATAGAACACAGAAAAGTATGTCGTTATATGACGGCGCATTTGGCGATGAGACCACTCTCTGTACGTACATACATAAGTACAATAAGTTGTATTCAATTTGTTATATTTTGGTAAATTATTGTTCTGCTACTGGTAAATTAATTAAATTATTGACTGGCTCGTTGGTCTAGTGGTTAGATGTGCCGCCTTTGGATCAACGGGTCCCGGGTTCAATTCCGGGGTCGGGCAAGTGTCTTTGTCTAAACCAGAGGCACTGGCTCGGAGTCTGGGTGTCATTTCTATCTATAATAAGTATGTATTTACAAAAAAAAAATGTATTTAAGTAGTTTAACATCCATCTCGTTACCATAACACAAGCATTTGGTTGCTTAGCTTGGGACGAGATGGCGTTGTGTGAAATGTCCAAGGATATTTATTTTATTTATTTTATTTATTCAGCCCATTCATGACCCACTACTGAGTGTGGCCTCCTCCAATTACATGGAGGGTAATTAGCCTACTGTGGCCGGGTTTCGTATACAATTTTCCTTCTCTTGCAGCTATGTTTTCAGCCTTGTCATTTCCTTCTGTCGGCTCTTACAACTCCCTTAGGATAGGATGGAGTGTCACCATGTATTCTTAATCCGTCACCACACGGACAATAATTGTTAGCTAGACAATAAAGAGTATATCTATCTATCTAAGGTCCTTTACCAAAGGCATCCATCTTCCAGCGACCTTTTAAAAAAACTGTCATCACAGAATGTATGAATTGTGTTTTAAGAAGTTTGTGTACTTACCAACAAACCGTCCTCAGTTGGTCTCCGCTACTTGGAACCATTGCTTGATCTGTCTCGTACTGTTCTCCTTGGTGATCGCTGCTTAACGTCGTCAGAGTGACTTCATACTTTTTACTGCAGATCTCATACTCTGGCCGAACATTTTTCACGCAATCTGCATGTTTTAAGTACTCATCTTGGTATTCGCCTCTGGTGCATAGTTCCTGGACTACTTCGGTTATGCCTGCATATATCTTGCGGAATACCGCTCGCTCTGGTTTTTCCATACACACGTTGGTGTAGTTGTCTATGCATTTTATGCCCAAGCGAAGTTCTCTGGAACAACATATTGTGTGTATTAGCTGTTGGTTTAGAAATAAAAGATAAACAAAACTGCGGGCTACCCGTAATGTTAGGACAGTATGAGAAACCCATTGTAAAACTCTTAGTAAAACAATTGAACCCCAATCACGTTCCTACTTCAAACATAAGAAAGGAGAAGACAAAAATAATTTATGAAGTTTTTTGATATCATCATCAGAATTTCAATAACTGACGTAAAAGTTTAAAACGATGACCGAAGGTTTATAAGTAGGTATTTTTTGCGTTGGCAACCAAATGCAACTGTAAGTGAAAATGCACAGGACATTACCCAAATTTGGGCAAATTACAAATATACAAAGAATATGATAATGTTACCGTTAAATACCTTTTTGAGGTTTGTCTGCAGCAAAATCCAAATTGTTTGCTATTCAACGTAGTTGCCCTTTCTGAATTATTACTTGATGCAAGTCTTACCCGAACTTTTCATTCACTACGTCATCAACCGTACACCTTAGAGTCATACGAACAAGCGTTTCAATTATTAATGCAAAGCTGTAAAGCTCGAAACACACTGTCGCTGGCTGTAAAGCGGAGCCTTGGCAGGTCAATGCTCCGGCACACCTCCACTCCAATCATATGAAGAGACGTTAGAAACGATTTCATACAATAAAATATGCTAATAATCCCTCGAAGTAAAAACAAAACAAATACTATAATAACTGACCCCATCTGTGTTTTGCCACAAACACAGATTTGCTTCTGGTTTAAAAAAATGGAAGGATTTCTACGCAGCTGTTTGAAGAAGAAGACTGCAGAACGGCTGGCGTGGCAGTATGGGTGAAAAATTCTTGGAGTGGTGACCACGATTGGGAAAACAAAGGGTGGGACCTGAATAGGTCGACGGAGGAACTGTAGTTTGTGGGGAAATATGGGGAGGCATTTTTTTTTTTTTGCCCTGGGTAAAATCTTTTATGGACTATCCCTGCCAGCCTGGAGATGGCCATCAGGGGGTGTGTGGGATTCCCCTCCGCCTCTGTCAGGAGACGGAGTCATACCCACTAAACGTCCCCGGGGTGTACCGTCCCGCGCTTGCTGCCCCGTGGGGCCTGACTGTATCTCAAAATATGGGGAGGCCTATGTTCAACAAGGGATTTCCGCGGTACTTAGCCCAAAGATGACCCACTACTGAGTCGGGCCTCCTCCAATTACAAGAAGGAAAATTAGCCTACTGTGCCACGATGGCCAGACGGGTTTCGTACCTAGTTTTCGTCATGTCCTAATGTCGACTCTTATGACACCCACAGGGTGGAATGGGGTGGCGACACTACGTATTCTAAGTCCGTCACCACACGGAGCACTCACATTTCATCGACCATACCAAAAGTGAAAGTCTGGCGCTGGGAGTTTAGGGAAAGTGGTTTTATTCTACCAATACCACGCTTCCCAAGGTAGAGCTGTGAAGACCTTACTAGGAATACAACAGCGTGCGATATTCTGTAAGGTGAATTCCTTATCCATGCTCTCCTATCGGGGAGTAAATCTCGTGGCAATAGTCCGGCAGTCAAGGATCGCCGTAGGTTTTATTGGGTAGGTAGGGGCGCAATTTACCATCCCTACGTGCCCCGGAGTCCCACATAACCCGAACAGTCCCAACGGCCGAAATCCATGAGCATCTCAGACGTAAAAAACTCTGGCTGCGATATTCCTTATGGTGGATTCTTTACCCAGTAGGGTAGCGTCAGCGAGCAGCGTTAGGTTAGCTTAGGAAACCCGCGTCAGTGTGGTCCTTTCTTTAGTCTACAACTCTATTTCTATTAGTTTCAGCATGCATGTGGGTGGACGCAAGGGTTGTGGGAGATCAAGAGAGATGGATGGATTGTAAGAATGAGGATTTGTGTATAAAAGGTGTGACTATAGATATGACGACTGATAGGTATGTAAGATGGGACGTGGGACAGGCGTCGTAAGATTATGATAATGGTAACTTTAAATATGACAATTTATAAGAGTTTTGTGATAATTCATTTCACAAAACTCTTATCTTTCATTCATTTCATTTTGAGTTTATTAAACAACTAGCGACCCGCCCCGGCTTCGCACGGGTGCTATGATTAACCTCTAAATTTATCAGTGTTTCTCTACAATATTAAGGATGTTTTATACTTAAAAACATTCTTCTTGAAATACTCTATGTATTAAAAAAACGCTTCAAAATCCGTTGCGTAGTTTTAAAGATTTAAGCATACATAGGGACGGACAGACGACAGCGACTTTGTTTTATAATATGTAGTGATAGTGATGTAACTGTTTATAACTCCCCGCCAGATATCAACCACAAAACATCAAACCGATACCAAATAACCATTTGTTATTCCCGTTAATAAATTTGTATTGCTGACGCAAGATACAATGAGACAATTAACGTTGTGACGAAGAATCTAAGACGGACAACAATAAATACCCTATTGTATTCACTGAAAATTTTACTGACGAACTGTTAGACGTAAAAAACTAAGTCTTTAAAAAATGTTTAATTAACACTTTAAAAAGACATGGACTACAATATGAATACAAAATGGGCAAGAGGTTGGATGCGAACTAAACTCGGCGGGAATGGATGTGCGGACTAAGAGAGGATGATCATTTGCTGACACGGCTGGGAAGGGTTTAAGGTGAGCGCTATTGGTTAGATAGGGGAGGTATAACAGAACGGTATACAATTTTTATCTAAATATATTGGTATCTGTTCCTATCTTTCATTTCAGCCCATAATAACCCACTGCTGAATGGGGCCTCCTAGTGCGTAGGAGTTTAAGCCTAGATAAAAAAATAAAAATAAAAAATGAAGAGCGGTGTAGATAAAGTTTACTTTTATTTGTTTTCTATCTGCATTTACGGTACGGAGGTAGACAGCGACTCAGTACGGAGGTAGACAGCGACTCGACCGCACGCGCACCGCACGAGCTTGTTCCCCACCAGTATCCACCTGTTGAATAAACCAGTGACTCTCAACCTTATCAGCAAAACGTTCAGATGCCAAAGTTGTGATGCCGAGTTCCGAGATGGTGTAACCTGCTCTGTGTGCAAGGCCCATTACGACTTCCTCTGCGCTGGCTTGACTGAAATTGGATGGAGAAGGATGGGTGAGCGCAAACAGACAACCTGGAAATGTGCTCAATGCAAGCCGCTTTCCACAAGCCCCCGCATCACCACAACGGGCATGCCTACCCTCTCCACTCAACCGCCGCTTGCTACCACAGTACCTGCCGAAGTGAATCTGGTGACCATAATGATGGAGATACGAAGCCTATCCGCTCGGATGGATAAAATAATGGGGCTAGCGGAGGATGTTAAAAGTATCCGTGCCGAATTGGAGGAGTTAAAGAAGAGGGAAACTGATTGTGATGGCCTAAAAAGCAGCTTGGAGTTTACGGACAACAGGGTATCGGAACTAACCACCAGAGTTGACACCATGCAGCTCGATGTGAATAACCTTGCGGCAACCGAGGCTGAGTTGACAGCCATGCGAGACCGTTGCTCCAAACTTGAAAGTCTCCATAACGAATACGAACAACGATCTCGCCTAAACAACATAGAGATCAAAGGTGTTCCGTTCTCCAACAATGAGAATCTGTTCTCCATCATCGAGAGTGTGGGTGTTACTATAGGATATAACATACCAAAGGATCAAATAAATTATATCGCAAGAGTACCATCGCGCAATAATGAGAAGAATAAGAACATAATATGTTGTGTACAAAATAGATACATTAAGAACGACTTCGTGGCTGCTGCGAGGAAACACAAATCTGGAATTACAGCTGATAAATTGAGGCTTCATGGAGATGGTAGAATATACATCAATGATCACCTTACCCTTCAAAACAAAATGTTAC
Source organism: Clostera curtula (assembly GCA_905475355.2). NCBI lineage: Eukaryota > Metazoa > Arthropoda > Insecta > Lepidoptera > Notodontidae > Clostera > Clostera curtula. Next base: position 8,132,725 of record FR997806.1, on the reverse strand, counting down.
TGAACAAAACCAAGCACCTCGCCAAAGAAAGAAATTTTTTGTATGTCTGGGTGGTTGGATGCAAGATACTCCTAAAGAAGAACGCCACGTCCCCTACTCATCATATAAGAACAGAACAAGACTTAAAAAAAATCTTCCACTAGGTATGTCTAATCGATCTCATCTTCGCTTTTTAAAAAGGTTGAGAATCGTAGTCCGCTCAGGTTATCGTTATTTTTTGTACGTTGTATTCCTTCGCCGCGCTTGTGTTCGCTTGTCAGACGCTATTTACTATTTTCAACTTTATTCTAAATGTGCTACAGCCTATATTCACTTATTCATGCTTTTGCAAGTCTTGCTATTATTTATTGTCCATCCTGCCTTCAATGTTAATGTTAAGTTACTTTTATTTAATTCTGTCACTCAAACGCTTGTATGTTTTATGGCCGCATCTAATGGCTTCTTTTGTTTAGTGTTTTATTGCGCTCCTATTTTAAACTTTTCTCATAATTGCTTTGATTTGCCTATTGGAATTCCTATACAAATGTTATGTTCTTTACATTATTTGTGATGGCGCCTATACTGTTTTATTATCAGAATGTTCGGGGACTTCGAACAAAGACAAGTATATTTTATAGAAATGTTTGCGCTAATAATTATGATATTATTTGTTTAACCGAAACCTGGCTGCTGGACGGTATTAGTGATAGTGAACTCTTTGACGATCGCTACCTGGTATTTAGACGTGACAGGGACTATTTTAGCACTTATCAGTCTATGGGTGGCGGTGTACTGGTTGCGACAAAACGAGAACTCATTGTTGATGTCCAATATGACTGGGGATCCTCTGCTGAGGACTTATGGGTAACCTTGACACTGCGCAGTCGGCGACCAAGCAACGTATTTAAATTAAATATCTGCGTATTGTACCTATGCAACCAAAACCTTGGTAACACGTTTGCAGACCAGTTAAGTAATTTCTCAAATAACTTAACAAATATTATGCAAATGTGCCCGGCGGATGACTACGTGATATTGGGTGATTTCAATCTGCCTAATATTGTTTGGTATCGTGCAGATGATGGTGTCTCCCTTTACCCGAGTAATCTGCAAGGCAACATACAGATTACCTTATTCGATAACTTGGACTCATGTAGCTTACTGCAGTACAACTCGCACCTTAATGCTAGTAAACATCTCCTGGACTTAATATTCTCCAATCGAGATATTACTGTTTTACGCTGTACGGACCCGCTAGTTCCAGAAGACTCTCATCACCCATGCCTCTGTGGTTCAATAAATATCAGTCATTCCAGTACCCTCTATGTACGTCCGCGTACAAAGTTTATGTACAGTATAGCAGACTTCACTAACATATCCGACCAACTTAGCAAAGTAGACTGGCACCAAGAGATCAGCAGCAGGTCCCTAGAAGAGGCTACTTCTTTTTTCTACAGTAAGCTGCATGAGTTGAGAGACAAATATGTGCCATCGAAAATAGTCACCCCCAACAAAAAGTTTCCGCCCTGGTATAAACAGCCCCTAAAAAAGATATTGAAAGAAAAATCAAAATTCCACAAAAAGTTCAAAAAATATGGTAACATTTCCGACTACGAGTCGTTTACACTATTACGACAACGGGCTAAAGTACTAGAAATTGAAATGTACAACAGTTATATAGCCAGGACTGAAGATAGTATATCCAAAAACCCAAAAGCCTTCTGGTCTTACGTAAAGTCCAAAAATCAGGCTAATTCATATCCCTCAACTCTAAAATATCAATCAAGAATTTCGGGTAATGGGGACGACATTTGTAATATGTTTAGCGATTATTTTTATTCAAATTTTTTGGATATCAACCTTAGTACCAACCTGTCCTCGGTTCTTCATGCCTGTAATAACAGTACACACTCTTATGATACTGTTCCTGATATACATTGTATTGAAGTGCAGGAATCAGAGGTGTACAGACTTCTGAAAAAGGTAGACCTGAATAAATCTGCAGGGCCTGATAGCATCCCCCCAATATTTATTGCTAAGTGTGCCAGAAGTCTGTGCATTCCTGTGTCACTTTTGTTTAAAAAATCATTTTATGTTGGCAGAGTACCAGAGCTTTGGAAATCGGCCCATGTTACCCCTATTCATAAAAAGGGACCTAAAGATCTGGTTGTGAATTACAGGCCTATATCAAAACTCTGCATTTTGGCAAAAATTTTGGAAAAAATTGTCTACCGGCAACTATACTCTGCCCTGCGCCGTTACATTAGCGACAATCAACACGGTTTTTATAAAGGTCGGTCGACCACAACCAACCTCGTGATTTGCGCTGACTACCTCACTAGCAATATGTCACAACGAAGTCAAGTAGATGTTATATACACCGATTTTAGCAAGGCTTTTGACCGTCTAGACCACTCACTACTCTTACGAAAGCTTCTGAGCATGGGCATTAGGGGAAACCTTCTCCGTTGGTTCACGTCGTATATCCAAAACAGGTGTCAAGTTGTGGTCCTCAATGGTTACATGTCCCGATCTGTATGTGCTCCTTCGGGAATACCCCAGGGATCTTTACTGGGCCCGCTTTTATTCAATATATTTATCAATGATATATCTAACTGCTTCACTAATTCTAAAATTCTTTTGTTTGCTGATGATATGAAGATAATGAGGCCGATCAAAACTTTAGCGGATGCCTCTAGTTTGCAAAATGATTTGGATCAATTTTATCAATACTGCGTAGTTAATAAGCTTGATTTAAATATCTCAAAATGTTACATATGTTCATTCACTCGTAAGCCTCATTTTATCAAGTACAACTACACAGTTGCCGGCACATCTTTAACCCGAGTGAGCACAATTCAAGATCTGGGCGTAACCTTTGATGCAAAACTACTCTTCGATACGCACGTTAATAATATAGTTCAGAAAGCTTCCAGATCGCTAGGTTTCGTGTTCAGAATAGGCGCCGAGTTTTCAAACATCAAAACTCTCAAAATTCTATACTGTGCATTTGTTCGAAGTCATCTTGAATATTGCTCTCAAGTCTGGAGTCCTAATTATAACATTTATATAAATCGCATCGAAGCCGTACAGAGTAGATTCTTGAGATTTATCCAATTTCGGGCCAGGCTCTTCTTACCTAATTATACAGACAGATGTAAAAGATTTCACACACTTCCATTGCACGAGCGAAGAAAAATAGCAGATATTATGTTTCTCTGCCGACTAGTTAACAACTCCATCGACTGCTCTGAGCTTTTAGAAAAGATAGGTCTACGTGTTCCTGCAGCAATGTTGAGGAAGCATAAACTCCTCGATGTACCCGTAGCACACACTACCTACAGACAGAATAGCTACATGATAAGGGTGGCCAGGGCATACAACATTGCGTGTGAGAGGATAGACTTCGACCTGTTCTGTGATAGCTTAAGTATCCTGAAAAAGAATATGGCGGCAATTTTTTTTTTTCAATTATAATTAGCGTTAAGTTACTTCCGGTGGTGGCTTCTGTCTTTGTTTCCTTTCTTCTTTTGTTCTTCTTTCTACCTTGTCGTTTTTACTTGTTCTAATGTATGTATTATATGTGAAAACTTGTAATTGGCCTTCGTCTACTATTTTATGTTCTATGTTTATTCTAGCTGTAAGTTTTCGAAATAAATAAAATAAAATAAAATAAAATAAAATTTTAGTCTTGAAAATTGTGCAATGATCAACTCAGTCGGCAGAGTCGATTTAAATTTTTAACCAAACTCTGTTTCAGAAATTCAATCACCTTCAATGAATTTGTACTGCAATAATCTGCGCGCTGTTTATTCACATCTTCAGACAGTTGTAATCCCTAGCCAGCTCCTAATTAATGGAAACCACTTGGAGAGCAAGTTATTTTTTAATCAGACTCTTAAAACACATTGAGTCTCTTGAGTATATGAACTCGAAATGGATAATAAAACACTTTATTACGGTCAAGTTGATAGTCACTTAAACTTATTAGTTTCAGTAGCAGTTAAAAAGTTACGACGGGGCTGAATCACGGTAGAAATATGAAGGTACCTTTGGCGTCGGTTACACCACGTCCCATGGCTTCACTTCCCTTTCATTAGTCTACCGCGATTCAGAGACCATTGTCGCCGTTGGATCTCGGGTCCCGAGTCAGGCAAGTGTATCGAGTCAGGCAAGTGTTTTTTGTGTAAATCAGAGGCACTTGCTCCGAGTCTGAGTGTCATTTACGTTTACTGAATTACATGTTTGTAAACAGCCCCTGCAGTACAGTGACACATGTTTAAAAACTAACTAAAACAGCCCACGTATTAGTATTTACCTAATTGAGACAAAATTAAGCCATACTTTCTTACTTACCTAATCAGTATAATAAGTAATGTAATTTCTTGCGTAATAAGGAATTCAATGGAATTCATGCATTCGCAAGCGTGTAGACGACTTCCAAATGCCATGCGAGATTTGTGGACGCTTGGGGCACAGGGACGCTTGCCGAGTGCCTTGACAAGCATGGAAACGCACCATGACACGTTTGTGCTTGTGGACGCTTGCCGAGCCTTGGCAAGCATGGAAACGCAACATAAGACACTGGTTCATTGCAGATGTCTTTCAACGTCATCTAATTTATTTTTTCAAATTTACATTGTGGCCGGCATTAGTAAAACCTGATTTGGGTAACTACTAATACGAGTATGTACCCGGAGCGATTATCGAACCCATCTAGTGGGACCATGGGTAACCACAGTGGTTAGACCAGCTGTCACTTTTCACGCTACTGACTATATATGTATATCCAATAAAGTTGACATTCTAACTCCGACAACGGTTAGTAATATTTGAAGTTGTCAAGCAGACGCATCTTAATTGAGTGAGTTAGTTTGCGGTAACCAGCAATTTGAAACTAGTCGGACTCAACTCAGCATCATGAGGCAACTGAATTGGCGATGGAGCACTTAACCGCGGTTAGCTCGGTAAACATTGAAATTACGGCTCGTTTGAATGCTTAATGCGCGCATTGTGCGGTGTTTAATTTATTTATACCCCGAGTCCACAGTTTCCGAAATGTTGTTTCGGAACACTGGCTACCATGTTTTTCTTTTTTACAAAAGTATATTGCTTTTTTTGTTATCTAAGTCTAATTACACTGGTCAGCAGGGTAGGGAATCACTACATACGAGGGTGAATCAAAAAATTCTTGGAATCAATATTAAAAAATGCAAAGATTTAAATAATAATATTTTATTTTTCTACATAATCTCCCTCCAATGCAATGCATTTAGAATAACGCGTTTCTAACTTCCTTATTCCTTGTGAAAAAAAATTATTTTCTTGACTCTCGAAAAAGTCCTCTACGGCAGCTATAACCGCGTCATTATCGTGAAATTTTGTTCCACGAATTTCCTCTTTTAATTTTGGAAATAAGTGAAAATCACTTGGGGCTAAGTCCGGAGAATATGGTGGGTGGTCAAGGAGATTGAAGCCAGCACAGCGGATTGCGTTGAGCGCAACTTCCGATCGATGGGCAGGAGCGTTATCTTGAAGGAACAACACGCCCAACGACAGTTTTCCACGACGTTTTTCTTTAATCGCTTCACGCACTTTCGGGATTAAATTTGCATAATAGGGTCCAGTTATCGTCTGGCCTTTTGGCATGTAATCAATAAAAAGGATTCCTTCACTATCCCAGAACACAGAGGCCATAACTTTGCCAGCGGAAGGAGCAACTCGAAATTTCTTAATGGATGGAGAGGATGGTCGTTTCCAAGACATGCTTTGTCTTTTAGTTTCAGGATCAAAATGGTGGACCCACGTTTCATCCATGGTGACAAGACGACGGCAAAAATTATCCGAATCACGCTGGAACATTTCGAGATTACGCTTGGAAATTTCCAAACGTCGCTTTTTGTTTTCGTCGGTTAACATTCGTGGCACCCATCTTGCAGACACTTTTTTGAACCCCAGTGAATCAATTAAAATGGATTGAACGCTACCAAAAGATATCTTTAGGATCTCAGCTATATGTTTTATAGTCATTCTTCTGTCTTCCAAAACCAGATTCTCAACCTTTTTGACATTTTCTTCTGTAACGGAGGTTGAAGGCCGCCCAGAACGCGGGTCATCTTTACAGCTTGATCTACCTCTTTTAAATTCAGCCACCCAGTACGCAACCGTAGAATAGGGTACAGTTAACCCCCTAATGTCTGCTGAATGTCCAAAAAAATTTCCTTCGTAGACATTTTTTTCAAACTGAGATATTTTATCACCGCACGTAACTCACTTTTATCCATAATTTTGACTTTTTAGCAACTCGTTGCACAAAAAAATTTATTACATGCGAACGAACTGACAAAAACAAGTGACAGTCTGCATAAATATAGTGTGATAGACACTCTTTAATTTGAATATCGAACTTGATCCAAAAAGGTTTCATATATATGCACTTCTAAGAACTTTTTGATTCACCCTGGTAGTATAAAACAAAGTCGCTGTCGTCTGTCCGTCCCTATGTATGCTTAAATCTTCAAAACTACGCAACGGATTTTGAAGCGGTTTTTTTTAATAGATAGAGTGATTCAAGAGGAACGTTTATATGTCAATATTGCACGCGTGCGAAGCCGGGGCGGGTCGCTAGTAATATATATATAGGGAATAATCGGGCAGTCGAGGTATGTTAGTAGAAATACCTAACTAGTCTTTGTATTCGACTCCAGAGTCTTAAACAGCACCTTTAAATCCGTTTGTTAGTTCTTTTAAGTTCTTATAAACTAGTAGCGTACCCTAACATCAATAAAAGGTTGTCTATTTATATTAACTAGAGTGCTACCCTTCATTGACTTGTATAAAGTTTATTAACTGTCTATAAAATATAGATCAGAAGAATATCATTAAAAAAATAACATAAACATACATGGAATCCATCGGTTCTTAAATCGATTTTCATATTTTATTTAAAAAACGAAACCTCTGCGCTATATATAATCTGTATCGCAGGGTAATTCACGAAGACAAATACCACCCAGACTCGGAGCAAGTGCATCTGGCTTACACTAAGAGATCTGCCCGAACTGGGGACCCGTGGTTCAAAGGCAGCACATCCAACCCCTGGGCCAGGCAGTGGCTTGTTTTAAAAGATGTCTCATTCAGGAAAGGGTCCAGCCAATTAATAATACTCTGTATACTTACATACAACTTTTATCCAATTCTTCTCTGGTGAGCGCAAATGATATTTCGGGTGAGCTGAGTACGGGTAGCGCCATTGAGCACCTCTGGAGGAGATCGTCTTGACCATGACATTGTTTTTTTAATGCACCTGTTGATAAAAAGAAAATTAATGTCCCACAGATCCGTAAAATGTTGCAGCATTTTTGGAGAGGTGACGATGTTTGGGACCACTTAAAAACTTATAATGTTATTTGATGGTTTCAAAATTATATCTTTGTCATTTGCTATTATTATTTGCCGACTCTACTCTGCACTTACTTTCGAATTAGTGTAAAGTTACTACTGTCAAGTTTTTGTTTTTCTTATTACGTAGCGATATTCCGAGTTATTTCTAGTAATTTAGTCAAGTGAAGATACTAACGTAAACGCACCCATTACCGCCAGTTTAAGCCGAGTTCGGATTGATGTCCAAAAAATAAGCACTTTCATAATATGTGGTGCCAATCAAAATAGTTTTTCAAGTACTGAAATTATCCATGTTTCTATTCTTATATAGAAATAGTTATACTTATAATTACTTAAAAATTAAATACAACTTAAAAGAAAAAAGAGCCATGTCCCTATTACCGATCCAAAATATTGGGTGTGTGCCTAATACCGTTTATGTGACATCTAATACCGACCACTAAATAAATGAAACCGTAAAAGTTAAATAAAAATGCTCGTGTATAGTTAGTATTTAGAATAGTTCAACTATTTATTTAAATGCTCCAATACAGTACGGAATGTTATCAACACATAACAAATTATTTGTGTTCTTATCATATAATATACATAACAGCGTTAAATCAGTCAAAAAAATCTTCTTTATACCAATTATGTATAACAAATTACAAAAGGCCAGCATTGATTATACTATAATTTATAATCAATGCGGCATTTGGTATCTACTATTTACAAAATGTAACATAGAAATATAAAAATACTATTAAATTTTAAGTCTGGCAGTCATGTCAAATCAGAATCAAAATAGATTAACAATTAAAAATAAAATAAATTAAGAAAAGTTACCTTTGGCGAAAAAAATAAGATTAAGAAATTGATTCAACAGACTTTCAGAATGAAATCCAAGATCATATCTCGTAATCATTTTCATCAGTTGTATCAGTCAATCAGTTGTATCTTCCTTTGAAGCATCCACCTTGGTTTTGCCTTATTTAGTAGTTTTTATTTTGTATTGCCTTGTTTGCTTAATTTATCTTCTTGGTTTCTTCTCCAAATCTTCGTTTCATTTTTTTTTCTTCTATTTATAATTTTTCTGCTTCAATATTTTTCTGATATGCCATAAATTCATTTCGATTCTTCGTGGTCTTGTTCTCGGGAAAATATAATGTTCTTTTGGAATATTTTTACTGATTGTAGTAGATTTTAGTGGAGTTTTACAATATTCTGATCTATTATTAATAGTACTATCAAAAGATTCAGAGCTCAAATTCACGCATGTACTTTGAATTTATGATGTTGATGGTTTCGGGGTTGATGTTGATGGTTTCGGAGTTGGCGTTGATGGTTTCGGTGTTGATGTTGATGGTTTCGGAGTTGGTGTCGATGGTTTCGGAGTTGATGTTGATGGTTTCGGAGATGATGTTTTAGATCTTGATCTCCGGTATAGAAAATAACATCTTTAAAAGGCGATTTTTGCATTGAGTTATGTATTACTATATAATAAAGCTTATGGTATTTTAAATTTTTATGTAAAATATGTATGTTTATTAGGCTATACTATAATGTTAATTAGGTAACTTTATGATAACTTGAAAATAAATAGGTAGTAAGGGGGTTCGTTGTAAATGTACAAGTAGATCGGTAATAGGTATTATTAAAGGAAATCGTATAACCAATTACCGACCCTAAATACTTGTGGTTTTCGGACATTTGTATGATTTTAAATGGTGCGGTTATTATAAATCTTTAATAATAATCATATTTTAACTATAAAAATACAATATTAGAAAAATTATACTCCTTTATTCATCAAAATATTTACTAAATATTTAGAAGAACATTTATATTTTTACGGATACTAATGCTCTTAAATATATGGCGTTAATAGCTCAAATACAAGTTAACATACTAAGGAACTGAGTTAGTGTATCCTCCTGCCTTTTAATTGAAGCATTTTAACAAAAATCAGGGCACAAAAAAGATACGAAATGTACCTATCAGCGACATGTTTAACAACTGGGTCTGTAATGGGAATAAAATTTTGATTTTTGTTCCTATTACCGCCTATTTTTAATTTTGAATTTTAAGCAATTTGTTATAGTATCACAGTAAAATTAATTATTATTTGTGTTTCTGAAAGTATGAAAAATGCATCAAAAGAACTAGAAGTAACATTAAAATGCTTGCAGATATAATCTTCTGCTAAGAAAGAAAAAAGAGTACTTACGTCGTCGGGAACGCCACACTATGGAAAATGCACTATCACCGGCGTTCACCGACAAATTTACCAATTATTCTTTAAATCGTTGAGTTACATACACAAACAAGATATGAACATTTGCAATACAAATACATCTATTTTTTTTCTAAAGCAACCACTTGTTTACCTTTAATACATCACATAAAAAATCTAGTTTTCTGAATAGGGCGGTAATGGGCGCGGATTTTAAGGGGTCGTTATTAGGTGCGTTTACGTTAGTACTCAGACGGTTTCTACCCAAATTTCTTTTATAAATGGTTAAAAAAGTGTCAATCGCCTCGGAATGGTCGAAAAATCCCATCCCCGGAGTGATAGTTTCTTTGACAGTTTTGGTAATACACTAATACAATCGTGTCAATACGGCACGATTCCCACACGATTGATTCCATGCAATTATGTGTTTAATCCCCATTTTACTCTGATCGTGTAGTAAGAGCCGGTAAAAGGAAATGACAAGGCCCATAACTTAGCCGGAAGAGAAGGAAAACTTGAAAAGAAACCTGTGTGATATAAACCTTTTATATCCTACATTTATAGGGAGGAGGTCCGAATCAACAGTGGACCATTTATGGGCTGCGTAGTAGTAGTATGTGTTTAAAAAGATACAGACAAATTGAGAATCTCCTCCGTTTTTTAAGTCTGATAATAACCGTTAAACAGTTAAATAAATGGTAGCACGGTTTCTACATGGGACTAATGGCAGACGATTTTGAATTTAGTTGATCACGATTTTGATATAATCTACTTCACGCTTCACGTAGTAATGGCAAATAATGTAATATATCAGACTTAAGAATTATAAGAGTGCTCCAAGTCTCCAAGTCTCTTATCGCCGGATTTATATTTGTCTGACGTGTCGCATCAGAGAGGTATCGTTCTTATAAATTTAATACGCTGAGATTTATAATATTCAGTTGCAATCTGACGTGACTCCATCTGTCATGTCGTATTAAAACATGCATATTACAAATTAGCATAGCATTCGCAACATCGGGAACCAGTGAAGTGTAAAACACACGCGATAAAAACTGTTAGTTGTTTCATCGATAATTACTGACATGAACATAGAAGTTTAAAAAGTGTCTTGTAGAATCTTACTAACATCATTCGACTACATGTAAAACGAAGTTAGGGACAAAGTTTAAATTAAGTTACGTTACAGCCTCTCCGAAGGCTGAAATAATGTAAGTTGGTGCCTACTCCACTATTAACACAGTCTACATAAATGTCTTTTGACAGTAATCGTGTGCGAGGTAGTATCTTGTACTACTCACCCCATAAATGACCCACTGCTGAGTCGGGCCTCCTCCCATCACAGGGAGGGTAATTAACCTACTGCGTGGCTTATTCTACTACTAGCTATCACCCACGATTTTGTCCACGTGGTATTTAACAATGCCGAAATCTCAGGAACTATGAGCTCCTGAAAAGGGGGATTTCAATAAAAGTAACCGCAATTATTCCTCGTTACATCAGCTAACTGTCAGTGAAAGTCCCGGTCAAAATCAGTGCAGCCATTTCAGAGATTAGCCGAAAGAAACAGACATTGACAAAAATTATAAAAAAAATTGTTTTGGTATATGTACTACTACGTATACATCCAAATGCACTTAGTAAAAAGCGTTTATTTTAATACTAGTGACCCGCCCCGACTTCGCACGGGTGCAATGATGAACATCTATATTTATCAGTGTTTCTCTACAATATTATGCATATATTATACATATAAAATCTTATCACCATATCTTCCTCTTGAATCACTATCTATTAAAAAAACCGCTTCAAAATCCGTTGCGTAGTTTTAATTATTTAAGCGTACATAGGGACGGACAGACACACAAATTTTATTCATTTTATGTATAGATAAGTGCCAGTCAATACAAGAAGTCAGAAGGCTTAAATCTGACAGGTGGTCTTTTATGCAAGGCATCATTCACTAGTAAAAACTTAAAGATTAACCGATATAAAGCTAGTGTTTTCAACAAGGTGGATATTCTCAAAATGTCTGAGAGTAACGTCGTGGAACTGATAAATTGCCGTCAAACTATACCAAATCAGTGATGAATGATGGTTCTATTACCTCCCTTGTGAAAGCCGGCTTCTGAATACTAAAATGGATAGTCGAATCGTCTTCAATATCGCATTTATCTTGCCGATTGGCGTCTCTACGACTTACGATTAATATAGGTCAGGGCAGACAGTCTTATGTTTTTAAAATAGATTTTTGTTGGTTACTAAACGACAAACAACGCACAGGGTCGACTAAAGGAAATGTTAAGGTGGTTTTCCGTCTCAAATATTTGGCTAATTTTGATCTTGAAATATTCGTGGAAGTACAGGGAAGGTTTAAAAGGTGAGAAAATATGAAAATATATTTTTTAATACGCATTTTTTTTTCACTTAAGGTATGCACATCACTACATATTATAAAACAAAGTCGTTGTCGTCTGTCCGTCCCTATGTATGCTTAAATCTTGAAAACTACGCAACGGATTTCTAAGCGGTTTTTTTAATAGATAGAGTGATTCAAGAGGAAGGTTTATATGTATAATAATATTGTAGAGAAACACTGATGAATTTACAGGTTCTTCATTGCAGCCGTGCGAAGCCGGGGCGGGTCGCTAGTATTTTAATAAAGTTGAAACATTCTGGAATTATCATTTAGGCCTCAGAATCAATAAATATGATTCTGAGGCGATACGAAGTAGGTCAGCTAGTTTTTAAATAAAATATACACGATCAGAACCGTCGAGAAATCATTTCCTCATTTACAAGATTATTTGTGCTATGAATCCTCATTTCATTATCATCTCAGGTCATAAAATACCCACTGCTGTGTCAGGCCTTCTCCAGTTACATGGAGAAACTCTGACCCTTGACTGAAAGCTCTTGCGGTTAGGAGAAACTAACCTTACCGCAAGAGACGTTGGAACAAAATTCTGTCCAGTCCCGTCTAACCCACGTGGCACAGAGGGACATTTTCGCCATGTAACTGGAGGCCTGACTCAGCAATGGTTATTTTATGGCCTGAGATGATAATGAATCCTCCTTTAACACAAATAATCTTGTAAATGAGGAAATGATTTCTCGACGGTTCTGATGGTGTATATTTTATTTATAAGTAAACTAGCTGACCCGGCAAAGTTCGTATCGCCTCAGAATCAATAAATAAAAAACCTAAATGATAATTCCAGAATGTTTCAACTTTATTAAAATATGTGCATACCTTAAATGGAAAAAAAATGCGTTTTAAAAAAATAGGTTTTCATATTTTCTCACCTTCCTCCTTCGTCCTTCGTCCTTTTAAACCTTCCCTGTACTTCCACGAATATTTCAAGATCAAAATTAGCCAAATCGGTCCAGCCGTTCTCGAGTTTTAGTGAGACTAGGGAACAGTAATACATTTTTATTTATATGATATGATGATGACGATATCGAAATCGTCGAGAAATCATTTCCTGCAATGAGCAAAGATCGTGAAAATCTAAGATATCACTATCACTACTTAGTTTAAAACAAAGTCGCTGTCGGCTGTCCGTCCCTATGTATGCTTAAATCTTTAAAACTACGCAACGGATTTTGAAGCGGTTTTCTTTAATAGATAAAGTGATTCAAGAGGAAGGTTTATATGTGTAATACATAGAAACCAGTAGAGAAACACTGATAAATTTGGATGATCATCATTGCAACCGTGCGAAGCCGGGGCGGGTCGCTAGTCATCTTATAAATGAGTTTCAGTGGGATTTAACATTTGCAAGTGGTTTATATATTTTCAAGGTAAATATCTCGAACAATCATAAACTGAATTGTATAGATACTCGCCGAACGAGTGATATATTTTGTATGCTTCTTTGAAACTCGTTTTAGACCAGTATCCAAGCATTTGGTCAGACGACACAGTCAAGTTGACAGTATCCCACAAGATGGGTGACGTTGACCAACAAATATATTATGTATGATAAAAATAGTTCAAATCTAAAATTAATAATATCAAAATTATGTTTTATAATAATTAGCTAACAACTTATACGAACTTCCAAATATGATATGTAAGTATGTAAGGTTCCTAGAAAGTATGAGAAAAGACTTTCTCGTCGATTATACTTAAACACTTCCTTTACTCATGTAAAACAATTAATCATACCATTGTCTCCTATGTTATCTAAAGTGATAGTATGTTGTAGTGTGCTTATTATATCCACATATGTGTGTGTGCCACCCACGCGTGATCGTGTTACACGTGTCGAACATGCGATCAACTGTTTGCCTACTCACTATGCTTCGGAAAGTTTTAGTTTTAACAAACAAGATAGTGCAATAAATAGTATTTGATAGCACCTCCATTTAAAACAAGATACCTAGGTAATACAGGAGCCTTGCTTCAAGAATATTTTAAGCTATGTAAACAAAACACTGTCGACTCGATTGTAACAAGCTTGACATATTTGGGCGTTTATAAAACGCTCAGTAATAAACGTTTGAACAAATCATTCGATTTTTATTCATGTTTGAGGAGTTCTGATACCACATTTCGAGCACATGTCAAAGTTGGAATTAATTTCACCACAATTCGTAATGAAATCTCCACATCTACTACTACTCAGCCCAGAAATGGCCCACTTTTGAGTTGGGTCTCCTCCAGCAACAAAGAGGATAAACAGCCTACTGTGTCACGGTGGCCAGACGCAGGGATTTTATCAAGTTTTTTTTCTCTTGCGCCAAGATTACATGTCAACTCCTTTTGTCGGTTCTTAAATTTAATAACATTGAAAATTCGCTACCACACGAATCACATCACATCACTATCGATAAAATGATATGACGATGTGATAACATGTCATACGTGACAAAAAAGTCTTATTAGTATTTTAAATAACTGCCACACATTTCTTCAGAATATTATTCTTAGAATGTTTAATTAACCAATGAAATTCTATACTGGATATTTTACTTATACTTTCCATCCCGTCATAGATAGAAACCATTAATTAAAAGAAGAAGAATTTCGCAATGATATTTTGCATGGAACGGTACGCGTAAGCCGTCGATCGCGCGTATAGCCAACTCCTCGAGGATCCTGTCAAACAGGTGGTTATTTTTACCAGTGCTGTTATTAGCATTACGCATTCCGACGGCCTGGTGGGGAGCCGAGCCCACCACGCCGGCTCCTGCCATTGGTCAACTCATATCGTACGATATTTCTCTCATGTGTGCGTGTTGTAAACATTGCGCTCTCACTCATGCGCGGGAATAGCGGTCTCGATTTATGAAACACTAGCGGCAATCTGCGCCGGCGTGAGGCGTCTCGCTGATTTGGAGCCTGAGCGCAACTCATTTCACGCGGAGGTGTGGTGTTCTTATGTAAAAGTTGGCTTAATATCAGATATGTGCCGGTTCAAGTCCCATCACGATCAGTCAAGCCGTTTTTGAGATTAAAGAACAGACAAAAAAGCAGTGCTGTACTTCCATAAACATTTAGCTACAGAAATGTTACTTTAAAATACAATCAGACACATCAATTATGTTTATATGTGTATAGACTTCCAACGGAGTCTGATTGAATTGATCAGATGGGTGATTCCTTAGTAAGTCTCGCCTTGACATACTGTTTTCATTCTGGTTTAATAATTGCATGAGCGATGTTTATTTGTTTTGCTGATGCAGATAATAGGTAGCATTTGCGATTAGGTATTTCACACGGTGATTTGGTTGCGCGACATTTATTTGTAACATGTAATTTTATTCCGTGTGAGGATGGATTTAGAATAGGGCTGCCATCACCAAAATTGTTGACGCCAGATAAACACGCCAAAATCCGGGACATTTGGTCAAAATATGGTTTTTCCCCGGACACCTCTGAAAAAACTATTTTTGCAAAAAAAATAAAAACTTTCGCCATGAAACTGGAGGAGGCCAGACGCAGTAGCGACTGATTGACATCTGCATTACATACGTGATAATTCGAAGGCCATATGGGAAAAATAAACTTCTCAACAAACGACGAGCGAGTATCAATCATTGCCAAACATTGCAAAAAGGAAAATTCCTTGATCGATACGATCGGTGCGATAAAAACTGAAACAGACGTAGTTACACATACGAACAAGCGTACGAATATGTCATTCAAGGTACTTAGACAGACGTACGGCAGCCTTATCGCGATATTTATCATTTAGTTAAGAGAACATTTCGGCAAATACAAATATGTACTTATCTTTCATTTGGATAATCGAGCCAAAACAATTTGGGTTGTAATCATGTCTACAGCCCTATATTTCCTGATTCTGAAATGTTTTGATATATTTCTCTTGACTGCCTCGTTGGTTTAGGGATTGGATGTGTCCCCCTCGACCGTGCTGCCACCTTGTTGTGGTGAGAGGGCTTGTGTGCCTTTAGGGTTCGTTGGGGCCATACCGGCTCAGGGTCACCCATGCCGGGCGGTCCCATGGGGAGAGGCCAGACTAAGAGCGGCACACGGAGTCGTGGTGGGTTTTGGCTCTGGAGGATCCTTTGTCCCCCGCGATACAGGTTATACAAGCAGGGGTCGTTTATCTAAATAATATGTTGAGCATAATGGGTGGAAAAATTGCGATTTTGTAACCCAAGGTGTAAAATCGAAAACCTATTTATGCGTGCGCTGCAAAAACTATTGACAATAGAACAAATTGAAGTACTACGAGTTTGTAGGTCTTATTAAAATCTACAAAAAAGTCCGGGAGAGCACATATCTAACTATCATAGTTCACAATAACCACTTTTATATTCATAAAAAAAAATGCATAGAGATAAGCACGGGTTCGAAGTCCACGCGAGCGAAGCCACGCCCAAAAGCTAGTCTTAGAATACAAGGTGTGACCACCGCTTTCTATCAAGATGGCGTCATAGCAGCATCCTGGCCTTGGGGTGGGCAGTCGAGGAGCGCCGTTGGGTTTAGTGGGAAGGTCGGACGGAGCCCTATTTTCCATATTTCCTCACATACCCTGGCTAGTCCCTAACGGCCGGGTATTCGTGAGGATTTCCAAAAAATCTAAAAATAAGCAAGTGGAATATTCAGTTAGAACCAGATGGTAATTGTATAAACAGTCAGTTAACTGACTTAAAAAATACGAGAATTAAAAAAAACATGAGATATTTAATTTCACCGCTGGCTTGTATTAATCGTCAGTACCAAAAGGAAAAAGTAAAAAAAAAGCACCGAGCCGCCAAGTAGAAATTACGTAGTACATATCACTGTTAGGCTTCATAAAAGACCGAGTGATCATGGAGCAAATCGGCCATTCTGCTGATGTCTCCAGCCCGCCACGGCCATTTGTCATAGCGTTTAGATAGGGTTGCCAGATAGGAATAACTAAAATTACTATGAATAAATAGATAAACGGCTAAATACAGCAAAAACGTAAATTGAATTTGAATTGAACGTTGGTCTAGAGGTCTAGAGGTCCGGGGTTCGATTCCGGAGCCGGCCAAGTTTAAGCTAGAATTACTTGTACTGAGTCTGGGTGTCATTTGTGTTCATGAATTACATGTTTGTAAACGCGATACAGGTTATACTATAACACTTTTAGTGGTTTCCCCTTTTTTTTTGCGTCTGCGATCCTCATGGATTCCCGGCCGTTAGGACTGGCCGGGTTATGTGGGACCACGAGGCGCGTAGAGATGGTAAATTGCGCCCCGACCTACCCACTAAAACCGACGGCGATCCTCGAATGTCCGAACCAGGGCCACGGAATTCACTCCCCGATTAGGAGAGCATGCTCCGGGACCCTGGGGACCTCGGCCCGCCTCGTTTAGTGGAGCCCCAAGCTCCAAAGCGGGCCCCTCCGATTACGTGGGGGGTAGCTATAGTATCCTCCCCCGTTACACCGCTGGGAGGCACGCGCGGAACGCAGCGCCTTCCTCCCCGGGGTCTGTATTGCGCAGGCGACGGACTTCCCACGCCTATCACCCGCAGACCCACTTACGGTGTGCGGAGGTCATCCTGCGCCCTCCGGCGCCGATTGCGGTGGCGCCCATTAGGACGTAGGGAGGCCAATCCCGTTCCCTCTCAGCCACCTCCTTGGCAGACATGACGACCTCACAGAATGAGGTCGTTTCTCTCCAAGCTCTCTCGCTCCGGACCATGGAACGAATAAGGTCCGGCAGCGAGAGGCTTCCCACAACAGAGACGAGCCTCTGGCGAGGTCCGTCCCACGCACGGCACACCTCCAGGGTGTGCTGGGCGGAGTCTATAGTGCCATCCGCACAGTGAAAGCATCCTGGCGACTCCTCCCGGCCGATGCGGCAAAGGTATTTAGCGAAACACCCGTGCCCGGACAGAACCTGCGTCAGCCGGAAGGAGGGTGTGCCGTGCCTTCGCTCCAGCCACTCGTCTAGGATTGGGCTTATTGCCCCAACAAGTGTGTGACCCGCTGTAGGGTGAGCCAGTAATGAGGCCCACTCCTCCCTCACTACTTGTCGCAACTCCACCCGCCGTGTCTCGATGTCGCGCGGCAAGAGTCACCACTTGCGCCGCTCGCCACTTATACAAGGTGGCGAGGGACCTGGCCTCCAACTCCCACGGAAGGAGCCCGGCCAGAAGGCTTGCCGCTTCGAAGGAGGTCGTGCGGTACCCCCTTATCACCCTGACGGCCATGGCCCGCTGCGGCCTTCGCAGCGGGGCGGCGTTACGAGCCGTCAGGGAATCCGCCCATATAGGTGCGCCATACAGGGCCATTGACCGCACGACCCCAGTATACAGCCTCCTACAGGAGGCGTTCGGGCCCCCAAGGTTAGGCAGCAGCCGCGACAGTGCAGCCACCGCCCCTAGTAGTTTGGGGTTTAGTGGTTTCCCCTGCTCAACTCCACTTAAACATACAACTAAGTAGGTACACAAGGATAGATGTAAAATGACAAACATGTAGAGTAGGTGGCTTTATCGCTATGTACTATACAGCAACTTATTTCACGTAAACCTGGGATAAAAATGACATTAGACTATTCCAGTTTAGCTCTTTTACGAAAACATCGCATGTAAATTGTATGTACAGTATGTGTCTCTAATACGTACTGGATAAACTACAGTCTAGCTCTTGAATTTTTAATATGTCGCTTCTATAAATTTCTTTTGGCAACCCTAATTTCTTAGGATACGGTAGCTTTTTGTCCGGGTGGCTGACTTCGTCCCAAGTTTGAAAGGAAAACCAGCCTTATTATCACTGTGACACTAATGCTTCCCATTCTTGCCACTAATCGACTCATTTGCGAGTAATAAATCAGAGTTATTTTATGATGCTTTGAAATAAAACATTTTCTTTAGATATCGTCGAGCATTATTAGTCCAGCTAATAGTAATATATAGTATTGTTACCGATGACGTATTTTGGTTATTAAATAATTAATTAGTAATGATGTATTTTTATATTGTATGTTGACCTAGAATAGAAAAGAAAAATGCTTTATTTTATAAACCAATTATGGCGTTCACATCAATCCCGCCCAATTCGGTCTCTTAGTAAGATTTTACTGACACCTATGGATTTTTCCCACTTCCAATTTCAGCAAGATTTTCTTACGAAGTGAGACATCGGACATTTTAAGAGAAAGGCAAGCATTAATTAGCTATTGATTT
Source organism: Clostera curtula (assembly GCA_905475355.2). Taxonomy (NCBI): domain Eukaryota; kingdom Metazoa; phylum Arthropoda; class Insecta; order Lepidoptera; family Notodontidae; genus Clostera; species Clostera curtula. Next base: position 8,113,496 of record FR997806.1, on the reverse strand, counting down.
GATTAAGGAACAGCCCAGCGTCGTCTTTGTGAGGCACGGGTCTGCATGCCTACCGTCGTTTCGTCACTATTTTTATAATTCATACCCTCGCCATAAACGTCAGGCATATAAAGGTACATTACCTTTAAAATATTTCCGCGATCCACACCAGGCCACGTAATATTGAAAAATCCTTAAATAATATAATTTAATAACTAAAGTATATTATTAAAAGGAGTCCCTTTAGGCAAGGTTCTGAAGATACTAGCAGCGTTCTCCCTTTGAAATGCTAGACTGATTCTTTGTCCGAGGTAGCTGCCAGATCTTCGGTCCCCTGTGATGACGAATAAAAAAATAAAGATATACATATAAAATATGTGCAAATCGCGTAAGTGTAAAAACCTTCGTTTATTAAAGAACTGCATATATAACATCATAAATGCATCCAATGTGACATATCATTTGGTTTTAGATATAAAGACAACGTTTTATTTACCTACATCAAAATCTTATAGAACGCAACCGCTGGTCAAGCAGTCTATATATTATAAATATCCACCGAACATATACGAGTACGTACAACCGATAACGTAAGCCCTTCTAAGCCCTACATGTTTTATTATTTTCATTTATCTACATATCAGATTTGCCGGAATGTTTAAGCCGCCCCAAAGGGCAATAAATTTGGATAAAACAATTTCATCTGACCGAATTCGCACCCAAACTATGAGGCATGCCTCGTAAATCCCGATTAGCTTACGGGTGAAGAATCAATATATTATACAACAATAAAACTTATTCAAAATAGCCATTGGGGAGGTAGGGATTGAACATATTATTTCTTACATGTATGATAAGGGATTTTGTGAAGTGTGGTTTTGAATTTTGCAAATCCAATGTGTCTAATACTGCTAGGTCAAGCCTCCTCTAATTACATGGAGGAAAGATAGCTTACTGTGTCACGCTGGTCAAATGGATTAACTATATTTACTGTCCTATAATTACTTTTAGGGTGGTGAAACGATGTGTTATAAATCTTCTTCTTCTTATAAATTAAAATGAATTGCTGTTCGTTAGTCTCGCTAAAACTCGAGAAAAAAGAGAAGAAAAAATAAGAGAGAGAGAAACAAAGGTTAACGTAAAGTATCATTTTTTTAATAATAAGATTGTTTATTCAGGAATTTTCACGTAATTATACTGATATATTTTCGGCTATAATTTTTCACTATACAGAAGAATTTAACCTTAAAGAGGTTAAATTCAGCGGTTCTTACAGAGGAGGACTGAACTAGGCAAAAGCCTGTATTTCGGCTATCAGTGCCAATCCTCAATCTCTCAACTTCAAACTCAAATCCCCTTTTTTAACTCCATTAGAGATTTATTCAAATCCCGATTTCTAAAATGTTCCTGTGACAAGTTACCCAGATATTCAATAAGTAATATTATTTTTAATTCCCAAAAAGGTCCATCACATGCTTTAGCTTTTAGTTGGTGGGAAACAAATGTCTGGCCATGCCGCCCCCGCCGGGCCCCGGCAGGAGGGGTAGACCCAAAAAGTGCTGGCTTGACGTCGTAAAGGGTGATATGCGTGCCAATGGGCTCACTACCAGGTATGCTGATGACCGTGCGAAGTGGAGAAGAAAAAGTCGGAAAGCAGACCCCGGGCGCCGAAGCGAGAGTTTAGGCTGCAACCGGGATATAACGCGAAGATGATGATGATGACATGCTTTAGCGTTAACCTCCAAATGGTGTTTGTACAATCTATTAAGAAACTAACCACAATGTTAACACACGAAAACAACATTAAACCTTTACAGAACGGGGTGATGGAGAAATTAAGTTTTAATCTGGTAGTACCCGCTGACATGAGATTTCCCGCTGAATTGTTGACTCATAGCCTTTCCACACAATTGAATAACAATAAGGGTAGGGTCCGACCCGACGAAACGTTTCCCCGTTAAAGATTAATATCGCACCGCGATTTGTTTCCTTTTAATAAAAAAAAATATTTCTACATTTTCGGATCCCGATCACAGTGACTGGAGCCGATTGAACACAGATATTGTTTGTTGTTGCTTTACAATAGAAATAAAATTTGACAAAATGTATTTTAAAAAAGCTATTAACAAACATCATGAGAAGACAGCGTTTAAATGTGTATGTAGGTATATGTCATTTAAAGATTTCGTCAACATGAGAAGACCGCGATTAAATTTTTATATGTCATATTTAAAGATTTCGTGCGGTGACGAATTTAGAGTACATCGGGTCACCACCTCATTTCATCCTGAGGGTGTCGTAAGAGGCGACAAAAGGAAATGACAAGGCTAAAAACCTAGTCACAAGAATTTAAAATTTAATCTTGATATGCTTGATATAAAATCCAGTGCCGACCCTTCTGGCCAGCGTGGTACAGTAGGCTAATTCCCCCCATGTAGTTGGAGAAGGCCCAACCCGGCAGTGGGTGATTGATTATAGGCTGATAGTGATGTTCCGTATAATCTAGCAGACAAAATAAATGCGTACGTAATCTGATACGACTTCCGAAATATTGTACACAAAAACCGGAACAGGACACCTGAGTAATTTTGGCGTGGTCTTGCGTCGCTATAAATTACAACACTATTCCCAAGCCGACCGTAAATTTTAAATTATTTTAGCGAGACTGCGGCCTTTGTTATAAAGTTACACGACTTAGACTATTCAGTTCTAGAAGTTCACTGGAACTCATTAGTGAGCTAGTTTTTCACTCCTCACTGCACCTCCACACTTCATAAGTTCATTAAAATTCTTCGCAAACTTTTCTCGTGGTAACAGAATGGATGTGACGAGGACATAAATTTCATGGAACCCGACTGAGTAGATTATCACAATATCTCGTATGTCAGTTGCAAAAACTAAGCCTTTAAATATATATTTTATCAGCGAAAAAAGGTCGAGTTTCTTCATAATTAGACTGTGTGGTTTTTTTATCATCATCATCATCATCATCATCAGCCCACATTAGTCCACTGCTGGACATAGGCCTCCCCTAAAGAGCGCCATAGCGCCCTGTCTTCAACTTGACGCATCCAGCTGCTGCCCGCAACCTTTCGCAGATCGTCGCTCCATCTAGCAGAGGGCCGTCCCACACTACGCTTGCCGATTCGCGGTCTCCACTCAAGAATTAGTCTATTGGTTTTTTTATGCACGGGTGTAATGATGAACCTCTAAATTCCGAGAATTTTTTGGTTACACAACGAGAGTTTCAGCGAAAACCAATCAACTAGATTGCGGTATCTTATTTACTACCTAGCATACTATTTTTCCTTTTAATTTTTAATTATACATGTGGTAACGGAATAGAAGAATAGAATATTTAGAATACATAGTATCACCACACCATTGCAACCGGAGGGTGTCGGCGGCTAAAAAAAAATACCAAGGCTAATAACCTAGCCGCAAGAGAAAGATATCATGAAACAAAACCCTGTGCCAACCTGTCTGGCGAGCGTGGCACAGTAGGCTAATTATCATCCGTGGAATGGCAGGACGACGGACTCAGCAATGGGTAAGTTATATCTATAACAAAGAATAATCTGCAAAGGCTGCCAAATATTGATTCACCCAAGTCAAGATACTTATTTTTTTTTTCTTTTTTGGACATTTCACACAACACCATCTCGTCCCAAGGTAAGCAACTTAATGCTTGTGTTATGGTAACGAGATGGATGATAAACTTATACTTAAATATATATTTTTTTGTAAATATATATATATTATAGATAGAAAACACCCAGACCCGGAACAAATACTTGTAGCTCGTACAAATATTTTTTCCGTGCGGGGATCGAACCCGCGACATGCTGCGCAGCAGTCGATCGCTCAACCACTGCGCCAACCGTGTCGTCGATACTGAATGTACATTAATACATTCAGAAATAAAACGGACAATAGAATTTATTAACTGGCATTTAACAAGGCGAGCAGGTTTAACTAACAATTCGTCTCGTAATTTACAAAGGCTCAGACAAAATTTACTTAGCAATCGAAATGACCTACCTGAGTATAATTTGACGATTCACACAGAATTTCAAAGCTATTTCAGTCGTTCCAAATCAAATATTCTATCTATACCGATTGAATATTTCGTTTCATTATGTAAGGCTTTTGGGGCGACAAATTGGCCGTATTCAAGCTCAGCCGAGAAAATATTTTTCTTTGGCCTCCACTTAAATATTGGGACAGGGTAATTCGATCTGTTTTATTTCCAAACTAGCGACCCGCCCCAGCTTCTCACGGGTGCAATAAACCTTCTTCTTGAATCACTCTATCTATTAACAAATACCGCTTCAAAATCCGTTGCGTAGTTTTAAAGATTTAAGCATACCTACATATGGACGGACTGACGACAGCCACTTTTTTTATAATATGTAGTGATAGTGATGATAACTATTATACAGAGTTGATATGACAGAGGGGCATTAAATTACACTACGTATAATAAATGTGATTAGTGTGAATTCAAAACGATACAAAAAAAAATACACGTTGTTTTTATGAGGGGTGGAGGGGTACACTTAAACCTCACCAGATATCACCAAGGGGAAGGGAGGGGTTAAAAATGTAAAAAAAACATCACGTGATTAATGGACAGCCCCTAAGGTTATAAACGATGCGTTAGGCATAAACATCTGTTAGGAAAGATACATCATTTTCAAATGAGGCAAAAATTTATAAAATCATTTGCGGCTTAACTATTGCTCCAATTTAATTGATTTTTGGTACAGAGCCTGGAAATCATACCTCGTATAGGCAGTTAAAAAAATGCCCCTATGTCGTATCAACCCTGTATAAACCAAAATTGAACATGTTAAATAACCATCGTTACATATAGAGAAGAGCTGACCTGAAATATTGGAACAGTTGAGACAATTTTGGCAAAACACAGAAACTACTACTAAGCCCATAGATGACCCACTGTTGAGGCGCGCTTCCTCTAGTTACATGGAGGGTAATTTTTTATAAATAAATAAATATCCTTGGACATTTCACACAACGCCATCTCGTCCCAAGCTAAGCAACTTAATGCTTGTGTTATGGTAACGAGATGGATGATAAACTACTTATATCCATTTTTTTTTGTAAATACATACATATTATAGATAGAAATGACACCCAGACTCCGAGCCAGTGCCTCTGGTTTAGACAAAGACACTTGCCCGACCCCGGAATCGAACCCGGGACCCGTTGATCCAAAGGCGGCACATCTAACCACTAGACCAACGAGGCAGTCAGCTTCTCACGGGTGTAATAATAATTGACCGTGTGGTCACCAAACCATACCGTCTTTAGGGTGTCGTAAGAGGCGACTAAAAGAACGCAAGAGGCAGATCACCTAGCCCCAAGAGGCCCACGCTGGCCAGACTGGTTAGCACAGGGTTTCGTATCAAGATTTGCTTCCCTTGCAGCTACGTAATCGGCCTTGACATTTCCTTTTGTCGACTTTTACAAACATAGAAAACCAAAGACTATCCGTTTAGGAGCTAAGGCACCACGCACAGACCTACAAAACAGTCCCAATTATAAAACTCCTCTTTTTTAATGAGGGTTACAAAAAACGCTAAATTATATCCCATTTATAATCTCAACACAATGCATATTTTGAATTAAAATTGTGTCGATATTCATATGTTAAACATACTTCTACAGTACTTCTGTTAGAGCAAAAACAATCTGCGTTTAAAGAAAGCATTGTGTGAATATATATATATATATATAAATTCTTTTTAAATCCCTCCAGGACAGTCGAATTATAGAGTTCAACATATATGTCCACGGATAGCGAAACATTATTTCAATAGTAAACGTTTAGTATTTACACGAGCGACTAACGCAAAGCTATTCGAACGGAAGATCATCGATATTCAACGCGGTGTATTGAATCGAATAGGGCATAATTACGCGCCTCTATTGCAAGGAAAGTTCATGCGAATGTGGAACGGCAACGTGATTTTTTAAAGTTTTTAGTGTACAATTGTCACGGCATCATAGACTACCCGTCCATCCAAGTATTTAAGAATGAGCAATAAACCAATGAAAAGAAAATAATGAATGAATGACTTATTAAGGTTGTATGTTCGTTTGTATTATTTATGATTATCGATATCTCTGTCAATAGTGGTAAATTTGGATTATTATTTTAATGCGTCTGTGTACTACCGTATACTTGAACGATTTTTAAAAAAATTACAAACTTTGATTATTTTTCTGTTACAAAACAAACTTAGTTTCTCTTATTTCGAAAAATAAAACTACGTTTTACAACAAAATCACCGACTGTAAATGTTATTTCAAAACTTATTTGACGTCAGTACCAATTTAAACTACATCGCTTTTATCATGGGGTAAATGCCCTCGCGGCTGGGTTATGTGGGACTCTAGAGGCGCGAGAAGATGGTAAATGCCGGTTACCCACTAAAACCTAACCACGTTTCCATCCCTGCATCAACTTCAAAATTAGTTATTTTACGTTTTACAACAGTTTTTGAAGGCGGTTTTTTTTTAGTGATAAAAGTAAAAAATGTAAACAAGTGCGGCAGTGTACGCGCATGAAGTTAGTAACGACACGCATAGCTATTAGTATATTTAAAGTAAATTACTGATTTACATTCAAGATTTATGGCCCAAATGTGTTTGACAGCTTGTTGGTCGTAGAGCAGGGGTCGTCAAATCCGGACCGCGGTCCGCAGGCTGACCCTTAGTCTAGAAGTAGCAAAAGCTAGCTTTGGGTCATTGGGTCTTTGTGATTACACGCTCGGGTCTTGGTATCATTCGTGTTGAGCGTTGAGCAACGACAGCTTATACATCCAATTTTATCTCGCAGATTTATTAACGCACTTTTGAAAACAAATGTGAACGTAGAACATACACCACGTAGTAAATAAACATTACACACGCCGGCGAATCACTCAAGGTCGAGACATGCCATACAAATTATTTCCGGGCGCATTGCTAACCCATTTACACGGAGTATCTCAACGCAGGGCCGGATTTAAATTTGTGCCGCCCTATGACTTAAATTTTATTTTAATAGTATTGATATCTTATTTTTTACTAGTGGCCCGCCCCGGCTTCGCCCGTGCAAAGCGGGGGTGAGTTATACATATAAACCTTCCCCTTGAATCACTCTATCTATTAAAAAAAACCGCTTCAAAATCCGTTGCGTAGTTTTAAAGATTTATGCATACATAGGGACGGACAGAAGAATGCGACTTTGTTTTATACTATGTAGTGAAGAATTAGAATAACTAATTGATTGCAGGAAATTTATTATGTATTATTTATTATTTATTATACATTATGTTTTATTTATATTTATTCTTTATTTACTCATATATTATTATTTATTATATTAATTAATACAAATATTTTTTTATACAGGGTGGTCAAAAAGTCGTGGATCAAACGAAACCAGCGGTTAGATGGGGCCATCAGCAGCAAAAAATTGTACTACGGGAGGTCCTTAGGGTCAACCCCTGCAGAGTTACAATTGATTTTGTGTTTTTATGAGAAACTGTCTTTTTTTTACTACTTTTACAACCCATACCATATTGAAGGTGTCGTAAGAGGCGACTAAAAGAACGCATAAGGCAGATCACCTAGCCGCAACAGAAGGAACACTTGAAGCAAACCCTGTGTCAACCCGTCTTGGCTGCGTGGCACAGTAGGCTAATCTCCCAACATGAACTTAGAGGAGGCCCGACTCAGTAGTGGGTCATTTATGGACTGAAACGACGATAAAGACCCTGTAGTCCGGAAAACGATCACGCTTAGGTAAGGTTAGGTTAGTAGGCCTAGCCGAGTTTTATGTATGAATTAACTCTGGCCTTGCTACGAAAGATCGTCCTTGAAAGATATCGAAGCCACGCATAGCCATGTGTAATACCTTTTTAGAATCCCTATTAAATGGGCCAAAAAATGTGATACAGTGGCACTTTTCTGTAGAGTATTTTTTTTTCACAGTGGGGTCTGAAGTAAGTAACAAGTTTTGATTTATTTATTTATTTTATTTTATTTAAATGCTTCATGCACTGAAGTACATAGGCGGACTTAATGCCATTAGGCATTATCTACCAGTCAACCTTTGGGTGGTGCAGAGAGGTAAAAACGGTAGATGCACACTAGCGAGGGGAGAAGCAAGAAAAAAAAAAAAACAATAGATGTAAAAAATATTAAAAATTAGAAAAAGTAATTACTTAAAAGAGTATAAACTTACATAGCAATATTTATAATAAACTAATAAATACATGTATACCATGTGATCATATATAAATATATAAACATACTTAAATAAATATATATATATATCTGAGGATGACAAAGCTATAAAATCAATTGCGGTGTTTCTGCAGATAATATTTCCGCAGTTTCGTTTTAAAGCCGAGACGGTTGTCAGCTAACCGTATTTCGGGTGGAATAGCATTCCATAAGAGAATGGACTGCACAAAGAAAGAACGGTGTACAAGTTCCGACTTGTGAGACGGACAGTTGAGGAGACGATTTTGGGACGATCGCAGATTTTTGGGATGATTAGAAGAGAGGTAGACAAAGTGAGAGGTCAAGTATGAGGGAGAGTGAGATGAGAAGAGAATAGAATACAACATCGTGAGAGCACGCATTTCTCTTCGTTGCCGTATCGGAAACCATTTCAGAAGCCGGCGATACTTAGATACATGGTCATATTTACGAAGGTTGAACACGAATCGAATGCAATTGTTGAGAAGACGGTCGAGTTTATTTAGAGGATCAGCATTCAGGTCATAGTAGCACACATCACCATAGTCGAGGATAGGAAGAATCAGGGTCTGTACGAGCAGCAGTTTGATATTAGAGGGAAGAAAATGTTTTAATCGGTAAAGGGAGCGCAGGGACCCTGTCACTTTTTTACTAACAGTAGCAATCTGCTTATGCCAAGAAAGTGTGTTATCCATTTCTATACCTAGGTTTTTAACGTTGCTGCTGAACGGAATAACGACACCATTATACAGCAAAGGTGGCAGGTTGATGCTATTTAACTTGGACATGCTTTTATGGGTCCCTATAATAATAGCCTGGCATTTGTCAGGGTTGACTGCAACACCAAACATATCAGACCAGGTTCTGATAGTGTTCAGATCTCGATTTACTTCGTCAATGGCATCCGCTATACTATCTACGCGCGTTTGAGAGTATAATTGCAAGTCGTCGGCATAGAGATGATACGCACACCGGAGGTTAATGATTATGGAATTTATGAATATCGAAAATAATAACGGAGAAAGTATGCCGCCTTGTGGGACACCAGTTTCTAGTTTACACCAGGAAGACGAAGCATCCTCAGTGCATACCATCTGCTGGCGCCCACGAAGGTAGGAGGAGAACCATTCCAGCGCATCATTTGAGACCATCAGATGGGAGAGGATAGCCAAGAGGATATCGTGACAGACGGTATTGAAAGCATTGGTAAAATCAATCAAAACAAGCACGTATTATTGCTTTCGTAAAACTTAATATTATCTTCAACACACCCAATAAACTACCATAAATAGCATGTCTAACGAAAGGACTCATCAGCACCAATGTAGAGAAAATTATAAAAAAAATACAGGGTGTAGATTTTTTCGAATTTTATCAAGTTTTAGTAAAAAAAAGACAATTTCTCATAAAAACACAAAATCAATTGTAACTCTTCAGGGGTTGACCCTAAGGACCTCCCGTAGAACAATTTTTTGCTGCTGATGGCCCCATCTAACCGCTGGTTTCGTTTGATCCACGACTTTTTGACCACCCTGTATAGTATGTAATATAAAAAAATATTTGTATTTTTCTTAGAATTATACATTTTGCACTAAGAACAACTTATATTAGTATTGCATTATTTTTTCACAGGCAAACTCCCCTAACTTTTTGAATTACAAAATCTCGTTACAAAATTACGAATTACTCACTTTCCAAATTATGCCGCCCTAGAAATTTTGCCGCCCTGGGCACTAGCCCCGACTGCCCCTAGTGTAAATCCACCACTGTCTCAACGTATTGTATTATTAAAAGTATTGTAGCACACTGAAAAACACGCAAACAGGCAGAAATAATATAATGGCCGTCCAAAATAGATAAGCATTGAGATCTTCCGGACTAGCATAGGAGTTGGAGATATTTATAATTAGATTACAATTAGTTTTTTTTTTGTTTTGACTGATACTACCACTGCTACTCATCGCGTAGATGACCCACTGCTCAGTCTGAGTCAGGCCTCTTCCAATAATATGGAGGGGTTGGCATATGATATCGTATCAAGTTTTCCTTCTCTTGCTAGGTAAATGGCCTTGTCGTTGCCCTTTGTCGGCTCTTACCACACCCCTGGAACGGCGTGGTGACACCATATTTTCTGATTTCGTCACCACATGGATAACCTGCATGGAAATGGTTTAAAACACATAGGAAGGTTGACTAGGCTTTTTTGCTTCGAAAACACTACGCTTACTTAGTTCTTCGGAACAAGCGATCATACTCTGATAGAGTTGTGGCTTAGGGCACAGATTTAGGGAACGTAAAAGCACACCTGAGACTGGCTGCGGCATTACGTAAGATCCTTCCCTAGGATTTTAACAATACCGTACCATTCGAACCATAATTTATCCAATTGCGTAAACAATTTATTAATGAAAATATTTTCGAACATAGTAGCCACATAATGTGCAGGGTACAATTATTATCGGGACATTCCGGGATATCGAGTGCATTATTTCCGATTTAATTAACCCTTAAATAACCATTACGGAGACCGATCCTGATTTAAATTTTCATTTACAATATGGAGACGCTTTGCCTGTTAAATAATACGTGTACAACGAGTTTTCGACACTTTATAAACTTCATTTCAAATGGAATCCTGTGTTCTATCGGTACAAGATCGTGACTAACATAATGAACAAAACTTGAAATGTCGAACTTAGTTCTATTCACCCCATGCATGATCCATAGCCGAGTCGGGCCTCATCCCATTACATGGAGGGTAATTAGCCTACTGCCCTTGTACTACTTATCCTTGTACTACTTATCCTTGTACACCACCCCATTTCGTCCTGAGGGTATCGTAAGAGCCGAAAACAGGAAATGATAAGGCTGAAAACATAGCCGCAAAAGAAGGGAAACTTGATACTAAACCCTTTTTTTTTTTTTTTTTTTTTTTTTTTTTTTTTTTTTTGTTTGGCGGGAAAAAATGCCTGACCGCACATCCCGCGTCCGGGGAGACTACGGGATAGTGTGGGGCCCTCACCCACTAAAACAACCCGCCGTGCGCCGACACCCGCCCTTACGGCGGACCACGGGTACCGCGTACGTTTCTACCGTGGTCCGCAGGCGGCAGCCCCATCGGGCAACCTCTCCTGTGCGACGCCCTGCGCACTCGGGCGTCACACCTTCGCGGTAGGCTATACGGGCGGACGGTGGGCGATCCCCGACCCAACCGTCCGCAGCCTCGGCTAGGGCGGCATCAGGCGCAGGTGAGCGCGCCCACGCCGCCCCGCGCGCCGGCGGCGAGTCGGGTCCGAAAGGGGTGAATCCTCCCGGGCCCTCTCCGCCGCCTCCTTCTGCAAAATTACGTCCTCGCAGAAGGCAGCGACCGCGGTCCAGGCCCTGTCTCCGCCGACCATCACTCGCGCAACGGCCGGCAGCGACAGGTCCATTCCAATGACTGCAGCGAGTTCCCGGCGCTGCTCAGTCCAGGCCGGGCACGACTCGAGCGTGTGCTGCGCCGAGTCCTCGCTGCAGTCGCAGTGGTGACAGCCCGGAGTCAGCTCTCTTCTTGCGACATCGTGCAGATATTTGCCGAAGCAACCGTGCCCCGACAACACCTGCACGAGTCGGAAGGTGAGGACTCCGTGCTGCCGCACCGCCCATTCTTCCAATATCGGCTGGAGCGCCCCTACGGTCCGCAGGCCAGCCCGAGGCGTCTCCAGCCGAGCCTTCCACCGTGTGAAGGTGGTGCGGCGGGCGTCATCCCGCCACGCAGTGATCGCGCTCGGCGGGGGATTAGAGCCCCCCGCCCGCGCCGTCGACACCCGCCGATAAACGTCGGCGAGCACTTCCGCCTCCAAATCCCACGGGGGGGTTCCGGCCAACGCACACGCGGCCTCGACACCTACCGTGCGGTAGCCGCGTATGACCCTGACCGCCACGACCCTCTGCGGACGCCACAGACGGGTCCTATTATGGGCGGTCAGGGACTCCGCCCACACGGGGGCGCCGTAGAGCGCCATCGACCGGACCACCCCGGCGTAGAGTCGTCGGCACGCTAGACTCGGTCCGCCCATATTTTTTTATAAAAAGTTGTTTACTACAATCGAAAATTCGTTCACTACTAACCTCTAGGACTCTTTCTCAGTCGATTAGGAGGTTTGTAGTAACCGTATCTCCTTTGTAACAAGAGCTATTTCACGTAAACGTCGCCAAAACGAGTGTTTTCTAAGATAGTAACTTTTTTATAAAAAGTTGTTTACTACAATCGAAAATTCGTTCACTACTAACCTTTAGGACCCTTTCGCAGTAGATTAGGAGGTTTGTAGTAACCTTATCTCTATGCAAACTAGAGTTATTTCACGTAAACCTCGCCAAAACGAGTGTTTTCTAAGATGGTCTCTTTTTTATAAAAAGTTGTTTACTACAATCGAAAATTCGTTCACTACTAACCTCTAGGACTCTTTCTCAGTCGATTAGGAGGTTTGTAGTAACCGTATCTCCTTTGTAACAAGAGTTATTTCACGTAAACGTCGCCAAAACGAGTGTTTTCTAAGATAGTAACTTTTTTATAAAAAGTTGTTTACTACAATCGAAAATTCGTTCACTACTAACCTTTAGGACCCTTTCGCAGTAGATTAGGAGGTTTGTAGTAACCGTATCTCTATTCAAACTAGAGTTATTTCACGTAAACCTCGCCAAAACGAGTGTTTTCTAAGATAGTAACTTTTTTATAAAAAGTTGTTTACTACAATCGAAAATTCGTTCACTACTAACCTCTAGGGCCCTTTCTCAGTCGATAAGGAGGTTTGTAGTAACCGTATCTCTTTTCAAACTAGAGTTATTTCACGTAAACGACGCCGAAAGGAGTGTTTCTTAAGATAGTCACTTTTTTATAAAAAGTCGTTTACTACAATCGAAAATTCGTTCACTACTAACCTCTAGGACCCTTTCTCAGTCGATTAGGAGGTTTGTAGTAACCGTATCTCCTTTGTAACAAGAGTTATTTCACGTAAACGACGCCGAAAGGAGTGTTTCTTAAGATAGTCACTTTTTTATAAAAAGTCGTTTACTACAATCGAAAATTCGTTCACTACTAACCTCTAGGACCCTTTCTCAGTCGACTAGGATGTTTGTAGTAACCGTATCTCTTTTCAAACTAGAGTTATATCACGTAAACGACGCCGAAACGAGTGTTTTTTAAGATGGTCACTTTTTTTATAAAAAGTTGTTTACTACAATCGAAAATTCGTTCACTACTAACCTCTAGGACCCTTTCTCAGTCGATAAGGAGGTTTGTAGTAACCGTATCTCTTTTCAAACTAGAGTTATTTCACGTAAACGTCGCCGAAACGAGTGTTTTCTAAGATGGTCACTTTTTTTATAAAAAGTTGTTTACTACAATCGAAAATTCGTTCACTACTAACCTCTAGGACCCTTTCTCAGTCGATAAGGAGGTCTGTAGTAACCGTATCTCTTTTCAAACTAGAGTTATTTCACGTAAACGACGCCGAAACGAGTGTTTTTTAAGATGGTCACTTTTTTATAAAAAGTTGTTTTCTACAATCGAAAATTCGTTCACTACTAACCTCTAGGACCCTTTCTCAGTCGATTAGGAGGTTTGTAGTAACCGTATCTCCTTTGTAACAAGAGTTATTTCACGTAAACGACGCCGAAACGAGTGCTTCTTAAGATAGTCACTTTTTTAATAAAATACGTTTACTACAAACGAAAATTCGTCCACTACTAACCTCTGGGAACCTTTCTTAGAGGTTTTGGACGTTCATTATAATCGATTTTACCTTGGAAACCGATTTTTTGTTACCGAGATCGTGATGATATAATACTCTCAAATGAAAATATTTTTCATATTTTTTCTGTTTTACTACAAACAAAAAAAGTTTACTACAATCCACTACATACGATTAATAATATAAATAGTAAAAAAAAAATAGATTTTTTCAATTTCGGGAGATGAATTTTTTTTAACATTTTTAATTTTTTTTTTGGAATTACTACAAACGAAAATATTTTTACTACTATCTACTACTTACCCAAATCTATCTAAAAAACACAAAAAAACATAATTTTGGAAAAGTCGGGTGCCAAGTTCACATAGCCGGCGAATTGCCCTCCATGTAGTTGGAGGAAGCCCGTCTCAACAGTGGGTCATTTATGGGTTGAAAAGTAGTAATTAGCCTACTGTGCCACGCTGGCCAGACGAGTTGGCACATGGTTTCGTTCAAGTTTTCCGTCTCTTGCGGCTAGGATTTCGTCCTTGTCATGTTCTATAGTCGGCTCTTATGTACGTACTACCATAGCTATCTAACTTTTCAACGACAATCATGTCAATACAACGAATAGCAGACAGTGGAGGGTTAATAAAGAATTGAGATCGCGTCAAAATACGTAGGCGTTTGGATCATTGCCCAGAGCGAGTGTCTGTATCGGCAGTAAACAAGGTAAAGCATAAATAGACGAGTCCCAATGAACTTGTTAAACGCCTTTTACTGTATTGACGTCACCGAACGCCTTCTGTAGGTTGTATTACGTAGCATAAAATTCTTAAATGATTTTTATAACGTTATCTGTAACTGTAACTTAAATATATATGAATATTTTGGCGTAACGTTATTCAAGATGCATGAACCGATTTTATTGGCGCCTGTCCATATGTAAAATTCTCAGAAAAGATATAGGAAAGGACGATGTAATTATTTTAAGTGGCGGCTGCTCGATATTCAAATTCGAAATTTTAAGTAACAATTTAAATAGTTTTCTATGTGCAAATCGTCAAACGTAAAACCAAGCAACGATTTGGAATACCTACTGTTGTACAAAGAAGAACCGGCAAGAAACGTAACCTCTATCGGTGAGGGACTAAAACTTTTGATCCAATCGCCCAAGGTAATTTGGTTTTCTTGCCCTCTTACACGCTGGTCAAAGTTTTATAACATTATCTGTTAATTATTATGTAAATGCCAGTTTAAAAGTAACTTTTACCGGTTACAGTTATAGAGGAGTCACAATACCCTATTATAATACATACATACATTATGGTTGGGGTACTTACTAGGTACGTGAGGTGACGGATTTGGAATACGCATCACCAACCCATACCATCCCCAGGGTGGGGAGGCGACTACGTAGACAAAATATAAATTAAGTTTTCATTCAATAAATATCTTTCTGAATAATATAATATCATTACTTGGAGCTCATCCAACAACGCCCCCTCATTAAAACGTGCGACGCATAAAATTAAATTGATTACGTAGGTTTACCCGCCTGGTTTTAAAAGAAAAAAAAACGAATGGCATATGAACTAAAGAATTTAAACAAATAAAAGTCGATCTATGTCTGAACTTGTAGTCTTTAATCTTATTTTTTGTTGTATACATATTTAAAATATACTGCCAAGTTGTTTTATTTTTAAATAAAACAAAATGGTTTATGGTTATTTAATCACGCTTATTGTTAGTAAGCCTAGGTAGTAGAAATACCAAAAAGGTATCAGTTAAACATTTATTCAAATACCTTAGTGTAACTTATCATAATTAAAAAGCTATTGTGGTCATTTAGCATGTTTAAACAAACAAACTCATCAGCAAATATTATTGTTAAAGACACGTCGTATATGCGCGTATCGCCCCTAATTTCCTACTTTACATAAAATATCCACGAACCGACCATCAAACCTTGAAACGAAACCTCTTTATTTAATAAGTTGCTATCACTGACATTTATTCACTTACAACAGCCAAGCAATGTGTAAATTAAATTAGTTTTTGATATATTGATTCAATTATTTAATAGAATTGTATCTAATAACATCTTTATATTAGTCTTACCTGCAATTGTAAGAGTGAATATAAAAAAAACACAACAAATTTTAAAGTCCTTCGACATATTAATGTTTAACTTTTCACTATAAGTTTTGTAACAACTTTTATTATGGAACTTTCACTTTAATGTCACGGACATGGACAAAGTCATCAAATTCAAGAATACGAGTTTCGTATTTGATTACGCGTCTAAGTTCATCAGCGTAACACAACCACCCCCTTACAAAATGTACCACGAACTAATTCAAAGAATGAATGAATTTGATACGTTGCCCGCGAAAATCAGTGCTACCATTATTTTCTTTTGAATTTTTTTTTTCTATTCATTACATCTGTCTAGTAAACAACTATAATAATGTACAAAAATCATCCGATAATCCTAGGAAATCGATATTCGTTATAATTTTCATAAAATATTTTATTATTTAAGGTGTTATGTTATTCATTATACGAATTATCATTGGTATGGCAGCCCCGAAATTAGCTTAAACTCATTCGATTGTATGTCAAAAGCAGATGTCTCTAGTCTATCTGTTCATTCTATAGTTCAGTTCATTCCGACCATCGCAAATTGTTTTCATGAAAGTCGTGCATTTAGTTGATGTA
This sequence comes from Clostera curtula, assembly GCA_905475355.2. NCBI lineage: Eukaryota > Metazoa > Arthropoda > Insecta > Lepidoptera > Notodontidae > Clostera > Clostera curtula. The sequence continues at coordinate 8,096,808 of FR997806.1, read as the reverse complement.
TTGTTGAATAGTGAGTGTATAATTTATATGAATAGAAAATGGGCAAATGTGTATAGTACAAAATACCATCAGTTTAAAAAATAATACAGTCTGTTTATTAATATAACCTAAAAATGGCAAACAAATTGCTTAGTACTATTTTGCGTAATACAACAACACCTAAATTTTTATTTAGAAGATGGGAAAGCACTGAAAAACGTGTAGCTGTCTATGACCCTTTCGTGACTCAACCGAAAAAGAACAAGGAATCCTATTTGCAAGTTATAAAGATGTTTGAAGGGCAGGACAGTCGCCGCCGGGGCCATGTAGAATTTATTTACGCTGCTCTTGCTAGAATGAGCGAGTTTGGTGTTCAGAAAGATCTCGAGGTGTATAAAGCTTTGGTGGATGTACTGCCGAAGGGGAAATTTATACCGGTCAATATATTCCAATCCGAATTCATGCACTATCCTAAACAACAGCAATGTGCAGTAGACCTATTAGAACAAATGGAAGATAATAGTAAGTTTTCTTTTATTTTTGTTTATTATAAAACATTAATATTGAATAGTATCACCACCCCATTCTTTCCTGAGGGTGTCAACAAGGAAAAATTATATGGAAGCTATAGGCTAATTACCTTCCATGTAACTGGACTCCTCCAGGTCAGGTCTCCACCTGACTAAGCAGTGGGTCATGTATGGGCCGAATAGTAGTAGTAGTATACTGCTGCTCCACTTCCTTGGGTAGCTGCCTGATTAATATTGCCTAAAGCCTTCTATAATAAGTGGCTGTCCAATCCAAAATATATTATTTGACTGTAGGTGTGGTTGATCAAAATCAGTTTTAGTCTACTACATACACATACTATGCTAACCCCATGGACGTATAAAAAAAGGCGGACGGAACTCTGGCTAAGATAAAAGTGAGACGCCAAAATGGCGGCAGCTCTGTATGTGTGGGTTAATTTTGGGGTTGCCAAGATACACACAATTTTGCAATAAAAACATGGTTAAAATATAAAAAAAAAAATTGTTCGAAATTGTTATGTTTAACTTTAACATCCTAAATGCTGAGTATTTTTTTTTATAATAATGTCTTTTACTTTGAGAGGATCTTGAAATTTCCTCTAATTTCGAGATGTGTTGAAAACGATCCTAAATTAAAAGAAATGCTTTCATTACCAAAAATTTTTTTGTGATAATTTATTTATGTTGCCTAACTATAATTATAATTTATTGCGCACCTCTTGAGAAGCACTGGTAATATATGGTACAGTAACAGTTTATTCCTCTGCCACGTCTTTTGCTCAAACAAATATTAAAACAAAATAAAGCACTGGGGATTAAAATAATGTATGAATATTTTTACGATTCGACGACACGGTTGGCGCAGTGGTTGAGCGATCGACTGCTGCGCAGCATGTCGCGGATTCGATCCCCGCACGGAAGAAATATTTGTACGACCTACAAGTATTTGTCCCGGGTCTGGGTGTTTTTCTATCTATAATATGTATGTATTTACAAAAAAAAATGTATTTAAGTAGTTTATTTCACCATTACAATTTCTACTAAGTAATTTTAATTCAATCATTTCTCCATACTTAATTTTCCTTAGAAAATCTAGCAAAAGGAATATAAAATAAAATACGCAGTAGTAACTATTAAATAATTAACCATAATAATATATTGTTTTTAAAATAAAAGAAAAATTGCCTACATTTCGGTTAATTTGCACACGTGAATATTGGCAACACTGAACTTAAAATTAATTGTTTTGTTCTAGCAAATACAAATTGATTTTAATGTATATAATCTGGAAATAAGTGATTGAATTATTCATTTACGTATGAAACGTGATTCCTGGATTGTTTTTCTTTCGGTCACTACGGTTTTTACACCATTTTACCACGCAAGACATGATTTATAGTTTTTATTTTTTCGCCGCTTATTGCGTCTTTAAGCATCGATGTTCACGCGCGTAATGGCCGACTAATGTGTGAAAGTGTGCGTGCTGGCCTGTACATATAGCTGATCTGGCCGACTATGATGTCACAGTTTTTAGTTAGCGAGACTCTGTCCGACTTTTTTTATACGTCCATGGCTAACCCATGTTATTTTAAAAGTGCAGAAGTGATGCCAGACTCTGAAATGGAACAAATGCTCCTAAATATATTTGGCAAGAGAGGAATCCCACTTCGAAAGTTTTGGAGGATCATGTATTGGATGCCTAAGTTCCGAAACTTGACACCATGGTATTTGCCAGAACAGTTGCCGGCAGATAGTTTAGAGCTGGCACAACTGGCAATTCAGAGGATCACTTCTGTTGATCCAGACACAAAGATTGATATTTGGCAGGTAAATGTCTAATAGGCAGCTTTGCTTCACACTGAAAATCAGTTACCATGTTGTGATCTTCGTCTCAACACGGCAGAATATGCTGAGTGTGGACCTTTTTTGTGACTGAATACGGCGTGCACACGAAATGTACCTATTATATAGTTAGTTATAAGCTTTTATTACTGTATGTTACATACCTACATGTTATTGTCAGTATTTCTCTGTAGTGTGCCGTGTTCTTTGCACAATAAATAATTTCTCTCCCTCTCTCTCTCTCTCTTTGCTCTTTTGATGAGAGTTTAGGCACAGCCATTACTCATTGTAAAGAGCCTTGGGGAGGTCTATGTTATTTAAGTTTATTTAAGACATCCAGTAGATGCTACATTTTTTTTAAACTTTCATTATATTTCATAAGGTACATATTTGAATCTAAGTTTATAACTTATTAGGGTGGTTAAGTTTTAATATTGTTAAGTATTGATGTATTAGGTTTTCCCGATTATTATACATTGAAATTAAACACTTTTTATAGGATTTATCATCATTATATAACATTATTTAATTGTTTCTGTTACTTTTGAAGACAACTGTCATCTAGTCTCTCCCATGACCATGTCTGCTGCAAACCATTCAAAACATTGTGAATTAAATATAAATCCGTTTTTATAAATTATGAAGGTTACTTCCCTATGCACATCATTAAGTTAATAATTTATTTGGTTTTCAATGGGAGTCCTTAAATTTATTATTTCTCAGACAGAAGAAATAGAAGCTTCATTAGACAAAACGTGGGTTGTAAGTGCACAAAGTGACTCTCAGAAGATATTGATATCTGAACAACCTCCAAATGAGCCACTAGTTGTAAGAGGGCCTTTCAATGTATATCTGCGAGATCAGGTTGTTACCTATTTTATTCTGTATGGGAAAACAAGGCCTGAAGTCAAAGATGATTCTGATCCAGATGGTATGTATTAATCATTCTGTTCTTACCTACAACCCCATGAAGACTGAACAACTATTTGTGCAATCTAAGGGCCGGTGCCGACGGATGGAGTGGCAGCGAAGAGACTAATTCAGTAACAATTTAAATTCAACCTAAAACGCTTCATAATACAACTATTTGGTATAACGAAATACAATGACGGAGAGCGACAGAAATACGGTTGTATTCTGAAGCGTTTTAGGTTGAATTTAAATTGTTACTAGGGTCGGTTCACATCTGACGGAACATGCGTCGCGTATGATCGTTCGCGTAACGCCAAAACAGATAAATGTATGATAAAACATTCAACTGAAAGGTTGAATGTTCACCTAACCGATGATGCGTTAGTGCGTACGCTCGACGCACGACGCGTCATACATTTGTCTGTTTTGACGTTACGCGACCGATAATTCGCGACGCATTTTCCGTCAGATGTAAACCGACCCTAAATTAGTCTGTTCGACGCCACTCCGTCCGTCGGCCGTCGCTGACCCTTATGCAGCAATTTGTAAATATGTGTTTACATTGAATTAAACATCGAAGCAGCAGCTACAGTTATATTAAACAATATAATATATTTTATTGAATCTTCTTTATGCAAAATTGAACTCCTTTCACATGTGGCCTTAATCCACATCCAGCGTGAATAATCAATCATTGTAACAAGGAGAAAACTAGACAAATATCTTATTTTCACCATGTCTCAGTCTGTTTGTCTCAAGTTTGTACTATACTATAACTCACATGGTATAAACTTGCCCTACCCCAGTTGAAAGGGATAATGGCTGTATCTGCTTTAGTTTTAGACTAAAATACTAAATGTATGAGCTTATTTCATAAAGGTTATTTTGTAGATGTATCCAGCATAGACAAGCCTTTAGGTATACCTGGTGTCATTGGGCACACAACATTGCCATCAGTTAGACAAACTATTCACGAACAGGATGATGGCACAATAGTTTCAGTATGTGCTACAGGTAAGAGCAACCTTTTCGTGGCCTTAAACATGAGCTACTGTTTTTTCTCCACAACAACTTTAAGGAGGCATAAGATGCATTCCTAATTTCAGGTACTTCTTCAAGAGACTCGTTGCTATCATGGATAAGGTTGCTAGAGAAACATGGAAATCCAATTTTGTCCAGCATACCAGTCATTTTCACATTAACAGCTCCACCTAGAGAAGTGTCTATACCAGAAACCCAACCAGCTGTAGCAGATGAGAGTATGAAATCGGTATGATGATGTGAAAGTTATTCTTATGTAAATAAATAGTTGTTTTAAAAAACTGCCTCGTTGTTTTTCATCATCCATCCATACTTACAAACTTTCGCGTTTATAATATTAGAAGGTTTATTAGGTACCTACAGTACAAATCAACCTACATACAATACGGCCCTCGCGTAACACACACAGACATCGAGGAGACGATATCTCGTAATGGTTGGAATGGAACAGTGCGAGCGCTAGTGCTACTGTGTTGAAACGCGTTCTAGAAAAACAAAGGGGTATTGTAACTGTTCAGATTATGGATGTGCCCTGAAGATTTTTCGCATAACCCAGAGTTGACGACAAAAAGCAAGGTTCCTAGACAAGCTTAACATCTGTACCTAAATATTTTGAGGTCTTATTATATTATTGCCTTTGGTACTTATATGACCCACTCCTGAGTCGGGCCTCCTCCCGTTACATGGAGGGTATTTTTTTTTAATGTTAGCCTACAAACATTTATCCAACCACTTGACCAACAAGGCGACAGTTTCCCAGTTAGACTGCTTTTGTGGAGCAGTTATCTGCTATGCCCTACCACTGAAGGTATGGATGTCAGTTCTGTTTGACCAAAAAATAATACCAGTAAATTTAAAGATGTTTCTAAATACAAACATGTTTTGCAAGTGTCGAACACTTTTATTATTACACTTGTACCTCACATTGCCTAGATACTATGACCATAAATATTTATACAATTAGAAAAAGTTATTTTCACTAGAATATGCAAAAACTAGAAAATCTGCCATGCTTTAATATATCAATAGCTCTTTCCTTCGAAATTATGATCAAAGACATAATTTATCTATTTTTGGAAAATGAGCATCCTATAATTATAAATTAACCGATTTTTTTACTGATTACAATATATAGCCTATAGAAGTAAATATAAAAAAGATTATTGTATCTGGCCTTGCATAACCATACAAAAATTTGCTAAACTAATCATACAGTTCATTCTTATTTACACTTAATACTTTAACATTTAAGTCCATTCATAGTCCTCATCATCCTCAAAGGATATAGTTCCCCACTGTCAAGTGATGTTGTGCCAGTCTGCTTGGGGCAGTAGGTATGTGTCATTGTCACTCTGTACTACTGTTACACCAGCACCAAAGTATGGAATGACATATGCTGAACCATCAGCTGGACCAACCACCTATAAGGAAAATAACTTAATTAAATACTGGTTGTACGGTCAATATCAGGACATACACCTTTGGATTCATCATCATCATCAGCCCACATTAGTCCACTGCTGGACATAGGCCTCCCCTAAAGAGCGCCATAGCGCCCTGTCTTCAGCTTGACGCATCCAGCTGCTGCCCGCAACCTTTCGCAGATCGTCGCTCCATCTAGCAGAGGGCCGTCCCACACTACGCTTGCCAATTCGCGGTCTCCACTCAAGAACTCTACATTTGGAATATATTGTTGAAATTCAGATATTTTTTTTAGCTTGGGTCATGATGGACACTGACAAATTGTCAACATATTATTCACTAGCTTTTGCGCGCGGCTTCGCCCGCGTGGGCTTCGAACCCGTGCTTATCTCTATGCATATTTTTAATGAACATAAAAGCGGTTATTGTGACTAAACTATGATAGATATGTGCTCTCGCGGATTTTTTTTTGTAGATCTTTATAAGACCTACAAACCCGTAGTACATCATTTTGTTCTATTGTCAATAGTTTTTGCAGCGCACGCATATACAGGGTGGTCAAAAAGTCGTGGATCAAACGAAACCAGCGGTTAGATGGGGCCATCAGCAGCAAAAAATTGTTCTACGGGAGGTCCTTAGGGTCAACCCCTGCAGAGTTACAATAGATTTTGTGTTATTATGAGAAATTGTCTTTTTTTTACTAAAACTTGATAAAATTCGAAAAAATCTTCACCCTGTATCTTTTTTATAATTTTCACTAGATTGGTACTGATAAGTCCTTTCGTTAGACATGCTATTTATGGTAGTTTATTGGGTGTGTTAAAGATAATATTAAGTTTTACGAAACCAATAATTCTTAAATCAAAACTTGGTACTTACTTCGGACCCCACTGTGAAAAAAAAAATACTCTACAGAAAAGTGCCACTGTATCACAATTTTTAGCGCATTTAATAGGGATTCTAAAAAGGTATTACACATGGCTATGCGTGGCTTCGATATCTTTCAAGGACGATCTTTCGTAGCAAGGCCAGAGTTAATTCATACATAAAACTCGGTTAGGCCTACTAACCTAACCTTACCTAAGCGTGATCGTTTTCCGGACTACAGGGTCTTTATCGTCGTTTCAGCCCATAAATGACCCACTACTGAGTCGGGCCTCCTCTAAGTTCATGTTGGGAGATTAGCCTACTGTGCCACGCAGCCAAGACGGGTTGACACAGGGTTTGCTTCAAGTTTTCCTTCTGTTGCGGCTAGGTGATCTACCTAATGCGTTCTTTTAGTTGCCTCTTACGACACCTTCAATATGGTATGGGTTGGTGACATTGTTTATTCTTTATCGTCTTCGTTTCCGCCCATAAATGACCCACTACTGTGTCGGGCCTACTCACAATTCATGGAAGGACATTAGCCTACTGTGCCACGCTGGCAAAACGGGTTGGCACATGGTTTGCTGACCCGGTAAGACTCCCTCCATGTACGAATTATGTACGCACATAAAGAATACAATTCTAATAACTTGTCCGTGTGGTGTCACCAGCCCATACCATATTGAGGGTGTCGTAAGAAGTGACTAAAAGAACGCATTAGGCCGATCACCTAGCCGCAACAGAAGGAAAACTTGAAGCAAACCCGTCTTGGCTGCGTGGCACAGTAGGCTAATCTCCCAACATGAACTTAGAGGAGGCCCGACTCAGTAGTGGGTCATTTATGGGCTGAAACGACGATAAAGACCCTGTAGTCCGGAAAACGATCACGCTTAGGTAAGGTTAGGTTAGTAGGCCTAACCGAGTTTTATGTATGAATTAACTCTGGCCTTGCTACGAAAGATCGTCCTTGAAAGATATCGAAGCCACGCATAGCCATGTGTAATACCTTTTTAGAATCCCTATTAAATGCGCTAAAAATTGTGATACAGTGGCACTTTTCTGTAGAGTATTTTTTTTTTCACAGTGGGGTCCGAAGTAAGTACCAAGTTTTGATTTAAGAATTATTGGTTTCGTAAAACTTAATATTATCTTCAACACACCCAATAAACTACCATAAATAGCATGTCTAACGAAAGGACTCATCAGTACCAATCTAGTGAAAATTATAAAAAAGATACAGGTTGTAGATTTTTTCGAATTTTATCAAGTTTTAGTAAAAAAAAGACAATTTCTCATAAAAACACAAAATCTATTGTAACTCTGCAGGGGTTGACCCTAAGGACCTCCCGTAGAACAATTTTTTGCTGCTGATGGCCCCATCTAACCGCTGGTTTCGTTTGATCCACGACTTTTTGACCACCCTGTATAGGTTTTCGATTTTACACCTTGGTTTACAAAATCGCAATTTTCATACGGATCCCTAATTCTTTTGAAATTAAATTATAGCCTATAACCTTCCTCGATAAATGGACTATCTAAAACTGTAAGATTTTTTGAAATCGGACCAGTAGTTCCTGAGATTAGCTCGTTCAAACAAACTGCAACTTTATATATTAGTATAGATTATATAGGTACTGTGGGTGTCGCAAGAACCAACTAAAGGATATAACAAAGCTAATAAACTAGTCCTAACAGGAGGAAAACTTGATAGTAACCCAGTGCCAGCCTGTCATGCCAGTGTGGCATAGTAGGCTTATTTACCTCCATGCAATTGGAGAACCCCAACTGAAGTGTGTTATGGGACTTTTCTGTTTTTTGAACGAAGTTAAAAGTAGGTTAAGGTAAAATTAATAGAAATACTGTATATAATATGTAGTGTAGTTGCGGGCAGTAGCTGGATCCGTCACACTGAAGACAAGGCACTATGGCGCTCTTTAGGGGAGGCCTATGATGATGATGATATAATATTATGTTATACTTTGTCTGCATTGACTTTAAATTGCTGTAGATCCTTCTCTGCAAATATATGTTCCTGGACCTACACAAATATCAATACCAAAATTAGCCAAATCGGTACCACCGTTCTAGAGTTTTAGTGAGTTTAACAAACAGCAATTATTTTTTATTTATATAGATAATAAATATCATACCTGAGCTGCAATGAGTAGTATATCAAGCAGTTGCCCCAAAAACATGAAGCCTAGAGTACATAGTTTGGCGAGGCCAATCCCTGGATATCCCAGGTAAAATCTGTCCAGTCCAAACATACCCAGGAACACTGACAGGAGGAGGGCAATCTCAAGTGAATACCCATTACTGAAATCAAAATAATACTTCTTGTACACACACATATACAAAACCTTTACACTGTTTAAACAAGAATAAAAATGAAGTGGAAACAATTATTGTGTATCACTGTCAGTGTGGAGACGGATTTAGAATACATAGTGTCACCATCCCATTGAGCCTGAGAGATGAGGATGACAATGTCATGGCCAAGAACCTAGCTGCAAGAGAAGGAAAACATGAAACAAAACCATGTGCTAACATGTTGGCCAACATGGCTCAGAACAAAACAGTACCATAATGGTCTTAAGCTATTTATTTCAGACAACCTATGTTAAAGTATTATTTATTCATGTGAGTAATTGTTCTGTGAATAACAAAACATCAATATTGTGCAGTATGTGGAATTTCACCAACCTATTGTGATGGTATTATAGAAGGCTGTTTAAGGGAACTAGATGGCAATTTACTCATCTAGTTCAGTACAGTACATATTTTTTTCTCACCATTAAACCACCAACTAAAAGTGCCTCTACTCTAACAGGCAATTATTATAACAGATATGTTACCTCAAAATCAAATTTTAACAATACATCATTGAGTGAAGTAGTTTAATAGGTAAAACCTTTATCACAAGGGCTGTTTACAAACATGTAAAACACAACACCAGACTCAGACCATGTGCCACTGGTTTATGCACATAGACACTTGCATGAGCCCAGAATAATACCAACTCATGTGATCCAGAAGCAGTACATCTAACCTCTAGACCAATGAGGCAGTCTAATAATAATAGGTTTAGATAGAGGTAAAGAACTTACGTCCATTTACATGGCATTTTTTTGGTGAAAATCCGATCATTTGTTTGGTTGCAGATTATTTTATCAGCAGCTATACACTGGACTGCAATAAAGTACATGATTGTTAAACAATGGTACAACATTAAAAAACATTTTCAAAGAAAAGGTTTCACTTTAGATTATTAAAATTTAGCTTTACAAAATGATAGTATCATTTTCTAAGAAGTATCTAATTATTAGTAAAGTTGCCCATTCTTTTCTATGTAAGTCTGTTCAATGACTGACTAATGAATTTCATGTGGGTTAGGAATAACCTGTACCTAGTTCATTTTGATGTATCAGATTGCGGTCTGTACAACAAAAGACGTTCAGTACACATTTTGTTTAATATTACCTTCAGCTTCCCCTTCTGATGGTATTACTTTCCCTTTCATACAGCCTTTGAACTGTTGAGTATCAGGGTCTATCTGGTCTTTTGTAGGATCCGGACAAATGTACTGTCCTAGTCGTAGAGTATTACAATCCACAGTAAATGTGGTATCTGTTTTTAATTCCTCGGAAGCTCCAGCTACGGAGTACACAAATAGGCAAAATATCAAATACAATTCCACCATTTTCACAATTAATCATCGATCATAATCTTGAATCAATATCGAATCATTCGAAAACAGTGTAAATAATCTGCATTTTCGTAAATTAAACGAAATAAAAATTGTACGACCAAAGAGACAGCTGTCCATTTGACAGTAGTTTTTGTTATTTACATTATTAGGTTCGTTAGGTTACTAAGTCTTTTAGGTCAAATACCATTATATTTTTTATTTTTATTTATTTATACAGCATGGAAGACTTACAGCAAGATAAAACACATGCTAATAGTTTTGAACGGTAGTCGGACAGCCAATAACAAGTCCTCACGTTTAACACTAGAGTATAAAAAACATAACCATGAACTTACAATTTAGAAAGAGAAGAATAAAAATTACTAAGAAACAGTACTTAGTAGTTAATATAATAAAAAACATACATAATCCAATATGTGATTACTCCACATCGTGGTCTCTGAAAAACCAAAGACTTAGGCGCCGCCTGGCCGTGACTATACTAGTATTAAACACATCAATATCATGCTGTTTACATAACTTATTTAAATTTCTACTTGCACGCACAATACAAGAGTTTTTTCTATAGTTCGTTGACGCAAATGGCACAGAAATAGGTGGATTAGAGCGGGTTCTGGATGGTATATTAAAATTGAATTTAGATAAAAGTTCGGGGCAATTAACGTCATTTTTGAAGATTTTTAATAGAAATATGCAGTCAGAGATCCCACGACGAATTGACAGAGGTAGTAAATGATACTTTTTACAAAGATTAAGGTAATTTTCGGATTTATATGGAACTTTCTGATGGAAACATAAAAATTTTATGAACCTTTTTTGGATATTTTCAATTCTATCAATATATTTTTGGTAACAAGGATTCCAAATTTCTGACGCATACTCTACCTGGCTTCGAACAAAAGTACAATATAATATTTTTAAGGTTTTTACACTTTTAAAAGATTTAGAGACCCTCATTATAAATCCCAGAGATTTAGTTGCCTTTGAGACAATAGTATCCACATGTGTTTCAAACAAAAGTTTACAATCGTGGTGTACACCCAGATCACGGATGGAACTTACTCGGGGTAAAGGCTGACCACTCAAAGTGTAACTCGTTTCGATTACTGAACGTTTACGTGAATATGTCACTACCGAACATTTGGCAGGATTAAGGTGTTCACGAATGTGTTCTATGAGTAATCGATTGATGTGAGGTTACATCCATAGTGAATAAAAAAAAAATAAAAAATAACTGACGACACGGTCAAAGATGGTGAAGGGCGAATTATAATGTTTTAGCTTTGTAATAAATGTTGGTGTAAAATAAAGATGATTAGAAAATATAAACGGTATGTGAATCGTCAAATAACCCCGCCAACTCGAAAAGGCTAACTCCACGTAGTGTCCAAAAGCCAATCTTCCAAACGTAGTCTGTCGCGTCGAACCCACGCTGCATCGAAACCAATCTCCTAAACATGGCGACCGAAATTTGCAAGAAGATGGAAGATCAGGTGAGATTACGCGCTGGCCTACGCACTCAATTTACGCGAAACATAAACAAGTTGTGTGAAAAATTGGAAGATACTGAAAAAGATATATGGATTGAAAACCTCAAAAATATTAATGAGAAATTAGAAAAAGCTAATGAGGAGATCCAGTCACTAATAGTCCAAAGGACAGATTTTAAAGAAAGTATGATAGGGAAAGAATTAGAAGAATGTGAAAATTATACCATGAAGTGGCTCAAGATTAAAAATCAAAACTTACCATCAAAACCAAAAAATAAAGGAAGTATGAACCTACCAAAAATAGATATACCTAAATTTGATGGACAAATAAACAATTGGTTACCTTTCTGGAACCAATTCAGAAAGATACACGAAAGTGATATTGATACAGAAGATAAGTTTGTATACTTGATTCAAGCAATGTCTATGGAATCGGATGCCAAACTGCTTGTTAACAGTTATCCTATCTCGAAAGAGAATTATGAAAAATGTATAGAACATCTTAAATCGAGATATGGGCGTGAGGACCTTCAAATACAAGTTTACGTCAGGGAACTTTTAGCCTTAGTGCTTCAACATGCTTCTGGAGGCGGAGAGAAACTAGCAGTGCTATATGACAAAATTAGTGCACATCTAAGGGCGTTGGAATCACTTGGAGTAACAAAGAATCACGCTTCGTTTCTACTACCATTAGTCGAGTCTTCTCTTCCTCAAGATATATTAAAAGCATGGCAACGATCCAAGAATAGTGAAAATATAGATGAAGAACTCAATAATTTACTCAAATTTTTACAAAAGGAAGTAGAGAATGACCAGAGAATTAAGATGACCAATACATTCACAAAAAGTCATACCCCAAAAGATGAAAATGAGGTACCTACGGCTAATTGTCTGGCATCAATGGTGAGAGAAAAAAGTAGAAATACCTGCTTATGGTGCGAAAAAGATGGACATAGCAGCATTGAATGTTATAAAATACAAAATTTAACTATAGAACAACGTAAAGAAGTTATTATGAAAAAGAAAGCTTGCACAATTTGCTTAAGAAGAGGACACTTTTGGAAGCACTGTAAGACTTCAATAAAGTGCCTTATTTGCAATAAACGTCATTCAACTGTTTTATGTAACAACAAGGACCAATCACCAAGCAGTAGTGAGAAGACAACAACAGCAACATCATCATCGCATGGTAACATCCTACTTCAAACTGTGATGGTACGAATACAACACAAAAACAAAAATGTTAACGTACGTGCACTCTTTGATAGTGGATCACAAAAAACATACATAAAAGAAAATATTATAAAGGAACTACAGCTACCCACAACTAAAGAAGAAACACTTATCCACAATCTCTTTGGGGGAATACAAACAAAATCACAACGTCATAAGGTGTATAATTTAGAAGTGCAAAACATGGACAACACTTTTAAAATTAATCTAGAAGCCATAGGAAGTTCTTGTATCTGTAATAATGTTCCTAGCTTTAATTATAATGACACCGTTATTTCAAATTTGTTAAAGTCTCACAAAATATCTCTGACTGATAAGGGTGATAGCCATGAAATCGGGTTACTGCTAGGAGCGGATTGCTTAGGTTTCCTGATGACTGGTTCAATGATCCAACTACAAGATGGACTAGTTGCGATAAATTCTAAATTGGGCTGGACATTGCAGGGCAGACAAGTAGGTGCTTTAAGTAAAACAACAATTTCCATGTTCTGCTCTGAGTTGACAGGTTACTGGGACTTGGAGACACTAGGTATTAAGGATCCAATGGAAACTAAATCAAAAGCTGCAATTGCAGAAGAAGTGTTAACATCGTTTGAAGAAACAGTGAGGATAAATGAAGAAAACAGGTATGAAGTTAAACTCCCTTTTAAAGTAGGCCAAGAAGATTTATTGTCTAATTATGAAAGAGCTAAACAAAGACTAGAGTCAACTACTCGGAAGCTAGTATCAGGAGGTAAATTTAAAGAGTATCATGATGTTTTTCAAGAGTGGCATCAGGCAGGTATCATCGAAATAGTGCCACCATCACAGGTAGATCATGATAGAATAGAATAGAATAGAATAGAATACATTTATTTCCTGAAATATGGTGTACAGAGTCTTAATGCTATAGGTCCCAAACTAGGCAAGCCTGTGTCTTGGTGACCTAAAAGGCTGATACATTTTATGCTAATTGTACACCGGCGCGATACCGCGATCAATTACATGAGCAATTACACATTAGTACAGTTACACTTGATTAAATTTACAATAAAATACAAATTATGAAATGAACAGGATAAAATGAAATGAAATAAGCATTATAAGATTACTTATTGATTAAGATTAACTATTGACATTATGAGAATTATTAATTATGTTATAAATAATTACTAAAATATCTGTTTATTTAAAAAGAAACATATCTTCTTAATTGCAGCTAAAGTGACCCAATCCTCACTGAGTGTCAGCCAACAGAGCCTCTGTTTCTGTGTAGTTCTTCTCCAGTAGCCACTCCCTAACAACACGCTTTATGCGGTACTTTGGACAGTGTAAGATTGTCGGATTTCTTAGTACGACGGAGTTATATATTTTATGGTATAGGTAATTGGAAAATCGACCAGCAAATCCGGTATTGATCCTTGGAGTTGGTGTTGTTGAAAAACGACTGCTTCTTGTGGTTCTGTTTTGCCCTTCATGTGTGTGCCTCTTTGATACGGCATGGGATATGTAAAGTTGTCTAACCCTGAGTATCTTAGCCTCGGTGTACAAACTGTCAGTGGAATATCTACGAGGTTTTGACAACATTACTTTTAGAACGGCACGCTGCGCCCTTTCCAGACACATCATAGCGGTTTTGGCAGCTCCCCCCCATACTCCGATGCAATAGAGCAGTTGAGACTGAATCAAGGAATAGTAAATCATCCTTCTAACCTCCAAAGAAGCAACGCGTCTTAAAACTTTCATAATAAAAATACCCTTCCGCAAGCGCTTACTTAAGAGTATAAGATGATGCTTAAAATTAAGGTTTTCATCTAAATGAACTCCCAAATATTTCACAACTTGGCACCGACTTATTTTTTTGCAGTTACAGAACTGGTCTTGACTACGGCAACTTTGATTATGCACGCGCAAGTACGAACGGGGTGAGTCAGTAGATCGTCTAATATGAAATGCAAGAAAGCTCGATTTTTCGGCATTTAGTGTGAGTAAGTTAGCGTCTAACCATCTATGTATGACACGCATACCTTCTTCAGCGGCACTAAAAGCAGAGTCCCAGTCGTTACCATGGAAAATAACAGCGGTGTCATCAGCGAAACAAATGGAATTGGCATTTTTCAGCGTCACGCTGAGGATATCATTAATGTAAATACAAAAGAGGGAATACAGGCCATTACCTACCACATAGGGCTGTAATTAAAGAGTCTAGTCTGACCAGTTCATTAAGACCAGTATTTGATGCATCAGCAAAAGATAAAAATGGATTGTGTCTTAATGCTTGTTTAGAAAAGGGTACCAATTTAATAGATCTTATTCCCAATTTATTAATAGGTTTTAGAACTGGGGCTATTGGTATCACAGCAGATATACAAAAAGCTTTTCTGCAAATTAGTATTCCTTCGTCAGATAGAGACTATTTAAAATTCTTATGGTATGAAGATGAGAACCGTGACAGCATAATAGTGTATAGACATTGTAGGTTAGTGTTTGGGTTGACATGTAGCCCATTTTTACTGACTGCCACACTTATACATTACCTTAATAAAATAACTGGAACTCATGAGCAAACAGCACAAATACTTAAAAAGTCATGGTATGTAGATAATTGCTTAACAAGTTTAGATACAGAAAAAGAGACTAGAAAATTTATAGAAGAGTCTAAACAAATAATGAATGAAGCAAAATTTAATCTCCGTATGTGGGTGACATCACCATTGAAGATAAATGAAGCAGGTAAGAATATAATGCCAATTTTAGGTCTCAATTGGGATACCACATCTGATCAGCTGTCTTGCAGCATGGGCAATCTACCTGCCTCTGATGAGATAAAGCAACTTACAAAAAGAGATTTATTGTCACTCACACAAAGGGTTTTTGACCCTATTGGATATACTTCACCGGTAATGTTGATACCAAAACTTATATTACAAGAAACTTGGAAGAGAGGTATCTCATGGGATGCTCAGCTTGACCCTGATTTGATGAAAAGGTTTCATGATTGGTATCAACACATTAATTGCTTAAAAAATTGTAAAATTCCTAGGAGATTGACTGAAAATATAATAAAAGAGTGTACAGTCAGTCTACATTTATTTTGTGATGCTAGCAAAGATGGATATGCTGCAGGTGTAATACTACATGCTAAAAAAGATAATAAAGTGACCACACAGTTAGTTTCAGCCAAGTCACGTGTCACTCCACCTAAACATATTAGCATTCCTAGATTAGAACTACTAGCCGCATTGATAGGAACAAGACTTCTCAAACAAGCCAGAGAAAATTTAAACTTATCTAACTGTCCAGAGTATTGCTGGACAGATTCAAGTGTAACTCTGAGCTGGATTAAACATGAACTACCTCTTAATACTTTTGTAGGTAATAGAATCAAAGAAATTAGGCAGCATACTAATATCAATAATTGGCATCACATTCCAGGTGAACACAACTGGGCGGACCTGGCATCCAGAGGCTGCCATGCGAAAACTCTACTAGAAACACGTTGGTGGGAAGGACCAGCATGGCTACACTTGAACGAATCGGAGTGGCCTCAGTCCGACTTCAAAGTTGATGAACATCAGGTTCACCTGGAAACAAAAAAGGTCGTATGTAGTGCACAAGTATGTTGTAAGGAAAGTCTGCAAGATAGAATACAGTATTTCTCTAAATATTCAAAAATTATTAGAATGGTAGCGTGGATGTTAAGATTCATATATAATACACAACATTCACAAAACAAGAGAAAAGGAGAATTAACATATTATGAATACAGTAAGGCAGAAAAGTCAGTAATAAAACTAATACAACGAGAAGATAAAGAGATTAATAAAAGAAGTGGACATTTAACACAGTACTTAGATAGCGAAGGATTATTAAGAATTAAAACGAAACTTACCATATCAGATTTTCCAGAAACTATTAAAACACCTTACCTGTTGTGGGCAAAGAACCCTGTTGTCACAGCAATGGTACGACAGCGACATGAACAGCTTCAACATGTAGGAGCAAACCAACTAATGGTAGACATACGAAGTAGATACTGGATCATAGGTATTCGTCGATTGGTAAAGTCAATAATATCAGCATGTGTCATTTGTAGACGTTATAGAGCGAAAGCTACACAGGCTCCAACAGCTCCTCTACCGCCAGAACGCACAAGCTGCTCCGCACCGTTTCAAACCACAGGAGTAGATCTCGCGGGCCCGTTATTTTTGCGGAATAACGAGAAGTGTTGGATCGTTATATATACATGTGCAGTCTATAGAGCTGTTCACCTCGAGCTAACAAGATCACTCTCTACGGAAGCCTTCATCATGACATTGAGACGTTTCGTAGCGCGTAGAGGGCGCGCAGATTTAATTATGTCAGATCAAGGTACAAATTTTTATGGAGCTAAAAATTTAATTTCTTCTCTAGATTGGGAGGAGGTTCAGCGCAATTCCACGGTACGACGCATATCTTGGAAGATGAATGCACCATCAGCGGCTTGGTGGGGCGGATATTGGGAACGTCTCATTAGGATAATGAAAGATTTACTGCGGCGTATACTAGGTAAAGCGTCAGTGTCATATGAGGAACTTGTTACCATATTATGTGAATGCGAAGCAATAATGAATGGCCGACCTCTTACATATATTAATGATGATAAAAATGACTGCTTAGAGCCACTCACTCCAGCGCATTTCATTCAGCCCACATATAACACTGACATGACAGATTTTGATTACATAGATGCGAAAAGTTTGAATAGACGACTTAAATATTTATTGGAACTTAGAGAACAATTCAAACTACGTTTCAAAGATGAATATCTTACTTTATTAATTCAAAGGGGAAAGGAAACAAAGGATATCATCAATATTGGGGATATTGTCATTATAGAAACGGAAGAGAAGAGAATTAGATGGCCCCTAGGCGTTGTTTTAGATTTGTTTACAGGACGAGATGGTGTCGAAAGAACGGCACGAGTAAAGACTGCCACCGGTATTAAAGTCCGTCCTATCCAGAGGCTCTACAAACTGGAAGTATCCAGTGGTACAGGTAACAATTTTCCTTTAGTAAATAAGACGACTAAGAGTGACTCCTGTTTGGGGAACTCAGAGCAACTAGAACAGTCATTATCTGAGCCAGTCCGGAGACCTCGGCAATCTACTCGTAGTGGTAGAATGGTTAAAATGCCTAGCAAATATGATATTTATATGTAATAGGTATAAGATGACACGATTTGTCGTTTGTCTGCCACATTTGCAATTTTGATGCCATAGTATAAGTTAATTTCTTAAACTAGAATTATAAAATTGATTTTAATGCCATCTATGAGTAAGTTAAGAATTTAAGTTTAATTGTTTAATTTTGTTATAGTGATTTCGTTTATACTGCCATCTATAGGTGAGTAGATTGTAAACCTTTTAGGTTCGAAATTTAATTATTGTGCTTGTTATTATTATGGTTAGCACCCTCTAGTGTTCAATAGTAATACAAAAAATTGATATTGTATAAGAAGTTATCTAAAATTAATATATCTTAAATGAATAACTAATGTATCATTCTTTTGGCGATTGGAGGATGTTCACGAATGTGTTCTATGAGTAATCGATTGATGTGAGGTTACATCCCTAGTGAATAAAAAAAAAATAAAAAATAACTGACGACACGGTCAAAGATGGTCAAATCAAAAAAAATCAAAATGTTTTTTATTCGAATAAATTCTTGCGAATGCTTTCAAATAGTCAAAAGAAAAAAAAAGTATTAAATTTAAGAGAAATATAAAAAAAAACTAATCATCTAGTTTTTACCACCGGTTCGGAACGCCATTCCACAGAGAAGAGCCGGCAAGAAACTCTGTGGTTGCTCTTTTAAATAAAAGGATTACAATGATGGTGGTACAAACAAGTCTTACAGATTTGTGAAAGCAATAACACGCATAATCATGTAGCCTATTAAAAATTTAAAATAAAAAATAGTGAAATTACACACAAATTACATGGTGCGTGCTGAAACTGCACTCACATACTGTTTACAAACTTCACTAATAAAATGGCTGAAAGATCAGAGCTAGACCATAACACAGCCGACGTTACTCCCATGCGTCATTATCTGATAGATAATCATTAACTTGATAGTACGCTTTTTTAATTAGACGGGACTTAATGTAACCTTTAAATTTCTCGAACGACCAATCCAAGACAGTTTCCGGTAATTTATTGAACAGGCGAATTCCGAGACCTACAAAAGAACCATGTGCTTTTTGTAGCCGGTGGAATGGTGTAACTAGCTTACGCCTATTTCTGGTCTGGATATTGGAGGACGAGACGTCACTATTTTTTTTAAAGCTATTATAATTTTGTTTAACAAAAATGAGATTTGAGAAAATGTACTGTGACGCTACAGTTAAAATGCCTATCTCTTTAAAGCGTTCTCTCAGCGATTCCCTAGGTCCTAAATTATAGATTGAACGTAACGCGCGCTTCTGTAGAACAAATATGTTTTGTATATCGGCAGCATTACCCCAGAGTAAGATCCCATACGACATAACGCTATGGAAGTAACCAAAGTAAACTAGTCTTGCCGTATCTTCGTCAGTGAGTCTCCTAACCTGTCTAACAGCATAGGCGGCTGAACTAAGCTTTCCCGTAAGAGTGGCAATGTGAGGCTTCCACTGCAGCTTACGATCTAGAGTGATGCCTAGAAACTTGGTTGAATCTACTATGTCTACTTGTTTATCATCCAAAACTAGTTTTGTATCTTTAATCTTGGTATTCGGTGTTACAAATCGAATACATTTAGTTTTCACAGAATTTAGTAGCAGATTGTTTGTTGTGAACCAGTATGATACCTGACTAAGCGCGCTATTCACGTCGTCGTAATTAACGTTTTTTCGGTCAACTTTAAATACAAGAGATGTATCATCAGCGAAAAGCACGATATCGCAGATGTCATTAATAAAAAATGCAAGGTCATTAATATATACAAGAAATAAGAAGGGACCAAGGATGGACCCTTGTGGCACGCCCATTGACACAGGCGATCCAGCAGACTTAACTCCGTTAATGTCGACGAACTGAATTCTATCACTCAGGTACGATGCTAATAAATTGAGAGCATTGTTTTTAACGCCATAGTGTTGAAGCTTTCTAATCAGGGTTTCGTGATGCACACAGTCGAAAGCTTTCGATAGGTCACAAAAAATACCTATAGCATCTTGCGCGTTCTCCCAAGCATCATAAATATGTTTTAAGAGCGCAGCACCTGCATTGGTCGTAGAACGACCTTTAGTAAAACCGTATTGCTCACTATGCAATAATTTATGTATATCGAAATGATGAAGTAATTGTTTTAGAATCAGTTTTTCAAAGATTTTACTTAGAACTGGCAGAATAGAAATTGGACGGTAATTGCCGGGCTCTTTTTTGTTGCCAGCTTTGAATAATGGTGTAATTTTACTAAGTTTCATCAAATTAGGAAAAGTACCCACGTCTATACATTCATTAAAAATAACTGTAAGGTACGGGGCAATCTCATAAATAATGCTTTTAATTGCTAGTGTTGACATACCCCACAAATCCCCAGTTTTCTTTGAATTAATGGTAGTAAAAGTATTGACAATATCTATGGCTGTAACGTGAGTGAAACTGAACATGTCTGAACACTCCTTAACATTTTTTCTGAGTAATTCTTCGGCAACGTCAGGAGAAGAATTCAACGAAGCAGTGATTTGAGTAGGTATAGAGGCAAAAAATTTATTAAAGGTTTGAGCCACTTCATAATTATTAATTATTAATTTGTCATTTACATTTAATTGGAACATGGAATCTTGTGGCTTTGATTTCCCAATTTCAGCATTAATAATATTCCAAGTTGTTTTTATTTTGTCCTCGGAATTTCTTATTTTACGGCTTATGTTTAAGGATTTAGCTGTATTGCAAACTTTCCTAAAAACTTTTGAGTAAGACCTAACATAATCGTGAAACACTGAATCAAAATTCATTTGTTTCATGGCATAAAGATTATACAATGTATTCCTACTCTTGTAAATGCCTGGTGTAGCCCAATCACAAAATTTAATTTTATTTCTTTTAGTAAAAGTTTTTAATTGAAATAAATCATCGTATTGCCTTTTAATAATATCAAATAAGTTCATAAATAAGCTATCTGGATCGCCACGTGCAAGAGCCATATCACCAGTCATCTTGGATATATTATGTTTGAATAGTTCTAATCTGCTACATGTGACTGGTCTAGTAGTAAACTTAAGGCATTCCACTGTTTTTTGGGAGGGTAGAACAATAAGTTGGCCGCAATGATCTGATGATAGGTCGTTTAGGATTGATTTATCGACCATATCGCAACTACAGAAAAAATTATCGAGGCATGAAAATGTAGTTGTAGTAATTCTAGTTGGTTCACAAAAGGCGTGAGTCAATCCGAATGATTTAAAGAGGCTAATAAATCGACAAGTTGACGCTGATTCAAGAAGCAAATCTATGTTAAAATCACCACAAATTATTATATCTTTACCACTATTTACTGTAATTCTTCCTAAGACTTCCTCCATTACCATTTCAAACTGGCTGTATATACCTGATGGAGGGCGGTAAACACAAATAATGATATACATATCAAGTTCTACACAAGATAACTCGATCGTGCGCTCTATTGAGAGCTGCACAATATCCTTGCGTTCTTTGCATTTTAAATTACTTGATACTAATATAAGAGACCCACCACGGATGGCGGATGATCTACAAAAAGCACTTACTACTTTGTGGCTCATGTTATTGCGCCCCAGCTCATAATCTCTCAACCAGTGTTCCGTAACACAAAATACCTGAACTTTGTGATAGTCCAGAAAAAGATCAATCTCTAACTGTTTGCTAGTCATGCCTTGTATATTTTGATGTACAATACGTAAGTGAGAGGGCATGACTGTTGTCTTATCTAGTTGTTTAAACAACTAGATGTGTCCGATGAACTGTGAATAACACAGTCTGTCAGTGTCCTATTACTAGAAGTATGTAAAAAAATTCCTCTGACATAGTCAACAGGGTGTAAATTGTAAGCTATCAACGTAGCCATTTGTCTCTTATCTCTAAGGGGCAGGTACATAGTATCCTTTGTCAACTTAAATCTAGATATAAATTTATTGCAGTCAAAAAATGATATCGCTTTGTCATGGCGATGAGTCAGATTATATATGAGCATATTTAAATTAAATATGTGTCTATTTTGATTAATTGTTAATGACTGCGAATAAGGAAGGGCGTTTATTATAAATTTACAGCCGTACATGGCATTGAGCTCCAATAATTTATCTATCATATTTAAAATCTGTAACCGTTTAACTGAAATGCTATTGCCAAATAAAATTATTACAGTTGTGTCTTTATTTAAGTCACGAGGCTGAATGTTATTCGTTAAAGTACCTAAGTCAATGCCAGGCGAACACATGTTACAAATAGGTAGATCATAATTTTCTTTCAAGAGTGAGCTAAAACCTTGACCTAATTTGTCTGAGTAAATAATAACTTTAGATGCGGCTGTACAGGGGCGCACATCTTGTTGTAATACAATACGGTCATCTAAGTTGCATAACTCACTACATGATGATGATGATGGTTCCGCATGATTATGAGAGATAACGCTGCATGTGTTTTCTGGGCACAATTGCTGCTGGGAATTGTCTGTCAATGATTGAAAACGCTCAACATTGTAAGAACTCATTTTCAAAAGCTCATTAGTGGCCAAAATATGATGTTTAATTTGAACTTGGGCATCCTCATATTTCTGGGCAATGCCGGCAAGCTCTTTTTGCAGATTAATTATGTCTACCTGTAAATTATAAGTATCCTTATCATATATATACTGTGATTTTACTAAATTATCTTTATATTGACGTAACTTAGATATTAATATAATCCTATTACTACCTAATGACTGGTGAAGGGCGAATTATAATGTTTTAGCTTTGTAATAAATGTTGGTGTAAAATAAAGATGATTAGAAAATATAAACGGTATGTGAATCGTCAAATAACCCCGCCAACTCGAAAAGGCTAACTCCACGTAGTGTCCAAAAGCCAATCTTCCAAACGTAGTCTGTCGCGTCGAACCCACGCTGCATCGAAACCAATCTCCTAAACATAAGGTGTAACCTACTTCTCCGACAATATTCCTCCAGTCTCCTCAGATCAGCCTGAAGTTTGAGCATATCCTCGATTGATGATATCACTGCGTAAATTTTCATGTCATCAGCAAAACACAAAAGCTTCGATGACATCAGACATGAATCGATATCGTTAACATATGCAACAAATAACAACGGACCCAGCAAGGAGCCCTGAGGACATCCGCTAGGGACAGGAACCCAACTCGAAATATAGTTATTTAGTACCACAGCTTGTGACCTATTATGCAAGTACGAGGAGAACCATCTAAGTAGGTCACCGTGGACCCCCATAGTGTTTATTTTTGATAGTAAAATTCTGTGATCAATTCTGTCAAAAGCCTTACTGTAGTCTGTATAGACTACATCCACTTGGCAACCCTTGTCCAAAACCCTTAATGTAGTCGTTCAGTAATACAAGGTTTGTGACAGTGAATTTACCTTTTAAGAAACCATGTTGTAGTGGACTCATTGAGTTCCTAAGAGCAGCATAGACTTGACTGTAGACAACCCGTTCCAAAACTTTGGCTAAAAGACATAATTTGGATATTGGCCTATAGTTAGTAATTATTGTTTTGGCTCCTTTTTTATGAATAGGCGTTATGAAAGCTGACTTCCACAGTTTAGGAACTACGCAAGAAGATAATGATTTTTTAAATAGAAGGGATACAGGATAAGCAAGAGAAGAAGCACATCGTGTTAACAAATTAGGCGAAATATTATCCGGGCCTGCTGCTTTAGACATGTCTAATTGAACAAGTAAGTTACGTACGCTATCTGTGTTTATCGTTACGTTAGAGATTTCAGACGATACAGACCCAATAGGAAGAACAGAAAAATCAATGTTAGGTTTGTCGTTACTGGGATTCAGAAAATTTGACAGAAAATTTTTAGAAAAGGCCTCACATATTGACTCACCAGACGACAGTGTTTGATTTTCGTAGGTCAAAGTACTAGGAACCGCATTAGAATTATGACGCTTTTTAACAAATGTCCAAAAATATTTTGGATTTAATTTAATGGCTCTGTTATTTTTAAATACGAGGCATAACATTCCGATTCCAGTAGTTTAACCCTTCCACGCAGAAGTTTGAATGTTAATTCATCTGATTTTCTATTATAAAGTTTAAACTTTTTTAAATATTTATATTTTTCTTTGATACATTTAATAAGCGATGAACTGTACCATACCGGATACGACTGGTTTCGAGCTGTCTTTTGCGGTATATACTTAGTTTGTAGGTCATATAATAAATTATTGAAAAAGTCTAGAAAAAGTGAAATTTTGTTATTTTATAATTTTGTTATGTTTAATTCAACGAGTCCCGGGTTCGATTCCGGGGTAGTCTGAACCAGAGGCACTGGCTCGGAGTCTGGGTGTCATTTCTATCTATAATATGTATGTATTTACAAAAAAAAAGGTATATAAGTAGTTTATCATCCATCTCGTTACCATAACACAAGCATTAAGTTGCTTAGCTTGGGACGAGATGGCGTTGTGTGAAATGTCCAAGGATATATTATATTTATTATAGCACAACACACATAGACAGATATTGTTGATCCGTATGCGGATATAAAAAATCTTTGTTCTTGGTTACAATTTGAGATGATTTTCAAATTCGATGTGCACGAAGCTGCTGGCAGATGCTAGTGTTGAACTGACTTAAACATATATTATAAAAGTAGCAGCGCAGCTGTTTTAAAGCTTATATATAACATCAATCCATGATATTTTTTAACTAGTGGGCGCCCACTTATCGAAATTCGACCACAATTAATTTAGATTATAGTTGTATTCTCAATTTCATCAGAGAGTTTAACAAGTTTTTATTGATTTAGTGTAGTTTAGTTATGTATTGGTTTAGTGTTTTTCATCAATATTTTAAAAAATATTAACATTCTGCACTCCTTCAAGTGTGGGAAATTACATACTCCTTTGTAGAGTTTAAATAAAAGCATATTCGACTGCATTCTCATAGCGCACCGTCCGCCAGTACAATTATTTCGATTCGAAATTCAAAGAGGCCTTAAAAAAAATATAGTACTTACGTGCGCTTTGTCAATTATATTTCAAGTACCTAGCGAGTGCAAAAGCAACGAGTGATGTGTGATCAAGTGGTTAACACTTGATCACACATCACTCGTTGTTTTTTACCGATTGTTTTATTTTATCTGCGTATAAATTGTACGTACATAAGATTATACCAACTATGTATAGCTATTTCTGGTCTAGGTAGAGGTTGGATCTACCGCCTTTGGATCATGGGTCCTTTTGATTTCGAGGTCGGCTGTCTTTGTGTAAACCAGAGGCGGTTGCTCTGAGTCTGGGTCATCTAGTGGGTGTCATTTTTGTTAATGAATTATGTGATTTTATACAGCCCTCGCGATACAGTTTAAACACAATCTCTTTATCGGGACTCCAGTGCTTGTGTGAGGATAAACGGGGCATACACTGAATGGTTTAATATCGAGAAAGGTGTTAGACAGGGATGTGTAATTGTGTAGCGTCACCGTGGCTATTTAATCTGTTCATGAACAATTGCTTGACAGATTTAAAAGAGAATGAATGTGGGTTGAGAATGAATGAGTTACTCGTCAAATGTTTTCTCTATGCTGATGACCAAGTATTACTTGCGTCTTCGGCCGAGGAGCTGCAGGAGATGGTAACTGCTATGAGTGGAGCTATTGTTAGAAAGGGAATGAAGATGAATGTTAAGAAGACGAAAGTGATGGTGTTTGAAAGAGATGAGGCTGTGACAGACTGCAATATCGTGATTGGAGATGAACAAGTTGAACAGGTGAATGAGTTTGTGTATCTGGGTTCAAAGTTTACAAGAGATGGAAAGTGTGAGAGTGATATCGAAAGAAGAGTGAATGCAGGGAACATGGTGAACGGAGCTTTGCACTCCTTTATGAACAGTCGGAAGGTGTCTAACAAGGCTCGGTTGGCTGTGCATGAGGGAGTGTTGGTTCCGACACTCATGTACGGAAGTGAAAGCTGGGTATGGCAGAAGAAACATGAAAGCAGAATAAATGCAGTTGAGATGAGAGCGTTAAGAAGTATGATAGGAGTTAAACTGAGTGACAGGATAAGAAATAGTGAGATAAGGAAGCGTTGTGGTCTGAAAGAAGATGAAGTGACAAAAATTGAGAAAGGTATGCTCAGATGGTTTGCCCATATCGAGAGAATGAATGAAGAACGATTGACGAAAAAAGTGTATAAGCCGAGTGTGAATGAAAGGGTGTTGGAAGGGGAAGGACCTAGGCGGACGTTTCAAGCCCAAATCAGGGACGTCTTGAAAAAAGGCCAGGTCAAGAGTACCCTAAACCGAATAGCATGTATGAAGGGAATAATGAAAGTGGACGAAGCGAAACAAGTATGTATGGATCGTAGCAAGTGGAAAGAAGTGGTCTCTGCCTACCGCTACGGGAAAGGGGTATATAATAAATAAATAAATAAATAAATATCCTTGGACATTTCACACAACTCCATCTCGTCCCAAGCTAAGCAACTTAATGCTTGTGTTATGCTAACGAGATGGATGATAAACTACTTATATACATTTTTTTTTGTAAATACATACATATTATAGATAGAAATGACACCCAGACTCCGAGCCAGTGCCTCTGGTTTAGACAAAGACACTTGCCCGACCCCGGAATCGAACCCGGGACCCGTTGATCCAAAGGCGGTACATCTAACCACTAGACCAACGAGGCAGTCATTATGTACATTATATGTATGTATGTATGAGTATCTCCCTACAGAATTATTTCTGTTATGCATAAATTATAGGTAATATGCAGTTCTACGTTTAAAATAGTATTCATAATTTGTAAACATCTACATAAGATTGAACCTGAATGAATCGACGTTTAACTGTTTTTTTATTATCCTACAAGAATCTGAGTTCCTTAATGTTTCTTCAATTATCTGTGCTAATTTCTCGAGTGATTGATACTTTCGTCTCAAAGCTAGCTAATTTATACCTTGATCCTAGAAATCATCATCATTAGCATCATATTTTCACCATTTACAAGATCCAATGTGGAATCGGTATAAAGTCCTCCAATTAAAGGCACTGTAAAACATTAAAAAATAACTTAAAAAAATAACCAAACACAACAAAGAAACAATTTATTAGTACATATAGATAATTATGATGAAATTAATGAACTAGATTCTAGGTACCTATATTTAATTTCCGTTTACCGCATTCCCCACATTCAATAACGATGGAATCGTAACGAGATGATCAATTAAATGACATGATTAGGACGCTAAAGGCTTTGTTGATGAGTTCTTAACAATAGCTGTCATTACTACTATGCATGTCAATTACATGCTATCACTTGAACTGTGAGAGTCAGTGGAAATCTATACAGGCATAAAAAGGCAGTGTCTGTTGGTTTGTACGCGCTAATCTGAGAAACCACTGATCCGATGTGACAAACTCTTCTTACACTGGATATTCTGTTTATTCAGAAAGACTTTAGGCTCCTTTCACGCTGCTACCAAAGGAGCCGGACTAGTTATCATAAATGGTAACAAATGAAGCTCATGATAAGTTCGTCAATAATAAGCGTAGCGTCGAGCTTGATGCGGGCGGAGCCGTATGTTTTGAAGCTAGTTAAAGATAGTGGATACAGGAATAAATACACTCGAGAGCAATGAATAAAACTAAAAATGATAGGTTAATGCAATAAATTGTATTTAATAGACAATGTAATACTCCTTAAATGAAAGTAAAAAAAATATGAGTCACCATACATATTATTAACATAAAATTACATAAAGAAAAAAAACTGCTGATCTCTCCTTATAACAAAAATAGGAAACATGAAATTTTTGAACTTTATTACGATTTTCTTGAATTTTAATACTTCGTATTACCTCCTCGTGCTTCCATTACTGCGTTTACGCGGTTTGGCATGCTGTACACCAAGTTCCTTATACGATTTTGGGGAATATTCTCCCATTCCTCTGTGAGAGCAATTTTGAGCTCACGAAGCGTGATTGGGGGAGGGTTTCGTTGTTTTACGCATCTGCCTAGCTCGTCCCAAGCATGCTCGATCGGGTTGATATCCGGGCTGCGCGCTGGCCACTCCATACGAGTAATGTTCATCTCTTGAAGGTAGTCATTCACAATCCTACCTGTATGAGGTCGGGCATTGTCATGCATAAATATAGCATCCTCACCTAAATTGACCATAAATGGACCAACGTGATCATTGAGGATTTCTTCCACATATCTTACGCTAGTTAAAGAGCCGTTTTCTATGATCACCAGCTCTGTGCGACTTTCAGAAGAAATTCCGGCCCACACAAGTACAGACCCACCACCGTAGGCTACTTTTTCTTCGATGCATGCTTGCTTGAATCTTCCCCTGGTCTTCGATACACTCTGTGTCTTCCATCGTGCTTGTAGAGCATAAATTTTGATTCGTCGGAGAACATAACTTTTGACCAATCTTCAATACTCCAATTTACGTGGCTCTGGGCATATCTTAGTCTTGAAATACGATGCCCACGGTCCAGTTTAGGGCCGTTTGCAGGTCTAAGGGGTTTTAAGTTAGATTCAGCAAGCCGACGTCTTACTGTCTATGCACTTGGGTTACTTCCTCCGAGGCGTCGAAACTGATTTGTGAGTTCAGTTCCTGTGAGAAAGCGATTTCGAAGCATGGTGTTCACCAAGTATCGGTCTTCTCGTGCTGTGGTACACCTGGTTCTGCCCGTTCCTGGTCTGCGTAGGTTAGAACCAGTTTCTTCGTCGGAGAACTCTTTGTACTGTTGACAGCGACACACCGACAGTCCTGGCTGTATCGCGCTGACTCCGGCCGGTTTCCAGCATTGTAAGTATTCTGGTGCATTCTTCAGGCGTAAGCGACATATTTTCAGCTTGAATAATGAATATAGAGCACTATCAACATGGTTTATGTACCCACCTATATGACAGATTACAAACAAAAGCAAAACCCAATGCTGTAATTTCGTAGTTCCATCTTCGAAAGTGGCCCTTTTTCAAGTTTGCTTTTTTTATGATATAACTTTACAATAACTAAGAAGTTTTAATACCTTCATGTACCTAAGGAGTATTACATTGTCTATTAAATACGATTTATTGCATTAACCTAGCATTTTTAGTTTCCGAGATTTTTAGGATTCTTTAAGTGACCCGGATTCATTGCTCTCGAGTGTATTTCCATAATTTTTATTCTCAGAATTTAGCATACTTGGTAGGTTATTTTGCAAACATCTCAGTGTTCAGACGATGGTTCAACAATGTTTAGACATATTAACGGTAGTCCCAATAATCCCACGTCAGTTTATGTCGCTAATGAAAATTGGGAAATAGGTAGGAATAATAAATAAAATACAATGTGATCATAAAAAGACGATTAAAATCCAAAATAGACGATTCATACTTCGAGATAGAAATTCAACTTCTGGTGTTAGTTAATTGTATTGTTTTAAGGTATACTAGCGACCCGCCCCCGCTTCGCACGGGTGCAATTATGACATATAAACCTTCCTCTTGAATCACTCTATCAATCTAAAAAAACCGCTTCAAAATCCGTTGCGTAGTTTTGAAGATTTAAGCAAACATAGTGAAACATAGGGACGGACAGATGACAGCGACTTTGTTTTATACTATGTAGTGATAGTGATAGTGATGTGTAGTATGTATATTTTGTTGTTTATTACTAAACTACTTGATTAAGTATCGTAGATGCTTCGTACGCCGCAGGGTTCGCTTGTTAGCGATAAGGTCGCCTAAATGTAATAAGCACATAAATAAATAAATGTAGCTATACTATACAGGTTAAAACAAAATCTCTATAGCCATCCGAAGTGATAGAGCCCATCCAAAGAAGCAGCTCTGTGAATAAATTATTATTCTATTTTAAGTATGAGCGAGAAAGAGCCTTTTTTATGATGATTTCTTATGTTTTCACGATTAAATACTTTTTAACGGATTTATCGCGTGTATATTACATTATTTAATTCCCGACGTATCGAATGCTTTGTAGCAGTCGATTTCGACGCTTTCGTGATCAAATTTTTAGTCACAAAATGTTTCTTGCATCGATAATGAGCTGCCTAGCTATAGTAATTAAATAAAATAGTAGTCATAATAGTGTAATCCTTTACATCCCGTATATCCTGTTTATGAAAAAAGCCTGCATCTTTTTTTTATTTATTTTTTAAGTAAAACGAATCTGTACACCTAGCCACTCAGAACAAAGTGCCTCTGGTTCAGACAAAGACACTTGCCCGACCCTGGAATCGAACCGGAATGCGCCAGAATCCATTCCGCGCGCCAGAATCCATTCCGGACCCGGAATGGAATTGATTCAAAGCCCGCACATCGAACACCCAACGATGCCCTCAATGAAGATTCAGGGATGCGGACGTGTTGTCACAAATCACGTCGCCGTAAAAAGGTACATACTAGTATTATTATCATTGACCATTGATGCATCTTGTAATTAAAAGGCTTATTACAACCGATTGCCGAGCCAATATAATTAGTTTGACATTCGTAGTATCATTTATGCAGCTGGTGCCAGTGGCTACTACGGTATGAAGAGTGCTTAATAAAAATCTAAATAAATAGATGCAAGATGAAGTGTTTTCTCGGCCTTAGTTGTATCTTTGTGGTGCTAATATGTGGCGCAAATTCAGAAGGTGAGTCCTTAACTGATAAAATCTTAAATCTCCCTGCTCAGTTGGTCCTCTTCCAAATGGAGAAATAGAAAACACACACAAAAGAGAAAAGTCTTCGAACAGAGTGTGTTGCCAGCGATGACTTAAGGATCCGAGACGTGGGCATTTACAATGGGGCTTATGCGACTGAGTCGCTCAACGAGCGATGGAGAGAACTATGCTCGGAGGCACTCAGTGATAGACTTAGAAATAAGGAAATCCAGAGAAGAACCAAAGCGACTTTTTTAGTTACAAGGATTGCAAAGTTGAATAAGCAATGGGCAGGCTGCCTGCCCGTTGCTTATTATACGTGTCCGATGGCCGTTGTGGCACAAAAGTCTTAAAGTGGCATCCACTTATGGAAAAGTGAAGCGTGGGAAGGCCCACGACCAGGTGGACGGGCGACCTCGTGAGGGTCGCTGATAGTCGGTGGATGTGGTCTGCACAAGATCATGTGTTATGAAGATCTATGGGGGAGGCCCATTTACAGCAGTGGATTTCTGAGGCTTCTCATAGAAAGTGCAAGTTTGTTAAGTGCAACACAATTTGTTTTTGCAGGATGTAATAGTTGCGTTACAGGGGTATTATGCCCTATCTTTAATATATTAAATCAACAGCAACAAACACTATGGAAGCAGACATATCCTTGTATAACGTCAGGCAATGCATTAAACCAGGTTCTGGGGTACCAGACATTGCAAATTTCAGAAGAATATGTAAGTACAATTTAACGATCCGCACTTTTATTTATGCCAAAAGGCACACCGAACTTAGGGACTTCTTGTTACCCCTAGTTTACTAATAAAAGGCTATTATTATTATACTGTTATCTACTACAACCGGCCTAGAGGACACAGCGCTAGAAAAAGTCTTCATCATCATCCCACTCGGGTTGACTACTGGACATAGGCCTCCCTAAAAGCGCCATAGCAAATTGTTCTTAGCTTGACGCAGCCAGCTGCTGCCCGCAACATTTCGCAGATCGTCCCTCTATCTAGCAGAGGGATCCTACACTACGGCCGATTCGCGGTCTCCACTCAAGAACTCGTCTATCCCAGCGGTTGCTGGTTCTTCTACATCCATCGTACTAGCACTCTTGCTTACTTTTTCTCTGAGCGATGTCGGTGACTTTGGTCTTTTGTGAGATAGTCTCGTTGAGAATCCTACCTTTCAGACAAACTACAAGCACAGGTCCCTCCATAGCACGCTATGCGGGTCTAAATTGGTGAACTCTCGTCGCGGTGCCGTAGATTAAGACACCTGTCTTGATGAAGGAAAGAAAAAAATATAACGTCCAGCCAAGTTCCCTGTGTAACATTTCTTGGTGCATAGAAAATGCCTAATGCCTATAAAGCTAAGATCGTATTCTAACCTCAAGCTTGCTAATTAAATGAATTCGATCTATATACGCTATATTTGGTAACTTGTAACAAAACCATTCGCAGGTATGCTGCTCCAACGAATTATGGACAGCTGTCCAAAATATACTTGGTAATTCTCAAAGCCAGTCTTATCCCTCCGGCTGGGTACCTCAAAACCCACCAAGACAAGACTTTAATAATATTAACACAGTGAACCAAGGGAGACCGATGTCCAATCCACCAGCGCCCAGATATTTGAACAACAATCCCACAGCTAGACCAACTTTTGCTGGTAATAACAACGCCGGCATGGGACAATGTCCTATAACAAGATATCCACCGAAACCTGAAACGGGGTGTTGCGGGAGAGAAGCACCAGAGATTATTGGTATGTATGTCATGTAATTAATTAGATTCGAAGCTAACTACTAGTTCCAGTTACTCCAGTGTCCTTTTTACTGTTGCCAATAACTGGAGCAAGTAAAGATCCCATGTGCGGTAACCGTGAGCAATGCGCAGAACGCGCATTTTTCGTTCGATGAGACATTTTGTCGTGAATTCTTTTGAAGCCGTTAGTTATGAATTTAATGTTACCGGAATTAATGAACTTTCTCGGGGTTTTCCCAAAAATGATAAGGTTTTTGACACAAGGCTAACTCCCCAAAAAGGAGTGCTCCCTGGTTTTATAACCGCGTTATTATTTCTTTACCATAATAATTTAAATACATGGTCTATTAATTGTTAAAAAAATGAATAATTGAATGTTTGATGAAATTATGAAACAGATTCTTTATATTTTGATAGGACCAATGCTTCACCATAATGTAATGAAACACATTCTGTGTAATACAGAATGTGTTTCATTACTTAATGAATGTACACGTGTCGTAGACATCAGTTTTATGATATTTGAAAAATTCAACCAAACCCAAATTTTGTGATACCAAATTGGGCTTGAGCCTTCTTTGAATGTTATTCCCGGCCCATTTGACATTCAGCCTGTTTTGTGACGTCACCAACATACCACGATCATCATCTCTCATATATTTTATTCCATTTCTTTTTAATTTTCTTCAACATCATTTGAATCTTGCACATAATCTGACACTCATTTGGAATGCACAGCACCGCAGTCTCATACAACACCTAATTTGAATAGCAACGAAAACACAACTTGGTCTTATCTATTATCTCAAGAGAATAGAGTGCGACGGTCAGAGGACGAAATTGTAACCATTGATCAACGTGTCACAGGTATCGTTTTAGTTCATTTAATTAACACATCGTGTCACCATACATTCCATCCGGAGGGTGCCGTAAGAGCCGACAAAAGGAAATGACAAGGCCGATAACCTGATACGAACCGCGACAAGAGAAGGAAAACTTGATACGAAACGCTGTGGCAACCCATCTGGTCAGCGTGGATCAGTATAACAATTACCTCAATGTAACTGGATGAGGCCCAACGTAGCAGTGGGTCATTTATCGATACCTCTGGGCTCAAAGGGCGTATAGCACAAAACGGCTAGTTTTCAGGAGAGCCAAAAAACCTAAAAAATAAAACAAAATTGTCTATAACTTTTTTGTCTTAATGATTATAAAAAAAACAATCAATGAGAAAAGTACTTATATTTTCCTTTATTTTAAATATAATATTAAATTAAGTCTAAATATAATAGTTTCCAAAATAGTGTTGCTTTACTACCTAAAAAAAACTATAAAATGTCCTTTACACCCATTTAAAAACAGCTTACGTTATTAACTTGGGTAGTAAATATATCCTAGCGTAAAAAAGTTGTATAATACTATAGGTAGTAAATGATAAAATCAATGTTTAATTGTGTTGTAAATCACAAAGTTTGCATTTAAAATAGTACAATTTTTCTATTAAAAACGCGGTGGGGGTATCCAATCCCGTGTTTGCATTTCTTTTTAAATGTTGTACGTACATTGTAATAGCTCCATTATCAAAAGACTCCAAAATTTTGATGTTTTTTAAATCTCAATCATGCTTTTTTTCTTTTAAGTGATAGTCAAATAATTCTTTATCTTTCTCACTCATTGTATCCATATTATATTCCGCTCTTGTGCATGTTACACATTTATCTTTATTGGGAATGTGGAAACTAATATTATTTCTTAGTTCTTTTTATTGCAACTGTCGCGCCTCCATTGAGAATCTAACCTCTAGATTGTGCAAATAACGACCGATGTCTCTCTGCTGCCTTTTAAACACGGATTATGTATAATTTATTTTTCGGGAACGATTTTCCCACTCCTGTTTTCGTGAGACATTTCATCTACCTTTAATTTCTTGATGATCTTACGTTAATTTCCTGGCTTTTCTTTCTTTTTAATTTTCTCCTCCTTATATCCATTTCTTCTTCACTACTTTCTGATCCTTTTCTAGACCAATTAGGAAATACTTAAACCAGGAAATACTTTATGTAATTAAAATAGTTTCCCTGAGAGATCGAATCAGAAATTAGGAGATACGCAGGAGAACAAGAGTTACCGACATAGCCCACAGGATTGTCAAACTTAAGTGGCAATGGGCAGGGCACAGAGCTCGCAGGACTGACGCCCGAAGGGGCAGAAAAGTACTCGAGTGGCGGTTCCGGAAAAGGCAGTGCTAGGCCTTCCACACTGTGGACCGACGACCTGGTCACGGTGTCCAGGCTCAAAACCGGCCTTCGTGGAAATCCTTGGAGGAGGCCTATGTTCAGCAGTGGACGTCTTATGAGTGCAGTTGCTGATTATGTTGAATGATTGTAAAGAACAATAACATTTTGAGAATTAATGTGTTACATTATTATATGTCGAACAACCTAAGAGGTTTTTGACTTGCGAGCCCGATTTTGTGTTTTATTTTGGAATAGCGGTCCAAAATACATGGAATGTAAACAGCATTACTATTCGAATTTTGAAACTTTGTGTATTTATACTTACTAGTCATAATAATAATGAAAAACTCAATACAATTATTATGAACTCCATGAACCCTAAAATTAGCTTTACGCCTTTTGAGTCTGGAATAATGTGCTTTACACCCTAAACTTCGCGTGAATACTCATAATTGGATTCCTATACAACCTTGGACATTTTGAACTTGCCCACTAATGTAATTTACAGCCCGATTTCCTGTTTCATTTTGGTTTAGCAGCCCAAATAATATGGGGTGTAAAGAACATTTTTGTGCGAATTTGGCAACTTCGTATATACCAATCGATAGAGAATGAAAAACTGAATATGATGGTATTATTAACTCCATATGCCCCAAAATGTGCTTTAACCCTTTGAGCCCAGAGGTATCGTTATGTGCTGAGAAGTAGTAAGTAGAAGTACTTTAAATATGTGTAAGCTGTATATACTGTCTAGTATAAGACATTTAAATTAAGGAACACAGAACACTAGCTGCGCCCCGTAGTTATACCCGCGTGGTATGTGATTTATTTTTTCGTCACATATTTTTTCTACTTGACACTTATTACGGTTGGTTTCGCGGGGACGTGGAACACGTTGTCGCGGGTTCGATCCGCGCACGGAAGAAATATTTGTACGGCCTACAAGTATTTGTTCCGGGTCTGGGTGTTTTCTATCTTTAATATATATGTATTTACAAAAAAAAATGTATATAAGTAGTTTAACATCCATCTCGTTACCATAACACAAGCATTAAGTTGCTTAGCTTGGGACGAGATGGCGTTGTGTGAAATGTCCAAGGATATTTATTTATTATTATAGTTTGGACAACTTTCACAGAACACCTTTGTAAATTGTAGCCTATGTGTTATTCTGATACTAGAGATAATATTGTAAAGTTTAATTAAAATCCAATCTGTAGTTTTTACGTAAAAGAATATCAAACATTACATCCATCCATCCATACTTACAAACTTTCGCGTTTATAATATAAATAGGATTGAAAAAAACATAATAATACTCGTCTGTACTCTATAAGTAAAGATACAAACCTTTGTAATTCGAAATAACATATCTGATTTCTAAGTCTACTATCGTCCTTTTTAGGCGGAAAGGAGACTGAATTAAGGCAGTTTCCATGGACTGTATTATTGCGGACTACGTTTGATTACGGTAACAGTAGGGCGTCCTTCGACTGCGGTGGTTCTCTCATCAGTTCTCGACACGTCCTCACAGCTGCGCACTGCGTATTTGATTCAAAAGGCACGGTTGCCAAGTAAGTATGGCAAGAACGACTATAGTGCCATTTCCACTGGACTTTCATCAAATTCAAATTCGCTAATAAGGCAGATTTACACTGGCGCGGAATACTGACTCCTACGATTTACACGTAGTCAGTATTACGTCAGTAGTCGAGGATTTCTGATGGCAGTGCCAGGTCAGCACTGACTCGGCAGTGTACTTACGTTAGTTACTGACTCAATGTAAATCTGCCTTTACATCCGAAAACGTTTTTTAACCCCCGACGCAAAAAGAGGGGTGTTATAAGTTTGACGTGTCTGTCTG
Organism: Clostera curtula; assembly: GCA_905475355.2. Taxonomy (NCBI): domain Eukaryota; kingdom Metazoa; phylum Arthropoda; class Insecta; order Lepidoptera; family Notodontidae; genus Clostera; species Clostera curtula. Next base: position 8,060,086 of record FR997806.1, on the reverse strand, counting down.
TGGCTCCGTAGCTCGGGAACGGATAAACCGATTTCAATACAGTTTTTTTGTATGATAGGAGAATTTTGATGAAAATCGGTTGAGTCGTTTAAAAGTTATAGGGGTGAAAGTGGGGAAGAATAACCGAAAGTCTGCAAATATAATAGAGTGGGGTCTCAAATGAAAGCGCACCACGTGCACATTACAAAATAAGATGTTCCATGAAAATCTGTTGAGCCCGGAAAAAACTGGGGGTAAAAGGGGTGGGAATAAAATGAGGATGCGACAAGAATCTATCATCTACATCTTAATAAGCGTGTACCTATAAAAAGCAGAAAATAAAAATTAAATTTAAAATTTAAATAAACGCCCGACACAATGACCTCCGTCCCCCAACGCGATGTATTTTTTACTTTTTAAAGGGAACTTAGGTCATTGCGTCGGGGGTGTATTTAAATTTTTAATTTATACTGACTTCAAATAAGGAGGAACCTCTCAATACGACTCTTTGTATGTATACTCGGCCCTTAGCTGACTCAGTGCTGAGTCGGGCCTCCTCCAATTACATGGAGGGTAATTAGCCTACAGTGAGAAGGAAAGTACTACTGACGGTATTTACTTTCCTTCTCTTGTGGGCTAGGTCTTCGGCCTTGCCATTTCCTATTGTCGACTCTTACGACACCCTCAGGATGGAATGGGGTGGTGACACTGTGTATCCTAAATCCATCACCACACGGAGAGTATATATTTGTATGTATGCTGATAGGAAAGACCTCTTAAGGTTGTATATTGATTATTTTATGCATTTTATTTTTTATTGTTTTTGAAATCGGTATTACATTTTTTATTATCACCAACCCGGTCGTTGGATTAGGCTGGTCAGACTTTCTCTGTTGGCTCAGAGTCTGGTTGGCTCAGGGTTTCGTATCAAGTTTTCCTTCTCTTGTGGCTATAAAGTTTATCGGCCGTGTCATTTCCTCTAGTCGGTTCTTACATGGGGTGGTGACACCATGTATTCTAAATCCGTCACCACAGCTACCTATTACTTGTTAATAAAATGTATATTTTCAGAGTCCAAGTATTTTTATCCGAGTACGACAAACGAACGTACCCATTGGACTGCAAAATAGTTCACGGGCAAGGCGAAAGGTGCGTTGAAAATCTAGTATTAGAAGCGGAGAACTTGGTTATCCATCCTCAGTACAACGACGATCAACTCAAGAATGACATAGCCTTGTTATGGCTTAATAAAGATGCTCCTTACACAGGTAACTTTTGCAGTAAACTGAACGGCTTTTATATCATTATTTAAAAAAAAAACAACCTAAGTAACAGAGAAAAATATGAATTATTTTTTCTGACTGAGATATCGATACGTACTGACGCCCGATTGGTCGGAAAAGTCCTCGAGTGGCGACCGCGTTCCGGAAAGCGCAGTGCTGGTAGGGCTCCCACACAGTGGACCGATGACCTGGTTAAGGTCGCCGGAAAGCGATGGATGCTGGCGGCCTCAGGACCGGCTTTCGTGGAAATCCTTGGGGGAGGCCTATGTCCAGGACGTCTTTTGGCTGAAATTATGATGATGCTGATGATGAGATCGCCAAAATATGCAAATTGGTACCGACACAATATTGGGAACAAACTCTAGGAAGAATTCTGGAACACAAAAATAAGTATTAAGTTTAAACTAATAATAATATTGTTTCGTAGATCATATTCGTCCGATTTGCCTGCCGTCCATAAACGTGGATACGCCGGAGTTCTCTGACTTAAGTCTTGCTGTCACTGGTTGGGGACGAAATGGGAAGTACCGGTCTGACGTCAAACAGTCTACGGTCGTCAACTTGGTACCTCACGTAAGATGTTAGGGAGAATCCCAACTATTATTATAAACTGATATTTCACTGATAAGTAGCCTACTTATCAGTGAAAGTCCCGTCAATATTCGTCCAGCCGTTCCAGAGATTAGCCGGAACAAACAGACAGACAGACAAAAAATATTATTTTGGTCTATGTACGGTTATTTTATCATTACAAATTTATTTATTTGTTTAGATGTGAAAGTATTATAAAAAACACACACAATTACTATTATTATAGGTTTGCAATCTATTACTACTCAGTCTATAAATGATACACTAGTGAATAAGGTCCAGTTACATGGAGGGTAATTAGCCTACTGTGCCAACTGGTCAGACGGGTTGGTACAGGCTTTTGTTTTTCTCCCCCTCGACTGTGCTGCCACCTTGTCGTGGTGAGGGGGCTTGAGTGCCTTAATGATCCGTGGGGCCTCACCGGCCAGAGCCTCCCATGCCGGGCGGGCCCACGGGGAGAGGTGAGACGAAGAGCGGCACCCAGCGTCGCAGTGGACTGGGGCTCCAGGGACTCCTCTGTCCTCAGAGTTGCCCTGCGAGTCCTGGACCGCTGCGGTGCACCAACGCCCTCAGGTTGTCGTTAACCCGAGGGCTGACGGGCCTCCTTCTGCGAGGCCGTTATGTCACTGCGGGGTGGGTCGCAAAGGAGGGAGCTCCGGCTGACCCGCGTCGCGGACGGAGGCAGCGGTGGAGGGGGGTCGTGACGATGCGAACCCGTTCTGGAGGCCGGTGGTGGGTCGGGGGAACCGCCACCGACGAAAGCCTCGATGACTGAGGGCATACCAGTGTACCGGGACACCCTCTCTGACAGTCGCTTGCCCGTTGCGGGCACCACGCCGGGGCGTCACAGTAGAATGCGTTTACGCGAACTTGTGGCGCCCCAAGCGCGCCGTGTGAGGATATACCGCTGGGGTTATAGTGGGTAGATGACTCTTGGGTAGACGACCCTTGTCGGAGTCCCACATAATCACTGACCTCTCCCCCGGGGGTTGGTGGTGTGGATAAAGCATTTCCCCAGCGAAAACAAAAAAAAGGCTTTTGTTTTTCTCCTCTTGCAGCTAGGTTATCGGTCTTCGTTTGTCGGCTCTTACGACACACTCAGAATGGAATGGGGTAGTGGTGACACTATGTATTTTAAATCCGTCACCACATGGACCAGTGTGCACTCTGCTACGCATCAGACTAATGCCGGTCACTCACATTCGCACAAATACGCGAACCCACAAGTGTAGGACGACATTCGCAAATGGTTAAGCGAATTTTTTGCCGCGAACGAACACTCGCGCAGTCTAGTCTCCCACACATTCGTGTGGTCAGTGGTGTGACCAGTTGCGCCCACGATTGCGAAGGTAACGGACGTGTGTTAATGACGCCTGGGAAAGAATTAAAAATTCTTTTTTTCTTAAATGTTCTAGTGACGAATTAAAAAAGAAGAGAAATGATTCATCTAAGTTTGCGAATGAATGTGACGGCCCTTCACATGCGCGGCCCAAACATTACTACAATGTATGAACATTGGGCGCATGTGAGTGGCCCCGGTAAGAGCCGGCTTTAATGTGTTTTGAAACTATGAGAATTTGGAGGACTAGGTTTTTGTAATAAAATGTAACTTGAGATGAAAGAGCTACATAATGGAAATGTGCCCGACAGGGCATTTCCTTGAATTGCCTGCTCCATCTTAGACCCTGTCCTTACTTCCCGTTACGCAAGCCTAGGCTTTCAAGTCTCTGATAAAAAAAGTATTCTCTTTTTACAGCAAAACTGCAAGCAGTTCTACAATACTCTATCTGAACAACAGCTTTGCGCAGCGGGTCATAGTGGGGAAGATACATGTAAGGGCGACTCCGGCGGGCCCCTGATGACGGTCCACGGAGGAATGTACGAACTTGTGGGCATCGTTAGTGGAAAAAGGGCGGACTCGCCTTGCGGTACCTCAGTGCCCTCTTTGTACACGAACGTTTATCATTACTTGGGCTGGATCCGTGCTTACATTAAAAATTAAACGATATTGTGGCCGATACTTAATACTTTCTGTACCTGTTAATGTCTGGTGTACCTAAAGATGTTTTTGAAAATAATGTGTTTATGATACCTACTAGGTAGGTACTTGTTCCTCGAGAATGTAGCGAAATTACAGCTTCACTATCACTACCATCCTACTAATATTATAAACGTGAAAGTATGGATGGATGGATGGATAGATGGATGGATGGATGGATGGATGTATGTTTGTTACTCTTTCACGTAAAAACGACTGAATGGATTTTAATGAAACTTTATAATAATATAGCTTATACATCAGAATAACACATAGGCTACAATTTATAAAGATATTGTGGGTAAATTTATAGAGATATTCAGTTAAATTTAAATTTCTAATTGTCAAATTTTCAGCCATATTTAATTATAGACAACATAAGATTTCGCTGTCAGTTACGTTTTGTTATACCACGTAATATATCACATTCTACGGGAACGGGATAAAAATCTCAGGTATCCTATGCCCTACTTTCTTTTATTTAAAAAGACGTTGGACAATTCATAAAATCATACTTAATATTATAAACGTGAAAGTGTAAATGTGTGTAATCTCGTTCCGTGATATAAAACATCGTATATCAAAATGCAATTGCTGGAATAACAAAACGTCACTGACTAAACGTTATGTTGTCTATAGTTTGACAAATTTGACAATTAGACATTTTGAAGTTGACCGGTTGATGTATTTATTTCGAGTAAATACTGAATTTGGATCTAGCAACGTTTCGATACGATGCAGGCATTGGACCAATATATGTCATGTAATATTACAAAACACTCCTCAGCGGCTAAAGTTTTATCAAAATGGAAAATCGTCATCTGGGACGAATGTACAATAGCGCATACACGTGCATGAGATGTTTTGGAGGCACAATTATTTTACTGCCTGGTAGAGATGGGTCGTACTAGGTAAATCTGATACTAGATCCACCTGTTCCTAATCTCAAGAGATACCTAATCCAAATACCTAATCCACATAATCTTCCTAATCTCATTCACAACCAATACTTAGCAAGCAATCTCAATCTGCCTATTCCTAATCCCAAGTTCCGAGTTCGTTATTAGGATTTGATTAATGTCATCGTTGGATAATTATTTGAATGATTAGGATTGGACATTTAGCAAACTGTGAAGTTTTGTTTGTGATATTTTTGAATTAACACAGTTTAATAGACCAATAAATTACCTTAATTGTTCATTAATACAATTAGTATTCAATTGGTATCTTCGCTTTTCATAATTATATCTTTTTGTATTGAAAATCTTCTATTGTGTTATTGTGTGTTTTGTATTGGGTTTTTTTTTAATTTAGAATAGGAAATGTCTGCACTTACAGTAACTCTTATTAAATGAAATAGAATAATTTAATCACAATTAGGCTAGGCTCGAGATGTATTTACGAGTGTATTAGTAAAATCCCTAATTTGATCTTCTTTCTCTTAACTGTTGTGTGACCATGCTCTCCCGCGCAAATCTGATAAACAAAATGCCACGCGCTGCGAGTGAGCAAGAAAGAAGGATCAATATGGTATCCATTGTATAGCGCTGTCTCGCTTTCTACGGCTCTAGATGTGTAGCGGGATTGAAAGATACGTTGCAACGTGTAAGTGAGTGAGATAGCGCAAGAACAGATGGGAGCGAATCCTGAACATTCGATTTTATGTTTTAAGAATACGAAGATTAGGTGGAACAGGTGGATTATACACATTGACAAAATGGGATTAGGTGCTACCTAATCTCGTAAAATACCTAATACTCGGATCTGTTCTAATAAATCCGACTCATCTCTACTGCCTGGCTATTTCTGCCAAACACTGCCACTAATTCCAAGATCGACTGCTGCCGCCTTAATAAGGGCTTGCCTCAAATCATCGAAATATGTGGATTGATTTTATTTTCTCAGAATTTATGTTCATCGAAGGACGAACTCAAATACACAAAAATAATGAATGGTTGACTGAGCGAGCAATTTTGGCGGCTAAGAATAAATATGTAGATGGCATAAAGTAACTAACATAATTCAGAATGAAATCATTGGTACACTTACATTAATTCAAATACATTGACTGTGTAAAAAAAGACTCCTTGGATGTGCCTGGCTTACCACCGCACAATTTACGACTAAAGGTTGGCTACGTACTAAGTTTGCTTCCAAATATAAACCAAAACCACCAAACCTGTGCAACGGAATGCGTTTGGTGGTAAGTGAATTGATGAACAATGGAATATACTCAAAGTACCTAAAGTTGGAAGGTGAGGAAGTTCTCATCCGAGGATCCCGACGATATCAACTGATATACCGTTTCAGTTTTAATTATTTCCGATCCGTCGTGCATTCGCCGTGACCATTAATAAATCACAGGGCCAATCCTGGAAAGTTTGTGGCCTAAATCTAGAAAATTCATGTATTTCCCAAGATCAATTTATATGTGGCATGTTCCGGGTCAGAAGACCATCTGCGTTATATGTTCATGCGCCTAATAATAAACCGAAAAATGTCGTCTGTCACAAGGTGATTCACTGAAAAGTGCAGTTACTAAAATAGATGGCCAATAAAGTATAATTAAAATTATAGATTTTTTATTTATATTTGTCCTGATAAAAAATTGAAGTTAATAAAATCAAAAATCTGCCCATTTATTGCCTTTAAGGCGAAACAAAGTTCGCCGGGTCAGCTAGTTATAGTATAAAACAAAGTCGTTCTCGTCTGTCCGTCCCTATGTACTATCTTTAAAACTACGCAACGAATTTTGAATCTTTTTTTTTAAATAGGTAGAGTGATTCACGAGGAAGGTTTATAAGCGTAATCATAATACATCCATAATATTGCAGAGAAACACTGATAAATTTAGAGGTTCATCATTACATCCGTGCGAAGCTGGGGAGGGTCGCTAGTAGCAAATCATCATCATAATTTCAGCCGAAAGACGTCCACTGCTGGACATAGGCCTCCCGAAGGATTTCCACAAAGGCCGGTCCTGGGCCGCCCGCATCCACTGCTTTCCGGCGACCTTAACCAGGTCGTCGGTCCACCGTGTGGGAGGCCTACCAGCACTGCGCCTTCCGGAACGCGGTCGCCACTCGAGGACTTTTCTGCCCCATCGGGCGTCGGTCCTGCGAGCTATGTGCCCTGCCCACTGCCACTTAAGTTTGGCAATCCGGTGGGCTAAGTCGGTGACCCTGGTTTCCTGCGTATCTCCTCATTTCTGATTCGATCTCGCAGGGAAACTCCGAGCATAGCCCTCTCCATTGCCCTATAAGTAGTAGCAAATAAGTGTAAATAATATGGCGTCACTGTTGTTCTTATGGCATCCGAATAGTACAGCCTCATGATCTCGATACTTGTATTTTTTCAATGTAATCTAATAACCTCATTTACATAATACTAAAAATATTGTGAAGTTTTCCATCGGACGTGGCTCCAGACTGAAGATGAACTCATTAGAGTGCAGATAGCTCGGTCATCCGGCTGCACTAACAAGTGAAACTTTGCCTGTAAGTTTCTCTCTTTTATGAGAAAATAAACTTACTGAAGTGACAGTACTAGACACGATGTAAATCTTGCAGCATTTAACATACAAATTTACTCCTTGCTTTACTCCCAGCTGTACCAAAAAGGGATTTAGAATACATAGTCACCACCCAATACCATCCTAAGGGTGTCGTAAGAGCTGACAAAAGGAAAAGACAAGACCGAAAACCTAGCCACAAGAGAAGTAAAACTTAAAAAGGAAACCCTTTTTTTTTGTTCGCCCGGGGTAAAATCCTTTATGGACTTCCTCGCCGGCCACGGGGATGGCCAGCGAGGGGAGTGTGGGACTCTCCCCCATAGTGGGGGCCTACCCACTAAACCTCCCCGGGGTGCTCCAACTCGCGTCCTGTTGCGGCATTGTGGGATCTGATGCAGAACCACGCCGCCGCAGACGAGGAGGCCCTCCTCCTCTCCTCAGGCTCCTTACGAGCACTCGACGTCCTGCCGTGAGCACCCGGCAGGACGTCGCTTCCCCTCAGATCCCGTGTGGGGCGAGACATCCCCGTACCCCGCCCCGGGTGAACCGAAACCCTGTGCCAACCCGTATGGCCAGCATGGACAGTCGGCCTTCCCAGTGATGGGAGGGGGCCCGACTTAGCAGTGGGCCATTTATGGGCTTAGTAGTAGTATACTGTGTTTGGTACATTGTGTATATACATTTTGGACGATTGAACAATAGAAACAAATTAGCTGATTAAACAACTATTTTTAATGAGGATTACCAATTTACAATACATAAAATGTCCCTTATTTATAATAATTAAAAAATGCTCATTTAAATTTGTTCTCAAAGCAAATAATTTAATTACAAATACACTGCGCAACATGTATGAATATTCTAGACTCGGGTCCTGTGATAAATTTTCTAAAAGTAATAACGAAACACAAAACAACATGTATATTTAAAATAATAGTTATCGTCGTATTTAATTACAGGTTTGTTTTGTTTTTTATATTACTATAAAACTTTGCTGCTTCTGTATTTATATTGATGATCAAGTAAGAAAGTTTAAACATAGTTCGAAATTTTACTCATCATCATGAGAACAACAAACGGAGCGCTCTTTTGAGATTTAATAACAATGAATAAGATCATGATTTATCGTAGACTGTTGTTCAAAAGAGTAACTAGAAAGAGGTTTCACAGGTTCCATTTAGATGTAATTAAACAAAGTATTACTGGACAAATTAAACAATAACATCAAGGGTACAGTCCTTGCCAAAATTTATGGCCGATCTGAATGTAGCCGCATTACGCTGCGCAGAACACATCAGGTATCAGCGGGATGTACGCGGGGCGTGGAGCATGCGTGCTCGCCCCCGTGCGTTAGTGTGAGTGTGCTACGTTCGTATTGGTTATGAAACGTACGATGCGCAAGTTCGCACTGACGGCTACATTCAGAGCGGCCATAAAGTTTGGCGAGGACTGTATGTTGGGACACATAGACACTATCAGCTTGTTCGAAGAAGCTTCACCCGAGCTGCACGTTCGTTGCATAGTTGTAATTAGCCTCGCCATCCCGTGAAAGAAGGTGAACTGTGGAAGATTTTTATTTTAAGATTTCATACTTTAAAAAAAATTCAACTGACCACATTTCAGTCTTGCTATATTTGTACCTAGTATTACAGTAGCACATAAGAGGTGTATTAAATTAAATCTTTATTATGTTACTTTATACATTTTACACATGAAGTTTTTTTTGTATTTTACTTTCTAGTGTCTGTAATAGGTTGTATAGTATTATTTTTCTAGATCACATCAGGTAGACTATAACACACTAATTTGGCATCTTCCATGTAAACAAAAATTAAAACTACTGGGCCAAACTGTGTTAATGTTTTAGGGGACCAAATGGCAACTCCGCGTCAGACTAAAGAACGCAAATCGGATCATAAATCTCAGCGTAATCAGTGAACATGCATTCAAAAAATACCAATCGAATTAAGAATGGCCTTTCCCGTTCCCAAAACAACAAGATTTTCAATTCGATTGGTTGTTTTTCTTTATCAATTAATTTACTTCGGAAATGAAGTTGGTTAAAATATTGACGGTAGGTGGGTATAAATACTAACGTGTTGAAGCTTGGAGCTGGTTGTTGCGTGGGGACCGACTGCTGTGCCAAGTTGCCGAAAGTCAGCGTGTTTTGCGTCGCTAGGCTCTCGAAGGTGGCATTCGACTGGTTAGAAGCGAAACCTGCTAAAATATAATACGGTAAGTATACAGGGTGTAAAAAAACAGGTCGCGCATATCCAGGAATATGCAGTATTTCATCATCCTACGTATGATTGATCCTGAGTAAGGTTAAAGTCTCAAGAAAAACTAAGCAGAGACGACGCCCGAGTCCTAAGTGCTAAAGGAACTTAGACATTATTCGCCGCGGGTCAGTGTCAACACTGGGTGGGAAACACAGGTGGAGAGCGAGTAAGACTGCAGGGCCTGGGAGAGGACATGCTCAGGCAGTACTCGTAGGACTACGGACTACGACATAAAGTAAAAACAAAAAAAAAAGACAAACAAACCATTTGAAGTAGGGCCGTAACGTCAGTGTCAATGTAAGTTAGCACCGACTTCAAATTATTATTTAGGGGTTATTTTTTCCTTTTAATTTTTAAAGACAAATCACATTTTTTGTCAAAATGTTTTTGTTTTTGTACATATAATTCGGAACTAACAACTGGTAAGTTGTTCAAGAATACCCAAACTTGCCCTCCGACAAACGGGTTTGTTTACCCATTTCAAATTTAATAGCAAAACTGCTGAGCAAATGAAACGGCCACAAGGGAAGAACCAGCTTAAAAATAAATAAAAAATCGTCAAAATCGGTTTAACAAGTCGAAAGTTCTGAGGTAAAAAAAAAGTCCGTTAAAACAATTGATTTCAATATACATATTTTGGAATATGATTCCAATGACAACGTTGTAAGAAAGAAAGAAAGAAAATAATTTTATTGCAGCTCACAATAGATCCTATATCAATATTGTCATCTTACTTGGTGATGAGCTTCCAAACATTTTGCCCGGAGATGAACTGCCGAATGTAGCACCACCACCAAACGTAGCGCCTCCGCCGAACGTGGCAGGGGCGCCGAATCCAGTGTTCGGGCTCTTGTTAAAGGCGCCGAATCCTCCGCCACCAAAACCTCCGCTGGGAGGCGTGCCAAACGCGGTCGGTTGCCCGAAGGCTGGCTTAGAACCAAACACGGATGATCCGCCGAACGCAGGAGCTAAGTAAATTTACAAAATATTGGCGATAAGAATTATTTTTAATCTAAGATTATACAATTTGAACTTCATCACTTATTTATTAATGGATTTATCGCGTGCAAGTTATTTAACATCGTTATGTGTGTTAACCTTTATTTCCTTTTAACAAGTTAAATTATCAGTTATAACTTCTAACGGTCAACCCTAGACCGAGAAATTGCTCTGGACAATTTGGAGAATTAAACAGTTCTCGATACTTACGAGTTTGTTGTTGTGGCGTACCAAACGCCGCAGCGGGTTGTGGACTTCCGAAAGCAGAACCACTCTGTGCCGGTGAACTAGAACCACCTCCGAAGATTGACGAAGTTTGTGTTGTGGCTTGCTGGCCTATCGAAAATTAAAATGTTAATATTTAATTAACATCCGCTTGTTGTTAGGTCAAACGATTTTGCACAAGGACTTTTGAATTTGGCAGATTACGAATTTTGACAGGCTAGCAATTGCACCGTGTCGAATGTGCACCTCGATAGAAAAAACATGGTTGCGGCTGTCACACATAAACAAGTGTGGAGGAGTCCTAGAGACGGTTTTTTGTACAAATTATGAACAAAAGACAGTCACTAGGAAGTACATTATGTTTGTGTGTGTGTGTGTGTAATGTGGTAGTTCATACTAATTAGAACAATACAAAGATGCTGTGCTGTTTTTACGTTAAATATTAGTCACTATGAAAATATTGAGGATTTCCTCTTTTTTTTCGGTATACCTAAACTGTATCGCAGAAGCAGTTTAAAAACATGAAATTCACGAACACAGACACCCAGACTCCGATCAATCCGCCTCTGTTTTACACAAAGACACTTGCCTGACCCCGGAATCGAACCGGCGACCCGTGATCTAAAGGCGACACATCTACATGAATATCTAATATTAATTGGAACCACAAATCGGAAAAACAAAAAAAAAACAATTACCGAACGCAGAAGATCCGAAGCCGCTTTCGCCAGTGCCACTACCCGACCAGAAACTAGTTGCTGGTTTCTGTCCAAACGGAGTGGAACTTGCACCACCGAATATGGATGCAGCAGTTGGGTTGCTTTGACCAAATGTCGTTGAGCCACCGAACACGTTTGTGTTGCTTTGGCCGAAGACCGAACTGGGTGAGCTGTGGAATATTCAGAGCTGTTTATCTGATCCAAAAAAAAACTATGTTCTGAGCCAAAGGGCAAATGATTAGTAAAATAAACCGATGCGTCGGGCCTCCTTCCACTACTACTATTCAGCCCATAAAAGACCCACTGCTGAGTCGGGCCTCCTCCAATTACATGGAGGGTAATTAGTAGAGGTCGGAGTGAGTACATTGATTTAAGGTCGTTGACGTCGAACGTAGAGGATAATATGGATATGCCTCCAAAATACCGGAACGAAATCCCGCACATTATGGATAAAATGGCATGTCTATATTATAATATCTTGACGCAAGTATATAAAATCAATCTACCTACTCCGACCTCTGGTAATTAGCCTTCTGTGGCACGCTGGCCAGACGGGTTGGCACGGGGTTTGTGTCAAGTTGTCCTTCTCATGGGATTAGGTGGTCTGCCTTTTCTTCCATTAGTAGCCTCTTACCGCCACCCTCAGGATGAAATGGGGTGGTGACACTATGTATTCTACATCCGTCACCACACGGATACCACTTCCACTACACGGAGGGTAATTAGCCTAGTGTGCCACGCTAGCCAGACGGGTTAGCACAGGGTTTCTTCTTTTGTCGGCTCTTACGACAACCTTAGGATGGAATGGGGTGGTGACACTATGTATTCTACATCCGTCACCACACGGATACCACTTCCACTACACGGAGGGTAATTAGCCTAGTGTGCCACGCTAGCCAGACGGGTTAGCACAGGGTTTCTTCTTTTGTCGGCTCTTACGACAACCTTAGGATGGAATGGGGTGGTGACACTATGTATTCCAAATCCGTAACCACACCGATGCTGGCCCAGCAGGACATACATTTATTATTTTAAGACCCATGATACGAGAGAGAAATAAAGCGCACATATTATATCTATCTATCAGCCACAGAAGTCTACTGCTGAACATAGGCCTCCCCATAGATTTCCACAATGTGCGATCTCGTGCAGACCGCATCCACCGACTCCCAGCGACCTTTACAAGGTCGTCCGTCTTCCTAGTTGGAGGTCTTCCCACGCTCCTCTTTCCCATACGTGGACGCCACTCCAATACTTTTAAGCCCCATCGGCCATCTGTTCTTCGGGCCACGTGGCTTGCCCATTGCCACTTCAACTTCAAGCGCACATAAAATGAAATAAAAATACTATAGCCATCTGACGTGAGGGCGGGCACAGAACTAATCAAAATAAGCCGGAAGGTTTTAGGTTTTTATGACTACTGATGGTAGAATGCTAGCCTGGGCCGATGGCTTTTCGCGCCCTACAGAGCATGAGGTTAGATATTACAAATAATGGACACCCATCTAGCATCTGGTAGAGCTGAACGTAGCTCCTGCAGATCGATTGCGTTTAGCACTGGTCGCTTGGCTACGGCCCCCTCCGAGAATCAGTATAGCACATTTAAATCTATTATATATTACCTTCCGCCAAATATGCTTCCTCCACTAGTTGGTGAAGGTGCGTTAGTAGTAGAAATGCTTGCGGCAGCAAACAGATTAGCTTCAGGACCACCAAACAAGGAACCCTGTGCAGTTGTCGCCGGCGTTGACCCAAAGACAGACGCAGGCTGCGTTGTAGGAGCAGCTCCGAATATAGACGCTTGAGTAGCGGGCGTTGTTGTGCCGAAAACAGATGACTGCGTCGATGGAGCAAACACAGACTGACCATTCGCAGATCCAAATACGGAAGCCCCACCACCGAAGACGGACGATGTTATCGCTGGAGCAGATCCAAATATACTTTGAGTCGTAGTCGTGGCAGCAAACACAGATGGCTGTGTGGTAGTTGTAGATGTAGATGAGCCACCGAAGACAGATTGAGTACTCGCTGCTCCTGTACCGAAAATCGACGGCGAAGCGGTCGTCGTTACACCGAACACAGACTGTGTAGTTGTTGCCGTGTCGAAAACAGGCGCACTTGTTGAAGAAAAGATTGATGACGTGGCAGGCTGGGGCGCACTTGATAGCACTGGAGACGCTCCAAATGCGGAACTAGGCTGTGTAGTCGCCGACGCGAATACTGAAGATGGTGACGGAGGTGTCGATGTACTGAAAACTGATGGCTTGGTTATAGCAGCGTTGAATATTGAACCGGAAGATGATCCAAATATGGAGCTCTGCGCTGTTGTAGCAGTTCCAAATATAGATCCTGAAGGTGCTGAGCTGGGAGAAGGAGTTGAAGCAGCCGCTGCGGCAAATAAACTGCTGGCTTCCGAAGTAGTCTTCGGTGGAGATGAAACTGCGCTACCAAATATAGACGCAGGAGTTGCTGTTGATGGTGACAAGTTTGGTGAAGGTGTTTCTTGTAGTACACTTGTAGCCACAGGCGTTACTGGTTTGATGGTAACGGATGTGGGCACAGATGGGATTGAGATCGGCTGTGGTTTAGGCACTGTAACATAAATAAAAACGAGTATGATGATGGTTTTAACGTAATACACATGCATACTTTAGCATTTTGAACACACTTCTAAAAGAACTTTAAGCCTCGAAAAATAAACAAAAATACATCAATTCAAGCTAACTTACAATTGGTAATCAACAGGCGAGATTTGTTTAAAAATGAAGTTTATGAATGAAAGATATATATGAAAATAAACACCTGTTGGAGAAGCTGGAGATGCAGCGTTAGCAGCTGCAAATAAAGTTGAAGCTTTTGTTGCAGTTGTTTCAGCATTTTCACTTAGTTTAATAGGTTCTAATTTAGGTTCTGGTGTGACCTCTACTGGCTTAGGAGGATCGCCTGCAAGAAATCAAAGTTTTGAAATTTTCCTACGACTCAATGAAATGAAATGTAGCAAATGATTTAAAACAGAAATCTTACTTGATGGTCTTGGACTAGTACTCGCGATTGGATTAGCGAGTTGATTTGCAGTAGCAAATATACTTGGTTCTGGCTTTATGGAAATATCAGCTGATTCCGTTTGTTTCTTATCCGTACCAGCCATCTGAGGAACTTTCGCTAGATTGTCATTTCTCTCAGGTACATTTTCCTTAGATGCTTCTTTCTCTGCTGGTTTAGTTGCATTTTTATTATCTGATTTAACTTCTTGAACGGATTTTAGTACATCTGGGACATTTGAGGAACTGCCGGAAGGCGAAGTCGGTTTCATTGCAAACAGATTTGTCATTGGTTTATCTGTCTTAGGTTTGATAGTAACTGTTTTCGTCACTTCCGCTTCAGGTTCCCCAGTTTCACTGGATTTGGGAGCGAAAGTAGATGCTGGTTTCGTTTCCGGTACAAATGCTTGAGGTTCGAATTTTTTGAACATGCTGTTTATGCCCGCGATAGGTTTTGATGTGAACGCACTAGGTTGTTTAGCTGTTGTTGTGGGCGTAGATGATGACGCTGAAACTGTAGGAAGACTATACAGTTAGTAAAATAATAGATGACATTAAGGTTTTCAGGCAATTATACAGTTATACTTATCTTTTAAATAAAAAAACTTACATGCAAACGAAGATGGCGAACATATAGGTTGTCCCATGAAGGTATTGGCATCATTCTTTGGTTCCAGGTTCATTTGAGATTTGTTCTGCAGCAAATCTTTAAGGACGCTTCTGGTATTGGCTGATGCAGAGGGCGCGTTGGGAGTAGCGAAACTAAATGTCGGTTGAGGCTTAGGAGGCGCTTGAGAGATGGGTTTAGGCGAATCTGGTTTAGGTTCTGAAATAAATAAAGTATTAACAGTCTAAAATTTGTGTTGATGACGAATTTAGAATACTCAATATGACCACCCCATACCATCTATCCTGAGCGTGTCGTAAAGGTGCGTACTGACCAACGTTACGAGGTGTAATGTAACGTGTTACACAGCGAGCATTCGTGCAGTCAGTACGTCATGTTACGGGGAAATCAGCGACCAACGAAGTACTGAAAGCACGAATGTTCGCTGTGTAACACGTTACATTACGCCCCGTAACGCCGGTCAGTACCCACTAGAGGCTTAAGAGGCGACTAAATAAACGTAAGATCAATTGGTCGCAAGAGAAAGGATTAGCCTACTTCGCCACGCCAGGCAGACGGGTTTCGTATCAAGCTTTACGTCTATTGCGGCTAGGTTATTGGCCTTATCGTTTCGTTTTGTCGGCTCATATGGCACCGTTGGAATGGGTTCTTAAGAATCCGTGGGAATGAGAATAAATAATAAATAAATATCCTTGGACATTTCACACAACGCCATCTCGTCCCAAGTTAAGCAACTTAATGCTTGTGTTATGGTAACGAGATGGATGATAAACTACTTATATACATTTTTTTTTTGTAAATACATACATATTATAGATAGAAATGACACCCAGACTCCGAGCCAGTGCCTCTGGTTTAGACAAAGACACTTGCCCGACCCCGGAATCGAACCCGGGACCCGTTGATCCAAAGGCGACACATCTAACCACTAGACCAACGAGGCAGTTAATATAGTCTACCTTTTGATAGAATGGCAATATAGTCTACCTTTTGTAGAATAGAATAGAATAGAATAGAATACTCTTTATTGTACACCAATAATATAAAAGGTTAACATACCATTAGATATATATATGACAAAGAAATGTACAATGGGCGGTCTTATCGCACTAGGCGATTTCTTCCAGACAACCTTTTGTAATATGAACAGTAATATTTTATTAACCATGTTGCTGGTGCTGCTAGATCACTTCATTCTAATCTAATTAGCAAGTAGTAAATTGTGACAGTTATCCGTGTGGTGACGGATTAAGAATACATAGTGTCACCACCCCATTCCATCCTAAGGGTGTCGTAAGTGCCGACAAAAGGAAACGACAAGGCCCAAAACCTAGCCGCAAGAGAAGGAAAACTTGTTACAAAACCCTGTGCCAACCCATCTGTCAATGTGGCACAGTAGGCTAATGACCCACCAAGTAACGGGGGAGGCCCAACTCAGCGGAGGATCATTTTATGGGCTGAGTCATAGTAATAAATTGTGACCAATAGTATTTTTGGAAGTGTTATTTACCCTCAGTGAACAAAGTCCTCGCGACGCTGGTTAGACCTGGTGGCTTCACATTCACGTTGCTGACCGGACTAAATGTTGGCACACTGGCAGGTGTAGACATGTTAAGCATTGGTGTCTGTTTCACTGGTTCTGGCTTCGGCTCAATTTTGGGTTCCATTTTAGGAATGAATGACGGTACTGGAACTAAAGAACCTGACTGAATGAATGTTAAGGGAAAACCTAAAAAGAATGTCCAAGGGACGTTCATGTGTATGGGCTATACAGGAACGCAATCTAGACAAAGAGATGCAATTTTTGTAATTTGCTATTTTGGCCTAAGTTCATCATTCTTACAATCGTAGATACCACGAATATTCCCGATGAAGCGAGATAATTCAGAGTCATTCGTGTGATTACTACTCGGTGAGAGGTAAACAAGTATTTCGAGAATATCTCGACAAATACGATTCTCGACTCTAATCGTTCCATTATAAAGCACATAACACCATGTGAAAAGTCGCGAACAGTTTGTTCCCGCTAACCTAAACATTATGGGTAAACAACCAGCCCATATTGTTTAGTGTCAGCGCGCACACGGTGTAATGTGCTTTATAATTGAACAATTAGAGTCGAGAATCGTAAATGTCGAGATAGAAATACTTGTTTACCTCTCACTGAGTAGTATCCTATTGGCATAAAAAGGTAATGAATAGAGCACGGATATTGTAACAGTGTCTTACCAGGTTTCGATTCCGATAGTCCCGGCTCACTCTTAACAATAACCGGTTTCACTTGAGCAGCCTGCGTATTATCCTTAAGACTTTTCTCGTAATTCAACTTGATGGTCGCCATATGATGTCTCATCTCCACGTTGACTGGTTTTATTTTCGCCGTTTTGTGGTTCGACAGCATATCTCGCAATGCGTCCAATTTTTGTGCGGACAGATATGGTTCTTGGGGTTTAGTTACGGGTTCAATGCTCATGTTTAGGATGTTTTTGGTGAGCTTTGATAACGGGTCTCTGGAATAAAAGACAATTGCTATGTTTATTTTTATCTACTGAAGGTTGCTCTTTGCCAATACAGCAATGGACCTCTCCATTGCTATGCTCTGATATACCCCGCGAGATCGACTAAAAAATTAGGAGATACTCAGGAGGACCAGAGTTAACGACATAGCCCACAGGATTGCCAAACTTAAATGGCAATGGGCAGGGCACATAGCTCGCAGGATTTACGGCCGATGGGCCAGAAAAGTCTTCAAGTGGCAACCGCGTTCCGGAAAGCGCAGTGCTGGTTGGTCTCCCAGACGATGGAGACGACTTGGTTAAGGTCGCCAGAAAGCGATGAATGCGGGCGGCTCGGGAGCGAACTTTGTGGAAATCCTTGGGGGAGGCCACCAACATCTTTTGGCTGAAATGATGATGATGATGATGATACTGCAGGTTACTCACGTATCGCCTTTTAAAAAGTGGAAGTATAACACTGGCAACAGTGAATGCTGTATTGTGTTATATTTCCAGCGTAGCGCTCAAACTAACAGCCCGCTTGATGGTAACAGTTTCCGTCGCCTATGGACGTTTATTACGTCAGAGATCCTCATGGATACACGGCCGTTGGGGATTGGCCGGGTTAGGTGAGTTGCGCCGCGACCTACCCACTAAAACAGACGGCAATCCTCGACTGCCCGAACCACGGGATTCACTGGCAATGGGGGAGCATGCTCCGAATCTGGGAGCAATGTGCCCGCAACCCAAAAAGTGAAAGCATGACGCTACCAGCAGTGTCTACATGCAGAGTCCTTCAGCTGATAAGACCATACTTCCTCATAACTGCCTTGTTGGTCTAGGGGTTGGATGCGCCGCCTTTAGATCAGCGGATCCCGATTCGATTCCGGGCAAGTGTCTTTGTGTAAACCAGAGGCACTTGATCAGAGTCTGGGTGTCATTAATTTTGAACCGGTGTGGCGGACTGGTTGACATTCGTTATTTTTAAACGTTCGCGATTTTAACTCATAATTTAAAACATCTAACGGGACTTATCGCGCACAGAATTAATTTAGGTACTTATGTCAATACCTGTTTTTGCTCGACATTTCAACCATGTTGATTGTTTCAACCAACCAACAAAATGTTCAACCGATACAGTCAGTGATGTGTACCATAGTGACAACCCTACGTGTGTGTAAAACCGTGATTGTAGGAGACCAATGTACCCTCACTTTCCGTCGAAAAAACTTGCAGTCTGCAATCAGCTCGCGACCACGGCCATTGTAACATGGTTGTAACGTCGAGCAAAAACAGGTATTGACCTAAGTACCTAAATTAATTCAGTGCGCGATAAGTCCTGTTGGATATTTTAAATTATGGGTGACATTCATTTTGAGTTTGAGTACATACAACTCGGTAACTTCGGAATTCTCGGTTACTCACTTATTTAATTTCCAAATATTTTTTATTCATAGAATTTTCGAAATCGTTTCGGGAAACATAAATAAAAAATGGAGAACCTACTTTTTTAAGTTGGTTAAAAATTGTCATGTATTCTATAGGGTAAGGATTGCAATGTATGCATTTGATCACGAGTACCTCGTTTGTTTCCATATACCTTGCAAGCTAGTTACTGCGATGTGTTTAGGTATTATTCGTACATAATGTTTGGATGATTTTAGAATGACAAGAACGAAAACAATACATACTTGTTCTTGAACGGTGTGCTTCTCAGTAACGACTTTGAATGGAACATGGGCGTGACGTCACACTCATTGAGAGTATTACGCAACGTGCGCAGAACTGCTTGCTGTCGGCTCAGAATTTCCTGTTGTTTCACAAGTGGTTGATATACGTCATCTAGTATGGGCCTAATCATACGTTGGCCGGGCCTGTGAAAATGGAAATAAAAAAGAAAACATAATACCAGATATTACGTGAAACGTTTAAATAACGACGTCAGATATGAAATATAACATTTGTAAAGGTGGTACGAGTCGTAGGAGACAAAAAAGATGCATAGATTGCTGTAAATAATGTGTATGACAGGGTGGATGTAGATTAGGAGGAGTGTACATAGAGGGAAAACATGTTGCCACAGGGTCTTGTTTCAAGGTTTCCTTCTCTTAATGTGTAGTGGTAATCAACAAATCACCATATTGTAACATCTCATCCAAAATACAAATACAAAAGAATTAATGTTTTTTTTTAATATTAGCATTCCACACTGTGTTGGAAATTGCATACTCCTCTGCCCGCGCAATTTTCGTATCAAGGGGTACAAAGTTTTTGCGACACGTATTAATATATGGATAAGCATATAAACTCCAGAAGCATTGTGGAACGCAGATAGCTACGCATCTAGATAATAGATGAATATACATAATTAAAAAAACTAAAATATGCATTACTAGCGCCTCGCCTCGGCTTCGCACGTGTGCAATTATGCATATAGTATACATTATAAACCTTCCTCTTAAGGGTGCGTTCCACTTAGCACTCACAACGACCACGCTCCCGACCACGGTTTTCGCCGTTCCACTTGGTTCTGGGCGTCACAAATAATCATTTACTCAAGTGGAATGGATTTTGGAGCGTTTTGGGCGTTCATTTAGATAATAAAAATGGCGCGTTTAAAAAAACTAAACAAAAGGTTGATGAGGTTATATTACAATTTGTAATTGGTATCAATAAGTTCCATTACATATTGGTTAAGATGATTTATTAAAAAAAAGTATATACTTTAATTTTCAAGGAGTATTTAACTAATTTATGATCGTATTTAATAAAAATGCCTATATCGGCGGCAGTTTGAAATTAGTTGGTGCGTCAAAATAAAAGTACTAGTTCATCCAGCTCAGATAAAGAAAGAAATAGAATTTTACAAATCTTTGATCGTGAAAAACGAAAAGTTTGGCCATATAATATTGATTTGATAATGTCTTGTCCGATCTTGTTCGGTACAAAAGAACGATATTGTTATTGTCGTCATGTTTCTGCTTTTAGTTTTTAAATTTGGCGCTCAAATTCTCAAAACGCTCACAACGAGCCACCTTTTGAGATGGGGCGTCGTGAGCTTGGCGTGAGCATAAGTAATGACGTCATCAATGACGTTTTCGCCGCGACCACAACGATCGTGGTCGCCATGTGGAACGCCTGAATGAACATTTTAGGCGTTGTGAACGCCAAGTGGAACGTACCCTAAATCACTCTATCTATTAAAAAAACCCGCTACAAAATCCGTTGCGTAGTTTTAAAGATTTAAGCATACATAGGGACAGACAGACGACAGCGACTTTGTTTTATACTATTGTAGTGATGATAGTGATAGTGAAGTCAATATTTTTCATAAATTCCTTCAACATAAAAAAAACAGAACTGCTGATTTTGACTAGCTCAATTCCCTAATTTAGAATAGCTATAAGGTGTATGTTTCATCCTGCATACTTCGGATACTACTTTACTACTTACGGATACGGAACTTACTTGTTATACTTCGGATCTTTCGCCAAGGCCTCGCTCCACTTGTAATCCAGCGCCTTCTGGGCCTGTTCTAATTGAGTCTGCACGTAGTATGCCAGTTTCTTTACAGACGCGACTCGTTTTGACGTTAGGGGGTCCGCTTGGGTCCACTGATCATAGTCTTTCGCCCTGGCGTTATCAGATTTAGAAAGTACCATTAAAAAACATTGTCTTTGCTGAGGAAGTCAGGCGCTGCCGAATGTGTATCATTTAAAATATCTGACTTCCTCCATGCGGCATCCCTGCTGCCTTTTTAACATCTATGGCAGTCGTTATACGTAGTCGCTAGTGAAAAATTTGCTGGGTCACAGAGGACAGGTTATCGATCCGTGTAAATTCTGGTAGTTAGCCAAATCAGGTTAACCGGTGCTGACTGCCTTATTGGTCTAGGGGTATGATGGGGTAGGGTCCCGGGTTCGATTACTAGGCCGGGCAAGTGTCTTTGTGTAAACCAAGAGACACTTGCTCTGAGTCTGGGTGTCAGTTATAAATTTCATATTTGTAAACTGCCCGCGCGGTACAGGAAAACTTCATGTTAACTCTGTGCCAACCCAACTTGCCAGTAGGTTAATTTCCCTCCATTTTGGAGGAGTAGTGGGTCGACTCAGTAGTGGGTCATGTATGGGCTGTAATTATGATGATGATGATGAAACTTCCCACGCGAAACAGGTTATATCTAGGTTATTTTTTTTTAAAAATACGTAATGATATTGTCCACAAACGGCTAGCGTGGCGTAGCGTCTCTCCATCATATTGGCGGAGACTTGGTTCAACAGTAGGTCATTTATTTGATTAAAAACAGACAGAACTAAAGAGGAAGTCTTTTAAAAAAAAACTGTTCTCTTTTACTTACTCAGCATGTGTTCGGGCTTCGGCAACCACAGCGCACGCACGAACCAATTCCAGTTTAAGTTGCACTATGGCGGCACGCAAATCGTCCAAACAACAGTCCTTCTTTAACTGTTGTGTGTCTAACGCGTTGTAGTTGAAATTCGCGTTGATCGACTCAATATCGCGTTGTAACTATGGAAATAGAATAAGATATATCTTCTTATTTAAAAATAAAGATTAATTGCTGTTCGTTAGTCTCGGTCTAGAACGGCTGGACCGATTTGGCTAATTTTCTAAGAAAATATGTTTTTTTTATTTATTGATTCTGAGGCGGTAACGAAGTTTCTCGGGTCAGCTAGTAAGAAATAAAGCATGTACGATTTGGA
The DNA here is from genome assembly GCA_905475355.2 of Clostera curtula. Taxonomy (NCBI): domain Eukaryota; kingdom Metazoa; phylum Arthropoda; class Insecta; order Lepidoptera; family Notodontidae; genus Clostera; species Clostera curtula. The sequence continues at coordinate 8,037,577 of FR997806.1, read as the reverse complement.
CCACTGTGTAAAATAACATATCAAAAACATAGACAAATTTAATGAAACGAGGATTTTTGTTGCTTCCACTTTTTTCGATTGTAGCTTTATCAAGTCTGCGATAGATGGCGTTACCGGTTCGACTTGACAAATAAACGCGATGTACAGATACCTCTTTGAACTAATATTTTAACGAAGGAAATTAGCCTACTGTGCGATGCTGGTGAGACAAATTGGTACAAGGTTTGTATCAAGTTTTTCTCCGCTTGCAGCTGGATGGTGTACATCTTGCGTTCTTTTAATTTCCACTTACGGCCAGGATGGTGTGGTTTGGTGACATTTTGGATTTTAAATACACAATAATTATTTAGATATGGATAATCTGATAAAATAAATAAATAAATATCCTTGGACAATTCACACAACGCCATCCCGTCCCAAGCTAAGCAACTAAATGCTTGTGTTATGGTAACGAGATGGATGATAAACTACTTATATACATTTTTTTTTGTAAATACATACATATTATAGATAGAAATAACACCCAGACTCCGAGCCAGTGCCTCTGGTTTAGACAAAGACACTCGCCCGACCCCGGAATCGAACCCTGGACCCGTTGATCCAAAGGCGGCACATCTAACCACTAGACCAACGAGGCAGTTTTCGAGCAACACTATGCTTATTATACAGGTAAGAGTATTTATTTAAAAACGAGTATCTTACCCTAACTTGTGCATCTTGTGTTTTGACCATAAACTTATACAGTTCCATTTGGAATTCATTGACTTCTTTCACTAGTATGTTCTTTAATTCTTGGTTGGCTTTCATCTCATTGATTCGTTCCTGTTCTGCCTTCAGGGCTGCATTTTCTTGGAGTTGCGCTGGCGATGGAGGTTTTGGGGTAGGTTGGAGTGTTTGAGCCTAAATAGCAATGTAATACAAATTTAATTCAAGCGAAAAAGAATTTTACTTTCTTTAAATAACAACCAAATTTGCACTATTCGAATATTATTTAAACAGACATCAAAAAACACAATTTCGTAATTCGGTTGTATGTATGGTTTTTAAGTGTTTGCTCCTGGAAACTCGGTCATGAACAAAACAATTAAAAAATTCGACTTCTTGGTTTGTAGAAATTTTGCAGGAAATGATCTCATCACGGTTATGATCTTTTTATTTTATTTTATAATTATTTTATAATTTCCTGCAATGTGTAAAGATCGTGAAAACCTTGTAGAAATTTTATCGAAACCTTTACTTTAAATTTACGCTTTATAGTCTGTGTAGTTTGCACAGCCGTGTGCATATTTTTGTGTGTATGGTATTTGAATAATTTTACCTTTTGAGCTGGGACGTGTGGCGTGGAAGTAGCTTGTGCTTGTAAAGGCTTTTGTTCGAGTTGTGCCGAAGCTGAAATATCCAAAGGGTTAAATCATAAACAATAGTGACTAGATTTGCATAAAAAAAATCTATTCCATAGATCCAAACCAAAGAAACCAATTTTAAAACTCAGAAGTTACATTATTTGTATATGTAATACACTTTAAACCGGTTCTCAAAGACTACTACTTACTCTCTACAAAAGATACGGCAACATTTTCTTTTTAAATTGTATACATTTGTTACAAAAATCCTATTATACAAGACGGTGGAAGCAAGTTCCCAATATAATGCCTATTTGTGTTCGTGAATTACATTTGTAAACGCCCCCCGCGTTTACAAATTTAATTCACCGCGATACAGATTAAATAAAGTGCGGGGGGTTTCGTTTAAAAAAAAGCGAAATACAAAGTACATTGTATGACAACATTTAATTGTAACGATAAATGAATATATCAATTATATTTAAGATTTAGTCAGGCATAATGGCAATTTAGTGTACATTTTATGTGTGTATTGGGGGAGCGACGACGGGGCCGGGGGGTATACGCTCCTGCTTTACCAAAGCCCGCGCGCGGACTTTACATTATCACTACAAAGTATAAAACAAAGTCGCTGTCGTCTGTCCGTCCTTATGTATGCTTAAATCTTTAAAACTACGTAACGGCTTTTGAAGCGGTTTTTTTATAGATAGAGTGATTCAAGAGGAAGGTTTATATGTATAATACATGCATAATATTGTAGATGAACACTGATAAATTTAGATGTTCATCATTGCACCAGTGAGATGCCGGGGCGGGTCGCTAGTAAAAAATAAACCTACTTGTGGACAGTCCTTGAATTGGTTGCTGATTATTCGGTTGCGGTTGAGCAAATTTAGGTTTGGCACTAGGCTGGCTGAAGAGACTGGCGGGCGGCATCGCTGGTGTTTGAGTCGGTGGCGCTGTTGGCAAAGACTGAGGTGGCAGGGGCTAAAACAAACGGATTATTAAGTTACTAGTCCATCGTCTTATAATATCTGTTGTGATATGTGTTTAGGATTTAGAATCCACCCGATTCCATATCGAGGGAGTCGTCATGCCAAAAAGAGCCGACAAAAGGAAATGACAAGGCCGAACACCTAGCCGCAAGAGAAGGATTGCCTAAAACGAGGTAGCCAACCCGTCTGGCCAGCGTAGCAAAGTAGGCTAATAACCCTCCCTGTGATGGGAGTAGGCCCGAGTCAGGAGTAGGTTATTTATGGGCTGGGTATTAGTAGTAGTATTAGTAGCAGTATAACATAGGGACACTCGATATACATCGATGCATCGAAATTTACATTTCGATACATCATATATCTTTAAACCGATATATCGAATACTAACTATTCAGCCCATACATGACCCACTACTGAGTCGGGCCTCCTCCAATTCATATATTCCTATCCTATTCTCATAGATGATATAATCAATAATAATATAGAAATCCTATTCCGTCTTTTATTTTGAGCTATTAGAATAGCACCTATTTTAACCTATACTCGTTCTTAAAATAACATTTTTTTTTAGATTATTTTGTTTAACATCGTTTTTCTATTATCTATATCTAAAACATCGATGTATATTGTAAATGAACATGCCTAGTATAGTATATCATTTGGTCCTTTAGGAGGTCAGCTGAACCTTATCTTACCTTAGGCTGCGCAATTGATGTTAAAGCAGGCATAGCCGTCGGCGCTGCTTGCGGTGGCCCGATATCAAGTGTAGAGCTGAAATAGTGTAAAATGTCTAAATTAATATATCGACGTAGGAAAACGTATTTGCTGTAAGCCTCAAAACACGAAATGTTCAGCAGAGCCAAAAAACATTTCTAAAATTAGAAAAAAAATCATAACTCAAAAACTATACATCGTAGGAACATGATTTTAAAAACGTATTTTAATTTTTTCTTGTTTTACATGTTACTTAAATAGATATCCTTCTGAGTCAAATAATACCAGTGTTTTTGTGGCTTACAGCAAACAAGATTTTTTTACAAATCTATAAAACGCTGTAACCATCAAGAATTTTCTATGGCAGCAAAACATTCTATTATGTTTAGAACTTTTAAATGCTGTAAGTGGCATACATATTTTTTTAAGTAAAACTAAATAGATGTGAACCACAGTGAAGAATTTTTTTGATTTGATGTTATTGTTTTAAGTGAATCGAGTGGGGAAAATATAGTATTAAAATATAGTTTTATACAATTAAAAGACAGTAAGTTTGGTATATTTATTCATTGTAAACTTTCAAAACGTAATTACATTATACACTGTTTTGTGCAACAAACGTAATTCATCATCGTCGTCAGCCTATTTTAGTCCACTGCTGGACTTAAACCTCCCCCATGGCTCGCCACTGAACCCGGAACGTAATTAGTAGTTTAATTTAAAATATAAAATGAAAATTTAAAAAAGTTTATTAAAAAGTAAACCTAAAACTTGACATTAACATAACAAAAATGTTCATCATTTAAGCATGTATTATAAAGAAAGATGTCTTCTAAAATACTCAATGAGAACCGATGAAGAGGATCGGTATCTGGTAGGCGGTCTACTGTTTTATTATTATGTTCTAGGACCAAAAATTATTTTGCACAGTTAGATGAAAACAATTTTTGACAAGATTTTTCAGGTCCTTGTATTTTTGGGATAAAATCGGCAATTAATTTCACTCTATACAAATGTTCCTTTGGTTACCCATATTTCCTAGTGGAATTTCGGAACTTTCAGCATCAACTGCCATAGATCTTTTTTTATAGCTCACGTTTGGCTTGTTCTTTAAAAAAATTACAACTTAGCTATAGTAGAAATGTGCAGATTTAGATTCTTTTTAAATGATTTATTTACGACGTCATTAAAACCCAAAAGTTTACATCTCGTACTTGAACTTCTTAGGGAAACGGGTTTATTTCTAGCCATTTCCATGATAGTTGGCCATTGAGAAGGAATTTGATCGTGAGGCTTAATGTCTGACAAAAATTTATTTTATACACCGCCGAAAACTCATCATATGAAGGCTTCGCAAAACTGGATAACATGATGTAAGTTTTGGTATTAAAAAAACTCATCCTGCCAAAATGGCGTAAGTCTGTTTGAAGAATAGCGTAAGCAACAAATGCATCAAATATACTGGTTTTTGATAGACTTACAGCCAAGACCACATCAAAGTTTTTCTAAAAGCTTACGGCGTAAGCGATTTTTTTTCGTAGTTAGAATTATGAGAGTGACTAATCGACGTAGAATTTTTTTCTGATCAAAATGATGTAAAAAACGAATTTTCGTTTTTTTGAGGCTTACAGCAAATACGTTTTCCTACGTCGATATTAACTTAAATTAGTCTATAAAGATTACCGTACACCTACAAAATTTTGTAACTACCTCAACATAAACTCATTCCTTTATATCCAGTCACTTATATATTTTATCACTGACTTTTAATTAATTAAGATCGAGACAGCGACATCTATTATTAAAGGTAGTGAAATAAATTTTCCCGCGGATCGCAACTTTTGTGAATGTCATCACCAACTAATGCGGAGTGACTAGTTATAAGTCTTTTAAAATATTTTATCAAGCTTAGAAATCTTAGTCCGGGGTACCCCGTACATTGATTTCACTTGATTACTATCAAGCAAATTTTTCGTGAGTAACTTCATTTTGATGAGACGCCCAACATTTTCATGTCGACAACTCTTGATTGTGGCAGCTCGGCGGGGCGTCTCATGAAAATAAATCTACTCACGAAAAATTAGCTTGATAGTAATCAAGTGAAAACAATGTACCGGGGATCCCGGACTATCTGGACCGTAGTCAAATAAATATAATAAAAAAAGTATTACTACTGATTAAAAAAATAACACACCTGGTCAATGCATCAGCTGGTAAGATGAGTTGTTGTGGCGGTGAACAGACTTGAGCAACCCCACTGTTCAAGTTAATGATGTTGAATACCGTGAGCATACCCGTTTGAGAGACGACGTGCAATAATGGCATATGAGGCAGCGTCGAGTTTTCGCCTATAGCAAGATATTGTAACATTGTATGAAAAGCATAGATATGTGATCAAATCTGACTTACTACACACAAAAAAGGATTTAGAATACACAATGTCAGCAACCCATACGAGCCTGAGGGCGTTCATAGGAACGCAAGAGGCATATCACATATCAGTCGCAAGAAAAGGTTAGCTTCATATGTTTTGTTACACTATGTATATTTTAAGACTACAGAAATAGATAAAAAAATTGCATTACATATGATTGTGAGAGAACACTGCTATCAAAGATATACTTACTAACAAACTATAATATGGGCAATTACAATGCACGCAAGTATACTTACTATCGGAGCCCTGACAGTCAATTCAATGGTTAAAGAACAACCCGTCCATGTCAATCCTATACAATTAATTTTTTATTCTACTGTGTGCGTTTGGAAAACGACTTGATTAGATCCCCTTTACACAAAGACTTTTTTTTAACATAAATAGGCTTACGTTAGACCTCAATCTCGCTTTATGGAAGGCGAAGATTATGCTTAAGATGGTACATTTGCCTAGAAGGAATTAAAATTCAAATCATTTATTTTGTTTAGGTCACGATGGACACTTACAAAAAGTCAACACATTACATATTCATAATGATATTATATAATAAAAAAGGTCTACCACCAGTTCGGAACGCGACCATTGCGGTCCTATTTCTTATGTTTATGTATAACTAAACTTAAGTGATAAGGTAATTTTAACAAATCTTGATTAAGGTATTTTATAGGTGTATCCAGAGTGTTCTATATTTACCCCAGGGCAGTTGGTGTATAGCACAGGTATCAATGCTTAGTCCAACCGGGTAATTCTCTTGCTTTTTGTCTGTTAACGGCAATTCTATTCGGGCTTCGTCACTCTGAAAAAATACATACATGGGATGTTATACTTACACCACGTTTGCAAGCTCTCATGCACAACACTTTGCTGAAGATCATCACATGATCAAATGCATAATTTACGATTATATAAAGGACATCCAGACAAACTTTCATTTTTGGAACGAAGTTCCTTATCGCGCGTTGCGAAAGGGGGCTAGGCGGATAAAAACCACACAAAAACGACAGATTTTCGGTCAATTAACGACGTGCGCGTGTTTCTCTGTCTCTCTCTCTCTCTCTCTCATAGAAAGCAAGGCAGTTATCGTTTCGTCTTTCTATTTCGCATTGAACAGTGTGGTGTCGCGAAGTAAGTACTTAGTTCACAAGTACTTTAATAGATGGCGCTGTTCGCAAGACAGCCAACACGGTGAGTAAAGCTGGTTGGATGTTGAGACCTATTTTCCACCGTGATATTGTTTGCATTCATTGTTTGAATATTATAAATAAGAAATTGTTAAGGATTAATAGACTTTTCATGTCGTATCTTTGTCTTTTCAGGTAGGTTAAAATAATTTACGTTTACCAGTCTATTTATTAGTGTATGTATGTGAGTATTAAAATATAACTTTGTCTTTTCAGACCAACACGATTGTTTTTATTTAAACAGAATATTTATTAGGTCACTTACTTGACACCATTGTATCCAGTTTGTACTATCTGTTGATCCCAGTGTAGCTATCTCCATACTATTTGATGACGAAGCTTGTATTATATTCCTAAAACATAAGGAAGGCCTCTGTAATCGAACCTTCATCAATATATATGTTTTCGGGCAAATTAAAAACATCTTGTTATAATAATAATCTTTCCAGAGCTGCAAGTCTAAAATTGATTGCAAGAGAAAAGTACAGTCCGCGCCAATCTTTATGGCCGGTCTGAATCTAGCCGTGGCTACGAACTTGCGCATCGTAAATTTCATAACCAATACGAACGTAGCTCACTCCCACTAACATGCGGGTGGCGAGGGCGCTTGCGGGGGAAAAACGGGGACCCCGCCTCCCCGCCCCGGGTACGTCTCGCTGATACTTGATTTTATTCTGCGCAGCGCAATGCGGCTATATTCAGAGCGGCCAAAAAGGTTAGCGCGGACTGTAGATATTTGTTCCAACTTTTTTGAATTCTGAACGTAGACTGCAGATATATGTAAGTGTGTTATGCAGTTGGGTTTATTTCTAAAACGTTGACATTCAATTGTATATTTTTTTTATTTATTTATTTTACACAGGCACGAATTGACATTGAAAATACAACATTGTCTCACAAAACTGCTTAAGCAATTTGTCTGTGAGATATAGAGCATAAATGCAGGAGTTATGCAGTAACACAGATACAAACAAACAAAAAATCATACCAAAGAATTAGAGCATCCTCGTTTTATAGTCTGTTAAAAAAAAGAGACTTCTTCACTCACCATTGAGGTATGCCTTGCAGATAGTAATACCATGGTCGGTTTGAGCCCATACTGTAGCAGATGTCCTCGTAGTTTAGACATAATGACTGACCAGCTTTAGGCGTGTTGACAATAGCTACCGCTGAAATTAATACTTGGTTTGAAGTTAACCTCGGCTTGACAGCGTGGACAAAAACCCTATAACCCATGCAACTACTCAGCCCATAAATGACGCACTGCTGAGTCGGGCCTCCTCATATTACGTATTTTATTTTTTGATCAGTGACTTGAATGCCTTTGACCCTAGGCTTGCGTGATGGAAAGCTACGCCAGGGTCTAAGACCGAGCAGGCAATTCAAGGAATTGCCCTTTCGGGCGCCGGCTCTCACATACACACGACGAAACACGGTAAAACTGCTTGGCGTCGGACTTAAATGTGTTTCCTTCTTTGACGGATAGGTTTTAGCATTTCCTTTTGTCGGCTCTTACGACACCGACACTTGGTGACACTTTGTATTCTAAATCAGTCACCACATTTTTTTTTTTTTACGTCGGTGATCGGGCGGCTGTTGTCGGCGGCCGGGTTATGTGGGACTCCGAGGCGAGTAGAGATTGTAAATTGCGCCCCGACATACCCACTAAAACCGACGGCGATGCTCGAATGTCCGAACCAGGGCCACGGTGTTCACTCCCTGGTTAGGAGAGCATGCTCTGGGACCCTGGGGACCTCGGCCCGCCTCTTTTAGTGGAGCCCCAAGCTCCAAGGCGGGCCCCTCTGAAATCTGTCACCACATGTTTAACCCATCCTAACCCATCAGTAGCAGTCCTTTATGTCTGAGCGACAAATGAATGTTTTTCTCAACAGAATATTATTAAAAAACCTGGATAAAAGTAAACCCCAACCAACTACTATGGTTATAACTATCCTTTAAGCTTAGATATCCAAGTTACACAATGTTGCTTGGCTTTAACAGCCAAGTTAACTCAAGTCACTCAAGTTGGATGTACCGCTTCTTGGATCAGGCAAGTTTCTTTGTGTAAAGCAGAGGCTCTTGAGTTTGGGTGTTATTGGTGAATGACATATTTGTAAACAGCCCCCGGGACATAGGCATACTATATGGTGCAGGAGCTTTGTTTAAAAAAAAAGATTATTTTCGTTAAATGTTGGTTTCTAAATATTTCAAGAAATCAGTATATTAATAATACTAACCTGGGCGGCTATTATCCGTCGAATTTTTATATACAACAGCAAATTGAAACGTAGATATCCAATACACAGCTAACGCCTCCAATGGAGCATTCTCGAATAAATTTGGTGCTTGTATGTTCTTCGCTAAAGTTAAATCTGGTTTGAACTGGCTCAAGGTACCATCATTGTTCCCTGTCACTAGTTGTTTGCCTTTAGGACTCCAGCAAATACACCTGTAAATGTTGTAATAGAAGCCATCAGTAGAATAACTCAATATAAAAAAAATGTTAAAGTAGTTTATACCATAGATAAATTTTATATTATTCATATTAAACAGTATATCCATGTGGTGACAGATTTAGAATACATAGTGTCACCCCATTCCATACTGAGGGTGTCGCCAACCCGTCGGGCCTTGCCTGGCCCCGGAATCAAACCTGGTACCCCATGATCCAAAGGCGGCGCATCCAACCCCTAGACCAACAAGGCAGTCGACCCTCCATGTAACTGGAGGAGGCTTGACTCAGCAGTGGGTCAATGTTTTGAGTAGTTGTAGAGCAACATTTAATTTACCATGTGCAGTTCCTAAAGGAAACATCACAATGTATCATACCTTGCTTTGGAAGCAACTTTCTTCACCTGACCACTGCTAACTTGAGATACCAGTAGAGTCCCATCATAGTACACCAAAGCAATGGTGTCAGGAATACAAGGATTCCACTGCAGTCCTGACACATAAGTTGACAGGCTTCCATCTGTTTTAATGGTCAAAGCCGGTGCCACAGTCTATGAAAGAAAAGATCAACAAAACTTGAAAAAGAGATTATACTATCACAGGAATGCTAATTTCTAAGCTAAGAACTCTTTAGGTCTGCAACTTATGCAATTATACAAGTCTGGCCAGCCTTTTTAACTATTTTTTTGTTAGTTCTTTTTGTTTTTGGGACTTCAGGGCGCAAATTAACACCTGGATCACCACAACAACCAACAGTGGGGAACTTGCTCTGCATGACCTTTGTCAGCTTTGGCCATCCTCTAGAAGGTGGAAGCTTCGCCCACCTGTCTCATTTTAGTGTTACGTCTTACTTGCCTATTAAAATGTATTTAAGTACAAAAAATAATTTTTTTTTAATGTATATTATATAGACTGGCTATCTATGAATATGTACACACATTTAGATATAAGCTATACATTTATTTATTTTATTTTTAATAGGGTTGTAGCAGTGTTACTATGTTTAAGTGCATGCTGTGGCATCTTGATAAGTTGTACATTTTGACTTAATAACTTGAATGAAAATCTGTATCTTTACCTGTAACAATTTAGACTGGATATAACAATGAAATCACAGTAGTCCCTTAATCATTGTAAATGTATGATTAGAAAGAAAGAAAATGTTTATTAGACACAATAAAACAGAAGGTGGCAAACACTAGTATATTTTGACGTGTGATTAGAAAAATAATTAACAATGACCAAGTACAGTACTTGGTTTTTAACAAGTTATTTTTTCTCTATAACTAGTCTTACATTTAGTTTATGGGGTTTAGTGTTTGTAAACATGTTTTATATGACTTCATTTGATGGTTAAAATCATCATCATTTCAGCCAAAATACATACACTATTGGACATACACCTCCCCCATTAAGGGGGTGTTTGCCATAATCACCACGCTTCACAGGCAGGTTGGTGATTGCAGTAACCGATGGTGGATGTTCAACAAAAAGTTGCTGCTGCCCAACATCTGTTGTCTTTCAATAATAGCAAGATTAAATACCTTATTTTGGAAATCAGTAACTTTGTAGACCGCCAACAACTGGCCACCGGTTACTGCTAACAGTTCATCATCACAACTCACAGATATGTGAGTAGGCTTTTCTTGCAGAGTCACAGAAAGGTGTTTTGGATCACATTCTTTGTCTACGAGTTCTTTTAGATAATACACTGAAAAATATAAGTTAAAAAATCTGGATTAGATGATAAAAGGCTTTTAATTTGAGCCCCAGCCCATAGATAGAGTGGATAATCTGAATAAACCAACTGTGAATTTACTATACAAGGAATATCAAAATATGCCCATAAATATTATCAACCGTCATTGTCATTTCAGCTTATAAATTTCCAACTACTAGGATGGGCCTCCTAAAAACTCATGGAGGGAAATTAGCAGACTGTGTCGTACTGGCAAAAATGCGCTGCCACAAGAGAAGGGCAACATGATACAAACCCCTGTGCCAACTCATCTGGGCAGTGCGCTGCAGTAGGATAATTACCCTCCATGTAATTGGAGGAGGTCTGATTCAGCAGTGGGTCATTCATGGGCTGAATATTGATAGTAGTAATAATATTGTTTATTTAAAAAAACTGATTTACATTACCATTCAATACTCCATCTGGTGAAGAAACAAAAACAATTCCATATTTACTGGTACTAGTCACAAGATTGTAGCCTCTGTTTTGAAGTGGGTTGCTGGTATTGAACACTTTTATTTTACGTTGTAATTTGTACAATAGATTCTGAAAATGAAACAGAAATTATTGTAGTGCTAGAATATTATAAAAATATAACCTGCAATTTTGTTGGGTGTTATAATCCTAACTCAAAGATATCCAAAGAGTGTATTGGGGAATTGTAAGCAGAAAATTATAAAGGACTTTAATAACAATTCTATACAATTCGTACAGAACAAAGTAGATACCGATGGTTAAACTTTATACGTACCGGTTCGTCTTTTGCATTAGGAGCAAATTGGACTTCCATTATTGCTCAATACAATGATGCAATATTGTAAATACAGCTACGAAGAGAAGCTGCATATACGATTATGTTTTATAATTTTAATGCAAGATCCGACTCCGACCACAATTCAAATTATTATAACAACAATGTAGGGATGTTCGATATACATCGATGTTGATTAAACATCGAATTGTTTATCTGAAGAACATCGATGTTTTGACATCGATGTCTTGTATTCGATAACATCAGCACATCGATGTTAAAGGATTAAAATATCAAAACCTCAATAATTCTTTTGAGCACCATCTAGTATGTATTAGATGTAACAGGAAAACTCCACGCAAAGCTAATTTTCTTACAGTGTGTGCCCAAAAACAACTAAAAAAGTTATTTCTTTCTTGAAACTTTTAATTTTTAAAACAATTCATACATTTTCTTAATCATAATGTAAAGTTCTATTTGTTATCTAAAAAAACATCGAGGTTTTTGGACATCGATGTTTTTCAATCGATATTTATGGTTATCGATGTGTTTTTCAAATATCGATCATCCCTACAACAATGTAGATAATGTATTTTAAATTTTATAATCTGTGTCTAAATTTTTTTGGTACGTCAAACTAATACATGCTTGATAGTAGAGTCTTATAAGCTATCATTTAATTGTGTTGTGTATGTATAGTGTAAATCGGATGTACAGTCCGCGCCAATCTTTGTGGCCGCTCTTAATGTACCCATGGGTATGCGTTCAGAGCAGCCATACAGATTGACGCGGACTGTACTTGCTCTTAGGGCCCCCGCGCATTTAGGCGGCCAGGCCGCGCGGCCAGTCGCGCGGTCTGGCCGCATAATGCGCGGATTGGTCGCGGCGGCCAATAGGCCGCGTATGTGGCGCGATGTTTTTCGTTGGCCGCGCGACCAAAACTTGGCCGTGCGGCCTGGCCGCGTAATGCGCGCGGCTCTATACATCGTAGAAGAATTAGTTGGCCGCAGCGACTTGGCCGCGCGGCCTGGCCGCATAATGCGCGGAGGCCCTTAGTCTGGGTTTGACCCGCTCTATGAGTATTTCTGAAAGAAAGAAAGAAACACATTTATTCGGCAGAACAAATACAGGAAACGCAAGATACAGAATGTAATATTTTTTTTAAAGCTAAACTAAACGTTAATACTACAAAATATGGAAAATATAACAACAAAAAATATTGTAGCGAAATATAAGATAATTTCCAATTTTATGTAAACTTTATAAATCCTTGTATGTCCTGCCGAAGGGTCGCCGTCTCAGCATTAGCTGGGTGCAGAACATCAATTGCATTATAAATGCAATTGATGTACAGGTTATGCAATTCGTGGCTCGGCTGGTTTTGGATGTCTGTTCATTTTTTTCATGATTGATTTTTTTCAGCGTTTCAGAAGTCACGTTCTTCCATCGATTAACAAAAATAACAACTGACACACGGACAACCAAATGGTTCCAGGTTGTCCCACTAGGTAGGTCTATCACGAAGTCAGGCGGCTACCTACAATGTAACCTATCCTTAAACTGGTAATTAGCCAAAAAACATTTAGTTATTCTGGAAGTAGACTACAATGAAATCGGAAATAAATCAACGTGTATCTACTTACTTACTGCAAGTTAAATAATCTATCTACAACTTATAATTAGAATATTCGGAGCATATTCTTGTAGTTTCAGGGTTTGTCATCGACATGAAAATCATAATGCTATTAATCCCTATTATAAATTATCTTACGTTACGTAGTTGTAGACGATGATAATAGTTCATACATAGCATTGCATAGCGACAGGACATAGCGGTTAACTCCGGCTCACTGGGGATTGCGCTGTCCGACTGGGTAACCTTGCAGAATACTGCCAAATATCTTTACACTACCCTTGGGTGTTTTTGTTCTCTATCAGGAGAAAGACGGTATTGGAAACTATAGGAATCCACTTTCCCCCTTCTGTTGCCGTCATGTTTTCAGTTTAAACAGGGTTGTCGAAATACTTGCGAGGGATCCGTGTGGTGACGGATTTAGGATACATAGTGTCACTACCCCATTCCATCGTGAGGGTGTCGTAAGAGCCGATGAAATGTTGATACCAAACCCAGTGCCAACCCGTCTAGCCAGCGTGGTACAGTAGGTTCAATAGCCTCCATGTAACTGAAGGATGTCCGACTCAACACTGGTTCATCTATGGGCTGATTAAGAGTAAAGAAAGAAATACGTTTATTATAACCAAAACGGCTCAAAAACTAAACAAACTACTAAATAGTGAATAAAATAAAATAAAAAACATAAAAATTTAAACTACCTAATAATAACAAATTAATTACACACTTCTATGATAGTAGTAGTGGACACCATCAGTGCTACAAATAACTTACGCTTATCATCAGACGGATTGCACCTACGCTTGAGTGTCACCTTAGGTGGTAGAAAACATGCAATAAAATGAAATATTTTCTAAAGGCGTAAATAAATATTAAACAAAATTTTCACGCAAATTCGTATACAAGATAAAATGTTACACAATTTTGCTATTACCAAGTACTTAGACATTTCTACTACTTCTATGCCCATACATAATCCGCTGTTGAGTCGGGCCTCCAACTGCTACATGGAGGGTAACGAGCCTTCTGTGCAACGTTAGCCTTAGATGGGATGGCACCAGGTTCCGCCTCAAGTTTTCGGCTTTGTGATATACTTTTGTCGTCTCTTACGACACCCTCACCAAAGCATGAGGTGCTGTCACTATGCATTCTATATGTGTCACCACGTAGATACTCAGGCGGATTAAATTACCTACGACCAATAATTTACGCTCAACTTCAAATTAATTAGAAGATATACGGTTTACATTTATTTGTGGCATTCTATTTGCCAAAAGCTGCGATCGTGAATTAAGTCAAGCAGATATACAAGATTGTTTCCGTTCAATAGTTCCAATCTCTCAGATGGGTATTCGTGCTGAAAACATCCTCTTTTATTGGCGTATCTTTGCCGAAGTTTTCGGCGATTTCATCAGTTACATACTAAACACCTTTATCCCTTTAGTCAGTGTAACTTTGGAACTTGGGGAATTAAATATAGGTTCACTATTATTGTCGACATATAATCATATTTAACATGCTTAAGGTAATCCATGGCTATTAAGGTATCAATTATTTACAGTTAGGTTCCAATGAAAATCTTACGTGCCGCTATACGAGGTTCAACAATTTAGACATTTTTTTCCGGGTATGTATAGTATTCGTTTATTTACACAACCAACAATAAATGAATAACATTAAAATACTTAAAAACACTAATGATTATGAACAAACAACATCTAAAACTTAAAAATAGAAATACATATTGTTGTAAAATCATCATCATTACATAGTATAAAACAAAGTCGCTGTCGTCTGTCCGTCCCTATGTATTCTTTAATCTTTAAAACTACGCGACTGATTTTGAAGCGGTTTTTTGTAATAGAGAGAGTGATTGAAGAGGAAGGTTTATTGCACCCGTGCGAAGCCGGGGCGGGTCGCTAGTTAAATATAAAATACTTCATCCTGACTACTTCCCTTGGGGAGGGTGCCCAAAATGCTGGCGACATTGCCTCCTTAAGCGGCGGCTTATTCGCTGACCGAAGTATGCGACATGAATTTGGGTTTGAGAGTCAGCCAAGAAATAGCAGTTAGTAATAAGTAAAAAAAAAAAATATCCTTGGACATTTCACACAACGCCATCTCGTCCCAAGCTAAGCAACTTAATGCTTGTGTTATGGTAACGAGATGGATGATAAACTACTTATATACATTTTTTTTGTAAATACATACATATTATAGATAGAAAACACCCAGACCCGGAACAAATACTTGTAGGTCGTACAAATATTTCTTCCGTGCGGGGATCGAACCCGCGACATGCTGCGCAGCAGTCGATCGCTCAACCACTGCGCCAACCGTGTCGCCGTAAAGTAGGTACTAGTTACACACGATAGCATTCCACATTCGTAGTATTTGTACAGTTGCACCCTGATTTGACACTGGTTTGCCTGCGTATCTCTTCATTTTTCATTCGATCTCGCAAGGAAACTCCGAGCATAGCCCTCTCCACGGTGAAGCGTTGACCTGGTTAAGGTCGCCAGAAAATGATGGATGCGGGCGGCCCAGGACCGGCCTTTGTGGAAATCCTTGGGGGAGGCCTATGTCCAGCTGTGGACGTCTTTTGGCTGAAATGATGATGGTGACCCTGATTTACCTACTAAACCCCACGGCGTTTCTCGACCCGCTCCAAGGCGATGGGTTGCGTTTCCCAAAGAGTGAACATGCTTCGCGACTCTGGGGACAACAAGGCTTTACCTCTATGTCACGGATTTAGAATACACAGTGTCACTACCCCAATTTATTCTGAGGGTGTCGTAAGAGCCGACAAATGAAGTGACAAGGTCGACAACCTAGCTGCAAGAGAAGGAAAACTTGATACAAAATCCTGTGCCAACCCGTCTGGCCAGCGTGGCACAGTAGGCTAATTACCCTCTATGTAACTGGAGGAGGTTGAATCATTACTGCTATGAACGAGATCATGCTCTGTATTGAAATTTGGATGTTTTTAAAGTAATTATGCGTGACCTGCAAATTGCAAAAAACGTAAGAAAATTTGAATTTCGCGGGCTACCCTGGAACATTCACCTTATGTACGAACTAGCTACAAGAAAATAGACAAGTAACTAAATATTTTAATACAAGTTTCGCTTCACATAGTTTGGCGGCCTCAAGTTATAAAAATAAATTAAACAAAGTTGTAAATAATAACGTCTAAACATGGGTGCTCCGGTCAGCATTTGCGCCTAGTTCAGAAGTGTGTATCCTTTCCGCTAAGAGGGCATCCTTGAAGTCATAAAGAGATTTATGCTTTGACCCTTGCGATAAACAACGCTCGCTGAGCCCACAGTGCGGCATGACACAAATCTGATAAATCGTATGTTTTACTAAAATCCACTAAAATCAATGTGCCCTAAATTCTACTTTATTATTTATGTTTAGTATCTTATATTTCTATACAATAAAATTAATACCTATGCAGAAAAACACAATTTATATTGTTGTGACCAATTAAAAGGTGTCGTTTAATAGTAGGTACAGTGTTTGTTAATGTTGGTAGGAAACACGTAAAGATTTTTTTTTCCACGAATACCATAAAATGTTGGCATGGCTTGAAATAATAGTTACAGATAAATTTCAAATAAGAAAAAAATCTAGTCAAGATGATCACTGGTTCAACAATTCATCCATGTTCACGTCAACCGATACATTTCGTAAAAGACCCACTTGCTCGCAGCAATATATCCCTATGTCAACACACGTCCCAAAACAATCATAAAATAAAAGCCACAAAAAAATCTGTTTCCAAAGCTAAAGAAACCTTTCTTTGATAAATTATGTAGATCGGTTCAAGGCTGCTCAGGAATTTGGAGCCAAATCGCATCGCTTGAATTTTCACTAAATTCTGAATATTTATCAAAGACGCACGAAATTTGATGTCAAAGAGTGGTTCAATGGTATAACCAAAGGGACGCAAAGGGTTAGAATTTCACAGCTACTCGGGAATCCTGTGTCATTACACACACACACATTGAAGGGAACTATAATATTGGACAGTAAAGGAAATTCTTAACGTCTACACGTACAACGTAGGTACTTAAAAATGTAAAATATTAAGACCTAAAAGATTTATACAGTGTTGGTACCTACTACATTTTTGATATGAAATAAGGAGCACACATTCAACAAGACCAATATTCACTTTGATAGACCTCAAATAAATTCCAAGGAAAATAATTATAACAGGAGTGTTCCGCGACGCTATTTTTTAATTTGCAGGTCAGTGCTAGGTTGTATGTTGATTAAAATGTCATTCGCGGCTGTAAGACGTATGTACTTAGTTATAGAATTATAATCATTAAAATCATCAATACAACCCTCCAAGCTCCTATAGGTGCAAGAATGACTTTGAGCTTGAAAAAAGTTTTTCTTGCACCTTTAGCACTGACCTGCAAATTGCACAAAACGTAAGAAAATTTGAATTTCGCGGGCTACCCTGGAACATTCACCTTAACCTACATGTGACCTAAGGATTGACTCTTCGCTCAGGAAATGCAATATTAATAAATGCAATTATTATCGTTTGTAGTTCACAAATATTTTTTGACGTATAATCTACTGAACTGGTTTTTCGCACGCAATTCGTTTGGTTTTTATAAAACCAAACGAATTGCGAACCTCCTCCTTTTGTGCGTTAGAAGGGAAGTCGGTTAAAATTACTTCGGACTGATCTAGTTGATATCGTCGGCGTTTTGATATTTTTCAGCCCGTCCTCGCAGTCAGGTGCCTCTGACGATGATTTATATCCGCGTGTAGAAAATTGAGAATTGATCGAGTAGGTACCTACCTACATATTAGGTACGTTCGACTTCATAACATAAAGTTGATTTGTTAGAATAAATAAATGAATGTGTTGAATTTAAAGGTACAACCTATTAGTACTAACTATTAGTTTTTCTGCGTACCTAATAACGCACAAATTTAGAGTACATACCTACTTAGTATTAGAACTCCATTCCATACAGAGGGTGTATTAAAAGAAGACGACAATAAATGACAAGGCGGAAAATTAAGCCGTAAGAGAAGGAAAACTTGATACAGATCCCGCTGCTAACGGTTTGCCCAGTGAGTGTCATAAAAAGGCTAAGTTTTCTCAGTAGTAAGCGTCGATTGTCGATTGCAAGCTAGAGCTACCGACATAGTCGTGAGGATTGCCCAATTTAAGTGGCAGTCGGGAGCACACACAACACACAAGACTGACGGTCGAAGTAGCAGCAAAGTCATCGAGTACTAGAAAACGCAGTGCTGGTAGGCCTCCCACAAGGTACAGTCAGGGCCCATGGGGCAGCAAGCGCGGGACGGTACACCCCGAGGACGTTTAGTGGGTGTGACTCCGTCTCCTCCAGAGGCGGAGGGGACTCCCACACATCCACTGTTGGCCATCCCCAGGCTAGCAGGAATAGTCCATAGAGGATTTTACACCGGGTAAAAAAGGCCTCCCACACGGTGGACCGACGATCTGGCTGTGGTCGCCGAAAAACGATGAGTGCAGTTTCAGACCCATCTCCGCGGAAATACTTGGGGACAGGGCCGGATTTAGGGGGGGGCAACCGGGGCGAAAGCCCCGGGGCCTCCACAAGCAGACGGCCTCCACAATAGAGACTTCGGAAAAAAAATCTTTCAAATTTCAACTAGTAAACCTAGTAAACATCTTTTCCTTTGATATTTTTTTTTCGCTTTTACCTTTACCTACCGCCTCAAGTACTTTATACGTACATGATTATTTGATTATATTAATCTTAATTATCCGCTCACTCGCCCCCCCCCCCCCCCCCCGAAATTTGATTACATTAAAAAGGGGGCCTCCACTCCTTTGTTGCCCCGAGGCCTCTGGGCCCCTAAATCCGGCCCTGCTTGGGGAGGCCTATATCCACCATTGGAATATTTTAGCTAAAATTATTGAATTTGATTGCAGATGATGTTTTGTTTATCATGTTAGAAGACAATTTCGATAGATTATTATATTATGTTTATGATCATATTATTTTCAGTTACATGAACTTTCCGCTTCATTACGCCTACGTTCCTTTTCCATAAAATAATGGAAATCAAATATGTGAATTCTGAAGGAGTCACGAGTTGAAAACAAAGGTGAGTGGAATCTTTGGCGAATATAATAAAAACGTGGAAGTCGAATATCATCCCTCTTCTAATTTGATATGCCATGGCGCACCGCACACAAGATTTCTGTTTTATTATATAATTTTTATTTTGAAAGTGATAGGTCGGATGCATTTATAAATAAAATGTGCAACATTATAAATATATCCTTGGACATTTCACACAACGCCATCTCGTCCCAAGCTAAGCAACTTAATGCTTGTGTTATGGTAACGAGATGGATGATAAATTACCTGAATACATTTTTGTTTTGTAAATACTTACTTAATATAGATAGGAAACACCCAGACCCGGAACAAATACTTGTAGGTCGTACAAATATTTCTTCCGTGCGGGAATCGAAACCGCGACATGCTGCGCAGCAGTCGATCGCTCAACCACTGCGCCAACCGTTTTCCAAAACTAAACAACTAAATAAAATTGGAGTGTCTGTTTGTAATAATAAAATAACCGCTTTTTATAAATGCGTTAGTATGTCTAAACAGTACGTATACCAAAATATCATTTTTTTAACATTTTTGTCTGTCTCTCTGTTTGTTCCGGCTAATCTCTGGACCAGCTGAACCGATTTTGACGGGATTTTCACTGATATGTAGCTGATGATATAAAGAGTAACTAAGGCTACTTTTTTGACTAGCTTCGTCCCGTGGCGTCACTCGCGGGTAACATCCCACCCGTGCGAAGGCGGGACGGGCCGCTAGTAAGGAATAAATTTTGTGGCTGGCAGTTATTTTAAAATTATGCACAACTTTCCAATATCCAGCAGAGACTTAAGCCTTTTCACCCTGCCTAGAATAATAGGCAGGGTGAAAAGGCTTATGGCTTAAAACACCTCTCATAGCTTTCAAAGCTATGAGAGGTGTTTTAGTTAATTAATAATCGAAAGACCGCATTGAATAAAAAAAACACACTTATGGATTTTAATTTTGGCCAATGCTTTGAAACAATAGAATAACTGGTTCACAAAAGCGTGCTCACAAGCTGGAGCCAATTTAATAAATATTACTTTTCAAATTTTCGCGCTGTCATGACCTGTGGACCTTTCACACGATCCTGTTGTATTTATTTTTCAATTTGTTTGTCTTAGTTTAAAAATAAATAATGTCAATACGAATCTTAATAAATACCATAGGATTTTTTTTAAAATTCCTATGTGCGTTTGACTTAAAAGATGGTGTAATAAAGCGCAAAGGGGAAGGTGACGTCACACACATCCGCTGCCTCGCAGTATTACACGCTACCGCACACACCAAATGAGTTTATTATGTTTAAATTATTTCATTTTTTACGGAACAGCTCTACGCAACATAACAGTGACTGTCAGAACGTACTTGTATTTTCTGAGAGACGAAATATATCGAACAAAGTGGTAAGAACCTCCACTAGAATGCAAGTACTTAAGTGTAAATACTTTTCAAAATAATATGGAACAACGTAGTAGAACCTCTATTAATGCAAGTAAATGTGAATACTTTTTTATCATTGGAAATCCTCATGGATACCCGCCTTCTGAGCGCTGGCTGAGTTTTAAGGGACTCTCAGAAAGTTGGTTATTTGTGCGCCCCGCGGCGGTTGGTTTTAGTGGGTAACCACTTCCCTCATCTGCCCATAACGGGGCTACTGGTTACGCTCCTCAATGGGGCAACATTCTCCGTGACCCTTTTGAGCCCACGGTCTGATGGGAAGCTTTAGATGCTCTAACTTTGCCCAGCTTTGCCTATAAGGCGCCACAAATAGTTGTTTATTGGTTTCGCTTTTACGTGCCTATTTTGAAATCTATTTACATTTTTATTCAAAAAAGCGTTTATTGTATTTTTTATTACACGTCATTCACATCACACACATTTGACAGCCTTGTGGCCAACAAGGCTGTCAAGTAGTGGTTCCCGGTTCCATTCCGAGGTCGGCCAAGTTTCTTGGTGTAAACTAGATGCAACCTTAGTTTGTTTGTGTGTCATTTGTGTTTGTGAATTACATATTGGTAAACAGCTACAGCTTCGGATACCTATTAGAGCAGAGGCTTCGTTTTATTTAAAAAAACACATTAAATGAAATCCTACTAATATTATATACGCGAAAGTATGTAATATAGCTTACACATCAGAATAACACATAAGCTATAATTTATAAATACATATAAATTATTCAAAATATAACGACAAACGTCAAGTACGTAGGAAAAAAAACCAAAAAAAAAAATACTTTATATCATCATTATCACAACTTTCCATCACCACACGGGTGAAACCGCGGAGCGCCGCCAGTGTGTCATACTTTTAGCGAAGGCCTGTTAATTGGCTCTTATTATTGTACTCTTTAACATTGTTAACATCAGATCTGTGAGCTCGAGCCGCGTTAATAGTTCGGATTTTAAAAGAAAATGGATTTTATATAGCATCCTTTTGTGCCAAAGCACACAAAAAGTGTGTCGCTGTTGCGGTTAAAATAGCTAATTACGTTGGAGAAAAGCCTGACTGGAATGCAGAAGAATTGAATGAAGCGCTTGTGTTTAATTGCCATAATTAGGAGACTGGTTATTTTTACGTGTTATTGCTTTTGGTGGTGATGGATTCAGAATTTAAAAGTGTCACCCACTCGTTCAATCACTAGGGTGTTGAAATAAGCGATTGAAGGAACTCAAGAGGCACAGACACCCTCGAGAAGGACATGTTTAATTTCTCTCCATGAACTTGGCAGAGCCCAGACTCAGCAGTGGGCATAAAACAGTTTGATAAATATGCTGGGTAAAAATACGACCGCAAAGTAATAAAAAAAGAATGACAAGCCCTCTGAGTTTCTGGCCAGTTCTTCTCAGCAGTGGTCGGGTTCCGAACTGGTGGTAAACTAAAATATTATTACTTTGCTTTGTATACATTTTATCAATATGTCAACAATTTGTAAGTGTCCATTGCGTCCTATGCAAAATAAATGATTTGACTTTGGGTTATTTCAAGACATAACATGTTGATGTATAGACACGCCCCGGAGTCCCACATACACCAGCTGTTCCCGGCCGGGTATCGATTAGGATTTCCAACGATAAAAACCCAAAAACTGGAGCTAAAGTTGTCACGAGAGAGACCACGGCTGCGTTTCTTTGTACTTATATTGTATATATTCAATGTATTGTAGCGACCAACATGCTACATACTCTACACAATTTAAGCGAAAATTCTGAATTAATAACACCAAGAAATATCGTCTACAAATGCGAGAATTAACAAAATGTCCTACACCGCGATAGCGTAATTTCTAGACCAATTCGCACGGTTAAGAAACCCCCGACTACAGTTATCGGGGGATAGGCACCGCGGACCCCTGTCAGACATATCACCTCGTCTGACTGGACGATCATCCGTTTGTGCCTATACTTAATTAACTAGCTATATAAAGAAACCATAAGAAAATGCGTTTCTATTTAATTTTATTCTTCTGTGGGGCTTCTTTTGACTTGGGCCTTATGAGTCAAATGGACAATGACAGCGGTATCGTTTGTCGATTTTGGCAGTTTTGGTAACATACCTACTAATACTATGGTGTCAGTTTGGGAGGTATGCCACACGCTATAGACACAAGTACTAAGCAAGAAGTTTTGAATTTAGCACATTAATGCTAGCAGTAGCATCGTGTTGGGTGGGCCCTTCTATAGAAATTGGTAGGATTGGGTATACTATATCCGCGTGGTGACGGATTTAAGATACATTGTGTCACCACCCCATTTCATAAGGGTGTCGTGAGTGTCGACAATAGGAAATGACAAGGCCGAAAACCTAGCTGCAAGAGAAGGAAAACTTGATACGGAACCCGTATGTCCAACGTGTCACAGTAGGCTAATTACCCTTCATGTAATTGGAGGACGCTCGACCCGCCAGTGGGTCATGTATGGTCTGATTAGCAGCAGCAGCCTATATCTTCTCGTTTGAGCCCATTACTGACCCACTACTGAGTCGAGCCTCCTCCAAATTCATGGATGGAAATAAGCCTACTGTGCCACGCTGGCAAGAGTGGTTGGCACAGGGTTTGTATCAAGGTTTCCTTCTCTTGCGGCTAAATGATTTGCCTCTCCAGTTCCCTTAGTCGCCTCTTTCGACACCCTCGGGATGATATGGGTTGGTGACACTGCGTATTCTAAATCCGTCACCACACGTATAATATATGTATATATATTTTACCAAGCTAATAAACAAAACCTAGCCTCATTAATATTCTACAAACATTCGGCTTTACAGTTAATGTTGTTAAACTCGTGAAAAGGTGTTCAGAATACTAAGTGTTTTTAATATTTATCGTCATGGTAATCTAATATCTAATAGATCAACCAGTGATCTAGTTGTTCTCATTTATCACTAACTACCCGCCTTGGCTTGATTACGCAGTAGATAATATTTTGAGTCTTGAGATTCATTGGTCTAGGGGTTCTGTGATCGGCCTTTGGATCACCGGTCTCAGGTTCGTGTCTTTGTTTCAGGCAGAGTTATTTGCTCCCGATTTGGGAGTATTTGTGCTCGTGTATCATACGTTTTTAACCCCCCCCCCTGCGTTACAAAGTTCCACCTTAGTAAAAATGTAGTTATCATTTTTAATATAAAAATATTTGTCTCTTTTAAAGACTGTTTATCTGTTTGTTTCAGCTAATCTTTGAATTTCCTGTACTGGTTTTGACGAGACTTTCACGGGCAGATAGCTGAGATATAACAAGGACTAACTTTTACCGACTTTTGCTTTATTAAACGCGATCGCTTCGTGTCGGTTGAGCACGTACCTAAGTAGAAACCAGAATGTTTGGGGCTCTGAAATAAGATGAAACGAAAACTGTCTTAATAAGCAGATAATAAATAAATATCCTTGGACATTTCACACAACGCCATCTCGTCCCAAGCTAAGCAACATTAAGTTGCTTGTGTTATGGTAACGAGATGGATGATAAACTACTTATATACATTTTTTTTTTGTAAATAGATACGTATTATAAATAGAAATGACACCCAGACTCCGAGCCAGTGCCTCTGGTTTAGACAAAGACACTTGCCCGGCCCGGGAATCGAACCCGGGACCCGTTGAGCCAAAGGCGGCACATCTAACCACTAGACCAACGAGACGCAAAAGGTTTTAACATCGCAGTTAGTGTACGGGGAAAGTCGTGACTATATATATATATGTATGTATACGAGCTGTAGTATCCACTTACCATCAAGTGGCATGAAAAGCTGTTCTCTCAACACACGTACGCGCTTTCAAGAAAACCTTACACACATTTTACATTACCCGCTTTCAGCAAAAACAGCCCCCAATACACGACCCGGCTCCCGACGGGGTGCTCTCATAGTTTATTGACATTCACTTCCTTGGGGTAAACATAGGGCCGATGTCTGTTATGTCTTAGCGAGGAAAATTGTAGCATAAATCATCCATTGATTGTTGGTAACTGTCTGTTCCTGTGTTAACAGACTGAATACAAAGTTGCAAAGTTTACATTCAGATGTTATACACCTTAGAGAGATCATCAATGAATTAACATAAAGTTTAAGATTTTCGCCTAACACGCATAGTCGCGTTTCACTGAGGGTAACGGAGGACTTGGGTTGGTATTTGGACTAAAATTAGACAAGATGGCGTAAAAACAAATAAAATAACGTCCACACGTTTTGACTTCAATTAAAAAAAAATAACCTTTGTTTGAAGAAGTTGTACTTAACAACAAGTTGTGAGGACGCCTGCATCTTGATGCACATGGAAACTGGTAATCAGTTTATGTTTGAATAGTGAACACTGTAATATACCATGGGTCAATTATCCTGAGTTTCTTAAAACTTTTTGAGTGAATTATATTCCACAAATATGGCTAGGCACGGCACTTGGTGGTAAGGCAAATGAAATACAAATATACCAAGATAAAAAAGTAACGTACTTTTTCATAGGCAAAGTTTTCCAGTTTTCTACAAATTGTCTTAAGAAACTTTAATTAAAACCTTACTCCTCCTTTGGAAACTGCTACGGCCAAAGCAATCCTGACTCACAAGTTTCTGTGAATTGATAAAAAAAAAACTTTTAGATGATCTTGGTTATTTGAACGGTGTGAAAAAAATATCAGCTTAGGGCGCGCACGTACGATGCGTTTCAATCAGACATGAAAAATAATTTCACAATTCTGTTATTATCTAACATATGAGAAGTTCCTCGTAATAAGTACAGGTACTTAAACTGCATTTTATTTGCAGTAGCAACATGATATCAGTATTATGAGCAGGAGAGATGGTTGACGATATTTGCGAACTGCATAACCCACGGTGAAGTCCTGGCTGTGTAAAACGAACCACAGGCAGTTAAAGTTTGTTGTGCAATGTTGCAGAAATGGTGTTATAACATATGAGAAAGCACAAAAATAACCATACCACGTCCATGTACTGCTTCGTTTGTTATAATATTAGTCAGTTCCTAGAAATAATAACTGAGTATACGTGCAAGCCACGTGACGGTGTTGGTCACGTGAAATAAAACGTATAAACAAAATGAACGTCAGTCAGTGCAATATACCAAATGTATTTAACCATATTATTACTCTAGATATCTTCAAAATCTGTTATTTTATGCAAAACTATGATACGGAATTTGTCTGCTACTGAGATAGTAATACAACTTTTTTATTCCTTAGACGAATTTAGCAAGATCCTGTACTGTTTGCAGCAAGCCTAATTTTCCGTAGAGAAAATATACCGAGAACAATGTGTGCAGGATTAAACTGGCTCGTAAGGGAGCCTAATGCAATATGTATCAGCTTTCAAGTGCAGACCAACAGGAACCCAAGCTGAAGGGAAGTGCTTTTGTGTCCGATATCTGGAGAGACTATTGAGTTCATTCGCCGGGTATCTTTAGTTCGAATAATTTTTGTTTTTTTTTGTCCTAAAAAGGTGATAGATTTTATGTTACATAAAACACAACAACGTGTAAAGATTTTTTTTAGAAAGGTAACATTGTCCTTTCAGTAGGTACGTAAATTAATTAGTGATCGAATCACTCGTACAAAATAACCATACCTACAGCCGAAATGAGAATCTCCTCGTTTTTTGAACTTAGTTCAAAAGGTACCACATTTGGAAAGGACAAAGGGTTTTAAATGTGTCTCAGCTTTATTGTTAGGCGGCAAGTAGCCTTCTAACCTATAGCCAAAGAAAGAAAGAAAAATACTATTTTATTTGACACATATTCAATAAAAAACATTATGTACAAACAAATAGGACAACAATCGGTATCGTGTGCCTAAGCACTGAACTACTTTTATGAATTATTATTTTGGCACAATACTCTTCCTTTGAACATAAATAAGGTCAGTGGAGCTGGAATAATGGCCTATAGAGGTATGTGGGTTGGCTTCGAAGCACAACAGAGGTGCCAAATAGCCTTGCGTATTTATCGTATGGATTACATGCAGTGTTCCAGCTAGTATGGTACGAATACCTATTAGTTATGTAGGTTATTCAGTCTGTGGACGGATTAAGAATACTTAAATAATGTGACCAACCTATTTACGGCGGCCTACCTATTGGCCATCCTGGGGGTGCCGAAAAGGCAATTACAGGAACGTAACAATTTCCCTCCATGAATTTGGGGAGACCCGACCCAGTTGTGGGTCATTTATGGGCTGAAATGATGACGATTTCAAGTTCAAGCAGGTTCGTCTCCATGATGGGTTTGTGTTACTATGTCCGCTCCGTTTTATTGACTATTATGGTATAGAACAGTAAAAGAGTTGATAAGACCGTTCTTGACTGTTTAAGATTTTATAACATTGTAGATGTTCCCAGAAAACAGGGCGCAAGGGAGTTGATGATTTGGAAAGCATTGGTCTTTTCGCTCGATTTGCACGGAGAATTGATTTTTACGGCTTTGGTATACAATCTAAAGTATTCTGCATTGATTCCGTCCGAGTCCAATTCTGTATAACTACTAGTATAGAATAGATAGTCCCATTGATTTGGCCACCCAAGTTTTGGCGGGCAGATTAATGTACCTAGTAGGTACTGCGGGTAGTGTCAATACCATATATGTAGTTGTCTTTCTATTCTATCAAAGCGTCCGCTTCGAAAGCCACTTGGATAGCCACCCTGGTACCTATAGGTAGCCAAAACCAAGTTATGCCAATGGCGAACGTTTTGTTTTTTTTTTCCTCATTGTCCTAGATTTAAAATTATCGAGGTTGGGGACTGACCGGGATATATGAGATTAATTAGCGCCCTGTCATATCCACCAAAACCAACGGCGTTCCTCGACTGATGGCTTCAAGGCCGCGGGTTGCGGTCCCCAATAGGGAAATATCTTCCGCAACCCAATGGGGAGACACGTTCCGCGATAGGTCAATGAATTTGGAACAAAGATGCCTAAGGTTTAAAAGTAAGAAATAAGCTTTATCACTACATAGTATAAAACAAAGTCGATATTTTCTGTCCGTCCCTATGTATGCTTAAATCTTTAAAACTACGCAACGGATTTTAAAGCGGTTTTTTTTAATAGATAGAGTGATTTAAGAGGAAGGTTTATATGTATATCCTTTCCCCGCTTTGCACGGGCGAAGCCGGGACGGGCCACTAGTATAGAATAAAAACCCAATATCGAATACGGAGAACATAATCCAAGTTACGATGTTCGAATTAACGTTTTCATTCGGCTTAATATCTCGCACGTACATGAATACACGTATCTGACACAATATCGTCATACCTACGTTGTCCAGGCTTATATTAAACCCACGTATATAAATCCCATAAGCAAGCCTTTGCTTGAAGTCTGGATCGTTCCTTTTGATACTGCAAAGCTAGGGCCTTGCTTCCTGCAAAGAACATAATCGCTGCTCTTTTTACTCCTTATTTCTTGACTTACAAAAGACTAACCTGAGCGCAGAGCTCTTAGCGTATCAAGGGGGCCCCTTTGTATAACCCTTCCTTTTAGTCCGTTTCCATTATGTAGTACGCAGCTCGTTCCAAAAATATACCTGATGTTTAATTAGGTTCCAGTGAATTTGATCAAATGCAGATTTATTTGGCTTATGCGCTTAGCTTTTAACTTTTTTAAATTAGTCATTAGAGTTGATTGGAATAAAATAGATATACCGTGTATTACATAAAAGGACAGGAGCAGAAAATTATTAAATATTTGGCGGTCGTTGCTCTGAATGTTAAAAAATAAAAAAGCCATTTAGATTATTATAAAAAATGTGATATATTTCTTTGTTAGACTATGAATATTTAACTGTACAAAATACACGGGGTTTCTAATTTACAATTAATAATAATTAACAAAATAATATAATTAAATTATACCAATACATTATGTATTATTTATTTTACTCAATGGCTGGTGACGAGCGATCGTTTGTCAATGCCTTCCTTAACTTCACTGTGGCGAACTGTTGTGGCCTGCCAAATTATTATCTTTGTTAGACTTTCAAATAACATTAACAATTAACATCAACATATTATTAAGGTAGACGGACGACTAAATATGTGTAAAAATCTTATGAATTCAACATCTAACAGCAAAATAACGACAAATTTCCGATTAGGCTTTCACAAACATAAACAAATATTTTTTAAACCTAGTCTAATAATAAAAGTAAATATATGTATAGATAGCAACGTAAGAATACAGTTCAAGCTTACCAACTACGATAAAAGAAAACCATTAAAAACCTTGATTTATACAATAAATTGCTAATTTTATTTGTAGACGGCAGTTTCGCGGCCCCATAAGTCATACCAAGGACCAAACGTATGACCTTCTTCGGGTAACTCTGCTCCATCAGCGCTCCTTTTTAAGAGTTTCGTACGTGGAAGCAACTGTGGTCTTTGCTGCTTCAAAGCTTCGTTGAACTTTTGGTCATCAGATTCACTGTATGGCCCCTCACTTCGTCGATCCGCAAACCGACGTGCTTCCAGTCTCGCTTCTTCTTGACGAATCTTTGTTTTCTCTGCTTTCTTGGAGTCAGTTTCGTAATCATACCGAGATACCCTTCGCTCTTGATCACTGAAGTAGGAAATGTTCGCTTCATAATATCTCTCCTCTCGTCGTCCGTTGTAAGGCAGGCTACTATCATCGTAACTTCTGTTTGTCCTGTTTCTTCTAGTGTCTCTTGTTTTGGTATCAGCAAATTCTTTTTTGGTTTGGCGTCTATCTAGCGAGTAATCGATCCTTGGTTCTTTATTTGGCTCGAATGATCTAGAATCTCTCTTTTGGTTTCTGGTTTCGGGGTGAGGATACTCTTTTTTGTGGGTTTTGTTTTCAATGTTATTCGATGGGCGATTCTTTTCATCACTACTATTTCGCTTTTTATATTTTAGCGTCCCTTCGTCATGTCCGTTATAAGCATCTTCGTTTCGAGTATCGTTGTTGTTCCGTTCCATTGGAATACCATAGCGATCAGTTAGAGGCTCATTTTCTTTGTACTTAAGTGTCTCTGATGAAGCTGAGAATGTCTTTATTTCCTTCGAGTTGTCTTTGAATGTTTTGAATTCCATAGTTTTTGGCGGGCTCCGTTCATGGCTAGACGTTTTAGTCTTTTCGGAAGAAAGAGTGGCACGTACATGAGGTTTAATTGGCGTTACCTCAATTTCTTCAAATTCAGGCATGTAATTGTTTTCTTTGCGTTTTCTTACATCGTCTTCTACTACTGGAACTTGACGACGCCTATCTATTTCTTGCTGCTTCCTTGATGCCATATGATCATCTACAATAATGCAATCATATGGGTCTGTACTCGAAGCGACAGAATTGACATCCGAACTACTGTCATTATCATATTTTTGCAGAATTTCTCTTCGCTTAACAGTTTTCATTACAAAACCGTCCCCATTTTCATCATTATAAAAACTGTTCTCGAAATTGGTTTTAATAGTGCTCGTATTGGTCAAGTCTGAATGCCTTGATTCGTTCCTCGGGACAAATTCTTCATGTTTCTCCTCTGCTATTGTTTTTTCTGACATACTCTTTTTGTTCATGGTTTGTGTCTGTTGATAGTCTTCAACCATTTTTCGCCCTTTTTCATTTCGTTCCTCGGCTTGGATGGAACCCAAACTTTTAGCTTGGCGAATACCATTCGGGAGTTTCATTTCTTTTCTATCAATCGTTTTTTTTGAGCTTGTAGTTTGGGCGATATTGTTTTCAGTTGGGGAAAATTTATCAGGACTGCCTGGTTTTCGTACATCTGGTATATCTGGGGCGGGGCGTAGCTCTTTCTTCATCTTTTCAAATAATCTTTTCTTGTACTCCGGAACAGGGTCTACAATATCTCGATGTTGCCAGAGAGACATTCCTTCCATTATTTCTTCAGCAGTAGTACGACCAAACTTCCAGAACGATTTGGTTCTCTTTACTTTCTGAGAGTCCTTATCCATATCCAACATATTACGCAACATTAATTGCTGATCATCGGTTAAATATCCATTAGCAGTGTTATTGGGGCGCGGACCCCGCTTCAGACTTTGAGTTTTAAGTAAGTATGCCTTGTTATCGTTGACGTGGTGAGCAGATTTACTACAAAATAAATAAAAGAAAAGTAAATGAAACTAGCAGATACAAATAGCAACACAAAAGACAAGCCAATTTTCTACAGTAAAAAACAACTATTATTGTGTTTTAATTAATAGTACCTGATAGGCACACGTAGGCGTTGAGCCTCTTCATCGCTGTAATCCACATCAGGTTGAGGTGGAGGTTCGTTAGAGAAGCCAGAATCATTTGAGCTATGAAGAGATACATTTCCTGCGACCGCAGAAACTGCTGTTTTGGCTGGCCCTGCTTTGTTTTGAGCAACCTGTAGAGAGTGTTTTTCAAATTAGTTGACTATTGCTAGTTTACTAGTACGTCATAATCTGTTTTGGGGAATAAAGCTTAAGTTCTCTTTGTCTTATGCATAAGTCTTTGTTAATAATGATATACATTATGATGAATTGAAGATTTACCAAATTTTAAATAATTTGAAAATATAATTAGTTATAGCTCACTTGCGATTCATGTGATGAAATACGAGTAGCAATAGGATATTTGAAGTACCTGAGAGCGTAATGGTAATGTCTGAGGCCCGAAGCTTCTTGTTTCAATGACAGCATGAGTGGTAAAGCTGGCAGCTGAAGTAGAGTTTTTAATGGCACCAGTAGGTGCTGTGGCTGGAGTAGAAGCATGGAAAGTAGCACTCGCAGAAGTACTGAGACCACTAGGCGATGGCGCTGGTAATGTTGGTGGTAGGCCTGGTGAGCCGCTGCCGAGCCGTCCCTGTTAGAATTAGTAGCATCCATAAGCTCTGTTAATTTTCATAAAAAGTAACCGTTGTAATCGATGTTATAAGTGGATTAATGATAACCAGATACCACAATTTTATCAAAAAAATGTTTAGAACAATATTTCTGGTATGCGTTTATATTTGTTTAAATAACTTTATGTAATTAGTTTGTTATGGGGAAAAGCTATGGCACTATGGCGATCCAAAGCACTCGTCCATGTATATATAGTTGATACGACCATACGATGATGGTAAGTGTATATAACACCAGAAGTATCAATCATGCGTCTATGTAAAAATCCGCCTATGTGAGAAGGCAACCAAGTAAAGAGGTCTTTTTCCGTTGCCGTGCTTCCACAATAGAGAGCTTAGGGTAAAATTTATGCTTAAATCATACTCATGGTCAATAGTTTAGTTTGATAAGGGGAAATGTGAGAATTACCTTATTCACATGGTGTGCAGTGACAGTATCTCCGAACATGCGTGCAGGTGGATGCGAGTGAGTATGTGGAGTTGCCGATGGAGTGTTCTGGGCATGTGTCAGTGGTGCAGGTGGTGGAGCTTCACTGGGTGTCTGTGCCATACTCCATCGAGCTGGAGAGTTACTGTTGGAATTCATTTAAAGATTGAGTCTAGTAAGCCTAGAGTTAAATTTGAGCTAAGTATTTGAAACACAGCTAAGTTTGACTCTACGTAAATAATCTCAAGCTCATGTGATGGATTCAAAATACATAATGCCAACATATTTCACGCTCTGAATGTAAGAGGTAACATAGGGCTAATTTGGCATGAGATCTGGCCACAAGAAAGGGAATCTTGATTTGAGACCTTACACGAACCAACTCTTTAGATAGCTTGTTTAGAAATTGAAGGAAGCCTGATGTGAACGTTAAGTTCAGTCAGTTAAGTTGTTATAGACAAATAAACAACATAACATAAAGTCACGCCTTTTTCCCGCAGGGGTAGGCAGAGATGACATCCTTCCACTTGCGACGATCCTGGCTCACAACTTTCGCTTCTTCCACTTTCATCAACCTCTTCATGCATGCTCGTCTGTTTACGTTGCTTATGACCTGACCTTTCTTAAGAACATCACCTATTTGGTCATGGAATGCCCTTCTTAGCCTGCCCCTTCCAACGTTCCTATTCACACTCCCGCTATATATTTCTTTTGGAAGTCTACTTTAACTCATCCATTAATGTAACAATAACCAAATAATGTAAAGTAAACCGAGATTAAGTCACGTTTGATAAGCATCGTCGTCTAAGAGACTGATATACGATACAAGAGACAAATAAATAATAAGATAAATAATGCTACAAACCCAGGATCTTCGCTAGGAATTGGCTCCGTGTAAGCTAATGGGAACCAGCCTGCATGATGAGTACGCAAATTCTCTCCATATTGCCATCCTTTAGTTCTCTCTCCAAGCAATGCGAGGACATCGCCTTGTTGGAAACTGAGCTGGTTATCTCCGGCTGCTGCATAGGCGTATAGGGCTCGAGCTAATGGCGGGTCTCTGGTTGTGTTTGTCGGTGGGGCCAAAGATGATGGGCGAGTGGATGTTCTTGAATCAATCACTAGAAAAGTAGTTTACAAAGATAAATGTTGATGTAATAGAATTAAATGGTCAGTGTGATGCCAGATTGTAAGTGTTGAATCGAACTAAAGAATTAAGTAGGGGTTAGATGTGATGCCTTTGGATCCACGGGTCCGGGGTTCGATTTCGGGGTCGGGCAAGTGTCTTTGTTTAAACCAGAGGTACTAGTTCTGAGTCTGGGTGTCATTTGTGTTCGTGAATTACTTGTTTGTAAACTGCCCCCGCGATAGAGGTTATACCCAGGGCAGGGGTTTCGTTTTTTCTTAAAATACACAGATAACCAAGCAACTATAAATAAATGGCCAGCATTATTTTTATAAGTTGTATTTAAATATGTACTAGCTGTAAGATTCCCGAATAGTAATAAAATAAAATAAATAAATAAAATAAAACTTGGCGCTAAACTATTCGACCAACGTGACCCAGTAGGTACCATCAAATCGGACAAGACCTGCTTCAGTGTTGGGTTATTTATTGTAATTATATCTTCCCTAATAAAGACTGATATTTGCTTGAGATAATGCATTAATTTTGGGAAGATATTTAAATATGAGTAACCTTTCGAACCTTGATCTTCATTATTAGAGCTGGCCTGCAGGTTAAAGTCTGATTTGGCTCTGGACAGTCCCTGGGCAGGAGAGCCTAAGTCTCCAATGGACCTGACATCCAAGCACGAAGCATCTACAGATCTTGTTTTACGCAGAGCTGAGCCAACTGAAGCACGATCATCGTCGTCTCCGTTGCGGGGACTGGCGTAGACATCATCATCGGCCCAAAATGATACTTGCTGCGAGAGAAAATGTAGAAATATATAGATATAGATATCTTGAATATGGCATTGCAGTATTTGGAACTACGTGCAAAAAGTACCCGTGGCGGTAAAATTTGCAAAAGAAATATTTATAATTTAAGCTATTGATTTTGGTCTATTTAGAAAGTTCTAGGGCAAAGATTTCGAGCCAACTATATACCTATACCTATATACTACAAGAACCGTGAAATTTTAACAGATTGAAAGTAGCTTAAGTACAATTTCAGACTATAGCTACCTTACCTATGATATTCCCAATAATATGTAATTTTTAACCCAAATCTATTCAGATGTTTTGGCATGATTGAGTTTTAAAGATCCATCTAAATGTTCTCTTAAACAAAATTATATAGATTTCAGTAATACATTTTTCGCCAAGATTATATCGCCATAATATCTCGAAGTTGTTTAATCTGATGAGGCGTATTTTATACAACAGTTAAGTATAAACCTCTTTATAAGACACAACAATCTTCAACTCTAGAATAAGTAATGTTTTATGACGCCGTCAGATAAATCTGTCCTAGCATAAAAATAAACTTCAAAGTACAGACATTAATGTTATCTGACAATCACGTTACCGTTGTTTACTTCCTTTCCGATGTTTTATGTCGTTTCAAAAAATACGAGCGTTAAAGCACACGATTCAATGGTTAAGGGCCCATAAAATTATTTTACCCTAGTAGAGATCGATTTTTATGGCGTCGCTATACCAAAAACAGTGAGAAGAATAAATCTTGGAAAATTACCTCTTAACTAAATAGGTGCATTGGCACAAGTAAAGAAGGTGATAATATATTATGTCTGTGCAAGGTCACAAAACAGTTCAGATCTACTAGCTAAGTAAATTTAATGATTTTGAATACTAGTGTCGCTGCTTTCCACTGAATTGAAGTCCCTTTGTTTATAGGCCATTGTCCTGAAGTAACTATTCTAAATATCTATAGAAATTTAATATGGTATCTAACATGGTATCTAATGAATAATCAGTGAGGTATCAACTATCTTAAGCGTTGAATCAAAAACAAAACAACTTATATATATTTTTGAGTTAGGAAGCTGATGCAGAAAAATTACAAAATCTCTGCCAACATCTTTGAAAATATTACACCATTTTACTGTCTATCAACCACACCTGGATATAAACGTCTTTATTGACGCTGTACATATGTATTTTGCCTTGTACAATCAGAAGTACTCCATACTCACCCTCATCCTGCTTACGAACATGGCTTCAACATTTGGGGGCAGGTACTCTCTTGTCCTAGAGACCTCCAACCATTCGTCCAGTCCGGCGTTGTAGGATGCTGCCCCACTCGTGTGGTACGCTAGCCAGTGCTTAGCCAAGGAACACTGCCGCTCCAGAACAAAGCCGTAACGACGACGCTCTTGGGTCATAGCCTGTTTAGAAATGATAACTATCTTAATATATATATTTCTTGTGTGCGTGTGTATGTGACTGAACTCCTCCTAAACGGCTGAACCGATTTGAATGAAATTTTTTGTATGCGTTTGGGTGGCACCGAGGATGGTTTAGATTCACAAATCAGCCCGACAGATGGCGCTGCAGTCGGTAAACAAATATCATGCAGGACAACGTCTGCCCGGTCAGCTAGTAATAATATAGATGTAGGACTACGCGTAAGGCAACAAATTGTGGATTTTGTTGGTTGTCCACAATTGTATGTAATATTTGACCTGCTCTGTGTTTTGGAGGGCAAAGATCGGGCTCAGCTGCCATTCTGCCATCTACGGCAGGCGTTACATGTAATCAGTACTTCGAAGACTGATAGCTGGTCTAACAATATAATTAGTCCGATGGTCACACCAGATGGATGGTGGAGATAATGATCCTAAGTGAAATAAAAATATATTGGATTGCCTTGGAACTTACATTTTTCAAACTTTGCTCACAAAATGCATCCAGTTTTGTTTTTTCCTCTTCGAGTATTTGCATGTTCTGGAAATAAAATGTGCATTATTAAAAATTCTTCGGATACTATTCTTCTTTTTGCACTATTGAAGTGTTTATCCTTATTATTTTTTAGGTTTATGGTTTTAGATCGTTTTAATTGTAACCGTATCAAACAACTAATACATATCCATTATCCTTTAACGTATTTTGGTGTAAGTAAAAAAAGAAGTAGCCGAATTAAGACGCAGTAGACCGAATGCTGCCTACTGTATCCATAAAAATGTAATACACATTAGCTGAAAGCTACAGTCCAGCCAATCTTTATAGCCGCTCTGAATGTAACTGTGGGTACGAACTTGCGCATCGTACATTTTATAACCATTATGAAACGTAGCTCACTCACACTAACAGGCGGGTGGCGAGTACTGGTGAAAAATGGCGTGCGCTGGCGTGGCTTGCCTCCCCGCCCCGGGTACGTCCCGCTGATACCTGATTTTGTGTTGTGTGCAGCGTAATGCGGCTACATTCAGAGCCATAAAAATTGGCGGAGACTGTACATGACTACATGAAATATTTTATTATAATGACTACAACTCACTTTCATCTCCTTGTCCATGGCTGACCCCACTTTGGTGACATTGGGTTTCTTCTTGCGTTGCTTCTTAATGGTAGCTGCAGCTTTGCTGTAACTTTCCGATCTCAGCTTGTGTTGTTGAAGAAATCTCTTCTGTTCAGACTGTTAAATAAAACCCAAACCATTACTACATGGCCTTTTGTAGAAGTGTACAAAGCTTCGATCTTTAATGTTAACATCAGTTATTAGGATAGGCACTCAGTGAATGTCAATTGGTCTGTGTGGTAAAGGATTTAGCATACATATTGTCTTCCTTATATCCGGAAGGTAGGAGCCGAAAAAAGGAAATCACAAGCCTCACCTCGCTGCAAGGAAATTTTGATACGAAATCCTGTGCCAACCCATCTGGCCAGCGTCGCACAGTAGGCTAATTACTCATGTAATTGAAGGAGGCCCGAATCAGCAGTGGATCAAGTACCTATGGACTGAGAAGTAATAGTAGGATAGGCAGTGAATGTCTATTCTCCGTTGATAATGATAAATTCTACTGAATCTATTCCCCTTCTATTTTTAAATAGTTCTGCAACGCTAGCTAAAATACTGAGTTCAACCCATTGGTTTTATTTTCTATATCGCACGTAACTGTTCACATGACATCGTCAATCCAAACTTTCCCAACTCTATAAATAGCTTTGTCGTCAGAGTTGTCACAGTATCTTCCGAAAGCATAAAAACTATTGTACTTCCGGATATCCGTATACGGTTTGTTGGAATCGGCGGGAAACTTTTTTAATAGAAAGCCTTATCTTACCGGCGGCGCTGTACTAAGCTTATTTGAACTCTCTTCCCTTATTCCTTTTATCCTGTAAACAATCCCTTGGAGACTGATACCCATTCACTTTAAGGTTCTGGCAGATTGCATGTCAACTAAAAGTGATGTTAGATATCAGAAATAATATTGTTATAGCTTCCTGAATTCCTGGCAGGGAAAATAGCCACAATAGCTACAGGAGTTTCATAGGATTTAAATTTTATCGTGGCGGTAGGTAACATTGTCTGCCATTTTTTTTTCAAAAATAGAAAGAGATGAATCAATTGTGAACTTCCAGACACTACTTTTGATCGTCGGTGCTTTGAGGATTATAAATAGAAAAATGTGATTGTACCAACCTGTACAACTTTTGTGTCCTTCTCCAGATTTGTTTCCAAGGGTACGAGTAAATCCACGTAGAATGCTTTCAGCTGTTAACCAACAATAGTTAAGTTAAACATTTTATTGAAAGAGGATAAATCTGTTTCCGAGTAATAATTTTTCGATGTTTTTAAACTCGAACTTGTTTCTTCTAGCTCTCAGTATTTTAATTAAATAAAACATGAATGAAACTTTTACTCAATTATCGTATATTTAAATAAAATTTGGGGGCAAACATGTTCAATCGAATATTTAGAAAATCTTTACGTAATATTTTTTTTAATACAGTTGCTCAAAAAGTGGCATATTGCAGGGCCGTATAGCGTTCGGGAAGTGGGCTATTACACACGCGTGCTTTTTTTTTACCATTCCCGCACAAGTGCGTACTCTTTTCCAACTGTCAAAATAATGTCTATTATAAGGAAAAACCAACCATGAAGTTTTTACTAAAAAAAATCATAGATGTTTTTATGATTCATGCAAATACGTATATTTCTAAAAAGAAACTACGTACTAATTTGTTTCAATATCAGATTTATTGATTTGATTTCATCTGATTCAATGATTCATTTCATCTCATTAAATTGCATTTCATATCAATAAAACAATTCTACTGAAGACTTGGCTGTATGGCCATTGTTCCTTTTGCCTACCAGAATGGGTGAAGAAAAAAAAATCTCTGCTTATATTCTACGGTCGGCGCCATTATTCAGAAATGATTAGTTAGTTGAGTTTATTGTGTTATTATTATTTTATTAAATTGCTTCATTTTTTCGTAACTGTATTAAAAATAGTCGATCAGTACACGTGCTTGTTCCGACTGTCAACCCTCGCCTTCGGCTGCGCCTCGGCTCGGGTAGACATTTGTCGGAACTCCTTGCAATGACAGCCTTTCCGCACTTGTAATGAAATATACTATTATGTAGAAGCAATTAGATAGCGTAATTTCAGGAACTTAGAGACGAAGTTACTTCTGAACATAACGATTAAATTCTAACTATACTTACTATATTCATTTGCTGATCTTGTATTTCGCGGTACACCTCCACTACCTTCATCAAAGCGGTTCCTGGATGAAAAGAAGGATTATTGTTCGATTTGCCGTCGTATCAAATGTCTTCTAAAAATAAAAAGCTCTTTATTATCCGGGCGGTGACAGATATATAAAGCATAGTGCCACCAACGCATTCCATTCCGAGGGTGTCGTAAGAGCCAACACAAGAGAAAGAATACTTGATACGAAGGTCTGTGCCAACTCTGTGTGTTTTTTGTTAATTTAAAAAAAATATTGAAAAACTTCTGGCTCAGCAAGGGTCATTATAGGCTAGTAGTAAATATAACATCAAAATGCATACCGATATCGGCACATCCACCCCATGTGCCTTGCTGGGCTTGCCTCCCCAGCTTTCCTACTGCGTCCACATAGAGCCTCGAAGCAGCCGCTGCACCTGAAGACAAATAATGAAAATTATAAATACACGTTTAAGACACTAGCTGCTCTCTTCGGCCGCGTAGATCTTGGTAATAAATAATAATAATAATAAATATCACACAACACCATCTCGTCCCAAGCTAAGCAACTTAATGCTTGTGTTATGGTAACGAGATAGATGATAAACTACTTATATACATTTTTTTTTGTAAATACATACATATTATAGAGAGAAAACACCCGGAACAAATACTTGTAGGTCGTACAAATATTTCATCCGTGCGGGAATCGAACCCGCGATATGCTGCGCAGCAGTCGATCGCTCAACCACTGCGCTAACCGTGTCGTCAACTCTTTTTTTTGCGAAATCCTTATTTTGTCGTACATAATCACCTTACAAATAAATTGAGAAATTCCCCCCCTTTTTGAAGTCGGTTAAGGTCTAACTAAAACTACTGCCTGCAACTCGCGGCGGAATAACTACCCGCAGTCACGCTAGATTATTCGTGGAGGGCAGACGGTATTAAACTATTACCACTACACCGCCCATAACCATCCATTGCATAATTAGCCCGATGCAGTCTAGATGGGTTGGCACAGGGTTTTGACCAACCCCTCGACTGTGCTGGCCATACCGGCCAGGGCCTCCCATGCCGGGCGGGCCCACGGGGAGAGGTGAGACGAAGAGCGGCACCCAGCGCCGCAGTGGACTGGGGCTCCAGGGACTCCTCTGTCCTCAGAGTTGCCCTGCGAGTCCTGGACCGCTGCGGTGCACCAACGCCTTCGGGTTGTCGCTAACCCGAGGGCTGACGGGCCTCCTTCTGCGAGGCCGTTACGTCCCAGAAGGGGGCTGCGGGGCGGGTCGCAAAGGAGGGAGCTCCGGCTGACTCGCGCCGCGGACGTAGGCAGGAGTGGAGGGGGGTCGTGACGATGCGAACCCCTTCTGCCCTCGCCTGAGAGGCCGGTGGTGGGTCGGAGGAACCGCCAACGACGAAAGCCTCGATGACTGAGGGCGTCCCAGTGTACCGGGACGCCCTTTCTGACAGTCGCTTGCCCGTTGCGGGCACCACGCCGGGGCGTCACAGTAGAATGCGTTTACGCGAACTTGTGGCGCCCCAAGCGCGCCGTGTGAGGGTATACCGCTGGGGTTTTAGTGGGTAGACGACCGGGGTTTTAGTGCATAAAGCATTTCCCCAGCGACAAAAAAAAAGGGTTTTGACCAAGCTTTCCTTCTCTTGCGGCTAGGTAGGTTCTCGATCCTGTCATTTTCTTTTGTCGGTTCATACGACATCCTATATCCTACCCGATAACCCAGCCGCAAGAGAGGGTAAACTTGATACGAAACCCTGTGCCACTTCGTCTGGCCAGCGTGGTACGGTAGGCTAATAGGCATGATGACAAATTTTGAAATCCTCTTGCATAATGTTTATAGATGTCTACTTCTTCCGAAAATATTATTATTTCAGCAAAACACTAATCCCAAGTAACAAAATATTACACTTTTTTCTACATAATTTGAATTTCGCGCTAAAACGCGCTCAAGTGTCATGGTGGTCGCCTCTGACGTCACGTCTATGTAATCATTGTTTGTGTACGTTGAAGTTTTAGTTTTAGCATCGTAAAAAATGAATTCCAAAGTTTATAAATGGTGTGCAGTTCCTCAGTGTACCAATACATCTTTAAAAACTCCGAACAAACTATTCATTTATGTTCCTCACAAGAAAACAGTGAGAGACAAGTGGCTAAAACTTGCACGACGAAACCCAGCTGGTATATGTACCAATTCACCGGTTTATTTTTGTGAATATCACTTTGATGTAAGTAATTACATATACTACAATTAATAAGGCGACTCTCTGATCAATAATTGCAATAATAAGTGTGTTTTGTTGTTTTATAATAAGTTTGTTTTGTGTGTTTGAGATCAAATAAGTGAGTGATAATAATTTGGAGGTTATGTTATTTGATAACATTTATCAAGGTGCCTTAACCTCAAAAATATCTAACAGGATTTTATGTAAATAAAATTGTATTAGAATTAAACAGCATTGTGATATACTTACAGGGATGTTTTTACATTTCGAAATTCTGATGAGCAGAAGTCTTTATTCGATGCTAGAAATTCTCCCATCATCAACAAATCAATCCCAGGCAAATTAGCACTATCTGCTTTAATAAATCCTGGCTCCATCTTCGTGGATATTGGTTGTTTAACAAAACAAATATAATAACTGTTGATGGAAATCAAAGGGATTCGCAAATTATAAGAGATTTCAACAAGCAACAATGAACAATGGATGACCCGGATGATGTTTACATAGACATGACGGCTTCGCTCTAATTGGTGTTTCATTTAAAATGGCCGACCATAGTTTTATAAGCTTTTATTTTATTAAAAATCACATTAATCTCTCTATTTATGTAAATAAAAAAATGTTATTTACGATTTTTAAAACATAATTAACAGTTCAAAAAGATATTTTCTGTGATTCTTTTATACTGTCATCATGCCTATTGCCCTCCGTGTAACTAGAGGAAGCCCGACTCAACGGTGGGTCATTATAGGAACGTTGGCTATTTACAAGTTTCCAATATTGAGTATTTAATTTCCAATAAACGTACGATGACTTTACGTAACAGCATTTTGAATAACATTTGGAAAGTCTTACACGTGTGCATCAGTGGCATAACGCTCAATGCCCGGTGACCGTCTGGTGAAAGTTGTCACTATGAGAGAAAGATCACGATGATAATTGACGATATTGGTTTCACTGGTTAGAAAAGCAACCTTGTTATTATTGTGTATCTCTCTATAATTCTTTTTTACATATATCAATATAGAAAGCAAAGAAAGAAAAAGAAAATATAAATTTTATTCTTTATATAAGTATTTAATGACTTATAATTTAAGATTTTTTTATGTATAATATGATTTATACCTAATTTAAGAACTTATGGGTTAAATTATATTTTTTTAATCATCAATCGATAAAAGCTACCGATGGTTGAGGGCTCCAGAGAGATGAATTTCCTCGCGATACTTGTCGAATCCAGGATGACAGACATCCACGAACTCAGTGAGTTTCTTGAGACGTTGGTCGAAAGTCTTCGCGATAAGACTGTTTACTGGAAAGACTATCGGCACGATTATTGTTGAATCAACATGCCACATGGCAGTAAACTCTTGATCCAAACCAAGATACTTGGTTAGTCTATATCGGCAGAAACCTTAATCGGCACCGGTGTAACCTGACTTTGCTAAATACCAGTATTCACACGGAGCGATTGCCGTCTGCTTTCCGCAACCCATGCAGTGGGACCACCGGTAATTATATGGTTAGATCATTTGACAGTTTACACGGTACAGACTATGTAACCACGACTTTTTTTTACACAGCACGGAGATCAGGTATCACACAAACATTTTACATATCATGGATACCCATCCAACATTCAGCACAGTGCGACGTTGCTTAACCTGTAGATCGATTGCGTTACGTACAGTCCCCAGCAGCGTCACTCTAAAACGACACGTTAAACCAAGCCAAGCAGGTTCTGATCGTTATTTCATAATACTCTAAATATCTACATCAAAGTTGATGTATTTCATATGTAAGAGACGATTACAAATTGTCGATACGATTCATAAAATAAATTAGCTTCGATATTACCACAGCATAATAATATGTTTCATGATTAGTTATTAAAAATCAAAGAAAACATTGCTGCTGTAATGTAGTTAATGAATTGAAATGCAGTACAGCAATAATCAATAGAAACATTATATCACATTACGTTTACGTTGTGTAAGCCATTCCATTCAATAAATATTTCAATTGCGAGAAGATTTTGTTACACTAGTATGTTGTAGTAATTTGCGTAATGTGAACGAATGATATTCCGTGTGGTGACGGATTTAGATTATATGTATAGTAACGCCACCCTATTTCATCCTGAGCGTGTCGTACCGCCGACAAAGGGTAAAGACAAGACCATGAACCTAGCCGTAAGAAAAGGAAAACTTGATCGTAACCCTGTGCGAACCCGTCTGGCCAGCGTGGTACAGTAGGATAATGACCCTCCATGTAGTTGGAGGAGGCCCGCCACAGCAGTGGGTGATTTATGGGGTGAGACGTGGTAACTAGAACTAATGACGATGTTGAGCATGCTGACATTAGAGAGGTCTGGTTAAAATTAGTAACTTAAAAACGGTGGAACAGTTAAGAAATTGTAAAACTAAAATATAATTTTGGGAGAAATTCATTCAAAGTGCTATGCTCAGATTTACTGTTTTTTTTATTATGGACTTGAATGCCTTTGATGCTCTAGGCTTGCGTGATGGGCTTGAAAGCAACACCAAGGTCTAAGATGGAGCAGGCAATTCAAGGAAATGCCCTATTGGGCACCGGCTCTCACATGCACACAACGAAACTTTAAGTGATAGAATCAGTAATTAGAAAATTTGCAGTAGAACCGGAGTGATCGACTCGAAGACTAGCTCGAAGGCATTCCTTGAGTAGTAGTGAGAGTAGTTGTCCAGAGTAGAAGAAGAGTCCGTAGATGAGGTCTACACAAGACCGTACGCGATGGAAAGCTGTGCGGTTCAATGAATAGATATAGGCATGTAGATTAAACGGTGTCGTTTTATTTTTTATTTTAATTTTAACTAGTGGCCCGCCCCGGCTTCGCACGTGCAAAGCGGGGGTGAGTTATACATATAAACCTTCCCCTTGAATCACTCACAAAAAAACCGCTTCAAAATCCGTTGCGTAGTTTTAAAGATTTATGCATACATAGGGATTAGGGACGGACAGAAGAATGCGACTTTCTTTTATACTATGTAGTGATAGGGAATTGCTAAATACTAAAGAAATACAAATGTATCCATAAATAGCACAACTGAGTTAAGTGGATACGTTAATCGAATGTTAAAAAATAAATAAAACTACCAATTATGGATTTGACTAACTTCTTAACATGGGACATTACTGACCTAGTACGTGAAGTACTAGTTTAACCATAAAAACAAACTTTAATGTCAATCCA
This sequence comes from Clostera curtula, assembly GCA_905475355.2. Taxonomy (NCBI): domain Eukaryota; kingdom Metazoa; phylum Arthropoda; class Insecta; order Lepidoptera; family Notodontidae; genus Clostera; species Clostera curtula. The sequence goes on along the minus strand of FR997806.1, from coordinate 7,993,339 downwards.
TTAGAATATTTTTTGTATTCCTTAAGTATCTTGGTTATCTGGTACAAACCTTTTACGTACTTAAATATAGTCATGTCACCTTTAATGACCCGCTACTGAGTCGGGCCTCGTTCAGAAATATGAAGGGAAATTAGCCTACAGTATCACGCCAACATTTTCAAGTTTTCTATCTTTTGCGGCTTGTTTTTGTACTATCTAATTCCTTTAAAAGCCTCACACGATAATCGCAAGACGAAATAGGTAGGTGACACTATTATATTTTAAATTCTATGGTATTACAAGCTGGCTGTACCCAGCATGAGTGGTTACGCCGCTAACTACAATCATTTCTTTTTTGTTTTGTACAGAAACCTTCTTGGGCTCATGCACAACACTTTGCTGAAGATCATCGCATGATCAAATGCATAGTTTATGAATCTATAAAGGACATACAGACAAACATTCGTTTTTATATATAATTGGCGACCCGCGCTGGCTTCGCACGGGTGGAATATGCGTGTATTATACATATTAACCGTCCTCGTGAATCATTCTATCTATTAAAAAACCGCTTAAAAATCCGTTGCGTAGTGTTTAAGATTTAAGCATACATAGGGACGGACAGACGACATCGACTTTGTTTTATACTATGTAGTGATAGTGATAAGAAGAAGATAAAAAAACAGAATTTCTTAAATCTCTTTTCTACTATTCTATTTGTCACTGCACAAACGTTAAAGTTTATGTAAGTTATAAACATCTCTCCAAATTCAGTCGCTGATGTTCTGAGATCATTCCCGAACATTCAATGCCTCGTCAACAGTCGTAAAAGACCACCGATGCGGTTAAATTTTATTGTAAGTTAACGACCACAGGTTTTCTCAGTGTTTATTTCCAAACCTTTCACGTTCAGACTTCAATAATATCTTAAAAAACCTATTTTATTCTATTAGACTGTTATTTTTGTTTAGAGATTAAATAGAGTTGCATATTAATTACTTGTAGTTCTTTTTATTGAAGCCCAATATGTATAAAGATTTTTTTTTGTTTTTTTCAGTATTTTTACATTTTTTTATTGCTAGAGGATCTTCTCAATATTCGTCATCAGGTGTTCAACTACTAATAATGTTATGAAATGAAGTCTATGTTTCTTTTTTCAAAGATCGCATGACTTATTATTCTAAATATCAAATATGTCATGCATCTGAATACAGTCTGCATACTTTTTAGGTTACAGGTCTAAATTGGCGACCAGTTAGTTGTATCGACTCGTTCGATAAACACGGGAAGGAAGGATGTCGGTTCCAAAGAAAACTTAAAAGTTTACTAAAAACTTTTAAGTACATTTGGCGATAACCTCTCAGCTTCTATCTAGTATCTCTCTTATAGTTCTAGCATCAAAACAGTTGTTTTTTCAATAACAGCTGTAAGAATGTATTGGCTTTTTACGACGCCCAAGTTATATTTTTAATAATATTAACGAAACTTTATCTCGTTCAAATTTCAACAGGTCAAAGACGAAAGTGAAGTTGCACAGATTTTTTGTTAAAGTAATAACAACCTTGCTGCTGCTCAGCACATAGATGCCCACTGCCGAGTTAGGCCTCCTCCGGTTAGAAGGAGGGTTATTAGCCTACTCTGCCACACTGGCCAGACGGGTTTCGTGTCATATTACTAGGATTATTAGGATAGGGCAGGATAGGTTAGGATTGGATTGGATTGGATAGGATAGGATAGGATAGGATTGGATTGGATTGGATTGGATAGGATAGGATAGGATAGGAATAAGGATAGGAATAAGGATAGGATTTCAGCCTTGTCATTTCCTGGTGGCTCTTGACTCTTTTGACTTAGTATTCTAGGGCACTTAAATACGTCATTTGAAAAAAAAACTGGCCTTATAACATTATGTTCCATTATTTAAAAACGCTAAAACGATTATATCGGAATACAATTTAGCAGCAGTAAAATTACAATAAGCACCAACTACCCAATTTTACGAGACACTTAAAGATAAAAATGTTGGTAAACTTGGTTTTTACTTTAAAATGTAGCAAGCATTTAGAAATTTTATTACTGTTTTACGGCTCTCAAGTCAATTCTTTTGATTTACACGTTGTAAAGTTAGATGAGAAATTATCACAGGGACAAAAATAAGTAGAAACATTGTATTGATATCTTGAACTGTTTAATGAAAAGTACAGTTCGCTATTTCATGTATTGACCCCCGTTGGATTTAAGTGCCCTCCGATGCACTGAGATTAGATATTACACACAATTTATCCACATTACGGACAACCTTTTAACTTCCAGCAGAGACTTGTTTTGATGGTCTCGTTGGTTGTGTCGCGATCAGGGTCCTCGGTTTGATTCCGGGGTCGGGCAAGTGTCTTGGTGTAGACCAGAGGGATTTGCTCTGAGTCTGGGTGTCGTTTGTGTTCGTGAATGACATGTTTGTAAACCGCCCCCGCGATACAGGTTAAACCTGCAGGGGTTTCGCTTCTTTACAAAAAGAACCTGCTGTCTACGACCTTGTAACGAGGCGAAGAGTCGCAATAAACTATGTACACTCTAAAATGGAAAGTGACAGTAACTGTCTAAATACTAAATTGAGCACCACGTGATCTCATAAAGATGCAAGAACGACTTTGAGCTTGAAAAGTTTTTCTTGCACCTTTATGAGCTTGGAGGGTTGTATTGATGATTTTGATGATTATAATTCTATAACTACGTCTTACATACGTCTTACAGCCGCGAATAACATTTTAATCAACATACAACCTAGCACTGACCTGCAAATTGCAAAAAACGTAAGAAAATTTGAATTTCGCGGGCTACCCTGGAACATTCACCATAAGTCTTGAGTGCGATTTCGCTACGCACAGTCCGCTAATAACTACCAACCAACCAGACCAAGGCCTCCAGGGTCCTCCATCGGGGAGCGAATCCCGTGGCCCTAGTCCGGACAGACAAAGATCACCTTCGGTTCTGGTGGGCAGACCGGGGTGCAAATTACTAACGGGCTCCGGAGTCCCAGATAACCCGGCCAGTCCCCAACGGCCAGGTATCGACGAGGATTTCCGACCAAAAAATAACCATTAAATACATACGATTACAAATAAATAAAATTGGAGTGTCTGTTTGTATTAATAAAATAACCACTTTTTACTAAATGCGTAAGTATGTAGGTATACACAGTACATATACCAAAATATATATTTTTTTATTTTTGTTTGTCTGTCTGTCTGTTTGTTCCAGCTAATCTCTGAATCGGATATACCGATTTTGACGAGACGTTCACTGTCGTTAGCTGATGATGTAAGGAGTAACATAGGATACTTTTTTTTAGATAGCTTCGCCCCGCTGCGTTTCCTGAGGTACGTCAATAGCCGCGGGTAACATCGCGGGACTCAGCAAGTAACTAATAAATACACAAGATAAAACATACTACACAAAGGCATGTTTATGCAGAAGCTCATTGCCGAGCTTGTGTAGCTTGGCTGCGAAACTGGGGCGTGGCTTGTGCCAAATGTCTCTCCTGGCTTATCTGCAGTATTATGGCTCACAGTTGAACGTAAACAGCCAATATATTGCCTAGAATACGCCTGTTGCCTTTGTTGTTTTTTCCTACTTTTGTGCTTTATATGCCGCGCAACCACCTAGTTTCTTGGATAATAAAAACGGGATTAAGGCTTCAACACTATATTGTAGGGAGAGGTAAATCATATTTATTTATTTAAAAAAAAACACGTTTATGTATGTGAACCTTTCTTTTGCGGAAAAATTCTGAAGCCAAATGCCGAGCATGGATGTAAAAAAGTAGTATATTCTTTTATTAAAATCTTTGTCACTTCCTTTAAAAAAGGTGGCAATAGGACGGCGCCTTAATGTTTGGCTTTACACCAATATTTTCATAATTTTGGTCAAGGTTACGAAGCTGATTATTTTATGCTTAAAAGTACAATTCAAGATGATACAGTTAGATAAAGAAAACAATTAAAATGTCTTCAACTTTAAAAAAAATAAAGTTAAGTTATTACGAAAACTATGAAAAATCGCAGAACATACATGAGGGTGATTTGGGTACCCCAAGGGGTGCTCTATATCTGGTCGTCCGCTTGACATTATTTTTTGGGACACCCTGCATAAACTCCCACACGTCTCTTTTTGGACGCTATAGATTCACAAAGACCCTTTCTACTACGGCGCCCCGCCCGCCCGGTGGACTAAAAATTATAACATAAAAAAAAGCCACCTCAAATGATTGTTTTGATGTTGGTGATGTTTATTGGTTATTTGTCCTTGTGGTGACGGATTAAGAATACAAAATGTCACCAACCCATACCATCTTCAGGATGTCATAAGAGGCGACTAAAAGAACGCAAGAGGCAGATCACCTAGTCACCAGAGAAGGAAAACTTAATACAAACCCTGTGGCAACTCGTCTTGCCAGCGTGGCACAGAAGGCTAATATCCCTCCATGAATTCGGAAGAGGCTCGACCCAGTAGTGGGTTATTTATGGGCCCTGTTATGGGTACATTTATTGGTTATTTCGTTTACTTTTTGACGTTGGTTTACATTTATAATGAAAATAGTTTTTCATTTTAAAAACTAAATCTTATCAATTTTTGTGAAACGTTTTCCGATAGACACCTAAGAGCTTTATTCTTTTGGCTACAAACAAAATTACTTTTCCAGTCACAAGCGCCCCTAAAATAATCCTATTTTCCACGGAATCAATAATGAGAGATTAGTTGTAATAAAAAAACACTTACTATGCAAAGCCTTTAAGTAAGCTTTTCCCGCTGTTATCATCTGTCGGGCGCCTGGATTAAATTTATCCAGGATATTCTGAAACAAACGAATAGAACATTAATATTTGTCTTTAGAAGAGCACAAGTCACCAATACGTTCCATCCTAATAAATCCTGTGGCATAAGATAAGACTAAAGGAACCAGAGATAGATGACAAATACTTTGATACCAAACTCATAACGTCAAATGTCGCTTGGACTGGATCGATATAGGTTGCCTTCATAAAATAAGCCAGAGCTGGATAAAGTCATTGGTCTAGTGGTTAGATGTGCCACCTTTGGATCAGTGACTCCCGTGTTCGATTCCGGGGTTGGGCAAGTGTGTGTGTACACCAGAGGCACTTGCTCGGAGTGTGGGTGTCATTTATTTTCGTGAATTACATGTTTGTAGACTGCCCCTGCGATTCAGGTTATACCTAGTGCAGGAGTATCGTTATATCCACTGTCAAATGGACCGATTACGAAGTTTCCCAAACGACAGATGACCCGAGCAGACAAATAGTGGTAGGTTTTAGTGGGTAAACCGGTCGCAATCATCATCTCATCACGACCAGGACTGTCAATTATGAATACCGATGATGATGATCAACATTAGTCAGGTATCGATTTTACTATTCGAATTTTTTTTATTTCATTCAACATAAAATATAACTAATTTATGTAAATATCAGAGGTGACCTATATGTTTATAAAAAGTTGATGGCAAAAAGGTTAGTAAACCTGAATGGGTGTCATTCATTATGCAGTGGAAAATAAGGTCTTAGACCGTAAATAGACATCATTGGAATGCGGCCTCTCAAGGATGTTGTCTGTATGTACCGACCTCGTTGGTTAGGTGCGGCTTCGCTGGCATTCCAACAAAAGTTATCTTAATTTTTGCTTGATTGGCGCTCAAAATGTACGTAAAACCTGAGTGTAAAACGCGTATTTCTTCTTCTTCTTTTGATAACGTCCACTATCGTTAGTGCATATTTTTTTGATAAAAAGTTAACGTAAGTTGGCGAATAAAAACTCAACTCAAACTCAAACTCAAACTCAAATTCTTTTATTTGTGGTCATAGGTAAACAAAGATGGTGATTAATGTTATTTTAAGTATCACTATGTCCTGCTATTAAAGCGTACAAATATTATTATTCTACATAAAACCATTTAACTTAAATTATAATTATTTAAATCTATTCTCTAATATTATCATCTAAATATTCTGATATATTGTAGTAAGCCTTGTCTAATAGGAATAATTGCATTTTTTTCTTAAAATCTTGTACATTATCAATCTTTAAAAAATTTTTAGGTAGTTTATTATATATCCTTGATGACGTACTAAAAAAACTCTTGTCAAAAAGGGCCGTTCTGTGAGGTAGTGAAGAAATTTTTAAAGCATTCCTAACAGATTGCGGTTTTGCAAACAGATGTTTGTTTGTTTTGACAAAAATTGCTACCTCATAAATATACGAGGGTGAATCAAAAAATTCTTGGAATCAATATTAAAAAATGCAAAGATTTAAATAATAATATTTTATTTTTCTACATAATCTCCCTCCAATGCAATGCATTTAGAATAACGCGTTTCTAACTTCCTTATTCCTTGTGAAAAAAAATTATTTTCTTGACTCTCGAAAAAGTCCTCTACGGCAGCTATAACCGCGTCATTATCGTGAAATTTTGTTCCACGAATTTCCTCTTTTAATTTTGGAAATAAGTGAAAATCACTTGGGGCTAAGTCCGGAGAATATGGTGGGTGGTCAAGGAGATTGAAGCCAGCACAGCGGATTGCGTTGAGCGCAACTTCCGATCGATGGGCAGGAGCGTTATCTTGAAGGAACAACACGCCCAACGACAGTTTTCCACGACGTTTTTCTTTAATCGCTTCACGCACTTTCGGGATTAAATTTGCATAATAGGGTCCAGTTATCGTCTGGCCTTTTGGCATGTAATCAATAAAAAGGATTCCTTCACTATCCCAGAACACAGAGGCCATAACTTTGCCAGCGGAAGGAGCAACTCGAAATTTCTTAATGGATGGAGAGGATGGTCGTTTCCAAGACATGCTTTGTCTTTTAGTTTCAGGATCAAAATGGTGGACCCACGTTTCATCCATGGTGACAAGACGACGGCAAAAATTATCCGAATCACGCTGGAACATTTCGAGATTACGCTTGGAAATTTCCAAACGTCGCTTTTTGTTTTCGTCGGTTAACATTCGTGGCACCCATCTTGCAGACACTTTTTTGAACCCCAGTGAATCAATTAAAATGGATTGAACGCTACCAAAAGATATCTTTAGGATCTCAGCTATATGTTTTATAGTCATTCTTCTGTCTTCCAAAACCAGATTCTCAACCTTTTTGACATTTTCTTCTGTAACGGAGGTTGAAGGCCGCCCAGAACGCGGGTCATCTTTACAGCTTGATCTACCTCTTTTAAATTCAGCCACCCAGTACGCAACCGTAGAATAGGGTACAGCATCACCCCCTAATGTCTGCTGAATGTCCAAAAAAATTTCCTTCGTAGACATTTTTTTCAAACTGAGATATTTTATCACCGCACGTAACTCACTTTTATCCATAATTTTGACTTTTTAGCAACTCGTTGCACAAAAAAATTTATTACATGCGAACGAACTGACAAAAACAAGTGACAGTCTGCATAAATATAGTGTGATAGACACTCTTTAATTTGAATATCGAACTTGATCCAAAAAGGTTTCATATATATGCACTTCTAAGAACTTTTTGATTCACCCTCGTACAAAGATGTAAAAGTCATCTATATTTTTAGCTTATTCTCAATTAAAGTGAGCCGTTTTATTTGATTTCTAAATTTTCTGTTACGATTCCTATCTTGGAATAATGATTTTTCCAATAATGACTTATTTAGTTTGTCAAAATATGGCTCAAGGCACATTTGATTCTAAATGAGCAGAAAATTATAAATTATCTAAAAAAATATTTGAAATTAAACTAAAACTATAATGTTGCAAATAGACACATCACGTTAATTTTAGTTCATGTTTCGAACACTACGCACATTTGAAAATTTCACCGTTTTATAAGTACATGATTTAAACGGTTCGAAGGTTCTAGAAACTTGAACTATATTCAATGATTTTAAACTTTTGAGATTTGCACACATTTAATAGTACGGCTGTTGTTTTTTTTTATTGACTGCCGGGATTTTAGTAACTCTCAATCCCCAATACAACTTTGCCTACGCAGATGTCAATAAAATTGAATGTAACAGTCCACTAACGGGTTGCAAGCCTATCTCTGAAGCGCGTAATAGAACCTTTTCCTGCAGTTGACTTTTACGACAATGGCCTAAATGGGAAGATCAGATTGGACTGTTCTACCATGACTAGTACCTACTCGGTGTATAGCCACACTATCCAACTAGTTTTATTATGATTAAAAGGAACTTCAAGCTTACGGCCTACCATGGTAAGTGACTGCCATCTCTTATTGACTTTTGTTATACCAGAGGTGTCACTCACGTGCCATTGCCATTGTTTATGTTTTTGATATTTTATGAAGTAGGTTAAATTTCTTGCCAATTCTTCTCAGCAGTGGTCACGTCCCGAACTGGTGGTAGACGGTCGAATGTTTTATTATATAACTAGCGACCCGCCCCGCCTTCGCACGGTGCAATTATATTATACCTATAAACCTTTCTCTTGAATTACCCTATCTATTAAAAAAACCGCTTCAAAATCCGTTCCGTAGTTTTAAAGATTTATGCATACATAGGGACGGACAGAACAATGCGACTTTGTTTTATACTATGTAGTGATATGTTATGTATGAGTAATATGTCGCCCATCGTGACCTAAACAAAATACATGTATTGAATTGAATTTGAATCTACCACAGAAAAATTTAAAAAAATATGATGGCAAGTGAAAGTGGATTCCTTCCACTGCCAATATGATGCTTCCCCCTTAGTCCGGGATCCCCGGTACATTGTTTTCACTTGATTACTATCAAGCTAATTTTTCGTGAGTAGCTTCATTTTCATGAGACGCCCAACATTTTCTTGTCGACAACTCTTGATTGTGGTAGCTAACAGAGGTAGCAAGGGTGAAATATGTTGATTTTATGATTCAAAAAAAATTATTACTAACCGGGTGCTTTTTGGTATATCTGATGATAATTATCTAAATTATTCGAAAATGTATTTGTCCTACAAAATGTGTGGTTTGATCAAAGAGTCCTCCACCTCCAATATGTATGGATAACGAGGTCATAAAAAATGATTACTAACCAGCTGGTTTTTTTTTTATTTACTTACTAAATATGTATATTATTTAACCGTCATATTGTCCTACAAGTTGCGTGGTACGTTATCTCGGTCCTACGCTCAAAAGTTGTTAAAACCACAAGACCCATTTTGTCATCACTAACTGTAGGACAATAATTTTACATGATAGGTTAGTGTATTCTCTGCCCAAATGATACAATGTCCTACAAGAAAACAGGTATGTAACGCGAGTCCGACAAAAATTGTAATTTTTTCGTTTTCCTTCTTATAACTTACTAGCGACCCGAACCGGCTTCGCACGGGTGCATGTATTATACATATAAACCTTCATCTTGAATCACTCTATCTATTAAAGAAAACCGCTTCAAAATCCGTTGCGTAGTTTTCAAGTTTTAAGCATACATAGAGACGGACAGACGACAGCGACTTTGTTTTATACTATGTAGTGATGATACAGTGAAAACGTCTTTTTTTTATTTAAATAAATTATTTTTCTTAAGTAGTACAAAAAAATAATTATTTACATATAAAAAAAAAAAATATTCATCAGATTCATCTGATAAATTTTCAGTATCATCACTGTCATTTTCATCTATTTCATTTTCCTCGTCTTCTGTCTCTGTAATGACGTAAAAAATTAAGTACTATTATTTAACATAAAATGAATCCACTTCGTTTTATAGTGTGCAAAACTTTTTATATAGTACACACATACGGATTCCGCTATACAACGACATTCACCGTTATGTTTAATGGATGAAAATTATTTTATTAGAAATTTAGTATGTTAAAAATAATTTTAAAAAATGGATTGCCTGAAAAAGTCCTAAATTTCTAATAAAATATTTTTCATCCATTAAACATATCGGTGGTCGTTGTATAGCGGGATCCGTATATGTACTATATAAAAAGTTTCGTACACTATAAAACGAAGTGGATTCATTTTATGTTAAAAATACTTAATTTTTTACGTTATTACAGTCAGAAGACGAGGAAAATGAAATAGATGAAAATGACAGTGATGATACTGAAAATTTATCAGATGAATCTGATGAATATACATTTTTTTTTAAGTAAAAGTTATTTAAGTTAATACAAAAGATGTTTTCACTGTATCATAAGTTATAAGTAGGAAAACGAAAAATGACAATTTCTGTCGGACTCATGATACATACCTGTTTTTTTTGTAGGAAATTGTATCATTTGGGCAGAGAATACTAACCTATCATGTAAAATTGGTGTCCTACAGTTAGTGATGACAAAATGGGTCTTGTGGTATTACCAATTTCTGAGTGTAGGACCGGGATAACGTACCACGCAACTTGTAGGACAATATGACGGTTAAATAATATAAATATTTACTAAGTAAATAAAAAAAAACCAGCTGGTTAGTAATAATTTTTGATGACCTCATTATCGATACATATTGGAAGTGGAGGACTCTTTGATCAAACAAACCATACATTTTGTAGGACAAATACATTTTCGAATAATTTAGATAGTTCTCATCAGATATACCAAAAATCACGCGGTTAGTAATAATTTTTTTAGAATCATTAAATCAACATATTTAACCTTTGCTACCTCTGTTAGCTACCACAATCAAGAGATGTCGACAAGAAAATGTTGGGCGTCTCATCAAAACAAAGCTATTCACAAAGATTCAGCTTGATAGTAATAATTTTTTTTCTATGATCTGTAGAACAACTTTTGAGTGTAGGACCGGGATAACGTACCACGCAACTTGTAGGACAATATGACGGTTAAATAATATACATATTTATTAAGTAAATAAAAAAAAACCAGCTGGTTAGTAATCATTTTTGATGACCTCATTATCCATACATATTGGAGGTGGAGGACTCTTTGATCAAACCACACATTTTGTAGGACAAATACATTTTCGAATAATTTAGATAATTATCATCAGATATACCAAAAAGCACCCGGTTAGTAATAAATTTATTTGAATCATAAAATCAACATATTTCACCCTTGCTACCTCTGTTAGCTACCACAATCAAGAGTTGTCGACAAGAAAATGTTGGGCGTCTCATGAAAATGAAGCTACTCACGAAAAATTAGCTTGATAGTAATCAAGTGAAATCAATGTACGGGGGACCCCGGACTACCTGTAGAGCTATGGTGAAGGGGAACACCACAAGGGTGAAGTTATTTGTCAGGTAGTTCCAGCGAAGATGTGGTACTTGAATCGTTATAAAAATAATAATAATTTATTTCAAGCACACATATATACATTCATACGTTATATTCTTAATATTCTACATCATCAAAAAGAATAACAAGAATGAATCAACAATAATTTTAAACTTTGGATCAACGGGTCCCGGGCTCGATTCCGGGGTCGGGCAAGTGTCTTTGTCTAAACCAGAGGCACTGGCTCGGAGTGTGGGTGTCATTTCTATCTATAATATGTATGTATTTACAAAAAAAAATGTATATAAGTAGTTTATCATCCATCTCGTTACCATAACACAAGCATTAAGTTGCTTAGCTTGGGACGAGATGGCGTTGTGTGAAATGTCCAAGGATATTTATTTTATGTTTATTATTAATTAATCAGTTATAATAATTTCGGATATAAACATTTTAGAAACCAATTTAATATATTACATATCTATAAAATAAACAGGATCAAGCATTTGTCTCCACCAATAAATTATGACACATAATAGATCAAAGGTCGTATGTGTGATATTTGCAAGTTTCATATACAGCTTTAATTTCATAGTTTAGAGAGTTTCTTATAGAATAGTTTTACAGATACTTAAGGGATTTACGGCATAAGTTTCGTCCGTATTGTGACGGATTTAGATTACACAATGTCACCAACCCATACTATCCTATGGAAGTCGTAAGAGGCGACTAAAGAAGCGCAAAATCACTAGCCGCAATAGAAGGCAATCTTTATACAAACCCCGCATCAACCCGTCTGGCCAGTGTGGCACAGTCGGTTTATTACCCTCCACGTAATTGGAGGAGGCCCGACTCAGCAGTGCGTCATTTATGGGTTGAATAGTGGTAGTTCTTACTTTTATTATATCAATACTGTTTGTCTTGCTTTCACAAAAGTGACTGCCTCGTTGGTCTAGGGGTTGGATGTGTCGACTTTGGATCAAAGGGTACTATTCCGGGGTCAGGCAAGTGTCTTTTTCTAAAGCAGAGGCACTTTCTCTGACTCTGTGTGTCATTTCTGTACATGAATTACATGTAAACTGTAAACTGGCCCCGGGATACAGGGTATGTTTAGTGTAGGAGTTCTAATAAATAATACACAAACAAAGAAATCTGCGGCTCAAAATGGACGTCGGTTGGGATCGTTAAATTAGCAAATGTCAATAAACAATGATGTCAACCTAGATTTATAGCCAGGTCAAAATGGTCATAGTACCACTTAAACGGTGCTTGACCGCTCTATGCAAATTAAAACAGGCATTACGACAATACTCTAAACGTGAAAATACTTCACCAATAACAAGAGTGGATCGTACAAACCGTTTATCATATTGATGTTAATATTTAGAAATCCATTGGGGAAATCGTGCGAATTGCCGATAAAGCGGTGTGCTTTGAAACGAAGGATTGATCAGCAAAATATACTACTAGTCAGTCCATAAATGACCCACTGCTGAGTCGGGCCTCCTCCAGATACATGGAGGGTAATTAGCCTGCTGTGTCACGCTGGCCAGTCAGGTTACACAGGGTTTCGTGTCAAGTTTTCGTCTCTTGCGGTCTTGTCGTTTCCTTTTGTCAGCTCTTACCATATATTTTTTTTAGACCAATTCTTTTCACAATACCGTTTTTTTTAATGCTTTTGACAAAACCTTATTGTCACCGATTGTACAATTTAAAAACGTTGAGGGGTCCTTGGTCGGCCTTCCCTAGGGTGTTAATTTGTTCCGATTGTGAATTGCAAATGTAATTACATTTTGAAATTCGAAAGAATTCGCGTGAATATTATTTAACCGTCAGAACCAATATTTTTATAACGTCAAAACATTATACATATTATACAGAGTTGATATGACAGAGGGGCATTAAATTACACTACGTATACTATATGTGATTAGTATGAATTCGAAACGGTACAAAAAAAATACACGTTATTTTTCATGGGGGGTGGAGGGGTAGTCTTAAACCTCACCAGGTATCACCAAAGGGGAGGGAGAGGTTAAAAAAATGTTAAAAAAACATCACGTGATTAATGGACACCCCTAAGGTTAATACACGATGCGTTAGGCATAAACATCTGTTATGAAAGATACATCAGATACACATTTGCGGCTAAACTATTGCTTCAATTTAATTGATTTTTGGTACAGAGCCTGGAAATTATACCTAGTATAGGCAGCAAAAAAGCCCCTATGTCGTACCCTGTATATACATACTGCCACGAATAAATTAATTTAATAAACCCTTTGGTATTGTGTTTCTTTCATTGCTATCACACTAATTGCAATTTGTCTGAGAAAATGTACTGTAATTCTATACGTAGATATTTATTACATTTTTTGATGGTATATTTTATCTAAAGGAATGTCGTATTTGTATATTACACACGTGTATTTAGGATCATTAAAACATAATATACATATTCTAACATATCTTTAATAGTATTTATATTAATCACTACATAGTATAAAACAAAGTCGCTGTCATCTGTCCGTCCGTATGTATGCTTAAATCTTTAAAACTACGCAATGGATTTTGAAGCGGTTTTTTAAACAGATAGAGTGATTCAAGAGGAAGGTTTATATTAATAATTCATGTTTATTATTTTAGAGAATCACTGATAAATTTAGATGTTCATCATTGCACCCGTGCGATGCCGGGGCGGGTCGCTAGTTAAAACATAATATACATTATATTAAATTAATTAAATATTCTAACATATCTTTAATAGAATTTATATTAATTACTGTATATTTATTTCTAACGGAAAACATCGCCCGACTAAGCAGTGGGTCATCTATGGGCTACTAATAGCAACGTTTAGTATTAGTTGATTATGGCTATTAGTCAGTTTTGCATTAAAATAGTCATCATGTCATACTTCTTACTACTCAGCCCTGAAAGAGTGACAGCTGAGTCGGGCCTCCTATAATCACAGGATGCCACGCTGGCCCTAGGTTTTGTAGAGGCATCGTATCAAGGTTTTGTAGAGGCATCGTATCCTCTTGTAGCTCTATGTTCTGCCTTGTCATTTCCTTTAGTCGGCTCTTACGACACCCTCAGGATGGAATGGGGTGGTGGCACTATGTATTCTACATCCGTCACCACACGCCCGACTAATAAAATCAACACGTATGTAGCTTTCCTTGAGTTATAACAACAAGTTGTGCCCGAATTTGTTGGCAAGAATTAAGAATCTCTATTTCCATATAATGTATAAAGGATAGAGCCTGCAACAGAAAATGGTTGAGTATTGGAATCTCTGCCGCCCTAATGCCGGCCGGGGTTATTGCCACATTACAAAAAGCTAATGCATTTCCCTTTTCTCCAATATCCAGAGGCCTACTACGATTCCCGATCCTATATAGTGGATGATGTCATTTATTTCTTGCAGTGTGAATAATAAATATCATTATACCGTTTAAACGACTTATGACGTAATTAAATAAATAAGTTTCAATTTAAATTAATATATTATGTACAGAAGAGTACAGTCAGTGGAGGGAGTACGAGAACAGTACTTAGTTTTCAAATTTTTCACAGCGTTTACAATGTTTACTATAGATAGTGTAAACTTTTGGCCTATATTCGTATTATATTACGCACATGTTCAAATTTCATCTATCGCACCTTCCTTTTACGAACAGGAATGTTTTGTGGTTTGTTTGTATACTTTTTTTAATTGTTGTTTGTCACTAATAGCACATAGCACTATACAAATATAGTGCTATTATTTTTCTGCTATTTGACAGTGACCTGAAATCCTTGACAGCGTAATAGTAAAATGTTCGTGCTAAATAAATTTAACAAACATATGGTCTAACATCTTTAATTTACGAGCCTCAGCATCGTTTGCCTTTCCGTCGTCAATAGTTCCCACTAAAGTAGTTCAAACAAAATCTATATTATATAAAAAATTATGTTTGTTTGTTTGTATAGTTTAAGATTCGTTATAGGACATACATATGTCCTATAAAGAATCTTAAACTATGCATTTGGTCATATTATGATCTTCAATAAAGGGTTGTGCATTATAACAGGAAGGTTTCTGAACTAAAAGAAATTTGTGTAATGTCTTTCGTGGCGTAGCAACTGCTTAAAGTACAGCTAGTGTAGGCTATATTTATTCATGGCATTTCGTCAATCTGTATATACTACGTCGAAGTGCCCTCCGGGTCACATTGGAGATCAGATAATAGACACAAATGATGGATGCGTGGTGATGGATTAAAAATCTACCGCAAATTTTTGTATTTTAGATAACGAAATTTTAAGAAAATTGAAGTAGTTCTTTTTGCAATAACAGATATAAGAATGTTGGCTTTTTATGACTCTTAAGTAATTTTTTTACTTATATGTAAAGAAACTTTATGTCCTGACTAAAGTCGGAAAGTCAAGTTAAAAGACCGAAGTTCAAGTCGAAGTTTAAAGACGGAGACAAAGTTTGCACAGCTTTTCCCGTTGAAGTAATACAACCTTGCTGCTGCTGCTTAGCCCGTAAATTACGCACTGCTGAATTGAGCCTATTCCTATTACGTGGAGGGTAATAAACTTACAGTGTCACGCTGGCCAGACGGGTTGGCACGGGGTTTCGTATCAGGTCTTCCTTGGCCTTGACATTTCCTTTTGTCGGCAATTACGACACCCTCAGGATGGAATGGGGTGGTGACGCTATGTATTATAAATCCGTCACCACACGGATTTTTCATTGTTGGTACCCAGTATTCAGACAAAGTAAATATAAATTAAATTGCCATTGAAATTCGAAAAACGAAAGTATACCTCTTGTTTCCGTGCATGGCGCTAAGTACGTGCTAATGTGTTTTACGACGCCAGTACAAAATTCTTATTCCATTTACTTATTCGAAAAGTTATTCATGATTAATTCATAACATTAGAAGTTTTTGAGGAATTTCCCGAATGTCAAATAAGGCAGAATGGAACGTGGCTTACATTTACTTTTTAAAAGTAGGATGAGGAAACAAATTCTTTTTTTTTATGGCAATGTTACGTAACTATTATTTTATAAACAGTGACAAATTGCAAATACTGGTGTCTTTGTGAGAGCATCCTGAATGTAATGTATTCAGTGAAATTAGCTCCATACAGCATTCAGCAACAAATGTGAATAAACAGCACGTTGTTATAAGTGAAAATATGAATTCAAAGGATTCTTTTTTGTAAAGTTGTAGAATAAATTTCACCAAATCTTATTAAGTTAGGATTTCGAAAAAGAACATCATTTTTCATAAAATAATGTACAATTTGCATTGCTAACTAGTATTTTATTCTAATTTATTCGTATATTTAAAAGATAACATTTATTTCTTTAATGCAAATGTGATTGAATTGACTAAATGAATTTGCAAATCTTTTTGTTCAGTACCTAATATTTTTTATGTAACCTGTGAATTATGAATTTAAATTATTCAGGAATATGGACTGCAATAATGTTCACCTTTACGATGACTTTAATTTGTATTAGGCCCGATTCAGCAGTGGATCTTTTACTGGCTTAGAAGATGAAGAATGTAAGAGAAATACGTACCGCATGCAGTTTACTTGAGGCCGGATCATGTATCGATATTAAAAGATGAATATAAGAAGAAGAAGTAGATATAAAATAAACCTAGCCCCAAAGAAGCAAAACTTGATATGAAGACAAACTCGTCTGACTACCTTGGCGTAGTAGGCGAATTTAGCTTCACTAAATTGATGGAGGTCTGATTTATCTATAGGATTACTATGGCTGAAAAAGTATATAACTAATTGTCACCAAACAATAAGCTTTTGCTGTAACAATCTCTATTTGAAGCTGTCCTTAAACAAAACCTTCACGCTCAACTTGCTTAATTTTTCTAAGTGCGAATCTATTTTTCACCCCAGTCTCCTGTGAGGGGCTCCCCTAAAGATTTACGCGCCGCACGAGCAATAGGCGTACCTTCCCTACCTATGAACACAGTCTGTTCGCTATTTTAAAAAGATACGTCTGAATCCGGTGAAATATTACTCGCCATCCACCCCAGTCAAGAAGCCATCCATTTCCTTCACCGTTCCGTATTGAACGCGGGTGAAGATGGGGCTGATAACTTATTTAAACTGTTTACCGGCTACCAAGACGACCTTTTAAATACAGAAACATGTTTTAAGAAGTCTTAATGTTTATTAAAACAAAGAGAGGAAATGAATAAGAACGAAAAACTGAGAAACAGTATGAAGATTTAGACCTTTGCGAAGCCGGTGATGCTGATGAAGGAAAATAAAAAGATAAGGAACTTACTTGCTGATTTATTCCGAATTTAACTTCAAGCGTGCTGTTTCTTTGAGAATAATTTTGAAAGCAATTTACATAACCAACTTATGTAAATACAGATTGGCGTTTATCTAGTAAATCCATCTAAAAAACGTCTCCTTCAAAAAGTTGACGTTTTGCTTGACAAAGGCGAAATGCGTATCGCAAGCCAGCTCCAACATAATGGTACGACTTTATCCCATCTTTATTTGTGAGGCACGTACCTCACGACATTTGGTACGAAATTGCTTCGGGCTTGCTCCGTGACATCCCTACTTTTCCTAACCTTTTCCGCCCTAATGTCCTACGCGCGTTCGAATTTTTGTATCTACTAGGAATATCACCCATTGAAATTCATACGATGTTTTATTAGGCTTGCGTCCTTAGAGTAATAAAACTAAGAGTAAATATCTATATGTGTGTGAGTATTGTATCTCCTGATCTAATTGTTTAAAAGCGAATTAGTTTCACTAGAACTTCAAGTAATAACTTAAAACTCAAACTCAAAAGGAACTTTATTTACGTAGGTTTCATCACAAAACTCTTATAAATCGTCATATTTGTAAATATTATTATCATCTTACGGCCCCTGTCACACACTAGGTGGTAGTCTCCACACACATCTATCAGTCGTCATACCTACATTCACACCTAATAATAGAAGTCGTGCAACAAGTTGTGAAGAAAACTTTTGGGTTTATATAAAATGCACTAAACGAAGACGAATCAACTTTTAAGCTTAACGGCAAGCAACTTTTTTAGCATCCAGCTTGTGCCTTTACTAAAATATCTAGACTAGATTCTGCTTACGCGGTAAAATTTATCGTGATTGTATTATTGTACTCAAAATAATATACAGTATTGTCTGAGGTTTTGAATAATGTTTACTTCAGTTCTACAGACAGCTCCCAAACATCAATGGAAAATTCTGCCTTGAAACCGGTTTCCCGGTGTAACATCTCATAGTATCTTATTGTTTGCAATATTTTATTATATAAATGATTACACATTATTACAATTTTTATTTGATTTAGAATTGATATTATTGATTGATAAATAAAATAAAAAATATATGGTTCATAAATGGGTTTGGCACTAAACGAAAATTGTATGGAGTTCGAAATTATAACACGCTTCAAGTTTTAGATAACATGTTTGTACTTTAGTACATGTTATCTAAAACTTATCGTACATATCGTTTATTGGTACTGGAATTTCCAATCTCTTAAGAACCGGAAAATAAACAAATTACACATTAACACCCGTACGGAAGGTTCGAGAAAAAATGGGCAAAACACTGTGTAGATAAATACAACATTACAAGAACTTCTCGACGTTCAGTAGGAGATCTATTATTCGGTCATCATCCATAATACTTATTTTTTCACTAAAACAACAACTAGAACAACGTAAACAACGTCAAGCGACAAATACTTTTTGGAATAAAAAGAAAACTTTGGCACAATCTCAGGTCTTAAATCTTTCATAAAATGTTTTGGTAAACATGGTACATAATGCAACCTGTACGTCAGCCAGTGACTTATCTAAGGGTATACTATAAGGCATTTTTTTCGTAATTTCTGGGCCCCAAACCTATGCTAGTTCAATAGATAAACGAAAATAACGTGCATTTGATTGTGATAATGACAGTTCAAGGCATAAACACATTCAATTGCTAGCATTTATCTGCAAAATTCTAGAGTTCTTGTCAAGTGCTTCATTTAGATCAACGGGTCCCGAGTTCGGGAAAGTGTCTTGGTCTTATTACATGAAGGGTAATTAGCCTACTGTGGCACGCTGACCTGGCGGATTAGGACAGATTTTCGTTTCAAGTTTTCCTTCCATTGCGGCTAGATTTGCGGCCTTGTCGGCTCTTACGACATCCTCAGGATGGAATGGGTTGTTGAAATTATTATTTTTATGTATTTCACCACACGGCAAATTGACACGATGGAGAGACGATACAATGTCGTGGGATCGGATGTGTAAAATTGAAACACGAACCCCGTGGTGATCCTTGGGAGATGCGCATAACAGTGACTGTGCTACCTCATGATGGAGATATATGATAGTAATGTTTAATATAACTGAAGCATCTTTAATTTCAATAAATCATTCTGAATTCTGAAGCAGCTCATGTTTATCCTGTACACTTGTTGCCAGTAAGCGACTCGTGACGTAGCTGGGACGTTGTTTGCAACATGCTTGCAAGCGATGTTTATCCTTTCAAAAAAGATCAAGTTTTTTGTTCTGCTACAGAGCAGGGAAACGTTAATATCGCTATGTAAATGTCGAGTTTGTTTTGAAATGTTAGCTACCACAGAACAAATACCATTTACTTAATGTAAATTACATACTAATACTTAAATGTGTGTCACAATAAAAAAATAAGTATTGTATTACATAAAGTATTACATAAATGGGTTGATTGATGAGCTCAGTAGCACTAAAATTGGCTGTTCTATTGATGGTACAATGATAAACAACATAAGCTACGCTGATGATATGGTGCTACTGAGCCCTTCAATCAGTGGTATTAGGAAGTTGCTGAAGACATGTGAGAGGTACGCCGAGAGTCACGGGCTCAAGTATAACGCGAGTAAAAGTGAGCTGTTGGTATTTCAGCCGCGCGAACACAGTGTCGCTATTGTACCACCTGTATGGCTTAATGGCGTGCCACTTAAAAGAGTTACACGGTTTAAATATTTGGGCCACTGGCTTTCGGATGATCTCTCGGATAACGTTGATATTGAGAGGGAACGAAGGGCGCTGGCCATCAGAGGGAATATGTTGGCTCGCAGATTCGCACGTTGCACGGATAATGTTAAGGTTACTTTATTTAAAGCATACTGTCAATCATTTTACACGTGTAGTTTGTGGGTCAACTACACCCAAAGGGCAATTAATGAAATCCGCGTGCAATATAATAATATTTTTAGAATGTTTTTAGGGCTGCCAAGGTACTGTAGTGCTTCCGCAATGTTCACAAACACACGAACCGATGGCTTCCACGCCATAATAAGGAAGCAAGTTGCCTCCCTGCTACACCGGGTGCGAACTAGCTCTAACAGCATCATACGGGTAATAGCCAATAAACTTGACAGTCCCATTTTGAGACATTGGGTTTTACTCCATACGACCATTAACCCAATTTAATTGTAATTTTTTAATTTAGAAATTGAAATGTATTTTATTAATTGATAGAAATTTTATTGTGATATTTTAATGGAGATACCTAATTTTTATGATAAATTTACTTACTAACATAGGCTGTAGGAACTTTACTAACAATACTATGGATCATGAGTCTGAAATAAATGTTTATTAATTAATTAATTAATTAATTGTAATTAACAATAACAAGGTCAAGTAGTAACAGATGGTTGAATTTGATAGAACCTTGATACTAAGCTTGTTACAACCTATCTCACATAGTTGACGAATCCTTCGATTAAATTGGAAGATGCTTTACTGGGCAATCAAAATGGTTGATAAACAAATTAGCATATAGTACCAGTCCATCATATAATTGAACTTTATTATAATTGTGAGCATGTACGGTTGTATTAGCATATTTCAAACACGATTACTGCAATGCCACTTTTCAAATTACTTAAACATTTATCATAAGCTTCTCAAGTCATAACTTACACAAACTGCATTTCGTAACGCCGTCAAGGCTGCACAATTTGCTGCGGTTTCAACAATGCACCTCTTAAGTTATTTGCCGGCGCAAATAAAAAAGTTCCTCTAAGTTTGCTAAATGAAGTCGACTACAAAGGCGGAATGATTCAAATGAACGCTCCGAACCGCCAACGGCTTTGGAATCAAAGCCGTTCGTAGCACTTTTGAAAAGTTTAATTTTTGCAAAGTTTCACTCGCAGGGCTTTGGAGCAACTTCGAGATGCTATAGGCTTTAAGTTTGTGCATTATCAAGGTAAGTTTATTGTAAAATGCGTTCGGCAGACATTTATTTATAAGAATGTCTACAGTAGTTTAATAACGAAAAAGAACAACAATGTCATAGATTACATTATTGTCGCTTTTCACGGTTTCTACCAAAGACGATAAAAATATGCATGTCAGCTGGAGATTGACTACACTCGTTTTATAAAAATCTGTTCAAACATGTTTGTTGTATGTTTTTTATTGGGGATATTAGTCATATTTTTTACGTACTCCTTTTTAATGACAAGAATGAAAATAAGGCTTGATTTTTCTTCTTGTTTAGTAAGCATTGACTACATTTGTATATGAAGTACCCAAGAATTTCAATGATAAGCGTAGGCTAGTTGGCAGAGTAACTGGGACGGCATTCCGATGTTTGCAGGTGGAATACAGCCGGTAGCTAAACATTTTGCCATTCTAGATCACGTTTGAAACCGAGTTAAACGATCGTTGAATTATCTTTCGAAATTTGAGAAAGCACGACTCTTTAGAGGCTTATTTATTCATACACGTGACTAAAACAAAATATTGTGTTTAAATTTATTTGTAAAACGTATTAGTAATTAAAGAAACAGCGATATAGAATAGTTTATCGCTGTTTCTTTAGTTATTTTTTTTCGATTTGGGTCGTATTACAATTTTCAGTTATGCGTGTTATATTATCTTTCTTTGCATGTATCTATCACAGTACAGTTCTACCGTGTACTGTCGCTCGTTTAGTTACAGCTATTGTTTACCGTCATTATTATGTAGATGCATTTGTTCCCATTCACTGTCACTTGGTGCTAATTAGAACAGCACCAAGGTCGGTGTCATGCACAGCTGGCTTTTATAGTTGTCTGTCGAGTCACGAAGATGCTTGATCTTGAAATTATCCCAAGTCGAGATTAGAACTCGTAAGAAAGTTCCCACGGGACCCGGAGTCTGTTTCGGTAGTTTCAAACCAAAGGAGTGAAAGTGGGAATTCTAGCACTGAATACTAAATAATTTACCTCAAGCGCAGCCCGAGATTTTGCCGTTCCTTAAAATCCGATGTTTTCTATCCGGTATGCATGGGTCCTACATTTTTGATTCTGTGGGATCAGCTCAACCTAAGCGATTGGCTAACTAGCAATTTATGTTAATGTGATTTTTGTTTTGATGTTTGTGTTTGTTTGTTTTGATGTTTGTGAGCGTGGACGTTCGGTGATTTTGTTCTACGTAATGAAATCTGACTTATGTATGAGAAACAAAATGAGACAGTACGCAATATGATAATGCTGCTTTACAAGCCAGACCCAGAAGTCCTTAACCTATTAGACAACTTAATTACAGAAGTAAATACCTTGAAACGAAGTAAACATATATATGAGTATGACTACATCGTAAGTAGGCAGCATAAACAGTCGCATCATTTTTGTTATAAAAGTCGCTCCAATGTAATCATAGTTAGAATTGATTTAGTAGGGTGATGTAAACGCTAAACCAGTTCACCTCTACTAAGTTCTCAGGTAGAATGACTAACTTAGTTTTCTAGTCAGTCGGCTTTCTTTAAGACTTCGACGTAGTAGGATGAATTTTAATGAGGACCTATCTGTCTGCAGTAGCCGGTGCGACAAGTTGTTCTAGATCTCTTTAACTGATTTTAAAACTACATAGGAAGACTTTGTAGAAGCATGATGTGTTACTAGATTGTAGTTAACTGTGGAAACACGTTCATCACTAGTTCTTTTACATGATTGGAAGAGAACTGTTCTGTGATGTAGTTTATTTTAGTACATAAGCTATGATTTTTATTAGCGTCAGTGACAAATTGCGCTTTAGCAAAATATACATTTACTTTCATGATCCCAGCTTAGCTCATAAATCAACCGCAATTGAGTCAAGCCTCCTCCAAGTTCATGGAGGCAAATTAATTTACTGTGCTACGCTATCCAGACGGGTTGGTGCAGGATATTTTTTTTTTTTATTGAAGGTACTCGTACGTTGTCCATCTTATGTGTTTGTTTAGTTATATGAAACTCCCAGGATGGAATGGTTTGGTTTGTAATAGATTTAGAATACAAATATACTAAATCCATTACCGCAAAATTTTCATAATCACCAGGTTGAAATAATCGAAAATACAATAATACAGCTTTAGTTTTCAATCAAATGGGGATCGAGAAGGCTTACAGGTTTAAGCTATATTAATTTATGGGCTGAATCGAGTACGATCTGTAGTTTTGCAGAGCTGGATGTTGGATCATATGTCCGTGTGGTGACGGATTTAGAATACACAATGTCACCAACCCATAGTATCTTTAGGGTGTCGTAAGAGGCGACTAAAATAACGCAAGAGGCAGATAACCTAGCCCCAAAAGAAGGAAAACTTGATACAAACCCTGTGCCAACCCGTCTTGCCAGCGTGGCACAGTAGGCTAATTTCCCTCCATGAATTTGGAGAAGGCGCGACTCAGTAGTGGGTCATTTATGGGCTGTAACGATGATGCTGACATAAGTGAGTAGCGTGAAAACTGCAAAAAACGATTCCCGGTTGTTCCAATAGATGGGAGAGTTGGCAATTGTTCCTAGTGAATACTGGCAATTAATAAAGTCAGTTGAGACTGGCAGCTGATCTATACAAAAATGAAAATAAAACAGGTAACAACCTATACTACAAATAAATAAAATTGGAGTGTCTGTTTGTAGTAATAAAATAAACACTTTTTACTAACTCCGTAAGTATTTAAACACAGTAAATAGACCGAAATAACTTTTTTCTTAATTTTTGTCTGTCTGTCCGTCTGACTGTCTGTCTGTCTGTCTATTTGTTCCGGCTAATCTCTGGAACGGATAGACCGATTTAAACGGGACTTTCACTGATAGGTAGCTAATTATATAAGGAGTAACTTAGGCAACTTTTTTTTAGACTAGCTTTGCCCCGCGGCGTCACCCGCTGTACGACAATAAGTAAGCGCGGGTGAAACCGCGGGGCGCAGCTAGTAAGTTATATATCTAACAAGAAATAGATTCAACATCCAGTACCCAGATAAGATACTAAAGCGTAGGCATCATAACTTAACAAACAAACACCTAGCCGCTTTTGACAATAGTCGAGACTATGTATTACAGTAACAATGCAAGATCTATTGTTATACCTACATCGAAATACCAGTTAGCGGTTGATCTTTTGGTTTTGCCATTTGCAGGCGTATTGTGCAATTGAATAGATCTAGATGACAAGCAGTATATGCTCAAAATAGTTTAAGTATAGTTTTTATTCCGCTTTGAACCGATGGGCGAATGTCCTCTGCCTGGTCGACATGGATCTCAAGCTCAAATCTCCTTGAGTAAATTGAGTATTATTGTTAAGAACTACTTGGTTGAAATATGTTATCCACGTGGTGAATTTCGAATACAGAACGACGGCACTCCATTTCATCAATCAAGGATGCCGTAATAACCGAAAAAAAGGAATTGATATGGACGAAAACCTATCCATAATTGCTTGTA
This sequence comes from Clostera curtula, assembly GCA_905475355.2. Taxonomy (NCBI): domain Eukaryota; kingdom Metazoa; phylum Arthropoda; class Insecta; order Lepidoptera; family Notodontidae; genus Clostera; species Clostera curtula. Next base: position 7,968,380 of record FR997806.1, on the reverse strand, counting down.
CGCATTAATAAAAACAAATTAATATTATCATAACATAGCATTATTATACCGCAGTGTCTGAAGACAAAAGTCTTCAACCAATGTGTGTTGCCAGTGATGACATATGGAACAGAGACGTGGTCGCTCACTATGGGCTCCATCAGAAAGCTCCAAGTCACCCAAAGGGCAATGGAGAGGGCTATGCTCGGAGTTTCCCTGCGAGATCGAATCAGAAATGAGGAGATACGCAGGAAAACCAGGGTCACCGACATAGCCCACCGGATTGCCAAACTTAAGTGGCAGTGGGCAGGGCACATAGCTCGCAGGACCGACGCCCGATGGGGCAGAAAAGTCCTCGAGTGGCGACCGCGTTCCGGAAGGCGCAGTGCTGGTAGGCCTCCCATACGGTGGACCGACGACCTGGTTAAGGTCGCCGGAAAGCAGTGGATGAGGGTGGCCCAGGACCGGCCTTTGTGGAGATCCTTGGGGGAGGCCTATGTCCAGCAGTGGACGTCTTTTGGCTGAAATGATGATGATGATAGCATTATTAGCAGGTCATCAGCACTGTCCATGTGGAGTGTCGTAAGAGTCAACTAAAGGAACGCAAAAGAAATAACCTAGCCCCAAGAGAAGGGCATCTTAATGTCACCATTAATGTCCCAAGCCAACATGTCGATCCAGTGTGGCACAGTAGGCTAATTTACCTCCATGAACTTTGAGGAGATAATGAGGGCAAAGTAAATTATATGACTGAAATTTTAAAAAGTATGCATTTTAGTAATTTTGTTTTTGTTGATGTTGTTTGTTACAAGACTATTTATTGCCTTTTGCGATTATTACATAAAATAAACCCATGAAGGCACAGTTATTCGATCCGTTTGCAATCAAAGCCATCTGACCAGTTCTGCATGATTATCCATGCATATTTCTTGGCTAGTTAAATCGACTAGTGTATCATTTTAGACTTTAGACACTCATCATTTGTATTGACGTGAAGATTATCTGGAAGTTAAGTTAGAAGTGCCGCATTCATTAAATTGTACATAGCGCAATAAATTACGTAATTATATTTCTATAAACTACACATTTAAATGATTAAAATCTATGTTTAATTTATTACACATCCGCATGTGTGATTTTTTTTGATTTTTAATAATTTACATTGCTGCAGAAGAATGTTGCATTGCAATCACAAAATTAATTTCATAACCTGACCACAACAAAGGGTTACCCTTTTGCTTGTTATTTGTAAATGAACAAGTGTGAAAACATTATTATTATGAACTAATAGAAAAGCCTACAAAACTACATAGAGTGGGTACAATGTCAATCTATGTCTCTGTATATTAGACTGCGTAGTCAGGTCCTAATGCATGGCCCTGCACAACTCCGTTTATTGCCTCTTATAGAGCTATAAAAGGTAATCAGTGCACATGGTTTAATTTTAGTGGCACAATCCGTCAAGGTACATCTTAAACTTCGGATCTAGTCCGATAATCTACTGTAAAATAACAGCAATATTATAGCGCGAACTTTAGTAAGGTTGCAGACGTATTGTGCCAATATCGGATGCAGGTTATGCAGTTGAATTTTATGATTGGTTAATTGGATTTCTGGCCATACAAAGTTGCTGGTAAAGCTATGTAGCTTCATGCCTTACTTGCTACTCAGTTCGAATTTCGAATCTTCCTAATTTCTTGATACTTGTGATGATTGTCCTTTGTGTAGTAGACTCCCTCAAAAACGAGCTGTGATAAACATATTTTTAAGGACCATCCCAAACCAATCCAAATTATGGACAAATAGTAATAATAGATACGGAGGTAAGTTTATATGCATATTAGCTGGTCATATATTCCAGATCAATTCGTCGTTTGTGGTCTTTAATGAAAAAGCCGCAGCGAATTTCAATGCGGTCCTCTATAATTTGCGGTTCGTGTACCGGTATGCGGGATTTTTTACCGTACGCCCGACGACTAGCTTATATTACATATTGGATTGCCAAGGTTATTCCTAGACGTGTTCTTTGATGTCACATCATATACTTGTGGTCGCACAGTGCTCAATATTTACCTTCGCTTGCGGGTAGATTTATGCTCTGTCCCCAGTAGGCAAACTGTTAGCAGCCGACTGACTTTGCGAGTTATCGGTTTAGTACGCCCTTCCGTATATTTGAAATGGAGTGTTCCCAGTTTGCTAGCTTTGCGCTCACTTTACGCAGTTTGTAGCGTTACGTGCGCCGACTGTCTCAGTTAGTGGCCGAGTCACAGAACACCGGTTGCGATGTACAAACATTTATCTGAGTTTGCAGCTAACTCAAATTTCAGTTCGCCACAAATTTGCGGCTCACTCAGTCGGCTGTCAAGTCAGTTTGCCTACTGGGGACACAGCCTTACTGTCTATTTTACTTCTATATGATTGAATACGTTGGCCATGCGTGTTCAACCTTATCATTGTGGTGGTGACGGATTAAGAATACATGGTGTCACCATCCCATTCCAACCCGAGGCTGTCGTAAGAGCCAACAAAAGGAAATGACCAGGCTAAAACCTAGCCGCAATAGAAGGGGGCCTTGATACGAAACCCTGTGCCAGCATTGCACAGTAGGTTAATTACCCTCCCTGTGATGAGAGGAGGCCCGACTCAGCAGTGGGTCATTTATGGGCTTAGTAGTATACAATGACACAATGAACAAGACAACGTGATAAGAGATCTACTTCTTACTTACTTAAATATCTACTAGACACAAATAGAAATCTTTGTTCTTTAAGATTGTATAAAGATATACTTGCGAAGAAGCAAAGTTGTATTTCAACATAAATAAAATAAATAAATATCCTTGGACATTTCACACAACGCCATCTCGTCCCAAGCTAAGCAACTTAATGCTTGTGTTATGGTAACGAGATGGATGATAAACTACTTATATAAATTTTTTTTTGTAAATACATACATATTATAGATAGAAAACTCCCAGACCCGGAACAAATACTTGTAGGTCGTACAAATATTTCTTCCGTGCGGGGATCGAACCCGCGACATGCTGCGCAGCAATCGATCGCTCAACCACTGCGCCAACCGTGTCGTCCAAACATTGGGGAGACACCATTTCCCCAAAAATAAAACAAAAACAAATTGTAAATTTTAGTGCATTACATCGTTGCTCATTAAGAATGTCGAATCCTTATTCACTAGACAGTGCAAATGCGTTAACAGCTTTACAGACCAGCGCGGATTAGCGCGGCTTTGTTTCAGATACTCAGTACAGCTTAGCTAATCGTATTAGCATACTTTAATGACGTAACAGTTTTATTACGTCAGTAAAAGACAATGATACTGTCTCGCGATCGATCAGTGTTAGATCGCCGTAATTCGCCGTGGAAAATGGATTTGTTTCCACTAAATTAATTGTATCGCAACAACAACGATTTCCTGGGTTGAGATTGTTAAAGTGACATAACTAATGGATCTATTATGACGTAGTTTTTGTCCAGTATTTCGTCTGTAACCACGTTAACGTTTAAATGGTAAAATGTAGGTTGTCGCATTTAATTCGCTATTAAATTAGCTCTGGAATTGGGAGGCCTATGTCCAGCAGTGGACGTCTTTTGGCCGAAATGATGATGATGATCTATAAAACCTTTTTTATTATTTTTTTGTTCTGGGAAGAAGGAATGTCATACCGTTTAAATAGAGTTCCATTTTGTGGAGTCTGTTATAAAATATGTCGTGTATTTTTTAATTTTATATTCGACTAGCGGCCCGTCCCGGCTTCGCACGGGTGTGATGTTACCCGCGGGTGACGCCGCGGGGCGAACCTAGTAAAAAAAAGTTACCTACGTTACTCCTTATATCAGTGAAAGTCCCGTCAAAATCGGTCCAGCCGCTACATAGATTAGCCGGAAAAACAGACAGACAAAAATAGAAAAAAAGTTATTTTGGTCTATGTACTGTCTATACAAACTTACGCATTTAGTCAAAAGTGGTTATTTTATTATTACAAACAGACACTCCAATTTTATTTATTTGTATGTATACAGATATAATAATACTAAATGGAATAAATGGCGAATAAGCCGGTCGTTGTTAACGCTTTTACTATCTTCTTCGCCGTCTAGCCGAGAACCCAGCACCTCATCGTCTACAGGCTTAAAATATATTCAATTATTACGTTATAAACTAAATTAGGTGACGTAATGACGTCAGCAGGTCATAGACATTTTTCTCGCCGCTCTAATGCGCAGATAAAGCCTCGATAAACGCCTTGGCTGCATTACGCAGTCTTAACAATCACGAACTATACCGTCGCAGCCGCATTCCATGGCAATAAATCAGTTCCCACGCACACATTCAAAAGTAACATTATAATAACACCACATGAATAACTTGTATTAGTAAAAATGTAAATCGACTTCAAAATAGGCATTAAAAAAGCGAAAACTATACAACCATTTGAATTCGGTGTTCTATAATCTAATTAATGTCGGTGTCAATTTCAGTTGGCACCGAATTCAAATATTTTGAACGCGGTTAATCTTTTTTTTTCAGATTTTATGCACTTGCATAAAACGTATGCATTCTAAAGGTCACAAATTACGAAATCATAGAAATATTACACATTTTGCTTTCTTACAAATCCTTGTTGATCACTTATTTGAAGTTTTCTGCCAAAACTACTGAACCGATTTTGATAAAATACCGCATAGTGGTAACAAACTAGTACAACTGAATTAAACACCCCCTCCTTGTTGCAGTCGATTGAAAAAATGCTTCTAAACTATATTTAAAAAGAAAATGTTATCATTTTGTCAATTCATTTACGTGGCCTTCATCACTACCATAGTATAAAACCATGTCGTTGTCGTCGGTCCGTCCCTATGTATGCATATATCTTTAAAACTACGCAACGGATTTTGAAGCGGTAATTGCACTTGTGCGAAGCTGGCGCTGTCCACTATAAATAGCAATTGTTCGATTGGTGTCTTCGAAAATTGTAAGTCTATATCAAAAATACATCCATTGTTGCAGTGCTGATAGATATATTTTTGATATAAATGATAAAATATTTGTGGCAGCCTATATTTTTTAAGCACGTACATAAACAACGAAACAAATGTAAAAGCTGCAATAGCCTATGTTCCATTCCAAATTCCCATAATATTTAATAACGATTTAAATAAATTGTTATGGCGACGTAACATACAGATTCACGTTTTAATTAGCAAATAATTGGAACTTTAAACCGAATACCAAAAAAAAAGAAACAGCACGGAGCTAAGCGAAATTTCTGCCTATCCAGAAATAGACTGGAATTCAAGTCTAATTGTCAATAGCATATTTGATTGGATTGAATGAAGGATTTTACATCTACAGATAATTATTACCATCTCTTTATGTTTATAATAAGTGTGAACGAGTTAATGTTGTATAACGCAATGCAATTGAAACTATCCATGAAAATAGCAAAACGGTTATAACTATTTTTAATCCACTAAATAGAAACTCGTTAAAGATTTCAATGTAATAACACTACAGTTTTACGATTACTTCATATATAATATAGAATATAAAGTGTTAGGCCTAGAAGCCACTTTGTTGTTGCTGAATGTAAGCGTTTTTAGTACGTCCGAAATCAAAACCACTTTTATGTAACTTCTGTTAGTATTGGGACTAAACTTCTATCAAGAGTCGAGACAAGCTTACATTGAAATAAACAAATAATTTCTAGAAATATTTTTTACTCGTTGGTGTGCAAAGAATATAATTATTTTTTAATCACTACTTGTTACTGGTGTTTGTGTGTAAACTAAAATAACTACGTAGATGTACTTTAATATAAAAAAACAGTCTTCCATTTCTAGTCCCATTTGTAAACAGCCTTCCATATCCATTTTGATTTGTAAAATATTACGACGGATTTTAATTCGATAGCAGTGACATCTATGATAATGAAGAAGATGATAATGAAGAAGATTTGCTCTCATATCATACTCATATCTAGGTTTAGGCCGGCAAAGCCAGGGCAGCAGCAGATGTTTAAAAAATACATCTGTATAAAACTATCAATCTCACTGGTAAATATATATTTGTATGAAACTATCACTCTCACTGTTTTTACTCTACGGCTCTAAGTTAATAAACACTCTCGATTTTAACGGTTACATACCACATAAATAGTGCAATTCATTGGCGGTAACTAAGAAAAAAAGCATTCAAGATAAATACAAAGCCACCTCGTAAGACTTGACTTTCTCTGAGTTAAATCGTTGAACAATAAAGGGAGTTTTCTTTGCAAAAACTTTCAATATAATTCCGGAGTGGTTAGTCTGCGTTTCAAACGGAATGAATTCCGACGCAGTCTTATGAAGACTTTCAGCGTAATGAAATTCCTCAAATATCCCTCTTATTCCATGCGGATTAAAATTCATGTAATTGCAAACGCGGTTGTGTATGCGGCGTGCATACGGTTCTATTTATTTAAAAAATATTGAGAACTAGCTGACCCGGCGAACTTTGTTCCGCATTATATATATTTAAAACAAAAAGAAAGTTGGACATAGGATACCTGAGATTTTTATCCCGTCCGTAGAAAACCTACTTTAACAAAACGCAACTGACAGCGAAACGTTATGTTGTCTATAGTTCAATATGGTCGAAAATTTGACAATTAGACATTTTGAATTCGACTTGTTTATATTGTTGTAATTCACATAATATCTTTATAACTTGTAGCCTATGTGTTATTCTGATGTATAAGCTATATTATTGTAAAGTTTCATTAAAATCCATTCAGTAGTTTTTACGTGAAAGAGTAACAAACATCCATCCATCCATCCATCTATCCATCCATCCATCCATCTATCCATCCATCCATCCATACTTACAAACTTTCACGTTTATAATATTAGTAAGATGAAACGAACGAGTTAGTAATGAAACATTCAAATGATCCTCATCATCATTTTAGCTCTTAAATGACCCACTATTGAGTCGGGCTCCTCCAAATTCATGGAGGAAAATTAGCCTATTGTACCACGCTGGCAAGATGGGTTTGCACAGGGATTGCATCGATTTGCGATAGCCTTATTTATGCTCAGTATTGGGTCATTTATGAGCTGAAATTATGATGATTCATTCGATTGTGTTATGTAATTGTGAATTATTATTTCAATTTCCTCGTTTCTCTTGGAATCCAATTCACATGTCACTCTTGTGATTACAGTGGCTTCTAAATAGCGAGTTAACGAGAGAGTAACTTTATTTTGGAGGCTGTAGCATCTACTACTACTAAGCCATAAATGATCCACTACTGAGTGCGGTCTCCTCCCATTACATAAAGGGTAACTAACCTACTATACCACGATGGCCACACGGGTTGGCAAAGGGTTTCAATTCAAGTTTCCTGTTTCTTCATCATCGTCATCATCAGCCCACATTAGTCCAATGCTGGACATAGGCCTCCCCTAAAGAGCGCCATAGCGCCCTGTCTTCAGCTTGACGCATCCAGCTGCTGCCCGCAACCTTTCGCAGATCGTCGCTCCATCTAGTAGAGGGCCGTCCCACACTATGCTTGCCGATTCGCGGTCTCCACTCAAGAACTCGTCTACCCCAGGGGTTGTCGGTTGTTCTACAAATATGACCAGCCCACTGCCACTTCAGTCTGCTAATTCTCTGAGCTATGTCGGTGACCTTGGTTCTCTGTCGGATAGTCTCGTTACGGAGCCTATCTTTCAGAGAAACTCCAAGCATAGCTCGCTCCATAGCACGCTGAGCGACTTTAAATTGGTGGACTAGTCTCACAGTGAGTGTCCACGTCTCGGCGCCGTAGGTCATGACGGGTAGGACGCACTGTTGGAAAACTTTCGTTTTCAAACTCTTTCGTTTTTCCTGTTTCTTACGGCTAGGAATTCCGGTTATCCGAGACCCTCAGGATGGACAATAAAGTAGTGAAACGAATTATATATTATTCGTTTCCACAACCAGTTAATATTTGAATGTGTCTATGTAAATTCTGTATCTGATTTCAACAGTGTGGAGCATCCTTTATCGTAACACACGCGTGGAAGTACAGATTAAGCGCTTTGTTTTTCATTTCGTCCGTAAGCTAGGGTTAAGTAACGATTTAACCTTTTAAGCTTTTTAGTATTGTTAGCTTTAAGTTATTTCGTAAAAAACGTATTGTTTAATACCAACCTTTTATCTTTTAGTTTGTCTAGTTGTTATTCCTACCTAACTACATTTCAACCCATATATTGATTGACTGCCTCGTTGGTCTAGTGGTTAGATGTGCCGCCTTTGGATCAACGGGTCCCGGGTTCGATTCCGGGGTCGGGCAAGTGTCTTTGTCTAAACCACAGGCACTGGCTCGGAGTCTGGGTGTCATTTGTGCTCGTGAATTACATGTTTGTAAACTGCCCCCGCGACACAGGTTACACCTAATGCAGGGGTTTCGTATAAAATATATACATATACGTATAAATATTATATATATACATATATATTATATATATTTATATATATAATATATATACGTATATGACCCACTCCTTAGTCGGGCCTCCTCCGATTACATGAAGGGTAATTAGCCTACTGTGCCACGCTGGCCAGACAAGTTGGCACAGGGTTTCGTTTCAAGTTTTTCTTCCCTTACGGCTAGCTCTTCGGCACCCTTAGTCTGGAATGGGGTGTTGACACTATGTTTTCTAAATACGTCACCATACGGAATTTACGGCCCTTGAACATGGCTATTCGTTATCGCTATTTGTGTTCGGTATTTGTGCTATCTAGACTTTATATAGGAAATACGCGAAACAAAGTGAAGCACTACCATTACACTATGATTGCAATTAAACGTAATCCAATAACCTTGCATTGTAACATTGATTGTTCGATGATTTTGACCAAACAAAACGCAACAATCAAATCGAAAATCAGAATCCTATTATAGAATGTGAAACACGATCGAGCGTTTATTGAAATTTCAATCGCCATACAGTACGGTCGAGTAACTGTTAAGGTGTATTATCGCCCAAAGCACGTCCGTACAACCTGCGCTGCGGTGCAAATATTTGTACGCATCGGATTAACGTGTTAACCGTTCGGAATTGTAAGCGCTTTAGATTGGGAATGCCTTTGGTGCTTGTTTACCTTGTAATATACACCAATGATGTAATGTAAACCTGTTGTGTATGCTCGGTGCCGATGCCGCCGTGAGAAACGTTTTTATTTTCATTGAATAAACGCAATCATGTCTGAACGCACGTGTTTCCTTTAACGAAGACCACACAACTTCACATGGCGACCCTGCCAGCTGAAAATTAAGAAGAAAGAAGATAATATTACTATGGGGAAAACATACTCCAAAGAAGAAGTAGTTATAGCCCAAAACGCGAATGGGGATGCTTCTGCTTCAACTACCCAGCACATGCCAAGCGGGATTAGCACCGACTCCATCCTGTTGGTCACCGTCGTCGTCCTTTTAGTTGCTGCCATTGTATACTTCCTCTTTAAGAAGTGTCATACCCACGCAGTACATACGCTACGACGCGAGCTCAACGCTACCAGTCTTAACTACGTATCCAGACCCGACCTTGCCACCGCTCCGTAGCCAATCAAAAGACAGAAGAGAGAAGAGAACATTAGAGAAGACCTGAAAATCGAGCCTAGGAGAAAATCCAGGATATAACCAGACCATACCTTGCCACCACTCCGTAGTCAATCAAAAGACTGAAAAGATAAGACTTGAAAATCGAGGACATGCAGTTAGAAGTACCAAGCAGAGCCAAGCAGTACAGAGCGAGTCCGGTGTGTATACTGCGAGTTTATTAATTAGATATACGAGTTTACTATAAGTAATTAATTTCGCCTGTAGTCTTAATATAAATTTGATACATTTTATATACACATATATTATAATATTTGATTATATTCCGATGCCTGTAGCTGAACTAACGGCTACATATAATACCTTAAAAGATATCAAAGGTTACCTGGTAAAAATCGGACCAATCCGACGGCAGACATCAGAAACGTCAAAAAAAAAATTTGTCGAAGCTCAGGTTATCTATAGTCGTTTGGAGTTTATTTCTGCAGAAATCAGACAGAAGACCGACAAGTCCGAGATAAGCACCGAAAGCTTACGGTCTATCAACAAGTTAATTAATGATATACACTTATTGTATAGCACAATCGTGAGTTTAGTGTTAAAAAAAGGAGATTCAGTTACAGAAAATTTAAGCCACAAAGACGAAATGGCAGCCGAAAATTTTGATTTGAAATCTGCTATTGCGTTAATACCCGTAATGACAGGCCACGAACAAGTCACTTTGCAAACGATAGATAGCATCCAGCTCTACAGTAGCATGCTGAATGAAGATGGTAACAAGAAGCTTATCGAGTTCGTGCTTAAAACGAGACTGTCCCAAAGTGCCAAACTTCGGTTAAACCCGAAATATAGTAGTGTTAGTGAACTAATTTCAGCTATGCGAAACAACCTTATACAAAAAAAATCATCTGTTGCTTTACAATCACAGCTGTTTCATAGTAAACAAGGTCATAGGACTATAGAAAAATATGGTTGCGAAGTTGAGAGCTTGTTTGTAGACCTCACTTTAGCTCAAGCTGACGGTGACGAAGAAAAATATCGCGTATTATTCCCACTAAATGAAAAAACGGCCATCAAGCGGTTCGCGGATGGACTATCGGACCCGCGCCTTAGCACGATTATTGCTTCACGGACGTATACCTCGCTGTCGGAGACTATTAGAGCAGCTATAGACGAACAGTCCTTACGTGTCGACGACAACCTCGAGGTTATGCAATTACAAACCAATAGGCCATACTCGTTTAATAAGAGCTTTTCTAGGTTTGATTCGCGAGGTAACCGTTTTTCGCGCTATCATCCACCAGACAACTCATTTAACGAGAGCGGGAAATACGAACATAAAACTTATAAGCCCCGGATATTTCATAATGGTTCAACACGTCCCCACCGTGGCTACCGTGGAAGGGGCAGACCCAATCGCGGGGATAGTAAACCTAATTTTGGATACAATCTGGCTCATACGACGCAGGATCTTTATCAACCCAATCAGGACACGAATGAGCCAGAATCAGAATTTTTCGTCCCGAAAATGAATAAAACATATGTTATGAACTTCAATAATAGTAGTTACGTTTCTATGAATTTAGGTATAAGCAACAAAAAACTAGATTTATTAGTAGATAGCGGGGCAAGTCTATGCGTATTAAAGTACGAATCATTGTGTAGGTTTAGCGAATATAAAGATCAAGTACATATAGATAAGATTACAATTAGAGGTGTTAGCGGAAAATTAACTTCCGAAGGATACATTAATATGGACTTAAAAATACATAATATGACTTTCAAGCAAAAGTTTTACGTTTTCAAAAACTTATCGTGCTCTGTAGACGGTATAATAGGTGAAGATTTTTTGAAGCGTTATAACGCCATTATAGACTATAGTCAAAATGTATTGCGACTCACACAAAACAATAAAAATATTTGCGTGAGAATTAACGACAATAGCTCCGTACATTTGATACCACCTCGTTGCGAAGCGATCAAGTTCGTACCTTGCACTACGCAACATGATACAGTTGTTCTGGCCGAGGAAATCCAAAACGGTGTGTTTATTGCCGGAATGATAGCAAAACCACATAAGGGTCGTATACCAGTTAAAATATTAAATACCTTAGATAAACAGGTTATGGTTGACTTGTCTATGTTAGTGGTTTCGTCCATTGATAATTTTGAGTTGTGTCATTTTCATGAGGAAAATAAGTCAGTAGACCGTATCAAAACCCTATTTGGACTTTTAGATATGAGCTATTTGAATAAAGAAGAAAAGATTAACATTGAAAAAATATGTGCTAAGTACGCGGACGTTTTTCATTTGCCCGGCGACAAGTTGACGGTTACAAACTTAATGCAACACAATATCGTATTAAAGAAAGACGCCACGCCAGTATACGTTAAACCATATAGAATACCCCACTCGCTTAAAGGAGAGGTGGATAAACAGGTCCGTGAAATGTTAGACAATAACATCATAGAAGAGACCGTTTCCGAGTGGTCCAGCCCAGTATTATTAGTGCCAAAAAAAGCAGATAAATCGCAGGAAAAAAAATGGAGACTTGTCATAGACTACAGACAATTAAATAACAGAATTCAGGACGACAAGTTTCCCTTGCCTAATATTACAGAAATATTAGACTCGCTTTCTGGGAGTGTTTATTTTTCCAAACTAGATTTATCTCAATCTTACTATCAGTTATCTTTAAATGATAGTTCGCGGAAATACACATCTTTCAGCTTAAATAAAATGTACCAACTTTCGTTAAGTAAAACTTCACGTAAAACCACTGCTTTTTCAGTGGGCAAGCAGTATCAGATGAAACGCTGCCCAATGGGGCTGAAAACAAGTGCTAGTGTTTTTTCAAGGCTGATGACCATCGCGATGGCCGGCCTTAATTACAACAAATGTTTCCAATATTTAGACGATTGTGTTGTGATAGGCAAGTCCATGGATCAGCATAATTCGAATTTAATTTGTGTGTTGAACCGGTTAAGAGAGGTTAATCTAAAATTAAATCCCATGAAGTGCGAGTTTTTAAGAAGGGAAATTATATATTTGGGCCATAAAATCACAGCAGGCGGCATATTTCCAGACCCTGATAAAGTAAATATTATGAACAACTTCCCACGACCAACATGTGCTGACGAGGTAAAACGCTTTGTCGCGTTCGCCAACTATTACCGGCGATTCATATCACGTTTCGCCGACATTGTATTCCCTTTAAATAAGCTTTGTAAGAAGGGAGCGAAATTTAATTGGACTACAGATTGCGAAACAGCATTTCAAAACTTAAAACACATTATGACAAGTCCGCCGATTTTAGACTATCCCGATTTTTCTGATTCCAATGTTTTCCAGTTACATACGGATGCATCAAAATTCGGCCTAGGCGCAGTATTATCAAACAGTAACGGTAGGGTTATCGCCTACGCGAGTAGAAGTTTAAAGCCGGCTGAAACACGATACCCCATCATAGAATTAGAATTATTAGCAATCGTTTGGGCAGTCCGGCACTTCAGACCGTACCTGTACGGCAGAAAATTTAAAATATTAACAGATCATAAGCCACTTGTATATCTCTTTAGCTTAAATGACCCGTCTAGTAGGCTGACTAAATTTAGGCTTTATCTCGAAGAGTACGATTTTGACGTAGAATATGTTCCAGGTTGTAATAATGCAGCCGCCGATGCATTAAGCCGTATATCAATATCGTCTTGCGATTTAAAGAATATGCACGATAAAGCAATCATGGCAATGACACGAGCCCAAAAGAAAAAGTTGCAACAGTGTGAACTTAACGAAAGTACATCGCAATTGCCTTTTTGTAACCCACACCAGCCCGCAACAGTAGAGGTTCTCAAAAGACCTCACGATGTAATTGAACTTATTTTTTGTGACAAAACCGTACAATCGGAGTTATCACATATTAATAACGTAACAACTTCGGAACATAATCACTGCATATTTTTACCTGCACGGTCATTAATTTATCTACGTACCCAATCGTTATCTACTCCGTCAGTGTTAGCGAGGGATCTAGAAAATTTGTGCAGTAATATAAAAATAAAGGAAATATTAATTATTAAAAGCAAAAGTAATGCTTTACAAATAAAAATGTTGTTGCGCGCTCTGAGAGAATCACAGGCCAGTTCTCCGCGTATTCTTATAGCAAGGGGCATCACACGCGTAACTGATAGCGAACAAATTAAAGTAATTCTAAACGATTATCACCTCCTACCAACTAGTGGGCATGCAGGTATAAACAGAATGCTTAGTAACATAAAGAAAAAGTATTTCTGGCCTGGAATAACTAGTGATGTCATTAATTATGTACGTAAATGTAAAAGTTGTCAAATACATAAATATTCAAATAAAAAGGTAAAACAACCTATGGTTATAACATCGACTGCCAACTCAGCTTTCGAGATCGTCAGTTTAGATTTAATGGGGCCTCTAGAGATAGATAACTATAGTAACAGGTATATCTTAACCCTGCAGTGTAATCTGACTAAGTTTGTAGAGGCGTATCCATTGGTACGCAAAGATGCACAAACAGTGGCTAAAGCATTTGTCGACAATTTTATATTAAGATACGGTATACCAAAACAAATTTTATCCGATAAAGGCACGGAATTTATTTCGTGTATTTTAGTGGAAATATGTGAAATTTTGAAGGTCGAAAAGCTTTTGTCCACCCCTTACCATCACGAAACTTTAGGCTCACTTGAAAATAGTCATAAACATTTGGGTGCTTATCTCAGAATTCAGTGTGAAGGCAATAAAACAGATTGGAGTAACTGGATACCATTCTGGTGTTTCTCATATAATACGTCAGTGCATAGCGAAACGAAGTACACTCCATTCGAATTGGTGTTCGGGAAAACATGTAATTTGCCCAGTAACTTACTTTTAGATGTCGAACCTTTATACAACTATGATGATTACCCTAAGGAACTGAAGTTCAGACTAGCAAAGGCTCAAGCCGAAGCCAAACAAAACCTAATACAAAGTAAAATATCAAGAAAACTTGCTTATGACAAGTCCACTAATTCCATGCATTACAAAAAAGGAGACCGGGTCTTATTAAAAAACCAGACTGGGGGTAAGCTTGAAAGTTTATATACTGGCCCGTATGAAGTCATAGAAGACTTGTCACCGAACGTAAAGATTTTAAAAAACAATAGGATATCTATAGTACATAAGAATAATACCAAATTGTTTTATTTGTGATTGTATCCCTTTTAGTATAAGCACTATAATAAGTTAGTATAATTAGCCTAGGATAAAACGTGATTTCTGTATACGTCTTTGATTTTTTTTGTTGGGAGGGGTTGTAGTCCCATCTTTTCGGGGGAGTTGTAATATACACCAATGATGTAATGTAAAACTGTTGTGTATGCTCGGTGCCGATGCCGCCGTGAGAAACGTTTTTATTTTCATTGAATAAACGCAATCATGTCTGAACGCACGTGTTTCCTTTAACGAAGACCACACAACTTCACAACCTGTTCATTTACACTAGTGACCAAACATGTATATAGTATCTATTGCACTACTACCACTAGTCAGCCACTGCCTCCACCTATAAATGTCCTACTGCCACGATGGCCACGAGTTTTTAAAGATTTAAAGTCTATTTTGAACAAATTAGTTACCTTGGTAACGCAAAGTAAAGCTTAATACGAACTACTAATGCGGTCAGCCAACATAGCATACTAGAAATTGTAGTAACTGATACCACCTTTTTTTTTGTTGTCGCTGGTGAAATGCTTTATGCATACCATCGCCCCCCGGG
Source organism: Clostera curtula (assembly GCA_905475355.2). Taxonomy (NCBI): domain Eukaryota; kingdom Metazoa; phylum Arthropoda; class Insecta; order Lepidoptera; family Notodontidae; genus Clostera; species Clostera curtula. Next base: position 7,953,008 of record FR997806.1, on the reverse strand, counting down.
GGAGAGGTCGGTGATTATGTGGGACTTCGACAATGGTCTACCCAAGAGTCGTCTACCCACTAAAACCCCAGCGGTATACCCACACACGGCGCCCTTGGGGCGCCACAAGTTCTCGTAAACGTATTCTACTGTGACGCCCCGGCGTGGTGCCCGCAACGGGCAAGCGACTGTCATCGAGGCTTTCGTCGGTGGCGTTTCCCCCGACCCACCACCGGCCTCTCAGGCGAGGGCAGAAGGGGTTCGCATCGTCACGACCCCCCTCCACTCCTGTCTCCGTCCGCGGCGCGAGTCAGCCGGAGCTCCCTCCTTTGCGACCCGCCCCGCAGCCCCCTTCTGCGACATAACGGCCTCGCTTTTGGACGTGGCACGATCCAAAAGTGAGTCATACATTACTCATGGCTGAGATAACAATACCTACTGGTATATTATTTATATGTAGGTAAGGCACGCTCTAAGGAACACGAACCACGTGACCTATACCTATGTCAATTGATATGTAGAGCGTAAATCGACACCACCTAGAGATCGTTTAGTAGTGTTCGTAAAGACTCCGAGAACTACAAAATAAGTTCCGTACGGTGAGGGATTTCGAATACATAGTGTTACCACCCCGTTCTACCCTGAGGGTCTCGTAAGAGCCGACAAAAGGAAAGGACAAGGCTGCAAACCTAGCAAGAGAAGGAAAACTTGATACGAAACCCTGTGCCAACCCCTCTGGCCAGCGTGGCACAGTAGGCTAATTACCATCCCTATGATATGAGGCGGCCGACTCAGCAGTGGGTCATTTATGGGCTGAGTAGTATTAGTTTAGTAGTAGTAGTGGTTAAAGACTAAAGGAGGTTGGCAACACATTGAACACTTTTATCGGGTTTATCGCATGTATTTTACATTGATATCGATATCCTTGATATCCTTGGACATTTCACACAACGCCATCTCGTCCCAAGCTAAGCAACTTAATGCTTGTGTTATGCTAACGAGATGGATGATAAACTACATATATACATTTTTTTTTGTAAATACATACATATTATTGATAGAAATGACACCCAGACTCCGAGCCAGTGCCCCTGGTTTACACAAAGACACTTGCCCGACCCTGGAATCGAACCCGGGACCCGTCGATCCAAAGGCGGCACATCTAACCACTAGACCAACGAGGCAGTCATTATATATATATAATGTAAAATACACACATTCACACATATAAGTCACACACATTCACACATTATTATTTAGTTCGTAAGTATAATATCTACCGCCATCATTTTCTCTGTGTACCGCAGAAAGTGACGCAAAAGTAATAATCGCGATAATCTAACGTCTATCGGTACTACAAAAGTGTTAAATAAATTTGGGAAATTGGCGAAGAAGTTGAAAGGAGTGTTATATTTTGGTTAGCTAAATAAATTGTCAAAGCAACCCCCAACACAAGGCTCAGAACCCTAATAGCCAATTTTTTATTTTATTTTAGTTAATTGTTTTTTAATTATTTGACTTTGACCATTTGAAACCATTCATAAGAATTCTTAAAATTGTTTTTAAAAGAATTTACTTAAACAACCTATTTCAATACAGCCTTTATTTAAGATGTGCTATACGATTAGTATCACACAAACAAATATTAGAGACCATATCTATATCCTAATAAGGTACATTTCACACTGTAATTCCCACCAGCCAATGGAATTCATTACCATTGTAAACACTTGTGTTCGAAAGTGCGCCAAAACGAAGGCCCTTATTTTTTCTGGGCCAGTAAAAAGTTGTGCGGAATTCGGCCGGCGGCGTTGTGGCATTTGTCACGGACGCGGACGTGAATTTGCGGTTGCAGGGAGCTGAATATATATTGCCCCATAGCTAAACGGTCACGTTCTTTTACTAATCATTTTGCTAAATAAAAACTTCATCGTCATCTCAATTCATAGAAGTCCCACTGCTGACTCCATGTCCACAAATTACATGGATAAATAGCTAGGATAAATAGGTAAAATAAATAGCTAGGATAAATAGTTACGATAAATAGCTAGGATATATAGCTAGGATAAATATCTAGGATAAATAGCCAGGCGGTTGGCTTAAGCTAAGTTTTCGGCTTTGTCATTTCCTTTAGTCGGCTCAAACGCCCTTAGGGTCGAATGGGGTAGCGCCACTGCGTGTACTAAATCTGTCATAACACGAATGTGATTAGCCATTATTCAACATATTGGTCGGGAAGCAATTTGCCGTCTTCGAATAAAAATGTTGCCCAATTCAGTAGCAGAAAATTACGCTACATGTCCGAATTTAACCTTAGTGCCATGCTTGGGCTCAGTAAAACTGTTGTCTTTTTCTATAAGCTTAGGTATATGTACCGGGATTCGTTCGTGCACTGGTAAATTCAAGCAACGAGGCTTTAGTGTTAACAGGTCTATATGTACCATGTGTTTGATTTTGCATCAAATTTAGTTTAGTTACCTAAAAATCTAAATTTATTGTGTTGATGTCGAAAATCTATTACCACATGGACACCTTATACGTATTGTGAGAACTAGTGTGGAATTGGGCCGAGTTAGCATTCAGACATTTGTCACAGAGGCTGGTAGAATAAATTCCGTATTGCGGCAAAACCGCGTGGCCTCACTGCGCTGTTTACCGCAACACTCTGTATAATGCCAATTTCACACCAATATTTGTTGTCTATTTCACTTTGAAAGTAAAACGCGACAGTGGGCGCAGCCATCTATTACACAAGAGGGCTATTGATAGCCGTAACTTTAAGTGAGGCTGAGAAGATTGTTTGATTGAGATCTCAAACTGTAATGGTTTCCCGGAATTTTACAAGAGTATTTTATAATTCGTAAGGAAAGTAGCAGTAATAGAGAACTGTAATCGTGTAAAAATAAATGCAATATTTAGAAAGGAAAATATATGTGAAGACTATATACCGCATTCAAGAAGTCCCACATAATCGCCCACCCCACCCCCAAGGGATGACCCCCAAGAGTATGCATGAAGATGGAGAAATGCCCCATAGTCACCAAAAAAAGCTCTGTATCAAGATTTCCTGCTCTTGGTGACCTGCCTCTTGCGTTCCTTTAACGAGACCCTCAGGATATTGTATGATGACATCGTGAAGTAAAAAGAGCGGCAGACGGTTTGAGACGAGATGAGAGACTGACAATTACATAAAAGACAATCACCGCTACAAAGACGTCAAGGGAAAGTCGGGTAATATGATTTGTACGGATATGGCGCGTTAGCACCGCTCAGTGTGACGGCTGCTGGCTCGCCGCAGGCTGAACGTTGCTACAAAATAATTGTTACATATTAACATCTGCCATAAAATTACACTCGCTTTAAATTAAGAAAATAATACATGAACATCGAGTTCAGAGATTAACAGATTACTTTATTATCTCAGGCCATAAAAACACCTATTGTTCATCTGGGCATCTTCTGAATTGTTGCAGGTTATGACTTATGACCCAACGATCTGCCTATTCCATTATTCCGTGTGGTGACTGATTTAGAATAAGCGGTGTCACCACTTATTCTATCCTAAGGGTGTCATAAGAGCCGACAAAATGAAATGACAAGGCCTAATAATTAGACGGAAGAGAAGGAAGACTTGATACAAAACCCTATGTCAACCCGTCTGGGCGTGGCGCAGTAGGCTAATTACCTTCCTCACTACACTCCCAGGATGGAATGGTGTGGTGACACAATGTATTCTAAATGCGTTACCACACGTGCTTTTACATGGTATGGTTTGGTTTATATCGTTGACACTATCAATTGCAGAAATTCAGATGTATTCAGGCGAGCGAGCTAGCAGATAGTTTAGCAAATAAAAGATGATGACTACTGATAGTGATGTACACTAGAGACAAGAGAAACTAAAACTAGTGATAATCTTAAACTAAACTAATATGTTGAACATACACTAATTATAATATTTCCGTTACATTGTGATCATGTTTCGTGAATTGCCGTTTTAGCTGACACGATCTTCAGCGTTGAATAATACAGTTAGATTACAATCAGTGAATCTCAAATCAATCAGCTAGAAGTAATTAGTTACATCTCTTAAGCACTATCTGTGAACCGGTAGCCAATACTTAAATCATAGCTTGATTGCGTGTTTGTTTTTTACTAACTGTTGTATATACAAATAATATTCGTATTTGAATACTGGTTCCATAGTTAGGCAGGTATTTTTAGTTCTTGTTTAATAGCAACCGTGGCAAAAAAAGATGATAAATAATGGTGTGAAAAACCTGGGGTACCAGTGCCACGTGGTAAAAAAAAACAACAAATACTCATGGTCACATTATCAAGGTAAGTAGCAGTTTGGTGAAGGATATCACTGTCACTATCACTACATAGTATAAAACAAAGTCACTGTCGTCTGTCCGTCCCTATGCATGCTTAAATCTTTAAAACTACGCAACGTATTTTGAAGCGGTTTCTTTTAATAGATAGAGTAATTCAAGAGGAAGGTTTATATGTATAATACATCCATAATATTGTAGACAAACTCTGATAAATTTAAAGGTTCATCATTGCACCCATGTGGAGCCGGAGCGGGTCGCTAGTAGATTATACATATAATTTGATGACCCCATTCCGTCCTGGGGGTGTCGCAAGAGGCGATAAAAGAAATTGACAAGGCCGACAACTTAGCCGCCGACCCGTCTCGCCAGCGTGGCAGGGTAGGCTAATTAGCTTCCATGTAAATGGAGGAGGCTCGATTCAGCAGTGGGTCATGGGCTGAACAATAATATCTTACACCCTTGGTGACACTACGTATGCTAAATCCGCCACCCCACGGCCTTTCTTCACTAATCTTTTTTATTATTGACTTGAAGGCCTTTAACCCTAGGCTTGCGTGAGGGAAAGCAGCGCCAGGGTCTAAGATGGAGCAAGCAATTCAAGGAAATGCCCGTCGGACACCGGCACTCACATACACACGGCGAAACACAATAGAACTGAGGGTGGTAGCTAGCCGGATCCTACACCAAGCGTGCTGGGTTTTGTTGACTTTTACAACACGCGTTATTTCCCTGTGTGCTGTGGGGAATTTTTAGATTCTGCCCCACCCCCAAACGGGGTCTCTTGCGGCTAGGTTATCAGCCTTAGTATTTCCTTTAGTCGCACCTTACGACACCCGCAGGATGGAATGGGGTGGTGACACAATGTATTCTAAATCCACACAGATAGAATCTACGACCTATCTGGTCATTAACGAAATATCATTCCGGTCTCGGAAATAAAGTTGTATGTTAATTTTACGAGCGACAACGCCGCGCTGTGTTCGTGTTTCTCGGCAGCAAAGCAATAAGCCTTAATGTCATTAGCGCAAATATGAAAACGGCTGAATTGCCCTTATTAGTTGTGCGTCGTCAACGTTCGCTGTCGCTTCTGTGTCTAATCCCCTAACATAATTACATTGTATTCCCCTTCTGCTCTTCAACATATTTAGCGTAATATCTTTGAATTGTATTTGTAGACGTTTACATTACTGTCCGTGTAGTGATGGAGTTAGAATGCATAGTGGACACCACTACGTTCCGCCCTGAAGGTGTCCGAAAAGCCGACAAAAGGAAGTGATATGGCAGAGAAGGAAAACTTGATATCAAATCCTGTGCCAACCCATCTGGCCACCGTGGCAGGCCCAAATAAGCATTGGGTCATTTATTGGTGAGTAGTAGTAATAACATTGCGATGACTTTCTTTTAATTAATTCATAGATACCTCACAGATATTACAGACGTTTTGAATGAAAGCATCAGAGGATATTAACAAATATTGACGGCTAAGTTCATGAATTTATTATGAAAATTTAAATTCACAAAATTTATTTATATTAAACGTATGTGGAATGGAAATCCTCTATGGAGTGTCTACCAACACTCGTAAGAAGTAAACAGTCAACTCCATCAAATATTCATAATGACGTAGTTACTCTGCCAAATGGGGAATATCAGTGAAATTGCTTTGATTAAATTGCATGTGTCTTAGGAATTGACAAATTATAATATCGTAATGTATGTACGCGATTATAAGTTCCGAATCACTGCACCGAATTTAATACTTCTATAGAGATGATTTGAAGATGAATCTGATGATGTTTTAAAAGTATCATGTCAGGTGATTGAGATAGAAGACTGTGATAGTGATAGATGTACGATTGCCAAACTTAAGTGGCAGTGGGCAGGGCACATAGCTCGCAGGACCGACGCCCGATGGGGCAGAAAAGTCCTCGAGTGGCGACCGCGTTCCGTAAGGCGCAGTGCTGGTAGGCCTCCCACACGGTGGACCGACGACCTGGTTAAGATCGCCGGAAAGCAGTGGATGCGGGCGGCCCAGGACCGGCCTTTGTGGAAATCCTTGGGGGAGGCCTATGTCCAGCAGTGGACGTCTTTTGGCTGAAATGATGATGATGATGATGATGTACGATGTCGATGTGTGATGTATGTGCACTGGACATTTATTTTGTGGAAACATTACATGATGTTTGGACTTGAACTTTCACCCCGAAAGGAGCTGTCAAGATGAGCATAGGTTGGGGTATGAGTATGATGAGTTAGTTTATGATATGTTTGACTATACCGTGTGGTAATTTTTTTATACATAGTTTCGCCACCCCATTCCATCCTATAGGGTGTCGTAAGAGCCGACTAAAAGAAATTACCTAGCCGCAAGGAAAACTTGATACGAAACCCTGTGCCAACACGTCTAGATAGCGTAGCACATAGGCTAATTACCCTCCATGTAATTAGCTAGTCTCAACTGGAAGAGTCCCTTTTTAACCCCCGACGCAAAAAGAGGGGTGTTATAAGTTTCACGTGTCTGTCTGTCTGTCGGTCTGTCTGTCTGTCTGTCTGTGGCACCGTAGCTCGCGAACGGATGAAGCGATTTCAATAAAGTTTTTTTTGTATGAAAGGTGAGTTACGGGCGAGTGTTCTTTGACATGTTTGATGAAAATCGGATGAGCCGTTTAAAAGTTATGAGGGGTGAAAGTGGGGAAGAATAACCAAGGAAGAATAGCAATTTAACAAAATCTACATTATAATAAGTATGTACCTATAAAAAGTATAAAATAAAAATTAAATTAAAAATTTAAATAAACCCCCGACACAATAACCTTTAAAAAGTAAAAATAAAATAAAT